>CM064326.1:111071859-117026859 GCA_032595735.1 Pelochelys cantorii
GCAGAGCTGGCAGTCTGTCTCAACAAACCCTGCTAGCTTGACTCCCAGGAGTAGTCCCACTGGAGTCAAGGGCAACACTGAAACCTGATCCAGTTCTGACTGGAGTCAGTTGCAAAGTTCTGAGGGTGAAATCCTAGCCCCAGTGGGAATTTTATTATTAACTTCAGTAAGGCCAGGAATTCACCCATATTGATTTGAATAGAAACAGGGACAGAACATTTAGCTCTTTGTTTGTAGGCTGATGGGGCGGGGACCCTGTCTTTCCCCAGGATTCTTTCTCTTCATTTTTTAACAATTCCAAGTAGATAGATTGTGCCAATAAAGAAATGATGCTAATAGTTCTGGTGAAATACTTAGCTGAGACTCATTAGCCCATTTATTGAAAAGCAATTGGATGTGAGGTTTATCATTCTGAGCTGAGGTTCTAATTTTGGCACATAGGAGGCTACAGGGAGGAAAATATCTTGTACTTATTCCATTTTATTAACTTTGTTTTGTTCGCTTGAGCCTAGTACTGTGTTAGACTTTGAATAATCACAGCTGTACAGGTAGCTCCAGTGGCGTGAATGAGAGGCTTTTTTCAAGGGCTCTGCTCCCTGCAGAAATGATTTGTACCTCTGGCTGATTGTCACTAACGGAAAATGAGAAATAGGAACATTCAATGCAAAGTAATGTGTTCTGTACAATTACTGGATTAATAATTTTATTCCATTACTGTGTGGGGAGAGAGGACATCAGGTTGAAGATCTGCAATTCTAGTATATTTCTAAGCGTCCTGTTAAGAGAGTGAGCAAGGGTCAGGAAACTTAATTATGCCATAACTAGATAGAAATTGCCAAGTGATAAAAAGAAACATCCAGCCAGATTCAGCAGGAAATTACAGCTTTAATAATATAGCATAATGCCTACTTCTATACAATTATTGGAGAGACCCTGAATGATTTTAAATAACAGGCTTGGGTTTCCAGTAACGACAGCGAAAAAAAACCCTGAAAATGACATTTTACATTTTGCTGTAAATATTTTTCTATTTTTAAAAAAGCATTATTAAATTACCAAAAATCTTTTATTTACCCACATTATCTGTCCTGGACTTTGTTCATGTTTTTAAATGAGGGACAGGAGATATATTTATTGTCATTTGCATTTGTCAAAATTAAGCCTGCAGAATCCTAATTTCAGTCCACGATGCTTCTGTATTTGATTTGTAATTTGGGAATGGAAAAATACATTGAAATATTCTATATTACAACTTAGTATTGAGGAATGTTGGTGCATTCTGATCCCAGTTTCCCCCCCAATGTGACCATGTTTGTGGCTGATGTATTTCTGAACTGTATTCTTTTAGTGTAAGCACTTATGAATGGATTAAAGATGCACTTTCATGCTGACATACAGGATTGCTTTATAATCCTGTAAAGTCTTCTCTAAAGACTAAAAAAAATCTTGTTTTAAAATAAACAAAATCATCCTAATGAAAAGGAGCCCTTTTTTCCAAATTTAATAGGATATTTTAAATATTAAACTCTTATCGCTTATGTAAACACTGCATGTGATATAAAGGCCCTTTGCAATTTATGCATGCATGTGTTTGTCCATTTATTTCTAATGGAAGAAGGAAAAGTCATTTCTAGTGCTAACCCAGGAGAGCCCACCATTTCATTTTGTATTCTGAGGATGCAGATTAATCAACCTGACTCTCCTACCCAAGGCTAGCCATTCCGCTAGAAATCTGCATATCTGCATATTACTGTTCTTCCCTGAATTTAATTTCCTACAGGAGCTGATATTAATCACCCTGTTTAAACAGAGGGGATTTGGAGTCTATACAAATATGACATTTTTTGTGGAAGTTGTAACATTTTTCCTTTTTTTATTTAAAGAGACAATAGCTTTGTGGTTTAATCCTAACTATAGTAGATTTTATTTATTAAATCTGATATATATAATATATGTATATACTGTTTATATTTTACTCAGAAAATTTGCTGCACCATAAAACATTTTTACATTTTCTCTTCTTTACTATGGGCCAAACTCTGCTCTCAGTCATATCCTTACAAATTGTGAGTAACTCCACTGGCATCAAGGACACTGTTTTGGGTTTAAATGGGTGTAATAGAGTAGGATTTAGCCCCTTGTGTGTCAGACGTTTCCTTGGTGATAAGTGTAAATCTCTCTAGTTAGGTATTAATATGAACCTCTTCACCATAGTGTCTGAGCATGTCAAACATTAATATATATCTTCTTGCAATATATCTGTGAGGTAGATATGTGCTATTCTGCCTAGTTTACAGGTGGTAAACTGAGGCATAGAGAAATCAGTTAGGAAACCTTGATTCAAACCCAGAGTTTTGGAATCCTAGTCCATCATCCTTATGACAAGACCATTCTTTCTCTTGTTGTCCTGCATATAGTAAATGAGAAAGGGAAGTAAAAAAAATTAGGGAAAGTTGAAAATTTACTTCATTGCTAGATTCATTGCCTTCTAAAACAAGGGTAATTTTGTGGCAAAACCAGCAGAAATTTCTTAGTCATCCCCTTCCTAAAAGACCTCTCTTCATTTTGTGCTTAGAAGAATAATGTCTTGAAATAAGTGTAATTTCCATGGTGGAATTCAGTACATGTCAGTGGAGTTGGACCAGGGATGAATTTGGCCCAATCTATCTGTCCCTCTGCCAGTGTTACTTGGCATATTTTATTTTGGCTGCCTAAACTACAGTTATGGCCCTAGCACAAACAGAAGTCAGAAGAACAACATGCTTGGAAATATGTGCCTATATACCCTCGGAATCTTTGCCAGCTGGAAAAATGGGAACATGCATCTGTTGCTGACTAGATATATTTCCCTTGTTAAAACCAAAGCTTGCCATCCAGGTTTCTGTTTAGCCTTACACTCTGGCCTCTGGTGGCACTGAAGGTTAATTTGGATTGGCATTTCTTTTGCTGAGCGGTGTGCTAAAGCCTTGAAAAAGATGGGGCTTTTTGCAAGAACATTCTACTTCAGAGGAAACCATGGACCTCTGTTACAATGTATCTTTTCATTGTGACTGCTGTCTCCTATTTACATACTCCAAAACTTAATGAGAACAAATCTATGCTAACTAACTGTGTATTGAATCCTGCTTGTTTTCTGCATTTGCACCTATAAAAGATGCGCACAGAAGCTTTGAACTTGTGCTATTGTGTTGGCAAAATCTAAACTGACTTATGTGTTGATTGTAAGCACGTGAAGGTTTGGGGACATTGAGGCAATAAGAAAAGGAAATAAAAGTAGATTAAGCTGTGAGGGAGAGAGATTTGGCTGTCCCTCTCTAACACAGGCTTTGAACCTGCCAACAGTCAGGGATGGGAGTGAGACTTGTTGTATTGAAGTTGTCAGTGGGGCTATTCACATGAATAAGAGACAGCCAGTGTTTGCAGGATGAGACATTGGAATGTAAGATGCCAGTCAGCCACTTGCAATAGTTTTATCAAGATCATAGCAAGTTTTCTCTCCTAAGTTAAAAAATTGAATGTGATGTTGACTAAATAATATTTTGTTCTTTCTAAAATTGTTATCAGACCTTGGAAATTATTATTATATTACTTAAGATTCAAACTAGCAACCCTCCCGATCCCAAACTCAAATGATAACAATGACAAACACCCAATTGCTTTTTAACTATCCCTAGTTTTTCTGGAGGATTTATTATCGAAGACCTTGACATCACTGTGAAGAGTTTACTGGCATTCATATCATTCTTCTTGAACACCTAGTCTGCTATATTTTCATTGCCTATTGTAAATCATAAGGATATCACCCCAGGCAAATCACAGCTTAGCATGTTTATCTGTCTGTGCTAATAGCATTTTATTTGAAGTCTTAAAAGTAAAGGGGTGCTATTACATGATTTCACGCTTTATTGCAAAATGAGTAGGTCCAGTTTCATTTGTTTTGCTTTGAAGGCTTAATGTTCCTTGGCAGTTGAATTGCAGTGTTTCCCAGTTCTAACTTTGAGCAGGATCCCCTGGAAGCAAGATCCTGTCTTCTATAGACAACAGGGAGTACTTGTGAAAATACTGTTTTCAAGATTAGCAGTGTGGTTTCCATGAGTGGACTACTCTTCACCATTCTTTTATTGCCAGCTTGCCTGAAAAGAGGAAGATTAGGTTAAACTGTAAATTTGCAATTAACTTAGACTACCTGTCTCCAGTTATAGAAGCTATGCATGAACATTATTTAAGAGCATTAAAACAAAATCAAACAAGGTTGGCCAAGAATACAAGCCATTATTCTGTGTCCTTGCAGAAAAATGCAGCAATGTTTATCAGTTATCTGTTGGGCTGAATCAGGGCCATATCAATGATCTTCTGGGCTGAATCAGAGCCATATGTAGGAATTCTGCTGCTTGGTCTTCAAATTTCAAGGGATTTCAGAGATATTACATACGTTAGAAGAGACCTCCATCAATATATGCTGGTGGGAAAAATCATATATATTTTTGTTATTAATTATAATGGCAAGCCCGTTCCAATGCAGGGATAAATTGCCTTCAGCATAGTTACACCAGCAGAAAATTTGGCCGATAATGTTTTGATGCTATCTGGACCGTGAGGGTGTGTCTAGACTCCAGGGTTTTTTTGAAAAAACTTCCTCCGCGTTTAGACTGCTGCCGCCTTCTTTCAAAAGTAAATCGAAAGAACGCGGCAGTTTTTTCGACCACGGAAAACCTCGTTTTACGAGGAAGAATGCCTTTTTTCGAAAGTGCTCTTTCGAAAAAAGGCACTATGTAATGCAAACTGCTTTTTTGAAAGAGAGCATCCAGACTGCCTGGGTGCTCTCTCTAGAAAAAAGCGGCTTGCTTTTTCAAAAGTACTGGTTGAAGTCTGGATGCTCTTTTTCGAAAGAGGCTTGCAGCCTAGACGTAGCCTTAGAGAAACCAGACTTTTGGATCATCACCTGTAAGTACTACAGGCTGATTTGGAATGGAATGATGTTTAAATTGTGTGAACCCAAGGACAGTTATGTTGACTTAAATCCCTAAAAAAAATGTAGTGAGGTCTTCTCTCTCAACTTTTGTTTGTCGAAGGAAACAATATTGCAACTGGATCAAAGAAGAATTAAAACATCGAAGGATAAATTAATTTTCATTTTAAAATAATATTTTAGATCCAAAATTAACTTTGGGGAAGTATAGTTAGTTGGAAAACCTTCGAATATAATGTGTGTGTGTGCACGCCTGTGTGCATGAATACATTTGTGTTGTATACACACACCAAATTCAACAGCAAAATATTGTCATTTGAAAATATGCTTCAGTATAGTATACCCACACTATGTTTTTGTGATAGCATATGTTTGATTTTCTGAAAATAAATCCATCAAAAAAGTACAAAAGGAAGCTATGAGGAAGCAAATGACTACATCTATAAATCTTGTAACAAAAATACATCCTAAACCTCTTAAAGAAACAAGAGGAAACGAGACATATGACAACGATATTTCTTTGATTTGAGTCTTTTTCTACAATAAGATTCCTATTTATTTTACTGGGAGTTAAGAAGAGAGCTCAATCTGCAGGAATCTGAGTAGAAGAGATGCATGTCAGAAAAAAAGATAATTGATGGTAAACGTCAAATATTAAATCTTGATCTGGTTATTACCCAGCATATTAGCTATGTAAGTAGCTTAACAATTACAGCTGTGATTGACTAGGTGGGATCCAAAATCCTAAATATCAACTGCCAGAAGGGATAATTATAACACATTAGCACCTGCATGCTTAGACAAGATTGACAACTCCAGTCTAACATCTGCTTAATATCACTTTCATACTTTTCATATATTTTTTTTCATTTCGAAAGGAGTAACAAAGATTTTCTTGAAGGATAACAATAACTCAGCATCCATGTTAAAATTCAATTGATTATAGTTGCTTGTTGTGTTTGGTCATGTTGTAAATTGACATATTTAAAATTAAATAAAGAGAATTAAAATGGGCTTTTTGGGATTAGGCAGTCACAGTCGTGGCATACTTTTGACAAAATGTACCTGTCAGTTAGAATAATTTGAAGAATCCCAACAACTAGGCTGCTCTTCGGATCGCTGGATGGGGCAATGCAATTTTTTTCCCTAATCAAATTGAATTGAAAAAGAAAGGTCTTCTAATCCCGTAATTGATACAAGTGAGAAAAGAATATTTTGTGTACTGTGTGAGCACAGTGGTGCGCTATCTCTGTGAGAGGATCATAGACGCTAGGTATAATGTACTCCTATCTGCACACATTCTGACTGGTTCGGCTGGGTGCATGCAACAGATTATGTGATGGGATTCACACTCCCCTCACAACAGGGTAGCCTATCAGCTGCAGTGGTAGCTACTCCCCCTTTGTATCTTTTATTGCAGCTACACCAGTACATATGCTATGAATCTCTCCACTGGCTCATTTCCAGCCAATTCTTCCAAACTGTTTTAAGAGCCATTCTATTTTGATGTATCCCTTGTTAGGTTCATGGAATATATAAATGCTCCCACCCCCCACCTGCATGATGGCTCTGCCTCTGCCCCACAGTGCCCCTCCTACCAATGGGATTTAAATAGTGCTGGGCTAGGCTGTGGAGCAATTAAATGTTACCTTTGCTAATAATCGCTTGTAGGTAAGTCATTGTTTTTCAAAGTGGGCTGTGGGTTCACTGTTTCCAGCCAAGTTTCCAGAGCCAATAGGAGCCACAAAGCTCTGTGGCTGTGGAGCCTTTAGATAATCAAAGTGGAGTGGCCCATTAGCAGCTTTCCCAGAACAAGCCCACTTTGAGAAACACTGCCATAGAAGAAACTTGACATCATATAAGTGTTATACTAAAGTATTAAGATAATTGCAGCAATACCTACTACATTTTGGTACTATTCACAAAAGCCCTGTGTCTCCTGAATACTGCTGTTTATTTATTTGATTATATTTTATTTCTAGACCACCAAGGAAAATACAGAAGAAAATTGACTTTGGAAATGTTTAGTGTACACATCATCTTTTCTAATCATGAGCATTGCATTAACTCTGTGAGGGTTGGTCTACAGTAATGAGACAAATCAATCTAAGTTATGCTAGTTCAGTTACATAAGTTATGTAACTCAGGCCAAAGCAGCTTAGATCAACTTACAGCAGTGTCTACTTTATCCTGTGTTGACAGGATGTGCTCTCATATTGACAAGCTTCCTCCTCTTGGGAAGGTGGAGTCCTGAAGTTTATGGAGGAGCACTCTGCCATCAAATTATTCCGTCTTCACTAGACCCGCTAAATAGATGCCTGCTGCACTGATCATAGGCGCTCTAATTTAGCCAGTAATAAAAACAAGCCCTCAGTTTGAAGGACATTCTCTCTTAGTTTAAGCTCAAAGTGTGACTCAACTTAAAATAATGTACTGTCTTCTTTTGCGTTTTAAGTATCCACTGTCATCAAAGAAATTGCCTAAAACAATAAGAATTGTTGGGCTTAAAGTGGTTTGATTTCTGGCCACAGAAGTGGCAGGGAAAGACTAAGTCAGTTGATAAATCCTCTTCTGTGGCTGTAATTATGAGTAGGCTTGGAAGGATTCAATTTGATTTTTATTAGTAAAGGGCGATTGTACCACACATAAAACCAACAAATATTGATCATCAAAATGTGCAGATAAGCAAAGTAAGAAAAGTGCTGCTTGAGAGTTTGATTTAAAGATATTAAAGATACTAAGGATATTTACTTTTTATATTTTATATTTGCGAATTTGAGTGTTAACAGTTATAAAACTTTAGCTTGTTGAATATGAATGTCTATTGCCTTTAAAATAATTATATTTGACTCTTCTCAAGATCTGACCACAATTGTGACAATTTCAGTCCATTTAAGTAAAAAAGAAAAATGCTTAAAACCCATCATTCTGCACAAATATGCAGCTATAAATAGGTTAACATAAAAAACCTGAAAATAAACATGAATATTAATCCATAAAAATTATATAAAAATAACATTCTGCCAAGCCTAAGTAGGCGTGTTCATTTATGACTCATCTTAGAGAACATCTCTAGCACCACAGTCATGCCAAACTCCATGATGGGGTATTTTCCAGTACTGACTAGAAAGGAAAAGTGACACCTACAGAAACATTAATAATTTGTCCTGTAGTGCTTGGGTTTTCCAGAGAAGTCCAGCATCGAAGTACTAATTCACCCTGACCCTTAATTACTTTGTGAAATCTGAAGAGATAATAATAATACGTAGCATTTATATAGTGTGGTACTCAACTGAAGTGTTGTGTGATCTTAAGCTAACTAATCTGATCATTGCTGTCATGGAGGGTACATTATTGTCTATTCCCACTCTCTCAAAGCTGCCAGCTGAACCAAGGAGGAAAAGGTTGAGACTTTTTTTTTCTTTCAGATCCTTACTCCCCCTCTTCCCAGTTAAAGCCCTGGATGGAATTACACTTTATGGGCTGTAGCTGGGTGGTGATCAGTCTTCCCCCCTCTGGGTCAAAGGGAGGCCACACCATCTCACTACATCATCGGGATCATGGCCTAATATTGGGGAATTAGTGTCTCGCCATTAGAGTCCAATGGGCCTAACAGGGTTGAGCACCAGATAGGCATTTAGTTCCAGTTCATTAGGTGAGAGCAGGTTTCCCCCCAGGATTCAGTATGTCTTGTCCCTAGGCAGGACAGTTGATAGCTTATAGCCCCAGGGTCCAGCCGGCTCCAGTCTCTTCTGCTGAGAGACAGGGAGCTCTCAGTAGTCACTCAGCTCTGAGCTCTAGCAGCAGAGTCAGCCCACAGTCAATTAGTCCTATGTTCTTATAGCAGAACCAGCAGAACCCAGGAATTAATTAGCTCTGGGCTCTTGCAGCAGAGTCAGGGCAAACCCCGTAATCAATGAACCCTCCCTCCTTAATGTAGAGACCAGGCACACTCAGAAGTCAATCAGCTCTGATCTGTTGCTTTAGGGACAGAGCCCATGCCCAGTAGTCAGCTAGCTCTGGGCCCTTGTTGCAGAGACAGATTAGAACCCAGTAGTTAAGTAGTCCAGGGCTCTTGTGGCAGAGGCCAGAGAAAACCTAGGCTATAGGGCCTGGTGAGGGGAAGCTGCCACTTCAGGGGTGGGATGGTAGGTGAGGCCCAGTCCCATCCTACTCCACCAGACCCCGACCCAGGGCCCTAACCATGGCAGAGTGGTTTGCCACTGGCTCAGTGGAGATCAGTGGGCCAGTGGAGATCAGCCCAAACATACTGATTGCGCATCAGGCAGAGGTGCAAGCAGATTTATAGTGGGCTGTCCCTGGGCCACTTCCTCCCCTGCACTTGGGTTGTACCTGGATCAGCAAGTTGTTACCTGTCTCTTCCAGGTAGGCAGCCCATGGTAGTCCTGGCAGGTCCATGGTAGCAGGACATTACTGGGTTTAGCAGCAGGGACACTAGCAGGAGTGGGCAGAATTTTTCTCCCCCAACTCAGCAGAAGGCACCGTCTTTTATATTTCCAGTGATGGTGTTGTATTTCCTGGCAGGCAGGGTGAGGCAATCTTGGCTCTGGATACTTGGCAGGGACGGTGGTTTCTCCCCCTAATGTAAATTCAGTGTCTCATCTTTTCTGGAATCTTACTATTGTTAGCCTCCATAACATCTTGTGGCAATGAGTTCTTTAGCACAATTATGTATATATTTCATTTTATCAGTTTTAAATGTGTTGCCTTTTTATTTCATTTGTTGCCCCCAAGTTACTGTATGCTGAGAAAAGGTCTAAATATTAATTAATCTTCACTGTATCATCCATTATTTTATGCATCACTATTTTATTTTTTGTCTGAATTAAATAGCTCCAATCATTTTAATTCTATCAGAAGTTTTTCATGCCATTAATCATTTTTGGGGGGCTTTTCTACATAACTTTTAGGTGAAGTGACCAAAACTCAACATGGTAATATTGAGTGATATTTTCAGTATCATTCTTTAACCCTTTCTTAAAACAGGCTAGTAACCTTTCTTTTATGACCAGTTGCAGATTGAGCAGATGTTGTCACTGAGCCAGTCCCGTTGATACCTGATTTGTTGTAGTTGTTGAACTTCATTTGGAACCACATATTGTGTATGACTAGTTTAAAGGATTCCTTCCAATGTGCATTACTATGCACTTGTATATATTGACTATTGTCTGCCGTTGTGGAAGTCACCTTGCTTTCTTAAGTTCTTCTGAAGTTCCTAACAGTTTATGTTGGACTCAGCTAACCAAAATAATTATGTGTCATCTGTGAATGTTATTGCCTCATTGTTTATCTTATCTTCCCAATCACTAATACATTTTAAATAACATTTGTCAGAAAAAGGAACTCTAGGATAGCCCATCATTCATTTTTGTAAGTTGAAAATTGACTATTTATTCCTACTCTTTGTCTTCTGACCCTTACCAAAATTCATGGCACAACTTTACCTCTCATTCTGTGATTATTCTGTTTCTCTAGCCTGTTATGAATAATTTTATCAAGGGTTTTATTGAAAGTCCAAATAAATCACATTTTCAATTCTTTATTCACCATATAACTTTCTCAAAGAATTCTAATAGATTGGAGAGACCTGATTTGTCTTTACAGAAGTCATTCTGTTTAACTTTATCATATTCAAGCACTAGATAGGCACACTTTTTATAAACTGAAATATGTTCATGCTCATCTAAGTGGTATGGTTCTGAGTAATGATGGAACAATCACATATCCGTCAAGATGCAGAATGATCATAGTCACAAGAGCATTCTTTGTAAGCTGATTTTCTGTCTTATTTCATGGTCCAAGGTATTTGATGACTTTTGGGTGATTTTTTTTGACTCTGTGAATGTTTTATGTCAACATTTTCTATTTGTTTCATGTGGATTATTTGTGATTGGGCAGATATGTCACTGTTTCTGATCCCTATTTGGATGAGTGGGTAAGCATTCCCAACTCAAATACTCACAAAGTTGAATAGGAAAATCACTTTCTGAAACACCTTGACTTTGAAATTCACTTCTCGTGACAGTTTTTTCCCCAATAAAGCTCAATTCTATCCAAAACATACGATGTAAATCCCTAACTACTCAGAGAGTAGTTATTAACAGTTCACAATCATGGTGGAAGGGCATCATAAATGGGGTTCCTCAGGGTCTGTTTTGGGACCGGTTCTGTTCAATATTGTGACGTAGTGTGGGTACCTTGCTGGTTGCTATGCTGGGCAGTGGGTTGTCAGTGACCTCCACTGGCTGCTGTCTACAGCACAACCCAGCAGGGCAGGGGATGAGTCATTATGCAAGGGGGCTTCGAAACTCGTCAGACAGGTATCTCCCATGGAGCGGAACAATGGAAAGGAAGGGGGCGAGGCCAGGCTGGGGGCAGGGCTGGAAGTGAGTGAGTTGGTTTCTGTCTGGGATCATGGAGGAGACAGCCTAGGGCCCAGAGGGGCTGGAATTTAGGGGCCCAGCATCCCCCATCTCAAGGGGGGCTGAGGCATCCTAGGCCCGGTTCCTGTAACCAGATGACATCTGTGCTGTGCTGTATCCTGGAGAAGCAATAAACTCCCTCTATTCTACTGGCTGGTGGAGTCTGTCCGTGCCATTACGGGGGTGCAAGAGTCGGGGGATCCCGATGCGCCACCACAAATATCTTCATCAACAATTTAGACGATGGCATAGAGAGTACCATTATTAAGTTTGCAGATGATACGAAGCTTGGAGGGATTGCAAGTGCTTTGGAGGATACGGTCATAATTCAAAATAATCTGGACAAACTAGGAAAAATGGTCTGAGGTAAATAGGATGAAGTTTAATAAGGACAAATGCAAAGTACTCCACTTAGGAAGGAACAATCCATTTCACACATACAGAATGGGAAGAGCCTGTCTAGGAAGGAGTACTGCAGAAAAGGATCTAGGGGTCATAGTGGGCCACAAGCTAACTATGAGTTAACAGTGTGACACTGTTGCAAAAAAAGCAAACATGATTCTGGGATGCATTAACAGGAGTGTTGTGAGCAAGACACAAAAGGTAATTCTTCTGCTCTACTCCATGCTGATTAGGCCTCAGTTGGAATACTGTGTCCAGTTCTGGGCACCACATTTCAAGAAAGATGTGAAGAAGTTGGAGAAGGTCCAGAGAAGAGCAACAAAAATGACTAAAGGCCTAGAAAACATGAGCTATGAGGGAAGACTGAAAGAATTAGGCTTCTTTAGTTTAGAAAAGAGAAGACTGAGAGGGGACACGATAGCAGTTTTCAAGTATCTAAAAGGGTGTTACAAGAAGAAGGGAGAAAAATTGTTCTCCTTGGCCTCTGATGAAAGGATAAGAAGCAATGGGCTTAAATTGCAGCAAGGGAGGTTTAGGTTGGACATTAGAAAAAAATTCCTAATTGTCAGGGTGGTTAAACACTGGAATAAATTTTCTAGGGGGGCTTGTGGAATCTCCATCACTGGAGATATTTAAGAGCAGGTTGGATAGGCATCTCCCAGGGATGATGTAGACAGTGCTTGGTCCTGCCGTGAGGGCAGGGGACGGGACTTGATGATCTCTCGAGGTCCCTTCCAGTTCTAGTATTCTATGATTCTAATGCAAACAGGGCTGAATCAAGTCTATTAATGGAAGCATTTGTGCAATGTTCTGACTAGGTTCCTGTTACACTTTAAGGTAAAATTTAGTGCCATTACCTGCTCTGCAACTCTGGCTGTCTTAAATACCATGCTATTAAGGCTCACAGCCCAGTCATCAATAGCTAGCATATAAGCATGTAGGTCACATCCTTGCTTTCACAGCCCAGTTAAAATTTGCAGAGTGACATCAACACAGTTCCATATTTCCCCAAAATTGTCCCCCCTTCAGTGTCCAGCTGCCTCTGGAAACACACACAGGTTAGTAAGCTCACTCGTTCTTTAAAGAGATAGAAACAGCTACTTGTTAGCTTGACTGGCATTAATAATCACTTCAATTCATGCAAAGCACTCACTTGGTTTGAGAGAAAGAAAAAGAAATTTATTCAACAAAAAGTGACAGGTTTTAAGTGAGTTCAAGTAGCAGGGATAAAGATAAAAAGGGTTGCAAGAAAAAAAAGCAAAAATAATCAATGCTTCTAATGCTAAAACTTAACATCAGCAAGTTACTATCTTTGCCTAAACAGGTTTCTCACCTATATTCATTTCCAGTGACTTCAAGGCCCTTAGCTGAAGAATGCACTTTTCTCAGATGTACAAGAGCTCTGGCCTCTGCTATGTGTCCAACAGAGAATAACTATGGTGCTCTCTCTTCTTTCGTTCAGTAGTCCAGTAAACCGTTGGACTGCGTTCTTTGAAAATTAAGCCCAGACAAACCTCTTTCTCCCTGCTGGCTGTGGATGCCATTCTGTCTCATATAGACTCCATGCTGACTTCTCCCCTGCTGGTGATTTTTACAATGCAAATGCTTACTTCCTGCAACCTAAAAACATAAGAATGGCCATATTGGGTCAGACCAAAAGGTCCATCTAGCCCAGTATTCTGTCTTCCAACTGTGGCCAATGCTAAGTGTCCCCAGAGGGAGTGAATAGAACAGGTACTTATCAAATGATCCCTTCCATCACTTAGTCCCAACTTCTGACAAACAGAGGCTAGAGACACCATTCCTACCCATTCTGACTAATAGCCATTGATGGACCTAACCTCTATGAATTTATCTAGCTCTTTTCTGAACACTTCTAAGGCCTGACCTCCACAACCTCTGAACCAAATGAATAGGCCATTGAATTTGACCATACCTGGTTTGAGGTGTGTTAGCCTCTTTGTTTTGTCTGGAAAAAACCTGTTTATTGATTCCCCATCATACTTGATTTTACCATATTTTAGACACATATTTCCAGCATATATCTATAAAGCAAGAATGTGAATGATCACTGAGTTGCTAGTTTTCCAATGATATATTACTTGCCATCTTTTGGGTAAATATCACAACAACAGTTGTGAGGTGTAGTGAAGATGTCAGGCCTGCCAAGAGTTGCTGACACAGAGTAGTTGAACTAACAGTGTGCCTCTGCATCACAGCACTAGTCTGATTCAATCTTTCACCTTCTTACTCCTGACAACAAGAGTATGAGTTGGTGCCTGAGAATACCAGCACCTCTGAGTGCCAACCCGTTTCAAACAGATAATCAGTCAGACATCTTATGATAAATGCTTTCATTTATCAGTCTTCCCTAAACTAGGTCAGCTCACTATAGTTTGATCGTTGTTGTATGTTTCCACTTGGCACTGAACTCTTTCAACCCCAGGAACACATCTTGTTTGGGCAATTTTTTCCCATGAATTCCTTCAGTTAAGAGCTGATCTCTTCAATTTCTTCATTGCCCTCAAATATTGTTGGGTTTATCAGTGCTGCTTGAACTAAATGTGTCTATGAAAAGAATGTATTCCATTATAAATATAGTCATATTCATGTTTAGAACAAATGCATCTCCAATCTCTGCTGTTTCTTTTGTTTCAGTGTACAGTGCATTGAATCTCTTTCAGAGTGCTGAAGTGGTGTTGCTTGCACATCAGTTTTCACAAAAGCTTATGGTGTCAAGGTTTGATGGATACAGCTCCCCTATTTTGGTGTAGTCATCCCATCTCTTTAAGTGTTTGGAAATTCAGAGTGCCAATTGGCAGGTGTTTAGAGATATTATGTCTCCTTTGGGCCCTTTTCAAACTTATAATCAGGAATTACTGTGAATCTCTTTGTGTACAAGTTCCCCAATAGTGAATGTGCACAAAAATATTGTAGATAATAGTTTATATCGACCTATATAGAGAACAGAAATTTGATAATAGAGATGTCGTTAATCTAGCAGACAAAAGTATAACAAAATCCAACTACTACAATCAGAAGCTAGAAAAATTCAGAAACATTTATTAGTGAGGGTATTTAGGACTGTGGTGGATTGTGTTTGCTGGAAACTTTTAAATCAAGATTGTAGTCTTTTATAAAATGTCATCTCTACTTCAAAAAGAAATTAATTCCTGGCCCCACAGAGCAGGGGCTGCTTACCCAGAAAATGCTGAAAAGCCTCAGCCTTCTGGATCCTCCTACAACTTGTAGCTGGGAGGCCACAGGCCACACTTCAAACTGGCACTACAGCAATGCTTTCCACAAGACAGGCACCCACCCTGACTCCATGGGGCCACCATAGAGATACACCCTATGACAAATGGGAGAGAATACAGGTACTCATTTTCAAACCCTGATGCAAGGATATGTTAAAAGAAGATTGAAAGCCATCCACAAAAGAAACAGAATTCACTATCATGGCGCCTTTGATGGACCTAATAAAAGGTGATAGAGATGCATCTGTGTTAGTCTGGTCTAGCTAAAACAAAAGACAGAACTATGTAGCACTTTAAAGACTAACAAGATGGTTTATTAGGTGATGAGCTTTCGTGGGCCAGACCCACTTCCTCAGATCACAGACACTAACCTTCCCCCCCTCACCCTGACTCTGTTCTAAAATTTGATTTGTCAATTTCACATGTGTTCATTTTTTTGATTGTATCACTTTGGTATATATGGTTGTACCAATTTTCTTCCACAAATTGATCTGAGGAAGTGGGTCTGGCCCACGAAAGCTCATCACTTAATAAACCATCTTGTTAGTCTTTAAAGTGCTACATAGTTCTGTCTTTTGTTTCAGCTAATAAAAGGTGTTTCACTGAAGAGTCCCTGAAGCAACAACTGTGAAAAGGCCTTTAACATCTTGAAAAATTGGATGTGCCAGGAGCAATTCCTCTTCAATGCAGATTTCTCAAAGGAGTTCATTTTACAGATGTGTGCCTCTGATGTAGGCCTGGGTGCTGTTCTGTTATAATGGTGAGGCACACCCAGGTCTGTACCAAAGAAGGCATCTGTTCCTCAGGGAGAAGGCCTCTTCCATGTTGAAAGGAAAAGCTAGCAGTAAACTGGGCCATGGGATACTTAAGGTATTATTTACAGATAACTCCTTTCCCTCATCAGGGACCATGCTCCCCTCTGGTGGCTAAACACAATTAAAGAGATGAAGCGCCACATTATGCGATGGCACTTAGCTCCCCCATCCTAGAGTTTTAGGGTGCAACATGATGCTAGCAGAAAACAGAGCAATATGGACTTCTTTTCACAAGAAGTGGGGGAATCAGCTTTGGCTGAGGGGGATCGTGAGTTCCTGAAGGCTGGGGTATGTGATGGGAAAGGTTACTACTGCAGTCAAGAAGGAGATAAAGAGCTCCTCTGGGCACCATTACCTCCCTCCTCTCCCTCCCCCCCCGGCGCACCTGTGAGGTTTGTTGCATGTGGAGAGGGAAGGCTTCATAAAAGGGCAGTTGAAGGTCAGTGGAGGGTGACACTTATGAGGAGGCAGAGCAAAAGTTGCGTATCCAGAAAGTTGCTGAAGAATCTCTGCCACTTGTACCCTCTAAACATAAAGGAGGAGCATTGCTTTGTTGCTTTGCTTTTTCATTAGAATCCAGGACTCTCAGCTATGGCTTCTCAGCTACTCAGTGTATTAGAAACCCAGCCTTCTTCATAGAGTCTATTTAACTTTTGCCTTGTGAAGCACAGCGAGTTAGCCTAGGCTCTTATGGGGCTGCAGAATTAGTTATGTTGCCTTCTTTTCATTTTTGGACTGTGGTCACACCTTAAAGTGGAGGGAGATGACTCTCAGGAGACCTCCTCCACACTCCAGACTGCCTCTACAATGGTGCCTTCACCTAGAGAGGGACATTGGTGATGAGAGAGACGCCCACCCTCACACTATGAGGGTCCCCTGCAGTACAAACCATAACAGTCACACATGTAACACAGCCATCAGCCTTGTATGTTGACTTTTAGCCAGGTAGGGCTTTTATATCCTGCCACAAAATCAGAATTACAGCTTTAGTATCATGAGTTCTTTTAAAGGCACTGTGTAGTTCAGCTCCTTAAAAATAAAGACCTCTTGACAATTGTTGGATTTTTGTGAACCACTCTATGGATTTGATCAGAAGATTTCTAGGCCCTGTCTGTGGCATTCGGGAGGATTTCCTTTGGCTATTACTTGCTAGCATAACTGCCTGATATGTGAAGGGCTCATATTATGCCAACTTACTATCTCACGCGTCAATCCTTTTTCCATGGCTCTTTTTTCATATATCAAGGCTTATGGGCATATATGTTTTTTTCTACCAAAACAATGTGCCATACATATTTTCAGACTGTAACACAGAATAAGATAGTTTCATTCTATGTCAGCTAATACTAAAAGACTAATTCAATATTTAAATTTAATCCTTATGTTTCTCTGTTACTTGTCATAGCTAATCTTACAGTGTTAGATATTGAAAACACATTTGGTGTAGACGATATTGATGTAAAAAAAGGTTAAATGCACATTTTAATGTTCAGCCTATATCAGAACAGTTATCTGTTAAATTACTTCATGACTGAAAGCAATTGCATTACCCCTATAATCCAGGAGCTTCTTAGTGGTAATTATTGACCAAATTTCCATTCTTATTCTTAGTGGGGAAAAAAACAAACAAAAATATTGTGTTGTAGTCAGGTGTTTGATTTTGTTAATAAGCATGTTATTTGTTAATTTAAACTGGAAAAGTACTGACATGACTGCAACAAAATAATTAGGTAACAAAACCTGTGTGATGCCAGGAACCATGTCATGTATGTCCTTGACTCCTTCTGCAGAGATTACTGCCTTGATTGCCCAAACTATTGCTTCATATATATTCCTCACTATTATCACCTCGTGAAACAACTGAGGAGTGATCAGAGAACAAAGTGATGGTTTGTCATCTGTCATTTTGCTTTGACCTTTATTAGTGAATTCTCCCTGTCTTAAATGAATGCTATTAACATAGCAGTTCTCAGACTGGGGGTTGGGATCCCAAAGTGGGTCACGGCCCCATTTTAATGATGCACCAGGGCCAGGGCTGTCACAAGGGGGATGGGGACCCTAGGGCAACTCCCCCTACCGCAAAACCCGTCCCTGCTCCACCCCTTCCTCAAGTTCCACCCCTGCTGTGCCTCCTCTCCATTCCCTGGCCCCTTCCCCCGAGCAATGTGATCCAGAGGATGGGGGGGGGGGAGGCTGGCACAGTGGCAAAAAGCCAAAGTTTGAGTCCCCCTGTGTGGACCAAAGCCCAAGGACTTCAGCCCTGCATGGCAGGACTCAGGTTTTGCCTTCATCCCTGAGCAGTGGGTTCACATTACAGGCCCTCCCCATCCAGAGCTGAAGCCCTTGGACTTCAGCTTTCATCCTCCCATCTGGGATGGGAGGGCTCAGGTGGGCTCAAGCTTTGGCCCCTCTTTCTGGGGTGATGTAGTAATTTTTGTTGTCAGAAGGGGGCCGCGGTGCAGTGACGTTTAAGAACTGCTGTGTTGCATTTAATGTGTTCTGCAAACACAAAAGAAGCACAGGAACAATCCTACACTCTGTGCTGTGGCAAGGAGGGCCTTACAGAAGTAGATGAAAGAAAGGTTGTGACATTGGCAGTCCACTGCAGGCCTGCATTTGTCAGCTTGATTGAAACTAAGCTGTTAAAAGTGTCCTTTTACTTACCCATGAACCCGACCACCCAAATGTACACAAGGAAATTGCGACTTGTCTGAATAAAAACTTCCAGGTTTGGCACTAAGGGCCTCGCTTTCACTGGTTCTTGGGAAAAGGGAAAGCCATGGCTCTAATTTCTCTCCTAATACCTCAGTGCAGTCGTGTTGCAACAGCCCCTGCATACTCCAGAGAGTGGGGTGACAGCTTGGCCTGGTCTTTATATGGACTGTACCAGGACCAGGGGAATGACTTCTTATGTATTCCCTTTCCCAACGTAAGGTGGTTTTGAACAAAAACATGGTGCAGTCAAGTATGAAGTTCATTTCTGTATGTAATTAGAATCCAGAAAATACCTTTTGATTTCAACTGTGTAACTGCCTCTGATTGCATCCCAATCCATAATGGAAGTGCTTTTTAAAAATCCTCAAATTAAATAACAAAAAATGTTGATCTGAAAGGTGCGCCATTCCCACCATAACATTATTTCAGTGGTCTATTCTATAAAACACACATTATCTGCTAGCTCTTGCCTGAAGAGTGTTCTCTGCCAAGTCCCACCCTCACCAGCAATCTAACTTCACTCTAGAGACATCCTCCCACACTCCCAGGCTCCTCAAAATCCAATTGTACCTGTCTCAGTTGGAGGAAATATTTGAACTCATCCCAAAGTATTTGGCACATCTTTTTAAAGATGATATTACTGAACACTGAAGCTTTACTTCACTTAAAAGTTTCATAGTTCATACAAAGTTTGATCTCTTTTTCAACACTGGTGCAGTTTTAGAATACTGTTTAGTTTTTCTGCCTCTCTCTTCTTTGACATTGTTCTGTAAGTGCTGTTTTGTTAAGAATAATGTTTCTTCTGTCATGGGTATTCTGCTATAGTTGTTCCATCTCCAAATACATTTTTTTCTATATCCACATGTCAATCAACAACTTATCTTAAACTAGCAAATGATAGTCAGTAGAACTAAATTAAGGATAACTGTTTTTACGCTCTAACTTAACTGCTGATGCTACAAAAGATAGTGTATATGGCTGTATTAGATTGGGATGTATTCATGCTTATATTGGTTACTTAAAATAAATGGCCAATGTGTCCCAGAATAATGTTCCTTAGGAAAAGCAGTTCCCGATATGTACCCTGTTCAAAAAGTTTATATTAAAGATAAAGGGCAGTGATCCAAAGAAAAAGTATAGCAGTGGTACACTGTCTTTCAAAGATAACAGTGATAGAGTCTGAATCTTAGAACATGGTATAGACAGACATATGATGGCTCTGCACAAACTAGCACACTAACACGATGAGCCTCTGTGCTTCTCGATGCTATAATAATGCAAATACCAAATAATTATGGGAACAGGGAATTTGTACCTGTCTAAAAGTCTTTTGCTAAAGAAGAACAATCCATAATATGGGATTTGTGGGTATTTATCATCTCTTAAAACCAGACTACTGTCATTTGAATGCCTTGAAATTAGTTTAGAAGCATAACTTCAGGCTTGAAAATTTAGGCCTGTCTGTTCTTTGAGCTATCTGATTAAATTTTGATCTAATATGAATGGCAACTTTAAAACTGAAGTATAATGATCCTGAAATGGAATTGTCTCATCCAGTGAGAGCATAGAGACACTGTAGTTACTAAGGAAAACCATATTTTTTTCACTAATTCAATTTTCTTTAAACTCTAATCATAAGCATAATCACTGAATGGTTATTTCTTAATATTACAGTAAATCCCTGCATTCTGATTGGTTAATAACAGCTAACAACCAATAAGAGTGCAGGGTTTTGCATAATTTCATACTCTTATTTTTCCAATATGTATCTATCTCTTCTCTAACTAGATGCTATAAACCATTTACTCTAATTGGCATCAACACACTAAAATTTCATGTTGGTTGCCAAGAGGCCACCTCAGCTTCTCAGTCCTCAGCTGAAGCAGGAACACTCCAAAATTTGCATTGCAAGGAAGAGGGATTAAACTCCCAAAGAAAAGAAAATGGGGCTTTTGAGTCACTGAAAGGGGAAATGGTTAAAATCCTTTGACTCATTTTCCTTCTTCAGGCCCAATCAACCTCCCTCCACAGTCAATGGGAGGTTTGCTAGTCTCTCCATGGAGTAGGGGGCTGGGCATGCCTCTTGGGGATGGGTAGAGGAGGACAGAGACTGGAAGATCTCCCTCATAACCTTGAGCCCCATGGTTATGTATCAGGATGAGAGAGACCCCCCCACTTCTGCTCCTCCCTCTGCCTGACAAGGGGAAGTGAAGTCATTTCTCACCTTTCAGGGGAGAGTCATCACTACTAGAGTCATTTTCCCCCACTCTGAATGAATGCGTATTTCATTCTTTATCTGAAATGGAACAGCCCCAACAGGAGAGACTGGGAGAAGAACCCATACCATAATATCCCATAGCCCAGTGGTTAGAGCATGTGCCTCATTAGGTAGAGAGAGGATGTAAACCAGGGTCTTGTGTATCATGTGGGAGTGCTATAACCACAGGGCTGAAGATTATAAAAGAGGTTGATGCTGCCCTTGCCCCCATCATTCTGTATGGAGTTAGGCATTTTTGGAGACTACCAACTGGATCAAGCCCTGTGGGCAAGATAGGAAGGGCACCACCAATCTTCCCTTTTCGTAATGCCCACCCTTATGAGTCTAAGAGCTAGAGTCAAAAAGATTAGGTTCAGTGACATGGGGTCCCACTATGCCTAACTTTTAGGCACCTAGAAAATCACTCACAAAGCCTGAGATCAACACCTCAGCTCCCTGTACAATGCATGGGGAGAGAGAGGTGCCTCAGAACTGGACTCACAAAAGCCAGCATGCCATATGGCTCCTCACCTAAGCTAGCTAGTGGGAGATGCCAAGCTGAGGGGTGCATGCTAAATCCCTTCTTTTCTGGAGATAGGTGCTTAACTCTGGGCTGCTGGGAGCCTCTTCCTCCCACTTAGATTCTCAGCTGGAAAACTTGTCTTGGCATCGAGCACCTAAGGGAGGGGGAAAGAGGAAGGGAGAGGGGCCAGATGCGGGGGGGGGGGGTACTCACACCTGGGATGTGGGAGACCCTTGATTCAAATTCCTCCTCCATCTGAAGGTGTGAAATGATCTGCTGCTTAATCTTAGGCTCCTTCAGTCTGTCCTGTTCCATTGTGGGTAAATAATGAAAGAATCATGGGAGGGGGAGCATAAGCAAGCACAGGAACGTTTGTATCCTGGTGGTTAGAGCACTCACTCTGGTGGTGGGGGGGGAAACCTACATCTAGTCTCTCTGCTCCAATAACTTTTTAAATTTATCCACTGAGGATAAAAGTTATAAGGGAGTCAGCCACCCTCTCAATACCTGCTGTTCTGTGTACACTTCCGGCAGGGGGTCCAGTACAGTAAGAGAACTCGCTTACCAGCTCAGGTCCCCCACACCACCATAAAGCAAATTGGTTGAAGGAATGTGTTTCTTACCCTGGCTCGCATCACTCTGCGGCTTTGCCAATTATGGGGCTGCAGTGCACCTGCTCAATGACAGAAACATAGTTGCCTGGGGAAATTTTACTGCAAAAATTTAGACACCAAGTGATTTTAGGCAGCTGCAGTGTTCAGTGGCAGCTAAGTGATGGTTTTGTGAATCCTGCTGGGGGCAGTTCCAATTTGGCAAAGTTGTCAGTTAGGAGCCTATGTCCCTTTGTGACTCCACCTCTAAGTCTCACTGAAAGTCAGTGGGGTTCTTGGAGTAGGAATCACAATAGTATTTTAGGGGTCTAATGCTCATTGATTACTGTGGCAGTTACATTTTTAAATCCATTTGTGAATCCCACCATTAGTGCTTAGGTTAACATGATTTAGGCTCCTAAGCCAAGTTACCATCTTGGAAAATGTAACCTATCCTCCTATTCTCAGTCTTGTGTATTTAAAATAATAAATTATTGTTGTGGCCATTAATCTGATCGATTTGGATAATATATTATCCAATTAGTGACTCAGTCATAGTCATAGACAATCCAGACCCTGTAATACAGCTGATTTGTGATCAGAGGTGAAAGTTAGACGGTGTGCCTTGGTGCCAACTCCGGCAAGAACCATCAGGGAGCTATTTAAAGAGGTGTCAGGGACCCAGGTTGCAATGGGACAATGTCTGTAAGAAATTTTAAGTTACTTTCACTGCTGGCAGTGATATACAGTAGCATTTGACAAATACCAGAATATCAAACAGTTTTGGACACATTAGAAGCCAACACAATGGTACAGTATCAACAGGAAACACTAAGTTAATTAAATCAGCAAAAACTAATGGGACTAGTTAGTGATTTCTAGTACACATCATTTTTAGCTCTCCGGTGTTGTTGCTTTGGACTTGCAATGTGAGTAGAATAGGTACAGAGCTAAAGCTCAGGCAGTGTAAAACCTTAATAAGTAGTTTAGTAATAACAAAAATGCATTTGCCAGCTGTTGTATTAAAAACATGCTAAAAGAGTTGATAGCAAACATATGGTCCTTCCTGGTCTGTGAAAAATGAGCAGCTGTTCCAAATTGTTCAAGCTGTGATCTTGAAGGATGATGAAAAGTGACGCAAAAACAGCAGTGTGATAATCCGTCGGCTTTCAAAGCCAAAGGCACAGAAATGGAAGAGCTAGGACAAGAGCTAGATCAAAGGTGAGAAACATATCTTCAGGCTGAAAGCACACAGACATACAGGTCTGCATGCATGCTCACACAGACTTATACCCACCAACACACACATTCAGTTCTGAGGTGCAGCTCCTCAGACTTATTACGGTTCCTAACTGCCACTGATTTCAGTAGGAGCTGGATGTTTAAATACCTTTGGAGAGCTGGGCTTCGGGGCTTCGTTTTTGCACATGGGAGTGTAATCCTAAACTGCATGTAAAAATCCACAGCTGAATCATGCCAACTGACTTGGGCTCACAGGACATAGGCTAAGGGGCTGTTTAATTCTGGTGTAGATGGTTCAGCTTCATTCTAAGCCTTGGGACCCTCCCGCTACACGAGTCCTAAAGCCCAGGCTTCAGCTCAAGCCCAAATGTCTCTACACAGCAATTAAACAGTCCTTGGGCCTGAGCCTTAAGGTCCTGAATCAGCTGGCATGAGCCAGCTGCAGATGTCTAATTTCAGTGTAAATATACATGCTGGTGACTAAGTCAGACATTTTCAAAAAGCAGTAACTTTCACTGGGAGTTGTGCTCCTAAATCCTTTAGTGGCTTTGTAATTTTTCACTTAAATCTAGAGCTATGTGTCAAAATTTAGGTGTGCTGACATAGCCATCCAAGTTTGACAAGTGGGTATTTTATGTCTTAGGAAATAGTTATCAAGAGGAAATAACATGGCTATTTTAGTGGTTCCTATTGCAGAATTCTTCAGTGCATTTTCATGCCTTAATTGTTCCTTTGAAGAATATTTCCCTGTCTTTGTTTAGAGCCTCAGATTCCTCCAGTATTTTCTAGCTCAGATACTGATTCTATAGCACCTGCACTCTCTGTCTTTCTAAAACCTGAATTCCAAAATGAGGTCCCTTCTCATTCTTTTCCTTTGCAAAGACAGCAGACAATTTTGCTGTGTTCTCTGACCTTTATGAATAATTAAGTTTGCTGTCTACCTTTTTCTATTGTCCTCTATTCGCTCTTCCTCTGCTACTTTTTACAGTGCTCAGAGACCTTCACTGTATTTCATGTGTGGCCTCATTCATAAGTCCCTTATGCAGGGTTGGAATAACTTCATCCACCATATTTTTGTTCCCACTCTGAATCAATGCTACCATTTTTACTAACCATTGTACTGAAGCTTTTTGATCTTTACCTGTCATTATCTCCAGATCCTTAGTTTGCTCAGCATTTTGTACTATATGATTATTTAGGGAAGAAGCCCTTTTCTTATTTTATGTCTCTAATCTTATTATTTTATGTCTCTCTACACTTAATTTCATAAGGCACTTATCTTCCTTTGCCTCCATTTTAGCTGAGTTGTTCTGACGTTTTTGCCCTTCTTCTATCTATTGATTGTCCCTTCCTAGTATGTAGCATCCACAAATTTCATTACCCTAGTGTACACCCCTCTTTCTAGGTCAAATCAGATCCTAATACAGGGTTAAATGGTGTTTTACTAGCTGCATCCTTTCAGAACACATTGGTACTCTTCACATGTGCCTTTTCCCTTTGCTATCACAGCCAGTCTTCATCAGTTGAAGACTGATGTAGCAAACTTTTGTTGATAGTTACTGACATCTCTTTCTGTTACTTATTCAAAGACACATTACACCATTTTTAAAAAATTATTGCTGGTTACCTTTATATAAAACTTCGATGGTTTAGGTTGGTTTCTTTCATAACACCAGTGTAAATTAGGAGTAACTGCACTCATAGGTGGAGGTATACAGAACCTAAAATAGTATGAGGCGGGTAAAAGGCCATTATGTATGTGTGTGCATGATATACTGATCACAAACAGGGCTATGTGTAATATACCAAAAGTATACCACAGTATGCAGATTTTATCAGTTTGAGTTTGGGTTGGCAACATTATTCATGCCTGTGTCATCTGTCAGTTAATCACGCCTGCCATCTCTGTAAGGATATGTCTACACTAGCCCCCTAGTTCGATCTAGGGAGGCTAATGAGGGTGACCGAAATTGCAAATGAAGTGCGGGATTTAAATATGCCGTGCTTCATTAGCATGTTCCCAGCTGGTCACCATTTTAGAAATTGACTAGCCCAAAGTAACTGCCCGCGTCTACATGCGGCAGTGAAACGGGATTCCGAATTAAAGCCCTAAATTGAATTAGCTGGTAAACCTCATTGCAGGAGGAATAACAGCTAATTCGATTTAGGGCTTTAATTCAGAATCCCGTTTCACTGCCGCATGTAGACGTGGGCAGTTACTTTGGGCTAGTCAATTTCTAAAATGGCGACCGGCCGGGAACATGCTAATGAAGCACGGCATATTTAAATCCCATACTTCATTTGCAATTTCGGTTGCCCTCATTAGCCTCCCTAGATCTAACTAGGGGGCTAGTGTAGAAATACCCTAAAGTCCTGTGCTCTCTTTCAGGCTATGTCTATACTAGAGAGTTATTTTGAAATAATAACTCCCAAAATAACTATTTCAAAATAAAAGACAGAACTATGTAGCACTTTAAAGACTAACAAGATGGTTTATAGGTGATGAGCTTTCGTGGGCCACACCCACTTCCTCAGATCAATAGGAAAATAAGCTATTCCTCTTCACAAGTAGGAGTTATTATTTTGAAATAACAAGCCCTTTATTTTGAAAGAGCAGGCTTGGTAGTATGGACACTCACCTCAGATGCATCTACACAGCACCCTAAACTCGAAATAAGATACGCAATTTGCACTACACAAATTGTGTATCTTATTTCGATTGTACTTCGAAATTGCTTAATTTGAAATTTGGCACATCTACACTGTGCCAAGTTTCAAAACAACACACTATTTCAACACATCTCTTGGAATGAGAATTACGGGATGCCGAAATAGTGCGCCCATTATTTTGAAAAAAATATTTTGAAATAACGCACGCATTTTAAAGATGCAGATACCTCCTGTATCCTGAAATAGCTCCCCTGTCTAGATGTACTGCTTGTTGTTTTGAAATAAGGGGCTTATTTCAAAATAACTCTCCAGTGTAGACATGCCGGCAGTGTTCTAAGTATATTGCATGTTGTATCTTTCACTGCAGGGAGAGACTGACTTTATGTCCCTTTCATGAGTATTCCTCCATCTCATGTATATTGCTAGATGAAAAGTAGAATTGTTTAACATTAATTAATTAATTTTAAAAAATTGAGGAAAAATTAGATACCTTTTGCTCCTTGTTTATATTTTTAAATCTGAAGGAATTGTTTGTTTTACTTTCTTGTTTTCCTTCTAAACAAACAAACAAACAGATCCTGATGTCATATTGGAATCTAAAATCTGCTTATTATATAGAAGTTTTCGTGGTGTAGGAGAAGAGAGAATAAAAGCCCCTATTTTCATGTAATAAGCAACAGTCATTCAATAATCTCCTGGGGCCATACCCTCAGCTGGTATAAACAGCTATGCTGATTTAAACCAGCTGAGGGTCTGACACATGAACCCTTTCCCTCCAGTCATTATTACTTTATTCTGAATCAAAACTGAATTATACATTTCTAAAGTCATAGGAGGCCTATGAATAAAAAGGAGCACATATTTAATTTTAAATGCCTTATTCCCTGCTGTGGGTCTTGACCGTGCATTCTGTCTTTCTGTGTCTGTCTTTTAGACAGTTCCCGGCCTAAACAACTAACAGTCTTCATATATTGTCTTGTATAGAGCTAAATACATTGTACCAAATTTTCAAAAGCACTCCATATTGGCTGAATTCTGCTGTCTTTGAAATCTGTCTTAGTTTATCATTGACTTAAATGGGACCCTATTTGGGCAGTGCTAAAGAGCTTTAGGAAATCAATCCTATTGTCAGCACTCAACAACTAATAATAAATAAGAACAATCAGATTATGATGAGTTTTATTTCTTTCATCCTGTGTGGCTCTAGAAGCTTAAGTCTCTGGTGACACTGACCTAAAGCAATGCAAAAATGCACTGTGGAAAAAAGAGGGTTCCATTGTAACAGTTTCTGGTTGATTTCTTTGATCAGCTTGTCTAAATGGAGAATGCAATAACACAAAACCCCAGCTCTCCATTCCTACAGACTCTATTTCAGTGCATTTGAGTTCATGAAACCCTGAAGTTAGGGGATAGGTCGTGTTCTGCAGATGGATCCATATGCCTTGAAAGTAATGACCTGGCAACCTTCACTAAATCTCCTATCATCACAATAAAGCTGCTTGTAATCACTGATACAGTGGTTAGAAATCTAGATGCTTGACTGTGTTGTAAGCAACACACGTCTATCGAGTGACCTGTCGCACTTTACAAGGGATAGACTCGGTAAGCTGACACTGTACAGGTAAATGTCAATACATCCAAACATCTGCTGTGCAGTGGCATTACACTATCTCAAAGGGGCATTGCCAGCTTCCAGGGCCTTTTTAAAGGCTTCCCTTAAGCAAATTAAAAGTAATCTGTCGATAAACTTATTGGGCCACTTCAAAAAAAAATAACCTCAAATTGTGCCTATAATTGACTGTGGATGCAAATTTTGAGACTGAATCACTGTGTGATTGGGGTGGAGGGATGCATTTTCTTAAATTACAAATTGGAACTCAGGAGCAATGAGACACACAGCTACCAGTGAACCCCTACATTTTCAAGCCTGTGATCTTTGACTTTGCTTTCAGTCTTTCCCATTGGCTGCTGGAAGTTGGGTGGTTAGATCATTTTTGTACTTTGTGGAACGTGTTCACCTCCATTCACATATTCCGTGCTAGGGCTGTGACTTAAAATTCAAAAGTAACCTCCAATGTAAATTTAATTGTGTATAAATTGGTGAGTTATATTGATTTACCCCCTGACTTTACAACATAGCTGAGGTTGAAGGAGTGTCTGTATGGGTATTCAGTGCCCTGGTTTTACCTTACAGAATAGAATTTGAATTTATAAAATGCAGTTACAGGTCCCCATCAGACCTGTAAGTTCAATTGTACTAAATAATACAGTAGAAAAGGACTGCCCCTGAATATAATCACCCCAATTCCTACCTTATCACTTTCTTGATATTTTTCAAAAAGATGGGCTTTCCCATCTCTGACCTTTTCCTCTGAAAAAAATATGTTCCTTCTCCTTTTTGAAATTTGCTCTAAATATTGCTGTAAACACTAATAATATCTTATCTGAAATATTGGCCCAAATCCTGAAGTCTTTACTCAGCTTAACTGAAAAAAAACCTGAGAAAAGACTTCAGTATTTGAATGAATAAAAAAATAAGACTAAATGATATATAAGATCAGCCATACTGGGGCAGACCAATGGTCCATCTAGACCAGTATCCTCTATTCTGACAGTGAAAGTGGTACTGCACAAACTGTCCAACCAAAATTAGCAGGACTACTAGTGGAGTAAGATACTATTTTGTATGAGTAAGGATGACAGATTCTGGCCCTAAGTAACAAGACAATAAATCATGCTGGTTTACCAATCAAAACTGAGAACACGTAATTCATTTAGCTGCTGGCAGATCATTGCTTGCCCTTGCTGACCTGTATGTGCTACTTGCCTAGATGGGCAACAGAGTTTAGAGCATCCTGGGGGAGGGGGCTCTTCCCCACAAACCTGCACAGGTTGTGGAATCGGTCAGACCAGGACTGTTTACATCTCCCAGAGCCCCAGCCAGCACAACTCATCTGGCAGAGAGGAGGAAATCATCTTGCTTGGAAAAGAGCTAGTGCAGATTACTTTTCCCCCATAGTAAGGAAAGAATCAATGACCAAATTGTAATTCTCAGAGGAATAAATTGTTCTTTCTACTACTCCGACGTCAGCACACCTGTCCACTGCCTCTTGCCCTATGTACACCATATTGTTACAGTGTAATCCTCCATGTTTTATGGACAATCACAGTCTACTATTGTCATGTATTTCCCAAATCACTTTTTCCTCTTTAAATAATTCTGCTTTGTCAAATCTGTGCAAGAGAGTTATAAGAACACAGCAATGTTCCTACTTCCCAAGATATAAACATGACAAGACAGGACAAACAAAATCCACAGATTTTTAAGTGCATTGGAGGGACCTAATTTATAGGAACTTTCAAACCATGGGTAGTGGCTACTGTTGGCTGGGGGAAGCTGTCGCTCCCCAAATAGCCTGGTGTGGCCCCACCCATGCTTTGCCCCCAGACCTCCTCCTGCAATTCCCAGTGCTCTGCCCTGGCCTGGACTGCTGCAGCAGGCTGGCCTACCTCCCACAGGAATTCAGGGCAGCTGGAACTAGAGACATGCTGCCTGCCTGGTGCTCAGACCACATCACCCTGCCACCCAGCACTCTGGGACTGGCCACCCAGAGCACCAGATCAGGTGGTGCTAGGGATGCATGGCTATCTGGCACTGGGCTTGGGCAGTGAATTGCAGTGGGGTGTTCAGGGATCCTGCGGAGAAGAAGGGCAGAAAGGGAGGGAGACAGGCAGGACCTTGGCAAAAACGGAGGGAATGGAAGCTAATGGCCTGATCATTTGCCTCCCATGCTTCAGCTGTCCATTGTTAAATTTAAGGCTTCTCACATAATAGAAAGACTAGGGCCTCTTCTCCTAATTCAGAAACACAGTTAAGTGGCTGCAAAGCCAGGAGAAGAGTAAACAAAGAAATATGTATAGTTCTGGCACTCTGCAATTCTTTGCTATTATTCGCAGACATACAACAATGTTCCTCATACGTTACGATTAATGCAGTTCTCTTTTGGACTTAGACCTGGAAGGGACCTCAGAGATCTTCTAGTTCAGTCCCTGCACTCAAGACAGATCTAAGTATTATCTAGAACATCCTTGACAAAGGGTTGTCTAAACTGCTTTTAGAAATCTCTAGTGACAGGGATTCCACAACCTCTCTAGGCAATTTATTCCAGTACTTGAGCACACTGTCAGAAAGCTTTTCCTAATGTCCAACCTAAACTGCCCATACTGTAATTGAAGCCCATTGCGTCTTCTCCTTTCTTCAGAAGTTAAAGAGAACAGTTTTTCCTCTGGTCACATAAAGACACAAAAATTATACGTGCATATTAACTAGATCATCATACTTAGTAAATCATAACTTTTGCTTCAATACCATACATGATATACTTGATGCAATTTCTAACAGTACATCTACATTGCACAGCTATTTCAGGATACCAGAGGTATCCCAGAATAGCTACTCCGCATGTACACAAGCCATCCGTTATTTTGAAATATTTTTCGAAATAACGAGCATGCTATTTTGTCATCTCAGTAAACCTTATTGTAGAAGGGTTAAGGGATGGCTTGAAATAGCATGTTATTTCGAAAGTTGGTGCTGTGTAGATGCACTAAATTTCAATATAAACTATTTCGAAATAGGTTCGAAAAAAGAATTTTAAGTTTAGGGTGCTGTGTAAATGCACTCTGACAGCGGTCTCAACAATGACGTATATGGTCACATTTGAGTCCAACAGCATCAGAATGTCCTATGCACACTGGAATCTTTCATGGGTTGTAACTGCATTAGTGCTGCATGATCAGTGATCAAGAAGGTTCTCAATAAGGAGTATTTCAGTGCCCTTAGGGTCCAGAGTATGGCAAGATATTCTTCTTGAGGACAGAGTACCAGGTTTCCCAGTCTGGATGGTTTCTACTTATGTAAAGGAGAGGGTGCTCTTGTCCTTTGGGAAAGCCCTGCACTCGTGGAGTGGTTTGAGACATCTCTTTGTAGAAGGAATTCTCAAAAGAAATTAGGGCTGTATAATATTGGCTTGTTGCACAGACTCTGCTTAATTTTCTGAAATGTTTGCTAAATCTGTGGTACTGTGTCCCAGGTGCAGTTCCGCCTGTTAGTGTTACAAGTGGGGACTTATCCAGGATTTCAACCGGGATGTATCTGAAGCTCGGGACATGCTTCCTTGGGTAGGGGAAGTATATAACTCACATGCCTTCTGGGTATGGTTCGCTGTCCCATCTAGTGGCATGGAGACCACTTACAAAGAGAATAATGAGTCTGCTCTACAGCCTTAGCTAACTGGCAGCTGGATTTTAGCTCAGAGAGTAGAGGCTCATGTACTAAGTTCTAGAGATCGCAGGTTCAGTTCTACCTGTCAGCATTACACTCAGCCTGCTAGGATTCCTGCAGGCACTAGCAGGAGCAACTCCTCTATGGTTCTTCTTGATGGAAGGGGTTCAAGTCAAACTCCTTGTTTAAGTACCATGTATAAAAGATCGAGGCCTATCTTATAATGCCCTCCTACTGATAGGACTGCCCCCTCCCTGTGGAACTGCTGCCTGAAGCCCACTCAGGGGCTACGTCTAGACTACAAGCCTCTTTCAAAAGAGAGCATCTAGACTACAAGCAGATTTTTCGAAAAAGCGAGCCTCTTTTTCGAAAGAGAGTCTAGACGCTCTCTTTCGAAAAAACACAGCTGCATTCAATAGCGCCTTTTTTCAAGAGAGTACTTTCCAGAAAAGGCATTCTTCCTCATAAAATGAGGTTTACCGCGATCTAAAAAACTGCCGTGTTCTAGACACACCCACAGAATCTAGCTGAAACAAAAGACAGAACTATGTAGCACTTTAAAGACTAACAAGATGGTTTATTAGGTGATGAGCTTTCGTGGGCCAGACCCACTTCCTCAGATCAATATGTGGGTCTGGCCCACGAAAGCTTATCACCTAATAAACCATCTTGTTAGTCTTTAAAGTGCTGCATAGTCCTGTCTTTTGTTTCAGCTAGACCAGACTAACACGGCTGCATCTCTATCACTATTCCACAGAATCTAGGGAAGCAGTTTCCAGTAGGGTTACTTATTGCAGGTTTTTGGTTGGTTGGTTGGGTTTTTTTGTTTTTTTAACCCAAGCCTTCTAAACAAAACAGATTCACATCTTCACATACTGTTCCCGCAGAGTCTGTACAAGCTCTTCCCAAGTCTGTCCCTCACACCCATAAAGTCTGTGGTTCATCAACCCAAAATTTCCTGGCTCTTATCTCAGTGATTCCAGGGCTTCACACAGTTTCACTCCTGTCCATTTGCTTCTTGGAGCACATCTTCTCTGCATTTGCTCCAGATGTAGTCCATCAAGCACACAGCCACTGGCCCCTCAGCTTTCTGGCATGCATTGCTTGTCCTGTCCTCCATTTTCCGATGCATTTTAAGTTGAAGGTCTTTTCCCAGGTGCCAGCTTAAGGCTTGGGATCCCTGAGAAACAGTATCCCTTACTCCCTCATACACTCCTGCATCACTTTATTCTCCATATCCTTTTTTTTTTACAGTCCATTTGTATATGGTGAATTCTTAAGAGGTGGAGCAATTGAGGTGGCTTTTAAGTGTAAACCAGAAGTTTAAGTACTAAGAGTGAGGGGAGCAAGTTTGAGGCAAAGGGTGTAATGAATGCGGGTTTGAGTTATTGTGGTGGTTCTGTGGCAGCAAATAACACCAACCCCTTTTATGCTAGCATCTCACAATCCACCCATATTGTGGGCACTATAGCTAAAATTAAAACCATACAAACCCCGGCATTAATATTAATATAGCTAAACCACATGAAAACATGGGGAATCTGAAGATCCAAGTGTGAAAGAGCTTATTCAAAAAATTATATTAATTTTTTAATTTGTGAAATCCCAAGGATAAAAGAAACCAGCTGCAGAATCCATACAGCAGAACTGACTCCTCCTTTCCTTCTTCCAATGTCCCTTGTCACAAAAGTAGAAACTTGTGAGTTCTTAGCTTAGGGCAATATTTTTGGCAAGGTTTTTTGCTTTTTTCTTTCATGCAACAAAGTTTCCCATTAGCTGCTAAATTCCATTTTAGTTTCTGTAAGGAGAGTGGGCTTGTCTGATTGTGTTATTGTTTTGCACAGTACCAACTAGTGTTAGGAATGCAATAGTGCAAGGAAGGCAGCATGGCAACTTCCCCCTGCTATTGCTAACTCTTCATTGATGAGTTTGTTCCAGGGGTGATTTGTTTCTTTTGGTTGTTGATGTTAGCCCCTTACTTTCTCCTGCCCAGCGAAAGCAAGGTGGGAAAGTATTTTAATGTGGAATCAAAATAGTATTGTTATCTCTGCTTAGAGATGTGAGAACTGAGGCACAGAGAGATTAAATAATTTATCTGAGTGTAAGTCTGTGGCAAAACTGAAAATGGAGCACACATCTCTTATGTCTTTGTCCAGTGCCTTCACTGTAACATCCTTTCTCTCATGATCAAATTCTTTCTGAATATCTCTCAGGGATGACAAGATATTCTAGAACTGATGGGGTTAGAAGGCAAATTACCTTAAAGACATTAACTAACTACTACAATGTTTTAAATAGTATGTGCCAAAGATGCTGCAGTTTGATTGTTCTGTTTCATACTCTGGGCAATAGTATGGTCAAGAATAAAGGCAATAGGATCTGCCATAGACATTCTCACCAGCTGAGGATGTTTATTACACCGGGCCACCTCTCAGGTCACCAAGTACCCAAACTCTATCTCAACTTTCAACAATATGAAAAACAATCAGGGCACTCTCAACACACTGTTATCATGCCTATCATGTTTCTCAAATTGATTTTTTCCCAGTATAAAATTCTCTCTTCATTACTATTATTAAGAAAATACTTGCACATTGAGTATGAAATTATCAAAAATGGCAAATTTAAATTTGCAACCATTTCCTGTTATATGTTATATAGTATGCTTGTATTTTTTCTGTAAAATGGTATAATACTTTGCAGATATTAAAAAAGTAATATTTATAAATGAGCATGGCCATACTGGGTCAGACCAAAGGTCCTTCTAGCCCAGTATCCTGTCTTCTGACAGTGGCCAATGCCAGATGCCCCAGAGGAAATGAACAGAACAGGTATCATCAACTGATTCCACCTCTGTTGCCCATTCCCATTTCCAGCTTCTGACAAACAGGCCAGGGACACCATTTCTACCCATCATGGCCAATAGCCATTGATGGACCTAACCTCCATGAATTCATCTAGCTCTTTTTTGAACCCCATTAAAGTCCTGGACTTCACAACATCCTCTGGTTGACTTGCATGAAGAAGTACTTCCTTTTGTTTGTTTTAAACCTGCTACCTATTAATTTAGTTTGGTGGCCCCTAGTTCTTATGTTATGGGAACAAGTAAATAACTTTTCCTTATTCAATTTCTCCACACCAGTCATGATTTTATAGACCTCTATCATATTCCCCTTAGTGTCCTCTTTTCTAAGATGAAAAGTCCCAGTCTTTTTCATCTTTCTTCACAAGCCATTCCAAACCACTAACAATTCTTGTTGCCCTTTTCTGAACTTTTTCCAATGCTAAGATATTTACATATCTTTAAATTGACGAATGTACAAATCATTAAGTGTTAATAGACTCCCATACAGAACAACACGTATAAGCAAGGCTGTTACAGACATTATCTGGAAAGTGCTCAATCTCCTTTTGAAGATCAACCACTTTACATATTTGTTTATTTAAATATTCCTACTGCCCTTTATCCTTGTTATGGATTTTAGCGGGGTGTGTAACAACCCCATACTGAACCAAATTCTTTAGAAAGGTTCTGTCTGATCATCCGTGACATTACGGCGCTAGGCGAATATTAGCAAAGTTTGCTATGCTCACTCTGAACCTCTCAAAAGATTCTACTGCCACAATCTCTATATCCTGGATTTCAACTACTGTAACTTTAACTGTGAGTGGCACCTGGTAATAGCATTCAAAATATTTAGCTGACATAGTTGTATAGGATCATTCGTTTTTTCAGCAGAACATGCTGCAAAGGAGCCCTGCATAGAACTAGGGTGACTTCAGCCAAGTGGGTCCCAACCATCAGATGGGATCATTTACACAGACAGTCCATGGGCAAAACAAACAAATAGTCTACTGGCCTGCAGCCTCTGAGTGAGGCAGGCCTTTGCGAGAAATTAGATAAGAGGGACAAGTCATGTTCCATAGAGGGATTTTTTTTCTTTTTTTAGTAAAACTTGAATGCTGCTTGTTTCTATATCTGTAAGTTATTCTAAATAGACTCTTGGTGAAGGAGTATATACTGCTCCCTTTAAGTTCAGTTCTAGTATGAGTTATCACACTATCAGAGATAATATTCTCTTAGCTAAAGAGCAGCAAGGAGAACTTTAAATACCAATTTGGCATAATCTCCTCTTGATAATATGCATTGCTTCATATGTTTGCTTTGTTTTTTTCACAGCATAATGAGCCATTTTAGACTATTTGTGGATTATGCTTGACAACTATAGGACCTGATTAAAAAGCCTTGGATTTCTGACTGTTATAGCTTTCTAGCCTCCTAATTTTCAGACCCCTGCCTCAAATGCTGGTTAACGTGACAGCTGAAGATCTGGCAATGTTCCTCTGAAAGTAATTCTGTTTGATGAATGGTCTCTTATCATCATAAAGGGTGGGAATCTGGGGAGGGGGCTGCCATGAGCTATTATAATAAGGAAAAGGGGGGGGGGAGAGTGAAATCAGTATCTTAGACGTCTGTGTACTAATGTGAGACGTATAGAGGAAAAGCAGGAAGAACTAGAAAAACTAGCTAATAAATACAACTATAATATCATTGAGACTTGGCAGGATAACACACGACTGGAATAGTGGTATTGACTAGTACAGCTTGCTCAGGAAGGAATTGAACTGATGTTGAGATAGAAATAGGAGATAGATTTGTTGAAAGTCTCTGGGTAAAGATAAAAGGGGTAAAAAACAGTGGTGATGTCATGATTTAGGTCTACTACAGACCACCATATTAGGGTGCATTAGGAGAAGCATTGCCAGCAGATCTAGAGAAATGATTATTCCCCTTGATTCAGCACCAGTGAGGCCACATCTGAAGTATTGTGTCCAATTCTGAGCCCCCCATTAGAGAAAGGATGTAGATGCATTGGTTAATTCTTGGCATCTCACCCTAATTGTCTTGCCTATCAGGACCAAAACCATAGACAGTGGGTCCTAGAGAGTCTCCAGGAATGCTAGGGAAGCAGGAAGTGTTGGCCGGAAGCTAGAAGAGCCATAGATCTTGTATCCCAAGGTACATCTACACTAGCCCCCTAGTTCGATCTAGGGAGGCTAATGAGGGGGACCAAAATTGCAAATGAAGCACGGGATTGAAATATCCCGCGCTTCATTAGCATGTTCCCAGCCGGTCGCCATTTTAGAAATTGACTAGCCCGAAATAACTGACCGCGTCTATACGGGGCAGTGAAACGGGATTCCGAATTAAAGCCCTAAATCGAATTAGCTGTTTTCCTCCTGGAATGAGGTTTACCAGCTAATTCGATTTAAGGGCTTTAATTCGGAATCCCGTTTCACTGCCACATGTAGATGCGGGCAGTTACTTCGGGCTAGTCAATTTCCAAAATGGCGACCGGCCGGGAACATGCTAATGAAGCACGGGATATTTAAATCCCGCGCTTCATTTGCAATTTCAGTCATCCTCATTAACCTCCCTAGATCGAACAAGGGGGCTAGTGTAGATGTACCCCAAATGTGTTTGCTCCAGGAGTAATATCCGCCAAGGGTAATTTTACATTAAAAACAGATGGCTTTGTGTTTAGCCAATTAAAGACAATTGACTCTCACAATTGGCCATAGAACAAAAACTCACCCTGCCTAGCAAGTCTTCTGTGATGCCTTAGCCTTCAAATGGACAATGGTTGCTCCTGTGAGCCATCAAAGCATGTAAGAGCCTGTGATTTGCTCATATGACCCTGTTCTCCATCTTACACCTGTAATTTTCCCACAAACTGAGATTGGAAGCTTTGTTTGGGACAGTAAAATTTCATTCGCACAGGAGAGGTATGAAAGACCCTGGAAACATCTCCATTTTGTCTTCATTTCCTGTTTCATTTTTCTGGGCTGGATTTACAGCAAGGAAGCTCTAAACAAAGATGGATAACCCTGACTTGTTTGGGTAACTTCCAGAGAGACCTTTGCAGACTAGCCATATATTCCATCACTGCTACAAACCTAATATAAGAACTTTGTAATAATTGCATGTATATGATACACTTATCCTTTTAATTGTTTCTTTTCTCTTAAAAGTAAACTATTAGATTTTTTAAAAAACAGTGAGTAGTCCTGTAGCACTCTGAGAAAGCTAGCTTTGCTCATGAAAGCTCATGATACTATATGTAGATTTTTAAAAATAATGAATAGTCCTGCAGCATCTTAGAGACTAACAGAAATGTAGATGGTATCATGCTCTTTTGTGGGCACAACCCACTTCTTCAGATGGATGAGTTCAGGGGTCCAGAGTACACTACTCATTGTTTTTTATAGTTACAGACTAACTCGGCTACCCTCTGAGACTGTTAGGCTGTGTCTGTACTGGCGCGATCTTGCGCCAGAGCTATGCAAATGAGGCTCAGCGTGGAATATCGCCGAGCCTCATTTGCATAACTAGTGAGCCGCCATTTTGCAGAAGAGGCTCTTGCGCAAGACGGAGCTGTCTACACTGCCCCTTCTTGCGCAAGAAAAACCCTCTTGCGCAAAGCCATTATGCCTGAAAATAATCAGCCTTAGATTTTAGTTATTAAAGAATTGACAACAACACCATTACTGGGTAAGATCTGAGTTATGGGTTGACTTGATTCTGTGGCTGGTCTCCTGAGATAAGAAGAGCCTTTTGTTTGATCAAATTGTTTTTCAATAACCACTCATCATAAAGTCTATTTTCTTGGGGTGGGGGTGAGTGAAATGAACACTGGAATGCCTATAGAGACTGCATTTTTGGTTTCCCATTCACCAATATGTTGAGATGGTAGTTTACTTTTGCTACTTGCTTGATATATCCAATGGTAGAATAACCACTAGTCTGGAGTGAGTCTGCCCTATTTCTCATCAGTTTATCCTGAATCGAGTATCCTTAGCCATGATCCACTGAGTCATGGGGGCAGACACATTGATACTTAGTCTTATATGTTTTCAAATTCAAATAGACTCTATAATAGAGCATAAATCCAGGAAAGACCATTGAAATTCAGAAGTTCAAGAATCTAAGAATAGTTGGGGCTCTGCAATGAATGCAGTCACAGCACACTTGAGGGTAGGGGGGTGGTGTTTATGAAGGTATAAGGCAGGGGTGGGGAACCGCAGGCCCAGGGGTTGGATGTGGCCCCTGGCTTGCCTGGATCCAGCCCTCAAGTCTCACGGCCCCTCCAGCATTGGGGAGCCCGTGTTGGTGCTCCAGCCCATCTGCTGCTCCCCTGGGGGCTGGAGCGCACAAAACCTATTAGGCTGCTTCCCCCTCCTCCCAGGCCCTGGTGCAAGAGGCAAATCTGGGGACTGTCTTTCTTCTTCTCAGTCAGGGGCCACCGTGAGTTTTTTCCCCGCTTCTCACTTGTGTGTGGTCCCTGACTGATTTTTCTGTGGGTCAGTGGCCCCTGAACCGCAAAAAAGGTTCCCCATCCCGGTATAAGGGATATCATTCTTCTTGGGTCAGAAGCCTACAGTTGGCTGGCTAATTTGCCCTGCCTGCTGCACCAAAGGTCAAGACTATAACTTAATTGGCTGATCTTCATAAATTAAAGCAGAAGGAAATGGAGGACAGGAACTGAAATATGTGCCAGAAAGTGGAGGGGTTAGGACCTGGGCCTGTGCAGCCAATACATTGTGATTGCAATAACTGCAGCGAGGAAGAGCTCCAAGAATCAAATGGACAAAAGAGAGACTAAGTATCTGAGGTAAGAACCAGAACATTTTGAGTTAATAACTTAGGCTATGTCTGGACTTCAGGCTTCATTCGGAAGAAGCTTTTCCAGAAGAGATCTGCCAAAAAAATTTCTTCCAAAAGAGAGCATCTACACTACCAAAGCACATCGAAAAAGCGATCTGCTTTTTTGAAAGACAGCGCCCACGCTGAATGGACGCTATCTCGCATTTAAGCTGTGATTTCTATGGACGGAGTGGCCACCAGGGCACCTGTGCTTTTTCCTCTTTCCTCTTCTTTCAAAAGAACTCCCTCTTCCTCGTCCACACACGCCTTTTTCTGAAAGAGCTCTTTCAGAAAAAGGCTTCTTCCTCATAGAAAGAGGTTTACCAATGTCGGAAAAACCCCTCTGTTCTTTCAATTTTTTTTTCGAAAGAACGCAATTGCGGTGTGGACGTAACTCAAGTTTTTTTGGAAAAACTCTATAGTGTAGACATAGCCTTCCAGGTGTGAGGAGCAGATTTGGGAAAGGGGCTGCTTACCCTGCAGACTCTGAGGGAAGAATCTGTAAAGATGTAATCCCCTTTTTTGTTAAGAAGGCTTAAAAATAAATAAATAATATTAATAATAATTAATAAAAGCTATAACTAACTTTTCTGGAAACTGTTTCCCTTGATTCTTTGAGGGCTCCAGACATCATTTCCCCAGGGAGGTAGTTGGCTCAGCAAAAGCAAACCAAATTGCAGCAGGAGAAGGCCCAAATCCTTTTCGTGGAGTTCTAAGGAAAGTCCCCTACTGGTGCAACAGCAGAGGAGGCATCTGTGATGTCCACTTGGCTGCCTCATCCATCCCGGCAATCGGCATCTATATCTCTAGCTGTGGGACATCAGCCTCTGACTGCACAACATCTGGTTCAGCCTGTGTCTTCTGCTGCATGACCTTCGTGATGGGTTCAGTCACAGAGATCCCCTTGAAACTGTTACTTGATGAACTGCAAATACCACTGAGCCCACTTGACCTGCCCTCTGGGCCACCATCCTGTCCTGCTGAACCAGAACCTCTGATCTCCCTCAGCAATAGCACAGATTCGGGGCCATAGCCCACAGCAATCTCAACTCCACCCTGTTATTTCTAAGTAAATGCACCTCTGTGGTACATACTGACTAAAAGAAAATAAGTTTTGTGAAAGGAAAATGAATGGAACATCCTTTCTTGGCTTGTTTTGTGGTTCTTGGCTATATTTCTTAGGAAAACCTGCAGAATCGATACACAGTTCCACTATGAACTGGGCTTGTATTTAGATTACTTATTGTTGGGTAATGCCTATACAGTAGTAATATTCCAAACAAAAATGTCATTAATTTTACTTCAGGGGGTAGCCGAGTTAGTCTGTACAGGATAAACTTAAAAAAACAACAATTTTTTTTACCAGACTATTTGTTGTTTTTTTAAGTTTATTAATTTTACTGTCAGTCCTGTGTGAAAAATAAGTGTCTGTTAATACAGTCACGTTGACTTGTGCATTACCTTATGCACTCTATGTGTAAAACTTAAGTATCCAAAGTATTTTTGTTACTGTTACCTCATGGACTTAGACATGAACACCAGCTGACACGGTTTGTAGGGTTAGATTAGGTACATGACACGGTGATGGTAGGAGAACGGGCACTTAAATATTCTGCTTCCACTATTTGAAATTTGCTTTACAATTTTGAAAATGAGTCTAGGGGAAATCGGGTCCTAGAGTCCTTCTGCAGATGACTGAGCATGCCAGCTCACTGTTGCTCTCCTATATCTCCGATCACTAGTTAATTCTACATTCAAATGGCATGACTAAATTTCCTTCTTATCTGCTGCTCACCACAAGGAAAAGGATTGACTGTACTTCTTTATGGAGATGCGTAGGAGAAAAAAGGACTCAGATGCATTAAAGCCTTTTTGCCCAGGCCTGATTCTGCACCCATTGAAGTCAACAGCAATTGGTGGAGGCTCAAGCTCTAACTCCTGGTTTCCTGGTAAAGAAGAAAGCAGCTAGCAAGCTTGGTGTTTCTTTTGGACTCTTGCACTACAATGCTGAGGTGCCAACCAAATGAATGCTTGTAATAATAATTAAGAAATACTAGTATTTTAGATCTATTAAATAAAAATGTGCTACTGCAACATAGCTAAAGAAATAGAATAAAAATTTCAAGCACGCTTAAGTGGCTTAGCAGCCTAAGTCTCAAGAGGTTTGAGATCCTAAGTGCCTAAGTCTTTTGGAAAATGAGACGTAGACTCTATACATCTTTTGTGTCAGGGCAATGGCTTTATTTTGTGACTGTGCAGGTCCTTTTTCCAGCATCTCCTTGGTTAATCTGAGAGCTAGAGAGAAATACATGTGCATGGAGCTAAGCCTGTTTGATTCTATATAGGTCTGATTTCCCTTTATACTAAAGTACACTTACACTCACTATTCAGCCTCCTTAAACTGCCAGAGAAGTGTCCTGGGGCCTTGTTGTAAACAAGAATCAGCCCTCATCTGTGTTTCTTTGTGGACATCTAGTCAAATGGCCCTTTTTATTCATTTGTTTATTTGTTGGCTGATGAACTCAGTAGCTTTAAGGAGCACCACTCTCATCCTCTGTTTTGTGCTTGGAAGGGAATTAAAGACTCTTTTCCTGTAGTAACAATCTCTTTAAGAGGTTTCTAAAATAATGGAAAATGACTGAGAATCCTATGTGGTCAGGTGGATTAAGACAAGAGGGATCTCCTCCATTGACACAGAGTAAACAGAGTGCATCAAAAATGCACAGTAATTGCCTTACAGAAAACTTCTAATAAGCTGCATCCTCATCACTAAAAATAAAGAGTTCTTTGGTGGTGTTTGTTTGGGGGGGTTTTGTGGGGAGGGTTGTTTCGTTTTTTGTTTATTTGTTTGTTTTTCTGGTTCTAATTTAACCTTTTTTTTTTTTTGTAAAATTTTACCAGCATAACAAGCCTACATACATCACAGGGGGTAGTGAATATTTGGGATGTGGTTTTATCAAGCACAAGAATGGGACACTTGGCATTAGAAAGAAGCCTGGTGCACTTAAAATGAACAGCTTTGTTTTAATCCTTTCATCTACCACTTTAGCTTCTTTTTGTTTCAGCTGCCATAAACACTTGCTGTGAAGCCAATGTTCAGTACTAAAAGGATTTTTTTTTTGTATTCCTCTCATTTCTGTTGAAACATGACACTCAAATTGGAGATAGGAGCAGAGATCAACAAACCCTGTCAGCTCTTGTCAACCCAGGTGTAACAGTGTGATCTTCTTAAATTGCTGCTAATCTGCCAAAGATCTCTTTATCTGCAGTCTCCATCATGCTGTTTGCTCACATTTGGTTAACACTTTAAATTTCCCTTTTGGAGGTGTCACTGTTTGCCATTTAGTAACTAAGAAGAACTGTGAGAGCAGCTTAAAGCACATGGATTTGGGAAGCTAGAAAAGCTGATTAGCTATTCAGTGAGAATAATCTTATTGAAAGTAGTAAGAGCTGTATAAAGAATGCTTTTCCCTTTCCTCGTAACAATCTTCTAATTATGTTGTCAAGCTTGCTGTCGTCTTCTCCCCCTGTGCCATTAAGAAACCGTTTTCTATGTTAAGAAAGAGATTTCCAGATCATGATGATGTTTGCTGATTTTTTTTATTGTTTAAAGAATCTGTGTGTATTAAACCAAACATTAAAAAATGATTCATGTGCAGCATAATTATTTGAGATGAGGAGCTCCAGGCAGTTGTGGTGGGGAGAGAGAGAGAGGCAGGAGGGGTGCGGTAGAGGGGGGGATTAGTATTCCACATCAGTGCAAGAGGCTTTCACCTCTATGGCTGGGATCTGAATCTAGCTGGGACCTTTGTGACTGAAATGCAGTCATAAATCGATAGCTGCTTGAGGGGTCAGAAGCAGGGCCAATACATATCTGCGGCTGTATATTTCTGAGCAAAACCGAACAACATTTCCAGTCGATAGATGGACGAGAAGTTCAACTGTGCACAAATGTGTTCTTACATTTTACTGCTCTCCATATTTTGAAGGGAGGCATAAGAGTGATGAAAGTGTTCTGAGTGGGATGAGCAGCAGGCAGACTCAACTCTACAGCTCATCTCCACAGACCTCACATGCAAGACACCAATAGATTGCCTTGTAAACCAAGCCAGGCAATCTTCTTTGCTTTCAGATGAAGCTGGATACCTGTTAATGTACCTGGTGGTACAACACAGAGTTTATTTAACCCAGTATTTTAGACTAGTGCATAATGCACTGGTATCAAAAGACAGTCATAAGCTATACTAGTAGTACCTTCTTTAAGGTGCTACTAGACTATTCATTGTTTTTTTAAGTTTTTCCTGTTACTGACTAACTCGGCTACCCCTCTGAAGCTTATACGCTATAGTTAGAATGAATAACTCCCTCCTCCCCCAAGGTTTGAGTAGAGCTCAGTGGGCAGCATTTTGACTTTTGGTTGCAGGCACAAATCTTATGTGAAACAAGATGCAATGCTGATGTTGAGGCTTCAGTATTAACAGTGCCATCATTCTGATGAGTTGCTATATCACAAGATGCTCCCTTTCCATCACTTTTGGCAGCCCAGGTGGAATTAAAAAATCTCATGCATAGGTGGTAGAATTAGGAGATGAGGGTAGAGGGTTTGCCTTCTCAAATCTAATAACCTTCATGTGGTGTCCCCACTGAAATGATTCACCCTGGTGGCCATCTTGCTCAAATTCAACACATTTTGCTTTTGAGACACTGGGCATTTTTCCTTTCAAGGAAAGAAACACTGTTAATAGAATATTTTGAGTGAATACTAATAGTTCTATGAAGCCTGCATTATAATTTTTTCTTTCTGAAACTTGCCTACATATAATAAACATGCATCATGCTTTTTAGTGATGTTGTCACGGCAAAGACATAGTTTATTGCACATATGTGAATTTATAAAGCACCTGTCATGAACAATACAAAATGTCATTTTACTTGTAAATAAATACATTAAATCTTGACTCAGTGAGACATAGTCAAAGGTGAGCCTCACAATGCCAATTTTCAAGTCACTTTTCAGAGCAGAGTTGCACTCTTAAGTCAACTATTCTGTAAAAGGATAGGCTGGATTGTATTATTCCTCTGAAAGGTCTGAAATCCTTTAACCCCTGTTGAAAAACCATCACAACAGGTTTGTCATCCCAAAAGGATCAAGGTTGGGCAGGAGCAGGGAGGGAAAATGTTAATTTTCCAAACCAGTTTGGAGTTCTCTTCCTTTCTCTTTAATCTAGCACAGAGTAATGGGCCCAGAGTATGTTCACCTGCATGGTTCAAACAATCATAGATTTTAAGGCCAGAAGGAACCATCAGATCATTTAGTCTGACCTCTTGTGCAACACAAGCCATCTAATTTCACCCATATACTCCTGCCTGGAACTCAGTGACTTAGGTTTGTCCAAAGCAGATCTTTCAAAAAGCTTTGATCTTTCCAAGTTTTGATCAGTATTTGTACAGCATCTAGCATAGTGGAATCCTGGTCCATGATTAGGACTCCCAGGCATTGTGTTAATACAAATACTATGTAATAATTAAGAGAAGCACTAGTAACGTGGCCCTAAGAGAAAGCCAAGAAGGAAAACTTTGGGGGCAGAAATGCTGGTAGTAAAAAGCCTTCAGCTGTGAGCAAAGAAACTGCCTTCTGGCTTGTTTGTGTTTTTTTCCTTACTATTGTTGAGGAAACAGCACTTTGTGCACATTCATTGTGAATAAACAGGGTTGCATCCAAGACCTGACTCCATTATTAATTTCCTCTAACAGTAACAACCTGCAAGACCCCAAATATTGGCTAACCCCTTTGATCAAAAGGGATAATGCTATTCTGGTAAATACTTTCAGTCTTTATTGCTAATTTTATTTGCTATTTAGGCATGAGGTGTGGAGAGATTCTTTTTTTAGCCCACAGAAGTAATTTGTTGTGAATGCAACTCACTTGCACTGAAGGGATTCTTGACCTTGATGCATCTACTGCATTAGGAAAGAAATACACATCACAAAAACCACCATCATGGTTGGCACTAATTAGCATCCTTGCTGACAAAACCTGAAGAACTTGACCAGCTCTGGAGAGACCTCTAGAAAGGGGTCGTTCCAGGTCAGGGTTGAGCCATATTAGTGAGCAGCGGGGAGGAAGATTGTGTATGATGCCTCTGTTCTGGCATTTATAGAGAACTTCAGTTTTCAGAGGTTTTGTGACCACTAAATACACATTAAGAAAACAAAATAAAAGATAACTCATTCATTTACCACTCACTGTTCCTTAGTACAAAGATCCAAATAGGATGCTAGCTTTGGTAGGACAGTTCTGCAATCTTTATTCAACTAGAACTCCTCTTGCCCATCTCCAGCAAACAGGCAACTCCTCAGTAGTCACCAGGAGTGAATTCATGTGGACAGGCACTTGAAAAAGAAAAAACAGTTAATGTCTTCTAGTAACTGCGAGCTATATTACCTACATAGATTCCAGGAGCTGCCCTCCATGCTCACTAACTGGAGTTCTGCTCCAACAGGATTCTTATCAGTGAAGAAACAGTGCATGGGTGGTGGTTGTCCCAACCTTTTTACCCTCAGCTGCAGGAAGAGTGTGTGGCCCAATGGATGCTGCTATTTAAAAGAATTCAATCTCACATGCATAGGGGCATGTGTATTTACAGTGGAATCCGCATGAACACATCTCAGAGTCTCACAGTTACTGTGGGGTAAGTAACCATTCTTTTTTGCCTCAGATATCCAGGTCATCTCTGCTTTCCAATCTGCTGTGTTGTCTTTACCAGTAAGTGGAAAAGTAGATGAAAAAAAATGCACTACATGTCAGACAATTTTGTTAGCTTATAGTAGGCGAGTGCACAACCAAAGATACCTGATATCATCAAGGTGATCAGCTGAAGAGCACTTGCGTTAGTGGGCTATGTGGGTCACATGATTGGAGGGAGGTTGCCAAAGCAAGTGTTGGAATGATGCCAGGTACTGGGGACAAAGGACACTCAAGGCAAGTGTGGTCTGACAATGGGGATGGCTAGATGGGATGTGGAATGGGGTGCTTCTCAAAGTTGTGAGATTTCCGTGAAATGTGGAGGACAATTGCTGGCCAGTTTACTCTCAGGTGTTGTATTTATTGCTCAACAAACACTGTGGGCTTCAGGGAGACATTCATGGAAATATGACTCTATGATCCTTTGCATTATGATAGAAATAACATATAGAGCCCATCCAAAAATTAGTTTCATTTAAGAAAAGAACAAAGCAACTAAAAACTCTTTCTATTTCTTGTCAAAAAGAAAGGGGGAAAAACCATTAAAAAGAAGGGGAGCAGTAAGTACAGGTACTGTGAGATAGGTCGGCTTGGAAAATATTTTTTTCAGCTAAATAAAGGTACAATTAATTTTACACATTGCTTATTACCAGTTACGAAGGAGTGCCCTGGGCAGCACTGCAGTACCTTGCATTAAATAAAAAATTGCAAGTATGCATCATATCATTCCAAATCCCAGCAAACTCTTGTGTTTTGCTTCAAGTTTCCTGAAAGGTACATCTCTTTGAGGAAGTAGAAAAACATCCTTCTCTCCCTGCTAATTATTCTTGTTGACCTGTCATGCCTTGTGATCCTCAGGATGATCAGCCAGTAGCTCGGGGCGCCTATTACTTCCTTCACATTAGGTGCAGCTTTGTTCTGTTCTGAAGGGCTTTAAAAGATGACAAGACAGAACTGGGGGAGAAGTGGGAACATTTTAAATCACTGATTTCTCTCTGATTTCTAAATGACATAATACTAGCTACATTTTTTGTTAGTCTCTAAGGACCTTTTGTTATTTTTTAAGCGATTTCTCTCTGAAAGTCCCATCCTATCCTATGAATAGTCTTCTGGAATGCCTGACATAAAGTATGGAGGGTGGTTCTGCGTCTACTCATCAAGTCACTGAACAAGGGGATTGCTGAGGTATTGGAGCAGTTGGTGTCAAACTAGTTGTGAGCTCCCAATTCCTGTAAGGCCCAAAAATTTTTGGCTGTGTCTAGACTGGCATGATTTTGCGCAAGTACTTTTAACGGAAGAGTTTTTCCGTTAAAAGTATTTGCACAAAAGCGCGTCTAGACTAGCATGGAGTTATCGTTATAACGATGCGCGCAAAAGCGCATCTACATTGGCGGCGCGCTTTTGCACAAAAGCAGAAGCCCGGAACCATTTTGCAGAGGGCAAAAGAGCACCAGCCCTTTCCGGGGGGCGGGAGCTCCTTTTTGACACGTGCTTAAAGGGATCTCCCTGGACAGCCGTTTCTCTCCTGCTCCGTGCTTTAGGATCTCTTGTAGGGACTGACAGCCATAGCAGTTTTGGTGGTTGCCCTCTGCCTTTTGGACACCACTGCCTTTTGCCACCTAGTGCTTTTGCCTGATTTTTTTTTTCTTTTGCCTTGTTTTGTCTGCCATGGAGCCAGGGGTGGCCACGTGCCTGCTCTGGCCGCTGCTGGCCATTTTGGAGTGCCTGCAGCTGCTGCTCCAGGCTGGTGTCCTCCTGTTCCAGGACCAGGAGGCACAGACCGCTTTGGACTCCCTCACCAGGGAGGCCATGGCGTCCCTGTGGCATCTCCATCCCAGGGTGGAGAGGCCACTGTGGAGACTGGACACCAGCACTGACTGGTAGGACCGGCTGGTCCTGGGGCAACGGGGCGACCAGCAATGGCTCCGGAACTTTCGCATGTGAAAGCAGACGTTCCTGGAGCTGTGTGCCTGGCTCGCCCCTGCGCTCCAGAGAGCCACCACCCGGCTGCGGGCACCCATCCCCGTCGAGAAGAGGGTCACCATCGCACTTTGGAAGCTGGCCACCCCGGACAGCTACCTATCGGTGGCACACCAGTTCGGGGTGGGCAGATCCACCGTCAGTGTCATCGTTATGGAGGTAAGTCCCAGGGGGAGTGGGGAGAAGGGTGGGGGGAGAGTGCTGCACTCCATGCCCAGGGGCAGCCAAGTCTCCAGGCTGGGTCACCCAGGGGTTTGGGCCGTCCCTCCCTTGCACAGGCCTGCTGGTGGTGGCGGGGGGTGTGGGGCGAGGGGGCTGTGGTGTGTGTGTGCGTGAGGACAGAGGGAATCACGGGGGGGGGCCAAGGGAGCGCACACTCACCCCTGCCTTATGTGATGTGTTCCCCTGTGTTTCTCTGCACCCTTCTGCAGGTTGTCCATGCCATCAACGATGTCCTGCTCCCGAGAGTGATCCGCCTGCGCGACATGGACGCTACACTGGCCGGCTTCGCTGCCCTCGGGTTCCCCAACTGCGGGGGAGCCCTGGATGCAACCCACATCCCCGTCCGGGCCCCGGAGCATCGAGCAGCCCATTTCACAAACAGGAAGGGGTACTGCTCGATTGTTCTCCAGGCCCTCGTGGACCACCGGGGCCACTTCCTGGACGTCTATGTGGGCTGGTCCAGCAGGGCACACGACGCCCGCATCCTCCGCAACTCCGGAGTGTTTCACAGGCTGGAGGCGGGCACCTACTTCCCCCGGCGGGAGTTGACTGTCAGGGATGTGCCTATGCCCATCTGCATCATCGGGGATGTGGCCTATCCCCTGCTGCCCTGGCTAATGCGGCCCTACACGAGGCGGCTGGACCAGAACCGGGCCTGGTTCAACGACTGCCTCAACCAGGCCCGGAATCAAGTGGAGTGCACCTTCGGCCGCTTAGAAGCCCGCTTCCATTGTTTGCTCACCCGTCTCGAGATGGGTGAGCAGAATGCAATGGAGGTAGTGGCCGCGTGCTCCGTGCTCCACAATGTTGTGGAGTGGAGTGGGGAGGCCTTCCTCCCTGCATGGATGGCAGCTGAGGCACAGACTTATGAACAGCCCCACACAGCTGCCATCCACCAGGCGCACCAGGATGGGGTGCGCATCCGAGAGGCCCTGACGGGCATGTTCGCACAGGCCCCATAGTAGGGTCGCCTCAGTCTCCCCATACAACTCCCTCCCCTCCCCTCCCCTTAACTCCCAATTGTAAATTTACTTGGTTATACTTGTTTTGTTGGGTACGAAGACTCCTGGTAGTCTTGTCTGTCAGGTCAGGTCAGGTCAAGCGGAAGGCTTGCACCTACCAATATAAATTGGATCCAGAGTTAGGTTAGTTAAATTAGCTATCGTCGTTGTGACTGTTCCGTCAGGCAGCGTCGGTTCGAAGCATATTGGCCGTCATCGTGCATGTTCGTTGGGTGCGTCGGACGAAGCTAAGGTTTTTCTTTTAATTGAGGCTAGGTTTTAGGCCACCATCGCCTGTTCGAGCTGTCCCGAAGAACAGGAAGAGGATTCGTGGTTCGTGCGGAAGGCTCGAGTCAGCGTACCCGATTCCAGTCGTCTTCGAGGGATCTCCTGGCAGTTCCTCGTCTGAGGCCCGGAAGGACCAAAGGATTGAGGTCGCCAGCAACACTACAATCGTCCCTGCGTCTAGACTATGTAAATATTCTTTGTGTTCGTGTTTTAACCTTTCTTGCTTGTTTGTTATCTATGTTAATATAGTCTTGTGGTTTAAATTTTACTTAAAGTCTCACTATTTATTTATGCGCCACAAACCAATGACCAATTAAAGGAACGACCGGTGATAGATACGGTATTTGGTGTCCGCATTTTGTAATCTTCTGAAATTTAGTTGGCTAATTGGCATCTCAAATCAATTATTTAAGTTACCTTGAGTAACACAATGAACAACACAGTTTTGTTTTCATCAGAAAAACAGGTATGTGTTTATTTACAAGGGAGAGAGGGGGAGGAGACCTTGAACTGGGAGGGGGAGGGGGAAGAGACCTTGAACTGGGAGGGGGAGGAGCTACTCCTTGGAGGGGTGGCCCCTGCGACTGCTCCTGCGGGGGCGGACCTAGACATGGGGGGCAGGCCGCATCGGGGAGGTGGGCAGGAGCAGGAGCAGGAGCAGGAGCAGGAGCAGGGGCAGGAGGGGCCATTGCAGGAGGGGCAGGGGCAGGGGCAGGGACAGGAGCAGGAGGGGCCATTGCAGGAGGGGGCAGGGGCAGTGCTAGGGGAGGGATGGCGGGGGCGTGGGGCAAGGCCATGCTGTAATGCATGGCATGGCCAATGTGGGCGGTGAGGGTGGCGATGGAGTCGGCCATCCGCACACACTGGGCCTGAAAGGCGGCCCAGGACTCCTGGCACCACTGCAGGTCCGCCTCCACGCGCCGAGTGATGGCAGCCTCGACGCGCTCGACGGCCTGCACGTGGCGCCAAAGGAGCTGATCCCGGTGGCGGAGCCTCTGCCTCGGTGGTTAGGCGGCTGGGGGTGCTGCTGCTGCCGGACTGGAGGGTCCCCAGCTTGTGCTTGGTCCCGCTGCAGGGAAGAGAAGAAAGGATGGGTCAGTCAGGCAGCCTGGCCACTGTCCCCACACCTCATGCCCTCCACCCCTGAGCCCAGGTGACACCCAGTAGTGTGGCTTGGGCCCACTCGGTTCCCTCCCCCCGCCCCCTGTGTTGTATGTTTGCAAAGAGGACCGCCCCGGAGTAGGGTCCTCCTTCATGTATTGTAACCACCGGTCTGTGTCCTGGTCCCGTGGAGGGTGGGAAGGCGCTTGTGTTGTGTTAACCTGTGGAACTCCCTGCCGGTGGAGGCTGTGAGGCTTTGGGCTAATCAGTGGTGTTTGACAGGGAGCGAGATGAATCCCCACACAGTGCCTGGGGGCACATCTGGCAGACGTGGTCTGGGCTCTCAGATCCCCATCGCGTGGGATATCTCCTGGACGGAACCAGGAGAGTGACTGGGGAGTGTCCCATCCTTGCAGCAAAACTCAGGCGGCCCTAGGGGCGGCCGGAGCGCTTCCGCCCTTCTCCCTCCCACTATCCCTCACACACGTAGCCCAGGGACATGTGTGGCTGCAGTGGGGACTTCCCTCGGGGAGCCAGCCAAGGCACCGGGAGCAGGCAAGGGGCTCAGTGGGGGCCACATTCACAGGGCTGTGACGCTGTGGTTTTCCCAGGAGCAGCTGGCTGTGCCTCACAGCCAGGCATGGGACAGTGTGCCGTTCTGCGTGCTGCACCCTTGCGGAGGTGTAGGCGCTGGCCTGAGTCCTTGGGGCCCTGGCTGGTTCCGCTTTTGTGCAAAATCTTGCCAGTCTAGACGCAGCCCTTGAGAATTAGGGGAGTTTCCACTTCATTTCCCTGTAAGGAGCTGTGTGAATACACCCTTCCAGGTATTTGCCTTTACTTTAAATGTAAATAATAACAAAACTTTGAACCTCAACTAAACATTTGCTTTCATTTGTTTTTGTCCCTCTGAAGAGCATGTGTGTTGGCTGAACATGGTCACATTGAGATCCCAGAACTTTCCAACCAATTACTTTCCCTAATTATATGAGGGACCTACAGGTCTTAACTTCACCAGGAAGCAAAAGCTATAAAAGTCAGGTACAAGTACAAGCTTCAGGGAGAGTCGGCATGTGCCTTCTCTTGAAGTTTTACATGGATAATTTATAATGCCAGTAATGCATTCTTACATAAAACATCATCTTCACATACAAAGAGCCGCATATGTTTGCTCTCTGAATGATGTTGCTCTGTGGAATTCACAAATGGAAATTATTGCTTAATATTGAAAGCCTGATTTTCTCATAGAAGTCACTTTAGAGCACATTAAAGATGCTGTTAGTTCATACTGTGAATAAAGCAGCATGAGAAATACTAAATGCAGGTAAGTGTGTGCCCGCATGCCACAAATGATCCTGGATGCAAATATTTGTAGCTCTGTGTCTTTGTTTCCATATGTAATAGACATGCCTACTTGGACATTAGTGCTACGTCTAGACTGGCATGATTTTCCGCAAGTGCTTTTAACGGAAAAGTTTTCCGTTAAAAGTATTTGCGGAAAAGAGCGTCTAGATTGGCATGGATGCGTTTCCGCAAAAGCACTTTTTGCGGAAAAGCATCCGTGCCAATCTAGATGCGCTTTTGCGCAAGAAAGCCCCGATTGCCATTTTAGCCATTGGGGCTTTTTGCACAAAACAATTCTGGGTTGTCTACACTGGCCCTCTTGCGCAAAAGCATTTGCGCAAGAGGGCTTTTGCCCGAACGGGAACATCATAGTATTTGCGCAAGAACACTGACAATCATACATTAGATCGTCAGTGTTCTTGCGCAAATTCAAGTGGCCAGTGTAGACAGCTGGCAAGTTTTTCCGGAAAATCAGCTGCTTTTCCGGAAAAACTGGCCAGTCTAGACACAGCCTAGAGGTTTATGGAGTAACCAGAAGAGTTCCTTGGTGATTAATTTTTAATCTTGCTGGCAAAGATCTACCATGACAGTTTGAGGCCAGGTCTACATTAAAAATTAAGTCAACCCAGCTGCATTGCTGAGAGCTGAAAAAAAATCACACCCCCAAGTGAGCCATCCTAACCCCCAGTGGAGACAGAGCTAAATCGACACAAGGCTTCTTCTGTCAACCTAGCTATTGCCTCTTGGAGAGGTGGCTATACTACATTGATGGGAGAAACCTTCCTGTCACTGCAGTAACTGGTTCCACTGTGGTGCTTCAAGTATAAACTTAGACTCAGAGCTGATGTTACCAGATCTGTAGCGCCCTGCATGGATACAAAAATGTAGCTGAACTGCATCTGCCAGGTTCAATCCCTCATCTGAGCCATAATCCACCATCCAGATTTTACTTGTATTCATACAACGCATCTGCAGGGGAGAGGGGAGGGAGCACAGATGAGCAATGAGCAGACAGGGTCATGCAGGGAAGAGGCAGACAGCATGAAAGCAAGGATTGGGGGTAAGGGAGAGCAGGGACTGGAGGTAAGGAGCAGCAGGCACCCGGGCTTTGGGCTTCACAGGTCAGTGATCACCGGGCAGTGGGAAGGGGGGTAGGCAGGGCTGGCACTTGGCCCTCTCCTGCAGGGAGATTTAGGATGCAGCTTCTTGCATCCTTTCCCTGCTGGCAGTGCAGGGGCTTGCCCTGGTACTCACAACCCTTCTCCAGCTGGTGACTAGGCAGAGGGGGAGAGAGCCCTGCGATTTCTACTCCATAATTTATGGATATCCAGATATTCAGGGCTCTACAGATCTGGTGTGTGCAGTCCAAACTGTCCCTTTTCTCTGTTCGTCTATAGTAGTGTTTGCTTATGTTCAGGCATAATTAAATCATTACATTCTTTAGGTTCAGAACATATGTCTAAAATGTTGCTTAGAATATGCAAGACAGGCTCCACTTCTTCACTTGCAAACTCTACTGCAAGTGGGAGATCCACACTGTTCCAGTGCCTTCCTCTGAGTCTTCCTGGCACTGTTGTTATTTGACTATAGGACCCTTAAATGGATACTAGTTGTCCCAGGCTGGATCAACCAAATAAACAAACAAAACACAACTCAAACCACTGAGGTTTGACTTCCCTTGTGCCTGTTGTGGCTGGTCAGCCATTCTGTCACATGCTGTGGTTTTACCTACTGGAAAAGCTGTTTGCTCATTTTGATTGTCACAGTTTTCCTGTGAGCCATGTGAACTGTTCAAAGCCTTTATTTCTATAGCGGTTTCACAAGAATACCCATAGATTGTATTTTTGGCCCAGTTTTTTGCACACGTACAATTGTTATTGTTTTCAGTAAAGTTAAACAAAAGCAAATGATGCCTCTTCATTTCAAATCCTTGGTGAAAACAATTCTTTAAGACTTTTCGGTAGCTCATTAAAATTATACTAAGTTAGAGTATAAAACTATACTTAGTCTCTGATTGCTAACATAACCCCTGCTCTTTTCCAGAGAGTCATTTAGCACAGTGAGACAGTGCTAAGAGCATAGTTATTGTGGCAAATGGAAGCTGTGAATGGGAAGCTGTGATCTCATTTTTGTAAGTCAGGAAGATTCTCTTTAGCCTGGTATTGAGCGTGTATCTGTCTCATCAGCTCTCTGCCAGAGTCTGTCTTGACTGGACCCTGTGGAATGTGAGCAAAGCCCTCCCAATGTACTGCATGATTTAGCTCCAAACTTTAAATGTTGCAAAACTATGCAAACTATGCAAAACTGTGCATCGTGTCACAGAGAAGGAAGTGTTATTGCTATTATGAATGGCATTGCTGCGACCACATCAGGAGTACTGTGCACAATGCTAGTCTCACAGGTTTACGCAAGATGCATTCAAACAGGAACAGATGTAGAGAAGAGCTACTAGGATGATCAGAGGAATGAGAACCCACCTCACAAGAGGGGAGTTAAGGAGCTTGGCTGGTTTCGCCTAGCCAAACAAAGGCTGAGAGGAGATATGAGTGCTGTTTACAAATATATCAGAGGGACAAATGCCAGGGAGGGAGAGGAGTGATATAAGTTAAGGGCCAATATTGGCATAGGAGCAAATGAATATAAACTGGTCATCACTAAATTTAATCTTGAAATTAGGAATATAACATAAGAACAGCCACACTGCATCAGACCAATGGTCCAATTCCACCTAATCCAGTATCCTATTTTCAACAGTGGGCAATGCCAGGTGCTTTGGAGGGAATGACCAGAACAGGCAATCACTGAGTGATCTATCTCGTTGTCCATTCTCATCTAATCAGAGGCTATGGACACCCAGAGTACAGGGTTGCATCCTTCTGCATTGTGGCTAATACCCATTGATGGACTCTGGAGGGTTTTCACCTTGCTTCACAGCATGTGGCATATGTCACTTCCTGGTTGGATCTAAAGTACATGGTGGATTCTCTGTAATTTGAAGTCTTTAAATTATTATTTGAAGATGTTGATAACTCAGCTAGAGATTGTGGATCAATTACAGGATTGGGTGGATGAGGTTCTGTGGCCTGTGATGTGCAGGAGTTCGCACTATCTGATCATGATGGTCCTTTCTGATCTTAAAGACTATTAGTGGGATCACTGGTCTGTGTCAGCAACTTTTGTCAAGCCAGACTAACTCATTTCAGTTAACACATTGATGTTGCAATAGTTATCTATAAAACATGTTGTGTGGGGTATCAAATGAAAGCCTATATCCTACTGGCCATCATGAGCATTGCATGATATATGCGTAGTTGATAATTAAGAAATTGTGTACATATACTAAAAATATGTTTAAACCATGTAACCAGGCAGGGTCAATAAACAAGTTTGTCATAGCAAAAGGAATGTTAATTTATTTTTCTGTCTAGGTTTCTGATGTAAATGAAGTATTGCAAAAGCTAACACACAATGGGTGTGTATTTGCATGTAAGTCAACAGGAAAGTCAGGCTGAAAGGGGCTGTGAAATTAGCATGGGAAGACACTGGAGACAAAAACCACAGGGGAGTTGCCTTCTCTCTTGGATCAAAACAATGAGTTTTAGGGAAATATAAGGAGCAGAAGAAACACATTTTGTAATCCATTTCACTGAGAAACAACCTTAGGAAAAGAGGTTCATGAAAAATCTGGATCATGGCTATGACTGAAAACCAGAAAACTCTTTAGAAAAGATTTTAGAAGGGAAACTGCTTTAGATGAGATTAACCTGCCAGAGTTGCATTCTAATCGTGTAGAAGCATGTGGGTTTTTAAATTTTATTTGTAACCATTTCTGTTTCCATTATTCTTACTCAACACCTACTTGACTCTTTGAATCTGTGTTCATAAAAGTATTGTTGGTTTCATTATAATTCTTCTCAGTGCTGCAGTGTTAAGTAAAATGTGAATCCTCACCTGAACCAAACAACCTAGCGTGTGCACTGTCTCTTTGAAGACATTGAATTAGCTAATTTCTGGAAGTGTCCAGCGACAGGGACTGGATATTACAGGGGAATACCCTTCAAAGGCACTCAGGGATTGGCTTAACCTGCAAGGAAATGTAAAGACTGGCAGAGCTCCTGAGGAGATTTTTTTGGGTTGCCAACAGCCTGGAGTGACAGGAAGCTCATACCCCATTTAGCACCAGTAAGTCTGTCTGTCTCTCTCTCTCTCTCTCTGGCAGGGCAAGTAGAAAGATAATTCAGAGACCAAAGTGACCCTAGAAATCATCATGTGCACGTTCTGACATCAGATTAGTCAGATAGCAGGTTCCACTGGCCAGCAATGCTTATCACTGTTAGTCTCCATCTGCCTCTCTCCTGTCAGTTGTCACACTGCATTGATGAGCCTTATTTTACATTAGATTTTAAGCTCTTTGGGCAAAGGCCTTGCCATCTTATGTGCAGATTCAAAACCTAACACAGTGGGCCCCAATCCTAATTGAGGTCTTTGAGCACTATTGCAATAAACATAATAAATAATAATAGCAATAAGGCAGGCTGCCTTAGAAGAAGCATCTAGCACAATCTCATCGGTGTAAGAGTGGAAAGATTGTATTGTGCATGCTGTTTCTTAGATACCATAGCGATGCATATGCAGAAAAAGAGAGTGATTAGTTTGTATTGTAAACATTTTTATTTACCCCATCTAAGGTCTTGCTGTTCAGGTAGCATTTCTCTTTTAATTATATTTCAATGTACCTCTTTTTGTTTTAATTTTCTAAGGATACAGTAAGAGGGCCTATCTTATGTCCTTATGTTTATGGAAGTGTTTGTTGAGTAGTTTTGCTAATTAGTGCTCAGATAATACAGTGATGAGAGTCACATAAAATACCTAGAGAGATGTGAGAATTAAAGTTGATTACGTACTACATTTTTCTTCACTATTGCCTCTTAAGACCTTTATTTGGAAGTACATCATCCCTTTTTGGGTCCTTCATGCCTATGGTTTTGTTCATCCTCTGCCCCTTTGTGTGGTAATTGGCAGTACCTGGGCTAGAGAGCCACTAGTACTTGCTTTGTGTGCCAGGGTGGGGAAAGGAACATAGGGGCTGCATCATGCATTTTCAGTTATACTAGCTAAAAGTCAATCCAGGTTCTCAACAGTGATGTTGTGAAACAACACTTGAGATAGAAAAGCTATTTCTCTCCTCCTTCCCTCCAGCCATTTTTTATTTCATTTTTTATGTGTAAATTCTAACTTAACTGAGCTACTTGCTCAACTTCTTTGTGCTTAGGTCAAATGTTATAAAGGAAACTTCTATCCATTTTACTGTCTTTTTTTAATGCTTGCACTCAATAGGCTTTGCCTGGGAGTCTGGCGATGGCTGGTTTATATTTCACTATACCTGACAGCATTACTTCTTAATCACATAACTCATGTGGGTCTACATCTGACTGGTCACTGATACTGATATGCATGGTTGTTTAGTTCAAAATCTACAAATGGCCTGATTCAACTATATTTGAAGTCACTCAGAATCTTCCTGTGGACTTTAATGAGAATTGACTTAGACTCTAAAATGAAGCTTAAAACCCACATCCATTCCCCTAACTTCCTCCTCCCCTCCCCCCCAACACACACACACACACACACACACACACACACACACACAGCTTGACAATGGGAATCCCCAGATTTGACAAGGTAGAAAGAGGGTGATATAATTTTTTTATTAATACAGTTTTTATAATAATGGCCATACCCAGTCAGACCAATAGTCTATTTAGCCCAGTATCCTGCTTTCTGGTCAGTACCAGATGCTTCAGTGGGAATTAAGAGAACAGGGCAATTATCAGGTAATCCACACCTTGTCACACACTCCCAGCTTCAGGTAATCAGAGGCCTAGGGACAACTAGTGGGGGTGGGGGGAGAGGTAGGGTGTTGCATCCCTGATCATCTTGGCTAATAGCCACTGATGAAGGTATCTTCCATAAACATATCTGATTTTTTTAACCTAGTTATATTTTTGGACTTCACAACATCCCCTGGCAATGAGTTCTACAAGTTGACTGTGCATTGTGTGAAGAACTTCTCTTTTTTATTTGTTTGTTTTAAACCTGCTGCCTATTAATTTCATTTGGTGACACCCCACTTCTCCCCCTCCCCCCAGTTCTTGTATTACGGGAAGCAGTGGATAACACTTTCTCCACACCAGTCATAATTTTATAGACCACTGTCGTGGTATATGCACACCCTGTCCCTGGGTTGTGAGTACCCAGAGGTGTGGACACCACCCTGTCAGCTGCCAAGTTGCTGGAAAGCTCAGTCCATAAAAAAAAGCTTCTCTCTAGGGTAGTAAAGCCGAATGGCGAGAATCAATAAGGGGTTAAACAGCTCCAGCAAGGGGACCTGGGCCCACCCCGCTCCACTGCACCCCAACCCAGGACCCTGTGAGTGGCAGAGGTCTCTACCACTCACTCAGCGGGGAATCTGACCGAAACATGCCGAGCTCATCTGGGTTGGAGATACCACTCCAGCACCCTCCCTGGATCACTGCCTACCAGTGTTGGTGCAGGTCTGTTCCATGTGGTCTCTGGATCCTCCGGTTCCCCTTGCAGCCGCCTCTCCACCCCAAAGAGTCTCCTGGGTCTCTGGCTGGCACATCTCTGGTGGTCCTGCTAGAGGTTCCTTCTCCTCTAGTGGCCAACCCAGAATGAACTGAGCTACTCTTTTTTATACTGCTCCAGCATTTGGAGCATGCCCAGTCTGGGTGTAGGGGCAGGACATCCTGCGCCAAAAGAGTTTAACCCCTCCTGGTTCAGTGCACACCCCATCACAACCACTATAATATTCTTCTTTAGTTGACTGTTTTCCTAGCTGAAAAGTTCCAGTGTTTTTAATGTCTTCCCATATGGAAACTGTTCCATATCCTTATGTTGCATAAATTGCTAGTTTCGTCCCCTGGAGGCTAGTCCAATTTGCCCCAAGAAGAGAGTCACACTTTCAGGCTGGGTCCAACTCCATTTTATTGTTTGCAAACAAGTTCGACAGAGGAGCTCTGTTGCTCAAAGCAGAGTCGACCTTGAACGACAGCTGGGCTGAAACTTTTATGGATTTCACATTCCTTCTGGTCAGCGTGTCGCAATGTGATTGGTTACTGTTACTTCAAGTTTGCTTAGTTCCCTAGCAGAAAATTTAGCAGCTTCTGAGACATGCGCAGTTATCTAAATGATACGTGCTGTTTTGAGCTTAAGCAATGGAGAAGAAGCACACTTAGTTTTTACTACACTTAGTCATAGTGGTTGCCCTCTTCTGGTTTTTTTCCAGTTCTATCTTTTTTAAGATGAGGTGACCAGAACTGCATGCAATATTCAAGGTGGGGGTGTACCATGGGTTTATATGGTGCCATTTTTATATTTTCTATCTTATTAACTATCCTTCCCCTAAAATTCTGTTAGCTTTTTTGACTGCTGTTGCACACTGAGGACCTTGTCAAAAACTTTCTGATAGCCCAAATACACTATGTACATTGTCCACGTTTATGGATGCCCTCTGGACAGCAGCACGGAAGCCGCAGGGGAGACCCCCAGGTGGCAGCACAGGAGCCCCCTGGTGGAAAAGTGGAGACGAGTGTGGAGCCCCAGGTGGCAGCAGAGCCGGGGGAAGGGAGGTGCTACCTAATTATACTTTTACACTTAACCTGCCGGAGTTTATGCTCCTTCTTATTTTCCTCAGTAGGCTCCAACTTCCAGTTTTTAAAGGATTCCATTTTCGCCTTTAACTGACTCTTTTACTTTGTTGTTTAGCCATGGTGGCACTTTTTTGGTCTGCTTACTAACTTGGGGGATAAATTTGATTTGAGCCTGTATTATGGTGGGTTTTTTTTATGTTTCCTTGCAGCTTGATGGTATTTCACTTTTATGACTGTACTTTTTAATTTCCATTTAACTAGCTTTCTCTGTGCCCCCCCTTTATGAAGTTAAACGCTTTTGCGGCAGGCTTCTTGGTGTTCCCCTCCCCCACCCAAAGATGTTAAAATTAATTTTATTATGGTTGTTCTTACCTATTACCAAGTGCTTCAGGTACATTCACTTCTTGGGCTCCACTTAGGCTGAATTTCACAACCAGTTGCTCCAAGAAGCAGACATTTAAGGTATCTAGACACTTCATCTCTTAATCCTGTCCTGAAGTGACATGTACCCAATCAATATGAGGAGAGCTGAAATCTCTTGTTATTATTGGGGGGTTTCAACTATCCCAATTATCCCTTAGCCACAAAGCATACATTGACATTTTAAAGTTAAATAAAGCAAGTCTTAAAAATGACTATGGCGATTATAACCTAGGTACTGAAGTAAATGAATACTGATCTCGGCCACCTGACAGACCTTTTGCATGACACCCCAAGTCAGATGACTGGGGCCAGGAAATATATGAATCAGTCTTTCTTATTAGCCCTCTAGCATACCACATCTTTATTGCAATAAAAAAATCTCAATTTGCTCTTGTAAATGGTATTTGTTGATCTTATTTGATCTGCATGAAACCTTTTAATATTATTGTCCCTCCTTTCAGTCCCAATGACCCATTCTGACACCAGTGTCACTCCTCTGGCAAGCAGTAGTAGATGTCCAAGGGCTTAAAGGTTGGACTTCCAGTGATGAATACATCAGTGAAGTGGCATCTGGATATATTCTAAGTTTTATTTTATGTATATATACTGGTCCTGGATTGGAGCCAGTCCCAAATAACATGCAGGCAATCCCTTCATTCAGGAATCTCAGCCCAGCACCAATGCCTGGGTCCCAAGAGTGACTTTTCTCAGAGACCAAACAAAGCAGACAGCTGACTGTCCTGCTGTTCTTTCAGCTCCCTCTCCATGCGACCTGCCTCTTCTAGAACCTTACATAAAGGAAACTATCTATGTGGTATGTCTACTCAAGACTGAACATTTGATTCCATCCAAAGAAAAAGAACTTGTAAGTCTACAGGTAACAGAGTTGTCTAATGACATCTACCATCACAAACATGGAAAAGCATATTTCTGGGACTGATCCATAATCTATTAACGTCAGTGAGAGTCTTTTCACTGAATTCAATGGGCTTTGGATCAGGTTTTGTCTGAGCTTAAGCACTATCCAAATAGTATGAGTATGGATCCATTTGAATTTCATTCACTCATCATGAGCGTATGGCGAATATAAAATGCACCTTTAAAAAAAATGATTTGGTTTCACTATTTAATACTATGTAAGTGATTAATTTATTTCAGGATAGTCAGAATTACTTCTGTGATAAAAACAAATGCAATATGTGAAACAATAACTCTAAAATGCAATATGTGAATCAATAACTCTAAAATAATTTTCATTAACCTCCTGAGTACATATGGTTTTTCCATTCATACCAACCACAAAATTGTACCCCTGAGAGCACAGTCTGCTAAAGAATTTATTTCTCTCACCACAAAAATCTACCAATCTTCATCTGACATTCTTTTTTTTTCTTTTAAGTAATAAACATTTAGGTCATCACATTCTATGTAATGCAAAGAGTAAATTGAACAAAACACAAGCATAGCAATTACAGAACTCTATATAATGTTTCTGGAACACACAAACATAAGTACCATCCAGCTATGTCTAAAGAGGGAGATGTAGAGACAAATTAGCTACTGCTGCAAATAAGCATAATTCCCCCTAAGTCAGCAGAGCTGCAGTCATCCTACATCAGCAGAGAATTTGACTTGTAACCTTTTAAGCAAAAGTTTTAGTCATTTTGTGTACTTTGCAGTGCATAGTTGTGTATTATTGACAGATTCTTTTAGATTTATGATCAAGTGAGAAAAGGCAGACATCAAATATAAGGTAGAAGAGCCAAAAGGATTAAACTGATGATGCCAATAGAAATAATGATTGCAGCTAAGGATTTCCAAAGAGATGGATGATTTGGGGCACCTCAGGGTTTTGAAACCCAATTTGAGTCACCTCTAAATGGGCCCGAATTTCAAAGGGCAGGTAGGTGCTCAGCACTTTCTGAAAATCAAGATCCTTAAGGTGTTTCAAGTCAATTATACAAAACCAACAGGCACTTTTAAAAATCTTGGCTGATGTTTCCAACAGGAGGCCTTATACAGGAATGGTCTGAAAGATACATAGTATGTGTATAGTAAACAGACTGTAGATGCTTTTCCTTTCAAATTTATTCCCGAAAAAGACCATTAGTCATCACTGGTCGCTTTATTTTCTGTTTCCAGAATACGTTTAAATAACGCCACTGTTACATTGGCAGCCCACCATTGGCTGACACAACACCCCTTTTTTATTTCCAGATATCAAGGAAAACTATGCAATGACAAAAAAAGGAGGGGGACAGATTGCGCTTATTTAGCGGAAAAAGTGTGGCGTGCATTTTGCGTACCTTTTTCCGAAAAAAAGTTGTAGTCTAGACATAGCCCAAGAAAAGGGGGTTGTCTGCTGAATCCTCCAGGCATGAAAATAAAGAGACTGGCTGGGTGGGCAGGGAGGGAGAAAGTAGATGAGCCAGGTAAAACAACCTGAATCCAGAGCCAGAGAAAAAGCTTATCTCCAAGAAGCTAGTAATGGTAAGGAAAAGGTGAGACAGGTGAGACTGGACAGAGGGCCTTAGAACAAGATGAATCTCCCTGCGACGAGGACTGATAATGTGGCACTGTATCAATAAAGAAGCATGGGCCAGGCATCAACACAGAGAATCCTAATGTAAATTGTTACATGGAAGCACCAGCTTTTGGGGGGAAACAGAGGCAAGAAGGGTGCTGCAGAGCCATTCTTGGCTAGAAAGGGAACATACAAGGCTGGCATGCCCTTCTAAACCTGGCTTCTGTGATAGAATGTGGCCTACCAGCCTATCGAGAAGGGATGTCTGAGGAATGAGATACACTTGTCATGCTGTGGCTTGCTGCCAGAGCATGCCCCTACCAAGGTGGGCTATGTCAAGCATGCAGAGGGCTCAATCACAGATGGTGTATTAGCCACTGAACAAAAGAATTAAGTAAAGATAAATCCCTGGTCCCAAGAGTTCATAATCTAGGATCTAGAAATCAGATGCAGCCTGTGGCTAAACAGATAAAGGGGGGTGAGGTAAAGGAGCTAGCCTTTTTCAAAATATTTATTTCAACTGCTTCCAGTCCCAGTTAAAAGTACCCAGGTGTGGGGAGACAAGCACAAGTTAGAAAAAGTGAACAGAACATTCCAGAACATAAAAAAGAGACTGTTTCCATCTGAGTTTTGTGCGAGAGTGCATGTTCTTTCAGCTCTGCAAGGAGTCATTATAATAGTCAACCATCAGGTATCAGTCCCTGGTGTCCCCTGTGGTGGAGGTTGTGAATAGGGCATCACTTTTAAGGACTAGATGAAAATCAAGGGTCAGGTACTCAGGTACTGTAAATTGGCAGTGCTCCATTGTGTTACACTCCAGACCTGAAACCCAGTTTTTCCATACACAAATTGACTGATAGTGAAGGTGTTCAGAATCCCTCTGATGTAGTGGGGCAGTTCCAAAAACTCCAGTGGGTTCAGTTGAGTGATAACTCATTTTACTTTTTCTGCCAAGTCCCAGGCAGGACTTCCTTTGAATGCTAGGTCACCAAGCAACCTCAAAGACTTCCAGTTTTATTTTCTGGGGATCCTTTAATTTTAAAGGGATGTAGTAATATCCGGGAGTGTCTTTTAATTTGTGACTCCTGCTGCAGCTAAAGGTGGCTCTGAAGGCAAAACAATCGTCCCCCAAAGAGTGTACCTCCAGAGAGGCTGTCCAATACTGCTTCACAGACCTCCTGGATGCTGATCATAGGTTTCAGACTGCTCCCAGACATTTTAGAAAAGCTAATGTTTCTAAATTATCACTATAACCAAGCCCCCGCCCATGGAACTCTTGTTCATTGCTTGTGTGATACATATACCTTCTGGGTGTGGTTCACTGTCCCATGTAAATCACTTACAGAGAGAAAGAATGAGGGTGCTCCACAGCCTTAGCTGAGAGCCAGCTGGCTTTTAGATCAAGCTGTAGAGGCTCATGCACTACACTCCAATGCTCCCTGTTTGATTCCATCTGCTGGTGTTACACTTGGCCCTCTGACTTCTTCCCTTCTGCGGCAGTCTGATGGTACTACAGCTCACTAGGATAGGACATCTTTGCTGAGTCCCTTCACTGAGTCTAGAAGGGCTAGAGATTGGAGTGGGTTGGGGGGGGGTTGTCTGTAGGAACTCTTTGCCCTCAGTGTCTTCCCCCAAAGATTATGGGGTCATCTTTTCCCTGGGGATGTCCACATCCACCTGTTTATATCTTATGCTTTCAAACATGTGGAAGCATTTTCCTCAGTATTACACCAACACCATTTCCATTGCTAAAAATTATCATAGAAAATTAGGCTATGTCTACACTGCCATTTTTCCAACAAAACTTGAGGAACATCTACACTGCAATTGCATTCTTCTGCAAGAAAATCGAAAGAACAAAGGGGTTTTTCCGGCATTGGTAATCCTCATTCTACGAGTAAGAAGCCTTTTTCCGAAAGAGCTCTTTCATAAAAAGGCATGTGTGCACAGGGAAGAGAGAGATCTTTTGGAAGAAGAGGAAAGAGGAAAAAGCACAGGTGCCCTGGTGGCCATTCTGTCCATAGCAATCTCATTCAGTCTGGACGCTCTCTTTCAAAAAAGCAAATCGCTTTTTCAATGCACTTTTGCAGTATGGACACACTCTTTCGGAAGAAGTTTTTTTCGGAAGATCTCTTCCGAAAAAAGCTTCTTCTGAAAGTAGCCTGCAGTGTAGACGTAGCCCTAGGGTTGAAAGACTTCAGAAGATCATCCAGTCCAAATCCCTGCTCAAAGCAGGGACCAGCTCTAACTAATGCATTCCAGTCAAGGTGTTGTCAAGCTTCACCTTAAAAACCTCTAAGGATGGAGATTCCATTACTTCTCTAGGCAACCCAGACAGTGTAGTAGTTTTTCCTAATATCCAACCTAAACCTCCTCCACTGCAACTTGAGACCATTGCTGCATGTTCTGTCATCTGTCAATACTAAGAACAGTCTAGTTCCATCCTCTTTGGGGCTCGCCCTCAGGTAGTAGAAGGCTGCTATCAAATCACCACCCAACCCCATAACCAATTTTATGCCAAAACTGAATGCAATACTCCAAATGAGGCCTCACCAATGCTGAATACAGGGAAATAATCACTTCCCTAAATCTGCTGGCAATGCTCCTACCAGTGCAGACTTCTTGGCTACAAGGGCACACTGTTGACTCATATCCAACTTCTGTTATCCCCAAGTCCTTTTCTACAGAACTGCTACTTAGCCAGTCGGTCCCAAGTCTGTAACATTGCTTGGGATTCTTCTGTCCCAAGTGCAGTGCAGAACTCTGCACTTATCCTTACTGAATCTCATCAGTTTCCTTTTGACCCAATCCTCCAATTTGCATAGGTTTATGAATCAGATTATTGCACAGAGATAGCGGCATGGACTTTTTGACACAGTAACTTGCCAGTATTTAATTGGTCGCATTAAATTCTCATTTTGGAGGACTGCTTTCAATTTCTAGATCATCTGAGTACTCATTTTATTTTACTAGTGACAAGACAGCCACTTGTCCACTGTGTGCTGCCTCTAGTGCAGCTGGCTGTGACAGGGCCTCTAACAGAGCTATCTGTTTCTCTTCAGTGCAGTGAGTGAGCAGGAAGAACCAGGAAGCATGTGGAGCTTGGGCTCCACCTCTTTAGTGCATTGAACCAGCACAGCAGGGCAAACAGCCTAGGACATAGTAGCAGCAGATTATTTCCCTCAGGAGCACAGTATCTGCGCAACATATCTTTAGTCAAAACATGGCTACTATTCTGTTGCTGGAGCAATGCAACTCACTCTGCTTCATACTCCTGGCTTACATGTGATAGATTATGCTTGAATCACACATGCCAGTAACATCTTGCATCTAAAGTTTGTACTCTGATAGAGTTAATTAGGCTCTGTGTGCCATGCATGGCAGTTTTCACTTTAAAAGCACTGCTTTGTGGTGCAGTTTCACTGATTTAGCTTAAAAACATAGTATAACGTTATTCCTCTATTGTAGCTTCTGCTGGAATACTTAGGCTAATTATTCCCATTCCTCTGCCTTCAAAATTGAACGCGTTTTATTACCTGAATTTGTGTTTGGTTTCCAATAAGATGTCTCCCCTTCTGTGCAGTATCTTTGACAAATCAGAACAGAGTAGATTAGTATCATAATTATTACCATAATATGCCCATAATTAACCTACTGTACAGAGGGTATTTTACAATCAATCAGTTTCAATATTGTCTTCTAACCTGCCATCTCCCATGTGGCTTTAAAGTGCTTTTTGCAAAGTAACGAGATCTGGTCACCCCTTTTCTTAGAACCCCGTCAAGATGAATGGCTCAGATGGCACTTCCCTTTAAGAAAGCTTATCTCCACATGCTATGCTCGGTTCTTGTCTGTTCCTTTGCACTCTGCTGATCCTTTCAACGTATTTGTCCCTCTAATGTGAAGGGTGTCTGTGAACCTGAGCTACCTTTCAAAGTGTTCATTTACGGTCCCCTCATATGCATATCAGCATCTGAGTGTTCATTTTATTTGTGGTTGTCTTAATTAGCTAACCTTTAGTGGGACTATCAATAGCCAAAGATGCATTTTACGTTTTCATTTAGCATGCTATGCTAATCATATATTAGTTATTAAAATTCCTCTTTAGCATGTATGATATTCTCAAGAAACAAAATTGGGCTTCTTTTCTAAGACACATAGATTCCCTATCCCCCCTCCTTCATTAAAAGAGCAGTCCAGAGAAAGGAAAAAAGCTCAGTTGCTAGCAGATACAACTGTGTTTTAATGCTGTTTTAAAGATGTTTTAAAGATTTTGGGCTCTAGTTCAAATAACTTGCAAGATATAATTTTCCTTTCTCATCGCTTCTCAAATTGCCTCCTGGAAAAAGTTCAATAAAAGGTCACTTTTGTAAGAAGCAAATATAGAAAGACATCTGAGGAAAGTATGTTAATTAATATGCATTGGTAATTGTTAGAACAAACCTCACTTGAGGCAAAAAAAATTTCAGATGTGCTGCACAAACCCCAAGAAAAGCAATAACATTGACAATTTATCTCAGCAGCAAATCAAGATCCCCATTCTGGAAAGCACTTAAGTATGTGTTAAAGCCCATCCTTACTTAAGACAGCACTTAAGCATGTTGATAGCTTTAAGGACTTGCTTAGTTTTAAGCATGTGCTCCCATTGATTCCAGTCGGACTTTGGCATGTTCTTAATTTTAAGTGTGTACCTAAGTACAATCCTGAATTGGTGCCCCAACATGGTGTTTCAGTATGTTTCTCTAACCTCTGCATTTTTAGATGTGTAGCACATCAGCACTGTGCTAAACAGATTTTCTACAACTTTAGAGTGACCCAAATGTCAGCTCCTCTTTACGCCAAATTCCTCGAGTTTACAATCCCCAGTGTTGTCACTGGCTGAACTGAAGGCCAGGCAAAATGCAAAAGACATTCCAACTCTGGGGAAAGATAGCAATGAGCTGTGGTTCTAAAGATAGAGCAGATAGCCAATTGTGTCCATACATAAGACTTTAAATGTAGAGGTTACACAGCAAATATCAGTGGTCAGGTACATTATGCGACTCTGAAGGAATTCAGCTCAGTTAAAATGGTTGGCAGCATTGGACATGTATATTCCTCCTCTTAGGAAAACACAGTGTTACTGCACAAGCATGATGACATTCGGAAAGATAAGAAATGTGCCTTTGCTTCAGTGGCATTTACACAGGAGACAATTTGGCATCATCTTTTATTGTTATCAAGCCAAATTCTGCCTTGACTTAATAATGGAGAAGCCCTGCTGAAGTCAGTGTTGTTGCAAGAGGTCAAGGCAGAATTTGGTCAGTGGTTTATAGGTAATGATATTTGCTGAGTCATGAGTTTATAGTTTTGGGGGCAAATTATCTACGGCACAAGAGTCCCGCATTGAGCTCTAAGTTATGCTGTTGCCTGGCAATATGCATGGCAGCCTCTCTCCTAATATATCCTTTATGCCCCTGGGAAGCCCAGCAGGGGCAAGTCACTGAGCTCAGCAATGCACAGATGCACTCACAGGAAATTTCCTTCTGTAGGAGAATTCTCTGCTGATGATTTCCGCCTGTAGCTTTTTGCCACCTGCCTGTTTTAAGGGCTTCCAGATATGTCCCATTGGCTATAAATGCTTCCTCTTCATGCCATCTCTTGAAAGAGTTGTAGAAAAATGTGTTTGGTATGACATTACATCCTTTGAGATATTGTACGTGATCATGTAATTAAAGATTGTGTCACAATGCACATTGCCCTTACTTTGTTATTTCCTGACTTTTGAGCAGGGCTGGCTTTAGGAAGTGCGGGGCCCAATTCGAACCGTTTTGGCAGGGCCCCCCAACCCAGGATTTTTTGTTGAGCAAAAAAAAAAAAAAAAAACCACACCACCCACATAACAAACCACAACCACACACAAATATCACATCAGAAGTAGATCTGATCAAAATGTATATCAATATAGTTGAACATTTTCAAAAAAAATGCCATCCTTTATTATACAACATTTTACACAAAATTAAATCAGTTGCCTTAAGTGTAGGTCAAATATTTTCAACTGCAAACTATCCAATTTTTTCAATAAAGTTTAAAGTTTGATTTTTAAAAAGTTACCAGAGACCGTTACAGTTTTCTGTTACATTGATTTACTTTTTAAATAGCAAAAATGGAGTCTTTGTTAAGAAAGTGTCAATTCTGTGGTCAAATTCCAGTCCTTAGTGATTTCAGCACCAATGATTTCACTAGGTAATATGGTACCTCACCACCATTGCCTCCTTTGCACTGCCCTTCAACACATTGCCTGCATGTTGAGTCCAAGGTCAGTCTACACAAGATTTTATCAGTGATTTTTGCTCAAGCGATCACTGAGACAAGATAAGGACTCTCAACTGATTCTAGTCAGCTCTGCCTTTAAACACTGGGGCTGCGTCTAGACTGGCATGATTTTCCACAAATGCTTTTAACAGAAAAGTTTTTCCGTTAAAAGCATATGCGGAAAAGAGTGTCTAGATTGGCACGGATGCTTTTGCTGAAAAGTGCTTTTGCGCAAAAGCATCCGTGGCCAATCTAGACGCGGCTTTGCGCAAAAAGCCCCGATCGCCATTTTCACAAAAGCATTTGCACAGGAGGGCTTTTTCCCGAGCGGGAGAGTCATTGTATTTGCGCAAGGACAATGACGATCATACATTAGATCGTCAGTATTCTTGCGCAAATTCAAGCGGCCAGTGTAGACAGCTGGCAAGTTTTTGCACAAAAGCAGCTGCTTTTGCGCAAAAACTTGCCAGTCTAGACGCAGCCTGGATGTAAAGTGTCAGATATAATTGAGGACTCCCAAATAGACTCTACACCACCAGAAATAAAACCTGTTTCCATCTTCTGTGACTTTCAGTTAGATGTGACTCACTATCCTCTGTTTAGTGTTCAAGTTATGATAGACCCTAAGCCAGGTCATATTAAGTTCAGGTCTTTTACCTTTTAATCATACAATATGGATAACAACATTTCATTCTCCCAGCTCCAAGTCTTAAGTGAATTTCAACCCAGAAGAGCCAAAACTGAGCACCTTGACACAGCAAGTGTGTCTACTGATTTCTGTGGCAAAGTAGGTTGTCTATATAAATAAGGTCTGCTTGTGAAGCCTTTTCCTACAGTTGATTAACAGATGGCAGTAGATAGCTCATTCAGACCACTGGCTGATAATAGTTAGTCACCCTGACCAGTCATTAACCATAGTCATGGACTCACCCTACTCTCCATTGTCTCTGTGATTCTCTGATGACCTGTGACAAAAAAGGAGGGTGGAAAGGGAAACTGAAGGGAGAGACCTCTCTAAATTCACCAATCAAAGAGCAGTATTGCCAACGCAAAAATCACAAGGAACGCCTACACAAAGTTATGAGAATGGTCTACAAATCATAAGATTTTTTTAAAAATAAAACATGTTGGATTTTAATTGGCCTTTTGTTTCTTGAGTATTTAGAGTTCATGTTTTAAAGCTTTCCTCCTTAGCTGTAAGGCCCAGAAGTATAGAGAACTTTTTTTTAAATGAAAGCTGAGATTCCTACATAATCAATTGACTCCAGGCCTTTAGAAAAACACCAAATGTTTTGAAACTCATGGTAAAACAATGGAGGAATTCTTGTGAGCCCATGCTTTGCCCACAGTATAAGTAAAAAAACCCCAATATCTTCTCCATTAAACATCCTAATGAGATACTGCAAATGGTGAACTGAATTCAACAGATCCTGCTATGCACAGGTATCAACCTAGTTTTTCATATTTGAGATGGGTTACCAGAATCATACATGACAATATGAAATCTTTCCACTCTCAAGTCAGCATATTCACAAAGCACCTATAATTTTGATCCATGCATTTATTGGATAGTGAAAGAGAAAGGAGGGGAATTAATGTAGATAAATGTTCAAATAAAAAAAAAAACCCCTGAAGGAATTAGGACTGGGCTCCTACATCTCATGTTCAGAACTGACTAGGACACTTCTGACCAGATTTTCAAAGGTGTGTAAAGATCAGATAGATATCTTTGAAGATCGGAGTTGGCAACTGTCTCTTTAGGAGCTTAATTACCTTTGAAAATCTGAGCTTAGATTTCCAAGTCAAATTTTCAAAAATGACTTTAGTCACTCAAGTACTTTTGAAAATTTTAACGGGGGGGCCTAAAGAGACAAAAATAGACAAAAGGTAGGAGATATGATATTCTTTTTAAAAATGTGTGACATCTATTTTTAAACTAAATTTTATATTATTTTTCTCCCAGGGGCAACTTACCCCTCCAGCCCCCTCACTATGCCACTGCCCCCTCTCCTGCAGATCTATCATCTTATGTATGTGCAAGATCTGTGAGAGCCGTCCCATGAATCTGCAGTTAGTGTCTGTGGTGCCTGCTTCTGGGTGGTGTCTCAATGCTGCCACGTTCACCTACAAAGAGGGGGCTTCCCAAAGCAGGCCCTTGCTGCAGACCCCCAAGGCATCCACAGGTCCAGTCTCCATTAATAACTTCAGAGGTATTTCAAAAGACCTTTCAGATTGGTAACACAGCAACTAACGTATTTTTATTTATATGTGTAATTTAATTAATCTTTAAAGAAAAATATCTAGTTAGATGCATATAAACATACTGGTTAAGCTGTACGTCTTCATTTCTTCCACATCAGTGAGTGAGACTGTGGAGAAAAGACTACAAAAACTGCACCAAAGAGCTTATTCTCTTTTTCTTGCCTGTCAAATTATTGCTGTGACACCCATAGTTGGTGGTGAAACATTGAGATCCACTGCTAGCAATGAAACAGAGTGTGAGTTTCTCATTGAGTTTAGGTAATGTACCATAAAACATTGCATGAAAACACTAATTTTCTCAATATATATTAGTAGACATGGTGTTTACCAATGAGAAGTGAAGATGTTTTTAAACATAGTTTGTTCATTTCAAGGCATGGCCAGGCTTTATTTAATTGCTTTGTACTTCCCGTTGCAACTGGAGCCTCACTGCTGTGGGGCATTACTTGTGACATTGTCCCATCTATCAGCCTCAGTCTTGGGTGAATGGCATGACCAATATAGTGAAACTCCTTCACAACTGTGTGATATCCCGCCTCTTCATTATTATGCATATTATCAGGCCTTCAGTGGAATTACAGCAAGAGTAAGTTATGCCCATTATGTGCTCACCAGATAACACAGTGTTTGCCTGATCTTCTCCTGTATACTGTGCATCACAAAGAGCATTGAGGAAACTTGTAGATAGCTTCTTCATTCTTACTGGGACTTCCCATGGCTGTATAAATACTGCAGCTGGCATTAGCTCTTTAGCAGCCTGCCTTGACTTGAGCTATGTTATTGAAGATGATCTTGGAGCTATTGTTAGCAGTGTATTTTAAGCCATTGCATAGATAAGAGTCAGTTTTATTTGGTTTATCTGGACTGCATAAAGAGAGTCAAAAGATCTAGTATTGTCAACAGTTAATGACTCTACCATTCATACATTTTATTATCTTAATATCTAACACCGTATTCAACAGAAAGCTCTTTGTCTCTTGTCCTTTTCCTTACGATGCCTGAGTCTCAGTGTTAATTGTTTGTGACCAGAAGAGGAGACACTGCTATTTTTTGCTTAATACAAAGGTTAATTTAAACACTTAGCATTAAAAATTAGTGTGATTAATGGTTTTTTGTTTTAAGTTTCTTTTATTTCCTTGTGTAGCATTCTCTTCCGTTCCCCTCTCTTCTCTTTTGTATAGGTTCTTATGAGGCCTTCATCCCTGCTGGATCTCAGCACCTTCCGACATTGCAACATCTGACACCTGAGGTTTGTTTCCTCTCTTTTTTTTTCTCCCAGGGGAAGAACTGTGTGTGCAGTGGAGAAGTGTTTTGTTTGCTTTTAATACACACACTGCTATGCGGTTAGAAGTCACTGATGTTTCATAGGTTTCATTAAGAAAGCTGGAAATTTGCTATATCACCATTATGCTTTTAATCTAAGTCTTATACTAAACCAGAAATGTATTTATTGTAGTATTTCAAGAAGTAATTTGGCTCCCTGGTCTCTGGCAAATATCACATTGTACTTACATTTGTTGATTCATTTCTCAAAAGTTTGACTGTCCCCACGGACATCCTTTCAGCTTCATATTAAAGCGGTGAGAATGAGCTAGGCCTTTTATCTTACACTAATAAATAGCTAGTAATGTAGCAATGAGCACAGATCAGCTAAGGTCTGTAGCTGGTAGTCCCTTCATATGCTCTAACACCTGGTAAAATTATTCAGTAATTCAGCAACCACAGTTAAAAGTAGTAGTTCAAAGGCCATGTGAGTTGTAGAATGAGGCGTTCAGAACTGAAGTGCACTTCAGCAGCAACAGTGTCAAAGTTTAGAGAACCATTTCCTGTGAGATGAAGGGCCTGGAGCATAATGTATCAGTCAGGAGGGTTTTCTACTTCATATTCTTGTTTTTCCAGTCTCTGGCAAGGCCAATAGGTAAAGACTAATTGAAATTCATTTACACAGAGGTGGCAGGAGAACTTTCTGTATGTAAATTCTCCATCAGTAAAATTGTATTTGGTTATATAATGTTAAAAGGAGAAAAATTCAGCAAGTAAACACTAGCTACAGGGAGCAAGAAAGGAGAGGACTCTTACACATTAATTGTATTTGAAACTGAATAGAAGGTCACAAAGCCCAGTTCATATGGATTAGAAAAGCCATACTGTACTAGTCATACAGTGCTATTTTTCAGCAAGTTATATTTGTTCATACGAGGTAAAATTCACCCTGCATGGAGGGTACCAAAAGGCTTATGCTCCACTAAATGGATTCAAGTTATGCATAGACCTCATGCTGGGCCTCCACACTGGGACATATTCCCTAACTCAGTATGGGCCTGCCCAGTCCTGCAGTCATCACTCATGATTTCAATGGAACTCATGTGAGTGAAGGATACAGTTTCAGGAGATGAGTTATTCCACACAAGCCAAATGCCAAATTCACCTCCCTCCCTGCCCCTGTATAGATAGTTCCTCACCAGTGGGCTATATCAAATTAATTTGATCTATTTTATGAGATTACAAGTTTGATTGATAAAGATAATATTGTCAGTGTAATAGACTTAGACTTTTGAAAGGCATTTGACTTGATACCACCTAATGTTTTGATTGAAAAATCTAGAAACATGATATTTTAAATGGATTAAATGATGGGTCTCAGAAGGTACTTGTAAATGAAGAAGCATCATTGATCAAGTGTGTTTCTAGTGATATCTCACAGGGATTAGCTCTTGGCTCTGTGTGATTTAACATTTTTTGTCAATGACCTGTAAGAAAACAAAGTCATTGCTGATAAAGTTTGCAGAGGACACAAAAACTGGGGGAGGGGTGAATAATGAAGAAAACAGGTCACTGATTCAGGACAATCTGGACCACTTGGTAATCTAGTTGCAAACAAACAATATGCATTTTGACTATGCCAAATATAAAATGTGTACACCTGAAAACAAAGAAAACAAAGAATGTAAAGGCCATACTTACACAAAATGGGGGACTCTATCTTGAGAAGCAATGACTCTGGAAAAGGTTTTGGGACAAAGTGTGGATAATCACCTGGAGGTGAGTTCCCAGTGTTACGCTGCAGCCAAAACAATTAATGCATGTCACCACTAGGACTTCAGCAGTCATACTTAATAGTTAGAGCCAGAGTCAAGCCAAGAGCAAGGGTCACAGTCAGAGACTGGGAATCATGGAACAAGTTAGGACAGCATGTCTCAGGAGTCAGACAATAAGACAAAGTCCAATGTAGAATCCACCCAGGAATTCACACACTTTCATGGACAAATTCCTGTGCCTCTATCAGGGTTTAAATGGGAAGCCTGACCAATCAGAGAGCCCAGTGTTCCTCCAGTCAGGACACAAGAGAGCCTCTCTGATGGTTCATGGTTTCTCAACTCAGCTGAGTAATAAATTGCTAAGTGTGAGCAATGAGGTGCCAGTTGACTGTGGACCCAAAATGAGATCTGTGAAGTCATGACACATGCACAGAAATCTTGAGTGGCAGTAGAGAGGTTGTTTTATCTCTGTATTTGGCACTGGTTTAACCATTGCTGTAATACTGTGTCCAGTTCTGATGTCCACAATTCAGGAAGGACATCCTGATCCTGGGAGATATCTTGACCAGATTGGGACAGACAGAGGGAGCCAGATATAAATTGCCAGATCTACTAGCTCCATCTAAATCCCAAACACCACCTGGGATAAAAACAGGATCAGTCTTTAATAATAACAATAACACCATCTCAAGTAACTGCTCTCTTTCCCCAAAGCACTTGATATTATCTAACAGTCTGTCAAACAAGTGTTACTTTCCTTCTAATAACCCTTTCTAGCTAGAGGGCAAGAGAATAAGGGCTGTTGTTAAAATGAAAGCCTTATTTAATACTTTGCATTTAAAATGCTTTAACAATTTTTCCTTCTTTTCAAAAGCACAATCACAGCAAAAGCAGTGCGAGCGGAGACTGCTTCAGTCCCCGCTCACACTGTTACCAGCTGTGCCTCTACCTCCCCTGCCTCCCTCAGAGACAGTGATGGGGGGAACTGGCTTTTAAGCTGGCTGTTCCTCCCACCCTTGCTGCCTCTCTCTGATAGAGACAGGAGGGGGGGAGAAGCGACTAGTCACATAACTAGTTGACTATCCGATAAGCTTCTGCTTATCAGATAGTCGACCAGTCTCTTACGTTTCTAGTCTCAGGCAGTCTCATTGCAGCTGTCTGCTCCAGACTGGCATTCCACATGCACCCACGTGCACAGGCTGCTGTGCGATCCCCAGGCTGAGAAGACAGAGCGAGGAGTGCGCAGCCCCTTGCTGCCCACCACCTCCCACCATGTGAGTCTAGGGAAAGTAATGAAGCTTACCTGATAGGCCTTCCCCAGCTTTGTCCAGTCCCTGAGCAACATCCTGGGGAGGGTGGTACCGGCTCCAGGGACTGAGTGAGCTCCTGGCTGGCAGGCATTGTGGTGTCAGTGGCCTGGTCCTGCTCCTCCTTGGCCACAGATCTGCCCACCAGTCTGGTAACAATGGACATCTCCAGCCCAGAGTCCACAACAAGCGGGGGAGGGACTGACTTCCCTCCCAAGATGCAGTGGAACTGGTCGAAGTAGGGTCAGGTCTGGCGTGCTGGTCAAAGTAGGAGTCAGTCCTGAGTGGGAGCTGTGCTTCCTGGCCTTGGTGTAGGCCTGCCTGAGCTCCTTTACTTCCATGCGCACCTGCTCCTGGGTGCACATGTGGCCCAGGCTGTCAGCCATCCAGCTATAGATGTTGGCATTCCTGCATCTGGTGCAGAGATCCTGAAGGTTTTCCTCATCTCCCCAGATCTCAATGAGATCCAGAATCTCTGCACCAGACCAGCATGGGGCCTGCCTCCTCCACCCCCAGGTAGGGGTTTGGGAGCTGCCTGTAGCTGTGCTGGCACCCGTGGGGGGCTCTGGTGGCTGGCAGGGGGTCTGCCATGGCAGCAGAGAAGAAAGAGCTGGGTGCTGCTGTATGGCATGGTGTTAGCAGGACTCGTGTCATGCCACAAACTGTTTCCCTGAGGCTGATGAGTGTGGACAGAGTGGCCACCATGGCAGCTGTGAGAATCCCTGGAGGCCACTTTTTTTTAAATAACCTCAGCTGCCCCGTCTACACATGCCCTATTTTGAAATACCAATTTCAAAATAGGTGTTATTCCTCATAAAATGAAGGTTACATGATTTGGAATAAGAAGCCTGTTATTTTGAAATTATTTCAAAATAACAGGCTTGTTGTGTAGACGCTCACCTAGTTATTTTGAAATAACACACATTATTTTGAAATACTGCTGCTGTGTAGACATGCCCTTTGATATCTATCCGCTCACCAAATTGATCCATTTCATCTTCACCCATAACATCTTTATGTTCAACAACAAGCACTTTTCCCAAACCATGGGTACAGACTTGTCTGCTAGCAAGGCTTCCCAATGTTCTAGGATGTTCATAGGACACCCTGAAAAAGAATTTATGGGGGAAAAATGCCCAGTGAAACCAATGAAATACCTATGATACACTGATGATGTTTTCATCCTCTGAACTGATAACTCTAAATTCCCTCAAAAATTTGCCCTACAACTTCAACAAGCACCACCCATCCATCAGACTCTCTCTAGACATTCCCTCAACAGCATCAACTTCCTGAACACCAAAATCATCTTCAAAAATGGAACTTACAGATGACTATATAAAAAGCCCTGCCACAGATCACCACACTTACCTCCACAGATCCTCTTTTCTTCTTTTGTATAAAAATAGTAACAAAAAAAAGGTTTGAAACAATTAATAGAAAGGTCTGAAATTCCTTCAAAGGCTTCAGGAGATGGAGAATGCCCCTTTTCTGTATCTCCTGGAAACGAAAAGATGGGGCAGTTGTTCACAATATATCTGATCATTTGGAGGTCTCCACATTTTCAGTGTGTGGAATCCTTGATTCTCCACTTGTGTGTCAGATGTGCACATCTTTTATGTAACATCCTAATACAGATGATCATCCACTGTCTTCAACATAGCAAGAAACCAGGTGGTTTGATGGCGGGATCGTCTATGAAGTGTTTGTTGCTTATATTAGAGCCTCCCCACTGCATCCACTAGGAGTTTTCTGGATTGAAGTTGGATAACAGAAGATCTTCTCCAGCCTCTCAGAATGGTTGGTGAGAGTTAAGGCTAGTGTGAGGTGGAGGGACAAGATTGTCATGAATTGGGAGCATTTGGTCAGCAAGAGCTTTCTTCTACTCACACAATATAGCCATCTGGATGGTTAGAGGATATTTGCAAGGACTGGAAGCCACCACAGTGGAGCCGACTTCAGGGTGCCAGTTACAAATCTCATAGTTGCAATTAGCTAGATATTTATGAGGTCCATGTGTGAGTTTTGTCCCCAGACAGAAGGGTAGTACTCAGCCATGGAATAAACTAAAGCCAGCATTGCCATTCAATAGTATTTGAGCATCACATCCACAGGTAGAATATGCTATTTTTGGATTACATTAATGCAACTCTTCATCTTATAGCTCACCTGCTTCAGGTGTTGTTGATAGGTAAGGCTGAGATTGAGGTAGTGCATGTTAGATTGTGGGTACTTGTCTTGCTGCAAGAGTTTACATTCAGCATCCTCTTAGCTTCAGAACTGCTGAGATGGAAAGCTGACATAATTTTTGATGGAGAGGATTTGAGCTGCCAGCAATGACATTAGTTTACCAGCCTCTTCAGATTAACATCAAAAGTGTCTTCTACTTCTTTTGAGTGTGGTGAGCTGTGTCATTAGTGCCAGTTCATTGGCATAAATGAACTTGCAGCATGTCACTTCAGGCATGTCACTTATATACATGTTAAAATGGACAATGCTAGTGCTGATTTCCAGCACGTGGCTATTGTGCAGACTCTGGTTTTTGCTAATGTGACTTCCAAGACAGACACAAAACATTGGGTTTGAAAACAGTGGCCTAATGAGTCAAAATATCTGGTGACACTGAAGCAGGTTACATTGTTTCAAGAGTAGACTCTTGTACCAGGTGGTGTCCTAGGCTGATAACAAGTGAATACAAGCTGTGGCCATTTTAAGTTTTTGAAAGTCAGTTTCAGTGTGTGTAGTTAGTTCAAGTACTTGGTCACAGCAGCTTCACCCTGCCCTGAAACCCACCTGTTCTGGGGGGACTGTGGTCTCCAGTATTGGGGGGGGGGGAGAAGGGAAGGCGGTAAACCTTGCAAGAATCGACTGTTCCAGTAATTTCTATATTGTACAGAGAAGAGCTTTTTGAGGTCATTGGATGGCTTTCCATGTTGTAACGGGTTATACAGATACAGTAATCTCCACAAACACACCACAGAGTTCTCATCTACAGCCAGGCTCTCATATACCACAAATTATGCTCTGAGGAGAAATTTCAGGGTATACATCTGAACACACTTGAAACTGCCTTCACCAAACAATTACACTCAACTAGAAAAGAAAATTGTATCTTGGAATGGGCCACCCAAACCCTAATTCAATAGAGGGGAAAAAAATTCCATCCTACAGCACACTCCTAATTATTGTCTACCAACCTCAGCCTGGAATCCATAGGGAGTATTATTAAACCATTAACCCGTACTCAGTGGGGAACACATAGTCAAAGACATCTTTTCCAAAGCTCTTCTTTAGCTCTTGAAACAAAGGACCTCACCAAGCTCAACATCAGAGGCAACCTCCCCAGAGATCAGGACACACCCACTCAAAGCAGACTGGACCCTGTCACAGCAACAGATACAAAACCTGCACATGTATTTCTACTGCTACAATGATCAACAATACACCTTTCAAGAGAGAACCTACGTATGTCAATCATAACAAGTGAGGTACCTCATCCAGTGCACTCAATGCCCCAAGAACAACTATGTGGGTGAAACAAGACAAATCACTGACACTCTCAAATTAACTCACACACAAAAATGATAAAAGACACGAATACCATATCACACAGGGAGAAAATAATTCTCGCAAAGCAGTCACTTCATACCTGACCTTATGTTCTTATGTTCAAAGAAAACCTGCTCAATACTTTCAAAAGATGAGCCGGAGAACTAAAATTCAGAATTCTGTTAGACATTAAAAGTATGGGTTTAATAAAGACACTGGATTTATGGCTCATTATAAAAACCTGATAACTTGCACGTAATAATCTGTTAACATTACAACTTATTAAATATCTGTAACCCATTAGCTCTCCTTTGTCATTTGTAGAGGTATTAACTGCCCACTTCACCTTGAATGGGCTCTTGCAACATGTGTTAACTGCTTTTCTGTTACACCTTGTATTTAGTTGTGACATTCTGAGCACCATCCCCAGACCTGAAGAAGAGCTCTTTGTAAGATCAGCACAGATCACAGAGTGGATTCTCCACAAACACTAAACAAATAACCCCATGCTATTAAACAGAAACAAAACAGGGCTAAAATTTCCAAAACTGGCTGTCTGTAGATAGGCCCCTAACTCTGTAGCCAGCATTAAATAAGTCACCTGACTCTGAGGTGCTGAGTCATTAAGTTTAACAGGAACTCTGGGTGCTCAGAAGCTCTGAAATCCACAGTTAGGCTTCTAAATATCAGATCTTAGATACCTGTTGTTAGGGACCAAAATCTGAACAATTTGCCCTTGACTTTAGCTCCTAGCTGTAGTTGTAAAAAAATACATCAAAGGAATATTCTATAGATGCAAACATGTTTTCGTATGTATTTTGAACTGCTTTCTCTTATATTTTTAACCAAGATGGCTCTAGATCAGCTTCCTACCTTGCTATGTTCAAAAGTAGACAATAATAGAATTAACAGCATGGGCTACATTTTCAGAAGGGCAAAAGTTAATATGCATGCACTTATACAGAAGTCAAAATTTTTAAGTGCACTATTTGCCCAGTGATTTTCAAAAGGAAACCAATAGGATAAAAAATGTTTGAAAAATCAATGCTTGTGGCTGCCATAAAAAGCAACCAAAGTTGTAAGTGGTACAACAGCAAGCCTGCCAATAGCTGTGCAGCTGCGATTGCTCCTGGTTACACCCATCGCATTGTCAAAAGCTGAGTCACTCTCCCTGAGACTTATAGGAAGTGAATAATGATGACTCCAATCTGGGAGTAGCAATGGCAGATTGTGAGAGACCACCTCACCACAGCTGTGGGACCAGCAACATCTCCATTGTTTAGGCCAAAGGATCACATACAGGCCCTTCATAGATCCACCACAGATAGCGGACAAGAACTAAAACGTAAGGGGCAACAGTGAGTAGAGGTTAATTACCATGTATATTGTCTGTCTGGGTTCTGATTGCTATGATGGATTGTATGTGTTTACATGTGATAAAAATGAACTAACAGTTTCTCCCACTCACGGCTGTGGTCACCTCCTAGCAATGGCATATCTGTGTGCAGGAGCACACGAGTGCACTCCTATTTTCAAAATATTCAGTCCATAGTCTGAAGACCATGAAATCCAATGGATTTGCATCATCACCTTTATAATCAGTGTAGTTGCACCTGATTGCACACAGCTGATTTTGACCCATTGAATCTAGGTAAGACATGTTCAGGAATTGTTTATCAGATTCTAGTTTGAATCACCTTGGTTAAAATTGTCCAAAGCATCTAAACACTGTTTGCAAAAGTGACTGGGAGTATGTCTAAGCTACATGCCTCTGCTGACAGAGTCAAGACGCGGATCGGTCGACAAGGGAAGCCTTTGTCGACTGCTCCCTTATGCCTCGTAAAGCGAGGTTTACAGGAGCGGTCGACAAAGGCTTCCCCTGTCGACCAATCCGCGTCTTGACTGCCGCGCTGTGCCGATGATCAGCTGAACCGGCACAGCGCGGTGGCCATTTTTATTTTAATGAAGCCGGGGATATTTAAGTCCCGGCTTCTTTGACTATGTCGGGTAGCCTAGTTTACATGCCTCTGTCGGCAGAGGCATGTAGTCTAGACATACCCAGGAACACCAAAGGTGCTTAAGTCTCATTTAAAATCAGTTTTAAAAAATGGGATTTAGTAACGTAAGTGATTTAGGTGCTTTTGAAAATTCTACAGAAGAACAATGTTTAGTACATATTTACAGAACTGTCATGAAATGGTTTCAAATATTTCTGGTTTAAAATTATATCTTAGGTTCTGTGAGTAACTGGTTTTTCTGTGAGTAACTGGTTTGGGTATTTTTCATTGACCGTAGTTCACATAGAAATTTTATCTGAGTATAAAACCCCTTGCATGTTTAAAGAACAAGAATAATGCTTTCTCTTATGAAGATGTTTATAAGCTAGATATATAAATAATAGAAGTTAACTAAACCTAAATAAAAGATCCATTGATCAGATGGAAAGCCATGTTGAGGATGTCAAACATAATGTTCTAGTACCTACTACTTAGCAGGTCACAATCTATATGGAGCAGCTCACAGAGTCACTGTGCCCCTACTTCTTAAACTATATCTTTGCTGTTTGCACTTGTTTGTCTTTGGCCCTTTCTTGCAGCTGCAGCTAGCAGCATTTCACCCTTATTTTGTTCCATGCAACCTCTTTGCACTGAATCCCAGATGCATGTGAAATGGCCACAAAAGAACAATCTGGGTTAAATGAGTGCTGAACAGGTTTAAAATTAGTGCTTATTGTTTGGAAGCAGATGCAAGCCTCAAACAAATGCAAAATATCAATGCAAATGCAAAAAGAAGGGCAATTTGAAAATCAGTTCCTAAGTACTTGATTCTATAGGTTGTTTTTTCTAGTAGTAATACCAAGAACAGTTCTGCTAATGTACTGGAAGCACATTGAATAAATACTCTACCAGAATTTGTGTTTGTTGAGTTCATGAATCAGCAAAATAACTCAGGTTCCCTGCTATTCTCATTTAAATGAACTGTTCTCTCTGTAAACCTACTCTGCAAGGTGCTGACAAACAGTAGTGAACATCTCTGCAATAAATTATAAGAATATAATTATTTTGGGTACATAATTTTTTGCTGTTATAGTGTTTCTCTGTCTTTTGCACATGTTACTCTTGTAAGCTATTAATAATCAGGTTGATCACTCTGTACTTGTATGCCTACAGTGGTAACATTAAGTGATTTTTCACTGTTCACATGTGACAACATTACTACAAATTGATGAGAGATAATACTAAAGAGGGATTTCTAGGTTGGCAACTTTCAGATGCACAAAACATAAAACAAATCCATTTTTTCAAAAAGTTACTTATTTACTGTGTTTTTTATAACTTTAAATAAAACTTAAAAACAAATTGCTAAAGTGCATGATTTATTTATTTATTTATTTACTTACTTACTTACAGGTACTTAATTCATGTGAGCTATTCTAAGGTATAAAACACAGTGAAAACAAGACATTTTGGTCTGATGGTGAATGTAAATTCATCTAAGTCAACATCTGATGGGGGTATGTTTAACTCACATATTTACCACATGTTAAAAATGAGACTGGTCTGCATTGTGGTTTTACCTCAGAATAGCTCATAGAAACATCAAATACTACAACTGGAAGGGACCTTGAAAGGTCATCAAGTCCAGTCCCCTGCCCTCAGAGCAGGACCAAGCACTGTCTAGACTAGATCATCCCTGATAGATGTTTATCCAACCTGCTCTTAAATATCTCCAGTAATGGAGATTCCACAAGCCCCCCTAGAAAATTTATTCCAGTATTTAACCACCCTGACAATTAGGAAGTTTTTCCTAATGTCCAATCTAAACCTCCCTTGCTGCAGTTTAAGCCCATTGCTTCTTGTCCTATCATTAGAGGCCCAGGAGAACAATTTTCCTCCCTTATCCTTGTGACATCCTTTTAGATACCTGAAAACTGCTATCATGTCCCCTCTCAGTCTTCTCTTTTCTAAACTAAATGAGCCCAGTTTTTCAGTCTTCCCTCATAGGTCATGTTTTCTAGATCTTTAATAATTTTTGTTGCTCCTCTCTGGACCTTCTCCAACTTCTCCACATCTTTCTTCAAATGTGGGGCTCAGAACTGTACACAATACTCCAAATGAGGCCTAATCAGCGCAGAGCAGAAGAATGACTTCTCGTGTCTCGCTCTCAACACTCCTGTTAATGCATCCCAGAATCATGTTTGCTTTTTTTGCAACAGTGTCACCCTGCTGACTCATGTTTAACTTGTCGTCCACTATGACCTCTAAATCCCTTTCAGCAGTACTCCTTCCTATACAGTCGCTTCCCATTCTGTACGTGTGAAACTGATCGTTCCTTCCTAAGTGGAGTACTTTGCATTTATCCTTATTAAACTTCGAAAGGAGAGAAAAGTGGAAAAAGCACAGGTGCCCTGGTGGCCACTCCGTCCATAGTAATCACAGTTTAAATGCGAGATAGTATCCTTTCAGTGTGGATGCTATCTTTCGAAAAAGCAGATCGCTTTTTCAATGCGCTTTGGCTGTGTAGATGCTCTCTTTCAGAAGTTTTTTCTGAAGATCTCTTCTGGAAAAGCTTCTTCCAAAAGAAGCCTGCAGTCTAGACCAGTGGTTCCCAAACTTTTTGGCATCATGCCTCCCTTTTTGATTTTTGAAAAACCCTCACGCCCCCCCCCCCCAAAATAGCAGCAAAACTTGTTGAGCAAAAAAAAAAGAAAAAAGGAACTGAACAGGGCAGCAAAACTTGATGGGGGGGAGGCTAGGTCGCTTCGCACTCCTCCTGGAATTTCTTCACGTCCCCCAGTTTGGGAACCCATGGTCTAAACATAGGCTCTGAGAACAGTTATCCAGCCAGTTATGCACCAACCTTTTAGTAGCCCCATTTATGTTGTATTTTTCTAGATTATTGATAAGAAAGACATGCAAGACTGTGTCAGATGCTAAAACTAAAATCTAGGTTTACCATATCCACCACTTCTCCCTTATCCACAAGGCTTGTTATCCTATCAAAGAAAGCTATCAGATTGGTTTGACGTGATTTGTTCTTTACAAATCCATGCTGGCTGTTACTCATCACCTTATTATCTTCCAGATGTTTGCAGATGAATTCCTTAATTACTTGCTCCATTATCTTCCCTGGCACAGAAGTTAGACTGACTCGTCTGTAGTTTCCTGGGTTGTTCTTATTTCCCTTTTAATAGATAGGCACTATATTTGCCCTTTTCCAGTCTTCTGGAACCTCTCCTGACTTCCATGACTTTTCAAAGATGAAAGCTAAAGGCTCAGATACCTCCTCTATCAGCTGCTTGAGTATTCTAGGATGCATTTCATCAGGCCCTGGTGACTTAAAGACATCTAACTTTTCTAAGCAATTTTTAACTTGTTCTTTTTTTATTATAACTTCTAAACATACCCAATTTCCACTAGCATTCACTGTGTTAGGCATCCCATCACCATCAAACTTCTTGGTGAAAACCAAAACAAATAAGTTATTAAGCACCTCTGCCATTTCCAAGTTTCCTGTAATTGTTTCTCCCTCTTCACTGAACAATGGGCCTACCCTGTTCTTGGTCTTCCTCTTGCTTCTAATATATTTGTAGAGCGTCTTCTTGTTACCTTTTGTGTCTCTAGCTAGATTGAGCTCGTTTTGTGCCTTTGCCTTTCTAATCTTGCCCCTGAATACCTGTGTTGTTTGCTTATATTCATCCTTTGCAATTTGACCTAATTTCCACTTTCTTTATGGCTCCTTTTTTATTTTTAGATTATGTAAGCTCTCCTGGTTGATCCAAGGTGGTTTCCTGCCAGACTTTCTGTCTTTCCTCTGCAGTAGAATAGTTTGCTTTTGGGCCCTTAATAATGTCCTTTTAAAAAACTGCCAATTGTCTTCAATTGATTTTCCTCTTAGTCTTGCTTCCCGTGGGACCTTACCTACCAGCTCTCTGAGTTAACAAAAATCTGTCTTCCTGAAATCCATTGACTCTATTTTGCGGTTCTCCCGTCTTCCATTCCTTAGAATCATAAACTCTGTGATGTGAGGTAATTACCCCAATGTAAAAATAGACTTTTTTTTTAAAGCAGTAAAGGCAATGCCTCAGATTTTGTTATGGGTCAGCTGTGACCCACAACCTCCCCTTTCCCAAAGTTACTATGGCCACAGCAACATAGAATATTTGGGGACAAAATTTGTGTCTTGTCTGAGGGGACTGCCAGATATTCCATTAACTCACTAGTTCAACAATGCTGATATTTTTAATTTCTATGTTTCTATAGGCCTCTCAGCCCCTAATTAATTTTCCTTAATTCTGTCTTGGAAGCACCAGCTCTGACTACTATCTCTGCTATAGCTACACTCTGGTAATTGAAACAATTTTGAAGATTTGTCCTCGGGGAGAAAAGAGCTTTCAAGTAATGTAGTTGTGATGGCCTGTAGGGAAGGCTGATCGTTTAAAAAATAAAAAAAATAGCCCCTATCTCTCAGGATAGGTCAGCTATTTCAACTGAAAGATTTTTCAAGGACCAGTTTTAGAAATGGCTGGCAGTTTGGGGAATATTTGCTATGTGGCTAGAGCTGTAGTAATGAGAGGATAAATCATTTTCCTTCTCTCTCTGCAGAGAATGCCAAAAATCCATCAACTAGTGCCAATTACAGTGGTGGTTATTCTGAGGTGAATACCTATTCACTAAAATCAGGACTGAAAATCACAACTAATTTCACAGAGGGTTCTGAACAGCTGTTTGATGTGGTGACTTCCAGGGAAAGCTTTGAGTTAACAATACCAATTAAAAAACAAAGATACCCCCTGTATGTAATGGCAATTATGCTTCCTTGTCATGTTACAGGCAGCCTATAGATTCACTAAGATGAATTTCTTCACGTCAGCTTCCCAGGGCTATCCATCTTTCTATCACAGTGTTCTACAGTAGGACTACCTTAGCTTCTGTTGCTTTTTTTTTGTTTTGTTTTGTTTTGTTTTGTTTTGTTAACTCTTTGAGAGAAATTATGTATATATAGCGGTGTGCCATTTTTAGCTCTTCACTATTTCACATATACTGTACTTTTTATCTATAAATATCTTACACCTGAATAGAAGTAGAAATTAATATAAAAAGATATGCTTTTTATATAAATATGAGTATGGTACTTTGGAATATGATTATGCAGGGTCAGATTATGTGCCAATTCCTGTGGCTAGAGAGGGAAGAGGTTATAGGAACCTTTTCCTACCAGTGTACCTGCACGGAGGTAACCATAATTTTGGCTAGAAGTGGGGGAGTAGGACTAATTACAACATACAGACCTCAAAGAACAGCAGCCAAAAAGTCTGCTGGTATGAAATGGATAGGGCTATTGACTTAAATGCACTTGACTTCAATAGAGTTTTAAAACTGGAAGATCTGGACCAATATGCCCAATCTCAGTCTTTTAGGGTGTGTCTAGACTACAGGGTTTTGTTGACAAAAGTGGACTTTTGTCAACAAAACTATACCTGCGTCTACACTGCCGCTGAGTTCTGTCAACATAACGTCGACAGAACACAGCAGTTTTGTCGACAGCTGTAAACCTCATTCTACGAGGAATAATGCCTTTTGTTGACAGAGTTCTGTCGACAGAAGGCGTTATTGCATCTACACTGTCCTTTGCGTCTACGCTGTCATGTCGACAAAGCAGCTTGCTTTGTCAACAGAGCTGGATGTAGTCTAGACGCTCTTTGTCGACAGAAGCTTTGTCGACAGTATCTGTTGACAAAACTTCTGTCGACAAAAGCCTGTAGTCTAGACGTACCCTTAGAGAAAGCACAAGAACTGTCTATAGGCACCAGTTTCTTTAGCCCTCCCCACCCTGTGTTCCTCTAAAGAGGTTTTCTGTTAATTCTCATCCCAGAAGGCTATAATTTTGTCTCACACAAGAAGAAACATGTTTTCAGAAGGACGTCTATCCTTTCTCCATGTGCAGTTTATAGTCACAAAAAGTCGCATCCACACTTTTGCAGCCTGACAATTGAACTGTAGATGCAAATCATGTAGCTAAAGCCTTGTGCCCTTGGATTTGTACCCACAATTTATTCAAATGACACAAAATACAGGTGTAACATACACACTGCCCATGTAAAGAGGCCAGACCTTAACACTTTTAAAAAATGTATACAGGGTTGCAAAATAAATGATCTTTTAAAGATCTTTTAAAACGTGTTGGAGAACACAGGTTGTAAGAGGACACACTGGAACATAGTCATTCTTACATATGTGGCAATCATATGAGTACCAAAATGTACATGCTGAAGATAGTTATATAAGCTACACACTTACTGCTATATCAAATTCAAGCAGCACAAGGAGGTTTTGCTACTTTCTCACCATCTGCAGTGTGGAGAAACATATGTCTGGAACCATTGCATATGGCTCACTCTTTATAAAGAGCACTTCAGATGTTCTCCCTCTTCATGTGTTTTTTTTTTTTCCAAAATCCCATTGAAGAGTTCCACAAAAACAACCTCTTCAGCCTCCACAAATGTACTGTACTAAAGCACAATTGTTCACACACTTTATACCTGTGGGAGAGAAAAATAATAAAACATGAAACTGAAACAAAGGTTAATAGTGAGTAATGTAGAACATACAATAGTTATGTTGCAAATACTTAGGCAAAGGTTTAAGGTGATTTGTCTCTACCACTATGATGACAGTTCCATTTTGAAACAAAGAAACCCAAATTGTGGAAATAATACTGACAAACCTTCTTCTGTAGTTGTAGGAAACAGAAAAAGTGAATTATGTGCATAATTCTGACTCTTGCCAAATCTTTGTACGCTGATCGTATGTCTACACAGCAAAGTTATTTTGAAACAACAGCTGTTATTTCTAAATAACTTTACTAGCATCTACACAGCCAAACCACTATTTTGAAATAAATTCGAAATAGCGGAGCGCTTATTTCGAATTTGGTAAACCTCATTCCATGAGGAATAACGTGAAATTCAAAATAGCTATTTCAAAATAAGTGCTGTGTAGACACTTATATCGAAATAGGGGGCCTCCAGCCTTCCCAGGGTGCCCTGGTGGCCACTCCAGCCTCAACCACAAACACTCCTCTTCCTCCCCCCTCCCCAGAGCCCTTAAAGGGGTTGACTCTGGCCACAGTGCCTGTGCCAGCTCCAAGCCTGTCAGCCCAGAGCCAGCAGTCACTGCCCCTGACCCAGTGGCCCCAAAACATGAGCCAGCAAGCCAGTGGCAGCCACCCTCCATCACTCTCCAGGAGAAGTCTGCCAGCTCTCAGGAGCCTGCCAGGGCCCGGAGAAGGTGGGCACCTTTCTGGTCCAGGGTGGAGATCATGGACCTTATTCAGGTTTGTGGAGGATGCCCCCAACGTCCATGAGCTCCACTCTAGATGGAGGAACGCGGCCTTCTATGGCAGGATATCTGCCAGCCTGGCCATGAAAGGCCACATGCGAACCCAGGAGCAGGTTTGCATGAAAATCAGATTGGTCCGGTGAGACCCCCAACCCTGAGCTTCCCCTCCCCCTTTTTTCCCTTGCTTCCCCCTTCCAGCTCCTTCCTCCCAGGTTTCCCCCTCCCCTCTCACACCTCTCTCCTATCACTTCCTTTCCCCAGTCTCACCAGAGTTTCATTCCCTCACCCCAGTTTTGTTAAATAAAGAGAGTTTGTGTTCATGAAAATACATGTATTTTATTTGACATCAGGAAGGGGGGTTAGGGAGGGGTAAGTGGAAGGATGTGAGGGAGGAATGAGGCACAATCCCCTAGTGGGACAGACCAGGGAGGCTCTTAGTGCTCTTCAGGGTGGAAGCTCTCCCGCAGGCCTCCTGGATACTGACAGTCCCCCAATGGACCTCCCAGATGGCAGCCTGCAGAAAGTGCAGCCAGGCTCGCAGCAACATGTCCACGAGAAGCACCAGAGTGCCCGGGGCAGCTCTGGCTCCATGTTGCAGAGTGCTGTGGTGTCCTGAGTGAGGGCAACCAGAGCACACAGAGACAAAATGCTTTGCTGTCCCTCATCAAGGTAGGCAAGCAAGCAGGGAAACCTGAGAACTGGCTGTCTGGGGGGAAGGGGGGGCCTTTAAGCACAGGCCTCAGATAGCCTCAGGCAGTAGCCACACAAAGTAACTCCTGACCTGATGCCCTGCTGGACCTGGTTCCGGCCAGCCTTAAATGCAATTCAGTGTTCACTCAGTGTGGACAAGCTATTTCGAAATAGCAAAAAGCTATTTCGAAATGCATTTTGTGTGTAGACGAGTTATTTCGAAATAACTATTTCGAAATAAGATATTTAGAAATAATGCTGCAGTGTAGACATACCCAGAGATACTATTTACACTGGGGCTCATCATATTAATATAATGGGAAAGAAGTTCATTCCCATGCAAACTTGCAAATCAGAAATACTTGTTAATCAGATCTTAACATGAATAAATGTTTTCAAAATGGAAAATCATGAACTACACCCACTAAAATTGTGTGAAAGTCCTTGGGTTTGCCTTGCAAGGATTTATACAGATATTGTCCATGACTGCAGTCCTAGAGGCTTAACAGCCCCAGCAATTAGGTCTAGCCCATTGAGCACTACAAGGTGTAGGCTTTGGATAATTTAGTGATGAGTTGAAGGACATTAATTTTTTCCCTTTTTATAAATGTGAAATAGCCAAACTTTTTGCAAAAAAGAATCTGTTTTCAGTGCAAGAACCTTAATGGAGAGAATACAAGAAATGTGGTATATTTCAAAACCTTGTATAATTTATAATTATTGTAGCATTCTTCAATATTTGTTCTGTGCAATTCCTGCCAGTGAACAGATTGATTTAAAATTATTTTTCCTTTTTAAAAATGAACTTAAAGCTCATAGTATCTGGTTCCTTGGCCACATTGGAGACTGAAAACCCAAAATCCATAGAAGTGGCACCATAAGGCTAGCTAAAGTACAGTCCCCCAAACTGTCCCTCGTCCCTACCTGGAAGTAACACCATTGAAGCTGAGGTGGTAGTTTTGTCCTCATGCCCATTTAATCCTCAGCCTCGAATTAACACCATCAGCTAGTTGCCTTGGAATTGGTGGGTTTTATGTCAATGTGCTATTAGTAACTGGACTGAGATTAAGGGATCCAGGAACCAGAGATGATTATTAATGGTCCTATGTTTTGTAAAACAATGATAACTTGACTGATATGATTACCCCCCCCCCAAAAAAAATCCCAATTTGAACTACTCTTACTTCATGTCAGATTCATTGTAGCAATTAAATGGCAGTAATTCTGGCTCTTTGCATAATGTACAATCTGAGATTTCAGTTCGAAGACACCCTTGGCAAATCCAAATTCTATGCTCATGAGCCTGAAGCCTACCCAACACAGCATTTCAAGATCCACATCTAAATCTGTATTGAATTAGGAAATTATAACTAGTGCAAAATATTGTGTATTATGCAGCAGCATATAGAAATTGCCACTTGGGGACTGGGGGGCTCATTGGGCTGGCCTTGTACACATATACCCTAATCCAAATGCCACGTATAATTTTAACAGGCAAGTATATGCTGAGAAGTAACGCTACTTATGACTAGGGTGATGGGACAGTGCCGTATATAAACCCTCCTGTAGCTGTCCTGACTCTTTCTTAAAAATGGGCAAATTGTCCATATTTTCTGACTCCCCTCCCCATCAGTATTGACAGCTCCTGTTGCTGGCCAGATCCCTGCTCTCCAGCTGCCTGCCTACCACGAGGAGGGGGGGGGGGGTTCAAAGGCCAACAATGGGGATCAGTATGCAAGACTGGTGGTGGGGCAAAGCTGCAGCATCTGGGCCACGCCACTCCTCCTCCTGGTTTGCCAGCACAGCTATCACTTCATGCTGGCGCTGGAGGATGAAAAAACAATTTCCAGCCTCTTCCCACCCCAAACCTGCAGGCTCCACAGCAGCCCCTTGGACTTAGCACGGTCTTCACCCACCCTCCTCTCCATGCACTGTCCTAGGTCCTGCCCGCAGGAGGATGGGGATGCTCCATCCTCTAGGCACCCTTTCCTCTCTGGACATGGCTGCTGAAGCCACTGCAATCAGGCTCCCTGCGTCCTGGCTTATCGCTAAGGCTTAACCCTTTCTTCCTGCACTGTAGCTGGGGGACAGAAGGCAGTGGGGTTATGCCAGTGACCAGCAGCAGCCTAGAGCTGTTAGGTGCCTTGCAACATCGTATGGACAGGAAGAGAGGAACTCTGCAAAGAAGAGGTCAGGTCATCTCGTCCCTCTTTCTTCTCCCCCACAGCTGGAAGCTGCTCTTGTCCCCTCCTTCTCTCACAGTGTCACTAGTCACATTCTGGTGTGACTCCTTCCAGAACTTGGGGGGACATGTGACCCTGTTCCCCCTCCCCAGTGGTGCCTCGGAAAGATGCAGTGCCAGGAGAGGCAGGTCCATGCTGGGGAGCCCAGCTAGACATGGAGGGCAGAAAGGGTGGATTGGCTGATCAGTCCTCCTCCCATGCGGGAGAAGAGTAAAATAAAAAGAATCCACCTACACTGTATTTCTTTTAATGGAGACTCAGTTAGTTTAATGCATAGTTCTGACTGACTGCCCTTGAACTCGCCTGAATAGGAGTAATTTTACCAGGTGTCCCGTAGGGAAATATATTGACCCTACATATGACGCCCTGTAATTCCATGCTTGTCATTTCTTAATAGTGTTCAGATTTATTCAGTTTGCCCCCCCCCTCAGAGTTTGGATAGCACACAGCTACCCAGTTGGTCCAACATTGACAGCTTTTTGAAAGCAGGGAGACAGAACACCAATTTTTTGTCCAGCTAATAGGATGACATGAATTGCAAGTATTTTTAAACATTAATTGATCTTTTCTCTCTGTCCATCAGCTCTTAAAACACTCTTCCCCCTCTTTTTTTTCTTTGATGAATGGAAGTTCCAGGTGGAGAATTATTATTGGCATAGCTAAGAACATTTGTTTATTAATCATAGGGAAAGCTAGAATATAAAGCTACAGTAAAATACTCACTGACAGTTCTTCAAATTACAGCTCCTACAGAATTTTTGACCCTATCAAATACACTGTTCTGCAAGCTGTGTAAGGACTACACACCAAGAAAAGGGTGTTAGGAAGTAAAATATAGTTTAAATTGGCATTTTTCTCATACAAAAGTATATGAACTAGATATCCATGCTGAGATTAATCCATCTCAGTTTAACCCTGAAGACAAGACCAGGCTTCCATGCAATAGCCCGACAAGGATGAACTAAGTATTAGTAATCTGGAAAAGGAAATGAACACAGTTTGTTGCTAGAAGTGGGCCTCACCCTCCCTGACTGAATTAACCTCATTATCTCTAGCCTTATTCTAGCCGTATTTATACCTGCCTCTGGAAATTTCCACTACATGCATCTGACGAAGTGGGACTTTGCCCACGAAAGCTTATGCTCCAATACATCTGTTGGTCTATAAGGTGCCACAGGACTCCTTGTCGCTTTTGCAGATCCAGACTAACATGGCTACCCTTCTGATACTTGACAATTTGTTGAGTTTCTTCAACTCTACAGAAGCCCACGAGGAACTGTCAAGTGGCCTAACAAAGCTACCCAAATGGGGAGCATAATGACAGATTATATTCATTGCTGAAAAATATAAGATGTAAATAAAAGCTCATGCTCATTGGGAGGAATAATTTCAACTAATTATACATTTCTGGGTTCTGAATTACTTACAGCTATTTATGAAAAAATGTTGCCATTATAGTGAACATCTCAGCGAAACGTATCTGCTCAATGTGTAGTGATGTATTTAAAGGTAAATGTTAAGGTGCATAATGAAGGAGAGGAAATAATACTGAAAATAATATAACTCCTTTAGATGGAGACATGTTGGTTTGGGGAGTAAGGCATGGATTGGGACTCAGGAAATCTTGATCAAGTCTTAGCTCTGCGGCCGACACAACAGGGCAAGTCACTTAATCGTCATTCTTTCCTTTGTACTCCCCACCCCAATTTATCTGTTTTGTTTTATTCATCTGTTAATTGTAGGCTTACACCTGGCTTGTAAATGCTCTGGGGCAGGAATTGACTTTTTGTTATCTGTTTATACACAGCCTACCTCAATATGGTTCTGGCCTCTAAATGCTCCCACAATATAAACAATGACAATTAATCTCTTGTTCCTAGTCCCAATCTGTAAAATGGGGATAGAAAAACTTTATTTTTCCTAGTCCCAATCTGTAAAATGGGGATAGAAAAACTTAATGGGTAGCAGGTTTAAAACTAATAAAAGAAAGTTCTTCTTCACACAGCGTGTAGTCAGCATGTGGAACTCCTTGCCAGAGGAGGCTGTGAAGGCTAGGACTATAACAGAGTTTAAAGAGAAGCTAGATAATTTCATGGAGGTTAGGTCCATAAAAGGCTATTAGCCAGGGGATAAAATGGTGTCCTTGGCCTCTGTTTGACAGAGGCTGGAGAGGGATGGCAGGAGACAAAGCGCTTGATCATTGTCTTCGGTCCACCCCCTCTGGGGCACCTGGTGCTGGCCACTGTCGGCAGACAGGATACTGGGCTAGATGGACCTTTGGTCTGACCCGGTACGGCCGTTCTTATGTTCTTATGTTCTTATGTATTTTCCCCACCCTTTTTTTCCTCTCTTGTCTATTTAGACTGAAGTTCTTGAGTGCAGGGACGCTCTCATAATATAATGGGGCACTGTTCTTAGCTGGGGCTTCCAAGTACTACTCTAATACAAATAATAACAATATATTGTTCTGTGGTATGCCCTTCACTGGAATATTGTGTTTAGTTATGATTAGTCTCAGAGGAGTTTGTAACTGAAAAAACTTAAAAAAAAAAAAGTATGGTCCTGCAGCACTTTTAGAGACTAACAAAAAATGTAGATGGTTTTGTGGGCACACCCCACTTCAGATGAGCAAGGGGTGGTCTGAGACAGGATTCTGGATTATCCAAACTATTGCTGTGGCAATTTATATGACCCGAAGTAATGACATAAAACAGGGAAGTTTATTCTTGCGCTATTTTTGCTTTGCTGAAATGGGGAACTAATTGCAATCTCATGAGCTTTCCAACCCTGATTTCCAGGCTGCAGTAGTTAGATGCTGATCTAAAATCAGGTTGAACTTGTGAACCTTTCCCTATTTGCTGATCACTGTTTTGAAGCAAAGAGAAATGTAAAATGTTCATAGGAGTTTAGGTGCCCCCCACCCTCCATCTCTAGTTCAAGTTGTTTTGCTGTAAGGTGAATTCATAATAGTATCGTGAACAAAGGGAGTCTGACCCCAGTTTATTCTATTAAGGCTCTTTTGTATCAGACTGATCCTGCAGATAGTTGAGTACTTCCCTACCCCCAGGCAATGCTGAGTGTCTTCAGCTCCCCTTGTCTTCAGTGGGAGCCGACATCTCTCAAGGTGGAAGTGCTCAGCACATAGTAGGATTGGGTCCTACATCATCACGCTGAATGCAAAATAAAAGCATGGCCCATTTATTTTGTCAAAACCACATTTCTTTTTCATGGCCTCTGCTGAAGCCTCTTTTCTGTTACTGTTTCAAGTTGCCTGTGGGTTTATTATCACGCTGTCATGTGCCATGTGCAAGTATTGGCACTCAGGAGTGTTTTCATTATGGCATTCCCTTCCTGCCAGCAGCATCTCCTTTTGCTCTTGGGAGGCCGATCATTTGGGGATTCTTTCAGAGGTGGCCCTCACAGCATATTTTCTCCATCAATTCAGCGTGTCTCACCACTCCACCTTACTCACTAGACAAAGAGCCTGAGCTTACTTCGTCAGACAATGTGCTGCAAGGATTGTTGTCTGCCCACTGATAAGTGAACCTCTTTTCTCTATAAAAACAATATATGCAAATATGATGTGCTAGTGTTTTTTCTCCAATAAAACCATACTGTGCACATAAAAAAAAACAGTGGAAAACTTTCCTGGTTTCCTGTTACATAAAAAAGTCCTTCCTCACTCCACAGATCCTCAGTTAGTCCCTGAGTGTGTGAAGAAGGACCAGCTAACCAAGCACCTGAGAGCATGTCTACTTGGCACCATAAACCAAGCTTGAGCCCCGGCTCATGTGTATCACCCCCCTTGCTTCCCCACTGAATTTGTGCTAAACCAAGGATTGGACCCCAGGTCACAGGACCCTGTAAGATGGGAGGGGAAGAGTTCAAATTAAGCCAGGATCCAGAGACTGAGGCCTATTGCTTTACAGTGTAGACACATCCCTGCTTGACATGGGTCCTGGAAGTCATCCAGACACATCTCACAATTCCATGGAACAAGTTCCTTAGTCCTCTCTATCCCAACAACCTGCAATGCACTTTATTGAAAAAACAAGCCACCCTCCCTTGACAAACAGCTGCAGCTCAAGTCAGCTGTACTCTTCAGATCATCCAGTTGCCTTGGAGAGCTTCTTGGGTTTGCAGTGGGTATAGCAGGCTGCTCAAATTTCCTGTAACATGAAAGGCAGGCAGTAAAGTTTTCCCACAGTACACCATCATCCTAGGACTAGAGCAGCCACATTTGCAGAGGACATGAGGGACTCCCTAGGATGTGTTTACTTGACTAGGTGTGCACCATGCAGTGTGCACACCAGAGCCCAAGGTTTGAGCATGGGCTAACAAAATTTTAAAGTAGGGTTTAAATACTGTGTAAATGCTCAAGCCCAGGTTTCTCTAGCACAGGGAGCTGGTTTGCTTTGCTCTAACCTGGGGCGTACACTGCAGCATAAACATACCCCAAGAGAGACAATGCTAAGTGTCACCATAGAACTCTGGTCCACCTTGCCCAAGGTCCCATCTCCAGCTATGGCCACCCCTGATACTTCAGGGAAGGAAAGAAAAAAAGAAATACTTCCCAGAATAATTGGGAGGAGAGAGAGAGAGAATCCCTTCCTGACCCCTGGTGGCTGGCTGAAACTCTGAAGCATGAGATTCAGGAGCATAACACACAGACTGGAAGTAAGCCCCAGGGCTCACACTCCACCATCACAACCCCATTACACAATTGCAATCCTAAAATTTGTCCAGCTCTTCCTCTAAACTAATTAAGTTGTTGGTCCTCATGACCCCTATTGGGAGGCTGTTCCAGAACCTTGCCCCTCAGACAGAAACCTTCCAGCCTGAACTTGTTCCTGGCCAGTTTATATCCCTTTGTTCTTGTGCCAACTTTGTCCTTTAGCTTTAAGAGCTCTTCATCCTCCTTGGTATTTACCCCCCTAAAGTATTTATAGAGAGCAATTATATTCCCTCTGCCTCCTTTGCACTTGACAAAATAAGACAAGCTCTTCCAGTCTCCTCATAAGGTAGCTTTCCATTCCCTTGATCATCCTAGTAGCTCCTCTGCACAACTGCTCCAGTTTAAATTCATCTTTCTTAAACATGGGCGATCAGAACTGTACACAGTATTCCAAAGTAACTTAAAGTTCTTACAGGTACTGTCATATGGCAACTCCCCCCCCCCCACTTCCAGGGGTTCAGGGCAGGATATGGGGGGATGCCATACAACAGTACCTGTAAGAAATGTTAAGTGTGGGATAGAGTGCAGGAGTCTGGAGAGGTTGGGGGAGGGGGCTCAGAGCTGGGTGTGGTTGGAAGGTGCAGGAGCCTGGGTAGGGGTTGGGTGATAGGGGGGTGCAGGAGTAATTTAAAGCACTTGGGGTAGATGTACGTAGGGTGGAATACGGGGTGGGAAAGCTTGGGGTTGGGACAGTCCCAATTAGTGACCCTACCCCATGCTGCTCCTGTTCCTGGCCAAATGGGAGCTGTGAGGGCAGTGCCCAAAGGCATGGGAAGGGAACTAGGAGTGTGTGTGTGTGGGGGGGGGAGCCTGCTGCAGTGCTCCCAAGCTCCTGGTCCAGTGCCCTGGTGGAAGAGATGAAGTATTGTATATTGCCAAGGAGAAACTTGTAGGAGTGGTTTGGGTTTCTTCCAGGGTCTGGGCTCTGTGCTTACGGACAGGTACCAATAGCATGTACTGCCCTCCCTAATTGGCTTTCAAATGCAGTTAGCCCTTAGGTTCCAAATACCCTTTAATTGGACTACCTTAGTACCGGACCGATTCCAAAATCTGCTTTCGCTCCTACCAGAGGTCCAGAAAATCTCTGAATTGCAAGGTCAAATTCATGTACCCAAAAATAGATATCAAATTGAGAAACATGCTTTCCATACAGCCTGTAGCAGGGGTTCCAACCTGGGGTACGCGTACCCCCAGGGGGTATGAGAAGCTTGTCAAGAGGGTACGGGGAATATTTGGTAAATAACTAGATTATCTTAATTGAAATATTCCAAAAGTAGTAGTGTTAGTGAAAAAAGTTGTGAATTCTAGAGTCTAGAATTTATTTCCTTTCATATTGAATAGGGGGTACGGGAAGGTTTACTAAAAGCCAAGGGGGCATGGGGACCAAAAAAGGTTGGGAACCCCTGGCCTATAGAATATTTCTCTTGTGTACTAATTATGATATATTGTGTTATGTTACTACGATTATGAAACAGCCCCATCATAGAATTATATTGAGGATATTAATTATTGTATTGCTTTTGCTTATTTTAGGCATATTTTATTGTTGGTATAAAAGATGTAATAATAGAAATAGCTTTTATGTTTATATTAATTATGTATTGCCATTATAACCGACCAACACTTGTAGGGAAGATCCCCTTGATCTGGAAACAGAAATACAATGCCTAATGAAAATAGAGGTTTAGAAAGTTAGTTGTGCTAAAAGTACAAAAGGGGGGAATGTGGAAGCAGGAAACGGGGATAAGGGGATTTGTATGCAGCCATCTTAGTCTTGTTAGCAAGAGAGCAAGACTCAGGTTAATTCTGACTCTTGACAATGTGAGAGCTATAATAAGATGCTGCCTTCGCCTCTCACCTCCATACAGAGATAAGGATGGAATTCTGACTCCAGTGAGAACCTTGAAGATAAGGTAGCATCTGGGAGGAACTAAGAGATAATTGTCTAGCCATTGTTGTATGTAATGGGAAAGTATATAAGCTGCTTCATAACTGTTTGTATTTGAAGATCTGCCTGGGGGGGGTACACCCCCCCCCATCCGAATCAGGCTTCCCTTGTGATATTGCTCCAATAAACTGCCTCTAGCTACTTGTTGCTTACAAACTCAGAGTGAAGGATTGTTTTCTTCCACAATTTGCCTCTGGGCTCATAGCCCTGTGCCCATGGTCCTGGCTACTGGTGACCCCTTCCCCTCCCCCTCCCCGTATCCCTATCCCAGCTGCTGCTGGTCCCATGCACTCAGAGCTCTCCAGCTGGCGCTGCAAGCCAGGGTCCAAGCTACTGGCACCACATGCCTGGGGCTTTGCTCTTGGCCTCAGCTCTGGGTGTGGGGAGAAGGAAGGACAGAGGTAAGGGGTCTGGATCAGAGCCTCATTCCCAGGTGGCCACTTTATTACCAGTGCGCTGCAGCAGGGTGCACCAGCTTACTTTCAACTTTGGTGTCACCTGTGCCTTGTACTATGGCATTTGTGAGAATGTACAGAAACCCTGCACTTACAGAGGAAGAGGCTAGGGAGGATCCATGTGCTGAGGTAATGTATCCTTCCAGGCCTGCCAGATATGCATGGTAGAAAGGAGGACTTTAAACAGAGGAAGCTGTACTCTGCAAGGGGGGAGTCCTGAGGAGAGAGTGGCTGCTGAAACTCCACCTCCTCAGCTCTACAAAGATTCCAGCGAACCCTGGAATCTCTGTGTCCTGGAGCCTCTTGCCATCCCCAGGCTTTGTCTACAATGCAGGGTTTTTGTGCAAGAAGCTTTTTGCGGAAGAGATCTTCCGCAAAAACTTCTTGTGCAAAAGCACGTCCACACCTCAAAAGCGCATTGCAAAAGCAATGTGCTTTTGCACAAGAGAGCGTCCATACTGCATGGACACTCTTGCGCAAGAAAGTTCTGATTTCCATTCACAGAATGGCCATCCGAGCACCTGTGCTTTTTCTGATAAGCTCTTTTTGCACAAGAAACCCCTGTGGAGTGTCCACACATGCCTTTTTGCGCAAGAGCTGTAACACAAATAGGGGTTTCCTCGTGGGGAGAGGAATAACTCTACTGGCAAAAGCCCTCTGTCCTGTCCATGCTTGAGGTGTGGATACTCTACTGGTTTTTGCGCAAAAACAGCTGGTTTTGTCCAGAAACCTTGTAGTGTAGACATATACCCGGTTACCACCACAGAAATGACCCAGTACAGGCTACAGCCTCTCACTCTCTGCAGTGCATCCCACACTTGGGGGCCAGCTCACATTGTTTATTGTTGGGGGGAAACGAAAAAGTTAAGACTCAGCACAACACAAGTTCCCCCTGCATTCAGCAAAAAGGGCAGTGGTACCACCTCAGGAGACCCTGGCTAGCACCTTCACAGGAGTTGTTACGAGTAGGTAGCTGAGTCAGTTTCTTCCTATGGGACTTGCCCCTGAGGGTGTGTCTAGACTGCATCCCTCTGGCCACAAATCAGGCACGTTGAAATTGCTAATGAAGCCGGGATTTAAATATCCCCCGCCTCATTAGCATAAACATGGCCACCGCTTTTTTTCGAAATGGAGTATTTTTTTTAAAAAAAACGGCAGTCTAGATGCAGATCTGTCGAAAATAAATTCTTGTTTGACAGATCTTGTAAACCTCATTGTTTAAGGACTACAGGATCAGTCGAAAAAGTCTTTATTTTCGGCAGATCCACGTCTAGACTGCCATTTTTTTAAACAAACTCCGTTTTGAAAAAAAGCGGTGGCCATGTTTATGCTAATGAGGCATGGGATATTTAAATTCTGGCTTCATTAGCAATTTCAACGTGCCTGATTTGCATCTACATCTCTCTGTCATTTTATGCATTAACTCTTCTATTGAAATGCTTCCTCTGATACATCTTAGGAACACATTTGCCTTCTCATAGCTACATCACATCGGTGGCTTTGAGTCATCCTATGACTGACCCACACACCCACATCTTTCTCCTCTTCTGTTGCTCCCAACCCAAGGGTGGGCCAGCCCATCAGACTTTTTAATCTGGGCCTCGAGTTCCCACCAGGGAGATGGGTCAGAGACATGCCTTGCCCTGCCCTGCTCCTTGTGGTTTCTGGAAGCAAAGGGTGGCCAGGAGGCTCCACATGCTGCGCCACCCCAGACATCGGCTCTGCAGCTCCCATTGGCCAGAATCCACAGCCAATGGGAGCTGTGGAGGTGATGCCTGCAGACAGGACAGCGTGCAGAGCTACATGACCCTCATTTGCATGGAAGTCAGAAGGAGGAATGGGGCCACTGCTCTCAGGAACCTCTTCAGGTAAGTGCCATCTGATTCCTGAAGCCCTCATACCCCCTGCCCCAACTCTCTGATTCCTTTTCCCACCCTCCAAACTATTTGAGCTCAGTCCAGTGCACCCTCTTGTACCCTAAACCTCTTGTCCCCAGCTCCACCTAGAGTCTGTAACCCTCAATCAGATCTTCACCCCTGGCACTCCAACAGTCTCTGCCCAAGCTCTGATCTCCCTTATGCCCCTGCAGTCCTCCATCCCAGCCTGAAGTGCCCTCCTGAACTCCAAACTCCTCATCCCTAGCACAAAGAGCCTGCCCCCACCCCCATGTGCTCTAATTCCTTATCCCAGCTAAGAGTCCCCCCCACATCTTCTGAACCCATCAGTACCAGCCCAGAGCACCATGCCAAACCCAAAAGCCTCATTTCTGTTCCCACCCCAGGGCCTGCACCCCGAGCTGGAGCCCTTCCTGCACTCCAACCCCCAATTTTGTGAGCATTCATGGCTCTCCACACAATTTCCATACTGAGATGTGGCCCTTAGGCCAAAATGTTTGCTCACCCTTATTCCACCTCATGACCCCCCCAGCTTGTAGCAGAAATTCTTATTCATTCTTAGACCATAAGTGTGTGGCCTTGCACTTTGTAGTATTGAATTTCATTCCATTTATCACGTCAGTCTTCAAGGTCACACAGATCTTTCCATATAATATTCCGATCTCCTCTGTATTGACAATGCCTCCCAATTTTGTCATCATCTGATTTCATTAGCACTAGTCTATTTTTTGTACCAAGGTCATTAATAAGAATATCAAATAAGATTGGTTCTGAGACCAGTCCTTGAGGAACTTCACATGTAACATCCCTCCCATCTGATAGTTCACCTTTCAGCACAATCCATGTTCTTCTCCCCTTTAACTAGTTCCATATCCACCTTACAATGCTTGCTGTGATCCCTCATCTTCCCTAATTTAACTAATAATTTCCCCTGTGGTAGCAAATGCTTTACTGAAGTGCAAATATATGAGAGCTATTGCACTTCCGTTATCTAAAAAAAATCATTCATTTCCTCAAGAAAGCAAATCAGGTTTATCTGGCCTGATCTGCCTGTGATAAATCCACATTACATTACAACCTCCTCACCATTTACCTCTGTACATTTAGTTATTTGTTCCTTCCCAATTTTCTCTAAATCCATTAAGAGGAATGGTGCAGTTTGAACTAGATTTGCGTGAACAATTATTTTGTTTGTTTGTTTGCTGGCAATTTGGAGAATAAAAAAATGTTTCAGGTATCAAACCAACTTTTGCAAAAAGAAAAAAAGAAATTCAGTAAATGGAAAATATGAAGATTTCATTTAAGGTCAAATGATATGTTTTTATTTTGGCCATTTACATTTTTAATGCTTGTAACACAATTTAAAAAAATTAAAAGAGTTGTTTTTATCCAAAAAATAAAAACTATTCATTTTGAAAATGTTAAAACAAAATGTTTCAATTAGTTTAGATTTTGTTTTTACTTTGACTGAAACCGTCTGGTGAAACAGACATGAATTTGCTAAATGTTTCAGTGCTACCAGATTTGTATGATTTCCACTGAAAAGTTTCACCAGGTTTAATTCTTAGATTTCCTAATAGCTTGAATAGCTGTCAATTTGAGAAGATAGCATCCCAATGGCTCACGTTTTGGAACGTTTTCTTAAACCAATAAAAGCTACATTTAAAAAAAAATGAAAGCCTAAATCACTACTACCAGGCAAGCTTCAGAAGAATGTGTTGTATTTTCAGACTTACATATATAAACTGAGAGGGTTTTTTTCACAGTGAGAAATTTGGTAACAAGATTGAGCTGCTCTAACAACATTAAAGAGATTTAAGAAAGAAAATAAATTAAACGGCGGGGGGGGGGAATAAAAATATACAGTTTTCCTTACTGGAAGATGCCTTGTGAACAGTTCTGATGGCATTCTTCTGTAGTTTGTGGGAAGTTCTCAGGTCAATAGATTTATCAATCTCTAATGTATGCATTTATGGCCTGGTTCTGGTACCATAACTTAACAGGAACAATATCCTTCCCTAATTCATATTATGTTGAAATATCAGAATCTAGGTAACAACGAGTGTCCATTCTATCAAATATCAACAGAGCTAAGGTTTATATTCTTTATCTCAAAGTTCTTGGAGATTTTTTTTTCATTTAATTTTAAACAAAATTATTATTCAAGTGGAAATCTAGAGTTCATTTTAAATTGCTAGCATTGTAATTATTTCTACTTGTATTGTGGTAGCACCTAGAGTCCCCACTCAGGGATCAGGGCCCTGTTGTGCTAGGCACCGTGAACATACATGACAAAAAGAAAGTCCAGCCCGCAAAATATTTACCATATAAATCTGTGATCTCAATTTACAATCTGTCTGCCCTATAGAGGTTCCCCCTGAAAACATCTTACAGCCTCACTATGTCACCTTTCCCGCAGAGTCCCGAGCAGAGATCACCCCAGCCAGGGATCGTCTGAGGCGCAACAGTGCAGGCAGTATCTGCTGCTGTGTGGATCTCTGGTGTTCTGCCAGACATGGAGAGTGGGCTCCATAGTCTGTTCCAAAGGGAGGCAAACTTCTGCCCTGATGGGAAAATAGAGCAGAAAATCCATGAAGGAATCCTTGTGTAAATGACCTTCCTTCCACCCTGCCTACTGTTTTCTATAGACTCAGCTTCCCCCCTCTCCCCAGGCACTTTGATAAGGAAGTCACTGTGGGGATCTTGATGATGTGAACATTAGCTGCAGCTAATGGAAGTTCAAGGATTTGTTTTGCATTTTACCTGAGAGGCCAAATCATTCAACTTCAGAGTATGTTCTGTCTGTAAAAGCATTTGCCCTGAAAACTCACGTCTTCTTACAAAGCCAGGTCTCCTAATAAAGCAATCAATTAGTAGAGTTCAGCATAGCAGCAAATGAGAGCAAACAAAGCCACACAAAATCCTTTTTCTGTATTGTAATTTATTTCAGAAACAAAAACGAAACCCCCTGAAATGAACCCTTTTGGGCCTGTTCCTTTCAAACCCATTCCCCTTTACTTGCAGCTCATTTCACTGTCTGAATGTCTAAATTAATGAAGTACTTGGCAGTCAGACAATTTATCCAATTGACTATAATGTCACAGTTTGAAGCTGCTCATCAGTTTTGAATCCTTCTCATTTTGGATGGCTATGACATGACCACAACCATTAAGAGAATAGGCATGTCTCTCCTCCACACACCAGGTTCTGGGTTCTCCACTGTGGAGTGAAAAATAGACTCTACAGTTGACATGGGAGCACTGTTTTCATGCAGCCTATGGTTACACAACTCTTTTTGGAATGGAGGAGGATGAATACTCAGAAGCAGGGCTGGACGGAGGCATGGGCGAGCCGGGCAGCTGCCCAGGGTGCCAACCGATGGGGGGTGCCTGATGGCAGCTGTAAGGGGTGTGCGGCGTCCCTTACAGCTGACATCAGGCACCGCGCACCCCTTACAGCTGCCAGCCCCGCGGCGCCGGCCAGCAGCACCCTTCCCCCCATGGCCGCGGGGCCCTGCACAGCCCGGCGCACGTGCCAGCAGCGCTGGCCAGGCCGGGCTGGGCAGCGCATGCGCTGTGCACCCTGGGGGCGGGCCCTGGGCTGCGCGCCAGCAGCTGTGGCCGGCCCGCACATGCACCGTGCGCCCCGAGGGTGGGCCCCGGGCTGTGCGCCAGCGGCCGTGGCCAGCCCGCGCATGCGCTGTACGCCCTGGGGGGGGGCGGGCCCGCACACCCTAGGGGGGCAGGCCCGTGCCGCACAGGCGGGCCCACGCATGCACCATGCACCCGGGGGCGGCGCTGTGGGCCCAGGCCCAGGGCGCCAAAAGGGCTCGGGCCGGCCCTGCTCAGAAGGCTGGACTCTCTTGTGGGGGCAAACTTGTATAACTGAATTTCTGTCAACTTCAATAACAAGGAGTAGTCCTGTGACTCCTTAGCCCTGGTCTACTCTAGGGAGCGTCCACACTACCAAGCCCGTTATTTCAAAATAATGGGCTGGTTATTTCAAAATAGTAACTCCTGCTTTCCTCGAGGAATAATTCTTATTTCAAAATAGTGTAGTGTGGACACTCTGCTGCTATTCGAAATAACTACTCCCCAGATTCATTCAAAGTAATCACTCCCCCCTGCTTCCTGGGGCTTTTAGTCGAGGTAGCACGTCCACATTAAGGGAGCCTGCCTTGGACTAATTTTGAGGCTTCCTGTAATATGGACACATTATTTCAAAATAGTTATTGTGGGAGTTATTATTTCACAATAACTTATTTTGAAATATTTTCTTAGAATAGACATTCTCTTATAGCCTAACAAAATATATATATCATGAATGTTTGCAGAAATCAAATAGTTTAAAGGTGCAGGATAGGGTGCCACAAGCAACTGCTTTCTGATAGTGAAACTGGCATTTGGGTTCTTCAGGACCATTTCCTGGTGTCGTAATATATTATGATCTAATGTCCTGCTTCTGGTCTGGTGGAAAACCTACATTTCACAGAAAAGATTTACTGCTATGTATTGTAGTAAATAATTAGCTGATTCGAGCACACTTTTTCCAAGCACTTCACAGAAAAGCAAATGACAGTTACAAGATTTAAAAAATCATGAAACAAACAGGCTAAACTTTGCTTTCCAATTGCACATTCATTTCAGCCTGCCCAGCACCACCCTCTGTATGTTTTCCATTTAGGTCTAGCTTGTACAGTCTGTGCCCAGCTCTGTGTTTGGGGCAGCACAATTACAACATCCCTTAGGCCCTTGTCTACACTTTGCGGTAGATTGACACTGCAGTGCTTGATCCACCAGCCTTAAATTTATCATGTTTGCTGTGGACGTGATAAATTGATCTCCAAGAGCACTCCTGTCAATGCTGTACTCCATAAAGGTGAGAAGAGTAGCCAGCGTTGATGGGGGAGCAGCTCCTGTCAATCTTACTGCACATGGTGAGTATATCAACTTCAGCTATGCTATGTGCATAGCTGAAGTACATTGAGGATGCAGGTAACTGTAGACAAGGCCTTAGAGAGCATGGGAGAGACTGTGAATCAGGAATCACGATTGCTCTGTCTGCCTGCTGGGGAGAGCCGGAAGGGTGCATTAGGATGGTGCAGGTTACTCCTTATCCTGCTGAATCCGCTATGCAGACTTGCCTACTCCATGCCTCACACTCTGGGTACTTCTAGGAAGTTTCTCATCTGCCTGGAAACTAAATAACTTCCCTGAACACCACTATTAGGTGGTATTTGCCCACTCACAAGCACTGCATCTATTGATAACAAAAAAAAAAAAAAAAAAAAGCTTATCAAAGGAAGAGGATGCTTAGCATTAATTGGTGAAAACAGCAACAATGGCTCAAATGTAAGCAAACATTAAAGCCCCACAGTATCTTTCACCATCCAGGCAAGATAATGGAACAGCTGATATGGGACTCAAGTAAGTAAGAATTAAGGGAGGGTAATATAATTAATGCCAATTAACATGTGCTTATGGAAAATATAGCTTGTCAAACAAATTTTACATCTTTTTAATGAACTCATAATTGTGGTTAAAAGGTAATAGTGTTGTTGTAATAGACTGAGATGTCTGTAAGGTGTTTCACTTAGTACCTCAAGGTGTTTTATTACAAAAACTAGACCAATAGAAAATTAACATGGCACACATGAAGCTGCCTAATTGATAGGCCTCAAAGTTTGATGGGAGCAAACAGGGAATCTGTCATTGAATGTGTGTGTTTCTAGTGGGGTCCCGTGGAGATCAATTCTTGGCCGATCCTAGCATTTTTATTAATGACCTTTAAGAAAACATAAAAATCATTCATGCTAAAGTTTGCAAATCACACACAAATGGAGGACTGTTAAATAAAGATGACAGGTCACTGGTACAGCGCAAACTAGATTGTTTACTAAGCTGGGGCAAGCAAAAGATACACAATTGAATGGGGCTAAATGTAAATGTATATACCAAGGGACAACAAATGTAGGCCATATTTACAGGATGAATGATTCTATTCTGGGAAGCAGTGACACCTGAAAAAGATTTGGGGACAACTGAACATGAGCTCCCTGTGTAACATTATGGCCTAATGGGTTAATGTGATTCTGGGATGCATAAACGGGGGGAATCTGAAGGAGGACTAGAGAGAATATTTTACCTTTGTGTTTGGAACTAATATGACCCCTGGTGGAATGCTGTATCTATTTCTGATGTCCACAATTCAAGAAGGATATGTTGATAAATTAGAGAGGATTCAGAGAAGAGCTGTGAAAATGATTGAAGGATTAGAAAGTATACCTTATGGTGACAGACTTATGGAGCGAAGCTATTTAATTTAACAAAGAGAAAGTTAAAAGGGGACATGATTAGTCCCTGACTATCTACACCACAAACTAGAAGTGTGATTCCCAGCTTGCATATACATACCAATTCAAGCTGGCGTCTAAAAAAAACCCCCAGTGTATCTGTGATAAAACCCACAGGTTTCAACAGGGGTTATACTCAGGATGGCTAGCCCATACCATAGCTGCATTGCTGGGTAAATCTTCTAGTACAAAATAAAATCATCACTTGGATTCTAGAGCTTTCTCTTAACTAGCAAGACATTATCGTGTCTTGGGAAGTGTTGCTCATCCAAAATTCTTGCAGCAATTTACAGCCAGGCTTGGGTGGCTTTCATGAGATGGGCGCTGTTAGATTGTCTCCTATGGGAAGGATCCAGTGGGTCTCTTTGCACTTCAGGCTATACCACACCAATCCTTTGCTTCCTGAAAACTTCCTCTCTCCTAGATTTCACAGTTTTTTAATCTGCATCTGGCTCAGTGTGCAAATAGGCATACACTGTGAAGCATACAATACAGAGTACATAAATGTCCTGTTAAGGAGATAGGTGTTACCTACTGAGTGAAATGGGGCATTTCCAAGGTTTGTCACCTCCTGTTGACCAGCCTTAACTTCAATATTTAAGAAGAAAAAAAACAGTATAGATATGCAATTCCTTAAATATTATCCCTGCATACATGTTGCTGTGATTATTATAATCAATGTGCGCTTGGTAAAGACTGCACTACCCTTCCATGCACTATTGTGTATATATCTAATCCAGGGAATTCCTGTAAAACCCAGTGCATCCCTGTGCCCTCTGCCAGTTGGTCCCAAAGAGTCCCTAGGTTGGGGGGAGGGTCCAGCTCATTTTATTTTTGTAATTTTAAGAGGAATCCTTAGATATTGAGCCAAGCTCTTGTTGCTGCTGATACCAATTACTAGAAGGATTACACACCAAACAGACCCTCTCTGCTGAGCATAACCCTCATCCGTCACCCTCACAAATCAACACAAACCTCCCCAAACAATCTTCCAGACACAAATCAACACTGTCACCCACTCAGCAACACAACCAATACATTTGACCATTTTCACTCAGACTTAACATGAGCGGTAACATTGCAGGTCATCACTTGTTTTCACTATTACTAAATGACATTGGGATGAGCCAGCTGAACTGCTAGTTGCCTGATACTTGGCTATTAGGATTAGATTAGATAAAGGGCCAGTCAAAAAATAATGTATTTATTAAAGAACAGTATGCGTTGAACACCAGTACTTTCAAGGAGATGTTTTTATCTGATTGGTTTACACATAATTGACTTGTCCTCTGCTTAATCAGAATAAATCTGTTCAATAATGGTCCTGGGAAGCTGTGGCATTGTGGAGGTTTAAAATGTTTCTCTGAAACTTCTGGTATTGGCCACTAATGGAGGCAGGTTGGTACATGGTACTAATGGAGCCATTGGCAATGGCTGCAGCAAAAGTCTGTTTTGCACTGACCCAGCTGTGGCAGTTTCTGTTCCACTGAGCTGGGCCTCGCTCACCACTCTGGCCATTGCAGTTTGGTACATGGGGTCACATCTCCATTTAGGTTTGGCCCAGCCACCTCTCCATTATAACAGAGGGGTGGCCAAGCCAAATGTAAGTGTGTGGTGTTGTGACATGGCATACTGCGGTTGCAGTGCCATGTGACCCTGTGTGCTACGTGACATCACCCAGAGTGTGGAGCCAGGCCCAGCCCTGCAGGACAGAAGCCATGCTGCCAGGTGATTGCACCTTAGGCTTGCTCTCCTACCCTGGCTATGTCTACACTACAGAGGGTTTTTTTTTTTCAGAAAACTAGCCATTTTTCTGAAAAAACTTCAGTTACATCCACACTGCTATTGCGTTCTTTTGAAAGAAAATTGAAAGAACAGAGGGTTTTTCCTGACATTGGTAATCCTCATTCTACAAGGAAGAAGCCTTTTTCCAAAAGAGCTCTTTCAGAAAAAGGCATGTGTGGCTGGGAAAGAGAGAGTTCTTTTGAAAGAAGAGGAGAGGAAAAAGCACAGTGCCCTGGTGGTCACTCCATTCATAGTAATCACAGCTTACATGCGAGATAGCATCCACACCGAATGGATGCTATCTGTTGAAAAAGCAGCTCGCTTTTTCGATGTGCTTTGGCAGGGTGGACGTTCTCTTTCGGAATAAGTCTTTCCGGAAGATCTCTTCCGGAAAATCATCTTCCGAAAGAAGCATGCAGTCTAGACATAGCCCCTATGTGAAAATTCATGTTGAACACATCCTTCTGTCAATTAAAGAATATACTTGAAAAGGTGATGCATGTACACCTAAAGTCTTCCAGAGAGGATGATTCCTTTCCCCCCTTCCCTCATGGTACATTATTAATTCTGCCACCGGTATTGGCTACTGTCAGACACATGGTGCCAGACTAGATGTCTTCTGTGGTACATTGCATTCTACGTTGCCACCTACAAATTCCCACAAACTATTTTTTGTTCCAGGAACATAACTGTAGTAAGGATTCATGGCAACAGCTAAGAGATTTCTGAAAGCTATTTCATTGGAGGGAAAAGGTGAGCCAATAGCATATGAGAGCATCCATGCTTACACGCAAGATCAAGGGCTCTGCAGCAACAAAGCCGACTGTAGTATTACAGACTCCTCATTGTCAATGGATGTTGTTATGAAAATCAGGAGATAGACAGGACTGGTAGAAACTAGAAGGGGAGAGAGATCTAAGTTAACATGATTTTTACCATTTAAATTGCATAATCATTGGGAATGTATGCCAAAATTAGAACTATGGAACAGTGTATGAACTGAAGGTAATCTGAGAATTAAATGCTATGTAGATGTCATGGTAATAAAATATGTCTCCAGTCTTCATGATTTACAGGAAATATGTATGTTTTATAGATCTGTGACAGAAATATTTGCAGACCATTCTTTCAAAATAAAACTATTTGCTCCTTCCAACTTTGTAAATTTCTGCATCTATCATGCCACCACATTTTCCCTTTTTACCATGAAAGCAGCAAATTTTTCTCAGTTCTGATGTTAACCTTCAGAACCATATTCTCAGCTCATGAAACAACATTGCTGCTATTAGATACAGGCATCTTCTTGGTTAATGTTATGTAGCATGTTATTTTTGCATGCCATGTTGCATCAGTCCACAGTAACCGTTTCTGGCCTTGTTCTCTGGTAACAGTTAATGATATCTCATAGATCTGACTGGGAATGTAATCACATTATTTCTTGCTGACAAAGAAGATAATGGGATAATTTCAGCCCTGGCATACATGGGTGCAACTACATTGGGTTCAATGAGGCTACTTAAGAAGTATTTACTATGAGTTAGGGTGACAGAACTGGTGATAGCAGTAGTTATTTTTCAATAACTATACAGTATACAAATCCCTGTAGTCTGATTGGAGATAATCCAAATTCCACTTCTTGTTAAAAGACCCCACATGATCACTGAAGCTGAGGAAGTGGCATTCTATCACACACACAAAGGAATACATTTGATATTACATCAATAATAACCTCAGAACATGGGTTGTTTCTTCAACAAAGTGAGTTACTCACTAGAGAAATGATTACCTGGGTCCCCAAATATAAGATCTTTTGAGGTGATAAGATATTAGTTCACCTGTTGCTTAACATTTCAAAGTCAAGTTTTGTCCCATTCATAATTTACGTTTTGTGGTGAAAGAGCCCAGACGAGGGAGAGAAGAAGACTGGCCTGATAGTCCACTGTGCTGGGCCAATATTACACCAGTGTAACTCCATTGTCTCCTGTGGCATTAAAATGACATAAAACTAGAGTCATAGGGTGTGTCTAGACTACACCTATCTGTCGACAAAGAGATGTAGATTAGGCATGTCGAAATTGCTAATGAAGCAGGGATTTAAATATTCGAAAAAAAAAGGCAGTCTAGATGCAGATCTGTCGAAAATAAACCCTTTTTCGACCTGTATTCCTCAAAAAATGAGGTTGACAGGATCTGTCGAAAAAGGGTTTATTTTCAACAGATCCGCGTCTAGACTGCCACGTTTTTTTTCAAAAAAGCTCAGTTTCGAAAAAAAGCAGTGGCCATGTTTATGCTAATGAAGCACAGGATATTTAAATCCCTGCTTCATTAGCAATTTTGACGTGCCTAATCTACATCTCTCTGTCAACAGAGAGGTGTAGTCTAGACACAGCATGGTGTGGAATCAAATCCTAAAAAAAACAAAAGTGGAAATGCTGGTTTCCTGGTCTGTCCACACTGTCACCAAAAGAACCAAACCAGGAGATGGACTTTTCAATTTGGGGCAAATAACGATTCATATAGTATCCATAAGAACAACTGAGGCCAAATTGTCTCTAGTTTACAATAGTACAAATCTGGAGCAACTCCACTGATTTTGGTTTCCTACATCTTTACATTGGTATGCTTGAGGACAGAATTTGATCCATAGCTGTTATGTAATTAAGTAATCCCTTGATCATCCACAAGAGAATTTTTAACTTAATAGACAACAATCTCTTGCTATTCCCCAATATAAGGAGGATGTCTGCCAAGGAGGTTCATTGGTGGGTTTTGCAGTGACTGAGAAGCTCATTTCGTGCCTCATTTTGGGAGGTGCGCTTGGAGAAGGCCCTCTTCCCCGTCCATGGCAGCTCCCTGCTGGGGACTGAAGAGCGCACCTCTCCTCTAACTCAAGCAAGGAGCTACTACAGCTGAGGGAGAGCTCAGAGATGTGCGCACAGCACAGAGCTCTGTGCACTGCAACCATAAGCCTCTGCTCAGGACTTTGGCAGGTGCACAGCCGCATGATCTCAAGGCTTATCGCATGATCTCTGTGGACAGTCAAACCTATATAGGGCATCATGATTGATAGAGTCAAAGGCCTTTGTTAGATTGATGAATACTATGTGCCTTGGGATGGCCTGAAGCCACATTGTGATTCAGGGAGTAGTTCCTTAGGAAGTGAGAGAAGACAGTTTAGAAGGATCTGTCAAGGAGTTTCCCTATGATGGAGAGGAGGGTTCCTGCACAAAGATTTGCCCCTTTCTTGAGTATATTGTAACAATGTTGGTGTTCTTAAAGTCAGGTGGAGTTTCTTCATAGGTCCAGATTTTGCCAAAGAGTTGGCAAAGTCTGTGCTGAAGCATTGTTCCACCAGCTTTAAAAACTTCACGTGGTATACTGTCTGGGACTGATGTCTTCTCATTTTTTTTCATTTTTTTAAAATCTGGGTGATGGCATGCCAGGCTCTCTCAGATAGGAGATCAGCAAAGTTTTCCATTGCTGAGTGTTGTGCAATAGACTCAATGGTGTCTTCAGAGTTCATTTATTCGTGGTTTAATAGGCTCTCAAAGTGCTCCTTCCAGCATTGTTTAATGGCCAAGCTGAGACAGCTTGGAAACGGGTTGGGCCTTTGGAGCTTGGCCCATATTTATCTTTTGTTGCTTGAAAGAAGCTACTCCTGTCATTCTGGTCTACAAAACCCTGGATCTCAGAAGCCTTCTCTTGTCGCTGCTTATTTTTTGATGTTACATAGCTTTCTATGGATTTTGGCTTTGAGCAGGTGATGAGCCTCATATTTTCATTGGTGAGAGGAATCATTTTGTCTCTTACAGAATTCAGTTCTTTTCTGTTAAATTAATGCTAGAATTCCCTCGCTGTTTTCATAAAAACATTTTTCATGCCTCTGGAATATCTTATAGTTTCAGCACATGCACGGTGAATGGTATTTTTAAGTTGATCCCCATGCTTTTGAATGTTAATGATGTTATCAGGCAAGTTAAAGAGTTTCTCAGACAGAAGTTGCTGGAACATCTCACAGCTGGTTTGATCCCTAAGTGCTTTGATGTTATACTGCTTTCGCTTATTCTTGAGGTGTTTGTGGTATGGTGGCACAAGGTACTTGATAAATCTTATTAATCAATGGTCTGTCCAACACGGTCCACACCTCCCATGTGTTATGTGGACATTGGTGTTGTACTGAGCTCTGAATATAACATGGTCAAGAAGGCGCCAGTGTTTGGACCAAAGATGTTTCCAGGTGGTCTTTAATTTGTTACTCTACTTAAAGATGATATATGGGCCTCTCTGATGGACCAGAGTTTTGTTGTGGTGAAGAGTTTGTGTGGGCTAAAGAGCCTCAGAGCTACCCTTGGCAAACAGGTCTAAGGTTAGGCTTTTGACTAACTCTGGCCCAAACTTCACAAGACCTCAGTAGTAGATCAGGTGCAGATAGAAGACTTTTTCTGCAGCTGTGAAAGCTGATGAGGGTGTCAGAATGAGGGAGGCCCTTGCTGTCTTGGATCTCCTTGCCACTGAGTCAATATTTTCCTCTTGTCGGGTCTCATCTTCTCAGTGCCTATGCACCAGTTTCCTCACACAAAACCCTGCAGTGACAAATGAGTGGTGGTGAAGATAGTTGCAGTGATTTGTGGGAGTCACACATCTGAAGGCAGACAGCAGCCATGTGAAGGTCTTCTGGTGCTTGGATAGGACAGATGTGCATTTCAGCAGCAACGTGTGTGACTGAGGAGGCCTGTTTAGGATCCCCTCTGCTCACCCCAAATGGAGGCGGGACTAGAAAAGTTGCTCTAAACATGGACTCTCTCACACTCTTCCAGCTGGATGGCCACATCTTTATGGACTTCCAGCACAGTGAATGCCCAGAAAGAACTGCCATAATTGCCAGACAACTGACAAGACTCAACATTGACATCACAGTTCATAGTGAGACCCATCAGGCCAATGAGGGACAGTTAAAAGACAAGGGAAGTGACCACAGCTTCTTTGGGAAGGGAAAGGCACCTGAAGAAAGATGCAGTCACAGGATTGGCTTTGCCATCAAAAGTAAGATTGCCAGTCGGCATTTGGAGCTTCCCATGGGGGTCAACCAGTGTCTCATGACTCTTTGATTCAAGCTCAGCGACAACCAATATGCCATAGCATCAGTGCATACACCCCAACACTTGATGATGAAGAAGCTAACCAGGAGCAGTTTTACAGCACTCCATATGGTCTTCATAGTCACACCTAAGGCAGACAAACTCATCTCCTGGGAGATTTCAATGCTCAAGTCAGACAGGACTCCCAACTCTGGAGCAGCACAATAGGCAAAGAAGGGGTGGGAAATGTAGACCCCAATGGTAGTCTCTTCCTCAGTAAACATGTAGAACATCACAACACCAGACAATAGGTTTGTGAAGAACCCAAGTGCAGATGAGGTCTGATGTGAATTTCTAAAAAGTGGCAATTGGTATTTGCATTCATGTAAGTTCTGACGGCTTGAGGACAAAAGAGTTTCATCGTTATACAGAAGTAGAGGTCTCGTTGTTGCTTCCACTGCTGAACTGATCACAAACAGCTCTAGCATGTAAGTCACTCCCAGCCATGTCTGTGTGCACTTGCAAACTGCCAGCCATGCTCATGCTTTTACTAGCCTGAATTACCCTGCAGGATGACCCCAATAGAAGTTCCACACCAGACTTTCTCCAGAAATGTACGTAGTGTACTGCCCAGCCCTCTTGCGGGCAATACAACCTCATATAAAATCTGTCATTGTATTACTAGAAATGGTATGCACACATCCTGTTATTCCAAATGGAGTTTTACAAGCACTTCGCTTCAGACACACTGGAATAGAAAGAGCAATATATTATGCTTATTAACAATAAAGGGAGAGATTTTAAGCGAATACAAGTAATGAGGCATAAAAATCAGAACTGGTTACCTGAAACATAAAGGTAAAATGCAACTAATGCCCTACTTAAAGTAGGGTAAAAATCAAAGCAAAGCCTCTCTCACTATGTTTCGGCAGTTCTACTGGATGACCCCCTTTCAGTTAGCAGTCCTCTCCTCCTTCAGTTCAATGCTGCTTCCTTTGTTCTTCAGCTATCATGAATGCTGTAGGCAGAGATAAAAGGTGAGGTTACCCCCTCCTTTTTACAGTCCTCTCCTTCATTTGAGAGGCATCTCCAGGCAGGCTGTGTGGATGGAGACTCTATGCTGTTTCTTTGCTATACTGTAGAGTTTTCATCCATGTCTCTCCTCCTTCCAATGAATAGCCACTTAGCAGGTGATAGCCCATTTCATCTCGTTTACAAGATGAAAGCTGTGCAAGCTGATGTCTGGCATCAGCTTGCTCTTTGCCACTCTCCAGACTTGGAACATGTTTTAGTAGTACCATACAGTGTAATCTTATAACTTTACATACAATGTTGCTATACACATTTTACTGGGACAACAATAATCAGCAAATTATGAGTTTTCAGAAGATATCTCACAAGGCATACTTTGTGCAAAGATTATTACAATAGTGTGCAAGGAGTACCGAACATCATGCTCACCAACTGAAGTTCAGTATGATCACTCATGTGAGTAAGCACTGCATGACTTGGACATGCCCTTTATTTAATAAAAGATAGTAAAAACATGAAAATGATTCTTGGAATGGTCTAAAGAAAACTGAGTGCATTTAACTATAAGCTCTTATGCCAGATTATTGTCCTGTTCACATCTCCAGTAACAGGGATTTGCTGGAGACATGTCAAGACAACAGTTTTAACACACTGTAAAATGACTGGAAAGTGACTAATATGAAAGCCAAGAGGGAAATGATTGGCTCAAACACAACCTGGATCCTGCTGCTTCCAAAGGAATAAAATCCTACTAATACTGGATTTGTGCATGTTTTGAAGATAAAATGACAGTTAGTAAGTAATCAATATTGAAAGTTTGATCTTACTCTCATTTAAATCCTTTGAATTTTTGTCACTGATACCAAAGGACCATGCCCTAAGAAATACTGTACTAATCCCTTCAGAGCTCAACTTGTTGTTTCAGACACTAGGCCAGAGGAGAACATTTTGCCCAAGTTTGCATTAATTCAATCCATTTGGGGTTTGTGGCTTGAAAAATTCAGTGTTTATTTTCTGATGGTAAAGTTCTTATGTTTTCTAGCTGTGTCATAGACCGAAGTTAGGAAGACACAGAAACATCAGATTTAGCTTGTTGTGAAAGTTTCAGGTTACCAGGGCTGCCTCCATTTTCAAGTGCCAGAGGTATGTACTGGGGAAGAGAGTCATTGGCAAATGAGAAATGTCACAATTAGTCTACTGAAGTCTTCACCCTTGCATGCTAGCTAACTAATGGAAACCTTTACTTCCATTAAAAAAAAAAGTCCCTCATCCTTATCTTTGCATAGAAAGCCTTCAAAATGTAAACCAATTGTTAGGCAGCTGTATCCCAGGAGGATGCTTCCTTTTAAATAAAATAAAATAAAGGAGAGAAAGAGAATGCAATTGTAACCCACACACCTAGTGTGGTTACTGAGTAGTGCAAGTGGCACCTAGACCACTGCAACAGTTAAGATCAAGAGACCTCTACAGCATAGGCTAGGAGCCAGCTGGCTTTTAGCTCAGAGGGTAGAGGCTCCTATAGTCAACTTTCCCAGGTTCAAATCTGCCTTGGTGATAGTTACACAATCACAGCCTATTCTCCACAAGGGCCTGATCCAATGCCCACTTAACTCCATGGGACTCTTTATATTTTCTTCTCTAGGCTTTGAACTGGATCCCTACTGCACTCTTAGGGTGAGTCTACACAGCACCCAAAACTCGACATAAGATACACAATTCATGCCACGCAAATTGAGTAGCTTATTTTGAGTCTACTTCAAAATAGCTTATTTCTTCATTTGGCGCTGTCTACACAGCGCCAAATTTTGAAATACAGTGCTATTTTGAGCCATCCCTTACTCCTCATCCAATGAGGTTTACAGGGATGGTGAAATATTTTGAAATAGCGGATGCGTTCAAAAGACACGGGGTAGCTATTTCAGGATGCCTCTGGTATCCCGAAATAACTTTGCTGTGTAGACATACCCTTAGCTGACCTTAACTCCCACCCAGCCCCTGGTAGCCACAATTTAAAACCAGGAGTCTTGCCTTGCAGCTCCCTACACTAAGCACTGGGCAGTGCTCCTCTCAGCATTGCAGGATTTCAGAGGAAACACTTGGTGGCTGTTGTCAGAAGTTGTTCAAGTCAGCTTTCCACCTTAGGCTAAAGTTCACTGTGCTGCCCTCTGCTACTCTCTTAGCAGTTTGTGACAAGGACCCCTTGCAACCCTACAGTCTCCCTCTTTTCCCCCATCCCTGGAGCCAGGGACCTCCATCTTTGGCAACCTTTCTTCTGGATCCACTCAGCTAAATCACACTGGGATCCAGGCAGCCTCTCCCCCGCACCTCCACACACACAGACACTTCTAGCCCTCCCTAGCTCACACCTTCCCCACCCAGCCTCTTACCCCTTTCCCAGCATAGGACAAAGAAGTGCAAGTCTAGGGTGGCAGAGGTGTCGGGTGCAGGCTGGGTACTGACATGGAGCCAGATAAATTGCTCTGCTTGTGGCCAGTGTTCCCTGTAATCTTTTCCATCCATGTGCGGAATAAATGTTTATGTGCACCAAGGTATGTGCAATTGTGGACCACTCACAGAAACACAAAACCTAGCTGTGGGCACTCTGCTAATAAGGTGGGCAGCATTTGAGTTTCTCCTGAGCAGCTGCACAAGTGCTCAGCTCACAGGGAACATGGCTTGCAGCCAAAGCCCTGGCAACATTCATGGCACCACAATGAACAGCCCTGAGCCTATCAGTGCCTGAGCCATGGCCACAATGCCAGAGGTAGGAGCACTACCCTGGCAGTCTGGTGGGTGCTGCTTCCTGCTTCTTGGAGTCCCAGCTAGTGACTGGTCCCTCCTCCAGGCAACCCTGACAACCTTATTCCTCACCATTCCCACCACACATGGGCAGAACCATGGAAGATCCCAAAATCTTCAGCCCCTGAAATCTGCGACCCTAGATGGTTGCCTATCTTGCCTGTGCTGAGAGATGCTTTCAGCTATCATGTCTCCATGCCTTGGTAACCTTCACCTGCCAGAATGGCATCTTGAGACTGCCAGTTCTGACCATAAATTACTGCTATCCTGAGGAATGCTCTTACTTGTTCCAGGGACCAGACTGGACATTCTCCCCTGCACTTGTCTAGCTCATTTGGACTATGGGATCATGACTTTCGTTTGGCAACTGTAAGTCATTGCTCAGTGAAATCACATTAAAGAAAGTTAAATAAAACTACTGAATAGACATTAATGGATTAACGTAATCAACTCTGCCTCTCTTCCCACTCACCAAATAACTTGCTTTCATGCATGAACACTTGTATAGGGGTTTTTTCCCCATTGCTGTATGTTTTGCACTGAAATTAAATTATAAATATTCATGAATGCCAGCCCTTGTTGCCTCTTTTGACCACACATAGTCAAATCTTCAGAATTATTCTGACCTTTGGCTCAATAGTTCCCAAGACCCTGGACTACATATTTAATTACAAAAAAAAGTTAAAGAAAAGCTATTTAGGTTGCAAAGTCAAGCACTGAAAAGTTAGGAAATGCCAGATGTATTGTTGGCCATGCAACCTTAATTTGGTGCCTTTGTGTGTATGCATCATGGCCTTTAATTACATGATCACAGCCTATTTTTCCACAGGACCCCACCTCATTCAGTGTACAGAATGGGTGGCATTCAGAGACTGAATCAGGGTTGTGCAGTGTCTGACTAAATAACTTTCTTTTAATACTGATTTTTAAAATGTAATTTCTTCTTTAAAAAAAAAGAAAAACATAAAATTAATCCTATTATGGGTTTTAACACACACACACGCCTGTCATGCATCCTTATCAGCACATGAATCCTGAACCTGCATTACTGCAGCACAGACACCTACCACTTCAACTACAGACTTAATTACAATACCTAGCTTCTAACTCAGCCATACCTAAAGAGAATGTCATGGAACAGGCACCTTTCTGACTCCTGTGCTTTTCCCCTGATAAAAGATTCAAGTTCTGCTGCAAGCAATGGGGGGTTTAGACCTTCTAAAAAAAAAAAGGTAACAAGAATCTTTCATAATGGATATTGTTAGGCAACGTAAATATAGAGGTCTCTTCCAATTCCCTCTATAGACCTTTCTAGAACATGACCTTGCATAACAATGTAAATCTTCAATATTCTGCTGCTTAACATTTCCAAAGGCTGGTTTTTTTCTCTCACCTGCATCATGGTAAATTTAGAGTGGCTTCACTAAAGTCTGTGGAGTTACACTGATATGAAACTGAAGTATGGGCCCTCAGAACCTAAATTTCAAACCATGAATTCACCTTAAGGAACAGAGAAAGGACAAAAGATAAAATTCCCAGCAGATTCCAAAAAAGCATGAAACTTTCTAGCAGTTTTCACAGCCAGCATTCAGCAGTTGGTTCTTAAGAAAAAGAAAAAAAAAAGTGTACTTTCATTAAAAATGATTCAGAGTGAGGTACAGTATTTCATCCTAGTTGAAATAGGTTTGTGATAGAATTTCAGAGTGTGTGACATTTACAATTTTTATATTATAGAGAGGAAAAGCTCATCTCTGAATCAGTCTCATTAGAGAGTAATAAATTGAAAATTACAGCTAGTTTTAGTCCATCTCCGATAGCTTTGCTTTGGCCCTGAGGCAAAATTGCAATGCTGTATTTAAGGCTGGAACAGCTGCTAGAGCTGAACTTATGTATTAAATATTTAGAGGAATTAGTTAATTAACTTTAACATTGTTACAATCTCCTTGAGTTCCAAAATAACTGGCTGTGATTAATACACCATGATAAGAATTTTGATCAGTCAAGATCTAGTGTGCTTTTTTTCAGTGGAAAAAAGAATTTATTGTGCATTAAAATTACTTTGTTTGAATTATTTAATTGTAGATTTCAATCTTTGAAAATGCAATCTTAATCCATTCAGTGACATATAAAGTTAGCTTCTTCTGTGCAAACATTTACAAACTTGTCTCTATTTCCTTTTCTCCTGACATCATATTATTTAATTTCATGTGGTTTTAATGAGTGATTGTTTTCAACAGTTTCTGGGACTTTCAGTCAGCAATATTTCATTCTGGAATAAAAGCTAATGATCCATAAATTCTTAATGCCATATTTTTATAGCCAGTAAATTAGTCTTTAATGGGTTCAATAAGTTCTGTGATGTATGTCATTAATTGTTAATGGTATTTTAACTAGATAATTGTTGTGAAAGGTTGTTTATCATCACCGTTGGTGGATGACTGATCCTGGCAATCTGTTCCACCTTGTATTGCTGAGCTTACTCTATCTCCTCTCATGCACCGCAAAGAGATCAGGAGCCTGTGATGCATAGATCAAATGTCAAATTCAGACATTCCCAGTGGATAAGGAACTGTCACCTATAGACCATCAGATATAATAAGGTCAAATTAGTTTTCATTTTTCAAACAGAAACACATCCATATCATATTCCAGCACATACAGCCACATTATAAATCAACCCTAAGTAATAAAAATTCCTGAGTTTCAATCCAAGCCATTTCAGGCATTAAATTACCTAAAGATTATCCTATCCAATGATTTAATAACCTAAGTAGCAAGTGGAGCTTGGATAGTCATTAGTATTCTCTCTTTAGGAAAAGGAGGCAATATTAGCCTAACTGCATGAAATAATTAGAGAAAACACTTAAAAAAAAGCTGAACCAGGTAGACACCTTCAGTATGTGAAACTGGCTGCATAGATAACAGGTTAACCTTCTGACCTGAGCACTTCACCAATATTTAAGATATTGCTGGTTGTTTCTGTTAAAAAGAGGGGGAACTGATTATAGAGTCAGGTATTTCTTTGGTGCAATCCTGATTATTGACACAGAGTGTACAGGAGAACTATTTCCCTGAACACAGTAGGGCTATGTCTACCCTGGTGGCTTCTTGCGCAAGAACTCTTGTACAAGAACACGTCCACACTGCCATGTGTGAGCTGTGCTTTTGCGCAAGAGCATCCATGGCTGCGTGGACGCTCTCTTGCGCAAGAAAGTTCCGATGGCTATTTTAGCCGTAGGGCTTTCTAGCACAAGAAACCATCAAGAAACCCCTGCTGCGTGTCCACACTGCTCTCTTGCACAAGAGCTCTTGCAGAAGAGGGCTTACATCTGTTAGAAAAGAGTGTAGCTCTTGCACAAGAGGCCCTCTCCTACCATGCTTTACTGTAAATCTTCTTACGCAAGAGCAAGTGGGCAGTGTGGATGCTCTGCAGAAGAACGGCCGTTCTTGTGCAATAACCCGCCAGTGCAGACATAGCCTAGGAGTGAACCAGAAGAAGACAGTTTTCCTGTTCAAAGACTCATTCTGGCCAGTGCTCTATCCAAAAAGTTCTGGGCTTTCTACTGTGTAAACCTTACAAATACATCCCAGCTGTCTCTGGGGCTTCTTTGTTGCCATCTCAGTGTGCTTCTACACTGTTTCCATTGCTTCTCTAACTCTCTCACACATGCACACAGTTCCCTCAAATTATACCCAGGACCCAGCAATTGTGATCTGCCCTCAGTCAAAATCTTTCAACCAGAGAGTTCAAATTTCTGAATGTATGTGGCTGTAACCTGTGTAATGGGAAATAACACCAATTGTTTCAGCTTTCTATTCCACAAATTCACTTAATTTCTGTTTTAATCTCTTTCCTGAATGAAGAGTAGTTGTTAAGCCCCAGAGCTTTAATGGTGTTTCACCCAACCCCCAGGATAACAATGCTCCCTATTACATCTCTGCCCAGTATCTTAATGGAGCACAAAATCGTGACGCTGTGCGTGGAGACAGGTATTTCTGAAAGAAAAGAAATAATTTTCAAGTTACCAACTGCACAAACTTAACGATTTATATATTTACATAGTGTCTTTCTGTCATGACATTGTCACATCTCTGAGTGAAGATAAAAGGGGGAAAAACAGGGCCAACATCATGGTCGGGGTCTACTGCGGCACACCAAATTAGGAAAGGAGGTAGAGCCATTTCTAGAACAAAGAGATATCTACACAGGACCAGGTAGCAATGGGGTACTTTAACTTAGGGATGTAAGCAACTACTTGCATATGCTTATCGGATAGTCTTATCAGATAGTCGACTAGTGACTCGACTAGTCACTTTTTCCCCTCCCTTGCTGCATCTATCAGAGAGAGGAAGCAAGGGGAGGGGAGTAGGAGCCAGTGCACAGCACCATCCCCATGGGGAGGGCAGGGCCACAGCAGGGAACTGGCAGCGCTTCTGCCTTTGACATGTAGCAAGAGCCCCACTCTTGCTGCATTTCAAAAGCAGAAGCGTTGTGGAGAGCATGGGGCGAGCAGCATACTCAAGCAGTTCCCCACTGGCCCCATGCTCCCTGCTTTTGAAATGTACACGAGCCCTAAGGGGCTCGTGTACATTTCAAAAGCAAAGTGTGCTGGGAGCACAGGGCCAGTGGGGGACTGCTTGAGTCCCCTGCTGGCCCCACGCTCCCTGCAGCACTTCCACCTTTGAAATGTAGCAAGAGCCAAGGAGCTCTTGTTACATTTCAAAGGCGGAGGCGCCCTTATCGACTAATTGAATAGTCTTTGCAAATTCCATCGACTATGCGATTAGTTGATTAATCTAAATTTAACATCCCTACTTTAACTACCTGGACAACTGTTGGAAAAGTATGCAATCAGTTTTTGGAGTGTACTGAGGTCAACTTCATGTCTCAGACAGGGGAGGAAGTAATTGGTTCTAATTAGCTGGGAGGAAATAAATGTAGATCTGAAGTAACTTGGATAAAAATGATCATGAAAAATATATAGGAAGAATAGAAAGAGGCCTCTATGGGTACGTCTACACAGCAGTGTTATTTCAGAATAACTGACATTTTTTTGAAATAACATAGCGCGCGTCTACACAGCAAGCCATTATTTCAAAATAATGTCGAGATGGAGGACTTCTTATTCCAACTCCTATCACCCTCATTTCACGAGGAGTAAGGGAAGTTGAGGGAAGAGTGTTCTTCCTTCAACTTCCTGCTGAGTAGACAGAGCCAAAAGCTGAATTAAGCTCTTTCGTCTTCAGCTACACAACTGACGTAGCTGAAGTTACATATCTTAATTCGACTTTTCACCCTGCTGCGTAGACATGCTCTGTGGCTTCAATGGGACCTTTTAATGACCTGAAAACCAAAAATGAATCCTATGAAAAGTGGAAAGTTGCTATGGGCTCATTGCTAAGGATGATTACAAAAGAATGGTGCAAACACGTAAGAACAAAATCAGAAAGGCTAAGGCATAACATCAGTTACACTTAGCAAAGGACATAAACGTCAAGAGGATGTTCTATAAATACATTACGAGCAAGAGAAAGATGAAGGAACGTGCAGACCCAACACTTAGTGGGGAAAGAGAGCTAATAATGGATTATAGGAATTTATTCTGTATTTTGCTTCAGTCTTCTCTAAAAAATTTATTTGTGAATACTTTTAGTTAATTAATACTAACAATACTACAATTAGTATGGACAACTAGGGGAAAGAAACACAATCCATAACAGGGAAAGAAAAGTTTAAAGAATATTTAAATAAGTTAGGGTATGTCTACATTTGCCTCCTAGTTCGAACTAGGGAGGCAAAGGAAGCATACCGAAGTTGCTAATGAAGCACGGGATTTAAATATCCTGCGCTTGATTAGCATATTCGCGGCCGGTCGCCATTTTAAAAAGCCAGTAACCCAAATTAACTCGTCGCGTGTGGATGCGGTAATCTGATCCAAAACCCTTCTCTTGAATTAACTGTTACTCCTCAATGCACTGCATTGTAACTTTTAACATTGCACGAGGAGTAACAGTTAATTCGAGGGAAGGGTTTTGGATCAGACTACCGCATCTACACGCGGCAAGTTAATTTGGGCTACCGGCTTTTTAAAATGGCGACCAGCCACGAATATGCTAATCAAGTGCGGGATATTTAAATCCCGTACTTCATTAGCAACTTTGGTATGCTTCATTTGCCTCCCTAGTTTGAACTAGTGGGCAAGAGTAGACATACCCTTAAACATGTTCAAGTCAACAGGGCCTGATTAAATTTACCTTATGGTACTTAAGGAATTACCTCAATATCAAAACCATTGGTGGTCATCTTTGAGAACTCATGAGGGATGGGTGAGATCCCAGAAGACTGGAGATGGTCAAACTTAGTACTTATCTTTGAGAAGGGGAACAAGAGAACCCAGAAATTATAGGTCTGTCAGCTTCACTTTGAGACCTGAAAAGAAACTGGAACAAATGAATAAACATAAGTTTTTATGTACCTAGAGGATAAGAGGATGATAAGTAATAGCCAACATTGATTTGTCAAACATGAATCATGCCAAATCAATCTAATTTCCTTCTTTAACAGGATAGGAGGAAGCAGTAGACATTATTTATCCTGATGCTAGTAAAAGCTTTTGACACTGTATCACATGATATTCTCATAAGCAAACTAGGGAAATGTGCTCTAGATTAAATAGCTCTGAAGTGCATACACAACAGGTTGAAAAAAACCTACTCAAATGGTAGTTATCTTTGGCTCATTGTCAGACTGGGATGGCATATCTAGTGGGGCCCCAGAGGTTTTTTTCACTAATTGCAGTATTTTTAATACTTTTAAAATCCATAGGCTGTAGTGAAGATTTTAGGATATATTTTAGGTAGGATTTTCTATAGCGTTCAGCATTTATTTAACTCTCTTCCCATTGAATAGGAATAGAGTTAGACTGATGTGTAATGTTTTAATAAATCCCCCCTTTGGATTTCAAAGCAGTTTAAATAATATTGACTCTAGTTGTTTCCTTTCTTTCTTGAAGTATGGACTTTTCTTCTGTTTGTATTATTCTTGGATCTCTGTGTTTCCATGGGGACAGATGAATTCAAATCACGGTAACATTGGATACTGGTCATGAAACACAGTAGCTACTACCAGTCCCTTCTTTCCATTCCCAGGTTTCTAGTATCTCAAAAGTTTACTCTTTGCTCCATTGGGCATGGGGGCACATTATAGTTAGGCTAAAAACTGATGCCAGGTTAAATAACTACACAAAAGCAGGGGAAGAGTGAACTGCATTCAGTATTTTACACTTATGCAACTCCTCTGACATTAGCAAGTATAACTAAAAGCAGAATTTTACCACACAGGCCAGATAATCAGCAAAGGACTCCCTTTTGAGTTTGCAAGTAACTGCACCCTTCTTTTAGTACTTGCAATTAACTGAAAGAAGGAGGGGTTACTATTGTACCATTTATCACCTAAAAAATATGATGACCAGAACATTAATTTAAATGTTGCCCATTTTCTCTTCATGTTACCAGTTAAAGTTCAAAGCAGGGTCAGCTAGCATCATAATGAGACTAGTGGATACGTGGATAGCAGGTGGGAAAGATTATTAATTGATCTGCTTTGACAAAGATCTAAAAATGGTTGTGAGGTGGTTCCATGTTTGTTGTGTCCCAAAAACTCCCTGTGAAATTGCTCATTTGACAAGTGAAAGACAACTTGGTTGTAACTGTAAGCCTGAAATTTGAAAGTCAAGCTAAGGGTGTGGTTTTTTTCCAGGTTTGTGAGTGAAACATGCTGACAGATATCCAATGGAGGCTGAGAGACACATTCCTTTCTTTAAAGTATAGGGAAATGATGTGAGCCAGTATTAGCTGTTGTTAAGAAATTATGAAATTGAAATGTATATGTGTATTATGTTTATAAACAGAGTTAAATCTATAAGTTGGTTATCCAGGAGGAGGCTGGACGTAGGTAGGCTATGTTGGTAGAAGGAAGACAGTGAGGTTGAAAAAGGGAAATAAATTGTTAATAGAACATTGAATTTTTAGCTGCTTATTTTCTTTATTTTTGGAGTAACAGGGGTGGAATATTCAATCTAGCAAACATGGGTCTAGTTCACCACTTTGTGACTCTGTAGATTTCAGTGGTGTTACACTGGTATGAAGCTGGAATGAAGCAGCGGGAATTAAATCCCTTCATTCTAAATTAACATTTTTGGGGAATGAGGGGCATAATACTATCATTTACTGTATCATTTACATGACACTTTGTGGGAACAATTGTTCAGCCAGACTGAAGTCTGTCCTCTCTGTATCAGAGGGGTAGCCATGTTAGTCTGAATCTGCAAAAGCAGCGAGGAGTCCTATGGCACTTTATAGCCTAACAGAAGTGTTGGAGCATAAGCTTTCGTGGGCAAAGACCCACTTCGTCAGATGCACTTCCTCTCTGTGTGAACACAAGGGTGAAAATGGTATGCATTATTTCATATATTTGCAAATGAAACTCAGGCACAAATCTTGGAAGTGAGAATGTCTTGTTAGCTAGTTTATGCTCATTAGCACATAATTATCCTAGTAACTGCTAAAAAGTTATCCCCACAAATCTAGGGGCATGGAAATAGGGGCATAATTGGCATCTTTTGCACCTCCCAAAGCAAGGTTAGTTGCCTGAAAATTTAGATCTATGCCTATGTTCTTTAAAAGCTACTAACCCAGCCCTGTGTCTAACTGAAGCCAGTGGGCCAGATCCCAGCCCCCAGCTCAAGTGTGAGAGGAATTGCAGTCTCAGTCCATTAAGTAAATTGACGAGTGTCGCTGAGGTAAGTATTACTGCGTCATAACAATACAACTAGGAATTATATCCCCACCAGTACTAGTTGAGTTGTCGTCGTCATTAGAGGAATGGGAAAACAATATTAGATAAAATACTAATTGGGTTAGAGGGCAATCTCACCTGATGCAGATGGGTGGGCTGAGTGACTTAAGAGATGTTTTCCAACCCTATGATTCGTGATTTACAGTAAAGGGAAAGCACTGGGATTTGATTGTTGTATACCAAATGTAAAGGAAATAAACTCATAGAAGACTTTAAACTGCAATTTGACTCTTGGGCTGTTGCACCTCTTTCTCAGAGGTGACTATTAACACTGCTGTTGACCTCTTCTGTTCCCTGCAGAGCTTCCTTTCAGGAAGTCACTGATGTTTTCACATGCTGAGAGGAGGTGCTGTTTTCTTAAGCACTGATTTCACATCACTGGAACAGAGTCCATTGGGAGTGAAACCTGAAGGAAAGACAGATGAAAAAGAAAAATGCCATGTTATAGTACTCCCGCTCCATTCAGTCACTGACTAAAAACAGTCTTGATGATCAAACCACCTAAAAAAATGAACTAAGTTGGTAGAGACATGTCCCTCTTCTAAAGTCTGCCCATGTTGCCAGAGTAGAGTGGAATTTGAAGCTATAAGCATTGATGCAAGATGGCAGGTTTCCAATACTACTGTTGTCAGTTTATCCTGAAAAGTTGACCTTTTTAAATGAACGCCGAATCCTTTCTTTTTCCGTATGACAGCGTTTTGCCTTTTTGTGGAAACAGTTCTCTAATAGGTTTTCTCTTTGCCATTTATTACACATCGAGTGCTAGGTTTGGTTTCTAATAGTTCCTTTTCATCTCACTGCCTACTGCTGACTGTGGAAAGTGTAGGTTTGGCGCCACTGATGGCTCTCTCTAATGGCTGTGATTACACCCTCTACATCTTCTTCACAGTGCCAGTCTTTCAATTGAACAGCACATTATCCCTGGATAAGACTCAAAGAGCAGCTTAATATCAGGGTTCTCTGGAGCTCTAATAAATGGTTAAGATGGGACAGATACAGCCACATCAATATTTCCTGTGTAGTCTACCACGTAAAACACATCAATCCTGCATCTGTGTATTTCTAAGTTAAAGCTGAACTTGATTTTGCCATATCCCTGGGAAAGGACAGAAATAAACAAATGCCCATACAAAATGTGAAGAGCAACGTGAGTCTGAGGCAACCAAGTGCTAACTAACAAGGCACTTGTTATAAGTGGCAGGAAAAAAAGGTCTCTTCTCACAACACCAAACAGACCCACTTGCTACTCCCCATTTCCAAATGGTATGGCATTAAAGCAGCAAAAGTGAAAATGGGCTCTTTAAAATATAATTTGACAGCGGGTGAAGTTTAAGACATAGTCAGCCACTGTCTGGGAACATTTGTAAATGTTGCAAACAGAATTTATGCTTCCCTATGGAAGGAGGAAGAGGCTGGGCTGAAGTTCAAAGAGGCAATCTCTGTTTATTGGCTGGGCCTTGCAGTGCCAGATCACACTACAGGTTGGACCTCCCAAAACCGGGACTTTCTGGTCTGGCAACATCCGTGGTCCGGCAGGACCATGAATGTTCCTAGACCAGGGAGTTCTGGCTGGGAGCCCGAGTGGCAAGAGGGCTAGCAGCTCGGAGCCCAGCAGGGCTGGGGCTGGAGCACCGGTAGTGCAGCCTAATGGGGCCAGGGACATAGCAGTCATGGCAGGCCTGGTAGTGGGGCCAGGGCCAGGAACATGGCAATCCAGGCTGCCTGGGCCGCAGCAGCCCAACAGCCCTGAAGAGGGGGCTGCTGGAGTTGGCAGCAGGGAGGGGAGGTGGGCTGGGAGGCCAGTGGCAGGGGACCTCCGCTGGTCTGGCAAATTCCCTCATTTGGGACCAGTCAGGTCCCAAGGGTGCCAGATCAGAGAGGCCCAACCTAAATAAATTCTCACTATTTAGTTTTGACAATCTCAAGCATTCAAAAACTTGAGTTGGGATTCCCCAAAATCATGAGATTTAACTGAGTTAAATCCCTTTTGGAACTTTTATTTGCCTTCTGGCTGTTGAGCTCTCAGCTCTGGTCTGTACTAGGGAGCTATTTCAAAATAACGCCCCTTATTTCGAAATATCAAACGGAGCGTCCACACTATCAAGCCTATTATTTTGAAATAACTAGCTGGTTATTTCAAAATAATAACTCAATAACACTTATTTCAAAATAGTTATATTGAAATAACAGTCATGTGGACGCTCCACTGCTGTTTCAAAATAACTACTCCCCAGAATCATTCGAAGTAATTACTCCCCAGTGTTTCCTGGGGCTCTAAGTTGAGGTAGCGTGTCCACATTAAGGGAGCCTGCCTTGGACTAATTTTGAGGTTTCCTGTAGCACGGACAAGCTATTTCTAAAGTTATTTCGGGAGTTATTATTTTGAAATAAGCTATTTTGAAATAATTTCCTAGTCTAGACATGTCCTCAGGGTTCTTGCTTTCAAGCTTTTCCCAGCAGCTAGGGGGACTACAACCTTACCGTTTTCTTAATGGAAGATTTGATTCTAAAGGAATTCACTGATTCAAGAAGCTGATTCAAGAAGTCATAAGAAAGCACAAAATACGGTGAGTATCATGATAAAATTTCAAAAGTTGCATTTACCAGAACGGTGTCTTCCTCCTGCTTGACAACATTCATATTTAAGGTCAGGAGTACATGTGCATGGGTTGCCCTACAGATGTAAGGAGAGAGTTCAAGAGAGGTACTTGTAAAACTCTTTATATGCATGATAAGAAGTGGTATTTCTGTGGAAGGCTAATAGACAGAACTGCATGGAAGTCTTAATATAAAGGACCAGATTCTGATAGCATATTCTACACTAGGTACAGTGCCTTCCTTTGTGAACAGTCCTAATGTTCCTGAAGTTAAGGATGGTGCAAACTGGTTCTAAGTAAGATTCTGATCCTGACACGGAAAGCTGGTGGATGGACTCTACAGAGTTGCAATTGTTCACCTGAGCACTCACTTACAGGGTCAGAGTCCATGGACTATATCCAGAAGTTCTGTGTCTATTACAGGATTGGGTGGATGGGGCTCTGTGCCCTGCACTGTGCAGGAGGTCAAACTAGATGATCACGATAGTCTCTTGTGGCCTTAAAGTCTATGTGTCTTGAATATATGTTTGGGGTTGTCACAGGATGATTAAGTCATAACAAACAGTGAAGCGGAATGTGAAGCCAGCAATGGTTTGGCTTTCTGAATCTACTCCTTAGATTTTTTTTACCTTTATTTTAATGTGTCCCTATTGAACAAACCCCAATTATGCACAGGGCTCGAGTGACATCTGAAAAAACTCTACAAAATGTTTCTGATATTCCTTATGCTTTCAGTAATTATTTTAAGCACCTAACGTTGGTTTCTTAAAGTATAAAATGTACATGCCAATAAATTATGGTGGATTTTAGAATTTTCAGGTGGGTAACTATATACAGTGTACCTAGCAATGAAGCAGCAGAATGACAGTTTTCAGAGTGTAGTAAAAAAATACTGAAACTGAAAGCTTGTGGGTGGATCTTTGTTGGACTCTACAGAGGTGCAGTTGTCCACCTGCACACTCAGGGTACGTCTAGACTACATAGCTTTTCCAGGATACCAGAGGTATCCCGGAAAAGCTCCACTACGTCCAAGGAATGTGTCCGCTTTTCAAAAAAAAAGTCGGAAAAGTGGACGCGTTTTATCGGTATCCCTATAAACCTCGTCTCACGAGGAAGAAGGGATGTTCCGAAAGAGGGTTTTTTCCAACATTTGGCCCTGTGTAGATGGGCCAAATGTTGGAAAAGCCTCTTTCAGAAGAAAAGTGGAAAAAGATATACAAATTGCAGTTTGCAATTTGCATATCTTTTTCCAACTTTTCTTTATAGTGCAGACATAACCTCAGTTACTGGGTCAGGGCCCATGGACTATATTCACAAAGGGATTGAATTGCCTTCCTGCTACTTTAGGTATCTAAGTACTAAATTTAGAGCAGTCAAACCCCGGCTCTGTTATTGCCTAAACCTATTAGTGTCCAAGTTTCTGCCAGCAAAATTTCCTAGGCACTTACATTTTTGCCATAGAGCACTGGCAAAGCCTCCTAAATCATGACACACTGAATTGTTCAGCACTTACGTTTTAGTGGGATTCTCAAAGTAGGCATTTCCTCCACCTACCTGACCTGCAGGCCCTGATCTATTCAAGGTTAGACTTCAGGATGATATAACCTTCACTACAATATGCTCAGCTAACACATGGCTTCAGAGTTGTTAGCCTACATCTTAACAAGCATTAGGAGGGATTTTCAGTCAGGTTTCTGCTAACTCAGCCGAGCTAATGCATGTGACAACCATACCCTTTTTGCCATGGAGATGGGGCCAGAAAGGGTCATATTTGTTTAAGCCTGAGCTTTTCTAAAACTTTTGAATTAGGTATTCTGTCCTGAGCCTCCTGCTACAGAAATGTTCTTTTATTTTATTTGCCGAACTGTTGAGCATTATTCTGGGATGACCAAATCTGTGGCATTAGCATAGGAAGGATGTCTGTGCATCAGGTTACACCTTGCAGGCTTGTATACATTTTATGCAAGGTAAAATGTTCTTTGTTCTTCCAACTGCTTTACCATTTCAATCCAAAGCCTGATTCTTCTGTTGTCTCTACCACATGTAGCCAAGCACTGAAATATCTATCAGAGGGTGGAACCCCTTCCAAGTCAGTGATACTGTGGATCATTCATCAGAGTTTATGGCATCTTATTGTTCCTTCAACCCTCCATTAACGAAAACCTGGAATCTGACAACTGTAATAGAAACACAGTGCAAGTTTCATTTTGTACTAAACAGACCTTCTTCCCTGAGGTCTGCTCTCCCCCTGAGACATGCACTTACCATAACTGTCAGGAGTGACAAGCACACATCCCGCAGAGGATGTATCTGTACAAATCTAGATGCGCATTTTTTATTATTTTTTTCAATTGATTTATGCTTCATTAAAAAAGGGGGGCTGTGGTGACATTACTAGCACTGACATTTATTATCCAATCAGAGTCTGAGACTCAGTATGTGAGTGAAAGGGTCCCTGTGAAAAACTCGTGGGTGTTATGTGTCTGTTTCCCAGAACTCTGATGCCTCCCTTTGCATCCACTATCAGGAATGCAATCATTCCAATCAGCTGAAATCAATCATTTAATGAGGCCCACCATGTGATACTCATCTTTGAGGGGAATGAATAAAGCATTGTGCCTTTGACAGGGTGTTTATGCCATAAATTGACCTAGGAAGAGGTGTGGCCATACCGTGGTATTTATATGGCTGTGATAGTGACAATTAGGAATGAATGCATCTTTGTTCTGTTACCAGTTCAAATCCTGGTACCTGTTGAAACTAAAAATGCGCATGGAAAAATCCTGCTACTAATAAGGAAGCTGGAAACAAAATCCATATTTTTCAGAGGAGAAGTCATCAGAGGCCTGATAGATGCACTCTTCCCACCCACCCCACCTGGGCAAAACTTAATGGCCAGGGGGTGGCGGGGGGAGCAACAGGAAACTGATAAGCTTGCAGGTCTGAACAGAGAATAATCACTTTCCTATACCTTTTGCCACTCAGCCCAGCTTCTGAAGGAAAAAGTTCTCTCAGAGCAAACAAATTCCTTCTCCTGATATTCCTCCATATCTTCCTGCACTGTGCCCAAGCAAGGTTCTCATTTATGAAGGTTTTCATACCTACTGAAGTCCAAAAATAGAGATTTGCTGTAAATAGCCACGGTCACCTAAGACTGTGATTGTCATGTAGCCCATCTGCAGCTGCAAGTAGCAAGTATCTCCAGAGATGGAGCATTAGATGGGGAAGCCACTGAATTGCTACAGAAATTTTTTCCCAAGTGTCTGGTTACTGGGTCTTGCCCACATGCTCATATCTAATTAATCAACATATTTGGGGTCAGGGAGAGATTTTTCCCCAGGTGAGACTGGCGAAGACCCTGGGGCTCTTTTTTTTTCATCCTCCTCTGCAGCATGGGGTTTACTCACTAGTTTGAACTAGAGTAAATAGTAGTTCCTCTGTAACTTGAGGGCTTCAGTAACTCAGCAAGAGGTTCTGTGTCTATTACAGGAATGGGTGGGTGAGGTTCTGTGCCCTGCAGTGTGCAGGAGGTCAGACTAGAAGATCATGATGGTCCCTTCTAGCCTTAAAGGCTATGTGCCTTGAATATACATTTCAGGTTGTCACAGGGCATTAAGTCATAACAAACAGTGGAGCAGAATGTGAAGCCAGCAATGGTTTGGCTTTCTGTATCTACTCCGTAGATTATTTTAATGTGTCCCTATTGAACAAACCCCCCATTATGCACAGGGCTCGAGTGACATCTGAAAAAACTCTACAAAATGTTTCTGCTATTCCTTATGCTTTCCGTAATTATTTTAAGCACCTACCTGTTGGTTTCTAAAAGTATAAAATGTAGATGCCAAAAATAAATTATTGTGGATTTTAGGATTTTTCAGGTGGGTAACTATACACAGTGTACCTAGCAATGAAGCAGCAGAATGGCAACTTTCAGAGAGTGTAGTAAAAAAAAAAATACTGTATATTCTGACCGGTGGCAACCCCTGCTATATACTGTTTCTGACTTGAATGCAATAACAACCTGTGTGCTGCTTTTTTTATATGCTGCGTTTTTAGACATTATCTAACTGATCCTAACCATAGACGTGTGGAGAGTAAGTGGTAAGAGGAATGTATTTTACAGGGGAGGAAACAGAAGCAAGGGGTTAGTTATTTTTTGAGGACCACAGGAGACAAGGACAGAATCCAGGAGTTTTTGATTCCCAGTCCTGTGCTCATACTATGTTCTAAGGAATAACTAGTGAAGCTACATACTGGGATCCCCCAGCCTACCAGATTCTATCTGCTCCTCCCTCCATTGTGGCTCTGAGTCCTACCTTAGAGTCAATGAGTTCTCTGTGCTGCTTGGACTAATGGCAGGTGTCACTACTAAGCTTGGTAGTTGTTGGAGCCAAGATGGATTCCTAATGCAAAATGCCTCTGCCCTTTGGGCAAGTGAATAAATTTAAATTCAGTCCTTATGACCTTCAGACACAACAATTAGAAGTAAACAAGGAGCAGGGGCGGTCTGAGCCACTCGTGCACCCCGGGCCCATGGGAGCGCGGCACCGCCCCCGGGAGTGTGACGCATGAGCGGCTCCACCCCCGGGCGCATGGCGCCCCCCGCCCTCGGGCGCGCGGCACATGCGTGGCCCCGCCCTGGGTGCGTGGCACATCAGCGGCTCTGGCCCCAGGCGCGCAGCGAGTGCGCGGTGCCACCCCGGCCCCGCACAGCCCCGCCCAGCCCGGCAGCCCTGCCCGGCACCCGCTAGAATGGGGCGCCCCGGGCGGTAGCCCGGTTGGCCCGTACCTTGGGCCAGCTCTGACAAGGAGCAACCACACTTAAAAAAAACAGAGTTAACTTAAAAGGGCAAAGGATAGGAATTGGTAAAAGGAAAAGTCAGAAGATCCCAGAGGAGCCAATACATAAATGCCATAGGCCAACTCTGCCTTCATTGCTGGTTAGAGCTGGCTCTGTGTAACTTGCATAAGTAGGATATAGCGACAGCCCACCCTGCCTCCTTCTAACATTAAAATGTCTCCCACCAGCACTAGATCCCCAAAATGACCCCTATCACTGGAACTCCTGTAGAGAGAGTTCAGAGCCAGGGAGAAGGTCCTCTCATGCTGGTGGTATACACCAGTGGGAGCCTAACACCCACTTTATAGCCCCTGGGACAAAGGGGCCGTAAACAATGATGAATTGAGCTCAGAGACTTTGCTACTTGTGAAGCTATTGAAATCTATGCAAAGGGAATGTCAGATATTTTACTCCTGGGAGAATTCTGCACCATGATGCTTGCACAGAATTCATGTCCCCTGCAGATTTCTTTGCTTCCCCACAGAAAAATTACTTTCTGAGAGGGAAGCAAAGGAGAGCTGCAAGATCCGTTATGCGCCATTTTCTACCAGCACAGGTACATTGTTTCAGGCATCCAGAGCAGCCAGCAGAAGGTTAAATCACTACAGGGCTGGGGACACCTCAGCCAGTGATTCCTATCCTAAGCTGGGACCAGCTGCTAGTCACAGCTGGGATGGAGGCAGGAGAGGACAGGACTTCCTCTTTCCCTGCAAGGAATGGCTATGGTCCAGAAATCTCCCCCAGATGAATGAATCTCAGCATCCTCATCTGATTTGTGCCTCCCATCACTCCTCAGTTGTTGGGGAAGGGTTCCCCCATTCATCCAGTCCCGTGCATCTGAACCTCACATACCCAGACATCCTTGCCATATCTTACCTGGTGCCTGCAGAACCACCCTATACCTCCATTTCTGAACTCCACACAAGGGATGGTAAATTGACTAGTTGATGTATTTCCCATCGACTAGTCAATAAGCGGGACAGCTGCAGCAGGGCTAGCTCCCAGACCTGGGAGCTAACCCTGCTGCAGCTCTGCCTTTTAAAGAGCCATCAGGCTCTTAATACATTTGAAAGGCTGAACTGCAGCAGGGGAGGGGACCCAGCAAGATCCAGGAGAGCTGATTCCTGGCTCACACCGGGTCCCCCCTGCTGTGTAAAAAGGCTGGAGCGCCGCAGGGGGGGGACCCAGCATGAGTCGGGAATCAGCTGGCCTGGCACACACCGGGTTCCCCCTGTTGCACTTCTGATTTTTAAATGTATTAAGAACCAGTAGGCGCTTGATACATTTAAAAAGCAGAGGCGCAGAGTCTGATTCCTGGCCCACACCAAGTCCCCACTACCTCCATGTGCCCCACAGAGACAGTCCTGGGGGGAACCAGCTTTTAAGCTGGCTCCCCCTAGCACTGGCTCCTGCACCCCGCTTCTGATAGAGGCAGCAAGTGGGTGAAATGACTAGTCGAGGGACTAGTCACTTATATCCCTACTCCACATCACGGAACCCCATCCCCTGCATCTGGATCCCCTGTGCACCCAGATCTCCTGCTCTGGACCCCACCCCTCCAAATAACCCTCCACTCAGCTCTCTGAACTCAAACCCCCACCCTGATGAGCCCCACTTCCTGTATTTCTAAGCCCTCACAACCAGACCAATGAACCACTGACCCCCAACTAAGTGCACACAGATTCTCAGCTCACCAATCCCCACTCCTCCAGCACCAAGCCCCAAACACAGATACCACCATTGAATCCCAGCCATCTTCATGTGGAAATCCTTGCAGAATCCCATCACCCCTGCACTTGGAACCCTCCAATGAGCCTCTATGCATCCAGATGCCCCCACACCTAGACACCCCCCCCCCCCCACTGAGCTGCTGCACCCAGATTATCTCACACAGAACCCTCTCACCGCACACCTGAACCCCTCCCCCCCCATGAACCCTCCACACTTGCCTCTGGCCTGATTGAGCCCGTCTGCCCCACACCTGGTATTCTAGGCACAGAGAGGCAGGGCCTCAGGGAGTTTCTGGGGTAGGCCCAGGCTTTGTGCTGTGTTAGGGTTGGGTGAGCTTCACTGCTGAGTCTGTACCCTGGGGGTGCAGGTTGGGGTTGCAGCATGATCTCTTGTCATGCAGACAGTGGCTTGTGCTCCCCAATGCCATGCTGGAGCATCTGCGTGTATTTATTGACAAATAAAACTTGCAGAATTGAAAAATACTGTGTGCTGAATTTTTAATTTTTTTGGCGCAAATGCTCTCAGGACTAATGTTTGCAAGTCATAATGGTGGCGTGTTACATCCAGTTTGCAAAGGTGTACATGGCTCTGCAAGAATCCAAGCAGTGGAGATTTAGGCCCTATAGGCCTGAGTTTCCCCCCTCTATTATTCCAGTTTTATGCCTGTGTAATTCCATTTAATTCAGTGGAGTCACTTACAGAGACACAAAGCTGGAGAAACATAGGGGTAAATAAGGCCCTACATGTATACATCAGCCTTGAATAGGCCATTGCTGAGGGGACCTTTGGAGGAGGTCCCAGAGCACTCAAGCAGCTCCTGCTGCTATTCCAACTAATTGAACAAAGCCCAATTATCTTGGCTTTATGTGGTGGGGAGTAGGACATTCACCAATATTTGTAAGCACAGTGTTTAGTAAAGTGGTGGGCCTTTGTGACAATGAAAGTCTGTCCACATTTCTTTTAGGACTCCTTATTTTCATTCATTGATAATAATAATAATAATAATATTTAACACATTGTATCTGTGGGCCTCAAAGTCCTTTCAGGATGAAATATTGCTGCCCCCCTTTTCCAGGAGTGGAAACTGGCACAGAGAAGTGAAATGGTGGCCAAGAGACCAGAACCCAGATTTCCTGTTCCTAGTCTAGCACTCTACCCATGCCCTGCCTCCTCTTTGAAATGTCTCCTCACCTATTCCTTGAGTTACCTGAAGAAAAAGGAAGGAAAATTCAAGAATGGGTTTCTTGCACACCGCTAACTAGAAAGTTGTTTCATTTTCTTTTTTAAGACCATATTTTGCAAAAAGTCTGTTATTTTAGTGAAGGGCTTCACAGTGTTTTAAAATGAAGATGATTTGACCATGAAACAGTGAAACCTTTAACTCATGGATTTTGTGTTAACAAAGGTAATTAAAGGGTGAAAAACTTCAGTAAGAATTTTGATCAACTCATTATATGCACTATAATAACAACATCATTACAAGTTGTAAATATCATGTCATTATCCATTGTAATTATCTGATTACATTCATTTACATTAACTTTGTAATTAGATGTAATTTCACACTTTTCAAGTGAAATCAGTTTTACAATCGCATGCTTTCCCTCTTTATGGGGAATATCCTGTGCTGGTCTTTGCCAGGAGGCGTGTGGAGCTTTGTTGAGAGAGCCGTTCTGACCCATGAAAAGGAAGGGATTGCCTGCTGGCAGATTTGAGGAGCAGAGACACCACACTGTGAAGAGAGAGTCCCATTCATTCCTTGGGGGCTGGAAGAATGGAGGCCCTGATAAAGAGCCTTGGGGAAAACAGGAAAAATGTGACATCTTCACGGACCCTGCTGCAATGTGGAGATATACTACAAGAACAAAATAGAAAAAAAAGTCCACCCCACAAAATCCATATTAAAATAAGAAGGTTAAAAAGTGAATATCATGTTTCCTATTTGCAGCTCCCTTCAGAGACATTCGTCATGTGGATGAAATTGACCGGCCCCTAACTTACCTTGTGATTCTTTCCCACAACTATTTTTCATGTTTCCCTGGCTCATCTGAAAGTTTTCCTTCTCCGTTCATGGGGGGTCTTTCATACAGTAACAGAGGAATCTGTGCACAGGTATGACACCTCAGAGTGCCCTGTTGAACATATGCCTCTGTAAGGCAGCTATCCCGGAGAATGGCTTCTCCCTAGGGGGATACAGTGGGGAATATCAAATGACCCATCTCTTTCTGTCACCAGTCCAGCTTCTCCTGATGCCCATCTCCCATGGAAAGGGACAGGAAGCGGGGAAAGAATGGGGGAGAAATCCCTGCTGCCTCTCAGCCTGGATTTTCATGAATCCCACAGATGGGAACTCTCACTGCCTCCTAGCACTTCTTCTTCTTTATTCCAGATAGGTATCAGAGGATTCCCATTGCCCTAGCTACCTCCCAGCCTGCCTTCTAGCTTCCAAAGGGTGCATCTACACTGCACCATAGGTCAAAATAAGATACACAATTTGAGCTATGCAAATTGTGTATCTTATTTTGGTGTTATTTCGAAATAGCTTATTTCAAAATTTGGCGCTGTCGACACAGCACTTATTTCAAAATAAATAATCACTATTCCAAAGTGTCCCTTAACCCTCCTGGAATGAGATTTACAGGGACGTCGGAATAGCGAACCTGTTATATTTTGAAATAATGGGTACGCTCCAAATACACGGCATAGGTATCCCAAAATAGTATTGCAGTGTAGACATAGGCAAAGAGGCTCAGCCTGAGGTCTGCTCCCTCCCAGCTCTTCTTCTCTCTCCCCCAACTCCCATGGAAGAGCTGAAGGTCTTCACTGACTCTGGGTCTCCTAGGCCCTGGGAAAGGCCTGGAGGCATTTCTGTACTTTGCTAGTTCCTCCTGCCCACTCTTACTACCTTGAATGAATTCATGAGGATGTGGCTTCCTCCCTTTCCAGTCTGATGTCTCATGTCTTGTGAAACTTATGGGTTGGGGTCACTGCTACCAGATGCTTCGGCCAAGTCTACTCTAGCAAGTTACAGCACAGTAAATCAGCTTCCAGCACTGTAACTTCTGAGGTGTCCACATGGACAAAGTACTTAGGTTGCATTTACTCCCCAGTTGCTGTGCTCTAGGTAAACTACCTCAACAAGAAGCATAGAGCTTGTTGTGCTCTGGATACAGCACAGGATGGGGGGGGGGAGTTGTTTACTGTGGTGTGACTGGCCTCCAGAAATGGCCCATAATTCTTCAAGTTCCCTGTGCTCATTTTTTTCGAACTTGTCTGTCTGGCACATATCCCCTTTCAGAGCTCTGTTTTGGACAGCCTTCATGCTGTGCTGATTTGCTTGGGGCACAGAGCAAACCAGTCAGATGGATTGATCCTGCTGTGAACGCAGAGGCTGGTGTGTGTGAGTGTGAGAGAGAGAGATTGTAATTCAATGAGCCATGGAGGGAGGCAAGAGGAGGCTGAGATGTCAGGGTCCCCCATTCCCTGCCTAAGAAAGGGTTGTTTCCTGTCTCTAAGAAGGGGTTGTTTCCTGCCATTGTCAAAACTTACAAGATAGCATGCTGACATCCCGCAAAACACACTGTCTTCGCCCTGCTCTGCATACACACACATATACACTCCCTGTCACACTCTCCCTCTTCCCCTGACTTCTACTGAAAAGCAGCTGTCAATGTACTAGGATGACCATGGAGCAGTGGGATTGGAAAACCTGCATCATGTGACTCTGCCTGCCCCGGGCGGCATTGCAAACACTTCCCAAAGTACCCTGCAGCCAGTTGCACAGTAGGATAGCTACCACGATGCACTGCTCTCTGTGGCATTGTAAGAGCTGCTAATGTAGAAATGTTCCACCATCACAAGGAGCACAATGTGGACACACAACAGCAGTTTCCCTGCAGGGCTCTGTGAGCAGCCTTGTAACTACCAGCACTTTACATTTGCTAGTGTGGACATAGCCTTGAGGGGTCTTTCCTCTTCCTCCCGCACCAAGCTCCAGTTGTTCCCCAGGAGTGGGCAAGAGACTTGGGAAGAAGAGACATACTCTTGGCTGAAACAGTAGCAGCTCTCTTGTTGTTACTCTTCAGCACCTTCTTTCAGGGCTTGAAAAAGTGTGAGCTCCCCAGCCTGGCCAGGGCAGGAGAGTGAAACTGGCTAGACACACAGTGCTGCGAACAAACCGCACAAAGTATATACCCAGGAAGGAGCCCAGAGAAATCTTTTCTGTCTCTAATTTCTTTCATGTACAGTCATTATGGTTCAATAGTGGTATAAGATTTTGCCTCAGAAGGATGATTTTTTTACAGGGTCCCCTTAGCCCATTGCACCCTAAAGAAATGGAAAAACTAGTTACCAAACATTATTGAATAAGGGGTCATTTATCTGGCTATTCATGATGCCCAGTGGTGTTCTCAGGGTGAAATTCTGGAACTGGTCTCTGCCTATAGACCCAGTCCTGCCTAGGTACCGGCTGCACTGAAAATTGGCCAGGCCTAACCTAATTAATTTAAAATGAAGCAGACCATGGCAGTGTGGTCCCAGAGAACCCAGTCCTGGAATGCACTACTACAGTTTGATCTGAGCCACATGAGACTGAGGACAGCCACTGGCTATGTCTGAACACCTTGCCAGGAGGGAAGTTGAGACATTTGAAATCTCAGGCTAGGTCTAGCACCACATCTGCAGTGCTGCAGCTACACTGCTATAGCACTTCGGCATAGACACTCACTGCAGAGGCAGGTAGGGGTTTTCCCATCACTACAATTAATCCACCTCACCTACTGTAAGGCAGTGGGGCAGGAACCTGTGGGAGCACTTCTGACTTCACACATGTACAAGGTATAGTACATGGAGGATGCCATTTATACAAAAATGGCCTGGAGGGTCATACTGGTGAGAGGGGTGCTGATGAGGGCAGAGCATCTACAATTAAAAATCAGGACAAATCCCTCTGCTTCCCCAGAGGTGGTAGCTAGGGTTGATGGAAATATTCTTCTGTTGACCTTGCACTCTCAACACCAGGGATTAGGTTGGCTTAACTGCTTCATGCAAAGGTGTGGTTTTGTCACACTTCTGAGCAACGTAATTGGGTTGACCTAACTTTTCAGTGTAGACTAGCCCTCATTAAGAGGGAACAAAAAAACAAACAAACCCAGACTCTCTTGCTGCCGGAAGTTTTATCTTTCAGCTAGGAAACTAAGATTTTGCCCTACCCACCCACCCACCACATTTCTTCTGCGGTTACAACTAGTCATCCCTATGCCAATTTTCTTTTTCTTTAAATAGTATTACCATCCCTAAAACACCTGGGTAAGCTTATTGTGTTACAGAAGAAGAAATGAGCTATATTTGAATTCAAGTCAGAAGTTGTAAAAGCTCTAGGATTGATTTTTTTTATTTTTTTTTTAGAGATCCAAAAAAATAAAAATAGAGATTCTCTCTCTCTGTGTCTCTCTCTCTTTCTCTTAGCGCAACAGGAACAGTAAAAGGCATGATTCTTTTTCACCTTTTTTACATGAAACATTCCTGGAACACAGACATCCTCATTGGAGTTGTTCAAGGAAATAAAGAATAAACATAAGACAAGATATAGCCATTTCTGGAAGCCCCTAAAATTTTTTCCTGGTTGATTCTTATACTTCAGGGAGAAAATTATCGCCTTACAGTATCTGAAGATCTACCTGTTGCAGTCTATTCAGTTTTAGAAATCCATAAAAGATTTACAGTAAAGATAGTAGACCAAGTAACTTCAACCCTGGTTTATGTTTAAAGCCAATGCCCTTACAACAGGTTGAATGTAGTTCAATTAAATATAAACACATATGCATAACTGCCACCAGGTGGATTTGAACCTGGGACCTTAGTGTAGGAGCATCAATGGCATAAGATACAGAGCTACCAGACTGTCAGCTTAGGCTGTATGAGCTCACTTGTCATAATTGGTCTAAGTGCCACTGCATGGAACAATGAACCACACTAGCTGTGTGGGTTATATATGCAGCAAATATTTTATGCACTAGGAGGTATTATTACATCTCATAATCATGAATTATGCTATGTTAGCACAACATTCTCAGTTAAGGCAAACAGAAATTTTCTCTTACCTTAGTTGACTTTCAGTGCAAATAAGTGTCTAAGTGCCCATGTACATCTATATTTCTCTCTGTGTCCATTGCACTCAGTGATTTTATAATCACTATCTGTCCTATGGAAACCTAATTCAAACTCAAGGTGGGGGTGGAGAGTTATGGATGGCTATGGTTGAGTATCACTGTTATAGGAAACAATCCCTGTCTTTTCATAAGGCTCCAATAGAGCAAATCAATAGAGTGAATCAATTAAGCACGTCCTTAACTTTAGCCATGTGAATTGTTCCATTGAAGTCAACAGAACTACTCACATGCTTAAAGTTAGTCACATGCGTAAGTGCTTTGTTGGATCAAACCTTAATCTGTATAGCATTACTGCATCCTTTCTGATATCTGTCTGGGAAAAATTGGCCAATATCATTGTCAAGAAGTTTTTTCCATTCTTTTTTCAAATGCTGTTAAAATGTGCAAGTTATTCAGATACACCTTTTTTTTTTCCTGTTCTTCCCCTTGTTACCATTCACACTTTCTCTTCTTTTTTTCCTTCATATTTTCCTTCCTCCTGTGGCAGGCAGTAACGTCAGAGCAGACAAAACCAGGGTAACATTTCACTCACTGATATTTCTGAAGCAGAGCAGGTGCAGATGGGGAAAAAAGGAACAGCCATTTTTTAAGAAGTCAGATGCCATTGTGCAGCACACAGAAGGCAAAGGACTGATTTCAAAGCACAAAATCAGGTCCTTTTATTTATGTAGAATACATCAATTTGCGATGCACAATTTGAAATGGCTGGTTATAGAAATTTATACATTTGATTGTAGTTTAATATTCCCTGGGCTGCAATATCCAAATCAGGAGAACCATGAGCTTTGTGTGCAGGTTGATTCCTTTTGGAATCATACAAGACATGCAGGATAAGGTCTGTATTGGAGGCATTTTAAAGTGAACTCTATTTCTGAATAAGAAAATAAGGTGTACTGATTATATGTTTATTGTCTTAAACATTTCTGGCCAAATTTGGCCCTGACTTTCAGCCTGTGTCACTCCATAGGCATTGCTGGGGTGTAAATCAAACCCATCATACCTATTCTACAGTCTCCTTCTTGTAAGAGCCTCTAAAAGAGGACAGGGTGAAATGAAAACTTCAGTAACAGCAAAAACACCAGCCTTGAAAGTTCTCTGGAAGCCCTCAGTGGAGGCATTGCCATATGAAAGGAAAAAAAATCTCCCTTAAATGATTTTATCTCTGATGTCATCCTGAATCTAAAAAGTACCTCACATTTTCACACAAGCCATCTACCTTTCCACACTTACTAGATAACACATGAGATACCAGTCAAATATTTTAACTACTTTAGGAAGATTCAAAAGGTTCCTGGTTTGCTTTTAAAAAAGAAATCTCTTTTTCAGTTCTCAAGCATCTGCAGTATGTACTACTCACTGTTATACTGCGTGGTATAAAAGACGGAAAAGTAGGTATTAAAAAACTAATTGCCAAAGATGCAAGTGTTTGGGAGAACCTTGTCTAATGAATTCCCTAAGACCATGTCTACCCTAGGAAAAAAGGCATGTATTTATAGCTAACATGCTCTAAAATCCCTAGTATAGGCAGGGTACATTAGAGTTTTACCTCAAGGGTTAGGCTTGATGAACTAAGATAAAACTACAACTTGCCCTGTCTGCATTAGAGGTGAACTCCCAAACCCATTAAAGTCAATGGCAAAACTTCCAGTGACTTCCATGAGGCTAGGATTTCACCTGGGGTTTCACAATGTTTATTATTTTTAACTTGGACTTTTTAAAGGATTGGATTACCTTGCACTTACGGTATCTCACTGAGGAAAGCAAATTCATCAAGAGTTGTGTATGAATTTCTGGTTCTTCCTTCCTGCTACCTTCTGTTATTTGGACTATGCAAATGTGTACAGCTGTGAAGGGTAAGCTCCTTACAGTGGTATGAACAAAGAGTAATTCACATTAATAAAATGGAGTGATGCTTGTTCTGAAACAGGTGTACACAGAAGCAGACTCAAATCCTATCCTCCTGATTTTCCTCTGTTCAGGATAAAGTCTGTCTCTGGAATGATGTGAGAATAGAATTAATAGGAGCCCATGATTCAGCCAGCTCTTTGTGCATATTAATCAAAGCCTGATAGAGGAACCTGTTTTCAGCAGCAGCTAGAGAGATCCCTTATAGCCACTCACTGTACTTACTTACCCTTCCCTGCTGGCCCCTGCAGGCACACAGTAGTCCCCTAAGTCAGAACAAAACTTCCTCAGAGTAGGGGGACTTTTTTATCATGACCCCAGTGGTGTCATAGATTGGGGGTACCAGCCTCACAGTGAGAGGCAAGCTAAAACAGTGTTGTCTGATTCTCCACAGCCTCGCAGTATGTGCTACTCTCCCTCCCTAGTGTAACACCGGAAAGCCTGGAGAAAAGAGAGAGTGCATGCAAGGGTTGTACTATTGTTATCACTCTGATCGTTCCTATAATTTTAGCTCTTAAACAGACCCCGTGTGGATGTGTGCATATGTATTTGAAATTCACGCTTCTTAAAATATCTTGATGTCTGATCATTACCAAAGCCCAGCCAAAGACATTTTTCTTGTGGTCCCATGGGAGCTAGCTTTAATCAAGGAGACTTTTTTTGTAAGATGTGGAAGGCTTCCTTTTGTTTGTTTGTTTTATTGATTTATTTTTACATGCCTTTGTGTGAACTGCTTCTTCCCACCAGTTGATAAGCCCCAAAGAGATTGGCAGGCTTGACAATTTCCCTGCCAGCTTTCCTCCACTGATTCAAGAAAGGCATCCTGTTGTATTCACAATTCCAGTCTCAGGCCAAGCTGCTAAGAGCTCAGTAATATGGGAGTTAGGTGTGTTTCTACCTGTCAGTCACATCCATCAGCTGCTTGGCAGTCACCCTCCCTGGCAAGAGAAGAGATTATTGCTTCCACAGGGGAAACCTACAAAACCTAATGTTCAGCAGAGAATTCACTATCATCACTGCAAAAAATAAACTGGCTGGGAGCCTGCTGCTGCTGTAAATTGTTCCAGTTTTGCATCTGAAGATTTAAATCCTGGCATGCCTGAAATAGATTAAATATAGTGTCTATGCACGCACGCACATACCTTCACACAGATGCATGACAGCTCGTCCAGAAAAGTCATTGCCTTTGTTTTAGCATTGATATTTTTAATGTGCCAATTCAGACTTGAAGTTCTATCAGTACCCCATGGCCACATCTCATTCTGGGCACAGAGGGAAAATATTGGAAGAGGGAGTGAAGCCAAAGCAATATTATCTCCTCCTTTCCCAAGACCCAGAATTCCTTTTCATGCAAATGTATGGTTGCATTCCTCTATTTATTTTGTGGGGAAATTCACCCGCCTGCAGAAGAGAGGAAAGAGGAGGAAGGAGGCATTGTACCTGGTGTCGTCTCTGGCAAAGCAATAGAATTTCCATCAGTCATCTTCACTGGAGTTAATGCTGGTGTTCTGCATTAATGCAATGCCACCAATTTGCATAATTTTATTGTGAGTCTGGTGATATTTGGTGTTTTTTTAATAGCCCCAGCTCCTAGAGTCCTGTAATTATCTGAGAATCTCAGCTTCCATTAAAAAAAAAAAGAAAAAAGTAAGTTTCTTGCCCTCGTGATTTCACAGATAAGTTTTAAGGCATGGCCTCCAAAGGCTCAAAAAACAGAAGGCAAATAAAAATCCCAAATTTATTATTTTCTTTAAAGTTCATGATTTAAGCTAATCCAAAGGTTTCTACTGAACTCTGAGAAGGCAGGTCCCAAGGGTACCTCTGTACCCCAGCTAAGAGTTGCTAGAGCCAGTAATATATTACAGAATCATAGAAATGTAGGGCTGACAGGGACCTCAAGACTTCATCAAGTCCAGCCACTTGCACTGAGGCAGAATCAGCATACCTAGCTCATCCCTCACAGGTGTTTGTCTACCTTGTTCATAAAACTCTCCAATGATGGAGAATCTACAATCTCCCTTGGAAACCTATTACAAAAGCCAACTACACTTCTAGTTAGAACGTTTTCCCTAATATCTAAATACATCTAGTAACCACAAATTATCTCTACCTCCAAATGCTTGAAGGGTGGCTGTTTATCTTATATATGACTGTGACTTTTTTACTTCTTTTAGTATCATTTTGCTTTCCTGAGCAGACATGCAACTCCCATTGATCCCGGGGGGGGGGGGAGGGGGTGTCTGTAGTTTTGTATCAGGGAGCTGAACCAGGTTTTGCATGTGAGGAAGAAGAAGGAAGGAAGACCACATAAGAACTAGGTCAGACCAAAGGTCCATCTAGCCCAGTATCCTGTCTCCTGAGAGTGGCCAATGCCAGGTGCTCCAGAGGGAATTAACGGAACAGGTAATCATCAAATGATCCATTCTCTGTCACTCAGTCCCAGTTTCTAGCAAAAAAAATAAAATAAAATATAGTCTTGTCCTTCACAACATCCTCTGGCAAAGAGGTTGACTGTACATTTTGTGGAAACATACTGCTTTTTATTTGTTTTAAATCTACTGCCTATTAATTTCATTTGGTAACCCCTAGTTCTTGTGTTATGAGGAGTAAATAGCATGTCCTTATCTACTTTTTCTACCCCAGTCATGATTTTATAGACCTCAGTTATCTCCACCCTAGTTGTCTCTTTTCCAAAATGAAAAGTCCTGGTGTCATTAATCTCTCCACATATGGAAGCCATTCCATACCCCTAGTCATTGTTGTTGTTCTTTTCTGAAGCTTTTCCAATTCCAGTATAAAATTCCCCTTTTTGCACCTTGTGTTGGATATGCCATTTAGACAGCTCACAGGAAACGAGAAAATAGCACTTCAGTGCTACCATGGTGGATGCCACTACAAAGCAATCAGATAGGAAACAAGGGTAAAGTAAGTTTACCATCATCCTCATTCAATCTAGGTGCTCTTTGCATGTGATGAGTTAACCGCATAGCTCAAGGATTCTTGCAGGGCCAGCTATTCTGTTGCCCGAAACTCTGCAGCATGTATTCTAATACAAGTGAAGCAACAAGGAAGTAGGTAAACAAGAGAGGAAAGGATTGCTTACTTGTGTGGATGTGTTAGAGCAGGGGTTCTCAAACTTCACTGCACCATGACCCTTTTGTGACAACAAAAATTACTACACAAGCCCAGGGGGTGGGATTGAGGCCTTCACTTACCCAAGCTCCTCCACTCCAAATGAGGGCCTCAAGCCCAAGGGCTTCAGCTGCAAGCCGGGGGTCTGTAACCTGGGCCCCACCACCCAAGGCTGAAGCCCGAGGGGTTCTGCTTCAGCTCTAGGCAGTGAGGCTTAGGTTTTGGCCCTGGGCCTAGGCAAGTCTAAGTCAGCCCTGGTGGCCCCATTAAAATGGGATGCCGAGCCACAGCTTGAGAACTGCTGTGCTAGGAAAAGGGATTTAGTTCTAGTCATGAGAAGGGCTGTCAGGTTAGACAGTGGCAGAAGGGGATGTAGCTTTAGAGCTTTCACTTTAGTCTCTTGGCTAGTTGCCAGTGGTACCTGAAGTTGAGAAATCATTTGTCACAAGGATAAAAGCCAAAGACGTGGCTCTGGGTGAGATGTAATCTGACAAGCATTCCTTCATGAGTGACACATTTGAACTACTACTACACTCTATATAAATGCCTTTTCTGACAGCTAGCAGTCATATTTTCTGCTTAGTTTTTCTGCTGGTTCATGCTGAGCTTTCTGACTACTTTCGGCTCTAGTTTCTTAGCTATTAGACTTTTCAGTGAGGAATATTGAGTAGGGGTATAGCTCTCTGTGGTAATAGTTTTTTTTATCACCAGTTTAGGAGGAAAGGAATTATAAAAAGAACTACAAATGAATTTTCCAAAACAACTCTGCTGTGGTATCTCTGTCATTTGTATTTATTTATTTATTTATTTATACAAGATCACAGAGAGTCAGCTGGCCAGTTCATTTATAACTGTCAATTTAACAGTTCATTTACTTCATTGAAGGAGAGAGACACAACAGGGGTGTGGTAACTATGAGATAATCACACCTCTGGGGTCTTACTAGGCAGGAGAAACTGCCAATTCTGCCTAATCCCACAGGGGTGTGATTAGCGCTCCTGATAACCATAGCCAAGGAGGGCATGAGATAAATTGTGCATTTTGTGTACTAGAAAAAGAATTAAATTTAAGTTGAATGTTAAAGTCTCAGTTGAGTTAAAGTCTCAGCTGAGTTCTGTAATTTCATCTTGATTGTCGGTACAGTGGGGATCCAGATACATTTTACTTCTTTAGAACAGCCACTCATTGCCAGAATTTTTTCTGTACTTAAAATATCTGGTGAATATCAGTCTGTTTCTAATCTTCATATGCAGAATCATTACTGTGGTATTAGAGAGCCCTTCACCATGGTATCTGGGTGCCTACATGAAGAGCGGTGTAAAACAGTCAGCTCCCAAACATAGAGCAACAGCACATGTCTTGTTTGTTTTGGATGTGTCCCTGCTAATCAGTTTTGTTGAGAGTTTATCTGTCATCTCTCTTATGCTTTTTCCAGAGAACATACCTCTGGCATTTAGCAAGCAGAGAATTACAGCACAGACCATAGAAATTACAGAATCACACCCCGCTCTCACAGATTACATCATCCTGTTCTCCCCCAGCCTCAGCATCTTATTCCTCCCCAACCCCATTACCTTGAGTGTGTTTTCTAGCACGTCCTCCTGCCAAGCTTTAAAAGATTCATTGAAGAATCGTGTTTTGTTTTAAAAGGACAACCGAAGGGCATGTTACCATGAATCATGGCAATGTAGGGTTGGAAAAGACTTCAGAAGGTCATCTGATCCAGCCCCCCTCTGCCGAGGCAGGACCAAATATATCTAGACTACCTTGGCAGGTGTTTATCTGGCCTGTTCTTAAAAACCTGTAGGAACAGGGATCCCCTAGTGTCTGTACTATTCAAATTCATTTTAATTATCTTTCTTAAGCTTAAACCACCAATGTTAGGAACAGTGTCCCCAGTAGGAGCAAGACCCTGTGTATCCTTCTGCCAAATTCTTGATTGACATGCTGGTGCCCCACTCTGTGAAGCCTCTTGTGATCATGCAGAAATAGGTGCTCCCTCCAGGGTGGTCTAAAACAGTGTTTCTCAACCTTTCTTTATAAAGTACCCCTTTTTCAAAAAAAAAATTATAAGTACCCCCAGTACCTACAGTTTTTCAGACACAATTTTTTTTCTACCATTGCAACACGTTTGTTTAAACAACTTAATCGTAGCTGGGCAGGCAATTAAATTTTCTGATGTAAAAAGTACAAAAATAACAAACAATGTAAAACTTAAAACAAAAATTCAGTTTTTTCCAAATTTCAGTTGTGTTGACGTACCTCCCAGACTTCTCTCGAGTACCCCTAAGGGTACTCATACCACTGGTTAAGAAACACTGGTCTAAAACACTAGGTCCTGGTCTACACTGGGACTTTACATCAACTTTAGCCACATATGGTCGATTTTCTAAGAGATGCATCCACATTACCAAGCCTGTCACATCAATCTTTAGGGCCACTGAAGTCAGTTTAAGAACGCCTGCTTTTCATGAGGAGTAATGATATTCCTGACCGTGCACAGTCAAAATTATGGTAATATAGATGAAGCATTGCCGGAAAGTTGACGCTACGTGCTTCTGGGAAGCCTCCCACGGTTCCCTTCCCTGACCTCTCTAGCCACAACTTGTGTCTCTACAGCTCTCCCTGGTGAGCACAAAAAGTCATGGGAAATGTTGATTGGCCTTTCCCATGTGGCCAGCATTGTGACCATATTCAGAGCAAACAGCACACCACAACACACATGGAAGTGATTTCAAACAATCTTACTAACACCGTGACAATTTTGAATACTTCTGCTCCCACAGACTATGTCTAAACTACATTCCTCTGTCAAAAGAGGAATATAAATGAGCCCGATTGAAAATGCAAATGAAGCGTGGATTTACAAATCTTGCACTTCATTTGCATAATCGCGTGAGAGCGCTTTTTCGAAAAAGAAACCGCAGTCTAGACAGGGTTCTTTAAAAAAAAAACCCTTTTTTGAAAGAACCCGTACTCCTCATTTTTTCATGTCTAGACTGCGGTTTCTTTTTCAAAAAAAACCTTTTTCGAAAAAGCTCTCTCACGTGATTATGCAAATGAAGCGCGAGGTTTGTAAATCCACACTTCCTCTGCATTTTCAATCAGGCTCATTTACATTCCTGTTTCGACAGAGGAATGTAGTTTAGACGTGCCCACAGACTCCAGTTCCCAGGGGTGCAGAAGAGTGTCAGTGGATCGTCAAGAATCACAATTGACATTTCCATATTTCCAATGGTAATTTTCTTGTCTGGGAAAAAAGTTTTGGCATGCATCTTTCAGACGCAAGGTGGTCAGGGGCCAAGATGGGGATGTACGTTCTGTCTATGGCCTCACCGCAGTTCGGGAAGCCCATCATGGCAAAGCTATCCATTATGGTAGTGGTTCCCAACCTTTTTCAATCTGTGGACCAGCAAACCATTTGGTGGATCGATAACATTTTATGTGCATATTTGCATATTCATTAAACGCAAATAATGAATATGTGAATATGCAAATTAAATATTGCCTGTCCACCTAGCCTCAACCCAGCCCCTTGTTCCCTGGTGCCTAACACCCTTTGCCCCCCACCCCTACTTCCCGTGCCCTTTGACTCTTTAACCTCTGACCCCAGAGCCCATGCCAACACCCTCTTGCCCCATGACCTCACCACATCCTCACCCAACACCCCTTTGATCCCACCTCACCCCTGCACTCCCCAGAGAATGCTTCCCACTCTAGGGAGTGTGGCTGTTACTGCCACGTGGGCATGGGGAGTGGCTGTTGATGGCATGCTTGCTCCTTTCTCCTTAGCACCCCCTCCTTACCCAAGCAAGTCTCGCACCCCCATGGGGAGAGGCAGGGGGGAGATCACGGAGCCCTAGCCAGGATGTCATCTTCTCTGGGTGGGAGGAGTGACAGGGGAGGGAGGCACCTCCTGCTCCACCTCTTCCTGCCACTGCCTCAGCCCCAGCTCCAACATCGGGCAAAATCGGCCACACAGGCAGGGGGAGCGGCCATTAGAGGTGGGCGTTCCCTCCTCCTTCGCGCCCCCTCCATCCCCAAGCACATCTCGTGGGTAGAGGCAGGGACAAGCATGGAGCCCTGGACCGGCTGCCATCTTACCTGGGTGGGAGGAGGGAGGTGGGAGGGAGGCGCCTCCTGCTCCATCTCCTCTTGCCGCCACCTCCCTAGCACTGCCACCAGACAAAATCAGCCATCACAGTTGCTGGTAGCCAGTGGTTCATGGACCAGTAGCGGTCCATGGACCAGCAGTTGGGAACCGCTGCACTATGGTGTCCACGTTTCCCAGAGTTACAACCCTGCATAGCAGGATGTTATTGAGGGCCTTGGCTACTTGTATAACAGCAGCCTCCACTGTAGATTTCCCCATGCCAAACTGATTCCCCACTGAGGGGCAGCTGTCTGGTGTTGCAAGCTTCCATGGGCCAATTGCCACATGCTTTTCCATGGTCAGAGTGGGTATCAGTCAGGTATTCCGGCACCTCAGGGCAGAGGCAAGCCATTCACCCAGTTTCAGCCTTGTACATTTGGAAGTTTTGCAGCCATTGCTGATCGTCCCATGTGTGCAGCACTCTGTGGTTCCACCAGTCTGAGCTTGTCTCACAGCACCAGAAATGGCGTTCCATTCTCTCCAGAGGATTAACAGGCAGCTACGGTAACATCAGCAACAGGCCTTGCCCTAGCACTGCCTCCATGCCACGCTGAGCTTCAGCCTCATCCTCTTCCTGGAGGAGCAACGTGTATACTGTCCAAGTAGTGAGCCATTAGTCGTGCCACAACGCATGTCACCATCACAACGGCTTACTGCACAGCAGGCTCCATGCTCATACTGCTATGGTGTCTACACGGGCACCACAAGGCGCGAGCACACTGCTTCCCCTTTATCTCACACAAGGCGAAGGGACTAGACGAGTGCCATATGGGATGCTGGTGACATGACCCCCTCTAACCACCCACTGCAGAGTTTTGGACCACTGAGCATAGCCCAAAATGCAAAGCTGCCCACGGTGCCTGGCTCTCTGAGTCGATGGCAGACTCCCTAATGGTTATGTGCTACTTTCGACTACATTCGATTCTTCCCTGAATTGAGGACATGGACCTTCAACTTCGCAAAAAGGGCTTTTGGACAACGTGGCCAGTGTTTTCAGCCACCATGTTCCCTCTTCTGGGCCCTTTGGATGCTATGGAACTCCTGTCAATCTTTGGGAGGGGAAAACAGATGTTAGAGGTCTCCCAAGTGCCATGGCAAATTCCATTGCCGAAGTTCACCTGACACCTCTCAAACCTTACTAGTCAGAACTCAAATGCCGTCCATTCAGTGTGGGACCCAGGAGCAAAGGTCAGCCCACTTGGCCTCTAGTTTCTTCTGCCCTTTCAGACTTTTTACCTGAAGCCTTCTCTGTCTTTCCGGCTCTGGCTGCATATGAGGTGCAAAGAAAGGATTATGACTTATTCCACAGAGACTTCTTTAATGCCGCGTGGGCATCCATCAAGAACATAAGAATCCATATTGGGCCTGACTCTAATTCCATGCTAGTTTTATACACTAGCGTCATTCCATTGCTGTACATGGAATTATTCTTGAGTTATACCAGTGTAATGAAATTGGTCAGGCCCTGTATTTTTAGTGTCTCCATAGTGATAAGTCAGCTGAGGTGTGTATCAGTGAATCAAGTCTTACTATGAAAGATCTGATATCTCCATGCTGACATGTGTATTGCCTTTGCTGTGTAATAAGAAGCCCCGATAACTACTAACACTTTCAGCATTTATTTTAATTTCCGCATTCATCAAATATTAGAAAATGGACTGAATTCTTCATAGTAAGGAATGCCCACCAGTCCAACTTGCCGAACGGGTACCACAATTCCTTGCTGTGTTAGAAACCACAGTTTTTGATGGGATTTTTATGGGGCTCTGGATTCTCAGTCAGTGCTCACAGCTCAAAGGAAGTAGTTAGTTCACAACTCTCCTGTTTCCCCAGCTGGCAACAATGAAAATGGAGGCATATTCCTATAACTGCCTAGAAAGCGCCACTACAATTTTAGCACAGTTCTCAATCCTTAGCCTGAAGAAAGCTGGGACTTTTTTGGAGCTTTACTTTTTGCTGGGGAGGGATTTGTCTATGGAATGACACTGCAGATCATTGAAGGTGGTTGTCTCCCATTCCCAATCCCAGGGTGGGTGTTGCAGCAGTGTGGAACACAGGGGCTGCTGAAATGTGAAAGAGACATAATCATGTATGGGGGAGGGCAGAGATAGCTTAACATAAAAACATGGGTGGCAAACATTTGACTGCTTGTTTCAACTGCTCCTAACTGATGCTTAGAAGTCCTCCTTTATAGATGTCCTGGTCAGGGTCAGTTTCACCCTCTCGGGAAGAATATTCCCCCATTTTATAATAATGGTTTGAATCAAAGCAGTAATGCTTTTGTGAGTGGTAGTGTTTTGGACCAGTGCTGTTGCATTTCAGTTACTAAGGGAGCTTGGGGAGAACCAATTATCAGACACCTAGGGCACTCAACAAAAATTAAAAGACTTCTTTAAAAAATCCTTCCTTTCAGTACAAAAGAGAATTACAACCCTTTTGTCCTAATGATAGGGAAAGGTTTCTAAACTTCTGAGCACTCCCTCCCGCTAGCCCCAAATTTTTGTACTTGCAGCATTGAATGCAGACCCATTATTTTTAATCATATATCAGGAATAGCAAGAAGAATAGCATATGGGATGACAAAATCTGTATGCCTTGAAATCACCCAGCACTTCCTGGAGTCATTAAGGGGTTAAAGAGTGATCTGACCAATTTGAATGGGTTCATTTTTATTATGTAAATTTGTTTAAATGCTCATTTTTCGGTCACATTCTGTGCTGTTCTGAAGACAGAGGTTTCAAAGACACACTTGATTACTGAAAGCATGGTTGGTAAAGCATAGAATAATAAGAATTCCTGTTCCGAGTTCCTCCAGTTGAAGGAATTACAGAGTAAATCTTCCTGTTTGGGTTTTGGTTTTTTAGTGTCCTCATTATTTCAATTTTCCTGAAGTACGAAATCAAATTGTTCCTTCCCTCCTCTCCTGCTAGCAGGCTTTTGTGTCTGCCTGTCTGATGTATGGCCTTTTGTTGCACCCTCGGACCATGACCTGACAGTCATTATTTTGTCTTTTATCTTTATCTCTCTTTTTTTTATTAGACTAGTCAAGCTTGATATTAGGCTTCCCGAAGATACTATCCATTACAGTGTCAGCAAAGCAAGCTGCCTTACTGTAGGCCAAGTGTCAACAGAAGGTGAGGCAGAGAATCAGCGGCAATCTAAAGCTAATTACCCTGCCTGGAAGTTAATTAAATACTTGTTAGGAGCAGCAGGGTAGATCCTAATTAAACTTGTCTAATAACAGTATGCTGACATACCCTGACACTGGGAATTCCTACAGGGTTTAAATAATTGTACAAAGTGCAATAATACCTGTCACATCATGGTGTGCAGGCAAACTCTGGAGATGCACGTTTCTCAGTATTTTCCGTACTAATTTGCCACATATTGTGTACTTCACATGTGTTTAATTTACACACCTTTTAATTTTGGTGTCCTGGATCTTTCTGAATGACTTTGCCATCCCCTTTCTGAGCAGGAAAGGGAAAATAATCAATGCAAGCAGAATTGGTCACCAGTATTATTTTGTAATAATTTTGGTGTAATGATCATGATTCATCCTTGTTTGTTGTTACATCTGCTATGTTATGGAAATAAAACTGTGGTCTTTTTCTTCCAGTGTCAGGATGGTGCTGCTTTCAGGTGGAAATGAGCAGCAGGGGAAAGTCCGAGAATGTTTGCCAGCCTTAACATGCATTTCACCGGCCAAACTCTGTTCTCAAGTTACCCCTCTGTGACATCACATTTAATTCCATTGAAGCCAAGAGAGTAACTCTAGATTTACCACTATGCCCCAAGGGTGCATCTACACAGCACCCTAAATTTGAAATAAGATACACAATTTGCGCTATGCATGTTGCATATCTAATTTCAATTGAATTTTGAAATAGTGTATTTCAAAATTTGGCTCATCTACATGGCGCCAAATTTTGAAAGAGCACGCTATTTTGAGACATCCCTTAACCTCTGTGGAATGAGGATTACAGGGATGCCAAAATATGTTCATAATTTCGAGACCTACCTTGAAATAGAGGCACATTCAAAAGATGCGGAGTAGCTGTTTCGGGATACTTCTAGTATCCCGAAATAGCTCTGCTGTGTAGACCAGACCCCGAGGCTACGTCTATACTACGATCCTCTTCCTCAAGAGGAAATGCAAATGGAGTGCTCCTTTGCATATGTCACGCTCTCATTTGCATTTCCTTCTCGTATCCCTTTTGCACAAGAGGTTTTTGCGCAAAAAAGTGGTGTGTAGATGGCTCCTTTTTGCGCAAAAAAACCCTCTTGCGCAAGAGTTGTTCTTCCTCAAAAAATGAGGCTCTTGCGCAAAAGAGGGTTTTTGTGCAAAAAGGAGCCGTCTACACAGTGCTTTTTTTTGCAAAAACCTCTTGCGCAAAAGGGATCCGAGGAGGAAATGCAAATGAGAGCGCAACATATGCAAATGAGTGCTCCATTTGCATTTCCACTTGCAGAAGAGGATCGTAGTATAGACATAGGCCAAGTGTGTAGACACATTTTCCACTGAGCTTCTTTTAAAAGTAGTTTGACCCTAGTTTTTCCATAAAGAAAAGGAAGAGACCCCAATCATATAGGAAACAACAATGTGAGTATTGTTGCAAAAAAATTAAGAGTGGAAAAATGTCAATAGTGTTATCTTTACTCATTTCCAGCCTTTTTCACATGATGAAATATTTTTGTTCCCAAGCAAAAATACACAGGTTCCCCATGACCACAGCAGGCCTTTTTGTTCTGTTCTGTTTTGTTTTGTTTTGTTTTGTTTTGTTTTTTGAGGGGCTCCTCTATGCCAGCAGTTTTAATGTGGGTTGAAAACTGACATTTCACCAGATCTGTTTTTCAACTGATGAATTGTCACACTGCCTTGTGTGAGGGTTAATCCCCTATTGTGTCATCTATGCCACTGCAAAGAGTGATGTCAGTAACAAATATGCAATTGCTGATAATGCACATCTCTTCTAGAAAACCCCTGAAGGGTTTTGTCAAATGATGGTCATTTACTGAGGGAAAATGCTGAATAACTGGTTTAAGAAAGTGCTGCAGGATTATTCATTGTTTTTTATGGTTTAGGAAAGGAATGTTTTGATCTTTTTTTTCAAATTAGGCAAATCTTTTGCTATTTGCTGGATCCTTTCCTAATTTGAATTTGACACCCCTTGCAATACTTCTTGTCTTGTTGTAATTTGTGGAAGTTGTTTATAAAGTACATCTGATGTTGCCACCATTAGACCATATTTCAAATGCCACGCAGTGAAACTAATGAAATGAAGTGCCATGACATGAAACTAATCATACATAAAACAACTTGGGGAAAAATAGACCTGGGAACAGTTAAACCAATCACAGCACACTTATTTTATGCTTTCTGATAGTACAGCAAGGATTAATGAAAAGATGTAAGCACTCTGATCTTTTCCGGCAGGACTGTTGTAGAAATAATCAATTAACCTTGGGAGATCAAATTGACAGAGCTTAAGTGTGAAGTTATTTAAAATGCCAGGTTATCTAGGCAGATGAATACATGTGTCGTATACTGAAGAGAAAATGGGGGTATTTTTCTAAATTTCAGTTTCACAAACTGATTTATCATTATTTTCCCAGGAGTCAGCTCTGCCTTTTTTGGCATGCACTTTAACACATTAAAACACAATTAGATTTGCTGTAGTCTATAACAAGACTGGTGGTTTTTTTCTCCTCTTGCTTAGTGTGGGAGGGCTACTCCATCAAAGAGCTCACAGTAACATCATGCATGTAGCTCTTTACTTTGACAATTTGATTATTTGGCATACTATCTTTTGATGGTGTTGGTGAGTTGATGATGTTATGCTCCATGCGCGGCGTAGCCAGGATTGCAGATTATGCCTAGTTTTTTATAACCATACCTACAATGGGTGACATTTTACAGCGTGATATTTTTTACCAGTTATGAATGGTCCAATCAGATGTGTCTAAACTAGCCAGTTTCATTTTCTTTCAACATTATTAATTGAAGAGATGGCAATTTCATTGGCTGATAATACTTGATTTAGGTGCCACAGGACTACTCGTTGTTGTTTTTTAAGTTGTTTTAAAGTTACAGACTAACACTGCTACCCCTCTGAAATCTATGTGCTCTTTTATATGGAGGCACTGTAATAGGAGTTGAGGTCATGCCGCCCCTCGGGACTGATTGTAAGCCTGCCACTGCAGACGCTGGCCCTGCTCCAGCAAAGCACTGAAACACATGGTTAATTTAAGTATGTGAGAAGTCCTGACTACCTCAATGGGACTATTCACGTGCGCCTTGTTAAATATGTACTTCCATGCTTTGCGGGGGCCAATGTGAGCCAGCCCATTGATTTCATTGGAGTTACTTGTGTGAAAAGGCTGCAAGACTGGGACCTTTGTACAAATATATTTGTATCGTTACATACTGGGAGCCAAACCAGCTGTTGCACAATTCCCATTCCCTTCAGTGGGATTTCTGCAGGTGGAACAATAACAATCACCCTCAATGCATTGACTCCTGTTGGATCAGGCCTTTAGTGTTTATTTCAAATATAGGTCCAGATTCTTGGCTACTATAAATTGGCATAGCTCCATTAACTTCAGTGGAGTTACACTACTTTATACCAGCTGAGAATCTGGTCCATCACATTCGGGGAATGGGGTGGAGATCATCTTTGATTTTTTGTTTGTTTGTTTTTCTACATCTGTCAGAAATATATACATGTAAAAGCAAACAAAAAAGAGCCTACAATTTCTGAGAATAAATTTGAATCCACCAGAGGCATAATCTTGTCCCCAACTTTCCAGCAGACAGCGCTGACAGCATTGTATTCAGTTCCACCCTAACAGGAGATTCAAATCGAACTATTTAATCACTCAGGGCCAGATTATTTCTCAAAGTCCCTTGCCTGCATGGTGGGTGATACACTGCGCCTTGGAGAGCTATGGGAAGGATTGTACCTCAGGATACACATTCCCTTCCTGAGGGCCTCAGCACTTAGAGAGTTTGCAGCAACTTTTCCAGTGGTCCAGTGTTTTCCCCTTTGATATGGCTGACCAGCTTCCTTGGAAAGTGTAAGAGGCAAGGTGTCAGGGTCATTGCCTTTCTTTTCCTCCCCTCTCTTTTGGGATGGTTTGAGCCACAGTGAGTGGCAGGTGTTTCCCCCTGTCCTGGCATTAGAAATGTTAGGTGGGAAAAGCTTTCTAATTTCCTCCTCCTCCATGCACAGCACCCAGGCAAGGACAGAGTCCAGGTTAGTCTTAAGTGATATTTTGGGGCCCAGTGCCCAAACCTTTGACACAAAAGGATTGCTATTGACTTCAGTGGATTTTGGACCCAAGACCTTAATGCTGGCAAAGTTCAAGTTGATGTATAAGATGTTGTCTGTATGGGGGTTTACACCATGTTATGTAAAACAGTTCAAAAACTGATTTAAGCTGATGTAGCTTTCTCATGCAGACACTTACATTTCCTTTTTATTTACTTATTTATTTATTTGCTGGCTGGCTGGCTGGCTTGCTGGCTTGTTTATAGCACCTATAGGCCCCAGTCATAGATCAGGACTCCACGGTGCTGTAAAAACACAGAACAGAAGACAATCCTTCCCCCAGAAAATTTATATAAACATAAGAGACAACAGATGGAGACAGACGGGAGTATGATGAAACAATATTGTCTGAAAAAAAAAAGGACAAGACCAACCCAGAATGAGGAGCGGGGTAGCAGACACAAGCAGAGTAGACAGAATAATGATAGTTTTGGGAGTGGGGTGGATAAAGAGGACAAGGCAAGGAAGGAGAGTGTGGAAGGGGCAAGCATGGAGTGAAGCTGAAGGGGAAGATCCCACTCCACCCCCGCCCTTCCTTCTCACAATCAGCCAATCAGCACAAGGCAGAGACAGTCAGAACGTTCTATGGGCTTGACTAGCATGTCCAGAGCTCCATAGATCCCTGCTTCGGGTGTTTCTGGTCTTACCAGGTGGAGACTCTAGTTTCAGTTTAGCTTCCAAATTGACTTAAATGAAACAAAAATAATCCTGGTTTAAACCAAATTAAATGTATCGACACTGAGAGCTTAAAATACACATTTTGGCAAATTGGTTCAACTTTCTCATATAGACAAGGTGTAAGTAGTGCTATAGTGCATACACTCTTACTGTAAGAGGCAACTTTCTCCATTTGATAGTTTGTCTCCTCACTAAAGCAAACTTTAAAAAACACGGTCTACTTGAATTTGTATAGAGAGCACATCACTTAAATAAAATCCTAGCATACATTAAAATTTGAGCATTACTGAATCTACTTAGCTCCATGACTTCTCCATGTTTGTTTGAGAGCAGCTTGTTGATCAGTGTTTTTTTTACAAACATAGGCATTATTTTACTTATGATAGCAGTTTGTTTGGATTGTATTGTGTTTCATTTTGTCATCTTTTCCTCTGATGGAGGAGAAATCAATCTGTTGGATAATTATCTCGCAGCCCGGAACACCACAATGAGATAAAATAGTTCAACTTCTAATTCTGTATCAAAGGAACACAGCAAGAATGATGAATTTATTTAAAGTTTAGCCAAGGATGTTATGGAATGTAAAGTTTTTTTAAGGTAACCATTAAAAAGGACTTTATACTGAAACTGAACTAAAATTTAATATTTTCCTCAGAACAGGCCAAATTAACAGCCTCAGTGGCCTAGCTGTGCATTAGTGTGCTTGTCACAGGATTATGGGGAAGAAATCTCTCTTTGAACACACACCTTCCAGCCAGTTACTGACTACATCACCTTTAGAAATGCAGAAACCTCTGGGGTTAGTGTGAACTCCAGCCACCTAGTAAAATGGCTAGTGGATCTGCATAGCTAAGGATCCGTGAGCCGCAGTCCAGCTTCTTACCTGAGATCTTGTGATTGCCTTGTGTGATAGAGTGCATGGAGGTCTGCTGGCGCAGAGATCCATAATGCACAGGGTGTGGCCTGGATATACCACCCTCATCATACTCCTCCCCAACCCATGGACATACACACTTTTTCTAATGGAACCAAATTGATTACACCTGGTCAACAATCATCTAAGAAGGGACAGGAAATGGCCTTGTATGAATAATTAGTTAAATTTACCGTGTTTTGTCTAAAGATCTCAAAGAGCTTTGCTGTGGAGAGTAAATGTAGTTATTCCTATTTTTATGGATGGCAAGGGGTGCGAAAGGAGGCATGGAGAGGCTGGGTGGCCCCAAAGTCACCCAGCAAGCGACTTTCAGAGCCAGTGATTGAAACCAAATGTCCTGACACTCAGGCTCGTGACTCTCATGTGACAATCTATATTATGTATTATTGCTGGTACCTGAAAAGTTAGCCTGCAGATTAGTGTATTTTCTCAGATTGAAAGTATTCATTAAGAGAAATCATTTACAGCAGCATTGCTCTAGAAATAGAAAAAAACCCAGAAATAAAGTCTTCACTTTTGGGTGTTGTATTATATTAGCGTGATGTGAAACCCTCCCAGTACATATATTCATCTGGTTTCTGATTTTGTCATAAATGTGATGCTCAGCCCAGTTTTTTCTCTGTGAGTAGCTTCAAGCACATCTGGGCCAATTTATGAACTACTTTGCCTTATGTTTCTACCTTGAGGATTAAGGGCAGATAGGAGGCCCAGTAGTAGGACCCGGTATGGCGTTTCAGGGAAGAGGAGGAACCAGAGATCAGAAGGCTCAGAGAGGTTGTGAATCTTTACTTGCTATGAATCTTCATATCACTCACTTTTTTTACTTTCTGCCTATTTTTATCCCTTTTCAATTATGTTTTCACCTCTTTTTTCCTCATATTATCAGTTTTGAGGAAGGATGAGGCAGCTGGAAATCTGGAAGGGGGTTATTATGGAGTTGAGGACTGGGGAATGAGGGTTCTTTGAGTGCTGGAAGAACTGGAAGGAAGAGGAATTGGGGGGAGGAGGGTTGGTAATGCAGAGGAGACCAGACAGGTGTGCAAGAAATGGTTAGGTAGGAGGCACGTCTGAGTTTTGGTGTAGAGGTTGCTGATCTATAGGAAGGAGAAGATGTTTGCATTGGGGTTGATCTGGGAGGAAAGATGAAGCTGAGAGGGTGTTGTCATTTGAATCAGAAGGCTGAAATGAACTGGGCTGCCACTGTATTCTTGAGGGGCCTGGAGGAAAGTTAGATTCTGGGATTGAGAGGAAAGGGGCTTGGTTGTCATTGGGGAAAGAGGGGGCTAGGGGTCTGCTGAATTCAGGACAGAAGAAGAGTTTGCAGGCGAGGAGACTGTGTGCAGGAAGATAAAGGACATGCTTTCTGCGTGGCAGGTTGGCAGTGAGCAAGTGCTTCTGTGCTCCAGACTGGAGCACCCAATGTAGTGAATCATTTGTGAAAGGAGGTGAGTGAGGTTCAGAGCACCAGGCTTTTACGGATGGATTGTCTCTCCCTTAAGCACAATGCTGCTTTCAGCTTCCCAGGGGACGATGCAGTTCTGCATTGACTGTTACTCAGGTGAGAGGCTAAATATTACAATTTGGATCCTTTTTTTGCATGAGGCAGGGCGAGTGAGAATGAGGCTGATGTAGTAGTTAGCCATTGGAGGCCCATTTTGTTCTTGATAAAGGAGAAGTGAGAGAAAAAATATTTAGCCAATTAAAATGAAGGAATGGATAAATGTCAATCTTGACTTCTAAAGATATTGCAGCAAATTCCACATTCTGACATAAACTCTTTTCCATGTAGTATAGTATTAATGGCTATATATCAGCCTTCCAGGTAGTACTGTAAGGCGGCAAGGAGAATTGTGAAGCACACAACGAGGGGAAGAAAGTCTGTTAATAATGAAATATGGAAAAAATAAATTATATGTTGGAGAAGTTTAATTAAACAACTGGCCAAAACCAAGTTTGCTTAAAGTGTAAAATAATTCAGGCCAATCAACTCTGTCAAATGCTTTCTTTGTATGATTGACAGTGAGCATGCCTCATTCCTAAAGATTCTGGCACAGTGTGTCGAATGTGAAACTTTCAAATATTATCAGAATCAGCTAGGTCAGGATGATTCAATAAAAGTATAATATTATTGATATAATTGTCTTAGAAATCGTTTATAGTCTGTTGGAAAAGGAAAATGGCTTATAATGAATGTAAAAGCACGGATCTTTATCTACTCTCAAAATCACAAGGATCAAACCTATATTTGTCTCCCTCGCAGGATAGCTGTTTCTGTACATTTCTTAAATTTCTGAATGAAGACTAGACAAATAATGAGAGACTATAAAATTTTAAAGAAACAAATAATTTGGCTTAGTCATTGCAAATGTTTTAATTACTGTAGCTGTTCTTTATTTTGAAACACTGCATGTCGAATTACCACAGTTAAGGTGCTCTGTTTAGTGCTTTTATCCATTTTATCTCTCTTTCAACTTCAGTTAACATAATACTAGATTCTCCTTGGTTATCTCCTATACAGTTTACCTTTCAAAGATATTCTGCCAGCATGACATTTGGAATCATGTGGGGAAGAAGTAAGTGAAGTACATGAAGGGAAGCATGGAGAGAGGTGAAACAAGTAATCTAGGCCCATACTCCAAAGAATCACTGGTCATGCCTGCCTCTTTCCAATTCCTTGGCAACACTTCTTCTTTAGAAAGCAAGGCTGGATGCATCTTTTCCCATTACAATCAATGAAAACTACTTACAGAGGACATGTGCTATGGGCCAAACCATAAGAAATTATTACAGACCAAGGGTATGTCTAGACTACATGGCTCCGTCGACGGAGCCATGTAGATGAGTTTACTATACATAGGAAAATGAAGCGGCGATTTAAACAATCGCCGCTTCATTTACATAAAAATGGCCACTGCGCTGTGCCGACCAGCTGTTTGGCGGCACAGTGGGGCAGTCTGGACGTGTCGTGGTCGACAAGGGAAGCCTTTGTTGACCGCCCCGGTAAACCTCATTTCACGAGGCCTACCGGGGCGGTTGACAAAGGCTTCCCTTGTTGACCGCGGCACATCCAGACTGCCCCGCTGTGCCGCCAAACAGCTGATCGGCACAGCGCGGCGGCCATTTTGATGTAAATGAAGTGGCGATTATTTAAAATGCCGCTTCATTTTCCTATGTCTAGTAAACTCATCTACATGGCTCCATCGACAGAGCCATATAGTCTAGACATACCCCTAGACTGTGATTTCTCCCTTGCAGGTTTTTGAGGCAGAATCTGGTGGATTTTAGTGGCCAGCTGACCCATCCATCCCATCCTCTCACACCCCAGCCTGCCCCTTACCACTCTACAGATCCCCATCAGAAGGGCTTCCATAAGTATGGGGAAGAGGACATAAGTCATGGAAGCAGTATCTTCTTGTCGGCAAGCACTGACTGTCTTCCATGCATATATGGGAAGGATAGCATGTGCCCTGAAGATGCATGATCTTTTTCTCTTTAAAATGCTTCCTTTGATGCTTGCTACACTCCTACAACCCCTATTTAAATATCTAGAATCTGCTTCCAACGTGTGTTATAGGTGCAGGACAAGACAAAGCAGGTGTAATACCTGAGCAGAAAAAGCATGTTGTACATATTCCCAGAATCAGATGGCTAAATTTAAGTCTATCCCAGAAGGCTTTATCCTGCACTTGTGACATCAGAGGAGCAGATAATACAAGGTCTCCCTAATTTCATCAATCTGAACATAGGGATTCACTGACAACAACTTCTCAGGTGCATTAGGCACCAACAAGCTTCAGAAACAAGCAGGACTGTCTTCTTTTTACAATGATCTTTGTTTCATTATATACAATTATTGTGACCAATAGAAAGAAAACCCTACCTGCCATTCACAGATTAGTTCTGTTAGCATTCTAGTGTGGCATGGAGGGACCTTGTTCCAGCAAACTCTTGTCTAATTTTTCAGAGCAACATTGAAAACTAGACAAATACACAATGTTTCTGATACCACATAATGAATTTCTTCATCAGAGTTGGTCTAGGTTTGGGAGATCACAAATGAGAAAGTCAGCAGCTATTGCCATGAAAACAATTATACCACAAATTTACTTTTGGAAATTAAATTGCCTAAAAGAGAGAAATACTTGTCTAAAAACAAAGATAATTAGCAAAACTGGCAAGGAAAATTATGAAAAAAACAAGGTAATTGGATTTAAATTTAAATATGGTCTTCTTGAAAGTCCAAATATTATCATAATGTCATGGGGTGGATACACCCATCACACTTTGGGGGGCAGGGTTGGGATGCATTACAGCCCCACAGTTGTATCTGTAGGGCTGCCCCCCAGTCTCAGGGCTGTGTGGCCCTGTTGCCTTTGTCAGTGATATGACTCTTGTGATTAGAGCAGTGCGGTCTAGCATCCAGAATCAATCTTACAGCCCCTACTGTCAAGGCAATGTGGCCTGGCAGCCAGAATCCACAATACAGCCCCTTCTGTCAGGTCACTGTGGCCTAATGACTAGTGAATAATATGTCTCATACTGTCAGGGCAGTGCAGCCTAGCAACCAGAGTCAGTAACACCAGCAGGCTGGGCCACTGCATCAGGGTGGGCTGTTGCCAGGATAGGAGGACCCAGGCCTGCCTTCTCCACTGAGTCCCGATCCAGGACCCTAGTGCTGGTAGAAATGCTTGTCACTCACTCACCTCCTTCCTCATCAGTGGTCAGCCCAGAATGAGTTGTTCTCCTGCCTTTTATATCCTGTCTCCAGTTGGAGTATGGCCAGGAAAGCCAAGGGAGCATGGCCTGCTCAGTCAAGAGTGAAGGGTTAAGCTTGCTGCACCCGTGCCGGGATGATACACCCCATCACACATACCCAGCATCTCAGCTGATATAAATTGTCATAGCTTCATTAAAGTCACTAGAATGACACTGATGTATACACTAAGAAGCTGGCCCATAGTTTCTTGTTGTTGATTTAGATTCTTCAAGCAGTCTTTGAGAAGTCATGTTGGTTTAGAATAGTGGTTGGAGCTGGAATCTGGAAATTAAGAGACTGCATTTGTATTCCTACCTCTGTCACTGATTCACTGTTGCATCAACTTAGTTTCCACATCTGTATACTGGTGAGTAATATTTTAACGCATACTCACCTTTGTAAGATCCTTGGGTGAATTGTGTTCTATAAATGCAAATTGCTGCTGGGTTTATTATTTTATTTTATTTTGTTTTATTAATGTGCATTTATTTTACTACTGTATTCCAGGAATTAAGCAGGAAACTGACTTGTTGAATAGAGAGCTTTGAAAACCTGTTGATGTTAAATCAATAATATATGTTATTTACACATTTTGGAAAGAAAACCAGTGTGCTCTCAAACAAGTATTCAGCAATTATAATAGCTAGGAATTGTGATGGACTATTGGGCACCTAAACTTGAGCCAACTCTGTGACCACTGCAACTCCAAGTAGCTGCCCCAAAGAACATCTGACTAGGGGAACTAGTCATAGGCTAGGATGAGACAGAGGGAGTTAAAAGGGCTAATGAGCTCAATAGCCTAGGCCAGTGGGAGGCAACCTGAGGCCCATGGGCTGCATGCAGCCCAACGGGGTTCTATATGTGGTCCAAGAGACATTTTGTTTACTGTTGCCCACCAGCAGGGTTGCCAAATTTCACTGATTTCCATCCTCATGGGGTTTTTTTCCTACCGATATGACTGAAGTGACACACGTAAAGCAGGGGCACATGAAGTGTGGTGCATGCTACTCACATACGACTCTGAGAGATGTGCACTTCCTCTGCATCCAATTAAAGTGCTGCCATGGTTCAATCAGCACACCCCACAAATTCTAAGCATGCAAGCACAGTTTGCAAAACTACCCTATACTGGGAGACTGCTTTGGTTACAACAATCCTGCGGCCCACTGAGATGAAGGAGGGCCACTCCTGCACCTCACTCACTAGCCTAGGCTGCCCATTGCTGGTCTAGATTGCACAAAAGACACAGGAAGGAATTATGGCAGGGAGCATGATGGCAGCAGGACAGATGGGAGATGATTTGCCTTGCCCTAGGAAATGAGGGCTCCAAATTACTGTTGGTCTGTAGTGGCATAGTCAGTGAAGGTGATGGAAAAAAGAACACTGTAAATAACTTGAGCAAAATATTTTACTAGAGGGTCTCTGAGCCATTTGTGTGGCTGGAAAGTAGTTAGACGCAAGTCCACCCTGCCACACGTAGCAAGAATGTTTTAGTGGTAAGATCTTCAGTAAGTGGAGAATAGCATTTAGTTGGTGTGAAGAGAATCTGAAGTGATGATATATTATGGGGAAAGAAAGATGAAAGGAATGAAAGATGAGGGGGGAGGGAAATGGAAGTGAGGGGACAGGCTAGGTGGTAAAGGGGAAGATGGCTTTTCAAGGAAGCAAAGTGAAAGGAAGGTAATAGCTAGTTAGTGAATCAAAGGGCAACAAGCCAAGTTCTGTAATAAAGAAGTGATTAATTGAGGCAGCAAGGGAGAGGTTTAGAACAGAGAGGCTGCAATATTACACAGTTGGGAAGGAAGACTGAAGAACTGTATAGCATGCAAAGAGAGCAGAGAGAAGAGAGCTGGAGGAAAGGAGAAAAAGAACTGAAAATTAAAAACAGAAAACAGATGGCAAGTATATGTCAAGAAATGGCAAGTCCTGTGAAGAAATGGATACCCAGCCTGTAAATAACACACAATTCTCTTTCACTATTAATCTGTCTTTCTAGACACAGAAGCCAGAGTGTTGTGCAATGAAGTTTGAATCAAGTGAATAGACCAATGACTATCTATAATAGTCTCAAAGAATCATCTGTATCAATCTGCCAATCTATTTTTCTATCAGTCTGCCAATCTATTTTTTCCCTGCTGCTTCTAATAGAGTTATTCAATGGATACAATGGCATTAAATCCCACACCTCAAAATATTATATGTAAGAGCATGAGATCCATACTGTAATCCACTTCAAGGTGGTCTTCGGAGTTGTTTCTATGACCACACTGGAGCTTTGCTCAGTTTCCAAGCAGCACTGTCTCCATTTCTTGTTCCCCGGCCTCAGATTCTTTGTCGACAAACCAAACTTACAAAACCAAATATAAACCTGTCTGTCCATGGGGAAGCTATTCCGGGATTTTCGTTGTCAGCCATTTCTCTACTGAATAAAGTGTTCACTGTCTTAAGTGTCTTGCTTGATATTAGAATATTGACTTCATACATTTGATAAATCATTGAATGAAAAAAAAAAAAGATTAGATAGTTTGAGCTTGGTCTTTCTCGGACTAAGAGGAGGCCAGGAGGCCCGATTACATTTTTCTTAAAGGGGCTGGTATGACAGCCCTGGATACAGAATCCTTTTTTTTTTTTTTTTGACCCTGATAAGGTTTGGCAGAGGCAGGTTCAATGTGAGTTGTCGCCACACTGTCCCACTAATATTCCTGTTTTTGAGCTAGATCATGCTTTAGCTTCTGTGTACATTCAGTACTTGGGATGAAATCCTAGCTCCATAGAATCCAATGTGAGTTTTACCATTGACTCTAGTGGAGCTAGGATTTCACCCTTCATCTGTTTGCTGAGATTATATCAACAAGGGTATGTGATGGTATTTTTTTTCTGTTATGCTGACAGAACCACCCCATTTGACATAGGCCACCAAACAGCCATCAGCTGGTAATTACTTTTGTTCACACTGACATGGTTACATTCATATAAATCATCTAGAGGTGAAAGGCTTTGTAGCTTCTCACCCACCCAATCCCTCAAGGGAGCAGTGTTTGGATGTGTTTGGAATGAACGAGGTTATAGATAAGAAAACAGTGACTGTCTGAACTCCAGCGATTTTTTATTGGTTGAATGGGAGGCAAATCCAAAATCTATATATATTCTAGCAGACTTACACAGCATTGCCCTGGTCCGTCAGCGATGTGTGTGTGTGGGGTGGGGGAGGTGTTCAGGACTCAGGGCAGGGCTTTGGGGATTTGGGAGGGAGAGCAGAAAGCTGGGGGGTGGGGAGTATGAGAGTGTGGGTTGGGAGGTGAGAAGGTGCTCAGAGTGGGGGGTCCCATCCAGCATGGGCCTTTTTTCTCCCCCTCTCTCCTGCTGCCAGAGGCTTTTTTCTCCCCCTCAGTTCCCCCCCCCCCACCACCACCACCAGGGACCTTTTTTCTCCCTCCCCAGTCCTCCCAGCTGATAGGGGTGTTTTGTTTCCCTCAAGCCTCCACCCCTAGCTGCCAGATCAGGATTTGACAACAAAGTTTGTTAATCTAATCAGAACAAAAGATAAAATAATGCTTAAATTGTATAATGATGGCTATGTACTAGTACTTTAGCTAAGTCACATTGGTCTTTTTCTAATATTTAAAAAAATTAACTAGGGGTCATCAATGGTAGCACTTCAAGAATAATTTGTAGTGAATACTATAGTCCATTATTTCAATGTGTTTATTAATGAATTGCCTACAAGCATCTTACAGTTGTCTTGAATGTATTTGTAATTCAAAATTACTCACCCAACAACTTATTAAATAATTCTTGCTTGGTAGAATGTTTGTGCAAAGTATTCAGTATCTGAAATCTGCATTGTATTGTTTGTTTCAATTAAGCCTGTATGTTACATGGTGTCTATTCTCAGATGAACATAACTTAGCATTAGGTTTCCAGTGTGGTTTTAACCTTATGAATTCAAAATTTGCTTTTCACGAATATTCACTAACATTTAAATAAAGTATATTAATTATTTGACTAAAATATATTATTTCCACTAACATCCAAGCCACTATATTCAATGTCCTGGAACTGACTCAAAAAATTAACTTAATTTTTTTTTTTAGGTAAGCAAATAGTCCCTGGGAAATTGTGAGGTGTTTATTCACTTCTAATCAGCAATTGAAATAATTTAAAAACACAAAAATTAGGCAGAGGCTACTTAATAAAATGGCAAACGCTAAGGCTGAATAAATTTCTCAGCTGTCCTATTTTCCTGCTAGAAGATATGAATAACTCCCCTTGATCTCAGTGGGAGTTACTTATATTCTCTTGTGGGAGAATAGGGTCCCAGACCTCAAAAAGGAAATATAATCACTCTCTTTGACTCCCTGAATTCTGCCGTGGTCAGACTAACAAATACTCTGGACTCTTTGTTTTTCCATCTGGTGAGCTAACACCATCTCTGCCTCTAAAATGCTTAAATATTGTAGATTTTGGATCTTTCCTATTGTGGGAATCCTTCTGCAAGCACTTCCAAAAAGGATATAATTCCACAGAAGTGGAAGGTATGTTAGCTTTGATGTATCCAGTTATGCGCCAGAGGCCTGTCTCATCCTGTCAGTTGCACTCAGGCAACTCTCAGGCTACATCTAGACTGCAGGCTTTTTGCTCAAGAAGTTTTTGTCGGAAGAGATCTTCCACAAAAACTTCTTGCGCAAAAGAGCGTCCACACTGCAAAAGTGCATCGAAAAAGCAATGCACTTTTGTGCAAGAGAGCGTCCACACTGCATGGATGCTCTCTCGCAAGTAAGCAGTGATTGCTATGGACAGAATGGCCACCAGGGCACCTATGCTTTTTCCTCTTCCCTCCTCTTACGCAAAAAACCCTTCTTCCCCATCCACACACGCCTTTTTGCGAAAAAGCTCTTGTGCAAAAAGGCGTTCTTCCTCATAGAATGGGGATTACCAATAGTGCAAAAACTCCTCTGATCTTTCAATTTACTTGTGCAAAAACGTGCTTGCGGTGTGGGTAAGTTCTACAAAAACTCTGTCGTGTAGACATAGCCTCAGTGAGGTCAATGAGGGTTCCACTAGTGCAGCTATTTAGGTGATTGGGCCACAGGATCCTTATTCACTGGTAGGGGTAAGTCCCATTGATTCTATGAAAGTTACTCATATCTTGTGGCAGGAAATTAGGGCTCCAAAGATAGAGTAGGAAAACTAATTACGATAGTTTCCATGCGTTACAGGACAGAAACAACCTGCACTAAGTGTCTGTAATGATTTTCAAATGTAAATCTTGTTAATGAGGTCTGGTGCACAAATTAAACTTGTATTTTAACTTACACATGCTTTCCCATAGCAGCCTTTGACTCTAATGGATGCTGATTTTGCAACAATACGGAGGTGAGCTTTACATAATGACTTATTTTGAACAATTTCTCCAATGTTCCAGACAGAAAAGTTTCATTCAGAAAATAGCTTAAATGTTTTCTTGTTTCTGTTTCTTTTCATCAGTTGTTTTGTTGATGTTGTTGTTTTGTTTTGTTTATTGGTGATCAGGACAAAGACGATCCTCTTCAATTATTTTTAATAGCAATGTGTGTCTTGTGCAACATTTCATAGTAGGTCAGGATCCTGTGCCTCCTTTAGCTGAAACTTTCTTTATAAACTTCAGAACTGCTTGGCTTTTGAGAACTGAAACAGAACATCATGTGCAGGACTTCTATTTTATTCCTTGAGAGTGTGATGCAGTAGTAGGAGGGAAAAGGTGGCAGCTTTTAAGGAAAAGAAGAATCAGAATGAACCATTTCTTAAGGCTGTTATCTTTTTCAGTGAAAAGTGTGTGTGTGTGTGTGTGCACGTGCACACACTTTTCAATATTGGATGCCTGTAGTTAGGCATCTAAATAAATTCATATGCAAACACAAACAAAAACCTGATTTTCATAGATGTTTAGGATCTACAACGCCCATTGACACAGATGGGATGGAGGGGTACTCAATACTTCTGAAAATCAGACTGCTTTTATTGACATGTCTACATACGTATTTAGGACTTTACCTCTCAGCACACAAGTTTGAAAGTGTTGGACATTGTGCATCACATTGAGACTGGATTTTTCTATTTCTCATCAGCTGTTGTGTTTGGTGTCTAGACTGTATTGTTTGTCCTGTTTAAGCTGTAAGTGGCTGACAGAATGGTCTAGACCACTTCAAACATAGTAGTGACAATCAATAAATAATAATGCCCAGTTTACAAAAAAAAAAATCTATATTTTTTATAACATCATATACATGAAAGTCCTTGTGCCAATATTTTAAATACAATCTAGTACAGAAAACAATTGACCAAGCCCCATTTGTATGCCATTATATGGGTATGTATTTTGAACACTTTTTTTTTACCGGATTCATTGTAAGCAATACTTGTCATTCTGCAAATAAAATTCATATTAGAAAAATGGTGCAGTCCTGTAAAAGTTTAAAAATGGACTCCAAATATAGCTTCAATGGTGGATGGTTGATATTTTCACAAATAACAAGGGTCTGTCCATGTCCTTACGCTTTTTAATATCAGGTCTTTGTCCTTTTATCAAGTCCCATGACCTCTTCCGGTACTCACTAACACATTGATGGCTTTTGGCACAAACTGTGTCTCCTTCCCCACATGCAGTGCCCTAAAGTATTCTGGACTGCCTTAATGATCTTTTTGCTAGCTCATACATCTCCAAAGACTTTATTCAGGGCCCACCGAAATCAATGGGAGTCTTTCTATAGACTTATACCAGTCTTATACCAGTCTGAGATTTTTTTTTTTTTCAGACTCTCCTCTCTGCCATTTTTTCAATATGGATGCAAACATACATTAGGCATAGCTATTAGCATATTACATGGTTAAATTTTGTTTTGATGACTAATTCCAGTAACTTCCATTTTGCTTTTTGTATTCAAACGACCATTTTATTCAGATCCACAAAGCAGTGACTTACCTACAGCAGGGACCATCAAAAATGTTCCATGATATCAGGACTTTCTGCCAGAGGTTGCAGTGCTCTGGTAAGAACATAAGAACGGCCGTACTGGGTCAGACCAAATGTCCATCTAGCCCAGTATCCTGTCTGCTGAGAGTGGCCAATACCAGATACCTCAGAGGGAGTAAACACAACAGATAATCCTCATATGACCCGTCCTGTCATCCATTTCCAGACAGACAGGCTAAGGACACCTGGCTAATAGCCATTGATGGACCTAACCTCCATGAACTTATCTAGCTCTATTTTTAACCCTGTTAAAGTCCTAGTCTTCACAACATCCTCTGGCAAGAAGTTCCACAGGTTGACTGTGTGCTGAATGAAGAAAAACTTCCTTTTGTTTGTTTAAACCTGCTACCTATTCATTTCATTTGGTGACCCCTAGTTCTTATATTATGGAACCTTCTCCTTCTTCACTTTTTCCACGCCAGTCACTATTTTATAGACCTCTCTCATATCCCCCCAGTCTCCTCTTTTCTAAGATGAAAAGTCCAAGTCGTTTTAATCTCTCTTTATATGGGACCCATTCCAAACCCCTAATCATTTTTGTTGCCCTTACCTGAACCTTTTCCGATGCCAATATATCTTTTGTGAGATGAGGCAACCACATCCGTATGCAGTATTCCAAATATGGGCATACCATGATCTATATAGAGGCAATAAGATATTCTCTGTCTTATTCTCTATCCCTTTTTTAATGATTCCTAACATTCTGTTTGCTTTTTTGACTGCCACTGCATACTGAGTGGATGTTTTCAGAGAACTATCCACAATGACTCCAAGATCTCTCTCTTGAGTACTTGTAGCTAAATTAGTCCCCATCATATTGTTTGTATAGTTGAGATTATTTTTTCAATGTGCATTACTTTACATTTATCAACATTAAATTTCATTTGCCATTTTGTTGCCCAATAACTTAGTTTGATGAGATCTTTCTGAAGCTCTTCACAGTCTGCTTTGGTCTTCACTATTTTGAGCAGTTTAATATCATCTGCAAATTTTGCCACCTCCCTGTGTTCCCCTTTCTCCAGGTCATTTATAAATAAATTGAATAGGACTGGTCCCAGGACAGATCCTTGGGGGCCACCACTAGTTACCTCTCTCCATTCTGAAAACTTACCATTTATTCTTACCCTTTGTTTCCTGTCTTTCAACCAGTTATCAGTCCATGAAAGGACCTTCCTTCTTATCCCATGACAACTTACTTTATTTAAGAGCCTTCGGTGAGGGACCTTGTCAAAGGCTTTCTGGAAAGCTAAGTATACTATATCCATTGGACCCCCCTTGTCCATATGTTTGTTGACCCCCCCTCAAAAAACGCTAGTAGATTAGTAAGGCATGATTTCCCTTTCCAGAAACCATGCTGACTTTCCCCCAAATGATAAGTCAATAACACTGTACTTACTTCTAAGGGCATGTCTACACTAGGAAATTATTTTGAAATAATTAAATTCAAAATAACTCCTGAAATAGCTATTTTGAAACAAGCTTATTCCCTGAGGAAAGCAGGAGTACAGATTTCAAAATAACTAGCCTGTTATTTCGAAATAATGGGCTTTATAGTGTGGACGATCTGCTTATTATTTTGAAATACTCCCTAGGGTAGACCAGGGGTAAGTGGTTCCAATTCTAACTGGCCTTCCCCATATGACAAGTCTTTGCTTACAGCTTAGTGCCATCAAACAGGCCTAGAACTCTCTTTGAGGCAGTACTCAGCCATAAGCAAAGAAATTAAATAATTTCATGAGAGCCAAATCCACAATGATCATAGAAGTAAGGGAGAAAGCAACACATCAGCACTAATAGAAAAATGGATTTTGGAAAGTCAGACTTGGTTCATTTATCACTGCAGGAATTACTCTGAATTCCACTGAAGGGTGGGTTTAGAATGTCCTATGTATTATGTAGAATATAATGGAGCCATATATCTCATTCTGCAAGATGCAATCCACTGAGCAGAATTCTGCACCAGAACTTCTCTGAAATAGCATCCAGCGTAGCAAGGGAGAAGAAAGGCAAACTACAACTTCCTGAATTCAGCTGAGTAAGGGAGGACAATAAATCAAGGGGAGATGCTTATTTTTCCACCTGAATGGTTCCCCTCCTTCTCAAGTACTGTAGAGGTGTTTTCCTCTGACAAAAAGCAATGCGGGCCATGGCCCACAGCACACTACCTATAAGCAGTTTGTGTTCAGCTGGCAAAGTTGCTGGTCTCTTATTTTTATGCTCAGGCAGCAGTGTGTGATTGCTACCAAACTTGGGGGACCCAGCCTGGAAGTCAGGCTTCCACTTTCACATACTGGATGCAGGAGGAATGTTGGCTTGTACTGAGGAGCACTGCAAAAGAGGAAGTAGCACTACTGGTCCCCAACCAGTTTGGCTCCTGCCTATGAGCTCTGATTGCTACATGAACGCAGTAATTCTGGTCAGCAGAGTGAGAGGAGAGACCATAGCTCTGCCAGCAGTGTCCACTGGCCCTCTTCCTATATTTGAAATAACTTTGAAAGATCACAGACTTTCCACTGGTCAGATTCCTTTTGCTCTCAATCGTGTCCCTTTTATTTATTTATTTTTAAACAAGCCATTTCAACGTCACACAATCACAATTTCTGTCCAGTTACTCTCGAAAAACCCCAGCCCAAATCAAACGTGTTTACCTGATTTAAAGTTTATAAAGCATTACATTTTACCTTCACAATACTGCTGGAATGGATGAATCAAGGGTGGCCTCGCTGCCCATATGCCATTCAGCCTCTGTCTGTCTTTTTGTTTACACTGGGAATACAATAGAAACTATAGTCCTTCCAATGCATCATTTATAAGTGTATTCTACCTCTGAATGTACAGACAGAACTGGCTCTGTGAATGAGGTCTGTGAATATTGCCAAGACACTGTGCTTTGTTCAGCATTATTCTTCACAATAGATACCACACTTTGGAAGTAATTTTAAAAAGGGAATCAAAATAGTGGTACTTTTAGCCTTTGTTTCTTTTATACCACACTGCATTCTCTGTCTCTCATTCAGCTGCTTCTATTATAGTGACAAATTAAATAAACCACTCCATTGCTAAAGAGGCTTGGGCAGCCTGGGCTGCAGTACACTGCCGCACTGGAAAGATGAAATAAACATTTACCGGGGGTTTTATTCTTTGCCCTTTTTAGCTAACTTTAGTCAAACATTTTTGAAACACAAAATTGAGAGAAACAGAGAGAGAAAGAAGGAGTGCTTCCAGATTTTGGGCTGATCTGCAGCACCGAGAGAGCTGGCATCTGGAGGTGATGAAAAAGCCATGTGTCCAGGTAATGAGCCTGCGCTTTTAGTGCTCCACTTTTCAGAAGCACTGAAAGTTTCTTCCTGCTGTGAGGCCCCTGGGAGCGTGAATGGGTGAGTTACATATAGAATACTCTAGTCTAGTGCAAACAGGAGCCGCTTAGCAGTCTGGCTGTAGACGTGGGCAAACGGCGAAATGAAGCAGTAAAAGTTTGGGGTTGATTCTCCGGCCGCTGGCATACGCCTGTGTTTTATAAGGCATATTAGCCAGCAGTTCGTTCTGCAAAGGTGCGTGGTGCGTGGACAAGGCTCGTGGGGTAGCGGCAGGTTTTTGCCTTTCCTCAAAAAGTTATTGATCGGGTTCTGGTGCTGGAGAGCTGTGGGCTGTGAGCCCGGAGGAAAACGAACACGGGGCTGCAGGATGACCCTTAACTTTGCCGTGCTGCTTTTCTGACTTGGGCCGGGGGGGGAGCCCGCTTTCTTTTAGCAAGCGACACCCATCCCACCAAAAGCCCCCGAGGACACTTTGTGAGAGTCACAGATTCAGAGGGAGCGCGTAACGAGCGCTTGCAAACAATTAATCGGGGGTGGGGGCCCTTAGCATGCTGATGCGCGGGCATATTAGTCTTCTGAGAAATACCATCAACTGACGGCTTCCCCCTTTCTACCCAGCGAGGCTCTGAGAGTAATGACCCTCAAACCCCGAGCGGGGGAGAGTGTAAATGCGCGTAAATAATGCAGGACGCGTCTCTTCCCAGTGCCTTTCCCCTCCCTGCCCTTCACAAAGCGAATGGCTGCTGGGCAGGCGGGCGCCGGAGAGCCAGGGAGGCGGTTGGTTTTGAAGGGGTCTCAGAAGCAGTCAGAGCCCTTCGGAAACCAGAGCGCCAGGAAAGGCCAGTGCCGGGAGAGGGGCTTTGAAGACTCCAGCCGGCAGCGAAATTGACCTCATTTGGAATGCGAGGCGGCCCCGGCAGCGCGGGCCCCCGCCTTCGGAGCCGGGGCGGTGTGAACAGCGCGCCGCGGGGGCGGCTTTTGTTGCTGAAGAAAGACTTGTGTTAAAAAAAAAATAATCAGAACAATAAAGCTCAGGTGAAAGTGTCTTGTATTGTCTAGGCAAATTCTGGGTAATTTGCCCCCGGGGAAATCCAGCCGCCTTTAAAAACACTCCCCCCTCCCCCCTCCCCCTTCCCAAGCGTAAATGTCTGTGGGGTCCCCGGAGAAGGCGCGGGCAGGGTGGTTGGGAAGCTGAAGGTCAGGGTTACCCACTGTGGCCTGACTTTTAAGCCATAGAGGGTTTTCTTCCCCTTGTTGCCGTGTCAGGTCTCATTTGGCCAGCATTGGGCGAAAGGGGCGGGCCTGCTCATGACAGGAGGGGGTTAAAGGAGATTACACGCTTCAGAGGCTGTCAGCAGCTCCGGCTGCCGGGGGGATGTTAAATGGCGATTTAATGGTCAGCGTTATCTGGGGCCTATCGGTGGAGATCTGCTGGTTTCAGCAGCTGAAGGGGCGCGCTGGTTCCAGGGGCGGGTTCCGAGCTCCGCGGGAACGCTGAGCGCCCTTTCCCGCCGCCCAGCCCGCGCGCAGCATCTAAGTGGGGATCTGGGTTGCTCTTATCTGGGGGCTCCTCCAGCCGTTAGGAAGCGAGGATGGGGCCACGTGGGCTTAAACTGCAGCAAGGGAGGTTTAGGTTGGACATTAGGAAAAACTTCCTAACTGGTCAGGGTGATCAAACACTGGAATAAGTTGCTTAGGAAGGTTGTGGACTCCCTAGCTCTGGAGATGTTTAAGAGCAGGTTAGACAGACATCTATCTATCAGGGATGGTCCAGTCCTGAGGGCAGGGGGACTGGACTTGATGATCTCTCATGGTCCCTTCCAGTTCTAGTGTTCTATGATTCTGTGATTCATATGCAGTTTCAAACACATGTAAACTGGCTCAAAACGATTCAGGCAGCTTTGAGCGCAGCCCAAATGGCGAGTCACACTTTTGCGATCAAAACATATGCCCAGGGAGGAGGGGGTGGCTGCTGTGCCAGGCGGCTGGGAGCGAGTGTTGCTGATCACTGCCAAGCCAATGTGGGGAGTGTGGGAGAGAGGAGAGAACACGCAGGCGTGCACATTCGGGAAAGTGCTTCACCGGCACTGTCTGCTCACCAGGTTAGGGGTCAGCCCAGAAAGTTCAGGCTTAGTGAATGTAATATCCTGTCAAAAAGCCTCATGCTAATGAATCCTGGCTGGCCTCGCCGGCTGAGTTGGCACAGCAGCCTCGGCACTGCAGCATGTGAGATAGCATGCCTTGTTTATGGGCAAGAAATTGTGCTGTGCTGGCGTGCACAGGGCTGGCCAGAGGAGCGGGGATCATTGGTGGGGGCTTTACCCTCCCCCCCTGCAGTAACCACTAAGCTGGGGGAATACACAGAGCTGAGGCATTCAAGTGATTCTTGTTCATTCCACTTGCCTAAAGTGACATGTGGTGTTTGTTTTCCCACTCCCTGCCTTATACCTATGGTGTACCTTTGAGTCATTCCGCAATTCTGGCATTCAAAAGAAGGGTGCATCTACACAGCACCCTTACCTTGAAATAAGCTACACAATTTGCACTATGCAAATTGCATAGCTTATTTCAATCTTATTTCAAAATAACTTATTTTGCAATTATTTTGAAATAAAGCACTATTCCGAAACATCCCTAATTCCTCATGTAATGAGATTTACAGGGACATCGGAATAGCAAGCTCATTATATTTCGATATAACGGGCTTGCTCTTAAGATGCGGAATAACTATTTTGGAATACTGCAGGTATCCCAAAATAGCTCTGCAGTGTAGACGTAGCCTAAGAGACAAAATTGTATGTGTGTGCATGTGTCTGTATGTGTATATGTGTCTGTGTGTGGCTATGTGTGTGTGGCTATATATATATAGAGAGAGAGAGAGACACACACACACAGACAAGGACACACACATGTGTATGTATATGTATGTGTCTGTATGTGGCATGTGGCTATGTGTGTGTCCATATATTTTTGTGTGTCTGTGTGTGGAGATGTGTGTATGTCCATATATTTATGTGTATCTGTGGCTGTCTCTCTCTCTCTCTCTCTCTCTCTCTCTTGTGGCTATGTGTGTGTGTGTGTGTATGTGTATGTGTCTGTGTGTGTGTGTGTGTGGATATATGTATGTGTTTATATATTTCCTAGGCATGGCTTTTTAATGTTTCATGGAGTCACCAGATTTAAAGCACAAATCCTATAGGGAGAAAATGTAATCAGAATGCAAATAAATAAGGTGTAATAAACTGCAAATTGTAACCCTTGCTGAGTAGTTTTTTTGCTGCTGGGGTAATTTTAAAATATACTGTTCCTAACCAAGTAACACAACAAAAAAAAAAAAGGAAAGGGAAAAAAAAGTTCCTGTGTACTTTGTTCAAGGTTCTGCACCTCTCTAAGCAGCTGTCACATCCGTACATTATGGTACATTGAATCTGAATGAGGCTCTCCACATCAAAACCTTGCATCCATTATGATATCATCTCCTGCTCTAAGCTGTAATGCTTATTAATTCTGCACCCATACTCTCCAAGCTTCAGCAAATGTATTCCATCAGCCTAGCATTTAATTTAATTAGTACAGCTGGGCTCTCATTCTCCTTTCTGTGTCAGAGGTATTGTCAGCACGTTCTGCTATAACACAATTACTGATTGCTTTTAGATAGGCAGAAATATGATTAGGGTATTGGGTGACTGTATCATAAGCCTTATTAGATTCATTTGAAATCTGGAGATAAATAGGAAACTTTTATTTGCAGTGTAATGAGATTATGCTTATTAGGCCAAGGCCTCACAACCTTTTGCAAAGAACATAGTGTATCGCTAGGATTATACTCTGGAACCACACTTTTTGCTCATAGCATCCAAGCAATTTCTTAGTGGCTTTGAGATTTAACTGTTGTGGTACTGTACACATTTGAGGATTGTTTTTTATCTCAGTAGCTTTCCCGTATGGTAGAAAATATGTAACTTTCTCAGTGTGTTTTCTTCTACTTTAATCCAGGAATCTTGGCAGAGTGTTTTGTTAAGCAGATAGAGCAAGTAGGTGAAAAATGTTTAGATGGGTTGGGAAATCATGTGAGCGAGCAGACAGAGAGATATCCTGGATAGAAAAGGGTTTTTTGGTTTTTTTTAAAGAAACTCCATTTTTCTAAAAAGAAAAACACGTGCACTTTGTAGCCATTTCCAAGGCTAACAAAAATAAATTCATATTAAAATTTTCATGAGGTCTACCTAATCGATAACGATAGGGCTCTCGTGAAATATGTAATGCATTTCTTTGTGCAAAAGATCTGTGCCTGCTGTGCAGTTTCATCTGAGGATCAAAAACCAGAGTGCATTGAAGTTGTATATATATCACACCGTTTTGTATTATATATTATTGTGACAACATATTTGGGATACAAGAAACAAGTGGTTTGTTATCAATGTTTATTTATCATTAGGATTCAGAATTATTATCTGGTAGTTTACCAGTGACTGTCAATGGTCACTGATTTAACAAGTTATGGGGGAACCCACTAGTTTTAACATTCGTGTGGACTTTCAGTCTGAACTTGCTCCCATGTAAGTTTTGCTACTGACTTCAAAGAGAGCAGGATTGGGCCCATAGTGAGTCCTTTTTGCTCATGAAAATTTCAGCAAAATCCTGGTATGGACATCCATGCCACTCTCATAGCTGAGTGTAACAAAGACCTGGGTCTTGGCAACATTCTTTGTGGCATTATTTTATCAAACAGTATGATCATCATATTATGTCTGCATTAATAGTACAGGATAAAGAATCTTTCATCAGGGAGTTGCCTATGTATCAATAGTTTATTGGCTTTTTATTTTTCAGTTGGCTAGCACTGAGGTGGAGCCAGGAATGGCTTTGTTGCCACTGACAAATAGTAGTGAGTTCTAGGTAACTTTAGAAAACAAAAATAGCTGTAGGTCGGGGAGGGTGTGTGGCAATTCTGAAAATATCAGGCAGAAAAATTAAACATGACACTTGTGTTGCGTGGGTGCATTTTTGTTTTAGTTAATGAGAAAGAGTTCTAGGGTTGCCAGATCCAACTGGAGGCCTTCAGGGAAAGAAACTGAGTTAGGGGACGTAAATTCAGTCTCAACTACTAATAGCTCAGTTGCAGCTTGGCACCACTTTTGTGTGGTTCCTTCACTGAAGAGCAGCTGACAACTGCTGACCTGTCTCAGAAGCAACCCTTGTGCGTATGCATGCATGTAACAGTCATCGTAAATTACACTTCTATAGTAGCTCTCCCAGCGCTTTGCAAAGATAGCATTCATTCTCTCTGTTTTCCAGGCAGGGAAAATGAGGCACAGAAAAGTAAGTGATTTACTCAAGATCACACAGCAAGTCAGGTGTCCCGTCCACTTTATGCAGAAGTCAAACACGGAAGATAAAATACTAATACTATACATAAGGTATAGAGACATATTTTATTATTTATATAACATAATAGGTGTGGATGTCACTTGACACCCAAATACTACAAAATGTGATTTCACAGATAATTTTAAGATGAAAAATACACAAACATGTAAGAAATGATAGACAGTCTTTAGCATCTTTCTATCTACCAAAAGAGATGAATAGAAGGGACAGCAGCCCTGCATTATTTTGAACTGGGCCCTTTTCATGGAGAAAGAAGGGGAAGGGACAAATGCTACAGTTTGTCAGTATTTTAATTTAAAATACACTATGATTGCCTATGTGAAAATGATCTCCTGGCCTTGTTCCATTTCCTTGTGATCCGATAGCCACACTAAGGCAGGGGGGCAACTCATATGCTTAAGGTTATATCCATGCTTCAGTGCCCTGTTGGATCAGGGTTGATTTGACATGCTCAGTAAAGAGAAGCTGAACTATGATGTATCATTTTTATTCCCAGAGTGGTTTATCCAGATTCTGTTTGAGATGTGCAACCTTTTTGCTTCAGCAAGTGGTTTATTTCTTCTGTGTATAAGCAGAGGACTTCAGTCTCTGGGCCAAAAATAAATGAGTTGTTACATCCGAGTGCTAAATTACAACAAACAGTTTTATCTTTGGCCTGTTCTAAACAAGCAGGTTTGTAAAAAGAAATACTAATAGCCAGTTATCCTAAAACTGGTTGATTAAGTGAAAGTGTAACTAATTGTTACATGTTTGTTTCATGTAGACTCAAAGGTAGAATCACAACAGAAGTAATTAGAGTAATTATTAAGGTCTGCATTTAATTCAAAATCCCCAGGGAATATTGCATTTTCATTCATCTGAGCTATCCTTCCTATTAAAAGATAGACTGTTTCTCAAAGCTTCCATTTACAGGTGTGTTTGTGCTCATGTCCTCTCATATGTTATCTTGCTCTCCATCCACAGGGACAATAGTTGTTGCGCATAATCTTGGTAATCCAAAGGGAAAATGTTCTTGGTAACTTCTGTGTGCGCATCTTTACCATTTCTTGCCCCTAAACAGGAGTACTAATCATTTATTTAAGGCTTGCAGAATCTTAGGGTGGGAGTGTTAGGATGAGCTCTCCTTGATCTTTATAAAGATTGCACTGCACACATTAAGATGCTAAAACTAGGCATTACTGATGCAACCACAGAGAAAAATGCAACCATACTTGTTTTTCATGAGTCACTGAAAATGGAACCACGATTTGTGTCATTTCATTGAATCAGAAGGATCCAGTTCCATCAACCTACTAAATTGCTCCATTTTAACACCAGCTTTGTAAAATCCAAAGACAATCTACCAAAAAAATGTTTTCAGCACCATTTGTTCTAGAGTAGCTCTCACACTATTTTTTCAGTCTGCATATTGAAGATGAATTTGGAGTAGCACCACCCTGCAAAAGCACCCACTAAGGGCCCAGTTCTGCAAATTGCTGACCACCTCTTCTGACATGGTGAGTAGCGAGCACCCGTAACTGCTATTGACCTCTGTACTTGGCAGAAGGCACATCATATCTTCCCAGGATGGGGCATGAATTGAGTTGGTTCATTCTCTCTCTGAATGGATTAAAGTGTCTAAACTGGTGCAAATGAAATAGCACCATTGACTTCCTGAAACACAGATCATTGCCAGTCAAACAGAAAGCAATGTAACTTGGTGAATTAGTGTATTGCTTGCTTTTCATTGCTCCTGGTTCTGATCCAATTAGGGCACTTCCGATTCACAGCATGAGTATATAGATACTTATATAACATCTCACTCTTGTCCCGGCCAGTTTTCAGACTATTATGTTTTATGTAAACAATAGCTACCCAAATAATTCTAGTCCCATTCTCTAAATAAATACCAAACATATTTAAACAAAAAAGCACACTAACAACAATTCCTTACTACTGCTTTCTAATATAACTAGAACTGCTCTGGAATTAGTTGAATTTTTGCGACCGTTATAATGCTGCTTATCCCATTATTATTGGTAGTCATTTATTTACTTAGGGTATGTCTACACTACAGAGTTTTTTTGGAAAAATAGCCATTTTTCTGAAAAAACTTCATTTATGTCCACACTGCAATCGCGTTCTTTCGGAAAAAAAACCTGAAAGAACAGAGGGGTTTTTCTGATATTGGTAAACCTCTTTCTACAAGGAAGAAGCCTTTTTCCAAAAGAGCTCTTTCAGAAAAATGTGTGTGTGGACAGAAAAGAGAGGTTTTTTTGAAAGAAAAGGAAAGAGGAAACAGCACAAGTGCCCTGGTGGCCACTCCATCCATAGTAATCACAGCTTAAATGCGAGATAGCATCCATTTAGTGTGGATTCTATCTGTCGAAAAAAGCAGATTGAAGATACCTTCCGGAAAACCTTCTTCTGAAAGAAGCCTGCATTCTAGATATAGCCTTAGTTACAGACACTGCAGTTGTGCCTAAAGGCCTTGGTCAGGTATTGGGCATCATTGTTCTATGCACTGTCCACACGTATAATGAAAAAGCAGCTGCTGCTCAAGCAGTGTCAGCATTCACTATTATTCACTATTATTCACATTTATATTTTGTATCGAAAATTTTCCACAGGCTGAAATTTGATATCCAGTGTGGTTTGTAACCGTTCTCAAAATTATTCACATGTAAGTTTCAGTTATTAAATCAGGAGCGTGGTGACACACGTTTAGTGCTTGCTTAGCCTCTAGGGGACAGAATGCCATGAGTTATTTTCTAATTAACCCTTTTGGTTAAATGGTGCCCAAGCATTGGTGAGCCCCAGAAGGAACTGCTCAAGCTCTCCTCGTAGAAGGTATGTGCAATGTGAGTCCTGCATGTAAAAAGGGAGAAAATAGTGGATATGTAAAGTTTCAAAATGAGACTGGGTAAGTCCATTCCCCTACCTCCCACTGGAGCTGGTTGAAATTATTTTGTCAAAACATTTTAGGAACATGGGAATTACCAGGCTGGGTCAGATCCAATGTCCTTTTAATCCAGTATCCTATCTCTGAGAATGGCCAGGTCCAGATGCTTCAGAGGAAACTATAGGAACCATAAAGTAAGCGGATGTTAAATAATCTGTCCCCCTACATATGTCTACACTACAGAGAAGATCAAAGATGCTGCTGTCAATCTTCCAGGGTTCAAATTAGCGGGTCTAGTGAAGACACGCTAATTCGAACTGAGAGGGGCACTTCTGTCCATGCCCTATCCCCAAGTTCACTGGCGATCCCACTCCACCTCCCTACTTTCAGCAGGTCTCTTATCCTGCTTTCCAAATGCAGGAGCCAGCTTCATCCCTTGCTTCCACAGGAGTAAGGGAAGTCAAAGGAAGAGTGTTCTCCCTTCAACTTCCTGCAGTGTGGATAGTGCCAAAAGTCGAGTTAAGGTACTTGGACTTCAGCTACACAATTAATGTAGCTGAAGTTGCGTGTCTTAATTCAACCTTATCCCATAGTGTAGACATACTCTTACAGATTATTTTAAATCCTGAAGCAGGAGATTTAATTTCCCTCCCAGAGCTTTTTGTTATCATTAGTTATAATTCTAGATATTTTTGGCATTCATATAAATAGCCACACTTTTTTTTTAATGTTGCTAAGTTTGTGACCTCACTGATTTCCTGTAGCAATGAGTTCCATAGTCAAGTTGCCCCTTGTGGGGGAAAGAATTTGTTGTTTTCAGTAAAAAGAGGCTTTTTGACCAAAAGTCAAATTAGAATTTTTCCATTTTTTTCTAGGTACATTTTGCGGTTTGGTTTTTGAAAACTAAAACTTTGGAGATTTTCTTTCAAAATTTCTCACCAAAAGAATTGGCATTTCTTCCATCAGTCTCATATCTTTAGTTTTATGAAAATGAAATTTGGCTATAATGTGTTATGACTGAATTCCAGCTGTCATTTTTAAAAATAACTTTAAAACTTTAGGACCTGAGTTTGCTACTCTAAGGCAATGTCTATGCTACACACTCTTTATGCCGGTGAGCAGGGTATGGGGTAGCTATGCATCGCAGTAAAGAGGAAGCTGCATCCACTTGTCAATGTGTAGCTAGCTACACATGTCAATGAAAAGTCTCAGCTATAGGGAACTACCAGAGCCTTTCCCTTCTGCCACAGTCTTTCCCTGTCACAGGGAAAGGCTACCACAGCTCAACACCCCAGGAATGGCCCAAGAAACAGGGAACTGCTGGAGCTTTTCCCCATGGCCCCCTCTGCTGGACTTTTCCTGCTGCTGAAGCCTTTCCCTTTGGGAAGGAAAGACTCAAGCAGTGGGGAGGCAGCAGGACCCTACTCTGCTAAAACAGTGCAGACAGGAGAGGCACTACTTGGGCATTTAAAGAGCCATATAGGTACATACCCATAGGGTTCAGGTGTGATTGTACTTGCCTAAGCAGTGCCTCACCATCTGTTCTGTCTGTGCTAGGTGGGTTTGTAGTGTGTGTACGCTAGACACCGTGAAGGGAGTGTGCAGTGTAGACGTATCTTTGCTCACATTAAGTGGTACTTGACTACCCAAATAGTTGTATTGGTTTATATGAAGTTGCTTGCAGAGTAATGTCCTGCTCTCCATACCTAAGGGAAGACAGACTGATTCTTGCCACAGGTAAATGGCGAAGAAATGACACTGTAGCAGTCTGATAGGATATTCTGTTGGGTCACTTACCAATGAATGGTGTTGGTCATTTTGGGGATCCACAATGGAAAATGCAGACATGTCCCTTAACCTTGTGCTTAATTTGCAATGAAAGACATGACAGGGCTCAAGCAATTAGATGCTGAGGCTCAAGTAATTTTTTGTCTTTTATAACTGATGTGGCGCACAGAGGTGTCAGGGCTATGAACTGCCAAACCTTGAGGTGCCAATGCTCAGCCCTGACACTAAGTAAGCACTGCATCCACCTCCATGCACACCAGAATGCAGATGTGAGCACACACGAGATACAGTGAAAAAAGTCAAGTTTTGACAAGAAAAAAAAAAGAGAAATTTCCATGAAAATCTTTTCCCTGTGATTTTAGTGAAGATAGTTTAGTTAGTCAGTGTAACCAGGTGCTCTATGCTAATCATGTCTTAGACCATTTGTGCCCCTACACACACACACGCATTCCTATTTGCTCTCCAGGAAGACCCCGAAAACCATTTCCTATGGCAGAGTTGTTATAGTCTATCAGTTATATAACGTTTAATTACTCCTTGCCCCTCATTTTCAAAAAAGTGGTCAGTGCTTGTCTGTTCAACACATGTGCTTCCCTGAAAACGGAAGGCTTTTCCAGAACACGTACAGCTTGGAAAGTGCTGAGGAATTTCCCTGCACGGCTTCTTTTGTGCTTCAGCATTCATCAGAAGAAAGGGCAAGCGGGTTATGAAAGTAGTTGCCTCTTCGTATCTCCTGAATAGTTGGCTTCCTAACTGAAACCTCTAAGAAAGTATATTTGCAATGGGGGTTTTCATGATATGGACAGCTGAAGTAAGGAATGATGTTGTGTTCCTTAAAGAACATTATCACAAGTCAGAAGACTTAGATTTTACTCCCAGCTCTAACACATGCTGCCCATGTGACCAGAGTTTTCCCCTTAGAACCAGTTTTTCAAAAGTGACTATTGATTTTGGATGCCCAAATGCAATAGCTTAAAGGGGCCTAATTTTCAGAAAAGGCTGAGCATTTACCTTCTGATATGCAAGGCACTATAAAATGGCTCAGATTGGGCCTCCAAAAGCTGAAGAACTCAGAATCAAAACTCATGGATTTCTGTGCCTCAGATTCCTGTCAATATAATAGGGTAAAAATGGTCCTCTACCTCATAGCGTGGTTTTGAAGCAAAATTAATTCTTTGTAATGAGCACAGAGATGCTGGAATGCACAACATTGTATATTTTTATTGTTAGAGTTGGTCAAAAGTTCCTGAACTGTGAGTTTTCAATCATTTTTGGTCAAAAGTTTTCAATTTTGATTACAATTCCTTCAAAACTTTTACAGTATGTCTACACTGCACACTAATTTCAGAATAAGCTATTCCTGAAGAAATATTCCAAAATAGCATGTCTACACTACAAGGAAGCCTCAAAATTAGTCCGAGGCAGGCTCCCTTAATGTGAATGCACTACCTCGATTTAGAGCACCAGGAAGCACTAGGGAATAATTACTTTGAATAGCCCTGGGGAGAAGCTATTTCAAAATAGCAGCAGTGGAGTGTCCATACTACAGCTATTTTGAAATAGCAGTTTCAGAAGAGGCATTATTCCTCATGGAATGAGGTTCACAGAAGTTGGAATAAGCTGCCCGTTATTTCAAATTTATTTCAAAATAAAGGAATTTCTGTATAGATGCTCGCATTGTTATTTCGGAATAACGGTTGTTATTCCGAAATAATGCTGCTGTGTAGACGCACCTTCAGTGAATAGTATTGGGGGAGTGGGGATGACTGAACATAGAACTGGGGTTGAAACTTTTCTATAATGACCAAAACTGTGCAAATTGTTGGCATTTTTCAAAACATTAGAAGATTTTCAAAAAAAATTCCTGTGACATTTTTACTAATTTTTACCAGTGTTTTGGCCAGTTCTAATCATTATTTCATATGGTCCTTATTTTTATTGTAGGCCATGCCTCAGAAAGGAAAGGGATACAACACACAAGCTAAATGTGCAGGGTGATGACTGATAGATGTCTTAGTTCCATGGTTTGGTTGGTTATTTTGGGGAGAAAGGTTAAGCTGTTGGGGCACTTAGGATTGAGGTAAGAAAGAGGAAGGAAAGGCTGCAGTCAGATAAGGGGGTAGGTAAATGCGGGACTAACTGCACAGCGGAAAGCTAGAAAGGAGAAAAAAGAGGGAAGTGATGGGAAGAGAAAGTGAGGATGGGCGGCTGAAAGGTTGCAAAGGTAGGAACCGGTGGGATGAGTGGGAACCAAAGCCCATTGGTTACAGATCAAAGGGGAGAACAAGGGGGATGCAGAGTCCATGTTTCAGGACCTGCTTCTCTACCATGTTGCACCATTTTTACATCCCTGTACCATGAAAACAGATGCAATAGAATAGAATTCAACCTTCTGTGCTGAGGTAATTGTGATACCAGAAAGCTTGACTCCTACATCTGGCTTTTGTTGCTGTTCCCTGCATGGAATAGGAAGGAGAGGCTGATGGACTTTGGGTTTCTTGGCACCCTGTGACATGGCCACACTGTGGAAAGAATGAAAGACCCTGAGTTTACACACACACACACACACACACACACACACACACACACACACACACACACACACACACACCTCTACGCCCTTCACAGCAGTTGCCAGTAGCTGTGGGGAAGAAGAAGCCCAGGGATCATAGGAATTCCTCTGCAAACTCCTGCTAAGAGTTTCACTTGAACCCTGTGTAGAAAATGAGGGGATGAAGGAAAGCCACAGTACTTGAAACAGGACCCTGTAGGTCCAGTAGAGATAATGGAGATATAGAAGTACCTAGCTTCTTTGAAAAGAGCTCTGAGCATTACCGATTTCCAGAGTGAAGAAGGCTATCTCTGTTAGGAACTGAACTAAGATAGCCCGCTGGCTTCATTTTAGCCACCAAGCACCCATCAGATAGTAACAAAGTCAGGTCATTACTGATCAGGTCCAAATCTGAACCAGTGGCATAGAGGTAAAAGATTAAAATAGGTATGGAAAGCAAAATACATATTCAATGAGTGCGTCAGTAATTTTAATGGGGTTATTGTGGGTTACCAAGTAAAAAGTATGCCAAGGCACCTGCTTAGCCCTATCTTACATGCGTGCTTATAGAGAGAGACACATAACAGCGTTTGGGGAGAGGCAAAAACTCTATTAAATATGGGCTTGCCACCCCAGGTTGAGAGTCAGTGAGTGGTTCATGCCTTCCTCCATTCCTCTATGTGTTGGATCTGGAACCTTTGCATGTAGCCATTATCAATGCTCCTATCCATACAAGCACCCAGATTGTGTAGCAGGAATATCGAGACTTTTGTTAACATGCACAAAGCTTCATCAATGTGAAGATAATATTCCTAGTTGTCCTTCTGCCCTTCCAGAATGAGAGAGAAACCCTTTTATTGAAGTTAATAATTCAATGGGGCCAAGATTTCACTAGAAAGCTTGAAATGTTGGGAAAGCAGGAAATGTAGAACTTAAGTCAGTCCCTGTCATGGCTCCTTCCCCACTCTGGCACAATAAATGCAGAAGTGGGGGGCCCGCAAAAGTATCTCAAAACCTTATCTTTCCAGGCTTTGGTAAAAAACTTCCCCACAAAATCTTAACCTAGATTTTGGGGATAAAAACTCTGCTGCCACCACCCAAGTAATGATAAGAAAATCAGGGGAGAGATCACTTGGGAAATCTCACCCCTAAAGTACAAACCAGGACACAAAATTTAACCAATACCAGGTTAATAAAAAGGAAAGAGAAAGAACTTATTATCACCACAATATTCCTGCTGCAAGCATAATGACTAGATGGAAAAGTCACAAAGTAATATACTCATAGAGGGGAAACCCAGCATGGGCCAGGAGCTTAGGGTATGTCTACACTACCACCCTAGCTCGAACTAGGGTGGCTAATGTAGGCATTCGAAGTTGCAAATGAAGCCCGGGATTTAAATATCCCAGGCTTCATTTGCATCTTGCCGGGCGGGCGCCATTTTTAAATCCCCTTAGGTCGAACTCCGTGCCCGCGGCTACACGCGGCACGGAGTAGGTAGTTCGAATTAGGATCTACCTATGGTGTCCGGGCGGGCGCCATATTTAAATCCCGGGCTTCATTTGCAACTTCGAATGCCTACATTAGCCACCCTAGTTCGAACTAGGGTGGTAGTGTAGACATACTCTTAGTTACAAAGGAGAGCAAAACCCATTTTTAAATGCACAGACATCAGATCCCATTTCCCAAACCATAAAACAATAAAACCTAACGGATTTATCTAAACTTTACCCTACTTACAGAAGAGTCTTTTCCTGCAGGGAGACATTCTGTCTGACTCCCTCAGTAGCTGGAGAGAAAACTGCCCCAGAGACAAAGGAGGGAAAAACCAAAAATTCCTTTGTCCCACTTTGAAATTCCTACCTACATTCCTATTGGCCAACTCTATCTTGATTAGGTATTTTAATCCCTTCGTCCCCAGGCTGCTGGCTAACCCTCATGATCATGACAGTCCTTTACAAAACTGTTAGTATTACAATAATATACAAAACAGAAACTACTGTATAGAAAACCAGGAAATGAAGTTATCAGGTGATGTTTATGCAACATCACAACTAAACATATCAGAGAAGTAGGTCTCTGATATGAGATCTCATTTGATTGTAATAATTACAGCATTTTTATTTAAACAAAATAAAAATGTGTTTGCTCATAAATTGACACACAATCACATTCTTAAGATAGGACTGGCAGATCATTTTTATGGGATAAAAATAATAATACTTCAAGCTTAAAGTAGGTTAATGACAGGTATCATGATTCCTGTGTGACCTTAAAGTACTGACTCTAGAGTTATATTACTTGGCATATGGTATGAATCCAGTGTGCTATTAAATGAAAAACAAAATTGCACCACCAACTTCATATTCATGTATTTTAAGGCAAGCAAGGGTTATTATGATCATTTAGTCTGACCTTCTACACAGCATAAGCCATAGTAGTTCATCCAGTGATTCCTATACTGAGCCCAATAACATATTGTTGAACTACAGCATATCTTCTAGAAAGATATCCAGTCTCGATTTAAAGGCTTCAGGTTAAGTGCTTCTAAAAGAGATCTACGAAGCACAGGTTAGTTACTGCACAATGTGATGAACTCCCCTCATATCTACTGAAACCACCCCAACCTTTGATTATAACTTTGTCTGGTGTTAAAGTCAATGGAGCTACACTGATTTACACAATTTGAGTTAGTACCTTTAAAAAAAATCAGCCAATTACTCCTGACTCCCCTCCTTTCTCTCCAATATAGAATATCATTCAGAGTTAAACAAATGGGAAATGCATCTGTTGGTGTATGTGCTATATAGCCAGACTAGGAATGATTGGAGATTAAGGCACCAATCCTGCAAACACTTAAGCATGTACTAATCTTTAGAGCATGCAAGCTACCATCGGTGAAAGTATTTGAGAGTTTAAAATTGAGCAAATACTCAAGACTTTGCAGTATCAGAGCCTTATTCAGTAGCAGAGTATAAAAATCTCCTTGTTCAAATGTATAGAACCTGGAATTACCTCTGACTCCCATAATATTTTCATACAACAGATATATTAAAAAACAGGCATTTTCCAAATAGTCTCCACACTAAATAATAAAAGTAAATATGTGTTTACAATAGAAAATTATAAATAATCATGTTGTACATATAAATAACCCTGTGAGGTACGTGCGTTTGTCCAGACTTGTGATTGCTAGGTGCTAGCAGTGCACAGTTTGAGTATCTCTAACAATCAAGATTTATGTCCATGCTGCACTCACTCACTCTCGACAAGTTCTATTTTTTAGGTTGTGATTTTATTTAATTTTATTATTTTAATCTAAGAAAGCAGCCTGCAGTCAGTGATGACATGGTTTTATCTTAATCATGGATCCCATATTCATAAATATGCAGATTTTCTGCTTTCTAGTAGCTCTGGCAATGATTTTTTGTATGACTGATGACAATGGAGAGAAATAATTTCACCTTAAATACTATAAAACTGGTAGGTATGTTATATTAATATCAGAACAGCTTATGATTGCTTGTGCCTGATTAGAAGTTATGGGAGTGCTACAGTATATAGGCAGCAAACATGGCCCCTTTTCTTTCTACTTATATTTAGACATGCTGTAGCACAAAACACAACTGCCTATAATCAAATAGTTCTTCAGAGGGCAGTGTTAACATTGATATGATGTAATGTTTTTTAGAAAAATATATTTTCTTAGCACGTATCTGATAACTAGGCTTGGCAGTCTCAGATGGCCTTGATTTGTCCCAGTTGGAGCTTCAGACTCAAAGTGACTATCTCCAGGAAGAATTTAATAGAGTTTCTGTAGACCGTTACCCCATGACGTGCGCAAAGGAACATGCTGAAAGCTGATCAAAGCAAACAATGACATTTGGTTGCTTATGATGGAAAGATCTCATTTCACTTTTTCTTTTTTTGGGGGGCGGAGGGGTTGTTCCTTTATCCAGTAAATGAACACACCAGATTTCAAGATGGTGGCTCCATGGAAATATAGATGTTAATTGTGTCAGTCATTTTGTTACAGAGATCTGTATTGTAGGTGGTATTTATTTTTGTTGTATTATAGGTTTTATTCAATAAAAATAATTATCACAAAGGCACTAATAAAAGCACAGAATTCCAAAGATTAAGACTCTGTCTCTACCAGCCCATTTCCTGCTTTTCCCGTGTTCTTTTTGTCCCTGGATATTACAGTGTATATAAAACACATTGTGATGTGCTGACCCCAAACTGTCATACCAAAGATGAGATAAATTGCTCTCAGTGCAACAAGAACTGAGCAGAAGATTTGCCCAAAACACGGTCTAGTTTTTAAGGTACAAATACATTTAATTTACTTCCTCTTTTTCATTTTTGAATGCTGTAATGTACTGACTAATATAATACTGCCCTCTACTGGATAAAATGGCAAACCGTCGGAAGTGTCAGTGATTATGTTGCCCTCTAGTGTTTCACCTACAAAGAGCAAAAAAGTTCTCATAGTGCAAGGGTTAGAGGAAATCCTTTAGCCCATGTGGCAGTCTTGGGTTTAGCAGAAATGACTATGCCAAGTTGTGTACTTTAACTGTTACTTGTGTTTTAAAGAGATATTTACAAGAAACTATATGGTTAAATATAGATGTAAAGGTTTTAGGATGCATTGCTTTGTATATCTTTATGAACATGGGCACATTGGTACTTGATGTAGTATTGTTCTACATAAGAATGTAGGTAGGTAGTTGGTGCAGCAGTGTTATATACTGATACACAGTATATATATTTGGTGTATTACTGATGCACAGTAAGTGTTCCACAAGTAGTTGGTGTAGGACTTTTATACTGAGGTAGTTAGATTGGAGTCTGGTACAGAGTTACTATAGTTGGGTAAGTATGCAGGTGTTTTTTGTTCAATATATCAGCGAGAGGTTGACATCTTTATAAATATTGCACAGTGCAGCATGGCATAATTGCTGTTTGGTTTTGTTGCTTTTGCATTACAAGTAGCTCAGTGCTTCTGTAACTGATCTTGGCACTGACTAAAGTGAGCTAATATCAGTTCCATATCTGATATTTCTTGTCTTTTGTTTAGCTACATTGTAACTGTCCAATTTTCTCTTGTGAATCATAGTTTTCTTGTGGCTCTTTTTAAAATAATGTTTTGATAAATATCTTTATTTTGGAGAATCTTTATAGATTTGGAGGAAGGGCTTTCCAAAGCATACTAAAATAGTTTTTTATCCAATGGATGACAGAGATTTTCTGAGTGTATTAGGTGCATATGAACAACATCTTTGGATCTATGACTATTCCCAGAGAGAGAGAAAGAGAGAGAGTTTGTGTATGTGTATTGACTTATTGGCCATAAGTCAATGTGGGGTGTTGGAGTATATTTTGTTGTAGATATATAAAGCAGAGAAGAAATATTATTACTTACCAGAGGAATTTTTTCCATGATGAAGCAGAGAGGGGGTGTCATTTGGAGGATATCTGCTCAGAGGTAGTCATCTATAATACTCTGAAATTCTGCTTCCCATTTTTCTGTTTTGTGCTGTGACTTATCTATTTCTGCACTTTTCAGTGCTCCACAGAGAATGGCAATTTGTCCTTGTTTGCTTTGTGATTCATTTTTAATTTGGACCTAGATTTGCTATGTATCTGCCCAGTCAGTTCAGGTGTTTTGAAGTTGGAGAAAAAAATTTAAAATCTATCACTGATGATTGTATTAATTGGCTAGTTGATCCATTTTCAAACTTTCTGAGCTGAGCCCTCTCAGCCCTTCAGTTACAATTTTTGGTTGTGCTCCTACCAACCCAGACACAAAGAGAACATAAGAACATAAGAACAGCCGTACTGGGTCAGACCAAAGGTCCATCTCGCCCAGTAGCCTGTCTGCCGACAGTGGCCAGCACCAGGTGCCCCAGAGAGGGTGGACCGAAGACAATGATCAAGCGATTTGACTCCTGCCATCCCTCTCCAGCCTCTGACAAACAGAGGCCAGGGACACCATTTCTATCTCCTGGCTAATAGCCTTTATGGACCTAACCTCCATGAAATTATCTAGCTTCTCTTTAAACTCTGTTATAGTCCTAGCCTTCACAGCCTCCTCTGGCAAGGAGTTCCACAGGTTGACTACACGCTGTGGGAAGAAGAACTTTCTTTTATTAGTTTTAAACCTGCTACCCATTAACTTCATTTGGTGTCCTCTAGTTCTTCTATTATGGGAACTAATAAATAACTTTTCTTTATTCACCCTCTCCACGCCACTCATGATTTTATATACCTCTATCATATCCCCCCTTAGTCTCCTCTTTTCTAAACTGAAAAGTCCCAGTTGTTTTAACCTCTCTTCACATGGGACCCGTTCCAAACCCCTAATCATTTTAGTTGCCTTTTTCTGAACCCTTTCCAAGGCCAAAATATATTTTTTGAGGTGAGGAGACCACATCTGTACACAGTATTCAAGATGTGGGCCATAAAACCATAGTTTTATATAGGGGCAGTAAGATATTCTGGGTCTTCTTTTCTATCCCTTTCTTAATAATTCCTAGCATCCTATTTGCCTTTTTGACCACCGCTGCACACTGTGTGGAAGTTTTCAGGTAACTATCCACGATAACTCCAAGATCTCTTTCCTGATTTGTCATAGCCAAATTAGCCCCCATCATACTGTACGTATAGTTGGGGTTATTTTTCCCAATGTGCATTACTTTACACTTATCCACATTAAATTTCATTTGCCATTTTGTTGCCCAATCACTCAGTTTGGTGAGATCTTTTTAAAGTCCCCCACAGTCTGCTTCTGTCTTGACTATCCTAAACAGTTTGGTATCATCCGCAAACTTTACCACCTCACTGCTTACCCCTTTCTCGAGATCATTTATGATAAGTTGAACAGGATTGGTCCCAAGACTGACCCTTGGGGGACACCACTAGTTACCCCTCTCCATTCTGAAAATTTACCATTTATTCCTACCCTTTGTTTCCTGTCTTTTAACTAGTTCTCAGTCCATGAAAGGACCTTCCCTCTTATCCCATGGCAATGTAATTTACACAAGAGCCTTTGGTGAGGGACCTTGTCAAAGGCTTTCTGAAAATCTAAGTATACTATATCTACTGAATCCCCCTTGTCTGCATGTTTGTTAACCCCTTCAAAGAACTCTAATAGATTAGTAAGACAGGATTTCCCTTTACAGAAACCATGTTGACTTTTGCCCAACAAATTATGTTTTTCTACATGCCTCACAATTTTATTCTTTACTATTGTTTTGACTAATTTGCTCGGTACTGAAGTTAAACTTACCGGTCTATAATTGCCAGGATCGCCTCTAGAGCCCTTTTTAAATATTGGTGTCACATTAGCTACCTTCCAGTCATTAGGTACAGAAGCCGATTTAAAGGATAGGTTACAAACCACAGATAATAGTTCAGCAATTTCCCATTTGAGTTCTTTCAGAACCCTTGGATGAATGCCATCCGGTCCTGGAGATTTGTTGACATTAAGTTTTTCTATTTGTTCCAAAACCTCCTCTAATGACACTTCAATCCAGGACAGTTCCGCAGATTCATCACCCACAAAGGACGGTACAAATTTGGGAATCTCCCTAACGTCCTCAGCCGTGAAGACTGAAGCAAAGAAATCATTTAGTTTCTCCACAATGGCTTTATTGTCCTTGATTGCTCCTTTTATATCTTGATCGTCTAGGGGACCCACAGGTTTTTTAGCAGGCTTCCTACTTCTAATGTACTTAAAAAACATTTTGTTATTTCTTTTTGAGTTTTTGGCTAGCTGTTCCTCAAAATCTTTTTTTGCTTTTCTTATTACATTTTTACACTTGATTTGACAGTGTTTATGTTCCTTTCTATTTATCTCACTGGGATTGGACTTCCACTTCTTAAAAGATGCCTTTTTGTCCCTCACTGCTTCTTTTACATGGTGGTTAAGCCACGGTGACTCTTTTTTAGGTTTCTTACTATGTTTTTTAATTTGGGGTATACATTTAAGTTGGGCCTCTATTATGGTGTCTTTAAAAAGTTTCCATGCAGCTTGCAGGGATTTGGCTCTAGTTACTGTACCTTTTAATTTCTGTTTAACTAACCTCCTCATTTTTGTGTAATTCCCCTTTTTGAAATTAAATGCCAGAGTTCTGGACTGCTGAGGTGTTCTTCCCACCACAGGAACGTTAAATGTTATTATATTATGGTCACTATTCCCAAGCGGTCCCGTAATGGATATCTCCTGGACCTGATCCTGCGCTCCACTCAGGACTAAATCAAGAATTGCCTCTCCCCTTGTGGGTTCCTATAACAGCTGCTCCAAGAAGCAGTCATTTAAGCCATTGAGAAATTTTATCTCTGCTTCTCTTCCTGAGGTGACATGTATCCAGTCAATATGGGGATAATTAAAATCCCCCGTTATTATAGAGTTCTTTATTTTGGTAGCCTCTCTAATCTCCCTCAGCATTTCAATGTCACTATTGCTGTCCTGGTCAGGTGGTCGATAATATATCCCTACTGCTAATTTCTTATTATTGGAGCATGGAATTAGTATCCATAGCGATTCTATTGAACATGTTGATTCATTTAATATTTTTATTTCATTTGATTCTACATTATCTTTCACATACGGTGCCACTCCGCCACCCACATGGCCTGCTCTATCCTTCCGATATATTTTATATCCCAGTATGATTGTGTCCCACAGATTTTCCTCATTCCACCAGGTTTCAGTGATGCCTATTATGTCAATCTCCTCTTTTAATACGAGGTACTCTCGTTCACCCATCTTATTAGTCAGACTCCTAGTATTTGTGTAGAAGCACTTTAAAAATTTACCACTACTTATTTGTCTGCCCTTCCCTGATGCATTGGATTCCTTTATATGCGGTTGTTTGTCTGCTCTGGCCCATGGTTTGTCCTCTCCCCTCCTCTCTTTCTGACGACAGCTTAGAAAATCTCTATCAATGGATTCTCCTCTAAGAGAAGTCTCCATCCGATTTATGTGCATCTCTGCACCAATCGGCTTTCCCCCATCTCTTAGTTTAAAAACTGCTCTGTGGCCTTTTTAACGTTTAGTGCCAGCAGTCTGGTTCCACCCTGGTTTAGGTGGAGCCCATCCTTCCTGTATAGGTTCCCCCTCTCCCAAAAGTGTCCCTAGTTCCTAATAAATCTCAAACCCTCTTCCCTACACCATCGTCTCATCCATGCATTGAGACTCTGAAGCTCTGCCTGCCTACCTGGCCCTGCGCATGGAACTGGAAGCATTTCCGAGAATGCCACCATAGAGGTCCTGGATTTCAGTCTCTTTCCTAGCAACCTAAATTTGGCCTCCAGGACATCTCTCTTACCCTTCCCTACATCATTGATACCTACATGTACCACGACCACCGGCTCCGCCCCAGCACTACACATAAGTCTATCTAGATGCCTCGAGAGATCCGCAACCTTCGCACCAGGCAGGCAAGTGACCATACGGTTCTCCCGGTCATCACAAACCCAACTATCTATGTTTCTAATGATCAAATCACCCACTACTAACATCTGCCTCTTCCTAACAACTGGCGTTCCCTCCCCCTCAGAGGTATCCTCAGTGCAAGAGGATACCGCAACATCCTCTGGAAGGAGGGTCCCAACTATGGGACTGTTTCCCTCTGTTCCCATTGAATGCTCTGTTCCCTTGAGACTTTCATCCTCTTTAAGAGCACTGGGGCTCTCAGACTGGAGGTGGGACAGTACTACAGTGTCCCAGAAAGTCTCATCAACATAGCTCTCTAACTCCCTTAGCTCCTCCAGTTCAGCCACCCTGGCCTCCAAAGCCCGAACTTGGTCTCTGAGGGTCAGGAGCTCCTTGCAACGGGTGCACACATATGCCACTCGCCCACAGGGCAGGTAATCATACAAGTTACACTCAACGCAATAAACAGGATAGCCCCCACTCTGCTGCTGGGCTTCTGTCTCCATTTTTCTTATGAATAAGTTTAAGTATAAACTGGGCTTCTTATTAAATGTCTGGAATATAGATTATTATAAAAGTTATGCTTAAAGAAGGTCAGAAGTCACTAGCGCCCTCTAACCTCCCTCTCCAAACTCCCTGTTAGCTGCTCCTGTTCTCAAGCTCCCTGGTCACTGACTCACAGCTTATAAAGCCCTGGTAGCCCCTCCCCCTGACTGAGGCTCAGCCAATTAACAGAGGCTTCTAGATTTCAAACCTTTTAGAAGCTCCTTCAAACAAACAAACAAACAGACAAACACCAGCTCAGCACACAGCAAGGAACCCCCCCCACACAAACACACACTACAGACAGCCATTTACCACAAGGGTCCCATATTTACTCCTCCTTTACCTGGAGAACTCCCTCTCCAAACTCCCTGTTACCTCTTTACCTCAGGAGCAGCTAAGTCAGAAGGTGCAGGTAGGCCTCCCTCTCTGAACCTGGCCTTTTGGGGTTACCCTAAGCTGCCTGGTGTCACCTCTCCCCCACCCTGAATGTTCTTCTGCCGGGGCATGCTCCACAATTTGAAACTCTTTGGGTTGTTCAAAGTTTCCAAAATTGTATGTGCGGATGTAGGTAAATCTGTGAATTCTGCTTCCATCTAATCAGGCAGACTCCAGGGAGATGCTCTCAGATGTTAGAAATTACTATCTGTATTCCAGTAGCACTTAGAAGCCCCATTATTAAGGCCCTGGAAAAATCATGATTTTTTAAAGAAATATTCATGGCAGTTTAATTGGCACGTGCTTGAATTTTGTGTGATAGGCCTGGCTACCAAGTGCTCCCCTCCCCTCAGCTCCCAATCTGCTGCAATTTTTCTCCACTTCTGCTTCCCTGCTGAGGCTGCAGTTGTTCATCAGGTGTGGGGAGGTCTATGCCCTCCCCCAGTCCTGATCTCCCCACCAGGGCAGGGCCCTTTGCACTCCAATCTTCCCACCAGGAGAGCCCCTTCATGCAGGGGGGCAGTCAGAGTTCAGCACCAAAGCAGCCAGGCCTTGATCCCTGAGATACCTCTTGAGATACATTGTCCTGACCCTCCTCCCCAGCCTGCCACTCTCTCACTTACTCTCCTATAAAGATCCAAATTAGTTCAATAGCATGTTTTTTTTTTTTTTTTTTTTTTTTTTTGAGGAATGGGGAGGCACTGGCAGGGATTTCTACTTCTGCCTCCCCAGGCTTGGAATAGATCACAGTTTTGAGCTAATGTAATGGTTTTGTGCAATGTGTGAGACTGCAACAAAAATGTGCAACAAAAACGATTAGGGGTTTGGAATGGGTCCCATATAAAGAGAGATTAAAAAGACTGGGACTTTTCATCTTAGAAAAGAGGAGACTAAGTGGGGAGACGACTGGTTTGGAAAAAGTGAATAAGGTAATGTTATTTTCTTGTTCCCATAACATAAGAACTGGGGGTCACCAAATGAAATTAATAGGTAGCAGGTTTAAAACAAACAAAAGGAAGTTGTTCTTCATGCAGCACATAGTCAGCCTGTGGAACTCTTTGCCAGAGGATGTTGTGAAGACCAGGACTTTAACAGGGTTCAAGGAAAGAACTAGATAAATTCATGGAGATTAGGTTCATCAATGTCTATTAGCCAGGATGGGTAGGAATGGTGTCCTTAGCCTCTGTTGTCTGGAAATGGATGACAGGAGCAGGATCATGATTACCTGTGTTCACTCCCTCTGGGGCATCTGGCGTTGGCCATTATCGGCGGACAGCATACTGGGCTAGATGGACCTTTGGTCTGACCTAATATGGCCATTCTTATGTGTTAGGCATTGACATACAGATTGTACAAGGCAATTCCTGCCCCAAAGATTCCACATCTAAATAGATAAAACCAACAAAGGAAGGCCTCATTCCTATCTTTTGAATGGCGTACTGAAGCACAGAGAAAGATTAAGTAAATTGCTGAAAATCACACAGGAAGTCTTTTACAGAGCTAGGCATTAAACCCAGATCTCCTGGTGTGCAGGCTGTTGCCTTACTCACCAGATTATCCTCTCTCCAGACAGCATGTGGACAATGTTCCCTCTAATTTTTTCCGTCCATGTGAGGAATAAAATATGTTATGTGCACAGAGGCATGTGTGGATGTGCACCACCAGTAAAAATACATGCTGTCGGCTCTGGGCATTCTGATAATTCTGAATGCCCATTCTGATAATTCTGATAATCAGCTGTGTGCATTCAGATCTCTCCTGGGTGGCCGCCCAAGTGCTCAGTTTTCAGGGAACACTATAGATGGGTCCGGAAAGTTTTCATAGCCCCCTTTTTTTTTCTGTGTTTCCAAACAGTTATGGCAGCTTTGGCCTGTACATTAATTTGGGTTTATATTTTGTCTTTGTGGGGCCTATCAAGAGTATTGATTTATTGATTTCAGTGGTGGAGCATTAGGGTCTGATTTTCACATCCATCCAATCTGTGTGAGTGTGATTCCTCCATAGCCAATCTATTCCATATTTATTTCAAGTGCAAGTCTGAAGGAATGAGCATTTTCCTTTCCTGTAGCTTTCTGCTATACCTACCTCCTAAGTATCTAGGCTCTTAAGCCCTGAAAATGACATAGTGCGTTTCCAACAGCTGATCATTAATACCCCCAAATATAAAATATCCTATATGACAAAAACTTGCTCAATAGATTTGAGCAGTTTAAAAAACACTGAGCAGAAGATCAGTTCTACTAGTAATCCTAGGAGGCAGTCTAGATTCTGGAAACCAGTATGATAAACATCCAACCAAGTTTCTTGTTCCTTTCCATGAACCTCCCCCTGGTATTTTCAAAAAGTTTGTTGCAGTTTTTGATTTTATGTCTCCAGGTTTGTTTGGGGAATAAAAGAGAGCGGAATAAATCCTGAGTTCACGACCCACATAAGCTCACAATCTGCAGTCCCTATGTGCTATATCGCTGTCCACTATGGAGCCCAGTACTACTATAGAAACTGAATTATCAGAGTGTCCCTGAATGTTCTGATTCTAGTTGGAAGTGAAAGTATCAACATTCCATGAAAGAGAATATTCTGTAAAATTTCTTCCTATCCAGCACTGAGAAATATCAGGAGGATCGTAAATAATCCTGTTCCAGAGCAAACTCTGTTCCTTTAGCATTTAACCTATCCCTAATTATACCCTGCAATTCCCATGTACAATGGAGCATGTTTAGCACAAAGTTAAATCTTAAACTTTAAAATACCCAACCTTTGTTAATCTGTGTCAAGACTCTTAATGGTACATAAAGGGTTGGGGGGTTGCCTATGGATTTCTTTCATTTCTAGGCAGGTTTGACATCCAGGTTTACACTGTTATTTGTAGCAATAGCAACAGTAGCAATTTAAGTTCAGCAAATTTCAGCCAGAGGTGCCACATTTGCATTTCATGAGCAGCACATGGTGAATGCAGTTTATACATTCCCTCCTCAATGAAAACAGCGGTGGTCGCAGCAGTATTAAAGTGGTTAGTAAGGATGCCTCTGCCCAGGCCAGCACATAGCAACCACTATGTTTCTAAGGACAAATAGCTCCTGCCTACCCTAAGCAACTAGATGAGAACATCAAAACATGCCTTGTACAAGACCTCTAATACCCATTAGTGTTAGAAACTGTTACCTCAATCATGAATGACACAGCCCTAATTATTAAGGTAATTAGAAGTTATAATGCTGGCAATATTAAAGGGGGAACTTCTAAAGCCCATTAACAATGTTACTTTAAGTGATCTAGCTGTGAACTGTTCAAATCTCTAATTACATCATACGTCTGTCTTAAAGGGTGATGTAATTAAGTGATGGGAGAGAGAATTAATGTATAGTGACTACTGTGCAACACTTGTAAGTACTATTTTCACAGAAACCAGCTTCAGTAATGACATTATGTCATTTCAGATTTTTTTTCAGTTAACGATATACAGTATTGTAAAAACAACGAGAAGTCCTGTGGCACCTTAGAGAGTCACAAATATATAAGATCATGAGCTTTCATGGGTAAAATCCATATGTAGCTCAGTAAAATCCCTTTCCTCAAAATATTCAAAATGGTTACCGGGCAGTGTGGTATAAAGGTTTTATCGCCTGGAGTTTGACTTGGCGACATTACCGAGGTATGGCAAAGCTGTGTGTAAGATGTGCTGGGCATCTCAGACAGGTACTAACCTTGAGACTGCAGCTCAGCACCTATGTTACAGGAGAGTCCTATTCAAGAATGATTCAGAGTATTCAGAGTGTGTTATTATTTGCATGATTGCAGTGTCTAGGAGCCCTTGTGAAGGGTCAGGAGCCCATTGTGTTGGGTGCTACACAAACACAGCAGAAAAAGACAGTCTCAGCCTTTCCACCACCTTTCTTACGATATGTCCCATTGGCCAGGACTAGCAGGCAGATGAGTAACCATCACACAGGTTGGGTTTCAATGGCAGATCACAGCTTTCTTTATGATACCCCAGGGAGGGGAACCACAATGCCCGACCCTTGCTCTTCCATGCCATACAGGGCTTTGATCATGAACCAAACAACAATTTGGATTGATCCTCCCCAGTGTACCCCATGGACTCAACACTGTTGTGAAACCTTCCTCCAGCCCCTCCCCCCATTTATCTACCCATTGAGAGAGTGTTGTGACAGAGACCACAAAGCTGGGAGGATGACAGTCAGTCTGCAAAGACTTCAAGAACTTCTTCCCCTGCCCCTGAAAGCAAAGTCCAACTGTGCAATCCCAGGCCTCATTTGCTTCTGGTTGCTGGCCCTTTTAGCCTTTACCCACACTGGACACCAGACACTGGGAGCATTAGTGATTGGCATGGACCTGCCGCAAACCAAATATGCCCAATACCCATCTCCTGCTTGACCCGATCCCCAAGGCCATGGAATCTAACATCAGTCTTGGCTCTGACAGAAGAATTCCTATCCTCCTTCAAGAGTACAGAACCATTGTATAGGATGTCCCTGTGTTATCACTACTACCCCTACTCCCACTCCCAAAATTATGCTGGCTCCCACACCACTTAGATTGTATTGTGCCCTGTCAATGCAGTCTGGCTTGATAGCCACTTGCCACATTCACCTTTTGCAAATCTTTGAACTGCATTATCAGCTCCACATTCCTCTGTGTCCTAATCCTTAAATGTAGCCCAGTGCAATCCCAATATAAGTACTGCCTGGGTGAATAAGCAGGGAATCGGGTCTAGCCATAAAAAATGCGTCATAGGCATAAGCTAGTCACAGGATATTCCCCATATGTTATATCATGGAAGGCAAATGGCTTCAGTTTTGAAATTTTGAAGCAGTTGTGAGCTGCTTGCTGACTGGACCACCTACTTGTGGGCCCAGTGTACAACAGAATAGCCACAGATCCAGATATCAATCTTAACTCATAATTGACAAGGTTAGTGTGAACTCTTGTGTGCCTGGTGATGGCCCAGGCCAAGAACACCAACTAGCCTACAACAAAAATTTAAGCCTCCAAGGCACCCCCAGACACTCAGAAAGGAGCCATAAGCTTTGAATTCTTTCTTGAATCAAAACAGCCATGAAACCAGAAACTCAGGGGAGCAATAGGGGATTTCAGGGGTGATGGGTGTGGGGTGGATGGCCAGTTTTAAAGCTCTCATGAGCCAAATTGGTCACAGCTAGTAAGTGGAGCAAGCTCCTGGAATTTATTCTCCTAAAATTGAGACAGAGGGTTATCAAAGCCGTTATCTACACCTGGAACATGAACTACACAGAAAAGTATGTAAGAATGAAGCCAAGATAAAGTAAATGCCTTTACCACCTTCATTCCCTGGGCCAACTTTGCTGACTGTGGATTGTTGATACGAACCAGGGTCTGGTTGTCACATCAGACACAAACCAGCTTATTTCTGAATTCCTCATCCCAGAGAATGATCCCACCCAATGTAGGAAAATGTTCCAGAAAAGCAATAGCCCTGGTTATACCCTGTGCTGCTCAGTCTGATGGCCACCTCTGTGCAGACTTTCCCTTGGCAATATACTTCAAAACTGATTCCCCTCCGGGGCATCAGATTGTGCCTAAACCTGGGTTCCCATTGTCCAAATCATCTCCAATAAATTCTCTACTAAACTGAATGAGAAGTTTCCCCAGAGTCCTGAGTCATCCTTCCTTTCCCTGGTTAGCCTGATAAAATGCGATGCAAATAGGGCACAAAAGGCTCTGCCTGGAGCACCCACTTTTATAAGCAAAATTCAGATGCCCTGCCACTGCCTGGCTGCGTCTAGACTGGCATGATTTTGCGGAAATGCTTTTAATGGAAAAGTTTTTCCGTTAAAAGCATTTCCGCAAAAGAGCATCTAGATTGGCATGGGTGCCTTTGCGCAAAAAGTGCTTTTGTGCAAAAGTATCCGTGGCCAGTCTAGACGCGATTTTGCGCAAGAAAGCCCCGATCGCCATTTTCGCCATCGGGGCTTTTTTGCGCAAAACAGTTCTTCCCTCTCTACACTGGCCCTCTTGCGCAAGAGGCCTTATCCCTGAGCGGGAGCATCATAGTATTTGCGCAAGAACACTGACAATCTTACATTAGATTCAAGCAGCCAGTGTAGACAGCTGGCAAGTTTTTGCGCAAAAGCGGCCGCTTTTGCGCAAAATCTTGCCAGTCTAGACGCACCCTCCGAGTGTTGTTTTTCTAGCACCCCAAATTACCCATATCAATGCCCCTAGATTAGTCAGTTTCTCCCTGGGTAGCCAGGATAAATCATTGTATCTAACTCAGTTTTCAAATACATCAGCTTCTGCATTGGGCCTTCTGTCTTTTCAGAGGCCAATGGGAGAGGCCAGTGGGATACCTCAGGCTATGTCTACACTGCCGGGTTTTTTGGGCAGAAGCTATGCAAATCGTGCTCTCATTTGCATACCTTCTGCCGATCCTTTTTGCAGAAGAGGTTTTGTTGGTAAAAAGCCCCATGTAGACGGGGCCATTTGTCAGAAAAAAACCCTTTTTCACAAGATCACTTATTCCTCAAAAAATGAGGTTTTTCGGTGATTTGCATATCTTCTGTGGAAAAAAAACGGCAGTGTAGACATAACCTCAGTGTGCACCTGTGAGGCCTTGGGGTTCTGCGCAGACCACACTGCGTTCAGAACTCTGACACAAACAGCATGCTCACCACAGAACAGCCTCATCCTGGCTTCTACCAGCCTTGATTAATCTTTGCAGAGCGACCCCAGCACCCTCCCAGTCCTATATTTCCTCCAAGACTGCCCTGTGGTATCTGGCTCTCTCACTGAGCACTTACAGAATGCATTACATTTTCTGTGCCCTTAAAGAGACAGTGCCCAGCAGTTTATTACCTTAACTGAGGTTAACAATCACACTGTTTTAATCAAAGCCCAGAGGTAGTTTATAGCAAAAGTAAAACACATTTTTTACACAAAAAGTGTAATTGATACCAAGTATAAAGCTAGAAGGAGTTAAAAGCAAACAAATATAAACCAAATGTTTTTAAGACTAATACCTGATTTAACAAACTAGAGGCTGTGTCTAGACTGGCCACTTTTTCCGCAAAAGCAGCCGCTTTTGCGCAAAAACTTGCCATCTGTCTACACTGGCCACTTGAATTTGTGCAAGAGCACTGATGTTCTAATGTAAGAAATCAGTGCTTCTTGCGCAAATACTTTGACGCTCCCGTTCGGGCAAAAGTCCTTTTGCGCAAAACCTTTTGCGCAAAAGGGCCAGTGTAGACAGCTCAGTTTTGTTTTGCGCAAAAAAGCCCCGATGGCTAAAATGGCGATCGGGGCTTTCTTGCGCAAAAGCGCGTCTAGATTGGCCACGGACGCTTTTGCGCGCAAAGTGCTTTTGCACAAAAGCGTCCGTGCCAATCTAGATGCTCTCTTGTGCAAACACTTTTAACGGAAAACTTTTCCATTAAAAGCATTTGCGCAAAATCATGCCGGTCTAGACGTAGCCAGAGTCTCTTGTTCAAAGAAGTGTTTCTCACTGAGTCTTTTTTCCAGCCTGGCTAACCAGACTCTCAGCTCAGGACCCTTCACAAAGCTCAGAGTGCTTGGTTTCTTTTTCTCCACCGGTGAAGGTTGCCAAAATGGCTTTTCCTCTTTGTTTGTATGTTTCCAAAGTTCACTGACCCTGGTGCCAAGAGGCAGAAAAGCTTCCTGGTGGTACAGTCACTATCCCCTATCAAGATTGTTGCAGGGTCCCTCTCTCCACTTGCTCCCTAGATAGCTTTGTTTCCCTTGCATGCAAATGTGTTTGTCTTTGTCTTTGGCTGCACTTTGCTTAATTTACACCAGAGACACATTCAAACAGGGAGAACCACATTCCTGTGGCTGTAACAGGTGAGGCTTAGGCACTGCTTTTTAAGAACATATTTGCAGCATATATCTGTATAGACCTTGGTGGGTTTGCCATACATGCATCACACAAGAATGCTAATCACCTGTGCATTATTAATGTTCCAATGACTTATATTTGGATATACAGGAGACTCTTGGACTCACCATTCACAGTTCCACATATTTGCGGGTATTTCCCATCCCAGCCTGAGTTCTGCGGTGAGTTCAGGAGCCGTGGGGAGCTCACTGTGGGGGCCAGGGTTCACGGTCCCCAATATTCACAAAGTTCACCATTTGTGGTGGTGCCAGGAATGTATCTACTGCGAATGGTGAGAGTTTCCAGTATCTAGTGTAACAGTGTGTTCACTGACACTGGAACAGGGTCATACTGCCTGTTCTCTGAGAGCCACTTGATAGGTAGACACACTCACCTGTCCCCAAACCTTTCTGCAAAGTGGAACTTATCAAGATAATGAACTGCCCATTCTTATGCCTGGTCTACACTACAAAATTAGGCTGATGGAAGCTGCCTTATGTCGACCTAAGGAAGTATGCGTCTGCACTACCAGGTCCTTTCCACTAACCTAACTTGCTTATAACATTAACTTATTTACCATGAGAGGTGTAGCACTTAATCCAAGTTATGCTGGGTTGACAGAGAGGTCGTGTAGATGTAGCACTGTGTAAGTTCATTAGAGTGGCCTCCAGGAGATTCCCCATTGTGACCTTTTTGGAGTTCATTTTCAACAACCCTGTACAGCAGCCAGGGACGAAGCCCCTCCCCCATTAAAACCCCAGGAACTTTTGAATCCCCATTACTTGTTTCATCAGCATGGAGAGCTCATTGGCCCAGCCGATCATGGCAATTCATGAGCACAAATGCACTCCAACCTGGACTACACAGGAGATGGTGGATTTTATTGGTCTGTGAGGCTATGTCTACACAGCAGTGTTATTTTGGAATAACTGATGTTATTCTGAAATAACATAGTCCACGTCTACACACAAGCAGTTATTTCAACATAATGTCAAGTAATGTCGAGCTGGAGGACTTCTTACTCTGACTCCTGTAACCCTTATCATACAAGGTGTAAGGGAAGTCAGGGGAAGAGTGCTGTATTTCGAAATAACTGCTGTAAAGACAGCACCAAAAGTCAAAATAAGCTATTTCGGCTTAAGCTACACAATTAGCGTAGCTCAAGTTGCATAGCTTATTTTGAATTTAGCCCTGCTATGTAGATGCGCCTTGAGAGAAGAGGCTGTTCAGGTAAGCTCCAATCCAGCCATAAGAAACATAGACATCTACGGGGCATGAGGGAGAAGGGCTGCGTGAAAATGGAAGTACTTTGGCAGGCATACCAGAAGACAAGGGAGATGAGCAGTCTTTCTGGTTCCGCACCACAGACCTGCCCACTTCTTCAATGAGCTGTATGTAGTTCTTGGTGGCGACCCCACCACTACCTCCAAATGCAGTGTGGATACCTGCCAGGAGTCTGAGTCCCAAGCCATCTCAGGCAAAAAGAAGGCCATGCTGGATGAGGAAGAGGAGGAGGTGGAGAATAGGAGACAGAGAAGTGGGAGATCTATTTTTCCAAAGAATCAGGAGCTATTTTTAACCCTGGAGCAGTCCAGCCCATCACAGGACAGCATGGTGGCCAAGCATGATGCCAGAGAAGGCATCACTGGGGAGTATGCAATCCCAATCAAACTGTAAGGGTTTGGGTTTTTTGTATGTTTGTTTAATATGAAGAAAAAGTGAGATGCAATAGTCACCTGCTTCCCAGTGGCGGCTTCAACTATGCAGGCGTGCCCTCTGCAAAAGGGATGGCATCGGAATGCTCCACAGAGACCTCCAGAAAACTCTCCTGGAGGTACTCAGCAATTCTTTGTAGAAGGTTTCTGGGGAGGGATGCCTTATTTTTTCCACTATAGTAGGAGAGTTTCCCATACCATGCCAGTATGAACTCAGCTGCATCATTGCATTGCACAACAGAGAAGCATAAGGACCAAGTCTATACCCAGATTTTTCAGCATCTGCTCTTTTGACATCTCTGTCACCCTCAGGAGACTGATATCACATAAGTTATCTGTGGTTGAAATTGGAAGTTTTCATTGCAAGTGCTCAGAACCCAAACAATAGAGCATCAGATATCTCACCCTGGGGGATTTCTGGGTCCCTTAACCATGGATTCTCTAAAACGCCAGAGTTCTGGGTGGCACTCTGGTAAACTCAAGCCACTTTTTTAGCACTTACTTCTGCCTCTACTTTGTATAAGTTCAAATCCTTTAATGAATTTTATATTCTTTGCCACTACATGAAATTTCTCTCCTACATATTGGGTAAAAAAAACCCCAACTAAACAGCTCTTCTGCATATAATCCCTATTTTCTGTCAGGGTGCGTCTACACTCCACCGTAAGTCAAAATCAGAGACACAATTTGACCTACTCAAATTGAGTATTGTTACAAATCTGTCCCTCTGGGTGTGGGTGATCAGACCACTCCAGGGATCAAACTGAGGAGAGCCAAAGGATTGAGGGCAGAATGAGAGTAGTATTCATATATTAGTTTTATTCTGTATATATATCAACAGACAAAGATGTTAAGATCACTTATATGTAATTGCAATATATTCAGTTCCCCTTTTCAAGCATACTCACACAAGCATACTTATCAGGTGGCCAACCCTGATAGTAGCTGGAAGAGGCTGGAGATCTAGCAGTGCACACACTGCCTCAGTGTCTGTTGATTCGTCTCTACTGATGCCCCAGTGCAAAGGACCCTTGTACACTTCTAATCAGTAGCTCTGTTGATGATTCACTGAGAAACCGCTGTGTAAAACTTTTCTCCGAAACTGCTGCATAAGACTTTCCTTTGGGTATCACACAGTCATTCTCCTTAGTCTTGCTTTTTTTTCGTGTTGTTTGTCCCATAGTCACTTTGCACAATCTGGTCTCCTGGGGTATGTCTAGACTACATGGCTCCGTCGACGGAGCCATGTGGATGAGTTTACTAGACATAGGAAAATGAAGCGGCGATTTAAATAATCGCCGCTTCATTTACATCAAAATGGCCACCGCGCTGTGCCGATCAGCTGTTTGGTGGCACAGCAGGGCAGTCTGGACGCGCCGCAGTCGACAAGGGAAGCCTTTGTCGACCGCTCCGGTAAACTTCATTTCACAAGGCATAACGGAGCGGTCAACAAAGGCTTCCCTCGTCGACCGCGGCACGTCCAGACTGCCCCGCTATGCCACCAAACAGCTGATCGGCACAGCGCGGCGGCCATTTTGATGTAAATGAAGCAGCGATTATTTAAATCGCCGCTTCATTTTCCTATGTCTAGTAAACTCATCTACATGGCTCCGTCGACGGAGCCATGTAGTCGAGACATACCCCTGGGCTACATCTAGACTGGCATGATTTTGCGCAAATACTTTTAATGGAAAAGTTTTTCCTTTAAAAGTATTTGCGCAAAAGCGCATCTAGATTGGCACGGATGCTTTTGCGCAAAAGCATCCCTGGCCAATCTAGACGCGGTTTTGCGCAAGAAAGCCCCGATGGCCATTTTAGCCATCGGGGCTTTTTTGCGCAAAACAAATCTGAGCTGTCTACACTGGCCCTTTTGTGCAAAAGGTTTTTGCGCAAAAGGACTTTTGCCCGAACGGGAGCGTCAAAGTATTTGCGCAAGAACACTGACAATCATACATTAGATCATCAGTGTTCTTGCACAAATTCAAGTGGCCAGTGTAGACAGCTGGCAAGTTTTTGCGCAAAAGCAGCCGTTTTTACGCAAAATCTTGCCAGTCTAGACGCAGCCCTGATGTTTTGCCTCTTTGCCTTCGGCCTCGTCTGTCCATTCCACAATCATACAGCATCTGCACTTATTCGTATTCATTCTTACCCTGTTAATTCATTATAATCAATACATAAATCAATAAAATCTGTGTGAATCATAGCAGTATCTTATTTTGATGCTATTTTTAAATAGCTTATTTTGAAATTTGGCACTGTCTACACAGCACTTATTTTGAAATAAATCACTATTCCAAATCGCCCATTACTCCTGGTGGAATGAGGTTAACAAGGATGTTGGAATAGCAAGCCTGTTATATTTCAAAATAACAGGCACACTCAAAAGATGCAGAATAGACCTCCGGTATCCCAAAATAGCACTGCAGTGTAGATGTAGCCACAGGGTGCTCCAAAAACTGGATCCTTAATACATTCAATTTAATTGAAGATAATGCCTCTGGGTATGTCTACAGTACAGCGTTAATTCGATTTATCTTAATTTGAAATAGTTAATTCGAATTAATGCATCTACACACAAAATGCAGTTCAAATTAGCATTTTCCTATTTTGAAATAGCACATCCACACTGAGTGGACTCTGAATCAGAGTTAAGGCTGGCCGGAACCAGTTCCGGCAAGGCACCAGGTCAGGACTTAATGTGTGGGGCTGCTGCCTGAGACTATCTGAGGTCTGTGTTTAAAGGGACCCTACCCCCACCCCGGACAGACAGTTCTCAGGTTTCCCTGCTTGCTTGTCTACTTCGATGAGGGACAGCAAAGCATTTGTGTCTCTGCGTACTCTGCTTGCCCTCACTCGGGACACCACAGCACTCTGCCACAGGGAGCCAGAGCTGCCCCTGGGCACTCTGGTGCGTCTTGTGGACGCATTGCCATCAGCCTGTTTGCACTTGCTGCAGGATGCCATCCGGGAGGTCCATCGGGGGGCTGTCAATATCCAGGAGGCCCTGCGGGAGAGCTTCCGCCCCAAGGAGCACTAACAGTCTCCCTGGTCTGCCCCACTGGGGGCTTCTGCCCCATTCCTCCCTCTTGTCCTTCCACTTACCCTTCCCTAAGCCCCCTTCCTGATGTCAAATAAAATACACTTTTTTCAAAAATAGAAACTCTGTTTATTTAACAAAATGGCGGGGGGGGGGATGAACCTCTGGGGAGACTGGGGAAAGGAGGCGGGAGACTGGAGGAGAGAGGGTGGGAGAGAGGAGGGGGAAAACTGGGAGAAGGGAGTTGGAAGGGGGAAGCAAGGGGAAGAAGGGGGAGGGAAAGCTCAGGGCTCAGGGGTGGGGGTCTCGTCGGGCCACATGTCTCCCAGCATGGCGAGTGTGGGGGCCCCAGCATCCCCGGGGGGAATGGGGAGGAGAGTGTGGAGGTTGAGGTGGGGGGTGTGGAGACTGAGGAGGAGGGTGAGGAGGTTGAGGAGGGAGGGGGAGAAGAAGTGGGAGGAGGAACGGTAGCTGGGGGGGGCAGCAGGCACTGGAGCGGCACAAGGCAGCACGCTCTGCACCAGGGTCTGCAGATAGGTACAGATGGCACGACCCTGGGCAAGCAGCTCCCTCTGGAACTCCCGTTCTTCCTGTTCCCACTGCTCCATGATGCAGGTCAGGACTCACAGGGCCCCCAGCTGCTGCTCTCAGTACCCCTGCCATGTTGCGGTAGTCCTGTGGAGCCCTTGGGTGTGGGAGCATGTCCTGGGTGAGGTGGTGCGCCCTGCACATGCAGCTGGTGCGGCTGTGGAGAAAGAAGAGAAGTGGTCATTTCTCCATGGGGACACAGTGGGTGCAGCCCAGCCCCCCTCTGCGAGGCGAGGATGACCGTGCCCTGCACCATCAGAGCCACTGTGCTTACACAGAGGCCATGGTCGGAATGTCCTGCTATCCCCGGGAGTGGGAGCTGCCCCGAGACTGCACCCATGCCCCTGTGCTGTATATAGTGTGGGTGAGGTGAGGGGGAGATGTTAGAGGGGGCTTGTGAAGGGAGGGCGTCCTGCTGTGTCCCGCCCTGGGATCAGGAGCATCTCAGGCCTCTTCACACACGCGTGTGGCTATCAGGCCAAGGCCCCTGTGTGACAGGCAGCTGGAGCCACCTGTCCAGGGATGGCACGGCATTTGCTTGCCCGTGCACAGGTTGCTGCGTGATCCGTGGTAAGCAAGGCCCATGTGCGTGGTCCCTGGTCTCCTCCCTGCCCCCCTCCCCGGGTAGGGGACAGTGATGGCACTTACATGGTGTAGCCTCCCCGGACGACCCTGCTGACTCTGCAGGTGGAACTGCTTGGGGGTCCTGGCAGTGTGGCGGCTCCTGCTCCATGCCCTGGTCAGGGCCCTCTGGTCCCAGCTCACTGCACCCCGGGGTGGTATGGACCATCCTGCCCCCCAGGATGCGGTCCAGTGTCTCGAAGTAGGGGCAGATGTCTGCCCCTCCTGAGGAGCTGCCCCAAGTGGCCCTGGCGTACCCCTGCCACAGCTCTTTAATTTTCAGGTGCACCTGCTCCTGGGTGTGCCTGTGGCCTTTCTGGGCCATGGTAGCAGCTACGCGACTGTAGACAGCCGCGTTCCTCCATCTAGTGTGGAGATCATGGACATTGGGGGCCTGCCCCCAAACCTCAATGAGGTCCATGATCTCCTCACTGGTCCAGGAGGGAGCACGGCGTCTATGACCCCTGGCTGGCTCCTGGGTGCTTGGGGACTGGGCAGGGGACAACTGGCTGGCACTGGCTGCCCAGCTCATTGTGGGGCCACTGGGTCAGGGGCAGAGAGTGCTGGCAGGCCTGGATCTGGCACGTGCAGTCTGGCCAAAGTCTACCCCTTTACGGGCTCCGGGGCTGAGGGAGAGGAGAGGAGTTTTCCTGGTTGTGCCCAGAGTGGCCACCAGGGCTCCCTGGGAAGGGCTGGAGGCCCCCTATTTTGAATTAAGTGTCTACACAGCACTTAATTCGAAATAGCTATTTTGAATTTGGCGTTACTCTTGTAGAATGAGGTTTACCAAATTCGAATTAAGTGCTCCACTATTTCGAATTAAATTCAAAATAGTGGTTTGCATGTATAGATGCTATTAAAGTTAATTTGAAATAACGGCTGTTAATTCGAATTAACTTTGCAGTGTAGACATACTTTTAGTCTGCAGTGGCACCTTTACCCAGTTGAAGCTCCAGGCCCCTGGTGACTGCCCCAGCTTGGTAACAAATATGTGCACTAGGCAACATGTCCTCCACATGTGCTATATATTTGTATTTAAAAAGGAGAGAAAACATTTTCCTTCATTAAACTCAAAACATACATTAGACTTGATATTCCCTCATTGTGAACTGAGGGTGTATTTCAGTGCCCCATTGTCTGTAAAAACCTGTGAGACTGGATGCCTTCAGGTCATGTCTTTTAACCCACAAAGCCTTGTCTTTCCCACCCCCATAACACAATCCTGTCATATGCTACTCTCTAACTAAATGCCTTATTGAATGTCAGCCATGCCTTACCTTGACCCATGCCTTGCATCCACACTGTCAGGTCCACATATTTTGAGGTGACAACATTGCTTAAGGCTGAATTTGTATCTTACACTCATGAATATGCAAAAAGCCAAGATCCAATTTTCTATAGTCTTGGCCAGCTTTCACTTTTATTCTTTTTAACATTCTTTTCCTTTTTCTCATCATCATCTTCTTCATTAACCTTATTCTCATCTCTAAATAGGAGGGTGAAAATTTTAACATATTCTCCCTCTCAGATCTTTTCTTTAGTCACCTTTCATAAATGTGCCCCAAGTGATCTGTCTGCACCTGCATCTGATGCTGTCGCTGTACTGCCCTTGTGCTTGAGGGGCCTGCTGCAGGATCTGGTATGGGTAGATTAGAGAATTTCTGAGTAAAAGGACCAGCGTTGGGAAAGTAATGTTGAATACATATAATATTACACGTGGTGCTCTACAAGGAAATGTTTTCAGAGCAATGTTATTTAATATCATGATAAATGATCTCCCGAAATAAACAAGATCTACCCCCAAATGGAGTAGATATTACTCTATTTGCAGATGATTGTGCTCATGGTGGGTTAGGAACAGGAATATTGAGTTGGCAGAAAAGAGTTAACAAAGAGTTACTAGACATCTGATGATGACATGTATGGCATTTCAAGTTCTCCATTGTTAAAACCAAAAAAATCATACAATTCTAGAACTGGATAGGCTCACAAGAGATCATCAAGTCCAGTCCCCTGCCCTCATGGCAGGACCAAGCACTATCTAGATCATCCCTGACAAATGTCTTTCCAACCTGCTCTTAAATATCTTCTGTGATGGAGATACCACAACCTCCCTAGCCAATTTTTCCAGTGCTCAACCATCCTGACAGTTGCAAAGTTTTCCCTAATGTCCAACCTAAAACTCCCTTGCTGCAATTTGAGACCGTTGCTTCTTGTCCTATCATGAGAGACCCAGGAGAACAATTTTTCTCCTCCTCCTTGTAACACCCTTTTAGATTTTTGAAAACTGCTATCATGTCCCTTCTCAGTCTTCTCTTTTCTATACTAAATAAGCCCAGTTCTTTCAGTCTTCCCTCATAGCTCATGTTTTCTAGGCCTTTAATCATTTTTGTTGCTCTTCTCTGGGCCGTCTCCAATTTTTCCACATCTTTCTTGAAATGTGGTCCCCAGAACTGGACACAATGCTTCAACTGAGGGAGGCCTAATCAGTGCAGAGTGGAAGAATGACTTCTCGTGTTTTGCTTACAACACTCCCAGAATCATGTTTGCTTTTTTTGCAACAGTGTCACACTGTTGACTCATATTTAGCTTGTGATCCACTATGACCCCTAGATCCTTTTCTGCAGTACTCCTTCCTAGACAGGCTCTTCCCATTCTGTATGTGTGAAATGGATTGTTCCTTCCTAAGTGGAGTACTTTGCATTTGTCCTTATTAAACTTCATCCTATTTACCTCAGACCATTTCTCTAATTTGTCCAGATCATTTTGAATTATGACCCTATCGTCCAAAGCACTTGCAACTCCTCCCAGCTTGGTATCATCCTCAAACTTAATAATCATACCCTCTATGCCAATATCTAAATCATTGATGAAGATATTGAACAGAACCAGTCCCAAAACAAACCCCTGCAGAACCTCACTTCCTATGCCCTTCCAGCATGACTGTGAACCATTAAAAACTACTCTCTGAGAATGGTTATCCAGCCAATTATACATCCACCTTATAGTAGCCCCATCTAGGTTGTATTCCCTAGTTTATGGATAAGACAGTCATGTGAGACTTTCTAAATGCCTTACTAAAGTCTAAGTATACCACATCTACCGCTTCTGCTTTATCCACAAGACTTGTTATCCTATCAAAGAAAGCTATCAGATTGGTTTGGCATGATTTGTTCTTTTCAAATCCATGCTGGCTGTTACCTATCACCTTATCATCTTCCAGGTGTTAGCAGATGAATTCCTTAATTAGTTGCTCCATTATCTTTTACATGGCTTTTCAACAAAGAGGGGGAGTTCGCCGAAAAGCCGCGTCTAAACTACTTTCCCATGGAATTTGCATATCCTCTTTCGACTGTTCCGCGTAGTCTAGATGAGCCCTCACATTTCTGACCCATCTCCCACATCTCCATGTTTTTAAGAATCAATCTTAATAAAAAGGAAAGTTGCAAAGTTACAAATGAAACTGTATCTGGATGGGGAACAAATAAATATAGTTAAAAGTTTTAAATTCTTAAGGGTAATATTTGATACTAAATTACTTTAGAAAGACCATATAAACTACATTAAGGATAAATGTACAGGAAGGCTCAAGCTGCTTAAAAGTCTTGCTGGGACTGATTGGAGGTGGCTAAGAAACAGAACTGAAGGTATATAGAGCCTTAATTAGACCAGTTACTGACTATGGCTGCTAAGTTTTGGTGTCAGCCTCAAAATCAGATCTTAAAAATGCATCATTAATATAAACACAGGCACAGTTGTTTATTATGTGTGTGTGGCGAGGGTGTGGGGTTGGTGATGACCTTGAGAAACACTGTGGGATGTTCTTAAGGGTTTCAAAGAGGAGGGGCAAAAAGAGGGCACTGCAGAGACATCTCTTGCCCTGTTACACATGCCCATTCTGGAAAGCACTAAAGGAGGTGCTTAAACGAACTCTTGAATCAGGGCCATAAATAATACATGTAAAGTGTGCCTACGTGGTAAATGGGGAGGAGAAAGAGTCTAAAGAAAGAGAGAAAGAAAGGGTACATCTAGACTACATTCTTTTTTCGAAAGGAGATATGCAAATTCAGCACTAATTTGCATATCTTCTTCTGATAGCTTTTTTGAAAGCATTTTTTTTTTTCTTCGAAAAAGAAAGCAGTTTAGATGCGGTTCTTTTGAAAAACACACTTTTTCAAAAAGAACCCTTCTTCCTCAAAAAAAAGGTGTATAAGGTTCTTTTGGAAAAGGGGGGGATTTGAAAGAACTGCGTCTAACTAAAAAAACACAGTAAGAGACCTAACAAAGAACCACCATGGCTAAACAGCCATGTTAAAAAGGCAGTGAGAGAGAAAAGGGCAGCTTTTAAAAAGTGGAAGTCAAATCCTAGTGAGGAAAATAGAAAGGAACATAAACACTCCCAAATTAAGTGTCATAATGTAGTAAGAAAAGCCAAAAAAGAGTTTGAGGAACAGCTAGCCAAAAATTCAAAAAATGATAGTAAAATGTTTTTTAAATACATTAGAAGCAGGAAGCCCGCTAAAAAAGCAGTGGGGGCCCTTGGATGATAAAGATATAAAAGGAGCGATCAAGGAAGACAGTGCCATTGCGGAGCGATTAAATGATTTCTTTGCTTCAGTCTTCACGGCTGAGGATGTTACAGAGGTTCCTAAATCTGAGCCAGCCTTTTTAGGTGACAAATCTGAGGAACTCACTCAGATTGAAGTGACATTAGAGGAGGTTATGGAATTAATTGATAAGCTGAATAGTAACAAGTCTCCGGGACCAGACGGCATTCACCCAAGGGTTCTGAAAGAACTCAAATGTGAAATTGCGGAGTTATTAACAGTGGTTTGTAACCTATCCTTTAAATCCACTTTGGTACCAAATGACTGGAAGATGGCCAATATAACACCAATATTTAAAAAAGGCTCTAGAGGAGATCCTGGCAATTATAGACCGATAAGTTTAACATCAGTACCAGGCAAATTAGTAGAAACACTAGTAAAGAGTAAAATTGCAAGGCACATAGAAGAGCACGAATTGTTGGGCAAAAGTCAGCATGGTTTCTGCAGAGGGAAGTCGTGTCTAACTAATCTGTTAGAATTCTTTGAAGGGGTTAATAAACATGCGGACAAGGGGCACCCAGTGGATATAATATACCTAGATTTCCAGAAAGCCTTTGACACGGTCCCACACCAAAGGCTTTTACGTAAATTAGGTGGTCATGGGATAGGAGGAAAGGTCCTTTCATGGATCAAGAATTGGTTAAAAGACAGAAAACAAAGGGTGGGAATAAATGGTAAATTTTCACAATGGAGGAGGGTAACTAGTGGTGTTCCCCAGGGGTCAGTACTGGGACCAATCCTGTTCAACTTGTTCATCAATGATCTAGAAAATGAGGTAAGCAGTGAGGTGGCCAAGTTTGCAGATGACACAAAGTTGTTCAGGACAGTCAAAAGCAAAAGGGATTGTGAAGAACTACAAAAAGATCTCAGCAAACTGAGTGATTGGGCAGCAAAATGGCAAATGAAATTTAATGTGGGTAAGTGTAAGGTAATGCATGTTGGAAAAAATAACCCAAATTACACGTACTACATGATGGGGTCAAATTTAGCTACGACAGATCAGGAAAGGGATCTTGGAGTTATAGTGGATAGTTCTATGAAGACATCCACGCAGTGTGCAGCGGCAGTTAGTAAGGCAAATAGGATGTTAGGAATTATTAAAAAAGGGATAGATAATAAGACAAAAGATATCATACTTCCCCTATATAAAACTATGGTACGCCCACATCTCGAGTACTGCGTGCAGATGTGGTCTCCTCACCTCAAAAAAGATATATTGGCATTAGAAAAGGTTCAGAAAAGGGCGACTAAGATGATTAGGGGCTTGGAAAGGGTCCCATATGGGGAGAGGCTAGAGAGACTGGGACTTTTCAGTTTGGAAAAAAGGCGATTGAGGGGCGATATGATAGAGGTATATAAAATCATGAATGGTGTGGAGAAAGTGATTATAGAAAAATTATTTATCTTTTCCCATAATACAAGAACTAGGGGACACCAAATGAAATTGATGGGTAGTAGGTTCAAAACTAATAAAAGGAAATTTTTCTTCACACAGCGCACAGTCAACCTGTGGAACTCCTTGCCCGAGGAGGCTGTGAAGGCCAGGACTCTATTAGGGTTTAAAAAAGAGCTTGATAAATTTTTGCAGGTTAGGTCCATAAATGGCTATTAGCCAGGGATAAAGTATGGTGCCCTAGCCTTCATAACAAGGGCAGGAGATGGATGGCAGGAGATAAATCACTTGATCATTGTCTTCTGTTCTCCTTCTCTGGGGCACCTGGCATTGGCCACCGTCGGCAGATGGGATGCTGGGCTCGATGGACCTTTGGTCTGACCCAGTATGGCCATTCTTATGTTCTTATGTTCTTATGTAACTGCTTTCTTTTTCGAAAAAATGCTTTCGAAAAAGTGATCGGGCAGCAAAATGCATTGATTATCGGTAGTGAGGCCCTCACATTTCTGACCCATCTCCCACATCTCCATGTTTTTAAGAATCAATCTTAATAAAAAGGAAAGTTGCAAAGTTACAAATGAAACTGTATCTGGATGGGGAACAAATAAATATAGTTAAAAGTTTTAAATTCTTAAGGGTAATATTTGATACTAAATTACTTTAGAAAGACCATATAAACTACATTAAGGATAAATGTACAGGAAGGCTCAAGCTGCTTAAAAGTCTTGCTGGGACTGATTGGAGGTGGCTAAGAAACAGAACTGAAGGTATATAGAGCCTTAATTAGACCAGTTACTGACTATGGCTGCTAAGTTTTGGTGTCAGCCTCAAAATCAGATCTTAAAAATGCATCATTAATATAAACACAGGCACAGTTGTTTATTATGTGTGTGTGGCGAGGGTGTGGGGTTGGTGATGACCTTGAGAAACACTGTGGGATGTTCTTAAGGGTTTCAAAGAGGAGGGGCAAAAAGAGGGCACTGCAGAGACATCTCTTGCCCTGTTACACATGCCCATTCTGGAAAGCACTAAAGGAGGTGCTTAAACGAACTCTTGAATCAGGGCCATAAATAATACATGTAAAGTGTGCCTACGTGGTAAATGGGGAGGAGAAAGAGTCTAAAGAAAGAGAGAAAGAAAGGGTACATCTAGACTACATTCTTTTTTCGAAAGGAGATATGCAAATTCAGCACTAATTTGCATATCTTCTTCTGATAGCTTTTTTGAAAGCATTTTTTTTTTTTTTCGAAAAAGAAAGCAGTTTAGATGCGGTTCTTTTGAAAAAAACACTTTTTCAAAAAGAACCCTTCTTCCTCAAAAAAAAGGTGTATAAGGTTCTTTTGGAAAAGGGGGGGATTTGAAAGAACTGCGTCTAACTGCTTTCTTTTTCGAAAAAATGCTTTCGAAAAAGTGATCGGAAGAAGATATGCAAATTAATGCTGAATTTGCATATCTCCTTTTGAAAAAAGAAAGTAGTCTAGATGTACCCACAGATACATGTTTTGGGCCATTTTCGTGATGGAGAGAGGCAGAAATTTGCCAGGGAACTAGTCCTCAGACAAGGTTGAATGTCTTTGAGTGTTCAGGCAAAAACTGGCTAGTTGTGACTCTTTAAATATTATACTCTGCAAATGGGCAGTCCATTTTGAACAACGGCAACAAGGCTGTGAAATAAACAGCTAAGGAGGTCCACTCTGTGTACATACATGGCAGACCAGCTTACCTTACAAGTTCCACACAGGCTGAAACAAGGGCTCCACCAGTGCCTGGCTTCAGTCACCTGACCTTGCAAAGCACAGTATCCTTTGCCAGATTTTTAAACTCTCATTGTGATCGCCCTACAGTGGTGGGTATGAGGTAGATAAAATTAACATCAGGTGCCTTGCCCTGGTGGACTGAGGGACTCTGAAGTTTGCAGCCAAGGAAATTTCTCCTGTGGGTTTAATAAGTTGCAAAGGAGAACACGTTCCTCAGGTGTCTAGTCAAATCTTTGCCTAGCATGGAGTTTCTTTTCTTTTTCCCTTCCAAGCAAACTTGGAAATTCCATATAATAAACTATGTTAGAGTCACACCACTGAGAACTCAAAAGCCATGAAAGCACCCAACTGACTTGGAGGGGCAATAAGAACTGGGCTCCTTATACTTATTTTTGCCTTTGATACTCTTGCTAAAATATGAAGATGTCACTTCAATAAGCTACAGTGTTAGTTATTCACATTATTCACACATTATGATACACGCTTCAATTCCAGGATTACATACCATTTCACAAATAGTGCAGCACAGCCAGTATTTCTTCTAAACACTTAAAATCATATGTGTAACTTCTTTGTAATACGGTGCACTGCTCTGTGTTTTCCAGACAAAAGAGAATACCTGAAGGTCACCACTGATGGAGGAAGAATAAACATCACTTTGGCAGACTGATTTAATTTTTTTTAATGGATCCTGTTTGAAACTAGTCAGTGGCTTGAATGATAAGAAGTCCCATCAGAGATGGGTTAATGCACAGAGAATAGGTGAAGTGGTCAAAGGTGCCTAGTTAAATAGCTCCTACAAAACATATACCCTGTATCTTTGTGATAATTCATGAAGACATGTAATAAATTATGGCCATGTGATATATTTCATGTGCTAAATTTCATGGATCATTTAATTGTTGCTGCCTTCTCAGTTTGCAGCCCCCTAATCCATAACTGTTGGAATGATTTCTCCAGCAGCACTTTGCTAACATGGGGTTCTCCTACAGTAGGCTGTCTACAACCACAAGGTGGCTGAGTAATATTCTGGGCTGGCAGAGTACAGGACAGAATCTGGGCTACCATGTAACACATAAATCCCATGCTAACATTTTAAGGTGGGTCACTAATTAATAAAATCTAAACCACGTGGTGAGCTCTGCTTCTTTTTCTGTTTGCAATTGTCTCAAGTTTGTTTGTTCATTATTCAAAATCATTCACCTCATGGCTTTGGTGAAATATCTTGGTCAGCAAACTTTTTGTGAGCCACTCACTTTGAGTATTCAGTTTGGGCTTGATCTAAAGTCCATTGAAATCAATAGGGGTCTTCAAGGCAGAAAGATTGACATAGTGGGTCAAATACTGGACTGCAACTCAGGTGACATGGGCTCTACTCCTTGCTCAAATGGTGTTCTGGATGACTTTGGACAAATCACTTTGGGACCCCCCTTGGGACTGTCACCTGATGTGCTGAGATCCCACTGAGCCTGCTTCCCCTGACAGCCTGCGTACCCTGTAATTCTGCCAAGTTGAGTTTAACTCTCTACCCTGTTTCAACTGAGACACACCCCTAAGGCTGCATACACTGACTGACAGCAGCGCAGCGTGAAACCTTTTCCCAGCACTTAAGTAAGCAGCCCTTCCGGGAGCTGAACCCTGGATAAATCTGTCTTATGCTGTATGGAATTCCATACAGAGTCAGCTTGTGAAAATTTGTCTCTTTCTCAATGTAAATAGAGAGATACACATACTCCTTGCTCCCTCCCTTAGTAATAATTGTTTACACTGGGTTTGTTAATAACCAAAAGTGATGTTATTAAGCATAAAAGGATAGGATTTAAGTGGTCATAAGAGGTAGCAGACAAAACAAAATAAGTGACTAAACAAAATAAACAAACACACCAGCTAAGATTAATACACGAAAGAAAATAGTTACGTCTCACCCTAAAAGTTGTTCTAATAACCTTCTTCACGGACCAAACAACGTTCCAGCCTGGGCCTGGTCCCTTCCTGTAGGTCAGTGTTAGTTGTTTCCAGAAGTCATCTTGGGTGGGGTAACTGGGGAGAACTGACAACCAGGATTATCTCACTGACGTACCTTAAATAAGATTTTCCTAAGGCAGAAATCCTTTGTCTCCCAAAAGTACAAAATGCAAGCTGGATTCCAGCATCAAGTGACATGGTCACAGGTTGTTGCAGAGTAAGTAGCCATTTCTTACAGTCTGATCCTCAAACTTTAGGAAAACCAAGTTCTTCTACAGTTCACTGTCTCTTGCTCTTGGTTTTTTCCTACAGTTCACTGTCTATTGCTAATGGGCCATTAGCTCTGTGTCTGGCTTCTTCACTGTTGTACCAAATGGGCTAGTAATACGCTTTTTCCCGACATGAACACATTGATAATAAATCTACAAAGCAATATTCTTAACTTCAGATACAGAAATGATGCATACATATACATAGGATAAATCCATTTGGTAAATCATAACCTTTCCAATGATCTCTCACATGAAGAATCTTGCATAAAGCATATTCCAGTTATCTCATATTCATAAGCATATTCCCAAAAAGAATATGGCCTGTCCCGTCACATACTTTGCCTCTCTTTACCTCAGTTTTCCCTTCTCTAAAATAGAGCTATAGATGCTTCCTTCCTGTGATCTCCAGATTGAAAGAGTTATGTGTTTTTATTCAGTGGGGTTTGTTCAGGACAGCTATAATTTGAAAATTCAAGCTCTTTTGAGTGGCTATGTGCATTACCTGATCTGTATCTATTTCCTGACAGGAAGAATATGACTCTTAAGATCAGAGGAACACTGGTGAAGACAAGCTCAGAATTTACTTTCTGTAAAATTTTTGCAATATTTTGAAAAGGCTGCTACAGGGATTGCTCCTGGTAGTAAATGTATATGCTAGCATATTTACAGAAAGAAAACAAACAAAAAATCTGCACGCGCATTCACATTAAAATGTGAATATTTGTGAGGGTTATTTTGGTTTCGTGGGAACAAGGTCTATTACTTCATCACTCTCCCTGTTCTTGCTAACATACAAGGAGCTGACAATGCAAATATTGAAATCAAGGTGAGTTTAGCATGAGAAATGGCTGTGGGATAGAGCCCACAGCACATTTATCTTTCATGTGTGCACTGATTAATCTGTTTCTGCTAAGGCCTGTGTCACCTGCTAGTTCAGAATCGTTTACGTGGAGTCATACTCAATTTTTTTATTAAAACTAAGTTTTGTGATATCGAACACAATATAAACTTTTTGGTGTCACTATAAGCCAACTTAAAGTGTTTCATGTATATGTTATGTTTATATCATTTATTTGTATGAGAATTGGAGATAAGTTTAATATTAACATTTATCAGGATGCTGTATAGTGTATATAACAAATACATTCTGTTACTAAGGCTGTCATTCTGTTGAAAGGTTCTGATAACAAACATAAACCACTCAAGTTTCATCCTTGTTTGCTTATTGTATCAGATTACCCAGTGGAATCAAATCTTCTTATGCATTATCCTATATGAATTTTAAAAAAACTTTCCACTTAATGTTGTCTGCTATTTATAAAGCAGAGAACAGAAAACAGGTTCTTTTTTATGATTTGTATGAAATTTATTTAAATACTCTGTCTAATCTGTTTTCCAAAAAGTCAGCTGTATAAATTCCCTGAAATATTAAATTGAAGTAAATCTAAATTTATTTATTATAAGTAGTATGTAAACTGGCTCCGATTTCTTTATTTACTGTTCATTGATTCTCTGTTTAAATTAATACTTAAAACTGTGTTATGGAGCATTTATGTGCCACACGCCATCCCTGACAAAAACCCAGAAAAGCAAAGACATTAAAAGTCAAGCCACAAAGAGTGCACACTTTATAGTCCTCCACCCACAACCACATACTTTTACTACTACCACAGCCCCTGTGTGCCTCACACCACAACCTCACCTCTGCTCCTCTTTCACTTTTCTGCACATAGTATTTTACTAGATTCAATTCCCCCTTAAATTAGGAGTTGTGGGGTTTTGGTATAGTAGTTGGATGCGATGAGAGAGGGTTGCTGAGCTTGTTATGGGGGTGTTTGCACAAGGGCTGTTAAAGGGGGGGGGGGGATGAAAGGGCCCCATGCCAGGGGTGGGATGCATGGGTTTTGTTAAGATAATCTCATAGGTAGGAAAGTAGCCAGAGCTATAGTCATATGGGAAAGAATGGCCAGAGGACAGTTATATTGAAAAGTTTGAAGTAAATCCAACAAGCCATTTCTGAGATGCATGACTTAAAACAATTGATGGCAGTTCTCTTTTTCAAAACTTATCCTCATCATTTTTCATTTCCCTGTATTTTGGAAGCAATGGGTCTAGCAACTATAAAAAGAGCTTGTCTGCACTGGGAAACTGGCCAGCAGAACTATAATGGTATAATTATACTGCTCTAGCTCTGCTATTGTAACTCCCATGTGGACACTCCATTCCAGAATAAAAGTGACGGTTTTTGGTAGAGACGTAAACTATGAAGTAAGGAAAAAGTCACATCTGTACCGAAAAAGTCACTTTTATTTTGGAACTACATGTCCACATGGGGAATTACACTGGCATAGTGATAGTGGTATCACTGTACTGCCGTAGTTCTGCCAGTCAGTTTCCCCATATTGACAAGCTCTTAGTCTGAATTGCCAGATCTCCTTGCAAAAGCCTCATACCCAGGCTTATGCTCAAGAATTTGTAGGGAGGAGAGGTTTAAACTCATTCAGTATTAAAACTTTAATTGCTCAGGGAGATGTGAAATCTCATGTGGACATTACAATGTCCTTGAAGTGCTGTACAGACTTTATAATGTCTTCAAAGCATATTCTGGATTATTTATTATATTGAAGCACTGTGAACCCCTTCAGTTGCTGTAGCATCTACGCTACAGTGCTGCAGCTGTGCCAGTCTAGCGTTTCTTGTGTAGTTATACCCTCAGTAACCCTCACCCGTATCAAAGACATCACTCTTTCTCGGTGCTATCCAAAGTAAGATAGTACCAACACATCACTTTCCCCAGTCCTAGAGATTTCCCTCACCCCAGTATCTACTCTTTATCAGTATTTCCACTTGTGACACTCTGTTCCCCTCTCTCTCATTGAGCATTATCCTGCCAAGAATTCATGCAAATTATTTATATTTTGGGTATTATTAATGTAAGAAAACAGGGAAACAATCAGGCAAATACACAATGAAGATGGTGTTTATAAATACATATCACTAACTTGAAGTGGAGAGGGAGGAATAAACAGAATCTAGGATGTCTAAAACTCCAAAGCTTCATGGGAAGGAAGTTCTATACAAAGGATACATTTGAAAAACAACCAACCTTCTGCCCCATCAATATAATAGTTCTCTATTGTGCTGGGTATTACATTTCTGCAAGCAGAAGGATTTACAGTCAAAGAAATTAAGTATTTTCTTTGTACTGCTTTATTAATTTTTTAGGGTTAAAAATATAGATATGGGCAAAGTTTCTGTTTTGAAAAACAGATTCACAGATTTGCTTTAGGGTGCAGGTTTTCTTAGGCCCACTTTTTCCAAAATGACTGGTGATTTTTGGGGTGTCTTCATTTTGGAATGCCCCATTTAAGACCCTTTACACAAGCTTGATTTTCAAAAGGTCGGTGCTTAGTACTTTCAGAAAATCAGGCCCTATTAGTTGTTGCAAGATGGGCAACCAAAATCACTTGTCATATTTGGAAATGTGAATTTATTTATGTATTTAGTTATATTGTGTGTGTGTGTGTTTGTTTGTTTTGTTTTACAATACCAAATTTACAGAAATCTACCCTATTATTTGGCCAACTATGATGTAAAAAAAATTACACAATACATATTGGCACATAAACAATATCCATTAGCTTTTATGAGGATTATTAAATAAACCTACGTCCCTATCATTTTCAGGCCCCAGCTCTCCAAAAGTCTGAGGAATAAAAGATTGGCTTAGGGACATATTGGTCCTCAAGAAAAATAAATGAGGTGTCAGAATAACACCACTTTTGTTAGACTGACCAATAACTTGACTCATACATAAACTTTTGGGCTCAAAGGTTTCTTTCTATTTCTACACCTTTTGGCTGCAAAGCTTTTGCACTATAAATTCTTTGTTGGTCCAGTAGAAGATATATTCCATTAGCTGCTATATCAAATTATTTTGGGAAAAATTCAAGAAAAAAATTCATAATTTTCCTGTAAAAAACTGGAAGTAAAGTATATGCTGAGGAGAATGGTAGTTTTAACTTATAAAGGCTCCTTGACCATATTAGAAAATCCAGACAAAGGGACACTTCAATTTTGCTTTTTGTGAATCTGGTGAAAATGTGATTGTTTTCTGGCTCCAACAGCAATGCAGTAAGTAGTTTGTGCATTGACAACTCAGATTGCAAGGTTTTTTATGAGTTCTGGCTTCAGACAAGCGACCCACTGACTTTAATGGGAATTCCATTCACATATCTGAAGCCAGAGTATGACTGATTGCACTGATTTTATGTGCATAATTGTTCTAGCTAAAGACTGCAATGAAGCAAAAAGCCAATGTATTGTAAAGCAGGTAAAACTTATGCAGAAATTAGGAGAGAATAATATTATGGGCAGCTCACAGGACTCCCTTTCTAACAAACCCACTCTCATCCTCTCTTCCTTCAACTTGGCTTCCAATCCAAAGTCTCTCTTCTACTATCTACCTCTAACTTCCCAAACTGTTCCCTTCATCCTACTGTCGATTTTCCATTGCTCCTTCTCTCCTTCCACCCCTCTTCCTTATGGGTATGTCTACACTACCACCCTAGTTCGAACTAGGGTGGTTAATGTAGGCATTCGAAGTTGCAAATGAAGCCCGGGAGTAACGGTAGTTCGAATTAGAGATCCTAATTCGAACTACCTACTCTGTGCCGCGTGTAGCCGCGGGCACGGAGTTCGACCTAAGGGGATTTAAAAATGGCACCCGCCCGGCAAGATGCAAATGAAGCCCGGGATATTTAAATCCCGGGCTTCATTTGCAACTTCGAATGCCTACATTAACCAACCTAGTTCGAACTAGGGTGGTAGTGTAGACATACCCTATATTTACCATCTTGCTCACTCTTCTCTGGCTCCTTTCTCTTCTTATTAATAATACTACACACCACTTATATCACACTTTACATCAGGAGTGGGGAATCTTTTCTGGGTCGGGGAGCACTGACCAACAGAAAAATCAGTTGGAGGCTGCACACAAGTGAGAAGCAAAAAAATAAATAAATAAAAATAAAACCCACTGATGTGGCCCCCGACTGAGAAGGAGAAAGATGCTCCGCACATTCCCCCACATACCAGAGCCTGGGGGGCCCAGCCTAGTAGATTTTGTATGTTCTAGCTCTATGGTGGGGCAGCATGGGACCTGGAGCACCAATGTGGGCTCCCCAATACTGGAGGAGGCCCTGAGCTTCGGGGGCCAGATCCAGCAAAGCCGAGGGGGCCACAGCTGGACCCTGGACCTGAGGTTCCCCACCCCTGCTTTACATGTTCAAAGTGCTGTACAAACTTTCACTAGCAAAGCGTAACAATGCCCTTGGAGGATAGGTATTATCTCAGTTTTACAAATAGGGAAACTGTCATCAAGAGTCAGTAGCAAAGACACATGCACTTTGTCTATCACCTCATTCTTGTGTCCTCTGTCTTCCCCAACCCCATTTGCCTCTATAAATACCTTCTTATCTTTTGTCTACAGACTCCTTGAGGGTGTTGCCTGCTACTGCATCCCAGCTTCTTCTACAACAGGTCCCTTCATTTCCTTCAATATCTTTATTCACAATCCTTCTTCTAAAATGTTGTCAGTCTGTTAATCTTCTCTCACCTTGAAAGCCTTAACCTTTGTCTCTGGCCTCCTCATCTCTCACTTCTCCTCCTTCCACAAAATGCCTCTGCTAAAGTCATCTTTCCCTCCTGCCATTCTGACTGCATCATACCTCTTTTGAATTCCCTTCATTGCGTTCCTGTCTTTTATCACATAAAATTTAAGAATCCCATTCACTCTTCCAAGGTGCTACATAGTCTCAACTCTGTAGTGTATTGGCACCAGTATAAATGTTTTGTTGCTTGCCACGTATATTCTATTGGCAACAGGTATATTTGATAAATTATTCCAGTCAACATGACAAAAGAACTAGCTTCACAGGCAATGTGCTTAATTTTAAAAAGAAATACACCACAGCTGAAAATAATCAATCCTCCAAAATCTAACCGCTTATATAGTCAATTGAACAAAACCTGAAAGACTGTCTCTAACCATTTAATGACTCCCAACAATTTTACACTGATCTTTTTATAGAAGAAAATGCAACTATTAACATAGATTGAAATTTGCTCTAATGAAATATTTCACAGTTCTTTAACTTCAAACTGTGTTATTCAGATATTAACTTCATAACAAATATTTATAGGTTTTATTTTTTCAGTTCAGTTTTCCAGGTAAGATGATTGCCCATGTCTTTTGGTTTCTCTATGGATAGAAAGGTAACCATGTTAATCTGTTTAAGCAAAAACAAGGAGTCCAGTGGCACTTTAAGACTAATGAATTTATTAGGATGTTAGAGCGTAAGGTTTCATGAGATACTATTCATTTCCTTAGATACTGAAGAGAAAAAGGGGGGGAAAGGTGACAGAGATGGGACTGTGATGTCAGAGATAATTAAATCAGAATAGATATGGCTCATCTCCAAGAGTGATGAGAAGGTGACAGTACCTTAATAGGGAAATTACCTATTGTAATGCGAGAATGACTCCATGTGTTTGTTTAGACCTTGGTTCAGGGTGTCAAATTTGCATATCAATTCCAGCTCAGCAGTTTCATGTTGCAGGCTGTTTCTGAAGTTTTTCTATCTGAGAATGGCAACTTGCAAGTCCGAAACTGTGTGCCTAAGGAGGTTTAAATGTATTTATAACAGACAGGCCCCCCAAACTGAGGCACATACCTTCAAATTCACACCCTACAACAGAAACACCCAAGAATCTACTCCTGCAACAAATCACACTGCCAGATCTGTCCACACATCTATCCTGGGGTGCGTCACACAGCAGGGCTTAACTCAAAATAAGCTACGCAAATTGAGCTATATCAATTGCATAGCTTATTTCAAAATTGGGAGTGTCTACACACAGCACTCATTTAGAAATAGAGCACTCTTCCTCCAACTTCCCTTACTCATCATACAATGAGGGTTATAGGAATGGGAGTAAGAGATCCTCCAGTCTGACAGAATTTCAACATTATTTCAAAATAACTGCCTGCTGTGTAGACGTGGACTAAATTATTTTGAAATAATGTTGCTGTGTAGACGTATCCTGGAGAGGCATAAGGATCTTGCACAAAAAGAGTTTTTTGCGCAAAATGGCCATGACCACACTGTTTGTTTTTGTACAAAAACCCTTTGCGCAAAAACGGCCTGAAAGAGAGTATGCAAATGAAGCATGAGAAAATGCTAATCTGCACTTCATTTGCATTGCCTCTTTCAGCAAAACTCATAGGCTACGTCTAGACTGGCATGATTTTGCGCAAATGCTTTTAACGGAAAAGTTTTTCCGTTAAAAGCATTTGCGGAAAAGAGCATCTAGTTTGGCACGGACGCTTTTGCGCAAAAACACTTTTTGCGGAAAAGCGTCTGTGCCAATCTAGACGCGGTTTTGCGCAAGAAAGCCCCGATTCGCCATTTTCGCGATCGGGGCTTTTTTGCGCAAAACAAATCTGAGCTGTCTACACTGGCCCTTTTGCACAAAAGCTTTTGCGCAAAAGGACTTTTGCCTGAATGGGAGCGTCAAAGTATTTGTGCAAGAAGCACTGATTTCTTACATTAGAACATCGGTGTTCTTGCGCAAATTCAAGCGGCCAGTGTTGACAGCTGGCAAGTTTTTGCGCAAAAGCAGCTGCTTTTGCACAAAATCATGCCAGTCTAGACACAGCCATAGTGTAACCGTAGCCTGGGTATAGTCCACTATCAGCAGCTTGTACTGGTGCCCACTGCAACCTTTTCTAGGGGGGCCTATCTATGTCAATTCTTATGTATGGAATGCTTCCTACCAGGAGGTGTAGCAGTGAGGGCTGGGGTAATAACACTTATCACCCTCCCAGAGGTGTTGTGATCATTAATTCCTTATTGTATATGTGCTATAATTCACTGGAATCACAAAATGTTCACCAGTAGGTAGGGGCCTAGTAGCCTCTACACTCACAACCTCACTGCCAATTGTAAGAGCTGGATCAGAAAATGATTTATTTTTCATGAAACAAAATGAAAAAATTTTTAAAAATGTTAGTTTTTTCCAAAACTTTTCAACTAAAACAGATTTATTTTAGTTTTTTTGTTTGTTTATCTGCTAATCTATTCCATTGAGAAGCCATTTTCCAATGAAAAAGGATTTGAATGGAAAATATTTTCCCTTTATCTGATTAAAGAAGAGAGGGAAGATCAAATAAAATAAATACAATAAAAAACAAAACAAAAAACCAAACCTGAGATAAATTAGGACATTTCCTACTACTTTGAAGTAGTCTTTTAACAATTCAACAGAATTGAAATCTGGTTATCATTTTTAATTCAAAATTTTATTGAACTAAATTTTTCCACAACAATTTACATTTTCAACAAAGCCCCATTTCTCAGTTAAAACATTTTTTACTTGCAAAAATTTCCACAAGCCACAAAAAATTTCCACAAAATTGTCTTTTGATGTTGGGGAGGCAATCCATAAGCAACTATCACAGATTGCTAGATATTTATTACTAAACAATCTTTTGTACTCCTCCAGAGGCTTCCTAGCAGAAATGGTCACACAAAAAGACATGAGGAATTAATTTTGTAACTGCTTGGCTATTAATAGCTTCTAATTGAAAAAAGAAATAGAGTCCAACCATAAAAGAATGATTCAAAAATATGGAAGGTGGTTGTTGTGGAAAAATGAATGCACCGGTTACACACCGGGCAAAATAAAGGTAAAGACAGAGGACAAATAGATACTTAATTACTATTTATTCAGTAATCAGAGTACATTTACTTGTCCCTCCCCTACAAAAAAGCACACCTGTCCAATTTTTTAATATTACCATTTGGTAGACATTCCGGGTCTGTTAAATCTGTGTCATCAGAGATTTTATTCAATTTAATAAAATCACTAGACACAACATAGCATAGATGTACTGATGCTCACTCTAAAACAGTCTATAAAATAGAGTCCTAATATTCCTCTATAATGTCTCTTTAAACAAACTCATTTTTGTATTGGTTATTGCTTTGTTTCTGATATTGACATGGCAAAGATGTGTAAACCTGTTAATACTTCCTAAATAAATTGTGTGTGTGTTGTGTGTGTGTGCGTGTGAGAGAGAGAGAGAGTATATATATATATAAATAGCTCTCCACTCCCACATCTCACCTCCTTCCTTCCTCCTCCTCACACTCTCACTTTACTCCTCGTTTAGGGCAACATGCAGGAGAGTCAGGGGGTAAAGTGGGGATGTGAGGAGCAGGAAGAAAGGAGGTGAGCTGTGGGAGTGGAGTGCAGGCAGGTCCATGGCGCTGGCTCCATCTACATGCCAGAGATGGTAAAGGTGGCTGGGAGTGAGGTGAGTATGCTATCTGGAAATGGGCTGACAAAACATTGTTCCCCTCCCCCCTTACACTTTATGATAGCTTGCTTAGCTTGGGAAATTTTGACCTGAGTTGCAATTCCTTTCTAAAGTTCCACCTGGGACAAGGCACCAACGTGGCACCCTATACCTGGGGGTTGGGGGGGTGAAAAGAGGAGTAAAGTCTAAATCTAGCCCTAAAGCTAGAGTAAACAAAGTACTTAACTCTGCATACATAGTATCATGGGCAAAACCCACTTCTTCAGATGAGCTTGTTGAAAAGAGGGTTATCATGAAAACTCATGATACTATATATATTTTTGTTAGTCTCTAAGGCTGTGTCTACACTACATGGAACATCAACGCTGCTGCAGTTGATCTTCTCAGGTTCGAATTAGCAGGTCTAGTGAAGATCCGCTAATTCAAACTGAGAGGGCACCCTTATCAGTGGCCAGACCCCCTGCTCCTCATCAGGAATAAAGGAAGCCAATGGGAGAGTTTGCTCCTGTCGACCTTGCACCGTGTGGATGGCCCAAAAACACAATTTAAGATATGTGGAGCGAGCTGGAGTTGCAAATTTTAAATTGACTTTTTCCTTTAGTGTAGACCAGGAGTAAGGTGCCACAGGACTACCCATTGTTTTTAAAGATACAGACTAACACAGCTACCCCTCTGTGACTTTTTAACTATGAATAGTTTGACTTCAGTGAGACTACTCAGATTCTGAAAGCTGAGCTCCTCAGTATGTGGTTTGCTGAATCAGGGCTTAAATGATTAATGATAATGATAATTATTATTGAGACTAATCAAATTTTCAGTTCCATGGCTACTGTAGATTAACTGTTTTCACAATATACTGACAGTTATTACATCTTCCCCTTATTCCACACAGTATTCTCTTTTCCTATTGGCATATATGATGCAGCTTTGTACATTGATTTCTCATTCACAGTATTTCGTTCTCAAAGGACAGAAAACGTAAGTGCAAAATTCTGCCAACTACTTTTTTGAAGGTCACTTGGAATGGAGTTAAGGTTCGTATTTCCAATCCTTGAATGACATGTGTCAGATATTTTGGTCTTTGCTGGATATTAGAAATAGTTTCTAATGTAGTTTGCTACAATGAGAAATAGTTTCTACAAATTGTAATAATTAGTTTGTATAATTTATTAATTAAAATATTAACATTTAATTCAATTAAAATTTAACCCAGCTGAGGGAGAGGAATGCAGCAAACTGTGCACTTTCCTCTTGTTCCCTGACAGTGACAGGAAAGGGAAGAGCAAGCAGTGTCCTGGTACGACTCTGTGCCAGAGGGGGGAAGGGGTGCTTCAGCTGCCCTACCCTTCCTAAATGGCCCCCAGGGGCTGAGTGCTGAGATAATCCCAGACCATGGGGCGTGTATGCCCCCAGTCAGTTCTTTTCACTTGCCTGGCTGCCTTCTGCTTAGAGCAGCAGAACCGGGGTGCACCAGCTTACTTTCACCTCTAGGTATCAGTGAAATTGGCCAGAGACTTTCCAGGAAGATCCACTCACTAACAGCAGAATGGAATATATTTCTTAGAGCTGAAAGTCTTCTCATCAAAAAATTGCATAGTACTGTCAAAGCTGTGGCTGGTATACAACATAAATGTATGTAGTAAAAACAATACTTATCACAATGAATTCTAGTCTTTGACCCTAATAACTGCCTTTTGAAATTAATAAAGTTGCAGAGCCTAACATTTGCAGATGAAAACATGAACCTAGCAAGTTCAATATTCTCACTTCAGTCTCATGCAGACAATACATGGCTAGATTGTCGAGAGATTATCAGCTACTGAAATGTCATAATGGGTGCCTGAAGGTAGAAGTTTGAGAAGGAAACTCCTCAAGCAAGGCCTGAGTCTGAAGGACAGGTTACTTTAGGCCCTGAAGCAAGTATATAGAGAAAGATAAGAGCTAATTTGAGCTTCACGCACCACATAGATTAGCCTTGTGTTTTGCTTTTGTCTGAACTGCAACCATCACTTTCAGAATTTGTACTTACCAAAAACAGAGTAAATTGCAAGGACACAAATCAGATACAACCTTTGCTCTATAGGGTAAGTCATTTTTCCTTATTTACTATTTAAATATGAATTTGTAGACTGAAAGACTACAAAGACTAACCCTGAGACCCATATATGTCCAGTTTCCTACCGTGACTCCTCCATCCCTCCACTCACACCCCAACCCTGACTCCTGCACCCCTCCCCCACATTCCCACCCTCTGCCCTGAGCCCTCAGGGTGGTATTGTGATACAACAGTACCTGTAAGAAATGTATGTTACTTTCACCACTGCCAATAACATAAAGAGAGACATAAGTTTCAGGTATAAGTTGGTCAGAAAATATAAGCAAGCTGAGGAATGAAAAGGGAAAACAATTAATGATTAAGGCAGGAGAAAAATAAATTAGGGGTCAGTGGAACTAATATAACCAGCAGGATTTGTTGATAATTACATGCAAATATAAATATTATATAATATATTACTAGATATTTATAGAGTGAACAAACCTTCAGATATCAGAAATGTATTTGCAATGTGCATTGATACAGTGTATTTGTTCAGCCTGCTAAGACCCAAATGATAATCCTGCTGAAGTTAATGGTGAAACTGCCATTGGCTTTAATGGAAACAGGATTTGTCTCTAATTGAACTGCAAATTATGTGTCTGTGTGGTTAGTGATACCAGCCTTGCACAATTCTACTACCAAAGAGAGCAATTGCTTATCACAGTCACTGCCAGAGTAAGAGGGGCAAGTAGATTTTTGCACCTGGGCTGGTACATTTCCAACAGGTTTGTGCAGCTGGCGTGTGCTTCAGAGTGCAATGACACATTTGGTAATTCTTTATAACTCACTGTTTGGAATCTTTTTAAAGTGAACAGATCATTGTTAGCACCTTGAGTGCTCCAGGTAGGGTGTATATTTTGGCTAAATGACCCACAGCAACACTTACCATGTTCCATGAGGCTCCAATGAAAATGGAGTGTTTGGTGTACATCTGTACTGCTGCTGAAGTGTCACTGTTCTGGTGTGTGTGCCCAACATGCCTGCCATAGGGTGATGGCTAAGACCCCTATCATCCACTCAATAGCCAAAGAGCATTCAGGAATATCAGCTAATTCTAGAATTGTTTTATGGGTTTAGATCCCAAGGTTTCTTGACTTCCTCATGAAATTTAGACTTCACAACATGCAGTAGACTGTATCCCCACTAGTCACTACAACAAACAGTTAAGTCAACCTTCTTCCATCGTGTGTTGAACTCTTTGTCAATCTATTTTTATTGATTTTTTAAATTAAGTTTTTACACAAGATCCTGAACCTGAATGTCTAGGAGGCTGATGTCTTTTGTTTGTGCACAAGTGGGTATAGCTCAGGATCAGGCGTGAAAACTTCTTCCACCTGCTTTGCAAATGTGCTTCAACCGTACACTGAAGGGGTCGCATCTGGGAATAAAAAGAATAATTCAGTCTCCATGTCCAGTCAGTCATTGGGATCTCTGAGATGTCCAGCAAGGATTCCACTTAGAGACAGTTGGGGTGATGCTTTGTATGAGGACACCTACCTCAAAAGAATTAGACAGAGACCACCAATGCTTTCACAGTCAGCATCCTTCAGACGATAACTTTTCATCCCTGTCAAAGTGGGCTGGATTTGCGCTGATGACCCAGTCGTTGAAAGGTTCCATGTGCCAAAACTAGTCCCTCTTTCTTATGCATTGTTATTTATTTATTTGATTTTGTGAAATGCAGAGACCCACTCACTATGGAAGCAAAGTTAACTTACCTTTTTCTTACACATGCACTGGTGTTGTTGGCCATGTCCATCCCAAGCCATTAGAGAGACAAGAAAGATGAAGGAATATCTGTTATTGGAACAGCTTCTGTTGGTGAGAGAGGCAAGCTGGACAGAAACTGATCCAATAAAAAATATTCCTTCACTGACCTTGTCCCTTTTTCTTATGGGCAAAGGCCTTGGCCTGTGGAGCTGATGCTGAGGCTGTCCCTGTTATATTGTACACTGGGGCATCTTAAAAATTTATGTTGACTTCATATATCCCAGTATGCAACAAAAGCAAAAGTAGAACAGCCCATGTATTTCAGGGCTAGCAGCAGCCTCCACACCAAGTTGTGGCTCTGCCAGGAAGATGCTGTCTCTTGAAGTATGTGTAAGGACAGCCTTGTGAATCTAACACACCAGTGTCAAAGAGCTATCATGGAATGGCAGCTGAAGAAAAGTGGGCAGTTTTATACTCACACTCCAGGCATTTGCCAAAGAAGCACAGAGCTGAGTTTGGGCCAGTACACAGCTTCACCACATCTCTACTTCAGGAGAAGCATCAGGGTAAATAGCCTCTCAGGGTACATCTATACTAGGAAATTATTTTGAAACATCTTATTTTGAAATAATAACTCCCAAAATAATAATTTCAAAATAGTGTCTCCACACTCCAGGGAAGCCTCAAAATTAGTTCAAGGCAGGCTCCCTTAATGTGGACGTGCTACCTCGACTTAGAGCCCCAGGAAGCACTGGGGAGTAATTAGTCTGAATGACTCTGTGGGGTACTTATTTCGAAATAGTGATACCGGTGTGTCTATACTACCACTATGTTGAAATAACTATTTCAAAATTAGCGTTATTCCTCATGGAAGGCAGGAGTTATTATTTCAAAATAACCAGCCCATCATTTTGAAATCACAGGCTTGGTAGTGTGGACGCTCCGCTTGTTATTTTGAAATAAGGGGAGTTATTTTGAAATAACTTCCTAGTGTAGGCCAGGGCTCAGAGAGCACAGCCACCTCCTGGACCTCCCCAGGGTGCAGGTGTAATGCCAAGAGGTGGAACAGAACATGGGACCTTTGAGCTTAGTGCACGAACCTCTACTGCTTGAGCTAAAAGCCAGCTGGCTCTCAGCTAAGGCTGTAGAGCACACTCGTTCTTTCTCTCTGTAAGTGGCCTAAGTGCCACTACATGGGACAGTGAACCACACCCAGTAGGTGTGTGGGTTACACACAGGGGTGTGCATGCTGCACCAGCCCTCCAAAATGTTCAAGCAGCTTTGCAGGCCAGTGCAAGGAGCATAACCATGCCCTTCCCTTCTCCCTGCCCTCTTTGAGATGGGATACCTCCCTGGACAGCAATAGAAGGAAGCAGTCTCCCAAAGCACAAGAAGTCTCCTTGTGCATGAATGGGCAGATTTCTCACAGCCTCCTCCTCCCCTCCCCTTTGCACTCTTGTGAGGTCAGGGCATAGTTGAGCCTTTACTGTTTTATGTAATTAGCACACCAGGGGTATGTCTATACTACAGAGTTTTGTCGGAAAAACAGTCGTTTTTCTGAAAAAACTTGAGGAACATCCACACTGCAATTGCATTCTTCTGCAAGAAAGGTGGGTTTTCCGGCACTGGTAATCCTCATTCTGCAAGGAAGAAGCCTTTTTGTGAAAGAGCTCTTTCACAAAAAGGTGGATGGGGATGGGGAAGAGGGAGTTCTTTTGGAAGAAAAGGAAAGAGGAAAAAGCACAGGTGTCCTGGTGCCCACTCCGTCCATAGCAATCAGAGCTTATATGCAAGAGAGTGTCCATTCAGTCTGGATGCTCTCTTTCAAAAAGTCAGATCGCTTTTTCAATGCACTTTTGCAGTGTGGATGCGCTCTTTTGGAAGAAGTTTTTTCAGAAGGTCTCTTCCAAAAAAAGCTTCTTCCAAAAGAAGCCTGTAGTCTAGATGTAGCCCAAGTTTACATCTCATCAGTGGAAAATACTTGGTGCATGAATGTTTGGAAGATATAAACAACACATAAGGAAACTGTTTTTTAAAAGAAAGAAAGAAAGATTCAACTTAGAAAAATACATCTATTCTGTTCATGTCTATGTAGGTTTGTATGCAGGGTTGATTAGCTTAGTGTCTGAGCACTTTCCAATAATATGTTAAGCCAGGTCACTACACATCTGCCACATGTTGTTTGTTCTCTCAGCCTCTCCCTAAAGGCAGAATCATATGCAGTGGGGTGTTTTGTTTTGGTAGGGTGTGGGGTTTGTGTGGTTGGCTTTGGGGGGAGAGCAGGAGAGGGTGTGTGACAGAGAGAGATTCCATGGTCTTAGATCAGGCCTGGAAAAAAGATGTGTGTACCACGCAAAGCTGTACTCCCATGGTAGAGCATTCCATTGTGTGAGGAGCAATATCGTCAACTTCTTCCCAGATCTTGAGATAATCTTTTAGGTATCCTTTGCCCAGGCCACTTTGAAGATAAGGATCAAGCCCTTGAAGTTGATTTAAAATTCTCTGGGAAGAGCAGTGTAGAGAGCAAAGGACAGGTTTTAAGTGTTCGCAGTAACCTGTGTTGCTGAGGACATGTTCCGCATCTGGAGATCATACCTAAAACAACTATTCACAGGAAAATTTGCATGACTCACTGGGACTTGTACAAGATTCTTCGACTGTAAACAATTTGTAATAGGGAATATATCTTCATATGTGTTTGCACAGTGTTGAGTGCAGTGGGACCCCAATCCTGATTTAGTCACTATTGTGATAATAATAATAATAATCTATGCTATAATTGAGAGAGTTTGTGTGTCTGTCTATCTGTCCATCCAACTGTGAGTCTGTTTGTTCACGAATTTCTCCTAAACGGTAAGAGGTAGGGGCCACCAACTTTGGCATGAGGTTTCCTGTTATTATAATGTAAAAACAAGATCAGGGTTTGGTTATGCCAGGAAAATGGGATGTGCATGGAATGCGACTGTGTCTCATCAAATGGAAAGGGAGAGCTGTGATAGCACTTATACTCTGCAATGACCACAGGGGGGCAGGAAGCAAGCATGCCCCCACCAGCCCACCAGCCAGGCAGTGTAGTCCCCATCACACCAGCCTGGCCCAGGGCAGCAGCCGGTGGCCAGCATGGCCCTTGTTGTCCTAGGCCAGCCCCAAAGAGCAGTTACTACCCACTCCCACCCACTGCCTTAGCCCCCAACCTCTTTCCTGAGCTTCCCCATACCTCCAAACCCTCTGCCCTGTCTCCTGCACCCTGACCTCTGCCCTGAGCCCCTTCTCACCCCTCCCACACCCCGCCAGTCGGTATTTGTCCACCGCTGTTCTAATGTCCCATAATGAGTCAATGGAACAGGGGAAATAGAATCCAGCACTACTGATCTGCAATCATCTTGTTTATCCCATTGGCTATTTTCCTTGGTCATCTTTTTGTACCAAAGATGGTTGTCCACAGGCTTGTCAACATGGTACAGTTTCCTGGTATGGCTATACTGGGATAATTATTCCACTATAGTTGTACCAGTAAAAATCCCCAGGTAGACACTCTATTCTGGAATAGAAGTGGCTTGATTTCAGAACTATTGCTCTGCTTCTAAAGACCAACTTGGTCTTTTCCTAGACTCGGCTGCCTGACATGATTAGCTTTAATGTTATGTACTCAGTATTAACACTTATTCTCAAGTTAATACTTGTGTGTAAATAGCAGTAGGATGACACACTGGCTTTGGCCCTGGTTCACTAGGGCTGTGTCTAGACTACAGCTCTCTGTCGACAGAGAGATGTAGATTAGGCACGTCGAAATTGCTAATGAGGCAGGGATTTAAATATCCCGCACTTCATTAGCATAAACATGGCCACCGCTTTTTTTTGAAACAGAGCTTTTTCGAAACAAAATGGCAGTCTAGATGCGGATCTGTTGAAAATAAACCCTTTTTCAAAAGATCCTGTATTTCTCAAAAAATGAGGTTTACAGGATCTTTTGAAAAAGGGTTTATTTTCGACAGATCCACATCTAGACTGCCGGGGGGAGGGGGAGGGTGTTGAAAAAGCTCAGTTTCAAAAAAAAGCGGCAACCATGTTTATGCTAATGAAGCATAGGATATTTAAATCCCTGCCTCATTAGCAATTTCAACATGCCTAATCTACAACTCTCTGTCAACATAGAGGTGTACTCTAGATGTACCCTAGGAGATTTAGTCTTACATATTTTGTGGTTTCTTTGTTGTATTTGTTTACTTAATGCACATTGCCCTTATTAACCCCTTAGCATGTTAAAGTGTCAGAACATGGGACTATATACCTATATTCCAAGCCCTTTCTCTAAACCAAAGATGGTGGGCACTTTTTACAAGTGATTAAAGGCTGATAACTGATTTCATTTAGCACTGTAAAACATGTGTGGAGACTTTAAATCAGGAGTCAGCCTTCTTTGCTTGACCATGATGAGTTGTATGCTTTCGTGCGGAAGTCAAATTGGGGCGCGTGGGGTAGTGCTCTCCCACCCAATTAAACTCCACTCAAATGAGATACCATTGAAACGAGATTGTGCACATGTTCAAAATATAGCCCTGCACACTCTCTGGATTCCCTAAGGTGGGCTTTGCTGGGCTTCTCAGATTTAGCTTCCTCTTAGTGAGGCTTGTCAGCCCTGCTGGGTGTTTTGTCAGGTTGGCTCCCCAATGAGGGGACTCAGATGCCTCACTCAGTTCCTTTAGGCTCCTTAGGTTTGGCTCCTTCTTGATCAGGGGAAAGAGAGAGGACCCTCCCAAATTCATTTTCCCATGGTGCCAAAATGAACTGTCACTCAGAGTAGATTGTGTAGACCTTCCAAGTGTGATCCTTTCTCTCCTTTCTGACATGTTTTGTTGAAGTATCGAACAGTGAAGTATCGAACAATATTGGTGTTTAAAGTTTTATCACTGGGCCTCTGAGTTCATACCACCATGTAGCTGTGGAATTGGAGTCCTGTGTGAGTTTTCCTGCGACACAAACACAGATTAAAAATGTATTATTATTAAACAACTACACTGTGGTAACACCTTACTATTCTAGATGTGGTCCAAGCCAGTGTGCTCTTTTTATAAAATGAACTTCATTTTTCTCTTTCTATTTCTTGACTGTATTGTCACTTTGTGATCGGTCTATTTAAAAATGTGGCTCTAAAAACAAAACAGATATTTAAATGAGCCCTTATGAATTAAAGCAAATCATGATCAGAACTAAACAGCATTTGGCATTGAGAGCCAAATTCAACAATTTTTAAAAAATCCTGTTTTCCTAATTGTTGGCTTTTAATGTGATCCCTCCCCTAAAGATGTTGGACTTAAGTGTATTGTGGTCACTCTTACTTAAGAGTTCAACTATAATTGCTTTTTGAACCAATAGGACTAAGTCCAAAAATGTCTTCACCTCTTTTGTGCTCTAAAGCGAGTTTTTCCAAGAAATTAAGTTGTCAAGAAATTACTTCTCTAAACATTGTGCGAACTTGGCACACTTCCAATTGAAATGGGGGGTAGCTGCAGTCAAGCACTATACTAATGTTTTATATTTAGATCTAATCTCAGATCTCTCTCAACAATCTTTGAACTCCTTTCCCCATAAAACTCAATAGGTGAAATCCTGGCTCCATCAAAGACAACAGCAAAACTCCTATTGACTTCAGGTGTCAGTCGGGATTTCACTCAATATCTTTTTCCCGATACAGGGACCAGCAGAATAACCCTCATAATGTCTGACTTGGGATTTGTAGTCATAAAGGCAGTAGTCATGATTTGTAGTCATACCACAGGATCCTTTTTTACATGAAAATTTTTCTTCATGGATGCCATGAATTTTCTTCAGATTGATGCAGCTCCCACACTGGATACATAATCTATTCTCTCCTCATAATTTATACCCAAATTAAATACTATGTAATTGTTTTGTTATTCTACCACACTTCATTAAGGCCTGTTACATCAAAGTTCTCTTCCAATCCCAGGCATTTCAGTTCACCTATTTTTTTCAACTTTCTTGTAATGACACAGAGACATGTTTACTTTTTATTTCTGACCACATGCCTTTTGATAGTTAACTGCTTTATCTGATGCCATTTTTTAAATGTCATCTGCTCTCAGTGTGTCTCTCCCTCCATTTCAGTTGTAGCTTCTACCCTATATTTTAACTATCAAATACAGAACTGTCTTTGAATTACCTAATCCCCAGCAGATGTCTTAGTCTGGCCTTAGAAATTCTCAGCCCTCATTAACTTTCTTCCAGTTCCTATTTTAAATAATCACCCAAAATATTGTCAGTTTTCAGTGCCAGCAATCTGGTTCTGTGTTAGTTAAGATAAAGTAGATACTGACTGTATAGACACTCCCTTTGTGTTGGAAGATCCCCAGTGCCCAATACATTTAACCTTTTATTCTTTGTACCATCTATTCATGCATCAAGACCTTGAATTTCTCTGTCTACCTGGGTCTGTGCATGAAACTTGCAGAAAAAGCTAACAAAGAGACCTTGGACTTATGCCTTTTTTTTCCCTAGTAATCTAAATGTAGCTTCCAAATGCTCTTTTGCAACTTTCTGTATCATTTGTACAAGTATGTACCATGTCCACAGATTCCTTCCCAGAATTCACAAGAAGTCTGCCTAAGAATCTTGGTATTTCATGATCTCTACCACCTTCATAACCAGTAGACAGGTCACTAACAGTGTCCATGGCCACCATGCAGACAGCAATAGATATTTTCCAATGATTGAATCCCCTGTCACCCCAGCTTGTCTGAATCTAGTATCTGTGTTCCCTTTTTCTGGAGGAACCTCCTTAATACAAAAGGAATGATTAGCTTCTTCTACCTACCTACATAAGGGCTTTTTTTATCTCCTGTATACCATGAATTCCTCCCATCATGAGATTTGTATCCTGAATGGGATGATCTTAGGTGGCCAGGATAAAGAAGTGAACCTGCTCTGCAGTGTCCCTTTAGACTGCCTCTTTATAAATAATTCCATGGTTCTCTGCTTTACACATATATAGCTTACCCTTGGCCATAGTATCGTTTGCACCTCTTACATCAGATTAAAGATTTATGAAAGACACATGTACATGGACTAACCTTAATTTTTTAAACTACATGTAGCTCTCCCATAAAGGATTTAGGTGACATGGAGTCAGAGAGTGACACTTTCAGGTAACCTCAAGCTGGCCTTGACTTTATGAACCTATTTTCATGCTTAACTGACAAAGGCGGCCATGCACAAAATCTACTCTGGTTCCTGCAAATCAGGTTGTTGGGTGTCTGGCCACATATTAGTGCACAAATGACTTTTTGCACATGTGAAAGGAGGACATGTACAGTTTTGTGGGTGCATTCAGTCAGTGCACCCAGTAATAAGCTGGTTCTGAGTATTCTGCCCATGTATAATTTCTCCTTCGTGTATGTGTTCATTAGGTATCCTCTGGTGAGCAAAGTGAACAAAAGAAGCTAGGTGATACATTGTATTTTAGACAAGGGGTGAAATCCTGGCCCATTAAAGTCAGTGACAAAACTCCCCCTGACTTCACTAGGGCCAGGATTTTACCTATTAGCTTTCCACCTCTGTTTGTTGAAGCCATAAATGAAACCAGGTGTGGCTACCTCTCAGTGTAGATTCTAGTGTTTGCCATTTGTTCTTCATATTTCACTATACACAACTTAGATGTAGTCTGCACCTTTCTGAGACCAAAGACAAAGATTACCCCCAAAAGGCTGAAAAATACCCTGCAAAATACTGAGGAATTCCCATTAATCACATCCCTGTGGAAATAAATGATACAAGAGAGGGACATAGTTCAGGCGAATTAATGATGGCTTCATGGTCTCAATAAGAGACACAAAGCAGATTTTACAAAGATGATTTTCTCAGACCACCTTTGGGTCCAAACATGAATGTCTGGGTCAGTCCATGTATATTGATTTACCAAATTTTTAAATAATTAAAATGCCCATTCCAGAAGCTCTAGGTAGCCTAATAACTAATTAAAACCAATGGGACGTCCATGCTGCAGCATCACATACTCATTTACATATGCATGTTAACTAGCCTAAAGAACAGCACTAAATAATCACATATAGGTAGCACATTCACTCAGCAAGCCAATACATGAAAGCAGCAGCAAAGTCTTACCTCACTAGAACATACCTCAGCCTTTCTCCAAACTGGTCAAATTAACTGCTTTTTCACTGTGCCACTTAATGTCATACAGTTTCTGCCATGACACATCATTAAAATCCCTTACTAAATACAGAACATGATAACCGCAGAACACATCCCACAAGAAAATCCGACCTATATATTTGAGCAAAAATGCAGAGAGGGGCACTTGCAATGAAATAATTTGGCGTGTATTTTGCGCAATCAAAAATCAGACATAAAATGGAATTCATTTGCATCAGAAGATGAAGGATAAGAAAAGTACTAGTAACACACCAACATAACTATACAAAAATACAAGCATAAGAAATAAGCAAGAAGAGCTAGATTGCCACTGAAAACTGGAGAGCAAAACTTCCCAACTCTTACTGACTCCTGCTCAGATACATTTCATAACTGGAATGTCTCCTCAGGTGAGTAGAAATTTACTGTCTCTCGGAGTATATCGAAAAGTATGAGGAAGGGGAAGGAGGCTCTATGGGATAGATTTTCTGCTGAGCTGGGCCTTAGTTTGCTGTTTTGTGGGTGCAAGTAAATTGTCCAAATGTACTTCCACAAAATGAATTATGGGTGTATTGAATATTTGCCCCTTTAACTAGCTGACTGCAAATGCATATGACACAGGTAATCAAACTCATGCCCATAAGTGAACTGTCGGTGCATAACGTGAGACAGCAAACTTCTGCAATAAAAAAGCAATAATCGGATCAAAACCACAGCCCTGTGTCAAAAGCATTCAGGGTATGTCTACACTACAGAGAAGATCGAAGCTGCCACAGTCGATCATCCAGGGTTCTGAGAAGGACAAGTGGGATGATACAATATTTGGGTAATGATAGGAAAAATGAAAAACATAACAGTGGACCTAGGCTTCAGGACAGGAGCTAAAGTAAGAGTGACAGTTTTATGGCTCTGCTCTTCAAAAGCTTGATGCAGCAGGGGACTAGATTTTCCAGGGCCACTCTTCCTATCCCAACATATGGGGTCCTGTCATGAATCTGGCTGCCTGGTTGCAGAGAAGAGTTAAGGAGATGTAAGAAGCTCTATTTACTCCCTTGTGCAGGTGACCTGCATGTGCATCAGATGAGAGCACAGGTGCTGTCAGACTGCAGCTCTCCCACCCATGTTAGAGGGCAGGGACTGGATGGAGCTCTGTCTCTGCCCTCCACCCCCACCTCCAGTGTACCCAGCAATGCTGCTGAGCCAGTGTGGAAAGGGAAGTGTCTGCTCCTGAGGCTGTGCACTGACCTTTACTCTGGGCAGACTGTGGGATTACAAGCTAGCTCAGCTGGCATCGTCAAAGCGGAAAGGAGAAGTCACTGACAGACAGAAGACGCAGACCCATTAAGATTTAAAGGAGAGAAATATGTGTGGCTAAAAGAGTCGCAGGGAAACCCTGGGAACAGACATGGCTAGAAAGGAAGCTTCAGCTGAGTTTGTATTTTTGTTAGTTGAGTTAAAGCCAACTCAGGGAAGGGGTAAACTTAGGCTAAGCACAGTCATCCAGATCCTTGAGCCTGCTCTGACTACTCTTGACAGCCAGAAGCATCAAGCAAGCAACTGTACAGCTGTCAGATTCATCTCCCTGAGGTTTCCCTGTCTAGAAGAGTCTCAAGAGGTAAAACTGCTACGCCTTTTCTCTCAATCCAGGTACAGAGAGTCCCGGTAATCCCCAGTTTCCAGAATGTCCTTTCCAATCTGTGTCTAGCTGTGTCTTGGGCTCATCTAACTTACACAGAAACTAAACCAACTTCAAAACTACCATTCACTTTGCCCTGACTCCTAAAGGATCTGGATCAGTAGATAAAAGAAGGGTGGGAATGCTGCCTATTTAGAAATGGTACTTACAAGTTGAACCTCTCTAGTCCAGCATTCTCTGGTCTGGTAACATCCATGGTCTGGCATGATTTTAGTTAGCCAGATGTCCACTTTTTATGGCTGTGGCCAAGTTTTCCATAGTCCCATAAATTTTGTTTACAACCACCAGTCCTGACTCTCAGTCTTCTGTGCTATTATTTAGCTCTAATTTACCCCTACATTTCTTGTAAGAGCCTAGTAAGCAGTGGAAGTATCAGTAATGCTGCTAGACAATATTGACTTTCTGTGGTTTGGCAAATGTTCTGGTTTGGCATTGGTCAGGTCCCGAGGCTGCTGGACTACAGAGGTTTAATCCGTAGAAACAGGATTTATGGTCACCTTTTGTACAAAGTGGGGAGGCTGAAAAGGCCTTCAAACAAATGATGCAACAGTGATAGTAGCCCCAAGCTTTGCTGCAGTTTCTAAAAAAAGAGTGGTTATTGACAGTTTTTAATTAGAAATGTAATTAATCAAAGAATGGTACTAACAAAAATAGATTTTGCAAACAATATGTTTCAAATCTGGGGAGAGTCCTAATACCCTGAGTTGGCAGCATGGATATGAAACAAATAAACTTCTAAACAGAAAGTTAACACAACTTTAAACACTTACTTGGGATCTTCCAGGGCTAAAGGAATGAGTTCTTCTCTGGGAGCTATCTATTTCCTCTGATGGAGAGATGTACGCATAATGCTTATATTTTATGTCAGGGTAGCCAGTAGGCAGACAGCACGCCAGATCCAGATCACAAAACACTTTTAAATGGACCTTGAAATCTTTTTATTATCATTGTTATTTTTACATTATTTTTTCTGGACTCCAGACCTTGACTTTACATTGATCAAGAAATTTGGACTTTGACAAAAATAATTGACTACTCCTGCTTATGTCTACATTTAAAAAAATATTAGGAAGCCAGTTTGAAATTGGTCAGTTTAAAGTGGGCACATGGTGGACACAGTGTTGTGAAAACAGAAATCTGGTTGTGTATGTTGTGTTGTCTCTCTTCCTCCATTCCTTATTCATACAAAATGCTATTCTCCTCAATGATTATTTCCACAGAGTAAGAAGAATCAGGCCTGGTTTTTTATAGCAATATTGACACAGAGATGCCATGTCAGACAAATCCATAAACACTGAACTGCAACTTTCAGAAAGCAGGAAATTGTGTGGCTATTAAACGGTGTTGGCTCCTGCATGCCACCTAAGTAAACAAAGTCTGAGCAAGCCAGCTATATATGGGACTGAAAAACAGAAGCCTTAGTTCAACCAAGGGAGTAGAGTAGCATCTTCAGCCCCTGTACATACCTTACATTTGAGTTTTAGCCAATTAACCACATAGCTGCTGATCTTTTGGCTATACACCTGTTGCTCCTTAAAAATCCCCCTTGGTGCATCCAGCGTGAGAGCTGTTACATAGTTATGCTCCTTGGTAAACATGATTTGTCCAGGCCCTACCTCTCCCAATGTCTTGGGGCCTCATGAGTCTTTGTATAACCAGGAGGTTTCCTCCTAAATGTTTTCAGCCACTGGGGCTATGTCTAGACTACGGGGTTTTTCTGGAAACCCCAGAGAAAATAATGTAAAAATAAATCAATGGCCCCACCCTGACATATTGCTCCATTGCCCAACATTTCTTATAGTTCTAAACTCTACCTTGATATGTAACCTAACTATTAAAGTGATCCCAATCACTTCTTCCTGTCTAACAGTTGATCCCTATTCTCTTTATAACATTCTTTTTCATATGCGTGTAAGCAGTTTTCATACTCCACCGCTGTCATCATGTCTCTGGACTGAATATATATGGTGGAAAAAATTTAAAATACTGCTTTGAAAAATTGAAATATGCATATTAAACTGCTCATTTGTACTTAGAGTACATCTTTAGATCTCAGAGAATATCTTTTAGAGTTTGTTAGAAATTCAGTAATCGTGATCATCTGTTATATTTATACACTTCAGGAGAGAAGTACAACCTCCCAAATTGTACACTTCAATGGCAATACAAATGTAATTTTGCCCATGTCTTGGTTCAGTGGGCAGTTTCAATACTGGTGCAAATACATGTTAAAGCCTCCTTTAATATTGTACTGGTGCAACTATACTCAGCAAAGTGACTTTCATTGGGGAAAAGCATCCAATTATGGATCTGTTCCAGAGCAACTACAGTGAAATGCCTTTTACTTTGCTGGAAGTAGGATTGGACCCTAAAATCAACGTGCTGTCTAGCTATATTGTAGATTAACCTGTGTTTAACATGAAAAGAAGACCTGAATTAGACAAATAGTATTTGTTCTGTGAAAGATGGCTGCCAGAATCAATATTTGGAATTTGCATAAATCCAGATCTAGTTAAACTGCTGATACCCAGAATCCCTAACTCCCAACCCTAAGCATCACTGCAAAAATTTATTGGCATGTATCAATAGGAAATCAAAACTTGCTGGTCCTAAAGAATTAAAACACATTGACTTTAAAAGCTCTGTCATTTCAAGCTAGCTGAGGCTCTGGCCCTATGTTTTCAATGTTCCTGCTTTTTATTTAGAAAAAATATGTTCAGAACTCACAACATCCCATAATTTTTCACATCAGATGAAATGTTAACACATGGAAATATGCAAGATTACTACTATGGGTATGTCTAAACTACAGAGCTTTTTCAGAAAAACGGCCGTTTTTCTGAAAAAACTTCACTTACGTCCATACTACAATCACATTCTTTCAAGAGAAAATCGAAAGAACAGAGGGGTTTTTACAACATTGGTAAACCTCTTTCTACTAGGAAGAAGCCTTTTTCCAAAAGAGCTCTTTCGGAAAAAGTCGTGTGTGGAGAGGAAAGAGGTAGTTCTTTCACAAGAAGAGGAGAAGAGGAAAAAGCACAGGTGTCCTGGTGGCCATTCTGCCCATAGTAATCACAGCTTACATGCGAGAGAGCATCCATTCAGTCTGGACTCTATCTTTCGAAAAAGCAGATCAAAAAGCTTTGGCAGTGTGGACGTTCTCTTTCGGAAGAAGTTTTTTCAGAAGATCTCTTCAGAAAAGATTCTTCCAAAAGAAGCCAGCAGTCTAGACATAGCCCCTGTGTGTCTTCCCTTCTGCAGTCAAACACCAAATATACAAAAGTTACTATGACCACACAGAGCCTTTCATAATAAAGAAGTTGCTCTATACTTTATGTAGAAACAGAGATCCCACGTGAGAGAGAATATCATGGTTAGATTAAATTTGCACTGAACAGTGTAAAGAGGTCTGTAACACCCACATAACTTGGTACATTAGACTATAAAGTATTGCTGCCACTGGTCCATGTTTATTTCTTCTAGTTGCTTTCAGAACACTTCAGAAACTGCATTGAAACATCATAAATAATCAAACTGTACATGGTCAAGGACCTGCAAAGAACTAAAGTATATGAGAATCACAAGAAAATGGGAAAATAATTTCCTATATTCCATTAAAAAAAACAAAAGGCCATATTCTGCCTTTCTTACTCAGCATTGAAATCTGTGGAGCTATCTGAAGAATACTCAACTTAAGTGTGGCAGAATCTGACCCTAGAGTAGTGTGTATGTCTTAAGTCCATGTGAATATAGTTTACGTTTGTCAATAATCTGTATGTGTAAGGGAGTTTCTTGATATCTGTTATAATCCATGAGACCTGAGAATTTGTCACTTTATCATAAATGCCTGTTTGTATTGCCAAGCTGGTAAATTACAAGGAAAAAGTAGAGATTCCAAATATCCTTGATTTAGTGTGATCAATCAAGGTTAAGCTCAATGTTGTTCAGAATAGTGCCTGTTGAGGGACACTGTTATCGCTGTTGAAAACAAAACTGCTGGGGAAAAAACCTCACATGAGACATCAATATCCATTTATACAAAACACCTCAGGGGCATCTTGCAAACAATAAGGTATATATTAATAGAGCTTTCTCCTACTAAATCATGTGCTACAATTAAAAGAAAGTTCCTCCCATTTCATCTTTATATCTCTAAAAGGAAATCTCAGTTTTAGTAGTATGCATTCAGCTAATACACTTAACACCACTAACTTACGAACTTAATCGCTGTGCCACTCTTGTGATATCAAACACAGACATTAAATAGGATTATGCAATAGCTGTCTGTTCAGGCTAATTAAAACATGGAAAACAGCCAGTATCCAATTATTCTTGTAGACAATTCATGGCTGCTTTAGATTTTTCCAACAGTTAAACACACAGCATGGTGATTTGTCCACACTTGCTGAGTCTTTATGGCAGATATCCTTCTAACATACAGGTTCCAGAAGAGGACACTGTTGGTTTTTTTTACTGCTACAGAAAAAACAACTGCTAAAATGTTCTTGTAAAATAAATATTTATCTGGAAAGTCTGAACAACAGTTTTTATCAATTTATTTATCTGGCAAATTTAGTACCTCATTCCTGATTCCCAGCAGCTTTCGATGACTTCCACTGGAGTTTGAATCTTCAGCCTTTTGGAAATCAGTCCTTTAATAGCAATGAAGGCAGGGACAGATTCTTCCTTTGGCTACCCTGTATGGGTTCTATTAATTTTAGGGCCCTATCCAGATTGTATTTGCCTCTGTAATACAGGTGACTTGAAATTTTGAGGTGTATTGGCACTTGTTTCCCAATGTAACTATATGTGATAGCACCATCTATCCCACTGCACTGCTACTCCAATATCCATTTTAGCAATCAACAACATGAATAAACAGTTACATAACTAATAGTGAGTCTGATAAAAGGATCAGCACAAATATAGTTTTAAAAATGCCATTTAAATTGTCACTATTAGACTTCAAACTTCAACACCTCATTGAGATGAACGGAGCAATTTACACCTCTCTTGGAGCTTGTTGTATAAGATTCTTTCTCTGCAGATGACACTGCATTGGTTTACAGTCCATTTACATTTGGAAGATTATTTTAAGCTACCAAAAGGACTAAAACTTTGTGGCATAAAATGTTAGACTATGACACACAATTCTGTGGTGAGATGGATTCCCTTGGAATTCTTGCAGACAGAGAACCATAGACTCAGGTTTTTGTCTGGTTTGTAAAAGGAAGCTAGATTTTTCAAACTTTATTTAGTGTGGATTTTTTTAAAATCACTGTTCCTAACACAACAAATTAGGTTTGAAATAACATACTAGACTTTTAGTAGAGAGCCTTAAAATCAATAAGCAAAAAGCCTTAATAACTTCTTCAATCCTTGTTTTCATCCTGGCATGAAATAGGCTCATTAAAAGTACACATCAGTTTGCTTTCTATGAATAGCAAAGTGAGCATCAACACAAATGGGGAATTTGCAAAACTGTTCCATTGAATGCAACATAAAACAAGAGGGTTAGGAAGATGCTACATTAACATGTGGAAGATATAATGGAGGAAAATGCAGATTTCTTTGTAAGAACAAGGAGAATATTTGAATTTGTAATTATGCTTTGAAAAAATTGTAACATACTGCAGTTTTCAAAAACCTAAAGTCTCTTAATTTGGTAATATAGTTCATGCACTCCAATTTTCAATATAATATAAGCATACTGAACATTTGGTGTCACGTTTTAGGTTTGCCTTTTTTTCTGACAAATTTAACTGCACAATTGTTGTGAGAAACATTATCATTTCCTTCAGCATTTCACAGACATAAGGTGGAGACACTTTTTTATGATGCATTAACATGTAAAGAACCTCAGAACGTATCTATTTTTCCTAGCCAGAAAAATAAGTCCTTTATCATCACAAAGGGCAAATCCTATGGACATGCCCTTGGAAGGCCCCAAAGCCCTTGTAGGAAGCTGGGCTTTGGAACCTCCAGGACTTCCTCTCTCCCCCTCCCCCCCAATGTCACAGAATTCCACAGTGTTTCCTTGTGTTGGAATGTGTAAGCAACAAGTGTGGGCTCAGGGCATGACAAAGCTAGCAAGTCAATTAACTCTGCAGGTCCACTTGTCTACAACTCCACTTACAGCAGAAGGTGTATAATAATTAGCAAAGCCACATCCACTACTATGCTCTGTTCCCTATAGCAGTGGTGCTGGAATTAGGGGTGCTGGGATGCTGCCGCACCCCCTGGCTTGAAGTAGTAATGATAAACACTACATACATGGATTCCATAGTTTTCAGTATCAGCACCCCCACTATAAAAATTGTTCCAGCACCCCTGCCCTGTCCGAGTGGGCTCACGCCAGCTATCTAAACATCCTGACTAAATGAGGCTGAGAATTCTGATCTTCTGGCCCAAAGTATAGGTACACTTCAGGCAACAGAACTGGATGAAATGGCACAGTTTGCTCTATTTCTTTCAAAGAGTGTTGGGCCATATTGTGCTTGCAGGGCCATATCGGACTCACACTGTTCCACTAGCAGAAGGTAAGAGGAATCAACTAGTGCCTGACCTAAGAAATGCAGACAAATTAATCTTCCTCCTTTTACCCATGCTCCCTGGAAGCCACTCCACAAAACAGGCTCCTTGGGGCTCAGTTTGCTTGAAAGGGACAGGAGAAGGCGGCAAGGAATCTGACAAAATAGCTGCTGTCTGTGCTATCCAAACCCTCAGGTCTTTTCTATGTACTATAATCATGACTAGGTCTTAATTTATCCAGATTCCTCCACAGTAGGCATGAATTCCAACCCCCTTAAGGCATGTCTACACTAAGAAATTATTTTGAAATAAGTAATTTCGAAATAACTCCCAAAATAACTATTTTGAAATAAGCTTATTCCCCAAGGAAAGCGGGAGTACAGATTTTGAAACAACCAGCCCGTTATTTGAAATAACTCCCTAGTGTAGACCAGGGCTTTGTGTGGTTGCACTACCTCAACTTAGGAAGCACTGGGAAGTAATTACTTTGAATGACTCTGGGGAGTAGTTATTTTGAAATAGCAGCAGTGTAGCATCCACACTACCACTATTTCAGAATAACTATATTTAAATAAGCATTATTCCTTGTGGAAATCAGGAGCTATTTTGAAATAACCATCCCATTATTTTGAAAGCCTAGTGTAGAACAAGCCTTAGGGAACAACAGATTGTTCTCTGAGGCTGCATCTACACTGCAGTGTTATTTTGGGATACCAAAGGTATCCCTAAATAGCTATTCCATGTCTTTTGAGTGTGCCTGTTATTTCAAAATATAACGGGCTCACTATTCTGATGTTCCTATAAACCTCATTCCACAAGGATTAAGGGACATTTTGGAATAGTGATTTATTTCAAAATAAGTGCTGTTTAGACAGCGCCAACTTTCAAAATAAGCTATTTCAAAATAACATCAAAACAAGATACACAATTTGCATAGCTCAAATTGCGTATCTTATTTTGACTTATGGTGCAGCATAGACACACCCTGACAGAGCAACTCTTACCTACACTTTCTGGGAGCTGGAGGGTGCCAACATGAAGTAATGGGATCTCTGTGAAGACAACTCTGAATCTCCACAGATCCCTCAGGTTGCACACAGATTTTGAGGCTCTATTCCCATATCCGCTGATGGAAGAATTCTTGTGAAATTCACAAAATACAGAAATAGAGGTCCCCAGCTCTTGCAGAAGTCAGATGCATGATTTGGCTCTTACACTGATACAAATCTCAAATAACCCCACAAACTTCAATGGGAATTCTCCAGATTAACATTGCTATCTCTGAAAGTGGAATTTGAATCATACTATTTGTGGGGAGGGGAAGGAAGTGTTGCTCTAAGATTTTTAAATTGTTGCACTGTTATCTTTTCAACAAGACAAGCTTTAGCCAATTTAATTCACATAAAATGGGAGCAGCATTTTGATCAATTAGGTAATCTAACTGTACACAAAGATTTGAGTTTTGCATGCTGTCTTGGCTAGGAAGAAATCCAGTGCTATTATGTATAAAAACATTTTTAAAGCAAATACTACATAAGTTGGGAGCTGCCAGTGATTGCATTTCTTGGGACACAATTATGTTGGTGAATTTTACTACTCAGAGGGATATTTATATCAGAATACATCCTGAGAATGATGAGCTAGTTCAGCTCAAAGGAAACAATGGAGCTTGTAGACATAGTAGGCTACCATTCTAATTGGCAAGCTTCCCGTTACAAAAATTCCCTTCTTTGAATATCTCTTGCCATCCAAGCCCTTCATGATGCATATAATTTAAGCATTCTTATTTAATGAATTTCACATGAAGACCAATGTTCACATAGAAATTGAGAGTAAAGTATGAGCTGTATCCTGGGACATGCTGAGCAAGCACCTCCTCAGAAGTCAGTGAGAATCAAAGGCCTAATCCAAAATCCATTGAAGTCAACTGGAAGCTTCAGCACTGCCTGTAAGAGGCGATGGCTCCATCCTGGAGAGCATTCAGCCCAGTATGGATGGCTTTCAGCCACTTACAGGATTGGGCCCATAAAGATTAGTGGTCCATTAAGATTTTTTTCTACGCTAAAGATGTAGTCCTGCAGTCCTTTCCCAGGCAGAACTCCCATTGAATTATCTTAAGAGTGTTGCCTGAATAAAGACTATATAGGGTAGGGCCCTACATAACTGAAAAGAAAATGTATATTGTTATATGTTACTACTATATGTTCTGTACAGTTTGTATATGAAAAAGAAAGTATGATTAAAAGTCGATGAGAGACTGTTTATAAATTTTGATTGCCTCATAATTTTAACTTTGAGCAACATTTTTATCATAATTATAGGCTTTCTTAAAGCATTTATGCAGATTGTTTTATTCAAAAGGGGTTTATTCCATTTTTGTATAAACTACACTCTTTTATCTCTTCATAAAATCAGTGTGGGAATTTCCAGCACCCAGTGCTACAGGCACAACAGAAATAACTGGGGAACATTCCTAAAGGGCAAGATGTATTCGGTCCTTTCTTCCTCATGTTCCTAGTCCAAAGATTAGTAATAGTCCTAGTCATGATAATAATATTCAGCACACGTATAATCCTGTTGCTCCCAATGCAGTTTAAACTCATTAATTTGCTAATTATTGTACACCTTAAGCAGTATCACACCTGTTTTTACAGGTGGTCCAACTAAGGCCCAGAGAAGTTAAGTCTGAGATTTTCAAAGCCACCTATGAGGATTTAGATGTAATACTTCTGTTAATTTCAATGGGAATTGTGTGTCTAAAGCCCTTAGACAGATTTGAAAATCTCAACATATGTGAATTGCCCAAGGGCAATCACTCTATTCATTCAAGCAATTCCGTTTATTTCATTGACTGCTGGTGTAATATGAGTAGTATTTAGCCTACTGGAATAATAGGTGGCTGAGCTGGGAACAGAACACAGGCTTCCTATAAAATTGTTAATCCCTTTTGGAAGAGCATCTTCAAGATTGTAAGAGCTTTATAGCAACTGTATCACCATGCTACATTACCCTGGAATCTTAGTGTGATTACTTGTAGGTTGCTTCTCTAGTACTACAACACCCATCACTGTGAGTGTAACAGGACAAAATATGAATACTCAAGTTAGATATAAATAGGCATCAAGAACACTTGGTGGATGAAGTGTCATCACATCACCAAGAAGCATAAATAAGTGAAACATACTTTGTCAAATATATAAAACATTTTGCATGTATTTTGTATTTTGTATTTAATAGTCAAAAATAGACCTTTCAAAACTCTTTTTTTTAAACTTGGAAATAAATTGATAATTTTAAAGCTATGGCTTATTCAAACTAATTGATGGAAGACTATGCTAATGAAGAGCCTATACATTATATACTCCTCCTCCATCTTTTTGAATGGCAGTCATGGGGCCTGATGCTAAACCATTCAAAATGTTCTGCTTTAAACAGCTGATTCTTTAGTGAAGGTTCAGCCATGAAGCCTGATTCACCTCTGTATTTCTTCAGGCTTGCACCAGTGTTGTATTTTAAACAATGTACTTACACCAGGATAAGACCGAAATATAACTCTACAAATATATGACTATGCAGTTGTAAAGTGATGGTATCTGATCCTGCAGGCTTCATTCAAGACAATTTCCAGTTATACCTAAGAAAAAATACTGTGGTAAAAATATTATAGCATATCCATGGCTATAAAATTAAATATGATGGTCATGACATTTTACTTGCCCTGTTGATTTTAGAACAGTCTGATTTTCTCCTCATTTCTCTTTTCAATGACAGCCTCATTCTGATCACATTGGTGTTCATCAGGAATAATTAAGCTGATATAAGATCAGAGTAGGATTTTGTATTTCTGTTTCCTTCCTACAGTCTGACGTAGGCTTCCTCCCCTAAGTTGTATAACCCAGTGGCTTTCATTTCAATTCCCAGTTTTATTTTATAGTCATTCACCACATCTATTGTTTATAAAAGTGCCATAATACTTCCAGTTGGAAAACATGCTAATATGAATGTTTAAATTACAAGTAGAAATATAAGTTGTGTGCCCTGGTTTTCTGGGGCCATTGTAGTTACAGAGAGTTCATATCTATATTTTAAAGCAATGTTAGGATACTCTGTCACTGGGCTTCATTTCAAGACTTCATAAAATGGGCACAATTCATTAAAAAATGCTTAGCTAGGGTCAATTAAACATGAAAATTTGGGAATTAGAACTACTTCATGGAAGACATGTAGTCATGCTTATATGGAAGTGTGATGATATACTTATTCCTGAATAGCAAGAAAAAGTATCAATAACCATAATAGTTAAAGGATAAAATTGTTTCTATTGAGATGACAATTGCAGTTACTGTCTACCAAAGTCTATTTGTATTCAATATGAATATTTTCCCAGAAGAGCTGATCACTTCCTTGAGTGCAAATAATGATCACAGAGATATAGTTTTACAGTTGTAGTGCATTTCATATACCTTCATTGGATATTAGGTGTATATTTTCTTCCTGCAATAAGAAAACTGAATACAGAATTTCAGTGCACATATTCTACTTCCATGGAATAACTTTAGATCCAATCCATGTATTTTAACAAGTTTCTGAACAAGCTGTAGCTATCAGTGACTTCTACAGCTATTTCTCATGTATATAAACTTTGATGTAAACATGAAAAATGAAGCAAATGTATTCATTTAAAATGTTGCCAAATACAAAGTTTGCATTTTTATTTACAATGGCATTGAAAATTATAATTCCACAATCTGGACATCACAAAGAGTTCTGCTATTGACTCCAGTGGCTCAGGATGGATAGACTGGTAGATATGAATTCTCTCATACAATTTCAAAAATCTACGTTTTATGATCAGAAATGGAAATTAAGTTCAGGGCAATTTTCAGGTGAATTTCAAATGAACTGTATCTGATTCATTGACAATGGAGTTCATACTGTGATTATGAACAATTGTTCCAAAAGAGCTGCAAGTCTATATTTGCAGTGCAAAGGCAAAATTTTAAAATCATGTACTAAGACCAACAACTTACGAGGGAGGGAAAGACTTTCCTTTCCCCTGAGCTTTAGAAAAGTCTGAAGGATAAAGTATTTTCTTTTCACCAAGTTTTCTGGGTAGTCAAAATTTTATAATGTTCTAGGTTTAAATTACACTAAAAAAGAAGAATTGAAAAGTTATATCAAGAGGAAAGCATTGTAATCAAAACACTTAATTTCTATGAGCCATCAAAGCCAAACATGGCATGAAGTTAACAGTAACTATATAGTGTATTATCAATAATAATTTCATATAAACACTCTATAAAACCAGTGTAAAATATGATCATGTAACTGTTCTAATTAAGTGCACGTGGCTATGTATAAAATTATCAGGGGGTGTTTAATTTATGGCTAATGATGAATATGAATTATGCTAAATATACCTGTTTCAATTAATCCACTCATTATGTTCCTTTGTTCCGGAAGTAGGAATAAGAAAGTGGACACAAAGAAAGTGATACTAGCAACATCACATGCTTGGTAGGAGGAATGATCTTTTTCCCATTGCTGCAGCTGTCTGACCACTTCATGCAAAGAACACTTTTTGGTATACATATGTATGACGTTTTTAACGTTCAAATCAAAGGAAATCTGACAGAGGGGTCTAAACGCAAAAAAAAAAAAAGAGCATATATTGGGAAGGAGATACTTGAAATGACAGGTTTAATCAACTCATCATTTGCCTATTAGCTGCAGTTAAATTAACTGTAAAAAATTATTTTCCTCGTCCAATTCCAGCGTGTCTTTTAATGTCGTGGCCAAGAATGATCGCGATGATTTCTTGGGGGCATGGCACATCTCCCTAAACACCCCGGGGAACCTATGCCCGCTGCGTGACTTCGCTGCACTCACTCGTCTATCTGCTTTATTGCCTCTTTCCCGACCCTTCGCCCATAACTCGAGTTCTGCTCTGGGGACCAAATGGTTTGCCAGTCCCCGAAACTTCAGCGTTATAAATACCGTTCTTTCGTCTGCCAGATACTTTGCATTTAGACCCGTGGAACCGCACTGAAGAAATCGAGCTCTCTATTTTTCAATCTATACGGCAATCAACCCCTTGAAAGGAGCCATCCTCTCTGTCTTCAGTGTATACTTTGCCAAGCTGTGTTCTCATAGTCCACTGTGAGAGAGCGTTAGCTATAATTTGGCGGTCAGGTTTCTAAATAACCCTTCGTCTGAATAACAAGCATACACGGGAGCTTGTCACTGTCTCCGGGTTGCATTGCGTTTACACAGTGGCATCGCTTTTTAAAAACCTATATGTGGGTTAAAACTCAATTTCACAACCCACATTTATATGAGATGTAGGTTTGACATCTGTTTGCCAGAGTGTTTTGCACTTAGCCTAACACCCACTATTAAGTGACAAAATTGTGGCAGGCTGTCAAAGCCAGCTGACTGACAGCTGCTCTACTTTACAAAAAAACCATTCAAATATTTGCAGGGTTTGAAGCTTTCCGTAATGTCGTCCCCATTCTTTCGGTTATTTAACATGTAAAATATAAGTCAAAGTTTTAAATCTGCCTTCCAAAATGTTTCCATTTTCCATATAAAAAGGAAACGGCGCTCGCTGCTGGAAACGATCCAGTCCCTAATGTATTGCATGTGCATTGTGTGGGGTCCCCGAGTTTCTGGTTTCTGCACGAAGCCGACAGAACTGTCATGTACCAGCGTTTCATAATATTGCAGGTCGTTAGAGTCGGTGTGTTGGGGAAGTGGGAGCAAAAATCCACTTTAAAGCAACGGGGGATGGGAGTCAAAATAAACAGAATATCAGGAAATAGACCCTCGGACTCTGTTTTATTGCAGAGGGGTTATTTATACAAATACATGTGCGCGGGGCTTTTAAAGACCCATTTCTCGGTGGTGAGACACACTGGCCCATCCAAAATCAGGGAAGCGCAGCCAATGGCATTCCCTTGCTTTGCTACAATCCAAAATAAAAAAGCGGGGGGTGGGCCGCTGATGATTTGCCTTCGCTAATTCAAGCGCAGCTAGGAAAGCATTTACAAATGGCAGTGTTGGTCTGGGCACCGATGCCGGGTGCATAAAGAGCAGTTAAAGGTTTCTGTGGTTTTGGCTCTCAAAGACATACCCACCGGGATCGCCTTCAGTTGCAGCTGCGGCCATCAACAGCAATAATACGGAGCACTGATTGCCAGGGAAAGAATGGTTGCCTTTCCATCCCCAACAAATAAAGACATACAAAGTAGTCCCTATTTAGAACCGAAAGCGATCCCTCAGGAGCCTAAGTAGGGAACATCTAGATCTGAATAATCGGAGCATGGCAGAGTCTGTGTATCAAATGCGGCAGTACCGGTTAACCTCACAAGCGGTCTGTAATCTTTCCGAGACACACAGGCAATGCTTACACTGTAAAACAAGTTCCCGCTTAAAGTTTGGCTCCTTTGTTGGTGTAAGGACTAGATCCATTCCAGAACGCCTGGAATCAAATGGAAAGGATCCACACAGAAGCATGCTGGCCCGGCGCTGCGCCCAGTACTCATGCAAACTGCCCTGGCCTCTCTGATCCCCCTGCAGGGAAGGAGCAGCCACCTTCTCCTTGATAGCTAGCTCATGCTCAGGTGCTGACCAAAATTCCCCATACCCCCACCCCCTTCCCTCCATACACACACATATGCATCCTCCCTCCCACCCCCACGCTCCCAGCCGCCTAGAGCAGAAAAGAAATGGGTTGCTCTTCGCTTTACCTGGAAATCTTTAGCTGCTTTGTGTCCATTTTAATAACCTCTATCGACTGTCTTTCCTAGAGCAGTTGTCAGGTTGGTAGGAAAGGGACTGGAGAGGAGTACTACAAAAAAAAGTGCATGAAGAAAATTAGCAGCTCTATATAGAAAACAGAAGAGATTAACATGAGCCTCACAGATTGCAAAAGGTGCAAACCTTCAGTTACATCCCTCGGGTGGAGAAGGGGAAACTGACAAGGAGCAAAAAAGCTTTGTCCTCAAGAAACTATAGGGAGGAAAAGAGAGAGGAATAAGAAGCTCACCCTCCAGATTATATAACCCCGAGGAAGCCACAGAAGGCTCAGTGAGAAATCCAAGTTTATTGACAACAAAGGAGTGGAAAGGAGGGTCTGGAAATGTACGAAGTGTTAATTCGAAGTTGGAGGGCGACTACGGGGAAGAAAAGAGGGAAATCTAAGAAGTGATCAAAGGCAGGGGCGATCAAGGGGGTGGTGGGGCGAAGGAGCCAAATGAAGGTAACTGTGCAGCACAGGTGCACGGGGCAGCTGAGGTTAGCCAAAGGCGGCTCTTTGCACACACGAAATATTCCCAGGGAGAGGGGACGGCTGAGAGAGAGAGAAGGGAAAGTGGGCCAGGCAGAGAAGGAGGGAGAAAGACGAGGCTGGAGCAGAAAGTGCATCTGAGCCAGAGCGAGGGAGAAGGGAAGGGAAGGGAAGAGAAGAGAAAGGGAAGGAAGGGCTCGGCTCCACCTCCCTGTTCAAAGCAGCGTCCCAGCTGCTCTCAACCCAACTGCTCAATTCTATTCACTGTCGAGACGGAACAAAAAAGTGGCTATTTATTAGAGTACTTGTTTGGTATTGTTCAGGGCCACACAAAAGGCGTTTCATTATGTGAGGGGGGGGGGAGAGACAAGCCCCTCTTTTTTTCCAAAGCGAAACAATAACTTGAAATTGTCTTTAAAGTCTTTTCTATCAATAATAAATTTCATTTCCTTGTCTCTCGCGCTCTCCCGCGTGTGGATGGGGGTGAGCGTGGAGGGTGCCTGTGGAGCTGTGACACAGCCGCTGGGGAGCCGAGGCTGGGCGAGAAGGGTAGGCAGCCAAGGGTGGCCCTAGCTCTCCGGAGGGGTAAAACAGCCCGCGCTGTAGCGAGCTGCCCAGATGTGTGCGCTGGGGCTGGCCAGACAGGCTTGAGGAAGGTGTGAGTGTCAGATGGGCCGGGGGGAAGCCTGGCCCCGAGCTGCTCTGGGGAGGAGGCTGGCGCTGGAAGAACTGTAAGTGCCTGCAACTTTCGAGGGGGGCGGGGGCTTCACCCTGGCTGGGGAGGGCGGAGGGGCGATTCAGCGCTGGGTTCCCCGAGGGGAGGGCTCCCCACTTGCTGGCTGCAGGCGGAAGGGACGCCGCTGCGGTTTGGGGCTGCCCCCCACGCGCAGGAGGGAGCGCAGGGTGGGGAGGTTCGGGGCTGTGCCAGGCGCCCCGGCGCGCAGCCTCCGGCCTCGGCGGAGGAGGAGGCTGCGGGCTCCCCTCTCTCGCGAGCTGGAGCCGGAGCGAACGCGGCGGTTTTACAGCGACCCTGGGGCTGGGGGGGAGGAATTAACATGTCGAAGCGCGGGTGCCATTTAGCGAAAGGTGTTTTGGGCAAGGAATCAATCGCGTGCTGCCTGGCCGGCGGGCCTGGCTGTATTAATACCGCCAGGGAAATCGATAGCCCGCAGCAATTAGAACTAATGCCTTGGACCTCCCTGCCCCTGGCCAGGCGCATTCACAGGGGCCGGGCGCGTTTCTCCTGCAGCCTGTCTGAGCAACACCTGCTCGCCACTTCCCCGCGAACTTCGGGAAGCAAATACGTTGATCTGCTCCAATTCCCTTGGGGTCGGAGCCTGGTGGAAAGGGGGCACTCCCCGCGGCGCGGAAATCTATCCCTCCCCGCCTGTGATATTGCATCCTCGTTCAGTTGCACGCGCTAAAAGGACCAGAGCCACTCCTCAATAAGTACCGCTAAAGAAACTCCCAATTCTTGGGGGCAAGCTGGCATGGGCTTGAGCCCAGAGGTTAGCCTCTGGCTCGGAGCTGTTGCAAGTTCTCTGTGTGGCCTCCCTTTCTGGTTGCCAGAAAGTGTCTCGAAGTGTAAAGGGTGAACTGGATTTTTGTTTTGTTTTGGCCGCTCAACAGGGTAAAGATCTGCAGCTATCGATTGGGGAGGGGACAGGATTTGGCTGCCTCTCCTTTCAGAAACAGGTGTTTCAACCTGATAGCTACTCCAGTCAATTAACCCATTAAAAACCCGTTTTCTCGCATTGATTCCCGCAGGCTGCAGTAGCGCGTTTGCTTTGAAAGCCTCTTTGTTAAGGGGTGGGTGGGTGTGATTGGGGCAAGGCAAAGGCGATCTTGATATTTACAGTAGCCACCAGAGAAAGGGACGTGGGAAATGCTTCTTGTAATTAAACAAAGTTGCGGGAAAGTAAACCGCGACCCACGCCAGACCTCCTAAACGAGCGCCGGTTGCTGACCACAAAATATAGATCGTGGTTAATTAGCTTAGCTTTGGTAGATAATAGCTGTTTTACCGGCACAATTCCGATCGAGATAAACTTCATAGGGCAGGCTGGCTACAAAAGGAAAACGCTTTGCGTGCCACTTCCCCCTCCACCCCCCACCTTAAAAAGTTGGTCCCAACTTTACAAAATATGCAGGTATTCTCTGTCCCAGCTAGCGCACGCTTGGGACTATCCAGGAAAGGGCGAGCAACCCAGCGGTTTGCGGGTGGCTCAGTTGCTCTGCTTTGTACATATTACAACATCTACCTTAACCTGAGCGCCTATGGCTTGAATTGGATGTGACAATGAGATACAGTTGGGAGCCAAATAGCGGGTTTTCTGTCTAAAGCAAGTCGTGACTTGGTAGCTGGGAGCCCCTGGAGTGAGGACACCTGTCGCACGTGTAGATGGTAGGAAATGAAACCCCTGGACAAGAGTTTAAAGTAAAGTCCACTTGGGAGAGGGACTCTCCGGAACTGGGGGAGACCGCCCCATGAGAACTCAGGGTTCCCCATGAGCCTGCAATATTTGCAAGCCATGGAGTCGGCTCCACGTGCGCCTTGAAGAAGAGGGGGGGAGGGCTATACCCCCATCTCAGGACCATCCTAACCAAGTGCTGGAGGTTACAGCACAACCGAGGAGTGGCGGATATCGGGTGGCTGTACCCAAAGCACAGGACACACACGATCCTGCGCACACTACGGTGTGAAAACCCCCTCCCGTGAAACAAACCAGTGGAATGTGGGTTAGTGAAATGCGATCCGGACCAAACTAATTTCAAAAGTTAGGAATCAGGAGAAGGGAAAGTTGTAGGCGTTCAGTCCCTCAGGCTCAGAATGCATGCAGAGCACTGTCCATCCAAAGAGGATTAGTAACTAGATTAATAAACACCTATTATCAATTTAAAAATAAATAGCCGTTGTCATCTGAAGCTCCTTTACAAATAGCTTTAGGAGCCCAGAACTGATTGCACAGTATGGCATCGAGGAAGCAAAGAAACCAGGTGTGACCTGTATAGGTTCATAGCACAGAGAGTGTTCTTAATTAGATTCTAGAATCCGGATTCTGGGGGGCGGGAGGGTTGTGTACATCTCGCCTTTTGCACCAGCTCCGTTGGTTTCAGCTGGAGAACCAACGTAGGAAGTTGCAAATCGCTTTCTTTTCCCACACGGAGCTGTTGTTAATAGAGCGGTCCCAGCACCTTTTTTTCCAGAATCCCCAAAGTTCATGGTATAAAATATTTATTTGTAGAGGCGTGCGTAATTCTGTAGCACACCAGCATTACAGTGGGCACGAGATACACCTCATTAACAATGTGCAGGTGTAATGTGAAAGATCGGGTCTTGATCTTGTAAAATGAATATTTTTTCCCCAAAACACTCGCCAAGAGGCAAATAAACACGGCGAAAGGGAGTCTCCTAACTGCAGCCAAGTAGTCATGATATCTCCACTTGCTGCAAAGGAAATACGATTATTCTCTTTGCTTGGAGTTAGTTTGATGCCTTTAGATGCCTACGCTAATGGCTTTAGATGGAGCATAGGGATCATTTATTTCCTCTGGGTGTTTTTAACTTCCAGAATAACATTCTTAGATTATTTAGATGTTTCTACTTTTCCCCTTGTTTGCTGTTTTCTGAAGTAAGCACTGGATGCGACTGAAAAGGCTTGAAATTGTGTCAAAGTGATGTTTTAATCTCATTGAAAAGTGTATTAAAGGACAAGATGTAATTTATGTGAGATGCTTCGATGAAAAGAGAGATTGGAGTGGATGATCCTTTCACTCTCCCGTGAACCTCATGTCATGTTTATATTGAAGCTTGTGTAGCTAATCTAATTTGCAATAACTGGGATGGTCCGCCAGAAAAAAAAGCTTCTGCGATTTCTCTTCTTTATTTATTTATTTACTTTATTTCATATAAATTCGTTCTGACTTGTCTGCCTCTTTGACTGAGTGAGGCCTTTTCTATTTTTGGCTGACGAGAGAGGATGTCAGATAGAAATATTTTAGTTACAATGTTTGCATTCCAATTTTCTAAGCGACGCGCCATAAAGTCGTCAGATACTGTCTTTCTCTTGCTTTGCAAGCAACACTGTACTGTGTTTCCAAAGCTTGGTGATAGATCTTAATGATCCACAGAACAGAAGCCCGATTTTAAAGCCTAAGGTTCTAAGAACGTCTGTTTCTTGTCCACTTTAGTTGTTCTTTTTCTTGCTTTAAAAGTTAAACCTCACAAAAACAGAGTTACAAAATATTTTCTGTATAACAGGGTGTCGGTTATTCGGCATACTGTTGTGCAAATTATTTTTGAGTAAGGTATCTTGTGAAAAGCAGTGGTCTATCATCCCTTAAAACAGACAAAATAAGATAACATATACTTACATTTTGTAATACATTTCGTATTTTGCATCCTGATTAGCACACATGGCATGTGTGTGCCTTCACCGAAAAAAAAACCCACCCAGAACAGACTTGAAAATTACAACTTTTATGTAACGCAAAAAGGTGTATTCAGGCAGCTAATTACAGGGGTTTGTGTGACGGGAATCTTATCAATGACCCGTTTGATATTACTGTAATTACTGACAAAATAAAACAAGCATGGATCACAATACAGAATATTTCTCTATCAAAACAATATTGTGCTGGAAGGCTGTTTAATACCTAATATAAACAAACATTTTATATCAGACTCCCGCTGACAAAAAACGTGATTACGAGCCAGATCCTGTCTTTTTTTGCGAACTCAAAACGCCTAGTGGACTACGGATCAGGCCGTCTTCAAGTAGACACTGATTTCGATATATCCTGCAATGAAAAAAAACCCCAGAAATCTCCAATGAGGTCTGGCTGACAATCCCAACTTCGCTGAAGTGTGCCTTGCAGTTTCTCCTTGATTCTTAGCTCTTGAATCTGACAGCTTGCTACTGCCAGTTCACCAGACTCCGATGAAACTTCAGCGTGACTGTAGACTGCAGTGTAGATCAAACCTGAAGATCGATACTGTTTCATTTAGGCGCAACCGAAATATAAAGCACTTACTGAAAGTCAGTATCAGATAGGGATGAAGGAGTGACAGCAAAATCTAGGGATTTACGAACCCTTCCTATCGCGTTAAAGAGTCATTTATCAATACTGGATTGATCTGGAAAAAAAGTTGTGCAAAATTCCCTTTGAAAATGGCTCTTCCAGACCTCATTTAGACATCTGGTTTTGCCATAATAAGGGTTTACAAAACCATCATTCTAGATGTATTTCTCACGTGATCCAGTTGTTTATTAACAAATACTTATTATTTAATAAAAATATCGGACTAATGTATTGAATACACTTCTGTATTTAGTGTGGGATCCCTACTATAGAACTGTTATAAGTGTCCCGGTAGGACAGTCACTTCCACTAGCAAACGTCAGAGCTACATTTATTTCCCAAGCAGGTGGGGTTGTAGCTTGTACTAAGGGACTCTGCTTCGTTTTAAAGCGATTTCATCACACGTTAATATCCCTCTTGTTTTTCCTTTCTATGTGTATGTCCCATTCTTTTACCCCTTATAGATTCTTCTCTATTGTCTTTAAAGTTGTGGTGGCTTTAGAGTTTTCTCATCAGTGCGCTGATATTGAAAAAGGACAGCGTTCCGCGTTTAGGAAACTATTTTTCTTGAGTTTGAGGGGGAAATACATCGAACCCAACTTCAGAGACTGGGCAAATCGTTCCCGTTTCCTAGCAATAGTTTGTATGGCTAACAGTAAAACACCTAGCTAGGAGAGGCTACCGTTCGTGTCTCATTGGGGTTTCATTTCAACCCTAGCATGGGCAAGAAAGAGTTTAAAACGGGTTCCCAGTAACAAAAGGATTTGGAGGAGGACCGTGACTGCTCATTTTTGGGGGGAAACGCGGTGTGGTTAGAGTAGCTCTTGCCTTTGGGGGCTTTCTCTTGATGGCACAACTCCCCTTAAGAGGGGGGAAGACATTTCTTGTCGGGGGTTTAGCCTTTTCCCTTCTTTTCCATTCATGAACCTGATGGCTATAGACACAGCTTGAATATTGACGTCTCTTCCCCCAACTGCTCCTGCGTTAACCCAATTACAGAATTCATCAAGAACTGCGTTGAATTATCTCTTTCCATACAGTATCAGCATTAGCCTAATTAAAAGCTATAATGTCTGATATAATGATTAAATCGTTAGCTCTGCTGTAGGGAAGCAATATTTTGTTTTCCCTTCAATTAGAAGCTGATTGAGGTTTTCAGAGCAGGTCAGCTGTGAAATTTGAATTATATGTGCGAGTACTGTTCACAGGGTGAGCCCCTACTCGAAAGCTCCAGAGATTCTCCAAACGCGTTCCCCCCAGCGAGCAAAGGAGCGACAACAGAAAACACACAGAGATATTTGCTCTAGGATGGGGGAGTTAGGAGCGCCAGATTAATTGTTGGTGTTGGAAAGGGAAGGGGGCTGTGTTTATTTACCCTTGTCTCAGGCGCTAGCCATCCCACCTGGCTAATACTTCACGTCCAAAGCACCATCACAGTCTTGCAAAGTTACCGAGCTACTACAGGCTAGGTCTTGGGCTCGGCTGGCCTGTCTCCGGTCCCGATGAGCCTCCGAGCTGGATTGCAGACGCAGAGGCGGTTTTGATTCTGCCCTGATCGGGAGCCTGTTCCACAAAGGGAGGGGCCACGGGAGGCTGTTTAAAGCCCAGGCAGTGAAGGGGGGGGGGGGGTCAGCACCGGTATTGTCACGGGACTGCAGTGGGACTGGGGTGACGCTGGCGCGGGGGTTGGAGGGGGCGGCAGCAGCCCGCTGCCGGCACTGCTCGGGGCAGGGGAGCAGAGCCAGGCAGCGAGACGGTGTTTCGGAGTCACTGTGCAGCCAGCAGACGGCGATCGCAGCCTGCGATGGCTCGCTGCAGCCGGGAGCTGGGTCCTTGGATGCAGGCGTCGCTTCCTCCTCCTCACAGGGGCCCAGCCGCTCACGGCCTACGAGAGCCTCTGGCAGCAGCCACAGCGCCGGCTTCTGGCCCGCTGGGGGAGGCGCAGGCGGGCTGCAGCGCGGGATCCCCCAGCTGGGCTCCCTTCTCGCCACAGGCGCGCTGGCGCAGGAGGGAGACGCCGCCTGAGGAGGTGCGGCTGGCAGCGGCGCGGGGTGGGGGCTGGCGATTAGTTGTGGCTGCAGACGCAGCGCAAGCGGGGCAAACCTGCGCTTCCTCCACCCCTGCGCTGGGCCAGCGCCGGGACCTTTAACCCTTTCCAACCCACTCCCGGCTCTGGCCCGGCTTTCCCCGACGGCTAGGAGCGGGGACGTCGGCCCTGCATTTCTCGTCTAAAAATACCCTCCCCCGCTTCTCCCGACCCCGCCCAACTCCGGGCTGCTGGGATGGGCACGTCTCTCTGCAGGGACTTCAGGAAAATCGCCTCCCCGCAGTTCCCCCAGGAAAACACTGGCCTTACCGGTCACCCCCTCGCTGCTTCCACCCGCTTCAGCTTCCCTTGCAAAGAGAGCAGAGGCCTGATGGCTTGAGCACGGCTCTCCTCTGGGCCCAGCAGTACGGCCGGAGGAAAGCACCCCAAGGAGACTTTTCCTGGCTCCGATGCCGCTCACTAAGCTAGACTGCTCTTTAGACGGGTGTTTCCTAGCAGGAGACACGAGGGCGAAGTGCAAATAGAGTGAAGGAGCTAAACTGCCCCGCACCCCACCCCAGTGACCCCGCCAGTGAAGGTCTGGCCTGGCCCTGCACGGATTCCCATGCAGCCCCGTTGGTCTGTGCCGGGCTGCAGGGGGTGTGATAAGACTGCGCGGGTCTCCCTGAGAGCCTCAATGGGGTGGCGCAGCGTTGAAATAGCCTCGTCCAAATAGCATCACTGCTAGGCAGAACTCCTTGCCCCGGCCTGTTTGTGGTCACTTTGCTGGTGGGTGTTTTCTCTTGGCCTTGTTGTTGTTGAGGAAGGGGAGTTGATGGGCTCTATTGTGTGGGGCTTGTTTACCGGAAGGGGGGGCGGCATTACTTCCCGAGAAAGTAGAAAGATTATGGATGAGCCAGTGTATGGTTTTTCTTCTCCCCTTGCCAGACTCGGCGTCTTGGCATCGGGTGCCCTGCTGCTGCCTGATTGGCACGCGCGGCAGCTGTCAGTCAACTGTCACTTGGCAACAAGTTACACCTGCAGGTTGAGTGTAACGCTCAGAAATGCAAACACCCAGAGTGCCTGTCACTCGGCCACAGGCGCCTAAGCTGCACAAAGTTTATTGCGGAAGCTTCGAACACTTTCAATAGCGCAGTCATTCAAGGCCACAGGTCTACAGCCGGTTGATATGCAGGGGGAAACAAAAGGCACTGTCATAATTTAGAAACAATTCGTGGGGATAGGGTTGATAGGAAAAAACAACAACTCTGTACTGAGTCAAAGTCAATTCTACGAGTTTCAAGGATTGTAAATTCTTCCTGTGATGAACGTTAGATCTCAGGATACTTTAAAGCAAACTGTGGTATTCCTATGGGAAAGATTGCACCAAAGCCGTCTGGTAAAATTTACTTTCGGGTCTTTGGTTGTTTTAAAATCTCAGAAATAAAGTATCGTTCGGTCGTTAAGTGTAAACAGTTACAATTTCTTAGAAATCATTACCTATATATATGTATATAAACTCTTAAAGAATTCACATACACATAGCTATTGGTAACATTATTAAACAACTAAAGGGTCTGGCTTGTTTGCCCCTACAAACAGGCTACTAAACCCCCAAGGGCCCGATCCTAAAACCTTCAGGTAACTACATCTCCCATTGATTTCACTGATAACTTTAAGGGAAGTTTTGCTTCAAAAACCCAAACAGCAGATTGCAAAATAGCGCCTGGATCTTGCTCTCACTGAAGCCAATGGCAAAATTCATTGAATATAGTGGGATCAGGAGCTGGCCTCCCATATTTAATGAAAATGTTATGTAACCTAACAATTTTCTTCTAAATTAACCAAAATGAAGGTGTGGAGATTACTGTTTAATGTCGAGTAATCTAAAATGAAAATGGTTTAATCTGGACATAGAGCATCATACTGTTGCCTTGTAAAACACTCCTGTATAAAAGTTCTACAGTGATGGGGGTGACTGGTGTTATTTCTGCACTTCAGGTCAGGAGAAATAACACGCACATGAAGCGGGAGAAAAAGAAGGGATGCTAGGTGTCCATTTCCCCCACCCGTTGGAATATTATTATGATCATGATTCATATACTGTTCTTTGTAGTGTAGAATGGGCGTTCGCGGGACTACATTTAAGGTTATATCATCACGTTCGTTATTCGCCCTTATTTGCACCGTAATACAAACTCGCTGTAATCTGTCTCATTGGTCAGCTAGGGAATAAAAAAATGTGCCCTTTTAACGTTTTCACAAAGAATGTACGTGCCCGTATTTACTTTATAGAAATGCAAGAAGTTTATTATACATTTAGGGGTCTAAGGTACTTTAACACCCCTAGGTCTAAAAGTATAACAGTAGCAATGAGGCCTTTGTTAATTTTTAGTAGTTGGAATAGCCATGTCATAACTTGTGTAGAAACATTTATGGCCCGAGTCATCATTCAAGCAGTGCTACAGCAGATATAACTTCTTAGGAACAATGTGTATCTCTACCACTCAATTCGAAGATCTGTGCTGATCTAGCAGTTGGAGATTTCTCTGAGTAAGGGGTGCTGGGTAGGGCCATTGTCTTTTCAGCTCCACATTTAACATAGTAACCATCGAGTTATGGACTCCCTACCGAAAAGTGCTACTATGTACAAACCACTGGTACGGCTGCTGCGAAGTTGTTGCGCTGGAAGTCAATAGCACAGATTTTAAACAACGGCGTCCACACGGATGTACTGTACTCAATTGATTAAAAGGTCTAACGGGTAAATGTATTAAAATAATATAGGCTCCCCAAACATTTCACCACTCTCTTTTAAAAGGAGTGGGGAAAAGTTCAGTGAGAATGGAAGGAAGCGCATGATCTCTAAAGACAGGCAGGCTGACAGAAGATTGAAATGTAAGGCTAAGGCTCAGGAATGTAGATGTGCGTTTCTGTGGCTCTCCAGCGAATACACACGCACGCACGCTAAGCCGTGCCAGAGAAAATATTTCACGTCTCCCCCACGCACCATGGTGTAGTCCTAACACACACGCACCTGCCACCGTTAAGAATGCCATCCACAACTTCGTCACTGCCTGACTTTTCCAAAGCTATGTGGCACTCCAAGTGTTTCGAGTGAGGGGTTTTTTTTCACTGTTGCACGGTTATAATGGTATTTAATTACTATTAATTCCTCTTTACCTAGCAGGGCAAAGCAGGGTAGCCGTGACCCCTTCTCTGGCCCCTCCCAGCCTCCTCTCTCCACCCCCCAGAATAGTTTATACTTCTCACCTCCGGACGTCACTCCTCAGCGCGCCATGCAAATAATCCCCCGCCGCCGCCTTCCGATTGGCCACGGCAAACTCATTTAATCCCACTTCGGTGCGCGGTGTATGGCTGCTGGACTCCTCTCTCTGTGTGTCTCTCGCCAGCTCCTCCTCTCCTGATTCCTCCTGGGCAAGAGGAGGGAAACCACAGAGAACAAATTACTGTGCAACTTCTCTCTGGCTCTGGGGTTTTTTTCCTCCCCCTCCTATTTTCTTTCTTCTCCTCTCTCCCGCTCCCTCTTTTTAGTGATCGTTTAATTACTTTTTTTCGGTGGCTTTTCCTCTCTCTCTCCTCTGCTCTGTTCACCTGGGAGCAGCGGGTGCAAGTCAGACCAGAAGTTAGCAAAGAACAACAACCAAAAAAGCAGATCTGCTCAGAATAAGGGAGTGAGGGAGAGAGCGAGAGGAGGGGTGTGCGTGTGTGCATGGGAGAGAGAGGGAAGGACATTTCTGAGTGCTCTGCGCACTCCTCCTCCTTGCAAAGTGAAGCAGCAAGTTTGCCCTGCACCTGTTTGAGCGGCTTGAATCCAGCTCGCCAGCAACAAGCCCTGAAAGTGGTTTGCAAAGGAGGTTTTGTTTTTTTGTTTTTTGTTTTTTTTTTGCCTACGGTGTTGCCGGTGGTGCTCTTTTTGTTTTTATTTTTCCCTTTTCTCGTCCCTTCCCTCTGGGCTCCTCTATGTTTGATATTTTTATGCGTGGTGCCAGTGGAAAATAAAAAGCTACTTGAATGTACAGCATGATGATGGAAACGGACTTGCACTCCCCCGGCGGAGCCCAGGGCCCCAACAACCTCACGGGCCAGACCGGAGCGGGAGGTGGCGGAGGCGGAGGAGGCGGCGGCGGCGGGAACAAAGCGAACCAAGACCGGGTCAAGCGGCCCATGAACGCCTTCATGGTGTGGTCGCGGGGCCAGCGGCGGAAGATGGCCCAGGAGAATCCCAAGATGCACAACTCGGAGATCAGCAAGCGCCTGGGGGCCGAGTGGAAAGTCATGTCCGAGGCCGAGAAAAGACCCTTCATCGACGAAGCCAAGCGGCTGCGGGCGCTGCACATGAAGGAGCACCCGGATTATAAATACCGGCCCCGGAGGAAGACCAAGACCCTGCTCAAGAAGGACAAGTACTCGCTGGCCGGGGGGCTGCTCAGCGCCGGCTCGGCAGGAGGAGGCCCCGCCGGGGTCGGGGTGGGCATGGGGGTCGGCGTGAGCCCCGCCGGGGTGGGCCAGCGGCTGGAGAGCCCGGGCGGCACTGCCAGCGGCGGGTACGCGCACATGAACGGCTGGGCCAACGGAGCCTACCCGGGCTCGGTGGCGGCGGCGGCGGCGGCGGCCGCGATGATGCAGGAGGCGCAGCTCGCCTACGGGCAGCACCCGGGCAGCGGCGGGCACCCGCACCACCCGCACCCGCACCACCCGCACCCGCACAACCCGCAGCCCATGCACCGCTACGACATGAGCGCGCTGCAGTACAGCCCCATCTCCAACTCGCAGGGCTACATGAGCGCCTCGCCCTCGGGCTACGGGGCCATATCCTACGGCGCCCAGCCCCACCAGAACTCGGCGGCCGCGGCCGCGGCTGCAGCCGCCGCGGCGGCCGCTTCCTCCGGAGCCCTGGGCGCCCTGGGCTCGCTGGTCAAGTCGGAGCCCAGCGTGAGCCCCCCAGTCACCTCGCACTCACGGGCCCCGTGCCCCGGGGACCTGCGGGAGATGATCAGTATGTACTTACCGGCCGGAGAAGGCGGGGACCCGGCTGCGGCGCAGAGCCGGCTGCATTCCCTGCCCCAGCATTACCAGAGCGCCAGCACGGGGGTCAATGGCACAGTCCCCTTGACACATATCTGAGCCGGGAGGGACAGAAACTTGCCTCGAACCCGGCTGAGCGGTACCTCGATCTGGCTGGCCGTCGCCTCCACCCCAGCGTGCACACCCTGCCGGCTCCCCGTTTTTGTACAGAAAATGTTTGGATGTTCTTGTCATGATAATAAATAATAATAATAATAATAATTAATAAGGAGGAAAAAGGTAACCATTGCTCTAATTACCTTTTTTTAGGACTAGTTTCTGAAACTAGTTTTTGCGTTTTAGACTGAACTTCTGTGTTTTATTGGGACTTTTTGTACAGTATTTATCATTCACTCACGAGGCATAGAGCGTTTTATTTGCTAAAGAGAAAAGATAACAAAATGACAAAAAATAAGAATAATAACACAAAGATTTAGGCGATGCCAACTTTTATACTGCGGAAGTGTTACGCGCTTCTTCCTTGGATCGCTGCTTGTGTAGGCTTTTTATTGCCTAATTAAGACAAAGTTGATGAGGAAACGGTTCTCGTTTATTACATGTACTAAGACAAATCCAAAACCACACGTAAAAGTTTCTGTAGATGTTATTGCGGAGGTTTTGTTTGTTTATTTATAAAACTTTTTTTCCGACTGCAACATTATTCTTGGTTTTGTAAAACTTTATTGTACTTTATTTTTATTTTCTTTTGTTTTTGTTTTGTTTGTTTTGTATTATTTCTTGTAAATGCATTGTGAAATAATTTTTATTTTAGGCGTTACGAGGGAATTGTGTATATAGTTTACTAAAAAGCCTTTCTGCTAAAGAGAAATCTTAAGGATGCGTTCGTTGAATTTTGAGTTTAAATAAATTTCAAAGTGGAAAAAGTCACCTGTTCTTTTTTTCAGTAAACCCGAAAAGTACTAATTTTATACGCATGGTATGCCTTAAATATAACTGGTAAACCTAGAAATTGGAAATGAAATGAAAAATATGTTCAGAAAATAACAGAAGACAAATTCCGTATTGTTTAGATTTCTCACAATCGCTATAAAACTGAAGGGATGAAAATAACAAAAGTGGTGTAGCTTTTTTAAAGATTATTTTAATATCTGTTAAATATTGTTAAGAAGGCGACCTATTAAAATACTTTCCATAGTACTCATGGTTCATTTTGTTTATTTTATTCGTGGAACTGACAGTCCACACCTGGAGTGACTTCATGGCTAGGAAACTTTTCCACCTTGAACGAGGTTAGAGGCTCTTATCCGGTCTGGACGACTTGCCTTCCCTTCCCCCAGATTTCAGATCCCAGCAGCTGCGGTCGGGAAACCTTGTCTCGAAGGGATGCAAAGGCTCCAGCGTATGCACAGGTTCTTTTCTAATCACCACAACAATTGGAAGAGAAACTGATTGGGTTTGAATACAATGAAAAACATTCTCTATACCAAAAATATTAAAAGAAGTCCTGGCCCTCCCAGACCCTTCCTCCCCACCCCACCCCCAAGGGGGGCTGCAAACAGCGCCGGACTTAACACACACGCACACGCACGCACGCATACACAAATCATGTGTAATTGGAATGCAAGTTCTTAACAACTGGTGTGAAAACCTGTCAAGCAAAAATGATGTACTTGTTCTATTAGGATCCTGATGTTGTTTAATGCTTTGAAATTTTATATTTTTTCTAGGTGTTTATCGGTACCTTGCGATATTCTGGAATTAAAAGTTTGCTGTAAACTTCATTTAATAGCAACGACTGTAGGGGCATTTAAAAAACCATTTTGTAGCAAATAAATTTTGAAATTAGTCGTAACATATTTACACAAAAAATAAGAAATATTTTAGCGTCCAGAGCGGAAGCAACGTTACAGCAGGCTTTAGAGCTTTTAAGCGTCTTTTTATTGGTGATGAATGAGCAATTTATCCATCCAAAAATGGGGCAATTTAGCTGGTTAATAAGGAGCGGGTTCGGTCCGTGTTAGAGATTGCACTTTAACTATAATGCTAACATGACAATTGACATATGTAACTCTTTGGAGTCGTTTTGATAATTTTGTTTAAACCACTCATTCGTTAAAGTGATTGAGAAATTTTAATGAAAGATGTCTATTGATTTCTAACAAGGTAATAAAAATCCTTTTTGTAACTATTTGGATCCTTTATTAAACCGTTCTGTGTGCAAATTTAGACTTTCAGCAGCGCAGGTTTGTGTAATGTCCACTGTACACACCCGGTACACACAAACCAGTACTCTATAGGAAAGTGTTTACACGTTTGGTGTACCCTTGATGCCAGCCCTTTTTGTAAGATTTTCAGATTTACTCATGTTCAGATTTACTGGAGAAAAGAAAGAAAATAAGCCACTGCATTTGCATAAACAAAATAATAATTTGGAAATGCTGTTGTGTGCACTTATCTACACACTAAAATTATGTAATAAACCTGTTTGGGAAAATAAACATTTGAACAATTCCAAACTAAATACAGACCGATTTCCATCTAGTCTTGGTGAGCTTTTTCTTTTCTTTCTTCCTTTTCTGCCCCCTCACTCTGCATTCCCCCCATTTAGAATTAGCCCTATAATTAATAGACATATCTGCACTTTTAATTTATCGAAATTAAAAAGACGCAAACCCGAATACAGTTAAATACATTTCGAATATTCTGGGCATTCCTTTCAAGGGAATGAAATCTCCTCCATGAATGTCAAAGAAAGAATTGCATGATTATGTAATGTATTATCTGCTCATGATTTATTGTTTTTGCTCCTTTGATTTGATTTTTTTAAAAATAGTGCGTGTCTTTAGACGGCATCTACAAGCAACATAAAAACAACTTTGTTTGGCGGAAAAATAGGGTTAGGTATGGTAAAACAGGTCATTCTTCGGGTTCTTTGCAAGTTATATATAAAGGACTATTTTAATATGCAAAACTAAAGATAGCTTTAAACGATTTATGGATTAAGTACTTTACATCGACAGTGTATGAAACGTTCCTCCTCTACTATGATTGACAGAGCTATTAAAATCACGTATGTGGAGGAATTAAAAACTACGCATTTCGTTTTTGGTAAAGGAGGAAATTCCAGGCACTAAAAAGAAGGGGGTGGCGGGGGTGGAATGTGGTTTGTACTCAGCTCTGTTATATGAAGCTGGAGGGCTTTGGATTCAGGACTTTTCCCCACGAGTAGAGATCGCAACTCTGCCCCTCACCCCTGGACACTGCTGCCCCTCTCCGGCCCTCATCTACACCTCCGGAGGGAGAGGGACTAGCAGGGCCGGAGGCAGAACTTGGCAAGGGTGCTCGGGGTTGATTCCTTCTAAACTTCAAGCGAGAAGGCAAACTTGGCCTTGACTCCCAGCTCTTCCCCCAACGTTGTTGTTGTTGTTGTTTGGGATGGGGGTGGCTGAGTGGCCCGGCTCGCCAAATTGTGGGTTGCGCTGAGTTCTGGGGATGAGGGTTTCCCGCATACTCCACTCCAGGGAGTGGAGCCCCGCGCCAGGCGGGGTGGTACCAAGGGCGGGAGGGGTGGTACAAGTGGGGGAGGGACACTGGCGAAGTGTGCGCGGTGCTCTGGGGGGGGGAGAGATCAGGCTGTAAGAAGTGGCCCGTGACAGTCCTCTCTTTGGGGAGGGGTTGGGGGTCCAGAATCCGGAGCAAAGCCCCCAGACCGCCACGCCGGGAGATGAAGCCCCAGAGATGACCCTAGCGGCGGGGCGCGGCCCCTCCCTCCCAGCTGTGCCACCTCCTCAGGCAACAACAGCGCGGGGGATGGGGGCGTTTGGCAGCGCTCTCCCATTTGCCTCTTGCTCTGAAAGGAGAGCTCCCCCCCCCCCTCCCGGCAAGCCCCGCTCCTCCGGCCGGGCGGCGGGACACAAGAGCCGGGAGCGCGCCCCCAGCCCTGTCAGCTGCTGCTGGGCTTCCCCTGCGCCCTGCCCGGGGCCTTGAGTTGCTGGGGAAAGGCGGCGGCGGCAGCTCGTGTGCCTGCCTCTCCCGCTCCCCTGCGCCCCAGCCCCGGTGCGGACCCCCCCCAACCCCTCCCCCCCCCAGCCGGCTCGCTCCCTCCTCCCGCTCCCCCCCCCCGCCTTGCTCCTCCCCTCCTCCCGCCACCCCCGCTCAACCGCCCCCCCCCCCGCCCCAGATTTCTCCTTGAGCCTCCACGCCTCGGCCTCCCCTTCCCCCAGCTCCCTTCCCGCCCCGAGCCACCCGGCAGACTGGCGGGCGGGGGGGGGGGGGCGGCTCGGGGGGGGGGAGGTCTGGGAGCGGGGATACGTGAGCAAGGGGCCCTCTCCCGGCGGACCCACCGCGGCTGGGGGAGGGGGCGCCCCGACTCTTGCGCAGCGAGGCAAGCGCCACAAGTGGCTGCGGCTCCGCGCTGCGGGCTGGGTGAGTGTGGGGGGGGCGGCGGGCGGGGGGGGGAGGTTGCGGCTGAGTGACGCCAGGGGCTGGGGGCGGCGCGGCTGCCCGGCTTAGCTAGGCGGAGCGAGCCCTGACCTCGGGAGCAGCGGCCAGTCAAACCCATTTACACTCACCCGCGCAGCGCTGGCGGCTCCCGCTTTGCAGCCAGCGGCCGCCCGGGCAACAGGTGAAGCCGGCGGCCCCCTGCGGCGCCGGCTCGGGGCGCGGGAGCTGGGCAGAGCCCTGGTGTCGGGGCCGGAGGGGGGGGGGGCTGCCCGGAGGAGCTGGGGGAGGGGCAGAGGCTCGCCTGGCGGGAGCCGGGCGCTGCCCCCTGCCGAGATGGCGGGTCTGGCGCCTGCTTTCCCGCCTCCTTCCCCTAGGGCAGCGCATGGCAGAGCGCTGCGTTCCCGCCCGGGCGGCTCGGCCAGGGGTCGCCCAGGGCTTCGCGTGCTGGGGCACAGGGCTCCGCACGGGACCAAAGCCTCACTCCGCCCATTCAGTGCCCGCCAGCCTGGACTCGGACCCGGGCCCCTGGGCCGCGCGCTCGGGAGCCTTCCCGGGGCCAGCCTTTGAAGAAGTGCCATGGGGCAGGTACATGACCGGCCGCGTGAACGCTGCTGGGCGCGCAGGGTCTGCACCTCCAGGCGCCGAACTAGGCGTTTGCGAGCCCAACCCCAGCGCGCCCCGCTGGCCCGGGCACCTTTGCGCGCGCAGTTCTGCGGCTGCTGGCTCAGCAACTCAGACGCCGCGTGGCCCGGCGCAGGGGCTCTCCGGGACTTCTGCCTTAGCATTACGGAATGGACGTGTCCATGAAAGACACGGCGCTGCTGCTAAACAGAGCGCGGCACAAAGACGCACCGTGGGCAGGGGACATCCCTGATGAGCAAGGACAGCCTAGCCAAAATGTGAACCAGGGTGGACGAAGCCAACCACCCTGGGAAAGAGCCTCTTAACAACGTCCCGGTCCCACTTGGAGTGAAACACCGCTTATTATAAGGGACGCCACCATGTATCGAAAGGGGATCCCCTTGTGCGGCCCTTTAATCAAACAGAACTGGTGCTCACTCCCTCATTACCACCTCCCGAGCTGCACAGGAAGGAGGGAGCCAGCTCAGCCCTGGAGAAACGCAAGGCCAGGGGGAGGAAAGCAGTCAGAGCTGATGGTCACAGGGGTACGTGGCGGTCAGTGGTTGAACTGCACCCTGCTGAGACCAAAAGAAACTACCTCTCACATCCAGGGAGCCCCGTAGGCCCCAGAGAAGGAGAAAGGAGTCTCAGGTAGCTTGGAGCAGGGAGGGCAACATGAGGGGGAGCCCGAGTCCAGGGAAATGCTGCCCTTGTAGGACCTGGTTAAGAAAATAGAACCTGGGCAACTTGGTTTCTGACTGTTCCTATGGGGAGAAAAGGGGCCTCCAGAAGGCCAAAAGAAATTGACAGTGGCGTGAAGAGGGAGGCTCATCAGGTGGAAGAGGAGACACACCAGACACAGGGGACTAGGTCCTTTCCTTGTTTACCTGCCCTAGCTCCACTGAAGTCACTTTACACCAGCTGAGGAGCTGTCTCCGGGATCCCGCAAGACGAAGGGAAAGTAGCTCCCGGAAGACAAGAGTCAGACTCTGTAGAGAGCAAAATATTTAACCACCTCCAGGCAGACCGGCTTGATCCTAACTCACTTCAGCACCCCCAGACAACTCATGAGTGAAGACAACAGTAGACGGGCACCTGACTTAGGAAGCTGGAGTCATTTCATCCCCCAAAGCATTAAAGAGGAAACGTTTTCTTGATTGGAAATAATTGTTATTGCCCAGAAAGGCAAGGCCTGCAGCTGTAACTGTTTTATAGCAGGAGACTTCAACTCGTTTTGGCGAAGGAAGCCACTGCGGAAGCCACTTCGTTTTGGCGAAGGAAGACACACGGATAATGAAATGGCTTGGGGGGGGGGGGGAATCATTTCAACGGAAGCTACTACACGGCAGGTTTGAGGCCGTCGTCATGACAAAAAAAAGTTCCTGATTTTGTGAGAAACTGTTTTGCAGCTCTGTGGTTGGAGCCGGAAAATATTGATGAGCCCATGGGTCTGTTTGGGGTAGATCAGGCTAAACGGTGGGCCAATGGGCCTGCGGTTGCCTCGTTCTAATGCGGAATTTCGATCGAAATCGCCTGCAACACACGCATGGAAGAAAAGGCGGGAAACAGCGTCTGGTGGTTGATGGAAGAATTCCCGGACTTTGCCAGCAGCAAGAAGAGCGGGGCCCACTGAAACTAAACGGACGCTGGCTAGAAAAACCAAATCGTCTATGCTTCAAGTCAGAGGCCGTGGGGGATGGCATCCCACAAGCTTCTTAAGGCATTTTTTCTCAGCCGCATATTCTGTAAAGGGCGAGACCCTGAGAAGCACATTTCAAACGAAGTCGTTGAAGTCTGCTGTGGAATTCTGCTGCTTGGTTCACATGATTCATTCTAGTTAATAAGTCTACGTCCTACTGCTCCCGATCTCGTTTATTTGGAGCAGGGGTAAAGGGAATGTCACGGTTAGCTGCAGTTCCCACCTAACGGAGGTTCTTTCCACCACCTGGACACGAGAGTTACTACAATGACGAGGAAGAGGGAAGCAAAGTCCCTGACGTACAGTGGAAGGAGGGAGAACATAGCTCCGCAGGACGTGACCAGATGCATCTTCGACAAGACAGGCGTTCCTGCAGTGCACAGGGAAATGTTCCCCCACTGGAAGAAAAGATTGTGCGTGGGCTGAGGGAGGGGAGCCGACATCATCCCGAAGACACACGGATTAGAAACAGCGCGTTTAGAAACGGAGGCTCTGTCTGCAGAAGGAGACAAAGTTTAGCAAAGAATAAAACTCCCCATGACAACTGGAAACCAGCGGGCAACAGCGACACTCTAGGTTGTGGGATATAATTTTCCAAAGGCGGGCAGGGGGAGAGGAATATGGAAACCTTAGTTTTCTGGGGCACATTATAGTGTACTCATTATAGTGTACACTCATAGTGTACATAAGCACACATTCCACAAAATTCAAGCTCTTTTTTTTTGAAGGCGAAAAGAATCCAGAGAAATGACATAGAAAGAACTGCCGGAGCCTAGTCAGATTTGCAACATTAATGGGAGACTCTTCAAGCTGAAAGTTTGCAAACTGTCTTATCATAAGGGAGACAACCGGGCCTGGGAAGAAGGGCGATATTTTTCTGTCTCCAGCCAAATGAAAAAAATATACCACGCTAATTGGAAAAAGGCCGAGCTTAGGGTCACTCCAAAGCACACCAGCAGTATTAGGAGTATTCTCTCTCTCTCTCTCTCACTCAAACAGAGAGTTTCTTCCCTTTTGAAAAAAAAAACTTGAGTAAGGTAAACATGCTGAAGTGCTTCCTAACTTTACCTATACCTAAGAGCACAAAAAGTGGTGTGTTTGTACGGTACCACATGTTTCGAGAGTCTACCGTTCAGTCACTTCATGGCTCTCAGTCAAAGGGTGAGTAACGTAAGGTAGTTGGAATTCTTTCCAGATATTAAAAGAAAGAAAGAGAGAGAAAGAAAGAGAGAGAGAGACTAGTACAAAAACATCCTTGCAGTACCACAAGTTTTACAGGTGCAAATGTTTTACAGGTGGCAAAGCTATATCGAGAAAGAGGATTGAGGGCATGTTCTATGCTACCACTCCCCGGTGAAATGCAGATCCCAGAAGTAATGAGGATGTTTAGCTATAGACAGGTAAACAGCCAAGAATAATACACAGAAAAAAGTACAAAAAGCCAACCAAACAAAAACAATAGTGTATGTCACAAAATGTCATTAGATGAAGAGAAAGGACTATAAACATGCAATGTATTCTTAGACTGGGTACTTAGTCATCCACCAACTAGCATCACCTAACTAGTTTGGCATCTAGCAAAATAAGAATGGGAGTCCCGAAGAAATATAGGCACACAAATTACATTTTTCGAAATATTCTTGGGCTGAGCTTCCAGACAATGTACTAACGTTGGATAGCTGGCAACCATGGCGAAGGAAGATGACATTAACATTTGATCTAAAAAGCTCCCTTTAATATATCAATTCATAGGTCATAATCTAAATAAAGCCTCTTTATTTTCCTTTCAACATGCAGCAACACGAGTAAGCCACACATGATTTTCATAAATATAGCAACATTTTATCAGTTCTAGAAGCTATAAAGTGAGCCTAACTAGATGAGTGTCCCAATCTCAAGATGACAAGCAATATAAAAAAATCCAAATACTTAAGATATAAAACCCATGTATTTCTTCAAAAGAAAGAGGGGGTAAATTCATAGACAAATGTACTAACATTGAATTAATATTTATAAAATATGTAAAATATATTATAAAATGTTATAAAATAGACCGTGCAAACATTTTAAGAAGAAGCAGGAAACACCCATAATAAGGTGTCTTGCTATTTGGCACAATTGTTGGGCATCAGCTGGGTTGGTACCTTTCATTATATTTTAACACAAATGCCATGTATTTAAAGGGAAACTTCTGTTTAACGTTACCAGTCCTTTCTTCTCTATTTGCTAATGTGCACTGCTGCAAGCACGTTCACTACATCTCTGTGTGTTCATAACTGAAAGTAGCACATATTATTTAAGAAATCTCTTCAACTGTTTCTATCGTATCTCTGAATGGAAGCTGCCGTTTTCCTGCTAACAAACACTAAATAAAAGAGGATGGGGGGGGGGGGGACTTGTTCTGCTCTGAGATAATTGGACACAACCTGGCTTTGGATTACCACGTTTAGATAAATGCCAGTGCAGTGTAACCTCCCCTAGCTGTACCTGTTATCTGAAACGCCCTGTTGTTTGAAATCGGGTCATGTCCCTAGTGTCGATTATTTACATTGAAAATGAGGTTGATTAGCCAAACCTTGGTTGTCAAAAGCTATTTAATGTCTCCAGTTACATTACTAGAGAGTTGAGAATGAAAGAGAGAGAGAATGATATATTTAGCTTTGTTTTAACTTAACTCTGTGTCCTTGAGCATGGCAAGGAATTTTACATGAAAGCAGATTAACTGTCCCCATACATCTCTGCAAGGTTTCTTCCATTCTTGAGAAAGACCTCTGTGCTATCAGCCTCCTTGTTCAGCTCAGTATTTCAGATTTCACTACTCCCCAGAGACTAGGTGAGGTGGAGTCTCAATGTCCTTGGCGGGTACTAGATGGAACAGAAGTCGGACCGCAGGTGAATTGAGAGTACTCAATATTTTCTGCTGTTTTTGAGTGAAGGCAGTGAAGACAGGAATTTGGACGAGCCCTGGAATTCTCCTTTTAAAGAAAACCTGCTAATATGTGAGACCTGTGATTATAATACAATTTTCCAAACATAAATTAGGAAAGGTCATTTAAATGCATAGTTGAAAAAGAAACGAGTCCACAGCGTAACTTTTCGGTGCTGTATACTAAAAGGCCAATGGAAAACTCTCCCGTTAAATGAATAGCTCCAAATAGGTCAATACCTCTCCTTGTTTCAAAACAAAGATACTTCTAATTATAACAGCTTTCTCCTTAATGATATATCTTAAATATACACATTATCTACTCCAGAGCATGATGGTTCGGCGTTTTAAAAGATGTTACAGCATTATCAACAGAAGTAAAATAAAACAGGGGGCGGGAGTTAATGCTGATGTAAAGATTGGTTAGTTGGACAATTTCTACAAGACCAACTTATTTCCAAATAGTAAGATAGTGCCTTTGGAGACTCAAGATCAGCATTTAGTATATGTCTAACATAGTCCTTTAAACTTCAAAATAAAGACAGCCCCATAAATGCTATTCTCAAATCACTCAAGCATTCTGGAAACTTTACAGTACAATTATCGCGAAGTACTAAGATCACTACCACTGTGACCCTTCAACCATACTGCACACATATTGCCAAATTGAATTCCTCTATTATTTCTTGGAGCCACAGACTTGGAGAAGAGGAGGAGAGAAGAGCTCCTTTTTAAAGTGAAAGAATTTTCAAAAGTCTACAGGAAAACAGGCTAAAGCTAGATAGATTAGTAGTGACTCGTGTTCAACCTACATGTCTCCTGCAGGTTATTTTTTCCCTAGTACAAACGTAATTTAATAGCTGAGGTTGATGTTGTTTCACTTTCAGTTAGCTGCTCTATACTCCGATCTCGTTCTACACTAGATGATTACCTTACTATCCTATATGCACAATTTAAAGGGAATTACCTATTACTTCAATTATTTGTTTCTTATCAACGGATGTTACACTACAAGGATTTGCATTGAAAGGACACAAAGAAGGAGCAAGTCATGGCACATTGCCAAATAAAAGAGTAATGTTCTGGTGAATTTAGACTAAATAATTTACTGCTATATAAAAGTGGAAAAGTGGAAGGTGAACCCTTTGACCAATAAATCTCTTCTGCATGTGAAACTCTTATCTTGTCCCCTCCAATATATTCCACACTAGGAAGCCATCATCATTGGCTCTGGTTTGTTATTTGTAAACCTTGATCTTCTGCACTCGGTGTCCTAAATATGGATAATTAGCATCAGTTTATCACGCCTCTGCATATTTTCTCTTCTCTCCAAACATGCATGCTTCTATTGGCTGCCATTCTGTCACAGAAGATTATGGAGACAGATTGCAGAGAATGAATGTGCTAAACGAGATTAGGAAGGAATAGAAATAGCAACTTGGCCAATAAATTCCTCGTGAGAGCCTTATCATACAATTACACGTTGACTTGTTTCACACTCTCCCAGCCTCTTAATCCAACGCCCCCACCAAGAATAAAATTTCACTAATTTCTGAATTATTGCATATCCTCATGACTTGTCGCCGAGAATGGCTGGAAGAAGCAACACGGGTGAAAATAGCACATCAAACTTCCAAACGGAAAAGAAATGTTAAAAGCTGAACTAGCTGTAGTTTTGAACAATTTGAGGGAATATTTAGACGTTTTCGTGCCTCCACCGTTTCAAGTGGCGAGTCTTCACCATGAAACACTGTCGCCTTTGCTTTTACCTACAAACTTTTGTTTAAAAAAGGCACCGAACTGGCGCTGCTAAATTGTTTCAAGTTGTCATTTGTGGCAGTAAAATATATATTTTCTAAACACTATGCAGATGTGTCAGGCAGCTATTGCAAAGGTAATGCCTTCCTTTACTGGCTTCTTGAACATCTCTGAAATTAAAGTAGACAATTGGGAATAGGTTAAGGGCATGGTAACAATGCTGGGACAACATACCTGTGCACTTACAAGAAGTAGTTATCCATTCAGATCTTTGGGAGTAGTTACACCCAGTGAAATAGATGAGATTTTTTTCACTGTTGGTGTTATAAACCAAGACTTATATTAAATTAATATGCATTCAGAAAAAAATCAAATCAACCCAGGATAGATAGGGACCATGATAAACTACTCAAATTCTTAAGACATGATAGAAGTATTACCCACATCAGCCCAGAAAATATGTGAGTCTTGCATAGTGATGCTACTCTTTGTGGTATTATTGCTTTAATTATTTTGGCTACATGGAGTGGGAGAACAAAAAAAAAAAAATTGGAAGTCCTGTAGAGAACTGCTGAATGGAACTAAACTAAATATAATTAGATTGAGTCCTATCAATTGTTTAAATTTTTTAGCAGATTTAAGATTTTGATAAATTTTTGTTGCTGTGAAAAGACTGCTTTAAGGCGACCGTATCTGTATGAATGGCGTTATTTTTCAAAATAAAAGTGAGTCGATAGCTGCTTAGACATAAACCAGACTTTCAAAGCACGAGTTGAACTATGAAAAAGTAGTTCCAACTGCTTTCAAGTTGACTGGCACCGTTTTTGTTGCATGATATCCCTACCTCACGAGTCGCTGAATAAGTTTAATGCAGCAAGAAGTTGTATTTTAATTACTTTGGAATAGTAAGTGGATTCCAATGAATAAATGAAGAACAGGAAACACGGCTAATTGGGAACTTTACTTAAAGTAGCTAATCCCAGCGAAGGAGAATACACCACAATATAGTGTTTCATAAAACTCTACCGAAAATACATGATACTGGAATGAAAGATGCCACCTCTGGAATTTTGTATAACATGGCACCATGAACTGCAAAACAGAGCATATGTACCCATTGGTCAAGGCCTTTCCATCAGTGGGGCTGCAGGAAGGCGCCATCTTACCCTCTGGGATACAGCTCCAGTTCTATGGATAAACAATGCACTACATCGTTTTAAAAAACTGTACTGTAAATACGTATCTAAGCAAGGGCAATGGGCACGTATGGAAACTCCTATCCTAACGCCCTCGGGCCTCTAGCACGTCAGATCAAAGAGGGGGTTTTAGACGAGTTTTGCATCTTTTACAGATTGTAGGGGTTTGGTTGTCATTCAGCTTGCGTTTTCTTTCCCGCTGATCCTTGTTCACCACTGCAGCATGTCCCCTCGCAAAACTGTCTATAGCTAAGGGTCACCTTCCCCCAGAGCCCTAAAACCAGGATGTTGCTGGGACTCTTGAAAGGAGATGCCTGAATGTGAGTGACGCTAAGCGAGGAAGCCCCGATACCTGTTTGTTAAAACGGCAGCCTTTGCAATCACATAACGTGATATTAACAACCTTCTCCCCCCCCCCCCAACACACACACACACACACTTTTTTGTATATCCCTTGAATTGGTTGGTTACATCAGGGAGAGGCGTTTGCCATTAATCTGGGAACAAACTGCTAACCTCGGTGACTGGTATTTTAGCTTTTCTTTTCTCACTTTTCTTAGTGTGGGGAAAGCAGTAAAGCTTGTGTGGACTGATTGTGAGGGGCTCTGCTGGAATTTGGCAGCCCAAAGGCTTGGAGAGCAGCCCCATGCTGACTCCTATTCAGCGGGCCAGTTTTCCGCGAGCTTTGGAAGTTTCACTCAGCCGTGCACTCAATGGCTTCACAAAGCTGATTACAAGCTTCAGCGCATTCCTGAAGGAGCCAAAAGCGACGCAGGTGCAAACGAGCCGAGGGAGCCCCTTATCCCGGTGACAGAATGGGACAAGCTGGGAAAGGCTTGGACCACACAAATCCAAGGCTCACCAGGCAGCAGCAAGCCTGCCTTGGGAACTGGGGGTCATTATCCCCTCCATTCAGCGGGGACCCAGAAGCAGCAGCACGTACCAGCACTGGGGACAGCTCCCCCGGTCCCTCTGTCCTCCCAGGAGACAGCAGCTCTTCACCTGACACCTCCTCCCCGTTTCATCCAACCGCCTTCCCTGTAAACTAGCACACAAGCAAGCTGCTCCCTTGGGTCTATTCCCTACCCTCCTTCCGTCTCCCTATTGTAACTCAACGTACAATAGCTTTTAGCCTCACAGTATGAAGTAGCTGGGCTTGTTTTTCGTTAACCCACCACACATGAAATCTCTCTCTCCTCCCGTCCTTCCCCGCACCTCTCTCCCCCGCCTTCCTGATATAAAATATCGCTCAAGGTTCTAACTTGAAATCCAGCATGGACAATGAGCTGATCCTAAATGGCAGGACTCTTGACTGAAGTTCCCTCCGCACCACTTTTTAAAGTGTGCCTGTTCATGGGGCATTCCTGAGAGAAAAGGAGCCGGTCTTACATTGGTTTCCCTTGCCCTCTAGCTAAATCCAGTTCCAACACAACCTTACTGCAACTGCCAATGGCTAGTACGCTTCCCCTACACAATGAAAGCACCCCTGCTTCCTTTCCCAGTGAGTGTAGGGGTGGGAAGGAGAGAGGAGGGGGGGGGCCTTGCTGCTGGATGAAGTGAGACGTTGTTGAATTTTATTTGGGTTTAGTGGGAGACAGCCCCGCTCATCCGTTTCTGATTCCCCTTGCTTTTCCCTCTGCCTGGCGAAGAGACCGCAATTTACTTTGCGGCGTAATTAATTACGGCCCTCTCCGCTATCAATTACTGAGAAATCAGCCTTTCCCGGAGAGAGGAGGAATAATCAAGGAGTTTTTCAGTCTGAGGGACCTCGGACTTGAGCGTGCACAGTGCAGCAGGGGAATTGCAGGACTGCTGGCCGCTAGTTTCATATGCAAATAGGACGAGCCTTCAAGTTACTAGCATGATTTCATATTTTTTTAAAAGAGGCATTATTGTGGTGGTGTTTTTTTAACAAACCACCCGCTACATACTCTCCCTTTTCTTACAGCGAGGGTCTCCTTGCTGCTGCCTCTTCCTGGGGGCTCATCCCCCCCCCCGCCCCCTCGGTTTAGCTACTGTCCCACCGCCAAGTTAATTTCGCCCCCATGGAAATGAACTCAGACTGGCTGGTAGCTAATATTAAAGCGACCTCCTTAACTCTCTGGGCTCTCTTGCTCTAGCTGTGCCCAGGCATGTTCGTGGTGTGCTGCTGGCATGGCAGAGGCATGAAATCCCCCCCTCCCCCAGCGCATTCCCTCCCCCTCCCGCTGAACCCCCCAAGTTCTCCTTGTCTTGCCTGTTTGCAGAATGTTGGGGAGGCAGGCAGCGGCGAGTTTGCTTATGTGGAGCACACCGCTTGCAAGCGGTTGCCTTGGCAGAAAGGTGCAGCTTTCTGATGTTCTTTTGTCTGATAACTAATTCAAGTTAATGCGATCTTTATGTAAAGCTAACAGCGGATAATTGTCTATTTTCTCGCCAACAATCTCCATCACAATCACTTATCTGGAAACCTGCGGTTGTATTAATCGCTATATTCCCCGAGATAAGCGTCTCTCGAATTATCAGTAAACACTAGAGGGAAATTAAACAAACTCCAGAGCCACTTAAGTTTCCTCTGCGGCTTTAACCCCATTCATGGGGGCGAGGGAAGGCACAAAAACTGGGACCTTAATAAAGGGCTAGTTCGGAGTAGGTGAGGGAGGGGGGTCCAGAGCAGATGGGCCTGATTTTATTTGTTTGATGTGTTTTTTTGTGTTTGAGAAATGCAACAGCAACCTCTGCTCAGTATCTGGGGCTCTGCCCTTTGTAGCGTGTGGGACTTTACGGAGAATTCTTGTAAATCATGTAATTAAGTATATTAGAAGCTCCGGGGGAGGGGGGGAGAGAGAAGGTAGGAGATCACGGATTTCGAGATTAGGTATAGTTGTATGGCCTTAGTTGGGTTATAGCAGGGAAGAAGGAGTTCCCCCTTCAGAAAATCTCCATATTAGCAAATTATTGGCAATGTTTATACTAGAGAGTGACTTAAACCTCAGGAGAGAAGGAGCGAAAGAATGAAACTACGGTGGGAATACATATTTTACTGCTCAAATCCCATCAGTTCTGTTAGGTGTAAAGAAATTATAGCAAATTGTTCTGAAAACCCCTCAAGGGAAAACATACTTGTATGACAAAGGTTTTGTCTTTTTTGAGATGAAGTCAAAACAGCAGTGTCGAATGAAATTTATTTTAGGGGGAGGTGTGTGTGTGTGTGTGTGTGTGTTGGAGCAACCCCTGACATTTCATTCGGAAGCCTGGGACAGCGCAGAGTTTTCAACTTTTAAGCAGGGTAATGCGGTTTAATCCTCTCCTCGCTCATGACCCTCTCATATAACCGCTTTCTAGCTGCCCACTCGGAACAGAGCCCCTTCCTTTTCCTGGAAAATAGCGGATTTCAGAGTGAAGCTGTGCGCTGCTTATTAATAATCACTATTGCACTTAGCATTTACTTAGGGGCTTTTCCTGTTCATAGCGCTTTATAAAAATTCATTCATTCATCTTGCCATTCGCTTAGAGAGCAGACAACAAGGAACTGTAAACATGACTTTGTGCGGCGGTTTAATTTTTAATAAGAAAACTTTTATATATAAACACCTTTAATTAAACAGCTTTCTCATTTTGGCGGGGGGCAATAGACGCTTCTGTGATATTTGTATACGTAAAGGCATAATGTTTCCATTAACAACTGATTAGGTCTTTCTAAATCCTAGAAGTGCTTAAACTCTGCGGTTGTTTGTTTCTCTTTGAGCTGCAGGTTCCCAGGCTAGCTTTTTCTTATGGCATTTGAGAGTCATCCCACTTCATCTCTCACCTGAATCTTGTCATCTCTGCCATCTTGAAGTGATCTGTGAACAATGCAGGTCCCTTGGACAGACCAAGCTGGTCAATCAGGCAGAACAGACTATGCAAATGGAATGGAAAGGCGAAGCGATGGAGAACACTGGCTCCCATTGTCTTGAGAATTTCAAAGCGAAGCCCAGCTGCAGCAGCGTTGCTGTCTCGGACCTTGGTTGCTACTCTAATGTCATCATTGCAAAACATCAGATTTGGAAAACTAGACACTCTGAATGCATGAGCAGCCAGCCCTCTGCAAAGATTTCACTTTTCCATAACACGTTTGTGAGCCACAAAAACCTCAGGTTGCCTAGGGAAGGGAAGGGGCACGGGGAGGAGATTCAAGCTCCATTATTTCATAAGGTTCTTCGTTTCCTCATTATTCCATCATACACTATTAGATAACTGTTGCGGAGTTGATGCTAAATGTCTTCTTCGTAGTTTTGTTGTAAATTGCCCCCATTTCCTGTTGCCTCTAGAGTCAATTCAGTTTGTCGATTATCTTTAACTTAGCTTATATTGTGTTTTAGCATTTTGAGGGCGATGTAACTAGCTTGCTCCAGCTGGCTTGTAAGCTGCCAGAGAAATATGTATTCAATATTTGTTTGCAGTTCATAAAATATGTAGAACGTTGCAGGGTAAAATTGCTAGACTATGTCTCTGCAAGTAACTATACAGAAACGGAGCAGTGTTTTAATGAAGACTTTGACAATTTTGAGCATCCAGTTTCTTAATTATCTTAAATAGCTGTCCCTATTAAATATGCATTAAAGTCCTGCTTAAGATCTACAGTTTTCTGTGAGAGGACCACAGTTAAATTTCTTAGATGTTACTTGAAAATAAAACATTTTTATCTTAGTAGAGTTTAACGTTGTTAAATTGTTAATGTGTATTTTGCAAGGGCAAAAATCTCTAAACATGTTTCACTTACAGCTTCTTTTCCTTTTCTTTTGCCTTTAGGTGACTTTCAGGATCACCATGTGATGTGACGAAACTCTTCTTTCAAAAGCCTCCATGACAAGAAACTGCACCTAGGAGCACGCGTTTATGTAGCCACTATCCTAAAATGTTTTCCCCCTTGCTTTTTCAGTTATCTTTCAGGAACTAATGCATATATGTATTGAATATATTACATTAATAAATGGTGGGATGTTCACCCATTTTAATTCAGATTTTAATTTAAAACAGAGTATGGTTAGTATTCACATGCGAATAGGGAACAAAATGTCACCTGATAAAACAGCAAATCTTCAATTATATCTAATAGTTTGTGGGTTTGGTTTTTTGTTTTGGCAGTAGCAAATAAATTTCAACTGATCTTTACTCCTGTTCTATAGCTAACACTTTTACTTTTAAGGATGTGATGCTTTCCTGAACCATACCAGTTCCAGAAAAGTCATTAGCCTGTTGAATGTACGTCTCATCATTTTCAGAATAAAGTGTCTGTATCACTGGGTGGGGTGAGGGGGAATAGATGGGATTACCGGAAAGAAAAAACAAAACCAGAGGAAAATGACATCATTAGTATACCAGTTATGTCATTTAATCTTCCCGCTGCAAGCTTTTCACTGAAAATTAGGCAAAGAGAACAAGAAAATAGCCAAATGCGGAAAGGGAGCACACAATCCTCTACTTCCCCAGTCCATGCCCATCTCTATGGTCCTGTGTAAGTGGGAAATTGTGCATGTATCAACTTCTGCACCGTTTCTGCTACCTGGGTTCCCGGGAGAACATCTCCCCAAGTCCCTTTCTCCACATTAAAGCTGACCACCGACAATGTAAAATGGGCAGTGTCAGCAGCCACTTTACTTCCTGAAGATGATGCACGTCCTCTCCTGCTGGTTCTAGCTAATCTGATATACAGCCAGCCAGAGAAGAACCAATGTTTATAGGAAAGTGCTCAGAACCCGGGTCCCACCCAGCCAGCAGTCTGTACTGTTGATTTTAGCCCCATAGCTCAAGCCAGAGACAGCTGCGCAGGGCCGGCGTTGGGTGTGTAATTGCTGCGCAGAAAGGCGCAACCAGACCTCGAGCCGCGGGGGTGGTTTTGCGGTGTAGATGCCCTCATTGGCCAACAGATAACGCGAGCTGTTAAAATGGCCCCATCAAATTCCCTGTGTGGGGTATGGGCCAGATCCTCTGTGGGCAGAAACCAGCGCAGCTCTGAGCTCGGTCGCTGCACCTCGCAGAGAATTTGGCCTCGTCGCTATCACACACGTCGTGGGCCGGAGGGGAAGGCTGCAGCGGGCAAAGAAGCTCGGGTGTTTCTCCACCCACAGCTTGTCTTTTATCTTGACGGTCGCACCCCTCATCTCACACACACACACACACACACACCCGGAACTCCCCGGAAAGGCCCTGCCCGGGAGCCCGGCCAGTCACTATAGGCTTTAGTGTGCCTTTTAAAACTGGGCCTTGGCCGGCCAATTTCAGCGACCCTCCGGTTTCTGTCTACACGGGAAACCCGACGCAGACGGAGAGTCCCACCATCAGCGCCCAGAGGAGATGTAAAGGGGGGGACAAACATCCGCCTCTGCCTGCCGAGCGGATTCCCCATCCAGCGAGCAGCCGTGCGGTCCCCGGGAGAGCCCCCGGAGCGCGGCACAGGCGGGCCGGTAGCGACGCTGGGTCGGGAGGAGACTCCGTGGAACCAGGAGCGGGGCAGCTGGGAACCTTCTCCCTTGTCTGCTGCACCCAACTCCGCCACCCACCCGCTCGGCCCAGCCAGCTTCTTCCGCCAGCCCCCCCCCCCGGCACCTACACCCCAGCCACCCCCCCTGAGCTGGTTTGCTCGGGTCCACACAGGGTGTTTTCAATGCCGAGCGAGCTGCCTCTGCCTCGCGCCCGGCCCACCACGGCCTGCAGTGGTGGGAGCCATTCGCCAGCGGCTACTGAGCTCCCCAGAGCTATCCCATCCCCTGCCGGGGGTGCTAACGCCACTGAAACCACGTGTAGCTAACCCGGGCTCCGTTCTCTCCTCCCCGCCGCCCATCACCCCCTAGCGCCCCTTCCGCTGCATCTGCTCGCAAGCTACTGTGGGGCCCCGGCAGCTGGACCCTTGCAGGAAGCAACTTCATCTTCGCTCCCAACTTTCCACTGCCGCCCCTCCCCCCGCCGCCAGCAGCCCCGGTACACTCAGCCACAGTTATCTGTGCTCGCGCACTCACTGTATTTTTCATGTTTATTATCATCCGAGGCTGTGTAGTGCCATCTGGCACACGCACACATGGGGGACGAAAATCATATAGTCAATGAATGAAGCATAGCGGCTCTGCTTTCTCTTTCGTCCTATGGAGCGGTGTCTGCTTAAAATTATGCAGAAGGGATAAGTGAACAATTCACTCTCAGGACAAACGATCAGAAATACCAATCATGAAATTAAAAATGACTGTGCCGAAGAGACGTCAAGAATGGACAAGAATGTGGTTTCCACTGAAATATTGCTCTGCGTTTTCTTCCTTGAATGTTTCCTTTCACCTTGTGCCCTCATAAGAAACAGAATTCCTTCAAGATGTTAGCCTACCTCTGTTTCCTCTGGATTTTTACTGATCTTTCAACTAATCTGTTCAATTATGAGTCAAATATGTTTATGCAAGTGACACATATTAAAGAGCACTCCTCATATACAAAAGGTAATCACATTATGGATCAGGTTGCAATCCCTGAGACCTTTATGGGTTTTATTGCTATTGTAAAGTGAGCGCAATAAAATGCTTTTAATAGGTTCAGCGCAAGCCAGAAGCCAAAGCATAGCCACCTTATTTCAAAGCTAGTTTTATAACAGAACTATATAATCAAACCGTCTTTCTTTCATGAGACTGCAAATAGTGTAACATTATAGGAGAAGCCTTGTGGAGAAAACTACACAATGTATTGTATTACTTGATTCATTTTCTTTCAATTTTTACTTTAATTCTGTCTAATTACTGTATTGTGATCTAAGTCAGCAATCTTAAATTAACTATCAACTAAACTTTTGAAGAACCCCTACAAGTGCTAGATAATGATGAAATTTAAATGACTACAAGTTATTGTGTAATGTCTACACAGTGGAAAAGCAAACCTTCTGATATTTTCATTTCACTAGCTCAAGTCTCATTAGGTTTTTCTTGTTTCATTTTTCAGCAGGCAAATCTTTGCCTTTTCTACCACACTACAAATAGGACAAACATTTGGGACCCTTTTTGTTTTCCACACTGGAGGAAGAGGGTACCAAAGGAGAATGAAAACACCTCCCATCCCAGCCAGGATTTTGAACTATTTGGGCTTCTTCAAATGGGCAGCTAAATGATACATACATGTCCATGTACATACACATAAACAGTGATAACATTCTTATCCTGTTGAAATAGTGGATTTCAAGTCAAGTCATAGTATCTCAGCATGTGGACTGGGGTCTGATCCCACACAGGCTGGGTACCCCTCCTGATTTAGGACCTAGTTCCCAATGCCTATTGAAATCAATAGAAAGATTATTTCCATGGGCTTTGGATCTGGCCTTTACTCCAGTGTCACTGACATCACAATTCCATCCCTTCTCTAGATATTTATTCTCCCGTGAACTCTGATCAGAGAAACCAGAAATGCTCAGAGAAAACAACAAGTTTAATTTAGTTACAGCAAATACTATTTCAATGTTTAATATAATCAGGAGTTGCTTGCAACCCTAAACAATGTGTTGTGCTATATAATTGTCTTCAGTTCTTTTGGGGTGCAGCATGTATGCTCCTAGCTGTATTTTTTGGCTAAGGAGCATTGGGGTGGAGGGTTATGTAAATAAACCATGAAAGAAGTATCGACTGTAAAATACAATGTATGACAAATTCATTGCAACAAGCCAAATAATTTAAATAATGGTTTTTCAATAAATGCCAAGAGCTCAATCCCACACCTTCCTTGATCGCTCTGCTCTGTAACTTGTAAGAAAAAGATCACGGGAGACTTTTTATGCAGTAATATATGGTGCCTGTTACAGTTGTTAAGCACTTCATTACAAATTCAGTAAGTCTTACCAAAGAGGGTCATAAACAACTGCAATTAAAAACTCAAATCGCTCTCGTCTTTGTACCGTGACGTGTATAGAAAAATGTTTATTTTTTGTGATGACTCATTAGCTCTAATTAAACTTAACTTTTCAACGTGGAAGCTAAAATGAAAAGCAACAGGAACTTAGCTGTTTACTGTCAGATGTTGCTGTTCTACTTTGGAACCAAGAGAACTGCGCTGAACACTACCAGTCACAGAGATCTAGAAGATAAATAAAAAAAATGGGAGGACCAAAATACAGCAGTGGTAAAATAAAACTCTCATTTACTGTGTTGACTGGTAACAAAGCTGACAATCTCCACCTCTGTTTATTTCATACTCAAGGGCACAATTTCAATGATAGTCATGTGTTGTAGTAAGCTAGTTTACAAAGCTAGTTTACAAAGCTAGTTTACAAAGAATATAAAGGCTCTACATTTTCAAATATTCAGAGTGACAGTACTCTGGGTAAATAATCGAAGATGTGCTACATTTAGTCAATGATCAGAGTGATAGTTCCACATGTTGAAATTGCCTTGTGCCAGCTACATTGATTGAAACAGCACCACAGACAAAAATGATCTTATTACAAGATGTTTCAACAGTAGATAAGAGAGGAAAGATACCCTAACCTAAATGAGTGACCTTATCTAGATTTTAATATGGTGGTAAGTAATTTATAAATGGCTGGCAAGTGAAACAACTCTTATTATAAACCATAACTCCTTGGAAAGTTTTCAATATTTCAAATGGCTGGAGATGTTATTTCATAACAAATGCTTTCAATATAGGATATAGACTTAATTTTCCCTATTTATTTCTCTTGTCCTGTACCTCACATGGCTCAAGGAATAGGTAAGGCTGGATTTATTGCAAACTTTGTTACTGTTTCACTGTGATTGTTCAGATCACCCCAGGACAAATGTGCCAGCTTAAACTAATGACTAAGCATCTATTGTGTTAGTGCTGTTTCCTGGTTATCTATTTATTATTTATTTCCTGCTTGGCCTATTGTTTCTTTCTTTGTGAAGAGACCTGTTAGCAGTGATAAAATTCCATATAACATGGCTGAACCACCATGGGTTGGTTAAAAAGGGTCATCTGAATGATAACAGAAAGAACATATAAAGAATCCATCACCACAGTCAGTAGGACAATACAATTTGTTTTTACTAGACACCTCATCACTACTGGGTTAGTCACTTCACAAATGATCACATGACACATAACTCACAGAGTAGGAACTCAGTTGCTTAGGCCTTTGCTTCACCAGTGAAAATGAACTGACAGTGCATTCACCATTATATGAGCTCTTCTGTTTATAGCTCCCTCCTGTATTCCTTGCACACTCTGTGCTCACTAGGAGTTTGGAGTGTTTAAGGAATTCAGGAGAAGACTTCAATCCAGGTAGCCATAGACTTGAATGGTATTATTTTTACATGATTACAATGGATGTGACTAAAGACACTGACACAACTAGGTGGTCAAAGGTAGGAGGCCATAATTATACTGAAAGGGTTGGAAATTGCAGTCTTTCTGTTGGCACACAGGATAATGCATTCAAAAATGCTTTTTGCTCTTGTGCTAGACATCCCTGGAGTTTGTCTCCAGCTCTTCTGTGAGCAGGATTTCCAGCCGAAGGATCAGGTTCCCTCTCAGTACTAAGAAGAACTGACAGCATGGCATCTGAAAATTCCTGATAGTTTTAATAAAGGAAAGAAGAGTTTGTAAAAATATTACAGTGACTCAAGAGTCCTAGACTCTAGCTCTGGCCACTTAATTCTGACAGCTATTATAAATATTTATCAAACCCTTTCCTGAGACCTGACCTTGGAATTATTGATTGGAATAAATAAAGTTCAGAACCAAATTCTATCCTCGCATATAAATGATTAACTTTGGGGATCTCTGGAGATGTTACCATAGTCTTCACTTTGCTGTTCGTGACTGTAAGATCTATTGGTAGACAGCAATTCCTTATGTCTGAGCTTCCATCAAGAAAAGACGCAGGCCTCTATTTTTGCATTTTTGTATCAATTAGGCATCTTGTTTTGCCTACCCAATCTGGTATTTAGTCTATTAGAGGTAAATTCACCCCTGCCTTAAACTGGCACAGCTCTATTGACTTTGGGGGAGCTACCTTGCTTACTCAAGGTTTGAATTTATTCCCAAGTCACAGAATGTTTTCCAGATATAAAACAGGCCATCAGAATTTGATAATCACAGTCTGAATCTGCAACACTTTGCCCATCTTTACACAAAATCAGGAGTAGAAGAACTGTTCTCAGATCCTAAATAAGGGCCTGACCCGAAAGCCCCTCAAAGTCAGTATAAAGAATCTAAGTTTTTACTTCAGTGAGCTTTATATCAGGCCTATGAAAAATAGTCTACCCTTATTCTGCATCATTGATTGTTCTGTGCCAAAAGCCCGATGAGCCTATGGCCCTATAAGTATGATACACAATGGTGAGTGACAGGCGGCTTATAATGTGACTGCAGGCCATGAGACATTTTTCTGACATTGACCGTCCACGGGCATGGCCTCCTACTGCTCCCAGTAGCTGCGGTTCTCTGTTCCTGGAAAATGGGAATTGTGGGAAGCAGCATCCAGCACATCCTTACAGACCCTTTGCCTGTGGGCACCACCCTAACAGCTCCCCTGGGTCAAGAACAGCAAACTGTGGCCTCAGGGAGTTGTGGGGGGCAGTGCCTGTGCATCATCATTATCAGCAAAATGTCTCGAGGTCTACACTCAGATTACCCTGATAGGCCACAGGAAGCCTGGGGGATGCAGGTCATCTGCCACTGTGATAGAGTCATAAATTAAATCCATTTAGCTCAGTAGTTATGTATTACAATATTCTACTAGGTAAGTAATTGTTATAGATTTTTAAAGGGACCACTGTCATCATCTAGTTTGAGTAGAGATGGGCAAAACATTTTGGATGAATCTTTTTTCAATGAAGAATGTACATGTGGGTGACCAAATCATTTTGTGAATTCATATCAGATTGGTGAATTATATTGGCTGAACAAATCTGAAAGAGTCAAAACATTCCATTGTAACATTTTCAAAATGAAATACTTTACTTTTTAATTCATGATGGCTTTTCATTTTCAATTTTGCATTTTGAATTTTACCTCCATTTTTAAAATACTTCGAACAAATCCTCAGAAACTAAATGAAACCTTTCGTTTTGGGTTAAGTGAAACATTCCACGGAACTTTGTCATACAAACTTCATTTTGGGTCCACCCAAAATAGATTTTTTCCAGTTTGGCCATTGAACGGAAAAACTGGCTGTTCACACAGCTCTAAAGTTTGATCTCTTTCCTAATCCACAGGACTTCCTTGAATTAATTTCTGCTTCAAGGCCAAAAGCTGTAGCTGAAGTAGAGCTTATAATTTAGTAAAGCATCCTACTGTTGATTTTAAAATTTGCAGTGATTCAAAATCCAGCATATTCCTTGATAATTTGTTCCAGTGATTAACTACCCTCCCTGTTAAAAATGTGTTCCTTATTTCTAGCATGATTTTGTCTAGCTTCAACTTCTAGCCATTGGATCTTGTTATACCTTTCTTTGCTGGATTGAAGAGCATTTTATTATCAAATTTCTATTCCCCAGGTAGGTGCTTACACCCTTTAACCTTCCCTTTGATAAACAGGGACTTTCATCTGTTTATCACTAAAAGAGATATTTTCTAATTCTTTAATCATTCTTAGGACTCTTCTCTGAACCCTCTTCTATTTATCAACAGTCTTGTGAATTATCCCATTGTGTTCTGAATAGTTCTGAAACAGTTAATCTAAAAATAAATTGTTCTGAAACAGTTAAGACAAATTAAGACTGTTAAAATCTGGAAATAGCAATTTGCATTGACTTATTACTAGATAAATAAATACATAACTCAGTGAGTCAAATTTATACCCCCGTGTGACATTTTTCTAAAAGATCTGCTCTAGGAATTCTTTTGGAGACATTTTACTGCCTATGTTGTATAGGAGGTTTGTAGTGGAAATGCGGAAGACGATTGTGAAGTCGAGGAAATTAGGCGGTGTACCACAATTGTTCCTTTTGTGCCTGCATTTTCTTACAGGCCTGGATGCTCTAGGCAGCCATTTGTGCTTTTTTGCTGCTTATTATTCTTTTGTTGTTCTCAAAGAGTTAGCTGTTTGCTCAAGATGGTACAGTGTAGGAATGCACTGTTGACTTTCAACAAGTTCTGGGACAGGTCCCAGGGCCATGCACCTGGTATGGGAGTGCAGGAGGGCTTGGGAAGATCACATAGCTATCTGTGCTGAATGTTTCCCACCTGATAATGCTAATTATTTGGTCTGGGAAAATATGCAAAGTATCAACAAGCTAATTATTGGATCTGGGAAAATGTGCAATGTATCAACGATCTTGTTAGTTTTTCAAAACAACAGGTGTGATTACTGTAGATCCACAGTATATAAAAGCCGGGAATATTCCTAACATTGGTACCTCGGCGTAGACCAAAGCCACAGAAGGTGCTACGCACTGGCCACTGGGGTCCGTCCGCTGTTCTTCTCCAGGGGGTTCCCGGCAGCAGAAGGGACGTAGGCATTGCATTTTATTCTGAGATCTGCTTAGGCTTAATAAGTATTGTACTTTCTTAATAAGCATTGCATTTGATTCTAAGGTTTGCTTAGGCTTAATAAGCATTGTATTGTTTTAGTAAGCATTGCATTTTATTTTGAGGTTTGCTTAGGCTTAATAAGTATTGTATTTTATTCTAAGATTTGCTTCATTGTATTTTACTCTAATATTAAGCATTGTATTTTACCCTAATATTTGCTTAGTAAAATCTTTAAGCCTTCACCCAATTTGTGTGCTTATTGCCTCCGAATCCCTTAAGGGAAGAACCATTGCCTCTTGGCAATACAAGGCTATGCTACATGATCACAATGCTCCTTTTTGGCCTTGGTATTTATGAATCTCTGAATGGATCATTGGTATATAGAAGGGTGGGAGGAGCTGAATGGGCAGCTGTTGTGTTGTCAGCATTGTTGAAAATTAGTAAATGTCTTTACTAAAACTCTATGCACCCATGTTTGGAAAAGCTAAGTATCTATGTGTTAGATGAAATATAAAACCAAAGGCCTAAAGTCAGAGATTCTACAGCCAGAAAGGACCACTGTATCCATCCAGGCTTGATCATCTGTGGTCATGAAATATCTCTGAACACTGTATAATCATAAATGTACTGACCCACGTGCTCTGGTAAAATTCTAGCTCAGTCATTTATTATGGCACAGGTCCTCAAAAGGTACTTAAGCACCTAATTCCCACTGAAATCACTGGGAGTTGGAATTCCAAATACCTGTCAACCTAAATTCCCATTCCAATTCAATTAGATATGCAATTCTTCATTTTTTGCCATAACTATTATCTAGAGTTCCTATTGTTATGCCCTAAGGCGGCTGGACTATAGAATAGCAGCTACATATCTTACAAAGCTATCTCACAGGGCTGTTGGGAGGCTTAATGTTTACAAAGTTATTTTGAGAGTCTTTTATGAAAAGCACTATGGAATTGCAAACACCTAATTTTATTTATTAGTAATTATAGTCTAGCAACCTCAAATATTCCTTGTAGCTTCAGTTCAGAAAAGTATTGTTTTCTGACTTGGAATGTTGCCGTGTGCACATTGTTTGTGTGTGTTGTTAAAGAGTCACTGGCTTTCACCACAGAGATGACTATGTCTAGTGCTGTATCAAGCAATTTCTGTAAATGTAAATGTATAAAAGCACTTTCCAGTTTTTCTAGGTAAAAGACACCACTTGCTTTCATCATGAGAATAGCACATGATATTATTTATAAGATTTTTTAATATTATTCTATACAATCTAACTGAAAGGTGAATAAAATTCTTCTTACTGCCATATTTGTCTCTGATCTGAGGAGGCTCATGTAAAATATTCCAGTGAGGCTCATCAGTAAACTCACTGAGGTACAGCCTTTTCATATAGAAGCAGAAAACAAATACATGCATTTGGTGGTTTTGGCTTAGCCATCCTTATTTTGTGGGGCTGACGTGTGAAAAATAAGAATTTATTGCATGAAGGACAAGTGGAATATTTTTCATGGATTATTCCACTTGTCTTTAATATGTGTCTGTGTGCTGGAGGAAATATTACCTTATTGTATTAATAAATACTACAGCCTGATAGAATTCTTCTTCATGTTTCATGAAATGCATTTTATTCAAACAATATGTTTTATAAGAAAAGTAAAATATATTGAACTATGTATATGTTTGTGCCTCTTATAAAGCATATTGTCTTATTCTTCTGATCATTCCAGTTACAGAAAACAAGATATGATAAACACAAAATAAATAATTACAAATCCATATGGATAATGAGTTTAGGTTTAATGATAATCTTTGTGCTAAGCCTTGCTTCCTTTACCCATATAATTAGTTCCAACAAAATTTTTTTTAAAAAGCCCACTCATCTGAGTTTGGAGGAATTCAGGGTGGATCAGTAGGGTAAAAAGTTAGAGATTTACAAAACTAAGTTTCCCTTTTGTGTGTGGGTTTGTATGAAAAAAGGAAAATAATGTTCTAATCAAATCTTCAAACTGAGGCTATGTCTACACTGCAGGGTTTTTTCGGAAAAAGATAATCAACTTGCGAACCACAATTTGCATATATTTTCGCACTTTTGTTTCAGAAGAGGCTTTTCCGACATTTGGCCCGTCTATATGGGGCCAAATGTTGGAAAAACCTCCTCTTTTGGAACATCCCTTATTCCTCATAAAATGAGGAATACAGGGATGCCGAAAGAACACACCCACTTTTTCGGAAACTTCCAAAAAAGTGGAAGCATTCTTTGGATGCGGCAGAGATTTTTCGGGATACCTCTGGTATAGCCTGAGTCCCAAACACTCATTCTGCTTCTAAGCCTGGCAGAGATGAAACCATGGATTGGTGTGTTGAAGGAAGTTAAGGAAGAAAAGAACCAACTTCCATACCTATGACTGGACTATAGAATCCAAAGTAAGTTTGGGTGGGTGAATTTGGGTGGGTAAAGACACTGGAAAAAACAAATAGGCAACATCTGAAAAACAAAATTAAACTACACATGTAACATGTCGTACAAAGCAAACACTCTGAAACCCTCTTTCCCATTTTCAACTTTTCCTTCTGGTCACTTCCTTTAGGTAGTTTCCTTCTATTTAGCCTTCTTCTTTTATCATTTTTTATTCAGTGTTTTCCCTCTCTACTCCTTTCTTCCTCAAACTCTTCCTCCTCCACTTCTTTCTCCTTTACAAACTGTTTCTGGGCTTGGGGTTGTGGACTGAATCCTCCTCACTTTCCACATGACGAGAAGTATCTGAGTGGTATCCTCTGCATGAAAGGAAGTAGAGCTGAGCCCTGAGCTTGGTGGCATGTGCCACAGCCCCAAGTTTTCTGTTTAGAGCAGTGGGTTTCAAACTTTTTTCTCATGATCCAGTTGAAGAAAATTGTTGATTCCCGGGACCTGACATAATTTGACTAGACCGTGGACTCTGGGGTGGGGCTAAGGATGAGAGCTTTGGGAGGTAGCCATGGGTGTCCAGTAGCCTAGGCAGAGGAAGTCTTTGCTTTCCCAAACTGCCAGGCATGGCCCCACCCACACTCCACCCTGAGAACACCTGCTGTAGGTGTTCCGGGAGTGGAATGTTGCTGCCCCCAGTGCCCACCCTCCCAGTGCTCCAGGGGTGGGGTTGTGAGGTGCGCCCACCTCCCTCCCCCAATGCTCTGGGGTTCGGGAGGCTGGGGTTAGCACACACCTGTCCACTCCTCTCCTCTCCCCATAGTTGGGGGCCCTGCCTCCCCACGGGGTGGGGGGAGCAGTGGGGCCTCAGCAGAAGGGGCAGGGCTGGAGGTGGGGTTGGGGGCTTGCATCCCCCAGCCCTACCTTCACCAGTTGCCCATGGCTGTAGGAGGGGGCTCCAGCTTTGGGGGGTCAGGGCTGGAGCAGGAAGGGCTTATCTTGAGCAATGCCAAGTCAATGGTGCAGCGGGGGTGCTAAGGCAGGCTTCCTGCCTCTCCTGGCACCATAAACCATCCTGCCCCCAGAAGCAGCCAGCTAAGGGTTCCCAGCCAACCGGAATGCAGAGCTAGTGCTCAGGGCAGGGGGCAGTATGCAGAGCCCTGTACTTTCTCCTGCTCCCCCTCCCCAACCTAGGAGCCAGGCCTGCTGCTGGCCACTTTTTGGGTGTGTCTAGACTACAGGGTTTTGTTGACAAAAGTGGACTTTTGTCGACAAAACTATACCTGCATCTACACTACATAACGTCGACAGAACTCAACAGTTTTGTCGACGGCTGTAAACCTCATTCTACGAGGAATAACTCCTTTTGTCGACAGAGTTCTGTCGACAGAAGGCATTATTGCATCTACACTGTCCTTTGTGTCTACACTGTCATGTCGACAAAGTGGCTTGCTTTGTCGACAAAACTGGATGTAGTCTAGATGCTCTTTGTCGACAGAAGCTTTGTCAACAGATTCTGTCGACAAAACTTCTGTCGACAAAAGCCTGTAGTCTAGACATACCCCTAGAGTACAGCACAGTCTGCAGTGCCAGGTCACCTGATACCCTTGCAGCAACGAGACCCAGTGCCTGACATTCTTCGACCCAGTACTGAGTTGCGACCCGTAGTTTGAAAACCACTGGCTTAGAGTATTAGAAACGAGACTCAAAGAGAAAGAACACAGAACTGGAAAATCAACCCTAACAAGAAGGGGGGGAGTAGGTGAAATCCTTTTAGTTTTATTATTTTAAATCCACCAAATGAGAGCGAATAATGAATATTTATGCATTGTCTAGTGTTTGATCATCATAAAATAACTTCCTCTGTCTTGTAGCTTCAATATTATGTTCAGATGTCTACAGTTTTGTAAGTCAAGTTTTTACATGGTCACTCCTGCATATTTCATATAAGATAGGCCTGGGGTCCAGCAACAGTCAGAGACACAACAAGTTCAGATCTGATTAGAAATGCCAGCAACAGTGTACGTGACAATCCAGAAGTGAGATTAAATTCAGAGCGGCATGCATGTTGCAGAGGTCCCACCTTGGGATTATCCTAAACTAAGCAAGCTCTGGCTACCCCCGCAAATCTCTACACCTCTGCCAATTAACACAGCCCTGCAATCTTCCTGGCATTACAGCGAGCAAGACATATTTTTATCTGAATGCTGGCTCTCCCCCCTGATCTCCTGGATCCCTGCTGAGCCAATGGAGTCCCAATCAGTGGGCTAGCTCTGATGCTGCCCCTTCACAAAATTGCCTATAAAGCCAGATCAGCCAAGAGAAGTTTAATGAGCTCAGCAGCCAGGGGCTTTCAGAGTAAACTGCAGAAGTGAAGTGAATTCATGTCTGAAATACCAGCCCTCTGATTCATGAACATGCTATTGATTAGCTGTTTAACATGCAGAATACAGATGCACATAGCTCTTCACTTGACAATTGAGTAGCCGTACAATGTATTTGGATTTAGTGGTATTAATATTTGTATGGATTCTGCTTAGTGTTTCACATTTAAGTTTTAAAGGACTCCAGTGCCCGATGAAAGCTGTTTTCTTAATTCTATTACACCACACACAGTCCTACAAAGAACTTTTCAAGCTGATTCAAGCACAGTCTGTATAATCAAAACACGAAGACTTGTAAAATTAAAAATTAAATCGATTCTATTCACAGATCAAAGGTTTCACTAAGCAAGACACATTTGAATGATTCAGGTGAAATTTTAAAATGTAGGTTATTGATATTATAGCTCAAATGCTGTTTATTTCTTCTGGGAGCATGCTGAGGATTCGCATCACACAGGAACCACTTCTCAAGCAATCAGTAACTCCTGTCTTCCACAGCATCCTTCTTCCTTCTCCCCTTCAGGATGATCTGGTTTTATTCTTTCACTAGTTCCTATGGACAGAGTGTCCCTGAGTCTATATCATTAATTGATTATTATGATTATTTATTGTTGTATTATCATACTGCCTGCTGTCAAGGATGACAAAAACTAACATCTGTCCAGTCAGCAAGGTTCCCTTGGCCACCACATCTGCAGCTACTGCAAAAGGAAAGCCACATGAATTAATAATGGCCAACAATGCAGCCACTGAGGGTGTGTCTAGACTACAGGTATAGTTTCAACAAAACTATACTTGTGTCTAGACTAACTCCAAGTTCTGTCGACATAACATCGACAGAACTCGGCAGTTTAGTCAATGGTGGTAAACCTTATTCTACGAGGAATAACACCTTTTGTCTACAGAGTTCTGTTGACAGAAGGCGTTATTGCATCTACACTGTCCTTTGCATCTACACTGTCCTTTGCATCTACACTGTCATGTCAGCTTGCTTTGTCGACAGAACTGGATGTAGTCTAGACGCTCTTTGTCGACAGAAGCTTTGTCAACAGTATCTGTCAACAAAACCTCTGTCGATAAGAGCCTGTAGTCTAGACATACCCTGAATGTTGACCATTTCTCTTATGGCCAATTGATCAGAACAGTTTAGATTTTCCAGGTGTGTTCATTTTTTGTAACTGTTTGACGAATACATGTTCTGAGTATAGTTCAGTGGAGAAGTTGCTTGTAAATTGCTGGCTGTGTGTATTTGCTTTTTATTATTTGTCATTTCTATTGTGTGATCAGTCACCTTAGTCACATGGTGTTGTTTCTGTCTGTCAGTGGATGAGTTTAACTAATAAAGAGGGAGAGGGAATTATCAATTAGTTGTTTCCTTTCAGGAGATAGGCCCGTATGCAGGAATTTCTGTGTGTGGGAGGGGTTGGTGCTTGCCCCGCCCCCTGTGGTCTAGCCCCACAGCTTAGCCCCACCCCCAGCCTCGCTGGGTGCGGAAGGGAGGAATCAGCCCCAGCCTTCCCCAGCCGGCCGGACCACAGGGGAAGGAGGCTAGGGCAGTGTGCCTCCCTGCTTTCTCCCGGCCGTCTGGAGCACCGGGGAGGGAGGCTGGGGCAGCACACCTCTCTCCCCACCTCCCTGCTTTTCCCTGGCCAGCCAGAGCACAGGGGAGGAAGTCTGGGGCAATGTGCCTCCCCTGCCTTCCTTATGTCGGTCGGAATTGGCCCAATGGTGGACCATGAAGGAGCGTGGGGGGTATGTTTGCACCCTTTGCACCCCTCTCCCCCGCATACAAGCCTGGATGAGTTGGATCCCTCTTCTTTGGACTGAATGTATTAATTGAATATTTACCCAACCAAAGCTTTTACACCGAGTAGGAAGTTCAAGAAGTGGAAGGGGTGATCAACTCTCTGGGCCTCTGATTCCCTCACAGAATCACAGAACACTAGAACTGTAAGGGACCCGAAAGATCAGCAAGTCCAGTCCCCTGCTCTCAAGGCAAGACCAAACACGGTCTATATTGGGATATGGACAAGCAATTTGACTGAGAACAAACGGAGGGATATCTGAAAGGTTAGTGTGGACAAAATGGCCATCACCATTTGGCCACGGCTTTTATTTGAGTGGAATATATGAAGGGAATTCCTCCTCCCTCAGGAAGAGTGCGGGTCTGCTTTATGGAGGCCAGCAGCTATAAGGACTATTTCAGCCAGCTTTCGCCTTTTTCTTCTGGGCAATTGTGATCAGGCCATGCTTAACACACCACTGATAAAAAAATCTGCCAATTGTATCACAGTTTGGGGCCAGCTATCATATTAATTTTCATTTGTCAGAGTCACAAAGAGCTACACTCTCTCTCAGACATTTCATTGCTGTTATCTCAAATTCAACATGGCCAAAGCACAGGTCATAATCTTTCTTCCACAAAATTCTCCTCTACCTCCATTTTTGGTATGCCTAATAATATGCTTATAACCTGGGAACCAACTTAGATTCCACTCAAATACAAGCCGTGGCCAAATGATGGCCATTTTGTCCACACTAACCTTTCAGATATCTCTCCATTTGTTCCCAGTCAAATTGCTTGTCCACATCCCGATTGCATGCACAAATTTGACTTCTGGTGCAGCACCTTAAACACACACAAATTACCATGTCATGTGAGCCCCTGCCTCCCAGATTTCTCAGGGGATGCCTATCAGCGAGGAGGCAGCAACCTTCCTGGCAGTGGCACTCTCTGCGTCCCTGGAGCCCAGAGAGGGAGGAAGCAGCAGGGCAGCTGGCTGCAGGCTAAACTCCTTCTCCCACCACCCTGATAGCTGTTGTTTCTCCATCCCTGCTGCTGGAGACCTTTACTGCCTGCTAAGGTAAGATGGGTGGTAGAGGCAGAGACAATGTGTGGAGATTTTGGGGGTGGGCCATACCTCTGCTTCCCCCTTTTGCGCATGCCCCTGTCCACACCCAAATCATCACTGGCTACTGTAATCTTTCCCATGGGCCTTTTAGACACTAAACTCTTTCCTTCCAGCCATTTACCATTCTTTTCTCTTCTAATCCAATGATTGTATCATCTCCACCCCCTCATTAGTAGGCCAAAGCTGACTGAGGCCAAAGTAGGAGGTGTGAAATTGAAAGACCCATCTTTAGAGACTCCTGAGAATGTGGATGATAATACCTTACTTGGAAAGACTGCTGACCAATCACAGCTCATGCTGGAAGAGCTGTGAACAACTACAAAATCTATGGACTTAAGACCAATGTGCCTATAAAATAGAAATAAATGACTTGCCAATGCGACATGTAGAAGGTGATAACACTGAATGGGTGGATAGTTTTATTTATGTAGGTAGTTGGTTGAAAGCAGGAGGTTCTAGAATCAAAGTAATTGATTGGATCTGGCCTGCAGCATTGTCATCTTGGTATCTTCAAAGGCTTCTGTTTGGGCAGTGGGATTTTTGCTGTGACAACTAAGTTATGAGTCAAAGCAGTGGTGTTCTCCTTCTGTAATGGGAAGCAGAAAAAATGGCCATTAAAAAGAGCTGAGGAGAGGAACCTAAATAGTTTTCCTGGCCAGAGTTATATTGTGTTGTTAATATCCACTGATTTGATTTTGTCACAAGCAAATTGATACTTAGATGATCCTGATAAGTCACAGTCTTGTATCAAGTGCAATAGTAGGTTCAAGTTCAATGTGCAGGAGAAGGTATGCAAAGTGCTGCAGAAAAGCTGAGGTTGAAAAGAAATAGAACACAAGGCTGACCACAAAGGAAACTGGAAGATACAATTTTGAGGTATACAAATTAATTCTATGTATCTGGAGAGGAGCGATTTATCATGGAGAACATATGTAATATATTTTCCTTCTGAAAGAGAGAGGAAGATGATAATGATGGAATGATGTCCATGCCTTCTGGAGACAAGGAATAGAAAGAGAATGGGGTCATAGACACGATGCTTAAGACCAGGATGTGAAAAAGGAAGACAATATGGAGAAGATCTTGGAGCATTAATAATGATATATTCTCCAGGATGTGCTCCATGCAGAAAACATCCAAAGTAACTGCCTTCCTTGAAAAGAAAGACATGATATTTTTTAATGGAGACAATTTAGCTTAAGTTAGCTAAGTAAGTGCTGGGACAGGAGCTCAAGACAGAGAGATCACGAGTGAGAGTGAAAATACCAGACTCAATATTAGGCATCTGGCACTCAGCAGACAGTCAGCACATAAGATAACCCAACTCTGCCAGTCAACCTGTCAGGATAGTTTCTCTAAAATATTTTTTGTTGCAGTTGATTGCACAAAAGTTATATCCATCTATGTCCCTGTATGCATTTAACATCTGCTAACAGGCATGTGGAAAGCCCCATTTTAGAATTTGTTTATAATTCCTATTTTAATTTAATTTAATTTAATTTATTTTTTAATGTATTTTGAAGACCACATGACTTGACATAGGAAATCACTGTGTTATTCCCTTGGATGCAGTGCTTTGCAAAAGCACAGTTTACTTATCTATCCCACCAGACCAGGCCTCATTGGGGCAAATGAGAAACCATCTTGGGACATCCAGGGGGCATGGATAATCCTTTCCCTGAAATATGTAGGATGAAATTGCTTTTGCTCCTGCAGTCACATATGTCTAGCATTTAACTCATGGGCCTTCTACTTCATCTGAAATGACTTTCATATAATCACAAAAAGACTTTTGGCTACAAGCTTGAAATTAATTGAATACAAACAGCATTTTTCTTGACTAAATAATGTTCATATAAAGTCATGGAGCAGTGGGAACTCTGAGATTCAAAATTAAATTTTCAATACACTAAAATGTTTATCACTAAATTTTGTCACATTTCTTCCACCTCTACCCAACCATTTAGTTTTTAGAGCTATACACTAGTGACCCTACTGCTTTGGGGATATGCCTGAGCCATGCAGCTCATGTTGGTAACCTTCACTGTCTTCTTTGGCATATGCTTTTATAAATTTGACTGGGCCTAATTCTGTGCTGCAATACAGCTGACGAACCCCACTGACTTACAAAGAGTTTCAGTGCAGAGTTTGACCCAGGATTCTATAGGATGTAAGAAAGATTTGCCTTCATTCTCGGGTCTTATATGGTCCTTGGCACTGTTATATCAGAGAATCTCATTATATCATGGCAATAGGAGCTACACATTTAGGAACACTTCTTGGAATCATTGCAAAATATCTGAGGAATTGTCAACACATTTGAAATAAGAAAGCCATTTACTTTGACCTTGATACAGATCACATTAATCTTTCCTTCTGTATTTATATAAACTTGTCAACGCCTTATCTGGAACACAGGAATCTGACATAAGGGCTGCAAAGCAACTCCACTCATTTTGGACTCATCAGCTAGAGCCACTTTCTTTTTACAGCAATGAAACTAGGAAAGCATACCCTATATTCAGTATAACACTAACATGAGCTGTGTCATGGGATTCCACTTGAGATTATTTCAATTAAAAATGTGTTAAATATAGCCAGTTAATACAACTTAAAGAAAAACTTGACACCAGATTGTAATATCATCACCTTGAGATACACATTAATCTAATTTGGAGGCATGTAATACTGTCAGTGTTTTCTCAACACAGCTAATGTCTATTGACACTTTAATTTCAGAGTGTACTTTGCAGTGGTAACTATTTTTCAGTAATATTAGAAATCCCATATAAATACAGAACAGTTACCAAGTTCAAATACAGTACTTGATGAAGCTTTTGAAGTTACTGAGTCTTTCTAATGATTATCACTATATTCATAGTTGTGTCTCAGTCTCATTTATAAGAAAAAAACCCCTACCAAACTGCTTTTTGATACAAGCTGTTTATCTAGTATTTACAGAGATCGTATGTGAATTATACAACTTAGGAGAGTTAACTTCTAGTTGAGTAGTTCCATGTTATAAAGTTTTTATTATTACAATTTTGGAACATACCAGGAAAATGTTTTATTCTGATAATAAGTTGTCTTGCCTTTCCAAAAAGATTTCCAACTTCATGCTCTCTTGTGTTTTAGTGGGAGGCTGCATGGTCCCTCTTTTCAATTACACATTTTTGCTAATGTCTGAATTTATTTTTCAGCAGAAAACAATACACAGATTCAACTAGAACAGAGAAAATCAGTGTGTGCCTTCATTGCAGAATTAGGTGTTGCTTCCTAGCCATCTGACATCCACACATGAAAATCTCTCACGTGAGTTTGGTAGTGCTTTCATCCTGGGCTGGCTGATCCGGCTAGGGGGATCTGGATTAGAGCATAGATACTGATAACCCAAGTCATTTTGCCATGACAATAGAGGCTGAATATTCCAGTGCTGATAGTCCTCCAATGCCTTCCCAGAATTTCCCTTGTGTGCCCAGAAAGGCAGACAAGTTCTCCACAATTCACAACACCCCTGGCCCCCAAAGTCATACTACAGATCAGCTTACTGTCTCATGAAAAACCCATGGGCCATGCTCCAAGAAGTCTGGTGACACAGACAGGGGAGCTCAGCATCAGTGAGGATACAGTAACTTAGGTAAAGCTTTACTGCTGGAACACTCCCACCCAGCCCAGGCTAATTGTCAACACCTTTGAAATGAGGAAGCTGTTTACTTTAACCTCAACACAGACGACATTCATCTTTCCTTCTGTAGTTATATAAACAGACCAGCTCCTTATCTGGGACAGAACAATCGGAAGTAAGGATGCAAAGCAATTCTGCTGTGTTTGGACTCACTACCTGGTACCATTTGCTTTTAACAGCATTGACCCAGGAAAGCATACTATATATGCTGTCCAGGTGCTCAAATCCTGATGCCAATCACTTGAGGTAACTCTGCAGTGAAGACATACTCTGAGGGATGGGGCCCGAGGTAGAGCCCTATGCCCTTAGGATATAGCTGCACTGTATTATAAAGCTGGGCTTGCGGACATGGTGTTTTGAACCCCACGCTTGAGTGTCCACACTACATTGTCAACCTGGGTTTACAATCAGTGGCCCTGCCTCTCATAGCCATGTGAATACATCCATAGTGCACTACCCAGACCTTCTGACTTGGCTCAGGAGCTTGAGTTCTGCAAAGTGACAGGAGTTGGACGTGAGTTTCAGCAGGACTTGGGCTCAGACCCACCCCCTGCGTGGGGCTTAAGACCCAGGTCCTGAGTGCTTGCTGAACCAAATCAGAGCTGTGCGTCAATGGTGGTGGGGGCTGGCCTCAAACCAGACTCTGAGCCCAGAGTTTTCATGGAGTGTAAATGAGACCAAGGCCTAAGCAACACTGCAGGGCGTATTTAACACTGCAGCTAAGTATGTGCCCCCCAGCTCCATGGCAGGCTCACATTAGCTCCATGCAAGTGTGGACATTGTGTCCTGGGAGGCAGTTCAGGCAAGCTACATGAGTCCAAAGCAGCCTGATCCCCTGGGTCCAAGCTCAAGTGTCTAGCCTAAGCCACCACCCATGATGCAATATCTGCACTGCTATTTGTCACACATTATCTCAGGAACTGCAAGTCTTTTCTACCCAGGCCGGGAGACTCTCCCGCAGCTGCAGTGTAGACCTATGTTCATGCTCAAGTGGCCTCAACACTCATCACAATAAATGTTAATAAACAGTGTCCTTGAGTCCAGTTCATTGCACTCTGTCTGTGTTTACAATAATGTAATTTTCCAAGGAGAGCTGGCACTAATTAGGTGCATGAAGTTCACTATATGCTGTCTTCCAAAGTTAAGAATCACATTATGCTGTTACCATATAACTCAGGAGTGAAAGAAGCGATTTTTTTTTTATTCTGGTTTGTAAACAGACAGGATTACAGAGTGAATTGTGTAATGAAACAGAGAATAGCTCCACAGGAGCAATGACTCTTCCTATGAATCATCCCACCTATCTGTCCCTTCCCTTTTATATTTTTTTGTAAAGGTAAAAAAAAATAATCTATAAGAAAAAAATGCTTCGAGGCAGATAGTTGTATTTTAAAGTGGCTGTAGCTGGCAGTTCAATAAGCATTGACTGCTATTGGTTATTTGCCTTCCTACTTCCAGACAGAAAACATATTTTAAACACAAAAAAAACCCAACTCCATTGTTAAAATTGTAAACATACCTTTCCCCTAAAATACTAAGCACAACTAAAAACGATAAACTTTTCATATCTGGAAAGGGAATGAGATGGAGATGGCAGTCGATGCTTTTGAGAGTAGCGTTCTGTTAACAACAGCTATTACTCAATGGAAGTTACATATGGAGAGGCGCTGGCATTGCAGGAATATGGTGTAGAGAACTTGCATATATAACAGAAAAAATAAGGGCCTGGAATTTAAAGGAGTAAGTGATTTTGAAAACTCAAATGAAAACAATGGCTTGCTCATGATCCATAAGTAAGAAGGGTTACATGTGTGTGCAAGTAATTCTTGGATATAATTGGCTAAAACTATTTCCCCTTTATGTTCACCAGGCAATTAGTAAAATATTCTTGAAGAAGGTGCTTCTTTTAAATCTGCATAAAGTATACTTATCAATGAAGTTGTTGTGACAGCATTAAACCCAGCTTAGCAAGTAAATAGGAACAAATATTAGACTGCGGTTTGGCTGCTAAAGCTGAGCACTATTTTAACTCTTGTGTCCACCTTTTTTTCAGATACCTGACTGTTGGACAGCCCCATAGCATATGGATCAGGGTTCCTTTTTGTTTGGCATAGGGCTAACCAACATTCAGTTTCCCATTAAGACACATTCCAGCCTCAGGATATTCAGGGCTATTTCTTGCATGTCCCTGGCAGCACAGTATTTGCAAATCACTTTCAATGAGCCAGCCGGTCATCTAATGAAGCAATGACTGGGTTGGGCAAAGCATGTTATCCCATAGAGCCCTGACAGTTTCACAGACAGCACTGAAGTCAATGTAGCTATTAGGTTCGGTGTTACAGAATAAGTGACCACATTTGGCAGAGGAAAGGGTCAGGATGGGAAAGTCACAACTAGACTTAAATACATTTACTGGCCATTTTGCTGATACAGAACAAATGCTGAAGTGCAGCAGCTATTATACATGCACTCATTCCATTCCATTGTGAATTACTTAATCACCTATTATTTCTCAAATAACATGAATAGCTCCCTAATTTCCCCTTACCACTTTAGAGCCATTGGTGTAGCGTCTTGTTGTGCTGTTGGCTGCTTTATATGTGCCAGGCAGAATCCATGAAAGTCAGTATTATGGAATGCAAACAGTAAAACATTCTTAATCAACATATTCTAATCAGGGACAAACACTCAGGTGTGACTGAGCTGTGCTTTCCACCAGCTTCCTGCCACTCCATCTTGGGCTGGGCAGAGGTAAGTCTGGCTCCTTGTGAAAGTTAGAGAAGTCTCAGGGTGGGTGTGGGGAACAGCTTTCTTGGGGCTACTTGGCTGGATTCCATCCCACCCCAGGATACCCACTCTGTGGGAGTGAGGGGACAACAGCCAATGGCACAGAACCCAGCTACTCCAGTTGTAAATTCCCATGTGACTGTTTAAGCCACGTCTTTGTTTCCTTTGCACTAGCAAAGTGGTGGCCAGAGTCTTGTCCAAAAAACAATCACCAAAAGTAACACTTCAAAGTATTGTGCAGCCACATACAGGTTCAATATAAAATGACAACAGGAAATTTTTCACTAATAACTGAGTGTATGTCTACACTGTGTGGCTATTTCGGGATACTAGAGGTATCCTGAAATAGTTACCCCACGTCTTAACAAGCCGCCCGTTATTTCAAAATATTTTTTGAAATAATGGGTGCACTATTTGGCATCCCTGTAACTCTTGTTCCACGAGGGTTAAGGGATGTCTTGAAATAGGGCGTTATTTTGAAATTTGGAGCTGTATAGATGAGCCAAAATACAAAATAAGCTATTTCTAAATAGAATCGAAATAAGATATGCAATTTGCATAGCGCAAATTGCATATCTTATTTTGACTTGAGGTTGCTGTGTAGACGCACCCTCCGAGAGACAAGGTAGATAAGATAGCATTTTTTATTGAAACAACTTGTGTTGGGGATGGCACGAGCTTTTTGAGCTACACAGAAAAGGTCCAACGGAGGATATTACCTCACCCATCTTGTCTCTCTCATAGCCTGGGACCAACACAGCTGCAACACCGCAATCAACTAATAACTGTGCCATCACTACCAGGGTGATGCCATTGACCCACAGAAAAATCAGTTGGGGGCCACACACAAGTGTGAAGCCCCAAGCAAAAACAAAAAAACAAACAAAAATCCAAACAGACACAAAAATAAAACCCTCATTTACATGGCCCCCAACTGAGAAGGAGAAAGACACTCCCCACATTCCCCTTGCACACCAGAGCCTAGGGAGCCCAGCCTAGTAGATATTGTGGGCAGCAGGAGGTCTGGAGCACCAGCTTGGGCTCCCCAATGCAAGGGGGGCCCTGAGCCTTGGGGGCTGGATCCAGGCAAGCCAAGTGCGATACAATTACACATTTAGCATTAGGAGATGCATACAGATTTGATACCTGTTTATGAGGAGAAATCATTCTCCAATGTATTTTGTAGGCATGTACCAGAAATATATTGCTAGCTGTCTAATCAAGAGCAAATAAGCATTCATTCTCAGTACAAATTCTTACATCAGATAAAAGAAAATGCTTAAGAATGTTTTAAAGAAAACACATCCAATATTTAGAGAGAGGCATGAATATCAGACTAATCAGATTCATATTAAGACAGTGTGAGGACAGGTCACATGAAAAATAAAAATTAGATACACTTGTCCATAAAAAAGACATAGTCATAAAAATATATTACATTTTGTATGTCTATTTTCCTTTAGCAACTGCTTGAGAGATACAATGGTAATAAATTACTGTCTCAAAAAGAACCTGTTCTGTTACATACGTGTACGATATTACTATGCAGAGAAATTTATGAAAATACCTATCTTAGAGAGGAGAGCTTTTCTCATAGCAACAACTAAGTCAATACAGATTATGACAACGAAGTTAACGTAGTTGTACTGGATTGAAAAGAAGGTTACAAGATGTTTTAGTGTGAATCTAAGGCTGTAGAAAAAAATGTATGATTCTGTATTGTGCTATTTGAGAAACTTGATGTGATCATTAGAGCTGTGTAAATAACTGATATTTTGCTATCTGATAGTTTTGAACAGTGAAAAAAAATGTATCCTGTCAACCCAAGACTAAGATTATCCAGAATTTCTCATTAATTGAAAACGTAAAAGAACATTGTTCCAGGTCATACAACACATTTAATTTGACCAGAAACAATGCTTTATTTTGAGTTCAAGCTTTTTTGTGGCTTTACATTTTTAAAAAATAAATTAAAGTGAAGAAAATTTTGAAATGAAAAGTCACTTGGACCTGAAAAGTAGAAACTTTGTGTCAAAGCAGTCAAAAATTTGAAAACAAAACATTTAGACTTGTTCAGAATTTTTTCTTCTGCCAGAATTAATTGTTGAAAACAAAACATATATGTGAAACATTTTGGTGTCACTAAGTCTATGCTTTTTGATTATTAAAAATTCACCTTGCTCTAGTGATCATATCATTAAAGACTATCAAAATGCAAGCACGTCAGGGGACAGTGTAATGGCTGTGCATTCAGGACTCAGTTTTTCAACCCTCAGTCATCCCACTGAACTCATGTTTTAGGTTTGTACTGGACAGAAGATTTGCCCTTATGTTACAATTGGATTATCATTCAGTTATTCTTCAAATAAATTCCAGAAGATAACAATGGGAACTTTTTGGCAGAAGGGCTGTGGAATCTGGCCTAAATATGAATAACCTGTGTATCTTGATATTAATTAGGGTAAGTAACTCTGTTATAATAACTAGGGGTACATCTACACAGCAATATTATTTCAAAATAACTAGAGTTATTTCAAAATAACTTAGTCCATGTCTACACAGCAGGCAGTTATTTCAAAATAATGTCGAAATACTGTCAAGCTGGAGGACTTTTTACTCTGACTTCTGTAACTCTCATTGTATGAGGAATAGTAATAGAGATGTAGCTGTGTTAGTCTGGTCTTGCTGAAACAAAAGACAGGACTATGCAGCACTTTAAAGACTAACAAATGGTTTATTAGGTGATGAGCTTTCGTGGGCCAGACCCACTTCCTCAGATCAAATTGTGGAAGAAAATTGGCATGACCATATATACCAAAGGGATACAATAAAAAAAAAAGTGAACACATATAAAACTGACAAATCAGATTTTAGAACAGAGGGGGGCTGAGGGGGGAAGTTAGTGTCTATGAGATAAAGATATTAGGGGTGATAATTGGGGAAGCTATCTTTGTAATGGGTGTATGAGGAGTAAGGGAAGTCGGAAGAAGAGTGCTCTATTTTGAAATAAGTGCTGCGTAGATGCTCCCAATTTCTAAAAAAGCTATTTTGAAATAAGCTACGCAATTGATGTAGCTCAATTTGCGTAGCTTATTTTGAGTTAAGCCCTGCTATGTAGACACACCCTAGCTATTTTAGACAACAAACAACAACAAAAGATAGTCCCTGCATCACAGAGCTTACAAACTAGTTTTTGACCATTTTCTTCTCAAAATGATTCACCATTTATAAAACATAGAGTAAACTTAGACAGAGAGACAGAAACAAAGACAGGCAAATTAAAATCTCTCAAGTGACCATCCAACAGATCAACCAAAATCACATAGCTTATAGATATAGGAGATCTTAAATAAAGAAAACAGCACTGGTAACCTTGGGGGGTTCTTTAAATTTGGGATTGCCTACCGCATGTGTTCTCAGTGCAAGGTTCTTTGTGTGTGCATGCATGTCCACATGTGTGTGAGAAAGAGAGAGGTGGCTCTCTCATTATATAGATAAACTTAAAAAACAACAAATAGTCTGGTAGCACTTTAAAGACTAACAAAAAATGTAGATGGTATCATGAGCTTTCGTGGGCACAGCCCACTTTATATAGATACACACAGACACCCTGCATAGCAATAGTGTTAAGCAAGTTATTTTCAGCTGTTAGCATGGATCCCATAATTCACAAGTAGCAGAGCAATATAAAGCCAGCATTTATGCATAGTTGTCCTTAGCAAGTAAAAAACGATTTTTTTCTAATAATCCTTCATATGAGATGTATTTTTAGAACACTTTCTAAAATAAGTGGAGAGCTCAGTCGTGTTCTCTGAGGCACATCAATTCATGCCCACGTAGCGGATGGCATGATTGAACCCTAAGTGCAGATCATGACATCTGCTGCGATAAAAGCTGTTTCTGTTTGCTTTAGCATTCAGACATAGCGGTGAATGCTACCTGTGAAACACTGAGGATACGTATAACTTTTTTTTTTTGTTGCAGTGAAAGAATATGTATGCTGAAAGTTATACTTATTTCCGAAAGTTATATGGCACCATCTGCTTGACTAAATCAATTTACTCTAGGTTTTTATGTTCTGAGAAAGCAGACTAGATTACACAGATATAGGCATATATACACTCTACTTCCATGCAACTTCAAAATGTTACAAATTGATAAACACAAATATGTTAACAGAAAGACAGCTGTTACAGATATAAGCTTTGATGCAGCAAAGCACATGCTTAAGTCCACCCCAGAGACACTTGCTTAAATCCCAGCTTGCTTTCCTTAGTGTGCCTAAGTTATTTGCTCAACCAGGATCATAATAATTCTCTCTCTCTCTCTGCTCACACCCTTAGCAGAATATTTTTACCCTCACGCCACACAGACCTACAAATGTCTGCCCCACCTCCCAGAACTCTGCCTCTCCTTGCACAGTTCAGTCTGACTAATTTTACTATTGTTTAAGTCACTGTGAGTGTGGAGTCAGAGTCAGATATTGCCTGGAACCACCAGGTTGCTCAAAAACTGGTAACATTACAACTGACATGTTTACTGATGTATGCTAGGGGCACTTAAGCTGGACAGTCAGCATGGCAACCTGTCCCCCAAATATTCTTCATAGTGTCTCCCACCCTGCAAAAAGAGCCAATTGTGGATACAGTTTTACTGAGGTAGGTGGTAAGAAATCCTGTTGATGCTAATTATTACTACCATTACTACATAAATCATAAGTTTTTGGGGGCAGGGACTATTATTTTCATATAATCACAGAACACTGGAATTGGAAGGGACCGCAAGAGGTCATCATGTCCAGTCCCCTGCTCTCACGGCAGGACCCAGTACCGTCTAGACCATCCCTGATAAATGTCTATCTAACCTGCTCTTAAATATCTCCAGTGATGGAGATTCCACAACCTCCCTAGGCAACTTATTCCAGTGTTCAACCACCCTGATGGTTAGGAAGTTTTTCCTAATGTCAACCTAAACCTCCCTTGCTGCAATATAAGCCCATTGCTTCTTGTGCTATCCTCAGATATTAAGGAGAATAATTTTTCTCTCTCCTTCTTGTAACAATCTTTTAGGTACTTGAAAGGTGCTATCATGTCCCCTCTCTTTTCCAAACTAAACAAAGCCAATTTGTTCAGTCTTCTCTCTTAGGTCATGGTTTCTAGGCCTTGAATCATTTTTGTTGCTCTTCTCTGGACCTTCTCCATATCTTTTCTGAAATGTGGTGCCCAAAACTGGACACAATACTCCAGTTGAGTCCTAATCAGCACAGAATAGAGTGGAAGAATGACTTCTCATGCCTTGGTCACAATACTCTGTTAATGCATCCCAGAATCATGTAGGATTTTTTTGCAACAGTGTCAAACTGTTGACTCATATTTAGCTTGTGGTCCACTATGACCCCTAAATCCCTTTCTGCAGTACTCCTTCCTAGACAGTCACTTCCCATTCTGTATGTGTGAAACTGATTGTTCTTCCCTAAGCAGAGTACTTTGCATTTGTCCTTATTATAGTTCACCCTATTTGCCTCAGATCATTTCTCCAGCTTGTCATTTTGATATGACCCTATCCTCCCAAGCACTTGCAATCCCTCCAACATTAGTGTAATCTGTAAACTTTATAAGTGTACTCTCTATACCATCATCTAAATTGTTGATGGAAATATTGAACAGAACTGGTTCCAAAACTGATCCCTGTGGAACCACATTTGTTATGTCCTTCCAGAATGATTGTGAACCATTAATAACTACTCTCTGAGACTGGTTATCCAGCCAGTTATGCACCCACCTCATAATAGTTCCATCTGCATTGTATTTCCCTAGTTTATTGATAAGAAGGTCATGCGAGACTGTATCAAATGCTTTAATAAAATCTAGGTCTACCATAACCACTTCTTCCCCCTTTTCCTCAAGGCTTGATATCCTGTCATTGGTTTGACATGATTTGTTCTTGACAAATCCATGCTGACTCATTACTTATCACCTTACTTTCTTCCAGATGTCTGCAAATGGGTTCTGTAGTTATTTGCTCCATTATCTTCCCTAGCACAGAAGTTAAGCTGACTGGTCTGTAGTTTCCTAGGTTGTCCCTATTTCCCATTCTATAGCTGGGCACTATATTTGCCCGTTTCCAGTCTTCTGGAATCTCTCCCGACTTCTATGACTTTTCAAAGATGATGGTTTTGTTCTGTGTTTGTATAGTGCCTAGTACAATGGGGTCCTGTCCCATGACTGAGGCTTCCAGAACCAGAGTTTCTAAAAGAAAGAAAGAAAGAAAGAAAGAAAGAAAGAAAAACTCTCTCCATCTATCACCAGGGAGTGGAATTGGCTGGCTGAGAGCAGGAATATCCCAAGGATGAGGAGCCATCAGCTTCCTCAGCCTCTCTCAGCATAAGAAGTAGCTAGCCAATTCCTCTAATGCCTCCTGTTCTACTCCGTGTGCCAAAGTCCACTTAGGCCCAGTTCTGCAAAACACCGAGCACCTGACATGAGTGACTTCAAATCCCATTGATTTGTGAGGCATTGAGTACCTTCCACAACTAAGTGCTGAAGGCATTATACTTCCTATGACCATAAGGTCTTTAGCATTTTAAGAAAATTCAAATAGATAATAAAACAATTAGGGTGTGTCTAGACTACAGGGGTTTTTCGAAAAAAGTGGCCATTTTTGGAAAAAACTTCCCCTGCATCTAGACTGCCGCCGAGTTCTTTCGAAATGAAATCGAAAGAACACGGCAGTTTTTTCGACTGCGGTAAACCTCATTTTAGGAGGAAGAACACCTTTTTTCGAAAGTACTCTTTCGAAAAAAGGCATTCTTTAATGCAAACAGAGCTTTTTCGAAAGAGAGCATCCAGACTGCCTGGGTGCTCTCTTTTGAAAAAGCAGCTCACTTTTTCAAAAGAAGTGGTTGCAGTCTAGATGCTCTCTTTTGGAAGAGGTTTTTTTGAAAGATTCTTTCGAAAAAGCCTCTTTCGAAAGAGGCTTGTAGTCTAGACGTAGCCTTAGCAAGTATTTCCAGGGACAATATCAGTAAAACATAATAATAAAACTACCCTCCTTTAACATTTTCCTTGGATTAGGCAAACTGTCCTCAGACATTAGCTTACAGCAGTGTGATAGTCTCAGCAACTTTTATCCTTGAGCAATATTTTACTAATATGTGGATACGTCTACACTGTAGAGTTTTTCCAGGAAAATGGCAATTTTTCTGGAAAAACTACACTTACATTCATACTGCTATTGCGTTCTTTCAACAAAATGTCGAAAGAACGGAGGGGTTTTTCCGACAGCGGTAAACCTCTTTCTATGAGGAAGAAGCCTTTTTCCAAAGAGGCCCCCAGGAAAAACCACTCCGTCCAAAGTAATCACAACTAAAATGCGAGATAGCATCCAATCACTGTGGACGCTATCTTTTGAAAAAGCAGATCACTTTTTCGTTGCACTTTTGCTGCGTAGATGCTCTCTTTCGAAAGAAGTTTTTCCAGAAGATCTCCACCGGAAAAGCTTCTCCCGAAAAAAGTTTGCAATCTAGACGTAGCCACATGTATGTATACCTATGTGCTATTCAATATATAACTAACTCTCTAACTCTCGGTGGGTGTGTGGGTGTGTGGGTGTGTTTGTGTGTGTATAAAGAGAGAGTGAGAGTATATATATATATCCTACTTTCAATCTCTTTTGTCACACACATAGACACACATAGTCTACATTGTCTCTATATAAGCATGTGTATGTATGCATATATATGTATCTTTCCCCTGTTTGCCAAACCTCAAGTAATTTATGTAATTATACACATGATGTATTTTAACCAAATACACAAAGAAGATTTTTTATAATGCCACTTAGGATCTAGATTTAACTTAAACCACTACTTAGTCTATCTTCCCTAATAGGATACTAAAAAGGAATTTTATGACAACATTATCAGTAGCATTTTGCTGATAATTAGAATAACAATAATAATACTGAGATATTTTTTCAGTAATAATGGTGTTATTAATGAGATTTTTATGAAAGACAGACTTCTTTGGTATAATTATGAAAATTGATCTTTTGCATTTTAGTTATTCACTGAAATCAGATAAGTGGCTTAACTACATGTATTATTTCTAATAAATATTCAAAAGAATGCATTTAAACAAGGCTCCTCATTCTATTCTTGCTCATATTCCTTGCATTTAAATAAAAGTGTAATTGCTCTGCTTTTTTAAACTGCTAGTTTGGATTAGCTGTCTAACCTGTACAGTGTAGCTGTTTGCTGTTTGCATTTTTAATAGCTTTATTACCATTTGGTGAAGCCTTAATTTCTGACTCCCTTGAAGAGTCCTGCCTTTAAGTCAGCTCTACAATTTAACCAGCAATAATCTGTCAAGATAAGATAAAGACCTACACCAGATGAAATGCAGTATTTTTGTGTAGCATTCTGTCATTGTTAAAGGAAAGATCTGAGTATGTCAAAATGTAACACCTGAAAGTTTAATAAACTTTGTAGCATAATTTTACAGTTCACATTTTAAAATAAATGGCTCCAGAATACATTAGCTTGTTCACTAGTGAAATCAGTTAAATACATATATAAATATGTTTTGGGTGGAGGGAGCTAACAGTTTTTCAACAAGAATAAAAGTTCTTTCATTTTCCAACCTTTAGAGTAAGTTATTTTAAAAAGCAATTCTAACTTCAATTCGATTTTATTAACTCTGCAGTTTCCTTATAAATCTTAGCATAATATTGCACATTAAAGTTACTGTAAGGCAGAAGTTCCCAATCTTTTCTTATTGTGTACCCCTTTCAGATCTACCAGCTATCTGGGTACCCCGGCTCTGCGCATCACTGATACTTTGAGAGTTCTTCTTAACACTACCTGTCTTTTGCCATGTGTCAATATTTCACTATTATGTACAGATATAATTCCAGGGAGATGTATAAAACCCAAAAGCCCTACCCCAAAGTTCTGAGCTCAGTTAGACTGGGCAGTTGCTGGGCAACTGAACTTGAACTGTACAATGATTGGAGGCAAGAGCTCTGTACGTCAGCATCTTTGTGTGTCTATGTTCTCACGGGTACATCTTGATGTAACTATGTATTTTATATAACAAATTCCCACAGAGTTTTAAAGCTTTATAAGAGTAGCCTATTATGAAAATGCAGTAAACAAATAAACATCACCTTTACAAATTTCACCTGCATATTCCACCCCCCCCAATGTTTTATGCACCCACCACAGTCTGGGAACTCCTGCTCTAAAGAAACATTTAAAAAAGTAAAGCTAACAGGAAAAGCACTTTTGAAGCCTTAACTACGATTTCCAGTATTACAAATATTTTTAAGTAGCTAATGGTGAGCCAATTTAATCATGGCATCTTTGACTTCTGTTTTCTTGTTAGATTAATGTAAATTCAGTTAGGTTTGAAGTTCCTTTTTGAATGTAGATGCATAAGATTTGTTCTTCATGTAGGGCAAACTTAATAATAGTAAGTGCTTGAAGAGAGGATTCTAAATCCATATTTAGGCTTGGAAATAAGTTGTCTGTTTTCAAAAGTGCTGAATATTAAGCAATGCTATAGAGATTCCCAGAAATTGTTCCACAGTAAACTGAAGGTGTGATTCTCAGTCTCACTCCATCCCTTTTATGCCAGGAAATGGGTTCAGAGTGGTGTAAAGAGATTCTAAAATCCCAGGACCCGACCATAGGGAAATTCTCTAGCAGAAGATATGATGATAATAACCACAGGATATCCTCTGAGGACTTCCTCATGAGCCCTGGCATGAGTTGTGCTGGAGATGTGGCTGGGAAGAAGGGAGTGAGCAACACCACAACGCTTAGCTCTATGGACATGCTGGGTGGCATTGGGAGGTCATCCTAGCCTAGATGCTCCCCTCCAAATCTGGCTGTGGGCTGCTCTGGCAGGCACCTTAGCACTTGAGATGGGCAGGAAATGGTTTTCCCATGTGGTGAACAGTTTGGAAATGTCCATTGTTTTCCTGTTCTGCATTGTGACGAAGCCAAGGCTTTCTGGAATTACTTAAGAAAAGCCAGAGAGAAAGAGAGAGAGAGATTGCCACCCAGACTAGCCAACAGTTCTCAGGGCACTCATCTGTAGGGACTTGGATCTGTGTTTCTCACATCCCAGGTGAGCATCCTAACCACTGGGCTGGTGGAACTTTTTTTCTTTCTCTCTCATTTTGACCAGTAATTCTATCCTGGCCCTGAGAAAACTTTCTGGACAAATGTTTTGTCAAAACTAAATTATTTCTGTGAAAATTTTAGTTTAGACAAATGGGCATTTTTGGCAGGAAAAAAAAATCTTTCCTTGAAAAATTCCTACCAACTTTGCATAGCACGCCCAAATCGGAGGCTGTGAATTCTTAGATTTACAGATTCCAAGGTGTGATCTCCTGTGTGACACAGAAAGGCCATAGAGCTTCCATGAAACAATTCCTAGAGCAGGTCTTTTAGAAAAAAAAGTCCAGTCTTGATTTTAAAATAGTCAGAGATGGAGAATCCACCACAGCCTTTGGTAAGTTGTCCAGATAGTTAATTGCCCTCACTGTGAAAACTTAATGCCTTATTTCCAACCTGAATTTCTCGAGCTTCAACTTTCAGCCCTTGAATCATGTTATACTTGTCTCTGCTACATTGAAGAGTGCTATTTATTCCCTATGTAGATTGTAATCAAGCCATTCCTTAACCTTCTCTTTGTTAAGTTAAATATACTAAGCACTTCGGATCTGTCACTTATAAGGCATGTTTTCTAATCCTTTAATCATTCTTGTGGCTCTTCTCCAAAACCTCTCCAATTTATCAACATCTTTCTTGAAATGTGGCTTCCCCAACATGACCCCACATTCCAGCAGCAATTGCATCAAAGCCTAAAACAGAAATAAAATAACCTCCTTAGCCCCTACTCAGGAGTCTCCTTTATTGTGCATCCCAGGATTGCATCAGCTCTTTTGGCCACAGCATTACTCTGGGAGCTCATGTTCAGCCAATTATCCAGCACAGCCCCTAAATCTTTTCTAGTCATCGCTTTCCAGGAGAGAATCTGTAAATATGGCTTTTGTTCCCAGATGTGTACACTTAGCCATATTAAACTGCACATGGTTTGCTTGCACCCAGTGTACCAAAAGCAGCTGCAAATCAGTGACCTGCTCTCTTAGCTACTTACCACTGGCAGAATGTTTGTGTCATCACCAGCAAAGTTCGGTGCTGAGTCTTTTACCGGCACAGCACAGACTCTCCTCCCAGAGGTCCAAAGATCACAGCTGGAGAACTGCTATTCTCTGCAAGGCCCCCTGTGATTCACAAAATCATTCTCCATTGTGGATTTCCAGTCCTCACCCTCAATGATTTATGAATTGCAAAGGAATTGCTGAATATGCTTTTGACTCATAAGAACCAGCCTCTTCTCAAAACTGCATTTTCCCTGCTCCAAGACTGTTGATAACTTAGTACTATCTTGACAGCAAAAGTGCCTTGTTTATTAGCCTCCAAAGAACAAATGTAGCCATTTGAGAACACTTGCTTTACAAAACTGTCGTTAGAACCCAGTTCATTTGTGTGTCAAAAGACAAAGATCTTTTACATTTGGAAATATGTCTGTTATCATAGGCTTTTGATCCTAGTCCAACACAGAATTTAATCACATGCTTAAGTTTACGAATATGTCTACACCTGTCCTCACTCCGAAAAAACACTTAAACACATGTAAGCCATGTAAGAAGGAGAGACAATTGGAGCTTCCCATTGGACAATGGGAGTGAGGTTTAAGTGACTTGGATTTCAGCTTTTTGCATAACTGTTTTGCTGAATTGTGGCTTTGAAACTAGAATAACATGTTATATCTGAAACCATAATTTTTTTTTATTTCTGAAAAGTAAGAGAATTCCCCTGGCCCCTTAATGTCTGTGATACGCTTGGGTATTTCAATTAAGGGTGTGAGGATATGATTTGAAGCAAAGGCTCTGATTGAAACAACCACAAGGAAACCAAAGAATTCATGGATCAATAGCAAGCTCATTCAGGAACGCACAATAAAACTGTGACAGCCGTAGCAAGGAAGCACTTGTGGCAACACACACACATACATACACACACGCATATTTTAAGAATTACATGTTAAAAATAATTAGTTTTTACATGCTGGAAACAAAGGTGCACTGGTCATAAGCCAAAACCTGACAAAGCTTCAAGGTTGAAAAGGGCTTCTTTGAGTCTGTCTTCCAAGCATAATTATTGCAGGTTCAGAGGAACCAGATCTGAAGTGTTGTAAAACTCAACACAATGAACTTGACAGACAGCCAGATTTCTGTTTTCAGCCAGTTTAGGGTTACTATAATCTCATTATTATGCTTGAAAGACGACAAGTAATAGAATCTCAGGTAGTCGTTCTTTCTTTACTCAGCCGCATCTTCTCTTTTATGCCGATTTCCCTTGATTACCTGAACTAGTGGGGCTCGGTTTTCAACCACTTATCTTCTAGAAATAATCATCTGATCAGCTTTACAAGGTTCTCACTGCACTCAACGGTTTTAATGGGTCAAGCGTTAAATTAACCCTTTAACCATATCATTGGAGAATACAAAACTTATTCAAAAGCAATTTACTTTTCAATCACTGTTAACTATGCAAAGGAGAAAGAGTTAGCTAGTCAGCTTTGCTTATGTCTTCTCCTTCAGTGTTCCCCTATAATTCTTATTCTGCCTTTGGGTAATAAGCAAACAACATCATTTTCAAACTTTGCAGCTTAAGAGAATGTCCTTCTGGTTTTTGCTTACAGTAAGAATTTGTAAAACCAAGTCACAGGAGTAGCTGTTAGTGTTTTATAGTCTGTTCTAAGACAATACGTGTACATTTCACAAAGGGCTGAATAAATCATTATTTTCATTTTATAGAAAACACATCTGACTCACCTACACATCAGATGAGTCTGTATTACATTCAGCTTTAAAGTGTAACTCTTGCAGATACAACTCTAAAAAAATAAATAAAAGGTTTGCAGCCTCCCTATGTATGAAAAATTCAGGGCATGGGAAGTCATTTAAACTAGCCCAGACTCACAGGTGGAGATTCTCTTCTTTGCATGTATCTCCTCTGTTCTGCTCAGGAGCAAGGTCAGCCATTTCTGCTGCACCTCCCAACCTCCGTGGGGACACACAAAAGACAATGTTCCAGGTCCAGGATCTGTGTAGAGGGAAGTGACAAGTCTCAGGCAGAAATGTCAGCAGTGAGTCCCTTCCATACTGGGGAAACTTCCTCTCAGAGGGGTCTAAGAGCAGACACACCATGAAAAAGCCCAAGCAATGCTGCTCCAATGGAATTTCATGATCAGGGAACTAGAGTGGGGTAAATGCTCTTGCACAAGAGGATGATTCTGAGGAACTTCACAGTTTTCAGATGCCACCAACAACTTCTTCTGCCTCAGGAAGTGACCAAAGCTAAAACCTTTGGCACAAATTGTGGTCTGGGGGCTTCTCTTATCCAGTAACTAATCATAGCTACATAAAAACAAGGAATGTGTGGTTCATGAGTCATAACAGCACTGCACCTGAAAAAAAAATTAACTTAGAAATGATCGTGTAATATAGATGCCCAGAATGTAAGTCTAACCATGCATTCTTAATGCAGTCTTTACTCAGCCAAAACTCTCACAGACTTCAGTAGGTATTTTGTCAAGAAAGGACTTGACCGAGGAATGGAAGGTGGACAATAAAGAGGAAGCTCACACGCCTTCCTAATATTGTTCCATTTTATACACTCCCATGTTGTGAATCTTGAAAACAACTGAACTGCTGAAATCTAAACAAATTAAGTTAATCAAGTGGGGTCAGTAGTCAAATAATCAAAGGTTTTTGCCATCTGAAGATTGTACAAATCCATGGTGTATTTTGCTGTTGATGTGCCAGTATAAAAAGCGTTTTGTGGTTTCAGTCCAATTCTTAGTGGATAGGCATCCACATCACAAAACCAGGCATCCACAACTTGCAAGATTGACACCTTTGTCAGCATCTTTGTTAGGCCAAGGGTGGAATGCGCATGGAGTCTCTCACCCACAGAGTTGGTTTCTTTACCAGGGCTGAGGCATGTTGATGGGGCAGTGTGGGGAAACTCGTTCTGCCACCAAAATGCTGTCCCTGTTCTGCAGCTGCATAGATAGATTAATCATCCTGCAGCATCAATCCATCACCTTTCCCCCTTTTGAAGGCCCAATTCCATTCACAGAGGTCAAGTACATTAGCACCTTTCATAGCACTACATTAACATGATTTTTAAAGAGTGATGGAGCTTCATGAATACTATTTATACTTTATTTGACTTAATTTAAGGCTTTTAAATACAAAATGCTCTCGCTGCAATAATTTGGCTGCAAGTGCTGTATTAGCCCTTTACTATTAAAGAGAGGGAAGACATGGAGGGGATTTTGTTCTTTTTGACTGATATCTGGTTTTTCAGGAAGCATCTTTTCCTCTCATTAATATTCATAGAAAAACACACAATAAAGGGGCCCTGCACATGAACAACTTAGGCTACTTGTATTTTTAGTCCATTTCAATGGAAGAGATACTGCAAAAACTCATGTAGCACAGCAACGCTGTGTATATTGTACAATAGCATAATTCATAGAGGGTAAGTAAACTAAACAGCAGAGAATAATAAAAAACCAATTAAGATAGTAAAAAATTGAGTAAAAGTCCACAAAAATAAAAGATAACTAAATAAAAATAATTCTGAATTAAAAAAAAATGGTAATAACATTTTTTTTAACCAGTTCCAGAATTTCTGCCAAAAAGAGTTTTTGCTGCCTGTTGTTCGCCATCACAAAGCACTTCAGAAGTCTTCCAAAGCAAATAAGCAAGTTTCTGCAAAGCCCAGAGGGAGTGGAAATCTATCTATGGGTATGTCTACACTACAGAGGGTTTTTTTGGAAAAACAGCCATTTTTTCTGAAAAAAACGTCAATTATGTCCACACTGCAGTCATGTTCTTTCAAAAGAAAATTCAAAGAACAGAGGGGTTTTTCTGACATCGGCAATCCTCATTCTATGAGGAAGAAGCCTTTTTCGGAAAAGAAGAGCTCGTTCAGAAAAAGGCATGTGTGGACAGGGAAGAGGGAGTTCTTTCGAAAGAAGAGGAAAGAGGAAAAAGCACAGGTGCCCTTGTGGCCACTCCAGTAATCACAGCTGAAATGCAAGATAGCGTCCATTCAGTGTGGACGCTATCTTTCGAAAAAGCAGATCGCTTTTTCGATGCGCTTTTGCAATGTGGACACTGTCTTTTGGAAGAAGTTTTTCCAGAAGATCTCTTCTGGAAAAGCTTCTTCCGAAAGAAGCCTGCAGTCGAGACATAGCCTAAATGACATAACAGTCTATGGGAAGATTGAGGAAGATCATAATGTAAAGTTAAAGCAAGATCTGAAGGCAAATAAGGCAGTATTAAAATTAGCAAAAAAATGCATGTTATAACAACCAGTTTAAACACATGGGCGTGTAACAAAGGAATGAGGCAGGACATGTACTAGAAATGATGCAGTTCTTCAGTATGATATAGTTTTGGAACGAATTCAGATCTGACATGCCCACAGAAGGCTGACCTCTTTATAAACTACTTTAAAAACATAATGTGTGAGTAACTAGAATAAGTGTGCTTCTCAGATTCTAAGTAACTTAACAGACCATTTCTCCAGTGCTGGCATTTTAAGTTTCCCTATCTGTAGTGATTTCATTGTATGCTGGCAGATATGGTCTTACAGGGACATAAGAGACATGGATCATTGGCAGTCCATAGCATATTGCTCCACATGTCTTTTTCAACTGCAATGCAACGTATACCAAAAGAGAGAGAAGGAAAGACAGAAAGAGTCTAGAAAGTATATAGTTTTGCAAGGGGTTCGCAAATGATTTGTAGGGTCTTGATCATTTCAGTCAGTAAGTCCTATTAGTAAACAGCACGAACTTAGACAAGGTACCATTTTAATGCCAGAGTTTGCTCCACTAAAACTGCTGGAAAATACATCAGAAAAGTCACTAGAGGTAACAGATTCCTTACTGAAGATCTCTAACGAATGCCAAAATTCTCCAAAAGCTTAAAGGAGCCTCAGGGCACCGCTGTAAATAATAACAGTAACCTATCCACCTCTAAGTGTTAATCTATGCTCCCGTACAATAATGCAAATTGTCTCCTTCCACAACTGTGCAGTGAATGTGGCCCAGTTTGTTGGAGGATTGGCTCTTATTAATACTTTACTTCTTTTCATATTAAACAGGTATGGAAAATTAGTACATTAAATCAAAAATAGTTTTACCCTATTTCCCCATACCCTATCTGACAAAATACTGGAGGCAATCTCTCTCCACTCATCCTTGAAATTCCCATTGGAATTCTGGGTCACACAATAAAGAAATAGATGCCTGGGTCTTGTGAAATGGGCAAGTTCTTTTTCTATCGTTCCTGCGATAGAAAGTCTGTATGACTATTAGCATCTGAGCTCCTGCTGTACTACCTGTGTAGGAAAAGTGTGGCAAAATCATGTGTTACTTGCCTGCTTATTCAGATTTCAGGGTGTGTTAAAAATTAATAAGAAACAAACCAAACTTAAAATGCAGTAGCCGTAGCAGAATAGAGAAACATTTTATAATCCAAATGCAAAAACATGTGTGCAGTTTAGCAGGACCTGCCTTCTACTGCCCTGACCCATTTTATCATGCCTTCTCAGTTTATGCTCTTCAAAGGTGGTTTCAAATCCTCAAAAGGAAGGTTGAAAAACACTGCAAGGTAAGATTCCCATGCTTCATGTAGACTGGCCCGTGAAAGGTCTATCAACAAACCAACACTTCCGTAGCTGTATGTGGAGGTTGGGATTCTTATCATCCAAGAAAAGTACTGCCTTTTCTGCCCACATTAACTTTGCTTATAATTACATCCACATAATTTACCCTCACTCCCCATCAATCTAGTACTATTTTCAGGAAATCCAGAAGCACTTTCTTCTCCAGGTCAGCTTGAGAAAAGTAACACCCCTCCACCACTGCAGCCATCAAGTCCAATGGGCCAGTAGCAGAAGTGCGTTTTAACCCATACAATGGGAGATCCGGAAACATAGGGGCTATGTCTACACTGCAGGCTTTTTGTGCAAGAACAACTGTTCTTGCGCAAAAACTTGCAGAGCGTCTACACTGCACGTGCATTCTTGCACAAGTAAATTTACAGTAAAGCATCAGAACAGAGGGCTTCTTGCACACGAGTTATCCCTCTCCCCACGAGGAATAAGTCCTCTTGTGCAAGAGCTTTTGCGCAAGAAGGCAGTGTGGACGGGCAACAGGGGTTTCTTATGAAAGAAACCCCTGTGATTAAAATGGCCATCAGAGCTTTCTTGCACAAGAGAGCATCCGCACCACCATGGACACTCTTGCACAAAAGCACATCCCTTGCACAAAAGCACATGGCAGTGTGGATGCGCTCTTGCGCAAGACCTTTTGCACAAGAGCTCTTGCGCAAAACAGTTCTTGCGCAAGAAGCCTGCAGTGTAGACGTAGCCCAAGGGTTTCCCAACAATCATATATTAGTCATGTGAGGGCCCATAATTCTTAGAGCACAGTTGCTACCAAACCAGAGAGATTCCTTAGTACAGTATTAAGGGTATGTCTATATGACAGCCAGGAGGCGTGCAGGTTGTCACTCACGAGCTAATTCTGCTCATGTTAATATGCTAAAATTAGTATTGTAGCCTTAGTAGCAATGGGGGAGGCTCAGGCTAGCCACCTGAATACAACTCTACCCAAATCCATGGGTATTAACTGGGCAGACAACCTGAGTTGCAGCCACACTGATATTTTTTAGCATACTAATGTGAGAAGAACTAGCAAGTCTGTCTACCTGTACTAGGAATTACATCTCCCAGCTGCTGTGTAGACATTACCTATGGATCAGCCACTAGTTACAGTGTGAGAGAAAGTGTTTCTCTTCAGTGCCTGTCATCTGGAGGCAGCTTGGTTCCTGTCCTCTTAGGCCCTTCAGATAGAACAGTAGTTTTTTACCCTATCAAATGGCATGATGAAGACAGTGGCCAAGTGAGGACACCTGAAAAAAAACCTGTGGGCAGGAGCAGCCTTAAAGTCCCTGACTCAGAGTGGGCACTTACTTAGCCCATTGTGGTCTGAAACTGACATAAATGCTATAATGTTTTGTAATAGTGAGATGCAGTGTTGTTCTCGCCATGTAGTTCCCAGGATATTAGCAAGACAAAGTGGGTGAAGTAATGTGTTTTATGGGACCAACTTCTGTTGGTGAGAAAGACATGCTTCTGAGAGTACACAGAAGAGCTTATCTGAAGAAGAGCTCCGTGTAAGCTCTCACCAACAGAAGTTGGTCCAACAAAAGATACTACCTCACCCACTGTGCTTCTCTTTTTATTCTATTTTGGCAGACACTGAGAGTCAACCAGGGACTTTCTGAGCTAAATGCATGAGCATCTACAGCTTGAACCGAAGAGCCATGCTGTAACACAGCCACATCCTTTGTGCATAGAACACATGATACATAGCACATACTGACCAACGGGTTACATTATTTTACCATTTTTAATCTAATTAACAAATAAGGAGCTTGTGTTTTCCTTCTGCCAGAAAAACCCCCCACAAAATGCAGCCTGAGGCAGGAAAAAAAACTGCAAGGTTCTGCTTGATGAGTTTTGTCGGATTTAACTCTTCCCTAGCAAGACGCAGTAGACCCACCCCCCAATTTTCATAGATTTCTTGAGATCTACATATAACTTGAAGGATCATGTGGAGGCATAGGGACATCTTTGTACATGTCTGGGGTCTCCTATTGGTTTTCTTGGTTCCCTGAAGCTCCAAAGAAAATAAGCAGCCACGGTTTTCCCAGCTGGTAGCTACACTCAGAACCTCTTTAAAAGGGAACTCCCCACTGGAGGGGGAGCCCATTAATGAGTCATAGAGTTTAGGGCCAGAAGGGACTATTAGATCTGACCTTCTGTATGTCTCAGGAAATTACATTTCAGCCAGTTACCCCAGTATTGAACCTAATAACTTGGGTTTGACAAAGTCATAAGCTGAATGTATTACTAGAGACGGAGAGCGAGATAGGGAGAGAGAAACTTGGTTCTCCAGCCCTGCCATTTCCCCCATCCGGTCCAAGCTCTCCCTGTGCCTGAATCTCCAGACACAGAAAAAGCCCTTTGCAGGGGAGGTGAGCATGGGGCATAATGGTAGCTGCCCACTGCACTGCACACAGGTTTCCACATTTATTTGGGGGGGGGGGAAGGTTGATAAGGTCAAATCTTTGCTTAGTTTTCTTTTGCTAATGAGGAAGATGAAAACAGCATCATAGCCACAACCTTCTGGAGTAGGTCTCCCCTTTGAATTACCCCCATGCCCCAGGAAAAAATGATTATTCTAAGTTACTGCAAAAACTTTGCAATGAGAATCAAGATTGCTCTGTTGATTCTGCTGCCCCGATGATCAGATTAGTCCTCTTAACATGCTAACTTGTGATTGGGTCTTCTCTCCATGAACTGCAACATGTAGCTCTACTGAGATGAAGCAAATCCCAGTTATCTGATGGAAACTTCTTCCTGTCTTTTCCTACTGAAACCATAATGAAGCTCAGAATACAATAAGGTTCCTTTGGGACATCTTTGAGCAGTTCAACCACTCTACCTAAAGTCAAGATTTCTCACACCCAATTTGATACATTTTAGAATATTAATTACCTCAGATGAAATTGTAAGGCTCAATGGTTAGGTCAGTGACCTTTCACCTTTAAAACTTGGGTTACGATGGTGACTAAAAATTACTCTCATTAGTTGGATAAACTGGAGCAAAATAGAATCTGATGCCCTGTAGCTAACAAAACTGGCATATTCCACTGTAAATCCATATTCCATATGCATATAGCAGCTCATGTTTAAGCAACAGCTTGGTATCTAAATGCACACCATTTCTCATCAACACTTTGCTCTGATAAAAATTAAAGTTGTCATTCATGCAGGTTTATTCTTGAGATGTCCAGAATTTGGCAAACAAATTTCCTATGAAGTAAGAAAAATGAATATGGCTCAGCATTCCGTTAGGGACCAGTGCTCCAGAAAGCATGCACTCCATGAGAAACACACCCCCTTGGATTTTACAACCTTCAGTGTAACATTTCCTGGTAGTACAAGTTTGTTTGGAAAATAAGTCCCCCTTTTGTCTGAAGTATTTAATTATCTTGATAGAGGAGCCAAGCAAAATGAAAGATTTATGGATCCCTGTTTCTCATAGTGAAAGAGAAAGTGATCTGTTTGCAGGAGTTATATTTTCAGGCACTTTGCTGAGACACCCCAACCCCCCTTGGTTGCTGACTGTAAAATAAGAAAACTATTACCCAGCTGGGGTAACAATAGGCTCCCACAGTGCTTTTCTGCTCAGCCCGCAGCTGCCAGTGAAAGTGGAAACTACAGCAGCAGGATAACATTCTTTTCTTACAGCCTGTTTCTATGGGCAAGGAGCCCTCCCTCTGATTCAATGTATTTTCTATGCAAAACTGTAGAAGAAGTGACATTTTAAAAGTTTTGACCTTTGTTTTTTTTTTTTTTGATTTTTTTTTTTTTTGCATGAACTGAGGCATACATTTTTTAAACCTTCTGACAGGGCGTCTGTTAAGAACGGCGATAGCCATTACTGTAATAATAAATGTTTCAAAATTTGAAAATTCTATGTTGAATATAATGCATAGATAACCTTTGTCTGGAAAATGATAGTGATGGGAAATTTAGAACTCCCTATTTTATTTTCGCAGAAAAACATGACGATGACAGACTTCAGACATCTCTGGGCAGCAGTATATCCTTGACTGCTGTATTTTCATTTGCTAAAATCATATCTTTTGAGACAATATTTTTTAAAGGATTAAAGAAATCTTTGCATTTGATCTGCATCATTTCTCCACTATCACTGCTACTAAATTCAGCATTTGCCAATTAATAAAAAGTGTGCACGGCAGAAAGAACGGTCACCATAGGCAATAATAATGAGCATTGTGCTCAACGGTGGCCAAATTATATTTATCTAATTCTACACCAAACTGTCATGGTTCACAATTTGATTAAGAAAAGGCACCCCAAAACTCCCCCACACTTAAAGTTAACATACCAAATGAAACAACAAAACTATGAAAGATGTTAAAAATATCCAACACATTTTCCCAAAACACAAGTAAAAGAAATGAAGACTATTCAAACAAGAAGAGGGAGGTGGAGCAAGAAAAGCAAATGAGTCATTAACACAAATGCAGTATAGAAGCCAAAAACAAGCCCGGCAGGTTAATCCATTAGAGAGGCTCCCACGCACCACCAATTCTCTGTGCCAGTTATAACTGCTAGAGCTCACCGGCTTTCCCCTATATTCAGCAACGCAACTGTCCAGCTCTTTGTCCATCTGCCTATCCATCTCTTAGGGCCTGACCCTGAACATTCTGCATGGTCACATCTCTCACTGAGTCCAATAGGAATGTAGGCTGTGGAAGCAACGAAGGACTGGGCCTATAGAATAATATTACCAATGTTAACTTTTTAAAGCTATCATAAATGCAGAGATTCCAGGAGGTAAAGTAGAAAATTCTGTCTTTTTAATGTGTGTCTCCTCACATTAAATTCATTTTGGTAACCTGAGCATAGCACTAAATACCAGACAAAATCATCTCTGGCTATACAACAAACACTGTGTAACAAAATCCGTCATTAGCAAACTACATGGAACAATCATCCATCATTAAGCAGCAATCTACAATAAATTACAGTCAGACTATTAAAAGATCACTGAACCCAACAAAAGACAGGAGATTCAGTGCTAAGGCTGAAAATTCCTTCTTAACCCTCCACGTTGTGCCTAGGATATTACATGGGTCTCTGGACAGAAAGATTTCACATACAGCACACTGGAGTTCGAAGGCAGACAGAGCGAATAAAGTACTAGTACCACCTTAATTCTCTGTTTCCTGGCTTTTATTGGTTGGACATTTTGTTACAGCCTTTTTTGTAAAAAATTAAATCGCTCTTTTCAACTTTTAAAATGTTGGTTAAAATATTCAAAAGCACTTTCATATGAACACAACAGCATTGACACTAGATTCTGTGATTGTTCTGCTGAAGCCACGAGGTCATTTAAAAAGTGTGCCAAGTAGATTTAGCCAAGCAGCTCTGAATGACAATAAGACTAGTGAATCACATGGCCGACAGCCTGATCCTGCATCCATTGAGTGCAACAGGAGTTTTGTTATTGGCTTCAGTAGAAGCAGGATCAAGCCTTAAATGTATGGACCTTATTTTGAAAGCACTATCCCTAGTTATCTATTGAATTAATGACTGCATAGACATTAATTTCTGGTTTCTGTGTTACGATATGTAAATACAGGTGGAAATTTTTTTTCAGTTTATTTTAGGCCAATAGCTCTTTCATGACCCAAAACAACGTATTATCTAGGACAGTCAGCTATTTGGGATAGAGGGCATGTCCCCAGTTGTCCAGGATTGCCAAATGTTTGGCATGACTCATGCCAAAAAGGCAGCTGGTCAGTATGAGGTTAGTAGCAACCTACTAAAAAGCAGAAAATATTGAAAAGCACAGATGGAATTAAAGGTGCAGAATAAGAGAGGGTCTGTGGGGGCAGCAATATACAACAAATTATAGTCATTAACACTTTAAGTCTTCACCAGCATTTGCCAATAGTTACCACATAATGGTATCTAAGATACCACAGGTTTTCTCTGTACTTAAAATAAAATAGAAAATAATTGTAGTATTTTAGGTACTGGCAAATATTGTCTATATGCAAATTAGGAAATGCAATATCTGTATTACAGAAACAATGAAGGATCATATTTTTTCTATCCTAAATGAAAAATGTCCTTCAGCAATAGATCCTTTAACAAGGCTGATGACAGATCATTTCAAAAGTGTGAATTATTTGCCCAGTAGACTATGTGCTTCTCTGGCACTTTTCAGATTTACAGGTGATGTAAGTTACTCACGTGTTTTTGCAGGATCAAACCCCAAATATGCTTTCAGAGTATGTATACTACAAAACCACAGGGAAATTAATTCTTTGCATATCTATAGCTCCTGCCATGCCAGTTTCTAAAGGCTGGGTCCTCTCAAGTACTTTAATAAATAGTAATAAATAAAGCTTCATATATTATTCTGAAGTAGTTAATAATCTTCCTTTACAGACAGAGAAACTGAGGCAAACATAGGTCACACAGGAAATATGCTGTAGAGACCAGAATAAAACCTAGTTCTTCTCAATACCAATCTTGTGCCACAAGACTATCCTTCACAGTAATTACTATGGAAGCACAGATATAATATTTCAAATTAAAGAGCTTGGTGGAATGCTAACAGGACGGGGAGTCTTGCACCTGTAAGTATGTTTGGAAGTAGGACAGTTCTTTTGAGGGGGGAGAGATTGTACTTAGTCCTTCAACTGATATGGAGTTAATGTTTTTAACTGAAACTTTAATTTGCACATTTGCTTAAGGAGGCTGGATAAGTGCCTTTTATAAATGCAATAAATAAATAAATAGGTCACTGGTTCATATCACAAGGTCAGAAGAGCACAATCCCTACAGTCATAATATAACTGACATTCGGTGACCTGTGTGAAGTAAGTTGATGGTCACATTCCATTTCCTAAAGGACAGATGTCCATTTCCCAAAGCTATCATAAGTGGAGTACCCTGGATGGGAGAGAGGCAAGGGCTGCATGGGCATGGACAATGAACTACCCTCTTCTCCTGTGAGGTGGCCCAGGCATTTGAGGCTTATTGGCAGAGGTTATGGGAAGATGGCCCTGCCACCACCTATGCTTTGTATGTTCTCAATACAAACAGAGGACTCACTCTCCAGCTGGGCTAATAGGTCAATGATCACTGATGCTAAATTCACATAAGTACGTACATCTGTTAACTGAGCATTCTAAATGACACCATCTTTTGGTTTTGGTTAAGAACAGTATTTGTGGGTGCAAACTTGTATGCCTTCTCAGAGAACTGCTTTGCTGATTGGTATAGAGTTGCAGAATGGTTGAATCCATTTCAACAAGGTTGGGGGGGGAGAGAGAGTCAGAGTATTCCCTCTCCTAAAAATAACTTGTACACAAAGCCAGCTGCACACGTTGAATCACATCCAGTTATCAGTCCCATTCTTCAAAGTTCAAGCATCCCAAGATACTTGAGTATTGTATTGGCACCAAAGAGTAAATTATTTTTTTCAGTGGAATACAGACCAAGTTATTAATAAAAAGCTAATTCCGGATCAGATGAGAAAACATAAAACAGAATTTCTTGTCGAGTTCAGATCCTTCAACATCTGTCAGAGAAATGTTTTACCATCTTGTTAATTTTCCCTGGAGTCAGTATCAGTGTGTTATACTGCAAATCTAAGAGATTTGTTGAAACAGAACAAACACATTGAAACACATCTTTATTTCTTCATCTTATCTCTCACTCTCTTATATTTTCTGCTTTCTTAAATGTTAAATAACTGTTTGAAAATGAACAGAAAAAACACCCTTGGGTTGTATTTTGTTAGATTTATTCATGACTTTTTGTATTAAATTGTGATTAAAAATATCTGCCAGAAACCAAGATGGTTACAATCAGAAACTTGAAAGTAAGGTAAGATTTCCTATAGCTCTAAGAAAAAAGCCTTAAGTAATGAAATGTAATAGTATGTTCAGCAAAGGACATAGTTTAGTGTTTGTTTGTTTCATTCTTAACCGTAGGTAGTCTTCAAAAAGACTCTATCGACAGAACACTGTTCTTCTTATTACAAAAAGAACTAACATTGTGTACTATGGAAAAAATGAGTAATACCAAAAATTGAAGGTCTTTTATGCACAGCATTTTTAAAAAATGTTTACAATCTTTTACCTTTTCTCTTCTCAGGATTTTCTCTGTGACTTCTGGAAATTAATTTGCATGACACAAAGCCTTGAATGCATAATCCCCCAGAACAATCAGCCATATGTAAAACTTAAAGAAAAACTTGAGTGGGAACTTATAAAAATAGTTCTGTGGACTGATCAATACTCATCTAAAAACAAAGTGTCACAAATTTCCCTTTCTTTTGATATTACTGCTTTATTCCCTCTTCACTGTAGATATTTGTTGAAAGCATCTGTTTCACTAAAGAACAGTGCCTATTACTGGAGACAGTTTCTGACCATTAATTTATGGTTTGTATTGGAAAATGAGATTGATTGTTTTAAATGAGGATGGGTTTTTGCTCCTCTAGAGCAGGATATTGAAAGGACAACAAACATGAGGTCCAGGGATTATTGTTTGAAATTATTTTATTGAGAATCCCTCCTTTAACACCATCAATTTACACAGCACTTTCAGAACACGGATTTCAAACCCACCCACTGTTCCAAACAGCTTACAGTCTAGTTTTCACTCCAAAAAGGCTTGTAATAAACTGTTGCAATTTCTACCCTAACCCATTATTTGACCCTGCTGATGAGCTCCTGGCTCTCTGCCCCTGATTGTTATAAACTTAAACAGAGTAGCTGAATCCTATGGCTCTCAATACATTCTTTTAGGGAATCTTGCAACCCTTCCTCCATATTGAGCTCATATTGCCCCTCGTAACACTCCCGTTCCTCTGTTGTGTTCAGAGTACCATTTTACCACCAGCATGAAGATTAGAATAGAAGTCTGAAGTCTTGTCTAGCCAGCACTGTCCACCTGGAGACCAGATACAGTACTCTTCTGATCATCTCACTTCTTACTACATTGGAAAGCAGGAGTGCATAGGCACTCTCAAGGCAATAGTCCCCTATTTGTGAATGCAGATGCCTAAGAGTGTGCCCCCAGACTGCCTGGAGTCAAGTATCCAGTGCAGGAACTGTGACATATGCAATAAAAATGTTCAATATTTAATCCTCAGTCATAAATGAATTACAAATTGGAATTTTGCTCAAAATAGGTTACAAACTATCAGACTTCAGAAAGTTCTTAGGCACATTCTCCCAAATAAATAGTGTCTCTACCTAAAAGACATCTTCCCCAATAGTGTAGTGTCCTGGATACATCAAGGAAGTGCATTCTTTAAGTTCAACAAGCAAAGTGTAATCAGTGCTAGAGTCTTTAAGTACACAAGCCCTATAATTAAAGTAGAGATCAAGGAAGTTCAGTTGAGTTCAGTTGAGGAAGCAATTGTGGCTTTGGGCATTTTCAAAACTCCTGTCTCCAGAATTATAAAACTCAGAATAATAATAATCATAGTGTAATAATCGTAGTAATTTGCAGTGTTTTTGTATATAGTTCTCAAATATCTAGTTCTCTCATACATGGCAAGTTTCAGCAAACAAAATAATGGTGCCTTGTTTTAAAACAAATCATCATCTAAAAGTGCTGAAGAATGAGAGCTGATGGAACAGTAAGAAAAAATGTTCATCAAACACAGCAAATTAGCAGCCAAATTTTCAGTTTACCCATGTTCTGTGGCATGTTTCTTTGCAAACATTCTTGTGTTTAAAGTTTTGTTTGCAAAATATTTACACACAAAATAAAACAAAATTTGGGACCCATGACTGAAATTTGTTTTGGGCAGAAGTAAAGGTAGTGTATTGAGCACCTAAAGTAAAGCCGACACTTCTTCCCAAAGAGCCATTATTGCAACAGGTCTTCCACCTCTAAGTTGCTTCCCCCATCCCAATCAACATCTATGAGAAACTGATGGAGAAGACCATGAGGGTAATATGTCCTCAAAGGGCACCAATATTTAGTTGAGTCGCAGCTCTACGTCTCCTTTATATGTGAAACACAGAGAGTACCATTGCCAGTTCTACTCCACGGTCTGGAAGACATTGGCACTTTGATGTAGGGCAGTTGGCTGACATTAAATTCAGACAAAGCAGAGGAACAAAAGCTTAAAATGAAAAAGCTCCAAATGGATCACAATATGGCAGTTTGCATACTGAGGGTGCATCTACACAGCACCATAACTTGAAATAAGATACGCAATTTGAGCTACGCAAATTGTGTATCTTATTTCAGTGCTACTTTGAAATTGCTTATTTTGTCATTTGGCGTTGTCTACACAGTGCCAGATTTCGAAATAAAGTGCTACTCCAAAACGTCCCTTACTCCTTGTAGAATGAGGTTTACAGGGACGTGGGAATAGCGAGCCCGAAATAATGGGCCTGCTATTTAGACGCAGGATAGTTATTTCGGGATACTCCGGTATCTTGAAATAGCATTGCAGTATAGCTGTACCCTTAGTGACAAAGGCCACTAAGGGTACATCTACACAGTACCCTTTGACTATGCAAATTGCGTAGCTTATTTCAAAATAGCTTATTTCTAAATTTGGCGCTGTCTACACAGCACTTACTACAAAATAAATTGCTTTTCCGTTGACTTCCTTAATCCTCCCACAACGAGGTTTACAGGAAGTCAGAGTAAGAAGCCCATTATTATGAATGTATTTGAAAATAATGGGCTTCTTATGTAGACAGCACATAATGTTATTTCGCAATAACAGACATTATTCTGAAATAACTCTGCTGTGTAGACGTACTCTAAGTGTTCACTGCTGTTTCTTACAGCCTTCTGACTGAACACTGAGTCAAAGGAAAGGTCATTTATTTGACCTGATATTCAAAGCTGCACAAGGGATTATTGACCCAGCCTGCCTAAAAGACCATCTCTTCTTTTTCTACAATCAAGACTTCCCCATGTCCCCTGTGAATGCCAAAAACATCAGCTTTGGGAACACGGGACATAAAACTATCAGCAGCTGGCTCAGAACCTTGCTTCTGTAAGAGATGAGACTGAAAATCAGTCTCACCACGTTTGGAACAAAATGAAAAGATCACTTGTTTCACTTAGCTTGCCCACAATTAACAATAAATAGCAAATAAAATTGTGAGGATGGAAAGGAAAGAACCAGAGATAATTATGTTCACTTCTGAGGCATGTGGAGATCCCACTGATAAATACCCAGACAGGGCTGTACAGGTGGAACAAAACATGGTAATGTTAGGCATCTGAGTGGAACAAAACATGGTAACATGGTAATGTTAGGCATCTGAGTGGAACAAAACATGGTAATGACCCTGCATAGAAGTTTCAGTAAAGGGCCATTAGACTGGAGATGGCACATTGTGTGAACATGCTGTGTTTTTGGAGGAGAAATATGAGTCACTCCAAATCTGGTTTGAGCAGGTGATGTGAGGAATTGGCTAGGAAAATGGTGTCTTTTGACAAAAGCCCACTTTGTGAAAAGCACTGACTCACTTCACAGAAAAAGTGGATATAGCTAGACTGAATGAAAATTGTGAGCATGGCTGAACAAGAGACAGACTTGTTTAAGGAGAAATACACCCACATAGACCCAGGGCTTCATCCTAGAGAAACTTTTGAGATAGCACCCTGAAATACTTTGTCTGCCTAGCAATGGTTTTACAAAGAGGGCCAGTCCCTTCAGCAGTAGCTTCCCTAAATGCAAACTTCTCTGTGAAATTTCTAGCTCATCCCAGATTAGAGCTTTATTTTGAAAGAGAGGGTTTTTTGGGCAGGAGAGGAGGGAATCTTACATGGAGTTTTAAAAATAAGAAGCCTGATTCTCCACTGAACAAAACCCAGTTTCCTGCCAGCATCACGCTATTCATTTGAAGGGGTTACGTCATTGTAGAATTGGTAGGGAAGTCAGCTTAATCGCGTTCCCAAAGTGCCTCTCTCAAATTATTGGGCTCAATGGGGTAACTGGGTGAAACTGTGGCTGGAGTTATACAGGTAAGATGACCTTATGGTGCCTGCTGGCCTTAAACTAAGTCAGCCTAATATACTTCATGGGACTTTTATGGTGAAGTTAATTGCTGCCACACATTCATGAGAGAGAAAAGGCCTAAGGAGGCTGAGTGGGAATAAGAGTAATGGCTTGAAAGGGAAAGAACAAACAGGACACCCCAAAATGTTACTGTAGCTAACACCCTTGCAAGTTATTGAGGGCATTGGACACTGATGTTAGAAGTGGATTTGGAAATCCTACTTTCTGGGCTAACGAGGAGGAGGCTCTTTAGTACAGTGCTAGATGTATGTATCAGACTGCTACAATGCTGCTCTAGCATCTCCTGAGGAAGTCACTTTCCTGGGTAAGCTGCGAGTGTTGCCATGGCAGGCAGCAGAAGAAGTAGAATATGAATGGAGGAAAGGGGAACCGAATCATTCATGTTAAGGAATACCCCAAGAAAACAACATTCCAGTACAGCGGGGCCGACAGCCTCACTGTGCCCTGGGGCAAGGCGGGGGGAGGGAGGCCCTGCTCCATGCCCAGGAAGGGGTGAGGCCTCTGACAGAAGGGGTGGGGCAAGGGCTAGGCAGCCCTCAGCACTCCCCAGAGAGCACCATGCCTTCTCCAGGCAGCCTTCAGTGCTGCCCAGAGCACACGGTGTGGCACTCCAGCAGCAATTTACAGGGCAGGGATGGGTCAGTGGCGGTCAGGAGCTCTGGGTCCTTTTGTATAGCTGGACCCCAGGGCAACTGCCCTTTTTGCCCCCCTCCTCCCATCGGAAATCCTGGTCCAGCATCAGCTATATGTTTCATTTTTCACTCTTATGAACTAGTCAAGCCCTACCATCCCAAATCCCCGCTTCTCTCTCATAGCACTTCAGATGGACCTCAAAAAAGTATTCGCCCTGACATGACTTAGCTTTGCTTGGTGAATACAACTTTCATGTCTTCTGTGGAACAGCTGGGAGTGAGAAGTGAATGTGGTCCTGTACATATTTGTTTCACACTTCATTTTTCAAAAGGAAACACAAGAACCAGGTTCACAGGCTCGCCCCAGCCAACGGGATGAAATGCCTTCTGAGTTTTGAGATAAATTTGGCGGAGATTTTTAGAGCTGTTTAGGCATTGCTGTGCTCAGTTTTGCAACACCTTACAGATTCCATCAACTGTTGATGAAATTTAGACTTCTACCTGCCTAAATCCATTTGACAATGAGATTTGTCTCCTAAATCAGTTAGGTGTTATGACAGTGAACGCAGCAATGCCTACACAGCTTTAAAAATCTGGGCCAAAGAGTATTGTCTTTGAGATTTTGAACTTTTTGGAATAACCTGATTGAAGTCCAGGATAAGAATTACACACAAAGTAATTAACAATTAAGAACCTCACCAAAAAAAATTTTTGTAATAAGAAAAGGGGGAAAAAACAACCACTTTTGTAGTATCTGTTCATTATACAAAACAAATCCACAGTGAAGGGAAGGGGGCAAGAAGATGGCACACTGCCTGATAAGTGCACCCTTAAATCTATAATTAAAATCAAAGGCAAGCTCCAGATATAGCTGAATCAGTTATATAAGATCTTACAAAAGCTTCACACTGTTTTTTAGTTTTTGCTTTATTATTGTTCCCTCTCCTTGGAGTTCATTTAAGGTTAGTAATGGATGAGGTATTGAAACGGGGTTTTATGGCAGGATAGGATCTAACAGGGCTCTTCTTGTAAACATATGCAAGTGTGCATCCAAAGGGAAAAAATAATTACTGGCTCAACTTAAAGGAGAAGAAGTTAACAGTCACTTTGCAGCCCTGCTCAGATCTTCCCCAATCCCAGAAAGGCTTCCCAGCTAGTTAGAAGTTATTTTAACAGTGTCCTATGGTTTCATAGAATCCCATCACTGCCTATTTCTCAGAATAATATGGTAAAGTTACTTAGATAAGAAATTAAACTAGATATAGCAGCAATCATCTAAACACAGTGAAACAAGGGAGCAAATTGGTACCATATTTAGATTGATTAATACTTTAAATGCAGACTTGATCAAAAAATGGGAAATCTTTAAAAAACAGCTTCATAGAAAAATCCTTTCTTTTTTTCCCCTGTCCAAATCCCAATTTCAATTTTTTGACTAGCTTTGTAGCTGTTTGTAAAATGGGATGCATTGTTTGCAAAATGCTTTAAAAAATATTTATCCTCCGTGACCCTAAGCACGCCCAAGTAGCAGTTAGCATACAGGAGTAATGATATATACACAAAACATAGCATGTATGTCTCATTGGGGAAAAAAATCACTGATCCTTAATCGTTTTGTGTGATATATGTATCCCACACCTGATTGTATATGTGCTGGAAACATGTTCTGAAAATGTATTTGGTAAGCAGTGCTTAATCCACATCTGTTCTAAACACAGGAATGTGGTTCCACCTGCTCAAACATGTCTACGATGTAAATTAAGCCAGATGTGACCAAAGCTAAAGAAAAGCACATATACATGTAAGGGAAACAAAGCTAGAGAGCAAATGAGGAATGACGAGCTCTTAACAATCTCCTTGGGGGATGAAGACTGCACCCCAGCAAGCCTTCCTGTCCTTCGAAGCAGGGTCAATGAACTTTGGGAAGATAGGAGGGAGGAAAATCCATTCAGACATCCTTTGCCTGAGGAGACAAAGGAACTCAGCGCTTTGAGATCTGTGAAGGATCCTGGCCAGAGAGTCTGGTCAGTCAGGCTGGGAAAGAGACTTAGTGAGAAAGACTTCTTTGAACATGAAACTCCTTTCTAAAATCTGCTTTTAAACTTAGAAGTATATTTTTTACTTTTGTTTGCTCATAGCCCTTTCTAAATTTATTCCTTATACTTGATACAGATTATCACATCCTGCCAAACTATTTTAATGAAGGATGGTCAAGACTCTGAGTCTACACTGCAGCCTGGATCAACACTCTGAAATCGACCCACCAGACTCGATTTAACAGGTATAGTGAAGATCTGCCAAATCGTCTGCAGATCCTTCCCCCATCAACCCTATTACTCTACCCCAGATAAGAAGAGAAAGAGAAGTCAATGGGAGAGTTTTTCCCATCAACCCCCCCATGGTGTAGAGGCTATAGTAACTCAACTTAAGGTACACCGACTCCAGCTATGTTATTCACCTAGCTGGAGTTGCATAGCTTAAGTCTACTTTCTGCTGTGGTGTAGATGTAACTATAGAAACTTGTTTTGTCCATTTCTCTTAAAGAGGGACCAAATGAAGCAAAGATTCAATTATGTATCCGCATGCATCATTGCATCTTCACGACTAGCTCAACCTAATTGAAAACAATAAGGAAAAATCAGGTGGTGCAGCCTCAGAAGCATTGCCTTTCATTCTGAAAACTAACCAAAGCTTTCGTTCTAAAAGCTAAACAAATTCTGTGTGGCATTAGAGAAAACAGAAATTCATCAGCATTAGAGAAAACAGAACTTCATCATTTACTTGTAACTTGAACATACTAGATACACAATTCACTCTCTCAGCCATCAAAAACCACCTAATTATGTCATTCCTGAGGGGTTCGACTAGCCACTTCCCATAACTCAGGATATCCTAACAGCCAGGCTTTTTATTATATATACTTGTCTGTGAACTAATTCTTGGTGTCCTGCCAGACCTACTCCAATCTTTGGTTTATCCACTTTCTTCTATCTTATCTTTCTGTCTGGAGTCCATTTTCTTTTTCACTATACTGTATATCGTAAGACAATGCAATTGATTTCAAGAACACAATTGGGTATTTGTGTACATCACAGACCTTAACTACAGTCTCATAACTGAATGTTTCTAAATATTCACACTACTGTTGTTTTCTCTTCTGATTGCCCACTCTAAATGGAGTATATCCACTCTAAATGGAATTTAATCTTTCATGCCTAATATTTATTTTTATATGTTCTAGATACTTTTTATATATAATTAAATAGTTCATTTTTGCATGAAAGTTCAATACTTAGAATTCTTTGAGTTTTTAAATTTTGGAACATAAACTGGAGGGCAGTACAGGTAAATATGGAAAATAAAATACAGACCCCATTCATGTTTCTCTTCTTTCTTTTTTTCTTCTTGTCTAAATTTGTAAATTATAGGAAAAGGTCTCCATTATTTTCAAGGTCTTTTTGGCTCCACACTCCAGATTTATTTATTGTTTCCAATAAGAATCCTAGTTTATTATGCAGTATTCCCATGAGAAAGGTTTTACTGTGCTTCTGAGCTCTCTCTGCTCCAAAAGCTTAACTTCATTCATTAGAGACTTGGTTTTTCCCAAACAGACATGCTTCTAGACATTTTATCTCATTAGGCTAGTACAAATAAATTGGCTAAAGTAAACTGTGAACTCCCTCTCTTACATAACTCACTCTTCAATTGATGCAAAAGTCCCTCTCTCTCCCTGCAGAAAGATCTTCCTGTAATAGATAGCTGGAAACTTTTTCACAGAGTACCTCCTCACACTGCACTTCATGTTTTCCATTCCCACAGACTTGTATTTTATAGCAAGCAAGGATGTCTCTGAACAAAATACTTCTGTGACTACCACACTTTTGTTAGAGGTCTGATTCCTCATGTTCATGATTTACTTTCCTGAAAAAATGCCAGACAGGGAAGTGAGATTAAGGCTGCTTCTGCTGTTAGCTCACTTCAACCTCTAAAGTGGGCAAGGAAGAAAGAGAAAGAAAGAGAGAGAGATCGAGAGATCTTCTGTGTTTTTATTGTCACCTTCTCCCTAGGAGGATTGTTGCAGTTGAGGCCTGTCATGTTTGGTAGAGACAGGAGAAGTTTTTCTCTGCGCTCTATGGTAAACCAACATTGGTGGCAAAACAGAAAAAAAAGAACGTAGAATCACATATCTGATAAACACAAAGTCTAAAACGAGGGAATGAAAGGAGGCTGAGCACCATAAGATCAGAAGGTAGCTGTTTTCCTGTTTCAGGTAGGAAAGGAACTCCGTGTTTGTCTTAAGACCATACCTGTGTGTGTCTCTTATCAAGTGTAAGAAGTCTCCTTCTGTGTAGTATTTGTGAGATCAAGCAAGTAGTAGGAACAAGAGCAGAGCTTTGTCATTTGAGCATTTTGTCCATGGAGAGAGAATTTATCAACCACCTGAACCCTGGAAGGGATTTACACATTTTTTTTGTCATATCAAATATCTGAGGTTGGATGTAGGGGGAAAAGATGCTGGTTTCCCAAATCCCTTCTAGAACATTTCATGTCTTAAACCAAACGGGTTTGGTTTTTGTAGCCCGATTGGCTGGGGGACATATTATTGACAGTCCCAGCAATTGTTCTCCTGGCTTAGTCCAAATTAAAAACAGTTGTGCCAGGGTCCAGCACATAATAGCTAGTCAGCTTCCTTTTTAAAAAAATACCCTCAGATACACAATGAATTGGCAGCAATTTTCACATTATTCCAGACAGTCTCCCATTCCTCAGCTGACAGTTCCATTTGAAGTCATATTTCCAGTTCTGCTTAATCTCTGCTGTTGCAGGAGAGACTAGAGAATTTAACTGTTTGTGACAAGTGTTGCCTCTACTGTGGAATTGTTTCAGGAAGTCTTCTAATGAAGAGCATGGGATTAATGCACGGGACCATCTGGCTTTACTATGCATGGAGTATTAGAAAGAAAAGAAAGAGTGAGAGTGTCTTTTCACTCATAGGAAGTTGATCTTCTGAGATTCACCCACCTTACCCTCGCTGATGATGCTATAGAGTATTAAAAAGACAAGCAGGAAGACAAATAGGGGGAACACTGTACTAATATAATGTTGAGGAAAATTCCAACTCCGCCACAAACTGGGTGAGCAATTCAATTGTGCACATATAAGCAATGATCTCTATGGGGCTTCCAAGTAATTCCATTAAAACAGATTATGAATATTACTTATTTTTACAACCTATAATTTTATTAATTGCATTGAGGTCCCCTGCCCCAAAATATCTACATATGACTGTTTTATCAATCTTCAATTTTACTCAGTTAAGTGAGGGAAACAAAGGAAGTGAAAGCAAATTTCTAAGTTATTACTATTTAGAGTTATTAATATTATTAGTAATAAATATTTAGAACCCTATGTAGCATGCCCAAGTGGCACTAAAATGGTTTTTCTGTAGACCAGCAGAAGTATGTCTAGCTATTGGGAGGTCGCTGGAAAACTAAAGGGAGATGCTAAATTTCTGTGTCTGAGAATAAATCCCAATTTCCAACAGTCATAATATGGATTTTGTTGTGATTCTCTCACTTTTAGCCCCAATAGCTATGCAATAGGATGATATGATATTTACCATTATACCAAAGCAATTACCATCTCCAGATACAATATAGATTATTCATAGATTCCAGGATTTTTGCCATTCCTCAAGGCAGCTAAATTGGAGGAGAGCTTCCTATTTTCATCCTAGTAAAAATCCTACAACTCGTATTTGTACTCTACGGTAATGTGTGAGCAGGCCCACTTATGAGAGGGGTAAAGGGGGTAACTGCCCCAGGGCCCGGAGATTCAAAAGGGCCCAGACTCCCAGCTGCTGACGCTTCTATGACAGTGGCAGTGGTCGGAGCACAGGGCCATTTAAATCACTGCCAGAGCCCCATGCAGAAGGCTCCGGGCAGTGCTAAGGGCTGGTTGGTGGGGGGGGAGGAGCCTCTGCCCCCACCCTACTCTGCCCCTTCTAGCTGGGACCCTGCACCTTCCAGGAGCACTGAGTTAGGCCCGCACCCACTTGTCCAGGGGCCTGGCACGTTTGTCAGCCCAACCTGCTGTGAAGTGAAGCTGATAAGGTTTACGTACCTCTGGATCTATCCACAGAATCTACTTGGGTAAAATCAGTTTTCAAAGCATCAATTCTAAATTACCCATATACAAACCTTGGGAATGCTTTGTAGCAGGAGAGAACAAAGTGTGTGTATCCTCCTTCAGTAAGTTGACTTATGTCCTTTGGCCAGGTACTTCAGCTGCTAGTTTAAGGCCAGACCCACACTCAGAAGTTAAGGTGATCCAGCTACATCATTCAGAAGTACAAAAAATCCACACCCCATCATAATAATAATTAACCTGACCTAACCCGTAGTGTACGTAGTGCTACATCAACATAAAATTGCTTCTGTAAACCTAGTTTCTCTGGGAGATAAATTAACCTCTCCCATCCCTGTAATGAGTATTTACAACTGACATGCTACTTCAGCACAGCTGCATCTGTGCCACTGCAGTATTTCAAGCATAGAAAAGTCCTAAGTTTCCATGCCTATGTGACAAACAGTAAAAGCCTAAATCAAACATCCAATCACAGTCATTGGAGTTCAGCTGGTGATGATTCAGTCACCAATGCTCCCAAGTGGTATGTCTACACTGCAATGCTATTTCGGGATACCGGAGTATCCCGAAATAGCTATCCCACGTCTTCACAACAAGTCCATTATTTTGGGCTTGCTATTCCGGTATCCCTGTAAACCTCATTCTTTGAGGAGTAAGGGACATTTCAGAATAGCGCTTTATTTTGAAATGTGGCACTGTGTAGACAGTGCCAAATGATGAAATAAGCTATATTGAAATAAGATACACAATTTGCGTAGCTCAAATGGCGTATTTTATTTCAAGTTATGGTGCTGTGTAGACGCACCCCAGGTCACACTGAAATGAGAATCAAAAGTAGGAACAGGAGGAAAGTAGCACAACGTCTACTCACTCTTCCTTTATTTCTTACTCTTAAAGGCCTCTGGCAAATATACTAGTGGAATAAATGGTATGGGTGAAAATTCAGACAAGGTGCAAGTAACTGCTACTTTATTGTATTCAATGGAGTTACAACTCACTTCCATCACCTTATGGAAAAGTCCCGTAGAACTTAAAAATGAAATCAATGGGAATCTATAGAAATCAAAGTAGTGCAGAAATCACTCAAAATATCCATGCGTCATTAGAGAATTATGCCCATTCTATTGAATTTTTAAACAAATTTAAATCTTTTAATAGAGAAATATTATCACTACTTTAGAACTTTACAAGTTAGTTTAAAAATTCCACAGGGCTCTCACTCAGTTAAATTCGAGAAGAATTCTCCACAATGACCAGGCCTAAACTTGGCCCCATGCTTCCAGACATGGAAAGTCACATAGCTGGCAAGTATACAGCAGTACATGTGGATTTTTTCACCTTGCCTATTCCAAAAATTAAAGTATTCCTAAGTGACATTGAAAAGAAAAGAAATGAGAAGTAGGAACAAGAAGAAAGTGGTGTCATATCTGCTATCTTTTCCTTTTCTTTTTCCCAGGAAGATCCCTGGCAAATAGAGAAAGAAAGCAGAGATTTTATTGAGGGCTGCTTTCTCACTCTCAAACAGAATGCAATGCAATGCAGGATGCAATGCAGCTTTTTGAAATTCAGCAGTTTGGGATTTCAGCGATTTAATGCAAAAACATTTCGTTTCAGCTTGTGTGAGTTCATACATGCTGAGTTTTGCTATGACCTTGTAGGAAGAACAAACTCATACCACTAAACTTAGCCGGTTTGGGGCATGGGAACAACTACTACTGTTAAAATTGTGATTGGCCCATTGAGTCCCTTCTTAGAACTGGTTGAATTATTCATTATGAACCATTTCTTTTACAGATATGGCCCTTCTGCCTGTGAATTGTCCTCAGATTGATAATTGGCTTTACAAATATGTTACTCATAATTGTTTGATAAATAAATCAATTTGATAAATAAAAGTCTCAAAAAGACATTTAGCTTTGCCATGAGATTTTACAGATTGCTCACAGCAGTGCTTTTAGTATTCAATATGCATAAAATCATGAGTTCTATAATTAGTTATCTATGCCACTATTGTGCCTCACTTTCTCCACCTCCAAAATGGCCCTGGCCTACCCCATGAAGAAATTGCAGAAAGTAACTGTTTTCTGTAAAGCACTGTCAAATCCTCAGAAAGAAGACAGAGGAGTGTAAAATGCTGTTGTGCTACATGCTTGAGAAAGATGACACTGCAAGGAAAATGACCATTGTCAAGGCAAGTTTCAGATGTGATTTGCAATTGCTTTAATCATGGTCATACCAGGGTGTGACAAATCAGCAATGAATACGTCAAAGATGTGCAAGGAGACAAACCATTCATGAGGATGGAAAACTGAAGGAACTTCAAGTCTTTATGCATTCAAGACGATGAACACAGTTTTGCTGAAGGGAAGAATTTGGGAGTGGTAACCTACAGGAATAGATGGATCCTGAAGTAATTCTGAATGCTACAAATGGATTATAAATATAGGCCAGGGAAGGCTTAAAACAAGTCTTTCTGAAAATCTCACCAAACACCAAACATCTTACCGTTGCAAGGGTTTCAGCATCACAACTTGTGAAAGGAGCGGCAAAGAACTATGCAGAGCTATGGATCATTACTTCTGTTTTCCATATATAAGCATGAAGAACTGACACACACTCTTGTACATTTAAAAGCAGTTGTCCCAAACCAGCCAAAGAAGATGGGTGGAGGTGGAGAGGGAAGGAAATGATTCAATGTAATAATTCCTGAAATCATCTGGTGAAATTTATGTGGGAAATGTCCATTGTGCACATGCAACTTCAAATGAAAGAAAGCATGAACTAATGATAATTGGTAGGAATACAGCTTAAATGAGAAAAGCCATCCTTTTAAGAAAGGGATTAAGAAGACCCTTATATAGATCAGAAGGCAAAATGAGCTTCTTAATTTACCATGGCTGTAGAGTGAGCTATTGGGCCTGATCCTGCAACCCCTTACCTACACCACTACCCTTCTGACTTCAGCAGATCCATGCACATGAGAAGAGATCAGCAGATTGTGCCCGCTGGTTCCTGCTTTAAAGAGACTCATGCTTACCTCCTCATAAAATAAACACGTGATCTTCCTAATGGAGAAATCCTGTTCCATCTTCCACTGTTGTGGAGGCTCCCTTGGCAGTGGTTTCACTGAACAAGGGAGGACAGCAGGTTTTGGGAAGATACTGGGTGTGAGTAACCCTTCAGGGACACAGAGCTCAGATCTTTGGGGCTCTCCTGCTTGGTAGATGCCAACCCAGTGTGGCAGCACAGCACAGGCAGGCTGAGAAAAGTGGAACTTCTGGGCTATTGTTCCTATTAGAACCCTTCTGTTCTTCCCCGCAACATGATTAGGCCTGATTCTGCACTGATTGGGCCTCAACTGGAGTATTGTGTCCAGTTCCGGGCACCACATTTCAAGAAAGATGTGGAGAAATTGGAGAAGGTCCAGAGATGAGCAACAAGAATGATTAAAGGTCTAGAGAACATGAGCTATGAAGGAAGACTGAAAAAATTGGGCTTGTTTAGTTTGGAAAGGAGAAGACCGAGCGGGAACATGATAGCACTTTTCAAGTATCTAAAAGGATGTCACAAGGAAGAGGAAGAAAAATTGTTCTCCTGGGCCTCTGAGGATAGGACAAGAAGCAATGGGCTTAAATTGCAGCAAGGGAGGTTTAGGTAGGACATTAGAAAAACTTCCTGTCAGGGTGGTTAAACACTGGAATATATTGCCTAGAGAGGTTGTGGAATCTCCATCTCTGGAGATATTTAAGAGCAAGTTAGATAGACATCTATCAGGGATGGTCTAGACAGTACTGGGTCCTGCCATAAGGGCAGGGGACTGGACTCGATGACCTCTTGAGGTCCCTTCCAGTTTTCATGTTCTATGATTTGATGATTCTATGAGCTGAGGTTGCATGGGGCTACATCAGCCACCACTGAATAATTCTGTAGCAGCTCACATCTAATGGGCACAGATTCATCTACCTAGCATCCTACATCTACTTGGGTTGGATGCAAGGCAGACAATTCACTCTAAAAAAAACACTGACATCAATCAATGCAAAACATTTTGTATGAGATTGTAATATTCCAAGAATCATTTAGTCCAGTGGTTTTCAAAGTTGGGTTGCGGGCCTGCCTAGGGAAGCTGCTGGCAGGCCTGCCATGCTTTGTTTATCTAAGTGTTCATAGTCACAGAACCTTGCAGCTCCCATTGACTGCAGTTTGCCGTTTCCAGCCAAGGGAGCAGCAGGAAGTGGCGTGGCTATGGATACTTAGAAAAACAAAGTGTTATGGACCTGTCAATGGCTTACCCCAGTAGGCCCATGACCCAAGTTTGAATACTACTGATTTAGCCTATAGGGTAATTCTTTCAGGCATCTATTCAACACTCCTTACTAAGTCAAGGAGAGCTTTGCTTGAGAAACGGATGATTAAGAAGTGTTGAATGGCCCCTTACTGACAAAATTTTAAAGACATAACAAGAGAAATCATAGGTACTTTTTACAAGTACTCCTTTATATTGTATCTTAAAAGGGAGATTGCAATAGTATTTTGTATTTTTGTAATTTGTTACATACTTTTCACGGTTTTAACACCCATTTAACCGCTTGAAAAACCCATTACCTACCTTTCATAACTATTGTTCTTCAAGATGTGTTGCTCATGTCCATTCCAATAGGTGTGTGCACAATCGCTGGAAGGTTTTTCCCCAGCAGTACCCACGAGGTCGGCTGTGGAGCTCCTTGGAATTGCACCTTCATGGTGATGCATGCAGATCCCTACAGACCCGCTACCCATTCAGTTCCTTATTGCTAGTATATTCCAACAGAGGAGAGGCAGGTGGGATTTGGAATGGATATGAACAACACATCTGAAAGAACAACAGTTACGAAAAATAAGTAACCTTATTTTCTTCTTCGAGTGCTTGCTCATATACCTTCCAATAGGTCGCTCCCAAGCAGTTTACCTGGAGGAGGGATCAGAAGTCAATGAGCTGCTGCCTGAAGAACTAGTCTTCCAAATGCCATGTCATCCCTTGTCTATTGGGGGATGAGGCAGTGTGACACAAAGGTGTGAACAGACGACCATGTTGGTGCCCTACAAATGTCCTGAATGAGGATTTGTGTGAGGAACATCACTGAGGATGCCTGAACTCTGATAGAGTGAGCTGTTAGTGCCAGAGCTGGAACTCTGGCCAGGTTTTAACAGGTCCTGATGAAATACGCTGGGACGAGATGGGGAGCCCCTTCATTCTTTTAGCTATTGCAACCAATAGCTATTGTGATTTATGAAATGATTTTGTGAGTTCAATTCAGAGTGTTAGGGTGGGTCTGAAGTCTAGTGAATGGAGAACCAGCTCTATAATGTTGGCATGGAGTTTTGGGAAGAAAACCAGTAGGAAAGTGTCCTGGTTTACATGAACATGGGAGACTACCTTAGGTAGGAATGTCGGATGTGGGTGGAGTTGTTGTTTTTGGAAAAAAACAATTTATGGGGGCTCGGAGGTAAGGGCCCAGAGTTCAGAGACCCATCTGGCCAAGGTGAAAGCCACTAGGAAGGCCACCTTCCAAGAGAGGTAGGAGACAGGACAGGTCAGTAGGGGTTCAAAGGGAGGGCCCAGGAGTATGGGGAGGGCCAGATTAAGGTTTTACTGTGGGATAGGGAGGGTGTCTGACCTGGGGATACAGCCTCTTCAAACCCTTAAGAAAACATCCCACCTTGGGGTTGCCAAACCAAGATCTGTCCCCCATTCCAGGGTGGAAGGCAGATATGGCTGCTAAGTGGACTTAACTGACGGTAGCGCCTGTCATTGGTAATTCAGGTGTGAAAGATAGTCAAGCACCAATGTGATGGTGGTTTCTATGGGGGCGGGATGCCCTTTTGGAGGGACCAAATTAAAAACTGCTTTGACTTTGCTAGCTATGTTGCCTGAGAGGAAGGTTTCCTGCTGCCCTACAGAACCTTTGTAATGGAGTTTGAGCACTGCAGCTCAAGCTGATTTAACCATGGAGTTTCCATGCCATGAAGTGGAGGGCTGCTAGGTTGGGGTGCTGTAGATGGCCATGGTCCTGAGTGACCAGGATAGAGATGATGATAAAGAGGGAGTGCTGTTGGCCTGTCAGTAGCATGGTGAACCAATGCTGTCAAGGCCATGTGGGCACTATGAGGATGACTGCCACCTAGTTCTGCCAGATCTTGAGGAGGACCTTGTGTACTAGATGGAAAGGTGGGCATGCGTACAGCAGGTGATAGGACCACAATCTCTGGAACATCCATAGCATCTGCTATGCAACCATAACTATGGTTCTGGAAGGAGCAGAACTGGAAACACTTCCTGTTGCTCTTCATTGCAAACATGTCCATGTGCAGATGCCCCCACCTTTGGTACATGGAGAGGGCAATATTTGCTCTGAGAGCCCACTCATGGGTGTTCAGTGAGTGGCTGAGGTAGTCCACTAGATTGTTCTGTGCCTCTGGCAGGTACAAGGCCTGCACATGGAGACGGTGAGCTATACAAAAGTCCTGCAAGAAAAGGGCTTCTAGGCATGTGGGGGAGGAGTGAGAACCAGCCTGTCTGTTTATATAGAACACCGCTGAGGTGTTGTCTGTCAGTACAGAGATATGTTTGCCCTGCAGTTGGGGAAGAAAGGTCTGGCAAGCGAGGCAAAGCAGCCTGAGCTATCTAACATTGATGTGCAGCAATAGTCCTGATTGTGACCACAGGCCCTGAGCTCTGAACATAAGAACAGCCATACTGGGACAGCCAATGGTCCATCTAGCCCAGTATCCTGTCTGCCAACAGTGACCAATGCCAGATGCCCCAGAGGGAGGGAACACAACAGGTAATCCTCGTGTGATCCCTCTCTTGTCACCCGTATCCAGACAAACAGAGGCTAGGGACACCACTCCTACCCATCCTGGCTAATAGCCATTGAGGGACCTAACTTCTATGAATCTATCTAGCTCTTTTTTTAACCCTGTTAAAGTCCTAGTCTTCACCACATCCTCTGGCAAGGAATTCCAGAGGTTGACCATGCACTGTGTGAAGGAAAACTTCCTTTTGTGTGTTTTAATCTTGCTGCCGATTCTTTTCATATGGTGACCCCTAGTTTTTATATTGTGGGAATAAGTAAATAACTTTTCCTTATTCGCTTTTTCCACACCAATCATGATTTTACAGATCTCCATTACATTCTCCCTTAGTTTCCTCTTTTCTAAGCTGAAAAGTCCCAGTCTTTTTAATCTCTCTTCATATGGGACCCGATCCAAACCCCTAATCATTTTTGTTGCCCTTTTCTGAACCCAATATTGCCCAGGTGTACCTCCGGCCCATTCTGATGCATCCTTAACCAGAGAGAGAGTGCACTTCCACACAGACCGCCTAAGGTTGAACTACCAGTTAAGGGAAGGGTGACTAGACTGTCCAATGAGTCCCTGTTAGGTTTGTACACCCTGGCTAACTAGTCCATAGGGGACAAAGGAGCAGCCTGGCATGCTTTATGACAAATGTTCAGGCTGCCATGTGCCTGAGAAGCCCATGAAGATCCTTGTTCTGATGGTGGGGAACCTCCGGAAGCTGCCTATGATTGTGTAAAACTGGGACTTAGGCAGGTAGGCTCTCACCTGCATGGAGTCCTGGAGGGCCCCAATAAACTCTGTCTTTTGCATTGGAACCAGAGTAGACTTGAGTACATCAATGCCATATGGTCTCGAACCTATTCCCACAATTGGCCCTTGATGAGCCAGTCATCCAGGTATGGGAAAACTTGCACCCAGGGTTTGTGCAGGAAGGCAACATGCACTTTTGTGAATACACATGGGGCTGTGGAAAGCCTGAACAGAGCATGGTGAATTGATAATTCCAGCCATCAGTGAAAAATCTCAGGAACCTCTTGGGTGCTGGGATGATTGATATACCAGTCTCCTAAATCTAAGGAAGAGATTCAGAGAGACCATACCAAACTTGAACCTTCTTATGAATTCACTGAGATTTCGAATGTCCACAATGGGCCTGAGCCCACGCTTGGTTTGGAGATAAGGAAATATTGGGAGTAGAAACCTCTGCTCCTGAATTCCTGAGGAACCTCCTCTGTCACCCCCCGCAAGAGGAGTAATTGCTCCTCCTCTATAAGGAAATGCTCATGAGAAGGGTCCCTGAAGAGGGATGTGGAAAGTGAGAGGGAACATGGGAGGGCACAGAATTGGATATTATATCCCACTTCTATCATGCTTGGGACCCAGTTATCTGTGATGATCTGGGTGCAGGCATGGTAGAAGTGAGACAGACAATTTCCAAATGGTGGGCAAAAATCTAGGATTTGAGCTGGTGCTCCATCCCTGGGGGCATCTTCACAAATCTGATTTGGGGCGATAGGGCTGTTTTGAGTGGCCCTGACCTTGGCCAGAAGAAGATTGTGAGGTCCACCTCCTATGGTTATATCTGTCCTGCCTGTGAGTATAGTCCTGCCATGGGAGACCAGAGTAGAAACACAGAGTACAAAGGGCTTCCTCTGAGGTGTCAGTGTGTGGATGCCCAGTTACTTGAGGAACCCAGGTCTTCTAGCCTCTGCAGTCTGGAGTCAGTTTTGTCCTAAAACCAACAGTCTAACAGAAGATCCTGAATTGTATTATCAACTTTTGCCGGGAGCTGCGGCACATTGTGATGCCTATAGCCATGGTTCTTGACACCAAGTTGGCACCTGGAGACAGATTTGAGCCAGAGTTCTGCCTTCTTCCAAGACCACTTCAAACTCCTGTCAGGATTCAGAAGGAAGGAACTCCTGAAACATGGAAAGCCTGTTCTGGGAATTGTATGCATATCAGCTCTGGTTGAGTAAACCTTTCAACTGAACATGTCTAGCTTCTTTGCCTCCTCATTCTTCAGGACTGGCCCCGACAGTCACTGCCGGTCCTTGTGATTAGCAACATCAACCACAAGGGACCCAGTCTGGGGGGAGAGTGAACAGGTGTTTGTATCCCTGGTATGGGATGAAGTAGAATCTCCCAACCCCTTTAGATGCCGAGGTTTTCAAGAGAACCTTTGTGGTTGTCTGTATCATCTTGATAAGTGGCAAGGCCACTCTACAGGGGCCCTCAGGGACCAATATGTCCACCACAGGTTCCAAGTCCTCCACACCTCTTCAGTAGGCCCACTGAGGCTGTGGGCAGCCCACCTAAGGAGGTTTTGATGGAGGCCTTAGTATCCAGAGCTGGAAGGGAAAAAAAGGCGAACACTATTGTCTTGTCAGGCAAGGAGAGGCCCTGTGCCCTACGTACTATGAGACACTGATGACTCCGCCTCAGACTCTGAGGTATACTGGGAGCCCAACCAAGGCGAGGCAGATCTCGATGGTGCCAGTGATCAGTGACTGGTGAGCTTCAATACCATATGGGAGCTAGTGCTGGGGTTAAAGCGGACATCAGTGCCATTGTCATCAGTGCCACTGAAGAGGCAGGCTGTGCCAAAGGCGGTACCATGGGGAGGACCCCCAGTGGTGCCATAGGTGGTGCTGTGTACTGTGCCATGGGCAGTGTCAGTGTTGGTGCTGGGCACAATGCAGCAATGTGACTCAGCACATGGCATTGGGTGGCCATAGAGTGTGCTATCATACCAACTAAGTCCCAAGCTGCTTCAAAAGTATCAGGCATGGAGGGAAGGTCCAAGTCCTCTTCCAGCATCTCATGAACCAGATAGTCTACCGAGACTCAACAGCTCTGTTCTCAGAGACAGAGTCAATTGTGCCAAGATGGCTGTGCCCTCCTTGTGGTGTCCTGATGAGTGGTGCGCCACGCTGGGATATTGGCTGGCCTTCTTGGCCAGTGAGCGGCCTCAGTCTGCCTTCTCTTTGTGAAGGAGATTGTGAATGGTGCTGCACAGAGGAGCTGGGAGTGGTGTCAGTGCTCATTGTGGCCCTCCTTTCTCGGAACCAAAGCATCCTGCACCAAGGCCGGTATGCCATGCATTCAAGGGGCTGGCACCGGTTCCTGAACCAGAGGCCAGAGTGCCAACTCCATAAGCAGGAGTTTCAAGCTCTGGTCTCGCTCTCATTTGATTCTGGGCTGAAAGTCCTTGCAGATGCTACACTTATCTGCTAAGTGGCCCTCACTTAAGAACTGTAAGCAAGCAGTATGGGGGGGGCCCTTTGGGCATAGGCTTGCCACAGGAGTCACAATGCTTAAACTCCTCAGGTCACTGCATGCCCCGGGGAGACTGGAGAACAAAAAAAAAAGGGGGAGATAATCCCCCCCAAGGAAACTTACTATTGCTACAAACAAGCTAACTATACTCTAAACTACTATGAAGCTGGAACTATCTACAGCAGACTTCCGATAATCCGGCACCTTTGGGACCCAGGGGGTGCTGGATTATCAGATATGCCGGAGTATCAGGAGGTACTCCGGCAGGGGGGCTGTGACGGGTCTGGGGGGAGGGGAGGTCGGGCGGGGAATGGCGCAGCGTGGGGCAAACCAGGTGCTGGTGAGGGGCAGCACTGCGGGACCAACCAGGCAGCACCCCAGCTGCTCTGCCTGCCCTTTCCCAAGTCCGCTGCTGGTCAGTTTCAGCAGCGGCAGCAGCGGACTTGAAGAAGCGGCGTGGAGCATCTCCAATTGTCCAGCTGGCCGGAGCACTTCCGGGTTCCAGTTTGTGCCGGACTATTGGGAGTGCCGGACCACTGGATGCCTGACAATTGGAGTTTTACTGTACAACAAGGACAGCTAGGGATGCCTTGAGAAGTGAGAGATTGAATGCTCCAGTGACCATCACTAGTGGAAAGAAAGAACTGGGTGGGCAGCGGATTGGCAGGGACCTACATATATCACTGTTATAAGCTGGTTTACACAGATCCCCTTGAGATTGTCACCCGATATGCTGTTCATACCTCTGAGCTCAACTACCTGCTCTCTGGGCCACTCCACCACCCTGTCCTATCTGACCAGAAGCTTTAGTCTCCCCCAGCAAAGGCACAGTTAGGCCATGTCTAGACTACATCCCTTTTTCAATAAAGGTATGTTAATTAGGCATGTTGATATTGCAATGAAGCCAGGATTTGAATTTCCCATGCTTCATTTGCATAATGGCAGCTGCCGCTTTTTTTCGAAATGGGGCTTTTTCAAAAAAAAAAAAAGACAGTTTAGACGGGGCATTTTCGACAGAAATGCCCCATTTCGAAAGATCCTGTACGCCTCATTTTTTGAGGTGTACAGGATCTTTTGAAATGGGGGCATTTCTGTCGAAAATGCCCCATCTAAACTGCCGGGGTTTTTTTGAAAAAGCCCCTTTTCGAAAAAAAGCGGCAGCCACCATTATGCAAATGAAGCATGGGAAATTCAAATCCCGGCTTCATTTGCAATATCAACATGCCTAATTTACATCCCTTTATCGAAAAAGGGATGTAGTCTAGACGTAGTCTTAGAGTAACAGCCCCCAGCAGAGTAACACAGACACTGAGAACATCTCATCTCTGCGAGGGCTCGGGTTACAGGGAATTGACAGCACCCAGGATCACAGTCCCAATGGGGACCAAAAGCCCCAATAAATCCATTTTACTCTGTCTAAAAGTTTTATGCAGAGCAAGCTCATAACATTCTCTATCTTTATCAATGAAAGAAAGACGTGCCCATCAAGAAGCAATTATTTACACTGTGTTTGATAATAAACAAAAGTGCTTTTATTAAGTATAAAAAGTTGTATTTAAGTGGTTGCAAGTGGCAACAATCAGATCAAAGTAAGATAGGGTATGTCTACACTAGCCCCCTAGTTCGAACTAGGGAGGCTAATGTAGGCATTCGAACTTGCAAATGAAGCCCGGGATTTAAATATCCTGGGCTTCATTTGCATGTTCCCGGGCGGGCGCCATTTTTAAATCCCCCTAGTCCAAACTAACTGCCCGCGGCTACACGTGGCAGTTAAAAGTTAATTCGAACTACACCTCCACGAGGTGTAACAGTTAATTTGAACTAAGGACTTAGTTTGAATTAACTTTTAACTGCCGCATGTAGCCGCGGGCAGTTAGTTCGGACTAGGGGGATTTAAAAATGGCGCCCGCCTGGGAACATGCAAATGAAGCCCGGGATATTTAAATCCCGGGCTTCATGTGCAAGTTCAAATGCCTACATTAGCCTCCCTAGTTCGAACTAGGGGGCTAGTGTAGACATACCCATAGTAAAGTAAAATAAACAAAATGCACCAGCTAACCCTAATACTCTTAGGGCACGTCTACACAACATAGAAGATTGACATTGCCATGGTCGATCATCTGAGTTTGGATTTAGTGGGTGTAGTTTGACCTACTAGATCAAACTCAAAGGCTATGTCTACACTCGCGGCTTCTTGCGCAAGTACGGCTGTTCTTGCGCAAGAATCCGCAGAGTGTCCACACTGCCCGCCTGCTCTTGCGCAAGGAAATTTACAGTCTGGCGTGGTAAGAGAGGGCTTCTTGCACAAGAGCTACGCTCTTTTCGAACAGGTGTAAGCCCTCTTGCGCAGGAGCTCTTGCGCAAGAGGGCAGTGTGGACGCTCAGCAGGGATTTCTTGCGCAAGAGATCCCTATGGCTAAAATGGCCATCAGACCTTTCTTGCGCAAGAGAGTGTCCACACTGCCATGGGTGCTCTTGCGCAAAAGCACAGCTCGCACATGGCAGTGTGGACATTTTCTTGCGCAAGACTTCTTGCACAAGAACCCTTGCGCAAGATGTTCTTGAGCAAGAAGCTGCCAGTGTAGACATAGCCTAAGGGTGCCCCCATCAGTGCCAGTACTTCTACTCCTCGCAAGGAGTAAGGGAAGCTTACGGAAGCATTTGCTGCCGTCAACCTCCCACTGTGTGGACAGTGATTAAGATAAATCAACTCCAGCTACGTAATTTACATAGCTGGAGGTGCGTATTTTACTTTGACCTTCCCATGTAGTATAAACCAGGCCTTAGAGAAATTATTACAAAACATAATTCCTCACCCTAGTCCTTATTTCAGGTAAAATAATTTATAAGATCATGTCTTGAGCACCGGGCCATTAACAACCACTAATGACTTTCACTAAAAAACCTAGATCGGAGTGGGGAACCGAAGGCCTGGGGGCTGGGTGTGGCCCCCAGCTTGCCTAGATCTGGCTCCTGAGGCTCAGGGCTTCCCCCCAGCATTGGGAAGACTGCACTGGTGCTTCAGCTCCACTGCCCACCCACCATGGGGCCGGAGCACATAAAATCTACCAGACGTGCCCTCCCTCAGCTATGTGAGAGAAATGTGGGGACTGTCTTTTTCTTTCTCACTCAGGGGCCATATCAGTGAGGGTTTTGTTTTGTTTTGTTTTTCTTTTTGCTTCTCACTTATGTGCGGCCCATGACTGATTCTTCTGTCGGTCAGTGGTCCCCAACCCCAGAAAGGCTCCCCACCCCGACCTAGATTAATAAGCAGGTTTACACTTCATATTTTTAATTTCACATACAATAATGATAGATGCACACAAATAGAACATACACAGTTAGCAGATGACAAGCTTTTCAATAAGAAGTTACATGCCCATTTTGCATATGTGAGTTATGCATTTTGCATATGTAAGTTATGCATATTCATATTCAAAAACATACTGCCTTAAAAATATGGGGGCACAGTATCACAGTCACCATAAAGGTGCTACTCCAGGGGTCAGAAGAGCCAGCCCGATGGTTACCAGTAGGGAAAAGCCTTCCAGAAATCGTGAACACAGCACGCACACACACTTACTGGCATGCACATGAGCAAGCATTCAAAGAAGAACACGGTATTTATTTCTCTACCACTTTGTCCTTTTCCATTTGCCAAACATGGGATTTCCTACTTGGCATTTTTGGAGCCCAAGAAAACATGACTTTGTCATCCTCACTTCCTTGTTATCAGCAACATCAGTGGTGTCAGCAAAGATGCCTACATGAGATGAGAAGCACATCACACTACAGTATATGAATATACATTATATAGTCTGTCATACTACAATAATATACATAATATGTATGAATATGTATGATATTTTTTATGTATGCAAAATATGAAGCAGATATATGTAACATGATGAAAAGCTAGCTTAGCTTGTGTTCTCTTTGCTGGCTGAGGATTTACAGCAACAGAACAAAATATTGCATTGTAGGAGTATTCAGAAACAGTGGACACTGATTTTTGTAAAACAAAACAAAAAAAAACCAGGTAAAAGCATATGCAGACAGAGATATCTTACAATGTTGAGGGAAAATTAGAATTAGTACATATGTTACCTAAGAAATGATTTTTGTTGTTGTTATATATTTTATATGAAAACACCAGCTATTCAATGAACTCTTATTTAGTTTAATCAAAGTAATTATTCCCTGGGTTCCAGATGATGAGGAAATATTATATCCTCCTATCTTTGGAGACTGCCTGTTACTCTATTTAATGTCTTGATGACACAATGGTGAATTTTGTTTCCTCTTCTTCAAAGAAAACTTTTTGCAAGTGATCCTGAAAGCTGCCAGCCTGACACTATGAGGGAGTGAAACCTAGTTATGCTCAACACAGACACACTGCAGCCTATTTCAGCACAAGCTTCCTCACAGTGTTCTGCCAGCACACCTCAGCCTTGTACTGGAGGGGCTGGGTATTCACAGGTAACAGTAGTTCAGTCACTGTGTCCATTGATTTCTTAGCTTCTTGGCTGGAGCAGGGAGGGGAGGTAAAAAGTAAGGCCTTGCATCATCCAGTAAAGTATTAAAGAACATGCTTAACTTCACAATGCGTTTAAGTCCCATTGAAATCAATGTGGTTCAAGCATGTTCTTAAGTGCTTTGTAGAATCTGGGCCAAGGTGATTATGGATCCAGAATTAATTCTGAATTTCCATCATATTCTACCCATTTTACATTATCTGGACACAATTTGCTTGGACATAGGGAATTTATTCACATGTGGCCCCGAATACAAATACAGCCAAGATGTTTCATTCACCTAAATTTTTCTGAAATAAAAAATACCTAATTTCTGGAACCTCACACCCATCTCCAAACTAACACACACTGGGTCTCCCTACAATCAGGTGAGGGGCTTCGCATCAGCCTTGAATTTTAGGCATCTGGAAGCTCTGCTCCAGATGCCTAACCCAGAGGAGTCTCTTAACTTTAAAAAGTTTATGTGGGAATCCTGGCACTTCTTTGGGGTGTCTCATTCATCTGCTCAAATTCACCTTATCCAATGGCAGCCTTGTGGCTGGACTCAAGGGAACTGACTTCAAATTCTTAGCCACTTGGATAAACTTAGACTTCAAAATTCACCTAAGGTGGGATGTTGTTTTGTTTCGTTATTCATTTAAAAATGTTATCCAAAGCCTGCCACTGACAAGGTCAAAGTTTCTGTACTTTTTTGGCAGGGGGCAGGGAGAAGAGGACTGAATATTACCCTTCTTTGATTTAATTTGTATTCTTATCTAAAAAGTGGACAAAAAAACCCAACAACGTTTTATGATGTCCTATTTGATAATGATCTCTGTTAAATATCGAATGTGCTTTGGATACAGTTGAGATGAACATCTCCAAATAAGGTTTTATCTTACCACATACCCACATCCATGAGAGACGACCTTATATCACTGTGGGAAGATGATATTAATATAGGCAAACAATGTTCTGGTAAAAATGTACAATATTAAATCTAGAGAAAAACACAAACAAAAGTATGCAATCACTCTCCATGTGACTGTATCTAGCATGTCAATGAATGTCTGCCTGAATACACATGCACATATAATATTCATACACTTTAGTAGCTTCTCAACTCATCACATGATCAATTGATCCTTTAGTAAATGAGCATATTTTCTTTTAGTATGCACACAATATATGGGGAAAACTTATTTGCAGGCACACTATGGAAAATGCAGCCCTATCTGAATAGCCAAGGAAAATACAGTATGTTGAATGCTAGAGTCACCATTGAAGCTTTGAGTCCAAATCTGGTTTAGCAGATGAATATAGGTTCAGTGAATGGCAGAGGAATCATTTTAGGCTCTAATTGCCAGGAGGAGATGAAGAAGCTTTCCCCCGTGATTGTTGTTTGGTTTTGGATTCCCTTTATTTAAATGGAGATTCTCTCACTTGAAGAAACATCAGAACAAGTTACCTTAAGGAACTTTTCATATTTATATATATTTTACCCCTCACAATATGGTAACAGCAGGACTTGATTATGATGTGTGATAGGTTGATGTTGATTTATTCATTCAGGGCTATTATGTTCTGTAATGAAGCATCTTTCTTCTTTCCCTCCCCCATTCTCCATAATAGGATTAGAAGGTGGGTGCTTCCTCTGTAAGAAGAACTGATGATGGTGCACTCTATTATTGTTTCAATAACAGTTAGGAGTGAGGTCTCTTTTAAAGATGCTGCAATTCTAAAATGCTGCTGAATTTGCAACACTTATTTCACCAAATGTAATGCGATATATATTATTTTTAATCCTAAATTAAGGCACTGAAAAAAACGCATTTGTTAGTAGAACAATTTGCATGTTGTGGCATAAAATAAATTACTGTGGCAATTATTTAAAAAATACCTGACTGGCAGCAATTTCCAAGGATTGTTCCCCATTATTCTTTGCCCTGACTCTGTTTCTCCTTTTCTCCTTTAAGGCTGCATGCTTCCTCTTCCATGAATCACACAGTCACATTTTTTTTCCTTTGGTTTCCATTAAATAAATTCTCTTTCTACTAGGTTTCCTTTCATCCTCTCTCTTTCTACTAAGTTCTCTATTTCTACTACTCTCTCTCTCTCCCCTCTCTTGCTTTCAGTACCTCATCTTTACTACTTCATGCCCAATCGCTCCCTTTCAGCCTTGTCTTTTTCTCTCTATCCACCAGACCCCCTCCTTCATCTGTGCCTCACTTTGAAAAGAAAACTCACCACTGCTCTCCAAGCACACTTTGATTTAACCCTAAACAACACAATGAAGAATAACATTTTGAGCCTTTTCCATGTCTCAGTTTAACCTAACTTATTTGTTGTCCGGTGCATGATTCAGGATTGTGTTGTTTTATATTTTGGTGTAAAAATAAAGGTGTAGAGACAACCTAAAGGAAAAACCTACAATTCTGTTAATGCAAGTTATAGCAAAATGTTTATGATTTTAAATATGTTCCTAAACCCTCACCTATTGTTACTGACCATAATGAGTTTTACTTGCAATAGAAATGTAATGTTACAACTCAACAGAACTTAGCTTTCAGACACACTTTTTCCCCCTCACTGCTTACCTAATGTCATACACAAACTCCCTTCCCTCCCTCCTTACATGCATATTCAATAGACCATATGCTTGATCTCAAATATCTCCAGGCATTATAGATCCTATTCACCACGAAGTGGCTTGTACACTCATGAGGGGGTGAAAGGGAGGGGGGGAAGCTTTTCAAAGAGTATTCAAGAGTTTTCTGAGAAAGTAATCTGAGTACACAGTGACCTGTATGTACCAGGACACAGTCCACTTTAAAACTAGCCTTCACATTTTTGCAGAAAACACACATGGACATTAGGAAATTCTCATTATTTCACCATAAAGGGGCCTGTAGAGAGATCTCAAGAGGGATTTAAACAGGAATTTATTGACAATTTTTAAAAAAAAACTGACCAGTTCCTTGGCATCCAAGGAGGAGTCAAAAGAAAGCAGTTTGCAGGGTGACAAGGCAGCCCAAAATGCATGACAAAGGCAACAGCAGCTCCAAAGCCGACACACCAACTGCCTCCAGACCCTGCTATGGGGCCAGATGCTGTGTTGGGAATTTCTCCCGGACAGCGTGGCATATGGGCTCTGCAGGCCAGCTGAAGAGTGAGAGATGGCCTGGAACAATCTGGAGTGGGTGGGTAGAGGGTGACACATCAGCCCACTGCTATATTTTTCTTGTTAGTTATATTATGTGCAAACATGTCATCGGCATAACTATTATTAAAAATTTTGTGCTAAACACTTCCTTGGTATAATGATGAACTTCAGTGAAGTTCAAGCGGGGATTAATTTGTTTCTTTGTCTTTTTAAATAAATTCAAATATTTTTTCATGCTCAACATGTAGGATCAATGTAGAACTGAATTCAGATACACTTAATGTCACTGTATAACAATGCCTGTTTGTTTCTTAAAGCTGCAGTAATCTGGTTACACTCTGATGAACAGGCCTCTGCAACTTTACAGTTTACGTAAACTCTGCAACAGGAGAGCACTTAAACATGTGTGCAATTTTAAGCATGTGAGGAGTCCCACTTAACGCTTTTTGTGTACTTCAAGTTACACATACGCTTAAGTGTTTTGCTGGTTCAGAACCTCCCTCGGCTGCTGGGCTTGCCTGAAATTGCTCCATTGAGCTATCATACTACCTCAATGGTTTCAAGCAAAGAGAGAAACCACTACACCAGCAGTTATCAACCTGGGCTGCAGCGGGCACAATCTTCAGAAAGCTGGCAAGCAACATGGCTACAGACTTTTCCTTGGACATCCAGGGTTCACTGAAAAAAGCCAGGATTTTCTGAAAAGAAGTTGGTGTCAAAGAAGAGGCAATAAGGCTGCCTCAACTCAAATCTGCTACTACACAGGAGAAGGAGAAGGAGACGGGGCCACCATCAGGAGCTGCCAATGGTACTGGATCTGACAGCAGAAGATAAGGAGGCAGGAAGGCAGCAAGTCCAGAGAACAGATCCAGATGGCCAAAAAAGCATGTGCAAAGGAGAAAGCAATCAAACCGCAGGGAAGCATGCACTTGGGAGTACTGGGAGGGAGAGGAATATAAATAGCACTGCAGAACGTTAGAATGAATTTTTTGTAGATTTAAAATTGCATAGTAATTTTGTTTAAAAATAAGTATGTTCTTGAGACCGGTGCTTGAAAGGCTTAGCAGTGTTCATTTCTGTTCCATTGATAAACCTCTGCTTAAATATTGTCAATGCACCTCTACTATGACTTTTATAAAGGATGTGTCTTATTCCTTACTCATTTTTTGCATCCCATAATTTTATGGAATAATGGCTGCCTTTGAGTTATTGGTCAGCACAGTCTCCTGCTGAGAATTTGTTGGGAAGATTTTGAAATTTGAGGCCTTAAACAACGCGTCAGTACACAAAGTGAAGGAGGGGAAGGTAAGAACTGCCTTAGCCATGTGCTGTGTCTTAGGTCTTGCTTCTTATTCCTGTTGGATTCTCGAAAACAGTGTGTAGAAATCGAAACCTTCTGAAGAAGGGTATTGACTTGCAGCAGCAAAAAAACACCAACTCAGCATGTCACCACATAAAACACAAGAGGTACTTTTGGTGAAAGGTGCATCAGTTCCAACAAGTGAAGAAAAGCCTAATTTTTCTCCAGTCGCCTCTCCACACAGACTCCCCCAAGACTTGGGATGTGTCTAGCCTGCCAGGTGTGATTGCATCATAGCAGGCATACCATTTACCTTGCATAGGTGACAATAGTAGCAAAAACATAGCAGCATGGGCTTATGAATGGACCAGCCACCCCAATTCAAGTCCATTGGGAACCTGGGTACATATATGGGTTTCCAGCCTGGCTGAAGCCCAGGCTGCCAAGTCTTCACCACAATAGTTACCTGCACTAACTAGATTAAAGCTAGCTTGTGTTATAATCACACCTTCACTTGTTGCATAGACATACTCTTAAAGTAGGGCTACTCAACACACAGCCTGTTTGTTTGCAGCCTGCTGTGCTGTTTGGGTTTATGCGGGGCTCAGCACGTGGCTGGGATCCTTTGAACATGGCCTCCACTGAGAACACGCTCCACAACAGCAAGGTATCTCCCAGGCAGGGTGAGCATTGAAAGATGCAAGTGGACAGGCTGGCTGGAACAGATGGGTACAGGGTGTCAACATTTCTAGCCCCCAGAGAGGAGGTGCCGGGAGCGCTGGGGCATTGTGGGAAGTGCTGGCTGCTTAGCCTTGTGGGAAGAGCCTAAAAGGTGCTGATTGGCTCACACTGGCCACATTTGGGTCCAGCACCGTGGCTTAAGGCTTAATCTTTGTATTCATGCCCATCAGTGAGAAAGAAGATATTTGCATATATTTGCATGTATATGCATGCACACTTAAGTTGTGGCCCTCGGCATGTGCTATGAGTATCTTTGTGGCCCCCGAGGCTTCCAGAGTTGAGTAGCCCTGTCTTAAAGTCTTCCTGGTGACCTGTATAACGCCCTCCTTCTCTCAGGATCTTCTTGGGACATCGGGGGACCATTCACTCACCTTCTACCTGTCGGGTGGCTCTGTTCTCCCCACAGCCCTGGCTGGGTCCTCTTGTGGGCAAGTTCATTTCCTGCCCCACCCTCACTGGCCATCAGGGACACAGGAAACACTTCAGTTTCTGCTGCTGTAGCTGCTCTAACAAGCCTGGCACCAAAGAGGAGGTTGTTACTGGTTAAGAGCTGACCGTATACTCATTAGCCAGGTTCCCTCACGTGGCAAGTAGGGATTCTCAAGTCTCCATGGCAGCATTATGCAACAACCCAGGGAGAAAGCAGGTCATAATTTCACACAAGCCATTCCTAATAACATTCACACAACATACCATATTCAATTTGATACTATCTGTGCATATTCATGAACATCCAGTGCTGAAATATCACACTTGTAAATCCCAAGAAAGAGTTTTCTCCCATAACAGTTTCAGTGGGCAGGCAGAAGAAATGCAGAGGAGAGGGAAACAGAAGACAAAGCAGCAGGAGCAGATGCTATTTTCCAGCTTCTATACTCATATTGCTGAGCCACCAGACCCACACAAGTGGAGCCTGACTTCTTCACTTTTCATTGTTCCTTCATTTATGTCTTGCCCCCATTTCCCACCCTTACAGCAAATTATACTATAAGCTCATCAGGGCAGGTACCAGCTCTTCCTGCTCTATGTGACTGCAATCAGGTTGGTGCGGGCTAGCTCATAGGCGGTGAGTAGTGTCCACTAGTGGAAGCTTTGCCCCTCACCCTCAACCACTCTAAGCCACTCTGCTACCTACAAGCACATGCAGCCTAGTTCAGCAGGCAAAGCCCCTGGGCCTGCTTGGCACTGAATGGCCTGTCTACCCAGCAGCAAGACAAGCAGGGAGAGTACCCACAGTCCAGTGGCAAGGGGAGCCCTTGGGGCCTGCTATGGTGTTGTGGGCGGAGTCTGTCCTAAGCATGGCCAGTGCCCAACAAGCCAATCTCTCTCCTGGGTCAGTGCCTCCAAGCAGAGCTGGGGTGGTGGACAGACCCTCCAGGTTCCTGCTGCTGCCCGCAACAGCCAAGTCCATTGTCCCTACAGGTGAGCTACCAGCTCCTGGATGAACCAAGCCCCCCTCTCCCTTCTTCAGTTACTCCTGTCCCCTGAGCCTCACTCAAGAACCTCTTCCCTATGTGTGTTATGTAGACCTGGAGATCTTTTCCCTTCCTTCCCCTGTGTTCTTGGAGTGGTCCTTCAAAAGAGCCCAGCCCAGTAAATCTGTAAGCAGCAAAAGCCAATAGGCCAGGGCAGGGGAAGTAGGATCCAAGAACAAAAGTTGCTGTTGTGAGGTGAATTCAGGGCAGTCTCACTCTCCAAATGACCCTCTCAGGGGCTTACCATCTGCATTGGGCCAGGATGAAGACAGCAATACACAGACACACAGGGCCTCACAATTTTACTCAACTCCTCCAAAGAATACTTCCCCTAGCTGCTTATGGGCAAACTCCCAAAGTCAGCAGAACTACAGTCCACCAGCCTGGATCTAGGTCTTTGCTTTCTCAAGTCCTGACTGGGGTCTTTGGATACTACTACCACACTAAAAACAAACAATACTATAGTAAATTTGATCAACAAAACTTATTTTTTATGGTGACCAGTGCAAAGAAACTCCTACTTCATAGCATCCCAGCAGTGCAGGGCATATTCCTTTAGTTCCATACATGACTTTAAAAAATTCCCATTAAAGTGTTTAATGCCTTATTAAAAGCTGTAGTGGTTATTCCTTCTCTGTAAATCTTTTATTATGTTTCCCCTCTAAGTGTAAGTCCTTGTTAAAGGGTATTTAACATGGATTAGCCTTATTTTAAAATAGGAGATCTAACGATAACTCCTTGAGTATGCAACAACAGTGTGAGAGATAGCAGACCTTCTGTCGTATAACCTGGCATATAGTTGTCTGGCATGAAACTTCAGAATTTTCAGCATGTACAGAATGCAAATAATGATACTTTGGAAAAAATGGTTCCATAGCTTTGCAAAGAGTTCAGCTCCCAGTTAGAAACCTAAATAAAGGCCAGCTTTTCAGAAGTGCTCACTATCCACTTGCCGAGCTCTTCTGTACTGATGGGTCATAGCATCCTTCAGCCAAGGTCTTCCAACTGCTTTATGAAAGTCGGAAGATGCACTTTATTAAAACTTTATGTTACAGACAAGAAAACTGAGGCAGTCAGAGGCTAAATGGGAAATTTTCCAGAAGTATCATCTTTGTGTAAATTATTCTGACAGCAACATCTGCATTTTCAGCTTTGGGATGCACAGCGGAACTGTGGACATGAATATAAGTACTTGGCACTTTACCCAATCATCAACAGAAATCAGGGAGTTAGAAGCACAAGTCTCACAATTGTACCTTCATTTCATTTGGGGAGCACAATATGTGGGCAGACAGTGAATCACCACCAGCATGGGGAGAGAACTCCATCGGCCTGCCTTTGCTATCAGCCCGTCCTTCCTCCCTGACAGCCAAATGGTTCTGACAGATACTGCTATCACTCAAGTCACAAGCATTTCCAATATAAATCACTCTCTTTAGTCAGTAAGCCATCAAAAGGTTTTCTCCTGGCTGAAATTTGGCATACAGCTTACATTATGGAGCAGAAGTTACACAGAATTTGAAAGAGTAATTTGTTCAGCCACTGTAGGAGAGTGGTTGGTTGGTTTGTTGTTTGCAGGCTGAGGTGGGCAAAGGGAGATTTTTCACCAACTGCTATTCAAAAAGGAACTGTTTCCCCCACCCCGCCTTTATAGTTATCAGGCCATTTGATTATAATTTAGAAATAGTCTTCATTACTCATACATACAAGTTTGGGTCATTTAAATTAAGATATCCTGATGATTTTTAGCACATTAACTTAATGTTTGAGAGCAGCAGCTGGACTGACACAACATACAAAGGAGCCGTTTCAGTTTTACATGTCAAGAATTCACAAACTTAGAAACATTTACATAATCAATCACAAGGCAAACCCACAGACTTTAAGTGTGCCTAAATATATATTCACACAAGAAGATGTTATAGGCCAAATGAATTGCTAGTGTTACCCTGTTGTCTTCAACAGATTTACATCAGGAAGGGATTTGTTTCACTGAGTCCAAAGAAGCCATCAGTTTATCAGGTAAAGTACATAGCTACATAATTAATACACAATTAAAGCTTTGTCCTGAACTCGTAACATCTCTCTTTCTTCCAACAACCCCACGTCTTTTCTATTCAACTTTAAGTTTTTAAAAGCCAGACAATTCACTTTTACTGTGGCCTCCAATTTCATTCTAGTTTGTGCCACAGCTTTAAGATATAATGATACTTGGATAAAATTCCAGGCTTATATGCTGTGTGACTACCATTAAAGAGAAAGCAACTCTGAAACTGCTGTTGCTGCTAACACACAAAACTTGCACCCCTGTAATAGGAAAACAAGCATTTGCAAAAATCACCCACGTGGCTTGTCCCACAAGGAATGTAGGATTAAGCCCAGTGTACTGAATATGGACCCAGTCCTATAATACTGTAGGACTAAGACAAAGCTGGTTGGCATTGACTTCATCAAGAGTTTTGCCAGTGAAAGGATTGACTGTTTGCAAGCAGGATTTGTGCAGAGTGGCGTTTAGTTGCTGACCTCAATGACTGCAAGGTCAAGCCCCTAACTGGTGATCTCCACTTCTAAGAGAGATGGCAAAGGGCCCAGTCCTCCTTGTGTGGATTATTCCTACACAGGGGCTAGACAACTAAGCAAGCTCCTACTCACAGTATTTCCCCCTGCTCTTTCTTTTCTCAGCAAAGTGGCAAGTTTGTCCCCCCTTACAGAAGTGGGTGGGGGATTAGCCGCGATCTCATGGATGCCCACAATTTTGTGCAGATTTCAGGAACCACATGACTTTGCACAACCACCAACCTCCATCCTACCCCCACGGCAGAATTGCTTCAATGGATCCATGTGGCCATGGACTTTGTGCCAGCTCCTACTCATGAAGCCCATGGGGGGGGAGGGGGATTGCATATAATGGAGAGGGAAGCCCATGCGACTCTGAGAGTATAAACTTAGCTGGAGTTGGCTCACAGGGTGGGTGGGGACCAGTGCTTAAGACAGTTGCACACCCCACAGGACATTCATAAAGGGGGCGTGGTGGAGAGGACACTGTAGGAAAGGCTTCACTATCCTTGTACCTAAGCCCCAATACCATATCCACTGGGTTCTCATATTCTTCCCCATGATGGCCAGGAAGGTACGCTGTGTATGGCACTCTTCATAAACCAATGCTGACATTATAATTTGTTTTTCCCAGAGAATGGATAAAGTTTTCAGCACAAACTCTACTGAAAAAAAATCACACCACTGCAGGATCTGAACGAAAAATTTCCTAGCTCCCTATGTTACTACTGTACACAGTTAACTAAAGCTTCCCCTGACAAGCAGAACAATACTCTGGATTTCCAAACACATATGCTTGAAAATTCATCCAAAATTTCCAGTGCCATATTTTAACTTTGCTTTGTACGGAATTAGTAGGTTTTTTATTTCTTTAAAAGCAGATTCTATTCATTTCTCTTCTTTTACAAATGTCATTTTCCTGCCTGGAATTCATTGTGAAGATCAGTTTTAACTGGCTTAAAATAACTGCACATACATCTTTGGTAAAGCACATATTTGAGGTGATTGCCCTATCAACAAAATAATCAAGTGGAATTACTTTTGGAGACACAGTCCATCACCAGCTGCAATATATGTCTAATTATTTCTGAGCATTCATTCAGTATTTTTGGAATAGCTAAAAATTAAGAGTAACTGTGAGGGGAGAAAACTCTACTTTATGAACATTTTTTAAAAATAAATAATTGCATTGTTAAATTCAATTTCACACCATAAGTGTTATAAATGTGTATTTATTGTCCCACTGTTATTAATGCATATTTAATTAGCCTACATTTAACATCAGTATTTTAGTTATTAGTCAACTTTTAGTCTGTCTCCCCATGGTGATCTAGCACAGAAGCACAAAACATTCTATGACACAATGATGAGCCATTTAAAACACTCCTATCTTTCTCTTTGTACAGCCCTCATACTGAAATCTTATTATTTTTTCTTTTGCTCTTCCCTCTTTCACCCCCATTCTTTCTTCCCCTAACAATGTGCTCTATCAAAATACCTAGCAGATTTTGAAATTAGTTGTATTTATCATATCTCCTCCTAAAATACATAGCCTCTCAGCTAAGGGAATGAAAAGTGAAAAGCAAAAACCTATCTTTAGCAGGTGGTTATAATTATACAAACTTTAGAAGGGGGTATTTATCTCTCTCTATCTTTCTCTCTCTCTCTCTTTCCCTGGGTTGTGCACCCTTCAATCTTGTCAGCTGTAAAATGGGTCTCTTTTTAACCTATAATGGATCTGTGAGATTAAAGGTGAAGTCATGAATTAGTAGTGGTGACAGCCCAGCACGATGGCCCTGGCAGCAGGGGGTCTTCTTTTGTATTCGTCCACTCTGACCTCCAGTGCCACTCTATGTCTGTGGGAACCGGACAAGAAGAATGTGGGGGTGGAGTTAAAAAGCACAGAAGTGGCAGATCCTGCTACTGGCCAGAGGAGAGTTGACATTCTTTTGCTGGAAATATTCTGACATCATCCCAGTCATACCTCCTCAGCAGTCCATTCATTAACTCTTTTATGCTTTATAAATGAAAAACAATTGATTCTGTTTTAGGATGAGGAGAGAAAGAAAAAGTCTCACCAGACAGCTTTTTTAGATACCACTTACTTGTTACAGTGTAGTTTTTAATATCTGAAGGTCACTGATTTTTCTAGGGGTGAGTCTATGTTTCTTGAAACTCTAATCTGAATGACAACCAAACCAAACACACAGCTGGCAATACACTACGATTAAACAGTTTATCAATGTGTTGCTAACAAGCAACGCATCATGATAGTTTCAATTTGCTGACTATTATGGGGGAAGGGTTCTGAGGGGATTAAGGGAGTGATTAGAAAATATGTCAGGAGACCATAATAAAACATTTAGTCATCATATATGATACATCTTCAGTATCAAGTGCTACTAAAGGGCATTGTTCACCCCTCAGGAATAAATCATGGAGAGAAACAGAAATGATCATTCATCTTGAGATTTTTTTTTAATTCAGCTATTGGGAAAGAGGGGGGAAAGGGATGGTTGTGGGGTTCAGAGTTTCTTATCTCACTGCAAAAGAAGCAAAGACCTTGAGGACTTCACTAACGACCAGCCTTTTTTCACATTTTCAGATGGCAGCTTTTGTGCTCTGTTACGCTTCATCATACCTCAGCGGGGCACTGGGCAGGCACACAGATTGACAGGGCCTAGTGGGTTCTGACTGCAAGAGAGAATAGCCCAAAAGAACTTACAGTGGCTCAACAGTCCTCTTTGGGAGCCTTAGAAGACTCATTAGAAGCAACTTCCCCCACACCCAACCCAGGGGCTCATCTCTTCCTCTTAATGAGACAGCAAGCGTGAAAAATCGGGACGAGGGGAGGGAAGGTAATAGTGCCTATATAAGAAAAAGCCCTGAATATTAGGGCTGTCCCTATAAAATTGGGATATCTAGTCAACCTACTTCCTCTCAGCATTACAAGGTTCAGCAGGGCACCATTTCTGTCTCCCAGTAAGCCTTCCGCTATTGAGGTCCTGAGACTCATAAGAACCCTCCTCCATGAGACTTAGTAGGTGTGTAAGCAGAAGGGCCGACAGCCTCCATGGGCCCCTGAGCAAGATGAGGAGGACCAGTTCTGCACTCCTAGAAGTGGCAGGGCCCCTCAGGTGGAAGGGCCAGGGCCAGGGCCAGGGCAGTCAGCCCTCTGTGTCACCTGGAATGCTGCACACATACCCTCAGAGCTGCCTGGAACATGCAGCATGGCCCTCCAATAGTGATTTAAAGGGCCTGGGGCTACTATTACCCCTTTGCCCTTCTCTACTGCCCACCCACCCAGTTGGCAGGCCTGTGTGTAAGTAAAGTGAATAAGGAAAAGTTATTTACATATTCCCACAATATAAGAACTAGGGGGGTCACCAAATGAAATTAATAGGTTGCAGGTTTAAAACAAACAAAAGGAAGTTTTTTCTTTACTCAGCGCACAGTCAACCTGTGGAACTCCTTGCCAGAGGATGTGGTGAAGGCTAGGACTTTAACAGGGTTCAAAGAAGAGCTAGATAGATTCATGGAGGTTAGGTTCATCAACGGCTATTAACCAGCATGGGTAGGAAAGGTGTCCCTAGCCTCTGTTTCTCTGGAGGTGAGTGACAAGGGAGGGATCACATAAGGATTATCTGTTGTGTTCCCTCCCTCTAGGGCATCTGGTATTGGCCACTGTCAGCAGACAGGATACTGGGCTGGATGAACTGTTGGTCTGACCCGGTATGGCTATTCTTATGTAAAGCTAGCTGAATTTTTTTGGGCAAATTGTTAATTCAAAGGGGAAAAAAAGCAGTTTCAAGGCAAATAATTTTGGCATAAAGAAAGAAAGAAATACATCTCAAATCAATTGGTTTGGACATTTTCAAAACAAACCGTTTTGATTTTTTTGTTCTGAGACAATGTTTTGTTTCCAAATTTAACCAGAGTTGCTTAAAAAAATGAAGCGGCAAAAAAAAACACATGAAAACACAATAATGATTAAAAAAAACCCACCCCTCAACACAAGGGAAAAATCATTTGGGGTTAATTGAAGCATTTCATTTGCCCCCAAAAATATCTGGAGAGAAGGGTGCGTGGAGGTTGGTTTTTTTCATTTTGACAAAAAAACTGAAAAGTTTCAATTTAACCTAACACAATTTTGTTTATTTTTTGCTTGTCCTCTGAACCAAAGAAATCAACTATTTGCTGATCACAGCTTGTCAGTCCGTGAGACTGTTTTGTTTCGCTGGATAGTGGGTGCTTTGATTTTGGTTTATTCTGGGGGGAGGAGCCTCTTCCAGCTGTGTGGGTCTTCCAGTTAGTCACTATAGGGCACCTGAGGTTCAGGGAGACAGATTTCACTCAGGCTATGTCTAGACTGCAGGCTTCTCTCAGAAGAAGCTTTTCCGGAAGAGATCTTTCAAAAAAATGTCCTCTGAAAGAGCATCCACACTGCAAAAGCGCATTGAAAAAGCGATCTGCTTTTTTGACAGATAGCATCCACACTGAATGGACACTATCTCACATTTAAGCTGTGATTACTATGGACGAAGTGGCCACCAGGGCACCTGTGCTTTTTCCTCTTTCCTCTTCTTTCAAAAGAACTCCCTCTTCCCCCTCCATACATGCCATTTTCTAAAAGAGCTCTTTCGGAAAAAGGCTTCTTCCTCATAGAAAGAGGTTTACCAATGTCAGAAAAAACCCTCTGTTCTTTCGATTTTCTTTCGGAAGAATGCGATTGCAATGTAGACGCAAGTGAAGTTTTTTCGGAAAAATGGCCATTTTTCTGAAAAAACTCTGCAGTGTAGACATACCCTCATATAGAGTTCAGAAGCCTACTAAGGTGGGGGGACACTCCAAGGAGCCTAATAATACCAGCTTTGGGGCACTTTGAGTATATCTACACTGAACTCTAGTCTTGGGTTCTGACTCGTGTTTGAGCTCCAGTCTTCCTTCTGTCCACACACAATCCATTTTACTCAGGTCAGCAAGCACTCATAGGACCCTGCAGTGGTGGGGGGGAGTGGATCAGAGCCTAAGTCCCTTTATGATTCTGGCCCAAGCCCTGTCATTTTGTAGCGTGGCTGCAGTTCAAGTTGCAGACCAGTCAGACGGTCTGCATAGTGCAGTATGGGTGTGCCAGCATGGCTGAGACACCCAGGTGCAGCAAACATAAATCCAGGTTTACAGTGCAGTGTGGATACTCAAGTGCAAGCCTGGAAACACCATGCTCACGAGTTCATGTCCCACAGACTCATGTTTATAATGTAACGTAGACATACTCTTTGGGGCCCTGATGATCACTTTAAAGTTCACTAGGGAGGGAAAGGGGTAGAAGCCTCATGCTATGTGCGCTCCAGAGTACTTCTAGGTGCTAGCAAAGATAACTTCACCTGAGCAGTGGCTTCATTGGGGGTACGTTTACACAGCAGCATTATTTCGGAATAACAATGCGAGCGTCTACACAGCTAGCCTGTTATTTTGAAATAATTTCAAAATAACGGGTGGTTTATTTCAGCATTTGTAAACCTCATTCCATGAGGAATAACACCTCTTCCGAAATAGTTATTTCAGAATAACAGTAGTGTGGACGCTCCACTGCTGCTATTTCGAAATAGCTCCTTCCCCAGGCCATTAAAGTAATTGCTCCCCAGTGCTTCCTGGGGCTCTAAATCAAGTTAGCACATCCACATTAGGGGAGCCCACCTCAGACTAACTTCCAAGCTTCCCTGTAGTGTAGACCTGCTATTTCGAAATAAGCTATTCTGGAGTATTTCTTCTGGAATAGCTTATTCCGAAATAAACATGCAGTGTAGACAAAAGCTTCAGGGACTTTAATGTTTACTCCTTTTAATGCTCGCTCAGGCTCTGACCCCCATACCATAAGTTGCAACATGTCTGGAGTAATTTCCACAGGAACACTGCAACACTAATACCTTCCAAAAGCAGCTACCATTTTTCAGCGAAGAAATGGCGGTAGCCACAACACTGAGTCCTGCAGAGAAGCTGATTGGTTCCTCAAAGGCAGGGAGCGAGCTATGTCAATACTGTACTATGGATTGGAATAGATTTCTGAATCTATCTGGTGATTATCTAAACACTGACAGGTTTCAACCCACTGTTACTCATTTATACAAGTCTGCTGTACATTTTACCAGAGTTGGCCTCCACCCAGATCTGGCCCTTTTTATACTACAAATCATATTGCTCACTCTGAAGACAAAGAGGAAAGTGGACTGAAGAGAAAGTGGATTAAATGGAAAGGGAAGACTGCAGGATTCACATTGCTAGGTGTCATTTAGCAACATAACATGTGAGGAATATATAAGAACCAGGATCAAAAGGGACACTCCCAAGTTTTCATTTGAATCCCACTCGGTTTCATTCCTCCCTGCCCAACACCGTTCTTGGGCAGGAGTGCCTGCCAGACTTCCAAATGCTCTTTTTTTCTCCTTTCTCCTAATCTTGCAAATGTCATCTGGGGACCTCCGAAAGAAAGTATTACCTCTTATCCATCTATTGCTGCTGTATGTTAGGGATGGTCAAAAATAATTGTGACAATAGATGAAAGCACTCTGGCATGGAAGCAGTTACAAAGTTCCAGTCTATCACATGGTTGATCTGTCCAGGGTTATAAAATGAAAGAGGAAGCTGGAGAAAAGGAGGCTACCACAGGGAATGGGGGATGTCCTTTCCCATCCCAGCTGGCTGAAGCTGGAGAGGCCTCAGGTGGCTACCACCCAGAAGTTTTAATTGATTTGTTCTGGTTTCCAGTTTGTAGTTTTAGAAATAAATCAAGCCCCGAAGGAAGGGCTGTGAGAGTCCTTAGCTGGAGCTTTATTTTCCCATCTCCAGCTGGTGAGCTTTTGCACCAGCTTGCAGTGACATTATGATTTTTGGGCCGGTGTCATTTTTAGAGAAGTATGACTCATGATTTTTGAACGCTTGGTCCTGGCAATAGTGGGCCCCTTCTAACACTAAGTTCAGATAGATATCTGTATCAGAAAATGAAGAGCTGTAGGCAGCAGGTTACAGTAAAGAGCAACGAAATCCAAGTGAAGTGAAATATTCACATGCAGCAATGCCCTCTCACTAGAACAGAATTAGCTCATTTGTGTTTATAGTAACCGAAGACAATATAATCAATGGGGAATTTTATGGCTTTATTGTGCAAACTCCAAGCTGGATACTTTGAAAATACACACTAATAAGAAGGAGGACAACTCTAAATTACTGGGGTTTGCAAGTTAGAGAATAAACAATTCAATTAAAAATCCAGATTATTGCATGAATTGCAGTTGTTCATTTATTTAACAAGTTTTATTTAGGGTACTTCACTGTGGGGTAGATTATAAAAATAATTCTTGGTAATGTAACATTTCTTTAACCACTTTCTGCAGGAAGTAGGTGGAGAGAGATGGTTATTTTGAGAATATGAATTGCAGATGTCTAAATTAGCTAAACACGAACCAGCCAGGTTAGTGTACAGTGACGAGTACTTTTTATATCTTTTAAAATGTTGTGCTTGATTCACTGTTGAATTATTCCACTTTTACACTAATTTATATCTACTGAAATCCATGGGGTTACACTGATAGAAATGAAACAGCACAATAGCGCATCAGGTCCATTAAGTGTATATTTGTAGGAACACTGCTTGTGGATGCACTATTTATGTAAGACTGGAGTTTCATGAAGCAAGGTGGATGGAATAATATTTTTTTACAGGACCAGCTTCTGATGGGGAAGGATATAAGTTTCAAGTGGCACAGAGCTCTTCTTCAGGAGGTTCATGACACACTTCAGTCGGCTTGTGGTGTTACGAATATCCTTGTATTGGTATGAACTAATTTGCATGTTACCTAATTTGCAAGTGACTACAGAAGAGAAACAGAAGTTGGAAATTAATCTGTAAAACAGGAATAATCATCTAGCTTAAAAATGTGAGGCTTAGAGTGACTATGGGCAGAGAGGTTAGTATATAAAAATACTGCCTTCTAAATTAACAGATCATTTCTCTATGTGTACTTGTTGAGTGACTACAAAATTTTGTGGTTTTGTTTGTTTGTTTGAAATGCACTACAGCAATTCATAACCTATACAGTTAAGGTAGAATGAGTTGGATTCTCACGTGTCAACATTTTTCTCTTGGCCCAGGCCACCATCCTCTTGTGGGGAATTTACAGGCAGGACCCTCCATGGATGAGCCTGGACCCTCTTCCTTCCCAGACCCTCTCCCCTTGCTCCTGTAAGGCCCTGTTCCTTTACAACCAGGGCCAGACCAAGCCATTCCGGCTCCCTGGGCAGACAGGTTAATTGCGCCCCGGGTTAGGGGAGGGCACATGCGCGGCCCCGCCCCTGTGCCAGCATGCGGGGGAGGGCGCATGCGTGGCCCCGCCCCCGCCTGGCGCATGGGGGAGGGCACGCGGAGCTGGTGGCGGCAGGACGCATGTGCCTGGCCCGGCCCAGCTACTGCCGCTGGTGTGCAGCCTGGGGCCACCCGGGGTGGGCCGAGCCTGGCTGTGCAGGGCCCTGCGGCTGCAGGGAGAAGGGCGCTGCTGGCCGGCACTGTGGGGGTTAACGCGGCCCCCGCCCCAGGCGGCCGCTGCAGGGTAGCCGCTGGGAGCTGCTGCAGCCCGCGATTCGGGAGCTGGGCACACGGTGCCTGATGGCAGCTGCCCAGCTAGCCCATGCCTTAATCCGGCCCTGTTTACAACTTCAGTAGCACAGCTTTCCTGGTAAACTGATGCCATCATGACATTCTCTCTTTTCATCTGCTGGAGGAGAGCTGTCCAAGCAGAGTTCCTCTGTGGAGGGAGACTGCTACTAGCACTGAGGCTTGAGCCAGAAAGTACGCAGCTTAACACTGAGTGCTCAAGCTGAGCTTGCAGTGTTAACCACTACACAGAAATACACGGAAAACAGAGTCTACTTACTCAGGCAGTGACTGGAAAAGAAAGCCATTTTTGGAGAAGCAGCATGAATTCATAGGCTTGTCCGATACCATCACAAAAAATCCCGAACATGGTGGGGGGAAAAATTGGTTGAGCAAAAAAAAAAAAAGAGGGGGCCAAACTTGTTGAGAAAAAAAGGGGGGATGCTGCACCTTTAGATTCTTGCGCTCCCCCACTCCCTCCACCCCTGCCAGATGCAGCAGGGGAAAAATGGCCCCGCCCACCTTCTGTCCAAGAGAAACAGAAAATACCGGACATTTTACATGTCCGGTATTTTCTACAGGACAGAAGACACTATTTCCGGACTGTCCGGGTGAAAACCAGACACCTGGCAACCCTATGAATTCATTCCTCAAAGTTTGTGCAGTGCCCTCAACTCTTTGGATGGAGGGGCTATAGAATCATCAGCGTTTCTCCCTCCCTTCCCCAGATTGCCTTCCCTCCCCACATCGCACATTATAGACATGGAAGGGGGACCCCTTGTGCTCACCACTTGGGCTGCTCAGGTCTTACATTGCAGTATAAGAAGAAGACATGCGCGTGTTAGAGCAGCCTCCATGGGACTACTGCTCTCCCCCACCCAAACACCCTATGCACACAGGTGGGTCAGGAGTGGGAGAGAGGGTGCTTCTTTAATCCTTTTGCCCATACATGCTGCCAGAGTACCTGAGCTTGGGGGAAGCAAGGGGAAAGTGATCTATTTCAGATACAACACGGCTTTCACCCTCCCCCATCCCTTATCCCTGAGGAGAGCAGGCAATACCAAGAATCATCCTGTGTCCCTCTAAATCACAGTATGGTCTTTGGCCTGCTCTTTAGCCACAATCTTAGTCGTATGCACTAATCACTAGGGTTTTTAAAAAAATTTATTCAGAATTGCCAGCTCTTCTCTGCAAACACTTTAATATCTATGCAGAGTCTTCGACATTCAAGAAAATCCAGTTCTGAAACTGAACTAACCACCAAAAGACTGAAAAGCTAAAATGTTAACCATTGCATGCACACTCATGTCTTCTATTGTTTACTTAAAACCTAACACTGAAATATTTTATGTTCCAGTCTCAGAAATTGATAAATTGAGGCATGACACTGAAATATTGAGCTTTCAGAATATTAGCAACTTACCTCAAGCTGTTAAAGACAACCAAAAATGTCTCCCCCAGAAATTTAAAAGAAAAAAAAATACATTTTGCTTTCAGTCTTGAGGCTCTTTTCTTGTTGTTTCAAAATCAATTCCAGTTCTGTTTTCCAGATATCTATTAAACTGTATTGTAAGACAAGTATAAAGAAATTTTTATTTCCATTATATTTTTATTTTAATCACCTAAAAAAATCATTGTTATGGAAATGAGAAAGACAAAAAGAATCCCCAGGGACTGAGAAACTTTAATGATTTGCATCATTAGCATTGAAAAGAACTTGCCTTCAAATGGCCTCTTCACATTTTCTTTTATTTACATTTCCAGACAAAAATAAAATTAATTTCAACAGGGAAGATTTTCCTAGATTCAGATCCCATTTTGATTAGTGTGGTTATTAAAGCATGAATGTGACTTTGCTGTTCGTTGATGGACCGGTTCCTCTTTGTTATACTGAAATGTTTTTGAATTTTCACCCCATTTGTACAGGGCTTGCAACAGGGTAAACTCTTGGTAATCAGCAATTGTATTAGCATTGATAATTAGCACTGGTAATTGTAAAGACACTTTTCTAGCAATTACCTTTTTCAGTAAAGGAATGAGGAAAAAGTGACATTAATTTAACTCGACTCTGCAGTTTTCATTTAACAAGACTGTCCAAGCACAAGGCAAAAATGAAAAACAGAGTGTACTAAATCTATATTTAAATGCAGACACATTTCTATGACAAAGTAGTTCTTTCAAGGCTCAAATCAAAATTTTAAACAGTTTACCTTCTTTATGTCTTCTAAAGAGTTTTATGTAACAAACTTTCAGTGTCATCACTAATAGCGGTTCATGCCAAGGATTACTTTCTTAAAACTGCTACTCAAGCCTTGTGATTTGCAGTACACTTCTTATTACAGGATACATTATGCAGAAACCCTCTGCTATGTGATGGGACATGGCAACCCTGCTGTGAGAATGCCTATCAGTGCTTCTTTTAAGGCCCTTTCTCAATTGTCAGCAAAGTATTTTTTAAGGTTAAAAGGTGTAAAATTATTCTGAAATGCTTTTCTGACCTGTCGCCTATCACTGCAAAAAGCTATCGTTCATTTTTTTCTAAAATTGTATTTTTTTTTAAAAAAAGCAATATAATAAGAATAAGTCTAGTAAGAAGAAAATAGTTTTTCATGCTTTTCATTACATTTTTGTAAATGTTGGTATGGGTATATTATGATTGTTTCATTTCTAATTTTCTTCCTTTTGATACTCCCTTCCCAGAGCTGTGCAATCAACAGCGAAATAGCACCTTTTAAAATCTTCTCATTTATAGTTTGACAATTGTTCAAATGAGTTTCCTCATGTAATTTATAATGTAAAAGTCAAATGTATCAGGGTCATGAAGTATAAACTCAGTGTACGGGGGTATAAAACTCACATGATCTGTCATTCTTTAAGTGGTACCTGTACTTTGATTGAAACAACACTGAATATCAGCAGAAAAATCAGAAGAAGGCTTCTGTTCTCCAGACTTGTGGCTGGCTTTCATGGTTTTGCAAGCTGCTTAACTCTAGATTTCCCAGGCTACATAAATCATTTAAGGTCAATGATCCTGTAATTTTAAATCCTATGCACAAGAGGTTACCATCTCCCATTGTCTATAGCTTAGATTTTCCAATTGTAGCTAACTATTTATACTCCACTGCAATGCTGAAAGTGTTTCAAAATCACTTTATACTAAGTTTCATGGAGTGTTTTGTAAGTGTATAATCAAACTTATACGGGACAACTCAGCCTTGTACTAAAGATAGCAACCAATATGTAACAAAAGTGTGCATCAAACACTCAGGGCCCAATTGTCCCATCAGATGTGTGATACACGCACAATGGTGTAAGCTGCAACTGGAGCTGGGAACAGCAAAGCAAAATAAATTGGGGGGGGGGGAAGAGACAAGAGAGCAGGGGGCAGCAGAGCTGCTGTGCTGTTCTTATGTATCAAGACGGGTGTATAACACTGCATAAGTGAGGCACATATGCCAAGTGCTGCGACAGACAAGATGATGTGGCCAAGAGAAAAAGCAGCCAGTTGGAACACAGCAGCATGTTTTGTGTGCCCCTCTCCAGTGGGAGATAGGAAAAGGCACCAGGAGATCCAGCTTGAACTCTGCTTCCTCTGCAGCTCTGGCCATCTCCTGTAATCTTGAAAGTGAGATTTTTGTTTCCTAGCTGATGCAATGCTGTATGTGATCCACACTTCAGTGCTCTGTGATTTGATCTCTGTCTTTATCAGTGCTGGGTAAGTTCTTCATGTTCACAAATTTATTCTAAGCTCTTCAGCTTAGTTATACAACTTTCAATGGACTCACCCTCTCTTGTCCCCTGCCTCCTCCCTCACCTCCCGAAGCAACGGAATCCAATTGTCTTGATGCAAGTCCTTCACAGGGTATATTTTATTCTCACTGAAAATATTCAGCGATTTTTATTCAAACTATATCCCAGCATCCTCCAAGCCTGCAAATATCCCCTCTTCTTCCAGCCACACAAGGTGGAATATGAGCAGGACTTGATTTGAATGCTTGCCGGGGAGGCTTGGCAGTTCCTAGCCCCAGTACAGTTGGGCTTGCCATGTCAGTTATGTAAGTAACTAAATTGTTTGAACCCAGAACCTATTTGCTTGTGCCCTGGTGCCTCTTTCATTACAAATTAAGCACTGAGTGTCACGCTATTTTTTTCTGTATTGTATCAGTCCCGTTTTAGCAACAAAATGATCTTTTCACAAGTATCACATCCTGGGACAAAATGGCATGAGTCTGAAACTCCAAAGCGTTCCACAGCAGGTTCCTCTGGGAGGGGAGCAGGGTCTAGTGGGTTACAGCCAGGGGCAGATACATCAGGGATCTATGTAAGAATATCAGAATGGCCTTACTGGGTCAGACCAAAAGCCCATCCAGCCCTGTATCCAGTCGTCTAACAGCAGCCAATGCCAGGTGTTTCAGAGGGAATGAACACAACAGGCAATTGTTGAGTGATTCATCCTGTCGCCCATTCCCTGCTTCTGGCAAACAGAGGTGAAGGATTCACAGAACATAGTGCTGGATCCTTGCCTACCCTGGCTAATAGCCATTGAAGATCCTATTTTTCATGAATTTATTTAGTTATTTTTTGAACCCTGTTATATCTTGGCTTTTACAACATCCTCTGGCAAAGAGTTCCACAAGTTGACTATGAAAAAATACTTACTTTTGTTTGTTTTAAATCTGCTGCCTATTAATTTCATGGAGTGAGTCCTAGTTCTTGTATAATTTGAAAAAGTAAATAACACTTCCTTATTCAGTTTTTCCACACCAGTCATGATTTTTATAGACTTCTATAATATCTTCCCCTTAATCATCTCTTTTCCAACTGAAAGGTCCCAGTCTTTTTAATTTCTCCTCATTTGGAATGTGTTCATACTCCTAATAATTTCTGTTACTCTTCTCTGTACTTTTTCCAAATTCAATATAATGTTTCATATGGGCTGACCAAATCTGCACAAAGTATTCAATATGTGGGCATACTATGGATTTATATAGAGGCAATATGATATTTTCTGTATTCTTATCTATCCCTTTCTTAATGAGCCCCAATATTCTGTCAGGTGTTTTTTGATTACCACTAGACACGGAGCAGATATTTTCAGACAACTATTCACAATGGTTCCATGATCTCTTTATTGATAGGTTCAGCTAATTTAGACCCCATCATTTTGTATGTATATTTTGGGTTATATTTTACCATATGCATTACTCTGCATTTATCAGCAGTGAATTTCATCTGCCACTGTGTTGCCCCATCACCTAGTTTTGTGAAATCCCTTTGTAACGCTTTGCAATCAGCTTTGGACTTATATTGAATAAATTTTGTATCATCTGCAAATTTTCCCACCTCACTTTTTACCCTTTTTCCAGATTATTTATAAATATATTGAACAGCACTGGTCCTAGTACTGACCACTATTTACTTTTCTCCAACCAAACCATTTATTCCTATCTTTCCTTTCCTGTCTTTTGATTGGACTACCTGACAGTGCTTCAAGGATCATTAGATGATCCTTAGTTTATCTTAATGACAGGCCTTTTGTTATCTTAATCACCCGGCCTCTATTTATAAACAAACTCCCTGCTACAAAGGCCCTGCTGCTACCTGATTCTGAATTAATCACATCTTACGGTCAGGCCAGGTCTATACTAAGGGATAAGTTTGAATCAAGATACTATGTTAATTGCAAAGCTGAAGTCGAGGTACCTTAATTCAAACTTTCATGCTGTCCCCACAGTGGGAGGTCGATGGGAGAAATGCTGCCATTGACTTCCCTTGCCCCTCACAAGGAGTAGGAGTACTGGTGCTGACGAGGGTGCCCTCAGCATTTGATTTAGTGGGTCCTTACTCGACCCACTAAATCAAATTCCAGAAGATCAATGTCCAGAGCTCTGTCTTGGGATAAGGTGAGTAGACTCCTAGCACAAAATTTGGAGCGGGAGGCTAGAGATCCCCAGTATCCTAAATGGTGTTCCTGTTTCCCACCTACTTTTGCTGGTGCTAGCAAGAGAGGGACATTTTTAGCAGATTTCACTAGAGTCGACATAGCTTTATATTCCAACTGGTTTTACCACTTCCTATTTTCGAACTAAGACTCTGTCTACACCGCAAAGAAGTCCTGTGACTGGCCCAAGCCAGCCAACTTGTGGGGCTTTTCACTGCCGTGTAGACAGCCAGGCTCAGGCTGGAGCCATACCTCTGGGACTCTGCCACCTAAATGTATCTTATTAGCATGAAACTGACCAGAAAGTGGCTCCAATCTGTTAATTACACAAGTGCTAAAATATGAGGGAAATGATTAAATTATGAAACAGTGGAGCCACAAGGAGAATGTGACCTGATCTTTGTGAGACAATATAAAGCTAGACCAGAGGTTCTCAAGCAGTGGTCCACAGAGCGTTCCCTCTAAGGTTCCAGCACCGGAAGGTTTTCTGTCTGAAAATGAACTGGCTCTTGTCCAATATAAAATTAAAAAGTGACTCTTAAGCAACAGTTTGAAGATGAATTTCCAGTAGAAGCTGAACAAAACAACTGGACACGTAATCCTTTTGGAATTGAAATCAGTGAGCTGCCCCTTGGTTCGTCTAATTAGACACAGGAGTGCTTGTTGGAGCTTTCTTGCAATGAAACCTTTCAGTCCAGAATTTAAAAGACATTCCTTCATTGAATTTTGTATTCAGAGAAATAGAAAGTACTCAGAACTTTCAAACAAAGCAGTGCATTTTCTGATGCCACTACGTACCTGTGCTAAACAGGCTTTTCATCACATATTGACCTCAAGTCCAAATACAGAAGCAGGATGAATGCTCCACCTGATCTGAGGCTAAAGCTGACAAACGTTACACCTGATTTCCCTGAACTTTGCTCATAAAAACAGGAACATCCATTGCATTAGAAAGGTAAGACTATGGATATTAAAATATGAGCTGTGTGTTTTTATTTGTAAAACAAAATTGTTTGATGATGCTCATGGATGTTTGATGGTGCTAATGTGCTAATGTATTCCTAGTAACACAACAGAGAAGTATTTAAGCCCTGATGCTTTCTGTTAACTGTATTCCAGTCCATGACCAAAGCTTTCAGAGTATTTTTTTTTAAATCCAATCCACCTCCCACCCTCCCACTCAAAAAAACCACCCCAACTCAAAAATCAATTCTGTATCCCGAGTGGATACTTCAGGTCCCTCGTTGTCACTGTTTTTTAATTAAAAAAAACTAGTAATGTTCAAATTTGTTGCAGCAGACACATAAGAAGCACAAGGCAATGAGCACTGCCATCAAAAACAGGAAGGTCACTACCAGATAAATAAAAAATAAAGCCCTATCTCAAAGAAAGAGGAAATAAATAACCCCAGATACAAAACGGGGAAGGCAGGGAGGAACTTTCATAACCAGCATACTCATTGAATAAAGTCTTCCCAGTCTTGCATTCCTTGTGCTCCCAAAAAATCTCATTACACACAGCTCAACTTTTGGGAGCACAAGGAATTTCAGACTGGCCCACAGTGAGTTTATTTTCATCCTGCCCCTTTCCTGCAGTCCATCTATCTTTTCCCACTATAACCAAGCATTACTACAGGGAGATGTGGAATCAGGATAAGAAAGTTACAGACAGAGTGATTATCAATGGTGTTTAGGATGATCATTTTTACAGCATCACGCAGGTGTATGTGACTTTTGCCAGGCCATATGGCAAAAACAAAGATCCCTGATCCACAGGCTTACATTCAGAGGTTCCAAACCTGAAAATCCTCTCTGTGCATTGATCCATGCAGGGAGAACTTCCAGGACAGAGCCCTAAGTAGCTCTGAGAAGTAATGGTCTACAGCAGATGTGGGCAAACTTTTTAGCCTGAGAGCCACAACTTGGTATGGAAATTGCATGGAAGGCCAAAACTGGGGTTTGGGGTGCAGAAGGGGTGTGGACTCTGGCTGAGGGTGCAGACTCTGTGATGGGGCTAAAAATTAGGAGTTCAGGGTGCAGGAGGAGGCTCCAGGATGGGATGGAAGGGTACAGACGGCTGGAGAGAGCTTCCAGCTGGGACAGGGGAATGGGGTGCTGGGGCTAAGGGCTGGGGCTGCAGGCTCTCCAGTTGGGCTGGGAATGAGGGATTTGGGGTGCAGGTGGGTGATCTGGTCTGGGGTGGAAGGATTTGGGGGCAGTAGGGAGAACAGGGCTTGGGCAGGGAGTTGGGATGGGTGAGGTTTCAGTTGGGGATGAGGGGTTTGGGGTGCAGGTGGGTGCACTGGACTGGAATTGAATGGTGGGAAGGGGATCAGGGCTGGGGAAGTGGGTTGGGTTATCGGGGGGCTCAGAGGTTCACACTTGGGCAGCGTTTACATGAAATGGTTCCTGGAAGCAGCAATCTGTCTGTCCCCACACTGGGAGCCACAGCCATTGGGAGCCGCAGGAACTCAAGAGTCTGCATTATAAGATTCCCATGTCCTGAGGAACCTACAGTCTAAGGTCCCAATATAGGATCACACTTCCTCAGCGGAGTGGGATGTGACTAGAGAAGAAAAATGGACAGGAACAGACAAATGAAGGGAAGGGTGATGGCAACAGGAATTAACACACCTTTATATGTATTAGACTTTGTTTACAGCTACCCTCTCCCCCCCAGTCAATCTAGCAAATAGAGTAGCTGAAGTTGACATACTTACTGCAGTGTCTTCTGTGCTATAAGGTCAGTGGGGGCTGTTCTACTGTCAACTCCAGCTACTCTTCTCGCCCTGGTGGAGTACCGGAGTCAATGGGACAGTGCTCAGAGATCGATTTGTTATGTCTAAGCAGACACAATAAATTGACTGAGGGTGGATCAATCACTGCAGCATTGATCCACCATATAGTGAAGACAAGCCCTGTGTCAAGTGTACAATTCTGAGTCATCTGTTGTTGTGTTGTGTTGTTTTTTAAATAATACAAATGGGCAAGAGAGAAATTAAATTAACTAGTATGTTTTAATTGATGGAGCTGCAAGAAATGCAGAAACTGAACAGCACAGATTTCGTAAGCTAAGAAATCAGATGTTAAATATATCCTTTTAAACCAGACATTGTCCTTTTAACCGTGGGATGTATGTTTAATTTAACAACAATATCACCATTTGTACAACAAAATACTATGCAAGCATTGATTAATTGGTCCACTTTCTTGATTCCTTCTCTTTTCCTTTCTACTTAGCCTGCCTTTTCTCACAGGTTTTAGCACATCTCTAGAGAATGCTATCATTTTGAATGAAGACACAATAGGAGTTATATAATGCAAAAATGTTCCATAAAAAAAGCAATGACTTTGTTGCTGATGCTAACAAAGTTGGCATAACGTAGAGGAAGGAGAAAACTTTGGTTTTAAAAACTTGCTGACATTTGATATATCTAATGCCCAGAAATCCAATGAGGTAACAACAACACTCCCTTCTGAGATCAAGTACTAAACTTAAGTTACCCTTACTTAAGAGCAAAGTCATGACTCTTTCCATTATGGTCCCTTAACTTCTCATACTCAGTCCCTTACCTGCAAGGAGCATGGTTATTTTTTTTTTTTATCCATTCTGGTAACTACAGGAGGTACTCAATATATACTCAACATCTGGTTGCTTCACTGCTTTGCACTGGCCAACACAAGAACATTTTAGATTGGAGGCAGCAATTATGCCCCATATAATTCCACTCTGTAGACTACGGCTATGTTTTCTTCAAATAGTTCTTATCTGTAGAATATTTCATCTGGTTCACTTCTGTAAGTTAGTGAGCATAACAAATAGTCTGTGTAAAGAAAACTTAACCATCTGGATTGCAGTGAGTTGATTTTGGCTGTTATAGTCAGAGGGACTGTGATGCGGTGGGAGTTGTAGAAGAAACTTTGGCTGAATCCACTCTCCTGGGAAGTACTTGGAAGAGGGGAACGTGATCAGGAATAGTCAACATGGATTCACCCAGGGCAAGTCATGCCTGACCAATCTGATTAGCTTCTATGAAGAGGTAACTGACTCTGTGGACATGGGAAAGTCAGTGGATGTGATATACCTTGACTTTAGCAAAGCATTTGATACAGTCTCCCATAATATTCTTGCCAGCAAGTTAAGGACGTATATATTGGTTAAATGGACTATCTGATGGACAGAAAGCTGGCTAGATTGTCAGGCCCAACAGGTAGTGATCAACGGCTCAATGTCTGGTTAGCACTCAGTTTCAAGTGGAGTGCCCCAAGGATCAGTTCTAGGGCCGGTTTTGTTCAACATCTTCATTAATGACCTGGATGAGGGGATGGATTGCACCCTCAGCAAGTTTGTGGATGACACTAAACTAGGGGGAAAGGTAGAGATATTGGAGGGTAGGGATAGACTCCAGAGTGATCTAGACAAGTTGTAGGATTGGGCGAAAAGAAATTTAATGAGGTTCAACAAGGACAAGTGCAGAGTCCCTCACTTGGGACGGAAGAATCCCAAGCACTGTTACAGGTTGGGGACCAACTGGCTAAGTAGCAGTTCAGCAGAAAAGAACCTGGGGATTACAGTGAATGAGAAGCTGGATATGAGTCAACAGTGTGCCCTTGTAGCCAAGAAGGCTAATGGCATCTTGGGGTACATTAGGAGGAGCATTTCCAGCTGATCTAGAGAAGTTATTATTCCCATTTATTCAGCACTGGTGAGAACACATCTGGAGTATTGTGTCCAGTTCTGCACCTTCCCCCTCCCCCCCAGTATGGAAAGGATGTGGACGCATTGGAGAGGGTCCAGCAGAGGGCAATGAAAAGGTTTAGGGGGCTGGAGCACATAACCTACGAGGAGAGGCTGAGGGATTCGGGCTTATTTAGTCTGCAGAAGAGAAGAGTGAGGGGGGATTTGATAGCAGCCTTCAACTTCCTGAAGGGAGGTTTCAAAGAGGATGGAGAGCGGCTGTTCTCAGTAGTGACGGATGGCAGAACAAGGAGCAATGGGCTCAAGTTACAGTGGGGGAGGTCTAGGTTGGATATTAGGAAAAACTATTTCACTAGGAGGGTGGTGAAGCACTGGAATGGGTTACCTAGGGAGGTGGTGAAATCTCCATCCCTAGAGGTTTTTAAGTCTCAGCTTGACAAAGCCCTGGCTGGGATGTTTTAGTTGGGGTTGGTCCTGCTTTGGGGCAGGGAGCTGGACTTGCTGACCTCCTGAGGTCTCTTGCAGCCCTGGGATTCTATAATTCTATGATTTTTAAGTAGGAACTGCAAAGGCATTACCATCTCCTTTGACAAGAGACAACGGTTGCCATTCTCTGCCCCCATTCGCTCTGCATCCAAACAGCTCCAATGGCTGGTACAGAAAAGGCCCTGGGTTCCACCCTCACTCTGCTCCTCCTTGGGTGGCAGCAGCACTGTCAGAGAGCCATCTCTATGACCCCAATGGGCTTATGCCCTGCACCCAGGCCGCAATACGAAGGAGACAAGAAAGCTCTTTATGCCATACCCTTTGACTGTGTGCCTACACAGAGCTAGGCACAGTCTGGCTGTAGAATTCCAGTTTCTCTCCTCTCAATTATTTTGTAATTACAGCTCCTGCATTTCCCAGGCACTAAGGCAAAACGTATACAGGGGGTATACAGTGTTCTTCCATTTCATGCCCTTATCGCCTTTCCCAGTTTTAAATTGCTCCAAGAAGTATTTAATCGAAGCAGTAATGAGAGCAATTTTACCCAGACTCAATGTACTGTGGGACAAATTCACTGCTGGCACCATATGGGTGCAACTTCTCTGTTCATTCAGCTGAAGAGCCTAGAGTTAATTCAGCAAACATTAATCAGATTTAGACTGTAGTGACATATATGCACCAATAGTAAAATCACATTTATGAGAGCATAGCTAACTAGTCCTAACTCTAAACAAGTCACACAAAACAAAAGCAAACAGAAAACCACTGCAGATGACTGAAGAAATATATCTGGAGACAAGAGTTACAAGGAAAACGAGAGCCTGCTCTAAAAAAAAAAAGTTTAGAATTTTATTGTGTTTCTGAATACACATGATAGGGAAAATACCTGTTTACATTAACACTGCCACAAAAGACTTCCATATGGACCTAAACAAGTGGCAAAGCAATCCCTTTCCATACAACTAGAAAAACAAGGTATGTTTCTCTTTGAATTGCAAAGAAAGAAAAATGGTTTGATGCAGTCTGCCTTACACTAGCAAAAATATGGAGGAACACCAACTTAAAAACACAGAAATTCACAATACACTGGGCACGATTCTATACTCGAGTCAGCGCACATGAAGGAAACATTAGCAGAAAGTGAAGCTGTAATGGAAACCATCTCAGTGCAGCAATCTGAAAAAAACTTAAACCAAACCAACAGAAAAATAAAGCCCAGCAACATAGAAGGGGAAAAATCTGCACCTGTTTAAGACACATTCAAAGGAATCCAATCTGGAAATTTTACATAGCAACAACATAGTATTATTAGAGAGACATCAAATTACCATTAAAAATTTCAAATTACCATTAAAGACTTCTTAACACCCTTGAAGAGTCCTGTAACAACATAACAACTGAAGGAATGGCTTCAGGAATCCAAACTCACAAAATCTTCCTAGATAAGGAAGAAAACAAAATGCTGAAACAGTGCTGAATGCAAAAGTCATCCTGGTCTGAATCTTTAATTATTGCAAAATTGAATATCCGTAAAAATATTAAATTCATATGTCAATCTATCAAATGCACCACATTAAAAAAAAGCACCCCACACAAAACAGATTCACGGGTCTTCAAGCAAGACGGGGATATAACCTCACCTAGACCCTATTCATCATTTAGGTCAGTGTCCTACTTGTCCTGCTGGAACAATCCCCAAAAGCAAGACTGCCTCTAACTCCTTAGAGCTAAAAATACTCATCTAATAGTGGGTTTTCATGATATATTTATTAGTCTCTAAGGGTATGTCTACACTACCACCCTAGTTCGAACTAGGGTGGTTAATGTAGGCATTCAAAGTTGCAAATGAAGCCCGGGATTTAAATATCCCGGGCTTCATCTGCATCTTGCCGGGCGGGCGCCATTTTTAAATCCCCTTAGGTCGAACTCCGTGCCCGCGGCTACACCCGGCACGGAGTAGGTAGTTCGAATTAGGATCTCTTATTCGAACTACCGTTACTCCTCATGGAACGAAGTGTACCGGTAGTTTGAATTAGAGATCCTAATTTGAACTACCTACTCCGTGCCGCGTGTAGCCGTGGGCACGGAGTTCAACCTAAGAGGATTTAAAAATGGCGCCTGCCCGGCAAGATGCAAATGAAGCCCGGGATATTTAAATCCCAGGCTTCATTTGCATTTTCGAATGCCTACATTAACCACCCTAGTTCGAACTAGGATGGTAGTGTAGACATACCCTAAGGTGCCATCAGACTGCTCATTGTTTTTAAAGTTACAGACTAACTCAGCTACCCCTCTGACACCTACATGCCATTCATTTGTTTACTTATGCAAGCTTATCTCTGAAGAAACACTCACCTTCATGAAACTTAGTGAAAAATAGGGGCCCTACTCATATATCTGAGGAAGGAGAGAAATGACAGTATTTCAGAAAAAGCCCCCAACCAACACATGTAAAAATCTTACTCTAGATTTCACACCTTAAATTACATACATTTATTATGATATGCACCATGAAGCTTCAGGCTGAGTCTGAAAGCATTACAAGAAAAAGCTATGCTGTAAAGAAACCTCACAATAAAGTTGTGTGACAGTATTCCACAATAGGCAAATGAAGCCTAGAACCCAACTTGAACAGATTTCACTGACTTGGGCTAAATCTCCAATTAAAACCTTCCATCTACAATTTGGCCATCAAGAGCTCCACATACACGGGAAGATGCAGCGCAGAACTAGGGGAGAATCCACATATTATTGTTCACCATGCCAACCAACCCTAACTTCCTGAACAGTGGAACAACCAAACCCTTCCAAAACAACTGAGCAACCATCTCCACAGCTACTGAACTCCCACCTAGCTAGCAGACTGCCTCAGCACAGCGAGGGGTGCAAAACTAAGGAAAACTCTTGCAACAGCCTGAATCAATGACCATAAACCAAAAGCTGGAATAGGCAAAAACAAAGCACAATCTCAACCCAGAACACAGAGACCATGGAATCAGTGGTGCAGATGAGAGATTGACACTGGCACTTTCTAGTCTACTGTCAAATGCCGGGAAGTGCAAGAAAGATATTTCTGATAGTCTGAAGAAACCACAAGAGACTTACTCGAAAAGTAGTGTGGAATAGCTGAGGCTGATCCCAGTGGGAAAAAAGAAAGAGACAGCACAAGATGGAATCTCCCTGCACAGCAACCTGCCAGTGGATCAGAAATGAACAGCAAATGGACACAGGGGATCAAGCCCCAAACATGGTGTTTAACCCTGTCATGGGTGGGTCATAGTGAAGGGCCAGTCTCTTTCTTACACTCTGGCAACACATAGTTTTTGCCTCACAAAGAAGTCTCATCGACTAGAAATGAAACAAATTAGTTCAGCTGATACTAGTGATGAAGAATACCACCCGTATGTAGTGGCACATTATCCGGAGTCAGGGGGAGCATCTGAATGCTCCCTGGCTAACTCATGTGCCGTCACATCATGTGTCAGTGACCTCACTGGATTCAGCACCTCTGAATAGAGATAAAGAATAAATAGAGAGCTATAGAATAAATGTAGCATGGGGTCCAGGGACAAGGCTTCTTCATCCAACGCAGGCAGTGCAGTTGTTCAGCAAAGTCCCTCGGCTCAGCATGATAGCCCATCAAGACAGGCAGAAAAGAGAAACAAGGAGGAAAAACAAGGAGGCGACTGGGACAATACGACAGGATAAGGAGAGTAGAAAGCCAATGACAAAAGAAAGACAGGAAGTAAAATTCAGAATATGAATTTTAACAATGTCTATGAAAGAAATGTAATACATTTCTGTGCTTATATATTTCCTGACAACCTTGAGAAATCTGTGTTCATGTTAACATTCATTTGGATCATGACTGATGTGGCAACATAAAACAACCTGGGACTACTCATATGTACAATTTTGGTGGTTCTGCATCAGTGGGTTTGATTCCCCTCTCGCATAGTCATTTGTATCTGTGCAAGGCATTGGAGAGCAGACTCTAGATTGCTAGATGAATGAGAACAAGCCAGCAGTCTCTGTAACAACCTATTTACCAGGGAAAACCATGCCAAATTAAAGCTGCCCAAGGACAGCATTAATACATGCAACAGTTGACTTTGCATTTGCTCTTTCTCCCAGGAATGATTTTGCATTTTTAAAATTTCATTCCTTGTGACCCAAATCTTTCCCCTTTCCTGGAACATGTACAATTCTTTGTTTTAGAATTCTACCTATTCTGCGGGAATTTCCTGACCTTCAACTAACTACATATATGACATTACATTTCTTTTCGAGCAAATGGGTTTATATCCAATACAAGAAAAGAACAGCTCAATGCAGAAGCTTATTTTCATAATACAGGGACAAATTCTGAGATTCTTCCTCAAATTTCCTGAATTCTTATGGCAGCAAATTCATACGAATGCCAAAGGAAGTTTGCCTCAGTAAAGGCTTCTGAATATGATCTAACAATATTAATGGCCAGTTTTTGCAAACCCTTAATCACACTAAAGAGAGCTTACTCACATGCAGGATTCAATTAAAGTCAATAGTCTTATATTATATCAGTCTTTATTATGCTTGAAGTCAACGGGATTACTTATATGAATAAAGATTTGCAGAATCAGGTACAATATGCCGTTTAGCTTTTCTTGAGAAAATAAGTGACAACATTAAAAGTAAGTTTTGAAATTTTTTTATTCTGACCTTTAAAAAGGAAGAAATTAAGAGATTTAACATTAGCACTTTGAAATCCCTCAATCTCAGTTTGTGAGCAGTATACATCTCAAATTGTGGTCCCCCACCAAATTTTTTAAAAAGAGGGATTCAGCCATTACAAAATGTAACATTTATAGAGTTTCAAAATCAAGTTTAATTTTTTGGGATCAGAAAGTTCATTATGTGGAACAACATAATGTAACCCAACACATCATAATAAATGGGACAGCTACATTCAACTTTGACAGGAAAACTGAAGCATGTTTCAGTTACTATGGAGTGCTTGCATAAATTCTACATTCTTTACACATACTGAAACCAGCCACATTAGAAACACATTATAGATAAATTCTATATGATTTGAAATGCAGATAGAAAGTTGACACATGCAGTTAAGTGGGCTAATTATTGTCTCACCAAAACTCACCCTCTTTGTTGGAGAATATCACACATCTTGAATAGACAGAAGAAGGCATTACCATCGAGGGACACTGTCAGGGGTATGAAAATGACATTGTAGATTTTGTGGAAATGTCAGAAGATCATAAACCAGTTATCAGAAGTTTTAATATTATGACTTAGAGAATTTTGGTTCCAGATTATTATTTTAGAGAGAGCTGCTAAAATAATCTTCCTGCCCATCATTCTGACCATACCATTGCCCCTTGAAATTGTCCACTGGCTCCCCCCTCTTCCACTCTCTCAAACTGAAGTTTTTGTCTTAACCTTTATAGTCCTTAATCATGGGTCCCCATCCTACTTAACCAGTAATGTCTTATGACATTACCCTCGCCCCTGTCATGCCAGGAGGCCAGCCTTAATCAGCTTCTTTCTTTTTCTCACAAGTGTCAACTCTTTCTTACATATCAACCTTTGCTATGGAATACCCTCTCTGCAATGATCAATAAAGCTACTTCCCTCTTCTCTTCTAAATAATTTCTTCAGATCTTTTTCTGCTGCAACGTCAACGTGAAATTAACCAGTATTTAAAGGTTTGTCTCCCGGGGCAGTTGTGAAAAGCCAAAATTTAATATAGATATATTCCTCCTCGCCCTAATCCCCTTACATTTCTCACTTCTTAGATTAGAAACTCAGGAATAAAATAGGTCATTTCATTCAGCCTCAGAATACCCCCTCTGCCCCCCCCCCCCAAGGTATGTAAGGATCGCTTCAACCATCACTTGGTTGGAAGTTACTGAATAGCATACAGTGACATTGCACAATAGCTTAGGCTCTTTAGTGGCCACACATGGGTGGGATCTCAGTTATGCATCACTTCTAAAAATGGAGACACTGAGCAGCATAGTGCCAGGGAGCACCATGCTGATTCAGAGAGAAGAGTGACACCTAGTGAATTACAAATCTGTCTTCATTCAACACAAAGGCATTTCTCCTAGACCTGCCATCCAGGTATGAAAGTAGCTTGGCCAGGCCTCATAGGCCCAGTCAGAAGGGATCATAGCACAAGGTAGTATGACAGTGAGCCATGGAAAAGCCTTTAAACTAGGAACTGCAACAATCAAACAAATAAACATTCTTTGCCTCCATAATAAATCCACAGGTTTGAAACCAGAGTGATTCCACACACTCCCATGAAGTTGCTTTGGATTTGCACTAGTGTAACAGAGCATTGACCTCAATAGTAGCATTCTGTTTCAACATATTCACCACCACAGCATGAGCAAAATTCACCCTGTTCTCTCAGGCAGGGTGCAACAATCACTCTTGGGCACAATTTTTCCCAATCAACACTCTCTTTGTCTTCCCTTCTGCAGATGGCTTCATCATTTCTGTACTATCTCCCTGCATCAAGTAGCAAAGAGGTGGGAGGGAGAATGCTTGTCTGTCTGTCTTTAAAAAGCCTCAGAGTTAATACCCTTGCACTCCTCCTTCAGGCCAAGAACATTACCTGTGGTGTGCACGTGTTCTTCTCTTTACTGGTCTTGGTAGCAAGACTCCCGAGTTCTCTTCTGAACCTGCACCTCTCACGCAAAGCAGCAGCCGCGTTGTTATCAGTTCAGCCAGCACTCTTTGGTTGATCAATGAAGTTTTGTCACTGCCGAGGTGATAAGAATAAAAACATTTAAGCAATCAGTTAATCTAACAAATATGTTAAATATTACGAGACAATAAGTTTGAATGCCCACAGCTTTCATTTACACCAGACATAAATCTCAGAGAAAATTGCACAGATGCAATCACTGTTGAACATGGGAAGTGTTTGGCACATTTGAGCTCTGCTACCCTGAAGATAAGACTTGAAAAAAGGACTGACTGCCTATCAATACCTTCACAGAGCACACCCTTTTGAGCTTTCTAAATACATTACATTCTCACCACACTACTTTTTTTCCAGGGCTGTCTTTAAACACAGATTCTCAGTTGTAACTTAAGACTTTTGATAACTTGTCCCCCTTTGAATTTTTAGTAAGCTATTTAATTGTAGGTAACATTTACTAACATTAGTCAAATGTCTCTTATCAATACACTCTTTATAAAATGTTTTAACATTTATAAAGCATCTACAGTAAACTTGTCAGATAGTATTCCTTAAAATCAAGTCTGACAAATATATTATGGAGGAGTTGGTAGTAACTTCACAGAGGAGATTGAATTGGGATTTACACATAAACCAGGACTAAACACCCCTCTGTTTCACACTGTAAGGTCTAACTATTATCTTCAAAATAGGCACAGTAGCTTTTTTTGTGACTAATTGAATTTTCCATTAAATTTGATTAATTAAAAACTTCCCTAACTTTTAGAAAAAATGTGTTCAGTGTTTGAAATTATGTCCAGTTCCCCCCACACAATTTTTGTACTTCTCAAATAAAAGCTATCCCCACAAATTTCAATAATCTCTCTCTTTCACACACATACACACACGCACACATGCACATGCACACACACATTCACTCGCTCACACACTTTGAATGTAGCCCACCTGAACTTGTAAAATTAAAACAGTAGTTATTTCTCTTATTCAGAATAAGGTAATTAAATTATGCTAATTCACCAATGGTATTATTAGTTTGTAATATGACTGAATGCACAGCCTTTGAACAGATGGTGACCTAACTTCTTAAATTTTCCTCAAAAGACTACAAATTGCCCAATTTTATCCACAGCTTAGTCCTATCTAGGTAGTAGCCAAAGCCTCTTTAACATCCAGGGTTGCATGCCAGGGACATTATAGGATTTTGGTTAAAACCACAGACAATAATGCAGGATGACTGACATGAAAAGAGAATACAGTTTGGGGCAAGGTCTAAGTACCACTTTGTCTTTGTGGAATATGGTATAAAGCTACCACGACTGCCATTCTAAGTTCTTAGTAGTCAACACCTCAGTCAGGAACAACTAGAGCATCAGAAAAAGAGAGTAAGTGTGTGAAAGAGAAAGAGAGCAAGTTGCTAAAGGCTCAATAAGCTCTTCTTTGACTTTCGTTAACACCACATGCAAGTTCCACAGACAAGCAGTCTCCCAGATGTGACTGTGCATGTTTACATGACACTTTAAAAATTATTGCAGCAGAACATGGTGAAATAGTGATCCTTTTCACAGGACATACCTGGCAGGAACAGCCAGCAAGCAAGCCAACAGAGAGCTTGAACAAATCCATTCATGCAGAGCTGGGAATGAAATCTAGTAAAGGAATTCTGCACTGGGCCCCCCCAGCCTGCCTTGGAGGGTCCCATGCATAGGCAGTGCAGGGCTAGGCACAAGGTTGCTTCCAGAAAAACAAATCAGAAGCCCTAACATAGGGGACAGCTCTGGAGCATCAGGACAGGATCATGCCCTTGCTGAGATTCCAAGTAATGTTGGGCCCACAAGATAGGTCTGGGAAGCTGCTGTAACTTAGACAGTGAAGGAAGCCCCCTCCAGAGCAGCCCAAAATGGCTTTAATCCACTGTCACCTCCTCTTCCCACTGGCCTGGGAGTTATATTCTGAGCTTCTAAGGGGCCCAATGCAGGCTCTCTCCACTATGTTTCATTCCCAGCTCTGCATGAATGGATTTACCCACACCTCCCTCGTCCTGCCACAAAGCAAGGTATGAAAGTTTCATAACAGGAAGAAAGGCTCTTGTTATGCTTCCCTCTTCCACATCAGTGCAAAGGCCCGTCCCACAATGGCCCCAAAATCCTTATTATATGTTTGTCTCACCTGAGATGGATGATACCATGACACAAACCAGTTACACAGTTCTTACTGTATGGACACTGTATACTAAAATATAGCAGCCTGAAAGTTTAGCTAATAGAGAAATTCTACTGACTGAACAGGCTTATGTGTTTTCTAATATATTTAATAGTGACGTGAGTGCCTGCAGCGAGGTCCTCTTTACAGTCCTGTTAGTCTCCTTTGCAAAAGAGAAAAGTGTCACTGAGTAAAGCAATTACTTCTGTTTTTCTGGAATGAAAGGCAGGAGAGAGAGGTGCTGCCTTGCTTAAAGAACATCATCATTTCAGTTATATTGTGCACTGTCTTGCTTCCCGTGTGATCTACTACTACCATTATGTGCTAACAGTGTGTTGGGAGCTGCATTGCACAAAGTGGAGGCAACCTGTGTTCCAGAGAGTTTACAGTCTGAAGCCCTTAGCCATGCAAATATTAGCACATGCACTCTTACGCATGTGAGTTAATCCCACTGACCTCAGTGAGAGTGTGTGCACAAAGTTAAACAGGTGTATGTTTTCATTTCCTCTTTTTAGATCCTGATACTGCAGACCACAGAATGACCTGAGAAGTCTAATGAAAGAGTTAAGAAAACAAGGTGAAGCAGAGGGATCGTGGGGTTTTTTCCTTTGTTTGCTCACTCATTCCTTTGTTTGCTCACTCATTTTCACATGGATACTGCACATGCATTGCCAGTGATTTCTTGCACTACTGTGAGTTTAGCTCATGGTAATGATCCGATCCCATTAGAATTTAGAAAATAGTTGCTACCTCTGCATGCAAACTACAAGCACAAAGCAGCTGTGATCATGAATACAAATTCTTCTCTGATCTCTGCTACACCCATGACATGCACCGCTTTCCGTCTAGGCTGTGTGATTGGAGCAGTTCTCAGGGACAGGAATTAGTGATCCTCGGAAAACAGGTCCATGTATCCTGCAAAGTTATGCTTTCCGGAGATAGGGTGCTTGAGTGCTGGGACAATCAGATCAGTGTGGGAGCAAGGACAGTGCAAAACAGACAAGTTGGCATAATATGCTCTAAATTGGCATAATAGGCTGCAATAGAGGCAAGGGAACTGCTTGACAGAAGAGCCCATTCCTTCAGAGTCCCACAGGGTTCTACCCGTAGGCCTTTACTTAGGTGATATAAGGACTGTTGGGAGCAGACTTTGGCCTATTTTACATATGGATCTAAGGGTATGTATCTGAAGAGATCCTCAATTTGCCCTCAATATGCCAGTGTTCTCCTCTCTGAGGGGAAGGGAGTGGGGAGGTGGGGACTCATGCCTGGACACTGCAATCCAGTATTGCCTACTCAGTTCCCCCTCAGACCTGCAACAGCCTCTCTTCTCCCGGTTCTCCCTCTGGATGTTCTGGGGGTTTGCCCTTTGGCCAAATCCCATAGAAATCTGAACCCCCTTCTGGGGGTAGGGCGAAAGTTCAGATAAAACAGGGGTGGGAACCTGCAGCCTGTGGGCTGCCCCTGGTTCATTAGGCTAAGCCGCTGGCAGGCCGCCAATCCGTTTGTTTACCTGAGCATCCACATACATGGCCACTAACAGCCCCCAGTGGCCACTGTTCTCTGTACCCACTCAACGGGAGCTGCAAGCGGCTGTGCCTGAGGATGCTCAGATAAAACACACATTTGGTGGCCTGCTGGAGGGCTAACCCTGAAGAACCATGTGCAGCTGGTGCACCAGAGGTTCCCACCCCTGAAATAAAAGTTCAAACAAGGCTTCAAACTCTTAGCCCTTCCACCCCATTTAACCTGCTCTATAGTTCTCTTGGTGGCCCCATCTCAACTACTCCACTACAAGAGTATATGCTGAGCTTGTAGCGCACTCCCCTTGCTATACCTTGCCTGTTAAACCATAGCTCAAGAGCCTCTCTGGCAGGAAGACTTGTCTTCTTTGTAGTTTCTTCCAACTAAGCACCCTCAATCTTCTTGTAAGACCTGGCGCCACCTCCTCTGGCCAGCAGACAATTAGGTAATCAAACCCCAGGTGCAGAGCATAACTAACTTTCCTTCACATAGCAGGTGATAGGCTGTTAAGCCCCATCAGATCCTCAGGTATCACTTATTCTAAGCTTTGTTCAGGTACACAAAGCTAGAAAGCAGGACAAAACCAAGGGCTCGAGTGGATTTGGATAATATAAAAACTAGCCTGAACCTTTGAGGTGCATCTCTGAAAAAGAATCTGCAGCCTTTTTAAAATTTGCCTATCGCATGTCAAAACATGTTGGACAAAAATGGCTCACAGCACCACAACTAGAGATAATTCCCTAGGGAATCTGGGCGTAGAGGAGTGGGACTGGCATTTGAGTGCATCGGTGACTCTGTACACACAGCATATGCACACATATTTAAGTTTCTGCGTGGAGTCCCAAACATGAAAGTTCACACAATAATTACATGAACAGAAAGCACTGTGTCTGGGAAGAGTCCAAATGCCATCTCTTACTTAATCACCCTGCAGCCACATTTCAGATTATTCTGTTTACTGGTTACATGTTAAAATGCAAATCACATACTGTAGCTTGAACACATAAAAAAACTATTTTTTGGCATAAAGATCTACCAAAATATTTTTTTTCCAAATTAACTTGTCTGAAACATCCTCTGCTTCAGTATTAGTTCCTTCCTCTTTACATTGCAGTTCTGCGGGTAAGTTGCCAAAGCCTGTCAATTAACAGTAAGCCTATCCCTTATGAACAGAAGCAGAGACTGTGATCATGTTCAGCTAAGATCAAGGATTAGTAAATCAGCATGGCACCAGATTGCAGACACTATTTAAACCCCACAGGCCTACAAGCCAGTGTAGCTATATTATATCCTGGCTGGATGTGGAGAACAGAACCTCAGGGTTACAGAGGAGCTCACTTTTTACCTTTCCTGTACAGCCAATTACAAGTCAACTTAAAATGTGCACTGATTTTATCATGCCGGTCTGATCACATGCCAGCTAGCAAACATCAACATCCTACCCCTAGAATGTCTTATCAGGGACTTTCTATCAAATTAAACATATTTCATTACACCCCCAATCAATTATAGAAGACTGGACTTATTTATTTATTTGCAGGCAAGCCAAATATTGCACTGGGGTTGGCACAGAGGTTTCATTTCAAAGCTTGATAGAACGTAATTGTATCTTTATATTCTCCATCACAAGGGGGTTGTTTTAGAGCCGGCCATTCACAGCAGAATCAGGGTCTGAACATTCACAGACATTTTTAACCTGCATAATGACCAGCGCTTGAGTCTAGTGCTTCATTGTAAGGCTAAATAAGGACACACCGTACAGTCCACATCCCGTCTTCCTTGGAATAATCATTTCAGCCCCCAGTGTTCTTGCAAAAGGAACAGATTTCCTTCATTCCAGATCAAATGACAAGGGAGGGAGCTAAGTTGTTTACTGCCAGGTAAAATACAAAGTCAAGGAGGTCCAGAGGGAGTGTGAGACTGAAAGGTGAGTGTGAGACTGAAAAGCAAATGATATTATCAGGATTGGATCACAGAAAGCAAGCTTCATTCAGATAAAAACAGTCTTTATTAACCTCTCTTTGAAATAACCTGAAAGCAAAGTCAACGAACAATGGGCAGGGGTGACCTGTGCTCCTATTAGTTCCCCCCCCCCATATACATACAAGCACCCTCAACTGTACCACTACTGCTGCACTGGTAGCGCTGGGACGATGCTGACTCTGCAACTAGAGAAGGTATGTAGGCCTTTAAGAATAAGCTTTACTTTAGTGCTACCTCCTCACAGAGCCAGATTTTTTCGGTATCGATAAACAAGACTTGGATAAAACTGAAAAAAAACTGGTTCTCAAATGGTCATCTCTGTATTCAGAAACTGTCTCTTGATCTCACCAACATGTAGTGCAAAGAGTAAGTGAAGCCACCAACACAGAGATCCTCCAGATACAAAGCATGGTGAGCTGGCGTCTCTGGAACCTGAACTTGCAATTAAAAAGAAGTATTGTAATTTTGCTTCAAGTGCATGTTTAAAAAGAGGGCCGGGTCCTCCTTAGATGCACCTGTGTCTTTGTGACTTATCAGCATGTTGCCCCTTTGTTGAGTGATCAGAGATTTGGGGGCTTGAATGTCAGCAAAAATCAGTGACTAGATCAGGATGTTTTCTTAGCATAATTTACGTACAAAATGCATATTTGCTTGAACAGAGGCAATAAACAGCACAAAGGCAGCCCGCTTTTGCAGAAACCTCAGGTAAGACACCACTGCCTATCCCCAAAAGAGTTGTCTTTGGCCTCTGTTATTTAAGGTTCTCATACCAAAGTAAACAATTGCTCAATAAAAATCCTTCTCTTCGCACCCCAGTCCATGAGTTCTCCACCTGGGAAACCCCTCTAGCTAAAAACTCCTTCCCAAGGCTTACATGGTCTTCAAATGAGAGCATCAACCCCTTCTTTTGCTCACATGTTCTATAGTACAAAGGAACATCTGAACTCTAAATGCCAGTCAGAGGAAAGTGTTGAAACCATGAGAACCTGGAAGCTTTTAGGGCAGTGACCCCTGGATGGGTAAGCAATTAGAATATTTCTGCACAACAGCACTTCTGCAAAGAGACCATCCTAACCATGGATGTGAATTCACTCAGGGTTATGCAGACTTCTGCTAGCCTATTAACCCATGCTGTTAAATCTCAAAAGTTAAAAAAAAAAAATCTGAAGGTGCCCCAGGGTCTCAAGTACTAAAACCTCTCTAAGAATTGTGCCCCACATCTGTCACTAAATTCAATTCACTTTAGCAGAAGTCTTCTTAAAAATCAACAGTTATTGGATACTCAGTACCAGGAATACTTACTGAGGCCAACCACATCCCTAGTCATTGAAGCCCATGGAGTTACATGACACATGACTCTGATCCAGTGTACACATTGTTTTACACTTAAGGACAAGTAACCAGGCAAAACTAGACGTTTCTACTTGCTAGAAAGTTAAAAACTGAAAGAAAAAAAAAAGTTTCCCATTTTGTCTTTTGTTCTGTACAATTACTTAGATGAACATATATTGGCTCCCATAGTGTCTGACGGGCTCTGAATAGCAAGTAAGAAATAGCAAGCTAACAATGCTGCAGTAATTCTACATGTACCAGTAAGAATGATCACTCAGAAAAATGTTTCTTGTACCAAATGAATGCAATTCCACGTTGATTTAACGTGCTGCTGCAATTTCCTTCTAACTGTGTCTTTATGTGACAGAATTTGTGTGTGAGCAAACACCTACAGCAGTGCTGTGTTGAGTCTATATGGACTAGAAAGCAACTGTCATAATTTGTGTCTGAAAAGACGGAGGAGGGATGAAGAGATTGAAGGGCTATAGGGAAAACACAATGAAACATGATATTGATTTTCCAGTTTCTTTAAAGGTAACATTTAAATGCAAAGAACTTTTCCATGTCCTTGAAGTCCCAAACTTATAAATTAAACTTATACATAGGTTTAAGAGTAGTCCCATACTCTTAAATATATTTTTCTGTCTGATCTCAGTTCAGTCTCTTTCTACATTCACTCAGTTATGTCAATTGCGAGGCCCATGCTTGCTTTGGTGATTCTGTCTCTTTTCTGTTTGGTTTCATGAGAAGCAATCCCATTCCAGACACATCCCGTTTTCCTGGCACAACCAAACACTTCTTGCTTTAAGTTATAATGAGAGAAAGCTTTCACAATTTAGGTGAAGTTCTTGAACATTGTAGCTGGAATTTATCACATTTGTTAATTTGCTACAGGCTTTATTTTTAGCAAATTATATTTGAATATGAATTTATCATATTTGTTAATTTGCTATCATATAATCAGTGTCACTATCAATTGATGAACATTTGTGTCAAGTTTCAAACCTTCAGAAATGTATTATAATTTCATAGAACTATGGGATTAGTCAAAGAACCTCCATTCTCACAGATTTCATATTTTTTTTAAAAAATCTTCCATAGGATTTATATATTTGCCTACACATACATTGTAGTGATTGGTTATGGAAATGCTGACTCATTGGAACCAAAGGTTTCATGGAAACATATGGGTTTTAACAAAAAATATTTATCAGGAAGATTTCACAGGTTAGGTTAGAATTTCTAATCAAAACCAGAGACAGGTACCCCAGAAAAGCCAATAGCTTGGTGGATCAGTGAATTACATGAGAAGTTGGTCAGTCATAGCCCAGTTGGGTGTCTGAACCACTGGGTTATTAGCTATTTTATTTCCATCTTTTGAGAATTCTCATTTTCAACCCAACAAGGAATACAAAAATTTGAAATCTCAAAATATTTCACAAGGGAAATTTTATTTTCCAGCCTGGCCCCATGGCACATTTTCAAAGGGTTCACTCGAAAGGTTCACTTGAAAGATGTCCTGCAATAGAGAACCAAGAATGGATTTTTTTTCTTGGTACAGTATAAGATCAGTCTGGAACTAGGTTATTTTAAAAGTACTAGGTTCTCAGTGAGGGTACGTCTAGACTACATGGCTCTGTCGATGGAGCCATGTAGTCTAGACGTACCCTGAGTTACTACTGGTGTGCCTTTGATACAGATGAAGAAATGGCCTCATTCATTCATAAATGTACAACCAACAGCACACCAGGATTTGTCTTAAAGAAACGTGAGGAGTTCTGTGGCAGCAACAAATGCTACACTGAAGAACTGTAATCTGTCTGTGATTAATGGGAGGATGTAAAACAAGGTGGATGGTTGGTGGCTGTGTGTCTACACCGCTTCTGCTCTTTGTCATGTGAATTGCTTTACCCAACCAATGCCAAAGTAGTACAAAATGCCTGGTGAGTATAAGTAGCCAAGTAGTGTAACTTGCAGTACCATTTACCGTAGAATAACGGTAAATTTGGCCAAAGGTTCTCATCGCTTTATGATGAAAACTAGTGCAAAGTGAGATAAATATCATTCTATATTTGCCACATAAGTATGAAAGGAAAAAGGGTCTTTTCCACCATACATACACCTATGGGCAGTGATGAGTAAGTGCTACTTATATAGTAATATCACCAAGAGCATCCTTCTCGTCCAACCTAACTAATATGCAGTGGTTTCCACAAATAATGCGATTTGTCCAGGTTGTTAAAAAAGTGGAAATGTACAAAGTACAGTGACCACCGGTACAGGTACACAGTAAAGCTGTGTTTCTATAATCAATTTCATTTCTCTTTCCTCTCAGCAGTGTTAAACCACAGTGCAGCATGAAAAATGTACCATAGCCATAATTCAACAACAAAATAAATATCTTCACTTGTGCACACTGCTTTTATTTTTTATGGTTCAACCATGTCTCATGCGCACATGCACACATGCCATGTAACTAGGTTTTAGCATACAGAATAATGTAATTACTCATTCTTGAATAGAAGGATAATTACTGTCACAGAAACCCACATAACTTGCAGATTTTTTTTGTTCTTTTTAAAATGATAAATACAGTATTTTCTGTTTTGGAGCAGGATGCATCCTTTTTCCTTCAGCTTCCCCACCGCCTCCCACCCCACCCCATTGAATTACAGATGTTTTGAATGAACAACGAGGGATATCACTTCACACAAGGGGAAAAGACAATATTATTTGGAATTTATAAAAATAAAAATAATCCTGTGTTTCTAGAGTCAGTGAAGTGAGTCACCATTTGTTAACAAAGTAGGTTATCATCAGTTATGACCTCACTTCACATAAAATTACTGATGCAAACACATCTGGTAGCAATGAGAAAAATAAAGAGGTGGCAAAAAAGAAAAAATTAACCAGCCACAAATCGACACTTAAAACAAGATGTTCCTATTAATAATTGTTAAAGCGCACCAATAATTCAAGGGTGTCATCATCCCAGGCATTTAGATGCCACAATGATGAGCATTAGCTAGACAGATAGTAGGATAGGCAGTGGGAAAATGGGCCATGGCTTTGCAATTCACTCCTTAGTCAAAAGTAGCACATATCTGATGGACCCCCAGAGAATGCTGATTTCCCACCACCAAGACGATTGACAATGGGGATAATTGTAATTGTGGAACTGGAGTATTGTTCAAAGAAAATGTGGAATTCCAGAGGTTTCTCTTAGATTGCTTAAAAAAATGCATTCTGACTCATAGGTGCTGGAACTAGAGGTGCGGGGGGTGCGGGGAGGCTGCACCCCAAACTTAAAGTGGTTTCCATTATATATGGGGTTCACAGTTTGGTTCCATGGCACTCAGCACCCCCACTATAACAATTATTCCAGCACCCCTGTTATGACTTCCACAATGTCAAGGCCTCCCAGCGTGCCTTTTTTATATTTCTGTAAGTCTAAATAATTCAGTAAAATGCTGATTAATTATAGGATACTAAGCCAAAAATATCAAATTTAGAAATAAGGTTTAAAGTTTATGATATGCCCGAAGAAAATATTGATGAATCTCTCATCTTTGATGGTGATTGGGATACATAGATTCTTTTAAAAGATCTCATGGGAGACCTATATTGACAACCTACTCTTTGTACTTATGGTTGCAAAAAAACGAAGAACTCTCTGTCCTCCTATCATTAAACAGCAACAAATATGGCCACATCCACTGAAAGAGAAGAGCACAGAAGTCAAATTTTTCTCTGTCCACTGGCGCAAATCTGAAGTAACAAAATCAGCTTCAGTGAAGTTATTTTGGATCCATGCTGGTGAAGCAGAACAATTTACATGAAAATAGCATTTGAAGGAGGTCCGTTTCCAGGACTCAATTTTTTTATAAAGATCAGTAGATGCTGCTTTACAACCCCCCATAAATAGTAGACCAGTTCAAGGCTCAAATGGCGATCCTTCCAACCAAAAATTATACAAGATGATTCATATTGGATAGGCACAGCCAAACCACATAAGCTAAAATTGCAAGCTCTTCTCACGCGCCTCAAAAATGAATTTTTAAACACATCTTGCATTTACTGAGTTCTGTTCCATATTGACCACATTCCCCTTCCATTTAGCACATCTTCTCTGATAGGAAGCCACAATCACCAAATTCATTCTGTAGATTTTCCTTGTCCTCTAGCCCAGCAGCTCCAGTTGTATTGGTTCAACCCTCCTCCCACCACCACATCCTAATCAGTCAAGAGACGAGTCAGACCTCATTGGTGTTAATAAAAAAAAAGTGTGTTTGTACTGCACTTTGTCAGTTAATAGCCTATCTCTTTTGTTTGGTTTTGTAAATTAAGAATGTTAGTTCATTCACTTTTTTGTTGTTATTAAACTGAGAATTTTTGTTTGGGTGACTGCCAGCTTCTATGCCATTTACCACCAAATCCTTGTGGGGGGGGGGAAGTGGGGGGGGGAGGGAACTTAGGGAGAGAATGTAGCATAGCCCATAATACAAGATTTTCTTCAGTAACAAAATGTCAGAGCAAGGATAGAATTTTCAGCGCCAATGGGCCAGGTGGTTTTGTGTGTGTGTGTGGTTGTGTGTGTGTGCGTGTGTTGGCGGGGGGGGGGGGGAGGGAGGGGGCTGGACCAGATAGAAACACCTTCTGTCCTGCAGGAAATCATAGAAATAAGCAGGATGCCAGAGGCCTACCCCCACAATCCTGTTGTCCCATATGGGAATAGGCATCGGAAGCTTCACAATCTCTAGAGTCCATAAGTATTGTCCTTTCCTTTCCAAAGGGAAGACTGCTGCATCATGTGCTAACCTCATCATGTATTTTGCTGATAGCTGGAATTGGTCTGCAATTCAAAATTCAGTTTTTCCCCTGCTCTAATTACCCTTTCAATTTAGCTCCTGATATTTTAAAATTATACGCTAATTCTCCTTCTTTAACCAGATGGTTTATATTTTAAAAAATTCTTGATTATACTAATTTTCACATCTCTACTTAAACATCATTAGCATCTGCTGACCTATCCCCCTGTTAAAACTATGACGAATTTTGACTACAGTCACTCCAGATGTTCACTAAATATTTTCCACATTTCTACAGCGGAGTTTTCATTGCACATGGGGCTCTAACACTGAATTCTCAAAACCTTTTCTGCTAAATCCTATTATTACGTACCCTTACATAAATATAGAGATGGAAGAGACCTCACGAGGTCATATAGTCCACCATTACCACCCTGATCTGAGGCAGTATTAAATACATCTAGACAAACATTTGTTAGGGATGGTCTAATGTGTTCTCCAAAAACCTTTGGGTTTTCTGTCCTTAAAATCTGAGTGGGTAACCCATTCTAATGCTTAACTACCCTCGCAGTTAGAAAGATTTTCTAATAGCTAACCCAAAGCTCCCTTACTGCAATCTAAGTAGATTACTTTTTCTTCCTACTGCTGGTGTAATGAAGAATAATAGATTGTCATCCTCTTTATAACAGTCTTTTAAATATTTGAAGGACGATGTCCCAGGAGACAGGTGTTGTCTCAGGGCACCACCTTGTGGCATGGGGTGGCCCTGCAAGCACCCTGCCTCATTTTCCTTTAAGTCCCAAGAAATATGTTACTCACAGCACAAGTATTTAAAATCATATTCTTCCCTTTTATTGGGTTTAATTCATTATGCACCATTTGGCTTCCAAAAGAGCTCCTTAAGTTCAGAGTTTCACAGCCCACCTTCTACAGACTGCAGCTTTCAGTTCTAGCCTCTCAGGTCCATATCTTGCCCCTCAAATTAAGGGTCTCACAGTCCTCTGACTGGAACTATGAGCTACTTAATTTATTTCTACAGAAGCTGGGTTCAGCAGTTCCCTTTCAGGGGCACTCCCTAGAACTGGCCTTGGATCCTTCTTCTGAGTCATCCACCTAGTCACCTTGCACACACCTTAATCCTTCACAGGTAGGCCTAAGAACCCCAGACAACTGTCTTTGCTGATTCAGAGAGAAGGGAGCCCTTGCCACTCTGTAAGAAATAATAGCCTGGGATGGCTGTGTACTTCTCTTCTTCCAGACCCCAACTACTCCCCAGAACCATTTTCCTCTCTTCCAGTGACTGCTTTGGTTGTTCCAATATGTGGAACAGAATAACTGGCCTCTCTCATTACCTTATAAGGCTAGTACTCATTGCATTGTCCACACACATCCCCTGTCTTCTCTTCACTAAATAGCTAAACTATTGTAATCACAAAGGCCTAGGAATTGCTGAATTTCAACTTTATTTACTGAGCCTTCATTATTTTCTTAGGTGTAGGTCCAGAACAGCCTATGCTCAATTCAACAAATTTTAATGGAATCCTGAATTACTTTTCAAAACATTTGTCATCACTTCACTATTGCTCTTCTTGTTCAAAGAGGAGTCATTAAAATTCCTGGATCAGTATTTTGGCCTCCTTGCAAACAGCGTGGTGGATTTGTTTGTTTTGTTTTGTTTTAAATCTGTAGAGCATTTCCTGATCTAATTTCTCCAGCTGCTGTGGAGGACTACAATGGCAATTAATGTGGGTAATGAAGGAATTGTGTCTATTTTCCTTAAATTTTAGCCAACATGTCTTTATTGTATATGAAAAAAATATCTATATCTGTTCTCATTGATTTCATGTGCCCCTTTCCTACTCTATTTATTAATGTAATTAATTATGGGTCTCAATCCACAGTGCTTAATTCTTACTTAGGAAAAAAGCTTGTACATTTAATGGGAGCTTTGCTTAATAAAGATTGAATTGAAGATCTTAGATGTAGTTTTAAATCTCAATCATTTTCCAGATCAACTGCTTTCTTCTTATTTGCAACATATTAATTCTTCCCGTGAGCACACAGATTTCAAAATCAGCAGTCTGAAATGCTCATAGCAGAATGCATTGGCAGCTCGTTTTAATTGGTGCTTCCTTGCATTCTGTGAGGATCAGTGCTACCTACCATAATGACATTAAGGGGGAAAACCCTTCAGGAGTTAGGAATGAAGATTTGTTTAGTAACAGCTTACTATTTAACATGTATAGTTACCAGGTGTTGGGATTCCCTCTGAGACTTTATCCACTCAGCTAGGATTACCATATTTTAGAGTCCCCAAAAGAGGATAATGCGGGGGGAAAGGGGCACTATAGGGTGGGCAATGAAGGGAGAAGAGTTGCAGGAAAAGCTATAGCTGGGGGAACTGAAGGGGGTATGTGCAGCAGGGACCCCTCACTGAAGATGGTGGGAGCAGTGTCGCTGCCTGTCAAAGTGGTAGCTGTCACCGTGTTCTGGATAGCAGGGGCAATGGGGCCCCGGGTGGGCAGGATTTAGCAGCTGTGGCTGCAGGGGAATGGACCAGTCATTTGCCAATATAGAGGAGGGACCAACTGATGAGTAGACAAATCCAAGTTCTTTATTAGTTGCACTATCTGCTCAAAAAAACAGACATTTCCTTTTGTTTGAAAAGTCCACCCAAAAAAAAGAGGCAATGTCCGGGAAAACCCAGACGTATGGAAACCCTACACTCGGCTTATCCAAAACACCTTATCCAGTTCTGGGAGAATGTCACACAGTTCTCTGGGATCCAAAAGCTTATTTCAACTCCAGCTCAGTTAAGCTCCCTATGGCTCCATGTACTTATACCTTCTTCCTCTCGAGGTCCTTGATGCTGCTCTCATGAGTGGAAGTAAACAGAGCAATGAGAGGCTGTTATTTTCAGTGTGGACCTGTCTCTAGAGGGGGATGAGGCTCTGCCAGCAGGTTTCACAGGTATGTACTGACTTAGGAAAAATGTGTTAAATTCCAGGCTTTGTATGGTAGCATGCTTTAGGAGTCATGGCGCCTTCTGACCTTGCCTCCTTCTGCTCCTATCCCCTACTCCCAAGCTCCTACCTTTGTTCTCCTCTAGCTCCGACTATTCTCCTTGATTCTGCTCCACATCCCCACCTCCGGAGCCATGGTCCCTGTAAATTGCTGCTGAAGCCCCATGCAGTGTGCTCCAAGCAGCGCTGAGGGCTGCATGAGATAGACACAGCACATTCCAGGTGGTGCTGAGGCTGGCTGAGGAAGGCTAGCCCAACCACGCTCTTTCCACCTGAGGCCCTTCCCCTTCCGGGACATGGAACCACCCCCCACAAGCCCAGTGGTCTGACATGGCTGTCAGTCCCACTGCCTACTCTCATCCTTTCCAGCTCTTCCCTTCCCAAATCCTGCTGTTTTTCCTGTCCTGGTATCTTACCTCCCATTCTGCTCCTACCCCTGGCTCCAACTCCTGCCCATGTTTTCCCCACCACTCCCTCCTTCTCTCCTCTTATTCTGGGGATTATATCTGGTCTTGTTCTATTACAAGGAATGTACAGTAATTTTAGAAAATGTACAATTGTAGACCTTTGAATAATGTATAAATAAAGAAAGTTCCCAATTTGTGGTCATTACAATTTCAGCTTTATTTTACTTTATAGTTCCCTCATGTTCATACTTTAGATGTTGATACATTACCGAGAACATTCTTCAGTGCATATATTTTTAAGTGATTGCTGGTCTGTAACATTTTCACACTGCAGTAGAATAAGTGCTTTTTGTAGGAAGTGCATCTTACTGGTTCAAATGGAGAGGCATTGTCTGTGATTTCTCATTTTGAAATTATTGCACTGGTTTTTTTATGCCCCAAGATGTGAAGTCCACAATATTTACGTTTCTGATTATCAGTCTTTCCTTCTTAGAGATGTATGAGCGAAGACAAATAGACAACTTATTTTGTTGAATCAATAGAGGCATATTATCACAGCAAGATTGTAAAATACAGGTATTGTACACCTGAATTATAGAGTACAAAAATGAAACTGCCATGTACTGTATGTCACAGCAGGTAACTAATATCAACAAAGTACCAAAAACTATGTTCAAATAACGTTGTATGGGTCTAACTTCAACCCACAAAAGCAAGGCAATTCAAAGTTAAGGCTTAAGCGCTGTCTTTAACCCACTCTGCTGAGCTTTGGAATTGCTATAACTAAGGCAGAATTCTAATCTTGAACGTATATAGGTATATAAGCACATGTTGCTGAGCATCTTAAAAATCTGCTATTGTATTTGCATGCAGATACCTACTGGGTCATACTATCTCTGGTCAAGATACCACCTACTAATAGCGTTAACGATATTGTTTACCTTTACCTAGGTCACAGTTATATTTGGTGGAAATTAGGGCAAACCATGAAACATGTCAAATGGAGCATTTGGGATGAATGAGGTCTGGATGGATATTTCTTTTTCTTTTCTTTTTTGTGATGAGGTGGATTATGATTTAATGAAGGCAGAGGCAGAGAAAGTTGTGCAGTGTTGTGCATTGGGTTTTTGTGGAAAGGAGAGCAATTAGTTGCTGTTGCAACCCAATAAAGAAGTAAAAAACAAACAGCCTTAATTAAAAGGATGCAAGGAGCATGCGAGAGATGTTATGTTTCATGTTGAAAATCAATTATACTGCTTTTCATCAAGAGAATCCCAAAGATATTAATAAACTCAATATCAGGAGTCATTTCTCCCACCATCAAGCTGTGGCCCGGTGTGTGTTGGAACATGGCAGCTCTAAACAACACATATGTCACACAGCAGGTTAGCCCAGGAAGGGAAAATTACCAAATCCAGTGGAACTACATTGGGGAACAGAGACAGACATAGTGTGATCCGCAAATTGGGAATTCAACCTGAACACCTGGTATAGCAACACCTGAGATTGTTATAAAGTACAATACATACCAATGTATCTGAGATTAGATTTCAGACCTGAAAATGGGATTTGCATGTGGAAATTTAGCCCTTGTAGTAGCTTCATATTAGCATTGCAGCTTTTAGCCACTGGCTGGAACAGAGGGCAGCATGGATCCACATTATCCAAGGGGAATTATACCTCAAAAGCAGGACATTTCCCCTAGCAGCCCAGCATGCCAGGAACTGTGCAAGTTCCCCATCCTGAAAGATGTTGGAAACAACTCTTTCTAGTGATGCTGGACACTGGACACCAATGCAGGGAATAGGGCTTCTGGTTTGTATCAGACTGAAAATCTAACTGAAAAAATTCTTTACTTTTTTTTAAACACACTTCTAAGTATGCAAACACAGCTGGTGACTGAAAGTAAGTGTCTAGAAGCTGAACTTTTGAGTACAAATTAGTCTAGTACAGTACACTTGTTTGATAATGCATAGCATCTCATTGCATGACTTAGCCCTTTGAAATAACAGCACACTTTGTAAGGCAAGGTATTATTCAATACAACTAAGGGTATCAAAATCTGGTTCAAGATGGTATTTGTACAAGCCTGAAAGAGTAGGTTCTTGAATATTTGCCAGATATTCTCTTGCTGTAATAGGAACACAAGAGAGGGGTGTGGTCTAAGCATTGGACCAGGAGCAGCAAGGAACAGCTAGATTTTGTCATAAAGACACAGTCCCCTTGACAAGAACATCCCAGGAAGGAATTGTGACTGAGGGTACGTCTACACTGCAAGCTTCTTTCGGAATAAGCTATTCCGGAAGATATCTTCCGGAAATGCTTATTTCGAAATAGAGCGTCCACACTACAGGGACGCCTCAAAATGAGTCCTAGGCAGGCTCCCCTAATGTGGACGCGCTATCTCGATTTAGAGCCCCAGGAGGCACTGGGGAGGAATAACTTAGAATGGCCCTGGGGAGGAGTTATTTCGACATAGCAGCAGTGAAGCATCTACACACCCCCTCTTCCAAAAGAGCTTTTTCGAAAGAGGCATTATTCCTGGTGGAATGAGGTTTACCAACATCAGAAAAAACCCTCCATTATTTCGATTTGCTTTCGCTGTGTGGACGCTAGTATTGTTTTTCCGGGATAACGTTATTCCAGAAAAACAGTGAAGTGTAGACGCACCCTAAGAGAGCTATAATTCCCTATCTGCACTCTGGGGTTCAGCATGTGCTGATGTTATTAATGTACATACTGGTGACATGGGGCAGCAGGGAGTTAATACAGATATCCCTGCAACAGCTCAGCTGCACTGCACAAGTGGGAGTCAGAAATTCTTTTCCCCACCTACTTGCTCACAGGGGGTTTTAGCTTGTAACAGAGATCCACACTGCCTTAGACCTTGACCCAAGAACTCATGAGTCTTATTCAGGCAAGAACATAAGTTTAGGTCAGGCCAATGGTCCATCTAGCCTAGTATCCCGCCTTTCAACAATGGCTAGTACCAGATGCTTCCAAGGGAACAAACAGAACAAGACAATATATTGAGTGACCCATCCTGGTCAATGACATCAGCCAGTTCCATCTTCTGTAGTAGAAGGCAAGCACATTCAAGCTCCTTTTATTTGTAAAGCATGGAGCACAAGTGGCCCTAAACCTGAATAACTCTAGGTATTACTGCAATATACATTAAAACCTGTTAGTGCTGAGCATTGAAAATGTAGGTTTCTACAGTTCCTTGATGTCTTTCAAAAAACAATTCTAGCACGTGCTCCCAATGAGATCAGTGATAGTATTTTTTGGCACGGCTCTTAGGAAACACTGAAGGCCTCAAAGTTGAATAAACTGTTTCCTAAGAAATTGAGATTTTTAAAAATTAAAAGCAACTGTTTATTGCTCCATGTATTATAGCTGTATGCTCTGCGAGAGAGATCACAGAAGAGTCCTTTGTGTCACAGTTTTATCTTGAACCCCTTTTGCTGCTGACTATGGGAAGAGATTAGTTCACTGCTAATTGTGCTGTTGGTTTTGTGATCCTATGAAAACCCCCTAAAAGTCTGCATGCAAAACCAGTGAGGTAGAACATGTTTGACAAGCTTAGTTCCAACATGACCAATGTAGCAGGAAAAGATTTTAAAATCATTGCCTCTCTTCCACAACAATAGTACATACAAGTGTTTACAAGAGGATTAAAAGCTGCTTTCGTGAGTTGTATTAGAGATTCCTTTTTCAGACAAGTTTTACTGAAAAATCTGTTGGAGAACTATTCCACTAACCGGATTCATGCAGGAATGGGCTATTTTATTTACTTTATTTCACTTGCTTTTAAAAGGTGCACAATGTATTGGTCAAATATATATCATGTCTATAATAAGCCTTACCTATTAATAACCTGTCCAATTACAACAACAAAATAACCTACAAGCCAGGACCCCTAGCACCTGGTAATTAAAATTGCTAATCACCAGCAATTATCTGGCAGAGCTTTATAGCCAAGGGAAACAGTTTGACCCTTTGCCCATTGAAAGAAGAATGTTTGTTGTCTATTGATAAGCGCTTAGGAAAGCTGTGTGCAGCTCCCATCCATTAAGTGGCTACTAATAGGAAGTCAACAAAAGAGCTCTGACATCTGTGGTGGGTACTTCTACCAGGCCAGGCTTGAGAGCACAGGTGTTTGATGTGCCCTTGCCAAAGAACATATACAGGATAAGGAAAGTTTACTAAAAATGAAACTGTCCCACGTTTCAAAGCTGGCATCTCCAGTCATCAAGGAGTAACTGCAATCAGATTCAAGCACAAAGATTAAAATAGTTACATTGCTGTTGTCAGGAGCCGCTGTTTACGAAGAGGAATATTTTTAAAGTACAGAGAATTACAAAGTGATTTCAGGTTAATTTATATAAAACTCATACGTCTTTTCTATTAGGAGTATATTATTTTTTGCTTTTATTAAGCTCTCAGTAAAAGACAGCAAAAATGTCGCTTAATTGTTGTTATTTCCTAGTCTCGAGGAGAGAGAGTCTGAGATAATAAAGATTCTTCCCATAGGATGCTATTATGACCCTGGCTGTAAAGTATTCTGCTATTGTTAGAGCTCAAAGAAGCAGTTGCTAAAGTGTCTTCAAGCTGCAACAAACAAGTCCATTAAAGCTCCAGAACTCACTGGTGTCTCCTCTGAAAAGGGCTGGATAAAAAGATCGAACATCCCCCACCCCAAAAAGATTAAAAGAAATATCTCAAGCATTTAATGAAGAAATGGATAAAAAAAAAAATATGCCGGATAAAAGCATTACATAGCCCCCAAGGATTGAAATTACTCCAAGAATAGGCGCTAATAGAAAGGTTGTTCAGAACCAAGCCACGGCAGCCTGATCTTCCCATTCTAAATGTGGTTGGCTGGGGGATTGGTTTGGTTTTGTGAAGGGGGTGTGTGTGCAGGGGCTGTTCAGACACCTATAAGCTGAAGTCCGAGGAGTAAAGAAACAAGGAACAAAGAAATAATTTGAATAAACACTTTCACAGAGATGAAGAAATAGTGCTGATTTATACAGTACTGCTTGTTGCATAGACTCCCAAAGCACTTTACAAACTGATTTATGCTTCCAAGCAAGATTCAGGTATGAAGCTATCCATGGCAATATGTGTCCACCAGAAAAAGAAGAACAAAGGATTACAGAATATAACAAGGGTGGGCAATAAGCAGCCAGTAGGCCCATACGTGGTTTGCCAGGGTTAGCCTCTAATGGGAAACCAGACACTTTATTTACCTGAGCAGCTGCAGGTATGGCCACTCGTGGCTCCCATTGGTCACAGTTCGCCATTCCCGACCAATGGGAGCTGCAGGAAATGACACTCCATCTGCTTCAGTCCTCTTGATCCTTGTCTCTACCCATTCATACCCTAAACTCATACTTCCTTATATCTCTCCATTGCTCACTCCCTTTGTTCCCATCCATCCCACCTACACACACACCCCTCATGCCTATCAACGCAGTTCTGTATCTACCACGCACCAATACTGTGAATACTGATCTGTATTTAATATTCCATCAAGTTCCACTCTTAGCTAGCATAAGCCTATCTGTGTTATTCGCATTCTATCATCCTTGTCATTGCTTCACACACTGAGCTGGGTTAGCATTTCTTGTCTTCTGAGCATATGTGTCCCAGCCATTTGGACATTTGAATAAAAAAATTGGCTTTTCACCAGCACTGAGGACTTTTACCCCACATTATTTGTACTATCATAGCACCTAGGCACCTTACAAATGCTGATTTGAGATTTAAGTCTCAGTTTCAATTAATTTTCCATGAACATTTTTGAAAATTATGTGCCAACTATCTATTCCAGGACAGGTTTAGTTGGGGTTGGTCCTGCTTTGGGCAGGGGGTTGGACTCGGTGATCTCCTGAGGTCTCTTCCAGCCCTAGGATTCTAGGATTCTATGATTCCAAACACTTTCTTCCCATACAGAAAATAAGACAATTCTATATTGCACTTTGACATGAGCATAGGTTATTAGTCAGACTCCAATTCCTGATGATGAGTTAGCAACTGCATGGGATCCTCATTCATTATTGTTTGTAAGCTCACATCATTAAAATCTCAGGGCCAGATGTATCGTTGGTGGAAAAAATTCAGGAGAAGTCAACATAGGAACTAAAGTCTGTGGAGTTGCACACTAGGGATGGATCTGGCCCTGTGACAGGCTTTACAAACCCTGAGCTAAGGCCGAGCCATGGAAAGGATTGGAGCAGTACTGGGCTAGGAGTCCCCAGCCCCTGAGGAAACTTTAGCAGCTTGAGGTGAGGAGGAAAGAAAGAGGCCATTTCCTGAAGGAGTGCTTCTCTGCAGCAACAGGAAAGAAAGTTTCTACAGAGGAGATATGGCTGTGAGTCTTCACTCACTCCCCTAACTCTGAGACAAGGGCTTGATAAGGCTGCAGGCATCAGACCTAGTCAATGAGGAGCTAGAAGGAAAGCCCAAGTCCATTAAAACCATCCCCCAAACTGAGATACAGCAATGGTAGGAAGTAGCCCAGGGGAAGTGAACAAGGGGGCTGGCTAAACTATGGCTTGTGCGTGCCATTTCACTTGTAGGGCTGGGTCCCTATACTGACCCTGGAGCTCTGACTTCTGGCCCCAAGGAAGGCAGAACTAGGGGCTACCATCGAAGAGGCCAGTCCATCTAAGACCTCATCCAGAGGGTTGGGACACCTTGAATGAACAGAAGAACTGGAATTGGAGGCCTGCTGACTGAACAAAGCACCCTACGACAGGACCCTAGTATCCAGTTCAGGAGAGGAAGACAATTTTGTCTACAAATGCCAGCATTCCTTGGACACTGATGTTCAAATCCCCTGTGTGTTGAGTTCACCAGTGGTCCTCTACATGTGAGCAGATTAACATACTTCTATATTCTATGTGTTACAGATTATGTTATTCCTAATGCCAACTCCTTGGTTTGCTGATGTAATAGAAGATGAACTAGGGAAAGGGGAGCAGGAACAGAGGTTTTTTTATTCACTTGATAATATAGAGTGTATTAAATTCTACTAGGTTTTACAAGCAACAGCCAACCCATTTTAGTTACTGCCCAGCTTAAAAGTACCTGCAATACATGGTATGTCCACAAATCTTTAGCTTTAATTGAACATTTAATTTTAGCTCTATTGTTGAAAATTACAAACCTGTGGAAAGGTCATTAGGGTTAAGCCATTCAGCTGTTTCTTTGTCTAGTTAATGTATGAGGTTGTCAGCAGCATATGGTACTTTTCTGGGTGGTGAAAGCAAAACCAGGAAATAATAAATTCATTCTCCTATAAAGATTGTGGCCCAGAAAACTAGCAGATAAAGCAGAAGGAGGCCTATATCACCAGTCCCTAGTGTACTGATTTATAAAATGTGCACATTTGTACATCTCAGGGCACGCATACAAAGACAGCAAGACCACAAACAACTGTATAAAAAGAAAGTGGCCAATCCCAAAACAAATTAACAACTCACCCATTCTGCCTTCAGGTGAAAGCCTGAGAACAGAAAGGTGAGTGGGCCCTAACAGTCAACACACTGCGTATGGAACCACCTGGGAAGTGAATTCCAGAGTCAAGAGCTCTCCACTGAGAATCCCTTGCTCCCATCTCCTGGACAATTAAGCTACGTACTTTTAGCTCACGTTCCCAGCTGACATCTACCGTCACAGCATTTTGGAGAGAGAAAGGTGAGGGGAACCCTAATCTATTTAAGACTTGGTTGTGCCATTTTGATATGGCCCTGCACTGGGGGGTGGGATGGAACTGTACCATTATCAGGGCTGTTCTGGGAAGCATTCTGTCTCAGTAAAGCCAAATGACTTTAAGAACTCCCAGGCATGCAGTGGCTGCATGCTCTTACTCCACTTCTCTGAGAGATTCAGCAAGCAGCTTGCAAGAGTTTGACCCAAGTGATTTTAAAGTATGATCCTACTCAGAGCAAATAGTGTGATCTCGAAGTCAGAAAGGTATGGCCTATTTATGTCTTGCATCTGAAGGAAAAGGTGACACGTGCCTAGCTAGGCACAAGTGAGAGATGACACTTTTGCTCCCTGTAACTCCACCAAGTAGATTGGGTTCCAAAAGTTCCTCATAAAAAGGGAACAGAGCTTTTGTCAAGACCCTTCCTCTGTCTTACCCAGATTAAATTTCAGCCAACTCGCTTATCCTCCATCTCTGCCAGCCTCTTGGGAAGAGGAAACACTGTACTGCTGGGCTTAATGAATGAGAGACAGAACTTCATTCAGCCTTTTGCCAACAGGGTCCCTCCAGGGGTTCAGGTATTATGGTTGTGTCACTTCTGAGGGTTACTGTGTTCCCTAAGGTGAGCAGGCAGTAGTGATTCACCCAGGAGAGCATGTGGTCTCCTCCTAGTCACCCGCTGGGAACAGCGATCAGCTATACCAAGGTTAGGTTTCTGTCACTTTCTTCAGGGTTTTGTTTATTGTCTTCACAAACAGGAAAGAAAAGCGTGCAAAACAGCAACCCATCTGGTCGGGGATTCAGACAGGGGTACTCTGGCATGTGTTAGCTAATGAATAGGGCCTTCTCTGACCCCATAGGGACTGACTACAATCTCCTGCTTTGGTTATTGGCCCCCTCTCTCCTGGTTTTCCTCCTTTATCTTGCCCTATTGAGTGTGGGGGCCAACCATGAAATTCTGATGGGTGCGTCAGCTAATTACCAGCACTTGCCTGCTGGACTGCTCCCTATTTCTCCTCCCCCAGGCTATTAAAGGGGCAAATGAACCTATTACAGTATCTACCACAGGAAACATGCCCCTACCACAGCTGCTGGGAACATGGGGGCTCCAGCCAGAGTGCCACAAGCCCCACTGTTTCCTCTTCCAGTCTAGCATTTTACACAACCCACTTGGTTGTACTTGAGGACACAGCCATTTTTCCTCTAGACCCATGGTGTCCAACCAGTTCTGAATTAGCCACACTCCACCGGCCAAATAGCCACTTGTGGCGAGTGTGTTGGACACGACGGCACTAGACACTCGCCATGTACACGGATCTGCTGCCTCAATAGAAGCAGTGCACCCCAGTTCACTGGGGTCACCTCTCTTCAACTCTCATGCCTTCACATGAGGCACTTAGACCTGTCTATTAAAGAACTAAACTGAAGCATAGCAGAGCTTGAGAAGCACAGTCAAATAAAAGCAAGCGTAAGGATCTACAAACACAAGGTTAGAATTAAAAGAAAAAGACAACACAGGGTACAGCCTACACCTCTGGTAAGTCCTTGTAGGGCTTGTCTAGTTCAGAAAACTGGGATCCAGCTGCCCTCAGGCACGTTCACTGACAGTCTCTCCTCCGTAATGGATCACAACTTGGGCCATTTCTTCTGCTCTTATACTGTTGCAAACTATTGTTTCTTAGCCCAGGGTGGGGGCCCTCTTCACAAATCTCTCCTGGGGTTTGTGTTTGTCAATGCTCAAGTCTTCACCTGTTGGTTTCCACAGATGTCTGTTGCTCTCCAGGTTCATCCAGTTAGCCCTGAAAATTGGCCTCTCTTCAGGGGAGTATTAGAACCTAATACTCTACATATCTCAGACTATTTCTCATACAAGCATCTCAATAACCACAACAATCAGCTAGTTCTTAGCTTTCAGCATGTGACCCCATTCAGTGAAATACTGAACAGACGGTCAGCCAAGTGTAACTGCCACCAAGCAGACTTGAAGGTGGGACCTCTGAAGCAGAGTATAAGAGCCTCTACCCTCTGAGCTAAAAGCCAGCTGCTGCCCAGCCTATGCTGTGGAGGTCTCTTGATCTTAACTGTTGCTGTGGTCTAGGTACCACTTGCATTGCTCAGTAACCGCACTAGCTGTGTGGGTTACACAAGGATAATATGCCTGTCAGGGTACATCTGAGAGTCACAATATTCTGGGGTTTTTCCTCTTTAATTTAGCATCCCCTTTAGCCAGTCTGATTCTACAGCAATCTTTCACTTTCCATGGCCTCCACCTCCAGTGAGTCCACTATTCAGTCCAGTTCCCCCTTTTCAGGATAAGCCAGAGAGTCTAAAAATAGGAAACTCAGAAGCTAACAGCCATCAAGCTTATCTCCCATCATCTATCTGGAGCTTATCATTCGTGGCCTCTTACACTCTTTAATACTGATGCACCCTCTCTTGGTCTGGGGGGAGAGATAGAGCAACCCAGGCCCACCCTGTCCCCCAGGTTCCAGCCAATGGACCCTATTTTGGACTGATCAGGACAGTTTTCTGACATTATCTGCCTCTTTCCTAAGTTGCTCCTCTCCTCACCCCACTTGTCAGCATTTTCACCAGCTCTCTGGATTCTGCAGTTCCTCACAGCTTCTCCTTAGCCAGCTCCGAAGATGCTTCCCCAAAGACTAGTTCAGCATCTGGGCTGTACTGAAGGCAGTCCTCTGTCTCTCCTCTTCACAGCACAGTATCTCCCTCCTCCAAACACCTCAGCCATCTCCCTAGATGTGCAGTCCAGATCTCAGCTCTCTTGCCTTGGACTAGTCAACTGCCAGGCTTTTGCCAGCTTCTGTCAGTTGAACTCCCTCTCCCATGAGCCTGCCTGTCTAGAGGACTCAGCAGACCAGCCACCAGTGTCTGCCCTCCCTGTGAGGGAGGCAGTGGGCTTTGTGCTGGGCTCTTTCTGCGACTTCATCCCTGATTGGTTGGAGAGGAAAGAAGCCTTGCATCACTCACTTTGCCAGGTTCCTAGTCTCAGAGCTTCACAGAAACAGTGCCTGTCTTTCTCCAAACCACAGCTTGTTCCAAGGGATTGCTTCTCTTTTTCTACCCCCATAACTCCTTAGAGCCTTGTATATCTTTACTAGCCTTTCCTAAACTCCAGGTGGTGGGGTGGGCTGACTACTAGACACTAATGCCTTAAAGGGCAGGCCACCCAACACCAATGCCACAGCAGCACAAGTCATTTCACTATTTCCCACAATAATCTCAGTATACTATGAACAGGAGAGGGTGAGAAAACAGAGTCTTGTACTTCTGTATAGGGCTTTGTCCACACTGCAAGGTTTTTGTGCAAGAAGCTTTTTGCGGAAGAGATCTTCCACAAAAACTTCCTGTGCAAAAGCACATCCACACCTCAAAAGCACATTGCAAAAGCGATGTGCTTTTGCACAAGAGAGCGTCCACACTGCATGGATGCTCTTTTGCAAGAAAGCTCTGATGGCCATTCACAGAAAGACCATCAGAGCACTTGTGCTTTTTCTGTTAGTCTCTTTTTGAACAAGAAACCCCTGCGGAGCATCCACACACGCCTTTTTGCGCAAGAGCTGTAGCGCAAAAAGGAGTTATTCCTCATGGGGAGAGGAATAACTCCACCAGCAGAAGCCCTCTGTCCTGTCGATTTACTGTATTTTTTTTTTTTGCGCAAAAACGCGCTTGAGGTGTGGACGCTCCACCAGTTTTTGCACAAAAACCTTGTAGTGTAGACGTAGCCTAGGAGAAGAAAGGTCCCAAAGCCACTTCTTAGTCTTTTGATACTATAAAAGGAGTCAGCATAGAATAAGGGTAAATAATTAAAATGACTATTGGGGAGAGGGGAGGAAAGCATTATGGCTAACTCTATGCAAGATAAGTGGACACAAACCAAGACATTCCATAAAGAACTTCTAAAAATATCAGAAAAACAGCTTTCTCCCAGTAATCCGGGAGATACAAGAAACACTGAGAAGAGAACTCAGTGACTCTAGACACTGCAGGCATATTGTTATTCAGTATTAAAATGTTTCCAAGGCAGTTAATTGTAGATCTAACATTTAATAAAACATCAACAAGAAATTGATACAAGAGTTAGCAATCTAGAAGGAAAGAGGCACTGATGTGGGCCTAGTGTATGTATGCTGAAACACGATCCAAGGCTAAAAGCAGAGCTTAACCTCTCAAGTGTACTAGGTTTGGCAGAGTGCGCTACACTTTGCCTGACTCAGAATACCTGCTCCGCAAAGTTCACCATGTTCTACAGACACAAGAGCAAAGGCACACCAAGTAGCTGGTAGCTGAAAGGAAAATGCCATTACACCAGCAAACATAGGGCAAGATTTTAGTTGGCTTCTTTACAGGGGGTCAGAGGCCCTGAATGGCATAAAAAAGCCCCAAAAGCCCCAGTTCCTATTCTTGCCAGCAAGTTAAGGAAGTATTGGATAAATGGACTATAAGGTGGCTGGAAAGCTGGCTAGATTGTCTGGTTCAATGAGTAGTGATCAACAGTTTGATCTTTGGTTGGTGGTCGGTTTCAAGCGGAGTGCCCCAGGGGTCAGTTCTGGGGCCAGTTTTGTTCAACATCTTTATTAATGACCTGGATGATTCCATCTACAGCAAGTTTGCAGATGACACTAAGCTAGAGGGAGAGGTAGATATGTTGGAGGGTAGGGATAAGGTCCAGAGTGACCTAGAAAAATTGGAGGATTGGGCCAAAAGAAATCTGATGAGGTTCAACAAGGACAAGTGCAGAGTCCTGCACTTAGGATGGAAGAATCCCAAGCATTGTTACAGGCTGGGGACAGAATGGCTAAGCAGCAGTTTGGCAGAAAAAACCTGGGAATACAGTGGATGAGAAGCTGGATATGAGTCAACAGTGTGCCCTTGTAGCCAAGGAGGCTAATGGCATATTGGGGTGCATTAGGAGGAGCATTTCCAGCAGATCTAGAGAAGTGATTATTCCCCTTTATTCAGCACTGGTGAAGCCACATCTGAAGTATTGCATCAAATTCTGGGGCCCCCACTATAGAAAGGATGTGGACGCATTGGAGAGGGTCCAGCAGAGGGCAACCAAAATGGGGCTGGAGCATATGACTTACGAGAGGCTGAGGGATTTGGGCTTGTTTAGTCTACAGGAGAGAAGAGTGAGGGGGGATTTGATAGCAGTCTTTAATTACCTCCAGGGGGGTTCCAAAGAGGATTCAGAGAGGCTGTTCTCAGTAGTGACGGATGGCAGAACAAGGAGCAATGGTCTCAAGTTGCAGTGGGGGAGGTCTAGGTTGGATATTAAGAAAAACTATTTCACGAGGAGGGTGGTGAAGCACTGGAATGGGTTACCTAGAGAGGTGGTAGAATCTCCATCCCTAGAGGTTTTTAAGTTTCGGTTTGACAAAGCCCTGGCTGGGATGGTTTAGTTGCGGTTGGTCCTGCTTTGGGCAGTGGGCTGGACTCTATGGCCTCCTGAGGTCTCTTTTCTATTATTCTATTCTATGATGCTTCCAGCACTGGCATTGCAATAGCCAGCCTTCCTATGACCTTGCCAAAAGCCCTGGCACAGGGCCACATGGGGGCAGGACATGCCAAGGAGGGGGCCCAAGCACACGGCTCTGGTGGAGATTTCAGTCAGCACAGCAGCCAACAGGCCAGGCCAGGGAAGTTAGCCTTATCTTAGACAGGGCGTGGCCTCTTCCTGTGCACTGACTATATATTTCTCCAATGACGTTATCACTGAAGTGCTGTTTTGTTTTTAACAAGAGGTAGGGGCAAACACAAATGAATAAATCTAATACTTTGTTTGGGGAACATTCCAGATTCCCTGTCAAGTTTGGTCCTGTCCACAGAATTACATTAATACAGCACTTTCTTTTTTTACATTTCAATAATCCTTACCTTGACTCTCAGATTCCACAAGCTAGAAGTTACACGTCTGCCTCGCACACCACAACCACCAAGCACACAGCAGCAATTGTAGAGCACAGTTTGGTTTCTAGGCAGAGATTTCTCATTTTATACCTCCTTCCAAATTTACTCTAATGAGTCAAAAAGCCACAGAATCTTATCTATCCCATGTTAACACATGTTAACACTAACAATTTCAGTTCCTTCTTCCAATTTGCTGTGGAAATTTGTCTGGGAAGCTAGAAACACAAAAGAGGGAGACTGGCTGGTACTTTTGTTGAGTCTGTAAGGGAAAATTAGTGTTGGTAGGACATTCTAACATTATGGTAGTCACAAGAATTAGAGATTTTTGCAGTCTGCTAACATTACTAGAGTATTCCCAGCCATTTCTTAAGTTAAAAGTATCAGGATAGTGTTATCTATTTGCAAAGTAAAATGGCAAAAATTTTCAATGGTAACCACAATACTTTTATTCTGTAAGCATTTAAAGTAGCACTGGAATATAGGTGCAGCTCCAATTGATCAGATCAGTGGTCCATCTAGTTGGATATTCTGTCTCTGATAGTAGCTAGTATGAAATGATTCAAGACACAAGAATCTCTGTAATGGGCAATTACAGACTTGTGTATCCACAGGGGGAAGCTGTCTCTTCTTACCATGTCAGTTAGTGGCTGGCATGTACCCTGACGTATGATAGGATAAAAATGTGGCTAGGATATAAACTAACTTTTACTGTTACATTAGATCTCATTATCCATTAAATGTCTAATCCTTTCTTGAGTCCTACTAAGCTCTAAGCCTCTATCGTTCCTCTGTAGTCCAAATTGCAGTGTAGCAGACATGATCCTGAACATCAAATTGCCTTGATCTATACCTGAGTGTTACTTGTGATTTACAGCATGTCAAATAACTTGACTCTTACCAATCATGTTTGGGCATGACAAAGTTATGTAATTGGGGCACAAAACACCCCTGTATTCACACCCTCTATCCAATCATAATAATCTGTGTACAAAGTATTCCCTATGAGGTATCATTTGAACACCAGTAACTCCCTTATCATTAATATTCTTGAGTGATGTTTGTATCTGACAGGTATTAAGAGTCAGGAATATTTGCTGGATTTATGAGTAATGTGTGTGGAAACCAGATATGGCACAGGGAGGTGTTAAACAGGTCTGTCCTAAACAAAGGAAAGTGTTTACATATGAGCAGTAAACAGGCTGATCCGTACAGCAGAGGGAGGAGATGTTATAAAACAAACAGTTTGTGTTTCATTTAACAAGTGGGGGGTAGAGGAGACAGAGCATGCAACTTCTTTCAACACCAGAATCCATGTCCCCCTGTAGCTTGAATAAAGTTTATTTTGTGGCGCAACCTTCACAAGAATCTATTTCAAAAGTTTACTGGCCTCTACAGACAGGGAACTGAACCTCAAATGATAAACATTTGAATCAACTGATTGTATACATATTATTGTATCATAAAAATGTACACCATAAAGTCTTTTCTGAAACCTACTGACACTGGTTGCTAATATTGTGAAATGTATCTATGACCACAACAAGGAAATAGGGAAACCTGATGATATTAAATGTCAAAGTCTGTGGCCAAACAGGAAGAAACAGGTTTCCTTCTAGACAGAGGAGAAGGCATATGCCTACCTGTCTCTTGGCTACATGTAGTATGGTGGAATCAGAACAATGGCAGACCCATTTACATACAGGGGGACAGGAAGAACCAGCATGAGGTTATCCTGCCTCTTAAAATAGTCACTGAACTTTACAAGATATAAAGACAGAAGCCATCTTTGGCATCCATCACTAGGCAGACATGAGGGAACAGAGCTCTTACCATCTGAGAATGATGGGTCCTTCAAGCAAGAGGGCTGATATCTTTGGAAACTGAATATATGTAAGAAATCATCTTGAGCAAAGCCCGTACTGTGGTAGATTAAGTTTTAAACTTTTTGGCGTGTTTTTGCTTTTATTTGCTTGAAGACCCTTCTAGCTTTATTCCTTTTACTTGTCATCACTTAATTTATGTTTTATCTCTAAATTTGATTTATTCTTACTATAAACAAACACTGTGCTGTGTTGAAAGAGGAGAATGTTTACCCCAATTAAAGTAGTAAGTGGTGATGTGTTTTTTTCCTCTAAAAACATAAAAACAAGACCCAACAGAGCTTGTGGCTATATCAATAGTACATTCATTTTAAATTAGATTTAAACATGCTGCCCTCCAGTTTCACTGCATGGCCCTTTTACTGAGGTAACAGGAACAGCCAATTTACTTTTTATGCTGTTACCTTATTTTGAACATTTCTATCTTGTCTCTTTTTGTTTCACATCTGTTCTAGACAGTTCTAGTTCCATTCCCTCCCCTATCCCCTGGCTCCAACCATAGAAGCGTCTTTATGCCTTTAATCATTTTTTCTCCCTTCTCTGGTTCGCTTCCATTTCTGCTATAGTCACCCACAGAGGCTATGCCAGTGATTCAGGGCTTGTCTACATGACCAATTAGTCTGAAGCAAGCTGTGGTGCAAACCTACCTTGCTGTGCCCGAGCTGTCCATAGTAGACTCTTTTGCCATGAACCTTGATCTACCCTGTTGCAAAGCAAGGCAGATCAAAGTGCACAAGTGAGCTGTTTATATATGGCAGCAGGGTCCACTCAGTCTGTTAGTGGTCAGAAGGCTAGTGAGGTAGATTTCCTCTGCAGCATGCTGTAGCACAACTTCTTATGTAGACAAGCCCTTGTAATGTAAAATTGCATTGTAATAATCTCACTATTATTTTATATCACATTATTCCTATATCCCAGCATTGGTTTTTGAGCACCGAACATCAACCGGCTTTTTCCACTAGCTGTACACGGTGACTCTCACACTCTTAAGCGCTTCACATTACTTTAGAATCAAGTAGACCCACTGCACGGCTGTGCAGACAGTATCAATGGGAAAGCTTCAGTTTCCTACATCCTGGGATGCTGCTCTGGGAAGAAGAACGGCAGGGGAGAGAGGGCGTCTACCTTGCTTCTTCATGCATGAACTCACATGAAAGAGGGCTTAAAATACTATTCAAAGAAGTTACTTTAACAGGAGGCTAGATGTTGGAGGAGGAGGGTACATATGGAAGATTAAGTGGCATCATAGGAGCAACAAGAGGGAAAACAGTGGATGAATATGCTCAGCATCTTAGTTCTTTATACACAAATGCAAGAAGTATGGGGAATAAACAAGAACTGGGAGTAGTACGCAAGCCACATTATGATGTAATTGGCATTCGCAGGATAGCTCGGGGGAAAGGGAAGTAGTGTTGCATTATACCTATACTCTTCCTTTCTCCTCCTCACCCCACGCTAAGACTAACACACATCTGAAGTCCAGAAGGAAGCAAGAGGCAGACTAGTTGAAAGTCTCCAAATAAAGATAAACGGAGTTAAAAAATAGGTTTTATGATATGGTATGGGTCTGCTCAAAACCACCAAATTAGGAAAAGGCGATGGATGAGGCATTTCTAGAACAAACAATAGAAATACATTAAACACATAGTAATTGAGTACTTACAGTCCCCAAACATCTTTTTCAAATGTAATACATCAACACCACAAAATTTCCTGTAAGTTTTTGGAACGTATCGAGGACAGCATTTTGTTACGGAAAGTGGAAGAAACCAGGAAGTAAGAGGGAGGATTTAGTTCCAAATCTGAAGGTGAGAAGCATTTAGGTGACAGCGCTCATGAAATGCTAGGATTTTTTGTTTGTCGGGACAGAAAAGATCTAAATCTGGAACATGGCTCAGCTGAAACTAAATAAAACAAATGTGATTTTTAAAAGACTCAGCAAGATCATGGTCACAGTCACAAGTTTAACTATTTATTTTATTCCAATAAACACTGAAGGCTGCACAACATCATCATCTAGAGCTCAGGCAGAGAGCTATGATATTGCTGATAAAATGCTACTTCTGTTTCTGCTGTGCCCCATGTTACCCAAGGACTATTGAGCTCAAGTAGTCATAAAAAACAGCTTTAAATCTGTGACAAACAGCAACATGAAATAGCTGGTGTTGAAAAACATAAGACTTCCAGTGCCCCTGACTGTATCTACTCTCCTTGACTATTGAAAGGATGTGATCTGTGGTAGAGAACAAGAACAAAATTTGCAATAATTAAGTATAAAGATAATGAGTTTTCTGAGAATCTAATTCCAGCAGAAACAATAGTCTACTCAGTGAGGCAATAAGTAGAGAATGTGATAATGATTTTGATTCAGAAGGTTTGAAGTAGGATCAATGCTTGATCAGTGCTACTTTTTTGGAGGAGGTTTAGTGCCTTTTGGAATGGTTTCTCTCTAGCTGACTTCGTAACTAAGTCAACCATCCAAAAAATCTATTGCTGCAGATGAAAAAATCCAATACCAGTTCACCAGATATTGCCTAGAACAATGCTGATCCATGCACTATTACCCAGGAAGGTGGGGGAAAAGCTTCATTAAAGAGACAGTTTGACATCTTTATAAAAACTCTGCTGTGTAGGTTTTTGATATGGGAAAGTAACACGTGGCTAATTAAGACTTCAGGATGATCACTATGCTGAATACCATGGATCCTCAGAATTCTGATGCCGGGTCAGGCAGAGGACTCCTATTTCTTCTGTTCTAGAAACACAGTCCCTTACCACTTGATCTAAAGAAGACGCTTCTTTCGCTGATTGCAAAAGAGGGCTATATTAGAATACAGTGCAATTCTGCCAGGAAAGGATAATGGGCACATATATGTATAGGCCAGCTCATTAGCACACCTATTTTTTCATCCTCACTCTAGTTTCTTTCTTAACACTTTAAACAGAGCTCACAGCGCGGTTTTAAAGAAGCTGTATATGTAAACTTCATTATATCATGCAGAAAAACTGGGTGATCTCCAGAGGCATAATGAGGGTGTTATGCGCCCATAATCAAAGGCAAAATTTGCGCCCCACCACCGCCGTACGACGGGGCCCCAAACCTGATGCACAGCTGAGCCCAGCCGTGGAAGGAGCGGGGGAGAGCATGTACTGTGTCTTCCCCTGACCTCTCCAGTTTGGGGCCAGGCCTCACATACACTAACCTGCCGGCAGAAATGGAGGAGGGTTGGGGCTGGGGGCGGGGAGGAGGCTCCAGCCAATGGTGGCAGGCAGAGGAGGAGCAGGCGAGCCAAGGGATGACAGAGGGAGTGGAGGGGGACTAAATTGGTGACCCCCTAGCATGGCACCTGGGGGCAACTGCCCCCCCCCTTGCTACGCCGCTGGTGATCTCATGTTCATATTGAGCTGATCAAATATGCCCATAATTCAGGGCAGATCTATACTGAAAGCACTGCACCAATGCAGCTGTAGCAAGTCTGGTGAAAATTGCTCTACGCTAACAGGACAGCACCTTCTTTAGATGCAATTTTTCCACCTTCATGCCGGTGTGGACAGTGCTTAGTTTACTGTAACATGCGTCGCTCAAGAAGATGTCTTTTCTCACTCCGAAGTGATATGTTAGATCGCTTTCCGGAGTAAGTGTAGACCTGGGGTGGGCAAAAGGGCCTCCATGGGCCGGATCCAGCCAAGCAGGTGGATCCGGCCCACGGAGGCCCTGCTGCTCCCCTGCCCCCAGGCCAATCAGGGCCTGGGGGCGGGGGAGCTGCATGAAGCTTCCTTCGCCCTGCCCCGGCCCTGCGAGGAGCCTGCGGCACTTCAAAGTGCCACAAGATCCTAGCAGGGCAGGAGGAGGCTTCCTGTGCTCCCCCACCCCCAGGCCCTGATTGGCCTGGGGGTGGGGGAGCATGCCAAATCTCTGCCAGGGCAAGGGTGCCTAGTGGGAAGGGGGGGCAAAGGGGCTCTCCCACCCCCAGACCAATCATGGTCTGGTAGTCCCGCCCCTTCCCATTTAGGTGCCACCCCTTCCGGGGTGGCCCGGGGCTACTTCAAAAATTTTTGAAGTGGCCCCTGAGCAAAAATTATTGACCACCCCGGTATAGACCTTCCCTGAGATAGCTTTAAGAAGCAATATATTTAAGTATTCAGCCATTGTTTTTGTATTCATATTTTACAAGTGGCCCATAATGTAATGTAGTGTGAAAAGGAATAAAAATAGAGGTGACATTTGAAACTGTGTTATGCTGAGGTTGAAATTTCCCTAAAGAAGATGGATTGGCTGCAGTCATTAAACAGTAGCATTCTTGTGTCCGCAATGTTATGATGGCAACAACCATAGCAAGCACCAAAAAAATGTAGGAACAGGTACAAAAGAGTGGAGAGCATAGGAATATGTTGTGGTTTTTTTTAATAGGTTTCTGCAAAGGGAAAAAAAGATAGTCAGGGGAAAAAAAGAGTTAAAATATATTGGATGAGAGCCCGGAATATAAACACAAACACCAGGCAAATATACACCAACAAGGTGAAAATCCAGAGAATAGCTACATCCACGCTCTCAATGTGCAGAGCTGAACAAATAAAGTTATAGACAATTTTGCAGAATGCCAGTGATAAAGCAACAAGAGCATAAGCATTTCACTTTGGTCTCTCCTCCCACCCCACCTCCATGTTACTTGCAAGACCACAGCAAGAAGAGGCTGTACAAAATGGCTAAGCAATTAAACTTACCTGATTCAAATGCTAGATGTAGCATTTTTGAAGATGCTTCTAATGTAGTGGGATAGTAAAAGATACAGACAAATTATCTAAACTGTCAACACAAAGTGTTTTCTAAACACACAAGATGTGCACAGGGCCTCTTCATGCCAGGTTAAGAACCTAATAAAGCTGGAATTTCATGGGTCTCGTATATAAAAATTTTCTTTTTTCTACTCACTAAAAGAGTTTGCAATTTTTTCAGCTTAGTTAATTGAACTCACCCAATAATTTTTGGTTCGCTTTCTGTGGCCACTATGGATTGCTTGTGATCATTTCAGTGAAAATGGCTGATACTTAGTATTCAAAATTTGATCTGTGTTTGTTAGCTGCAATTGCTCATACTCTTTTATCTGTTCCCGGATTATAAGAAACCCGGATTATATGAATCATAGAATCATAGAACCATAGAGCTGAAAGAGACCTCAGGAGGTCATCAAGTCCAGCCCCCTGCTCTAGGCAGGACCAATCCCAATTAGATCAACCCAGTCAGGGCTTTGTCAAGCCAAGACTTAAATACCTCTAGGGATGGAGACTCCACTACTTCCCTAGGTAACCCATTCCAGTGTTTCACCACTCTCCTAGTGAAATAGTTTTTCCTAATATCCAACCTGGACCTCTCCCACCCAACTTAAGACCATTGCTCATTGTTCTGCCATCCGTCTCTACCGAGAACAGCCTTTCTCCATCCTCTTTGGAACCTCCCTTCAGGAAGTTGAAGGCTGCTATCAAATCCCCCCTCACTCTTCGCTTCTGCAGACTAAACAGACCCAACTCCCTCAGCCTCTCCTCATAGGTCGTATGCTCCAGCCCCCTAATCATTTTGGTTGCCCTCCGCTGGACCCTCTCCAATGCGTCCACATCCTTTTTGTAGTGGGGGGCCCAGAACTGGACACAATACTCCAGATGTGGCCTCACAGAGCCGAATAAAGGGGTATAATGACATCTCTGGATCTGCTGGCAATGCTCCTCTTAATGCAACCTAATATGCCATTAGCCTTCTTGGCTACAAGGGCACACTGTTGACTCATATACAGCTTCTCATCCACTGTAACCCCCAGGTCCTTTTCTGCAGAACTACTACTTAGCTGGTTGGTCCCCAGCCTGTAACAATGCCTGGGATTCTTCCGTCCCAAGTGCAGGACTCTGCACTTGTCCTTGTTGAACCTCATCAGATTTCTCGTGGCCCAATCCTCCAATTTGTCTAAGTCACTCTGGACTCTATCCCTGCCCTCCAGCGTATCTACCTCTCCCTCTAGCTTAGTGTCATCTGCAAACTTGCTGAGGGTGCAATCCATCCCCTCATCCAGGTCATTAATAAAGATATTGAACAAAACCGGTCCCAGAACCGAACCTTGGGGCAGCCTCTAGAAACTGACTGCCATCCTGACATCGAGCTGTTGATCACTACCCGCTGGGCCCGGCCTTCTAGCCAGCTTTCTATCCATCTTACCGTCCATTTATCCAATCCACATTCCCTTAACTTGCTGGCAAGAATATTGTGGGAGACCGTATCAAAAGCCTTGCTAAAGTCAAGGTATATCACATCCACTGACTTTCCCATATCCACAGAGCCAGTTACCTCATCATAGAAGCTAATCAGATTGGTCAGGCATGACTTGCCCTTTGTGAATCCATGCTGACTATTCCTAATCACTTTCCTCTCCTCCAAGTGCCTCAAAATGGATTCCTTAAGGATCCCTTCCATGATTTTTCCAGGAACCGAGGTAAGACTGACAGGCCTATAGTTCCCTGGATCGTCCTTCTTGCCTTTTTTGAAGATGGGCACTACATTTGCCTTTTTCCAATCATCCGGGATCTCTCCCGATCTCCACGACTTTTCAAAGATAATGGCCAAAGGCTCCTCAATGACATTTGCCAACTCCCTCAGTACCCTCGGATGCATTAAGTCCGGACCCATGGATTTGTGTACGTTTAGCTTTTCTAAATAGTTTCTAACCTGTTCTTTACCCACCATGGGCTGTCCATCTTCATCCCATCTTGCATCACTTAGCGCATTAGTCCGGGAGCCCACCTTGTCCATGAATACAGAGGCAAAGAAAGCATTGAGTACTTCAGCTTTCCCCACATCATCTGTCACTAGGTTACCTCCTTCATCCAGTAGGGGCTGCACACCCTCTCTGATCACCTTCTTCTTGTTAACATGCCTGTAGAAACCTTTCTTGTTATCCTTCACATCCTTAGCCAGTCGCAATTCCATTTGCGCTTTCGCCTTCCTGATAACCCCCCGGCATTCTCGAGCTATACATTTAAACCGCTCCCTGGTCATTTGTCCAAGTTTCCACTTTTTGTAAGCTTCCTTTTTGTGCTTCAGTTCACCAAGGATTTCCCCTGTAAGCCAATCCGGTCTCCTACCATGTTTGCCTCTCTTGCTACGCATCGGGATGGTTTCTTTCTGTGCCTTCAATAAGGCTTCTTTAAAATACTGCCAGCTGTCCTGGACTCCTTTCCCCTTCATGTTAGCATCCCAGGTGATTCTGCCCATCAGGTCTCTGAGGGAGTCAAAATCTGCTTTTCTGAAGTCCAAGGTGTGTATTTTACTACTCTCTTTTCTTCCTTTGGTCAGGATCCTGAAATCTACCATCTCATGATCACTGCTTCTCAGGTTGTCACCCACCTCTACTTCCCCTATTAGTTCCTCCCTGTTTGTGAGCAGAAGGTCAAGCTGCGCACGGCCCCTGGTCGGATCCTTCAGCACTTGTACCAAGAAGTTATCCCCAACATTCTCCAAAAACTTCCTGGATTGCCTGTGTACTGCCATATTGGTCTCCCAACAGATGTCATGGTGATTAAAGTCCCCTACAAGAACCAGGGCCTGTGATCTGGAAGCTTCTCTCAGTTGTCCGAAGAAAGCCTCATCTACATCATCCACCTGATTCGGTGGCCTATAGTAGACACCAACCACAACATCACTGCTGTTGTTTGCACCTCTAAACTTAACCCATAGACTCTCAACAGGTTTTTCTCCCTCTATATACTGGAGTTCAGAGCAATCATAGTGCTCTCTGTCTCTCTCTGTCTCTCTCTGAGACAGAGAGCAAGTAAACAGGACTAGTAAAATTCAAGAGATGAAATAGATGAGTTGGTATTTTACCCAATCAGCTTCTGTTAGAGGAAGGGACAAGCTTTTGAGCTTCACAGAGCTCTTCCTCAGGTCTGGAGAAGGAGCCAGGGGTGTCCAAGATAAATAAAAGATGGGACAGATTGTTAATCACAGGGTGTTCACACATGCTGTAGGAAATCACTTAAAGTGAAGTTGTTATGCTTATAAGAAGCACATGGGATCTTTTTAGGTGAAAAGACAATACACTGTATGCCATATTTATTGAGAACACAAAATAAAAAGCATATGCATTCATTCCCACACACATACACCAGTCCTGCCAATGTTTGTGTATTTGGCAGTCTGTTGCTCACATTAACCTACAGGCCAAATAGGCTGAGTGCTGGGGAGGAGCCAGGATCTGTTGGTCCTGACCAATGCTTCAGATCTTGGCAAGACCCAGGCAAGACACACCATCTGTTATAAGAATCCCTTTTCATGCAAATCTATGGATTTTGCTGCATCATGTTGTAATCATGATGCAACATATGTTTATCTGGAGATTGTTTTCATTGTTGTTTAATATCAGCCTGCTGATGACTTTTCTGCGTGTTGCCCCACCCTGGTTTCATTGGGATTGATTAACTTCACACTTTGGGGGTGCTTGCTTCTAACCTCAGGGTTGCCAATCTTCCCCTCATCCATCACCAAATACTATAGGCATATTGGATAGTCCCTTTGCGCCCCCAAGTCTCTGGCCCCTACTCTGCTCTACATATGCAGCCCACAATGTGTTAACTGGGCTGCAGGGAATGGAGAACAGGGCAGTAGCAGCCCAGACCTTTACCCCAGACCCTGTGAGGTGGGCCAGCTGCCCTGAACCCAGCCATACTGGGTAGTGAGGCAGCCCAGATCCCACTATGCTAGGCAGCTGGGAACCCAATGAACCTAAAGCCTTTAGCATAAAACTGAGGACCATGGGTTGGGAATCACTGACCCCCATCACTTACAGGCTGATGACCTACATGTATGATGACCATATTTTCTGAACCAAAATTAGGGACACATAAGCCACACCCCCTGACCTCTGTTAACCACACCCCTGACCTCACTAGCCATGCCCCTGACCCCCATTAGCCACGCCTCTGGAGGTAACACTCTCTGGGTCAAGATGGACACATGACCAGAAGTAAAAGTTGTCAAGTCTCTAAGAACTTTTCCCACCATCCTCCTACTAATAGGGATGAGTTTGGCCCCACCGAACCCCTCTCATGCAACTATCCTGCAATTGCATTAACCCAATTCGTGTCACATTAACTCGCGGGGGGGAGGGGAAAGGCTGGGGGAAGTGTTCCCTCTAAGCATTTCCTCCCATGAGCAGAATGAATTTTGTTTTCTGGGACATTTGCCGCCTTTATTGGGACACCGGGACAGAACCCTTAGATTCGGGACTGTCCTGGAAAAAAAGGGACATATGGTCACCATACCTACATGAGAAATTTAAAACATCCTAAAGACCAACCTCCACCATTGGAAGTAGCTTCCTGTTTGTAAGACAAGAAGCCCTGCATCTCACTTTTTGATTTCTCTCTATGGCCACAAGGGCACCATTTCGTGAGGGGGCAGAGCTCCCTTCACCAGCCAGGTGTGAGAGGCATGCACAGAATGCAAGCACTTTCCCCTCACTTCTTTAGCGTCTGGGGAATAGGATGAAAAACTATCCACATTCTGGAGCGCGCAGCTGCTGCTCCCCTCACCCCCCGCCTTCCGAAATGGTGCTCTTGAATGGCCACCAGCCAAGGGTTCCCTGGGACTGGGGTGGGAGGCCAGAGAACTCCCCCAGCCCTCTCCTTACTGACAGCAACAAGCTCTTTGGAGGGGGCCTCTCTTTGCTCCCCCTCTCCTCTCCCTTCCCTGGGGCACAACACTCACCCAAGCACCCCAGGCTACTGTTCAGGTGGTCCAGCCAGGATAAGCTCCTTCCCTTGGAACCATCTTCCAGGGGTGGGGGGTTGCCATGCACCTGCTCCCCTTCTCCCTCCAAAGGCACATCAGTCACCTTAGCCTGCCCCCCAGTGCCACTCCCTTGTAGCCGACCACAGCAGCAGCCAGCAAGGTACCATAGTGTGAAGATGCAGGGGGCAGCTACCCACTTCTCCAAGCCATCAGGGAGGCTTAGGGGTGGCAGGCAGGGCCAGGGTAGAGACCCAGCCCTGAACGTTGATGGAGCCAAGCCATTAGGCCCAGAATATTCCTGCAGCCCAGGCACTATAGGCCCATACAACTTGCTACCCCCAGTTCAGGAACACTCAAGATCCCTGCCTCAGAAGATGTAGACTCTAATCAAAGAAGAATTGGACAAGAAGATGTGAAAGCTGCAGGAAGTGGGCAGGGTCAAGGCATCTCATGGCCCCTGACAAAGCCCGCTAGTTCTGGTCCCCAAAAACAACCATGCCATCAGGATCTTTGTACAGATTAAGTGAGATCCACATTCATTGCCTACCCTGTGCCAGTGTAGATGATCTCCTCTGGCTCCTGGGGCAAGTCTACTATATAATTATATTAGATCTGAATAGATGATATTGGTAAATCCTTCTGACCAGAACATGTTGGGAGAAGACCACTTTTTCTATACTCTAGGGAGTAGGAGTGTTAGTACACTCCTACTCCCTAGAGTATATAGTTCAGCCTATATACTGCAGCAAACACCTTCCAACAATTGATAGATAAGTTCCCATGATGACCATATACTTTTCCTAGTTGCCTTTTTCTTGCCTTCAGCCAAGACTGGGAGTCAAATGTTGAGGAAGTGATGGCAGTTCTACACTTCTTAAAAGCCACTGAGAAGACCACAAACCTGGCTAAATATGCTATCAGCAAGAATCAGGGTACCTCCTGGGAGAGAAGGTTTGGTAAAACTCTTATTTGATAAGGTGCTGGCTTTGAGAGACTGTCCCACCACCATGACAAAAACATAGATGAAGTCCTTTAATAGCTGACTAAGCCTCAACAGAAAACTCACAATTTGGCCCTGGACCAAATGGTGCCCCAGATGAAGGGCATTTGTTAAACTGCCGAAGACCTTATTTTTATTACATTTGTAGCCCATTTCAAGACTTTTATGCATGATTTGCATGCATGATTTATTCCTGTCATACACGACAATAAATTTGCATGCTAGAATTTGTAAATATGTATTTATTCATGCCACATATAAGCAAATAAATTCATTTCCTCTAAGCTTATAGAAACTAGATTATAATTGAACTTTTCGCTTCCTATACTGAGAGTCTCAGTGTTTCTTCAGGGGCATCTTATTTTCTATGGGGGAAAACAAAAAGCATTAGGGAGAACAAATTTCTATATTTCCTTTCTTTGAAAGTCAAACATTAAATGCTAAGCATGACAAAAGTAGCAACAGTATTTCTTTTATACTGTTGCATAGATAGGGGTTTCATGGGTATGTGTGCTATCTCATTAAATATGTCCTTTATTAGTCACTACTTTGCAGTTTTCAAAACTAAAACCCAAGTACACTTCCACAATTTCACAACAAAAGAAGATTCAGAATATCGCAGCTGGGCTCTTACTTCACTTCATTCTTATATCTCACTAACATTCTATCCCTTACATACTCTTGAGGGCATGGCTGACTATGGCTATGTCTACACTACAAAGATACCGCAATTTGCGTATCTTTTTCCATTTTTCTTCCAAAAGATGCTTTTCCAACATTGGGCCTGTCTACACGGGGGCCAAATGTTGGGAAAAAACCCTCTTTTAGAACATTCCTTCTTCCCTGTGAAGCAAGGTTTACAGGGATGCCAACAAAATGCATCCGTTTTTCCGACCATTTTTTCAGAAAAGTGGACACATTCCTTGGACACGGCAGACTGTAGTCTAGACGTGCCCTATGTTCTAGGAGGTTCAAGGAAAACATTCTCTGAAAGTCTGGAAGGTTCCATGAGATGCTATAAAAGTCCAGAACATTCTGGGAGGTTAGTGAAAATGTATCCACATGCAGAAAATAAGAATCAATCTATTTTTCCTTTTGTTAATAAAGTTAGCAAGCTGAGCCTGATGCCCACCAACCCCACCTCAGGCAACTGCCTAGGCCACCTGCCTCTAAATCCCGCCCTGTTCATGCTGATGCTTTCCCTGTTATCAGCAACCCTTACAGAATTAAGTAAAGATTTCATCTTCAAGAAAGTATGAAGGGCCACCAAATGCCTGGCTACATTCAAGAAAAACAGAGATTCTATGCAGCCACCTGGTCTTAGACTCCAATAGCCTTTTTTACCTCAGACCAACACCTCTGATTTCACAACGGGGTACTATCTCAAGAATGATGTTATACTTTCTTGAAGAAGCTGCAAGTTGCTTCTTCAAGAAAGCCCTTATATGATAATAAAATATGAGTGTCTTAAGGTAAAGTGGGCCATTGAAATACTATGCTATTATCTACTAGGTAGCTACTTTTAGCAGGTGACCAGCTATGTCTCATTGAAGTGGGTAAACCCAATGAAAGACATGGATTCAAGAGCTATGAGGTGGTATCTTAGACTGCAGCCTTACACCCTTTCAGTGGAGAATTACCTGATCCTCAGAATAAAAAAGGGATTATCAAGGAACAATGCATCCTCAGAAAACGTTCCCACTCACATCCAAACTGGGATGGTCAGTCATGGTGTTTGTATACCCAAAACTGACTGACTGGCAGCCCCACAGCAGTTGTGGGGATCGAAGGACCATACAACAGGCAGGTAAGGCAGTTGCCAGAGAGGCAGAGGGACTGCAAAGAGGATCCTGCTAACAGACTGATGAGAAAACAACACTCCCACGTGAGAAACGGAACAAGAGTCTGGAGAGTCCAGAGGGTAGAAAACAGCTCAGAGAACATCAACAGGCCTGAGAAGGGCCAACTCCAGGTGGTTTGTAAAATGGTTCCTGAGCTGGAGTCCAGTGGAGCAATTAGACCTGGTTCCTATATTGCTTCCCCAGACTAAGAAGGGAGAAGAAATTGAGCATTAGACAGACACTGGAGAAGAGACTCAGACCATTGTACTCCGAGTTCCTTATTTTTGGAATTTTCTATTAACCGTGAAAGAGGATAGACCAAGCAGAGACTTACTCACTGACCCTAAACTGAGGCAGGAGATAGCAGATAGGAAAGGAGGAAAATGATGTAGTAAAGGGACATTTGCCTAGTCAGCTTCAAATCAGTCAGTGAGGAACCAAGTTAGAGAAACATCCATAGATTAGAAGGAACATTTCAGCTCTTCCATTGATCCTAAGTGAGGCCTCACTTTGTATATTACATAATTGTGAAATTCACCAAGATCCATACTTAATTATTTTTCTACATCATTTCCTTGTTAGTATGCATTACAGAAATTAACCCACCTGGAGATAGCATGTCATAGATTTTAGTGTAAAGTGAGCCTTATCATTACAGTTTACACATTCATTTATTATTCATATTTGCAGCACACTGTGAAATAAAATATATTTTGTTGAAAAGTTAGAATATATTTTCAAAAGAAATTGCAAAATCCAGAAAATACGAGATTATGCTCTTTTTAAATTTTATTTGTGTTTCTTGTGCCAGGATACAAATCTATCAGAGCACACTCACAGCATATATACAATATGCACAGATTGTGTCTTAATCATCCTTATAGTATTAGGGCAAGCTAGATAATAAACAGATCTGTTAAAGTACCAATGATGTCTCTATTGACAGACTTCAAAAAGAGCTCAGTGACCTTGGTTAATTAGCCATGTAATAAACCAGAACTGAAAGACCCTATTCCCACAAACCATCGCACAGCATCACTCCATCCCCCGCTTGTCAGAGGCTCTATGAATAGGAAGTCAGCAGACTCAAAGCAAAGTGCAGCCACTTAGCCTTTAGAGCCTTTTTGAATATATGCAAAGATTAACAAAGAACTCTTCTTTTACCCCCTGATTAAGAAACATTCTTTAAAACAAAAGAACAAGTTTTGTAAATACTCAGAATAGTGATTTCTCTTAGTTTACTGACTGGTATAGGGTTAGAGGTACTGTCTTAAAATTTATATTTTTAAAAATAGAAATGTAAAACAGAAATGTTGTACTTGAAATACTTGTAGATCAGACCAAAAAAAAAAACCCTTTAAAAGTTGTTTTTTTATCCTCTTCAGAAAAAAAGTGCATGCACTGTATATTTTTTCCATTTCCTTCAGATATTATTTGATCATGGATTATGTTAACTAGTTAATTATTAATATGTATTCTTAAAATGTTATATGTTTTATTGCCATGCTGGCAAACTCATTTTCAAGTGCAAATTACATTTAGCACAAACAGTTTTAAAACAATCTGTCTAAAAATTCAATGGGCTTTATTCTGGGAGTGAGCAAAAAGCAAAAATATTCAGAAATATACATTATGTGGTGGATGCTCAGTCTTTTGGTGGGGGAGGAATAAGGGGAGCAAGAGGAATTTAACAGATTATTGGTTCTGTTTTTAACTATCTGACCAAAATTTTAAGAATTGAAACAAAATGCCTGTTTAACTATAAATGAGTCATTGATGTTTTAAAGCCTTCTAAGCATCAGTTCATAATGAGCACATTCACTTTTTGCAACACAAACACTGAGTTAATATTTTGTGCATTTACAGTACTTTAATTGCCATACAATGTATGTTTTCTTCAGTAAACTTAGTTGAAGCACATAATACTGTACTTTGATGGCATTCTATTCAATGCTGCTATTAAGTAGCAAAATCAAACAAATCTCTCTCAAGCTGCTAATGTCATTTTTAATATAGCATGCTTCCATTATTATATGGGACACTGAATGAAATTTAACACCAAGAACACCATCAACATTAAATTTTCTTTATATAATGTTGTTTCCCCACCTTCATCCTGTTTTTAATTTTTAAACTTAACACTGATATTTTATTCTCTGTATTCCTGTATGGGAAAACAAATGGTTAGCATTCTAATTTTAATGTCTATAAATCTACTCACCCATTTGGGATTTTTCTTGCTGCAATCCATCTGTCTCTGTATCGCAGATCACAGTAAATATATATATGAACAGAGAGCCAGATACACCAAAGCAATGGAAGGCAGTATCTCAGACAGACTCCATTTATTTCAATGGAGTTTCAGAATATAAAGCACAGTAATTCCATTGCAGTGTATGAAGCCCTATGCAAATCACAATGGTGTAACCAAGAGCAGAATATGGCCTAGATATTCTTGATGACAGAATCCAAATAGAAAACATGAATGCATTTTAGCAAACCATATTTGCCAACTCATTCCATTTGTACTCTTTATGATGATCAGAAAGATCTTCAATGTAGATCAATATCCTCCCAAAACATTATTACAGAATTTTTTAAATTAGAGAAATAGGGCCTAATCCCACATATACTTACATATGTGACTATTACTCACTTAGGCATGTAAGTAATTCCACTGACTTTAATGGGTCTAAAATTGAGAATATACATACATGTTTCAGGATCGGGTCCTTAGATTGGACTTCTTTTAGGGGATCAGATGTTATGGTGATTAGAGCCATATAGAAAGCCCAGAAATATAGCTCAAGTATAGGGCCTTACAATGGACCAGGATAAAGACTAGTCACCACTACCACCCCGAAACAAGCAAGTAAACAAAAATAAAACCCAAGGGATTGTAAATTAATAGAATGTCAAGTCAATGGGACTTCTCACTGTACTAAAGTTAAGCATGTGCATTAATGTTTGCAAGATTGGGTCCTTAAGTCCACATTTTCTGAAGGTATGTTAAGCACTGCCATGTTCAGCTTCGTAACAAGTAACTGAGTTAGGAGTTTAACACTTTCTTTACACTGGTGGCAGCATGTAGATTACATAGCTACTGCCACAGTAAAAGGTAGGCTGCATTCTTAATCACTGCAGTGAGTAGTAGCTCTGTGCGCCAGTGAAAGGCTCTGGCAGCAGGGAAAGTATTGTGAAGCCTTTCGCCACTGCTTCCGCTCTGCCGGTCCCTTTCCCTCCTGCCAGAGCCTTTCACAGCAGTGAGGAAAGGTTCTGGCAGTGAGGAGGCAGTAGGGCGCTCACTGCTAAAAATAACAGTGCAAACAGGGGAAGTACTGCTTGGATATGTAGAGGGGCACATAAGGTTTGCAGGCCACTCTGCTTTACTCACTGAAGCCATCCCACGCTATCCACATTGCTGTTTATACCTATGCTAGCTGGGGGTGCAGTGTCTGTACTCACCATGCTGCCATGAATATAAATGAACTTATAGATTCAGGAACCTAAATCCCATTGGCTGTCAATGGGAGTTAGTTTCTAAAGAGCCTAAAGTGCCTTTAAAACTGAGATGTTGTTTTCTATATCAGTTAGACATTGCAATGCTGAGCACAGCAGTGCCTAAATACCTTTTATTACCTGGGCCATGCCTGTTTAGGATTTAATCATATGTGACATGCATTTTGCTAAGTAATGTCCAGTCTGCTAGGAAAAGTAGTTGATGCCAAAAGTCCTCAAAAGAATTCTGACTTCCTATAATAGTTCCAGATCCTGCAATTCACTTCAACCTTGTGGAAACCTATTGCAGTTAAAGGGGTACTTTCTGCATAGGCACCCACCCATTGAAAGTTTCAGGACTGCGGCCTTATAGGAGGTGTAAGAAGTTGGTACTGTGTATCTCTTGAGAAATCCAGGGAAAGCATACTTTGGAGTAATGTAACTTGCCATTGGATGTCACTGTTTCTCCATCAAACTATATCTGAGCCCATATTTTCCAGGTTAGAAACAATGTGTGCCCCAAAAGACAAAAAAGTTTGGAAACGTCAGAGTGAAGTATGCATCTCTTCTGATTTGCAGCTTCTGAAGATCTGTAGTTGCTAAGGATGGAGGATGACGCCCTCCACTGGCTAAGCATCCACTTTTCATCAATCATCAGACACTGAAGAGAAATCACTTCGAACACTGAGGCGGGGAGCTAGAGGCAATTACTTGTGATTGATAGCACTAAATATGAAACCACATGTACCTCATCCATGAAGCATGGAATCAGAGGCATATTGTTAGTGGGGGAGATGAATGGAACTTGAGATAACCTTGGCAAATTAGGCATATGTTAGCATTAAGCTTTGTCAGTAAGCAGGCTATAAATTACAGACATATTGTAACTCCATAAACTCATCTAATGAATTGAATGACAGTGGTAATTTAATGCAGAACATAACAGTTTAACCCTTTTAAGAATTTAGCTGCATTTCTGTATTATGCAACAAACCAAATTATATTAAAAGGTTGGCGTTTAATATACTACGAGACACCATAATCATAAAAGGGCAATGATTACTTCACATTTCAGGTACATTTTAACAAACAGTTAACCTGAGAATTACTTATGAGTTAATTTTAAAAAATAATGGAATAACTGAGGGGAGGAGGTTCTTATATATTCTCTTCATTTTGTCGTTATTTTTCTGTATGATCTAGCTAAATATATTTAAGCAATAAGGCACAGCATGCAGTGCATTTCTGAACTATTACTGAACACCTCGGGTGGTGTTATGCAGTGCAAGGCTAAAGGCCGAGTGACTTTAATCACAAGAGAAGTGCAATAATCCCTTCAAAATGCATGGCCTGCAGTGTCTTATTGCTATTATGAAATGCAATTTATAAATAAAAATAAGGGGAACAAAGTCAGGCTCATGCATTTACTGGTGTTATTGACAGAATTATGGCACCAGTGACAGCTAATCCAGGATTCTGAAGCCATTTCCTAATTTACTGTATATTTCAGTCAGTTACATTGGAAATCACTGACAAATCGCTGGGGGAAAAAGTTTTAAAACCTAAATAGGAAAATTAAATGGAATGTCATTATGTAAAATGTGTTGACATACTAAAAAGTATATTAGTTCTTATTCAGATGGAAGTAATTCAAAAAACAGTGGCAATAGGTGTAATTATTATACAAACAGTATAGTTATTTGCACTTAATGGTACTAAACTAACAATTTAACAAATAAATTATTACCCCTTAATTTTAGGAAAACACACTCTAGCGTACATAAACCTTTATTATAGTTGTTAACATAAGACACTGGTTTTGTACTTATATTACGGAGTCTAATATATTGCACTATATAGTATAATATATTGCACTACCTCTGTGATAATAAATGATAAGCACGTACTGTAATTCTAAACAGGAATTCTTTCAGCATTTACCTAAGCTGATCTAAAATTTAGCATCCCACTTTTGTGACTTGTTCACCTTAATACACAGCATTCACTTCAAACTGACATTTCAAGTGAAATGAACCACAGCGTTTGTTCAAATGGAAATTGAAGACAGAAATCAGGGGCTCCGTCCTGTGAGATGCAATGCCAAGACAGGGCCTCAGCAGAGGGGACAGGGACATATGAAATCATTAACATTCAGCACATTTTTTTAAAATTAAGGAAATAAGGATTACTTCAGCTTTCAAACCATAATAATGCCCAACTTGGATCAACATCCATGGATTGGGAATGAGGCTGAACACACAGCATTGAGCAAGGACGAACATTTTTGTTACAGCATTTGGGATTGAGTGGGAGGGGGCATGCTGAGGGAAAGAGGTTGCAGTAGTCAAGATGAGAGATGATTAGGGCTGAGACTAGGTTTATAGATGTGGAAATGTGGAAAAAATGGCGCATGGTTTAAATTTTATAGAAGAAAAATGGCAGGATTTAGCGATGTGGAGAAGGAAGAGAGAGCAGCCCATTTAAAAAAAAGTTTCCTATGGTATTCATCACTGAGTATCTGAGCCCTTCTCACACACAGTCCTATGAAGCAGGGATGCATTATTAACTCAATTATTACTTTATGAGGATATTTTCTTACTGGAATTGCTTATCAAGGGAGGTTGTGGGATCACCCTCATTACAGGCTTTTAAAACATGTTAGACAAAAACCTGTCAGGGACAGTCAAGTTCATGTGGTCCTGTCTCAGCACAGATCTTGGAGTAGATGACCTACGGATGTCCCTTCCTGCCCTACATTTCTGTGATTCTGTGTTACATCTGAGTGGGCAGCAAGACATCCAGGAAGAGACTGGATGGAGGGGCATACATAAGAGTGGAGAGGTAGAACTGTGAGCAGATGGCAAGGGGCGTAGATGAAGTCACCCAGCTGGATGAGCCTAGGGAGAAAGGTATAGAAGAAATTGTTACTCACCTTGTGCAGTAACATCTGTTCTTCGAGATGTGTGTCCCCGTGGGTGCTCCACTACAGGTGTCAAGCTTGTCCCAGCACCACAATCCAGAGAGTTTTAGCCAGCAGTAGCCCCCGGTGGGTGGACTGCGCATGCTCAGAAGCTGCCTCGCACCCTTTCTGCGCAGCGCGGTCTATCGCCAGTTCCTCCTAGCCGGAACATCTGAAAGATATAAAGGTAAGGGTTCCGAAGCAGGGAGGAGGGCAGGTAGTGGAGCACCCACGGGGACACACATCTCAAAGAACAGATGTTACTGCACAAGGTGAGTAACAATTTCTTCTTCTTCGAGTAGTGTCCCCGTGGGTGCTCCACTACAGGTGAGTGTGAAGCAGTAGCCCAATGGTAATGTTGTGCTTCGGGATTAACTGTGCACAGAGGACAGTACTGCCTGAGCCACTGCTGCGTCCGCTGTAGTGATATGTTCAAGAGCGTAATGTCTTGCAAACGTCGACGTGGAGGACCAGGTCGCTGCATGGCAAATGTCACATAGAGAAACATCCTTTAGGAAAGCCGTGGAGGTGGCCATGGCCCTGGTCAAACGCGCCCGAGGCTTAGAGGGCAATGGCTTGTTTTGGAGTGCATAACAGCAAGTGATGCAATTTACAATATGTGATGAAATATGCTTAGATGAGAATTGTCCTTTTGATCGAGTTGCAACTGATAAAAATAGGCGTCTTGATTTGCAGAACAGACGCGTTCTGTCTATATAAACAGCCAACGCTCTCCTGATGTCCAGAGTGTGCAAACGCGCATTTTCTGGAGTGGAGTGCAGTTTAGGGTGAAACATATGGAAAACTATTGGCTCATTGATGTGGAATGATGAATTGATTTTTGGAATAAACCACAGATGGCATCGTAATGTCACACTTGGATGAGTAAACAGTGTATATGGAGGATCGGCTGACAAGGCCGCTAGCTCACTGACTCTTCGTGCCGCGGTGATAGCTAAAAGGAATGCAACCTTCATGGTAAGAGTCTGTAGATCACAAGTTGCTAGGGGTTCAAACGGTGGGCAGGTAAGAGTATCGAGGACCAATGCTAGGTCCCATGGCTCCGGAATAGTCTTGTGCAGTGGATGGAGATTGACCATGCCCTTCATAAATCTCTTAGAGATAGGGTGGGCAAACACCGAAACACCTTCTATATGCAGGTAGAAGGCTGAGATTGTAGCTAAGTGCACCTTCAGTGAAGTGACCGCCAAATTCTGAGAATGTAAATAAAGAATGTAGTCCAATATTTGTTGAATGGGTATGCGCAGGGGGTCCATGTCTTGTGACTGGCACCAGATTTGGAAGCGACACCATTTAGAAAGGTAAGACCTTTGGGTCGTTTGGCGTCTGCTCTGTATCAAGACATCTCTCACCGCTTGGGAGCAAGCTAATTCTGAGCCTTGGAGCCATTCAGGAATCACGCCGTGAGATGGAGACGGTCGATGCTCGGATGCAGCAGAGTGCCGTATTGCTGCGAAAGCAAATTGCTCACTTGTGGAAGTCGTATGGGTTGAGATAACGACATCCGCATGAGTTGTGGTAACCAGGTTTGGCGGGGCCAAAATGGAGCTATCAGTATTACCGTTGCGCCATCCACCAGTATCTTCCGTATCACCCTCGGTATGAGGGGGAGTGGTGGGAAAGCATACAGTAGTCGGTACGTTCTCCAATTGAGGAGAAAGGCATCACCCTTTGAGTCGGTTCCCATTCCAGTTCTTGAACAGTACAGGCGACACTTCTTGTTGCGCCAGGTCGCAAAAAGTTCTATGTCTGGGTATCCCCAAGACTGAAAAACATTGCGAACTACATTGTCGAGCAGCTCCCATTCGTGCTGCAGATGGAAGGTCCTGCTCAGAGCATCTGCAATGGTATTGCTCTTGCCGGGGAGGTAGGCAGCTGTGAGTGTAATGCCATACCAAATTGCCCAATTCCACAGTCGTATGGCCTCTGTGCACAGGGATCTGGATCTAGCACCGCCCTGTCGATTTATGTAGTAGACTGTGCATATATTGTCTGTAAGAATCTGTACAGTGGTCCCTCGCAGATACCGGATGAACTGGCGGCATGCGTTGAAGACTGCTTGAAGCTCTAGAAAGTTTATATGAAGTAGGGACTCATGAGGTGACCATAAACCCTGTACTTGGTGATGTTGCATATGTGCTACCCAGCCAATAAGGGATGCATCCATGGTAATCTGGATGGATGGGGCTTGAACATGGAAGGGGACGCCCGCTAAAGTGTTGTTCGAGTCGAGCCACCACATGAGGGAGTCCCTCACCCGGTTGGGGATAGAAGTAAGTTTGTGGGTATCGTCGATGGCGGCTTGTAGATTAGAAGGAGCCAATGTTGAAGGCACCTCATGTGGAGCCGGGTGTGTGGAACAACATAGGTAGCTGCTGCCATGTGGCCTAGTAACTGGAGGCAAGTGAGTATGGAGATGGCGGGAGCGGTGAGTAGAACGTTCACCAGATCTTGAATAGTTTGAGATCTGTCGACCGGTAGGTAGGCGGTAGCGGTGGTAGAGTCCAGCCTCGCCCCTATAAATTCAATGGACTGAGATGGCACGAGCGAGGACTTTGGTAGATTGATGATGAGACCGAGGATCTCGAACTTGTCCCTGGTAATAGCTACCGCCTTCTGTGCCTCGACTGCCAAGTGGACTCTTATGAGGCAGTCGTCGAGGTACGGAAAAATCATGATCCCGGAACGTCTGAGGTAGGTGGCTACAACTGCGAGGGTCTTTGAAAACACCCTCGGGGCTGCCGAAAGCCCGAAGGGAAGCACAGTGTACTGATAATGATCGTCACCGAGGGTGAATCGGAGAAATCTCCTGTGGGCTGGGTGGATGGCGACGTGAAAGTAGGCATCCTGAAGATCGAGGGATGCGAACCAGTCCCCTTCAGTGAGAGTTGGAATGATCAAGGCCAGAGTAACCATCTTGAATATTTGTTTTCTTAGGTAACGATTGAGTCCTCGAAGGTCGAGGATCGGTCTCCATCCGCCGGACTTCTTCTGCGTGAGAAAGTACCGGGAATAGAAGCCTTTGCCTCTGAATTGACGTGGGAGCGTCTCCACCGCCCCTATGGTAAGTAGACGCCCGACCTCCTGTCGCAACAGGAGATCGTGAGAGGGGTCCCTGAAAAGGGACGGGGGAGGGGGATTGGAAGGGGGTAGGACAGTGAAAGGAATAGAGAGACCAGATGTTATGATCTCTCTGACCCATCGATCTGTGGTGATGGCGAACCAACGACGACGGTAGGGCCTCAACCGGTGATAGAATAATCTGTTTACTTGAGAGATGGCCTGTAAAAGGGGAGTGGCGCGCAGACCCTCAACGGGCACGTCAAACCTGCTGTCGAGACTGTTGTTGGGTCTGCGTCTTGGTAGGCTGTTGGCACCGCCATTGAGGCCGTTGCCTTTGTTTGTGTTGGTCGTAAGGCCTGAATCGTTGTGATGTGTAGGAGGGAGGCCTCTGTCTATTGTAGGGCCATGCTCTTCTGCACCTGAAGTGTGGCGTATACATCCCGAGTGTTCTTAACGTCGTTCGGGAGTCCTTACCAGAGTGGAAGACCTGGTCGGTATTTTGAGTGAACAAAGAAGAGTAGTCAAAAGGAAGGTCTTCCACTTTTGGTTGTAAGTCCTCGGGCACGGAGGTGAGGTGCAACCAAGATGCGCGTCGCATTACAACCGATGTAGCCGTTGTATGGGATGCTGAGTCAGCGATGTCAAGCGAAATCTGAAGAGCTGTACGCGCCGCCATGTAGCCCTCCTGTATGACTGCCTTGAGTATTTCTTTTTTGGAGTCTGGGAGATGTTGCATCAATGGAACCAGTTTTGCATAATTATCAAAATCATGACTGGCGAGTTGAGCAGAGTAGTTTGCCATTCTAAGGGTCACTGTTGCAGATGAATAAACCTTTGTACCAAACAGGTCAAGGCATTTTGCGTCCTTCTCGGATGGTGTGTTCTTCGATTGGGTCGTCTTTGATTTTTGTTGAGCTGCAATTAGGAGGGGGATGCGTAAAAAGAAACTCGGCGTTCTTAGCATCAACAAAATACTTTTTGTCCCACGCTTATTCATTGGTGGTACGGACGCTGGCGTTTGCCATATGTCGTTTGAAACTTCTAGAATTGCCTCATCGAAGGGAAGAGCCAACTTCGATCTATTGGAGTGCTGTAGATTTCTTAGAAGAGGATGTTGTTTTTGAGGGGCCTTCGGGGCGCGTAGGTTCTGTGAGTGGGCGACCCTTTTAAACAGCTCCTAGAACTGTTTGTAATCGTCTATAGGTGAAGACTCGTGGTCGAAGACTGCATCATCCATGGATGAAGAGGAGAGGTCTGTGGGAGAACCAATGGGTTGTCTATCCACTGTGGGGGAACGAGCGTTACCACTATGACCAGAGGCTCTGTCATCGCCTGTGGGCGTTGGAGGCGGTTGCGCTGGAGGGATGGCATCCTGGGTTGGCATTTGAGGTGAGTATGGCGATGGTGAGCATCTAGTAGAAGAACACGGGCGGTCATGGTAGCGCGTGTGGTCCGGTTGACGATGTTGGCCGTTATGTGAATATCCAGGCGCGTAAGAAGTAGGGCTATCCGTGCCGGTAGTAACGCATTCGAACAGGTGACAACGGGGATCGTGACCGTATAGAGTATCGCGATGGAGACCTGGAGTAATAGTGACGGTGGTAGTGTGAAGGTGTCAGTGAATGTCTCGGAGATCTCCAATACCGTGGTGATGGTGAGCGTTGATAATAATCTCTTCTGTCATGATGAGATGCAGGTGAAGGTCCCGGTGAAAAGACAGCCCTATCGGGGCTGGGGAAAGGTGAGCGCAGTCAATGCATCTTCCTCTGAGCTTTTGTAGGCACCCCAGTCGCGGGAGAAGGGGTGGTAGCAACCTGGATGCACGGCATTGAGATGATGGAGGCAGAGTTGGATGGTGACGCAGGTGCTGAGGCCAACGATGGTGGTGCCGTCCCCTGTGCTGAAGGGCTAGATGGTTGGGCCTCAGGTGCTGACTGGACAGATGGTGCCACGCGCGATGTCGGTGCCGGTTGCACCTGTCGGGACGTCAGCTCGTGGGGTGATGCACGCACCCATGGTGACGTCGGCACAGGGTCAGCTCTCGGCACTGTCTTGGCCCTCGGAACCGGCTTGACTCTCGGTGCCGGTTTCTCCCTCGGTGCCGGCTCATGTGTCGGTGCCGACTCCACTCTCGGCGCCAACTCACACCTCGGCACAGGCTTGGAGGCAGCCACAGTTGGTCGGGTGTGGCGGTCTGTGGTAGCCCTCAGTGCCGACTCGGTCGGTGCCGATTGCAGCTCCGGTGCTGTTCGTGTACTCGGTGCTGTTGCCGCCGGTGTGGATTCAGACCGCGGTGCCGCGTGGGGCGGTGCCAAGGAGAGTGCGGGTCTAGGCTCCGATGTGCTACAGCCCTTGGGCGATTTCTTGCGGGCAGGCGGGAGTGCCAAAGAGCTCGGTGTCCCCCCCGCACTTACACTCCTAGATGGAGCGGAGCTTCTCCCTTCGCGGGGCTTCCGCGATTGTGGGGCCTCTGAAAGCTCATCTGCGGACGAAGGCTAAAGTGCCCTATTAAAAAGGAGCACCTTCAGACGCATTTCTCTGTCACGTCTGGCCCTGGAGGTCAATTTTGAGCAATGACCGCACTTTTGCAGGATATGCCCCTCTCCCAAACAGCGAATACAACGGGAGTGTCCATTGGAGGCTGGCATCGCATCGCCACACGAGGCACATTTTTTGAACCCCGCAGGCATGATTAGTCTGAGACTCTCAGAAGGAAAAAGAATCCTGGCAGGCCGAACGAATGGGCCTGAGGGTGAATGAAACGAGAATAAAAAACTGTTTTTTTTTGTTTTTTGGGGTTTTTTTGAACTAACTAACTAACAGACTCTAACAACTAACTATACTACAAGGAGGGGGGGCTAACTGGGAGGGAACGAATAACTTGAAAAACTTCAAATTCTCTTCAGGTTGAAGAGGAGCGCGTTCCAACTCCGTCTGCGGCCATTGGGAGGTCAGGAGGAACTAGCGATAGACTGCGCTGTGCAGAAAGGGCGCGAACGGTGCGAGGCGGCTTCTGCGCGTGCGCAGTCCACCAGGGGCTACTGCTGGCTAAAACTCTCCGGATTGCGGCACTGGGACAAGCCCGACACCTGTAGTGGAGCACCCATGGGGACACTACTCAAAGAAGAAGGATAAATAGAGCCAAGAATAGACCCCTAACAAACAGAGGCAAAGGAGGAAGAGCCCCAGACAAGACAATAAAGAAATGATTGGAGACATAGGATGAGAAGTAAAACCAATGTTCCCTCTAATTTTTTCCATCCATGTGCAGAATACGTTTTGTTATGTGCGCCAAGGCATGTGCAGATGTGCACCAGCAATAGAAACACATACTGCCAGCTGCGGGCACTGTGGGTCCTCTGCTAATCAGCTGGGAAGCACTGGAATCTCTCCTGGGTGACCACCCAAGCGCTCATCTTACAGGGAACACTGAAGAAGACCCCAGATTCAGAAAAATACTGAAGCAGTGCCTTAACTTTAAGCATGTGAATAGTCCTAGTGATTTCAAAGGGACTAGTCTCATGTTTAGAATATATACTTAAGTACCTGACTGAATGACTCCCTAAAACAAACAAGGTGTTTGAAATCCAGGAAGGAGAGAATTTCTTGGAGTAGGGCTTTGCCATGGACTCTTACCTGGGTTTTACCCTGCTCCCTTAACCATCACATTCTTTAATTCAAGTTTCTCCGTATTTGGAACAGATGTGTTTGCTTGGCTGGGATTATGGCTTAGAGCCCAGACTTTGCTTTAAGGGGGTTCTGTCTCATCTACTATAATGTGGATGCAGCTGGAGCCTGGGTCACAGAGCTTGCTTTTGATAATCCTTCAGTGTCATCATAGACTATACAGGGGTTCTCAGAGTGGGGTCACCAGGGCTGGCATTAAACTTGCTGGGGCTTGGGGCCAAAGCCAAAGCATGAGGACCTCCACCCTGGCTGGTAGGGTTCAGGCTTTGACCCAAGTCCTCTGTTTTGGGGCTTAGGTTACAGCCCACAACCCTTGAGCTTCAGCTTTGCATTCCCACCCAGGGTGACAGGGCTCAGGTGGACTCAGGCTTCAGTCCCCACTCCTGGGGTTGTGTAGTAATTTTTGTTGTCAGAAGGGGACAGAGTGCAATGAAATCTGAGAATGCTTGGTCTATGTATGCCCTAGGGAAGAGGTTTTCAAACTCTTGCTTGCAGTTTGTAAGGCAAGCAGCTAGCTGGCCATGAGACACTTTGTTTACCTGTGCCTCCACAGGTACAAGCGATCGCAGCTCCCATTGGCCGTGGATCAATATTCCTGGCCAATGGGCGCTGCAGGAAGCAGTGTCCTGATCTGTACCACCTCCTGCAGCTCCTATTGACTGGGAATGGTAAACCGCAGCCAACGGGAGCTGCAATCACCCATACCTGCGGAGGCACAGGTAAACAAAGCAGGTTGCAGCCAGCTAGTGGCTTGCCCTTAGAAGACATGACCCAGAGTTTGAACACCCCTGGCCTAGGGATGTCTTTTTTTACCTACTCATCTCCCATGCACCAGAAACCAATTGCTGGCTTATATACACTTGCTTTGCATTTAATCCTTCATTCCACATGGCCTACACATTTTCTACACAGCTCAGCCAAGCAGCACTAGAAGATGCCATCTGGAAGATCCTCAACCCAGCATGCTAAATGGCCAGAGGACCACACCAGTGTTCTGGTTTCTGGCTGGTATGAATACTGCAAGGAACATGATTTTAAAAAATGCACCCTAAATAAGCATCCACGAGTGCATCTCCAAGAAGGAGGAGATCAAGAAGACAGTTAACTGGTAGACACCTCTAATGGTGTCTACTGCAAGGCAAAGGATGCCAAGGCAATCTGTCAACTCCCAAGCTACCTTCACCTGCTTCAAGGAGTTTGACCAGATGATCAGCATGGCTCCAGGTACAAAGTACATGGCCAGGTTTTGAGCAGAACAGCTTCTACTTCCACCCATGCCTGAAATAGTGTTTAAACCAGTACTGGTAACGGGCCAGAGGTCTGAATGCCTGAACACCCATGACCAGGCCCCACATTTTTTCTTAACTTAATTAAATCTAAAATATTTGTCATACTTTCTCTGCAGGCTGATACCTGCTGTTCTACAGAGTCTGAATAGAGATATACCAAGGCATACCAAGCAGATAAGCAACAGCTGGTGACCTTGCCATGATGCAGACTATAAAAGGGGAATTTTTTTTTCCCCACAGACAAAATAATATACTCTGTCATCCAATATGTTTTGAGCAGGAGCCAGAAGGGCTTGGTCAGCCATAGCAATTATTTCCTTCCGTTCTGTTAGTATTGCCTTTTAAACCATACCTTTGTTGCTACACTTAGCACAAAAAGCTTGAGCTCGTTCACTCTCTCTCTCTCTGCATTACAGTTCTCTGCCAGCAGGAGAGAGCAGACATTCTGTGGCTCAAAGAATAATAGGTCAACTGCGTATCTGTTTTATTGGGCTACCTACCAGAGGTATCCTAAAATAGATATTCCGCATCTTTGGAGCACGCCCATTATTTCAAAATATAATGGGCTTGCTATTCTGATGTCCCTGTAAACCTCATTCCATGAGGAGTAAGGAACGTTTCAGAATAGCAATTTATTTCAAAATAAGTGCGCAGACAATGCCAAATTACAAAATAAGCTATTTCAAAATTGACTCGAAATAAGCTATGCAATTTGCATAGCTCAAATTGCGTAGCTTATTTCAAGCTATAGGTGCAGTGTAGACGCACCCTGGGTGTTTAAGGATGTCACTAGCATGGGGATGGTGCTGCTAAAGACAAGATGAGAGGTAAGATAAAGTACTTTCAGAGATGGTCTAGACAGTACTGGGTCCTGCCATGAGGGCAGGGGACTGGACTCGATGACCTCTCGAGGTCCCTTCCAGTCCTAATATTCTATGATTTACTAAGCCATTTTAGTTATTAAAAAATCTGAGAAGTGTAACAATGAGGTAAAGATGCCTTATGTTTATAGTGAAGGGCCTTAAAGCAACAGAATAGTAGTAGGGACAGAACAGGAGAAAAATAATTTACCCAGTAAATTATTTGGTTTTCCAACACAAATAGCAAATACTTTGCACTAGATGGTGAGAACTTATCTGAGCAATAAAGTAATCACTCATCACTAACTGTGAGGAGACCGAGGGAGCCTGGAGCCTCTGCAGCAAGAGGAAGGCCTAGCCACTGTCCAGGACAGGTGGCTGTTTGTGTTATTGCTTTGGCAAATGAAGACAAAAGAGAAAATGTTGAAGTTTTAGAACTTGATATGGGAAGACCCAAAATTGTAGCAGGAGCATAGAATAATTACAACAGTAAATTATGAACATATTCATCTTTGCGAGCAGGTACAGACTACTCTTCCTTACTTTGTGCTGTTAACACCAAAAGCCTCCTTGTCAAAAAGAACACACATTCCTCAGCAGTATACTCTGTCACTTCAGAAAAAGTCAACTTTTCCTCTCCTTGGCTGTAAGTCCAATTCTACTCTGCTGTCCTACCCAAAGCATCTCTTTGGCTTGTCATGCTCCTTAGATTTCAGTCTTCCTGGGACTCTTTTCAAGCAGGGTTTCTTCACCTAGTGGCCCTTATTTGTTCATTAGGTGCCTTTGAACTGTATTCCTTCAACAGTCGTTCTCTGATAAATTACTTTAGAAGCTTCAGGGGGTAGCCGAGTTAGTCTGTACAGGATAAACTTAAAAAACAACAAATGGTCTGGTAGCACTTTATAGACTAACAAAACATGTAGATGGTATCATGAGCTTTCGTGGGCATAGCCCACTTCTTCAGATAACCGGAGTTTTTAGGTCTTTTAGGTCTTTTTTAGGTCTCTTTTTCTGGTTTCGCTTTTTATTTTTCTCTAATCCAGCTTTTCAGTCGATTCCCTTTTTCAGGTCTTCCCTCTCTAGGGTCTCTCTTTAGTACATCTATTGATTTTATTTTCCCTCTAATACCCTACTTCAACAGTATGGCTAACATACCCAGTCGTGTGATTTTCTTCTTCTCCTGACCAGAAACCTTTTCTATTTTCCTTCTCACTCCCTATTTCATTCTCCTGTTCTTCTTTTATTGTCACCTTATCTCCTACCTCAGTTCTACTTAATCTGCTAATTCATCATTTAGGTCCTTCTCCTCTAAAAGCCTTTATTTCCCACAATCCCTCCTTTCAAGGTTGTCCAAACCTCTCTTCCAGCTCAAGCTACTCTACCATTGGCTGTTCCCTTCCCAGGGTAGCATTTCATGTTGCTGCATCACAGCTATCGGCCCTAATAACATCTCAGTCACTCACAACTGAAGGAGGTGCTAGTGCTGGGATCTGGGCTGCTACAGAAGACACCATGCCTTTCAGGAGAAGAGCGGCTCTAGGAAACAAGCTGGTTGTGCTGAGCCAAGAATATTACCTGCTGTAAGTCCTGAAGCCAAAAGCCATGTATATAATGTAACACTGGAAGCTACTGTTGGGTCATAAAGAAGACTTTTCATCATAGCTATACAGTACTACTTCAAAAATATGTATTTATAAAACATACTAACCCACTATGGCTCTTCTCCCACGCACCTCCCCCCCCCCCCCGCCCCTTTGTGGTAGATAGCCTTGGAGGTGAAAGTAAGCAAGTGTGCCCTGGTGTGCTGCTCCCGCAAGAGCTGGCTGAGCTGCGGCAAAAGCCAGCAGGGATCTATTTAAAGAGCTGGCAGGGACTCAGGTTGCAATAGGACAGTACCTGTAAGAATTTGTACGTAACTGTCACTGCTGGATAGCCTACATGAAGAGGTTCATGAGTCTGTTACCAACTCTATGGCCTTGTCTTTACTGAGGTGTTAGCTCAGGACAAAACTTATGTTCCCCTAACCCAGCTCCTCTCTTCCTTCCCTCCCCAATGTCAAGTGAAGCAGTGCTTTATACCCAAGCTATCTGGCCTGTCCGGGATATGAATTGAAGCTCAAGTCATGTTGAACCAGTCATACTGTAGGGACACAGCTATAGGATGCACCTTGTTTCCAATCAGCTACTAATGCAATTATTCTGCCAAAATAATTAAGTCCAAAGTTCAGTTCCACCTGTTGGCGTTACACTAGTGATTCTCATGGTATTGTTTGGCAGTCACTTTTTTTTTTAATCAGAAACCAGCTGAAGTCTCTCTCTCCACTTTTTGATATATTAACTTATGATTGAACTTAAATGTGAAATGGTCTGTTTCAGAAGCATTGAATACTTGACACAGGGATACTTGATGAAATTTAAAATCGATTCAGCATTCCAAGCTAATCTGAAATAGCACAAAAGACTCTGACATCATAGTGTAACCCTTCTGCCGGGTAGGCCTGGCAGTAACCAGGGCTGGGTTCAATATCTTGGGGTCCATCTCACACAGAACTGGCTCGAGCCCCCACCCAATAATCTGGGAAATTCACACACCCCTGGGTGCCTCTGAGAGGCAATGCTTCCCCACTCACAAGCACAGAGTCTGTGTGTAGGAAAGAAACATTTAATGAAACAGAGAGAGGTCATACAGCATTAACTTGGGAAAAACACCACAAACAGAGTTCATAACCCAAACATGAGCTAAGCCCCGCCCCCCCAGTCAAGAATCACCTAAAGTCTGAAGAGTCTGACACCCCAAAAGTCTCTGTCCCTGGTCAGTGCCACCCAGAGTTCCAAAGTTCACCCGCAGGGTTTCACCTCCCAACCTGGGTAGAAATAGGGGTGGGGGGATAGATAGGGGGCACCTTACGACACTCCGCCACGCTCCACCAGCTGTCTCGTCCCACGCCACCGGACGCTCCTCTGGTCGCCTGCTACCGCTCCTCGCCTGCTGCCACTCCGCGCCACGCCGCTCGTCGCTGCTCCTCGCCTGCCACCGCTCTGCGCCACACTGCTGGTTGCTGCTCCTCACCGCTGATCGCCGCTCCTCGCCTGCCGCCGCTCCTACCGGCCACGCCACACCATGCCACCGGCCAGTGACTCCCACCAGCCACTCTGCTGGCCACCGCCGCTTCGCTGGCGGCAATGGGTCTGGCTCTCAGCCAAACCAGTGATTTCAGCTCTCAGGGCTTTCAACTCTTTAGCCACCAGCTGGACTGGCAAAGGAATCCAGCTTCCACTGGACTAGCAAAAGAAAAGACTCCTCAGGGAGTCTGCTTTAGGTCTGTCCTTAAAACAAAGGGGGTGCGTCTAGACTGGCAAGATTTTGCGCAAAAGTGGCCGCTTTTTCGCAAAAACTTGCCAGCTGTCTACACTGGCCGCTTGAATTTGCGCAAGAACACTGACGATCTAATGTAAGATTGTCAGTGTTCTTGTGCAAATACTTTGATGCTTCCGCTCGGGAAAAAGCCCTCTTGCACAAGAGGGCCAGTGTAGACAGGAAAGGAATTTTTTGCATAAGAAAGCCCCAATGGCAAAAATGGCTACCAGAGCTTTTTTGCGCAAAATAACATCTATACTGGCCACGGATGCTTTTGCGCAAAAGCACTTTTTGCACAAAAGCATCCATGCCAATCTAGATGCTCTTTTGCGGAAATACTTTTAATGAAAAAACTTTTCCATTAAAAGTATTTCCGCAAAATCATGCCAGTCTAGACACAGCCAGGGGGAAAGGGGCAGGTTGGGCTAGTCTTACAGCTCACACCTAGCAGGTGTGAAGCAGGCTGATTCAACCCCTTTAACCCTTCCCTACAGCTCAGTTCACTCAACTCTGGAAGGGGAAAGGCTTGTTCCTCAGAGACCTCTTACAATGATGGTGGTGTCTCCCCTGCAAGCACTGGTGGCATGTTTTACAGTTCCCACATTTAGGGGTAGCATGATTAGTGACCCCCACAACAGTCCCAAATTATTTACAATTCTCCACATTCCATTCCAATACTGATCCTCCATCAACCCTGGCTGAATGGGATTTACATAGCCACACCTCGTATTCTCTCCCCATCCTGGCATGAGCTGTATTTACATATCAACAGTTGACACTTAATTATCTTGCAGAGCTAAACAATTGTAGCAGGCACACCCACTTCTCCGTTTAGCTGGCTGATAGCAAGCAGCAGTTCAGCCCCTGCTTACATCAGGCACAAAGAATTCTGGGATCAGGCATCACAGGAGAAAAGGGTAGACTCCCAGAACACCTATCTTAAGATCACCGTCTCAGATCATCTCTCTTAGGCGAATGACACACATATTGTGAGGCAATTAATGAATAACGGCACCGCAAATCACAACATAAAGTCCAGTGCTGTAGCCCAAAGGTTAAGACTTCACCACCTTCTGTAATTCCACATTCTTCATCAGTCTCAACCATCCTTCAGGCTGGAACTCTCTCAGATTTCACCCTACAGATCTCTACTGCTCAAAAGCTCAAGCAAAGCAATAACACAAACAGCCACCTGTCCTGGACAGTGGCTAGGCCATTCTCTTGCTGCAGAGGCTCCAGGCTCCCTCGGTCTCCCACCTTCTGCCTGGTAACATCCACAAAGCTTTTTGTTCTCTACAGTTTCTCTCTCAGGCACTAATGCCTGGTGTACACTACACACACACACACACACCCCAGTCCCTGAGGGTATGTCTACACTACAAAGTTAATTCGAACTAACAGCTGTTAGTTCGAATTAACTTTCATAGCGTCTATACATACAAACCGCTAGTTCGAACTTAATTCGAACTAGCGGAGCACTTAATTCGAACTAGGTAAACCTCATTCTACGAGGACTAACACCTAGTTCGAATTAAGTAGTTCGAATTAAGGGCTGTGTAGCCACTTAATTTGAACTAGTTGGAGGCTAGCCCTTCCCAGCTTGCCCTGGTGGCCACTCTGGGCCAAACCAGGGAAACGTTTCTGCCCCCCCTCCCGGCCCCGGAGCCCTTAAAGGGGCATGGTCTGGCTACAGTGCTCGTGCCAGTTGCAAGCCTGCCAGCACCGAGCCAGCAGACCCTGTACCTGGCACGGCATGAGCCAGCCACCCGCTGCCACCCAGCCCTCCGCCTCTTCCCAGGACCAGGCTGGCGGCTCCCAGGAGCCTGCCCGGGGCCACAAGAGGCGGGTGCCCACCTGGTCTAGTGCGGATTTCGTGGACCTCATTGAGGTTTGGGGGGAAGCCTCCAACGTCCACGACCTCCGCACTAGGCACAGGAATGCGGCCGTCTAGGGCAGGATAGCTGCCAGCCTGGCCACCAAAGGCCACATGCAAACCCAGGAGCAGGTTTGCATGAAAATCAAGTTGGTCCAGTGAGACCCCCGACCCTGAGCCCTGAGCTTAGAACATAAGAACATAAGAACGGCCGTACTGCGTCAGACCAAAGGTCCATCTAGCCCAGTAGCCTGTCTGCCGATAGCGGCCAACACCAGGTACCTCGGAGGGGATGGACCGAAGACAATGGCCAAGCGATTTGTCTTGTGCCATCCACCTCCAGCCTTCCACAAACAGAGGCCAGGGACACTGTTCCTACCCCCTGGCTAATAGCACTCCATGGACCCAACTTCATGAATTTATCTAACTTCTCTTTAAACTCTGTTATAGTTCTAGCCTTCACAGCCTCCTGTGGCAAGGAGTTCCACAGGTTGACTATGTGCTGTGTGAAGAAGAACTTTTGCTTATTAGTTTTAAACCTGCTGTCCATTCATTTCATTTGGTGTCCTCTAGTCCTTCTATTATGGGAACTAATGAAGAACTTTTCTTTATTCACCCTCTCCACACTACTCATGCTTTTATAGACCTCTATCATATCCCCCCTCAGTCTCCTCTTTTCTAAGCTGAAAAGTCCCAGTCTCTTTAGCCTCTCTTCATATGGGACCTGTTCCAAACCCCTAATCATTTTACTTGCCCTTTTCTGAACCCTTTCCAAGGCCAAAATATCTTTTTTGAGGTGAGGAGACCACATCTGTACACAGTACTGAAGATATGGCGTACCATAGTTTTAGACTTCCCCTCCTCCTTCTTCCCCTGGCTTCCCCCTTCCAGCTCCCTCTTCCCAGGTTTCCCCCTCCCCCTCCCACCCTTTCTCTTCCCCTCTCCCACCTCCTTTTCCTAGTCTCCCCAGAGGTTAATCCCCCCCCCCAGTTTTGTTAAATAAAGAGAGTTTCTATTTTTGAACACGTGTCCTTTATTTTTTACATCAGGAAGGAGGGCTAGGGAAGAGTGGAAGGAGGTGAGGGAGGAATGGGGCATGAGCCCCCCAATGGGGAGGACTGGGGTGGCTCTGCGGGCTCCTTGGGGTGGAAGCTTTCCTGCAGGGCCTCCTGGATCCTGACAGCCCCCTGATTGACACCCCCGGATGGCAGCCTGTGGCAAGTGCAGCCAGGCTGATGGCCGAGTGCTGTGATGTGCCGAGTGTGGGCACTCAGGGCACTCCAAGACAGGACTGCTTTGCTGTCCCTCATCGAGGTAGACAAGCAAGTGGGGAAGCCTGAGAACTGTCTGTCCGGGGTGGGGGGTCGGGTCCCTTTAAGGCCAGCCCTCGGCTAGCTTGAGGCAGCAGCTCCACGCTCTAAGTCCTAACCTGATGCCCTGCCGGCACTGGTTCTGGCCACCCTTAACTTCGGTTCAGGGTCCACTCAATGTGGACATGCTAGTTCGAATTAGCAAAATGCTAATTTTAATTAGTTTTTAGGTCTAGATGCACTAATTCAAATTAGCTTACTTCGAATTAGTGCTGTAGTGTAGACATACCCTGAATCAAAGATACACAAATTCACCTATGCAAATAGTGTAACTGAAGTCAATGTACTTAGGCCCACTTACTGTAGTGTTTTCCATGCAGTAAGGTCAGCAGCTGATGTTCTCCCATTGACACTGGCTTACTCTTCTGATTCTGGTGGAGTACTGGACTCAATGGGAGAGTGTTCAGAGATCAATTTATCGCCTCTAAGCAGAAGCAATAAATTAACTGCTGGTGGATCAATCACTGCAGCATCGCTCTACCATGTAGTGGAGACAAGAAGATCCCCACGGGTTTATCCTGACTAACCAAGCCTCCTTCCCAGTGAAGACCAGGTGCCCTCTCTTAAATTGGGGGTCAGCTAACCAGTCACAAGTGCATTGGTCTCTTCCCTCTTAAAGGGCCATTTTTCACAGAAGGAAAATTCCACAGTCTACTTCTCTCATCCCCCTTACGGACCATTTGAGCTAACACAGACACCTCCATAACATACGGCTGTGTGAAGGCTCCCTTGGCAACTGCTCTACATTCACATATACTTCAACAGCCCTCTATACTTAAAACTAACACAATATGCATGTGTGGAAAGGGCTGTGCCAATTCCACAGTTATCCCTCTTCTAGTGAGCAATGTTCTCTTTTTTAAAATAATTCATGTTTATGCAACTTTGCGAGTTCTAACTTACATATTTAATGCTTAAAAACCTAAATACTGTCATGACATGTATATTTCAACGCTCTTGGCACTTAGATGACCTCTGAGTAAAATTGGTTCTTGAGTCTTCATTCCAGAAGAGATTGCTGTGACCTTCACCTTTCCATTTTTCTAATGGTTTCTTCAGTACAAAGACAAATTGAATGAATAACTCAGCCATCTGTAAGGTTTAGAATTAAATTTGCCCAGTGCAAATCAATAGAATGGATATCAAAAGTAAAAACCTGAGGGTATTTTTGCATTACTGAGTGTAATACAACTTTGCATTTAACCTCTGGACTAAACAGTGACTCCATAATTAAATCTCTCCCTCACCGCGTGCTTTACATGCTTTAATGGGACCAAGCTGTTTTGGTCAACAATGATTAATGATAACAGCTATTAAAAATGACTTAGTAAAGTTACACCTATTCTGTCCTGAGGGTTTGTTAGGCTTCTGAGTTAGAAGACTTATTTCAGATAGGTAGCAAACAAGCTTTTAAAATAGATAATCAGAGTAAATTTTGTGTCTCCTGTATAAAATTCCAGTGGTCTGCTTTTAGTTAGGTGACGTATATGGAGGTTGAAGAATGAAATACATCCCGCAACACAGCAACAAATCCATGCTTCAAAGCGGCCCACAGAGCGTGCCACTTCTCTATACCACTTGTGTGTGGAATTAGGGCCACTGTATCTTGCAACTGCAAAGTCTGTGGCCTTGTCCAGGCTCCTCCCTTCTCTCCAGTGTCATTCCCCATCTTAACTAACACTAGACATTGAGGAAACTCTTCTCTTTACAGCAAACCAGGAGCACAGGGGTCACCTGCAACAAAATCTCCATCTGTGGTTTCTCACCACTACTCCCATCACATTGCTGGAGCCCGTGATGCCAAATGCCAGTTCTGCACCAAAATTTCACATTCACTAATTAGACTTCAGTCTCAGTACATACGATGTTATTTTCCTCCATGTGTCTGCTGGAAGTCTGGGTCTGCTTACCGCTGCCCTGTTCTCTCCTTTTGTATTACTCATTTGGCTGGAGATTGCCCCAATATCGGAGAGTCGCCAGTGAGCACAGATCTATCATAACTTGCTCGTACATCACTGCAGCTCCTCCTGCAAGAGAAAGGGAGCAGTGCAAATGAGAAGCAGCCACAAGTGCTGCATTTCCAGGAACTGTGTTTGCTGTACATGGAGTTTCTTGCATATCTTAGGTAGGCTGTCATGGAGAATAACACTGGGGTGCTGAAAGGGACTAGGAGAAAGCCACTGAATTTGCAGTTATTCAGATTCATTGGCCTTTTCATCAGCTGGAAGGTGGCCCCTTGGAGAATACTGATAACTACTCCAGGTTAAATGAACTCATGGGATGCTCTAATTTGCACTGGGGAAGGGGCTAGGCAGAGAACTGAGAAGCTGTAACTGCCTCCCTACCAGTTCCTTGCCTCTACTTTACCAAGCACACATTTGGTCTGTCAAGCAGTGAAACATCAACAGCGACCTATTGGAACAAAATGTTTGAATTAAGAGCAACAAACTTTTTATTGTTTACAGCATTGGTGAGGAGCCTAAGGCCCAGGGGGCTGGAAGCAGCCCCCAGCTTGCCTGGATCTGCCCTCTAGACTTGGGGCTCCACCCTCCCAGCAGTGGGGAGCCCATGCTGGCACTACAGCCTCTCCCCTGCCATCTCCACCGCAGGGCTGGAGCACACAAAAATCTACTAGCTTAGGCTCCCCAGGGCTCTGGTGTGAGGAATGCGGAGTGCGGAAATGTGAGGGAGTGCCTTTCTCCTCCTCATGTGTGACCCCCAATTGATTTTTCTGTGGGTCAGTGGCCCCCAGCCCCCAAAAATCTCCCCATCTCTGGTTTACAATGTTGTTATAGCCCATTTTGGTCCCAGGATATTAGAACAGTTTTAAAAAGATCTGAAAACGAGCTCTGTGTAAGCTCAAAAGTTTGTTTCTTTCACTCACAGAAGCTGGTGCAATCACAGTCTGCCTACCATAAATCCAAATCTAGGCAATGCTTTCTCAGGCATTGATATGTACTAGACTTACATATACCCCCTTTCCAAAAGAAAAGAAATGGATTAAAAAAGAACACTCTAGAGTAGGTGTGGGCAATCATTTTTAAAAGGGGGCCACTTCCCAAATTTCTGAAGTGCCCCAGGGTCCCCTTGGAAGGGGCGGGGACAGGAGATTTCTTCTGCTTTCCCATTCCCACAGACCCTGATTGGCCTGGGGGTGGGGAAGCACATAAAGTCTTTGCTCCCTGCTCCCAGATTCTAGAGAGAATCGCCAGCTGTTTTAAAACAGCTGGCAGTTCCCTCTAGGTGCCACAGTGGGAGGAGACCTTGAGTGTTCCTTCTGTCCCCAGGCCAATTAGGGCCTGGGGGCAGGGGGAGCATGTAGTCTCTCACCCCTTGCCACCTGCCAGGGGTCCTGCCAGGGGTTCATGGTGGCTAGAGAGAACTCGTGGCTATTTTAAACAGCCAGCATTTTTCTCTAGCCACTGCGCACCCTTGGTGGGGGGAGGAGACTTCTCATGTTCCCCTGTCCCAAGTCTCGATTGGCTTGGTGGGCCGGATCCAGTCCGTGTAGGTCCCTTTGTCCACCCATGCTGTAGAGCATTACAACTAATTCAAAGTATTTATTTGCAAGTGCACTAGTGAAAGGTTTTTATTAATTTGTATTATGATAGTCCAGGAGTCCTAGCCCAGATCAGAACCCCAGGCGCTGTACAAACACAGAACAAAAAAAGTGACTCTGCTCAAAATTACAATCTAAGTATAAGACAAGCAACAACAGACAGATACAACCAGCCAATACAGAAAACAATGAGAGAATACTGGTAAGCCTAACAGACAGTGGTCTCAGCACACCAGGAACCTTGTTTAAAATACTGAGAAAGAAAGAAAGAAAGAAAGAAAGAAAGAAAAACTACAACCACTGGGTATAATGTGTCATTAATTAAATTAGGAATTAGAGTTATTGAAACAGCAAGTAAGGAATTAAGAATTGTTTCACAGTATTAAACATCTCACACTAGGATTTAATTTGAAAGGAGAGAGTTCTAGGGAAAGGACTAATGTTTGTAAAGGGCTAGTACATGCTATAGGTTTTTTTAAAAAATGTCCTCCATTCAATAGACATCTTAATGACAGATAAATAGTTGTGAAAGATGGAACGTTGACAGCTTAGAAATGACCGTGATTCATAAAAAGGCAGGTTGAGAGTTTGTTTTATTTTGACTTTCTTCATAAGTTTTCATATTGCCTTTCAAACTTTTTACCAATAATAATTTCCCATTGTAAACAATAACTCTGATAACAGGTTGTTGCCATTGGGCCTTAGCAGTTAGCCAGACTTTGGAGCCTTGCAGGATTGTGTCCATTCGTATGAGAAATTGATGTGTCAGGTATAGTATTGTGTAATATTGTTTATTTACAAAAAACATTCACAAAGTCCTATTTCCCTGACACAGTAGAAATCAACAACAGCAGGCAGTTTCCTTGCTGAGGCATCCCCAAATGTGCCATGTAGGCAAGTGGTGGGCCCAAGAGGCAAAGCTAGTCAGAAATTTTCCAGCCAGCATGGTTTTCATCAGAAAATGTTAATTCTTTGAAAGCAAAACAGTTCGTGGGGATATGCTGCTTTCAGTGACTCTTTCAAACAAACAAAGATAGGGGTCTCCCAGTCAAGTTTTGAAACTTACCATGCAGACTGTGCTGTGGTCAGGGACTGCAGAACTTCCAGACTCTTGAGCCAACTGGATCCCTGGGCTGCCCATGTCCCTCACTCTGGTCAATTTCACAACTGCTATTCACCCCAACAGCAATGAAACTGACAAGAATCGTGTTACTTTCAGTCAACAGCTGCAGGAATGTCAGGGAGCATATTTTATTTCAGAAACACTGTGTTTTGATGTTTCAGAAACAAAGAAAAAGATTAAGGAATATCTGTTTCACAGGAAATTTCAAAAACGAGCTTGTGGTCCAAATCAGAACAAAAACTAATTTTGAAATATCAATATTTCCAGTGAAACAGAAACATTGAGTTTCAATCAGCTATTAAGATCTGTTCTTCTACTTCCTCTCCAGGTTGTACCTCCAAATCCTTCTGCTGGGTTTTTTGCTTCTATCACATTCAGTCTACAACCAATGTCCTACCCACTGTACCTGCAACTAAAGAAACCCTTGTAACGTACCTGTGTTAGTTCTAGAGCCTATTGCCTTGGGTGGTTGCCATTACTTGCTGCAGCTGTTTTTACTATATAAAGGATTCTTGATTGCACCTTCTCTTGAGACTGAAAGAGTGAATGTGGCACACCGACTGGCTTTAACAAGGTCTAGGATTGTCTTTGGTTTCAAGACTCACCATTCGCATCTTTAGGCATAACAATATATCTGTAGTAACAGTGCATAGGTAATTATGTGAGCCTGATATGGAAAATACATTGCATATTGTCTCTGAATGTTCATTAATTGCCTCTGATTTGTTGCAGGTGTTTATCTCATAGTCTTGGTACTGTGGCTTCATATGGGGTTCCCGTTGTCTTCTCTCATTATCCATTTCATTATTTATGGTTTTCTGTATAATCTTTTATTGGTATAATCTTTTAATTTATACAAAATAATTAAAACGCATCTGGGAAAATTATATATTACAATATAATTACTATGCCTGCTTAATGATAATTACAATTTACAATCTGTGAAGGGGTATACAGAATATTTAAGAATCAAGAAGAAAGTGTTAGTAGATATGAAATAGTTAAGCTAATTAGTACATAGGTCTGTTATACGTTCATGTTTCCAGGAAGATTGTACATTAGGTCTATGGAATGCTTGTTCTATTTTGGGGGTATTTATATATTCCTTTTTTGAGATTCATAGATTTTAAGGCCAAAAGTGATCATCATGATCATCTAGATTGTCCTCCTGTATCACACAGCTATAGAATTTAACTGGATTATTCCTGTAATGAGTCCAATAACTCATGGTTGAACTAAAGTTTGTCTTTTAGAAAGCTATGCAATCTTGAAAGTGGAATCTTTCTTTCACATGTATGATATAAAGTTGGATAGTTGAAAGTCCTTTCTATTTTCCTCATAGCAACCTATCTACAGTGGGATTCTGCCCAGCCTTCTTGCAGGGATGCAAAAGTAGGTCCTTGAATCTGCTTTAAACATGCAACGATCCAGGAACTGGCCAGAATCCAGCACAAAGAAAACAACACACTGGCAAATGTCAATTAAATTAAACTCCACCTCTGTGTCAATGCATCCAGTCTTCATCTCTGGTCCCCTTGGAGTCTGAGCCAGTGAACCAAAGTTTACTAGAGAGACAAGACGCGCAAGGTGATCTCTTTTGTTGGATCAATTTCTGTAGCTGAGAAAGATAAGCTTTTGAGCTACACAGCTCTGTGGAGCTCAAAAGCTGGTCTCTTACCAACAGAGGTTGGTCCCATAAATGAGACTGCCTCACCTGCCTTGACTCTAATATCTTGGGATTGACATGGCTCCAATGACAATTTACTTGATAAATTGACAGAAGAAATATTGAAAACCCTGCTGCCAGTTGGAGTTTTGCCTAAGTAAGGATTTCAGGATCAAGGTAATAGCCAATGATTAAAATAAGTATTCTACAGAGTCTCAAAAGGTATAAACACGAGGCCTTATCTAGCATGGTGCTCAATAATCTCAACACAATAGGAGTGCAAAAACTTTGCTGGCAAGTGTTCTCACTGAACATTCAATTGTTTTGGGTGAAATCCTGGCTCCCATTGAAGTCAATGGGAATCATTCCATCTACTTCAGTGGGGCCAGGATCTCTAACTTAGAACTGAAGGATGCTGTAAGAATGAATGTACATATATTTTGATGTTGCAATACACTTACATATTTTCCATCACACTTGCTTTTTTATTTAAAAAACATGAACTCTGACTTGTAATTTAAATTTATTTTGGAATGACGCTAATCTTAGGCTACAGTTTAATGTATAAAAAGTGGAAACTTCAAATGGTGAGAAAAAATGAGCTAACAGAGTGGGAATCATTAAATACACATTAACTACATGTTGTCACACTAACTATAGGGTATAACATCAATTTTCTGTTCTTTGCCATGAGCTATCCCCCTTTTTGGTACACATTGTACCCACCGTTTATGTGATATGATGCCCAGGGTATGTCTCTGCTTTTGCACTTTTCTTGTAGAGTATTGTTCTATTGTTATTTCTCTGCCACCAGCTTTAGAGCTCACCCGAAAGAAATACTGTTGATTACAATTATGTAAAATTAGTACTGGTAGTGAAATAAATTCTCCTGTCTACTAGCAATTTGTAGTAATATTTAGTGATTAAATATTAGCTTGTTCACTTAGGGTGAAATGCATTTCTGCCTGCTCCATTATTTGGATTTCGTGCAGGGCACAAAGGGTGGAGGAGAGGAAACTGCCCCCCTTCCATCCTTCCAACAGGCAAACAGATGGCAGGGCTTCAATTCAGCCCTTTTGTATCTTAGATTAGCAGCTGTCATCTGTCCACATGTCATCCATAGAAACTGTGGGGCGCGGGCTCTGTGTACCTACAGGTAGTATGACCCTTCCATACCTCACCAGCTCTCCCTACACTAGCCTATTCTAAACCAGAGCCAAGACAATCTCCACAATGTGTTGGGGGGGGGGGTTTCAAGGACTATTTTGCCTATACAAAGAGAGAGAGAGAGGGAGAGAGAAAGAGAGAATCAGCCCAACACAAGGGTATTAAGTGAGGCAGAGATCCTTGTGTTGTCTCACCTAATTAAATGTCACCTTTACTGTGCAATGTTCTGATGCATGGTGTTTATTATGGTCCTTACTTTTAAATATTTTGTAATGAATATAACCACAGTTTTAAAAAAAGTATTGATATTGAGCATTCTAACTAAATGCCAATCAACAACAAACAATTGTTTTATTTTGCATCAGTAATTAAAAGCAAGTCATGTTCCACTTGAAGTGATGACCAGGCTGTAGTCTCAAATGGGAAGATAGTCTTTGTTACCTTATTCAAAGAGGAAGAAATTGGAAGTTAGGGCTGTAAATGAAAGAAGGCAGGCAATGGGACCCAGAATGTGGGAGGTGTGACAGTTTGCACAGTGAGATGAATTCTGAGAGAAGTTGTGTGCATAAATTTGACCTAGTTGGTACTACTGAAACCAGATGAGATGACTCGCATAATTGACATGTTAAAATCAATGGTTATAACTAATCAGGAAAGACTGTGTTGGCAAAGGGGGAGGGGGAACAGTCATGAATCTGTTTGTGGTAGGGCACCCCCTTTTAGGCTACAAGGGAGGTGCACCCAGGTTCATCCAATGACTCTACCTCCACAGTCTCGTCTACTTCCCATGCCCCCAGTAATGCCAACAACCCGTAGTCAGCAAAAGGAGTTAAACAGAAGAAAAGTAAAGAAAAGCTTCCCTCCAGGCTAGGAGCTTCTCTGACTTTATAGGGGCTCTGGGAGTGTCACTGTCCACCTCAAAGTTCACTGAGCTCCAGTGCAAGCCCCAGTTATTTCCCCATTTTACTCAGGGATTCTGTACCCGCCTTCTGCAAGGGCAAGGGCTGTGCAGGTCAGTGCTTTCTCCAGGTCTTGAGAAACTCAAGAGTCTGTTCTCTTCCCAGGCATGTCCTGGGTTTTTTTTTTTTTTAACTATGCCTCCTGTCCTGGAATAATCTCCAGGTGCACCGGAGCAGGGCCACTCCAGCCCAAAAGGGCTTCTTAACCCCTTCCGTGCTCCTGCAGGGTTACAGGCACTCTACGCAAAAATGGCATTACCTGTTTCCAAGTCACTGATAACCCAGAAGAAAACTATCTTTAATGCTTATGAATCCATGTCCTAACAGATAAATCACAAGACAGGCATTCGTTGTTACAGATTACCAAGGCACATTAAGAAACAACCACTTCCTTATGCACCTGAAAGAGGAAAAAAACCTGTGTGATCATGGAGTCTTCAATCTGAGCGACATATGCAAGAGGCCTTTTGCTGCCAGTACTGAAACATCTCTGGTATTTCTAAACTTTATAGGCAACAATTATCTTTTAAAAATTGCAACAAGGGGAATTCTATATTAGATCTCATCTTGGTAGACAAAGATTAACTGATCACAGAACTGAAAGTTAATCATAGCTTGAGGTAAACATGACTTGATCATATTTATAATGTGCAAGCAGAATAAATTCCAGACCAGTAATACATACACTTGGTGATTTAAAGATGAAAATTTCACAAACCTTGAAAACAATTATGAGCCAAATCAGCGGGGAAGAAGACTATAATCAGACAAATGTGAATGATAATTTGGAATCATTTAAGAACACCTTATTAGATGCCCCCAAAACCACAATCCCACACTCACGACTATGTCTAGACTATAGGGTTTTTTTTTTTAAAAGTGGCCTTTTTTTTTAAAAACTTCACCTGCGTCTAGACTGACGCTGCATTCTTTTGAAATTAAATTGAAAGAACGCAGTAGTTTTTTCAATGGCGGTATACCTCATTGTACGAGGAAGAACATATTTTTTCAAAAGAGCTCTTTTGAAAAAAGGCGTTCTTGACCGCGAACAGGGCTTTTTCGAAAGAGAGCATCCAGATTGCCTGGGTGCTCTCTTTCGAAAAAGCAGATATTGCTTTTTTGAAAGTGTTGTGACTGTCTAGACGATCTCTTTCAAAAGAAGCTTTTTTCGAAAGATTCTTTCAAAAAAGCTTCTTTCGAAAGAAGCGTGTAGTCTAGACATACCCTTAGGGAAGAAGGTCATGCTGGTTAAAAGAACCAGATTTAGAGGGGAAGTGAAGACTGCTGTAAAAACCTAATAATAATATATAACAAACGGAAAAAGGAGAAGCTGGTATTAAGGAATATAAATCAGAAGTTAGGAATTTTAGAAAATATATATGGGAAGCCAAGGGACACAAGGAGAAATCTACAGATAACACAGATAAGGACAATAAGAAAGAGGTTTTTTAAAAAATATATTAGGAATAAAAAGAAACTTGATAGTGACATTGGTCCACTACAAGATGGAAATGGTTAAATAATCAATAGTATTGCAGAAAAGGCAGAGTTCTTCAATACAAGTTTTGTATCTGTATTTGGGGGAAAGCAGATGATGCACCCTTATTATAAGAGCCACTTGTATGGCTGGAGAATGTCAAACAGAAGCTATAAAAGTCAGACATTTTTTTAAATTACCGAGTCCAGATAACTTGCATCCAAGAGTTTTAAAAGAGCTGAGTAAAGAGAATGCTGGACCATTCATACCGATTTTCAATGAGTCTCGGAGCACTGGGAAAGGTCCAGAAGACTGAAAGAAAGCCAATGTTGTGTCATTTTTAAAAGAATGGGATGACGTGGGTAATGTAAAATTTGTCAGCCTGACATAGATCCTGGGTAAAATAATGGAGCAACTGATATGGGATTCAATAATTAACTAAAGGAAAACTATACAATGAATGTCAAACAACAGAGGTTTGTGGAAAATAGTTCCTGTTAAACTAACTTGATATCTTTTTTAATGAGATTACGTATTTGGATGATAAAAGAAATAGTGTTGAAGTAACATACTTAGACTTCTCTAAGGAATTTGACTTGATACTGCATGACATTTTGATTTAAAAACTAGAATGATAAAAAATTAACAGCGTACATTAAATGGATTTAAAACTAACTAATAGGTGTCAAAAAGTAACTGAAAATGGAATAATCATTGAGGGATTTGGTTTGGGCCCTGAACTATTTAACATCTTTATCAATGACCAGAAAGAAAACATAACATAATCACTGATAAAGTTAGCAGATGACACAAAAATTGGGGGAGAGGTAAATAATTTTTACCACTGGACAGGTTCAGAGTGATGTAGTTCACTTGACAAACAGGGTGCAAGCAAACAATCTGCATTATAATATGGCTAAATGTAAATGTATGTATCTGAGAACAAAGCATGTAGGCCATACTTACAGGATGGGAGACTCTATCCTTGGAAGCAATGACTCTGAAAAGGATTTTGGGGTCATTGTTGGACAATCAGCTGCACATGAGCTCCAAGTGTGATACTCTGGCCAAAAGAACTAATGAGAGCCTGGGATGACGTGATGGAGCAAAGATATCTCCCCAAACCAGAAAAGGCATTAAAAAGAGCCTATGGGCCCAACTAGCCCTGCTATACCTCCAGCCAATGCCACACCTGGCGGGGGAAGAAAAGGAGCAAACCTGGCTCAGTTCAAGGCTGACTGGGGGGTCAGGAGCTAGTTCTGCCTCACAACATAAGGGGAGCTTCACTACAACTCTGACAGCTGGGACAGCTGCCAAGGGAGAAGCACTGTGTACTGAGAGAGGCTGTTGAGAATGGGAAGCACCCAGCATCAAATTAACCTTACTATTTGAGCACATTGTAGGGCTAGACCCCTCCAGTCTGATATCCTCCCACCTAGAGGGACCTGAGGATGAGGCAGGAAGCTACAAATGGTCCACAAGTGGAAGCTATTCCAAGAAATACACTACAGACTATCTGGACTATTAGGGCTACACACTAAACAAAAGGGACACGGGTAGGAAGTGGCCTGGGACAGCAGACTTAGACTCTGTGGAGGATTCTGCCAATGCTGCTTCCCACAGAGCCCTGGGCAGGGACCTGATGGAATGGGAGGGCCCAGATCCCCCTTCCACACACTCTTACAGTCTAAGACCCAGATGCAGGAGAAGGGCAGAAGATTCCCAGCCTAAGGCAAGAACCAGGCACTTCTTCCAGCTGCTCAGAGATTCCAGGGGCTAGAAGACAGGTACAATGACCACTAGGCTTCCCCCCACCCTCCAAGCCACCCTATCATAGATGCACGAGCAGGGGAATCTCATGTAGGAGTAGAGAGGTTATTTTAACTCTGTATTGGACATTGGTGTGACCACTAGTGGAATAATGTCTACAGTTCTGGTGTCAACAATTCAAGTGGGATGTTGATAAACTGGAGGTCAGAGTAGAGCTACGAAAATGATTAAAGGATTAGAAAACATTCTGTATAGTGAGAGACTCAAGGAGCGCAAACTGTTTAGCTGAACAAAGAAAAGGTTAAGGGATGACTTGATTACAGTCTATAAGTATCTATATGGGGAACAAGTATTTAATAATGGACTTTTCAATGAAGCAGAGAAAAGTAGAGCATTATCTGATGGCTGGAAGTTGAAGCTAGGCAAATTCAGACGGGAAACAAGGCATATGTTCTTAACAGTGAAAGAAATTAAATACTGAAACAATATAAAAGAGTTGTGGTTGATTCTCCATCACTGATAAGTTTTAATATCAAGATGGGATGTTTCCCTAAATTAAAGATCTGATCTAGGAGTTATTTTAAGGAATTCCTATGTGGTCCATGTTATGCAGGAGGTCAGACTAGATGACAACAATAGCCTCTTCTGGCCTTACAATCTATCAACTCAGAAAAGCATGTGAGCTTATACTTAAATCCATCGCTATTCAGGAATGCACAATTAATATTAAGCATATGCCTAATTAACTCTACCATGAAGCCTCTAGGGGTTTCATGACAGCCCCAAGACTGGATAAAGGAGGAGGGTTGGTCAGATGAGTGTCGATGCACTGATGATTGTAAAACAACAATACAAATTAAATCTGATGCCAGTATGACTAACTGATAAAAGATGCCGGCTTGGACAACCCCCAGATAAACAAGGTCTGCGATACCAATCGAGTGATCAGGGTTGGGTCGATAAGTTGGCTACTGAAAGGAAACTACAACTAACACATATACTAGCAATTGGAACGTAGAATGTCTGAACGCTATGGGCAACGGGAAAGTTAGAGCTGATTCAAAAGCAGATGGAGAGATACCGATGTGATATACTTTGACTGGCCGAGATGTGTTGGACGGCATTGGGAGAGATGTGCGGTTGCGAAGTCATTTGGTCAGGGAACAAAGCAAAACATGAGGCACAAGTTGGATTCCTTCTTAGCAAAAGAGCTAGAGGAGCATTGTTAGGATACAAACCAGTGAGTGCAAGAATGATGGTAGTGAGAGTCGAAGCGAAACCATTCAACATCTCGGTCGTTCAGGTGTATGCACCCACGTTGAACAGCACAAAGGAAGAGATCGAGCTATTCTATAAAGATTTGACAAAGATGCTGAAGGAGATACCAAAGAGAGATATGTTGATCATCGGAGGAGACTGGAACGCGAAGTTTGGAACAGATAACGAAGGTTGGGAGAGAGTCATGGGAAGGTTTGGATATGGAGAAAGAAATGAATGAGGCGAGAAACTACTAGAGTTTGCTATGGAGCATGAGATGATGATCTGCAACGTGAGATTCCAACAAAAGGACTGTAGGAAGTGGACATGGCAATCCAACAACGGGAAGTCCAAGAATATGATAGATATGTTTTTGATAAGAAGATGGGTAACATCAGTACAGCAATACCGAACTTTCCAAGGAGCGGATATGAACTCAGACCACAATCTAGTGATTGCGAACATCAATATGAAACTTAAGAGAAAGTATAAGACACAGTTTAAGAAACAAAGACATGTGGTGAGGCTAGGCAAGGAAGAAATAGGGAATGCGTACAGAGCAGTGCTCGAAGAGAAGATCAGGAATGTGGGCACAGAGAAAGACCTAGATAAGAGAGTCGAAGAGATAGCTACGGCGATAGAAGAGGCAATTGATCAGATGGTTCCAGAAGAAAAGATCAATAAGAAGTGGATTACACAGGAGACACTGAAGTTGGTCCAAGAGAAGAGAGTATTGAAGATCAGAAGGGATGTCTCCAAGAGGGCGGAACAGCAATACAGAGTGAAATGCAATGAGGTAAGGAAAGCAGCCAGAATGGATAAGGCGAAGTAGTTAGAGGAGCAGTGTGAAGATATAGAGAGGTATTATGGTGAATGTAAGATCAGGGAGGTGTATAAAATTATTAGGATTATTAATAGGAAGTGGCAGCCGAAGCAGATGGCGATCGAAGACAAGAATGATAAGGTGCTCATGAACAAAGAGAAGTTGTGCAGCGATGGACAAGATATTGTACCGATCTGTACAAAGCACAATTGGACCCACGTATCTCAGAGAGACTGACTGAAGAATTGAAAGAGATATCACTGCCGAGCATCGAGAGTGAGACTGATGTTTTGAAGAAGGAAGTAGAAAGAGCAATGAAACCACTAAAAAACAATAAGAGCCCTGGAAATGATAAGATCACAGGAGAGATGATCAAATATGGAGGAGAAAGTATGATTCAGGAAATACACCGACTATGTAATATAGCGTGGAAAGAAGGGAAGGCGCCTAAGGAATGGACAAGATCTGTGCTAGTGACAATACACAAGAAAGGAAGCACGTTGGAGTGCAAGAACTACAGAACGATTGCCTTAACAAGTCATCTAGGCAAGGTGCTGATGATGATACTGATGGAGAGACTGAGATCGCAGACAGAAGAACATCTAGCAGATGAGAAAGCGGGATTCAGGGAAGATAGAAGTACCATACAGCAGATATTGGCACTAAGATTGATAGTGGAGAAAGCTCGGCGGAAGAACAAGAAAATCTACAATTGCTTCATTGATTTTCAGAAGGCATTTGACAGCATAAATCAGAAAGTGACTTGGGCGGTGTTGGAGTCGTACGGAGTGGATAGCAGACTGATATGGTTGTTGAAGGATATCAACGATAAGGCAGAGGCAGAGATGAGAACGTGGAGAGTTGGGAAGTTGGTTTAGAACGAGTAGAGGTACGAGACAAAGAGTTCCGATATCACCGAGTATCTTCATCATGCACCTAGAGAAAGTGATGGACAAGATCAAGGAAGAGGTAGAAGGGATATTGGTGCAGGGATGAGAATTAATAACTTGAGGTTCATGGATAGCAAAAGCAAAGAGCGAGTTTGAAGGCTATGGATAAGATCTGGAAAAGTAAAGTGATTAGCTTAGGAATGAAGCTGAGCGTCTTGAAAATGTGTGTATTTAAGAGCATGTTGTACGGATGTGAGACAAGATTTGAAGAGAAGGATATTGGAATTCGAAAGGAGTTGTTATAGAAAGATCCTGAGAATAGGATGGATGCAGAAGGTCACCAACGAGGAATCATATAGGAAGATACCGCCAAAACCTACTGCAGAAGATTATACAACGGAAGTTACAACTATTCAAGCATATCTGCAGAATGAACGACGAGCGAAAAGTTAAGACCCTGGTATTAGGCATAATGGATGGTCCAAATAGGAGAGGCAGACCCCACAGAGAATGGGTAGATGATATAGTAGATTGGTGCGGAGCTAGTGTATGAAACTAAGCCACTCTGCACTGGACAGGGAAAGATGGAAGGAAATAGTGAGGGAGACATCGGACACCAACGGTTGTTAAGCCCATGGTTTTTGATGATGATGACATGCTTAATTTCCTATGACCGCTTCGTTTCCTTGAATCAGCGGGCACAGGCCAACCATAGGTGTCTAAACTGTAGCACAGACATACCCTGAGTCCATGTCTTTCTGTCTTCTCATTTAAATTGACAGCTTGTGTAATTTTGCATAGCTCTTCTTACTGAGCTTCTCACAAAAATTGCTTGAGAGCAGCAGCAGGAACTATACTTCATAAGAAATTTCCCACTAAATGGAAGTATAGCATAGTCAAATGGCTGCTGGGAGCCACAAATCACACAATAGTTTGTCTAGCACTTCTCTCCACTTCTACTGCTAAACATTCTGAGGGGTTCTAGAGGTAGAACCACCCAGACTGGAGGTGCTACTCTTACCTGTATTTACAGAAGCTGATGTAAGCTGAAAGGAGAATTGCACTCCTTGTATTCCCATCTCTTTTCAGTAAAACAAGAAAGGAAATAAAATTCATTTGTACAAAAGATGAAAAAAAGGTGTGATTTTTGACATGGCCAATCTATCCTACTTACACTTTACCAGAAAAGACAAAAGTAAAAAGGACAATTACACAGACTGTGTAGAGACAAGCAATAAACTGAAAAAGCCAACAACAATACATCACAAACAGCTCAGTAAATAATAGTGCAATTTTCGTAGCTAATAGAATGGTTTAACACCTGAATACATTCATATGCCTGATTAAACACCAACAACATAAACCTATAAAAGAAGATTATAAGTTGCAATATCTATTTGCAAGTACTCTCATATTAACCACTGTTGTATTCTTCTCCAATTACATTCCTTTAATTATTTTCATTAGGAAAGCAGTTCACATTAGAATAGTCATCATCACTTTGGTTTTAAAACAATTGATTGCATTATATATACAGTATATTGCCAAACTGCAGGTCTAAGTATTGGTCTTAGGCCTGGTCTACACTAGTTACATCATTCAGGGCTGTAAAAAGTTTCACTTGTAACCAGTGGAATTAGGTTGACCTAACACCAGTGTTGATGTGGCTAAATCAACAGAAACTGCCTTAGAGAAGTGGGTTAACCACAGCAATGGGAAAAACCTCTTCCACTGATATAGGAAAGAACTATATTACAGCATTAAAATGGCATTGCTGCAGCAACATGGCTGTAGTGTAGACACAGCCATCACATAGTTTTTTCTTAATTTTGTTCAGATATGATTTACAGTTTAGTATTATGAAGAACCTCCTTATTTTAGCCCCAGGCAGTCTCATTGGAGCAACATAAAAATAACTTGCCATGAAATACATTGGGACAGTTTACCACATGGACTAGAGTCAAAATCAACGGTTTCCAAAGCAGGAAAGAAGTATACATTTAAACTTTCTTCTAAGAGACATAGTCCATAATAACAGAGCTGACCATTAATCCGGGAAGTCCAAGTTCTATCTCTGTGAATGGCCAAAACCTTATGTTTTGGAAAACAGTAAAATAACTCATATATATAGGGCGCATCTACACAGAAGGGCTTAACTCAAAATAAGCTATGCAAATTGAGCTCCGTCAATTGCGTAGCTTATTTTGAAATAGATTATTTCACGTTTTGGTGCTGTCTGCACACCACTTATTTTGAAAATAGAGCACTCTTCCTCCAGCTTCCCTTAGTCCTCATAAAATGAGGGTTACAGGTGTCGGAGTAAGAAGTCCTCCAGCTTGACAGTATTTCAACATTATGCCGAAATAACTGCCTGCTTTGTAGAGATGGACTATATTATTTTGAAATAACACTAGTTATTTTGAAATAATGTTGCTGTGTAGACATAACCATAGATGGCTCTGTAGTGGCAAGTAGCAGATGCTTCAGAGGAAGATGTAAGAACCCCAAAGTAGGCAGTGTTACAGATATGACAATTTCCTGCAATATCCTTGAAAGACCTTATTGTATTACGAGTTTATATTATGGTGGGGTGGGACTGTATGTGACTTCTCTAGGGGGGAGATTAATCAAATATAAGACTTATCAGTACATCAAAAAGACATCAATAATAATGCAGAAAAACCAAACGTGTTCAATTAATGTTTCTGTTTTGTATGAAGATTGATAGGTTACATGGGATAATTTGTTCAAAGCACCTTTGAGTTAGGGATATTTTGTGTGTATAAGTCTATTTCATAAAGCATGGGGAGGGGGGAACATTAGAGCAACATTTTAAATAAGACAGTTGGCAGTGGCAGTCCTGAATATTCTGTTACATCTCTAGCTGTGGTGTGAGAAGTGTCTGAGGTCAAGACCAACAAATACTTTAAAGTGAACTGCTTGACTTTAATGAAGATGGGAGGAGCCAATCCCTACATTTTTTTTGCCCTGTAGCAATTTAAACTTTATGCTACTTTTCCTAATGTCCTCTTCCTTCTCTCCTCTTTCACATCCACAAAGAAAAAAACAAACAAACCCTTCAAGTTCTACTTAATAATATAAAAAGCATGCATTGACCAGAGTCTGCCTTACGCTGAGTAGCACCTTGCTCCACAAGTTTGTGAATATAAGGAAACACAAGAGGAGAGCAACAAAGTAGTAAAATGTTCATTCAAATAATGTTTGTTTTCCCTGCTAAAGAAAAAAGAACTGAGCACCAATTTATCTCATGTCTTCAAATAGTATGAGAAACATATGAGAAAAAAACATTTACAAAATAAGGCCCTGATCTTGCAAACTGCTCCATGAGCCCCATTGAATTCAGCTGCAGTTTGCAGTATCATGGCCTAAGATTTGGATCCTCACAGATATTTAGGTCCCCAACTGCCATTTACTTCCACAGAAATTGGGAGTCATTCCTTGAAGGCTGTTGGCCTAACTCACACACAGGCCATCCTTAGCCCTTCCTTCTTTTCCCTTTATTCCTTATATTCTCCTTTTCCCCTTATCACCTTTTATTCTTTCCTGTCCTTCATCCTTTATTTTTATGTATCTATTGTACACTGAATGGGTGGGTGGTTGACTTTTATTTTAAACACTCTGGACTAAACCTCCAAGCATTTCAAATGCAAGCAATGTTGAGTCCTGTTTGCACAGGACCTACTCCAAAGTGATGTTTAATGTTCTTGTGCTCCTGTTGGTTCTGCAGAAGATAACTAGAAAATACTGTTGCTAGAGCTGTGCACGTCTGCCAGCATAATCTCTGCTTAAGTTTGTACACAAAATAGGGAAGAAAACAATGGAATCATGTTGGTTTTTCTTCCATTAAAAACAAAGGAAAAAATCTTTGAGTGCCAAGTGGATCTGGTCAAGATTACTCAAAATACGTGTTTAAATTCGTCCTGGCTGCAACAGTACACAGTAGTTCAGCACAGTCTGGATGGATTTGGATCACTTTATTTAATAGCTTTTAACAAAGTGGAAAGTGCCATACTTCCGGTGCCCCTTTACTATCATTTTATAACAAGCAATGAAAAACAGCAAGTTAGTGCTGATGCAATGCATCTATTGTGCTACATTGTACTACATTAGGAGACTGAAATATTATACCTAGGTGTTTTACTGTCAGACTAAACTAAGGAAACTGGAAAGCTTTAGTGACACAGAGCTTTGGAAGAGATAGTGTTTACAAGCATCATCCTTTAGGTCAGGGGTGTGGCCCCCGACTGATTTTTCTAAAGGTTCCCCACCCCTGTTTTTGCTCATCCTTCTTATTTGCACTATTCCTATTTGTGTTATGCTAAAATCCGGGTGGGGACTGGTCTGGTCATTGTACAACTGCACAGGACAACGTGGTCTATATAACCCAGAGCTTTGCAACCAAATCTGTAGGATTTTGATAATTCGTCCTTTTTACCCCCATCACCTTTAGGCCCTTGGCAAACCTGCCCTTTCTTAGATTTGACAGGGCATTTACAAAACTGAAAAACTTCTGCGCTGCCTTCTTTGTACATCACCGATGCACGGAACCGCCAGGGGCGGATTCATTGGAGCAGAGCGAGTATAGTTGGTCTGGGCCTCGATTTTCCAATCCGCCCCCCCCAAGGGCGGGTGTCCCGCTGCCCAGCCCTGCACTCAGCCTCCCAGCTCTCTCCGGCCCTCGGTGCAGCGGAAGCGCCACCCGCCCTCCTGCACACCAGGCCCCGGTTTGCAGGCGCGAGGGCTGGTGGCGCCCTGAGGAGGCTGCCGCCGCTCGGAGCTCAAAGAGCCAGGGGGGCGCGCCCCAGCCCTGCCCGCCCGGGCCACACGCGCCAGCGGAGCCAGAAAGGGGCTTCCCACGCGGCGCCATTGTTCCGGCGGGTGAGGTCACAATGCTCCCCCCGCGCGTTCTGTCGCGCCGTGTCCTGGACACCGAGCCCCGCCGCGGGGCAGGGGCCGGAGGCGCCGCGCTGAGCATGGTGCGGGCCCGAGCGACTGCGGCTCCCGCCTCCCTGCTGCTTCTCCTCTGCTCCCTGGGCGGGGCCGACACGCAGGCGGGCCCCGCGGGGGAGCCTGGCCCAGGTAGGGAACCTCCACTGGCCCCGCGGGGATGGGGATGGGGCCTAAAGCCCCCTGGCTCCCGAGATTCATCCCAGCATGCTGCTTGCTGCTTCCCTTCCCAGCCGGGAGCAAGAGGAAAGCACACAGCGTGCCTCCATCCCTCTCCCTCTGGCTGGGGAAGAGAAGGGAGGGGGCACAGGAGTGAGCGACCTACACTGTAGGCTTTCCTCTCACGCCCTGAGAATGTTGAAGGGGAACAGCAAGCAGCATCATGGTATGAAACTCCCAGGAGGGAGGGAGGTCCTAAGCCCCCCTGCCTGCCCTATATAGCACCCTTGCCCCCCTGCATTTCCCCCTTCCACACATACCCAAGCCTCCTGCCCTGAGCCTCTCCTCACACCACCCAAGCTTGACTCCTGTAATCCCCCCACCACCTGCTGCTCTGAACCCCCACACCCCAAGCCTTTCCCTCTGACTCCTTCACCACCTCCCCATTTCCCCACCCCTTGCCCTGAGCCCCCACACCTCATCCCATATTTAAATTTCTTACAGGTATTGTCCTATTGCAACCCCTCCAGCCCTCTGCCCCTCTCACACCCTCCTGGGCGTGTGTGCACAATATCTGTAAAAAATTTAAATTACTTTCACCTCTGGATAGAGGTCTGTAAAATCATAACTGGTCTGGAAAAAGTGAATATAAAAGAGTTATTTATTCCTTCCCATAACACAAAAACTAGTGATCACCAAATATCAAACTCCTTGCCCAAGGATGTTGCAAATACCAAGACTGTAACAAGGTTAAAAAATGAGCTGGATAAATTAATGGAGGATAGATCCATTTATGGCTATTAGTCAGAATAGTCAGTGATGGTGTCCCTAGCCCGGAAGTGGGCAATAATTTTTTTGGGGGGGGGGACACTTCAAGAATTTGGTAAGTGGTTATGGGCTGCTCTCTTCCATTATATTAATGGAGGAGGTGAGGGGTCTGGGATAGTGGTTGGGTGCAGAAGGGAACTTGGGGTAAGGGATTAGGAAACAGGAGGAGCTGTGGGTTCTAGGAGGGAGTTTGGATGAAGGAGAGGGTTGTGACCTGTGGCAGGAGACTGGAGTGCAGAAGGGGGTGCAAGGTTCAAGAAGGGTATGGGTACAGGAGAGGATTCTGACCTGAAGGAGAGTAGTAGGAGAGGGTGCAGGGTCTGGGTGGGAGTATGGGGTGCAGAAGTGGGGGTGCAGAGGGTTTGTGTGATGTGCGGGAGAGGTGCAGGAAGAGGAGCAGAGGGTTGGGGGAGTGAGGGGCTTGGGTACCAGAGGCAGGCTCTGGCTGGGAGGCGCTTACCTGGGAAGCTCCCAACCAGCAGCCCTGCCCAGCTGGCTCTTTGGCCAGGCAGGGGCCATATGTGCTCCTCTGAATGTTGTGAGCCAGGATAGAGGAGAAAGGGGTACTTCACATGTTGCCTGCTCTGCAAATAGGCAGCTTGCATTGGCTGGAAACCGTCCTCTTCCCTGTGGGCTTGCAGCATTCAGAAAGCTGTTCTGAGCGGGGGGCAGGGTGGGCAAGGAGCTGGGCTGAGGCATCCTCTGCGCCCGTGGACCAGATCTGGTGACTTGGAGGGCCAGATTCAGCCTGTGGGCCATATTTTGCCTGCCCCTGCCCTAGCCTCTGTTTGTCAGATGCTAGGAATGTAAGACAAGGGGTGGATCCCTTGCTGATTGCCTGTTCTGTTCATTCCCTCTGGGTCACCTGACATTGGCCACTGTCAGCAGACAGGATCCTGGGCTAGATGGACCTTTGGTCTGACCCAATATGGTCATTCTTATGATCCTATGTTTTTTCTGGCAGCTCTTTATGGGAGAAAACCTGCCTAAATAGAAACTATAGTCAAACTCCCAGTTCTATGCCAGGAATGTTCTACAAGTGTTCACACAGTACAATGCTAAAATAAAATTATACCATTTTTGTAGTTCTCTCAAAAATGTGAATTTACTTCCCAACAGAGTTTTTCCTGCTGTTCTTTTCCACTGATACTTCCAAATTGTCCCATGGGAGTATTCATGCTATTTATTCTGTGAAACCAGTTTATCTAAAATGTATACACATGTGAATGTTCTGGAGGGAGAAAGGAAAACTTGTCCTCTGGAAGTTGTGTGCAATCTCAAAAGAGTATATATACTAGAAATTAAGCAATTTGTTACTGTAATACAGTGGCAGTAAATAGTATATTTCAAGTATAAAGGCTGCCAATAAATAAGGCAGCAGGGTAAGTAATAAAATAAGTGCTTTCTGTAATGTACCATTAAATACCATATAGTTATTGTAAAAACATAAATATTTTACTGCATATGCTCACTGCCTGCCTGGCACAATATCTCTATTGTAATTATGGGACAGACACAAAGTGAAAAGAGTATTTTTAACAAGGGCTCATATGATGCAGCTGTATCCATTCTTAATCATTCATTAATGTCTCATCAAAAGAGTACTGTACTTTTTGTTTGTTTCATTTACCAAAGGTCAGCATACTTGGAAGCAATTGTCATACACCATTACAGACCTTTTTACATATTTTTCTGGTATTGTTCTAAGCCATCAAGTGCGTAAATGAGTCAATTGGTATGCAGATTGTCTATCATTAAAACCATTTCAAAATCAGCTTTGTCATTGGTTTAGAGTTAGAACTTTAGTTTCTTGTATATACTTCACGAATGCATTGTGGTGTTCATAATGGGTATGGTAGGTGGTTATGTCAAACTCTTAAGGCCCCAGTTTTTCAGTGAGAGTTTTGCCTGAGTAATGTAGTCTTTGTAATAGATTGGGTTACCAATGGTATTTTAAACCACAGGGACCTGTACCAAACATTCACACTCCCGGAGGGCTATGGTATCAGAACTTGCAGGGTGAGACCCACTATTAGAAATACCATTAGGTTTGGAGACTCTTGGAGCACATGAGGAACTATAGTAATGAGCACAACAACATTCACAAATGTCCTTTTAATTAATCATTTTGTTAGGCATGTGAACAAATCCACAATTACTGAGACAAAACACAGAGATAGAAAGAAACCACAAAACATCTAACATCAAAGATTATACTCACATCCCAAAGGGCACTATAGAGATGGGCATATCTCTCAGCACGTGGTCATTTGTGGAGGATCTTCTGTTGGAATCTTCCTCCCATGTTGGGGAACACCTTTTTATTCTGTGTTACACTCACGATCATAAGCCTTATGCATATGTGTATGGGTTCCAACCCCCCTCTTCCCATATCTGGACTTCCACACCCATGAATGTTGCAGTTTCTGCTTTTCCTTAGGCTATCTTCTTAGTTCCCCTTCGTTAGTATTTACATCAATAAATAAATACTGTGGCAAAGGTTTTAGTATGACTGGTTATATTTTGGAAATAAAATTTAACTATATTTATGATTCATATAATAGATTCTTATTGTAAAATGTTTCATTTTCAGATGCACAAGTTCCAGTCCTTTCCAAAAATAAAATTAAATCAATGATTAAATTACTCAGTAAGTAGCATTTCATTTATCTTAATTTACAGTATTTATTCATTACTATGTGCATGCAGTCTAGACTATAATGTCTTGTGTTATACTTAAACTATAAATCCATCACAGAAGAGCACTCAGCAAAATATTTCAATGACTGACATAAAAATGGGTCAAGACAATCCACAATATAAAATATCATTAATAGATCTGGCAATGTAAAGATTTTTAAAATAATTTTACTACTACTTGTAATTTAGGGCATGTTTACGCTATAGACAAGAGGTGTAATTCCAGCTCAGGTAGATATATGCTGTCACCTCTGCTCAAGCTAGTGCACTAAAAACAGCAGTGTGGCCACAGTGTCATGGGCAACAGCTCGGGTAAGTTGGCCAAGTACATACGATCTCAGCCATGGCTGTACTTGGGAGGTGAACCTGAGCTGTTGCCTGTGCCTCTGCAGTCATACTGCTTGTTCATGGTGCTAACTCAAGTGCATGGATACACAAGCTGGAAATTATAGTGCAGGTGGGGGAGGGGGGGGAAGAGGAGTTTCAGCCATTTTATTTCCTGTTGTTATTTTTCCCTTGAACTTCATCTCTCTTCAGAGACTGCTGTAATTTACAATCTGAATATAAACCAGGCTCTGAAATTTTTGTACTGAAGAACTAAGTATTTTGGAAACTACTTCGGCTTTTCTTTCCCCACACAGAAAAGGCAGCAAGGGAATATCTTAGTGCAGAGGCTGTTTAAATAGACTACATAATGTATTAATCGTGGTTATAAAGAAATGTGTGTCCAAATACCAAAAAGGCAAAAAGTCTCAAGAAAAGAGGGCTCACTACCAAAGAGACAGCCACAGCAGTGTCTAAAATTCTTGATTGGAACTCTGTGCGCACCACCACTCAATATAATTGTATAGATTAAAGGGCTAGCTCAAATGCTACTTTTGGAAAATATTTCTTCAGTCTCTCTTCCATTTTCCATTCTTCTATCATCATCATAATGAAAGAATGTGTCATACCAGATGTTCGCTTCATCTGGGGGGAGTAATTTTATGAAAGAGAAAACTAAAGTCACTCCACTTAACAATGGCTGGCATTTGATGAAAATCTTAAGGTCACAGATTCACACAGTGCCTCCTTTCACCCTGTCACAGGACCCAGGTAACAACACCTCTGACCCTTTCTTGTCTCTTCAAACACACCAATCTCTCAGGCCTCTTATCAGCCCTTACAATGGGAAGAGGGGGGGGGGGTGGTGGAAGGAGAAAACATGGTTCTCCCACTCTCAGGCTGGGCCCAGATAACTGTTCCCTGGTATTAACTGTGGTTCACTCAGGAAGTCTGATTTGGTTCCTATAGATCTGTTCTCTCTGGAAGCAATGAAAATGGTAATTTGAGACCAAACAGCCTTCTTCAAACAGTGAATCACTTATTAGAACAAAGGCAGTTCAGAAAAAATATACCTTTAAAACAATAAATCATCTTATTTTCATGCCTGCTTTTCCCTAAGGCTTATCATTCTCTGAATCTGGGAAGGACCAGCTCCTTCAGATACTGGAACAGAGCATGTGCTCTGGTCTACACTACAAACGTATGGCTGTATAACAACGTCACTCAGGCTATGTCTATACTACGATCCTCTTGTGGAAGAGGAAATGCAAATGCAGCGCTCATTTGCATATGTCACACTCTCATTTGCATTTCTACTTCCTTTTCCTTGTGTGCAAGAGGTTTTTGTGCAAAAAAGCGCTTTATAGACGGTGCCTTTTTGTGTAAAAACCCCCTTTTGTACAAGAGCCGTTCTTCCTCAAAAAATGAGCGCTACATTTGCATTTCCTCTTCTGCAAGAGGATCGTAGTATAGATGTAGCCTCGGGTATAGAAAATCCAGATCCTGGAACAATACAGGTTTACTAACCTAACCATTGGCATAGACAGCACTATGTTGACGAGAGGGTTTCTCTCGTCAACATTAGAGACAGAGTACCTGAGCAAAGCGGCGAAGTTCTCCCGTCGGTGTAAGTGTCTTCACTAAGTGCATCTATACTAGTGCAGCACTGTAAGTACAGACAAGCCCTATTTGTCAGCATGTCTTCCTAGCTGAGCTCACTGACACCTGGATTCCTTCCACTGAGAAGTTCTTTTTAGCTGTCTCATTCCCATCCTGACAAAACAGCTGTCACTTTAGGTTGGGGCTGGAAGTATATCATTGTTTTCTAATTGGTACCCTAAACCAGGGGTTCTCAATCGGGGTTTGTAGATTTTCCATGGGATACGTGAACTCATCTAGATCATTGTTACTCAGTCTACGGGTTGTGATCCTGGGGATGGAGGGTAGCATGAGATGGGCTTAGGCATGGGTGGGGAACCTAAGGCCTGGGGGCCGGATGTGGGTCCCCGGTTTGCCTGGACCTGGTCCTCAAGGCTCAGGGTCACTCTGCAGCATTGGGAAGCCAGCACGGGCACTCCAGCTCCTCCGCCACTGGAGCATACAAAATGTACTAGGCTGGGTCCCGCTAGGCTCTGGTGTGCAAGGAGAATATGGGGAGTGTCTTTCTCCTTCTCAGTCAGGGACCAGGTCAGTGAAGGTTGGTTTGTTTGTTTGCTTTATTTTTGCTTCTCACTTATGTGCAGCTCCTGACTGATTTTTCTGTGGGTCCATGGCCTCCCACCTACCCAAATAAGGTTCCTTACCCCTGGTTTAGGGGGTCACAAGTACAGTGCTGACTGGGGCTCCAAGCCACAGGGAGCCCCATGAAGTTATATGCTTCAGACCCAGGCGGCAGGGCTCAAGTCAGGTCTCAGTTGTCTGGGAAGGTTAAGAACCACTGCAATAAACATTTGGACAGAGGTTGCTTATCCAGGAAGCCATTGTGTTTTCTTTGTATTTATACCTCCCACCGTCAAGTCTTATACCCTGCATATGACAACTTCTCGGTAACTAGGTCACATACAAGGTTCATAAAATAGGTACATTTTAGAACGTATAGACTATTGCACAGCAACCCCTACAGTATTCATAAGATTATTACACATCAAGTCTACTCTGTCATATTTCCTAATTTGAAGTCTCTCTGGTATCACCGGTAGATATAAGGGATTGAGCTGCAGTAACTCCTTTACAGGTGCAGTCTCAATGTGATTATTCATCTGGGATAATTGTGTGCTTACTCTGTGTGTATGGTGCACAACTCCAAGAGTTCAGGTCTGTAGAGGCAATGAATGCAGGAAACTGTAGTTCCTGGTTAGACATGAATTAGTTTTTCACCTTAGTTTACATTTCATTTTTATGAGGTTACTCTTGACATAAGGATTCTATACTCGCATTCTCAGTTTCTTTAAAGTCCTTGAAAACCTGTACATTCTACTCATGTATATTTTTTCTCTTATTAAATCCTTTTATGTAAGATGTTTGGGATTGTTTATTTTTCTTCTCTCCTATATTATAGTTATATTTCACTGGTTACATTAGAAGCCATATTTTATTGTCTGTAATTCTTATTTACAATTTGCTATTGTATTTGACACTTTCAGGACAGTTTAAAATACTGTATAAATATTTGCTTTTTTTCCCCCACAACTAGTCATTCACATATTTTATTTTAGATCACCGGATCCAAGTTCTGCACCAGAAGAATATGATGCATGAACATAAACTTTCAGAAAAACAAAATGAAGTGTTAAGTGCGCCCGTGAATATAACAAATGTAAAAGGCAAGTATTCCCAATTTTAAAATGCCTTATCTATCCCTGTGCCAGCACAATGTCAGTGCATTACTTACATCTCCTTCAACTTCAAAAAACTGAGCATAAGTGAAACTTAAATAGCGTACAGGCCATGTGCTGACTATCTGATTTTTATACCTACTGTGTGTACATACAAAATTATGATTTTAACATGTACAATTATATAGTTTCAGGGTCATCTGTAAAAACGCTGTTATTACCAAGTGGAGTGCAGATTGAAGTACAGGAGATGCCATCATCTAACAGTGTGATAAGCGATGCAGCTCAGGTTTCTAACACTTCTTCAATGTTGATTATTAACAAGCTGCAGAAGATTTTCCCAAATATATTTTTAGAAACTCAGACAAAATATAAGCAAGTGGGTAATGAAAAAAAAGAAGAGGGTAAAAAAAAAAGGATGTCGTATCCTGATTTGGAGCAAGATAAAAATACTGGTAATAACAAAAACAGATTGACAAGAACTAATATTACTATAAGATTCCATTCCAAAGATAATTCAAGCCAAACTCAGATTGATATTTATAATTTAAAACATTCAAGAGCGAATCCTGAGGTGCATATTGTCGCCAGCAATATTGTTGACCAACAAAATAAAATAAACTCAGTAGTAGTACAAGATGATGTTTTGCAAGTGACTGTAAACAATTCACTGGTTAAGAAAATACAGGATAATAAAAAAGTAAGAAGAAAAAGCCTTGCAGAAATTGAGGCTGGAAATGTGGAAAGAAACTCCACAGATAGCAACAGGAAAAAACTTCTTATAGAAGGTATGAAATTATTTTCTCTTTTCAATTCTATGTGAAAGTTATTTCTGTGTTGTTGCAAAGTAGGATGATTTTTATCGTATTATTTAAAAACAGCCTGTAAACTCCTTACTCACATTGGTGAGTAACTATTTGTATGTACAGCCTCACTGATTTTAATTGGACTTTCTATGAGTAAAGGCTCACTAAATGTAAGTGGTTCTCAATGAAGTATTTAGACTGTAAATTCTTTAGGTCATTATGTATGTGAAGAGGACTAGCACAAAGGGAGTCCTAAGCCTTGATTGGGTCTTCTAGTTGCTACTGCAATAAAAATATTCTATAGAATCTAAGGACACGTCCTCCATGAAAAGCTTGATGATTCAGCAAATCACCTGTGCAGCATAGACTTTAAAATTTGAAGCTTTTACTGAATTAAATTTGAAAATGAATAGTCCAGTCAGTGAAACAATGTGTCTGAGGTGATACGGTTTATTGGACCAACAGAGAGACCGTTTTTCAAGCTACACAGAAGTCTTCTTTAGGTAGGGTTGCCAGGTGTCTGGTATTGAGCTGGACAGTCCGATATTTTCACCTCCTGTCCAGTAAAAAAAATTCAGAAAATACCAGACATCTAAAATGTCCGGTATTTTCTGTTTTTGTCTCCCCCTTTTTTTTCTCAACAGAATTTTTTCCCCAGTGGGTTTTTTTGGGAGGGGGGTGTTCGGTATTTTTGGTTAAACTATCTGGCAATCCTATCTTTAGGCCTGGGAAAGGTCTTGGAACTAACATGGCTACAACACTGCGTACATAATACAATTGGGGTAATATTCCATGTGTTATTTAATTTGGTATTAAATTCTATGTGCTCTTCCAGATCTTCAGAGATCTTTAGGTGCCTCTCTTGCCTAATTTCCATTGAGGATCTGGGCCTCCTTGCCCCTAACTTTGTAACACAGAATCGTCTGCACACATTGAATTTAAGCAACTGCAATGTACAGGTTGTCAGAGAAAACAGGAGGTTTTGGCAGATGGGAATCTTGTCTGTCACAAAGGACTGTAAAGATTATATGGGATTTCAGAACAAGCAAATTGATACTCATTTCAGAAGCAAAATCCGCCAGAGTAATAGTTAGGGCCCTACCAAATTCACAGATGTAAAAATGCATCACAGATCATGAAATCTGAGCTCCCCATGAAATCTGGCCTGCAGCTGGGGGCATCTAGCCTCCACAGGGCTCCAGCTGCTAGTCTTAGATGGGGACCGGGAAGGTTAAGACTTCCCCTTCCCATGCAGGGGCCGCTTCCCAGGTGAGTCAGACCCACCTCCAGGATCTTCCTTGGCTATAGGAAGCTCAGATGGTTTCAGCTGTCACCCCCCTGCTCAGAGAGACTGCAGTTTGAGCCTGTGGAGGGGTTGCAGCTCCAGCCACCATTGCCCCCACCCTTCACTCAAGGAATAGACTGCCGGGAAAACAGGACATATGGAAATCCACCTCTCACATACTCTGCAACCCTCAATTCTGCACTGCCACTGGTGGTGGCACTGGCACTTTGGCAGCTCAGCTCTGATGGCAGTGCCCCTGCCAGCAGCAGGGCAGAAGTGAGCCAGGCAATCACGCAAACCCTCTACACTAGCACTGCGACTCACCCCCCAACTGCCTTTGGGATTGGGACCCTCACGTGTTATAACATCATGAAATTTCAGATGTAAACGTATGACTATATTAAATTGATTAATTTTAAAATACCCCTCCCAACGAAATAGACCAAATGTACCATGAATTTGATAGGGCCCCAGTAATAGTTAATTTTGAAATTTAAATTGCCATCCATACTCATCATCTTTCAGAATTATCTCCCCATTCAGATTAATGGGAACTATTCAGATTTTCCAGAGCTGCTGTTTCAGGCTGCTTGCAGACTCAAGGAGATAGAATTTCAACCATTTATGCTTGCCTCATATTTTTTAACATACGATTTCATGCAGAAGCATAATTCATATGGCTGCAGAATTACAGAGTACATAGGATCATTCCTAAATAGTATTTTGTATCTTAATTTCAGCTGTAGCTTTGAGCTTGGATTAATGGCAGTGAAAACAGGAGGTTTTGGCAGATGGGAATCTTGTCTGTCACAAAGGACTGTAAAGATTATATGGGATTTCAGAACAAGCAAATTGGCGGATTTTGCTTCTGAAATGAAACTTTATAATATCAAGTAACGTTTATCCCACAAAGGAACATATTATTTTGTAATTTTTCAAATTTGTTTCAGAATTAAATAAAGTTGAAGTTGATATTGTTATGCTTAAAAGAAGCACGCAGGATCTTTTTCAGGGGGATAAGGCAACACGCCGCATTTATTGATAATATAACAAAGTAGCATATGCATTTTTACACACACACACCCCCTGCTGATGGAATATTTACCAGTCTGTTGCTTGACCCAACCTATTGGCCAGATAGATCGGGTGTGAGGAAGTAGCTGGGTTCTTGTTAGTCCGGACTGATGCTCCATAATTTTAGCAGGACAGGAACCCGAAGAACCAGACAAGACACCCCATCCTTTATAGGATTTTCCTTCCATGCAAGTCTATGCATTTTGCCTTGTCAGGCCTTAGTCAGTCATTCAGCATCACAATCAATCTTCCTACAACATATGCTTATCAGGAAGAAGTTGTTCTCACAGTCATTTGATATCCATATGATATCGGGGGTGTTGTCTTCCGGAGAAAGTTGTTATTGGTTCCCTATCAAGGGGTGCTTGCCACTAACTTCAGGGTTCGTCAGTCAGCCCCTTCTATGTGCTTTCCCCTCCTCTGTCCATTTGAGCATGCAGTGGCCTTCACTCTTATCTCTCCTAAAACATTCTCTCTCATTCACACAAACAATACATTTACAGAATTACAGCATGGAACAAAGGGGTACTTCTAGTCACTTTAACAAAGTTACAAAGTCTTTCAACATTAAACTTCATTTTATCTATTACAAGGCCTTGCCTAATATTAACATCACTATGTATTACAATATTCCATCTCTTAACTTGAATATGCTAACATCAAACAGAGCTGGAACTAAGTTGACAAAGCTGCCTGGCCTGTCTGAGGCTTATATCTTGTATTTAAGTTTAATCCAAACCTTTTGCTATAACATAAATTCATTATAACTAACTGACTTATTAGTTATACAATTCCAGGGTTACAATATGGAGTTCAAAATGGCTGCCCTTAAAAGGGCAGGCGACCTTTTTTTTTTCTCAATAACTTCTCCCCCGACCCTTTTATTTTTTTGCTCAATAACTTTCCCCCGACCCCTTTTTTTTCCCCCTCAACAAAAAATCCATGGTGTTCCTCATAAAAAAAAAAATTGTTTGGTGTTCCTCAGTCTTAAAAAGTTTAAGAAACACTGATATAGCTAGTAATGTGCGAGATTTTCCAGTGATAATAAAAACATTTACTTTGAATAGTTTGTACAGTATATACAATCAGGTAACTTTTACTGGTCAATAGAAAATATTACACTTGGTAAAGGTAAAATTAGCCAAAAGGTCTAGTTTGGTAGAACAGATTTTCCCATAGAAGCAATATGACGGTAATATGAAAGCGATGCTTTTGATTGGGGAGTGAGTTTTAAGAGAGCAGTTCTCTATTGCCAGCAATAGTGGAAACCATCTTCTGCTGTCAACTATATTGAAAACATTATGAAAGCTGCAAAGCCAAGCACTCAGATGGGAAATGCCAAAATGAAGGTTGCCTATTCTGTGTGGTATTTGAAAGCACCGGAGAGACAGACTACCTGCTCATAGTTCTAGTGCTCGGCCCCTGTCCAACAATCTTCTGGGAACAGCAATTACAGGGTGAATCCTTCTGAACCTTCATAGCCCTGGGCTAGTCATGCTGAACTGCTCTGTCAGCATGGCCGATGCACAATCTGGTCAGCACTAAGAGCTGTGAGAGGCATAAGCAAGCTCAATGAAGACTGAATCTTCAGAGATTTTAGCTGCTATAATATAAAGCTCTATTTAGTATGTTTTCAAAGACTTATGAGATGGCTAAACTTGGGGGAATTTCCCCAAGGATCAGGGGTGAAAGTAACTTAAAATGTCTTACAGGCACTGTCCTATTGCCACCCAAGTCCCTGCCAGCTCTTTAAATAGCTCCTTGCTGGCTTTTATTGCAGCTCAGCAAGCTCTTGCCAGAGCTGCATACCAGGGCTCACCTGCTTATTTTCACCTCTGCTAAGGATAGCAAAAGGCATATTCTTGACACCAGTGGCACAGTGTGAGGGGGGCATGAGCATGTGACACCCCCCCAAACACTGTGGCTATGTCTAGACTGCCCCCTCTTGTGCAAAAAATATGCAAATGAGGCAAAGCGTGGGATATCGCCGTGCCTCATTTGCACAATTAATGAGGCTCTGTTTTTGCGTGAAAACCCCCTCTCGCGCAAGAGCTGTTCTTCCTGAAAAAAAGAGGCAGAATGATGGCTCTTGCGCAAGAGGGGGTTTTTGCACAAAAAGGAACCATGTAGACAGCTCCTTTTTGTGCAAAAGCCTCTTGCGCAAAAACGGAGCCTCATTAGTTATGCAAATGAGGCACGGCGATATTCCACGCTTTGTCTCATTTGCATTTTTTTGCACAAGAGGGGGCAGTCTAGACATAGCCCCCGGGTGGGATGGGCAACGGGCCAGAGCCTCTGGGCAGCTGGGAGTGCTAGTGGCGGGGAGGAGAAACCTAGTATGCACAGCAGAGGTTAGCTCCCAACCCCCAAATTCATTGGCAGTGAGGGAAATGGAGCAATGACAACTCTGCTACCCTAGCTCCTGGTTGCATCACTTGGGAGAGGGGCAGGACCACCCCTGCACCCACCGGTGGGAAGCAGAGCCACATGGCTGGTGGCTAGAGAAGCAGATCTCAAGTATCTGTGTATGCACACATGCACTTGTCACTTCTCAGTGCATTCTTTAGTACTGCCTGTTGATGGAGGCTCATCTCCCTGGCTGTTTCAGGAAGGTCCAAAACTTGGAGGATGCTCAGTCCCTTCAATTCCTGTTGATGGCATTGAAGGTCTGATGCTGCTTGAGAACCCCTATTGCAAAGAGCATATGTAAAGTCTTTTAAAATGGGGGAGATGCACCATACCAGATTACACCATCTGAGGACATAGATTGAATTAACAGTTGTGAATGAAATTTACTCTTGTCTCTGTTTTCCCATTTTTTTCAGAGTGGAGCAATGCTCCAGTACTAGAACATCTAGTGATTTGGGAGAAAGAGAAAGGCAAAATTTTCTTGTTGAAAAGTCTAATAATCCCTGGACAATCAGGGTATGTCTACACAGCAGCGTTATTTCGGAATATCAGCCATTATTCTGAAAAAACTATGCGAGTGTCTATACAGCTAGCCTTTTATTCCAAAATAATTTTGAAATACCGGGCACCTTATTTTGGTGTTTGTAAACCTCATTCCACGAGGAATAATGCTCCTTCCGAAATAGTTATTCTGGAATAGCAGTAGTGTGGACACTCCACTGCTGCTATTTCAAAATAGCTCCTCTTCCAGGACAGTCAGAGTAATTACACCCCAGTGCTTCCTGGGACTCTAAATCAAGGTACCGCGTCCACATTATAGGAGCCTACCTTGGACTAATTTCCAGGCTTTCCTGTAGTGTAGACGTGCTATTTTGAAATAAGCTATTTCGGAGTATCATGGAGCGAGACGTAGCCTCAGAATGCCTCACAATTAATGGTTTTAAGGGCTGTAAAGCCAATATATTAACTAAATCATAGCACTGCTTCTCATTTTCACCACATCAGTTTTAGAAAATTTAATATTAAACATTGTACATTTACAGATTTGACAACCAATAGTATGGAAAAAGCAACTAGTCGTGCAGCATTTTCTGAAGAAATTTATCCAATACAGAGCAAACCAACAGGTTAGGAAAAAGATATTTTTAAAAAAAATTGTGTTTTTCCCCTTTTAGAAACATTGTATCATGAAGAGCTTGACTATTTAATAAATTTTCCATCTCTGAATATTCCTCAGAAACTGTGAAAATTGGTTTTACTTCCAGTTAATCATCAATCTGCTACAGGAAGACTATTAAAAATGTTCTGTATTTGGCACAAAATTACAAATCTTTGCAGAAGTGACGGAGAAGGGGATCCCATTTATATGTTCCTTTTTATGGTATTTCGCCTTGTAGCTACATATGTGTATTTTCAACCTTTATTGCAGCTTAAAAGTTTGCTCTGGGAATTTTGTAGAGATATGATTGTCACACAAGGCATTTGGTGACAAGGTGTTACTCCTATTAGAGTAGAGTACAAGGTTCCCTCTAAGCTGCATGGCAGCACAGCCCTGCATCTGCTTAATCAGCCCCAGTCAGTCCAGGGCTCAGGGCTCTGCACAGGCACATGCCTGATTTGGGGGCAGAGGGAAGATTAAGTAGCTGCAGGGCTGTGCTACCATGCAGCTTAAAGGGAACCATGGTAGAGTATCCTTCTTCTGGGCTGCCACAGTAGGATAGAGATTCAGAAGCTGTTCTTCCAAAGCCTCCCTTTTTGTTTCTCTTAAATACTGGTATGTTGTTGTATTTGGTTATGAAGAAGAGCAGTTTTCCCATTCATTGGAAGGAATTTTGCCCTCTAGAACCACCTCCTTCCAGTATTGCCCTGTAACCATAGTTGATTGATAAATCTGTTTCTGACATCAGATAAAGATCTATATTGCAGTATAAAGATGCTTCCACACCACCTCGGTGGCAGCAGATAGAGGCCAATTGCTAGCATAGTTTACTTTTTGTGAGAAGTGCCAGCATCAAAAGTGTCAATCAGTCAGGGCAGAGTTTATTTGCTTTGGGCATTTATTTAGTTTAGGATTCCTTTATTATTTTAACCAGGAAACAATAGGGGTGTCTTTGTGTAGTCCACTATATACCAATAAGCCTAGGCTTGCTGTCTGCATGCATTCCCCCCAACTTGTTGCCTCTGTATCAGAGATAGCAGCTTGGAGTGGCAGGGGACTCCTTGGAAGTGGGGCCGGAGTGCACTGGCTGCTGGGAGGATCTGGCTTAAAAGCTAGTTCCCCCCAGCACCTGCTCTGCCTCCCACAGAGCACCTCTGTCCATGGTGATCCTGGACCCACCACAGACAGAGGCTGGCCCCCAGCTGGCCTCTGTCCATGGGGTGCTTGAACCCCCCACAGACAGGGGATGCTGCTGGAGCAGCCTCTGTCCGCGGTGGGCCCAGGCTCACCATGGACAGAGGCTGATACACAGCAGCCTCCCCCACTCCCTCTTCCCCACAGTAACCTCTGTCTGTGGGGAGTTCGGACCACTGTGGACAGGGGCTGCTGCCACCCCGCGCTGTTGCCTCTGTATCAGAGACAGCAGTGTGGGGTGGCAGGGGGCTCCCCAGGAGTGGGGCTGGAGTGCACTGGCTGCTGGACCCCAGGGACCAAAAGAATAGTCGAGTAACCGATAAGAATTCATGTGATTACTTGACTATTCAATTACCGGATATCTAACATCCCTAGCAAAAAATCTCAATATGTTATCCAATTAGTGCACACAGAGTTAACAAGTAAAGATAAGTTTGTAAGTTATACCAGTGTAAACTAGGAAACCTAACATGAAGCCCTACCTAACATCATTGTGTTTACTTTAGGAAGTTGCTCAGTATATGTGCAGTAAGCTGAGTTAAAGATGGCAGTTTTACTTTTCACTGGCCAATGGGCATTTGGACAACTGAAGTGTAGTTTGCTGGGTTTTTTATCTTGTACGGTATTCCCTTTCATGAATTTTAGAGGTCTTTTAATGAGAAAGGGATGAGACAGGCAAGTGAAATTTTTCATCCCATTTTTACAATAGCACGGATGTCACATAAGAACTATAGCTTCAGGTCATGATTACAACACTTCCTTACAACCCAATGGACATCCGGTTCCTTTAGACAGTTTTGAAAATCTTAGCATAAAAATGTTTCCCATATACTGTACGTATTTATATTGTAATCAGTAACAGTTCGGCTTTTGAGTGAGCTCTAGGAAAATTGGACTCAATGGAAATTATGATCAGTGCTTTTTAAGTTTTGTTTTATTTTCTTTACTGTGAGCTCCTGGCAATCAATGATTCTGTTACTCTCAAAACTAAGTAGAAAAGCATTCTACCTGAATGCTTACCACTGAGAAAACCTAACTGCCAGCGCCGGGTATCAATCTGATACAGGGGCAGACTGGCCCAGCGGGATACCGGGAATTTCCCGGTGGGCCGTCGTCTGGTGGGCCATCGTGTCCACACGCCATTGCCCCTCACTCAGAGTGGCTCCTCGTCAGCGCTGTATGCGGCATGCAGAGCCCAACCCACCACCTGTGCCGCATGCTGGACATGACACATGGGGCGGGGTGTGAGGGGCACATAGGAGTGACATCATGGGGAGGGCCGTTCTCAACCCATTTCCTGGGCCTATTTTGATTGCCAGTATGCTCCTGATCTGATACTCCAGTATAGTTTGTTCCGCCACCATAGCAAGCTGCCAGTCTAATAAGGCTGTTTTTATTTCTATGTACAGTGTTTACTTCCACTGAGCCATTGCATTGTTGAAGCCATTTTTTTTCTAGTTTTGTTATTATAGAGTGTTCTCCAAAAATCCATATGTGTCTGCTCCTTGTATAGCAGCTCCCACTTTATCAGCTATGTAATTAAATCATTCCAATAGATATTCTCATCTTTGTTTTTGATTGACAAAAATACTGTTAAAAAATCTGTTCATTACAATAAAAGCATGGAAGAATTGACCACAAGCATTTTTGTATGTTTGATTGCAGATGTTCCTGAATCAGCTACTTATCCGTGGCGTCAGTTGAACCATATTTTACAGACACTGGAAGATCACATGCGTAAATATATAAATATTTATGGCATAGCTTTTCAAATCTAAGGTTCAATCACTTCCTACTAACTTCATATCTTTTTATAGGTGTTCAAAGATATGATTTCCAAGGTATAAAAGGAAGCCATTCTCAAGTGCCAGTGAGAATGCTGAAGAATGTATTACAGGACTTACAGAAAGAATATAGTATGTATACTTTCCATTACTCTTTGGCTGTGTCTAGACTGGCAAGTTTTTCCGCAAAAGCAACTGCTTTTGCGCAAAAACTTGACAGCTGTCTACACTGGCCGCTTGATTTTGCACAAAAGCACTGACGTTCTAATGTAAGAAATCAGTGCTTCTTGCGCAAATACTTTGACGCTCCCGTTCGGGCAAAAGTCCTTTTGCGCAAAAGCTTTTGAGCAAAAGGGCCAGTGTAGACAGCTCAGATTTGTTTTGCGCAAAAAAGCCCCAATGGCTAAAATGGCGATCAGGGCTTTCTTGCGCAAAACTGCGTCTAGATTGGCACGGACGCTTTTCCGCAAAAAGTGCTTTTGCGGAAAAGTGTCCGTGCCAATCTAGACACTCTTTTCCGCAAATGCTTTTAACAGAAAAACTTTTCCGTTAAAAGCATTTGCGGAAAATCATGCCAGTCTAGACGCAGCCTTTATGTTTTGTAAACATAACCTTGTTATTTTAGAAATATGGACGAACACACTTTAACATACTGAACACAGAGAGGATCAAATCCTGCATTGATATAAATTGGTGAAATGCTACTGTGGCAGTGGTAGTCACTATTGATTTACATCTGGTACAAGGTCTTTATCTTCAGTTAAGTGTAGCTAGTTGCTATATAAACTTCACAGTGTGGAAGAGGTATTTGTAAATATTTATTAAAATCCAGAAACTATGAAATTGGGTGCTGAATGCCTCCAGTAACCAGGATAAGAGAGGCAAATGTTATTAGATAAGAAATGTAACTACTTTTGTATATCTTGAATAGAGAGAAAAGGGCATGCAAACCAAACAGTGATCAGTTCTTTTAAGAACTTAAAAATCAAGGTCCTGATCCTGCAATTACTTATGTACCAGCTTAAGCTCAAGCACATGAACAATCCCATTGATTTTAATAGTCATTTCAATAGATGAAATCAATAGGACTTATTGTGCTTAAATTTAAACACATACATAAGTGATTGCATCATAGGAGCTTATTTATTACTCCTAAACTATGTACACAATGTAACTTAAAAAAAATTCTGCTATAAAAAGCACCCTCAAATGTTGTATCAATTATATTGGTGGCTATAGTATGTACACACATCTATAAATCCTGCCACCAATGACCTTAGATCACAAGCACATTTCACATAGGCCTAGAACTGGTCCTAGGAGCATGTGAGTACAGATGCATGCAGCATCCTATTTAGTAGCCAAATCAATTAAACAAATCGGAAAGTGATAGAAGATGAAACCTCATATTAGGGAAGGGAAAGTGGTAGTCAGGGGCATGCCTGAAGAAACTAATGCATCCCTCAGCAGTTCCAACACTTCCTCTGGAAATAGGAACAGCAAGCATTGTGTAGACCACAGAACAACCAGTCATCAGCTGGTATGCTATGTTCAGTTCAGTGACAGAGGAGGTGCCATGTCTTGTTACCACTGAGTTTCCTGGCTTATCGATCCTACTGTTATTTTTGCTTCTAGAATTGGATATGAGAAGTCATTATAGTAGAACAAGGGGTACATGCTTTTCTTTTTCAAGTACCTTTTCCAACACTAGAAAGCATTCGCTTCCTCATACACATTTGTGACATGAAAAGTACAGTAAAACTACACTCTGTTCAGGGTAGCCTTTCTTGAATAAATATTATTTCATCATTGGGAACACACTGAAATACTGAGCAGAGGATGTTGCTTTAATGGAAATGTTGCCTGCATAAAGACTTTAGGACTTGGCCCAGAGTATGCAGAACAAAGACACACTAGTAAAAAAAGGAAATACAAAGAAATACACACAATGAAATAACAAAAGAAAGGAAATAAAGTATTCCTGGGCCTGATTTATCAACGTCTTGAAAGGGTCATTTTTTTACAGATTAGGTGGAGAATAGTAATTCCCCGAGTTGTATGTAAGCAGTGAAATGCATCAGTACCACAACTTGCAAATACAATTCTTTTGAGTTCACAGAATTAAAAACATTTTAAATAAACATTCCTCCCCTTTTCATTGTCTAGAAACACAGATGCCTTTGTCAAGTAATGAGATTATGAATTCCTCAGTCATGGAAAACATTCTTCAAAATTTAAAAAACCATAAAGGTAAGAGAAATGTGGATTGATTACACACAGAAAATAGCCAACCAACACATATGTTAATAGGGTTTTAATTACAGTAGCCCTTGGCTATTAGAACTCTTGTTTCCAAAATGTTTCATTTCCCAAGTCAAGGCTGACAAGTGTAAAGGTCCTTCTAAGACAGTAAATACTTTAAAAGCAGAATAAGATAAAAACATGTTTTGAAGTTTTTACTGAAGCAAGTTAAGAATATACAGTGTTCCTAACAAAAGCTCATTATGTGCAATTTCCCAGGCCACCAGTTAAAATAGCCCTGATTCAGGAAGGCACTAATACACTGGCTGTCAGTCCATTAGGCCAGTGGTTTTCAAACTATGGGTCGTGACCCAGGACTGGGTCATGGAATGTCAGGCACTGGGTCTTGTTGCTACAGGAGGATCAGGTGACCAGTGGGGGTGCTCAGGCAGCTACCTGCCTGTCCTGGCACTGCAGACTGCGCTGTACCCCAGAGCAGCAAACCCAGCTCCTAGACTGGGAGGAGAGGGGGGAGAGAGTGCACAGGACTTTGTGCACTGCCCCACCCCAAACACTAACTCGACACTCCATTGGAGGGGAATCTGCTGCTGGCTGCTTCTGGGACACAGCATGGTCTGTGGTGCTAGGTGAGGCAGGAAGCCTGCCTTAGCATCTCTGCTGCACCACTGACCAGAAGCCGCTCAAGGTAAGCCCCTCCTGCCCCAGCTCTGACCCCTCCTCCCAAAGCCAGGGCCCCCTGCTATACCCAAAAGTGCTCATCCTCAACCCCACTCTGGAGCCCACACTCTAGTTAAATTATGTTGGGTCATGGGCATCCACAATTTTCTTCAACTGGATCATGAGGAAAAAAAAGTTTGAAAACCCCTGCATTAGGGCAAAGCTATCAGATGAGACACTGCTTGCCCAGCATCCGTTGCTGGGGCATCCCCACTGCAGTGGTTATGGCAGTGGTGGTTGAGGCAGACTCCCTGGGAGGAGGCTGGCCAGGCCTCAGAGTTTCAAGGGCATGGTCCTCTCTTTGGCCCGTTGTGAGCATATCAAAATTCATGGGCTGTGAGGCATTCATTCACAGAACTCTTGGGGTTTCAAGCATAATTTGCTGTCTTCTCAGCATATTCAACACTAAAGTGTGCTAGGAAAAGCAGCTTCACATAGGAATAAGGGTTTGCGTGTGTTTTAATTTTTTTTAAACTTAATTGCCTACAGGGCAATGATTATTTATATTCGGAGAGCACTTTCAGCCCAGCTTAATCTCCTGCCACTTGTCACTTAAATTCATGTCACTTTAAGTATCCATGAATGAGTTTTTCTCCCAAAGGAAAATGGCACTGAACTGCATGTGGGTATGTGCTGCCCAACGCTGATGGAAACATCAGCAGTGAAAATAGTGGAGAATGGACCCTGAATGTTAATAAACTAGTTAGTTAATCCCAGCAGTGAAAGTAACAAAATTTCTTACGGGTACTGTCCTATTGCAGCCCAGGCCCCTGCCAGCTCTTTTGCCACAGTTCAGCCCACTCTTGCTAGAGCTGCGCACTAGGGCGCACTTGCTTACTCTCACCTCTGGTTAATCCCAAACCTTCTATCTGCAAGAGTAGAGACCAAGCTGGTTGGGGCATTCCACCTTTTCTGCTCCATTTCCACCCAGCTGCTGAAGAGAGGTCTCTACCCTCTCTTGTTCTTGGCTACCGGGAGGAAAGGGAGGTTTTCTACTGCTATACCCTGGTGCTTCCCTTCTTCCCTCTCTATGACTGGCAGGGCAGAGATGTTTTGGCAGTTATTGCATTGCTAGGCATTTTGACTAAATTCTGCTCCTGTCCATCTGCCTGATCTATGGGTATAGGGCTGAGTAGGGAGTACTGCTTTGATTGTAACTGCTAGCTCTGCCTAGCTAAGAGCAGGAGGAGTATCATTCAGTGATAGCAGCAGCAGGACTGGTTTGCTAAAGCCAGCAGGTGGCCCACACAATGGGCCCTTTCAGAGCGCAGGCCCTAATTACAGGTCATCATCTCTACCTTTCCTCCACTACGCTATTAGCCACTATTTATCTTCTTAGAATTTTTACTGTCATAGATTCAGTTTCTGCTTAAAGGAACTACTCTAGCATAACCCTGTATTCTAAAAGAATCACAGTTGAAGACATTAACTTTTTAATGCAAGATATTATATAATAGACCTCTAAAACAGGAAGCTGATGTCATTTGCAGTGAAAATTGTAGCACTGAATCAGCATGGGGACAAAGAACAAAAATGTTTTGTGATAGGTAGTTTATCATATATATTGTAATTATTTGCCTTCCACAGTATTGATGCTTCCTACTAGAAAAAAATCTGTTTTTAAAGGGAGTACCTTACTCAAGAGAGATTTCACTCTGTGGAATTTCCTTAAAGTAAGCAAATTGTCATTAACAGGGAATAACAGAAATATTTGTTGTGCTATCCCCTCTGCTTGCAAATTACTCTGTATTTGAAATATTAGATGCAAGCAGGTCCTTTTGTGATTAGTAGGTAATAAAACCTTTCAAGGGGTAATTAATTTTTTCCCTAAAGCATTTATAGTAATCTATTCTCTCACTTATTGGACCAAATTTATCCCTGGAGCAATTTCACAGATGTCAGTATTGTCACTCTAGAAATGAATTCTACCCAAACATTTCCTAAAAGTCATTCTATAATGGTGTCTTTTATGATGAATTAAATTATCAAGGCTGAGCTTTGACGTTTTCAGGATTGGGCCTTTTTTCCTTAAGGTGCCATTGTTTCCAGGACATTCTCTCTCATTGCAGCTTCAGAGACAAAGTGCAGTCTTATAACTTTAGAGCAGGCTGCTAAACTGTTGGGCATTAGACCAGGGTAGGATTAAGGCAATCCAGGACCCCACCTGTAGGCCTGGACCCTTCCTCCCCCTTGAAGGGGTAGTGGTTGAGGGCCTGTCTCTCAGAGAGGCAGAGGCATGGAGTCCCCTTCCTCCTACACACACTCTAGGAATGAGAATAGGGCTCTTCCTCTTTCCTTAGGAGCAGCAGGATAGTTTTGAGGATGGTCTCCCTAGACTGAAGGGGAGCTATATGTAGACTGCGGGCACTGGTTGCAATTGCAGCTCAAGCAAATGTGTCTGAGTCAGCTTTACTCTAGTGAATTCAAGTCCTAGATCAGGGAGGCTGCAGCAGAATAAGCTTTTTAGATGAGCCTAGAAGGCTATGTAATTACACACGAGGTGCGCTTGTGCTAAAGCCCATGCTACCACAGTTACCCTAGCTAGCTCAAGCCCTGGACTAGTGAAACACTGCCTCACATATGTCAGTTCAATCTGCAGTTACACACTACACTGCAATAAAAGACCCATGGAACACCTACAGCTGGCCTGGATCTTCTGACTCAGACTCGTGGGGCTTGGGCGGCATAGATGCTTAGGCTGGAAGTCAGGCTCTGAAACTCCAGAGTGGCAATCCCAGCTCCAACCTAAACCTGAGCATCTGCAATTCTCAGCCCCACAGCCCATCCCTGGTAAGCCTCAGTCAGTTGTACCTAAACTTTGAGACTTGCTGCAATGGTTTTTTTTTGTGCAGTCTAGACAGACCTGAACTAGCTAAGGTAGTTCACACTCCTTAAGCTATTGTTCTGAGCTGTGATCTTACTCAGGCAGGCATTAGTTACATGTGGGGTATGTTTCTTTTTTCTTTGGAAGCAGGAGGGCTAGCTGTTACTTTTTTGAAGAAAAAACATGAACCAAGCCGGGATTCTGTTGTCATAACATGATTCCTGCGCTCGGGTCCTAGGCCCAGGCTTTAAAAATGTATTAATCTTGCCCTGACAACATCCTGTTTTCAGTTATTTTGGGCACATTAAGCCTCTGTGTGGCTCATGTTTTCCACAGTTGGTTGTTCCGAAAGGTGAATTCTTTTTGGTTACTTTGAGCAAAAATAATCCAGCTATTGTTTTTTTCTTTAAGCGAAAGAATGAGGAAAGCACAGTTTTCTTACTCTGAAATTCTTACAGCTTTTGTCTTCACTACCTAACAGTCAAAAACATGGTGCTTTAAATACTGCCATTTGTCATGAAATTAATCCTCATTGACAAGTAGCACATATGTGGACTCATTCTGGAGCAGTGTTTCTCAAACTTTTTGGCCCATGGCCCACCCCACTCAATGTAAAACTTTCCATGGACCAGCCGTTGCTAATGGAAACTCGCCACTAATTATATAATTATGCCTGAGCCATTTTGCTAGTGCTGCAGCTAGTTAGAATGGTTTAATTTAACCAGTAAGAAAGGAAATATTAGTCAAAATTATTAAACTGATTAAACACTTTAACTTTCTCATGTTAGCTTACCAAACTTCATTTTATATAAAGTAGAAGTTTCAACATTGTATTTATGGCAGGGATCCGAAACTTTTTTTGGGTCGCGGGCCACTGACCCACAGAAAAATCAGCCGGGGACCACACAAGTGAGAAGTGCACACACAAAAAAACCCTCTAAAAAATCCCAACCCTCACTGATGTGGCCCCCAACTGAAACACCTCACTCCCCTGGTGCTCCAGGGAACACAGGGAGGACTGAGGTTCAGGGCCACATTAACTCTTCTGACATTCCAGGGTATGTGCATTTTGTGGATGTCTCTAATCTTTGGGGTAGGGCCAAAAATGAGGGGTTTAATGTGCAGGACAGCATGCACCAGTGAGTGGGATAGGCATGGGAGTGCAGTATCTAGGCAGGAGGTGGAGTGTAGGAGGGGGTGAAGGTGCAAGGTCTGGATGGGAGGTAGGGTGCAGGAGCAGGCCGGGAGTAGGTGTCTGACCACGGGGAAGGGACAAGAGCAAGGGTGGATTCACAGTCTGGCCAGGAGAGAGGATGCAGGAGCAGGCTGGGGTAGGGTGCCTGGCTAGGGGTAGGGTGAAAGAGCAGGCTAAGGGTGCAGGGTTTGGGCATGAGGGGAAGGGGGGATACTTACCTGCTTTTGCACCCCCACCTCGCGATTCTAGGCATCTCAATGCCAGCATGGCCTCCCGCTGCTCCCATTGACTGAGTCCTGGCCAATGGGAGCAGTTGGGAAAGTCTCCAAGTATAGCGTGTCCACAGGGCCGGCTTTAGGAAGTGCGGGGCCCAATTCGAACAATTTCGATGGGGCCCCGCAGCAGACAGCAATTTTGGTTGAGAAAAAAAAACACACACACACACACACACACACACACACACACACACACACACCCCCAACTACCTCCCCCGCCAAACCCCGGAGGTAGCTCACACTCACACACACCCATGGTGCAGGGAAACCCTACGCTCAACTCACACCTCCTGCGGCGCAAGCAGCCACCACACTCCTCCTCCGGGGCTGTCACCCCCTCCCGCAGTGCGCCCAGCACACTTCCGGCTTCAGGGCGCGGGGCCCCTTTAGGCGCGGGGCCCGATTCGGGGGAATCGGCCTAAGGCCAGCCCTGCGTGTCCATGTGGTGCTGTTCCTCCAGCCAGGGTGAGTGGCAGCATATGGAGCCGCTTCTGACTGTGCTTCTTCCCCACAAGCCGGATCCAGCAGGGAGTGGGGCTGAGCTTAAGCTGCGGTCCCACCTCCAAGGTGGCTACAGACTGTTTGAGAATCACTGCTGTGGAGGAAACAGTTTTGGATTTGGCCAAATTCTGAGTGTTTGAGAATTTCACACTGAGCAGCCATAGTAGTTTTTTGCTAAGTTTGTTAGAGATTATAACCTGTTACATTTTATGCATTCATAAGATGACAACAACCTATTGTGTGGTGATACACTTTTGGCGTATTACCCCTATGCACATATAGTAGATACCCATAGAAATGACTGACCAATGTTCTTGGGTTTGTTTTCACTCCTACAATGTAAGTAACTGGTGTGCCTGCAAAGTACTTTCTGTTCCTGTCCCGCAATCCCCAAAGAACCTGGATCCTGTAAAGTGAACTCAGAGAAACAATTATCAGAAAGTGGTATGTGTAACTCAAGTACAATACATATTCTCACTTCTTTTATTCACCTGAGAAGCTCTAGGTGTGCTAAAGACCAGACTGAAGATTTAATGAGATGTTACTGTATCAGTTGTACAGAGGAAAACAATTCAGGAGCATTCAAGATATTCTGGTGCTTTGGAACAAAACTGTTTCTCTTTTAATACTTGCAAGTCTGCTACTTGGCATGCGCAATAACAGTTTCCTTCATATGCAACCATCATCTACTGAAGCCTGCAAATTCATTAATTGCATGATAAAAAGCTAGATTTCACTTACTTGAGTTGCTTAGTGAAGCTTTACCAGAGAAAGATTTGATTTTACTTCCATGCCTGGAACAGAGATCAGACCATCAGACTGATTTTGATAAATGTGCCACTTGGCATTTTGTTAGACACCGCTGTTTCCAGTACAGTTAAGGGAATCCAGGTTTAGAGTAGCCTGTTTCCTAACTTAATGCTGTTCATCTTCCCTCTCTTCCTCTCAGGTTCCTCATACAGTGATGGTGATTGTGTTCCCATTCCTATGATTTTGGGTACCCAGAGAGGCTTACATACCATATTGAAGGGCTTAACCTTGTTTGTAGTTTGCAAGTGTTTTTTAAAAAAACTGTTCATGAGATTTTCCCATATAGAACATTCTAAGTAATTTGTATGTTACACTGCTATCAGTTTGTGCTCTCTTGCATGCATCCATCCATTCTTTCTTCTTGTTCCCAGCCTATCTGAGATGCCATAGTTTGGAAAATTATACACATGTGGAAACAATACAGTGGCTGCCAATAAAAAGAAATAACTATATAAGTGACAGGTGCTTTAGGAATGCACTGTGGTAAAGGGTAGTACAGGTTGGCAAACAGAAAACTTTTAAATGATGCCCACTGTCCATACATAGGTTACATCAGGGGTCCCCAATGCGGTGCCTGCGGGCACCATGGCGCCCGCTGGGGCATTTATGTGTGCCCACCTAGCGCCGCCCCTGGGCGCGTGGCACATGCACAGCCCTGCCCCCAGGCGGCCCGGCAGCCACACGTGGCGCCTACCACCAAAAAAGGTTGGGGACCACTGTTTTATATTGCTGTTTAAACTCCTTTTCAGAGAGGGGGATATTTGCTGGCCAGTACAGTGTGATCACTGCTGCTGCTATTTGATAACTTACTAAGACTGAGAATTCCACATACCAAACCACCTTATTTTGCTTCCCCCCCCCCCCACCTTGCTCCAATCCCCTACCTCACTTGTTTGTTTCATCCACGTGTTCCATCTTATCTTTTTTTTTTTTTTTGTCGATTGTGGAGCAGGTACTGTCATTTAATACGTGTTTATACAAAGCTTAGCGTACAAGGGGGTTGAAGCCTCTTGAGCATGCAATAATAATGGTCTACTAGGTCTTTAGAACCTTTCCCATGAGACCCTCCCTCTCGACTCCAGATCTTCCTCACTGCACTTTTATAATGTGTCATATCCCCCTAGCCTGTTTTTGTCCTGGTCAGTACATGGCAGTTGGTGATGGGAGCTGGTTCTGACACCTTGCTAGCTTTGTGTTGAATATTGCATTAGCTGCTAGAAATTGTTCAGTTACATGACGAATGTTTTGTACTTTGACTTGTGACCAATAGTTTGTATCAATAGTGATACTGGTGTAATATGTTATGAGCCAATGTTTTGATTATCCATTTCCTTTTTGATACAAACTGAAATATAAAATAAAACTTTAAAATATTTTACCATACTAGGGATGTTAAATTTAGATTAATTGGCTAATCGAATAGTCAATGCAGTTTGCATCAGCTATTCAATTAGTTGATAAGGGCGCCTCTGCCTTTAAAGTGTAGCAACAGCCCCAGGACCCCAGGCTCCACACGGCACTGATGCTTTGAAACACTCCTTCCTCTTTCACCACCGCTGCTGGCTCTTTCTGATAGAGGCACCAGGGGGTTTGGGGGTGGAGGAGGATGACGACTAGTCAACTAGTGTGTTGACTTTCCGATAAGCATTTGCTTATCAGATAGTCAACTAGTTCACATCCCTATACCATACAACCAAAAAAGGGATAGTAATTTTCATCCTAATACAGGTTGGACCACAATATATGTTAGAGGTGGTTTAGCTCAGTCCATTTTCTATCTGGATATTGTGCCTATAATGCAAGGAGTCTACATGATAGGTCTTGCTTCTACAAAATTGTGGGGTGGCGTTTTTGTTACTAAAATATTCAGCTTCTTACTGTGATTTGGTAAAAATGCAGTAATTGGAATGCTGGAATGTAAATAAAAATGTGCAATTTACAAGTCACGCAATAAGTCTGGTTTACATCAGTTTACTGGATTTTGAAAACTATTATGTAGTTTAATGTTCCCCAGAAAAATAGGGGTGGCGGGTTTGCTTTGCTTGTTTGTTCTTTTGAGGATGGATGGGTGAGACTATTCACTCACAAAAATACAAACAATCTTTAACTTTTAAAATTTTGAGAATTATTACATCATCGTGATGCTCATAATTAGCTAGAGAAGACATAATTAATTTTAAAATGTCATTTGTTATTTTCTCGTATTAAAGAGAAGTCAGAATCCAGGGTCAAGGAAAACAAGACACAGACACCTTTTCAGGGACATAGTCGCAGTCTACAAGTCTCTGATGAAAATACAGAACAATCCACACCCATGCCAGGTAATATCCATTCATTATAAAATGGAGTAGCAAATCAAAATGTCTGCTGTATGTAATTTCTCCAGTTTTATCTCTTAGCTAAATGGCTTTTCACATCAGTTTCCTGCTGAATAAACCAGTGCCTACATACCACATGCTGATTTTTATATGAAACTACAGCAGACTACACCCAAATATTAGGGGTCATAGTCTGTGCTAGCCTCAAAATGAGCTCCAAAGTTGTACCTGAAAGTTTCACAAAGTAGGTAGTTAGACATGTGACTGCCCTTGCATGTGTACACAGTGTTAGAGGCCAAGCTTTAAAATATTAGTAAATGTCAGATTTTTCTAAATAAATCAGAAAAAGCTTTTCAAAGTTTATCTTCCTCTGACTTTAGTATCTAGATATCACTGCCATAGGTGCATTAGAAATGCCTATATTGGCTCACCACATTTCTACATTTACCCTGTTAGCATGTCACAGTTATGGTCAGAGTAAGTGATTGCTGAGAAGCCACAATTTGCCTTAATGCTGATTAAGTTACACAATTTACTCTTTTTCCCCCCCAAACAGAGCCTACAAGTGTCAGAGCAAAGACAAACATGAAGAATGCCAAACGATATGAATTTTTTAAAGAGCATGAAGGTAAATATTGGTTGTTACTAGGGGCGGCCCGTGAGCCTAGGCAGACTAGGCAGTTGCCTAGGGTGCCGCCGGCCCGGGCACCCGATGATGACGTCACAGCCATTGACGGCCATGCAGGCGGGGGCGCCAATTGCGCCTGGGGCGCCAGCTGCCGCAGCTGGCCTCAGGCCACTCCTGGTTGTTACTTATTTTTTGTAAATAAGACTGTGCATTAAGACAAGATTTTATCATAGGCACACAGATAAAATACCAGTTGGCTCTTCCTACCCATCTCAACAAAATGAACTGAGTCTTACCTAATGCAACAGGGGTATAATTTCAGCTTTGTTGTCCTATATTTATTGACTTAGTAAGCTACTGCTATTTTTAAACTCTTGATTTATGCCTTTCAGTTGGGTTTTATTCAGCTAAAATGTATTGTGTGTGTTCAGCTGAAAGAGAGCAAACATTTTTCTCTGGCTATGGCAATTTGTTTGCATAGACCTCAATTACAAAATTAAAAGGGCAGATTTTGTTGTTGTTGGGCTGCTTAGATTACAATAAAAGCATCTAATAAAGTGAGACATGAGAAATCAGAACTAAATACTATATAAAACAATGGTCTACTTATGCCCTAAATTTAATTTTATACTCATGCTGTTTGGCTTTGGTTTCAGAATTCATCAAACAAGTCACAAGAAAATAATTGACAGATAGTTTGCCAATAAAGCTCTAGGTTAGCATGACTTTCATCTGTCAGCTGAACTTGATTCCACAGATAAATGCAGTATTGCTATTTTTAACATGAATGCAACAAATAAAAGTGTGTGGATGTATTATTTTCCTCAAGCAGCCAGTCATCCAGTTGAAAACCTACAGCATGTGATTCCTAGCCCCTGAACTACAGGAAGAAGGGGCATTTGTTGGAGACAATCAGGTGGAGTTCAGTAGCAATACTGCAGATGGCAGTTTCTCTTTCCATGCACTGAGTCTTTGCTTTACATTAGCATGCATCTCATGCTAAAACCCACTAACGTACTAGTATAAAAGCTGGCTTTGGATTCCAGAGTACTGTGGCTGCAGATTAGGTTGCCAGAATTAAGGGTGCTGTTTCTATGGGCTAGATTTAGCATAACACGTGTTCAGCTTCTGTGCATACCAATTTTTCTGGGCTTCCAGAACTTCACTCGGAAGCCAAATGTTTACTGGCAGAGCATCTGAGTCCAAGGTCAGATTACTGCAGAAGCAGTACACATAGGCTTATCCCTGAGGGAAGATAATCATCTCTCTAGGGACAACCTCATCTCAGCTGAAGGAGCAGCATTGCCTGGCTTTGAAAGGGGGATCATCACAGTGAATTACATTAAGGGTAGAGAGATTAAGTAAAATATTGAAATTGGATCCAACAAGACATCTCTTGCTTTCCTCCTTCTCCCTAACAAAAAAACACCCCAAAAAACAAAAACAAAAAGGAAGAGAAACGAAGAGTGGACATGCCAGAAGAGGCACAGGAGGCAGGATAAAAAAAAGACACTAGCAGGAAAAAGGGGTGGGGAAAAGAAATGCATAAAAATCAGTGTGTATGTGGAGGGGTGTCGAGAGACACAACATAGAAGCAAATAGTCGTGGAGCGAGGGCTGCTTGACAAAGTCAAATTTCTTTCCTTAAATCTTACTCTTTGAAAGCAATATAAGGGTTCCCCCATTTACAGTAGGGTCAGACATTTTAAATTATAGCTTGTTGCTGTTAAAAATATATTAAGCATCAGCATTTATTCACTCCCTCATCTCAGTTATTAAAACATTTCTGTGCATTTCGATTACATGAGCAGGAGAGTTAGGAGTAGTAGTTATTGCATATGGGCACGTATGGAGGAGTGACCAGGGAGTCCTGTTTTAGATCTCACATAAACAAGGTTTAAAAGTATTTGGAGAGAAACGGAGGACCAAACTGAAGTTGAAGTAAATGGTGGTAACTTTCCCATTAAAGCCAAATTTAGCTGATATTTAAAGAGTGCATTAAATTAAACATGTTTAAGGCCTAAAAAAGTGAATTTTGCATGTTTGGCTTTCATGGGTATGCAAAACAAGTGCAACTTCATGCTGATGGAGTGGGAGAGTGTTATAATAAGCAGAGAGATGAAAGCTGTCCTCCCACTCTCACCTCCCCCGCCACATTCTAATTTACATCCACACACTCCTCAACACATTTGGAAGAAAGCCAGGCCCAGCATAATCCAGTGCAGCTACCATTAATTTCCACACAAGTTGTATCCACTTATGCCAGCCTTGAATCTGATCCTAGTAGAACACCAAATCAGTGACTACCTAATTTTCAGCATATGAGTAATCCCAATTGCAGGTCAGATTCAGTATCCTTTTTACACTTTAATTAGTGGTGTAAAATGTATGCCAGGTACAAGAGGAAGTTTAAAAATTGCACTGTTTTGACATTTAGACCTCATTAATCCAGGTTCTTAAGTACATGTATTACTGTAAGCATGAGTAGTTTCAGGAGTTTATAAACTTAAAGTTAGGTACATGGGTAAGAGTATCTTGATGAATCAGGGCCAAAGTATCACATCAGTGCAAATTACAAAATTTTACCTCTCGGACCTGACATCTAATTTACTCCACTATTTAAGTCACTGTTGAGTTGTTATACAAAGCAGTGTTTGAAATGGTCCTTAGTTTGGATGGGTTACAAGACAGCAAGATTTTCAAGACACAGATAATTTGTACTTAAAATTTGTCCAACAAGGTAAACCCATAAATTCAGAGTTGGGTTTAAATAAATGATAACACTTTTACAGCCTTCCGTAAATATTAAAAAAACAGTTCACTTTTGTTGACATTTAAGGACCAATCCTATAGTCCTCACTAGCTTTTATCAACATAAATGGAGGAAAGAGGACTGTGGTTCATCTGCATGCTTGTCTATTCGCTGATCTGAGTGATTGAAAAGGGAGAAGAGATGAGAGGGAATGTGGGTGCATCCTTACCAGTTGAGCTATACAAAATATTTACATTGGCAAAGCTATAAGAGCAAGTCAAGAAAATACACCAAACAGCTGTTTTTAATTATAGATCTCAAAGTTGCATGATTTTAAAGAGTTTTCCTTGGTGCTACTTACATTTTTGCATTAAACACTGGTTTTACTAATGGAAAGAAATTACAAAAGGAGAAAGATATTTCACTATGATTTGCAGCAATGTTTAGAATACATTGTTAACTTACTAATAATACACATTTTTTCCTCTAATGTGGAATTGTGTAATTTCCTTTAGGTATTCATGACAAGAAAAAAGCAAAAGCTGCAGATCTTAAAGACCTTCTAAAGCACATTATCATAGCCTGTGTAGCCGTTACTGGTTTGATATTGGCTGTAATAGTGTTCATGCACATATTTACTTCGATATTTGTGAAGAACAAACAGTGAGTTGTTGTTTCTTCCCCCATTATATAGTACATCATTGCTATCAAATAATTAAGATGTTATGGCTAAATACACACAACTGTTTTTTGAATTCTGGAACACAAAGTATTAATTCATCCAAGTAAAAAGACAACATCAGAGTGTAAATTAGGTTTTGCTGTAAGATCATTTTTAAATTATTCAAATTTATAAAATATATGTTGCTTTCTGAACTTTTTTTATTATTGTAGGGAACCTGTAATAACTAATACATACAACATTTACAAAAGAGAAGACCCGACAAAAGATAAAGCCAAAACAATCCCAGAAATAGATTGCAAAGAACTGAAAGAAGACACTACTGTAGTGAAAAATCATTCTGAACATAGTAACTGGAATCAACTGCCAGTTCATTTATCAACAGAGAAATCTAAAAAAAAGGGTAAAGATTTAGAACCTTCAGAAAAACAACCAGGGCATAATCCTTCCTCCATGAACTCACCATCAAAAAGGACTGATGAAAAAAATATTATTCCATTAGCTGCAATTGAACCTTTAAAATGTAACCACTCTTCACAAATGCCCCCTGGCAACTGTTCATCTTCAGAAATGAAAACATGCAAGAACCACAAACCTAGAACTTTAAAAACAAATCAGTGTTGTCACAAATCAAGACACTGTTATACAAACCCAAAAGAACACGGTTATAAAAGACTAAGGGATAAAGATCTTGCTCTTCATAGAAAGCATTTAAACCATCAACGATCATCGAGGCATGACGAACATAGATCAAGATTTAAAAAATGTCATGCAACTCATTCAAATTGTTCATTTCAAGATGGATGTTATAGTGACTCAAGTCCTTCTGATGATTCTTCATCAGATGTATACAAGTCAGAAATATCCCAAAATGATGGTTCAAAGTGTACATGTTCTCAGCACAGAATTGGTTCTTGTAGCTCTGATTCATATTTTGATTAGAGCATTAGTAGCATTCAAAGGAGTAAACGTGAACATTCTACATGATCAGTGAAATCCAGCATCATGTAGTACCAGTCATTTTACCATGTGTGATCATGACAGTCCTATGAGTTCTGGAGGTTGCTTTCTTTTGTAATCATGCTAATAAATACATATTTTTATATTAGGCTCCAGTACTTCCAAGTTTTGCTTGCTAATGACATAAATTGTTAATCTAACAAACATTTTCTTTATATGTTTGAGTTTTCACAATGCAGTATTAATACTATAAATGACGTGCACAGAAAAAACTCATACTGAATGTGAATCTATCAAGCCTTTTGTCTCGGTTCCCCCAACCACAGTGATCATCCTCTGCAGGGGTGAGGAATATGAAGAGTTCAGTTTATGGAAACCTGCATTCTAACAAAATTAAATCCTTTACCCAGAACTGGTCCAGTTCTAACTAAGCAAGACTAAAGGGTTGCTAGATATTACAAGACACTTACCCATGTCCCAACACCAGAATTGTAAACAAGAGAGAGAAAGAGAAAGTATGAGCATTATGAAGGGCTTTATTCAGCAAATGACCTTTGCAGATGCTAAACATTAAGCATGAATGGTTCCACTGATGTCAAGAGGACTGCTCAAGTGCTTTGCTGAATCAGGGCCTAAATAAAGAAGTATTTTAAAGGATGGAAGTTTAATCATGCACAACAAATGTTCACATTAAATAAATATTAGAACAGATAATCAATTTAAACTGCTCTGAAGAGGACAAAATTTTCAAACTTGTGCATAAATCTGTTTAGTATTTTTAGTGCAAAGAAACAATTGAATGTTTACTTAAATACATAAAACATATAGCATTAGACTTTCAAAAGCTTTCTGTGTTAACCTAACTGATCTAACTGAAGTATAAATTAGGCTTGTGCTCTGAGTGCTGTCAAATCCCCTACTCCTTGCTTATGCATTACTCTGAACCAGTGCCATTGATATTAATCAAGATTTGTGTTAATATTTGGATGAAACAAAGCATAAATGTCAGCTCAAAATACAGGATTGGCTGATAATGAGGATTCTGAACAAAAACTCCAAACTTAACCTTGGTACGATATATAATTAAATTGTACATAATAAAGTTACACATTGTCTACACACATATACTTTTACCATTCTCTAAAAACTATCGTTATTAAGAATATAGGCAGCTATTTTAGGGCCTGTATGCCCTAATCCTTAGAAGACTAGCACACATACAATCTTAAGTATGAGTGTACCTTAAGCATTTGTGTCACTCTTTGCAGAATCAGAGCCTTACTGGCTTAGGACCCAATTCAGGATAGCACTTAATCATGTCCTTAAAGATAAATATATGCTTAAGTCCCACTGACATGTTTAAGTGCTGTCCTGAATAGGGATTCTTTTCTGAAGCAGGCATTAGAGCAGTGAGGAGCAATCTAGGCTAGCGAGTGAGCTGCATGAATGGCCCTCCATCTCGGTGGGCTGCAAGATTGTTGTATCCAAGAGTCTCCCAGGATAGGAGAGATATACTAACTACGCTTGTGTACCTAGAATATGCAGAGTGCACCAAATGAACAGTAGCAGCACTTTGATTGGATGCAGGAGCTTTCAAAATGTTGCTTGCAATGAGCACATACCTCACTTCACATGCCTTTGCTTTATGTGCGTGTCACTTTTGTAGTACTGGTACAAAATCTGGCAACCGTGTGTGTAGGCAACAGTAAACAAAATGTCTTGTGGGTCACACACAGAAACTCAATGGACCACATGTGATTCTTGGGTTGCAGGACTGCCTTAAGGTATGTTTACACTATGGGATAAGGTCGAATTAAGATACACAACTTCAGCTATGTTAATTGTGTAGCTGAAGTCCAAGTACCTTAACTCGACTTTTAGTGCTGTTCACGCTGCAGGAAGTTGAAGGGAGAACATGCTTCCTTCGACTTCCCTTACTCCTTGCGGAAGCAGGACTGTTGGCATTGACTGGAGTGCCCCTCTCAGTTTGAATTAGCATGTCTTCACTAGACCCGCTAATTCGAACTCTGGAAGATCAACGATGGCAGCTTGCATGTTCTTTGCAGTGTAGACCCTTAATGTATTACTGTTTCAGATGGGTAGCTGAGAAAAAAAGCTTAAAAAAGAGTGGCCCTGTAGCACCTAAGGGTATGTCTACATAGCACCCTTATTTCAAAATAAGCTATTTTGGATTTTTTTTTCCAAAATAGTTTATTTCAAAATAGCACGTCTACACTACAAGGAAGCCTCAAAATTAGTCCGAGGCAGGCTTCCTTAATATGGATGTGCTACCTTGAATTAGAGCCTCAGGAAGCACTAGGGAATAATTACTTTGAATGGCCCTGGGGAGGAGCTATTTCAAAATAGCAGAAGTTGAGCATCCACACTACTGCTATTCTGAAATAGCTATTTTGGAATAAGCGTTATTCCTCGTGGAACAAGATTTACAAATTTCAAAATAAGCCATCCATTATTTCAAAATTATTTTGAAATAATGGAATTGCTGTGTAGACGCTCGGATTATTATTTCAAAATAACTGTGCTGTGTAGATGCACCCTTAGAGACTAATACAAAATATAGATAGTCATCTGAAAAAGTGGGTTGTGCCCACAAAAGCTCATGATACTATCTATATCTTTTGTTAGTCTATAAGGTGCTACAGGACTACTTCTTGTTTTCCAAGAGTTTTTTTAGTGTATTGCTGTGGGAGAAAAGTTACAGAGAAAGTAGGTCTGATTATAGAGGGGAAAAAAAACAGGAAAATATACAAAAGTAAGTTTGTTTTATTTTTTGTAATCCCATTCCTTTAAAAAAAAAAAAAGATGCAATTAGGATGATTGTATTTCAAAAAAGACAGAAAAGTGTTAAATTTTTAATTCTGAATAAAGTATCAACCCATCAGTTTTCCAAGAGTTCAATGACATTTTCTAGGAAAACTACACTATTGGGAAGAAAGGATTAAAATATAAAGCGATTAGGAGTTTGGGTGGGAAAGTGAAAGAGAGTATAATATTAATTATTAGCACTAGAAAAATCGAACAGAGCATAACAAATTAAAAATAACCATGTAAAAAGCATTACCCAGTTCTATGCAGTCAGTATATGAACACTGGAGATAAAGCAGGAAAGGTAACAGCAAAGCTGATAAAGAAATATTCAGAGCAAACCCTTGGAATCATATCCTCTCTCTAAAATGAGCCAACGTTGACTGTTTCCTTTCCAGAGGAAATTAATAAAATACTTCCAGATTATGAAAAAATGTATTTACTCGTGAAATTAAAAAGAAAAAAGAGGAATAAATTATCTAATGGAATCCAATTTAAATAGGATATCAAAATACAGACCACCAATAGCAGACTCACCAGGGAAATCCAGAAGGCCATAGAAGACATGCTGCATGAGGAAAGTCCTGGACTGGATGGCTACTTATCAAATATTACCAAAACTCCCCCTTCAGCTTGCCCAGCACTACCACTCTGATAAGGCAGAAAGAACCTGACCTTCCTTCCCTGCCCCATTACTCCCCCCAAACCTCACACTACGATAGTATAAAAACAGTCACTTAATTCAGGGCTTTTTCACTGAGTAGCTTACAAAGCACTTTTCAAAGCTGGGCAAATACCATTATCCTCATTTTGTCACAGAGGTGAGAAATCAAATGATTTGACTCATTATAAGGTAGGGTAATGACACTCTGACAGGTTTCCTGTGTGGCCTCGGGGCAGTCACTTCGCCAAGTGGTCCCCAAACTTTTCAGGGTCATGTGCTGCTGCCTCCAGCCAGGACGGGGAGCAAGGCTACTGGGAGCAGGGACATGCACAATGGTAAAGAGGGATAAGGCTAGGACCACAGCTGGGTCTGGCAGCAGAGGTGGGAACAGAGCCACTGTCAGGGCTGAGGCTGGGGTCAAAGCAAAGAGTTGCAGTCAGGTCACAGTTAGGGGGTGAGGCTGGGGAAGAGGCTGTGGACAAGGCCAGGGAAGAGCTGGGAACAGAGAGGGCTGGGTAATGCTCCTTCTCCCCATCCCCTGTGGGGCTGGCCCTAACCTCTTTGCTCTACAGCACACCCCAGAGTTTGGGGACCTCTGACTTGGGCCAATTCAACAAAGGATTTTCAAAAGACACATACATGTGAGTAGTGCCTTTGAAGTGAATGCGACTATTCACGTGTTTAGATTTACACAGGCCTTTGAGTTTTGCTGAACCTGTAGTTTTGTCTCAGGCCATGTCTACACTGAGAAATAAGATCAAATTTATTAAGGTCAATTTTTTTTTAGCACCTGATTTGGTAAGCACTGTGCGCAAGAATGCAACATTGTTCAAATGCATCCCCAGTAGAGTGGCTAACATTTTTTACTTTGAGAGCGCTGCACTATGGGTAGCTATCCCACAGTGCTTGTGCCCCTTTGCATTCTGGGTTATGCTCCCAGTGCATGCTGGGACCAAAACTGCAGTGGGTGGTTCTAGGTATATTTAGTCAGAGTCCCATAATGCAATAATTTCCTCCTTCCCACTCCAGAGCAATGGCAAACAAGTCTTTTTGCAAGTTTCCCCCCCCTTAGCTATCCATGGAGATGCCATAGCAGCGTAAACATGGGCCCCATTGTGGATCCCGTTGAGCATCAAAGCATTATGATATTAACCATGGTGTACCTAAAGCTGGAGTATGTCCAGAGCATACCCAGGGTCCGCCGGAATGAGGACGAATCTTGGGAGGCTGTGAACATACTTTTCTGCAAAGCACTTGAGTGACAGGCAAATGCTTCTGGCATTTAATTCTCTGGACACAGTGGAGTATTGGTTCTGGTGCTGTCAAACAAGCATAGACTGGTGGGACTGCATTGTGATGCAGGCAGGGGAAAATCATCAGTGACTGCAAAATTTCTGTGTGAAGGCCATTTTCATGGATGTTTGCAAATTCCTTTTCCCCTGCCCTGAAATACAAAAATACCAGAAAGAGAACCCGTTCTCAATTGCCCTGTGGAAGCCTGTCAGTTGGGAATCAATTCAGAGTGGGGAAATCTACAGCGGGAGCCGTTCTAATCCAAGTAGCCAAGGTAATCAATACCCTTCTGCTATGGAGGGTAGTGACTCTGAGAAACATGGAAAACATAATGGAGGGCTTTGCTATGCTGGGGATCCCTAATGGTGGGACAATAGGTAGAACGCATATCCCCACTTGGCACTCAACCATCTTGCCAAGGAGTCCATAAACGGCAACGGGTACTTCTCGATGGTACCACAGGTGCTGGTGGTTCACAAGGATCATTTCATGGACATCAATATGGAATGGTTGAGAAAGGTGCATGTTTAAGAACTCCTGCCTCTTTGGCAAGCTGGAATCTGGAACTTTTTTGCCAGACCGGAAAATTGCTATCAGAGATATTGAAATGCCAATAGCGATCCTTGACACCCCAGCCTAACCCTTGCTCCTGTGACTCATGAAGTTGTACATGGGCAGCCTCAACCCACAGTAAGGAGCAATTTAACTTCAGGCTGAGCAAGTGCAGAATGTGCTTTTGGGCATTTAAAGGGAAGGCTCTGTCGTCTACTGACTAGGTTAGATCTCAGTGAACGCAACATTCCCATTGTGAAGGCAGCTAACGGAGAGACTGTTGCTCAAAAATCATGCATTTTTATTTAGGAAACACAGCAGAGATAGAAAAGGATTCCAGCGAGGGAGCTTTGGGGGACAGGGGGAGGTGATCAAATGCGAGGAGAACCAATTGCTTTGCAACACATACCTGGGGCTTGAGTGTGAGGGGGCCCTTGACTTCCTCCTCCCCAACCGCATGTTCTAGGGCCCCCGGGAGAGGAAGCTATGGAACTCTGAGGAGGGAATGTTGGTCCACAAGGGTTGGACGTGGGGCCTGTGTATGTTGGTGTCCTGGAAAGCCATATGGAATTTTCACATCCACCATAGATGACAAGACTCCCTCCTGGTTCCTCACTTTCAGTCCCTGCATGCTCTTCTGTCGTCATGCTCTGCGCACATGTCCTCCAGCAGCGTATCCCTTCACTTGCATAAGCACTCCCTTGTCCAAGTGGATGGACTGCATTTGCTCCGTGAACATGTCACCTCTAGTTCATTTTCATCTGCAGATTTGTGCTAGATGGATAGCTGGCTGGACTGGAAGTGCGCAGCAGGCTCACCGCTGTCCCCGCTGTAACAAAAAGCGAAGGGCAGACTTTTCAGGAGATACAGATTAGGTTTTATGCTCTACAATGTTAGACTGGTGTTTCTCAAAGTGGTCTCTGTAACCACACAGAAACCTGCTAACTTGGCTGCTCTGGTGTGTTTATTTACTGGCTATACAGCCACAGAGCGTTGAGGCTCCCATTAGCTCCAGTTCGCCGTTTGCATTCAAAGGGAGTTGTGGGAAGTGGTGACCCATTCCACTGCACTTCCCCATGGCTGCAAATGGCGAGGTTCCATGACTGCAGAACCAGTAAATAAACACACCGGAGCAGCCAGTTAGCAGATTTCTCAGAGTGGTTTCGCAGACCACTTCGAGAGACATTGTGTTAGAATAAAAGGAAGGTCTATCTCAAGACAATAGGGATGTGTTATGTACAAGGCCACGGTTGTGCTTTTAAACAGCCACCATGAACCAAATGCATCTCAGAGTTCTTAGGGGAACAGCTGGACTCTGGTGGCAGAAATGATAAGGGACAGGCCAGGGCATGAGCCTGCAAGAGGAAGGGGGTCTGAGTGGGGTGGCAGGGCAGGCACTCACACAGCACCCACGTGTTTGGCACCCACCCCATTTGCTGGGAGAATACAACTTTCCCTTCCCACAGAGGCAGGCAGCCAGAAGAGGGTCCAGGCCTGGAAGCAGGGCAGGGGTTCAAGCCGTGCTTCAACGGGGACGAGCAAACAGGTTTGCAGAGGCATCAGTAATAGCTTTCCCTGTTCCATATCCAGGTTGTCAATATCTGTCTTCTCCAAATCACACAGAGTATGATCGGGAGCAGATGCTGACTGAATGTGGCCAGAAACCTGGACCTTATGTTGCTTTGTGCTGCAATGATGCCAGATCACTTACTGCTGGCTTGGCGTGGAAAGGTGTCCTATAGTGGAGGATGGAATAAGGCAGGCCTCCCCAGACACCTTGTGTGAAGGATTAAAGTTCGTCTGAGAGAGCTTCATGGAGATGTGCATCAGTTACATTCTGGTCATGTTCTTAAGCCACAAATGTCAGTCCCTTTTAAGCATTTTATCTAAGGGTACGTCTACACTTGCACCCTCTTTCGAGAGAGGGATACAAATGTAGCTGAGCAAAATTGCAAATGAAGCGCGGATTTGAATTTCCTGTGCTTCATTTGCATATTCGCGTTATGGCGCTATTTCGAAAAAAGAAATGCTGTCTAGACGTGGTTATTTCGAAAGAAAACCCTTCTTCTGAAATAACCCTTATTCCTCCTACAACGAGGTTTACCAATTACCAAAGTCAACACAACAAGCTTAGTTAAGCTAGATAGGAGGAGAACCAGGAAAGCACAGACTGAATCAAGGGCATCTACATAGAGGAGAGCCTCAGGGAGGAAAGGAGCAATGGCTCACAGTGCTGAAGGAAGATAAAATACATGAACTTGTCTATGGATGGAATAAATGCCATTGTATACTTGGGCAAAAAGATTGTTATTAGGGCAGTTTAGGTGGAGTGAAGAAGATGAAAACATTATAAGAAGAAAGTTGAAAATGCAACAACAAAAACGCAGGGAGTCATTCAATTAACTCGAAAGACAACACATTTAAAATTGATGAAGGGCAGTATTTTTTCCACACAGTGCAGTTAACGTGCATTTTGTTGCTACATTTAAGACAAGGGGCTACTAGAATTTATTTAAAAAAAAATCAGACTTTTATATGCACAAAAATAATAGCCAGAGTGACAACAAGGATTTAAAAATCCCATGAGTTTTGTAAGGGATACAACTCCTTATGCTTCAGGGCATAAACCAGCCGTTAGCTAATAGGGATTAGGAAGAAATGGTCACTGTGGGTAAATAGAATACTCTACAGTTAGGACACAGCTTTCCTGGCAGGGCAATGTGCCTGTTTTGATGGTTTGCCCTCAGAGGTTAAGTGAGCCTGGACATTTCCAAACAAATTGAAGAACACTGTTCCAGTCTCAGACCATTCTCCTGATGATTGAGTATCACTTTATACTGTACAAGACTCTTGTTTTCCATCAGTGCACTGGCCCTTTGATGTCTTAATCCACAGCTTTCTTCTCACAGATCACCTTGATCTGCAACAAATGAAGCAAGAGGGAAAAAACAACTAAAACATCAGTGGTGGAAATTTCAGGATGAATCGGCTGATTTTGTTGACAATGCATGACATCTTACATTGTAGTTGGGAGGGAAGCGAAAAAGCGTGTCTGTCTCTACTTTAGAAGCCACAAGGTCTTGGTCAATTGATTTGTTTCAAGTTGACATGCTGATTAATTCACTGTATTTCAAGTGCTTCCAGCTGTGGGGCAAAGCTACAGTTTTGAAGAAAAACCTGATGATTCAGGCAGAATTGTGTTCACAGTCCAGAGCAATACTGAAAATGGAAAAAATTTTACATCATCTTTGCTCAGTCTGTAGCTGTCTCTTTCATGTACTGGAGCTAAATGACCTTTGTACTACAACCTGTGATTTAGGCCCATGTTCCTCTTGGCTGATGACCTGCACAGCTTCCTTATCTGAAGGACCATTCCCCATTGATACCACTATATAGACAGTGGAGGAACTTGAGTTTAAAGTGTTTTAAAGTAGGCAAGGCTGTTGCATGGCAGGGTGTTCTCACTGAGCAGTCCTCAACAATGAAATTTTTCTTCCCGCTTGATCCAAAGTAGCTCAAACTTGATAAACAAAGGGGCTTCACAGCATGCTATGTAGGCCGTTTCCCCAGATGTTCTGGGAGGGGAAAGGGAAAGAGGTTAGCTTTGGGGTACTTAATCAGGGTCACTGATCACATGGGTTGATTTGTTATGGAACTGAACGGTTGGAATTTGAGTGTAGTTATTTGTATGTTACAACTTTTTGCAGAACTGCAAACTCTTAGTTGCTGAGCACATACTAAGATCTGCTATGGATGGAGGTTTTGTAATTAAAAAAAAAGAAAATCAATGCCTATTGGTATGCAGTTTACCCTTTTCCCATCTTCTCCAAAACTGTGTCAGTTTCCAGTCACAAAAAAACCAGCAAAGTATTTGAAAGATAGCTGTGTTTTTATTCTTCTAAGCTTTTACTTGTGGAACATAATAAATGGATACTTAAATGACTTGATATAATGGTATCTTTACAAAAACCAATTTCCCCCTAACATCTGGACAGCAATATATAAATATTTACAATGGAAAAATAGGCAAGGAAAGAAATAAGTAGTCTTCATTATCCAAGTCAATTTCTTTCTAGTCATCAGATTTTGAACACAAAATACTTCATTCACTTCTATCCATATATACACATTTCTTTACTTTACTTGGGACAGTACTGAGGTTTTAACTTCATTTTTTAGGATGTTATGTTATACATGTCACATTCGTTATGTTCCTGTAATTCACTTCTATGTAGTAGCAGAATTTGCCTGGAATAATAAATTAAAATTTTGAAAATGTTATCCTTGAACAGAGAGAAAAATTAAAAATGTATGTAAAGTTTACATACCAGGATACAAAGTTTCTCACACAAATACATCACAACACTGAAAATCAGTATAGTAAAATGTTTTTCTTTATAAGGATATTAGGTCTGGATCCAAATCTCTTGGCTTTAACAAAAGTAATATCCCAATAGAACAAATATATATAGAAAAAATAACACCTTATTTTATTGTTAAAAAAGGAAATGGTGCCTTCTGAAACAAACTAAGATGTGATTTCCTGGAGACAAATGTAAGTTACAATGAAGAGAGCTTAAAAAGCCCCAAATAAAATACTGTCTTCATTCATTAAGAGGAAGATTTAGCAGATCAGTTGGAACAGTTTAAACCAGCCCATTTCATTTGGTAATATTACAAATGTCAGTGTAAAAAAACAAGACTTTTTTTGCTTTCTGTCCTACAGTGTCACACAACCACATGACTGAAAACATATTGCCTGTAGAAATGATAGACACCTATCGCATGCCATTTGGTTTTAGTATGTAGATGTTGACTGCCTTGTTCAATACCAGGTTTAACATTTTTCAGAAATCCAGGAACAGTCATTAGAAGTTGCTTCACATATGTGAGCTGCGTCTCCCTCTAGTGCCCAAAGACATACGAAGTCTTGGTTCTCTTGCTTTATAATGTTCATTAAAGTCCAATCTAAAGCTAAGAAATCGAAGGCTTTCATCAGAACTGGTTGTCAGTAAGATCAAAAACTGCTGCACAATACCCTGAAAAAAAAAGGGGGGGGGGGAAACAGGAGATTCATCAGAATGTACAGATGGTGTCATTCATTTGCAACACTATATTTTGACAAACTAATGATCTGAATGGTAGCACCATAATAAAAGGAATAGGGAATGCCAAAAGGAAGGGCAAGCAGAATGCTTATAACAAATCAAAATATATAGTATCATGAGCTTTTGTGGGTAAGACCCACTTCATCAGATGAGTTAGAACATAAGAACATAAGAACGGCCGTACCGGGTCAGACCAAAGGTCCATCTAGCCCAGTATCCTGTCTGCCGACAGTGGCCAGCACCAGGTGCCCCAGAGGGGGTGGACCGAAGACAATGATCAAGCGCTTTGTCTCCTGCCATCCCTCTCCAGCCTCTGTCAAACAGAGGCCAAGGACACCATTTTATCCCCTGGCTAATAGCCTTTTATGGACCTAACCTCCATGAAATTATCTAGCTTCTCTTTAAACTCTGAGTTGTAGTGGAAATAACAAAATCCAAGATACATATAACAGCAAAAGTACCACCTGTCGATTGTAGGACCCGTGTTAATATACCTAGCTGTTGCCAGATACCCACAAATTGGTATTGCAAAAGATTGAGTGTGTTGAGTAAAGACATGCTGAACAGGTATATAACAGCCAGAACAGCCAGTATAGACATAATACATCCTTACAAGCAGTAATGGTGGAACTACTGGTGGCAAAAAAAAAAATCTACATGAGTTTTATCGTCTAAGGCCCACATCAGTCCTACAACAAAGCTGTATAAAATGCAGAACATAATTCACATGGAGACAGAAGTTTCTTCTAATTTGTTTATTTGTATTTAGTATGCCTCCATTTAACATCTTGTATTTTGTCTGAAATATTAAACATGTAAGAAAATATGAACAGCAGAATATGCATTAAAATGAAGAAGATATCAGCAAAATCCTTCATCTAACTTTATACATTTTATTTACTGGCCTTTGAGTAGCTAAATCTTAAAAATGCTGTCTTTATACTGCCCAGTGCTACTTTGCAGGGGTTTCAGAAAAGTACATGATATGAGATTTTATATGAGATTTGACAAGTAGACACCATAGAGCAAGATAAAACTGAAAATTTATCCTTGATGGTCAATTTCCTGACCTTCATAAATTGATAGAAGTATGGCTCTAATGTCTTATGGTAGATGGCAGTAACATTAATTTCCTTTAAAAAAATCCGGTGGAATGCTTTGCCTGAAATGTAACTCCTGGCTTCCTTAGTGAATAGTGCATTTGGAATAAAATGTAACTAATTAAGAGTAAGCCTGAATAATTCTCTTTTCACAGCATGTAACTCTGCATGCTTTCACTTAGCTGCTCATACACTACCCACTTTGACATCCCTAAAATGAGAACAGAAATTGACTATTTCTTCTAGAGAATTATTTGGGTAGTAATCATTTGCAAAGATTAAGAAGGTAAATGGAATGCAACTGGGATTATGTTGATTAAGATTACTTTAAAAAGATCTATTAAATCCATTATGAAACAAGTTTGAGACTTAACAAGAGAGACTCTCGCTGTATCAGGTAAGAAAGTACTTGCTTTGAATGCTCACACAGAACAGCTACTAGAAGTTCCCAAATATCATCCAACTACAAACTTTCAATTTTCCTAAGGCTGATGTTTTTCATGGAGCCACCCTTGAGTTAATTTAAACATATTTTAAAAGACAACACACACTATATTTAGGACTAGCTAACATGGATGTTTAAAAAAATCCAAATCATGGAACAGGTGAACATTCATATAGTAATTGCAGGTAGATTTGATTTTTAGAAACTCAAATGTATACAAAGTTGGCAAACTTAGCCTCTTGGTTCATATTAAACAATCCTTATAAATATGAAGATCACCTGATAGAAATGTGTAAGTATTCGCAGCTGTGAACACATTTTTGGTACAGACTCTTGAAACTCTCTAATCCTTTTGTTCTCTTCATCCTCTTCAGATGCAGTTACTCCCCACTCACCCTAAGAACAAAGTGAGAGAGAGGTTAAACCTCACATTTATAAACTAGTCCAGTTGGTAGCTGGACCCATAAACTGACATGTTCATACACTGAAAATCATCATAACAGGCTACATATTCAGTGTCTCATATTGTGATTGCCAACTCTTCACACTGGTTATGAAATAAATATAACTAACAAGTTGTACTAAGTTATAAAACACTTGCCAAGAATTATTATATAAAAATGATAAATAAGAATTCCATACGTTGTGTGTGTTTAGGAATGAGCTGGTTTCCTCACATGTCCACTCTTCCAACAGAATGTATATGTACGGTGGGAGGGGAAATTATTTGACTTTTAGGATTAGGAAAGACAATTTTCCATCAGAGATCCAGAGCTGTGACCCTGCTCCCCGTTCTTCAGACTGAACCAGCTCAAAAATGGCTCACTTTCAAGACATGCTGAAAGACCTTATATTTAACCTATAAAGCATGTGGAAGCTGCTTATTCTCTTTGGATGCATCTGTACTGCACCATAGCTCAAAAGAAGATACACAATTTGAGCTATGCAGATTGCGTATCTTATTTCAGTCTTGTTTCGAAATAGCTTATTTTGTAATTATTTACTCCTTGTGGAATGAGATTTACAGGGACATTGGAATAGAGAGCCCATTATATTTTGAAATAACAGGCTTGCTGTGAAGTCGTGGGATAGCTATTTCAGGATACTCTGGTAGCCTGGCTACATTTTTAACTTTTGGCAAAAAGAACTTAACAACTGTGGATGTTCATTTTATCTTTAAAAAAACCCATACACTTTAAATTAAAAAAAATAAATTCTTTCATCTGTCTCAAATAATTGTGACCCATAATTAAAGCTATGATTATGTCATAGAAGACACAGAATCCTGACTTCCAGAGGCCTTCATGACATTTTCCATTTCAGCCCTATCACAGCAGGACTGGAGCTACCAGCTGCCACATGGGACCTTCCTTCTCTCCCCCGCAGTTCCCAGCAGTGGGGTGGGAAGGTGGGACCTTCCTTCTCTCCCCAGTTTGTCAGTTATTTTTGTATCAGAGTCAGGGACAAGTCACGGGCTTCCATGTTGTTTTGTATGATCTGTCCGTGATTTTTAACTAAAAAAAATCAGAAACAAAAATCTTAGCTTTACCCATAATTCATCGTGCTGGCACCCTTACTGTACCTCAAGTTCACGCTGTTTCTTTTTCTCTTCAAATTGCAACCTTCGCTGCAGCTCCTCCAAAGCAGCTCTGTACATTACATCTTGAGCATTCTGAAGCTCAATGATTTGGTCAAAAATGGCTCGAAGCTGGTTAAGAAGTGCCTGTGAGAAGATTGATGAGGGTAAAAAAGGAGAAAATTCTGGACATAAGGAGGATTTAAGAGCTACTGTTATGTTTGTTGTGGTTCCAAAGAATTATTAAGATGGAAACAAATTGGTAACCTCGAGCACAACTATGCAGAAAACCCAAATTCACAACAAAAAATCCCCCCCAAAATCAAAACATTAATATATTTCTTACTGGAAACAATAAGGGCCAGTCCATATTGCAACCGCAACATGCTCTGTGCCTGCATAGGCACCCCAAATGCAATCCAAGTGACCCACTTTTCTATCTTAAAATCATTACAATGGTTAAGAACATGGAAGGGGAAGAGTGGAGTAAAACAGATGGCCAATAATCCGCCATAGGTCCAAAATAATTATGTTATTGCTACAGTAAGTCTGGAAGGAAAGCGAGGTCATTTTGCAGTTCCTGCTGGTTCTCCCACAAGATTCTTGTTTAATTCTTACCAGTTGTACAGCTCTTACTAGCTGTGTAAAACAACTGCATTTTTACTTGAAGGGTTTTGTTCTGGTATTGTCCTTCTCAAATTCAAAAGCAGCTTTTCTGGTTAAGTGACCCATCAAGGAAATAATTTTTTGTATTATAATAGTGCTTGGAAGCACTCAGGGTTATACAAAACAATATGGTACCCACCCCAAAGTGCTTACAATATAACCAAAGCAAGATACAACAAGTGGGTGAATTACACAATTGAAATGAATATGAGAGACGAGATGAGGGCAATGTAATAAGAAAAGGCATTTACATAGATCAAAAAGAAAAATCTGAAGTCTCTTCTGTCTATCTATTGATAGATCCCCATAAGTATCATGGAAGAACAAGTCTTGAGAAGTTATCTGATGGAGCAGAGTAGTGATTCCACATTTTAGTCTGCAGAGGGTGTTCTACACATAAAAGGAGGCATGGAGGAAAGTCTGAAGATTCTTGTGGGAGAAGTGGATAAATGATGCAACAGAGATAGGAATCAGCATGTGCAGAAATGTGATAAGATACAAAAGAAGATTTAAATTTTAGGAACTTAAAAGGTAAATACTAGAAGTAAAGCTGGTCAAAACTTGACAACATTTCAGAAAGCCAGGAAAAATATTCAATACCAAAGTTACAATTTCCTTTCCTTTTTTCCCCAACTAGGTCTAATCAGAAGCTTGTGTTTGGTGTGGGAGAGGTGGGGCCGATAGTGGACGGACTCAAAGCTACGTGTATCATCAAACATGGTCAGAATGATGCTGGAGTGGGAGATGAGGATACCCTGTGGACACTATCTTTATTCTTGTCACTCGAGCCTGTGACCAGTGATATAGAAAGTTCAATGTTGGCCCTGCAAAGTTTAAATTAATGGCAAGACATCCTGGAGATGTTAGACTGGCCAAGATGAAGGGTGGGAGTGGTAGATCTGAGCCATTAGTTTACAGTTGGTGGAAGACATGTGAGCAGAAGAGGGTCACTTAAAGAAAGGGGTAGCTGGAGAAGAGGATTCAATGAAGGGAAGGTATGCTGCACCTGACTAAATAAAGCCCTTGTCTCGGGGCGGGGAGGACTCTATGAGCTACTATAATAAAAAACAATTGTATCATTTAAGCAGGAGCTGACATAACAAAGCTATGATTTTATACAAAGAAAAAGGCTTACTCTGGAGTCACTGTCCAACAAACAGCGAGAGATGATTGTGTCCAGGAATACTTCGTGAGCAGCGATGATGTGGTCCAAGTCCTGTGCTTGTTGGACCTTGTTCCAAAGCTCATCCCACGAGCATTCAAGTACCTAGAAAATAAGGATTCGGGGCTGAGCTGTTTTATATTTGATAGATTATATAGTTACTCTTCTACTCTAAAACAGAAGACACAAGTCACCTCAGTTATTAAATGTGACTATACTCCCTTTTCAACAACAACAAAATAGATGGATAAAATGTACCTCAAATGTAATGTAATACTGCATTTGATGTATGAAATGGACCATTTCTGATGCCAGAACGTGACACTGATGCAGCACCCCAGAAAGCTCTGTAAAAAAAAAACCCAGAGTTTCTATGTTAAAAGAAAAGGACAGAAACACAAGAGCCAGCGTATTAATATTGCTTTATTCAACATATTAAGTACACTAGAGTAAAAGTTATTGGTCTTCATCATTAGATTTAATACTAGATAGTAAGAGTTGAGCAAAGATCTTTCTCTAATGCAGTGGTCTCCAACCTTTTTACGTACAAGATCACTTTTTAAATGTCAGAACAAACCAAGATCTACTGCCCCATCCTTCCCCAAAAATCCCACCCCCTCCTTGAAGCCCCGCCCTCTGTTCCCCTCCTCTCCATCACTTGCTATCCCCAGCCTTTATACACTCTCAGGGTACGGCTACGATGCCGCTTGCGCTTTTTTTTTTTTTTTTTCCTTCTGTCTAGACTGGGCCAAATGTCAGAAAAACCCCTTCTTTCGGAAGCCCCCTTATTCCTCATGGAACGAGGAATACAGGGGTTACCGAAAGAGCATGTTTGATGTTCCGCTAAAAAAAGTGGAAGAACAAACGTGTCCCTGGATGCGGAAGAGTTTTTCCGGGATACCTCTGGAATCCCGGAAAAAATCCTGCAGTCTAGCCATACCGTCACTGGGTTGAGACAGGATGGGTGGGAATGAGGGATTTGGGGTGGGAAGGGGTGAGAGGTGCAAGGTCTCGGAGGGAATTTCGATGCAGGAGGTGGAGGAGAAGGGGATGCTGGCTCAGGGAGAGGGCTCCATGACTGGGAGTGTTGGGGTTTGGGTACTGAGCAAGCCACATGATTGTGGATGTGAGGGTGCAGGAGTTTGGGTTGGAGTATGTGAGGGGCTCAGGGCACGGAGGTTGGGAGTAAGATGAGCAGTGTGTGGATGGTGCAGATTTGCAGGTGTGTGGATGGTTTTGGGGGGGGGGGAGGATACAGGAGTGTTATAATGCTGTAGCCAGATGGGGGCTTGGCCCCAATTGGGGGTTTGTGGGCCAGGCTTCATTTTTAAATAAAATATTATGTCAAACACAAAAAGTTTCAGCACTGAACCGGTTTTGAGTCAGGGGTCACTAACCCACAGAAAAGTCAGTTGGGGCCACACAAGTGAGATGCAAAAAGTAACTCCTCCAACCTCCCACCTCACTAATGTGGCCCCAACTGTGGTGGTGGGAGCAGGGGACATGGTAGTGGGGAAGGTTGCTCGTGGGTACTGGGGCAGGGTGTCAGTGGGTTCTGCTGCAGGGGACAGGATGCCAGTGGGTTCTGGTGTAGGGGACAGGGAGTGCCCAGCACGTGCCTCATCCGGGGACTCCTCCCTCCCAGAGGAGGGAAGTCCGGTCGCGCGCCTCTTCTCGGGCCTTTAACCCCCCCGCCCATGCAGAGGAGGGAAGCCCCAGCGCACGCCTCCTCTGGGAGTCCCCCCCCCCCCCCGTAGAGGGAAGCCCAGGCGTGCGCCTCTTCACGGGACTTCTAACCCCTCCTCCCCCACTGTGCGGAGAAGGGAAGCCTTGGCGCGCGCCTCCTCTGCGGACTCCTACCTTCCCTCCGCGCAGAGTGTCCCCAGTGCGCCACAGACCTGCTTTGTGGTACGGCGCCGGCTGTTTGGGGGAGGGGGAGCAGCCTGCGCACTTCCTTAAACCCCGGAAGTGGCGCGCAGCTGCTGGACTTCCGTCCATCCTGCAGGAAGCCGGCACTACCTCCCTTGTTGCTGGAGGTAGGTAGTGGGGCTTCTTCGGGGTGGGAGGAAGTGTGTGTGTGGGTGTCCCGAACGCCTCGCAATTGACTGGTCGGGGCTTCCCGATCAACCCGTCGATTGCGATTGACGGGTTGGTGACGACAGCTCTAATGAATTTCTACGCATTGCAAGACAAACAAGGAACCAGCTGTCTAATCATACAGTGTATTAGGACTTTGCAGTACGTAAAAGCCTTTTGCTTCTCAAATCCACAAAGTTCCCGCATGACCTTCAATAAATCACTAAAGCTAGGTCTAGACTATGGGACTTTATCGGAAACAGCTACCCAAATTGCGCTCTACAATTTGCGTAGCTTTTTCAGATCACTTTTGCAAAAGAGGCTTTTCTGCCATTTGGCCCAGTCTAGACAGGGCCAAATGGTGAAAAAGCCTCCTCTCTCGGCAGAGCCCTTATGCCTCATGAAATGTAAAATAAGAGTAGCACCACCTCTCTACCATGCCAGGTAGTTGTGAGAATAAAATACATAAAAGACTGAAATGTTCAGATACTACCCAAATAGGATTATATAAGTAATGTAGATAAAGAAATTACATTTCATTAAATGCAAGGTGATCTTGCCATCCAAGAAGCATCTGAAACACTGAAATGAGTTTAGGACAAGTTCAGACTGTGGTGGTGGGTTGGGTTGGGTTTTTTATTTGTTTTTAATCACTTTGTGATCTTATAAAAATCATCAAAAGATTTGAAGGTCTACCAATGAGTACCACCTCTGGTTCTTCACTCTTAATTTCTTTGTACACAAACTATTCCTGGCACATTATGTTACACGAAAGCAAGGGAGGAGTCGAATAAAAAAATAAATCTCAAACCGTCACCAGAAAAGCCTCAGAGGGAACAAATGCAACACTATTTTTTTTCTTTAAATGACAACTATTAAAAAACAAAACAAAACCCGACAGCTTGATTTTACTGTCCAGGTAAAAACATTAAAAATGTTTAATTAATCACTGACTGTTACAAATCATTTATTTTAGAAACTAAATAAAGCTATTAAAACAACAATGAATCCTCAAACAAGAACTTGGAGCTAGAATTGTTTAACTATTTTCAGAAGGAATTTCATAAGTTACCACTTTGCTTTTTAACACATATTGTACTAATCTGCTGCCATCCCTGTGACCAAACCATAAGATGTGGTGGGAGCACAAATACACAGGGCAAATACAGATATACTCAGTTTCTTTGTATAAACTACGTTTAGGCTGAAAAGTGTGTGCACTTGGGAAACATCCTGTTACCAGCTTCTAGATCAAATAGATATGCTGAGTATTCGGGTATGTCTACACAGCAAAGTTATTTCCAAATAACAGCCCTTATTTCAAAATCACTTTCCTAGCATCTACACAGCCAAACCGCATTTCAAAATTAATTTGAAATAGCGGAGCGCTTATTTCGAATTTGGTAAACCTCATTCTACGAGGAATAACACCAAATTCGAAATAGCTATTTCGAAATAAGTGCTGTGTAGACACTTATTTTGAAATAGGGGGCCTTCAGCCCTTCCCAGGGTGCCCTGGTGGCCACTCCAGCCTTAACCAAGAACACTTCTCTCCCTCCCCCGCTCCCCGGAGCCCTTAAAGGGGTAGACTCTGGCCACAGTGCCTGTGCCAGCTCCAAGCCTGCCAGCCCAGAGCCAGCAGTCACTGCCCCTGACCCAGTGGCCCCAAAACATGAGCCAGCAAGCCACCGGCAGCCAGCCCTCCACCGCTCCCCAGGAGCAGTCTGCCAGCTCCCAGGAGCCTGCCAGGGCCCGGAGAAGGCGGGCGCCTTCCTGGTCCAGGGTGGAGATCATGGACCTTATTCAGGTTTGGGGGGGATGCCCCCAACGTCCATGATCTCCGCACTAGATGGAGGAACGTGGCCGTCTACAGGAGGATGGCTGACTGCCTGGCCACCAAAGGCCACACGCGAACCCAGGAGCAGGTTTGCATGACAATCAAGTTGGTCCGGCGAGACCGCCAACCCTGAGCCCTGAGATTCCCCTCCCCCTTCTTCCCCCTTCCAGCTCCCTCCTCCCAGGTTTCCCCCTCCCCCTCCCACCCTCTTTTCTCCCCTCTCCCGCCTCCTTTCCCCAGTCTCACCAGAATTTCATTCCCTCCCCCCCAGTTTTGTTAAATAGAGTTTGTGTTCATGAAAATACATGTATTTTATTTGACATCAGGAAGGGGGGTTAGGGAGGGAGGGGTAACTAGAAGGACGTGAGGGAGAAATGAGGCACAAGCCCCCAGTGGGGCAGACCAGGGAGGCTCTTAGTGCACCTCAGAATGGAAGCCTGGGCCTCCTGAACACTGACAGCCCCCCGATGGACCTCCCAGATGGCAGCCCGCAGAAAGTGCAGCCAGGCTCACAGCAATGTGTCCACGAGAAGCACCAGAGCGCCCAGGGACAGCTCTGGCTCCATGTTGCCGAGTGCTGTGGTGTCCCGAGTGAGGGCAACCAGAGCACACAGAGACAAAATGCTTTACTGTCCCTCATCGAGGTAGACAAGCAAGCAGGGAAACCTGAGAACTGGCTGTCCGGGTGGGTCCCTTTAAGCACAGAGCTCAGATAGCCTCAGGCAGCAGCCCCACACAGTAAGTCCTGACCTGGTGCCCTGCTGGAACTGGTTCTGGCCAGCCTTAAATGTGATTCAGAGTCCATTCAGTGTGGATGCGCTATTTCGAAATGCATTTTGTGTGTAGACGTGTTATTTTGAAATAAGATATTCTGAAATAACACTGTAGTGTAGACATGCCCTCAGGAAAGAATCCAACCCCTTGGTCAGGAAGGAAAGAACAGTTACTTACCCTTTTGGTGATTCTTCAAGGTGTGTTGTCCACACAGATTAGACTTCTGAGAGTGCCACATGTGTAAAGTCTGATTCTTTTGGCTAGGAGGGCCCATATGAGCTGTATCTGTGCCCTTAGTTCCTTCACCAATTCAAAATCCCATAGGAGTAGAACTCCATAATAGCAGGAAGGAGGGCAGATTGTATAATCCATGCGGACAACACATCTCAGAAAAACATGATTACAATAGCCTCAGCATGGGTCAAGCGGTTCTGGAATATGGATCTGGTGAATCTCTCAATACAGCTCCCAATCATCTTACTATCCATTCCAATAGTTTGATCCTATACCTGGAGCTCTAGCACTGTTATATTTGACAGCCTGGATACTGACCAGGTGGCTGAAGCTATCCAGCTGAGATTCAGACCACGGAAGGAGAAAACCTTCAATCAGACTGATATATAAAGCTAAATGGAAGAACTTCTCTCTTTGGACATTTCACCATCTCTCTTGACTTCATCAAACCCAATGATACTGGATATTTGCTAGCCCTGAAATAATCCAGATATTAACAGATCCATAAAGTTCTGTTTGCATGTAATATCTTCACATCACATCATACCGTTTCTCCTACTTCCTTTCCAAACTAAGATTACTCTTCTCCTACTTCCTTTCCAAACTAAGATTACACTGTTTTCCCACTCGGTAGTGGCAAGATTTGCAAAGGCCTAATGCATGTTTTTTTCTCCCAGTTGAGGACCACCCTCCTTCTTGAGATAATATAATATTAATAGGGCTGTGTAAGGAACAGTTACAGCTGAACTTCGTAGAGCAGATATGTAGAACTTGATCAAGACTGGGCAAGATGTGGCCCGGGGACCAGATTTGGTCTGCCTAACACTTTGATCTAGACCGTGAACTACATCTGGCCACCTTCTATTTCCAAGCAGTGGCTCACGCAGCAGGGTCCTATTTAAATAGCTCACTGTGCTACCTTGGCAGGGTCTGGAGCTGTGAGTCTTTTAAATAGCTGCAACAACTCCAGGCACCTGCAAAACAATGTGGTAGTAGTGGAGCTGAGAGACACAAGCCCTTTAGATAGCAGCAGCAACCTGGGCACCTGCCAGGCAACATGGCAGCGATGGGGTCAGGAGCCGCGAGCCCATTGCTCTGTTTTTACTTCAAAGCCTCTGGCCCCAGACAATCCTGGGGAGAGCCATACTATGGGCTCACCTGCCCCTTTGAATCACACAGAGGCAGCAGTTTCAAAGGGGGCAGCAGCCTCACCGCTAATCAGCGGTGCGGCGGCTGCCCTTTGAATCTGCCGCCTCCATGCAATTCACAGGGGAGGGCAGGGGAGCCAGGGCTCAGCTAGGGACTCACCAGCTGAGTCCGGGTTCCAGAGAAATGCCGGGGCGGGGGGGGGGGGGAGTGCGCTGAGATCAGCTGGAAATCCCCAGCTGACCCCGGGCTCCAGGGCTGCCCCTTTGAATCCCCTCAGAGGCAGTGTTTTAAAGGGGCAGCCCGCTGCACAGCTGATCCCAGGATCCCCTCCCCCCCCCCTTTGCTGCCTCTATGGGGAGGTGGGGGGGGGGGGGAGAGATTGACTAGTCAGCTAGTCGACATTACTATCCGACAAGCAAATGCTTATTGGATAGTCAACTAGTCTAACATCCTTACGACACAGCAGTGTTATTTTGGAATAACTGACGTTATTCAGGAATAAGACAGTCCGCGTTTATACTACAAGCCATTATTTTGAAATAATGTCAAGCTGGAGGATTTCTTACTCCAACTCCTGTAATCCCCATTGTACGGGGAGTGAGGGAAGTTGGAGGAAGAGTGCTCTACCTCGGACTTCCTGCTGCATAGACAGCGCCAAAAGCCAAAATAAGTTATTTCTACTTGAGCTATGCAATTGATGTAGCTCAAGTTGCGTAGCTTATTTTGGCGTTAGCCCTGCTGTGTAGATGTGCTCTAAATGTTCAAGATTAATTTGGATTGAACTTTAAACATTAAGGCCAATAATCCAATTTTTACTTACAAGAAAGTGATCAAGACTGGGAGTGTAAGAAAGGCTCCCAGGGAAAAGATTTTAAGGAAAACAAGTGGACATCTTCCCAGGAAAAAGAAAATTTAATAACTTAGTTAATTTAATTCATTCCTTTAGGGCCTTTTGCATCTTTTTGCAAATCTTCTGAGAATTGTTAAACAGATCACTAAAGACCAGAATTGTACAAGACAAAATTGTACAAGACAAAATGAAGGTGATCCTTAATTTGGTTGCAAGAGACACAAGAAAGACAAGGCATACTGAAAATCCAAAGGAAAATGACTTGACACACTCAACATACATTAGCTTACTCTAAATCAAAAAGTATTTCACAGAACCATAAGTGGTCAAAGTTACTGAAGAATGAACACGAAAAAAGAGCATTTATTGAGTAGGAACATCCCAAACACTATGACTCCCAAACTGAGAAAAGTCTCATTCCCAAAATCCTAATACATTCATAAGAAAAAAAAGTCCTCTTCAAAAACTAGCGAACCAAGTTCTTCCAAAGAGGACTTGTTGCAAAACTGAGTTATCTGAAACAAACAACATTTTAAAAGGGGAAAAATACTTTTCCTATTTTCCTGTCTTCCTCTCCAAACATGGACTCTTCCTGCAAAGTTAACTTTGCCACAAGGCCCAGGACCATCAATGTTCAGTCTTGTGCCAGCAAGCGCTAGCACTCATGATGGAGCCTAGAAATCATTAATTAAAACAAGAGGTTCCAGCTCTCTAGTGATATACAACAGAGCTCTAGAGTTGGTAGACAAAATAAAAAAAAATTAAGTTGCAATGATCTTGAAGTTATGTAATTCAGCTCACTGCACGGAGGCAAGGCCAAGTATGTCCAGTATATCACTAACAGAAATTAGTCCAACCTGTTCCCAGGAATCTCCAATGATATGGATTCCACAAACTCCCCTGAAAACCTATTTCAGTAATTCCCTATCCTCATAATTAGAAATGTTTACCTATCTAACCTAAATCTTCCTTGGGGAAAAAACTAGACCTGGGACACATCCTTGACTCACCCCCAATAGATTCATCCTTCCAGTTTGAAAGCAAACCACTAATTAACGATTCTGAGTATGGTCTTTCAACCAACTACACACCCACTTTGTATAGTAACTTCATCTTATACCATATTTCACCAGTTTCCTGATGAGACTGACGAGACTTACTAAAAATCAAGATCTCTCAAGTCACCAACCACCCTCCCACCCCCCACTAGGTCAGTAACCCTGTCAAAGAAGAAAATTAGATTGATCTGGTATAATTTGCTGTTCACAAATCCATGTTGGTTATGTATTATCCTATAATTCTTTAGGTGCTTACAAATGTTCATTTTAATAATTTGATAATTTGTTGTATCTTGCCAGGTGTCAAACTCAGGCTGATTGGTCTGTAATTTCCAAGATCCTCTTTGTTCTCCATTTTAATGATCATTATGGTATTTACTTTCTCTAGGCCCCTCAATGAATTCTCATAGATAAGTGCTAACGGCTCCAAGATTGCTTCGGTTCTGTCCTTAAGTACTCTGAAGTAAATTTCATCAGTCCCTCCCAACTTGATTACATCTAACCTATCTAAATATTCTTTAACCTGTTCTTTTTCTATTCTGACTTGTGTTCCTACCTCCTTGTTGTTAATATTGTGTTAAGTATTTGGTAAAAATTAACTTTTTCAAGTAAACACTAAAGCAAAATACGCATTGCAAACCTCAGTCTTTTTGATATCTACTATTGTTCCCCATCAAGTTGGGGAGGAGGGGCTACACATTCCCTTATCTTTCTTGCTCCTTATGCACTTATAAAAACATTTTCTTATTGCCCTGGATCTCTTTTGTTACGTGTAACTCTTTTGCTTTAGCGTTTCTGGTTTTGTCCCTACATGCGTCTATTATTCTCGGATATTCATCCTTAGCAAGTTCACCATGTTTCTACTTTTGTAAGATTTCTTTTTGATTTTCAGGTCATTAAAGAACTCCTGATAAAGCCATATTGGCTTCTGTTCTTCCTATCTTTCCTTCACATCAGGAGAGTTTGCTGTTATGTTTTTAATACTGTCTTAGAGAATCCAGCAGCTTCTCTGATTTGCTTTAATTCTTTAGATTTTCTTCTCACAGGACATTACGTACCAGCTCTTTGAGTTTGTTAAAGCCTACTTTTTGAATTCCATTTTGTTTACACTGACGCTCTCACTCTTTTCTTTTGTTAGGATCATGAAATCTATCCTTTCATAATCACTAACCTAAATTGTTTCCACCTTCATATTTGCAACCAATCCCACCCTGTTAGTCAGAATCAAGTCTAAAATGGCTGCCCTTTGGTTAATTTCTTAACCTTCTGAAATAAGAAGCTGTCCCCCATACATTCCAAAAACTTAATGGACATTTTGTATCTGCCATATTATTGTATTTTCCAACAAACATCTGGGGAATTGAAGTCACACGAAGGTAGAAAGGTATGGACCATAACATTTCAACACTTTGTATAGGAAACATAAAAACATAAGACTGGCCATACTGGGTCAGACCAAAGGTCCATCCAACTCAGAATCCTGTCTGCCAACAGTGGCCAATACCAGATGCCCAGAGGGAGGGATCACAACAGGTAATCCTCACTTGATCCCTCCCCTGACACCCACCTCCAGAGAAACAGAGGCTAGGGACACCATTCTTACCCATCCTGGCTAATAGCTATTGATGGACCTAGCCTCCATGAATCTATCTAGCTCTTTTTTGAACCCTGTTAAAAGTTCTAGCCTTCACCGCATCCTCTGGCAAGAAATTCCACAGGTTGACCATGCGCTGAGTGAAGAAAAACCTCCTTTTGTTTGTTTTAAACCTGCTGCCTATTAATTTCATTTGGTGACCCCCTAGTTCTTTTATTGTGGGAATAAGTAAATAACTTTTCCTTATTCACTTTTTCCATACCAGTCATGATTTTATAGACCTCTATTATATCCCCCCCGAGTTAGTCTGTACAGTATAAACTTGAAAAACAACAAGTAGTTTGGTAGCACTTTATAGACTATCAAAACATGTAGATGGTATCATGAGCTTTCGTGGGCACAGCCCACTTCTTCAGATGACCAGAGTTTACATAGTTGTTAATGATTTAAGCCTTAAGGCAAGGCCAGATCTTTGCTATTGGTCGAGTTCTGGCTCTTATGCGTCCAAATTAGCAAGTACTATATGTGGTGCTAGTTATTTAGTAGGATTTACTTGAAACCTTATTTTCAAGCTCTTTGAAACATGCATCTGTCTACAAACCCTGAAGCCATGTGTTAATTTGTTCTGGGGCTTCTACTCTGAGTTGGTGAGACACACAAGGTGAGAGTTTTAATCCAGGAGAACTTTTATTTGTTTTTACAGCATGGATCCTAAATATACTCTAGAGAAACTGTATAAGCTTTAGTGAATCCTTTTATTCTCCTTTCCAGTGTCAGGAAATATTGTATTAGTCATGCTCTCCTTGCAAATACTATTTCTGATTGACTCAGAGTTGTTTAGCATCTTAAAGCTAAGAGCTATGGATGGATAATATGCATTTTGGTGTGTTTACTAGCCTGCGTTTTTAGAAAGGATGATGATACATGTACTCCAAGGATTTTTTTTTTTTCATTTGATTTCATACTAAATATTGTAAGCATTACTCCTTGTTAACTATCCCTTGTGTTAATATATTTTCTTCCACATCTACGGACTATATATATTGTGGCAGCCTGAGAGCAGGGGGCTGCCAAAGCCTAGGGTTATTTTTTTTTTTTATTATTATTATTATTATTATTATTCAAAGAACATGGGGACAAGTGAAACTGTGTGTGGGAGAAGGGTAACTAAAAAGGAGGGGGAAGCTCAGGCGCTAAACAAAAGAATGCGGGGGGCCATGGGCACACAAGAGGGTAGATGGGACAAGCAGTGGAGAGGGAATGCAGGCAATGAGGAGATTCCTACTCAAGGCAGAGGGTGAGGGGGTAGACACGGCTGGGGGAAGGGAACCAGTGTGCCCACAGGCACCTGAGTAGCAGGCCCACAGCTCCTGCTGCAGGGCCCAGCAGAGCAAAGGAGGGGCAGGGAGGTAAGCAGTGGAGCCAAGAATGGAAAAAGGCCCCTACAGCAACTGGGGTTGGGAAAGGAGGAGCAGCAGCAAAAAGCAAGGGCAGGGGAACCAGGGGGAGATGAACCAGCCCCTGCCCCCAGCACCCCACAAGAGCCACACCAGTCCCCACCCAGGAACCCTGATGGAAAAGGCCCCTTAATCTCCCCCCCAACACAGGGCAGGCTGTGGGGAGAGAACCCCAGGGGCTGTCCGAAAACAGCCCCCGTACCTCCTCTGCCTCAGGGAAAGCAGCAGCAGCCGGAATGGTGGAGTTCAGGCCTGCTGAGGTGAAGAAAAAGGGGCCAAAATAGACCCCCAAGATGGGAGGGGGCCCCCCCCCACCCAAATGTAGGATAGCAGAGACCCCCCCCCACCCTCTTGCACCCTCAGCAACTAGCTGAGGTGAAGGGGGGGGAAAGCTGTCTGCAAAAAGGCAGGTGGAAAAAGGGGCCTGGCCCAGAATATAGGGGTAGCCAGGGCCCATCTGCCACAAAAGCAGCAGCCCCCCTCCACAGGCACACCCCTCCCAAGAAGGAAGAAGAGAGGAGGGGTGCAGGAGAAAGTGAAGCACCCCAAGAGCAGGGGGCTGTAGAAGCTGAGTCCTATTTGGTGTCTGGGAGGTGGGCAGGTGCCAGCCCGCCCACATCTAAAGGACTTCCCCCCAGCCTACGGGGAGGGTCCACAGAGCCCAGAAAAACCAGCTAATTACTTGAGACAAATAAAGAGAAAACAGGGACAGGTATGAGGGTCAAAGGGCTAAAACGAGGGAACTGGATGGGGACACCGAGCAGAGAACCCCGGACAGCGCCCACTCTCCCCGAAGGTCGAGAGAGCGCCAGCAGATGCTGCCCAATGGAACTGCCCAGATACAGGAACGGAAATAGGCCCCAGAGTCGCAGGCCCCTCCCTTGGCCAACCTCTGTTCCCTGGTTTTGTAAACTGCCAGTTTGGCCATAGCCAGGAGGAGGTTGACCAGGAGGTCCCACAACTTTGTGGGGACATGGATGGGGTGTGCACAAATTAACAGGTGAGGGGAGAAGAGCAGCCAGAACCTCAACAAGGAGGTTCTGGAGGAACCAAAAGAGGGGCTGTAGCCTGGTGCACTCAAAGTAGACGTGCGCCAGGGTCTCCCTCACGCCACAGAAGGGGCAAGTGTCGGGAATGGGGGTGAACCGCGCCAAGTACACACCCATGCTCACAGCACCATGCAGGATTCTCCAACTGATATCCCCAGTGGGCCGTGGAACCAAGGTCGAATAGAGCAGTGAGGAGTGGGCGGGGTACACTCTCTCGCAGGACCCTGTTTAGGTACACCCGAGCAGTGGGTGGTAAAGCATCCTTCATCTCCTGAAGTATGCGCCGGGGAGTATATAGGGTGGAGAGCCCCATGCACTGGGCAAGTGCCGGAGGATTCACCCTGTCCCCCTGGTTGTAGTCCAGGTTGTCTCCGATTCTGGTGACTTCTGCCAGGACCAACCTCTGGTGCACCGAGGGGGACTCTGCTGCCTGTACACATAGATGGGGATTGTGTAGCAGGGGCTCCGTGAGGAGGTCTGCCCCCACAGTGGCTCCCAAGGACCTGGTTGCCGCAAGCAGCTTCCAGGTCCGGAGGAGGTCCTAGTAGAAGGCCAGCAGCCCGGAGAGGTCTCGCGGAAGACCCCTCAAATAAAGGAACTGCCAGTCATATCAGAGCCCTCAGAAGCGGTGAAGGAAAGCATGCACAAGTGTGCTCCACGCCGGACTACCCACATCAAATAAGAGTCTCTGCAGGGCCTGAAGGCGGAGGACATGAACCCGCATATGCAAACACGTCAGGCCCTGCCCTCCCTCCTCCAGGGGGAGATGGAGAACCCCTGCAGACACCCCTGGAGAACTGCAGCATCAGCTGCTGGATATGAGCCAGGAAACCCAGGGGTGGGACCAGGGTGTTGAGACGGTGCCAGAGCATGGACAGTACCAGTTTGTTAAGCACCAGGGCCCTCCCACGCAGAGAGAGGCACCAGAGCAGTCCTGTCCATCTCTGCAACCGCCCAACCATCCTGGACTCTAAACTTTGCCAGTTCTCTGGCGGAGAGGGTTGCGTGGCAGAGAGAAAAACGCCAAGATAGAGCAGTGGACCCACGCTCCACCTGATGGCCTGAAGCGCAGGTGGGAGGGAGCTCACCTGCCACCCGGCCCCCACCACCAGGCCAGAACTCTTGACCCAGTTGACCCGGGCAGAAGAGGACCATGTCGTCAGCATACTACACCAACAGGATCAGCCGCATCTCCAGCTCACGGAGCACCAACCCTGTCAACCTCTTGTGAAGGAGACGGAGGAAGGGTTCTATGGCCAGAGTATACAGCTGGCCCGACGGTGAACAGCCTTGACATACTGCCCGCCCAAAGCTGACTGGTGCAGTCAGGGTCCAGTTGAGCTTGATCAAGCACTCTATGGAGGCATACAGCACCTGGAGAAACCCCACAAGGCGGGGCCCGAAGCTAAAGGCCCGCAGGTTGCCCAGGAGGTACCCATGGTCCATCCAGTCAAACGCCTTCTCCTGATCCAAGGACAGGACGGTGAACAACAGACCATCCCTACACCCAAGCTCCCGGACCAGAAAGAGATCCCAGACCAGAAAGAGGTTATCGAAGATGGTATGGCCCGGGACAGTGTAGCTCTGGTCTAGATGGACCACGTCCGCCAGCACGGACTTCAGCCTTAGGGAGATGGCTTTGGCGATGATTTTATAGTCCATGCTGAGGAGCGAGATGGGATGCCAGTTCCTCAGATCGCGGAGGTCCCCCTTCTTAGGCAGCGTGCTCGCCTGCACGATAAAGGGAGGACTCCACTCTCCAAGGACTTGGCCCAGACGCTACCAAGGTCTGGGCTGAGGACGTCCCAGAACATGCGGTAGAACTCCACGATCAGCCCGTCCATGCCCAGGGATTTATTGGTGGGCATGAGATGGAGGGCTTCCGAGAACTTGGCCAGAGAGAGAGGCAGCTCTAGCCAGTCCCGGTTGCCCACGCTGACTGTCGGGAGTTCGTTCCAGAGAACTCAGTGAGCATCGGCATCAGTCGGATCCAGGGAGAACAGAGAGGCATAGAAGGCATGAGCCCTCTCACGCATCTCCACCAGATCCATGAAGGGGGGTGTCATCCTCCGCCAGAAGGCAGACGATGTGCTTTTTTAGTCCCCCTCTTTTTCTCCAGGGCGTAGAAGAAATGGGAGCTGTGATCCATCTCCCGAAGGAGATGGATGTGAGAACGAACAAAGGCACCCCGGCCTGAAGGTCGTTGAGGGCCCGGAGTTCCTCCCGCTTCTCCCGGTATGCATCACAGAGGGGTGGCTCTCTGGGGCCAGTGGCCAGCTGCCTTTCTAGCTCTAAGACCTCTCGTTCCAACTGATCTATCGCCGCATCCCTCTGCTGGCTGGCTCCCTAGGTGTAGTCACGGTAGAAGAGCCACGTGCATACCTTCCCTATATCCCACCACCGCCACGCGAAGGGAAAGGCACACCGCCACCTACACCAGACCAGTCAGAACTCCCGGAAGGATGCTACAAAGCCCATGTCCTCCAGCAGGCTGTTGTTGAAATGCTGGTAGGCCAGGTCCCAGCCTCTCTGAGGAAAGAGAGGCCGTCACAGCCACCAAGTGGCAGTCCGAGAACGGGGCTGGCAGATGCCGAATCCTAGTGGAAGGCAGATACATGGGGAGCTGGGTATGCAGTTTTATGTTCCCCGTATAGGCTGCCAGAGACTGTGGCCCAGCAGTTCAACACCTGAAGCCCATCTGTCATCAGCCTGAAGGGAAGGCTAATCAGAACACCTGAGGCCAGTTAAGGCTGATGGGTGCACCATACATAACCCTCCCTCAGGCAAGGCGGGGAAGAGTGGAAGGATGGACCAGAGGAGAAGCGAAAGAGAACAGAGCAACCCAACACAAGAAGACTGACCCTAGACAGCCTGCAACAAAGCCTGACCCAAGGCACTGGGAGGAGGTATTCAGGAGGGGTTAGGAAAGTGGCCCAGGGAGGGGCCACTGTTCCCTGGGGCAAGAGCCAGGCCTCACAACCCACTCGGGTCCACCCCCGCCATAGGGCCCTGGGCCAGACCCTGGAGCAAGTGGGTGGGACCGGGTTCCCTCCAACCCTCTCCTGGCTGGTGGGCTGCCTGCAAGAAACAGGAGGTGGCTCTGTGGTCTAATGTAGGGACTGACTTCCCATACCCTAGATTTGCCTATGATGAAAAGGGCTCAGATAGCAGGGTACCCTTGCCTTCGTGGCAGTGATAGGGACACCGCGAGCCTCTGAGGCATACGAAGAAAACCCCACCAAGAAGCGCAGAACCCAGGGGCTTAGCCCCAAATGGCCACTATATATATATATATATATATATATATATATATATATATATATATATATATATACACACACACACACACACACACACACACACACACACACACTCACTAGTAACACTGTGTCAGTTAATTTCTAAGTTATCGTCTGCAAAAAAATTACAAGTTTTCAGGTACCTAAGTAGCTTCTGGAACGGAATCAGTAGTTGCGGCGGCCGCCCTCCCACCCAAACCTGAAATGGTGCCCACTGGCCCTCAATTAGAACTTCCCCAGTTGTTTCCCCTCATACTTAAATGAGTAGCGCTCCAACTCAGATACCTCCACTATTCACATCAGTGACTGCTAGCCACAGGGAGAAAGTGGCCTGACTCACCAGGTACTTGTCCATTTAGGGTTAGATCAAAATCAATAATCAATAATAAACCAACACTTATTAGGTAGCCAGTATGGAGCCAAAAATACAGTTGTTGTGCACTCCCAGAAAGATATGCACTATAAAAAGAGCACTGACAAGTTTGAAGCTGATTTTGAATTTAGACTTCTGAATAGAAAGATCTAGCCACATATAGAACACAATACGTGGTTTAAACTAGACGTGACAATGCTACAACTAATCCATTCAAATCTGGAAAAAAAAAAAAAAAAAAAAGTAGTTTCCTGGATGTAAATAGATGAAATAAAGCTGTTCTAGCCACAACTGATAGTGTGCTCTTTTAACAGATGGAAGTCCAACCAGACTTCTAGATTGTTCACCTGCCCCACAAATGTAAAGCAAAAGCAACAAGAGAGGGGCAAATATGGATCCCTGCTCTCCCAACAATCATTTTAATCTTCCCTGGATTGAGTATTTTGTATTTCTCACATAAACAAATCAGAGAATGCAGAACACAACACTCTAACAAAACAGCAATCACCTAAAATCAGACTTCTAAGGACTAACACATACCATCTTCTTTAAAATTAGACAAAAGAAAGAGACTATATTGTGTAAACAACCCAAATAAAACAAAAGTTCTTTAGCTCTGTAGATGGGAAATGCACTCTGCTAGAAAAACCATTCGTAATTTGCTACTGCCCTCTAAAGGTTGTTGCAAGAATTTCAACTTTGTAGTTTTGATGATTCAAAACAAATGTTTTAAATACATCTTTGAACTGAACATTGCAGAAATAGTCACAAGATTCTGATATTAATCTGAATAAGAGGAAAAAAAACACAGTTTTTTAAAAAAAACCAACCCTGTAGATTTTCGACCTAACATTCAGTGAAACGGTACTAGTTCAGAGTAGAGATGTAAAATCCCATTTAAAATTTTAATCAAACTGTATGTTTAACTGCTTAACTGGCCCACCACAGCACATGGGAGTTCGCCACACCGCAGGCTGTGCTGGCCAGGCTGGGCCAAGCCCACTGCAAGTAGGCGGCTGCTCTAGTCGGGCCAGGCAAAGCCCGCTACACCACACTGCGGGCTGGGGGCTTCTCCAGCTGTGCACTGCTTAACTGATTACACCAGTAAGCATGCTAGTAAGGTAAAAGCTTACCAACTACCTGATTAACTCTTTAAATCCCTAGTTCAGAGTAAGAGACGGTTACTCACTTGGCACAGTAACGGAGGTTCTTCGAGAGGATTGTTCCTGTGGGTGGTCCACCTTAGGTCTTGCAATGCCGATGCACATCTAGACAGAGATTTACAGTAGCAGTGCCCTCCGGTATGCTGCACATGCGAAGCAGATGGCGCATACGGTGCTGCTACCACGCATGTGCGGCAATCGTCCCTTCAGTTCCTTCTCTGCCCTGGAAGGACAACTCCTCCAAAGCAGAGGGGAGGAAGGGCGGGTGGTGGACCACCAACAGGGACAACCATCTCGAAGAACCTCCATTACTGCAAGAAGTGAGTAACCTTCTCTTTTTCTTTGAGGAGTGTCCCTTGGGTGCTCCACCTTAGGTGACTATACAGCAATACCCGTGCTAGGAAGCAGGTGCTTCGGTTAATAATCGTGTTGGGCTTTGGTGAGGACTGAGAGTCCAAATTCCATGCCCCATTTCAGTAAGTGTCCAGGGCATAATGTCTGGTGAAAGTGTGTGCAGAAGACCATGTTGCGGCTCTGCAAATGTCCATCAGATTAATGCTGCTAAGGTAGGCTGCAAAGGTTGCCATGGCCCTTGTGGAATGCACTCATAATTGCAGCAGAGGCTGCTAGTTAAATTTGGCGTAAGCCAGACGGATGCAGTCTACCATCCACTTGGAAAGTCTCTGTGTCAAGAGTTGCACGCCCAAGGATCTTGTAGTGGTGGAGATGAAAAGTCTGTTCGTTTTATGAATTGCCTTTGTCCTCTCTAGGTAAAAGGCAATTGTGCGGCGTACATCGAGTGTGTGCCATTTAGCTTCTTCGGCAGTGGCATGAGGCTTTGGGTAGAAGACAGGTAGCACCAGAGGTTCATTGCAATGCCAGGAGGTAAGAATTTTTGGTAAGAACTTTGGATGTGATCACAGGACCACCCTGCCCTTTTGAAAAATGGTAAAGGGTGGGTCAGCCATCAGCGCCCCAATTTCACTTACTCTTCTGGCTGACATGAGTGCAACTAACGTAGCAACTTTCATTGAAAAGTGCGGCATTGAACACGTGGCCATAGGCTCGAATGGTGCATGAGTTAGGGCTCATAGTACAAAGTTTAGGTCCCAGGCTGGGACTGGTTTTCTACCAGGCATAAACGTGTTCTGGATGCCCTTTAGAAATCATTTAGTCGTGGAGTGGGCGAAGACCGATTTGCCCTCAACCGGTTGGTGGAATGTGGTTATGGCTGTAAGGTGTACCTTTAACGATCTGAGTGAGAGGCCTGTAAGTTTTAGATGCAAGAGGTATTCTAGTATATCAGCCAATGGAATCATGGATGGATCTGCCGATATTTGGTTCGCCCCAGGAGGAGAATCTTAGCCACTCTTACAGGTAAACCTTTCTCGTTGTGACTCTGACTACTTATTAGGATCTATCTGACCTGATCCATAAAGGTTGATTCTATTGAGGAGATCCAGTGAGGAGCCAAGCTCGGAGGCAAAGGATGTGGTGAAATGGGTGACAAATGTGACCCTGTTGCTGAGTCAGGAGATGAAGGACTATTGGAAGCTGTCATGGAGGGTTTAGGGACATATGATGTAGGTAAGTATACCATGTCTGACGGGGCTAAGCTGGAGCGATGAGGATTATTGATGCTGTCCCCGCTGTTATTTTGTTGAGTGTAATCCAATGCCCATACAAGAACAGTACTGTGGACACTTTTGTTGCAGAGGTTGCAAACAAGTCTAGGTTTGGGAATCCACAGAGTGAGAATATTGCGTGGAGTACGCTGTCATCCAATTCCCATTCATGGTTGGACGTGAACTTCCTGCTGAAGGTGTCTGCCATATTATTGTCATTGCCCAGTCGATAAGAGGCTTGTATACGGACATTGTGTTCTATACACCATAATCATAGGCATGTCACCTTTTTGCCTTAGCAAAGAGATCTGGCTCCCCCTTGCCTGTTTATGTAGTACACTGTGGCTTGATTGTCCACAAAAATCTGTACTGTGTTGTCCTGTATCTGTAGCAGGAGGTTCTGGCAGGCATACCATACGTACCTGAGTTCCAACACATTGATATGGAGGGAGCACTCATGGGACTGCCATAATTTGGACTGTGAGGGGGCCTGAATGTGCTCCCACCCTAGGAGGGAAGCGTCCATCATGACTGCGATTGTCAGGGGACTTCTGCGGAAGGGTACCCAGGCGCACACTTTTTTAAAATCCGCCCACCATTCTAGTGAGCATGTGATCCTGTTCCGTATGAAGGGGTGATATCGGACTCTCAACCTGACCTTCAAAGTGTTTGCCTGGAGATAGATGGCTGAGACATGGCTAGTCGGTCAGCAGTCTGTCTGCGTTTGGTTTGTCGTTGTCTCCTCCTGCTGTTAAAGTGCCTCTGAGCTGATTGAAAAGAGAGGATTTGTATCTCTGATTAAAATATCTGTTTTGTTTGTGCTTTGCTGCAAGCACATGTATCCCAAGGGTTTTCAACGTTGTTCTGGAATCCTTGAGTGAATGGAGGGACGCATCGATTGAGTCTGTGAACAGCTTAGATCCCTGGAAGGGGAGATCCTCTATTGTGGTCTGTACCTCCCAAGGAAAACCTGACATATGGAGCCAGGAGGACCTCCTAATCACAAAAGCTATCGCAACGGACTGTGAGGCTGTATTGGGTGCATCGAGGGCGGCTTGAAGGGCCGTGTGGGAGATCAACATTCCCTCATTTATATTGGCAGAGAACTGTTATTTCAGTATCCTCTGACAAATTGTCAATAAAAAGTGATAGCTGTTCAAAGATGTAGTGGGTATTTAGCCAACACTGCTGTATAATTCGATATACGTAGCTGAAGAGAGGCTGAGGAATAAGCCTTCCTACTCATAAGATCTAAACACTACCACATACGGGATAGTGAGAGTTGCACTCTGTTTGTCCCTTTGGTTGACAGCGTCCTTCACTATAGAGTTGGGCGAAAGACGAGAAAAGAGGAAGTCCACACCCTGTGGTGCCACCTAATATTTGCGGTCAGATCTCATGCAGACCGGTGTAATTGTGGCCGGTGTCTGCCATCTAATCTTGGCAGGGTTCATAAGGGCAGGGTCCATGGGCAAGGCCAGTTTGGAGGTTGGTGTGGCGTGGAGTGGAGTATGATGGTCAGTTTGTGTTGGGTCGCAGGGAGGCTGACCAAGGAGACCTCAAGGACATCAGCTACCCATTTAAAAAGTTCCTGGAAAGAATGGAAGTTGTCTCCAACCGTAGGAGGTGGGAGCATAAGCGTGTTGCCAGGGGAGGAGGAGAACGAGGAGGAGATGTGGGTTGCCGGGTGAAAGGAGGCTGATGATTCCTCGTCACTGGAAGCGATGTCCTCCTCCTCCTCTCGGTAGAGCAACCTGTCAAGGGGGGCAGAGATGATGCTCTAGAAGCAGGAGCCATCGTCATGAACTGCTGACCCTGTAACTGGTGTTGAACCTGATACGGTACTCACAGGTCCCAATAAGGCCAGTTAGGGGGAAGCGGCATGGGAGGGGGCAGCCATTTCAGTGGCTGTTGCTGTGCCCCTGTAAGTGTTGGTGACTGAGGCTGTTTTGGGGAAGAATGTCTTGAAGAATGGGTGCCGACCAGAAAGTCTTCTTTGTCATCGCTCAACAAGGACAATGCTGAGCCTGGAGTAAGCGAGTGTAGGAAGCTGCTCGATGGGGCATGCTGTTGATACTGAATAGCGGTGTTGTGGGCACCGAGGATACCCTGAGCTCCTCCGTTGTGGTGAAGGGTGCTGGCCCCGGTATATGCAGTGCCAGGGGAAGCTGGGGTGGAGCTATGGCTGCAGTCTGCGGCGCCAACGGTACCGAGTTAGAGGGTGTCAGTACCGCATGCTTGTAGCTCTTCGGTGCTGGAGGCGGCATAGGTGCGGCTTCTCCTTCTTCGGTGCCAGCAGTGCCACGGTTGTAGCCGGCTTGATTTTTCTTCTCAGAGCCAATGTATGCACTGGTGGTGCCAATGGTGCTGATTTTGCCTTGGCCTTGCCTGAAAGCTTGGAAGGCTTATGTAGGTCCTTTGACCCTTGGGAACTGTTGGTACCTGACGGTCCTGGAGCCTCCCTGTCCAGAACCCTGGTAGGCGTTGGAGCAGGGGGAAGTTTAGGTGCTTGCTCCCGTTTTTTGGAGAGAGAGTCACCTTTGCTGAGGGAATGGGACCTCTTCCGATTCTCGTCAGAGGAAGAGTCTCTCAAGGAGACGCTGGCTGGCGCTGACTTTTCAGACGTGGCCAGGGGTGACGGCTGGCGCGGGGGAGATGAATGCTCCTGAACTGAAGCTGGTCTTACCATGTTCTCTAGTGAGAGAAGTTTCAATTGGAGCTCCCATGCCTCCCTGTGCAAGCTGTAAGCTGTTTGCAGTGCTTGCACTGTGCTGTAATGCGTGTCTGACCGAGGCAGTGCACGAACTTGGAGTGACCGTCGGAGATGGGGATCGAAAGCCTGCAGGAGAGGCAACATTTGAAACCTGGGGAGCCAGGCATCCCAAGGATAGTAGGACTGTTACACAAAAAAATCATGGTCTAACAGAAAAAAAAAAATTTTTTTTAAAAGAGAAAGAAAAAAAATCTTAATTCTAACTGATTAACTACCAACAGAACTAACTAACTGTAACTGGAACAATACTGAACTAGTAAACGAATAAGAAGAGCAACTGCAGTTCTGACCAACACCGACAGCGGTAAAGAAGGAACTGAAAGGACGGTTGCTGCACATGCCATCTGCCTCGCATGCGCAGCACACCAGAGGGCACTACTATTGTAAATCTCTGTCTAGACGCACAACAGCACTGCAAGACCTAAGGTGGAGCACCCACAATCTAAGGTGGAACACCTACAGAGACACTCCTCGAAGACGACGGACTATGGCCCAAATACTATTTTTGGCACAAAATGGAATCCCCGGGTATTCCAGCACACAAAAATGCAAAACATAACCCAACAATTCACCCAAGCATAAATTAAGGTAAATTTTCCAAGCAATCCTTGATTTTGCTATTAACACGAGCCAGAGCTTTAATGTCACTTCAGGTTTTCCATGTTCATAACCCACATCTCAAATTAAGAAGGAATGAAAATAGGTGACAAGTTAGACCTAGTTAAACTGATGTATCCATTGGAGTAAAATGTGTTGAAATTGGCAATGTAATTTAAAAAACAAAAAGAGCTCAAAGAAGTTTTGAGGTAAATAACTGAGTTGGCTATTTCCTTTCATAAAACCTTTCTTGAATTTTCTGATTTGTTGCTTTGGTACTTCTCTCTTAGCCCCTTAGCATATGCACGATCACTAAATCAGACTTGAGTTTATTGAAGGGACAGGAATTGATATGTAAAATAGGATGCAAGTTACTAACTGGTAACGAAGCTGCATCTGAATTCTAAGGAGAGTTTGACAGCCTAGTGCAATATGCTTATTTGTGGAGGAACTGAGGGGAAAAGAACTGGAAGGTTTAAGATACAGCAGTTTTAGACACTAAGGTAGTGGTGGGCAACTTGCAGTCCCTGGGCTGCATGTGGCCCATCAAGGTAATCCGCTGGTGGGCCATGAGACATTTTGCTGACATTGACCAGCTGCAGGCATGGCCATCCACAGCTCTCAGTGGCCGCAGTTAGTCATTCCCAGCCAATGGGAGCTGCGTGAAGAAACACGTGCCATAGGCATGTACTGACCACTAGTTCCCACAGCTCTGACAAGCCAGGAACAACCACCACAGCCACCAGGAGCTGTGGAAGGCCGTGCCTGCAGATGGTCAATCTCAGCAAAATATCTCATGGCCTGCAAGTTGCCCGCTGCAGCTCTAATGTATCTCTCAATTTATTACACTGAGGCAGAGGAAGAGGAAAAACTAATGTTCATCATATGAAATAGCTCTACCAAGTTATGGCTAAAACACACTGCAAATCGAATTCCAATACAAGTATTAATTCATTGATATAAATGTTATGCCCTTTTTGTGGGACTTCTCTATTAATATCACTGTTTTCCAGGCTGGGTATCATCTGACTTCCCCAAGACTTCATTTCACAGCTCCTACATCGAGACAGTACTTCCACATAAACTAAATCAAGAATGCCATGTCGTCTCATCTACACATTTCCCAGATAGAAATCTGTAATTCTGAATGTCCCACTGATAAAGCCCCACACAAATACAATCTTTATAACCCCGTGCAATACAAAAACATGGTCTATGGATATAAAGTGGATATCCACAGATTTACAGAGCTCTATCCATCAAGTCCTGCTATCTCAGCACTGAGTACTCAATATAGTATGATTATCTTAGTTTCAATCCAGTTTTACGGAGCCTGATTAAATGAAAAGATTGTGTACATGAATGGCTTACTATTAACCTTATGTCCTATTTTGGTATTGCTGGTAAAACTCTCAATCCTGACTTTCTGTAGTTCCTGCAATTAGAAACAATTGGACAAGTCTGACCTATAGAGAAGACAGAACTTGATTTTATTTTAGAACTTGTGTTCATCTATCACTATTTTTGGCTCCATTCTCATAAAATACATTGAAAGCAATGTCTCCATCAATATTTTCATATCAGATTCAATTGAACCAAGTCACAAGAGTGCAGAGCACACTGAATGTTCCCTCTATTTTTTCCCCCATGTGTGTGCAGAGTTAATTATGTTAAGTGCACCAATATGGAGGCGATGTGTGATTCAACACCATCATATTGATGCAAATAAAATTCATGTGGTAGAGATTCAAATGTGGGAAGGGGTTCAGGGGTTAGGTAAAGGGTTAGGGTGTATGTGGGGGGGAAGGCAGGACTCTGGCTGGTGGTACAGGTTTTTGGGTGGGGCCAGTTATGAGGGATTTGGGTACAAGCGTCCCTGAGGCTGAGGTAAGGAAAGGGGCTCTGGCTTGGCCCTTGATGGGCTCTGTGCAGCCGCACAGTTTAAAGGGAACTTCAGTGCACTCTGCAGAATATCTTATAGAAGCAGGAGACAAGTCCTGGCTTTGCAAAAGTGGGATTCAGGCAACAAGAATATTAGAAAACATCTGTCACATTCACCTTCATCTATGTTTTATTGGAACCTTCTCCCCACTGTACTCATTGCAGTAAGTGAAGTGACTACTCCACTTTCATGCTCAATAACCTCTTACCTCAAGACTACACAAAAATGCATACCTATTTAGCTTATTGTAACCAAAACCAACTGAAATTTAATTAGAGAACATAAAATTTGTAGCATGAAGATAAACTTGACTATTTGTAGCTCAATTCTGTTTTATACTTTCATATACTTAAAAAAAACCCACATTACATAAATCAATGTAACTTTATCAGAATTAGTTGTTCTTCTACAATTGCCTTAGTTGAGACAAACAATACTGGCTTTATGCTCCTAAACAGTCCATGTTGAAGTTGTTACCATGTACGCAAGTGCAACTGAACATCTAATTTCCATGTTAGCCATACAACAGGGTTTTTTTTTAAATAAAGTACTAAATTTATTAAACAAAATTGGCTTTTGCTCTGAAGATAAAAACTTCAGTTTTTTTCACTAAAACACACTAACCTATAAGTAGGTGAAAAGCAATTTCAGATCTGTGCAGTGAACCTGCAGTATATATAATGCACAATGCGAGAATAAAACTTCACACGTCAAACACAAGAAGTGCCCTCATGTTGTATAATGCAGGATTGGGACCTTGTTCATTATATAAAAGGTTTAGCCATCTAATAACCTGCCTGTAGCAAAAGAAACTGCCAGACAATAACAAGCTGTGCTACCAAAATAAAAAAAGTGATTTTATGTATTCTGAAAAAAAAAAAAGGATTAAAACAATAATTTTATATATCTTGATTGTGAGATCTTTTAAAAAATAGATGTTATAGGCTTAGTTTAGAGTTTAGCCACTTCGGACTAACACCATGCTGTTTGGATGTATCTGTTAAAAACAACTGCATTGGATTTTCACCTTTTTCCTCCCATGAAAAAGTATAAAGAAAGCGAACAGAATCTAAGGAGTTCTCAATGATAAAAGCATTCAATGGCTGAAGATCAAGAAGTAATAATGGAAAGTCTATCCTATGCCTTTTCTATTCCCAGCCACTATGCCATTTTGTCCTCACTCAAATTTCTTATGTGACAAATTAAATAATAAAAACAAGACATTTCTGAATAGGTACCAATGAAATGTTACTTATGAATTCTTTTTTTATATCCACTAGCTGGATTTTTCTCTGGTGTACAATTTTAGCTAAATTGCATCTAAAAACACCAGTAAGCACATTACCCATTCTGTTTTTCTCTTACCTGGCATACATTTCAGAAGCTTTGCATTGCACATATGACCTTTCCATATGTCTGTGAGAATATATTCCATCCGCTTTGCTCGCCATAGGAAGTTAAAGACTCTTAGGTAGTGGCTCATGCACTCTCGTGTAAATACCTGCAAATAAAACCAAATATAGCAGTTTAAAATAAAATCACCAGATTTACAACCCATTCATTTGGATTCTTAAATTTTTTCTACAATATTCCAAGTAATATATATAGGTTTTATCAACAGATTACATCAGCAAATACACCCAAAGCTCTAGGGATTAGTCCCTCTATGCAGGGAGATGATCTGATTCTGTCATCAACTGCACAAACAATAAGCAAAACACCATTATAAAACCTGAATCAGAAAAAAAAAAAAATCAGAGTAAAAAGTTCCAATACAATAAAACCAAGTCTAAGTCTGCACTGGCACAGGAGAACTTCATGAAACTAGGTCATCAGGCAAGTCTCCAGCATTTCTTTCACATACCTACAGCCAGGGTGGCACAAAAGTAGGGATGTTAAAACACATTTATTTTTCAGCAGTTAACATTTACATGTGGGGGTCAGGCAGGAGCCAGTGCTTGCAAAGAGCCGCGGCTTTTAAGCCAAGCACCAGCTCCCACCTGCCCTCCCTTCCCCGCCCTGCCTGCTGCCTCTCTGGGAGGCAGCAGCACAGCAGAGGCAGGTGGCTCTGCAGGAACAGGCACACTGGCTCCCTGGAACTGGAATCAGTTCCTGTTTCAACCCGCTGCCTCTGATACAGAGGTAGTAGGGGTTGGGGGTGCGTGTAACCGTTTGGATTAATCAGTGAACCCAGGCTTATTGGTTAACTGTGTACATGACAGCACATTAACAATCCCGAGTGAAAAGATGCTTGTACCCATTATGGGGGACCAAGTAGCAGTGTTCAGCTTCATTCGCTGGGGGGTGGGAGGTATGGATGCTGGGATTTGCCACAACAACAACTTAGTGTTAGTTTATATAGTTTTAAGGGCCCATAGGATCCAGGATGTCCACCACAGGATCCACATCCTCGATAATCTCCTCTGCTTGTAGCCTGAGAGTCTGAGACACGTGTCTTAAGAAGTCCTGGTGACCTCTGATGTCCAAGGTGGGGTGTGTGGTGGTTGGGTACTGGCCATGGCCTCATCCAGGGACGAGGACAAGGAGGCCTATAAATGAGAGACTTCCAGAAGCTCCTATTCTCCAGAGGGAGAATCCGGAGCCACTCGACTCTCCAAAACTGCAGGTTCCAGTGTGGACTTCAGTGCTGCACTAGGCACCGCATGAGTGGATGCTTACTCTGGACCGTGGGAGAACAGTGATTGTGAGGAATGGATGATGGTGGACCTCCACGTATGACACCATGATGTGGCTCTAGAAGGGGGGCCCTGGCCTTTGGTGGTAGGCCCATGGGATCCAAAAAGACTACTGGACCAGAAGTTGCCAGTGATGCTGCTACATTGACACTGGGGCTACCACATCCTGAGGGTTGTGGTGCCAGCAATAGGGTCTGCTTTGCCTCGACATTGAGGACTCCTCCCCTGAGTCTGATGGGCATCAGATCCCAACCATGGCAGTGCCGAGGCAGACTGTGCTAGAAAGCTGGACTGTGGTGGTATCAATCAGTGTTGCATCGTCATGGGCTTGCCCCAATGCCGACCTACTCGTGGTGCCAATGGCACAGAAGAAGCCGCTAAGGATGGTGCCAGCTGCTGTGCCACAGCTGGGGTCCCTGTTGAAAGCTGTGTCAGTGCTGGATCCGGTATTGGCACTGATAGTGCTGCCAGAGTCCTACTGACTTGGGGACTACGCTGTCATGATGATCAAGTCCCTGGCAGCCACAAAAGTATCAGAAGTGCAAGAAGAGTTCAATTCCTCCATCAAGTCACCCCAACCAGGGAAGACAAGGAGTGCCAGACTCAACAAGCCCCGCAGTGGGGCTGGAGTCAACAGTACCATGGTCTTTGGGTGCCCAGACTTACATTGCACTCTGCTGGTGTCCTTAAGAGGATGCTTCTCTGGAGACTGACCTCTATCTGTTCTCTTATTCTTATGTAGCACTGGGAAGGAGGAATGGTGCTGTGAGCTCAAAACTCACCTTAGGCCACCAAGGGATCCCGCACCGAGGCCAGTACATTGCTCACCCCTAGAACAGGCATCGACTACAGCATTAATGGAGGACATTGAGCTGCCTCCATGAGTAGGAGCTTCAGGTGATGGTCTTTTTCCTTTTTTGTGCAAGACCTAAAGCTCCTCCTACAAATATGGCACTTATCTGTTCAGTGGCCCACACCACGGCACTTATGGCAAGTAAAATGCAGATCATCTTTGGGCATAGGCTTCCCGTAGTCCTTGCACGCCTTCAACCTCTGAAACTGTGGCATGCCCTTGGTCAGGGAAACTGTAAAGTGTGGGGGAACTACTCTCACTCTAACTACTAAACTAACAACAGATAATAAAGCACTTGCAATGCAAGAAGCTCCAACTACCATCACTGGTGGCAAGAACCTATTGTAATGCAAAATAGCAATTACTTGAAGAAGCAGCTAAGCCAACTTATGACTAGTTTCATTCAATTCCCAGGTGAGAAAAATGAAGATTGTGTGACAGGTGGATCAGGTGACCAATCAAGTCTCTAATTAAGGTGAAGAATGTGGGAGAGGAAGAAGCACAAGTGGAAGCTTGTAACAAACCAGCACATCATTGACAATCTACAACCTATCCTGGAAAGTGATCCCTCAGTCTCACAGGCCTTGGGAGACCGGCCAAGCCTCGCCCGCAGACAACCCCCTAATGAAGTAAATTCTTTCCAGCAGATACACATCACAGCTCCAACACATTCACCCAGGAACCTACCCCTGCCAACTCTGTCCACACATCTATACAAACAACACCATCACAGGACTTATCCACATAAGCCACATCATCAGAGGCTCATACAACTGCACATTCTCTATGTGATCTATGCCATCAAGCACCAGCAATGCCCCTCTGCCATGTACAGTGGCCAAACTGGACAGTCTCTATGACATAGGATAAATGGACATAAGTCATCAGGAATGGTAACACAAAACCTGTAGGGGAATTTTTCATCTGCCTGGGAACTCATTAATGGTTTTAAAAGCAGCCATTCTTCTACAAAGAAATTTCATAAGCCAACTACAGAGAGCGAGCATGAAACTGACCTTCATGTGCAAATTTGACACTGTTTTCCTCCAGCTTAACAAAAGCACTAACTGGATGGCCCATTATAAAAACCAGTCTTCCTTTTATTTAACGCATCACTGACATCAAAAGCTAAACAGGAGACACTTCCAGCCCACTCAATTAGCCTCATTAGCACCTGCACTACTATTGACAGGTACTTTTTCTTTCCTCTCCCTTCTTTTTCTATTGTAATTGTGATAGTACCACTTTTTTCTCCACTCAAGCTCATCTAAATAAATGGGTTTTGCCCATGAAAGCTCATGATACTATATATATATTTTTGTTTGGTCACTAAGGTGCAACAGGACATCTCCTCATCTAAGGTAAGACCTCATCCAGGTAGCCAGAAGCACAGGAACTTGGCTTGAGGAATGGCTCCCTCCATGGAATAAAGGGACTGTTTGTATGATAACTCAGCTCCAGGAAGAAGAGCTGGAGGGGGAGAAGGGCGGGAGAAGAGAGACTGAACTGTGACCACTCTCCAGGAAGAAACGGCTGAGGCATCTTGGTTCCTAGACACTGGTCTTCATTATGAATCCCCTACTCTTCTTAACTTTGACCACCCCTCCCCACCAAAAAAGCATATAGGAGTGGGGTGGTTAGCCCATGAATCCCTCAATGCCAACTGGCAAGGTAGGGATTAAAAGAATATCCTGTTTTTGGAATGTACATTCTAGGTCACCAAAGAACATCATATGGGATCTTACAGGAAAGCCAGGATCACAATGGTTTTTAATATCATTGTGAAATGAATGTACAGGTGCAATGTAAGAGGCTATTTATGTATACTGAAAGTATGTTTTAAAAGCTTGCAGCAAGGTAGAGTTGACAAATGGATTTTCTGACAGACATAAGTTACAATCTCAGCTGGCATGTAAATTAAGCTTTGTAAACAAACACAATGGAGAATCATTTACATATGAAACCAACGGAGGGATGTGAAATCAACAGGGAGGCAGTATAAACCACAGAGAGTTATCCTGACTGAGTACAAACAATGAACTCTGGGGGCTATAAGTAGTCAAGGAACACACCCCTTTATTCTACACCTAAGGAAAGTAACTGGGCAGTGCAATTACATTCATGAAAATGGGATCACAATCAGCCTTAGCTGAAACACTGCAAAGAACATTTGGGGTGAGATAACAGGATAACCTAAGGAAGGTTAGTTTCATCTCCAGAAAGCTTGTTATGATTTTGTTTCGTATGTAACTCTTTTGTTTCCACTACACCTACTCACTATCTCTTGAATCTTGGATAGTTAAGATATTTATAGTGAAAACTACACTATAACTTAGCTTGTGGTATTATACAAGGAGTTACTCCTGAATTGAATCAAACAAGCTGGTGTGTAGAATAGTGATAGAGATGCAGCCGTGTTAGTCTGGTCTAGCTGAAACAAAAGACAGAACTATGTAGCACTTTAAAGACTAACAAGATGGTTTATTAGGTGATGAGCTTTCGTGGTCCAGACCCACTTCCTCAGATCAGTATGTGGAAGAAAATCAGCACAACCATATATACCAAAGTGATACAATCAAAAAAATGAATGCATGTGAAATTGACAAATCAAATTTTAGAACAGAGTGGGGGTGAGGGGGGAAGGTTAGTGTCTGTGAGGTAATGACATAGGGGTAATAACAGGGGAAGTTTCTGTGAGGTAATGACATTAGGGGTGATAATTGGGGAAGCTATCTTTTTAATGGGTGAGATAATTAGAGTCTTTGTTTAAACCCATACATAAAGTGTCAAATTTAAGTATGAATGACAATTCTGAAGCTTCTTGTTGAAGTCTGGAGTTAAAGTCTCTTTGAAGCAATATGCATGTTTTAAGGTCATTGAGGGAATGGTCAGTTTGGCTGAAATGGCAAGCAACAGCTTTCTCTCTGAGAGAGAGTCTTATGTCTGTTTTGTGTGCATTGATTCTTTGGTGAAGTGTCTGAGACGTTTGTCCAATATACATAGCAGACGGACACTTTAGGCACATGATGGCATAAATTATATTTCTGGATGAACAGGAATATGTGTTCTTGATCTTGTAACTGGCATGGTTAGGTCCAATAATGGTGTCAGCAGAGTAAATACGTGGACAAAGCTGGCACTGGGGTTTGTTGCAAGGGAAAGTTCCAGGGTTGGTATTAGTGTGGTATGTCCTGTGGTTGTTGGTAAGAATCATCCTGAGGTTAGGTGGGTGTCTATAGGAGACTACAGGTTTGTCTCCCAGAGCCTCTCGGAGTGTAGTAACCTGTTCCAGTATAGGTTGTAGTTTATTGATAATGCGTTGGACGGGTTTAAGTTGGGGGCTATATGTGATGACAAGTGGTGGTCTATTGTTGGTTTTCCTGGGTCTGTCTTGAAGTAGATGGTTTCTGGGTATTTGTCTGGCTCTTTCAATTTGTTTTTTTATTTCTCCGGGTGGGTAATTGAGGTTTAAAAATGCTTGGTAGAGATCCTGAAGTTTCTGGTCTCTGTCAGTGGTATTAGAGCAGATGTGCTTGTATCTAAGGGCTTGGCTGTAGACGATGGATCGTATGGTGTGTCCTGGATGGGAGCTAGAGGCATGTAGGTAACTGTAGGAGTCAGTGGGTTTTCTGTAGAGAGTGGTGTCTAATTTACCATTGGTGATTTGTACTGTGGTGTCCAGGAAATGGATCTCTCATGTAGAATGGTCCAGGCTGAGATTGATGGTGGGGTGTAGGTTGTTAAAGTCTCTGTGGAATGTATCCAGTGTTTCTTGGCCATGGGTCCAGATCATAAAGATGTCATCGATGTAGCGTAGAGAAGGGGTAAAAGGGGACGGGATCTGAGGAAATGTTGTTCTAAGTCAGCCATAAAGATGTTAGCGTACTGTGAGGCCATGCGGGCACCCATGGCTGTGCCGCTGATCTGGAGGTATAAGTTGTCCCTAAACTGGAAATAATTGTGGGTGAGAACAAAGTTACACAGGTCTGCTACCAGATTGGCAGTGGTATCCTCTGGGATAGTGTTTATAATTGCTTGTAATCCGTCTTCATGTGGGATGTTGGTGTAGAGAGCTTCTACATCCATGGTAGCAAGGATGGCGTTATCAGGGAGGTTGTCGATGTTTTGTAGTTTTCTCAGGAAGTCAGTAGTATCTCGGAGATAGCTGGGAGTGTTGGTTGCGTAGGGTTTGAGAAGTGAGTCTACATAGCTGGATAATCCAGTAGTGAGCGTGCCGATACCTGAGATGATGGGGCATCCAGGGTGTCCAGGTTTATGGATTTTGGGAAGCAGATAGAACAATCCTGGTCGGGGTTCAGAAGGTGTGTCTGTGTGGATTTGGTCCTGAGTAGAGGTAGGGAGTTTAAGGAGACAGCGTAGTTTCTTTTGGTATTCTGAAGTAGGATCAGAGGAGAGAGGTTTGTAAAATGTGGTGTTGGAGAGTTGTCTAGTTGCCTCCTGGTCATAGTCGGATTTATTCATAGCTGGTGTGTAGGCCTGGTATTTCTGTGAGTGTTCATTAGCAGGGCTTGACAAACGGCAGTGAAACCTACTCGCCAGCCCCGCACTGCGCATGCACAAGACCTGCATTGTGCATGCGCGTGCCACCGGTGAACGGGGCGACCAGCTGAAATCTACTCGCCACAGGCGAGTAGATTCAGTGATTTGTAGAGCCCTGTTCATTAGCAATGAAGCAGGATCCTACAGGGCAATGCTTCAAAGGAACTGAGTCTGGGGGCACCATAACCTGCAAGCCAAGGGAAGGCATAGCCCAGAGAAGACAGCTTCACTGCCTAACAGGCTGGTGGTATCAGTAAAGTACAAGCTGGTTTCCCTCACTCTGGAGGCCAGGGTGAGGGACAAGGTGATGCAAAGTCCTGAGTACCTTGAATACTATCACAGGAGGAATCACCAAAAGAAAAAAAACTAGACAAAAAAAAAAAAAAAATCACCCAGATTTCAGAAAAGCACCTGGCTCAAATTTTGTATCTCTTTACCACAACAGAATGTGCAATACTAGTAATAATGCATATGCCATTTAGAAAATCAGGGCCCAAATTTCCAAGACAAGTTCTCTTGCTTGGTTCTGACTATCTGCTGGAGACAGGAAGACAATTAAGCAGGACTGGACAGATACCCCCTCTTTATACATAGAGATATGTCATAAGAACTTTGCTTCCCCCCAGATCTCCATGTACTGATATTACAATCTGTACCAACTGTCTGGGTTGATCTATGGACATTGGAGTACTAAGCTATTCTTTTTGCTTAATCTCAGTGGTTTTCTCACTCACACACATGCACACACAGTTGAACTGTAGTCCATTAAGAATAAAAGTCTTATGTGTTCAGAGATTTGAAGAACTACAGAGATATTTTCTAATACATTCCCAAGCTACACACAGAACTTCTCTAAAGTATTTTCCTCTTGTTAACTGAAACAGCAACTTAAGGCTTCCAATTACTAATGCAACACTTTGGACTGCAGAAATGTAGCATTTGCATTTACTCCAGAGTATATTTACAGTGGACATATTTACATTTGCAACAGTAAGCTATACATAAACAAAAATCAACACTACTCTATTATTGTATTCTTGACTGGATTAGGAATAAAATAAATGAATAAAATGTTATGTATATTTCTATACATGAGATTTACAAATTACTATACGACAATAAGTTACATTACTTTAAAAAATTCCAATACTTCTATGTATGTTTTTATTTTCAATTTATAGCAGGACCATAAAACTCCATTTTAGTTACGGGTCTCTAACTATTCCCATTATAAACACTTGAGACCTTGTCAGAACAGAAAGCACTTCTTATTTTTAGAAGGTTTTGAGCACCTTTCAATTCCCAATGAGGTAACAGTGTAGAGGGTACCCAGCACTCTCCTAGAAGTGCTCAGGATTTCTTTGAAGTTAGACCTTTTGTTGTGCACATGGAGTTTTAATATTCCTCTTCAAAATGTGACCTTCAAGGTCTCCCAAACAAAGGCCTGATGGCTTCCCTGTAAGTTAAAAATGAAGTGGTATTTCATTTTCTTCAAAATGCTTAGTAAAAAAAACAAATAAGGATCCACTGAGACTTTAATCCTTCATAAAAAGATGTTAATTTTTCTACACTGGTTCCTAAAAATCTCTCTTAGTATCACCTCATGTTCTCAAGCAATCAGCAGAAATACACAGCCCTTCACCAAATCTAATTCCTAGTGGATAGCTGTATACCTCAAATCCCTCAGAACCAATTTTCCTTCTTTACTCAACAAATTATTCTGGAATAGCCTAAGAGATGCAGATATACAGACTATGGTACATTTGTGGAGGAGCCTGCATTCTGATTGTATACACTGCTATCCATCCCCCATGAATCAATCAAAAGTGTCTAAGCCACCCAGAAAAAAGTTCCAGGGAAATTTTTCCTAAGTAGCAGCATTTAAATTTACAATAGACACAATATTATTTTTATGTCTTGTTTAAATCATTTACCTGTATAATATTAGGCAAGTTCTATGTGCTTAATTACTTGCTGAATTGTCTACCTTCCTTTAACTAGTGATTTGAAAGGTAAAAAGTTATGTAAACAAAAATTTGCTATGAATTGCAAAAGTAAAGTTGATTACAGTCAAACTTGTACTTATCAAATAACTGATGCACAAAAAGTGTCTACAGTATTGTTGAAAATTATTTCACTACAATTGAGGATTGCACTATGTATTCTCAAATGATAATGTCAAATGGTCAAAATTAGATTAGTGGAGGTGGCTTAAGTATAAAGAAACAAATTTATATGGCTGAGTCATTACCAAAAGAAATCTGCCCCAAGGGATGGGGAATGTGAGGTCTGGAGACGTATTTTTTTGAGACCTTGTTAAAAAACGCACTGAAATTCTTTACATACAATAAAAGCAATTTGATCAACAGTGCAACTGTTAGCTCATCAGTCTTAATGAATACTGTATCAAATTTACACTAGTACAAATAAATTCCCCTAAATATATTTTACAGTTTCTTGCAATTATCCCAAATTAGTTGCTGCAGTCTAAAAATAATGGCAGAAAATGAACAATCCATTTATAAAGTACTTGCTAAAATTTTGCTGGAACAAATGAATTATTTATTTTAAGTAATGAATGTTTAACTGTAGCATTTTAACACTCATTAATAATTTAGTGAAATTGAGATTTTGGTTGAACTGTTAATACAACGGTGCATCTAACATGCCAAATAATCTCTTTAATCATCCATTTCTAGAATAAAAAGGCTATTTTAATAACAAAGCATTTAGCAATCTAAGCGGATATCTGAGAAACCCAAACTACAATATATAGTCTTACCGTTGCAATTGGCCCATCCACATGATAGTCTAGACTGAAGACATCCCATCCAGTGTCACCAGGAGATACCTATATTTAAAAAAAATGCTACAGTTAGTCATGTACCAATGTCTGCACAACGCTGAAATCTTGTATACCGTTCTCCCAAGAAATATGAAAATGCAGATACATTTGCCAAAAATGGCTTCTATCTATCTATATTAATATTATTTAGAAGATTTACCTGCATTGCTCTGATCCTTCAGGGCAAGGGGCTCGTGATGTTGGGGGTGCAGGAGTCCGGGATCGTGGGTAAGGAGGGGCTCAGGGCAAGTGCAGGAGTACGGATGGGAGTTATGGGAGGGTGCTGAAGACAGGGGCAAGGACCGGACCAGGCCAGTGGAGGCCACACTGGCTGGCTAGTGGCTGCTCCCCATGGTCATTGGGGAGTATAACTATTCCCAGTGCTTGCTGCTCCCCTATGGTAATTCAGAAGTGTAACTTTCCCTGCTATCACAGTCCTCCCTTTCCATTTGATGAGAAAAAAATCACATTTTAGACTAGGGATGTGAATGGTTAATGCTTTCTGGGTGATGCTTACCAGTTATGGTTAACCGGTGGGGGCCTGCCATGGGTTGTAGACTCTCCAGCCCAGTTGGAGCAGCCCCTGTCCATAGCAGGCCCAGGCTAAGCATCACATTCCCTCACAAAACTCCCATAATTTACAGAAGTCTCTCTCTCGCAAGGCTGACTCAGAAAATATTCACTATTCATTTTCTTCATGATTATGTACCACTGGTGTCACAAAGACTCTGCCCCCCAATTCTCAGAGTGGGGACCAATCAGTTAATTTCAGCCCCCCGTTTCTCAACCACTAGTCCCTGTATAAATTACAGCAGGACTCTCCCTACTCTCTCATGCTGCTAGAGTAAGGGACCTTATAAAAGCAGATGATCAAACTCAGTAGAGCTAGTGTTACATTTGAGGGTGGAGAGGAGACAATAGGGAACAGCTGGCGTAGCAGGAGGCCCACCACACCAAAGATCCACTCTTAATATAGAGTGAGGAGACAGAATTCTCTGCTGGGAATCTCCAGCAGGTAAGGTAAATTTGTTCTGTGTAAATTTGTGCTATTGTGCTGAGCAATACAAAGGCTACATCTAAACTACAAAGATTTTTCGAAAGAGGATATGCATATTCCACGGGAATTTGCAAATCTTCTTCCGATCGCATTTTTGAAAGAGGATCTTTCGAATGTGAAAGTAGTCTGGACGTGTTTTTTTCAGAAAAAACGCTTTTCCTAAAAAAAGATTTACATGATTTTTCGAAAAAGGTTTTTTTTCCCGGAAAAAAAAACCCGTGTCCAGACTACTTTCACTTTCAAAAGATCCTCTTTCAAAAATGCGATCGGAAGAAGATTTGCAAATTCCCACAGAAATTGCATATCCTCTTTTGAAATAAAAACATAGTTTAGACTTGCCCCCATAGTGGACAGAAGAAAATGGTTCAGCACAAAGAGAGATCAGATGTTCATCTGATCCAAAAGCTAATTTTAGATCTTGATACCAGAAAATAACTTTTATGTCAGAAGATGAAATGACCAAGAGTACCTCCAGAAGTCTAACATCCAAACGTTTGAGGATCTCAGGGTTATCAAACTGTGCATTAGTTGCCCTGACCGCTGTTTCAAGGATTCCCGTCAGATTATGCTGATACAAAGTGGTAGCTGGTCGGGCAAGCTCTGGCCTGGAGATCATAAAATAAAGTCATTATATACAGTTCATGCTATTGTACAGTAGCAACTGCATTGAGTTTACACAACACTTAAACATTTCTCTCCAAAATGCATTTTCAAAATTAAGGACAACTGTTTACATTCACTACCTGAATGACTGCGAAATGAGATATTAAACAACATTGAGAGATTTTAAGTAATTTGTCTATTTGTGTATATAACACAAACATCAATGTTTAGTAAGAGATTTATTACTATTTGATGCAATTTTAAAGATTAGATTGGTATCTAACACAAAATTGTTCTATAATTTTAGTCACATTTAAAATCAGAACGAACTACTGTTTATTTGTACTTCATTAATACAACAGCTAGAACCAGCACGTCACTAATTTTAGTTAGTGGTTATGAGAATTTTGTACGTAAGAATCTTAAGTACTTAGGGCTGGCTTTCTGGTAGGGAAAAACACTTCTTGATGTAGAACTTTAAAAATTAGACATAATCCTCAATTTAATGGAACCTTTTTAAAGTTCTACATCAAGTGGCTGTTTTTCTGCACTAAAAAGTTCCTCACTACTTATGCATCAAATGCAATATTGATTCTATATGCCATCTCTAGGTTTTTTTGCTGCACATTATTTGTTTTCTGAAAAAGCACAGACACATTTCATCAATACAAATGTTGGCCAAAGTTGTTTTTGATGTTTATCAAGCTAATGGAAGCTTTGCAATACACAAACTGTTTTGTGGGAAAAGAAGAGCTGCTTATGGATTTTTTTCCTTTTACGTATGAAATTCAGCAACATGACCACCAACTAAAATAAAACTCTGCAAGTAGGCTTCTTACAAACTCAACTGGGCACTTATGGCTGCAGCTGAGGGTGCCAAAAGTTAACAATGTGAACTGCCAATGAAGCTCTAATCATCGGTCTTAACTACACACACTAAACATTTTTTGGGGAAAAAAAAAATCAAAGACTTAGACCTAAAAAGATGTAGAAATGTTGTGTTTGAGCAGTGCTCATGATCGGTGTTTTAAGAGAACTAGAAAGTGAGACAGAATTTACAAATCACAGGTATTGGAAATGCAAGCAGCCAAGAGGATGAGAGTAACAGTAGTTTAGCTTTCAACGATCTGGGAATTCTTTCATACTCACTACTTACAGGAGAAACCAAATTTCAACTAATATCAAAAGGAAAAAAAAAAGAGTCTGATATTTGTTGAATCTAAGAATCTTTACATACCCACTATAATAAAATATTAGCTGCATTTAAAAATTTTCTTTTTAGAAAATGATCTGTTGTACATTTGCAAATATTAGAAATGCATTATAATTATACTGCATGTCGTCTTACTTGAGCAAGTCCATTAAGTGTCTTATAAAATCTCCTTGCCCAAGAAGTAAGTAGCGCCTCATAGCCTGCATGTGCTCCAGTAAATTGTATTTTTTATTGAGAACATCCAACAAATATTTGCTGGTCTCAAAGTAAGCTGCATCAATTTTTCCCTGAAATGCATTTTCCAAATCTATGAACAAGTCAGCAGCTGCAAAAACAAAAAAAGAAAATATTGGTTAACACATGTTTAAAATACGAACAAACACTGAAGATGAAAAAATAAGTGATACCTCTATATTTGTATTACCATTGCCACAGATTCTGATTCTCTATTACTGAACTGACCTATTCATGAAAATCTGAAGCAGGTCTGGAGTAATCTGTACATTAATTTTGGTCATATAACAAAAAATGGTCAATGTTGGTATGATGGGTCCCATGTTTTTCTTGGCAAAGGGCTAGGACAACACCCACTGCCCCAGCTCTGAGGCACCAAGGGCCCCAATAGAGGGTCAGAAAGGTGGTAGAGAAGGGAAGCAGGGAAGGGATCTAGGTCTAAGCTCCAGACCCCTGCAGGTTTCTTATCCTCTCCCCCCTTAGGTAGGGTTACACTCAGTCCTAGATTCTGGGGGAAGGAGTCTCCCTGCTTTGCTGGGACAGGGTCTCCTTCCTCTGGTCTCTCAAATCTCAGCAACACACCTCCAAACTTGACCCTCTCTCCTTCCTCACTCTATCCTATCTGCCTGAAGGGGGAGGGGGTTGAAGGGTAGGGGAGGTTATTAGGTTCCTGACTGAGCCTTAATTGGCAACAGGTGCTTCAATTAGCCTATAGTAGCCTTCTCTAGTTTACAGAGAACCAGGCCCTAATGAGCCTAGGGCTCATATCTCCCTTCTAGCTCTCTCCCACTGTTCTCTAGCCCTGGTGTATTACAGCCAACATTAAGCCAAGATTGTCAATATTGAATTTCAAATTAAGAATATTATTTTATCACTTTTACAGCAAGCAGCTGTCTATTTTATCCATCTGCTGTGATATTGCCGTATTCAGGATTACACACTATTCTACAACCGTCCAACTGAATTTACGGATAGGATGTTTCTGCAAAAGGGGATAAGAGGAAATGTGCTGTGATGGTTTTAAATAAAACAAGTATTTAAAAAGTGGAGAGAATTCTTGTTTAATAATGCAAATTAAATTTTCCAGAGTTAATTGTAATCCTGGCATTCTACTTAGAGATGAATCACTAGTCAGATGAAAGAAATTGTACTATGGGACAGAGTTTAGAAACAGTGGCAGAAATGTAACAGTAAAATTTAAAAGCAGGAGAAAATGCAAGCAACCAAGAAATGATATTCCTAGGGGAAATAGCTGAAATAGATACATACCAGGAGGGAGAAACCTCAGAAGCTCCAGCATTACAAGCAACTTAAGCGTGAGTGGAAAGTAAATTCAGTATTACCAATCATAAACATGCAAAAAGCAAGTGTCAGGCTAGTAAGTCATAAGACTGACTTAGAAACTGTGAGATTTTTAGAAAATAGTACATGTATGGTAGTTTATATGCCTTCTGGTAACTTAAGTTTTAAAATTCACATCCTAGCTTTTCTCTACAGCCATCCAGGCTACAAAATTACAGTTTTAAAATGAAAGCTGAGCGTCTCATGTAATCAAATGATTCCAGGAGCGGGGAATTTAGGAACAACACTAAATATCACAAGACTCACAATAAAAGTTAGAAGAATAACTTTTTGTGAGAGCACCAAAATAAACTTGTGAGTTTTCAGTGGTGAGACAGAGAGGGATGAAGAAATGACCAAAACACATGCGCTTCAATGGAATCACATCAGTTAATAAGGATGAAATAGTTCACCTCTACATGGCTCTAGTACAGAGGTAGGCAAAAGGGCCTCCGTGGGTGCATCTAGCCCAATGTTTCTTAAAGGCAGCTGGAGGTGTGCCACATAGAGAACAGAATTCAAAATGGCAGCCCTTAAAGGGCGAAGCCTCTTCCCCCCCGCAACAATTTTTCTCTGGGTGTCTCCCATAAAAAAAATTATTGTTTGGTGTTCCTCGGTCTTAAAAAGTCTAAGAAACACTGATCTAGCTTGTGAAGACCCTGCGGCTCCCCTGCCCCCAGGCCAATTAGGGCCTGGGGGCAGGGGGAAGCGCACAAAGTTTCCTCCGCCCTGCCAGGAGCACTCGGCATTTAGAAGTTCCAGGTGCTCCTGGCAGGGTGGGAAGAGGCTTTGCATGCTCCCCCACCCTCAGGCCAATCAGGGCCTGGGGGCGGGGGCAACGCACAAAATTTCCTACGCCCTGTCCACCATGTGAGTATGCAGTGCTTAGAAGCACCACATGCTCCTGGAAGAGTGGGAGGAGGCTTCACGCACTCCCCTGCCCCCAGACCCTGACTGGCCTGGGGGGACAGCAGGGGAGTGCGGGAAGTCTCCTCCCATGCCAGGGGCATGGGCACTAAGGGGAGCCTGGGGGGGAACGCAAAGAGCTCTCTCATCCCCAGATCAATCATGAACCCTGAAATATCCCATCCCGCCCCTTCCGCTTGAGACCCCACCCCTGCTGCTTGAGGTCCAGGGCCACTTCAAAAATTTCTGAAGTGGCCTCCGGCAAAACATTATTGCCCACCCCTGCTCTAGTACATCTGCACCTGGAATATTGTACTTATACTCTTCATATCATATTACTATTGACACTGATGAAATTCAGTGAGAAACAACAAACATTACCAGAAGACTAGATTACATGTACAAAGATGTTTAAGAAATAAATATGGATAGATAGGTTACATGACAAAAATGTATGTGTGGTGAAGATAGAACAGTCTATAGATATTTTAAGAATAAATGGAGAAGAAATATATAGACTTATGAAAGGGACTCAAACTAGAAGTAGGTGAACAAAATTAAGAAAGGGAACACTGCAACAAAACATTAAAAATTTCTACAGAGTGAATGAGTGAAAATTTCTTTATGTTCGAATGAGATTATCCAAAGGAAAAGGATTGTTACATTTAAAGCTCAACTAGACAAAAAGCACTAGAAAGTATATTGTAGGAAATAATCTACATTGTCTGATGTTAGTGACCTGGTCATTTTTCATCATCTCCAAATTGTGTCAGTTTGGGGGTAAAAAGGTAATAAAGGGAAGAAAATATTACTTGAAATACCAATTTAAATAAATGGTGTTATTTTACCCTTTTGTGTTCCCCGCCAATACAACATTTTTTCAGTTTATTTTAAATTTAAAAGGGAGAGAGGACTGGAATGGGGAAAATATTTCTGGTTTGGTAATTCCTTCAAGATAATATAGTGGAATTTTAAAGTAAATATCTCCTTAAATACACTGCCTCCTGACTAACTCTGAAGCAATCTACACTACAGGTAGGACCACGAATGTTGTTGGATCAGAGGAGGAGAGGTGTCTAGGCTGGGGTGTGCGGCCAGCGGCAGATGGCCAGGCCGGGGCTGATGGCAAGGCTGGGAAGCATGGGCTGGTAGGGCTAGAAGCCAGAGAGCATGATTAGCAGGTGGGGCCAGGGCCAAGGCCAGCAACAGCACCAGGGAGTGTGGCAAGCAGCCAGGGCTGGGGCTAGAGCCGGAAGCACAGCTGGGAGAGGAGCCTGGTGACCCCCAGGAGAGCAGTAGGGGCCCAGAGAGTTTGTGCATATCCCTGTGTCTTTCTGTTCAAGAACGCCTAAACAGTAAGAGCTAGGATCACCTAATTCAGTATACACCTTTCTCTTATATCTTAAAGCAACCTAAGGGTTTGGTTGTGCCAGGAAAATGGGATGTGCCTGGAATGGGATTGCTACTCATAAAACCATACAGAAAAAAGAGAGACAATCATCAGGCAGGTGGAACTGAAGCTCCCCCTCCCCCAGATCCATACAGAAATATTGCTGGTTGTTCCCCTTTGTCAGGGAGCAAGGGGAAAGTGCTGCTACAATACTACAGGACTAAAGAGGGAAATTACATATTTACGTCTCACTGAGACATCTTTTGTAGAATGACTTAGTACAGGTACTGATAGAATATATATGATTTTTTTTTTTAATTCCCCTTCCTGGTCCCATCTACCCCATCCCCAAAAAGTCACTCCATAGTTTAAAGCAAGGGTCTCGAACTTCTGGCCCATCGGTGATCCTGGGCCAGAACAGTTGCACAATCCAGCCTGGGAGTCCCAGCAGGCTGGGCAGCGTGAAGAGGAGGAGAGATTGTTCATTCCTATTCCCCAAGACCCGCCCCTTCCGTTCCCCTCCATGGCACCCCATTCCTGAGGATGTGGCTTTGGGGATTAACGGGGAGGCCTGGCATGGCAGCAGCAGTTGAGGACCCCCCCACCACACTTCATGTGGCAGCAGGACCCGCATTCAGCTAGTGGACTGCTGGCCTGGGACGACCCACGGCTGGGAGTTTAAGACCCCTGGTTTAAAAGTCACATACTGTTTAAGAGTAATGACAACAGATCTAAAATTCAAAGGTACAATTAGGTTATCAGTTTTTTATCATACCATCTTTTGGTGATTCTGCAGACTTTGCCACAGCTATCATCTTTGTAGATGGTGTTTGGTCATGACAAACCTGATGTAAGAAGTTTATGGATTTTCCTATTAGAAGAACCTAGACACAAGAGAATAACTTTTTGAAGTTATTTTATATAAACAATAAAAATGAGATGCAAGTTGTTGCCTCCCTGCTCCCAACCACTGAAAACAGACCAACCCTCTGACGTGTGTGTTATACACACACACACATACACAGTTTGCTTTTACTAGTGCTCTTTCTTCAAAGCAATTCAATTATACAAAGCTTCTTCATCTCAAAGTAACAATCTAGACAACATGGCAGGTTCAGAACATTCTGCTAAATTTATACCAGCTGTTCTTAATGTTATCAGCCATAAAAAGCAGAAAAGGGACAATAAAACAATCATTTTGCCCATACCTTTTTCGACTGATCCATTGTAATAAATGAAGGGATCATAGATTTTCTCAAAGTGTACTTGTCATGCCACAACCGGTCAGCTTTAACTGTAGGGTCTGAAGCTACAAAAAACTGCAGGTTGACAGAAATAAGAGAGATACATTAGATATAAATTCCATGTAAATTCTGTTTATATTTCACCCACATTCACCCACTCTTGTATTTCACTTCTTACTGGACACATATTACACATACACATTTATTTACAGTCCCATGTGAAGCAGGTGTTGTCATTGTCTTTGGGCTTTTTTGGGAAGTGGATTTATTTTGTTTTGTTGTTACCTTGAACAGTACATGCATATACTACATAGAAGTCAAACTGTATTTTTGTTTAAGCATTTTGGTACTTTCATGTTGTGCGGACAGTGTTTTGACATTACTGTTTTTTGGGGGACAGCACCATTTTGGCACATAAAAAGAACCACAGCTAAATCCATAAAAACTAACCCATTATTTCTCCTGTGTTTCTTGTGAGAAGGATAAGGATCGTTCAGGGAAGCTGTGCCCTCCATGGGACAAAAAGGACCACATCCCTGGTCTCACAGAATATTTTTAGTCATGGGTGACTAAAAAAAATAGCATACAAGGGATCTGACTCAGATATAGTCTCTCATGTGGGCCATTCTGCCTACCCAGCCCCTAGCGGCAAAGAATGAGGCCAATAGGAGAAAGCTCCCTTTCTGGGCACTCTCTTCCCACCTAAGTTCTTTGAACAAGGACTTAGAAATCTATCCTAAAAGAGTTTAATTGGGAACAAAGTGAGGAACGGGCAGACACCTACAATAATTTAACAAAGATAACGGCCCAGATTGCAGACTCTTCCAAGCCCCTCCAGCCTTTCCAATACCCTTTACCTCAAATATGAGTGAGAGATGTACAGACAAGATAGTGAGGTGAGGGAAATCTCATCTGTCTGTAATGATGCAGAGTCTGAGAAAGGAGCAGCAACACTTTCATCCCCAGGAGGACAGAATTAAAGTTATGGTGCATTGTCTGTAGTGAGATGCGTAGAGGCGTGTAGTGAGGTGTGAAGAGGGCATGCATAATTAGAGGCCTTAACTTACAATTACTTGTTCTTTGGGTTTGGTGTTAAGTATGTTATGTGCAGACTAACCTTACACACAACATACTCTTATGTATTTTCTTGTTTACTCTGATTTTGAAGGGACTGACAACACAGCAATACCTTAATTAATTAAAAACAGGATATGATGCATAGCAGGCTGAGGCATTTTAATGAAGGTCCTAGTATTTGGTTGATTGGCAGATTTTCACTCAGAGGTAAGGACGATATCCAAGCCCACTCCCCACATAATCGAAGTGGCCTTCCCTAGAGCAGTCCGATAACTTTCTTCCTATATCTAGTAGTTGCTGCTACTCCTCTCCTGGGGGATTTTAACAGAAGTCATTGCATCATTTACAATCAAGTCACATTATCAAGCCATTTTTTGTAGCTATGAATGTTTATCAAGATATTTTTAAATGAAATAGATTCTGATGCTGTGACATGACTGACCCAGGGTTCTAAACAGATGCCTACTCTGCCTCGGCATAATTCAGCCTTGCCCACAGATGTAAATGAACTCCAGCGAGTGAGAGCCAGGGTGAAAAGTCTAGCAATGGATATGCTATCTATTTGGATACGTCTAGACTACATCCCTCTTTCAACAGAAGGATGTAAATTAGATGCTTCAAAATTACAAATGAAGCCGGGATTTGAATTTCCCGTGCTTGAGGTTCACGGGATATTTCAAAAAACGCTTCTATTTTCGAAAGAACCGCGTCTAGACTGCGGTTTCACTTTTGAAATACCGCTTTTTTCAAAAGAGCGCCATGATGCAATTATACAAATGAAGCGAGGGAAATTCAAATCCCGGCTTCATTTGCAGTCTGTTGAAAGAGGGATGTAGTCTAGACACACCCTTAGTGACTTCTTGTGTGGGTGCAGCTTCAGAGAAAGACTGCAGTATTTCCCCCACACACTTTGAGTCTGACTATGTGCGTGTTCAGATCATCAGCTGTATCTATACTTATCAGAACAGCCTAGTTATTTAAAGATTAACAATCTGATTTTTTTTATTATTTTAACTTTTTGTGACAATTATAACTGACAGATTAGACATAATGTAAAGTGGTATTTGGGATGGATTTACAAAAGACCAACTACAGAAACTGGTAAGAAATTATAGTAAAATAATCGGGCTATGTATATAAACCAAACAACTTCAGATTTTTTTTTAATTTTTCACATAATGAGGCTAGGAGCCATGTATAAGGTGCTAATGGTATTATGATGCACTGAGACAACACATTATCCCAAGAATTAGTAATTTAAAAATCCTCTCAACCAAGCGAGTAGGTATAAAGTAATGCATTTACTTTATTGGTTAATCCTTTAACCACAAGGGCTAATTTTTACAGACAACATATAGATCTATCTTGGTAACTGGTATGATATTGATCAAGATCTAATTCCAAGTTGGATTTGATTTAAATCAAATTGATTTAAATAATTATTTGAATCACGGTCAGGAAGGCTCGATTTCATCATGGTTTTCTGCATAAAAGTGCATTCTTGTTGGTTGTTATATCCTTAATACATATTCTTCACAATTCAGAGATAGATGTTGGTTTCATTTTTAGAAGGCGCACACTACACATTTTTAAGCTGATTTATTTTGAAAACTTTTCAGATCAGTTTTACAGCTATATCAGAAAGTGAATGATTGTTTGGTTATTTCATTTACCAAAGGTAATTGAAGCAGATAGTTAGCATCCCAATGACTTCATAAATATCTCCAATTCCACAGGTTAACCATTAATATTTGGAGGATTTCTTTCCATTCTGTATTAGGAGGACATCACCAAACAGACATTTAAACTGTTTTATTTAACTGAAACAACAATAATATGTATTCTGGATTTTTTTTCTTCAACAAACATATACTATTTTAGCAAAACAAGCACATGAAATTTTTTGAATTTAGTTAAACATTCAGTTTTTTTTTTAAATCACGTAAATGAAATATTTTTAAACAAAAATGAAATTGACTAGGTCAGCCAAGTCAGAGGAGAAACTTAAAATATTGGCTTCTATTTATTGAACTTTTTGAAACATTGCACTTTTAGAGAGAGGTAAGAGACTGACTGTGTACACAAATGTGCAGAGGGACAATAGGTTTGAGGTCTGTTATTTCTCACCTTTATTTATTTAAAAACATTTTTGCTGTTAACAATCATGTTATCTCTGGAGACACAAATGTGAGGACTGCAAAACTAAGCATCTCTGATGGTACCTTCTAGACTGAGCACAAAGTCCCATTGGATAGATAAGTTAATCTTTCTCAGTGATCTACACTAAAAGCCTCTGGCGCCCCATAAAATTGGGTCCCTAATCCATAAACTATTGGAACTCATTTACAAAACTTTTCTTAAGCATGACATGAATTAGAATTTGTAATCCCTATTCCATGATGAGATATCTTTGAGCTATGATGTATCTTGAATAAATCTTTACATTGGATTTTTGATAAAATGCTTTTTAAGAGAAAAAATTCTATTTAAATAAAAAAATGCAATTTAAATTAAAAAAATCAGTTTTTTTTTAAATCATTGATTTTAATCCACCCTGATCAATATGAACAATGAGAAGTGTAATTTAAAAAATAAAAACCTTAGACAATTCAGTTACCTCTGGAAATTATGAAAACAATGCTTCATCTTAGCCAGGAGTAGGCAACCTTTTTAAACCAAAGAGCCAAACTATATCAAAATTCAGAACAAGTGATCAACAAGAGCCATATGAGAATGCCCATTTGCATTACTAAAAGATACAACTTAATATTACTAATAATTGACATAATGGTTATTAATAGCATAAATGAAACATTGTTCTCAAGAACTTATTAAGTGGGACTTCTGCTGCTGCATCTTTCCACACATTTCTTTGAAGTTTACATAACTGGTCAAATCCAGTTTCATGCACGCATTCAGGCAGTCTTCTGTCAATCTTGAGCGCAAATTATCCTTGATGTGACCTGATTACACTTTATAAGTATCTACATAGGGACTGACTATTTAATAAAGGGTTCTTCAACCTAGCAGAGAAAGGTATAACATTATCCAATGGCTGAAAGCTAAAACTAGATAAATTCAGACTGGAAATAAGGCATTAATTTTTGACAGTGAGGGCAATTAACCATTGGAACAATTGACCAAGGGTTGTGATAGAATATCCATCACTAAAAAAAACAAAACAAGAGTGGGTGTTTTTCTATAAGATATGCTTCAGGACTTATTCTGGGGGAAGTTCTTTGGCCCTTATTATACAGGAGGTCAGATCAGATGATCTCGGTGGTCCCTCTGGCGTTTGAATCTATGGAAATTACAGTTATCCTAGACATTAGTGCTAACCATAAGATGTTAATAAACTACAAAACAATAGTGAAGCCTCATATTTCCAGCACAAAACAGGCTACATGCAAGGGTTGGAACAATTTTTGTACACCATAATATTCTGAGTACGCTCTCCAGAAAGAGGTTGAGAGTTTGGGTTTTCTCTAACATCAGTTATTTTGCCATAAGTAGAGGCAAGATGCTGGACTAAATGGATCAGTTATCCAATTCAGTCAGGTTTTTATCTGAAGTAGTTTAGTTACATACACTGTAAGTTACATGGGCAATTTTATACTATAAAGCCGTGGTTACCAACAGGTCGATCACGAGGCCTCGACTAGTTGATCACGAGGCGTCCGGTCCCCCCTCCCCCATTTTCTCCCCACCCCTGAGAAGCCCCACTAGCTACCTCCAGTGAAAATGGAGGTAGTGCCGGCTTCCCGTGGGTGGACGGAAGTCCCGCAGCTTAGCGCCACTTCTGGGGGTTCCAGAAGTGCGCTGGCTGCTCTGCCAGGCGCGCTGCGGGAGGGGGCGTCGGCCCTGGAGGAGAAGCACAGCAACTTCCCTGCACCAGCGCAGGAGGGGTGAGTCGGCCCCGGGGCAGGTAGGTGTGCGCAGGGTTTCCCTGCGCCGCAGGGGCGGGGGGGTGTTTCAGCTCCGGGGCGGGGGGGTGCTGGGCCCAGAGGAGGCATGCTCCGGCTTCCCTCGGGGCGGGGGGGGAGGGGGGGCGGCACAGGGGATCCTGGGAGGAGGCAGATGCAGGGGACTCTCTACCTCCACAGGCAGATGCAGGGGACATACTGCCTCCACAGGCACCCTGCCCCCTGTCCCCATTCTCCTGCCCCCTGTTCCCACTCCCCACTCCCCTGCCCCCAGCCACAGAACTCTGTTCCCTCTCTCCTGCCCCCAGCCGCAGAACTCTGTGCCCACTGGCACCCTGTCCCCTGCCAAAGCACCCACTAGCACCCTACCCCAGTACTACGTCCCCTGTTCCCACCAACACAGTTGGGGCCACATTAGTGAAGCTTGGGGGGGCGGGAGGGTTGGAGGAGGTTTTTTTTGCATCTCATTTGTGTGGCCCCAACTGACTTTTCTTGGGTCAGTGACCCGACTCAAAACAGGTTCCCTGCCCATCTCAGAAATAAAGACAATGCAGAAACTTTTTGTTTGACATAGTATTTTATTTAAAAATGAACCCTGGCCAACAAACCCCAAATTGGGGCCAAGCCCCCATCTGGCCACAGCATCATAACACTCCTGCACCCCCCCCTTCGCCCGGACCCTACATCTGAGCCTGTCATACACTGGAACCCCCCTCGCCCTGAGCCCCTCACATACCCCAACCCAAATTCCTGAACCCTCACATCCAGAAGTCTGTGGCTTGCTTAGTACCTTAACCCTACATCTGACCCCAACACTGCCCGGCCTGGCGCCCCCTCCCCGAGCCAGCGTCCCCTTATCCACCTTCTCCTGCATCCAGATTTCCTCCCAGAGCTTGCACCTCTCACCCCTTCCCACACCGAAATCCCTCATTCCCACCCCGGAGCCTACGCATCCTGTCTCAACCCAGCGAGGTTACAGCTAGACTGCAGGAGTTTTTCAGGATTCCGGAGATATCCCAGAAAAACACTTGTGCATCTAGGGATGCATTTGTTCTTCTGCTTCTTTTACTGGAAGAGCAAACACGATCTTTCATTCACCCCTATATTCCTCTTTCCACGAGGAATAAGGGGGCTTCCAAAAGAAGGGGTTTTTCTGACATTTGGTCCAGTCTAGACAGGCTAAATATTGGAAAAACCTCTTCCTACAGAAAAACTGGGGAAAAAAGCAGCAGTATAAGGGTTGGGGATAGCAAGTGATGGAGAGGAGGAGAAGAGAGAGAGTGGGGCTTCAAGAAAGAGGCGGAGCTTCAAGGAAAGGGCGGGGTGGTAGATCTTGGCTTGTTCTGTCATTTAAAAAGTGATCTTGGGTGTAAAAAGGTTGGAGACCACTGGTTTAAAGTAATGCTATGCAACTGAACTATTCTTATGCTCATTGTGAGTTCAATCTTGCAGTTCAGTCTCACTGATTTTTCCCCCAAATAATAACTAGAAAAATCTCAATATTACTAATTACTTCATATAAACTTACTTCATGGTATGTATCCTCCAGTTCCCCATCATAAATCCAACGGTAAAGGAAATTCAAGACAGGATGGGACACTAGGCCAAGAATGTGTTGTACCAGAGACCTCATATAGGGATCTCCTGTTTTAGTGTAGGCATGGACAGCTGATGCTAGTTCACCTCCTTTTCTACCTAAGGAGAAAAAAAGTGCACAAGTGAAGGAAGGAAAACAGGTTCTGATTATGTACTTTAGACTTCAAAAATCACTTTCTTCGAGACCTGATGACTAATTAACTGTCCATTTCTGACCTTATACAGCAATTTTAAACCCAACACATGTAAACATAGCCTAAATGTTTATAACACATGTCACTCAGAGCAGTGGTTAGGGTATATGTACCTACATGTTGTGGAGAAAAGCAGGCTGCACTATAGCTACATACCCCAGTGTTACATGCAAACAGAAGGCTCTGGCAGAGTAGAGGTATAGGGAAAGTCTTGGCAGCAGGAAGCCATGAGAACTTTTTTGTGCTGCCTCCCTCCTGCCAGAGATTTTTTCCTATAATAGCAAAAGGCTCTGGCAGCTGCCTACAGGAGTCTTTCATTATGGCAAGAAATGGCACCTGAAGGTGGAAAAGACTGGCAGTAAGGAAGCGGCAGGACACTACCAATACTAAAAATAGCAGCATAGATGAGCGCAGTACAACTTGCATTAGACAGCCATTAATGGTACATACCCAGGTACATGGTTCAAGTGAGTCTTTAATTACTCACCTAAGTACTTCCTCACCATCTAAACTGTTATTTATACATTTCTAATTTCCTCTCTCTTGCCCTATAAATCATCTTTGCCCCGGCATCTCCTTACATTCCCATGTGCATGCACACACATACACGGTTCTGACCCTCTCTCCAATACTATCTATGTTTCCATGAACAGTTTTCCTCTTCCTCTTGCAATCTGAGTAGCTTTAGTGCAAAGGGTAGCTTTTGAAATAAAATATTTAGCATTAATGTCACTCTTTTTACTGTCATAACAGTAAAATTTCTCTCAGAACAGACTGCTACATAAAAAAAATTCTTCAGAGAAACTTTAAAGAGTGTCATTTCCCACTGTTCTCTGTGGTACCGAGGCAATATGCATTCTTCCATTAAGAAACTCTTTCAAAAAGGCCATAGCCCATTGTTGCCAATGAGGGTGAAAACCAGCTGCCCTGAGGGAAGACTATATACCAGGGGTGGGCAATTATTTTTTGCCAGGAGCCACTTCAGAAATTTTTGAAGTGGCCCCAGGCTGCACTGGAAGGGGCGGGGCCTCAAGCAGAAGGGGTGGGGGCTCAAGTAGAAGGGGCGGGGCCAGGATACTTCCCTGCTTCTCTACCCACAGACCGTGACTGGTCTGGGGGTGGGGGAGTGCATGAAGTCTTTGCCTCCCTCCAGAAGTTTCCCCTAGGCGCTCATGCCCCTGGCAGTGGGAGGAGACTTCACACGCTCCTCCTTCTGCCCCCAGGCCAATCAGGGCTTGGGGGCGGGGGAGCACGCAAAGTCTCCTCCTGCCCTGCCAGGAGCACGGGGCCCCGGATCAACCTGCTTAGTGGGCCAGATCTGGCCCGCGGAGGCCCTTTTGCCCACCCGTTATATACCCTCTATGGCAGGAATATCAGAGGAACACTCAGACCCACTGACAGCAATGGGAGATGGCAGCCATTTTGAAAGAGGGTAGGTCTTAGTGTAATTATATTATGGATGTTAGCTATCTAACTTAATAATCATGTAACTGCACCAAATCTTATTGGTTACATGATTATTCAATGGTCCCCAGGGGCCACAAGAGGCCCCTGCCATCCTGTGCTGCAGCCTCTGATAGACAGCAGCGTGGAATGGTAGGCAGGAGCCAGTCCTGTGCAGACTGGCTCCTACCTGCTGCCCCACGTTGCTACCTCTGACACAGGCAGCAGCACAAGGTGGCAGCGGCCTCTATCCACAGGGAGCCTGTGAGTGTATTATGGTTGTGTAATTATCTATTTAAAATTATGATAGTCTGGTGGATCTACAGCTTACAGACATATTTGAAAGAAAGGTGAATATTTTTACCTTGTCTTCAACCAACCAGTCACATTACCAGAAATCTACTCATTAAATTTGAAATATTAACAACTTAATAGAACTGACATCCATGGTTGGCATGCACAATCACTCCTGAAGTTACAACACTTGAATAAATAAATAAATAAATAAATAAATAAATAAATAAATTTTTAAAACAACAGACCTTGACAGTGATCAACAAGTGCCGCAAGTGTTTTGAGTCTTATTTTTGGATCATATGTCCACACTAGAAGACGACGAAGTGTTAAACTGCTCTCAAGTCCCAAATTTACACCCTGATCATCTTCAAGTTGCAACTGATCAAATTAAAAACACACAGGGGCAGTCAAAACACAGCATACAAGTACTGGCAGCAAACAGATATTCTAAATATTTTTGTTCTGAAATTATCTTTGTTCAGATTTTTTATCTCTACTCAATCAACAAAAGAGCATTTTACTGTAAAATACTTAGGATGAAACTTTACATACTGACATGAGAAGTGTAGGTGAAAGCACACAGCAAATGTTAAAATAGTGGCTCTGACAGAAGAAAGAAGCAGGGAAGGCATACATGTTCCATTGTGTAACAGAAGTATTAGACAGCTTCATGGATAGATAGTTACAAAAGCAGCAACAGGAAAAGAAATAATGCTGAAAAATAACAGGTGGTGATCAGAGAGTATTCAGAGAGTAACTGGAAAGAAACAAAACATGTAAAAAAAAAAAAAGAATACTAAGAGCAACAGAATGAGTAATGAAATTTCAATCACGATCACAACAGTTTGATTTTAATTCCTCCAAACATCATCAGAACAAAGTTATCTACAAAGTTCAACGATGAAGTACTACCTTAATTAATATTAATATTAATATATGAGAGACTAAGCCACTTCTGGAAATGAACTTGAATGCTTTTGAAAAGGTTTTACTTCAGATTCAATGAACAATTAATGAAGGTGTGAACTGAAATCCATGTGGCTGCTCTGCAAATCATCCCAAAGAGCATCGGCTCAAAACATATACACAAGCAGTTGTATCATATGTGGATGGGCGTCAACCCCTTTTAGTAACGGAACATTAGCTTGACCGTACACAAGCAAACACGAGAAGAAATACATGGCTGTAAAGTGGAAGAACGCATTAACACTCGTAAAGATGTATGCCAAAATTGCAGCTAAATAGACTTTCAGGGATAGGACTAATTCCTGGAGGTGGCAGAAGTAATACATACAAGGGAGCATGGGACCCTGGAACTATAGTCACCCAAGTAGAGAAACTTTCATCTCTGACCCTAGCCCTTGGGAATGACAAGGGTCTAGACTAGGGATGTTAAATATCAGTTGGTCAAATAGTCGAGTAACCTCATGAATTCTTATTGGTTAGTTGACTATTCTATAATCCCTGGGGGTGGGGCTGGCAGCCAGTGTACTCCTGCCCCTCTCCCAAGGAGTCCCCTATCACTCTGCATGTGGTGCCAGGTGGGAGCTGGTCCATGACGAGAACCAGTTTACAAACCAGCTCCCCTCACAGACCAGTTGCTTGTCCCTCTGTGCTGCTGCCTCTGATACAGAGGCAGCAGCGCAGGGTGGCAACAGCCCTTGTCTGTGGGAGGAGGAGGGAGGGAGGGAAATGTGTGGTCTATAGCATATAAGCGTTTGTTTACTGGATAGTCGGTTAATCGACTATACTATTACATCCCTAGTCTAGACTGGAAAAAAACCTCTTATTCTTGTTCAGCAAGAGAGGGCAGAGCTGGTTAAGAGTTTATCATCCTGGTAGCCAAATAATAACAATTCTAGAACAAGGAAGAGGATAACCTGAAGTGTCTGAGACAGCAGGTCTGGTGTTGGATGAAAGATGACTGGCAATTCTTGAGGGAGTATACCAGAAAGCCAGCATACAAGAAGAGCTGTATGACTATACTGGTACATCCAGAAAAATTGCTATGCTGCGTCTCTAGATCTTTTGTAGGAATTGGGATCTGAGAGACATTGGAGGGAGTCCTTAGAAAAAAGTCCTTGAACCAATCCAGGAGGAATGATTCTGTGAGAGACTCCTGATCTATGCTTGCTCTTGAGGAAAAGTAGTCAAATACTGTTTTTGCTGGTGGCCAAGGTCTATAGCATGTGTTTTCCAAAGGCAGAAGTAATGGTAAACACCGTTTCCAGAGACTATTCACTGTTTTTGTCACCTTCACCACAGTGAATCTGTCTGGACATTCTCCAAGTAAGAATAAGCACTATGAGATACATGCAATATCAATGCACCTCTGAGTGGGAGATGGGGCTGCTCTGCAGTGCCCCTTTCAGGGTCACATGTGATCTTGGAAGTGCTCTCTGTCTCAGTCTGCCAGGTCTGTCTATTTGCTTGGAGCAAGGTAATCTTTCAAATCAAGAGTTCTGAATTCTAAAGTTTTGATGTATTTGTTCAGACTTCTTACATCTAAGATTGGGTGGATGCTATCAACCTTCATGGAGATTAGAAGCACAAGTCAGAAATGAGTACCTTTGGTGAGCATATTCTTTTGAGGATTCCTGGGGAAGGGGAGTAACAGGTTGGGAGGAAGTCTGATGAGAATCTGTATGAAGTAATTTTGAATTAAGATGTCTGGTACCAAGCAATACGAGGCATCGCAGAACCTCACAAACCCCCTCAAAGAGAAAGCAGTATACATATTCACACATCTCAAAGAATGAGTCAATTCTGCATCCACCCTTATTTAAGGGACAGAATGGCAGATTTAATACCTTTAAATCTTTTCTGATGCATTAGAAGCAGCAAAAGGAGTTCACACTTGTATGTTTTAGGAAATAAAATATATTCTGTACACTTTTCTGGAGTCTGCTGGTAAACAGGATTCTCTTACTCAAATACTATTTGCTGGATAAAACAGCATATTACTAAAAAAGAGGGAGATCCTATCAACCAGTTTAGCTTGAAGGATGTCAAATAGAAATCTGTTTCCACAGTGACTCTGCTTGCTGATGTAATGCATTGTTGTCGTGTTGTCTGCCGGTATGCAGACGGTGTTGTTGTGTATTATCTGGGAGAAGTACACACATGCATACCAGACTGCTCTGAGCATGAGCAAATTGATGTGTTTGCATTGGTCATCTGGTGTCCACATGGCTTGAACTACCTGGTCCTGCAAATAAGCCCCCCAACCTGTTAGACAGGCATCTGTGGTAATTGTAAGCATTGGGGGACCCCTCTGCATACATTGTCGATTAGTATCCACCAGGTAAGAGAGACTTTTATACTGCGTGGCATGCTGAGAGACTTGTTCAACGGGTGTACATGCAGCCTGTACACTGTCCTGAGCCACGTCTGCACCGGTCCCATATGCAGGCATGCATAAGGCACCATGAAAGTGGTGGATGCCATGTGACTGAGAAGGCGCAGGTACTGCCTGCCCGTTATACAGGGGCTGCGCTGTGCCAAATGCACCAAGTCTTGAATTGCTGTGAATCTGTGCTGTGGAAGCGAGGCTACTGTGGTTTCACAGTCCAGGTGTGCACCTATGAAGTCTAGTGTCTGTGTTGGGAGCAAGACACACTTTTGCCAGACTTATGCATAGCCCAAGTCTGTCAAATAATGCCCTGGTAACTGTCACTGCCTGCTGCGTATGGTAAGGCAACAGGCCCTTTATGAGGCAATCGTTGAGGGAGGGAAAAACGGCGATTCCCCTTGTTCTGAGGTGAGCAGCGACCACTGCTAGCACCTTTGCAAATACTTTGGGGCGGTCGATAGGCCGAAAGGTAGAACTCTGTACTGGAAATGTTTGTTCGCCACTGTGAATCGGAGGAAGTGTCTGTGTGATGGGTGTATTGCAATGTGGAAGTAAGCATCCTGAAGGTTGAGAGTGGACAGCCAATCTCCTCTCTCAGGGGTGGGTATGACTGTGGTGAGGGTCACCATTCTGAAGTGTTGGTAACGGATGCAGCGATTGAGTTTCCTGAGATCTAGTATAGGTCTCCAACCCTGATTTCTTGGGTGTGAGGAAGCAGTGAGAATAAAAACACCTGTAAATTCAAACACCCCTCTCTAATTTCAATTCCTAGGGGAAACATTGGCCAGGATTATTTAGAACCCTAAGACTTCGAAGACAATGGACCTGGTGATGGAGATCTGCTCTGCCGGTAATGCTGACAAAGCTCTTCAAGAAGAGTTACTAAAGAGCTTCCCTTTGATGATCAAGGGAGTTACAAAGCCTGTTTCAGGCCTGCTTTCATCAAGATGCAGTGAAAACACCCTGCCTCCCCCTGCTCAGTTTTTGTATTTGTCTTAAAACCGTGATAAATGGAACAACTGTCTCTAGTGACCTGTCCCCAAGCACTTTTGATAGCATGAATTAGGGAAACTGGAGGCACAGGTTTTCTGCAGCACATGCAAGGCTTGATCTTCAGGGTACTTAGTATAGGTCATCCCAGTATTAGATGGGGCCCAGAAGCCCCGTTAAGCAAACATTAGCCTAAAAACTAAACTAAACTAAATTAGGGCTGTCAAGCATTAAAAAATTTAATTGCAATTAATAAATGTAATCGCGATTGATCGCGTGCACTGCCCCTTTGAAATGCTGTGGTGGCGTTTCAAATGGGGCAGCACTGCAGGAGTCTGGGATCAGCTGGAGTCCTCAGCTGATCCCCAGGCTGAGTCCAGCTGCCCCTTTGAAATGCTGCCCCAGCGGCAGGACTGCAGGAGCCCAGCATCAGCTGGAGTCCTCAGATGATCCCGGGCTCTGTTCGCGCTTCCCCTTTGAAACACAGTGGCAGTATTTCAAAGGCGGCAGCGCTGTAAGGAGCCCGGGAACAGCTGGAGTCCCCCACTGACCTCGGCTCCATGCAGCACTGTCCCTTGGAAACACCACTGGCACAGCATTTCAAAGGGGATAGGTGGCAACACTGCTGGAGCCCAGGATCAGATGGAGTCCCCCAGCTGATCCTGGGCTGTGTTGTGCTGCCCCTTTGAAATGCCAGGATGTTGCTTCAAAGGGGCAGCGTCCCACAGCTGACCCCAGGCACTGCCCCTTTGAAATGCAGCAGCGGCATTTCAAAGGGGCAGTGCTGCCCAGAGCCCAAGGTCAGCTGGAGATTCTAGCTGATCCCAGGCTCCTACTGCACTGCCCTAGCAGTGTTTCAAAGGGGCAGTGCCACGGAAATGCCCGCGATGAACACGTTAAAAAAAATGTGTTAATAGTGCTCTGCGTTAATTACAGGTGTTAATGCATGTTAATTGACAGCCCTAATCTAAATAAAAATACTAAAAAATGGATTAATAAATTAGAAATAAAACAAAACTTTTAACCAAAAAACCACCCCGCAAAAGACTACCACTAGGTAAGTAGATCTCTAGGAAGAGACACACTCTGATCACAAACTTCTTTGTGAGAAAGAACTGAGATGGGTGGGGTGACTCCGCTCCTTCTACTATCACTTCCCAGCACGAGGAACCTGGCAAAGAGTGGGGTCACCTCTACAGCTTCTACTGTGGAAAACTCCCTGGATACCAATGCGAAGAGGCATGCACACACCTACACTGTAACAGACATATGCAAGCACTCACAGAAGAAACATTCCTTACTGTAGCTGTACATAGCATAGATGTAATTCATAAAATCAAAACAAAATTTAAAAATTGGATGGTAACAGACTGCAAAACTAAGTGACGGTGATATTCTGAACATAAAAGTTCTCAACCACGCTTGTAGCTGTTTCCATTACTTTACACAGTCTTCACAGACATTCTAGGCAGAGTGACACACCTGGCATTTTACTGGATAGTTGCCAGATACAGCCATTCCCTGACTTACGAACGGGTTATGTTCTGAATAGCTGGTCGTAACTCGATTTGTTCGTAAGTCAGAAATACCCCATACGAAGCATTCGAAGCGTAACCAAGCACCAACACCACAGCAATCAACAACGAAAAATAGAAACACGTGAAAAAAACAACACTACTGCAGCAACAGCAAACTTTATTTAACAAACATGAACATGAAATACAAAACACAATGCAGTAATTTAAATACAGTAATGTGAATTGAATTAATTGGATGAGGAATCGGAGGAGTAAAAAACTACAGTAACAACATCATCAACAGATTCATCTTCTACTTCAGCAGTTCCTTTGCTTATAGAAGGCATTGGTTCAGTATGGGAGGCAGCATTGCCGGGGGCTTTCTTTAAAAAAATATCCATTTTGGACTGGACAATTTGTTTTTTCTTCTCGTTATAAATTTCCTTATAGCAAGCCAGGGCATCCTGAATTAAACAATCCACCTTTGAGAATCTCGCAACATTAGGGTCCATTTTTTCAAACATTTGCATTCCTTCATTTATTTTGCTGAAAACTGCAGCCATTTCTTTCATCACAAAGTTTTTGGGTGCTGCTTCTTCTTCTTGGGCTGTTTGTCTCTCTTCCTCTGCTACCCTCTCCGCCTCGAGCTGCATTAAATCTTCATTGCTCAGCTCCTCCCCAACATCCTCAACTAGTTGGTGTATGTCTTCATTATCCACTTCCAGATCCACTTCTTTCTCCAGCTGTACAATGTTATTAGAAATGTCTTCTAGTGCCTTTTCTTTTTCAAAGCCTTTGAAACAGTTCACAAATCTTTTTAGGATTTTCTTCCATATGCCATTCATACACTGTGGAGTAACTTCTTCCCACCCTGCAGCAATGTTCCTTATGCAATGCAGAATGTTGTAGTCCTTCCAAAATTCACGTAATGTTTTGCCGTTTTCACATTCTGTGGAAGCTACTGCCTTTGCAAATGTGTTGCGAAGATAATATGCTTTGAAAGTAGCTATGGCCCCCTGGTCCACGGGTTGGAGAATAGATGTGGTTTTGGGAGGCAGAAACACCACTTTCACGTCAGAATGTAAGTCATTTAGGTATTGAGGGTGACCTGGAGCATTATCCAAAATAAGCAAAATTTGGAAAGGAATTTCCTTTCTCCAGAAAATATGACTTGACTTCAGGGATGAAGCAGTTCATGAACCAATCTTCAAAAAGTGCAAGCGTCATCCAGGCTCTCTTATTAGCGCGATAATGGACTGGTAAAGTAGCCTTGCTGATATTCTTGAAGGCTCTAGGGTTTTCAGAGCGATAAATCAAGAGGGGTTTCAATTTATACCCAGAAACATTGCCTCCTAACAAGACTGTTGGACGATCTTTGAAAGCCTTATAACCAGGCATAGTTTTTGCTTCCTTATGTATGTAGATACGTTCGGGCATTTTCTTCCAAAAGAGATCTGTCTCATCAACATTAAAGATCTGTTCTAGAAAATAATTTCCCTCTTATCAGCTTATCCAATTCTGCTATGAAAGGTTCTGCTGCTTTTGAATCAGCACTGGCTGCCTCCCCACGTAATTTCACATTATGAAGGTCTGCACGCATCTTGAAACGGGTGAACCAACCGTGACTGGCAGTGAAAGTTTGGTCATAGTCATACCCCTCCTTTTTCTTTAAGTCTTCAAAAAGACTACAAGCCTTAGCTTGTATCATCATGAGACTTAATGGCGTGCGTTTTTCAATTTGGTCTTCCATCCAAAGCACTACGTTTTTCCATTTCCAGGATGGGACCTGCTCTTTGCTTTGTTAGAATTTTTGATTTCATAGGAGCAGACCCTTTCACTGCTTCACGAATGCGATCGCTATCCTTTAAAATGGTGCTGATAGTGGATTTCAATAGCCCTAACTTACGTGACATGAAGGACACTGTTTGACCTCCTTCTTATTGTCTCACTATCGCTATTTTCTGTTCCAAATCAATAGTTTTTCCCCTTTCTTTTCTCACCACCCTTCTCACCACCCTTCTCACTAGCCCTTTTTCTTTTACTTGACATGATGGCCACAAGCAAACACCGAAAACACTGTGAGGGAATGAAACGTAAACACGCTGCCTGACCGCAGACACACAGACATAACGTGCTGCTGCGAGGTTGGTCGTAAGTGCAGATGGTCGTAAGTCGAGGTGGTCGTAAGTCAGGGAACGGCTGTACATACATAGTTAGACCCCTTACCAACAAAATTCTTGTTTTTATAATGCTCATATTATATCAATAAGCTAAATAAACCCCCTAACCAAACGTAATAATCTTCTGGAAAATTATTTAGTCATTTTTTTAAACATGAAAAGGCAAACTCAAGAACAAATCAGAAGTATTAGTTTACCTGGGAGTGTAAAACAGAGAGAAGTCTGTAGTATTCTTTGAGTTCCTGGTGTAAGGCAGCACAAAAACTCTGAGAAAGGAAAAGAAACATCTAATAAATGCTATTTCCATTTTCAGTTTCATCTTAAATTTTAAAACATTGATATTAAGAGTACATCTTTTCTTAAAAACCTCACCTAACTGAAATGACTTTGAGAAAGTCAAATTAGGTATTGCCCAGAGAGATTATATGAATGCACCATCTGCTACCTCTTTCTTCAGTGTGCAGCTAGCAGGCATATGCATCTTCAGTCAGGGAACAAGAAAATTTCTGCTGGCTACCAACTTAATTCTATTGATAGCCTAAATTCTAACACCTATACCGTAAGTAACTGGGTTCTCAAGTGGGTTAAAAAAACTGAGCAGTAGAATAGCATTGTTTACATCAGTTGTTTGAGGAGACTTAGGCTTCTTGAGAGCAAGAACAGCATTTCCAGAATGTGTACCATGGCAAGCACAAAAGGACCTCAACTTGGCTGAGGTCTCTAGGCATGATCACAATATAAATGTTAAATACCTATTATAAAAGAACAAGTCCATAAAACATCAAGGTCAAACCAGTGCATTCTTCTATGTGCTTGAAAAGAATTACTATTCCCTTTTTAGGGGCTGTTTGTTTAAATTAATATTGTATATTTTGGCTCTGGAACATACAATAACTGCTTGTCATTCCTCAACGGATATTGAAAAAAGGAAGACAAGAATAATTAAGAGTTTAAATGGTCTGAAAGGTGCAAAAGTCCTCTGTGATGATTAAGGCCTGATCCAAAACGCAAAGAATTCAACAGAACAGTGGTTTTCCCATAATGGTGGACAACGCATTTTATTAAGTAAGACCTGGAAATCTAATAAGTATATTATGTTGCAATTTCAAATGGGGATACACAGTAGACTACATTATTTGGAAAGGGATACGCAGCCTTAAAAAAAGGTTGAAAATCACTGCTACAAAAAGACTTTCATTGACTTCAATAAGGTTTGAGCGCTTGCAAATATAGCACTCCATGAGAAGCAAAAGTATCACAGACCATTTTGTCATTTTTTTCTAAGCCAGCCTATGTTGTTAGAGCATAACCAGAAAATAACTACAGTTTTGAAAATATTTTCGTAAAGGCAGAGAAAACATTTTGTGAGAATTTTTTTATTATTTGGGTAGGAATTACTCTAGGAAAGGATATGAAGTATCATTCACCATTATTACAATTTATTAATTATGTTAACCAAGCTAAAAAGGAAAATTTAATTTTAAAAAAATTGATTACTATTGTGATAGAAATGTGTTTTTAATCTATGTCAAGTGACAAACGATTAACACGTCATTACATATCTAAACTCCTTTGGGAATCAAAGTTAGTCAGCAATTTTGATATCTGTTACAAATCAGACTGGAAACAGTAAATTTACATAAAGAAGTATGCTCTATATATATATATAAAAATAAAAGCAAAATTTTTCTATTCTCTATCTCCGTCAGCCTAAAAACAAGTCAAACAAATCCAAAGTTTAAAAAAAAAACAAAAAACCCCCCCAAAAAAACGAACAATACACTGTAAAATAAACTATTCTCTACCTTAGATATACCCCGCTGAATAATTATTATCACTGACAGAAGGAAAATGAATCCCAATTTTCCTTCAGTAAACTTAAATCCCTTTCATCTCCTTTCCAGATCAAGAAAAAGGTAACCAGCCTCAAGATTTCATCCTATCCTAAAAGTAAGTGAAAGTGTTCCTCTCTTCAATTTGATTTTATGAGCAAGAAAGAGAAACGCAAGAAAGAACAAACTTGTACTATTCCAGAGAGGGGTCAAGAGTGATGCACAGATTGCTGATTAAAAAAATCCATGACATGTAACACTGCTTTCCATTTCTTCTCACTTGCTTCTTCAGCACAATTTAGCAATCTACCAAAGCAGTGCCCATTAAACTGGAGGGCAAAATAGGGTCTTTAGTAAGGTAACATTAAAACACACTAGCTAAATGTTATTTCTACATTTTTTTTTAATGTTAAACATTTCTAGCTTCAAGTTTCAAAGCACTTACCGTCATACTGGACACCAAATTATTGTAAAAGAAATTAACTTTAGTAGTTCAAATTTGCATTCAGTAAAATTTGCAATTACTTGCTAAAATAAGGTTTGGGATACAAATTATGCAATGAAAAACTGGACATTATCCTAGAAGTCTGATGTAGTCTATAAACACAGAAAGAAAGGGTTTCCAGAGGAAAGTAAAACTTGTGCTCAAGAGAGGGACTTTAAAATACATATCACCTCAACCTTACTTTGGTATTTTCTTTAGGAACATGTGAACATACAAGGTAATTATAATGTCACAGCTGAATATTCTGGAAAAGCAACAACAATTGCATAGTATAGGTGGAAAAATAAATGGTTAACGTGCACTATATCTGACACGTATTACTAGTAACCTGACAGACTCATTTTTGACCCTCAAGTTTCAGTCAAGAAGTTGGGTCAACAATGACATATACAGGTGGTTTAAGCTTAGGCTTGCCAACTCTGACAAACTATTCCAGGAGATTTTTTTTGCCCAAACATGACACAATGACAGTTTCTTAAAACATTCAATTAAAATCTCCAGAATTGCTTTTAATAGTTACCAGGATAGGAATGTTGATTCTAGGAGACTCCCAGCCAATCCTGGAAGATTAGTAACCCTATTTAGGCTTAAAATAAATGTGTAATTTTCTGGGTGTGCTCTAAATAAGGATGAAATTTTCTGTGACAGCAAATTAAAGAAGCTTTCAACTGCACAGTATATTTGAAATATTAAGTTCTTAATGCTGAGCATGCAGCATCTGAAATTGTCAAATAAAGAAGTGTTCAAGAATAATGAAATATGATCTTTTGCCTAGTTACCGACAGCTTAAGTAAATTATATAATTACATTTTCACACACTAGTGCCACAGACATTGCACAAGTGCTAGTCTCAGACACAAATCATGAATGGAAAACTCTACACATCTACTTGATGGCCTATACCGCACTTTAACAGAGACCCTGAAATGCATACTTGATGTCTGAGATAGAAGACATTTAATTTTCTGAGTAAATTACATTCTCTTGTTTTGTGAGATGACAGACTAATACCAGAAACCGTGAAAATAAGCAGAAGCAGGAACTATTCTAGGAAAGAGGGTAGGAAACCTCACCTAGAAATGGGGGGAGATTCTGAAAAAATTCACACACATACATTAGTACTGCCACATAAAACATGGATGTCAATATTAGCCTTTAGAAAATAATTTTATATTAATATATTATGTTATAATAAATATATAAATTAATTTTATATATCTATTTTATGTATTTAGAATGAAAAGAGACAGTCAGAAGGGGACAGAATAAAAACGATAGAAAAGTAGAAAGCACCATAGTGTCTCTACTGACCTCAAGAAAAATTAGACTGAAGGGAGGAGCACTTCACTTTCTTTGCAGATTAGGTAGGATGTTATGGCTAGAGGCAAGGACAACAACATTTCTGACGACTCAGAAGGGATAATATCCAATTTTACAGAGGGAACAAGTGAGAGAAAACGGGAATGCCTTAGAGGTAAATGTGGTTTTAGGTTTTACAGCAGCTGTGAAGTTACTGAAGACTAAGTCATGGTGATGGAACCTATAAAAACAAAAATTAACACTCTTTTGATGTTGCAGTCAAAAGAAATGGCAGCAGATAACTGGTGATTTGCATTTAGCCTAAGTAATGCAATATTTTATTTATCATCATCTATCACCTAGTCAAGAGTGTTCCCTTACACATTTGGGGAAGGGAGGAGGTAGAACTACAAAGTAAAGCAAAATAGTTCTAACAATGCAAGTGATAAAGCTTCAGAGGGGTAGCCCAGTTAATCTGTACACGATAAACTTAAAAAAACAACAAATAGTCTGGTAGCATTTTAAAGACTAACAAAACATGTAGATGGTATCATGAGCTTTCGTGGGCACAGCCCACTTCTTCAGATGAGTCGGTCGTCTGAAGAAGTGGACTGTGCCCACGAAAGCTCATGATACCATCTACATGTTTTGTTAGTCTTTAAAGTGCTACCATACGGTTTGTCGTTTTTTAAGTTTATTAATGCAAGTGATGACACTTTTCAGAGATGTCACTGTGCCATTCCTGGATTTTTATTTTTATGTATACATATATAGTAAACTTAAAAAATTAAATTTCAAGACTATGGAAGAGGCACTCCTACTAGGGTTAGAAGAGCAAGACTGCTTCATAGGACTAGCAGGAATGAACCTTATAACTCAGCTGAGAACTCCTTTATCCTACACTAGGAGTAGGCATATACCAGTCTGCGGACAGGATCTGATTCACGAGGATTAGCCTCTGTTGAGCCACCACCACTATATTTACTTGCTCCTCTGAAAGTATGGGCAAATTGGCCACGGATCACCATTCCCAGTCAATGGGAGCTGCAGGAAGTGGCGCAAATGGGGACACTGCTTCTGGCAGCTTCCACGGGCTAGAAATGATAACCTGTGGCCAATCGGAGCAGCAATTACCCGTACCTGCAGAGGCACAGGTAAATATAGCAGTGCTGGCCTGACGGAGGCTAACCCCGGTGAACCAGATCTGGCCCGCAGGCTGGTATATGCCAACCCCTGCCTTACACCCTGACATTGGGTCATAGCCAACAATGACAGTGCACGCAGGAGAAAATCAAATGATACTAAAAGACTCCAAGTTAGGAATTCTCCCAAGTCTCCCAACCATTCTCATACTGTGTTTTTAGACCCAGCAGTTCCTAAAGGGAATGAAACCAAAGTATTGCAACTGAGCAATCTTTGTATCCAACATACCTGACCTACGAGCCCAAAGGCACGATCCAAGCTCCTCTGGTCTGTGTATCTTCTTATTTTATTGTGTAGCCATCCTAACTCTGCAAGTCTGCTTGTAGTATCTCTGAGCGATTTGGACAGGCTGACCTACAAAGTTAACAAAAAACACCAAAAGCTCATTAAGTCAGAATTAAAAAAAACCAAAACAAACAAAACAAAAAACAAACAATCAACCACAACCCCAAACCCTCACTATTCCCCCAAGTATCTCTTTGCCGAACACAGAGCAAACTCATTCACTGAATGCCATTTATCGTGAACACTGAATGAAGGAATTCTGCAAGAAAAAAAAATGTGATCATGTAATTAAAGACTAATAATGTATAAGCAATTATACTTCTAGCCTTCCTTAATTTCAGAATGTCTGACTCTATAACATCAATGTTCTTTTGACATAGATGTAATGAAATTTCATACTTTTTAAAAATGAAAACCAGACCACCACACACAGAATTTCCATCATGTGGAATTATAAAGAATCACAGGTGAACAGCAGAGTTGGAACCTTCAGATCTCTAGACCTCAAGCACTTAAATTAATGAAGTAAATGGCAGCTGTAGTACACTAGTATCCTCTCACTGTGGACCAGCCCTAGAAGTAGATAAAATATGCACTTTGCTAATGGGTCAAGCAGAGAGCTGCTACAGCTTCTCCGTAAAACAGTGGTAAAACTAAGTTAACAAAACATGAGATTTTCCCCTTTGCTCCCATAAATGGCTGGAAGGTTTTTGTAGAAAAACACTTTTTTTTTGAAGTGGCCTGAGACAAAAATGCAGCATGGAAAATTTCAGCCCAGACAGCTGTAGTCTGGCAGAGTTACAAGTAACTGAGAGCAGAAATTGTTTTATAAAACAAAACTATTTCTAGTATACTAGAAATGGTTACCAATAAGTGGATCTGGCAGCGTCCCCCATAACTTTAGCAGAATAGATAAGAGCAACACATTTAGAATTCCACAAGCAAAAGCACTTGATGTGGAATGACTGCTGCTCAAGACCTCAGGGATCTAGGAGAAGAAACAGCAAAAACAGCTTAGTGAGATGAAATCCATTACAACTAAGTCAAATGAAGGACTCCACTAGTTCACTAAGTATTGAATACAACCAACAGGCCTGTGACAGGGTGCACATACCCCACACTGAAGAAGGTGGGGCTAAAACTCTGTGGGCAGAGGAAGTCCCACCCCTCTACCCAGACTGGGCATGCTCCAAATGCTGGGGCAACATAAGAGGCAAGAGAGCAGCTCAGTCTGAGCTGGCCTCGGAAGGAGAAGGACCTCCAGCAGGAGCTCCAGGGCCACACCAGCCAGTGACCCTGACAGCAGAAACCAGAGTCCCAGAAGACCACTGGTACACAGCCCCAGAAGAGCCCCAGGGAGAGGCGGCTACTAGGGAAATAGAGGACCCAATGACCACATAGGACGCCAACCCACCGCCAATGGTAGGAAGAGACCCAGGGAGGGTACAGGATGGCCTCTCCCACCCACGTAAACACGGCATGTTTCGGCCAGATTCCCCACCAAGGGAATGGTACGCTGCTCACAGGGCTAATGACTGACTCTGGCTGTTAGGCTGTACGGCCTCTAGACAGGGACTGATTACAAATGATTCTGACCATTAGGCCATATTGCCCTGAGACAGGGGCTGACCACAATGGACTTTGGCTACTAAGCTGTGCTGCCTTGAGTTTAAGGGCCAGCCACTACTGGCTTTGCCACCAAGCTGTGCTGATGTGAGTTAGTGGGCTGCTCCTCATTGACTCTAGACATTAGGCAGTACAACCCTGGACCAAGGGTTGCCAACAATTCAACAGCCAACTAGGCAGTGTCCACATCCCTGTATACCTTCCCCTAAGAGACAGAATGTGCATATGCTGTGACAAGGCCTAACAATATTAATATGTTTCAGAGAGGTAGCCATGTTAGTCTGTAACTGGGGGGAAAAAAAAAAAAAAACCTTAAAAAAACAAACAAACAACACCTTAGAGACTAACAAAAAAAAATTAAAAGACCATGAGCTTTTGTGGGTACAATCCACTTCTTTAGATGAATGGAGTTTAAGGGATCTAGGTTCTAAATAAATAGCAGAGAAAGGGAGGGGATGAGGGGGAAAAGGAAAGGAGGGGAAACATATGGGAAAAGAATAATCAGTTAGAGGGTCCTTGCTAAATGAAGCTGATGAAGAGTACTTAGAACCCACTCTAAGTACCTGATGTTTGTTTTTTTAGGTCATTAGGATGTGGAATGTAGTGAGTAATCTAGTTAAGGTCCTTGTTTAAACCTCTGTTTAATGAGTGCCCAGGCAAGCTAAAATGTCCCCCAACAGGTTTCTGTGGCTCATTTATCTGCACATCTACCACATCAGAGGCTCATTTAACTGCACATCCACCAATGTGATCTATGCCATCAAGTGCCAGCAATGCCTCTCTGCCACGTATACTGGCCAAACCGGACAGTCTCTATGACAAAGAATTAATGGACACAAATCAGATAATTCAAAAAGGTAACACAGAAACCTCAAATGGTCTGGTAGCACTTTATAGATTAACAAAACATGTAGATGGTATAATGAGCTTTCGTGGGCACAGCCCACTTCTTCAGATGACCGGAGTTTAGAGTTTAGGATGTGCAGATCCAAAATAAATGGGGGGGGGGGGGGGGCGGGAAACAAGGAGCAGAGGGTATGGAAATATCAAGGGAAAAACAGGAAGGCAGAACTAGGAATAGTAAGCACCTGAAGATTGGGTAGTTAAAATGAAGCAGATAAGAATCAAAGGCAATAACAGGAATCTACACAAAGAGCTGTTTGCACCTTCTTTGAATGTTAGGTTGATAGCGTCTCAAGCATCCCTCATCACAACTGAGGCCATTAGCATGAGAACTGAACATGCGGTTGAATTGTAATTCCAACGCCTCTCTGTGTATTTGGCTAGTAGAATTGGTTTGTGACAAGACGGCCACTTGAAGAATTTTCAAACAGCGATTAGGTAGATTAAAGTGTTCCCCAACAGGTTTCTGTATGTTCCCTTTACCTGTTGGAGAACATTTTAACTTGCCCGGGCACTCATTAATGGATCTCAAAGTTACCATATTATCACAAGCTAATTACAAAAACCAGCTTGAAAGGGAAGCTGCAGAGCTTAGTTTCATTTACAGTTTGATATCTACAATAGAGGTTTAAAGGTTTCTCTCTTCCCGCCCCCTCTCCCCCCATTCCCACCCTTTCTATGCTATTTCACTGAAAATGATGCCTATGAAGAGAAGAACTCTGCTTGGTGTTTCTAGAACAGTGGTCTCCAATCTTTTTAAGCATGAGATCACTTTTTGCATTTAAATGCAATCCAGGATATACCTCAAACCCAAACACTCTTGCCCTGCCTTCTTCCTGCCCCTTCTCCATGGCCCGGCCCCTGCTCTCTTCATCCTCTCTCCCTCCCTCCCCTACCGCCCATTCCTCACATTTAACAGGCTGGGGGCAGAGGGCTTGGGTATAGGGGAGGGGGATGCAGACACTGATCTTGGGCTAAAGGATTTGGAGTTTGGGAGGGGTTCTGAGCTGAGCCTGGGGCAGGGAGTTGAGGTACAGGAGGGGGTTCATGGTGCAGGCTCTGGGAGGGAGTTTGGGTGCATGGGGACTCAGGACTAGGGCACCACTTACCTCAGTTTGCTTCAGGGTGGTGGTGCAGGGAGCTAAGGCAGGCTCTCCCCTACCCTGGCTCTGAACCACTCCCAAAAGCAGCCAGCAAATTCTCTCCATCCTTGCCCCCCTGTGATCTGTGGAGATGGGGTACAGGGTGAGGGGAGGGGCACCCTTACATCAGCACCCATGCACCGCACAGCAAGCCGGAGGCTCCCGGGGTGGAGGCACCTCCAAGGCAGAGGGCAGGAGCAGCACGGCAGTGCTGAGAGGGGCAGATGAAGTGCCAGAACTTGATAGCCTCCTGGCCAAACCTGTCAGTATCACCTCTGAGGTTCCAAGATCTAGCAGTAGATCCCAATCTACAGGTTGGTGACCACTGTTCTAGAAGGAAAAGGATTAGGGGAGTTTTCAGACTCTGTATTCTGCAAAGGCAGAAGGAAAGCTTTGTAAAAGTAAGCCACTGAAAGAGATTGACGTGGATATGAAAAATCTCCACAATTATTGTTTGGATACCTGATTATCTCATGAAAGGGCAGTTTATTAATTCCACATTTGCAGACCCCCACAACCCAAAGCAAAAAACCCCCAACACACACAAAAGTGGGTCTGATTTTAATTTGTTCTGGTCACTCTACACTGCTTTGTCAGCACAAAGTAGCCTGAAAGTAATTTTCACCCTCTCTAAGGCCATGCTATACTGACAGAGCAGCATGAGACTCAGACCAAACACTTAAAGGTAGCTGAAGGACTGTCACTGTCCTCATAAGCAGCATCCACCAGTTACAAAGTGTACAGCAGGTTACAACAAGCATTTAGACCTATCCAGGGGTACACAACTCACACCTCTTACCCACACAGCCCTACCGCTTTTCTGGCTCTTTACCCCCACAATATAAGCATACTTAAATTTTCTTGCAGTCTCCAAATATTGATCCTTAATCTTTAGTCTTCATTTCTAAAAATCACTGGATGTATCACTTACAACCACTGCCTCGTGGTCCTCTCCTCCAGCTTCACCATAGATCACTGCCAGACCCTATCTGACTACTACTCTGCTTCATTGAAACTCGTGTCACCAGACCCCTAGGCCACTATTCTATCCCATTTCTCCTTGAATTTTCTGCTGCTTTTAACAGTTACGCTCTCCTTTCATGGTACTTGTCAACAACTTTGACTTCTCCTGGTTTGCCTCTTATTACTTTGGAGATTCGGTGTATCTTAAATGGGTAATCCTCTTATTCCTGCTTTAATAAAATTCAATTTATGATCTTTCCACCTCTTCTTTTACTTAGATAAGCTCATTAGATCACATTAACTACTATCTTCATAGTGACAATTTACAGACTTGCCTTTCCACTCATGACTTTTTCTCCTCCTGCCAGTCCCACATCTCAGTATCTATATTGCATGTTTGGCTAGATCACCAGTTACAGGATTTAAAAAAAAAAGGAGAACTCTTTATACCCTTACCTGCTTCCTCTCTCTCTTCTAACACTGCTCACAATACCACCATACCCCACTGCACAGTGCACAAATCTGATTCCTATTTCTGGCCTCACCATCATGGCCATGTCTATATTTTGCCATCTCTCCAACAACACTTAAGATCTCATTTTTCTTCTTTCTATATACACAGCTAAAACTCTTATCAAGGTCCTCATTTCCTTAGGCAAGCAGCCACCACCAATTTGGTTGACTTAATGTACTCTCACTCTACATATATACATCATTTGTAAAGCTTGTCATGTCTGCTTTAAGATGAGGTTTTATGTGAAGCTGCCAAAAAGTAGTTTCCATAAAACAGGGATAAAATATCATTTTCAAATGATCATGTTAAAATATGTGCATTTGTTAGTATAAGGACTATTTATAATTTGAGAAACCAAATCAGACTTATTTTTTACTTCAAAGCATCACATTAAATCATATTAAATTTGCACAAGGATATTAAAATATAATAGCACTGGTGACATTTCTGGTCAACAATCTTTTTGGTCTTTGACAAGACTTTGACAAGATTACATGGGTTATCATAGTCTTCATTGCCTTAGCATGAACACAGTTCTGTACAGAGAAGACTGACTACAAACAGCAGCAACCTATAGTGTACAGGCACAAATAAGCAGCTCAGGTACCACTGAGTACTTGAAGAGTAGTAATAGTTAACCATCCATAGTTTTCTCTCCATGTTGCAATGGAGATTCAATGTCTGGCAAGGTGACATCCAAATCTAAGTTTGCAAAGATGCTTCTTAACATGCTCTTCAAAATTGTCACACATAGTGGGAGTTTTGCCAATGACTTGTCTTTGAACAGCTACATTGAAACAACTATCCTCTTCTTTCTTGGCCTGGTCATACAGCACTGTTACCAGCTTCCCTGCTGCAGAAATTGTGCATTATCCATCATTCACTACCAGTTTAGCAAGATCTCTTAAGCAAAAAACTCATACGGTTTGGCAATATTAGACACGGATACCCCTCCTTGCCCCATACCAAAAAGTAATGGTAGAGTCACATCCTGTTAATGCATGTACAGCACAAAATATCTTTCACAAGTCAGAAACAAGTATGGCGAATTGCACACACAGGTACTCTATAAAGTTGCGCTGATAACAGTCTTGACAGAAGTGAAGAGAAAGGACGTAAACATCTGTATCGGGTGACTTAATTACTACAGTTCCTTTCACGCCAAGAGAACAAAGACATATTGGCACATACAGAATTCAGAAGTATGCTGGTGTCAGCTTCTTCTTGAAGACTGTACAAGTTCAGGGCTTTATCACAATTTCTACTGGTGATTAACTTTATTACTTCGTTATTAGAAAAGCATTCTGAAAGGAGGACTGGAGTATTTGTGCTGGATGCAGAAACTCAGATACATTTTAAACTATATATTCAGAGAAATTTTTACAAGAGACTGCTTGCTGGATTCCACACTTAGAAAATATTTCCATGGATGCTCAGGTCTTCCACCAAATACCTGGTATTTCTTGCATCTAACTTTACATTGTGTCTAGCACGGTCTTTCAGCAGTTCACCGTTACTGTTCTCATGTCCGTCAAGGACTTACATTACAAAATTAGCTTTGGCAATCCTTTTAGGACCCGCATCATGTACTCAGCCACCAATACACTGATTGCGTGGAATTCTTCTCTAATCATCATTTGCATGACAGCCATGGCATTTGATGTACACTGTGGCTTCTTTCTTGCATGCTCTTAGCTCATACATTCTTTCCACTTGAGCTTCCAGCTGATACCTTAATTCAGCTTAGACTGCTCTTCTCGTTCATCAGCACAGAAAATGGAACACAGGCACAGGTCCTAATAAGTGAACAGTTGCCACTGAAATATCATCTCTGATCCTGATAAGGACAGGGCTCTGCAGAAAATTTCTTTTCTGACAGTTGTTGTGACTGACTCTGGTTTGAGGACAAAATTTGGTGGTGTTGGCCATGTTTTACTGCCAGATTTCTTGAGTTGTCTGAAGAAACCCATGTCCCATCAGAAGCAACTGCACTCCTCACAAATCTGTCTGCTCTTCACAACATCTGCTATCTTCAGTAGAGACTCTGGTACATCTGTCACATGCAGCCTAATAGATGTCGAGAAGCACCTTTGGATGTGATTCATGTTACATGAGTTTGACATATTATTGGTGACATGATTGATAAGAGCTGTAATATGCTCTTCATCCTTCTTCAGCATAGATACAATCATAGAACACTAGAACTGGAAGGGACCTCAAGAGGTCATCGAGTCCAGTCCCCTGCTCTCAAGGCAGGACCCAGTACCGTCTAGACCATCCCTGATAGATGTCTATCTAACCAGCTCTTAAATACCTCCAGAGAAGGAGATTCTACAACCACTCTAGGCAACTTATTCCAGTATTTGACCACCCTGACAGTTAGGAAGTTTTTGCTAATGTCCAGCTTAAACCTCCCTTGCTGCAATTTAAGCCCATTGCAAGCCAAGGAGAACAATTTTTCTCCTTCCTCCTTGTGACACCCTTTTAGATACCTGGAAACCGCTATCATGATTTATTTGGGGACTGTCTCTTCACTATTTCTTGGTAGGTCACTTTTCTTTCTCTCTCAGCTTTTGCTTACCCACCCAGAACATATATTGTGAGAGTCCATCTTGCAAAGGTTGGCTTCCTTCCTGTCAGCCCTACAATCCCACTGCTGCCCTTTGGGTCTTTAATGACCATTCTCTGTCCCCATATCACTTAAAATTCCACTAAAAGAATGAGCAGTCTGAGGCAGAGCAAATTCCCCAGGTCCAAAAGCTCTACTATTTTCTTGAAGGAGATTCATATGGAAACAAATCTACATTGTTTACATCTGGCATAGTTGGGCCTGTTAGCAATAAAAACTATGAAGTATGACAGAGTGAGTGTAGATGAACTTTCCAACCATCCCCTCATTTTGCATGGACATTTAGAAGCAGTATCTCCATAACCTGGAGACAGCAATCCCCAGAACGTAAGTGTTGGAGACTAGGCACAACCCCATATCTGAAATTCCTCCAGTAGTAGTAGCAGCAGCATATCATGAATTACAATACTGGTTGAACCTCTATGGTCTGGCAACATCCATAGTCTGGAATTATTTTAGTTAGCCAGATATTTATTAAACATGAGGGTGGCCAAGTTTCCTGCAGTCCCATAAAGTTTGTTACAGCCACCAGTCCTGGCTTTCAGTATTCTGTGCTGTTATTTAGCTCTAATTTACCACTAATTGCCTTCTAAAAGCCCAGTAAGCAGTGGAAGCATTGGTAATACCGCTAGACAATATTAACCTCCTATGGTTTGGGAAATCCTCTGGTTCAGCACCAGTTAGGTCCTGAGGGTGCAGGCTAGAGAGGTTCAACCTGTATCATCAAGTTTAATGACCCGTTGTATTGATTCAATACAAACTTGACACCTTGTGAGTGGGTCAGTAAACATTTGCCAAACAAAATGCTGGAAATACAAGAAAGAGTAACTCCTCTCTAGACGCACCATTTAATAAATGAATAATGTTTCAGAGCACTTAGGGCCTCAAACACTAAACGCAAGCCATACAAGAGAATGGTAGAATAGCTTACTGGCAAGCATATGATTAGCAGTAAAAGCTGCAGAGACGTCAGAAATAAGCACTCCTGCTTCTTCCCAAAACTTCCCTGCATAGGCATTAAAACAGCACAAGCTGTGAAAAACTATTCAGTCAAATACATTGGTACCAAGCTCATTTGGGAGAGTCCATTCACTTGTAAAGCAACAGCATAGGGCGACTGCTTCATGATCTTAATAGCATGTTGCTTTCCTAGAGGTGATGAAATGGCTTTACATTTTGGCACTGTAGTAGATGTGTCAGCTGGTCTGACATCCACAATAAGTGCACATGCAACTTCTGTGTAATGCTCTTACTTGCAAGCTTATGGGTGAAATCAGTCCAGCTTGTTTGTGGTCAGGTGATTCCAATGTTATCATCTGGTACTGGTATGATATGAGGAGGCAGTAGTCATAAAGACAACAAGATAGATCTCAAACAGAGGTTATTTATAGGTGACTAGTTTATTTTCTCATGTACTTTTTTCATAGTGAGTCAGTTCTGGATACATTCAAGGGTTTTTTTCAAATGCTGCATACTACACAAGCAACTCACTGCCTGGAGAGTAAGTGACTTTTGTCTCCAACGCTTCAGTGATATTTCTTGTGATGCTGGACTATCTGCAGACTGTTTTTGAAATACCACTGTACCCTCTAATTGGAAAATATTCTTTCCATCAACAGCCTCTACGTTGATGTCTATTTTATCATCTTCATGGATGAGATTTTGAATCTGCTAAATAGAATGGACTCTGCAACTGAGAGACACTTTCTCTGAATGTCTTTGGAACTGCAGGCTGAATTTTATGCCTCAATCAAGCAACTAAAAAGACATACTCCTGCTCCAACTGGGGCACAAAAGCAGACAATCCTCTGAAAACTACAGACTTTGGATAACATAGTGAGACTTTCATTTTGGCTATTTCAGACACAACTAAAGTGTCAGGCTCACTCACCAGAAGACCATCCAAAAATCATCTTGATGACTTGTGTTCCTGTTTCAGATTACTTACCCACTGGACTAAAGTCAGACAGTGATTATTGAGATGCATAGAATAATGGTAGACTTGTCTTGTCCATGCTATGTATGACATGAGGTTTCAGAAGTTGCATTTGTCTAATCTTGCCTGTACTTTGCTACTGAAATAGCTTGTAGTATCTACATCTAAGGGAAGGAGCACTTTATATCTTTGTAGCAGCTTGGAAAGGAGATGTGCCATCTTGTTATTCATAAGATCACAGTCTCTCTCTTCAAGTAGCTGCTAAAATACAATTGTAACCCACGCACCTCCTGGGTGTGGTGTATTGTCCTCTGCTGTTGCACTTAGACCATGTACAGAGAGAAAGAATGAGTGTGCACTACAGCCTTAGTTGATAGCTCAAGCTGTAGAGGCTCATGCACTAAGTTTCCAGAGGTCCCAGGTTCTGTTCCAGCTGTCAGCACTACACCATGTCATAAGGCAACTAGTTTTGCAGTATAACTAGATGGTTTTGCTTTAAAATTCATTTTACTCCAGTAGGGAGAAAGACATGTTAAGTAATACGCTGCATCCTTAGCAATGAAGCCTTACATATATGTTCCATAAAATGTCATCACCTCTGAAGTGATGTCTTCCTTAGTTTGGATGATCTCTTAAATATTTCTATTTTATGGTTTGGGTTTGTTTGTTTTTGGTTGTCTATATTGTGTGCAATGTTAGCCAACAATGCAACAGAAGCAAATGCTCTGGTGGCTATAGGAACAGATGAACATGATGCTCTCTGATCAGAGTCTGTTTTCTTTCCTGGGTTTAGTACAACTTTAACATATGCCAAATTTGACTTGCTTGCGTATTTCTGAAAACACACTTTGTGAAAGAGTATAGGGAACACATCATCTAAACTAGAAAACTCATCCAGTAGCTGCCAATACAATTCCTCTCTCCTGGCTTCTGGTGCCAGCACCAAGAATTCTGTCCAGCACTGATGGAGTATGACAATTTTAATTTCTTAAATATAACTATTCCAAAGTTTATGGACAGTCTTTTTCTCTTTGAAAACTTTAGGAGCCTTGTATCCTTCATTTCTTCATATACTGTAACATCCTTGTAGAGGTAAAATTCCCAAAGGATATTGTTAGCATTACCACCTCTTTTCATTTTGTGCATGTATACAGCTATAGGCTAAATTAGATAAACTAATTTTCTATTTTAGCATCAAAACTGCCATTTGTTTGGCTAACACTTTGACTAAGTCCAATTGTATATTGCATCTCTAACATTAAATACTGATCTATTAATAAGCGTCATTGAATTAAAAACCTAATTTTCAAAATACTTCAAAGGCTAGTACTACATGCACAAGAAATTACAAATTAAAGAGCTCTCTCAGGCAGACTAGATGCTACATTGTAAATACAAAGGTATACAAATGGAGGAGCATTACATTATAGGAATTCACATACATTTACATCTAACCATTATGCAGTACAAACTATGGGTACAAGTCTACTGGAAGACTGATCTATTCAGCAAATTTCAACTGAAAATATATTATATATAATATTATAAAACTATTATAATCACTTGCTAGATATTTTGACAATTAAGCATATGTAATGGGAAAACATTTCATGTTAGCATATTTCAGACCTTATCTAAATGTGTATATATAATAAGCTTTCAAAAGATATGATATGGGTATGTATGTGAAAGGTGGATGCATTAAACTCCAAAATATGACCTTTTTTAGAACTGTCACAATGCTTAGCTGTAATTGTTATTGTAGCTTGCAACAACCGCATTGCGTTCTCTCCAACCAACAAAATTTCTACAGCTTAGATCACACACCCTGCTTATTCCTCTCAACGTATCTCCCTCACTCTCCACTTTGAATTCCTCCATTAGCTCTGACACAGACACCCAGTGGTACCAACAGGCTAAACATTCACTGTTCTTTATAAGTAACTGTTTCAGATCAGTCACATTCACTACACACAATACACAAAACTTTCATGCTATTTATCCAAGAAGGCTATCATGCAAGGTCTCCACTTAATTTACTGATATTCAATCACTGTGAGATGTGTAAATGGTGTTACAGAGCTTTCTCTCCATCTTGGTGGGTTCCAGGATTCCACTTAGTGGCATGCTATGGAACTCTTCCTCCCCCACCCATGAATTTCCCCCACCCCTGGGTTTACTGTCCACACCTTGTCTGAGCAGGGGTTTTTGCTGAACCTCCCTCACAGGGAAGGAAGTCTCAGTCTCCAGCAGCCCTCCGGGCCTGGTGGTAACATGCCAGACACCTAGTTCAGTTTCTCCTTTCTGGTTGGTTCTCTTCTCTTCCCCCTCTAAACTTCCAGGGGCTGAAGGGCTGTTTGCATTATTGGCAGGGTTTCCCTGGCTCTTCGCTTCTGTGCCTGTCAGGCCTCCCTCCTGTCATTTATGTCTGCACCATCCAGCTCTCTAATAGCATGCCTGCCCCCACTGTTTCCTAGAGCAGTGTTTCTCAACCTGTGGTACGAGTACCCTTGGGGTACTCGAGAGAAGTCTGGGGGGTACGTCAACATAACTGAAATTTGGAGAAAACTGAATTTGTATTAAGTTTCACAAGCGCTTTATTATTTTTATACCCAAAAATTTCTTTGCCCACCCAGATACCATTAAGTTGTTTAAACAAATGTGTTCCAATGGTAGAAAAAAAATTGTGTGTCTGAAAACTGTAGGTACTGGGGGTACCTATTTTTTTTTTTAAAGGGGTACTTTATTAAAAAAAAAAGGTTGAGAAACACTGTCCTAGAGCATGCACCTACATAACCGGAGGGGAGGTTTTTAACAGATTCTGGCAGGCCCTTGATTGGCCCCAGATGTCCTAATTAACTTGCAGTAACCCATTAATTACCAGAGGAAAAGGAACCTGCTTATCCTAGGGCTAATTTACCTGCCTTCTACCACTCTCTTGTTACTCCTGCTCCTGAAACTTGCCCCTCCTGTGACATGGAGACCCTAGTGCTTGCTTATCTTGGATGCACCCGGTTACTGGCCCTCTTTCAGCTCCTCCAGAACCTCTGAGAGAAGTTCTGGCTGCACTTCTCCCCTCACTTGTTCATTTATGCACACCCCTTCTGTGGCCCCACAAAGTTGTGGGACCTCCTTGTCAACCTCTTAGCTATGGCCTAGATAGCCATTTATAAAATCAGGGAGCTGAGGTTAACCAAGGGAAAAGCCTGAAACTGTCTTTTTCCGTTCCTCTATCTATACATGAATCCAGGCAGAGTTCCTCTTGGCAGTGTCCGCTGGTTTTCTTGATGCTTTTGAAGAACAGTGAGCACTATCTGGGGCTATCTGCTTGGTGTCCTCTTCTGGTTCCATCGTTTTATTCCTTTGACCTTCACATCCACCACTGTTCCTTTTTATTCATCCCCCAAAATTATTTGGCTTCCTGGGTTTAATGGATCCTCCCCGTAGGCTGGCCAGCCTGCCTGCCTCCTGGATCCCAATAGGACCACTCTCCTGTAGCCATGTGACCTGATCCTGTCACAGTGGTTAATATTTAAGAAATTATTATTATATCCTTTGTCGCAGAATCAAAATGAGTCACTAGGGAACCATGAGTCTCAGTGCTGGCCCATTCAAGTGAAAAGAAGTTGTCATCACGCTCTGGCTAGCCATTTATGTAAAGTGCTGCTCAATCATACGCTGTTGCAACAGCCCAGAAAAGGCAATGGAAAACCATGAAAAACTATCAAATGTCAAAACCAGTTGAAGGTAAAAAGGACTAACAGATAGATCTCCCTGTTTGTTTAAAAAAGATAACAGGACTGATTATCAGGCTGGTATCATAGGGGAATGCTTGAAGAGAACTCAAGGACTTGGATGCACTTCTTGTTAACCTGCAAGGCAACGACAGGGCTAGCAGAGCCCGGAGGAGAGTGTTTCCATGGGTGAAAGAACAGTGATGCTACAGAGCTAACACAGCCCCCTTAGGCAAGACTCCCACTTCTTAAAGGATACCATATGAACTGTTGTAAGTTCCTCTTTATCCATCATATAAAAAAATTGCTTGTACTTTACCTTCCCAGATCTGCACCTTCCCAATTATCTACTCCACCTTTTAAACATACCTAACATTCAACAGTATTAGCTTTGTGTACCTTGATGTGTTCCCTCCTGGGATCATCTCCCTCCTTTATTCTACACTGCCCCTGTATGCATAAAATGCCCGCTCTGAACTAGTTTGTAAAGGCACTCTCCTCATTGTTCTTTTTGCAGGCATTACCCAAGTAGTAGCCTTGAAGATGGCTCGACCAACTGATAGTGGGTAAGTTTAGGGTTGCTGAGTACTGCTGATAAGTTGAAGGGTTTTTTTTAAATAAGTCGTACATAAAATGCATATAAATATCGTACATTCCGATGGTATCCCTCTCCCCCCAAGCTTTTCTCCCTATTCAGATTCCATGCATAGCATGTGATAGCTACTGTACAGTACCTTTCCTTCTACTTTATAGCAGTTTTCAGAGTTGCACATTTTGATGTTTTTGCCATCTATTCCCTGGAAGACGTACAAAATGTCTCTTACAAGGTTGGCTTCAGTTATTTCAACAGAGCCTAAAAAAAGAACATTGGTTAAGACTGCGAAAATTTGTAAAGATACTTAGATAATTCTTTTTTAAAAAGTTACATAGAAGCTGAATTGAAAAACAAAAGGCTTCCTTTGCATTTATTTTAAGTTCTTCATGATGAAATTGTCCTGAGGAGGCACAAAGAAAACCAAATGCCCTGTACCTAAAAATATACCAAATCAGTTTAGCCATTAGATGTGTGCACTCTAAACTTAGCACAACATTCCAGAGCCTAAAAAGAGAACAGACAGACTCCTAGGTCAATTCCATTCTGATCTTACAGTCAGCACAAGTAGCCTTAAATAATTTCCTCATCCTTTCCTGACTGTACAGTTAAACTTGTTTGTTGTTCCAAAGTTAATGTTTCAATAATATCTTTTGCAGACAATACAGTTCATCCAGGAAGGTGATCTGCTTATTAACATATTGCTTGTGAATTCAGAATATTTTTCTCATTTAAAAATTACTCCACTGTTGGGTGCTAGGAGTTCAAACATTTTCACCTGTACAGCCTTTAAATCCCAGGCAAGGTAAATGCAGAGAAAAATTTAAGTTATGCTACTACAGAAAGATCCAGCTCTTGATTCAGTAGAGCTTAAAGTGCTAGCACATCCAATGTATCCTCTAGTTTACAGCACTGATTGAAGTCTAGTTTGCTTTTGTGCCTCAGGCTAGTTATCAATTTACAGAAAGTAATTCAAGATAGTGAGCAGCTTTTCTTCATGTGCTGGGTCTTACAGTATCCTGTACTTTTATTACTCTATTTGAGGCTAAGAACAGAGCTACATTCTCAGTACCACCTCCAGATTGTGTCTTAATAGGATGCTGCCTCTTCTGAAATTGACAGGAGAAGTGTCCTCATTTGTAAATCCTAACCACAAAGAGTTCCTTTACCTTTTCCCCCAACTTTAACAAGACATACATGTGCCGGGTTTAAAGTAAGGAAGTCAGCTGAGTCATCTCAGATCAAAACCTACTAAAGCCAAGAGACTAGCTTCATATCAACATATACAGAATCTGTGCTATAAGACAAAGTATAGCAAGATGTTCTGAAAACCACCTCAGACAAATAATGCTACTCTTGTTACACTTTAAAACACCCCCATTAATCAAGAGGATATAAATTCTCAAACACAGCTGAAAAGTGTTACCTGAACAAATTTCATTTCACAACAGAGAAAAGAAAAAGTTATCCTAAGTCACTGTATTTACAGATTCATATAAACCCTTTTTTCCTTTCTCTTCTTCAGAAAGTCAAGTCTGGAGGAAGGAGAGAGGAACTGAGGACATATGACAATGTGGGGATCCTTTTATAGATTCAGTTAAAAAGGAGATGCACTCTTACATTTAGCAAATCAACTGTTAGACAACTCTAGAACAGGTTCATGACTCCTGAACTGCACTTCTCCAAAGGCAATATTAGAAAATGCCAATTAACAGTAAATCAGTTTACTTACAGAGCTCTTTAACTATTTGTATGTTTTATTAATGTCAATAGCTGCTTGGTCTTATATTTGGAATGTGATTCTAATCCAAAAAGAGTGACACTTTATCTGTACTTAATATAATCTGTTCCTTGTATGAATTAAAGAGTCCTAACTGCTTGTACATTGAAAAAATAAGTTTTTACAACTTTTTAATCATCTTAGTATTGAAAAGCTAACATAATGAAAGACTGGGCTAAATTATACATTTCATCTTGTGCAATCACACTATTGTTATGCAATTTATAATTGCAAGGCCATGTTCTGTCCTCAGTTACAAACGTACTCTCCATTTAGTCTACATATATTTTTTATAGCAATAATGCACATAACTGGAAGAACTCATCTTGATTTTCTAATCCACGATAAATATAGCAGGGCTGGCAGCTATGAGATCTTTTATTTGCTAATTGATCACATTCATTCAGCTAGCAGTTGGGCAGGAAGGAAGGGAATGGGATTGAGAGGCACCTTTTTTTTTCCCCCCCATTAACTTTCCAGAGTTGCTAATGTTTGATAGAATAATGGGAAAGGTTTCTGAATACAAGTAGGTAGAAGGTTAACTTTCCTTAACAGTTACACTATAGTTTAATTAGTTCAAGTGGCCAAATTTCTCTCAATTACTGTAAATCCAGGTGTGCTCCTTAATCTGGACTGAAAAGCCTTTTAACAGCAATGTGACCAACAAGAGAAATTATCCCATTGTATTTTAAAGATGATTGCACTATTTAATATTATCACTGTAAAAAAGTACCAGGGAGGTAGTTAATATACTACTTCAAGGACTTGATACTCCGATAAAAAACAAACAGTTACACATTTCACTTGTACATGTGAATATAATTAGTTCCATGCATTTCTGCAGATTCCTCCTTGTTAACCAAAAGTTGCAGGAAAAATGGGTATCAGAGACACTGCAGTTTTTTAAAAGCATATTCATTCAGAATCCATCTTTTTCTGCTACTTGATCCTGCTATCCGCAGCAGCAGATTAGTTCTATGCTACTTGCAATATCAAAGGAAAAATTAATTTTGAATGGGGAGAAAATGTATTTAAACCACATTTTCCCCAGAAGAAACTAGGGATGTAAAACTTTGATTATTTGGCTAATCAAACAGTCGATGCAATTTGCATCAGGGCTGTTGCTACACTTCAAAGGTAAAAGCGCTGCATGGAGCCTGGGGTCAATGGGGGAGTCCAGCTTTCGAAATGCAGAGTGCAGCCTGGGCCACTTGGGGACTCCCAGTGCCCCCTCCTCTTTCCAGCCCCCCTTGCAGCGAGGGGGGGGGGAACGATTTGTCGACTAGTTGTTCATATCTCTAGTAGAAACAGAGGGATACAGAAAAGTTAAAGGTCAAATACACTGCTCTTTTGTATATGTGCAGTCTTCCCACCTTTAAATTTATCTTGTGGGAAAGTTCCTCACCTATTGGAACACGCAATGGAACAGAAGCTATTCTCAGGAAGAGAATAGTCACAACAAAATGAGATAAACAGGTTGTAAGGGGAAAAAAATCTTTAGCAAAAAGCATCTTGCTCACCACTTGTATCCCCTTCTCGTCTTGATCTCGGCACATTACGACACACCGTGTTTGGAAGGCCTTTTGAGGTAGAGCTTTGTAATGAAGGCTGGCCTGCAGTTAGAGTCCATGCAAGACGTGAACCCAGCTGTTGACGAAGGCAATCTCCCACTCCTGGAGCTTGATAGGATTGTCTAAAAAAGACAGGAAGACAACAATGTTTGAAGAGCTGGGAATAACTATAGGTCATTTACTAGAATGAATTTATGAAACCCACCACTTTTTTTTTCTTTTAAAATTTATAGTTATGGAAAGTGTTGGAGGAGGGGAGATTGTTGGGCCTTTTTTAAAAAACATGTTATTGGTTTTCAAAAGGCAATACAAAGCACATCACAAAAAACAAGTCATAAAAATGTACATCCTCATGAACAAATCTAATACTCAAAACAGAAACATTTTGGGCTGCATATCAGCAGCAAACTAAATAAAGTGGTATCTTATTCACTCAGGTGTAAAAAAACCAAGTTACGAACCTGTCCTGTCACTGTTGTTCTTTAATATATATTGCACACATCCATTTAATTTCGTGTGCGCATGTGCCTCATACACCAGCCATATTTTTCCCTTAGCATTCCCCAGCAGGTCACCATATGCACCCTCTGCTACTGTGCAATGCTATAAAAGAAAAGAGCCACTACTTGACTCTCCTCAGGAACTTCTTACTAGACATACTACAGAGGGGAAGGAGATGCATCATAGAATGGACAAATGCAACAAGTGTCAAAGAATGTCAATTACAGAAGAGGTTAGTACCATTTTTTTCTTCAAGTAATTGCACATATTTGTTCCACTTCTGATGGTGCCAAAGTAGTTCAATGTGAAGGGGGTTTCTGAATCTACCTGAACAAGTACAGAAGGACTACTTATGTGAATATAGCATCACCTCTGGAATGCCAAAATATAGCATAATGAGTTTTGAAAGTATATACTTATGACCAGGTTGCAGCTTCACAAATGTCTGCCATAGGTACTTGATCCAGACAAGTCTTTAAGAATCTAATTAACATTAGATTTGAAAATACCAAGTGGCCAGCAAAGCATAACAAAGAAGTCTATCTGCAGAAACCCAAGAAAATGTGGATCTCTTCAAAACCCAAAGCTAGCTTCTGCTCATAATCTTGTAGAAAACTCTGCTTGCAGATCTGCTATGACATTATGTATGCCTGGCTGAAACATTATCGAAACATCTATTCACTAGGCTACATAGCAGTTCCTTTCCCTCACTGATTCCTCGCAGAATAATGAGGATTTTGCTCCTCCTGGATAGTTTATAAAGAATATGGCAGCACGGACGTGAAACACTACTCTGACGAACTGGTCCTGAATGAGAAGTAGGAAATGAAGGCAGATATAAGAATGGCTATGCTGGGTCAGACTAAAGGTCCATCTAGCCCAATATTTCGTCTTCCGACAGTGGCCAATTCAACATGCCCCAGAGGGAGTGAACAGAACAGGTAATAATCCAGTGATCCCTCTCCTGTCACCCATTTCCAGCCTTTGACAAACAGAGGCTAGGGACACCATTCCTACCCATCCTGGCTAATAAGTATTGATGGATCTAACCTCCAGGAATTTATCTAGTTTTGTTTAGAACCCTGTTAAAGTCCTGGTCTTCACAATCCTCTGGCAAGAAGTTCCACAGGTTGACTGTGCAATGTGAAGAAAAACTTCCTTTAGTTTGTTTTAAACCTGCTACCTATTAATTTCAGTTGAGACCCTTAGTTCTTATGTTATGGGATCATTACATATTGTTCAAAAGTATTTGCCTTGAGCTGTATGATCCTGTAGATTAGGTCCCAATCTAGAAATGAAGTGAATGTGAGAAGAGGATTTTCTGAAGATCCTTCTGTGATGAATTGGATCACAGGGGTCCCCTTGGGATTGTCACCCAGTGTGTTGGTCATGCTACTGAGACTGCCAACCAGCCCTCTGGACTGCCCCAACACCTTGTCCTGTTGGGCCATCGCTCTGGTCTTCCCCAGCAAAGACACAGAGTTGGGGTAACAGCCTCCCAGCAAAGCAACACAGACACTGAACCAGCTCAGCTCTGGGAGGGCTCAGCTATATGGCGGTCAACAGCACCTGGGAACACAGTCCCCACCCAAAAGGACCAAACCCCAAATAAAACAGTGGTACTCTGTATAAAAGTTTTACAGGGAGAAAGCTTGTAAATTTGCCCTCTTTAGCAACGAAAGAGATGTACAGTGGTTGCTCCCTCCTGCTGTCCTGTAACAATTATTTAGATTGGGACGAATAAACAAAAGTGTTTTTATTAAGTATAAAATGTAGCATTTAAGTGACAAAGTGAAAACACATCAAAGTTACAAAAGCCAAAATAAACAAAACACGCCAGCTAATCCTAATACACTAACAGAAATTGTTACATTTCTCACCCTTGCTCTTATCTCAGGCCAGAGTTGATGAAGGAAAAAGGAGCCCAGTCTCAAAAAAAGGGGGGAGGGAATGGCTGTCCCCCTCCTCAAAAAGCAAACAGTGCTAGAAAAAGCAAATTTGCAAAATTAAAAAAAAAAAGGGCAGCAGAATGACTGCATCATCTAGATGTTAGAGAATCCAGTTGCAAACAAAAGGCAGTTGAGGTTAAACAGGTGTGATATAGGTCTTTTCCTTCATGTGTTCTTGTACAGAAACACAAGAGGTATACACTATAGCATTACAGATACTGATCTAGATGAACCCAGCCTACCATACAATCACTCTTTTCCTACATGCAGAATTGTATATCTGCTCTTCAAGGAGCTGATACAGAAAGTTCCAGAGGGTCACAGTGGGTCTCAGAAAGGACCAAATTTCTATGCCCTGACAGGGCCAAAGATTTCTGAAGGTAAGACATTCCCCCTCATAACTCATGCTAGATTGCTGAGACCTGGAAGTAGGAATCCAGGTTCTCTTACTACACTACCTTGAATTCTGAAACTTCCTCATCTCTAGCCTACCATCTCCCAGATCCCTATCTAAACAAGAAGTTAAGAATCTTTTTCCTGCTTCTCAACTCCTGTATTAAGTTCACATTTTCACCCTCAAAAGATCTGCACACTTTCAACAGCTCTACCTAAATCAATGTTCATTTTCTTACCATCCTTCAAATTGCCCCCTATGCTCTGCCAATGTATGGCAGATCACCACTCATCTTTGGATTTTCTTCCATTCTGCCTCCTGGGTCTGGAATTTCTTCCTTAAAACACAGAACACACATTCCCCTCTTTATCTCAGATTTTTCCCTACAGATCACATCTGCTGTGAAACCCACTAAATAAAACTCATTAAATAAAAAACTTAAATTAAGCTAGTCTTTAGGTATTTAGAAAGGCTGTTCTCCAAGTTAAACTCACCTTCCAACTTGCCTAATAAATTCTGTACATCTTCTGAATTAAGTTCCTCGGAGCAGGAATTGTCGCCTTCTTAAGTACTGCACAGCACTTAAGCAGACACTGCTTAATAAAACCAATCAAATGCCCATCACCACTTTGCACAGTCCAATTGAACTTAATGGAGTTAGATGAAGCATAAATGAGCTTTAAGTTTGGCCCCAGAATGGTTTCAAAGATGAATTCTCTGCTTTTCAAACTAATACCATACATCAAGCTTCTTCTCTTGCAAAATTTTATGACATTTTTCAAAGAAGGAAAACTTTTGCAAATCCAGGTGCTAATGTAATTTTAACTACAGTAAATGATAAATCTTTAAGAAGAGTACTATTTTAATAGTCTAACAAAGAAACTACGATGACCACGCATTCGGGGGCATGTCCTAACAAAACGCTGTGCTTATGCAACTACCTTATGGCCTAAAACTGTTCAGCTTTGGTAGCCAACTTTTGCAGCACATGTATTCTTATTTAATAATACCTGAATTTAAATCTATCTGGACATACATCCCAGCCCACAAACAGTTGTCTGCTAGACTAGATTTACCAGAAAAAGAAATCCAGCTGGATGCTTAATCTGAAATCAAGTATTAATTAACAAACACATGAACCTAATTTTAAATATTTTAAATGGACCACCTCCATAACTCTTGCCAAATATAGAAATTATGTACATAAAAGCGTCATAATGGGAACCAACTTACATTAAAGATTTAAATTCCCTAATAATGCAAATAAGCCATAACAGCTTATTCTGAGTTATCAAATTCTTACTGGTTTTTCAGTGAATTTTGCCCGGAAGAGTTCAGAATATACTACCAGCCCTATAATGGCCAGGGTTGTGCATTACTGAATTCAATACTGAACTCTGAGTGTACACACCATTGTTTTAGCCACATGATTTTGGAATTTTTTGTACTCAGGCACTTCAGAGACGGGCATAGTAAATTTTCTCCCATGGTACAGTTCACATTAAAAACAGAGCCTAGCATAGAGAGAAGAAAATTTTCACTAGTTAACCAACTCATTTCATATATGCTCAAACAAGCAGCAAGACACACATCAGAGAGCCAAGACTATTTTTAGCCACTATATATCAAGCCAGTGACCTAACAGACTCTATTATTTGTATTCTCTTCCATCTTGACTGTTTGATGGAACTTTGTTCTTGAAACCTAGCAGAATTCAAAATAAGGTTTAGACATTTGTACGGAAAAGAAAAACATCCACAATTACATGAGGTAGTATAATATAAGGAATTTAAATCCTCATGCTTCAAGGCAAATCAACCAACCACTAAGTGCCTCAGTTTTTTTTCTTAAACTTGACAGTGTGTAAGTTAATTGCTTCAATTGCCATATAAGATTTTCAAACCATCCTCTAGAGCAGTGGTTCTCAAACTGTGGTCCATGGACCACTAATGGTCAATGGCCGCTTTCCAGGTGGTCCACAGCTCAAGTTTAGCCTCTTCCTTCCACCTTCCCTCCCTGCAGCAGGGAGCCTGCACTGGCACTCCAGCCTCATGCTCCCCCCTGGCCCTGCGCATGAGGCTGGAGCACAAGTTCTGGTTTCCCTCTGTAGGGGGGAAGCCCTAAGCCTCCCCACTGGATCTGGCTCATGAGGAAGAAGCGGAGCTAGAAATGGCTCTGTGTGCTGCCACTCCCCCTCCCCCCACCCTTGGTGGGAAAACCAGCGGGGACTCTTATGCATTTCAAAGAGGAAGTGTAGCATAGAGCCTGGGGTCAGTGGGGGACTTTTGTACATTTCAAAGCTGGCACGCCACATGGAGCCCGGGGTCAGCTGGGGAGTCCCCAGCTGATCCTGGGCTCCACCCGGCATTTCAAAGCAGTTGCACCACACTGAGCCTGGTGCTGCCACTTTGAAATGCTAGGGGGAGCCTCCACCCCACCTCCAGCCCAGATCCTGCACCTCTCTCCCTATCCCTATCCCACTCACTGGTAGCCCTTTCCCACACAATGAACGCCTCATTTGTCTCATCATCCCAGAGCCTGAGGGGTCCACAAAATCCACTAGACCCAAAACCCCAGCAGGGTAAATCTGGCCCATGGGAAGCCCTGAACCTCGATCCTCCCTGTCCCTCCCCATCATCCCGTGGGGCTGGAGCACCAAAGGAGTGAGGTGTCTCAGCTGGGAGCCACATCAGTGAGGGTTGGGGGGGTTTAGAGGGGCGTGGTCCCCGATGCATTTTTCTGTGGGTCAGTGGCCCCTGATCCAAAAAAAGTTCCCCACCCCTGCCATAAAGAAAGAAAACATTGAAACCTTTTGTGTTGGACATAAATTAATATTTTACTTTATTTATAATAAAGTTTGATAAACTAACATGAGAAAGTTAAAATGCTTAATTTGTCTAATTCAATATTTCCTTTCTCCTTTACTTCTTAAATTAAACTGGTTCTCCCTAGCTGCAGCACTAGCAAAATGACTCCAGTGTAATTATGTAATTAACGGTGAGTTTCCATTAGCAACCGGTGGTCCATGGAAAGGTCTGCATTGAACCAGGTGGGCCACAGGTCAAAAAGTTTGAGAACTACTGCTCTAGAGCATCTAATATTCACAGAATTATAGAAATATTGGGCTGAAAAGGGCTTTGAGAGATCATTAAATTCAGCTGCCTTTGGAGAAACAGGATCAAGGTATAGGCCAGTGTCAGAGACAAGAAAATAAATTAACACCATGGTGTCCAACATGCTAGCCACACATGGCTAATTGGCCAATTGAGTGTGGCTAGTTCGCTATAGCACTGGTTGGACAGCACAGAACTAGTTTGACACCACGGAATTAGTGAGTAGTTAGATCAGACCCAGCATGGTGATTCCTATGTTCCTTTAAACTTTTGCAAGTTTTGTTCCACATGAGACCTAGAGCCTATGAAAATGTTTAACCTGTAGAAATCATTTGTTACAATGTCAATTACTGGAAGAAAAAAAAAAGACTACATATTGAGTGACTCTATCGGCTCTTATAGATCACCTTCCAACATTAATAAGAGTAAAATTTAGTCCCACCAAAAAATGGTTTTGAACTTATATTTCCAGTAAGCATTCTTCACAACAATATGTTATGTCCTAGAGGTCTCTGGTGATCTCTGAACTTAATTAGTTTGAAAAACAGTAGTCACCAACCAGTAGATCGGGATCTACCAGAAGATCTTGGAGCCTCTGACAGGTGATCCTGACTGGTTTGGCCAAGAGACTATCAAGCACTGGCACTTCAGCTACTCCCCCAGACTACTCTGCATCTCCTGCCCTTTGCCTTGGAGCTGCCCTCCGCCCTTGTGAGCATCCTGCTTGTGGTACAGAGCAGGGAAGGGAGAGATGGGGAGTGCTGATGTCAGGGTGCCCCCTCTCCCACCCTGTATTCTATCTCCACAGAACAGGGGAACAACAGGACTTGGGATGGAGGGAGTTTACTGGCTGCTTTTGAGAGTGGTGCATGGCCACAAGGCAGGGGTAAGCCTGCCTTAGCCCCACTCCACCATCATCCAGGAGCCACCTGAGGTAAGCAGTGTCCAGCGGTAGCCAACTCCAATCCTCTGCCCCAGTCATGAACCCCCTCCTGCATCCCAAGCCCCTGACCCCCTCTCACACTCTAAATACCTTAGCCCAAGACCAGAGCCTGTGCCCCAATCCTCTGCCCCTGCCTGGTGAAAGGGAGGGAGAATGAAGTGAGCAGGGGCAGGGCCTTGGAGAAGGGGCACAAAGAAGGCAGGGCAAGGGCATTTGGGTTTGAGAGAGATCCTGGATTGCACTTAAATTCAAAAAGTGATCTTGTGCTTAAAAAGGCTGGAGACCACTGTTGAAACACAACTAATAGTCTAGCAACACCTTAAAGACTAACAAAACATGTAGATGGTGGCATGAGCTTCCATGGGTACAATCATCCGAAGAAGTGGCTTGTACTCACAAAAGCTCATGATACCATCTACGTGTTTTGTTAGTCTTTAAGGTGCTGCTAAACTATTAATTGTTTTTTACGTTTCCAGTTACAGACTAACTCAGTTACCCCTCTGAAGCTTTTAATCAGTTTGGTTGGTTAAACTAGGGTCGTTGAACGTCATCTAAAAAAAAAGCAGATTTTTAAAAAGTTTATTTCAAAAGTTTGACAGGCCCTTTTACAAAGCTGCACTCTTTGTGGGAAATTGAAAGAACATAGGTAATGAAATAATGAGACTGTCACCTTGTTTCAAGACAAAGCCACTACCTTCTAATGAGTGTTGATCTCATTCCAGCGCATTCTGGACAGATCTTCATATATCAGATCTTCACTAACACTAATTTAAAAACTTACTGACAATTTCAAAATAGAGGCCAATAACTGACTGGCATTGAGACTAAACTACTTAACTATTCCTTCAGGGTAATATTTTTAGGTCAAGGTTGAAAAATATTGACAGGTCAGTGTTGGAAGTCTGTACAGCTGCTGCCTCTTCCGTAGCTGTTCTGTAGGTTAAGCAAGGACCTTAGTATCCAAGATTGCCAGACATGTAAACTTCACAGGCATCAAGTTTAAACAGAGTGTAATTCAAAAGAGTGGCATGAAGATATTCACTAAGGGCATGTCTATACAGAAGGGCTAAAGCTGAAATAAACTACGCAACTTGAGCTATGCCAATTGCATAGCTTATTTCGGCTTTTGGTGCTCTCTACACAGCAGAAAGTCCAAATTAGAGCATTCTTCCTCCAACTTCCCTTATTCCTCATAAAATGAAGGCTACAGGAACTGGAGTAAGAAGTCCTCCAGCTAGACATTATTTCAACATTATGTTGAAGTAACTGCTTGCTATATAGACACGGACTATGTTATTTCCAAAATAACGCTGCTGTGTAGCCATAGCCATATAGTCTCTCTCTTCCTTCGTTTGCCTATTTTTAACATCTGGTAGGTATTCATGCTTAAGACCATAAAAATATTTTGAGGTTTGCTATTTTGTAAAGTACTTTGAAAATGTGTGTAGATACCCATACGCTTATCACTGTAAAAAATTTGAAACCACTGCATAACGATGCTAAGTAATATTAAAAATATTTATCAAGAAGGTCTTCATTATATGCAGGATAACCAGATTTAAATTTACCCTGGAAGGAGGGACTGTGGAGTTGGCGTTGGCCCATTTAGGGCATACATGCTTATGCTGCTGATCCCACTGCTCCCCATACTGCCTGCACTCTGGGCAGATTGAGCGTTGCGGTCCTGGTAATTCAATGGAAGGCTTTGAGGCCTGGCATAGTAGTAAGGGGTTGAATGAGCATCTCGTGGCAATGCTTGAGCAAACAATGTGGCATAGCTTGATACCTTAAAGATAAACACAAAGATCTAATAGTGAGTTACTTCTATCAATCGCACATCAGTAGCTAACGTAATATTTTCCTCCACCCTTGCGTCTGAACTTTTACCACCTTTCCTAATAGTAAAGTTAAGCTAGGTATATATTAGAAAAGATTTGCTGGTATATAGCTCTATCAACAAAACTTCTTAACGAAGAGGCAGCTTATACCAGCAAAAGAAAGCATTTGTCAGCATATTTCATTTCCTTTGCAAAGCTGGTATATGACATCTCAGAAAAAGCACTTTATCAGTATAAATGCAACTATACTAGAGCATGTGCTGCTACCAAAGTGTTGCCAAACACCATACACCCTCAATCAAAATTGCTAACACCTGCCCCTCCCCCAAAAAAGCGCACGTTCAGTATGGATTTGACCTAAATTAAATATATCCAAAATGTTCCAGATAATGACTACATTGCATGTTTAATTATTCTGTCTTATGCGTCAAAAAAATAGCTTTTTAATTTCTCATTGTTAGACTATTAATATACAAAATACATGTAAATTGGCTTTCACAATTTAAAAAAACATCATATTTAAATAAAAATGTCTTGCTTCCAGCCTTTCCAAGTACTTTGCAGACACTCTCCTTTTTTTAAGATGTTTGTTTTGGTCTGCATACTAACGTCTTAATATTCCCATTTGGGATTTGTATTGAATTTTAAAATATTTATTGAAAAAACAAAGAACCCTTTCCCTACCTTGTTCGGTTGCTTACGTGGGTCTTCGCTAAGGCTGAGCAAGAGGTAGAGTATTGACCATTTGTTTTTCAAGACGCCCTATCAGAAATAGAAATGTATTAGATAATATCCAAGTAAAAAAAAAAAGACATTGCAAAGAAAGACATTGCTCAACAATTATTTCTGTAGTTTACTGCATTTTTAGCCCTCCCTCACAACCTAGACCATAATAAGCATTTCATTTCTATATTGTAGTTGTAAGCAGCAGACTAAAACTTCAGCACACTAAAAATACACAAAAACATAATTTAAATACACACAGGGAGGACATCTCAAGTCATGTTCTCAAGATAGTGACACTGCAGTTTACATGTCATTACAGGTTGAACCTCCCTGGTCCAGCACCTGACCGGTCCCAGATTAGGGATGTTAAATTTCGAGTAATTGACTAATTGAATAGTTGACAGGGGGCCTCCACCTTTGAAGTGTAGCAACAGTCCTAGGGCTGTTGCTACACTTCAAAGGCGAAAGCGCTGGGGCACAGCACCAGCAGGACAGTCCCCAGCTGGTCCCAGGCTGCACACACTGTTTCAAAGTGGCAGCACCGTGTGGATCCCAGGGTCTGGCCCCAGGCTCCACGCGGCGCTGCCACTTTGAAGTACCCCGTCTCTCTCCCCCCCACTTACTGCCTCTTTCTGATAGACTCAGCAAGGGGCATTGGGGGGGGGGCGGGGGGAGGAAAGCAACTAGTCGACTCAACTACCCAATAAGCATTTAAGTCAACTAGTCGTTCATATCCCTATCCCAGCTGAGGGAACTTGCCGGACAATGGGAGGTCCCCTGACACCAGACTTTCAGCCCACTGCCCCTCCCCCTGCTGCTAGTTCCTTCGGTCTGGCTAGGCTGCCTGCTGGCCAGGCCCAGCCCCGGCTCTGCTACCTGACAGGTGGAACGTGTCCGATCGCGCTGCTTCTGCCGGGCTGCTGCGGCCATGGCCAGGTTTGCCCTCCTGGGCTGCTGCTTCCAGAGCCCCTGCCCCACTGCCAGGTGACATGGCCCCAGCTGTGCTGCTTCCATCAGGCTGCTGCAGCCCAGCCCAGCTTCTACTTTCCAGGATGCTGCGGCTGCAGCCCCAAACACGTTGCCGCTGCCGCCCAGGCAACTGCAGACCTGCTGCTGCTGTCCAGGATGTTGTTGCCCTGTCGCTGCCTGGGCTGATGTGGCCCCAGCCAGGCTTCCCCTCCTAGGCAGCCATGGTCCCAGCCCTGCTGCCAGGCAGCAGGCAGCCCAGATAGCACTCCCAGGTTCTCTCATCCAAGAGCAGCCAGGGTCATGCTGGATGAGAGTGTCTCAGTTAAGGGTGGGGAAACCTGTACTATTTTGGGTCAAAGTCTTGTGCACTGAAAGAGGTCAACTAATCAGCAAACCATATTTTAAAATTCACAGTTTTCTGTAAAGGAGTTTTACATACTGCTTCATGTCCACCATACATCAATTTCTCTTTGATCTAGGCAGCATCTTGAATTAACCCCTGATTTCTACAACAGAAGTGTGGTGGAATCCTTGAGAAATCTAACACAGCTGCCCTTTTTCTGCTGATTCTCCTTCAGAATAAGAGGGCTCTAACCTGCGATTACTATAATCTCTGCAAAGAGCACAGAGACAAAGGAAACTATCAAACTATTTATAAAAAGTCAGAGGTACAAAGATTACATAGCAATTTTCAACTGTGAACGGTACTAAAACAAAAACCAAAAGAAAGGAATAGTCGAGCTACGTACTCTAAAAATCAGGAGCACAGGTCAACTACCCAACCCCCCATTCACTAAACCTGCAACCTGATTAATAGAAGGGAATTAAGTTGATTTTGCATGATTTGTTCTTGACAGGTATATACTAGCTATTCCTTATGACACCATTACCCTCTAGGCGCTTACAAATTGATTGTTAAATAATTTGTTCCAACATCTTCTCAGGTACAGTAGGTTGCCAACCTCTGGTCGAGAAGATACCATTAGAGATGCTTAGTTTTGCAATTCCCACACTGTGGATTTGTGCTTCCAAATATAACATGTTTGTTGTCTTGAGGACTTTGAGTATAGCCTTCATTGATTTGAAATCTACCATAACATTCTCTCACTAGAATGCACTTTTATATAGAAAACCATGATTAAAATGAGTCCTCCTGACTAGTGATTTACATGACGACTTAAATCAATTTGATTTAAAATCAAATCCACCTTGATCATGCCCTCCTCCCCTCCAAGTCTGCCCTTAGCTGGCAGTGTGTACTAGGGATGTTAAGGACTACTCCACAGGATAGAGGCAGTAAGGGGGGAGGGAAGAGGGGAGCGCCACACGGAGCCCAGGATCAGCTGTATAGTGCTGCCCCTTTGAAAAGCTGCCACAGTGTTTAAAAGCAGCAGCACCTCAATGAGCCTGTGATCAGCTGGGGACTGCCAAGCTGACTCTGGACTCCACGTGGGCGCTTCCACTTTGAAATGCCTCACTGAGCCCAGAGGGGGCTCTTGTGCATTTCAAAAAGGAAGCGCAGCATGGAGTCTGGGGCCAGCATGGGAAGTGCTAGCTGCTTAGTCTTGTGGGCAGAGCCTGAGAGGTGCTGATTGGCTCACACTAGCCATGTTTGGGTCTGTCGCTGTGGCCAGGCAGCCCTGTCTCCGCCCCGCATGGAGGGACGGACTCCAGCGTGGGGACGTCAGCCCCGTGGGCACCTGTCCTTTTTTGCCTCTTGTGTCCGGCCTGACTCACCCAGTTCCCCGCTCACCGCAGGCTGAAGCACTCTGGCTTGGAAACTTTTCTTTTTACAATAAAATCACTCCGAGAATCACTCCACAACCTGAAGCATCAAGCTAAACACCCAAAACAGTGGTATACAATTTTCTTTTTAATAAGAAGCATTAAAAATGGCAACAAAGAAGAAACACTTGTTGGATAAACACAGGGTTTTCACCCTGTTTGGGAGATTGAATTCATGTTTGCAGAGATAAATGGAAAACCAATGTGTCGTCTTTGTCAAAAGACTATCGCTGTATTAAAGAACACAAACTTGCAACAGCACCATGAATCTTGTCACCCTGAGTGCAAAGACTTGTAGCCACCTGACAGCAATTAAAGAAAAACTAAGATACATTCCTTACTGGAAGGTTTCTGTACTCAACAAGATATGTTATAATAATATAATATATGGAGATATACCATCTCATAGAACTGGAAGGGACCTTGAGAAGTCATGGAGTCCAGTTCCCTGCCCTCATAGCAGGACCAAGACCACAATGACGACGTAATAAGTCTATTCCCAATATTATTTCAGCATAATTCAGCTTTCCCAAGGGAACCCCATTTTATACCTATTTTCTCAAAAACTAGAAGTGTCTGAGAGTTCAATGAGGCTTACTCTAAAATTAAGTACATCCCAAGCGCTGTCAGTCTTCACTTTTTCAGTAACTTGGAATCAGATCTGCATTAGGGATGTTAAAATGTGTTTAATTTTGTAAATGTGTAATCACTGTACTTTTTTTTTTTTTTAAAACCGGCTCCCACTGCCACCCCACACTGCTGTCTCCGATACAGAGGCAGCCGCACAGGCAGAAAGGGGCTCCCCAGAAGTGGGGCCGGAAATGCACTGGCTGCCAGCCTCGCCCCCAGGGAGTATTTCAGTAACCACGTATCCATTAAAAATTGCTGCAGCTACACAATTACTAAAATCCCTATTCCAGGTCCCATTTAAGCATAGGAGACTTAGGGTACATCTACACTAGCCCCCTAGTTCGAACTAGGGAGGCTAATGAGGGCGACCGAAATTGCAAATGAAGCGCGGGATTTAAATATCCCGCGCTTCATTAGCATGTTCCCGGGCGGTCGCCATTTTGGAAACTGACTAGCCCGGAATAACTGCCCGCGTCTACACGTGGCAGAGAAGCGCGATTCCGAGATAAACCCCTTAGTTCGAATTAACAGTTAAACCTCATTCCATTCCATGAGGTTTAACTGTTAATTTGAACTAAGCGGTTTATCTCGGAATCGCGCTTCTCTGCCACGTGTAGACGCGGGCAGTTATTCCGGGCTAGTCAGTTTCCAAAATGGCGACCGCCCGGGAACATGCTAATGAAGCGCGGGATATTTAAATCCCGCGCTTCATTTGCAATTTCGGTCGCCCTCATTAGCTTCCCTAGTTCGAACTAGGGGGCTAGTGTAGACATACCCTTAGACTATCTGCAACAACTTCACAGTCATCTGTTGGTACTTTTAGCAGTAGTGTTGCAACTAAACATATTCCAGACAACAAAGTATCAGTAGCAAGAAAAAGATTTCAATCATCCAGTAAAATCATCTCCATGGATGGGTTTGTAGTAAGGACCACCAAAAACCAACAAGACACCACAGATTAGGGGTGGGCAATAATTTTTATGGGGGGGGGGAGAGGGCACTCCACAATTTTGGAAAGTAATTGAGGGATGCACTCTTCCATGATATTAATGTGGGGTTTGAGATGGAGGTTGGATGTGGAAGGAAGCTTCGGGTAAGAGACTGGGGTGCAAGAGGGTCTGTTAGGTCTGTGAGGGAGTTCTGGTGAAGGAGGCAGTTGTGACCTGGGGCACCGGATTGGGGTGCAGGGGTTTGTGTTGTGACCTAGAACAAGGGACTGAGGTGTAGGAGGGGATGCAGGGGTTTGGGTTATGACTTAAGGCAGGAGGGGACTGTGATGTGGGGCAGAGGATTGGGGTACAGGAGAGAGTGCAGGGGTGTGGGTTGTGACTTAGGGCAGGAAGGGGTTGTGACCTAGAGCAGGGGACTGGAGCTCAGAAGGGGATGTAGGGGTTTGGGTTGTGACCTAGGGTAGGAGAGGATTGTGATCTGGGGCAGAGGATTGGGGTGCCAGATCTGGGAGGGGGTATGGGCTCAGAGGGTTTGGGTTATGTGGGTTTGGGGGGAAAGAGGGGCTGGTGTGCCAGAGACAGGCTGTGGCTGGGAGACTTGTCTGGTGAGCTGCTGACCGGGAGTCAAACAGATTTCTCAGGCAGGCTCCCTGCCTGTAGCATCCCTGCACAGGCTACAAGAGCCATGTGCATCTGTGAATAAGAGATTGAGGAGTGGTGTTTCATGTGCTGTCTGTTTTTCAAATAGGCAGCTCCTATTGGCCAGAAATCGGCCAATGGGATTTTGCTGGGGGCGGGGACAGTGCCTGAAGCTTCTTCCCCCTCTCCCTGGCTCACAGCTGAGACACAAACAGCCAAGCAGCCACATTTCTGAGCAGCGTGTGGGGACTGGGCCAATCAGGGAGTCTGCCTGAAGCTCCTTGCTGTGTCCGTGGGCCGGATCCGCGGGCCGGATCCGCTGGCCTGTGTGCCCTATTTTGCCCAGCCCTGCCATAGATAAAGATTGCTCAGCTCATCTGTACCACAAGTTCTCCTTTTTGCACTGATAACAACAAATACCTTCACTGATATGGTTGAGTCCTTACGACCAGGCTACAGACCAGCTGGTAAAGCAGACACTGGTGGAAGGTTGCTAGTAGGGATGTAAAATCCCATTTAATTCGATGGGGGCGGCCAAGGGGGCCACTGCAGACTGGCCCCACCACAGCCTGGGGCAGCTCACTGCCCATGAGGGGCACGGAGCTGCTCCAGCCCTCATCAGTTAACCAGAACCATTAAGCTTCACCCTTTAAGGATGAGGCTTACCAGTTAACCGTTTAAGCATTCACATCCCTAGCTGTGAGATACAGTGTACAAGGTACTGGAACAGTGTGCAAAAATACTGAGGGGAAAATGTGTCAGTTTAAGCCTTAATGGGCAGTGTAATGTACACAATGATACAGTAAAATGTGCTTGTGACGACTGAAGATGGGGTTGCACATCTTACAGAAAAAATACGTACACTAGGAAATGCCCACAAAACACAACTTTCAAAAGAAGTGGCAGCAAAAGCCGTAATAAGCTGGAAACAAAAATTCAACTCTCACATGCAGTTGTGTCACAGACAATGCTACAAACACGGCAAAGATGAGAAGATACTTAGAAGATGAAACGGAAGGATGCTCCTTAACAATATATGGCTGCAGTGCCCATTTAATCAGTCTTTTAGCCAAAGATTTAAGTAAGTCTTCTCCAGGAATAAAAGAAACTGTTGAAGTCACAAAATACTTTTGTAACAACCATTTTGCTTCAGCTTCACTGAAGAGAGCAGGACGAGCCAAACTAATTCTCTCTCAATGTTCAATAGATTTCTATGGTTGACTGTTTTGAACAATTTATTAAGAATTAGCCTAATCTCATGAAAAATAATTTTGAAATAGCAGTTCAGCTGTGTAGACGTGAGCTAAGTTATTTCAAAATAAGGGCTGTTATTTCGAAATAACTTTGCTGTGTAGACATACTCTGAGAATATTTTCATCATTGGGCATAATTCATACACATCTAAGAAATCGACTGGGAAAAAGCAGAAAAACTCATATTTCTGTTTCAGTCTATGAACTAAAATGACAGTGGGAGTGGGAAGATGAGAGCTAATTGTAGAAGTTTTAAGGACACCATTTATTTAATGTTCTGAGGATCTGTCAGAGTTAATAAAATTTTAAAATTAAAAAAAAAATTAAGGATAGCCATCAGCCAATAACTCAGGAGACTGCTGCTATTGCAAATGCATTATGAAACATTTAATGTTTAGTTTAATTAAATATAAATGTTATTGTGTTTGTGTGAGAGATTTCGTTCTTACATTTCTAATGTACTGTTGCTTAATTTGCATCTCGACAAGTAATGAGTAATACGTACTGTTTCCTAAATTAATAAAAATCAAGTTATCAAAAAAATTACTAAGTATAGACTCTTAGATGTTGTAAAATGCAGCACTGAGTTGTAAATTAACATATTTTAGTGATCAGATTTGCACTACTGTTTAAGAAAACATGAAGCACCACCATTGGGAAACTTGATTTAAAATCAATGATTCTTTCTTGGTGATTTAAATCAATCCATCCTGCTATTTAACGCAAGTTATGTTTCCCCTTTTAGATATGAGATAGGAATGTTAACATGTTTCAGAAACTCTTACAGTGGCTGTCAATCTGTGGTCTACAGACCTCTAGGGGGAGGGGCCCACAAAAGGGGACTATGAAAGTGGGCTGTGCCCACGAAAGCTCATTGTACCATCTATATGTTTTGTTAGTCTATAAAGCGCTACCAGACCAATTGTTGTTTTTTAAGTTTATCCTGTACAGACTAACTCGGCTACCCCATGAAGCTCATGAAAATAAAGGTTTCTGATCACAGAACAGGCATTCCATTTTTCCGATCAACCAAAAAATGTTAATACCTTCACCTACACGTCAAAGACGAAAAGTGTTGGCATCACCATAGAAGCCCACAGTTTAGCACCCTCTCTCATGCTGAATTAAATGCCATGTCAAGCATGTGCAACTTTTACAGCTGAAATCTAGTCAGTTTTCAGTCTAAGACTTCTATGGTAGGCACTGTCAGACTATAGGTTGAATTTCCATAAGGGTCATCTGCCCTATGCTGGCCCTACCAAGGGTTAAGTCCAGTCCTGGGAGATGGTGGGGCTGTGGAACAAGCCACTGTGGCATATAGCAGCTAATTAGGGCTCTTCTGTATAAACAGGGGCTCCTGGAGAGGAGGAGAGCACACTCTTGATCCAGCTGTGGAGCAGGAGGAACCTGGCTGCTAGGGAAGCTACAGAGGCTTCCTGAGACATAGTGCTGGGGAAGGACAGGCAGAGCTGGGGAGCTCTGACCAGGCAAACTGTCAGGCTGAGGTCTTGATCTCTAGGCCTGAGGGTAGTAGGGCTGCAGGGAAGCAGACAGGGTAGAAGGCAGCAGGTCCACACCCCTTGCCCATGACGAGCTGCCATTTCAGACTACAGGTGGTCCCTAAGGCTAGGTAGATATAGGGGATCCAGGACGCCCTGGTGGGGGAGGACCCCAGAGTGCATGAGCATTGACAAAGAGCAGTACCTTGAGGGAAGGACACCACACGCCAGGAGGAACCAGGGGCCTCCAGTAACTCAGAAGACAGATAATAGAGGGTGAGATACCAGTCAATAGGGGACAAGCCAAGGCTGAAGAGATTAATTTTCAATGAGACCAGCAGGAGGCGTTGCGGTGGTAAGTCAACCTTGTTACAGTCTGCACCTCGATTCAAAATGCTTTAGGTGTCCACAAATGAAAAAAGGTTGAAAAACTGTTCAGTTATATTGGAAATTTTAATCTTGCATATTAATTTTTGCCATTTAAAAATATCCCTATATTTCTCCAGGCCACACTACAGCTGGTCCCCGAGTTGCGAACGGTCGACTTACAACCGTTCACAGTTACGACCGAAGCGGTCGTAAATGGCGGACCCCGAGTTACGAACGCGATCCGCACTTACCAACAGCGCGGTCGCGTGTAACTCTATGGGGTTCGACTTACGAACGAACCGAGTTACGACCAATTGCTTGGTCCGTAACCGACTCGTAAGTCGGGAAGAGGCTGTATACAAAACTGATGACCGAAGATACTATGTTACTGCCTACCTCAGTTTCACTAACTGAGATTTTCAAACATGATAAATACTAGAGTTTGGGAATTCAGGACACATTTAAAGTATTGATTTCTTTCCATCTAATTTAAAGGTATATTCCTTCTTCCGATACACAGACACTACAGATCACCTTCTATTATCAGAAAAGACTGATATACACTGCTCTTTGATAAGTACTTGTGTGTCAGCAGAACTCTCAAAATCAGCAAAACCCTTAACCGTCAACATGAAAACCTCAGATCACTTAAAAACTCAAAGTAAGAGGACTGCTTATCTTCCAATCAATATATTGATACACTTCAGGACACATTATCCTAAAAATAAGTGGCATTGAAATAATCCTTCAATTTTACACATAAAAAAGTAAACACTTCTATTTTTGCAAAGCTACTTCCTTCCCATAAAATGTCCTTTATGCAGTTATAGGCAAACCTATACTGCTGATATTTTCCAGTTTTATTTTAATCCAAGCTAGTTTCTTACATTTTGAACTACAGGCATTTTAACAGCAAGTCCAAAAGAAACACATTGTAAAAAAGAAATTATTGGTAAAGCCACACTTTAAAGTTAATATTCTTTGCACAATGTAGATTTAGATAATCCATGGCATTGCAAAGATGGCATCCTCAGCAGTGTTCCTTATAAGTGCGAGGGATGTAAAGCTGCTCCGGCATGGCTAGGCCCTCTGCGGCTGCTCCAGCACAGCCAGGCCTGCCACAGCATGCCACAAACAGGGGTCTGCTTTAGCAGCCCCTACCCATGGCGTGATGGGCCAGTTAACTATTTAAACACAGTTAACTGGTTAGTATTTTAAGCAAGATTTTATATCCCTACTGAGTGCTCGGTTAGTCGCTCCGAAGAGATGCAGGTACTGCTTTTGGCTGTGGGCACTTGGCCAATCAGCTGGGCATGTGTTTCTATTGGTGTCGCACACCTGCATGTGTCTTGATACACACAAAATTTATTCTGCAAATGGATGGAAAAATTAGAGGGAACATTGATCTTCAGTTTCCTTTAGTACTGTAAAGTGCATTTCAAACAGCACATTACTATACCTGAGAATGGAGTTTTCTGTAAAGTTCTGAAAACAAAGCAGCATCCGCTTCCCTCCTTTGTCGCACAACTGTTAAGAGGAAAAAGGTTCTTAGGGTACGAAACTTAAGTCAACAATGGCAACATTATCTTTTATTAAAACATTTGTGCAATTCATGGGGTGGGAGGAAAGCAAGAGGATAAGGAACACAGTTTATTTTCCACACCCATACACTGTTTGGCTTCCAAGGCTATATCTAGACAGCAGGGCTATTTCAGGATACCGGAAGTATCCCAAAATAGCAATTTTGTGTCTTTAAATGCACCGTTATTTTGAAATATATTTCAAAATAATGGGCACGCTATTCCGGCATCCCTGTAACCCTCGTTCCACGTGGGCTAAGGGACTTGTCGGAATAGTGCTTTATTTTGAAATTTGGTGTGTGTAGACAGTTTAAATTTCAAATAAACTATTTCAAGGTAAGGGTGCTATGTAGATGCACCCCAAGAGTACATCTACAGAGTAATCAAACATTTGCAGTTGGTCTGGGTCAGCTGACTCAGGCTCCAGATGTGGGCTGTAAAATTACTGTGTAGAGCATAGAATTCAGGCTGGAGCCCAGGCTTTGGCAGGACCTTTCTCCCTGAAAAGGTCCCAGACCCTGGACTCCTGCCTTTGCCCAAATGTCTCCACAGTAATTTTTTGGATTTAAAGCCTAAACCTGAGCCAGCTGATCCTAGTCAGCAATGCCCATGCCATTAGAAACCACAGACTGCGAAGGTCCCAAGACAGACTGTTTTTTCCTGAAAAGTGGCATTTAGCAAAGATCCTCCATTCACTTCACAATCACTATACAGGTATGAAATGATTATTACTTTGAATCTGAATAAGTTAGGGCCTATGTAAGCAAGCCATTGACAGATCAAATTGTATTCCATTGCCTATTTGAGGTGTCATAGATCTTTCTGATGATCTACAACATTCTATTATTATAGGTAATGACTTGTCTATATAAGGACAGTGAGGAAAAGACCAATTCAATTGTATGAGGAAAAAAAAACACAAAATTTAAAATCCCTGAGTAAAGTGGTCTTGGCATACATTGACTTTACATGTTGAGTTGAGTCACCTTATCTTTCCTGAATGTGAGGCCATGTCTATATGGGGACACTTATTAAGTTGGACTTTTGCTCTCATGACTTTTATGCCTTCACTTCAAAGTGTCTTGATTTTTATTTCTATTGTCTAACTATGGGAGTCAAAAGCTAGCAAACTATGTAGGGACCTGCCTAAGCTAGCCAGTAGGCAGTACTAGGAAGAAGATAGTGGTTGTCCCTTTAACTTACATAGCACATCTGTTAGCACACCCACAAGAGTTCAAATCCTCATGCTGCCTAGTGTCCTTATGTGAAAGAGGGACTTGAACCCAGGTCTTTTACATCACAGGTCAATACCCAGACCTGTAGTCTAGTAGAGTAACCTGTGGCAAAACTCCCTCTCCTTATGATGCTTTTTATTTTTCACTTTTTAAATAAATAATAATTTGAACAGGAACTAGAATTTGAGTCTCCCGCATGAGTTCTCTGACAAATGGGTTACAGTCACTTATTCTCTGTTCACTCCAATAAATATTTCAATTTTATACATAGTGGAATAGCTTTAACTGGAGAGTTGGACAGACCCACTCCCTGGCAGAATGCCCAGTACTCCAATGACTAGGGTGCTCATCTGGAATGAGGGAGACCTGGGTTCAAGTCCCTACTCTACACCTGGCAGAAGGACACTTGGAGCCACCATGGCTACATCCTGGGTGAGTGTTGTTACCTCTGGGTTATTGGGTATAGGAGGAGGAAGGGGAGCACTACACCACTACCACTACTATGGTGTTTGTGGAGTTTGATTCAGTTGGCAGCCTCTGAACATGCCCAACTGGAAGCAGGATGGTGTGGGAAGACCTAGTTTGAGGAAGTGATCGGAATTTAAGTACGAGTTAAGCACTAAGCAGTTGAATGAGGCAAATCAACTATTCGTGTCTGTTCAAGCTCTGAGAGGGAGAGGGAGGAGTAGGAACAGAGCACGAATCAGTGGATTCATGGTGCTCAGAAAGTGCTGAGAGGGAGAAGGAGTAAGAAGTGCAGGGCTCCAGTGCCCCAGTATGTGAGAGGCATGTGGGAGAGGGGAGCAGATAGGTGTGTGCAGGCTGCAGGTGGAACCCCATTCCCCTGTGGGCTGCAGGTTGCCCAACATTGGTCATGAAGCCCACTGAGATGAAGGAGGGCCACCCATGTGGCTCACTCACTATTCTAGATTTTTTAAAAACCTTATCAAATGCTCTACAAGCCAGAATTAAAAGCTGCCAATAAGGACATTTTCACAACTAAAGGATTTGGATGCAGGAAGTGAATTAAGTGAGAGTTAGTAAGAAGGGTATAACCCACCATTCCTTTTCATAAGGTCTCACTCAACCTACAGAAATAGGGGAGGGGGAGAAATGGAAAGAATAATTTTATGAATTCCTAATGTCAAAAAATTGCTGCATAATGAAGTGAGTATGCTGCGTTATGTAATGATGATCAAAAACCTAGAAAACCTTCAGTGTTGAAGGTCCATACTGAAGAATATTTGTGCTCTGTAAATTTGAGTTGGAGAATTCTGAAATTCTTCTTTGGAGAAGGTAAAGAACATCTAAGGTAGAGTTCACATTAAGAGCAGTTCTAAACAACAATGCATGTTAATCCTAATCCAGTTTAAACAGGTTTACACTTAACACTGCTGACATCTACCAAATAGGAGGCTTACATGAAGTTAAAATATTCCCTCACACAACTTGCTCATGATTTTTAATAAGAATTCGAGAATCTGTAGAGGGCAAGAATGCTTTTTTGCAGAGGCTATGACATGGCATTCCATATGCTTTATTAAAATATGCTGATATGAATGACCTAACTGAAATACACTTTATACAAGATATTATTGGAAAGGTTATGATTTACTGAGTATTATTATCCCATTTGTATGCATCTATTTGTCTCTGGAATTAGGAAAAAGGCCTGGGTGGAGTCTACCGCCAGACCTTCATTTACAACAATGGAAAAAAGTCTGACAGTGCTGATGGCCCACCAGCAAGAGAGATAATGGACTCTGTGGGTATGTCTACACAGCAAAGTTATTGCAGAATACCAGAGGTATCCTGAAAGTTACCCCGCCTCTTCTGAATGTGTCCGCTATTTCGAAATATAGCGGATGTGCTATTTCGCCATCCCTGTAAATGTCATTGTCGAGGAGTAAGGGATGGCTCGAAATAGTGCTGAATTTCGAAACTTGGCGCTGTGTAGACAGCACCAAATGATGAAATAAACTATTTTGTAATAGCCTCGAAATAAGCTACGCAATTTGCGTAGCACAAATTGTGTATCTTATTTCAAGTTTCAGGTGCTGCGTAGACGCACCCTAAAAGAGCCTAGTTTATGTAATTTCTAACTGAGGGGGGTGAGGGGTAAACGATAGGCTCTGATCTCAGCATCTGTATTTCTGCAGCTGAGGGTAGCCCATCCTGTGAGCTTTGCTGGAGGAGGATTTAATGCCAGGTTCAGCAAGATAGAGCTTAAGGGGGCCCAGGCTGGCAGAACTGGCTGACTCAGTGGCATCTCAGCACCTGTGACATCCCAGGGATCCCAAACAGTCACAGGCAAGTATGCTTTTATTTTTGCAGAAGGACATACTGCATTCATACTACACTTGGTGCTCTTATATCAAAGCAGCAGAAAGTACACCAGAACTGAATATATCTAATTTTGTAGTAAGAAACCACTGTTACTTTGTATTTGAAAAGTGTGGGTAATTAACTCACTTTAGCATTTCCTGACTTTAAAAGCAGAATGCTAAAGAGACCAACTTAGGATTTATGGTGAGCAATTTTCTCTTATTGCTTATAGAGCTTGCTTCTTATATTTGTAGCGGTATTTTAAAAGCACCCTCGGAATACTGTTACAATTTTCACCTCTATAAAACATATTGATTCATTTTAAAATTATTCAGATCTAAATTATTGAAGATGAAAAGAAGCCAGACATACGTTCTTTCTTTATTTTCTCCGCAACAAGAAATTCATCTCTTTCAACAGTAGGAGCAAAGTTGCTTCCAATAACTCTCACTGCATATTGAAACTGCTGGGCTACATCAGCTGAAAGAGGGAAGGGAAAATTAGTTAAGTCAATTTTTAAAATGAAGAAAAAAAATAAGTGCTTCCATGGTAATAAGTGATTAAGTCAAATAAAATACAAAAAACATCAACGTTTCAGATGAGATAAAATATGGTAGATCAAATCTTTCCCCTAATACTACCTTGCATTGATGCTTTGTCCTTATAGATTCTTGTGCTTTTCAAGTGACTATTTCTGCATAAATCCAAACCTGGAAGTAAACTATAGTTTAAAAATGCTGGCACCTCCTTTTGTAACCATATTTCTCAGCATCTTGCTTTATGCAGCAAATATCATCTACAAACATGAACAGTTCAATCAGTAATATGACTTCAGTATGGGCCAACATTCACACAAGGACAAAAAAGTATGTTTAATCTTTTTTTCCCCTCCCTGGTTTAAGCCAAGAACAGATTTCAAGGTCATGAATCAAACTGAAGATTTACTGAAGTCAAACTATAGAATCCCGCGGCAATACAATGTACTGAACCGTAGGACCATATATCTGCTTTAACGCTCAACACATTTATTCATTAGTTTTGACAAACCAATTAAACCTACTGTGATACAGGGTACTCCCTCAGGGGACAGAGTAACTCATTTATATAAAATAGCAAAACTGCATATGAAGCATGACATTTAAGGTATCAGAAGAAAGGTTACTAAAGACTGAAAGTCACTGTTTAATCTGAACATGTATATCTTTAGTGCAGATGAAGTTATGAGATTGTCTTGTGAGATTGTTAAATTTACAGCATATTTTAGTGACAGCCAGTTATTAGTTCCCCACACAAGCAAGGAAAGTGACACCTGCACTGGTGCTGGTTAAACCACCACCAACAGCCAGTGTCCAGCAAATGAACTACAATTCAGTGACTCACTTTCAAGAGGCCATACCAGGGGAATTGCTCAAAATTGCCTCGGGACTCAGCAAGACCCACCAGACAGCCTGGACTTGTATTCTCCAAACACATGGATTAAGGGCATAAAGCTGAACCTGAGGAGAGGGGCCCATGCTTCACCATGCTCCTGCCCCCACATATGCTGCAAACAACGAGGACATTGAGAAGAAGACTGAAGACTCCAACAGAGAAGCCTAGTCCAGATTTAAGGGACAAACCTGAATATTAATGACTGCTATATCCAATGCAGTGAAAAAAACCTGCTTAATCTAGATGTTGCCCAGTCTAACAGGGACTGAGATCTTAGACCTGTGGTGTCCAAACAGTTCTGACACTATAACGGCTACTGCTATAGCAAACTAGCCACGCTCAACTGGCCAAATAGCCACAGGTAGTGAGTGGCAAATGTGTTGGACACTACAGGTAGACTGTGTGCTTATGTTTTACTTCTTTTGGTAACCACTCTGAGTTTTTTTGCCCATCACTTACATTCACTTAAACGTGTTTTACTGTTTATCTTTTACAAGTGAGTTTGCCTGACGTGTCTTGTAAATTTGCTCGGGTTTTACAAAGGCTGGTGTATATGCACTTTACACTGTGAGGGCATGTCTAGACTACATCTGTCTTTCGAAACAGGGATGTAAATTAGGCAGACAAATTGCAAATGGAGCTGGAATTTGAATTTCCCATGCTTCATTTGCATAACGGCAGCTGTGCGTTCTTTCGAAAAAGAGCTTTTCAAAAGTAAAACCGCTGTCTAGATGCGGTTCTTTCGGGAAAAAAACCCTTTTTCGAAAGAACCTGTAAAACCTCATTTTTTTTCAGGCATTACGGTTCTTTCGAAAAAGCCTAGACATAGCCTTAAAGTGATGAACCAATTAATAAATCTGTACTGCTTGTCTTGAGCAAAGGAATATGCAATCTTCCATAGGTACTAGGCTGAGAGATGAGCAGGATTTGGTTGGTGCCTTTCTCTGTGTGATTCCTGCATGAATGCTCCCAGAGCCATTCAATCTACTGGGTGTGAGACTACACACATAGTTGTGCTGACTGATAACACTTTCGGGAGAGGGTTACTGCCTCTCACTAGCAAAGCATTGTGAGAAACAACTGAGGCTAGAGAGTTAAGGGTGCATAGCAGTCCTACGATCCCACAGGGATCCAGTCAGATTTCTAATACTGTTACGTACAAAGGCCAACTACTCTATCCCAGTAACTTGCTACCAAAACAAAGATGCCTCCAGTTCATTTTAAAACTTACAAAAGCTAACTGCAGTCAATTGCATTGTGATCACATTAAACTCATCATAAGCTTATTTTAGGGATAAATTTCATAATGGAGGCACATTAAGTATCTCAGCATGATTAATCATATTACCAATAAGGGCAAAGTGTAGAAAAGCCACTGAAGAAAGACCTCTCATCTCCAATTTGCAAGGGAAATCAAAACAATTAATAATAATAACCATCTCTGAGTGCTAGATGTTAAACTAACACTAACAAAGGAAGAATCAAATTAGTCCTCAATTTTTCCAGGTATGAGAAGCAAGTCAGACTTGGGTACCATCTAAGTCATTAGAGGGCAATAATTTTTAAAAGGAGGCCACCCCGGAAGGGGCAGGGCCAGAAGACTTCTTGTGCTTTCTCCACTACTTTGATTGACCTTGGGTGGGTTGGGAGAGCACGAGAAGTCTTTCCCCCTCCCTCCCTCACCCTGCCAACTAGAGAGAAACATCAGCTGTTTTTAAACAGCTGGAGGTTTCCTCTAGGCACCTAGCAGGAGGAGACCTTGCGCACTCTCCCTGCCTCCAGGCCAATCTCCTTGCCCCTGTAAGACCATATGGCAGCTAGAGAGACATGCTGGCTGTTTTAAAACAGCTGGCGTGTTTCTCTAGCCATCGCTTGCTACTGAGGGGGTGGGGAGATTTCGCATGTTCCCTGACCCCCAGGCCCTGATTGGCCGGGGGGTGGGGGAGTGGCAGGGTGGCTGCAGGCCAGATCCAGTCCGTGGAGGGCCCTTTGCCCACCCCAATCTAAGCTGTAAACACACACACACACACACACACACACACACACACACCCCAAAATTCTGCAGGCACTAAGATTCAGCTTAAAACAACATTCTCCCCACTTCCTGCCCTACCACTACTTCTCAAATACCATTTATCCAACCTCAGCCACTCTCCAAGGGTCTTTGCAGGAAGTTCAAATGAGAGGGCTGTAGAATTTGAGCAAGTCTTCAAAAGCAATACCTGGCAGATTTGGGGTCCCAGGTGGAAAAGTCTGACAAACTATATCAAACTACACTACCATCGTATCATCTGAACTTTCATGTAAGTGTAACCAGTCAGACACGACCCCCATCCCTCCTCTTCACTGGTGTCTAGCTGACCAGACATACTCCTCTGCTTTTCCCTTCTTCCCTGACTTTGGCTTTGGCTTTCTTACTTATAATATGTGAAGCTTTACCATCATGCCTTTGGTATGCTATCTGTAGTACAATGCAATTTCTTGTACCCAAGGTCACGAGGTCCCATTTTGCTTAGAAACTATATTGCTTATTAATACGCACGTAACCTGTGGAACGTGTGTGAGGTGTGAATGAGAAATACTCAACCAAAAAAGCAGTTTAGGATCTTTTAAGGCAGACAAAGACCCTGCAAGCAGACAAATTAACTGAGAAGTGTCCAGAAAAATCTCTCCTCCCCCCACCCCTGGACAAAATGTAACATCACAGTAGAAACCTGGGACCAGCCCAGAGGGATCTCCCAAGGAACATCATGGTAGAGTCTCCGGGAAGCTGACGCCTGGCCAGCACTCCAGCCACCAGCGAAATCAAAAAGTAATCTACACTGCCCTTGCAGCCTGCCTCCAAACTGGCAGCATGAATGTGATGTGTGAGTATCACTTTACTCTTAAGAATCTGTACCAATAAACAACCCCAAAAGCAATACTGCTCCAGACCACCCTTTGTCCGGGTTTGTTCCTCAGCAGGTCTGAGGAAGTGCAACAGTAAGTATTCCAATATTGCTAGTTGTTAGGACAGCTTTGACTCTGTATATGTGAAGAGTTACACATAAAGAGTTAGTGCTTTTGCAGACCTATTTGTAAGTTACAGAAACGAAGGTACAGAAATCTCTTTTAAAAAACACAGACATTTTAAAAACTATTGAGGGTGTTAATTGCTTGGTAAACTCACATGTTTATGAATTCAAGCACTTAAAAGTATGTACATTAGGGATGTTAAATATCAGTTAATTGAACAGTAAAGTAACTTCATGAATTTTTATCCATTAGTCGACTATTCTTTTGTCCCTGGGGACAAGGCTGGCAGCCAGTATGCTCCATCCTCACTCCCGAGGGGCCCCCTGCCACTCCGTGCTGCTGCCTCTGCATGGGGTGCCAGGCGGGAGCTGGTTTAAAGACCAGTCCCCCTCATGGACCAGTGCCTGTCACTCAGCACTGCTGCACAGCATGGGGAAGTAGCAACCCCTGTCCAGGGGAAGGCGCTAGGCTGAGCTCCCAAACCCCACGCGAGCCAGAACTGAGCCAGGCTGCCCGCCCACCTGGCTCCTAATACACTTTAAATGCAGAGCCGCAGCAGAGATAGGTCCCCTGCTAAAAAATTTACTGGCAAAGGGGAAGAGGGGGTAATGCATGTAGTCTATAGCATTAACCTGTAAGCTTTTGCTTATCAGTTAATCAACTACACTATTACATCCCTAATGTACATCACATCTTGCATTGGCCACACACATCACATTTTTACTACTATAAATTAGGGGCGTCAGCGTGTAGTCAACTACATGATTAACTGATAGGCCTTGGCTTATCGGTTACTCTTGACGAAACACACCCCTCCTTGCTGCTTCTGTATCAGAGGCACCAAGGAGGAAGGGGAGCAGGAGCCAATGCCCCGAGGAGCTGGCTTTAAGCAGGCTCCCCACAAGCAGCGGGTCCTCCTGCTCCTCTCCCCTCCACTGCTGCCTCTGATACAGAAGCAGCATGGATGGTGAAGGGGGCAGGCCGGAGCCAATACACACAAGAAGCTGGCTTTCAAGCAGGCTCCCTGAGTGTATCAGCTCCTGTGGACCCACCTGCCCCCCTTGCTACGGAGGGGGGAGAGAAGGCAGAAGCCAGTGCAGGGGGAACCTATCAGAGGCAGCAGTTCAGGGCAGCCTCCCCTGCAGTAAGGATGTTAAGAAGTGGGTAATTGATTAATCGTGTAGTTGATAAGAGGTCCCACTGCAGCTCTGCAGTTTAAGTGTAGTAGGAGCCAGGTGCGCAGGCCAGGCACCGTGGACAGAGGCTGCTTCACAGGCAGCAACCCGCCCTGCCCCCCCCAAATCGCCTCCCTGCTGCCTGTGATAGCAGGAGCCGATTACCGCAGCGCTGTCTTTCCCCCACTTCTTGCCTCTGCTATAGAGGCAGCAAGGGGAGGAGGGAAGAATGCAAGTAGTTGAGTCGGCTACTCTCTTACATCCCTATTTGGGCCAAGAATTTTGGAGTGTGGGAGAAGCTCCGGGCTAAGCTCAGGGTGGGGGATTGTGGTCCAGGAGGGGTTTCATGGTGCAAGGTCTGGGAAGGAGTTTGGGTGCAGGGGGACTCTCAGTCTGGGGCAGGAGGTGGTTCTGGGCTGGGACAGAGGTTCAGGAAGCAGACTCTGGCTGGGCACTGTTTAACTGAGACAGCTTCCAGGTGGTGGAGCAGTGGAGTTAAGGCAGGCTTACTCCTGTCCTGGCCCTGCACCACTCCTGAAAGCAGCTGGCTTGCACAGCAATGGCTGTACCATGGCGCCATGTGCTGCCCAGGGAGGTAAGTGACTAATCAACTAGTCGACTATTCTATAAACAAAAGCCAACGTAAAAGTCTACCAATATTTCTAGTTCTGTGGTGCAATATGATTTTGCTATAGAGATAATGGGACAAGGCAGACATGGAAGCAAAAGTTTTCAAACAGTTTTTCTGAAGACTACAAAGCCTTACTTATAACCTTATTTATAAATATTTGTTAAATAAAAAAAAAAAAAAACCACACAGTGAGAAATTCAAGCCTAAAAAGGATATTTTGGGTTACCCTGACTTAGAAACACCACGTGTGGCCAAAATGATAATTCAGTCTCCTTACCCATTCAGTCCTTACCCTCTGCTAAAACTGAACTCATAATCTTTTAATCCCTCCTTTAATAATTCAAGAGAGTCATTTGAAATTTAAGATTTGTTGGATTTGCAGTCATAATAGTTCTGGATAAAAATATTTACCCTTTTCCAATAAAATTTCAAAGTCCTTGGTTTTCAAGAAATATGCTTGCTGTGGGAGTACTTCTGGTGTCAAACTCTTGACTTCAGGTACAGAACAAGCAAAAGAGCATACAGAAGTGAGAAGAAAGATATATTTGACAGTAAGATGTCCGATAGCAACACACAGAGAGAAAGATTATTACAGAAGCAAATAGACTGTTGAGCTGTTCCCCCCATCCAAAAAAATTTTTTTTTACTGAGACATTAGATGAACTTAAAATATATATGCATACACACATTTCACTGCATAAAAATATAAACAAATACAATTGAGAGGCAACACTGCCGTCTTGATCTGCCTAAAAGATGGCTAGCATGACATTTTTTATGGAAGAGGGATTTAATTTTCACTGTGCCAATATGAGCTTTTTACGCAGAGAAAAGAAACAAGCAGAAGTCTGTCAAAATTCTTAAAGTTATTAGAAACATAGCCAAATAATGCCATTAATTGTAAGCAACACTATTTACCAAATAGATAAAAGGTAAAAACAGTAGAAGAATGTTTGCTTCATTCAGAGGACGGAAAACAAAACAAAAAAAAAATCAATAATTCAAGATCTATAAATTCTTAATTTGAATTTCCTAAAGTAGATTCTTATGTTCCATCTGCAAATGCAGATTTCTGAGGCTTACTAGAGAATTCCCTTTATGGATGCATCCATTCCTCCCCTCTCCCTCCACAGTGTGATCTATCAGAACTGCATGATGTCACTTTTGTGTTACATTTCAAAGCCTAAAAGGAGCTTTAAACAAAGCATGTGTGAAAAGTGTAGAAAAACTAAAGGGGGAAGGAGGGAAAACCCTTGGTGGGAGAATACAAGGAAAAATAGTAAGAAATGGTATAATTTAAAATGGAGACAAAAATACAGGAATTTAATTATACTGGCTAGATAATTTTTATTTTTAGATAAGTCTGATATACCAGAGGGCAGACTTCTGAAATAGTCCTTTTATTACAGCAGGTCTATAGATTCCAGGAAGGGTTAATCTATCGCGTTTAGTACAGATGTGATAAATCAATTGCCAAGTACTCTGGTACTCCATTAGAACGAGAAGCATATGCAGAGTCGAAGGGAGAACACCTGCCATCAACTCACTGCAGTGAAGACACATAGCTAAAGCTGTGTCATTTAGAACGACAGCCTACGGTAGCATAGGCCAGGCCTTAGTGAGCAACTCATCTGGTTCAGTGCACTTCACAAAGGTACAGATAATATTGGACAATTCCTGCACCTTTCAAGAGACTATAACTATTGAGAAATTTAAGAGGGGGGGAAAAAGCAGTTCTGGAGTCAAGAATACTGAATGACTCTTGCTTCCTACTTTCTGGGTATTCTTCTTTTCTAAAACAGTCAATTTCTAAAGAATAAGTTGTTTACTTTAAATTGCTCTATTATTACTTAGAATTTATATTTACTGAAAAGTTGTCTTGTAATTCATGGTTTTAATTCCTTTATTGGCTGTGTTTTACTCATGATATGACTTTTGTCATCACTCCTCCAACTCCAAGCAAACAGTTTCCAGAGATTAACAGTATCTTCTTTCTGACAAATCCTATAAAAAAAAAACATGCTTAATGTAATACTACATTATAATTTTTCTTGTATGAAGAGAATTTCTCCTGCAGTTTCAACTGGTTTCAGTATTCACTTGGTACTAAATGGTTCCATCCCTGTGGTGGCGTAGGTGATCCCTCTGACCTCTTAGCCATGTCATGTTTTGGTACAAAATTACTAAATATTTTTAAAGCACTTTCAGATAAGGTGCTTTACCAAACAGATCAGACCACAAAAAGACACCAGGAATAAAAATAAAAGTTGTAGAACAAACAAATTGGCATCAGTCTTGTCTACACATAAGAGTTGTACCATATCTAATCAATATAAATAAAGAAGTACCCCTCATGTAAACAGTTATAGCTGCATAAAGGTGCCTTACATCCATATTAATAGTCTCATACAGGGAATAAGCTGTACCAGTATTAGGACCACTTTATATTTCTATAACTGCTTCTCAACTACAAAGTGTACCAATACAACTATATCAGTTAAAACAAAAAACACCCTCATCAAAAAAGTTAACACAAACTTGTGTGCAAACCAGCTCTTTAGCATGGTATAAATTCTAAAGACCAACACCAATTCTGAAGTACTTCAATGCGTTTGTTTTTTCCATAGAAAGAGATTGTACAAAGCATAAAGCTATAGAGTTGCACTAGTAACTATCTTCTATTTACAAAGAGAGTGACCGTTAAGCTAATTTGTTGCCCCTGTGAACCGAGCCCATGTTTCCAGCCCCACAGTCATTCATGTTTCACGAAGTAAGATTTTGTTTTAAGAGTTTTCCCAACCTTTCCCAATGCCAAAAACATTTTCTTGGCTGAGAGCTTTTCTTGAAAGTGGAACAAAAATAATTGTGAATTTCTATATTATATTTGATCCTTTAAATCAGGGATTCATACTGTAATGTAGTAAACAAGCTGAAGAAGGCTCCTCTGAGCTCATCAGCAATTAGAATAAATATCTCTGGAGGACCCTTTCCCCAGAGTGAATTTCTTGCCAGATTAACTAACCACTCATATGTTTTCTTAATTTTAATACACAGAGATAACTTGTAACTCAGCTGCAAGGTAAAATCTTTCACTCAATATTTCTAAGTTCTCTGAAACCCCTGGATGTAAGATCCTACAAAATCTAATATAGTGTAGGGATGTAAAAATCTTGTTTAATTGATTAACTGGTTAACCATAATGTTTTACTTGTTAATCAATTCAATGGGGTGACCAGGAGGGTGGGGGTGCCAATGCCGGACTGGAGCAGCCCCTCCGCCGTGGACTCCAGCCAGGCTGGATCACCCTTGTCCATGGTTAATCATTCACATCCCTAATATAGTGTAATATATAGATCATCAGCTATAGATTTTTCCTTCACCTTAACAGCAAGAGCACACCACAGATTGAAGGAGCTAGTCAGTCACATATAACTCAAACAAGCATAAATTCTGTAAACATATAATCTGAATAGGAATACTAAATTTACCTGTGTACCCCTGAGATAAAAGTTATTAGAGCAGAATTCTAAGAACCATTAATGAGATATCAAAAAAATGTGATGGAACACTAAATGATCACATCAGCAAAAATGGCCTGAGAAAGAGAGGAGAAACACTATCTTAGAGACTTCAAGCATGTTAGCTATTTAAGCAACAGGATACCTAGACTCCTCTTGGTCAGACAACTTATTCCAGAAGAGACATGACAGAGCTGGAAAACTGATAAGGCCTGACAGCTTTGCTTCAGTTAATACATTTTTGGAGTTGATCCAAGCAAATGCCTGTGATAATTATGGATTTTAAAATGCATTTATCTGTGTAAACATGTAACCGGTGAATTTTTCATTTACATGCTGGGGAGGGGGGCAGAAACAGCACCACGAGCATCAGTTCCCATTCTCCTCCCTCACACTGCTGCCTCTATATCAGTATCAGGGGAAGCAGTGCAGGGGGCCGGTGGCTCAGAGGGAGCTCCCACCCCACTCCCTACTGCACCGCTGCCTTTTAAATGTAGCAAGAGCCCTTCAAAGGCTGAGGTGCTGCCGGCGGACCTCCGCTCAAGCTGTTTCTCCTGCTGAGCCTCTGCCTCCCCAGCTTTCCTGCGGAGACAGGACTAGGAGAGAAGCCAGCTATTAAGCCAGCTCCTACTCCCTGCCTTGCCGCCTCTGATACGGGTGGAGCGATAGTGAAGTAGCGACTCGACTACTGGTAAGCCTCGGCTTACTACCCAGTAAGCCAAGACTTACTACATTTAAAAGGCAGAGCTGCAGCAGGGTAGGTCAGCAGTCCCAGCTTTCGCTAGATGTGGGACTTACTCCCACTGTGGCTCTGCAGTTTAAATATAGTAGGAGCCGGGTGGCCTGTGCACCTGGCTACTACTGCATTTAAACTGCAGAACTGCAGCAGGGCCCCTTATCAACTAATTGTGTAGTGGTACAAACTGTATCAAGCACATGATTAGTTAATTGCCCACTTCTTAATATCCTTACATCAGTTAACCATTAGCATCCCTAACTAATGTCATGTTTGATAAAAGGCAATGTAATTTTCATGTAAGAGACAAGCCTGTTTTTCTATCCTCTGTTTTTAAGTGACATAGGCAGAGAGAGAGAAATGATCTTGAAACACCATAATCAAGAAACAAGATTAGATGACATGAAAATTGCTAAACCTAATGCTCAAGATGAAAACTATTCACAATCAGAATTCAGCAATCCACTAGAGGCAACACAACATAAACTTGTTCCCGCCACTTCTTCATAGACTAATGTTTCATTTTACAAACAGATTTAAAAAACAGTTCTAAAGTAGTAGTGTGCCTCAGTTTTTAAAGTTGTTTTTCATTAGCACAATATTTCTGGATCTTTAGTTTTGTCTACTAAATCGTGAATATGTTCATGTCATATTCTTTTTAAGATCACTTTAATTTTAACTTTTAGTCTTATAGTAGTGAGGAGACATAACATTTGTCTCATTTATCAAATCAAAATTTGAAAAAAAGGAGGGAAATAATTGTTTCAGTCTCTCAGAATGCCAGAAACTGGACTTACGATCAGAATTCAGCAATCCATAGGTGACACCAGTTTTCTGCAGTTTTCCTTCTGATCTTTAGATTTAGCAATTTGCATGAGATCTGAATTTGTTTCTTGGGATTGGTGTCTTACTAGAATTTTTTTTTTGTAAATTTTACCTATATAATTTAAAAAAACTTAAACAGAGAATTAAAAGGACAGGCTTTTTTCTTGCAATGAAAGTCATGTTGCCTTTCATCAAATGTGTTTATAGTATTATTAAGCACAATTTTAGTTAATGTTGAGTCCATATTTCTTTTCTAGGCCCTATTTCTTCTAGGTTTAATTATTCAATGCACATATTAGAAGTTCTTGTCTTATCTACCCTAGAAGAATTGTGACAAATGCAAAACCAGGGAAATTATAACATTACAAAAAACGTGTACATGTTCAACTGAAAAGGGATTTCCGTAAAACTGTTTGATAACATGGGTATTTGGATGGATTTATTAAGGATTCCATACACTCGAACCTTCAGTTAAGAAACACAAACACAAAAACATCTCCCAGACACCCCTTAAAAAGCCCTCAATAAAAACTAGGGATGTTAAATTTACTTTAATCAACTAATCTACTAGTTGATGGATTTTCCATTGATCAATTGATAAGCGGGGAGCCACAGAGGGGTTAGCTCCCAGTGAGGGAGCTAACTCCGCTGCAGTTCTGCCTTTTAAATGTATTAAGAGCCTTTTGGCTCTTAATACATTTAAAAGACTGGTGCACAGCAGGCGGGACCTGGCGCAAGCCGGGAATCCGCTGTCCCAGCTCGCGCAGGGACCACCCTGCTGCACGTTAGCCTTTTAAGTATATCAAGAGCCTGTTGGAAGCAACTAGTTTAGGGACTAGTCGACTATCCGATAAATTTTTGCTTAATCGGATAGTCAACTAGTCACTTATATCCCTAAATAAAACCAGAGAAAGAGACAGGTCATTCCTGGTATTTATAAGAAAAACAAATGTATACCACCCCTCTTTTGCACACACACTACTACTGTTCAGGTCTTATGTATCATAAAAATAATGGTAAACCCTTTGCAGATCTTTTAGTTAGAGCATTATTATTAAAAAATACTGTCCAAAAAGCAGGTTAATACTCAGGTATAAAGTAATAGTGAGGCATAAAGGTCATACTTATAGCAAATCTACAAAGAGAGTGACACTTCCAACAACATATGAAAATATTCAAATACTAGTACAGAAGGCATCCATATAGGATTTACTGAAATAGGTATCATTTGAGAAGTTGTAGGTATAACAAGACAATACTACTGAAACTTGAAATACAGGTTAGCCCTCCCTGTCCAGCACCCTCAGGACCTGACTGGTCCCAGGTGAGGGATTTTGCTGAAACAGGAGAGGTCACTTCTGGCCCCCCTGCAACCAGCCCCCACCCCCCCCACCCCAGAAGGCTCCCCACCCTCTCGCCCCCAGCCCAGTACCACAGATATTGTAGGACCAAAAAGCTCAGCTGGGAGTGGAGAGCAACCAAGATAAGGAGTGCAGCCCTGGTCAGCAGCAGGTCCAGTGGCAGGGAGCCTGTGCCAGGCTGGCGCAGCACGGAACACAGCCCTGGCTAGGGCTGGTGGCAGTGGGGCCAGCACAGTGAGGCCTGCAGTCCAAGTGGGGTCAGAAGCGAATCCCAGTGGCCAGGGCTGGGAGCGGAGCCCAGTGGTTGGGACTGATACCCCAGAGCTTCCTGGCTACCTCTGGGGCTGGAGTTCCCTGGCCACTCGAGTCAGAACGCAGCCAAAGCTCCGCAGCTAGAGATGGTGCCAGAGCTCCCTAGGTGCTTCTGGAGTTGGAGCTCCCTGGCTGGGGCCGAAGGTCCATGGGATAGAGCTCCCTGGTCGATGGGTCCATGGAGCTCTGGTGGAGCCAGAACTTCCCACCAGGCCGTCCATCCCATCTCCCCTCCCCCTTGTCCCTCTCTCTCTCCCTCACACACACACGGCAGGATTACATCAACCTAACCCCTAGTGTATTAAGTACTATATCAACAGAGGGGTTCTCTCATTAACATAATTTACTTCCCTGTGAGATGATAGCTTCTCATCATTGTAGTTAAGCTAACTACAGTGATGAGAGAAGCTTTCCTATCAGCATAGTAGCATGTTCATTGAAGCACTATACCAGCACAGATGCACCACTGCAGGATTTTTAGTGTAGACATGCCAGGGATTCAATCCCTAGGAGCAACTAAGTACTTTGTGCTACTCATCAAAGCCTGGGGGCAGCCACACAAATCTGTCTAAGCCCTGTAGACATAATGCTGCTATTCTGTCACGCTATTCTTCCATCAGCTGCAAGAAATAACATATAGGATCTAAAAGAGGGAAAAGAAGCACACCCCTTCCCCATGAATACAGTGATGAGCCACCCTGCCCACTATCTTTTGTGGAGGGAGAAGGGGAGGGCAGGGGAATTCTCTCTCCCCAGAGAACAGCTCTTTCTTCCAAGGCCATGTCTACAGAAGAGTAGGGCTGTGAAAGTGTAACCATGTAAACGGTTAACCAATGAGCCTAGGCTCATTGGTTAACAGTCAGTTACCCTTTGGCTCCCACTACACACTTAAAAGCCAGCTCTCCAGGTGCACCAGCACCTGGGGAACAGCCCACCTCCCTGCATGTAATCGCTGACATTTTCAGCAATTACAGTACACATTTACTTAATAACACGTATTTTAATAGCCCTACAGCAAAGGACTCTCAGCAGCACAGTAAGGATGTCAAATAGTCATTAATTGACTAGTTGGGTAACCTCATGAATTCTTATCAATTAGTCGACTATTCTATAGTCCCTGGGGTCAGGGCCAGAAGCCAATATGTTCTGGCCTCACTCTGTATCAGAAGCAGTAGCGCAGGGTGCGAGGCGGCAGCTGGTCTGCAAGGGGAGTGTCATGAGGTGTGGGGGAGTCACCAGGTCCTGTACCCTCATCCGCAGCCAGATGTGACTCTCAGCCAGCAGTTAGAAAGAAGGTTTATTGATTTGCAGGGACACAGCGTAGCACAGGATCATTGATAACACAGGAACCAGGAGCATTCAGTGCCATTTCTCTAGGGGAACAGGGACTCCAGGCCCTGTTTCCCCCCTTCCTGCCCTAAGCCTGCTCTCTCATCCTAAACCAGTAGTCTCCACACTTTTAATGCCCAAGATCACTTTTTAAATGTCAGAACAAGCCAAGATCTACCCCATCCTTCCCCCAAGACCTCACCCCTTCCTTGAAGCCCCACTCTCTCTGTTATCCTCCTCTCCATCACTTGCTATCCCCAGCCCTTATACACTCTCAGGGTATGGCTACACTGCCGCTTTTTTTTCCCGATTCTTCTGTAGGAAGAGGTTTTTCCAACATTTGGCCTGTCTAGACTGGACCAAATGTCAGAAAAACCCCTTCTTTCGGAAGCCCCCTTATTCCTTGTGGAACGAGGAATACAGGGGTTACCAAAAGAGCATGTTTGCTGTTCCTCTAAAAAAAGCGGAAGAACAAATGCGTCCCTGGATGCGGAAAAGTTTTTCTGGGATACCTCTGGAATCCCAGAAAAACTGCTGCAGTCTAGCCATACCCTCACTGGGTTGAAACAGGATGTGTGGGCACTGGGATGGGAATGAGGGATTTGGGTGTGGGAAGGGGTGAGAGGTGCAAGCTCTGGGAGGGAATTTGGATGCAGGAGGAGGTGGAGAAGGGGATGCTGGCTCAGGGAGGGGGCTCCAGGCTCGGGAGTATGGGGGTCAAGTGGAGGATTGGGGTACTGAGCAAGCCACAGGCTTGTGGGTGTGAGGGTGCAGGAGTTTGGTTTGGAGTATGCGAGGGGCTCAGGGCAGGGAGGCTGGGAGTATGATGGGCTCAGGATACAGATTTGAGGTGTGTGGATGGTGCAAGTGTTGTGGCAGAAGACTGAGGATGTGGGGGTGCAGGAGTTTGGGGATGTGAGAGGCTCAGGACAGGGGGTTCCAGTGTATGATAGGCTCAGATATAGGATCTGGGGTGTGTGTGCGCAGAAGTGTTATGATGCTGCGGCCACACAGGGGCTTGGCCCCAATTGGGGATCTGCTGGCTAGGCTTCATTTTTAAATAAAATATTATGTCAAACACAAAAAGTTTCAGCATTGTCTTTATTTATGAAAAGGGCAGGGAACCTGTTTTGAATCACAGGTCACTGACCCACAGAAAAGTCAGTTGCGGCCACACAAGTGAGATGCAAAAAAACCGAAACCCAACTACTCCAAACCGCCCCCCACCCCAACTGTGCTGGTGGGAGCAGGGGACATGGTACTGGGGAAGGGTGCTAGTGGGTACTGGCGAAGGGGCAAGGTGCCAGTGGGGGCAGGGGACAGGGAGTCCCTGGCACACGCGCCCCCCCCCCACCACAGAGGAGGGAAGCCCCAGCGCGTGCCTCCTCCCCCCTCTTCTCCCTCCCCGCAGAGGAGGGAAGCTCCGGCACGCACCTCCTCCGGGGACTCCTCCCCACTCCATCCCCCTCCCCCACAGAGGAGGGAAGCTCTAGCGCACACCTCCTCTAGGGACTCCTCCCCCCCTTCCCCGAGGAGGGAAGCCCTGGCGCATGCCTCCTCTGAGTACTCCTACTCCCTCCCCTTCCCCATGCAGCAAGTCCCTGGCACACTACAGAACTAGACTGCGGTACCACGCCAGCTGTTTGAGGGAGGGGGAGCAGCCAGCACACTTCCAGAAACCTCAGAAGTGGCACGCAACAGCTGGACTTCCTTCCACCCCACAGGAAGCTGGCACTACCTCCACTGTCGCTGGAGGTAGGTAGTGGAGCTTCTTGGGGGTGGGGGGTAGTGGGGGGGGCCCCGAACGCCTTGTGATCGACTGGTTGAGCACTCCTGATCAACCCGTCGATCGCGATCAACGGGTTGGTGACCACGGTCCTAAACCATCTGAGACTGACCCAACCTCCCCAGGCCCTAATCCCCAGCCTGGTGTCAGCTCCGCCTCTCCCTTTGTTCCCTTTCCCTGGCCCAAAGTATTATCTACTGTCACTTGACCCTCAGGATGTGAGAGACTGGACATTCTTCCCCAGAGAGTCATGACCCCTCTTCCCCTCTTCATCCAGATAGTTTCTCTGGGCACTGCAACACTAAGGCATGCACACACACAGAGTTATTACAAAAGAGCACAGGACAGCAGAATCACATACGAACCCACAAAGCAAACAGAGTGAATACAGTCCCCACTGTCACAGGGAGCCAGTTTAAAAACCAGCTCCCCAGGTGGACCAGCTGCTTGTCTCCCCACGCTGCTGCTTCTGAAACAGAGGTAGCAGTGCAGGATGGCAAGCAGCCCATCTGGGGCAGGGCCTGAGCTCCCGGACCCAGCGTGAGCCAGAACTGAGCTGGGCTGCTTGCCTGCCCAGCTCCTAATACACTTTAAACGCAAAGTTGCAGCGGGGGTAGGTCTTGGACACATTGCAAGCCAGGACTGAGCCAGGCTTCTGGCCAGCCTGCTAAAAAATTTACTTGCAAGGGGGGCAGAGAGAATGCATGTAGTCTATAGCATTAACCTATAAACTTTTGCTTATCAATTAATCAACTACACTATTACATCCCTACAGCGTAGTCATACCAACACAGTTGCACTACTGTAAAATCTCTTGTGTACCTACTGAATGCCAACAGGGGCTCTCCAACTGACTTAATTAAACCCAACAAGCAGCAGTAGCTATGGCAGGAGAGCTGTCCACACCAGTGGTATTCTTTTTCATAGATGACATAAGTTATACCAACAAGAGAGACAGATGTAGCCTAACAATCAGCAAGACTCAGAGGACTTCAAAATTTAACACCTAAAGTCCAAGGAGCACAGCCTCCCAGCTCAGCGCCTAGCCAGCAAACAGCTAGCCCATTGCTCCAGCCCAGAGTTGGCTGTCGCCATGCCCAGCACAGGCTACCAACAGGGCAGAGCTGAGTCACAGGAGGGGGTAACAAAGCAGGAGAAGGGGGCAAACACTCTCACAGAACAGGTAAGACACACTTGCAAGATAACCCCTAGGGCAAGAGCCACGCACACAGCAGTCCACAGCTTTCTGTGACTGTCACCAGGCCCTGAGCAGCAGAATGAAACCAAATCCTTGTCTATGCTACACATGTCACTGTAAGTACATCATGCAGTCATACTAATCTAACTCCAGCTCTAGATAGTGCTATGTCAACTAGGAATGTAATCGTATAGTCCAGTGGTTCCCAAACTTTTCGGCATCATGCCCCTTTTTGATTTTTGAGAAAGCCTCATGCCCTCCCCACCCCCAGCAAAACTTGTTGAGCAAAAAAAAAGGAACTGACTGGGGCCAAAAAACAAAAATAGCAACAAAACTTGCTGACACGCCCCCCCCCCCCAGTTTGGGAACCCATGGTATAATCAGTTAACACTATCAGCTACACACAATTGCTCCGTCCCAGCTCATGCCGGGTCCCAGCAACTACCCCCGCTGCAGCTCTGCACTAGAAGCAGTTTAAGAGCTGGCGCACAGGCAGGCTGGCTCAGCCCCCTAATAATGTAGAGCTGCAGAGGGGGGTTGATGCAGAGACCCGGCTCAAGCTGGGACTAAGCCAGATTGCCTGTGCACCAGCTCTTGAACTGCTTATAGTGCAGAGCCACAGTGGGGGTAGTTGCCAGGACCTGGCTCAAACCGGGACTGAGTACTTGCAATGCTAACCCTTATCGATAAATCATGTAGACAAAAACATTTTTGTCGACTATATGATTAATGAATTACATGCTTTTTATCATTCCTAATGTCATTAGAATACCTTCTCCCACTGATATAACTACACTTCTCTAGCTGGTCTACCATATAGCTTAAGCAACAAGGAGCCCTATCAGTCTTCAAGATGCCACAAGAGTCCTGGTTGTTACTATGACTCAAGTCAGTGCAAGTTACATCGCCCAGGGATCACAGAATCAGAGCTGGAAGAGACCTCAGGAGGTCATCAAGTCCAGCCCCCTGCCCAAGGCAGGACCAATCCCAACTAAATCAACCCAGCCAGGGCTTTGTCAAGCCGAGACTTAAAAACCTCTAGGGATGGAGATTCCACCACTTCCCTAGGTAACCCATTCCAGCACTTCACCACCCTCCTAGTGAAATAGTTTTTCCTAATATCCAACCTAGACCTCCCCCACTGTAACTTGAGACCATTGCTCCTTGTTCTGCCATCCGTCACTACTGAGAACAGCCTCTCTTCATCTTCTTTGGAAGGCTGCTATCAAATCCCCCCTCACTCTTGTCTTCTGTAGACTAAACAAACCCAGTCCTCCAATTTGTCTAGGTCACCCTGGACCCTATCCCTACCCTACCATCCAATGTATCTTCCTCTCCCCCTAGCTTTGTGTCATCTGCAAACTTGCTGAGGATGCAAGGTCATTAATAAAGGTGTTGAACATCCAGATCATTAAAGATGTTGAACAAAACCAGTCCAAGAACCAATCCTTGGGGCACTCCGCTAGAAACCAACCGCCAACCTGACATCGAGCCGTTGATCACTACCCGTTGGGCCCGACAGTCTAGCCAGCTTTCTGTCCATCTTACAGCCCATTTATCCAATCCATACTCCCATAACTTGCTAGCAAGAGTATTGTAGGAGACCGTATCAAAAGCTTTGCTAAAGTCAAGGTATATCACATCCACTGAAAGACTTCCTCAGCAACATAAATTACATCGACCTAGTCCCAGTGTGTATGGCCCTTATGTCAGTAACAGACACTCCCCACCACACAGCTTCCACTTTTCATGGGGGTGGAATAAGTATGGGGATGGGAGCACTCCCCCATGGCCAATGCAGGGGGTAATGCAGGCTTGGCCTCAGGGAGACAAGGTACCTACCCGGCTAGCTAGCGAGCGCCTGAGTGCCAAGGCAGCACCGCTCCAGTGCTATAAGCACAGACAAGCCCCAAGTGCTTCGATGCTGCTAAGGGCTCTGCCCTGGCCTGGCTACAGCTGCCTGAAGGCAGCAGAGGAAGCGGCGCTCACGCAGGGCCCCCTTTCCCCACTGCCCCAGCAGCGGGCCGATGAGAGTTTCACCCGCTCCCATGGGGAAGGGGTGTCTCTCCTCTCCCTCGCCCGGCTGCCCCTTCCTCAATCCCCTCGCCTCGGTCTCGTCCCCTTCCCCCGGGCCAGGAGCCGCACCCCCGCTGTGGGGCAGAGCCCTCCACCAGCCGGCCCACGCCTGCCTGCCTGCCTGCCTGCGCGCCTCGGGGTGGGCAGGGCCCCGCTACTCCGGCAGCAGCAGCCACCGCCGGGCCCTGGGTGCAGCCGCGGGACCCCGCGCCGGGCGGCTGCACGTTGGGCTCGCGCTCTGCCGCGCGCTGCGGGGCGGGGAGGGGGGAGGCTGTTACCTTCGTTCTTGCCGAGGATGCGGCAGCACAGGTTCTGTAGCAGAACGTTGGGGGATTTCTGATCCGGACACGCCATCCTCACCCCCGGGCCCGGGAACCTCCCTCTGCCACTGCCGCGCGCGCGCGCGCGCTGCGCCTAACGGCCGCTGCCTCCCGGCGCCATTTTAACAGAACCCGCGGAAAACAGCGGCGGCAACAAGCGCCCACAATGCCCCTGTGCGCGGGGCGACCCGGAGCGCGCAGCGCCGAACACCTCCCGCCCTCCTCACACAGCCACAGCGCAGAGGTTCCGGGGCACAAGCTGACCCTCGAACCTCCAGAGGCCGAACACCTCCCGCCCTCCTCACACAGCCCACACGCAGAGCCCGTTACCGTTGCCGGGGGCGGCTGGGATTAGCATACAAACCAGGAGTATTCAGCTCCCCCCGCATCCCTTCTGTGCCGATGACAGTTGGGGAGGGGGACGCTACAGGACCCAGCCAAACCCCAGACTCGCTTGCATCCCCCTCCCACGTGGTGACACCCAGGCTAAATTTCGGACGGTGCAACCACACCTGCTCTATGAGGTCACTGTTCCATCACACACTTACGTCACCGTGTTATGATGTCACCAAATTGTATCATGACACAAAAGAGAGCTGACCAAAATTCGGACTGCCCAGCCCACAGGAGATTGCAAAATCCCAAGATTTTTGTTTCCATCAGTGAATTGGGATGAAAAATTAAAACTTCTCCAAGTGGCCTGTACCCAAAGAGCTCCCTTCAGCTCAGAGGTACAATGTTTATATTACACAATGCACTAGCTGAAATTATAATTTTACTCTAACAAACATCAAAAAACATTTTGATAATCTCCAGCCACACACACACACTTGTTATCAGTTCACCTACTGTGAAACATTTCTATTTTATGGAATCAGAATTTTCTGACCAAAATCTTCCAGCAGAAAATTTCAACTGTCTTTAATGCAAACAAGATTGTGGCCCAAAAGAAACCATGATACCATCTCTACACTGCTTGCCTATCATCAATTCACTCAGGTCCACATGTGGGATCTGATGGAGTTTTGCAACCTCTTATCACAGCTTCCATAATCTCTGGAGTTTGGACTCCATCCTAGCTAGGGTTTACATGGTACCGCTTCTTAATATTGATGTTGAGTAGAAAAGACAGAGACTAGGGATGTGACCAGTTAACAGCTGGGCTGGCCAGGCTGGAGCATCCCCTTGCCCAATGTGAGTAGGGAGCTGCTGGGGGGTGCTCCAGTTCAGCCCAGCCTGCCACACCAGAAGGAGGGGCACTCAGCAGCTCCTCTCCCACAGTGCAGGGGGCCCAGCCCAGCCCAGCCAGAGCAGCCCCCAGTCTGCAGAACATAAAGTTTAACACTAGCATAGCTATATCATTGGGCACAAGAGGTAGTGATCAATGGCTCAATGTCTAGTTGGCAACCTGCATCAAAAGGGCCTGGAGCTGGTTTTGTTCAAAATCTTTATTAATGATCTGAATAATGGGATGGATAGCACCTTCAGCAAGTATGCAGATGACACTAAGTGGGAAGGAGTGATAGGAATAGGGTCCAGTAGCGGGCAACCTGTGGCCCATGAGCCACACGTGACCCATCAGGGTTCTATGTTTGGCCTGCAAGATACTTTGTTTTCCTACCAGTATTACTTGAAAGTGACATACGTGAATAGAGATGAATTCTAGGTACACAAGCACAGTTAGCAAAACTAACCTATCCTGGGAAGCCATCTTGGTTACAACACTCTTGTCGCTAACTGAGATGAAGGAGGGGCATTCGTGTGGCCCACTCACTAGCTTGAGTTGCCCATCACTGGTCCAGAGTGACCTACACAAATTGGGAGGATTGGGCCAAAAAAAATCTGGTGAGGTTCAACAAGGAAAAGTGCAGAATCCTGCACTTGGGACAGAAGAATCCAAAGCACTGCTACCGGGTAGGGACTGATTGGCTAGGCAGCAGTTCAGAAGAAAAAAACTTGGGGATTATAGTGGATGAAAAGCTGGATATGAGTCTACAGTGTGCCCTTGTTGCCAAAAAGGCTAACAGCATATTAGGCTGCAATAGTAGGAACACTGCCAGCAGATCAAGAGAAGTGATTATTCCCCTCTATTCGGCAATGATAAGGCCACATCTAGAATACTGCGTCCAGTTTTGGAACCCCCACTACAGAAAGGATGTGGACAAACTGGAGAGAATCCAGCAGAGGGGAACAAAAATTATTAGGAGGCTGAGGCACTTGAGTTATGAGGAGAGGCTGAGGGAACTGGGATTATTTAGACTGCAAAAGAGAAGAATGACAGGAGGGGAGATTTGATCGTAGTCTTCAGCTACCTGAAGGGGGGTTCCAAAGAGAATGGACTCAGGCTATTTTCAATGCTGGCAGATGACAGAATAAGAAGCATGTGTGCTTGGCCCATCCACTTTTCACCATGGCCTCTTCCCTTCCTTTTCCCCCTGACGCCCCCCCCACACACACACACAGTCAGGCCAGCTGCTGGAACCCAGACAGGAAGCCAAGGCAGCTGGGAGCACTGCACCATGGCCCTCTGTCTGCCTGGCATGGGAGGACTGAGAGCAGCGCCCAGCTCATGTCCCTGTCCGTAGGCTCCCCACCCAGAGGAGGAGGAGGAGATCCTCACCTCCTCTCAGCTGCCTGGCCATGCAGTTCTTACCATGGCCGGGCTGCAGCTCTGAGGCCCCATCTATGCCCCAGCCGGAGTTGGGTCAGGGTAGAAGTCACATGGGCAGCCATGGGGAGCTGTGACTTCTCCACCTGCCCTAGGCAGAGGGCATATATGGTAGGGATACATATAGAAAACCACCCAAATATTTAAATAAATGCTATTCTAATATTCTTTAATAGTATGATTAAAAGTGCAATTAATCATTATTAATATTTTTAATCTCTAGATTAATTTCAATTATTTTTAATCTCTTGACATCCCTAATAATAATAGTTTTTGCAATTCTTGGATAAGTTGTATTTCTCTGGGTACAGAGAACACATCAGTGAACAAAGATAAATACATACGGTTAGAATGTCTATAGTGACTTACAAGGAAATTTAGTTTATCTGAGCATCGGTTAAGAGGTGACTTGATCAGTCCACAAGTGCGTACATGGTACTTGGTCATTTGATAGTAGACAGCTCTTTCATATATCAGTCAAAAAATTTTTCATTGGAAGGTGAACATAGATAAATTCAGACTAGAAATGAGGAATAACATTTCAAAACAGCAAGGCTACGTCTACAATGCAGGCTTCTTGCACAAGAACTGTTTTGCGCAAGAGTTCTTGTGCAAAAGGTCTTCCACAAGAGCGCGTCCACACTACCATGTGCTTTTGCGCAAGAGCATCCATGGCAGTGTGGACGCTCTCTTGCTCAAGAAAGTTCTGATGGCCATTTTAGCCATCGGGGTTTCTTGCACAAGAAAATCATGGTGCCTGTCTACACTGCCTTCTTGTGGAAGAGCTCTTGCACAAGAGGGCTTATTCCTCATGGGGAGAGGAATAACTCTTCCAGAAGAAGCCCTGTTTTCCAACGCTGTACTGTAAATTTACTTGCGCAAGAACGCGCGTGCAGTGTGGATACCCAGCAAGTTTTTGCACAAGAACAGCCGTTCTTTCACAAAAAGCCTGCAGTGTAGACGTAGCCCAAGAGGAATTAGCTACTGGAACAACTTATTTACAGATGGGGTATGGGTGCAGGAGAGGACTCTGGCCTATGGGAGTGGTGTAGGAGGGGTGGTAGGTCTGGGAGGAAGTTGTGACCAGGGGCGGCGGGTTGGGTACAGAAGGTTTGGATGGTGACCTGGGGTTATGTCTACATTACAGAGTTTTTCCGGGAGGTTTTTTTGGAAGAGTAGACACGCTTTTGACATCCCTGTAAACCTCATTTTACAAAGAAGAAAGCATATTCTGAAAAAGGGTTTTTTTTTCTGACATTTGGCCCAGTGTAGACGGACCAAATGTCAGAAAAGCCTCTTCTGAAAAAAGAAGTGGAAAAAGCTACGCTATTTGCAGTTCGCAATTTGTGTAACTTTTTCTGGAAGAACAGCATAGTATAGACATAGCCTGGGGGAGGGAGTTCAGGTGTGGGATGAGCAGTGGTGTCATAGGCAGGTCTGCTGGGAGGTGCTTACCAATATGGCTCCCGGCCAGCAGCCCTGCAGCACCCCAAGGCAGGCTGGACTCCCTGCCTGCTGTAGTCCCAGATGGCTTAAAACTGCAGGCTGCTCCCCCCGATGTGGCTCTCTGCTCCAGATGAGGGGGAGGGAAGAGGGAGAGGCTTACGCTGCCCCTACCCACCAGGCCCATCTCTCAGCTTCTATTGGCTGGTTGTTTCTGGACTTAATTTGTAAACAAAGGCTAGGGTACAAATTGAGATTAAATTGGGTAGAAACATAAAGGGTAACAAGAAAATACATTAGAAGCAAGAGGAAGACGAAAGGTAGGGCAAGCTCGTTACTCAAGGGGTAGAAGAAGACAATAACAGAAAATGTGGAAATGGCAGAAATGCTAAATGACTTTTTTGTTTCATTTTCACCAAGAAGAAAAGTAGCAACTGGATGTCTAACATTGTGAATGCCAGGTAAAATGAGGTAGATTCTGGGATCAAATAGGAAAAAACAAATGTAGACAGGTTAGATGTCTTCAAGACAGCAGTACATGATAAATATATCCTAGAAATTCTCAAAACTTTTTTTGGTCTGTGGCCCACTGGGCTCAATGCAAACATTTCCATGGACCACCAGTTGCTAATGGAAACTCGCCATTAATTACATAATTATACCCAAGCCATTTTGCTTGTGCTGCAGCTAGGGAGAATGGTTTAATTTAACCAGTAAGAAAGGAAATACTAAATTATTAAACAGATTAAGTGCTTTAACTTTCTCATGTTTATTTAAAATGAAGTTTTATAAACTAAGTAAAATATTAGTTTATGTCCAACACAAAAGGCTTCAATGTTTTCTTTATTTATGTCAGGGGTGGGGAATCTTTTTTGGGTCAGGGGCCTCTGATCCACCGAAGAATCAGTTGAGGATCACAAAAGTGAGAAGCACAAACAAACAAACAAAAAAACCCACCCTTCAAAAATCCCCAACCCTCACTGATGTGGCCCCCAACTGAAACACTTCACGCTGGTGCTCCAGCCCCACCAGGGGAGAGGGAGGGAAGGGAGGATTGAGAACTCAAGGAGTTTGAGGCACAAGTGGTGTTCTCATTTATCCTCCCTGTTGAAGGACAGGGTACCTGTCCCAGGTAGGGACAGTTGGATTTTGGAAGTAAATGCATGTTGCACAAGTGGTGTCAAAGAGAGGGCTTTCGATTCTTCAGCCAGGGGATGCTGTTCCAGGCACCAGGGTTATTAGGAAGAGACGGGATCCACCTAACAAAGAGAGGGAAGAACATTTTTCAGGCAGGCTTGCAAATCTAGTGAGGAGGGCTTTAAACTAGATTCATAGGGGGGACTGTGACCTAAGCCCTAAGGTAAGTGAGGAAGTGGGATACTGGGAAGAAGCACAAGGAGAAAGGTGCAAGAGAGGAGGACCCCTGATTCATAGAGTGAGGGTAGGGCAATCAGCTAGTTATCTAGGGTGTCTGTACATGAATGTAAGAAGCCTGGGAAACAAGCAGGAAGAATTAGAAGTCCTGGCAGTCAAAGAACTATGATTTAATAACGGAGACTTGGTGGGATGACTCACATGATTGGAGTACTGTCATGGAAGGGTATAAACTGTTCAGGAAGGACAGGTGGAGGAGAAAAGGTGGAGGAGTTGCACTGTATTAAGAGAGCTGTATGATTGCTCAGAGCTCCAATATAAAACAGGAGAAAAGCCTGCTGAGCGTCTCTGGGTTAAGTTTAAAGGTGGGAGAAACAGGGGTGATGTCATGGTTGGTGTCTGCTATAGACCGCCGGATCAGGTGGATGAGGCTTTCTTCAGACAACTGAGAGAAGCTTCTAGATCACAGGCCCTTGTTCTCATGTAGGGTTGCCAGGTGTCCAGTACTGACCCAGACAGTCCAGTATTTTCACCTCCTGTCCAGTTAAAAAATTCAGAAAATACCGGACACCTAAAATGTCTGGTATTTTCTGATTTTTTTTTCCTGCCAGGAGGCAAAAATACTGGACACCTGGTAAACCTACGACACACTCAACAACTGCCCCTCCTCCCCCCACCGGGCCCCCCGGATGTCTCCTCCCCCTCTCCCCCCACTTACCTGGTTCTGCAGGGGCTTGTCTTGGGGCTGAAAAGAAAAACAAAATGGCCACCAGCAAAAAAGCTGCTTTTTAAAGGAGCCATGCTGATTTTTTATTTTTTTAATAACTGCTGTCGGGGGTCCTTTTTTGCTCAACAACTTTGGTCTCCCCCCTTTTTTTTCCTCAACAGGTTTTTTCCCCCCGGTGAGGGACTTTAATCATCCTGACATCTGTTGGGAGACCAATAAAGCAGTACACAGACAATCCAGGAAGTTTTTGGAGAATGTTGGGGACACGTTCCTGGTTCAAGCACTAAGGAACCAACCAGGGGCCATGCACAGCTTGACCTGCTGCCCACAAACAGGGAGGAATTAGTAGGGGAAGTAGATGTGAGCAGCAACCTGGGAAGCAGAGATCGTGAGAAGATTGATTTCAGGATCCTGACCAAAGAAGAAAGAAGAACAGCAACATACAGACCCTGGACTTCAGAAAAGCAGACTTTGCCTCCCTCAGGGAACTGATGAGCAGGATCCCCTGGGATGCTAACATGAAGGGGAAAGGAATCCAGGAGAGCTGGAAGTATTTTAAAGAAACCTTATTGAAAGCACTGGAATAAACCATCCCAATGCACAGTAAGAAAAGCAAATATGATAGGTGACCAGCTTGGCTTAGCAGTGAAATCCTTGGTGAGCTTAAATACAAAAAGGAAGCTTACATGAAGTGGAAACTTGGGCAGATGACTAGGGAAGAGTATAAATATATTGCTCAAACATGCAGGGATGTAATCATGAAGGTCAAAGTGCAATTGGAATTGCAGCTAGCCAGGGATGTGAAGGGTAACAAGAAAGTTTTCTACAAGCATATTAGCAATAAGAGGGTGGTCCAGGAAGGAGTGGGACCCATACCGAATGAGGGAGGTAACGTACGGCATGTATAGACTTCGTTTTAATTTTGAAAGAGGATATGCAAATTCCACGGGACGTGGGGTTTTTTAGAAAAAAAAACCCACTTTTGAAAAACCGCATAAACCTCCTTTTTTAAGGGTTAGGGGATTTGCATATCCTCTTTCGAAATTAAAATGTAGTCTAGACATGCTCCTGGTGACAGATGTGGGAAAAGCTGAAGTACTCAATGCTTTTTTTTGCCTTTGTCTTTACAGACAAGATCAGCTCCCAGAATTCTTCACTAGGCAACACAGTATGGGAAAGAGGTAGGCGGCCCTCAGTGGAGAAAGAACACGTTAAGAAGTATTTAGAAAAGCTAGACATACACAAATCCATGGGTCTGGATTTAATGCATCCGAAGGTATTGAGGGAATTGACAAATGTCATTACAGAGCCTTTGGCCATTATCTTTGAAAACTCATGGAGATGGGGAGAGATCCTTGATGTTTGGAAAAAGGCAAATGTAGTGCCCATCTTTAAAAAGGGGAAGAAGGACAACCCAGGGAACTACAGACCAGTCAGCCTTACCTCAGTCCCCGGAAAAATCATGGAGAGGATCCTCAAGGATTGAAGCACTTGGAAGAGGGGAAAGTGATCAGGAATAGTCAACATGGATTCACCAAGGGAAAGTCATGCCTGACCAATCTGATTAGCTTCTGTGATAAGGTAACTGTCTCTGTGGATATGGGAAAATTGGTGGATGTGATATACCATGACTTTAGCAAAGCTTTTTATACAGTCTCCCACATTAGTCTTGCCAGCAAGTTAAGGAAGTATGGATTGGATAAATGGACTGTAAGGTGGATAGAAAGCTGGCTAAATTTTCAGGTTCAATGGGTAGTGATCAACAGTTCAATGTCTGGTTGGTGGTCGGTGTCAAAAATGGAGTGCCCCAGAGGCTGGTTTTAGAGCCAGTTTCATTCAACATCTTTATTAATGACCCGGATGAGGGGATGGATTGCACCCTCAGCAAGTTCACAGATGACACTAAGCTAGGGGGAGAGGAAGATACATTGGATGGTAGGGATAGGTTCCAGAGTGACCTAGATAAATTGGAGGATTGAGCCAAAAGAAATCTGATGAGGTTTAACAAGGACAAGTGCAGAATTCTGCACTTGGGACAGAAGAATCCAAAGCATTGTTACAGGCTGAGGCCTGACTGGCTAGGCAGCAGTTTGGAAGAAAAGACCTGAGGATTACAGTGTATGAGAAACTGGATATGTGTCAACAGTGTGCCCTTGTAGCCATGAAGGCTAATGGCATATTAGGAAGAGCATTGCCAGCAGATCGAGAGAAATGATTATTCCCCTTTATTCAGCACTGGTGAGGCCACATCTGGAGTACTGCATCCAATTCTTGGCCCCCATTACAGAAAGTACATGGATGCACAGGAGAAAGTCCAGCGGAGGGCAATGAAAATGATTAGGGGGCTGGAACATATGACTTACAATGAAAGACTGAGGGATTTGAGCTTATTTAGTCTGCAGAAGAGAAGAGTGGGGGGGGGGGGGAGGGGATTTGATAGCAGCCTTTAACTACCTGAAGGGGGGTTCCAAAGAGGATGGAGAGAGGCTGTTCTCAGTAGTGACAGATGACAGAATGAGGAGCAATGGTCTCAAGTTGCAGTGGGGGAGGTCTAGGTTGGATATTAGAAAAAACTATTTTACTAGGAGTGTAATAAAGCACTGGAATGGGTTACCTTGGGAGGTGGTGGAATCTCTATCCTGAGAGGTTTTTAATTCCTGGCTTGACAAAGCCCTGGCTAGGATGATTTATTTGGAGTTGGTCCTGCTTTGGGCAGAGGGTTAGACTTGATGACCTCCTGAGGTCTCTTCCAAACCTATGATTCTATGAGGTTCAGGGCTTCCCATAGGCCAGATTTACTCTTCTGGAGTTCCAGGATTAGTGGACTTTGTGGAACCCCTCTAGGCTCTGGGGTTAGGACAAAAATGAGGGGTTCAGTGAGTGGGACAGAGCTGCCAATGAGAGGGATGGGGGTGCAGGATCTGGGCAGGAGGTGGGGTGCAGAAGGGGATGAGGGTGTGAGGTCTGGCTGGGAGGCAGGGTGCAGGAGCTGGCTGGGAGTAGGGTGTCTGGCCAGGAGGAGGGGGCAAGAGCAAAGGAAGTGCAGTGTGTGGCTAGAATGGAGGGTGCAGAAGCAAGGGAGGATAGAGGAGCGGGCTGGGAGTAGAGTGCCTGGCCAGGGAGGAGGGTGCAGGAGCAGGTTGGAGGTAGGTGTCTGGCCAGGGGAGAGGGTGCAGGAGTGGATTGGGATTAGGGTGTCTGGCCAGGAGGAGGGAGCAAGAGAAGGGAAGGTGCAGTGTGTGGCCAGGAGGGAGGGTGCAGAAGCAAGAGTGGGTGCAAGGGTAGGAGATGGGGTGCAGAACAGGATGAGGGAATGAGGTCTGGCTGGGAAGTAGGGTGCAGGAGCAGACTGGGGGTAGGGTGTCTGGCCAGAGGGAGGTGGCAAGAGCAAGGGAAGGTACAGGCTGTGGCCATGGGGGAGGGTGCAGAAGCAAGGGCAGGTGCAGGAGTGGGCTAGATTAGGTGTCTAACTAGGGGGAAGGGTGCAGAAGCAGGCTGGGGGTAGGGTGTCAACCAAGGGGAAGGGTGCAGGAGCAAGGGTGGATGCAGGAGTGACTTGGGGGGGAAGGGTGTCTGGCCAGGGGAAAGGGTGTAGGATCTTGGTGGGGTGTGTGGGAGCTAGGACTGCGGAGGTCTGGGCATGACGTGGTGGGGGACACTTACTTGCTTTCGCGCCCCACGCCAATCCCAGGCACCTCCTTCCACTGTTCCATTGGCCGGATTCTGGCCAATGGGAGCAGCAGCGAAAGCCTCCAGGCAGCACGCCCGCATGCTGCTGTTCTCCCAGCTGGGGGATGGAAAGGGGAAGCACTTCTTCCCTGTGAGCCAGATCACATTGTAAAGCTCAGGGCTTTCTCCGCACCTCCGAGCAGGAAGACGGTGCTGGTGCCCCAACTGTGTGGGGGAGGAAAGGCCAGGCTGGAGCACTAGCGTGGGCTCCCTGCTGAGGGTGGGGGAGGCTTAGTTTGAGCTGCGGACCACCTGGAAGGCTGCTGTGGACCACTAGTTTGAGAACCACTGTCCTAGAATATTCAAGGAACTGATTGAGGAGGTATCTAAGCCATTAGCAATTCTCTTCAAAAACTCGTGGAAGACAGGAAGATTCCAGAGCACTGGAAGAGGGCAAATATGGTGCCAAGCAGTTATCTTAACTTTAGTACCTAGAAAAATAATGGAGCAAATAATGAAACAATCAATTTGCAAACACCTAGAAATTAATAATGTGAGAAGTAATAGTGCACATGGATTTGTCAAGAACAAATCATATAAAACCAACCTAATAGCTTTTTTGACAGAGTAACAAGCCATGTGCATAGGAGAGAAGTAGCAGATGTGCAGATCTTGACTTTAGTAAGGCTTTTGATACTATCTTACATAAGGTGGGTGCAAAACCATTCCCAAAGAGTAGTACAGAGACAAACTGGAATGGCATATTGAAAGGAATCCTGTTCTGTTCAATAGCTTCATAAATAATTTAGGATAAATAATAGCATGGAGAATACAGTTATAAAGTTGTGGATGATGTCAAGCTGGGAGAGGCTGAAATTGCTTGGGAGATAAGATTAATATTCAAAATGATTTGGGCAAACTAGAGAAATGAAGTAAATAGGATGAAATTCAATAAGGACTACTGGAAAGTACCACTGAAGAGGGAACAATTAATTGCACATCTAGAAAATTAGAAATGACTGCCTAGAACTGACTACTACAGAAATGGATCTGAAGGCTATAATGGACATCAAGCTAAATGAGTCAACCATGTAACACAGTTATGAAAAAAGGCAAATAACATTCTTGCTGGTACTTTCCAACAAGTAAGATGTAAGAAGTAATGCTCCACACTGATAAGGCCTCATGTGGAGTACTGTGTCCAGTTCTGGGTGCCACATTTCAGAAAATGTGGACAAATTGACGGAAGTCCAGAAGGGAGCAACAAAAATGATTCAAGTTCTAGAAGACGTGACCTGAGAGAAAAGATTGAAAAAAAGTGGATTTGTTTAATCTGGAGTAAAGAAGATTGGGGCAGGACATGAAGTTTTCAAGTACATAAAAGGTTGTTAAAAGGAAGAGGAAGAAAATTGTTTTTGTTAATCTTTGAAGATGGACAAGGAGCAATGAGCTTTAATTTATTAAATTAGATTGATGCTATTTTGCTTTTAAGGAAAGCTCAGTGAATTTATCCACACAGAAAATAGTACTTTTTTACATAGAGGATTATATGCCAGCAGTGTTTTGAACCTATTATTGCTTCTTAATGTGACACTGACAAAATTACTAGAGTTTGGAGTCTCAAAGAATATACCATGTGAGTGAATACCAGAGATGTTGGCCCCAGCAGCAGGGCAACCTGCATCTGCAAGACTGGTGATTTTGCAGTTTACATGTCTGCAACAATCTTGAGAAAGATAGTGGTGTACTTCAAACCAGGCAGGGAAGATACATTAACTATGAAATTTGGAAAAAATAATTACTATGGTTGAAATTTGCAATTCCAAGCAAAAGCACCAGATGGCAGTGCTAAAGCTAAGAAAAAGGTAGTAAATTTAAAGCAATTCAGCAAATGGGGCTCAAGCAGCCTTGACCCTGCCTAGTCATATCCTCTTGCTAAAACATTATTTTGGTTGTACTAAAATGACAGCATCTACTATCAGTGACAATATTGTTTGCACTACATGGATGCTACAGACCAAAGTCTAAAAGATGAAGGGGGTGGCACATACAGTGGTGAATGTATATGTGAACTTTTAAATGTGGGTGTTTTCTCTGATCAGAATGAACAATCTCTGCCAACAATCTAAAAAAATTGTGTTGTGCATCTCCTCCTGCAAATACCTAAAGCAAATCAGACTCACACTCAAAATTCCAGGACACGCACACTCCCTTTCTGACTTTTCCCAGTTTATTTGCTTCTTGTCAGACAAACAGCGTAGCAGCTCAGCTGTCCAGCCTTACATGCTACCAGTTCAGCTTTTAAAACCAAACTTTGTGGCCACATTGAATAGTATTCTTTTCCTCTCCCTTCTCTTTCATCTCTATGGGATGAAATTTGGAAAGGGTGGCATTATTCCTCAAACAGGCCCACTTACCAATCTCCTTTCTTCACCCACAGAACAGGGAAGCTAGTAGCTTCATATATAGGAGGCAAGAGGTTAAGAGTATATTTGCCACAGAGTTCCCAATAAATGTACCCTTGCTATGCAAGAGAAATGGTCTATCCATTTGCACAGATTGTGGTGCCTCTGCATTTCCCTGCAACACCAGCCAAGAGAATTCTACCTCCCAAAGCAAAGGAGAGAATTCAAAGGTAAATAAAACTGCAGAGACAAGATTTGCTAATGATAAATGTAGAAGTAATCATAACACATTGCAAAAAAGTGTTCAATACAATAAAAGCAAACCCCTGTGCCATTCTCAGGACATATTGTAAATTAAGTACAAAAAATTACATTTATGAAAGTACAGCTGCTGGAGTCTGGCAGGACTGATGAGGAGAATGGATGATGAAAAGCTCATTGTTGGGGTTTCTTAAAATACATGTACAAAAGAACAGTTACTTATCTTACTGTAAACTCTGGTTCTTCAAGATGTTCTGTCCACATGGATCCCATTTTTGGTATACATGCACCCATGTCAGATTGGAATCTTTTAACTTGCAGTGGTTTGGGGATCTGTTCACACGCTCTGGCTCCGTCTACACTGTAGCATTTTTGCGGAAGAGGAAATGCAAATGAAGCCCTCATTAGCATTTCTCACACTCTCATTTGCATATTCTCTTCCGATCCTTTTTGTGGAAGAGCTTTTTGTGGAAAAAAAAACCCTTTTGCGCAAGAACCCTTAATCCTCAAAAAATTGATCACTGTGGATCACTGCCACAGGCTGCGATATTATATAGATGAGATGCTGAAAGTCTGTACTAAGATTCTGGAAGTGTCCATCTCTGTGTCATGCTGAAGTCTTGAATGTCCACGTTGGTGTGAAGTGATCTTCTGCCATCCAAATTTAAAGTTCTTGTCCATTTTTACTTTACAAATTACATGGCTTGCTGTGTGTGGATGTAACTATGCCCTGCCAAGAATCTTAAACCGTCATGATATCAGACATAACTCAACCTATCACTACACTTACTCTACAGCTAATTTGCATTACAGATGTGAACAGGTAACAGTTAACTGGGAGCAGCGACCCACTCAACATCCACCAAAGGCAGAGGGTTGCTCCAGCCCCCTTGTGCCCCTGGGAGGCTGCCGGCTCACAGCCCGTGCAGGAACAGAAGTGGCAGCGCTGCGTATGGGTCGGGACCTGGAGCCATCAGACCTGTGCTCCAGTTCTGCCTGCTCCGCCTGGTTCTGACCCAAGGCCCTATGAAGTCAGAGACTTCCCTTGTAAGGTTTTAGGCATCGGCATCTACTACATCTGCTGTGTTACTTCCAACCAAATTGCGTCCTAGGTGTAGTTGTTTATGACAGCGATACAGTAAATTCAGGATTCACTGGTGTGACGTCCTAACAGGTCTCCTGCTCTGTCAGTGACGATCAACATTCGGCTGTGTGTGTTTTCATATGCTTCCTCAGTATATCATGTCAGCTCTGTGCAAGGAGCTAGCATAATAGACTTCACGAGTGCCCCCAAAGACCACAGACTCAGATAAGTTACGAAGGCACCCGAGTCAGGTTTAATTGTTGAACAAAATGCATTAATAGTTGTTGGTAGCCAGATGGCCTCCGAGCCCCTACTTATTTGTACCTGGGACAATGGACACAGCTCAGTTGATAGTATGGATTTCACTAATGACCCCTAGGCCGGCCAAAGAATTAAGTCAAGGTACCCCAATGTTAATAGACAGGAATCAACTATGATACACACTTTACGTATCATTTTACGCACTAACGACACGTTTGGAACCTCCCCTTGTACTTTTCTCCAAAGCATTCACTGCCCATTGTTATGCTTTCAGTCTAGTTTCCAACTATTTTATCATGTACTCAGCTGGATGTCCCTGTATTGTCCTGATGGAATGTATTTACATACTTAATGTGCTTTTATCAGTGCTAGCAGTTCTAGTGCCCAGAGATACTGACTTGCAGGCAAACATCTGCTTTTGACACAACCTGTCTGTTACTCATAATATAACTTTTGCTTACTTTGGTTCAAGCATCAGGCCCATGTTTTAGGCTCTTTCTTTCTCCTACACTAGGCATCTCTTTGGCTGGCAGTGGCTTGGAGTCTCTATCAATCGCCACAGTCAGCAAGTCGTCTGTCCAGGTTCAGATGGCAAAGCTGGTGGAGTGCCATAAGCACTTCTGCAGGAACCTGCAGTATATATCCTTCCTCCTCCTTTTATCTGGCTCCTCTATGTGGAACATGTGAAGCAGGGGAATAGGGGTGTGGCCTTCTGTGATTGATCTGTTTCCCTTGCCCCTGTGTGGGGTTGGTACACCCTGTTACAGTCTTGTGCAGGAAATTAGATCAGATTATTATAATGATTCCTTCTCTTAAAACCTGTAATAGATCTTAATGTCCTTTTGAGGTAACCTGTTAGCCATATGTTTATTAAAAATGTGACATATATAAATAATAATTTTTCTTACCTAGGAGTCTTGGCAAGAAAGCACAAATTAGAAGAACCACAATGTTTATCACTCACATTCTGAAAATAACATTTATGACTTGCTATTAAAAACACTTTGTCATTTCTATGTTAAAAAAAAAAAACCACACCACATCCAATATATTAATGGGGGAAAGCAAAATACAAAATATGCAACAGTGGTGTTGTACTGTTTATTTTATAACAGCTCACAAATAAAGGAAAGCCACAATATAATGCTGACAGTTTTCTTTCACACACAATACACCTTTTTTTCCTGCAAAAGTCATTTCACAGTGAATTACTGTGTTCTCCAACAGCAGTAATTTTTGATTATATCCTATCATCTAATTGCATGCAAAAACCTCTTTAGAAGTCTTGTCAGGGTTCACAGAGAAATCTCTATAGCAATTAAACCAGGCTGTTATTGGTGTTAAGAAGAAAAAAAACACAACCATAAACTTTGAAAGGGGTAGATTACAATGTTGGAGGCTGTTGACATATTGCACACCAAATAATCAAGTATTTAGAAACAAAAAGTGTGGAGCCAAATTTCCCCTTCTTCCTTTTACATAGATTTATGAGGTAGGCAAAGGTAACAAAGAACAAAATTTGTACACAAGCAGCATTAAAAGAAATATGAGCATACAGATGGTGTCCTAACAGTAACCCAGTGTTTGAGATGCTGCTACACATGGCTAAAGGGACGGGAGGTCCATCATAAACATAAGATGTGGGCAGCCCTAGTTTGTAAGTCACATGTCATCATACACAGGCAGTGCCAGCAGCAATGATCATGTTGCATGTTGAGAAAGCTGCAGTAATAAGTACCCTGGCATTTGTTGATATGGTCCTATCCTGCCATCAGGATATTTTTGTTCCTTTGTCCTAGACATGCCTCACGCATATCTGCGCTGTGCATGCTTTTAGGTTTATCTATCATTTGTGTGCTATTACTGTCCTGTTTAGTCTTCAGATGATGTGGGCATTGACAAAAAGTGATTTAAATGAACAATTATGTTTTTTTCCCCTCAAACCATCATGTTTCAACGGCTATAACAAAGATTATTTCCCTAGAGCTTTTGGTGGTTAAGCAGGCCCATAATTTATTCTATCTGGTGGGTCCCTGTGGGAAAAAAATATTCACCTGGACTGAGGACAAGCTAAAATATTTATTTAGAGAGAGATTACTGTGCCTCTGTAATAATAAAGTAATACATCAATGTTCTCTCATGAGATGTTGTAGTGGACTTAGAAAATAAGTTCTTCTAGTCCATAGTCCAGATTTCTTCTCACATACTCCCTATAACTGAAATAAGGTTTCTTGTGATATACATCACTATTTTAAGCATGGAAGACAGAGACGCCTGATATATAGGTTGCAAACAAAGTTTCACAAATTATATTTTTTCAGAAGCATAGTGGATATAGTGCCAGCACTTGTTATAGAAACACCCATTTTCCAAAATAAGCATAGCCCTAGATATCTCAGAGTCTGATGTCACTGAAAAAGTGGTGCTTGTTAGGTGACTTTCCAGACTGCTGTGCTGAGAAAAATGGGTGCAGTTCTCTTTTAAGATGTGAAATCATCATGTTGTAACTGAACAGTTATGTGCACACACAAGAACAAGCTCTCAAAGGTTGACTGGCGAGCTACGAGCCCTAAAAGGAACAATGCTTCTCAATTTGTATCTGTCAGAGCTCTAAGATGTCATTTTCTGGCTTTGTATCATTTTAGTAGTTGACATATCTGTATTGCAGCTTTCACAGGTAAGAAAAAAAAAAAAAAAAAGAGTGAGAGGAAGACATGGAGGTAAGATATTTTCTGATATCTAACTCAATGTAATACAATTAAAATTTTTTGATAAGGTACATCTGAGCAAGAATATTTACCATTAAGGAGAGGGTTCTTATTCTTTCCGTATAGTTGACAGCCCACGGTATAAACTCTACAGCCACACCACAGAGATTAAATATGTGTTGCCACGTGTTTTCTAATGCATACTACAGAAGATAAAGGCATCAGGAAATGACATAAATTTATGGCATCAAGAAATCACATAAATGCATTCTCATTTATTCAAATTCATTTCATTTGTCCAAAGTCCTGAGGCAAATCCATACACTTCAGTGAAGTTTCTCTCATTTACACCTGGGATTATTTTGGCCCATGCCATCTACTTCAAATTCTGCTGGTGCCCTATTTTTCACTTCACATGTGTCATGTTGTCTGGACTGACTCACAACTGAGAGTGAATACCTCAGGCCAGACTGTCAGAAAACAAGGCAGACAGCCCCAACTATCAATGTGTTCTATAATTAGATTTCACGAAGCCGGTAATGCATGTGAATTCCTGGATCACTGTACCAGTATTACCTTGGAGTCAGATAGTTTCCTTAGGCTCTCCCATCTATCCTGCCACTCAGACAAATTGGACATTGTGATAAAAAGGTCACACACACAAATCACATCATATTCAAGCTCCTCCCAGTCCCAAGAGATCAGTCACTTACACCAGATCAAATGGTACCCTAGATCTTTCACCAAAGATAATACTGGTATCCAATTCTATAGTTAACTAACGGTTTATTAGCTAAGAAAAAGAAATAGGACTTCTAGTCTAATTTTCAATCGGATCTGAAAACCTTAGCTATTTGTTATGGTTTCTTACTTTCTCTAGGTGGCAGGTATTTATTATTGATGGACAAGATAAGCCTTGATAGAACCAGTTCTTAATATGGAAACACTGAGCTACATTCCATTCATTTAGAATGAGAATTACTCCTATAAAATGAACATGTTCTGATAGGTCTGTTAAAGGTTTAAAATTAATGAAAAAAGTTTGGTTTGAAATACATTAATTTTGATCATCACTCCAAAACTTCCCTGGAAAAAATATCTGTCTTTTCTATACTAATCTTTTTAAAGGATACATTCCACTTCCAAATGTCCAACCCAGGGTGATTACACAGAAATACTTACACATAGTGTAAAATATAAAAATATATAGGGCGAAATCTAATGATGAGAGCAACCTTCATATTTTACAATGCAAGTCTAGAAGGGGAAAAAAAAAGCTACATTGTTTGCTTAATTCTTCCTGCCTTTGTGATCTGGCAGCTATTTCAGGCATTCAACCTTAACTTTAAAAGATAGACGTAACAACAACATAGATAGAAAGATAAATTTAAAGATAGAAGTAACAATATTTCTTAAACAGGTATTTTAATATTTAGCACATCAGAGCTGATCTAAATCAGCCTGTGGGCAAAGAACATATCTTCCTCTGAATCAGCAGATTTAAAGCCCTGTTATAAGTGGGGTGAAACTAGTTGCCAATTCACATGCCAGGTAATTTCACAGAATATTTACTAGCCTTAAACAAAGAACCATATTCATCCTCTGTGTAGGTCCAGAAAATTCCATGATTTTCACCTCCAGATTTCTAACTAAGCAGGATGGCTCCCTGGGGAAGGATGCAAGGATATTATCCACAAACCTCATGTATCTCTAGTGATCTGTGTAGAGCATAAAGCCATCTGCCTGAAGGCCTTGTCCCTCCATAAGGAAACTCTACCCCTGTTTCCTGACAGTTCTAATGGTACCACACCTCCAAGACAGCCCCCACAAAAGAGAGGCTTGCCGGTAAGGAGGGGCGCCATAGGAAAAATTCTATAGTCACCGCTAACTCTCTTGACTAATCTTCACTGCGTGTCAGGGAGGAAATTAAGCACATTCTTTCCCTCCCACAAACCCATTAATTTCCCCCAATACATATCCTCTTTTCATCTGCATGGATTGGAGAAGTGGGGCACTCCATAGGCTCTGAAGGAAGTGGAAGTTTTGACACAGAGGCAGCTGTCTCCCACTTCCTCACAAGAGAAGAAGGAAGATTTTGCACAGAGGGTCCCATTCATATGTACATTCTCTGAAATGCTTCCTGTTTCATGCACAGGGACAGTTAGACCAGCAGACCTGCCGTGTCTCGGTGCATGGATAAGATGATAGTATTCAGAGGAGGAATTGAAGTTTATTAGGATTGGCAGAACCTTTTGAGAAAGGAGGAGCCTATACAACAAGTATGTGCTACACCCAAAACAAATGCAATTAGATTGCTGGCACGTAAGACAGTCATAGAGAAGATTTTAAACTAAGGGCTGGGGGAAAGCTAAAAGGTTTTGAATATCACCCAGTTTAGACAGATATCCCCCAGGGGAGAATTTATTAAAGGGGGATGCTCCATATCAGTGGTTTTCAACCTTTTCAACCTTAAAACTCATCTGTAAATGTTCATGGCCTGTTGCAATTCTGTAAACAGCCTGGTTGTGTGGTTCCTGAGAAACAGTCGTAATGAGGCATTTTACCACTCGTTGCAAACAAGTATATTTGCACCCTCTCTCAGAGACGATTCATGGCGAGGCTTTGCTGGGTCATGGGCCCACCCTAGATTTTTGGTCCTCCTCCCCTCCCATCAGAGGGGTTGGATGGTCCACTAAGGTGAGTCGGAAGTGGAGGCAGCAGTCCCTGAGTTCTGCCACATAGGGCTGGCCCCATGGAATCCCACCATACGGGGTTGGCTTGCGTCACCTGGCATTGTGAATGTGAGTGAGCCCTGCGGCTTTGCACCCTACACGGCTGCCATGCTTGCCCTGTTCAAGTTATGGCCCTACCCTAGGGTGGTTTCAGTCAAATCCACCCTGGGTCTTGCCCAACACTCACCCCACAGTGGTGGCTCCTGTGCTGTGCGGCTGGCTGGGCATGGCTCTCCACTCCAGATGGTGCAACCTCCAGAGCTACAGCATTACTCAGGTTTGGCCCTGCCATCCTTGAATGGACCAGATTTGTGTGTGAGTGGGGATCTGGCTCATGGCCTTGTCATGCCACTCACTCAACTTTGGTCTCCACAGGCTCCCATCGTCATGACAGTGGGATAAAGCTGATTAGGGCTGGGACCCCAGAGGCTGCAGTGCCTGGAGTAAGGAAGTGAGCCCAACCAGCTCCATGGGACAGGAGCCACAAGAGCTGCCACATGAACTTTGGAAATGTTCTGGCAACCCAATTTTAGGTCCGACCCAAGGGCTAAGAAACTCTAATCTGTTTTATCTTAGTAAAGTGGGGAGGATAGAAGTTGATAAAGTACAAGTAAAAACTAAAGAGAAACAGTAAAACTAAAACGAGTCTCATTCGGTTACATCATATGAAAGCAGACAACTAAATACTGAGTTTTGTTAGTGCTGGTATGCAAATGCTTTATAAATACTAAGGTGGGTCAACTTGACTGGCTGGTATTAAATGAGAATATTGATATAATTGGTATGGCAGAAATTTGGTGATATGGCAATACCAGGGTACAAAATATATAGGAAAGAGAGTAGGATCACATTGGTGCAGGAAGAAAGCAGAGTCAAATAGAGTAAATATCTTAGCTGAATCAAACTGTATCATACCTTCTGCCCAGATCCTGCATTCCCACCCCACCATCCACCCAGATTGTGCATCCCCACCCCCAGCCTATTCCCGAGCAGTCACCTCCCACATACTGAACCTCTTATTTTTGACCTAACCCTAGAGTCTAGGGGACCCTCACAAAATCTACTAGCCCCCAAAAATTTAATCTGGCTCTGAGGAAGCCCTAAGCCTTGGCACCTCTCGCCCCATCCCCTGACAGGACTGGTATGCGAGGGAAACCTGACATGAGTGAGGTGTTTCTCTCTTTTTCTGCTTATCAGTCGGGGGCCACATCCATGAGGTGTTTTTGTTTTGGATTTTGTTTGTTTTTTTCTTCTCACTTGCATGTGGCCCCTGAATGATTTTTCTGTGGGTCAGTAGCCCCCATCCCAAGAAAGGTTCCCTACTCCTGAAAGGGGGAGACAATTCTTGATTTAGTCCTCAGTGGCATTACACGAAGATGAGGAAGCAATTTAAATGGAACTTAAAAGGAACAGGCACAAGAGTGAAAGTCCTACAAAGTGCATGGCAACTTTTAAAAGACACCATAAAGAGGCTCAAACTAAATGTATGCCCCAAATAAAAATGATTTTAAAAGCCCAACAGGACCAAAAAATGCCACCAGCACTAAAAATAAAAGAGAAAGTTAGACACAAAGGCATCCTTTAAAACTTAGAAGTCTAACCCTACTGAGGAAAATAGAGAGAGACACATACATGCTGGCAAATCAGATATAAATGTATAATTAAGCAGGCCAAAAATAAATTGAAGACCAGGTAGCAAAAACCACAAAAACTAACAATAAAGATTTATAAAGTATAGCAGAGTCAGAAAGCTTGCAAAACATTCAATGGGGTCACTGGATGATCAAAGTGCTAAAGGAGCATTCAAAGAAAACAAGGTCCTTGCAGACAAAATAAATTAATTCTTTCCATTGGTCTTCATTGCAGATGACCTACCGAACAGGAGCAGCTTACAGGGAGTTTCGTAAGGGAGTTTAGAGGGGGAATTTGAAGGAGGCTAGATACACTTGGAATTCTTTAAAACTTCTTTTAAACTAAACTAAAGCCAAAACTATCCGATTTAAATAAAAACCCTATCCAGAATCTAATTGTCTGTAGGAGACAATGCAGGCAGAAGCCCAGCAGCGGGGGGGGGGGGGGGGGGGGTTATCCAGGTTATTGCATCCCATGTAGCATGTATGATTACCTGTCGTATGGACAGGTGGTGTATGTGTGCATTCAGTGCAAGGAACTCCTGGCCTGTAAAGACTTTGGAGGCCAGTGTGGCTAAATTAGAGGAGTTAAGGAAGGCAGAGAGGTACGTAAATGAAGCTTTCCAGGACATTGTAGAACTGTCCCACTTCCACTGTCCCACTTCCTGTGCTGTTGAGGAGGTTGAAAGGCTCAGGGAAGGAGAACATTCAGCTGGAGCAGAGAGAAGTAATCCCATAGTTGGGACCCTCCTTGCAGGTGATGTTGTGGTATCTTCTGACACTGAGGATACCTCTCTGGAGGAGGGAACTCCAGTCATTAGGAAAAGACAGGTGTTAGTAATGGGGGATTTGATCATTAGAAGCATAGACAGTTGGGTTTGTGATGACCAGGAGAACCTCATGGTGACTTGCCTGCCTGGTGCAAAGGTTGCAGGTTTCTTGAGACATCTATATACACTTATGTGTAGTGCTGGGGAGGAGCCATTGGTCATGGTACATATAGGTAGCAATGACATACGGAAGGATAGGAGAGAGGTCCTGGAGGCCAAATTTAGGCTGCTAGGAAAGAGACTGAAATCCAGGACCTCAATGGTAGTGTTCTCTGAAATGCTTCCAGGGCCAGGTAGGTAGGTAGAACTGGAGGGTCTCAATGCGTGGATGAGACGATGGTGTAGGGAGGGGCGGGTTTAAATTTATTAGGAACTGGGGAAACTTTTGGGAAAGGGGGAGCCTATAAAGGAAGGACAGACTCTACCTTAACTAAAATGGAACCAGATTGGTGGCACTTAACATTCAAAAGGTCATAGAGCAGTTTTTACACTAAGGACTGGGGGAAAACCGACAGGTGCTGAGGAACACATGGATTGGACAGACATCTCTTAGGGGAGGGTCAATTAATAGAAATTCTCTATGATTTAGTAAGGAGGAGAGGATGGAAAATGATATAACGTGGGTAAGATCAGATGAAAAACAGTCAAATGAAAAAGAGTGCCATTCAAACACATCAGGAAATGACAGCTAAATAGTGACAAATTTTGAAAGTGCTTATATACAAACGCTAGAATTCTAAATAATAAGATGGGTGAACTAGAGTGCCTTGTATTAAAGGAGGAAATTGATATAATAGGCATCATAGAAACTTGGTAGAATGAGGATAATCAATGGGACATAGTCATAGCAGGGTACAAAATATATTGGAAGGACAGAATATATCCCGCAACCTGCCTGGAAACTTTTCAAAGATACCATAATAGAGGCCTAACTTAAATGCATACCACAAATTAAAAAAAAAAAAAAAACACAGTAAGAGAACCCCAAAAGTGCCACTGCGGTTTAAAAACCAAGTAAAAGAAGTAATGAGAAATAAAAAAGGCATCATTTAAAAAGTAGAAATTAAATCCTAGTGAGGAAAATAGAAAGGAGCATAAATTGTCAGATTAAGTGCAAAAATATAATAAGGAAAGCCAAAAAGGAATTTGAAGAACAGCTAGTCAAAAACTCAAAAAGTAATAGCAAAAGGTTTTTAAAGTACATCAGAAGCAGGAAGCCTGCTAAACAACCAGTGGAGCCCCTGAATGATCAAGATGCTAAAGAAGCACTCAAAGATGAGAAAGTCATTGAGGAGAAACTAAATAAATTCTTTGCTTCGGTCTTCAAGGCTGAGGATATTGGGGAGATTCCCAAACCTGAGCCATTCCTCTTAGGTGACAAAACTCAATTTGATAAACTTAAACAAATTGATAAACTTAACAACAACAAGTCACCGGGACCAGATGGCAATCACCCAAGAGTTCTGAAAGAACTCAAATGGGAAATTGTGGAGCTATTAACTGTGATTTGTAACCTATCCTTTAAATCATCTTCTGTACCTAATGACTCCTAATGACTGGAGGAGAACTAAAGTGACACCAATATTTTAAAAAGTGTCTAGAGGTGATCCTGGCATTTACAGACCAGTAAGTCTAGCATCAGTACTTGGAAAATTAGTTGAAACTATAGTAAAGAATAAAATTGTCAGACACATAGATGAACATAATTTGTTGGGGACCAGTCAACATGATTTCCATAAAGGGAAATCATGCCTTACTAATTTAGTAGATTTCTTTGAGGGGGTCAACAAGCATGTGGACAAGGGGGATCCAGTGGATATAGTGTAGTTAGATTTCCAGAAAGCCTTTGACAAGTTCCCTCACCAAAGGCTCTTAAGTAAAGTAAGTTGTCTTAGGATAAGAGGGAAGGTCCTCTCATGAACTGATAACTGGTTAAAAGACAGTAAACAAAGGGTAGGAATAAATTATCAGTTTTCAGAGTGGAGAGGGGTAACTAGTGGTGTCCCCCAAGGGTCCATATTGGGATCAATCTGGAGAAAGGGGTAAACAGTGAGATGGCAAAATCTGCAGATGATACTAAACTGCTCAAGATAGTTAAGAATAAAGCAGACTGAAGAGCTTCAAAATGATCTCACAAAATTAGGTGATTGGGCAACAAAATGGCAAATGAATTTTAATGTTGATAAATGCAAAGTGAGGCACATTGGAAAAAATAATCCCAATTATACAGACAATCTGATGGGGACAAATTTAACTACAACTACTCAAGAGAGAGATCTTAGGGTCATTGTGGATATTTCTCTGAAAACATCCATTCAGTGTGCAGCGGCAGTCAAAAAAAGCAAATAGAGTGTTAGGAATCATTTAAAAAGCGATAGAGAATAAGAAAGAGAATATCTTATTGCCTCTATATAAATCCATGATATGCCCACATCTTGAATACTGCATATAGATGTGGTCACCTCATCTCAAAAAAAGATATTGGCATTTGAAAAGGTTCAGAAAAGGGCAACAAAAATAATTATGGGTTTGGAACAGATGCCATATGAAGAGACAATAAAAAATCTTGGACTTTTCAGTTTAGAAAAAGAGGAGACTAAACGTGGGGATATGATAGAGGTCTATAAAATCATGACAGGCGTGGATAAAGAGAATAAGGAAAAGTTACTTACTTGTTCCCATAACATAAGAACTAGGGGTCACCAAATAAAATGACTAGGCAGCAGGTTTAAAACAAACAAAAGGAAGTTTTTCTTCATGCAGCACACAGTCAACCTGTGGAACTCCTTGCCAGAGGATGCTGTAAAGATCAGGACTTTACCAAGGTTCAAAAAAAGAACTAAATAAAGTCATGGAGGTTAGATCCATTAATGGCTATTAGAGTCCAGAGACATCACCCCTACCCATCCTGGCTATTTGTCAGAGGCTGGAAATGGATGATAGCAGAGGGATCACTTGACAATTACCTGTTCTGTTCACTCCCTCAGGGCATCTGGCATTAGCCACTGCTGGAAGACAGGACACTGGGCTAGATGTATCTTTACATCTGGACCTTTGCTCTAACCCAGTATAGGCGTTCTTATATTTTTATGTGATAAGGAAGATTCCCACAACTGAGCCATTCTTTTTAGGGGATCAATATGTTGAACTACCCCATAATAAAATGTCCAAAGAGATTGTTTTATCAGTTTGTTCAAAACTATCGCAAGTCACCAGGACTAGATGAAATTCACCCAAGAGTTCTGAAGGAACTTAAATATGAAATTGCAAAACAAGTAATTAAACTAACTAAATCAGCATCTGTACCAGATGACTGGAGGGTAGCTAATGTAACATGTGTTTAAAAAAAAAGATTTCAGAGGTCATCCTGACAAATACATCGTGTAAGCCTAATTTCAGCATCAGGCAAATTGGTTGAAACTACAGCAAAGAACAGAATTATCAGACAATCAGATGAACACTAAATGCTGGGGAAGAGTCAACATGGCTTTAGTAAATGGAAATCATGTCTCACCAATCTATCAGAATTCTCTGAAGGTTAACTTTACCCACTTAAATACTCCCATTGAATAAGTGTGTGTAAAGTTAAGCACATGCATAAGTTTCTGCAGGATCAGGGCCCCTGGGCTGCATGGGCATTTACTTATAACTGTTAAAAACAGTGCGATCTTGAATTATCACTCGACTCCCAATCAAGGTAGCTAACCTACTCTGGCTTGAATTGGTTAATCTCTTTTATAGTCTTTAAAAACATTTCCAAAAATCACTTCACAGTTTAACAGTTATGAGTCCATGCCCCTACAGCCTAAGTCCTTAAACCAGCAGATTTCTGTATATGCTTAACTTTACACACATTCATTGAATGGGACTACATTTACACGTGTAAAACTTTGCAGTATCACAGCCTAATGTTAGGCAAGACACAACTGATGTGGGTTACAAACACCACCATGGAAAGGGGAGAAAAGAGGGTGACAATAATAAATGTACATGAATAACTTTCTAAATTAACATGAAAACTCACTTGTATTCAAACTATTAGTGTCCTCCCACAATAATCTGCACTAATTTTAACACTTTTTCCATTGAATAATATTTTGCATTCTTCATCTCTCTGTTGTTATATACTCAAAGGGCTTATGAGGGCCGATTGTGATGATTTGGGTTGTCTATGGCAGATATTTTACTGTAGTGAACATAACTGCTAATATTCTGCCTGTTCCAGCATTACTCCAGATAGCTATGATTTTATTACTGATAGCAGTATTTCATCTAATCTACTGATAGCAGTATTTCATCTAATCTGGATGTCCCAGCATAACCAAGATTCAGAATGGCATATGGAAATCCTTAAACTGTGTAAATCAAGGGTGGGGAACCTCAGACCTGGGTGTCAGTTGTGGCCCCCAGCTTGCCTGAATCCAGCCCCTGAGGCTCAGCATTGGGGAGCCTGTGCTGGCACTCCAGCTCCCCTGCCACCCACCACAGGGCTGGAGCACACAAAATCTACTTGCCTGGGCCCCCCCAGGCTCTGGTGTGCATGGGGAATGTGGAGAGTGTCTTTCTCCTTCTGAATCAGAGGCTTCTCATTTTGCTTCTCACTTGTGTGTGGCCCCCAACTGATTTTTCTGTGGATCAGCAGCCCTAAACCCAAAAAAGGTTCCCCACTCCTGGTGTAAATGTTTAAGCTCTAATCAGTATGAAAGGAGTTATTCAGTGTTAAAATCTAAGAGCTGCATTAGACTTCTGGAATAGAAACAAATAACATGAGCACTTATCAGCAGTGGAACATACTGAATCCAGAATAATAGAAGTATCTTACCATGAGAAACAAGCAGTAAAATCACTTTTGTTAAGAACAGTACAATGGCTTTTTATGGACACAAATCATAGGTTCAGCTCTTTTATAAATGAAAAGTCAAAGTACCAAACAGAACATCAAATAAGAGAGTGACATTTTATAATAAGTATTTGAACATACAAAATAAGATATCCCTTGTCTCCTCTCTCCAGGGAGGGAACTATCAACATACAAGTTGTGTGGAGCAAGATATTTTCAGGGGTTTAAAAAAAATGTGCTGTGCTATGCTTTGATTTAAATATTGAGGGAAAATTACGTGTATAAAAGTAAAAACTGAGCAAGCAATTCGTGTATCTGGCTTTAATATGTCATTGAATAGCAGGTCCAACTGAAGATCATTTGTCAAAAAAAAAAAAAAAAAAGCTAACCTTTATTAGCTAACACACACACACACAGATGAGACTACAGATTAAACTCAACAACATAGCATAGGTTCCCAGTTCTGGTTCTCTGGTCTATGGCAAATGCCCATGAAATACAGCTCTTGTTGGGCAGATGGGGAACTGCTGCAATCCACAGGACAATTATTAAAGATGCATATTTTTACATTTTATTAGAAGCAGATTTTTTCATTAATTGCCTGACCATCTGCCATGGTATTGGCTTGCAGCAAGGCAATACTTTCTGGAATTTGTATACCAATTTTTTAGCCAAGTATCCAATAGAAGGAAAACAGCATAAAAGAGTAGTTTCTCTGTAGGGTAAGAGTTTAAATCCTCTTACTATTTGTTGAAAACAATAAATATAGTGAGTAATCATGCTTATTTATCCCAAACAAAGAACAAAAATGATAAGGTAGTTTTACATATGGCAATTCCTATTTGTTAGTTTAGCATTAACTTATGGGAAGCATTAGCTTTTAAGACTCAACTGAAAACTAATTGCACAATACATAACTGTAGATACAACTGTCGTCAGTCAGGGTTTCGGGGTTGTCCCAGTACACTCCTCACAGGACCTCTACTTCGTCAGTGATGATAAACTTTTGGCTGTGTGCGTGTGCTCCCTTTATCTAAAGTGTTAGACTCTGTGCACTTGGGTCAATACAGTGGATTTCTGAGAGCCCCCGGAAATGACAGATTCAGGCAAGGATGAAACCAATCGAACAGGTTTATTGCCAAATGCTATGCATTAACAGTTGTCAGCAGTGGCCTCTGTGCATTCTGCAAGCATTGACAATGTACCAACACATAGCAGGCCTATTGCCAAATGACAGACATTAACAGTGGTTAGCCAACGTGCGTTCTGTAAGTCTCGGCAATGACACCTGCCGTTTCAGGTGCCTAGTACCACCCCCCCCCCCGCCAGGTTGGTTGGTGTTCATCGTTTGTGATGTCCCTTTTATAGACATGAATAAACAACTTACATCACTTCTTTATGTACCAGGTTGCCCCCTCTGTTGCCTAGTTACCACCCCTCACCTTAAGGAAGGGGGGATTACTTACTATCCTTCATGCTGTCAATTACGACCCAGTCCTGAAGCTAGGTCAATATGTGCATTAGTTTTTGGGGAGTCTTTTGTACCAAGACATTTCTTAAGATGTTCCACTACTCCCCTTTGGTTTACAATCTGTACCCGGTACCTCCCTATGTCCTTCCATGCTCGACCTAACTTACACAATCATCAATAGGGCCTCTTTCCTGGCTCCTGTGTTACTGAACCAAAGTCTTGCTCCCTAGATTCCAGGCCAGTTGATGTTTTTGTGTTACAGGCCTTTATTCAGGCCTGCTGACTCCATGTTACCGACCCTCAACTTACTACAACAATCATTTATTGTTACATCAAATATTGAGGCTTGTTACATAAATAATTATTTGCAAACATTAGGAAAAGTAATCTTCTCTGGATGGTGCCAAAAACAACTAGCTAGTTTCAGTTTTAATAGTACAGTGATGACACAATCATCACTATAATAACCATATAAATGCACCGGAGCAATGTGGATGGGGGGGGGGGAAGGAGTATGGAAGGGTCACAAGTCCCTCCCCAAACACCGTGGGGAGGGAAAGAAGAAGGGGCCAGCAGCTGGTGGGGCCAGAGCTAGAAGGGAAGTTTTGAGTCCAGAGCCTCTCTTCCGGCCATGCTGCCTGGGAGAGGGGACACTGCCTCCTACCAGGTAACGCGCTGGGATGGGGATGGGTGGGGAAGGATGTGCACTGGCTACACCCTCCTGAGTCCCAGGCAGCCTCTGAGATGCTGTCCAGTGCAGCACAGCAGGATAGAGACACTCCCACCCCAGATAATGTGGGATGGGGAATGGATGGGCTGGGCAGTGGAGGAGGGACATGGTTCTAGAGGTGGAGTGGAGAGAAGTCACGTGGCCTCCTTTGGTGGGTGCTCCCTTTGTGCCCCTCCCCACTAGTGGCTTCTGACATGCAGTATGCACCTGTAAAAGAGATTAATGATGACTGTAGTAGATAAAAATCAAGAGATCTTTCCCCAGGATTCTCCAAACTATTGCAATGCAGGGTTATCAATACTATAAGGCTCACATCGTGTTACATTGATTTTTTAATCCAAACTTGACTGATATGAATATATAGAATCATGGGATCATTAGGACTGGAAGGGACATCGAGAGGTCAGCTAGTGCAGTTCCCTGCATTCTTGGAAGGACCAAACACTGTATAGACCATCCCTGACAGGCGTTTGTTTAACCTGCTCTTAAAAATCTTAAAAGGTGGTGATTCCACAACCTCCCTAGGCAATTTATTCCAGTGTTTAGCCACCCTGACAGTTAGGAAATTTTTCCAATGTCCAACATAAACCTCCCTTGCTGCAATTTAGGTCCATTTCTTCTTTTCCTATCTTCAGATTTCTAAGAGAAATAGAAAAATCAATGCCAACTATAGGAAGTTACTGAAGATTTAATGCAAGGGTGGCCAATCATTTTTTAAAATGAGTCACAATGAATATGGATATGTGGTCACAGACCAGCTCCACCCCCAGAAGGGACAAAGGGCTGGGGCTGGGTAAAGCCTCAGAGTTTCTTGGGCCAGAGGCTTTGAATTAAAAACACAGTAAAGGGCTTGTGGCTCCTGGCCACGCTGCTACCGTGTTGCCTGGTAGCTGCCCAGGGTTGCTGTGACTATGTAAAGAGCTCATGGGTCTGGTCCCTGCCAGGGTAGCACTGCAACTGGGAGCCGTGAGGCATCTAAATAGGATCCTGCTGCCTGAGCCACCACCTGGAAATTCAGTGGCACGGGCAGCAGGGTATAAACAGAAAGCAGCCAGATGCAGATCGCGGGCTGGATCAAAGTGTTAGGTGGGCTGGATCCTGTCCCTCGCCACATCTTGTCCAACCCTGATTTAATTTTAAAATAGCTTCCTTGGTCTTTGCCTCTCTGTTCTTTAGCTTCATTTCAGACCAGGAAAATTTTGAAAGAGTTGGTCTTCTACATACAATATCACCTCTTTGCCAGATCAGCAAATATTATCCTTTACCTCTATTTCTTCCAAAATTTAAAACAAGAAACATAAACCTCCTTAGGAACAGTAAAGACAGTGTTTTCTCCAATACAGCAGTCAGAAGTTAAGGCATTTATGTAAAGATACATAAGAAAAACAGACAGCAACTTGTAGGTCTTTAAACACTATACTTTACCCTAAAAACAGACAAATGGGGAAGGTACATTTATACAATGGAAAATACAATGGAAGAGTAGGGAATATAAAAGCCTGGATCTGTGACTGCATTTAGAAGTACAGAAATTACTAGTTAAGGGATGGTATCGCTTGTGAAATAGCACATGACACTTTTCAGAAAAAAGCGTGAACATTTCCCCTGTATCCTAGTGGAGACTGTTGTTCATAAGCATACACACAGAATATGCAGCTGCATAGGGCACCACTAAATTTGGCCCCTGCTACGACTGCTTTCTGCCCCGGGTGCCTGAATCCCCAGCCCCCTGCTCTGACTGCTTCCTGGCCCCAGTGGCCTCAATTCCCTAGTCCCCCACCCCCTGCTCTGCCTCCCGGCCCAGTGGCCCAAATCCCCTGCTCCACCTACTGGCACCTGCTGCCCCAGTTCCTCACCATCTGCTCTGCCTCCTGGCTAACAGCTCTTCCCCTTCTGCTTGCTCCCATACCAGCCTCCCTGCTCTGTTCCTGCTCCCCACAGCTCTTGCCCCCTCACCGTGGGGGTTGGGAGTACAGGTGCTCAGGTTGTATAGAGCACCAGCATTCATAACGATGGCCCTGCACAGACATGAAGCTTTCTTTCACACTTCAACCTTACGTTATATAAGCTTTCCAAAATGGAGTGCTAGCTCTCAGAATCCATCACGTATGCACACCAATGTATGTCTTCCAGATCATCCTTCCAGTTCACCACTGTCATTTGTTGGAGAAGCTGTGACAAACCTTCCAGAACTGAGTTAAAAACTTATTGAACTGAGTTTAATATCTTTGGAATTCACAGTATTAAAACCACAATTGCCTGTGTGTTTTTACATGGTTGCTTGCATTGCCATTGGAAGGGTAAACAGGAGAATAGCAGACAGTGATTAGGCAAATTCCCTCAGGATGCAACATCTCCAGAGAAACACCACTCCTTGGAGAGGTCTGCATATACTAGTTCAAACTAGATTCTCTAGAGGCCAACAGATAAAGGGAGGATTTTGGGATAAATAGCCTAGTTTTAAATTAGTGCAGGGCTTCCTTCCTGATCCAGCAAGTAGACAGGACTTCTAGTCCAATGTGAGCCCCAATCCTGAGGGAAGGACAGGAAGGACTAAGTCTACTCAGACCCCATAAGAGTGAGTGTTAGTTCTCAGCTAAGGTTGTTATGAACTTGTGAGCACAAGAGGGCCCTTTGAGGAAGGGGGAGGGGCTTGGGGACTTACCTGCTGGAGCCCATGTTGGTATAATCTCTGGATAAGGTTATTCACATGTGTGTAGGTTCTTTTGCTGTTTTTAATATGTTTTCTCTCTTATCCTTATGATCTTGGAAGTGCTGCATGGTAACCTATAACTGTTTGCAGTTACTGTTATTAGTCTCTGAAGAGAAAGCAACTACACCTGTTTAGGCAGACATTCTTGTGCTGGGAATTATACAGTAAAGGCAGGGAAATGTTAAGCCTGGAAATACCCTGGTCAAGAGAGAAAGGCACAGATCTCCGCCCTAGAAAGACAACAGCTAGGGCACCAAAAGCCTGAGAGTGCCCTTTTTGAACCACTAAGGAAAAACCAAGTGTAGTTGCCCTGAACTGTGGCAGACAGTATCATCTTCCCTCTCTCTCATGCTAGCCCAGTATAATGCTATATAATTGAGATATGACCATTTATGTCATTGATCACATATTGGGTGACAAGGAATGGAGTGAAGTGATGGTTACCTGTTCTGTTCATTCTTTCTGAAGCACCTGGCATTGGCCACAGTCAGAAGACACGCTAATGATCTACACAGACCATTGGTCTGAGCCAGTATGGCCGTTCTTTGTTCTTACAATATTGCCACTATTAGGCAATTGCAATAAATCTTGTACAAATTATATCATGTAAAGTGTCAATAGAAAAGTCACTATTTCCTAAATAAGATTATCCTGTTTAAATCCGTATAATTATGTTATCTAAAGATATGAATATTGAGTCTGTGTATCTGTATCTCAAATGTGCTTGTTATAAGGGTAACACCACATGGCAGTTTACATATACATTCCAACCCGCCATTGTGAATGAACTACTAAAGCTTGATGACCCATTAACAACATTTCACTCTAAGGCTATGTCTAGACTACATCCCCCTTTTGAAAGAGGGATGTAAATTAGACATAGCGAAATTGCAAATGAAGCCGGGAGTTGAATTTCCTGCATTTTATTTGCATAATTGCATCATGGTGGGCTTTTTCCAAAAAACGCTATTTCGAAAGTGAAACTGCGGTCTATACATGGTTCTTTCAAAAAGAAAAGCCTTTTTCGAAAGATCCTGTACTCCTCAAAAAATGAGGTTTACAGGATCTTTCAAAAAAGGCTTTTCTTTTTGAAAGAACTGTGTGTAGACCATGGTTTCACTTTCGAAATGGCATTTTTTTGAAAAATGCTATGACATGATTATGCAAATGAAGCATGGGAAATTCAAATCCCGGCTTCATTTGCAATTTCACTATGTCTAATTTACATCCCTCTTTCAAAAGAGGGATGTAGTTTAGACATACCCTAACAGTGAGCCCCAGAAGAATCTCATTCTGCATTCATATGGCTTCGCTGCATATGCCTTAGCCTCTAGGGGCCACTGGCTACTCCCTATGAGTCATCAAACCATATAATGACATGTGATATGCACATTTGATCCTGGACTCCATCTTGTATCAGTAACTTTCCACAAACTGGGCTGTAAGCTTTTTTTGAAACAGCTAATTTCCATGCAAATGGCAAGGAATGGTTTCATTTTGCCTCTTTCCTGCTCTGATTCTCTGGATTGTGGATTTACAACTAAAAGGAGCACATTGGAAGGCCCGTAGTCTACATTTCAATCTTTTGGAAGTTATCAGAAAGACTTTACAAGTAGGCTTGTTAACCCTCCAAGCTTCTCCTGGTGTCTCCAGGAATTAATCTTTTATTAAATAGTGTGTCATGTGATGAAACAACCGGGAACTCCCTCCCATACTCCATGCTCCTTTGCCCCATACCCCATCCTAGAGCTCCCTCCAACATCCCAAATCCCTTATCCCTAGAGCCCACACCTACAACCAGAGCCCTCGCTTTCCCGTACCCCAACTGTTCCCCCAGCCTGAAGCCCTTTCCTGTGTCATGTGACGCCCCCCATCTCTGACCCCATCCCAGAGCTCACATCTCCAGCTAGAGGTCTCACCTCTACCTCCTCAACTGTCTGCCCCAGCCTGGAGCCTCCAACTGCACACCAGAGCCCACACCTCCAGCTGGAGCTTTCACTTCCCCTGCATCCCAACCCCCTACTACAGCCTGGTGAAAGTGAGTGAGGATGTGGGACAGAGATTGACAGATGGAGAGCCCTAGAAAAGGGGTGTGACAGGGCAGGACAGGAAGAGGTTGGGTGTTTCAGAATCTGTGAAAAATTTAAAATAAAAATGAAGGTAATTGGATTGCTTAAATTTGAGAACCACTGACATAAGTAATCTTAAGGAAGAACTACTTACGTATGGTACATGCTGAACTATATTACCATATTGGGACCTAGAATTATATCCACTGAACAAAAGTACAGCACAACAGGAATTTTAAGTTATGCAACTAAGGAATGGAAAGATGACTTGCAAACTTATACAGACCTATTAAAATTAGAAGTTTTGGGCAAGATTTTCAAAAGTGTCAAGTGATTTTGAGTGTCTTGGTTTTGGGATCCCCAAATTTATCATCCCTTACAACAGCCTAATTTGCAGACGTTAGCACTAACTACTTCCTGAAAATCAGTTTCAGTTGAAGTGGCTCAAGTTGGAGACTCAAAATATGGAGGCATCTAAAATAACTAGTCACTTTGGAAAAAATCTTAGTCTAAATTTGGAAAGGGCCATAAACACTGAACATCATGTCATGCTCAACATTTTTTTAAAAATGGAGGGAGGAGTTGGGAGCTCTTTCAAGTCTTATTTAAAACTCTCACATTACTGCATCAAAGTTTTATTTTCTGGGAAATAAATCCTATTTATAAAATAATGCAATCTGGATGATCCAATGGTTAAAGCATTAGCCTGGAACTTGGAAGATGTGCTCTCAATTATCTGCTTCACCAGCGACCTTCTAACTGACCTTGGCCAAATCATTTAGTCACTCTGTGTTTCACTTGAAAAAATGTGGACAATAGCACTCCCAGGGACATTGAGAGAATGCATTAGAGATTGTGTAGTGCTGAGATAAAGGTAATACAAGCACTATAAGTACCTCTGGAGGTACTTTAAGAGGTCTTTTGCTGCCTTGTATTCTAATGCTGCTCCAATTAAACAACTGAAAGACATGTGTGATATTTGCTGTACAACATTTGTCATTTTTCCATGTAAAGTGCAAAAATCAAGCTGACAGTTTAGTGGCTTTTTCATATTCCGTACTTTGCTAGAATAGTTTTCAGGAATTTCCCCCAGCAGTGCTAATGGAGCCAACAGATTCTGCTAAGTAGGAGGAATACAAATCTGAAATATTTCTTGAATGTGTCGATTGTGTAACTCATTTCTCACCAGTACTCATTAAGCATGGTCCCAGAGTCCTTCAGACTGCAGCCCTATCAGCAACATACTCTGGGTATGTCTTTGCTGCAGAATTAACTTGTGTGCAGCACCTAATTCCACTTGCATCCACACATGAAAACTCCTCACACAAATCAGATGTTGCTTTCAACCCAGGCTAACTGGCCCATCAAGAGCTAGGCGGAAGCTTGGGTGCCCCTTACACCTTGGCAGATAGCTGACCCACTTCACACTGAGGATACAGACTAAATCACTTACATGCCTTGGTAGTTGTCCAGTGCCTTCCCACAATTCTCCCTCTGTGCCTAGGACAGACAAGTTCTCTTCTGATTCTTTCCCAGTGAATTATAGCAGCCCAACTTACCGCAATATGAAAAGTAAGGAATGTGCTCCCCCAGAAGTGTTGAGTCCACACGGGGGAGCACAATACTACAGGTTAAGCCTCTCTAGCCGAGCACTTTCTAGTCCAGCAACATCTGTGTCCCAGCATGATTTTAGTTAGCAGGTGTGGCCAATTTTCCCGTGGTCCCATAAAGTCCATTTACAACCACCAGTCCTGGCTCTCAGTGTTCTGTGCCGTTATTTAGCTCTAATTTACGCCTAAATGTTTTCTAAGAGTCCAGTAAGTAGTGCAAGTATTGGTAATGCTGCTAGATAATATTGACCTCCCAAGGACTGGAAATTCTCTTTTCAGCACCAGTAAGGTTCTGATTAGAGAGGTTCAATTTGTAGTGAGAACAAAGTGACATGAGTAGGACTTAGCCTAGTCTGGGTTGAGCAGCCATAGTGCAAACTCAGGTGCTCATCATCTTAACTAACTGAAGTGAAGAAATATCCAAGAGGACTTCTTAATCCATACCCTTTGGGCTGTGAATCTCAAGTGAAAGACTCTCTGCCTTTTCCACCCTATTTTAGAGGTTGAAAATTATTTCAACTCTAAAAAGTCTACATAACATTCCTAAGCAGCAGTCTAAGGCTATGTTTTCACTACAGCCATCACCGCTGAACTGATGCAGCTGCACCACTTTACTCTGAGTGGTAACAGCTCAAGAGATCTTGGAATCATTATGGATAGTTCTCTGAAAACACTCACTCAGTGTGCAGCAGCAGTCCAAAATACTAACAGAATGTTGGGAATCATTAAGAAAGGAATAGATAATAAGACAGAAAATATCAGATTGCCTCTCTATTTCTATGGTACACCCACATCTTGAGTACTGTGTGCAGATGTATTCACCCCATCTTAAAAAAAATATATATATATATTGGAACAGGAAAAGGTTCAGAAAAGAGCAGCAAAATTATTAGGGATATGGAATAGCTTCCCTATGAGTAGAGCTTAATAAGATGGACTTTTCAGCTTGGAAGAGAGACAACTAAATAGGGGAAATATGATAAACATCTATAAAATTGTGACATGTTGAGAAAGTAAATAAGGAAGTATTATTTATTTACTGATTCTAATTATATAGAACTATGACTCACTGAATGAAATTAATAGGCAGCAGGTTTTAAACAAAAAAAAGGAAGTATTTCTTCACACAGTGCACAGTCAACTTGTGGAAATTCCACTCCTTACCAGAGGATGTGGTGAAGATCAAGACTATAACTGTTCTAAAAAGAACTAGATACATTCCTGGAGGATAGGTTCATCAATGGCTATTAGCTAGGATGAGCAGGGATAGTGTCCATAACCTCTATTTTCCAGAAGCTGGGATTGGGTGACAGGGGAGGGATCACTTGATTATTACTTGTTCTGTTCTCTGGGACATGTGGCATTGGCCACTGCCAGCAGACAGGATACTGGGCTAGATGGACCATTTGTCTGACCCTGTATGGCCATTCTTATGTTCTTTATAGTCAGTGACTGTTTGCGTTAAAGACAGATTCAATTATCACATCAGCATCTCACCAAAGTAATGTTTTGTCATCTAGAGTGGGGGAGAGAAGATAATAGGCTCTGGTTTCTGTACAATCACTTTTATTTCCTCTGTCTTGTAACAACATTCTCCCATCTTCCCACCTCAAGCTGTGTCTTGGAGTTATTTTTTAGTTATTTCCGTCTTTAGGCTCATGTAGGTGCAGGCAAGATTAAAGGAGTAAAATGATTAGATCCTGATTTGCATGTGACTTGTCTTGGGCTGGAAGGGGTAGACTGAATCAAACTCATTGTCTTAGAACAGCATGATCTGCAATTTCTGTGTAGTTTAATTTTACCAGCTATGGACTGACAAACTAAAGTCCACCTGTTACAGTAGAGCAACAATTAAGTATTTTAGTCTTATTCTTCTTAGAACTTAAGGGAGGTAGACTGATTGGCTGTAAGACTTCTTTCCAGCAAGGCTCTTAGCTAAATTAGTGTCCCAGAGGTATTAGACTTTTTTGTCATTGAGATGCTGAAACTTTGCTGGGAATTATATAGCTGTTTCTACTTCCGCTTTTTCAGATGCCCATTTACGAGGCACTCTTTCTAATGTGCCTGTGAGGAGGACTGAGGTCAGGGAAACAGACAATATGGCCTTGATGAATGATTAAATTTGTTTAGCTATTGTCAACCTTTGCTTCCTGTCTGTATTGCAGTCTAAGTAACAATACAGCCATAACTTTGTTATTAGCCTTTTTGGTTTTAACATGTGGCTGTGAGGTGGTCTTCACTCATGGGGAACATTCCTAGTGGTCAGAGCTGAGACCTATCAACATGCAGGGACGGAGGAGCTGGGACCCTCCAACCCTACCAGGCTGCAGCCCAGGACACTGTGAAGGCAACACAAGGTACTGACACCCAGGAGCATCTTAAGAAATGGCCCAGGGAGGCCAGTCTTACCACTCCACTATTGTCTATCACAGGAGGATGGGAAGGGAGGCAGCTTTCTACTAGACATTTTTTCTTGGCCAGGCATGGTGTGATAGCTCAGAGCTCTCATTCGCAGGGCAGTGGCGATCTCCTGATGTCTTGGCTCAAGTCTCTCTCCTTCCAGGGGAGTCCATAAAGGAAACAGAGAATAAAAAAAACCCTGGGTTAGTAGGTGAGAGGGGGAAAATGCTTCCCTCTCCAGGTGTAATAGAAGCAGGTCCTTCTTTTCCTCAGGGAGGAGTCTTAACACAGTTGCTGAAGAGAAGATCCTGCCTTCCCTCAGCCTCTCTCATGATCTGCAAGGTACAAGTCCTTTCACTTTCCTGGTCTGCCCCCACGTGACCTTTTTTGCTGCCTTTTAGTGCCTCCTCCAGTCTGTGCATATGTTGCAGGGGTGATAGGGTGCAGCTAGTTGATCTCCTTAACCCTTGTTGCCCAGTGTAGGGTTTGTATACTCCATCACAGAATCTCCTCTCTAAAATATGGTATTTGTTGTCCAATGTGTGGGAGTTTGAGCTTCTCTTGATGATTTAGGATTAAATCAATATCTTGTAGAATTCTGAGAACAGATATTTTAAATCCTGATTTTGTTCTTTAGGGCTTCCACTTTCTTTCCAGCAAAGTTTTTTGTTTTTTTTTTAATATAATTTTGCAATTCTCTTGAAGTTTTAGAACTCAGATTCCATGCAGCCTAATGCTGCTCAGTAGGGAAACTTCTCGGACCTTAGATTAACAGTTTATCAGAAAACAACTCTACCTTTTTTCCCCTACAAAGGAGGTATATTTTTTGTTTACAGTCCATTTTAATTTGTAGGACTAAAACAGTGTTTCAGAATTGCCCTTTACTTGAGCTTGTGGTTGTGATGGAGCTGCTGTATGACTCCAACCAATTCTGTGCTGTCTGGTTTCCCCTTACTTTCCCTCTCTCTCTTTTTTTTTTTTTGGCTCAGTCTTAAAACTGGGTCAGACAAAGACCTTTCTTCACCTGTTTGGAGGGGAATGATTAGTAATGTGCAAATTTGGCAAACTGAGCCGGCTGAAGCTGCTCTTCTCTGGTTAGTGCCAAGTTCTGCCTCAAACAAATACTTAATTCTGAAGAACCCTCCAAGTAGGATTTATACCAGATTAAAAATAGTGTAGGTTCACAGTTATTAGTAACACATGACCCATTATTAATTATTTGTATAACAGGAGAATCTAGGAGTCCCCTTTATAAAAGGTACTGTACAAAGAATAAAACAACAATGCTTGCCCTAAAGCAAGCATTTAAGGCCAGGTCTACACCAGAAGAGCTTTGATGGAATAGCTACACCAGTATTCTATCCTGGAAAAGCCCTCCTAATGTGAACATACCTTACCCTGGAAAAATGGGGCTTTTGCAGGTATAACTTACTCCAACCCCCATCTCAAGTGAACTACGCTATCTCAGCTAAAATGAAGTTTTGCCAGTATAACTGCATCTATACTAGGGGCTTTCCCTAGCACAGCCATGTCAAAAAGCAAATCACACCTCTGACTAACTTAAGCCTGGTCTACACCTAAAAAACTTAGGACAACCTAACTGCGTCATTCAGGGGAGGGAAAAATCCATACACCCCTGAGAAACATAGATAAGCCGACCCAACCCCTGGTTTAGACAGCACTAGGTCAAAGGAAGAACTCTTCCACCAACTGCACTACGGCCTCTCAGGGAGGTGGATTACTATAGTGATCACAGGTGCCAATTCTGTGGGTGCTCCATAGGGGGGAAAATGAGCATCCTGGCACTCATCTGCATGTATATCATTGGATAATGACCATACATTCTGCAGCAAAAGTCCTGATTTTATTTCTTCACATACAGTTTGTCATAGAATCCAATGTAATAGCAGGAAATAAATGAAAAAGAGTAATCAGAATTATATATGTTGAATTATATATTAAAATTAACTACCAAAATCAATGCAGTATCATGTTCATTTTAATGCAATGGAGATCCTTTAACATATTTCCCCATTTGTTTTATACTGTTGCAAAGGTTTCACAAAGTCTCCATATTTTGCATTGATAATAGAAGCGTGGGGAGTGGAGAAAAATAAGCCAAAGACTTGGCTCACATGAGTCTTTGGGAGGTTAAAGTTCTTAAAAGTTGGAAATCAGGGCTGTGTTACCAATGGATATGTGAGGTAGCAAGAACTGGGAGGGTTGGTAGCTGAGGCAAGGGGTGGATTGGAGTTCTGTTATCTCTTCTTGTTGTGTTTTTGGGAAGGAACCTGTGGGAGGGGTAAAATATTTGCCTTCTTGTCTGTTGGGACATTTGTATCCTCTTTAGTGAAAGAGTCATGAGCCTTTGTGAAATCAAATCACCAAGCAGACCAATCAGCAACACACATTTTTTCTGAGCCTGAGGCAAGAGCAGCATTTTCTGTGGAACCACATCACTATTCACAGCAGAAATTAAACATATTTCTCACATAAATCTAAACATTGTAAGGATAAACAATACAGCTAGGAAACATACAGTTCTAACTACCATATTTAATGAGTTCCCATGCAAGCCTGTCTACAGCAAGTTATCTTCATTTATAGGTATTGAAAAATAATGAGGTCCTATTTTTCACTTTAGCTCTTTTCTCTAACCTGGGTGTGGAGCAGGTGAGGCAGAGAGGATAGCTAGCTACCTGTTGATCAGTCCCTTACTTCATAGAGCAGTGGCTTCAGGCTAGCTCAAGGGATCACTTTATGTCTGAGAGCAGATCCTCATGAAAATCCACAAAGCCATTACATTTTCATTAATAAGTGAACATACATTCAGATGTTTTTAAGAGGATGGAAGGGAAAGTAATTTCAGTTACACCCAAGTAATTTCACTGATGTTAATGGGGCTTGCACAACTGTAATTGAAGACAGAAATGCAGCTTATGGGCCATTGGTCTCAAAGAAAGAATTCCTACTTCATGGCTACGTCTACACTGCAGGCTTTTTGCGCAAGAACGGCTGTTCTTGCGCAAAAGCTTGCAGAGCATCTACACTGCACGCGCATTCTTGTGCAAGTAAATTTACAGTATAGCATCAGAAAAGAGGGCTTCTTGCAGAAGAGTTATTCCTCTCCCCACAAGGAATAAGCCTTTTTGCACAAGAGCTCTTGCGCAAGAAGGCAATATGGACAGGCAACATGGATTTCTTGGGCAAGAAACCCCTATAGCCATCAGAGCATTCTTGCTCAAGAGAGCGTCCACACTGCCGTGGATGCTCTTGCGCAAAAGCACATGGAAGTGTGGACGCTCTTTTGCACAAGAACTCTTGTGCAAAACAGTTCTTGCGCAAGAAGCCTGCAGTGTAGACGTAGCCCATGAGTTCAAAGCATGGGAACTTTCATCATTCACGTAACATGGTGCCAGATGTGCCCCTTTGCCAGTCTGTGTTAGGGACCTGAACCACTTCTCTTTTCAGGGAGAGGTGGAGTGAGCAAACACTCCCCTCTCAGAGCTACTTGTTGGAATATAATTTGGAGTTCCAGTATTTTGCAGATGCATGGTAAAGAATGATCTTTAATTTACCATTCTTGGCTTCAAGTATGCCAATTTTTTATGTTTAGTATGGATATAAATAAATACCCATTCAAATTATTGTTTTGATAGTGACTAGGTCTGAAAACACCCACTGAGCCTAAGGTTGCTGTTCCATATTTTGTCAAATCAGTCCCCCACATTTCAAAAGATTATTTCTTTAAACTGATTTTAAGTTGTTTCGGTGACTCCATAAACAGTATACTATTGTTGCAGTCATTCCTATTTAGGATTGTAGCCTGTAATAGCATAATTTAAAAATTAAGGTTTTTATCTTGTTAGATTCCAATAATCAGCAATTTCAAGAAGCAGATGAAAGAGACAGAGCCAAGAATTAGGGTAATTAGTGTTTAAAGTCCCTTTCATCTAAAGGTCTCAAAGCATTATACCCAGTCCAAGGGTTAAGCTCTACTCCAGTGCTTTGGACATACTCCCATTTTCCACCCCAGCATTAGGCAGTTGAACTGAATCAATAGGATATGGAGGGGGCGCAACAGCACCAATCATACTGGTCTTTAATTAGGCCAACACCAAGTGGCTGCTGCGGGAGTACATTAGTATACATGTCTATTTGTAGCTTCTAAAGTGGTGAGCGTTGCTGGTGGCACTTAATCACAGTATTTAACATTACTTAAACTACTGCCCAAATACATCCCTATTACACAGAGGCTGTTACTAATTATTAGAGCTCAAGTATCATTAAACATCAGCTCCCTGGAACAATTCCCAGTAAGACAGCCTTCCCTGAGTATACTGTAGTCTAAGTATCTGAATACTAAAGGGTCAAATCCTCTTTCCTCTACCATGAACGGTAGAATCCCGGACACAGTAGGACAAATATGGTTTAATTACACATGGCAGGATTTGGAAAGCCTCTATGGAGTAAGCCTTTATATCCATAAGGGACACTCACACTGCATCTGGAATTAGGGATGTTAAATATCAGTTAACTGAATAGTCAAGTAGCCTCATGAATTCTTATTGGTTGCTTAACTATTCTATAGTCCCCAGGGGTGAAGCTGGCAGCTAGTGCGCTCCAGTCCCGCTCCTGAGGAGCCCTCTGCCACTCTGAGCTGCTGCCTCTGATAGAGAGGCAGCAGTGTGGGATGGCAGCAGCCCTTGTCCGGGGAAGGAGCTCCCGGACCCTGCACAATCCACAACAGAGCCAGGCTGCCTGCCTTCCTTCCTCCTAATACACTTTAAATGCAGAGCCACAACAGCGGTGTAAAGGGTGGCCTTTACAGGGAGGCCATACTGACTCTCCAAAGGGTCCCGCAAGAGAGCAATTGCAGTGCCGCAGCTGCCAACAAGTTTGCTTGGCACACTTTGGCCTAACTGTAGGCCGAGCGACGGTGTATAAGGCTCAACTTAGGGAGCAGTCTGGGCTAATAGTTTATAAGGCCCAGCCCTGGGTCAGGGCGGGGCGGACAGACAAATGTCTACCAAAAGTGGTTCAACAGTTTAAAGCTCAGGCTGCGTCCCGGCCAGGCAGGGGTCGGGTCTTCTCACTGGTGGAGAGCCAACAAGCGCAGGGGTTTTGCCTCACAGGGGGAACCTGCCACCCAAGGGAAGAGGTGTCAGGGGGACGCAGGCCCACCCACTCCACTGTGTTCCAGCCCAGGGCCATGACAGTGGCAGCCACTGGGTCGGCAGGGATCGGGCCGTAACACGCCGACTAGGTCTGTGGGTCAGCAGGGATCCAAGCCGCAATGCGCTGCCCACCCGACCTCCAACGCCTCAGAGACGGCTGTCCCTGGGCTGCTTCCCAGTTCCCCCTAGTGGCTTACCAGGTTCAGGCACTGCTCCTTGAGGTCAGCTGGGGACAGAGGTGTTGGCAGGGAGTCCATGGGTTCTGGCTCAGGGAGGGGCCCAGGTGGACCAGTCCAGTCATCAGGGCCTGGCAGGGGTCCCAGAGGTCACAGCATGTCTTCAGGCTGTCACAGTGGTCTCAGCAGCCCAGGCCAGGCCTCGGGACCTGGCAGGGGTCCTGGCAGTCCAACCCAGTCCTCCCATCAGATGCAGCACAGCTCAACCCTTTGCTGCAGAAGCTAGGACCAAGCATCTGGCCTGTTCAGCTCCCAGGCTGTGACTGAGCTGTCAGCTCTTATACTCCTAGTCCCGCCCTCTGGCTTCCTGTGGGCAGGGCTAGGTGAGGCTGGACCCACTCACCAAGGGGTCTTAGAGAGCCCTTACTCTTCTGCGTCAGAGGAGGCCATGTTGCTGTCCCAGATTCATTACAAGGGGTAGGTCCCGGTGCAAGCCTGCTAAAACATTTACTGGCAGGGGAAAGAGAGAATGCATGTAGTCTATAGCATTAACCAATAAGCTTTTGCTTATAGTCAATTAAGTGACTAACAGATACTATTTAATCCCTATCCAGAACCTTCAGTACATGAAGGTGTAGCCAGATTGTTAAAAAAATAAAACATCTTTGGGATATTGTCTTTTGACAAATGAGGGTAGGGCAGCCTCTAGCCACTTCTCAGACTATTTTGGGTAGTTCTTTCTTTCCACCAAACAAAGAGAGAAACACTTGCATGCAAATTGCTGGTAAACATTATTTGTGTTTTTTCTCCTCTGCAAAGTAATTTGCATTAACCTTTCTAAATAGGGAAACTTTTTGACTGTATTATTGCATATTTTTTCCTCTGAACAAAAAGTGATATAACACTAATCATTACAAAAATGAACATATTTACTTTATGGTATCGATCTATAAAATCACTCTTGCTTTCTAAGTAAATGGCTGTAAAAAGATTGATGACCAAGTCAGGAAAAAAATGCAGATATTGTTCAGAAACATGAACCCACAGCATTCTTGGATTAAAAAATGCTGACACTACTAATTTAAGCATTTTATCTGGTAGGAAAGAACAAACCACTAAAAAGTGGTCTTTTGAACACCAAAGCAAAAGAGAGGTACAATTAAAGATGACAAAAAAAGAATTGTATTTACTTTGCTGCTTTGGAAGCAGTTGCCCATTTCTGTAACTAGAAAATTATTAAAAGTAAATTCCTGATGTAACAAATATCTTATGGTGCATGTTAGTTGTGCTAAATAGTTCCAGTCCATCCAGTTATTGTCACATAACATGTGACTTTCAGCTACCTGACCCATAGGATAAATTGGTTGCTTTATTTATAATAGCACCCCCTCCCCAATAACTACCATACAGGCAGCAAGACACAGTTTGCAAGCCATACAGATAAGAACATAAGAACGGCCATACCGGGTCAGACCAAAGGTCCATCTAGCTCAGTGTCCTGTCTTCTGACAGTGGCCAATACCAGATGCCCCAGGGGGGGTGAACAGATACAGGTAATCATCAAGTGATCCCTCTCCTGTCATCCATTTCCAGCCCCTGACAGAGGCTAGGGACACCATTCCTACCCATCCTGGCTAATAAGTATTGATGGACCTAACCTCTATGAATGTATCAAGTTCTTTTTCATCATGATGCTATGTGAAGTAGATGTGATGCTATGATACACTAGGTGGTCTGACATGCTGATCAAAGCATGGGTAAATTAGGCAAAGGCAACTGTACATCAGGATTAGAGTCAGAGCAATAATGAGGTATTATGTGAAAATAAATACAACAGCAAAAAGGTCCTTGAAGGCCCTAAAATGAGATGGAAGGCTTTCCTTACCTAACCCCCAATACAGCATGATTACTTACACAGTAATCCAACAGCAAGAAACTCATTGCAAGACCAACATACTAGATCCTAAAGTGGAGACTTAAAAAAAAAGCTAACCTTAATGCAACTCCTAAGTGAATACAAGAATGCAAAGACCAATTCAACGTAGTGAGGGTGACCATATTTCCCTATTCTGAATGTATGATATCTGGTAAAATTACTCATATTCAAATGAGTTCAGTGGCAATCAATCAGAACTATGCACTACAAATGTTCAAATTAATATCACGTTGACTGTTAAAAAGAAATATTGCATAGCTGAAGTCTATTTACTTTCTTATCTGTAAGGTTTGCACAGGGAGAGGTGACACATATTTCCATACACCTCTCTCACATGGGGATGGGAGTGACTGGAAGATCTGACCGAGCTCTTCCTTCCCAGTGATCTTCATTCTCCATGCCTGCCTTCCTGGGTCCCAGGATGGACCTGCCTCTTTTGGTACTGTGTATTCTCAAGGCACCATGCAGGATCACATGGTCCTCCCCAGATTTCTGTCAGGGTTCATACCAGAATGTGGCAAGCAGCAGCCTTTTGGCACTCTGCGGGAGGGAGGGGATGGAAGCTGCTTCTGGCCAAAATGGGGTGGGGGATCAGAGCCAACCCGTCCATAGGATGGTTTGGAGTGGTTGCTACAGGCCCCGTGCTTTGGGGGCTCTGTTTCAGCCACCTCAGCTGTCCTATGGACAGAGCCTAGGGCAGCTCAGAGGATTACTGAGGAGTCTGGCTCAGGATGGCAGCAGGGGTTGCCTTTCCCCACTCACTGCAGTGATGGGAGCTGGAGTGACCAAGCAGCCTCTTCTGCTCCTCCCCGCCCTGCTGCCCTCTCCCAGCCCACTGTGGTCTGCTTCACTGTGGCAGCAGGAACCACTACTGTGGACAAGCCAGCCACGCATAGTGGGCTGGGAGAGGGCAGCAAGGCAGGATGGAGCAGAGCAGACTGCCTGGTGGCTCCGACTCCCATCACCACATTGAGTGCGGGGGAAGTGGCAACCCCTGCTACCACCTCCCAGCTCCTGGTTTGCATTGCTCACAAAAAGGGGGCTTTGGGCAAGGGGGCAGAGCAGGGGCAGGGGAGGGGTAGAAGTTAGGAGAAGGGCTGCAGTGGAGGCAGGGTGGGGGTGGAGCAGAGGCAGGGCAAGGCCTGTGGCAGGAGGATTGCCCTGAACTCCACACCTGGGGCCTGGGTAGGAATTGTCCCAGGACCTGCACCCCACTAAGGTTAGTTCTGGTGGTGGTAGGATCCAAGAAACCTGACTGCAGGGGTTCCAGACAAAGAGTCTCAGCAGGAGAAGGTGCCTAGGCAACTGAGCAGCCTTGCACACCCTGGAGTCAGGACTTATTGTCAGTCCACCGTGTGCTCTCTCCCGCCCCGCCCTGACCCCACTGTCTCACCACTGATGGATGGGTGACTGGCTGGCTTTCAGTCAAGAATCCAGACAGCAGGAAGATCCACCAATACTGATGGGAGGGGAGAGACAGAAAACAGGCACCAATTTTCTCCATTTATAAAAATAAGTAGGAACACCTAGAAGAGGGCTTAAACAGGGGACTGTCCCTTTAAACACAGGACATCTAGTCACCCTAAACATACCACACAGAAAAGAAATACTCACTTTAGTTGTAGATTCCAACAGCTACTAATTCCCTGCTTGTTTATATGTCCCTTTATACTGGTTACAGGGTGGCTTCCATTACTAGTCCAGCAAGAAACACCTGTTCATGCACTTGTGTAAGAGGTATGAAAAGGAAGACAGGTGTGTAAACAGTATGAAAAGGAAAGAAGTCATATGTTTGTAACCGTAGCAGCTAACAGGATTTCACATTTTGCCCCACCAAAACCTGACTCTGGGAGAAAGTTGTCTGTCTTCTTAAATAGAGACACAAGGTGGGTGAAGTAATATCTTTTATTGGCCCAACTTCTGTGAGTGAGGGAAGCAAGCTTTCAAACTTACACAGAGCTCTTCTAATTTAATACATTGCAGTTTGCTGTGTAGGCAAGCCAGGTCCTTCTATAGAGACATTCCAGAATGCATTGATCTGCATGCAGCAAAGGCTGCTTTGAGGTTGCCATGTACTGTATACTTTGCTGAGGAACTATTTGATACAAATAATAGAGACAAATGTAATTAAATAGCACGGTAAAGGGACAGTACAAATCACAATTCTTATGGTAGAAAAATCAACTATGTTCACAAATTATATTATTTACAATTAGCTCATATGACTATCTCTGCTACTTATAGAATCCTGTTTGTTCTCAAACATTCTCTAAATGAAGTGTCAATCTGTTCTGATAGAGGATTGTTATTAAAATTAGGAAATACAGGACATCTTGAAGGTTATATCACAACCAGGGTGTAGATAGTCTGGTGTAGAAGTTAAGACCAGGAGTCAGGCCTAGTGATCAGAGCCAGAAAAAGGAATCAGTGCTCAAGCCAAGAGTCAGAGACCAACCACCGAGCCAGAAGCCAAAGACAGAGACATCTGTAACAACAGCTACATACTGCCAAGGTGCTCATACATCTTCCTGGAACTCCTAGGGGGTGCTGTAAAATGAGTCGCCTGTGGGTGCTACTACATGTGCTGATTAGCCTTACCCCTTACCACCAGTGTTTATAGCACAATGGATAGATTGCAGTTCTCCTGTGGCTGCTGGTGTGAAAGAGTAAATTACTAACCATCCTGATAACCTGGGTTTTAGTTCTCTTCTTTAGTTTCACTTCTTAATATAACTGAATTAGTTTTATCATGCTCACTGCTATTGCAGCTAGCATGATCTTCACTGTCAGAAGACGAGGAAGAAATATGTCAAAAAAAATCAGAAATATATCCAACACATTCTTACTAACGTTTTGTTCTTGAAAAATCATAAAGACATTTTATTAGGCACTAGGGCATCTAAAACATGTTTAGTAAAGCACACTAAATGCTAGGAATACCCACTAGGTTTTAATTATCCATGACACCATGCAACTGAACAAATCTATAGTATGGCCACCAGCTATTTTCTTCTTTATAGTATGGTGTAGTGTAAAACCCATTACATTGCTCTTTCACCTCTCGGGCTCAGAGAAATTAGGCTTAAATTTGAGTATGACAAAGTTAATATAAATTACTAACAAAGGTACAGAAATCCAGTTTTTAAACTTGATGTCCCTTAATGTTTGAATAGCTCCATTAGCTTGACCACGTTTGCACATACTGTGTATTAAACTGCACATTTTGTGGGTCTAAGGAGTAACAAACAATGCTGACTGTATACTATGTGGCTAAATTAAAGGTGACCTGCACAGAGGGGAAAAAAAATGAGCCTGTGACCTTTTGTTGTTCAAGATGCATAAAGAATAACTCCAAACACATGATAAAAATATACTGCTTCCTCCCCCCACACACATGAGAAGTTCTGAGTATTGTCTGGCCTGTGAGATTTTATGATGGTTGGAGAATGAGTGAATTTTGACAACAGAGGAATCAAGAGAGGGAAAGTTGACTAATGTAGGCCATGATCTAGGTCATGCAAAGCAGGTTGTATCATCAGGGCTCTAGACAGGAAGAGATTTTTAATTGGAACGTATAAAAATATTTTGTTTTAAATAGGTGTTTTTAAAAACAAATACTGAGTTGATTTTTGGAGAAGGGAAGTTTTTGTTTAAAGTAAAATCTCCACAGCCTTACTCCTTCAATAAAGTTGTAAAAACTATCAAAGAACAATTTTCTGAGACTCAACAAGTCCTTTAGTAAACTGAGAGGAATGAGGACTGGAAACCAGAACTGATTTTTCTAGAATTTCTAAGTTAAGAAACAATCATAATGAGATCCATATAACTCATGGGAACTACTCATATAAATATTTACTCATGGATAAGCATTTGCAGGCCAGCCCCAAAGCTATTATCAATAAGGAGCATTTACCTTGGATATGTTGCCTATCCATGTTATTCCATGTTTACAGCATTGTGTGTGTAACATGTTGTTTACCTGGATCTGCAACTGTTGGGGATCTTGTGTGATTTCACCCCCTAGGAATTTTACAAATGAAATCCTGAACAGAGAAAACTGTTCTGCTGCTCCATCTCAAGTCCCTTTTCTTCGGACTTCCCACCCTCAACAGCAAAGAAATCAGCAGAAGAGCCCATTACTGCTTTCTCTCAAGAGCAGCAAGTGCTCTGGCCTCTAGAACCCCTGCAACTCGGACCTGCGAGAGCATTCTGGGGCTGTCCCTATGCTGCGCCGAGTTCGCCCCCCTCCGGGGAGAGCGACAGCTACTGTCACTCCCACCACTGCCTACTAGGTTATCTCGGTAGCTGGGGCTAGGGCTCCGAAGTAAGTGATGGAAAGAAAGGAAGGAAAGGAACTCCTCGCACCCTTCTCGTTGCTCCTCTTGCGCGATTAGCTCTTTCCGCTGGCGGGAAGCTCCCGATGCTTTTCGGAGTTTCTGTTGCAGACTCCTGCGAACAGATGTTGGTCAGTCGCGCTTCCTGAGATTGTCACTCACAACCCATCGGGAGCCAGGGCAAAATCTGGGAAGGCTTGTAAAGCGGATGGACGCGTGTGTTGTTACCTCGAAATATAACAGGCACCCCTCCGCGGCTACATCCTAGTCTCTGCACACACCCACCCTTCTGACTTCCAGAGCCAGGCACAGTTTGCAGGAGGCGGCTCCTTGAACCTACAGCAGAAGAGACTGAGAAGAGGGCTGAAACATGGGGAATTTTCCCCTTGAGTTGAGACTCCGGCAGGAGGAAAGGGAAGGCAGCAGGCTAAAAACGCTCCCGTCCCCAGCCTCCGAGCTCCTACAAACCTAGCTCGGGAGCCTGTCCCCTGCGCGCAGGGCGCGGTGCAGAAAAGGACTCCAAAGGGAGAAGTTCAGCGCGCTGCGTGGCTGAAAAGGGTGGCTTATTTTGGGGGAGGGGGCTGGGAGGCAGAATGCGCATGCTCTCACGCCCTTCATGACGCGAACTGCCTGCTTAGCAGGCAGGCAAGGAGCAAAGCGGGAGGGGGAGGCGAGCGGCGCTGGGCAGGGCTTGGGCGCTGGAGAGAGTAAAGCAAATTGCACGCTCAATAAAACACCGTGGGGAAGCAGCGAGGAGCCAGAGCAAAGGGCAAAGCCAGGGACCTCCCCCACTTGCTTTTTCTTCCTTGCGAAGTGTCCAGCCGCGGCAGCAGCTCGAGCCGAGTTGCCTGCGCTGGGGGGACGAGGCGCCGGTGGGGCAGCAGCGCACACATGGGTGGCCGGTGCCCTGGCGCACGCATGATTTAGCCGGGGCAGAAGAGGCGGCGGGCGGAGCGGGGGCAGGGGAGTCGCTCTCTGCTTCCTCGAGTGGGCGGCGGAAGAGGAGCAGCCGCCGCTCCATGGAGCTGGAAAGGGGGAGCGAGGCGAGCTAGGCAGCCCGGCCGGCCGAGCAGCTCGGGCTCACCATGGATTGCAGCCTCATCCGCACGCTGATCAACAGATATGTAAGTACCCGGGGCTGCGCCGCCACTCCCGCGGGCCGCTTCTCCCTGGCGTGAGAGGGAGCGAAGCGCCTACGTTACACCCCCGCTGGCCCGGGGAAGCGCCCCCTGCAAGCCGGAGGGCGCTGCGAAGCCCGTCACTGTCCTCCTTCCCAGGGAGCGCAGCCCCCTCCGGGCGGCGAGCGGGAACGCTTGGTCCCCCCTTTCGGAGCAGCCAATACGCTTCCTGCCGGGAAGGGAACCCGGCCGGCGGGGCAGCAGGTTGCAGCGCAAGCGGTGGCGGGCGCGCCTGGCTACCTGCCCAGTGGCGCTTACGGACAATCCTCTCGCTTACTCCTGGGAGTCCCAGGTCTGCCCCGCTCGCTTCCTGCCTCTCCGCCGGCTCCCGCAGGGCGCGGCGATGGGCTGCTCCCGGCCGCTAGTGGCTTGTGGGACGTGAGCGATTTGAACTCGTTCCCGGCTGGACCAGCAGGTGCCCCTCATGCGAGCGCGAAGTGTGAACACTTGTTCTAGCTCTGCTTGCCATGCGTTGCGTCGGTACAATATCTTTTTTTTTTTTGGTCCAGTTAATGGGCTTAGCTATTTGCTGGTGAGTAGTTGAATAGCACAGTATTTCGGGCTGTTCAGTAAGTGGAAAAATAGCCTTCATGTAATATAATGAATATTGCTCGGCCGGACGCAATCCACTGAGAGGTGGATCGCTGTTTTTTTGCTAAATCTGTCTTCTGCTTTTGGGAGCCTTTGCATCTGAAATAAAATACTTGATATCCGGTATTTCTCCAAACCTACTGAAATACAAACCCTCAACAAAGACAACATAGTTATTTTTATCAAATTGATTACAATGAATGAACCAGAATGAATCCCTTCAGTGATTCTCTCTTGTGCTGAAAGCTGACCTTAAGTGATCAGTCATGAGTCTGATAGTCTCATGATTTGCAGGGAGGTCAAGACAAGCCTTCCGGGCTTATCCTTGCATATGACTGAAAGGAGGATATGGTTTAAACAGTTGTTAGTGGTCCCAAAATATGTATGGGGATTGTCCTGCACTCTTACTTTAGTTTAAAAAAAAAAAAAAAAAAAAAAAGTCAGTTTTCCCACCTAAAACAGGGACAACTTACTGTACACAAATGTAAGTAATGCTATCGGAGTGGACCAGAGCTAGCAACAAATAACAAATCAGATTTGATTTAGAATTTTTTAAACAATGAATTTACAAGTATTTCTCATAAATCACACAATTTACTGTTGAGTGCAAAGCAATGCATAGTGGGGGGGAAAAAATCTCAATTTATATGATGGGTTCTGAATGATCAGTTATCCTTGAGAAAGATCTTAGCATCATTGTGGATAGCTCTCTGAAAACATCCGCTCAATATCCAATGGCAGTCAAAAAGCAAAGTGTTAGGAACCATTAGGAAAGGGATACATGAGATAGAAAATGTCACAAAGCTGTGGCATGCCCATACCTTGTATACTGCATGTAATTCGTGTCACCCTGTCTCCAAAAGATGTATTAGAATTGGGGAGTGGGAAGTACAGAGAAGTGCAACACAAATGTTTATGGATATGGACCAGCTTCTGGATGGAGAGAGATGTAAAGAGTCTGGGGATGTTCATCTTGGAAAAGAGAGGAGTATGGGGGATATGATAGAGGTCTATTATGCTGAGTGATATTGAAAACATTAATAGAAGACTTAACCCTTCGTGTTACATGAGAACTGGAGTCACCCAATGAAATTCATAGATAGCGGCTCTAAAAAATGTTAAAGCACTTCACACAATGCACAGCTTGTGGAACTCATTGATAGCTCTGCAAATCCCTGGGCAAGAGGGAGGGCCATGGTGGCTCTGTACTCTGAGTGGGTGGGGTCTTGGGTAGAAGGGGTGTAGCTGGGGCAGCCAGCTCTCTGTGCTGCCCAGAGCATGGTGCACTTCCTCTCCTAGCCTCAGAGCCACACGTGGTGCTCCAGATAGCCATTTAAAGGGCCCAAGGCTTCAGCTGCTGTTGCAGTAGTAGCACTGACAACCAGGATTCCCAGGCCCCTTTAAATTGCCAGGCCCTGGGGCAACTGCCGCCTTCACCACCCCCTATCGGTGGGCCTGCCAAGGGATGTTGCGAAAGCCAAAACTATAACTGGGGGGTTCAAGAAGCAGTTAGATCAAATCAAATCATGGAAGGCAGATCCATCAATGGATTGAATGTGATCAGGGATGCAACCCCATGCTGCTGGTATCTGTGGACTCTTGATCACTAGAAGTTGGGACTGATAACAGGAAATGGGTCACTCCATTACTTGCCCCTTCTGTTTATCCCTTTAGAAACACTTGATGATGGCCACAATTGGAAGACAGTATACTAGGCTAAACATGCTGCTGGTTTGACCTGTATGGCCATTGCTTCCTTTTGAGGAAGAATGAATTGACTTTGAAATGAACAAAGCATATGGTTTTGAAATCTGTATGAAATTAACAAATTATATCAAAATTAGTATTGTATTAAGTTGGAGCAAGGTGTATATTGAGGTATAAAAGAATCAGTGCTAAACTGGGCTTTCGTTAACATCCTCACTAATGATCAAGAAGTGAGGCTAAACAACATGCTTACTAAGTAACCACTAAAAACAATACAGAGAAGTTATCCTGCATTCACATTAAGGTTCAACTGAACCTAAATGTGAATGAATGCAAATTAGTACATTTGAGGATGGAAGGTAGGAAGCCAAACCATAAATATTTATGGCTGGGGATAAAACCTTGGAGTGTTTAGTGTTAATATGATTTTTTGCTAAATATTCTGAAGTATCTTGTCCTAAATCAGGGAGACTTTCATTCTGGTGAAACCATAGCTAAAGTTATCAGGTGTGGGTGTGGGTGTGTGTGTGGATGTGTGTGGTTTTTTTTTTTTTTTTTAAAGCTCCTCAAAGATATGGACAAATTGGAGGGAAATGAGAAGAGGTTACAGGAAAAATGACAAGTGTTGAAGGGATTTCCTGTGGGATTTCCTGTGGAAAGACTTCTAAAACTGTATGTTTCAACTAAGTGATGATGGGTGGGGTGGCAATGGAGGCACTGGGTTCACACACATTTACAATGTGGCCCTGCAGACAGACAAGGAGTTGCAAAATATTCAACAAATTTAAGTCTCACTCATTCAGTTCGACTTGCATGGTGGAGGACTCTGTCCATTAGCAGATTGCCATAGCAGTGGATCTTGTTGAGGTCTTGCCACTAAGAATTCTTCACCCCAAGTCTTCTCCTGAGGCTTTTTAGCTATAATAGTGTGTAGGTGGATTGTGGAAAATGGTGTCAGAGATGTGGGTATTGGCATATCAGAGGCTTTGCAGATGAACAGTGTTTCCCTGTCCAACACCTGACTAAACGATGCTGAGTGATATGACCTATTTGGTCTTAATTTGTTGGTAAACAAATTCTGCATGTTGAACTTAATTGTAGCTTCTGTGAGGTGGTGTCTATCAGATGCATATAACTTCAATTGTGTGATTTTGAGGTGATAAAAGGATGAGTAAAACATCAGGATCCTTTATTCAAAAAGTAAATGTTGGTCTCCTGGATTTCCTAAGGTGTGGGAAGTGATAGTCCTCGCTACAGCTGCAATCTGTGTCCAAAAGCAGTGTGAAGTCAAGTATAACTTCAAAGGTATGCAAAGACTTAGAGATCTGATGCCCTTAGTTCAAGGGGAAGTCTGTTTTGCTAGCATCTTCAAATGTCTGTTTACTGTTTTGCCTGAATTGTTTGTCACTTGCTTCAGGGGGTAGCCAAGTTTGTTGTTTTTTCTGTACAGACTAATGGTCTGGTAGCACTTTATAGATTTAACAAAACATGTAGATGGTATCATGAGCTTTTGTGGGCACAGCCCACTTCTCCGGTCATCTGAAGAACTGGGCTGTGCTCATGAAAGCTCATGATACCATCTACATGTTTTGTTAGTCTATAAAGTACTACCAGACCACTTTTTTTTTTTTTTTTTGGTCATTTGTTTGCTTATTTGTTCCAGGCATGGGTCTGCTTTGGCAAACCAGATTAAGTAGTATGCTAAGTACTGCACATATTGTACTGCACCTATTCTATCTCCTTAAGTAGTGGGAGAACATTCTAGAAGAAGTGTTAATCATAACAGAATAGTCAAGTCCAAATGCATTCTGCCTACTTTCTCCAAATTATTCTTTGCTTCCACACACATCCACAGCCCTGTGTAAGCATATGGGATGGGGTAAGAGAATCCACATAGTGCAGTTGGTAAATGCTTTGGGATCCTTCTAGATCAGGGCTACTCAACTTTAGGAGCCCCAGGGGCCACAATGATACTCACAGCACATGCTGAGGGCTGCCACTTAAGTGTGGTTGCATATATATATATATATGCAACCAAATAGCTTCTTTCACACTGACGGGCATGAAGACAAGATTAAGGCCCCATTTAAGTCAGTTCTGCTGATATTAGTGAAATGCAATATTTACCTGATTTCCACTCATATGACAGCACTTTTAATAAGCAATGACAGTCCAGGAATTTAACTACTAAAATGCATATCAACAGAAGATATATTGACTCCCTGTTGTGGAGAGTGTTCCCAGTGGAGGCCATGTTCAAAGGATCCCACCTGCGGGCTGTGTGTTGAGCCCTGTGTAAACCCAAACCACAACGCAAGCTGCAAACAAACGGGCCACGTGCTGAGTAGCTCTGTTCTAGACAATATAAAAATGTAGACTTACTGCACGTTAAGTTGGAATATTTGTTTGAGTTTTGTTTTCTGAAAGTAGTGCTTTAGTCGGTTTCAGTTTTTCAAGCATAGTACATGGGTCTTTATGAAGTATAAATATTCAGTTATATTTTTCTGTAATGTAGAACAGAAGTTTCTCACTAAATATACAGGTATTTAAGTGTAAACCATGCAGTTTCCTGAAAACTTGAACATGTTTTGATTCTTACGGGAAGGGTGGCAGGATATAAACTCTCCGTCACCGATGTGACTATATTCCAGGGTGCGGACGTCACCTCCTCAGCCACGAGGCAGCTGGCCATATCTACAGTCCGTGAATCTTCCTTGTCTCTGAGTAACCCCCAAGTTCATAAGCGGCCCTGCTCGCAGGGCAGTGTGGCCCAATGGCCAGAGTCAGTATATACACCCCCTTAGTTCAGGACAGCATGGCCTACTAGCCAATCTTCCTTGTCTCTGAGTAACCCCCAAGTTCATAAGCGGCCCTGCGAGGGCAGTGTGGCCCAATGGCCAGAGTCAGTATATACACCCCCTTAGTTCAGGACAGCATGGCCTACTAGCCAGAGTCAGTAAATAGCCCTCAGTTCAGGGTAATGTGGCCTAAGGGCCAGAGTCAAAAGGGCTGGAGCTAGTACCCTGGTAGGGGGACCCGGGCCCTCCCTGCTCCACCGGGTCCCAGCTCAGGCCTTTGTGAGCAGCAGAATGGTCTGCCACTCCCTCAGTGGGGAATGCGGCTAAAACACGCCGAGGATATCTGGGTGGGAGGGGCTGCTCCTGCACCCTCCCTGGGTTACTTCCTACTGCTGCAGTCGGATCAACATCCTATGTGGTAGCTGGGTCTTCTGGTTCTCCGGCAGCAGCTTCTCCCTGGAATTCCACAGGGGTTGCGTTGCAGCTGTTTCCTGGGTCACTGGTTCAACCATCAGAGTTTCTGGCTGGAGGTCCTTCTTCTTCACTGGCCAGCCCAGACTGAGCTGCTCTGCTGCCTTTTATACTGCCCCAGAACTTGGAGCATGCCCAGTGTGGGTGAAAGGGCGGGACTTCCTCCACTCACAGGGTCTTAGCCCCCCTCCTGCTTCCGTGCAGGGTATGCACTCCCCGTCACAGTAAGCAAAACTAATTTCCTAATGAAAAGTTTCACTAAATCGTGTATATTTGTTAAATTTAAAAATCAAAACATGTATCCAATTTTTTTTTTAAATTAGACTGACTTTTTAGAAGGGAAAAGACTTGAATTTTGGGTAATTTTTACAGTGAAGTTAAAGTAACATCTGTTTCTGTGATGGAGTATACAGACTCCAGACTGTGATCAGAGGAGTTACATCCCAAACTGAAGGGGCATGCAAAATGTCTGTAACTCAGGGTCTCAGAGTGGTAGCTGTGTTACTCTTCTTTTTTAAAGTTACAGACTATTCCTGTAGCACCTTGGTTTTGCCCATGAAAGCTGATATTATATGTTACCCAAGGTATTAAACTCATGCTGTCTATAGAAAGGAACTGCTGGGGTTCCTTTCAACAGGGCTCTGAGGTAGGACCTGGTGGAGAGAGAGGTTAAGTATTTTGTACCGTGAACCACTTAAGGCCAATGCCCTGCTGCTGAGGAAAGGTATAAATGCTCTTAGCCTGGGGTCAGGAACCCAGCACCTGGCACCACACCTTCTCCCCACTCCATCGAAAACAGAGGTTCTCTAACCACAATGAAAATAAGTCCTTAAAGCACCCCTAACACAGTATCCCTGATAAGTCCCTGGTAATGTATTTTTCTGGTTTTTCAATCACATTTTGTTTAAAAAAATTTTCCTCTGTTGCTGTGTGAAAGATTAAAGCAAACTGGAAATCATACTGTACAGGAGAAATGAGGAAAATGATTATACATAACATTCCCAATTACTTCCAGTTTTATTTTAACTAACTTGTATTTGTGTAAACATGTAACCACTGAATTTTTTTTTTTTTTTTTTTTTTTAGTGGTTACATGTTTACATGTGTCAGGGGTGAGGAGGCAGGAACCGTGCTTGTGGGAAGATGGCTCTCTGTGAGCACTTGCTCCCACCTGACACCCCCTCACCCACTGCTCTGAAACAGAGGCAGGGAGGGGGTGTGTAGTTAGGATTAACCGATAAGCCCAGGTTTATCAGTTAATTGTGTAAATGACTACATGCTAACATCCCTAAAAGTAATGGAGAATCTTTTTTTTTCTCTTCGCACAGTTTACAGTAGCTATAGTAGACGTGTGACTTCAATTGGTAGTGTCCCTTTAAATATAAACTTGTCATTGTAGATTCAGCTATGACTTTTATTTTAGGTATATATGACTTCTTTGCATTTTAGAGTTCAACTTCAAATTTGCACATCTTCAAACGACTTCTGTGAAATAAACTTTTGTAATATGTAGCTATAGCTAAACAGATTTGGCATCAACCATTGGGTATATTGCCATACCAATATTGAAAACTCGTTAAATCTTGAGACTCTTATTAGTTTTATTTTATTTCATGTTACTCTCCTCCCCCAAAAGCATTCTGACAAATCTGTACTTTGACAGATACAGCGTAAGTGTGTAAATGGAACCTTTTATGAATGAGTTAGAGGTAAATCGTGTATTTGAAGGCAGGTCAGTTTGAAGGTCAAGGCTTGAAAATTCTTTACTAGATGCTTACTAATGACAAGCTAAGTGTCATCGTTGCTGTTCACAGGATCAGAATAGCCTCAGTTTAAATGCCCAGTTTTGTTAACTTTCCTAAGCTTCAGCAGAGGTACTGGAGCAGCCCATGTGAAGATTTGGGAAGATAGCTTTGCATCAGATAATACTTGAAAGAGTGTTACTGCCCTCAGGGGCTAGAAACTTAATCTCCCTAAAACATTAATTTTTCAAATATTGGTGGAAATAATGTGTGCCTTTCTCTGGTGAGTAAAGTATGTTTTTTCAAGCCCTGCTAATGGTTAAAAAACAACAACAACAAAAACCTGGCTTCATTCTTCTGTGGCCGTTTTTCATGGTTCTCTTCTCACTCTGTTGTCGTCATATTTCCTTCACTGAGGTCAGTAATGTTACAAGTGACACGTAATAAAATACTTGTTTGATAGTCAACACCGCTATTTCATGCTCCAGGTTTGACTTTTAAGATATTTTTATTTAATAACAATAAAAAACAAAAGTACATTTTGAATTTTTATTGCTTTTCTTACCCTTTTAAGCTATTTTACATACATGTCAGAGACATCTATTAAGCAACCGTAATCCTTCTTGTTCAGCTTGAACATCTTAAGAAATTTCAGTGGATTCATTAGGTAATTAATTAGGCTAGTAAAACAACTTGTTCATTTCTTAGAAAAGAACACTTTGATACTTAACCACATTCTGTGGGTCTTTAATATATTATTCTCTGAACTTTATCTCCATATTTTCCCTTAAAAATAAACTTCCTTTCCCTAAATAACCTAGGCCTTATGTAAAATAAGCATTTGTTGGAAAGGCAAGTTGTGGGAGAATTATCCAAGATGATCAAGTTGGCTGTGGGCTGGTGCAGAAGATGGAGTAATAAAGAATTCTCAACTCCTGTTTATAGTGATGTCTAGTACCATCGTCTTGATTTGGGGTAATGTAAGTATTTCAAATTGGATAATAAGTTAAAAAGAACAAATTTAGACATAACAGCACTGTTACTTTGAGAGAAATCAAATATGCTCTGATGATTAAAATTGTCTTAAGAAAATTATCTTGTAAAATAGATTGATATGCAAGACATTATTTATATGCTATAAAGTAAGAGTATCTTGCAACTGCATCCATTTGTTAGGGATAACAACATGAATTAGTAATTGTAAAACTTCTGATGTTCCTGCTCCACTTAGTTTCTTTTTTTTTTTTTTTTTTAAATGAGCTGAGAGGTGGCTCACATTCTGGGCGCTAAATGCACAAGTCTTGACTTGATAAAATGAATAACTTTTGTTTACTTGAATCTTGAGTATAATAATTGATTATTATAAATGGATGTTACTTTGCTGGCTGTGGAGCTGGACACAGGCTTGAAGTTATTTGCTGTCCAGGCAATCTGGTAAATGTTGCTCACAGCATACATTTGCTAAGATACTAAATGGTCAGTAAAAAGCTTGCAGCCCTTGGCGACTGCCTGTCCTGTATGGATAGGATAACTCACTCTGATCTGTAGATACTACTATCTAGTCTGACTGTTTTGATTTTTGGCAGGACTAGTTGAGTTAGAGAATCGCAGTTACTAAAATGCTCTGCTTTGTTGGTTGTATATATTTTTAAAAATAACTGTCGCTACTGCCTCCTTGCTTTTGCTGTTCCATATGTTCCCATTACTTCAGAATGACAAATCTAGAATGTTAAATCTATTCTTTACTGGAAGTACAGATTTTGTTTTCGGTATTACATTTGATAAATTATAGGTTCCCTGGAAAGGAAATCTCTCTCAATCTTTGATCACTGGAGAAGTTCCAGTGTAGCAACATTAATCCTTTAAAATTTTTGAAAAATTGAATAATTTAAATCATTTAAAAAATGTATGCTTCCCCTACTTTTACAGAAGTGGTGGAAAATGCAATCTTGGGGTACGTCTACACAGCAAAGTTATTTCGAAATAACAGCTGTTATTTTGAAATAACTTTCCTAGAGTCTACACAGCCAAACCGCTATTTCGAAATTAATTTGAAATAGCGGAGCGCTTATTTCGAATTTGGTAAACCTCATTCCACGAGGAATAATGCCAAATTCAAAATAGCTAAATCGAAATAAGCACTGTGTAGACGCTTATTTCGAAATAGGGGGCCTCCAGCCCTTCCCAGGGTGCCCTGGTGGCCACTCTGGGCACAACCAGGAAAACTCCTCTCCCTCCCCCCCTCCCTGGAGTCCTTAAAGGGGTAGAGTCTGGCCACAGTGCCTGTGCCAGCTTCAGGCCTGCCAGCCCAGAGCCAGCAGTCTCTGCCCTGACCCAGTGGCCTCACAACATTAGCCAGCAAGCCACGGGCTGCCAGCCCTCCACCGCTCCCCAGGATCAGTCCCCCAGCTGCAAAAGGCAGGCGCCTTCCTGGTCTAGTGCAGAGATCATGGACCTGATTGAGGTTTGGGAGGAGGCCTCCAATGTCCATGATCTCTGCCCTAGATGCAGGAATACAGCTGTCTACAGGAGGATGGCTGCCAGCCTGGCCACTAAAGGCCACATGTGCACCCAGGAGCAGGTGCGCATGAAAACCAAAGAGCTGCAGCAGGCCTATTCCAGGGCCACAGGGGGCAGCTCCCAACCAGGGGCAGACCCACACACCTGCCCCCATTTCGACACCCTGGACCACATTCTGGGTGGTGGGATGGTCCGTGCTCCCCAGGTGGTCGTCAACCCTGGGCAGAGAGCCCTGACCAGGGCATCGAGGAGGAGGAGAGCCAGGAGCCAGAGGAGGCCATCATCACCACCCCGATGAGCCAGGAGCCCTGAGCTGCCCCAGCGGACCTGTTGCCGGTGTCATCTCAGGCCAGGGAGGCAACAACAGGTGGGTGCCATCACTGTCCCCTTATGCGGTGGGGGGGGGGGATGGAAACCAGGGACGGCGTGTGTGGGCCTTGCTGTTCACAGATCATGCAGCAACCTGTGCATGTGCGAGCATGTGCCATGCCACCCCTGGTCATGTGGCCCCAGCTGGCTGCCACACAGGGGCCTTATCCTGTTAGCCACACACGTGTGTGAGGAGGCATGACATTCTCCTGACTCTGGGACGTCCTCCCTCCACAAGGCCACTCTACACAGAGGCAAGGGACATCTTTCCCCCCTACCCCCACTATATACAGCACAGGGGCATGGGTGTGGTCTCGAGGCAGCTTCCACTCCCGGGGATAGCAGGACATTCTGAACATGGTCTGTGTGCAAGCACAACGGCTCTGATGGTGCAGGGAATGGTCATCCTCACCTCGCAGAGGGGGGCTGGGGTTCACCCACTATGTCCCCAGGGATAACTGACCACTTCTCTTGTTTCTCCACAGCTGTACGTGCAGGGCGCACCACCCTGCCCAGGACATGCTCCTGCACCTGAGGGCTCCACAGGCCCACCCGTGCAGTGGAGGGGTACCAACAGCAGCACCTGGGGGCACTGCGAGCCCTGCATTGCCCTTGCACTGGGTGCAAGAAGACCTGCAGCTCCAGCGGGAGCAGCTTGCCCAGGGCCGTGCCATTTGCCAGCACCTGCAGACCCTGGTGCAGAGCATGCTGCCTCCTGCCGCTCTAGCGCCTGCTGCCTCACCAGCTACCGCTCCTCCTCCCACTCCTTCTTCTCCTCCTCCCACTTCTCTCCTCCACCTCCTACCCACCCTCCATCCCCTCCCCATCTCCCCGGGGACACCAAGGCCCCTGCACCCGCGGTGCTGGGAGACAGTCGGCCCGGCGAGACCCCCAACCATGAGCCCTGAGCTTCCCCTCCCCATTCTTCCCCTTGCTTCCCCCTCCCAGCTCCCTCCTCCCAGGTTTCTCCCTCCCCTTCTCCCACCCTCTTTTCTCCCCTCTCCCGCCTCCTTTCCCCAGTCTCACCAGAGTTTCATTTCTCCCCCCCCCCCACCCAGTTTTGTTAAATAAAGAGTTTGTATTTATGAAAATATGTGTACTTTATTTTACGTTAGGGAGGGGTAAGTGGAAGGACGTGATGGAGGAATGAGGCACAAGCCTCCAGTGGGGCACACCAGGGGGACTGTTAGTGCTCCTCAGGGTGGAAGCTCTCCCACAGGGCCTCCTGGATACTGACAGCCCCCCGATGGACCTCCCGGATGGCAGCCTGCAGCAAGTGCAGCCAGGCTCACAGCAGTGTGTCCAAGAGAAGCACCAGAGTGCCCAGGGACAGCTCTGGCTCCATGTTGCAGAGTGCTGTGATGTCCCGAGTGAGGGCAACCAGAGCACGCTGATGCTTTGCTGTCCCTCATCGAAGTAGACAAGCAAGCAGGAAAACCTGAGAACCGGGGGGTGGGGGGCCTTTAAGCACAGACCTCAGATACTGTGTGGGGCTGCTGCCTGAGGCTAAGTCCTGACCTGGTGCCCTACCAGAACTGGTTCCGGCCAGCCTTAAATGTGATTCAGAATCCACTCGGGGTATGTCTAAACTACATGGCTCCATTGACGGAGCCATGTAGATTAGTGTACTCGAAAAAGGGAAATGAAGCGGCGATTTAAATAATCGCCGCTTCATTTACATCAAAATGGCTGCCACGCTGTGCTGATCAGCTGTTTGGCGGCACAGTGCGGTAGTCTGGACACTCCGCGGTTGACAAGGGAAGCCCTTGTCGACCGCCCCGGTAAACCTCATTCTACGAGGCATAACGGGGCGGTCGACAAGGGATTCCCTTGTCGACCGCAGAGCATCCAGACTACCGCGCTGTGCCGCCAAACAGCTGATCGGCACAGCGTGGCAGCCATTTTGATGTAAATGAAGCGGCGATTATTTAAATCGCTGCTTCATTTCCCTATGTCTAGAAACCTAATCTACATGGCTCCGTCAACGAAGCAATGTAGTCCAGACATACCCTCTGTGTGGATGCACTATTTCGAAATAGCAAAACGCTATTTCGAAATGCATTTTGTGTGTAGATAACTTATTTCAAAATAACGCATTTCAAATTAACTATTTTGAAATAAGATATTTCAACATACGCTGTAGTGTAGAAATACCCTTGGTTAGGTCAGATGATGGTAATGAATGGCCTACCAATGCGGTCCTCTGAAAATATACAGTTTCAGCGTATTTCCTGTTAGTGTTCAGTTTCATACAAGTATTCCTGTGCAGTATTTGCAGTGATCTATACTATTCTAAAAGGAGAGGCATCCGTCACGCTGTTTGTCACAGAGAACAGACTTGCGAGACTCCCCTGCCTCTGGCAGGTCCCGAGGTGCTGGAGGTGGGAAGGTGCAGTGCAGGTGTTTTGCGTGCCTTTCACTTTCCTGCTGAGTCGCCGGAGACCAACCAGCTGCCACCAGATAATGGCATGCACCCCACCCTGGCAGTGCAAACCGTGCGCTGCTCCCATTTCGTGAACCAGCCCACCCTGAGTGTGCCAGGACCTGGTCAGAGCTGCTCTGCCGCACAGCTAGCGGGCTCGGGGGGGGACTCACACCAAAGTCGGGTCCGAGAGGCCTCTTCCCCTCCTCCCGCCCCCCCCCCCCCCCAACAGCCACCAGATTTTAGCTGCTCCCCTGTTGCGAGCCTGAGCCCTGCCTACCCCAGCAGCCTATTAAATACCCAAGTCCCGCCCCTTGGTACCACCCTGTGCTCACAAACCCAGCCCTGAAATGCCTCTTTACCTACTCCCTCTGCTGTGACCCTGAAATCCTCCCTCCTCCCCTCTCACGCTGGTTCAGTTAAGTTAGCGGCCCATGGGCTGAGTGTGGAATGGAGGCTGCGCCTTGCCAGGAGCGCAGGGAGTCCAGCCAGCAGGTCTGGGCAGGCTGGCCAGGATCCAGCCCACTGGCACCTGGATGATGGACTCCAGTGGCCCCATGGCACTCTCTGACAGGTGTGAGTGCACAATGTGTGTGGGAGGTGGGGGCGGAGCAGTGGGGATGTGGCCATAGAGGCAGCAGCAGGTCCTTCATGGGCAAGATGGCAGCCAGGTCTCTTCTCTTCCCCCCCACCCCCGGTGCCAGGCCAACCTGAGTGTACATCTATTGTCGCAACTGGACGGGTAATGCTAGTTGATGTACAGGGTGAACCACTTAAATTGAATATAATTCTGAAATGTCTGTTCCTATTAAATGCCAAACACTTTATTAGTATCCATGTTTTTAATCTCTACTGAAACAGTGAGGAGAAAAATGTTAAAGCTGACCATTAAGCTAGAAGTGTGTGTGGGGGGGGGAGGGGAAGAGACTTAAATGTGAAATTGGAAACAGATGTTGTTAGTCTGGGATTGTTCTGTTTAAAGGGACATGGTCAACTTCCACAAAAAAATGTTAAGTTGTCTGGTGCTTCACCTATCCAGGCCAGTATTTGTGGGCTTAGAGTCACATGGTTTTTTTTTATATGTCTCACTGTTAGAGAGTTCACATAACCTGGGAAAATGGGCTAACCATACTGGAAATAGTGAAACTGACTGACTTAATACAAAGCGTAATCAAATGTACTAAGCAAACTGGAGAAATATTTGTCTAATTTCACTTTTTAGTTGTAGCTATAGTCCGTTTTTTTTTTAAATGTAGCAGTATGACTTAACATAGTGTGCCTTCAAAATAATAATCTGTGCCTTTCAGAATTTTTAATGACCAAAGAATAGTTAACTCTGACATCCTTCAAATTCAACTCCAAAACCTGGGTGGAGGGAAGGAGAAAACAAATAACTTCCTGAAACATTAATTTTGTGTTCAGTATTCTAGCTTTTACTTGATCTAGAATCAAATGTTCATGCAGCACAAACTGGAAATGTACATTCATGTATCACATTTTTTTCCTGCTATTTCGGATAGAGATATTAAATAGCGGTTAGGAAGCTAATTTTCCATTGATTACTCAATTACTTGATAAGGAAGTTCACTGTGAGACTGACCGCTCTTACTACATTTAAAAAGCAGAGGCGCAGTGTCTGGGACCCAGCGCGAGCCAGGACATCTGAGTCCCCAGCTCACCCTGTTTCCCCCGCTGCACCTCCCCTGCCCCCCATGGAGACAGTGCTCGGGGAAACTGGCTTTTAACAGAGACTGGTACAGAGGGAGCAAGGGGGATGGAAGCACCTTGTTGAATAGGGACTCGACTACCCAATAAGCCTAGACTTGAGTACTCGACCAGTCACTTAGATCTCTCTCAAGGAGAATTCCAAAATTAGGGATGTATCTATTTTCTTTGAAAAATCTGTACTGTTCCATTGGCCAGATGCTCAGGTACATCCGTACTTTGTCTTGTAATTATTCATATTGCTATCTACATAATTTCTACTGTGGTAACTTTTGCACCTCAATTTGTGTGTTTCCTCACCATCATTTGGCTTTCCCTTGAGTACCTTTCTTATTTCATTTCATGCATTTTCCTGCTGCCTGTCATTCTAGTCCTTCATAGTCTGATCCTCCTTTATGTTGAAAGGGTGATAGGATATTAAATTTTATCATCCTTCAGGCCTAATATTTCAGTAATGTAATGTTAATTTTGGAGGTGTCATTGGGGGGATGGAATACTCTGTCCTCTGTTTGAGCATAAGGGATTTTCCCCAGCCTGCCTATGCACTTTATTTCCAATTAAACATTGTCTACTCCAAGGGTCATTTACTTGTTGGCGAAACCTAACAACTTCTATTTTTTATGATGAATCCTTAATCTATGACCTGGATCATGAAGGTTAGGTCCATCAATTGCAATTAGATAGGGTGGGTAGGAATCCCTAGGCTCTGTTTGTCAGAGGCTAAACAAGGATGACAGGAGAGGGATCACTTGATGATTACCTGTTCTGTCCATTTCTTCTGGAGTATCTGGCATTGTTGGAAGACAGAATATTGGGCTATGGACCTTTTGGTCTGATCCAGTATGGCTGTTATGTTCTTATCACAGCTTGCCTTTTAAGATTACAGGTGGTAAATATAAATTCCTACCATGCTGATTTAGCTTTATCAGTAAAACTATTGTAAATTTCACTCTGTTCTTGTTTCCTGGTTCTTTGTGTCTGTGTTGTAAATCTGAGGGTCAGAGATCAGTAAATATATGAAGAGCTACATGTCTTTCCCTCCCCTCCCTCCCCCCCCCCCCAAGAATTGATCAGCAGGTTAATCATAAAGAAAAATGCATCCTTCCTTTGTTTGTTTTTAAATCTACAAATGAAGGCAGGACTGACTGTAAACCACTTCCATTACAGTAAACTTTAACGCACATTACAAGCTGGTTGCTATGGTTACAAAGTATTGTTTTTCTGCACTCACCAGGTACTCTATACTTTTAGAAAACATTTTCTTTTGGAGATTCTGAATTGTTCTGTTTTTTAAGTCAATGACAATTTTCTACAAGAATTTTTTAGAACCAGAAATTATTTTGACCTCTTCCTGCTTATAAGATCAAAACTGAGTCAATTGTTTTGGTTTCTGATAGTTTTATACTTGCATATTTTTATTTTGTTTAGTTTTTTTTCAGGAAAGATCATTTGTAGCACTACTAGATGGCTACTTTTGACATTGATGTTCTGTACTAATTTTAAAAAGGCTGTTTGGGAATAGGAGGGCAAGACCCTGAGCAACACATCATAGGCTAAAATATATGCCCCCAATGTTTTTCAACCCTTTTGCCTCTGATCACACTTCCCCTTTTTTGTTTGTGGTGTTTTGATAGGATTGTATCTTGATTTTTTTTTTCACTTGATTTTTATAGTTCATTCAAATCAAAATATCTCAATTTTGCTTTGGGTTACTGCAGTCTGAATGTAGTAACTTTGGATTAGCCAGTAAAATTTATAGTATCTAAGTGCTATAATTGGCAACTATTTAAAATAGCAAGGGGGTCGATAACTCAAGCACAGCTTAAACAGATTTAAATGTAACTGGAAAATGGAGGGAGTTTTGAGATGCGCTCCCCCCTCGGATCCTCACTTATGCCCCCTTAAAAGATGAAACGGTGCCTTAGGAATGGCTGGGCAGATGTTATAGCACTGATTATGTAACTAGATTTGTCTTAACTGTATTTCATGAACAAAATAGCTTGCTATCTTCTCATTTAAATCTTTTAGTTAAATTGTATTTTCCTGGGTATCATTGCTGAACCCATTGGTTTACCATTATATGGGATAATATAACATTTCCATTGGTGTAATTGTCAAGGGACATCTCAGCTGAAATTCAGCCTGAACTACCAGGCAGAACACTGGAATGCTGTTATCTCCTCTGCTATAATTGCCATGGCAACAATTGCAGGTAGGGAAGCAAACCATGTCTTCTTTCTCTGTCAGAAGGACACCAGTGTTCATTTTTAACTATAGTAACTATGAGGAGTCTGTTAGAGCTATACTCTAAATCTCCATGGAAGTTGTTTTAATTAATTTTAATTTATCAGAAATATTTCATATTAAAGTTTATTGGCACCACAAAAGATTTTAGAACTATATTTTAAAAACAAATATTTTTTAGCAGGAGATGACATTGTATACTGGACTCTCTTTTTGTAGAGGGGAAGTATAGTCCAGTAGTTCATGCTGAATCTGTGTTTCCCAACTCCATGCTCCTCCACAGGCTTCTTGTGTGATTTTGGGCAAATAACTGTTTCTTTGGGCCTCAGTTCTGCATCCACAACATGGGGACAAGGACACTTCCTCATCTTACAGAAATGTAGGGGAAAGCCAATGAATATTAATCCCTGTGTTCACATAATGTGGTAATGGTGGTCATATAAGTACTAAAAATAGGTGAGCTTTTTGGTTCTGCCTCATCTCCCCCTGGTGCTACTTGATTTCCAGTTATACTTGATTTCCAATAGCCTTGATCTGGATTTTGAAAGCATCTCCCCAAACCTTGATTTAATTGATTAAGCTTTGTTAGTAAGTTTTTGCATAATATTTCCATTAAATACATAGTATTTCAATTTAAATATCACTGAAATTGCGCAGCTATTCTTTAGGACCTTTGTTGTACTTGCTTCATTACCATGAAGCTACAAATACCACAGGCTCAAGAAGTGAACGTTACTTGGTTCAGGTTTAGTGTTTTGTATATGCATAATTCATATACACAGGCAGCATCCTCTGTTTTATGTAGACTAATCTCCCTTGTTGAAACCTGTATCCAGTTGTTTCCTTTGCTATATCTAGAAGAATCAAATACTTAAATTTGAAAGAAGTAGCAATTCTGTTTCCTGGTGGCACTGACTAATCTCCTTGCTTCAATTTAAAGAGGATTTCATCTAACCTATTTTAAATAGAGAATTAAGGACAATTAGGTTCTTTCTCTAGATCATTACGAAGATATTTGTGAAATCCCCTGAAATGCTCATCTGCTAAAGCATCAGAAAAGTATTGGTAAAACAATAAAACACATACGTAATTTTTCAAGATAGAAATAGATTATATGCATATTAAACGGTATTAAATACCAGTGGTGCTGGAATTTGGGGGACTGGAGGTACCCTGTCCAGGCTTAAAATGGCTTCCATCATACAGTGTAGTTTTGTTCAGTTGCTTTCAGCACCCTCACTATGAAATAATTTTTAATACCATTACTAAATACAACAAATTATTTGTACTTGTTCAGTAGGGTTAAGTGTGTATAAAAATGTCCTAAGCCATGCAGAATGTACCCTGTATGATTAGTAATTTACACGAGTGGACATGTAGATCAACTGGGATGGATTTCTTTACAGTTTGATGCCTAATCCGATTCAAATAATATACTTAACACTTTATGCCACCCTTTATTTTTTTGAAGTACCATTAATGAGTTGTAAATAAGTAATTATAACAGTTAATGTATATTATTTAACTTTGCAGGTATGAGTGTTACACTGTACTTAATGAATATGAAACTACCTTTTGAGAGAAACCTGAATTAGAAGGGGCATTCAACTCGTATTAAACCACCATACTGAACAGTAGGTGGTCACACAGTAAAACTGGATGTTGAAGTGTTTAATTGACTGAGAGATGTGCATGAATGAGGTTGATTAAGATGGGAGAAGTTGCACTAGGACAGTGGTCTCCAACCTTTTTAACCATAAGATCACTCTTTCAAAGTAAGTGCAATATAAGATCTACCTCAAACCCAAACACCCTTGCTCCTCTCCCTTACCGCCCCTTCTTTGAGGCCTTACCCCTGCTCCACCCCTTCTCCGAGGACTCACCTTGCTCACTCCATCCCCCTTCCTCTCTCCATTCTCACTTGCTTTCACCAGGCTGGGGTAGGGGGTGGGGGTGCAGGCTCTGGTCTTAGGCCAAGGGGTTAGGAGTGTGAGAGGGGCTTATCCCAGGCTGGGGGATTGGGGTCCAGGAGGGGTTTCAGGTTGCAAGCTCTGGGAAAGACTTTGGATGCAGGGGGATTCACATCTGGGGCAGGAGGTTGGGTACAGGAGGAGGTTCAGGGCTGGGACAGAGTTTCAGGAAGCAGGCTCTGGCTGGGCATCGTTTAACTGAGATGGCTTCTGGGTGGTGAAGCAGTAGGGTTAAGGAAGGCTTACTTCTGCCCTGGCCCTGCACCACTCCTGGAAGCAACTGCCATGTACAGCAATGGCTCTTTGGTGCCATGTTCTACCCCTCATCTACAGGCACTGAGCCCACAGCTTCCTGGCCACGGTCCCCCATTATTGATAAATGTCAGCTGCAGGCATGATGTCTGCAGGCAAGGATGGCGTGTGGAGACTGAGGATGTTAAAGACTAGTCGACAAGTCAACTATCCGATAAGCAAATGCTTATCGGATAGTCAATCGACTGGTTGATTTCTGGCCCCCCCCCCCCCTTGCTGCCTCTGCGATAGTACTGATAGGAATACTACAGGGGGTGCTTCAAAGGGCAGCGCCGCCTGGAGCCTGGGGTCAGCTTGGGACTCCCCAGCTGATCCTGGGCTCCTCGTCATATTTCCATGGAACCAAGGATCAGCTGGGGAGTCCCCAGCTGATCCTGGGTTCCGCTGAAATGCTGCGCGGAGCCTGGGATCAGCTGGGGAGTCCCCAGATGGCCATGGGTTCCACGTGGCATTTCAAATCAGCAGCACAGCATGGAGCCCGGGCTCCATGAGTGCATTTTGAAATGCACAAGAGCCCCTCTTGTACATTTCAAAGCTGGCATGCCCACCTGCAACCTGGAGTCAGCGTGACTTCCTGCTGGCCCGGGGCTGCAGGTGGTGTTCCTCATTCCTCCTCTGAAATGTACAAGAGCCCCAATGGGGGCTCTTGTACATTTCAATGGAGCAATGGAGCAATGCAGAAGTGCCTATCAACTAGTCGAGTAGTCAATCAACTACTCAACTACAATGCAGAATTGCTCAATGGAGCAATGCAGAAGTGCCTATCAACTAGTCGAGTAGTCAATCAACTACTCGACTACTCGACTAGTAAATTAACCGCAATTTAACATTCTTAGTGGAGCCCCACTGCTGTGCCTTTCTCAAGGGCTGCAGGGACATACCAGCCACTTCCAGGAGCAGCAGTTATCATAGGGAAAAGTGCTGCAGCCACGATAGGTTAGGTGTTTTAGAACTCACTATTCAAAGAATTAACATAAGAACGGCCATACTGGCTCAGACCAAAGGTCCATCTCCCCCAGCATCCTGTCTGCCAACAGTGGCCAAAACCAAATGCCCCAGAGGGAGGGAACACAACAGGTAATCATCACATGATCCCTCTCCTGTTACCCATTTCCAGATAAACAGAGGTTAGGGACACCACTCCTACCCATCCTGGCTAATAGTCATTGATGGACCTAACTTCCATGAATCTATCGAGCTCTTTTTTGAGCCCTGTTGGGCTACATCTACATTAGCATATTTTCTGCTGGAAAAAACTCGTAATGAGGGACTCATTATCATAAGTCGCAAATCATTAGCATATTTTCTGCTGTTCCTTTTTGTGCCGGGGGTTTTTGCGCAAAAAGAAGTAGTGTGGACGTTTCCTTTTTGCGCAAAAACCCCGTTTTGCACAAGATCCTTTTGCCTGTCCCGGAGACAGTAGTGTAGACGTAGCCTTGAAGTCCTAGCCTTCACCACATCCTCTGGCAAGATAAGAGTAAGAGAGAAATGAAAATGATGAAATGCACACACCAGTCAAAGTAACACACTTTGCAAGCAGTAAAAGAAGTAACAACAACCCCCCACATATGTGTTGTGTCGGGAGATGAGAGTGAAGGACAGTGCGCGTGAGCCAGACAGACACACACACACACACTCTCTCTCTCTCTCTCTCTCTCTCTCTGTGAGTGTGTCAGAGATTGGCATTGCTAAGTTCCCTCCATCTCCTTCTCTGGGTGTGATGCTAGGGTACAGGAGTGGGGGGAGGAGGGACACACTGACATCAGCACTCCTCTTCTCCCTCCCACACACTTCACAGTAAGCAGGAGGCTCCCGGGGGGCCGCTCCAAGGCAGAGGACAAGAGCAGCAAGGAAGTGGGTGGAGGGGCAACTGAAGTGCCAGTGCTTCATAGCTTCCCAGTCAAACCAGTCAGGATCACCTGTCAGAGTCTCCAAGATTTACCGGTAGATCCCGATCTACTGGTTGGTGACCATTGCACTAGGACAACCCTATCCTCTTGACTGATGTAGCTTGGCCCAGTGGCACTGTTTATTACAGCGGGAGTCTTCTATAGTTGTAATGGACAGCCATGACTTCTGTAGTGCCCCGCCATGCCTTTCACTTCCCACAATATGTTGCTATGCCATTGTACCAAGATATGGTCTCTTCTGCCTTGGCTACCAGAACAGTCTTCATATGCTTGGAAGAGCAATCCCTGAATCACCATCAGTTTCCACACTTCTGGTTACCCTCACCTGGTTTAGCTCAATTGCTTGTGGTAGTTTACTGGGGTGTGGCTGTGTTTGAGCTAGGTTTACAGTGGGACCAAAGAGGAAAAGAACCACTTTAGGAGTGTTGCAGTTCAAATCACTCAAAGGTACTTCCTCTTCCATACCCTTGGTTTAATTGAAATATACAATTAGAATATAAATAAAACCAATAGATGTAAAATACTTAATTATATGTAAAAGAAATAAATGACTTGCTGTTTTTTAAAAATATGATTAAATGTGGAAGATAATGATTGTTTAAGAGTACATGTTGTTACCTCTTCTTTTTAGAGTTGTATAAGCTGTTATTTTAAATGAAACAGTGCCATGAAAGCTCTTACAGATCAAGCTGCCATTTAATCTTAATACAAAATGTGCCTAGGTATAAACAATATTATTTTATTATTGGAAATATGATACATGAAGATGATGAGACTGTAAGTTAAGCCCTAAGGAGTTTAATTTAATTATTCTCATTTATGGGTTTTCAATAACTGTTCTGCTGAAGTTAGCAGATACATAATCTAATGTTTAGATTAAGCATTCAGTTTTTACTAAATTACTCCATTTATTGTTCTTAAGTAATGGTCAGCATTTTCCTTGTAAACCTAGAATACTCATAAATTGAAAATGCTGTTCATGTTCACTGGGATTTCCTATATGTTCTTTAACACATGGCAGTTCTGAATTAGCTAACTTTGTAGTGTTTCTGAAGACCAGTTTTTAATTGAAAGTACTCTACAATTTTGGGGGTTTTTTTTTGGTTTTGTTTTGACTGAAACTCATCAGTGAAGTTATGCTAGGAGTGAATGTGGATTTAAACCTACTTCCAGACTGTAGACCCCCCTAGCTGGCTACTTCATTCTTGGATAGTTAAGCAACTTCTGCTAAGATGGCACAGTTAAAAATGGGAAAATACATTTTTCAGAGAAATGTGCAAAATTATAGCAATTGAAGCTAAATCTACATTTTAATCCAATATAAAGTTCTTATAATTTCATACCTTATTGATAAGTTTCTACAAACAGTATAAGTAGCTGTTTACAGTGCTTGCAGCTATTCCTTTGTAGAAAAAGAGTCAACCAAAAAAATCTAATTGTATTTAACACATTTGTTACTATCTTGTCTGTCTTTATAAACTCTTTGGGAAAGAGTCTTCTCTCTGTGCAACAGAGATGAAGTTGCTGGTGTTTGCCAAATACATTGGGCATCTTTGAATTATAGTTTAACTTTGAGGAGGATGTTGAGTTGAAACAAGGTCATTATCTACAAGCACAATTTCCATGCATTCGTAACTTAAACAAAATCTTCAAGGAAAATCTTGAAAGCTGCTCCTTTAAAAACAAACAAACCAAATCCTTATTCATGTGTGAAAATGAATGAGTCATAGCTTCACAACATTAGAAGTCAATGTTGAAGTAATGTTAATCTCTTAAATGGTGTTAAGTGGTAAACTGTGAGTTACACTAGGCCATCTGGTCATTTTATTTTTGTATCTGGCAGGAAGATTCTTTTGTATCTGTGAGGGAGGGAAGGGGAAATGTGAAAAAGAGAGATGTAACCATTTAAGTGCACCCACCGCATTCACTGGGCATGCAAAAATGTTGATTTTTGTTTTTGAAAGGACACAGTATTTACACAGGGAAGGAAAGCTTGAAATATTTCCAGCTGGGGAGGAGGGGGTTGATTCCAGTGAACACAGACTTAAATGTGTGATACTAGATTCATTTTAGAAGATTTCAGCTATCAAACTTGGGGTGCATTTTCTCTCCCTTCTCCAGAAAAAAGGGATTCTAGCCATTTGCGTTTCTTTTTAAGGGATGAGTTTCCGTAACCAGGAACCGACAGTAATACTGTGCTCAAATGCTTATCTCTGGAGACTTGTTCTGATGTGGAATTAGATTTTTTTCAAAACATATATTAGGCATTTGACTGAAATGTTCGTACACACTTGCCATTGTTTGCATAATGGAAAAGCTTAAATATATATTTTTGTTTATAGTAAAAATGCCTGTACACCTTTTCAGTGCCTGCTAATTCATTAAAATGACAAAAATGGTGTGGCCAAACTATGGTTGGGGTAGAAATATCAAAGGAAACTATGGATGGATATTTGAAGGTTCTATAGGGTTTGCGAAGAGCCTTGCCAGAGATGTGAAATTTATAATAGCGGTTCTCAACCTGTCTTCCTCCTCCCCTCCATAAAATTAGACGATGGGGAGGCATGACGGTGGGAATATGAGGAAAAAATATTGTGGTGTTGGGGTTATTTCTTTTAATGCATTTCATTCTTCATGGATGTCTGACCTTCATAAAGTATGAATTGAAAGAGTGTAATGACTACAGGAGAAGGAAGGAGCCATTATGTGCTCAGCAATTACTCCCCCACATACATTAGAACATGTTTTATTGAAGATGAATATTGGCCAGAACATTACAGTTATCCCTTACTCTTGTCCTTTTGTAAGTGGTTATATAAACTTTAACTCTTCCCCAGACAACCACGAGAGACTGGTAGCAGAGATCTTTTGATCTATAGCCATTCTCTAACATTGCAGCATTGAAATAATCTTAGTAATGGATAAGAGTCCTGATTATGTGGCTTGGAGGCAAGAGCTTTCTTAATTGAACCATGTTTATAGCCTGTGGTTTTTCTTCACAGGTATTTGGAATTTCTCTTAAGTTTATTCTGAAAGCAAGTGGTAAAATTACAAGCAACTTGTCAAGAAGCTCTCAAGAACTTTTAAAAATAAACACAGGTAAAATTCCCTTTAGAGACCAGGCCCGGCCATACAGCTTGTGGGGCCCAAGGTGGCATGCTGTGGTTGGCTACACTGCGTGGTTGGGGGGCTCCCAGCCAGGGCAGCGAGGGTGCAGCCAGGTGGGCAGGTACTGAGAAGTGCAGGGCCCTGAAGGTGCAGGGCTCAAGGCAACTGCCTTGTTTGCCTTGCCCTAAGGCTGAGCCTGAAAGGGACTCTTAGGGGATGTCCTACTGATCATTGTGTATCACAGCTTGAACTGTATCCTGTTCATGCTCTGTAGCCCTTTTTTGCATGTGGCTCACACAAGCAGCATGGTAAGGGGTGGATGTAGGGTATAAATTAATTTTAAAAAGTTGAATATTTAACTTGCTATCGCTAATGAAACAACCAATAGAAAAGTTTTATAATTCAAATAACCTATACACTTTCCACTCCAAGAGAAGGGGATTTAAGTCATTAGGGTATTCAGTTATCAAATGTATGCAGTTATTTAACTAAATCATTTTTCAAGTATCCTTATTCCTTACAAAGATATTAATTAACAGGATTTCTCTCCTTTTCGTCTTTCATAAAATTGATTATATTAATACATAATGATTATCTTAAAGTAATTTGGCTGTTACAAATGTATAACTAGTTGGCACCCTGGGGCTGAATATTTAAAACAGGCACTTCAACTCATGAGTCTTCCAAATTTTATTTGAAAACCAACTATATCTGAGTAAATGAATAACTAGCATCTTTCTAAAATCTTCACTGACTATTTTTAGAATAGCTCCTATTGGTCTGAAATAGCAATGTGAGGAGATATTCCTTTCCAGAAATACTTTACTTCCTGCACAAGTTAAAGAACAAGTTCAAACTCAAGAGTGTGTAAGAAGATGGATGAAACTTTCCTTTGTAAAATCCTTAGTTATTCAAATAGCAGTTAAGGGTCAGCTAGCAAGCAGAGTCTGAAGCATGTAGGTGAACAAAATGAAATTAGAACTAGAATCTTTGCCTCCTCTCTGGCCACACACTGTGCACCTGTCATGTCCACGTGGTCACTGACAGTGGTGTTCACCACTTGCAGATGCTGTAAAAGACTGGTGGTCTCCCCTTCCAGCTTTCCAGCTGTCTCCTGTCATCCTCTCAGACATTGATTTTGTCATTAAATCAAGCCCTACAGGGTGTATTTGGCAGGTAGGAAAGATGTGGAAGATCTCTGTTAACTATCCTCACCTTTGACAACTGTTTAGTGATGCGGCTGGGTAGAAAAACGCCCAATATCACTCTCAGAAGTTTGTGTCATGAGAGAGCCAGTATATATGGACAAGTAAAAATTATCTTCAGCTGCTTTCCCATGACCCATCAAACTTCTGAGAGTGATAGTTGAGTAGTTCATGATGCTACTACAGAAACAAAGAGATTTATGCCCCAAACAGTTGAGTTTTCCTTCCCATTATATTTGTGGAGAAATTGGAGAAGGTCCAGAGAAGAGCAACAAAAATGATTAAAGGTCTAGAAGACATGAGCTGTGAGGCAAGGCTGAAGGAATTGGGCTTGTTTAGTTTGGAAAAGAGAAGACTGAGAGGGGACATGATAGCGGTATTCAGGTATCTAAAATGGTGTCACAGGGAGGAGGGGGGGAAATTGTTCTTCTTGGCTTCTGATGATAGGACAAGAAGCAATGGGCTTAAACTGCAGCAAGGGAGGTTTAGGTTGGACATTAGGAAAAATTTCATAACTGATTCAGGATGGTTAAACATTGGAATAAATTGCCTAGGGAGGTTGTGGAATCTCTATTGCTGGAGATATTTAAGAGCAGGTTGGATAGATATCTATCAGGCATGACATAGATCCTTGGTCCTGCCACAAGGTCCGGGAACTGGACCTGATGAACTTATGAGGTCCTTTCCAGTTTTAGTATTCTATGATTTTAAAAAGAAAATGGTTCCTCCTGCCTCTTCAGAAGACATCTTGTTTCATCATCGGACCAGAAGATGGTAATAAATGATTCTGAGAGGTTTTTTAAAACTGACCTTCTGTGTAGAGAGAATCATAATACTTTTTAAAAATAATTCACAATCCGTGCTCTGTTATGATTTGTTATATTCTGTATGGCTATAAAGATTACCAGTGACGACTCCTAGTGGCACTCTGTCTTTGAAGATGGTGGGCTTTTATTACGGCAATGATTTGTATATAGATCTCTATATTATTAAATGTGTTGCACTTCCTCAGACCTCCTGAGGAACAAACCCAGACAAAGGGTGGGCTGGAGCAGTATTGCTTTTGGGGTTGTTTATTGGTACAGATTCTTAAGAGTAAAGCAATATACACACACATCACATTCATGCTGCCGGTTTGGAGGCAGGCTGCAAGTGCAGTGTAGATTACTTTTGATTTCGCTGGTGGCTGGAGTGCTGGCCAGGCGTCAGCTTCCCGGAGACTCTACCATGATGTTCCTTGGGAGATCCCTTTGGATCTGCAGGAGGCTTTACTTTCTCTGGACTGGTCCCAGGTTTCTGCTGTGATGTTACATCTTGTCCAAGAGAGGGAGAGATTTTCTGGCCAGTTCTCAGTACATTTATCTGCTTGCAGGGTCTTTGTCTGCCTTAAAAGGTCACAGATCCTAAACTTCCTTTTTGGTTGGGTATTTCACATTCACACCTCACACACATTCCACAGGCTACATACATATTCATAAGCAATATGGTTTCTAAGCAAAGTACAAGAAATTGCATTGTACTAAAAATAACATGCTAAAGACTTGATAAAAAGCTTCACAAATTATAACTAAGAAAGCCAAGGTCAGGGAAGAAGGGGAAAGCAGAGGAGTATGTCTGGTCAGCTAGACACCAGTGAAGAAGAAGGGAGAGGGGTTGTGTCTGGTTACAAAAACTACCTTAGAATTTAAGCAATCACTCGTTTTACTCTGAGATATTGCTGCTGTTTCTAAATATAGACACATCAATTAGGATGATGACACAGGGAGAGACTAACCATAAAGAATTTACTAGGAAATACAGGAAAAGGTAAGAAGACACCCCACAGAAGACGGAAGTGAACAAACGGGTGCAACAACTTCATTCATGACATATCGCTTTGCTTAGTTTCATCCCATTCTTGTTATGCCTCCAAACCCAATCCCAATTCTTGGGCTACACCAATCGTAGAAATCTTGAATATTGGTAGTAGATGAGCACCCATGTCATCTTTTTATAAAGTACTGGGCTTATGATCTGAAACGGCATATGGGTCCACTTCTCCATGTGTTTTTAATGAATAGACATAGGAGCACTTTTCTTAGTAGTTTGAGAGCAAGAACAGAGTTGACTTCATGGAGATGGCCAGGAATAATACAAACCACATATAGGATTGCTACTTGTTTGTTTTTGTAGAAATAAAAAGAAATATTTGACAGTTAAATTTCAACTCATTCATACAGCTAGAGTACAGGCTGTTGTACTACATATAAGTAATTGGTATGCATGTTCCAGCCTGCCCTGCCCATGGACTTGGCCAAACAGTCCCAAGACATGCTTTTATTGAGTCATTAGGCGTTTTTTTCTTTTTTTTTTGTTTTGTTTTGTTTTGTTCTTAAGAAAAGACTTTGTGCAATTCTGGAAGTGAGTACATGGAGGCATAAGTCAGCTGAATTGGGTTCAGACTAGTTGAACTGGATTCATACTATCTCATATAATCTTGTACTGTTTCTAGAAGGTATTTAAGATGGAACCTCTTGCTTTTGTTACAGTTTAGCAGGAAGATGAAAGATTTTTTTCCTCTAAATTGAGCAAGGCTCTGAGACATATCTTGGGGTTTGACATGCATATTGTTGGGACCATGTGACTACCTTTCTGAAATATGAGTAGTTGGTGATGAGAGATCTTGACATATTTTCTGCCACAGCAAGTATTTTTCTTATCTAGTATGATGTGGTGAATTGGCACTTACAGGAGGAGCCTCTTAATAAAAACTAAGTCAACAAAATGAAGGAGGGTTGGGCTGACTTCTATTTCTGATGGTGTTCACCACTTCCCTGGATACTGCTAACTTTTTTGGCCAGTTATTGCTTTTATCCCTGAACTTGTTTTTAGGTTAAATTGTCAAAAGCTGTTGATACACATTTCATAATATGGTAGTAGTAATCTTAGTGCCTTCCTATTGGAGGACTGTAATGTATCACTAGTCTAAGCTAGTGGTTGTCTGTAAATCGCACAGTATAAGCTCTGTACAAGTAAATTAGTCTTGAATAGTAAGTCCATAGTGCAGGGGTGGGCAATAATTTTTGTAAGGGGGCTACTTCACCAATGTTGGTAGTAGCTGTGGGCCAGCCCCAGAAGGGGCCCACTCTTCCACGGGGGGGGAGAGCATGGGTGCTTCTCCCTTCCCCCCCCCCCCCCCCCCGCTGTGTCAGGGGTATGTGCCTAACAGAGGGAATTGCTGTTGGTTCCCTCTGGTGCCACGTGGCCCTGGTGGGGGAAGGAGACTTTCGCACACACCTCTGCCCCCTGGCCAATCAGGCCATGTTGTACCAGAGAGAACCACCAGCTGTTCAAAGCAGCTGGCGGTTCCCTTTGGGAGTCATGGGCTAGCAGAGAGGAGGTGGGGAGAAGGATCTCCCATGCTTCCCCAACCCACAGGCCGAATCTGGCCCGTTGGCCATGTCTTGCCCACCCCTGTCATAATGCATGTAGTAAAGGATTCTGTTCTTTGCCCTTCTAGGGATTTTGGAAGATCATCTTAGGATATGTTTTGAGAATGTGATGGACAACGTGGTAAGCTGGCCTCAAGCAAACCATATGAATTTTTAAAAAGCTAAACGTATACAGCAGAGGTGGCCAGCCCATTAGAGATGAAGAGCCAAAATAGCGGTGGACAGAGTGCGAACAGCCATGTACCGGAGGTGGGGGGGGAAAGTTGTTGAGGAGGAAAAAAAAAAAACAACCAGCCACATCGGGGGGAAAAGAGGTGCCAGTACACCGTCCCAGGGAGGGGGCTCCAGGCTGGACAGTGTTGGGGTCAGGTGGAGTGTTGGGGTACTGAGCAAGCCACTGGCTTGTGGCTGTGAGGGTGCAGGATTTTGGGCTGGGGTGCATGAGGGGCTCAGGGCAGGGAGGCTGGAAATATGATGGGCTCAGGACACAGATTTGCAGTCTGTGGATGGTGCAGGAGTGTTAGTGGCAGAAGACTGGGGATGTGGGGGTGCAGGAGTTTGGGGATGTGAGAGGCTCAGGACAGGAGGTTCCAGTGTATGATAGGCTCAGGTTTGGGGTCTGGGGGATGCAGGAGTGTTATGATGCTGCAGCCAGATGGGGGCTTGGCCCCAATTGGGGGGGGGCTTGTTGGCCAGGCTTAATTTTTAAATAAAATATTATGTCAAACACAACATGTTTCAGCATTGTCTTTATTTATGAGAGGGGTGGGTAACCTGTTTTGAGTCAGGGGTCACTGACCCACAGAAAAGTCAGTCAGGGCCACACAAGTGAGATGCAAAAAACAACCCCCTCAAAAAACCCCAAGCCTCATTAATGTGGCCCCAACTTTGCTGGTGGAGGCAGGGGACAGAGTGCTGCGGCAAGGTGCTGGTGGGTGCTGGGGCAGGTGGCAGGGGACAGTGCTGGTGGGGGGGTCTGACCAGGGGGAGGGGACAGGGACAGCTTGGCCGGTACCTGGGGATCCTAGGTCTCAGGAAGCATGCAGCCTGCTCTTCCCCTCCCCTCTCCTCTCCTCTCTTCCCCTCCCATAAACAGCTGGCGCGCTTCCTGAAACACCAGATCTTCCCCCTGCTGCCTGCCTGTGTGCGTGTGCGAGTCCCGGGACTGCATGCGAGCTCCAACTTCTCAGGAAGCGCATGCTCTTCCTCTGCTCCCCATGACAGCCGCGTGCTTCCTGAAAAGTTGGAGCTGGCATGCGGTACCGGGATTCCTACTCCCTCCCCCCCCCCGCTCTAACCCAATCCCCCTTCTCTCCCCTTCCCCAGAGCCAGACACCTCCCCTCCCTGCTCTAACCCAATCCCCCTCCCCTCCCCCCGCAACCTTATGCCCGGGTCCCGGAGCCAGAGCTGCTGTCGCAGCCGCTGCTACTGCCATGTGCATCTCGCTACAGGCACTGGGCATGTGCACTGAACAGTCAGCTTTGAGCATGTGCTGGCCGGAAAGCCATGCGCACCACCCCCCCCCCCCCCCCGCAATCCGATCCTGCTCCCCTCCCTTTCTCCAGAGCCAGGCATTTCCCCCCCTGCTCTAACGCAGTTCCCCTCCCCCCTCTAACCTTATGTCCAGGTCCCAGAGCCACTTCCACTGCTGCCTGCGCTCAGTGGCCGGCTGCTAGCACGTGCTGGTTGGGACTCTGAGTGCGACCCGGCCTGCATGTGCAGGATATGACGCAGTACGTTGGGGGCCGTGAACAGAATGGCGTGGGCTGTCAGCACGCATGCGGCTCAGAGCAGCCCAGCTGTGAGAGCGGCTGACCTGAGCGGTTCTGGGTTCCGTCCCGGTTTCGTCAGGAGCCACAATTTTTTTCTTGCGGCTCATGAGCCGCGGGTTGACCACCACTGGTATACAGCTATGAACAAAGAATGTGGGCAATAGTTACATGGTACAGCAAGTCTACCCTAGGAAAAAAGGATTTGGGAAGCATGGTGAATAATCAGATTAACATGAACTCCCTGTGGGATGTGTGGTTAAAAGGACTAATGCAGCCTTTGGATGGATAAGTGAGGGAATCTTGACAAGAAATAGAAAAGTTATTTTACCTCTGTATTTGGAAGTGGTGCAACAGCTGCTGGGATATATTGGCCAATTCTGGTGCCCACAATTGAAGATATGTTGATCAGTTGGAGAGAGTTCAAAGGAAAGCCATGAGAAGGAGTAAAGGATTAGGAAGAAATGCCTTCCAGTGTAGATTTAAGGAGCTCAATCCACTTACATTTAGCACACACTGTAAAGTGGTGACTCAATTTATTTATACATAACTACAGGGGAAACAAATATTGAATAGTAAGCTCTTCACTGTAGTGCAGAGAGCTATAATATGAGCCAGTGATTGAGAGTTGAAGCTAAGCCAGAGGTTCTCAAACTTCACTATACCACAACCCCCTTCTGGGATTTTGTAGTAATTTTTGTTGTCATGGGACTGAAGCCTGAGCCCTGCTGCCTTAGGCAGGAGATGAAAGCCCAAGGGCTTCAGCCTCAGGTAAGGGGCCTATAATCTGAGCCCCACAACCCAGGACTGAAGTCCTGAGGCTTCTGCTTTGGGCCCGAGGTGGTGGAGGGGTTGGGCTTTGGCCCTGGGTCCCAGCAAGTGTAAGCCCTCATGATCCCACTAAAAGAGGTAGGTCTGGATTAAGCACTTTGTAAGCCTTAGGCACACTCATAATTGTAGGCCCTTTAAATTAGACTATATAGAAATATATAAGGAAGAAATACCTTATCGCCTATACACTTAATATCACCCACTTTAATTTTCAGTCTTGAAAGTGGTGCACCGTGTGAGAAATTCATGGTACTTCATTCTAAAATAACAGCCATTTTGTTGTATACTACAATTGTACTTAGGATTCATCTGATAGTTAATTGGCTGATGAGGAGAAGGTGATGTTGCCACCACTATGACTCTGAAATCCACAGAGCAATGCATTTTGCTGCAGAGCTGATAACTTGGCAACCTTGTGTCTCAAGATCGTTCAACATCATTTACAGAATAACAGTACATTGGCTGATGCTGGCCATATATTTCTACCAGAAACCGTGTTTAGTAGTAGCCTAGAGTTTCGGAAACAACAGTGAAATGCAAACACTGTAGGAATAAGCAGTGTTCCCTCTAACATTTTCCATCCTTGGGCAGGTTGAATTTTTTTATGCACCACCAGTATAAACCAAGACCTTAGATATAAATACGTATTTTAAACCACTCGTAGGTATGGAGACAAAAATATTAAACAAGGGATAATTAACAAGGAGCAATACTTATGTTTATTTAATATAAATAAAAAGAAAATTAGCACTACCCTGGGACTATATGTATTTTATCATCCTTTTGAACAACTCAAGTTACTAAACACACCAAAATGCGTATTATCCACACATAGCTCAGCTAGATGCTAAAGCAATCTATGAGTCAGCTGGAAACAGTCATGCTCTCCTTGAAAATATTAATACAATATTTACTTACACTGGAAAGGAGAGAAAAAGGCATGCACTCAGGCGTATACAGTTTCTCTGGGATGTCAACTCTTAATTTGATAGTGCACTAACATAGAACAGTAAAAAATAAGTAATAAAGCAACACAGAAAGCAAATAAAGCCACAAACATGAAAATAGGAAGGGAAGTAAAACATCAGGTGGTTGGTGATGGGCATTTTAAATAAATGGTTAGGATCACCATGCAAGTGAAACAGACATGTAAATTCAGCTAAAAGTTATCTTTAAAACTTTTACATTGTGTGTGTCATCAACTCGAATAAAAACTCCAGAGTAGCACTTTAACACGTGGCTTCAGAGTTTGTAGGTAGATCCATTTTTTTAAAGAGCTTGCAAATATGGTCTTCATCTTACAACACACATAGTACACCCATTGAGTCATAAGAGCCAGAACTATACCATATAGAAAAGATCTGGCCTAATGCAAATTGTAAAATTTAATGGAAATCACTTATCTGGAATCCAACTCTAATTCAAAGGCCAAACAAAGAAACAGGTTCCATGGCAAAATTCTTCCAGTTTTAACAATTTACCATGTATTAATTAGTAATACACAGGGCTCGACAAACCGCGGCGATCTACTCGCCCGCACCGTGCATGCGCCAGACCGGCACTGCACATGCGCACAGCACCGGTGAACGGGACGAACGGAGCGACTGGCTGAAATCTACTCGCCACGGGTGAGTAGAAACAGCGATTTGTCGAGCCCTGGTAATACAGGATAATTTTAAAAAATAAAGATTAGAGTCTTTAGTCTTTTTTTTAACTCTAAAAAATCTGTTAAAAGAATCCTTTGCTTTCTTACAGTAAGCCATTAACACATATGTAAACTTTCTTTGAAATGTAGTCATGCAAATGTCATGATCTCGGCCTATCCACATAATCCTTATCTACAAAAGCAACCTAACTGCTTTACAATAGAAAAACACCAATATAAGTGGAGTCAGATCCTGCATTAAGATCTGCAAATGCAGAATCTCTCTACCTTCTTTGTCTGCTCTGGATTAGGGATGTTAACTAGCAATTAATTTACTAGTCGAGTAGTCAATGGAATTTCCATCGACTACTTGACTAGTCAGTAAGCACTTTTGCATTCTGCTTTTAAAATGTACAAGAACCCCTGTGGGGGTTCTTGTGCATTTCAAAGTTGGAACACCGCATGGAGCCCCAGACCAGCAGGAAGTCCTGCTGACTCTGGGCTCTGCATGTGTGCTTTTGCTTTGAAATGCACAAGAGCCCCAGCAGGGGCTCTTGAGCATTTCAAAGTGGAAGTGACGGCACTGGACTCAGAGTCCCGCACTGGCTCTGTGCTGCTCTTCCTCTTTGAAATGCACAAGAGTCCCTGCTGGGGACTCTTGTACATTTCAAAGCTGGCATGCCACACAGAGCCCGGGGTCAGCTGGGAGTCCCCAGTTGATCCCGGACTCCAAGCAGCATTGCGGCTATGAAATTCCATGCTGAGCCCGGGGACCCGGACTTCGCGTGGCATTTCAAAACAGCTTGGAGCTCAGGATCAGCTGGGGACTCCCCAGCTGATATTGGGATCCGTGTGGCGTTGCCGCTTTTAAGTACCCTCTTCTTCTCCCCCTGGGGGAGGAGTGACTAGTTGACTATCCAATAAGCATTTGCTTATCGGTTAATCGACTCGTCCTTTACATCCCTACTGTGGATCTGTTTCTCTCCAAACAAATTAAAAACCAGCTCTCCTTGCGGACCGGCTGCCTGTCACCCTGTGCTGCTGCCTCTGATACAGAGGCATCAGTGCAGGGTGGCAACAGCCCCTGTCCAGGGGAGAGGGAGGGAAATGCATGTAGTCTATAGCATTAACCTATAAGCTTTTGCTTATCAGATAATCAGTTAATCAACTACACTATTACATCCCTACAGGGAACCTTGGTAATTAGACAGTGAAAGGTTGTTTATTTAAACCTGATAATAATAATACTTGTATTACACCTGATAATGTAATACTTGTATCTCTTCAAAAACAGTCCTTTCCAAATATTAAAAACAGGCAAGATATAATTTGCACGTGTAGTCTAATAAAAATAGCAAACTATTAAGTGTGATTTTAGCAGTTTTCTTATTTTTGAGTCAATTATGAATTTTTTTTGAAGGGCCCTAAATTTTTTGTAGGCCCTTGGCACTGTGCCTACTGTGCCAAATGTATAATCTGGCCCTGAAAATAAGGTATCAATCCACTCAAGGGTCTCAATCCACAGTTTGAGAATCACTGAGACACATTTAGACTGAAAACAAGGCACGCATTTGCTGTCCTCTTCCATGTTGTCTGGTCACAATAGTTTAGTCAATTTAGGTTAAAAGTTGCAGGCAGGTTGACTACTGTGGGCATTGACATACAGTGTCCATCCATTGCCATGGGGTCATTGTATGTTAAAACTGAAAGCACTGTCTATGTGCTGATCTGAAGCTCAGTTATGAGTTACTTAAAATATCAGAATTTGCACATTAGAACTTTCTCAGTGATTTTTGCCTAGAAATAGGCAGTTGGATCCAAGGTCAAAGTTGGTGAGGCTTTTTGTATGTGGTGTTTATCTCTTGGTGAATCTGAGTATGGCGTGTCTCAGTGGGTTGGTGTGGAAGATGTTGAAGATGCCATTAGCAGTGGGCAGAGCTGTTCTTCTGTTGCTCTGATCAGCTGAGTGAGGTATGGACATTTTTGTTCATTAATAGTGTAAATATTTCTGGTTGCTTTTAAAGGTTCATTGGGTGTGATAATGCCCAATTATGTCAGAGAAAGCCAGAGGTCTGCATTGGTATTTCACCATGAGATTTTCCTTCATTTTCTTTAAGTGTCAAACAGTATTTTTATAGAAAAGGCTGTTTGACATAGAATGACTTCCAAGTAAAGGGTTATATTTTAGCTTGAAGCTTCTTTTTATGTTGTCTTTGTCTGGGACAATATTTTTAGTGAAAGCCAGAATGTTAACTTAGGCTTTTCGTTTTCTGGCTATTATCCAGATCATTTGCCACCAGCTTACCATCTAAATGTAATTCTTGTATCTATTTCTAACTTATAATATTCCTATGCAGTGTTTCAGTGAGGATGCCAGAGCAACCATATGGTAAATATTTAATAACAGTAGTAAAGACTTCTTGTTCTCAGCAGGCTGAAGACCAGTCCAAAAGGAAATGAAATAGACTTTTAAAATTGTTTATGAAATGCTACACAGTTTACTTGTGCCACCTGTGTATTAATGCTTTCAGCTTAAAGACACAAATAATGCAAGTGAGGTTTTTAAGCATAATAAAAATCTGAATAGTCCCATTGTAAGCAGTGGATCTTTTAATGATGCCAGTTGAAGGTGATATAACTCTACATCCTAGTAAGTAGGAAATCTCGTGGCCATCCAAAACCTGGAAGACAAAACATGGGTCAAGTAGATGACTCATCCACAAGTTAATAGAACTTGAATTGTAGTAATTCCAGTCTGATCTACTTTAAAAAAAGTTGAATAGTGAACCTATTGCTTGATGTAGGAGTGGGGTGAGGTTTCAGTTAACTCATGAGTGTTACGGCTTTTTAATTTACTGCTACTTAAAATATGGAACAGCACAGAATTAATTCTGATTCGGAATTGAAGCAACCTTTTAAAACTAAAGTTAGAACTGAATAAAAACTTAATAGGGGAGACATTTTTGCACAGTGCAAACCAGAAGGGAAGTTTTAATAAACTACAGAGCTCAATCTTATCTGAAAGAAATGGAAAAAATTGAGGATATTTGGGATTCGATATAGTGAATTCAGTGCTCTTTCATAAGCTAACTATCAGTAAGGTTATATAAAATATAGAAAAAGTAGAGCAATTTAAAATTCAAGGTGGGGTTGCCACAGGGTATATTTACTGTTCTCATAAGACCTGTGAACTGCATTATTTCACTAGTATCAAAGTCTTCCTTGGAGGAGGTGAGTAATGGCTTTACAGTAAAGTCACCTATCAAAAGTTAAAATATGACTTAGTAACTGGCAGGGAATGTGAGTGCCAGCAATCTGTTGTAGGCCTTTGGAATATTATGGAGGCATTGGTAGAAGCTCCATGGTTAATGTTAAGTAGAAATATGAAGTTGTAGCATTACTAATTGTAGGTATGCATGTGGATGGTGGTGGTGGGACAACAGGCAGCGTGCAAGGTTTGTGGGAGTATGGAGGAAAGGGGAAGAATGTATAAAGTGAAGACAGTGCAAGCATTGTACTGAGAGTTGCCAATTCTCTAATTGCACAAAACTGAACACCCCTTCCTCGCTCCTTCTGAGGCACCTGCACCATCCCAGCCCACTCACTCCATCCCCCTCTCACTTGCTGTCCTCCACTTTCATTCACTCTCTCATTTTCACTAGCCTGAAGCAGGAGGTTGGGGAGGTGATGGCTCTGGCTGGGGGGTACAAGCTTTGGGGTGAAGCTGGGAATGAGGGGTTTGAGGTGCAAGAGGGAGTTCCAAGGTAGGGCAGAGGGTAGGAGCAGGGACAGCATGGGGAGCCTTCTGGCCGTACCTCCACCTAGGAGTTGAGGGACATATCACTGCTTTTGAGGAGTGCAGGGAGTCTGTCAGTCCTGCACCAACCAGACTTTTAATGGCCTTGTCAGTGGTGGTATTGGATCTGCCAGGGTCCCTTTTCAAATGGGTGTTCTGGGTGGAAACTGGACACTTGGCAACTCTAATTTCACTGTTTTTTCTGCAGTGTGGTATTGATGTTTGAAATGTAACATGCCAAATGTTGGTGTTTTAGCGTGCAAAAGGCAGACTCTCATCCTCAGCACCACATGTTCAGGGAAGGGGGAAAAATTAAACTGAATACTAAATAGGAAGGAAATGCAGTCAGGGTTTCTCTGTCTCAAAGACATGCAAATTACCTTTGTTATAGCCTCACAACAGACGGCCAGTTACTGAAAAGGTTGCCTCTAATGACTGTCACCCTTTTGTTTTGCAGGTTAGTCTGCTGTTCCTGAGAAGTGCATTTCACTCCTCAGGGATAATGAAATTACCTAAAGGGATAAGTCTTGGATAGGAAGCAGTCCTTGAGGTGATGAGTGCCAACCTCATTGCAAGCTTGGAAGAGCCAGACCAGGATCTTAAACATAATCCTATGTGATGGAGAGCTCCTGTAGTGATTAGAGCACTGAAAGGGGCGATGAACTGTGCTGCTCTGCAAGTAGATAGCCATGGCATGTACTAGTTAAGTCTCATTTCACTGTGGGTTTTTACTTTAATTCCATTTTGCCTTATCTGTGCGATCTGTTCTTTTGATAGTAGGGCTTCATTCTACTTGCTGCTATTCTCTTCTGCCACAGATATTTATAGCTTTGATGATCATTTATCATTATTTTAAAGATATAGTGTGCCTCTTGAATGAAAGGGGATTATTTCTTTATAATGCATGAACTCAACTAGAAGCTCGCATAAGAATTCTCCAACTTTTGAGAAGGGAGGAGGAAGCTAGAGAGGTTATTAAAATGTGTGGAACTTAATACATTAAGGCCATGTCTACACTCTGATCACAGCAGCATCAATCTTCCCCAATCTCCTGGAGTTCAATTTAGCAGGTCTAGTTAAGACTCGCTAAATCGAACTCAGAGGGCACCCTCTTTGGCAGCTTGAACTCCTGCCCTTGCTCTTCGTCCTCTTTGGGGATGGCAGGGAAACTAAAATCAAGCTACACAACTCTAGATACTTGAATTATGTATCTTGATTCCATCTTCCCCTTTAGTGCAGAAATTGAAAAATCCCAGCCTTAAACGAAGGAACTCCAGTGAGTTAAGTCCCCAACTCTCTTTGCATTGCAATTGGAGTTGAGTACTTAATTCCTGTAGGTGCCTTTGAAAACCTCAGACTATAAAACATTTAGAATGCAAATGTGCTAGTGATAAATTTTCCCACTTCTGCTGGACAAGACACTTTTCAAAGAACAGTTCTGAGAAGAAAGATCAATCTTCTCCTCTAAAAATAACATAACTTCTGCAGGCAATGAGAGGAGACTCAAACAACAAACTGGAGTTGTTTAAGTATTGTCCTGTTCTGGGCAAGACAGGAAGATGCAATACCTGCTCAGAGGAGCTTAGATTTTTAAATAGATAATTATTTAAATGTCTTCAGCGTATATAAGGAATGAATGCTATTAAGTAAGTATTGTAATACATTTGATATTTCCTGAGTTGGCCATTGTATTGACTTAAAAAAGAAACAAGATTTTTTTTCAATATTAATCTGCCTCATTGGTTTGTTTTCTCATCTTTTGCTTAAAAACAAGTGTTGGAATTCAGTGGGAGTGGAGAATGAAAGCTGTGCCAGCATTACAACTGGGAGCAAGCCTCCCTGCCCAAATGGACAGACGTGCTAGCTCCACTTGATCTAGTGTGTGAAAAATAGCAGTGGGGATATTGTGGCATGGGTAGCAGCTTGGGCTAGCAACTCAAATATAGATGCAAGAGGACTGTAATCAGAAGATGGCCCATGTCACTGTCCATCCCACAACATCCATCTGCATTAGGGATGTAAAAGAATAGTCGAATAGTCAACTACCCAATAAGCCTAGGCTTATCGAGTAGTCACTACTCACATTTCTCCCCCCCCACCCCCGCCTCTATATGAGAGGCGGCAAGGTGTGGGGGGTGGGGGGAAGCAGGAGCCAGTGCTAGGGGGAGCCGGCTTAAAAGCCAGTCCCCCCAGCACTGTCTCTGCCATTTGGGGCAGGGTTGGCGGGGCAAGGGAGGCAGAGGTGCAGCGGCACTGTGGCTCTGCCTTTTAAATATAGCAAGAGCCAGCTGGCTCCTACTACATTTAAAAGGCAGAGCTGCAGCAGTTGGGGACCCAGTACAAGCAGGGACTGCTTCAGTCTCCACTCACACCGGGCCCATGCTGCACCTCTGCCTTTTAAGCGTAGTAAGGCTCTTACTACATTTAAAAGGCAGAGTCGCAGCTGGGTCAGCTCTTAAGGGCTGGTGTGAGCCAGGACTGCTTAGTCCCAGTTCACGCCACTGCCAGAAGCTACTCGATTAGCTGATTAATCGCGATTTAACATCTTTAATCTGCACTACTACTTTTAGCGCGTTAGTTTGAGCAGAGCTAGCATGTGTCTTTCGGCTATAGCTGGGAGCCCTGCTCCCAGCTGCAGTTTAGACATATCTTAATGATGCTTTTCAAGATGATAATAATGTAGAGCTATTATAAATGTGTTTTGATGCTAACAGCCATGTGCTACATATCAACATCTGTTAGTATATCAAAACAGAAATGGAAATAAGCCAAAAGGTTGTACTGAATATCGGGCAGTGTTGTATTATACTAGAAGATTTACTCAGAATTGCTTGGGTCCTTAACTCAAATTTCGTTTTTCCTTCATTTAAATCATTGTTCTGAGGTGGGGCTAGGGATGAGGGGTTCAGTGTGCAGGCTGCCCCAGGAGGAGAGAGGACAATCCCAGCCCTCTCACTGCAGCAGTTTGGGGCCAGGTGAGAAGCACCTGTCCATGGCCTCTGTAGCTGCAGTGGGCAGAGCTGGGGAATGGGTGCATGTTCCCCAGGTGAAGGGACACACACAAACAAGGTCTCTGAAATACACAGTAGATAGCAGTCCCTTTTTCCACCTCTGCACCCTTCAGACCTAATAGGGTTATAGCTGTTCCAGTCCCCATCTCTGGCCCCTTGCTGCCCCTCTGAGGTCTTTCTACAGTATAATTATCCCTCCTACCAGACCTCTTCCTTTCCATTTTCTGAAACAGTTGAATTCCAGGAACATCTCATTATCCTGGCATAACCAAACCCTTTGCCTTGCTTTAAGTTATGATGAGAGGAAGCTGAAATACTGAATTAGGTGGTCCTACCTATTAACCATTTAGGAAGGGTTCTTGAACGGACAGACAGATGCACATTTCTAAAATATGTAGTAAGATGTAGGTACCATGTTCTCTTTCCTAACCTTGGTATGTCATAGGATTTAAGATGGTCCAGCATGAAAGTCTGGAGAGAGAGACTTAGGTACTCCTATGTTTAAGATGACACTCTCAGACAGCTTAGGAATAATTGTGACCAGAACACTATTAGCTTTTCATAATCTAGTTTAGAAATGAAAAAATGGAGATGCTCACAGACCCAAAGGCTCCAGAGGGAAACAAGTCAATTCCTTCCACTTCTTCTGTGGTCTGTGACAAGATTGTCTTAGTTTGGTCTACTTCCTGTCACGCAGCTCATCAGTTTCTCCATTGTGACCCTGTAGCTCAAAACACTTCAATCTCTCTTGGATACCTGCACTAATTCTAATGCTTATGAATGATTTAGCAGTCCAGTCAAATCACACCATTGATCCCTCCCTTGTCCTTGATGCTCTTAAGCAACAAACCCAGCAAACCAGCATTTACTAACCTCATGCTGGGCTGTTACCCTGGGATGCAGTAATGATTAAATTTAAAATCTCATTGGCTCGCCCTGACACTCGGAGATGTTATAGTCCCAAGTCCCAGAAGAAGGGATCGCCCGAGGCCGTATCTATCACCCGTTTAGTGGTTTTCCTTAACAAATGAGTCAGAGACAGAATTTGGGGCCAAACCATATATTGTAAAATTTAAGAGGCCAACACGTAAAAATACAACCCAATCCACCCTAACCCCGAAGAAAAGTATGATAGAAAGTCCCCGATACATAAGGTATATACATTACATTCCCGGTAAGGACGAAAAGGTAGCTCACGACCTCAATGCTTTGGCTCGTGGGGAACGTAGGCAGAGGAACAATGAGGCGGTCCCTCGATGACTCGGAGGCCTCCGGACAAGAAAGACAGGTGAGCAGACTCCTGGAGCGAAGGCCTTTCACACTCTGTGGATCAAGGAATCCGAAACTCTCACCTGATCTTGGCTGACGTTCACCCAGGTCTTCACCATAGGTCAGTAGCCCTTTTGCCGTATGATCCCTACTGTCCTATACCCTCACATTCATTAACACGCTTCCAGACGGGATTGACACGCGCACACACACTCACCTAACTAAACGGAGCCCGGAACCAACCCAGAAGCCAGAACCCGAACGGAATCTGAACACGGATATATATAGAGAATGGATCACTGGGGCCATGTGCAACACTTTAGTAATGAGAGCAAAGAAGTTTTGGGGCTGAGTGCAAAGGTTTTGGGGCTGAGTGCAAAGGTTTTGAAAAGAGCGGGAATTCTAATTCTAACTGTTCCCGTCTTAGTTCGAACCACACTTACTTAGTTTGAACTAAACCTTCTTAGTTCGAAATACTGGAGAGAACTAACCTTAGTTCGAACCATGATACATAACTCAGTCTTTAATTCGAAATAACCCCTATCAATCCCAAACCAATTTATATCATAAGATTAATATACATCAATGAGAACATATTAAAATGACCATTTGAGGGTTAACAGAGCCTACAACCCAACTCCACACAACGCTAGTCTTTGCGTCTCTCTTTGGTGGTATGATTATGAAAATCCCTTTTCTTTGTGATCTTGTACTAGAACCTAGCCCCTCCCTCTGTTCTGGGTTTCACTCCAGAGGCCCTGTAGCAAGGTTTTGTAGCTGTATAGGCTATTCTGTGCTCCTGTCTGCTTCTCACCTCCCTGGATCTCTGCCTGTTGCTAGGGCAGGCCTTTTATGTCTTTTGATCCCTAGGGCTGCAGCAGAGAACCTCCTAGTACTTTTGTAATCTGTCTGACTGCTGTAGGATGAACTTTCCTGTTCCCTGCATGGGCAGGGCATGAAATTCTACACTGTACTCAACTTGATATTTCATACTCTGCCCCACCTTGTTTTAGTAGGTTGAGAACCAGCCATTTATTTTATAAGACTGCTTAGACACAGGCTCCAAAATATCTATTTGGATGAAAATGCCATATCTCCAGCTAAAAATACTATCATTCCTGCAGAAGAAGAAATGTTACTTCCTAGATTCACTGCATCACTCAGTACCATAGAAAGTGCAAATAGTAAACATGTGAGTGGTATTGCTCTTAAGCAACGTGTACAGAAATCCTTGATGAAGATATTAGCTGTTTGGCCAGAGGATTATTTAATGATGCTTATTTAACCCACGCCATGCTCTGAGCATCTTCTGTTTTCACTACTAACAATAACACCGGATACCAGAGCTTAAGGGATAGACCTGTGTATTGCAATAGATGGTATGCCAGTCAGAGCATGGTCAGAGGAAATGATCAAGATAGCTATTCAGATAGGGAGGAAAAACAATGCCATGTGTACAGGACATGATATGACACAAACATGGCCAACAGCAAATCGATTGACTGTTACTCAAATACAGAGACAATGGAGGTGAAAAAAATAGGTGAGAAAGAGAAGGCCCTTTTAAGACTTTCCCCCTACCTCCCCCTTTTCAGTCTAAATTCAGAAAAATTCAGGACGCAGTCTCCTATGTCTTCCTCTCTGAAAAAGGAAGGGCCATGAGACAATTTTCAGTCTCTGGGTATGATGGAGCCACACTGCTATGCCACATGGAAAAACTTTAAATATCTCATGGAACATATTTTCAAGGCACTTATAATTGGATGTATGATGATATTCAACATCTTGGCAGTAATTACCTCCCTTAGGACATAATCCAGCATGGCACAATCCTCAAAAAGTAGCATTGTCTACATGGTAGGACTCAATCCCACAATATATTATACAATTCTTTCCTCTTAACATCTTTCAGGAATTTGCTTGATAGATGTAAATTTCACTCTTTCCCCCCCCCCCCCGCCCCCCCACCTTCACTAGGGAGCTCCATTACTAGAGGTACAGGGAGACCTCCTTGAGATAATTGCTACTTTCTTTGATTATATATTGGAAACTCTCATGCTGTAACGACCTCAGTTTGCATTTCTGGTGTGTTATGAGCAAATTAGAATTTTACAGACGTTACTGACGTAGCTTCCTAATGGGATTTATGCTAGCTATAAACCAACTGTCCTTCCAATAGAACCGAATAATGGACTAACACTTCTAGTAGCAACTAGAACTAGACTGCTTCAAGGGGGAAATTGCTCTTTTATTTCTTCTTTAGAGTACTAACCTGCTACTGAGAGTTGAAGTATGAGTGCCTCTTCTCATACCTGAGGTTTAGCAATTTCACTTTAAGACACAATTAAAGGCTATAAATTGGAAGGCATACTAGAATTATCCTGATCTTGACTAATGTTTGAACTTAGCTTTAAAGATATCAAAGGCAAAACATAAATCATAGAGAACATGACTTCCTAAAGCAGGTTTCCTTCAGCTTCAGTATACTCTGTGCAGATTTTTTTTTAACTGAATCTGAGGTGTTTCTGCTAATAGACACAGATTTAAATTCACTATGAGGTGTAAATTTAAACAAAAAACAAACAACCCTGCCACTTAAATGTTGATTTTAAACTCTGTGGAAAGTGGAGCTAAGATTCTTTTTCCATTGGAACTATGAATGTTGAGATAACATAGGAAACCTTTTTTGGGTCGGGGGCCACTGACCCACAGAAAAATCAGTTGGGGGCTGCACGCAAGTGAGAAGCAATAAAAATCAACCCCTTACTGTGGCCCCCCAACTAGAAGGAGAATGACACTCCCCACATTCCTCTCGCACACCACTAGGCGGGGGAGGGGGAGGCCCAGCCTAGTAGATTTTTTTGTGTGCTTGAGCCTCATGGTGGGGCAACGAGGGGAGGAGGAAGGGCTGAAGCATCAGCTTCCAGGCCAGATCCAGGCAAACTGGTGGGCTGGCCTGAGGTTCCCCACCCCTGATTTAGAAGCAAAGTGCTAAGAGTCTGGTTAGAGTAATTTATATAAGCAGATAAACAGCATATTTACTATGAACTCGAATTGTGAATGTATTTGGGCAGGCTTGAGGATGTGGGGGGCTCAGGGCAGGGGTGTGTGCATGTGGGGTACTGGAGTGAGGGCAAAGGGTGAAGGCAGCAGCCGCTGGAGCAGTCTCCCTCCCTGATACCGATTAGTTGGTTAAACACTAGGTAAACCTAACATTTAACTGATTAACTAGGATATTATAACCCTAGTAATGCAGGGATTAATGTTGAGACTCAACCTTGCATCTAAATCTGGTCCCTAGCCTCTGTTGCAGACTTTAACTCATTCTCTTACTCCAAGTCTATATATTCGTGTTCACTATGACTTGAACATCTTTTGAAAAGGTTTTAATCACAACTTTGCATTGTTCTAAAATCCTGTCCATACTGGGGGCAAAATAAATATGCTTGGAATAAACTGAGCTTGCAACATCTGTACGTTTTTCCTTAAATATTTAAAGAACTTCAACATCATTGTTGCACTGAAATGCTCTGATTCCTCATGTCTACATTAGGCAGTTGTGGAGGAATTTTGATATGTTGGTTTCATATTATTTTGCAACATCTGGATTTCTGTTTAACCTTGGGGTCTAACTGAACTAGTGGAGTCTACAATTTTAGTCAAGTATGGACAAAATTATAACTGAATCAGCTGAATTGTTCTCTTTTAGCTCACCATGCTTTAAATTTGTGAGCTGCCAATACACCTCCTCTTGCATAAGTTCAGATAAGTACTTGGAGATTGGTGCTTCAAGAGTCTGAGATTGCACAAGTACTTCAAGGATTTGTAAAGGGTGATCTGTGGAGGTAGCAAAATCATGGTTGCTGTATGAACAATGCATCAAATGTGTTGATTTTTCTTAACTAATTGAACTGGGAAAAAGGTTTGATAAACTGTACTGGGAAAAACTAAACAAAATACAAAACTATATTTTAAAAAGTGTAAGTGCATTGTAATTTGATGTGGCAATTAAAAAAAAAAAAGCCCAGAGAACAGGAAAAACTCAAAACAAATACTGTGTAAAGCAAACAGCACCAACCTCATCATTGGTAAATGTGGCAGTTTGGATTGTTAATCTGAAACAAAGACCTCTGCTTGGAGTTTCCTGTTACGGGAAAAACCAATTGCAGTAGCAAATTTATGAAGGCTTTGTCCCTTTATATGAGGGATGGGAAACCTTTTATGGGTCGGGAGCTGCTGACTCAGAGAAAAATCAGTCGGGGGCCACACACAAATTGTGGGGGGGGGGGAACGACCCTTCACTGACATGGCCCCTGACACCTGACAGAGAAGGAGAAAGACACTCCCTACTAGGGATATAAGCGACTAATCAACTAGTCAATTTTCCAATAAGCTTGATAGTTGACACATTAGTCGACTAGTCCTTCTCCCCCTTGCTGCCTATATTACAAAGAGGCAACAAGGGAAGCGGGGGGGAGAGGAGGAGGTGCTCGGGGAGAGTCAACGTAAAAGCCAGTCCCCCCCAGCTCCATGGGATGGGGCAGGGGTGCAGCAGAGGTGATTCCTCTTTGAAATGGGGCTCTTATGCATTTCTAAGATTGAAACGGTGCCTGGAGCCTGGGGCCAGTAGGGAGACTCCATGTGGTGTTTCAAGCACGGTGGTGGCGCTTGTGCATTTCAAAGCGGAAGCACCGCCACTGCACTTGAAACGCCACGTGGAGTCTCGTGCACAGAGTCCACCGCTGACCCTGGGCTCCATGTGGCATTTCAATCTTTGAAATGATATATTTCAAAGGCAGAATGTGTGCTAGTCCTGATCGACTAATAAAACAGTCGATGGAAATCCCACCAACTAATGGATTAATTAATTGATATTTAACATCCCTGTTCCCTACATTGCCCTCACACGCCAGAGCTTAGCAGGGCCCAGGCTAGTAGATTTTGTGTGCTCTAGCCTGGGAGGGTAGGGAGGGGAGCTGGAGCACCAGCATGGGATCCCCAGTGCTGGGCGGGGCCCGGATCCAGGTAAGCCAGAGGCCACATGTGGCCTCCCAGCCTGAGGATCCCCGCCCCTCTTTTATATGCAGGCACAGCAAGATGTCCTGAGACCCAGATGATGGTGTTAACATATCCTAGAATCTCAGCAGAGCACTTCCAAAATGGAGGACAAAACTGATGGGCCCAAGGATTGTTTGTTAGGCTTCCAAAAATGAGTTCTTAATGGATGAGTAAAAGAACAAACTCCATGTGGTCTTGAAATGTGAGATGGGGAAAATGAAATTGGTTTATATGATAAAACAGGACATTTTAAGCTCTCTGAGTGCACTTTGTTCCTGATCTGCACTGTCCAGCTTCTCTCAAGACGTCATCACAACAGAAAGTCTCTTGGCACAATTTTTTGCTAGCTGGAGGTGACAGGAATACAAGTGTAGCTTGCTGTTGTGTTAGGCTTAGGTGAACTTAAGCTCTTAAAAATCCTCAATTTTGGAGGGTCGTTCAGGGCAGTTTTCTGAAGTGCTCTGTAGTATCTTAACTGCTTTTATGGATGCCAATGGGAGTTTTACAACAGTCTTCAAGTGAGGACAGAGTTAGGTCAATGCTGAGTAATTTTGAAAATCCCACCCTACATAGATAAATAGAGATTGTCTTATAAAATTGCCTCTCTGTGTAGGGTATGTACTCTGCATGTAGCAGAGTACATCCAGGAATAGGATACCTGTTTCTCATCAAATATTGTTCATCTATTGATTTCAGAGCACTTTACGTAAGAAATAGGTATTATCTCCATTTTATGCAAATAGGGGAACCGAGTCACAAAGATGATGCAATTTGGCCCAGGCCACACAGCAGGCCATTAGAAGAGGCACAGCAATTTCTCCAGTCTATTCCGATGCTCTACCAATTAGGCAACAGACCAGCCAAATAGTATTGTAAGGAACTAAAATGAAGATGGTGATCCAGAAAGAAGTTCAAATTGGATATGTTTGCCAATGTGTGTATATACTCTCCCCACAACTGATTATGTTGGAAAAGCAGGCAAATGTAAAGCACAGGAAACAGGCAGTTTGAGTTTAGATTAATCCCAGTGATTTGTTCTTTTGAAGCATAGCCTTGTCACTAATGATTCATTTTAAACATTGAAAACAGAGCTGTAGTTTCTATCTGTTTTAGATGGCAGATCAGTTACATGTAATTGAGTTTTTGTTTTTAGCCTGATAGCTATTTACAGCCTCAGAAACCTAAGCTAAATTGGGGCAAGATGTTAACACTAACCACCCTGCGTCATAAGCCAGGGGGAATTTGGCTGTTCTGGCCGAATGAAGGCAACGGTGTTGGCAGGGGTGGGGAGAATGGAAACTGATGCAATAGGGACAGAGTATCACCGACTCATCACCTGAGAAGTGCTTTTGCTTCAGAGAAAGGGCTGTGTAAAATTTATAAAACATTTGTATGTGTCAAATATTCTGGCAACCTCTTAAGAACATATGCATGAGACGTTATTGTTTACCCCTTGAAAGTAGGTATACTGTTGGATCCAGGTCATTAGTAATTCTAAGGCAAAGTTAAGGTTTGTTTACCTCCTATTTCATATGCTTTAGAACTTTAGGTTTTATGTATGTGGGGTTTTTTTTTAATTCCAATAGATACAAGCTGTGAATATCAAATACGATATTTTAATATTTCAGTAATTAAAAAAAAATGTAAACACAAGTGAATTGCAGTCAAAACTAGGGATGTGAATGGTTAACCAGAAAGCCTCATCCTTAATGGCTGGAGTCCTAGGGAGGGGAAGGGTTGGAGCTGGGGCCAGGGCCATGTGGTTGCTGCCCAGCTGCTCCCTGGGTGGGCCACGTGGTGGGCGGTTGCCAGAGATGGAGCCAGGGCTGTGGTGCGGCTGCTCCTGGGGTTAGGGTCCCCTGCATTCCTGTCCCCCTCCTCACTTCACTCTGGCTCTCAGAGCTCTCTGCTGGCTCCCACCCTACCCCCAAACTCTGGGGGCTGGCAGCAATTTGCCTCTGCCCCAGGCAGGGAGATTCAGCCAGATCTGTGGGGAGCAGCCTGGGGCAGCCCCGGCCCTGTACACAGGCTGCCATGGGAGCAGCGCTCCCTCAGTGGGGGTAGGTCTCACATCCCCATGAGGGGAGGCACTGCCTGGGAGCAGGGCTGGGGGTCTCAGCAAGGCAGGGGCAGGCTGGGGTCTCTGTGTTGGGAGAGTCTCTCAGGGCCACTGGTGGGTGTCTCGGTAGCACACATTCAAACAAGTGCACATGATCTCAGTATTGATGCTCAAGACAAAACTCACTCTTCTCATGGATGGAAAATTTTAGAAGGGAACACTGGCCCCAGGGCAGAAGCCCCTACTGTGTCACCCTGAGCCCTGGCAGGAGCCACACAGGAGAAGCTCTGAGCTCAGGCACCCTAAGTCCATCTGGAGTGATAAGTAAGGAGGGCTGTGGAAGGCCCAAGCCTAGGCTGTTCTGGCTGCAGCTGGCAGGAGTGCAAGCCGCCAGCCCCAGGAGGAGCTGCTGAGGAAGAAAGCCCCATTCTCAGTGCTCAGAGATGTGGCAGAAGCTGGGAGAGGAGAGGGGCAGAAGCCTTGGTGGGAGCAGAATCTTCATGCCCACCCTGTCGACGCTGGAGCAGCGAAGGAAAGCCCCAACTCCGGGCTGCCCCAAGCGTCAGCTGGAGCAGCAGGAGGCAGAAACCCGGAAACCAGGCAGCCCCCAGCCCTGAGAAATCAGGAGCGGAGAATGGAAACCCAGAGCCCAGGCTTCTCTCTTCAACACAACTAGACTAGCTACCAGGAGGGTACATCAGATTTTGCTGGGCAGGGCTGATTTCATGGTCTTTGACACATTTTTCACAGCTGTGAAATTGGCAGGGTCCTATTGATTCTATGCTTGAAGTTCCAAATGAGATGTGTGATTGACTGACTGTCTAGTTCATAACACCTGCATTTGTAACTCTGAGAATCTACTGTACAGCCTTTTTGCAATGCTGCTGTGATGCTGGTAAACCAGCTGCTATCTTATGCTGAGGGACCTGTACCTCATTTGGATACTGAAATTCCAAATACATAGCTGGAATTAGTCTGACTCACCTATGAATTAGTATTGTTAAAACAGGTACTAGAACTATAAACGTGGGCTTAGTGTTTACACTTTATTGAATGCGTGTAAATTGCTGCATGCATTAATTTCAGTTATAACATCTGTACCTCATGTTACAAGGTAAAATATAAGTATTTGCAGTGTAATCCTCTGTAACTAAGAGGAAAGTGTGAAATGCTGGCCTACAACAAAAAGGTGATGTGTCTGCTTACCAGAAAAGACCCACTGACACTGGACAAACTATTGTGGAACATCAGAGGATAAAGACTGTTGATTGATTCTCTCTTCCATACAGGGAAGATGTGCAAAATGAATTCTTTCTATTAGCTAAGCTTCCAACTGGAAGCAGAAGGGAGGAGGGGGAGGGAATAAAAAGCCCTAACAAAGAGGAACCATCTTTCTATGCTGCTTGGACTCTTGAGGGCAAGGTTTTCTAGGAGTAACAAGAGAGTGCTAAAGGCTATGTCTACACCAGACAGATAGGTCAACCTAACATAGGTTGACATACAGCCACTGGTTTAATTAGTGTGCTGGCCGATGACCACACTACCCTTCCTCTATCGATGGTGTGTGTCCTCACTAGGAGTTGCTTTCAATGACTGAAGAGGGGCAGTGTGGGGGACTGGACTTTCACTGGGAGTCCTGCTGCCCCTCCCCTCTGGGCCTTCTTGCCTCCAGGCCCCTAACTGGGAGTGGTAGGGGCAGGGGAGTTACACTCCAAACAGAAACTGTGAGGGGCTGTGAGGAGCAACAAGGCTCCTGATGGTGGCAGCCTGGTTTAGAGTCACGATGGGGTAGTATGGGAGTAGAGATGTAAAATCCCATCTAATTAACTGGTTAAACATTACATTTAACCGGTTAACTGATTAAAGGGGCAGGTAGGGGGACTGAAGCAGCCCCCCCCAACCACAGTCACCAGCTGCTTTGGCCAGGCTGGAGTGCCCCCTGCCTGTAGGGGGCCCACGGCGGGCAGGGGGACTGCTCCAGTCTCCACTAGTTAACTATAACTGGCAAACCATTAACATCCCTACTTGGGAGCCGGTTCCCTTGTCATTTCCCAGCTCCTGTTTGTTACAGGATTTGGCTACAAGTGTTGTATTGATATGAGAGCTCTATGACTTTGGGTTAAATGACTGTCCTTTAGGACTTGCAGTAACCTTAGTATTTTCCAGCGTTCATAAAGGTAAGCTTACCTAGGGGGCAAGATAAACCTGTCTTTAGCTGTTCTAGTGCCTGAAGAGTTTGCACTTAATTGGTGAAATCAAAGTTCAGAATTCACAACCATTTGGGGTTTTTTGCCATGCTTCTTAATAGTCTGCCCTGAAGTTGATGTTCTTGCTCTTGAGTCACTGGAGGACAGCTTATCACACTATTACTATTGTTCCAAAAATAGCATGGTAAGGAGGTGTCAAACAGGATTCCTCTCTTTGAAGACTACAGATGCTATTTCTGTAATAACTCACATTTGTTCAAGAAGTAAGTCTCAAGGTGCCGCTGGTATAGTGTGTAGTGTTTTTTGTTTTTTTAACTATCCCCTGTATCAAGCTGCATGCTGCAATGTAATCTTTGTCTGACATTAAATCACAATGAACACTGTTCACTGATCCAGCAAAGGACAATGAAGGCGTATAACTGCAGACTGATAAATTGGTCTGAATAAAATACAAAACATGCAGAGCCTGTTTTTGCCATTTGACATAATGTATAATTTTAATAATTTTATAGGCCTCTGAGCCACTCTGCTTTCATCAGGAGGTAGAAATAACTACAGGGAATGGAATATATTTTCCTTTGTTTGAAAAGGACCTAGTACTTTACATGTGCTACCGTGACAAAAAACCACAAACCAAAACAACAAACAAACAAAAAAACCAACCACCACCACCAAAACAGCATCACCACTTATTTGAACCAAACCAGGGAGCTTTGCAGGACCCTGATCTCTCTAGGTAAGTCATATGGATACAGCTTGTAACTCTGCTCTTGCTTAAAAAAAACCCCTCTGTAGTATACATTTTTAATCAAGGAAACTGGGCAGTGTTGCCAACTGTTGCTACTACTTCATGTGTGATGGGGCTTTGGAGCCTATTTCTTGATGACAGGAGAAGCTCCACTCTACCTGCAAAGTTCAGTCCTGACTAATGCTTTTTTTTTTGATGTCTTCAAATTGACAATGAAGTTGTGTTTTAAGCACTGCAAAACTAAAAGATGGTCACAGCATTGAACGGTCACAGGTGTGTGCGTGCGTGCGTGCGTGCGTGCGTGCGTGCGTGTGTGTGTGTGTGTGAGAGAGAGAATTTAAAGGCAGATCAAACAGAACACATGACCAGCAGGCACAACCATGACTGTAGTGAGCGGTGTTGCCCACGTGAGCACAGATAGAGAAATTACTTCACTAGAGTTGTTGGGATTGTCTACATGAAAGGCTTATTTTGGACTATGGGGATATGCTTTCTGAAGTGCATTTAATGTGTTGCACATTAATGTATGCTACATTAAAGTTCCCTAAAATATTTTCCCTGCTGGATCAATTAATACTAAGAATGTTAATGTACTCCCTCTCTAATATATACCTCCACAGTCTAGACAAGGGAGCAAGAAATGTATCAGTGCATGGAAGCTTGGAGGGAAGTTGAACTGAATGAAGGAAACGAGAACCTGATTGGTTGCTGGGTATCTTTTTAACAGAACTATACACAGACTATATTCTTTCAAGAGTCATATGCTGCAAACTTTCTGGATCACACGTTCTGGAAAATTTGCTTTGTTCTCAGAGTTTCATGATGCATGAATTTGTGGGGCATGAGCATCACTTAGGAAATTGTGCCCTGACCTTTAAATTTTCTCCCTAGTTTCCTTAGTAGCTGACAAGGAGAGATTAAAATGAAGGGGGCCAATGGGGTAGGGTGTGGGTTTGTGTGTGTATTAAGTCTCCCTAACAGTGCTGTAGAAAGTAAATCTAAAAGATTGTAGAATTATGGGCTGCTCTTTCTTTGGTAGTTATTTATACATTTATTGTGCATCTTTGTCTTGCCAAGTGATGGCATCTTCGGGGGCGTCATGCATTTCTTCCAGACCACCGCTGAACCTAGTGAGCAGGCATTCACTGACAGTGTGCATAATTTTGCAGCTGTGGTGTAACGCAGACAAAGGGCTATCGTGAAAGTCCTAGCAATACTGGTTGGCTGCACAACTGGTAGTGCTGCCTATTAAGTAAGGCTGCCAGATGGTTTTCAATCTAAAACCCTATTTTCAATTGCTTAGAAATTTGCCAAAATTTGTTTAGGCAGAAATTTTCCATGCTGGGTATTTTCCTCAAGCTACTAAAAAACCAGCAAAGCCATGTAGCCATTTCTGAGAAAAAGATGAAGGAAAATAATTTGTTTAAAAAACAATGGGGAAATGAGATGCTCTACAACAGTCATGTCAAACATGCGGCCTGATCGAATTTTTTTGCAGCCCGCGGACTACATCTTTATAAATTATCTAAGTGCGGCCTGCCCGGTTACATTGTTTATGATGGGTGGTCAACCCGCAGCTCTTTAGCCGCATGAGGCTCTTTGATTAAAGAAATGCAGCTCCTGCTGGTTCTGAACTGCATGCCCGGACTGCTCACGGCTGGCCACTCTGCGCGTGCATCCAAGTGCCTGCTCACGGCAGGCCGCTCTATGGATGCGCCCCAGTGCCAAGAGGGAGAAGTGTGTGGCTGATCCAGGACCCATGCATTAGATTACAGCGGCAGGAGAGGGAGGGCTGGGGGTGCCTGGCTCTGGGGAAGGAGAGGGGAGAATTGGGTTAGAGCGGGGAAGAGGTGGCTGGGAGTACCTGGCTCTTGGGGAGGGGTGAGGCATTGGGTTAGAATGGGGGGGGGGGTGGGCTGGGAGTGTCTGGCTCTGGGGGAGGGGTGAGGCATTGGGTTAGAGTGGGGGGTGGGGGTGGGCTGGAAGTGCAGGGCTCTGGGGGAGCAGGGAGGCTGGGCATTCCTTGCTCTGCAAGGAATTGGGTTAGAGCAGGGGAGGCTGAAGCACCTTAAACTCAAAGTCTCCATGGATGCAAATAACAATTTTACTTGGAGTTTATTTATTTATTTTCTAGCATTTACATCTTCAAGGGTAGCATTCTCAAAGATATTTCCACAACTATGCAGGCAAGAAACTTTTAAAGAACAAAAGCCTGTTATAACTGAGGTTCCAGTATATTTGCATAAATAGGGCTCTACCAAATTCATGGTCCATTTTTGTTAATTTCACGTACAGAAGATTTATTTTAAATAGTAAATTTCATTATTTCATTATTTAGGGGATCCTGATCCAATTTGGAGGACAGGCACTCCTCCCTTGGGCGTGCCTGCTGGAGTAACTTGTTGTAATACAGAGTAGGGATGTGAATCTTTAACATGTAAGAATCACCCTTATTGGGTGATGCTTACTAGTTATGGTTAACTTGTGGGGGCTGGAGCAGCCTCTGTCTGTCTTGGGCAGGGAGCACTTGCGTCGAACTGCGGCGGGTAGGGGGAGACCTCTTCACCTGCCTCTGTTTTAAGCAGTTAATGGGTTACGCTTAATGTTTAACTGGTTAATTGATTAAACAGGATTTTACATCCCAAATACGGAGGTGATGTATCATGTAAATGGAAGTCATTCCATACATGGATATAAAACATTAGAGGGAATACCAGTGGGTGGCTCTTAGAAACGTCAGGCTGGCGATTTTACTGCTAGTGCGGTCTTCAGATCTGGGCAGCCAGAATGCAGGGGCTGCTGATGGGGGAGCCTAGCTCTGTAGGCAGGGCCAGTAGCAGAGCAGAAGTAAGGGTGGCATGGCATGGTGTTGCTACCCTTACTTCTGTGCTGTTGCCTGCAGCCTAAGGCCCTCAGGCAGCACCAGTGTGTTTATTATGGTAAGTTGCTGAAACTGATTCTGTATCAAAAAACCTTGAGCACTCTGATTTGTGTGTGTTCTTGCCAAAACTTCAGATTAAAAAACAAGAAACTAAATCCCCAACCTTTACAGTTGCACAGATATAATCTGGACAACTTCCCCTCCTCTAGCTCACAGGTGCACACATACGCACACTCAGTGTGTTATACAATTATTGACTTTATAAGAAAATGGTTCCATTCTCTAGTGGTTTACATAGTCATAACAGGAGACATCCCCACTAGAGTTCTTGGTTTCTGAACATGACTTAAAAATCCCTGCAAATTGAAGCGGGCTAAGTTCAGTGATCTAACTCCTACTTCATTATTTCATGTGCCAGGTCAAATAATATGACAGCACTGCTACAGGTTATGAAACCTTGACATTTAAGACCAGAGTATTTCAAGCCTACAGAACAAAGTCCATTAGCATAATGTAACCCAAAACTCCTGGCAGTGTCAAAATTATTTAGCAGAACTGAAACATCACACCAGATTCTTTGGTTTGATACGATACTGAAAGATAGAAAACAATTTTCCGTAATATATAGTTTATGAACATGCTACACAATTTTGCATTATAAAGTTTAACATAGGGTTGCGATTTTCCCATATTATGTTACACAAGTCTTTGAATTTATATCACATGTTAGAAGTCTGCTCCTGGACAAGCCAAATTAGAAATACATTTTTCATAGGATTTAGTTGAGGGGTGGGCAAGAAGCTGCCAGTGGGCTGGATCCAGCTAAGCCACCAGATCTGGCCTATGGCCACCTCACCAGAACCCTTAGGCAGAGAGCAGCTCACATTTAAACAGTTGGCTGCGCTGGACAGCTGGGGGACTGGGGCGAGGAGGGAGGCTTCACACACTGCCCCCACCCCAGCAAAATCTTCAGTTCTAGCCAACAGGAGCTGAGAAATTTTGCTGAGTTCAGGGATAGTGTGTGAGGCCCCCTTCCCCTCCCCGCCCCCTGCCAGGAGCAAACCCAGCCAATGGAGATTTCAGCAGACAGCCTGACTCCGGTTCCTGCAGAGCTACTTCCTGGCAGCTGCCTAGGTAAGTGCCTCCTAGCCAAAGCCTGTCTCTGGCACCCCATCCCGTCTCTCCCCTCCCCAGGCAACCACCCAAACACCCTGTAGTCCTTTTCCCCCTTCTCCCAGGTCACAGCTATCTCCCAGAGGCCCTCCCCCAGGCCAGAATTCTCTCCTGCACCCATACCCCCTCTTTGACCCTGCACCTTAAGCTCCCGCCCCAGATCATAACCCCCCCCCCTTTCACCCAAACTCCCTCTCAGACTCCACACTCCCTTCTGCACCCAACCTCACACCTCCTCCATAGAAGTGTGGCCCTTGAGCACTTGCCAAAATCTTGGAGTGACTCCCCCCCCCACTGTTAAAAATTATTTCCCACCCCTGTTTTAGTTCAATAGAGTAGGCTTCTGGTCTCAAATTTATACCTCTTAGCTAGGGCAAGACCATTCATCTATGTATACAAATGTATTTATAAGAGAATAATTATCAGAAGAGTGCCTCATTTATTCCATTGCACTGTGTAAAGCAAGTAAAGCATGGAAATAAATTATCAAGACTTAGCTGTATATTAAAATAAACTCACAGGATGCTCTCACAACATATACTACCTTTTTAAAAGAGCCCTCTTCATGTTTATAAAATCAATTCTATGGACTATATCATTGAAGGGTATTTAGGGTAGTACCTGGGAAATTCAACTGTGTAAGGATTTATCATAAAATTTAAAAATTAATTCAACTGCCTTTCACTAAGGAATATCTTATTTTAATCAGATGGTAAATTCCATATCTTAAAACTATAAAACTGCTTGCAAATTGACTTTATTCCCTCTTAGAATTTTTGTGTAAGTAAAGGAAAGGTACTGATGTAATGTGAAAATCAATTTGGCAAATCCCTTTCCTGAACTACTCCAGAGATGAAGGAAACAGGTTTGCTTTATTACAGAGCTAGTGAAGGAAATGTAAGGAAAAGCTAAACTTTTAAAGTTTCTGAAGAACTTTTACACTTTGTTTTCTTTTAGGAAAATTCAGGATTACATGAGACAAATTCCAATCCAATAGCACTGATGTGCAAACTTCTTTGATGAAAATACTTTTAAAAAATCACACCACTGTTGAGGTTAAGCACCACAAATGTGAACAACATGAATTTTTGAGCATGTGTATTCTAAAACTATTTGAAGCAACTCTGTTTATCAGAGACCTTAATAGAATACATAGTTAATGCTTCTGTATAAAGTGACTATATAATTATGTGGTTACAGATAGTCTTCAACCAAAACATTGAAATACCAGACACTTGTATTGATCTTATTTTCCCCTTTTCACTAAAGATAACTTGAAAAGGGAATGTCTCCAATTAAAAAAAAAAGTTTATCCAACACTGGCACTATCTTGTGCCCTTCCACTCCCCAAAAGTTAAAATTCAGTAGATAACCAACAGCTTAAGTTGTATCCATTACTTCAAAAGCACACTAAAATTGTCTTCTCTTCCCTAGTAAGGGATGTAATTACAAAATGGGCAAAGTAGCAATGGTCATGTTGGACATTATGCTAACTGATGAGCAATACCTGCTACTGTAGAAAAAAATCATTCAATATGCTGGCTTACATCTCAGTGATAGTGTAGCTCCATTATAGCCAGACCCTGAGAGTGTTCATGATCCAAGTATATCATAAACTCACAAAGGTGATAATCTCCAGGAATCTTCTGCAAACAGAGGAACATGCAATGCTGTAGAAGTGTTCTTACCATATATATACCACGTGTATGGCCAGCTAGGAAAATTACTGATGCTTAGGGAGCCTTAATTAATTATACCGTTTTTCTATTTAGTGACACTGATTTGGGCTGATATCACACTTCATTATTTTTCCTTTGTGTAACTGAAAAAGAACTACTGTCATCTTTGTACTTGCTTTCACAAGACTGAGAGAGGATAATGCTGCTTTAGTAGTATCCTGTCCCAATCAAAGAACTCATTTTTTTTTAAATGTTAAAACAATGAATTTCCATCATGCACTCAACTTTATAGGAGTTCATGGCTCTGGGCTTTATAGTAAAATTAAACATTTCAGTCTTGGACCAGGAATTGCTCTTGAAGGCTATTAGGTTTTAAAATCTTCAGTAATTGTTGTTAAACATGTGAAGACTGACAGACCCTCAGTAACTGCAACAGTTCTAGCCACCATTGAAACTGTTGACATACATGTAAGTAAAAAGGTCTGTCGTTATCAGTGTCTGCATAGACTTGTATGTTAATACATCTGACAATATTTGGCTTTTAGAAAATTTTCTTTTTATCAAAGGGTTTCATAGCTCCAGTGGCAGAATAAATACCTGCAATTGAAGTCCACTTCTTTCAACATGATATGAAGTGAGACATTAAACACAGCTTAAAATCAAGATTTGCTTCATACATTGTGCAATTTAGACTATCAGCATGCTTGTAGTATTGCAGTTTGCAGACTACAAAGAGACTGCTTTAAGAGTTGTTATGAATAAGCTTGGCAAAGTGCAAATAACAGAAGAAAAGCCATTTCTTTGACTAGGAAGGGTTAAGAATGAAATACAAGAGAGATAAGATGAAAGATCTTACCAAGGGCTGAAGCTTTGTAAGAACAGCTGATTTAAAACAGAAATCTGATTGTAATATTTGAATGTATTAAACACAGGGAATGACAACTTGGGATGCACAAGGATTAGTTTACTACACATAGACACTTGAAGAGCTAGCAAGTCAAGTTGGGAAATTGAATTGTCATAAAGCAAAGCGTGAGAGCCACTTCTTTCAGATGAAGGAACCTTCCACAAATCTGTAGAGTCCTCTAATGGCTCTTGTAAAGAGGGATGGGATATGAGGAAATGAGAAGGTATGGAGACAGTTGGTGGCTGAATAAAATTTCAGAAGAACGTATGCCCACACTTTATTTGTTGTCCAAAGCTGCTTGTTTTATTACACTTGACCTAGCCAATGGATATTGGTGTGTGGTTGGCCTGAGGCATATCTGAGACAAGAGGGGGGTGATTCAAAAAACTGCAATGGAAGTAAAACATTGCTTGCAATGAGTTGTTCAAGTCAGTTAAATATTTTCTGTCCTCATTCTCCTCAGTTCTAATCACTACCTCTGTTGCAGGAGATTTCAGTGAGAAGAATAGTAATCTGGTATCTTTCCTGGGAGGAAACAAGAAAGACTCAAAATTACAGGGAATCTGTGCATAGCTCACTGTTCATATTGGGTGGGTTATTAGCAGATGGGAGATTCAGTTGTCATTTGATGTTTGACTTTACAGTAAGGTTGTCAAGCACAGTTAACTAACATGATTTAACTGCAAAAAATCAAAGTTGTAATCACACTGTTAAACAGTAGTACAGGTTGAACCTCTCTAGTCTGGAACCCTAGGTACCTGACCAGATCCAAATGAGAGAATTTTCTGGACCACGGGAGGTCAATATTGTCTCGCATCATTACCAACACTTCAAGTGCTTACTGTGATGTTGGAGGGCATTTAGGGTAAACTAGAGCTAAATAACAGCATAGAACACTGAGAGCTAGGACTGGTGACAGTAAACAAACTTTATGGGACTGTGGTAATCTTGGCCACACCCATGAAAAATGGATATCCTGCTAACTTAAAATCATTCTGGACAACAGATGTTTCTGGACAAGAGAGTTCTGGATTAGAGAGGTTCAACCTACCTGTAAAACCAATTTAAATTAAATATTTTGGATGGTTTTTCTACACTTTCAAATAGATTGATTTCAGTTACCACAGAGAATATGAACTGTACAGTGCTAACTGTGTATTGTTTTTAATGACAAACATTTGCCCTGTAAAAATGAGATTTTTCAATTCCCCCATTACAGGCAGTGTAGTGCAGTCTCTTATTTGCAAAAGTTGGACTTAAGAATGTAGATTTTTTTTTGTTAAGTAACTGCATTCAAAAACAAAACAATGTAAAACTTTAGAGGCCTCAAGTCCACTCAATCCTTCTTGTTGTTCAGCCAATCACTCAGACATGATTGGTTACATTTGCAGGAAATAATAGTGACCACTTCTTGTTTACAACATTACCTGAAAGTGAGAACAGGCATTCACATGGCACTGTTACACTGCCATAGCAAAGCATTTATGTGCCAGATATGCTAAACATTTGTATGCCTTTTTATGCTTTGGTCACCATTGCAGATGACACAGTTCCATGCTGCTGATTCTCATTAAAAATAATTCATTAATTACATTTGTGACTTAACCTGGTTGAGTATTGTATGTGTCTTGTTCTGTTTTACCCCCATTCTGCCATATATTTAATGTTATAGCAGTCTCAGATAATGACCCAGCACATGTTGCTCATTTTAAGAACACTTTCACTGCATATTTGACAAAAGGCAGAGAAGGTATCAGTGTGAGACTTCTAAAAATAGCTATCCCACTCCATTTAAGGTTTAAGAATTTGACGAACCTTCTAAAATCTGAGAAACAGGAGGTGGGGAACTTACTTTTTTCAGAAGTCTTAAAAGAACAGACTCTGATGCAGAAACTATAGAACCCAAACCACCAGAAAAGAATATCAACTTTCTGCTAGTGGCATCTGACTCAGATGATGAAAATGAATGTCTGGTCTTCACTGCTTTGGATAATTATCAGGCAGAACCCATTACCAGCACGAATGCATGGCCCCTAGAATGGTGACTGAAGATTGAAGGGACATTTGAATCTATAAAGCATGTGGCGCGTAAATATCTTGCAAGCCAGCTAAAACAATGCCATGAAACACCTGTTCTCACATTCAGGCAACATAGTAAACAAGAAGCAGGCACCATTATCTCCTGCAAATAGCAACCACATTTGTTTGTCTGAGTAACTGGCTGAACAAGAAGTAGGATGGAGTGGACTAGTAGGCTCTAATTTTTATACTGTTTTGTTTCTGAATGCAATTATTTTGTATATAATTGCACATTTATAAGTTCCTATAGTACTTGTAACAGGGGAATTTGAAAACTATTGTTTGTTTTTCTTTTTACAGTGCAAATATTTGTTATAAATAAAGCGGGCAATGTATACCATGTATTCTGTTACTGAAATCCATATTTAAAATGTAGAAAAAATATCCAAAAATATTTAAATGGCATTCTATTATTGCTTAACAGCACAATTAATCCCACAATTATTCATGATTGATTTTTTTTTTAAATAGCATGACAGCCCCTACTTCACAGAGATTTCCACAATTCAGGGTAGGTCATAGTCTCTGCTTATCATTTTTCTGTGGCAGAACACACATACAGAGATAACTACTATTGCATTATGAGAATTACGTATCTTAAATATACTAAAAGACTTTATCTGGCATGTTGGGGGGAACAGTAGATGCCAGTAAGTGAAAAATGCCAATTAACTAAGAGGGAGGGGGTGCAGGCTTGGGCCAAGAAAGAGGGTATGGGGTGCAGGTTCTGGCAGGGATTTTGGGTGCAGGAGGGGGCTTAGGCAGGGAGTTGGAGCATGAGAGGAGTTTTGGGGTGCCAGTCTGAGGGGAAGAGGTTTGGCAAGGCAGCTTTGCAAGCTGTCCTCGCTCCAAGCTCTGGTGCAGCAGCTCCTTCCCATGGGAACTGTGGGGACAGCACTTGAGTACTGGGTAGGCATGCAGAGCTGCCTAGCTGTGCCTTTGCCTGGGAGCAGCTCTGCACCCACTGGACTATAAACTTGAAAAAAAATAATCTTCACGGAAAAGTTCAGATTCTATGGGTATCTACTTGAGAACCCAGAAATATTTTTGATCAGAGCTCTCTCTCTCTCTCTCTCTCTCTCTCTCTCTCTTTTTTTTTAATTAATTTTTTTTTGTGCCAAATATTTTACAATGTAAGACACGTAATTCTAAAGCCCAGGAAATCTCAGAAGCTTCACACTAAGTTCTGGAAACTTCCTTTTCCATAAGGTACACCAGTATCTAAAAATAGGGACATAGGTCAATGTGAGTGCCTAAAACTTAAACCACCTAAACCTGTACCTGGTCACTTAAATAAAGAGCAGCCTGACATTCAGAGATCATTATAGCTGCAAAGTCTCTGAAAGGCTTTTAGTTAGGTGCTTGACTGTAGTCACCTGAACTTGAAAAGGTTTAGCCAAATCTTTAAACTTCACTGGCAACAGAGAGAGATTCTTTGTATGCCTGCCAGTTCTATAAACTGGACTATGTGGTGTGTGTTGTTTCAGCAGGAGAAATTAACATTTTGTAGTAGGGATGTTGGCGTATGATTGTTTAAATGATTAACTGATAAATTTGGGTTTATCCATTAATCCAACGGACTACACTTCTCCCTTGCCTGCCTCTGTATCAGAGGCAGCAAGGGCGTCGGAGGCGGGAGCTAGTGCCCATGGAGAGCACTTTTAAGCCAGCTCCCCTCAAGTGTCAATTCCTGTGGAACCGCCCCCCCTCCACCACTTCTGTCCAGAGGTGTAGCGAGGGTGTTATGTACCCGGGGGCAAAGGAAAAATTTGTCTCCTCCCGCCCCCCCCCCCGCCGCCGCATGTGGTACGGGCCCGAACCTGGTGCACAGCTGAGGGAAACTTGTACCGCATCTTCCCATGAGCAGAATGAATTTTGTGTTGTGCACCTGTACTGAGTTCATGTGGCTTGTTTGGATGTGCCACCGTGGTACCCAAGTTATTAATAAATATTTTTAAACCTTTACCTTTTCTCTCTGCTGCCATGTCTCCTCCCCTTGTTCCATCAGCTCCCCTGGTGCCTGCTGCCCCCCAACTCCTCACCCTCCTCTGCTGTCCTGACTCCTGCCCTTCTCACTGCCCTCAGCCCTCCTGAGACCTGCCCCCCTCCACCAGCCCTTCTCTCCCCCCTGTGCCCACTCCTCCAGTAGCCCCACTCTGATCATGTGAGCTACCCCTCCTCATCCCCTCTTCTAACACTTCCCTCTACACACGTGCCCTGCCTCTCTCCTCTGGTGCTGGTCCCTCCCCTGCAGGTGTCTGCCCTTCTGCTTCACCCCCAGAATCCCCTGGCACCTGCACCTTCCCTTACCCCTGCACCCTCCTGGTGCCTCCCCCTTCTCTCACTGCCTCTGCCCCCTTTGCCCTCTTTTTCCCTGATGCCTACCCCCTCACCACCCTCTGCCCCCTTTCCCCTCATGCCCCTGTGCCCTAACACATGGCTTGCTCCATCCCTACCTTTCTCATGCCCACCCCTTCTTTCAAGCCTTCTCCCAGCACCTCCCCTCCCCCTCTAGACCCCAATGCCCTTCCCCTCTCCTCTCCCAGCATCACCCTGTCCCCCCTCCCACTGACACCTCCCCTCCTGCCCTTTTCTTCATTGTCTGCACTTGGCCACCTGCCATTTGTCTCTCCTCCAGGCTGTCCCTTGGTGCCTTCCTCTTCCACCTCCCTCCCCCTCCGCACAAGCCCCTTCCTCTCCCATCCCTCCCCCTCCCCTTCCGCACAAGCCCCTCCTCCTCCGCACAAGCCCCTTCCTCTCCCTTTCCTTCCCTGCCCTGCCGTACTGTACCTTCTGCCTTCCACTTTGCGGGGCCAGAATCTGCGCTCGGACCCCAGAAGTCCCCAGACCCCGAACTGGGAGCTAGGCTGTGCGGTGCAATGTGGCGCCGAGCAGTTTTTAAAGTCCCAGGCTGTGATGTCACATCATGCCCAGGCGTCTCCCCGGTCACCTGGAAATGCCGCGCATGGTGGCAGCAGCAGCCGGCAACGCATGCTGGGCAAGGGGGAGCTGACTGAACGCTGCACACAGTAGGGACATGCAGGGGGGCCGGCAGGTGGGGGCCTGGGCCCACTCCAGGCAGGGCCGCAGGAGAGACCCAGCTCCAAGTATAGCCGGAGCCCGGGCACCACGAGGCCATATAACTCGCCACCCATGAGCATCAGGTGAGTCTGCGCAGCGTGCGCTTGCTCTCATTCCGGCCCAGTGCCCCCCTAGTGTGGCGCCCGGGGGCAGTCGCCCCCCTGCCTCCCTTTCGCTCCACCTCTGCTTCTGTCTTTCGCAGAGGCAGCAGCACGCAGGGTGAGGGGGGGCACACACAAGCCGGTACATGTGGGAAACCTGCTCCCTGTGCATGTCAGCTCCACGGAGCCACTTGTTCTCCCATGGGGTTGAATGGGGAGTACTGGCTCCATAGAGCTGCCTACTTCCCCCTTCCCATGCTGCTGTCCATGTATCAGAGGCAGCAGTGTGGGGCGGGTGTAGGTGGGATACCAGAGCAGCCTCTGTCTGTGGGGAACTTGGACCTCCTGCAGACAGGGGCTGCCACTGCCTTGCACTGCTGCCTCTGGGCACGTCTAAACTACATTCCTCTTCCGAAAGAGGAATGTAAATGAGGCCGATCAAAAATTCAAATGAAGCGCGGATTTACAAATCTTGCACTTCATTTGCATAATCGTGTGAGCGCTTTTTCGAAAAAGGGTTTTTTGAAAAAGAAACCGCCATCTAGACAGGGTTCTTTGGGGGGGGGAAAAACCCTTTTTCAAAAGAACCGGTACTCAATTTTTCAGTAGTACGGATTCTTTCGAAAAAGGATTTTTTTTTCAAAAGAACCCCGTCTAGATTTCGAAAAAGCGCTCTCACGCGCTTCATTTGAATTTTCGATCGGCCTCATTTACATGCCTCTTTCGGAAGAGGAATGTAGTTTAGATGCGCCCCCCGATACAGAGACAACAGCATCGGGTGGCAGAAGGCTTCCTAGGAACGGAAACAGGAATGTACTGGCTGCTGGCCCAGTTCCCGGGTAGAAGCATTTTAGTAACTGTATAACTGCTAAAAATCATTGCAGCTCCACAGTTACAAAAATAAATGATAGCTAACATCCCGATTTTGTAGTAATTCTTTGGGTTTCCCTTTTGAAAATGTTAAGTGTGTACCAGACTTACAAAATTAGGAAGTGCCATAATTTAAGGTTGCTTATCTAACCATAATTCCTCCACTTTGTGTGTATGCAGTATGATACAATATTTAGTTACAGTCTGTTTTTCCCCTCCTGCCCACCTATCTTTATTGTTAGGATAAGAATATATCTTTGAAATTATTTTATTTCAGAGCTGATGTTCTAGTCTCTCTAGAGAGTAGGTGTATTACTGCTTCTGGTTAAGCAAAGTAACCTGAGAACAATGAGTATATAAATAGATGTATTTTGATTTCTTTGCACCACATGTCCAGATCCTCTAATTATTTAAGAATCAAGTAAACAAATCTCCAAAACCTACAGGCAAAAAACAGCATACCCTAACACAGAGAGCTGGGGTCAGTGTAAACAGTACAAACAAAATAAAATATGTCCAATACCTATTGCACATGGAATACCAAAAACAAAATAACTAAACTGAACATATCCAAAAATCACTAACCACATTTAACCAACCGTAAGGGAAACTTTTTTAGCATTTTTTTATGATTTGGGCACCAAAAGCGACAGGAGCATAAGAGGTTGTTTTTGGATATGTCTATCATGAGTAGTCTTTTTATCACCTCGATGGAACTGATAATATGGGAAATAGCCTTTTCCTTCCTCTCAGTACCCTTCACAGTGATCTTTAGTTGCATCTGTTTTAGATTCTATTCTGCTAATTCAAAATGTTTCTAAGTCCAGTTCTTCACCGCATCCTACTCCTTATATTTCATTGGGGATGGGGGATATGCAAACTAAAATTGATATATTTTGAGACTGTCGATACTGTTTTTCAAAGGCAATGCTAAATTTAGAATTGTGTAAGAGGCGGAAGGAAAAATTGGTTAAGACCAAGGATTTCTCCTCGTGGTCTGCTAGCTTCTTTATGTGGTGGTATCATAGCAGTTCTAGCTATAAAAGATAATGTGCTTGTTGACCTGAAATGAAAACTAACGTAAAACTGTATTAAAACCATTACTGATTTTTGGTAGTAACTGACTTTTCTTTGATCACATTAAAAGTATATTATCAGGCCTGTACACAGGAATTTCTGTGGGAGGGTGCAAGCTGTGGGAGAGGCTGGCCCCATGGCCTAGCCCTGCCGCCAACCTCTCTTCTGGGGGTAGGAAGAGCAGGAATCAATCCCAGGTTTCCCTGGGCTGGTTAGGGCATGGGGGGAAGGAGGCTGGTGGCGCACCACCTTTTGCTTTCCCACACCAGCTGGAATTGGGCCCATGGCAGACCATAGAGGACTGTGGAAGGTTGCCTTTACACCCTTCGCAACCCCCCTCCCCTGTGTATGGGCCTGATCATCTTGAAAGAAATTCTCCATTTTTGATGATTCAGGTTCCATTAGTAGCATCTATTTTAGTCATTGTAATATCACTAGCCAACAATCTGCTAATGAGAGAGGTCTGGAAATGAAAAGTCTGAAGTTTCATAAAAAATAATCACTTTCCTGGTATAGCTAAAATAACTCCTAATGGCAGAAAAGTAACTACATTATCTGAATTCTCTTCTCAGATTTCCAGACCTCAGTATTTTCCCACTAAACTTAATCAAATTAAAATCTCTATTTTATAATATAACTGTGATTTTCTGTCTATTAAGCTGAGATAGATTGCTTTTGTATGTGAAGATGTGGATTCAGATGTCAGGTCTGATATATTTTTGTTTGAAACAAGTAATGTCATGTTAGCATAAAAACCTCTTTGCTTTTTTATATTTATGTTTAACTATTTGTATGGGAATCATTTTTGAGGACTTTTTCTAGTAGAATTTGATGTATTCTATTTGAATGAATCTATATTGAATTACTTCTAAAGCTTAAATGTTTTTCCCCAACCATGAGTGGAGTTATCGAGTGGTTGAAATAACATTTTAATAGTATTGTTTGTAGACACAGTTGCTATGTGTTATTCCTTGCCTTGTTTATTTTTTTAAGTTAACCCCCCCAGTTTAAATTTTTTATGTAAGTATGTGGATCTGGTGTGGACTAGCTTGCATTTTAAATTTTAAAAAGGTTAGTTTTACAACCCTGACTATAGTTGCATTTTTTTGTTTTGTTTACAACTGTGGTAATACAATCTTGGCTGGTAAGTGTTTTGAAATATTTTCCTGGTTAAGTATTCATAGATGTGCTTTAGTTGGATGTTAAATTCTTTCTTTTTTCCAGACTTCATTGCTTTGAACAAAGTCTTGTAGAAATAGGGTATGACAGGATTAACATTGCAGAGAGCTGGAACAGGTCTGCCTTTAGGGACTGTAACTGTTGGAAAGATTTTTATTTAAAGGTAAAACATTATTTTGCCTGATTTTGGGTATGTGTATGAGAGAGAGAACATAAAAATCTTGTTTCTAGACTTAGGATGCATTTCATATAATATTTAACATTTCATTAGATGTGAAATATTGAAGTGAAATGGTTTGTGTAATTAGCAGTCCCATTAAGTTTAAAATTGCAGCATTTAATCAAATAGAACAAATTGTAATTTACCAAAATTAGACTTACACTTTTCTATATTTTCTGCCCTTCATTGTGACTGATCACATTTTTTAACATGTAAAAATACTGTCTCCTTTTCCAGTCAGTCTGTTGTGGTTTTTTTCTTTTTTGATGTCAGAAATGCCACCTGTGACATCAGGTTTACTGCCAAATTTGTCTGATTGGAAACCTGTCTACTAATAATGCAATCTTCCCCACAGTATCCTGTTGTTTACTTTCATACCTGAGGGAAATTATTGCTAGAACAATTAATAGTATGTCATATAGACACCTGGCTGAAGGGATTTATACAATTTAACTAGTATTTTAATAGGACCATTTTACTTTTCTTCCGGGTTAACATGCCTTTCCAAAAGTAGATTACCATCAGTTTCTGCTTTGATTACCACTTTGTGCCTTTTCCCCTTTTACCTTTAAGGTACAGTGTATATTGAAATGTTCATGATACTAAAAAACAAAACTTCTGGTTTTAAACACAGTCCTTAGAATATTTCCTTCTGTCCATTTCAAAAGAAATTCTGCCACTGCCTTTTATAAACATTAGTCTTAAATAAGAGTGGCCTTGGACATATTCCTACATTACACTGGTATCCTGTGAGTTACTCTCTGAAATATAGTATGAAAGATCCTTCAGAATTGGGACTATCTCCTCTATTAAAGCCTGAGTATACTCACATTTAGCCTTTGTTTGGGAAGGGAGAAAATTTCCAGGGATATGTTCACTGCCTCAACTTCAGATACAGACATAGAATCATAGAACACTAGAACTGGAAGGGACCTCAAGAGGTCAGAGTCCAGTCCCCTGCCTCCACAGCAGGACCTGGTTTAAAATGCATCTGAGCATTTGTGGCAATGTATGTAAATAGAGAAAAATCTCTATTGTTTTGGTGAAAATGTTGTCTGAAACCACTGGAACGAAACAAAGCAAAAGTCTCAGAGGGTAGCCATGTTAGTCTGCAAAAATAACAAGAGGTCCTATGGCAACTTAGAAATTAACAGATTTATTAGGGCATAAACTTTTGTGGGTAAAACCCACTTCATCAGATGAATTTGAGTTGAGTTTAGAGGCATGGGTATATAGACATGGGTATGTATCAGGACAACAAAAGAAAAAAGGTACTTGTGTAAATGAGCCTTATCAAGTCAGTATGGAAGTGGCTAGTTCACAGCAGTTCATGTGGAAATGTGGATATCAAAAGAGGTGACATGGGCTTTGTAATGCACTAACCACTTAAGATCTTTATTCAATCCTAACTTGATTGTATTGAATTTGCAAATGAATTCCAGTTCAGCTGTCTCCCTTTGTAATCAGGTTTTGAAATTCTTTTGAGGAGGATGGCTACTTTCAAATCCATTACTGAATGTCCTGGGAGGTTAAAATACTCTCCCATAGGCTTATGTATCTTACCATTCCTGATGTCTGAGTAGTCTCAATTTTATCCTTTGGCCAATATACATGGCAGAGGGGCATGTGTAGATATGTGAACAGAGTTGGGAATGGGGTTTATTGCATTAATAGGTTCCTGAGTAAGGGTGTTTCTGTGCTGTGTGTTGTGTAGCTCCTGGTGAGTATTTGCTTCAGGTTGGGGAACTGTCTGTAGAAGAGGACTGGCCTGTCTCCTAGGGTCTGTGAGAGTGAGGGATCATTTCTCAGGATAGGTTGCAGATTGTCAATTTACAATCTGCAACAAACCCTGTTGCCAACTCTGTACACGTATCTACAAAAGTGACAACATCATGTGATCTAACCATGTAAGCCACACCCATCAGGGGCTCATCCCACCTACACATCCACTAAGGTAACATATGCCATCAAGTGCCAGTAATTCCCCTCTGCCGTGTATATTGTGGAAATCCAGATTTTGCAGTCTTGCAGTCTGCTAGACTAAACAACGGGCAATACTGTAGCCCTAAAGTTGTTGTCCATCACATGGAGAATGAGAACACCAATTTTACTAATCCTTGCACACAAAGAGAGCACTCTACCTTCGCAGAATATTTTTTCTAAACATTAATTCCTTTCTCTAATTCTACACATACTTTTTATACTCTCTCTCCTGCTCCCCTCCCCCAATCAAAAGCTGCAGTGCCACCCCTTGTTTGCCAGGAATGGGCTAAGGTTTGGCCAGAGGCTCTGGCAAGATGCAGCTTGTGTGAAAGCATGAACCCTGCTTTGAGCTGCAGGCTGTGTGCCAGGCACCGTGCTCTGCAGCATTAGCACAGAAGTAACATCCAAAACTATTTAAATAAATGGTATTCTGTTATTTCACTGTGATTAAAACTCTGATTAATCATTACTTTAAAAAAATACTGCGATTAATCATGTTTTTTAGAAATCCTTTGCCAGTCCTAATTTATAGTTGTCCCAATGATGACACAAAGACCTGGTTTACACTGGGAGTTTCAGTTGAACTTAGCCACATTAAGTCGATTTTTCTAAATGATGATTTCACATTACCAAGCCTGTTCTTTTAAGGGCCATTAAATTTAATTTCTGTACTCCTGCTTTCATGAGGAGTAACTGCTAATTTCAATCTTGCATGCTCAGTTTTCCAGTAGCGCAGATGCAGTGCTATGAAAGTTGACATTCTTGGCCTCTGGCAGGTGTCCCACAATGCTCTGTGGTGGCCGCTCTGGCCACGACTTTGAAGTCTCCTGCTCTCCAAGTGAACAGGAAAAGCCCCCAGAAAAATTTGCATTTCATTTCCAGTGTGGCTAGCCGTCCCGAGAGCAGGAAGCACGCCTGACCATGAGTTGCTAGGATGGAGCATTCAAGAGATCCTGGACCTCATTGCTATGTGGGGAGAAGAATCTGTTCTCACAGAACTACGAACGAGCAAAAGAAACTATATGCCAAGATCGCAAAGGGCCTGGAGGGGAGAGGATATGCCAGGGATGCCCAGCAGTGCCGAGTGAAAATAAAGGAGCTGAGGCAATCATACCAAAAGACATAGGAAGCAAATGGATGATCTAGAGCTTTGCTATAAACATGCCACTTCTGTGAGCAGCAGCATGTGATTCTAGGGGTCAGAGAAAGGGGAACCCTAACCAGCTTCCCTTGGGATTCCTCCCAAGACACTTAGGCAACCTTGGGCAGCAGCATGGAGGACAGCGTGGTGGTAGGAGGCGGCAAATGGTCAACAGGTGAGTGAGGCAACAGGTCACTGAGAGCCAAGAACTTTTTGTAACTTTGGAGACAATCCCCTCTTCCCAGGATGTCTCACAGTTGGGCACTGATCCTGGGGAGGGCACTTCTGGTGCAATCACATTTTTTATCATGCAAAAAGTGGGCTAAGGCAATCGGGTGTGATCTGTGGCAGCCACTGTGCCTGCATGACGGGGAGATGTAGTCCCTGGAATGGCTTGTTAATGTGTCTGGTGATGGAGCGGGAATCCTCCCTGCACAGCTCCATAAAGCTCTCATAGAGGAAATCTTTCATCCTTCTCACAAGATTTCTGGGCAGGCCTGCCTTATTCCATCCTCCAGGATAAGATACCTTTCCATGGCAAGCCAGTAGTAAGCATCATCGCAGTGTAACTGCCACCAGGTGGATTTGAACCTGGGACCTCTGGACCTTAGTGTAGAAGCCAGCTGGCTCTCAGCTTAGACTTTTTCTTACCTCTTGCTATAAGTGGTCTAAGTGCCACTACATGGGACAGTGTGTGGGTTACAGCAGCACAAAGCAATGCAGCATAATGCCTAGGTTTCTGGTCACATTCAGTCAACTTCTGCTCCCTATCACTATGTGATTTGGAGAAGACAGATATTTTGCATGGCAAGCTGGATGAATCAGGGGAAGCTATTAGCTGATGCCTCTGCAGCAAACCTCTGTTTGCTCATCACCAGTGAAGCATGGCTGGAGCCCCTGTGCTGCCCTGCTGCCTTGCCCAGACCCCCTCTACCCTTCCTTCTACCTGCATGCTCTAGCAGGAAGAGAAAGCTGCACGCTTCCGGCAAATGTGGGGTGCCAAACACAAGGGTACTGCATAAGCCCTGGCCTTGCTCTGCTGCCACACCTGGGCCCACTGCCTGGTCGAATGTATTAAGGTTGATTTTTTTTTTTTTTAAGCATCCGATTTTGTAAAGTCAAAGATGCATGTCCTCACTGCACAAGAATTTGATGTAGTTCAAGGTAGTACATCCCCAGCAGGGTGGCTACCGTCAACTTTGAGAGCAATGCACTTTGGGTAGCTATCCCACTTTGTATTCTGGGTTATTCTCCCAGTACACGTTGGGACTAAAACTGTGCAGTCGGTGTGCTGAGGGGCACGCCCCCCTCAGCGATCCCGAAGTCCCCAGAGTTGGGTTATTGTCCCCCTTTCCCAGGCAAATATGGCCCAAAGGCCTAGTTCAGGGTACATACGGCTCAATGACCTAGTTAAAAACACCGTTCCCCCATCAGGGTATACGGCCCGGAGGCCAAGTCACAAACACAGTCCCTTCTATCAGGGTATATACGGCTCAGAGGCCTAGTCCACACACAGTTCCCTCTATCAGGGTGTGACGTAGTGGGGGTACCTTGCTGGTTGCTATGCTGGGCAGTGGGTTGTCAGTGACCTCCACTGGCTGCTGTCTGCAGCACGGCCCAGCAGGGCAGGGGATGAGTCATTATGCAAGGGGGCTTCGAAACTCGTCAGACAGGTATCTCCCATGGAGCGGAACAATGGAAAAGAAGGGGGCGAGGCCAGACCTGGCTGGGGGCAGGGCTGGAAGGGAGTGGGTTTTAGTTGGGCTGTCTGGGATCATGGAGGAGACAGCCTAGGGCCCAGGGGGGCTGGAATTTAGGGGCCCAGCATCCCCCATCTCAAGGGGGGCTGAGGCATCCTAGGGCTGGTTCCTGTAACCAGATGACATCTGTGCTGTGCTGTATCCTGGAGAAGCAATAAACTCCCTCTATTCTACTGGCTGGTGGAGTCTGTCCATGCCATTACGGGGGGTGCAGGAGTCGGGGGACCTCGACGTACCGCCACAGTGGTGTCAGAAGTGGGATGCACTGCACCCCACGGATGGAGCTCCCAGCAGCAAGTGACAAGGCGCAGTAGAAGCAAGGGCCTTAGAGCCAGGCGTGCTGGAGACAGAGCGAAGCGGTTCCTGAGAATCGTGGGGCGCAGCAGCACTAGACTGGTGAGTCTGCACCGAGGGGACCAGCGGGGAGATGGCCTACACCCAACTCCTGAAGGCAGAGCTGGTGAAGCTGTGCAGAGAGAGGGGCTTGCCTGTGCGGAGTGCAACCAAGGCCCAGCTGATTGCCCGGCTGGAGGAGAATGACCAGCCACAGGGCTGGGATCATATCCCAGTAGGGAGCAGCCAGACCCCCCCCCGGGAGCGTGTCAGGCTCTGAGGGTGGGCGGAGCACTGGAATCCACCGGAGAGACGGGACAGCCTCCCAGGGGAACCCTGCAAACAGTAGTCCACCCAGGGGAGGGTCCAACCCAGCGGAGCTGCGGCGGCTGGAGATCCAGCTGCAGATGAAGGAATTGGAAGTCCAGGACCGCAGAGAGCAGCGACAGCATGAGCTGGCCATGGCAGAGCGGAGAAGCGTTAGGGCCCCGGCTGCGCCGAGTGTGGATGGGCCCCAAGGGCCCAGGGCGGCCAGATGTTTGGAGAAGCTCGTGGTGGCCCAACTGAAGGACGTGGGTGACATAGACGGGTTTCTCAGCTCCTTTGAGAGGGCCTGTGGACTGCAACGGGTCCCCACAGCTGACTGGCTACAGGAGCTCATCGCCACACTGAATCAGGAGGTTGCCAGGGTGCTCAATCAGCTGGAGGACCTACAGCCAGGGGATTGTAACCGAGTCAAGGAGGCCCTGCTGCACAAGTTCGGGCTCACCCCCGAGATGTACAGGAAGAAGTTCCGGGGGGTGCAGAAGGGGCCACGGGAGACCTATGTGGATATGGCCTCCCGCCTGGTGCAATACTGCCGCAAGTGGGTGTCTGGAGTCGGAGCCCAGACCGCAGAGGACCTGCTCAAGCTGATCATGATGGAGCAGTTCTATGAAGTGTGCACACCCAGCCTGAGGCTGTGGCTCAAGGACCAGAGGCCAGAGAACCCCCAGGAAGCCGGGAGGCTGGCGGACGAGTTCACAGAGAGCCGGTCCGGGTGTGAACGGGAGTCCCGGAGAGAAAGGGAATCGCGCAGAGACCGGTTCTCAGCTGAGCGACGGAGAGAGGCACCTCCGAGGCGAGCCCCAGGGACCAGGACCAGTCAACGGTGCCCCAGAAAACCAGCCAGGGCCCGGGCAGAGCCGACCCAAAAGGGCCCACAGAACCTAACCTGCCATCGCTGTGGGCAACGAGGCCATAAGAGAGCTCATTGCGCCAGGCACAAGAACAGGTCCCATGACCTGGGACTTTCCAGGGTTAACTGGCTGGGGCTGGAGGAAGGGCAGGCTGCCCCAGAGGCAGGGGCTGGCAGGCAAACCTCAGCTCAGAGTGGGGGAAAGGATGCTCGGTGCACCTCCCATGGGAGATCTAACCCTCGGGAGGTGGATTTCTCTGTGTACCGGGTGGGGACAGGGTGGCCCCTGCAGAGTGAGTGCCTCCTACCCCTGGAGGTGGATGGTCGGAAGGTGACGGGTTTCTGGGACACGGGGGCGGAGGTGACGCTGGCCCGATCTGACATAGTGGCCCCAGACCGGGTTCTACCCCACGCTCAGCTGACCCTGAAGGGCATAGACGGGTCCCCGTTTAAAGTGCCTGTAGCCAGGGTGCATCTGAAATGGGGGGCCAAAGAAGGTCTCAAGGAAGTGGGGGTGCACCCACACTTGCCCACGGAAGTGCTGATGGGGAATGACCTAGAGGAGTGGCCCCATGAATCCCAGTGGGCTCTAGTCACCGCCCGTAGCCAGAGCCAGCGAGGGGCTGGCAACCTGGATCCAAGGAAGGACTCCCGGCAGGGTCCTGAGGGTCCCACCCCAGGGGACACGGGGTCCAGCCAAGCTGGAACTCCGGACCTAGGCAAGGGTGGGGAACAGGTCCCGATACCTGCCCCAGCAGCTGAATTCCAGGCTGCGGTGCAGGCAGACCCCTCCTTGCAGAAGCTGAGGGACCAGGCTGGCCTCCGTGCAGCTCAGCCCCTGGGGAGAGGTGGCCAGGAGAGATTCCTGTGGGAGCGGGGATTCCTGTTCCGGGAATGGCTTCCCCCCAGGAAGGTGAGGGCATGGGGGGTCCAGCGGCAGCTGGTCGTCCCCCAAAGGTATCGCCACAAGCTGCTGTATCTGGCCCACGACGTCCCCTTTGCAGGCCACCGGGGGATCCGGAGCACCCAGCTGAGGCTGCTCCAACACTTCTATTGGCCGGGGATATTTGCAGCCGTGCAGCGGTACTGCCGGTCCTGCAACTCCTGCCAGAGGGGCGGGAAGGCCCAAGACGGGAGGAAAGCTGCTTGGGGGCCCCTACCCCGTATAGAGGACCCCCTGCGCTTGCTGAGAGAGTTATGGGAGGGGAAGACCTCCCTGGATGGAGCGTTGGGAGTGGAAGACATCTTGGCTTTCCGGGAAAAGCTCGCTGGGCTCATGGGCCCAGCTAGAGAGACCCGGGCCAGAGATCAAGGGCAGTGGAAGGGCTGGTACAGCCACCGAAGAAAGGCCCGTGCCAGCCCCCCTGCCCCCGGAGCTGTGCAGCAATGGGACAGGGGAAAGCTGGCCCCTGCAGGGCATTGCCATGGCCGGCCCGAGTCAAGGGGAGCACCTGTGCCCCAGGGCGGGTTCCAACACAGAGGACCCAAACTTCCCTAGGTCACGAGCGGAGTGACCCTGCTCAGTTCGCTCTCAGAGGGGGGGAGAACTGTGATGTAGTGGGGGGTACCTTGCTGGTTGCTATGCTGGGCAGTGGGTTGTCAGTGACCTCCACTGGCTGCTGTCTGCAGCACGGCCCAGCAGGGCAGGGGATGAGTCATTATGCAAGGGGGCTTCGAAACTCGTCAGACAGGTATCTCCCATGGAGCGGAACAATGGAAAAGAAGGGGGCGAGGCCAGACCTGGCTGGGGGACAGGGCTAGAAGAGGGAGGTAGTTTCTGTCTGGGATCATGGAGGAGACAGCCTAGGGCCCAGAGGGGCTGGAATTTAGGGGCCCAGCATCCCCCATCTCAAGGGGGGCTGAGGCATCCTAGACCCGGTTCCTGTAACCAGATGACATCTGTGCTGTGCTGTATCCTGGAGAAGCAATAAACTCCCTCTATTTACTGGCTGGTGGAGTCTGCCCGTGCCATTACGGGGGGTGCAGGAGTCGGGGGACCCCGACGTGCCGCCACACAGGGTATATACAGCCTAGCGGCCTAGTCACAAACATAGTCCTCTCTATCAGAATATATACGGCTCCGAGGCCTGGTCCACGGCATAGTTCCCTTTATTAGGGTATATACAGCCCTGAAGTCCTAGTCCCAAAATACAGTTCCCTCTGTCAGGTTATATACAGCTCTGAGGCCTAGTTCACAGGGAAGCCTCCCAACTGCTAGGGAGTAGGAGTGTTGGGGGGGAGATAGCGGGACCCGGGCCTTCCCACTCCACCAGGTCCCAGCCCAGGGCCCTGCTGACAGTGGAGGACTCCACTGCCTGCTCGGCGGGGATGCTTCCTGAAATGCACCGAGCTCCCGAAGGACAATCCTCCGCCCTGGGCCACTTCCTACTGTCCCCGGCTCTCTGCTCAGCTCTCCAGGCGTTGCTCGATAGGATGGGCCCTCCCAGATGGCCTCCCGGGCTGGGACTGCTGCGGCTGGGGTTGCGGCTGCTGGGGCTGCTCAGGAGCTCCTTCTCCTCCAGCGGTCAGCCCAGACTAAGTGGCTCCCTGGGCTTTTATAGCTAGTCTCCCTTGAAAGCATGCCCAGTAGGGCCATGGGCGCGGTGCCCTTTCAGCCAGCTGGGCTGGGGCAACTCCCTACTGTTCAGTGCAGGGTAGGTACACCACGTCACAGGGTGGTTCTGGGTACATGTCATTAGCAGCCCATGATGCTCTCATTTCTCCTCCATACCTTCCACCCCACTTCAGAGCAAACAGCTTTTTTGCGCCCTTTTTTTTCTTGTTGGTTATCCATGTCGATACCATAGCAGCATGACCATGGAATCTATCGTGGATCCCATTGTGCATCAAAATGTGATGATGATAACCTTGATGTGTCTAATGCTGGAGTCTGTCCAGAGCATATCCAGGGTCCACTGAAAGGAGGAAGAATCTCAGGAGGCCATGAACATACTCTTCTGTGAAGCATTTGAGTTAAGGGCTGGAAAACGCCACTGGCATTCGATCCTCTAGCCACATTGGAATGCTGGTTCTGGTGCCATCAGACAAGCAGAGACTGGTGGGACTGCATTGTTATGCAGGTATGGGACAACCAGCAGTGGCTGCAAAACTTCCATATGCATAAGGCCATTTTCATGCAAATTTGTGAATTGCCTACCTCTGTCCTATAGTGCAAGAATACCAGAATGAGACACCTGCTCTGACAGTGGAGAAACATGTGGCAAATGCCTTGTGGAAGCTTGCAACACTAAACAACTACCCATCCATTGGGAATCAGTTTGGAGAGGGGATATCAATAGTGGGGGCTGCTGTGATTCAAGTACCCAACTGATAAAGTCCCACTCTGCTAGGGCCATGTCAGCTTCAGCAGCCGCATGCCTTAGTCAAAGAAATCAGTCAGGCTATTATTAAGCCTTTTACTCACATTCACAAAGCCTGGCCTAAAATCCCCCAGAAAATGAGGAAGTGGTAGCATTGAAAGCTTTGCATAAGTAGAACCTGAAATACAGGTTTGGTCACACTAAGTTGTAGTTTTGGCAAGTGGGATATGTAGGGCATTTTTTTCTCTGAGAAAGAGGAAGTGAACTGGATTTTATCTTGTATTTAATTTGAGCCAGATAACCCAGGATTGAAAGGATCTAGGTATCCATTAGTTACCACCAAAAAAAAATATTTTTTTTTTTTTTTGGTGAATGTTACTTTTAGCTAGGGATTCATCATCTGAAAGCAGCAATATTCCTGAACACATCAGTGTACCATTTTATTAACGACAGGTGTTTTTGCCATTTCCATAAAATCTTATTCTTCCACTAATCCAAACTTGTATTATAGAGCAACTAAGAAACCTGTCAGACTCATGCTCTCTTCTTCTATTTTGCTGTATTGTCAGAATTCAAAGCTTTTATTTAAAAAAAAAAAGCCCTTCTAATTGTTAAGATGACCTTTAGAATGTAAACAGATCTACTATTGTATTGCTTGGAGGCTGCAGCCTGCCAAATGAGATAATAGTAACGAGCAGTGCGGTGCGAAATGTTTCCATTCATCTAATTGGGGGACTGACTTTTGAAACCTTATTATGATGTATTGCAGGTATGGGGAACCTTTTTGGGTTGGCAGCTGCTGATCCACAGAAAAATCAATTGGGGACCACTGCGCTGAGTGGTAGTGGAGGGGTGCAGGGCTCTAAGGGCTAGGGCGGGCACTGGGGGGGCACTGTGGAGGCCGGGGCTTTTGGTGGACCAGTAATATGTATTTTCATAATTATTATTTGCGTGGGCGGGAGGGGAGGGGGAAGGGCAGGCGGCATCACGGAGCCTCTTGTCTTGGAGGAGGTCCAACTTTGAAAATAAGCATTGTGCATCTAGGGATGTCAACATGTGGACTACACGATTAACCAATAAGCCTGAGTTTATCTGTTAATCTTGTCAACTACATGCACTTCCTCCCCTTTGCTGCCTTTGTATCACCACCATGCTGTGCAATAGGGAGGCTGAGGGGCAGGTGGGAGCTGATGTGCACAAGGAGCTGGCTTTCAAGCAGGCTCCCCACACATGCCAGCTCTGCTCCCTCTCTTGCTGCTTCCTACAGAGGCAGCGAGGGGAGGAGGGGAGGGAGACAGTTGCCAGTGCTTAAAAGCTGGTTTCCCCCCCCCCCCCCCAGCACCAGCTCCGTGATGCTGCCTCTATAGGGGGGAGGGGAGAATCTGCTGCAGACCAGGCTTGCTACAGACAGAGGCTGTTGCACAGCAGCAGCCCCTGTCCATGGATGGTCCTAGCTCACTACCGACAGAGGCTGTTCTGGCATCTCAGGTAGCAGCCTCGGACCTTGGTGAGCTTGGTCTCACTGTGGACAGAGGCTGCGTTGAGGGAATGCAGCATTTAAACCCCAATTTCTTGGTCTTGGGATCTGCCATAATGGTTTCTTCAAGAATGGAACTGACACTGGAGGAGGTTACATTATGCAGTATTAAAAGCTTACATTAAGTAACAAACTTAGGCCCACTGTTTTATGTAAGCTGAGCGCTTGTGCAGCCTCTCAGGAGAGATTGCAGTGCCTCCCAGCTAATTAGCAGAGTGCCCACCACTAGGTATTTTTTTTTCTACTGGTGGTGCACATTTGCACATGCCTTGGTGCACTTAAAATTAATCTGTACATGAATGGAAAAAAATCCATACATGGATGGAAAAGATTGGAGGGAACATTGCTTAGGCCTTGTCTACATTACCATGGGCTGTCAATCTAAGTTAGGCAACTCATGTAGCTGAAGTTGGCATACTCAGAGCTACATACCCATGGTGTCTTCACTGTGGTAAGTCAATTGTTGATGCTTTCCTGCCAGTTCCATCTACGCTTCTCATTCTGGGGAGCGAGAAGGGAGTACTGGAATTGAAGGTCGATAAAATATCTGCCCATCGATCTGGCGGGCACTTGCCCTTACAGTACAACATAACTCTAACTGTAACCTAACAGAATAATTGAGCACCCTCTGAAAAAAGTATCTGAACCAGAGGTATAGAGCAGTTCCTAATTTGTCTCTGCTGGCCGTGAGAAGGAACTGAGAGAGCCAAAGTGCCATACCCCTTGTCATTGCCTCACTCCTTTAATAATAGGAGTGGTGAGGGGACAGGAGAAGAGGGGGCATGGGAGCGCTCCACTGGGCACTGCTAGTTAGGTTCCAACTTCTTAAGCAGCACACGGTACATCCCATGAGTGGCAATATACTGAGGCCAGTATATTGATAGAGATTGTGCCTCTCCTCCTCCCTTTTCCACCTCCTCTAACATAAGCCTCAATTGACTGAAGGCAGATATCTGGGATTCAAGATATGTCCCTTTGGTGATGCAGCAGAATCCACTAATAACTGCCATTTGAGGTGCTGCCTGTAATTTTAGATGGGTACATGTCTGGGTACTGCTCTGTGTGCAAGAAGACATTTTCAACATTCATCCTGAAGGCTAGAGAAGGTAGACTGAAGCAATCTGTGGAAATATTGTAAGCTGTTCTCACAGGAGAAAAGAAAAAAGGCTCAAGAGAAAACTTTCAGTGTGTAATGGAGGTGATAATAATTCAAACAGCGATAGAAACAAGGATACCTTATTTGACTACTTTTTTTAAAATTTAGACTCTTGCATGGCATATAGATACGGTGGTTATGAGAGCATCAGAAATGTATGGACTACACTATAGTAGCATTACTTGGTCCTTAAATGCATTTAAAATTAAGAAATGGCCTTAAGTAGCGCAGTGTTTGTGTCATTTACTGCGGTGTTTTTCTTCCAGTACACAAAGCTTTTGGTGACAGCAGCTATAATGAAGATTTAATAAGGACATGTGACATGAGGCTGTTTCCTACTGTATTGTGTGAGGACTTAACAGCTTATGTTATAGCTTACTTTTCTTTCATGAAAGATTAACTACTTTTATTAAAGCCTTTTTCTTCTGGAATAATGCTGAATAATTCCTCTTGCAGCTGCTTACATAATATTGCTTTCAACACAATTAGAAATAAAACAGTGACATTTTAAAAAACCTGCTTCATTTTTTAACTTGACATTCTGTAGTAATGTTTCTGATGTGATTTAATTGAAAAAAATCCCCCTCCCAGAAACCCTCGGGCAATGATTAGTTTATGCTTTATTTTTACAAAAGCAAAGCTAGTGTTTTTTTCTCACTAGTGGAAATGTCTTACATTAGCTTTAAAAAGTATTTGTAGAAACTATGGTTTGCTCTAATTAATAAGTCTTACGTGTAACAATTGGTGCATCGTTAATGTCCAGTCTCTTCTGTGGTTTACCAGCATAGTTTACAAGCTCAAGTTTCAGCTTCTGTTTATTTCAGGGTTTCAGGAACAGAAACAGCATAATCTTTTGACAACAGTTTGTTTATGCCCATAGAAATAAAAAGGCAAACTTTGTATTCTCACTATTTAACAAATAGTATCAATAGATCATATACATAATATTTCCTCTCTTCAGGTGCATCTACACAGCACCCTAAACTTGAAATAAGATACTCAATTTATGCTACGCAAATTGTGTATCTTATTTTGAAGTTATTTTGAAATTTGGCCCATCTACACAGTGCCAAATTTCAAAATAGCGTGCTATTTCCAGCCATTTCTTATCCCTTGTGCAATGAGGTTTATCAGGATGGCAAAATAGCGCACCTGTTATTTTGAAATAATGGGCAGCTTGTGTAGATGCAGGGTAGTGCAGTGTAGATGTACCCTGGCTTAGTACGTAACATTCATTTAACCCTCCCCCATAGTTGGCATAGATTGACTTGAACCTTTGAGAAAGAAAGCTGTTTTGTATCTATATTGTTGAACTGAATATATACAGTGCAGCAACTGATTCTTTCAGGTTGTTCTTGTCATGAATTAAAGCCTTTACCTATGCTAATAGGCCTAAAGAAATAATTGATAGGCAGCAATTCGTAGCTATGATATTTAATAGGCAAAACCATAAATTCATAGACTACATACTTCTATCAGTACAGGCAAAATTTGTCCATCTTAAAACTAGTATTTTGGCATTAAGTTGTTTTTCCAATGGGATAAAGATTTGGTTTGTTGGATGACATACTTAAATTATTGTAAACTTATTTTATGGTCATTTAAAGTGTAAAATAAAAATATCACAAGTGTTTGATTATACGCTTATACTGTACCTGAGAAACAGTATTATACTTTTTAACTTTGCTACAAAAGTATGGAATCTGGTAAGGTACTACTGTTTCAAACAACCTATGAAAATACTGTTTTAGAGAAAACTACACAGTAAAAGTTCATTTAAGTGTAATATAATTTCTGTGCCTGGATTAGAACTATCCAAGATCTTTTGACCTTTAGAACTTGATCCCCAATTGTTCTTCGTCATCTTCAGATCATGCTGTAAGGTAGTGGTCTCCAACCTTTTTACACCCAAGATAACTTTTTAAATGTCAGAGCAAGCCAAGATCTACCCCACCCCTTTTGAGGCCCCACCCTCTCCATTCCCCTCCTCTCCATTACTTGCTGTCCCCAGCCCTTATTCACTCTCACTGGGTTGAGACAGGAGGTGCAGGCTCTGGGGTGGGAATGAGGGATTCGGGTATGGGAAGGGGTGAGAGGTGCAAGCTCTAGGAGGGAATTTGGGTGCAGGAGGAGGTGGAGAAGGGGATGCTGGTTCAGGGAGGGGGTTTCAGGCTGGAGAGTGCTGGGGTCAGGCAGAGGGTTGGGGTGCTGGAGCAAGCTGCAGGTTTGTGGATATGGGGGTGCAGGAATTTGGGTTGGAGTATATGAGGGGTTCAGGGCTGTGGGGTTGGGTGTATGATGGGCTCAGAGCACAGGTCTGGGATATGTGGATGGTGCAGGAGTGTTGTGGCACAGGACTAGGGATGTGAGGGGCTCAGGGCAGGGAGTTCAGGTATATGATAGGCTCAGGGCAGGGATTAGGGGGCAGTGCAGAAGTGTTATGATGCTGCAGCCAGATGTGGCCTTGGCCCCAATTGGGGGCTTGTTGGCCAGGCTTCATTTTTAAATAAAATATTATGTCCGCACACAACATTTCAGCATTGTCTTTATTTGTGAGAGGGGCGGAGAACCTATTTTGGGTCAGGGGCCACTGACCCACAGAAAAATCAATTGGGGACAACACAAGTGAGAGAGGAAAAAAAAAACAACCTCTCCAGACTCCTGCAAGCCTCACTGATGTGGCCCCAACTGAGACACTTCACTCCCCTGGCACTCCAGCCCCATGGAGGGTAGGGGGAAGGATAGATAGGACTGAGGTTCAAAGCCTCAGGCCAGGTTAACTCTTCTGGGGTTCCAGGATTAGTGGATTTTTTGGGCCCCTCTATGCTCTGAGATGGGGCCAAAAATGAGGGATCCAGTGTGCAGAACAAGGGCTGACAGTGAGTGAGATAGGGATGGGAGTGCAGAATTTGGGTGGAAAGTAGGGTACAGGAGCAAGCTGGGGGTAGGTGTTTGGCCAGGAGGGAGGGGCAGGAGCAGGGTGCTGGTGGGGGTCTGGCCAGGAGGCATGAGCAGGATGCTGGTGGGGGTCTGGCCATGAAGCAGAAGCAGGGTACTGGTGGGTGTCTGGCCTGGGGCCAAGGTGCTGGTGGGGGTCTGGCCAGGAGAGAGGGTGCAGGGGCAGCTCAGCCAATACCTAAAGGTCTCCAGGGATGAGGATCTCTGGGGCAGGAACTGCAGACAGTGCTGAAAGAAGCGCACATATGGCTCATTTAAGGAATCCAGCTGCTCCAGATCCTGCACCGCTATCTTAAATACTCCCTCGTCCCCCTCCCAGCCTTCCCCGGAGCACCGGGAAGGAAGGGAAAACAAGAAAGCACATGCACTGTTGTGGGCTGGGGAGGAGTGCGTACTTTCTTGTCTTCCCTGTGCTGCCTTCCTGTGGCTTGGGGGGAGGAAGCCCTGAGGCCGCGGGACTTCTCCCTCCATGCTGCAGGAAGCTGGAGCTGGCTCTATTTTTGTGGGAGGCTGTAGCACCAGTGCAGGCTCCTCATTGGGGGTGGGGAGAAAAGGGAGGCTGGGAACACTGGCTCATGATCAACTGGCAGTGCCCCCGTGACTGGTTGGGCTGTAAGGTTTGTCTGCTCACCGTGAAAACTTTGTTTCATTTTGACTTTTGATTTCTGGGTAATTGGATGTGATTGGGTAAGTTTCCAGAAAGGGAGGCTGACTGAGCTGAGTTCTGTTCAATCATTATTTTGTTATAGATATCGCATAATACAATTTGATGTGTGGATTTGTTGGTTATATTTAGCTGTTAATGTAAGATATTGGAAGAAATTTAGCAAAATAACCTAGTATAATTGATAATAGATTGACTGGCTATATTTGGTGGCAATAATTTTTATCAGCTTTGCAATGACAGTAGTTACTAAAATCCAAAAAGCAAAGGTATCTTTTAAACTCAGCAGAAAGCAACTATAAAGCTCCTCTTGGATCTTAATTTTGATCATAATGAAGCATCTTCTAACCACCTTCACCTTTTCTAAACAATTAATTTGTGGGGATAAAAGGCAGTCCTGTTAGGATTTGTAAGGCACTTCGTATTTATAAGATATTTTGGCTGAGAAAAAATATTCTAAAGCAACTAGTAATTTGAGTGTTGTAATTTTTGGGTGCTTATGTTAGGGGATATGTTCAAGGGTCTGATTTTTGTAGCAGGTCAGGATTTACTGGGGTGGTGTCCCGACAGGTCTTCTGCTCATCAGCGATGATAACCAGAAAGCTGCGTGCATGTGTGCTTGATCATGAGTGCTGTGTTGACTTGTGCAATTAGTCAACACAGCAGACTCCAAGAGAGCCTACAAAGACCACAAATCAGATAAGGATTGAAGGTGCCCAGCTAGGTTTATTAAGTGAAGTACAGTAATAATTGTCAGTAGACTCTACTGAACCACTACACTTATGTACCTGTTAACAATGGACTCAGCTCAGTCAGTGGAGGTTCCACTGCCCCCTAGGCTGGACAAAGACTGCCCCTCCAAGACGCCACTTTATATACAGGTACAAACAAGTTACACCTTGTTCCTGACATGTCAGGTTGCCACCCTCTGACGCTACTTAGAGATCGCCCATCACTCTGCACTTCATGGTTCGATTAGAACCTCTCTATCCATCATGCTGTCATTTTAGACCCTTTCCTGAACCTGGGTCAGTATGTGTGGGGAATGTGGGTACCAAGGTCTTTTTTTAATGAGCTGGTGGTACCATCCTTTTGGAATCTGCTTTCAACTTATGACTCGTACCAATTACTGTTCTACACCTAGGCCTATTACCAGTTGGTGTTTTGCACTCTCATTCCTGTTTGTGCCAAGTTCTGTGAACAGAGGCCTGCTTCTTGCTCACAGCATAGCTTTATATTAGCTAAGTTTTGTCCTTTTTTAGCTAGTCCTCAGGCATCAAACCAGGCCTGTGCTATATGGGCTTTTGTTTCAGGCCCTCATTTTACTACATTTTTTTTTTCCAGAAAGTGTTGAGGACACATTTTTTTAAGGGGAGCATTTGAATTTCAGAGTGTTGGGCACTTAACATAATAATCACTTCTGAAAGTTTTGTGCTTTCTTCTGGAATTTAATAAAATAATCTCTTGCTCAAAGCTATACTCATTTTACTTTAAATTTGTTCTTGTAATGGTGGTGGTGGTGGCGGCTCTAATTACAGAGATTGTTTCCAAAGCTGCTATTATCTCTTCTTTTCATCTACTACAGAAAAACAGATAAAAATAGTTACGAGTCAGTGGGGGTATAATAGCAAACAAATATAACAAGTTATATATAATCAGTTCTTTCTTTGTCAGTTCAACATTTAACTAAGTTGGCAGTGTTTGTATATCTAGGTTGGCTCAATTTTTTTTTAATTCACCCAAGCAAATTATTTATTTAGCTTTGTTGAGTAACACAGTGTGTCAGAGTCCTGGCAACAGTTTGGACAACCTAATAAAATTGTTCTAAGTTTAATGCAAGCCCCTGCGTTATAACTTCTGAAACAAAAGGATTTAGCACAATTTGCTTTGGAATAAATTGCACCAGCCAATAATGAGAAGATAGCAACAAAAGCAAAATAGCTTTTTTGGAGAGGTTTCAAAAGCACTACTGTGTTCTTTGATGGTTCAATATGTAGTCATTTGAGAGATGTTAAAACTACTTAACTGCTGCTTGCAAAATGTGTGTGTGTGGGGGGGGAGAGCTAGTGAAATGCTGGCTCTACAAGAAATGGAAAAGGAGGTATCTTGGGCTAGATGATCAACAAAGATATCTGCAATAAACTTTTATACCTGTAAAATGAAGACTTCGAAATTTGAGTCTATTCTGGTCCACACAAGTGAATTTCTGGGCCTTGCAAAACTGAATATGTCGACTGTTAGAAAGGATTTCCTCAGCTATAGTACAGAATGCTAGATGTGGCTCTTAAGAATTTAAAACATACTTGATCATCTATGGGGCTTTAAACTCATATAAAGCAAGTTTCTCCTACTGTTTAAATTGGAAGGCTGTCCAGAGATATAGTCAGTTGGATTGATTAAAGTTTTGTTTAAAGTAGGATTATTGACAATAGCTGTACTACTAGTGGCTGCTAAACTCCTTTCAGACAGGCCCTGTGACATGTCTGATGCAGTCCCTAGGACATCTAGTATTTGCTGCATCACTTTTAGAGATTGACAATAAGGATGTTAGAGATTGTGTAATTGAATAATCGTGTAACCGCACCAAAACTTAGCAGTTACACAATTATTTGATAGTCTCTGGAGGTGGGGCCAGCAGCTAGTCCACCCGTGGCCACACTCCCAAGGAGCCCCCTGCTACCCCATGCTGCTTCCTCTCTATCAGGGTGGCAGGTGGAAGCCACCCCACAAGGGGAGCTGGTATTAAAACTGGCTTCCTGAGCAGACCAGCTCTCACCTGCTGCCTCACGCTGCTGCCTCTGATAGAGAGGCAGCAGCGTGGAGTGCCAGCAACCTCTATTTGCAGGGGGCCCAAGCTCCTTACGGACAGAGGCTGCTCCATCATCCAAAAGAGCAGCTTCTGACTACGGTGAACCCAGGCCTGCTGCAGACAAAGGCTTCTCTGTGACAGCAGCCCCTCTCCATGGGGGACCTGAGTTCCCTGCTGATAATGGCTATGCCGGCATCCTGCCTGCCCTCTCACTGCGCTGCTGCCTCTAATACAGAGAAGCTGGTGCTGTGGGAAGCAGCAAGGGTGGGGCAGGCAGCTCCACGGAGCCAGCATGTGCAGAGAGCTGGCTTAAAAGCGCATATCAGCTCTCACCTGTGCCCCTCACCCTCTGCGCTGCTCCCTCTCAGAGGTGGGGAGAGCAGGCGGCTCCACTGGATATAGTACTCATGGGGAGACAGCTTAAAAGCCAGCTCCCCATGGGCACCAGCTCCTGCCTCCCCTCTCCCCTGTGCTGCTTCTGATTCAGAGGCAACAAGGGAGAGCAGTGCGTGTAGTCATTATGATTAACTGATAAGGCTAGGCTTATCGGTTAATCATTTAAATAACTATGCTAACATCCCTAGTTGAAAAGGTTTGCATTATTTCTTATAACAAGTAGTTACAGCATTGCAACATCTACTAACTGCTTCAGAGATTCAGTGTGTCCTGCTGATTTGAAAAATTTGGACCCGAAAAAACTAAAAAACTATTCTCAGCTATCTGTCTGTAAACGTGGACTACTGTGTCACCTAGTCCAGACTATGATCCACTAGAAGATTTACCCAGCGTGGCTCAGGTCTTTAACTGAAATAAGTTTTTTGTCTTCATTTAAAGCATTGTTTTGGGATGGGAATGGGGCTGAGGGGTTCATTATGCAGGCTGTTCCGGGGAGAGAGGACAGCCCCAGCCATCTCTCAGCACAGCACCTCGGGGCCAGGTGAGAAGCGCCTCTCCATACTAGGGATGTTAAGATGTGGGTAATTGACGAATTGTGTACTTGATACAATTTATATCAAGTACATGATTAGGTGATAAGCAGCGGCTCTGCAGTTTAAATGTAGTAGGATCCAGGTACGCAGGCTGGGGGTAGGTCTGGGACCTGGCACGAGCCAGGATTCAGCCGTTGTGGCTTGTGCTGGGTCCCGTACCGCTGTGGCTTTGCTTTTTAAATGTAGTATGAGCCGCTAGGCTCTTAAAACATTTAAAAGGTAGAGCTGCAGTGCGGGTGGCTCCCGGAGCTGACACAAGTCGGGACTGAGCAGTCCTGGTTCACGCCAGCTCCGGGATGGCTGCAGCTCTGCCTCCCCTGCCCCCCTCCAAGCAGCACCAGCTCCCGCTTCCCCCCCGCCCCCCACTTGCTGCAAGTGGAGAGGGAGGCAATAGTTGAGTAGTGACTCGACTACCTGATAACCCTAAGCTTATCGGGTAGTCAACTGCTCAAGTAGTCATTTACATCCCTACTCCATACTAGGGAAATAAAATCCCATTTAATGAGTTAATCCATTAATAAACATTATGTTCAACTGGTTAAACGTTTAAATGGGTGTGAGCTGGAGAAGCCCCCTGCAATGGGTGGGGGCTGCTCTGGCTGGGCTGGAGTCCTTCCCATCCACAGTGCTGGAGTGCTTCCCATCCAAAGTGCATTGGGCTGCTCTGGCCAGGTCGGACCCACTCCAGGCTGGAGCTGCTCTAGCCTGTCCATAGTGCCCCCCCGGCCTGTGGTGTGATGGGTTCTGCCAGGCCTCTAATTAATAGTAACTGGTATGCATCACCCAGAAAGGGTGATGTGACTGACTAAACTATTGACATACCTGGTTCATATAGCTGGGGAGATTGCAGTCCGCTGGCTAGGGGACAGAGAGATACACACAGAGACATACAAACGGACAAACTCTCTGAAATACATAAAACTTAGCTGTCCCTTTCTCCACCCCTGCTCTCCGCTGGCCCAGTGGGGTTATAGCTGTCCCAGTCCCCATCTCTTGGGCATTGCTGCCCCTGTCGTCATTCTGCAGTATAACTCCCTCCTACCAGACCCCTTCCTTTCCATTTTATGAGAAACAATCTAATTTCATGTACGACACAGAACTCTGATCTTGCTAGGATAAGAGGAAGCTGCATACCAGACTTGTTGGTCCTTGCTCTTACCATGTAGGAGGAATGCTTGAACAGACGACTCACAGACGGACTGACAGACAGATGCACATTTCTAAAATATATCATGTTTAGTAAGATTAAGATTATTGTCAAGTCCTATTTGGAGCTAGAAAAATGCTTACTTCAGATACATTAATGCATTTATGGGAAGGCTTCTGTAATATACTTCTCATGTGCCACATTGTAATTGTAAACATTGTGAGGGGGTTTTAATTCTTAAAGACAATTTTTCTTTAAAAATCACATCTTTTTAACCTATTTTTATTATGAGAGCTGCATGGTTAAACATATAACCATGTGGATCTGTCTGTCCATCTGTCTGTGAGTCTGTTCAAGCACTTCTAAGCGGTAAGAGCTAGGACCACCAAAGTTGGTATTCAGCTTCCTCTTATCCTAACTTAAACCCATGCAACTCTGGTTAAACACATAACTTACTTATCTACACACCATGTTCAAACTGGAGGAAGAGAAATCTTTGGGGATGGGAGTTAGAAGATTTAATTCTTCATCAACCAAATGGGTTACACTTTTCTCCTCTCTGGAGACTTGAATTACAGAGAAGAAGAAATTACTTTTCAGTATCTTTCACCAGCATTTCCTTCCTATTTGCAGTAGCACTCATGAAACTGAATAATAGAACATGTTATGCTACCAAAATTTTAGCAAGGCATTCTCTCAAAACATTCTACTTCATGAAGTGATGTACAGTAATTCGTCATTTAACACTATAGATGTGTTTCTGAAAATGTTCGTGCTAAGCAAAAACGTGCTATGCAGGGTCAATTTTCTCATTAAAAATAATGGAAAAGGCGGGGGTTGCATTTCAGGTGGGGGTGACAAAGTCAATTTTTTGTTGGTACTCGGTCATCAACGTCAACATTAGGTATCTAGCAACACAAGCAGCCACGGTTTGTTAAAACACAAAGATAAACACGTGAGTGAGAGGAGGAGTGCTGTGACTACATGTATTCATCTGCTCATGCATATTACCACTGTTTTCACAAACTTATACCGCCACACGAAGTAGTCTGCCACTTGATTATTTTCGTGTTATTTCGGGGACAGTCGTGTTATTCGAAAAACGTTCCCTAAAAAAAATCGTGCTATTCCGAAAACGTGTTAAGCAGGCACGTGTTAAACAAGTAATTACTGTATATGGCCCTCTGTGGGTGAAGTACTTTGCACATATGTTCAGCGTTCTTATCCACATGCTTTAAAATTCACAAATCCTTCTAATCCCGGTCTTCATGACTGTTCCCCACACCCTTTTATCTTCTGTTCTTTAGCACCTCGTGGAGGCTTTTCGGTGCTGGTGACAGCTAGTGCTTCCTGGATGTGATCTTTGTTTGCTACAGACTGGCTGTCCAGTGTCCATTGACTTTCAAGTGGCTAAAGGGTTGCAGTTTGAGAGAGTACCTTCTGCACCTGGTAGCAATTTGGTATTAAAGGCTTGGCATTACTACTATAGATTGTTAAAATGCAGATGCCATGTACATGCTGGCCTGGACACACATCCATGGGCTTGTAGCAGTGGCTGGATTATGCCAATTGTGCTGATTTTTTGACTTCCCAAACAAGGTGTCAAGTGCTTTATTATATCGTGAACCGAGACCTTATTTTTTAAGGCTTTTTAAAAATTCTCTTTGTCATTTGAGAGACTAACTGCCAAACCATTTCCTTCATCCAGAATTGTGGATTTTAAAATGTTAAATTTGGGGGGGGAGGGTTATCTTCCTCTTTTGTATATAAGGAAGGTCTTCATAAGATTATGGATTTATATATCCCATAGCAGAAGATACATTAAACCTGCAATAACTTACAGCTGTGTTTTTTTCCAGTACATGGAAAGCAAAATAAATTAACCCCTCTCGTTTGAAAATTGCTCATATGGAACTAATGCTGTTGGGATTAGGGGGATACAAGCAACTGGTCGAGTAGTCCACTACCGATAAGCCTAGGCTTATCGAATAGTTGAGTCACTATTCGATTATGCATTTTCTTCCCTCCCCTCCCCCCTTGCTTCCTCTGTATCAGAGGCAGAAAGGGTTGGGGGAGCAGGATCTGGCAGCAAGATGGGGAGCACCGTCTCTGCCAGGGAAGGGAGGCAGAGGTGCAGATTGGGAACAGGTGTGAGCTGTGACTGAGCAGTCCCAGATGGCTGCGGCTCTGCTTTTTAAATGTAGTAAAAGCCAGGCGGCTCTTACTGTATTTAAAAAGCAGAGCTGCAGTGGTCCCAGAGTTGGCGTGAGCCTGGACTGCTCAGTCCTGGCTCCTGCCAGGTCCTCTGCTGCAACTCTGCCTTCTAAATGTAATAAGATCCGGGCAGGTTAACCACTATTTAACATACCTAGTGTGGGATAAACAGTCTCTCGGAGTTCCTAGAAATCTGTGTCAGTTGAAACCTTTTGCAGGGTTCCGATGCTATAAATCAGCCAGCCTCCATGTTCCTTTTCAGCAACAGTGCAGCATGTTCAACTGCTGTATCCTCAACAGTTCCTTAGCTCCTCCTCCCCGTTCTCTGCCCCTTTGGATGTTTTTTGTATAATGTCCAGCCTGGGCGTACAACCTTGTGGTCAATTCTGAACTGTCATACTCAATCCTTTCCTGGTGGTTTGAATCTTCCATCTGTGAGTATCCGCATGGGCAGTTTACCCACTTCTTTTGACCCTCAAGATAAGGATTTCTTGAGTTAGTGGAAGGAACTAAGTGGTGACTGAGCCACTCCTGCTCTGACGTTCCTGGGACCCTGCACAATGCAAAGGGTTGGGGGAAGTGGCAGCACTTTCTAGAAGATTCTGAGATGGTGGGCCAGACATGCAGAGATGGTCGTACTCCAGGAGTGTGGCTCCCTCTGGGCAACCATCATCTCACAGAACCAGACTCATTATGGTAAGAACAATTTTTTTTTTGTCCTCAAGTGAGATAAGCAGAGGTCACTACAGAAGTGATTCGTGACTGAACAGCCTTCTGTAAATGCCCCAGTTTGACAGATCAACTTTGTAACTAATTCTCTGAAGCCATAAATCTGCAAACATTTGTTTACCATTTATCTCTGTAGTTTTTAGGATCTCCTAGCAATTCTTACCAGCTCTTGGTTTGAGAGAAAACATTGGAAATATTCCTCTTGCAGGGAGAAAACCATCAGTTAGCCCAAGGAGACTTTTTTAATGGGCATATAATCTTCCTATAACTAACCAAGTGCACTGGCTCTTCACTGCTTTCACCAGTTAATGCATCACTGCTTAATTTTAGTTGTTTAACACAGACTGTCATTGCTAAAGAGACAGAACAGGATGTAAAGAACTCTGTTATACTGAGGAATTTCACAAAACAAATTGGAACTGGGTTTGAAACACTTGTACCTTTTTTTTGGTCTCTTATATTATTTCAAGACTGTTTTGATTGCAGTCCTCTTACTTTACAGGGTTCCTTTGTAAAACTGCATTTATTATAAAATGTTTGGCAACGCTAAAGACAATGTTCTACTTTTAAATACTTAAACTCAAGAACTCTGTCCTTAGATTTGGAGGTCTCCATAAAGAAGTTGTTTTTCTTCTGAAAAGAAGCTGATTGTTGAAAGGAAAAAAAAAAGATTTAAGGGAGTTTAATCTTTAGGAAAGATGCTACATTTGACACTTCTGGAATTGAAGTATTAATAAACAGAAATCTTTTCTCCTTGAACTAGAAACCTTAGCATTAAAATTTGAGGTAGGAAGGGAGTTCCTCTACATTTGATTCAGTCTCATCTCTGTATAGACCTATTAACAAGTCACAAATAAATAAACAGACAATGCTGTACATACCTACAGTATTTATATGATGTATAATTGAGAATAGTGGGAAGCAGTAAGGTGATTTTGCTTCTGTTTGTAGCATTTGTGAGACTGATATGGGAATAATGCATACAGTTCTGACGTCCATATTTTTAAAAGGATGTTGAAAAAGTGGAGAGGGTGCCAAAAAGAGAATGGAAATTATGAAGGCTAGAAATAATGGCTTACTGAGAGACTCCTGGAGGCATTAATCTGTTTGGCACATCTAGGATTTCCTTTATCGGGAGAAAAAATATTAGGTACTAACAGCACTGTAATCTAAGTGAGTGTGGCATAACAGGACTCAATGGCTAAAAGTGAAAGGCCAAACAAATTGAAATTAGAAATAAGGCACAAGTCTATAATGGTGAGGGAACAAACTATCAAGAGAAGTGGTGAATTCTTTATCTCTTGAGTTGAAATCTGTAAAAATAGCAATTGGATGCCATCTTGAATGATATCCTGTTGTCAAACACAAGTTACAGGGCTTAATACAGAAATAACTGGATGAAGTTCTATTGTTTGTTTGTGTTTTAGAAGAGGTCAGACTCATGCCTACTGCCTGGGGTGGGGGGCAAAAGGGGCAACTGCCTTAGGGCCTGGCAATTCAAAGGGTCCCTGCTGCCATTCTGGGCCCTTTAAATCATCACTGTAGCACTGTGCTGGGCACTCTGGGTAGCTCTGAAGGCTGGCTGGACACAGGCCCCGCCCCCCGCAGCCCGAGACCCCATGCCTCCCAGGAGCATGGAGCCTGCTTTGCCCACCTTGTCTAGGAGCTTGTGGAGGTTGTCAGCTCCACTGGTCAGACTGCATAACTGAATGGTCCCATCTGACTTTTGTCCATGCATGCACAGAATACTGTACTCTTTTTTTTTTTTTTTTTTTTTCATATCTAAAGGCAGGAAGAATGCTGAGTTACTGCCAGGATGAGCCCAAAAGCTACTAAATGAAATGTGATATTGTAGTAAAAATGTGGAAGTTCCCACAGAATGATTTGGATAACTAATTATAATGGGTTGCAATTTAAATAGTGTTTCTAGAGTTAGCCTTCCGAACAGCATTTTTAAAATGTGGGGTAATGAAAAATATACTAAATGTCTGAAGTGGCATTTAACTAGAGATCTTGAAAATATTTGGACTAAGTACAATGAAAGAAATTTAGTTTTATGCTTTGATATAATGGCACACGTGCCCTTCAAATTACTCTGATCCACTGATCAAACAGACCTTTTGGTTTATCTTGCAATGTGTAGTTTTCCTCCTTTCCAGGTTCCAATCATTTGATTTTCTTTTTTATGTAATACACTAGCTAACCTGTTTTTGTTTTGTAAAGTTTGTTTCCATCACCTGTCATGGCAAGAGAGTGATGCTTGTCCAACAATATTGATTGCATTGACTGAACTAGTTGTTTGAAGGGGAGACTGATGTGATGGTTTTGCTCTATCAGGAGGCTCGGATACACTCAGTGAAGCCATATCGGGTGCATAAACATAAGAGGTTTTATTGCCAAAGCATATTACGCCTTACAGCCTTCACGCATTACTAAATATGTGCTTCTCAGCACAGAGAAGCAGGCAATTAAGCAAGCAAACGAGCATTCAAGCAAGCAAGAGTCCAATGCTTACGCCCTTTCTCCAGCTACCACCAGTCCCGGACCCTCCCGTCCATGCTCTCGAGGGCTGTTAGCAGGCGCTGCTCCAGTGTGGTGAACTCCTGGGCATCCACACGGCCTAGATCCACAGGTGGGACTGACCATTCAAGCAGTGCCTTTCAGCTGTTTTATAACTTTCTTTCCGAGAAGCACAAACACTCACAGGCAGATTCTAGCAAGAAGCACCACAGTTATCCCATTCCCACACATGTCCTTGGGCTTAATTATCTCACAACTTGTTTATGCAGCTAAGGAGGCCTTGAGCCAGCTCATCACTGGTTAGAACCAGCCCAGCGCTGGCTCCAGCCGAGCCACCTGCAACAAACAGCAGGGGTAACTAACGGTCACCCACTGACAGATGGGAGAGTCTTGAAGTATTGACACGCTGTCCTGAAGTACTATGTGGTCATTTCCTTAAATTCTACTTCTACTTCTACGAAGCAGAATTTAATTGTTACTGTTGAACATGTGACTTGATATACTAATAATCAAGTGGTCTCCCAAAAGGTTTTGTGAATCTGCATATAGATTGAACTGATTTTCCGTAGGTTGATGGAAATTTAGAAGATAATTTCTTGGTAATTGATCAAGTACAATCCTCTTAAGGCATTTAGAACCTTAAAGGGATCAGCAGCACAGTTTCAGTGCATTCAGGAATACTGAGAAGAGGTGTCCTGTAGAACTGTCAAACAATTTTTCAGAATTGGTTTACCATATTTTAACTTTTTGGTATCTTCAGTTCTGTAAGTCTATAAGGATGGAATTTCCCTCTAAGAACATGCTCAATAGGCATCAATAAAGCTCTAGACTCTTTCTAAGGGACGAATTTAGGATGATCAAGAAGGCAGATACAATGATTCTTTGCCTCATACTTTAAATTAAGGTTCCTTATTATTTAGGGCCTTCTCCAATACAGTTTGTTTTATTATACTTGTATTTCTCTCCTAACTACCTCTGAGGCCCCCAACTGTGCCCCTCTCTCCCACTTTCCCACCCCAGGATGCATTGATTTAAATCAAGGTGACTAAAAGCAGGGGTTTTGTTTCTGAGCCTCCCCGCCAACATGCTATAAAAACTCCACGTTCCATCTGTGCCACAATGATTTTTCTGCATATAAAAAAATGGGGCAGCTGTTAGAACAGGGTTGGGCAAAATGCAGCATGTGGGCTGGATTTAGACTGCTAAACTGCTGGATCCAGCCCTGTTGTCACCGTTCCATGGCCTAATGGGAGCTCAGACAGGCTCCCTGACTTCTGCACTTTCACATGCTGCTCAAAGTGGCTGGCTGCAGAGGGCATGTGTTCTATGCTCACTATTTGCAGGGGCAGGAGGGCTTCACATGCTGCTTCTGCCCCCAGCACAATCTCACTGCTCCCATTGGCCAGAAAACACCAAAGGGAGCTGCCTGGACCAGGTCTGTGGTGTAGGCAGCATGTGATATCCACCCTTCCACTCCCAGGAGCTCATTGTGCTCAGAGAGCACATGGTCCCCAATGCTGGCCACTTTGAGTGGCATGCAGTGGTGTGGAAGGCATGGAGCCTGCCTGAGGGTCCCGCTGGGCTGCTGGTCAGGAGCTGCCTAGGTAAACACCTTCTGGCCAGAGCTTGAACCAGCCACTCCTTCCCTTTCCCCCCCTTCTGCTTCCCTTTCTGCATATCTGCCCCAGGTCACAACCCAAACCCTCTGCTCCCCGCTCCTGCACCCTCACCCCAGGTCAACCTCTTTCCAGACTCTGCTCCCCCTTGGCCCACTCCCCTGAAATCTGCTTTCAGTCCCCAGGGAACCCTGAGCCCCTGGTTGAGAACTGCTGACTTACATCACCAAGTACAAAGCCTTGGTCTAAACCAGATAATTTTGTCCATGCTTAAAAAAAATAGAAGCTATTGCAGGTGACGTTATAACAAAAAAAAGAGGATTAGTGCTGTCCCTTTTTGGGGTATTCTGAGTGCACCCTGGAGGTGTCAGGCCTTCACTTTCTCTGAATAAAATTGAGCATTAAGCTACTGTCAGACCTGGACATGGGTTTCCGCTCCCTAGGTTGCAATGGAAGTCAGACCCTGCAGGACTTTCTCTCTGGGAGCCTCTGACAGGATACATGTGCAGTAATACAGAAACATTGTCTTCAAAACAAAGCAGGATTTATTTTGCCACAAAGATTCACAGCACTTAGAGATGGATTTAAAATTACAGATGTGCCCAGACATTTCCTTATCTAAACTTCAACTGTCTGTTATAGTTGGGATAAGGGTAAGGTGGATCTGGCTTATTCCCCATCTTTGAGTTGGGATAACTGGCCTGTGCTGCATAAAGCCTTCTCCCTTTGTGTGTCTTTAGTCAGCCTCTTGCCTACTCACTAACACACCCTGGCTACCCTTTGTTCATTTCTCCTCTCTCCTCCTGCTCAAAGCACTAATCAGGGCATTTTTATCTTCAGAGTCTCAGCCTTAGCATCTGGAAGTAGCATTTTCCAGTAATGGCACAATCATTCTCTGGACTGCTTTGAAGGTGTGTAATTGAAGCTGGTTTTCCTGTCATTGCTGATCCTTTCCTGGGTTCTTCAAGAAGCCCTTTATGGCCTCCTTTGATTTTGACCCTGAATGCTATGTATTCAGGCAAGCAGCAATGCAAAATTGAACAAGGAAACTGAGTAACACCTAATATCCATGAGAAATCAGAGACATTTCCCCACTTCAGCTATGGGCAACCTAGGCTAATGAGTGGGCTGCATGAGTGGCCCTCCATCTCAGTGGGCCTCAAGATGGTTGGTGTGTCAACTAAACCATAGCAAGTACTTTAAATGCAAAGGGGTGAATGGCTCTCAGTAAATGTGATACACAATCAGCAGGCACCTCATTTCACTTTGCCTATGCTTAGAGTGAGTCGCTATAATAATATTTGTAGGAAAAAAAGCTATGTAGACAGAAACCAGCAGACTTGTGGGCAACAATAAACAAAAAGTCTCATGTGTCACATATAGCATTCCAGTGGGCTGCAGGTTGCCCACTACTGCCCTATTTGAGCTGAATTACCATTGTAGAAAGCCTCAGAATGTCCTTATACTTCATTGCAATTTATATGTGGCCACCTTACCTTTGTAATTTTTAAACCTAGTGAATGAACAATCTTCATTCTCACAGATATCTTCTGACACTCCCAATCTTGCCACCCTACTATGAAAAAGACCTTAGGAACACTTGAAAGCCTATAATTTTCTTTAAAGGACCAAAATCTCCTTTTATTCCCAATGCTAAATGTTTGCTTTACTTTCATCTTTTGATTTGTGGTATCCTATAGGAAAAAGTAGATTGCTGGTGTACTCTGTCTGGTGTATCTGAAGTCTTACCTCTGAATATTTTGTTTTTAATTTTGAGGCACAAAGCAGCAGTGAAAGAGTGTCCTTTTGGATTTCTGTGCTGAAGTGAAATAGTCAAGATTCTCTTGCTGGAAAGGTAGCAAGACTGAGAGAAAGAAGTACACGGCCTTTCTATTAGTTATATGTCAGGCCCCCCCTCATTCTTTATGAAAATCGGCTTATGAGTGTGGATAACTTAAAGACACATTTAGACACAATGTATTGTGACATATCTGCAGAATGTATATATTCTATTTCTGTGCATGTATCATTCTTGTATGTGAAGTTAGAAATATAAAGCTTGGGTTTGTTATTAATTCTGAATGTGCTAATGAGTGTCGTTATTGATGCTCAGAGACATAGTGGCCTGGTGCTCCAGACAATGATCTGTGAATGAATGTGTTTTTTCCCCTAAGCCCATATTGTGGTTGGTCCTGCCAGGACATGTGGCCAGGCCACCTGATGCTGGAACCCATCTTGGATCTTGTACTTTTCCACTCAAGGTGAGAAAAGTTTGAACTGAACACAAAGAATTCCTGCCTTGGGCAAAGGGGGTATAAAGCTGGGAAACAAAACAATAGGGTAGTTGCCAGATGCCTGCTGGAAACATCTAAGAATGAACAGGGGGAAGGACTGGGCCCAAGCTAGGAGGCTGTCTACTTTGTGCAGGAGATTATTAGAACTGTTCAGGTAACAATTTTCATGTAACAAGTTTAGTGTATTAGGATTAGCTGGCATGTTTTTCATTTGCCTTAGTACCTTATTTTGATCTGTTTTCACTTGCAACCACTTAAATCCTACCTTCTATACTTGATAATAAACAAGTGTTTTTATTGAGTCCAGTGTAAATAATTGTTACCTGGGGAAGGAGCAAGCACTGTACACCTCTTTCATTGATAAAAGGGGCTGATTTTATGAGTTTTCTGTGTGTAACTTTTATACAGAATAAAACTGATTTATTTGGGGGTTTGATCCTCTTTGGGACTGTGTTCCTGGGTGCTTCAATGGCCTTATAGATGAACCCTCTCAGAGCCGAGCTAGTGCAGCATCTATGTTGCTCTGTTGGGGGGCTGTTATCCCAACTCTTTGCATTGGCTGGGGGATACCAGAGCTTATGGCCCAACAGGACAGAGTTGTGGGTAGGGATGTAGTAACATAGTTGGTTAAACAATTAACCAATAAAAAAAATGATTAACCAATAAGCTTATTGATTAATACTGCCAACTACACACCTACTCCTCCCCACCCCCTGCAGCTCTTCCAGTAAATTTTGAGAGGGCTCGCCAGCAGCCTGGCTCAGTCCCAGCTCACGCTGGGTCCTGGGTGTTACCCCCGCTACAACTCTGCATAAAAAGTCATGTAGGAGCCAACGGGCAGGGTACTACCCCTGCAACTCTGCAAGGAAAGTGTTATTGCAGAGCTGCAGCGGTGCTAGCTCCCAGGACCCAGCGCAAGCCAGGACTGAGCCAGGCTGCCTGCCCGCCAGCTCCTAAAATACTCTTAGTGCAGAGCTGCAGTGGGGGTTGTTGCTAGACCTGGCACAAGCTGGGACTGAGTGCTTGCACTACTAACCCTTATCAATCAATCATGTAGTTGACATTTTTGTCAAGTACAATATTAATGAATTACATGCTGCTTAACATCCCTAGTTATGGGTGCCACAGAGGGCAGATGGGCTCAGTGGCATGACTAACACACATCAGGTGACATTCTCAAGGGGACCCTGGTAATCAAACCCATCACAGTGTATGTACATATACAATATGAACTGATTCAATGTATGTCCAGAAATAGTAATTTCAAAATGTTTACAAATAAATACAATCACTTAAATGATGTAGTAAAATAAACTACCTTTTATAATTGTTGTAGGAGTTGGATATTGCTTCCTAAAGAGTTAAATGGAAATATTAAAATTAAAACAAACCTCACAAGCTTTTAAAAACTTAAAAAAGGAAATGTAAAAAATAGAGAATCAGTGCTACAAAAAGACCCATCACTAAACAATTTAAAGTGCAATATTTCTTATATATCACAGACTATCAGGAAAGTTTTCATCCCAGATGTTTTTATAGCTGGAATCAGGTTTCTCTTTATACTACATCCAGCAGTACTATGCGTAAGTGAGATCTTCTGCCTTTTTAGGCAGATATTATCCACAATCCAACACCTAAAAATCAAACTATCCCCTTTAATTCTAAATCCAAACCCAGTTATCCTGCTTGTAATGCAAATAGCTAGATAACTTCCTAACCATGTACATGTTTGAAACTTACCAACCAAGAGTAAATACCCCATACACTGCTAAAACAAAAAATAGTTCTGGAAGACTTTTCCATTACATATAGCTTCCAACTCTGTGTGATAGCTCAGGGTAGGTCAAATGTTTCAGATCTCACTGGCTATCCTCTTACATAAACACATAATCAACTTATATAAACCAGTAAAGTAGATAAATACCTCTTACATTCAGTACATAGATCATCACCCCCATTTGAGTTATTATAATTGACGCTATGTTTTAGTCATGAGTATTTGTAGTAAAAATCATGAACATCACAGGCAGTAAACAAAACTCCAGGGCCTTGTGATGTGTCCTTGATTTGTGTTACATATCCCTAACTAAAACCTGGGCCAGGTGGCTGTGGGTGCTTTGCAGGGTGGTCCAGGGGCACCATGGATGCTGGAGAGAGAGTGGAGGTACCGGGGTGGAGCCTCGCTCAGCTCTGTGTAGTGTCAGGAAGTGGCCCGTATTTCCCTGCCAAAGCGGGTTTCCTCCATCTGCTGCCTCAGTCATGAACTTTGGCTCTTCAGCCCCCATTTGGCTGGGAACCACAGCAGATGGGAGTTGTAGAGCTGAAGCTTATGGCTGGGGCAAGATGCAGACTCTTTCCCCCCCCCCCCCCCCGACATTACCTCCCCCTATGAGGTGGAAGGACATGCCACCCACTTCCAGGGAGCCCTGCCCCAGGAAAGCATCCCCCTGTACCTCAACCCCCTGTCTCAGCCTTGAGCCCCCTTCCACATTCAAACTGTCTTAGCAGTGGCCAGTGCAGGTGGCCCAGGGGCTGGCTGATCTGCTTGTGCAGCTCCGGAGCTAGCTGTACTGTCCACTGCAGAATTCCTGGAGGTCATAAAAAAGTCTGAATTAGCAGAATTAGCAGGTTTTAATGATGTGCTGGTATAGACTCATGGCCCCTATAAAATCAAAGGGTTGGAAGGGTCATTCTAGCTTATGTAGCACTTTCAACTCAATATCAAGGCACATTCTGCTGGCCAATCTGGGAATTAGTTGTTTGGCTTTGGATCACCCTTTGTCGGGTAGTGTCCTTCCTGCTGTTACCTACTTCTTTTCTCCACCTGTTCAGGCCCCAGATCCCTCCTGGGTCTTAGTTTGGAAGTTTTTCCAGAGATTTAATTTAAAACAACTTTCACCTGACTTTCATGTTGTGTTTGCATGGCTGGTGGTAAGATAACAAGCAAACCATACTACTGCCACCTGTGAACAGTGTATTTTAGTCAATATCATTGAGACACAAAAAGGTAAACCCACAATGCTATTACTAAACTCTTCAGATTAGTACCACACTTTAAGTATTTACTTTCCTCTAGAAAAAATACTTTTCTACTTGGAATTCCTCTTAAAGGACTTGACCTTTTAAGACAGCTCTCTTACTCAGTGTTGGTACGGGACAATTGCCCTTCAGTACTGCTAATATCCAAGCACTCCTTCTCTAAGCTGGCTTGGCTGGTGTGGAGGGGGTAGTGACCTGGAGCTGCATTGCAAAGGTGATTCATGGCTGCTGTTGGCCTAGATGATTATGTATTCAGGACCCTTAAAATAGCAGACAACCCCCACTCCATGCCACAAAAAAAGGAAAATCAAAAACCTGGCTATTAGGCTGAAGGTGAAGATGAAGTCGTGCAGTGGCTCCTGGTCCCAGGTGCCACAGACATTTCTTATGATACCTGAAATTCTCTTAAGAGAGCAGACTGTCCAAAAATTGCCCTGACTGGTGTAGGGAGAAGGCAGGGTAGGGCCTGTTCTAAACATTAGATCAGTGTTCTAATACTTCATTGGACCATGACCCCCTTCTGGCAACAAAAATGACTACACAGCCCCAGGAGGGGGAACTGAATCCTGAGTCCTCCCAAAGTCTATAGCCCTGAATCGGGGGGAGGGGCAAAGCCAAAGTCCAAAGGCTTCAGCCCCAGGTAGGGGGGCCTGTAACCTGAACCCCCGGCACTCTGAGTGGAGGGGCTTGGACTTGGGCTTCATCCCTGAGGCTGTGTCTAGACTACAAAGAAAAGTTGGAAAAAGATACGCAAATTGCGAAATGCAATTTGCATCTTTTTCCACTTTTCTTCCAAAAGAGGCTTTTCCAACATTTGGCCTGTCTACACTGGGCCAAATGTAGGAAAAAAAGCCTTTTTTAGAACATCCCTTCTTCCTTGGTATCCCGGAAAAACTCTGTAGTCTAGACGTACCCTGAGTGGTGAGACTCTGGCTTCAATCCCAGGCCTCAGTAAGTCTAAACCATCACTGGCAACCCCATTAAAAACTGGATCATAACCTATGTCAGGGTCCTGACCCACAGTTTGAGAGCAGCTGAATTAAATGACTTAGCCAGCCACTTGTGTGTAACCTATCTGCAAGTAAATCTAGAGTCTTCTGAAAAGACCTATAACTAGCCAAGTATGGAATAAAGTATTTTCAGAAGAGGGCTATGAGTGCAATATATAATCAGTTTTCTTGAATATTCAATGTAAATTTAATTTGTACTAATTTATTTTGTAGGCACAGTCTTATAAAGGTAACCTGAGTTTATTTCATCACTACTTTTTTGTGGCTCTGCTTTGCAGTAGCTGAGCCTCTGCTGCTATAGCTTCTGTGATTTGGCCTAGTTCCAGAACTGTACTTGGACGCCAGGAGCAGACAACATGAACAGGGAAATACCTCATCTGGGAAGAGGCAGATCTTATGCTCAGTAAAACTTAAAAACAAAAACACTTTTGATTGTATAGTCGAGGCGAGGCTCAGAACAGAAAGTAAATAATTATAAAGAATCAATTTTTAGATTTAAAAACCTTTTTCTGCTGAATTTCCCTTTTAGTTTTATCATATAAAATGTACATGCACATTTTTGTATTTGTGCTTAATAGGATTCAGTTTACCAGCTAATAATTGTTCAGCTGTGTTATGCCAAAAAAGCAAACCAACAAACCCAAAACAGATGTTACAATAGTAACCCTTCTGCCAGGTAGCACTACCAGCAGCCAGGGCCAGGTTCAATATTCCGGGGTTCCTTTACATCCATCCACACGGAACTGGCTCGAGCCCCCACCCAGTAACCTGGGAGAGGGGCACCAGTACACACCACCACTGGGCACCTCTGGGAGGCAGTGCTTCCCCACTCCCAAGCAGAGTCTGAGTGCAGAAAAGAAACTTTTAATAAAAGAGGGAGAGAAGTAACATGGCATTAATTTGGGCAAACATCACAAACAAAATTCATAACCCAAACCACAAGTAAACGTCCCAGCTCAAGTAGGTAGGGCAATGTCCTTTCACGCTCAGGCTCTCAAGTCCAGCCATGTAAATGTTCCATTCACATGCCCAGCTCTTCTCTGCACTCCACTCACAGTCACTGCCCATGGTCAGGGTAGACCAGAGTTCAGAGGTGATCTGCAGAGTTCACCTCCCATCCTGGGGCGGGGGGAGATTGGGAGGTATCTCACCCATTCTGTTGGTCACTCACCATCCACCTGCTCGCTGCTGTCACATGCTGCTTTGCTGGCTGCCTGCCGACCACTTGCCACTGCTCCTGACGGCCGCTCTGCCAGCCACCTGCTGTTGCTCCTACCAGCCACTGTTCCTGCTGGCCACCTGTTGCCGCTGGCCTTATGATGGATTTGGCTGTGGGCTAAACCTAGTGATTTCAGTTCTCTTGACGTCAGCTTCTCACTGATTTCAGCTCTTGGCCTGCAGCACACTCCAGTCAAAAGATTCCAACATCTACTGGAACAATGTTTTTAATAAAGAGACTCCTTATACAGTCTGTTTTAATTCTATCATTAGAACAGGGCGGGAAGAGGGGAGAGAAACAGGTTGAACCAGTTTTACAGCTCATGCCTGGAGGGCATGTAGCCTGCAGGTTCAGAGCTCTGCCCTTCCCCACTAAGTTCCCATCACAGAGTTTGGAAGAGGAATCCTTGTCCATCCGAGATTCTTTACACTGACAGTTTCTCGCCTTTGAACTGAGTTAAACACAGTCTCTGTTTTTCTGCATTCTCAATAGCTTCAAGCATTAACGGTCATATCTTACAATTCCTGCATTTAGGATTAACACAGTTTATGACCCCACAACAGCCAAATTGGTTACAATAGACAAAACACTATTCTAACAATTGAATATCTAGAAAGCCTAAGCAACTGAGTGAACTGTATTTACATAACCACACCCAGGATGTCCTTTCCATTCCAGCCTGAACTGTATTTACATAACTGTTGCATACCTAGCAGGTCAAAGTAACTGAGTGAACATAACCACACTCAGGATTCCACTTGGCTGTAATGGAAGAATGATTCAGACCCTGCTTACATTTTCATAGCAATCCCCTCTAGTCTTAAAAATCACTAAGTTTCACCTTCTTTCTTTTGAGCTTCTTAGGAAGTCCTAGATTTTCTCTCCTATGTCTTCAGAAGAAAAACTAGAATATATAGAACCTGTAATTTTGAGGCTTCATCTTGGGTTCAGAAGGGTTCACAATCCCATGTAAAGATCCTTATATGGAAGGAGGTCTTGCCTACCCACAGGGGCACTCCCTTTTGGGTCTCTTTTACAGTAGGGTTTCCCACAGAGGACTAGCAGAGTGTGGGGTATAGCCTACTAGCAGTGCAAGATTTTCCTTTGCTACTGTGCTAACATAATGGGTTGAAATTGGTTAAATGTTCTTGAAGAGAGGGTCACTTTTAAAGGTTTCTTTAGAGAGTGGGCATAGGTTAAAAATTTTGGGAGACATTTTGTTTAAGGTGAAATACATGAGGAAATATGGTAAGAATGGGCCATTATTGCACCACCAGCTTGTTGCTACAGCTTCTTATCCTATTATATAATTTATATAATTTACACAATTCTCCTCTCACCCCTTAATCAAACATTACATGGGAGCAAATCAGAGACTACAGGGGTATGCCACTACACGTATTGTTTATGAATGTTTTTGCTAGTGAATAGAAAATTGCTACATCAAAAGGTTGTTTAATCTTTTTCTATATCACTGAACAACAGACACATTTGGAGGCTGAGATTACACTTATCTTCTCACCCCAGACAAAACTACCTAACCTCCATTGCCACTATCAAAATCATTACCACTCAATGTACTAATCTTAAAGTATGTTGATACTTGACTTTACAGAAAAAAAATTTCTAATAATATCTTGGCTTTCTGAGATGAGAGAGACAGATTTTTTCATATATTAAATGCTCTTGAAATACAAACATGAATTAAGTCTATATCCAAATTAAGGTACATCAAAAGTGTCTTTTCCATCTCTGTTTACCATGTTGTGTAATTATTTTGGTGTCATCCATGCTGTGATATATTTAAAGGCCCATTACTCTTTGCTGAGCACAAACATGAATGATATAATGCATTCTTTTATTTAAAGTGGGCCATGGCTACTGTTCCGTTTAAAATAAAGAAAATTAGTTGAACCTCAACAGCCTCTAAGATGGAAATTAAAGTTTATAACAGTGTGAAGTCACAATTGAATGCTTACATTACTTCCCAGGATTTATGTTAGTCATGTCTCTCCCTCAAGTCACTATATTCAGTCCCACAATAATAATATATATTTGCATTTTTAAGACCATGAACTCCTACAACACTGAAAGATTTAACTTAATTCAATATGATTTATCTAGGCAGTTGACGTTGTCATAGGCAAGTACTTTTATCTTTTCAGATTTAAATGCCTAACCATGAACCCTTAAGCATTTTCTAACATTGATGGTAGTTGGCCTCAATGAGCCTTTCTAAAACCGTCTCTCAGTCACACTACCTCATGTTTTGGATTTAAACGCTTTCAGGGAAAGAGGTTCACATGATGGTAGGGCCCATGTATTCTCCCTCCCCACCCAGGAGCTGTGTGATCTCTGATTCTTACCCAATATTTCAATTAGGATGTTACACCGCCACCCCTCTTTTTCTACGGTTATATACAACCCCATTGCAAGCAGACATTTTGTCATACCATCATAGCAATAGAATATATATGCACTATGAACTTGATAGGTCTCTAGCCCGAATATGCATGTGCCTTTGGCTGCCATGCCATGAAACACTGGAATAGGGGGCGTGTATCAGTAACAAGAACTATCTTTTCACCCTTAGCAAGCCATATTGGGTAGCAACAGTGCAGGCAGACAAAGCAATTTTCACTTAGATCCATCTTGGAGAACCTTAAATATAACATTGTAACAGGTTCAAGCACTCACCAGCATGGCACCTCGCTGGTCTATCCAGAAATTAGTTCTTTCAGCCCTGGAGCTCCCCCTGTTGGTCAGTGTCTTGTCCTAAGTTACCTGTTGTTTTCTGTGCTACTTCAGGCCCCGTGTCCCTCAGTGGCCCACAGTGCCTCTTTCTTCATAGTACTGCCCTGAGGCAGTGCCCTGAGACCCTGGGGTGGCCCTCTTCCAGGGAACCCCTTGTACCCACATTACATCAGTGACCCACTGCCAGTCATCATCTAGCCCTTGCTTCGGGGCAAACTGCAATCGGAAATGCCCACTTATCATTGGCAAGAGGGTGTGGACCTGCTGCCTTCTCTTGCCCTGACTGTCTCCCTGCAGCCTTAGTATTCCTATACCAGCCCTGCAACCTGGGATTTGGTTCACACCAGAGCTCGCCAGCTCTGCTACGTTTCCTCAGCACTGCTCTGTCTCAGGGACTCTCTAGACTACCCAGGCAGCCAGGTCCCTCCTGTTGCACAGCTGGAGCAAAAGTGTGTGTTCTTCCTCTTCCTTCTTATAGGATCTCATCTGATAGGACCACAGTCCCAGCCCTCTCTTAGAGCTGGGTTTAATGCTTATTTCACCGGAGCAGGGTGACCCCCCTGTTATACACTATAAATTGGCAAGAACTCGTGGAGCGCACAAGTTGTCTAGCTATAACTGTATTTTATGAGCTGCAGTTGGAATTATTATTTTTACATGAGGCCCTTACGACTGAACTAATGTAATCATAAATGTCTTTATTAAATCCAAAATTCAAATGAAATTTATATGGTTGCTCTAAGCTGGCCTAAAAAGCCCAAATACTAAACAATTTAGTACATTCCAACATTAACAACATATTCATGATAATTTAATCAAGTTATTTACAAACAGTTGAGCCCATAGGGGCTAGACCTTATGTTGATCAGCTCCAGCTTGGTCAGGCAGATATTAGCAGTGAACCCTTTAAAAAGTTTACCTTTCTTATAGCCTTTAATAAATAAGTGATGTCATTACTAATTAGTAGTCTTTAGCTAAAGCTAGATGAAGGAATTTCTTATATAGCCAAATATTTACTGTATGTGGTATCCAATTAACCATGTCTTATTTCTGTTACTTTAGTCCAAACCTTACATAAGCTAACAGTGGTATTTCAAAGGATCGCTCAAATTTATCGTAACTCTTTGTGATTTTATTCTCTTTGGTTTCACTCTTTGGGCTTATTGCTCAACTACCTCTCAATTTCATTGTCAGTAGTAGTTCTTTAATTTGGAATATGGTAAACTTCTGATATTCATTGTTTGTACCAAAAATTGCACCAACATTTACATTATAATTTATTCTCTAAGGAGTAGGCATATTGAAAGATCAGACTGATGTTCTATCCTGGAAAGTGTGGGAAGTGAAATTGAAAATCATTATGTGAATATCCAACAATTCTGAAATGTTTACTATTTTTCAGTACTATTTACATTTACTGTGTTAAATATTTGACTGGCTACTGGATAAGTGCTTAACCTTCTTAAGAATCTTTTGATGTCTTTAAATGTGATACATTGTGAAATATTTGTACTTTGATTTGGTATTCAGTTGTAGATGGAAAAAACTATACTTTTTGAAAGAATGAGAGGTAAACATGACTTAAAAGCTCAGTACATCAAAAGAACATAAGAACATAAGAATGGCCATACTGGGTCAGACCAAAGGTCCATCGAGCCCAGCATCCCATCTGCCGACGGTGGCCAATGCCAGGTGCCCCAGAGAAGGAGAACAGAAGACAATGATCAAGTGATTTATCTCCTGCCATCCATCTCCTGCCCTTGTTATGAAGGCTAGGGCACCATACTTTATCCCTGACTAATAGCCATTTATGGACCTAAACTGCAAAAATTTATCAAGCTCTTTTTTAAACCCTAATAGAGTCCTGGCCTTCACAGCCTCCTCGGGCAAGGAGTTCCACAGGTTGACTGTGCGCTGTGTGAAGAAAAATTTCCTTTTATTAGTTTTGAACCTACTACCCATCAATTTCATTTGGTGTCCCCTAGTTCTTGTATTATGGGAAAAGGTAAATAATTTTTCTATAATCACTTTCTCCACACCATTCATGATTTTATATACCTCTATCATATCGCCCCTCAATCGCCTTTTTTCCAAACTGAAAAGTCCCAGTCTCTCTAGCCTCTCCCCATATGGGACCCTTTCCAAGCCCCTAATCATCTTAGTCGCCCTTTTCTGAACCTTTTCTAATGCCAATATATCTTTTTTGAGGTGAGGAGACCACATCTGCACGCAGTACTCGAGATGTGGGCGTACCATAGTTTTATATAGGGGAAGTATGATATCTTTTGTCTTATTATCTATCCCTTTTTTAATAATTCCTAACATCCTATTTGCCTTACTAACTGCCGCTGCACACTGCGTGGATGTCTTCATAGAGCTATCCACTATAACTCCAAGATCCCTTTCCTGATCTGTCGTAGCTAAATTTGACCCCATCATGTAGTACGTGTAATTTGGGTTATTTTTTCCAACATGCATTACCTTACACTTACCCACATTAAATTTCATTTGCCATTTTGCTGCCCAATCACTCAGTTTGCTGAGATCTTTTTGTAGTTCTTCACAATCCCTTTTGCTTTTGACTGTCCTGAACAACTTTGTGTTATCTGCAAACTTGGCCACCTCACTGCTTACCTCATTTTCTAGATCATTGATGAACAAGTTGAACAGGATTGGTCCCAGTACTGACCCCTGGGGAACACCACTAGTTACCCTCCTCCATTGTGAAAATTTACCATTTATTCCCACCCTTTGTTTTCTGTCTTTTAACCAATTCTTGATCCATGAAAGGACCTTTCCTCCTATCCCATGACCACCTAATTTACGTAAAAGCCTTTGGTGTGGGACCGTGTCAAAGGCTTTCTGGAAATCTAGGTATATTATATCCACTGGGTGCCCCTTGTCCGCATGTTTATTAACCCCTTCAAAGAATTCTAACAGATTAGTTAGACACGACTTCCCTCTGCAGAAACCATGCTGACTTTTGCCCAACAATTCGTGCTCTTCTATGTGCCTTGCAATTTTACTCTTTACTAGTGTTTCTACTAATTTGCCTGGTACTGATGTTAAACTTATCGGTCTATAATTGCCAGGATCTCCTCTAGAGCCTTTTTTAAATATTGGTGTTATATTGGCCATCTTCCAGTCATTTGGTACCAAAGTGGATTTAAAGAACTTCTTTAAATATTTAATCTTTAATTGAATTGTTTCTTCAACTGTTGTGAAAATCAAATTTATTCTACAAAGGGCTGCAACTAACAGCATTGTGAAGCTTTTAAAAATCTATTATGAGTATGTTTCTTTATATTCCTGATGTTAACACTCTCTAAAGGTGTCGAATGTGAATTTGTCACTTTGTTAGTGTCAGACATTCACCCGTATAGTCTTTATGTAAAGTCTGAGATCCAGACATTTTGTTTGAGGTGTATATTAAACATCCTCACAACTACACTCGAGGACCAGAGAGATATTTTGTCAGCAGCTAACATAATAGTAGGTAAAACTAAAGAATATGATTTGTGGGTGGTATTAGAACTTCAGTCTCTTGAGGGTTTTTTTGCAAAAATATTTAAAATCTGAGTTCTTCCTCTATATTAAAAAGTGTAATTGGTATTTTGGATTGCATTATCATGGCAAAGTTGCAGTGCAGTATTGTTTATATATATATATATATATATATATGTGAACTTCCTTCAGAGCACAGTCTGTTTTTCATATAACTCTAAACAAATTTCTCATTTAATCTTTATAACTTTCTAGAGCAGACATTACATAACCAAGGACTTGCTGCCAGTCTACTGGAGATGGTCTAGAAATACAGGGAACTATTGAATAATACATTGTAAGAGACTGTAACTTATCCCGAAGAGACAAGGGATTTTAAAAGCTATATGTGCATGAATAACTGTGTACAGACTAAAATGTAGTATAACTTGTGTTGGAACATGACAGTTGTATAATGTTTCTGAGAGTTGCTAAACAATTATATGCTATTCAGCTGACACTGCAGAGGAAATTTAAATAGGAATAATGTAATACTCCATATTAGAATTTGACCAGGATATAAGACTTAATGCCATATTTTTTCCAAAAGGAGAGGAACAGGAATTATAACAAGCTATCAAGATGTTGGTTTTAAGCTTTCTCTGGAAAAGGCAGCCCAAGCAACAAAGTGCCTAATGTATTGGTAGGGCATTTGGTCTGTACTGACTGATAATGAAGAGTACCACTACTCAGTCAATAACAACACTTCCAAAAGCACTTGTGTTTTGTTTCAGAGAACTCCCATTGGTGTATTAGCTCTACTTGATTGAGGAGAACTGATGAACTTGCAACTCAGTTTGCTTTGGCTATATATGTTAAGCAGAAGGAACTGGAACATCATTGCTTTGTTCAAAAGGGGTGTAAGGTGTTTGCTGTAATAGTGCCTTGTTACACAGATTATTTGACAGTGGCACTTGTCTTGCTTCTCTGTAAATACTTTTTAGATTAAATGAATGGTTATATATAAAGTTGACTTCTGTATGCATTAAATTGTACAGATATATTGCTAACTGTAATAAAAATATTATATTTCAATGTACATTCTGTATTCATGTATCTGCTACACGCAATACTTGATGCATTCTGATGAAGCTTGTTGCCAAAATGGATATGACTGTTTACAATCTGAGTTGTGAGATTTTGGCATTTTGATTTAGTAATATGCAACTGCATAAGTAACAATTTGTCAGAGAAGATTCATTTTGCATACTTAGTCTTCTTTTGAATTCCAGAGCCAATCTAGTGTTTGAAAATGCCTACAGGAAAGTAATGTCTGAATTGCAAAGAAAATATAGCTATGTTAAATGATGAATTGTTCAACATCATAATTTTGCAAAATATTTTATTGGGCACATATCTAATTTCCACAACCAGATCACAGCAAGCAAGACCACAACAGCCACCCCTGTTTCCTCCCCTGCTAGCTTTTCTTTTCTTTCAGGCAGTTAGTTAGCAACAAGAAGGGGCAAAGAGGCATCTGGTTGCATGTTGCTCCCCACAATGCTTTAGAAGTACCTCCTTCTGCATGCTCCCAAGGACCTTTATCTCATGGGACATTGAGGAAGACCATTACATGGAGGTGCCTGGGTCAGCTGTTTGGCTGGCCTGCATGTGTTGCATGGCTAGACAACTGGACTAGTTGAGTAGTAGAAGTTTGCTGGTTGGGTGGGGCTGCTGGGGAGTAAAGGAGAGCTTGTGGTAGCATGTGGTGTGAGAAACCCTGGACCAATATTGGACTCCTCTATGTGCTGCTGAAAAGTCCTCTGTGGTTGAGATCCAGCAGAAAGAGCAGTGAAATGGGAAGCAGGCATCACAGTGGCTTCAGATGGCCAGACAGCACAACTGGAGGCAAATGTCTCCTTCTAGTCCACAGCTCATTAGCCATGAGACTATTAGGCTTGGCAGAATTCATTTTTTAAAATATTTGACAGATCAATGTTTATTTAAGCATTTTAATGACTTTATTAATATTTATAGTTGTGTGCAATTATAGGGTTTAAGCATTTTTTCTGTTTTTATTGATTTAAATTGTCAGTTGTGGGGAAATCATGGAGACATCTGCTAATATATATTTAATGACAGTTGCTGAATTTCCAAAAGTTGAAGCTACCTAAATGGTGCCTCTGTTCCAAGACCACTCATTGCCAGTGTAACACGTTTTATATACATTAAGGTGGGACTAAGTTCGCAAGTAGTATTTTTCTTTTCTTTGGCTAACTGTACTATCAATCCAAATATTTTTCTTTGGTTTTTGTCTATATTGATATTTGCTGACATTTATTGATTAAGAATCTAATCTTTACTAGGCAAGTGATAATCCATTTGTGATATAGGTTTGGACTCAGTTGTGAACTGTGTAACAAAGTCCTTGGTTTTTTTTCTTAATTGTATCTTTGCCAAAGGCTGTTATAGGAGGTCTGACCAAAGAGTCCAATACATCTTTCCTTCTCTCTGTGTTGTTTAATATACAAGTGCTAGAATTCCACTCTGGGGTTTGGGGAAATCTTCCTTTCTCTCTAGTGTAGTGATGGTGATAAGCATTCCACAGCAAAATTTATTTACACTGAATATTATTAGGGTTGCCAGGTGTCTGGTTTTGAATCAGACAGTCCAGTATTTGAGCTTTCTGTTCGGGAAACAAATTGAGAAAATATAAATGTCCGGTATTTTCTAAATAAGATGAAATGTAGATTGTGATGTAATGGCAAGTGTGTCCGGTATTTTTGTTGAAACCATCTGGCAAGCCTAAATGTTATATGAATGAAAGTTTGCTCAGTCGTTGTGGAAGAGCTGAATGAAAAAAGGTGTAAACAGCAAATTAAATTTACATTTATTATTTGCCTTAGAACTTAGTGATTAACAATTCTGGAAATAATCACTTATTTTTGCATGAATGATGGGATGAAAATCCCCTCCCAATTAAAAAACACACACTTTTCACAATCTCATATGCTGCAAATAACAGCAGTACATTTAAAAATTGAAATATTTAACTTTATTTTGTAGTTTGATGTTCTCTCCCTACTTTCCGTTCATGAACAACTTTCTATTCAGTTGTTCCCCTTGCAACTAAGAGGATGAAGATGCCTGTCTTTTGAGGCATCTTATGCAAGCTCTCTTAGCTTAGGCAGTATGGCATGTAATTCTTAGCACCGCTGTCAGTTATCTTGTAAAAACTTAAAAGGTTTAATCATACTTTTTAGATTTCACTAGCTCCAGGAGCAGCAATTCCACATCCTCTTTATAAACTCAAGTTTCAGCTATTGTCATGGTCTAAGGGGAAGCTTGCTATAAACTTGACTTATAATTAGATGACAAGTCTGCCAATTGTCACATGAAATGTGTGATATCTTATGCCTGCTAACGCCTTTTGTCACTCCCACCCACAAAACAGACTCTCATGCACCCATCTGATTTGCAGACAGATAGGAAAAGTCACCCTGCAGTGACTCCTGCTAACTGTTGGGGGCCACACTGCCTCAGCTCTTCCTGCTGGCTTACAGCCACCATGGAGCACAATTATGGATCAGGCAAGAAGAAAAAAGGTGAGGCCAAAAGCACTCTCTTATTAGCTGTTCAGTCACTCCCATGTTCCCTAGACACTTAAATCCTGCTTTTTACTCCACATTTCCTTGATCTGGGGTTTCAAGAACATGTACAAAGGGACCGTAGGAGTGTTGGAGTAAGAGTCTGCTTCTCTGTGCCATGCCCATCAATACTACTTGATGGGAGAGGGAGAAAGAAATCAAAAACATGCTCTCAGCCATCAGAAGCGGGTCATCTTTAATATAGATGTCCTTTGTTTGGAGTAAAAGATGAACATATGAACAATCTGCTTTTTGTTCCAATAATTTAGAGTTGTTCATGATCTAAAACAAACAAACCTCGCTGAACAAGATGGATGAACTAACCTTGTCAAAAGAGGGGCAGCCAAGTTAGTCTGAAACTGGAAAAAACTTAAAAAACAACGAATAATCTAGCAGTACCTTAAAGACTAACAAAACATGTGAATGGTATCATAAGCTTTCATAGGCACAACCCACTTCTTCAGATGAATGGAGTTATTAAAGGCCCAGTTCCAAAATAAATAGGGAAGGGGGGGGGGAGGAAAATAGTGAATTAGAGTGTTCATGTTGCATGAAGCTGATAGAGAAGGTGCAGATTGTTCTTAAGTATCCATTGTTTGTTTGTTTTTTAATCATTAGGATGTAGAAGACACCTTCTCTATCAGCTTCATGTAGCATGAACACTCTAATTGACTATTTTTTAATGTAACCCCCTATCCTATTTATTTGGGAACTGGACCATTAATAACTCCACTCATTTGAAGAAGTGGGTTGTGCCCACAAAAGCTCATGATACCATCTACATGTTTTGTTAGTTTTTAAGGTGCTGCTAACCTTGTCAATTCAGTCATCTGTAATTAAGTTAGAATAGCATGGAACTGCAGTATAAGTGTATATTTTTAAAATTTGTCACTATAATGTGAAAGTGGTCTGAGGTGTAAGCATCCCTGCTAAAAGATAACAGTATTATCTGATTGAATAATCAATTAGTGCATAATAATATTCTGGTGATACCACAGAAGACACGCAGTGAGAAAGGCATCTCAATTTCCAAGAATTTGGAAATGATGAATTCTCCTTAGAAATTCAGTAGAGATGCACTGATAATTTTCTCTTGCAATTCAGACAGTCTTCAGAAGTCATTCTTCTGAGCATATGGCTGTGACAGGGCTTTCTACTACCTGCTTGATGCACCTCCTCCTGGCTGTTCTGGGGATTAGCTCTGCCAGTCTGACACCCCTTGCTGCAGTCATACTTTATAGCTCTGTGTCTGCAGCCACTCTCACTCCAGGAACTGCTGCTTCCTCTTCATGAGTCAATCTTCTGGCCCTGTCACTGTGCAGTTTCTCCTTCTTAGGAAGAGAGCCCTTCAAAGTCTAATTGGCCAAGCTGTTCTCACACCTGCTGCTCTGGCCCTGTGATTCCTTCAGTGACCTAGACAGTCTTCTAGTTCACTGCCCCAAGTAGGGATGTAAGTGACTAGTTGAGTAGTGACTCAGCTAGTTGCTTCCCCAGAGAGGGAGCAGGAGCAGGAGCCGGTGTTGGGGAGAGAGCTGGCTTAAAAGCTATTTCCCCCCAGCACTGTCTGTGTGGGTGCCAGGGGAGGCAGAGGCATAGCAGGAGACTAGGCATGACCTGGGAATCAGCTGATTTCTGACTGGTGCCCAGTCTCCCCCGCTGCACTTCAGCCTTTTAAATGTGTTAAGAGCCACTAGTGGCTCTTAACACATTTAAAAGGCAGATCCACAGGGGTTAGCTCCTGGGGCTGAGAGTTAACCCTGCTGCAGCTTTGCAGTTTCCCCCCTGCTGCAGCTTTGCAGTTTCCCCCCCTTATCAACTAGTCGATGGAAATTCCATCAACTAGTCGATTAGTTGATTAAATGCAATTGAACATCCTTAGCCCCAAGCAGTACTACTCTGCATTGGTTGGTAGGGGAACCCATACTTTCTCTGTACTCTGGATTCAGTCCAGGGCCCTTTGCCAAGCTGTCAAGGTTTGCAACATCCCTAACCTTACTGCTCTTACCATTGGCCGGCTTCTTACCTAGCTTCCATCTGTTCTAGTCAGACCCCTCTCTTCTAAGGTTTACAAGGTCTCAGGAATTCCAGTCCTTCCTTCCCTCAAGGAGCATAACTGCCACTCTTTATGCTGGCCTGTAACCCTGTGTCTGATTCCAGTCTCTGGACTTCATGTAAGCCTTGCCCTGTTCCCTCACAGGTGAGCTTACTTCTAATTAGCAGTCTCTTAATAGCCTAAATCTCTTCTCTGTTTGTTACTTAATTGGTTGGTTGATTGAGCCTTCCTGGCCTAATTCAACCCTTTCAGGGAAAAGTGTGGGGAATCCATCACAATGGCCACGGAGGAAGATGGAGTTAAAAGTAAATTTTCAGTACATTCCCAGAAATGCTAGCTTTTTCACAGAAACTTGAATGTGTGCTTATTTTTCAGGATATATGCTCCAGTAGGTGAGGCAGGAACCGTACTGCAGTTGCATTATATAATGTTTTGTATCTCCTGTGCCAAAAGTTGTAATCAGTGCATGGCTCTGCAGACACTGACCAGAGTTCTTTTCACTCTCACAGAGTACCAGTGACTTACAAGTGTTGTAGCTGTATAGGTTTCAGGATATTAGTGAGACAAGGTCAGGGAGATTCTCTCTTTTATTGGACCAATTTCTGTTGGTGTAAGAATCTATCTGTGTGTCTGAGGCATCCATCTGTCTGTGAGGCTGCCTGTCTGTCTTGAGTCCATTTTTTCAAGAACTCCTCCTAAATGGTAACAGCTAGGACCACCAAATTTGGTATGCAGCTTCCTCTTACCCTAACGTAAAGCAGGGTCAGGGTTTGGTTGTAACAGGAAAACGGGATGTGCCTGGAATTTGATTGTTTTCCATTGGAGGTACGTGATACTGCACAGTAACCCCTGGGGGCAGCGAATGTGGGAACAGCTGTACTGCAAAGTGACCATTGGGGGCAGCTGCATCAGGAAGGAAGTGGCCAGCTGGGGATCGGGTTTGCCATCTTGTCAACATTGGCCCATGTAAGTGGCTGCCCTGTCCCAAGCCGTTCCCCCTTCTCTACCGCTGTTCCCCCTTGGAGCACTACCAGAGCCAAGCAGCACAGCCCCCGCCCTCCTTTCCCAGACACACAGGTGACCCCCTCCAGCAAGGCTGGGCTGCTCATCATGGCCGTGCCAGCAGGCCTGCAAAGCTCTCCTTCCCTCTCGCCGGGCTGGCCTGGCTGCACCTCATTGCCCTTCCTCTGTCCCTGGGCCTGGGCTACGCCTCATTGGCCCCCCCCCCCCCATCCCTAAGCCTGGGCTGCACCTTGTTGCCCCCAGGCCCAGTCTGTACTCTTTCCCCGCCTTCCTCCTCTGGGCCGATGGAGCGCTGGCAGGAGGCCTCCACCCTCCCTCCCACCCTACTTCCGAGACCTGGGCAATGCTGAGTTAAGTCTTTTAGTAGAAAACATTGAAAAGCTGTGTGTAGCTCGCAAGCTTGTTCCTCTCACTAACAGAAGTTGGTTCCGTAAAGGTATTACCTCCCCCGCTAGGTCTTGCTATGTGACAGCATAGTCATTAATAGTCATTCATAATCAAGCTGGGGAAAAGTAAAAATTACTCTATAGTCTAATACTTAGGGCATTCTCCTGAAGTATGGGAGACCCAAGTTCAAGTCGTTGCTCCAATGACTAATTAATTATTAATACAAAGTGCAACAGTTTCAGAAGGTAATTGAGAGAGCCATACCAGAATGTATCCTGCAATGTCCAGATTCAAATCCCTTCCTCTCATCGGGCAGTGGGAGGAATTATGTCTTCCATATCCTGGAAGACAGCTTAACCTGGAAAGAGTTGTAGTAAAATTGTGATCCATAAACAAATAGAGTAGAGTCTCATATTTTTGTTATCTTGATGAACCATTTTATAATAATTTAATTAATTTTCTGCAGTGTTGGGAAGAGATATTTTCAGATACTAATCTTGAAGATATTATTGGAGATTTTAAAACTCTTTCACAGTATGTTTCTAGCAACATAATGAGACAATGGATCCCATGATACTAACACTGTCTAAAGGAACATGCTCATTAAAGTCATAGGTGTTTCTTAGTGCTGTGAGCTTTGTTTGGCACCTCTGCTATGCTTCTTCTAGTACCTGATTAATTAGTAACTGATGATGGCAAAATTTGCATGCTTTCTAAGTACACAGTTCCTATGGCTTGTTGTAGATGTGCTAAAGAATCTATTTACACTTTGATCCACCATTTTTTAATAAGCTAATAAATACAAATATAATTCTTCATTTTACTGATTGATTTTATAAGTAAAGATTAATTTAAGGAATTTAGGTATTTTGTATCTGTAATTATGTGAAAACTTATACTTAAAGTAGATTATCATACAAATGATTGTGGAGTTTACATGGTCAAATTCAGTCATGTACATACATGTGTGTCGTCTAGCTCTTGTGGACTTGGAGAAAATATTTTTCTTAGTCCTAGTATATATCTCTGGAAGTTTTGCACACAAAAAATATTTTAACTCCATGGCTCTTGTAACTGAGTACTCTGACTTTTTTCTGAAAAGAGGGGGAGAAACTACAACAAAAGAACTACAGTATATTTAAGTAACTCCATAGCTCATCATGTTTCTGTTTGTAATTCCACTACCACATAAACACTGTTAAACCAAACAAAGGAAAACTTCTGCTTTAATGAGCAAAGGATCAGTGGGTCTTACATAAAGCAGCATAATAATTATAAGCCAAACAATTGTTTTGCGAATAATTCATTTATTGTGGCTACCTCACAACTCCTCCTTGCTTCCACCCCACCCTCTGCTCATTAGGTGATAAAATGAGGTAAGACCTAGTAAAGATTTTCCCCCAGAAATAAGTCTTTAAACACACACCCAGATGTCAGATATTTGCCTAGAACTCTTATTGAGCTAAATAGCAATCAAGTGTACATGTCTTGCCCCAGAATATGAAAAACAATCAATGGAAGTAAATTACCTTATGCTGTCTAAGTGCCTACTTTTGCCAACCCATGTGATTTTTATAAGGATTTCGGGGAATGATTTGTTTGTAGCTGTCTCATGAAAAAATGATGAAAGATCACCAACTTACACATTTTCCTTTATTCAGAATGCCACGACAGTATCTCCTATTATTGTCAATGAGGTTGAAACCAGGAAGGCTGCTGCCATTTTCCTACATTCTACCTGCATGTAGAAGTGAGGCTGCCCTTAATAAAAATTGGCTCCCAGCTCCCACAGTCTTTAGTGATACTGGAGTCATGCCACAGACATAATGTCTGCCACTTCATAGTCCAGGGGGCTAGACAGGGTACAGAGACTGTGAGTCAGAGACACTGTGAAAGGTGGGTGCAGAGAATGAGGGAGAGAAGGAGGCATGCTTACATGCTACAGGGGAATGTGATGCCTGAGAAATGAGGGTGAGGAAGAGAGTGGAGAGGGGATGAGCGTGCTGAGAAGCAGGGCAGGAGAGGGGACGGGAAGGGGTATGTGTCTGGAGCAGCATAAGACAGGGATGGAGTAGGCAGAGGAGTGCTTCCCAATTCTAGGCAGAGAAATTGCTTGGAGGGAGTCAGGGAAGTACCTCTGCTTGCAGAAGGCTAAAACAATCCCATACTGTTTTTACTGTGATACTCAATCATTTATATAAGTGATACAGTTTTTCATATGTATATCCATAACTCATCACCCCTAAAATAATGTAAGGGTGTGGGGGTGCATAAATGGATGACCATTCACCAGCCTCAGGGGTGAGGATTTGGCAAGCAGAGTCACTATCTGTTCAGTTAGGGAGAGAAGTGCATTTTGTGCACATCAACATGAAATTGTTCTGCACTCATTGGCAAAGGAAGACGGGGGAGTTTAATCAAACATCAGTTTTAAATGTATGATTTGCTGTTTGCAGATTTGTAGAGGTTTTTTTTATCAGTGGTGCAGTATGTATAACAGGAGATTAAGCTTATAACAAGCCTCTATAAAATTTGTGTTGATAATCAGTGTATCTAATACCTATTTATTTGGATTTTTAGAATGCATTTATCAATATACCTGAAATGCAGGTACATAAAGTAATTTTACAAACATTTATTACTGTTCATTGTGAGTTAAATTCATTCATGTAGATGGCCAGTACATGGTCCTAATCAAAGTGTAATCCTCCTTAAGCATTTTACATGGACCTTGTGTTGGTCCTCTACAGAGAGATGAGTTTTACCTTTTATTTCCACATAGAAATGCATGTAATTTCAGGAGGTTTCATACTCAGTAAGATATTTACTCATACCTATGTATTTGCTGTTTGTAGCAATTACTGGTTCAAGTTCTTGAAGGAAATGTAAAATTAGTTCTTAAATCAAAATATACCATATAACATATACGAGGGGATCTGACTGCACTGTCATGATTAACAGATAATATCTGCATTTAAAAGCACATTTAAAATGTATGACAGGATTCAGCATTGCCCAATTCAAACTGCGCCCAGCACCTCCTACATCTCCCACAGACTGTTGGATAGGGCCTGACACTTTTAAAGGTGCTGAGCATTCTCATTTGTGGTCGCATGGATAGTTGGTACCTATGAACAATCAAGCTCCTTGTGTATAAATGAAATGAGTAACGTAATAAATGAGATTGTATAATTAGAATACTGAAAATCAGAATGCAAATTATTTTTTTCCCTTTAATTAACTGTACCTTCTTACAATGTTAAAATCGCTATGTGCACTGAATAATAAATTGAGAACAAAGGCAATCTTGCTATTGCAGACCTGCAATAATGTGCACAACTAGATGTAAGCAAAATATTTTACATTTGGAGGTTTTTCAAACTGTGCAGTATTAGTACTTAATATAGATTTGGGTGATAATAGATTGTTTGTGATTGTTTTCCTAATCCACTGAAGTGACTGAACAGCTGGGTTCTTGTGTAACTTCAACAACAGTGTTAATTGCTTTATCAAAGTAAAAAAAATTAAGTAGTCGTTTTACTGAAGCGCCACGTCTGTTGCAAATGTTGTTTCTTAGAGTTTGAAGTATCTGCGTGAATTAAACTTGGTTATAGACTGAGCACATAGGATTAGAGCTGATTGGAGCATTCATTACTACCAGATACACAGTTTGAGTGCCATCTGCCTCAGACTCTTCTGATATAGGAAAAATTCTTTAATTAATAAGGGAAAAAATGAGACATTATTGCACATCAAACTTATGTTTCTAGTCTAGTCGGTAGAGATTATTTTTGAAACTGTAGCTGTAAATCTAAATGCAGTTATTTATTCTGTAACTTTTTAGTTACATGACTTGGAGTAATAATCTAATCTTGAATTTCTTCTTTGCGTTCTGGTCTCAATGTGAAGTTCATATGTGGGTACATGTGTGCAATGCACCAAAGTTTAGAGATTCTTTATAAGCAGTGTCCCTTGGCTATGTTTGTGCAGTTGCTCTCTTCATACTCTAGACCAGCGGTGGGCAACCTGCAGCTAGAGGACCACATGCAGACCATTGGTGTTCACTTTGTAACCCACGAGATGTTTTTTTCACCGTTGCCCATACATAAGGTTGCCAGGTTCTGCTGGTTTTTGTCTGCATGGTTTTTTTCCTACTGGTATTACAAAAGGGATATGCACTTAAAGCAAGATGTGTGCTAATTGTGAACAACATTGTGAGAGCTATGCTCTCCCACTGCATTCAAAGTGCTGCTATGGTTCAATTGGCACACCCCACAAATGTTAGTTATACAAGCGCAGTTAGCAAAACTACCCTATCCTAGGAGACTTCCTTGTAAATATATATCATAAACTATTTATTAGCACAGTCAGTTTTTTTCTAGTATGGCTAAGATAACTTGTTTTTCTCAGACCTGGGGTTCAAGAATTAAATCTCTATCCCTCTCTCTTTTTCCATGAATAATGATCACTAGCACTGCCTCCACTCTGTTGGTGAGATACACATTTCTGTGTAGTGCAGCATCAGTTACCCATTTCTCCCACAAACGTGAGGTGCTCATGAGACAGCTCTGAGACCTCATTGTGATCTGGACCTTGAAAACCCCCCTGCACATTGACCCCAACCCACAAGCAGCATCTCTCTGAGCATGAGCTTGGAAGTGTGCCTCGAGCTGCGTAGGCCAAGGACTCCTTTTCTAAAGCTTTGCAACATTAATCTTCTATGATTCTGTGTTTGGGTTTTTTGCTTCTTTTCAGGTTGAAATGTTCCTTATATTTGATCTTACTCTACCTCTTTTCACTGAGTTTATTCACCGGTTTATCTTCATCTAGCGGGCCCTCACTTGTCCATTAGGTGCCTTTTGAACTGTATTCCTTCAATAGATATCTGAACACTCATTCTCTTGTTCTTTAGGTACTTTGGGTACTTTGAGAGTGAGCTTCTCACTTACAGTCTTCAGGATTTGTTTTCATGGAACAGGCTTTTTGATCAATTTCCTTTTTCACCACTTATATTTACTTTCAATTTTTCTGCTTGGTGCTCTCCCTGCTATGTTTGTAGATTTTATTTCATTCTCCTTTCCTAATATTTTGCAGACACACCCAGCTTTACTTTTTTCTGCTTCTCCTGTCCTGAAATCATTTCTATTTTCCTTCTTGAAAGAGTCAATCGATCCTCACTTCCCCAGGAATTTGTATGCTGTCCCTGAGGAGAAAACACTGCAGGCAAGGGTATAAAGTAAGACTAGCCCCTTCACGAACTGTCTACTACCAGTGTTCACCAGAGCCTCTGGGCAAGCAGCAGAGGGTTGAAAAGCCTTGATTTTCAGCTTCCCCTGCTACAAAAACCTGTATCCATTTCTGTCCACCCACAGAGCACTAATTCTGAAGTACCCACTGTTACTGATGCTGACCATTTCTACTTTTCTCCCTTTTCTTTGATGGTGCTCTCTTACTTTTTGAGAACAAGTGGGAGTCAGTAATGACAGACAGTTGGGCTTGAAAAATCATCCATTATGATTACTTCATAGAATTTCTCTCCCTTCCTCCCAACAAACCCTCTTCCTGGTTTCCCTTCAGGGACCATTCTCACATGGAGTAGATTCTTCATAAGAATGTGGATTCTCTTTTATCAATAAGGGACAATAGTGTGATTCCCACCTCAATGTCAAGTGAGAGGGTTCTAGTTCCCGTACTTCTTAGTCCTCAACAAAGATGTGGGGCACCCATTTTGGACATTAGCAACTGAACACCTTTTCTGAAAGTCAAGATGGTTACACAAGCATCAGTAAACCTTCCTGTAGGGAGGGGATGTGGTTTGTGCCTCTTGATACAGACATATATTTTCATGTAGATACTCATCTGTTTCACAAAAGTTTGTCAGGAACATTACTAGCACAGAGTCCTTTCCTTTTGACTAGGAACACTGTTCTGGTGTTCACAAAAGTTTTCTCTTTGGTGGTCACCCAAATGAGAGGAGTTCCTGTTTGAATTTAATAATAATTTGAGATTAAATAATTCCATTAATTCTTTTTTGACAATCAATTATTATTAATGAAAGATTAATATATCACTGTACAAAATACAGATAGAATAGATATATTACCAGCTCCTATAGATAGTGAAGAGAAGGGAGCATAATCTTCTGTACCTGATGGTATTCTAACAGGGCTCATTCACAATCTAACACCAAAAACGTGTGTCCTCTTCTATGGCATGAGCCAAAAACACCTTAATTAAAAATTAATTTTAATCATGTTCTGTTTTGCCTAATTACTGACAGAATTTCTTTTATGCTTTCCAGTTTATTTGATTGAGTAAAAGGGAATCTCTAAACTGTCATTATTCCTACCCTAGCAGCTGTGACTACCAATACATTGATTCCCAAAGACCAGGAAATGCTCAGGATAATTAGATACAGACCAACACTTAATCACATGGAAAAAATTCCTGAGTACAAGTCACTCACAGTTTACAAATTTCTGAGTTCAAGTTGCTTTGGGTCTTCGAATTCAGACATATATTTTACTTATATTGTAAAAGATAATGTGGAATAATTAATATTCAAATTAATTTAATATACAAGGAAAAGAGTATTAAAAGGGTTAATATTTGCTTAGATACAGATGTCTTGGTTATAGTTTTCTCATATTTGGATGTTAGACGGCTACCTGGAACAGAGGCGTAGCGAGGGTGTTATGCGCTCAGGGGCAAAGGAAGAATTTGTGCCCCCCTTCCCCCCCCCACCGCTGCTGCATGGCGGGGCCCTGAAACTGGCACACGGCTGAGCCCGACCCTGGGAGGAGGCTGGGGAGCTTGTACCACATCTTCCCCTGCTCCCTCCAGTTTGGGACTGAGCCCTGCATGCACTAACCCACCGGCGGAGATGGAGGAGGGTGGGGCTGGAGGCGGAAAGGTGGGGAGGAGGCTTTAGGCGCCGGCGGCAGGCAGAGGAGGAGCAGGCGAGCTGAGGGATGACGGGGGAGCGGAGGAGGACTAAATTGGCACCCCCCGCCACGTGGCGCCTGGGGGGCAATTGCACCCCCCCCTCCTGTCCCCGACCTGGCTATGCCACTGGCCATCACTTACAGTCTTCAACTGTGCTATGCCACTGACCTGGAGTTTCTTTCACAAGTTTACTAAAAGTTACATGTGAGTTTAGGCCTCCACTTAAGATGTAGTGACGAGGACTACAGTTCTTCAAGCATCTTCACTGCACTTCTCTCTGGTCTAAGCTGTGCTACCTTCATGCCTCCAGCGTCCATCCCGGACACACCACACAATCCATTGTCTACAGCCAAGCACTAAGGTACAACCACATTTGTCCAACCCCTCAGACAGAGACAAACACCTATAGGATCTTCACCAAGCATTCTTGAAACTATGGTACCCACCCGAGGAAGTGAGGAAACAGATTAACAGAGCCAGACGTGCACCCAGAAGCCTCCTACTACAAGACAAAGCCCAACAAAGAAACCAACAGAACACCACTGGCCACCACTTACAGTCTTCAACTAAAACCTCTCCAACACATCATCAGTGATCTACAACCCATCCTGGACAATGATCCCTCACTTTCACAGGCATTGGGAGGCAGGCCAGTCCTCGCCCACAGACAGCCTGCCAACCTGAAGCAAATTCTCACCAGCAACTATACAACACACCACAATAACTCTAACTCAGGAACCAATCCATGCAACAAACCTCGGTGCCAACTCTGCCCACATATCTACACACCAGCGACACCATCACGGGTTCATTCACCTGCACATCTACCAATGTAATATACGCCATCATGTGCCAGCAATGCCCCTCTGCTGTATACATCGGCCAAACTGGACAGTCCCTATGTAAAAGAATAAATGGACACAAATCAGATATCAGGAATGGTAATATAAAAAAACCTGTAGGGGAACACTTCAATCTCCCTGGACACACAGTAGCAGATTTAAAGGTAGCCATCCTGCAAAAAGAAAACACTTCAAGAGCAGACTTCAAAGAGAAACTGCTGAGCTGCACTTCATCTGCAAATTTGACACCATCATTTTAGGATTAAACAAAGACTGTGAATGGCTAGCCAACTACAAAAGCAGTTTCTCCTCTCTTGATGTTCACACCTCCAGATCAGCTGTTAGAAGTGGGCCTCATCCTCCCTGACTGAATTGACCTCGTTATCTCTAGCCTTACTCTTGATTGGTACTCTTTTCTTATGCCTGTATATTTATACCTGCCCTGGAATTTCTACTACATGCATCTGACAAAATGCATCTTTGCCCACGAAAGCTTATGCTCCAATAAATCTGTTAGTCTATAAGGTGCCACAGGACTCCTCGTCACTTTTGCAGATCCAGACTAACACGGCTACCCCTCTGATACTTAAGCTGTGCTTGTTAGTTGCCCATGTGTGGAATATACTTAGGGACCAGCACTCAAAGAAGTGGAGGTTACTTACCTATAACTGGAAGGGTTTTTTGAGATGTATGATTTCAGTCTGTATACCTGCACCTCTGTCCCCTCTGCTTTGGATCCCATTGGATACATAATAAGGAGAAGCATTGACCTGGTCTGCCTCTTATGCCTTTGGTTTGGTGTATGAGGCAGGTCAATTGATGCTGCTTGTCCAGAATTTACAGACTCAGGTGCATGGAGTGTATGCATATTCATGTGTTGAAAATACACAGGGACCACAGTTCTTGAAGAACTAGTTACAGGAATGTAATCAGTTTTAAGATTGTTACTACTGGCTCTGTTCCAAACTGCTACCCTATTTTTTCTTTGAGTTCTCTGGAAATGTCACTTTTCCCCATTGATTTTCCAGTTTATGAAACCATGTTTTTCAAAATTATCTAAGACTTTGAATCTTTCAAGGTCATTTACTTTTTCAAAATTAACTGTTGTACTGACAATTGTTAGCTTGACTTAATTAATGAAATAAAGTTGCCTTTGGACTAGAGGAGCTAAAATTATATGTAATATACTGATTTGTTATACTACTGGATTTTATCAAATTGCTTTTATTTCTTTATGTTCTTAAGATAAAAATGTCTGTACATAATTTAATTTAAAAAACATTGTTTTACAATTCAGACTGTTAACTTCTTTACTCCTACCCCCTACTACCTGTTGAATATTTATACTTTGTCAATCTCTAACCATAACTAGCTAAAAATTAGCAGAGTAGCATATTACGCATGATTTTGAAACCTGTCATAGTTTGGAATTTAAACCTTGAAGATGGTGATTTGTGCATTTTGTGTGGGTTTTGAAAACATTCAGATTTTATGGAGAGCATATCAAATCATCCTTCTTTTATGTAAAGTACAGACAGCTTAATGGGTTTTTTGCTTGTCTTTAGTTTCTGTATTGCTGACACTGTTGGAGAGAGTGTAGAACATAAGTAATGCTGCTTCATTTATGTGCCAATGAAACTAGGTTTCAGTACATTGAACTTTGCGCTATTAATAGAAACACATAGTGCTTTAGGTTTATGTATGGTTTCTTGGACAGATCTGTAGTGGGCTTAAGTAGATGAACAAAAAAACGCTGAATACAGTTCATGGCACTGGCTGCAGAGCAGAGTTCCCTTTTTCCTATTATCCTGCAAATGATGTCTAACATACAGTACCTGGACATCAGAAGAATTGCTTGGTCAAAGTGTTCTCCTTGTAGGACAATATTACATGGTGTTTTGAACTCTTCAGTGGCGTACATTAGAGCTTCATTGTGCTATTTTCTTCTGTATATACCTTTTTCTGATTAGTAGAGACGAGTGTCCTTGTGGGATAACTGAATTGCAGTCTTATTGAATAATGCATGATGCTTCCTTTTGTACTACAGTATTACCTCGCTGAACAATCCAGTTGTACATTTTAGGCAAAATATTCCATTTATATGTTGTGAAATGTCTTTGTGTTTGAGTTGTTCGGAGTAGACCAGTGATGTACATTAATTCATCACTTCTACAAACATATGGAAAAATCACATTAATTCTGCTGTGGCAAGTGGTTAAAGTGTATGTAAGAAGTTACAGTTGACTTGTTTTTAATCCATTTTCTATGGTGAATTAGATTTATATTTGTTCTTAAAATTAATAAACTGAGTAAATTAGTTTCTTATATCCATCTGTAAAATAAATTTTTGTTGTGCCTTTGTATATGCATATGTTGGTCATAATGCTAGACTGTCAGCCTGACAAAAAATACTGTCTTCCATGTCAGCCAAGTACTGTGGGGAACTTCAGCTCTTTAAAGGACTTTAAATAGTATTATATGAGCTCCTATTGGTAAATCATTTAATAGAGGAGGATTATGCACTTGTACTTGACTCATGGCTGTACTGGTTACCTCACCTACTAACATCTTCTCCAAATCCCTTTATATGAGCTCTTAAACACAAGGAATATGTTTGTCATATATTGCTCAGTGTAGAGAGAAGCTCAGTAGTCAGTCCTCCGTATTCAAGGATTTATGCATTGAATTCCCATTAACTCCAATGGACGCTTCCAACTTGCATCCCCTGTGTGTCTTAAAAAGAATTGTCCCTGTTTTTTAAAGTCCTTCTTAGTGTAAAAAGGAATGCAGTGAATTGTATAACTTAATAGACTGTGTGGGCCTGCACAGTACTGTTTTCAGCAGCATTTGATGGAAATATCCATAAATCTTTCACATGTTGTATACATCAGCACGTATTGAAAAGGTGATATGTATACACCATTGCAGTTCAAGTATAAAACACATTTTTGAATATTATTGTTAGGTTCTGTTGCCACAGAAGCTCAATATAAAATAGAAATGCTTTCAATACAATTTTCTTTTTCTTCCAAATTCTCTGACTTGCCACAAAAACCTGGGCAAATCCTGGATGGGGTAAGTGGTATGAACTGTAACTGTTCTCTAACAAGCTGAATATTTGGAATGGCACAAGCTTCTTAAGTAGTGGTAACTCACATGAAAGTCTCAGGAAGTTGGCTTGTTAGAGATTAGACATGTAGGATATGAAATTTTCTTCCCCTTCACCTTATTCCATTTTTTAAAAGGAATACACTGAATGGTTTTTTAGATCCATACATTTGGGTCTTGATTCTAAAAGATGCTGAATACCTACAATATCCATTCAAAGTCTATAGAAGTTGCAGGTATGCCATACTTCTCAGGATCACGGTCTTCCTCTGCTTTGAGGATAGTCTTTTTTTTTCAGTCTTTGCATCTACAAATACATCATCAAAACAGTTTTTCTTACGGTGTCCCTCTCAATGTACTGAGCAGGGATTTTAAATATTGATTAATCAAATAGTCGATGAACCTCATGAATTCTTATTGGTTTATCAACTATTCTATAATCCCCAGGTGTGGGGCCAACAGCCAGTGCACTCCAGCCCCACTCCTGAGGAGTCCCCTGCCACTCCGCACTGCTGCCTCTGTATTAGAGGCAGCAGTGTGGGGTGCCAGGTGCAAGCTGGTCTGCGAGGAGAGCCAGTTTAAAAACCAGCTCCCGTCGCAAACCAGCTGCCTGTCACCTTGTGCTACTGCCTCTCATACGGAGACAGCAGCCTGGGATGGCTGCAGCCCCTGTCCAGGGGGGAGGTCTGAGTTCCCGGACCTGGCGTGAGCTGGAACTGAGCCAAGCTGCCTGCTCAGCTTGTAATACACTTAAAATGCAGAGCTGTAGCAGGGGTAGGTCCTGGACCTGGCACAAGCCAGGACTGAACCGAGCTGCTATCTAGCCTGCTGAAAAATTTACTGGTGGGGTGGAGGGGGAAATGCGTTTTGTTTAAGCTTTTGCTTATCGGTTAATTGACTACACCAGGGGTTCTCAAACTTGTGATACCGCGACCCCCCCCCCCTCCATTGTTGCAACCAGCCTCTCAGTTGCTCGCGATCCCCCTCTAAGTTGTTTGCGATCCCCCTCTAAGTTGCTTGCGACCCCCCAGGGGGTCAGGACCCACAGTTTGAGAAACACTGGACTACACTGTTACATCCCTAGTACTGAGTAGGATAGAAATAGAAGAACTAGGATGGTGAAAATGCTAAAAAACACTTGATCTTTTTATCCTTTTATCTGATTTAGTTTTGTATACCAACCTCACTATTTTGGCATCATGTCTTTTGGCATCATGGCATCAAGAGTGCCATGTCTTTATATTTCTGTATAATTTCAAGAATGAACACTGACGTAACTTTCCCTTTGACTGTTTCCAATACAGACACATTGAAATGCATAGATTACTTTAATTATATAAAGGTACAGTTAATGATTCACAGATTTAATTTTATAGGTTTAAACATTTCACACTTTTTCCTCAGAAGAGAAGTTTGAAATCTACACATTTTGGATTACATACTCATTGATTTTTTCTTCACACAACTACTTCAGGGTGTTCCCTCCACCATTTTGTAATACTGCATTAACAATTGAACTGAAAAGGCTGAGGGGTAGTCATGTTAGTGTAACCCCTCCTGTTGGCTAGCCCAGTGTGAGGTTATTCAGCATAGGGAAAGCTTGTGACTTCTTACACCACTGTGAGGGGGGCGGGGGGCTAGGCCTGAGGCTGCTTGGTGTGCTCTGCGTTGTGTGTGAGTGCACCTCAGACCAGACCCACTCTGACAAATCACCAGGAACAGGCTTTATTCTGTAAAAAACATAGAAGAGGAAAACAGTTCAGCAGCCCCTTCTCTCAGCTTGCAGCCTGTGTGCTGCTTCTAGCACAGTCCTTGCTGAGACCCTGCTGGGGCAGAGGGTACATCCTGGCAGGAACCAGGTAGTTCTCCCAACATGCCGCAGTTTGTAGTCCACAGCTTGTAGTTCCCAGGGCTGCTGCTGAAACACACTGGACCTTGGGCTACATTAGTTTTTAACAATGAGTAGCTGGATGTGTCCCATAAGTACCTTTTGATGTGAAAATGTGAATGTTAAAGGCAGGGAAAATTGGCTTTGTAGTGAATTAATTAGTTAATATCTTGATGCAAGCCCAGATTGACAATGTCAGATTTGTAGATGAATTCCAGTTCAGCAGTCTCTCTCTGTAATGGGGTAGTAAAATTCCTTTGTAGAAGAATAGCTACTTTTAAATCCATAATTGAGTGTCCAGGTAGGTTAAAATGTTTCCCTACATGTTTATGTGTGTTGCCATTCCTGATGTCTAATTTGTATCCATTTAATCTTTGTCACAGAGACTGTCCGGTTTGGCCAATATACATAGCAGTGGGGTATTGCTGGCACTTTATGGCATATATCACATTAGAGGATGTGCATTTGTAAGAGCCCCTGATGTTGTGCCTATGTGGTTAGGTCCTGTGATGGTGTCACTTGTATAGCTATGTGGACAGAGGTGGCAAAAGGGTTTGTTGCAGAAGTAGGTTATAGGGATGTGAAGGACTAGTCGACTATCCAATAAGCAAATGCTTATCAGATAGTCCACATGCTAGTCAACTAGTCGCTTCCTTCCCCCCCCCCCCCTTGCTGCCTCTATCATTATATTGGCTCTCTGTTGTCATTATATTGACTCTCCATTGTGGAGCGTGTTCCCAGTGAAGGCCGTGTTCAAAGGATCCCACCTGTAGGCCGCGTGTTGAGCTCCGCATGTGGCCCATGGCCCGCGTGTTGAGTAACCCCGCTATAGCCCGAGCTTTGGGGATCACACATTAGTGACTATGTGAAAATGGTGTGTGAGTTGATAAATAACAGGACTAGCCGAGTGAATCTGACTCATTTGTATACAAAAATACTAAATGAACTGAGGATGACTCTTTTTCTTTCTTCTTTTTGCAGTGTGCTGGGGAAGAGAATTGGGTGGACAATCGGACTATTTATGTTGGGCATCGTGAACCTCCTTTAGGCACCGAAGCATACATTCCACAGAGGTATCCAGATAACAGGATAGTCTCATCAAAGGTAGACTTATTTCCTTTTGTTCAGTGTCAGAAAACACAATTTTGTGCTTTTATTCTGTTCATTTTTTGTTTCCACAAATTTCTTCTTCTTCTTCTTCTTTTTCTTAAGTCATTTTCTTCACTGTGACAGCTCCTAGAAAAGGTAAAATGAAAAGTGCTGCATGTTTCCTTCACCAAATTGCCTTAAGCTTGAAGGGGAATAAAATGACTCATTCTGTACACATTCAGCCAGTAATATGACTGCATATGATTCATCACAAATGTGGGCTCTTTTTATTTAAATAAAAGGAAAATATTACTGTGGAGATGAGTTGGGGAAAATAGAGAAATAAATGTGAGGAGTAGAAGTATTTTGTGTAGCTTCTTGTGGAATAAGTGAAAAAGAAAAGTAATATAAAAAGATGAGAAATTTGCTCAATTCCGAAGAGAGAATTTTTAAACCACATGACTAATAACTGTCATCTCACCTGGAACCTGAAGAGTATTGGAACCCCAAATCTACTTAGAGCAATACCAACTACTAGGTAGAACAAACTTTTTCTATTTTACTATCTCATGGTTTAGCGTAAAAAAAATTCAAGGTGTTCTGGCTATAAAGAAAGTCTGGAGTTGGGAACAATGAAAACCCTATTTTGGGGAAAGCTGAAGATAATAAAAAGGTTATTGTTCAAATGAGCCCAGATAACCACGCAATCCACATCATGCTATAAAACTTCCTGTTCTTATCACTCTGTACCATTCTATCATCTGCTAACCAACAATTTTTCTACAAATTGTTGATAAAAGTATTTAAGTTGTATTGAGTCAAAAACAGATCTATTCAGAATCCCACTAGAACCTCACCCACCTCCATTAGAATGAATGGTTACTTATTTTGAAACCTATTTTCCAGTTTTAAATCCTCATAGTATGTTGCTTAGTTAATCTGTAGAATGCTTATTTTATGATAAAAAATGTCATGCAATGCTAAGTCAGATGCCTCGTAAAAGTCTACAAACATTATGTCAGTACATTATTAGTCAGAATTGTAATGTCAAGGAAAAATATGACTAAGGGAGTGAGATGGGGATAAAAGTGCAAAGAGCAGGGGGACAGGAGCCAGGGATGTGAGGCTGGATAGGAGTAAAGAAGCAGGGAGGCAGAAACTAAAAAGTGAGCAAAATGTTGAGAGGGGGCAGGGTGGCTAGGAGCAAGGTCAGGCTGAACATTCAGGGACAAAAGGGTCTTGTACCTAAATGCCATATTATAATACATATGCTTAAGGAAATCAAATTAAGGTTGTGTCAGCACGTCTGACATTTCTGAACTTTAGAGTTTCAGACTTCACAACTTTAATAACCTTATCATTCTTTTTAACATTTTGGGGATGTAATAAATTACATCTACTCCACACTTATATAGTATACAATTAACATCTTTGGGACAGAATGAGTAAATTGTAGTATACAATTTTCTGTGTTAAGTAAATATGTTCTCATTGTGAAACTATGAGGTGAATTGAGGTGCTACCAGCAAAATGTGCTGTTGTGTCTTCAGTGAGTACAAGTTCTTGCAACTTCTGTTGTTATATCTCAGCTGAAAGATGTTACCTCCTGTATAATAATCCCAAAATAGGTATCCCCTTGACACCATTTCTTGTAGTATCTGGGCTTTCCTTGAAGGACTACTGTCCAAATATTGACACAGCTGTTGATCTTACCGCATGTAGCCTGAGCTAGTAATACTATAGTTTGAAAGTCCTCTAACTATCCTTGTTCTTCAAATGAACCCTCAGTTGCATCCCACTGTAAAACTAAATTATAGTTTTTTGAAGATGCTAGTTATTTCTGAGTCATAGACCTTCAGAGTCACAATAAATAACTATCTTTTCTTGCGGCTAAAGAGATCTCACTGGTCTCCTTTAATAATTTTAAGATGTCAATGTGACAGATTTTACAAATATATGCAGTATCATAGAATCATAGAATACTAGGACTGGAAGGGACCTCAAGAGGTCATTAAGTCCAGTCCCCTGCCCTCACGGCAGGACCAAATACTGTCTAGACCATCCCTGATAGACATTTATCTAACCTACTCTTAAATATCTCCAGAGATGGGGATTCCACAACCTCCCTGGTCAATTTATTCCAGTGTTTGACTCCCCTGACACTTAGGAACTTTTTCCTAATGTCCAACCTAAACCTCCCTTGCTGCAGTTTAAGCCCTGTATCTTTGTGGATCATATTAAATCTACGAATGTCTCATGTATGATTGTGTTCTGTATGGGGGAGAGTTACTATAGCTCCTCCAGGAACTAAAAACAGTAGGATGTGATCAAGATGAATCAATGAGAATGAAAAATTCTAAGGCTACACCGCCCCTTGGGGTGGCTTGTGTTTATTATTCAGATTGGGTATTCCAGAGACTAGGGCACCAAGAGAGAGCTTCTGGCATAAAAAGATGAGCTTGAACTGTCCCAGATCTGTCTTCTGATCCAGCAACAGAGATGACCAAGAGGTGGGAGTGACCCTTCTGGAAAATGTGGAATGACTTTGGCGTTTTAGGGCCCCATATTGTTGGTTGGTGACTCTAGTGAACTTTTAGCACGTGTACAGAAACTTCTAAGTTTTTCTCTGTAATGCTTTTATTTTAAGAGTACAAGTGCTTGCCTATAAAGTGTCGTGTGCAATAACTGGTAATGTCTGGCATTGTTTATAGCCATTGAAGACGAAGCATAGCACAGGCACTGGCATTTAGTAGCAGACTGGCTTGCTGAGACAATGTCAGGCAGGGAGCTGTAACAATTTTAAAACCCTGAGTTAGAAGGGAATAAGACAAGAGTCCCTGCCCAGAGACAGGTGTGGGAACTCCTGGAGTGGGCATGGAGAGAGGATACAGGTGCAGTTACCCTATTGCCGTTTCAGGGTAAATCTACACAATAGCTAGACACCCATGACTGGCTTATGCCGGCTGACATGGGGAGGGGCTATGAGGCTATTGCATTGCTTTGTAGATTTCTGGACTTGGGCTGGAGTCTGAGTTCTGGGACACTTGCACCTTGCCAGGTGCTCATCATGACCCTCTCTTTAATGTCATTGTCACTTCTTGCCAGTATTCACAAGCATGCACCTAATAGCAGCTAGTGATGAATGCATGTGTAGTTCATTCTGTACTAGGAGTGCACTTAATGAGCCTATACTAAAACCAAGCATTGTGCATGGCCAGTAGGTATTTTCAGACTTCAGAAGTCAAATAAAATGACTAGTAGTCCTGTGTTACCTTAGAGACTAACAAAAATATAAAGTATCATGAGCTTTTGTGGGCAAAACCCTCTTCATCATCTGATAAAGTGGGTCTTACCCACAAAAGCTCATGATTTGACAGGATTTGTATCATGGGCAGGTGCCCAAAGCCCACAGGTAAGTGAAAAACATGGAGACCTGGGAGGTGGGTTAGAAATGGGAGGGGGCATGGGCTGTAATAGCAGAGATAAAGGAGGGGCAAGGTAGAACTGGGGGGCAAAATCAAATGTGAGTACCTGAGATGCCTATATACAAACACAAGAACTATGGGAAATAAGCAAGGAGAACTTGAAGTGCTAATAAATAAACACAATTATGACTTGGTGTCCCAAAGACTTGGTTGGATAATACACACAATTGGAATATTGGTATAGAAGGGTACAGCTTGCTTAGGAAGGATAAGCAGGGAAAAAGGGAGGAGGTGTTGCCTTATATATTAAAAATGTATACACTTGGACTGAGGTGGAGATGGACATGGGAGTCAGATTTGTTGAGAGTTTCTGGGTTACGTTAAAAGGGGTGAAAAACAAGGGCGATGTCATGCTAGGGGTCTACTACAGATCAACTACCCAGGCAGAAGAGGTGGATGAGGCTTTTTTTTTAAAACAACTAACAAAATCATCCAAAGCACAGGATTTGGTGGTGATGGGGTACTTAATCTATCCAGACATATGTTGGGAAACTAACACAGCAGAGCACAGATTATCCAATAAATTCTTGGATTGCATTGGAGACATTTTTTTTTTAATTTCAGAAGGTTGAGAAAACTACTAGGGGGGAAGCTGTTTTAGACTTGATTTTAACAAATAAGGAGGAACTGGTTGAAAATTTGAAAATGGAAGGCAGCTTGGTTGAAAGTGATCATGAAATTATAGCATTCATGATTCTAAGGATGGTAGAAGGGAGAACAGCAAAATAAAGACAATGGATTTCAGGAAGGCAGATTTTAGTAAACTCAAAGAGCTGGTAGGTAAGGTCCCATGGGAAGCAAGACTATGAGGGAAATCAGCTGAAGACAGTTGACTGTTTTTCAGTACGACATTATTAATGGCCTAAAAGGAAACTATTCCATTGTGTAAGAAAGATAGAAAGTATGGCAAGAGACCACTCTGGCTTAACCAGGAGATCTTACATGATCTAAAAATAAAAAAGGAGTCATATAAAAAGTGGAAATGAAGTCAAATTACAGAGGGTGAATATAACCAAGAAACAGAAGTATTCAGCGACAAGATTAGAAAGGCAAAGGCACAAAACAAGCTCAGTCTAGCTACAGACATAAAGGATAACAAGAAGACATTCTACAAATATATTAGAAGCAAGAGGAAGACGAAGGACAGGATAGGCCCATTGCTCAGTGAGGAAAGAGAAACAATAATGGAAACTTAGAAATGGCAGAGGTGCTTAATGACTTCTTAGTTTTGGTTTTCATCAAGAAGATTGACGGTGACATGATGCCTAACATAGTAAATGCTAGTGGAAATGGAGTAGGTTTAAAAGTTAAAATAAAAAAATAACAAGTTAAAAATTACTTAGAAAAGTTAGATGTCTTCAAGTCACCAGGGCCTGATGAAAGGCATCCTAGAATACTCCAGGAACTGATAAAGGAGGTATCTGAGCCTTTAGCTATCATCTTTAAAAAGTCATGGATGTTGGGAGAGATTCCAGAAGACTGGAAAAAGGCAAGTACAGTACCCATCTACAAAAAAGGAAAAAAGAACAATCCAGGAAACTACAGACCAGTCAGTTTAACTTCTGTGCCAGGGAATATAATGGAGCAAGTAATTAAGGAATTTATCTGGAAGATAATAAGGTGATAGATAATGGCCAGCATGGATTTGTAAAGGACAAATCATGTCAAACCAATCTGATAGCTTTCTTTGTTAGGATAACACATCTTGTGATTAAGGGGGAAGTGGTGGGCATGGTATACCTAGTGTCATGACCATGAGGGTTAGCCAGCAGCCTGGGGCCTAAGGGGTTAACTCTGTCCCTTACCTAACCAGGTAACAGGCAGCCAATAGAAATGTAGGTAGGAATTTCAAACTGGGACAAAGAAATTTTTGGGTTTTTCCCTCCTTTGTCCCTGAGCAGTTTATCTCCAGGTACTGAGGGGGACAGACAACATGTCTCTCCTTCCAAGAAAAGACTCTTCACTATCTGAAAGTAGGGTAAAGTTTAGATAAATCCGTTTTATTGTTTTATGGTTTGGGAATGGGAATCTGATGTCTGTGCATTTAAAAAATGGGTTTTCCTCTACTTTGTAACTAAGTTTTGGCCCATTGTGGAATCCCCCATGAGTATATTAATTGGTGACTTTTCCATCTAGTCATTATGCTTATAACAGGAGTATTGTGGTGATAATAAAAGCTCTTTCTCTTTCCTTTTTATTAACCTGGTGTTGGTTAATTGTTGTGTCCTGGTTTTACTGTAGGGCTGAGATTTCCCAAGTGATCTCTTCCCTGGCTTTCTTATCATTACTTGGGTGGTGGCAGCGGATTTTTATCCCCAAAATCTAAGTTTTTAAGATGGGGGGGGGGAGTTTTATACTAAAGCCTGGAAAGATAAGGTTTTGGGGTACTTTTGCAGGCCCCCACTTTTTCATTTATCATGCCAGAATGGGGAAAAAGCCTTGACTCCTAGACTTTAGTAAAGCATTTGATATAGTCTTGCATGACTTTCATCAAAGAAGTAGGGAAATACAACCTAGATGGGGCTACTATAAGGTGGCTGCATAACTGGCTGGATAACCGTTCTCAGAGAGTAGTCATTAATGGTTCACTGTCATGCTGGAAGGTCATGACAAGTGGAGTTCTGCAGGGGTCTGTTTTGAGACCGGTTCTGTTCAATATCTTCATCAGTGTTTTAGATATTGGCATAGAGAGTACACTTATTAAGTTTGCAGATGATACCAAGCTGGGAGGGGATGCAAGTACTTTGGAGGATAGGGTCATAATTCAAAATGATCTGGACAAACTGGAGAAATGGTCTGAGGTAAATAGGATGATATTTAATAAGGACAAAAGCAAAGTCCTCCTCTTAGGAAGGAACAATCGGTTTCCCACATACAGAATGGGAAGTGATTGTCTAGGAAGGAGTACTGCAGAAAGGGATCTAAGGGGCATAGTAGACGCCTAGCTAAATATGAGTCAACAGTGTGACACTGTTGCAAAAATGCAAACATGATTCTGGGATGCATTAACAGGAGTGTTGTAAGCAAGACATGAGAAGTAATTCTTCCACTCTACTCTGCGCTGATTAGGACTCAGTTGGAATATTGTGTCCAGTCCTGGGCACCATATTTCAAGAAAGATGTGGAAAAACAGGAGACGGTCCAGAGAAGAGCAACAAAAATGATTAAAGTTCTAGAAAACGTGACCTATGAGGGAAGACTGAAAGGATTCGGTTTGTTTTGTTTAGAAAAGAGAAGACTGAGAGGGAACATGATAGCGGTTTTTAAGCATCTAAAAGGGTGTTACAAGGAGTAAGGAGAAAAATTGTTCTCCTTGACCTCTGATGATAGGACAAGAAGCAATAGTCTTAAATTGCAGCAAGGGAGATTTAGGTTGGACATTAGGAAAAACTTACTAACTGTCAGGGTGGTTAAACACTGGAACAAGTTGCCTAGGGAGGTTGTGGAATCTCCATCACTGGAGGTATTTAAGAGCAGGTTAATCAGACTTCTATCAGGGACGATCTAGATGGTGCTTGGTCCTGCCATGAGGGCAGAGGACTGGACTCAATGACTTCTCAAGTACTCTTCCAAAAGAGTTATGTAAATGAGCCCGATCGAAAATGCAGATGAAGCGCGGATTTACAAATCTTGTGCTTCATTTGCATAATCACACATGAGCGCTTTTTCGAAAGAACCCGTACACCTCATTTTTTCAGGAGTAAGGGTTCTTTTGAAAAAGGGTGGGTTTTTTTCGAAAGAACCCTGTCTAGACTGCGGTTTCTTTTTCAAAAAACCCTTTTTTCTAAAAAGCGCTCTCACGCAATTATGCAAATGAAGCATGAGATTTGTAAATCTGTGCTTCAATTGCATTTTCGATCGGGCTCACTTACATTCCTCTTTTGGAAGAGGAATGTAGTTTAGACATAGCCTTAGGTGCCACAGGACTGCTCATTGTTTTTAAAGTTACAGACTAACCCAGCCACCCCTCTGAGACTTTTCAGATAAAATGAATTTTCTTTTGAAACAAGGCCATATTCTGGCCTTAAGCGAGGACTTCTTTTGGGACAAATTGCAGCTTCTGAATACCATACTTTTCAAGTGGATGCCTATTCTATCCCACTGAAACCTTAAAAACGGGTTGTGAAGTACAGAGGGTTATATGGTCATTCAGGAGGAGGGAGCACAGGACTCCTTGATTCCAGATTTGTATGCATTCCATGTTATGAAGTGGACATTTTTTGTGAATAAAGCAGGTGTCGGGAAGGTTTTCAAAAACATTTGGACAGCTATCCATGTTAGTTCAGACCAATGGTGGTGGGCAGTGGTGGCCCATTGGGGTTCTGTATGTGACCTATGACACATTTTGTCGACCGTGACCCCACATGCAGGGTTGCCAGATTCCTCTGATTCCAATCCATGTAGTTTTTTTCCTACCGGTATTACTAAAGTAACACACAGTTAAAGCAAGGGCAGGTGAAGTGAGGCATATGCTATGGTGCACAACACTGACTTAGAGCTGTGCACTCCCTCTGTATTCAGTCAAAGTGGTTCAGTCAGTGCACCCCACAAATAGACAAGCACAGTTAGCAAAACTACCCTATCCTGGGAGACCGTTTTGGTTAGGATATCACTTGCAGCCCACAGAGATGAAGGAAGGGCCACTCATGTGGCCCAGGCATTAGCCTAGGTTGCTCATTGCTGGTGTAGAGCCATTCTTGGAACTAACCAGTTTGCTGGGAAGCTAACATAGCTGCAAGGTATGCTATAATGCAAACTGTTTATCAACCACAATTGTGCGCTCTAGGTGGCTAGTCTACTCTTTTTTACTTTTTAAAATATGGCTGAGATATTTGCTCATTCATACATTTTTATTTGTGTATTGAAAAGCACTTGACACAATTGCCTATGTGTTGTTATAGTGCAGTTTTGTTTGTAGCATAGCTAAATTTAGAGGTTTCACGCAAATTGCTTTAGACAGTTTGGGGGCTAAGACATAAATCTAACACATGAAATATCAGAGTTCAGTTCAGCTACAAATTGCCTGTGTGACATGGGTAAGTCACTTAATGTCTGATTTTTAGAAAAATGGGAGCAGTGGATATTGTCCCTCTTTGGACTGGGAGTGTGAGGACATTCTATTTTGTTTTTGAAGTGCAAAGAAATAAAATATCAGAAGAGGAGTTGGGATTAAATCTCAAAGCTCTGTCTATGCACATTTCTTTTTGCTATGGGCAGAATTTTGGTGCATCTCCCATAACATTTGAAAAATGCATCCTGGCTAGTTCGTTTAAATTTAAGGCTGAGAAGTTCAGAGAATATTGAATTTAACTATGTGTGTATATTTACTAGATTGGCAATGCACCATTCTATAGGTGTGCTTAAAAAAGTTGGCAAAAACATCTCTACTGCGCATGTTCAGTATGAGATTTTTACTTGTTCAAGTGGTGAGCTTTTGAAAATATGTCTTTCAGAATAAAGATGTGAACTGCAACAGTGTTCTCTATGAAGATTATTTTTTTGGCAAGTAAGAACTCCCAGATGTTTAGATTATAAGGATATTAAAAATTAATTTACAGGATCTTTAAAATATAAAGTCTGTCCCTCCCCCCCCCCATTTTTTTCCTCGTTTTAAAACAGTAGTTCATAAACTATACAAAAAAACCCAAAACGAGACAAAACAAAAAGAAACAAAGCAGGACTGAGACTGAAAGTTGAAAGTTTCCGAAATTATGGATTGCACTGGAAATTATGATGCAGCTTTCACTACAGCTGTTGTAGCCTGCCTTCTATTGTGACAAAACTTCATTTGACAGTTTCCCTGTTTGCAAATGTAAGACTTTTATAAATTCAGAAGTTCTGAAAACAGAACTGCTTTTTCATTATAGATTTAGTATATTGAATATAAACTGTATGATGCAGCTGGCATATGAGTTGTCTTTCAGAAGACAGAGATCTTGTTTAAAAAAGTAACAGCCTTCATTGCGACTTTTCTTAAAATAATTTTTTTTATGCGTGCCATTAAAAATCCATGTATTAGGAATGCTGTAGTTACAATACAATAATCCAAATATTATGTAAATATCTTGGTCTTTTCTGATGTATCGTTATGCTTATTTTAGAAGTTGATACCTAGGATTTGTTTGTTTTGTTTTTAAGGAGAGCAGTATCCGAAAAAGCTTTATAAATAAAAAGAGATTAAATCCATCATAGTGATGGTTAGAATTTAGGATGTAGTTGGAAAGTTAATATTAGAGGAATTAGAGAAATCATAGGGTTGAAGGTGAAGCAACATCCTGGAGGTTCTTGGGAGTGCTGGTGAATGGATTTATAAGTAGTTTTAGGAGGCAGCAGGAAGAATCCAGTAAGACTAGGGAAGGAAGAATCTGATTGTGTGAAGTGGGAGAAATTTAGAAAAAGAGGTGGCTGCTTGGACATATAGGCTGTGGGCAGTCAGTTGTGCTGACTCTCATAATGTTATCATGAATCTTGTGATATCAGGTATTTTTCTTAAAGCCCCTGAAGACAAATGATTACACATGAATTTCTGCTTTCACTTAAGATTCTAGCCCGTATGGCTGCAGAGACAAGGGCTGATGGCCTAAAGAGGGTAAGTGAGGTGGTATTAGTGGGTGGGGTGCAGGAGTTGATGAAATAGGGCTTGCAGAGAAAAGGTAGTGGACATCAAAAGGATTCTGTGCATACAGGATGCAAGAGCAGCACAACACTTTAGGAGTGTGCCAGAATTACAGAGGAAGACTTTTTTTTACAACCTGGAGAAACACTTTATCATTGAAATTGTACTGTGTTAAATGCAGACAAATTGATTTTACAATCCCTTGCATAGTGTTCAAAACAATTGTTTCTGCAAAAGATGAGCAATATACTCAAATTCCAATTATAATTTAAAACCTGTTTTTTTCAAATGTATGGGGAAAGCACATAAACCTACAACATTTATTACTTTGCAGAACTGTTTTAAAACATGCATGTAAGCCTTTCCTCGTTTGAGATTGTATCAAGTGATTACCTAGAACTATTACTCCCCCATCCAAACATCTGCCTATGCTTATTGTATTCAGGGAGTGCGCAGGAAAAGGCAATACAACTGCCACAAATAACGTTTTATGAAGTCTACTGAGAAATGTTGCTAGAAGTTCTCTGAAGAGAGAAATGGACATATCACTTTTTTGTGTATAGATAATGTGTATATTTAATATTCTCATTATTAATGTTTGCCCACAAAGTTTTTTTTTTGTTTTGATTAAACCTTGAATGTCACTACAAGAGATCCCTTACTGCTAACCATAATCACTGTATTGTTTTGGCTTAGGGCTGACTGTGATCCTTCAGCCTGAATGAGCCATTAGTATATTTCCCTTTCAGCTACTGATGGCTCTGAGGGGGAAAAAAAGACTTTGTGAAGTATTCCCAAAATATCCCGAAGGTCTCTGTTAGTCAGAAGGCATGATTCATTAAAGGAGTGCGTCCTCACGGACTGTCTTGTTCACTTTCATTGAATTTTCTAGATGTGGCATTAATGTCAAGCCCATTTGGATCTCTGGAGATAGAAGGTGTTGATACTGACTTCTGAAGTTGAGGAACTGTTTGTTTTCATAATGTCATGCTATAAGCATTGAAGTTGGCTTTGATTTTATTCAGTTCTCCAAGTTCTTCAGCACAGGTTCACCCTAGGTGGGTGTACTCTTCTCTTTCCTGGGAATCTAAGATGCTTGTAATTGATTGAATAGATGCTAGTAGAACTTGAAAGTTAACAGAGGATTTAGAAGTCTTATTAGACACCTTTTGTATTTTTGGAAAATTTAAAATTAAGATTGCATCCTTTTTCCTCCTAATTTTTCCTGCATTCACCCTACCAAAAAACAAATATCCCCTGTGATCAGAGCTATGCTAGTTTTGTTTTAGGTATCTGTTAATTCTGGAGAAATTAAGGCATACCTAATTGCTTTACTGAAACTTCGTATTCATCCAGACTGTGTTCGGAACCTTCTGATTTTTGTAAAGAAGGGATGCTTTTCCCCTCATTTCTATTTGGCAATATTTGAAAAATTATAGCTGAAATATGACAACTGAAGATGCCTGCCCTTTTATATTGCCTGTCCTTTGTTTGGCAATTGGATGGTGAACGTTGAAATGACCAAACAAGACTCAATAAAGGCTGTCAGTCTTCATTTCTGCAGCCAGAGTTCAGGCACTGGGATTCTGTTGGTAAGTGTTGTGAGTCACTATACCTTGGCAGTCACTATTACCTTGCCTAGCATGCCTACAACTGAATTAGAATCCTGGAACAAAGCTTCTGTGAGTTCTTGCTTATGTGGAGGCATGAATATTAGAACTTAAACATTCAGGAATTAATTACTAAGGTTTTAATGCTTTCAGTGAGTCAGTGAGAAGACCTGCTACAGATGTGCATACAGGTAGATATTCTGATGTGTTAGCAGGCGATTTCCCTACAGCAAATGTAGCACAGCAGAAGCCAGAAGATGTAGTGAGTAATAAAAGCACTGTAATGTGGGTGAGGATGTGTAGGATGTAGATCGTACAGGCCATTCTTAAATTTCTCATCCTTTGACTCAGCCTTTCTATTAGCCCTTCTCTGGATTAGATCATTAGAATTTTAGGTAGGAAACCGTATCATAGGGTTAAGTGCCATCAGGTATGGATGGGATCGTGGTCAATTTTATGACTGTATGGAACCAGCTTCTAAACAAGTAGCTTATTGTGACAGACCCAGACCAGCCATCTGCCATTTACAGGTGGAGGGAATACATGCGAGCTTGAGTAAAAAGCTTTCTCTTCCCTGAGTTTAAAAAAAAAAGGCCAATCAGGCAGGCACGCTGGGGTCAAATAAAACTCGCTAGATGCCACAAACTAATTAAACACCTGCAGACAATTAAGGCCTGTGGTGCCATTTTAAAAGGGCTCCCCTCAGGCTAGGAAGGACAGGAAGTATGGAGTGCTGTGTGCAGGAGCTGTGTGGGTGTGAGCGGGGGACTGATGAGCAGGTACCCAAAAAAAGGTTCTGGGAGGGATTGTTTGGGGAAGTGGCCCAGGGAAAAGCTCCCAGATTTGAGAGTGGCAGCAACCCTGCCTGTTGCCATTGCTTTAGGGTCCCTGGGCCAGAACCCAGAGTAGTGGGTGGGCCCAGGTTCTCCCCAGCCTCCTCACAACATCTCAACCTTTTCCTCGAGGAGGGAGATGAGGACTCCAGAGGGGAGTTTACCCCAAACTTTATGAACTAGTCGGTGACGAGTACGGCTCAATAGGCTGTGGCTTCTGCCTCTAGTGAAGAGGGAGGATTGGGTATCTCTTCTCCCATTCCTAGCATTTCCAACTTCTCCCTTTCCACCCATTCTCTTTTGAAAAGAAATGCATCTGCTTCCTCTTCCCCTCCAAGTTGCAATCTCCCATTCACCCAACCCATCTCCATCAGCCTGCCTCTCTGATTTTGACTTCTGACTCTCTCTCACTTTCCTTACAGTCTTCAACATTCATCCTTTGTAATGTTGCCACATTGTAGATGGCCTGTCCAACCCCTTACATGAACATTTCCTAACTCTCACATCTTCACTTGGCCTGCAGCCTTGTTTTCACCTTCCCGCTTCCAAAAATGACCATTCACTTGATTTAATCTTCACCAATCCCTACTCTTTCTGTTGCTGAGTTCTTTCTATCCAATCCAACAAACTGGTCTTTTTTTTCCTGCATCACTCTTCAACCTCTTCCTCCTTTCCTTTACGCCCTATCACTTGCCCTTGTTGTGACTTCCAGTTCATCCAGGATTGATGTCGTCTTGTCTGCTCTCAGCCTTCTCCTTTCTTCACTCTTTTTCCATTTCTTCCACTGAAATTGGTGTTGATTCTCTCTATGCTTCCCTCTCCTCCACCGTTGGATCCTTTGCTCCTTCCTCCCATTGTAAGGTTTGACCTGCCAACCTCTAGTCCTGGCTCACCCCGACATTTGCTCCTACATGCCAGATGATGTGCAGAAGAGCATCTCTGGCAGAAATTCTATGACCAAGATGACTTTCTTCGTAACAAAGTGGTTCTCTCCTTCAGTTCCGCCATCCTCTTAGCTAAATGGCTCTATTTGTCCAGCATATTTGAATTCCACAAGTACAGTCAGATGTGTGTGTGTGGGGGGGGGGGTTGCCACTTCTGAATGCCTCTTTAAATCCTTTCTTCTTTTGTCCCCCCCCCCACACACACACTGGATCTCCAAGAGAAAATTGCAAGTTGCTTAAGTTCTTATAGAGTCTTTGTTTGCCTTTTCATCTTCTGTACTTTGTATGTCACATATGTATTACAATTTTACTATATATAACAATATTAAATAAAGGTTTTACAATCATAAACTGATAGTGCTCTTGATTGTTCTGAGGAATGTGTGTGTAACAAAACCAAAGAACATAAGGGACTGAAACCTTTGGTTTTACCTTTGTTTGGTTTTGTAACCTAATTCTGCTGTTAAGCAGGTTTAGCATGAATAAAAAACAAAATAGAAATTAAATACAGCATTAGAAGCAATTGTTTTAAGATTTTACATGTTTTTTCAGTAGCTTTCCATTAAATATATGTGAACTGAGTATCTGGTTATCAGTGCCATAAAAACTTATTTCAGTCTTTAGTATCAAGATGTGCAGAGCTTTCTGAATGAAACAGTAAGATATTTGACTTCTCTTTCTGGTAGCTATATTAATTAGAATTTCAGTTATTAACCAAATGATTTCAAGAATACATGAATGCCAATTGCATATAAGTATATTTGCCTAAATAAATTAACAAAAACTTCCATCTAATTTGCGTGTGATATTTAAACTTAGCTTGTGAATTTTGAGCTTGTTTGATTCTTAAAAGTACTTTTGTATAGTTGGCTGTTTTGTTAGTGGTGTAGCAGGGCATGCAGTAAAAGAGAGAACCACATTATCACCACAAATACTTAAATACTCTTTACCGTTTTTTTAGTACACGTTTTGGAACTTCGTGCCGAAGAACTTGTTTGAGCAGTTCAGAAGGATAGCCAACTTTTATTTTCTCATAATTTTTCTTGTTCAGGTAAGCCATTGCCATTTCTTAAATATATTCATATGCATATTAGAAAAACAGAACTTACAAAATTCAGATAAAGCTTGAAAGAGATTTCAAAAAAAGGAACATGTGCATCTTCTACTCCATTAATTTTGGTACGAGGAGAAATTGGATGATTGAGATTGGGAGGTTTAAAGATTGGATACTGATTTTTTTTCACCGTTTCTAGTATGAATCTAACACAGTGGGGAATGATTAGTGTGTATAAAATGAGTGATTTTTATTTTGTAATAAACAGGTTTTCACCTCACTAAACCCATCATCCCAATTGGCACTAACTGGCATCCATGTTGATAATATTCAGCATAAATGGCATGGTTTAAATGGGATTGGAGACTGAATTATCTTCTGTCAGCAAAAGGTAGACCCTGCAGGCCAGGGTCAAGGCACAGTGACAGGGTAGAGTGGGTAAGCTTTTGCTGTCACTGTGTATGTTGACATATTTGACTAATTATAGATTGTCACTTTTTTAGATCTCTTAATTCTTCACTTTGTATGAGCACTGAAATATACTAAATGCAATAAATTCGTTGGTTTAGAATGAAAGATCTTTTCTATTTCCTTGCTTGTCACAAAAGCAAGCGATAATTACATAGGTTCTTAGAACATTTTTTTATTTTTCTCATTGCATTGGGATCACAGTCTTTGCTCTACCTCCTTACCATCTAAATGCAGTAGGTACAGTTTGGTATCTTTGCATTTTCTCTTATGACGAGAATAGCATTGTCATAAGGGTTATGAAAAAAGCCCTTTTGGTGCCACTTTTCAGCTAAAAATTACTAGAGCATTTTGCCTTTAAAGCAGCTTGACTCTTACTTCAGTTCCTCTAGCCTTTATTCCTTGATGACTTGAAGGAGAAATAAGCAGTTCAAATCACATGGTGTCTGCCAGTCTGACCCAGGGGTAAACTCCTTCCTGTCTCAGTTAAGGACCCTGTGACGGGATGTACCAACCCCGTACAGGGCCAGTAAGGCCAAGGGTATGTCTAGACTACATCCCTCTGTCGCCAGAGGGATGTAAATTAGACATACTGACATTGCAAATGAAGCAGGGATTTAAATCTCTCGCGCTTCATTTGAATAAAAATGGCTGCCGCATTTTGCCGAGTCAGCAGTTTGTCGGCAAAAAGCTGCTGTCAAGACGGGGATCGGGTGACAAAGAAAGCCTTTGTCGGCTGATCCTGTAAACCTCATTTTACGAGGCATAAGGGATCGGCCAACAAAGGCTTTCTTTGTCGCCCGATCTCCGTCTTGACAGCCGCTTTTTGCCGACAAACTGCTGACTCTGCAAAACGCAGCGGCCATTTTTATTCAAATGAAGGACGAGAGATTTAAATCCCAGCTTCATTTGCAATGTCAGTATGTCTAATTTACATCCCTCTGGCGACAGAGGGATGTAGTCTAGACATACCCTAAGGGTTAACGAGGCATACCTGTCCGAGAGAGCTCCACCCCCACAGCCCTGCTGGGCATGCTCCAACTGGAGGACCAGTATAAAGGCCAGTGAAGAGAGCAGCTCAGTCAGGACTGACCACCACATAGGAAGGAGTGGCTGCCAGTGCTTGGGAGGAGGAACCGCAGATGGACGCTGCATCGGAGGCCAGCCAGCAGAGGCTGGCCAGGGAAACTCCCAGCCTGGAGGAGGCAAGTGGGGAAGATGCTGACTGCTGTGAGGTGGGTAGGAAGTAGCCCAGGGAGGGGAGTTAGACTTCCCGAAAGCTCAGTGTGTTGCGGGCAGATTCCCCACTGAGTTAATGGTGGGACACACCCACCACTGATAGGGCCCTGGGCTGGAACCCAGTGGAGTGGGAGGACACCGGTCCCTTTACCCCACCCCATTAAACCCAAAGGGGGCACTACTGTTGTTACTACTAACTTTGGCCACTTGCAAAAAGGGATTTGTTATTGATGTGGGCCACTGAGCCCTAGTGCCCTGCGGACGGGTTACTGTTGACTCAGGCTGCTAAGCTCTACTGCCCTGCAGACAGGAATTGCTATTGAGTCAGGCCCCTGGGCTCTATTGCCTCATGGACAGGGGTTGCTATTGACTGAGGCCACTAGGCCCTACTGCCCCATGGACAGGGAGTGGAGCTACTGACTTGCTGCTAGGCTGGACTCTCGTATGGGGAAAAGGGGGGTACTGAGAGGCCTGGGGGTACTTGGGGCTGCACATGTTGAGGGGTCTGATAGGCTCAGCACCCTGCCCCTGAGGTAGCTTGGCATACTTCCCCCGTGCCAGACCCTTAAGTACTTTGTTGTTAGTATAATCTGTTGTTGGCACAGAGTAGTTCCCCTCCACTACCCCAGTTGAGGGAAATCTTCTTTAGTCCCAGGACTATGTTGAGAGACCCAGGCTTCAAGAATTGCTTTTCCTGCCCTCTCTTCTTCTCCACCAGCAGCAGTCATCAATGGTTCCTGTACTGTCTGTGAGAAGTACAAATCTCTACAGAGTGCAATATCTGCTGATCCTTTCCATCCAGAACTTGAGAGTCCCAACTTAAGTTCCTGATGGAGGAAGCTACGAGGCCTTCACCAACCAGTAGTGACCCTCCAAGCACAGGCCTCAGAGCAGAACAACAATTAATTGCAAAGCCCAAGGACTCTTCCTCCAAAGTTTCCTGTGAGACTAGAGGGCATTGTCATGGGTGCAAGGAGAGATCCTCACAGAGGATGGTCTGTTGGAAATGTGTTTGGATAAGACATCAGTGCTTTGGAGGAGGAACTGGCTCTGCAGAAGATCCCCAGGTTGGAGGGCAAGGCATGCAAAAAGAGAAATCAGATGGTGACTGTGCTTCCAGAATGGGAGGACAGATGCTCACCAGTTCAATCTGTGGGTGTTGGTCCAGACTACTCGTTGGTATTGCCTTGATCACCTAAAGACTGTTTGCCTCTAACAAATCAGCCGGCTCCTTCAAACATACTTGCTAGAACTCCCTGTACTGCAGGCCATACAGGGACTTACTAGAACACCAGGGAGTTATGTATTCACAATCATCCTTCCTTTCTGACTGTCAGGGATGTCCTTACTCGAGAGGAGGAGTCTTTGCCGCTGTCTCAGGAACAGTTGCATCTCCAGCCATCAGGCAGCAGCATACTGCTACTGATGGAACTATCTCATGATAGGAGGCATTGTTGGAAGTGATAGCTGCACCACTATCTACTCAAGCATACGAGTCCCAACAGATAGTCAAGAGGCCATGTTTGCCATCTCTCTGGGTATGACCTTCCTAAGGACACTTGGTACTGATTCCCTGGAGGCCACCAAAATGGATGTATCCTGCCTTATGGACTTTTTGGGATCTGTGGGATCCCTATGGCAAGCCTCTGGACCCCTTTCAGAAGTTGCATCACTCCTCTCCTTCTTGGCAGTCAGTTCCATCTGTGTACAAGAAGGAGGAGCCAGAGCAAGTTTCATTGGTATCAGTGATTCCAATAGGATCATCGTCGTCTTCATCCCCCAACAATGCTGTCATTCTTTCATCCTCCTTTCCAGCAGATGATCACTGCTAGTATTCAGGAGCTGTTGCAAAGATCACAAATGATCTACAGATCCCATTAGAAGAGATCTTCAGCACAAGATCCTGGACATTTCGTAACCACAGCAGCTAGCGCCAGCCAGATTGGTACACACCAGCATCTTGTGGATCTAATGACATTTTTTTGTTCCTGCCAAAGGAGCCAATTTCTTGTTTTCTCATCCTGCCCCAGTGCTTTGATGGTACACACAGTCATGGAAAGAGGAAATCCACTCCCACACATCGGGGCTCAAAGAGATTGGACCTCCTGTGCATGTGCAGGTCAATGGACTTTGCTTTGAAGAATTTCCAGACTTGAACACATGGTGCACACACATGCCCATGTGTAAAATACAGTTAGGGACCACATCTCAAAGTGACTCCTATTACAGTAAGAACCTCCATTTTAACTGAGGGCATAATCACAAATTTGGTGAATAGCTTTATATGTATTAGTAATTATAGATGGTTTTGTGGAGTGATATTATCAATAGATATAATCTTGATTTCTTATTGTACTTACTTTCCCTGTTATTAAAAAAGTTACTTTGTGTATGCTTGCACTATGGGCTTTTTAAAAAAAAGCCGAATATAAATTTCATGCTTGGAAAATGATTGCATTACATTCACAAAAGAATATTTTGGAAATGGTATGATTATTCTTTGTGTTGCAGTTAATTATTGATACACCAACCAGTCCAGTAACAAGTGGTCTTCCGCTTTTCTTTGTCATCACTGTAACAGCTATCAAACAGGTGAGAGTTTTCTTGGGGGAGGGGGTAAAACTGAAGATTGTAGGAAAATGTACATTTTCCTGTCTTTATAAACTATTTGTATTTTCTTAGGGATTCAAGAGAAGATTATCCTTTCTTATTTTGAGACTTTACTTGTTATCTGCCTCTCTTTTAAGTAGAAATGATGATGCTTATTTTCATTTATGCAACAGAACTTTCAAAATGATTTTGTAATATTATTTTGTACTTTGTATAATTGTGCTACAGAGAATAGTTTCTACAGTTGTGTGTATTAAACACAGCCAGATGTTTGTTTCTTTTTGTTTCTAAATATCCACTTACCTATTCAAAAACTTGAGGATATGTAGAGGAAGAATTATACTACTAAGTTATGGGATAAAATTGTTATCTGTGTGAGGAAATTTCCAACATACAGTTGTTGCAGTATAATATAGACAACTTATATACAGTATGCACAAGATAGACTTTTAAATATTTGAATTGCATTAATTTGTATTTAAACCATTAAGTTTATGATGAGTATACTATATAATAGTTTAAGTTTTTAAAATTAATATTACCATAGAGCAGGAGTGGGCAATAAGCCGGTCGTGATTCCTTGGCAGGCCACGGGTGCTTTATTTATTTACCTCTGCGCCTGCAGCACCCGTTGGCCGCAATTGTTGTTCCTAGCCAATGGGAGCTACAGGAAGCAGCATGGACTGGGACACTGCAGGGCTCTACTCATTGTACAATTTCTCATTCAGTGGTTGTAATAGAAATTACAAACAGCAACATTTTCTTCTTTCACATTGAATGCCTGACTATATTCGCTGTTAAATTCAGTATTTGCTGACACTAGGTGGTTGTGGGAAGCACAACAGCTATCTTTTTAGGAGTGGCTTTCCTACTCTTAAGATTTGGTGGATTATTTTTAACAATCTGTTGTTGTGGTTTGCAATGTCTTCCACATAAGACTACACTTGTAGTCCCATTTGGGAAGGGCAGAGCTAAAGTAGCATGTACCAGGACACTGTTTGCTCTTCCCCTGACTATCAGAGAGTGAGGGTGAGTTCACAGTTTACATGCATTTCTTTCACTCCTGGCTGGTGAGTAGAGGGGCAGAGAAGTAAGTGATGCAAGCTGTGTGTTTTCCTCTCACTTCCCGGGGAAAGAGAAGAAGAGCCAACAGCATTCTAGTATACATTGCTTTTGCTCCCCATCCACCACCCTCGTCCTCCCCAAATGGTGCCCTTGATGACAACCCTCAAAAACTACAGCTGGTGCAGATGTTGGTGGACTGCTTGCAGGGTGCAACTAAACAAAAGCTTTTGCTGGTACTGGAATGTGAGTACCGCATGACCCCTATGTGATTCTCCCCAACCACATTGCCTATGGGTAGAGGAGAGGGCTAGTACGGCAGATGAAAGGGAAAGGAGCCAGCAGGAAAAGAAACAGAGCCCCCAGCCCCTGCAAGGAACTGTCACGTGTGTACAGGATTGGTGGGTGGAGTTCTGCTCCTTTCCCCTCTGGGAGGGGCAGCGAGGAAAGGAGCAGAATTGCCAATCTCACCCCCCAGCCCCAGCCCTGTACAGAGTGAGAGACAGAGAGAGAGAGAGAGGGGTCTATGGAGGGGCTGGAAACATGGCTAGGGGTTCTGCTCCTTTCCCAGCTGCCTCCTCCCCATTCAGAAAGAACAAAGAAGAACTCCCAGCCCTGCCTCTCCATCCAGGGAGCTGTGCTGCATCACACAGTGACAGGGCTTGTATTGTTAGCAGCTGTTGTTTCATCTTCTACTTGTCATTAATAGTAAATAATGTGCTGAGTTCTGCCCCTGGATATATGACATCTATTGCCTTGTGTCTAGGAATTTCCAGGGAATTTAAAGCAACATTGCTATCTATGTAGGTTTGCTCTGTTGTTAAATATCACTTCTAGTATCGGGCCTTTATGTGTATGTTAGGAGCTTCTGTGGAATTCATGCAAGAGAGATTTGAAGAGGATAGGAAAGAGGAGGATTTTGCCTTTCCCAAAAAAAAGTATCCATTGGTTTATTAAAAAAATAAAATAGTAAAATTATTTTTTTAAATTTTATAATATGGTTATAAAAATTTGAAAATTGAGTTAACTATGTTTGTTTTTGTTCCTAACGAATATAATCCTTTAAATTCATGGAATTTAAATCAATAAAAATAGGCATCAGCAAGGTGACTTTCTCAAAACTTATTCTGGAGGGTTGGTATACTGTGTACACTAAATAGTAGTTCTGCGTAATCAGAAATCAAACAGGGAAACTCCCCAGGTTGTGGTTCATTCTAGCCCTGTAATCTTTTAATGTTGAGCCCCACCTTTCCAAATGCATACTGCACACTGTCTCCTAAGCAGCAGCCTTTATAGAAACCCCTCGGAGCAGTTTGACAAGCAGGGATACAAGTTGAGCAAGAGTTTACCAGAGAAAAAGAAATGACTGCATTTTTTCACTTATTCACACAGTCAGATTACCTTCACTTATATTGTTTAAGCACATCTGGTTTGCTTAGTAATAAACTATTAAAGATTTTAGTGATACGTTTTACTTTTTAATATCTTGTAATGGAAAATTCTTTTACTATTTTTCTAAAAAAGCTATGACTTACAACTGCAATGTAAAGTGTGTATAAATACATTTCCTTAATTTTATTCCTTTGCACTTTACTGTTTTCTAGGGTTATGAAGATTGGCTTCGACATAAAGCAGACAATGCAATGAATCAATGCCCTGTTCATTTCATTCAGCATGGCAAACTGGTTAGAAAGCAAAGCCGAAAATTAAGAGTAAGTAACAACTAACACTGGGTTCTTTTTAGGGATCAGGCTTAACACTCCCCCTTCCCATTGATTAAATTGGAATAAAATCCTTGCTTTGTTAGACTCTCCCTTATTCATTCCCTATGTTGGGTTGCCTCTCTATTCGGGTCCTTTCATTATTCTTTTTAATTTTTAGCTCTTCACTCATGGTTATTCGTCTGTTCTAATTTTTCTTTCTCTACCTAGAAAAGCAAAAATGATTAGCAAGATAGTCCCTTTTAATCCAGTTCTGATGCAAAATTTATTAACTAGTTCTATTTCTTGCAAAGGTGATACAGCCCAATTGGAATATAATTCTTGCTTTGTACCTTTTCAGCATCATAAAGACTTCTAGGGGAAAAATCTTAAATAAAGTTGTGGTTGAAATATTATCACTTCATTCAGTGATTTTACCCTGTTGTAGTTTTCTCAAATGCAAATGTTAACGTGAAAATTCTAATGTAAAATCCACTTACTAGAAGTACCCAAATCATTTGAAAGTGCATAGATACAGAAGATGGGTCAGTTGCTGAGCTAATTCATTTGTAATTTCTTCCAGCAAACATAAAAAATACATTTTACCAAGTCCTACCTAAACTGTCTTGATTTTTACTATTATACTTACTCAGTCATTGTCAATTACCAAAAATATTTGTAACATTCGAATCGCTCACCTTCTAAAAGTTTGTTTGGTGATGTCAAAATTCAGTCTTTAATGCCATAATTTTCTATTATGAAAGTCATTTATGACCATAATAAAATCCTGACAAGAGCACAATGATTCACTAGAAAACTATTTAGAAAAGGGCATCTTGTATGATAAAGTAGACAATGCAATAGGGATGTTAAATATCAGTTAACCTCATGAATTTTTATCAGTTAGTCGACTATTCTATAGTCCCTGGGGGCAGGGCCAGCAGCTACTGTATCAGAGGCAGCATGCGGTGCCAGGCAGGAGCTGGTCCACGAGGGGAGCCAGTTTAAAAACCAGCCTATTGCCCAGAGCTGCTACTTCTAATAAAGAGGCAACAGCATGGGGTGGCAGCAACCCCTGCGTACAGGGAGGTCTGAGCTCCTGGACCCAGTGTGAGCCAGAACTGAACTGGGCTGCCTGCCCACCTGGTTCCTAATATGTTTTAAATGCAGAGCTGCAGGAGGGGTAGGTTCTAGACCTGGTATGAGCCAGAACTGAGCCAGGCTGCTAAAAAATTTATGAGCAAGGGTCGGGGGAGGGGGGGAGGGAAAAGCATGTAGTCTATAGTATTAACCTATACGCTTTTACTTAGTGGTTAACCAGTTAATCGACTACACTATTACATCCCTACACTGCCAAGAAATCCACATTAGTCAAATATTCAGTTAATCAACATTCCAAAATGTATTTTTGATGAAATTTTTATTGAAATTTTGTGTTGACTCCCTTTCCCCAAGTGACTACTTTCTTGCAATTTTTTGGCATGCATTGACCTGCTGTACTTAAATTTGAGTTTAAAATTATATATCAGATGCTGCCAGAGGTGGGTGAAGAGAATCTTTAAAATAATCCTTTGACTTTGAGGGCTGCTTTGTTGTATGATGGCACACTCTTAGAAGCCAGTAGTCTTGCTGACAAGGTCTATGGAAGTGTCAGTTAAGTATCAGAGGTATGAATTAATTTGCTGCCCACCAGAAATGGATGGGAAAAAAGCTGAACTTTTAATGAAAACTTTTGCTAAAACAAATTCAATAAAAAAAATAGAGCTTAAATCATTTCAACCAGCTCTATAGCTACAGCCAGTGATATTGGGTCACACCCAATTTAAGTATGGAGTCAGACTCTAGAGTCATATGTCTGACCTGATATGTATGTAACCTATCTGTGCCTCAGTGTTTACATCTATAAAATAGGGATAATACCGTAGACATACATATTTAGAAGGGATGTTGTAAGGCCTAAAGAATGTGAAGTTCTTTGAGATCCTCAGAGGGGACATACTATACAAGTGTATACAAGTGCTCAGTATTATTTATTGTCCTATGGTATATTGTACTTCTTTTGAGAATTGTACGCATAGTTTTGTGGTGAAATCTCAGCCCTATCATATCCAGTGAGAATTTTTCCATAGTTTTCAGTGGGACAAGGTTTCATCCTTGGAATCTGATTTTTAGTCCATTTAACTAATGAGACACATGGGGGGGGGGCATTTCTATTTTTCTTAGGTTGGAGACATTGTGATGGTAAAAGAAGATGAAACATTCCCATGTGACTTAATATTTCTGGCAAGCAGCAGAGGGGATGGAACATGTTTTGTTACAACAGCAAGTTTGGATGGTGAATCTAGCCATAAAGTAATAAAATGCTATTTTTATTTTTAAAAGTTTATAACACAAACTTTTTTTGCATACTATGCATAGTAACATCCTATATTACAATGTAAACAAAGATACTGGTTTGTGTATTTTTTTATTTAAACTGTGATTAACTTATTTCCTTACCACAGAGCTATTTTATGAGGAATTTACTAACTGTTGTTTGCTTATGTGTACTTACTTTTGAACGCACCCAACATGGGCATCACATAGTTAATACTCTTAATATTAGTGTTAGCTTAGTTAGCTGTTTTAGGTGTCCATGGAAATCCCTAAAGATTTGTATGTGTATATATGGAAGACATTTGGCAGCCCTGCAAATGTCAAATATTGAGATTTCACTTGAAATGTGCACGTGTGTTCACATATGTGCAATCCTGATTTGTGCAAGATGAGGCATATTAAGGCATGCTTCCATTTGGCATCTGGATCTCTATGTAAATGACTAAGAAAAAGCAAATACATTTCACTTCAAATTTAGGCTGCTTACATTGCAAAAAAAGAGTGATTCAGTTTTCTTTGCAGTTTATGAACTATCTGTGAATTAGGACCGGCAGAGGAAAATTCCATATCTGTATTTGGAAGTTCAGATTTTTTAATGAGAATCATATTATATGGCTCTTGACAGTCTAACACAAAGTAGGAAAATTTTACCTACTTCAGCCCTCTTCTTTCAGTTACATAACTAATTTGGTTACTGCATGTGTTCTGGGTTATTTAATTTTTATTACATTTTTCTTATTCATTCTAGACTTACTATGCTGTTCAAGATACAAAGGCATTTCATAATGAACAAGATATTGATGCACTGCATGCTACTATTGAATGTGAACAACCTCAGCCTGACCTTTATAAGTAAGAAAATTATTTGTATTTTTATAGCTTTAGTAAATGCCATTAAGCTATCCTGTAAAACAAACTATAAAATTATGTGATTATTAAAGGAACGCTATCAGTTCAAATGGAGCCCAAAATTTAAATTTAAGGCTTTTAAACAAAAGTCCCACGAAGTTGCTGATTATTTAAAAAAAAAAACTAATGGTCTCCTGCTGTATTTGAAATCTAAACATTGCAATCTAAGAATTTCAGAGTGAAACTGATATTTATTGTCCTATCCAAGCAGAGAGGAAATTCCAAAGGCAAGTAAGGAGCATGAATAGTGACATGTAAATTGGATTCTTAAGAATCTTCCACCTACAATGTTTTAAGATATTCAAAACATGGGCTAAGAAATGCTTGTTTTCAATCTCACAATCCCACAGGTTTTGACTTAGAAATACTAATAGTGTATCGCTAATACTCTTAATAGTAGTGGTAGCTAGCTTAGTTAGGTGTTTCCCCTGGTGATGCTCTCACAAGGGTTTAAAACTGAAGGGGACAATTTTGAACCCTGGTGAGAGGGGCAATCCTTAAAGATTTGTAAGACCTTTGGCAGCTCTGCAAATGTTCAATATTGAGATTTCACTTAAAAATGCCATTTAATGTAGCTTGCGCTCTCCTAGAAAGAGCTCGCACCAATAATCACATCTTTTTGTATTCAGCCTTGATATATGATGTTATCCACTTAGTAACTGTTTGTGAAGAAACTGTGTGACCCTTCATACAGTCCACATACAATACAAATCGACAAGGCAAAGCATGACAGAGTTTAGTTTAGAAGGCTAGATGTCATCTGATCTCTACATGCAGATGCTGCTCTAATAGAGACGAATGTGGCTTAGGAGAAGAATAGGTAGATATTGAACCTGGTTCAAGTGAAGATGAGAGATTTCACTAGACATAAACATCGGTGTCGTTTAGTCTTTAGACCCCTGTGCATAAGGAGGCTCTGCCATCTAAGCATGTAACTCTCAGACTTGCTTTGTGAATGTTATTGTCACCAGCAATGCAGTTTCTTTGGCACACGCAAAACGGAAGGAGACAAATGATTATCAGTGTTGACCACAGGTCTCATCAGAGCTGCTGAGACTGTATTAAGGTCACACATAGGAATTAGTGATGGAGATAAAAATGGAGATAAAAAATTCCTTTTAAAAAGCTTGCTACAATGGCATTGGAAAATACTAATCTTCTATGAACAGGTGGATGAAACCTTGAGATCACTGCCAGATGCACGTTCAGTGAGCTAAGATAAGGCCCCACGTCTAAGGATACAGCAAGTTCTCCAAGATGTCCTGGGTGCAAGCCAGCATCAGCTGATTTCCATGGGCCAAGATCACATCAAAAACCATTTCCATTTTGCCTTATAGGCCATTCTGGTAGAGGCTTTCTGCTGTTGTTTAGGACCTGTCAAGCAGCTGGAAAACATTGCTTGTCCTCCTCATTCAACTACTGAGCATTCAGTCATTCAGTGAGATGCGGGGAGCTGAACATAGGGTGCAGACTGCAACTGTGATTCTGTATGAGCAGATCAGGATGAAGAGAAAGAGATATGGGAGGCTGAATGATGAAAGTACACATCCTGGGTCACGCCAAGGCAATGAGGATAAGCTTGACCCAATCTGCTTTCAGATTGAGGATGACCTGTGGAATGATTGGGATCATAGGTAAAGCATAGAGGCAAGCTGATTGCCAGCTGATTTAGAAGACTGAGGACTCCCTCTGTTACCTGAGGCTCAGATTCCAGGCTCCCCTATAATGGTCTGCTTAAGTACACAACTCAATCCTCAATTTGTCTGGTTTGGTAGGTAAAAAAGGTGGCTCGCCTGAGAGGAATTGCCAGCATTTTACAAAAGTGCTTCTCTCAGACCTGCAAAAGCGACAAGGAGTCCTGTGGCACCTTATAGACTAACAGATGTATTGGAGCATAAGCTTTCGTAGGCAAAGACCCACTTCGTCAGATGCATGTAGTGGAAACTTCCAGAGGCAGGTATAAATATGCAGGCCAGAATAAGGCTAGAGATAACAAGGTTAATTCAGTCAGGGAGGTTGAGGCCCACTTCTAGCAGCTGATCTGGAGGTGTGAACATCAAGAGAGGAGAAACTGCTTTTGTAGTTGGCTAGCCATTCACAGTCTTTGTTTAATCTTAAGCTGATGGTGTCAAATTTGTAGATGGACTGTAGCTCATCAGTTTCTCTTTGAAGTCTGGTCTTGAAGTTTTTTTTGCTGCAGGATGGCTACCTTTAAATCTGCTACTGTGTGTCCAGGGAGATTGAAGTGTTCCCCTACCGGTTTTTGTATATTGCCATTCCTAATGTCTGATTTGTGTCCATTTATTCTTTTACGTAGGGACTGTCCAGTTTGGCCGATGTATATAGCAGAGGGGCATTGCTGGCACATGATGGTGTATATTACATTTGTAGATGTGCAGGTGAATGAACCAGTGATGGTGTAGCTAATCTGGTTAGGTCCTGTGATGGTGTCGCTGGTGTAGATATGTGGGCAGAGTTGGCACCGAGGTTTGTTGCATGGATTGGTTCCTGAGTTAGAGTTACTGTGGTGTGGTGTATAGTTGCTGGTGAGAATTTGCTTCAGGTTGGCGGGATGTCTGTGGGCGAGGACTGGCCTGCCTCCCAAGGCCTGTGAAAGTGAGGGATCATTGTCCAGGATGGGTTGTAGATCACTGATGATGTGTTGGAGAGGTTTTAGCTGAAGACTGTAGGTGATGGCCAGTGGTGTTCTGTTTGTTTCTTTCTTGGGCTTGTCTTGTAGTAGGAGGCTTCTGGGTACATGTCTGGCTCTGTTAATCTGTTTCCTTACTTCCTCATGCGGGTATCGTAGTTTCAAGAATGCTTGGTGAAGATCGTGTAGGTGTTTGTCTCTGTCTGAGGGGTTGGAGCAAATGCTGTTGTACCTTAGTGCTTGGCTGTAGACAATGGATTGTGTGGTGTGTCCGGGATGGAAGCTGGAGGCATGCAGGTAGGCATATTTGTCAGTAGGTTTTCGGTATAGGGTGGTGTTTATGTGACCGTCACTTATTTGCACCTGGTGTCCAGGAAGTGGATCTCTTGTGTAGATGGTCCAGGCTGAGGTTGATGGGCGGGTAGAAGCTGTTGAAATCATGGTGGAATTCTTCCAGAGTTTCCTTTCCATGGGTCCAGATGATGAAGATGTCATCAATGTTGCGTAGGTAGAGAAGGGGCGTGAGTGGGCGAGAGCTGAGGAAGCGTTCCAGCTCAGCCATAAAAATGTTGGCATATTGTGGGGCCATGTGGGTGCCCATAGCGGTGCCACTGATTTGGAGGTATATTGTTACTGAATCTGAAATAGTTGTGTGTGAGGATAAAGTCACAGAGCTCAGCCACCAGTTGAGCTGCACTTTTCTGTGGAGGGGGTGTGAGGTAAGGGACGGAGGGCAGATAGAGAAAGGAGCTTGGGGCAAGGGACTGTTGTGCAGCAGGGGTTGCAGAATCAAGGAGGTGGGAATGGGTGCAGGACAGGATTCTTGGACAGGAGAAATGTAGGAGGGTGTACAAGGTCTGGGAGGGAGCTGTGACCTGAGGGAAGAAAGGTGCAGAGGGTTAGCATGGTGACCTGAAACAGAAGGATGTGGTGGCTTGGGGCAGGGAGATGGGGTGTGGGAAGGAGTGAGATGCCAGATACAGTCTTTGACCGGGAGGTGCTAACTTAGGTGGCTCTGAGCAAGCAGTTCAGTGAAACACTCAGGCAGGCTCCCTGCCTGCCGCAGTCCCAGACCAGGACTCCACGTGCCTCTCTACACTGAGGAGGGGGAAGACATTATGCACTTATCCCACCACCAGCACAATCATCACAGATCTCGTTGGCCAAAAAGGCACATGGAGCAATTGGCTGCTTTGAGCGGCCTGAGGCTGTGGCAGATAGGGAGCTTGCCTGAGGGTCCCAGGAGGGCAGGCCATGGGCCAGATCCAAAGGCCTGGTGGGCCTAATCCAGCCCACAGGCCATATCTTGCCCACCTCTGTGGAATACACAGCTGCCTCATGTTTCAAAAAATTAGTTATGGTAAGTAAATATCTCTTTCAGGAATTGAAAATGAATTAATAAATGCTCTCTAATCAGGAGGTTTACAAATAACCTTCAAACCGTTTTCACCTTTGTTACATACAAACTTAGAACTGACTCGCTGTTATAACTGATGTCTTCAATGCTGCCTTATGAAAGTGAAGTTTGCAAAAAGTTTAATACGTTTTAAATAACCCACATTTTCAGGCTTTATTATATAACATTTAATGAACTTGCCAGATGGTTTAACAAAAAATACTGAATACGCCCCCCCCCCCCCCCCCAAAAAAAAAACACAGGGAAAAAATTCTGTTGAGGAAAAAAAAGAAAAAGGCACTGCGCCTTTAAATGTCCTGTGCTCCTTGCCAGAAGCGGCAGGGAAAAATTGTCCCCACCGGGCTTCCTGTGTTCCTCACTCCCCCACCCCTGCAGGACACTGCAGGGGAAAATTGTCCCCACTGGGCTTCCGTCCGAGGGAAACGGGAAATACCGGACATTTCACATGTCCAGTATTTTCTGTTGTTTTTTTTTTTACCGGACGGGGGACCCGAATACCGAACTGTCTGGGTGAAAACTGGACACCTGGCAACTCTGTTCTCAGTTTTGGAAGTAGCTGAAATTTCTTAAAGAAAGGTAGACTCCCAGAATGGAAAATTTCAACTTGAACTGTTAACATTTCATTAAGGGCTTGTTTATAGAATATAGAGCCTTCACAGACAATTTTTAAAAAATAATGTTCAACTTACTGTATTTTTGCACATTTTTAGAAGTGAGATGCAGTTTCTATGCATACTAAGTTTCAGATTGTCATAAATACACATTTTTAAAATGTTTTACAAATATTTCTCAAGTTGAATGTACTTGTGTGCGTGTGTTTATGTATAAAATAAATTAATAACAGGCATTGATACTAAGTACCTTTCCTCTTATAGATTTGTTGGTCGAATAAATGTTTACCATGACAGCAATGAACCTATTGCAAGGTAAATGAGAGAGAGGTATTATTTACATGTAATACCTAGGTTTCTTTTAAATCTGAATATGGTGATCTTGAGGGGAAAGTATGGTGTTTTGGTTTTTCTGTAGGAATTTATTTTAAAAGTTTACAAAATTCACTTTTGTGTATAGTCAATATGTTATGCTTCATCTATTCAATCAGCTTTTTTATGTTACATTTTCTTTTGAATATTAGGTTTGTAATTTGATTTGATAGCACTTAATGGTTGTCTGTATTAGACGTCTGAATGTATGCTTAATAATTGATTTAGAGTATTTTTATAGTGTGGTTTACAATCCCTAATTGTTTTGCATGCACGATTTATAGATATTTCAGATATTGTTTACTCAAATAGCTTCATTTTATTCTACTTATATTGTTCTACATAGGTTCTTATGCTGCCCTTCTCCCTGTAGGATCTCAGCAGTTTCTAAGAGTACATTAAGCAACATGACTACCATCTGTCACATGCAGTTAATTCTTTCTCATCTTCTCTGCAGGGGAAGAATTGTGTGTGCAGTATATTGTTTTTTGTTTACATATGGTTTTGGTATGCTTCGTTATTTCTTTTTAATATAGATATTGCTTTGTTAAAGAAGGCAAGGTGAAAGAAATGCAGCTTGCACATGGAATAGAATGTGATGGTACTGAGTTCATTCCTCAGTCTGTCTCCTGCAAGATGAGCTTTACCCATACAATAGAAAGTTCCATTCTGCCTCAGGAGTAGAGTTGTCAACAATGGCCTATGTCTAAGGAATTTTTAGGTATATGGGGCCTAGACCATTGAGTGACTTGAAGATCAGGACCTCAACCTTAAACGTGATTCATTATTCTGAGGAACCCCAGAGAACAGGAGTCATACGCTCTTGTCCTTCATACTATCAGTACATTGCACTTCTGAGGCTTTGATCTTACCTCATGGACAGAGGCTGTCAAAATCAACAAGACTTCACACAGGCAGGCGTTTGCAGGCTAGGAGTCTCACATTGCACATAACACTGGGAAGTCACAAACTTAGTGTTTCCTATAACAACAAAGCTTCTTAAAATAATGAAAAATTTGAGAGAGAGAAAGACATGTATCTCAGGCCAATGTATCTTCCTTCTGGTTTGGGGACAAGAGTACTTTCCAAAAAGCAGTTAGTATGGCTGTCTCACTGTAGTCAAGCCAAGTGACTGTTCTGAACTCAACTGCTGGAAGATTCAAGGTGCAGGCTCCACTTTCTTTCTTTGTGCAGGAGCTCCCCTGGCCTAAGAGAGGGACAGTTCTGAGAGAGGTAGAGAAAATGGGGAAGGAAAAAAACATGGAGCTACATATTTGTACTGCCTGTTCATATGTACTACTGCAGTTTGGATGATATTTGCATTATGTAGCCTCTGGGGGGGGCGGGGCACTGCGCTAAACACTGCATATAAGATTGAGAGGCTGTCCTTGCCCTAAAGTAGTTTATAATCTAAATAGACAAAAAAAAGGGTAGGAGAATAGCAATTATATGCAAGCAAAGTGAGCTGAGTTTTCATTTGCAAATAGCAAGCTAGGTCCATGATTTGGCTTTATTGTGTGGAGGATGGGGCATGATTTGTTCTGGTGGGAAAGGGTTAGCTAAATGGGAGATGGACAGCGGATATCAAAGGAAGGAATAGAGAATAGAAAGAATGGAAGGCAGGTAGAGCTAAACTGAGGAGACGAGATTAAGTAAAGGGATTGAAGCAAATAGACAGCTCTGAGGGGAGAGGAAGGGGGAAGAGAATGTCCAGTCTAACATCTGTAGAAAGTAGCCAGCAGTGCCTGAAAGCTATCTCTGAGTTTGCTTAAGGGTGACTTTGGTTGGCTCCACCAAAAGTTTTTCCTTTTCCTCAATCCCACATGGTTCAGGAGAAGTTTGGAGGCAGGATGCACTAGAAAAAGGACTTCAGGTCACAAAGGATAACCCAAAACTCCAGCATGTTGGTTCAGAGACTACAAAGAACTAATAATTTCCTAGATTCAAGAGAAGTCTAAGAGGCAGGTATCCCCACAAGAATGAGGGGAGTGCAGTGCATACCTCTCACCCATTGTATGCAGAGAGGAGGAAGCATCACATTGGACTGACTTCTTAACAGAGTTGGGGGGAGGGGATGAAAAGGCCAATGCCCCTGAAGGAGCAGGAATCTCTGAAGATTATAAAGGTGGAAATGAGCTCAGAGTGGTGGGGAAGGCCAGGGTCTGCCTTGGAATCTATACTGTTTGAAGGGATTATCCTCCAAAGCAAGCAAAAGGTAAAATGGGGTCATAAGTGGAGGATAAGCCTGGTCTTAAGGCACTGTAGTGTACTGAAGTGCATTTGTAAAAATCGCATTGCGGGGTTTTATAATTCACTGTCTCATTGATTTGCATTTCCAGTTTGCTCAAGTTACAATAGTTTGTTTTTCTACCTGAAATAGGCTTCTCAGATACAGTTGTGCAATCCTGTTTTCAGATGTGATCAGTTAGACCTGTGCAAGCACTTACATCTAATGGGGCACACAGGTATCCTGAGGGAACCAGAACACTTTGACAAGCTAAGCAGAGAGGAACAGGAAGATCTGGAATAGCAGGAGTTTTCCTCATCCAGTGGGCTCATTAGTCCAGAGAATTGCCACACCTGCAGTCACATACTGATGTTAATCAGAGGGCTTAATAGGAGGCACTCTGAGAATGCAAAGCCCTGGGTGGCCCCTTGGTTACTGGCTCCCTGCAAATAGCCACAAAAGTAAAAGTTTGATCCTGGTGCTTTTGTTATCTTTGGGTTGAGACCTGGACATAAGCACATATAGGAGGGAGATCTTCTTTCCCTCTGTAGTTGAGGGCCTTGATAGGGCAGACAGGAGGAATGGTGTCTCCTTGTGCTGCTGTGTCTTTGCTTTTCCTCTTTAGTCTTGCTTTTGTGGTCCTTCATTCTCTTTTCCTACACGAGAATGATAACAAATAAAAAACTATACAGAAAAAGAGATAATTGTTCTTCCCTGGTTCCAATGTACAAAAGACAAGAAGTTGGGAAGAAGTGGGCAAATTGGAGCTTACATTCCACCTATAAATTGACTGATGGAAAATGAACTAGAACTGCTATCTGAGACCAACCAAGCTTCTCCAAATCCAAACACCTAGCCATGAGGGATGGTGATTGAGTTGATCTATTATATTGTAGATTTCTCAGAGAAAATTGCTGAGTGCCCTTTGTGAGCAGAAACTGGAAGTAATCAGTGTTGACAGCTTTTTCTTAGATTAGTGTATCTTAATTCGCTGAATATTGGAGATTGGGGGTTGTGAGGGAATGAAGAGAGGAGGGCCTGGTATTGCAGGGGTTAAACAAAGCATTTTTGTCCAGCTAACCCCGCCCTGCTTTACCTGCAGCCAATGCCAGGCCTGGAGGGAGGATAAAAGGAAGGAGCCTGGCTCAGACAGGGCCTGACCAGCAAGGAGACAGGAGGGTGGTTCTGCTGTGTGCAGGACCTGAACCCAAGCCTGTCTACTTGTACAGCTACCAGAGACAGTAAGCCTCCACCCCACGCCCTCTGGGACAAAGGAGGGGGAACCTGTTAGAAACCCTCAGTAAGAGGGTGGACTCTTGGGACCAAGCTCCAAATTGAAGGACTGTACTAACATAGTGGGTCGGAGTTCCTTGGCCTGGGGCACCAGTGGCAGTGGTCTGTACCCCTTTCCCGCCAGCTAATTCTGGGACCTAACCACTAGGCCACCCTGCTGCCCAGGAGACCTGGTCACAGGGATGATCTGTAATGATGCTGTTTTCAATGCATCTTCACAGCATTTTATAGGCAAGCTTCAAAAAGGTTACTGCATTGGTAATATTTCTCTTTTCAATATACTTCATGGCTAAAACTCTAAGCAACTGTTCTGTTTGCTTTGAGACATGCAATAAAATCAAGGCTACCAGTAAAAATACTATAGGTGAAAGATTGTGTTTTATGTCTCATAGCCAAAGCTCATAGCTTTGTTTCATAGCCAGACTGTGAAAAGCTTGTCCTTGCATAGTATGTGTTACTCTTCTTGTGGTATGTTCTTGGATGGCAAAATCTGGTGCATGGACAGTTGAGAGCCGTGCCTCTTCTATTTGGAAGGTGATCATCTGTTCATAGCTGTATGCTTTCAGCTGTCACTACCAGCTGGCTGTTTTATTTGCCTCTGATGCTTTTTTGGCTAGTTGGTTTTCCAACCTTCGCTACATGTAAACCCTCCTTTGGGATGACACTATATACTACATCTGCTATCTCTATGGGCTTTTGCCAGTTAGGGTGGGAGAAGGAGGATATATGACATTAGTAATACTGTTTGTTATAGTCTTCTCTCATTCTACATCCTTCCCACCTCCCCCTCGGGCTCTTTAGGGGTGGATTGGGGTTTATATACTGACTAGGTTTGACAGATATTTTCCTCCTATTTCCTGATTTTGGTATCATCTGAATGGTGTCCAGAAGACTTCATGCCAGCTAGGGTAGGAGAAAAGAGAAACGATGAATAAGATTACCAGAAATAACCTTCCCATATACAAATTATTTGGTACAGACACCATTGTTAACAGCAGTATCTTACAATGTCATGAAATGTCTACAGGTGATCAGGTCCAGGCTTTACATCTAAAACCCAGCACCTTTTAGCACAGTGCTTGAGCACTCTTGTAGTTGACTCAAATTAAAATTTCCTTCATCATTGTTTCCATGAACGATCAAGCAAAATAAGTCTTTAAATTCAACAAGATAAAATAGTTTTCAATTATTTGCTGATATTTCGTGTGCAGATTCCCAGCATGCATTATAAAAATACTTGCTTCTCTTAAGATATTTGAAGTACATCAAATCTTTGGATGACTTAAGCATTCTTATAACAGTCTGAGGCTAAAAACTCTTTTGTTCAATCAAATTTTTTGCAGCTATGGGAGGGAAAAGAGAGCTTGAAAGCAGCAATCTTTATAAGTAAAGTTTCCCATCATAATGAGGGAACAAAAATAGACTGTACAATTTTCAGAAGTGAGAAATAAATCAAAATAAATTGATTACAATATGGCATGTATATCTTGGATGGTACCATTCAAACAAACTCCATAATGCATTTTTCAGTTATCTTTGTGTATTGAGATTTATAGTCCAAATTCAATCTGAAATCAGCGTTAGCTGCTGGATTCTCAACACTTCTGTAAATCAGCTTACTTTATTAGGTGTTTAAGTATGGATTTCTAAGAGCTTAACTTTAGCAATTCATATATCTAAAAATCTTGACCATAAATCTTTAGTAAAAAATCCCAAATGCAAACAGCAAATGTTGTTTGCTTGTTAATTGTGGACTTTCATTTAAACAAATTAGCGATACATTATTTTCTTAAGCTATGTCTGTTATGTTTCTGTGACTTTTTCATAACAATCTGTTTTCTCTTTCAGAACACTTACCATATTTTTGATCATTCTTATCTTTTGTAGGCCTTTAGGATCTGAAAATCTGCTTCTTAGAGGAGCTACTTTAAAGAACACAGAGAGAATCTTTGGTAAATATTTGAATTAATAAATGCTGAAAATGCATTCTTAGTTAAAATGTAAACATTAAATCAAGTTGAAATCTATAATTATAATTACTTGGGCATACATTTTCCCTTGCATTGCCTGAACTACATTTGCACCACAGGGTGCAGCTTAGTCATAACAACCGAGACAATCACAATTGACATACAAGAGCAATGACACCCTTTGTTTCTTATAGTAATCTCTGAGTATTCGCTATCAGTAATAGACATTGGAAGGAAATTACTCCTAAATTCTGCATGTAAATGTGTAGCTTTGATTCATAAAGTTGATGGTTCATTGTGGATGTGACAGTCTATCAGTGTGTGCTCAAAAGCCCAATCGTGTTATCAGTTAATGAGCCACTGGAAAATGTTCAGTCTCTGTTGCTAAATCACTAGAGCAGGAGAATTGTTACCCCAACCTAATCTACGTAGGGCTGGCCAACATTTTCTTTTAAAACAGCTATTCAACAGAGAATTAGATTTTCATCTCAACCTGTTTTACCTTCTATAAAGTTTCTGCTTTCTGCCGAAAATTTTGGTTTTATGTTTACAAACCAATCACCAAAAAAATTGGAAAAAAATGGAATATGGAAGTTGTAGTTTTTCGAGAAGTGTCCCTGTAGGTGCTCCACTGTAGGTGTCAGTGTTCCCTCTAAACTGCACGGCAGCACAGCTTCACAGGTGATAAATCAGCCCCACCCAGTCAGTCAGCTCCATTCATGGAGCTCTGAGCCTCTGATTGGGCAGGGCTGATTAATCACCTGTGAAGCTATGCTGCCACTCAGCTTACAGGGAACACTGGTAGGTGTCTCGGCACCACTGGGCTTATATTTGGATCTTTTTAGCAGCAGTACCCTGGATGCCGACACTGCATGTGTGGTGCCATCTCACGCTATAGCAAGCATGCAGACAGGCACGCATCTTCAGCTGTCCCTCAGTTCCTTCTCAGCCGCATCAGGCTTGGTTGGAACCCAGCAGCAATCCTGTTCACTTCTTCAGATAAGATTGTTATTAGCATAGTTTATCTAGATAGTGTTTCCTTTAGAGTTATTTGGGTACTTTCTTTTCCTATTTTCTTAAAGAAAAAAAAATTGATCTCTTTCTAACCCCTTTCCCTCTAGTTAGTCCTATAGTCATGCCAAGCTTTAAAAGATTCCTTAATTGCAGGCTGTCCATCCTTGCTTCAGCTGGACATGCTCAATGTATTCGGTGCCTGGAGAAGGATCATTCCTCCCAGAAGTGTCACCATTGTAAAAAGCTCTCCTCCAGGTCTCTTAAGGCCAGAGATCGGCAGCTAGAATTTCTCGTTAAGGAGAAGACAATGAGGCCAGCCTCGAAATCAGAGTCACAAGCCACTCCACCACAAACTTCTCCTACTTGCAGTCTTGGACCAAGGGACAATAGTACCGCTTCAAGATGTTCCAGCTAAGATGACTTTAAAGAGGAAGCAAACATCAAGTACTGAGAGGCTGACTAAAAAGGTATCCCCACAATAAAAGCCATCCTTGGTACCGTTGGCACTGGCTTTGGGGGATTGGCAGTTTCCAGGCACATCCAGTGTGGACAAGTCCCGAGGAGCAGTGCCAGCTAAGAAAGCATGCCCTGCAGTCTCCTTTTCAAAACCTAAAAAGACCGCTCCTGCACTGTTGGCACTGAAAACATCAGCACTGAAACCAGTACAGCAGACCAGTACTGTGGGCCACTCAGACCCACCAGTACAGTCCCCAACGAAGATGGTACTGGGGTCACACACAGAGACGCTGACGCTGTTGGTACTAGCAATAGCACGGGAAGACATTGCCTGCATACTGACACCAGCACGTACCAAAACTATGCCAGCACCCTCGGTACCAGTATTCCCCATGCTGCACCCCTTGACCAAATAGGAAGATCTGGTAGTTACATTGGTCCTGGGAACCTCTCTCTTCACACTGATGCCACTCCGGTGTTTGCAGGGCCGAGCCAGCTTGCCACCCCATATAACTCTGCTCCACCTTTCTCAAGTGAGGATGAGGAGATTTCCTTCTCTCCACTACCAATACCAGGTCCTTCCCTTCAGCCCCAAGAGTTTTCGCAAAGGTCCAGGCAGTAGCAATAGCATATCTAAGAAGAGCAGGTGTGATAATCTTCACATATATGAATGACTGCCTCAGAGAGGCCCCCATGGCTCACCTAGCAACAGAATTCACAGCATGAACTATCTACCTGTTCAACACTCTGGGCCTGCAAATAAACATATGAAAGTCCTATCTAACTCCCATGCAGGAATTGGAATTCATAGAGGCAACACTAGTTTGTGCGTGAGCACAAGCCAGGCTACTGTATCAACAGTTCCAAACATTAGCACTATTGGCACAAATTGTTATCAACAGCCCTACTGTGTCCACCAAACAGTGCCTCCAACGGCTAATCCATGTGTCATCTACAACTTATGTGGTTCTGTTTACCCGTATGGATATGAGTTGCCTGCAAGCATGGTTGTGCATTTGTTTTCGACTGCACAAGCATCGTCTACACAAAATCTTGAGCAGTCCAAAAAGAGTAAAAGAGTCCCTACTTTGGTGATTACAGCCTCACAACCTTTGCACAGGAGTGCCATTTCAGTGGACCCCTTCTTCCATCACAGTAACAACAGACTCTTCTCTGAAAGGATGGGATGTGCAACTGGAGGACCACAACATTCAGGAAAGATGGTTTCCACCAGAGTCAGTGCTCCACATCCACATTCTGGAGCTTTGAGCGGTTAGACATGTATGTGAACATTTCCTCCCTCCCACTCGCAACAAAACAGTAAAATCCTTATGGACAACACAGCATGCATGTTTTATATAAAATGTCAAGGTGCCAGGACTTATCTATGCAAAGAGGCCATGGCACTGTGGCACTGGTGTGTCAAGCATCACGTCAACATTTCGGTAGTCTGTCTTCCAGGATTGCAAAATGTCACGGCAGACTACCTCAGCAGAAACATTCTTCAGAAGTACAAGTAGGAGATCCATCCTCAGATTTTGCATACCACATTTCAAAGGTGGGACTTTCCAGAAATAGATTTGTTCTCCACATGTCACAATTCAAAATGCCCCAGATGCTTCTCCAGGGTGGGCCTAGGTAGGAACTCCTTAGGGGTTGCTGGACAGGCAGATTCATGTGTGCCTTTCCTCCCATACCAGAAAAAAAGGAGGACAGGGCTCAAGTGATCTTAATAGCACCTGCATGGCCCAGAGAACCCTGGTTCCCTTACCAGTCACAGATGGTTATAGCTCCTCCACTTTGTCTTCCATAAGTCCTGACCCTCCTCTCATAGGACTCAGGCTGAATCCTACACCCACATGTCCAGAGGTTGCATCTCAAAACCTGGCTCCTTCAGGGCTAGGTATGTCAAAATCTACCTATTCGGAAAAAGTCCAACAGTTAATCATGGACAGCCATAAACCAAGCATTAGAAAAGCCTGCGCTCAAAAATGGCAATGTTTTATTCTATCAACCACAGACAATTCAGTATTACCGCGCTCAGCTCCTGTACCAAGATTGCTAGATTACCTGCTTTCCTTAAAGAAACAGGGCCCCCAGGCTCCTTAATTAAAGTTCACTTGGCAGTGATATCAAGCAACCACTCCCAAATAGAAGGATACACAGTCTTTGCTTACCCAACTACAAAAGGGTTTTTGAAAGGACTTAACAATGTATTCCCTCCGTTTAGACAAACACTGCCTTCCTGGGACTTAATCCTCATCCTTACAATGCTGATAGGACGTCCCTTTGAACCAATGGCAACTTGTCAGCTTTTACATCTTCCAGTGAAGGTTGCTTTCCTTGTAGCCATCACCACAGCAAGGAGAGTCAGCGATATCACTGCACTCATGGTTGACCCTCCATTCACAGTATTTTACAAGCACTGATGCTTAGGCCTCATGTAAAATTTCTCCCCAAAGTGGTTTCTCCGTTCCATATTAAAGAACCAATGTACTTACCTGTCTTCTACTAAAAACCTCAAGCACATGCCAACGCCTCTCATCTCCACTCCTTAGACATCCTTCCACATTAGTCTTGTACCTAGAAAGAACAAAGCAATGTAGATGTTTTCCTAGACTTTTTCTATCTATAGCAGAGCGTTCCAAAGGTCAAGGCATTTCCAAACAAAGACTCTTCAAATGGATAGTCATCTGCATTAAGATGTGCTACTCGATCAATAAAGTACCACTCCCAGACCAAATAAGGGCTCACTCTACCAGAGCAGTTGCTACCTCTGCAGTTTTTCTTCACAAAGTTCCTATCGCTGACATTCGTAGGGCTGCAACATGGGCTTCAGTGCATACCTTTACAAAATGTTATTCCCTAGATAGGTATGCCTCACAACACACTCAATTTGGGTTGACAGTGCTATCTGTCGCTCATTCTAAATGTCCGAAACCCCTGCTTCCAAATTCTTGGCACTGCTTTGTAGTTACCTACAGTGGAGCACCCACAGGGACACTCCTCGAAGAAGAAAAAGAGGATACTCACCTTGTTCAGTAACTGGTGTTCGAGATGGATGTCGCTGTGGGTGCTCCATGACCCTTTCTCCTCCCCTCTGCTTTGGAGTTTTGACAGCTCTCCGTGGTACAGAAGGAACTGAGGGACAGTTGATGATGTGCGCACGTCAGCACATCATTAGGGTGCAAAATGGCATCGTGCATGCACATTGGCAGTCATGGTACTGCTGCTAAAAAGACCCAACTATAAGCACAGAGCACCAATACACCTACAGTGGAGCACCCACGGGGCACCCATCTCAAAGAACCCGGTTACTGCACAATGTGAGAAACCTCTTTTTTAGTTGCTTTATGTTCCCATTCTCCTCTATGGGGTGGGCTCCTTGGTCTGCCTACATCACCCATCATGCACCACCTTCTGTTTTCAAGAGAGGATAATATGAATGGCAAGGAATCTAGAAAATTCAGTTTTTTCACCTTTCTCTCTCCAGAAGAACCCAGCAGGAAATTATTAGAGGAGAGATGTTGTGGAACTTCTTTATTTGGAATCAAAAACAATGAAATTTGTATAATTAATTTGTATTTTTTATTAATTTAAATTTCATAAGGCTATTTTATAAACTCAGTAAAGATGCATCTCAAGCTCAAGTATTGCTACTTTTTGAGCATTTGCTCTTGACCCTGTTAATAACACACCCAATGTATGGAACTATCCTAGCACAGAAACATACTGGAGTGTCTTATTTTTAGCAATGAGTTATGACCCTGTATGCATTAGATCTGATTTAATATGTACCTTGGACACATTTTTGTTTACAGTTGATTATAATTGCTGTATCTAATCTTCTATTTCTTTACTCTCTGAAGATGTTATTAATGGGGCTGTGCAAAACTGTAGTATTTTCTAAATGAATGAGTAGGTTCTGCTGAAGAGAGCAAAAACTGTGGATTTCTTGTGTGTTTGGATACATCATGTAGTTTAGGCTTGTTTAGAATACTTCTTACAATGTATCATTTAGTTTCTAAAATTGAAGCTGGACAGATAATTTAGAATTAGAATTTGGACTATTCAAAAATATTTTGTCCTGTTGCACTTCGTCCAATGCAAGAATTGTGAAGAATGTTGTGTAGCTTCAAGATGAAAAAATGTGAATTAGAAATGCAAATGTTGCTGCTTCTAGTGCTAGCCACTATGTGCATTTACTGTTGGTACAGGTATGCTCAATGTGCCTGAGTCTGGAAGATTTTTGCTAGAAGTCCATTGTTCTGCACCAGATAACTAAAAATGGTTTCAAGATCTGTTGAAGTTATGGGTAAGCTCCATATTCTTATGGAGGAAGTTCAGGAGATACCTTACAGACTCTTGGATATATTACACAGTGCAGGACCTAGCAGAGTGGCACTCTCTATTTACAGTGCCATCCTTGAGCATGACAGGCTCGTGTGGCATGCTCCAGCATCCTTACTCCTCAGAGAGTAGAAAAGAGATACTTTGTCCCAGAAAAGGTGACAGTACTGTTATTAATTCATCCTGCCCCAAACCTTTTGGCAGCTCAGGCCGTCATTGAACAAGTAGGTAACAGCACTCAACGTCTGTCCCCTCAGGTAAAGAAACCAAAAGTTTTTAGACCTCTGTCGAAGAAAGGTGTTTACGTTCACCAACATGCGATTTCATGATTTGTCAACTATTCAAAAATTTCTAAATTCAGAGATAAATTCCCTCCTGAGAGTAGGGCACAATTTGAGGTCCTTATTGAGCAGGGTATATTGATGTGCCTAAAAGAGACTGCAGCTGGCATAGCTGTTGTGGATTCAAGGTCAATGGTAAGCAACTTGTTGCAACTGTAATTTCTGAATTTCACCTGAATCAGTATTTTTTATTCAAATGGCCAAGACATGATGTAATGGTAGAGTATGTAGCTAGCAATGAGATTTTTTTTTTATTGAAGTCAGGATTGTATATACTTCTTGATCTTGTGCTGTTCATTAACATTTGCATTCACAATCTTTGTTAAAACAGTTTTTCTGGTTTCAGGTGTTGCTATATACACCGGCATGGAAACTAAGATGGCATTAAATTATCAGTCAAAATCACAGAAACGATCTGCTGTTGAAAAGTAAAGGTTTTATATTGTCCTTTTATTATTTATTTTGGGATGAGATTAATGTCTTTGGATTTGAAAAATATTCATATACATTTTTGTTTACATTAAAACTTTATTTAACATTGAGTAAAATATGGCTGGTAGAAAGAGACTTAGTAAAAATGGCATCTTTCTGTGTCAACATGGACTCCCATTAGATTTTTGTTTCCCATCTTGAATGAATGACTATATTTTAAAAACAATTCCAAACACTTCTTAATGTTAGTTACCTTTTAGAAATCTGCTGTTCTTCACTGTTCCAGAGTACAGTATCTCTCGCTACTTAGCATAGATTCACTGACAGAATCACCAGATTGTGCTATGTCCCCTTACAATTCCTAATTTTTAGCAATTAATGTTGAGTTCAGTTAGAGTTGCCAGATGGTTTCAACAAAAATACTGGACACACTTGACATTACATCACAATCTACATTACATCTTATTTAGAAAATACCGGACATTTATATTTTCTCATTTATATTTTCCCAATTTGTTTCCCTAACAGAAAGCTCAAATACTGGACTGTCTGGTTCAAAACCGGACACCTGGCAACCCTAAGTTCAATAGACAAAACTCCTTTGAGGTACTTCAGTTTGGAACAGCATACTAAAATACAGCAAAATGGAACCAAACTGAGGAAATACTGTGTACTACCAGTCTGTCTCTGGCAGGCTTTTTGTGTTTTATCTAAAATGAATGGTGTTGTAACACAATAAAAAAGAATGCTATTGAAAAGGGAGTCTGTTGCTTTCTGACACTGCCATCTATAAGGAGAGTGGCATCTACTTGGGATGTTATTGGTTGTCTGTCACCAAAGATTCTGGGGATTATCACTGTATATAATCTTTGTCCTATTAGATATCCCCAAAGTTTACCCCAGTGTCTGAGTGGAGGCTAGGATGCCATTCCTTAAGACCAGCTGTGGTGATGAGCATGTGTTCTTCCGTTTTCCTTCACAACTGCTGAGAGTGGTGAAGAAGCTCTTTCTATTATAAAAGGTGTACATTTCAGAGCGTTAAATTATGTCCATCACTGATATTAATAACAACCTTTTTGTTCTGCTACTTTGAGATGGAAGAGTAGGGCCTTATCTACACTAGAGTGGTTTTTGCCATTATACTGGTATAATTATACTAGCAAAACTCTTTGGGCACGTCTACACTACACAGAAGATCATTGCTGCCACTGTCTATCTTCCAGGGTTCAATTTAGCAGGTGTAGTATAGACCCGCTAGATCAAAAGGCGCCCCCATCGGTGCCGGTACTCCTGCTCCTCATGAGGATTAAGGGAACCCAAGGGGAGCGTTTACTCCTATCAGCCTCCCACTGTGCAGATAAGATACATCGATTCCAGCTACGTAATTTGATCTTCCCATGTATTGTAGACCAGGTCTTTAAGTGTGGATGCAGTTATAGCAGTGTAAAAGGGCTTATACTAGTATAGTTTGTGCTGTTTCAGGGAACTGGCATAGGCTGTTCTGGTATAAGGATAGTTATGCCAATGTACTTGCATCTACATTAGTGCTTTTACCCACATAGTGATGCTGGTAAATTGTGTATATAAAATTTGTGATCAAGTTATGCTGGTAAACTTAAGAGTCGACCAGACCTTAGTGATATTATTCTCCATTGGAGAAATACTGCAGAGAACTTATTTAGTGTCGTAACATACTAATTGAACTTAGGGAGCTTCAGTATAAAGTTTTCATAAACTGTACATTTTTATTTTCTTGTGTTTGTTTTAGATCAATGAATGTATTCCTTATTGTATACCTCTGTATTCTAATCAGTAAAGCAATAATAAATACTGTCATGAAGTATATCTGGCAGAGTGATCCAGCTCATGATGAACCATGGTATAATGAGAAAACCGAGTCGGAAAGGAAAAGAAATCTGGTATGGAAAATTACTGTGTGTTCTTATAACACATATATACATCACACATTTAGTTTTCTCTCAAGGTATTTAAGAGTGACACATGTACAAATTTTCATTGTGGTGTTCTAAGTAAAAAAAGGGTGGAACATACAGCAACTAGGAAATTGTAAACTTGCAGTTTTTCTTTAGCCCGCCTGAGATTGTTGCAGTTCCATTTTACTGAAAACTGAAAATACATGATTGTGTGACATTATAGATAACAGGAAACGATACTGTTGAAGTGTTTGATGGATTAATGTAGAGTTAGGAAAATGTTCTATTTTTAAAAAGATATTTAAAAAATTTTTTAAAAGTAGATGATTTTTTTTTCAAATGGCCACCATGTTACTGAAAAAGTGTCACTTACCACATCCACATTGACTGTCTCTAATTGCTAATCATGCTTCGTGGTATGTATAACATGACAAAGGAGTAAAACAAAATGGCGTAACTTTAAGAAGTTATGAAAAATTGGTTTTTCCAATCTGTTACTTTTATGAATGACTCTTTGCCCCCTTGTTCTTTGCATGAAGTACACACTGTAGTTAAAATATATTTATGAATATTTTGAAAGTCACTTCTAAAATGCTGAGTAGTAGGTGCCGATATACTAAAATATTCTTTATAGAATGAAAGTGCTATGCAGATTTGTTGTGTTTGTTTTGTTTGTTGTTAATTTTAATTATAAGTCTTTGGATAACCTACTTCCATACGACCCTAAGTTCAATGGAAGTATCCTGTAATCTTTTTTGTTTTTTATACATTTTCTATTTTATTAATGTTATTTCATGAAAACCTTGTAGGTAGTGTTTTTAAATAGTATATGGATGTTAAAATGTGTGTAACTGATTAACAGTGTAACCGCTGTACACCTGGGGTAGCAGCCAGCTCCCTGGGAACCGGTGCATGCCTACCACTCTGCTCCTGGGGAGCTGGCTGCTGCCCAATGCTGCTGCTTCTGATACATTTAAAAATAAAAGTAATTAGCAACTAAGCCAGGGAAATTTGCTTCCCTTTAATTGATAATAGCAATTTTTGTCACTTTAAAATTTTCAGCTTTACCATTATCTGTGCACTAGGGATATAGGAATCTAGCTGTTTAAACAGGTAACTGATAAGCAAGCTTAATGGTTACCCAAAAGGCTATATGCAGCTCCCAGTCCAGCTGCAGGGGAGCCACTTGCAGGCCCGCACTGCTGTATTAGTTACTTGAAAAATCAGTATTAAGCATGTAGCTTTTAATTTTGGGTCTCAGTTTGAAGCCCTTCCTCACATAAGTACATTTTCTTACACATAAGAATGGATTTGGCAATTTTTACTCCCTTACATGTGTGATTTTAGTAATTCTAGCAACCACCATCACTAATGGGAGTAAAGTTTGCACAGTTGAGTCTTTTATTTCTAATTGCTTAAAATCCTACTATCTATAAACATCTAAGTGCTAAGATATACATGTGAATACCTTGCAATTTCATTGAATCAGGGAAGCCCTGTATCTAATATATATCTGAGGAAATGTCTACACTACAATGTTAATTCGAAATAACAGCCGTGATTTCAAATTAACTTTAATAGCGTCTACACATACAAACCGCTATTTCGAAATAAATTCGCAATAGTGGAGCCCTTTTTTCGAATTTGGTAAACCTCATTCTACGAGGAATAACACCAAATTCGAAATAACTAATTCAAAATAAGTGCTGTGTAGACACTTGTTTCGAATTAGGGGGGCTCTAGCCTTTCCCAGTTTCCCCTGGTGGCCACTCTGAGCCAAACTAGGAAAACTCTTCTCCTCTCCCCCAGCCCCGGCGCCCTTAAAGGGGTAGACTCTAGCCACTGGGCACATGCGAGAGCCAGGCCTGCCAGCAGCCGCAGACTCTCAGCCAGTGGCCACACAATGGCAGCCAGTGGCAGCCAGCTCGCCCCCGCCCAGTCCCCCAGCACCTAGGGGCCGTAGACGGCGCACGCCCTCATGAACTAGTGCGGAGGTCATGGACCTCATTAAGGTTTGGGGGGAGGCCCCAACGTCCATGATCTCCGCACTAGGCGGAGGAATGCGGCCGTCTACTGCCGCATAGCGGCCACCATGGCCAGAAAGGGCCACAGGCGCACCCAAGAGCAGGTGCGCCTGAAAGTCAAGGAGCTGCGGCAGGCGTACACCAGGGCCAGCACTGCAGCAGGGGCTGCCACCTGCCCCTACTTCCCTGCCCTCGACCGACTCCTGGGGGGTGGGGCGGTCCGTGCCAGCCTGGGAGGCAGCGAGCGGGCCCGGAGGACCCTGACCCGGGCACACCAGAGGGGCTACCGCCAGCTGTCCCAGCACTGGAGTCAGCAGGGTCGTCCAGGGAGGCCATACCAGGTAAGTGCCAGCACTGTCCCCTACCCGGGGGGGAGGCGGAGAGGGAGACTAGGGACTGCGCACGTGGGCCATGCCTCCCACAGATCACGCAGCAACCTGTGCATGTGAGAGCACGTGTCATGCCACCCTTGGGCATGTGGCTCCAGCTGCGTGACACCCAGGGGCCGTGGCCCAATAGGCACATGCGTGTGTGAAGAGACCTGACACGCTCCCGACCCCAGGGCGGGACCTAGCAGGACGCCCTCCCTTCACACGCCCCCTCTACACAGAGGCAGGGGACATCTCCCTCCCCCCCCCCCGCCGCCCCGGCCGCACTATACATGGCACAGGGGCATGGGTGGGTCTTGGGGCAGCTCCCAGTCCTGGGGAGAGCCAGACATCCTGACCATGGCCTCTGTGCAAGCACATCGGCTCTGATGATGCAGGGCGCGGTCACCCTCATGTCGCAGGGGGAGCTGGGCATCATCCACTGTGTCCCCAGGGAGAACTGACCACTTCTCTTCTTTCTCTACAGCTGCACCAGCTGCAGGGCGCACCACCCTGCCCGGGACATGCTCCCGCACCCACGGCCTCAGCAGGACCAGCACGTGGCAGGGGTACCGGGACCAGCACCTGGGAGCCCTGCGAGCCCTGCACCGCAACATCCAGGCCTGGGTGCAGGAGGACCTGCAGCTCCGCCAGGAGCAGCTTGCTCAGGACCGTGCCATGTGCTCAAACCTGCAGGCCCTGCTGCAGAGCATGCTGCCCCCCCAGCTACTGCCCCCCCTCACACCTCTTCCTCCTCAACCTCCACACCCTCCTTCTCAATCTCCACACTCCCCACCTCAACCTTTGCACCCTCTTCCCCATCCCCCCGGGGACGCCGAGGCCCCCGCACCCGCAGTGCTGGGAGACATGTGGCCCGACGAGACCCCCACCCCTGAGTTTCCCCTCCCCCTTCTTCCCCTTGCTTCCCTCTTCCAGCTTCCTCCTCCCAGGTTTCCCCCTCCCTCTCCCACCCTCTCTCCTCCCCTCTCCCGCCTCCTTTCCCCAGTCTACCCAGAGTTTCATTCCCCCTCCCCAGTTGTGTTAAATAAAGACAGTTTCTATTTTTGAAAATACGTGTATTTTATTTGACATCAGGAAGGGGGGGCTAGGAAAGGGTAAGTGGAAGGACAAGAGGGAGGAATGGGGCACAAGCCCCCAGTGGGGCAGACCGGGGAGACTGTTAGCGCTCCTCAGGGTGGAAGCTCTCTCACAGTGCCCCCTGGATCCTGACAGCCCCTTGATGGTGCTCCTGGATGGCAGCCTGCAGACAGTGCAGCCAGGCTGCTGGCAACGTGTCCAGGAGATGCAGCAGAGTCCCCGGGGGCAGGTCTGGTTCCATGTTGCAGAGTGCCATGGTGCCCCGAGTGAGGGCAAGCAGAGCACTCCGAGACACAAATGCTTTGCTGTCCCTCAGCGAGGTAGACCAGCAAGCAGAGAAACCTGAGAAATGTCTGTCCGAGATGGGGGGGTCGGGTCCCTTTAAGCACAGCCCTCGGCTAGCCTGAGGCAGCAGCCCCACACACTAAGTCCGACCCTGATGCCCTGCTGGCACTGGTTCCGGCCAGCCTTACCTTCGATTCAGGGTCCACTCAATGTGGACGTGCTATTTCAAATTAGAAAAACACTATTTTGAATTAGTTTTTGTGTCTAGATGCGTTATTTCGAATTAGTTAATTTGAAATAAGCTAATTCGAAATAGCACTGTAGTGTAGACATACCCTGAGAGAGTTTGAGCTAGTGAGCGTGTTTATCCATTTGTTCAACTACTCCTCCTAAATGGTAAGAGCTAGGACCACCAAATTTTTTATGCAGTTTCCTTTTATCATAACTTAAAGCAAGGTAAGAGTTTGGTTGTGTGGGGGCGGGAGGGCTGAAGCTCCTGCCCCATCCGTAGGGGGATGAATAAAAACAGAAAAAGAGACAGAATTACCAGGCAGGCTCCCATCTGGGACTGCCCAGTCCCAAGCCTCTGACTCCCAAGGTGCCCTTTATGGACGGTGGAGGGGCTGCAGCTCTCCCCCGATTTGTACAGGGACATTGCTGGCTGTTCCCTTTTGTCAAGAGTGAGGGGAAAGTGCACAGTTTGCTGCATTCCTCACTCTGTCTGGGGAGTGTAGAGGGCAGAGGAACCTGGACCTGTCCCAGTTGGGGGATATGCACCTCTTCCCTAGCCCACTGGAGCTGCAGTGGCCATGACGAGTTGCTTATCATCTGGCCTAGAAGTTTGTAATACAATCAGGCCCGCTGATGGGAGGGGAGCAAAGGGGGCAGCTGTTGAAACTCCTGAGCCCTTTAAATTGCTGTCAGAGCGCTGTGGTGTACACTTCAGGCAGCGCTGAGGGCTGCTTGGGGCAGGTGCAGCGCTCTCTGGGGGACCCTGAGAGCTGTCTAACCCAAGCCCCTCCCTTTCTGCCTCAGTTTCTGCCCCTTTCCCACATCCACATCTTGCTTAAGGGCTCAGTAAGGCTGTCAGACCCACTGAATACAATTGATATCTAACTGGAAATTATGTACTCTACTCTTGAACTCCTATAAAAGAATTAGAAAGCTGGTTTCTCCTTCAAAGTGCTTTCTTCCTCATGCTGGATTAGTAGTGAAGTTGGAATCATAAGAGATATAGAAAGAGGTGCTAGACTCTGACTTCACTGTATAGCGAAGCATAGAGAGAAAATGAGTGATGGAGATGCAAAATTTTAAGCTTAGGGTTGAGAATACCTAAAATTATTTTTCTTTGAAATGGTTCCACTTAATGTTTAAAAGACACTTGAAAGATAATCTTGTAAATGACTATTTTAATTTTCTAATCTTCACTGATTATATGAAAAATCAATGTTTTGTTTTTGTTTCTTTGGCAGATACTTAGAGCATTTACAGATTTCCTTGCGTTCATGGTTCTTTTCAACTACATTATTCCTGTATCGATGTATGTCACAGTGGAAATGCAGAAGTTTCTTGGTTCTTATTTCCTCACTTGGGATGAAGAAATGTTTGATGAAGACACAGGTGAAGGACCTCTGGTGAATACTTCTGACCTCAATGAGGAATTAGGACAGGTAAACTCCTCATAAAAGTTCTAATTGATGATAAAAATATATCAATAGTTTCTAACACATCTGAACTTAGTGGAGATATATACCATCTCATAGAGCTGGAAGGGAACTTGAGAGGTCATTGAGTCCAGTCCCCTACCCTCACAGCAGGACCAAGTACCATCCCTGACAGATTTGCCCCGGATGTCTAAATGGTCTCCTCAAGGATTGAGCTCAGAACCCTGGGTTTAGCAGGGCAATTCTCAAACCACTGAAGTATCCCTCCTCTGATGTTCATTGTTGTATGCAGTGTTGTAGCCATGTTGGTCCCAGGATATTAGAAAGGCAAGGTGACTGAGGCAATACCTTTTGTTGGACCAACTTATTTCTTTTACTGTACGTGACAATGTCTAACGCTTTTAGACAATGTGAACAATAGTAATTAAGAAAAGCATTGCTTGTACATTTATTAATATCATTATTTTAAATTATGTATTTGGTAGTGCGGCTGTCAGTTATGCAAAAAAAAAAATCCATAACCCAAAAAAACAAACCCCAAACTCAAGCAACCTTACCCCACTTTTGAGCTGGTATAGTAGTCTGACATATCAGTTGTTCTTGCTATGGGTCACCTTTTTTTAAACTGCTGTGGGTTTTTGAATTACAGAAATCTTTATGGAAGGATGAAATAAAACTAATGTTCACGTAAAGAATGCAGTTGCTAGGCCTACTCTGTAACAATATCATTATTTTTTCTATGTTTTTGCTTTATTGCTATGGTTCAGATTCTGATCTCACTGCTCTTCTTTGGGGAGGGCCACCAGCTAAGGAAGGGGTGGGCAAAAGGGCCTCTGCGGGTCGGATCTGGCCTGCCAAGCAGGTGAATCTGGCCCACAGAGGCCCTGCTGCTCCCTTGCCCCAGGCCAATCAGGGCCTGGGGGCAGGGGAGCTGCATGAAGCTTCCTTCACCCTGCCCCAGCCCTGTGAGGAGCCTGCAGCACTTCTAAGTGCCTTGTGCTCCTCGCAGGGTGGGAGGAGGCTTCCTGTGCTCCCCCACTCCGAGGCCCTGATTGGCCTGGGGGTGGGGGAGCATGCCACGCCTCTTCCAGGGCATGGGTGCCTAGTGGGAAGAGGGGGCAAAGGGGCTCCCTCCCCCCAGACCAATGGGTAGCTCCACCCATTCCCATTTAGGCCCCACCCCTTCCAGGGTGGTCTGGGGCCACTTGCAAAATTTTTGAAGTGGCCCCCGGGCAAAAATTATTGCCCAACCCTGAGTTAAGGGCTTGAAAATTATACAACTTGAGTTATAAAGAGAGACCTTCTCAGTATCTGGCAGTATATCCAATTCTCCTTAATTAATGTATTTCTTTGCAGGTTGAGTATGTCTTCACAGATAAAACAGGAACATTAACTGAGAACAATATGGAATTCGTAGAATGCTGCATTGAAGGGCATGTTTATATACCTCATGTCATCTGTAATGGGCAAATCCTCCATGATTGCACAGGCATTGATATGATTGACTCTTCTCCAGGAGGAAGTGGGAAAGTATGATGCTCTTTCTTAAAAAATATATGAAAAGGGGCTGATCTTTATGTTGAAAAGAATACTATCATTATAACATCCCAAATATTTTAGTAAATGAAGTGGGATTCTGGTGGAACTGTACCTACAATATAAATATTTTCCTCTTAAATTTAGTCTAAGGGATTTATTTTCATAACAAAATATATGCAGGAGAATCCACTTAATAAAATTTTAAAATATTGTTAAATGAAAACTAAAATATGAAGCTTTACCATGTTAATAGATAACATCTATAATAATAGTTAACTTATTAAAGTGGAAATCTGCCGTGATAATAGAAGACAAAAACTGTGATAAATGGGAAAAATGGTTGCTAAAAACATATAGCCTGCATAAGAACATAAGAACATAAGAATGGCCGTACTGGGTCAGACCAAAGGTCCATCTAGCCCAGTATCCTGTCTGCTGACAGTGGCCCGCACCAGGTGCCCCAGAGAGGGTAGACTGAAGACAATGATCAAGCGATTTGTCTCCTGCCATCCCTCTCCAGCCTCTGACAAACAGAGGCCAAGGACACCATTTTATCCCCTGGCTAATAGCCTTTTATGGACCTAACCTCCATGAAATTATCTAGCTTCTCTTTAAACTCTATTATAGTCCTAGCCTTCACAGGCTCCTCTGGCAAGGAGTTCCACAGGCTGACTACACGCTGTGTGAAGAAGAACTTTCTTTTATTAGTTTTAAATCTGCTACCCATTAACTTCATTTGGTGTCCTCTAGTTCTTCTATTATGGGAACTAATAAATAACTTCTCTTTATCGGCCCTCTCCACACCACTCATGATTTTATATACCTCTATCATATCCCCCCTCAGTCTCCTCTTTTCTAAACTGAAAAGTCCCAGTCTCTTTAGCCTCTCCTCATATGTGACCCGTTCCAAACCCCTAATCATTTTAGTTGCCCTTTTCTGAACCCTTTCCAAGGCTCCTTTTTTTTGAGGTGAGGAGACCACATCTGTACACAGTATTCAAGATGTGGGCGTACCATAGTTTTATACAGGGGCAGTAAGATATTCTGGGTCTTATTTTCTATCCCTTTCTTAATAATTCCGAGCATCCTATTTGCCTTTTTGACTGCTGCTGCACACTGTGTGGAAGTTTTCAGAGAACTGTCCACAATAACTCCAAGATCTCTTTCCTGATTTGTCGTAGCCAAATTAGCCCCCATCATACTGTACGTATAGTTGGGGTTATTTTTCCCAATGTGCATTACTTTACACTTATCCACATTAAATTTCATTTGCCATTTTGTTGCCCAATCATTCAGTTTGGTGAGATCTTCTTGGAGTCCCTCACAGTCTGCTTCTGTCTTGACTATCCTAAACAGTTTGGTATCATCTGCAAACTTTACCACCTCACTGCTTACCCCTTTCTCCAGATCATTTATGAATAAGTTGAACAGGATTGGTCCTAGGACCGACCCTTGGGGGACACCACTAGTTACCCCTCTCCATTCTGAAAATTTACCATTTATTCCTACCCTTTGTTTCCTGTCTTTTAACCAATTCTCAATCCAAGAAAGGACCTTCCCTCTTATCCCATGACCATGTAATTTACACAAGAGCCTTTGGTGAGGGACCTTGTCAAAGGCTTTCTGAAAATCTAAGTATACTATATCTACTGGATCCCCCTTGTCCGCATGTTTGTTAACCTCTTCAAAGAACTCTAATAGATTAGTAAGACAGGATTTCCCTTTACAGAAACCATGCTGACTTTTGTCCAACAAATTATGTTCTTCTACATGCTTCATAGTTTTATTCTTTACTATTGTTTTGACTAATTTGCCCGGTACTGAAGTTAGACTTACCGGTCTGTAATTGCCCGGATCGCCTCTAGAGCCCTTTTTAAATATTGGTATCACGTTGGCTACCTTCCAGTCATTAGGTACAGAAGCCGATTTAAGGGATAGGTTACAAACCACAGATAATAGTTCAGCAATTTCCCATTTGAGTTCTTTTAGAACCCTTGGATGAATGCCATCCGGTCCCGGAGATTTGTTAACATTAAGTTTTTCTATTTGTTCCAAAACCTCCTCTAATGACACTTCAATCCGGGACAGTTCCTCAGATTCGTCACCCACAAAGGACGGTGCAGATTTAGGAATCTCCCCAACGTCCTCAGCCATGAAGACTGAAGCAAAGAAATCATTTAGTTTCTCCGCAATGGCTTTATCGTCCTTGATTGCGCCTTTTATAGTTCGATCGTCTAGGGGACCCACAGGTTTTTTAGCAGGCTTCCTGCTTCTAATGTACTTAAAAACATTTTGTTATTTCTTTTTGAGTTTTTGGCTAGCTGTTCCTCAAAATCTTTTTTTGCTTTTCTTATTACATTTTTACACTTGATTTGACGGTGTTTATGTTCCTTTCTATTTATCTCACTAGGATTGGACTTCCACTTCTTAAAAGATGCCTTTTTGTCCCTCACTGCTTCTTTTACATGGTGGTTAAGCCACGGTGACACTTTTTTAGGTCTCTTGCTATGTTTTTTAAATACATTTAAATTAGTGCAAAATGGGGCATTTGTATGTTTTATTTGCTATAATTCTGTAAGCTAGAGATTTTTGTTCTTGAAACTGTGACCTCACTGATGATTATGCAACTATTTTGTGGGAGACTCATTCTCTACAAGCAGTTACAGTTTTTGCTTTGCAGGAAAAAGAGACACCGAAGTGTGGTTAGAGAACAGCCTGCAATTCAAGCAGCTGCCCAGGGATGAGTACCTCTTTGATGTGGTTCCCAAGCTGCACTCAGAGGCCTGAGATACATAAAGAGAGGCTGTCCTTAGTCAATCCTTGCAACTGACTATAAAGGTTTGGCCTCAGCTGCCAAAATCTCTTGCCAGTGCTTACCTTATATAAGCAACTAGTTGTCTGTCTATGCTAAAAAGGACAGAAGACATTTGATAATGGGTTTTATCAGTCTGCAACTTTATTATTAGATGTCTTAGGACTACCCGGCAGATCAGATGTATAGTGCAGATCAACCCCCTTTGTTTTCTCCCTTAATTAACGGGGGAAGAGTGCTTTCACTAGTTCCCCCTCTCTTTTCCACCCATGTCCCTCGTAGGGTTGCAAAATCCCATTTAATCAGTTAATTGGTTAAACATTATGTTTAACTGGTTAATCATAAGGGAGATCCCGGGGTGGGGGGTGGCCTGGCCAGAGCAGTCCTCACCTCGTGGGGCTACCTGCTCCCAGTCCCCAGCCACACGGGGCTGCCTGTTCACTGGTTACCCATTCACATCCCTACTCCTTCCAGCAGGTACATTGCTGGGCTTACAGTCCCCATGGGTGGGAGGTTCAACCAACTCCTCTCCCCCTTTCTACCCATGTCCCTCCAGCAAATCCATTGCTGGGATGTTAACAACTACACCCCTCATAGGTGGACTATGATGGATGGTTGGCCCCATGCAACTATTCCCAGCTCACTCAATTACTGAGCACCTCTCCTCAAGTCCTTTTCCTACACGATTTATCCATTACTGGATGCCTTCTTTTATAGAGTACCTGACTGAAGATTTACTATACACTTAAGTAACGAGTTACAACATATGGCCTACCACTGCCTGCCATGTCATGTATGAACAAGTCCACCTGGATTTGCTGTGAGCAAGGCAAAAAAAAAAAAATCCAACTGCACTGGGTCAATGTGGTGGAAATTTCTTCCCAGCCACCCTCAATGGGATAGCTAGTGTAATACCCATAGCAGATATAGCCAATAACCTGGTATATTTATCAACTAAATAGGGAGGGAGAGTAGGTGTTGTCCTCCCGCTCTGAGTAAAAGGGAGAGTCCAGACACAGGCTGGCCTTTTTAAACCCCTCATTCCTATGTGGTGAGTTAGTCACCACGCTGACCCTTTTTGTAAGTTTTATGTCTTCTTTCCTCCCCCTAAGCCAGTGATCTCCAACCTTTTTAGGCACAAGATCACTTTTTTGAATTTAAGTGCAATCCAGGATCTACCTCACACCCAAATACCCTTGCCTGGCCTACTTTGTGCTCCTTCTCCAAGGCTCCCCCCCTGCTCACTGTGTCCTCCCCTATCCTACTTCCCTTTCATCAAGCAGGGGCAGAGGGTTGGAGTGCAGACTCTGGGAGTTAAGGGATTTGGAGTTGCTCTGATCTGAGCCTGGGGCAGGGAGTTGCGGTATATGAGGGGGTTCAGGGTACAGGTTCTGTAAGGAAGTCTGGGTCTGGGGGGGCTCAGGGCTAGGGCAGGGGCTCGGGGTGCAGGAGGAGGTTTATGACTGGGGCAGGGGTTCAGGATAGAGGCTCTAGCTGGATACTGCTTACCACAGGTGGTGCAGTGGGGCTAAGGCAGGCTCACCCCTGCCCTGGCCCTGCACCACTCTCAAAAGCAGCCAGCAAACTCCCTCCATCCCAAGACCTGTTGTGCCCCCCTCCGTTCTGTGGAGATAGACTACAGGGTGGGAGAGGGGGCACCCTGACATCAGCACCCCCTCCTCTTTCTTCCCTGCCCTGCCCAGCAAGTGAGGGAAGGCGGGGGCAGCTCTAAGGCAAAGGGCAGGAGGTGCACAGCAGTGCGGGGAGGGGCAGCTGAAGTGCCAGCGTTTGATAGCCTCTTGGCCAAACCAGTCAAGATCACCTGTCAGAGGCTCCAAGATCTACCAGTAGATCCCGATCTGCTGGTTGGTGACCACTGCCCTAAGCCATCAAGAATCTCTCTTCTCTCTCTGCCAGCCAGCCAAATACATCACCACCACTCAAGGTGCAGGGCAGTGAAAAGGGGCTATTTCAAGCTATGCAAGACGCTGGAGTCCACAAAAGGAGCTAACATCATCAAAGGTCCAGATTCAGTGCTTTTCTGGCTCTCAGCTTGGATTAAAGGCCCTTTAAAGCATGCTCTGCTATTCTGCATTGGAGACCTGTCAGTTGCAACAGAGCAATTGAAAACTCTCCCCAGAGTAAGACCTGGGTGCTGAAAGAAAGTTTATCATATCACTCCTTTCCCTGTGACCCACAGCTTTCTGCAAGATTATTTACCACAGGCCATCTGTCTGGGAGTCAGGGTGAGCCTTCCTCTACTGCAGGCCATTCCCATAAGAGTAATACACAATGGCCCTAAATTAGGGAGTTTTTACAATAGTCCTCTTACTCCCTGCTGCTTTCATGAGCTGCTTGCTGGCTTTTATGAAGACCAGGTAATCTTCAGGCTGTCATCTGATCCTGGCTTCATGATGTCATCTGGGGGAAGCTTGATTAGTCATGGTTAGGGCTAGCATTCAGTTTTCCTTAAAAGATTAACCACCATATCTAGCAAAAATATGCATAACTGGATGTAGGTAAAAGCCCAAATCAAATAAGTGATTCCAATCTCCTACAAAACAGAATAATTTAAAGGGAAGATTTGGTGGTGATTTGTTTTTGTTATTGTTTTTCTTATCCCTTTTCAAAGTAATACTATATAATGACAATACTTTCCTTTTTATTTATTAGGAGAGAGAGGAGCTATTTTTCCGTGCTCTTTGTCTGTGTCACACGGTTCAAGTGAAAGAGGATGACAATGTAGATGGAGTAAAGAAAGCCCAATTATCTGGAAGATCATGTGTTTATATATCGTCATCACCTGATGAAGTTGCTTTAGTTGAAGGCATACAGAGGTATATGTGTAATTTGATAGCTTTCACGTCTCAAAAACTATTTTAAATATGGAGGTTTGATTCACTGAAGCTGAAAATAATTTTTTCAGTGCAGAAATATTATTTATTGGCAACTTTATAGAATCATATAAGCATGGTGATGTTTACTACCTTCTCAGCATACATTAGTGATTCTTTTTTCTTGCCCATGAATGAAATAAAAAAAGATATTCCTATGTCAGAAGATAAGTTTAATTCTTAAATTCTGACAGCGTTCTAAGCTGTGTAATTATAAATGTATTACTTGTAATCTCTTCTTGTCTGAATTTGCATTTAATTTTACAGGCTTGGTTACACATATTTAAGGCTGAAGGACAACTTTATGGAAATTTTAAATCCAAAAAATGATATTGAGAGGTGAGTAGCTGTGGAAATGTGAACTGGTTGGGACTGAGAGAACACATTTTATCAATAGCATATCCACCAGTTTTTTCCTTAAATATATTTATTTGTAAACCAAAAATTGTGCGAAATAATGAAATAATTAGTTGAAAAAGTTTAATGCTTTACTGATATTTATACTTTAAAGGACTTCTCATTTTTTGTTTTCACATAGACTGAAGGTTTGAGAAGCTATGTAAGAGGGAGAAAATAAATGAAAACAACAAAGATAGTCCAAGGCAATATGGTGTTAAAAAGAATCCTCCTTTGATTAGTTGTATAAGTCAAAGTTTCTGGAACAGGCTTTATGGAACTTAATAGAAAATTAATATGGCTTCATCTATTTCCATATTTTTAAGCAATCCTATTTAGTTTAATGGACAATTATATCCCTGTTGGAAAATCATATAGATGGTTTAAGTAATTTACAGAAAGATACTCTAATTTGTAAAATTCAATAGAACCTGTTTGAGTTCATGTAAAACCCCCAGAAAGTTTAATGACTTATGTGCTTTTGAAAATGTTGCTCTGTATTTTTATAGAACCCTATTGGTTTCATTCCTATTAAGTAATATAGGATTCTTGTATTTATAAGTAAATTCATAAGCAAATGAGGCATTGTAGTAATTCATCAGGTAAACTGTGGAAGTACTAAAAATATTTGGAGAACATGATAAAATACATTAAATGAAAGGCATGGAAAAGGCATGGATTAGGAGTTGTAAATACTTGTCTCAATTGCCATTAAAAAAACAAAGGCCATTTAAATGAAATACGATTATCTCTCTAAAATAAGGTAGCATTGATTGGTATCAAATACTCAGACTGAAAACATGATAAAATACATTAAATGAAAGGCATGGAAAAGGTAAATCAGAAACTTCTATTTATTCTCCTCTACCTAATGATGAGGTTATTGGTGTTGGGTGGGGATTTATTTGGGATAGGAGTGTCATTTGCCTTTGTAGAAAACACAGTTATTTAGACTTTTAATGAATATTAAAAATTCCAAGACATCTGAAGTATATAGACCCTCAAACTTTAATGCATAGGACAACCTTTGTTATTGAAAACTAGAAGGAAATTCCGGGTGAGTAGTGTATTCCATATCTCTCTCTTACAGGGTTTCTTGCATTTTTGTATGATACTGGCTGCTGTCAGTGACTGGATAGTGGATTCTATCATGCTGTCATTGTCCAGCCAAAACTCTTGGTCTAGTTGCTAAAGGATTAACCTATGTTTCTTAACTGATTACTACTTATTGTGTTCTGTGTGGCATAACTTATTATCTAAGACAATAAGCTTAGCTATGTGAAAAACAGGATTATATCAAATGTTTTTTTCTTTTCTCTTTCAGGTTTGAATTGTTAGAGATTTTGAGTTTTGATTCTGTAAGAAGGCGAATGAGTGTAATTGTCCGGTCAATGGCAGGTAGAGATATCATATCCTATTTGTGATCCATGTCTTGATTTTTAATTCGGCGTTTTCACTAGCGTATTCTTTTCTTCATGCTTTCCTCTTTTCTGCTTTGTGAGTGATGCTTTGGAATTTAAGGTGGTAATTAGCACTGTCAGGACATTTGTATGTCTGAAGAACTATCCTTAAAGATATTTAACCTGTTTTAAAAATATATTGTTTTGAGAAAACAAATTTTAACCATTTTAAACTTCGTATTTTCTCTTTTAGGTGATATTTTTCTGTTTTGTAAGGGAGCAGATTCTTCTATATTTCCTAGAGTTACAGAAGGAAAAATAGACCAAATACGATCCAGAGTTGAGCGAAATGCAGTGGTAAGATTAAATTTGAAATGTCATTGTCTACCCTTCTGGCCCTGTATTGTGCACTAACATCGGGAGGGGGGTTCAAGGAGCCTCCACCATTGTGCCAGACCTGGACGCAGCCATAGTCAGTTTGCCCTGCTGAATGCAAGGATTACTTTTCATCAAAGCTCCTGTAGGAGTAGCTGCCCACAAAAGAGAGCCCCCTCTCTGCCCCCTGGAGATCTTTCCTATGAGGTGTGATTTTTGTCCCAATGTAGGCCTAATACGCATTGTAAAACCCATATTTGAAGGATACTTACAAGTTAATTATGTAGTGAGAATAACCTAACTAGTAGCTACTATTGTGCATTACCCAGGACTCATTAATTGACAGTCTAAGGCAAGGCTACTCAACATGCGGCCTGTGGGCCACACGCAGCCTGTTCGTTTGCGGCCCATGGTGCGGTTTGGGTTTAAACAGGGCTCAACACGCGGCCTGCAGGTGGAATCCTTTTAACGTGGCTTCCACTGGGAACACGCTCCATAATGACGAGTCAATATAATGGTCTTCTGTTGATATGCATTTTAGTAGTTAAATTCCTGGACTGTCATTGCTCATTAAAAGTACTGTGATAGGGATGGAAATTGGGTAAATATTGCATTTTATTAATATCAGCAGAACTGACTTAAATGGTGCCTGCGTGTTGTGTAGTCTTGCCTTAATCTTTGTATTCATGCCTGTCAGTGAGAAAGAAGCTATTTGCATATATATTTGCATGTACATGCAACCACACTTAAGTTGCAGCCCTCGACATATGCTGTGAGTATCATTGTGGCCCCCGGGGCTTCCAAAGTTGAGTAGCCCTGGTCTAAGGCGAGGTTTTTAACAGGTGCCCAGCTTTGACCTAACTCTTCCCCATTGAAGTCAGTGGTAAAACTCTTACTGAAAATTCCACCCTCACTTCCAATCTCCAGCCTTGACATCTGATATTTTTACTGACTTTAGGTTGCTTCACAAGATCTCCTGAGGGAGAAACCATTAGAACATAATTTAGCTGTAAATGTTCTTGTTATGGGGAAGCAATTCAACAATAATGCCTGTACATACGTATTAGCTCACTAAAAAGGAAGTAAGCGCTTGCTTGATTCCTTTCGGAAGAAATATCCAACTTGGTTACTTGAAAGATAGGATTAGGAGTTGTAAATACTTGTCTCAATTGCCATTAAAAAAACAAAGGCCATTTAAATGAAATACGATTATCTCTCTAAAATAAGGTAGCGTTGATTGGTATCAAATACTCAGACTGAAAACAGGTGTTTACTATAGGAAATGAAGAAATATCCATCAATATTGTGTGTTGATTTAAAGGAAATCTGGATTTTCTCTTAAAAACTTAAATCTGGATTTTCTCTTAAAAACTCTTTTCCCAGAGCACAATACTAAGCTTTACAATATAAAATAGCTTTCTCCCCTGTGAGAGGGTGGCTGTTTATAGGTGGAAGAAGCTAGTAAAAGTGAAAGAGCAGTTTAATATACTATATCCATCCGAATTCTGGCAGATTCTGAGCAAGAATCCAGGCCCTCAGCTTCAATATTTCCTCATTCTGGATAATTGCATTTAGGCTGAATTCTTAAATATAGCAGCTCCTGCGAGAGCATACAGGCAGCAAATTGGCTCACATACTGTAATAAATGACAGATAGCTCATAGATGTCCTGATGATTGTCCTTTTTGGATTGCTTATAAGTAACTTTGTAGAGAACTGTCTTATCTTTTATTTTGCTTGATTAATCTTCCATATAATGCCACTTAAATATATTGCCTCTGACAAAGTCATTTAACTGGGAAATAAAATTCTTCTTTATTTTATGATAATCCATAGTATAAAAGTTTGAACCAACTTGAAAGGTCTTTGCTAGAATCTAATCTTAGCAGTCAACTAACCTGGAACAGTTAGACTGAGTCATGCTTTCAATATTGATCTGCTCCTTTCCCTCTCTTTTGAAAGATTATTTAGACTATATTATTTATTTTGTCCATTTTGTCATTTGGACTTTACAGACTATCATTAAAGTAACACTTCAGAATCTGTGTCCAGGACAGTATACTGATAGGGAAAATGGAGTTCACTTTTTACAGGAAGCAAAATCAATTTATCTATATAATCACTAAGTTAGTTGCCCAAATTGTTGTGACTGAAAGAAGTAAAACTACTAGAGCCTCATCTCAGGCTAACTTCTTCAAGAAGTGACTGTTAATGTGTTTTTTCTCAAAGTAAAAAACTAAATTGAGAGGTGATTGTAGTTGTTAATTGCTAAATACCAAAAGTATCAAAAACATAGAGACAATTGTATGATGACTACAAATTTATCATCTAAGCTGGTGAGCAAAACATACAGACTGAAACTGCCTGAGCTTTAACCAGTAGAAAGTGAGCCTAAAACATTGACATTAGGCGCTAGGATTCTGTGATTTACTAAAGCAAAGTATGAGAACACTATGTGCAAGACCTTGCTGTCCTTCATTTCCAATGAACTGACTTGCTCTTATGTCCAAACAAGACAGTCCTGTTGGTGAAACAAAGCAAAAAATGGAATATGTGCTATCTAATGCATTATTGGCCTTATGATGATCATCTTCATAGGGAGGAATTTCATCCTCTTATGTATATGTTTCCTTCCAAAAATAGAATAACGTTTCCTCTCCAGAAATTCAGTCACCTTTGATAGATGGGTTTCAGACACTGGCTCAGTTGAGTTAATTACTTTATTAATAAACATGCTTGGCTTTGTTGCCATTATACAACACTCTTGGCTTTGTTGCCATTTTTTTCCTCATGGCTCCTTATGGACATAATTAAAAATAGCACATTTCACTTCTGATTTATACATGTTTGCCATCATATTTTTGACTTTTTTTTCTTTAAAAAATGTACATAGGTTATGTGTCTTCTGTTGCAGTAAACTTGACTCATGGATCAAAATATATAAAGCCAAAATGACAACAATGGTCGTTATAGAGCAGAATTATTTGGTAGTGCCAATCAGGTTACGCTAAAGATATCATTGACCAGTATCAGGGGAACTTATAATGATAGTTTGTCAAAAATAGGAATTGTTGTTTCTAAGGAAGTGTAAACCAGTTCAGATCAAATCAGAAGTAACCCAGACCAAAATATCACACTCAAATCTGTGCTTCCTTGTCATGATCAAGATAGAACATGAAAATGCCAAATTACTAGGAACATGATAAATAATCTTGCAGTACCGTTCTATGGAGAGCAATATCCAGTCTCAAGGCTGAAAGTGTAGGTGATCAACTGAAGTCCTGTTGCCATAAAATTTCCAGCTAATTTTTGGTGATTGTTACTTGGTTTTATCCTTACTACAGTGCTCTCCTATTTCATGGACCAATAGGGAATGGGAGCTGAATTTTAGGACTAGTAGTAAAGTATTTAGGATGTCATATAGATCAGGGGTTCTCCACCTTCTTTTTTGAGAGGACTCCACCAACATGCTATGAAAACTCCCAACTCCCAGCTAGGGGTAGGAGGACCACAGAGCTCTGCACTTCAGCCACCAAGCCAGGAGACTCAGACTTCCTCCCTACTGGCACAGGATTCAGGGCTGAAAGTTTTAACCATGGGTCCCAGTCAGTTTAATGCGACTTTGTGCTGTAGATCCCCCTGAAACTGACTCGTAGCCGTCCAGGGGGCTGCAGCTCCCCAGTTGAGATCATCTGATGTGGCTGTTGTCATACTGCTTACAGTACTGTACATCAGCTATAGCTGAAGAAGCCACAAGCCATTGTGAGTCAATACAGAAATATAGTAGTACCCAATCTCTGCAGTAGTGCAGTGTGAAGGTGAATGCATGATATTTGTACACAGTGAAATGCTTTACTGCTAGTCCTCAAATTCAGCTGCTGCTTTGCAGCAGAGCTCTTTTTAAGCTCCAAATGCAACTGAAATAAAAACGGAATGTTTCTCTCTCCTGCCTTTTCACTCTGTGATCACCCTCTCTAACATAGGCTTCTGTTTTGCTATCCTTCCTGGGCTTTTTTCAGAGATCCCTCTTCCCTTCCCTCTCCATTTCTATAAGTGCTGCCCAAAATCTGCCTGAGCTTCCCTCCTTTTCTACCCTTACTCTCTTGTTGACTCCTGTGGTGTCTTATCAACTCTGTGCTGATGACTGTCAGATCCATCTGTTTATTCCAGACCTCACCCCTCCATTTCAGTTGTGTTTTTCCTTTCCTCCTGGTATCTTCTCTTGAATGTCATAGTACTTAATTTAAATTACGGATGGCAAAAACTGAATTTTTCATCATTCCCTCAACACTTCTCATCTTTCTGTTTGCAATTATAGCTTCACTGCTCATCTCTCTAACTGGAAATGTTGGAGTTATTTTTGGCACCTCCTTATTTCTCCTTATTTTTACTATCCTCCTTAACTGGTTCTTTGTCACTGTCTGTGTAAAGCTCAGAACAACTTCTGCCTACTTGTCCCCTTGACCCTCTCCACCTCTCACTTCTCAGTCTGCCTACTTTTAACTGATGATTGCCCCTATCCACTCATTCCTCAAACTGGAATGACCTCCCTCTGAAATGTATCAAGCACCTTCAGTCATCTTCAAATGGCTCCTTGAAACCTATTACTTTCACACTGATTTCTGTCACTGACTTCAACTCTTCTTTTACCCACTCCAGCCTTCTTGCACTACCTCAGTCTCATTTAAAAAAATCACAGGTTATATAATTCTACCACAATATAATGTGTCTCATATTATTGTGTCTTCACCCTTGGCTCTCCTTTCACTGCTTCTTCTTTAATCTTAATTTTGTTTCTCTTAAGTATGCACATTCCTTGGGGACTGTGTTGTTTAAAATTGTCAGTAAAATGCCATTCAAAGGTTTGGCACTGCATAAATATTTAACAACTAGCAGATTGCTTGGGTCTTTAACTAAAGTATTAAAAAAAGAAAAATATACATGCTTGATTTCAATTATTGTATTTTTCAAAAATGAGGGATGGAGTGAGAGTTTGGGGGTTAGGAGGGGCAGGTGGCTTAGGGCAGAGTTGGGAGGTGTAAGATCTCAAGGCAAGGGGTGGGGGCTCAGGACAGAGGGAGGGAGGTGGGGGGGTCAAGGCAGGTAGAAGGTGCAGGTCTTAGGGCAGAGGGCTTGGGACAGGGGACTGGGAGGTGAAGGGGGCTTACTGGTGGGGGGTGCTGCCCTTTGATTGTTTTTGCAAAACCTATTTTTATTGCAAAGCTAGACTTGGTTGTTCACACCCATAATTGCCACATACTTTACTAGCTAAAGTTAGGTCCCTATTTTGCAAACAGTTATTACACTGGCTTTTTACCTTATCTCTCCAGAACCTAACATAAGCAGTTATCTTAAAGTTGTTTACCAATTTGTGGCAGGCATTTCTGATAAATGCAAGGTGTGTCTGTTATTTTGCTTGATGTTCCCACAAGCTTTAGCAAAATCTTGAAAAGTTTCAACCATACTTGTTATTTATGATCACATTTAGCAGTTTCAGCATTTGCTTGTTATTTACTGTCAGGTCTTACTCAAGGCCTAGAGTAGGAGATTACATTTCCATATACTTGAGTTGACCGGAGCCCCGCCTGCATGCACATTTGCACCAGGCTATAGCAGGGCCTTTGGCTTACAGAGCCATATTGTCAAGGCTTCAGTCAAGGCAAGTTCATACAGACTCTTCCACAAAAAATGTAAATATCTGGCACCAGAAAGAAAATAAACCACCATACTGGCATAAAAAATGGTCAACAGGAAATATTCTTGTTGTACTTTTGTAATTTCACCTGACTTTCAGTTCAGATACCAGGCACCAAAGTGTAACCATTTGCCAAAGCGTAACACTATGATGAAAAAGGTACTAAAACTGGACTAGATTGTTCACCAGACCAGTAAATACAGAAGGTAGTTTCTTACTTGGTTTCCTTGTGTTAATGAGATACTTGACTTTCTGTTTTTTCCCCTATATGCTTGCTTTCTTTTCTTCTTTTAGAATTAAACTGTTATAAATTAATAAACAATACGTGCAGTAAATATAGGTTTGAGATTATCATGACAATGCAGGATTTTGTGTTTAACTGCACAAAATATTATAACTATAGTATTTAGTTACCTCGAAATTGGATGATACCTACCCTTTCACAGTGTATAAGGAGTTTACGGAGTAACATGCATGAAACCTTAAGCAGTTGTTTTATAGCTCGAAAGTGTGTGGTCTATTTGTACAAGCTTTTACATATTTTTTCAGTTGTACGTGTTTAAAGATAATCTTTGCAAATGAATCAGATTTTTAAAGCTTATCTTTTTAACATGGAAAATAGGAATAAAATCGGCTAAAATTAACTTCAGTCCCTTTTAAAGGGATTTTCTAAAAGACCAAAAATGTTTGCCTACAAATTAAATATTTGTGCATATAATGTCAGGATCTGCCAAGAGCCAAATTTGTGCATATAATGTCAGGATCTGTCAGCAGCGCAAAAGAGTAAGAGAGTGAAAACTGCCCCCTGGAACCAGCTACCTGCATTGCAGGTAACAGCTGAGAAGGAGCTGCAGGCTCCACAAAGCTACTTCATTTGCCTTCAGTGCAGGTAGCTAGAGATCAGAAAGGGGAACACACAGTCTTGGTTTCCCATACTTTTCTCCCATCTTATCTTGAGTACTCAGCATGAGAGCTGCCTTGTTATGTCAAGCAACATGTGCTGCAGGGGTATAGACCCAGTACAGTTTACTCCCTACCTAAAGGGTCACAATGTGTCTCTCTCGCTGCTCTCAGAACAGCATAACATCCTGATTCCTCTTGCTCTGGCAGATCATGTAGTCATAATCAAGCTCTAAAGTGATGCAGAGGAACCAAAGATGGGCTCTTCATATTGATTGTAAATATTAAATAATAATAATTGCTTCTGTTTTCAGAAATTGTTAATGTTGTTTCGGACCTTTACAGTATAAACATTGTTTTTATCATACTTTATCTTTGTTTTTATCATACTCTTAAGGAGGGACTACGGACACTGTGTGTTGCATATAAAAAGTTCACACACAAGGAGTATGATGGTGTGTACAGGCTGCTTCAGAATGCAAAGCTGGCTCTTCATGATCGAGAAAAGAAACTGGCAGAGGTATATGAGCAGATAGAAAAAAATCTTATTTTGCTTGGTGCTACAGCTGTTGAGGACCAGTAAGTACATTGCTTTGTTTATCTTGAATGATATATAACGTCAGATGTGATAAATGGCAAATGTTCCTATTAACAGAGGTGCAATAATTATACCTCCTTTTTTGTATGAGGCACAAATCTCTTTAGTTGTCTCAGTCTCCTATAAATTAGCTACCTACATTCTCATTTATGCATAATACATAGAAATCAGTATTTTGAGATGATCAGTGTTGCAAATTATTACTTCTACTACTGTTTTTCTAAGACCTACTTCAAATGAAAATGTTAAATATCTCTTTCAGTGATAGACACCAGACTAAAAAAAAGCTTTGAAGAGTAATATCTGGTGACTATTACCCACATACTTCTATACTCGTTTGATTTGAGTCACAAATGTTAATGAACATATTAGTTTATATCAAAATCAGCAATATTCCTATTAATTATTTAATCAGACTGCAATGTATATTCACACATGGACAATAATTAAGGTTGCATGATCTGCCTTAATCTGACATTTCCTGAGTTTTGAGTGATTAGCTTTGCAATAATAATGTTGTTGTTTTAATGTACTTTCCATGGAGTTTATATAAAATCTCTCACCCATTCAGAAAAGCACATACAAAATCTCAGCAATGTTAAATCTAGTCAGAAGACATTGCTTGGGTTTCTTCATTTGTCACTAGTTCTGGCTATGAGGACTGCGGCGTCTCAGGGGAACAAAAAAGGGGAATCTTGCACTTCTGGAAATAGCACTGATATATGATAGGGGTGGGTTGCATTCCTGTCTACCCTTCTCTGCTGGAGGTAGAAACATGGAGAAGCAAAGCTGAGATGAGCAGTCTGAGGAAATGAAGAGAGAATCTTCAGGGGGTTTTGATGGGAGCAAAAGATATTGGGTGCTGTGGGGGTAATGTACATGTGTCTGGTTTTTCATTGTCCAGTAATTTAGATATTTCATTTTTTAAAACAATTAATTGAAGATACTGGATATGTTGTGTGTCCATACTTGCCCTGGAAATGGTGAGATGAAACATCCAATTTTTAAAGTACAAAGATGAAAGCAGAAACTAGCTTGAAAATAGTAAGACACATTTATAATACACCGGTCTTTGTCTTTAAGCATTTTCAGATTCCCAGCTATGATTTTCATGATATAAGAAAACTGTGCCTAAAACCTTTTACTGGAATACTGTTAGTGTCATGGAAACCTTTTAGTAAGGTTTCTCATTTCCAGTCAGACTATTCATATTTATTGTCAATTGATATCCACAGGCTGCAAGAAAAAGCTGCTGACACTATTGAAGCACTCCAGAAAGCTGGCATTAAGGTTTGGGTTCTGACCGGAGATAAAATGGAGACTGCTGCAGCCACATGCTATGCTTGCAAACTCTTCAGAAGAAATACGCAGCTACTTGAACTAACCACAAAGAAAATTGAGGAACAGAGTTTACATGATGTATTGTTTGACCTAAGCAAAACTGTCCTAAAGCATAGTGGTAGCTTAACCAGGGACAACTTCTCAGGGTATGTAGAAAGTTCAGCTTGTAAATGAAGAAAATATTTTTGGGGGTACTTCATAATTAAATGGCTGCTCCAGTAGCAATCAGGCTTGGCCAAAGAGTGTGCGGGGCCCAAGGCAGCACGCTGAACCGCACAGCTGTGCGGCTCCCGGCCTCGTGAGTGTGGCCGGGAGCTGGGCAGCGCGGGACCCTGAATACACGGGGCCCAAGGTGACTGCCTCACTTGCTTTGCCCAAAGGCTGAGCCTGATAGCAATGACAGCAATCTATCTCATTCTTTTGTTGCCAGAGTGTAAACTACTGTATAGCAACTAACACCTAATGTGGGCTTGTTATGTGCAAGCTTAAATTTGTATGCTCTTCAGCCTCTGGCTTGTCGTGTGGCTTATGTTATTTTTAACCATTCTGCGGTTAAAAATAGATCATGCACAAAAATCATGATTATGAAAGCATATTATTTTTATTTGTATATGTATTATAAACTGTATGTTCCTGAAGTCATGTTCTGTGTGCTCTGAGACTTACCGTTTAAGGGCATTGGCCAAGGGTTTTGTAAAATGTAATTAAGGAAACCTTCACTAAGAGTGTGCATGCATCTGGGACAAAGCAAGCAAACTGCAGGACTTCTTGGGCCACATATGAACCTTAAAATATTAGTGGTTTAAATATGAAGGTTGAGGAGCTAGTGAATATTGAATTATGTTTGAGTGTCTCAGTGGCAGCTGCAGATGATCTGCGGAAGCATGGTTGATTTTATCAGTTAAGAATGTGACATGGAGGGACAGGATGGTTAGAAAGTCAGAAAAGTGGGATTTGGAAGCAGAAAATAGGTAAATGTCTGAATAAAATGTCAAAAGATTATAACTTTAAAAGATACATTTATCTGAAAATTTGTGGGGAAAATCATCTTCTGGGTCTTCTGGACTAAACATTATATGTGCTTGCTTTGTTCTCTTTGTTAATATGAAAACAAATAGCAATTTCATGCTAGTGATAAGTATGCAGTAAAGGAACAGCATCAATTAACAAGCATTGTTATGTTTTTAACTTGTTTTTATCTTTTATGCAAAGTCCCTTTTTTATTACTGTCTCATAATTTCTTTGCCATTAGCTCCACAGTGGTAAAAGTGCTTATATATAAGTTGTCGAGCTTTTGTGTGCCTAAAGCTAGAAATGAAAATATTTCACTGTACAGTCAAGCATTCAAGTTCATTGACAGGTCTTAATAAATGCTTCATTTGCTATTTAATTCTGAATAAGCATACTAAGGTCGTATGCTACTTTAATGCTGCTATGATGTTCAACATGCCCCTTGTAGCAAGGTGCTATGCTTTCAAGTGAAATGTTCAATATATTCAATAATTGATCATTAAAATGAGTAGCTTATGTTGTCTCTTTTTAAATCAAAACTAAACAGAAGGTTGTGCGTTGAGAGTAGAAGCAGAGGAAGAAGTTGAGGGGTGGAACTATTATAAATGTAAATGTTTACACTGTTTTGAAAATCATGGATTTTCCCCCCGTTTCTGTTGTATCCATTCCCTTGCAGTGTTGGAAACCCAAGCACAACAGAATTATGCTAGTGCATGGAAAATAAGAGGATAAATGAAACTGAATCAGTCTAGTTTATTTGTCCAAGATAGGTGGTGAAATGCAAAAGCAAATAAGCGTAACGAGTAAAAAATAAACTAGAAGTTAAAATATTTTACTAGGAACAGCATAGAATTTTCACTTTAAGCATATTTACTGTGATAATGTACCCATTAAAATTGCTTTTTGGTAAATAAATGTGTCACCTATCCTTTTCGAAACAAAACTCAAAATAAGTATATCTTTACAATAGCTTTTCACTCTCCTTTTCTTCCTCAGACTTTCAGCAGATATGCAAGATTATGGTTTAATTATTGATGGAGCAGCATTATCATTAATAATGAAACCTAGAGAAGATGGGAACTCTGGTAACTACAGAGAGCTCTTTCTTGAAATTTGCAGGAACTGCAGTGCAGTGTTATGCTGTCGAATGGCACCTTTGCAGAAAGCACAGGTTTGTGTTTCATGTTCAATTACTTAACTATATATCAATGTAAATACTGAAAGTCACTATTGTTTGTGGCATATTATGGTAATTTAAAATATTATCTTTCACTTTTCTGACATAAAATGGAAGCAAAAAAATTAAAAATTAGAAAAAGAATGAGGAGAATTTCTGCTAGAAAGTAATTAGGTAATGGCATATTAAAAGGACACCCTGCTGTGCCCTTGATTTTGATTTATATATATGATCAACTTTTATCGTCGATACATACTGGTAAATGAAACTTATTTAATGAACTAATTGATTTATCTTCTATTCATACAGAATGATTCTATTGGAAGAATGAGTTACCTCTTTTATATTGTAGTATGTTTAGTTCCTGGTTTTTTAAAAAAATACACAAATGGTATCCAGACAGATAGGTGGATGGTGTAAACTATTTAAAGTAGTTTCTGACTACTCTTTGTTCATTCTATATTAGATGTAAAGTATTTTTTTATATTGCTGCAATAGCTCATTGATATTAACATAAATATATAAATTTGCTAAAGTTATTTCCAAATTAAAAACTCTTTTGTACCTGGAGTTCCGTTTGTAAACAATATTAATAACACCAAAGGAGGAGACTTTAAGATGTTGATATTTTAATACACAAAACATGAGAACATAAATATATTGACTCCCCATATCTTTTAGTGCTAATGTATAGTACACCTGAACATTTTTAGTTTAATTAATATATTTGATCACTCTCCTTTTCATCCTGGGGAAGTTTTTATAAGTATTTAGTTTGAATAGACCATTTTTTAAAATTATAGTACTTGCTAGTTGTAGTAAATGGATCTTGCTCCCATATTAGTCTTCTGTATCTGGAAAGACATACAGGATCCTATTATTTTTTATAGTTGCTACATGACTCCACTTTTTTAATCCAAGTTTAATAATCATTTTGCCACTCCTGTAATAAATCATGAGATTTTTATTTAAGAAAACTATTCTCCTTAAGCAATAAGAAAAGAAAAGCAACTTTACTGGCTGAGAGGAGGCATCTGAGAAAGTAAAAACTTTTTTTTTTTTTAACTTTTGGGTTTTACTGAAATGTACAGTCAGTAACTTGGGAGTTATTTTAATTAAAGCTTTCACAATTCATATTCAAAGTTTTCTCAAGCCAAAGAAAATCTCTGTGTTAATATATGATAGTTGAATCAGTTAAAACTGTTTACTTCAACTTTCACAGAATTTCCTTTGTAAGCATTTTGCTTACATTTAATTAACTGTTCAACAAATGCCATCTCAACACAGTAACCAAAATGTAAATATGTCAGGGGAAGAGATTTTTAATGCTAATTCTTTTTCAGATTGTAAAATTAATTAAATTATCAAAGGAGCACCCTATCACATTAGCAATTGGTGATGGAGCAAATGATGTCAGTATGATTCTAGAAGCACATGTTGGTATAGGTAAGTGTACTGTCTAGATTTTAATTTTAACAGAAATAATCTCTTATTTTTTAAAATTATATTTGTTATTTAAAAAAAAATTACCCATTTTCTTAGACAATTTTATATGTTACTAACTCTTGCTAATTTCACAATGTATAGTGAAATCTGATAATATTTAGTTAACATCACAGCATGCCCTGGTATTTACTGATGTTCGTTTATATGCTTTAAATAATTCTTCAGATTTCTGAACAGCTTCTAACAACTCTTTCTTCTAGGAATCACTGGAAAAGAAGGTCGTCAAGCTGCAAGAAACAGTGACTATGCAATACCTAAATTTAAACATTTGAAAAAAATGTTGCTTGTTCATGGGCATTTTTATTATGTTAGGATATCAGAGCTTGTGCAATACTTCTTTTATAAGGTATGATGACATCATGTAATCTGTGAATATGAAAATAACATTAACTAAGTATATGCAATAGGTACCCTCTACTGTAGAAAATACAGTAATTCCACAGAAACTTTATTGACTCCTAGACACAGATCCCTGGGTGGTTTGTTCTTGTTGTCAGACTGAGGACAATTTATTCGTTGTCTGATCTTTAATAAGGTTAAAAATAAAATTCTAATTTTTTCTTGAATTTTGATTTTCTTATTTCAGCAATTCCTGCCTCCTCCAACACCCATCTTCGAGGTTCCATATAAATCAAGTCTGAGGAAGACTGTTTTAAAAGTTAACATAATTCAAATTTAAAAATCAGTTTCTAAGTTCAGTTGACCAATATGGATGGAAAACCCCATTTTACTGTTGATGTTCATACAGACTAGCCACGGTATAACAGAAACTAGTTTACCTGAGTCCCAATGTTGATATTACCCTACACTTCTTTTTCTATATTTCTTGTACCCCCAGGTACCATTTCATTTCCCTCCAACTTGACAGAGTAGTTGTTATAATTTTTCTTTCAAAATTATGTTTCTGTCTGTGGTAACGTAAAATGATAATGTGAAAGTCCTATTTCTATAAATCTATCACAGCCTTCTCTGTAGTCTGTGTACAGTAAAATTAGTATTCTACAGTATTCTAATATACAGTAAGTGATTAAAATAATGCATGATATATGTTGTTGATCATGGATCACTTGATAACTCTCATTTGTTTTCCAGAATGTCTGCTTCATTTTTCCTCAGTTTTTATATCAGTTCTTCTGTGGGTTTTCACAACAGGTTAGTCAGACATTTTGATTTTTCTGGTTATTGTAAAATCTTCTTTTTGGCCTTTTTCAAATAAAACTGTTGGGATGCTGTATGTTCTTACCAGACCAGGTAGGCTGAAAAAGCTGTTAGTTTAGCTGACAGCTCTCTGTAAAGGCTATCACCTTTGGTTAGTGTGGCTTTAAAGAGCTCTCATGACTATTACTGAAATGAGTTGGATGAATTATCAGAAAAGCCTTGTTATTTTCTGAGTTGAAGACTTAATGGAAAACACAGAACTGAGAGTTAGGTATGGAAAGCAAAATCTCCATGAAAAATGTACAGTTTGATCCTCCCATCAATTTTTGCTCACAGAACATGAACAGAAGAAAATCTGAAAGGTGTGGATGTGAACAAGCAGTTTGTCTTTGGAAGTAGGGGGGAAGTGCAGAAGGCAGTTAGCCTGCTCTGGGACTCTCCAGGCACAGCATGCTGATGTACATACCATGGAAATCAGTGCTGGGAGAAGAGAAAATAAATGCACTGGTTTAGGAAAAAGGAACCTAATTCTCTTAAAGAAAAATATAAGGCATTCTTGAGGGAGGGACAGTCCTTTTTCTTCTAAGTTCTTTCTTTGCTCTTCCTTGGCTGTTCTCAGCTATCCAAGTTGTATTAAATGCTCCTTATCTCCCCTCCCATGAAGTAAGGGAAATGAAAACAAATTCAGAAACTTAGAAAAAGATCTGGTCTTCTAAGATTTACACAGTAAAGCTCCAACAAGTTTAAAAAAGTGTGTGTGAAACTATTTTTAATTTCAGGGAGGTGCTGAAACCTATCTAGCATTTTGCAAAACACTGTCTGGCTAACACTAGATGTTAAATTATGTGTAGATAAAATTTGGCTGCAAAATTTGCCATTTGTTTTCATGAAAAATAACCCTACTTTTTTTTTAAAAGAGAGATGCCTTTGTAGTAAGTATTTTCATTGCACGTGTTTCAGGGCAGAGGCTGATCGTGAAGCAATAGGTTTATTAATGATAAACAATATGTACTTCTGATAAGACCCAGAACAGGGAGAAGGGGAGAAAAACATTGGTTGTGTTTAATCCTCCGATTTAATCCTCCTGCTCAAGCTTCTATGGAGCTGCTTTAGCTTAAATTTACTAGCTACGGCTCCAGTTGAGCGTGTCAGCTAAGGGTTACTGGAATGTAGCAACATTCCAGCCATTACCCCTGAACTCAGCCCTCTGTTGGGTGGGTGAAAAGGGAGTGGCATGAAGCTGAGCTGACTATGGCAGACAGTGATTTTCCCCACCAGGAAAATCAGTTGCCTAGCTGATTTACAGACCCTTTGTACAACTGTATCCTTGTGAGGGATCTACTGACGGTTGTTAGGTAAAATTTTGATTGACTTGTTTGCACAGAAGAGCCCGGGTGAAAATTGACTCCTGTCCTATTTCAAAAAACAAGTCATCTAGGGATGTTATGTGAAATTGTCTTCACTTAAAGCGAATATGCTTCTGGTCAAGAGCTGTCCCTGTGGGTGCTCCACTCAGGTCAAGGTGCGTCCCAGAGCCTTTGATCAGAGATTTTCTCAGCAGTACCCACCCCTGGGCCATGCACGCGCTCTGCCCGCCTGACGAGTTGTTAGTGTATAAATAGCACACGCATGGTCCAGGCTCCTCAGTTCCTTCTTTAATGGCCCTGGCCAGAGACGGAGTACAGCAGTCTCGCTGCCCACCTCTGCAACATAGTTTCTTAGTTTATACATAGTTACTTAGGTCCTTTGTTTCAGTTAACAGATAGATAATTAGTTAGTATTTTTCTTATTCCTATTTTAAAAACAAACCAAAAAAAATCTTCATTTGTTTCAACATGCCGGGCTCTTCTGGTTTCAAGAGGCGTTCCTCAACAAAAGAAACTCAAAAGTCCAGGGAAAGACCTCCTTCCTCTGCTTCCCCAGTGCAGAACAACGCAGCACAGACTTTCAATTTCTTCGGTATCAGCTGCTCTGTGGCCGAGCATTTTGGACTCTGCATTTACCTGCGGAGTCCCAGCCATGAATGGGGAGATGGTTCACAAAGTGCTGAGGCAAAGGGCTTTCAGTTGCCCGCCTGTCAGAATGCACCCAGGGTTCCTTCAGTGACCCAGTGACTAGACTCGCAGCAGCCTCTTCAAACACCAGGAGCGGCACTTCCCTTTGATCCTCCCTCTCTGCTTCAGCCTTTGATGTTGCGGAGGCTGCCTGCCTGCTTGGCACTGTAGCAACAAACAGCTCCCACTCACAGGGCACTGACACACTCCTCAGCTTCCATCTTGTCGTCACCACTTCACCTCAGCACTGCACCGCAGTCCCACTCTGCACCGGAACATATACTGCAGTTTGGCTCTGCTCAGCACCAGTTCCACAGTGCAACTGATCATCTCATGGTCTTCCTCTCTCCAGGGTCTCCTCCCCTGGATGGGGATTTTTCACCAGAGCCACAAGCACAATACTGCCAGCACCCCCACGACACCTCCCCACCTATCAAGTGGGGAGGAATATGACTCAGAGAGCAAAGACCTTTCTCCCCTCCTACTCTACCCACCGGAAATGGGATCCATGCAGGCAAAATACACCTGCCATACAATAGTCATGGCATGCCCATCCCTGGATGGCACCACCTATACCATTCCCTGCTCACTGGCCATACTGGGGCAACTGAGAACACTACAGAGCGTGACATACTAACTGTCCCCCGACTCAGTAAGGATGTGATAGGGGAAATGAATAAGTGACTAACCAATGAGCCCCTCCCCCCATGCTGCTTTCTCTGAGCAGCACAGGGAAATGGGAGGCAGGAGGTTCCGTGGGAGCTGGTGCTCATGGGGAGCCAGTTTAAAAGCTATCACCTCAGGCCTTTTGGTCCTGGAGATCATTCAGTCAGGTATACCGTCCCATTCACATCCCCACCTTCCAACCACTCCCGCTCCCATCCCTCTTCAGGGACCCCTCTCACATGCTATTACTCCATTCAAAGGCACAATGCCTTATCCACCTCAAAGCCATAGAACCAATATCTACTCAGCACAGGGGGAAGGGGTTTTATTCATGTTATTTCTTGATGGAAAAGAAATGGCCAACTCTGCTAGACATCTGGGATTTGAAACTTCTATCCTTCTAAACCAGTGGTCACCAACCAGTATATCGGGATCTACTGGTAGATCTTGGAGCCTCTGACAGGTGATCTTGACTGGTTTGGCCAAGAGGCTATCAAACGCTGGCACTTCAGCTGCCCCTCCCCGCACTGCTGTGCACCTCCTGCCCTTTGCCTTAGAGCTGCCCCCGCCTTCCCCCACTTGCTGGGCAGGGCAGGGAAAGAGGAGGGGGTGCTGATGTCAGGGTGCCCCCTCTCCCACCCTGTAGTCTATCTCCACAGAACGGAGGGGGGCACAACAGGTCTTGGGATGGAGGGAGTTTGCTGGCTGCTTTTGAGAGTGGTGTAGGGCCAGGGCAGGGGTGAGCCTGCCTTAGCCCCACTGCACCACCTGTGGTAAGCAGTATCCAGCTAGAGCCTCTATCCTGAACCCCTGCCCCAGTCATAAACCCCCTCCTGCACCCCGAGCCCCTGCCCTAGCCCTGAGCCCCCCAGACCCAGACTTCCTTACAGAACCTGTACCCTGAACCCCCTCATACACCGCAACTCCCTGCCCCAAGGTCAGATCAGAGCAACTCCAAATCCCTTAACTCAAGACCAGAGTCTGCACTCCAACCCTCTGCCCCTGCTTGATGAAAGGGAAGAAGGATGGGGGAGGTCGCAGTGAGCAGGGGTGGAGCCTTGGAGAAGGAGCACAAAGTAGGCCAGGCAAGGGTATTTGGGTGTGAGGTAGATTCTGGATTGCATTTAAATTCAAAAAAGTGATCTTGTGCCTAAAAAGGTTGGAGAACACTGTTCTAAACCATTCCGAAGGATTCTGAAGCATTTCGTTTCCACTATGCCATGATCTCAGGGAAGCACCATCTCCAACCAGAGACTGTTTAAATGGATAGCTGACTACACATGCCTGCGCTACTAGCTCAACAAGTCCAGCATCCTGACTTCATCAGAGTTCATTCTACACATTCCATATCCATATTCACTGCCTTCCTACACAGTGTTCCCCACGTCGACATATGCAAGGCAGCCACATGGGCATCAAATCTCTTATTTGCACAACACTACGGACACTGCAGCTGACACTGGAATGTTTTGTTTGCAGCCTTCTGGCCTGATCCAAAGCCCCTACCATCCTGTCTTCAGGGACACTGCTCACAGTCACTTGAGTGGACCACCCACAGGGACATCCCTCACAAGAGAAGAGGAGGTTATTCACCTGTACGGTAACTGATGTTTGTCAAGATGAGTGTCCCTGTGGGTGCTCTGCTATCCACCTCCTTCCTTCTGCTTCAGCTATGACACTTCTCGGTTGTAGAGAAGAAACGAGGAGTCCAGACTGTGGGCATGCAATTTATTTATAAGCATGTTAGGCAGGCAGAGCATGTGCATGGCCCGGGGGGGAGGAGTACTGCTGAGAAAATCTCCAATCAAAGGCACTTTGACCTGAGTGGAGTACCCATTGGGATACTCATCTCGAAGAATGTCAATTACTGCACAGCTGAGTTACCTCTTCTTTTGTGGCTCTGAACAAGATGACACTCCCCTTAAATCAAGCATACTATGATGTATTATGTTGAAATTATAACTGGTTAATGTAACTCTTTTTCCATCTGCAGCCTTTATATGATACTGCATATCTAACACTGTACAATATCAGCTTCACCTCTCTTCCTATCCTCTTGTACAGTCTAATGGAACAACATGTCAGTATAGACATGCTCAAGAGAGAACCTTCACTGTACAGGTAAAGGGAATCATTTACCACCAGTGTTTTGTCTGGTCATTTGTAGACCATCTTTCTTTGAATGTGTCTTGAGTAATTCAATACTTCCATTGTGCACAATACAAGAAGTGGAACATCCTCTAACAATTAGATGCACTGCACCTTGGATAGTACTTGGGAAGTATTTTGGAAATGACCAGATGTAGAGAGCATGCTTTTGAGCACATAGGAAGTACAGGTTGGACCTCTCTAGTATGGGACACTCTAGTTTGGCAACATCTGTGCTCTGGCATTGTTGGGGACCCCATGGGTGCTCCAGGGTTCGAACACTCAAGGGGAAAAAACAATGCAGCAGGATCACAGATGTGGCTTGACCAGAGAGCCAGGTGAGATGGAAGTGGAGTCCAAGGGCTGAGGGCCAGCAGCTGAGATCAGAACTCAGCAGCTGGGACAGAGAGCCAACAGCAGATCCTGGCCAGGGCCAGGGGCAACAGGGTATTTATTTCACAGTGGGGTAAACTCTGACATCCTAATGGCAATATTACATACTGCTATTGAAAACACACTCATGTTGATTATACTTTACAATTTAAAAGTATTTTTAAAATGCTTGTTTTGGAGAGTTACATTTTGTTTGGCTTTTGAGAAGAGTGGACATTAGATCTACTATGATCTATGATCTGCTGAACTTATTTTCTCAGTCTGTAGCACAAAATTATCATAGGCCACATGAGACACATGATGCTATTTTAGCCATTTATAGTGATGTATTCCTTTGAATAAATTGCTGTTAAAAGAATGGGGAAAATTACCCACAACGAGAAATAATTTCAGACAGGTCTAAGCCCAATTTTTTTAAAAGGTATTTGTGTGAAAATTGATATGATCAGTGTTGGAAAGGGAGATAATGTATGAGTGCTTTTGCTTCCAGCTACTGTTTAAATCTATATAATTCACATTTTTCATTTCAGCTTTTCCCTGACCCATTTATGATAGGCCCTGTCCCAATTTTCCATGCATTGAGAATTAAACAAATACCATTCAGATACATATGTACTATGGAATATTTACTATAGTCAAACAGTTTTGTCCCTCAAACAATCAGTATAATTTTCTAAAGGAAGCATTTTATTAATACTCTTTATATTTTAAACTCGATTCTGGTAAGCATGACTCCATGTATGTTGTTAATATTCCATATTGTATTAACAAGTTGTCTTGTGCTATTTTTGTTTACAAAAGAGCACTGCCTGGAAGAGAAAGCAGAGTCTCCAGAGACCTCTAGTGTTTCAATTAATTACTTATCTTTTTAGGTCATCATTGTACACAAGACCTTACAAAACTTGTACTTTGAACATGTCCCTTCCCTGAAAAGATTGAACTCTAACATGGACTCGTAATAGTATTTACTATTGGAGTGGGAATTGGTAGAATTATAGTCAACGAACAATGGAGAAGACTGAGCAAAAGTAGATCTTATGGAGAGAGATGAATATGGAGCTAGTAGACACGTTGCATGGGAAATGTTTAGTTGTTACAAATATGATCTTTAAATATTTCTCTTCCTTTAAGTGCTGATTCGTGTCCATTCAATTTAGGTGTGTGTGTTTACCACATGTACTGATAGCAGGCATTTTTTCCCTCAGCAGTATTCATAGGGGACTGTCTCTGGCACCTTCTGGGTGGCACTTATATGTTACAGAATATAGGGTGCTGCCAGCTCCCATCACCCTCAATTCTTTTTTGCTGCCAGTGATGGTGCATGGAAATGTGCTGTTGCAGCTAACACTATTGCTTCTTATTGGACTTTGTTCTTCTAGTTAGTCTTATAGTTAAGTTTCCCTCAATTGTTTATTCCCCATAGTACCTAGAGACATGTCCAGCCCATTGGGACTTTGCCTTGGGACAGGGCCTGCCTCCGTCCCTAGGCTTTAGGTCATGTGATCACTGCAGAAGGCCAAGCTCATTAGTGAACCATAGTTGTTTATGGTGCTTGGGAGAAGGACACATCACTGATAAGTGTAGAATATCCTTTAGGACCAGAATAAAGAAGGGAAATATTTGGCTCTTCCAGGCCCCCACTCCCAGCTGGCACTGGCAGCTTCGGTGATGGGCATCCCACTGGCCTCAGGAAAGGTGGATAAGCAGGCCACTGTGCTGCTAACAGTGGAGGAAGACCTTTTGGTTCAGGTGGCCTCCTTGTCATCGCTGGATGATGCCATTCTGGGAGGTCTCCCACTGGTCCCCCCAAGATGATACCAAAGTTGTCAAGAGCTTTTAAAGAGGTTGGCTGCCAATCTGGGCATGTTGCCAAAGGATCTGGAGGAATCTACGGACTCCTTCTTCAATGTTCTTTGCCTGATAGCTCCTGCTTGAGTTGCTTTGCCATTGCATGAAGGGGTCACTAAACACACATGCCCTATGGCATATGCTGTCCTTCCTTCTCCCAACCTCTAAAATGGCAGAACACAAGTACTTCATCTCTTCTAAGGAGCATGAGTATCTATCCATCAAGCTCTCAGTTCCCTGGTTGGGGAGGCAGTGAACCACTGGGAGCAACAGGATCAGCCAGATGCCACCCCTAAGAATAAAGACTCTAAGAAACTCAGCTTGCTTGGGCAAAAGGTTTATTAGCGGTCTTTCTGGCTCACATGCTGACCAGGACATCTGTATGGCTGCTATGTGGTCATCAGAGCACATGTTCACAACCCACTATGCTGTCACTCAGCAGGCCAAAGATAATGCTTCGTTAGGTAGAGCTGTATTGGGATCTGTCCATAAACTCCTACCCACTTGCTTAGGTACTGCTTGGAGTCACCTAATGTGGAATTCTTGGAGTGCAGTGAGGAAGCACTCAAAGAAGAAAGACAACTATCTGTTTCTGTAACTGGTGTTCTTTGAGATGTGTTGCTCATGTCTATTCAACATCCTGCCCTCCTTCTCATTGTTGGAGTTTCTGGCAAGAAGTAACTGGGGTCGCGGGGAGCCAGTGGCACTCTATTTACAGTAGCATGGCACATCACTAGAGGGTGCCAGACCCAGTACTCTATGGATACTGCTGAGGGGAAAAAACATCCAGCACTTGTGCATATGGTAAACACACACATCTAAGTTGAATGGACATTGAATGGAATGAACATATGTCTTGTTTTATTCAGGGATATTGCCAAAAATGCTCTTCTGTGCTGATGTGTATTTATTTATTTATTTATTGGACATCCTGGGAGTGTTTGATGCTGTAGTATTTTTCTTTGGTGTCTACTGCTTGTTTGATAACACAACAATAGAATTGTCAGACAGATGAACATAATTTGTTGGGGGAAAAGTCAACATGGTTTCCATAAAGAGAAACCATGTCTTATTAATCTGCTAGTGTTCTTTGAGGGGGCCAACAAGCATGTGAAGAATGGGGATCCAGTGGATATAATGTACTTAAATTTCCAAAAGGTCTTTCACAGGGTTCCTCATCAAAGGCTCTTAGTTGTCATGGGATAAGAGGGAAGATTCTCTCATGGATTGGAAACTGGTTAAAGGACAGGAAACAAAGGGTATGAATAAATGGTCAGTTTTCAGATTGGAGAGAGATAATTACTGGTGTCTCCGAAGGGTCCATCCTGGGACCAATCCTGTTTAACCTATTTATAAATGATCTGGAGAAAGGTGTAAATGGTGAGGTGGAAAAATCTTCAGATGATACTAAACTGCTCAAGATAGCTAAGAATAAAGCAGATGTGAAGAGCTTCAAAAGGATCTCACAAAACTAGGTGATTGGGCAACAAAATGAAAAATGAATTTTAATGTTGATAAATGCAAAGTAATGCACATTGAAAAAATAATCCCAACCACACACACAAAATTATGGGGACTAATTGAGCTATAACCACTTAAGAGAGAGATCTTGGAATCATTGTGGATTGTTCTCTGAAAACATCCACTCAATGTGCAGCGTTAATCAAAAAAGCAAACACTGTTATCAATCATTTAAAAAAGGATAAAGAGCAAGACAGAGAATATCTTATTGCCTCTATATAAATCCATGGTATGCTCCCATTTTGAATACTGCATACAGATGTAGTTGCCTTGTCTCAAAAAAGATACGTTGGCATTGGAAAAGGTTCAGAAAAGGGTAACAAAAATGACTTGGAGTGAATGGGTGCCATATGAAGAGAGATTAAAAAACACTGGGACTTTTCATTTTAGAAAAGAGGAGACTAAGACGGGTATGATAGAGGTCTATAAAATCATGACAGATATAGAGAAAGGGAATAAGGAAAAGTTATTTATTGGGTCACCAGATGAAATGAGTAGGTAGTAGGTTTAAAACAAGCAAAAGGAAGTTTTTCTTCACACAGCACACAGTCAACCTGTGGAACTCCTTGCCAAAGGAGGTTGTGAAGACCAGGACTTTAACAGAGTTCAAGAAAAAACTAGATAAATTCATGGAAGTTAGGTCCATCAATGCTTATTAGCAAAAATGGGTAGGAATGGTATCCTTAGCCTCTGTTTGTCAGGGGCTGGAAATGGATGACAGGAGAGGGATCACTTGATGATTACTTATATCTGTTCACTCCCTCTGGGGCATCTGGCATTGGCCATTGTTGGAAGACAGGATACTGGGCTAGATGGACCTTTGGTCTGACCCAGTGTGGCTGTTATGTTCTTATGAGCAATGCTTCTCAAAGGACACCACTTATGGAAACAGGTAACCAGTTTTTCTCACAGAATAATTTGCTGACTTCATATTTCTTGAACCTTTTTAACATGCCAATCTGAGTGCATATGTCTCGTTTTATTCAGGGATATCGCCAAAAATGCTCTTCTGCGTTGGCGTGTATTTATTTATTGGACGTTCCTGGGAGTGTTTGATGCTGTGGTATTTTTCTTTGGTGCCTATTTCTTGTTTGATAACACAACTGTGACCAGCAATGGACAGGTTAGTATTTAATTGGATCAAAGTAGACTTGGGAAATTTTAACAGTTAAAAATCCCCAATGTTCAATTATCATTTACATAGGCTTAATTCATTTAAAAATAACCAACTATTGTCATAATGCTTCCTGTGGAGAGAACTGTTTTAAGGATGGCAGTGAGATAGGAATGATCCATAACACTGTTGAACAAAAACAGAATTATATTGCTAAAATACCATGTACAGTAATCAGCATGTGGCTGCAGGAGAGGAGAGTTTATAGGATACACTCTGCATATCCAGTAAGAATTTACATTTTAACTTTGATATTTCAAAATTAACATCTCCTTCATCAGTAGCTTGATAATTTGAGTAATTGCATTCATGTATGCAAATTTATCCTGGGTAGCCTTTTGATGGGCAACATTCAAGAGCCTAAATAGAACAAATGTTCAGCATTTATATATTTTACATATAGTTATTTAAGATATTCTATTTCTACCTACCATACAGTAACATGAATATACATTTTAAGGACCTTTTGCATTTTAGTTATTTATACATTAACATTTTTGGTCTGTTTTGTTTGTGTCTTGCTTTTTTTTCTTTTTGCTACTTGCTTCTCTTCTTATCCTCAGCTAATGACAGCCAACACTCATATGGTAAGATTACTGCAGTGTGGTCATGATGTGCATTTCCTCTTTCCCTGTTCTTGAACTAAAGAACAGTTAAAATATTTCCTGCAAATATTTTCATGATTTCTTTCCTTTATAGAAATATTAGCAGTTCTGCCATTTTAATTTATTTAAAAATTATTAAATACCGGGGAGTTGTATTAGACCATATTTTTGAAAATATTCATTTTCTGTTTTCCTTTGCATTTTGTTGTTTTCATCAGTGCTTTCACTCAGTTGTTTTGTTTTACTGAAAATTTCTGTTCTAAGCAAATGATAACTGATTCCACAACTTCAGAAAAGATTAATTGAATGACAGAATACAACAGTTTAATTTTTTACCCAATTTTAAGTGTAACACGTCTCTTTAGAAATGTCGGATTCACTAGAGAATAATATTTAAGTAGAATGGATATTATTGCATCATTAAAAACTAAACCACTGTATATAAGGGGAAAAAATAAATCTTCTGCTTAAGTTTGCCTGCAAATTTAAAGACTTGTCTTTGAGCAGTCTAGTATGCTACAGTAGTTTTCAGAGAGGTAGTGTTAGTCTTAGCAAAAACAAGAAGACGTCTGGTAGCACTTTAACAAACTTATTATGGTATTATGTTTCTTGTGTGATTACGTTCTTAGATGCTGAAAACTCAACATTTGATACTCATAACATTAGTCTCTTACCTGGCTGAGGGAGTTTCATAGCCTCTTGTTGCCAGGTGCATAGATTCAGAGTCTGTCTTGAATCTTTTAGTTCAGTCTTGTTGTGCAGATGAAACCAGATGTCAGAATTTAAGGGAAGTTCAGCTCCTCTTCAAATTCTGACCTTTTATTTCACTGTGAAACATGGATTTTGGGTGTCTGAAAATCTTGGCTGTCAAGGATAAGTCATCAACTGAAATGTCAACATCAACCTAGACTCAATGATTAAGAGTCCAGTATGAGCTCAGTGCCTCACAAAGCAAGTCTTGATTGGCTTACAACATCCATTTAGTATTCACAACAAGTGAAAGTCTAAAGAAGTGAAGGGGGAGAGGAGAGACAAGTGTGAAAATATCATAAAGTTACGTTAGATGGTTGAGCATGGGTTCCAAGTCATCAAAATGGACAACTTTTAAGCTATTGAATCAAGAGGGCATGCTTATTTTTCAGCTTTTCACCCCAAATTTCCACCATCACCAAGGCTAGTGAAAATGAAAGACAAGCTAATGCCCTTTACAGTGGTAAAAAACTCCAATGTGACAGGCCACAGTATGGCATGGCATTCAGCTTAAAAATAAATCACAAACCCAAAGCCCCTAAGTTTATTTAGAAATCTTATTGACAGTCCACTACAATCTCTAAAGTAATATACTGTTAGAATTTTGCATGTCCTTTACCACCCGTAGTGTTTCATTTCTTTTGGGTGGCTCATAGCAATCAACTGACAAGCAAAGTTCAGGTGTCCAAAATCTGTCAATAATAATAGTAGCCAATTTACAACAGTGATGTCTAGCTGCCCCAATTGAATTAGGGACACCGTTGGGTTAGGCACTGTACAAACATATAGTAATAGATGTTTCCCACAGAGGGACAACTACCCCAGGGCTCAACAATTCAAAAGGGACCAAGACTCTGAGCTGTTGCTACTACAGCAGCCAGCAGCATCTGGAGCACTGAGCCCTTTAAATGGCCACTTAATTAACTTAAGCTAAATAAGAAATCAGCACTGTGGGATGTGATATATGGTTGAAGGTGTCCTAATGGAGATTCAGAATTTGATATTGGTATGATGAAGTTTGAATCGTGGTCTTTGTAAAATGAGTTTATGATGTCGATCCATTTTCTCATGAAGCAGGGTCCACATCACAGAAAGTACTAGCACAGATGAAACTGAGGCATCCTGTCTGGGTGGTTGAATAAAGATACAAAGTAGGGATGTAGATACCTGTTTAAAAAGTTAACTGGTTAAATGACATAATTTAATTGTTTAACTGGTTAACTGGGGTCAGAACAGGAAGGGGGCTCCTTCAGCCCTCCGAATGGGGGGGTGCTGTTCCAGCCAAATGGGCTGCTCCTGCCGGCCAGGGTCCCACTGTGCCACGGGGGCTGCTCTAGTCGCTGGGGTCCAGCTGGCCAGGCTGCGGGAAACCGCCACTACCTCCGTTGTCGCTGGAGGTAGATAGTGGGGCTTCTTGGGGGTGGAGGGAAATGGGGCGCCCGGAACGTCTCGCAATCGACTGGTTGAGGCCTCGTGATCGACCAGTCGATCGTGATCAAAGGGTTGGTGACCACGGAAATAGATTATTTCAAAATTGGGAGCATCTACACAGCACTTATTTTGAAATAGAGCACTCTTCCTCCAACTGCCCTTCCTCCTCGTACAATAAGGGTTACAGGAGTTGGAGTAAGAAGTCCTCCAGTTGACAGTATTTCAACATTATTTCAAAATAACTACCTGCTGTGTAGACGCGGACTAAGTTATTTAGAAATAATGTTGCTGTGTAGATGTACCCTCATTATATGTCTTAACTTTATACTAAATCAAAGTTTATGTAAGTAAAACTTAATCTCTGTTATAAACACTAGCATATGGAAAATATGAATGACACTTCTGTGTCTTTTTTAATAAGGCAGAAGTCATATTTATCATTTCAACTTAATTCTACCTTTGTATAAAATAGCACGTTTTCATAAATCTTGGAAATGGAATGAAGTGGAAAGAAATTGAAGCTCATTTAATCTTTGCATGTCTGCCCAGCAGCCTCTGGTGCAGCATGCTGGAAGTCTACTGCCACTACATTTGAATAAGAAAATTCAGCTGAGCTCATCTGCTCCTGAGCAGCATGCTCTCTCTTACTGAGTAAGCAGCAGCTGCTCCCTCATGTTTTGTCTGTGTTCATCTCTCAGGACCATCTTCACATCATTTTTCATTTATTTCTCAATTCTCTTCTCTGTGCCATAGTTTTTTAAAATAGATATATTTGTGGGTGTTAAAAGGTATCCTAAGCTATTCGTATTATATGCCACATAAAGCATGTGAATTTAGGGTAGCTCAGACAATTTTATTTCAAGGTGCATGTAATAAGGAATAAAAGGGGGGAAATCAATTATCAGTTACTCAAAGGCATTTACGAAAATCAGTACATTTTATATATACCTAATTTTCTACTATGCTTATCACATTCTTACTTGTCCTGTTACCAACATGATGCATTCACCATGAAGACGTGATTCCAAGAACCAATGTGAAGTGTTGTCAGAAAGAAGATGCCTGTTGAGGAGACTAAAGATATCATCAGAGCTCTCATGGAAAATAGTGCAATGACACACTTAACTGTGCTACAGTTTTTCTTTACACAAAGTAGCAATGAGCTTTGGACACACTGTTCTGATTATATGAATTCTGTTGGTGTTCCATCTGAATATGTGCATGCAAGCAAAATAAATGTATACCCAAAATAGTTCTAAATAGATTGTGATACAATGAAGTACCTTACTTCTAATCAATTTGAACCCTTTTTTATAGATGTTTGGAAACTGGACCTTTGGAACACTGGTGTTTACTGTGCTAGTATTTACAGTTACATTGAAGGTGAGATATTCCATATTAATATTTCCTCCACTGAGATTCTTCGGGATCCCTATCAATAGCTCCAGTTGTCCCTTATCCTGTTTACTAAAATCTACTCTCCCCACATAATATTTTGACTATAGTCCTGCATACGGAGAATGTGTCATGGTTTCCTTTGGAGCTTTTCGATGCTGCTCCTGTCTAGAGCTGTTGGCATGTGAAGCTATGAAAAACTTTGTAAGTTGTTTGAATATGTGCAGAGTTATTAGCAGTTCAAGAATGAAGGATTTAACTGGAGTCCCAAAATTGGATCCTGACATATCACATTGTTATCAGTATACTGCCAGATAGATCCTGTTTGTGGTTTGTTGTGGAAGTTCAGCTTTTTAGCTTGGTTTGGTGGTGTATCCCTTTTCAGATGCCCTGTCAAAGTTGGTTTATGTTTAAATATACAGATTTCTTAAATATTATATGTAATGAAATAGAAATTTCAGTGAAGAAGAGCACACATGCTTATATTTCGCTTGGTTTTCTTTTACCTGACTTTTTAGTGGGGATATTTAAAATAGCTGATTTTACTGAGTTCATTGGTGGAGTACTTTCTCATTTTCACTGTCAAAAGAGAGAAGCATTGGGAGTTCATGACGTACATATCTATCATCCAATAAATACAGCTTATTAAATTAAAAAATAAAACATCACTAATGAGCATCACTATGTAATTATTGTTTACTATAAGGAGGAAGAGAATTCTTTTCATGGTTGAGGCAGTTTATAATTTCTGATTTTCAGTCATTATATACACAGATTTTTAACTGATGTAAACCAGGGCACTTATTGCAGAATTGTAAAGAGGAGCAAGAGGGAGGAAGATGAAACAGTTGTTTGAAACTGTGTTAATAATATCTCATTGTTACAATTTCCTAATGAATAGTCAAGAATTTGTTATGACATGTACTAGATCTCAATACAGAATTCAAAGTTCAGTGTTTTGGCATAGGAACTTTCTTAACTGTGGTAAAAATAAAAAGGTATTCTTGTTCACGAAAATTATGCATATAGTTCTCATATTCTTTAAATAGTTCACTGACTTTCTTTGTACCTCCTCTCCCATTGAGTGTTTTATCACTTCTAAATAACAATATAAACACCAGGATGACCTGTTTTCTTTCAGCTTGCACTAGATACACACTACTGGACATGGATAAACCACTTTGTGATCTGGGGATCGCTGTTATTCTACATTATCTTTTCCCTCCTCTGGGGAGGAATTATCTGGTAGGAACCTCTGTGAATTGTATTACAAATGTAATTTTCAGAAACGTAAAACAAAGTTTACATATTCAACTGTATTTTTTTCAAATAAAATTCATTTCAGCTTTTTCTATGCACAATAATTTATGGTACCAGTTAACAACTTAAACCATGTCAATCACAGCAATTAATTAACATTTCACTTTTCTTTAGGTTGATAACTAGTAAAATGCTCTTAAAGACGAAAAGAGGAATAGCACTCAAGCTAAGTCAGGAAGCACCTGATCTTCTGGTTGTTCTGTTGTTTTAAGAAACCAAAATCTCTATTTTTAATAAAGCTTAAGTATATATTAAAGAGGTCCCCTATTGTGCTAATATACATGCTGCAGAAAATGAGTTCATGTTAAAAAGGCATTCTGTTCAATTTCAGATGTTTGTTATGAAAGCTAAATATTCCTTCTATTCACCAGATGTGAATAACATTTCAATACAAGTTTTTCCTTTCCTTCTTTTCTTAAAATAAAAAAGATTGCAGAATTTTTGTGCCACCTGCTGCTATTTTTGTTACCTTACTTGTGTATTTTTGTGAATACATTCTGGAAAGGTTTAATATCTATCACTAGCAAGAAAAATGGAAAGGAAAACTCATGCTGCAAAATTATTCTTATACTTTATTTTTTTTTCTTCTTAGTTAATATAAAATGGATGTAAACAGGAGACATTGTAAAAAGACTTGTCTGGTTTTGTGTATTAGCTGCAAACAGAGTAGAAAGGCATATGGCTGTAGATTAAATCAGGGCTCTCAAACTCACAGCCCATGGGTCACCCATGACTGGAGCATTTTCTCAATCTAGCTCAGGAGTCCTGGCAGCTGGGGAGGGGACATGTCTGTCCCCCAAACACTGTCCCTTCCTGCCACTGCCCTGCTCTTTTGCCCCCCAGTGCACCCAATCCCTGAGGATTGTGGCTTTGGGGATTACAGGGAAGGTCTGGAGGGGAGTGGCAGCAGCGATCAGACCCCCTCTCTGGTAATCCCCGAGGCTGTGCCCCTCAGGGGATGAAGTGCAACGGGGGGAGAGGTCAGGCTGGTGGTAGGAAGGGGCTGGGCTATGGGAATGGTTAGGGACATAAACATGCTCCTGGGATTCCTGGGCCGGGTTGCGAAATTGCTCTGGCCATAGATGGCCTCATGGGCTATAAGTCTGAGCCCTCTGGATTAAATATATATTTTTAAAATAGATATAAATTGGACCTCCCTAATCTGGCACACTCAGGACTTGACTGGTGTTGAACCACGGGAGGTCAATATTGGTTAGCAGCATTATCAACATCTCCACTGCTTACTGGGCTCTTAAAGACATTTGGGGTAAATTAGAGCTAAATAAAAGGACAGAACACTGAGAGCCAGGACTGGTAGCTGTAAACAAACTTTATGGGACAGAGGGAAACTTGGTCAAACCCATAAGCAGACATCTGGCAAACTAAATTCATGTCAGATCACAGATGTTGCTTTACTAGAGAGGTTCAGCCTGTATTAAATGGGCTGTTTTATCTACATTTTAAATTTTATTATGACATTCGTTTTATATAATGGAAAAATAACTACCAACTTAATTATTAAACCTTGTGAGGAAAATAAACATACATGTTATAAATATTTTCATTGTCCATCCATATACTTCCCATGGGATTGCTGTTCCCTATGAAATGATATGAAATCATAATGTTTATGATTCTAAGGAATGGTAGAAGGGAGAACAGCAAAATAGAGACAATGGATTTCAGAAAAGGAGACTTTAGTGAACTCAGAGCTGGTTTGTAAGGTTCCATGGGAAGCAAGACTAAGAGGAAAAATAATTGAAGACAATTGGCAGTTTTTCAAAGGGACATTATTAAGGGCCCAAGAGCAAACTATTCCACTGCGTAGGAAAGATAGGAACAATGGCAAGAGACCACTTTGGCTTAACCAGGAGATCTTAAATGATCTAAAAATCAAAAAGGAGTCATATGAAAAGTGGAAACTAGGTCAAAGTACACAGGACGAATATAAGCAAGTAACACAAGTATGTCGGGGCAAAATTAGAAAGGCGAAGGCACAAAATGAGCTTAGTCTAGCCAGACACATAAAGGATAACAAGAAAACATTCTACAAATATATTAGAAACAAGAGGAAGACCAAGGACAGGGTACATCCATTGCTCAGTGAAGAGGGAGAAACAATAACAGGAAATCTGGAAATGGCAGAGGTGCTTTACAGCTTGTTTCAGTTTTCACCAAGAGGGTTGATGGTGACGGGATACCTAACATAGTGAATTCTAGTGGAAATGAAGTTGGTTTAGAAGTTAAAAATTACTTAGAGAAGTTAGATGTCTTCAAGTCACTAGGGCCTGATGAAATGCATCCTAAAATACTCAAGGAGCTGATAGAGGAGATATCTGAGCATTTAGCTATCATCTTTGAAAAATCATGGAAGTTAGGAAAGATTCCAGAAGACTGGAAAAGGGCAAATATAGTGTCCATCTATTTTTAAAAAAGGAAGTAAAAACAACCCAGGAAACCCAGTCAGTCTAATTTCTGTGCCAGAGAAGATAATGGAGGAAGTAATTAAGGAATTCATCTGCAAACATCTGGAAGATAATAAGATGATAGGTAACAGCCACCATGGATTTGTAGAGAACAAATCATGTCAAACCAATCTGATAGCTTTCTTTGATAGGATAACAAATCTTGTGGATTAGGGAGAAGTGGTGGATGTGGTATACCTAGACTTAAGTAAGTCATTTGACACAGTCTCGGATGACCTTATCAATAAACTAGGGAAATACAACCTACATAGTGCTATTATATGGTAGGTGCATAACTGGCTGGATAACCATTCTCAGATTAGTTATTAATGGTTCACAATCATGCTGAAGGGGCATAACAAGGGATTTCCCAGGGGTCTGTTTTGGGATTGGTTCAATTTAATAACTTCAGCAACAATTTAGATAATGGCAAAAAGAGTATGCTTATGAAGTTTGCAGATGATACCAAGCTGGGAGGGATTGCAAGTGCTTTGGAGGATAGGGTCAAAATTCAAAATGATCTGGACAAACTGGAGAAATGGTCTGAAGTAAATAGGATGAAGTTTAATAAGGACAAATGCAGAGTACTCCACTTAAGAAAAAACAATGACTTCCATACATACAGAATGGGAAATGATTGTCTAGGAAGGAGTACCGGTGAAAGGGATTTAGGGATCATAGTGGACCACATGTTAAATATGAGTCAACAGTGTGACACTGTTGTAAAAAAAGCAAACATGATTCTGGGATGCATTAACAAGAGTGTTGTCAGCAAGACATGAGAAGTCATTCTTCCACTCTACTCTGCACTGATTAGGCCTCAGTTGGAATACTGTGTCCAGTTCTGGGCACCACATTTCAAGTAAGATGTGTCAAAACTGGAGAAGGTCCAGAGAAGAGTAACAAAAATTATTAAAAAGGCCTAGAAAACATGACCTGTGAGGAAAGACTGAAAGAATTGGGCTTGTTTAGTTTAGAAAAGAGAAGACTGAGAGGGGACATGATAGTGGTTTTCAAATATCTAAAAAGGTGTTACACGGAGGAGGGAGAAAAATTGTTCTCCTGACCTTTGATGATAGGACAAGAAGTAATGGGCTTAAACTGCAACAAGGGAGTTTTATGTTGGACATTTGGAAAAACTTCCTATCAGGGTGGTTAAACACTGGAATAAATTGCCTAGAGAGGTTGTGAAATTGCCATCACTGGAGATATTTAAGAGCAGGTTAGATAGACATTTATCAGGGATGATCTAGACATTGCTTGGTCCTGCCATGAGGGCAGGGAACAGGACTTGATGATCTTTCAAGGTCCCTTCCAGTTCTAGTGTTCTATGATTCTGTAAACTTTTGACTAACTCATGGGTTGTGTCATTTATCTAACACATGAACATTCTGATGCCGTTATTCTTTTGGTGTCTCAACTGAGTGAGTCAGCTGGTTCCCCTTGGCAATCTGTAAATGGAGAAGGGGACTGTGGCGAGCTTGCATCTTGCATACCAGTTTGGGAACAGGAAGGGAGGTCTGCTTCCCTCTCCCTCAGGTCAGAAAGAATCTTCTAGGAGGCAGCCTGTCCTCTTACATTTCTGCAAGAGATGCACTCAAGGCTCCTATTGGCTGGGTTCCTGCCTTTTGAATTGGATCTGTGACTAAGGTTCTCCATGTTAATAACCTGGATGTAAGAATAGACAGCATACTGATCAAATTTGCAGATGATGCAATACTGTGATTGGGGTTGCCAACACATCAGAGGATAAAGCTAAAATTCAGAGGAATTTTGATTAAATTGAAGAACGAGGCAATAGAGGACAAAATTAAATTAAAAAAAGATAAATATAAGATGCTGCACTGAGGACAGAAAAAATAAATGTGGACAAGGGCATTGTTGGCTTGGCAGCAGCACTCCTGAAAGGGAGTGAGGTGTGGTAGTTGATGACAATCTCAACATGAGTCAGAAATATGATTCTGTTGCAAAAAAAAACAAGTGCAATTTTCGGTTGTATTAACAGAGTTCTAGCATGCAAGTCACAGGCAGCTAGACTTCAGTTGGACTACTGTGTCCAGTTTTGGTCACCAATGTGTAGAAGTGGTGTAGAGAAACAGTAAAGGATCCAGAGACGAGCAACAGAGACAATCAAAGGGAATGCAAGCCACATGAGCAAAGGCTGAAGGAAATGGGTATATTTCTGTTTGGAAAAGAGGAGATTAAAGGGGATATGATAACAGTTGAAATACTGAGAAGGCTGCCATAAAAGAGATGGAGAAAAGCTGTTCTCTCTTGCCACAGAGGGAAGGGGAAGAAGTAATGGGTTCAAACTACAGCATATCAGATTTAGAATAAATCTACGGAGAAGCTTCCTAACCGTAAGAACAGTAGGGGTATGTCTAGACTACATGGCTCCGTCGATGGAGCCATGTAGATGAGTTTACTAGACATAGCAAAATGAAGCGGCGATTTAAATAATCGCTGCTTCATTTACATCAAAATGGCCGCCACGCTGTGCCAATGATCAGCTGATCGGCACAGTGGGGCAGTCTAGACGAGCCGCAGTCGACAAGGGAAGCCTTTGTCGACCGCTCCGGTATGCCTCGTGAAATCGGGTAGTAGAGACAGTAAGTGTGCTGAGGAGCTGGACAAGGAAATATGTAGAGTCTGAGGGTGCAGAAGGCATGAGATGAGGCAACAAGCAGACTGAGAAGGAATGCAGGGAAATGTGACATCAGAGGCAGAACGTGATGAGTAGAAGACAGAGAAGGAGGAGGTAAAATCTGGGCTGCAAATGAATGTAAGGAATGGAAAGGGTGCAGGCACATACAGGGAAAATGAGAATGAGACTGTTGCCTATCCAGTCAAAGAAGGGAGGGAGATAGAAAGGTGAGTTCCTCGTGCACCATCAGATAGACGAGGGAAGTGGAGCTCCTTCCAACTGGTGAACAGGAAGGCTGCATTCTTGTGAGTATATTTAAGGTCTGAATTTTGAGGTAACATACAAGTGGAGGAGAGGTTTTCTTCCCCAGAACGTGAAAAAAATCAAAAGGCATGTGAAAATGTTTTTTTCTCTCCTAATGTTGAAACATATCACAAGTGAGGTGTTTGGGGGTCATTAGGAGCCTGACTCATGATTCTGAACATTTGGAATTGGCAATACTGAGGATGAGTCAGTAACTTTTGGAGGAGGAAGGGAGACCTGTTGAGTATCCCAGACCAGGCTGAAATCTATTCTTTGGTTAATTTGGGAGGAAGAATTTAGGCTTAAATATTGTACAAACTACAGTGGTTTTGCCATGAAGACAAGCAAAAGTGGCCATTTGAACTAAACTTGTCTGAGTTTTCTGGTTGGTTTGAATGTGAAATACAAAATGAAACTCCAGTGGGTGAACTCCTACAAACTGAAAAGTGAACTCTGTGCAAACTGGAAATGGTTGCATTTCACACAAAACTCCACTATTCCAGTTTTTATATTTAACACTGCTTAGTTTTTTCATATAGGTTCCCTGGAGGTTTAATTTCTTTTTTCTTTTTTCCACTAGGCCTTTTCTCAATTATCAGAGGATGTACTATGTTTTCATGCAGATGTTGTCTAGTGGTCCTGCATGGCTGGGTATAATTTTGCTGATAACTGTCAGCCTTCTCCCAGATGTACTCAAAAAGGTTTTATGCAGACAATTGTGGCCCACAGCAACAGAAAGAACCCAGGTAAAAATATCTTTCAGTATATTTAGCAAAATTTGCTAGGAATCCTTAAAAATTAGAGCCCCCTAGAAATTTAGAAGCAATAAATGGAGGGAACAGAAATCATGTTTATGTTTAGTGAAAAGTTTGTGTTAGTCATTTTCTGCACTGTTTAAATTTCACTGAGAGCTTTTTTTAATCAATTTTCATAAATTATAAGACTGTTGAGAATTAGTTGATGGTACTGTTCCAGGCTGCTCATTGAAATTATTGTAAGATCATGTAAAGGCATTTTCTAAGCACAAATTAAAACCAACAGCAGTAAGGCAAGTTGTTTTATTCAATCCAGAGTTAACCCTGCAAAAGCTGTTAGCTCTTTTAATCTATAGTTGAACTTATCTTTATTTTTGCCTCTTTCAATACTCCTCCTACAATTATTAGTCATATGTATGAGATATATATATTCACAATATCTAAAACTACAAACACACTAGCATACACTGTAACATATCATTGAAAAATAAGAGTTTTCAGATCTCTACTTTCCCCATTCTTCTGATCAGCCAACAAGATAAACTACTATATAATGAATCTTCAGGGGGTAGCCAAGTTAGTCTGTACAGGATAAACTTAAAAAACAACAAATGGTCTGGTAGCACTTTATAGACTAACAAAACATGTAGATGGTATCATGAGCTTTTGTGGGCACAGCCCACTTCTTCAAATGACTGGAGAAAGCTCATGATACCATCTACATGTTTTGTTAGTCTATAAAGTGCTACCAGACCATTTGTTGTTTTTTAAGTTTATACTATATAATGCTAGTGCAAAACTCCATTACTGACGAATAAGAACAAAGCCAAACTCTGGTGGTTTGGATGGTAGCTCATATTACTATGGCTCAGTGCCATCAGGGTAGTTCCAACCTTAAAACTCATATTTGTAAGGCAACTCATATTCTGTATTCCCTGTGTGTGTAAAACTATGACTGATCCATTTCAATAAGAGAACCTAGCTTGTTGGAATAGCAGAATATTGGAACAAGATTTCTGCACAGATAAGATTGCAATTTTTTTCCATTTGGATCTTTGAATATAGGGCTCTTCGATATGACTGTTACTTACAGACACTCGCTCTATCAATACTCTACTTCTAAACAGACTGTGCTTGAGCTAAAAATTTTAAAGAGAAATAATGAGGATGGGTTATAAAACAAAACAAAAAAATCAAAAGAGGATGGGGGGAGGATGTATTGGCATTTCTCAGTGCTGTTATGTGTTAATGAACCACATTTCTGGAAGGCAAAATGTGGGCTTAATGCTGGCAATGTTCATTTTAATAAACTCTAATATCACTAGAAAATCTTTAGTTTTTAACCAGATTATCCCTTGTATTTCTGTCTTCCCTATCTCTTTTCCCATCTGTCTTCCAACCTGCTTTTGCCTAAATAACCACTACCTTGCTTTAAACATACATGATGTGCACGGTTATTTCCTACAATCTTCTGGGAAAATCAGACTAAACATCAGTGCCTTTCTGTTGAGCAGTCTACCATCTTTATGCTCTCTCAGACTTCAAGCAGTCTAAGTTTCTAATGGAATAAAAGGTGATTTTTTTCTGCCTTTCTGCATGCTTGCCCATTTCATTCAAAGGACAGTAGAAAGTTTAATACTCATCAAAGCCTGTTTACTGTAATCATTGTCTCCACTTCTCAATCACCTATAAACTAATATATGTTAGACAAAAATATTTCTCAGAATAGATTTTTCCTCCTTATTTTTATTCTAAAGAGTCTAAACATCATTCATGGTTACCTGTGTCATCTTTTGTACAGTCAATTGTATTTTATGAAGTAATATTTCTGATTCAGGAGTCAAAGATCTGTGACTGTTCCCCTCCTTTTTTTAAGCACTAATGTTTCTGTAGATGGATGCACACAGTGCTTGCATAGTAACTAAGTTGACTGTTCACCACACAAAGAAGTGATAAAGCCTTTAAGCTTAGACATTGGTTTTACCATTATTTCTAGCTTAATACAGAAAGTATGCTATAAAGCCATTTAGTGGCTCTCTTGTCTGCTCCACTACATTGGGAAATAATGCTCAATACTGAACTTTTGTTCTGCAGGCATTATTTCCAGCAATCATGTTTCCATTTCTAAAGGAAATTTTCCTTGTATTCATTTGATGAAATCTTATGCAGCTTTCTAGAAAGAAAAAAAAATCCGTAACATCAGATATATTTTGTTGAATTCAAAATATTTAAAATTGACAAAAATGTAGGAAATAGACTGTAAAAGATGCCCTTCTATTGAAGGTGAAATCATGTCCACATTAAAGTTAAGAGCAAAACTCTCATTGAATTCAGCAGGGCCCGTCTCTATTGCAAATTTCTTATTCATATTTTCTGACTGACCAATATAATAAATATAATTTCTTCCTTTTTAAAAAATGTGGTCATTTTAAAGTGAGGGACTGTGTATTTCACAGGGAGGATATCTGAAATGAATTTTCATGTTCACATTTTTGGCTAAAATTGTCTTCTAAATATGCTAGAATTTGGTTTGAACTAGTTGCTGAAACAGTGATTTTTAGGTTTTGCATCCCTTAATATAATAAAGCCTTCTTATCATTCACTGGGCTTCTGCAAATGCTGAACCAATTCTGGCTGTACAGATCTTTGTATTTCTTATCTTGAGATATTTGTGTGTGGTGAACAGCTACTTACCATCCATTATCAATTTATATTTGAAAGTCTGACGCAATTTAAAGTTCAATTTCAGAGGGGTTTCAGTGTTGCATATGCAAACTAATGTCCTTTATTGGAATAAACCAATCAATAATTCTGCAAAAGCTTTGGAGGAATCTGTTGCTGTGAGTAATTTCATGCCAAAACCTTCAAGTACTTTTCAGTCAAGTAGGCTCAATAATTGCAGTTAAACTCCACAGTTCCCCATTTTGTCACAGATATTTGTAGTAGGGCTGTCAAGCGATTAAAAAATTCTGATTTAAAAGCATGATTAATCACTCATTTAATTAGAATGCTATTTATATATGCTATTTAACGTTTGTGTGTATTTTTGCATTTTCAAATGTATTTCAATTACAACAGAATACAAAGTGAACACTGCTCACTTAATATTATTTTTAGTCAAAATATTTGCACTGTAAACATAATAAAAGAAATAGTATTTTTCAGTTTCATATAAGTCCTGTAGTGAAATCTCTTTATCGTGAAAGTACAACTTAACTGGTTTTTTGTTACATAACGGAACTCAAAAATGTAAAACTTTAGCACCTACAAGCCCACTCAGTCCTACGTCTTGTTCAGCCAATAGCCAAGAAAAACAAATGTATTTACACAAGCAGGAGATATTGCTACCCAGTTCTTATTTACAATGTCATCTGAAACGAGAATAGATATTCACATAGCATTTTGGTAGCCTTCACTGCAGGTATATACGTGCCAGATAATGTTAATCATTCATGTCCCTGCATGCTTCAACCACCATTCCAGAGGACATGGGTTCTATCTGATAACAATCTAAAGCAGTGCAGACCAACACATTGTTCATTTTCATCATCTGAGTCAGATGCCACCAGCAGAAGATTGATTTTCTTTTTTGATGGTTCAGGTTCTATAGTTTTCTGCATCGGAGAGTAGCTAAGACTTCTGAAAGCATGCTCCATATTCCACCCCGCTCAGATTTTGGATTTTGTTTCAAATCTGCAGTGAAAGAGTTCTTAAAATGAACACCACATGCTGGGTCATCATTCAAGACTGCTGTAATGTGAAATATATTGCCAAATGTGGGTAAAACACACAACATGAGACCTATAATTCACCTCCAAGGAGTTCAATCACAAATTTAATTAACAAATTTTTTTAATGAGCATCATCAACATGGGAGTACGTCTTCTGGAATGCTGGGCAAAGCATGAAGAGGCATACACATGTTCAGCATATGGAACATAAATACTTGCTGTGCCAGCTACCAAAGTGCCATGTGAACATCTGTTCTCACTTTCAGATGACATTGTAAATAAGAAGTGGACAGCCTTAACTCTCACAAATCTAAACAAACTTCTTCCTCCTAGTTATTGGCTCAAAAAGAAGTAGGATTAAGTGGACTCGTAGGCTCTAAAGTTTTACGTTGTTTTATTTTTGAGTTTTGTTATGTAACAAAATAAAATCTGCATTTTTAAGTTTCAATTTCACAATAAAGAGATTGTACATGTATAAGTTGAAATGCTATTTCTTTTATTTTTACAGTGCAAATATTTGTAATAATATAAAGTGAGCAGTGAACACTTTGTATTCTATGTTGTAATTTTAATCAATAGATTTGAAAATACAGAAAAACATGAAATGTATTAAATATTTTTGAATTGGTATTGTGTTGTTTAAAGTTTAAAACTTTGCTTTATTGTGATATATTTAATCAAGCTAATAGCATTGAGCTAACTAATTAATCGACTGCCCTAATTTTTAGTAAAAGTCATAGAGAGGACATAAGCTTCTATGAATTTTTCTTCATTGCTCATGACCCATTTGTGTCTTTTAGCAAAAATATCCATGACAACATCTTAGCCTACTCATAAATAAATATTTACCAACATAGCTACTTGCTTTGTTCCAGGGCAGTTTTGACATCCTTATAGGAACTGTGCTCTCATATCACTTGATCATGTCATAAGGAAATTGTTTGTTCATACAAAGAACTTCTTCTACTATAATTAGTAAAGTAATCAAAAGAGTGCAGCAGAACACGTACCCATTACTCGTTAGTTATGGTACACTGCATATATCCCTGAGAGTGTGATTAGGATTCTATCAGTGAAGTTCAAAATGGGAATAAAGCCAGTCTGAGTGGACAGTACGACAGTATGGAATTAGCCCCAGGATTAGGAATATACATTTTGCTTTAAACCTAACTTTAGAAAAAACTATTTTGGAAAATTTATTGCTCTCAGTTCCCTTGATACAATAGTTAGATTTTTATTCTTTTCAACTTGAGAAATTCACTCATTTCGCTCATGTATTCAGCAGTAGTCTCAGTGTTTTTCCTCATCCTTGCAGAAGAGTATGAAACATAAAACAACTCTAAATGCACTGGCGAACAACGATGGGCCACTTCTTGAAGGAACTCTTTCAGCTTCCGAGGCATAATTAGATCAAAGCTAGGTAACAATATTGCACATGTTGCCAGTTTGAAGTCATTTCTGTTGGTGTGCTGTGCTATTTAAAGTAAAAATGTTTCCTCCAGAGTTTTTGCTATGCTTTCCCAATTTTGATATATATTACCATTTTATTAGAAATTCAAGTTTTTGTATCACAGGTAAGGTCTTTTTGTCTCAGACACGTAACACTACAAAGCCCCAATACTGCTAAGCAATCTGCCTGCATGGATCCATACACCTACAAGGAGTTCCACTGAGGAGGTTTGGGTTTAAGAGATTAAGTATTGTATAAAAATTGCTTTCATATTTATAAACTACTTGTTCTTATGGTATATCTTGGGAGTTGAATACATAATGTACATAGAAATAATACCCATTAGCAGTTTATTCATCATAGCCCAGGTTGTTTTCAGACACATTTATAGACCAAATACAGATAAAACAAGATGTCAGACATAAACAGTCTTAAAATGCTATAGATATTAATGAAAACTTAAACACAGAGTTCCATGTATTATGCCTTTCGTGTGATATATATTCCTGGATGAAAAACTGCATTAAATTGCTTTGAAATTGAAAGCACACAGCGGTAAGTTAAGGTTAAAAAAAAATCATACAGGTATTTTGTAATTATCTCCAAAACAAGCATTGTAAACCCAGAACATCTGAAGTTTAACTTGTTTTGATTTCTTTTAATTTTAAGTTTAAGTACATAAAAGCGTAGTTAAAATACAGAAAGAACCTTAATTCTGCCCTTCTAATGATATGCTTACAATTAATTATTCTAGTGTCTTTATTAATACCAGCTGACTTACCCAAAAAATCTCCCATCTGGTCCCATGAATATACCTTGCTTCCCACTTACCCTCTTCTCATGATTGCATCACTGTTTCCTGACACCACAGTACTACAGTGTGGGTAATCTGGAGCTTCAAAGAGGCCTTACAACAGCGGAGCTGGGGATCAGCTGATCCCCGGCTCCTAATGCACTGTCCCTTTAAAGCGCCAAAACGGCGCTTCAAAGGGGCTTTGCAACAGTGGAGCTGGGGATCAGCTGGGGACTCCAGCTGATCCCCGGCTGGCTCCATTTGAGCTGCCCCTTTGAAGCGCTGGAGCGGAACTTCAAAGGGGCAGCACAGCATTAACACCTGCGTTTAACGAATTTAAAAAACTATCGTGTTAATCCTATCCTGTGTTAAATGCAGGGGTTAACACAGGTCAATTGACAGCCCTAAAAATTAATCATGTAGAAAGTGGCTGATTGTTCATCATTGGAGGAATGCCCCTTTGACTGAAAAAAACAAGCGAGACAGTGGTACTGAACTGAGTAGTATGTGTGTGCCAAAGGCATAGTGCCTCTATGAAATGACACTTTAAAGATATTTAATTATTTTATTGTCCATTTATTGGGAACTATTTCTTTGTTTTTAGCAGATTATGTCCAGGCGCTGTCGGGACCACATTTCAGAATTCACACCTTTGGCCTCTCTGAAAAACCCAAGATACAAGAGCAGCGACTGCAGCAGTTCCCCAGCCAGGAGGTCTAATTCTCATTCTAAAAAAATGTTTACGTACTGGAGAGGCAATGATTATTCAATACTTCCATCTATCTTTGGCTATTCAAATAACCATTGCAATTCCAGTGCAAGATACTGCTACAGTGGGTCAGGTTTGGAAACATCCGTATGACAGATCACCAATTCAAGCCTTTAAGAACATTTTTCTTTTTCCTTTTTTGCAAAAACAGGAAACATGTCACAGAACTGTACTAAAATACATTTGGCTTTTCCTGTCTGAAATAATGTGCAGATAAATAGGATCAAGAGCTACAAGTATGAATCTTTCCAGGCCTGTTGGCTCCTTTTTGTGTTTTGAACTGCTGCAGCAATGAACAATCAGCACAGTCTGGTACTGTGAGACTGAAAGCACTAGAAATTCTCTTCATCATTGTGTCAAGACTTTTGTGCATTTGTTGCTTCTGTTGTCATTAGTCATAGTCTGTATTACTTGAAGTGTATAGTTTGTCATTGACCTACATTTTGAGATCAACACTTCAAATTTTAAGCCAGAAGCAATGACCTCAGATAACGCCAGTGAAAGTCACTTAAAGAATATTTAACAAATGCTCTTCCTGATTTTCCTCTGTATCTTTTTCTTTCTTTGCTCTTTCTGTAAAACAAACTGCTGTTTCCTCTGTGCAAATTTGCTTTCAAGAAACAACTCTCTAATATTCATTTCCTTGCAAGTGGTCAAATCAGAGCTATGTATGGTATTAAGTTCGTTCCCCCTGTAGAAAGGCAGACAAAATAAATTATGCTTAGACTAGATACATACTATATGGCATCAAGCTGGCTGTCAAATACATAAAAGCATCAATACTGGCATTTACTCAGTTACTGAATTTAAGAATTTAGCCTAAAATGTCTGTGAACTTAAGAATAAATTAATCAGTGTTCCTATTGCTTAGTTACCCTCTGGAAAAGTGTATGTGTATGATTTTAAAGTTATGCATATTAGAAGGCATTGGGCAGGTTACGCTTTTTCCTGTCAATGATGGGAAGTAATTGTTCAAAACCCACCTTTTATATTACCCAAATAGGATTCTTTTAATATCTCCATTTTTGTTCGTTGATTCTTAATCTGATTTAATGACTAATATGTATTTTATGAAGAAGCTAGTATACATTTGTTAGTCTTTTGAGACATAACCACTAGATGGCATGTGTCTATTACTGTGGGTTAAAACATATTTCTCATAGAAATGAGTCTGACTAGAAGCTATATGAATTATTTAAAGCAGTACAGCCAGCTTGCGCTTCCAATTTCTCTGCAGCATTAATTTTATGTTGTTTTTACTTAGATATGTACTTACTTGGTTTTTCTCCAGTGTTTTATTTGGGGTGTAAAAATGCCTGGAGGTTTAATCTCAAGCTGATCTATTTTAATGTATCCATAGTTAATAACTGATAAACAAGCATTTCCAGTAATGCTTCTGGCAGGCCCATAGTTAAATGTTATTTTTAGATGGAAACTAAATATTTGAGATCAGAGCTGTTGCCTTTATTAGAAAAGTTGATCAAAGCATTGTTTGCAGATGTTTTTAATGCTGTAGATAAGGGGACAATTTCATTTTTGTGTAAAAACTTAGAAGTACATGTGGCTTTTTTAATAAAAGTGAAATCAATTCACTAGAAAATATTTCACACAAACACTTCCAATGAACTCTTCAAAACAACCTGTGACCAACTATTAAGAAACACTGGGAAAAACAGCTAGAATTTTAAAACAGTGAATTGTGAAACCTTCATTATACCAAAGATTAGAGAGAAGAAGAAAAGAAGTGTGACATCTTTATTCATTGTCCGATAGAATACTAGGGCATCTTCACCATTTAACATGTAGCAGTTTTCAGTTTCAAACAATGCCATCATATTTGTCACATACTGAAGTATTCAAAATATAAATATATTTATATTTGCCATTGAATACTTGAATGTCGGTCAGTTAGAACTGTCCCCTACATAAAACACTGGTGTGTGTATATATATTTTTAAAAACCTTATATGGGTTTAAGTTTTATACCAGTAGTAGTGACAAATTTCCTGTGTGCAGTTAACAAATAATTTGTAATGTATTTTTTAGAAATCTCAAAATTGCCTTTGCACTGAAATATTTTTCATACTATAGCTATTTATAGATCTTGTTTATGCATACATTTGTTAATACACCATTTCTATTATTTTTAAGTATCTGTTTTGAAGGCTTTTTTAATATTTATGAGTTTTGGCCACTTAACATTTAGTTTACAGTGGAGTTGTATCTGAATGTTACGATTCTAATGAATGTTTAAATTATAAATTTAAGTCTCTTGTTCTGTCAATCTCACCCAGACTACTGATGTTTTGATGCTATGTATGGTAGTAGTGATTAGTGTATACATTTCTGCTTATATACTATTACTCTAACTTTTTTATTTTGTAAAGCTTCATCCTTTTTAATTTTTTTCTCATTTCTATCCTTCAGCCTTAAATAAGAAAACTCTTACTTGATGTTCTTGAAAATGCTTCATTCCTTTGCTGCCTACTAACAAAACAATTTATGGCAACCTTCTTATAGCCCGATTTTGACCGAGAAATCATTGACAGAGATTTTATATAGGCTAAACACTTTGTTTGTGGATTTGTTTAAAGGACAAAATAGTTTTATTTAAATAACTCATTTTAGAGAGGGCATCAGATGCATTTAAATAGATATTTCTGCTTCAACTTAATAAATCTTTTAAGTAACTGCTATATTTGTCTGCAAAAATATGCCATCTAATGAAAAAGGCATATGTTCTCAAAATTAATTTACACTTGATACATCTTTGCTTCAGTCCCTTGTTACTACCCAGCCTAGTCCAGTGCAGCAGATGTTAAACTTGAGAGTTTCATTGTAAATGGATCAGCCAGGACACGTGTACATGTAAGTTGTATCTAAATAACATTTGAAGGTTGTTTTATTATTGGGACATGGTCATTTGGTGGACTTTTGAATACTGAAAGAAATTCCAAGAAGTAGAAAACAACCATCTATGTAACTTCCTCACTTGCCTTGTTCAAATTGTTTCAGCTTTAACACAAAATATCTCCATAACTGCTTTTATAAATGTATTGGAATTGATAGGCACCAACCAAGTGTTTGTGAAGACTTAGAAAGTATTTCAAGCTTCTTAGCTACTGAAGTTCATGTATTCCTGCAGTGGCGAATAGCAAAATACTCTGGAATCATTTTCATTGTATGGTATGCAGTATAATATTGTTTGTTTAATCACTTAATATAAAAGCTTACAGTTTCTTTGTTGCTTGCATTAGCCTGTTTGTCTTGATCCCACTGGTTTGCAAGTATAAAAGGAAACAAGTTTAACTGAATAACTGCACTATTTTGAAATGTCAGTGGGATCATTGTGATCATGCTGTTGTCTCTGTAAACAAAGCTTTAATGGAAATTTGTCAAAGTATTATGAAAGTGTAAGTACACATGATTTTACTTTGGAGAACAATCTAAAGATAAGCTTATGTAGCTTTAATTTTTTTTACTGTATGAAAATATACAGACTTTACAATGTGGTGTTTCTGACTTGTTATATAGTATGCATCACTGTCACTTAAAATGTCCTCATTATATAATGTAAAGTAGAATCTGCAAAAGTGCTGTTGGGAATGGGCGGGGTGGGGGGGAGAGTTATCAGTGCATTAAACATTAAAGATGTCTGTAGTCATCTGCACCAAATACTGACATTTATTTTTAACTGTAAAATGATAGGGATATTTATCTGAAAATAAATCAGCCTTCAAATCTAATATTTAGATTATCCTATAACACTTAATTGACCTGATTTAAACAGTCAAATAATCATACATTACTGTAAAGTTTATTTTCAATGCTGTTTTTAACTTTCATTTCTATAGATACCCAAACATAACTTGTTTATGTATATTCTTTCCTATTTTGGACATTTCTGTAGAATATATAAGCAGGAGATATGAATCTGTTTGCAATAAAATAAAAATTAAAGACTGGTTTCACTTGTTGATAAGCAATTAAAATCACTTAAGGGTGAATGTGAAATAATTTCTTATTAACCTGAAATAAACTGTAAGTAGATAATATACTATTAAAGTAGTGTTTGAATCTATTACTAATGTGTTTGTATTCATACTTTATTTTAGTCATCTGATAGTGTCAGCTTCAATGAGATTTGGTCACTATAACCAAGACTTATTTCTTTTGCAGTAGTTTAAAAAAGTGTAACATTTTCACGAAGTATGTGTAGCCAGAAGAGGAGCAAAGAGATAAAAGTGAGAGTTCATTGGAGGCCTAGGTTCAAACACAAAATCACTTAGATTCATCAGAGTTCTGGATTAATACAAATTGACATCAGTGGGGCAATGCTTCCATGCAATTTTACAGCCAGCAAGCTTAAAAAAAATCAAAACAAAAATTATAAACCAGACAGTGTAGCATATATTTTGCCCTAGAATTCTGTGCTCTGGAAAATCCCAGTTTTCTCCCCTGTGAGTAAAAGCCCTATTGTAAAGGTAAGGTAAAGCCCTGCCAAATTCCCAGTCCACTTTGTTCAATTTCATGGTCATAAGATTTAAAAAATTGTAAATTTCATTATTTATTTCAAATACTTAAATTTGAAATTTCACACTGTTGTAACTATAGCCGTCCTGATCAAACTCTGAAGGCAGGTATGCAGAAGTAAAGGTAGCATGCTATGGTATTGCCACCTTTAGGTCTGCACTGCTGCTAGCAGGGCACTGCCTTTAGAGCTGGGAACCTGGACGGCAGCCACAGCTCTCTGGTCACTCTGCTCTGAAGGCAGCACAAAAATAAGGGTGTCAATATTTTTACCTCCCCTCCCCCCCCCAAAAAAAACTTTGCAACTCCACCAGCATCCTCTTTTTGGGTCAGGACCCTCAGGGTATGTCTACACAGCAACATTATTTCAAAATAACATAGTCCACATCTACATCTGAGGAGTAAGGGAAGTCGGAGGAAGAGTGCTCTATTTTGAAATAAGTGCTGTGTAGATGCTCCCAGTTTTGAAATAAGTTACACAGTTGACATAAGCTACACAAATTGAGCTATTTCAGGTTAAGCCCTGCTGTGTAGACTCACCCTCAGTTTGAGAAACACTGGTCTCCCCTGTGAAATCTATTTAGTATAGGGTAAAAGCACACAAAATACCAGATTTCATGGGGGAGACCAGATTGCACAGTCCGTGATACATTTTTCATTATCGTGAGTTGGTAGGGCCCTAGCTCAGCTGCACTTAATTAGCTCTCAAATGATTTTTTTTTCTGTGAGTTCTCTCTGAACTATGGCTGGGAATTTAATCCCTGAAGTCCATGCCATTTAGCTGGCTTGTCAAGGACTTATCTGCAAACTCTATCCTGGACACAAGAAACCTACCACAAAAATTTCAACAAATAAGCATTTTTTGCCTTTCATGTGCCAAATTACTCAACTACACCCTGTATTTATTTCTGTAAGGCATTTGAAATGCATTTTTCTGCTATGATATTGCTCTGAATGTTGGGAATGATGATGTACAGCTTTTAAACCCCCTAAAGAAAGGGCTTACTCAATGGGGAAGAACAATATGTAAATGAAGGCGCTTCCACTGTTGTACAACTGTACTCTGGAATAGATATTATCTGTGCTCCACTGGAGTATATTTAACATAGAAGCTCAAGAAGAAAGGGAAAAATACTGTGATATCCTCCTCGAGGTATCACAAGCTAAAAATAGTGGAATAAAGATATAACAGCAGAAAAAATAGGAACATTGGGCGCTTCAGCAAATACTTGTATACAAGTCAAGAGCTAGACGGAATTATAGCTGTGTTCTTCAAACTGATTTTTTTAGAGTGCTGGTCTGTATGTGTAGTCCACACATTGGCACACAGGCTTCATGCACCTGAGACCAGAGATTTGTAGCATGTAGTGTCTGTTGATGTGTGCATCCACAGTTGCTCTCTGAACCAGGGCATAAATAGATACACCACTCCAGTTCCTTCTTACCACCACATGGTCTAAGGATTCTCTATATCTATTCTGATCTTCCTCTGCTTTTAATACCTGTAAACATTTTTAGTAAGTTTAAACTTGGTATTTGTGCTTTTATAGCTAGTATAGTTACTTCTCCCTGCCTCAGCAAGCTTCTCGCCGTGGAGAAGGATGATGTCAATACTATATCTCCTGCTCCCGTTCCTTCTCCATCAGTGATGAACCTTTACTATGTTGGAGGGGCTGAGATTGGCACCAGTTGCAGCATCTGCTGCTCGTTCCTGCCTCAAACCCTTGAGATACTGGAGTTCCTTTACAGAAACACGTGATGGAGGAAGCTAGGGGACTGCAGTCAGAACCAAGCCAGATGTGAGCCACACCCCTCTGAGTACAAGCTCTAGAATAGACAAAAAAAGAGGTAATCCTAAAAAGTCCTCTCATGAGAGTAAGAGAAATGACCATAGCAATAAGGACAGGCCCCAATACACAAGCTTCGGAGGCTTCCCCGGCACACTCACTACAGCGCTGGCCAGAGCCTCTCGTTCTCCAGTGCCGTCAGTCTCCGGCACCACGGGGAAATGCAAGTCTGCACCAGCCTGGAGAGCTGAGTCAGAATCCACATATGCCACCACCACCAGCTCCTACAAGCGCCTCTACGGTGCCTGAACAGACTGGCCACATCGAACTTGACCATGCTCTGGCACTGCAGCATAAGAAAGCGCTGCACAAGACGTGGCACTTACAAAAATCTCCTCAGCCAGGTACACTGCTCAGATCAAGAGCTTGCTCACCATGCTCCTCAGTGGTATCTTATACCCAGGGGCACACTCGTGCCAGAAAGGGCTCCCCACTTTCCTACACTGCTCTCACCAAGAACTGACACTGGCAGCGGGCATAGGAGCAGATTTTCATCATGCCATTCATCTCCATCGGGATCAGTGGCTTCCGGGCATTCATATTGGGATCATTCCCTACAACACCCCATGTGGCCCAACCAACCATGGATGTATCCCCCACAACAGTTCCAGCCTTGATGGGCCCTCTGGGAACCATGACAAGGGTACTGGCCATATTCCTCCCACTCGAGATACGGCTCCTATATCACAACAGCACATGTCTATGCGCTCTCCATTCCTCACTGTCTCACCCGCCCTCAGTAATAACACAAGCGTGTTCCAATGATAACGATAACTTACCTCATTCGGACTCGGAGAGTTCCTCACATGACTCCAGATCCACTAGTCTAGATAAGGCAATCTTCCAGATATTGCCCTCTCCGTTGGCAGATGATCTAAAACAATTTCAAGAACTATTTAAGCGGTGTTAGCTCAATCACAAGACATTACACTCCAAGAGGTACAAGACAAGCAATACAAATTACTGATGATACTACAACCAAGGGCATCCTCGAAGATAGCTCTATCCATCAACGAAGCTATCCTGGAGCCATCAGACATGCTATGGCAAAATCCAGCCTCTATTCCCCCAACAAACCGCCGAGCAGATAGAAATTATTTTGTCCCTGCAAAAGATATGGACCTCGTCGCACATCCCCAGCCAAACTCACTGGTCATAGACTTGGTTAATCACAAGGCTAAGAACCCACAGTTTAAGTCTACACCCCACAACAAAGAGCATAAGTGGCTAGACACCTTTGGCAGCAAAGTGTACTCTTCCATCACCCTCCAATTCAAGATATTAAATTATACAGCTCTCTTGGCCAACTACGATCATGCCAACTAAGCTAAACTACAGGACCTGCTGCAGGACCTTCCTGACATTAAGAGACCGCACCTCCAGTCCATCATTAAGGAGGGTTTATCTATAGCAAAAACAGCCCTCCAGGCCGCAATGGATGTCGCTGACATTGCGGCTACAGCCACAGCCATCATAATGTGTAAAGCCTCATGTCTGCAGTCATCAGGGGTCCCAAAAGAATTGCAATCGAAGGTGGAGGACCTCCCCTTTGATAGAAAACAGCTATTTGCCACTAAGACAGATGAGGTCCTACACTCAATGAAGGACTCTCGCACCACATTCCGCACTCTGGGGATGTACACCTCACCTAATAAGAAACACAAGTATACCCCCTACCAAAGGACTATAATTATAACTATTACAGACAACACCAGAGGCCATATGACAACAGGTCTAAGCAATGCCCTAACAGGAGGAGGACGCAGCAAAATCAGTCCTCCACCACTCACTCAACCTCACACAAACAACAAATTTGAAGTCTTGGGAGGGGATCTGAACGACCATCCCACAGCTCCAGTGCATTCCAATACCACCTTCCATCACCACCTGAGACCCTTCTACCAACAGTGGGCCCAAATAACTACAGACAAATGGGTCCTGGAAATTATCAAATCAGGTTACACAATCCCCTTCACATCCATGTCCCCTACCCAGCCCCCTACCCTGTCCCTCTTCAGGGACCCATCTCACGAGTCCCTATTATGAACAGAGATGCAAAAGTTACTCATCCTAAGGGCAACAGAACCTGTTCCCCCAGAATATCAAGGAAGAGAGTTCTATTCTAACTATTTCCTAACAGTCAAAAAACTAGGGGGGTGGAGACCAATGCTGGATCTCAGGAAACTCAACAAGTTCATCCTTAACATAAAATTCAGGATGGTGACTCTGGCAACTATCATACCTGCACTGGACAAAGGGGACTGGTTTTCAGCTCTCGACCTTCAAGATGCATATTTTCATGTAACCATCCACCCAGCCCACAGGAGATTTATCAGATTTGTCGTAGGTCAAGACCATTACCATTACAGGGTCCTCCCCTTTGGTCTTTCTATGGCCCCTCAAGTGTTCTCAAAGACGCTAGCTGTAGTCACAGCCTTCCTCAGAAGACAGAACATCGTCATCTTCCCTTACCTCGACAATTGTCTTCTCAAGGGCTCCACTTGTCAACAAACTATAATGATGACAACTACTACCAGGGAATGTTTTTCCCAACTTGGCCTGCTTATCAATATACAAAAATTCACCAGACAGCCCACACAACAGATAGAATTTGTTGGGGCATTCCGAGACTCGGTGATAGCAAGAGCCTACCTGCCACTACAAAGATTCAAGGCAATCTGCGACCTCATTCAGGGGGTTAAGTATACTCGCTTTTCCATGGTCCGGATGTGCCTCCAATTATTGGGGCACATGACGGCCACAACCTTCGTGGTCCTATTCATGAGACTACACATGCGCTGCCTACAGCATTGGCTTGCAACCACCTACATTCCAACCTGACACAGCCTCACAAAGCCCCTCACGCTTCTTCCACCAGTACTGCAGTCTCTCAACTGGTGGACTTTTCCATCCAACCTACTTGCCGGTAGACCCTTCCACTGCCCAGACCCGTCAGTAACTATAACGACAGACGCATCACTGATGGGCTGGGGTGCCTATTGTGGCTCAAGGTCAATACAGGGCACATGGTCCCAATGAGAAAGACACTTCGGGTACATCTACACTTGCTCTCTAGTTTGAACTAGGGATGCAAATGTAGCCGACCAAAATTGCTAATGAAGCGAGGATTTAAATATCCCACGCTTCATTAGCATAATCCCACACACACACTATTCCGTTCACCAGCTGATTCGAACCAGGAAGTGTGCTCTGGGACGCGTTAGTTCAAATCAAACCCCTTGGTTCGAACTAACATTACTCCTCAAAAAATGACGAACACTTAAAAAAAGTGGAACACTAAAAAATATAGACACAAGAGGCTGGACTTTGTCAGAAAAATTTATTTAACACCCTGTTGTTTCTGGCATCTGTGGGAAATAAGGGTTCTGTATAGTATAAATAAATTATTATTTGGCGTGGTGTATGTCTTTTTTCTAGTAAGGAATCTAATTGTCCAAAAAACCTGAATTTTTTGTTGTCAGTATTGTTACAGATGCACTTGTTGACATTTATTTTGAAAAAAATAACAAAAATAATTGAAAATGGTGTGATTATATTGTGTTATTTTTGACAAAAATGCAAAATTTTGCGGAATTTGAAAATACTGTGTGCAGAATTATTAAATTTTTGGCACAGAATTCTCCACTGAATAAAGAGCAGGCAGGCTGCAGCTTTCCACCTCCCAGAATGAAGTAAATAATCTCTCAGCATTCATGTTCTGAAAGTGCCAATTCAAACAGAACAAAGATTTAGAATTCAGTGAGAGCTCTTGAACCATGCAACTAAACCGATGTTTCACTGTGGATCTGTTCTGGTTTTTAAACTCATGCATGTACATTGCTTTTTGTTTGTGAAATGAGGGTAGGATTAAATGGCACTTTTCACCATTAGGTTTTGTTCTTTGAGTTAATCGGTTCATTGCAACGAACTGATACATTTGAGTGAATTGTCCATTTGATTTCTCCACTCACCAGTGCACTACAATCCAATTTGTTACCGTAAGATCTCTTTTTTTTCATTAGGGACTTGCGTGGGCACCAGAGGAGTGTGGTAACACACAAGGGTCATACATCTATAACAAGATAAATCTTTAACAGTGCCCTGTTGATGAAAACTAATTTACTGTAGGCTAGAATGTTTACTGTAGGCTTTACAGTTTCTCTGATTCATTCAGCCTTGAATTACTCAGCTTTAGAATAACCATGAAATCAAGAGCTTCCATTATTAATGAAGAAATCACAGTTATTTACAGTGAATTCTCAGGATTTGTATTGTTTCATTGTTGCACTAGTACAAAAACTCAAAGGCTAATGTTTTCACCCCACAGAAAGAAAGATTTCTAGTACTACTTTGAGCCATCAGAAAGCAGTGTACTTCTGTATGGTGCCTTCTGACCCTGAGAGTCATGTTTGTGCAGCATTCTAGTGCACGTTGAACCTCTCTAGTCCGGAACCCTCAGTTCATGACTGGTTCCAAACAAGAGAATTTTCTGGACCACAGGAGGTCAATATTGTTTAGCAGCATTACCAACAATTCCACTACTTACTATGCTGTAAATTAGAGCTAAATAACAGCACACAACACTGAGAGCTAGGACTGGTGGCTGTAAAAAAACTGAATGGGACCACAGGAAACTTGGCCACATCCATGAAAAGTGGACATCCGTCTAACTAAAATCATTCTGGATGACGGATGTTTCTGGATGAGAGTGTTCTGGATTAGAGGGTTTCAACCTGTACATTGTTTAATAAAAAGCTAGACTTGCGTCATGATGAAATTAAAACCCCTCGCGCAAAAATCCCCTCAGGATAAGGATCTTGCGCAAAAAGAGGTTTTTGTGCAAAAAGGAAACATCTGCACTGCTTGTTTTTGCACAAAAACCCCTTTTGCAAAAACAGCTTGGAATAGATTATGCAAATGAAGCACAACAATATGCTAATCCAGCGCTTCATTTGCATTGCCTCTTCGGGCAAAAGCTGATAGTGTAGACATAGTCTGTGTTAAATGGCAGATTGACAGTCTCTGGTTTTGGACAGAATGTAAATTGAAGTCTTCAGAACTTTTTTTTTTTTTAAGACATCAGACAAACATATTTCTTACAATTTCACTTGAAAACAATAACTTGGTATTCCAAATTGTAACACCAATGATGAGAGAAGCTGCTTTTTATTCCAGTCCTTCAGTTTTATAACCCATATGCTCGGCACGTTGGGATAGGCTTACTGCTTTCAGCAAGCATTGTTTATTTCAGCCTTACCTTTCAATCAGTCATGTTTCACAGAGAATACAATGATCTAAAACAAGACGTAACTGACACAGATCACTCTAACAGACCTTATGTATTTGACATCTTATTTGTATAACCAAATTACTAATATTAATAATTGCAGCATGTTTAAAACCGATGCTTTTGGAACTGTACCACCTGGACTGCCAAAAATATAAACATACTCTTAAAATGCAATATAACATCATAGACTATATGTCTAGAATATTTCTTCTCCGTAACTTTGTACTTAAGCTTTTTACATTTTTATTCAGATGGAGGCATTCTCCAAACTTCTAATACATTGAACCGCTCCTTTTCTAATCCTTTTTTGATAATGTAATATGTACTTTGTTATGTAATCAAGATTAAGATCCTGTCCCTTTTAAATCTACAGAATTGTTGCTTTTGACTTCAGTGTTGTCTGGTTTTCTGTTTTCTTCTTGTAGCTTAACATCATGATGTGATTTTTACTGCTGTTTCGCATGCTGCAGACCTCTTCATCAAGATACCTCTATTAGATAGAGGCAGCAAAGGGGGGGGAGAAGAAGGGGTACTTCAAAGCGGCAATGCTGCACAGCTGAGCTCCAGCTTAGCTGTGCGGTGGCTGCCCCTTTGAAATGCCACCCCTTTGAAATGCTCCGTGCGGCATTTCTGCAAAACCAGGGATCAGCTGGGGAAACAATTTCAAGAAAGTTCAGCGGTATATCCAGGATGGCAGTAGTTCTGTGAGGATGGCGCATATGCCTTCTGGTTGCACATAGAAGCCACGAGGGGATGCAGCATACTCAGTGAGGATGGAATCATCAGAGAATTTAGCTGGCAAACTGTAATAAGTGTCTGAGTTTGTGCAAACAGATTTTTGGAAAAAATAATCCCAACCATGCATACAATATGAAGGGGTCTAATTTAGCTACAACTACTCAAGAGAGAGCTCCTGGAGTCAGCGTGGATCATTCTCTGAAAACATCCACTCAATGTGCAGCGGCAGTCAAAAAAGCAAATAGAATATTAGGAATAATTAAAAAAGGAATAGAGAATAAAACAGAGAACCTCTTATTGCCTCTATATAAAATCAAGGTGCACGCACATCTTGAATACTGCATACAGATGTGGTCACCTCATCTCAAAAAAAAATATTGGCATTGGAAAAGGTTCAGAGAAGGGCAATGAAATCAGTAGGGGTTTGGAATGGGTGCCATATGAAGAGAGATTAAAAAGACTTGGACTTTTCAGTTTAGAAAAGAGGAGACGAAGGGCAATATGATAGAGGTCTATAAAATCATGACTGGTGTGAAAAAAATGAATGAGGAAAATTTATTTACTTGTTCCCATAATATAAGAACTAGGGGTCACCAAATGAAATTAATAGGTAGCAGGTTTAAAACAAACAAAAGGAAGTTTTTCTTCATGCAGCGCACAGTCAACCTGTGGAACTCCTTGCCAGAGGATGTTGTGAGGACTAGGACTTTAACAGGGTTCAAAAAAGAGCTAGATAAATTCATGGAAGTTAGATTGATCAATAGCTATTAGCCAGGATGGGTAAGAATGGTGTCCCTACCTTCTGTTTGTCCAGAAATGGGAGACAGAAGAGGGATCATGTGATGATTGCCTGTTGTGCTCACTCCCTCTGGGGCATCTGGCATTGGCCTCTGTTGGCAGATAGGATACTGACTGGGTGGACCTTTGGTCTGACCCAGTATCGTCATTCTTATGTTGGAAGCTTGTAACTTTCTCCCGTGTAGTGAATTTTCATGTTGGTTGCAAAAGGCTGACATTTGGATAAATACCAAATTTAAACTCCCTTCCCTGCTCCAAAGTTGGAAGGCAATAGAGCAGAGGTTCTTGAAGTGTGGTCCATGGGCTCAGTGCTTTCCTCTTCCCCCTCCCCCCCACAACCCCACAGCAAGGAGCCTGCACTGGTGCTCCAACCCCGTGGCCCCCTGTGGGATGGATCTGGCTTGTGGGGCAAGTAAGCAGCTATGTACACTGCTGCTCTCCCACCCCTTGACTGGGGGAACGGCAGTGCTGGAAACTGCTTGCCTGGAGGCTTTCCCTGCTGCTCTCATTGGCCAGAATCACAGTCCATGGGAGCAGTGGGAGGTGGCGTCTGGGAGCACGGAGCTACGTAAGTGCCCCCCATCCTCTTCATGCCCAGATCCCACAGCCCTACGCCCCCCCTTCCTGCTGAGACACTGCACCCCCAGTCTTCTCCTGCACCCTCCCTCCCTCATCCCCCACCCTGCTCCTGCACCCAACCTCCTTCCCAGACTCCCCTCAACCTGCTACTGTAACCAACCTCCCATCCGACCCCCACCCCACCTACTCCTGCACCCATTTTGCCATCTTGGATGGTTGGCTGGTGGTCTGTGGAAAGGTCTGCATTGAGCTTGGTGGGCCAGAGGCCAAAAAGTTTGAAAACCACTTCAGCGCACCAAGCAAAGCCACACACACTTTAACATGTACAAAACAATTTATTTTCCCTAATCTCTCCTGCTGGAAAGATGAAAACTATTTTAGATGAAAGATGCTTAAAATGTTTGGCCTAAGGCAAACATCTAGCATGGAAAATTTCAGACTGCACAATGTAAGTTTGGCAAAGTTACAAGCAACTGTAAGAAAGATAGGGTATAGTAAACCTTGGTTAAACAGATTACTTTCAACACCGTTCTCAGGATTCTTTGGATACTAATTGCTTACCCAAAGAAAAAGTACATTTACCATTAGATTTTATTTTAAGCTCCAGTTACTTAACACAATAGAGGAAAACACCCAAAGCTAATACGTAAGTCAGTACGGTCATTTATGCAAATGGCAGTTCACCAATACTGCCTTCTCAATGGATCTCTAGTAATCAACCCTTTTTAAGCCTATGCGCACACAAATTTTATTAGCCCAGGATATATTTAACACTAAAATATCTAATATGACCACCTATATTTTATTCACAGATTCTATAGACTTAGAGCAAATCGAGATTTTTCACATTTAATCTTAGTTTATGTCCATATAATGCATACAACACAAAATGCAGTATCTAACCTGGACAGTGTTTCACAATCCTAGTTAACAGTAATAAATGATTCAGTTTTAAACTTTCTCTGCAACAGTCTTGATTGGAGCCTGCTACCAAACCAAGACAACACCGACAATTCTTAAAGCACTTGCACCTGCACAAGCATGTATACTTCCTTATGAATTAGGCATCCGATTTCAGGCAGTACTCCATTGACTTATTTGGGTAAGTTATCACTCAAGAGAAAGTCTGCATTACCCAACCTTTGGTCAGCCGTTCAGCGGTGTTACTGTTCACACAATAGATAATACTGCAAATACGCACTAGCAATCAACCCAAACTGCTCAGAAAAATGACAATTAGGTACATTTTCAAGAGCAGGACTTCCAGTCAGCCAGCCCAGGACCCCAGTCCTTTGCTTTCTGAAAGCAGATGATTCAATTTGCAGAATGAAGCAGGTTATTTCATGCCTGTTCTACTAGATAACAAAACTTCTTCCTGGAGAAGCTAGCGTATCTAATGGCGAGTCATACTTCTAATGAAGACTTGAAATGTCCAACCAACTGGTGTTTGTGTCCCCTCCCACCATCTAGCCAGGGACTGAGGCATCATTTTTTAATGCTTACAACTGGCTTTTGAAAACCCAAATCTTTTTGTGGAAAATACACATACTGATATGAGAGAGGGTATTTTCCACAAAAAGATTGGGGTTTTCCACCGGTAGCTAAGATTGCATGATACTAGGACAATAAGAGTGGTCCTCTGTCCTGTTACTTGTCTTACACATACTGATATGAGAGAGGGTAAGACAAGTAACAGGACAGAGGACCACTCTTATTGTCCTAGTATCATGCAATCTTAGCTACCGGTGGAAAACCCCAATCTTTTTGTGGAAAATACCCTGTCTCTCCTCATTATTGGTAAGATAAGTAACAGTCTGGAGGGCCACTCTTATTGTCCTACTGGAAGTATCATGCAGTGTTAGCTACAGGTGGTGCTACCGATAATCAATAATACAGAAATCTTCAGAAAAGTTCTGAGAGAATGAGTCTGGGTTCGAACGGAAAACAAACATCACCATGCAGGTGTCCATTTGCTCAGCTATGGAAATATAAAAAAAAAAAAAAATCTAGACGCTTTCAATCATTTTAAATTTTGGACAGACTTCGTGAAAAAACGCCAGATAACAACCTCCCCTCCCTACATCCGCGACTGTCTCCCACCGCACAGCGTAGGAGAACCCTGAGGGTTCAGTGACTTCCCGAGTATTACCGCAGTGTTGTAACCCAGCAGGTGCGGTAACAGGGCCAGCAGCAAAGCAGGGGAAATTGACTGTTAGCTCCTTTGTGTCTCCAAGGGGAGACAACACCGATTCCCAGCGCAGCCTGGGTGTCTGCAGTAGGCAGAAGGCCACTTCAAACAGGGCGCAGGCAGAGGGACCCAGGGCTGTGCCCGGGACCGATTCCCTCTTGCTCAGGCAGTGCTGTCTGCGTGACCTCAAGCAAGTGGGGCAACTCTCCCGCGCCCCCGCCCCCCGCCCCCCGCCGCGCTGGGCAGGGCTCCAAGAGCCTTTCGCGGCAGCAGGCAGCTTAGGCGCCTTTGTCTTGTCCTCTCGTGGTGTCCCCCACGCTGGAGGCGGCGGCCCCAGGTGCGCCGCCTGCTCCGCCTCCCCCAGAAGAAACCGCTACCCGAGGCAGGCCGGGCGCGCAGCGTGTTGCTCCCCCGGCGGGGAGACCAGGCGGGCGCCCGACGCGCGGTGGGCGGAGAACACACGCAGCAGCTGCGGGGCTCCGACTGCTCCCACCCACCCGCCTCACAAAGCAGCGCGGGCGGGCGGCCGGGCGGGCGGGGCTCCAGCTCCCCAGTGAGCGGGCTGCGCGGGGCGGAGTTGCAGCTCTTGGCCTGGCGCCTCCTCCTTGCCCCCTCCTCCCCCGGCCTGTGGCGGGCAGGGGCGGCCGAGCTCGTGTCTCCTCCTGCCCCCCGGGGCGCGCCTGCCAAGGCAAATCAGTGACGACAACAACCCGGGGGACGCGGAGCTGCTCGGCGGGCTTTGCGCGCGGACTCCGCAGCCGCGCTCCGTCCTAGGTGAGTTGTGCCCGGGACACCCCCCCCACCCACCATGCACTGGCCGGACTCGTGGCTGGTCCCTGGGAGCAGGGCGCGGAGCCTCCCTCTCCGCTTGTGCCTGCCTGGGAGAGCCGCGCTGGCGGGGGAGCGGTGCGCTCGCGGGGTTAAAGCTGCTCTCCTGGCTCCCTCCCCTCCGTGGGGCCGAGCAGCTGCTGCAGAGAGTCAGAGGGTCCGTCCCGGCGGGGCGCGCGTGATTGGCGCTGTGAGAGGAGCGGCAGGGGAGACGCACGCCGAGGTCTCTTGCCTGAGCCCGGCCCATTCAATCCACTGGGAACGAGGCAGGAGCCAGCAAGTGTCCGCACTGCCCCTGCGGGGGTAGGGGAGCTCCGCCCTCTGCTGCCGCTTGCCCCAGGATATAGCTGCCCGGGCTGAGCCAGCCTTCCTTAGCCTGGGACTAGCGCTCCACCTCCGCGCGCGTGTGGGCCGATCTAGGCTGCTAGCTTGTGAAAAATCTGCTACCCGGTTGTCTAACACCGGGCTGATCATCTGGTAAATACTGCAGGGCGCCCTCAATTTCAGGGTGCGTTAAAAATGAGTGAGACTGGTAGGAAGAGAACAGCCTTATCTTACTTTTTTCGTTGATGAAAAGAACACAGATCTCTCTTCGCATTTAGATTGTCATATTTTAAAAACATCTCCTTCATAGAGTTGCTAATAATTCCTCAGATTGAGTGTGAATATATACATAGTATACTACTGCCTGTGCTATTTGCATCTTATATTTCACTTAGTTTGGACTATATTGAAATACATTAGACAGTCTTGCTTTCATTTGAAGTCCTTTTTGAATGAGTACTTCTTTCTGGTTTCCACTTAGGAACAGGAGGAGACTTACATATTTACAGCTCAAAGATTACAGGGGAAGATGGTTTAAGAAGATATCTTTGGCAGTTTTTAAAAATAATGGAAACATTTCTTCCCTTAGACTTTGTAAAGATTTGGGTTTGCAAATCCTAATTTTGAGCTCATCTAGATGCAACAGTTTCTCTCTTAAGGCCCAAGTCCTGTATGTAACTGAATGCAAGCACAGGTACTGTAGTAGGGGTGAGTTCAGGGAATTCAGTCATCAGTGCCAACATCTGCAGCATTTGATTCTGACTTAAAGCCCCAGTCCCTGGATTCACGAGGTTCATAAGTTTGTGATAATCTCATCATTTTTAAAATTTTAAGTAACTTTCTAGCCCTTTGTATTGCAGAGGAAAGACTGAAAATATGAAATATGAAGGGAAATAAATAAAACCCAAAGTTTATTATAAAAATATCATGTTTTCAAGCCCATCTCATGGGGTTTTTGAATGCTTTGGTGCTCGCTATGGAGGAGGCTGTTGCTAATATCAGACATCAACCCCCCCATCCCAACTAATAACTACTGATTTAGTGGACAATTGAAGACACACTTGAGCACTGGCTTAAATCTTATTTAAAAACAAGAAGAAATCTGGTGGCACCTTAAAGACTAACACATTTATTAGGGCATACGCTTTCATGAGATACATCCAACTCATTACTTCAGATGCTTGAAGAGAAAGAAAGGAAGGGCTATAGAGATGGGAGTGTAACATCAGTCCTAATTAAAACAGAATGAACATGGCTCACCTCTCACCTTTTCATCACTGTTGGAGTACCTGAAGGGGAAATTACATATTGTAATGAGCCATTCAGAATGGATTGATATAAATCATGACCCCCTCCCCCCCAAAAAAAACCCCTCATAGCTTTTATGATATCTTGATTTAAAACAAAGACTGACCACATGCTTAGAGTCCACTTAATTTTGAAGTGAGCCCCATTGAACTCACTGGCACTTCTGTCTTTTGAGGAAACAAGTATAGAATGGTGTTCCCTTGGAAAAGCTGAGTTATGCTGAAGTAAAATAGGGAATAAACTTATGGCATTACCATTATGGTCTGTGGCTATGATGTCCCAAAATAAGGGGCACGTGTTATGTAATATAAGAAAATGACAGTGACAACTGTCAACTCTAGATGTTTTTACTGCAGCTTTCTGTATTGTATACTTGAGTGATGGATTCTAAACCCAGTTAACTAATTAAACAAGCCGTAGAATTAGCTAAGATAAACTTTCCTTATCAACATCCGATACAGCAAACAATTTGGGAATTTACTTGTCAAATCACACTTATACTAAAAGTCATAGAGAGAGTCTTGAAGAATAATGCATTGCAAAGTGAATTATTTAAGTTAATAGCCAGTTGATCCACTCAGCCATATCTACACTGTTCTCTCCCAAATAACAGTTTTCCTTATTATGTTTCATTCTTGCAGCTAGGCCCTTGTGCTGCTTACACTTGACACATTTTTATCCAGGGAATGAATCTCTTCAAAATATTCCCAGATAGGGTGTCCCTTACACCCAGAAGCCATGACAGCTTTTCTGTGGCAAAAGTGTCTGGGGGAATCTAGAAAGCTGTATGTACTGAATTGTCTTCCCTTTTTTTCTTTACAGTCCACTCTGCAGTTCCTTTCTATGTTGCTCCTGTCCTTTTGTATATATTTTCTCTCCATCTTTAAGACAATGTGTTAATTAGCTCCTCTTCCATGCTTGGCACAGGTCCACCACCACATAAGCACAGAACAAAAACAATCTTATCCAACCTGTCTCTCTCTTTGCACATATTACTTTTTAGTCCGCTGAGAAACAGAAATTGAACCCCCCACAGAACTTTCAAGAAGCAAGAGCTAGTAGTTAGGCTAGACAGACTAGAGCCTGTACTTGCAGCATGTATGTGTAGCATGTTTGTGACAAGATTTAATTGTAGCTGGATTTTTTTTAATGAGAAATGTAGTACGTTGTTTTTAAAAAAAATAAAAATCTGATTTAAATAAAACAAATTGATTTTTAAATAGATTATCTGCCCTGAAATCATTCCATCTTATTGTTTTCAATTAGATTTAACTTCATGTTTAGCTTTAAAAATTTGCTTGTGTTCTTCCTGAATTGACTGCTTCACTGACTCAAGCATATCCTGTACAAGAACAATTAAGCATCCATAGAAATGTTCTTTATTGACTTCCGTATCTGTGGTGGAAGAAGGGTCAGCCTATGCAACTCTGAAGGAAGTTGCATGAGTAGTTTGGGGGGGCCCACAGGAGACACTAGGCCAGGTGTAGCCAAACTGTGGCTCGCAAGTTAGTGGTTTGTAACAGTAGTGGCTTGCTGGAGCCCACCCTCTCCCCCCCCCCATTCTCGTCCTATCAGCGAGTGAACCTAGTGCTTCTGCCCTGCAGGGAGTGAGGGCTCGAAACTTTAGCCCTGCTTGGAGCATCAGGGCAGAACTTTGTGCCCCGGTAGGTGCCACGTTGCTGGATAGGTTGTGCGTGCCACGTGGCTCTCAAGCTTCTGAACATTGTATGTAGCTTAGAGGGTCAGTAAGTTTGGCCACCCCTGCAATAGGCTGTAATACTGTAAACTTAATCATTTGAAGCATTCATTTTCAGTATGTGCTCTTAAATAACTTCTTTAGTTCTACTTTAATACTGAAAAAAATGTTGCAAATTACCATATTTTACAAGGTAGTAGAATCTGCCTATTAAATCTTCACAAGTTTCATAACCAAAGTGTTCAATGTCCCGTTCTTAACTGAATTGAAAAAGCAAACACACCAGAAATCAACTAACTGATTTCTTCGTAAAGGAGCAGAGTGCATGTTTTCCTCTGACCCTGCTACAGTGGTAGAATGCTGTGGAACGAACTTTTTACAGGGAGGATGAGGTCCCTGTTGTTCAAACTTAATTTTTCAAGATAAATAATTCTGATTATCTCCTCAATTAATAAAATACCAACAATAAATGAAACATGCAATATATACAGGACCCTTAAGGCCAGCAGAAAACATGCTATGTTCTAAAATGAATGCAATCTAGTCTGTTTTTTGGGTTTTTTTATGATTCACATACTTAGCCATTCGTGAGCCTGGGTTAAACAAATCAGTATCTAGAGTACTGGCAGTATCCTGTTTGTGTTCTATGTTTGTCATAGCTTTTGTATAAGAAAAATGCATTATTGTTAGAGGTGTACTCACGACCGATTATAATGCATATAGAGAAACTTTTCAGTGCTTCAGATAAGTGTCAAACAGCCAACCACTTGATTTACTTAATGAATCTGCATACTAAAGTTAAACAATTAAAATAAGTAAATTTTGAAGACTTCTGGTTCTCAAAATATTCTCCAAAGTGTAATCTGATAGTATTATTTTCCTGAGTCTACAGATGGTCTTAAAATGAGAGAGGTTTAAACTGTATTCCTGTTAATTTCATTGAGGTGCCAACTCTGCAATTTAATGATGTTATGTAATGTGCAATCTATTTCATTCCTCTTAGATTTGTAGGATGGCACGGTGGAGGGAGTAGGATATAGGAGTCAAGTCTGTGTGAGGTGAGAATTTTGGCAGAGCTGCACACAATAAACTATAGAGGCAAGAAAAGAGACACAGACACATGGGGGGGGGGGGCGGGGGACAAAAAAGAGGATGGTGGATAAAGAGGAAACAATGAGCACAAAGAGCAGCCCTCCTACCTGGGAAGGTCATTTTCCCAGTAGTTGAGGATGTTATGACACTTTTTAGAGGTTCTCCCAGACACACATTGTTTCTTGTGCTGTGCAGTTTTAGCTCAGATCTGCCTCCAGTAGCAAGCTCACAGGAAGACAGCCACCTCCTGATTTTCACCAGCCTGGTTACTCCATGCAGGATGACCCCAACAGTCCTTCCAGACCCAAGTTTCCCTCCACACCGTTTCCCCTACAGCATCCAATCCCTCTCAGGTTGTTGCATATGCGGTCTCCAGAGAGAGACAGGTAGGAAGGCTTCCTCAGCTGTGTTGTCCACCCCCCCATCAAGATTAAGTGCTCATTTTTTGCCTCTTGCTTTGTTTACCTTGTGCATACGTGTACTTTTCATCATCTTGCACCATAAGAATGTCCATTCTGCATCAGATCCATCTAGCCCAGTATCCTATCTTCTGACAGCAGTCAGTGCCAAGTGCTTCAAAGGGAACAGACAGAACAGAGTAATTATCGAGTTATCCATCTCCTGTCATTTGCTTTTAGTTTCTGGCTGTCAGCATTTTGGGAACACCTAAGCTAATAGCCATTGAGGGACCTATCCTCCATCAACATATCTTGTTCTTATACTTTTGATCTCCACAACCTCCCTTCTATGAATTCCGCCCATTGTCTGTGTGTTGTGTGAAGAAGCTTTCCTTATATTTATTTTGAAGCTGTTGTATAAGAATAATGCACTCATAGGGTGACTCTAGCCCAGTTTTCTTAAACTATGTTCCGTGAACAACTCGCAAGTATGCCACGGCCTCTTCTTTATTTTTGTTACTTCTTTGTTTTGTCTTTTTTTTTTTTGTCTGACAACAATTTTTTTTGAAGAAAAATTTCATAGGTGTTCCACAGAAAAAAATATTATTGTTTGGTGTTCCATGGTCTCAAAAAGTTTAAGAAACATTGCTCTAGTCCATGTATTATCTAATGAGGTAAATAGCACTTCCTTATTCACTTTCTCCACATCCTTCATGATTTTATAGACCTCCATTATATGTTCCTCCTACCCCCCCAACTCATGAACAGCCCTACTCTTTTTTTTTTTTCTCACTTTATATGGAAGCTATTCTATATCCTTAACCATTTTTTTTGCCCTTCTCTGTATCTTTTTCCAATTCTCATATCTTTTTTTCAGATGGGCTGATCAGAATACATGCAGTAATCAAGGTGTGGAGTCCCTGGGTTTTGTATAGAGGCATTATGATATTTTTTTCATCATCTGTCCCGTTCCCAATGATTGCTAACACAGTGTTTAATTTACATTGAGGAGATAGTCAAACCTTAAGAAAAATCATTCCTTTGTCTAGGACCAGATAGCTTAGACACTGTCTGACAAATACATTTAAAGGTCATATAGATATGTTCTGGAAATAATTCTTTATACATCTCCCATATATCCATCATCCAGTAGTATTGACTATGTTGCCAATTTTTCAAGGAATATTCCAAGACAACTGCACTGTACTAGTCAGGCCAGCAGAGACTCATAGCTACGAACCAGGGAGTTCTTTGCCCTCTGTTCCTGGAGTTACAGGTGTATGTGGCAATACTGGGAAATAGTTACTGAGTTTAGTTATTACATGGAGGCCCTGTCCTACTGTAGATCTTTCTGCAAATCTGTTGGCTTCAGTGGGAATTCTGTTTAAAGGCTACTTACTAACCTCAACCCACCAATTATGCCTCAGTCAACAAACCAGACTTAAAGATAGAATTTGGACTTCTCCAAGAAATGAATTTGGTACCCCTTCTCTAATGTTTTATGGTGAGTACAAGCAGCATACTCCACTCAGTGTATGTAAGTAACCTTCATCAATGTTAGATCCCCTCTTCCTTTCCCCCCACTTCTGGGCAGAGAACTTACCCAGTATGAACAACTATCACTTAGCTTTGAAGTAAATTTGAAACAACTTTTTTTTTGTGATATTTCCATTCCTTTGGCCAGAGGACCATTTTGGGTGGAGAAGGTTGAAGTAAATAGAATCATTATCTGAGTTACTGACTCTAAAATATTCTTTTCACTTTCAGAAATAGTTCTTGGGTGGGTTTTTATCACTTTGAATGTCAGGAAGAGTTTTTCTACAAGATTTATTTGTAGTTTTCTATGTATCGCTTAAACTATTCATAGGATTGTGGTCATAAATTTCTAACTGTTCATATATTAATATTGAACAAAGTTTAAAATTCCAGGTGTTCAGAGAGTCAAGAAAGCTCATAGCCAACATATTATGTGTGACACTTTGAACAGATATCAGAATAGCTTAGGTACCTAGAAGTATAAAGTCACATCCAATGAAACATTGTGACAGTAGAATACTGAACTATGTTAACACTGCTGAAAGACCCTTCAGATTTCATATACTGTCTGCGTAAAACAGACTGAACCAACTTTACCTCTCTGGGTGAGAATTATGACCTTTCTTTTGTCCTATCCACAATGTGCTCAAAGATTTGCACAATTTTCACTAACCCAAGATTTCATGCCTCCATATTTTCTTTCTGTATCCTATGCCTCCTCCAATAAACATCCTGTTACATAAGCTCCAAAAACACATGTGTTCATTGCACGGTGCGGTGTACATCCATTTATAAATACTGCAGGCTATCTTTATAGACAATGGGCTTGATTCACACATTTCATGGCAAGGAGATGGAGGTGCAATTTGCAGCCATGCCTGAGGGATGGATTCATCCTGGTTTGCACTCTTCTTCTGAGTTTTTCCTACAGAAAAACAGTCTTAATTTATAAGTAGGGCTCTATAGGAACTCTACTAGCCAAACTCGTGCCCTGAGTCATTGTGTCTTCTGGGAACACTGGCTATCTCTCTTTTCCAGCCAATAGAATCCACTCTCAATCTCCAGGTAATCTTTTCAGAAATCATTTATATTCCAATTATGTTTGATCTGAGAACCAAATTTTTATTGTATTGCCTCACTGATATACACTGACAGATTATTATGAATTCTGTTCTGACTTCTCCTATTAGCAACAACATGGAAGTTAGTAGATTAGCTTGCAATGGTTGAAAAGTCAGGGCAGCATTTGTATGTAAGCTTGTATTTGTTTTGAGCTCAGAGTGCAGTCAAAACTTTGAGAAGAGGAAATATTTTTATTCTATTACATTGTTTACATGAAAAAAATCACATCACATCACAGCTGGTGAGTATAGAGCTGAAAAGAAGTTAGTTGTTTTTTTCCCCAAAATGGTAATCTAATTTTATGCCACTTTTTTTTTGGGGGGGGGGGTGGTTGAGTAAATCCCAAGACTGTTATAAAGACTACATGACTAGGGATACTTTTTCAGTGACTTTGGAATGACCCTCAAGGACATATCTGCCAAATGCACAGTGAGTGATGCAGACACATAATAGCTCTAAAATCCCAAAGTAATTGTGTTCTGTTTCCTCCCTTTTGCCCTTTACATTCACCCTAAATCTTTCTCCATTGCACTCCTGACCCTCCACTAGTGCTACTTAGTCCTCCATGGACTGCATCCACCCATATCACTGAAGCCTGTGCTTCCATCTCATGCAGTCCCAGTGTTTACTCTTCCTGCCACTACAACTTCTTGAGCTCTTGATTCCCCAAATAAAATTCACATTATTTATGTTATTATTTAAATGAAAGAAATTAATTGGGCAAACAACTTCACTAAGTTGGATTTAAGGTTGTAAATATGTAGCTCTAACCATTACAATTAAAAAAATATTTTAGGAGTTTCATTTTTTAAAGAAAAGTCAAAGAACCTTCGCTTAGGAATTAACCTAATATTTATAAAGTAACTTCTGGTTGCTGAGGTGTAACCCTACTCTGTCACTCTTGGGAAGGAAAAAATTGCTATTCTGTGATGTCCTCCCCAAAAGATTTTTTTTTTTTTTAAAAATCTCTTGATTAGAAAATCATTATCTAAGGAAATATTTCTCCCTAGTTTCTTTAATATATCATGTGAGATAATAAAGAGAAACAGTAGTGTGGTATCAGCAAATGAAGTGGAAAATGATGACAATACTACAAAGTGTATCTTTCACTAAAATTCTAACATTACATGTTACAAAGTTATCCCTGCATGTGTAGACTCTTGTTTTTATCCTTGCCTATGATGGTTTGAACAGCTGCAGAGTTGAATACAAATTATTTTATCATAAGTATTTGATTTTGTGTATCCCACTCTTGTGCACACATTCCAATAGAGTTCTCCTAGAGAAGCATTTTGTTTTGTTCATTTAGCAGTGGTAATGTCTTATGGCTTTTTAAAATATACTTTTTTTTTTTGCCAACGGGGGTACAAACACATGCAGCTTCCATTAAAGTCAGAGGGTGTTAAGGATGCTCAGTACCTTGGAAAATCTGGCACACTGCTTTTTATTTTAAAAGTATAGCAAAACCTACACTACTTGGAAATGGAGGGTGAGAGAGAGGAAGGTTGTCAGCAGCCTGTTGGTTGAAAATAAAACAAATTTATTTTTATACACAGAGAAAATACAATTTACAATGATGGTTAGAGCAGAAAGGCTTTTGTAGGAATGATGTGTGGGAAATATGGTAATTAACAATAATTAGATCAGTGGTGCGCAACCTTTTTCGCGGTACAAGCCTTGGGAAAATTTTGATGGGGGGAGGGGGGCGGAAAGAAAAAGAAGAAGAATAAGAAAAAAAAAGGCGGCCCTTTTAAATGCCACTCGGCTCGCCTGCCACGCCCCGCCCCGCCACATGTATGCAAAGCCGGGAAAAAATGGCGGCTGGCTCGGCACTGTGACACCATTCTCTCTCCTTCCCCCCCGGAAGATAGCTGCGACCTCCTTGGGGATCACAACCCACGGGTTGCACATTGCTGAATTAGATAATAATTTAATCCTTCTCAGAATATTTCTGAATGATTCATGGTTAAAACATTGTTGCTAGTCTCTTTCTTTCTTTCTTTCTTTCTTTCTTTCTTTCCGGACAGTTCTTTTTATTCTGAGCTAAATTTACTGAGTCCATTTTCTTTAAATCAGTAAGACTGTCACCATCAGATATAATGCGGATATCCCTAAGTATACTAGTACTACCATTAGGAATGTGAATGGTTAACTGGTAAGTCTCACCCTTTACAGATGAGGCTTGCCGATTCTGGTTAACCAGTAGGAACTGCAGGCAGGGGGGCACATCAGCCCAGCTGGAGCAGCCCCTGTCAGTGAAAGGTTTGGCCTTTAATTGGTTAACCGGTTAAATGTTATATTGAAGGGGTTAACCAATTAAACAGGATTTTACATCCCTAATTATCACCTATGCTCTTGGATAATATTTTTATTCTGGGGCAGTCCAAAATCAGCATCTGGAAATATGGAAAATTAGAGAAAAGAATCAGTGAATATTTTTTTGCCGTTGCAGTAAGTGGAGTGTATGGTAATCTGAGGTTGCATCCTTGTTCAGTGCCTATGGAATGTGAGTGGAGATGTCATCACATGTCCATTCTTTCCTCTTGTTCACTTACCCACAATTACTTAGCAAAGCTATTTGGGTTTCCAGCAGCTTTTTCCCCTGCCTTTCCTTTGGTCATATTTTGACTTAAAGCTGCCAAAGGTGTTTTGATAGACTGATAGAAAAAGTTTCTCAGGTGATGGAGGCTCTTGCTAGAGCCTTACTACTTTTTAGACTTTTTCTCAATGAAGAGCTCTCTGGAACTTGAGAACTTGTCTCTCTTGTTAGCAGAATTTGGTCCAAGAAAAGAGGTTTTCTCACCCAACTTGTTTCTTTCCTATCTTGAGACCTGTATGGCTACCACACTTCAAACAAATATAGCAGCATTTATAAGTCTCAGGGATTAAATATTTCCCACAGGTGAATAACAATATAGCTTTATTCCTGAGTTAATTATGATTGATCTTTTACTTGATTTACCTGGCTTTGCTCAGGTCTGTTAACTCAATTTTTTTTTTTAAACAATAAAGGGAAAACGCACATGCTTCATTTTAAATCATTGATCTGGGGTGGGGCTGGGGAGGAGGGTTTCAGTATGCAGGCTGCCCCGGGGAGAGAGGACTACCCCAGTCCTCTGTCTCCACAGCAGGTTGGGCCAGGTGAAAAGCACCTCTCCAGGGCTGCTGTAGTTCCAGTGGGCACAGCCAGTGAAGGGGCTGAATGTTCCCCAATAGGGCAGGTCCAGGTTTGTCTGCCCCCCTGTACTATCGAGCCAGAGTGCAAGTGCAGCAAACTGCATTTCCCTCCCTTACCCTGATGAAGGGGAACAGCCATTAATGTTCCCGTATGATTCGGCAGCAGGGGTGGGGAAGCTTCTGGCCCTCCTTCCCATTCTCCATAAAGGGCAGCTGGTGGGGGGGGGGAGGGGGTAGAAGGCTTGGGGCTAGGGCAGTCCCAGGTGGCAGGGAGGCATCCCCAGAAGGGTAAAAGGGTAGCCCCTTTCACCTGCCTGGTGATAGTCTCTTTTCTGTATGATTATACGTGAAGCAATCCCATTTTCCTGGCATAACCAAATCCTTATCTTGTTCTCAGTTATGATTAGAGGAAGCTGTATACCGAATTTAGTGGTCCTCGCTCTTACTGCTCAGGAGGAGTTCTTGAGCAGACTGACAGACAAACTATGTCAGAAATATAGTAAATTTCAAGAACAGCTGACTTTGAGGTCAAGACACATGATTTTTCCCATCTATTTCTGTAAATGCACAAACTTGCAGATGTTTCTCCCATCCATAATCACACATTGTTAAGTCTCTTACCTTTTTGTAGACATCTAACTTTTACCTCTTCACCTCCTGCATCCCGGAACTATTCCGTTCCAGAAATAGGGCAGCCTCAAGAGGCCCAGAGCCTTTATTAGAAGCTAAAACAAGTTACTTCTGTAGTGTTTCTTCTCCCCTGCCCTGGTCCTCATCCCACCGGCAAAATGCCCTCTTAGTTAATTTGTTTCCTACCATGTAGTTTTCAAATCCGTAAATCATTTTGCAGGAAATATTGTAATATTTATATTGTTTTGCCTTTTGCAAATCTTGTATTCCTGGGGCACTTTCTCTTTTATCCAAAAAAACCTTATTCAGGAGAGTATTTATGTAAGCACTGGTCTGATATTGAAAGTACATAGAAGTATCATTTTGCTTGTCTGCAGTTGTTCATAAGGTTGTATATTGTTTTCCATCAGGATGTTGGTTTTATGGTTAAATAGACTTAGTCTTTCTCAAGGCCTCTGATTCAAGGTTCAGTGAAGAAAGGGCTCTTTCATGCAAAGCAACCTGATGTTATTTTTGGATGACAGCTAGTTCTACTCATCTGATATCCTGGATATGCACTTGTCCTTTTAAAGAAGTATAAAATAATGTAGCTTTATTATCTTCAGAAAACTCACAGGTGCTGTGTGTAACTATCACTGTTTTTAAACTAACCTTGAATAATGATAATGTTATAATTTGTCTCCCTTTTGGCAGAAGTCAACATAAGACACTTTCATGTCTGTCTGTTGGCACTGGAGGGTGACCCTATGTAAAGAAACTGGCAGCTGCAATTGTTTCATAACAGACAGCCAGTCTAATGAGGATAAAGAAGAAGATACTGAGCCCCAGATTGTTGTGTCGGACATTATCCAGCTTGTGCGAGAAGAGCAGCAGGTGCCAGCAATACCGGGAGGTGAGAGAAATCTACCAAATGTTGCAAACATTCCTTGCTGGTGCCAAGCTATAGAAAACCTGCATAATACAATTTCTAAGTGTTAGCTGGTGGGACAGCCTAGCTTTAAAAATGGGTTGCAGTCAGTGAGGCTGTTTCCTGGAGAGTTAATGTTCACACAAGAAAAGTAAAATAAATGAATTCTGGAAAGCAGACTGGAAAACATGATCCAACATTGGATTCGGTGTGACTGTCCAATGAGCTGCCACTCGGACAGCAGTCAGTCTGAAAGCAATTCCTTTCTCTCTGCAGCTGCTCATAACGTTACCTTGTCTAGGTCCATGGTGAGTGGGATCCAGTACATCTGGTTCATTGGAGGAACGTGGTGTGAACCATCATTGCATTGTACCTCAGTGTGTGATGATGGTTAACCTCTGCCCACATTCGACTAATAGACACACACTGTAATCATACCATGAGAATTATCCCAGGCACTTGTATGGTTGCCAGTCATAGCCAGTATTCCTCTGCTTAACATCTGGTGTTAGAATGCAGCCAGTGAACTAAGCACCAAAGCACAGCACTGACTACACAGGATTACTCTATCTGGGCAGTGCTGCCTACTTTCCATCCAGCTATAATATCATCAGTTCTCCGTGATGGACACAACAGGAAAGAGCTGCTGTTGTTCCCGGAATTCCCACATCACCATCGGGCTACCTGACTTTGGGTTCCCCAGCCATCTCCGGAGCTAGTTTAACAGGTTCAGGTTGGTGTAGTTCATTGTGCCAAGGTCAACCATGCCCAGGGGTTCCAGGGCAGCGCTCTATGCGCCTGTGGTGCTGTGGAAGATGCTACACGCACACTCTAGATGATTGCTGTTGGTGTTGGGCTTCCTGGAGGTCTTCTCAAGCTGATCACTGCTGACTCCGAAGCCGTTGGCTGGCTCAAGACTACTTAGGTGTTTTAGTTTTTGCTTGTCTTGCCTTGCCTGTCTTATAATTCAGTTGCATGAGGATATGCTGCTCAGTGTAAGGTGAGAAACTGAAGTGAGACTGACTGTTAACCAAATAAAGCCCCTGCCTCTCATCCTGCTTCATTTATAGTACTCTGTGTCCATTTTATGGGGAATGCTATAACTAATATCCGCCTCTAACAATGAGATTAGGAAGAAACTTGCTCTGACAGGTTATTTTATAATTGGCCACTTAGGGGTTTCTTTTATCTTGCGCTGAAGTTTCCAATGTATTAACAAGTGTTAATTTAACTTAAAAAGCAATATTGTTTTTTTTTTTCTTAAGAGAACCTACTATTTTGCTGACAAACCTAGTTCTCTGTGCCTCTTGGCTGGCATGGGCAAGAGGCAGCTAGTGGGCCAGATCCGGCCTGTGACTGCCTTGCTGGGATCCTTAAGCACAGTGCTGCTGCAGCTGATTTAAATGTGGCCGCTCTATGCTCCAGGTTGTGGGGAGCGAGGAAGGAGGCTTTGTGTTCTGTACTCCCCTCCCCTCCGCAAAATCGCTTCAGTTTCCGGTCAATAGGAGCTGAGAAATTTTTCCAGCGGCAGGGACAGCCAATGAGGCCTCCTCCTTCCCTCCATCTGTCCCTCCCTACCCCCACTCTGCCCAGAGCACAGCCACGTGGAGCAGCTTGGAGCGCAGCTCAGGCTTCTGTAGGACTGCTGGCTGGGAGCCACCTAGGAGCCTCAGTCAGGATTAGGGCCCCATCGTAGGAGGCACTGCACAAATGCAGAGCAGAAGACCATTTCTGTCTCAAAGGGTTTAGAATCCAGATTAAGATTTGCATAGAGGGCAAAGTCACGAGGACAGTAGCGTGACATCACACAGACCACTTCTCCGTATGACTGTTTTTATTAGTAGTTGCATCTGTAATACTTACTCTTTCCTGTGTTGCCTGTAGAGCTAGTTTTTGGGAGAGGGGGAATCGTGATTCTTTTTCCCCCTGTTCTTTTCTGGATGAATTTCAGCAGCTCTCAACCAATGCTAGATAACCCACCTTCTTTCCTTTCAGGCACAATGGCTTTAGGCTGGCACTGCTGCCTCCTGCTGCGGCTCAGTTAGTCTACCTTCCTGAGTGTTGTGCTCGTGGACAAATGTCAATTGCCACCACAGCCTGCAAACTATATTCCAGGGGATGCTTGTGCAGCAATGGTATCTTTTGACCAGTGGCCTGACCCAGCTCACTTCTGTGCCTGCAGGCTTCCTGAAGCCTCGCCTTCCTGCAATGATTTGTTCCATTCTCCTCCTGTGGTTTAGAGTGAAGTCCAAGTGGCTCTAGAATTTGCAAAAAGGTAAATGTGCTACTATGGCATACTGATGCAAACCCTCTTGGAAAACAGTGAGTAGGAAAGAGGTGGCAAACGGCATCCAAATGAGGGTGCTTTTTACGAAAGTTAGGACCTAAGCACAGGTCAGCTTAGGGTTAAAAGAATCAAAACAAGCAAAGATCCAGAATAAAAGAATAAAGCTTGAAATGACTCTGATGCAAAATTGTGCAATAAGATACATTTACTGAATAGAAAATACTTTAAAAAACATAAAACTGAAAAAAATTGACTTCTTTTCCATTAGTTTTTATGTGAAAAATTATGAGAACTGAAAAAGCAGCTGAATGTATATGTATCAGCAGTTCATACAGAAGCACATAAACTTGTAACATGAGTAATTAAAAACCAATTGTTGTAAAGCTGAAATTATCAGCTGTTGTATTCAGACTCTTCAAATGCTCATCTGTTACATTCATAAACTCTTTGAAGAGTGTTCTCAGCCTCAACTAAAAATGTTAAATTATGGAGCTTTCTGTGTATCACAACCAGCAGTTTTTCAGCCTTAGATTGCAGAGATGTTCTAGCAGGTGTAATTCAATAAATCAAAAACAAATTTTCAGCTAAAGTTGTATTACTAAGCCTCTGGTACTCCTCTTAATAACTGCCTAATGGAAATACAAGCCACAAAAAGAATTAACATACAACAGTCATATTAACCATTTATAAATTCTGCTAAATCTACTTATGCATTGCACCACCAGCAGCAAACCAGGATAAATGTGAAAAGTGGTAATGTTTGTTTTCTTGTTGCTTACTGAATAGCGAAATATATAAATATAACGGTTTTACCATATATTACCTAGAATTGACAGCCCTTTCAAAAAGGGGTGAGAGGTAATGTATTTGGCTATAAAGCAATCCACTTTTGAATGTCCTGATGAGTGTAACTAATTTCCCACACTACTTAAATATAGAATTGGCATGCTGAGTGTGCAGGAAAGATAAGTTATCCTGTCTGGCTCTTCTTTGTAAATAAAAAATGTCTGAGGCAGTAATTTCACAATTACTGTTTTTACCCAACTAAAAGTTCTAACTTGACAGCAATAGTTTAAAAATGGCGCTGTGTGTGTGGTTTTTTTGTTTGGTTGGTTTTTTTGGGGTTTTTTTTAAATTCCTCAATTACAATCTGTCAAGAAATTTTTTGGGGAAAAATCCTTGATTTATTCTTGCACTTTCTTGGCAGACTTCATCCAGTAAACTCTTCTTTGTGGAGCAGGTGGTGATCCACCATTTGGAGCCTGTACACCTGGCCCTAGCCCAGAGCCTCCTCCTGTCCCTCAAACCCTTCATCCCTAGCCCCACTTCAGAGCCCGCACCTCATGCCAGAGCCCTCAACCTCTCCCACTTAGTCAGCATGGTGAAAATGGGAAGAATGAGCAAGCATTGAGGGGGGAGTGGATGAAGCGAGTGAGAAGGGACAGGGCAGGGAATGGGGCCTCAGAGAAAGGTTGGATCAGGGGACAGAGCAAGGGTGTCTGGTTTTGTGTGAGCAGAAAGTTGGCAACTCTACATAGCAGCAAATGAATTACTTTTACTTGAATAGAAAACTGAGAGAGTACCAGTATATAGGGCTCCAGTGTGACCTTCTGCGATCAGTTATGAACATGGGCATATCTTTGATATAGCAAAACAGGTTAGTGTGTGTGGAGCTGTGAGGATGAGCTTATAAACCTAGGTCCTGCATATAAAGACATGCTTGGGATATCTGTTAATTCCTGTTCTTTTCTAAGACTAAAGATGTGTGCAAATATCTGTGGGTAAAAATATCTTCTCTTCCCCATTCCACTCCCCCCTGCTCTGTCACGGATCTGTCCTTAACTTAGGAATGGCTGAATTTTTTGGTGATACTATGTGTATGTACAATGCAAAGTTTGCTAATTTGCATTAATGCCTGGAAGACCTACTTCTGATTAACTGAATATGGTAAGTGAAAAATTTGCAGATTTCTGGCCATCATGACTGGCATAACTCAGGACATAAGATTTCCATGTATTCACTTCCTGCGTCAGGTCCAATAGCTGTATTTGAACTAGAGCATATATTTTTAAAATATATTTTTAAAGAAAATCCATTTAAAATGCCATTGTTATGGAAAATGCACTATGTCCCTTAGTCAGCTGTGTTTTGGGGGGAAAATTACCCCTTTTTCCAGTCTGAATTTCATAGAATCTTAGAATACTACAACTGGAGGGGACCTCGAGAGATCAAGTCCAGTCCCCTGCCCTCACAGTAGGACCAAGCACCATCTAGATCATCCCTGATAGATGTCTATCCAACCTGCTCTTAAATATCTCCAATAATTGAGATTCCACAACTTTCCTAGGCAATTTATTCCAGTGTTTAACCACCCTGACTAGAAGTTTTCCCTAATGTCTAACCTAAACCTCCCTTGCTACAATTTAAAACCATTCCTGCTTGTCTTATCAGAGGTCGAGAGAAATTTTTCTCCCTCGTTCTTTTAACACCCTTTTAGATACTTGAAAAATGCTATCATGTACTCTCTGTCTTCTCTTTTCTAAACTAAACAAGCCCAATTCTTTCAGCCTTCTGTCATATGTCATGTTTTCTAGACCCTTAATCATTTTTGTTGCTCTTCTCTGGACCTTCTCCAATTTCTCCACATCTTTCTTGAAATGTGGTTCCCGGAACTGGATACAATACTCCAATCGAAGCCTACGCAGCACAGAGTAGAGCAGAAGAATGACTCCTCATGTCTTGCTGACAACATTCCTGTTAATGCATCCCAGAATCATGTTTGCTTTTTCTGCAACAGTGTCACAAGTTGACTCATATTTAGCTTGCTGTAGTACTCGTTCCTAGACAATCACTTCCCAATCTGTATGTGTGTCATTATTTTTTCCTAAGTGAAGTACTCTGCATTTGTCCTTATGAAACTTCATCCTGCTTACCTCAGACCATTTCTCCAGTTTGTCCAGATCATTTTGAATTTTGACCCTATCCTCCAAAGCCCTTGCAATCTTTCCCAGCTTGGTATCATCTGCAAATTTAATAAGCGTACTCTCTATGCCATCATCTAAATCGTAGACAAAGATTTTGAATAGAACCAGTACCAAAAAGGACCCCTGCAGAACCCCACTTGTTATGCCCTTCCAGCAGGATTGTGAACGATAACTACTCTCTGAGAATGGTTATCCAGCCAGTTATGCACCCATCTTATTGTAGCCCCATCTAGGTTGTATTTCCCTAGCTTATTGATAAGGTTATGAGAGACTGTGTCAAATGCCTTACTAAAGTCTAGGTATACCACATCCACCACTTCTCCCTTATCCACAAGACTTGTTATCCTATCAAAGAAAGCTATCAGATTGGTTTGACATGATTTGTTCTCTACAAATACATGGTGGTTGTTACCTATCACCTTATTATCTAGATGTTTGCAGATGAATTCCTTAATTACTTGCTCCATGATCATCTTCTCTGGCACAGAAGTTAAACTGACTGGTCTGTAGTTTCCTGGGTTGTTCTTATTTCCCTTTTTATAGATGAGCACTATAGTTGCCCTTTTCCAGTCTTCTGGAACCTCTTCAGACTTCCATGACTTTTAGCTATCAGTTCCTTGCGTATTTTAGGATGCATTTCATCAGGCCCTGGTGACTTGAAGGCATCTAACTTTTCCATGTAATTTTAACTTGTTCTTTTTGTTATTAACTTCTAAATCTACCCCATTTCCAGTAGCATTCATTATGTTAGGCATCCCTGCACCATCGCACCATCAAACTTGTTGGTGGAAACCGAAACAACAAAATCATTAAGCACCTCTGCCATTTCCAAGTTTCCTTTCGTTGTTTTTCCCTCTTCACTGAGCAGTGGGTCTACCCTGACCTTCATCTTCCTCTTGCATCTAATATATTTGTAGAATGTCGTCTTGTTACCTTTTATGTCTCTAGCTAGATTGAGCTAGTTTGTTTTTTCTTTGCCTTTCTAATCTTGCCCCTGCATACTTCTGTTGTTTTGCTTATATTCATCCTTTGCTTATAACATCTCCTGGTTGATCCAAGGTGGTCTACTGCCATACTTTCTATCTTTCCTACATAGTGGAATAGTTTGCTTTTGGGCCCTTAACATCGCTTTGAAAAACTGCCAACTCTCTTCAGTTGTTTTTCCTCTTAGTCTTGCTTCCCATGGGACCTTATCTACCAGCTCTCTGTGTTTACTGAAATCTGCCTTACTGAAATCCATTGTCTTTATTGTGCTGTTTTCCCTTCTACCATTCCTTAGAATCATGAACTCTGATTTCATGATCACTTTCACCCAAGCTGCCTTCCACTTTCAAATTTTCAACCACTTCCTCCCTATTTATTAAAATAAAATCTAGAAAACTCCCCTCCCCCCACCACCCGTAGTAGCTTTCTCAAGCTTCTGAAATAAAAAATGGTCTCCAATGCAGTCCAAGAACTTATTGGATAATCTGTGCCCTGCTGTGTTAGTTTCCCAACATATGTCTGGATAGTTGAAATCCCCCATCACCACCAAACCCTGTGTATTGGATGAATTTTGTCTAGCACCAGTTTAAAAGTTGTGTATGCAGAATTTTATAATACTGCAAGTTTTATTTGTCAGTAAATAAATGTGAAGGCTCTAGCATGGCACTGGGGAGCACAAGCCATTAGCTGCATGAAGATGACCCTGCAGACTCTCCTACCCAAGACATGGAGTTGTCAATGAGGCTGCACCCAACTCTGACAGGGCATTCTGTGCTGGGCCTACTCCTCTGTGCACCAGGTATGGGTGGACAGGCTCAGCCTGACAGGATCCAAGTATTGAGAGGCTTAGTGTGGGTGGGATTGAGATGCGTGGGTGGCTGTTGGGTGGGGATCTGGATGCATACAGTCTTGTTGGATGCATTATGGGTGCAAGAGCAATGAGACGTGGAGAGGGTGTCGAGGGGCGGGTGTAGTGTTTTGCTATATGATTGTTACCATGATATTACTGAACAGCAAAGTATGACTCACAAGGCATACTTTGTACAAAGATTTACAGTAGTGCGTAGGGAACGAACACGAATGCCTTCTGTCACACTAATACAATAAGGTTTTCAAGGATATTTCAGGAAATTGCCATATCTCACTGGCACCCTTCTGAGGGATGAGGGCTCCATTATACTTGACATTGTACAGTGAGGAAAGTCCCTGAATTAGAGCTTATAAGAGGGGTGTGTGTGTGTGTGCGGGGCATGCTTTCTTGTGTATTTTTAATAGATATATAGAGCCCTACAAATCCCTGGGTATTTGCGAGTATCTGTATTGAGACTCATTTTTATGCAGATGCTAATTTTGAATCTAGAACCACGCATATTTGCAGATATCTGCAGATCATTTCTGCAGATGGCTACCGAATTTGTATCTGTGGAGGGCTCTCTTGAAATGTTGGTTGGCCTTAATTATAGGCACTACTTACACTATTGTAAAAAGGCTCTACGACCAAGTAGTGAGGGGACAGACTTTAAAGAAACAGACTTGTTAAATTCTATACTGACTGGAACTCTTTTGTAATGGTGTCAGTAGTGCCTCCAGTTAAAGGAGTCTGTCAGCATGTCTATGAGCCAATATTCTCAGAAATTCACCAGCTAACATTTTTCTGCTGTTTAATATACAATTGTTTAAATTTTTGGCATGTTCTTAGAACTCTAGATTGGGGATGTAAAAATGTGTTTAAAAACCTAACTGTGTGACTGCTAAAAATAACTGTGATTTTTAGCGGTCACACGGTTAGGTTTTTAGTTAAACACACTGCAAGCTCTACTGTATAAAGCTTTGAATAAGCTTATTTAAGGCTGTATACTGCAGAGCTCACAGCGAAGTCTCCTCAGGGAGCAGGGCCAGCGGGAAGAATAAAGGGAACTATTAATCTTCAACTATAAAAATACAGGTTTTTTTCTACAACTTTTTTCCATTGGGAGGAGACACAGTTTCTAGCCATTGTAAGACACAAGATTACAACTTTTCTCCCTTGTGGTGGTAATAGGGTTGTGTCACTCAGTGGAATGCTATACAGGTCTATACCAGCAAATAGATACAGGGCTGAAATCTGAGTTTGTAACCTTAGTACTGTATTACAAATTTTATAGAAATGTATTTTGCTGAGGTGTTTTTTTAATACAATTACAAAAAACACCCTAAGTGCTGCAAGCAATATCAGAATCTATACAAATAAATCACTTTTAATCACTTAATTTTAATAAAATTACTGTACAACAAACCTAAATTTACCATATACTTATTCATAATGATAGATGAGTCATATCTGAGGTATGAAGTTTTAAAGTTCTGTATAAAGCAATGAGGTGTCCGGTCACATCTTAAACCCCCACAGATATATTTGGGAACGCTTATGCCCAAATACATCTGCTAGTTTTAAAAGTGCCACAGGACTCCTTGTTGTTTTTGTAGATACAGACTAACCCAGCTACCCCTCGAGAGAATTCTCTTATCCAGTCACAAAAATAATTTTTTAAACCCAGAAAGAATGGTTTCCTATTGTCTTCAAAATTAGACAGTGGGCAAGATTTGCGGATTTGAAAGTCAGTTGGTATCAGGCACCTAATCTGCATAGGTCCTTTTATCAATTCTAATAGACGCTGTTCAGTACCTTTGAAAATCTGGTCAAATAGCTAAATAGATTTGGCAAAGCATTAAAGTAAAATTTATATCAGAAATTGCATTGCAATCTTAATTATAGTAGTTTTTTTACCATCAAAGCTACACCAATTTACATAACTTGTTTTTCCTTCCACATTTAAAAATACATCTTTCATACAGACCTAAAAAAGAACCACCCACTGCTCTAACATGAAGAGACTGTGTTATGTCTAATTTGTTTAGAATAGCATTTTTAAAAAAGGAAATTTATGCCTAATAAACTGGTATAAAATTAAAGGATTTTTAAAAGTAAAACTTTTTAAAAACCTATTTTAGCACATGTGCAAGTGGCTGGATTAATAGCTCCAACAGCTCAGAGGTCTCTGGACAAAGCAGGCAGTGACTTTCCCGGTTTGCCTGCAGGAGTGAGGCAATTTGGGATTTGTCTATCTAGAGAGGCTTCTAACATGGATGCCAATTGTGCTGGGATTTTTTTGAATGTGATGAGGAACTTTTTTTTTTTGTGATTTCAAAAATTTTTTTTGAATGTGATGAGATAATGAAATCATTTCAAATAGTAGTCCTATAAGTTTCAGTCACACTTCTCCAAGGTCAACTTTGAAGCAAACCAGAAATTTTTAACCCCCTCTGTGAATTGGTTATGACAGAGCATTTGTATTGCCTTTGAAATGAGCAAGTAAATAAGGTGGGGGGGATCTTCAACCTCATTAAGTACTAATTTACCATACAGGAAAATGACAAGGAAGGGCAAAGATGACATTTAAGAGCATTTGACACCCTGGGGGGGGGGGGACCCACAGAAGCCTTCACTTTTTATTTATTGCTTTTATTGGTCCTGTACAAAATATAGGATTTTCAGCTGTCTAGCTGCCTTCTCTAGAGTCCTCAAAATATTTTAAAAGTTTCTGTTTATTTTACTCCTTCAGTCATGAAAATTCTCTGAAGATCACTTTGAGCAAACTGGGTGCAGCTTCCCTTCCCTTTTAGGTGTGCAAAAAGCAAGAAAGTTTTAAGCAAAGGCTTATGTGTTGTGAGTACCTTACTCCAAACAATATGTGAACTTACATAGTAAAAGATGATGCAACCTAGTGGGTTGAACTCAGAATTTGAACAATAATTGCTAAGTTATCTTGGAGGTTTTAAGCCAGGGACTGAATGCAGCCTCTGGCTTGCCTGGGTCTGGATGCCAAGGCTCAGGGCTGCCTCCAGCATTGGGGAGCCCGTGCTGGCACTCCAGTTCCCTTGCTACCCCCACTGGGGGGCTGGAGCACACACAATCTACCATGCTGCTCCTCCGTGCCTCCCCTCCTCCCCCCCCGGGCTCTGGTGTATGAGGGGAATGTGGAGAATGTCTTTCTCCTTCTCAGGCTATGTCTACACTAAGGGGCTATATCGGGAAAAGGTACGCAAATTGCGCTCTGCAATTTGTGTACCTTTTTCCAATAGTTTTTTCAGATGAGGCTTTTCCAAAATTTGGCCCAGAAATTCAAATTTCAGGAAAAAACCCTCTTTCAGAAGAGCCCTTCTTCCTCATGGAAGGAGGAAGACAGGGTTTCCAAAAGAGCATGTCTGCTATTCCGCAAAAAAAAGCAGAAGAGCAGACACGTTCTCTGGACGTGGCAGAGTTTTTCTGGGATACCTCAGGTATCCCGGAAAACCCCCCGAAGTCTTGACATGGCTTCAATCAGGGGCCACAGCAAGGGGTTTTTGTGTGTATATGTGGCCCCTGACTGATTTTTCTATGCATCAATGGACCCTGACCCCAAAAAGGTTCCCCACCCCTGTTTTGAGCCATTCCATTAATGTTAGTTTTGATGACCATATAAATTCTTCAGGAAACCATTGAAGGAAAGAAACAAATGCTAAAGCCCATTGCTTCTGATGTGGTATTTAATAATAAAGTCCTGCATCTACTTGCTGGTAGGGATGTTAAATTTAGATTCATTAACTATCGAATAGTCAATAGGATTTCCATTGACTATTCGATTAGTCTATAAGGGCACCTCCATCTTCGAACTGTAGCAAGGGCCCTGCTAGAAGCCCTGCCTTTTCAAAAGGAAGCCCCGCAGGGAGCGGCACCAGCAGGAGACTCCCCGCTGGCCCCACACTTCTTGCAGTGCCTGAGCCTTTGAAATGTACAAGAGCCACAGTGGGGATCCTGCTCTCCCGGCTTGCTGCCTCTCTCTGACAGAGGCAGCATGGGGGTGGGGAAGCAACTAGTCACCTCACTAGTTGACTATCCAACAAGCTTCTGCTTATCACATAGTCAACTAATTGCTTACATTCCTACTTGCTGGAGTAGACCTGTGTAGCATTCAACTAAGTGACACAAGTCAAACTATTACCATATAAAGAGAGAGAATCATAGAACACTAGAACTCAATGACCTCTCAAGGTCCTTTCCAGTCCAGTCCCCTGCCCTCATGGCAGGACCCAGTAGAGAAGTTGTAATCTTGTGTCTTACTATGGCTAGAAACAAATGTCTCCTCTTCCAATAGAAAAACTTTATTTTTATTGTTGAATGTTAATAGTTCTCTTTTTGGTTCTCATCCTGTTGGACTAACTCCAGGCAAGATACTTGTCATTTCTCTTTAAAAATACATATTATGTTTTTAAATAATTGCTTATAGTTTAAACAGGGGTCACGTGTCAAATACAAACCTTTTCCTCTAGCAGAACGGATGTTTTTTGTTTTGTTTCTAATTGCTAGAGGTTAAAAGCAGGATGTTTCATCTGAAGAGTCACTTAGTGAATGGTTTTGTGGGTTTTATGATCAGATGGGTTTGAACCTATTTGATTACAAGGTACATTAGAAAAATTATAATTCTTTGAAATTAGTTTAAATTGTTCATAATTTAAATTAGTTGATTTTCTTAAAATGCAAGCTAAGCTAACCAGTGAACAGGTTATTCTTCAAAACTGATAAATTTAGCAATTGCACAGGAAATATATTACTTATGTGGAGGCGGATCCCGCTCATGTTACATCTGTTTTGATGATTAAGTTTAATCCTGTTAAATGTGTAAGGCTCGTTTTTTTTTTTTTTAAGAAGCTCACCTGGTGAAAAGTACTTTAATGCGTTTATTAAATTTGTTAGAAGAAAAAATAACCATTGTAGCCACTCTGTTAATGTGTGTGACTTTCAGTCAGGAAACACCTTTGTGTAGAGTTGTTCCTAGCCATTACTATGGAGATGATGATTCATTTCTGCTTCCTCTTGGGACCCTGCACTAATGAAAGATTTGTCCATGCTGAACTGCTGCAAAATAATCCCTAACTCCAGTCACCTGGAGGGGATTGTCAGGGTGACACAAGAAGGCTAGAAACTACTCCTTCACTACTGCCAATGAAGTCTGTGGGAGGTGAAGTGTTGGTCTGCAAAAGACTAGGCAATTGTGCTGGTAGAGACTCCCCTGTCCCCCCCATTGTGCTTAAAATCTTCAGATGATGGAGAATTCACAATCTCCCTATGCGATATGTGTTCCAGTGCTTGACTAGCCTACAGTCGTCTTTTTCTCCAGACAAAGTTTAATTAGTCCCATCTCACAAGCAACTTTGTTCAAAATATTTCATACCAATTTGCTGTTCCTTCTCTTCTATTGCTGAAAATTGTTTAGGTCCAAAATAAGACTTGTGAAAGTGAGGTTCTAGACAGAATCATTTACACTAACTGAATTTATCTTGCATCTTTTAAATTTCATACATGAATATTTTTCTGTCCCTTATTTTGAGTCTTTTTTTCATCTTGTATATCCCATGTCTGAGCTTTGGCTGGCTGAGAGATCTTTGTCAATTCCCTCTCTAACCCCTTTCAGCAGTTAGCCCTTAATGGATCTGCACATAGTCAACTTGATCTCTGAGATGTTTGAGAACCTTCACTTGATACGATAACCTGTAGCTGATTCTGTGCTTTTTGTATGTCTGATCACACTTTTAGTTAGCCTAGCTACAAGGGAATGGAACTAGAAGCTAAAAGGAATATAATAGTAAAGCTCTTCATTGTCTGTGTGGAGGTTGTTCAAACTTTTCCATTTGTGCAAAGTCCATGGTCTAAATTGAGGACACTATTAAGAACTAATGAGGATAATTCATTGCACTCTTTGCATCTGGATATGGAGGATCTGATGGCTTAGTCATAATTCCTTCCCATTACTATATACAAATCTCATCATAGCCCAACAAATCCATCTTCCTGAAATATATGCATGGTGCTTTTTTCAGAAATTGAATCCTGTTTCTGTTCAGCCAGCAGGTGCTGCTGTTGAATCAGTAGGACTGAGGCAGTGTATTGGTGATACGTTTTGAAATATTCTGGAACTTTGGATTTACCACAAGTAGGGAGAGATAGGAGAGGCATTACTATAAAACAGCAAATATAATATGCATAATGTTTCCAATAAGATTTCAAAATAACATTTTGGAAATCCTGTTTAAGAGATGTGCAAGTATATTTATAGAAATTAATTTATTGCACCATAAGACTGAGTTGAATGGTAAGATTAGATGAGGGGGAGAATGAAATAACTTGAAATTAGCCTTTTTACTATGATACAGTTTTGCCAAATTTTTAAAATTATTTCCTTGCACTGTAAGAAAAATAGATTTCTCATTACTGATGGTGGCTAGCCTATGAAACAACACAACTTTGGAAAGGTATGCCTATGCTTTTAAAAAAGGCATTTTCTTAACAGTCTGTAAGCCACCATTGTTCTATGCTAGCTGTGATATCGCCGGGTTGTTGGGGCACCTCCTAAAATGAGATCCAGTATTGCATTTGTAAGAGTGGGGAAGGGGGTTAGATTATTTTGAGAAGGAAGGGAGAGTGTGGAGGCAGAAACAGGAAAGAAAGATGGGAAGATAAAGGTAGGTTGACTGAAAGACTTGACATTTTTTTTTAACAGTGTATATATTTATTTATTTAAAATATTTTACCCCATCTCTCTCTCTAAAATATTTGAGGTGGCTTACAAAATTTTTAAAGCACTATATAGATATTTAATTTAATTTAATTTTTAATAGCTATAAGATCACTTGTATCGGGATATCTTTGTGCTGCATACTCTTGAACATTATTTAGTATGTTTCACATGTAGCCCTACAACTAGCACAGCTGAAAAATACACTACAGAATTTTTCATGCTTACTTTTCTATTGAGGATCTGGTCTCATACAGGAAGTGCCATATTGGGTCAGACCATTGATCCTCAGTATTTTGCCGCCAACTGAGAAGTACATAGAACAGGGCAATTTGAGGAGAGATCCAACTCCTCTTCCTTGCCTGGCTTCTGGGAGTCAAAGGTGTTTAGGGTTATTTTGACAATGGAGTAACATCCCTGACTCTTTTGGCTAGTAGCCATTGATGGACCTGTCTTCCATGAAGTTGTTCCTTTGATGCCCGTCTTTGAACCTTTTCCATTTCCTCTATATTAGGGAGGTGAAAGTTTGACTGTGTAATCAGTTAACATTCATGGTTTACATGCAGGCTCCTGCTCCGCTCTTTTTCAGAGACATTAGTGGGGGACAGCAGCTGGCTCCTCAGGAGTGGGGCTGCAGGTAGGAGCAGGTATATGGAGGCATGCACCAGCTCTCAGGGAGCTGGCAGCACTGTGGGGGCGGCAGCCAGCTCCCTGGAAGCAGAGCTGCAGGTGCAAGCTGGCTGCCACCCCACACTGTGGGTAACTCAGCAATTACACAAAAGTGGACCACCTTGTTCACCTCTTTCCATTGTGCAAACTGATCGTTTATTCCTATCATTTGCTTCCTGTTTCTTAACCAGTTACAGATCCATAGGAGGACCTTCTCTCTTCTCCCTCAGGAGTCGTTCTTGCTGTAGCTAGCAATGAAAAGATGCCCGTGTAGGTGGGAATTGTTTACAAGTCAGTGTAATCACTGAATGAAGGATTGTGATAGAACATGCATGCTGATTCAAGTAAGAGATTTTATTTTTTTAATTTTGCCAACAAATTCACTTCTAGCTATCTTAAAAATACCATCAATCTCACTGCAAATCATCAAGTTGTCATCATGTATCATAGCTTTTCTTTTTAGCTGGCACAATTCAGGTTAAAAGACTTATTGCTTCTAATTATGAGGTGTAAAAGCGAAGTGATGAATTGGGTGCTCACAGCAGTAAACAGGCATGCCTGTGATGTTAGATTTGCATAATGAAATTCCATGCTATGCCTTTTAAGGGAGCTTAGCTCAGGGAGAATGGAAGTTAAGGTGACTTTGACTAGATGGTTCCTGGCACAATTTTGACATTCCTGGGAGCTATAAGGTATGTTTACACTGCACTGCAAGCAGCATGAAGTCTCAGAGCCTGGGCCAGTTGATTTGGGCTTCTGAGGCTCAGGCTGCATGTCTAAAAATACCAGTGTAGATGTTTGGACTCAGGCTGGAGCTAAGAAATACTTTCCTTGTGGGGTCTCAAATCACAGACTCCAGCCTGAGGCTGAACATCTACATTGCAATTTTATAGTCCCAGGAGTCTGGGCCCTAGGAGTCCAAATGAGCTGACCTGAGCCAACCACACTGATGCTGCAGGTTTTTATAGTGTAGCCACACTCTAAGGCAGGGGTTTCAAACTGTGTCATGACCCAGGACTGGGTCATGGAAGGTCAAGTACTGGGTCTCGTTGCTACAGGAGGATCAGGTGACCAGTGGGGGTGCTAAGGCAGCTACCTGCCTGTCCTGGCACTGCAGACTGCGCTGCACTCCAGCAGCAGCTGGCAACAGGCCTAGCTCCTGAGGGGGAAGAGAACACACAAGCATGTGCGGTTGGTAAAGATAGGACTGGGGGTGGCAAGCATGGTCTGCAGTGCCAGGAGAGGCAGGAAGCCTGCCTTAGCATCCCTGCTGCACCTCTGACTGGAAGCTGCTCAAGGTAAGCCCCTCCTGCAACAGCCCTCACTTCCGCTCCAATGCCGGAGCCCCCTCCTACAGCCCAAAGCTCTCATCCTCTGCCTCACCCCAGAGTCCACACTAGTCAAATTGTGTCGGGTCACAGGCATCAATAATGTTCTTCAACTGGATCATGGGGGGCGGGGGGAGTGAAAATCACTGCTCTAAGGTACATCAGCCTCTTTGGGCTTTCTGTAGGTGCAGCACTCCCTGGGATCTGCAGACTGACTCATACGTCAGGGTTTCTGAGGGGATCTGTGGGACTTGCGCAGCATCTGCTCTGGGGAATCCTTCCAATGCCAGATGGAGTGGCATAAAGTGGCCCTAAAAACACAAGGAGTCAGTGAGGTTGAAGATCTCTTCCTCAGTGTCAGGATAAATTGTGTTTGCAAAAAAAAAAAGTGTGGAATTCAGTTTTGCATGTGAGCAAGGATCTTGCTGCAGAAATGTTTCCCTGTTGAATGGTAAAGCATCTGCAGCTATTTATTTCCATGGAAACAAGTTTCACTGGGAATGTACTTCACAAAACTGAGTATGTCTGTTCTACTGAATTTGAGAGTTAGGTTATCTCTGGAGTTCAGCATTTGTGTGTGGAGCATCAAACACCCTGTATTGTACCCTCTTTTTCAAATTTACAAAGTAAATGGCCAAAGGAAGAGATTAGCTACATGTTTGAAATTTGAGTCAAAACAACAAAAAAAAGTTGGTATGTATGAAGCTAAAAGTTAACGGTATCTTGTTTTTTTGAATGACTTAGACAAATATATGACTAAACTAAGTTGCTCCTACATTACCTAATGGTTTTTTTTTCTTTTAGCAATGTTAGTTTTAATGTTGCTGTTCCTACATTGCTAAAATCACAGCTATTTTGCAGAATCTAGTTTTGGAGAGCTAGTGGAAGTGCTACTAATGTGTTAGTTTCCTAGTAATTTTTTTGGCAGGAAGTTAGTCTTATTTGTAGTTTGTTCATATTCATTCAGCATGAACTGCGCACATATATGCACTTATAGAATGGTATTTTGGTGTTGGTTGCAATTTAAATTTGATTTTATATTTCAGATAATGCTTGTTACTAAGACTTGGCTTGGAAAGTTGAGAGGGGTAGTAATTGATAAACACTAAAATGTGCTAACTGAATTAAAGAATGGTGTACTTAAACATTTTTATTCATTGTTAGCTCCTGACAAAGCTATTTTTAGAGTTAAACTGAGAAGAGTCTGAAGAGTAGAATTTGTAGTTATGTGTATATAGTTATGTTTTGACTAGTACATTTAATATAGCTCCAGGCGAATTACTGGGTCACAGATATGTAAGATAGAAGTCAGTTTTGTTGACAGGAAGACAGATGCAAATCTGTTTCCCAGTTGTAATTGGAAAAGTACTGTACTGAGAAGTACCTTCTCTATGGAAAAACTTTTATAGATATGTTGACAAAACACTGGTTACAGCTTGGCAAATACTATGAAGGCAGCTGGTGGTTATTTCATAACTGGGGTTCGATCTTAAAGGGGGCATGAATTTCTGTATCTTAAAGGAGGTAATCCTTTAGTGTGAAATTTCAGAGGGTTGGTTTTTCAACTTGTTGGGCGTTTTGGGATACCATCTGTGTCCCAGCACATCTAACTGCTCTACCAGACATCCACAACTACTAGTGTGGGTAAGGACAAATGTTCTGATGTATGGAAGGGTGAGAACTAGGTGGAGTTCCTATGAGGAACAAACTATTGTACAAAGCTTTTGAATACATATCCGTATCTGGTCTCAGCTTTTAAAACTTTTTTTAATGATGTTCCTTTCTAGGTTGTTCACCTTTCTTTCCTTCCTTCCTTCCTAAAGTTTTTGTTTGTTAGATTTAGAAGCAGATGAGTGATTTGAGGCAGATGCTAATCTAGATCTGTACCTAGATAGCAAATCAGGTGACTGTGTTCTCTTAAATGATTTTATCACCTCACTATGAATTCTTTGCCTTGGGAATCCTGAGTTGTGTATTATGTCTTGCATCATCACTGAATATTATGCTTTGATAATTACAACGTTTTGAAAAGATTTCACAGGTTTGGAATTTCTTGAAAATAAAATATCTGCCCATGCTGTATTGTACACAGGAATAATATCCTGTTCTGAAAAATTCTCTTCCTCTTCCACACCTGGAGCAGCTTGACCTTGTGTCTACTGTTTTTGGTTCAGTAGACAGGAAGCACCCCAGAGAGGATGCAAGACCAGATAGAGGCTGACACACGTCAAGTTTATCAAAGCTCTAACGGAGTGTCCCCTTGTTATGGATGAAGTTGAGCAACAGGAAGTCTGAGGGCATGCCTTATGTTTGCCTTGTCCTGCTCGTGCTTTTCTCTTTCCATACACGTTGTGGCCCACTCCTTGTATAGTCACCTGACCTTAATTTTAAAAGATATCCTTTATTTCATGTTTAATGTGAAGTCAATGTAAAAGACACTCTTGCATGACTATTGCCATAAATCATATACCTGTGATACAAATGCATGGTTTGTGTATAACATCATGACGCCGTATTGCATTTTGTCTTGTATTTGTCATACAATTCTCCTTCGTTTCCTTCCAGTGTAGATGATTTTCTGCATGTTCTGGTTCTTGATAAAACAGGAACAAAATGGATATTATAAATATGCCATTTGGAGATGACCTAAATCCCGTGTTAAGTGCTGGAAGAAATCTTAGTGTGGCAGCAAAGTCTGACATTTCATCCCTTAATCTTGCACTAGAAGAAGAAATATGACAGGACTATCAACTCAGAACTCTGGGATAAATAGTTTTAAAATGAACAAAAATAAATGTCTTTTCAGTCTGTTTAAAATGGGGGTGTGTGGATTCTGTAATAGCAAACGTGACAGAAAAAACAGACACGTGGTTTAAATGTCTGTTCAGTGGAAAAAAAGAGGTTCCGGGGTTGTGCTCTGGATATGAAAACTCCAATGATTTACATGTATAGATTGGCAGTTTGTTTTCACCAAGACTTAAACTTGGATCACATTTGGTCAAAGGAGACTCTCCACAGATGTAGGTGATATTATGTTTTACAACAATGTGATCTGAGCCTGAAATATAGCCCAGGCAGCGTGCTGTTCGTGGCAGCTAGCCTATGACAGACATTGCTCTCTAATACGATTCAAGGCAAAGAAATGGAAAATAAAACGTGCACTGAGTCATGTGCAAATATGTAGAAACTAGAGATGTAAAGTCCCTTTTAATCAGTTAACTGGTTAAATGTTGTTTAACTGGCTAAACAACTGCTTCAGTCCGGAGGCTGCTCCAATGAGGGTGATGCTAACTGGTTAGCCAATCACATCCCTACTAGAAACAAAAAAATATAGTTGTGGGTGCTCTGCTAATCAGCTGGGCGACATCTGAATTTGTCCTGAGTGGCTGCACAAGCGCACAGGGAACAACCACAGGTCCTCCCCATGGGGGATCAACAGGAGAAACTCTCCCATCAATTTACCTTATTCTTCTCACTGGGAGTAGAGTACAGGGGTCAACTGCAGAGAAGAGTTGTAATTTAGCTAATTCGGCGCCTGAGGCAAGACCATCCTCAGGGTGGGCGGGGGTGCTGATGTGGCGTGAGGCAGAAGTGAAGACAGTGTAGTAGCTGTCTTTTCTGCACTCCCCTCAGCTATGCACCTGAGGCAAGTGCCTCATTTGCCTTGCCCTTGTTACCGCCCTGCTGCAGAGCAATCTGCAGTCAGATTGATGAGTCTTCAGTAGACCTGCTAAATCGACTGCTGGTGGATTGATCTCACAGTATGAATCCCCACTGTCCTGTAGATGTAGCCTCAGTGTTGGTGTTCTGGGTGCTTCTTGACTAAAATATTTTGTTTATAAACATTAACAAATCCCCCACTTTCAGGAAAAAGAAGCTGTATCTCATAAAACTGACCTTTTTTTTTTTTCTTTCCAGAAAATACTAAGCTACCCACCCAGGCTTTATTTTGAGGCATCCAAAATAGGTAGAACATTTTCTAAATCCTAATATGTTTCTGGGCAATTTTGTGTAGATGTCAGTAAAGCAAATGTTTGGGTTTTTCTTTTTTATGTTAAAAGGAGTGATGATTAATGGTCCTTCCATTTCATACAACTATCTAGTTCAGGGGTTCTCAGACTTCATTGCAGAGACCCCCTTTGTCAGCCAAAATTATTACAGAACCCCAGGATACAGGACCAAAGCTTGAGTCTGCCTGAACTAGGCATGTAAGCAAGTAGTCGAGTACTCGACTATCCGATAAGCTTAAGTTTGCTTCCCCTGCCCTTGTTGCCTTTGTATCAGAGGCAGCAAGGGGGTGGGGCAGGAGCCAGTGCAAGCGGGTGGGGGGAGCTGACTTAGTGCTGGGGGGGAACTGGCTTTGTTTCTGTGGTGCTGCCTTCTCACCCGTTACTGGCTCTATCAGATGCAGCAGCGGTGGGAAGGGGTTAGCGGAGGCTGCTCCAGCAGCAGCTCCTATTCACGGTGGCCCAGGCTGGGATTGCTGCGGCTCTGCCTTTCAAATGTAGCAAGGGCTCGCAGCTCTTACTACATTTAAAAGGCAGAGCTGTAGCCGTCCCAGAGCTGGCGTGAGCCAGGACTGCTCAATTCTGGGTTGTACCGGGTCCTGGACCTACCCCGCGGCAGGTCTGCAAAGCGTCTCTCCTTAGCAACTAATCGTGTAGTTGATACAAATTGTATAAACTACAAGATTAGCCGGATACCTGCTCCTTAACATCCTGAGCCTGAACCCCACTCACTGGATGGGCGGGGAAGCCTGAGCCTTTCTGCCTTGGAGTTGGGAATTTAAACCCAAGGGCTTCAGACCTAGGCAGGAGGCCTTTAAGCAGGAGCTTAGACTTCAGCCCCAGAGCCCAGGAAGTTTAAGCCAGCCCTGGTAGCCCCATTAAAATGGATAGTGACGCCCTTTGGGGTTCCAACCTTCAGTTTAGATCAGCCGCTCTTAGGTGACTAATTCTCTCTTCAGTTAACTATCAGAGGGGTAGCCATGTTAGTCTGAATCTGCATAAACAACGAGAAGTCCTGTGGCGCTTTGTAGACTAACAGTTTGATTGGAGTATAAGCTTTCGTGGTCAAAGACCCACTTCGTGCATCTGATGAAGTGGGTCTTTGCCCACAAAAGCTTATGCTTCAATAAATCTGTTAGTCTATAAGGTGCCACAGGACTTCTCGTTGTCTCTTCAGTTAAGGCTTTTTCAATTATTTAATTGTAGATGTTTATTATTTTAGCCCAAAGGTATGGATTTGCCATTCTTGTTCAATTAAAATATATTTTGACATATTACTGCGTGAACCAGAAGTTCTGCTGAAGTAGTATATTTTGACTCTTCCTATGAAGCCATACTCATATATTGGGATTATTACCATTCAGAATTCTGAAACATAAATAAAATAGACACAGGGTTTTTTGTCTGTTCTTGTGCATTACATGAATCATAACTAATAAAGTAGATGCTACTTAAATTCTTTTGGGCCAATGAAAAAGGGAAACCAATATCCTTATATTCAGTTACTTCCACTTTCTTGCACTTCAGCCTACTCTTTTGTTGAAGCAAAAGACAGAGCGCAATTCTTTCGGGACAAATATTTAATATACAGGTTTATACTTGTGAAAATTACATACAATTTTTCTTTCTCTTTTCTTGTTAAATTAAAGGCTACAAACAATATTTAAATTGGTTGTGAATATTTCTCACATAACTTTTATGTGTTCACCCAAACAAAGCTATTTCAAAATATTGAGGAAATGTACACCTTGCACCCATACATACATATACTTCCCTCCAGTTTTCCCCTGGGGTGAGTCCTCCACTTTTCTTGTAATGGGTAAAATTTAAATGTATATATGCCCCCCTCAGCATCGCTTCAGCATCAGTCTTACCATTTCATAAGAGTTAGTGATTTTTTTTTTCAGTCTTCCTATCTTTGTAAGAGCCAGAGAAGAACATCATCTAGATCCAAATGGATGGGCATTACAGGGGACCACTTCCATCTTATTTCTGTGTGGTTCAGTTGCTAAGTTGCACACCAGGCTGTCTCCAACCACCCCTATTTGAGCTCCAGTTGGCTCAGCTTGAGGTGGTAATTTAGGGGAGTGTTATGCCAGGCTGTTTTGCCCAAAAACGAAAACTTCCTAGATAGTTTCATGTTTGGTTGTCACACTTGTGTATGTTTTTAGCTCCTTTTGACAGAGTCACCTTCCCTACTCTAGCTGGGTGAACCTCCAAACCTGGATAGACAAACACACACGAGCCTAGCTTGAGCTAACATGCTGAAAATAGCAGTGTGGATGTTGCAAGAGAGGTAGCAGCAGCAAAAGCTAGCTGCCCTATTAGTAGCCTGCCCAACTCCCTGTTCCATACTCAGGTGGCTTGACTAAAAAGCCGTATTTGGAACAATGCGCACACCTGTATGTCTACTCTGGCTGGGAGGCACATTCCCAGCTGCAGTATAGACCTGCTCAGAGACCCCAAAATAAAAATAATCTATCCAGTGTTTCTTTCCTATTCACACCTCTAATGCAATGCAAGCATGTGTTTTACTCTAAAATTACTAATTGTCTTATTGACTGACATTTTTCTTTGACTTTAAAATACCCGGTATTGACTTGTAGACTTTGAAGAAAACCAAACCCAATGAAAGATGCATATGAGAAAAGAAGGATTAAAATTAATGGTGACACTTTGTATGAGTAGAAAAAGAGCATGGAAGGAAATAAGGTTGTTTTTTTTTTTTCCTATCCTATATTATAGAGTCACTCTTCTGTGCAGTCAGACTCGTGGTAACATTAAGTTGTCTTCTCTTAGAGGTTGTTATAAAATGAGTCTTGCATGAAAAAATTCACAGTGGTTTACACTTTAATAAAGGGTCATTTTTCAAGATCATTATCGAATTAGCCCTGGTTCTTTAATATGAAGATGGCTAGGTTAGTCAATCAGCAATATTAAAGCAAATAGTGTTCTTGAAGTAGTGTGTTCACCATGAGATACCCAGTAAAATAAACAATACAGAGAAAAACAGTAAAAGAGACCATTTTCTCCTTCCAAATTTAATTTCCAGAAAGGTTTGGTAGGAATCAGGCCTGCTGATCCTTGAAAATGCAGCTAGTAGACTGATGGTCTCAGTCTTCAAAATGAGCAGTAAGAATTAATAAAACTGTGCATGTCTTGCAGGTATTTTCTACTGAACATACAAAATAGTGTGTTAAAACATTTCTGTATTTTATTTTTAAATATTGGGTTTGCATGCTTGAGCAAATCTGGAGTCTTGTTTACTTTGTGCTTCTGTATTAATTTTGCTAATGTGATAGCCGGCTATTGGCGTTTTAAAAAATGTAGCTCTGCATTTCAATCTTTTTGTTTGTTCCCTCTTAGTTCTAGAAGCAAGATAACTTGTAAAAATCTCCCTATTCTGTTATAAATTCAGGGATGCCTTTGTCTTGTAAAGTGCTGAGGGATTGCCAAAGCTTGAATATTGCCTTCTCTGTTTATGAATCCATGTTTCAAAATAGCATCCTGGATTCTTTGCATAATAAAGCCAAACTGGGCTCAATGCCAAGAGAGTTCAGTCATTCACACATGGAAAAACTGTTCCACACAGAAAGAGCTGGTACCTAAATGAGGCTAAAATGTTTAGAAATGTACCAAACCATATTTATGCCAACAATGTGGTTTGAATATCTGAAAGCTCGTATTTTTTTTACATAGTGACCTCTTCCCAAGTAGGACTCAGGAAAGATGTTGACTAAGAGTATTCTGGGCCTTGTCTTGTAAAACAAACAAGAAGAGCAAGGAGGGTCCAGTGGTTTAGGCTCTAGCATGGGACTCAGGAGACCCAGGTTCCATTTTTCTGCTCCACCACAGACTCCTGTTTGACTGTGGTCGGTTAGTTTTTGCCTCAGTTTCTCATAAGTAAAATGGGGATGCTAATACTACTTTGTCCTCATGCGGGTGTTTTAAAGATAAATATGTTAAAGATTCTGAGACTCAAATACTGTGTTAATGGGAGCCATGTCAGTATCTGTGATAGGGCTGCTTAAGGTAAAATATAATTTAGGCTTGAGCCTTTTTATTTCTTTGAAAGCTTCTTGTATCTTATGTCCTATGTTTCTTGTATGATTTTATAGTTTGTTTTTTTTTAAAGGCTAGAATAGACCACTATATGATCAGAGACTCAAGAGCAAAGAATTTTGCCCAGTAACTTATGCATCAAACCTGTTTAATCTAAAATACATCTTTTAAAAGGAGATCCAGTTTTGATTTAAAAAGTCAAACAATGGAGAATCCACCAAGTCCCTAGATAATGACCCAATGGAATAACCTAACATCACTGTTTACAGAATTGTGCATTATTTTAATTTATGTGTTTAAAAAAAAATGAGAACTTTGTGCATTGTTGCTGCTGCTACTACTAACAGCTAATATACATTTGCCATTACACATTGCAGCTTGATGGGTAGAGCCCTACGTGGATACAAAACTTGTATCTGTATCCATATCTGGATTTGCAAAAATGATCTGTAAGGATTGAAGTATAAAACATATGAGGGGTCCATATAATAGAGCTACAGATTGTTCTGACATACATAATCATTGCCAACAATGTTATAGCTTTCACATTCTGCCTGAATTGAGGTGAAGGCTTCTTACTAGTAGAAAATTTCAAGGGTTCCTGATTTTTCCAGAGTCTTTGAAACAGATGTAACTTCTCAAAGGATGAAATCATTCATTGCCTGGAACCATGTGAAAATTAGGAGGATGCATCACTCCTCCATTTGCACATGATATACAGACATTTGTAAGCAAAGCTATAATTATAAATTGAATTAAATAATGTGTGGGTGTAACAGGAAAGAATGGTACTAAAGAGAAGTTTACAATATTAATCTATGGCTGATAGGGCTCTTTAGCATGTACCAATACTACTAAATTTCTATAAACTGCAAGTTACTGTGCTGCTTCTTGACTAAGGCATGTGCTGGACCTTGGACAGTGCAGAGCCAGATGGAAAACTAGATAGAATCCCACAATACTTTTTTTCAAATCATAACTGCTCATTTTCTACATAGAACCCAAACTTTAATTTACCATGAGATCTGCTGAAGAATAAGAGTTGAAAAATGCTACTAAATCAATATTCTCTACCACTCATGTTGCACAAGTGGAAACAGTTTCACAAGATGCATGGCAGCAATGGAGAATCAGGCCCAATATGTTTACTGACATTCTATAGAGAGTTAAAAAATAACTTGTAAACTGAGGGAAGATGACAGTCACTGCTGAAATAGCACACTCTGCTCCTGTAAATGATTGTGTATGCATACCTTGCATTTCTTGCTAAGCAGGAAAAGACATAATCTCTAGGTTGCCTTCCTTGTTCAGTACAAACTATGACTTTCTTATTCCTTTTGTGACAGGGTCAGGCCAGGGAGCTGCAGCAGACAGGGGAAAAGCCAGCCCAAAAGGGAAAAACCCCTGTGAGAGAAGCAGAGAACTGCAGTCCAATTAGATGCAGCTGGGAGGGAGCTAGCTCAGGCAAATTGGGGCAAGCTGACTTCTCTGCTGTCTGTCTGAGGGCCTTTAAAAGCCTCAGCAGTGGGAGGCTGGAGAGGAGAGGGAGTGGACGAAAGGAAGGTGGTGGAGAGGCAAAGAGGAAGAAACTAGACAGAATAATTTTGACCAGCATTAGGTAAAGGCAGTTAAGGAGGGAGCCTGTGGGCACCTGGCCTGGGCTCCCTACCATTGAGACCCGCTGCAAAACCCCTAACTCAGGTGTTTAGGGGAGGAGGCCTACCGAGTGCTGGCTTGGGGAAGAGGGGCCCTTGCCACACTTTTGTGTTTTACTAGCAGGAGACCAGTCTATTTGATCTCCTGAAATCTGGAAATCCTTGCTGAGAATTTCTTGGACATTGAGTTCCTTGACCCATCCTGTTTCAAAACAAACTTCAGTTGTTAACAGAGAACCTGAGTGTGTGTAGTGCGCTCTAACTCATTACCCAATAAGCTCAGAAATAGAATGGTTAAAGTATCTTGATAGTACTATGGATCTTTTTTCCCTTGCTAGAGTACCATCTTAAATGGATGTCAGATATTTCAAATATCTATCACAAAGCTCCCTTTATACGCATAGAACCTGTAATATAAAATTAATCTTCTAACGAAAACTTGAAGTGAATAAAGTTGAGCTGTTCATATAAATAAACCCAAAGCATTGGGTTTATAACATTGAAATGTTGTAAGCCTATTAAACTTGGAGTTACTACTATATGCTGTTAGATATTAATTTATTTCAAGTTGAAGGAAAAAATCTATATGGCTGCAGAGCACTGGTGGGCAATAATTTTTAATGGGGTGGCCACTCCAAGATTTTAAGTGGATATGGGCTGCACTTCTGTGGAGGGGGGAGGGGAATGTGGGACAGCAGGAAGGGAAAAGGGAGCTTAGGATAGAGGACTGGGGTGCAGGAGGGAGAGTGGGGCCTGAGAGCGCGTTTGCATGAAGGAGTAGGTTATGATCTGAGACAAGGGTTTGGGGTGCAGGGTCCAGGAGGGGTTATGGGTACAGGAGAGGATGCTGGCCTGGGAGGGGTTTGGAAGAGGGTGCAGGGTCTGGCAGGGAGTTGTGACCTGGGGGGAAAGAGAGTCCAGAGGTTTTGGGTGGTGATGTGGGACAGTGGATTGGGGTGCAGGGTCCAGGAGGGGTTATGGGTACAGGAAAGGATTCTGGCCTGGCGGAGGAGTACAGGAGAGGGTGCAGGGTCTGGGAGGGAGTTGTGATCTGGAGGAGATAGGAAGAGGGGATACAAAGGATTTGGGTAGTGGCCTGGTGCAAATAGTTGTGAGGAGAGAGGAGGCAGGCTCTGGCTGGAAGGCACTTACCTAGATGACTGCCAGCCAGCAGCTTTGCACAAACCTGAGAGAGGCTCCCTGCCTGTGTGTGGGAGGACGGCTGCTCCATGTGGCTCTGCTCCAACACCAGGAGAGAGGAGGCTTCATTGTCTGTCCCAACCTTCAGTGAAGTTTCTCAGCTCCTATTGGCCAGAAACTGGGCATTGGGATATGGAGATTTTTTTTAGGGGGCGGGGACAGTACGCAACGCTTTCTTCTCCCTGCCCAGGCTGCAGAGCAGTTAGCCCACTGTTTAGAGTGGCTGCAGCTGCTCTGTAGTAAGGGTGCCAGCAGGGCAACCGTGGGCTGGATCCGGCAGCTTGGCAGACCGGATCTGGACTGCTAACCACCTCTTGCCCACCCTTGTTGCAGAGAAAGAGCTGATACATTGAGTATCTCTTCTCAATTCATTTTATTACATGATGCCTTGCTTTCCTTTGTTGTACTGATTAGTCACCACAGGGATCCATGTATTTTCCTGGAAAGGATAATTTGCTTTTTGCCAGCTTTATGGTGTTGTAGAAATTAAATAAGTGCTTTGCTTGTGCTAAATAAAACAGTCCTTTACAAAAATTAATGTTTATTCTTTACTTACTATTTTAGAAGCAGAAATTTGACAGCCTATCATTTTATTAAAGTAGTTTAAAAACAGCAAAAACCTATTTGCACTCTTGTGAGAGTGATCAAGTCCCTGTTCTACTTCTCTCTGTTTATAAAGGATCAAATTAATGGCAATATCTAACTGGTCAGTTGAGGATGCAGTAACAGCTTTAATTCTCGGTGTTCATGCTTTATTTATAGTTAAGACAGATCTTTGACACTTGAATTATTGAAGGTCTAGTATCTAAATATTTCATGTGTTTACATATGCAAATATTAGAATCTAATATTAATTAGCTCTTACATAGCCCTTTTGAATGATAGATCTACTTTTACAAAGGTATCATTTTTTTCCCCATTTTCTAGATGAGTAAATTAAGGTACAGGAAGGTGAAGCAACTTCTTCCAAGATGATGTGTGTCAAATGCTGATCCTGGCCCAGTGAAAAGTAAAATTCCCCTTGCTGGCAATAAAAGCAGGATTGGTTTCAGTGGAAAAAATATGGAAACATTATTCTGTTGGTTTTACCTTTTATATAAATCCATTCTAAAAAGTAGAGCTGCAAGAAGTGGTGACCTCACCTGCGCCATTTTCTGCAGCTCCTATTGGCTGGGAAACAGCGAACAACCAATGGGAGCTGCGATTGGCTGTGCCTGTGGAAGTGCAGGTAAATAAAACTTCTAGCAGCCCATTAAAGGCGAACCCTGGCAAGCAGCATCCACTCCTGCTTTAGTAGGTAATCTAGCATTTCTCATTGCCAATGCAGATTTGTTCACTTCATTATATTCTCTAGCACTTTTGCCCCAGTTTCAAGTGATCAGGCATCTGTCACTTCTTTTGGGAGATAACTTCAGTTGAGTAGACTTCACCAAGAAGACATTTGATATTCAGCCAAAACATAGGTGTTTGTAGACTGAAAAATGTGCTATGTAATATAAATTATAATGCTAACTAGACGTGCACAAAGGTCCTTATTTTGCATTCCTTGTGCAACCCAAACTCCTCTTAGCTTGAGAGAGAAGCTGCAAGTGGACAATAGGATGGTTCATGTTTGTTCCTTCTGAAACACCTGACACTAGCTACTGTCAGCAGAGAGAATACTGGGCTAGATAGAGCATTGGTCTGGCCCAGTGTGGCCTTTCTTATACTCTTAGGAGTTGGTGCTCTAAGAACGTGCTCTGTCATCCTTACATTTAATCAAGTAAATTAGTGGTTGCATATGCTCGATTGATTGTTTTTATAGTATATTGTGTATAAAGGGATTCAATTTAGTTTTTGTCAGGTTATATTATAAGCCTTACTTTTAGCTATTCCATCCTCAGCCTAATTAATTAGCAACTTGTTCAACTAGTAAAATGCCAGATTTGCTCTCATTGCTAAAGAGAATTCTCTGCAAAACTTAAGTCACGTTTTTGGGTGTTCCACGTAAAATAGATCTGCCCTTTCCATACTATAAAGCCGTCCTTGTACCTCTGACTAGTATCAGGGTATGCTGTGGGCAAAACTTCAGAGGAGACAGATGAAGTGCGGCCACCAACTCTTGTTGATGGCCACACTGACACTTTTTCTTTAAATAACTTTAGGAAAAACAAATGCACGCTTGTACACATCTAATTCATTGTAATTTATGTAGGTAGCTTTTTTCAGACTCGGGCTATGTCTACACTACAGAGTTTTTTCCAGGGAACGCATCCGCTTTCTCAGATCAGTTTCCGAAAAAGCGAGCATGCTCTTTCGGAAGCCCTGTATTCCTCATTTTATGAAGAATAAGGGCTCTTCCAAAAGAGGAGGGTTTTTTTCACATTTGGCCCCAGGTAGATGGGCCAAATGTTGGAAAAGCCTCTTCCGAAAAAGGAATCAGAAAAAGGTACACAAATTGCAGTTCGCAATTTGCGTACATTTTTCTGAAAAGAACCTGCAGTGTAGACATAGCCTCAGTGATAAAAATAATGTTTTGGCAAGTGCTATTTATATATCACTTTTCACGAGACACTTAGTAGCTACAGGGGAGATTGCGAGAAGTGATATTCGCAGACATGCAAGCTAGTGAGTCTGCTCTGAAAACATGATACTTGCATGTTTGTGAACACCACTCTTTCTCAACAAGCCCCCAAGACAAATTAAGCCCAGGATGGGGAGGTCAGAAGGAGAGGCAGGAGCTGGGTGCCAGCGTATTTGTAGGATGAATGTGGGGCCAGAGAGGTAGTGCGGTCCAGAGCTGATACAGAAAGAGAGAAATGGAGAGCTGGGAGTAGCAGCAGGAGCCAGAGGTAGTGAGTGACTGGTGAGCCTTACTACAGCATGACCAAGCTAAGGGTCAGCACCTGCTGATGTGGGGCTGGGGTCAGTGCCTGTGACCAGAGCCTGGGGCAGGAGCTGTATGGCAGGAGCTAAGGGCCAGCCTCTGGGATCAGCACCCAGCACCACATGACCCAGAGCTGGATGCTGAAGCTTGGGGCTGTTTGGCGAGAGCCAGGAATCCATACCCAGCCCTCACTGCTATGTGGCCTGGACCCACCAACACATGGCCAGAGTCTGGGAACAGAGCTGCGGATCAGCACTTGCTGCTGTGCCTGCTGGAGCTGCAGCAACCACGGAGAGGCGCTTCTCAACTGGCCCCAACTGCTGTAGTGAGAGAGGTAGTCCTCACTCCTGAGGGCAGCCTGCATATTGAACCCCTCACTCCATCCCAACCAAGAGCAGTGATTGAAATGAAGCATTTTCATTTTATTCCCCTTCAAAAAAAATTAAGGACCTGAGCAATGCTGGGTAAATCTAGTAATTAATAAAAGCCAGTAGACTGAAAAAAGAGTAAAAAGGTTGCTACTCTGTGTGCGTGTGCGTGCACATATACACAAGAGCAGAGCTACTCATCTTTGGAAGCCCTGGGAGCCACAGTGATACTCACAGCACATGCAGAGGGCTGCAACTTAAGTGTGGTTGCATATATATGCAACTAGCTTCTTTCACACTGACGGGCATGAATATAAAGATTAAGACAAGACTACCAACACACAGGCCCTATTTAAGTCAGTTCTGTGGATATTAATAAAATGCAATATTTACCTGGTTTCCACCCATATGACAGCACTTTTAATGAGCAATGACAGTCTAGGAAATTAACTATTAAAACGCATATCAACGGAAGCCCATTATATTGACTCATCATTGTGGAGCGTGTTCCCAGTGCGGGTCATGTTCAAAGGATCCCACATGCGGGCTGCATGTTGAATCCCGTGTAATCCCAAACTGCACCATGGGCCGCAAATGGCCCACAGGCGGTGTGTTGAGTTGCCCTGCTCAAGAGTGTACAGTTAGAGAGTAGGCAAAGCATTTAGATGGATGAAAATAAACAGTTAAGAGAAGACTGACCTAATAGTGTCTTTTTCAGCAGTCTCTTAAACAAATGTACATATGCAAAATGCTGTGCTGCATATTCCAAAAACAACCTTACTGTAGCCCCTTATCCATTTATTAGAGTTCAGTTATGTAACTGAACTCACATGGACTCTTTTCCTCTTCCTGTGCTAAATTAGTAACTTGATAAACACCAAAGAGGAGCATCAAATACCTGGGTGGTACAAGAGTACAATTTCAATTAGCAAGATGAAAGTAAGGAGAGAATTTAGTTGAATTTCAGCAAAAGCAAGCATCCTGGCAGATTTATTGGAATAATCTCCCAAGGGAAGTAGTGAGAATCATTGCTTGTGACTTTAAAAAGAAGACTGGATAAAAGTACTGAAAATGAACTTCAGGGAACAACCATATGGGGGTCGCATGATGGATGAGATGTCTTAGATCTTGTCTCTCTCTAATGTCTATGAATCAAGTGCCATAAAGCCAAAAAATGTTGATTTCTTGGAAATAGAGATGTAGACGTTAAACGAGCTATTGTGTTAGAATTTTAATGGCTAAATCTGTCTTGAAAATGGTTCTAATATTATTGGGGGGTTTTAAGCAAGCACAGAAGACATCTGGCATAAACCCAAAAAGTAACGTTTTAGCTAGAAGAATGTGAATATATTCTAGTGAAATTATATTGCCTTTGTGTCTGCAATAAGTGATTTATTTTTTCCCCCATGTATCAGTTGATTTGTCAAGAAGGTAAAAAGAAGGCTCTGTTCACTTAAGAATGAGGATACTGCTGGGTTCAGGTCTGCTGAATTGCTTGGTTAAGCTCATATGATTTGCTGTTTCCTAAAATGTGGTGTTTCAGTGCAGCCCTCCCCAGTGCTCGCTTCAGTGTGATAGAGATTTGTGCTACTGACTCATCAGTGCTTCACATTAATTTTAACATTTAGTAGTGATGCTGGAGACCAACCAGTGCACAGAAGAGAGAAGTCTTAAGTGAGCCTGAGGTAATTAATATTCATGACTCTGGCTTCAAGCAGCATCCGCCAAGCCTGTGCATTGCAGGGGGAGTGTGTGCACTCACACCACCTTTTGTGCTGATACGGGATCTGTGTGGAGTAATTGAAATGCAGGGCTGTGAAGCACTGCTGTAGTGTTTTTTTATTTTAGAACGGGGGAAAACATGTTTGCTGTGGATCCTTTTTGTTTTCCAAGAGAATGAGATGTTGGCTGAGAATTGAAGAAATGGCCCTAGAAGAATTGGTGCAGAGATTAAATGTGGTTTCCCAGTGCACTGGTAGGAGGAGCTACTGGTCTGAAATAATGTTTTGTTTATGATATTGATTGTATAGGTTTTTTAGTAAATCTGTGTGACTTGACAAGCTTCCTTTGTGTTCAGCTATGTTAGAGAGAAAATATTTGAAGTTATTTATATAAGACTAACTCCTGTTTACATTGACACTTGTTATTTTTAGTAACATTTCATTGTGTCTAGCAAGGTTTTAGTTACTGGGAATTAATGAAGCCAGGTTTAGATCATGTTGACTAGGTTTTTGTTCTTGGGTAGCTGCTAATACAGTCAAATAGCATAAACCAGTCTTGATTGTTTTCAGTTCAGACGAAACTGCAGCTAAAGACTGGGGGGGAAACTGTAAAGAAGGGGTTAAAAAGCTGTTACGTGGAATAATGAAAATCAAAGGCACACAGCAGCCTCTGTTTTAGGTAGTTTGAAATTGTACTTCTAAGAGGATGAAGCTATGACTCCATTAATGATAGCAAATTCAATGGTGCTTCTGAATAGGAATAAAAACTGCAACAAAGACCTGTAAATTGTTTTAGGATGATAATAAGATTAATGAGAGTTCTGGCAATTGCTTATTTTTAACGCTTTCTGGAAATGTAACTATTTAGAACTAAGTAGCAGCATATAATATTTTGGTCTGTGGTTGGATTGAGATCCAGGAGAACTTTCATGGGCAATTTTTTATGCAGAAATGTGAACACGTGATTGAATCTACAGCATACATCTATCTATGGTTACCTTTAAAGTGCAAGGAAATATTTATTGCACCCTTTGAAAATATGTTCTTTTGTTAGGTATTCTTAGGCAGTTGACAGATGTTGCAAGTTTTTCATCTTTTTGTCATCCAGAATGCACTCGTAGGTTGTTGATAAAGAAATTTCAAAGTATCGTTCTTCACAAATATTGAAATTTGATATTTTATTTTCCCAAAGAATGAATTGTGTTTTTCAGTATTGCATATTGTTCTTCTCACTTTCAATCTGATAGTAGGAGATAATTTTCAAGATGGCTGACACAGTTATCCAATTGACTTGCACATCTCCCAACCATCCAAGTGTGCGCACACCAACCCACAAGATTGCTAGCGCCTCCCAGCCCTTGTTTTTTACACTGTGGCAGGCACTGGTTTGTGTTTCTAATAATTAATTATGCAAATGTATACATCTCAAAATGGACTGATTTGTTAAATAGAATGCCACCTTTATGGTTATATGATTTAGCTGTAATTGTGTGTGTGTGCGCGCGCGCGCTCTCTCTGCTTCTCTAAGATGCCAGTCATTGTAATATTTAGGAATAGTCTCAGCAAAAAATACCCATGCATGCTCTTTTCTGTCTTCATTGTGATTGCATTTTGTAGGTAACCCGGCTTCAGTTATAGTACTATTTAAACTAAGCTTTGAATTTTTTTTTTATCCTCCTTTTTATTTTTTCCCCTTAAAACTGATGTATTGTAGTTTTTCCAAATGGCTCTTTTGGCCACCTCCTATTTTTGCATTGTGCTCCTTAAGTAAAGGCAGCCACTCACATGACATGACTTCCGCTACCAACTCTATTCACTGACCGAAAACTTCATTACTGCAGAGTTAAGGTTGCACAGTGGTGTGCCATGCACTTTCAGGAAGTCAGGTTCAGGAAAAACTCACTTCTCTAAACCAGGAAATTGAGTGTTATGGTGCATACCCACACAGACATTACTGTGCCCCAGCTGGAAGTAGTCACTGGAAATTTATCTGTCGGCTCCAGCTGCATTCACCATGGTCAATGCAAGTGTATTGAATGATGGAGGGATTAGCTGAAAGAGCTGTAATTGTTAATGCAGTGCATGGGATAGGGTGGGGAGGGGGATGTGAGACTCTCTGCCTAACCCCCTATGTGCATGATCAAAGGAAAGAGGTGGCAGTATATCTTGAGTGATCCATTCTGCCTTATTTCAGCACTGTGTTGTGTAGGTTGTGTCAGCAGCAGGGCACAGGGATCTTTTTTTCATAGGGGTTGTCAGCAGTGAGGTGGGAGATGTGTGGGTTTAATGATGGGTAAGTGAAAGTATAGTGATAGGTGGCATCATGTCCTGAAAGGTGAGAGAATTGTAAAATTGTGCAGATTTTGTGGAGTAAGCTAAGGGAACACCTACATTTTGAGCTGGGGGTATAATTTCTGGCATGGGCAGACATACTGATGCCAGCTTTGATTGAGATACACTGCTAATTTTAGCATGCTAACTGCAGCAGTGCAGGTGGCAGGGCAGACTAGCCATCCTGAGTCCATTCCCACCCTAGGTAACCACTCAGTCGGCTACTCCATCCAGCTGCCCACACTGCCACAGCTGCACTTCTGTTTTTAGCATGTTTGCCTGATTAAACTCGGTGCATGTACAGCTATTCAAAATGAAAATTATAGCTCTGGCTCTGTTAGACATATCTTCCTTGATTGCCCCCTGGGGTCCCTTGCCAGCTGGCCATCCTGACCCTGGAAGCTTCCACTGAGGCCTGGTCTTGACTTGCTAGGAATGCAGCCTGTATCTCTATCCATGAAGCCAGGCAGGGGGCACCACCAGGTGAGAGAGACATCTGTTGGTGGAAGCAGGTAAGAGAGCTGCAGGAAGAGGTGACTCCTCTGTGTGGCATCTGGGAGTGCGAGGGCTTCATCAACAAGATACACAAGTAGATTTCTGAGATGGAGGAGGCTAGGTGACCATAGGTAACTGCCGCAGCACCGGAGGAAAAACTGTCTGCTTTGCGAGGAGGAAAACTGGCTGCTGGTCATCTCAAGCAGTAGACAGGGGAGGAGAGAGACTGTGCTGGTGTTGGGTGACTCCTGAGGGGAATGGAGGCATCTGCCAACCTGATGTGATGTCCTGGAAAGTGCATTGCATGCCTGGAGCCTACGTCCAAGGCGCTAGAGAGGTTGCTGTGGCCCATCTATCCCTACGATTACTGCCCCATAGTGCCCATATGGGTGAGCAGTAATGATACTGTCAGGTCTGACCCTGAGCAGGCGCTCTCACTATTTGAGAGTGACTATTTGCTCTCCTCCCCTGTTGGCAGGCCTGACCCAGCTCCATGCACAGAGGTTGAGGAGCAACTGCCCTGGGGCCTTGCAATTCAAAAACTACAGCAGCAGCGCCAGCCAGAGCCCAGGCAGCACTAGGGAGCTGTGGGGGGGCATGGCATGCTCCGGGTGGCATTGAGGCCTGGCTGCCCTAGCTCAGTTCTTTCCACCTGAGGCTCTGCCCTTTCTAGGAGTGCAGAGCCTCTTCCCATCCTCCCCCTGCCCCCCCCCCGCCCCCAGCTTTACTCAGAGGCCTGGCATTTCTGTCAGCTCTCCTAGTTGGGGTGCAAGTTGTGTTCTTATCCAGGCTTCCAGTTGAGGGTCAGGGCCCAGTCAGAGACATGCTCATACTGGAGATGAATTGATGGCTGCACAGATGGTGTCCATGGGTGGGTTTCAGCTTCCTCAACCATGGGATGCTATTCCAGGAAGGACGACTTCTAGGAAGTCCACAAAACCAAAAGGGAAAAGAGCATCTTTATAGATTCGTCAGTCTTATGAAGTGGGCTTTACGCTAGGTTCAAAGTGGGCAGGTGACAAAAGCCCACATGTGTATGTGTGTACTCTGTGTAGCCTATCAGATAACCATATCTGTAAGAGAGTGTAATATTTGCCCTGAGCAAAAAATGTAAATTACACTGGCTGCATTCTCTTAAAGGCATCATATATCTTAAGCTAAGGAGCAAAGAAAGCTTAAGTAGGAGGAGTTCAGAATGGGACATAGTGAGATAGAAGAGAGACATACAATTTTGTTGCTGCTGAGTCAGACTGAAGGCTTTTCTATACAAGATTTTCGGGTACCTGAAACAATACATTGTAATGGGCAACTTGAACCTGCTCCATAGAATTTGTCTGGCAAGTGTGCTTTTTTATTTTGTTTTTAGTTCATGATTTCTTTTCTTTCACCCTATTATATGCCAATGAAATCAGTTTTTACTTAAGACAACTTGGATACTATAAAGTGGATTAGGCATTGGTGGGTCTCTTGGAGAACTGAACTTAGACTTTAGGATGATAGATTCAGCAAAGAGTTTTGGCCTGACTACAAAATCGGGAGCAAAGGATTTTGTGATATAACACAGTTTGGGGTTGGAAGCATATGGAGACTGGCACTAGCAAAAGTATGGGGGGGAAAGGTCCAAATAATCTGAATAACCCAAATAACGTAGGCCAGAATGTAATATATCTAAGGTTCAAGGAGAGATTGATAGACCATTTCCTAGGAGAATGGCTTCCTCAAATAATTGCATGATTACATTAAATGTTAGAGTGACCCCTTTAGAGGATCACTGTGTCTAACTCTTTCTGTCAATAGCCTGATTTCTTATTAAAAGTTGTACCTGGAGTAAAATAAGATTTGGAGAGTACAAACGTAAAACATGCTAAGATGGCTGTTGTCACTAAACAGCATTATTAACAGGACACCTAAGCACTGTCTCCTTTTAGTCTTTGGGCTTTCCTTGTGCTCCATTCCTGTTATGGTCACTGTATTTGCAGCGCTTCTTGTAGTGCGCTCTGCTTCCATATGTATGAATGACAGTGCCGGAGGTGCCTTTTTATTTCTCATCCACCTCTCATCAGAGGCCAACAGTTCTTCTCCTCCCGCCTCCCCCTTTTGCCCCCTCTCCCAAACAACTATCGATATCCAAAATAATTTGATTATTTACTACTGTAATTAGAGCAAGAATCAAGCTAAACTGAAACTAAGCAGAGCAATAAACGCATCTGATTCTAGAAATAACACTCAAACTAAATTCTTTGCATTTTGAAAACATTAACTACTTACAGCAGGTCTGTAAACATCCCTGTCTAACTTCTGGCAAAGTCCTTTATTTTGATTAGTATCTTATCTCAGCCAGTCTTATGTCTGTCCATGTAATACAATCCCTTTAACCCATGCCACACCTCTCTCTCACTGGCTGCTTTTCAAATCCAATTTCAAACCACGTTTTGGGTAGTGTAATGCTCTTGCAAAACCTGTTTGGTGAGTGACACTCCCCCCCCCCTCCTTCTTTGTATTACTGTACTCAGTGCTACAGTGCCTGAACAACCTGCTGCTATGGTGTGAAAGCTATGCCAAACTTAAGGGTTTTGTATCTTGCCAAAGAAGACAGCAAGTTTTTGTGACCATTCTTAGCACTCACATGAGAATTCCAGAGCCATGGTCTAGCCCCTGTAGAGGCTCTGCTTCCATTGACCTTGTTGTCATAGTTATTTCTCTCCTAACTCTCAACACTTGAGCACCAGGAACCTGGCCAACCATTTTCAGTTAATGTCCGTGTTGAGATCAGCACAGTTGCTTTTCTATCTTGCTACTTAAAATCCATTGACAATGTTTTTCCATTTTCCTTTGGAAGAATTGTGTTTCCATTGTTTCAGTCTGTTCCATCATTGGTTTTGTAGCATCTTTTTCAACTTTAGGCGTGCTGCATCAGAAACTTGTATCTGACTGTTCAGGAGCAATAGAAACTAATTTTTAATGTGTGGCAGGGTGACTTTTAGGGCTATGGGTGTGTGCTGAGATGTCCAGGGTGGAGAGAGCGCTCAGGTATTCTGGAAACGGTAGGGAAGGGAGCAGAGAAGGCGTTTATCTTGCCCTCACTGTGTCTACACTGCAATTGAACACTCATGGCTGGCCTATGTCAGCAGACTTGTATTTGTAGGGCTTGGGCTATGGGGCTACAATGTGGCATATGTGGTGGGACTCAGGCTGTGGTACCCACAACTGTTGCAGGGTCCCAGAGCCTGGGCTCCAGCCCAAGCTTTGATGTCAACACTGCAGTTTTATAGCTCCATGGCCTGAGTCCTGCAAGCTGGAATCGGCTGACATGGGCCAGGCATGGGTGTTGTCCTGCAGTGTAGGCATACCCAGGGATGTGACAAAGAGGTGGGTGAGGGCAGCTGCAGTAGCAAGTTGTCCCTGCTCACAGCAGCCACCTGTCTGGCTTCATGCTCCTCACCACAACTTTTCCTTTTACACAATTAGCAGCAGCTCCCGTGCTGGGGGGAAGGGGGACGTTTCCCCTCTCCCCACACAAGTTCCCCAAATGGCATGGCTCTTCCTAGCCCACTCTTCCAAGCCAAGGCTGGCTTCACATCTCCCCCTTCCCCCCCTTTCAGGCACCCGATCTCCCCAGTACTGAGGAGGCTAAGCTGGAGGAAGAGCAAGGCTTGGACTGCCCATCTTGCACCCTCCCCACATACAGAAGAAATACTGTCGGGTAGGAAACCTAGATCACCCCCACTGCTCGCTCTCCCTTCCCCCAACATGATGATTTAGCTGTCCCTGCTGATGTTTAATGTTGAATAAAGTGTTCAGCTTTCACATTTACTCCAGTTAGTCAATGTGTACAATGGGACTCTAAGAAAAGTTAACATGAATCAACGAAATGTGTAGTCCATGAGCATAAGTTACAATGAGCAAAGGCCACTTTTATTCCTGAATGAGAGCAGCCAAAGAGGTGCTTTAAATTATGTGCACTGACTTCACACCTTTAGTTTCTTACTTTCGTGATTGTCTCGGTATAGATCTGAGCTAGCAAAAGAAACAGCTGAATAGAGCTAGATACACAGAAGCGGTTTGAGGCCGGCTGCGGCAGCTGGTACCCCAGGCGGAATGCACGATTGGCGCCCCCGCCTGCATGGCCATCAATGGACTGACGTCATCATTGGGCACCCTGGGCAGTGGCTGAGTCCGCCTATAGTCACGGGCCGCCCCTGTAGATATGATGATATGCCTAACTGACCTTTTTCAATTCTACCAAGCAGTTCAAAACTTCACTCTCTCCTCAGTATCCAATGACGATTGATTCCACTTTCATTAAAAAATAAAGCAAACAAAATAGGCCACTTCTTGTTCTGGGTAGGGTGAGAAGAAGGCTTTTTCCCAACCTTAGTTGAGGAACAGGTGGGATGAGAGGGAGTGGAACCGGGTGAGGAATGGGAGTCCCAGACACACAGGTCTGCAATGAGAGAAGAGCAGTGGAAATAGGAGAAGGAAATGATGGCTTTGCTGAGGTGTGCGGCTTGGGGATGTGAAGAAGTCAGCTATACAACTAACTGATAAATCTAGGCTTATCGGTTAATCTAGCTGATTACTCATACCCCTCTCCCCGTGCCCCCGCTGCCTCTGTAGCAGAAGCAGCAAAGGGAGGGGGAAACTATCAGAGGCAGCAGCACAGGGGGGTGGCAGGGGGCAGGGGTTTAGAGGTAGGGGAGGCTGCTGCAAAGCTCGCTGTGGGCAGAGGCTAATCCCCAGCAGCAGCCCCTGTCCATGGGGGTCCGAGCTCCCTGCAGACAGAAGCTGGAACGAATGCAATCTGGTGCACATGCAATCAGAGGCAGCAATGTGGGGTGCCAGGCGCATGCTGGTTTGTGAGGTTTAAAACCCAGTTTCTCGTGAAGACCAGCTGCCTGCTGCCCCATGCTACTGCCTCTGTATCAGAGGCAGCAGTGTGGGGTGGCAGCAGCCCGTCTGTGGGGTGGAGGGTTCCAAGCTCCCTGCAAACAGATGCTGCTGCAAGCGGGGAGGGGGAAAGAGGCTGCTATGAAGCAGCCTCTGTCTGCGGGGAGTATGAGGTGGCAGGTGGCTCCCCGGGAGTGGGGCTGGATCGCACTGGCTGCCAATCCTACCCCCTGGGACTATAGAATAGTTAAGTAACCAGTAAGAATTCATGCAGTTACTCGACTATTCAGTTACCTGATATCTAACACCCTTAATGCAGCTTGGGTGAGGAAGGAAAGATAGGCAGGTGTAAAATTGTGCAAGGGGTTTAAAGGTAAGGAAAGGAACCCTGAACTTGTTAGGAAAGGTTTCTGAAAAGGCAGCTGTAAATGGTCATTTGATTTTCATGGCAGCCAAACCTTACCAAGTAATTTACAAAATGAAGGTAATTTTTTTTATTTAAAAATACATAAATGAATATGTAATGATTCCTAAGAGCTTAATATTGAATTCAATGTCCTATCTTAAGCTTTTTCCTCTAGATTCACCTCATCCTTTTCCCCAAATTGTACAATGCTTGATTTTACTTTGACCTAGAAGATAATCCTGTCTCTCTTTCTCTGCTTCAGTAACATCATTTTCTCTTTATCAGTTTCCTTGAAAACTGTAGACTTTGAGATGCTTTGAAAACAGACAAGATAGGAGGCAAGGTGATTGTTATTGTGTGGGCAAAAAAAGGAAGCATTGTTCCAACGTGATGGGTGAAGGTATCTTCAAGGATATTTTTGTGTGTGATATATGACAGGAAATTAAGAAGGCTGTGTAAGGAATACAATCCAAAGAAGTAGACCATTATTTTCACATTAGGGAAGTGGAAATGTTTACCAGCTCCTATATTAATTTTGTTGGTGCACTTAGCAGATTTCTAACTTCTTGTATCCGTGTGAGATCCCATCCTGTCCATTAGAACTGATTGGACAGGAAACAAATTTTTCCACATCCTCCCCCTCCAATCTGGTATTTGGAAACAAGAATGATTACTCTTGGTTTAGGCTGACTTGTTTATGTATGCATGATGCATGCCATTAGAAGGTGCTGATCGAGTAGAGCCGAATTAAATAAACACTCCATCTGGCATCTGTGCGCTTTTTTTTTTTAAAGGTCCTGAAAAATTGTTCTTGAGGACTTGTGAGCTCTGTGTTCATAGAACAGAATTCATTTCATACTCACTGCTAAGTTATATGTAGTACCACGTGTCACACATTATGCAAGTTACATAATTAGCTAACCTGCACATTTAGTCAAAATTGACTTCAACCACAAATATCAGTCCTGAAAACCCCACTGGGGAGAGGGTGTTCTCTTACAGGGTTTCTCCTGAGTGAAAAAAGCCACTAAGTGGAGGCAGGGATTTTATTGGTTGCTTCACGCGCACACCCCCAAGTCCGAACAAGGATTTGTGAAGAGCCAGCAGGAGGTTGGGGGGGGAAGTAGCAGTAATGAGGACAGAGGCTGATGCGGGGGAAGCCATGTGTGGCTGCTGAACTATTTCAAAAAATAGGCCCCCGGCTCCTCCCTCAGATGCCACTGATGCTACCATTGTGCCACCACCTTCTCTCTGCTGCTCCACATAGACAGGCAGGTGGAGAAGAAAGCAGGACAAAGAGGGTCTCTGCACTCGTCTGGTGCCACATCAACCTCTGTTCGTGACCAGGTATGACTGCAGCCCAAAACCTGTGGCTAGTTGAGCTCAGGAATGCACATTGGAGCAGCCAGCATGGCATTTATTAGGTGATTGGTTCCAGACCTGCATAATGCTGTGTAGATGCTGGAGCCCCAGGTTGGAAACTAAGGTTCAACAATTCCTAACCTAGGCTTACAAATAAGCATAGACACTCAAGACATAAATTTACAAACCCAGGGTCTGCTAAATCATGTTCTACTAACCCAGAGCTCATGTAGATGTACCCTTGGCAGCCTTGTGCAAGTGTGATAAGAGGAAGATTCCTAGACCTACCCAGTTCCTGCCATGGTTGAGCTGTTGCTGGGCAGGCAGCTTGTGCAGAACAGAGCTGTGTCACACTTAAGAGAATGCAGTCTCCTTTCGTGGATCTGCCCTAGGTAGCTTTCCCCCAATCCAAAGCTGGAGGGATAGGGAGTTAGATTCTTCCTTTAGTGTAGCAATGCACTCGGCATAATGAATCCAAAGCACGCTGTGCTGCCGACTTATATTGGAGTATGAATTATTAAGGAAAAAGCTATTAGAGAACAAACCTTGACATTTTTAATAGCATTACTGCTGAAACAGAAGGCTGTGAATGCGATCATGAAATGTACAAATATCCAATCGAAAAAGCTTAGTTTTAAACCAGGGCATCACTTTAAAAATAGGTAGTGATTAAATGGATGTTCACAGAATAAAATCCATTTTCAAAAAATATGATTGATTTGTCACAGCACAAAGTGGATTTTTTAAAAACTTAATTTTCTCTTCACTCTTTGCTTGCTGTTGGCTGGGTTTTTTCATTTTGTGCAGACTGTAAACTAGGCTGACCTGTTTCTATCAGTGCTAGAGAATGCGAGCATTGCCAGCATGTTTACAACTGCTTAGCATGCTGCTAACACAGCATGTGTCCACATGCTGGTGTATGCATTTGACTGAAGAGGAAGGAAGTGGTAGGGAGCAAATGACTGAATTCAAGGAAGTAGTAATAATAAAATATAATTGTTCTAAAACTAAATATACAGATGATATGTGAAAGTGCCAGGACTAGAGCTCCTTGAAATGCTAGCTCTTCATCCCTCTCCCCTCAAAGGGGATACTTAGGATGTGGGGGGCATAACTGTCCATCTCCCTCACACCAGCCACTGGAGTTAATTATCATTATCAGTGAGAAGGCTGCTCACTGCATGCTTTTAAAAGGTTGCACAGCAGGCGTGATCTACATGCTGGTGAGAGTTGTGAGGCATTTGGACTAGAGCTGGTCAAAAAATGGAAAAACGTCTCTCAAAAATGTTTTCCTTTTTATTGTCAATTTCCAAATTAACATTACATATTTTATTTTAGACCAGTGTACATGTGATCTGAATGCAGCTCAGAGCATACGTGGCACTGACTAACTTACTCTACGTATAATATACTTCCTGTCTTCCTTAATTTGTTACCTTTTTCCTGTCATGACTGTCTACAATGACCTTGAACTCTCAAGACATATGTTCCTTTAGGTTAACAATTTAAATTTTCAGGCAAAATGAGAGTCAAATAAAATTAATGGTATTATCATTCCAGGTGGGGTAAGACTTTAGGGATGTTAAGGACTAGTCGACTATCTGATAAGCAAGTGCTTATCGGATAGTCAGTTGACTAAACTATCTCCCCCCCCCCCTTTTGCTGTCTCTATTAGATAGTCAGCAAAGGGGAGGGGGGAGAGGGAGTCGTTCAAAGGGGCAGCACCACACAGCTGAGCCTGGGATCAGTTGTGCAGTGCTGCCACCCATGGAGCCCGGGGTCAGCTGGAAACTCCCCAGCTGATCCCGGGCTCCAGCGTGGCATTTCCGCAGAACCCAGGATCAGCTGGGGAGTCCCCAGCTGATCCCGGGTTCCGCTGAAATGCCGCTGGGGGCTCTTGTGCATTTCAAAGCTGGCACCCACGTGCAGCCCGGAGTCAGCGGGACCTCCCACTGGCTCCAGGCTGCACACGGAATTCCGCATTCGTCCTTTAAATGTACAAGAGCCCCTGCCAGGGCTCTTGTACATTTAAAGGAAGAATGCAGAAGTGCCTATCAACTAGTTGAGTAGTTGATGGAAATTCCATTGACTATTCGACTAATCAATTAACCGTTACTTAACATCCTTAGGACTTTCATAATCACTTGTGCGGTAACTCTGATACCACAGAAGATACTGATAGTTTCATCCTTTATCTCATTGAGAGCAGAATTATGCAAAACCTGAGCATTTTGAAAATCCCATGCAGTGTGTAATGTGGTGTACATTGTGTGTGTTTATTTATACACACTCAGAAATATTGAGGTATCATTGCTGAGGCAACCTCAGGAACGCACTATTATTGAATATGGGGACTGTGTGTGTCTGTGTGTGTGTTTGCATGCGTGCACACAGTACCAGAGATGTCCGTAGTGCTTTGTAGATGAGCCATACTTGGCAGGAAGGAAATTGAAATCTAAATTAGACACAACAAAACATGAAAACATCCGCTAAGGATGTAGGGTCTGGTAATGTAGGACAGTCTCCACATAAAATCAAGTCATGGGCATTTGATTTTATATAATATGCATTGTGGTTTTAGTGTTTTGTTCTTGTGAGAGTTGGAGATGGCAGGCTTCAGTAGGTATTTGAAAGACAAAAGAGTGATTAAGTGGGATCAGGGAGGTCTACAAATTGTGGTGGGCTACAGGGGATTAAATATAGCACTTGAAGAAGGAGGATCCAAAGGTATGATAAAAGCAAGGAGGCATGGTGGGTGTGGGTTTCAAAATATGGGAGGAGAAAGAGTTAAGGTAGCCTCTCTTGACCTGTTAGAAATGGGAAATAAGAGGGACATCTCTTTTTAGCAGCACAGGGTGGAGAGTTGAGAGAACGATAAGAATAGCCAATAAATGGTTCTGCATGCTACCACAAAGGCTAGCTCTGTGCTACCACAGTAAATTGATCTAAGCTGTGCTACTTCATTACGTGATTAACAGAACTGAAGTCAGTGTAGCAAGATTCACTTACCATGGTGTCTACTCCACACTGTGTCAAAAGGCAAGGCTCTCCCATTGACTTACCTTTTTCTTCCCGGGGAGGTGGAGAACAGAAATCGACAGGCGAGCACTCTGCCATCAACTTAACAGATCTGCTAAAACTGGTGCTGATTAAACTCCATAATGAAGAAATGCCCAAAGAAACTACTTCACCTAAGGTGGGGAGGTTAAAAGTTTCAACATTTCATGCTCTTTGCAGTAGTTACTTTTTAGTGCTGTATAAAGCTGAGTAAAATAAAATTAAAGAGTTTGTTAATATTTTCACTATTGCATCAGGCCCCGTTAGGTTTTTCTTTGTGTCCTAATTAGTCTTTCCATGAGACCTATTGTGATAAAGATCACACATCACCTGGATACCTAGGCAGTGGCCTAAACTATTCTCTGCCTCAGTCAGGGTTAAAGTTTGGTCTGTCTCTGACAGCATTAGTAAGTTATGAAACTGAATTATTTTCCAGTATTGCTACACTGTTCACTTTTGTCACAATTTTAAAAATAAAACTGAATGGGGAAAGGGCATAAAATATCACCTTTCAAATTGCTTAGTGTGATTTTAGTGCAACGTAGAATCAGCATTTGATTAACATGCTAATCTTTAATAAGTGCTGAACAAATTATCCACAAATTATCTGCAATATGCTTAATCTTAAAAAATCTTCACATAGGCCTGATTTGCAGAAACCTTTTGTTTCAGCCAAAGTAAGGAAATGTTTGTTTCCATTACAAAATATGTGCCAGTCATGTGGACATAAACAAAACTATTCTAATACATTTAAAAGGTTCTTAAATTGTAACAAAGTAGTTTCCCGGCCACTGTGCAGGTACACACCTTTGTTAGTAAAAATACAATGGTGTAACACAACAAAAATGGGAGGAGAGGAAGGGATCTGAAAACCAAACTAATTTTTACTTATTATTATTCTAAAATAATTAGTTATGTTGTGAAAATGGGTTAAAGAAATTTGAATTTGCCTTTTTTCAAATGTGATTTTTTTTTTTAATTGATGGCACCATTGGCTTAGATAGCATTGCAGTTACAAGCAGTATCCTAGGATGTAGGATTAAAATAAAACTATTTAAAAGGAATCCATGAGGAAGTAATGTAGTAGCTTTGTCGTCTTGAATACACTATAAGATTTTTGACTTTTTAATAATCTCTTCAGAGGATTATCCCTTATACGCAGTAAGCTTCTTACACTTAAACCTCACATCCATTTATTCTAACTGGCTAACAATTAGTTAGGTAAATGTAAATAATCAGTTTAACTTTATATCATTTTGTATATTCATCTTAGACCAGATTAGCTTCCTGTTAAAAATCAGCCTCTATGGCCAGATTTTCAAAAAAATGTAATACCAATAGTAGGGGCCACATTTCTTGGAAGTAGTTAGGTGTTAGGAATAACAGGAACTGTGAGGTACAATACACTTCTGAAAATCTGGCCACTTCATTTAGGGTTGTAAGTATGAACTGTGCTTTTTTGAAAGTCTGGACCTTGTAATCTACTTTCAGTAATGTGCTTATATGACTTCTGAAATTTCCTTAAGATGGCGATTAGTAAATCTAGATAACTTTCAGGGTGGTGGGGATGAAACTCAGTCTGTGATGTTGCCTCTTTAACCATAGTCATAAAAATGAAGTCCAGCCTCCTGCTCAGAGACAGGGCCAAGTGAACCTAGACCAAGGCTGGGCAAAATACGGCCCATGGGCTGGATGCAGCCCGCCAAGCCACCAGATCCAGCCCAAGAGTCCCTTCTTGCCACACCTGCCCCTGCACACCATTCAGAAAAGCGGCTGCCAGGCCTAATTTGTTTCAGAGCTGTGAGCCAGGGGGAGGGAAGAGATGCTTCATTTGCTGCCCCCAGCACAGTCCTGTTGGCTGATTTCTAGCCAATGTGAGCTGCCTGTTTCAAGAACAGGCAGCACAGGACACACCTCTCCCCACAGGCCTTTACTCACAGACACACATGGCCCCCGCAGCCTGTGCAGGGCTGGGCGGGCAGGGAGACTGCTTGAGAAATATATGCTGGGCCGCTGGCTGGTAGTCACCTAGGTATGTCTCCCAGTCAGAGCCTGTCTCTGGCACCCCAGCCCCTTCCTCCCCCCAACCCTCTGCCCCCCATCACAGACTTTGGAGACCCATATCCCCTCACAAACCTCAGTCTCCTGCCCTAGGTCACAACCCAAACCCCCTGTACTCCCCTCCTGGACCCCAGCCCCATGCTCCAGGTCACAACTCCCTCACAGACCCCACATGCCCTCCTGCACCCCAGTCCCTTACCCCACACTCTGTCCCAGACCCCACACCTCCTCCATTAATATCATGGAAGAGTGTGGCCCTTTACCACTGGCTCAAATCTTGGGGTGGCCCCCCCCATCAAAAATTATTGCCTATTCCTGACTGGTGTTTGTCTAATGTGCGGTTATTAACTTCCAGTAAAGGGGATTTCCCAACCTCCCTTGAAAACAAGTTCTAGTACTTAACTATCCTTATCATTAGAAAGGTTTTTTCCCTAATATGTAGCCTAAGGCCAGGTCTATGCTGGTAGAAAAAATTGATGCAAGATACACAACTCCAGGTACATGAATTGTGCTGCTAGAGCTTACATGCCTTGCACTGATATTTCTGGGGCAGCTCCATAGCAAGAGGTCAAGGGAAAATACTCTCCCGTTGACTTCCCTTACTCATGACAGCAAGGAGTACCACAGTCAATGTGGACACCCTCAGCATTTGATTTTAGCGATGCTTTACTAGACCCATGACATTGAGCCCCAGAAGATCCATCACTGGAGCATCGATCCTCCGGTAAGTGGAGATGGGTTTGCTGCAGATTAAACACATTACTACTTGTTCTAGTTTTAGTGGACATGGAGATAATTGAGCCACCATCCTTTTTATTAGAACCTTTAATATACTCTCAGATTGTTGTCAAATCCTCCCTCAGTCGTCTTTTCTCAAAACTATTCATTTTTTTTAAACCTTTTCTCATAGGTCAGGTTTCATAAACCTTAAAGCATTTCTGTTGCTTTCTACTGTTCTCTCTTCAGTTTGTCCATCTTCTTTCCTAAAAGGTGGACCCTAAAACTAGACACACTATCCAGCAGAGGGCCCCACTAGTGTCAGAGTGAGACAGTTACCTCCTCTAGCTTATGTACAACACTCCTGTTAATACACCCTAGAATTATATTACCCTTATTTATCAACTGCATTGCATTTAACTCATTCAATTTGTGATCCACTATAACCCTCTTCCTACTTTTCCCTCTCACTGAATCATGTTCTGCAGTACTGCTGCTTGAAGTTGTTCCCCACTTTGTAGCTGGAGATTTGATTTTTTTTTTTCCTTAATGCGTGTAGTACTTTTGCACTTGTCTTTACTGAATTAGATCTTGAGTCTAACTGGGGCTGAGAGAGCATGAAAGACTATTATGCCAAAAGGTGTACAATTAAGGGAAAAGTCAGTGTAGATGAGGGCAGTGGGAGGGCCACTCCAAGATTTTGGTAAGTGCTCAAAGGCTGCGCTTTCCTATGAAAGGGGTGCAGCTTGGGTGCAGAAAGGAGCTTGGGGTAGGGGATTGGGTTGCAAGAGGGGGGTGTAGGGTCTGAGAAGGAGTTTGGGTGAAGGAGGGGGTTGTAACCTGGGGCAGAGAGTGCAAGGTTTGGGAAAGAGTATGGCTGAAGGAGGGGGTTGTAACCTGGGGGAGGAGTGCAGAAGAAGGTGCAGAGGTTTGTATTATGATCTGGTGCAGCAGAGGGTGGATGGGTGGGGAGGGGGTATGGCTGCAGGAGAAGATTTGGCCTGGGGGAGAATGTAGGAGGGGGCGCAGGGTCTGGGGGAGAGTTGTGACGGGGAGGGGGTTACAGTGGGTTTGAGTCGTGGGTGATCTGGAGCAGAGAGTTGGGGCAGAGAGTTGGGATGCCAGAGGCAGGCTCTGGCTGAGAGGCACTTAGCTAGGCAGCACCCAGTCGTCAGCCCAGCAGGACCTTCAGGCAGGTTCCCTGCCTGCTGCAGCCCCAGGCCACTCAAAGTGGCTGGCTGCTGGAGCCACGTGTGTCTCTTCACCGCGTGCCTGGTAGGGGAGATTTTGTGTGCTCTCTGCACTGCAAATACAGCACAAGTAGCTCCCATTGGCCAATTTCTGAAGTCTCTTCCCTCCTCTCCCACCCCCCGTCCCCGGAGTGCATGGCACCTAGAGGCATATGGCCCCAGAAGCTAGCTTTGAGCAGCCTAGGGCTGTGGCAAGCAGGGAGGCTGCTTGAGGGTCTTGGTGGGCTGGATCCAAAGGCTTAGCGGGCTGGATCCAGCCTGCAGGCCGTATATTGCCTGCTCATGATATAGTTAGTTTATTTTCTTAACCCTTAGATCCATCTATGACTTGAGTATAGTAGTATCTATTTTGTGGAGATACTGATTCTTAATTCATTTTTTGCAAAGCATTTTGACATCCTGAGATAAAATTAGTCTCTGATCAATCAGTAAATTTAATATCTAATAGGTAACTTATTCATATACCATATTGTGTGTATTTACAATAGGGAATAGTCCTGCATGATAGGATATGGATTAGGTCATCTAAGGGATAATCTTTTTCTATCTGTTTTCTGTAAATATTAGTCAGTAAAATGTCTTTAAACGCTGTTCAGAGTATAGTATTGTTGCCACACACCATTCAGTTATGCACCAGATGACAAGTTTTTGAAACCTTTGGCACATCAGCAGTACATTAATGTTCTTTAAAAGTCTGAATTTGTGAGAAATCACAGTAGGGGATTTTAAGCAGATAAAGTCTGTGTTAATGAGATGGAGGGGTATGAACGAATTGCGCATTTTCCCCAGGGTCTTGAAAAAGGCAGTCAGGGCAGTTTTGTTTGTGGGGGAGTAATTGAGCTGGTTAAGAAACCTCTGTTTACTCCTACTATAAAAAATATACAGTTCTTTTAAAAAATAAAATATTTTTGTGCATTTGATTCAGTTTCACCAGAATTTCATTTTGGAAGAAAAAGGAAGTGAAAAGTTGTGACAGCATTGAAATGATCTGGAATGAAACATTTGAATACTTCATTGTGAAACTACTATATAACATTTTGTATTGTATTACATTTAAATGTTAATATAATACAAAATAAATGGAAACCAAACCCTTGAATTTTGATAAAACTAAAATGTTTTAATCAGGTTTTTTTTTTTCCCCAGAATTGTCTCTCATAGAGCATTTGTAAATTTATGGTGGTTCTTCGAGTGCACACTCATGTCCATTCAATGGTAGGTGTGTGTGTAGTGTTGGCAGCATTGCCAGAGATTACTTCAGTGGTATCAGTCAGACTGGCTCTCGTACCCGTTGATGCTCTGTACTTATGCTCTGGTAGAAGGAGCGCCACTGGCCATGCATCCTCTGTTTCTTTTTACCACCCATGATGGTTGCTGGCAGGTCCACCACTGTGGGGCAGGGGTGAGAGAGGAGATAATTGCCCTGGGGCCCAGTGATTCAGAGGGGCCTGGATCTCCCACCCGACACTGGTGTAGCAGCCAGAGCCCCAAGCCCTTTAAATTGCCACTGGGCAGATCTGAGGGCTGGTGGGGTGGGCCCCCGGCACTGTGCTTTGGATGTTGCTGAGAGCTGGCTGCCTGGCCTCATCTCTTCTGCTTTTCTGGAGTATAGAACCAGCTCCCACCACCACCTTGCCCAGGAGCTCATGGGGGCTGTTGGCTCCCTGGTTGCTAGAACAATCCCTGTTCTTCAGCAAGGCTTCTCAGTAGTTTCTGACTCTGTTTTCATAGTTTGTAAATAGTGTTAATGTAAATAGAGATTCTTCTCCCTCTTGCTGAGGGTGTCTGCCCCTGGGGCTAGGTATGACCTGGTTCCTAGCCTTGAAAGCTTGTGTTTCCTGTAAGCCCATGAGTGACCCACAAACCAGTTGTCTGAAGTTTTGGGGAGAAACTCACATGAGAGACCAGTGCCAAATTTGTTAGTGCTTTTGACCCCCCACATGAAGAAAGGATGGAGATAAGATGGAAGGTTATCCTAATGGAAGCTTCTCTGGGAGCCAAGCTCCTCTGATCTGTGCAGAGCACATCAGCATCACTACAAAGTGCTCCTCCACCACTGTGCGCTTCCTGGCACCAATCCCTATCTCTGGTGTTGGGCGCTGCTTTTTGCACTTCTTCCTCAGACAGAGGGTGCTCGCTGGTGCAGAAGAAGGTGAAACATCAGGAAGGGAGCAAAGTGAAACCTGCACTGGGTCCCTCTCCACTCCTCATCCCACAGTTGTACTGTCCACTCTTCCAGAACATGAAGTCTTGTGCAGGACTCTGTCAATGCTTGGAAGTTATCACGACTGCAGCAGACTGATGGCATCATCAACACTGAAGGCCTTTGTAATAGCCTAGCAGTGGTTCCCTGTAAGCTGAGCACTTGTACAGCCACTCAGGAGAGATTCAAATACTGCCCCGCTGATTAGCGCCCACTTTGTTTCTACTGGTGATGCAAATTCACATATGCCTCTTCACATTGACTGAAAAAATCCACACATGGGAAAGATTAGAGGGAACATTGCAGCCTGGGACTTATGGATATTCCTGGTCCTACCAGTTCTCATGGGGCAGACCGTGTCTCCTACCACAGTGAACAGAACATAAGAATAGTCATACTGGATCAGATCAAAGGTCCACAGGGGCAGCGACAGGCCCCTGGGCAAAGTGTGGGTGGGTGGCGGGGGGAGGGGGTGGCTCCATGCTCCTGGAAGGGGTAGGGACTGAGGTGGAAGAGACTAGGCCAGGCCACAGTCCTGAGCGCCACCTGGGGCACAACATGCCGGTCCCTAGGCAGCCCTCACCACTCCCAGAGCACAGCACCCCCCTCCCCTAGCCCTGGAGTGTGCAGCGTGGCACTCCAGAGGTGATTTTGAAAGGCCTGGGGGTCCAGCCACTGCAGTAGCAGTGGCGGCATCTGGGAACCCCAAGCCCCTTTGAATTGCTGAACCCTGGGGCAAGTTCAATAAATGCTACAGTAATTCACCTCTTTTATATGTTAATTCTTAGTTGGGCAGTAGTACAGCTATGCTGTTATCTTTATTAAAATATTAATAATTGGAAACCAATTTCATGCCATTTTTAACAGTGTTTGTGTCTGTCAGATAGAAACTGTGGATATTTATATTGAATTGGGCCCTTAATTTTTTAAAAAAAAGTAAGATGGCACAGATAAAACTCTGTCAAAGCTATACTAAAATATACACTTTAGTTGAACCAAAAGTTATGGGTTTAATATAGGAATTGCTGGGTAAAATCCTATGACCTGTGTTTATGCAGGAGGTCAGACTAGAAGATCATAATAGCTCCTTCTGTCCTTAACTATTCCCTGGCGTTCATAAACAATTGATGCTTTTCATATATGCTAAGAGCTAACATCATGGACATCAGACATGAGGATGTTTAACAGCAAGGCATAAATTAAAGGGGTTTTGTAAGGTTTAACAGATTTTTGTCATTGAGTTTCTAAGAATAAATGCTACTCTGATGCGCTCTACTACATAGGGGCTCACTTGAGAAGAGAAAGGGGAACTTGTTCAGATGATCCTTTAATGGAAGGGGAGGTTAAGGGTCCTGGATAGCCAGAGGATTCTTCACAGAAGGGTCTTTGTGTGGAGATTGCAACAGTATATCTTCTGAAAGATGAACAGACACTCAGGAGTAAACTTTTTTAAAAGCTATTTTTGAGGAAAAGTTCACATTATGAAGGGATATCTTGTTCTACCCCTGAGTTATTTTGTGTTAAGAACTCTTATTTGAAAACTGTTTTAATTCTGTTCCTGATTCTTAACTTTATTTTTAGCTTAATTGTACATGAGAAAAAGCTTGTTGAACTGCATGATTTAAAAAAAAAAAAAGACTAACTTAATAAAGCATTGTTAAACGTATTTGTAAGGATCTGCTTATTGAGGAAGGAAGTCTGTTCCTAGCATTTCTCTACATCATTTGTAGAGATTCTTTGACTTTGTATAGAAGTTCAACAATTGCCTATTATTTTCTAAATCTTTTTTTCCAGAAAACTGAGAGCAGAAGACACAATTGGATGTTTAAACGAGCTGAAAGGAGTTGTTAAATTTGAGACAGAAAGGGGGAATTAAAGTCTGTTAAATATTTTATTGCTTTATCCATCCATTACAAATGAAAGTAGAATTTACTCCATTTGTCTTTGATAACCCAATCAACTGCTTGTATTTGATAATACTGAGCAACAGTGACTCACTCAATTATGTTTTAATGAGATAATGAATAGAATCTTATTTTACTACAATAGAAAATTCTTCCAAAAGAATTGTAGAATCACTTTACTTTGAGTCAGAAGTATATTTTATAGACTAGTAGTGTTGAAGCTGGCTATTTAATATATGTACCATCTTAAATGCATGTTCCCATTCTTGCTAGTGTATAATGAGCTAATACAAATTTGAAGATAATTTTTATGTTTTTTGAAGGAGGCTGGCGGCCATGCTTAGAAATTTCTCAGTTTAGTGTCTAGCTGGTAAATACTTTATTTCAACAGTGTATATGTTACATTTATCTAAAGTATTTAGATTGATGTGAATGGAATGAGAAATAGAGAATTTAAAATAAACAGATATAATTTTATTAAATTATTCAGGGAGAAAAGGAAACATCCGAATAGCTAAGGGCCCTTGCTCTCATCCTTCTCTCTGAATGCCCTGAATTCAGCTGGACCATAGTGGAACTGCTGCATATGTGAGGCAAACTGCACACCTGGACTCCACATCTTCTATAATTTTGGGGTGTAATGATAACTTCTTCTAGGGCAGTTGAATGGGAAAGTGGGTGTGACCAGTGGATTGCCATTACACAGATCCACTGGCTGCAAACTTCCTTACTGGAGAATCACAATGATTTTGTTCTAGGGTCAGCAGAAAGTGGCAGAGCTGGTTCTTTGAATTCCAGGGATTGCAATCACCAGGTAGAAGGCCTCAATTGAAATAATCAATTTTAATTTTTTCCATTTTTACTTTATTTACTAAAGAAAGGTACGCTTTCACTGGCTGATATAACCATTAGGGATGTTAAGAGGCATGTAATTCATTAATCGTGTAGACGAGAGGAGCCAGAGGTAGGGTGATAATTCAAAACGATCAGGACAAACTGGAGAAATGGTCTGAGGTAAATAGGATGAAGTTTAATAAGGACGAATGCAAAGTACTCCACTTAGGAAGGAACAATCCGTTTCGCACATACAGAATGGGAAGTGATTGTCTAGGAAGGAGTACTGCTGAAAGGGATTGAGGGGTCATAGTTGACCACAGGCTAAATGTGAGTCAGCAGTGTGACACTGTTGCAAAAAAAGCAAACATGATTCTGGGATGCATTAACAACTGTTGTGAGCAAGACATGAGTAATCATTCTTGTGCTCTACTCTGCACTGAGCTGGAATATTGTGTCCAGTTCTGGGTCCCACATTTGAAGAAAGATGTGGAGAAATTGGACAAGGTCTAGAGAAGAGCAACAAAAAATGATTCAGGGTCTAGACAACATGAGCTATGACATAAGACTGAAATAATTGAATTTGTTTAGTTTAGAAAAGAGAAGACTGAGAGGGGACATTATAGCAGTTTTCAAGCATCTAAAAGGGTGTTCCAAGGAGGAGAGAAAAATAGGACAAGAAGCAATGGGCTTAAAGTGCAGCAAGGGAGGTTTAGGTTGGACATTAGGAAAAACTTCCTAACTGTCAGTGTGGTTGAACACCGGAATAAGTTGCCTAGGTTGTGGAATCTCCATCACTGGAGATACTTAAGAGCAGGTTGGATAGACCTCTATCAGGGATGATCTAGATGGTGCTTGATCCTACCGTGAGGACTTGATGACCTCTTGAGATCACTTTCAATTCTAGTATTCTGTGATTCTCCTAAACATCCCCCATCAATGCTGCCCCTCTGTTGCCACCGAAGTGGAGCCTCGCAGGATTCATTTTTGTACCCTTTCTTTATTGTCCCCATCTTGTCTGCAAGACTTCTTGCATTCCAATATTCACGTGTAATGAGGTCATGTCAAAGAAAGCCATCTCCTGCGTGTGTATTCATTGTGTGTAGTTCACTAGTGTCTTTCAACGTCCTTTGGCTGGCCATTGTGTAAGAGCTATAGTACAGCAAATCCAAGAGCACTGTGCATCTGGGTTCTGGAAATGCCTTAGCATAGTCATAATTAGACATTGCTTAAACCTGCTTCAGTAAATCTCTGAAGAAGTTTCTCTCTAAAGAGTCAAAAATCCAAAAGCAAAAAAAGTTACTGAATGCAATAAAAAGCACCATTGCGTACAAGAAAAAATATAATATAAATATATACACACACAACTAAGGGAAATGAGTAGGTCTCTTTATGTATCCAAAAGCATGTCCTACATTTCAATGAGCTTCAGTGTCATGTTTGCTTACTGAATTAAAACAACAACAAAAAATAGCACATGCAGACAAATATTCCACTAAGGATAGAATGAGCGGTTCACTTTCTCTACGAATTGTAACCATGGTAACTGCATTATCATATCACACTTGTGCCAGGTTTTGAGTGCGAGAAAGATGGCTATTGATTACCAACTGTTAAAGAATTTTTCACTTTTCTACTGTTACAATTCCAAAAGCTTAGTCTGTCACTCTTGAGATCTTGAATACCTGTCATTACTTGTGGTTTATAAGAAGTGACTGTGATCATTAACTAACTGGTAAACAGGCTGGGAAAAAATCCGATCAGGCAGTTTAGAATTCGTTTTTCTCTGACTAGGAAACAAGCAGACAACTCCTTCCTTCCCAGTTTATTCTTTCTCACATTTTTGTTTAATTACATATGTTAATTTGTGCAAAAATCGGGTTAGAGGCCCACTTGGAAGGTTATTGATTTTAAAATGAACAGTTCAACATGAATTATCTGTGTTCATTATATTATGAAAATCTCATTCTTTCTTCAAAGTTTTACCCCTTATGTGATTTGTCAGTCTTGCATTCCTGCAGACGTTGTACTATGGGAAAAACCACAATCTGCACTATAATGATGATCTAAGACAAATCCTTTTGCCTTCGAACAGTTCAGGGATTTTCTTAGCCTTTCTTAAAGCTCTCTCAAAGACATTTATGACATGCCATCTTTATAAGATGAGAGAAATAATACTGCTGTGAAAATAAAATAAAGCTAATATACATTTGCAGTCAATGTAATACTACAAAAATGTGGTGACTTTCTGAACATATACTTTAAAACAGTTGTGCCTAACTATATGCCAGATAAAACAAGAAAAACAGAGGATTTACTAAATACAGAAAAGAATTAGGACAGACAGTGAAACTGACTCACTTGGCTCCTAGGTCAGTGTATATTGTCCTACCGCTAGCCAGAATGAATTTTGTTGTTTTTTTTTTTCCTGAGGAAAGCAGCTAGAGCTGCAGAAGTATCCCTTTTAATACTCCCAGCCATTAGTTGTGAGTCCTGGCCTGAGTGGAGCTGACTGAGACAAAGAAACTAACTCAGTTACGTACGTAGCCACAAAGCAGCCATCCTGGATTGTACACTTTATTTGTGTAGATTTATACAAACCTATCCCAGACTCTAGTTGTCCCTGCTAACTATTTAAAAGTGCAGCTCCAACAGCAATCTACACTAGAACTAACCAACCCTTACAGCAAACTAATTCTATCCCTTCATAATTATTACCCTCAAGCAATATCCCTCCCCTGAAACCCTCTTATATAAGGATGGGTTTTGCATTGTCATTGAAACTCAACAAGTTTGGTCCCTTTTGGAATAATTGGGAAAGGACTTGCAAAGGTGGTGCCCTCATGTTTTGCATCATCTTAAATGAAGGAAGTGCCAGATTGAGTTCCCTCACTGATCTCAGTTATGACAGAACAGCATGAAGAGAGAAGTTGTATCTTACCAGGTCTTATGAATTTAACAACAAAACTTGTGGAAGAGGCACTGTGCATATGTATTAAATGCTTATAACTGGAATCTATTTACTTCAGAACACTCTAATGCCCTTCTGTCCTGCTGTTTGTGTCAAAATTTGCTTTCTCTACCATCTTTTTCTGCATAGTGCTGTTTGGGGTGGGAATGGTGAGGGTCAGAGAAAGTAGTTAAACAAGCTTTACCTATAAGATAATCCCCCTCAGCCCATTTCATTATCTTTGTGATCACTACAAGCTGCTACCCATGTGCCATCTCCTATCATAGTATTAGCACACAGGGACAACTTTTTTTTTAATCAAATACAATGCTAGAACTGGGAAGTTCAGATCTACAATGTGGGACAACTTCCAAAAAAGGCAAATGTGAGGCTTGACAGCCTTTACCTTTAAGTATTATTTTAATAAATGTAAATATTTCCAGGTTTCTCATCTTGTGAGTTTATTTAACAAAGCAAACACAAAATATACAGTCTCATCATCCTTAGAAAGAGCTATCAGATTTATTTATAAAACAAATACATTACAAGATAATGTTCAGGTTTCATAGTTGGCAACCTCTCTTCAGACACCTGAAACAAGTAAAAATACAATTAGGCATCACTTTATGCTGAATTTCATACATAATGGAACCAACGTGTAGGACGATGTAATTCCACTTGATTTTTTTTGTTGGTATGTTTTTCAGCAAGATCAAAGATCCCTTGTGTGCTGTAAGATAATTAACAGCTTGAGCTTGTTTATTTAAAAAAAAAAAACCTGGCTTTGTGTTGTGCTCTCTCCTTCATTGGATTCCTCATCTCATTTTGAATGTGCTACTGCTGAGGGACAGATGGCATCTTTAACATTTTTATTGTATTAGGTACAAATGTCTTTATCCAGTGCACAGTCCGTCTGCTTACCGTGTGTGTGTGTGTGTGTGTGTGTATCTCTGCAGTGAGTGTGTGTGTGTGTGTGTGTGTGTGTGTGTGTGTGTGTATATCTCTGCAGTCATCTTTGGTTTTACCCACAGAGTGATTGCAAAACTGTGCTTGCTGTTCTGTGTGTGTACAGAAGCAACTGCAGCTCTAACGTCCACACCCCCCCCCCCCCCCCCCCGGCAAGAGGAGTGGAAAAAAGATGAACTTATCCATAGAGCAGTAGATCCTTCAGTCCACCCCATCGCTTGTGTGCTTGGAGCTGGAGGGCATACAAGGTATGTATAGCTCGTGCATGTCTTGCATCCTCTTCTGCACCATAACTGCACTTGGTGCTGCTTACCAGAACCTCTTGTACTTGTGGTGGAGAGACATTTGGTGCTACATGTGAACTTTTTATAGATTTGTGGTTAAAACAAGGTTATAAGAAATTAACTCATCAGTGTTGGAGAAAATGACATTAGGGATTTCAAGATGTTCAGCAAAGATAAGACGTGCGCACATGTACAAAGGTGAAAGACTAAATTAATATGCTGTTTGAAACACATCATGAGCCCAAAGAAGAAAACAATTTTATTTCAGGGAACAGGGGAAATATGTGAATAGTTATAAATTCTCAAAAGAAGATTCAAGGTCAACTTACAAAATGCAAAGTTATGGAAAGGTAACAGTCTTGTGTGCAGCTGAAAATAGAAATTATTTGAATACATAAGTGAAGACATAAACCTGCCCCATTTCATGATCTTTCTGATTCTACCGCTCTAGGCATAGCCATTAAATATAGTCACAGTGGTGTTCCCCTGTGCATATTACTGTTTACAAATATGAGAGAGGGGATCAGGTGCAATCTAGTTAGTGTTACCAATTAATGTTCAAAGAATATTGCTATCTGTTGAAACTGCTAATTAGCCTGTTGATACAGTGCAAAGCACAGAAGAAATCCTGTGTCTACTTTTTTTGTTATAGTAACGCAACAGCAAGGAAAATACTCAGATTTATTTTTTTCTGGTGATATGAGTGTGGCTGATATTTGGGAAATCCTGCATCACACCATCTGTTTCCTTCTGATTGTGTATTGCCATGGCCATTGTTGTGATTAATTTCTTTGCTAAGAACAGACTTAAGCACATGAAAGAAAATTAAAAGCTACTTGAAGCAGTGTGATTGTGGCTTAGGCCCTGATTTTAGTGGGATTGTGGGTCTTGGGTACTCTTGGAGTTTGTGTCCTGAATCTTTCGACTTCATCAGGAAAGGGTACTATTCATCTTTTGTGGCATAGTGTACATAGGAAGTAGGTGTAGAGAGTATAGAGAAATATTGCTCCCGCTTAAACGTAATGATTTCCCCACACACATCATCAGAAGAGTTTGAACGAAGAGCCTTCAGCACCACAGAAGGCTCCAGCACTATTTGAACTAAGAGTAACTTAATTAGCTGGTAGCACTACAGGGTTGATCTCCATTGGGTCTCACACTATAGGGGAACATTGATGCACACAGTTTCAGTGTTCTACAGCAGTGTTTCTTAAACTGTGTTCCGCATAACACTGGTGTCCTGTGAACAACTCATGGGTATGCCGCAACCTCTTCTTTGTTTTTGTTGTTTCTTTGTTTTTGGTGGTGTGTGGTGTGGTGTGGTGTGGGTTTTTTTTTTTGGGGGGGTGTCAGCTGGTGGTCAGGGCAGTGAGTGGTGTGTGTGAGCTATACACCCGAGACTTTAACTGCTAGGAGTGGGGTCCCTTAGCAGTGGGCAACCTGGAGGAGGTTGACGGGTGCCTCAAAGAGTTTAACGTCCGTGTCTTTACTGCTAGGATCGGGATCCTTTGCAGTGGGCAGCCAACAGGCTGACAGACGCCCCAGAGTTTAACAGGGAGAGCTTTACACCTCAGACTTTGACTGCTAGGACACAAAGTCCCGTCGCAGTGGGCAGCCTGGGGAGGCTGAGAGGTGCCCCAACGGATCTGTCCCCTGGAAGCGACACGATCCAACGCTCAAGCTCTCCCTATATCTGTCCCTTATGACCAGCTGGAGTTCTTTTGTTTGTGTTCGGTTCGGGTACAGCAGCACGGGTTCAAGTCAGAAACTCAAACCACACTTGCTTATTTGTAGGAGAAAGAAAAGAAAGAAGAAAGAAAACTTGGTTCAATATATATATTTAAACTTATAAAGTGAATGAGGGCACAATCTTATTTTCTTGTTTACAATAGAAGTGAAACAGGTTGATTAGAGAAACTTATAATAGAGTAACTAAATTAAAGTGTACACATAAGAAACACATTGCAGGTATAATTCTCACCCCTGCGTTCCAGACTTGGCGTGGCCAGCGTCTTTCTCTCAATCCCTCGGGAAGAAGTAGGGCGAGGCTGGGCGTCCCACAGACCTCGGGAGACAACATATACCTGCCAGCAGGTATAGATTGGAGCTCAAATGGGGTGGGCTACTAAACCCCTCTTTATACCCCTTGGGTCACGTAGGCTTCTTCCTGGTCTCAAGTGGCCAATTAGGAAAAATGGCTTTGAATGCCAAGTTTCCCACGGAAGGGTGCAAAGCATAATTCACACCTGGGAAACTGCAGACAATGGGCACTCTAGTATGTGATGGGCGAAGATTCCTCTCCTGGGACAGTGTAGGCGTGTCAATTACTGGTGCTAGCCATCAGGGCAGCAGGAGGGGGGCCCCTCCGGTTATCAGCTAGCCCATTTACTGTCTGGTTTCTGTTTATGGTAGAGTCAGGGACAGGCAGCACACCTGCATTCCCAGGGCATCAAAGGCTGACTGCCTTTCTCTTGCTCTCTGGGGGGGGGGGAAAACAAGATGGGGTTCATGTCTGGCTACAGGGGGGGGGGGAGAAAATTTTCATAGGTGTTCCACATAAAAAAAATATTGTTTGGTGTTCCGTGGTCCCAAAAAGTTTAAGAAACACTGTTCTACAGAAGCATCCAACAGCTCAGGAGCGTGCACAGCTAGCACGCACCAGCTAACATAAAACCCAAAAACCAGCAGTGGACTGCCAGCTATGGGGAATGTCCATATACTGTCAGCAGCAAGTGCTGTCTGATCGTGCAAGGACTTCTGTTCAGAAACTGAGCAGGAAACTCTGAGGTGCACTTGCTTTTCATGAACTAACCTGTTGTATAACTGCATGTGACCAGCGCCATCTTATTGCCCCTTGTAAGTCATTTACTCAAGAAAATGTGGAGTGCTGCCAAAGGACGATTTTTTATATCTGTCACAAAATGTGAATCCCGCTTTTTCTCTTTGTGGCGTAGGCATTGAACATCTAGTACAATGAAAATGTCCAAAACAATTGTTTTGTGCATGCTGTATCTGATTTTCCTTCACCTCATTTTGTGTTAATGTGTGTAATGAGTCTTTGAGTGTGATCAGCCTAACCCAACAATTTTGTAAAGGCCTAAGTATTTATTATAGCAAATTAATAATCAACCTGGAAAGCAAATGATATTTGCATAAAGTATCAGTTGTTGCATAAAAAGCCTCCGCCTGAACTTACTTGATTCATACACATGCATTTTCGGAAACTACACGAAACTGTAAGATCTAAGGTTTTAAACTGCAACTCGTGATCTTTGTAATCTTGTAACTCTCAGCCACCTTGCTTATAACTTGCTCTAGCTTGCATTCTCCCCTGAGTGAATGGAGAGAGAGAGGGTATGTCTAGACTACATCCCTTTTTCGGTAAAGAGATGTAAATTAGGCACGTTGATATTGCAAATGAAGCCGGGATTTAAATATCCCGCACTTCATTTGAATAATGGCGGCTGCCGCTTTTTTCCGAAACGGGGCTTTTTTGAAAAAACCCTGGCAGTTTAGATGGGAATCTTTCAAAAATAAACCCTTTTTCAAAAGATCCTGTACGCCGCAAAAAATGAGGTTTACAGGATCTTTCGAAAAAAGGGTTTATTTTCGAAAGATTCCTGTCTAAACTGCCGGGTTTTTTTGTTTTCCGAAAAAGCCCTGTTGCAAAAAGAGCGGCAGCCGCCATTATGGAAATAAAGCATGGGATTTTTAAATCCCAGCTTCATTTGCCTAATTTACATCCCTTTACCGAAAAAGGGATGGAGTCTAGACACAGCTAGAGTGTGAATGTGGGTTTTTTTGGAGTTGCTAAGACTGGAGCATATGGTGATGAGTCATCACAGACTGCTACTTTTGCTGGATAAAGGGGTCTGGGGCATGCTCCCTGATGACAAGGTGAATGAGTCACAGGAGCATTCAGACACTATTTAAGGAGAGGGAGCACATGTGAGACTCTCTCTTTCTTCCCCTGCTCCTGAGAAACTCCTCTCCACAGCCAGTGTCTCTCCTCCTGACCAGCTTCCCTTTAATGTGGCCGCATTACCCCGACTTAGTGCCAAGAAGCACTAAGGAGTAATTACTTTGAATGACTCTGGGGAGTAGCTATTTCAAAATAATGGAATGTCCACACTACCACCATTTCAAAATAACTATTTCGAAGTTAGAATTCTTCCTTGTGGAAAGCAGGAGTTATTATTTTGAAATAACCAGTCCCTTATTTCAATATAATAGGCTTGGTAGTGTGGATGCTCCAGTTGTTATTTGATGAGGGCTAAGGTGTCACAGGCCTCCTTGTTGTTTTTACAGATACAGACTAAGACCCCCTGAGTCTTTTTTTTTTAATTTAAAGTTTAGTGTTCTACACATCACAGCTGCAACAGTTCATCTTTCTCAACAAGGCAGAGTAGGCCTGTCTTATTTTGTGCAGAAGAAATTTTATGCACAGCGCTTCACCTCTGGGGCTCCTGATTTCTCTGTGTAAGTGGAGGGGGGCTTCAGCATAAGTTATTTGATATGGATTCTTCTTCCTTTACTGTCATCACCCAGACACCTGCAGCACTCAGGACTCAAATTGTGACTACAGGTGAAAAGGGTGTAATCATTAAGAATGCATTTTTCAACCACCCCATGAATTCCACTGTCATATAAATTTCATTTAGAATAAAATAAATTCCTAATGCTTTATCATTAGTGAACAAGGCTTTTATTGGTATATTAGTATATCCTATAGTAAATGTTACATTAGTATAAACACCCCTACCAAGAGCAGAAAAAGGTTTGCTGATAGCATGTATTCCACTGCAGTGACAGCCTATCTAGGTCATTTTCATCTGACTATAAGTATTCTTGAAAGCTTGCCCTGTTCGCTAACCTAAATTGGTTAAAAAATACTGCTCACCTACCTTGTATCTCTACAAATATTCTAGGAAGCTGTTGATATTTAGCATAATAGAATTTGAAAAAAGGAGTCTATCTTTAGCTCACTTCAAAAATTTCAGAGAGGGTTTGGAAAAGACTGCATATCAACTAGCTCTATCTCAAATATAATGGAAATTGTGGTAAATCACAAGATATACCGGTAGTTAAATATAAACATAATATCATGGAAAGAGATGACTGCCAAATAAAGCAGTGTTATCAATTTCCTCTTTCTCCCACACTGAAAGAGATGGGAGCACAGACAGTGCAGAATTTCCTGGTATGTTTTAAGAAAGCAGGGCTCCATACCCCGCCTGCCTTCCTTCCCATTGTTAGTTGCTTGTTAAACTCCCAGGAAGATTCGAGATTTTCTTTTATAAGACTTCAGCTTGCATGGTATGAAAACTCTCTTTGATTTCGAAAGGTTTATTCTATACAGGTTTTCTATGTTTTATAGGGGATGAAAATCCTAACCAGACTAAATTGGTGAAAAAGTACACTTTTTCTAGTGTATAGCATTGTACTGGCATCTATATTTTCTTTGGTTTTACTGGTATTGGCACAGTGCTGGCCTTCAGGGGATACAGGCTGATGCAGACGTGGGCACAGAAAGCGTAGTGAGTTTCAACATTAGATTTCTGCCTGGCTGAGTGCTTATTTGTGAATGCATGAAAAGGACTGCCAAGTGCCCTTCTTCACTGAAAACTTACGATGTCACCTTGCAACAATGGAATATTCCTGCACTTCAGCGAGAAGGATACAAACAGAGCCAGTGTTACTTGGAAATGAAAAATAGCTCTTTGATACCCTGGGACGGTGCATGCTGTGGTAAAGAATTATCTAACTGGATGTGTCTTCTTGATTTCATCTAATACAGCATGAAATTGTTTTTAAAAGTTGCAGCACAAGACAATGAAAAATAGGTGGCGTTGAACACTTTTTGCTGTTGGTTTTTGTGCTAGTCTCCTCTGTTTAAGTGAGAATTTTTATTTGCTGCCACTGAAGATGAGAAAGCTGTGAATGTATTATTCTGTATCAAGATGGCATACTTTCAGTGTTAAGATGTTAGATGCACTTGAAATCTTGTAGCTTCATCTAGAAATTATCTTGGTCTTTTCTGTTGGTTGAGGTACTCCAATAGTTTCTTATATCCTGTTTGGTAAGGAACAGGCTTTAGTTTCTGAGGAACAGCATGAACAGTACAAATGATTGCACCTATTTCTAGTTCTTAAAACCTCTGTCAGTAGATCACCCTTTATTTATTTTTTTTAATAGCTTTTGAATGTCATCCCCCAACTGGGATTACTGGAGGAAAACACTTTTTGTGGTGCTGTTGGCATTTGGACATTTCATTAGAACTCTGGTCTGAAAAATTAACTTTTTCCCTTGTTGAAAAACTTTGTGAAAATACAGGAATACATCCATGTCTCTACATGAGTTTTTAAGGGAAGGCCGAGAAGGTCACTACAGGTTACTAACAAGAGTGAGCCAAACCCTTCGCAATGTCTCATCCACAGTACTTCGTTCCCTTCCAAAGAGACACTCGCGAAATAACACATGTCGAGCATTGTCTGGTGAGATGTTTTCATGTTTATTTTTGGGGTTGGGGGTAGTTAAATTTTGTAGCGCTTATTTCATTGAATATAGAATTCTAAGATTCTAGTTCTAAATTATGGTGGCATGTTAATAGGTTTTTGCATTTTCTTTTTCTTAAATACTTAAAAAATGAACTAAAAGTTCGAGGTCAGACTGAAGAAAATTTATTTTTAAGTCTGGAAGGACTGTCAAACCAAAGTTGCAGAGTGACATGGCAAGAAATCCATTTGTTTAATTGTCTTGATAATACAAGAAGCTTCTTGTGAAGGAAAAATATTTTCCTCTTGTATTTTTATATTCAGCCTATGCCAATTAAATAGTATGAGGTGACAAAAGCAGCTGCATGTATGATGGGGATTTTTGTTCATTTGTTTTTAAGAGCAGTAGTGTTGTATGGTACAGTATTTAGATTATGTTTTTATATCTACATTGATAATTCCTCCATTGCTGAGCTTTTTATCTTAAATATCAGAATATTGAAAGATGGGTATTTTTCTAAATCCAGATTATATACATCAGTCAAAATCCAATAGCTGTACAAAAATTTTGGATTTCTTGTCTATTATATACTGTTTTTGAATGGTGCTTATTAGCCCCCTCTATTTCCCCCTCACTCTTTTCTTTCACCTTTTTAGCATTTGCTAGAATTAGTCCATCTCTTGGGAAACACACTGGAACATGTCTGTGATTTTGTTTTTCCTTACAGTCCTGAGAGTATTATACAATTGATATCCAAATAACACAGCATCCTAGATCAGTCATAAAAATGTAGACTTGAAGCAACTAAGAAAGTTTGTATAGAAGGATAATTCGAATAAGAGCAAATATGTGTTAATTATTCACACAAAATGGAGGTGTGATTTTGTTTTTTAATATATGGAACATGCCAAATTTACATGCCAGCCAGGAAATGATTTAGATTTAGCTGCCAACTTTAACTGGCCCAGTTAAATTCAGATTAAACAAGAGTTATGTTTGTCAGTTGACAGCAATATAAGGAAAAGTCTAAAATCTCAGCAGCATTTTAAGCATGTAAAATTGAACAGTTTGGATTGGGGGGTGTAGTGGAGGGGGGAACCACCACCCACCCTCAATGTAGGTCTTCTCTATACTTGTGAATCAGTTGGCCCGCAAACTGCACCAGACAAAACTGTAGCATAGACAGAAAAGCAGCCATTTGATTTGCACCAGTCGTCAACCTTCTTCCAGTTTGTAGCACAGCCTCTCCCCAACTTACGAACACACCAACTTATGACCATCCGTACTTACGACCAACCTCTCATTAACCCCATTATAATATTTTTGAGTTGAGAATTATGTACATAGAGTTTTTCAAACAGCGCAGGCAGCACGTTTAAGGGTATTTCCGACTTATGACCAAATCGAGTTACGACCAGGTGTTCAGAATGTAACCCGTTCATAAGTTGGGGACTGCCTATAGTTGTAAGCTCTGCTAGTATGGAAAGCTACATGTTCTAGGACAGGAAAGTTGTCACCTAATTTTAGCTTCTCTGAATCTCCAAGATATTTTGTAATGTTATATAATTAATATTTTAGTTACAGAATCCTTTTGTGTTGTAGTGTGCCTGTGTTATAGCTACAAAACACATCAGTTTCACCAATGGAGTGTCCATATTCTATACCACCCAAACTTCGTTGTTGTTCCAAAATGCTTTATATTTTGTTAGAGCAGCCTTTCTTTTTAAAGCCTTCAGTTTCCCTTTTTTTCTCCCTAATTTATACTGATTTTAGAGCAGGAATAATTCCTGTTGTAATATTATCTGTATATATTACACTAGAAGACTTATCAGTGTTGCCCGAGTCCTTCAGAACATGCCTCTGGTGGTGGAGGAGTGGGAGTGCAAGAGGCAGGGCAAGGTCTTGGGGATGTGGGTGGCTCAGGGCAGGATGCCAGATGGGGAGGTTGAGGAGGGACTCAGGGTAGGTGGTTGGGAGGAGAAGGAGCACAGGGGAGGAGGTTGGAGGCTCAAGACAGAGGGTGGGGGTGCCTGTTGGCTTCTCCCTGAGGAGAGGTCCAGAGCACACCTCACCCACTGGCTTGTCCATGCGGGAGGTGTGATGCGCACCTTGCCACCAGCTTCTCCCCAGGGATAGGTCAGCACAGGGGGTGTTGTGCAGGCCGGTGCTCTCCAGTCCTGGTCCAGGGGGGGCAGATGGTGTTGCACAAGCTGGCACTTCCCAGTCTGGAGGGGGGGCAGGAAGGCCATGCAGGCTGACTGGGGGGCCAGCACGCTGGGCACCCCAGTAGGGATGGGCAGCGTGTCCTCGGGGGGAGGGCTTTTCATTGCCCAACCTTGGCGGTTGGGCTGGTAGGATTTCCTGCTGTGGCTGAAGGCTTGGTGAGTAGGGGTTTGGGAAAGGGGCCCGCTTACCTGGGTTGGTGGCCGGAAAGATGGCGAACCCTGGCCCTAGCTGGCCACTGTCTTCCTGTGGTCACTCTGTAGTATAGCTATCCCCTATATTTGCTGCCCCCAGTGGTGAATCTGCAGTATAACTGGCCCTCTGATCAGTCCCCTCCCTTTCCAGGGTATTTAAAACAATCAAATTCCAGGCACATCCCATTTTTCTGACACAACCAAGTCCTGACCTTGCTTTAGGTTAGGAGAAGAGGAAGGTGCATGCCAAATTTGGTGGTCCTAACTTACAATTTAGGAGGAGTTCTTGAACAAAAAGAATATAAAATAAGGTTTTATGTCATTGCTCTTTGGTCAAACAAGCCATGTGTATTGTTAAAGATTTGTGTGTATTTCTAGTACAAGATATGCATTTGCATGTTAGCTGCGATTCCAGAAGATGTCAGCCATGTATTGTAAAAGCAAAGTGTTATGGATTATGGATTGATCAAAGCTTTATGGATTATGGATTGAGTGAATAGCAATCAAATCATATGAATATTGTAACTATGTTGGGTATAATTCCTATTGAACGAGTGAGTGCTTGTCACAGTCAGAGTAACAGAACTAACGTAGTATCCATAAAAACACCATGTCACTGTTTGTGAAATGCAGATGGCGATGTCTGAAAAAAGCCTCGGCTGTGGCTTAAAAGTAAAAGTTGGTATAAATTGTCTTGTCGGCCCTAAGATTTAGAAATTGATAAGCTGCTTTCAACCTTTTCTTTAATGTTGTGACAAAGTACTTTTTTTCCTACACCCCCCGTCTCAGAATCCTTTGTGCTTTAGCACTTTGAAGAACTTGAGAGTGGAGCAGATGTCCCCTCACTTCCACTCCCATGTTGGCTACTGGGAATGGGGGAGCTCCACTCTTATGCCATACCTATTGAGGCGAATGGCCCAGAAAGCTGGAGACTCTAGGCAAGTGATTTATGCCCCAATTTGTATACTGGATAACTCCACATTAGAGTTTTCACATAAACCACATCAGCTGTTCAGCCTTACAGACTCTGAATGCTCAAACTGTTTTCAATTTCTTTTCTATTCACATTAATGAAGAAGAGCAAGACCAGTATCCCATTTCTTAGGCCCCCTCTGAAAAGGTGGGGCTCTCCCCTAGTCCCAGGTCCTAGCTACTGCCTCCCCACTGTCAGTGGTAGATTGGAAGAGTATTTCCCCAAGCCATGACCATTTTTCCTTCTCTCTTGCCTTGGCTCCGTGCTCCCCCCGGCCCCCCGGAATCTTTCCCAACTGTAGAGCTAGGGCCTAGATTGCTGTCTCCAGCCACTGCCTCAGATATACAGAGGTGCGTGGTGCCCTATATACAATCCCTCGATCTATAGTTCTGATTCAGGACAGGTGATGGCAGCTGTCAAAGTGAGGGTTCAAGAGCACTGCAGCCATGGAGATGTGTGCCCTAAAGCACCTCACCACAGGTCCATGATTTCCCCATCGCTTTGGCAAGCATCCCCTGCATACTAAGCTGCCTCAACTACGTCCTCAATTGTGCCAGGGATAGATCGGATTCCATAGTCCATGCCGTGTTCTCTGAGTCTGGCAATAATGGAAAGCATGGTAGCAAGTTTGTGATGCGTGGAGCTGGAATGGAGAACCTCAAAACCTCTCTCATATAGGGGAATCCAAACATTCTCTGGATGGAACAATTGTCACTCCCTAATGAATTTTGCATATATTTAAGCTGACCTACTTAGCTCATTAGTAATATTAGAAAGGCCTCCCAGCTACTTATTTATTAGTGTATTGATAATGATTGATACAGCAGTAGTGTTTAGAGTCCTCATTGTGTTATATACTAGGGATGTAATAGTGCAATTGATTAACTGATCACCAAAAGCTTATCGGTTAATGCTATAGATGACGTGCATTCCACCCCCTTTCCCCCCCCCCCCCACCAGTGAATTTTTTATAGCAGGCTGGCCAGCAGCCCGGCTCAGTTCTGGCTTGTGCCAGGTCCAGGACCTACCCCTGCTGCGGCTCTGAATTTAAAGTGTATTAGGAGCTGGGCAGGCAGGCAACCTGGTTCAGTTCTGGCTTGCACTAGGTCCAGAACCTCAAACACCGTCCCCTCTTGGGGAGGGGCTGCTGCCTCTATGTCAGAGGCAGCATCATGGGGTGACAGGCAGCTGGTCTGCAAGGGGAACTGGTTTTTAAACTGGCTCCCCTTCCAGACCAGCTCCTGCCTGGCACCCTGCACTGCTGCCTCTGATACAGAGGCAGCAGCATGGAGTGGCAGGGGGCTATTCGGGAGTGGGGCCAGAGGGCACTGGTTGCTGGCTCCGCTCCTGGGGACTATAGAACAGTTGAGTAACCAATAAGAATTCATGAGGTTACTTGACTATTCAATTAACCAGTATTTAACATCCCTATTATCCACTGTATAAATAAATAATGAAGGCATTCAATATCCTGACAAGCTTGCCGTCCATGTACATAAGTGCTAACTTAAGACATAAAGAAGCCCTCTTGTAATACAAATATTTATTAACAAAATAATATATTCCCTATATTAAAATAACATTAGGTTTGCAAAGACAGCCACTTAAAAGTTAAAAAAGGCCAGAATTAAGATTGCCCTATATCCTTCCTGTCTCTATGCACATGCATTATAATAGTATTTAATTACACAGTTCCTTTTTCTCTCCATTCCCCTGTGGCTTGTAACCAGGATTTGAAGCCAGGAAAAAGAGAACCATGATACACAGCTTGAGCTGAAACGGCAGTGGTTTGTAAGAGATACCAAAAGAAAGCTGTTACAGCCTCTGTTTGAACTGGCCTCTAGATGGAGGTGTGACACATAATTTGCAAGCAGGTCACACAGCTATTTGCTAGAATGCTGGAAAGGGATTGGGACTTAATGTTCGCAAAGAGAATAGTCACATACTTAGATTTGTCAGATGATTTCAGACAGGCTGCATGTTTGAGGTTTGGGAAAGCAGAGATCTGTGTTCTGTTACCAACTCTGCTAGAAGTTCCAGAACCTTGTGTTACATCACGTGTGCAATAATAGGAAAATATAGAAAACCTTGCTTGATGATGTTTCTGGTACTTCACAACCCTTAACAGCTGTCAATAGACAAAGTGAGAACTGAAGAAGAGCTCCATGTTGTTTGGAGTCTTGTCTTACACCAGCAGAAGGTAGTCTTCACCCACCTTGACACTTGATTTCATGATCACCTGACTTCAATTCACCTCCTGCCCCAATACACGATATATTATGGATCTCACTAGCAGACTATCAGCGTGTGCTCAGTCCTGTCAATGCTTAAAATAGTAAACAAAAAGAAACCCAAAATATTTTCATGAAATAGATACTAAGACTTCAAGGCTAAAGTCTGTTGCCAACATGTCAGATGTTTGGTATATCTACAGTATGTAAATATCTGGGGTAGAGAGAGAGAATATTTTAATTAAAGAGGTATTTGCAAGAAGCAGTGAAATCACTGGAGGAAAAGTATGAGTAAAAGTCATCCTGTCCCTCCTATTGCATTTAAGGACCAAAGTTCAATCAGTAATAAAACTAAGTGTACAGCAGGATAGAATGATCTGAGCATAAGAAGGGAAAAGTGCAGACTTTTCCCTTTATGATTTTACTTAATCCTAAAGATGACTGATTTAAGAATTTCTGTAGCTGAAATGAAGAGCTATTATTTTTTCTCCGAGTGGTGTTCTTGGCTGGATTCTCTGGCTCAGGGTAAGTTATCTTAGCTTTAAAATAAGTCTCTGAGCTTATAAAAGTAAATGTACAATCTGTGCAGTGGGGTTTTTTGAGGTATGTGTCTTGTATGTGTTGCAGGAAGAATTTTGAAGTCAACAGCATGGTTTATATAATCCATAAAATGCATATTTCAACATATTTCTAATCTTTCCTATAGATTTTTCTAGTTCATTCTTTGATTCTTGAAAACATAGCTATTTATATAATGCACATTGTTTGAGAAATTGAGACAGTACTGATCAGAGCTCTACAAATCCACTCTCCTAGAAGAGTAGGGACCCTTCTTGAGCAAGTGCCATCAAATTCTGCCAATTCTAAGTTTCATTTTAAAAACCCACAGTTGTATTGGGAAAAGACGGGTTAGGATTCATTGTTGCTTTTAGGTTTACTGCTGCCCACAAGGATCCAATCAAGAATTGCTACCTTTAAAGCTATTAGCAACTGCAGAAATAGGTGGAATTTGAACTAATTGTTGATGAGAGGGAACCAAAAAATAAAGGCTGCAGAAGAGGTGGCGTATCAGAGACCACTGATCCCACCCCTACACATTGTGGTACAAATAGGGAACATTCACAGAGCTGCTTCTCTCAGTAATTAGATGTGAAGACCTTCACACTCATCAGACCTATTAGCCAGAGGCTGATGCAAAATAAGGACCCCCTGAGCAAGGTCTAAAGACATTACCCTGATAAAGTCCATCCCTTTCTCAGCAATTGAGAGAGGAGCTGGTGCATTGTTACCTGAGCATTGCTCTTGGAGAGTGTCTTCCCTGTCTATGTGAGATTATTTGTGTGTGGTAAAACATCCAGGCTGCGAATGGATGTGTGGATTGGTATGAGGGTAAACGTGATGAATGGGAAGGGAAATATTGATGGGCTAAATGAGTAAAGAGAAGCATAGTGAGAAATATGAAGATATTAAAATTTGGCCTTTTCCTGACATTTAAGTGTTTGACTTTGTAGCTCTTAACATTGTCACAAACCAATTCTACAAGCCAAATACACAGAGAGGTGTTGGAATTACAGTTCATCCACAAATTCAGTTCCTCCACTGATCACCTTCTCAATCGAGATAACATTTGATGGCTGGGACATTATCAACCTAACCTTCAATGAAGGTGCCAACAGTTCTTTGTCCGTGTAGATTCTTGCATTAGTACCCTTCCTATCTAATTGCTATCCTTTGATCCTTATCTGTTTCTTCTTAACTATCCAGTCTTCAGGTGTTTATAGATTACTGGTTCTGTCTACTTGTTTTCCCTTTGATATTTTTATACCCTCTGCTCCTTGTTTCCTGCCCCTTCCTTTTTTTTCCTCCTCTTCTCCCCCCCCCCCCCCCCATTTATTTTGGGTCTGCACATCCTAAACTCAATACTCCGGTCATCTGAAGAAGTGGGCTGTGCCCACGAAAGCTCATGATACCATCTACTTGTTTTGTTAGTCTATAAAGTGCTACCAGGCCATTTGTTGTTTTCTAAGTTTATCATTCTTTTAGTGTAAATAGGAATAGTAAATAGAAAATGGATTAATATGTTTCAAGTAAATACAGTGCATAGTTAACTCTTTGACTAATTTAATTGATGAAGCATGACCCTTGGAGGGGGAATGGGATCATAGATTTAGTCTTCGGGCTGACAGATGTCAAGCCCTGGAGCTGGTAGTGGAGGTACAGAACTTTCCTTATCTCTAGGTCATCAGTAGTGGCAAGAAAGTTGTTACCATTTGGTAACCATTGAGTGTTTGTGAAATGATACATTGGTCACAGTCAAGTTCTTAGCCAGAAATGGATACATAAAACCAGCACCACAACTAGCATCCTTTTGGCAGTCAGTAAAGAGACTAAAAATTGAAGGTCCAAAGAGTTCTGTTTCCTCACCCACAGTGAGCATTCAAACATATTGACAGAATATAATCTGGCAGTTTAGCTCACTACAATCTGTTCAGTGTTTGTGATAGTTGGACAATTTCACTCTTCAAAACTGCCATTCCAGCAACTAACAAGAGCAGCACCAACTCTGTAAGACTTTTCCATGAAAGTCTATGTTGACTTGTTTTGCAGTATTGGAGGGATCAGACTCTTTTAAAAACATGAATTTTTTTCCCAGCCTTTTCCAGGCTTGTGAAGATACAAGTTTTTAAATGAGCAAAATCAGTGATTTGGCATTTTGACACTTGAAAGACAATCTCCAGCTGCTGAAATTTTGGCTTGTGAAGGGTCGTCTTGACAAACAGCCGTGATGAGACACATTTTGCACTGCTGACAATTCTGATAAAATTACATCATTCAGATTCTCCTGTGAGCCTTCTCTTAAACACTGAGTAAATTTCAGTTTGAATGGCAAGTTTATAAACTGTTTCAGAAAAAATTAAATGATCTCTTTGTAAATGATGTAAAACAGATGTGTCGTGGAATATATGGTAAGTGACTGAGATTGATGTAACATATTATCAGTAGAAACAGAGAGAACACTAATTATTTGAAACTTAAGAGTTTTGGTGTGCATATATAAATAGTTACCATGTGAAACTTAATTTCAGCTCACAGTTAAAATGTTTCTCTGCCATAAGTTATGGTGTTTCTTTAATTATTCACAGTATTGATTAAGTATTTCAAGAGTTTGTAAAGTGATTTAATATTGACTTGAAATTATAGAAATACAGCTTTTTAGTGCTAGAGCACTCTGTGTGAAGATGTTTGTGTTTTGCAAACTTAAATGGCATTACATGTCTCTCATTTATAATTGTTGTAACCTCTGAGATACTAATGGATGAGGCTTCCAGTCTGATGATCATCCATCCAAAACTCATAGATTCAGTGGAGTGCTGCGACTGATGTTGCTTGTTCACTTCTTTACACTGATGACTTAATGGACTACTATAATAAACTGCCATCTAAATGTTTTACTGTGGGAAAGTGAAATTTAGTTGCCATTTCCAGTGAATGTTTTCTCTACAGTGTAATGTTAACATGTGATGAAGCAGAAATCCATTGTGACTGTAACTGTATTCTGTGTATCGGGGCTTTCTGTGTGGTTTTTTTTTTTTTCTAAAGCCACATAACAAAACACTGTTTGAAACACATTATTTAAAATTGAAAATGTTTGTTTGTTTTTACTGCAAACATCAGATGCATCCTTAGAAAACAAAATCACACTATATTTATATCTGGGTTTGTTCTGAAACTCTTGAAATTGAAGATAGAGACATCTGGTCTGAATATGGATTACTGCACTTTTAAATTCTGATCCCAGTGAATGACACTGTACAATGTCTAGCTGATTTAAGTAGCTTCTTATTCATTGAAGAAAACTGAGACTGTATGAAGAAGGGAAATAGAATTGCAGAAAATGACACTTTAAAATAATCCAATTAAAAGGGAGATTTTATTTCTTTAGAATTTAGAGCAAAAGTGACTTGCCAGTAATCTTATAGCAGACTTTTTTCCCCTGTAGGTGACTGTCACCAATAAGCAAAACACTATTTACATTGTGGGCAGGGCTGTTCCCTGACTTGGAGTATAATTTCACTGGTACTCTTTATCTCCTCTGTTTTTACATGATCTTTGCGATCCTTTACGCTGGTTGTAAGCTGTTTAAATTACTTTCCCTATCCTATGGTAGTGGTTTGTGTGGTTGTACTCACTGCCTCCTACTATATATATGTTATGCATAACAAAATCCCATGTGTTCATGAACTACCTTAAACAAATCTCAAAAGGTTCCCAGGTTCAGTACACACACGCTTCCCCAGTTAGGGAAAAGAGGCTAGGAAAAAACATCTTTTTGGTGAGATTTCTAAAAATTAAACTGGACCAAATTACCACAAGAACAGCTTGTCTTCGATTTCAGTATTTTTCACTCTGTTCCAAGCCAAAACCAGGAAGTAGTCGGCCACACAGCGTTCATCAGTTGGGTTTTTTTAAGGGATGTTTTTAAATCACTAAAAATATTATGCTTCAGACTGGTGTGTCTGTCTGTGTCTATCTATCTATATCTACCTACCTATCTATCTATAATATATATATATATATATACACACACACACACACACAATTTAACTTAAATTTATTTCAGTCTGTTGTTTTGAATTGCCTATAACATGGAGGTTCTGTTAGTTTTTTTGCATAGTTAGAAGGGCTGTTGCTACACTTCAAAGGCGAAAGTGCCACTAGAAGCCCGGCATCAGCTGGGGACCTCTCTGCTGACCCCGGGCTCCATGCGGAGCTGCTGTTTTGAAATGCCAAGGTGGTGTTTCAAAGCGGCAGCACTGCACGGAGCTTGGGGTCAGCTGGAGAGTCCCCAGCTAATCCTGGGCTCCCCGTGGCGAAACGCCACATGCAGCCTGGGGACACCCCAGCTGGCTTTGGGCTGCATGCGGCTTTCCAAAGTGGCAGCGCCGCATGGAGCCCAGGGTCTGGCCCCAGGCTTCAAGCAGCGCTGCCACTTTGAAGTACCCTCTTTTCTCTCTGCCCCCCCCCCCCATGCTGCCTTTATCTGATAGAGGCAGCAGGGGAGGGGAAGCGACTAGTCAACTAGCCTCCCAACTATCCGAGAAGCATTTGCTGATTGGATAGTCGACTAGTCCTTCACATCCCTAATCTATACAAGTGACACCATCACAGGACCTAACCACATATGCCACCACATCAGGGGCTCATACAGCTGCATATTCCCTAATGTTATGTCATCAAGTGCCAGCATTGCCCCTCTGCCATGTACATTGGCCAAACTAGACAGTCTCTACGGTAAGGATAAATGGACACAAATCAGATATCAGCAGTGTTCCCTCTAAGCTGCGCAGCCACAAACCAAAAATGTTAGGTCATTTTAAGAGTCATACAGCAGCACACACTGTTCATCTTCCTGCTGGAACAGAATGTGAGCGGTGACAGCAGCTGGTGGCCTGGCAGGTTCCCAGCAGGCAGCTGCCCTTTTACTGCACCTGGAGACACGGTGCTCAAGGTGAGGCTGTTCTGGTGAGGTTGCCCCAGCTGGAATGTGCCTTGTGCAGCTGCTGCTTTACTTCAGCTGGAGCCGGGGCTGCCCATGGTGCTATTTTTAGTACGGAGGTCCCACGGGGACTGGGACTGTGGTACTAAAAATAGCACTGCAGGCAGCCACTGCTTCAGTCCTAGCATGTAGTCCTGCCTTGGGAGCAGCTGTGGCTAGCACTGAGAGAGCTTCTGGGGCTGTGACCCTGGTACTAAAAATAGCACTGTGGCTCCAGCCCCCACAAACTGTTTTCCACATTGAAAGTAGAAAGTTAGGGAAGGGTCAGAGGGAGAACTAAGGGGAAGGTGGGTAAGGAGAGGAAGGGGCTTATGCTGAGGGAAGAGAAGGGGACCAGGGCAGGAGAAGAAAAAGGCAGGCACCAAGGGGCAGGGTGGAGGAGGAACAAATGCCAGGGGGCCAAGAGGAGACAATGAGAAAAAGGGCAGGAGGGAGAGGAGAAGGGAGGGAAGGTGTCAGTGGGGGGTGCAAGAAGGGAGGGGAAAAGGCGAGGAACAATAGAGGCAAGAGGGATGAAGAGGAGAGGGGAAGAATGAGTGCTTGGAGAAGAGGGATTGAAAGGAGGGGTGGGCATAAGGAAGACGGGATGGAGCAAGTCACATGTGAGGGCGCACAGGGGCATGAGGAGAACTGGGGCAGAGGGTGGTGAGGGGGTGGGTACCAGGGAGAAAGAGGGCAAGGAGGGCAGAGCCAGTGAGGGAAGGGGCTGTCACCAGGATGGTGCAGGTACCAGGAGGATTGTGGGGATGAAGCAGAAGGGCAGACCCATGGAGGAGAGAGACCGGCACCAGAGAGAAGAGGGAAGGATAGGTGGGTAGAGGGAGGTGTTAGGAGAGGAGGTGGGAAGGGGTAGCTACAAATGATCAGAGTGGGGCTTGAGGAGGAGTGGGCACAAGGGTAAGAGAAGGGTGGGTCTAAGGGTCAAGGAGGATGGGAAAAGGGGCAGGTTCTGAAAGGGCTGAGGGGTGTGAGAAGGGCAGGAGCCTGGACAGCAGAGGAGGGGGGGGTGGGGCGCAGCAGCAGGCACCAGAGGAGCAGATGGGGCAAGAGGAGGGTGGGAGACATAGCAGCAAAGGGGAAAAGGGGAGAGGTTTATAAGTTATTTAATAACTTGAGTGCCACAGTGGCACACATCTGAACAAGAGCACATGAGTTCAATACTGGTGCACAAGACAAAATTCACTCCACTCATGGGTGGAAAATCTTAGAGGGAACACTGGATATCAGGAATGGTAACACACACAAACCTGTAGAAGGCCATTTTAACCTGCCTGGGCACTCAATCATGGATTTAAAAATAGCCATTCTTCTACAAAAAAAAGTCACTAGCCGATTAGAGAGAGAGTGTGGAATTGACATTCATCTGCAAATTTCACTGTTTCCTTGGGCTTGAAGAAAGACATTAACTGGATGTCCCATTATAAAGCCAGTCTTCCTTGCATTTAACACCTCATTTTTTACATCATAAGCTAAGTATGGAACATTTGCAGCCCACTTAATTAGCCTCATTAACACTGGCTCCTACAGTTGGCAGGTACCTTTTTTTTTCCTATTCTAAAATACTTGCTTTCTGTTATTCCCTTCTAGTTCATCATCCTGAAGAAGAGGGTTTTGTCCACAAAAAACATTTATGTGGATAAAATCTTACTCTATAAGTTTCATGGAAATAAAAAGTGATTTCTTACCTAAATGAAATTGGACATAAGATGCACTTCAGATACATAGGCTGAGTAATGATAAAGGACATTGATCTGTTGTTTCATGCAAATGTAGTCAGTTCAGCTAGATAAAATGCATGTGCCCTGCTGTGAAATCTAGTCATAGTTCAGATTAGATGGTTTGTGTACACAACTGAATGCCTTATGGAAGAAAAAAACATCAGTTGGGATAATATTTAGATCTAGTCATCTTCTTTTAACTCAAGCAGTGGGAGAACACATTTTATTTTAGAAATAGCCTAAAGGGATGCTTTTTTTTTTCTTGTTGTGACTTGAATTATAAGGATTACATTGTTGTGCTGAAAACAATTACTTATTACTATCATCAGAGAGGAGCTGGACTGGTTTGGTAAATTTACCAAAGTAATTTACCACCTGAATAAGTGGAATTTGTCTATGACATTGAATCACCAGTACTACTTCTACAGCATTCAGCGATATGTTTGGAGGATTTATTTTTGGAAAGTAGTGAAGTCATGGGGGAGGCATTCAGAAACCCTTTGTTACAGTTCTGCCACCAAATGGAAAGGAGGATTGGAGTAATTTCTTTGCCTCGTCCTTCTGGATAATACTAAAACATCCCTGCTGAAGAATACGTACCTGGGGGACATAAAAATGATTCTGAAAAGCAATGGTTTTACTTTCTGGAGTTCTAGAATGTCAGGTAATTTTGAAAATATTTCCCTGTGGAGTATACTCCTGAAATCCCCAAAATGGTTTTCATTTGTCTGCCCCCAGCTTCCAGTTCCACAGGTTGATAGGGTTGCCAGGTGTCTGATTTGGAACCGGACAGTCCAGTATTTGAGCTTTCTGTTTGGGGAAACAAATTGAGAAAATATAAACGTGACAATATAAATGTCCAGTATTTTCTAAATAAGATGTAATGTAGATTGTGATGTAATGTCAAGTGTGTGCAGTATTTTTGTTGAAACCATCTGGTAACCCTACATTGAACACTGGTCCTGTACTATTAATATTCTCAGCATATTTTCAGAAGATGAGAGCTATAAACATTTCCACTGAAGTGAATGCAATATAAGCTTTGTTTGTTACATTGCCTCCTGCCTGAGTTATGAGTATGGGTGCATTTTTTTTCCCCATGTAAACAATCAGCTTTCCCAATCCAGCCTTCTCCATGTTAGCATTCTGAGTCTTTACACACAGTGTTTATTGATGCTAAGAGAGTAAAGTTTGTGGGAGCCCATTGTTTAAATAATGTTAGTTCCTTACTGCTTTGAAGTTTCCTATGCAAAAAGTGACCATGCCCGGTTCTGATTAACACAATTCCCCTTCACACTCCCAAAACAACTGTAGTTACATGATCTTATTAAAACATTTACTAGATACAATTTACTTGTACTTTGGCTCCCTCAAACAAGAACTTCAAGTACAGGCAGACATACTTTAAAATATTTTGGTATTGCTACCATCTAAGTAGTTGGGATAGACTTTTGATTTAAGGCACATGAAGTAAAATGCATAAAAACAAAGCAAACATGACTTAGCTAGTTTTTTTGAGTACTCCAGGAGTACATTGACTAGGTTCTGTTCTTCGTTACTGATGTACATTAAGATTAATTCCATTGAAGGCAGTGACTTTAGTGGAGTTACCCTAGATATGAGCTGGTTTAACTTAGATCAGAAACTCTGTTCTTTGGCGTTTTAAGTTTCTGGTAGAAGTCTCAAGCTGTTGGTCTTACACTGCCCTTTCTCCTATGGGAATTTTGCCTGAAGATCAAGGTTTTGCTATAGAACAAAATGCTGATATCCCTGATAACCTTCAGTAATACTCAGACCTCAGAGTGGTTCAGGAGCCAAATTAGCAATCAGCATTACCCAGAAGAGCCACAGTTAGAGCAGTACTATATATTTGAACAGTATAACAGGAAAGTTTGTGGGAGCCCCTTGTTTAAATAATGTTAGTTCCTTACTGCTTTGAAGTTTCCTATGCAAAAAGTGACCATGCCTGGTTCTGATCCATTGAATTACCCAGAAGAGCCACAGTTACTGAAGTACTATATATTTGAACAGTATAACAGGAAATATTTAATGTGTTTGTGTATTAGTCTCACAGAAAAGGAGGTGGATCACTTGATGATGTCCTGTTCTGTTAATTTCCTCTGATGTACCTGGCATTGGCTTGGCTACCGTCTGCAGACAGATATTGGATTAGATGGACGACTGGTCTGACCTAGTACGGCCATTCTTATGTTTAGAATGACTGTCCAAGTGGTATTATTTTATAAACTGTAATTGGCTATTAATATAGCAAAAACATCCTGTTTGGTTGTTAATTAAATCACAGATTGTTTTAATATCATGTCCTGCAGAGAGCCACAGGATACTCATTAAAGACTCCCAAGCCTCTGTCTGAGTATCACTGTGCTAACTGATTATTCCTGCCCCCTGTGACTCTTTAAATTAGTCATAGTTGGGCTGTCTGAAGCCTGAAGATGGTCCATTGTCAAGCAGTCGATGATAGATTCACATTGTCTGGACAAGCTTAAGGGGAACTGCTTCTATTTTTTGCACTGCCTGCCCTACAGGTACAGTAAGAGCTTCTGAGGAAGCACAAGAGACAGAAGCTAAATTAACTAAAGCTTCCTCATTTTGTTGGGAAACTATATCTTCTCCCCTTTTCTCTCCACTCTGCTCATCTAAGTGGATTTTGCCCATGAAAGCACATAATACTTATACACAGGGCTTGATGAACAATGGCGAAAGCCACTCGCCAGCCCTGCACTGCGCATGTGGAAGACCCACATTGCGCATGCACGCGCCGCAAATGAACGGGGCACCTGGCTGAAATCTACTTGCCACAGGTGAGTAGATTCAATACTTTGTTGAGCCCCACACACACACACTCTCTCTCTCTGTTATTCTCTAAGGTGCTTCTAAGGACTACACATAGTTTTTAAAGTTATAGACTGCCACTGCTACCCCTCTGAAACTTATATAAATGAAAGAAAAATGTGCCAGCGGTAGGAAATGGAGGATAGCACCAGACAAGCATGTTAGGGTTCTTTCACTTAAAAAATAAAAAACAAAACAAAAAAAACTGGGAGGGGAACCAGAGACAGAAAAAGATGGGTGCAGAGTAAATTAAGGATGTAAGCAACTAGTCAGGTAGTAGACTACCCAATAAGCATAGGCTTATCGGGTAGTCAAGTCATTACTTGACTACTCACCACCCCTCTTGCTGCCTCTGTATCAGGAGCAGCCGGGGGGGTGGGGGGGGAGGCAGTAGGAACTGTTGGTGGGGGGAGCCAGCTTAAAAGCCAGTTCCCTCCAGGACCATCTCCACTGTGTAGAGGCTAGGAGAGAGCAGGGAAGGCAGAAGCATAGCGGTTGGACCTACCCCTGCTTGTACCTCTGCAGTTTAAATGCAGTAGGAGCCAGGCTGCCTGCACACCCGGCTTTTACACATTTAAACTTCAGAACCACACCAGGGCCACTTATCAAATAATCGTGTACTTGATACAAATTGTATCTAGTACGTGATTAGTCAATTACCTGTTTCTTAACATCCTTGAGTAAATAGGAAGAAAAGAAGAGTGGGTATTTGAGGGCTGTCCCACGCTCATATTAGTCATATGTGTATTTGCTCAACTGATGAGCATGTGTCAGAGCTCGTAGAGTTCATCTTGTAATCTTTAGCTCTTTCTGACTGTGGCAGTCAAAAGATTTTGCTTTGCATTATGGAGAAACACAGTAGCACGCAGCTAATTGAGTAGACTTTTTGGATGGGGGTATAGGGAGGGAGTGTTCAAAATATGCAAAAAGACAAACTGCTGGTTTTGCACAATGTACAAAAAATGTATTACAAATCTATGATCATGAGATTAGAGGATTTTGTGGTGGTTTGCAAAATCTTATTTGTTTCCTCCAAACACCAAACAGATTTGCACGACTGTCTTCCCCTGTTGGTAGTACATTTACACTAATTACTGGACAAGTTGAAAAATAAAGATTTTTGATGCATATCTGGAATGTAGGGTTGTGAAATTAAAGCTTTTGACTACACTGCACCTCAGGTGAGGCTGTTCTGCCCTATGAATCATAACAAGAATCCCGCCCATTCTGTCTCACCTAGTGTAAAGAGTAAACAGTGTAACACTGCAAATCGCAGTTCTCCAAAGTAGAAGATGGCAGTTTGTGCTTCTGTGAAAAAGCTTTAGTCTCCACATTTCTACTATGGACTGGCCAGGAAACAACACAGGAAAAGAAATAGCCATTGTTTTAGGGAAATTGCATTCCATGGACTGGCTGCTTCTTCAGTCAGGTAAAGATATATGCTTCCTGTTTGCCTCAGAGAATAGGCGTGGAACACCGTGACCGCTGCTATGTATCTTCTGTGTTATAATGTCCATAAGCAAGCCAAAGTCCTTGCAGGATTTTTGTATTTTAAATTGTATGCAGCGACCTATATTGCTGGATTTGATAGCTTATAAAAATGGTTCTTTACAAAGATGGTGCCTATAAAGAGGAGGCATACATATGGTAGCTCTTGTTGTTTTGTTTTGTTTTGTTTTCTATAGTATAGTTGCTATGTCTCAAAGGTGCAGCCATGTTAATCTATATCTGCAAAAATAATGAAGAGTCCTGTGGCACCTTAAAAACTTAGATTTATTTGGACATAAGATTTGAAGTGGTTTTTACCCATGAAAGCTTATGCCCAAGTAAATCTTAGGCTTTCAGGTGCCACAGGACTCCTCATTATAGTTGTTGTTATGAGCAGCATCAGTTTGGTTTCTGTAACTGAGATGCAAATTGTGTCCCAAAAGCAGAAAAGATTTGGAGCCAGGATTTTAATTCATTTGTTGTGCTGGGGTTTTCCTTTCAGGGAAGAAATCTAAATGTGGACTTCAGAATCTGAAGAGGTTCTCTTAAGAGTCCTCCTATAATCTTCTGGAAGGCAGAATTATCCACATTCCTCCCCCCACATCTGCTCCTTTTGGTAAGATTATTCTTGAAGTGAGTCTTCCACTGGCCTTTTGCTGATCCTGACTACCCTCTCACTTGTGTGGGGACCATGGAACCTACTGTAGTCCTGAAAAAGGAGGGGGGCAGGCAATGGAAGGAATTCAAGCATAGCTTTCCAGAATGTTGGCTGGTGCATGGTGAGTTTCGGGGGCTACATGGGGCTTGTGCTGCCCTTTTCACCCTTGTCCACTGCTGGCCTGGATAAGTGTGTGGTTCTGTCAGCCACTAGGATTCCAAATGTAACCCCCTCTTTGCTCCCTGGGTTACTCGGGAGCGGGCAATGCTCACCTGTGTGCCTACACACCTGATGTTTTTAAAATTAAAGGAGATCCTGAGTATCCCAGCAGTGATGTTGGATAGTTGAGGATCTTCTGTCCACCTTTTTGCTGCAGTCCCTTGCTTTAAAGGAATATAAAATAGCGGTGCCTCCACATGGTTGGACCCATACACACTTAATGGGGTGCCTTGGGAACCTCTAGGAATAAATTTACTCCAATAATAATCTGGATTTAACTTCAAACAACCATTATAAATAATATGCATCTAATTCAGAGCTTGGCAACATGTGACCCAGGGGCCTGATCCAGACCTCACCTGCCCACTTTCTATTGATATCCTGCTGCCTGAGATACGGAATTTCCAGGCAGAGGCTCACGCAGTGGGATCCTATTTAAACAGCTCACAGCTCCCCATCATGGCACTACCTTGGCAGGGGCCAGACCCACAAGCCCTTTAAATACCAGGCAGCTGCCAGGCAATGCAGTAGTGGCAGGTCCAGAAGCTGTGAGGCTTTTGCTGTGTTTTTAATTCAAAGACTCTAGCTCCAGCCCCTCTCCTTTCTTTCAAGAGGTGGAGCCAGCCCATGACCACATACCAAAATTCATTGTGGCCCCCATGCCAAAATTATTGCCCATCCCTGATCTAGTTGATTGAATTAGAATTAACACACCTTTACTTAACCACTTAAACAGGGTTTAGCAAACTAAAAGTGAATAAAATAAATTAACAAAGTACACAAATAAATTAAACTAGTCAAAATGGCATTTACACTGCCACCATTTATCCTGCCCCAGAGTGTGCACTCATCTGGATGCCAGAGTCCCAGATGCTTGCGTGGGCGTGTTTGGAGATCTGTAGCTGGAGTGGAGACAGCACTGTGCAGGTTGGATGTGTGTTAGTCCAAGCTAGGCAGCCAGTCCAGGCAAGGCAGTCCAGCAGCTCTGGTTCCTTGGGCAGATCACTCTGCCTCTCTTTGGACCCAGAGTCTGTCTGTCTTCTGTGCTCCGTCCCAGGCAGCGCTTTTCCAGACAGTCACAGTTAATTCTATGCACGCTCTTCTCAGTCACAGGCACAGCAAGGGGGGGTCTCTCCACTCCAGGGACAATCCCACCAAGAGCCCCTGAAGCAGCCTCCTAGATCAAAGCCCCAGAAAGCGCTCAGCAGCAGGCTCTAGCTTTCAGCAGCAGCTCCTGGATTAGAAAAGGCTCCACGCCAGCAATCTGGCTCCTCTCTAACTCTCTCCCTGCACTGTCTAAAAGAGAGCAACAGTTTCCCTCTTTTTCCCAAGGCGGCATGGCAGTTGTCATCTCTAGGCTAGATGGTAGCACAAAGAATCCTCCCAGTAAAAGTTAGTCCCATAGAAAAGAGGCCTACACAAATCTTGAGTCAGGTCCTAAAATTATGGAGACTGGCTTGAGAGAGGAAAAAAATGTGGGTTTCCTTTTATTTGCCTTCTGGTTTTTGAGCCTTTAGGGCTCACATTTTCAAGCTTTTCTGTGAAGCTATGAGAGTTCTGCAGGAGAGAGCGCATTTTAGAAAAACTCCAGATCTCATGAGTTTTATAATTCATGTGACCAACAAGGGGTGACAGTAGTGGGAATCTTGGATTCTAGTGCAGGGACGAGTGGCCACTCTACAGCTGCAAGGGAGCTCCCTGTTTTGGATGTGACTAGCTGAGCATACTATAGGCATGAGGCCTAGTAAGGCTAGAGTGTTCTGGCTGTGGATCATCACAGACTTAATGCCAGGCTTGGAATTTGGCCTATAGCCATCTAGGGTTGCTAGGTGTCCAGTTTTGAGCTTTCTGTTCGGGGAAACAAATTGAGGAAAATATAAATGTCCGGTATTTTTTAAATAAGATGTACTGTAAATTGTGATGTAATGTCAAGTGTGTCTAGTATTTTTGTTGAAACCAGCTGGCAACCCTATAGCCATCATCTTACAGATGACCAGGTAGCAGAGGCAGAAAAGTTAATAAACTGATTTTTCAGGTCCTTCTGCCTCCTGACTACTACATTTATTCTGTAAATGCTGTGAAGGGAGTAATCTTGCATCTCAAGGAAGGCTCTATTACTGAAAGGGCTGGTTTTTCGCATCTGATTGATTTGGTTCATTAAAGTGAGTGGGGGGAGCTGCACTCCTCTATTTTAATAGATCAGCATTCTTTATACTGTTCATGTCAATATTTACATCATTTTTTAAATCAACACATCTTTATTTACCATCTTTAGGAAAAAAAACAGGTCAGTTGTTCTTTCCGTTTCCAATTCCATCCCGTTACTGTTCTGACCTAAGAACTTTCTCTCTCCCAAATTCCATTCCACTTTCTTTCCACCACAGCTGCATATCAAAGCCAAATCTTTTTGATCCTTTTTAGTTAGGTTTCTAGCCTATTGCCACTGCAATGAAGGATCCCATCTGTCTCCGCTTTATTTGAACTTCTGGTTACCACTTAAGACATTGGGTGACCTTGCTTCCATCCATATCTGACTCCCTCTCATAAAAGTATCCAGTTCCTGCTATCGCTTCTCCTGCTCAGCAAGATAGAGGTAATATAGTTTGGACATTAGGGATGTTAAATTCAGATTAATTGGGTAATCAAATAGTCGATAAGGGCAGTATTTGGGCATAAATTAGTATTTTTACAGCTGATCTTGACTCCTATGGTCAGTGACCTCTGTCAAGCTCTCCAGTGACTCATGAGCGTGAGTACCATCCTCAATACACACTGTTAAGAAGCAGGGCACAAAACCCAAATTGGCTGTTAGTTTTATACTTATTTCACCAGCCAAGTATCTAGTGTAAACTCCTCAGACACTGTAGCAGCCTCACCATGGAGTCTCACACAACCCCCTTGAGTACTCCAATCGTCTTGTCACCTAAGCAAGGCTGCCTTTGTGGCCCCTTATGCCAAAAAACAGTGACATTCAGCTTACCCCCAGTCCCAAAAAATCCCAGTTGCTTACCCCCGGCACCTTACAGTTCATACCTAAGACAATGCTTGTAGCCAATACTATAATAAACAAAAGATTGATTAGCTAAAACAGTGAACTAAAAGTTATTTACAACAGTTATTTAAATCAGGTAAACATAGCCATACCTGTATGAGTTAGTCTTAAGTTCTAAAGGGAATCGAAGCTTCTGCAGTAAGCAAGGTCTATACCAGTGGCCACTGACTAATCGATCCTAGGGAGTCTCCCAGTCGATTGTGATTAGCAAGCTCTTTGCCTGCCCCAGCCCAAAACCACCTGTCACAGCTCCATGCCACTAGCCCTCTCCTGGAAGCAGCCAGTCTGGCCCCGGGTGAGTGGAGGGAAGGTGTGGGGGGCAGGAGTCTCAGCATGCTCCTCTTGTCTAAAAGCACTGTGATCAATGGGCATTGAGGGGCCGGTGCTGGCAGAGGGGGAAGCTCAGAGCCACATACCACCCCACCCTCACCCCCAGAGCCACGAGGGCACATTGGACCCTTCAAGGAGCAGTGTGTGACTAGGGAAGCAGGGAGCCTGCCTCAGCCTGGCTGTGTTGCAAACCAAGAGCTGCTGGTGGTAAGTGCTGCACGGTGGGAAGCTGTAGGCCAACCACTTCCCATAGCCTGCTCCCTAATTCCTTGTCCCAGCCTGATCCTCTCCCAGAGCCAGCAACCTATAGCTCTTCCCACACCCCAGACTTCTGCACTGACCCCCCCTCACAGCCAGTATCTCCCCACAGGGAAGGGACAAGTAAATTTTCACCTGTCCTTAAATTCAGAAAGCGATCTTGGGCATATAAAGGTTGGAGGCCCCTACTCTATATGCTTTTTAGGACTAACACAGTCCCAGGCCAAACCCTGGGAATCTTTTGCTTATGCTTAGCAATCCTTGTCCCTCAGCGTCCAAGTAGCACAAAAGATACAGTTCCCCCTTTTTAGGGCTTCTTATTACTTTCTCCTTCCTGCTTTCCAGTTGCAAATTCAGCTGTTGGGCAGGGAAGGGGAGAAGGGCTGAGGGGGAATCAATCACAAAACCTTTGTCTTGTTCCACAATGGTTCATCTAGTGCCTTTGTTAGGCAAGAGATAACATCTCTTGTTGAAAACTAGTATGACATGCTTCTTAATGCTTTTGTCCAGTGATTTGCAGTTACAGAGCAAACACTCACATATTTCCTTATAACAAGCATTATAAGTGAGATTAATGCATGCTGCACCATGCAAGCACTTCATTCGTCTAAACATGAAAATCATCCGAAGAAGTGGATTGGCGCCCACGAAAGCTCATGATACCATTTACATATTTTGTTTAGTCTTTAAGGTGCTACTAGACTATTTGTTGTTTTTTAAGTTTTTTCTGTTACAGACTAACTCTGAAGCTCATGTTTGTAACTCTATTAACACTAACACACAGGTAAGCCAGATTGGTTCCTGTTACGTATTTTACAATGTTCAGTTGAGACTTAGGGGCCTTGGTATGAGCTGGCACCTGATCTGCTAGCCAACATCTTAGGGCTTCTAGTTGTACTTCTTTAAAAACGACAAAACCACAAAATCTTCTCCCTTCCTTGACATACCATACCTCTTTATTAAGCCCCATTTCCATTTCTTCAGTAATGCAACTGTGGTGAATTTTGAACCCTTCCCTTGGGCTATGTCTAAACTACACCCCTCTGTCGGCAGAGGGATGTAAATTAGACATATCAAGAGTCCAAATGAAGTGGGGATTTAAATATCCCGTGCTTCATTTGCATAATGGTGGACGCTGCTTTTTTTTCGAAACGGGGCTTTTCGGGGAAAAAAACAGCAGTTTAGATGGGGCATTTTCGACAGAGAAGAACCTGGTGCTGCCACTCCCAGGAGTTAATGTCCCATGTTGGCAGCTTCTCCTGGCCATGCGGCTATCCAAGACTGGGGGTCCCTGTCTTGCCCCCAGCAGGGTTGTACAATCCCTGACATGACACACAGGTGGGGGTGCTATAGTTACAGAGCTGAGAGTTGCTACTAATGCAAGGTGTTGGCTCCTGGGAGCAGGGGCACCATGTTCTTTCCTTTGGTTACTATGGTTCCCAGGACCTGCAGTTCAGTGCATGGATACTGATTTCTATCTGCAGATAGAAGTTTGTATCTGCACAGGACTCGAAATATTCTGGTGTCATCTGAGAGATTTATTTCTACCGCCTCATCTGCAGGGAAATCCCTGTACTCTGAAATCCTTGTGTGTGATGAGCTGTGTGTCTTCCTTTCTTACAATGAAACAGGATTCAGGAAAAAGCAGTTCTAATCTACATAAATTATTACACTTCATCTCTATCTTGACCACATAGTATAGGGTTTTTTTTTGGGGGGGGGGGGGGAAATTTGTTTAAGAGACTCTTGGATTCAACTATGTCAGTGTGTCAGGTTGTGTATTCCTGATTATCTTACTGAAACGTTTATGTAGAAGGATTCCTATCTCTGCTTTTATGGCAGTGGCTTAGCCCCCTCTTCCACTTTACTTTTGCTGGTTTCCCACAAATGTTTTTAAAGGCAGTCCCTGTCTTTCCGCCACTTAATTTGAAAAGAATCTTACCCTTTCTCTGTAGTTAAATACGTTTTATGAGGGCTACATTTCCAGCATGCTATGCAAGGAGATTAGACCAGTGGTCCCCAAACTTGTCACATCATGCCCCTTCTTACCTGTCCTTGCACCTCTTCTCCCTGGAGTCAGGGCTCAGAATGAGGCCACAGCTCTGAAGGAGGGGATGAGGATGGGAGCTGAAGGCCATAGCTGGTGGGGGAGACAAGGCATGTGCGGGGCCAGGAGTGGAGCCTCAGTCAGAGTGCTAAGACCGGAGGGGGGTGGGGGGGCAGAAGTGGAGTTGGGGCCAAGGATGGGAGCAGAGCTGGGGGGCTGTCACTCCCCACCTTTCATGAGGGTTGGCCTGGGCAGCAGTCTCTGCTGTGGGGGCTTGCCCATACCCTGTTGTGTGCTCCTAGAGAGGGGTGGGCCCCACAATTTGAAGACCACTGGGTTAAACTGTTGACTCTCATAGCTGTTAATAGTTGTTTGATCAACCAGATATAGTGCTGAGTTCACACTAGCTGCTGCATCGGAGTGACTTTGTGCTGTTAAATAAGGAAAAAACGGCAGCATATGCCATGTGTGTATTTTAAGATTAATGGAATTTATTTCCAAAATGCCGTTTTGATATCCTAATAGGGAAGAGAAATAGCTCTGCCTGGGATCACTTTGTACCGCAAAAGCTATAAATAGGATAATTTTAATTACAGATGCTGTCTGAGGATTGGAATTCAAGGTCTTGATCCTCTGTACAGACTGCTCTCAACAAGCCATGCAGGTGATACCAGGTGACAATCTGGAGCAATCTGTTACTCTTCAAGAGAGAGTTGGGGTCTCAGGGCTGAGACATAAGAATGTGAGTCGAGATCTGGGCTCTGTTCCTGACTTTGCCACAGATGTATTTTGTGACACAGAACAACTCAGTTAAATCTCATTGGTTCAGCTTCCACATTTCTAAAATTGAGATAGTATTTAAGCATTTCACAGTACGATCCTTTGAGTATGCAGATGGAGGGCACTTTGGAAGTAAAAAATTGTTATAGTTCTTTAGTATTGCGTAAGATCTAGAGCAGTTAAAGTATTTTTAGGGAGCAGTCCATTTTTGAGTCCAACTGTAATTTTAAAAAAAAATTCTCTAGGATCCAGCCACATTGTGAATCCTTACATACCCAAAAAGCATAATAGTGAATGCTAAGAATGAATTATCTGAATTTCTTTAGTTTAAAGACGTATTTTAAGGCTGACGTACTGTACTGTCTAATATTTATATTTAAAGTCTGAGTATTTTCATACATGGTAAGTGGCTTTGAAAATAAGCATTTCTGCCTCATTGAGGATGGATGTGTGGGAGGCAGACCTGTAAAACACTATTTTCGGGTAAGCAGTTGAAATATCTCATGTGTTCCACTGGTCACTTGTTTTCTGCTGATTCTGTTTGTGTGAAATTATTTGATAGTCTGGATTACTGAATGTATAACTGAACCTTGCCCCATGAAAATGGATCGTTGTGAGCAAATATAACCAACTCGCACTCTTTATCCCCACTATTCTTTTTTTCCCCTTTTGCGCTGTCTTGTTGGAAAAGAGCTCTTATAACAGCATGGGGGGGGTGGGGGTGGGAGAGACTATGAATTTTCATATAGGACAGCTAACTGCTGTTGCTGCCACTCTCCTTTATCATCTTAGTTTTCGTATTAGTGAGGCTGGATTGCTGCTAAATAATCTTGAGACCATTAATTAACTGATCATCTATCCTTCAGCAATTACCTTAAAGGGTCAGGTAAAGCAAGACGGCTAAATGTTACTGTGTGAAAGGTCATACAAAAATAACTGATCATAACTGATTTTCTTAAAGATTGACTTTATTTTTAAAAAGCCTCAGGGTACATTTTGACCAATATGACTTTGTAAGTAAAATAGGGTTATTTTTAGAGAAGAGCCCCTATGTAAATCCACCGAAAGTGGTACAAATCTTCATAAAGAACACATGGTTTGGGGGGGTGGGGTGGCTTACTATCAGGCAAAATATTCTGATCTATTTCAGTCAGCTGCAAGGGTGAGATTTCCCTACTATGAAATGCCCAGTTAAATTCCAAGGGATTTGCTAATCAGAATAGTCTTTGGGGAAGACAGCTGTGTGTTGGACAATATATTTCCTTGTGTTGGGGAGGGAAAAAAGATCTCTTTACTTGAGACTTGACCATTTGTTAAATGTAGGGCTCCTACAGGGAGGTTTTTGACATGCAACACTGAGCTTAAATTTTTAACACATTCTTGATAGTATTTAAACAGTAAATGTGTTCACACTCTAAGTAAATAAACTGAGGGTAATGCATGCCAGTTCTTTATACAATAAGACTGAAACTGATAAATAGCCAGTAAACAGCTAACCCTTTGCCAGAGCTCTGATCCGGTTGAAAGGCACACTTGCTTTGCATGTAATTTGAAGAAAGGTATTGTATCCCATGGAGCTTGGCTTTGACTGAAAGATGGAATTTTATGCTTGCTTTGTGTTCTGAAGACAGGCTTACAGATAAATAGGTCACTGTCTACGGAGCTGCTTTGCACTAAATTGATTTGTGGCAATATGACCTTAAGTCTGATCTCCTTGCTGTACAAACATATTGCAGAATTGTGGCTCCTCCTGAAGAAAAGCACAGGTGTGTCCCACTTTATTTGTTTTCCATTTTTTCCTGCTGACTTAATTGCATAGAAATTATGTGTTACCCAGTAACTCTGGCAAATGATAGTATAGAGGAACATGTGATGTGGGAGAGAGTAGTAAGGGCAGAAGAAATTGAACTCTTGAATTTTCAGCATGCACAATAGTGTATAAATATACTGAGTGGAGAGGGTTTATGTATATGTAAATCTTCAATGTATCTTTTTATTCTTAGATGTATTACATAATATATCACATTATGAATTACATTGTTTTGCACTTGTTGCAAGAAACAAGTTTTTGTAGAGATGCATTTAGAACATTATTATGACAATTAGAACCACTTATAGCTTGCAGGAAGGAGATGTTATCTTGGAGAGCCATTCTGCTCTCCTTTAGACTACACTGCTTAAGCTGTAATTTTCACTCTGACAAATATTTATTTTGGTCCTGATCTGTATGAAAAGCCCTATGCAATAAGGAAAGGGAAGGGGGGAGAGTTTCATTTACAGGGGTGCATTTGTAATTCTAAAACTGGAACAAACAAAAATACATTATTTTTTAAAATTTCTTAAAATTCCTTAATTAAAAGATTTCCACAAAAATCTTATTTCTCTTGGGAGGTAAATGATACATGGAGATATTGTTGGCTATAAATAGTGCAGCTGCAATTCACTGCAAAACTGAAAAGTATGTTTTGTGGAAATAGTGACATCCATAAATTGCTTCTCTATTCTGCTTGTTCAATTCACGTGTCCAGTTCTGTTTTCTATTATTTGGTATGCATGATTGTTGTTGAAGAATACCAGAGAGAAGGGCTGTAACTTGTTGGGCTGGCATTTACATTCCAGAGTTGCTGCTTTTCAAACGTCATATTTAAATGTAACTGGTGTGCATAAGGGGTGGCTTCTCTGTTTTAGAATAATTAATTAAATTATCCATGTGTGAGCCTCTGCTGAACTGTGTTCATCAGTATCCATTCCTATTACTGCACTGGGTATGGAGGAACATACTACAAGGCACACTGCATAGGAAGGAAGAAAGAAATATTTAAAGGTAAGACTAGAAGAATTAAGAGTCTGGGAGGATTAATTGTGAGATGGAACTTTTGGTATTTGTGTGTGTTGGGGGAGTTGTCTCTAAGAACAGGCTGTATATTTAGGATGTAGATTTTATGTGGATTAAGATCATTTTATGAACTGTAGCTATCCAGCTCAGCCTTGACAGTGGTATATAAATTTAAATCTATGCATTTGAGTTAAGTGCTAAATAATGGCGCGAGTTTCTGCACATCATCACTGAGCTCTCTCCTTCATTAGGGCTTGCTTAAAGTTGGACAAAATGTAAACACGCTAGCAGGCAGCTTTGACTAGCACTTTCCAGGGCTCTGTATTGATCTCAGATGTGCAGCTACGTATTGTGAGCTTCTTCATTATGGCCCAGATCATCCCTCCCTGAGATACATGTGGGATGGGGTCATTCCACAGATAGCTGGAAGGAAAGGGAAGCTGTCTCCATGGCACCTTATGGAAGGAGCTCTGGGACCCAGGGTCTGTGAAGGGGAGACAATGAAGATTAAGCAGGCTTGGACAGGATTGCGGGGAGAGGCACATTGACCTCTTTTACTTGTGAGGAAAGTTAAAATGCAGAGGGGGGCCATGTTGTTTTCCCTGGTAGCAAGGCAATAGAGGGAGCACAATGACTGGAGCAGAGGAATTGTCGGGAGGTTAGAGCACTATGTCTAGTTTTCAGGAAAATTGGGTGTAATTCCCTGCTTTGCCTACAGCTTTAATGTGTGTGTTTGGGGAAGTCTCTGTAAAATAAATTAGTATTTAATGCAGTTCTTCAGGAGGGGGGAGATGTTGTGAGGACAACAGTAAAGCTTGTGAAGCGCTCAGATACTATAATAGTGGGGACCATATCAGACCCTTAGATAGGACCAAGGGGCAGGCTGCCTGGGATTAGAGTTGGTGCCTCCTGCATCTCCTTTGAGAGCCAGGCAGATAATTTATTAAGGTGCCCTCCCTCATAGCCAGACAGCATGAAGGGATCCTTCTGGAAGTCTGGATCTAGGCCAGGAGAGAGACTACATTCCTATGTATCTGAAATGAGTATAAAGCCCTAGAAGCTGTAGGTAGGGCAAAGCCAACAGCAAGGGGTAATTGGGAATAAAAATGGATATGTTCCAGTTACTGGTACATGCCACAGAACATAGATCACATGTTGAAGAGTGGAGACTGAATCATCCTCTTCTGCTATAGCTCAGCATTTTGAGTGAACTAAGGCCCTTATCATAGAGAGAAAACAAAGCAGAACAAAACATTTCTCTTTCTTTGAGTGAGAGATTCAGTGGAGTGTGGGGTGGCCTGGTCATGGTCAGAGCCCTCATACTGTAGTTACGTGGAATTCGTCATCCCTCTGGGAGGGCCTGCCTGGTGAAGATGCTGCTAAGCCATGAGTTCTTAATGTGAGGACGCAACCCCAGAGAGTCATGAACAGACTTCAGAAAACAATTTGTTCACTAGTTTTCTTTCAGAAATATTTTCTGAACTTACCTGATTGTGGCATTTTGAATATTTTCTCTTTGCTTTTTGGAAATAAATCTTCATTTGCTTTCTTATCTAGGTCTACACCACACCCTTCCATTGTTTTTTCTTCCATTTGTCGTATGGCTGTTTTTAATCTTTAAGGTAATTAAGGCAGATCTAGATAATTTAATTTTACTATATCTTATGAATGTATTTTTTTTTTTTTTACAGTTTTGTAGGAAAAATACCTGTCATTTAGGTTGCACACGTGATTTATATCTGTTGCTTGTATTTAACAGAATACTGCTTTTTCATGTTTTTTTCTTAATCCAGGAGCATGAGTGATTTTGTTCAGGTGTTTTAATTTGAGTTTAAATGGTTTAGCAATTTTCGGTAGGGAAAGAGAATAGAAAACAAATGCATCTACTGTCGTAAATAAGGATTTACTTCCTTTTTTTTAACCTCACACCTTAGCTGCGATGTTGTTGGAACTTAAAATTTGGCAGGGAACTAGTCCCTTGGGATTTTCCATCAGAAAATCATCCCAACAGAAAATTCCTGACCAGTTCTGATAATCTTTACCATGTGTGCCTTCTGAGGCCACCTAGCAGCTGAGCTCCTCCTAGGCACCCAACCCAGCAAGTTCCTTGAAGAAGCTGGAGAAGGAGTTTTCAGGAATTTTGAAACTTGCCCTCCCTGCCACAGCTGGCCCTGCAAAACTTGATGCTGTGTCTCAGGGCATGATTGCAAGGAATGTGTTTTCCCGTTGTTTTTCTTGAGGAGAGGAGTGTTGATGCTGCGCATATTTAACAAGGAAATAGTGTTGGGGTGTTAGTCTGGAAAAGATCATTTTGAACATATTTTTAAAGGTAAACTGTGCAATTACCTCAAGTTTTAGAGGCCGATGTATTTTTAAAAAAAAATCTCGGTACAACAAATCCCTATCATTTGATAAGGCTCTTCTCAAATCTTGTTAATACCATAGCTCTCTGTAAATTCAGTAGTTGAGGCACTAGAATTTTCTTTTCATTCTAATTTTAGTCAGAAAGCAGAAATTAAGACTCAAACTTTATTAACTTTGTTTGAGTCTTAAATCTGACGACAGCCAGTCAGTTAGAAAATGTAATATTCCATTCAATACACATTGGCCTGTTTGATAAAGTACTAAATCAGGCACATTTAGGTCACATTCCATTTTTCTCATTTAAGCACTTGCTAATGGATCAATCTTCTGTTTAGTCCATCATGCTTTTTCTAGAAACATGTCCCTTTTGCTTCTTCAGACATGTATTTGTCATATGTGCCTGTCAAATACAATTATAAAGTCACTCGTGTATTTAGAATAATAAGCTGGAACAGCTAAAATTAGAATGAACATTTCAGAAATGATTTTACTACTATACACTGTGTATGTGCATATACGCAGTAATAATTGTTTAAAATATTGTCTGTTTCTTAAATGTTTCAGCTTTTATTAACTAATTTTGGGATGGAAGTCCTGAGGAATCTGAAATTATAGTACGGATGTAGACAACTGACTATGAGGTCTACATAATCAATGTTTCCTCTCTCCCAACCATTCAAGGAGAATGAATGAATGATTTCTAATCTCTTGATATGCAATTTCTTTTTGCTTCAAACCTGCATCTTTCATGAATCAGTCTCATTATACTGGATCGTTGTGAACGTTTTGAGCACAGGTCTGTCTCTGACATACTGCAGCTACTATACATGATGATGTACATTTGACTTAGTTCATAATAGTCTATGAAGTGATCAAGAATTCCTGCTGTCATCTCACGTTTGCAGTAACTACCATTACTTGAACAGCAGAGGGAGCATCTGAAAGTGTCTTCAAGACCGGTAACATAAGAACAGTCATATAGGGTCAGACCAAAGGTCCACCTAGCCATCTTATCTTCCAACAGTGGCCAATGCCAGATGCAGCAGAGAGAATGAACTGAACAGATAATCATCAAGTGATCCATCCCCTGTCGCTCATTCCTAGCTTCTGACCGACACTAGGGATACCATTCCTGTCCATCCTGCCTGATAACTATTGATGGACCTTTCCTCCCATGAATTTTATTAAGGTTTTTTTTTAACCCTGTTAGCCTTGGCCTTCACAACATCCTTTGGCAAGGAGTTCCACAGGTTGACTTATTTCTTTGAAGAAATGCTTCCTTTAAAAAAAAAACCCACACAATCCTGCTCCCTATTAAGTTCATTGGGTGACCCCTAATTCTTGTGATGTTGGAACAAGTGAATAACTTTTCTTTTACTATCTTGACACCAGTCGTGATTTTATAGACCTCTAGCATATCTCTTCTTTTCCAAGCTGAAAACTCTCAGTCTTATTAATCTCTCCTCATATGGCATCCATTCCAAGCCCCTGATAATTTTTGTTGCCCTTTTCTGAACTTCTTCCAATGCCAAGAGATCTTTTTTGAGATGAGATGATCACATCTGCACTAGGAATGTAGAATTGTAGATCCTAAGGAAAAGAGAAATCCTGACTCAAATAGCTCTTCGAAGGTGCAGCACCCACTTGCCTGGAGATGAAAGCATTTAGTGAAGCTAATGCTCCATCCAGTATTTGGTGCTCAGTGTCACAAAGAAAAACAGTAAAACATAGACAAGCATTTCTAAAATGGTTTTAATGCTAATTTCAAGTGTTAGGATTAGAAACCCTTAGAGAAGCATTTGAAAGGATCCAAAACTTGAGTTGGCTACTGACGCTATCAAGACATTTCATCACTGGAGATATCAAAACAGTGAGTGTCTGACTTGCTGCATTGGGTGCTGCTGTCCTGGCGCACCCCCATCAAAATGCACATCAGAGTTCTTTTTAGAAAAATGCTTTGTGCTCATGGGGCAGTAAGCCCTCGACAGTGTGAGCGGAGCAGGTGGAGTAGTCTGCTTCTATGCTGTCTCTTTAATTACATGCATTACAAGTGCTTGCCCCTGGAATGTGGTTTTATTGCTGGTACAGTTGTTTTTAGGAATTAAGCTGTGTGTTTAACATATGGACTCAACTGGTTCTCCTGCTCTTCTCTGAGGGAAGACAAATTAACAAGAATTTAAAACTCCCATTTGATGGGAATTGTTTAAATGATATCACTGAAGCTTAGTGTCTCGTTGGCTGCTAGGTCTGGAATGGAAGGGTAAGTGTTTGGTTCATTTTAGTTTTTAGTCATTTAGAGCATTAACAATTTATCTTCAATCTTCCTATCTTCATTGCTTGCCTGGTATGCTGAAGTTACTGCTGTTGCTGCTCAGCAGAACTACTGTCAGTGCTGTCTCTTGAGATCACCCTTCCCTTTAGAGAGGTCTGCATTTCAGTGAGGATGTTAAAAGGATGAAATTTTTTAAAACAATGTTACATAATAATGTATGTTATATATGGATTCAAAATAAACTTGAACGTCATATAAGATCAATATTCATTCAGCTATAAGTTATTCAGGTTTGTTTTTATATTGTTAAAAAACTAAAAGAATATGTAAAGGAAGGTCCACCCTCTGTGCTGATCTGCAGAGGATATGATCTTGTTGAAGCGCCATCTATAGAGCCCAGCTCTTTAGCTAAACATGTAGCAGTCTGTGCTTTTAGCTATGAAGGTCTGCAGGTCCCTATTGTGTGGGGGCGGGAAGCGAGTGCTTAGGGAAGAGAAGAAGGTAGGCTGCAGTATAACTGCACATGCCACAGTACTATGTCACAGCAATGAAGATGATGAAAATTCCATATTCTGTTGAAATGGGAACCCAGAACTTGGGTGGCCATAAGGTAATTGCCCAAATTACAGCTCATCCAATGCACAAGGACTAGCACCTCCATGCTTTGAAAAGTGTCACAAACTTTTTACTGACCAAAAGTAGTCTTGTAAAAGCTGTTGAAGCAGTAAAGCAATCACCATGCTCAAGCTTATAAGGTTGAGCTTACTGAATTCCCAAAACCACTTCCTCTAGCGACCTGGGTTTACTTTCTTTCCGAAAATTGACAGGACAAGACTTAGATTAGCTTGTACAATTTTACAAGATTATTGCCCCCCGGTAGCAGGCTGTTTAAGCCCTTCATAAAGTACATCCTTCCCTTCTGTGATCAGGCCTTTAATTGTATACTTCTAAACTCTTTTAAGTGGCTAAAGGGCCTACTGCTGGGGCAGGGGAGAGACACATATGGGGAAGTTGCAGCGTGAGCTCACCCTGCAGTGGTGGGCAGTTCTTTTCCCACAAGTTTGGCTGGGCTTGGCTTCCCCCTCTGGGTATTTCAACTTGGCCTCTGGAATACACAGTCTCACACTAATTCAGTGTGAATGAGTGGTGCTGTGACCCTGTGCATCAGGTGTCAGTGCCATTCACCACTCAAGGTCCCTGCATCAGAAGCCAAGTTGAGATGCCCAAAGCAGGAAGCCAGGCCCAGTCAGCTCCAAGGGACATGATTTTCTTGAACCATGATGGGTTTTGGGGGTCAAAGCAGGACAGTCCTGTGAAACCCAGCCTGTTCGGAGGTATGAAATTGTGATGTTTCTTAATGTGACGTATATTAGAATCTATATATCCAATATGCCGATATTCAGGGTAGGATTAATAGCATGGAAGTGATGTTTTTGGAGAAAATTATTGAAAACTCAGAATGTGACTGTTTTATTCATCATGGCTCTAAAGAGGAACCTGTCTCTCCTGAATGGGTGGAGAAATATGAGCTGTCTCCTAACAGTAAGCCTCAATCTATTGTCTAGTTTCAAAAATAAGACTTTAAATATTTAAATGATTCAGCTATGCATCAGACACCTAATGCTGAATTTGCATTGACAAGACTATTTGTTTTCCTTTGAAGCTGGAGTTTAAAGATACTTATTTTCAGGTATATAATCTTGATAATTTGATGGAATGTTCAGGAAGATGAAGCATTGTTTTTAAGTTTACATGCCATAACCTGACTTCAGTGTAGCAGAAACAATCTATTTCTGATGGTGCAGTTTTATATAACTTACTGCTTTCTTTCTCATGGCACTTCACAAACTACTTCCAATGGAAAAAGTCACATTATGGTAAAAATCTTGGGGAATTGGTTATTTAGTTTCTTATCCAACAATAGTAATGTAGATTGCAGTGGAACTAGAGGTACTGACTAATTGATTTGTAGGTTTGGTGGCAGTTTGGGGGGAAAAAAAAGGAAAAAAAAGTGGTTTGTGTTGAATCCAATCCAAAAGGTTTAGCGGTTTTTGCTGCATCAAAGTTCTGTTCAGGTCCCTTCCATAGCAGTGATTTGAAAATGGGTCTCCCACATACTTAATGTGTATCCTAACCAATGGGCTACATGTGATGCAAGGACTTAGAGGGGGCAGCATTACCACCACTTCCTTTGGCCATTTGGGAATGACCAAAACTGAGACAAACCCAAATTAGCTTTTGGTTGACAAAAACTGCATTTATTCATCACATAATATATTCATCCTAAAAATTTTGCCCAGCTCCAAGTGTAACTGAATGTTAATTGAATAAGAGTTCATTTCTATTGAATAAATTGTGGACTGCTGATCAGGTTAATACTAAAACTGTGAAATAGTTTAACGTGGTAACAAAGAGCGCACAGTTCTACCAGGAATGGTTGTGGGTTGAAAAGAGAAACTTCTGATGCATATGGGCCTAATGGTTCAAAACAACTTAAGAACATAAGAAATGGCCATACTGGGTCAGATCAAAGGTCCATCTAGACCAGTATCCTGTCTGCTGAAAGTGGCCAATACCACATGCCCCAGAGGGAGTGAACAGAAAAGGAAATAGTCAAGCAGTTCCTCTCCCATCACCCATTACCAGCCTCTCTCAGAGGCTAGGGACACCATTCCTACCCATCCTGGCTAATAGCCATTGATGGACTTAATCTCTGGGAATTTATCTCATTCTTTCTTGAACCCTGTTAAAGTCCTGGTCTTCACAACCTCCTCTGGCAATGAGTTCCACAGGCCAACCATGCACTGTGTAAAGGAAAACTTCCTTGTTTTTGTTTTAAACTTGCTACCTATTCATTTCATTTGAGGACCCCTAGTTCTTATATTATGGGAACAAGTAAATAATTTTCCTTATTCACTTTTTCCACATCAGTCATGATTTTATAGACCTCTATCATATCTCCCTTTAAAAGAATGCATTTAGTTTCTCTGCACTGACTTTATCATCTTTGAGTACACCGTTGGCATCTCGATTGTCCAGGGGCCCCACTCGTTGTTTATCAGAAGCAAGAAGCCTGCTATACTTAAAAAACATTTTGCTATTACTTTTTTTTTTTTTGCTAGCTGTTCTTCAAGCTCCTTTTTGGCTTTTCTTATTATTTTTACACTTAATTGACAGAGTTTATGGTCCTTTTTATTTTCCTCACTAAGATTTAACTTCCACTTTTTAAATGATGCCTTTTTATCTCTCAGGCTATGGCTACACTGCCGTTTTTGTGCAGAAGAGGATATGCAAATCGCTCTCGCATTTGCATATCTTCTTCTGAGTCTTTTTGCGGAAGAGGTTTTGCTGATAAAAAGCCCCATGTAGATGGGGCCATTTGTTGGAAAAATCCCTCTTTCGCAAGATCACTTATTCCTCAAAAATTGAGGTTTACAGGATCTTGCAAAAGAGGATTTTTTTCCAACAAATGACCCCGTCTACGCAGGGCTTTTTATCGGCAAAACCTCTTCCACAAAAAGACTCAGAAGAAGATATGCAAATTCGAGTACAATTTGCATATTCTCTTCTGGGGGGCCCAAAGGCAGTGTATCCGTAGCCTCACTGTTTATTTTACTTGGTTGTTAAGCCACAGTGGCACTTCTTTGCTTTTCTTACTATGTTTTTAATTTGGGATATATATTTAAGTTGGGCCTCTATGATGGTGTTTTTGAAAAGCTTCTATGCAGCTGTCAGGGATTTTACTTTTGTCACTGTACCTTTTAATTTCTGTTCAACTAACTTGCTCATTTTTGTGTAGTTTCCCTTTCTAAAGTTAAATGCCACAGTGTTAGGCTGCTGAGGTGTTTTTCCCATCACAGGGGTGTTACATTTTCTTAATTTGCTTTATTTGTGGAGCGAACAAATATCAAGACCTGCAAAAGAGAATTTCTGAAATGAGCAATAGTCTCTGTTTCCGTTAAAAAAATAAATAAATAAATAAAAAACCCCACCAGATTTTAGGAGAGAGTTCCCTCAGTGTCTTAACTGGTTAATTGGATCTAGTCCCCCACTTTCTTTGTGTAGCCTTGAAATTGACTAATGGTGATGTTGGGGAGGGGAGGGGAGGTAGGCAGGTGGGAGGAAACAGAGATGGAGATGAAGTTTTTTTCTTTTTTTCTTTTTGTTTTTAAAAAGAGAAATGTCAACGCAAACTATTGACAGTTTTTTGTTTTCAATTATTATAGAAGGATCATAATGGTATCCAAAGAGTTGTGCAAAAGAACCTATGTGTTTTTAAAAAAAAAAAAAATCAAGGAGAATCAAGTTGGCTTTCAAGTCCATATATAGTAAAATACCACAGCTTATTGCTACTGACTCCAAAGAACCTGATCCAATTCCCCTTCAATCAGAATAGCATGTGACCCTAAATAAGGGAAAACAGCTTGTGGTAGGATTATCTACAAAGCCATTTGTAGTCTCTCCTCCTTGTTCAGTTGTGTTGTAAGAAAAGATTTTGCTTTCTCATATTAAAGTTGAACTTTCTCTTATCTGCAAAGAATCTGAGCTTGCTTTATTTTAGTACAAAGGCCTCTGTACTTTTTCACAAATTCGACACTATCAACTTGGGCTTGAATAAAGATATTAACTGGTTAATGCACTACAATAGCAAATTCCCCCACCTTTCATATTCTCATTTACACATCAAAAGCTATGAATGGGATGCATCCAGCCTGACTCAATTAGCATCATTTAACACTGGTCCTGTAACTCACAGGTAGCTGCTTTTAAATATTGTGTATACTCCAACTCCTCTGAAGTGGATTTTACCCTCGAAAGCTCATGATATAATTATATTTGTTGGACTCCAAAGTGCTACAGAACTTCTCGTTGTTTTTAAAGTTACAGACTAACACGGCTACTCTCAGATGAATTCTAATGTAAACATCCTTAATTTTTTTTTCAAATCTTCGTTCTAGCTACAGGTGGGAATATGTAAAGGTTTTTAATTGTTACAAATTATCTTTGCCTCCACACTTCATTCAGAACAGACTCCTAGGTTGCGATAGGCCTAAATGTCTAGGGACAGTTTTCCAAAAGCATTTAGTGCTAGAAATGAGGGCACGATTTTCAAGATGTCAGACCTTGTTTAGGCATCTACTTGAAGTAGCTCAAACCTTCAAATGAGTTCAGCACACAACAGGTCCCATTACACCCAACATCTGAGTGCACTAGGAGCTATTGGGTGCTGACCTCATTTGAAAATATGGTCTCTACCTCACTTCCCTTGCCTACCTTTTTTTTTAATCAATATGGGAAAGACTGGGTTGTTAAATATCCCTTCTGTGATGTAATTTTCCACTTCCTGATCCCTTTGATAAACTTATGTTTATCTAAAATTAACCTTTGCAGAAGCATATATTTTTGAAAATCAGTGGGCACTATAAGGGCTGTGTTATGACAGCAGGGAGTGCATTCAGCACTCTTGATTATATTCAGTCACCCAGTCAGTTTTGTATTTAGTAGCTTCTGAAATATAGGCTTAGCAGATAAATATCTAGAATTAGGGATCTGATTTACAGCCCAGAGCTACTCTAAAGCGGATACTTTTGACAATCTCTCTCATCACTGCTTTTTGAATTTATAGGTATTACAGCTAGATGGAATTTATCATGGTGAGACCTTTTGTTGCTGTAAAAATCTATGAGCTGAACTACTGGGTGTTTTTTTTTTACATCCCATACCATTTTAATTGACATAAAAATAAGACAAAAGCTCTTGGACTCCCTTGCAGGGCTAGGGTTGATGCTGTATTTGTAGTGGGAACAGGGGCGGATGAGAGTTTTGCAGGGCCCCCCTTTGAAGAAAAAATAGAAAAAAGGCATAAAATGCGCAAATTGAAGGCTATTCTCATATTAAATGTGAATTGTGTAAATTAGATAGAAAATTAATTTAGTTGGATAATTTTTATTTTAATTATATTGTAAGTCATTCTTAAACAAAATTCTGCATTAATAATTAAAAATTGTAATTTGTATTTAAGTCTCCTCCCCCTCTTGCCTCACTCTCTCTTTCTCTTCTCCTCCCCCCTCCTGCCTCTCACTCGTGGAGCCCAAACGGCCATATGCGCCGCTTGCTCCCACGCGGTAGCCTGGCTGAGCGGCGCAGAACTCGGCTGAGCGGCGCAGAACTCAGCCAAGCACCACGGCGGGAGACGAAGGGGGGCGGGGCGGTGATGTACATGGCCAGGGGGCGGGACCTGGAGCCTCTGTCATGGCCTTTGCCTCCCGCCATGGTGCTCTGCTGAGTTCTGCGCCGCTCAGCTGGGCCGCCGCGTGGGAGCAAGCGGCGCAAGCAGCCGTTTGGGCCCCGCTCGGCGCGGGGCCTATTACAGCACGGGGCCTGGGGCAGCCGCCCTGCCCTATATCCGCCGCTGAGTAGGAAAGTACCTGACCATCTGGATAAGATCTCCAGAAATGAAATCCTGGGTCCTTTGAAGTCTCTGGGAATTTGACCATTGACTTCAGTGGAGCCAGGCTTCCACCCCCAACATTTTATCATATATTTTATGTGTTTGGTCTCCTGCTGGAATAGATCTTTGGAGCAGAGCTTTCGTGCTAATGGGCGAAAACATGGATGTTACTGGGTAGTAGCAAAAATCTGGTTCCTATGATGATAATAGCACAGGCTTGGTCCTGTTGCTGTACCGAAAACCTGAGGCAATTTGTGGAGGTAGAATTTTGACATGATGATATTGTTGATTTTTATTACTACTTTGCACTGCTAAATGACTTCACATTTATAACTCTGTCCTTCTAGTCAGAGGAGCTTTTTTTCTTTTTCTTTTAAATGTGAAGGAAGTGTTGCAATGTAGTTTATTTGCAGCGCTTCTGTTTTAATCTAAACTGGTTAGACTGAGATTTTCAGGTTGTTTTGTGCTAGGGTTTTTTTTTTTTTTAATAATTTGCAAAACTGTGGGACAGGATTGCGCTTTTAGATGGAAAATAGGAAGAGCTGTGATTTGCAACTCCACAGAGGACAATTTTCTATTTTTACCCATATAATATTCTATAATACAGTCTGTGGTGGTCCTCTAATCTAAAATACTTTGAACCATTCATCATAGGTTTCTGTCTAACTTTGCCTTTGCTTTCTGTTGCATTTAGGCCTCCATTTTGGTGGCTCATTACAGCATTTTCACAGGAGGGTGTAGACGCATCAGGAAAGCCTGACAAAACATTTTAAATAACTTCAGATTACCCATTCAAACAATTGTCTAAATCAGTTCCTTTTGGCCTTTTCCATTTTAGAATACCCCTTTCATTTATCAATCTGGAATGGACATGGCAGTTATAACCCCAAGTGTCAAACTTACTACAAAAATCTTTCTTCATAATTCAGTTTTAGACATTTTCTGTCTTTTTGACCACTAGTGAGGCTTGTCTTGGTAAGTCATAGAACTGTGCTCGAGCACATCTGTACAAGAATTAATGGATTTTTTTGGCTTTATAATGCTTTCCATCTGAAGATCTCAATGTACAGAAACATTATTTTCCATAACACCCACAAGAAGTACAGTAGGTAAGTATTATCATTTTATAGATGAGGCTGCTGCAATACAAAGAGGATGTGTGACCTTGAGAAATTCACAGTGCACATGTAGCAGAGACAAGAATAGAAACCGGACAGGCTGATACAGTCCTATGATTTAACCACAAGACCATCCTTCCTCCTATGTCCTGGTATTTCTTGAGATGCCCTTTCTTAAGATGTTGGTCCTCTATTTTAAAGGGACTTTTTTATTTTTGCTTAATTCATTTGTCACTGATAGGCTTTAAAATCCACTGTGAGGCTTCTGAAAATTGACTTCAGTGAGTTACTAAAAATTGTCTCCATTTGTTAACTTTTTTATAAAAAGTTAGTTCATTAATACCATTTCATCCTTGCCTTACAAATACTGGTCCCAATTCAGCACCCCTGTTCCTGCCTTTAGTCCTACTGATGTCAATAGGGATACTGGCATGAGGATGAACCAATGTGAAGGATCATGCCTACAGTAACTATTCTGTCTACAGTTTGGGTATTTTATAGGCATTTTTCTTTTTATCAGAACATCTACTCTAAATTTAAGTTTGGCCTCCAATTTAGGTTTCTTTCAATTTAAAGAGATAATTTAAAGATTTTTACTACGCTTAATATGAATTAAATTTAAATGTTTGTGTATGCTATGTAATTTGACAGAATCTTTTTAGTGCAGGAGAACCAGAAAAGGAAACTGACTAGACACAAACTAAAACTGATTGAAATAGAAGTTTCAGGGGGTAGCCGAGTTAGTCTGTACAGGATAAACTTAAAAAACAAAAACTGGTCTGGTAGCTCCTTAAAGACTAACAAAACATGTAGATGGTATCATGAGTTTTTGTTGGCATAACCCACTTCTTCAGATGACTTTTTTTTGCTACCAGACCAGTCTGTTTTTTAAAATAGAAGTGTTTTTCTTATTGTCTCACTTGAATGAAATGCAGAGCTTCCTTATTAATTTTTTTTCAAGTCTTTAGTAATTTTAGGTTCAGATTGTACAAGATATTTTGGGCAGTTGGGCCACTGCACCTTCCCTGACATCCTTGCCAGATTGGGGTCTAAGAAAGGGATATGAATGGGTAACCAGTAACCTTATTGGATGATGCTTGCTGGGTAACCGGTGCCTGGGAGCAGCCCTGCTGCAGGCAGAGGGCTGCTCCAGCTGAACCAAGCCCCTGGGAGGGGGCAGCAGTCTTAGGTTGGAGCGGTAACCTGCCTGAAATCCTGCTTAGTTGGTTAACCGGTTAAATGTTAGGTTAACCTAACATTTAACTGGTCAACTGATTAAACAAGATTTTACATCCCTAGTCTAAGATGATAGGTACCCTCAGTGACGTGGCTTTTAAATGAATTGATCTTAATAGCACTGCTATTACTTATCTGCAGTTTGTCCCATCGTTTTAAACCATATATTCATCAGTCAGTCTTTGATCTGCTTTCTTTCTTTGTCGACTCTATCATTCATATTTAACAGTCCTCATGCCATCTTTTGAAGTATTGGAGCATTCATTCAGTTACATCTTAAGCACCTAGAAGCAAAAACTCCCTCTTGCTTCCCTGGTGTACAAAGATGAGATGACTTTCAATATGTCTATACTGAAGCTGGAAGTGCAATTTTAACCTGAATAGACATACCCGCTAGCTCTGATTGTGCAAGTATATTGAAAGTAGAAGGGCAGCCCAGTGGTTGGCGCATTGGGCAAGATAGCCGCCCCATGTACAATCCCATCTGAAACGCCAGTTGAGGCCAGTTAGGCTGCCTGTGCTTCATTAGAAATGTGAATGCCACATGATCCGAGCAAAGACTTACTCCTTCCTCTCTCAGCATTTCTCTCATTTAATTGCTCTACAAACAAAATTCCCCATCCAACCTGTTCTGAAATATTGAATAAGTTTCATTCAGTGTCATAAATCTATTACATGGTGTATTGAGTTTCTTTGTTACTTCAGATAAAATTAGTCTGAGGCAATTTTGATTATCAGTTATTTGCCTTTGCAATTTTGATGTTCACTTTCTTGTTTTCTCCTAGCAACCTTTGCTTTTGTAAAGAGTGATATTTTATTACATTCTGAAGTATATTTCCTGCATGCTCTTTATCATGTTAATAATTTTGCAAACCAGGTAGTTATACCAATTATGCATTACTGGAAATATGCTGTTGTGCATTGAGTACGCTACTTAAAACAAAATAATATTTTTTGAAATTCTGGGACAATAGTAAGAAAAGAGAGACTTATAGAAAGAGGAAGGAGAATGAAGAACTACCAGATTCCAAACTAACGTACCTGACATTGTTAACCAGTTAATGTACGTACAGATCAGATTATTATAAGCAGAGCTAAAATTTCAGTAGTAGTATTTTTTTGTTCTGATTTGGAATGCAAACTTGAAATTTCCCACAAAGAAAAGCATTCCAAGATTTTAAAAGCGTTTTGGTTCATGTTACCTTCTGCCCCTCAAAAAAGGAAGTGGAACAGCTGGCTGCCACACGCCTCTGAGTCAGTGGGACTCCCCTGCCATGGTGCAGAAAGTCAGGAAGCCCTGAAAGCCCCATATTTTGGTTTCCAGGCACCTGGCTTTGAGAGTACTACTTTGAGTCTCCCCTTTATGATAGGAAGCCTGGAAGCACTGGGGTCCCCAGCTGTGGGGCAGTGAGTAGCATGGCAAGTCTGCTCCAGAGCCATGAACCCTGAATGATTCCATAAAATATTATGGGTTGGTTGAATCTGCTTTTTCGGACACAAACTGCAAACCAGTTTGTCTTATTCTGGTATGCATGACTTAAATGATTCATCTCAGAGGGGTAGCAGTGTGAGTCCTGTAACTTTAAAAATGAGTGGTCCTGTGGCACCTTAGAGGCTAACCAAAATATATAAAATTACGAGCTTTTGTGGGCAAAACCCATGTCATCAGATTAATTGGAAATGGGATGACATGGGTTTTGCTCACAAAAGCTCATGATTTTATGTATTTTGGTTAGTCTCAAAGGTGCCGCAGGACCATTTGTTGTTTTAAAATGATTAATATATCAATGTGGTGATGGAACTGACCAATTTCACAGTTGTAGCCATGTCAGCCCCAGGATATTAGAGTCAAGGTGGGTGATGTAATATCTTTTATTGGACCACACCTGAAGAAGAGCTCCATGTTCTCCGAAGTTTCTCCGAAGAGCTCAAAAGTTTCTCTTTTACTGCCAGAAGTTGGTTCGATAAAAGATATTGGCTCCCCCCACCGGTGTCTCTCCAATTTCTTGATATAATCAGTTCACTTGTCTGTATGTCTGTCATTTCTAGGTATGGATATATATACATACAACAGGTGACATGGCAAAGCAGAGAATGAGATTTTTCAGTTGTAATATTTGCCTGGACACCTGGTTGTCAGAAGCACAGGCAGTAGTAGAAAACTATGGAGTGATTATTTTCACAAAGAATTTTGTCTGCATTTAAATCTATTGTGCTCAGGTGAGCTGGGAATGAGGGGTTAGTATCCAGGCTGCCCCGGGGAAGAGAGGACAACCCCACCCCTCTCTCACCACAGCATCCTGGGGCCTGGTGAAAAGTCCCTCTCCATGGCTGCTACAGCATGCACAGCTGAGGGAGGGGGTGTGTGTCTCCTGACTGGGGGACAGACAGACAGACAAACTCTCTGAAATATATAGTAGAAAGCTGTCCCTTTATTCACCTCTTGCCCCTGCTAGCCCACTGGAGTTATAACTGTTCTGGTCCCCATCTCTGGCCCCTTGCTGCCTCCTATGCTCATCCTGCCAAACCCCTCCCTTTCCATTTGGTGAGAAACCATCAAATTCAGGCACATCACATTGTCTTGGCCCAACCAAATCCTGACCTTGCTTCAAGTTATAAGAGGAAGCTGCATACCCAATTTGGTGGTCCTAGCTCTTACTGTTTAGGAGGAGTTCTTGAACAAATGGACTCAGATGCACATTTCTAAAATGTATAGTAAGATTTTACCAGGAGCTTACATTTCTATTATGAAAATATTTATCTTTGTTCCCACCAATGTGGGATACCTTCCTGTGTCTGGATATTTTTGGAAAATGTAGGGTTTGTAGTTTGAACCTATAATCAGTTTTGAAAGGGTAAATTAGTCCACCCCTGAATATCTGTTTGCAGGGTCAGAATTGTAGGCTTTCAAGTGTGTGAGAGACTGCAGATGGAATCTTCATAATGTTTGTATTGTCCCAACAGTAAACTCCCCCCGCTTGTATTAGACTGGATTTTTCTTCTCTGTGGGAGAGCTGATCATACAAGACAGATCTTTCAAAAGAAATGAAAGAACTTAATTCAATTATCGCCTGTATATATCAGAAAGTTGCATTACAGGAGACCCAAGAGTTAAATCATAGTTAACTGTTAAACATATATTCTTGTGGATTTTAAACTCAGGTATACAGATGCCTTTTGGCCAATGAGAGGTTCACCATTCTGCAAGTTACAGAAAGATTATTTCAATCATTGTGTGGCTTGAAAGAAGTTATCAGTGCTTCTTCTGCAAAGATGCCAGAAAGAGAACAGTGAAGTTCTGTTTCAAATAATAAATTGCTACTTATCTGGAAGAAATGAAACTAATAATTCTTTGGCTACTGTTAAAAATAGCACTTCTTAGAATTCTGCTGCTCTTTTGCTAGTCTTAGGTTTACTTCCTAAAAATTCTTCTTTGGTGGCTGAAGATAATTTTAATTTTCTATTCCCAAGTATAACCCAATTCTAAGTAGTAAATTCCAATGATATATACCGCAGTGGTTTCCAACATTTTTTTTTTTTTATACCAGGGACCAGAAAACCCATTCACAAACTTTGGGTGGACCAGTAACACTTTATTTGCATATATGCATATCCATTATGCAAATAAAATGCTACTGGTCTGCAAAAAGCCCTGGTCCCCAGAGCCCCACAGTGTCAGCCCTAACCCCTAGAGCTCTCCACCCCTGCAGTACCCTCCAGCACCAGCCACTGGCCCCAGAGTCCTCTGTACCCAACTCCCCCCAGTAGCAGCCTCACGGCCTCAGAGCCCCCCCCAGTGCCAGCCCCCATCCCAAATGCCTCAGTGCCAGCTCCCTGCCCGTTAGAGCCCACCACCACCAGACCCTCCAGTGCCAACTTCCTGCTTCCAGAGACCAACTGCACCCAACCCTCCCCCCAAGCTCTCCCCAGTGCCAGTCCCCAGTCTCCAATATTAGCCCGGTCTCCAGAGTTCCCAGTGCCAGCTCTGCCCCCCTAGTCCCCACACTACTAGCCCCACCACCAGAGGCCCCCCAGTGCTAGCTCCCCACCCTGGTTGCCCCAGTGCCCCCCAACGTCAGCCCCCTGCTTCTTAGAGCTCCCTAGTACTAGCCCTGCCCCTATATCTCCCCTCAGAGCTCCCAAGTGTCAGCCCCCACCTCTTAGAACCCTCCACCCCCAGAACCAATCCCACCCCCAGAGCCTCCAGTGCCTGCCCTGTCTCCCTCATCTAGCTCTGCGCTACCTCATAGCAGCCAGCTCCCACTGCACAGTGAACTGCTCTTCCGTGTCCAGGAAGAGACCTCCCCCTGCCTGGCACAGGTTGGCTGAGAGGCGGAGCAGGACATGCCTCTCCCAACAGCTGTGGCAGGAGCAATATACACCAGTCCTGGTGCCCAGTGCCACCGCAGCCCATCAGCCAGAGGTCTGCGGACCAGTGGTTGGGAATAGCTGATGTAGAGGTTTTACTTTTTTTGAAGAGATGTGACAAAAAAAGGACCTCGCTTCCTAAAGATTGAACCAAAGCAGGAAAATGCCAAGTTAGGATTGAAATGCTATCCTTATCTTCAATAATTAATCTAAGTATTAGATATAATTTAAAACATGTACTGTAATATTAAGGCACAAAGATGTGCATTTAACTTTTCATTATTGCCGTAGGTTTCAAATGTGCAAAAATCATAGAAATTAATAGAAGATGATATGTTTTCGATCTCTTGGAACAATATTTTAAAGTGTTCCGTTAGATGCTTTTAGAGCTTAAATAGCACTGATGGCAACATAAGTGGTTAGCACTTTAATTATGAACAAACTGCTGAAGATATGTCAGAGCTGTAAAATTTTAATCCAAAATTCCAAGTGTGTTTTGAATTGGGATTTTGGTTTGAACCATTAATGTTGCTTTAGGGGCTAGCCTTGAATTTTGATGCGGCTCTAGACTTGTACAGGTTGAAGACTCTTCAAGATTTGGGGTGTTGGTACAGGCCTGTTTTTCAATTCAGCAAATAAATCAAAGAGGCTGTGTCTACATTGGCAAGATTTTGCGCAAAAGCAGCTGCTTTTGGGCAAAATCTTGCCGCCTGTCTACACTGGCCGCGAGTATTTGCGCAAGAACACTGACGTTGTAATGTACAAAATCAGTGCTGCTTGTGCAAATACTCTGACGCTCCCGCTCAGGAATGAGTCCTCTTGCGCAAGTGTTCTTGCGCAAGAGGCCAGTGTAGACAGGTAACATCAATTTCTTGCGCAAGAAAGCCCGATGGCTAAAATGGCCATTGGAGCTTTCTTGCGCAAGAGAGCATCTACACTGGCACAGATGCTTTTGCGCAAAAGCAAATCTTTTGCACAAAGGCACATACCAGTATAGAGGCTCTCTTGTGCAAATACTTTTAACGGAAAAACTCTTCCGTTAAAAGTATTTGCGCAAAATCATGCCAGTGTAGATGCAGCCAGAATGTTTAGAAAATGGCATCACTAAATTACAACAGCGCTTGTCTCTAAAGTAGCACTTAAATACCATCCGATCCACAACAGGTGACAGAATAGATGCTCACCACGGCTCTTAACTACCAGGCAACTTGAAGGATATATTGCTCTTATGAAAAATACTTCTCGTCCTATAGTACTGCAGTGGTAAACCATGCACGTTCCTCCATTAATGTTAACTAAATATTCCCAAATGTTGTTTACGTTGTTAACTATTTCGAAATAATGTGCCCACGGTACAGGGAAGCCTCGAAATTAGTCCAAGGCTGGCTTCTTTAATGTGGATCTGCTACCTCGACTTAGAGCCCCAGGAAACACTGGAGAGTAGTAGGCTTTGAATGACAGTGGGGAGTAGTTATTTTGAAATAGCAGCAGTGGAATGTCCACACTACTATGCAGGAGTTTTTGTTTCAAAATAACCAGCCCATTATTATTATTGTTATAATAATGTTATTGTTTAGTTTCAAAATCACAGGCTTGGTAGTTTGGATGCTCCAATTGTTGTTTCAAAATAAAGGGAGTTATTTCGAAATAACTCCCTATTGTAGACCAGGGCTCTCTTCTCCTCATTTAGCATGGATACTTTAATTGACAGGCTTTTTTCCCTCCCGCTCTCCCCTCCTTTTCTGCTGTATATTTGTACCCCTGCACCCCTTCTTCCATATTGGTCATGTGAAGTGGGTTATGCTTACCAGAGCTCATGATACTATCTATATTTTTTGGTTAGTCTCTAAGGGTATGGTTACACTACAGGATAAGGTTGAATTAAGATACACAATTTCAGCTACGTTAACTGCATAGCTGAAGTCAAAGTACCTTAACTTGACTTTAGGCGCTGCCCACACTGCAGGAAGTTGAAGGGAGAACACTATTCCTTTGACTTCCCTTACTCCTTGTTGAAGCAGAACTACCAGCATCGACCGGAGTGTCCCCTCTCAGCTGGAATTAGCTGTCCTAACTAGACCTGCTATAAGGTGCTACAGGACCATTATTGTTCAAGGGTTGCAGAGTTTTTTTTGTTTGTGGTTTTTTTTGTTATTGTTTAGTTACAAACTAACACAGCCACACTTCTGAGACTGATGTGAAATAGTGAACCTTATATTCCTATTACAAAGAATATTAATTGAAAAACTTTTATTCTTCTTAGAAGTTTTCATTCAACCACATTTAGATTTGGATTTAGTGACCAGTATAGTGAGTGTGGTTCTGAGTGTACATGTTGCTGCTTCTTGTAGACACACTGAGAAGTCTGGAGATGCCTACATAATATTATCCAACTTTCTGAAAGGATACTCTGTATATTACAGGCGAGTTTCAGCAAGAGTAGACTATGTACAAATAGCCCCATTTTCTGCTTCTTCTTCTTTTTAAATCTGAGTAGGCTGTAATGAAATTTGAGTTTGAACTTCAAGTTCAAAATAAGATTTACCTCATCCCATAGTACAATCACATCAAAGAATATTGAGCTAAACAGCTTTTCTAGCTTTCTTTGTCTCAGCAAAGCTGTTACTTGTAATCATTTGTGAATATATCAGTCCTGCTGCACAAAACCAAAGGATTGCTCTTGCCAGAAGACTGAATGACTTTCTCCAGACAAGAGACAGGTGTTTCAAAATTTGAATAGCTCTAGAAGTGACAGTTGGTGTAGACTGTGATTCTCTGTAAAATAATATAGCAATGTTTTTTGTTTCAGAAGAAATCATGCATCAGGATATCATTCCCCTCAGTGCTGCAGATATTGAAGACCAGTTAAAGAAGCAGTTTGCATATCTGTCAGGTAAATACTGGACGTTCTTACTGTATGTATTGTTCAAGAGTCCAGTTTTAGCTATTATTTCTAGCCACACTTGCACATAGTCACTGAAAACTATTATCGGGGCATCCATCACTTTGAGGTCTATCTTTAGAATAGATGCATAATGATATACTATTCTGGAATTTACAGAAAAAATGTTCAGTATGATTGAAAGTTGAATTATATATATTCTCTCTAATAGTGCCAGATGGCTAGCTTGGTGGCAGCATCACAGTGCCCTATAGATAGGGAGAACAGGTTTTAGGCTAACCTCAGACAATCACACATGAGTCAACAGGAGATGATAGCACTGTAAAAAACTGAAGGAGGACTTCAGGATTTAGCCTACTGTATAGCAAACTTTATGAATCGAGACTTAAAATTCTGTATTTGATTTCTCTGAATCCAGTTACTAAAAGTATATTTGATTGTGTTGTGAATTTATTGACCTTGGCTGGATTGAGAAGCAAAAACTATTTTAGAGCCTTTGACCTGCAGAAAATGTAATGGTAGGTGTTCGTGACCCCAAGGGATTACACTGAAATTCCCTTTCTCTCCCCGCCCCCGCCCCCCCCCGCCACCCCATTTGTTTCTTCTTAACCCACTCAGCTACTTCCCCAACAGAATAGGACTTCTTCCGCCTTTCTACCCATCTCAACCACCCATACAATGTTGAAAAGTAGCCCATTCTTTGCTCTCCAAAAAGAGCCTGTTCATTCCAAATCCTATCCTGTCCCCAATTTTCCAACTTAATTATTAACCACCCTTCCTGATATTGTTCCTCAGTGTCCATGAAGATCCATTTCCAGACACTTTTTCCCATCCCCCAACTCTAAGAACATGAGAACCACCATGCTGGGTGAGACTAATGATTCATCTAGCCCAGTAACCTGTCTTCCGATAGTAGCCGCTGCCAGGTGCTTCAGAGGGAATGAACAGAACATGCTTTGCTGAAGCTGTACCATATCAAATAAGCATGACCACTTACTCAAACCAGTCAGCAGGTGTCTGCACGGCACTGAAATACAAAAGAGCATTGATAGTAGTCAAGACTGTTTCTGGGAAACTACTGACAATACAGTAAAATCATATATGTGCCATAATGCTTATTGGAAAATATCATCCCAACTACACATACAAAATGAAGGGTCTAAATTAACTGCTTCCACTCAAGAAATAATTGGGGAGTTGTCATAAATAGTTCTGGGAACATATCTGCTCAATGTGCAGTGGCAGTCAAAAAAGCTAATACAATATCAGGAACCATTAGGAAAGTGGTACAATAAGACTGTAAATATCAATACGCTACTAATATAAAGCCATGGTGTGCCTACACCTTGAATACTGTGTGCAGTTCTGGTCACCTCATCTGAAAAAAGAAACAGAATAAGTACACAGAAGGGCAGCAAAAAATGATTAAGGGTATGGAACAGCTTCCACATGAAAGATTAAAAAGACAGGGACTTTTCATCTTGGAAAAGGAATGACTAAAAGGGGATATGATAGAGGCCTACAAAATCATGAATGGTATGAGGAAAGTGAATAAGGACTGTTTTCTTCCTATTGTGTGGGACAAACCTGAGGTCTGTGTAATGTTGACCTTTTTTTTTTTTTTTTTAATGTCCGGGTGAAAAAATAAGCAGAGACATTCTGTCTTAAAGCAAAGACATACCTGATATTGGAGAGACAGGTTGGAAGCGAAGGACCCTCTGGTATTTAATGAAAAATTCTCTTGGATTGTGCTAAGTGTGTGATGCATTAAGAGCTTGTCTACACTTAAAACAAGAGTGTCACAGCTGTGACATTGCAGCAGTACTGCTGTAGCCATAGGTGCTGACTTTCCCTCTATGTGGGGGGTGCTCATCCTTCCCTTCACCTCTTCTCCAACCCTTTCTCCAAATGCCTATCCCACCTCACCTCTTCCCCTGAGCACATCCCACTCTCTCCCTTTCTGGAGCATCCTGAATGGCACAAATCAGCTGTTCGTGGTTCCCCAGAAGCTCTGGGAGGGTAGAGAAGGGTGGGAGTTGGTCAGCAGAGATGCTGGCAGAGAAGAGGACAAGGTGGAGTACTTGGCAGTTAGTGGGTACCCCGCACCCACTAATTTTTCCCCGGGGGTGCTCCAACCCTAGAGCACCCACACAGTCAGTGCCTACAGCTGTAGCACTTCAGCATAGACAATGCTTACATTGTAGGAGAGGTTCTCCCATTTCTGTACTTAGTCCATCTCCCTGAGAGGCAGTAGCTAGGACTAGAAAAGAATCCTTGCATCAATTTAGTGCTGTCTGTGTAGTGACCTGAATTTTCTTAATAATGCAGCTTGAGATGTGGATTTTTTACAGCCCTTAGCAACATATTTAAGCCAACCTAACTTTCTAGTATAGACCAGGCCTAAGTTCCTGTTTTCTAACTGGGCAAAAAAAGAAATGTCTCGTGATCATTTTATATAAGAAACAGTCTTACTAGATAACTACAAGAAGGATTTACTACTTTTCCCCAGTCGCAAGTTAAACCTTATTATGAACAGAATAGATGCAATCCAATTGAATGCAATTTAAGATTCCTTAGCCCCACCCCTAAGATTTTTTTTCACACAGCCACAAGCATATTGAGCACTCATTATGTCCACAGTGCAGTAGAGCTTAACAAGAGCAGCCATTTCTCATTCTAGTTTATTGAATTCATACTTAACCCCTGAATCTATTAGCAAATGTTTTCTTTTTAAAAGCTAGTACAGCTGTTTAATTGTGATAATTATTTATCTTTGTCCTTGCAATTTATTGTTATAGTTCAATTTGATTTTTATGCATTTTAGTCTATTTTTGCACGCCATAGTTTATCCTAGCTTTGATATTAAAGGGTGGTAATAGTTAACTTTCAGTGCTCTCCTATACAGAGTTGCTATGGGTTCTGGGAACACAAGAACAGTGTTTAATAGTCTGTCACTGAAGTTATGTAACAGCTTGCTCTCAGTTACATTGTGACTTTGTTGCTCTGCTGTTTAGGAAATTTATTTTTGTCATGGGAATATTGGGGGTTTTTTAAACCCTGCTTGATCTTGTGATATGAAATAAATTACAACTGAAGGCAGTACATAGATAAAGAATATTTTTATTAAATATTTTCCCTTTAAGAGCTTTTAGGCTTGGCACATTATTGTGTGTGTCTTAGATGCTCTTTGAGTATAGCAAAAATAGTGCTGCATGTAGTTGAATATGCAGTATTTTCTCTAAATAAATAATATATATTTTATTAGCATTGTGAAATTCTTATCTGCATGTAGGATTGTAACAGCAAGTCACTGAACCTAGTCACAAAGCCCTAGCCATCTCTGATACCTCTTCTCAGTGGAGGTGACAGCCCTTTCCAAGGCACTTTTTTGTGATCTTGGGTATCACTGGATAAGTTAACTTGTTTCCTTTTCTCTTACGGGTGAAAACTTATTCATTTCTTAGAGTGGGCAGACAGAATTGATATGTAATAGTTCCATCCAAGTAAATAGTTATACGTGAAATTAAACAAAATACTTTATATTTACGAAATAGAGAAATAAAATACTAAAAGTAAGAACAGCGGTTAAACATAACCCTACTTAGTCACAAGCTATGACAAATCATGCTAGTACAGAGTTTTAAAAGCAGTGGCACTTGGGTATTAGTATGCAGACATTTGTTCATCTAATCTATAGGTAGCAGTCCATCCAAACATCACTTAGCTCCCGAGAGGGATCCAAGTGATGCATTTATGTTGCAAGTTTATGTTGCAAGTTCATGCTGCCCCCACAATTAAAATGTTGTTCTTTGGCAAGTCCCTTTTATTTTTCCCTTTTAGTCATTGCTCTTCTCTAAAAGAGCTTTGCTTGGTTTGGAACCCATGTAACATTTTCATTAGAATGTTCAGACATTAGGTCAGCTGTTCCTCTTAGACATCAATTTCAATAACTCACTCCCTACAGCGGTGGGGTTTTTTTTTAACTTTACTGTCTTTTCTATTTCACTTGGTATTCTACTCTATTTTTATCTGTTATTCTTTGATATACAATCTTCTAACTTCCTTCTGTGCTTCAAAGAGCTCTCTCTAGCCTTTGTTGCTTTTTCCAAGGACATTCTCTCCTTCTGTGGATGATAAACACCTAGCTTAGAGCTTAGTTCATTAGCACTTGGTATTATTTTCTCACTTAAACACTTCCTCAGATTTTTGTTGTTCACTGAGTGAGAAGTTGCCAGATCTCCTTTATATTCACGTTTAAACTCCTAGCAATTGTTTATGCACAGATACATTATAATAGAATATATATGACTAAGAAATAGACAAGTGTATCTTATCAAAATGTTATCTGCACAAGCTAATTGTTACAAACAGCTTGAATATCATAAAACATAAAATACAAATGAATCTTCTGCCCACCTGAACCACTCATTGCAGCTCCCTTTTCTATGTATTGTTCTCTGTTACAACATGTACTGCCAAGCAAATAGAAGTTTAAATAATAATAGTAAGAGATTCACTATGTCTTTTAAAGTAAATGTTTTAAAATGCACCTTGGTCTTTGTCTGAAATTCCCATGTTGCCTGCCTTTTCTGATTACACATACTTTTGCAAAGGCAACTTGAAAATCAATTGGCAGTATTAGTTTTTAAAAGTAAGTCCTTGAGATTTGTGTGGCAAAGCCATGTATTTTGTTCCTACGTTGCATTCTTTGTTTTAGATTTGACTTCAATGTTAGTAATAATCTTCCTTTTATATAGTATAAAACAACAACCTTTGCAACCTTTGCAAATTAAGGATGTGTCTAGACTGCATCTCTCTGCCGACAGAGAGATGCAGATTAGGCACATAGAAATTGCTAATGAAGCGGGGATTTAAATATCCTGTGCTTCATTAGCATAAAAATGGCCACCTCTTTTTTTCGGCACGGCGCTTTGTCGGAGAAAAGCGGCTGTCTAGAGGCTGATATTTCGAAAAATAAAGCTTTTTTTCAAAAGATCCCTTATCCCTTGTGAAATGAGGTTTACAGGATTTTTCGGAAAAGGCTTTATTTTTCAAAAGATCAGCCTCTAGAGTGCTGCTTTTCTCTGACAAAGTTCCATGCCAAAAAAAAGGGGCAACCATTTTTATGCTAACGAAGTGCGGGATATTTAAATCCCTGTTTCATTAGCAATTTCGATGTGCCTAATCTGCATCTCTGTCGGCAGAGAGATGCAGTCTAGACACACCCTAAGTTGTGGAACTCTTTTACAGAGAATGAAGCTGCTTTTAAAGATTTGTTCAAAACTGTTGGTCAAATTTTTTGTCATGTTCCAAGCCCTTGTACTAATCATAAACTGCCCATATCACCCAGTAACTATATGGGTGAAATGACATCATCACTGTGCTCTTGAATAAACTTGAATAGAAAAACAAGAGATGACAAACTCATATCACTTTTGGGTGAAGTTTTCTTACAAAACAGTCACTCCATATTTGACCTCTCGGTCCTCATCCTCAAAGGAAACCTGCACAAAAGACAAACCTAGAAGTGTAAGTTCATAACTTTGTTAGATACTACAAATCATGGACAGAATAGAGACAGTGGATTTAAGGTTTATTTTAGTGATACACTCGCCGCTCCCTCCCGCCCCTTTTATCCTGTGACTGAAGAGGAGTTAGCTGGCCACTTCGGTGTGAAAAATCTCTCTCAAAATGTGTTAGTTCCTTATGCTAAACAATCTGTTCCAATCTGAATTTAGCTATGACTCTGAGTACATATCCCTGACCTGAAGAAGAGGTGTGTGCAGCTCAAAAGCTTGTTTCTATCAGCAACAGAAGTTGGTTCAATACAAGACATTACTTCACCCACCTTATCTTACTAATATCCTGGAACCAACACAGCAATAACAGCACTGTAAGCAGATCTTACCAGCTGTGGATTTTAGGGATGTTTCTACGCTTCAAAGGCAAAAGCACTGCGGGGAGCACGGGGCCAGCGGGACAGTCCCCTGCTGGCCCCGAGCTCCTGGTGGGGCTTCAGTGGCAGCTCCCCATGGAGCCCAGGATCAGCTGGGGACTCCACTGCTGACACTGGGCTCTGTGCAGCACTGTCGCTTTGATATATCACTGCATGGAGCCTGGGGACACCCCAGCTGGCCCCTGGGTTGTACGCGGTGCTGCTGCTTTGAAGTACTCCTCCTCCCCCCTCCCCTCTGCTGCCTCTTTCTGATAGAGGCAGCAAGGCGGGGGGGTGGGGGGAGAGAGTGACTAGTCGACTCAGCTAGCCAATAAACATTTGCTATCGGATAGTCAACTAGTCGTTCACATCCCTAGTGGATTCCCTTACTATGGTAGAGCCCTGAGCAGATACATAGCTACGCCACTCTTATTGTAGCTCTAGGATAAGATATAAAGCTCTGCTGTATTCTGGCAGTTTTGGGCTGGTGGACAGTCCCTTGTGGGACCGTATCCAGCCAGCATAAATTAGTCATCATAGAACTGGCCACTAGATCAGCTGCTGGGTGCTTGGCTTTAACTGGCTGCAGGCAGAAGGTGCACTGGAGAACCTGTGCCCTTTTTTTCATGATCTTTGTATTGTCCTGACTCCCCTGCAGAGAAAGAAAAGGCGCTTTACAAACTACAGAAGTGATCCAAAACTATTAAGCCTCAAACTGCTGGTAGGAGGCACAACTTATTTATAGCTGCAGAGTTCTCTACATGGGATATTGTTTGGTTTTGTTGTTGTTTTTTGTTTGTCAAAGTAGACAAGACCTAGTCTTGCAAAATTCCCAGAGAACATGTAGCCATATTGAACATGTTTTACAGTGTGTGCTTTCAAGAAAATAAAAATATAGTATGCTTAGTATCTTCAGCAAAAGACTAGAAACTACATATGTACAGAGCAACCTTAAATTTTGGAATTTTTGTGCTTTGATTTAATAGCTTTAATATTATATGAGAAATGTTTGCTCCCTCTCTTTTTGGGAAGAGGGAAAAGAGGCTAAGATAATCAAAACTGACCTTGATTCATGTTTGTTTTGAATATTTATATGGCTAAAATTAACTTTTTCCTATGCCAATGCTTGGCTATATCATAAAGGGTTTGCTGCAAAGACACGCTATTTGCATAGTAATTATAATTTTTCTTCTTGCAATGCATCCTGAATTATTTATTTTTAGTAAAATTTACATTCAGGAATTTTGCAGAGATCACCATGTTGCATGCAAGAAAGCAGACATAGTAACAAAGAGTGCGCGCACACAGACACACACGCACACAGAGTATTGGCAGGGAGCTTATCGGTTGTTTTCTTCTCTCCTCCTTTTGAGCATTGAGCAGAGATAATAATTTAGGATTGGGTGGGTTTATCTAACACTGTAAACTTTGTGCAGTTGCAAGGGATTAGAGAATCTTGGGCCTTCTTTTATATATTTAGTCATATTTTAAAGACATATGGTGACACATGCTATGTCTATAAAACCTATGGGAAATAAATTTAAAAGTTTTTCACTTCTCCTTTTCTTAGAGTCTTGGTAGTGCAAAACAAGTCTCAAAAGGTTCAAATAAACACTCAGAAGCTCAGATATTTGTTTATACTTCATTTCTTCTACTTGGGTCTGCAGCATTGTACAAGAAATCTCACCAGAAATAAACTCTTCCTATTCTGCAACTTCTTCCAGACCAGAATGGAAACTGGAAGTGCAGAGGCTTGCAAAAATAAAACACAACACATGAGAGCTAAGAGTGTTATGAGCATTTGCAACCCTGTGTACGTTTTTCCTCAGTTCTAGGTCAAATTTCCAATTCATTTTTAGTTTGGGTCATTTGGTTCTGAATTTGCAGGCATTATTTTAAATAGTTTGTCCAGTTCTCATTTTATGTGGCGTATTTTGAATTCAGATACAGTAAATTGTATGGAAGGTGCAGAGTCCTCTAGTGTTGAAACTAGTTCACAGTGGGAACAGACACTTTACCCTTCTATTTAAGATAAAATAAGTTGGAAGTTCTGGCTACGGTGAATTATATTTCCTAAATTGTACTTGAAAGCTAGATTACTCAGAGTAAATATCCCCATTTTTGAGGACTACATAATTATTTTTTAAAAGTAATTACAATTTTTGTTTTGCCACGAAATAGTAACTACATAAGGTGACTAATTACATATTGGTACTTTTGCTTGTGTTTTCAGGTGGTAGAGGGGAAGATGGTTGCCCTGTTATCACATTCCCAGACTATCCAACTTTCAGCGAGATCCCAGAGAGAGAGTTTCAGAATGTCCTGACATATCTAACTAGCATTCCCAGGTAAGTGCTTGACAGCAGTGGTTATCAAATGTTTCCATTCAGTCACCTGTGTCACACAGGTTGTAAAGTTCAGACCCTCCAATTAAATGGAGAAAAGGAAAAATGCAGTTTCTTATAATGGCTTAAAGTCATTAAGAGTTTTTTATTGATAGTATTGTTTGGTATGAGAGCTATGATGTAGCAGCATATGAGAGAAAATTCTCTGCTGCAAGTAAATGCAGTTTTTGAGAGATGCACCTCTATTCTGTGAAAAGAGTGGGTTCATTCAGATGTCAGCATATTACATACACAGGGCAATATCTCATTCTTATTAACAAAGCCAAACCTGGGAAAGCCTGCATTGTTCTATGGGATCATCTCTCTCTTCTGGACTTTTGAGGATTCCCTGTCACACCAGTGTCTATTTTACACTGTTTTCTTGTTGAGACTGCACAATGGATCAGCAGCCTTCCAGCCAAGGAGAACTCTGGCCAGGATACCACACAAAGCATAAGAATACTATTTATTCACAACTTCTTCTACTGATCAATATGGGTATTCGCTCCCCATCCCACTCCCTCCAGCAGCTGAGCACACTATCTCTGCAGCATTTTCTTCTCTTTCCGGTTGTGGTGCACAAAAACCAACCTAGCAATTTACTTTGGTTGTCTTGCATAGCAGTGTGGTGCATTTTATTAAGCCAATGGGCCAGTCCACGGAAACTGTTTTACTGTAGGCTTATCGTGGAATCAAGATGATTCCTAGTTTTCTGGCATCCAGAAAGAGGGAGACACATTTCATTTTCTTATTTTAAAATCTTTGTTGCCAAATATTATCCCCCATCCTCAACCATTCGTTTTGCATTGGTCAGATGTAGGATCAGACCTTAGGTATCTTGACAATGGCTAGGTTCTTTGTGAACAGAGAACATTGCCTATCATTATTGTCTTATAATTTGTACTCCCCTATGTCCATCTGTCATCTTTTGGCATGTACTTAGATTGTAAACCCCCTTTGGGCAGGGACCATCTTCTTGTTATGTGTTTGCAAACCACATAACACAATGGGGTCATGGTCTATGATAAAGGTCCCTGGGCACTACAATAAAACAAATTATGAATAACAATAAATAATAAGGTAGAATGCATTACAAATATTCGGTCACCATACTACACTACCCCAAGATGTGGTCTTTGTTACATTACATTTCTCCTACATTGTTGTAGTAATTATGCCACACATAGCTCTGAGTTAGAAACAGCTCACTTATTTAAAAAAAAATTTAGTACATTCCCTTAAGCAGTGTTCTCTTGTCTTTGCATCACAATAATAGTGTGTGAGCAGGGGAGACCAAAGTAAATTGTGTACATGCAGCTACCAGGCCATAGTTGAAATAACTGTTGGTTGTAGGTAGCCTCCATATAAACTGTGCTTTTTATCCTGTACTCTTTTTAAGATGATTTTTTTTGCATATTATTGTTTATCTTTAGTCTCCCCTTTTTCTTATCTTCCTTGCTACTCTGGAAAGAGATGCCATAACATTATTAGTCTACTATACACACCACAGTGTTACTGGCAGTGGTCTGTGCTATACTTGTCAATTAGATGATACACAGTCACTCTTGACTTCACCTACATTGACCAGTAATCTCTCCATCAGCTTCTTTATTGGCTTGAATTTTTATTGCTTAAACTTGACATGGTTAATCCATTCTTGAGAAAACCTATTCTAAAATTCTGATATTCCAATTTATAAACCAATTGTAGATCTGCACCTGCTGTCTGAAGTTATTGAGAGTGTTAGCCTCATCAGGTGAAATTCCATTTTGTAAAACATGGCCTATGTGAGAAGTTCCAGTTGGGATATCAAAAATTTCATGGAATAAAAGTTAGTCATTTTAGTGGCAAATTATTCAGTGAACCAGTAGCAATCATGTTTTCACTGATGACCAGAGCAAATTTTGTTCCTCCGTCCCCCACCAACAGATTTTGTATATTTATCTGTTCTGCCAGATGTGACCATGTTTTATATCAGCAACCTGTGGTCCATCTGGATTTTCTCTGGCCCATATAAGACATTGTGTTTATTGCCTGTGTGCCAGGTTTGCCAGATTCTTCTGGTTTCTGTCTGCATAGTTGTTTTTCCCCTACCACTATTACTAACATGAAACACATGTAAAGGAAGGGCATGTGAACTGAGGTATATGTAATTGCACACAATATTGGCACTCCCTCTGCCACCAATGGAAGCCCTGCTCTGGTTCAATTGGCACATCCCACAAATCCTCACTATGCACGTGCAGTTAGCAAAACTACCCTATCCTCGGAGACTGTCTTGGTTACAATCTTGCAGCCCACTCAATAGCCTAGGCTGCCCATCGCTATTTTATGCTGTGGATGAGCTTTCTGTTTGTTTTCTTTGTATTAAACAGTGGTCATTGCTACATTTCCTATGCTAAAATGACAGCAAAATTATAGTGATCAGTTTAGATTCTTGCTAACTCTTTTTTTTTTTTTTTTTTTTTTTTTTTTTAAAGTACGTTCTTCTATTATATTATAGTCCATGTCTTACCTATTGACTAAGAGGTAAGCTCTCAGGCAATTGTGGAATACTTGCGGTCAGTTATGAGCAAAGGTGGCAGAATCTGGAAGTTTTGTTTGAGTTTCAGCTTATTTTTCTAGTGTTGAATTGGTGTTAATATTCTTTTAATTGTTGGTAGAATTAGGACTTCGCTGTTTTGTAATAGAGTGACATTGGTGTATGCCTTCAAAAGGCCAGAGTCATCCTGTTGTAACTCCATTAAACTCAGTCAAATTTCACCTGGAAGAATTTGACCTATGGGCTTGTTAGAAGAATAACAAATAGAACAAGTGTCACTCCTAGATACCGGTACAGATACTCCTTCATCACCACATTTTGTTGATGTTATCATTCCTTTTTTAGCTATTAGTATAATCAAGAATTACTTTCAGTATTTTGTGTATGACCTCTTGGTCCTCCATCGTCACCTATCCAAATGACTCTTATTCACTGTTTTCTATCCAATCATTCTTTCCCTAGGAATGCGTGTGACCCAGGAACCTCCTTATATGTACTAACTGTTTTGGGACCTTTAGTTGACATTCCCCTTGATTTTTAGAATTTCTAACGCTAAGATTGTCTTAAGGCAATTTTTAAAACTTGTCTAAAGGCATTTATTTTGCATAGTTAATCTTCCAAAAATTAAAAAGCTATATGAACACTTCAGCACTACTCCTTTAAGGAAATGAAGTCAGTTACTTAATTATATTATCCATTATTTATTAAGCGATCCACAGGTACAAGATTTACAGGAAGTTTGAAAATACAGCCTTTGGACTTTTTTCAAAGTGTGCTTAGTTTCACCTATAATATTAATAACTTGTCTTCCTAAATGCTTTGTCGATTGAAGCATTGTGGATTTGCTTTTGCTATAATGAGAAGCCCAACATAATATCAATGTGTTAAGAAACAAAATATATAAAATCATAACAGGTTTCTAAAACTTTAATGTTCTTTGCAAATCTTTTTGGTATTCATGTCCCTCATTCAGATAAAAGACTCTTGATCAGAGCATGGTGTCCAGCAGTGGCAAGTCAAACCTTATTGCTTTTTCAGCCAGGGGCAGATGAGAGTTTTGCGGGGCCCAGGGCAGCACAATTTCGCGGGGCCCCCCTTTGGAGAAAAAATAGAAAAAAGGCATCAAATGCGCAAATTGAAGGCTATTTTCATATTAAATGTGAATTGGGTAAATTTGATATAAACTTAATTTAGTTGGATAACTTTTTTTAATTATCTTGTAAGTCATTCTTAAATAAAATTCTGTATTAATAATTAAAAATTTTCATTTGTATTTAAGTCTATTATAGATGTCTAGCTCTTGGCAGCACATTCTTCAATTTTGTCATTGTAAGCTGGTCAGCTCTGGGAGGGGCGCCTCCCCTTCGGGGTCAGTGGGTGGCCACTCCAACCCACTACACCCGGATCAGTCTCTGGGGGGAATTAACACATAACAAGCAGTCCAGGGTTCCTCGGTTCCCCTTACCTCAGGGCGGGTGGACAAACGACAAATAATAAGGGCGGCCTGGGCTTAGGCAGGCCAGTAATGATAGGTGGAGGGCCGGCCTAGTTCAGGGCGGGCTGCCAAGTCTATGATAAAGAGGGCCCTGTCCTAGTCCAGGGCGGGCTACCAGTAAGCAGTTCAGAGTCCTGCCTTTGGTCAGGGCCGCCCGGCAAGCACAACAGTTTGAGCCAGGCCTTGTTCAGGGCCAGGCAGCAGGCAACGCAGTCTATTAGCCCCAACAGGTAATCAAGGCCCAGCCCTGGTTCAGGGTGGGGCCGCAGGAAAACAGTTTTTAAACAACTTCTACGATTAGGTCTCCTTGCTCAGGAGGGTTGCAGGCCGCTCACCGGCAATGGTGGAGAGGGGGAGGCTACCACCCAAGCGGTGGGTGGCCGGGGGGGGGCACAGGCCCGCCCACTCCATTGTGCCCTGGCCCAGGACCCTAGAGGCAGCAGTTTACTGCTGCTGGATCAGCGGGGGCTCCAGCCCGAAACCCACCGATCCGGGCATGTCTATGTCCATGCTGTCACCTGGGCCACTTCCCTCCTCCCCCTCAGTGTGTACCTGGTAGTCACACAGGCCTCCCGCGGTGTCCGGGAGGTGGAGGTCCATAGGCCACTCCTCGGCGGCTTGCAGGCTGTTTGGGAAGTCCTGGGAAGGCTGGTGTTCCTCCTGGCCGCTGTGCAGCAGGGGCCCCGGTGGTCCACGCCAGCTCTCTACCTCCATAGGCATTTGTTCCTCTCTGTGGTGTGCAGGGGAGCCCTCTGGTCTCAGCTGCTCCTTCGGCCCGCTGTGCAGCAGGGCCCCAGTGGCCCACGCCAGCTCTCCATTTCCCCACGCCTTAGGTCCCTTCCGTGAGGTGCAGAGGAGCCCTCTGGCCTCTTCGGGGGTCGGGGCCTCGCTGGCCTGGCTGGCAGGCTTTTTACCTCTCTGGCTCCGCCCCTTGGCTTCCGGTCAGGTGGCTCATTAGGGCCAGGTGCGGCCCACCAAGGCTCTGGGAGGGGCGCCTCCCCTTCGGGGTCAGTGGGTAGCCACTCCAACCCACTACAGTCATTAAAGTCCCTTTCTTTACACAGGTCGTTTTCAATTGATATAATCGAAAGACCTACAAAATGCTCCTGGCTCATAGTAGATCTTAAGTAATTCTTTATTAGTTTCAATTTTTCCATAGTACCTTTTAGATTGAGATTACATTCTTCAAGTTTTCTTTTTTTCTATAATTTCTGGCTTCCCGACAAATATTTTCTACCTGCATCTCTCGCTCTGCTAGTCATTTTATAATTTGGGGTTGTCGGCGAATTTACACTTATAAAATTGTTATTTATCTGTAAAAAATGGAGTGAGTGACATAGCGCATGCGCCACGGCCACAGCCGACAGGTAGTAGCGCGTGCACAAATCAGTTTCAATCCGTCGCTCGTTGCGTATTCGCATTACTTTCACATATTGTTTCACATATCAATATTAAATGTTCGTTATTAAAAAAAACTAGCCAATAGCCTGTCATAAGATGGGATTTTCGCGTCTCTCCTCCACGTCTGTGTGTCTCTCCTCCTCCTCCTGTTTCCCCCCCTCTCTCTCTCAGCTTTCCTCCGCCTCCTGCCTCTCTCTCCGTGTCTCTCTTTCTCTTCTCCTCCCCCTCCTGCCTCTCATTTGTGGAGCCCAAACGGCCGTTTGCGCCGCTTGCTTCCGCGCGACAGCCCGGCTGAGCGGCGCAGAACTCAGCCAAGCACCACGGCGGGAGGCGAGGCGATGACGTACACGGCCAGGGGGCAGGACCTGGAGCCTCTGTCATGCCCTTCGCCTCCTGCTGTGGTGCTTGGCTGAGTTCTGCACCGCTCAGCTGGGCCGCCGTGCGGGAGCAAGCAGCCATTTGGGCCCTGTGCTGCACGGGGAGCGTAGGGCCCAAACGGCTGCTTGTGCCACTGCTTGGTCCCACGTGGCGGTTCAGCGCGAGGCCTATTGAAGCGTAAGGTCCGTGGCAGCTGCCCCGCTTGCCCTGCCCTATATCTGCTGCTGTTTTCAGCTATCTGCTGTCCTGCGCTATAGGGAGCTATATTTTCCTGGAAGGCTGACAAAGCAGCTGCTGTGAGCCACATAATAAAGGGATCCTGACATCCTGAGGCCTGGTCTACACTAGAAGAGTTTTGTCAGTCCTTATACAGGTATAGCTATGCTGGAAAGCCTTACTTGTATGGCTTATACCAGGCGTGGGCAATAATTTTTGAAGTAGTTGTGGGCTGCCCCTGAAGGGGCGGGGCCTCGGGCAGAAGGGGCAGGGCCTTTAAATAGCAGGAGTTGGAAGGGCTTGTACCTCCCCTGGGGCTCCCAGGCATCATGTTATCCGGAGACAGGAACCACGAGCCCTTTCAATTCTTGCTATTTAAAGGTCTAGCTGCTCCTGGCCTCGCTACTAGTATGTTGCCTGGGAGCTGGGGATTCAGGAGCCCTTGCACTGCTTCTATTTAAAGGGCTTGCACCTTCACCGTGGCTGCCTGGATTTTTTTGAGATGCCCTCACCATGACATTCCCCATTGTCCCTGGCCCGCACCTTGCGCCAAGACCTGACCTCCCTGTGCCATATTCCATAGCCACTAAAGGGGCCCACAAATGTGTGTGGAGCCCAGGGTAGGCTAGCTCTTAACCCCGCCTCTTCCACCCCAGGCCTGGGGATGTTAAAATGAGCTTATTTTACTAATTGAGTAGCTGATAGAATTTTTATCGACTATTTGATTAGTCAAAAGGGGAAGGCAGTCAGCTCAGTCCTAGCTTGTGCCAGCACCAAACTCCACTCCAGCTCTGCAATTCAAAACGCAGTAGGAGCCTGTGGGCACGACTGGCCGTGAAGCAACCCTTGTTCATGGAGTGTCCCAACTCCCCGCTGGGACTCCTTGCGGACCAGGGGCTGTTGCTGGAGCAGCCTCCCCTGGCACTCCTGTGCTGCTGCATCTAATAGAGGGGGGGAAATGCAAGTAGTCAACTGGACTATCAGATAATCGACTACTCTTTTACATGCCTACCCAGGCCCCATGCCTTCTGGAGTGACCCACAAACACTTTCGAAATTTGTGAAGTGGCTCCCCTTCAAAAATTATTGCCCACCCCTGGCCTAGAGACTCCATGCTTGGGCAATACCTAAACTCTGTTCAGGCTCTGGAGAGTGCCCTGCCTAAAGGGTACTTTACCAGGGAAGTCCTCTCCATCACAGTCCCCAAGTTCTGCTTTCCCAAACAGTGAATACATCCTGAGACTCCAAGAGAAGGGAGTAGTTCAAATGAGTGAGACAGCACAGTGCTGCATGTATAGATTTATACATATAGATGTTGAAAGTTAACAAAGGAAAGGGGTTGGAGGAAGGTCCTCAATTCCTTAGCAATTTAAATATTATGTTTTCTTTAAACTAAACAGATTATATTGTGTATTTTATTTAATGCCAAGCAACTCCCTCATGTGGGTATGATTGGAATTACAAACTGTATTCCTATTTCATAGATACAAGGATCTAATACAGTGAACAAAATCCTCTTGAGAACATCATCTACCGTGCTTTGTAATTTAAATGTTCAATACAAAGTTCTTTTGTGACCAGTTTATCAACCATATACATTTAAGTTTTCCTGCTATAGCAGTGCGACTCATGGATTAAGGGTGGGGCAAAGTACATACTGTCTGGAATACACTCCTGCAAAAACAGTTTAAAGAAAGAGGTTTCAAAACAGTCAGCAAAAGTAATTTCAGGAAATAAATTGTTCTCTCCTCGTTTTCTTTTGAAAACATTTTCTCCCTTTACAATACAAGGTGCTCTTTTATCTCAGTAAATTAACTGTTGGGATATGGTATACGCCCAGAGGCAACTGCTATGTTTGTTTGTTCTTAATCGACACAGCTGTCATTTAAAATATATTTTGTTAAACTAGTAATGTGGTCGCATTCTTGAAATATACATTTTAAAAAGATACGGTGTAGCTCAAGTTCTTAGTCCAAAGAAATGAATAAATTACCCATTGTAAAGATAGAATGTTTTAACTATATGACTTTGTTTCTGCGTCATTAGCAGTTTCTACTGCAGCCAGACTATTAACAATGGTGGGTATGCTCCCTGTATGAAGGGGAGAAATGTATGCTTTTGGTTGCTATTTTGTGTTCACCTCTTTTAAAAAAAGAAAAAAAAAAAAAAGCTAAAATTTTGATCCAGGAAACTTGAAGATTAAAACCCTACCTACCTAACATTGATCCTACTGGAAACAGGAAATTTCAAAGTTCAAGAGAAAGGGAGAAATTATGGGAGGAAAAATCAGCCAAATCTGGGAGCCCATCCTGACCTCTGTTCTAATTCCAAATACAATACACAAGATTTGTTTCTCTTGAAAGAAGAGAAAATGACCTTGTAGAGCATCTTGCTTTCCATAATTCACTTGTTTAGCGATGCACAGGTGTCAGTCCTATTTCCTTTTCCTTTCTGGCCTTTTAATTTGTTTTACTTCATTGAGAGAAACAAAATAAGCAACTAATACATTTCAGTGATATCAAAATCAATTGATACCATTTTTCATACATGGTAGCTACAGCACAGCGAGTGTCTGACTTTTCTGGGAGATGCTATGGCCTCTAGGCAGTTAGGCATTGGCTTTCAGTGTTAAATCTGACGCTTACCTTATTTCTTTTTTGAGTGCTTGATCATGTTCATTCCACATTAGGTGGATGTGCGCCACATGCACCATTGCTGGAGAATTTTCCCTCAGTGGTATCCCTTGATCTAGCCCTAGTGCCACCCCTGGCTGTGGTAGGCCTGAGCTCTAGGCCGTTGGGTGGAGCTGAGCCTTGTCAGATTCAGGGTTCAGAGGGAGGGAAGCAAGGCCTCAGGGCAAAACATGAGTAGGGCCACAGCCTGGGACAGTGGAGGTTTAGCGTACCCTGGCTTTTAAGAGATACCGCCCAAGAACCTCCACTAACTCCAGGAAGCAACCACAATGCCAGCAGTCTGCTGGTGCCATGGATCCTTGAGGCTTTCCAGGTAGTTAGAGAAACAGAGGGAATGCAAAGCATTTGGATGCCTTCCTAGCACCTTGCCCCCTAGCTCCTAGAGGCAAACCTTCCCTGATCCCAGCACCCCAATTTTCAGTGCAGTGCTGGTCTCCAGAACCCCGCACCACATGTCAGCAATAGTAAGTACCACTCAATCACGATCACTGACAAAAACACTTCTCCTTGGAGTCCAAAGGGGAATCTTATGCCGGTACCCGGCATGTATGCCATCAGACTTTGATGCTAGTTCCCCGACCAGCACTTGCTGGTCAACAGGTCCTGGTGAATGCAATGGCTTTGTTGGAACTCCTGGGTTCCCCCCCAGTACAGGTCCTCGTTCCCACCCCTCCAATTCACTAGTTAGATAGAAGGAACTGGCCATGAGGAAACTGGCCATGTGACACTCTCTCTCACCCACACACACCCACACCCAGCCTGGAGAAGAGATGAGGCAACCCTCCCTCCACACAGGTCCCACTTTCCCCCTCCCCCAGGGTGGTGCAAAGGAGAGTAAACTAGCAAATCCCAGGGCCGAAAGAGACCTCAGGAGGTCATCGAGTCCAGCCCCCTGCCCAAAGCAGGACCAATCCCAATTAGATCAACCCAGTCAGGGCTTTGTCAAGCCAAGACTTAAAAACCTCTAGGGATGGAGATTCCACCACCTCCCTAGGTAACCCATTCCAGTGCTTCACCACCCTCCTAGTGAAATAGTTTTTCCTAATATCCAACCTAACCTCCCCCACTGTAACTTGAGACCATTGCTCCTTGTTCTGCCATCTGTCACTACTGAGAACAGCCTCTCTCCATCCTCTTTGGAACCTCCCTTCAGGAAGTTAAAGGCTGCTATCAAATCCCCCTTCACTCTTCTCTTCTGAAGACTAACCAAGACCAAATCCCTCAGCCTCGCCTCGTAGATCATGTGCTCCAGCCCCTTAATTTTGTTGCCCTCCACTGGACCCTCTCCAATGCATCCACATCCTTTCTGTAGTGGGGGGGCCAGAATTGGATGCAGTACTCCAGATGTGGCCTCACCAGTGCCGAGTAAAGGGGAATAATAACTTCTCTGGATCTGCTGGAAATGCTTCCCCTAATGCACCCTGATATGTCACTAGCCTTCTTGGCTACAATGGCACACTGTTGACTCATACCCAGCTTCTCATCCACTGTACTCCGCAGGTCCTTTTCTACTGAACTACTACTTAACCAGTTGGTCCCCAGCCTGTAATAATGTTTGGAATTCTTTCTTCCCAAGTGCACGACTCTTGTCCTTGTTGAACCTCATCAGATTTCTTTTGGACCAATCCTCTAATCTGTCCAGGTCACTCTGGACTCTGTCCCTGCCCTCCAACGTATCTACCTCTCCCCCTAGCTTAGTGTCATCTGCGAACTTGCAGATCACATCCCCTCATCCAGGTCATTAATAAAGACGTTGAACAAAACAGGCCCTATGACCGATCCTTGGGGCATGCCGCTAGAAACCGTCTGCCAACCTGACATTGAGCCGTTGATCACTACCCATTGGACTCGGCAGTCTAGCCAGCTTTTTATCCACCTTACAGTCCATTTATCCATTTACTCCCTTAACTTGCTGGCAAGAATATTGTGGGAGACCGTATCAAAAGCTTTGCTAAAGTCAAGGTATATCACATTCACTGACGTTCCCATATCCACAGAGCCAGTTACCTCATCATAGAAGCTAATCAGATTGGTCAGGCACGACTTGCCCTTTGGGAATCCATATTGACTATTCCTGATCACTTTCCCCTCTTCCAGGTCACCTTGCTCTGCTTGCCCCGCCATTGTCTGAGACCCCTGCTGTGGGCACTAGTCCCCCCACCCCGCTAGTCTGCTGGTTGGCTCCCATCCATCCATGGCATTTGGAGCATGTGACCCTTCGTGTCCCCCATGCATCACCACCTCCTGAGGTCTCTTCCAGCCCTGGGATTCTATGACCCCACTGGTTTATTCTCCCTTTGCACCACCCTAGGGGAGCGGTTAGAGAGATGGGATATGGCTCCTTTCTGCTTGGGAACGTGTTCTGACTCTGGTACCGACCCCAGTACCAGGGTGTAATAAAGGCAGAGTAATGTAACACTCTTGACTGCCAAACTGAAGTGTCCACTGCATGCATCAGATGAAGTGAGCGCCAGCTCATGTAAGCTTAGGCCCAAATAAATTTAAGTTTTTCAAGTGCCACAAGACTTCTCATTGTTTTTGCTGAAGCAGACTAATCTGGCTACCCCTCTGATATTTATTGTAAGAGGCGCTCTCTTGCATTCCAGAAACCCCATTGTTTGTGACATTTTGAAACAAGATATTAGGGAACAGCCCTATCCTGTCAGGGAGATGGATTTAATAAACCTCTTGCACCGTAGGGATTCCGAGGTTCTGTTACTGCAGCTCTCCCAAACTTACTTTATGCTGCACCACAGCTGTCCATTGAGTCACTATAAGCATAGGTGTCAAGCGACTAGCCTAACAGCTCAAGCTGATGCAATATGCAATGATTTTGCAGCTTCAGTGTCTGCTTCCTTCTGCTGTGTTTTGGCTGCAATCACGCCTCTCTATCAGTTTACAACCCAAACTAAAGATGCAGAACTTGCATCCTTTTGTTTCTACTGACAGCCTCTTCCCCAGAGTCATTGGCTAGCATCCCAGGGCTTCCAGGTAAATCTGTTGTGCTTTGTATGCTATTCCTTTCGCATGGCACAGCTGCCAAACTGTTGGGAATACCATATGTTCCTTTGAAAGAGAAAATAAACAATTTTGAAATGTATGTTTTAAATCACTGCGTTCAGTCATAAAGCCGATAGAATTCAAAAATTTTGTACCATCTGTGTGCCAGTGGATCAGATGTAATAAGATTTTGGCAATCATTACTTAGAGCAGTTCTTCTCAACCTTTCCAGACTACTGCACCTGTTTGAGAAGTCTGTTTTTTTTTTCCTGGCATACCTCACTTTAAAACTTATTTACCAAATCAGACCTAAAAATACAAGTTTCACTGCTAATGAAAAAATGCTTATTTTCTCAATTTTACCATGTAATTATAAAATAAATCAATTGGAATATAAACATTTTATGTACATTTCCGTGTATATAGAGCAATATAAACAAGTATTCTGTATAACTTCACTGGTGCTTTTTATGTAGCCTGTTGTAAAACTAGGCAAATATCTAGATTGGTGTAACCCCCTGGAAGACATCTTTGTACCCCAAATACGTATGTACCCCAGGGTAAGAACCACTAACTTAAAGAACGTCTCAGTTTTAAGTAGGTTTGGAACTATTTTGAGCTTGTTTTGAATGGGTAAAATTCACTTCTGTGCAGACACAGCCTCAATTAAATCACACTTCTATCCATACGGTTTGGATTTCAGTGGTGCATGGTTTTATAAAGGCCCACTGCACATGGGGAAAATTTCAGCCATTGATAACAAAGGACAAAGTGAGTATTGTAAAATGATGACAGTTAATTATTAAAAATACCAGATGTGGTACAGGAACTCCTGTCAACCATCATCGTTTCTCTTGTTTGAATCACTCAAGAATTTAACAAACATTTATTTCCTTATTAATTCTTGACCTTTTCCATATGATACATGTTGATTGACCTTTTTTTCCCCCTCCTATTTCATGTATGGAGTTCTTGAATTTCAAAAATAGGAATTTAAAATCTGAAGGCAAAATAGGGATTTAGAATCTGGTTGATATTACTTGCTTATGACTCTTTTTTAAACTGTCACATTTTGAACTTAAATTATTAGTATCTCCATAATAAAAACTTCCTCATTCATGTAAAATGATATTTGGCTTTAATTTTCTCTTGGCTTCTAAACTTTTTAAGCAAAAATAGGGTTAGAAATTCTCCCTTGCTGTTATGATTATTTGTTTTGCCACGCCTATGAGTAATTGCTAGGAATTCCCTAGCACATCCTGTATGTTCAGCTTGAAGATCCTGTGCTTGCAGATTTATTGTTTTGATATACTCTTTACTTTGTAAAGACAGATGGATGTCAAAGCCAACTTCTTGCCTTTAGTAAACATTCTGTATTGTAAATAAGACTTTGTAAGGGTGTGGTGCACCAGTGAAGTAGCCCTATACTGAGCCTAACTGCAGGAATTTCTTAAAAACCAGAAACATAAGAGAAACAAGTAAAGGGAGATCCTTACAACTCTGGAACTGCAATAAATGCTACAACTTCAGCAGCTCCAGCAGAAGATGTAGAAGCAGAATAAAACTACTCATTAGCAGGTAGTTTCAGTGCTCCTTCTGACTGAGTTACTATGGGTTCCCTCTCCCTCCTGTTTCATTTCATGGTGTATGCCAATCTTAAACCTAAATTGGTTAGTCCCAGAAAATCACATAACTTTTCAGATGAATTAGAGCCCTTCAATATATAATGTGTGCTCAATTTGGAGGCAGTTTTTAAGGGAAAATATTGCTAAAGGAATTTTATAGTATCATTGTTTTTGTGGATTTACTTCTGAACTTTGTCAGACCTTTTCACAGTAACATGTAAGGGGTGTGTCAGATTTGGAGCTACTCTCTAGTTCACGAATTCTGGCCTACTTATTGGGATCTTTTCTTGACCTTTTTTGTCTTCACAGAAAAGTTAATAGTTAGATACAGGAGAGTAATACCAGTTGGTGCAAGATAAGAAAATTAACAAGGGTCAGATACCATGATGTTTGAGGGAAGGGGCATGAAATCTACCACCGCCACCACCTCCTTGACAGTTTTGTGTGGTCAGAATGTGTTGTAAGGGATTGGTTCCTACAGAACAACTAAGCAAAAAATATCAAAGTGAGTAATGCAGTGCATAGTCAGAGCAATGTAACTAATAAGTATATACAGTACTTTTTTTGTGACGGTACGCACTGGTAAGGTGTACCGGCACCTTTTTTCGGGAGCACCCGTGCCGCGCCGCTTTCCCCCAGCACAGCCCCCAGCCAGCCCTGGGAGCACTCGTGCTGCACTGGTATTTTCTAATTAAGGAAGTTTTTCTGCTTTTCCCAGGCCCAGCTTGGTGCCTGATGGAAGCCTGCTCAGGACACGTGGCAATTAAAGGGGCTGCGGCCGCATTTTGGCCCTGACCTCCCGAATTTCTCCTCCTCCTCCCCCCCCCCCCCCCGGTCTCTGGTTACTCCATGGCACTTTTTTGCTTAAAAAAAAAAAACAAACGCACACTGAGTATATATAAAGAAAAGGTTTTCTTTGTAACTTTTGAATGTGTGGTATGTCCCATACCCACTGCCTACAGTTGAGTCTGAGCAATGCAGTGTAGCTTTGCTGTATGCGAAATACAGGAGCCTGAGAGAAGTTGAACAGAGTTCTTGGGGGAATCCCAATGCTGTATTGATTTTGACATGAGTTTGCCTGGGTAAAGAAGCAGGAAGGAAAAGGAGATTCTAGGTAGCCACCACTTACAAAAACTGAGACTTGTCAGGGGCCAATGCCAGAACCACTGGTGCTGAGGACACTAGCTCAGATGCCTGCTGACTGGTTTTGCCCATAAGGATCAAGACTTGTGAACAGTGAAGAACAAAACTGTAGTAATGTTTGAGGGGGCAGCAGCAGCTGTTTGTGGAAGCCAGACAGAGGCAGGAGCCTCTGGGGGCTGACTAAAGAAGGTAGGTCTGCTTAGGTTATCTTTAGGGGATGGTAAAACTTTAGGTAAGAGATGTGTACAGACTGTTTTTAAAAATCCTTTTTCTCTGATACTTATTACAACTGATAAAATAAACAGTGATGAGAAGACTGTCTGATCGCTGCATATTGCTGGTCAGGGACTCCTAAAGAAAAGAACTCATAGTTCTGGAACTCAAGCTGTATCTGCATTGTAGGAATGGGTGATACAAAGGGTATAGCAGCCCAAGGCTCAGTCTAGCAGTGGAAAATTGCTGAAATCCACCCCAGGGAAGGTAAAGACCCCAGGCCTGACATCTTCTAGGGTTGCTAGATTGTTTCAACAAAAATACCGGACACACTTGACATTACATCACAATCTACATTACATCTTATTTAGAAAATACCGGACACTTTTATTTTCTCATTTATATTTTCTCAATTTGTTTCCTGAACAGAAAGCTCAAATACTGGACTGTCCAGTTCAAAATCGGACACCTGGCATCCCTAATTCGGACACAAGTGCAGCTAGCTCTGGAAGTATGGCATGGTGTGTTAACTTAAAGGATCACCCTTAAATCTGAAAATTATGTACCTATTATTGTTATAACTAGTACCTAAAATCTTTATAATAAATGTATGAGAGAAGAAACATACATCTCTCTCTTCAGCTGGTTTCCTCTTTGCGTTTTGACAGTAGTTTGTGCATAATCAATTTCACTGTTTCTGTGTATTAGTCAGTAATCCTTTTCTTTATGTGTACTTCTCATATCTCTACAAGGAAGAGATTAAAAAAATGGAATTGTAAAAGCCCCAAAAATGGCAGGGGGACTTAAGGACATGTGTAGTACTTGAAACAAATTAAAATTTTGAATTGATTAAATTTCAGACTGATTGTGAAAAAACAAAAATGCGCTAAACATTTCAAGTTTGACATCTTTGAATAATTATAAAAATGGAGTCCGAGAATTAACAGCTATAATTGTCAAGTGCTTTCTGCTCTTTGCAGCTTCTGTTTACACAAGCTTAAGCAACATGTTGGAGCACTTTTAGTTTTAGTAACCTATTTATTTTTAGTACTCCAGAAAATAGTCCCTCAAGGATAGTATGTCCTGCTTTAACTGTCTGTATTTAGGAGAAGTCTATGTCCATTCTTCAAAAGCACTGGGGTTCTTGGAATAGTTCTGACAAAGACAGAAATTAATTTATGACCTGAAGAATTTATAGTCAATTTTTCATATACAAAATGGAAACATTTTAATTACTTTCTTTTAAAGGAGTCAGTCCACCAAAAACAGCCATAGATTAAGTATTTAATGCTTAACAGACTTGCATCTTAAGACAGGATTTTTTTAATAGCTGCTATTATTTATTTGTGCAAACGCTTGTTTAAATTTGCCCGTGTAAGAAGTCCTGTTGAAATCAATGAGATTATTCACTTGTGTACATGTTTGCAAACTTCCAGTATGAAATGACAGAACCAGACAGTGTGAAAAGAAAATCGATCTGCACAATACAAGCAGAGTGGTCAGAGAAATATCTGGTAATGTGAGTTCTTTCATTTGCAATGTTAGCTTTATATCTTCATGGCACTAGTGTAAGTTTTTGAGAATGAAAGCCACTCCCGCATATATGATAGGAAAGAATCTAGTGCTACTGTATTATAACTAATCAATAATAACAATGTGAATATTTAGGAGGGATTTGAAAGTGGTTTGACAAACAAGTTGATAGGTGTTCCCATTGTAAGGTGCAACATGGAAGATGTCAGAGAGCCCAGTGAAAGAAAGACTTGCCGGATACCGATGCTGGTATTGGTGGAGGAGTGGGAGTGAGGGGAGCAAGTGAAAGAGAAGGCTAGGTTAGAAATATAGGCAGAGGTTGTGTACTGTTGTTTGTTGCTGACCTAGCAGGGATTTATCAAATTTGAAAGAGAATAAGGCAGCAGACAGTGTGGAATAAGGTTCAAGTATGAGGGCAGGGGAAGGAAATGATATGGATTAAGGTACTTGATCACGCTCATCCCCAAGACAAAAATCTTTCTTTTTGAATGTTGCAATTACCTGGCATTGAATGTAAAACTACCCATCAAACCTAAATTAAATGCAATTTTATACTTGCAGGCATTTAGGAATAAAGTTTCCAAGCAGCCTGCAAGAATTTTAATCGTGTTACAGCTAGCACAATCCATGGAAACCACATGCTTAAAATGCTACCCAGCTATTTTGAAAATGTATTCCTTAATTGTTGGTGTCATCATTTGGAGTCCTTTGCATTATTCAGTTGGCTTATATTTAATGTGAAACTTTTTCCTGATCTAGAACAATGATACTCCTTTGGCAGACTAAGCCCGGTGGTTGGCTGGAAGTATCACACAGTGATATTGGAAGTATCACACAGTGATATTGTCAAAATCAACTTATGCTGATCTGTGTTGTGGAGTAGTTTGGAGGAGCCTATTGCCCAGCTTTATAAAGAATTTGATCTCTCTGCAGGGATTAAAAACAGCCATCCTCCTTCTCAGTTGTCCTTGCCTTCTGAGCTGCAAAACAGTGATGATAGCTTGTTCTAGTTGTATGCTGTTGCGGGGGTGGCAATACAATAAACTATTGCTACTATTGTAGCAGGTAGAATAATTAGAAGGCAAAAAAAGGTGGAGACTAATAAACTAATCTGTGTGTGTTCAGGGATGGTGTACTGATGGACAAATTTCAAGAGGGTTTAAAAGATCTGGATAAGTCTTTAAGAGATTTTGGAATTTTATTTGAACATTAGACAAATCTATTTGCTATTGCTTTCATATTTTGTTGCCTGTGCCATATTTGACATCTAAATACTCTGCTTGCAGCACAACACCAGACTTAGCTGGCTTATCTATGCTCACCCCATAATCACCATTCCAAAAACAGTTTTGTCACATTGTTCTTCTTTGCTTCTCATTTCATTGCGAGCTATATGAGCTCCCTATTCCCACTTCCCACTTCGGCTGATACAATGCACAGATTCCTCTGTTCTTGTGTACTGCACGCACCTGTGCTTTGAACTCCTGAATTGCACATCATAGGGTGCCCCTGATTCAGTGGGATCCTGGAATACTTTGTCTGACTCTGAAAAGTACCCACTGGGAATGAGCTCACAGTGCAGAAGACCTAATAACAAGCACAACAAAGGGAGCAGATGATAGTTTTCATCAATGGTGCAATCAGTATAGAATCTTGGAAAGAGAAAGCAGAAGGGGGAAGGAAAAGAAGGAAAGAAATGGTATTCTAAAATGTGAATATATAACTTATCTGAGCCGAAGAGAACCTTAAAACTGGTTCAGTTTCCTTTAGATAAACAGGAAGGCCAAGGCTAGGGCGAGTTCAGATTTTTATTTTTCTTTGCTGCTTCATCCATGCCTATTAGGGGAAGGGAGTAGCTACCAAACCAAAGATAAGGCTGCAAGGCATGTATTTTTAAATACACATTTCTAAGTAATACAGATACGTCCATGCACAGGATTCTAGTGTAGCATGAAAACAGGAAATTAAAGCACGCATCCTGTGTTGTCGTGATACCATTCACTCACCCCCAATTTTCTCTAATAGACTAGTTTTTTATTTTTAATATGACTGGCTCTGAGTTATGTGGCGATTATGCTTTCCCTGTTGGCTGCTAGTTCATTGCTTGTTATGGGTGCAGCTTAGTGTTTATTGACAGGAACAGTCACAATTTTTTTTTTTATACTCCATCATCCTGTTTTTAGCACAAACCACAAGAGGCCGCTATTGGACACACAATACCCTGAATGATATGGTTTTAAATTTTTCGTTAACAAAGTGGAGTCTCTTCTTTCTTCCTTTTTTCTCCCACTCCTGTGCATGTTCAGTCTAATGGAAGTTCTTCCTGTACCAAAGCAAGCAGACCCCCAGAGCTATTTTATGTGACCATTGTAAATACGATTTTAGCACAAGTTCATTGTAGATCACTTTTGAAGGAACACTGCAGGCATGTCAGCTGGCAGCTTTAGACTTGAATAATTCTCAAACTGAAGTTGTGGGGATTTCTATATGTTGAGCTGGACGTATAATTCCCAGCTGGAGGAGATGTAATAGCTCTTGCTCTGATTGAGCTCACATGCCAGAGTGTAGCACAGGTGGCAGGAGGGGCTAGCTGTCCTGAGTATGGTCCCATCTGAGATGTTATGCACATAAGAGGGGCAGCTGGATCCTCATACCGTTTTGCTCCTGTGGCTACACCTCTGGGGATGTCTGGGAATCGCACACCCAGCTCATTATAAACATAACTCACACAGAATATTTTTTTTCTTCCTCCTCCTTCCTTTGTTGCGGTTCTAGAAGTGTTGTTGAAAGTTCTGAGCTGACAATGAGAGAGGATTCAAATCTAATTATCATTAACTCAATAATTAATTCGTTAATTATGGATACAATTGGGTCTTAATCACATTTCTGTGGTCCACTTGTTCAGAGCACTTTATAGGCACTAACTAGTTAAACCTTTACAACATACCCATGAGAGAGGGGGATAAGTATTTGTCACGGGCTGACACAGTTCAGGGGTGCAATCTGGACCATTGATCTCCATAGGAAACAGGCTGTGACATTCCCCCCACCTGGATGTACTGTAAAGCCTAATATCAGTGAATATCCATAATGCCTCATATAGTGTTTAATACATACATTTCACAGTGATATTAATCACCAGTGTGTCATTAATTTTCAGAAAAGACCTCACTCCATACACTTTTATAAAATAGTAATGTAGTATACAGACACTTGATGCAGCTGTTTCTCACTTGAGGATCAGTTCCCCTCCTATCTTTATAGAGCAGTAAAACCTTTGTAATGGATTCTTCTGAAGAATAAAACCCACACCACACTTCTCTTTCATGTAGGGTGTAGAGGCCACACTGTCTTCTCCCCCGCCTCCCCCCCCACACACACACTTATTAGTGTAATGGGTGTCTGTTTAGGATAGACACCCATTTAACCTCTCCCCTGATATACCTCATTTGGGCAAATTTAGTTACAATTCCAGCATATCTTCATAACTCTTAATATCTATCCTGTACATACATGATGAAAGAATATTAATGATCAGTGCATTAGTTTTCAAATGATGCCTCATAAGCATTGCCTTACCAAAGTCACTGTCCATTTTCATAAATTTCAGTCATGATATTTAAAAAATCTTGAATTTTATGGTTTCAGATATTTAAATCTTAAATGTCATGGTATTAAATCATTAATATGCATTTTAAAATGGCAAAAATATAAACATGTAAATTCCTTAAGTTAACAAAAGCAAGTGGAAGAAAATTGCTGGTTTCAAATGACATTGAATGTGAGCATGGAACATCCTGCAAGTGTGGTGTTCTTCAGTCCCTGACCTTCATACTGAAAATACCTGTCTGTGTTAACAACAAGAAATCTGGTGGCACCTTAAAGACTAATTGATTTATTAGGGCATAAGCTTTCGTGAAATACAACTCTCATCCTCAGATGCTTGAAGTGAAAGAAAGGCAGACATACTGAGATGGGAGTGTAATATCAGTGCTAATGAAATCAGAGTGGATGTGGCTCATCTCCAACAATGATGAGAAGCTGAGAGTATCTAAAGGGGAAATTAATTATTGTAATGAGCGAGCCATTACATGTTTCTAGTCACACCAATTCTGACGCTGTCAATTTTGCATGTGAATTCCAGTTCAGCAGTTTCATGTTGCAGTTTGTTTTTGAAGGTATTTTTGCTTTTAGAATGGCAACTTCCAAGCCAGTAACTGTGTCCAGGGAGGTTAAATTGTACCCCTCTGGTTTTTGTACGTTACCATTCTTGATGTCTGATTTTCTGTCCCTTTTATTCTTTTGTATAGAGACAGTCCAGTTTGTCGGATGTACGTGGCAGAAGGGCATTGCTGGCACATGATGTCATAGATCACATTTATAGATATGTAGGTGAACAAGCTTTTGATGGTATATCTTATGTAGTTAGGTCCTGTGATGATGTCACTAGGATAGATGTGTGGCTAGAGTTGGCAATGGCATTTGTTGCAGGGTGTGAAGTTGGTGGTGAGTATTGTGTTTCAGGTTCCCTGTAAGGGAGGACTAGCCTACCTCCCAAGGTCTGAGAGAGTGAGGGATCGTCATCTATGATAGGTTGTAGATCCTTGATGATGCGTAGGAGAGGTTTTAGCTGGGAGTTGTAGGTAATGGCTACTGGTGTTTTGTTACTTTCTTTGTTGGGTCTGTCATGTAGCAGGTGACTTCTGGGTTCCCACCTGGCTTTGTCAATATGTTCCTTCTCTTCTCGAGGTAGGGATTGTAGTTTTAGGAGTGCTTGATAGAGATCCTATAGGCGTTTGTCTCTGAGGGTATGTCTATACTAGCCCCCTAGTTCGAACTAGGGAGACTAATGTAGGCATTCGAACTTGCAAATGAAGCCCGGGATTTAAATATCCCGGGCTTCATTTGCATGTTCCCGGGCGGGCGCCATTTTTAAATCCCCCTAGTCCGAACTAACTGCCCGCGGCTACATGCGGCAGTTAAAAGTTAATTCGAACTAAGTCCTTAGTTCAAATTAACTGTTACACCTCATTCCACGAGGTGTAACAGTTAATTTGAACTAAGGACTTAGTTCGAATTAACTTTTAACTGCCGCATGTAGCCGCGGGCAGTTAGTTCGGACTAGGGGGATTTAAAAATGGCGCCCGCCCGGGAACATGCAAATGAAGCCCGGGATATTTAAATCCCGGGCTTCATTTGCAAGTTCGAATGCCTAAATTAGCCTCCCTAGTTCGAACTAGGGGGCTAGTGTAGACATACTCTGAGGGACTAAAGTGAATGCGCCTGTATCCTAGGTCGTGGCTGCTGACCATGGATTGTGTGATGTGTGCTAGATGAAAACTGGAGGCATTTAGGTAAGAATAGCCATCAGCCAGTTTCTGATAAAGTGGTGTTTATGTGACCATCACTTATTTGCACTGAAGCGTCCACGAAGTAGATCTCGTGTGAACTGGTCCAGGCTGAATGGTAGGGTGGAAATAGTTGAAATCCAAGTGGAATTCTTCCAGGGCCTCCTTCCCGTGGGTCCAGATGATGTCATCAGTGTAACACAAGTAGAGGAGGGGAGCTTGGGGACAAGACGTGAAGAGGAAGCATTGTTCTAAGTCAGCCATAAAAATGTTGGTATACTATGGAGCCATGCCACTGACACGAGAATGGACAGCATTTGGCATTAGAGTTTGGAGAAGAGATTTGTCATGTATGTTGCATTGTAACTTGTGAAAGCAGATGCTTTGTTGAAGTCCACACTATATTTTGAAACTCTTCTTAGAGTGTAAATTGATTTTTTTTTTAACCATTTTAACCATTTAATTTCCCAGGATTGCTGTAACCAGCTGCCTGGATGGGCCACATTGAGGATACCACACTTAAGGCAGATAGTCCTCAAAACTGATAGCTTATTCTGTAATTAAATTCACCAACCCAGTAACCAAACACCTTATTTAATACCACACTGGTTAGCAAGAAACACAGGTATTCTAGCCCTTAGCTTACACCTAGACAACTAAGTTTAGTTTAGTGAGTGGTTACTATAAAACTGATTCTCCGTATGTAAGATTCATCAGTCCCTAAGGATCAGACAGTTATACCCAAGTCAATATGAATCTCATATCTTATCCAAATATCATGCGGTCAGCCAAATCTTAATAACAACTGTAGAGCCACAAAGTTACAAACATTTTGGGACTAGAGGGTGTTGTGAAATGTTCATAAATCTGCACAAACAGTTACAGGTGCTCTTTCAAAAGTTTAGAGACAAACATAGACTCAATACAGCTTTTTAAACGTTACTATACATACAATTAAGACTTGAAAAGGAATTATCATCTAAAAGCTAATTGGTTCACACTGGTAAATTTCTAACAAAATACAGGTAAACCCAGACAAACTATTTTTTTTATTCTTATCAATGCAATGTGAATGAGTTGGGATTGCTAGCCTAATTAACATTTGATACCCATACGTAAGTGTATTGTCTTTGATTAAATTTGCAATGCCTTTTGTTATGGATCGTATACAGGTTGGCTGGTCTGCCGGTGTTGCAAATGCACTTCTCTTCTGTCATCGATGACTTTGAGTCTAAGTGGCACTGAGCACTGGCTGTCATGCGTGAGCCAACAAAACATTGCAGCTTTGTACAAAACAATTTTGTCACTAGTGGTATGTAGAATTTGGCTTCCAGATTCTTCCACGTGCTCGATACAGTCATTACCATAACTGGTCTTTATTTACTTGGGACACTCATTTTAAAATAATTTTACTTGTCTTATGATAGGCTACCAATTGAGATCATTATGCTAAAAAATTGCCTTGAATGCCTGTATCTACCAATCTGAGAGTGAAGTCCTAGATGGTGTTTGCTGCTCTAAAGTATCAGTCAATACATCCTAAAAGGTTAAGACTTTTCTTTTTTTATATTGAAACAAGCTAATAATCAAATTTGGAAGCTGTATTGGTGCATACAGTTGCATTGGATTTTACTATAAGGTAAAAGTACACAAGACCAGATTGCATGGAAGAAATCAGGTTTCACGGTATGTGATTCGTTGTTCATGACCATGGATTTGGTACGACCATATTCATAAGGCATACTTTGTACACAGATTATTACTCTCGTGTGTAAGGTGCGTGGGCAATAAGACAATGGTGGTTCACCAGAGTTAGTCCTTGAGAGACCACTGCCGCTATATTTACCAGTGCTTCCACAGTTACGGGTGCTTGTAGCTTCTGTTGGCTGCAGATCACCATTCCTGGACAGTGGGAGCTGCAGGAACTTCTACAGACTGGGACACTGCTTGCCATAGCTCCCATTGGCCGGGAACAGCAATCGGCAATGTAAGGTATGAATACAGAGATGCTTAGTGTCAAAGAATCATCCCTATTTTTATAAAAGGGGAAGCAGATAGAAAATGGATATAGAATCATAGAACTCTAGAATTGGAAGGGACTTTGAAAGGTCATCGAGTCCTCCTCACGGCAGGACCCAGTACCATCCAGACCATTCCAGATAGATGTCTATCTAACCTGCTCTTAAATATCTCCAGAAATGGAGATTCCACAACTTCCCTAGGCAATTTATTCCAGTGTTTAACCACCCTGACAGTTAGGAACTTTTTCCTAATGTCCAACCTAAACCTCCCTTGCTGCAGTTTAAGCCCATTGCTTCTTGTCCTATCCTCAGAGGCCAAGGAGAACAATTTTTCTTCCTCCTCCTTGTGACACCTTTTTAGATACCTGAAAACCGCTATCATGTCTCCTCTCAGTCGTCTTTTCAAACTAAACAAGCCCATTTCCTTCAGTCTTCCTTCATAGGTCACGTTCTCTAGACCTTTAATCATTCTTGTTGCTCTTCTCTGGACCTTCTCCAATTTCTCCACATCTTTCTTGAAATGTGGTGCCCAGAACTGGACACAATACTCCAATTGAGGCCTAATCAGCACAGAGTAGAGTGGAAGAATGACTTCTCTTGTCTTGCTCACAACAGCCTTGTTAAGAATCATGTTTGCTTTTTTTGCAACAGCGTCACACTGACTCATATTTAGCTTGTGGTCCACTATGACCCCTAGATCCATTTCTGCAGTATTCTTTCCCTAGACTGTCACTTCCCATTTTATATGTGTGACATGGATTGTTCCTTCCTAAGTGGAGTACTTTGCATTTGTCCTTATTAAACTTCATCCTATTTACCTCTGACCATTCCTCCAGTTTGTCCAAATCATTTTGAATTATGACCCTGTCCTCCAAAGCAGTTGGAATGCTTAGCATCATCTGCAAACTTAACAAGCGTACACTCTATGCCAATATCTATATCAATATGATCAGCCTACTGCCAGAAATCACAATCCAAGGGCAGATAAATATTAGACTTTAGCATGACTTTGCTATATTACACTTGTCCCACCACATCACAGGTTCTTCTTTTGGATGGTTTTCCAATCTCCAACAGGTACAACTGACCTGGATACTCTAGTTCCCATATTAGATTAACTCTTGTGTCTACATGAACATATTGCTGAATTGATGCAAGGTTCAGATATTAAATACAAATATGTTTCATCAAAAACCTAGATTATTGTTCATAATTTATTTTTCAGGTAAAATTTGACTTGTCTGTGCAGCATGTGCCAGAAGCTAAAATTAAAATGGAGTTGGCTGACTTGGTACCCTGCTTCAAGATGACAAAAACCTAAAATAGAGATATGAGAACATTGAAAGTTTCTTAAAAATGTAATTTAGGAATCCTTCATTTGCCAGTAGGTACTGAAAGCAGACCTCCAAAAGCTGGTGTTGAAGGTTTATTTAAATGTTAAATTAGATTTGAAACTAGACATTGCTATCAAAAGGATTTTCCATGTAACTCTGTCTTGGCATCCTTCGACTTTCTCGTGAAAGAATGTTTCTCAAATTTGGGAGCATAATCTTTTTAAAATACCCCATTATTTATTTGTACTCATGAGGGGTTTTTTTTTTGGGGGGGGGGTGGAGGTGGTTTTTTGGCCATGGAGGAACTTAATTCTTTCAGCTTACAAGATGTTTAACATAAAACTTTTAAAGAAATATTTCTGTTTTCAGGCTTCTCACATTCTCATGAATTTGACATAGTGAGTAGTAAATTATGGTGGAGTATATACAGTTAAATTTGGGGTGATTCACCAAAACATTACATTTTTGTTCAAAGATCAGAGTTGAGGTTGAGATCACCAAAATAAATCAGATTTGGAATGTGAGAGTATAGTTTGCTTATGGAAACAGCTCGGCACATAGCTCTGTGGATCTGCCAGATAGTTAGAGTTTATCTGGATCTTTTAATTTGATGCTTCAGTGACTCATTTTTACTTGTTGTTAGTATTATTAGAAAAAAAATATGGCCACAGACGTATGCAACTTCCATTAACCTTGCTGAGAATCTCATATACACGGCCATGGAATGAATTTGGCCCCAAGTTATTTGCTATCTAACCAGTTAAGTGTCATGATGATATCATACAATTGTATCTATGGCTATCACTGGGAGAATGGTTTCATGATATTTGCTTTCTACCTTTTTTTTTTTTTTTTTTTTTTTTTTTTTGCCACCAATAGGCTGAGATATATGCAAACATAAAATTCTTTATATGCCATAACAATAGTAATACTTAGGTAGGGGGAATTAAAAAGAGAGGTAAACATTTAAAATTGTTTCAGGGCATGTCAAAATTAGTGTTTTGGAGGCTAGCAACAAAATTGGCTGTTGAAAAGGAAGAATACCTTTCTGGTTTTGTGCTGAGGGTTAAAGATACAGTATCATTCTTGACCCCTTTTTGGGGTTTTATATATTATCTGAAATTAAAAGGGCCTATATTTATAGAAAATGTCCAGAGGCTGAACATGCTAGCCAAAGAAGTGATCTTATAATCTTGTGTAAGGCAGATAGCTCATAAACAATTTTTTTTAGCTGTAGTGGAGGCCTTATTAAAGATGCAAATGAAAAGAAAGAGGAATAGTAAGGAAAAGATGAGCATTTTCTAGCTATTTTAAATAGATTATGACCAAGCAAACTATTTCAAAATATGTTGTGAAGACCTACTACTCTAGACTATTTAGGAGATATTACAATAAAAGAAGTTATAAAAGCCATCTGTAAGCTAAAAAAATGGAGAAGCAGCTCAAGAGGGTACTATTACTGTAGAGATGCTCAAAGCAAGTGATGAAAGTTCTCCTGTTTCTTTGGATTGAATATGGAATGAAGAAAAGAACCTAACCCAGTGGAAGAGAGGCCTTATAGTAAAATTGCCCAAGAATGGTGTCTTTACCAACTGCACACTGGAAATGAATCACATTATTATTAGTACTTAGGAAAATCATGTGCATCATCAGCCTAGAACATAATGAGAAACAAAACAGTCCTTCTACTTAGAGAGGAGCCAAGTAGGTTTCAGAGCACTGAGCTCGAGTAAAGACGATATTATTGTTCGTAGACATATTATAAAACAAAGCAAGGAGTAGTAAATACCTATTGAGATAAATTTGGTGGGTTTCCATAAGGCTTTTGACAGAGTACACAAAGACCGTCTTTGGAAAATAAAGGAGTACCAGTAACAATGATTAGAATAAACAAGGATCTATATGATAATGCCAAATGTGCCATCAGAGATGGTGACCATATCAATCAATGGTTTGCAGTGACCTCTGAAGTATGGCAAGGGTGTATTATGTTCCCATTATCATTTTCACTGGTCATTGACTATGTCATGAGGAGAGTAACCACAGAAAGCAACCAAGGAACTGTATGGGCAAAGCACAATTGGATGACCTCATTTTTTCTGATGAGTGTCCTGATTAGTTCAACACATCACTTAATGGAATAAAAGACCCACCTTCTGGCAGATACAGGAGAACATCTTGGTGTGTTCATCAACAATGGGAAGACCAAATTTATGGCTATCAGTGTTCCAAAAGTAACCGTTAGAGTGGATGAAGAAATGATTGAAGAAATATGTCATTTTACTTGTCTAGGGAAGGAGATGAGCAAGGACGGTGAATTTACGGTTGGTATCAAAGAAGAACAAAAGCAGCAAACAACTTTCATAAACTTGAAAAGATTTGGAAAAGTAGCATGATTGGCACTGACACAGAATTGTGAATTTTTATTATCAGCATTGTTTGTCCTCCTTTAAGGAACAGAATCTTGGAAATCTATTAACAAATGTTGACAAGACAATAAACTCATTTCAAAGTAAATGTCTGTGGAGGATCTTCAGAGTGCATTAGAAAAAGTTTCGGAAATTCTAAGAAGACCAAACATATCTAAAACATAAAATTTGATAAGAAGACAACAACAGACATGGTTTAAGGACATGGTTTATGGATGCCACCAACATGATTTCCATGGCAAGTGAAAAGGTGGACACTACCTGGAAAGAGGAAAAAGAGGGAAGCAGAATGGTCAAGTAGAGAACTAGATGTCTGAAACATCTTCAGAAGTTTACTTGGGTATTTGAGTGCCTCACAAATCTACTACAGTGGTGGATGCACTATGAGGATCTAAACTGATTTTTTTAAAAAGCCAATTCTGAAGTGGTGGTAATCTTTGATGGAGAACATATTAATAAAGTGAGACTTCTTCAGATATAGTTCAGTGTCTAGCCAATCATCTTAATCTTGCAATTTGTGTTCTACAGTGGATTACCTTAAATTATTAATTTCTTCTAATATTTTTAGTATGCTGCGTAGCACCCTACTGTTTTCAATAAGTTATATAACACCCTAATGTTTTTCCTCTGCCCTATTTTCTTTAAGCTGGTGTTGCTATAGAGGAGAGTTCTATTTTACCTAATTTATACCATAGTCATCTCCATGTTTTTGAGTGGTTTACAAATCTAACACAGAGTAGGTAAGTAGATTCTTGCTTCTCTTCTAGTTATTACTAGTACATACAAAATGATTTATTTTAGTGTTGTGGAACGGATATAACAAAAATTTGGGGTTTGTGTTCTGTGCTGAAAGTGACATTCTTGGCAGCTGTAGAAATAAAGTTCCAGAGCCACAAGCTGACTGGGGAGAGAAGGTTTTGACTTCTGCAGGGCATTATATCTGGGTATGAAATTAGGGGTCCTGAGAACTCGAATTGGCTCAGAAGACAATAACTCACATGCTTAGGAACACAGATCGCTGTCAACAGCTCATCCTGGTGCTGTGATCACAGTACTGGTTCACTGAATACCATTAATATTTGAGAGTTTATCTGTACATGCTTCTTTGTCTGTCCATCCAAGAACTCCTCCTAAATGGTGAGAACTAGGACCTCCAAATTTGATATGCAACTTTTTCTTATTATAACTTAAACCAAGGTAAAGGTTTGGCTGTGCCAGGGAAACAGGATATGCCCAAAATGGAACTGCTTCTCATAAAACAATACAGAAAACAGACAAAATAAAGCAAACCTCCCTCCCTCCCCCAGTTTGTACAGGAACATTGCTGGCTGTTCCCCTTCATCGGGGGTGAGGGGAAGTGCACAGTTTGCTGCATTCCTCGCTCTGGCTGGGGAGCAAGGCGGGGGACGAACCTGGACCTGCCTCAGCCAGGGACACGTGCACCTCTCCCCCAGCTGCGCCCGCTGGAGCTGCGGAAGCCATGGAGAGTCACTGCAGCAGTTTGGAGCCAGGTGAGACGTGCGAGAGGGTTGTGGTAGTCCTTTCTCCCTGGGGCACACTGAACCCCTCATCCTCAGCCCCACTGCAGAGCAATGATTTAAATGAAGAAAAATGAAAATTGAATTCAGGACGCAAGCAATGCTGGGTAAATCTTTGTTGCTGTATAACTGTTGCCCCAAGGCACCTAGGCATTGACCAAGACCCCACCACAATAAAAGGATGGGAGAGACAGTAAGAGCAGGGAACAATTGAAACACATTGTCAACTAATTTCCATTTGTTTTAATAGAAGAGCAACTTGTTAACACTGAAATACTTTATTAAATCGGCCTCATTTAGTTAGTTATTTAGGTCAACAATGATGTAATCCTGTCCTCCGTTTGAAATGTCTGGTCTTTGCTTTGAGTAACCATTGCAAGGCAGTCTCTAAGTTGTTGTCAGTGTGGACAGCAATATATTCAAACAGTATTCATGCAATAGTATAAAAACAGCAGAAACTCTTGAGATAATATATATGTACCAGTTACCACCACCCATACCTTGGAGAAATGTGAGGATTTTTCCAAGGATGAATACATAATTGCATCTATGTGCCTTTGGGGAAAGTTACTTTGTGAAACAGCATGTGCTATAAGCTCTCCCACCCTTTCCCCCGGTACATGAGATCATAAATCTTACAACAGAAGACAAAGGCGGGAGATGTCCCCAAAGCTTAAAGCAGAAGGTTCATTGAATGAAAACTTCAGCCATTGCTTTACACTGTCTGAGATACGTGCTTAACAGGAAGAAAGTAAGGGGTTGTTTCAGTACCCCTCAGCCATCTCTGACACTGCATTATGGGATACTGGCCTTGGAAAGGTGAGACCTAGGCAAGGGTATAATTTTTCTCCCATTTACACACACTCTCTCTCTCTCTGTCTGTCTGTCTCTCCATCCCTTCTTCCTTCCACCCCTTTCTACCTGTAGTCTGGGGCACCACTAATAGCTGTTTCAGTGCCTTTTTAGATATTCCTTTTTTCTGAGTCATATTCTGTTCTGTCGGCTTATAATTATGCAGACTAAAGAGAATGATGCTGACCTCCAAGTGTATTTTTATTTATTTTGTGCAGGAGGGAGGAAATTGTCTGCTCAGTGACTTTTTTTTTTTCTGTTCTGTAAATTTATGAATTGCCTTTCAGAATACGAGAAATGTGTATAAACAAACTAGAAGATTTACCCAGCATTGCTCAGGTCCTTAACACAATTAATATTTGTTTTTCTTCATTTAAATCATTGCTCTGGAGTAGGGCTGGAGAGGAAGAGTTCAGTTTGCAAGCTACCCTGGGGAGAGGACTACCCCAGCCTTCTCTCACTGCAGCAGCTTGGGGCCTGGTGAGAAGCACCTGTCCATCACTGCTGCAGCAGGCATAGCCAGTGGAAAGGGGTCTGTACCCTGGTTGGGGCGGGTGCAAGTTGATCTGCCTCCTGCGCTCCTCAGTCAGAGTGAGGGATGCAGAATACTCTGCACTTTCCCTGTGCTTTATGAGGAAGGGGAACAGCCAGCAATGTTCCCATATGAATTGGCAGGTAGGGGAGCTCGCTATAATGGGCACCCCCATATGATGGGACATCCTCAGCCAGACCCTCTTACCCACCTGGTGATTCTGTCTCTCTTCTATATGGTTTTGTTTGTCCCTGTACAACTTAACTGGGGAAGCTTCAGCCCCCCTGCCTCTTCTAAAGGGCACCAAAAGATGGGAAGCTTAAATCCAGGACAAAGAGTAGTCCAGGACAGAGAGGTTACATTCCCAAGCCAGCCGCTTTCATCTGCCTACTGATTCTATCTCTTTTCTGAATGGTTTGATGAGAAGCAATCCCATTCCAGGCACATCACATTTTCCTGCCACAACCAAACCCGTACCTTGTTTTAAGTTAGAAGAGGAGGAAGCTAACTCCAAATTTGATGGTACTCGTTCTCAGGGCTTGACGAACCGCGGCAAAAGCCGCTCACCAGCCCCACACTGCACATATGCAAGAGCCGCCTTGCGCATGTGCGCGCCGCCGGTAAACAGGGCGCCGGGCTGAAATCTACTCGCCACGGGCAAGTAGATTCAATAGATTGTCGAGCCCTGCTCATTCTTACAGCTTAGGAATTCTTGAACAGAGGGCTAGGTGGACAGACAAATATAGAGAAGATATCAGGTTATATGTGTATTTACTGAAAAAAAGGTCTGATCAGGTTTACCTATTATTCAGATTGCCCATATCTTCCTATTGTAATACCAGTTTCCAGTTGCTTATAATTTTCATAAACTTTACCTGTTTTGGCTGAAAACTGCCATTCTGGCTGTCCAATCTGTTCGAAAAATTTCATCCAAAATATTTCTGCAGTTTGCAACCGAGATTGGGGAAAATGAGCTATTCTGCCAATGTTAAAAATATATTCTATAAATCTTGTATTTGGACCCACACACAGACCCCAAGGTTTGGAGCAGTGACTTGGAATTTTGTAGATGGGTGGCCTTTGTCATCCCATTGAAAATCCATTCAAATTTGTCCAAGTTATTAGCTTTTTAAAAATTGCAGTTCATATATGCTCAGTGGAAATTTAGCTGCAGCTTCTCAGCTAAAAACTAAAAAAAGATTGTTCACTAAGTATTCTCCAGCCCAGGCCTAATTCATTTGTAGGCCTGGTCTGCTACAGGCTAGGGCCAGGCAACAAATTAGAGCAGCAAGACCATCTCTCCTGTGCTCTCAGTGCCTCTCCTGTGGACACAAAGCCAGTGAGAAGGAGCCTGCCTGATTCAAATGCATAAGGGACAAGATCCAAATGGAGGGTCGGGAGGAGAAGATTGGCACACAGAGTTGTGGCGAGGGAGACTGGGACCGACGAGTGCAGGCTGGGGAGGAAGAGAAGGAAATCGGGAGGAAGGAAACCTAGAGTTAGCTAACGAAGTTAGGGTTGCAAACTCTCTAGGATTGGCCAGCAGTCTCCTGGAAATAACTATTGAAAGCAATGCTGCAGATTTTATTAGGCTATTTTAAAGAAAATGACATTGTCGTGGGAAGAGGGTAGAATCTCCAGGTATAACTTCAGCCAGAATTGGCAACTCGAGGCTAAGGAGAGTGGGAGCCAAAAGTGGTGAGACTGGCTGGGCAAGAAGATGGGACTGGCCAGGTGAAGCAAATGGGACTGGGATGAGGAAATGAGTGGGGAAGACAGGGCTGTGGAATGACAAGCTGGTGGGCACAAGCTAGAAGGGATCAACTGGGGTGGGAGGGCTGGTAGAAGACTCTGCCCATTGAAACGACCTCCTCATCTGAACCTAGAATGGAATCCAACATTCCAGTGTCTCACCATGCCACTAAGGTTAGCAGATATAGGTAAGCTCATGAGGAAATTGATATTCTGTATTCAGAGTAGGGATGTTAAATTTCACAGAATTTCCATCGACTCCTCAATTAGTTGATAAGGAGGAGGTAGGGCACTTGCTGCATTTCAAAAGCAGAAGTGCAGCAGTCAGAACCGATGTGAACTGAGACTGCTTCAGTCACTGCTCATACCATTTTCCCGCTGTGCCTCTGCCTCCTCTGTCCCCCACAGAGACAGTGCTGGGGGAAACCTGCTTTTAAGCGACTAGTCGAGTCACTACTTGACTCTGCTTATCAGATAATCGACTATTCACTTATGTCCCTAATTCAGAGCAGGGATTGAATAGCATGCAGCAAATAAATCCCGGGCCGCACACTGAATGATGAGAAGAAAATAACATTGAATAGCTCCTTAATTGAGCACCATCCAATATATACAGTAGACTTCCAATAATCCAGCACCCTTGGGACCCAGGGGGTGCCGGATTATCGGATATGCTGGAGAATCAGGAGGTACTCCAGTGGGGTGCTTTGACAGGTCTGCCGGGACCTGCACTACATGGGGGGGACGGCGCGGCGAGGGGCGAATCCTCCGCCGTGTTGCGGGGAGGCGGTGGAAGCCCCGTGCAGCTGGCTTGCAAGTGGGGAAACTTGTAAGCAGCAGCGGCAGAGAGGGGGTGAGAGGCAGGCAGCTGTTTAAGGCAGGCGGAGGTGGGGGGGGTCGGCGGGGAATGCTGCCTGCCTCTTGCCCCCTCTCCGCGCTGCCGCTTACAAGCCGGCTGCGCGGGGCTTCCACCGCCTCCCCACAATACAGTGGAGGGTTCATCCCTCGCCACGCCGTTCCCCTCCGACCCCCCCAGCCCGCCCATCTGCCTTAAACAGCTGCCTGCCTCTCGCCCCCTCTCCGCCGCTGTCTCTGGGCAGCTCCAATTGTTCAGCTGGCCGGAGCACTTCCGGGTTCCAGTTGGTGCCAGACTATCAGGAGTGCCAGACCACTGGATGCTGGACAAATAGAGTTTTACTGTACACTGAATGAGGCAGGGATGCTGTGTTGTGTGGTCATGTAATTAGACTATATCATAATGCATATCCACATGTATATGAATTAAGATTTCACAGGCTTGCAGTGTAACCTTTATGGTATATAGGAAAAGACAGTACTGCAGAGGCTGCTATCCCCTCATTTCTATAGCGGCTGTTTGCGGAGTCTCTCTCTGCGGATAGGTATTTGAGGGAACACTGAAAATCTTAAGAGCAGATGTATACACAATAGGAACTTGCATCAACTGCTGGTCCAGTGCATATTTTGCCAGGAACTTACATAACTGTTTTCTAGACAGCCAAGGAAGGTTGGAAATAGGGAATCCTGTCTTCCGATTTTGACTGTGGAAAGGTGACTGGTTATAAACAATAGAACCAAGCACATGCCCCCCTCCTGCCCAGCTCTCCCAGCCCCTGTCTGCTCCTGCACCCTCCCACCCTTCCAGACATCTCATCCTCAGCCTGCTCCCACACCTCCCTCCTAGCCAGACCTCTGCTCCCAGCCCACTCCATCACCCTACCTCCCACTCAAACCCTCAGCCCATCCCTATCCAACTCCCTGGCAACCCTTTCCCACACACTGAACCCTCATTTTAGCCTTATTCCAGAGCTTGGGGGGGCTCACCAAATCAACTAACCTTGGGACCCCAAAAGAGTTAATCTGGCCTGTGGGAAGCCCTGAAGCTTGGTCCTTCGTGCCTCCTCTCTCCTCCCTCTCCTACCATGGGGCTGGAGCACCAGGGGAGTGAGTTATCTCGGTGGCCACTTCAGTGAGGGTTTTGGGGTTTTGTTGTTTGGGGGGATTGCCGCTCCCTTGTGTGGCCCCTGACTGATTTTTCTGTAGATCAGTGGTCCCCGACCCAAATATTGGTGCCCTATGATAATTCAGATGGTTAACTGTAGATTTCCATAGGACTGCTTCTTTTTACTTCTGGATACTTGAGTACAATTAAGATGCAATACTTTTGTACTTTTACTCGAGTAGTTTTCCAGAAGGATACTTTGATTTTTACTTAATTACACTTTTTTCGAAGTAGCAGTACTTTTACTCAAGTAACTTTTTCCACCACTAGTGGAGATGCTCCCAATTTCGAAATAAGCTACGCAATTGACAGCTCAATTTGCATAGTTTATTTCTAGTTAAGTTCTGCTGTGTAGATACACCCTTACAGAAATATTTAGTATAATGAGCTTTCATGGGTAAAGCCCACTTCATCAGATAAGTTGTACAATGGAATTTCACTACCCAGTTACAGAGACATACTGCAGAACTGGAATTCATCTACAAAATTGGGCTTGAATAAAGACATGAACTGATTAGTGCATTACAAAGCCTATTTCCCATGCCTTTAACATCAGCATTTTCATATCAAAAGCTATGAATGGGACACACACAGCCCTCTTAATTACCTTCATTAGCATGGGCCCTACAATTGACAGGTACTTTTTTTTTCCTGATATATCTTGGTTTCTGTTATTTCCACTCTAACTCATCTGATGAGATGGGTTTTACCCATGAAAGCGCATGATTCTCTGGGGTTTTTTGTTGTTGTTTTTTGGTTTTTTTAGTCTACAGTACCACAGGACTACTTGTTTTTAAGAAATATATGTATTTTTCCAGACTCTGGAATTTCTTCTTCAAAATCACACAGGCAATATTCAGTCTTGGACCAGTGGCATGGGTCAGGTCTAGGGTTGCCAGGTGTCCGGTTTTGAACCGGACAGTCCAGTATTTGACCTTTCTGTTCAGGAAACAAATTGAAAAAATATTAATGAGAAAATATAAATGTCTGGTATTTTCTAAATAAGATGTAATGTAGCTTGTGATGTAATGTCAAGTGTGTTCGGTATTTTTGTTGAAACCATCTGACAACCCTAGTAAGGTCTGATATCTTGCAAATGTTCAGCACCATTAGGAACATTGTTGTTTTGATAATTAGTATTATTTTTAATTATTATTTTGTTTTAGTGCCCACATGTGCTTTCCAGGAAGAAATAGTAAATTTTACACAGCTCTACCAGCTACAGTAATAGATCATTAATAAAAATTCTGTTGTACTTCAGTTATTACCTCCTGTTTCTGTGTGTGTTATATATGAAAGCCTACCGCTGAACGTTCAGCAAAAAAAATAGATACCCTGTATGGTTTATTGTTTGTAGTCTTTGAGTATAAGAAATTTGATTTCAGAGAAATGTTATTTATTTGAATTTCAGGGAAGTGGATTTCCTCCAAAATAAAAAAGAAAACAAACTCCAACTGTTACAATGCAAAATGCAAACCGATAGTTGTTTAGGGGCCATATTATTGAGATGGCCAATCTGAAAGCTATGTATGAGGGGCCTGTGTGGTTTCATGCAGGCCAATGGGTCTGCCTGTGCAGAGCAGCTTTCAAAATCAGGGCTTTTGAGTGGATGCAGGAGCAACCCTGAGGTTCCTTGACTCTCTGAGCTACTGGCATGTGCTGTGCAGATGACTCGATTTGCAGTGGAGTACATCATGTCATTGGAACCCTCAGGGATCATCAGTGTGAGAGAGAGCCATGTGGGAGGTGTAGTGAACCATATGGCCTCGGACACTAACAGAATTTTCTTATCCATTTAATAATTAAATAAATTTACAATTTGAATCTGACCTAATTGGATGTCAGTGCTTGCTAGGTGGTGTGTATAGGTTAAAAAGACTAATAAAAAATATAAAGATCTTGAAAAGCATCATGAACCCAAAATAAGCTTCAGCTCATTATTTGAATGTTTGCCTATTTTGTCTGGGATTATGAGCTGGGAAATTTACAGGGCTAGAATCCACCCAGCAAGAGTGGATTGGGCAGGCTTATGAGTTAAATGCTCAAAAGCTTTATGTATCAATGATAAAGTTAACCTAAACCAGAGATATGAGTTACAGGAGGCATGTGGTGTTACTGAAAAGCTCTAGGGCATCTGAAGCCTTTCTGTGGGAAAACAAAACAACTGTTTGGTTTGGGTTGATACATGCATTGTTTAGTTTCTTTCCTTCTTGTTCGTATTCTTGCCTTTCATGTTACTTTCGGAAGCCTAATTCTGTTTTTTCTGTTCCCACGAATAGTTAGCCCGTACTTTTGGTCAACTCGCAATGAGAAAAAGGGGAGGGGATACTAAGACCTATAACAGTAAATAGTAATTCAGAAGACCACAGTGGGAATTTTCATCCACTGTAACACAGTGTTTATCTTTATTGAATTTAGCTGACAATATGTAACTCGCTTCTGATAAATCATCAGTGCTAAATATGCAAAAATGTTTCCATATCATTTTACAAACCGAAAATAAAAAGCACCATCATTACACTGACAATAAACAAACCATGATTTGTAATATTTACAAGCATAGCATGCAGAGCCCCCCTACAATATAATTCTACATCAATTTATATTTGTCTTTGATTATTGCTGTGTTCAGTGACAGAATATGTTATAGCATATACAGTTTACCAAATGTACGAAAAATTAGCAATTTAAGTCAGTCTATACTTGTCTATCATTTTCACTTCTGTTGTGATTGGCTGGCAGTCAGGAGCTGGCATTACACAATTGGCTTTGATATGAAATTACAAAAACAGGAGCAGATCTCTGTATTTGTACTCCATGACTATAGCACATGCAGCTGAACAGAGCAGAAAAACAAAGCTCATCTTTACACAAAGATTCAAGTGAGATCTTTCTCACAGATGTTTCCATCTCAAAGAAGTATATCTTATCTGACCTTTCTAGTGTACAAGTTTCACCTCTTGGTGCCTTGAGAATTTTTCTGTCTTGGTAAATATAATAATTGCCCTAAGAAGAGATTTCTAACATGGATGACTGACAATTTCAGATGGAAGGACTAATGTAATACATGGATCATAAAAACTCGATGGTTTTGAAGGGATTAAAACACAAATAAAATAAGAAGCGAAGCCAGTCCAAAAAAGGAGTAAGAAAACAGATGCAAAAGGATTTTGTTTTTATTCAGGAATAGTGAAACTGAAAACTAGATGAAAGACATTTACTCTGGCAACAAAAATCATGAAAAATCAAAGGGATTTATATTCCACTGAAATATTTGTACAGGGTATGCAAAACCTAGCTTCCTGTGGACAAGCGCAATATATAGATTGATTGTCAAGCTGCATGGAATCCTTTTGGGAGTGCTGCATCCTCCTAATGGTAGATCAGATATATTTATGTATAATTTAAAATAAATAAATTAAGGCTCAGCACAAGAAAGGTTAACCTAGTTGTTTTTTTAACTGTGAAATATTGCTAGTGAATATCAGATTTTTTCATCTGTATGTTTAACTACAGGTTTTTTTGCTCCCCCAAATTTAGTTTACAAGATGCGGGAATTGGATTTATCCTTGTCATAGATCGAAGGCAAGACAAATGGACCTCTGTGAAAGCCTCCATACTGCGAATAGCGGTGAGTTCTTCTTCTGTTAAGGACTTTATGTCAGTCTTTTGAGGCTGAACCCATCTATATATTAAATGCAGTACGCATTTTTCTATTCCCAAATTGTACCATATAGCTTTTTGTTAGAGAGACATTCTAACTGTTCTTATGATTTAACCCATCAAGACCCAGTGGCATAGGTATGCAGTATGCTTATAATGTAGTCTGTGTGGTTTCATCCCTGCCAAGGTTCAAATGGTAGAAAGCTAGTATTGTTGAGCCATGATCATTTCACTGCACTGATCAAACAAGCTTTGTTGCGTTTTTTTTAATAAGGATAATGATTTGAAAAATGCCCCTACAAGTTTAAATTGAAACCATCACAGTATTTGTTTAAATATCTGAAACTCCGGTTACAAAAGTACATTTCTAGGAGGAAGTTATGTGATTTAAGATTTCAAAAGATGGACACTACATATTTTTAAAATCTGCTAATAATGGTTCCATAGCTTTAAAACAGGCTTAAAAGAAGACTTTCATAGAAGGTGTTTTCGATTTTTTGGCATGTTTTTCATAGCTTTTTAAAAAAACTACCTAAGCTTAACTAACATACCTTTCCATTTATAATTTTTAAATATTAATATATATACATGATTGTTAGACAATGAAAGTTATTTTAGTATATAAGTTCCAGAAGAGAAGCATGTCTAAATGAATGAATATTCACATATTTACTGATCAGGTACTATTCATAACCCTTGGCTTTCTTATTTTAGCCTATTTTGTCATGTTGTATTTCAGAATATTTACCATTAAATGCAAAGCCACAGAGCTTGTAACCTGTTTCTGTGTACGGCTTCTACTTCTGGGAGGTAAAAGCAAGTCAGAATCAAAGCTGCATTTGTCCTCTTAGCATTGCTGCTTTGCTCTTATAGCATTGCCACAAGGCACCTTGTCTATTGTAGAGTGGCAATTTGTTTGTTTAAACAGATTTGATAATCTGTTACCACCATAATAGGACTTGGAATTTTCTGGGTGTTAAAATATGTTTAATAAATTATTGAAAATGCTGGAAAAAAATGAATCCTGATAGTACTTCATGAAAATTAAAGATTGAGCCTTGAGAAGATTCCAGTACTGAGAACTGAAAAGAGCTGAGTTGGAGTGATAGGGGGTGATTAAAGAAATAGGATTCACTCTCTGGTAGTTTAGGAACTGCTCCTAAAAAATCAGCTTTTCTCTTTGTTATAAAATCACAGTTCGTTGTAAAATTGCCTTTGTTGTTTTTTTTGGTAATCATGATAAAGTTTAAAGGTTTCAGGTAAGCTCTAATGGTGTGGTTTTAAGCACCAGCTACATATAAAGCAGTGGTCACCAACCAATCAGGATCTATTGGTAGAGAAAGGCAGAGCAGGTGGTCTCCACATGCTGTCCTTGTCTGCAGACACCACTCCTGCAGCCCCCATTGATCAGTAACAGGGAACTATGGACAGTAGAAGCTGTGGGCTCAGTGCCTGTAGCTGAGGGGCAGCACATGGAGCCATTACTGTACATGCCAGCTGCTTTTAGGAGTGGTGCAAAGCCAGAGCATAAGTCTGTCTTAACCCCACGGCTCCACCACCATCAGTTAAACGGTGCCCAGCCAGAGCCTGCTTCCTGAACCTCTGTCCCAGCCCTAAACTAACCCTAACCCTAACCCTGTCCCAGCCCTAAACTCCCCTCCTACACCCAACCTCCTGCCCCAGATGAGTTCCCCTGCATCCAAACTCCTTCCCAGAGCTTGGACTTCAATCCTCTGCCCTGGGCTAAGACTGGAGACCCTCCCATACTCTGGTTTAGGGCTGGGACAGGGGTTCAAGAACTGCACTTATGGATATTTATTTGTTGGAATTATTTCTGTACACAAGTTTTGTTTGCGGTCGACAGGTTAATTTAATGATGGAACAAAATAAACTTAACGACACACTGAAATTGTTTCAGATGCAGATACTCTGCATTAGCAGTGACAAACAAAGAGCTAATGCCCCATTCCCGGCTGGTGTGTCCTTTCACAGCTCTATCTGGGGATTAGTTCTGCCCAGCGTGATGTCCCCTTACTTCTCTTAGCTCATGATGTGGTCTGTTATGCTCTCTAGGAGTCAGTGTTTCCTTTTCATGGCTTGACCCTCCCATTAGGCCACTTCGCAGTTTTCCCCTTCAAGGGTAACATAGTCTCACCGGACCAGCCACTGTCCTAATGGCTGGAAGGAGAACTTGAGTGTACCTCCTACTCTGGGTTCCAACCCAGAGACCCTACTATCAGTAGCCAAAGTCTGCACCATCTTGACCTTTTCTCCTGTTTCCCTGGGGTCTCTTCCTACTCTGCCCTCCACAGGTTTTCTTCTACACCACCCTTCTGAGTAAACCCTTCTCTCAGGGTCAGGATGCCATAGTTTCTACTTTTTCCCCTTCCTAGTCCCAGAGAGTGACTGCAGACCTCCACACTATATCCCCCTTCTGCTCTCATATCCTGGCTTTATACACCTATTTCTGACCAAATGGGCCAGCTAAGGCTTGTCAGTCAATCCTAAATCTTTCCTCAGGTGAAGCCTATTAAGTTAATTAGCCCTTTTAGAGCAGTTTAACTCCTTCTGGGGTTGTGTGGTGTGAACACAGTTAGCTAGTATTGTGCAAGAAGGCAAGACTTCTGACTGAGGAGTCAATTTAGAGTAAAATATTTCAGCTGTGCTATGTTATGTAATACTTTTTGATAGTGCTAAAACAAGAGATTATCAATTAATCTCACAAAAGAGAGGTCCCCACACCAGTGTTGAGAAGTGGATCTGTCTTTTTTCTATGGTATTTTAGGGTTTTATATTGCCATACATAAGCAGCATATCTGACTTCTGTCCCCCCTCCAAACGTCTGTTAGCAGGGGTGAAGTTTCTGATGAACTTCTCAATGTTTCTGGTTCTCCTTCAGTTAATATGAATATCTCTTAGAGGAAGGGTTATTGTGTGGTTTTTAAAATTATTTTGGCGGGGTGGAAGGAGTGATTGATGGTGTGTACACCCTTGTGTTTATGATAAAAAAAATATTTTCCCAAATAGTAAAGCTGTGCAGCATTTCCTAAAAGTGACCACAGTCTTCTAATCTGCTCATTCCATGGCTTGACAAAGAATGCTTTGTTCCCCCTTCTTTGTCCCTTCAGATCAGGCTTTGTGAGCTGTTTTGTTCTGTAGGAGCACAACACTCTTAGCATTTTATAGCTGAGTCTCTCATGTAGCTGGGGCTTGAGCCATTAATTGCTTTGAACATTGGGGCCCAGGCATTAAGCCAGGGGTAGGCAATAATTTTTGATGGTGGGCCACTACAAGAATTTGAAAGTGGTCAAGGACCGCACTCTTCCATGATATTCATGGAGGAGGGTTGGGGGTCTAGGATGTGGGTTGGGTGCAGAAGGGAGCTTGTGATAAGGGACTGGGGTCTGGGAGGGAGTTTCGGTGAAGGAGGCAGTTGTGACCTGGTGTAGGGGTTTCAGTTCTGACCTTGGGCAGGAGAGGTTTGTGACCTGGAGCAGGAGAGTGGGGTGTAGAGAGAGGGGTGCAGAGGTTTGGCTTGTGACCTAGGGTGGAGTGCAGGGTCTGGGAGAGGATATGGGTGCGGGTGGGGGGGCAGTGGGTTTGGGTTACGTGGGGTGGGAGGCAAAAGGTTGGGGGAGGAAGGAGCTGCAGTGATAGAGGCAGGCTCTGGGTGGGAGACTTACCTGGTGAGTCCCTGCCTTACAGGCTGCAGGGGCCATGTGCATCTGAATAGCTAGGAGCCTGAGGGAAGGGGAGAGGGTACTTTGCGCACTGCCTGTTTTTTCAAACCGGCAGCTCCCAAACCAGCCAAAGGGATTGTGCTGGCAGCGGGGGCAGCTCGCAAAGTCTTTTGCCCCTCCCCCCAGGTTCACAGCTATTCAAAGACAAATGACCTAGCATCTGCTTTTCTGAGAAGTGTAAGCAGGGCAGGCAGGCAGAGAACCTGCCTGAGGTTCCCCCACTGCTGTGCTGGTGGCTTGGCAGGCTGGATTTTGCCCAGCCCTGGTTTAGAAAGTGTTCTTAATCAAACAGACAAACTCTCTAAAATATATAATAGACTGTGTAAAATCTAAGTTAGCTGTTGCTTAGTTTGAACTCTGTGTAGCCACATAATCTTAAGTTAGTCGCCCCTTCCTTCCTTCTGTTTACTGCATTGTCTTATGTATTTGTATAGCACCCCAAATAATGGATCCCCGATTTTGACTGGAGCCTTTCAGCGCTCCCATAATTTAAGTAGTGATAAAAATAGTTGGCTGCTTGTCTTTCTCTCTACAGGTGGCTGTATTTCAGCAGTGCTGGATGTAGTATATAGTCTGGAAAGTATTGTAAGAGAAGTGCTATATAAATTATTACTGTTACACAGATATTTCTTAACACTATATTGTAAACCATGTGCACACATAAAAGATGGTTTCAATCACCCACTCGCTGAAGGGATTCTGGCCAGGGACTGTGAAGGAAATATTATGTTAGTTGCACATGGATGTGAATATTTAGATCCTCTGATGGGGTCAGAAGTTTATACGTTGTGAATGCTGACTCTTTTTTTTTTTTTTGCAGTGGTTACCTTCCATTAGTGTTCTGATATTGACAGCACTTCTTGACTGCAGTATTTTCACTGCATCAGTTGCCACAAAGAGACAATTTATCTTCCTAAATGATAGAACTGATTAAAATGTTGAACTGGTGAACTTTCGGGAATCTTCTGCAGACACTTAGGGTATATCTACACAGCAGGGCTAAAGTCAAATTAAGCTCCACATCTTCAGCTATGTCAATTGCATAGCTTAAGTCGAAATAGCGTAGACAGCGCCAAAAGCTGAACTAAACTGCAGGAAGTTGAAGGAAGAGCACTCTTCCTTCCACTTGCCTTACTCCTCGCCAAATGAGGATTATCATGAGTCGGAGTAAGAAGTCCTCCAGCTCAACATTATTTTGAAATAAAGGCTTGCAGTGTAGATGCGCACTATGTTATTTCACAATAATGTCAGTTATTCTGAATTAACGCTGCTGTGTAAACGTACCCTCGGTGATGGACAGTGGAGGAAGATACAAGATCTGACTTTCACATACATGGTTATCGTATACATATCCAGCCTATCTGCGAGAGAGTAACATTATTCCTAGAACAGCTTACTCTATGGATCAGTACTGCCCATAAAGGTGTTAATATCTGATGCCGATGGTTACTGGAATTGCAGTGAATTGGGTAATATGTCCATGTGCCATTCCTATCTAGTGGGTGGCATTTTAATTGTTCCATTGTGTTCTAGTTCCTCTGCTGCTAATAGTTAATGGTGATTTATTAAGTAGTGAGATGTGCTTTTAGATCATCAATGGGCAACCTAAGCTAATGAGTGGGCTGCATGAGTGCCCCTCCTTCATCTCAGTGGGCAGCAGGACTGTTGTAACCAAGACGATCTCCCGAGATAGGGTAGTTTTGCTAACTGCGCTGGTGTACCTAGAGTTTGTGGGGTGTGTTGATTGAACCGTATCAGCACTTTGGATGCAGAGGGAGCAGAGGGCTTTTACAGTCAACATTGCATGCAATCAGCATGCACTTCACTTCATGTGCCCTTGCTTTATGTGCGTGTTACTATAGTAATACCAATACAAAAAAAATGACACTGACAGAAACCAGCAAAATTTGGCAATCCTGTGCATGAGCAATGGTAAACAAAATATTTTACGAGCAGCGCAAAGAACTCTGATGGGCCATAGGTTGCCCACCGATGTTTTAGATGCTGCAACTTCTGTCCATGGTGCCGATGTGACATTACAAATAGCATGCACCGTAGTGACAACAGTGAAGTCCTAGACTGTGAGCTGTTTGGGGCAGGGACTCTATCTCAGTTTTGCGTAGAAAGGAAGTACTGTGGTGTTGTGGGTATTATCACTGCATGAAGAATAATAGCCTGGGTGGCCAAGGATTAGTTAATGCCACGTGAAAGAGAATTTACCATAACTTTCTCCTACATGTTGTAGGAATCTTTCTATCATTTTTTTCATTTCCTGACCTGGAAATCCATAGCAGAGCCTCCTCCAAGAGTAAAAAGTTGACATTTTTCTATGATTTTGCCCCCTTCTCTTACACTGTGAAGAATTTGACACTTGCACAATAAATGAACATTAACACATAAAATGTGACATTAATAAAAACACCAAGTTAATCTATGGGGGGGGGGCTGTGCTTAAGAAGTTGTCAAGGAGCAGTATTAAAATGGCACTGTGCATTTTGTTATGTCTGCTTAGTACACAGTGGGCTTCATAACAAACTTGCTCCGTGATTGTAGTGAAATTGGGTATTTTCTGTCCTTTCTTCTATGCTCGTCGTAAAGTCGACAAAGTTAAAATGAGTTCTACAAATGTCCCTTATGTCATGTTCTTGTCTCTGCATGTCACTAGGACTTTCTGAAAAAGGCATTAAAAAGAATAGTTATCTAGATAGTGATGATAAGCTCAGATAAAGAGGAGCATCAGGCATCTGTCCAGTATTGTTTACTGTAGCAGTTCTCCAATTTTACCGTTTCACACAGAAAGGTCTTCATATTCCTTCAACTATTAGGTCTCAAGTTATGCCCTCCCTGCTGTGCAGTGTCATTTACAAGAGAGAAAAGGTGTGCATGGCTAGAGGAACTGGAGGCAAGTGGAGATGAATGAATATGTAGGCAAAAGTAGAATTGTAGAGATCTTGCACTTAGCGCAGGAGGAGAGGGGGAAACTACTCAACACTTTTGAGTATAGAGTAACTTAGGGTAATGATCCTGATAGCATTTTCTAAGGTAGACCGATTGGAGGGGAGCATAAGTTTATATACTTTTCCTTTATATATTTGCTTTGGATCAATAATGACAAAAAAGAGACAAATTTTAGTTCAGATTAATGATTAACAAGTTTGACATTCGTATAAGTATATGGCATTAATAATTGCTCTGCACAGTATAATTCATCATTCAAACACTTCACAGTGAAAGGAGCAAAATAGTTAAATCCTAATTCCTACAGAGGGGCGAGTTTTTACAAGTTTTCTATTATAGGCCTTTTTCAGTTTTTATTCAGTAAAGCATTTATGTAGCTCCTCTTTGCTACAGTTAGGATGTGGTTTAGCACTGGTTCCACATGGTCTAAAGATACATTTATAGCAGTGTTTCTCAATGAGTGGTACGAGTACCCTTAGGGGTACTCCAGATAAGTCTGGGGGGGTATGTCAACACAACTGAAATTTGGAGAGAACTGAATTTTTGTGTTAAATTTTATAGCACTTTATTATTTTTGTACTTTTTACACCCAAAAATTTCATCGCCTGCCCGGTTACGATTAAGTTACTTAAACAAATGTGTTGCAATGGTAGAAAAAAAATTTGTGTGTCTGAAAACTGTAGGTACTGGGGGTACTTTATAATTTTTTTAAAGGGGTACTTTATTTAAAAAAAAAAAAAAAAAAGGTTGAGAGACTGATTTATAGAACCCAGTGATACAGAATTTAATGTGACAAACCTGTTGAATGATACTTGCAGGCATCTTTCCCAGGAAACCTGCAGCTAGTCCTTGTTCTGCGCCCAACAGGATTTATCCACCGAACTCTCTCAGACCTCGCTTTCAAATTCAACAGAGATGAATTTAAAATGAAGGTACCTGTAAGTATTTCTTTGCCTCAACTATGCTGGCGGTGACCTCTTAAGGTACTTAATCCAGAGAGTGTGCACATTAGCAAATTTTTAAAAATTGCTTACGTGTTACTTTAACAAGTTGCTAATATTCCCTTCTTGGGAAGGGTACTCAAGTGGGTGATGGTATTGCAACTCTAAGCTTTCTTGGAAGAAACAGAATATTTAGATCCATTTCAATCTGGCTTTAGGCCGGGTTTTGGAACTGAAACTGCCTTGGTCGCCCTGGTAGACGACCTACACTGGGAGATAGACAGGGCGAGTCTCTTGGACCTGTCAGCGGCTTTTGATACCATTGACCATGGTATCCTTCCGAATGCCTGGCAGAGTTGGGTATTGGAGGCACTGTTCTGCAGTGGTTCCAGTCTTACCTGTTGGGATGCTTTCAGAAGGTGGAGCTAGGGGGCAGCTATTTGACCCCGTGGCGATTGTGCTATAGGGTGCCGCAAGGTTCCATCTTGTCCCCTATGCTGTTTAATATCTACAGGAAGCTGCTGGGAGAGGTCATAAGAGTTTTGGAGGACGGTGCCATCGATATGCAGATGACACCCAACTCTATTTCCCTTTGACATCAGAACCAGGTGTGGCGGTGACTGATCTAAACTGATGTCTGGAGGTGGTGATGGACTGGATGAAGTCAAATAAGCTGAAGTTGAATCCAGATAAAACTGAGGTCTTGTGGATCAGGAGGCCATCTGTTCAGGAATGTGGTGTGGTACCTGTTCTAGATGGGGTTATTCTTCCCCTGAATGAACAAGTGTGCAGCTTGGGAGTCCTCCTGGACCCTTTTTTAACATTTGAGAACCAGATTACTTCAGTGGCCAGGAGTGCTTTTGGGCAGCTTCGTCTGATCCGCCAGCTGCAACCCTTCCTGAACAAGCATGGCTTGGCCACAGTGATCCATGCTCTTGTTACATCCCGAGTGGATTACTGTAACACGCTTTATGTGGGGCTGCCTCTAAAGAGCCTTTGGAAACTTCAGCTGGTTCAGAATGCAGCTGCTGGAGTTTTAACTAATACTTGTTATATAGAGTACATTATGCAAGTGCCTTGGCAGCTGCACTGGCTTTCGGTATGTTTCCCGGCACAATTTAAGGTCTTGGTTATGACCTATAAAGCCCTAAATGGGTTGGGTCCAGAGTATCTGAAGGACCATCTTCTCTCATGAACCTGCCCTGGGGATTGAGGTCAGCTGGGGAAGCTCTGCTCAGTGTTCCCCCACTTATGGAGATAAGATTAACATCTACGCAGAACAGGGCCTTCTCAGCTTTTGCTCCCAGGCTGTGGAATTCTCTTCCTCGGGATATTCACATGGCTCCAACGTTAGCATTGTTTCGGCGTCAGGCTAAAGCCACACTTTTTACTAGTGCTTTTATTGGGAGGGGGGTGTCTAGACGTTTTTAGCAAGTTTTATGTCCCCTATGGAATCTCGTATTTTAATTTTTGTGTGTATATATATATTGTGTTTTAAAACATTTTTGTAAGCTGCCTCGAATATTTTAAATAGAGAGGTGGAGCAAAAATATTTTAAATGAACAAATAAATTTGTCTGTACTGTTCCATGTTGTTGTTCTGTTCCCAAGGAGTCTTTTTTAGACAAGTAAAAGTATTTTAACTTGTGAGTAAACATAAAATGAGTGATCTAATATCACGCACTTAGCTAAACTCTAGAATTTATATTAACATATGTAAATGCACAGATTTGTTATGTAAAATATAGTGTATGTACTTTTAAAAGACCATTTTGTTCATTTATATCTTTATGTAGTGGCAGTGTCAGATCGTGTGTGTGTGTGTTTACATCATTGAACAGCAGGAGAATGATGTCATTCCCAGCTGTTTTCAAGTTCGTTACTGAATATCATTTGTTTGCTAACACTTCTGTTTCTCCGAACTAAAACCCCTTATATGTAATGTAATTTTTAATGATACACAGCTACGGGGCCTGATTTTTTTTTTTTTCTCAACCCAGTCTCCTTTTTCTCTCCCCCTCTCCCCCCCCCCAAGATTATTTGTGGGAACAATTAATGGACGTTAAGTAACAGCTACTTGACTGCAATCACAAAATAGTAACCCAGCTAAACTACATCAGTTTATAGCCACTTAAAATTTGCAGTCTCAATTATGTTTCCCTGAAAAGTGGAACCTGAATTTTTTTACAGTATAGTATCACTGGGCAATTTATTAAGTGACTGAGGAATGGTCTACACTACCATGATAAATCAATCTTATTTGCACAACTTCTGTTATGTGAACAGTGTAATTGAAGTTGACATAGTTAGATCCACTTACCGCAGTGGCTACACTGCACTGCGTTGATAGCAGAGCATTTCCCATTGACTTTCCTTATGCTTCTCAGGGAGGTGGAGAACACAAATTGATGGGAGAGTGTTCTGTCATTGATTTAGTGTTTCTTCACCAGGCCCCGATTGCATCGAGAGCAGCAGTGCCAATCTACCAGCAAGTGTAGACATACCCTTTATTAAGCACCTTTTTCTTTTGCACAGATGACTCTTTTTATCCTATCTATAGGGACATCCTCTGCAAATTCAAAAATGTGGGTTATATTTTGGAACTAAAGCAAACATTTAAAACTCCTGTTGCATGCTATTGCATGCTGCATTTTGGTTCTCTCCCTTTCTCCTATAGTAAGCCACATACCTATGATGTCATTGGTATGATGTGAATTAACTGAATACCATAGCTTTCAGAAAATAGCCATATATTGCGTGCCAAAAGCAAGACTGATGGGACTATGTTATACTGTACAAATGCCTTCCTCAACACATACTACTTAGCATAAATAAAATGCTGGTGATTATGTCTGCAGTCATTACATTTGTAATATCTTCCAGCTTAAATTAATTTTGTGTGCTGTTGTATACATGAAGGGAACAAATCCACCCTATGCTTCTTCCCTTGATTTCAATATCCTGAGTAAAGAATATAGGATTTGCTCCAAAATTTCTAATATGATTCTTGTCATTGATTTGGTCATATTTGGGGCCCTACCAAATTCATGGCCTTGAAAAACGCATTACAAATCAATGAAATCTGGTCTCTCCCACCTCCCCTGTGAAATTTGGTGTTTTGTGTTCTTTTACCCTGTACTGTTTCACAGGAGAGACCAGCATTTCTCAAATTGGGGTCCTGACCTCAGAGGGAGTTACAGGGGAGTCACAATGTTATTTTCGGGGAGTTGTAGTAATGCTACTCTTACTTCTGTGCTGCCTTTAGAGGTGGGTAGCCAGAGCGCGGTGGCTGTTGGCCTAATTCAGTTCTGAAAGCAGCACTCCGCAAGTAGCAGCACACCCCAGAAGTACTGGTGACAATACCATGCCATGCTTGCTTCTGTGCTGCTACTGTAAGAGCTGGATGGCCCGAGAGTAGTGGTTGCTGATTGAGGGCCCAGCTCTGCCGGCAGCAGCACAAAAGTAAGAGTGGCAATACCATACCATGCCATCCTTAATTCTGAGCTGCTACTGGCAGTGGTTCTGCCTTCAGAACTGGGCTCCCAGCCAGCAGCTGCCACTCTCCAACTGCCCAGATCTGAAGGCAGCGCTGCTGCCAGCAGCAGCAGAGAAGTTGAGTAGCAGTACTGTAACCCTCCCTACAATGATTTTGTGACCCTGAGTCATAATCAGGTTACAGCCCTGTGAAATTTCAGATTTAGATGCAGGTAGCTGAAATCCATGAAATTTATGATTTTTAAGATCCTATGACTATGAAATTGACTGACTAGAATTGACTCTAGTCATATTAATTCTATTCTTTTATGGTTGCAGATCATAATGCTGGGCTCACTAACAGAATTGCATGGTTACATTGACAAAACACAGCTAACAGAAGAACTTGGTGGCACTCTGGATTATTGCCACAACAGATGGCTCTCTCATCGCACTGTAAGTCTTAGTTGGTGTTTTTTATTTTTCACAGTTTAATGGTCTCTCCTGTTTTATACTTTTGTCCTATATAAAACACATTCTGGTTAATGCAAGCTGACATCAATTGAGTGAGGAAATTATCCCAGTGGAACTTAAGTCATCTCAATGAAATAACATAAGTAATGTGTTTGGGAGTGGTTTTGTTAGGACTTTGGAGCAAAAGAATATTGTTGTTTGGGGCTGGGCTGGTAATGTTACAAGAGAGGGAAAAGGCTCAAGTTTAAAAAATGGTTTAAAAGGTTATAAAAATGTGTAGAGAACACCTCTGATGTGAGCATAGATAAAATATGTGGATAGGAAGCTAATGGTAAAGGTGTTTTATTTACAACTCTTGCTGGCAAAATATTCTTTAAAAGAAACATTGATATCAAACTTTTAATTGTAGTCTTAAGTTTGCATTTTTCTATTATGCGTGTGTGTATTCAGAGCATGAAATGTTTTTAATTATTTTATATTCCAAAAGGCCATAGAAAGTTTCGCCCTAATGGTTAAGCAAACAGCTCAAATGCTTCAGTCCTTTGGGACTGAATTGGCTGAAACAGAACTACCAAATGATGTGCAATCAGCCAGCTCCCTTCTTGCAGCACATACTAAAAAGAAGGACAAAATCAAGGTAGGTGTGTCGTGTGAAAGTGCTTTTAGTTAGACTTTGTATGATTTTAATTACTACTAGCAGTAAAAATACAGTTACAAATTTGAAAGCTTTTCTAAAATACTTAATGCTTTGAGACCTTTGAAATCTTCTTAATGCTACTGTTACCTTATTTTCACTAAAGATCAACCCAGGGTTACACACACATTGCTTTTATTAAATGCTGCTGTTGAATTAAATGGAAAAGGGATTGAACCTGATCTCACACACACATCCATACACTCATATTCAAACACACCAACCCCATCTTGCTTTTGCTTAAAGTTACCAGTCTGTTGCTCACATTAACTTACTGGCCAGGAGAGTTAAATGCAAGGGGGAGGAGTGAGGGCTTCCCTTGGTCTGGACCGACGGTTCGATCTTGACGAGACGAGACCCGGAGATTCATGTGAGACGCCCTATCTTGTATAGGGCTTTTTCTCCCATTCAAATGTATACCTTTTGCTGCTTCAGTTCTTAATCAATCACTGTTTTAACATCTATTTATCTGGAAGTCATTCTTCTTTGCCAACTGACATCAGTATGTTGGTGCCTCCTTCCCAGTGTTATTTCAAGGCTGTCTTGTGTGTAAAAAGGTGCTTGCTCTTAACACTCCAAGGTTATCCATAATGTCCTGCATCAGTCTGCTTTGTTTTGGGCTTCAATTTGTGGTACCTTGACCCCTCTTCTCCAAATATTCAAATTCCAAACTCATTCACCCCCTTCTCCTCAGGCACTACACAGTTGTTTCACACATGGGTAAAGGGATACAATTGTCCATACAAAAAAATCAATCTATTTCAGTACAAAGAATCATTCATCATATTTTCTTTATAACACGGTCTATATTCTAATTATGTCTAAGAGCAACAGTGTGATCATGCTAAATCACAAGAATCCTTCTGATCTCTTTCTCACATAATGGAATATTACGGAGCTCAAAAGGTTACAAAACTTAGATTCACATTATACTGAAACTTGCGTTTACATTATACTGTATTAGGTTGGAGGCTTTACACACAGCTACCTGGCAGTATTTGAAGGTTAATACTGATCTTTATTCCTTGCAAAAAATAATCCTGGAGGCTAAGAAGATATAGGACATACAAAATATAATCTTATGTTTGTGTAATGGAAATTGCTGTATAACCAAAGGTGTAGTAATGGGGATATTTCTATTTTAATTATTTTTTTAAAAATTCATAACAATTTGTGTGCATACACTTGAAATTATGATTAAAAAGGGGCAAACCAGTTCAGATAATATTTTTTTAAAATCAATAATTTGAACCAAAACTAGTCTGCCAGCAGTTTCAAAATACAGCAGCAAAAATTCTCAAGGTAATGGTGGCACCAACCAGAAGCACTGGAATCAAGAAAAAGTGACTGCTATCATGAAACTTCCAACACAGATTTGAGAGGTTGGAACAAGCTTGGAAAACATTGAGGTTTAACATTCAGTACCTTTAGTTCATTACTTGTAATCAAATTACTTTATTAAATTGTTCTCACTTTTCTTTCTATAAAGGTCACTTTATCTATAGTGCTTTGCAAGATTTCTTTAGAAAGACCACTAAAAACATGTGTTGGGTTTTTTTTGTTTGTTTGTTTTCTGCAGGAGGATTTGAGGTTAGCATTAAAACACGGACATGATATCCTTGAAAGTATTAGAAAGCCAATTACTGAGAACCCTGACTACAAACTCAGCCAAGATCAGCTTGACAATCAAACCACGGTGGAAAGGTGAGATGGATGAATTATGGAGTGTGCATTAGTTTTTACTTGCACATTTATTTTCTAGTATTTAATTTTTATACTCACAGCACCTGGCAAAGTGATTCAACGTGGCCAATATTTAGAAGGTATTAGTAGTTAGTAGCTTGTCTGCTCCAAAAGCTTTGTTGAACAAAGTGCTGCGAGGTTCTATTTTGTCTCCTTTGCTGCTTAGTCTGCATGTGAGGGAGATAAGGATTCATTTGGAGTTTCAGCGCCAGCCGTACGCTGCTGATGTTGCTCTGTCTCAATTTCATCTGGCACAGATTAAGGATGTTAAATATCAGTTAATTTACTAGTCAATAACCATTTCTGCATTCCTCCTTTGAAATGTACAAGAGCCCCAGCTCTTTTTTTAGAAATTGCCTGAATAAATAAATAGATTCACATTTACTCAGTTCAGTTATAGATATTAAAGCTTCTCCTCTGGTTTTGTGTTAAATTACTGCCAAGTTTTAAGCCCTTATATAACCATAACACAGAGATACAAATTTGAACAGTATTATCAAAACATAGATAATTTCCCTAGGATTGTATTTTCAATTGTTTGTGTGATATTTTTGTGGTTTTGTATATTTGCTTTAGCACCAATGTTTTCCATGTTGTTTCATTTTTTAAGAGCTTGGCATTCCAACTATCAGAGTTTGGCAAGCAACTTCTTTTCCCCCATCACTGCAATTAGTTATCTGCAAGCCATCTGTTCATTGTTTTCAGTAGTTTATTCAAAATGTCCCACATAGCTGAGATATCGGAGCTAAGCTAGAGTAAACTGCAGACTCATATAAACTCTTCTGCATAGGAATTTAAAGAGTAGTTTCCTTGACTGTTTGCATTTCCCACCCCCTTGCTGCCTCTATATCAGGAGCAGCAAGGGGGTCAAGCAGGAGATGTCTTAAAAGCCGTTTCTCCCCCCCGCCCCAGCACCATCTCCGCAGTACCACTTGCTCCACTCTCCGCACTGCTGCTTCTATCAGAGTCAACAGTGTGGGGAGGAGGCTGCTCAGGCTGCAGCCCCTCTCCTTGGGGGGTGCCAGTGGGGAGCTGGGACCCCCCCATGGACAAGAGCTACTGCCAGAACATCCTCTGTTCACCGGGTAGCTACCGGGATCCAGGAGCTACCCCTGCTGCAGCTCTGCAGTTTAAATGTATTAGGAGCCGTGCTGCCTGCATGCCCAGCTCTTGCTACATAGAAACTGCAGAACCGCAGTTTGGGTAGCTCCTTCTGAGGGCCTTCCCTTATCGACTAATTGTGTAATTATACAAATTGTATCGACTACATGATTACCCAATTACCTGCCCCTTAATATCCTTACTTCTCCATTTAATTTTAATTTTTTTTTATTCATCCAACGCTGAAGGCTTTAAAATCTTTTTCCAAATTCTCATTAATTTTTGTGCAGCTGGGAGACAAAAAGCACCTCAGTCCTGGCCTGCAGCTATCCTGTTATACCGTAATTACAGTAAAGTATATTGTGACTATAAACACTCGGATACCATAGTGCTATGTACAATATTCATGTCTAGACAGATAGTTATTTTGATCAGTAAAATAGGCATAAAATGCATGGGTTCAAATTTGCCTTAAATTACCCGTGAAACAAGTTCTTATTTATCATAGTCCCTACTACACACTTGTATATGCATCAAGCTGCAGATTGATAGTCTCTGCACAGGAGAGAGGTGTATAAAGGGTAACACCCATACTTAAGTTCTGGTTTGTTTGTGCCACATCAGGATCTAACCATTGCTATTAATTTTCCAAAAATACTAACGTTCGTGATGGATTTCTGTTTTACATCAGTATTATTCAAGAAACTATTTACATGCAATATCAAAAATGAGGAAAAGCTAACTAGTAGTATAGGAACAGGCTCCTACCCTGTGAACAATAGTGCATTCGATTCAGTGTTTCTTGAAGTGGTCTACGAAACCAGTTTGAGAAACCTGCTAATTGACCTCCCCGATTTTGTTTTTACTTACCGGCACCACAGCCACAGAGCCTCACAGCTCCCGTTGACTCCAGTTTGCCATTGGCAGTCAAGGGGAGCTGCGGGAAGCGGCGGCCCAGCCCACGCCATTTCCCGCAGTCGCCCTTGGTGGCAAACGGCAAACCTGAGCCAATGGGAGCCGTGAGGCTTTGTGGATGCAGCTCTGGTAAGTAAACAAACTGACACGGCTGGTTAGCAGGTTTCTGAAAGTGGTTTCGCGGCCCACTTTGAGAAACAGTGATCTAATTGTTTAGAAAAAGATTACTTAAGGGAGGCTTTGAGTTGTCCACTAAAAGATGCTATTATCTCTTAGATTGTAGCCATCACTTCAACGCTGTACTCTCTTTTAGGCTTCTGGATCAGTTAGATGAAACAGAGGTTGCCTTTGATGAATTTTGGACTAAACACCATCAAAAGCTTGAGCAGTGTGTACAGCTTCGGAATTTTGAACAAGTTTTTGGAGAGGTGAGAATTTCTTGATGCTGTTTTAATATTTTACATTTTTGTGTCCACCTTCATTTCCAAAGGATCCAAAACCATTTTCCAGATTATTTATATTTAACACTCTAATCCTTAAAGTTGTGTGTTTTTCTTTGATCTATTTCTGCATCTCTCATGTGCAATTGAAAATTTTCTTACAAACTTTTTTTTCTTGTGCTTTCCTCAGGCTATGTCTAGACTACAGAGTTTTTTTCGGAAAAAACTTCACTTACATCCACACTGCAATGCGTTCTTTCAAAAAAAAAATCGAAAGAACAGAAGGGTTTTTCCGACATTGGTAAACCTCTTTCTATGAGGGAGAAGCCTTTTTCCAAAAGAGCTCTTTTGGAAAAAGGCATGTGTGGACGAGAAAGGAGGAGTTCTTTCGAAAGAAGAGGAAAGAGGAAAAAGCACAAGTGCCCTGGTGCCCACTACGTCCATAGTAATTACAGCTTAAATGCGAGAGACCTTCCATTCAGTGCAGATGCTATCTTTCAAAAAAGCAGGTCGCTTTTTTGATGCGCTTTGGCAGTGTGAATGCTGTCTTTTGGAAGAAGTTTTTTCAGAAGATCTTTTCTAGAAAAGCTTCTTCCGAAAGAAGCCTGCAGTCTAGACGTAGCCTCAGTCTTACGTTCCATTATCACATTATGTACCCTCTGAGCAGTCAATTATTGTCCATGATACTTCAAGGATTACCATTCAGAAATCATGTTTACAATGATGTTGCAACCCTATAGGTCCCAAGATATGAGACACACCAGGTGGGTGAGGTAGTATCTTTTATTGGATCAACTTCTGTTGGTCAAAGAGATGAGCTTTAGAGCTACGCAGAGCTCTTCAGATCACTATGAAAGTAGGAGCCTCATTGACTTGAATATTTCTCTCTAAAGACAAAGTATTCTCCTTGCAGTGTTCTGATCTCCACTGACCAGCAGGCATAGGTGTTCAGTGGTCCCTTCCAAATCAGTTCTCGTGTAGAAGCATATTATGCTGGCTGTATAGCACTAGTCTTATTACTGAGGCAGGTGAAATCATCCTCTTGAATATACATTTGTCTCATTTCAGGTGAAAGCAGCTTTAATTATAGTGTCCGAGAGATTATCAGCTTTCACAGATGTGGGGAACAGCTGTGCACATGTGGAGCACATTCTGAAGGCTCTTGCCAACTTTGAAGAAAAATCACATGTAAGTTCTTGTAATTTCTCCATAGACTAAGAACTATAATATATTTTTGCTTTTTGAAAAAGATGAGCAGGAACTAGTCATTGAATATATTTTATGAGCCAGAATCACAATTCAGAAATGGATAGAATGTGTCTTTTCCTCACAATGATTTAAACAACCAATATCATGACAATTTTAGAACTGATAAGAGTGTATCACAAAATTAAAAATGTGGCTAGACACACAAATGGAGAACTTTTTTCAGTTTTCTTATGGGTATTTTGTAGTGGAATAGTTAGATAGTTATGTCTGTATAGACCACTATTGTACAGTCCCTTGGTTAGGACACTGGTCTGGGATTCAGGAGATCTGGGTTTGATTCCTGATTCTGCCACAACTTTCATGTGCAACTGTTTGAACGTGTCATTTAATCTGTCTGCACCACAGTGCCTCATCTGCAAATGAATGATAATAGTACTTCTGACTGCACTGGTGTTGTGAGATTATATCCATTAGTGTCTAGGAAGCACATACATGCGATGTTGAAGAGGAGTACTGAGGCACTGGGACATCAGGAAAGAGGAAAACAACTTGAGTTGTTAGACAATGTGACAGTTAACAGTTTAATCCATGAAATTATTTGCATAGCAAATCAATGCACTTTTCCATAATAGAATACATGTTTATGAACTTTATTTTGGAAGCTTTTAGAAGAATGCCTAACAAAAGATGTACCTAAAACTGTTTTACTCTTAGGAATCCTTAGAAAAAGCTAATGTGCTGGCTTCTGAAGGTGACCAGCTTGTTCAAAGCAACCACTATGCTGTGGACTCCATCCTTCCCAAGTGCAATGAGCTCCATCATCTCTGTGATGCGTTTACAACAGAGATAAAAAATAAGAAAGATCATCTTACCAAATCTTTGGAACTGCACAGTCTATTGGAGAAGGTAAATTTTATGTGAAATGGTTCTGCTTCTCATCTCACTTGCTAATAATATTGCAAACATGTGATAGTCCCATGTGTTTGAGAAGTAAATGATGACTAGTAGAGAGAGAATGTTTCCAGCATAAAATGAGCATTTGTAATAGGGAGCTAAAGCATCAGAGACGGATGACTTTTTTCCCTCACATAGCTGTAAATGTACAAAGTGTATTCTGCAAACCATTCAATTGTTTGTGCTGATGTGGGTTTTTTTTCCCCCTGTTTTCTTTTGTGTTTCCAGTCTATGAGATGGTGTGATGAAGGCATTTACCTGCTAGCATCACAGCCTGTAGACAAATGCCAGACCCAGGATGGAGCAGAGTCGGCTTTACAGGAGATTGAGAAATTCCTGGACACTGGGGCAGACAATAAAATCAATGAACCGAATAAAGTTTACAAATTATATGAACCCATTCTCAACCAGGATCTAATGGTACTCTTAGTATTTATGCATGTACACACATATTTATAGTCACTGTTAATTTTAGACTGTGTCTTATGCAGGACTGATGTTAATGGTAAGCCACAGAGCTAGCCTCTTCGGCCACTGAATTTTTATAGGCGCTTATAAGCCTGATTGCTGCCTTATTCTACTCCCCGGTTCTACATGCAGTATCTGGCAGCAGCACTGCGGGGAGAGGGAGAGCTGGGAACTGCAGCACTGGTATTGCTCTAGCCTAGCCCTACTTTTTTGTAGCCCCAGCACTGCTTTTATTTATGGGGATATGGAGGGGGAGAGATGGTCTACCCCTTTTAAGACTTCTCCTGCAGCAGTTGAGGCTGCTCCCTAGGATAAGATAGTTAGCAGTTCTTCTTCTTCCAGGGCACTATGCACCAGTGACTGCGTCTAGGAGTCACAGGACAAACATGGATGTCATGAGCATGTTGTCCTAAATTCTTAAGTGACATAGTGAAAATGGGTCTAGGTCCCATTTACAAAAGTGATTCAGTCACTTAGGAGTCTAAGTCCCATTGGCTTTCTTTCACTAATTGCTGAACTCTGTTTTAAAAATGGGACTTAGATTCATACATCACTTACATTTTCCCTTAATGTGTAAATCTGAATCAGTAATTGCCCTAAATTTAGCACATGGCTAGCAGTGAAATGCTTTGGCGATGTACACTTACATAATTGGGACTAAATGACTCAGTCTGGCATTATACATTATATTTTAGTTAGAATGAGTGAAGAATTTCTCATTTTGGAGTTTAGAACATTATTTCTACATGCCCCTTTTCTGTTGTACAAAAGTAGCACAATCTGGAGGTCCGTGTACCATAAAAGACTGCATGGTTGGTTTGTGGGTTTATTCAGAATTATTATTATTGTTTTATGCTATTTGTACAGGAACATGTGCAAAAAGTTTTTCAAAAGCAAGAAAGCATGGAAGAAATGTTTCAAAAGAGACAAGCAAGCCTGAAGAAACTAGCAGCTAAGCAGACCCGTCCCGTTCAGCCAGTGGCACCAAGACCTGAGGTGTTAGTAAAATCTCCTTGTATCTCTCCAGGTAAATAACTACCAAAAAAGCCATTAAATTAGGTGTCTGCACTAAGCCAATGAACTTGAAAATAATTTAAGCTATTCTCTGGTTGTACAAATGACCAGTTTAACAGCTGCCGTTTGATTCTGTACCAGGTCTTCGTCGAGGTTCTGACTACGTGTCCAGCCTAGATGGTAACAATCTCCGGAGAATGAACTACAGAAGAGTAAAAGTAATTCTGAATTTATTTCATGTTGATTATTCTCTTCACAGTGAATGTGCACACGCAAACTAGAGAAAGTCACAGTGTTTTGTAAAGTCACAGAACTCAAAGAAATACAGAAAGCGCCAGAGAAAAGAGATCTGATCAATTGTTTTGATTAAACAGAGTTCCGTTTTGTCCTCTAAGATTGTAATATTGCCCTGACACCCTTTTTGCTGTGAAAAGAACCAAAAGCAGAACCATTCTGTGTTGGCAGTCTGGCTTTCTCTTTTGTGGGACACCCCATTTATATAGATAATCTTTCATTCTTTTGCCCTCCAATTTGCCTCATAGTTTTCTGTTAATAGTTGCAGCCTTTCTTGTGAAATAAAGATAGTTCTGTATGTCAGTGACATAGCAAATATACTGGAACTGCATTTTCCTGTTTTCCCCCGATGTACATTTTCACTTTGTGTTCCAGAGTGAAATAGGTGAATTCCATCAAAACAGAGTTGGGTCGGTGATGGATGATGAAGAAAACTTAGCTGTGTTACGAAGGTGGGTGTACTTGAGGTACCACAGCCAACATGTTGGTCTGATTAGACTGATCAGCGTCTACCAATACCAAAAATTTTGGTTCAGCAGATTCAGATGGCTATGATGGAGCCATGAGAGTATGTAAAATGGACCTCCATCTTGCACAAGCCCTTCCAAGTCCTCTTCCTTCAGTGAGAGTAATATGGGAAGATTTTGTCATCTTAAACATCTCAAAATTGTATTTTCCAGCCTCACTTGTGGTTGGTCTTGTGCTCTGCTTCCTTAAACCTTAGCTAAATAAATCATCTGAAGAAACATACCTTCCATTGCACCATTGAATATGACCACACCATTGCAGTAATCTTTTCCTTGGCTGGTGTAAGACTGCAACTTGTTGGGATTGTCTAAGTAGCTCCTCGTTTGTGACAAAATTAAACCAACAGATTTGAAAACAACGCTGTAACTTTTGAAAAATGAACCTTAAAAAAATGTTTAGTTTTACATTTGATTAAGGTTCAGAGAAGCATTTAAGCTTTCATATGTTTCTCTGAATCAAGTCTCTAAACTTTGAGGTGAATTTATCACTAAAGGTAATCTAAGCTAGCGGACCTGAATCGGCTGTGCTCTGGAGGATATTCTCCCATTTTTAGTCGGCAGCTTGTATTTTGGTTCTATCATATATCTAATTTCACTTCCTCTAGGCCAACTTTCAATGATAAATGCATTAGTGAAAGGGGATTTTAAAGTTTCAGTTCAGGATAAGTATTAGAGGCTTGAACAGTTACCAAACCTTCAATGAACTACCAAGAGTTGTTTGGTCTCCGTACTCTGAAATTTTAGATGATTTTTCCTAAAAAATTGTCTGGTTGGTTGATTTGAGTTCAAACTGAAGGACAGAAGAAAAAATGGGTATAAATTGGTCATCAGTACATTTCAGATAGAAATTAGAAGGTTTCTAAGCATGAGGAGGGCATTTCTGAACAGCCTCCCAATAGGCGTTGTGGGCAGCAAGCAACTTAATCCGTTTTAGGCATGAGATTGACAAATTATCAGTGGGATTGTATGGTGGAGCAGGAGTTGTCTTAAAAGTGGGATTATATGGTGGGATTGCCTGTGGTAGTGGGGGGGCCAAAGCTCAGCAGACCTGGTGTCCCTTCCAATTCACACTGAATCTTCCCAGAATCTGATTCTTCAGGACTTCAGCTAGTTCCTCCTGCAGAGATCAGGAAAGGTTCCCCTTCCCCCAGTGTATTCTGTTGTTGTTTTTTCTCCTTCCTCTGAAACATCTGAGATGGCCGCTACTGGAGATAGACTAGTCCAACCCATCCAGTGTCCTGAGTGCACGTCTACACTACGGTGTTATTTTGAAATAAGTTATTTCGGAATAATAACTCCCAAAATAACTATTTCGAAATAGCGCATCCACACTACAACTCCCCATCAAAATAGCACAGATCTATATTGAAATAGCATGTCCACACTGATTGGAGCCTGAATCGCATTTAAGGCCTGCTGGAAGCATTCCGGGCAGGGCATCAGGACAGCACTCACTTCCTGTAGCTGCTGCCTGAGGCTATGTGAGCCTTGCGCTGAAAGGGGCTCCCCTCTACAGCCGTGTCTCACTCTTCTCCATAGCCTACCTCCTTGAGGGACAGCCAACACCATGCCGCATGCTCTGGTTGCCCTTACAGATGCCACAGCACTCTTACCCCCTACCATGGAGCCGGACCTGCTACAAAGCAGTCACTGGTCCCTCGACCTGCTGCTGTTTATGCAGGCTGCCCTTGTGGCACTGCTTGAAGACAATGACTAGCCTGGGGGGACCTCCTCACTCAGGCTCAGGCGCTCCTCATGTGCCACACTCCCTCCCACCTCCCCCCTGCACACAGTGCACTGCTGCTTCTGGTGACGGGAGACCAGTACTGGCTAGTAGGTCCAAGTTGTCATGGAGCGGTGAGACAACCAGCAGTGGCTCCAGAACATCCTCGTGTGGAAGGACACCTTTCTAGAGCTCTGGAGTGGCTTGCCCCTGCCCTCAGGTGACAGGACACCTGCATGTGACTCACCAACCCCCTCCAGAAGCGCAGCGCTGTCGCAGTTTGGAATCTTGTCATGTCAGACAACTACCACTCCGTCGGGAACCAGTTCAGTGTGGAGAGATCAACCATCGGGGCCATGCTGATGCAGGTTTGACTCACTTACTATTGTCCCAGGAGTGTGGAGAAGCACTGCACTGGTTTCCCTGGAGAAAGGGGATGGTGGAATCTCCCTCCTTGGAGGTTTTTCAGTTCTGCCTTCACAAAGCTCTGCCAGGCTTGGGGTAGTTGGGGTTGCTCCTGCTCCGGGAAGGGGCTTGGGCTTGGGGAACTCTGAAGGGATCTGGCAACCCTGTGATTCTATGATTCTATCATTCTATAGGTGGTGAAGGCCATCAACACCATTCTGCTGCACAGTGTCGTCACCCTGGGCAATGTGGACCCCATCATCACTGGCTTTGCTATCATGGGCTTCCGCAGCTACGGGGGAGCGGGCATTGATGGCGCCCACAGGCCCCCAACCACCGGGCCTCAGATTACATCAATAGGAAAAGGGTACTTTTCCATGGGCCTGCAGGCCCTCATGGACCACTGGGGCCGTTTCACAGACATTAATGTTGGGTAGTCAGGGAAAGTGCACGACGTGTCTTTAGGAATTCCAGCCTCTTCCAGAGGATGCACACCAGCACTTTTTACCCCGACCGCACCATCAGGGTCAGGGAGTGGACATGCCCATGTGCATCGGGGCAACGTAGCCTACCCCTTGCTCCCCTGACTCATGAAGCCCTACACTGGACACCTGGACCCCACCAAGGAATGGTTCAATGCTAGACAGAGCAGGTGCTGCATCATGGTGGAGAGTGCCTTTGGCTGCTTCAAAGGGAGGTTCCGGTGACTCCTCACCCGCCTGGACCCCAGAGACCAGAATATCCTCCAGGTGGTGGCAGCCTGCTGTATCCTCCACAACCTTTGCGAAAATAAGGGGGAGCCTTTCTTGCAAGAGTGGGGGCAAGGGCCAAGCAGCTTTTGAGCAGCTGTACACCACTACCATCTGGCAAACCTATCGGGGCTGTGCGCATCCGGGAGGCCCTGAGGGAGAGTTTCAGAGAAGGCCAGCTGTGAGACTCTCCCCCTGGCTTCCCCACAAGGGGCCTCTGCAGTGGCCCAGTGTGCCTTTCCTCCCCCATCTGTCCCTTTCCCCCGCCCTCCCTTCACCCCTCCCCTGAAGACCAAATAAACCAGACTTTTTGTTGAAACAATACACTCTCTGATTTTTATTTGAGGGGGAATCTAGAACTGGGGAGGAACTGGAGAAAGAACCCGGGAAGAGGGAGGAGGGGCTCAGAGATGGGGCTGGGAAAGGCTCCTGTTTCAGGTGGTCCCACCGCCTTGTGTGTGGGGCCGTCAGTGACCCGGGGGGCACTAGGAGAAGGAGAAGGGGTGAGTACGGGGGGCTTAAGAGTGAGTGGGTAGGGGGAGGGCAGTGACCATGCACTCAGTATTGGTATAAGCCACTCCCATTCTCTCATGCTGCCGGGACAGCTGCTCCCAGATGTGCAGTGCAGCTCCCGGTCAGCATGGCTCTCCTGGCAGTCGTCCTCATTTCAGCTGAGGGAATGGAGGCACTCCAGGTGTTCCCTTGCCAAGTTGTCCTGGGGTCACCTCCGCTGGCGGGTCTTTCAGGATCGGGAGGATGGCAGGAGGTGTTGCATGTGCTCCGCTTGCAGCTGGTCCACCTGTGAAGAAAAGTAAGAAGGCCAGTCATCCCAGGAGACACCATGCATGAAGCCTATCCCTAATCTCTGAGCTGACACCAAAAGGTTTTGGTTCAGATGACAGTGAAGTGCTTCACGCAAAGCCATCTGTAGTTAGGCAGCGGGCACTTTCATGCAGGGGCATCGACATCCGAGGGAAGCCTCGCTACCCCCACGTCCTGGGGACAAGCAGGCATGAGAAGGTGCCGACCTGGCCAGGAGTCTGCAGGTGAAAGGGAGGGATCGGGCAGCTTGGCTTCCATCTGTGCTGCCCACGTACTGAGTCTGGTTCTGGCGGTGTCCCACAGAGAGAGAACTTCTATCCCTGCCCACTGGAGGAAAGAGAAGGGTGTTGGGGGAGGGGTGTGTGAGCGGCAAAGGCCGCTTGCTGGGAAGGGTGGTACTTCCTCCTTCCCAGCAGGTTCCCATGCAGGATGTCGGTATTCTCCAAATCGCTACACTTGACTGGGAGCAGATGCTGCCCCAAGAGTGCAAGCACGAGTGTGCGGCTCTGCTGTGTGTTTCTCTGACACCAGCCTCCTTAGTGGTGGCTTGTGGTGGGAAGATGTCCCACTACAGAGTCTGGAGTAAGGCGGCCTCTCCAGCTATCATGTGAGAAGGAGCAATTGGTTCCTGTGTGGCAGCTTCATGGGACTGGTGCTCCATGTACACCCACGTGCACAGGCTGTTGTGCTAGCCCCAGGCCGAGAAGGCCAAGCAAGAAGCATGCAGCCCCTCACAGCCTGCCACCTGTGCCATGGGAAGGTGATGGAACTCACCCGATGGGCCTTCCCTGGCTTTGTCCGAGGCCTGGGAGACCTCTTGAGGGCGGGGGGGTACCGGCTCCAGGGTGATGACCTCCTTGCTGGTGGGCATAGTGTCAGTACTGTCCTCCTCTCATCATCATCCTCCTCCACAGCCCTGCCCTCCTGGAGGCTGATGACAGGCGTGTCCAGACCAGTGTTGACAATGAAGGGAGGGGAAGTGACGTGCCCCCTCCTATGATGCCATTCAGTTGGGCATAAGAGTGGCAGGTCTAGGGTTCTGCTCCCAATCGGGAACTTCTTTCCGTGGCCTTGGTGTAAGCCTTCCAGCGCTCCTTGATCTTCATCCTAAACTAGTCTATACATCCCCTCTGGATGAGGCTGGCATCTAGTACAGAGATCCTGGAGGTTTAATTGATTTTCCCCCCCCAGACCTCGATGAGATCGGCGACCTCCACCTCAGTCCACGAGGTTGCCCTCCTCTTTTGCCCCTGGCCAGGGGCTTTAGAGCTGGCTGCTGCCATGTGTGTAGCTGTGGGGGGCTTGGATGAACTGCTGGGGTTGCTCATTGCAACAGGGAAGGCTGGGTGGGGTGCTGGTGTGTGGTACAGTGCAAGCAGGGCCTGCCTTGTGCCACAAGTGCTTTCTCTTCTGCCTGCACCTTGAAAAGCGGCAGGAGAAGGGAAGCTGTAGCGGGTTGAGGGGTGAGGACAGGGTGGCCACCAAGGCAGCTGTGGGAAGCCCTAGAGGCCAGTTATTTTTAAATAAGCACAGCTGCACCATCCATACTCACCCTATTTCGAAATAGGCTTTATTCCTCATGAAATGAGGGTTTACTATTTCAGAATAAGAAGCCAATTACTTTGAAGTAATTTCAAAATAACAGGCTTGCTGTGTGGATGCTCACCTTGTTATTTTGAAATCACATGAGTTATTTTGAAATAACTCTGTTGTGTAGACATGCCCTGGGGTAGTACTGAGAATTTTCTTAGTTCTTGCTCACATGCTGAACATATGTGGGATCACAAAAGAATTTCTCCCCGTTCTCTGCCTGTGGGATCTAATGGTTTGGTCTCTAACAGGCTGTGATGCTTTGTTCTAGTTTTGGTTGTCAGTTGTGACATTAGTGGCCTGTGATAGACAGAGGGGCAGACTATATGATCTGGTTGTCTCTTCTGGCCTTAAACTCTGTGTTGGGGACATCACAAGGAAGTCCCTGTTACTCCTTTGTCCACATCATAGCACCACCATATGAATTCCAAAATTTGCAGTCTCAGACCACTTCAGATTTGGGATGCCAGGGTTTGCAGAATGAAATGTATTGGCTCAGCTTTCTGAAAAATGTCACACTGTAGTTGATTCTAGCCATCACTGTTAGTTCCATCTGTTCATGAGTGTGAGAATGGTCACACACCCAAAAACAGAGAGAGAAAAGCAATCAAGTTAACGGTTCGCCAGTGGAAAACAAATGTGGCACAAACACAGCATAACATTTTTTCATCAGATGGCATAAATACTGATGCATAAGATGGTTTAAAATATCAAATGACCAACTGAATTTAAAATGTAAAAACCAATCTTTACTAGCCTCTAACGCCAACTCCTGCAGCACTTGTAAGTACAGTAGAACCCGAGCTTAAAGCATTTGATGTCACAATGCGCTTCCTCAAGATATAATCTTCTGATTTAAACAGAATTCACTACCCCTCCCTTTTTAAGAGACATTTTGACATAAAATAGGGTTATGCAAATATATGAAATACTAATATTCAGCATTAATTATTTGTGCCTGTAAAATAGGCTAAGGAATTTTATATGAAGATTCATTAGTCTAAGGAAATTAAGTCCTTTCTTAATTATCTCTCTATTAAACAGCCATGTAATTAATGAACTTATTGAAACTGAACGAGCATATGTGGAAGAACTTCTGTGTGTTCTTGAGGTAAGTCTTTGTCCATATATCTATTACTGGAGCTATTTATCTGAAGAACTGACACCTTCCATAGTTTATCCTTAAATGAATAAATTCTAGCAAATGTACAATACAAAAAAATCTTGTTTGCCTGTCTGAAAATCATTTTTGGGCTGACTATCCTAGTGTCCCCAGGGCTTAGGGAAGAGCAGTGATGGTCAAAAGCCACCTTTGCATTCTCCCCTATGCTAGGTGCTCAGACCAGAGGATCTGGTTCCTTATACACAGTGGATAAAGTCTGCATTTGAAAATCAGACTTAAAACAAGTTTGCATGCATTTCTTGATGTGTTAAAATGCTAAAGAACAGGATCTGCAATGTTTATTTTTTACCTGCAGTAGTCGTTATAAATATGGATGAACAAAACCAGTCATGTGAAATATCAATGTCTAAGGCTTGCTTAGATAATACAGTTTGCTTTGAAACTATCAGTTGAAATGTGTAAAGTTATTAAAAAATTGCAAGCTACATATGAAAAAAAGATGTGGAAATATGCTAGCTTTGGCTTGAATTCAGTGATTGTATAAGCTTTGTTACGTTCTTATTTAACAAGAATGTTGAGTAATTCTTTAACTCTCCAGAGGTTATGAATGTGTGTATACAATCCTCATGCACATTCATTTTGATGGTGGTCAAGAGAAGGGCAATGTTGTAAGAGTCAACATTTAATAATTGATACAGAAATCTTCTGTACTTTTTATCAGCTCTTGGCAGACTGATCTGTGTAAGGGAGAGGGTTGGAACTAATTAATCTGCCTCTCTCTCCATGTCAAAGGGCTATGCTACAGAGATGGACAACCCTTTAATGATGAATCTCATTTCACCAGGGCTCCTAAATAAGAAGGATGTTTTGTTTGGGAATATGGAAGAAATTTATCATTTTCATAACAGGTTAGGATTTGTGTTTAATAAGAAAAGCTTTGAGTCGGTGAGTGGGTGTGGATAAGAGAATGAATGTTTTCATTTGTATGTGGTACCATTTTATGTAGTATTGCTTGGGGGAGGAAGGAAGTTTTATATTCTTTTTAATTGTATTAAAGGACTCTGACTAAGTCATCCCTTAGTATCTGATGTCTCTAAATCCATATTGCATAGGAAAGAGAAGGCAAAGTACCTAAGGGAGGTACAAGTTGCAGTGGGGGAGGTCTAGGTTGGCTATTAGGAAAAACTATTTCGCTAGGAGGGTGGTGAAGCACTGGAATGGGTTACCTAGGGAGATGGTGGAATCTCCATCCCTAGAGGTTTTTAAGTCCAAGCTTGACAAAGCCCTGGCTGGGATGATTTAGTTGGTGTTGGTCCTGCTTTGGGCAGGGGGTTGGACTCAATGACCTCCTGAGGTCTCTTCCAGCCCTGGGATTCTATGAGACAAATAACCTTGCGAAGAGCAGTGTGAAGCTATTCAATATCTGCAAAAAAGCATAAAACACCCAGTATTTTGCTATGTACAACCTGTCCTATCGCTCACCCAATTAATGGAGGAAGTTAATCAGTTTCAAATAGTTTTTATTCTATTTTACAACCTTTACAAAGTTACAGCCAGCACTCTGTAACAGTGGTCTCCAACCTTTTAAAGTATGAGATCACTTTTTGAATTTAAGTGCAATCCAGGATCTACCTCAAACCCAAATACCTTTGCCCTACCTGCTTTGTGCCCCTTCTCCAAGGCCCTGCCCCTGCTCACTCCATCCTCCCTCCCTCCCATCAGGCAGGGACAAAGGATTGGGCCACAGGCTCTGGTCTTGGGCTAAGGGATTTGGAGGGTGAAAAGGTTTTGAGCTGAGCCTGGGGTGGGGAGTTGGGGTGGGGTGGAGGGTTCAAGTACAAGCTCTGTAAGGGAGTTTGGATCTAAGAGGGCTAGGGTAGGGGTTTGGGGTGTAGGAGGGAGTTCCTAACTGGGACAGGGATTCGGGATACAGGCTCCAGCTGGATACTACTTACCACAGGTGGCTCCTGTGTGGTGGTGCAGTGGGGCTAAGGCAGGCTCACCCCTGCCCTGGCCCTGTACCACTCTCAGAAGCAGCCAGAAAACTCCCTCCATCCCAAACCCACTTGTACTCCCCTCTGTGGAGATAGAATACAGGGTGGGAGAGGGAAACAGCTCCAAGGCAAAGGGTAGGAGATGCACAGCCGGGGGGGGGGGGAGGGGGAGCAGCTGAAGTGCTGCACTTGATAGTCTCTCAGTCAAACTAATCAAGATCACCTATCGGAGGCTCCAAGATCTACCAGTAGATCCCAATCTACTGGTTGGTGACCACTGCTCTATAATAATACGGCCGATCCCTGAATATGGGTGTTTCCTGTCACTGAGTATTTACTTCTTGCCTCAGTCACTAACCATTTTATCCCATCTTTGATATTCTATATGGTGAAGGCAGCAGAATTTACACTGTATTGGGTAAATTGACCTCTCCCAGGAGTTTGAATTAGTAGCTACTGTTTAGTAGATATTCCCTCACAAGGCAGAATTAGAACTCGTTGGAAAGACAAAAGTATAACTTATGTCTATTGATTAATTGCAGTTAACTCATGATTTTTAAGAAATTAACTGATTAAAAAAATTGTGATTAATCATGCTATTAAACAATAAATACCTCTTGAAATGTATTTAAAATTTTGGATTTTTCTACATTTTCAAATATATTGATTTCTATTACAACAACATGCACAAGTGTACAGTGCTCGCTTTATATTATTTTTGATTTACAAATGTTTTCACTATGAAAATTATAAACAAATAGCATTTTTCAATTCAGCTCGTACAAATATTGTAGTGCTATCTCTTTATCATGAAAGTGCTATTTACAAATGTAGATTTTTTTTTTTGTTACATAACTGCATTCAAAAACACAACAATGTAAAACTTTAGTGATTACAAGTCCACTCAATCCTACTTCTTGTTAAGCCAATGACTAAGACAAACAAGTTTGTTTACATTTACAGGGGATAATACTGCATGCCTCTTACATACAATGTGATCTGAAAGTGAGGATAGGCATTCACATGGCACTTTTGTCTCCACCATTACAAGATATTTATATGCCAGATGTGCTAAACTTTTGTATGCTCCTTCATGCTTCAGCCACCATTTCAGAGACATGCTTCCCTACTGATGATGCTTGTTTAAAAAAAATGTGTTAGTTAAATATATGAGTGAACTCCTTAAGGGAAAATTGCATCTCTCCAGTTCTGTTTTACCCACATTCTGTCATATATTTCATGATGTAGCAGTCTCAGGATGATGACCCAGCACACTTTCAGAGCAGATTTGACAAAATGCAAAGAAGGTTCCAATGTGAGATTTCTAAAAATAACTACACACTCGACCTAACATTTAAGAATCTCCAGTGTCATTGGAAATCTAAAAGGAATGAGGTGTGAAGCATCCTTTCACAAGTCTTGAAAGAGCAATACTCCACCAAAAAAGAAAATCAAATTCTGCTACTGTCCTTTGTCTCAGATGATGAAAATGAACATACACCACTCTGCTCTACTTTGTATCATTATTGACCAGAGCCCGTCGTCATCACAGATATATGTCCTCTGAAATGGTGGTTGATGTCTGAAGGGCCATATGAATCTTTAGCACATCTGGCACTTAATTATCTTGTGACACCAGCTATAACAGTGCTATGCGACCACCTGTTCTCACTTCTGGGTGATCTCATAAACAAGAAGCAGCAGCATTATCTGCTGCAAATTGTAACCAATCTTGTAGATACTTTGCTGAACAAGAAGTGGGACTGAGGGGACTTGTTGCGTCTCAATTCTTACATTGTTTTACTTTTTGTACGTAATTGGACATTTGTAAGTTGAACTTTCATGATAAAGAGATTGCACTACAGTACAGGTTGAACCTCTCTAATCCAGCACCCTCAGGACTTGACTGGTGCAAGGCTAGAGAATCTGCTGAATCATAGAATACTAGGACTGGAAGGGACCTCGAGAGGTCATCGAGTCCAGTCCCCTGCCCTCATGGCAGGACCCAGTACTGTTTAGACTATCCCTGATAGACATTTATCTAACCTACTCTTAAATATCTCCAGAGATGGAGATTCCACAACCTCCCTAGGCAATTTATTCCAGTGTTTAACCACCCTGACAGTTAGGAACTTTTTCCTAATGTCCAACCTAAACCTCCCTTGCTGCAGTTTAAGCCCATTGCTTCTTGTCCTATCCTCAGAGGCCAGGAAGAACAATCTTTCTCCCTCCTCCTTGTGACACCCTTTTAGATACCTGAAAACCGCTATCATGTCCCCTCTCAATCTTTTCTTTTCCAAACTAAACAATCACAATTCTTTCAGTCTTTTTTTCATAGGTCATGTTCTCTAGACCTTTAATCATTCTTTTTGGTCTTCTCTGGACCTTCTCCAATTTCTCCACATCTTTCTTGAAATGCGGTGCCCAGAACTGGACACAATACTCCAACTGAGGCCTAATCAGCGCAGAGTAGAGCGGAAGAATGACTTCTCGTGTCTTGCTCACGACACACCCGTTAATGCATCCTAGAATCATGTTTGCTTTTTTTGCAACAGTGTCACACTGTTGACTCATATTTAGCTTGTGGTCCACTATAACTCCTAGATCCCTTTCTGCCGTACTCCTTCCTAGATAGTCGCTTCCCATTCTGTATGTGTGAAACTGATTGTTCCTTCCTAAGTGGAGTACTTTGCATTTGTCCTTATTAAACTTCATCCTGTTTACCTCAGACCATTTCTCCAATTTGTCCAGATAATTTTGAATGATGACCCTATCCTTCAAAGCAGTTGCAACCCCTCCCAGCTTGATATCATCCGCAAACTTAATAAGCGTACTCTCTATGCTGATATCTAAATCGTTGATGAATATATTGAACAGAACTGGTCACAAAACAGATCTCTGCGGAATCCCACTTGTTATACCTTTCCAGCAGGATTGTGAACCATTAATAACTACTCTCTGAGTTATTATGCACCCACCTTATAGTAGCCCCATCTAAGTTGTATTTGCCTAGTTTATTGATAAGAATATCATGCGAGATCAAATATTTTCTAACAGCATTACCAACACTTCTACTGCTTTCTGGGCTCTTAGAAGACATTTGGGTTAAATTAGAGCTAAATAACAATGCAGAACACAGAGAGCCAAGACTGGTGGCTGTAAAAAAAATTTATGAGACTCGGCAAAACTTGGCCACGCCCAAGATAAGTGGCCATCAGACTAACTAAAATCATGTTAGACAATAGATGTTGCTGGACTAGAGAGGGTCAACCTATGTTTGTATTAGGTGAATTGAAAAATACTATTTCATTTGTTGTTACAGTGCAAGTATTTGACATCAAAAATATAAAGTGAGCACTGCACTCTTTGTTCTGGATTGTAATTGAAATCAAATATATTTGAAAATATAGGAAAACATTCTAAAATATTTAAATAGTATTCTATTATTCTTTTACTGGTTAATCACAGTTATAATTTTTTAATCTCTTGATAACCTAGTATAATTTCAAACAGTTAAACATAAAAGATGGGTGTTACATTTCTTATACAGGCATGTAAGATTTGGCTAACGGTCAACAAAGTAAATAAATTACTTGACCAACAAAGTAAATAAAAACATTTTTCTCCCCTCTTGTTCAGTTATAGTAATCTTATAGTAACCATTTACAACAGTATCTTAAACAAAAACAGAAATACAATTTTAAAGTTGGTGTCCTTGTCAAATAATGATTTGGGGGGGGATGTTTATTTTTGTAGTATAATATTACAACTCTGATATTTCCTAAAGTTTAGAAAATTAAGCCTATGGGGGGGAACCTAAGGAAGTCTACGTCATTACAACTGCTTTTTTCCTTTAGAATATTCTGTCATAACCTAACTAAGTTATTTTCTTTGTAGAATATTCTTGCGAGAGCTAGAAAATTACATAGAATACCCAGAGCTGGTGGGAAGGTGTTTCCTTGAAAGGGTATGTACCCGAGAGAATGTGTGTTACTCACTGCTCTGGTCTCACCCAGCTCTGCTGACTTCTTGAATTAGAAGCCCAGCATTTTAGTTATAGAACAATCTATGACTACAGAGGAAATAGAAGAGAAACAGAAAAGAGAGGAGAGCTGGGCAAATCTACAAAAAGATTAATTGCAAATATTCATTAAAATAAAAGCTTGAAATTTGCTTCCATAATATTCGCAACTTGTGACACTTCTGTTCAGAAGGTGAAACTCACTAATCTGCAAAGGACCAGGATAAAGCCTATGTAACATGTAAGCCCTGTTAAAACTCAGCTAGCCTGGGCTGAAGTATAACTTGTGTGCTGCATAGGCTTTGTGCACAGCAAATTTGACCCAGGGGGGTGATAGATTCATAAATACAATTTTGAATATAGCGCAAACTTTTCTCTGCTTTTAAAAGTTTGTCATACAGTTAGGGAGCAGCAATAACACCACATGACTTACATGATCAGACATACCCTGGAATAACAGATAGTAAAACCCTTAAAGACATTGAAGTGAACAGTGCACAACCATAGTTGGGCGATATTTTAGTTCTAAGTGTTTGAACGCTTTGTACAGACTTGAATTTGATACATTTGTTCATTATTGCACAGATAACTCAAACAGAAAAACTGCAGGAAAAAAATGATGTGCTACAGAGACTTTGTCCCACTCCACAGGAACTGAACTCATGATTTTACCGATGTTAATTAACATACTTGCTGAATGGATAGCAAAACTTTATGAATTAGCCATTAGCAACATTTACTAGCTGGATGCATCTGGTGGCATAGTAATCGACCACTTCTCTATTGTATTACTGCTTGCCTATATTCATGGTTAATATTATAGTGTATACAGCTGTCTTTTTCCTTTTCATATATTAGTTTAAATAAGTGATTTATATACGTGAATTGTACATATTTAAAAATGGTAAAGTTAAACAGAAGCAAGAATTAACAAGAAAATGTTCTTTTAAAATTCTGCAATACAATGTGCAAATTGCTATGCTTCAAAATCATAGCAAATATTTTAACAATAGTTTTGTCATTAATGTTCCAGGGAATTATACTATCATTTGTCCTCTCTCTTTTTTTTTTTCCTTACAGTCTCATAAGTAGGAATGCCTAAGTATTTTAAATGCTTTTTAGTAAAAGTTCAGTACTTGAATTCACAATAACCTTTTTTTATGAAATTCAGATGGAAGATTTCCAGATGTATGAAAAATATTGTCAAAATAAACCCCGATCTGAAAGCTTGTGGAGGCAGTTTTCAGACTCTGCATTTTTTCAGGTATACTTACTTAAGTCTTCATTTTTCTCAATGTTTCTAAGATTGAATGAAGAAAGACTTTGTGTATTAATAAAGTGCTAAATTCATCATAGGAATGTCAGAGGAAACTTGAGCACAAGCTGAGTTTGGATTCCTACTTACTGAAGCCTGTTCAGAGAATAACCAAATACCAGTTACTGCTGAAGGTAGGGGGTACAGAACAATATTCATGAGTATTCTTTTGGTGGTTGGGCATTTAAAAAAATTACACTATTTTGTAGTTGTATGTCACTATTTGTCTCATCCTACCCCAAGAAAAGCCTAAAAGGCAGCAGAAATAAGACCGTACGTGGACTTTCAAGGCATGAAGGCTGGTGGGCAGATTTCAATCTGTCATCTTGTTCAGTTCTCTTGTTTCTCTGATTCTAAAAGCAGGAAGTGGGTGGGCAATCTTGTGCTTCATATATAGGGTTTGCTATAATTCTTTTTGATTTTGTTCTCCCACTGAGTAGACAGAAGGAAGACTAGGACAAACAGACTTGTAAGGGATACTTTCCATTTGCTTGAAACTTGACCACTGCAGAAATTGGCACCATGGACTTGAAAATATGCTCAGAAAAATGCCTGTGCAATCATATAGAAACTCTGCAAGATAATGCAGAGGCATGCATTTCTGGAATCAAGTGGTTTTTAATGTATGCCACTGTTTGTTTTTGGGAAATACAGGATAATGTTTAATATAATGATTTTTATATTGGAAGCCTGACATTTTTGGAAATACTATACCAAATTTCCAAACATTTAATATTAACAGGTCTGATTTTTTTCCCATTGTAAATTATTTAATGGATATTCAAAACATAACCTTTTCCATGCATGTAGATTACTTGTTTTAACCAATGCTTCACACATAGGCAAGTTGAGATTCCAGAATTAGTTTTTAAAATGATAGAACACTAATTATTTTAAAATAACATTGAATCACATTTAACCTGGGTGTGAAGCCATTGAAGTTGATGGAGCAACAACAGGGATAAATTTTGCTGACTGTGTTTAAATATGAAGGGTGGAATAACTGAATGATTTCGGAAGTCTCTTAAAATATCCTGAGTACCCGTTGTGATTTGACTTGCCTGAATGAATCCTAATTCCCATGTGATCGCCCACTGCAGTTAGTGGAGCTCCACGTGGGCAACATGGACTGCAGGACTAGCATGATAGGAAAGAAAAGAGCATCTTCACTGAGACTGTAAAGTCTTTGGAGAAGGACTGCTTTTTTGTTATGTTTTTGAGCAGTGCCTAGCACAATGGGTTTTTGACCTGTGAGCAGAGCTTCAGGCTGCAATAAAAATAACAGCTTAAAATGAGCATGACACGTACCTAAATTTTAGAGCTAGATAATGATAGAAACCTTTTTCACAAAACTTCATGCCAATCTTTTCACCATTTTGATAGCAACTGTTTGCAAGATTGGGCTTACATAGGCCTCATTTCCAGAGGCAAGAAGTAGAATTTAGAACCATCTGACTCTCTTATTTTATCCATTGCCATGGGATTTTTGGAGATTCCCACCTTCTCCTCCTCAGGCTTTTTTCAAATATGGCAAGTGGGAATGTTTGGTTGAAATTTACACACAGAACCAGATAGTGTTGGGGGAAGGGGGGCATTTTGCACAAAATTTCAAAATTAACTGATGAAAACTTGTCTCAAATTCAGTGTTGAAAGTGCACACATCTCGAGATTGTAATAGTTATCTGTTTACAAAACTGAATGAGCATCACATCATTTTTTCCCACAGGAAATGCTGAAGTACAGTAAAAACTGTGAAGGAGCTGAAGATCTGCAGGAGGCATTAACCTCTATACTAGGTATTCTCAAAGCAGTCAATGATTCCATGCACCAGATTGCCATTACTGGCTATGACGTAAGTGACCGCATTTCTTAATTATTGTTGTACAGATACAAAATGAAGTGAATATAATAATGTATGTAATAATGCAAATGGGATTTTGCAACAGTTTTCTTTTGACTAATCTCTGATTTGTATTGTCTAGTAAAAATAATGGAGAAATGACGCATTTCTCACCAATCTCACTACTAGTATGTACTTTTAATATATTTTATTAGAAGTCCCAATCCCATTTTGTTGATCCCAGTTTTCCTCTTGAAAATTTCTTTGAAACAATTTGTGTGGTGGGAGTGTGGAGACCCATTCAACCAAACTGTAAACCCTACATGTGATGGAAGCTACTTTAAGCTGGGGAGTGTCGCAGCACTTGCTCCCCTGCACCCCTAGTTCCAGAACCTATGGACAAGGCCACATGTTTCAGAAGAAGGCATTGTTAACCTTTATCTAATGCTTTATCTTTAGAGGGAAATTTCCTCTCAAGATGATCTAATGGGGAAGTTGTGATTCCAAAACCAAACCCGGGAATAATAGCATCCTATATCCCAGGAAACAGTGACAAAGATTTGGAGACCATAGTGGATAATCATGAACATGAGCTCCCAACATGACTCTGTGGCCAAAACAGCTAATGTAATCCTTGGATGCATAAATAGGAGAAACTTGAGTAGGATTAAAGAGGTTATTTCACCTCTGTCTTGGCACAGGTGTGACCACACTGAAATACTGTGTCCAGTTCTCGTGTCCACTATTCAAAGAGGATGTTGATAAATTGGAGACGGTTCAGAGAAGTGCTTGAGAGAGATTAAAGGATGAGAAGATATGCCTTAGAGAGACTTAAGGAGTTCAATCTATTTGTCTTAATAAAGGGAATATTAAGGATTAGACTCCATAAGTACCTATTTGGGGACATATATTTAATAATGGTTTTTCAGTCTAGCCAGGAAAAGTATAACACAGTCCAACAGCTGGAGGTTGAAGTTAGACAAATTAAGACTGGAAATAAGGTACACACTTCTAACTGTGAGGGTGATCACAGAATCATAGAATACCAGAACTTGAAGGGACCTCAAGAGGTCATCAGGTCCAGTCCCCTGCCCTCACAATGCAACATTGGAACAATTTACCAAGTAGCCTCATGGGTTCTCCATCACAAACAAGTTTTAAATCAAAATTGGTGGTTTTTCCAAAAAAATCTGTTTAGGAATGGTTTTGCGGAAGTTCTATGGCCTGTGTTATGCAAGAGGTTAATCTAGATGATCATAATGGTTCCTTCTTGCCTTAAAAACTATGACTCTGGACGGTTCCCACTGATTTCAGTAGGGCCAGCATTTCACCCCCACGTTCCATTTTATCTGAACCATCAAATTTAAAGGTTTAGATAAGACTTTTTTTGTATTTTACTAATCTCACATCATTTTCTGTCAGATTTCTCTTTAGTATGTGGATGTACTGTTGGATGTTAGATGTTGCTTATAATTTGTTGATTTCAATCTGCATGTAATGGTGGATTCCTCACCCTTTCTTTATTGACAGTGGTTAAAGTCTAAATAAGAAATACCATTGCTGCTTCTGTTCTCTTCAGGCTAATTTGAACCACCTTCATCACAAATTTGTGTGTAATGTCTTCCCACTTTCAAGATTAATAAAGCAAAAAAATATGTATAAAGGAACAATGTCAACCAATTTTTTTATTTTTTAAAAAATAAAGAACTTTTTTTACAAATACTTTCTCTCTCTCTCTCTCTCTCCCGTCTAACAATTCTAGGGCCGCTCTCCCCTATTGATTGTGGGAGTTTCTGGTAACAACTGTACTGCTAGAACAACATTTTTTCAGACAGAAATGTGTTTTCAAGTAGATCGTGTCCCTTCAAAGTATAAACAAGTTCACTGTTCTTGTTTTAGGGAAACTTGAATGAACTAGGCAAGCTTTTAATGCAAGGATCCTTCAGTGTATGGACAGATCATAAAAAGGGCCACTCAAAAGTGAAGGATTTGGCACGTTTCAAGCCAATGCAAAGGCACCTCTTCCTCCATGAGAAGGCAGTGTTGTTCTGTAAGAAGAGAGAAGAAAATGGAGAGGGATATGAAAAAGCACCTTCCTACAGTTACAAACATTCCTTAAATGTAAGATATTTAGCAATCATATTAAGAATAAGACCATAGTAGTACCTAAGATTTGAGCTGTTTTATTATAGTATATTGTGTTCATTCACTGAAGTCATAAAGCTTTATTTGTAAACATGTTATATGCCCCATATATTTTGCTATCTTAAACACCTAAAGAATTTTTTGCAGCATAGAATTTGCACGTTGAAGCAAGTCTGGCCAGTATTGATATAATCTCTTCCCTTTGTGCTATTTTCTCTGTCCTTCCCATCTCTCCATAGCTTCCCTTTTTAATGCCAAGACCTTCTGATTTGAGATTACAAAACCATATTAGGGTAATGTAGTCCAGAATGTGATCCCCTTACCCATCTCAAATAGTTAATTGGGATTACTGGTGGAGTAAGTGACCATACATATAAGTCACCCTATATATAAGGGTGTCCAAATCTGGCCCTTAAATATGAGATGATTTTTGGTTCTGCCCTGATTAATTTACAGAATCTCCCCTTCATTCTGGCACATCATTAAGAGTTTTACTCTCAGCTGTCAATCTTTCCCGCTTCATAATGCGTGGATTGTACATGAACAATGTATTGGCTTGAGTGAAAAACATCAGTTTTTCTGCTGAATAGGTTTTAATCAGTTCAGTGTATTGGAATCAAAGAAGGTGACTAATGGTCTTCTGTTACCATTATTTTCACTGATGCTTAGCATATCAGAATCTGTTTGTTGTGTTTGCCAGATGGCAGCTGTTGGAATAACGGAGAACGTCAAAGGTGACTCAAAGAAATTTGAAATCTGGTATAATGCGAGGGAAGAAGTTTACATCATTCAGGTAACAGTGCTTCACTTTACTTTAAATTAACTCATTGCCCTATATTTCTGTTCTATATACAGTTTTTAATTTGAGCCATGTGCTTTCACAGAATAAATGGTGAGGTGATTTCCCCATTTCCTATATGCTTGCAAGTGTTGCTCCTACTTACATAAATTATTATTTCAGTCTTAGCAATGTCACTTGGACAAGAAGCCTAAGTAACAAACATGTGCAGCAAGTCTTGTGTAGTATTCTTCAAACTAAAAGTTGAGACTTTCTGGTTTGGAAGTGAGACAGTGATGCTTTCTGACTTCTAATAAGAGAAGTAAGTGGAGCCTAGATATGTCACTGTACAATCCAGATGCACAAAAAAGTGCCTAGTGAAGTGTTTTTCATGTTTGTGCATAAAGGTCTGTGAGTATGTGTAAGATTAATTAAACCAGCCCGCTGACTGTAATAGGAGCTGTTCAATGGAAAGACAAGAAAGGGGAAAAATATAACTCTTAATTTATCAGAGGAAGAGAGAAATTATAGAAGTAAAAAAATTAAGTACAAGTTGAACCTCTCTGGTCCGGCATCATCTGGACCACGGATGTTGCTGTATCAGCCCCTGCTTTCGGCCACTGGGGCTCTCAGTCTGGCAACAGAGGAGCCAGCAACTGGAAGTCTGGCTGGGGCTGGGAGTGGAGCCACTTGGGAGAGCAGTTGGGAGACCGGTGGCAGTTGGGAGACCGGAGGCCAGCAACCTAGCCGGGACTGGGAGCAGAGCTGGGCTGGGAAGCTGGGGACTGGCAGGGAGTCTGATGGCAGAGGAGCCAGCAGCCAGGAGCCCAGCCAGGGCTGGAAGCAGAGCTGGGTCAGCAGCCCAGGGGTAGGGAGCCCAGCTGAGGCCAGGAGCTGTGCCCAGTTGCGACTGGGGCCCAGCCAGGCTGGCTGCCTGACACAGGCCAGGAACAAAGCCCAGTAGCCAGGGTCAGGAGTGATGTCGGCAGCTATGAGAAGAGCCAGGACTGATGGCCAGGAGGGGTGCCCGTTTGGGATGCTGGCAGCCCGCTGGAAGAGCCCGGAGGCCTGCAGCGGAGGGGCCAGAATTGATCTCCATGGTCCAGCAAATGCCCTCATTTGGGACTGGTCAGGTCCGAAGGGTGCCTGACACGGGAGGGCCAACCTCTCGTATTCAATTCCTATAAAGCTTTTTGGGATACAACTGAGATGTTACAAGGTGTAATGTGTTTTTTACTATATTACTGTATATTGGTATAATGAGGAGAATGGAGCCAACACACAGAGGTGACTGCAGAAGGTACTTTAAACAGAAGAGGTGCCCTAAAAACAATAAAAATGAGGAAGTGGTGCCCCATTTTATAAGTTACTAATCTAAGCCATGCAGCCCAGAAATTTTGAGATATGATTCAGATATCATTGACCAAAAAGTGGAGTGTAACTGTTTGAACTTGATCCCGCATGAATTTACAAATGTGCTTAACTTTACACACCTGAGCTACCCATTGACTTCAATGGCACTATTCAAGTATGTAAAAGTTACCATGTGTGTGTTTGTAGGATCCAGGCCTTTATGATGAAAAAAATAAGATTCACAACATTTCAGGAAAAAATTTGCATAAATAAGTCTTGTTAATTTTCTCATTAGAGAAATCAAGTTTCTGTGACAGTGACAAAAAATTAAAAATTACATAGAACAGTTAGATGTTTGCAAGTCACCAGGGCCTGATGAAATGCATCCTAGAATAATCAAGGAACTGATAGAGGAGTTATCAGAGTCTTTAGCTATCATCTTTGGAAAATCATGGAAGTCAGGAGAGATTCCAGAAGACTGGAAAAGGACAAATATAGTGCCCGTCTATAAAAAGGGAAATAAGAACAACCCAGGAAGCTACAGACCAGTCAGTTTAACTTATGTGCCAGGGAAGATAATGGAGCAAGTAATTGAGGAATTCATCTGCAAACATCTGGAAGATAATAAGGTGATCGGTCACAGCAAGTGTAGATTTGTAAAGAACAAATCAGTATCAAACCAAGCTGATAGCTTTCTTTGATAAGATAACAAGTCTTGTGGAGAAGGGAGAAGTGATGGATGTGGTATACCTAGACTTTAGTAAAGCACTTGAAGGTCTCATGACCTTCTTATCAACAAACTAAGGAAATACAACTTAGATGGGGTTACTATAAGGTACATGCATAACTGGCTGGATAACTGTTCTCAGAGAGTAGTTATTAATGGTTCACAATCATGCTGGAAGGGCATAACAAGTGGGGTTTCACAGGGATCTGTTTTGGGACTGGTTCTGTTCAATATCTTAATCAACAATTTAGATGATGGGATAGATAGTATTCTTATTAAGTTTGCAGATGATACCAAGCTGGGAGGGATTGCGACTGCTTTGCAGGATAGGGTCAAAATTCAAAATGATCTGGACAAACTGGAGAAATGCTCTGAGGTAAATAGCATGAACTTTAATAAGGACAAATGCAAAGTACGCCACTTAGGAAGGAAAAATCCATTTCACGCATACAGAATGGGAAGTGACTGTCTAGGAAGGAGTACTGCAGAAAGGCATCTAGGGGTCATAGTGAACCACAAGCTAAATATGAGTCAACAATATGAGGCTGTTGCAATAAAAGCAAACATGATTCTGGGATGCATTAACAGGAGTGTTGTGAGCAAGACACAAGAAGTCATTCTTCCACTCTACTCTGCACTGATTAAGCCTCAACTGGAGTATTGTGTCCAGTTTTGGGCACCACATTTCAAGAAAGATGTGGAGAAATTGGAGAAGGTCCAGAGAAGACCAAAAAGAATGATTAAAGGTCTAGAAAACATGACCTATGAGGGAAGTCTGAAAGAATTGGGCTTGTTTAGTTTGGAAAAGAGAAGGCTGAGAGGGGACATGATAGCAGTTTTCAAGTATCTAAAAGGGTGTCACAAGGAAGAGGGAGAAAAATTGTTCTCCTTGGCCTCTGAGGATAGGATAAGAAGCAATGGGCTTAAATTGCAGCAAAGGAGGTTTATGTTGGATATTAGGAAAAACTTCCTAACTGTAAGGGTGGATAAACAGTTGAATAAATTGCTATGGGGGTTGTGGAATCTCCATCACTGGAGATACTTAAGAGCAGGTTAGTCAGACATCTATCAGGGATGATCTAGAAGGTGCTTGGTCCTACTGTGAGGGCAGGAGACTGGACATGATGATCTCTCGAGGCCACTTCCAGTTCTAGTATTCTATGATTCTCTGAAAAGCATCATTTCTCCCAGATGAGGTAAAAACTTAAAACAACTCATCTATACTCAAGACTGAGAGATAGTTCTGTTTATTTTTAGGGCTCTTCCTAGCTGTGTGTTTGCATTCATTGTTTAGCGTAACTAGCTTTCAGTATTTGATGACTTGTTTCTTTTTTTGTGATAGGCACCAACTCCTGAAATTAAAGCTACCTGGGTAAATGAAATTAGAAAAGTGTTAACTAGCCAACTGCAGGCATGCCGAGGTAAAACATTCTCTTTATCTCTTTCCTTCTCCCTTCTGCCCAGTAGAGTTTTATACTGGAAACCCCATTCTATACACCTGGGTTGCAAGAAAACAAAGGTTCTGAATAGAGAGAAGTAATTTTGATAGGTATTTTTCTTTCTTGCAGAAGCTAGTCAGCACAAAACACTAGAACAGACACACAGTTTACCCTTACCTGCATCAACTTGTACAAGGTAAGTAAATATGTTGTCAAGTAAAATTAGTGTGGTTAAATATAGCAGATTGTTACAAAATACATTAGACTTACCAAGGAGGCTTGTCTGGGTGCATCTACACAGCAGGGCTTAACTTGAAACAAGCTATGCAAATTGAGCTACATCAATGGTGTAACTTACTTCAAATTTGGGAGTATCTGCACAGCACTTATTTGGAAATAGAGCACTCTTCCTCCAACTGCCCTTACTCCTTCTACAATGAGGGTTACAGGAGTTGGAGTAAGAAGTCCTCCAGCTTGACAGTATTTTGACACTATTTTGAAATAGCTGCCTGCTGTGTAGATGTAAACTGTTATTTTGAAATAACGCTAGTTATTCTGAGATAATGTTGCTGTGTCGACGTACCCTCTGTTGTTCTTTTGTCCACTTGCCTCCTACTATACTTTTTACTTCCGCTGCTGCTTTTCTGCCACTTTAGAATTACAGACCTGGGGTTTAAATAGATTTTGAACTGTTACATGTTGTTTTACATAAAGAGCTTATAGCAGTGGCATGAACTAGAAAATAGCTCAGTCTAGTTGCCTGTGTACAGAATATAGCGTTATATTTGAGCATTTCTGTCTGTCTGTCTGTCTGTCTGTCAAAGAACTCCTCCTAAATGTTAAGAGCTAGGACCACCAGATTGGGTATGCAGCTTCCTCTTATAACTTAAAGCAAGGCCAGGGTTTGGTTGTGGCAGGAAAATGGGATGTGCCTGGAATGGGATTGTTTCCTCATAAAACCAGACAGAAAAGAGACAGAATAACCAAATCAAGTACCATCCCAAAATTGACATAACTGTGTGAAAGTTGAAAGAGGGCTCAGGAGCGGGCAGGGCTCAGGGGCGCGTGTGCAGAGTGCCACCTCTGCCTGCCAGTCGCAGCACAGAGCTACCAGCTCAGCTCAGTTCTGGGCTGATGGGGGGGGGGGGTGCTGTGCTTTGCCCCAGCTGTGGCAGCTTTCTGCTAGGGCCATGGGAGGGGTATCTCACCCCCTCCATGGCAGTTCTGTGGTAGAGCCGGCAGGAGACTGCATCCTTCCCCACCCCCCAGCCACATCTGCTTCATGCTGGGGCCAGAGGAGCAGGTGCCTGCCCCTCCCACCCAGGACACCAACCTGGAGGTGCCAGGAGACAGTTGGTCCTTTCATGGCCTCCACACCCCAGCCAAGGAACATGCACCCTTCCCCACCGGCTGTGCCCACTGCAGTTATAGCAGCAATCATAACACACATGGCTGCAATCTTGGGTGCCAGTCCCCATCCTAGCTTTCCAGGAAATGGAGGCCAGGGTGTATACAGTACTCTTCAGTACCCATGTCTGCAGCAAGGAGCAACACCAGCCTTGTGGTTATAGCAGGGACAGATATCTGCCATCCCTGTTCAGACTTAAAATTTCAGGGGGTTTATTATCTTAATTTTCTTCTGACAAACAGTCCTTCAAGGAATCAGGGAAGAAACTTCAAAAAACTAGAAGAGAGAAAAACTGATCCCACAAGCCCAGAAGGTTGTGTCACCTCAGTAACACCAAAGTACCCTGAGAGAGGCAAAGGTGAGTCTCAGTTATCAGTTCAATTATCCATGGGCATAGAGTACCTTACGAGGGGAAATGGAGAGTCTCCAGTGTAAAGTGAGAGCTAGGAAAATGCTCTTAGGTTTTTCTGTTACAGGGACAGCGTGGCTGATGATCCTACAGATTTGATGGTTTCCCAGATTTCTTTTACTGGACAAATGTCTTGACACTACCTCAGAATTCTTAAAACCTTGATGAGTGTGTTTAGAAGAGCCCTTGATTCCTCTGTGCCTTGGTTCCCATTGCTGAGCTCAGCCACTAGACCACTTCTAAACATAAATCCTGTACGGAGATGATAAATTCTTGCTTGGATTCTTTTGCAATGCATGAACTTACTGATTTTTTTCTCCTTCAAAATGCTAGTTCTCTGGAATACTGCTGGATGATTTTTGCCTTGACCTTTTCATGTGTCTTTCCCCTTTCTCTCTTTCCATCTCTCTCCTCATTTGTAGATAATTCAGTAATTAGTTCTACCTCAGAATGCTCTGCACTGTCAAAAAAGCGCTTTACACTTCAGGGCTTTACTAACCTCAAAAGTCAAAAAGGTAAATCTTTAACAAACTAGATTCTGTTTTCCAGTCAAGGCCGTAGTTGGTGTATCACGTGCGGGTGTTTCTTTGTGAATATATACACGCATTAGAGAGAGATTGCTTAGCTGCTCTCCTAAGGTTAAGTTGTTTTTTTGCTATCATAGAGCCTGGCAAAGGGCCCTGAGGTAGAAAGTCCACTGGGAGAAATGGACAGGAGCAAATGCCTATAATTTCCCTTGCACTGGTATGGGGTATTTTAGGACATAGTGCTAGCCAGGATGGAGGAAGTGCTGAATCCAGGTTATGTACACACAAGTTCCTTCTGTGGAGTCCCCAGAAGAAGCTTAAGCTGCTCACCTCCACTGGGAACTTGGAAGGAGGGTGGCGGTGGAAACCTCAGATGCCTACCCTCAAAGTGAATGAGCTCTGGATTATTATCTGTATTAAAACCAGTAGAGAACCAATATTTTATTAGAAGTATTTTCTCATTAACTTCTTATTCATCAAATTTTCAGTATTTAATCCAAGACTGTGCAAGGGATGCTGCTGTATTTGAGGTTATAGAGAAATAAGAATTCAGGTTTTTTTCAAGAAGTCTTCAGCTTTGCTCTGTTTAATAGTCTGCACTAATACGACAACACTTAGCACAACGCATGGTTTTCAAATACACTCTTCACATGTCTTTTTCAACACTGACTACCTTTGAGTTCTTTCTGGAGAGACTGTATCAGCATAGTATGTCTAAATACTCAAAGCACATATGAGGTAAGCACTAATACTCCATGCTTGCCTTGACAGAAACTCCATCTCCTACTGGTAAAAACCTGACATTGCCAATGATCCTTCTGACAGGACCAGGTATTTCTGTAGAATTAGTTTTGCCAGAATAAAATGATTATTTTCTTATAATATTTGTACCTAAAATGCAGATTAAGTCTATTCTGTTGATTTACAGGTATTTTAGAAAAAAATCATACATTTCTATCCATAATTGCGAAAATGCCCTTACCAGTTTAGCCCATGATAATGAATATAGTGCCTAAAATTAATTTTATTATATTCAGTCAGTGGCAACTAAACTAAATTAGACTAATCAAAAACCATTTATTACATTCCAGTATAAACTCAAAGGTATTTAGCATGCAATCTACCTATTCTCTTTTTTCCAGTTCTTCAATATCTCTCTTCTGTGTTTTTTGCCTATTCATCCTACTGCAGCTTCTCCCACCAGCCCTGACAAAAAAGCTAAACGACATGAAGTAAAGAGTGATCCAACTCCTTTTGGTTTAAGAGGTAGAGTGATATTGCCTTTTGTACTCCACAATAAGCCATAGATTGTTAATGTTGTAATGTTCACATCAACTGAGTGTGGGTGCACAAATGTATTGTCATTGACTTTTCAGTTTTCCCAGCTGTTTTGAGTGTTGGTTTTGATGAAACAACTTCTCAAAGTTCCCTACTCATCAAAGAAAGGAGCATAATTGGAGAAGAATTGTTATTCTGCCAAAGAAATAACCTACTTTGTGTGTTTAATATGTGTCTAATAGTCTGGCCATACTACACAGGGGAGGTAGTTGGCCATACCAGACCCCTGCAGAATCGGAACCCTTGTTACCTAGTCACAATGCGTATTGTATATAAGAGGTAATTCCATAAAGCTCTATTAGACATACCATATTCCGCTAACAGTGGGGCTCGGGACCATTATTCCAAGGTGGAATTCCTGTCAGCTTGCTTAATTTTGGTTATAAGTATTAGATATTTACATATCAGTTAATTTACTATGTATGCTTCCATTTTAAAATTAATCCTCATTGCTGCTAGTGAACCACTTTCAGTGCACTGTTGAGAAATCCTATTAGCCCTCACTGCACTTAGCAAATGGCTGTGACAGAACTTTTCAGTTTAGACACTGATGTCTTCTTTGAATAATGAGGATCCTTGCAGGAAGAAGGTTGACCTCATGCAAATCACTGGGGGCAGACTGATTAGGTTGTATGGCAGGATGGTCACAGCCCTGCCCTCCTATGACACTGGTGCCAAACCTAGGGTTGCCAGATGGTTTAACAAAAAATACCGAACTTCCCCCCACCCCCCCCAAAAAGGGAAAAAATTCTGTCGGGGGGGGGGGGGGAAAAGGGGGCGGGAGGAAAAAAAAAACCCGGAACAGAATTGTGGAGCAAATAAATAAATTAAATAAATAATTTTTTTTTAAAAAAGGAGGCTGCCCCTTTAAGACGGCCGCCATCTTGGGCACTATTTTTAAAACCCCGCAGCTCCACCTGGTAAGCACAGGGAAGCCAGGGGTGGGGTGGAGCTGGCAAGGGGTGGGGGCGGGGGCTGTTTGAGGGGGCACAGGAGTGGCTTCGCAAGCTGCACTTTTAGGGGGCAAGAGCCGGGGGTTGGCCATGGCTGGTGTTGTTGAGGGAGGCATCACGTGGCTAGCTCCCAGGTCTCTGCTGGTCACGTGGGCCAGAGCACCGTGTGCTCCACTCCCACCCCAGCCTGGCGCCCCCTAGCATGGTGCCCAGCAAGTGCACCCTTCTGCCACCCTTCGCTACAACTCTGCCGCGTTCCTCACTCCCTCACCCCCGCCAGATGCGGCAGGGGAAAATTGTCTTCATCGGGCTTCCATCCAAGGGAAATAGGAAATACTGGACATTTCACATGAATAGAAGACACCTGGCAACCCTAGCCAAACCCTTCTTGAATACTCTCAGGCAATATTCCTCTACATACAGAACACTTTCTTCTTCCAAACCCCACTTTCCAAGGTTACTTCATCCTTTGTCTTTAACAATGCTGGTGTTGTAGGCTTTTGGGGACGGTGTTCCAGACACTCTAAGGGTGTCTGCAGTCTCTGCATATCTGGACTTTGAAGGCTGTGACATCAGAGCTCTATAGGAAACCAGACAAACCTGCTAGACCTCCTAACTAGTATGAAAGGTCTGGAATATAACAAGGAAGAAAAGTTTTGCTCAGGAGTCTGCAAAAAGATGGGACTTTCTCTAAAGGAGGTTGCATTAGAAGATGCAGGAAAAGGTAAAGACAATCCTGTGGGAGTCTTTTTGCTTCCTTTCTATGTTTTCTCAGGTAGAAAAGTTTTATTTGGGAAAAAAGGGTATTTTTTTCTAATCTCCCCCCGCCCCCCCCTCCCCAAAGCAATGTGGTGTTTTGTCAGTGTTGGGAAAGTCCTGCCTGAAAGTAATAGGAAATCATTCTTGGAAATTCTGTGGGCTATTTTGTTTTTCCCTAACATGGATGCAGAATCACTTTCAATTGTTTTTTATCTTTAAATTTAATATTACCTTTCATGAATGGTAACATTACTGTTAGCTGAATTCCCAGTGTCTAGCAGTCTGTACCGATATTTGGGGCCCAGTAACACTAGGCACTATATAAATACGTAAGAGGTAGTCCACTCCCCAAAGAACTTACTATCTAAAACAGACAAGATAAGGAGTGGGAGAAGAAGAATGGAACCTACAAGTAGAGTAATAATTGGCAAACCCCAACTTTAGTCTCCTTTTCTTGTTTGTTTCATTTGTTCTGTTTTTGAAAATGCTGTGGCAAAATTGAGGACCAGGGACAGACAGCAACTATTTTCCTCTGTTATATTGGGGTGTTTTTTTTAAATTTAAAAATAATGAAAAGGGTTCTACTTTGCATCTTACAAGCTCAGCAATAAAGGTAACTTTTAATCTAAAATGAAATTTGAGTGGAAAGAAGCAAGAATTTATTACTCAGTTCTTTCACAGATACATGTTCAGTATTTACATTGGAAAGGGCCAAATGGGTCAGTACTTCTAATCTTATATCAGCAGCCCAGCGCAGACAAGGTAGAGTATCAGTCCTAGACCATGTGAATCAGTTTGTGTGTGTGCTGTGGATTAGAGGTTATTTTGGCTTTATTCTGATAGTACTAGAACACTTTTTGTATCATGTATTGTCTGGACACGAGGTACAGGAAATAGAAGCTGCCTCTCAGATTCTGTGGCAAGCTAAAATGGTGGGTTCCCACCCCCTCGCCCCAGTGTGAGTGATCATCATCATATTTTCATATTTAGAGTTGGTTTAGGAAATGTTCCTCCAGTCATTCTTTTCACTGATATTAATGATGTAACTATGTGTCCTGAACAGAAATTTATCATAAAAATTAATTGTGAAACATTTATAATTTATCATTATTTTCTTTAATGATTAGGAATCACTTGATATGTTTGTTAGTGATTACTTTGTTTTTTAAGCACCTGCTGACATTAGTGAAAAGCATGCTTAGTTTGATTTGATTTGGAATGGCATGTTGTGCACCTTGGAGTGATTCTGCATCATCAATAAGTGAAATGGTTTAGCCTGCAATTACTCATCATAAGAAAAATAGTAACACTTCACAGTGTGATCAATAAATCTTTGTTCTTGTGGTGGTTATTGCAGCCTGATCTGATGCGGTGCTGAAGTTAGTGACTTTAATGGGAACTACAGGTGCTCAGCAGTATTGTCCGTTGCCATCATCTCATTATGCAGTTAAGCTTCTTTGATGTCCCACCTACCCACCAGCCCTGAGCAGTGCACAGATTGGAAATAATTTGTTTCCAGTGCCTCCCAAGAAAAACATCTCTACACCTATTGTCTTTTTAAAAACATTAAATCCTAAATTCTCCACTGCCTTAAAATATCACAACATTTATTTCATTGTGCCAGCTTATGTCAGTGGTGAATTTGACCCTGTGGATGTAAATATTTTCTCACCTAACATTTTCTTCCTATTTCTAATTGATATGTAATGTAAGCAACTATTACAGATTGTGTGTGCTGTCCTGGCCTCTGTGAATCAGTGGGAGTTTTTCTTGTTTCTGAGCTGCTTCAGCAAAATTAATAATGATTGGCTATTTGTTTGTCAAGGCTGGGCAAGAACTTCTCATTCACTTGATGCCTCTGAAGAAAATGATGGTTGGTCTAGTGCTGAGGACCCACTTAATTCATCAGACGCAGAGGAAGAAGAAGGAGGAGTGGGAGAAGAGATAAAGCTGGTAACCAGAAATATTTTCCTACCCATTTAGTGAAATGTATATTGCTAATTAATATAATAAAAGTATCTAGTACATGGGAATTTTGCTTGAGCTTGCAGGAAAAAAAATACAACCCTAGGCTTGATGTCCTTAATCCAGCAAAATTCACAATACCACCAATTTAAGGTTGGGTTTGCATAAGTACCTTGTGAACTTTTTTTTGTCCTTTGGGCTCATGGGATCTGTGGTTGTTTATATTCCATACAATAGAATTATGAAAACCAACATGGGTGTCTATTGTTTACTGCCTCTGTCATGAAAAATAGTGAGTTAGAAAGCGATATTATCCAGGGAAATCACATATATAAATGTATTTGGAACCTAGTGAGGGTTTGGGTTGGGGTTTTTTTTTTTTGCTTGTTTGTTTTTGTTGTTGTTGTTCATTGATATAATAGAGAGATGTACCAGTGCTTCAGAGGGGTAGCCGAGTTAGACTGTAACTGGAAAAACTTTAAAAACAACAAATAGTCTTGCAGTACCACCTTAGAGACTAACAAAACATGTAGATGGTACCATGAGCTTTCATGGGCACAACCCACTTCTTCAGATGAATGGTGTTATTAAAGGTCCAGTTTCTAAATAAATAGAGGATTAGGGAGGGGGGAGAGAAGGAAAAAGAAAGAAAAAAGGGAAAAGAAACAGTCAATTAGAGTGTCCATGCTACATAAAGCTGATAGAGAAGATACTAACTATTCTTTCCTACCCATTGTTCAGTTTTTTATGTCATTAATATGTACCAGTGTTTCTCAGAAAGTCATTCAGAATGTTTGTGATAATAAATATACTGACTTCACATATTGGTGAATGGTTAGGTTTATTGTCCCTCAAAGTAAATATTCACTTTGGCTACACTGTTGTTTTAAAAAATTACAATAGCTACTTAATTTTTGTCAGTATCTATTATTTTTAATGTACAGCTTCATTTGTTTTCTTTCTGTGCCTTTAGACTCCTGGTAAATACACTGTTGTGACCGATTATGACAAACGAGGGTCTGAAGATCTTGCAGTAAAAAGTGGAGACCTCGTTCAGCTGATCTGTGAAGGGGAGGACAGACTTTGGTATGGAAAAATTGTGTGTAGCTACTTTAAAATGCACACTGGTAGCTCATCAATTACGATATATTATACTCTGTGCTGATTAGACCTCAGTCGGAGTATTGTGTCCAGTTCTGGGTACTACATTTCAAGAGAGATGTTGAAAAATTTAGAGAAGGTCCAGAGAAGAGCAACAAAAATTATTAAAGGCCTAGAAAACATGAGCTATGATGGAAGACTGAAAGAATTGGGCTTGTTCAGTTTAGAAAAGAGAAGACTAAGAGGGGACATGATAATGGTTTTCAAGTATCTAAAAAGGTGTTATAGAGAGGAGGGAGAAAAATTGTTCTCCTTGGCCTCTGAGGATAGGACAAGAAGCAATGGGCTTACATTGCAGCAAGGAAGGTTTAGGTTGGACATTAGGAAAAACTTCCTAACTGTCAGGGTGGGTAAACACTGGAATAAGTTGCCTAGAGAGATTGTGGAATCTCCATCACAAAGAAGGTTAGACAGACATCTGTCAGGGATGGTCCCGATGGTGCTTGATCCTGCTGTGAGGGCAGGAGACTGGATTTGATGACCTCTCAAGGTCCCTTCCAGTTCTATGATTATCTGAACAATCTCTGTGTGTATAAAAAGAACATACTTAAAAAATTAAATGAAACAATTTGACAGTAAAATTCTTCTTAGGTATGTGAAGAATCTGAGCACTGGGAAAGAAGGTTTGGTACCAGCCAACAATTTATTGATGCTCATTGGCAACTCAAAATCAGCTCAGTCTTTAAGCAGCTCTGGTAAGAGATTAATTGTAAATGTAGCAATTGTCAGTTTCGCTAAACATTTCTATAGTAAGCATTTTGAACAAACACATGACATAACGTGTGTCTTGTGATTGTTTTCCCTCCTCCTCCAGAATCAGGCACTGGCTGCAGTACTTTGAGTTCATCATCAAGTTACAGTGAAAGTGGCAATGCTGGCAGCACCAGCTTCTCAGATATGAAGGGCTAACATTAAAATTTCTCTCCTGGAAACTTTCACCATCCTGTGCAGACTTCCCAATGCTGGACTGAAATGGAGATCCAGCGTGTATGTGTTGCCTGTCTCATGTTTTAAATAGTGATTTATGGAGCCATCTCTGGGAAGAGCTCAATGAAAAAGTAGGTGAAGTCTGATATTCTACAGAAAAGTAAATTATCTAAAATGGGATCTTCTAGCAGCTTCTGATCTGAAGTGTGAGTCTCAACGTACATTTTCCCATGGATATTGCCATCAAGTTTCTATAGACACCTCATTTTACCACAACCAGAAGAAGAACCGGATTTAACAGGAATGTGTTCCTCTGTGATAAAACCTATAGTAGCATAATAAAATAAAAAATAATTGCATAATAAGGATACAAATACAGAAATAAGGATAAGAAATCTCAGTTTAAAGTTCATTCTCCCAAAAATCTTCTTCTAAGGATACTTCTGGGTTAATGCAGTGCATAAAGTCTCTTCTACAATACCTGGGAATTAAATGAAGGTCCAGCCATTCTCTTTTCTTGAATTTTTAGCACTGTGGTTTCCACAGTAAAATTCATCTTCACAGACTGTACTGCAAAAGAAATGAACGATTCATGGACCACAACAGCATCAAAAGAAGAGACTATTTTATCTTTTCCAGCATTTTTACTGTGTGTCCAATGGCCATTTTTGAGGTATTTTGGCCTCTAAACCAAGTTCTTTACCAAGAATCGCTGTGTTTACATAACATTGGCAATTTAATAGCATCTTTGATACAAAATTATTTTTCGTTACAAGGGTACACATTGAAACAAAAAATGTTTGTATTACTTAAGTGATTTCTTAATGGTTTCCAGTTAGAAGATGGTTACAGGAAAATGAAACTATTACAGCTGCACTATATAGCTGAAGAACTTTCCTAATGCTGATGATTTATTGTAAGGATTAGAAGAAACCTGAGCCTTTTAGCTAAGGATGTATGTTTGTAGATTTACTGAAAAGGATGGAAACATTTAAATAATTGTGTATTTTTTCTATGAAACTGAAGGGTGGGGAAATATACTTTATTTAAAAAAATCTGAACTACATTGTGGACAAATATTTTAATTTTTTTTAAAGGGAGGAAAATCATAAACATGCAGTTTTTCAGGGTATAATGTAAATGCTGTAAAAATTCACCTCATCAGATTTTCTTTGCAATTCAGCCTTACAAATGCACACAGGGTATTAGCTCGTGTGTATACTGTATTGAAAATTCCTTCAATTCATTCCTTGCTACATTCAGATATATGTATTTTTGCTTATACTGGAACATAATTTTTCCTGGTCTCTGTAACTATTACTTAAAATAATCTGGAATGTTGAGGGCTTGATTTTTTCAGAAGCACTGAATGCAGTGAGCTTCTGTTGTATTCAATGGGAGCTCTGGTGCTCAGCACCTAGAAGTCTAACTTAATATAAGAATTTCATACTCAATCATGGGAACAGCTAAAAGAGAAATGCCTCAGATGAACAATCTTACTTTTTCTACTTTCCAGAAATGATTCCTAACCCAATTACAATCAACATGCAGCTGGCTATGGCCCATGCATAAATGTGTGTATAAATATATGTGTGTATGTGTTTCTCTGTGTGTGTGTGTGTGTATGTGTGTGTGTACATATATATATTAATGTAAAGGATGTATTTATAGTCTTCATGCTGCTGAAAATGTGTCACTTTACAATTCATAACTACTTAGGTTTCTTGCAATACTGCAGTATGAAGGCTGATCAGGGTTTTTACTTTATACATTTCCAAAAAAGAATTTCTCTATTCCTTCCTTCCTTAAATTATCCTGTACAAAACTGTGCTGGCCAGGACTGTTTAGCCTGATCTGTGATAATGAAATAGCAATGTGCAGCGATATGGATTTGTCTTCTTGTAAGTTATTTTGTAAATGATCTGTAACATAATTTACTTAAATATATTGCTCCCAAACAGTCCTAGAATGAGACTGTGTCCTTTCAGCTGTCTCTGCAGCATCCTTTCCATTTTTTTGTGATCATATACACGTCATTGCACTTTAATACAGCACATTTTACCATTTCCTTTTCTACTGCTGTTGTAAATTGTAAGTATAAAGTCAGAGGTCTTTATTGGATGTATGAAAGTTTGATGAATAAATTTCAGCATTCCTTGTTGGATGTCCTCAAAATGGAGGTGCTGTTTGCTTTATTGTCTCAAGGTGCTTGAAACACTATTGCTCTATGTGTCCAGCAAGAACATAAATGCGTCAGTAGAACCCCACAGGGCTGTAATGACGGACTCCGAAAGCCAGGTTAAACTTTGTGTGTCCAAATGTTTTGCTCCTGTCTTTTAATCCACCTCTCAAAACTCCATTCCTACCTCTCCCCTGCTTTTCTGTTCCAACCCTCTGTTGCTTTCACAGGGCGCGGGAGATGGGACCACCCTGCTGATTGGATAAGATGCTGCCAGATTGACTTTGACAATAGCCAGATTTCTTGACTGCTTGTTGTAAATGTTTGGACTTCGGTTTGGTTTAATTCTGAGGAATTTGAGGAGGGTCTTTCACAGATTTGTTGTCCTCTGCTGGACACTTCCTAGATGGCTGTGAGGGGATCCAAATGCTGACTCCCACATGCTCTTAGCTTGCTGGGGGTAGGCAGAGTTTAGATACTGTCCCTGGGTTTAGATGTCTAGGTACACACTCCAGGTGCAGCCCTGGTGTTTGCTTTCACAGCGGGGGGCACCCTGAAGCCCCATTGCCTAGTTCCTAGAATTAGTGTTCTCTTCCTTTACTTAGCCTCCTGAGCATCTTGTGCATATTCCCCAGAATTTGAGTTTCTGATTTACAGTTTACCTCTTCAGGGACATACAATAGTGAAAATCTACAGACTGACTTTGCACAGGCTTGTAAAACACCATAATTCTTTACTTAGTAGCATGGGAAATGCGTGGAGCCATACAAAATAACAAATATACCCACAAGCATTTCCTTGGCACGAGTTTCTCACCATTCTGGAGCATTCTTTGGACTTGGGCAGAGACCTCACTCTTCTCCACAGGGGCAGAGCCAGAGTCCCTTTCCTGCACATGACTTCTCTTCATAATCTTGGTCTCTCTCTCTCTCTCTCTCTCTCTCTCTCATATATATAGTTAGCTGTTTCTGATCTTGGCTCATCCTGCAGTTAAACTAGTCTACCACATTGCTACAAAAGACTGCTTATCTCTTTCTTTTTCCTGCCCGAATGCTTCCTGTCTCTCCAAAAGTCTTTTCCCTTTCTTCTTCCTGCTTTTGACATCTTTGTACTATCAGGGAATTTTCCACTCTGTCCACTTCCCCCTCCCTGCACAGAGAGTTGCTAAAACTAACTTCAGCTAATCTCCTTAGCATACGCATTGTTCGATCAGCATACAGTTGTTAATGATTATCCATTGCCCTGGTCTGGTGGGTACTCTACCGCAGCCCATGTCAGCAAGTGGTGGAGTCCACATCCACACAGAGACATTCCCAAATAAAATAATTTTATAACCACCAGAATTCATAAAATTGTACATAGACAGGTCCCCTAATTTGTCTGGGGGTAGGGGAGGGAACATCAATGAGAAGTCTCCACCAGAAGGAAGGTGGAGGTAGGAGAGATTGGTTGCTAACTCTTAATTTAAAGCATCTGAAGAAGTAGGTGCTTTGGAGGACAAGGTCATAATTCAAAATTATCTGGAGAAACTGGAGAAATACTCTGAGGTAAATAGCATGAAGTTTAATAAGGACCAATGCAAAATACTCCACTTAGGAAGAAACAGTTTCACACATACAGAATGGGAAGTGACTGCCTAGGAAGGAGTACTGCAAAAAGGCATCTAGGGGTCATAGTGAAACACAAGCTAAATATGAGTCCACAATATTACGCTGTTGCAATAAAAGCAAACATGATTCTGGAATGCATTAACAGCAGTGTTATGAGCAAGACATGAGAAGTCATTCTTCTTCTCTACTCTGCACTGATTAGGCCTCAGCTGAAGTATTGTATCCAGTTCTGGGTACCACATTTCAAGAAAGATGTGGAAAAATTGGAGAAGGTCCAGAGAAGAGCAACAAGAATGGTTAAAGGTCTAAAGAACATGAGCTATGAAGGAAGACTGAAAGAATTGGGATTGTTTACTTTGGAAAGGAGAAGACTGAGAGGGGACATAACAGTTTTCAGGTATCTAAAAGGATGTCACAAGGAGGAGGGAGAAAAATTGTTCTCCTTGGCCTCTGAGGATAGGACAAGAAGTAATGGGATTAAATGCAGCAAGGGAGATTTCGGTTGGACATTAGGAAAAACTTCCTAATTGGCAGAGTGGTTAAACACTGGAATAAGTTGCCTATGTTGTGGAATCTTCATCTTTGGAGATATTTAAGAGCAGGTTAGACAGACATCGATCACGGATGGTTTAGATGGTACTGGGTCCTGCTGTTAAGGCAGGTGACTGGACTCGATGACCTCTCAAGGTCCCTTCAAATTCTAGTGTTCTATGATTCTAAGAACATACTTTAGTACTCTGAGCTAATGGTATCTTCAGGGCACCCAGCTGTGCCTAGATATTGGCCATATATCTTGTTTACTCATGAGTGGCCTCTGCGTAACCGAATAGGAAGCCCCAGAGATGGGCTCCAAGAGAGTCCAAGCTATAGAATGGCAGCTACCACATGGACTCCATAGCCTAAAAGGAAAATATTCCTAGGTCAGTTTTAGTCCAGTGGTATGTGGTAAAAATCTGGAATTTGTATTAAAATGTGAATAATGAGACACAACTATTTAACTCTTGTTTCCCACTGTAAGTACTGTAGTTTCCTTTCCTGGTTTCCTATTTTCTAGATACTTTGGATCAAGCAGAAGCACACTCCTCTAGTGAAGGTTCCCATGGAAGACTTCAGGATGAGTGTATGGTGCTGTGTTAAAACTATATTCATTAAACTAAGCTAAACTTTCAGATAATCAGTCTATAATTCTTCAAAGACTACACTGGTCTCCAACCTCCTTCTAGGAGCCCATGGGCTGTGTTTCCAAAAGTCTTGTCCCTTTCTTCTTCCTGTGAATCCTTTTTAAATCCTTCCTTTAATCCTTTTACTTTGAAGCATGGTGTGCAGTCTTCACTGGGATGAGAACACTACCTTCCTCCATACATGCAGATAAAAAATTAAAATTTGATTTGTGTAAATGAGGTCAGGCACTTTCAGATCTGGAATTTGCTTCTCCCACTTGGTGTAACAAAGCAGAGTTTGTTGACCTTAAAGACATGGTGTCAATCCCATCTAAATGCTGTACTACATAGGGTTGTTAGACAGTTACCATGTAAGCATGAGGCTTACTAGTTAACCAGCCCTTGCTAGTGAACTCCAGTGATGGCCAGCTGTGCCAGGCCAGAGCCGCCCTGGCCTCAGAGGGACTGATGCACTAGGTGGTGGGCTGCCAGGATCAGGCAGTGGGGCTCCAGGGCTATGGTGGGGCTTGATGTCGGGCCCTATGTTAAAATGGTTAACTGTATTGTGGGGATGTTAAAACAATAGTATGTAGTAGAAACACCTACAAGATTAAAATAGCTCCATTTTTTTCAGGCTTTTATCTATGGGAAGCTTTGAATCCATTTATGGTGACAATAATCAATATATGTTTATTATTTCTTAATTCAATGTTGTGAATTAAGAAAGGGCCTTTCCCAGCAGGATAAGGAGACCACAGATGCTCTGTTGGGGATCCATAAACGTAGAAAGGTCATGTTATGGCTTCCAATGGGGAAAAAATTTCCAGAGCTGTTACAAAAGAGTGCTTGGTAAATGGTCAGTGCAGGCGATCTCTGCCCTTCACAAACAGCTTGAAAGGATAAAGGCCAGCTGCTGCATGAGACTAGCCTCAGGCTTTTGGCAGAGATATTAACTTCGCTCTATTTGTTTTGTTCTAGGGAACTTTCAGAAACCTGCTTTTAATTCAATGTTTATCTAGTTATTTTAAGAATTTCTCACTGAGGAGTCAGTTTCAGGAAAACAAGTTAGGACCTTTCAGACGTTACTGCAGTTTTACACATGAAATTACATTCTGTTAGAAACAGGGCCCAAAATATGCTGTTGGCTTTACTGGGAAAAATTGTATCGAAATCTCTCTCTCTCTCTTCTCACATGACTTCAACCCATAGTAGTTGGAAATCCAGTCAAATGAATTCTTCTCTTAAGATTTCCACTTTAAGATGTTGGCCTAATCTAAGCCAGAACCAAATGCTCACATATGCCCGGACGTTAAGGGTCTGCTCCGGGGGTAGGGGGGACGACAAAACAAGTTGGATTGAGAACAGAGCTTTGCATATGTCAAATTGGAACTGAGGTTTGGCCAAAATTTGTATTCTATAGCAGATCACATCTGAGATGGGCTCAAATCAAATCCCAGATGTAAAGACCTCCTCTCCCTTTCCATGCACCCCAGTTTTGGAGTGCTCATCTTCCCAGCAACTTGACCCCACTTATGCAACTACTAGATCAGCTAATCATAGAATCCTAGAGCTGGAAGGGACCTTGAGAGGTTGAGTCCAGTCCCCTACCCTCATGGCAGGACCAAGCACCATCTAGATTATCCCTGATAGATGCCTATCTAACCTGCTCCAGTGATGGAGATTCCACAACCTCCCTAGGCAATTTATTCCAGTGTTTAACCAACCTAACAGGACGTTTTTCCTAATGTCCATCCTAAACCTCCCTTGCTGCAATTTAAGCCCATTGCTTCTTGTCCTATCCTCAGAGGCCAAGGAGAACAATTTTTCTCCCTCCTCCTAGTAAGACCCTGTAGCCCGTTGTGGGGCTCCAGAAGGGGTCCTCTCCCTCCGGGTCAGTGGGCGGCCACTCTGCCAATGTCCGTAGAGCCCCCTTTAGTCCTGGGCCTCAAGCCAATAGTCAGTCCAGTTCAATATCGTGGCCCAAGCTTTAGTTCAGGGCGGGCGACAGACAAACAGTCTTACGGCCCAGCCCTAGTGCAGGGCGGAGCAGCAAACAAACACAAACAGTTTTAAAGCCCAGCCCTAGTTCAGGGCAAACAAACAGTTTTAATAGTAGTTCATTAGCCCAGGCTTTATTTCAGGTGGGGCAGTAAACAATATAGTCAGTAGAGAACCCTGGCCCTGGGTCAGGGTGGGGCAGTGAGCAAACACGTCCGGAGGGACTGCCTGTTGGCCTGGTCTGAGGAGGCATCTGGGCCCCCCGGGGCCTGGGAGGGTGCCGGCCCCAACACCGCCAGCCCCCCTAGTAATCCAGCCTCCATGGCCACCCCTCTTATTACCAACAGCTCTGCTCGGGCACTGGGGTGTCTCACACCCCAACATGCCCAGGAAAACAGGCAGGCCCTGCCTCTGTCCAACCTGATTTGGTGGGGGCCGAGGAGGAGAGGGTAGCACAGTTGCTGCCAGGTGAGGGAGAGGACTTACCCCAGGGGGAGATTTCCCTGCCCCCCATTGTTCCTCCCTTGCCTCCCAGACCCCCCTGAGTACCACCTGCGCCCCTGGCCCTGCCCCTGCTGACCAGCCCTCTGTCTCAGAGAGCTGGACGGTCATTTGGAGGAAGCGCACAGCCTGCAGTCTGTGGGGTGGGCTCAATCTCCCCCCTCTGATGAGGAGGGTGGGAAGGCCTCCTACAAAATGCTGAGGGGGGCCACCGCTGTCGCCATCGCCCCCGACAAGTGTCAGCAGGTGGCGCCGGCTAAGTTTGCCATGGCAGCGGAGGGGGACACCCCTGTCCCCCTCATGGAGTTCATTCCCAAAGAGGCCTTGGATGGAGCCCCCCTCACACCTTTACCATCTGTACCCCCCCCCGTCATTACCACCAAGGCAATTGTTGCTATAGCAGCTGGTGGGGAGGATCTTGGGATGTGGGGATTGATTTTTAGCTCCATCTTTGAGGAGATCGAGGCCCTGGGTCTGACCCCACTTGCCCAGGGGGACGATGACCCCTTGCCAACGAGCCTCAGTCTGGGCAGTGACTCAGTTGTGCTGCCCCCTCTCCCTCCTTCTATTTCTCCCATGACCCAGGCAGCTGCCCCCATCCTCACGCTTGGGGCCTCCTCCACCAGGGTCAACTGGGTCAAGAGTCTGGCCTAGTGGTCAGTGACAGGTGGCAGGAAGGCTCCCTCCTACCCACGTTTCAGGCCATCAGGTGGAGCACACATCCTCTGCTCTATCTTGGCATTTTCTGACCACCGTGCATCCTCCGCTGGAGAACTGGCAGGGTTTGGAGGCCAGGGTGCGTGAGTGGCTGTGAAGATGGACAGGACTGTTCCAGGGTCTCTCCCTACGAGGGAGGGCAGTGGTGCTGAACCAACAGGTCCTGTCCGTGCTCTGGCACTGGCTCAACACCCTGAGCCTGGCCCTAGAGGTCCTGGCCAGACTCCAGAGGACAGCCCTGGAGTTCTTCTGGCCAGGGGTCTGGGTCTCTGCAGGGGTCCTGTGTCTCCCCCTGGAAGAGGGAGGGCAGGGCCTGGTCTGCACACGCAGCCAGGTCCGGAACTTCCACCACCAGGCCCTGCAGAGACTCCCCTAAAGTGGAGGTAGTCCAGCGTGGAGCACGTTGGCGTGCGCCTTCCTCCGGCGCCTCAGAGAGCTCCAATATGACCGGCAGCTCTTTTTCCTCCACCCAAGGGGTCTTCCGTGAGACCTCTCGCCTGCTGGAGTTCTACCAGGAACTGCTCCAGACCAGAAAGAAGTTGTTCTCGGCGACCAGGTCTGTTGTGGCCACCAAGGGAGCAGATCTCCTTGCGGAGCCCCTGCTTCATAATCCAGCTTTGTGCGTGCAGGTGGTGGAGTCTCCCTCGGTGTGCCAGAAGCTGATCCTGGCAGAAACCACCAAGGTCGGAGACCACCTGGACTATGATAGGGAGGACTAAGTGGATCCCCGAGTGCTCACTCAGCACATGGAGCTCTCCATCCTGCGAATCCTCCATCCGCCGAATCATCCTGCACGTACTCCAGGAGGTGAAGACGTCAAGAGCAGCCTGCTCTCGATTTCCTGCAGTACGAGGCAGTACGTCCTCTCGTGCAAGCGTTGTCTATGTATAACCAAAGGAAACATTTATTAAAAGGAGAAGGACCATGGCATTAATTTGCAAAAACACTGCAACAATGCTTCAAAAGTAGGTAAACACCTGGGCCACAGTATCTTGGGGCAGCTTCAGTTTTTCACCTTGCTATGTGAAGGATGAATGTCACTTTAACATGCCACTCTCCTTTTCCCACCACTGCACCCCACTCAGAACTGGCGGTCTGAGGTCAACGAAGGCCTGGAATCCAGGGGTGTCTTCAGGTGGGATCATATTCTGCCTTGGGGCAGTGGTCAAGTGAGGTCTCGACCGCTACTTGCTGCTGCCGCCTCCTGCCACTGCCCACCCATGTTACTGCCACCTCTGCTTCCTGCTGCTGCTGCTAACAGCAATGCTGAGTTCTGCACTTCCACCAGTTCTTAGCCAGTTCAGCTCTGTGTGATGTCAGTAGCAAGTCGGGAACCCCACAGCTCCTGCATCTCCTTCATTGCCATTGTCTATAACACTGTCCCCGCAGTCAATTCTTGCAGCAGCCTGGCGGTGTTGCTAGAGCATCAGGAACATCCATTTACAGTGATAATTTGGAGAGTTTAACTAGCACAAGCAGCAGTTTGATGTTTGTTATAGATTTGAACCAATTGCCTGGTTATCAGGGGTCGACGTTCATGTTTACATTAGCTTTCATTTTTATGCAGAATGTATTTGGACAGCAGTGTGGCGCCCCCCCCCCTCGAGTTTAACAGAACACTTTATTTTTTTTAATCTATTTTTGCTCCATTTTTCCCACACCTGTTGTTTCCTATAAGAACTGTGTACCTTAAAAAGCAGCACACAACATCTGAAACACAAGTTTTAAAAAGAAAATTCATTAACTCAGATTTACAGCTGGTCAGCATTTTTTACACAAAACATTTCTTTGTGTAAAAACAATAATTTCAATGGAAATACAGACTAGGGAATGTTATATGTATTTTAATTAGGATTCATCTTTATAGGCTCTAATGTAACTTTTTCTTTTAGGCTGAAGATTCCAGAAGGCAAGCATCTGAGTTATATCTAGTTCCAGAAAGTTCATTTGTCTGTTTTCAGATTTGCAAAGAAGAAACTAGAAATGATCCAACTGATCATAAAAGTTTGAATACATTTTTAATTTCATTCATGAATGAATGTTCAGTGACTGGTTATTTTAAAAGAACCATAGCAATCAGCTTTTATAGATAGATGGATGTTTGTAAGCTGATTATATAATGTTATCTCGAGCCTTTTTCACCTAGATATGATCATCACAGAACAATACCTCAAGGAAGTATAGCACTAACTTGAAAGCAATAAAGCATGGTTACGTTGCATTGGCTCTTAGAAATATTTCTAAAGCACAAGAAAGACAAGAAATGCACTATGCTAGAAGAAAGGGAAAACTACAATCAGGGCTTGGGACTGTGTCGCATAAATGGTGGATTTGCTATAACTTGAAGGTTTTAAACCATGATTAGAGGACTTCAGTAACTCTGACAGATGTTAGCCATCTGTTACAGGAATAGGTGAGTGAAGCTCTGTGTCCTACAATATGCAGGAAGCCACACTAGATGATCATGAAGGTTCCTTCTGACTTTGAAGTCTGGCCTTAAAGCTTCTTCAAAAGTGGTGCCTGGATTTTTAATTTGAGAGGCAGGTAGAAGGTGATCAGACATGCAGTTTGTAGTACGTAAAATACTGAATATTTTAAAGGACAAGTTTAAACAGGATTTTTCCAGCTGATGCTTGACAATTAGGACCTATGTCAAATGTGGCTGCACTGAGTTGTATGGCTCCAGAACAGGTCTCACTCCTGATTTGTCTAAGACCTTGAAGGAAGGTGCTGCAGGGCTGAACAGTTAAGGTTGCAAACTATAAGAGTCAAGGGTGAGACTGTGAAGCCTCATTTTTGAGGGTAAAAATCCTCCCCCTCCCCCCCCCCCCCGAGGAAAGATTGATGTTCCAGAAGCCCCAGAACTGATCACTTTAATGAGTGGCTGTCCCATCATCCACCAACATGTCACCCCAGCCTTTGATCTGTTCCCCCCCATATCCAAAAGAGGCCCATTAGTGAGAAACACTATGCCAGCAGAATAGCACTGTCTGGTTCCTTGACTGCAGGCTAGAAGACTGAAAGCTGAAGAGTTTGCAAACCCTGCCTCCTTTTCTATTTTTGTCATTTTATTTTTAATAGCTGGGCAACTTCCCAGCCTCAGTTTCTGGGTATGGGAGTAAAAGTGAGACAGTGTGTGAGAGCACACAGGCTCCAGAAAGAAAGTTCCCCATGTTTAAACAACCCTAAATATTGTGTCATAAAAGCTATTCATTGACATGTGTTCTGTGGTTAGTATTCAAAAGTCCTAGGAGAATTGAATTGATCATCCATAATTTCTGAGACTAGCTGGGCGAGGTCCTATCTTTTATGGGTGGTGAGAGAGACAAGCTTTTGTGCCATGTAGAGCTCTTCCTCTGGTCGCAGGTGTAATTTCTGGTAGATAAGAGTTGTTGGTTTTGTTCTATCATCTCAAAGTGGGAGTGGGAGGAGTAGCCACCATGCAAAAAATAAAACCCAAGGGGGAAGTTCTATAAGTGGTTTTGAGGTCATGGTTGAGACATTAAATAATTTGGTTTTAATATTAACGCAGTTATAGATTTTATTGATTTTGGTAAAATTATGTAGTTAGAATGTATAATTACATGACCTCTTTAGAATGCTCTTTAAAATTGATATGGATTGGGGTTGGGGGTTTTTTGCATTCATTTGATGATTTAACTCCAATCCAATACTGCAACTAGCTTGTTGATTTGATTGTTTTGATATTGATTTACTAGCTGTCCTGTTTCATTTTTAGTGTAACTTTGGTGGTACATTCCCTTGGTCTTATTTCTGTTTAGCTTTTAATGAAATTTATTCAAAGATACAGAGTCACATTTCTTTCAGTAATTAACAAGTTTCTAGAATGTTTGAGGTTGAGGAGATTCTAACAAGTTAACCTAAAAGCCTGACTAGCCCCCCAATTTTTTTTCTTTTTTGTTTTAAAATGCTCATTAGAACCAAAGAGAAATCACATTTTGGTATTCAAAATACAATTTCAACTGGACAAATCTTTTCATTTCAATCAAAAGTGTCAACATTTTCCACTTCAGCATTTCTACTTTGAATCTTTTTGGAATTTTTGTTTCATTAATATTTTCAGCATTTCAATTTTTCATTCCAATTTGGACACAGAGTTCCACTGAAATGTTGAAATTTCTTATAAAAAGAAAATTCTATTTTTCCTTCAACTTTACCTGAATTACTCCAGGTGGACGGGAGTCAAACATTGGAAAAACATAGGGCTACCACCACCAAGCTGCAAGATTTGTATGGCAGATTCAAGGGCTACCCTCAGAGAGACTAAAAAGAGGGGTGAACATTTGGGATTAGGAATTCTCTGAGACAGAAAACACAGAAGGCTTGTTTTGGATGCTGCTGGCCCAGGTCCTAAAAAGAGGGAAGATAATTTCTACTGTAAGTAATGCAGCTCTTCAAGGTAAGTTGCCAGGGCTGGCTTTGTTGAGGTTACTAGGCAACAACTTTAGGAAAGGGGTCTGTGACTATGAAGCTAATTAGGGGGAAAGTCCCATGGGAAACTTCATTGGTGCTCTTTTTTGAGTGGATGCTGAAACCATCCAATACTTGCTCTTCTGGTGATGCCTGCCAGTGTCATCACCACTCAGCCTAATTACACCAGTATTTCTTTGAATGAAGTGTTTCACTACATGACTCGTATATTACCTACGTTCCCACTACTGGAGCTTCCCTTCCATAGTATTTGTATTGCAATCACAAGCAAACAGTTAAATCAGAACCTCACAGGTTTGAGATACCAATAAAATGAGAGGGGAAAAATGTAAAATGTCATATGCATCACACAGAATGTACAACAGCAGTGTAATACCATTGTATGATTGATGTAATTAAGAGGGTTTGGGAACAAAATCTGATTTAGAAGTCAAATAAAGTAGACGGAAATCCATAGTCTTAGTACACAAGTACATGGAAATGCTTGCTGGTGAAGTTAGGTTTTTTAAAAAGTAAAAGTGTTAAGAGTCTGCAATGTATCCAAACATCTGTCTTTTCTTCCAACTGGCCCCTTACGGAGGTTTAGAAAAAAGACTAAAACGTGGCACCAAGCAAGCGCTCCAAATATAGTAATAAATTCTCATCCAAAGGGGTTTTTTTGTGTGTGTGTAAGTGCCATCCCTTGTATAGGATGAGTCAAAGAAGTTTAAAAAAAAAAAAAGGCCACTGAATGTGGTGGTAGATAAAGAAATGTCACACACGGGGCCCTATGCTCTCACTTGCATGACAGGAAGAGACTCCCTCAGACAGGACAGTGGCTTTTCTGTTCTAAGAAGATAAGATAAGAAAAATTGTAGTGTGGCTCTGACAAATATATTCTTATCTGAACTCTTGGAAAAGCTGCAATATGGTCTTGCTGTTCCTCACTCAGAGCTGCAAACAAAAAACATATTGGTCTGTCTAGACTACAGGGGTTTTTCGAAAAAATTTTACCTGTGTCTAGACTGCTGCCACGTTCTGTCAACAGTAAATCAAAAGAACACAGTGGTTTTGTTGACTGCAGAAAACCTCGTTTTACGAGAAATAATGCCTTTTTTCAAAAGTGCTCTTTTGAAAAAAGGCACTATGTAATGCAAACTGTGCTTTTTTGAAAGAGCATCCAGACTGCGGCTTGCTTTTTCAAAAGTACTGGTTGTAGTCTAGATGCTATTTTTCGAAAGAGGCTTTTTCAAAAGTATCTTTCGAAAAAGCCTCTTTCGAAAAAGGCGTGTCGTCTTGACGTAGCCATAGTTGCAGTCTCTGCTCTTATCCCCTTCCCCATGGTCAGTGGAGACAGATTTCCTTCCCAGTTTGCCCTCCTCCCCTTGTCTCTTTCCTTGAACACAGGACCCCTCCCACCTTGTCTATTCACCCGAGAAACCTCCCCACTGAGTAGCAGAGCTTCCCACCCCATTTCCTACTCTTCGCCTGCCTTGCTTCTGCCAAAAGCCTCATTTCTCTGCAGATCATCACTTCCTCAGGTGGTTTTTCCTCTGAATGCCTATCATAGTCCCCCCATCCCCCAGCTAGTTCCAGGCTAAAGGAGAGTTTGGGAATGGGAGGGTGAGGTGGGGGTGGGGTTAGGGTTAGGTGAGGATAGGCCGAGGTACGAATGGGGATTTCCAATAGCAGAGAGGCAGAGTATTTTGAGACTAACTCATTGTTATAATGTCTTGTGTTCTCCAGCAGTCAGACTCCTTCCCTCTTTCCTGGAACAGCTCCCACCATTAGCCTCTGAAAATTCCAGGAAATGAGTTTTTTGGGAATTAGCCAGAGTCCAATAAATAAAAGATGCCCTAAAAGGTCAGTTTTTCCATATTGTAAACCAGATGTCCAAAAAGGATGTACATCACCGCACATAAAGTCTGAGTTACAAGAACAGTGTAAATAATACATATAGATAGGCAGGACTCTTGGATTTCTCAGGTGACAGAGACTACTTCTTTGGTAGTCACTTATGACTTCAGCAGGGAGATGATGATGATGATGATGATGAAACGTGGCAATAGTATAAAAATGGTGCTTCCCTTCATTGTTCTGATGTGCACAAAGCAGATGCTTTCTTTTAACCTCATGAAGTGAAGAATTGACTGGAAAATACCCCAGACCCTAAGGAATGCTCCAATCCCCATTGATAAATCATTGCATCTAACTTTGCTGATATCTTAGTCAAATCTTTGCTTAAGAATGTTGTAAATTATGTGTTCTGATACAATTAGCCCTTGATAGACATGAATACATAGGAATGCTTATATTCCAGGTATAACTTTAGCTGTCGACTTGGTCAAACTACTACAATTATTAATTAAATGGAATTTTGCTCCATTCTTTTCTTTCCAATACACTGCAAGTCCTTTGTATAGAAGTCCATGGTGATAAGGTACACAGCTCCTTCACTGCAGCAAAATGAGACCAAAGTAGAACCTGGTATTCTTTGTTTGTTAATTAGTGTTGCAATATAAAATCTGATGGTGGTTCAGGGTTCCCACTGGGGACCACAAAGAAAAGCAACATGATACATTTGAAAACATCAATAATGTGATCCGCTTCAAAGATACTCCAGATCTTTACCTTGAACCCCCCCCCCCCAATCTTGGAGTTCTGATTCATCTGTGAATTGGGAGTGGCGACATACAAAATGTAATGGCGTGCTATCCAGGCTGTAATTTGGCACTCATAGTCCACATTTAATAGTATGCTGTGCTGTTAGTGAGAACACACTACAACATCCATAATGTTCAGTATAGCCTTTGGGCACTATGAATGGGAATTCTTCTCAGCTAAGATTTTTGCCTGTTTTTTAAGACCATGTAGGGGATTAGTTGGTACGTTTCTGCACGAATAGAATTATTTGCATGGGGTTTAGCTCTCTGTGTTTAATGACTACCCAACTCCTCCTCCAGGTCAAAGCCTTTGAAATAGAGAGCTTTCACCATGTTGACATTTCAGCAAGTGCTGCAAGATATTGGGACACTGACATTTCTGTTTCATCATGGCTTCCAGTAACTATGTGGTTTTGCTTCTCTGCTTTATGCTGTTGCTAACTCTTTCTCCAGCTACAGGTATGTCCCAGGAAACTGCTGTAATGATCATTATTTATTGCTTTGTTAATCACATGATTCTTGAGAGGAGTTTTGGATCATCTACAGCAATGGCTGTACAGAACAATTCCTAATGAATGTGTCTAAGTCTGCACAGGTGTTCTAATGTGCTCATTGTTTTGGGTGGCAATTGTGTTCATGCTCTTACTATACCAATTGGGAAAAATTCCTGCTAGGCTCATAGATGAATAAGTTATCTCAATATGTGCATCAGAATCAGCTCCCAGGGAACCAAAGGGCACTAGTAATAATAGAGTTCAGTCAGTCCACAGAGTGACACCCTCACCCCCCCTTCACCAAGACTTGATCAACAATAAAAAAAAATACAATTCTACAAAGATTTCCGTACACCTTCCTAGCTATAGAATGGTGGGGCCCCTAGATATCTCTTCACTTCAGTAAGTTAATGAGGACAAGTGCAGTAAGAAAGCAATTGCAAAAAATTAAAAATAACAATATTCAACAGAATGAAAGGATGAAACCTGATATGAGCATAAGAAAAAGACATTGCACTGTGTGTATTATAGTAAATACGTATACAGATGTAATTATCATGGTAGGCCATCTACAGTAATCCCTTTTGTGTTTTTAAATATATGTATGTATGTTAGTGATAATGTGGAGGCTGGTAATCCAGGAATGGAAATACTCTAGTACAAGTATGAGTGGAGTAAACTTCCAAACCCCCCCTCCTATCAGTGTGGCTGAACACTGCCTTGCAGAGAGAGCTCCAAATGGAAGACTGTTCATTTTCCATTGGAAATTATGTTGGAGAGGGAATATTTTGGGACTACTCTGCTCAAGCTCCATCCTCTATCCCCAGCTTTACCCACCAGCCCAGAGTAGTTGCATGTTTCCGTCAAAATGCTCAGAAGTAAAATTGTCACTAGGCTTCAGAATCAACTAATTAATATGTGGTAAGACATTGTTCACCTCATAGACTGATTGTTTTTTACAGTCTACTATGTAGAGATTCAGAAATACATCACTGAGTTGCATTATTTATTATCCGTTACTAGCATTATCTGTCTCGTTGCGACGGTAGACGCCACTCAGGTTGGCCTGGTGTGGAAGTGGGGCAAAAGCAGACCTGGCAGCCATCTTGTCCATGAAGGACCCGCTGCTCCACCGCCACCTCACACTGTCTGCGCACACAGTGCACTCTCAGCTGCTGAGAGCACCATGGAGCCACTGGAGTGTGTCATCCAGGTGCCAGTAGGCTGCATCCTGGCCAGCCTGCCCAACTCCCTCCAAGGCGCAGCCTCCATTCCACACTTGGCTAACTTATTCCCTGGAGCAGCATCTGGCTGCCACATAGGAGTGATTGTTACAATAAATAAACCCTATGACAGACACTGGATCTGGGAGGTTCTAGGGTCCCAGCTCTGCCTCAGTGGGATCAGCCCAGGGAGGTGGGCTGCTCTCCTGTCCCTTGTGGCCTGGGCAAACTGAGCCAGCATTGTCCCCAGCTGCAGCCCTAGGTTGGGGGAATGTGGTGCTGGGAGCTTCCCTCACCTGGGAGAGGGCAGGGCACTGGGGGGGAGCTGCCCTGCAGGGAAGGCACTGAAAGCAGGGAGTGCTACGCCTCCACTCCACCCACCCCCCATGTGCTGGCATTGCACCCCCAGGCCCCATCCCACAGGGTAGGGCCCAGGGCTGCTCTCCCTGCCTGCACAGCACCCCCACCCCAGGGACAGTTGTTGCTCTGCTCACTTCAGCCAGAGCAAGTGGCTCAGTGACCCAGCTGCTCACCCCTTCCAGCTCCAGCCCTGGAGAAGCTGGTAACCCACCTCCCTACCCTCAGCTGGTGCTAACTCTAGCCCTGGGTAAGCTGGAGGCAGCTGCCCAGCTGCAGGACTCAAACCCACAATCCCAAGTTCTGGAGGCTGATGCTTTATCCATTTGGCCTCTGGAAGACCCACCCCAGACCCAGACTTCTCAAGTCTTCCAGTGTATTCTCAAATGTTCTGTGTGACAGCGTGATGGATACCTTGCCTTTTATAATAGTATAGAGATAATTTCATATTAATTTAGCATTTGTTTATTGATGGTGCCTAAAGGCAGAAGCCCGGACTGGGTCTCTGCTACAGAACAACTGTAACTCTTATTTAAAAAAAAGTTCACATTTTGCAGAAACTGGTGTAGAAAGGAGATGTGTTCTCTTGCACAGCACAGTGCTGTGTAGCACACCGACTTGACTTCTGCTCCTCTTGCATGTTAAGGGTGTGTCTACCCAGAGGCACCATTTTGGAATAACAATGCGAATGTCTACGCAGCAATTCCATTACAGTAGAGTCCTGATCATCCAGCCTTCGCTTATCCGACTTTCCGGTTTATCCGACATAGCCATTCGACGTGCTATTTACGCGTCCATGCGTCACGTACCGCCATGGCCGTAACTTCGTTTGTTCCTCTGCGCCAGTGAATTATGTTTGTGCTGTGATTGTGTTTCATTTTTCCAGTTGCATGTTCCCCTTAGTGTAATATAATTTTATTGTTTGAGAAACATGGCATGAGAAAGGAGAAAAAAAGTGGTTCTTTCCATTGTACAAAAACTTGAAGCGTTAAAGAGAGTAGACAAAGGCGAGTCCGTGCTAAAAATTGCATCTGAACTCAGTGTGGGGCGAGTTACAGTTGGTGACTGGAAGAGGAAAAGAAGTGAATTAGAAAAGTGGTGCTCTGATTGACTCTCAAGTGCAGGACTGAAGGACAGAAAAACAATGAAAAAATGTGAATATGAAAAAGTGAGCGAAGCTTTGTTCTTATGGTTCACACAGCAAAGGGATAAGGGCATGCCTATCACAGGCCCAATTCTGCAAGAGAAAGCTCTGAGTTTCCAAAAGGAATTTAATGAAGGGGAACCTGATTTCATGGCTAGTGTAGGCTGGCTTGATCGCTGGAAAAAAAAGATACAGGTTAAGGCAGCTCAGTATATGTGGCAAAAAAGTATCAGCAAATCAGGAAGGGTTTCTGAAATGTAAAGCAAATTTTCATTGTCTCATCAACAATGAAGGATTATCAGGTGAGCAGATATAGAACTGCGATGAGACAGGCTTAAACTATAAAATGCTACCTTCAAAAACTCTAGCTTCCCGAGCTTAAGCTTCAGCTCCTGGATATAAATGAAGTAAAGAAAGAGTGATGATTCTAGCCTGTAGTAACGCTACTGGTAACCACAAACTAAGACTCACGTTTATTGGAAAGGCAAAAAACCCACAAGCTTTCAAAAGCATAGCCCCTCCTGCTCTACCAGTTTCGTACAAGAATCAGAGGAATGCATGGATGGATTCAGCAATTTTCTGAAGCTGGTTTTTCAATGAATTTCTTCCTTCAGTAGAACAGTTTTTGAATTCGCTAAACCTACCAAGGAAAGCAATCCTTGTCATTGATAATGCGCCATCTCATCCTCATGAGGATGAACTGATCAGTGGGGACATTAGAGTGATTTTTCTTCCTTCTAATATCACCTCGTTGTGTCAGCCTATGGACCAGGGTGTGCTTGAAGCATTAAAGAAAAAATATCATCTTAAGCTTTTAACTACGCTCATTGAGGTGATAGACAATGGAAATGGTATGCTACATAAGCGAAGGACAGTGAACATAAATGATGTTATTTATTGGATCGCACAATCATGTGAAGAGATTGAACCGCAAACTCTGGCAAGATCATGGAGACAGTTACTTTTGGAAGACAAAAACATACAAGAAATGGTGCAAGAAAATTGTGATAACCTGCTACCTTTGTTACAACAAATTCCAGGCTGTGAGAAGGTGAATGATGATGATATACAGGAATGGATGGAGAAAGACGAGCAACAAGAACTGACTGACCACGACATAATAGCTCTGTCAACAGTGAATCGGGATGACAATGACAATGAAGATGTTGAAGATGAAGATACAAATGACAATGACAAAACGGACAGAATTAGTCATAGCGAAGGGGTCAAGGCTCTCAAGGCGGCACTGGCTTACATTGAACAACAAGGGGAGGCAACTGCTACTGATGTTATGTTATTGAGACAACATAGGAAGAGAAACAAAGCTGGGAAACAAACGTCAATCACTAATTTTTTTAAACAATAACTTTAGCGTTTTGCCATACTGCATACTAGATGTTCTGTACTCTGTTATGTTAGTTGTTCTGTAGAATAATAAGTAATAAACCTGATTTCATACCAGTTTCCATATTATCCAACATTTTCGTTAATCTGACCACCCCTCGGTCCCATTTAGGTCAGATAATCGGGACTCTACTGTGTTTTGAAATGGCTTATTTCAAAATAACGTGCCACTTGTCTAATTTCCAGCAATGTTGTTGTTGTTTGACTGCCAGAACTAAAGGAAATCCTGTCCTACTTTTTTTCAAACCTACCCACGTGATGAATGGTAAATCTTCATGAATTATTTGGGTGCAGAACTGCTATAATTCTAAAATCACTACCATCTTCTCTAAAGTTTTGGTCTGCATAAAGACATGGAATATATCACTTTACTTTTTAAATTCAGGCTGTTTGCCACATTATTTACTTATGCTGCTGTACATGAGGTAAAGTGATGTACCTCATGTATAGCAGCATAAGTAAATAATGTGTCTCTACCTGCTTTAAATATTGTGGCAAACAGCCTGAATTTAAAAAGTAAAGGGACCTGAACTCTGAGTGGCTTACAGTAGACTCTTAGAGGATGTACAAACACCTCGGGAATGGAGGTTGTTTGTAACTCTGAACAAAGCATTACAGTTGTTCTTTCAAAAGTTTATAACTGAACATGGACATAATACAGCTTTGAAACTTTATTATGCAAAGAAAAATGCTCTTTTCTCTTTATTTGTATTAGCTTACATTTATCACAGTACTGTACTGCATCTGTGGTATATTTTTGTTTTGTTTCTTTTCTCTCTGCTGATGCTTTATTGTATACATCTGGTTCCAAATGAGGTATGTGGTTGACTGGTCAGTTCATAACCCTGAGTTCCTACTGTATTTTGTTTCTGAGGAGAGAAATGTGTATGCAGTGTGCCAATTATTTCAATTTTTCAGTCTTTTTAAAGCAGGAGCAGGCAAACAGCTTGCTGAAAAGACAAAGAAGAGCTAATAGCTTCCTTGAGGAGTTAAAAATAGGGTCACTAGAACGGGAGTGCTTTGAAGAATTGTGTTCCTATGAGGAAGCCAGAGAAATCTTCCAAGACTATAAAAGAACAGTAAGTAAGGAGTAGCACTGGCTAAGGAGTCTTTTGTTGGCCTGATCTTTATCTTACCTCTTCCTATCTTATTAGTAGAAACATAAATGGATTTTGCCTCTTAAAGCCTGAGATCTGTAAAGTGTATAGCATATAGGTTGAACCTCTCTAGTCTGGCATCCTCGAGACCTGATTGGTGCCAAATCAGAGAATTTGCTGAACCATGGGAGGTCAATATTGTCTAGCAGTATCACCAACACTTCCACTGCTTACTGGGCTCTTAGAAGACATGTGGGGGAAAATTAGACCTAAATAACAGCACAGAATGCTGAGAGCCAGGACTGGTGTCTATAAATAAACTTTATAGGACTGTGGGAAACTTGGCCACACCCATGATAAGTGGACATCCTGCTGACTAAAATGAAGTCGGACCACGGATGTTGCTGGACCAGAGAGTGCTGGATTAGAGAGGTTCAGCCTCTAGTACCTTTGTCTTATATTACCTTTGTCTTAAAATATACACAAATTAATATTGTGTAAAATTTTAGACATGTTCTCTGAGTAGCCACAACTTTCTTCACTCTTCAACCAACTATGTGCAATAACTCTATAATTTATTTGTTATGGTATTGTACATGCTCTTATCCTTTGTCCATGAAACGATACATTATATGTCTGGATAATTCCTTATGCCCTTTTTCCTCTCTTTTTTACAGATGGAATTCTGGCACACTTATGTTGGTATGAGAATTTCATGTGTTCTAATAATTTACTGAAATTACACCACTGCAATCCTTCCTGTGAGCCTTTGCTGACACTGTGTTTTTACAGATGCCAACCAGTGTGACTCTACCCCCTGTCAGAATGGTGGGACGTGTGTCGATCAATTTCAGGCTTATGTTTGCCTTTGCCCTGAGGAGTATAAGGGCAAAAACTGTGAGAGAGGTCAGATATTAAAACTTTAAAAAAAATCCTATTCAAATGTTAGATGCTCTGATAAATACATTGTTGATTTTAAAAAGGACTGGTAGCAAACAACATTACTGTGCAAATAGGGCTCCTCCTCTGAAACTTGTCAACATTACTGTGCGTCATTCTCACAGAAAATAGAATGCTGACACAGCAGTATTAACTATGTTTTATTCAGCATTGAGCAAACAGGTATTGCAGTCACTCTACATAATAGCCACATAATCATTACATAGTGTAGATCTTCTAAGGAGTTCATTTTTTTCACTCACCTGAGGGGAAAAGAGCATTTTTCTCACTGAATTATAGTAACCCTATGGGTTAGAAATGGCAATAGTGTGACACACCCCAACGTGCAATCTGCACTGCATAACCACTGTCCGTCCCCTCATTAACTCTCTTCTCCAGGCTGTCTCCTACATAGCTATGCTAGTGAAAAGCAAACCCCTCCAGACTCCTTTCCCTTAGCCATCAGTTTGCAGAGCCACACCCAGCAAAGTTACATGAATGCTCTTCCAAGCCACTTATGAACTGCACACAAGGAGACCCCAGCCTTCCACTCCAGAAAAGTGCATATTGAATTGCTCAAGATCAATGCAAGCTCACTAATGAGCTTGCCTCTCCTTTCAAAGGGTGGTGGACACGCACCAGCTCTGTGATCTGAGCAGTTCCCCCAGGCACTTTAGATAAACTCATTCGTTTAGACTAACCATCAAAATAAGTTTATTAACTAAACAAAAGTAGATTTTCAGTGATTATATGTGGGTAGGCATAAAGATCAGAGTTGGCTACATAAGAAATAAGAAATAAACGTACATTCTAAATCCTAAACTTTATCAGGTTGAACAAGATTTGAATCAAACAGTTTTTCTCACCCTGCTGGACTTTTCAGGCAGCTTTCAGGCTTTCTAGTTAAGACTATCCCTCCCTCCCCCCCCCCCCCAGTACAAAGAGATTTCTCTTTGTCTTCTAACGATCTTGCTTCCAGGTGTTGAGATGGAAAGGAGAGAGTAGGCCCATGGTGTCCCTCTTCTATAGGTGCAGGAAAAACCCATGCTGTGCTCTGGGATTAGGCAGACTTCGTGGTGTATGTGTGCTGCTGACCATCCTTCATTATGAATCGCAAAATGTTGCTTGCACTTTTTGTCTACTTATGGCTGGCATGCAAGGCTTCGATATATGTAATTTCTGTTCCCTCTCTGAGTGGCTAGTCGATGGGCATTTCCCAATCACTCAACATGTTTCAGTAACAAATAAGTAGCAGACTCTTGTAACTTCATATACAATGATGATGCATACATTTCCTCAGGACAGTAATGGTCAGCAGATAATGACTTTTGCAAGGGTACTTCACCAGACACACTTTGCCTTAGATTTATCATAATTTTGTAAAAGGGGTGGCCATGATAGCATAGACTGTCCGTGTATAAACACATGCAGAAAAGAACAGTCCTTACCTACACCTTCATTAAAAGCACAATGGGACAAATCCAATGTCCAGCAATGTCTGTGGGAGTCTTTCCACTGATGTCAAGCAGCATTGGTTCTAACGCAATATATTTAGTATTGAATTTAGTACATAAGCATAGTGTAGGCCCAAAGGAGGATCAGAAGCTTATCTGGTCTAACACTGTTATCTAACTAGTGGCTCTAACAACAGGTTGAACCTCTCTAGTCCAGCACCCTCAGGATCTGACCTGTGCCGAACCATGGGAAGTCAATGCTATCTAGCAGCATTACCAACACTTCCACTGCTTATTGGGCTCCTAGAAAAAATTTACGGGTAAATTAGAGCTAAGTAACAGCACAGAACACTGAGAGCCAGGACTGGTGGTTGTAAACAAACTTTATGGAACCATAGGAAACTTGGCCACACCCATGATAAGTGAACATCCAGCTAACTCAAATCATGCCAGGCCACAGATGTCACAAGACCAGAGAGTGCCAGACTAGAGAGGTTCAACCAGTACTGTTAAGCAACTGTAACAAGGCTTCTGTGATTTTAGTCCAGCTTATATACCCTCACCTCCTACACCCCTTCCCATTTCCTGTACTCTACTGATGCTTCTTTGCTGATGACTAGCTCTGTCTTCTTTGCACAGACCTATCTTTTTGCCACCTTCTCATGCTGTCCCACACTAGAACAACCTCTTAGTCAATATTTTCAAATCCTTTCACCACCTCCTTTAAAAATCTTGTGAAAACCCACCTCTTCACTAGTGTTTCCTATCTGGAATGTCCACACCATCCCACATGCTTATTCTGTCTCTTGTGGTTGTTTGTTCCACATGTTGCAGTTCATGTTTTCAGGGCAGGTAGAGTCCAATATTATGTATTGGATACATAATAATAATGATGATAAAGTACCCATACATGCTCAGCTATTCAGATGGCTTGAGTTAATGAACATTCAGACATGCTTTTTCTCCAGAAGAGAGGTCTTCTACTGCAGTGAATTATCCTCTGGCCTTTCCAGTGTATTACTGTGGGTGAAAGGAATACAATGATTACAGTTTTTAAACAAACATATTGCTAACAGTCTCTATATGGTTACCACAATGATAGTCTATTCCAATTCTTATAAACCATTTTGTGGTAACTGGAGACAAATGGTAATTATTTTGAATAGCAATCACCGTGTGTGTTTTGGTGCATTTTTTGAACTCTTTAATTTGTGCTGGAGTATTTAGTTCCCAGTTCTATACAGCTCTGTCATTAATGTGTGCTTGCATTTGCCCCCCAGGAGCAGCTTTCTTTATCAATATATCAACATTACTGAGTCACTGGTCAAAATTTCCAAGTATAATTGACTCAAGTTAAACACAAGACACCACATTCTGGAACTAATGTGGTCTTTTCCTGCATTTAGGTCTGAATGACACACTGAAGTGCATTAATGAAAATGGGCACTGTGAACATTATTGCATCGACAGTCCAACCACAATACGACAATGCTTTTGTGCAGAGGGTTACATGTTAGCAAGTGATGAAGTGTCCTGTATTCCCCAAGGTAAGATTATGAAAACCAAGTTATTACAGTAATGAAACTAATGGGCAGCAGGTTTAAAACAAATAAAAGGAAGTTCTTCTTCACACAGCGCATACTCAATCTGTGGAACTCCTTGCCTGAGGAGGTTGTGAAGGCTAGGACTATAACAGGGTTTAAAAGAGAACTAGATAAATTCATGGAGGTTAAGTCCATAAATGGCTATTAGCCAGGATGGGTAAGGAATGGTGTCCCTAGCCTCTCTTTGTCAGAGGGTGGAGATGGATGGCAGGAGAGAGATCGCTTGATCATTACCTGTTCGATTCACTCCCTCTGGGACACCTGGCATTGGCCACTGTCGGCAGACCCAGTATGTTGGTCTGACCCATTATGGCCATTCTTATGTTTTTATGTTCTTACAGTAACATATTTTCCTAGGAGGGCGGTGAAGCACTGGCATGGGTTACTTAGGGAGGTGGTAGAATCTCCATCCCTGGAGGTTTTTAAGTCCCAGCTTGAGAAAGCCCTGGCTGGGATAACTTAGTTGGGGTTGGTCCTGCTTTGGACAGATGGTTGGACTTGATGTCCTCCTGAGGTCTCTTCCAACCCTAATCTTCTATGATTCTATGGGTAACATCTTTTTATGGTGCTTCTCCGGGAGCTGTCCATTTGTGTTCAATGAATAGATGCTTCATAACTTTATTTCAATATGAGTTTTCATATACAATAGGCAGTTTATGGCCACAAAAAGACAACACCTCCAGCCTAACCTGGCTTCAAAGATGTTTTGCAAAGGCTGAGAATATAGAGATCAAAGACACTGATCTGTTAAGAGCTCCACCCTACAGAAAGGGTTGGTCAAAATGGTTGTCAGCTGCTGCAGCAAGACACAGGCAGCCTAAGATTCAGAGATCTGCACAGCCATGCTGCAACACAGCCTCCAATATAATGGAGAGCACCATGGCTGGTTCATGCCTAGTTATGGGCTGGAGGGTAAGACCAAGTAGAGGTGGGGCAGTTGGGGTGTGTAGAACTAGTTGTAAATTCACTTCTCTGAGTACTATGCACTGATGGGGCAAAATAAAACACTTCCATTGGGAAAGCTGCTTCTGGGTCCCTTCTTACAAGTGCCTAATGGATGTGCGAGGTGTCTGGAGTGACAGAGGGGTGCCACCTGGAGACCCCGTCAGGGAGTGACTGGATTGTGGTGTCCCACCCCAAAGAGAAGAGTGGGTACAGGCCTGTCATGTAAAAGGGGACCTGATGCAGCTATTAGCAGAGGGACAGGGGGAACAACTTGGCTACCTTCAGGTGTGAGTTGGCACCTTTTCAAGCTTATTACTCAGCTGACGAAAAGAAGTGTCTGACCCCACTTTTCATAAGGGGCTGGAGAACAAGCCCATCACACCCTCACCCGTTGGTGGCAGCTCCCATGCCGCCAGGCTGAGCCCAGCTCTGGGCACTACAATGTGGCACAAAGAGTCACATGGTGTAACCCCATGCGACATGTCACACCGCTGCTCACTCAAATTTATCCCAGCCACCCCATCATCATGACAGAAGCGGAGGCGGGGGAGAGCCAAACCTGAATGGTGCTGTACGCCAGGCTGCAACTCCCATAGGGAGGAGCTGAACCCAGCCCTGTGGTCAGGAGCCGTCACTGCAGGGTAGGTGCACAGCCGGCTTGCTGTCCTGCTTCCTCCCCCACGCTCCCTTCTGGCCTGCCTTTTGCTCCAAGCCAAGTTTAGGGTTTCAGTGCAGGGGCAGCGAGAGCAGCAAGCATGCTAACGTGTGACATTAACAAACCATGGGGTATAACTGATGGTGGCACCATCAGTGTCCATCACATACACCCCACCTGAGCTGCAAAACCTGGATCTGCCTGTGGAAAGGGGCACGTGAAGGGGACTAGAAAAAGGTCTCACCAGGGTCAGCTGACCCAGAGATGGTGACAACATTGATCATTTAGGGCAGGAGTGGGGAACCTTTTTTGGGTCAGGACCACTTACTTACAGAAAAATCAGTTGGGGGCTGCACACAAGTGAGAAGCAAAAAAAATCCCACCCCTCACCAACATGGGCTCCCCAATGCTGGGGGGAGCCCCGAGCCTCAGGAGCCAGATCCAAGGAAGCTGGGGGCTGCATCCCGCCCCCAGGCCTTCGGTTTTCCACCCCTGTTTTAGGGGCAGCACAAATTATATTTAATTTAATGTCCAAATAAAACATTGAGATACTAATAGTGTTATTTTTATTCCTCTTCAAATCACTAACAACCTCATTTACCCAAATCAGTTACACAATTTCCTATCTGCTGCTTCAGAGACTAGAATTTCATCCTCAGATGCTGCAGAATCCTGCAGATTTTAGATGCCACTTGTCACAGAGGACATGGGACCTTGTGCCCTCTGTGCACCTCAGGCCTAGAGGTTAGCAGTACTGAGGGAACAGGAAGTTAGAGTAGCAGACCTTGGTGTCATAGACGATTCAAAGATAACCCCTTGTCCTGCCTACTTAAAATGATGATCATGAAAACCCAGAAGGAATTAGAGGCACTAAACACACAGCATCAATGCTTTTCTCAGAGCCTCCAGTGATACCCAGGTGCAACTTCTTATCAAAGGGTCTATATTGTTCGGTAACACCACATGTGGGCAGTGTCTACAGAAAAAAAAATACATTTACCCACTCAGCAATTTAAAATATTCTGTGATTAGGCACACCACTAGATTACTGGCCAAATTCTCTGCTGATATGACTTCATGGAAGGAATTTTTTTTTTTTTTTTTTTTTTTTTGTAAAGAGTTGCCTAGCAGAGAATTTGGACCTGTGTGTTTTCCAGTGGATTCATTGTATTTAATCACACTTCTTACTATGATTTATTGTTTATTTTTCACAGTGGATTACCCATGTGGGCGAATCCCTGTTTTAGCAAAGCAAAGTGCAACTCAGCGGGGGAGAATTGTAGGTGGTTATGTCTGTCCCCCAGGTGAATGTCCATGGCAGGTGAGTTTTCTGTTTCATATTTTGTCATCTACTGAGTCCTTGGGAAAGATAAGCAAGCCCTCCATTCAGGCACTGAACAGCTGAAGGCAATGCAAGCTCCCTACGGTCACCACATCCCTGATATTGTGCCTTATCCCTCTGCTGGAGTGACTGCATTGCCAGGCACGAAATGGTAATTCAGCTGTCTCCATGCTCTGCCCATTCAGTCCTTGGCCTTACTGCTGAGGTTGCCCACAAGGGGGTCAGCTGTAGTTAGTGGGATTGTGAACTCTTGGGCAAAACAGGCAGAAACAATATTATTTTCTAGCAAAACTGTTCAAGGGAAGATTTTTGTTTGGTTTTATTGTCACATTTGCTTGTGTAAATCCAACATAATGCCTCTCAAGTCACTGGAGCTATTCCACATTTACATGGGGTGACTCCGCAAACCTTTTTAAGGGTTAAATACAACAAATATCAGTCAAAATGGATTGACAATACAATGGCCATCTGCTTGCTTATGACAGGAGCAGTCAGTGATTACATAAATATCTTTGCATTGTTCCTCGGCCATAGTGTAACAGTCTCACAAAACCGATTTCAAGGTTGGGAACAAAGTGACTCATGACTTGATGAATTATCAACATTGCTAGGGGGATGGGGAAAGAGAAACTAAAGAGAGAGAGATTAGCGATGCAAAATGCTCCCTAAACTCTGTATGTAGGGAAGCCAACTTGTCAGTTGTCTGCTTTGGGGCCAAATTCAAAGTTTCTTTTTGAGCAAACAGGAGAATAAAACCCTTTATTTCCGACTTGTAATGTTAGTAATTTAGATCAAAATACATTGCTGTATAAGCTTTAAATTCCAAAAAGCACAAGCCATACAATCATTGCCAAGCTCTCAGATGCTGATGGTTTCACTCTTGCTATCTTATTTTTACTCTCCATGAGTAGTACACTAAGTGTTACTTCTGCTTGCAGATGAAGGTGCTACTCAGCATGAGCATTTACAGCCTACTTATCAATGTGTTTGCATCAGAGGCTGGGATTTTCAAAGGGTCCAAAGAGAGTTAAGTGCTCAGCTCTACTGGGTTTCAATGGAAGCTGGATGCCTAGTTCCCATAATCTCCTGAATTACTTATAAATCTGAGTTACTAAAATGATTGGTCTAAAAACCTAGGCCCTGTTGGATTATGCAGCATAGTCCCTGCCTCAAAGAGTTAATGGTAACTTCACCAATCATCAGTTAGGAAAATGATGAGTAGACATGGTCCTTGCAGGCCAATTACAATGAATTTTTTCTGTAAAGTCTATAGAATTTCACAGCAAATGACTTGGTGTAACATAAAATTTTCTTGTGCATGTTTCAGGCTCTGCTAATAGAGAATGAGAAACAAAAGTGTGGAGGTTCACTGCTTGCGCCAAGCTGGGTGGTTACTGCTGCTCATTGCTTAGAAAACACACATCTAAAACTGCTCCAAGTAAAACTGGGTATGTCTTTCTCTTGCCTCACTTTTTTAGACTTTGTAGCCTAAAGTTTTTTTGTTACCTTCATTTTGTATAAATCCAGAGTAATACTTCTCAAGTTACAGGAGTTATCCCACTTTTGCCTGCGGTGACCTTGCACACATTTTTAGGGTTGTATCCAAAAAATATCTGTCCAAACTGATTGCAAATACACAGGCCATCTACTGGACTGGAGCAGTTCCTAAATGTCCCTGCCTTCTTACTCAGCCATAAAGTAATAGTCTTACAAAACAGATGTCAAGGCTGGGATAGAAGAGGCTCAAAACTTGCTGAATTATTGCCACAGTAACCAGGCTCTGGGACCAGATTTATTACCATGCAGAATGCAGAGGTGTGAATGGCGTCTGACTCTGCCCCATGAGGGGGGGAGACCCAGCCTTGAGAGTTTGGGGGCGGTGGCAGGCAGATCCAGTTGGCAGCATGACTCCAGCAGGAATGCTGCTGTCAAGGAATGGTAGAAGAGAGGGTTTCTCCATGGGTCTGCTGTACAATCAGGGAGAGCATAGTCAGTCCCTCTTGTTCTTGGCCCATGGATCCTCCAGAATGTCTTCCACATGCGGGGAGAAAGTAGGGGTGCAAACTATGGAGGTGGCACTCTGACAGGGGGGCTGGAACAATTCATAAACTGGGATGTGCTGAGAGCCACTATATAAACTGTAAATGCTGTCCATGATGGGAGCCACTTCAATCCACAGGGTGTGGCAGTGCCCCTCATTTCTTCTCTCCTGCAGCTGGCAAATGCAGATGACAGTGGAGTTACACTGCTCCCAGTGTCTGGTACTTAGCTTCTATACATAACCGTGCCATGGAACCTAGCCTACTCTTTTCTGTGCTAGAAGTTAGTCAATGAATAGCCAAGCTGGGTAGTTCTAATGCTGTCAAGGGGCCCTATAGAAGCAGTACCTCTCTACTCTGGTTGCTATAAATCTGTCGCTGAGCCCTGTAACACATCTTCTGTCAAGGGAGAAAGCTGGAATGAAGGAAGAGGCTCTAGGAGAGGCCTGCTGTGGTAACAAATACTGTGTCTGCTGAACCAGAGACAAGAATTAATTGGGCAGGATTCAGTAGTGGCCAAAGAAATGTAGTAATAGTAAGTAAGAAGAGAAGAAATGTCAGTTTAGTGGTTTCCTTCCATAAGAGCTGTGTGGAGTTAAGAAGCTTACTACCAATGTGAACCTGACCGGAGTTTATTTCCTTTTTTCAGGAGAACACAGAATAGATGAAGATGATGAAGGGGAGCAAGAAAGGAGGGTTTCTGAAATGATCATTCATGAAAATTATATTTCAGGAAAAACTGACCATGATATTGCCCTGCTGCGCCTGGAGGCACCTGTAAATTTCACTGATTACGTGGTACCCATATGTTTGCCTGAGAAACAGTTTGCAATGTATGAGCTGTCTTCCATTAAGTTCTCCACTGTGAGCGGATGGGGGCGTCTAATAGAAGGAGGTGCTACTTCTGCAGTTCTGATGAGAGTTGATCTGCCACGTGTCAAGACACAAGAGTGTATCCAGGAGACCAAATTAAATATCACAGAGAACATGTTCTGTGCAGGAGACCTTAGTGGGACTAAAGACTCCTGCAGTGGGGACAGTGGCGGGCCTCATGCCACAAAGTACAAGAACACCTGGTTTCTGACAGGGATTGTCAGCTGGGGGAAGGGGTGTGCTACCGAAGGCACTTATGGAGTTTACACACGGGTGTCTAAATATATTGAATGGTTAAACAGTCACATGGATTCATAAACTGCCAGGCTTCCTCTAGTCAGAACATTTCCACACTGCAGAGTTATCTTGGAGTCCCACCTGGGACATTTCCCTGTTTATTATTCTTTCAGGATCTTAAATAAGTTACTCACACCTTTACATAAGGATTAGAAAGCCATCACTTTCCAGTTCAGTCACATTAAACTCATTGTTTGTACATTATGATCTAAGAGGAATTACTTTGCAGCAACGTTTTCAAAGTGGGTAACGCTTGTAAATTATATTTCCACAACCTTGCCTTACATCACAGTTGCAAATACAAAAGGCAAACCTTGCTACCTGTGATCTGTCCTAAGACTCCAGAACCAAGGAAATGGTAAAAAATTTTCATTCCAGGTTTTGTCACTGAAGTCTTAGTTTTATCTTTTCTTACATTAAATACTAATGTAATATTGTGAACAATGATAAAATTGATCCATATTTTTGTCTGGTGCCTCTGACTTTAAGATAACTTTGCTCTAGTATAACATTATTACATTATGAGAACAAAGAGAATGTGAATGCTTATTATGTAGCCCTCTACAGTAACAGTATTCAAACCAAGGTGTTTGCCCTTTGTGTGTGTAGAATGCAGGGGAGATGATGGCCCCTGAGCAAGATGTGGGGGACCAGCTCTGTGCTCCTGAAGAGGTGGGGCCTCAGGAAGAAGGGCTGGGGCTGGGGCAGACACTGCCCAGAGAGGTGCTCAGAGCCCTACGGAGCATACACAGTACACTGGTCCTGTGGTGATCTAAAGAGCCCAGGGCTCTGGCTGCTGTTGCAATAGCAGCAGTGGTGGCTAGGAGCCTCTGGCTCCATTGAATTGCTGGGCCCATGGGCAACTTCCCCCTTTGCTCTCAATGTAGGCAGGCCAGATAAGGACCATTATGTTCTGACCAGCAGCATAGCACAGGCTACTGCTAGTTGCACATACCAATAATTATTTTCACCTGCAATTGATAGCACAGATTGAACCTCTCTGGTCCACAACTCCCTGGTCCGGCAACATCTGTGGACCAGCAGGCCAAGGACTAGCCATAGAGTCTCAGCAGCCCCAGGGGTCAGTGGAGTCTGGTAGCCCAGAATGGGCCATGGAGCTAAGAGCCTGGTGATCTGCTATAGACCCCAGGAGAGCCCATCAGCTGAGGGGCCGGAACTGACCTCCCCTAGGGTTGCCAGATGGTTTCAACAAAAATACTGGACACGCTTGACATTACATCACAATCTACAGTACATCTTATTTAGAAAATACCGGACATTTATATTTTCTCAATTTGTTTTCCAAACAGAAAGCTCAAATATTGGACTATCCAGTTCAAAACTGGACACCTGGCAACCCTAACCTCCCCTGATCTAACAACTCCCTCCTTCAGCACTTGTCAAGTCCTGAGGATGCTAGACCAGGGAGGTCCAACCTATATATGAAAACTAATGAAAGCACAATGAGAGGGTAGACTCCAATCCCTTTGAAAGTGTGTTGCCAAATATCATTATGAAGGCAATATAATATACTAAGGGAAAGGTAGATTAAATTATTTTCTAAAATTCAGATCTATTCTCTCTTCAAATTAATTCAAATCAGTCTGAAGAACAGCACAGTCACTAGGACTGGCTGAAGAACAGTAAACTAATGATACACAATAATTCACTGAGATGGGAAGACATTTAGGGGAGTTGTGCAGAGATCCATATTGGGCCTTATTTTATTTAACATCTTCATCGATGATACAAGGGTGGCAGTGTATGGGTCATATTCAAAACTGCAAATGCCGTTGAACTGGGAAGAGCAGCAAATTCCAGAGAGGACAAATGTAAAGGGACAGATAGATTTTTTTTTTTTAACAGAAAAAATAATGAAGAGTTAGGAAATGGGGGTGCAGGGAAATAATCCAGATCAGTGGTAGAGGACAAATCTGGAAAGCAATAATGTGGAATTAGCCTATAGATAATAGTGACCAGCAAACAAAGCTAACTTTACAATGAAGCAATTAAAAAAGATAATCCAGTTCATTTTGGGAATCTTGAGGCAGGACATCATGGAGCAGAGAGTTAATTGTGCCTCTGTATAGGACTCCAGTGTGAATGTTATTTAACTTCTGCCCTGTTCATTTACAGAAAGGTACTGACAAACTGGAGGGCATTCAGGGAAAAAAAATGACAAATGATGAGTTGTCTGGTCAAATCTATAAAGGATGTTTTAACTACAGGTTTAATGTGTATCTTGGTTAAATAAATGAAAGAGGCAGATGGTGAAAGTGGGCTCCTAAGATATCAAAGGTGTGAACTCCACAGAAGCAGTTGTTTAATGGGGGGAACAGGGCTCTATCTCGGTGCCATGGGGGTGAAAATATAAAAAGGAGGCTTGAGGCAAAATATCCTGACCAGTTTCCTGACAGTAAGATTTGTTCAAGTAAAGTCCCTAAGGCCTGCAGTGGAAACCCCATTCCTTGTGGTATTTAAAGGTTGGCTAGGCAAAAGCCTAGATAATTAAGTAAGTGTAAAACAATCTTGCACAGCTAAGAGCAGGGATTTCCTGGAGAGTTAACATGCTTGGGGAGGTGTGTGTGTGTGTGTGGGGGGGGGGGGGGTCTTAGCATTAATAAGTGGCTGCAGTACTCCCACTCCTGGTGCTGGAGAACAGAAGGAAGGGCCCAGCATTTAAAAAAAAATCCTTGGCTGGATTAAAAGATGGGCAACAGATCTGCCTGCCACTCTCCTGGCCCCAAACACTGAAGTTGTTGAAAATGGATCAGCTGGTTCCAGTCCTTCACATTGAAGATGTCAGAAGAGAAGGGAGCAGAAAGCAACTGAAAACTACTGAAGGTAACTGAGAGAACACCTGAGTGTTTCAGAAGGGGGTCAATTTCTAGACTTTACAGGAGTCAGGGAATTATTGAGATCTTCAACCTTCCTCCTCACTGGACCAAGAGAAGAGGGGGCACTTTTACCTCCACTCACTGCATGGCCCAGGCAGTGGGAGCATTGGATTCAACATAGACGCACCTACCTCTGCACACCTCTTGCAACTAGCACGGATAACAGTGGCCTACTAAACAAACCCATCCAATGGTGTATTAGCTGTAAATATTCATCCTTTTTCAGACAGCTGCATATGTCCTATACTGTTGCTATCCTGGTCATTTTTATTCAGTTTGCTTAGTAATAGGTGCTTTCCTTCTCTAGCCTATTTATAATCTGTCAATAAAAGCGTTGTTTTCTGTGAAAGGGTCAGTCCCACTGCTGGGTCCCAAACTCCTGGTCATTCCCCTATCACACAGTCTAGGTCTTGCAGACCAGGCCTCGCCCATCCTTGCTGGGATTGGGCTTCAATTCTCCTGCTAAAAGGGTGTGGGGCAAATGCCCCTTGGTCAGTCTGGGCTGGGCTACCAGCTGGAATTTCAGGCTACTGGGGGAAGGGAACCCAAACACTACCTGTCAGAACCCCTCACCTTCCCTCTGTGGTCTCTGGCAATGCTGATGTTGAGCTTCTCTGACTCCCCTTATCAATTACAAGTTCCTCTCCACCTCCACCTCTCTCTCCCCAGCAGAAAAAGACTTTTTAAAAGGCCTCCTGTGGCTGCCTGAAGTTAAATCACCTGCTCCTTAATTGATTTATAGTCGCCCCATTCCAGCTGCTTCCATTCTGCCCTTAGTAGCCTCAGGGTAGCTGCTCCTGGCTGCCCTGAAGTAACCCTCTTTCTCATCTACCTGCCCTGTCACACTTATTCTACTGAAAAATCACCAAGCATCCAATTAGCTTTCTTTCCAAAATATTAAGCTTTTATTAAATATAGAAAGGTTTTACAAGTTGTCTGAGCGAAATAGACAGCTTTCAAAACCACCTCTCCCTAGCAACCCTAGCTCTTCCTCTGCACAACTTGCTCCAGAGCATTTAATTAAGCAGAAGTGCAGATTAGAGCATTAGTTGCAACAATGATTCATCTCCAGTCTATACTCAGACCCTGTCTGGCCAAGAGAAATGCAACAACTCAGATCCTAGGCTTTGTGCATGAACTCTGGAATAGTTAACACGCTAATTAGTGAACAAACACCCTGCAATGCACGCTATTAAGACCCAGCAGGACTTGTTTTCAATTTAGTTTGAAAATGCAATATTTCCTATAAAAATTCTTCAGGGAAGACTTCCTTCCCTTTCGTAGTCCTAAATTCTGGCATGGAAATCTATCTGTGCTTATTCCCATAAATACAGTCAGCTTTCCTGCTTCCTGTATCTCAGGGCCAGAGGTAAACAGAAAGAGAACATTTAATTTTTCCTGGGATTGGGCCTCCAGATTCTTTAATTCATTTCTGGCTGTGACATCGCCAAGGAAGGCCCAGCCATCCAATCAGCACGTTGAGCTGGACAAACCCATGTCCGAAGATGCACGATCACTATTTGTTGTGATAAGAAGTACAGCACAGCGAAGCACATAACAGGAAGTCTGCTATTGAGTAAACCTTGGTCAGTGACAGCCCTGCAGTGTGGGGAGAGAGAGTGAAAATTCTTTCACAGATGCGTGTTATGGCTGACCAGATGTTCCTCATACTGCTTTCCACTTCCCTAGCAGGTCTCCTGCGAGCTGAAGGAAATGGTAAGAGAATCTTGATCCCCCCCCCCACCCCCCGTCAAGCTTGTTTGGGGTTTTATGTGAGAAATAATCTCTTATGTGGCAGAAAAGGAGCAGAGTAAGCCAAAGGGAGTCCCCCGTGCTTGAGTATCTCAAGCACACATGCAATATGTGTGTCACTGATCTCTGTGAACTGGTTTGCCTGGGGTTTTAATGTCATGTCCATACGTCCAATTTTCCCAGTCAAAGTGTGAAAATAAGGGTGGGGCATAAGCAGTACCTGGAGATACAACCTGCCTCTGTGGAGGAAAAAGAGAGGAAATGTCTCTTCCCACAGAGATGAGGAAGACTGAAAACAACCCCTCCTACCTTAGAGAAAAACTACCCTTCACGCAGAAGCTAGTGGGGGGAGGAGGCAAGCCCCCTTCCATCATAAGCCCTTAGGAAGGGGGAATGGAGACATAAAAGGGAATGGGAAAATCCCCTTCAGTCTGGGTGTGGAGGGTTGTGCATGGGAAAGTGGAGAAGGAAACCAAAGAATTAGAAGAAATGAAATGTAGCTCTAGTCAGTAGGAAGGGAAGTCTCCCCCCACCCTCCACAGCCCCTTTCTTCAAAGCCTATGAAAAGGAATCTGAAGAGAGGCAGATAAGCTTGTGAGAGAGAACGCTACAGGGAAAGGAGAGACAAAAACCAAAATGGAAAATGGGGGGGGAGAAGGAAAAGGAATAAAGAGCTGTATAAAAGTGGGGGAGAGCAAGAAGAGACAGACATTTTAGGGTTTTGTGTTTGCTGTCATAGATATTTTAATTTAAAAAGGGGCTAGTGCCAAACTGCTCATGTCCCCAAATCTACCGGACCATCCTGTAAGTAATGTACATTCTCTGCAGAATCCTGGGAACAAGTCGTCAGGTAGGTGGACAGTTTCATAAAGAAAATGAAGGCAGAGGGAGCTAGTCTGGGACTCCAGAAGGCAGGGATTCCATTTCCTTCCCTGTCATAGGCTCCACGTGTGATCTTGTGTAAGCCATTCAGTCACTTTGTGCCTTAGTTCCTGGACTGTAAAGTGGACAAAATAACACTGCCTTACCACACAGGGCAAATACCTTAACAACAGAGATGCTCAGATCCTGTGGGCAGAAGGCCATCTTGGGAATCTTAGAGACCCAGTGCTTTTTTCTTTATCCATTCTGCATGCCCTCCGTGACTTTGTGTTTTGGCTTGTTAGAGACAGCAATTATGCTTAAAATAAACAACTACCCAACATTTCCAAGTACAAAATCATCCTCCAAAGATTCTCCCCTGGAGCAATTTCTTTGCAAGCCCATTTAGTCTCCAAAAATAAGTTCTTTGCATGTTTCTCTACTGTTCCGCTTTACCAGGCAAGCATCCTATAGCTTGCTACATTTTGAGCCAGGCATATTTAGGGAAGCAAGAGATCAGCCTGACAGACAGATCAGGCTCAGTCATAAATACTCCCTTCCTATCCATGATACTAATGGCAAGGCAAAGACATTGAGAGATTAAAACCACATCTGCATCCTGTCACTTCTTTGCAACGACAGAGCAGGAAAATGTAAGGACAAGCAAGACAGTGAGTAAACTATGAGCTGTAAATCATTTAGCCAGTCACTCTCAGTTAACATTTACAAAGAGTTAGATCTCATCCTGGCTGCTGGCCTGTTGAAATCAGTGGGAAGTAAAGGACTACTCAATGTGAGTAATGCTGGCAGAATCTGGCCCTAGGGGCTGATCCAGCCATTTCCCCTGAAAACAAAACACTGTCTCAAATCAAATTCATAGATTGTAAGAGTGGAAGGGACCTCAGGAGGTCATAAAGTTCAGGCCCCTGCGCTCGTGGCAGGACTAAGTATTACTACTTAGACTGGGGTAGGCAATAACACAGCAGCAATTCACCAGGATTAGCCTCTGGAGGGCCGCCACCACCATATTTACCTGCACCTCCTCAAGTACTGGCAATCACAGAGCACAGACCAGAACACTACTTCCCGCAGCTCCCATTGGTTGGGAATGGCGATCTGCAGCCAATGGGAGCTACAATTGCCAGTAGCTGGGGCTGTGCAGGTAAATATAGCAGTGGGAACCCATCAGGAACAAACTCTGCTGGACAGGATGTGGCCCGCAGGCCGGTATTTTCCCACCCCTATTCTAGACCATCCCTGACAGGTGTTTGTTTAACCTGCTCTTTGAAATCTTCAGTGACGGAAATTCTACAACATCCCTCGACAAGTGCTTAACCACCCTGACAGTTAGGAAGTTTTTCTAATGTTCAACTTAAACCTCCCTTGCTACAATTTAAGCCCATTGCTTCTTGGCCTATCCTCAGAAGTTAGAGAGAACAATTTTTCTCCTGCCTCCTTTTAACAATGTTTTATGAGCACTAGTGGGCTCTGCTCACTATGCTCAACAATCCCCCTGTGTCTGGGGGTATGTAGGCCCAGCTCTCCCGCTAGCCACCAGGCAGAGGAGGGATGAGGCCGTGGTCAGCCCAGCCTCTAGGCCCGCATCCCCGGCTGCAGCCAGCCCAGGCCTCTCAGCGCCCAACCCCGCCCCTGCCGCAGGCCACAGTCTCTCAGCCCCCCCTCTGGCTGCTGGAGGAGTGCCAGGCCAAGGCGGCGCAGGCTGCCATCTCTCAGCTGCCGGAGGAGGGCCAGGGCTGAGCCGGCTACGGCAGCTAGGGCTCTTCCCCGGCTGCTGGGGAGGGCAAGGGAGGACCAGCCAGGCCAGGGCCGCAGCGCCCAGGCTGAGAGTGGGTGGGGCTTGTTCCTGTGGATGCAGAGTGATGTGATGATGTCACTCTGTTGTCCCGCAAGTAAAGAGAAAGAGAGACTAAGGGAAATTAAAGCACATAGTTAATAGGAATCACCAATACATTTGTAAGAATCAGATGTACAACAAAACAGTCCAGGAACTGCATGTTCTATGCCAAGGAAGGCTGCATGGCCCACTGCATAGGGTGTAAGGCTCTTTGATGTGGGTTCTAGCTTCAGATCTGTCATTGACTTGCTTTGCGATGAACACTGAGTTCAGTAAGGTTATGGAAACCCACCAGCATGCCAGCGTTTACAGCCTGGTAACTGGTAACAACTAGTATCCTCTGTTTATTCCTGCATGGTGGGATTTTTGACACTGGTAATGTATATATTGAAGTATGTGTATGTATCACTGCCCCCTGCTGGAAGTAATGGTACCGCACATGCATGGAAATGGCTGAGCTGGACCTGCTGGAATTGTTCCTCCAATGTAATTCAATACCAGCCAGCCTTTCAACCCATGGGGCAGCAGTGCTCAAGTTTTTAATCATCATTATCACTACTCTTATTAAAGCAAATGAGCTACCAATGGCCAGATGTGCCAGACCCAATATGTCTATGTAGCTGCTGTTAATTAAATACTAGGCTGCAATTACAATCATCTTGCCTGGACCTGTTTCAATGAGAGCAACCGGAGGGGGGTGGGGCGTGTTATTGGGGCTGAAAGGAAAACTTGGGGCAGCATAAGACATTTTGAAAGATGGGGGGAATTGGAGCCTAGAAATGTTGGGGGAAGGGCGTGGCTCCTGGAATAGTCTTACCCATGATCTCCTTGAATCCCTGTCTTACAATTTTGCTCCCCCTTGAGTCCCTTTCCCTTCCACTTGCTAGTCAATGAGCCCTTGAAGCAGCCTCTGCTGCTGCCTGCTCACCAGGTTTCAGAACAGAGCAGGCCAACATGATCTACCTGTCTGTCCATGTCATAGCAGTCCATGGCAACCAGGAGGAATCACTGTGTGGGAAACCTTGCTTGGGCCTTGCAGCCCCAGTGGGAGTTTGAGAGACATTATTTGGAGCTAGAGCAGGGAATCAAAAGGCAAAACCTGAGCAGCAATTTGCATTTTCTTATTTTCAAGACCAAGTGAAGTAAGACAGAATTTCAGGGTCCAGAGACACACTGTCAAGGGATTACCATTTGAACAGACTTTTCTGAGGGATACTGGGATGTGCTTTGCCAGCAGCAGGAGATACATACAGATGGGCCAGAATCTTTTATTCTGCTTGGGGTAATGGTGCCTAGAAATAGATTAGGGTTTGTTGTTGTGATTTTTTTGAGTGCATTTATTGAATCCTATCTAATGAAGTTCTTTGACATCAGTTTTAAAATGACACATGCCATTTCCTTTCCATTTAGTGTTTTTACAGGAAGAAAATGCAAACAAGTTTTTGGGAAGAATAAAGCGTGCTAATTCCTTTTTTGAGGAGCTAAAGAAAGGGGATATTGAAAGAGAATGTTGGGAGGAACGCTGCTCAAAAGAGGAAGCCAGAGAAGCATTTGAAGACACACAGAAAACCGTAAGGACAAATCAACATAAAATAACTAGGCCTTCATCATCCATAGTTGAAAGCCCTTGTGAGGTGTTTCAGGTTTTGCCCCCCCAAAAGCAACTAAGCACTTTTGAACATGAAACCCACAGAGAGATTCCAAGTGCTTTCTGTTTTAACTGTTAGAAGTGGGTGGGATGGCAAAATTTGCTTTTATCACACCAGAGGAGCAGAGGGAAATGTACAACATCTGAAAAAGCATCCAGTCCCAGTACAGGTCTTGTCAGATTAGACCATGCTAAATCCTCCTGTTCAGTTTACCTGGTTCTGATCTGTTTAGTTGACACAGTTACGTGACTTGGAGCATTTCTAACGCTGTTCATGTAAAATAACTAAAGGACAGAATCTCAACCCCTCCTGAGCTCCGCTTGGGTTCAGTCACACCCCTTTCTGTATTGGGAAGTATAGGCAGGGGTGATTACAGGTGTTTTCAGATGAGACTTGAAATGAGATGGACAGAGAGCACAAGGAGGCTGATTGCAATGGCAACCACTGCCCAGGGTAAAGTTCTTGAGACATTAACCAAACTTAGCTCAAGGTGCCTGGTTTTTCTGGTATATTTAAGGACTGGATTCATTAGTTCACTTGGAGTTTGTGTCTGTGGTGTAAGTTAAAACTGCCGCTGTATAGCTCTAACTTACTTTGATGGCTAACTATGGACCAACTATACAGGGTGACGGCCCCCTTTCAATGTTCTTAGGTAATACCCTGACACTCATGCTGGCTTTCTGCTTGTACAAAAGCAAAGCATCCCCTTAGGTCTTGAAGAAGGAGAGTGGGTGGGAAAGAGGTGGTCTATTAACTTTGAAGGGCTTTGAAGAATGTACTCCTGTGAGCAACAGGCTATTTATCTACCCATAGGTTGCAAACTCTTCTGGGCTTGGCAAGGGGTAGGATGGAATCAGGCTGCATCTACTGGAGGCTATTGAAGCCAATCTGGGAGATTTTAGGCCACTAAAAGTCTGGCAGCACAGTGGGGTTAACACTGGCTCCTTGCCTTAACCCTGACTCCGCACCACTCCTGGAAGTGGCAGGCATGTCTGGCTCCTATGCACAAGAGGCCAGGAACCACAGTCAATGGCAGCTGAAAGGATGGTGCCTGCAAACAAGGGCAATGCACATTTCTGCCAATTTGCATATCTTTTTCCAACTTTTCTTTGTAGTGTAGACACAGCTCCAGCCTTGGCCTGAGTCTTGGCAGCAGGAAGAAGGCTGAGCCAACCAAAGGAGAAGTAGGAGGCCAGGAGTGAGAGAGGCAAAGGAGCAGGAAAGAGATGTGGGCATTAAGGAGAGGGATGAAGAGATGAAAACCAGGAAACTTCAGGGGTTTGGGTTAACTAGAGAAGGGAACACAAAATGTTTGGAAGGCAAAGAGTGATACGGTTTGGGTTATGGACTGAGAATGGGGTGTAGAATCTTCAGGTTAAATGCAACCTGAATATGGGTTGTTTCTTTGTAATTTGAGCATCAGAGCCCTGTTCTTCTACAACAGGATTCAAATAATTTCCATGAAGTCAAATACATTCACTTCTTATAACCATTGTTCTTCTAAGGCAGCAAGGTCTGTTAAAGCATTGTTAGGATCACACTGTTAAATTCTCAAAATATTGGTAAGTGGATTAATTAAGACTCCAACAGAAATGTTAGCTCAGCTGTGGTGCATATCTACAAAATGCAGCATGTGATCATAAGCTATATAGTTAACCAGGAAAACTGAAAGAAAATTGGCCGAGAGAGAGAGAGAGAGGAAAAAACAGCACTTTGTCTTCTTTCAGGTTTAGCTTAATATAGGAACATAGCTGTTGGAGAGACAAACCATCACAAGGACCCTATTCTCGCACCATAGGTTGCAGCATTGCTAATCTTACTATATCTGGTGGTTTTTTCCTTAAAGCCCAGGGATCAGGTTATTAGCTGATAGTTCAACTTTCATTGATACAAAAATGTCTAGTCTTCGTGGTGGTTTAACACTGCACTGTAAGGGCCTGTATTTGCATCAAATTTAAGAAGTTCTACTTTCAACAAAACTATCTTTAGTATATGGATATGAAAGCTTCTGTTTTGGAGTTTGATTCATTAATCTCTACATATTGTTCTTCCCCATTAGGAAGAATTCTGGAATAAATATGTAGGTAAGCAATACTTTGAATTATATTTTGTTCTTAACCTTCAGAGAATATATATTGCAACATAATGTGGCAACTGAGAGAAACACACTTCATAAAAACAAATTGTTGGCTGATAAGTAAACAGCACAGCTGTGTGACCTCTAGAGGTTTTGGTTTGCAATAGTATTTGCACGATGACCATTAGTGATTTATTAAACCGGGACCATGGAGTCCAGTACACAGGAATTCAGCAGCAAATCAACCCTTTTGCTTAGGTCTGGAATTTCAGGTTCTCCAAACTACTTGCCATTGCTTCAAAAAGGAGCCCTGTGGCATCCTTCATCTGCTGCCAGGAGTATCCCATCACTTCTCTCCTTCTCTCCCATCAGTTCACTCAGTCAGACCTCCCCTGCCCAATTCTAAGGTTCTACTACACGAGTCCAAAGAAGCACCTGACCTTCCTTATCCATAAAATAGAGTTACCACGCAGCCAGAATTTTTTTATTGTATTTGACAGTTGCCAGGAAAATCATGTAATCTCCTGGGGAGGGATAAAGGTTTGCATTATTATCACAATACCCTGGAATATCTAATATTAAACATTTCTGTGTCCTGCTAAAGATACTGTTCCCACTTGCACACCTCTTCAAACTTGAAATTGAAACTTGAAAATACAGCAGCAGTCTGGCCAGCAACACACAAGCACACCCTGCAAGTGGGTGAGAGAGGGTTTGAGTCACACAAGAGTTCAATGTGATCCATCTTATCTATGTGTGTGATCTTATACGGGGGTGGAGCTGGTCAGGGGTCTCTAACAGCTTTTTGACAGAAAATACCAGTTCTTGGAATCCAAAATATTTTGTGAAGACATATCAACATATGCACTGACTCCACGGGTGCTCTGGGGCTGGAACACCCACAGGGAAAAATTAGTGGGTGTGGAGCACCCACAAGCACCAAGATCCCCCTCTCCCCTTTTCTCCCCCACCCTGTGCCTCTTGCCTGCCAGTGGCCCCACACTTACCAACTCTTCCCCCTCCCTCCCAGTGCTTCTGGAGCACCACGAACAGCTGATTAACAATGTTCAAGCTCCAGGAGGAGGAGAGAGGAGCAGGGACTGGGTGCTAGGGGGAGGAGGCAGGAAAGAGGTGGGGTGGAGGTGGAGCATGGGTGGGAAGAGGTAGGGTGGGGGCTTGGTGGAAGAGGTGGGGGTGGGGAGAAGGATCGAGCATCCCCTGTTGAGAAGTCAGCGCCTATGCATAGTGGGTTTCATGAACTTTCAATGAACCACATGTTTGAAACACAGATCACCTGGAGGGCTGCTGGGAACCCAGGGCTTTTAAGTTCCTTTCAATGGGTCCAGAGCCTGGGAGCAACAGCAGTGACCTGGCTCTGCTCCCAGCTTTGCATCAGGAAGCTCTAAGATACTTGGGCCGGGGCTCTCATGAGCTACAAGTTTTCTGCTGAGGAGCCATGAAGCCCTAAGACTCCAGACTCCAGCCAGGGATATCAGTCTGCGTCTTACGGGAAAACCTGAGAGCTCCATCTCTGGTTGGGGTCCTCAGTGCTTCCAGACTCCCTGCTTGCAAAGCTGGGAGCCTGGAATCCTAGGGCATGCTTTCAGGAGCTGCAGCCCTGGGGCAGCCCTAGCATGTGGTTTGTCCCCAGGCTGGGGTTCCCAGAGCTCCCACACTTCCAAACCAACTGCCTCTCTGGACTGTCAAACCCCTGCAACCCAGTGAGCCAGCTGCCCTGACAGTTGAACTGCCCAGGGAGCCAGCTGGCCTGAGTCTGGAAACCCTGGGTTGTCCATTCTGGGGCAATCTATATGGTGGGGTCACACAGGAATCCTGTCAAATTCACAAATGCTGTTCAGAGTTCGGCATTTGTGAAACAGGCAATAATCATGCAAATTTCATTCAGCAGCTAAGCAGTCTGCAGGGAGCGTATTTCATTTTGATAGACCATGTGTTTCCAAAATGAAATTTTTCAGAAATTTCTGGCGTGTGAGATGTTTAGGAACATTTTGGTTTTGTTCCGAGCTGGAATGCAGCCAAATGTAAAAAGGATTAAATTGTCCACAAACGAGACATGGCAACTTTGGCCAGCTTTGCACATGGTCCATTAAATACAAAGCAGAACAAAATGTATGTGTATGGTGATGAGGCTAGTGCATGATGTTAAACGGTATGTATTCTGCATGACATTGTTTTCTGTTGTTCTAGGACCCTTGGGGAAATGCAGAATTATATCTCATGAGGTTATCTTGAGCTAACATTTTAAATACAAATAGCAAAAAAAGACAGACACAAAATTCACCATCCAGGAATACTTCAAATCTCAGTGAAAATGTGGAATGTGTTTTAAAAGCTGCCATGGCTTCTTTTTGTAGATGGGGACCAGTGCAAGCCCAACCCTTGTCATTATGGTGGAACATGTAAAGATGGAATTGGCATGTACACTTGCTTATGCTTGGAAGGATACCAGGGCAAAAACTGTGACTCTGGTAGGTGTCTGTGGAGTAGACAATAGTTTTTAGTTCCTTAAAGTTAAGGAATAAAAGTTAGAATTTTGGGATGGAGGGTTTTGACAGGTCTGAAACCAACAATAGCTGCCACCAGTGCAGTAAGCCTTTAAGCCACCAGGTCTTTGCAAAGGGATAAGGGAGAAGTTCTCCTGTCAGCACAGTACTGTGTACATGAATGCTTATATCAGTGTAACTTATGTCACTCATGGGTGAAATATTCATACCCATGGCAATGTAAGTTTTGCCATCATAGGATATAGTGTAGACATAGCCCAATGGAGAAAGTTATTTATTTATCTTATGAGTGAATGGCTAATCTTTGTCAAATGCTGGGAGAGAAGGGTGAAAGCTATTGGAACTGAGGTCAGGAATTGATTTGGCGAAAACAATGAGGGTTTATGAATTACATAAAGAGGGAGGGAGGGAAGGACAAAATGCATGTCTACCATCACCCAATCTCATTGCTTATATGTTATACTACTTTTCCCACTATTTGTTTGCCTTTCCCTTTTTAAACTAACCACTTTTTGGGGCAGGGACTTCTGATTTCATCTGTGTTTTTTGAAAGTGCCTAGTATATTTTGAGCACTCTCACAACAGGAGGAATAAATAAGTTAATGATGCATTTGCCAGAGGCACGTTTGAAACATTGCAAACAAAAAGATGAAGGCTCTAGCCCAGGTTTACAAGCATTATCAGCTGCATGTTTCTTTATAACATTGCCATTTCTTTGTCATTTTCACACAAATGTGTCTCTTGTGCAGTTATACCCAAATACTGCAAGCTGACTAATGGTGATTGTGACCATTTCTGCAAACCTGTCAAAAATGGTGTTGTGTGCTCCTGTGCCACTGGCTATGTTCTGGGAGCGGACGAGAAATCGTGTATTCCAACAGGTATGAAGCAATACATTGATAATGGGTTCTCCCAGTGCTTTGACCAGTGAGAGTTCAGCTAGTACTGACCTGAGTTCTGGGTTGGTTTGCTTTTATTGCTTCTCATGTGGGAAACAAGGCCAATCAAGGAATTGAAAATACGGTTGCATATCTTACAAGGGTAGTTGTCAGTAAGGGGAAGGCTTGTGGTGCTGTCTTTACAACATGCTCTCTTCTCCTACAGAGACCACCTCACACACCACTACTCAAAATACTCAAGGATGGTATTCCCCAAGTATTATGAATCTTAAGTTAAAAAATAATGTATTTAATCAGTATAAATAATTGCAGTTGTTATGATAGCCTTTTATAAATAAAAAAAGTTTGAAGGAGTCACATGAGTTATAAACTCTAACACTTTGCTCAGAGACTCATTTTTGTAACCGTGCAAACATTTTGTTTTAAATATTTTGAAAATATTGTTTCAGTGATATTGTTTGCTCAGCATTGTCTAACTACAAATTGAGCCCTATGCATAAAAGTGAGTACTTTTGGACAATCCTTAGGACTACAGACATGTTGGTTTTGGTCTGTTCTGGTCTTAGGCTTTGTAGTGTCTGTCAAGCCTCTGCTTTGTCTGAAAAAATTTCTTGGAACCTGCTATTGTGAAGATAATTGGGTAAATAATTCAGCTGTAAATGGACATTGTTACATTATTTTTTGTTATTTGTACAGGATGTTTTCTCTTCTATTATTTATACAAATATTTGAAACACTTGAAAGTGACATCTATTTCCATGCAAATTATTTTCCACTGTTCTAGGCACATGTTTGTTTCGTAGCGGGTTTCTTATGAATACTGAGCTTCTAAAAAGTTAAAAAAGGTGCACTGAAATTGTATGTTCAGGTTAAAAAAACAAACATCAGTAAAAGTACTTGAACTTTGCTTTTTTCTTATAAAGAAAACGTGAACATTTGCAAAGTCTCATGTTGCACTTACTCACCATGAAAATCTCACTCAGCTTAGTTGTCATGAGGGAACTAATTAATGAATATTTAAATGTCTAAAGTTACCGTATTGTTACTACATCAAAAATTAACTTTTCTTTGTCGTTCTTGCAGAGCCATTCCCATGTGGGAAAGTTTATTTGAAAAGAAAAAAGAGGTCAGTGATTTCATTTGGTAACCACAGCAGTGTTACCAATGAGCAAGATGGCAAACCCAATGAACTATCTAACAATAAAGAGACAAGCCACAAGGACATTGGCAATACTACAGCTAGCCCAGATCTTCACCTTCACAATGAAATAAAAGCTCCCAACAAAACAGAAAATGATCCTAAACCTAAAATACCTCCAAATCCTAATGTGAGGATAGTAGGTGGTAAAGACTGTTTGCCTGGTGAATGTCCATGGCAGGTAACTATGTACATTTTATATCTTGCATTGGAAAGATGTGCTTTGTTGGTCCCAGGATATCAGAAAACAAGGTGGATGAGGTAATATTTTTTTACTGTGTCAATTTCGTTTGGTGATAGAGACAAGCTTTCAAACTTAGACAGAGCTCTGGTTCAGGAAACATACTCCAAGTGTCACCATGAAATATGCCAAATATTTTGTTCCACCTTTTAAGTACTCAACACGTATTTCAAGGGACCTTTTAAGATGCAGTGGCCCATTAACAGCTCTCCTGTCATAGGCCACGTCTGTACTTACCTGCGTACCGACGCTTTGGAGATCGATCTTCTGGTGTTGGATTCATCGAATGCCGTTGGTGCCGGTACTCCTACTCCTCGCAAGGAGTAATGGAAGTTGATGGGAACATTTCTCCCATCAACCTCCCGCTCTGGGTATGGCACCAAAGTTTGAATCAAGGTACGTTCATTCCAGCTACATAATTAACGTAGCTGGATTTGCGTATCTTGATTCAAACTTCCAGGTGATTATAGATGCGGCCAGAGGAGGAAAGGAACAAAAACAGTTGGGATGAAAGCAGAGAATTGGGGGTTAGTGGGTTATGGATTATTATAACAAACCATAAATCTGCTCAGTCTAGGAAAGTTTAAAATTTCAGCTCTCAGGCTCATCTTTTAATAGTGTCGTGCCTTTAATAGTGCTTTCCTTTGAGCATGAGGACTGATAGGTCCAATACAGAGTGACTGCCTTATGAAAAGTGTTCACTCACAGGTGAGATGGTAGTTTTATCTTTTATCCTTTTACTGTGGGAATCATTCAGGAGAGCAATGATTGTCTTATTTCCTCCACACACTTGTTGTTGCATTTAGCATATTCAGTGGGGTAACGCTACATGTTGTGATAGGCATGTGGAGGAATTTGAAAGATGGGCTGCTGTGGGGCAGGGAGGGGATGGGAATATTGTTCTGGCAGGGTCTGGTGCCAGTTTGAGTTGATATGTCCTGGTCTGTCGGGAGCTTGCTTCTGATGGTGGCCTGGAGAAGATGGGAGCATGGTTTGAAGGCTAGCAGGGGTATATATACTGGTGCGGGACAAATACAAATGCATATACACACACGGGTATGTACTATAGTTATATGTATATATGTACAGTATGTAAAAAGCTATTCCTGGTTAAGGAAACGTTGCTTAATTTTAACCAGCTATTTATGAACTCTTATTTTTGTGAGATCCATTTTCTCTCATTACAGGCTCTTCTACTAAATGAAAAGGAGGAAGGGTTTTGTGGAGGGACAATTCTGAACCAGTTTTTTATACTTACTGCAGCTCACTGCATAAACCAATCTAAAACAATTAAAGTTATTGTTGGTAAGTAGCTATTATTATTTTATCCTTTTTTCCATAGGAACAGGTATGAATTACAATCTGACCTCTAATCTCCATATGTGAGATACGCCTTCTGTCTCATTCCTCAGCTTTTAAAATATTCTTGTCAGCTGCATCAATTTCTCCCTGGACTGGTACTGAAATGAGTGATTCATTTTGTAGCTGGCATCAGTGTTTCTTTTTCCAGTTGATGAACTATGTGGAAATGATAAAGAGCATTAGTTCTAGCAATATTGCCTTTCCTTTCTCTCCACAAGATACAAAGAATATTGCCTTTTTGAAACCTCACCCTCTTTACCAGCCAGAATCTCTGAAATTTCAGAGTTTGCTTATACAGAGGTACTCTTAGAAAGTTAAAATGAATTAACTATAAGAGGATTAAGCTATAGTAAACTAAAGCCACTTTACTTTTGAATGAGACCGTTCACACATGGGTTTCATGGGTTTTAAGTAATGGGCATTAATGTCATACCTTTAGCTGATTTGTCTTAACTTTCTGAGTCTCTCCATGTAAACAAGTCCTTTGTTTGTGTGACACCCTCTGCCTTTTTGTTACTGGTACAATGTTCTGATGATTTCATCTACCCTATATAGATGATAAATTTGAGGCAGGATCTAATTGCTTCGTGCTGGAACAATAGGGCCCATAGTCCTGTGACTACAATATGTCAATCCTTGGGAAAAGAATGCTTCACATTCTTCCCCAGTGTGAACAGAGAACAGCAATACCTGAAGTCTGAAGATGCAAACAATCTGATGTTGAATGGGATTAGCTTGCAGCAAGCATGAATCCAGTTTTCCTTTTTTTCCCCCTTTTTCCTAACTTGCTTCCTGTTTGTTTTTATTATGTGGTAATATTCTCAGCTGTACCTTCACCAGTCGTTTTACTGAAATTTAACTAACCAATCCTAACATATTGTAACGTGATTATCTAATCAATTATATCCCCTGGCCTTAATTGTTTTACAATCTGCAAAATTACTTATACAGCAGACTAAAACAATCGAAGAACCAGACAAAGACCATACAGGTAAACAATAGAGATGTGAGGACCATACTGCCAAAACAATAAAAAAATGAAAATTTTACAACCCCAAGTGGGTCCCTGCCAGTCATAAAGCTGTCAACCTAAGTTTTCTTTAAATCTTCAAGGTTTGTCCCTTAATGTGGAGGTGAGAGATTGGATTGCCTTCCTAATAGCCCAAAATTGCCCTATTTCAATGTGACTGGTTTGGGATCTGTGAGGACGTGACTATACATTTCCCAGTTTATGGCTGCCTCTGATGCTTAGCCAAAGGCCTTAACTTAAGAACAAGGGTTCAGACTTTATACAGATAGGGTATGTCTAGATTACATGCCTCTGCCGACACAGGCATGTAAAATAGGCTACCCGCCATAGTCAATGAAGCTGGGATTTAAATATCCCCAGCTTCATTAAAATAAAAATGGCCATCAGCTGATCGTCAGCACAGCGTGCGAGTCTAGATGAGGATCAGTCGACAGGGGAAGCCTTTGTCGACCACTCCCTTATGCGTCGTGAAATGAGGTTTACAGGAGCGGTCGACGAAGGCTTCCCCTGTCGACCGATCTACGTCTTGACTCGTGTGCAATGCCGACGATCAGCTGAGCCGGCACAGCGCGGTGGCCATTTTTATTTTAATGAAGCCGGGGATATTTAAATCCCAGCTTCATTGACTATGGCGGGTAGCCTATTTTACATGCCTCTGTCGGCAGAGGCATGTAATCTAGACATACCCATAGACTGCAACTTTGATTCTTTGGTTTTATACTTTTATCCTTTTTTAACTAGGTAAATGATAAAAATACCTAAATTCTTAACATATTGACCTTTACACGCAGGCCAGAATATCTGTTTGTCTGGGGGTAACTAGAAGAAATTCAATTAAATAAAACCTGTTACATAGATTAGTGTCACTCCTAACTTGTCAAAGCCAACAGGGAATATCTTGGTCCACTGCAAACCAAAATAGCCAATGCTTTTCTCTCACACACAACTCTGTGTCTCTTGGAGCAGGTAATCTACTAAACTACCCTGCAAAACCAAACATTCAATATTAATGCCCCTGCCCTGAGGAATGTGCAGTGTCAAACCTCTCCATCCTTGTCAAGACTAATGCAAAGACTGGCGAGAAATCAGCTCTCTTTTGTTGGCATCCTGTCAGTGTGGCATCAGTCTGGTCATGTCCCTGAACTGCACTGGTGAGACTGACAGGTGATCTCCTCATGGTGATGGAGAGAGGCCAAATTACTATGATGATTCTATTCTATCATCCACGCTTGGCCTCCTTTTCTCCAGGCTATTAAGTCAATTCCTCTTGGATAATGACCAGGGCTCAGTAGTTCACGTGTGTTTAACCTCTGGGCTGAAGTGCTGTGATTCACCCCTCCTGAGTTGAAAAAGAAATTCATTATTCAGTATGGGCGGAAATCATAATCCAGAATGCAGCAGCACATCTCCTGAGTTCGGCAAGCAGCACTGCCTCTCAACAGATCCAGTCCTGATGTACAGAGCTTTGACTTACAGGACCCAAAACTCGAGAGAGTACATCATTGCAGCAGTTTTCCTTGTGTATCTCAAAAAGCCAGCCCAGAAGTGTCTAATCTCCCATTCACATGCACAATCCACCTCCAAGACCTTAGAACTCTCCAAGTGTCCTCCCCTTGCCATTTTTGATCAAACTGAAAAACTTTGTACTGATTCGTCTATACAAAAGTCTTCAAAGGACCAAAGAAAAAGCAGACGTTCATTCCAAAACAGAGGTTACAAATTAAACCAAAGCCAGAATGGAGGCCTTGTCTCTCCCATCTAAATAGACTGCATTTTTCCTGTAAACCATATAGGGCATGTATACACTGCAGAGGTTTTTTTTTGAAAAACAACCATTTTTCCAAAAAAACTTCACTTACGTCCACACTGCAATTGCATTCTTTTGAAAAAAAATCGAAAGAACGCAGGGGTATTCCTGACATTGGTAAACCTCTCTCTACGAGGAAGAAGACTTTTTCCCAAAGAGCTCTTTCGGAAAAAGGCGTGTGGACGGAGAAGAGGGAGCTCTTTTGAAAGAGGAGGAGCGGAAAAAGCACATGTGCCCTGGTGGCCATTCCGCCCATAGTAGTCACAGCTTAAATGCGAGATAGAGTTCACACTGAATGGACGCTATCTTTCAAAAAAGCAGGTCGCATTTTCGATGTGCTTTGGCAGAGTGGCCGCTCTCTTTTGGAAGAAGTTTTTTCAGAAGATCTCTTCCAGAGAAGCTTCTTCTGAAAGAAGCCTGCAGTCTAGACATAGCCTTATAGTACTTAGCTGGTAGAATGCTTTCAAAGACTCTCATCCCTTATGAACTTCTCCCTCAGCTGTAATCAGTGGAGAGGTGCACTGACTTAAAGATCCCCAATATCAGAGGGCATGTCTACATAGCAATTGGGAGGTAGTTCAGCTCAGGCTAGGGAGGACTAGACCTCCCAATGTTACGGACTTAGTCTTACATGGGCAACCTTACACCCCCAAAAGAAAGGCGTCCTGATTTTTCAAGCGTGGCATTTGGTCACCCTGAAGCCAGCACAGTAGAATAGCAGTGTAGCTGTGGCTGCCTGGGGTGATGTCATGAGCACGTATCCAAGTGGTTGGGGTAGGATTGCACTTAGGTAGGTAACCCAAAATGCTGAGGCAGCCGCGATATTACTTTTAGCTAGTGTGTCTGTTTCTATCCAAACTGGGAGTCTCACCTCCCAGCCACTGTGCCCTGAAAGGGATGGGCGCTGGGCATTCTCAGTAGAGACCTCAGCTATGGAATTCACGCCTGATGGTGACGCAGCACACACAGGGCTCTTTTGGGAACCTTGCTTCAACTTGTAACTCTGGGTTCCCCTCTGGTGACTAACTCCTATTTGGTCTATATTAGCCACCCACTGCCCTTAGAGATGGGCCCTGAGCAGTTCTGGGGTTCTCAATTTCATTGCACCATGACCTCCTTCTGACAACAAATATTACTACACAACAATGTTCCCTCTAATTTTTTCCATCTCTGGACGGAAGAAATTTTATGTGCACCAAGGCATATGTAGTTGTGCACCACCAGTAGAAACACATGTTGCTGGCTGTGGGCACTGTGGGTGCTCTGCTAATCAACTGGGCAGCCTTTGAATCTCTCCTGCGTGGCCCCTCAAACATTCATCTTACAGGGAACACTGAAGCCTGAGCCTGCCACCTGTAATGGGGTGGGAAGGGCAAAGTTCCAACCCAGCCCATTCCCCAGGAAATGTGATGCCTGCTCAACGACACTGAAATATGTGGAACAATGTTCTTTTTAGCTATGATAGCAAAAACGTTAAAGAATTGTGAAACACAAAAATACTGTGTTTCCAGATTATTTTTGCATGCTGTACAGATAGCTAATAAAGGGCCAAATCCTGTTTGCACTTCTGAGAATTGCTTTTCTGTATGGCCTGAGTTGTAGGGAATTGAGCACAAAACATTGCATTCAACTCCCAAATGAAATCACCATTCTAACACGATGGTCCTAACTTGCCATCTATACCTTCCAAAGTGCACATAAAATGCTCAAAGATGAGGATGGGAGCATTGTTAATCTACATTGCACATTAGAAAAGACTACACAAGGTGCAAGGCAGTGGAGTATTGGCCCCTTAGTTTTTCAAGGAAGTGTTTAGATTTGTTGTACTGTGTCTCATAATGATTATATTTTTAATGATCTCTCGCAGGGGAAGTGGACAGAGAAAAGGAAGAAAACACTGAAATGATATACGCAGTGGAAAAAATAGTGATACATGGTAGATTTGTTTATGCAACTTATGATTATGACATAGCCCTTATAAAATTAAAGGAACCTATCAAGTTTTCTAAATATGTTATCCCAGCATGCCTTCCTGATATGGACTTTGCTAATGAAATTCTGATGACTCAAAAATCTGGAAGAGTTAGTGGTTTTGGGCGCCTCTTTGAACAAGGACGCGTGTCCAACAAACTTCAAGTGCTCGAAGTCCCCTATATTGATAGAAATTCATGCAAGCAATCCAGTACCTTTATGATCACAGAAAATATGTTCTGTGCTGGCTATGACAATGTAACTAAAGACGCATGTCAGGGAGACAGTGGAGGTCCCCACGTAACTAAATACAAGGACACTTATTTTGTTACTGGTATAGTCAGCTGGGGTGAAGGATGTGCAAGGAAAGGCAAATATGGAGTGTATACAAAAGTGTCAAAGTTAGAAGGCTGGGTCAGAAAGAGATTGAAAGAAAACTCTTAATTAAATTTATTTAGCATTATGTTTTTGTACACTCAGCTGATTCATAAATAAGCATTCAGTCTTTCCTGTATTTCTGCTGAAATTCTTTTTCTGACAACTTACTATTTCCTTTGAGAGTTACAGTACTGCTTCTTAAAGAGTATATACATGGTTTTAGCATGCATACATTGCTCTGTTTGGTTTAGGGGATTTCATGAAACCAGACTGATTTTTAGATTCCATGTTGGGTCCCTGATTTACAATTTTCCAAATGTCTATAGGAAAGTTTTTTTGTTTTGTTTTGTGTGGGGTTTTTGTTTTTTGTTTTTTGGGGGGTTTTTTTGGGGGGGTTTTTTGGAGGAACACTCTCCAGTTATAATGAAATTTGGAACTGGCAGTACTTGAGTTGGAAAGGCAAGACAAGTGTACAGATATCATTTATATAAAAGTAAGGATGGGACACTACTGAAATTCAACAGAGCATTTCCACAGCCTTATGGCCTCAGGGCAAACTCTAATCTTCTTAATGAGTCTTACATACATACATACATACACACACATTAAAAATCTAAGAGCAGAAAGATTAGTCTGTGAAAACTACACTGAAAATAAATCTTCACCATTTGATACTAAATAAGCAGGTGTTTCATAGAAACAATATGTCTGGTTGGGTTTAGTAACTTAAATTGGTGTACCTGTACAGTCAATAGAAAAAAATGTATAAAGAAATCATATATATTCAACATATATCTGTTTCTCTTTTGAAAATAATTTTAACACTTGTTTGTTTTATGGACAATAATCAATGAATTTAGTATTAATATGTTAGGTACTTCTATAGTAATCCAATGTTGTTGTACATCAGCATTTACCCACCAAATAAAGTGTTATGTATATTTATTCAGTAAATAAGTGTTTCCAAGTAGATATGAACAAAATCTTTTTATAAACTAGACAAAGCCTGTGTCTTCCCAAACAACAGAGTCTGATGTACTGCAGCTGCTTTATGCCAAGTTGGAGAATAAATATGGGCCTTTCCCCTCAGCTTAAAAATGAGTAATTGCATAACAAGATGATAGAGTCCCTGTGTAAAGAGAGAAAACTGGTATGGCCTTTGATTTGTTGGTTTTCTCATTAGTAATCCCATAGCCATGGATGTTCAATGCTTTTTTCATTCCCCGTCTTTAAAATGGCATTTTGTTCAGAAAACATTTTGAGCTTTGTGTTGTCCCATTTGAGATTAAAACCTGCAGCAGAGGCCTTCATGGAGTTCCCATGAAATTGTTCTACCTAGGGTGGGGTTTGACACACGCCCATTACGAGCCATGGGATCCAACCACTACTTGACAAATGCTGGGATCCACAGGAGCATTAAGGTCTCTGCGCCAGGTCCTTGCCTCATTGGCCTGCCCTCTGCTTCCTGGCAGTGTGGCTCTAAAGGATGCCTCTGGCTGCCCTGAGGATCTCACTTGAACGGACCTCATAGGGGACTTGATGAGAAAGGTGGTACTCTAGATAAAGCCCTAAACTGTATAAACTACTTGCTATAACCTCAGTGGGAGTAGTGTGCAGACTGTTCCACCCAGCCATGTCCCCACTGAATGTGGGGTGCTGGTAATACAGTCCCCACCATAGGAACAGACTCCACAGATGCAAGCAATGTCACCAAGAGCCAACAACTTCTTGCAGTCGGGCACTGATCCCGGGACAGGCACTTCTGGTGAGTTCACATTTTTTATCTTGCTAAAAGTGGGTTTAGGCAATTGAGTGTAATCTGTGGTGTCCACTGTGCTTACACAGTGTGGGAATCCTCCCTTCACATCTCCCTGAAGCTCTCATAGAGGAATTCGTTCATCCTTCTCACAAAGTTGCTGGAGAGGCCTGCCTTATTCCATCCTCCATTGTGGGACACCTTGCCATGCTAAGCATGCAGTAAGTGGTCTGGTGCCATTGCAGCACAAAGCAATGCAGCATAAAGTACAGATTTCTGGCCCCATTCAGTCAGCATCTACTCCCGATCACTCTGTGCGATTTGGAGAAGACAGATAATGTGCATGGCAACCTGGATGGAGCAGGAGAAGCTATTAGCTGATGCCTCTGCAGTAAGCCTCCGTTTGCTCATCCCCAATAAAGCATGGCTTGAGCCCCTGCCCTGCTCTGCCGCCATGCCTGGAACCCCTCCTGCCCACATGCTCCTGTGGGAAGGGAAAGCTGTACTCTCCTGGCAAACGGGGACGCCGAGCACACGTGCCACACAAACCTCTGCCCTGCTGCCACATCTGAACCCCCTCCCTCCTGCAGGCTTGTACCCCAGCCTGTCCCTTACCATGCCTGCCACCAAATCAAGTCCAGCTGCCTCTCTAAGAACTCTGTGCTATACCTGCTATATAGTGGCCTCATAAAAGCAAAATTGTGGCCTGGTGCAGAACACATCCCTATTGTCTTTAGACAGACCTTCATTTTATTCTAACAGATTAGGTTTTAAACTCAACAATGTATCTCTTGAAAAGTCCGCCCTTTGCTTTTCGTTACAGTGGGAACTGCAGTGAGCCTGCTGCGTACTCCCCAAGCTCCCCCCAGCTGTCCAGCTGGCACAAATCTGCAGGCGAAAATAGAATAGGGATGGAAAGGAAAAGAAAGGAAAGGAAACCCTCCTCCTGAGGCCAACACCCTCAGTGGTGTGGTCAGTGAGAAAACAACATGAGCAAGGTTCATTGTTGAAGACATGGCCTTGGAAGGGTCTCAAGTTATCAGAGAATGGGAGATAAGGTGAAAGCAGCAGGCCACTGTAATGGGTTTGGTCTCTGTCACTTGATGTGCTGAAATACCACTGAGCCTGCCTACCTGTCCACCTGGGCACCTCTCAGCTCTGTCCTGCTGAGCCAGACTCTCCAGCCTCCTCCAGCACAGACACAGAGATAGGGTCACAGCCCTTTGCAGTATAATACAGGCCCTGAGCTCGGCTCATCTTGGGGAAGGCTCAGCCAAAGGGACATAACTTAATGTTTTGTACAATCCTGTTAGCAAAGTTTAAACAGTTCAAGGTAAAGCCAGTCAATACCGTACAAACTAGGTACATAAGCTGGTGGATTTTAAAATGCTGACAATGATCAAGGTGAACAAATGTTCATGATTTGAGAACTAACATTAAGCAAACACTGAATGGATTGAAAGTCCAATCATGTGCCTAGAGAAGCTAGTAGGAAAACTCCTCTGACTTTAATGGGGTGCTGGATTATTTAACATTGCTTTTAAATGTAGACAGCAGAACTGAATGCAGTATTCTGGTATCTGTCTCACCAATGCCATGTACAGGGGTGCAATCACCATCCTATTAATAGAAATCTGGAATCCTAGGACTGGAAGGGACCGCAAGAGGTCATCAAGTCCAGTTCCCCTGCCCTCATGGCAGGAACCAAGTACCATCTAGACCATCCCTGACAGATGTCTGACTAACCTGCTCTTAAATATCTCCACTGATGGAAATTCCACAACCTCCCTAGGCAATTTATTCCAGTGTCTAACCACCCTAACAGTTAGGAAGTTTTTCCTAATGTCCAACCTAAACCTCCCTTGCTGCAATTTAAGACCATTAAGCCTATTCTTACTACACTTCTGTTTAGGCATTCAAGGATCACACTGATCTTTTTTCCACAGCATCACACTGGGAGCTGATGAGTAGTTGTTTGACCACTACCACCTTTATATCCTTTTCATAGTGACTGTTTCTCAGGATATGATTCCCCACCCCCACCCCCTTCTATAGGTAGGGCCTGATGTCCTTAGTCCTATATGTATAACGTGGCATTTGGCTATTTGAATGGGCCAAGTTTACCAGAACATCCAGATTGCTCTGTTTGACTCCCCTGCTTTCATCACTATTTAGTGCTCTGCCAGACTTGGTATCTGTCATCTGCAAATATGGACAACAGTCACTGTGCATTTATTTCCAGATCACTGAAGAAAATATTGAACAGAAGCACATTAGTACCAGTCCCTACAGAATCCCACTAGAAATACCCCATCCAGTGATGATTCCCCACGGATGCCTATTTTTTAGATCTGAGAGTGAGTCAGTTTTTATTCCATTTAACGTGTGATCAATTGATACTGGATAGTGCTAATTTTTTAACAGACTGTTGTGTGGTACTAAAATAAGCACCATACAAAAGCTTAAGTACATTGCATGTATGCAGCTACCTTTTTCTCACTATTTTTAAAATGTGAGGGGTTTTAATTTTAATGACAAACCCTACACTGTTATTAAGAAAGGGATAGAAAATAAGACCCGGAATATCTTACTGCCCCTGTATAAAACTATGGTACGCCCACATCTTGAATACTGTGTACAGATGTGGTCTCCTCACCTCAAAAAAGATATTTTGGCCTTGGAAAGGGTTCAGAAAAGGGCAACTAAATTGATTAGGGGTTTGGAACGGGTCCCATATGAGGAGAGGTTAAAGCGACTGGGACTTTTCAGTTTAGAAAAGAGGAGACTGAGGGGGGATATGATAGAGGTGTATAAAATCATGAGTGGTATGGAGAGGGCCGATAAAGAGAAGTTATTTATTAGTTCCCTAAATAGAAGAACTAGAGGACACCAAATGAAATTAATGGGTAGCAGGTTTAAAACTAATAAGCGAAAGTTCTTCTTCACACAGCGTGTAGTCAGCATGTGGAACTCCTTGCCAGAGGAGGCTGTGAAGGCTAGGACTATAACAGAGTTTAAAGAGAAGCTAGATAATTTCATGGAGGTTAGGTCCATAAAAGGCTATTAGCCAGGGGATAAAATGGTGTCCTTGGCCTCTGTTTGACAGAGGCTGGAGAGGGATGGCAGGAGACAAAGCGCTTGATCATTGTCTTCGGTCCACCCCCTCTGGGGCACCTGGTGCTGGCCACTGTCGGCAGACAGGATACTGGGCTAGATGGACCTTTGGTCTGACCCGGTACGGCCGTTCTTATGTTCTTATGTTCTTATGTACACCTACCTCACCTGCCACTGATAGGGCCACAGTGTGGTTTCACTTTGTAGGCAGGGGAAAGGATTTGGGGAACTTGTACACAGAGTTTGCCATGAGACAGAACCCAGCTTGCATGGAAACCAAGTTTTGGAAGGATAGGATAGGCTGTGGTGGGCAATTAGCTGCCTTTGGGTAAGTAAATCTATTGCGAAACAGTTCTGTTTTCTAGCTGATGCAGCAAGCTCTGTTATGTTCACGAGGCATGACAGCTGCTCTGTTTTCTGAGCTGGATTCCTTCCATCCAAGGGTTGCTGATCAGACCCTGGTGCACAGGGGAGGAGAAACTGTTCCAGGTATATGGACGAGCATGAAAAAATACACTGTCATGAGTGCAAGGAGCTAGAGAAAATGAGAAGGTGACCAAAGCATCCATAGCTTCTCATGAAAAATCTGGGGTAGGTTATTTACAGGTGTCTCCACATAATTTGTTCTACACTTCAGACCAGGGACATTAGGCAAGTTTCCAGGGCATTGCCCAACCTTAGATCAAACGGACTTTGCCAGCAAATAGAATGTTGTGGGCTTGAATCAATGATCTTTGCTTATGCACACAAACTGATATTCACCTGTGTTGAAATGTACTACCGTGCACAGGGCCCGTTCAAGACACTATGTACCCCTTAAGCCTCATGTGGGCCCTCTTCCCACTTTCTGTACAGTTTCTTATAATAGAAATAATGGGTGTGCTTTCCTGTCAACAGAATAGCTAAATGGGAGACCTTACAGTAGCGCAGTTGTGGCATTGACTGCTATTTAGGTACACATAGCCTAAATAACTAAATGATTGATGACTATGTCATATGAATGGACTTGTGAGAATGGGCCCCAGGACCTTAAGCACACTAAGGTCTGTTATTAAGGAAATACAATTATAATAACCAAATTGTTTTTCATCTCCCCTCCAGCTAATCAATGCTAATTGATTAATCAGTGCTGGAGCTCTGCTGTGTTAATCCCCCAGATGGAAAAGTAGCACCATGCCCAACAATGAGTCTTACATACCTGCATAAAATGTGTGCATGTGCCCCTTCTAAATTAACTATGCAAATAAGCAGGGTATGTTTCCCTAAAGCAGGGGTGGGCAATAATTTTTGGGAGGAGGGGGGTACTTAATTAATTTTGCTATGTGGTCACGGGCCAGCTCCACTCCGGAAAGGGGCAAGGCCTGGAGTGGAAGAGGTGGGGGGCTGGGCACTAGCTTCCACCCAGGATTGTCTGGGACTGGAGGCTTTGAATTAATAACACAGCAAAGAGCTCTCAGGCTCCTGGCCTCGCTGCTACTGCATTATCTGGCAGCTGCCTAGGGTTGCGGTGGCTATTTAAAGGGCTCACAGCTACAGTCCCTGCCAGGTAGCACTGTGACCGGGAGCCATTGAAGTCCGATCCTGATGCCTTGGCCACCACCAGGAAATTCAATGGTATGGGCAGCAGGATATAAGTAGAAAGCAGCCAGATGCAGCCCGTGGGCTGGATCTGGTCTCCATCTTGCCTACTCCTGCGCTAAAGGAAACATTCACTCTTAACAGAGGAAGATGGTAGCAACATGCCTACAGATCATGTCTGATAATGGTAGGGTTTGCACAGGGCTGGCCCACAACACTTTGGCACCTGAGGCGGGGAGCTCAAACGATGCCCCCATGCCCTCTCGCTCGGGCCAAAACTTGGAAAGGTCTCAATTCTGCCTTCTTCCTGTTCTATTCCTCTCATGGTACTGCTCTGCTACCTACCCCAATAAAAGAGAACTAACAACTTAAAATGCCTTGTTCACCAGCAGCAGACACAATTTTCCACACTCTGGGTCCTAGTGGCGCCCCCACCCCCACCCCAGTCTGGCACCTGAGGCGGCTGCCTCAGTTCGCCTCATGGTAAGGCCAGCCCTGGGTTTGCATTTACATTGCATGGGTATAGCTCAAGTTCAGTGATCACAGCATGTCCCTTCAAGCCATCCACTTACTGTAACACTGGCCTGTCTGTAACCTCTCTGCCCTAGACTTGCTGCCCATGCACATTTCAATCGTTTTGACGTGTGGATGTTTGGCATGTTCCACACTAGTGCGCCAACCCTGATTTTAATATCATTCAGGGACCGTGGGCACTATGAACTAGCTGAGATAAATGTCAAGTGACTGCAATCAGCTGGAGGACAATCATAGAGCCATAGTTTGAGCTCTTGTGTGTTGGGGGAAAAAAAATCATAAGAGCCTGTGTTTTTTAAATGCAGGAATGGGGCAGGGAGGGGGAGCATTTGTTTCAGGAGTTGGGAGGGAAGGGAAGGGATGGGAGCTGTAGCTTGAGTATACCCTGCTCAAATGACCCCAAATTTGGACTACTAACACTAGCACCACCACAAGGCAAAATAGATTTCAAGATGAGCTGGAATAAAAAAGCTCTACTGGATTTTAGAGCACATGGAAGAGTCCTTCTCAAGAGAAAGTTCTTCTCAGCCTTAACTATGGCAGAGCTATTGCTCTGCTCTAATAAAAATGAGAAATGCCCTTTGAAGGGTGGGTTATAGATAGTGGAGTCTCCGGGTCCACATTACTGTGCTCCATTGCTAAGTGTTCCCGGTGTTATTTAAGAAGAAGAACCCCCCAAGTGAATAAGACTAAAGAAGTGTCTTATAAGAGGCACAAAGAGAGTGAGTTTTTTAAAAAGGTTTTGCTGATTTGTCTATAATAATATGAAAATACACAGCACAGATTGTTGCATTTTGTAGATGGCTATTACTGCAAAGACAGTGCTATATGTGAGTGGACCTATTTTCATTGATGTCCAGGGAAATAAAGGCATAGGACATCTACACAATAGATTTAGTTTTCCTTAAAAACAAATGAACAATAATGTAAGAAAAAGCGTAACATGCAACCTAAACTGCTAATAATGTAACTTCAGACTCTGTTTTGTGATTAACTTGCTTTGATTCATTGTCTTTGTATCCAGAGGAGAGTCTTCATTGACCTTAATGTGCAAAAATAAACACTTTGTGTAAAACAAACAAACAAACAAAACTATTTCCCTTTAGCTTCACAGGTGAGTCCTAGGAATTTGGTGACATGTTGTTTAAGCTAACTCCATGTACACAAGCAAAATTGCTACTGTATTACTAATGACACACATACAGTACCCAGTGAGAGAGTGTGGAAATCAAATGCTGAATCCTCTTAACATTTTTATTGAAATAAAATAAAATATTATGTAGGTTTTAAACTGAAAATTCAGACCAGTTTACAACAGTTTAGATCACGTAGGAAAAGTTTGTCAAAATATAGTAACTGGGAATGCAGTACACCAAAAAAAACAATGAAATACAGTAGCTTTCTACCAAGACAAAAGCCTGATTCTTTGCTTTTCTTTTCTTTTCACATGCTTTTTTTATTTTGATTACTAAGGTGTCTGTCTAATCTGGAAGCCAACATTGCTCTATCGGCCAATCCTCAAATGGAGCAAACTTAATGGACACAGCTAGGTGGGAGTCAGAGGCCCTAAACTAGCTTTATGCATCTCTTGATCCTGGACTAGGCACGGGCCAAACTTGCCCTTGTAGGTATAAGAGTAGGGACAGCGATCTTTAGCTTGTGCCAACTAATTTTTTAATGTACTAGTATTTGTACAGATATGTATGTGTGTTTATGTAAGTCTGAGAGCTAATGAACAAGCTACTATAGATTATACAAAGCTACCCATATCCCAGTTCCCATTCTGCATGAAACAGAAAGCAGAGCTGCTAAAATGGTTCTTCCTCTGTCTCTTCTGGGAGCACAGTACCGCCACTGGCAGCAAAAAGCAAGAATGGAGGTGTCATGAAAATACAGCCCTCCTGAACAAATTCTGCCCCTGGTTATTCAGTGCAATCCCAAATGTCAGTGGAGTTATACTGGTAGAATAGAGTTTAAACATTTTCAGAGATTCTGAAAGACGATGTAAGGAATTTCCTTACCCTGTTACTGCACCGGTAAATGGTTTATTGGAGCAGCCTTTTTACTAAATCCTAAAACAGTCTTACTGCATACTCTTCTCCTTCTGAGTTATCTTCCAACTTGGACCTGTACTGCCCTTAACGTGTGGCACTAGCTGTCCGCTTTTTAGCAGCTCTACTTTTTGTGTTGTGCAAAGTGAGGACTGGATTCTGAGATGGATGTTCAAAATGTGATGCCCCTGAGCAGTTTTCAGGACAGCTGGCAAGCCTGCTCCACCAAGATAAGGGGTTGCCTCTTTCCTCGAATGGGAGGATAGTTGTACCACGAAACTTTATTTATCTTTTTAAGTTGTTATTTGTTGACACTGAGTCCAGGCATTGCCCTTAGTGCTACTGAACTTTAAACTTTAATATTTCTTATTTAGTGACTTTCCTGAGAGCTCTGCAGGAATGCAGGCAAGCTACAGTTAATTTTCAAAGTGGATCACAATGGCAACTCATTTTTGGACAATATGCTTTCTTCTTTTTGTCTTCCTTTTCCTTCAGACAGAACAGACAGGTATGACATTTGTTTTGTTATTTTAATTTGGTTTTGTGTCAATCTTCCTAAAACATAAGAGAATACAAGAATATTACGTACCTGGTATTATTTTAAATTTGTAGTACAGGCTTTCATTGAAGCTGGTAGTTCTTCATTTTCACCCACATTTCTCTTGTTTTTCTGATGCACTTTAGCAAAAACTACAGTTCAATTACTGATACAAAAACCTTGTTGTATATCACAATATGTCATTTTTTAAACATCAGCACCATGCTTTCTCTCTACTCTGTACTTAGCATCCATAAAAAGTGCCCATACATATGATAAAATGACTTTTTTCTTGTTAATCTTGCTAATCATTGTTGTGATGAAAATTGAGTTTATGGTAGGAGGCCAAAAGAGACTTTTGCATGATTTGCATAGATGCACTTTTCTGCATTAATACTCTAGAGCATTGCAGATGGGTGGGGAAAGGATGGGATAAGCACAAAGAAGTTCTGCATTTATGTATTAGGCTCACAGTGATAACAGTAATGATTTTCACCAAAGTTCCTCAGTCCTGTACCATGATATGATTTTTAAAAGGTTCTTTAGCTGCACCCGAAATCAAGCTAATGATAAAAATGCTCTATCAATGATTCAAGAAAAATATGACACGCACTTTTAAAAAAAATGTACTGTGTCACTAGATAGCTTTTTTTAAAAAACAAACATGGCGGTGATTTTTTTTAAACAGCATAAATAGAGCTAGAATTAGTCTGTTCCCTGGCACTTATTTTTTTTAAAAAAGGTTTAACTATGAAATCACATACAATTTCACAATATTTCTCTATTACAAAGTATAGCCCCCATTTCCTTGATCCCTCATCACATCCACATGGTTCTAGTCTCCTCCACCCAAGAAGCTGGTCTTTTTTTTCTGTCCATTGTAACTTGCATTTGATTTCCCTAAACACATAGATTAAAAACCAGATGTGGTCATCTTTATTCAGCCAAGGCTCCCGGTAGAGTCAGTCCAAGTAAGGAGTGGAGGAATGGGTTCTGAAATAATAACTGTGGCACAAGTCATTCCCTCCACATCTGCAGAAGGATTTAAAAATCCCATGGATCTTCTCCCAAGGACTCTAATGTCTAGAGTGTTGCCTCTATGGTAACATTTCTCCTCCCCAGCCCAGGTCCTGCAGAAGCCCCTTTCACAGGTTTGTGGATTGTTTTGGAGGGGTGGCATGAAGTCAGGGTGGGAGAGGGTAGTGCTAGCCAGACATGCCTAATTCTTCCTCCAGGACAAATTCTCCAAGCAACTAGATACTAAATCAGCACGAACTTTACTGTATGCCTATCTGTACTGCAGATCTTCACTTGAAAAAGAGGGATCTGACTGGATGACTGTGCTTGCTACAGAGACGCTGGTATCATGGCTCCAGCCAAACTAGACTGTCATGGAGTCCAGGATAGTGCAGGGGGCAATGGAAGCAGGGCAGGCTATGGAAAAAAGACTGCCGTACCCTGGTCTTTCTAGGGGATAAGTTTGAATTAAGATCTGCAACTTCAGCTACGTTAATTACATAGCTTAAGTCAAAGTACCTTAACTTTTCAAAACAAACAAACAAAAAGGTTTAAAACAAACAAAAGGTAGTTTTTCTTTATTCAGCACACAGTCAACCTGTGGAACTCCTTGCCAGAGGATGTGGCAAGGATTAGGACTTTAACAGGGTTCAAAAAAGATGGAGGTTAGGTACATCAATGGCTGTTAGCCAGGATGGGTAGAAATGGTATCACTAGCCTCTGTCTGCCTGTAAATGGGTGACAAGAGAGGGATCACGTGAGGATTACCTATTGTGCTCCCAAGCTCTGGGGCATCTGGTATGGGCCAATGTTGGCAGACAGGATACTAGGCTAGATGGACCTTTGGTCTGACCAAGTATGGCCGTTCTTAGGTTCTTAAGTTAACTTGAATTTTGGCCGGTACACGCTGTGGGAAGTCGAAGGGAGCACACTCTCCCTTCGACTTCCCCTTACTCCTTATAGAAGCAGGACTACCACCATCGACAGAAGTGTCCTCACAATTCAAATTAGCGTTCTTCACTAGACCCGCTAATTTGAACCCCAGAAGATCGACTGCGGCTGCTTTGATCTTATCTGTAGTGTAAACATGGCCATAGGGATGGCCCCCTGCCTTAGGGTGGACACCCTGAGATTTGGGGATTTGGAAGACTGAACCGACTTCCTATTATACAGAGTCAAATCATGCATTTCCCAATGGAAAATAAAGACTAAACCAATGCTTAATTTTTGGGGGGGCTTTGCAGAGCTGAGCCACAGCACCTCTATGCTTGGCAGTTGATAACCTCAGCACTGGTAAGCTTGTTGCATCAGTTATGAAAGTAAAAAAATTCCAGCATCTCTTTCATTACAAATTAAGCAGTGGCCAAAACTCCATGACTTTCCACCCCAGTCTGGGCTTAAAGAGAAGTGTTAATGTAGAAGTTGAATTGGCCAATATGTAGGGGTGGTACTAAGGGTGCGAAAGGACCCACCACCTCATGTTCCCTCAAGTAAGCATGCTCCGAATGGCCAGGGGAAGGCCTGAGCAGTGCGCTGCCCAAGCCTCCCTCCCCCTGCTTATTTGGGGGACCAGGGTGGTGCACTCACACCCATGCTGTCCACATTTACAAAAAAATTCAGAAATTCCTGCGTACGGGCCTGTGAACTTATACAACTTTGATGATGATGCAATTCCTTAATATTTCTCTTCACATTAAAAATTGCCAGCTTCCTGACCTCTGTTAAGAGGAGAGAGAAGTAGAGAAGGAAGGCCCTCTGTATATACATATTAGTGCCTCTTCTTATCCAACTTTCCAGTCTTTCTATCGGCCAACAACGCAAACCAAGTTATCTCAAGATATAAGCGTGGGAACTTCCTAATTATTGAGGAGTTCTTTCAAGGCAACTTGGAAAGAGAGTGCCTAGAAGAAAGATGCACATATGAAGAGGCAAGAGAAGTATATGAAGACAAAGAAAAGACTGTAGGTATTTATTGTTTGTTTTTCTAAGAATTGCAACGCTTGCTGCTTCTTAGCTGAACAGAAAGCGTCTACGCTGCAGCCATGTTTGATGCCTTGCACCATAACTGTGTTGCCTAGATTTGACCGCACTGTGAAATAAATCATGAAATTGGTCTGAATATCATGAGATGTTTTTAAAATCATATTTCCTTATCTAACAAACATTTCAAAAATCAGATGCCTATTGTGATACGCAGATGGTCCTTACACTCAACACATAATCCTTCCTCCCTAATATTTTTTCATAAGAAATATGTATTTTGAAATAAAACAATGGGTTCTGATCCTGTACTCCAGACGCAAGGAAAAGCCTCATTGCAATTAGTGGGAAGTTTGCCTGAGCAAAGAGTATGGAACCGGGACCAGATTGTGTTTAACTTTTTGTAAGTATAGAATGTAAGATTTGTTCACTTGTACATTCTTGTGACAAAGTACTTGTGGGAAAAGGTATTAGACAAGAGTTGTAACAAGGATTTTTTTTTTTTCAGGACAAGTTTTGGGCTGGCTATTTCAGTAAGTTGACTGTTCAATCTCTCTTTCCAGAATGAGTTTATGAAGAGATCATTACAGTTAGAATTATGGTATTTAACGGACTCTCAGGCTGCGTCTAGACTGGCATGATTTCGCGCAAATACTTTTAACAGAAAAACTTTTCCGTTAAAAGTATTTGCGCAAGAGAGCGTCTATACTGGCATGTGCCTTTGCGCAAAAGCAAAGCTTTTAATGCTCCATTTTAGCCATTGGGCTTTCTTGAGCAAGAAATTAATGTTACTGTCTACACTGGCCCGCTTGCGCAAGTATTCTTGCACAAGAGGGCTTATGCCTGAGCAGGAGCATCAAAGTATTTGCGCAAGAAGCACTGATTTTGTACATTACAAAGTCAGTGTTCTTGCGCAAATTCTCGCGGCCAGTATAGACAGGTGGCAAGTTTTTGCGCAAAAGCAGACGCTTTTGTGCAAAATCTTGCCAGTCTAGACGCACCCTCATAGTTTATTCAACTTGCTCATTATTTTAATTAGCCTACAACTGTTTATCAAGCATGTGGTCAAGTGGAAGGAGAGGTTAGGAATAAAAAATGTAGGTGTGGAATTCTTAAAAGCAAGCCATCTGAGAAACAATTAGTCAGAACAATTAAATAAAAAAGTGTTAGAATACTTGGTTAGATGCAATGACATTAAATGAGGTTTTTCTTGTATTGCTCTCCCTTATGCAAAGCTGGACTAAGGTAATCTGGGGCTCTGGGCACTTCACAACATTGGAGTCTTGTGTGTCTCCACTCATCCAGCACACTCTCATTTGCCCTGTTCCCTACTTGCAATGGGAGTGGCAAGGGGCTGCTTCTTTCCTCCAGGAGCAACAGTAAGAATCCTTATTCCCTCAAGAGGAGCCAGAGTTGTACTAGGGGTCCACCCCAACCCCGCAGATGTAGGAGTGGCAGCAAGGGGAAGCAGGCAGTACTCAGAACAGCACCCACACTGTATCTCCATGGGTGGGAACTTGAACCAGTTCTGCTTGCACCCTTTGAGTCCCCCTCCCCCCCACACACAAATCCTATCAGAGTAGTGTTGGCAGGGCACTCCCAGAGCATACCTGGGAGCACACTTGGGTCCATCCGAGGTGTGAGGAGGGATAGTTTGTGACCAGCACAGATGTGCCGGTAAGAGATTTGTTGCTGGGAAGAAAGCTCTGTTATTAATAGGCATTTGTCCCTGTTGACATCTCCTATTACTCTTACTGATGCAACATTTGTTCAGATGGCAGACAGTGCTCCTCAAACCCATGCCAGCACAATGGGGTGTGCCAGGACAGCATTCGCAGCTACACATGCACCTGCACGGATGGCTATGAAGGCGAGAACTGTAATTTTGGTAAGACAACATTTCCTCTAGTGGCTATAGTGGAAATTATATATGGGTCTCATGCAGATGGTTTATATTGTTTTATGTTAAAACACACGATTCCTTGTGTAGGAGGCATGACAGTGACACATGCGAAGAGGGGATATGAATTTTTCATCTCAACAACCTGGGGTAAATCTGTGAAAATGTTAATAGACTGTGAGGCTGCATTAACTACTGTGCCCCCTGCTACCTTCATTCTACTCTAGGGAGATTGCAGATGCAGTAAAGGGCACAAGTAAACCCTGGCAACATGGCATCAATGAAGCCATGTTGGAAGCAGAATTGAGAGTCTGAAGCCAAGACAAACAGGGCCTCTGTGTGGTTGGCCCTCTGCTCATCATCCACAGGTTCTCAAAGCATGGCCTGCAGATCACTTGTTAGCTGGTCACCCGGTACTCTCTCTGCTCCTTGTTTCCAAGATCCTAAATTGCATTAAAGAATATGAAATGACCTTAAATATGTTCCTAGTATTACTTCTCCATGTATACAATTGCTATAGCTGCAAGAGGGGAACTATGATTGTAAGGAATCATAGGAAGTAAGGCCTCTTCCAGTGTGAATAGGCTAATGATTTACAAAAATCTGATGTTTTAAGAAAATGTTTTGTTGAATCCCCATTTTCCACATACGATACACTGCTGTAAAGATGATGCATAAAGAGAACATAAATAGTACTTGTGCTCTTCTTAAGTCTCCTCTGCATTTTACAAAATGTTCTTGAGCAAATTGCTCAGAACACGAGTACATCCTTGATAATTAGTCACATGTTACTATTTACCTTTTTATTGACATCACAATTTGGGGGACATAAGCAATCTCATTCACACGGACCTGACTATTTTTTAACAATTCTCTGTTATAGAAAGTCCTTTACACCAACAAACTGACCACGAAGCTTACCCATTTTTTGATCTACTTTAGAATGTGAATGGATATAAATTCAACTGGAAAAGGATAGCAAAACTCATAGCATTTAAAAACACATTGGGCCAGATCCTTGCATCTGATGCTTAGTGCTACTCCACCAGCTTTAAAACTAGTTTAACTGATTATCTGGGGGATTTCCCTGCTAGGGCGGAATCCTGGGTGCGGTGGGCCAATGTAGCCCTTCTGGCATAAGTGGTATAGCAGGGAAAAGGAGCAGTGGGTACAGTGGAATGGCTCTGTATGGCATTGACACAACTTAGCCTCAGTGTTCCCTGTAAGCTGAGTGCTAGATTGGGGGGGGGGGGGCGCTACCCATGAGAGATTCAAATGCTGCCCAGCTGATTAGCAGAGTGCCTATAGCCGGCAGCATGTGTTTCTACTGGTGGTGCACATCTGTGCATGTAGGGTGCACACAAAAATGTGTTCCGCACATGGATGGAAAAAAATAGAGGGAACATTGCTTAGCACAGCTCTTAGAGCTGGACTTGCACAGCCCCAAGCCTCTCAGAACCATAAAAATGGCTTTAAGCCAGCTTTGGTGCCACCTCATAGCTGTGTCAGGTACCAAATGTCCCATTCTGGAGTTCTGCCCATTAGTTTAACATTGCAAACCAAAGTAAATCTCAAGTGTTTCCCCAGCTATGGTAAGCTGGAGAGACTGGCACTGTTTCAGAGGCAATAAGTACCTTTGGGTTTCTTGTTCCCCTTTTATATTCGTTACTAAAAAATTTCAACTTAAATGGGGGAGGAGTTCCTACAAACTATACAACTTTAGTCCTTTGTCTTTTAAGCAATTCTTGCCTCCATAAAAAGTACAATCATTCTCTTCTTTCAGAGATACCTGGCAGTGCAAATGCATGCAAATGTGTCATGGCATTTTCCATGTGGAGAAGAGCTTGTGTTACTTGGCTAAGTACACCCTACAAATGCAATCCTGAAATATATCCAACCTAATCTGGAGGCATATGGAGCAACTCACTTTACACTGACTTCCCGGGAGTTGCCAGAGCTCAGTACATCTCATAATCAGGCCTACAAGTTAAAAAGAGGAAGTAGCAAGAATTGCTTAAAAGATGAGCTCAGAAGAGCATGAAAAACAAGCAAATGTCCATTGCTTAGCAAAACAGACCCCATGCTGTGCAAGAAAATTTCAATTCATTGCTCAATTATTGTTTCTTAGTGCTTTGCTTTTATTATTCTCTTTAGCTAAAAATGAGTGTCAATACAAAACTAGAGAGGGATGTCAACACTTCTGCTATCCAGGATCTGAGTCCTACCACTGCTCGTGTGCAAAAGGCTATGAACTGGGAGAAGATAAAAAATCATGCATTCCAAGAGGTAAGCGTAACAAAAGTCAGAAGAGAACATGCTGAGTCCCAGAGTAGGCTGGCTGGGGGAACCGAACCAATAGGAGCTAGCATGACTTCACTGACACCACTAGAATGAGCAAAGAGGTGGTGTCCTGAGAGCTTTAGTAATGACATTCCAGGAGAAAAACAAACACAAGGTTGATCTAACACAGCTTCAGAGCAATGCAAATCCTAAAATTCATTTACTGGCTCCAGTTTTCCAAATATTTTCACTGTAAATAGTGGCTCCTCAGAAGTCAATTGAGTTACACCTTTAGCACAGGTGGCGGAAGAGAATCAGGCCCATTTTTTTTATGTTGCCTTTTTTTTTTTTGTGGTTGCTGCCATGAGTGTCAACAGAAAACTAGAGTGGGATACCAACACTTCTGCTACCAGGCAAGCAGCTCTCCCTCCTAAAGCCAGGGTAGCACATGCCTATGCATTGATTAGCTGTGAGAGCAGCATGGATTCTTCTATTATCACTAGGGATACGTCTACACAGCAACGTTATTTCGAAATAACTGGCATTATTTTTAAATAATTTAGTCCGCGTCTACACAGCAGGTAGTTATTTCAAAATAATGTCGAAATACTGTCAAGCTCGAGGACTTCTTACTCCAACTCCTGTAACCCTCATTGTACGAGGAGTAAGGGAAGTCGGAGGAAGAGTGCTCTATTTCAAAATAAGTGTTGTGTAGACTCTCCCAATTTCGAAATAAGCTACGCAATTGATGTTGCTCAATTTGCTTTGCTTATTTTGAGTTAAGCCCTGCTGTACAGACACACCCTAGGTCAGTGCTCTAACCTCTGACTTCTGGGGACAGACTGACCATCTTCACTCTCAGAATAGGAAGGCCAGGTGTCAAGGGGGAAGAGTCCTACCACTCTGTTCCCTATTACAGTGGGGAGAAGACGCTGGCCTACTCAAAGAGGGCTTTGCTGGGCCCAGAGTGGGGGGAAGAGACAGTGCCACAAAGGCAGTTGAGCACCATAGGCAGTGGCTTCCCTGGTGCAGCTGCAGACAGTGGATGCTGGTTTCAAGGTTTGCACGGGGAAGGTTTTGCTTATTATGATGCCCAATGCAGGTTCCAAGGTGGCTGAGGAAGTGGTTTGTGCTATTCGGATTCCTGAGTTCCTTAGTAATCTCCCTGGAACTGAGAGGGCAGACCAGGGAGATTACTGAGGAACCCAGGAAGCTGAGTAGCACATACTGTCCCCTCAGATGCCCTGGAACCTGCATGGGGCATATAAAAAACTCCAGTTCTTTGAGAAGTGAAAAGCTTTTCCCACGTCTGGTTTGGGGTCTCAGGAGGAGAGGTGCAGCGTGGCTGAGGAGACTCCGGCCATTGGGGGGTGAGGCTCCAGCCACAGGGGAGCTTGGGGCTTCTCCAGGGGTAATTTAGGGCTGCTCCAGGGGGACAGGGCTCTGACCTAAGAGGTGGGGAGTGCCTAGGACAGAAGGTTTGGGGGCAAGAGTATTATTTTGTCCACCCAGCATAGACCCTTAGTCCCAAGAGCTCAAAAACTGAGAAGTTTCAGACCAAGGATTGGGTTTTGCTTAATGTAAACATCAAGCACTTGTTGCAGTAGAAATTTATGAAAGAAGCAAACCATGAATAAACCATTGGTCTTCCAAAGCCATTAGCAAGCTACTAGATACTGATGATCTAGCCCTTCATTTTGGGGGATTAGTGAGGGAGGCAAAGAACCACTGATCATGAGCTAATGTGGAACTACCACAATATTTTCTAGGTAGTGATTATTTTCAAACATCACCACAAAAATCTTGTGTATGACATAACTGTCTTTTTCTTTTAACCATTGCTAGATCAGTGTGCATGTGGCAGACGTGATGATGGTAAAATAATGAGGATGAAGGAAATTATGACTTTCCAAAGAGGATTTCCTTGGCAGGTAAATACAGAGATCTTTGGAAATACTGTTATAAAAAAAAAATCTATGGTAAAGCTGTGTACTCAGATGCAACATATTTGAGTACTTAGAACCTTTTTTTATTTAACCAAACAAGAGGTCAGATAAGAAGCAACAAAAAAGTGAGAGTGGAAAAGAGCAACACCATCAAAACCTCCTTGAAAAATAAAAACATATTTAAATGTTACAATTTATAAAATTACTGTTGGCAGCATCTCATTCCTTGCCCCACTGCTTCAAAAGCCCCACTCTTTAGCAGGACCAGATTTCCAGTTCGGCATAGTAGGCACATGACATGGGGCAGCAGAATTCTAATGGCATCTTACCTCTCTAAAACTATGTGCAACAACTAGGTCACCTGTAAGCAGGGGAGATACATACCCCTAAGCACAGCATTTTCAGTAAGGTATGTGGAAATTATTCTCACTGGAGTAAACTTTCTAGTGCATCATTTAGTAACATAGCAGGATTTTACCACTTTTTCTAATATAATTTGCAAGTTCTATGACTCAGTGCTTATGTAATGGGAGCCCCTTCTAAAGTGTTATATGGTACAGGTTGAACCTCTCTAATCCAGAACTCTCTCATCCAGAAACATCCGTCATCCGGAATGATTTTAGTTAGTTGGATGCTACTTTTCATGGAAAAACAATGAATAGCGTGGCAGCACCTTAAAGACTAACAAAACATGTGGAGGGTATCATGAGCTTTTGTGGGTACAACCCACTTCTTCAAAGGAAAGCCACTTCATCTGAAAGCTCATGATACCGTCTACATGTTTTGTTAGTCTTTAAGGTGCTGCTAGACTATTTGTTGTTTAAGTTTTTCCAGTTACAGACTAACTCGGCTACCCCGCTGAAGCTTTTGAACACTTTTCATGGGTGTGGCCAAGTTTCCCCACAGTCCCATAAAGTTTGTTTATAGCCATCAGTCCTGGCTCTCAGTGTTCTATGCTGTTGTTTAGCTCTAATTTATCCTTAAATGTCCTCTAACAGCCCAGTAAGCAGTGGAAGTGTTAGTAATGCTAATCAATATTGCCCTCCTGTGGTCCAGAAAATTCTCTTGTTCAGAACTAAGGACGTTAAATATCGGTTAATTCAATAGTCGATTAACCTAATGAATTCTTATCGGTTACTCAACTATTCTATAGTCCCCAGGTGTGAGGCCAAGCAGCCAGTGCACTCCAGCCCCACTCCCGAGGAGTCCCTCGCCACTCTGCTGCTGCCTCCATATCAGAGGCAGCAGTGCAGGGGGCCAGGTGAGAGCTGGTCCACAAAGGGAGCCAGTTTAAAAACCAGCCCCTATTTTGGGCAGGGAAGGGGGGCATTGAGCTCCTGGACCCAGCACAAGCCAGAACTGAGCTGGGATGCTGGCCAGCCTGCTAAAAAATGTACTTGTGGGGGGAAGGAGGAAATGCATGTAGTCTATAGCATTAACCTATAAGAGCGTTTGCTTATCAATTAATTGGTTAATTGACTACACTATTACATCCCTATTCAGAACTGATCAAGTCCCAAGAGTTCTGGACTAGAGAGGTTCAACCTGTATAATATTAGATATTTAGTGCTAAGTACTCCCTTCACCATTACAATCCTATAGATTTCTCTGCAAATACAACTGTTAATAGGCTCTATCCAACTCCCATTTAAATCACTGGGAGGTTTAGAAATAGGATCAGGAAAGAATGGGGACATTTCATTTTAAAAAAAATTACAAATTTAGCTGCTTGTAATAGTTCAATATTTTGCTCTTATCCCCTCATGCTACAAAGCTGTAAGACAGCAGTAGAATTTACTGGCTTTTGTTTTAAAGGTTCTGTTGCTAGATTCAGAAGGAAAGGGATTCTGTGGAGGCGTTCTACTGAAGAGTAACTTTGTGTTGACTACAGCTGAGTGCTCCCTTCTGCACAATCATTCTGATATCAGGGTTAGGACTGGTAGGTGATCAAGCTTTTTTCCCCAGTTTGAAAGTATGTTTTGACAACACAAAGATTGACAAAGAGTTTACACACAAAAATTGCCATGTCAAAACATTCTGTCTATCCTAGGAATCAGTCTGCACTTAAAATATTTTACTTAAAGGGAACAATTAACAAGTGACAATGTCCATTCACGATCATTCACTCCCATTTTTGTTGTATATTTTACTTTGTCATCCTGAAATTATAGTTTCTTCCTATTCATGCACCTATAGGCTTCCAAAAGTTAAAAAGCCCCTTCAACATACTAATTTGTATAATGATCCAATTTGCTTACTTGCTATAAAATCAGTATCTTCTATTAGTGTCTCTGGCTTTATCCCAAACCTTATTTGACCATAATGGTAGCAGCTATGTTAGCAGCCTAGATTCCATAACTATTAGGGTATGTCTAGACTACAGGGCTGCGTCTAGATTGACATGATTTTCCGGAAATGCTTTTAACAGAAAAGTTTTCTGTTAAAAATATTTTCGGAACAGAGCGTCTAGATTGGCATGGACGCTTTTCCGCAAAAGCACTTTTTGCGGAAAAGCGTCCCTGGCCAATCTAGACGCGCTTTTGCGCAAGAAAGCCCCGATCGCCATTTTAGCCATTGGGGCTGTTTTGCGCAAAACAATACCATGTTGTCTACACTGGCCCTCTTGCACAAAAGCATTTGCGCAAGAGGGCTTTTGCCCGAACGGGAGCAGCATAGTATTTCTACAAGAACACTGATGATCATACATGAGCTCGTCAGTGTTCTTGCGGAAATTCAAGCAGCCAGTGTAGACAGCTGGCAAGTTTTTCCGGAAAAGCGGCTGATTTTCCGGAAAAACTGGCCAGTCTAGACACAGCCCAGGGTTTTGTCCACAGAAGCTTTGTTGATAGATACGGTTGACAAAGCCTCTGTCGAAAGAGCATCTAGACTACAACCAGTTCTGTCGAAAAAGCAAGCCGCTTTTTCGACAGAGTGTAGACACACTCTTTTGAAAAAGCACAGTGTGGATGCAATAGCGCCTTTTGTTGACAGAACTCTGTCGACAAAGGCGTTATTCCTCATAAAATGATGTTTACCGATGTCGACAAAACTGCTGTGTTCTGTCAACTTAATGTCGACAGAACGCGGCGGTAGCGTAGACGTAGGTATAGTTTTGTCGACAAAAGTCCACTTTTGTCAACAAAACTCTGTAGTCTAGACACACCCTTAGCAGTTAACCTGTGTTCAACTTTGGTGACAGATGCTAAAACTGTTTCAGAGCAGTGAACATGTCATAATTTCACAGGGAATAACAGGATGCATGGAGCTGGACAGGTTATAGATGTGAATGAGAAACACATACATATACGGTATGATGAAGCTACTGGCGAGAATAACCTTGCATTACTACAACTGCGAGAGCACATTCAGTGCAACAACTACCAGCGTCCTATATGTCTTCCTGACAAAGACTTTGCAGAACATGTCTTGATTCCGCATCTGGAAGGCACTGTCTGTGGCTGGAAACTGGAAGAAAGTGAGGTGAGAGGTTCACTAGTAGAGTTGGAAGTCTCCTACCTTCCTGAAGGGGAATGTGAACAAGTACTCAATATAAGTCTCACAAACAGACAGTATTGCGGACGTCATCCAGAGCCTGTGGATATGCAACTGGCAGGAGGAAACTTTATTGCCAATGATTACAAAGGCACTTGGTTTCTGACAGGTATTTTTGGAGGTTGGCCAACTGATGTAAGTAACTGGGAAACATTTATCTTTACAAAAACTTCAAGATATAGAATGTGGTTCAAACAAAAAACTGACTAAAAGAAAGTCCCCAAAATACCAAATCCATAACCTCAATTACAAAGATGCAACAACTGGACTAGATGCAACAACTGGACTGGTTTCAGCAAGTGTATCTACTAGAGTTACAATGTTAATACTGTAAAATATTTAACTGTAGTTCATCCTTCAAAAACAACCCATTATTTTCCAATCTGTTTTTTCTCTCCCTCTCCACAACAATCATCAATGGTGGCTTTAATGTAGTAGATATGTGGCTACTTCAATCTGAAAATTGAGCTGTATTTGTACAGTACTGTTCATCTACATTTTTAATGAATGTGTTTTACAAGTAAATGAATCACTTTCCTCATGCTGTCAGAGCCTTCCCCTGCTTCTGGAGTCAGTGACAGGAAAAGCCTGTGGAAGTAGGGACCCCCACACTGCTTTGTGCGTAGAGAGGCAGTGCTAGGTGGCAATGAAGCTCTTGTTTCAGGAAACAGTGACATTCACTGTGACATAATGGTCAAATCCTGGACAATTTTATTCATGTAAGTACTTATAAAACATCCCCTGCCATGTCTTTACTAAGATTACTAAAGTAAAGATTTCCTGTTCTAGGGTCTCATTCAGCAAGAGTGTAAATCAGGCATAAGTGAAATGACTCCCTACATTAGTCTCGCAGGTAGGGACAGAAACAGACTGGCTCAGGTTCTGGCCTAGATTGCCAATTAATGACCTTGCCCCCATTGAGCAAAAGCAAAATAAAATGTTAATGCATAACTACCATCTACTTTGTTCATTTTATGTGTGTAATTTTGTTTTCATTATTTATGGTGCTTTGTAAAAGTATGAAATCTTTTAAGAAGAGTTCACAGGCATGCTCAGCTTCTACATTTCTGATGTTGGAATTACACAGAACAAGACAGATGGAACTAAATATTCCATTTTGATTCAAATCTTTCTGAAACTTAACATCTTTGTGAAATGTGACTGAACTGGATATAATGTCATGATTTTGAAGAGACAGTAGTCAAAAATATAGATGGTGTATCAGAAAATTCTATTTACATTGTGGTACAATCTACAGCCCCTCCTCCCCCCAAGAAACAAACAGACACATAGCTGAGCCAAGTGGGCTGAGGGGAAGGCCAGGAGAGATGGGGTTACAGAAGGAATAGGCCCTGCACTACTCTTTGCCAAGCAAAAGCAATGATCACAAACCAGCACCCTGCTTCAGTTTTCTGTATGTACTACAAAAAAAGGAGCATTTTGAACAGACCACACAGATTTCCTCATTGACCCTATATCAGTGAAGTAAATGGGAAGAGGATTAAAAAATAAAGAGGCTTGCATCCTTTTCCCAGTACTGCATGTTTAATTATCCACTCTCAAACATTATAAATTCTTCATAGTTGTACAACCTGCACATGACACTTCAACACTGACAGGACACTTTCAAAAAGGTGGATCGGTGAACCCCCCCCTACTATAAGAATGACTCTCAGTGGCCTGTAGAGTACAGATACACCTAGCACTGGAACAAAGCAGTGCAGATGGTGAGGCACAGCTTAGGCAAACAGAGAAGAGGCAAGCCTGAACCCTTGGGCATACATACCCTATATGCCCCTCTACGCATCAAAGCAGTGTAGGGTTCCTACTTTCAGAGCCTTTCCCTGTCAATGACTCTAGAAGCAGTGGAAGGCGCTAACAGCAAGAAGCGATTTCATTTTTAAATTGATAACTCTAATGAAATATCTCTCTGCTAATTTTTAAACTATGCAAAATCATTTTCAGCAAAAACAAAATAAAGTGAGTGACCTTTTCATATGTCAAAACTAATTACTTGAATATTATTAGGAGCAAATTGCACAGAAATCAGAAGTACTGGTCTATTCTCAAGCACTGCTGAAGTATGTTGTATGCAGGTTGCAAAACAACCTGGGTTTGTAACTTTTAGTTCTAGTGTACAGAATAAGTCAGAACTTAACAGAACAATGAAAGCAGCCTGAATATCCCATTACAATAAAATCAATCTAGGAAATAACTTACCTCACAGGTATTTTAATTTTTTTAATTTTTAACTTTCAACAAATTTATTGACATTTTCTTTATGAAGACTGCCAAATGTCTTAGATGGTACAGGTTGGTGTTAAAACAGTTCAGAATGAAATTATCACTCTCTTGCCATGCAGAGAAAATTATCACATTTGTTTTTTTACTTTATAAAACCACCTGCAGGAGGAACAGTTAGAAACTATTGCACACTTAGGAGAATGGACCCACTGGCAGAATATTCAATAAAACCAGAACTGAAACAGTGTTGGAGTTTCCCCTGAGGCATGACTGTAGTTAGGTAACCTAGTCCAAGTATTAAGTACAGTTACCAAAGGCCCAATTCTGAGTAGCAATCGATAACCACATCTCATGCTGCACACTCAAACCCTATTGAAATTGCTGTGAAGGGCTAGGTGTTCCACACCTAATGAGGCATATGCCCTGAATTTTAAGAAAGAATTTGAAAAGTGTCATATCCAACCAAAACAATTTTTAGAAAAAGCGCAAAGCTTCAAATAAATGGGAGTCAGGTCAAGGATAGGTGAAATAAAGCATTGCTTCTCCTGATGAAGAATGATTAAATGCCACTGATGGGCCCTTGCTTTTGATAGGTAAGGACAGAAATAGTTACAGGAAAATAAAGGGGTATCAGCACATATTTCATTTGAGAAAGTGAGTCAGGATTTTTAAAGATTGTAGCTGAAATTCTGTAAATGTTTCAACACAAGTTGAGAATGTTCTTGTTTCTTTTCCTGCCACAATACTTCCAGGTTTATAGAAACTAACTTTTAAAAGGGAGCATTTTGTTCTTTGTGTTTGCTTACGCTGGCATGCCCTATCCCACTGGGAAAGGAGCTGTCAACAGTTTTTTTTGTATTCCAGTACTGAACGTAACCAGGTCATTAACAGTTTCCACGGAGTGATTTGAGAAACAGTTCCATTGACATGTAGAGTCTTTTATAAGTTCTCTTCTATTTAAGGTGCAGTAAACTCAACACACTGTAGAAAGTGGAGGGAATGGGTTTTGCTTACTGACCACAAGCTTCTGATGTTGATGAGATATATATCCTTTAATATGACCCTGACAGAGTTAAAAAGAAAGAAGTTTTAGTATTGGAAACCAACAGTAAGTTTTTTTTTTTTTGCTACCTACAGTCTTGATCCTGCAAAGCACAGGTTTAGAGTGCTGCATGGATATAAAATGTGTATCCACGTCTGTATTAGCAAAAATGAGCCACAGATACCCACAATGACATCAGTAGATGCAGATACCTATGGATATCCTCAAATTTATGGGGTCCTAGACACAAAATTTGTATCAGCATCCATATCTGTAAAACTGAGTAGCAGATATCTGTGGATTTGCAGAACTCTCTATGTGTGAGAGTTTAGCTTTATTTAATTCATGAGTAGTCCACTGACTTCAAAGAACATAAATAAATGATATACTTTAACTCAGAGAGACTACTCAAATACTGAAATACACAAATAAGTACTCTGCTTGATGGGAACCTTTAATATGACACTGAACTCTGAATTTGCTGTTACTGACAAGCCTTCCAAGTAGTCACCCATTTATATTTTGAGCTCTAGTGTTACAAGAGACTATAAATTTCACATCCATTCCTGTATTACCCAGTTTTAAGACTAAAGTCTCAACCTTTAAACACAGAGTTTAATTAACACAAATTCATGCACTAAACCACTAGTATAGTCCAGTAAACCAATTTGTGTGTGTCTAATTTTTTTCCATATAATGTGAAAAAAAATTAATTCAGACTCTTAGGAGTGCTTCTATTTTTAGGATGTCAAGTCAGGAATCCCATGTCCAACTGAACTCAGAATTTAGTATAAATATACAACCTTAGCCCCAAATCATAACTGACAATTTTTTTAAACTGCGTTTATGGATTTTAGCAAAAGAGCCCTGCTTGGCTTTATAATGGAAATTCAATTGCAGTCCTTACTGCTTTACATATGTAAGGCAAAAATTAGACCATAAAATTCTTCACTGTATTAAGGTATTCATTTGTGCCTCGCACATATCACAAAAACCAAAACCCAGTACACTTCCTATTATTAATACCCTTCTGCAATTAACCTTCCTGCTGTGTGTAGTCACTTCTACCAATTACAGTTTGCCAAGGTGAACACCTACCATGTATATAAGATTAGCCAAAATACACTGCACTTCATCAATATCAACATCTTCCACTTCCATGAATTTCAGGGCAACCAGAAAGGCATCTAGTGATAGCTGATGGGTTTTAAGTAGCAAATATCTGAAAGATTCAAACAAATATATTTCAGTTATTTCAGCACAATCACCTCAAATTCTGCTTCTCTGAGCAAAAAGGCTCTTCTACTATAATTCACTTTGTTTAAACTCTGGTCTCTAAGGGGGGGAAGGAAACAAAGGACCTTAGATGTTTTAAATTCAGTTCTACGGTAAAACCAAATGAAAAATCACCCTCACGCACAACAGGATTTCTACTTTACTTACACTTTCTTAAACAGGTTTCTGTAGGTGATGATTTTCAGTTTTTCAAGGATCAGGAAGATACCACAACGAATGAAGAAGGTCTCGTGTTTGGTCAGAGCATCATTCAACAGCAGAAGATTTCCTTCACTAAAATGGCAGAAAACATGGAAGTATTATGAGAAAGTTCAACTCTGGGAAGATGAAATCTCAACTCAATGGATATATTTCACATACTATAAAAATGTTTCACTTAATACTATTTTAAACAAAAACACATGATGCAATAAATACACTATACCTCACAGCCTTAGTTACTTCAGCAAACTGCATAAGGTCATACTTTTTCAAAAGCTGAATTGTTGGCATATGGCCCTGAAAAGTAAGCAGAGTTAAAAATTTCAAGAATAAATTTAAATATATATCCAATCATCTATAAAAACAAGTATCAAAAGAACAAATGCAATTGTTTTTATAAAAGGAGGTGACTGAAGGTATTTTTAGGTCCCCAGTACACTACATCATTAATCATATCAAGAAACAATTATCTGGCATAGATACAGGAGCTTGAGTTTTAAAAACTTCAATAAAAACTTGTATAACAGAGCAGTTACACTTCAATGACCTAGGCTGTTAAAAGTTTTATACAAGTATTGCACTCTACTCTGCAAACAGAAAACTGTTTTAAAACACACCATTAGTTATAGCAGATATGCATCAGCACAGTTAAGCTTATTGACTATCTGACCATATTTTCCTTAATGTCACTTCATGAATTTTTAATGTCCTTTTTTTTTTTTTGCTAAAGAAAATTTGAAAAGACAAAACTCATTCTCATTATATCAGGTATGATGAGACTTTGAACCATATACACTACGAAAAAGGAAATAGCAAGTTTTTATTTACACAGCGGAGATTAGATTGCACATCAATCCAATAAGAACTGAAATACAGTTACTTGGCTGCTATCACTGGTAGCCCCTTTACTGGTTGGAGAATCAGCAAGATGTGACACAGAACTCCGTGTTCTGTTTCTAGCTAGCTCTGAGTGAACAAAGAGCCACTTGTGCTATTTTAGTACATTGTTAAATAAGCGTAAAGTTTTTGAAGCTCAGAATGATCTTGCCAAGACGGGCTTTCTGTATGGCAAAACTGTTCTAGAAAAGAGAGAATAGTAATTTAAGATACTAAAGAATTTGATTATCAAAAGCCTTAGATTTCTCTTTCTGGCCACTCATAATGGGTTTAGCATTCCCATCCCAGTCCCCATTTCACACGTTACAAGATTACCTCATGTAATGTAATTAGTCATGACTGGTCAAAAGAGCACAAGGGGGCGGGGGGCGCGTTTGAATTAATCAAACATCAGGATTGAGGTTCTGTACCTGTCAATTCCTCCAGCACCTACCTGCAGAGGGGTTATATACACAACAGGTATAGGAGGGGTATGAAGGAAGGAATCCTTCCCTTTAGGCTGCTGACCTGCTCAAATAAGCTATGCAGGCCTTTACATACCCTCCTCTTCTTAGAGATGCCATAGCAGATCTGCCCCCACCCCCAACACAGGAAACTGCTATGAAGCTATAATCCTGAACACCTCTTATGCACTGAAATGTCACCATTTACACTTTATTGCTAGGAACAGAATTTGGAATTAGGAGCTGTGTAGGGAATCATGCTTTTTTTTATAATTTAAGGAGTTAATTTGTAAGTTCAAATTATTTTTTTTCCTTTTCCATAGTTAAACAATTCAACGGGGACCATATTCTTAGTCGTTGACGTACAAGGTCTGCGTGCGCTGATTCCTGTGTCTGGATAGGGCACCAGACAGCTTCTGAATAAAAATCAGGGGAAGTCATGCCATAGTGTGTCAGCTTGGTCATTTGTCCCACACTGACTGATTTGGAAGTAGAAAAACCACACCACTCACCAATAACATTTTTACTGGCAAAAGATAAATCAAAATCATCCTTTTGTTTTTCTGACTGGAGCGGTGACAGTGCTCAAAGGCAAATGACAGATACTCTTCAGCTGCAGACACAGAAAGAGGATCAGCACTGATGTTGGTAACAGAAACCAACAGCAAAAATCATAATATGTAACAGCAAATAATATATTTAACTTTAGTCTTACCCTATGGTTTGAGCCTATCAAAACATTTTCTCTCATATTTACAATAACCTAGAAGTATTCACCCAGGAACTAAGTCACTCTCTATTGCCCACTAACTGAAAGGGTAATAGAAACATAAATGACTTAAGAATTGTTGGTTTCACTGAAGAGGGGGTATTACCATAAAAACTGGTTCCCTTTTAAAAAGGTCCCCGAAAAGATATGCTTATGCTCTATGTTTCAGATGTAGCAGTTACACAATCAAACCACATTATGAAAATAAATCCAACTCAATATAGCCAGGTTATTGTGTTACTGTTATAGAGAAGGGAGAATTTCAGGATATTTGTTTCTACACATGACATGACATTTTCCAAAATTATGTGAGCATGCTCTTCTTCAGGGGATTCAAACAATATATAAACATATGCCCAAATTGTGCAAGTGACTATAAAAAGACTGACAAGCAAAAGATTGGAAGTGTCCTTACTTGCAAAAGGGTAAACGGGTATACTGTGTAATCTTATTAATAGGGTACTCAAGCAAGTAACCCCAGCAATCACCAACATGGAGTAAAGGCTGCACAGGTTAGCCCTAAAGCAGGGATTCTCAACCAGGAATACATGTACCTCTAGGGTTCTCAGACTTCCAAGGATATATCAACTCATTCAGATATTTGCCTAGTTTTACAACAAGCTACATAAAAAGCACTAGCAAAGTCAATACAAATTAAAATTTTACATACACAATCACTTGTGTATATTGCTCTATATGCTATGCACTAAAATGGAAATACAATATTTATATTGATTTATTTTAATATGGTAAAAATGAGAAAATAAGCCACTTTTCAATAACAGTGTGCTGAGACACTTTTGTCATTTTATTGCTGATTTTGTAAGTAAGTAGTTTTAAGAAAGGTGAAACTTGGGAGTACGCAAGACAAATCAGATTCCTGAAAGGGGAACAGCAGTCTGGAAAGGTTGAGAGCCATAGTCCTGAAGCATCATCATAATTAATAAAGCTACAACTAATATGTCTTTCAAAATCAATGCACCAAGAAGCTAAACTGTATGGTAGCTTGCTGAAAGTCTGCTGTGTAAGTGAAAGCTGTGAAGTTCTACAAACATCTCTCAGAAACATACATCACAAAATACATTGCTGGACATTCATCCAGAAAAGGTTAGTAATGTGTATTCCAAACGTATATAGTGTACACTAAAGAAGAGTTTAGAGATGTAAATAGTTTAAGACTGACTACATGTTGCAATTAGAACTGTAATGTAAACCATAGTCTAATCTGGTTGAGCCTACAGTAAATCCCTTTGGATCTTGTCTTTGCACTGATGGAATGAAAGTCATGCTTCACAACAACTGTGCTTTCCACAACAGGTTTTGAGTCACACACAAAAAAACATCAGCTCATCTTCATTTCCAGCAGCGAGAGTGTAAATCTGTTCTACTGACATACAGTACCTTGCTTAAAATCACTGTCAAACATCGCCTTGCGTCCAACGTAGTATTTGTATGTAACTCTCTGTGCCATGCTGTATTCATCTTTCAGATTTGAACTGTCAATGGCTCTAATTAATGGTTTACACAGATGAAGTTTGTTAATCTGAGAAAAAAGTCACATGATTGAAAAGTATATTGATGTAGCACTATGTAAGAAACAGGGAAATTGATTTAGAAGATGAAATCAATGAATACAAGCTTGCTAAACTTGGATCATACCTTAAAATAGATTTTAAACAGCTGATTCACCAGAAACAACATGCCCCACTTTTTGGAGTCATCAATGCCAGCTCGACTGTTACAAAAGATAAAACATTAAAAATTACTGTTTTAAGAAAACTCATATTTTGCTTTTTAGAATGAATTCCCTTTACAGGCCTTTGATCCATATTTTTAAACAAATGTTCTTACATTACAACTAAACAAAAACAGGCCAAATATTCCTTGTAAATTTTATATAATTCAAATCTTCATCAAAATAGAGTGGTCAATCCTATTTCCATCCTTTAATCCTTGATAAATCAAGATTGCTCGACTGTGTTCCCCATCAATGCAATCACTACATATCAAGAAAGTCACCTGATGAGAAGGTATCCACCCCAAACTCAAGTCACCTGTCTTATCATTCACACACTTCCAATATATAACCACCACCAATGTACATATCTACCTCCTCAAAATTTCACTGAATGAACAACCTTATCTTTCATCTTGCTGTGATTGGAGGTATCTTAGAGGCAGAGATGATTTGACTCTGAAACTCTACACAATGTTGTTTATTTCTTCTTAAATAATCACACAGGAGTTAAGTTTGTGTACTTGGATGAGATTTTGAAGAACATGTGAAACTCAAAAAGAAATAACAAAATGTTTTTTAAGTACATTAGAAGCAGGAAGCCTGCTAAAAAACCTGTGGGTCCCCTAGACGATCGAACTATAAAAGGCGCAATCAAGGACGATAAAGCCATTGCGGAGAAACTAAATGATTTCTTTGCTTCAGTCTTCACGGCTGAGGACGTTGGGGAGATTCCCAAATCTGCACCGTCCTTTGTGGGTAATGAATCTGAGGAACTGTCCCGGATTGAAGTGTCATTAGAGGAGGTTTTGGAACAAATAGAAAAACTTAATGTTAACAAATCTCCGGGACCGGATGGCATTCATCCAAGGGTTCTAAAAGAACTCAAATGGGAAATTGCTGAACTATTATCTGTGGTTTGTAACCTATCCCTTAAATCGGCTTCCGTACCTAATGACTGGAAGGTAGCCAACGTGACACCAATATTTAAAAAGGGCTCTAGAGGCGATCCGGGCAATTACAGACCGGTAAGTCTAACTTCAGTACCGGGCAAATTAGTCGAAACAATAGTAAAGAATAAAATTGTGAAGCATGTAGAAGAACATAATTTGTTGGACAAAAGTCAACATGGGTTTTGTAAAGGGAAATCCTGTCTTACTAATCTATTAGAGTTCTTTGAAGGGGTTAACAAACATGCGGACAAGGGGGATCCAGTAGATATAGTATACTTAGATTTCCAGAAAGCCTTTGACAAGGTCCCTCACCAAAGGCTCTTGTGTAAATTACATGGCCATGGGATAAGAGGGAAGGTCCTTTCTTGGATTGAGAACTGGTTAAAAGACAGGAAACAAAGGGTAGGAATAAATGGTAAATTTTCAGAGTGGAGAGGGGTAACTAGTGGTGTCCCCCAAGGGTCAGTCCTAGGACCAATCCTGTTCAACTTATTCATAAATGATCTGGAGAAAGGGGTAAGCAGTGAGGTGGTAAAGTTTGCGGATGATACCAAACTGTTTAGGATAGTCAAGACAGAAGCAGACTGTAAGGGACTCCAAGAAGATCTCACCAAACTGAGTGATTGGGCAACAAAATGGCAAATGAAATTTAATGTGGATAAGTGTAAAGTAATGCACATTGGGAAAAATAACCCCAACTATACGTACAGTATGATGGGGGCTAATTTGGCTACGACAAATCAGGAAAGAGATCTTGGAGTTATCGTGGACAGTTCTCTGAAAACTTCCACACAGTGTGCAGCGGCGGTCAAAAAGGCAAATAGGATGCTAGGTATTATTAAGAAAGGGATAGAAAATAAGACCCGGAATATCTTACTGCCCCTGTATAAAACTATGGTACGCCCACATCTTGAATACTGTGTACAGATGTGGTCTCCTCACCTCAAAAAAGATATTTTGGCCTTGGAAAGGGTTCAGAAAAGGGCAACTAAATTGATTAGGGGTTTGGAACGGGTCCCATATGAGGAGAGGTTAAAGCGACTGGGACTTTTCAGTTTAGAAAAGAGGAGACTGAGGGGGGATATGATAGAGGTGTATAAAATCATGAGTGGTATGGAGAGGGCCGATAAAGAGAAGTTATTTATTAGTTCCCTAAATAGAAGAACTAGAGGACACCAAATGAAATTAATGGGTAGCAGGTTTAAAACTAATAAAAGAAAGTTCTTCTTCACACAGCGTGTAGTCAGCATGTGGAACTCCTTGCCAGAGGAGGCTGTGAAGGCTAGGACTATAACAGAGTTTAAAGAGAAGCTAGATAATTTCATGGAGGTTAGGTCCATAAAAGGCTATTAGCCAGGGGATAAAATGGTGTCCTTGGCCTCTGTTTGACAGAGGCTGGAGAGGGATGGCAGGAGACAAAGCGCTTGATCATTGCCCCTCTGGGGCACCTGGTGCTGGCCACTGTCGGCAGACAGGATACTGGGCTAGATGGACCTTTGGTCTGACCCGGTACGGCCGTTCTTATGTTCTTATGTTTGTGAATGGTCGCACACTGAAACTGAAATGGAAATTGTTGTAGAGGAAAGATAATACCAAAGCACAATTAGGTATATCTGGAAGGTATTAAGAGTGATTTTAGACTTTTGCGGATGTTAATGCTACTTAGCAGGAGATTTCCTTGGTTTCTAGTGATTATGTTGATAGGAAATAGCCTCGGATTTTAAGGTAATGACAGAAGATTAAATAATTTTGGTGCATAAAGTGTGGTGGAGAACAGCCTAGAGATGAAAGAGAGTAGTCGACTACTTAACTATCCTTAACTAGTCGAATTGACTAGTTGCTTCCCCCCCACTTGCTGTGTCAGAGGCGGCGGGGGGAGGGGAGGGAGGGAGCAGGAGCCGGTGCTGCGGGGAGCTGGCTTAAAAGCTGGCTCTCCCCAGCACCATTTCCATAGTACTGGGGCGGGAGAGGCAGAGCTGGCTGGTCCTGGAAGCTAACCTCACTGCAGCTCTGCATTTTAAATGTAGTAATAAAAGCCTGCCAGGCTCTTACTACATTTCAACTGCAGAGCTGCAGGGGGGTTAGCTCTCCGGGCTGGTGTGAACTGTGACTGCTCACGTCACCCCTGGGAGCTAACCTTGCTACAGCTCTGTAGTTGAAATGTACTAAGAGCTAGGCTGTTCCACACCTAGCTCCCAGTGAATTTAAACTGTAAAGTCGCAGTGGGGATAGTGAGCACCCCTCTCCTATCGAGAAGTCAATGGAAATTCCATCAACTATGCAATTTAACATCTCTAAAGCCTTGTTATGATAGAGGTTACAAGATGTACTGCAATAGTGAGACTGGAGTTTGTTACAGTAAAATTCCCCTTTTGTGGCCTTGTGCACACTTGACAATTGCAGTTGTTTACAACACTAGAAGGAAAGAGAGTGAATAAACCTTTTCTCCATGTTGAGAACATTAAACGTATTAAGAATGGAAAACTGATGATTGAAATAAAACACTCTCTCTCCCGTCCCAATGTAATGTTATGTAAAATCTCTACCCTGGAACAGGACAGAAAGAGTTCATTGTTTGCCTGGGGAGACTGGGACATAAATTAGTCTCTTCTGCAACACCTGCTAGAAATATCAAGCTTAAAGAAAGCCTCCCCTGTTGTAGTTGATATTCAGGAGAGAACACTGCACCAAGGGAAGGAGGCAAGAAAGAAAAGTGACTGTCCTGACTGAGATATGGTCTTGATTAGTGGAGAGAATTAGTTCTTATACTTTAACAAATGGGTAAAGCTATTTACTTTTCTTAATGATTCAAAACAAGATCAAGAAAAGATCTCTCACTCACGTGTCACTAGCACAGACGCGAAAACAGCTCATCAGCAATTCTGCTGCTTTTTCCAACATGTCACCAACTTTGCTTTTCCCTTTCTTCACTAACTGTTGATCAGCCTAGAAATTCAGGGCAAAAGACACAGTATGTATTCCTATTTCCAGTCTCATTGTTTTAAAAGCAGTGAAGTAGATTAGTTATTTAAACACAGTATCTTGTAAAGTAACATAAGGTGTAAGCTCCTAAGGCTGTATGTATTAAAATATATCTTGGGAGGTTCTGAACACCTTTCCGCTCACTAACTGAAGTAAATGAGAAAGGGAGATGGGGTGTTCAATGTTTGCAGAGGCTGGGCTCTAATGCATCATTCAAACATTTAAAATTTGGGCAGCATCTCACTATAAAACTGAATCCAGCTCTCTCAAGTTCTACTATGGTGCTGGTATGATCCCATTAGAGTTGAGGTCACTGTGCAGATAAACATTTTCTTAATCTTAACATGAATATCATCTTAAAAATATCATTACAGTTTAGACCAAGCTATTTAAAAACAAAAGAAATTAAAAATTAAGATTATTTTTGAATGCTGAATGCACTGTCTGCAGTATTGCCCACCACAAACCTTCAATAAATGACTCAGATCATCAAAAGTTATTAAAAAAAATTAACATAGGCTCTTTAAATTTGCCTGCTGTTGTATGAATTTTCAGGGTTCACTATTTCAAGTTCTCTCTCTAACTATGAAGATCTGCAATTCTTCTTGTAAATGAAAGCTGAGATTCTTAGACAGACAATCACACAGGACCCCAAGTGCTGGGGCTTTAAGAAAAAACATCAAATATTGCAAAGTGCACAATAAAATTATGAGCTGGCACCATAGCACGCATGACTGGAGAGGTATAAAAGGTGGATTAACGAATGAAGAACTTCTTGTTGGAGTAAGAATGAAAAGATAATCCAATGTCCTTAATATTAACTGGAGTTTGTAAACAAGAGTCAAAATTAAAACACAAATTCACAAGGCATTCTTCTTCACTTTTAACTACCCTAAAAACAAACGCAAACAGGCCAAAAAAAAGAAATGAAGACTCATCGTTGTTATTGAAGATGTATCTATTCGAATGCTTCATCGGCCCTCATACAGTGCCAATCTAGTGAGTGTATAAACCTCTCCAATCCAAGAAACCAAAACCTCCCATACAGACACTTCAATTCAGGTTTTTCTCAGGTAATTATGGGCCCAAATACACAAATGGCCTTATCAAGATTGGATCCTCAGGTTGGATGAGGTCATAAGTGTATATGAACTGACTGCAACCCTGTTTAGACAATTTCCTTCTTCAGGCAGAAATAGTTTTTCTCCACTGCAACACAAACTATCACCATGGTCCAACTCTGGAGAACTTTTAAATCTGATCAATTTCAAAAGTATTTTAGAGAAAATTTTACCCAATCAAGAAGCCAGGGAGTAAAAGCATTACTGGGGCAATTAATGTCAGCTTTTCTGAATCATAAATCACTTCAGAAACCTAGACTGACTTTAGGTTCCTTGACTTCCAGGTTCTCAGCACCAAAAATAAGAAAAAGTTAGAGTAATCGACTTACTCAGTTTCACACGTTGTTAAGTTTATCTTATGCCTGCAATAATGTATGTGTCATTTACAGCAGACAACTGCAGTTAATGGACATTACTCATTTAAAAAATTCATTGTGAATAATCACAGTTTTAACCTCACTGTTGAACAACAGAATATGAATTGAAATTTATTAAGAGTTTTTGGATGTTTTTCTACTTTTTAAAATATATTGATTTCAGTTACAACACAATAAAAAAATGTACAGTGCTCAATTTAATTACAAATATTTATACTGTAAAAATGATAGGAAAGTATTTTTCAACTCATCTTATACAGAGACTGCAGTGCAATCTTTTCATCATGAAAATGTACCTCACAAATATTTTTTTTTTTATGTAACTGCACACAATAATGAAACGTAAAAAACTTTAGCACCTACAAGTCCACTCAGGCCTACAACTTGTTCAGCCAATTGCTAAGACAAACGTGATCTCTCAAACAGTGTTTGGAGCACATCTAGCATATAAATATCTTGTAATGTTGGGTACAACAGTGTCCTGTGAATGCCTGTTCTCACTTTCAGGTGACATCATAAACCAGCGATGGGCAATAAAATGGCAGTGGTTCACCAGAGTTAGCCCCAGGTGGGCTGCTGCTATGATTGCTACCTGCACCTCCACAGGTACGGGCAATCACAGCTTCCATTGGTTGGGAATGGTAATCCACGGCCAAAGGGAGCTGCAATTCCTGCATACCTGAGGAGATGCAGGTAAATATAATGGTGTGGGGGCCTGCCAGAGGCTAACCCAGGCAGACCAGATCTGGCCCATGAGGGGGTTTTTTCCCCACCTACTGTAAACAAAACAGGCAGCATTATGTCTTGCAAAGGTAAATAAACTTATCTGTCTCAGTGTTTGGCTGCAGGAGAAACTGGACTGAGTGGACTTATGGGCTCTAAATTTGCACACTGCACTCAAAAATAAAATAAGGTTTTTAATACATAATTCTACATTTTACTCCTGAAGGAATTCATTGCCACTGTATAATGCAAAAATTTTGTAGAAATTAGTGTTGTATGCGCATAATTGTCCTTCCCTTCCCTCTGCCCCCAGAAATGGGCTGCAGAGATGTTGGCCACCAGTAGGAGCATCTGGACCCAGCAGAACCCAACTGTGGAGGGAAGGGGCAGAAAAACAGGAACTGGGATGTTACAGGGGTTTCTTTATCTCGCTACTCCTGGGGAAATTTGTGTGTCTCTCTCTCTATTGTTACAAGTCTCAGAGGGGTAGTCATGTTAGTCTGTATTTGCAAAAATGAGGAGTTATTTGGCACCTTACAGATGAACAGATTTATTTGGGCATATGCTTTCATGGGTAAAAAACATTTCGTCAGCTGCACACATCTCTACATGCATCTGATTAAGTGGTTTTTACCCATGAAAGCCTATGCCCAAAACAGGCCCTCTCAGAGAATGACAGAAGCCCGGAACCACTTTGAATTTAGAGTCCCCAACCGAGCCCCCCAACATAGCTAACTTCTCATCCATAGACTCACACTAAAACTAAAAGAATATATGAAAATGAACACTTGAGACATTTATTTATTTAACAATTAAGTCATTATACCAATAGCATGTATATTAAAAATGTAACTTTAATTGTGAGTTTCAACTGTAAGCAACACTCTTCATTTTAGGAATGCTTTTCTGGCTTTATGGTGTGCAAATTCATTTATAATAGAAAAAAAGTCAAATTTACATGTAACATCACTGTTAATGTTAAGCATTGCGAGCCCATTCAAACACTCTTATCCCATTGTAGAATGATGATAGTTCTTTACTTGTTTGAATATGATGAATGTGCATTCACCTGAAGCCACTGATGCTGGGAGACTGACAAAAATACGTAATGCAATTGTGATATTAGGCAATACAGCTGACAGACCAAGATCAAATATTTCTTGAAGAAATTTTTTTGGTTTGCAGTCTGATTTAAAGTTGGTGGAATATATACATTTCAGGAAGATGGTCTCGTGACAGATCTCTTGAAATGTTGTTCTACCATTGTTGAAGCTGTTCAGTTCCTGAATATAGATCTTCATCACTTAGGTCTCTGAACTCTTAAAGGAATCCCAAAAGGGTACACATTTGTCTCAGTGACTCAAATCGACATGTGAGACCAGATCTGATGGAGTCTATAACAACAAAACAAAAACAAAACAAAACACACACAAAAAAGCCACCCTGACTTGATAGTGCCTTTCTGCATCAGACTGAAATGTTAGGCTGCGATTGGTGGAACACTCAGATGAAACGTCAATACCCTGTGCTACTGATTTGGAATCTAAAAAGACTGTGTCCCATTGATCATGAATCTTTTGAATATCTTTAAGAAGTCATTCAATGTTATCCCTCTCAACATTTAATGTAGCATCGTGTGCTTTAATTACAAGATTAGTTTAGTGGATCATTTTTAGCAGTTTCATCCACATGGATGACATTAAAATGAATTCAAATTCATTGAATTCTGAATGGACTTAACCTCAGTGTGAGCCTGTGCTGAGAGAATAAGAGATTCAAGTTCACTTAAAGCCTCTCTCACAGAGTCCAGATGCTGTGCAACTGGTTTAATGCCATCAATTCGTGCCGACAATCTCGTTATTGACATGCCATGAAGGGAAACAGGCAGATGCTGCTTCAAAATTTCCCACTCTTGAGGACTGCTACTGAAGAGGTTCTACAATTGCGGAACTTTTCCAAAGTATGTGATTGCTTCCTTGCATGATTCAGCATAATAATCGCTAATAAGATTGAATGTGTGGTTGCCACAAATGGAGAAAATAGAGTTTGGATTTTGCTTAAGGATTGCTTGTACTCTGTTGTACTTCCCAGCCATATTGGATCCACTGTCATAAGCTTGGTCAATGCAGACTTGAAAATTTAATTTGAAGCCTTCCAGAATTTCTAATATGCAAGCAGCAATTTCTTTTCCAGTTTTTTTTCATGAAATTATTCAACAAAATGAATCATTCTTTAATGGAAATCTTTGAACTTCCTGCAATTGTAACTTATTGAACAACCAAAATCATTTGTTCTTTTGGAGAACAGTCTGGAGTTGCATCAATTATAATTGAAAAGTACTTCACGTGTCGTATCTCTTCAAGAATTGTTGTTTACACACAACTCAGCAAACTCGTTTTGTATTCTGGCAGACAGATAATGGACTTGCATTCATGAACACGCTTGATATAGCCTAATAAAAGTGGATCATGCTTGCTAAGAAGCTCAAGCATACCAAGAAAGTTTCCATTTGTAGGGTCACGGATATGTTGTCTGGAACCAAATAAAGCCAATCCCCTTTCAGAAAGAAAAAGAATGACATTCAATATGCGCTCAAGGAGTTTTTTCCAGTTATCAGTTTGTGTGTTTATTTCACTCCGGACTCCTGCATCTATCACTACTGTTGGCACTTGCGTCTTGATTAATGACCTCCTCATTTTGAGGCAGCGGCACTGAAATGTCATTTGTGGGTACAATGTTTTCATCATCAGAATTGGAAGTATCATTGTCAGTATGGTCACTGTAATAGCTGAGATCTTTTCTACAAGAAATGATGTTATTGTCTTTAAACTTAACTGCTGCATCACTGTGTTGCTTTCTCCATCTCTTGTACTACTTTCAAATCTTTGCTTCATTTTTATAAAGGGATTCTTTTAAAACATAGCAATACAAAATAAATTCATTCGCTAAAGGCTACTGGATATACAGGCGACCCCCGACTTACAACCGGCATTTATGGCCACCCTGCATTTATGGCCACCCTGCTCTGGGAGCCGCCTACCGCCCAGCACAGCCCCCAGCTGGCTCAGGGCGTTGTTCATGCTGAAGGGCTGCCTACCACCCGACACAGCTCCTGGCCAGCTCAGAGCCCCATTCATGCCGCTGGCTCCAGGAGACAACTCCCAGGAGGCAAAGTGGGCCAGGAACGGAACCCCCATTCATAACATTGCCCCTATGGGCAATAAGGGTTCGACTTACAACAGTTCTCCAGGAACCAATTAGGTCATAAGTGCGGGGGTTGCCTGTACAAAATGTTAACTATATATACTTAGTAATGAATATTATATTATAACCGTGTGGGGGTGTTATTTACTATGGCCCTTACAGCCTCATTTCAAAGTTTTGAAATTTCATCCACTAACATGTTCTCATTATAAAATTCTTCTAATAACTGGTGCGTTATTATGAATATGAACATGGGGCGATTGCCAGATTAGATATAAAGTTTATTAAACAATTCAAATTAAAGTTTATCACCACAAAAAAAAGCCTTTAACATGAATCTAAAACTGGACGAAGAGGTATCTTACAGCTGAGCCTGATGTGGTTATTGTATACGAAGACCGTAAGAAAAACAGGAATACAAAAATCTCCTCTGCAGAGATAAACATCTAATTTAAAGATTAAACTCACCCTCAGACCAAGAAAAATCACTTTCCAGTAACAGAGTTAATGACAACTTTCAAAACCTCTAAACTATGCAAAGACTGTAAGCAGTGTTTCATAACGTAGACTCACTAACCACAGAAGCTACTCTAGACTCCAGTCACACAGATGAAAACTCAGATATGATTGAAAAACTGGCAAAGGCCCAAAGTCCCCCCATGATTTAAATCAATTTTTGCAGCTTTTGTTGTCTCTGTAATAATTGCAAGGTGTGTAATAAATGGAAATGACTTGGTAGAAAAGTCTCAAAATTTGAGGTCCCCCCTTTGTCTCCTGAAACCTGGGCCAAATTGCCCTCCTGGCCCACCCCCTCTGAGAGGGCCTGTGCCTAAATTAATCGGTTGGTATATAAGATGTCACAGGATTCCTTGTTCTATTGTTAGACATACTTGCTGAGGTATTTTGAAATAAATTACTAATAATGGCAACTGGCATGATTATGCGTCAAAATCACGTATAAAATTTACAGAGTTTTGCAAAATTGTAACAGAATTTTTAATGGTTAGAGCAGAATTCCCCCAAGAGTAACATTTGTAAATTCAACTTTTATCATCAAGAGATTGCACTACAATATTTGTATTAGGTGAACTGGAAAACATTTTTAGTGCAAATATTTGTATTAAAAATATAATGTGAGCAGTGTTCACTTTTTGTATTTTATGTTGTAATTGAAATAAAAATATTTGAAAATGTAGAAAATGTCCAAAAAATATTTAGTTTTCTACTATTGTTTAACAGCATGATTAATTTTTAATTGTGCCATTAATGCAATTAATTTTTAATCACTTGACAGTCCCAATAATTTTGTAATACCTCCTTACATAAAAGGGAAAATGCAGATAAGTTTAAGCAAAGGTTGGAATATTAAGAAGACACTTTAGTCAAATGAATTCCTTATTGACGCAGTACATGAAATTGTTAAATTCAAGTTTCCTGTCTACTTACATTATTAGCAAAAATTCGAAGGTCAAGTGCTACAGCATACATAATAGGCAAAGCCCTACAGAAGCAAAAAAACCAATATTTTGTCTGAGCAACAAAACTGATACTGCAGGTATAGGTACAAGTTATTTTTAGTCCATATAAGGGTAAGCATTCCTACATATCCTTTCCTTCAATCTTATTTAAAAAACAAAAACAAAAACAAAAACACATTTTGATAGGAAAATGTCTTTTAAAGGTCAGTGTTTCGTACATCTTTACTTGCAGTAAATAAATAAATGCATGTAATTAATATCTAGATGACAAACTGTCAGAAAGAACATCATCTTGCAATCAATGCTCTAACGCAGCGGTGGGCAAAAGGGCTTCTGTACACTGGATCTGGCCCTCCAAGCAGGTTGATCCAGCCGGCAGAGGCCCCCTGCAAAACTTCCTCCTGCCCTGCCAGGAGCACGCAGCACTTTGAAGAGTCATGTGCTGTGCCTGGAGCAGGAGGAGACATCACGCACTCCCCCACCCCCAAGCCCTGATTGGCCTGGGGGCGGGGGAGTTGCATGAAGTTTCCTCCACCCTCCCCCCGACCCTGCGAGGAGCGCCCAGCACGTCAAAGTGCCGTAGGCTCGTGCAGGGCAGGCGCAGGGCGAAGAATGCTTTGCACAGCTCCCCTGACCCTGACTGGGGGGAGCGTGCAAAGCTTCTTCCCGCCCTGCCAGGGGCATGGGTACCTAGTGGGAAGGAGGGGAGGGGGGAGAGAGATAAAGGGGCTTCCCCACCTGCAGACCAATCATGGTCTGGGGAAGCCCAGAAGCATCCTGGCCCCGCCCCTCTGGAGACAGGCCCTGCCCCTTCTGGTGCCCTATTTTGAAGTGGCCCCCAGCCAAAAATTATTGCCCACCCCTGCTCTAAAGGGAAAGAAGGAAAGTAAGTTTGCTAAACAACTGGAGTATGTAAACAACTGGACAAATAGACAAATGAACAGATTTTGGGCTTAAGTCCCTTATACAAATCCAAAAGTCGAGAGTGCCATACCAGTTTTAATTAGTAAATAACTGGTGTTCATAACTGAAACATATCATGACAGATTAATGAGTTATTTTATGGTGGTGTCTTAATTGAACTACGATCACATTTTGAGATGAACGCAATCATCTACATCTATTCACCTGCCTAGTTACTAATATATCAGTTATAAAATACTTACCAATTTTCTTCTTTATGGGCTTGAAATGCTCGCAGGAATGATGTGTTATATTTAAGAAAACACAACACACAATTTACAAAGTGACTCGTATAAGTATAATGGGATAGGTGTAAGACTACAGAGTATGCCCTATTTGAGTGCAAAAGACTGCAAAAGAGGCAACAAATCTGGTATCAGGGAATGCAGAGGCACATAAGGGACAAATCCAGCTCTACTGCATGCCGCCCCCTTTGCTCTGACTGAGGAAGCATGGAGTCCAACACATAGGAATGGAAGAGGCCCAAGGAAGGGGACAGGACAGTGGGTCTTTGCAATGTCTCCCTCCTTCCTATATTTATGTGTGGGACTCCTATAGGAGACTAATTCGCTGGGCTGGGGGCAAGTAATACTTTTTTTTCTGACCCCTGTGTAGAGAAGGGGGAAAATGTTTTTAGGGTTTCATTGGTCACAAGTCTAAATAGCTGAATTTTATTCATATGAGAGAGAGAGAAACATTTAGATTTTGTAATTCTATCACATGTGTAAGAATTTTGCCCTCCTCAAACACAAAGCTATCCCTAATGCATGCATTTATGAGCTTTCAAATGACCTGATGGAAAAGGATATTGCACTATAACTGTTTGGCATTTGTAAGCTTCGATAAAGTCATGGTTTCCAACAGCGTAAGTGCATCTGTCAAAAGAAAAAGCATGAAGAAGGACACTCAAAAAGTATTTTATATTTAAAAGTTTGGCTTAATATATTAGCCTTTTTCTTGATAGCTAAATTACAGCTTTGCAGTTTATTTTAGTAACAGGATTTTTAGAAGCATTCAAACAGCAATTAATATTTGAAATGAATACTGAGTGACAATGTCAATGAACTGGCAATACATCACACAGCAATTGATCTGAACTCATCAGTATTAAATAACCTCTATACAAATGTTATTCAATATAACTGAGATAGATACATTTGAAAAGTTATTAAAACGATGGAAAATTAAAACATCAACTTGACCTCTATTCAATTTTTAAAAAGAAATATTCTGGATACTGAAGAGGCACAAGACAGCCCAACAAGTTTACAATCACCTTTTCCTATTTAAGAAATTTATCTTTCCCCTATTACTGTTTGTTCACTTTCACGTCTGCTATTGCTATGTAAAGTAAACATGCTTTTGCAGGGCCTGGAAAAGGGCATGCATGATCAATAAGACAGTGTCAAAACACACACAGACACAGTGTTATTAAAATCCACCAACTAAAAAAAGAAATCAGTAAATATTTTCTATATCCTTAAAATTGCTGTAAATTAATGATAACTTGTAACAGTAGGAGGTACAAAATTTTCAGATGGAGTTGAAGTTGCCAGTGCCCTTTCCAATAAATCAGATCAATTCAGAGAGTCCATTCCTGTTCCCTAGGTGAATACATAATAATTAAAAACCTCATTCTATCTTTACCTTAAGTGAGCAGCAAACATTTCATCATATGGTGGCTCCAGAAGTTGTTGACATTTTTCTTCTGGAGATGGAAGCTAATTAAAGAAGAAATAAATGGAGCATTAAATGTACAAAACTGCACTAAAAATAGAAAACCACACATGGATATTTTATCAAGCTAGTATTTTCATACAGAAAGGCCTTGAAATATGAGAGAATATTAACAGGATACTCACTATAGGGGAAAAAAGGAAAATTCAGGAGAGTCAGTATTAAGAAAATGGAGAAAGAAAGGAAAGAGCATGCTATGGCACACAATCAAGAGGTAAACAAGGGGAAAGAGGGAAACCAAACCAGAAACGTGTGCTGCTGTGGCTTGTTAAACAACATTTTAAATAAAAGGAGACAGAGCAAAGTGAGAAAATACAGACAAAAAGGGAAAGAAGAAGAGACATTTAGATTAGTGACAACTAGGGGCTGCTCCCCCTGCTCATTATGCTCACCAACCCCCCTCTCTCTGGAGACAGGAAGCCCCAGCTCTCCCCCCAGCCACTGGGGAGGGCCAGGCCAAGGCATGGCAGCCCTGGCCTGTCCCATCCTCCCTGCCCCCCACCTGCAGCTGGGACAGCCTCGGTTCTGCCCCTCTCACCCAGCTACCAAGGCAGGGGAGCTGAGGCTGAGCCAGCCACGGCTCTACCCACTTCAACCTCCCCCTACCCCCAGCCACACCAGCCCTGGCCCCTGGCTTTCCTCCCACCCTGGCCATCAGGCAGGACCAGGCTACGCAGCCCCAGCTCTCTTCCCCCCGGGCTGCCAGGGAGGGGGCCAAGGCCAAGGCCTCTCCAGGCATTGTGCTCTCCCCCGGCCACCGGGGGTGGGAGGGCAAGGCCACAACCAGCAGTCCTGATTCCTTCCCCCTCCCCACCCCACCCCTGAGCACCGGGTAGTGGGGAGGAGGGAGGCCGTGACACGGGAGCCCTGGCTCCCGAGCACTGGAAAAAGGAGAGGGGTGAAGGAAGAGGCAGGAGGGACACAGAGTGGTGTGATGACTCTTCTCCCACAGGAATTTTTTTTTTTTTTTTTTTTTTTTTTAAGAGAGAGAGAGAGAGAGAGAGAGCGCGAGAGCGCTCACTTCTCAGATACTACAGTGAAGTATAAAAATGTGAATAGAATAGAACATCCATGTTTCATTGTATTTTTCTGGAAAGGATCTTACAATTATGTTAAGTTGTGCTGTGGATGGAAAGAGGAGAAATGGATGCTAAGCATGTCATTTTTTGTTGAAGTCTACAGCTTGTTTAAATAATCTATAGACAGAATGTTATCAAGTTACATTGAAATACTGTGATGAGTTATTTTTACAGAACTGTTGCTCACTTACATTTTGTAGGATTTTTTTCTTTATAAGAGCAGTGGCAGAAAATTGTTTTTCCTTAAGTAGGCTCTCCCTTCTGGAGCAAGGTTTGTGTTTTGTTTTGATTTTTGCCTATATGCTTGTTATGTACACTATTCTTTTCTGTGTTATTTTCTTCAGAACTTCTTGAAATTTTCCATCTAAGCCCCTAAAAATGTCATGCAAATGAGTAAATGCCTAGACTCTTTCCCAGCCTCTCTGAAATTAATAGAGGTCTGGCTGTGCACCTCACCTTGCAGGATTGGGGCTTTGGTTTGTTAGTGTAACTGGTTCTTTACCTGAAGCCTGGGGTTTGCTACATGAGGATGCTTAAATGACACCAATTCTGCACAAAACAATCCATCTCTGGAATCAATAGCTTCTTGGACCTACATAAGAAAATTCAAGAAAAAAATTATATACTTTAAGGAACAAGATTTAGCCTTAACCATGTAATACATATTGCCACATTGCTAATAAAAACATGCTTTTGTGATGACACTCTCATTCTTATTAATGACTCTGCAAATATTCATTTCACATGTTATTTCCACTGGCTAAGTTTGGAAGACACACTAAAATTCGTCAACCATTTAAAGATTCGTCAGACATCTTTATTTTTCCTTAGCTATACAAAATAGCTCAGATCAGTGACCTCCCAAGACAACTATATGGGTTTGCTGGCTGTAGAATTTAAAAACTTTGTATAAGTGTAGACAGATTTCTATAAATGAAAAGGAAACTTGGGGGCATAAATCAAGTTATATTTTACTGTTGGAGTTGCTGAAAGGAAGGATAGTTTGGGTTTAATTAATAAGGACTCAAACATATTTCACATGCATATTAGTATTTAACAACACAATCTAATCAAAAAAACTAATCCTGCCTTCCCTACTCAAAACATCTTCCCTTTTAAATCAATGGGAAGTTTTTCTTAAGCAGGAGCTACATGACTGGACCTGAGTATCTTTGTGAACTCACTTAAGTCAATTAGGCTTGGTCTACACTGCAGCACTATTATGGGATACCCTCGGTATCCCAAAATAGCTATTCCGCATCTTTGGAGCACGCCTGTTATTTTGAAATATAATGAGTTCACTATTCCAATGTCCCTGTAAACCTTATTCCATAAGGACTAAGGGACATTTTGGAATAGCCATTTATTTCAAATTAAGTGCTGTGTAGACAGCGCCAAAAATCAAAATAAGCTATTTCAAAATTGACTTGCAATAAGCTACCCAATTATTTCAAGCTACGAGTGCAGTGTAGACACACCCTTTAGAGTTTTGGGTATGGATGAGATATAGGATTGCGTACGTGGCATTATTCTTGTCTACACTATTCAGGGAAATACAATATTCCCACTTCCATATCATTAGCAGAAACCAAATTAGTCCTAAAGTCAATAAAGAATATTAGCAATGATATAAAGTATTATTAAACAGCTAAGTATAGTGCACATGCAATCAATGAGTTCAGCTCTATGTTGACTTCATCTTTTTTAAAGAAAGCATTCTCTGAAAATATTTGATGCAAAATGTTCAATAGAAAAATCTAAAACTATGAAAATATGATGAATAGTCTGAAGAGAATGTGACAGTAAAATAGCCTGGGTGTTATTACAGTTAAGAAGCCTGACAACAGAGCCAGAGATTTAAATTTCAATGATTATTTAAAGGGATATGATCAATTTTTAAAAATGTCACACATTTTCCCTCGTATTACTTTAAATGACATTTTAAGTAACAGATTAAATGCTTCCTTTTTACAGTTTTACTTCATGCATTTGCCAACATATTGATTCATTTACTTATATTAAATTTCCTATAGTTGTGTGGATCAATTACTCAGAAACACTGAGAGAAAACCCTTTCCTAAAGATAGAAAAATATGACTGATAAACCACAGAAACTGGGAAAGGGACTTGGACAATTAATATTTAACTTTTGGCTCCTTTTATGGAACTGATCATGTTTGACATGTCTCATGAAGGTGCTTAAACAAGCGTGTGCTACATCTGATAAAGAAGGAATCTTTATATCAAGCCTCCCAGCCTGGGGCAACAGACTAATGCTAGCAGGGATTCAGATAACCTTAAAAACAGCCATATGGAAGTTGTGGGCCCAGTGGAGACTTGGGCTTATCTCCCTACCACCACCACCTAACTCGGTGGCAGGGGAGGGGAACACGAGAGCCCGAGTTACCCCTTGGTGCTGCACTAGCCATGATATTAGATTTAGCACGTGAGCTTGAGCTGGGCTAGTGCAAGTCTGTCTATCTGAAGTCACAACAGGACTGTGTAAAGATGCCACAGCCCGCGCTGACAGATCTTATCACAGGACTGGGGGGGGGGGGTACATAGGTATATCGGCCTCCGCACATTGAAGCGCCACATGAAACGTTACTCTGTTTTCATCCCTGCCCTAGAAGAAGCTTCCCTAATTATCACCTCCCATACCCTCCCTTGCCTGTAGCAAGAGCAAGGGAACGGGCGGAAGGGGGGGGGGCGGGGGGGGCCCAACAAAGCCGCTTACCTGCTGCAAATACTGATTGATGGTGATGTGCGCCATGGGCAGAGCAGGGGCCCAAGCCGATGCTGGGGATCTGGGGGGGTGGGCAGGGGGCGTGTGTTGCGCTGCCGAGGAAACAGAAGTGTCACCGCGAAACGAGCAGCTTTAAACAGCCTCCCCGCCCCATCCCACCCGCGGGGCCAGCGAGGCGCCCAGCCCCCACGAGCAGCGCCAGACGCAGGAACAGTAACGGGGCGAGGAGGGGGGGGGTCCCAGGACGCGCTCTACCCGCCTCCCCCGCGCGCACTCACCGGCCTCGCGCCGCCGCTCGCGCCTCACTCCAGCGTACCCCGCAGGCGGGGCAAGAGCTCCGCGCTTCCGCCTCCCGCACGGCGCGCCCGCTTCGCACGAGGCACGTGACGCCAGGCCCCAGCAAGATGCTCACGTGACTCGTCGTACCCCCCCCCCCCCTCCTTGTTGTTCTTGTTCGCGCCGGGCGGGGGGGGGGGAGCAAGGGGGTGGTGCCTCCCGCGTGTTGTAGACTGTCTCGCCCTGTGCACGCGTGACCAAAAGGGGCTGTGACAAACTGTAACTCTAGGCAAAAGCGGCGTGAAAACACAAGTGCTACACAGCAGGATGCTTGAAAAATGGCTTGTTTTCCCACTTTTACCGTACAAGACAAATCCAGTGGAATATATTGTGCTTACACTGTATAAAAGTAATAGATTGGTAGCCGTGTTAGTCTGATCTTGGTGAAACAAAAGGAAAAAAATATGTAGCATTTTAAAGACTAACATACCATCTGCATGTTTTGTTAGTCTATAAAGTGCTACCAGACCATTTGTTGTTTTTTTCTGTAACAGACTAACTCAGCTACCCCCTGAAGCTAATAAACTATCTTTAAAGTGCTATGTATTTTTTCCTTTTGTTTTACAATGTATAGTATAGACCAGTGGTCCCCAATGCGGTGCCCGCGGGCACCAGGGTGCCCACCGGGGCACTTATGTGTGCCCGCCAAGTGCCGGCTCTAGACACCAGCAAACCAAGCACGTGCTTGGTGCGGCACATTGCCAGGGGCGGCATTCCAGCCGCCCCTGAGAGACACTGGCCGGAGAACTCCTGAACTCCTAACACTTACCACCCGACGCGGTCCTCCCTGTGGCTGCCCAAGGCAATGGGCGGGGGTGGTGGTGGGGTGGCGGAGTGCACGATGGGCCAGCAGCGAGCCACCCTCGGCAGGCGGGGTGCATGGGGCAAGTCGCGCTCGCAGCCCCGCCGTGATTGGCTGAGGCGCCATGACATCAGGGTTCTGGGGCTGCCTCACTGCCTTCCCTCGGCACCAGGGAGAAAAGTGCGCCCTCTAGTTCGTGCAAGAGGGCATCACGGCGGGGCGGCCCCGGCAGGAGCACTGACCACATGCCGCTCCAGTCACCTTCCCGGCATAGCTGCCGCTGCCCAGCACCCAGCAGCTGGGGAGTGGGAAATGCCCGAGGGAGCCTTCCATCCAGGTAGCAGACTCTGGCGCCCAGGGATTGTTCGTCCTCCTCTGACTGGCACCAGCCAGCGGAGCCCAACGTGCAGGGGGGGGGCACCATGGGCTTTGAGAACAGCAGCGGCGCCAGAGCGCTACAGCCCTGGTGGGCGAGCCACTCTCTCCGGGCTGTGCGGGGCAGGCTGCACAGAACGATCCGGGGCCAGGCAAAGGGCAGCCTGGGTCACTGCAGCCTGGGACCACGCTGTGAGCCAGGTGCCTTTGGTCATCTCTCCGCCTGCCTTGCGCTTACTAGTGACCCCTCCGGCCGGAGCGGGCACCCTTGGCCAAGGAGTTTGCAGGAGTGTGTGTGTGGGGGGGGGGAGTAGCACACATTGGCAAATGGGGGACGACTCTCTCCCCCTTTTCTCTGCCTCAGTGCTGGTTGCGGAGGGAGGAGAGAGCTGCAGCCTTGGTGGGGCTGGGCAGAAGGAAGGCCCTGCCTGGGCCAGGATGATTCCAACAGAGGTGCTGAGGGGAGTGGAGAGCTACTTTGCAGCCTGATCTGGTTGGTCTGGCAGTGAGGAGCCGCTGGAGGGGGCCTTGCCTGCCCCAGCTCAGAGATTTGGAAGGGGGGAAGGAGAGAGGTGTCCCTGGCCTTGCCCTTTATGTTTCCTGGCTGTGTCCACATGCATCCCCAGGGGGACCCATGCCACTTTTACCCCTCCCTCAGGGCGCTCCGACATTTCCACACGTGCTGGGAGGAGGGGACAGGAGGGTTTGGCGGGGAGAGGGAAAGGAGACGAGTTCGGTCTGTAAGTGGGATAGGGGAGCGGAGTGGGTCCAGTGGGGAGGGGAGGAGAGGGATCGGGTTTGGCTGGGAGGGAAGAGAGGGCGCAGGGTGGATCAGATGGGGGACAAAAGTGGGGGGCAGACTGTGTCCAGTCACTGAGGGGTAGAGTTTGCCTGGGAGGGGAGAGGAGGTGGAAACTGAGTTTGGTGAGTGGGTGGAGGGGGGGGCCGGGATGTGTGCGGACAGGGATGTGTGTGGAGGGGAGACAAGATGTAGGCTGGATTTGGCTGGAGGGCGTGGTGGGAGTCAAAGAGCTGCAAGGTGAAAGGGATGCTTTCCTCCTCAGTTCCTGTCCTGCAGCAGTGGGCGGGGGGGGAGGGTGGACAAAAATGTTTTTTGCTTGGGACGGTAAAAAACCTAGAACCAGCCCTGTGCGCGACACATGCGTGCCCCCCCCCGGACATGTGGTGTATGCACGGCCCCACCCACAGGTGCCCGGCAGCCCCAAAAGGTTGGGGACCACTGGTATAGACAGTAGTATAAACTGGGGATGTGAAAGATTAACCAATAACCAGTGGGGGCTGGAGCAACTGCTCGCCTGCCACAGGCAGGTGGCTGCTCCAGTCCCACAGGGGGCCCGCTGTGGACAGGAGCTACTCTTGGGCAGCACAGCCCCCCATCCATGGCAAGCCTGGGCACCTTGCAGGCAGGGACTGCACCAATGTCTGGAGCAGCCGCTGTGCACGGGGAACCCAGTCCATCCTCAAAAGGGGCCAGCAGGGTTTAGGGGCTAAGAGCTGGGAGCCAGTAGCAGCCCCAGCCCTACCCAGATACTGCTTAATTAGTTAACCAGTTAAATGTTAACCTAATGTTTAACCGTCTAATTAACTGGGATTTTACATCCCTAAAGTAATTGTATGAAGGTTGAGTTTATTCTGACTTTGCTAGCATTTTTTATGTAGCCTGTTGTAAAACTAGGTGAATAACTAGATATGTTAATGTACTCTCTGAGAGATGATTCCATACCTTCAGGATTACGTATACCTCTGGTCAGGGCCGGCCCGAGCCCTTTTGGCGCCCTGGGCCCTGGCACGCGGTGCCGCCCCCGGGCACATGCTGCATGCGCGCGCCTGCCCCCCCCAGGGCGCGCAGGCCCACCCCCGGGGCGCACGGCGCATGCGCGGGCTGGCCATGACCGCTGGCGCGTAGCCCGGGGCCTGCCCCTGGGGCACACGGCGCATGCCCTGCCCAGCCTGGCCTGGGCAGTGCTGCTGGCGCGCGCGCCGGGCCGTGCAGGGCCCCGCGGCCGTGGGGGGAAGTGCACTGCTGGCCGGCTCGCCCATGCCTCAGTCTGGCCCTGCATCTGGTTCAGAACCAGTGTGTAAGTCAGGCCCAGCCTTAGGGCAAGGTGGGCAAGGCAGTTGCCTTGAACTGCGTGCCTTCAGGACCCTGCACTGCCCAGTGCCCACCCACCAGCTCACTGCCCTGGCTGGGAGCTGCCCAGTCATGCAGTGCAGCCAACCAGAGCATGCTGCATTGGACCCTGCAAACTCTTTTGCCGGGCCTGTGTTAAGTAATATTACTTATTGGATCCATCTCTTATTGGGTGATACACAAGCTTTTAAATTACAGAGCTTTTCTTCTGGTCTGGGAAATGTATTCAGTGCCTCAGCTATATACAAGTTGAAACAGATTGTTCAGCACAAGTAGTTAGTACATATTTCAAGGGACCATTCAAGGTGAAGTGGCCTATTAACTCGGGATGTAAATATTAGTTTAAAAAGTTAACCATTTAAACAATTAAAATTATATCATTTAACTAGTGAACTGAGATTGCTTCGGTGAGCTGGCTAAGAGTAGCCAGGACTGGAGTCCCAGTGGGGCTGGCCAGATACTGCCCAGAGCTGTTCTAGGCTGGCTGGCACTCTGTGGATAGGGCTGGGGTCTCACCTGCAAGCCACGGTCAGGGGTGAGGCTACTCCTGCCCACTATAGCTGGGACTGCAGACATGTCTGAGGTCCTGCCTATTCCCTATGGATGGGGCTGGGCTGGGGCTGCTCCAGCATGGCTGTGACCAGGATCCTGCCTGTCTGTGCCATGGCAAAGGTCCTGGTAGCAGGCCTGACCATTGTATCCTGGGTCCTGGCTGGCCACTGTGGTTGGGACAGAAGCCCCATCAGTCATGTTAACCACTGCAGCGAGGGCCCTACCTACACGCTTGCAGTGGCCAGGGCTAGGGTCTCTGGCTGGCCAGCCTGATGTGGCAAGGGGTAAGATCTGGTTAACAGTAAGCCTAGTATCAGTTAACCATTTAAACTTTTACATCCTATTATTAACACCCTTCATGGTACATTAAGGTAAAAAATTTCACAAATGACCATAAACATAAAAAACTGTCCAATTCTCTACTGTTGTTACCATTGATACAGCTTCTTCTATGGTAAGAGTGCTGATTTTAAACAGTGTGCTGTCTACATCTGCTCTGAGTAGATTTAGATGACATGATGGTTAAAACATGGGTTGGTCTATACCTGTGCTCCTATAGTCACAATTTTTTAAGCTGCTACAACCATAGCAAGAGTGGGAAATTAAAAAAAACAAACAAACCAACAAACAGCTAGTGAAGCCCTGGGCCCTTCTTGTCAGAGACACCATTTAATTTAGTGGGTGTTCATCACTCTGAAAATTAAGATGTGTTTCAGGCTGAGAAGAGGAAACTAGAACACCAAGAAATGTTGGGCTTTGTCTTTAATAGGGTGAATTGTATGAACTTTTTTTGTCTTGGCCAGTTTTATTCACAAGATGCATGGTGTTACATAACCACCTCAAATACCTATATAAGAACGATCATACTGGGTCAGACAAAGGTCCATCTAGCCCAGTATCCTGTCTTCCAATAGCGGCCAAAGAGAGGTGCCCAGAGGGAGTGAACAGAACTAAGAATGTTAAATTTTGATTAATTAACTAGTCAAATAGTTGATGGGATTTCCATCGACTATTTGATTAGTCGATAAGAACTTCCATGTTCCTCCTTTGAAATGTACAAGAGCCCCACTGGGAGCTCTTGTGCTTTTCACAGTGGAAGTACTGCATGGAGCCTGGGGTCAACGGGGGACCCCTGCTGCGGACTCTTGTACATTTCAAAGCTGGCATGCCACCTGGAGCCCAGGGCCATCGGGGCCTCTCCGCTGGTCCCAGGCTCTATGCAGCATTCCAACTTTAAAATGCACAAGAACCCCAGCAGGGGCTCTTGTGCATTTCAAAGCGGTAGCGACCATGTGGAGCCTGGGGCCAGTGAGGGATTCTGAGTCCCCCACTTACCCCAGGCTCCATGTGGCACTTCCACTTTGAAATGTACAAGAGCCCCATCAGGGACTCTTGTACTTTTCAAAGTTAGCTGCAACTGCACTCCTGCCCCCTCCCTCGGAGCTAGAGGGAACCGGCTTTTAAGCCAGCTCCCTCCAGCACCCGCATTCTCTTCCCCTCCCTTGCTGCCTCTTTGTGATAGAGGCAGCAAGGGGGGGAAGTGACTAGTTGACTATCCGATAAGCTTTTGCTCCTCCATGAATCTATCTAGCTCTTTTTTGAACCCTGTTAAAGTCCTAGCCTTCATCACATCCTCCGCCAAGGAGTTCCATAGGTTGACTGTGTGCTGAGTGAAGAAAAAACTTCTGTTTGTTTTAAACCCTGCTGCCTATTAATTTCACTTGGTGACCCCTACTTCTTATTATTGTTTGTTGACTAAAGATTTAATACACCTGCATTTAATGATTTTCAACATTTGTATATGTATTCTAATACAAATAGCAAATTATTAAGTGTGATTTAGTAGTTTTCTTATTTTTGAGTCAATTATGATTTTTTTTAGGCCCTAAATTTTTCATAGGCCCTAAGCACTGTGCCTACTGGATAATCTGAACGGAATAGCAAAAGAATGACAGCTACGCTGAAATTTGCCAACCCTCCCTGATTTGCCTGGGGTCTCCCAAGAATTAAAGATTAAGCTTGAATGAAAGATTACAGGTCATGTGATGAAGTCTCCAGAAATCCAGCCAACCCAAACTGACAACCCGGTCCCTAGGTCAACTAAGGGCGCTTGAAAAACATGGGGCGCCTCAGTGATGCTCCTTCACCGGGCTGAAGTAACGCGGCTGGAAACCACTCCCAGCGAGGTCCGCGGAGAAGGGCCGGGAGGAAAGACACCGAGCGGGCGCTCCCCGCTGCTCGCCCTGGGCCTCTTGGTCCCAGCCTGCGCCAACCGAGGCCCCTTCGCTTTCTCCTGGGCCTCCAGGGGGAGCCCAGCGACGCCTCCTCCCAGTTGTGTCGCCGGGCCGGGGCGGAACCGTTCTCCCGCCCGCCCCGCCGAAGAAGGGTCCGAGTCCGGCCAGGGGCCGCCCCGCAGGCGCCTCAACTTCCCCCCAAAGCCCCTGCCCGGCAGCAGCGCCGCCTCGGGGGCCATCTTGTGCGCGGAGCCGGCTGCAGCCGCGGCCTGGCCCCCTCCCCCTCGCCAGCGGGGCGGGGTTGATGGGGCCCCCGGAGCCGGGGCGCCGCGGGGGGAGGCCGGGCTGGCGGTGACTCTCCGCCCGCCGGACGGAGCCGCAGCCGCAGCCGCTGCCAGCAGGCGGCCGAGGCCGGGCAGCGCGCAGGGGGCAGCCATGGCCGGCGAGCCGCAGAAGAAGCCGCACCTGCCGGCGCTGGGGGAACACACCAACGGGCTCACCAAGCCCGCCGCGCTGGCGGCAGCCCGGGCCGGGGGCGCTGCTGCTGCCGCCGCCGCCGCCTCCAAGAAACTCGTGATCAAGAACTTCAGAGGTGGGCCTGGGCCGGGGAGCGGGCGGCGGCGGCTCGAGGCGTCCCGTGTCCCCCCCCCTCCCCCGCCGCCTTCCTCCCGGCCGGGCCCCCGATGGACCCCGCGGCCCTGACCTCAGTCCCCTGCTGCCCCCGCCCCTTCCCCGCAGAGGGGGCCGCCGGGCCCGGCTGGGAGGGGCCCTGGCTGCGGGCTGCTGCGCACGGTGACAGGCGGGGGAGCCAGCCCAGGTGCCCGGCCCACCCTGTGGTTTGGGGGAGCTGTGCAGCCTCCAGCCCGAGCCCCGGGAGCCCGTGCAGCCTGCACCCTCTGAGAGCTGCGCCGCTCGTGAGGTGGGGTGGTGTCGGGGCCGCTCTAGTTCCTTCCTCCCCAAGAAATAGGTGCCAGGCTGGGTTTGCTGTGGAAAGTGACTGTGAAAAGGCCTTAACTCCGCTAACTTGGCTCTCAACAGCTACAAGGGCTCTTACTCAGCCTGCTCCTATGTATAGGCAGTGACTTTTTTGCCAAACAAGGGCCTGATCCTGCAGCCCCAAAGCAGTTAATTCAGCTGACTTACATATACCAGGTTCTCAGCCCAGGGGCCCTAGCGTTGCCAGATGGTTTCAACAAAAATACTGCACACACTTGATATTACATCACAATCTACATTACATCTTACTTAGAAAATATCAGACATTTATATTTTCTCATTTGTATTTTCTCAATTTGTTTCCTTAACAGAAAGCTCAAATACTGGACTGTCCAGTTCAAAACTGGACACCTGGCAACCGAAGAGGCCCTCATCTGTTGCTCCCAAAGACAGGCTACTTTTACCCTGGAACAGTTTTTTGCAGTTAGGAATGCATATGATGGAAGCCCTGTATTTGGTGTTTGTTGTTAATAGTCATAGCCCGGGATGCCAGAGCACTTCCATCACTTCTGGTTCCAGCATCACTGCTACTGTCTTACAGATAGGGGATATGATAGGGATGTTAAATATCGGTTAATTGAGCAGCTGATTAACCTCATGAGTTCTTTTTGATTACTTGACTATTTTATAGTCCCCAGGAGCCGGGCCAGCAGCTAGTGCGCTTTGGCCCCACTCCTGAGGAGCCCCCTGGCAGCAGCGTGGGGTGCCAGGCGGGGGCTGGTCCACGAGGGGGGCCAGTTTAGAAACCATCTACCCACAGCAACTGGCTGCCTGTCACCCCACGGTGCTGCCTCTCACACAGAGACAGCAGCAGCCCCTGACTGTGCATGTGTGTGTGTGTCTGAGCTCCCAGACCCAGTGTGAGCTGGAACTGGGCCAATCTGCCTGCCTGCCTCGCTCCTAATACGCTTTAAATTCAGAGCCACAGAGCGGGTTGGTTCCAGACTGGTGAAAGCCAGGACTGAGCTGGGCTGCCTGCCCTCCCGGCTGCTAATACACTTTAAATGCAGAGCTGTAGCAGGGGTTGGTCCTGGACCCAGCACAAGCCAGGACTGAGCTGGGCTGCTAAAAAATTTACTGGAGGGGTTGGGGTGGGGAATGCATATAGTCTGTAGCAATTATCTATAAGCTTTTGCTTATCGGTTAATTGACTACACTAAAACACTTCTAGGAAATGAGGCATAAAAAAGTGAAGTGATTTGTCAATGGTCACACAGCACATCAGTGGTGTAGATGGCAACAGAATCCAACCATTCTGTCACACAAGTCCAGTGTCTGGCTACTGTACTGCCTTAGTATTGCCTTTTCAGCTAATAGATGCAGTTTCTGTATAGACAACAGTTTGTGTTGCAGTCTTTCTAATGTTTCAGTTAAGAGCAAGTTCTGAAATCAAATATATGTTATGTGTAGAAAGTTCTATTACGTGCAGTGTAGTTAGAGATAATGTATAGCAATGGTTTGGTGGTCAGATACTTTTTAAAGAAAATATATTGAAATAAATCTAGTATAGACCGTGTTAAAGCTAATTAAGAATGGTGTCGAAGATGTTGTAGTAGACCAAACTAAATTGCTAGAATTTGGAATGCTAAATTAAGCTTTATTAAATAAAAAACGTTAAATTGTTTTTAGTGCATTCTGAAATAGTATTCTTGGACACGTTTAACAAATTTTGTCCAGGATCATGCAAGCTCTTCTATCTGGGCAGTATTTTATTGGGGATCCGTGTATGTGAAGAGGAGCAGCCCATGTGAAACAACTTGTGGCAGCCGGGTCTTTGTATGCACCATTCTGAGATTAAAAACAGCCCTGAGTAGCTTTTGCCATGTTATATGGTATTGCAAATATTCCTTTTTTTTTTTTTTTTTTTTTTTTTTTAAATCAAGCTTAAAGTGTGAAGTGAAATCCAATGTGTCTGTCACCTTATTAAAATTATTCCAATATTATTTAAAAAGACATAACTCATATTGGTTATAGGGATGTAAACAGGTTACTGGTAAGCATCACCCAGTAAGGTGATGCTTACCGAGCGGCTAGTTAACTGGTGTACAGCCTGGTTGGAGCAGCCCCACCAGCAGTGTGCCATGGGCAAGGGGCTGCTCTAGCCCGGCCAGGCTGCTGAACAGCGGATGGGGGGCGGTCCAGCATGCTGGAGCAGTATCCCGTCTGTGGTGCAGTGCGGCAAGCCCTGCCCGGCTTGGCTGGAGCAGTCCCTGATGCTATATGTTTATCTGGTTAATATTTTAAATGGGATTTTTGCATCCCTAACTGATGGTTCAGTTTTCCACTTACCTCTATCTGGTTTTACAGAAAGACCTAAATTGCCTGATAATTACACTCAGGACACTTGGCAAAAGCTTGATGAAGCAGTGAGAGCTATACAAAGTAGCACCTCTATTAAATACAATCTTGAAGATCTCTACCAGGTAAGAGACAAGTTTTTGTGTTGTATTTTTTAGAAAAACTAAGAAAATGGTAGAACATAATACTGATTGGTTTAGAATTTTCATTGTCCAAAACAGCTGAAATGTAAATGGGGTTTTTATGTTTACAGTGCATAATGTTCTGACTATGGATCAGGTTAATGTTCTGTTCCTAACATGTTTACCATATTCCAGATCAGTGACTTCCCAAATGTTCTCCTTGGAATTTTCTGGTGGTTCATGGAGCACTAGCAGGATTAGGGTTCATCTAACTAATGCTAGTCATATTGAAGACTGTGGCAGTATGTATTTTGGCAGGAGTCAGAATGAGGGACAAAGGGCAGAGACTATAAGTTGTGGTACTCTTCCAATCTCTGCCAATTCTGTATGCTGAAATGAGATATTACTATGACTGAGTACCTGCATACTCTAATGAGCATAACAACTGGTTCTCTTATTTGCATGCTGTGACCTGCCATGCAGGGCTGGTCTTACCATGAGGCAAACTGAGGCGGGGGGGGGGGGGAGGCCACTAGGACCCAGAGTGTAGAAAATTGTGTCTGCTGCTGGTGCATATGTATTTTCTCTGCTCTAAACGCACAGAGATGGTGGAGTGCTGTGCTGGAGGAAGGAGGGCACAAGAGACCTAACAGGCAGGCAGGAGAAAAGGTGGCATGGGGGAGTCATTTGAGCTCCCCGCCTCAGGTGCCAAAGTGTTGTGGGCCAGCCCTGCTGCCACGAAAAAGTATAACAATGTTACAATATTCATCATCACAATTAATTTTCAGAGTCAACACTCTTAGTACAGACTGAGTGGGCAACAAAGTATCATTTCACAGTTAGAAAAAAACATAAAAACCAGCGAATGGTCCTGCAGAGACTTTGAGACTAACAAAAATAAAGAAGGTATCGTGAACTTTTGTGGGCACGACCCACTTCTTAAGATGAAGTGGATTGTGCCTAAGAAAGCTCATGATACTGTGCAACTGAAATGAATTGAAATGCAACTTGGACATGTGTAGAACATTGCTATAGCTCTCTAGGGATACAAAACTTGTATCTGCATCCAGTTTACAAATATGGTCTGCGGACATCTGAATCCACATCTGTGAATATAAAGTGGACATCCACATTTTTTCTGGGCTGTACTCTTTGCCGTATCAAGGTCTCAGAAATTGCATATCACTGGAAGTGGTCTACAGCTTTCACTGGAGTTCTGTAGAGTTATTAGCAGGGAGCATGCTGAGAACCTAGCAGTGTGCATTAGGTGTGAATGTCAAAGACCTAAAAATAATAATTATGGGTAAAGATTGCCCTTTACTCCCTAATCTCATGGGGATATTTAACATATTGTTCTAAAAATAGTTTTTTTAATCCATTACTATATTTAAAATAATGTAGCTAATTCTTTAAATAAGACAATTTGACTGTGCATTATTTAAATACTGGGCATTGTAAGAGCAAAATTCTAGTTGAGTAACATAGGTTCGTATTTAAAAGTTTTAAGCTCAGAGGCTGAAAAATCATGTTTTTATACATTATTTGACACACGTCCAGGCATTTGTAATTTTGCTGGACTTGTTTTCAGAAGTTAGGAGGAGATTATAGTAGCATCAGCATGAAATCATCAAGGCCTGGACAAGAATTTTGATGTGTGGGAAGAAAGGGGCAGGATGGATTTTTGTATACATCATAAAATAAGAAGCAAGGAAATTGTAGTTTCACCTGTTTGAGCACTAATGTGCAAAACTTAATTCATAATGGCAGTTCATAACAGATCTTCTAGTCATCAGTGCTAATTAGCAAGTTTCCACTGTGTTTCTGTGCACACATGTTTGTTTATTTAGGGAAGGAAAGAGAAGATAATTCAGCCCTGACTAGAAATGTGGTTACGGATCATTTTAATTGCCTGATGGAACTTGTACATATAGGATCTCTTTCCCCTGGATCTTTGTGGTCTTTACTCATTATGAACGGAAGCCAGTAGGCCTATAGAAGCCCGATATGTTAAATAGGTTGGTCTGCCACGTAAATAAAAGTTATAATAATCTTTTATATTTTAGGTTTGTTATTGACTAGTGTAGATAATTCCTGATAAGTGAAATCTAATTAAAACTAGTCATTATATGTTAAAACTTGGAAAACTTTCAATAATGATGCCTAAACCTATGGTGTTTGATAAAATATTTAGCTGAAAAAAGTGATTTGTAGAAATTAGGGTTGTCGATGTGTAGTTGATTATACAATTAATTAGGCTTATCGGTTAATCTTGTCAACTGCACGCATTTACCCTCCCTTTCTCTGCTGCCTCTGTATCAAGGGCAGCAGGAGTGGAGGAAGCTACTGTCTGTGGGGAGCTTGGATCCCCCTCAGACAGGGGCTTTTGCCACCCTGCACTGCTGTCTCTATATCAGAGGCAGCAAGCAGTTGGTCTGCATGTGGAGCTGGTTTTTAAACTGGCTCCCCTCGTGGACCGGCTCCCGCCTGGCACCCAGCGCTGCTGCGTCTAATACAGAGGCAGTAGCATGGGGTGGCAGGGGCTTCCTGGGAGTGGGACCAGAGCACACTGACTGCCAGCCCCACCCACTGGGGACTATAGAATAGATGAGTAACTGATAAGAATTCATGTAGTTACTCGGCTACTCAATTAACATATATCTAACATCCCTAGTAGATATAATAGTTGTGCTCTATCTGAAGTTTCAATCGTCTTCACGTATCTGAGCCTTCAGCTAAGCTAAAAATAAACAGAAGTGCTTTTCAAATGTTTTGTAATTCCTTCACTGTAGAGCTGGTGATTTTCTAATATAGAGTCATGGACAAGTAAGGCTGGAAGGGACCTTGAGAGTCATTTACTCTCCTCTCACCTCTCCTCCCCTACCCCCGTGTCCTGAGGCACAATCAACGCGTAGGGCAGGGCTTGGCAACCTTTTCAAATCAAAGAGCCACACTACATCAAAATTTAGAACAAGTGGTCAACAAAAAGCCAGTATAAGAATGCTCATTTGCATGACTGAAAGTATCCAACTTAATATTATTGATAATTGACGTGATGATTAATAATAGCATAAATGAAACTGTAGTCACAGACTTTATTTAATGGGACTTCTGCTGCTGCTGGAGGTGCAGTTTGTGTATATGGTGTGCAGGAATCAGTGTTGGTGTGTATGAGGGGCTCAGGGCAGGGGGTTGAGGTGTGTGGGAGGTGAAGGAGGCAGGGCAGGACATTGGGGGTGGGAAGTAGAGTATGTGTGTGGGGGGGGTCATAGGACCAGATTACATCTTAACTGGCTGGGGATGGACTGCTTCACCCAAGCAGCAGTGGCTGGACAAAGGGCCGGGCCAGGATAGCTGCAGCCTGATCGAGGCCTCTCATCCTACCCCTGCCGCAGCAGGAGGGGGGCCATCACCTGCCCTTTCTGCTGCCAGATGGGGGCTGGACCATGGGGCCTGTCACATGATCTGGGCCAGGAACAGGACCTTGTGTCCAGATATGGGCTGGACCCCGATTGGGGCCTTGTTGGCCAGGCTGCCATGGCTGGAGCCCAAGCCAGGCCACTGTGGTGGCGCTGTTGCAGAAGTCGCAGGGCTGCTAGGGCTGGGCTCAAGGATCTGCACCAGGAGCACGCTGGCTGGGGAGACACTGTGGCAGTCAGATGGGGCTGGAGCAGGGCTGCTGCAGCCAGATGGAGGCATCAGCTTCCACCAGCCCCTCTCACTCTCCTGGCTGGGAGAGCATGTGCATCCCCTACAGCGTGCCCTCAGCCGGTTCTTACGTGGTGTCCCCGAGAGCTGCCCCAGGTCCCCACCTGCCTCCACCAGGCAGCACAGGGACCCCGCACAGAGCCGGGACAACTCTCCTTCCCCCCCCCCCCCCCCTCCCCGCAGGATTGAGGCCCTGCCCCTGCATGCGTGCCGCTTCTGCTCTGCCGCTTGGACCCTCCACCATGCAGGGGGGGCTGGGAAAGAAGGAAGCAGTGGTGTGGAGAAGTCCACCCCCAGTGCCCCCTAGAGCTGCTCTGGCTCCCCACCAGCTTCCACCAGGAGGTACAGGGACCCTGCACAGATCCAGGACCCACCTGTGGGAGGGGTGGAGAATGGGGGGCCCAGGAGTGGGGGAAGCAGGGGCCTGGGTGAGGAGGTAATGGGGGAATTGGGTACTGAGATTTGATGGGGTCAGGCTCAGAGGGTTGGAGGTGTTTAGAGTAGTTTTTCTGCTTCTCACTTGTGTGGTCCCCAACTGATAGTTCCCCACCCCTGCCATAAATAAAGAAAACATTGAAACATTTCTGTTGGACATAAAATAATATTTTACTTTATTTAAAATGAAGTTTGATAAACTAACATGAGAAAGTTAAAACACTTAATCTGTTTAATAATTTAAATTAAACCATTCTCCCTAGCTGTAGCACTAGCAAAATCGCTTGAGTGTAATTATGTAGATAACGGTGAGTTTCCATTAGCAACTGGTGGTCCATGGAAAAGTTTACATTGAGCCAGGTGGTTCACGGACCAAAAAGATTGAGAACCACTGTGCTAGATGGTTAGTGCTGCCCGGGCTGCAGCTCCGGGGCTGGGAGGGGGCAGCTGAGGGGAGAGGAAAATGCATGGGGGGGCCCCCTGCCCTAAAGCCGCATTGGCCCTGGGCATGTGGGTCCCTGGGAAGAAGGCAAGGGCATCATGGACTGGACCCCCACAGGACTCTGCCCCCAGCAAGGCTGGACACCCTGCAGTCACCCACCGGTCCCCGCCTCACCCATTTCCCTGAACCCCCTCTGAGCCACCCTGACCCCAGCCTGTGCTGGCAATCCAGCATTGCGCCCCCTGCAAGATTGGAGCCAGCACTGGCTTCCTGCAAGGACGAGGGTAGCCCTGAGGCGCCACACTGCAACTGGCTTCCAGAGAAGCATGCATGCACTGCTCCTCCCCTCTCCATAGGAAAAGCTGGAGCGGAGCCCAGGGCAGGAGACCAAATAGGGCGCGTGGTGAAGAGAACTCCTCCCTCGGTCCTGGGGGAGTGGCACAGCTCAGGGCAGGAGGGTTAAATCTTGGCACACCACTTTGACTACGCCGGGGTCAGCAACCATTCCAATGTCAATGGGAGGGGATTCTCTTTCCAGCCTATGTAATCCACCTCTTCGACCGATGATAGCTAGATTGATGGAAGAAGTTCTTCTGTTCACCTAGTGCTACCTGCTTGGGTTAGTTCAATTCAATTATGTTCATCAAGTGTGTGGATTTTTCACACCCCTGAGCAACATGGCTGGATTGGCCTAACTTTCTAGTGTAGACCAGCCCTAAATTTTCTGTCTGAAAAAAGTAATTTACTTGAGTAAAACCAATCTTGTCTAGTTGGGGGCACTTGGAAAAGTGAATCATAGAACCATAGAGCTGAAAGAGACCTCAGGAGGTCATCAAGTCCAGCGCCCTGCTCTAGGCAGGACCAATCCCAACTAGATCAACCCAGTCAGGGCTTTGTCAACTTAAACACCTCTAGGGATGAAGACTCCACTACTTCCCTAGGTAACCCATTCCAGTGTTTCACCACTCTCCTAGTGAAATAGTTTTTCCTGATATCCAACCTGGACCTCTCCCACCACAACTTAAGACCATTGCTCATTGTTCTGCCATCCGTCTCTACTGAGAACAGCCTCTCTCCATCCTCTTTGGAACCTCCCTTCAGGAAGTTGAAGGCTGCTATCAAATCTCCCCTCACTCTTCGCTTCTGCAGACTAAACAGACCCAACTCTCTCAGCCTCTCCTCATAGGTCATATGCTCCAGCCCCCTAATCATTTTGGTTGCCCTCTGCTGGACCCTCTCCAATGCATCCACATCCTTTTTGTAGTGGGGGGCCCAGAACTGGACACACTACTCCAGATGTGGCCTCACCAGAGCTGAATAAAGGGGAATAATGGCATCTCTGGATCTGCTGTCAATGCTCCTCTTAATGCAACCTAATATGCCATTAGCCTCCTTGGCTACAAGGGCGCACTGTTGACTCATATCCAGCTTCTCATCCACTGTAACCCCCAGGTCCTTTTCTGCAGATCTACTACTTAGCTGATTGGTCCCCAGCCTGTAACAATGCTTGGGATTCTTCCGTCCCAAGTGCAGGACTCTGCACATGTCCTTGTTGAACCTCATCAGATTTCTTGTGGCCCAATCCTCCAATTTGTCTAAGTCACTCTGGACTCTATCCCTGCCCTCCAGCTTATCTACCTCTCCCCCTAGCTTAGTGTCATCTGCAAACTTGCTGAGGGTGCAATCCATCCCCTCATCCAGGTCATTTAATAAAGATAATGAACAAAACCGGTCCTAGAACCGAACCTTGGGGCATCCGCTAGAAACCGACCGCCATCCTGACATCGAGCCGTTGATCACTACCCGCTGGGCCCGGCCTTCTAGCCAGCTTTCTATCCATCTTACCGTCCATTTATCCAATCCACATTCCCTTAACTTGCTGGCAAGAATATTGTGGGAGACCGTATCAAAAGCCTTGCTAAAGTCAAGGTATATCACATCCACTGACTTTCCCATGTCCACAGAGCCAGTTACTTCATCATAGAAGCTAATCAGATTGGTCAGGCACAACTTGCCCTTTGTGAATCCATGCTGACTATTCCTAATCACTTTCCTCTCCTCCAAGTGCCTCAAAATGGATTCCTTAAGAATCCCTTCCATGATTTTTTCCAGGAACCGAGGTAAGACTGACCGGCCTATAGTTCCCTGGATCGCCCTTCTTGCCTTTTTTGAAGATGGGCACTACATTTGCTTTTTTCCAGTCATCCGGGATCTCTCCCGATCTCCACGACTTTTCAAAGATAATGGCCAAGGGCTCCTCAATGACATTTGCCAACTCCCTCAGTACCCTCGGATGTATTAAGTCTGGACCCATGGATTTGTGTACGTTTAGCTTTTCTAAATAGTTCCTAACCTGTTCTTTACCCACTAAGGGCTGTCGATTTTCATCCCATCTTGCGTCACTTAGCTCATTAGTCTGGGAGCCCACCTTGTCCGTGAATACAGAGACAAAGAAAGCATTGAGTACTTCAGCTTTCCCCACATCATCTGTCACTAGGTTACCTCCTTCATCCAGTAGGGGCCGCACACCCTCTCTGATCACCTTCTTGTTAACATGTCTGTAGAAACCTTTCTTGTTATCCTTCACATCCTTAGCCAGTTGCAATTCCATTTGCGCTTTTGCCTTCCTGATAACCCCTCTGGCATTCTCGAGCTATACATTTAAACCCCTCCCTGGTCGTTTGTCCAAGTTTCTACTTTTTGTAAGCTTCCTTTTTGTGCTTAAGTTCACCAAGGATTTCCCCTGTAAGCCAATCCGGTCTCCTACCATGTTTGCCTCTCTTGCTACGCATCGGGATGGTTTCTTTCTGTGCCTTCAATAAGGCTTCTTTAAAATACTGCCAGCTGTCCTGGACTCCTTTCCCCTTCATGTTAGCATCCCAGGGGATTCTGCCCATCAGGTCTCTGAGGGAGTCAAAATCTGCTTTTCTGAAGTCCAAGGTGTATATTTTACTACTCTCTTTTCTTCCATTGGTCAGGATCCTGAAATCTACCATCTCATGATCACTGCTTCGCATGTTTAATTCAGACTTTAAGTTAATTCAAAGTGGGTTTGTTAAACTCCATTAATCCCCACGTGGACACTCTCAGAATTTAAAGTAGCCTTAACTCAGAACCTAACTCCGAGAGAGTTTGTAACTGAGACTCTCAAGTGGAGGGAGGAGCCTCGCTGCTACCTAGAATTAGGTTCCAGATTTCCCGAGGAATGTAGAATACATCCCAATCTTTCACATCTCCCATTGGCTAGTTTACAAGGGAAGATACCTAACATGCTTGTTTCTGGGAATCCCATTTTGAGATGTCTGTCTCTCCCCATTCACTGTAAAGGGAGTCTAGGCTCTTAGCACAGGTTTTTGAATTCCAATGATTTTTCTAGGCATCTACAAGGTAGGCATCAGCATGTCTGTATTCCCTTGAGAATTTAGCCCATAATATCCATGCTGATCCTTTGAAATCTATTGACAGCATTTAATACTATTGACTATGAGGGACTGCTGACAGGTGGCGTTGCTCCTGAGACCCCCGTTCTCTCATCTTTTCTGTTGGAGGACTTGACATATAATACTTGTTTCACTGTTCTAATCTGTCTTCCTTCTCCATACAGTAGAACTTTATCTGCCCCTCCTGTAACCAGCTCTCTGCATTTACCGAACAACCAAGATGCCAGGGCCAGACATGGGTGGCCTCTCCTTGGCCACTAGATGGCACCACAGTATCAATTTTTTCAATTCTCTGATAGAAACGTTGCCATGTTAGTCTGGTGTAGCTGAAACAAAAAACAGGACTATGTAGCACTTTAAAGACTAAACAAGATGGTTTATTAGGTGATGAGCTTTCGTGGGCCAGACCCACTTCCTATTTGATCTGAGGAAGTGGGTCTGGCCCACGAAAGCTCATCACCTAATAAACCATCTTGTTAGTCTTTAAAGTGCTACATAGTCCTGTTTTCAATTCTCTGGTTTCTGCAGGGTGGGAACCTCAGGCCTGGGGGCTGGATGCGGCCCCTGGCTTGCCTGGATCTGGCCCCCCGAGGCTCAGCGTTGGGGACCGCGCAATGGTGCTCCAGCCACCCATCAACAGGACTGGAGCATGCAAAATCTACTAGCCTGGGCCTCCCAGGCTCTAGTCTGAGGGGAATGTGGGGAGTGTCTTTCTGCTTCTCAGTCAGGGGCTTCTCACTTGTGTGCAGCCCTGACTGATTTTTCTGTGAGTCAGCAGTCCCCAACCCCAAAAAGGTTTCCCAGACCTGCTCTAGGGTTTTCATTATCTGACCTGGCCCTGGTCCTGGTCCTAATTAAAATGGATTAATGGGGTTTTACTGTATATCTGTGAGGCAATGACACCTAGTTATAGATCTGTTTAATCATTTTTGGAGGATAACTAAACAGCTTTCTGTCTTGAGAATGTCCAATGCAGAAAATGTTTGTTGGAGGGACTTGGTTGAAGGAAATAAAAGTAATTCTTTTTTCCTCTGATGGAAATAATTAGTGTGGCATCTGTCACTCATACTTGGTGCTCGTATTGGGCCTTTGGTTGTTTCTGAATGTTCCAGATATCAGCAATGACCCAACATATTGGTGCTTGAATCCATGCTTGGCAAGGAGATTATGATCATTCTTGTTGAATATGAACCTCCCTTTGGTTTAAAGATGTCAAATGTTAACTGGTTATGTATTTCAGTTAATGATTAAGCTCTCCTGGGACCCCAGCCTAAAACGATGGGGTGCTGCAGTATCTCCTCCCCCCCCCCCCCCCCCCCCCACTCTTCGTTCCCTGCCTATGTGTGAACTCCTTAATGGTTAATCTTTTAACCAGTAGAATTTTAACACATTACATGGTTACTTTTTTCAATTCTTTTTACATTTTTGCTTTGGCAGTCTACCCCAATTTCACCTCCAGATTGGGTCATTGCACAGCACTCTTGTGTCTATAATATGGCTGCCAAATTGGAGTACTACTTTCCTTCCTTGGGGAGCATAATGCTCTAGCTACCCATTTATTTTAGTGAAATTCTAAGGGGAGTTTTTCTGGGTTCACAAACAATATGCTCAATTAGCTAAAAGTGGTATTCCACACACAACTTTTTGTTACAGATGTTATTCAGAACTATGGTAATGTTCAACTAAGTGTGTAATTCTGCAGCAAGGTTCACATCATTCATTAATGCATCTATACAATTTCTGTCTGAGTAACAACAACCTTAATTTTTCCTCTTAGAGACATTGCCCTCTAGTATTGCCTTATTTTTTCCTGCACCTGAGAACTCTAAATTGTGCAATTAAAGGTTTGCAGGATCAGGCCCTTGAATTGAATGATTTGTGTTATGGGATGAAGAACTCTCTCTTTCTTGATTTTTTTTTTTTTTTTTTTTTTTTTTAAATCTAATTTGATGTTGGTAGGTATTTGAAATGATAAATAGCATTATGCTGATACAGTAACTATTCTGGTACTATCTTCCCTTCATTGTATTTACTCTAAGGGGTTCAGATAGTTTGCAGTGTCTGTAAGATGAAATCTTAAAGTTGGAGAGTGGTCTAGAATAGGAGTGGGAAAAATACACTGAATCCGGCCTGCCCAACATTTCTGTCCAGCCCCCCCAGTTGATTAGCAGAGTGAGCATACTTATAGCTTGCAGCGGCAGCCAGCACCTTAACTAAGTATTTTTGCGCTGGGGCAAAATGAATTGTGCGCCCCCTCTCCTTATGTCACGCCATCATCTATAACCTTTTACATATTTTTCTCTTCTCAAATTTCTAATTTTAATTTATTTATTTCCTTTTATCCCCGTGTGGTTGAGGTGAAAACCTTAAAAGCTGGCTCCCCCTGGGCATCGGTTCCTAATATAGAGGCAGCAGGGGGGGTGGTGTGTGTAGAGATTAGGATTAACCGATAAGACCAGGTTTATTAGTTAACTGTGTAAACAACTATACGCTAACATCTCTGCCCTAAACACCTCCAGTAAAAAGAAGTAAATAAATCTGTATTTTAAAAAGGGGTGGGGCGGGACAGCACGGTGAAAAGCAGTGTCAGAGAGACAAGAGGAAGTACATGGATAATGGTTTCAGTGGCTGCTGAAAGAAGTGATAATAAAAACAGTTTTTTTTTATTTGGCTCAACAAGGTCCTAACTGGCAAATTTACACCAGCAGGAAGGCCTGTTAAGGATAAACAAGGAAAGAAAAATAAAAAAAAAAAAAAGCAAGTGAAGTGGCAGATCTCTTTCAAGAGGTGCTAAGCAAATCAAGAGCACAAAAAACTATTTACTTTGACAAAAAAAAACCCCAAACCTGCAACTAACATTATAACATGTTTCATTTCAAAGTGAATGACAGTAAAGAAAGAAAGGCCAGGTGAGTGATCCATCTTTTATTGGATCAGTTTCTGTTGATGAAGGAGAGAAGCATATACAGTCATGGTGTCCAACATGCTGGCCACTGGTCACATGTGGCTATTTAGCCAGTTGAGTGGGGCTAGTTTGCTATAGCAATAGCCACTATAGTGGCTACTGCTTCAGAACTGGTTGGACACCATGGAAATAAAGCTTCTTTTTCACCAACAAAGTTGGTGGGGAAAAAAAGATACTACCTCACCCAGTTTATCTCTTTAATATCCTGGGGCCAACACAGCTACTACAACACTGAAAACAGAAATTAAAGTTTTGGAAAGCTGCAGGTCACCAGAGAAATGTTGAAAGCTTGAGATGAATCCACTGATAAAGTCACCAAATTTGTCTTCAAAGCATAGGACCAGGAAAAGCATCCCGAACAATGGAAAATGAGATTATAGTCAAATTAGTAAGGGAGGGTAACCTGAGTAATTGCAGCAGTTGGAAAGGTGTTACACTCCTTTCAATGACTGGTAAAGTCTTCTGCAGTATAGCCCTAAGTAGGTTTCCCCTCAACCATTTTATTTATTCTAAGGGAGGAGCAGACTGGTGTTTGATTCAGTAGATTGTCAACCAGATTTTCATCTTCAGAATAATCACTGAAGATAGGACCAAATGGTTTAAACAACTCAGAGTTCATAGATTTCAAAAAGTACTTTACACCCTCCGTCATGATTCACTCTGGAGCATCATGAAGTATTATGGAATACCAGTAAAAATTATTATCCTCAGCACTAAGGATGGTAAGGATCAAGTAAATGAGTAATTGTGTACTTGCTACAATTTGTATCAAATACATGAGTAGTTAAGGGGCCACTGCGGCTCTGCAGTTTAAATGTAGTAGGAGCCAGGCATGCACGCAGCCCAGCTCTTATTACATTTAAAAAGCAGCGCCGCAGTGCTGCTGCACTTCTGCCTCTCCTGCCCCACTCCCAACCCTGCACCATGAAGATGATGCTGTGGGGACTGGCTTTTAAGCAGGCTCCCCCCAGCACCAGCTCCTCCTCCTCCACCTCCCCCCCCCCCCCCCGCTGCCTCTGATATACAGGCAACAAGGGTGGGGGGAATGCGAGTCGTTGACTTGACTACCCGATAAGCCTAGGCCTATTGAACAGTCGACTATTCAACTACTCTTGTAAATCCCTACTCAACGCTTTCTATAAAGATCCAGCATAAACAATGTAAATGCAGGCTTGAGTGAATGGTTCAGAATAGACATAAGTGTCCACAAGCTCTTCTAAATGATAGCTCAACCAACATGCATATGAAGACCAAAAGACTGTCCAGCATTTCAAAAACTGTCCAACTATGAAAAAAACTCTAGCAACTCCCAACTCAAGCATGAGAAGTCAAAGGAATTCAAGAAATAAGTCAATATACAGTAGATTCTCAGAATTATGAACACCAGTTACAAACTAACCAGTCAACCACATACCTTATTTTGAACCAGAAATACACAATTAGCAGCAGCAAAGACCAAAATAAAAAGCAAATATAGTACAGTACTGTATTAAATGTAAACTACTAAAAAGGGGAGAGGGGATTTTAAAAAATTGATAGAGTAAGAAGACTGTTTCTGTGCATGTCATTTTTACATTAAGATGGTTTTTAAAACATTTTTTTTTCTTCTGCATAGCAAATTTTCAAAGCTGTATTAAGTCAGGGCTTGCTTCCACTACCAGGTGGATTGATGCTGCAGCAATTGATCCACCAGGGTCAATCTAGCGGCTCTAGTGAAAACCTGCTAAATTGACAGCTGATCCTTTGGATGTCAGCTCTGGTACTCTGCTGGAACAAGATGAGTAAGGAGGTGGATGAAGCTGCTGCTTGGGGAGGCAAGCTCCCCAACCTGTGGCCCCACCCATATATCACTCCTGCTTCAACCAGGCCATGCCCCCACTCTGCCAAGCCTCCCCCCCCACTGTCTTTCTCTTTTCTTCCCTCCCACTCTTTGCTAGGGTTGCCAGATGGTTTCAGAAAAAATAACCAACAACAACAACAAAAATGCCAGAAAAAAGTTTTGCCAGGGTTGCCAGGCTGCCTCTGTATTGAGCCGGACAGTGCAGGTTTTTCGCCTCCTGGCCGGGAAAAAATCAGAAAGTACCAGACATTTTAGGTGTCCGGTATTTTCTGAATTTTTTTACTGGACAGGAGGTGAAAATAACGGACTGTCGGGTTCAATACTGGACACCTGGCAGCCCTACTCTTTGTTCACCCCTTCCAGCCAGTCCCTGAATCCAAATGTAGCAAATATTTTGGGGGGGGGGGAGGTGGAACCACTCTTCTAAAATTTCTTTCTAAAGAAAAGGGAGCATGTTTTCCACTGCATGCCAGATTGTGAAGACTGGACATACAGAAGGTACCTAATTAAAAGCACTAAATTTGGGAATAAAAAATGTCAGTCACAGGTTTTTTGAAATACCCTGAAGTTTGTTAGAATTTCTTGTAAAAACTTTGTGGTAAGGGCAAATTAGCTGGCCAGCTGAATACAACATTAAATATTATAGAAAATGTGATGCAGCTCTTCTCCGTTTTACATTTTCTTAATCAGTATTTCTAAGCTGATTTTATATTTTAAATGTACTCTTAAGCCTTCATAAAGCAATCATTCCAGATTACTACATACTGTATTTAACATACTGCAACAAAGAGATCATTTTAAATTAGAGTGGTTCAGTGTGTTCATGACGTTTGTTGCTTTTTTTTAGAAAAAGGGAACACTGATTTATTGTGTGTGATCTCCATAAATATAGGGTTGTTTGTGAAATTTCACTTTATGTTTGTTTGTTAAAATAGGTTTCCAAAGATCTTAGGCATAACACATATTTGTATATCTTAGTAAGGTACTGATTTTGGTGGAGGATTCACTTAGGACTAGTTCATCAAATAATCAGAAGAAACTCATTAGCCTAGCTATCTAGAAGAAAAGGAATGTTGCCCCTTTAAGGGCTCTCTCCAACAGAGGAGTGAAAGAGTAGGGTTGGGCAGAAAGAACAGGAAGGCTTTGGGAGCAAGTTTTTGTACTAAAGTAATTGCAATTAAAATGTGTATGTTAGATAAGGGTGGTCTTTTGAAGATTTATTTTAAACTATATGAAAATCTAAGCATTTAAGGCTAAAGATGAATACTTATATTGTGCATCTCAAAATCTATGCAAGGATTTTTTTAGAGATGTGGGTTTTTGTTTTTTTTTATAAATTTCAGCAACAAACTAATGAAATATTTAAAGCACATTTTAAGCTAAGGTCCTCTAGACATAGTAATGCACAACTGTTTTTGTCAATAAATTCAGGGTTGGCACATGCCTGTTAAATGGCTTCATTACCACTTAATGGCTTTTTCATAGGTTCAGTGTTATGCTAATAGGTCTGGCAAACTGGAAGGCTTTTCACTTTGAAGTTAATAGATCCACATCTGGAGGAAGAGTGCTGTGGGAGCCTTCAGAATAGGGATAGAAAGATGGGAGAGGTTGAGCACTAAGACCCAGGGGAGGCATTGCCTCCCCTTGTTTCTTATACCGCCGCCTATGGTTAAGGGGAGTCAATGGGACTAACAAGTCCAATTGGGAAGCATAGATAGACTTGTCCCCATAGTGTAGACCTGCCCTTAGTATTCATTTATACACTTTTAAAAGAACAACCATAGCATTTTGTGCAGAGTTATGAACAATTTGCATCTTCTCTATCAACTTTATGTAACATGAACACTTTAATTCACTATTTTCCCCCCTTCCTCTCCTCCCCGATCCCCTATTTATTTTGGAACTGGACTTTTAATAACTCCATTCATCTGAAGAAGTGGGTTGTACCCACGAAAGCTCATGATACCATCTACATGTTTTGTTAGCCTTTAAGGTACTGCTAGACTATTCATTGTTTAAGTTTTTCCAGTTGTAGACTAACTCAGCTACTCCTCTGAAGCTTTTGAATATTTTAGAGTTATCAAATGCCTCAGTTCCTGAGGTGCTCATAACTCTAAGGTTCTACCTTCATAGCAATGTGCAAGCCAAAGGGCATATCCAAAAGGAAATAATGTCACAAACTGGCAATGTGGTAGATACATTCACCATCTTAAACCATATTTGGTTTCTGCACATCTAGAACTTAAACACTTGACTAAAAATCTTCATATCTATATGTTTAGACAGAAATAGTATTTGGAGATGAAAGCCAGAAATCCATCAAAGGCACGCACAGATGTTTTTATGCTTTTGAAAGCAAATGTCTCAGGATTACCTAATACAGGTTGGACCTCCCTGGTCCTGGATGAGGGATTTTGCTGGACCAAGGGAGGTCATTTTTGGACCCCTGCCACTGGCCCCTGCAGCCTAGCCGCTGGCCTCCCAGCTGGCTCCCTACCTCCTGCTAGCCCCACTGTCTTGCCAACCTGCCGGGCAGCCATTGCTGCTGTGGCTCTACGCACTGGGCAGCCCTGCTGTCAGCTCCCAGCGGACAACCCACTGCCCTGCTAGCCCCTTAGGAATCCTTACTGCTGGCCATCCACTGGGATTCTCTGCTCCTGCAACATTGATGCTGGCCCATGGATGTTGCTGGACCAGAGAATTCCAGTTAAGAGAGTTTCAGCCTGTACTAGGTATTAAATTCAATTAATTTGTAACAAATGCTGAAATTTTGTCAGAGTTGAAAAACCCCTTATTTCTAAAGCTACGTGGAAGAGTTGATGGATATATCTGAAACATGTTAAGAACGAAGACAGAGCATCGGATCATGGCAGCCATGTCATTGGGCAGCTGAAGGAACACAAACAAGAGTTCAACAAAATTCCTCTGACTACTCCCAAGTCATAGAGAACTTATGGGACACAAATACTTGGAAGATGTTCAGATTGTGGTTCAGGATAGATAGGTGGCAGAAACTGGTTTGTGCCCTAAGGGTCTGGGAAGGACTCAGATTTAAAAATAATTTTAAAAAAGTCCATGAACATTGATTTTTCCCTCTTTGTAATTTTGACTAAAACCGCATTTTAACTGATTCTTTTTTTAGTTTAGATGGATAAATGTGATTTTTTTTTTTTCTGTGATGTTTTTCCTTAGCATCATTCATTGTGTTAATTATGCTGGAACAGGCACTCTGCGCAGGATATCCTTTTTTATATTTATTTGTAATGTTCTTTGTTTTTTAGGCTGTTGAAAACCTCTGTTCTTATAAAGTGTCTCCTACACTATACAAACAGCTCCGACAAGTCTGTGAAGATCATGTAAAAGCACAAATCCTTCAGTTCAGAGAATATCCTTTTATTGTGCACAGAAATACGCTCCTGTAATACTTTTTAAAGGTAACTCAGCAACAATTGATAAAACAAATATGTAGATCTTCTATATTGAATGGTTTATCTTAAAATCAATCTTACAAAATTTTAGTTACCTGCTTACCTTAGTTGAATAATTTCTGTGGACCAACAAAATATCAATAGCATTTTCATTGTCAGGGTAAGGGTGCATGAGTAATTTTATACCTGGTCTCAAAATTTTAATGACTGTCAGCAATGCTTTGTTAACCTCTGAAGAAACAGCTACAGGTTGAACCTCTCTAGTCCAGCACTTTCTCGTCCAGAAACATCCATGGCCTGGCATGATTTTAATTAGTCAGATGTCCACTTATCATGGGTGTGGCCAAGTTTCTTATAGTCCCTTAAAGTTTGTTTACAGCCACCAGTCCTGGCTTTCAGTGTTCTGTGCTGTTGTTTAGCTCTAATTTAGATCTAAATGTATTCTAAGACTCTAGTAAGCAATGGAAGTGTTAGTAATGCTGCTAGACAATATTGACCTCCCGAGGTCCAGCAAATTCTCTGGCTTGACACTGGTCAGGTCCCAAGGGTGTCAGACTAGAAAGGTTCAACCTGTATTACGTATGCAGGAGAGTGGCTGCAGGTAGAATGTTGTACAGCAGTCCTGCTTCTTGGCTTTGAGGTAGGGTATTCAATATTTTTCCTTCCAAACTCTCTCTATGCCACTTAATTCTGGTCTACCCTACAAAGTTACTGAGGTAAGCTACTTTGCGTTGACCTTGACATACTTTGCGTTGACCTTGACACCAGTGGTGTTCTGGTGTCCCTTCACTGGGGGTCTGAAGCAAACTGGGTGCCTCCAAAATTACTACAGGTAGTTCTCATTATTTTAATGAGTCAGATAGGAGTTAGTGCTCATTTCTTGGGCCCAAAAGTGATGCTGCACCATCTGCAACTCCTCTGTGAATGCCACCGACAACCTTGAATTGGGTCTTTCTGTGGCCTCATAGCAGTTTGTCCTCCCATGAAGTTGTCACATTCCTCACTGATTTTGTTCTCTTGTGGCTCTGCAAATACTGGAGGATTTAGTGTCCTATGCTTGAAACAGATCTTGTGGATGTGGGTTTTTTAAATGTTGTTAAAAGCAATCGATCTTCAATTAAAATTATATATAAATCCCTCTTCTTTTTTTTTTTTTTTTTTTTTTTTTAAATACTCCTAGATTTCATCTGATCTTCTGAATTGAGTGCTTTAAATTTAAGATTTTCTCTGTCTCATGAGAAATGATTTTTAGAGATGTGAAATTTTCATATTTTACAAGGGATGTTAGTCATCAACATTTGGCTTCGGGAGATGTGTTGATCTTGCATGTGAATGTAGCCACATTTGGATTTTTTCATAAAAGGCTTAATGGAACTCAGAAAGCGTGAATCACAACTAAAGTCTGCTGTTCTATGAAGTAGCCTCCACAGTAAATTCATGAAGATCTGTGATTTTAGGTGAACAGAGTCCTGTGTGGGTTTAGTGACGATTATTTAAGCCCTTGAAAGATTTTTAAAAGAATACAGCAGTTTGAACTTTTGTCTGATATAAACCAGTTCAATGAACAAAATTGCTCTTACTTCCTGCCATCTCTCCTCAATGGGAAGGAGAGTTGCTTTTGATATGTGGGACTCCTTCTTTTAACCTGTCAAAGTTACATATTGGATCTGCTAGATGGAGACACAGGAAGACAATGTAAGGTATGCACTCAAAAACTGAGTCATGAGTTTAGAGCATTCCCAGCTCTCTCTTAGTCCTCTGCTTTTAGCAACTGAACTTTGATCTCTGACTTCCAGCACAATTCTATTTGTGTATCCACAGAGCATCTTTACTGAATAACTTGATGAATAAAAATTTACTGAATAAAGATAATCATTAGTATCTGGCCTCAAAAGGGTGTTGATGTACTAGTTTTCCTTAGCAGGTGCTGTACAGATTCTCTGGACAGTCTTTTATTTTTAAAGAAGGTAAATAAATGCTGGCAAGATCATTGCAGACAAATGGTAAGTTGATTATTTGTTCAAAATGCAAATCCATGAGATATCAAAGAAATCTGGTAAATAAATGGTGAGGTTATTGCAAAAATCAGAAGTGGAGAGGGAGTTCAGTTATTCTTCATTGACTGACAGGAATTTTCTTAAGTCAAAAGAAAAAAAACCCCAAAATGTTCTCTTATTCATCTATATAACTTATATTTTTTTCTGCAAGGAAAGTCTCATTTCATTCCAAAGAGTAAGGAGGTATGCACTTATTCTCCACTTGCAGTTTTCTTGCAGAGCACTCCCTGGTTGCATATAAGCAGCATTCAACAGTTTTTGGGTGCTTCCCCAACCTATAAAATCAGAAAGGTTCAAAGTTAACTTTAAACTCACAAACACACAGATAATTTTCATCCTTTTTTTTTTTTTTATATCTTCACAGGCAAAAAGATGATAGAGGACATCGGGACATAAATCACACATTTAATAAAATATTCTTAATTCTCCATATCACTTGTAACATTGAAAAGATAAGATAATGGCACTTTCCATGGATGGCAGAGTGGCAGTTAAGATTAAGGAACAAACTGGTTGGAAAATCAAATCTCTGCACTCCTGCCCTTTGCCCCAATTAAAAAGGTTGAAGGAAAAATTTTCAGGGGGATTTTCTAATTTAGTTTTTACATAGTATTCTGAATGAAGATTTTAATTTCAACTTAACATTTTATTTTGCTTTGGTTTATGAAAACTAAAAATGTTCAGTTTTTTTTTTTTCATTTGGAGGTTTTATCCTTTCTCTCTTTACTTTTTCCATTTTCCCACGGGCTTCTAAAAAGAAAAGGTAGGATGAGGGAAGACCCCCAACTTATTTACCACTTGCCTCTTAGAAAATAATAAGAGAGCATGTTTCTATTCAACACGATATTAAAAAAAATCCAGTCTGAAAATAGAAACATTTTGGCATTTTCTTGTAGAACAGGGGTGGCTAACCTGTGGCTCCAGAGCCACATGCGGCTCTTCAGAAGTTAATATGTGGCTCCTTACATAGGTACCAAATCCAGGGCTGGAGCTATAGGTGCCAACTTTCCACTGGGCTGGAGGGTGCTCACTGTTCAACCCATAGCTCTGCCCTAGGCGCTGTCCTCCTCCATCCTTTCCTCCTAGGATCCTGCCACTTCCTACCCTCTCCCACTGAGCCTGTCACACCTATACTTCCCCCCTTCCAGTGTCTCCCACAGAGAAAGAGCTGATCACAGTGGGCAGAAGGAAAAGGAAGAGGAGGCACTGACCGGTGGGGCTGCCAGTGGGCAGGATATGCTGAGAGTGGGGGGTGGGGAAATGATCAGGGTTGGTGACCTAAAACTGTTGCTCTTTGGCAAAGTGCATTGGTAAGTTCTGGCTCCTTCTCAGGTTTAGGTTGGCCACCCTTGTTGTAAAAAGATATTTAGACTAAGTCACGTTTTCCAGGGGGAAGATTTTTCAGTCAAAACAAATTAACCATTTGTATAAGAAAGAGAAGAAAGTGGTACTATTAAACTCGACTGTCTCCTTCTCCCCCTCAAGAGTGACAAGTTGCAGTGTGTGGCTTCTTTAGCCATTTCTAACCTGTGTTCTAGCATGAAATCAAAGCTGTGAAGAAATCAATTTTCCATATTTAATTTTTTATAAAATTAAGTAGACAGCTGAATATGAAACTTTTTGCTCAGCTAATGATGTGGTAGGGAAGTAGAAGGGCTCAAAATAACCTAAGGTACACAGCAGGGCTAAAGTCGAATTAAGCTACGCAACTTCGGCTACGCCAATTGCATAGCTTAAGTCGAAATAACTTAACTTGGCTTTAGGCACTGTCTACACAGCAGGAAGTTGAAGGAAGAACACTCTTCCTTCGACTTCCCTTACTCTTCATGAAATGAGAGTTACCATGAGTCAGAAGTCCTCCAGCTCAACATTATTTTGAAATTATGGTTTATAGTGTAAACACGCTCTTTGTTATTTCAGAATAATGTCTCTTCTCTTTTTAAACAAGATAGATCTGGAAGAATAAAGATATTGGTAATGGGAAGTATTTATAACCTTTCCCTATTTTCTCATTTAACTGGGAACTGATTTTCATAGGCAAATAATATGTTGTATAACCCCGTTTCTTTCCAACATATAACTGCTTTTTAAAAATACATTTCTAAAATCAAATTTATAACAATATACCACTGCATGGTGTACAATGGAAGTATATTAGTGCACTTCTTGGGTGGTCAAAGAATAGAACTAGTGCATGATATCATACCATCTTAAATATCTTAAAATTAATAACTGGGTGTAGAATTACTTGGGATACCTCTTAGAATACAGTTTGTGATTAGACAGTATTGGTATCAAGATCCACAGTTTTAAAAAATGATTACCCTTATAAAACGTCTGATTTAATATGTGCAAAAATTAGAATGCATAATTAAGATACCTAACAAGTCAATTAACTATCACAAATCCTAATATAAAGTACAATTGTGTGGTTGTAAATAGGCAAATTGGGTTAGTCATTGTTTTTTATTTGCAGATCATGATTAGAAGCATTTTCTTATTTTTGGATCGTACATACGTGCTTCAGAACTCAGTGCTTCCTTCTATATGGTAGGTATTTGTGTAAGTATGGTGCTAGCATAATTGGTGAACTTGAATTTGTTGTTGTTTTGTAAAGAATAAACATTGTTTTTCCCCGATTACATTTTGTGTATATAATACATGTAACATCTCTCATTTCTGAAAATTTCATGTAAATTTATGGAGTTAGTGTGTGAATGTTCTATAAATTAAGTTATATTTCTGAATTTTTTTATTTTTAATATTTATACAGGGATATGGGGCTAGAGCTTTTTAGAAAGCACATTATTAGTGATAAATTAGTTCAAAACAAGACGATTGATGGAATCCTCTTGCTGATTGAACGGGAACGGAATGGTGAAACTGTGGACAGAAGCCTGTTGCGAAGTCTGTTAAGCATGCTGTCTGATCTACAGGTAACCATATCAAACCTTACTAATAGCTGTCATGCTTAAAGGCAGACCTTTCTGATTCTTCTGTGTCCTACAAGAGTAACTTTTTTCTAGTTACTGTGGTTTGAACTAAAAACATATTTTAGGATTGTCATGGCTCCTTCCCCACTCTGGCACGATAAATGCAGAAGTGGGAGCCAGCAAAAGTACCCCAAAACCTTATCTACCAGGCTTTGGTATAAAACTTCCCCCCAAAATCTTAACAACCTAGATTTTGGGAATAAAATCTCTGCTGCCACCACCCAAGTATTGATGTGAAAAATCAGGGGAGAGATCACTTGGGAAATCTCAGCCCTAAAGTACAAACCAGGACATACAAATTAACCAGTACCACGTTAATAAAAATAAACTTGTTGTTAACTTAAAGAACTTTTATTATCTACACAATAATTCCTGTTGCAAGCATAATGATTAGATGGAACAGTAACAAAATAATATACTCATGGAGGAGAAATTTACCATGGGCCAGGAACTTAGTTACAAAGGAGAGCAAAACCCATTTTTAAATGCACAGACACTAGATCCTATTTCCCAAACCGTAAAACAATAAAACGGATTTATCTAAACTTTATCCTACTTACAGACTGTGAAGAGTATTTTCTTAGAGGGAAAGTAATAGAGATGTAGCTGTGTTAGTCTGGTCTAGCTGAAACAAAAGGCAGGACTGTGTAGCACTTTAAAGACTAACGAAAGCTCATCACCTAATAAACCATCTTGTTAGTCTTTAAAGTGCTACATAGTCCTGTCTTTTGTTTCTTAGAGGGAGACATCCTATCCCCTTCAATAGCTGGAGAGACTCTACTGCCCAGGACAACAGAGGGAAAAACCAAAATTTCCTTTGTCCCAGTTTGAAATTCCTACCTGCATTCCTATTGGGTGAATCTACCTGGTTAAGTAAGGGACATAGTTAACCCCTTAGTCCCCAGGCTGCTGGCTAACCCTCATGATCATGACAAGGAACATGATTAAATTTAGTAGCTGTACATATAACTGTTCGGTGGCTCTCTACACCATAATTCATTTTCCATTAAAACTATATTGTAGTAAATTATTCAGTAAAATAAAACTGAGCATAAAATTTTTTAAATAAGTAGATAGACTGGAGTTTTAGTTTAGAGAGATTTTTTTTCTATTGCTGTCAAGTGATTAAAAATTAATTGAAATATATCATGCTATTAAGCAATAATAGAACACCATTTATTTAAATATTTCAGGATGTTTTCTACATTTTTAAATATATTGATTTCAATTATACCACAGAATACAAAGTGTACAGGGCTCACTTTATATTTGTTTTTTATTACAAATACTTGTACTTTATAAAGGAAAAAAAAATGGTATGAACCTCTCTTGTCTGGCACAATCTGGTCCAGCATGATTTTAGTTAGTGGGATATCCGCTTATCATAGGTGTGCCCAAGTTTCCCCACAGTCCCATAAAGTTGGTTTATAGCCATGAGTCCTGGCTCTCGGTGTTCTGTGCTCAAATGTACCCCTAAATGTCTCCTAAGAGCCCAATAAGTGGAAGTGTTGGTAATGCTGCTAGACAATATTGACTTTCTGTGTTTCACCAAATTATCTGGTTCATCGCTGATCAGATCCCTAGGGTGCTAGACTAGAGAGATTCAATCTGTAGTGTAGTGCAATCTGTTTATCGTGAAACATAACTTACAAATGTAGAGTTATGCCCCTCTTCTCCCAAAAAACCCCCTGCATTCAAAAATAAAAGTGTAGAACCTACAAGTCCACTCATCCCTACATGTTCAGAAATCGCTCAGGAAAGCAAGTTTGATTATAGTTTGCAGAACATAATGCTGCCTGCTTCTTATTTACAATGTCATCTAAAGGTGAGAACAGGTGTTCAAATGGTACGAGCGTAGTCGGTGTCACAAGATATTTATATTCCAGATGTGCTAAAAATTCATGTGTCCTTTCATGCTTCAACCACCATCCAAGAGGACATGCATCCATGCTTATACAGGTTGGAACTCTCTGGTCTGGCACCCTTGGAACCTGAGCAGTCCCGAACAAGGGAATTTACCAGACCAGAGGAGGTCCCCTGCTACCCGCTCCCCAGACCACCTTCCCTCCCCACTGCTGGCCTCAGGTCCTCCCTTCCGCACCACCGGGCTACTGTGCTACTGCGACCCCAGCAATCTGGAATGCCCTGGTCCCAGCCCTACTATCAGAGCTGCTGCGGCCCTGGTTCCAGTCCTGCTATCAGGACTGCCACAACTGCTATGTCCCCGGCTTTATTACTAGTGCTGCCGCTGCCCCTGCTGCGCTACCGACACTCTGGCACTGGTCCCAGCACCAGCCCCGCTGGTTTCTGAGCCACCAGTCCTTTTGATACTGGTACTCCTAGCCAGGACTCCCTGGTCTAGGAACACTCATGGTCCTGCCAGACTACGGGTGTTACCGGATGAGGGAGTCCCAGTTTTGGGAGGTCCATCCAGTACTAGATTCTGCTTGATAATGATCCAAACAGAGCAGACCAACACATGACTCATTTTCATCATTTGAGTTGGATGCCATCACAGAGCTTTGCTCTTTTCAGACTTGTGAAAGCGTGTGCCACATCTTGCCCATCTCAGATTTTGGATGGCATTTCAGATTCTTAAGCTTTGGGTTTAGTGCTGTAGCTATTTTTAGAAATCTCACATTATGTCTTATGAAATCTGCTGACAAAGTGCTCTTAAAATGAACATGTGCTGGTTCATCATCTGAGACTGCTATAACTTGAAATATATTGCAGTATGTGTACAAAACAGAACAGGAGACATACAATTCTCCCACAAGGAGTTCAGTCATAAATTTAATTAATGCATTATTTTTTAACGAGCATCAGCATGGAAATAGCTTGTTCACCGGGTTTCATTGCTCTTGATTGTTCCTGTTAGTTTTAGTTTAGTTCATCTACACCTCACTTATCTCAGTGAGTCAAAGCAACATGACAGATCCCAGCTTTCTTGGATGAAGATTATTTTGGAGATTGTTGTTCTTAATTAGTTCCAGCATTTCAACAAATTTGTTTTACCAGTTGTGTCCTATTATTTCACTAATTTGGGACTGTTGCGTTCTTTGTAGGAATGTAAGCAGGAGGATTGGGGTCCCATAATTGTGTTTATATTGGCTTCTGATGTCTGTGTGATTGAAACAGAAGTGCATTGATTTACATAAATCAGACATTGAATCCCTGATTGAAGCACACTAATGTGGGAAAGCTCCCATTGCAGTTGCTCATTCAGTACCTGTTACATGAATAAACTAACAACTTTATTATCCAGTAGTGTCAACCTGGCACTTTTCTTGCAAACAAACAATTTGTGTTGTGGTATATTTTCTTTCGTCTTGCCAACTACAAGAAATAAAGCCAGCTGTAAGCATGATGTTAATAAATAACTAATAATTTAATTTTTTGCTAGGTTTACAAGGAATCTTTTGAACAGAAGTTTTTGGAAGAGACAAATTGTTTATATGCGGCAGAGGGCCAAAGGTTAATGCAAGAAAGAGAGGTAAATAAACAGTGTTAATGAGCACTAGGAATTTTGTATAGTGCAAATGTTATAATCTCTAAGAAGTCCAAAACTATATTAAAATTAAAGAAAAGACCATGTTATCCAGATTTGCATTTAGTTGCACATTTACTGCTCCATGAACTTCAGTGTGAGCTGCATTGGTGTAACTGAGAGAGAGAATTTGAATCCACGATGTTGAATTTTCTTTAAGTCTGTGGTTTTCAATAGTCTGTGAATGTCTGTCTGAGATTTCCAAAAGGTTTTCCACACCTCATTTGAAATTTTGTAGGGGTCTACAAATTAAAAACAATTGATGAAAAACCACTGCTTTAAGTATATGACTAGAAATGAGATATAACCCAGTGAAATTTAATCTATCAAAAATCATGCTGTTGGAGAGCACAATAATAAGAGCTATGAAAGTATCATCAACATCATTCCTGTCTTTCTTAGATTAATATCTAACTAAGCAGTTTTTTTTAAAAGGCTTGTTCATTCAATAGACGAAGACAGTTTTGTATTTTCTTGGGTTAAAGTGATACTGGCCTGTTGATAAGCCAGAAATTTAGATATTTCCCAAAATGTCCAACAAATAAATGTCCCTTTGTTAATATAAATGTATTGGCTCTCCCAAATGAGGGTTGTGAAATTTAACTGACTCAACACAAATATTCTGCAAAAAGTGTATGCGATTGATATAAATTACCATGTCACAACCACGTTTTTTAGGATTATTCCATCCTTAATTTCTTCTCTATTGGTCTCTTGTCAGTACAGGCTGAAGCTCTCTAGTCCAGCACTCTGATCTAGCAACATCCATAGTCCGACGTGATTTTAGTTAGCCAGATGTCCGCTTATCATATAGTTGTGGCCAAGTTTCTTGCAGTCCCATAAAGCTTGTTTACAGCTACCTGTCCTGGTTTTCAATGTTCTGTGCTGTTATTTAGCTCTGATTTAAACCTTAGGGTATGTTTAGACTGCAGGGCTTTTTCGAAAAAAGTAGCCTTTTTTCGAAAAAACTTCACCTGTGTCTAGACTGCAGCCGCGTTCTTTTGAAAGTAAATCGAAAGAATGCGGCAGTTTTTTTGATCATGGTAAACCTCATTTTACGAGGCATAACACCTTTTTTCGAAAGAGCATCTAGACTCTTTTGAAAAAGTGGCTTGCTTTTTCGAAAAATCTGCTTGTAGTCTAGATGCTCTTTTTCGAAAGAGGCTTGTAGTCTAGACGTACCCTTAATGTCTTCTAAGATCCCAATAAGCAGTGGAAGTGTTGGTAATGCTGCAAGACAATATTGACCTTCTGTGTTTGGCAAATTCTCTGGGTTTGGCAATGGTGAGGTCCTGAGAGTGCTGCACTAGAGAAGTTCAATCTGTACTTTGCTAATATATAGTTAACATAATTGTAATGATAAAAAGGTTATGCATGTTATATTCTTTTCTTTTGTTAGGTCCCAGAATATCTTCACCATGTCAACAAACGTTTAGAAGAAGAAGGAGACCGAGTAATAACATATTTAGACCACAGCACACAGTGAGTACAACTTTTCTTCCATTTTCAGTATACGCCAAACCTTGTTATCCATTCATAAAGCAATGTGATTATCCATGGTTTGAAAGAGGACAGGATTATTCAATTGTGTGTATATAAAGGGTAATATTGAGTTAACTGTAAAAACTTTGTTTTATGAAGGCTACATATTTTGATTAAAATACAACAGTAAAAAGAAAAAAGTTGGAGAGGAAACATCTGAAAAGATCTAGCAACATGAGTTGAGTTTTTGAGATCTTTGAATTATTACATAATACATCATTTGGACATTTAAAATAGTAGTTAGGGTTAACTGTTCATGCACTGATAAGGACATTTAGCCCAAATTGCCTCAGGGAAGGTGCTTGTTGCTCAGTGAAACTGTTGGGTATTATCACTCTTGAGCGTTATTGAAAATATCAATCCACTTTTATTACCTGTTTTAGGCTATATTTGACATTTGATCATGTGTTATAATGGTGAATTTATTTAAATATTATCTGTTGATTCTTATAACTTAAAATCATCTATCATGATCTATACTGTAATATTTGTATTATGCACACTAATATTTTTGAGACAACTTCTGTATATTATAAAATTCTAACTTGGGCCCTAATCTTGCAAATTCTTACTTCCAGGTTGATTTTATTTCACAGTTAGTTCTAATGATTTTCATGAGACTACTCTCAAGAATGAATTTAAAAACATGCATAAATATTTGCAGAATCATGGCTTTAAAGTACAATTTAAAAAGACTACTGTAGACTCGAACCCTAATGAGACCAGTTTGTATAGAGACTTATAGTGGGTCCTGCCTTTGCTTTCAGATCAGGATGAAAGTCTGGACCTACTAAGGGCCAGATTCTTCTGTGAAAAAATGAGAGAGCCTGACATAAATCATCACTGTTTTCCTTTGATCCATTTAAGAAGAAGTATTTACAGTATCTGAAGTTTGTCTCCTTTAGTGATCCTCATGCCTCAGGATTTTGCCATCCTTTTAGAAGAGTGAGGGGGCAGCAAGAACATTAAAGAAAGTAAAAAAAAAAAATATATATATATATATATATATATATATATATATATATATATATATATATATATATATATATGTATGTATTTGATTCAGGGCTGTCAAGCAATTAAAAAAATTAATCACACGATTTAAAATATCATGATTGATCATGCTGTTAATAACAAAATACTAGTTATATAAATATTTTTGGATGTTGTCCACACTTTCAAGTTTAGTGATTTCAATTACAACACAGAACGTGGATTGATTGTATAGTGCTCACTTTATATTTATTTTTATTACAAATACTTGCACTGTAAAAAAGAAACAAAAGAAATATTTTAATTCATCTAAAACAAGTAGTGTAGTACATCTCTATTATGAAAGTTGAACTTAAAAATGTAGAATTATGAACAAAGAAAACTACACTCAAAAATAAAACAATGTAAAACTTTAGAACCTACAGTCCTCTCAGTTCTACTTCTTATTCAGTCACTCAAAACAAGTTTGTTTACATTTATAGGTGATGATGTTGCCTACTTCATGTTCACAATATCACCTGAAAGTGAAAACATCAGGCGTTCACATGGCACTGTTTTAGCTGGCATCATAAGATATTTACATGTTAGCTGTTGTAAAGATTTATTTGTTCTTTCATGCTATACCTACCATTCCAGAGGACATACCTCCATGCTGATGATGGATTGATTCTGCTCAATAACAATCCAAAGCAGTGCAGACATTTCATCATCTGTGTCAGATTCCACTTGGGGGTTCAGTTTCTGTAATTTCCACGCCAATGTTGCTCTCTTAAGACTTCTGAAAGCTTACTCTATACCTCATCCCTCTCAGATTTTGGAAGCCTCTTCAAATTCTTAAACCTTACACTGAGTGCAGTAGCTATGTTTAGAAATCTCACACTGATACTTCCTTTGTGTTTTGTCAAATTTGCAGAGAAAATTTTCTGAAATCGAACATATCCTGGGTCATCTACAGTGACCATATTTTCCCAAAAGGTAAATGAGACACTGCACAAGGATGGCCCAATGCCCCTTCTTCTCCCTGTGGGTGGAACTGGCCTAAGCCCTCCATGCAGCCCATCCCAGTCCAAGGCCCACCTCTACTCCTTGCATGCGAGGCTGCCCATGACCTTCTGCTGCCTGCTTGCATGGGACTGGCCTTGCCCTAGTCACTGTCCTGAACCCTCCTCGCACAGGGCTAGCATTCCCTCCTCCACCCCCCCCCCCCCGAACACTGCTCCATGCACTACTAGGGGTCACACCCCAGCTTTGTACCAAAACTGTGCATTTGTCCAGTTCACTCTTGCCAGCTGATGACCAATTGGCAATAGCAAGTGGGACAAATGCCCCAGTTTTGTTGCAAAGAAAAAAAAGTCCGGACGGCCAGGACAAGGCTTAGAAAAGGGACCATCCCCACCAAAACCGGACATCATCAGAGATTGCCATAACACAAAATATATGGCAGAATGCGGATAAAGCAGAGATGGAGACCTAATTCTCTACCAAGGAGTTCAGTCACAAATTTAATTAACACTTTTTTTTTTTTTTAATGAGTGTCATCACCATGGGAGTATGTCCCTTGGGTGGCTGAAGCATAAAGGGGTCATATGAATGTTTAGCATAACTGGCATGTAAATTCCTTGCAATGCTATATAAACAGTGCCATGCACTGTTCTTTCCTTCAAGTGGCATTTTAAAAAAGAAGTGGACAGCATAATCTTCCAAAAATGTAAACCAACTTGTTTGTCTTTGTTATTGATGGAAGAAGAAATAGGATTGAATGGACTTGTTGGCTCTAAAACTTTTATATATGAATGCAATTATGTAACAAAAATCTACATTTGTAAGTTGCACTTCAATGATAAAGTGATGGCAGTGAAGTACTTGTATAAGGAGAATTGAAAAATACTATTCATGATTTTACAGTACAAATAAGTAATATAAAGCTATTTCAACTGCACTTAATCTCAATTTTTTAAATAGCAATTTGAGTTAATCGTTTGAGTTAACAGTGATTATTTGGCAGCTCTAATTAGATTTGTACTTGCAATAGATATGATCTTTCAGGGACAAAAATAACATCAGAAATAATGGAGGACATGTTGGGTGAAGCACTGATAGAATACACTCTATCAGGAATACGCTCTTTCACTTTGTGGATACCTCTGGTATCCCGAAATAGCTATTCCGCGTCTTAAGAGTAAGCTCATTATATTAAAATATAATAGGCTTGCTATTCTGACGTCCCTGTAAGCCTCATTGCACAAAGGATAAGGGACGTTTCGGAATAGTGCTTTATTTCGAAATTTGGCGCTGTGTAGACAGCACCAGATTTTGAACTAAGCTATTGCAAAATAAGATTGAAATAAACTACTCAATTTGCATAGCGCAAATTACTTAGCTTATTTTAAGGTAAGGGTGCTGTGTAGATGCACCTTCTGGGACCAACATGAGTATGATACTGTATATCAGGAATAAATGTCAGATCAATTTAAACTATTAAATTAGGTTTTATAAAACTTAAGACCAATACAGTTATTCTGTGATTTATCAGCTTGCAATATATTAGACTAAAGCTAGGATTTTTGTTTGGTTGGTTTGCTTTACGGTGTGTTGAAAAATTGCTGACAATTCTCAGTAGTATTTGCAACCTACGTATTGCACCACTTCAGTAATACATAAAAGCCAGAAAAAGAAACCGACCAGTCTCTGTCAAATGCAGCAAGTAAGTAATCTGCATTATGGGTGGAAAGTAGAGATGAGCCTACATTGCAAAATTCAGAACCAAGTTTAATATCTTCTTCCAGAATTTGGTGGTCTGATACGGGATTTTAGTTCAGCTCATTAGTATGCTGCTTTAACCACGGAATTTTAGTTTCAATTTTGAACCACACTAATGTGGGTTGTTGGGTTTTGAGGTTCTAGCTTAGAACCATTTACTTTTTCTTTTTATAGAAAAAGAGAGAAGAAATATTAGAACAGTTTTAAAGATTAAGTATTATGAATAATAGTAAGAGCTTTTACTTTTAAAATTAATATAAATAAAATTACCATTTCTTAATTGCATATATTTCTGCAGTATTTTATGTTGAGTTTATCTGTAAGAATGTTTTGTTTATGTAAAATATAGGCTGCAAAATTAAAATAAACTGTAATTTTTTGATGTTTTCTCATTTAATGATGGGAGTTATTCACATAGGTATCCTGATAAGAGAGTAATCTCCTTAAACTGTGCAGTATTTCTTACGTGCTCTTTCTTGTCTTATATAGGAAACTACTAATTGCTTGTGTGGAGAAGCAATTACTAGGAGAACACTTAACAGCTATTTTGCAAAAAGGTATATCTTTCTTAACTCTTGTAATTTACACTGAAGGACAGATTCTCATACTCTACAGTTATGACCAGGAACAGAGGATTGGGGTCCAGGGTGTGGAAGGGGGCTTGGGAACAGAGTATTTTTACTTGGGGAAGCAGTGTAGGAGGGGTGCAGAAAGTTTGGGTTGCAACCAGAGGTAGGAGGGTGTTGTGACCTGGGCAGGAATGCAGGAGGGAGTGCAGAGGGTATGGGTTGTGACCTGGGCCAGGAGTTTGGGGAGCAGGAAGGGGGTTGTGACCAGGGCAGGAGGGGGTGGCAAGTTCAGGTTCTGTCCAGGAGATGCTTAGTGTAGGTCAGTTCTCATCCAGTAGTCCAGCGGAACACTCAGGAAGCTCATCACGTGCTGTGCCATCACATGCCACTCAAAATGGCCAGCTGCTGGGTCCACTGTGTGCATCTTTGTGTGGCACACCCTTTGGGGAGAAGAGGGCCTCTGGATTGTGCTGGGGGCAGGGGCAGCACATGCAAGCCTTCTCCCGATGTGCATACTCTGCGCAGACACACACATGCTGGCCACTTTGAGCAGCATCTCGGGGCACAGCAGGTGGGAAATCTGCCTCAGGGTCCCGCTGTGCCTCAGGACGATGGTGGCCTAGAATATTGTGGCAAGCCAGATCTGAATGTTTGGTGGGACGGATCCGGCCTGCAGACTGTATTTTACACACTCCTGCCTTATCGGCTCTGACACTATTGATTTCCCTTTGCTGTCCTTGTCCGAGCTAGTCAGCGTAGGGTCTTGTGCTCCTGCAGTACCTACCTGGGACGTGGAATGTCTTGGCATGGGTGGTATTGATGGGGTCTGCCGAGTCCGTAAATGAGCCTTCTTGCCTGTGAAAGGAAGTTTGGAGTCCGCTTTTTTTAATCTCCTTCTTGTCGGAGTACTTTTTTTGCCTGCGAGAGTGGAGGGGAACCTTTGTCAGAGGCTGCCATAGGGTATCCGTGTCCTGAGGGTCCATGATTTGAGCTGAGAAGCCAGGAAGAGAGGTTTCTCCATAATGAGGAACTTCAATTGCAGGAAAAGCTGTATTTCAAGTGGTAAGAGAGGTAGCAAACAGAACAAAACAGATTACTAAGAAAATAATACATACCGTGCAATCTAAGTATCTTCACTAAAGAAGATGGCTACTATTAATAATTTCTTACCCTAGACATTATTTCAGATAGAATCCTTCACGGACCAGAGGTGTCCTTTCTGGCCTGAGTACAGCAGTTCTTCCCCCACCCTTTTAGTTACAGTCCTTTTTGTTTCCAGATGTTTTCAAGTATCTCTTTGGGTGCGGAAGCAAAGTTGAAGCAAGCTAAAGACAATTGTTGTTTTCCTTCCCTGCCTTAAGTAGAATTTCCATAAGGTGGGAAACCTTTGTTTGAGTACTCCTGTGGAACGTTTTATCAGACCGAGGAATTGGTTAGTTTCAGGTGACCAAATCACCTGACTCTCTCATCAGCCATGAGTCAGTAGCATTATGGAAGGGAAAGCCTTTTCAGAGTCCATTGTACTAACTGATGAGCCATCAAGTTTTATCTGGCTTTTCCATTGTAGTCCCTGAAGTATCAGCAGTGGGATTGAGCCAAAACCAACGGAATGAAGTCAGTATTCCTAACTTCATCTACAAAATGATACATGGATATGAATGGGATAATCATGTTTACTAGATCAAAACCTTTTTAGTGATACCTGACATGAACCATTTTGCATGAAGCATATCTGTTAAGTCAGATTCATATCATAAACATTTTCATAAAGCCTATGGAATATTATGTCACACTGAGGATCTAAATTTTGGACTTTACTGCCTAAAGTGGCATTTAAGTGACTAAATCCCTTTGGATCTAGTCCAGAGACACTTTTCAGTACTGATCATAACTCCTCTTTACAAAAGAAATCTGCTGTAACGTTATAATTGTATTGATTATTTCACAGAGCCCACATACCCTTTATTCTGTCTTTAATTTAATGATATGCCTGCAGTTAAAGATAAGATTAAATTATTAAAATTTTATTTTAGGACTTGATAATTTGCTTGATGAAAACAGAATATCAGATCTCACCCAGACATACCAGCTATTCAGCCGGGTAAAAGGTGGGCAGCAGATCCTGTTGCAAAACTGGAGTGAATACATCAAGGTATTTCAAACATTATTGCATCTTACTGTCCACGTATATATGCTGTGCACAGTGGAGTAACTGCTTGGTTTCTAAAAATTAAGTAATGAGAAGCAATAAAACACTCAACTGTGTTCATGAAAATTATATTTTAAGCAGAAATGTGGGTTTTTTATTTGGTTTGTTAATGCACACATTTTGTTCAACAATATTCTGAAAACTCATGTTGAGAAATGACAGTGTATACACATTTTGATTTTAAAAATCATGTTTGGGAACTCTTTTTCCCAAAAAGGACAAAAATACAAACAGGATTTTTAAAATCAGATCTGCTTATTATTTGAGAAAACATTGGGCTGGAAAGTTGGCTATGTTTGGTTCAAAATAAATAGTTCTCTGTTCCTCCAGACACTCTAATCACAGTGCTGTTAAACTACTGGAACATCAGAACTTGACCAATACATCCATCAGCATTGCAGATTTGTTGTGCTATAAATAACTGCTGCTTGTTACAAGGGTTAACAGGCTAAAGAGTTTTTTAAGTTATGTTGAACATGAGAAGAATTCTCTCTTAAAAATCTAGTGGCACTTAGAGGCCTCACCTCCGTCGTACAACTAGATATTGTGCTAGTCATGTATTCATCCTGAAGAACCTGCAGTCTAGCACACTTGGAGATGCTTTTCAATTGTAACCTTAAGCTAGGGCTGACTGTATTATAAGAAGACATTGCAGTAAAACTCCTGGAATCACATGTCTTATATTGTGAGGTAGGATTAGGGAAGGCACATTAGAAACATTATGCACTTGGTTTCCCAAATGCTAACCACTCGATTATGGCCTCCAAGGTAGGAGAGGGGCTGATGGGCATTTGAGACAGTGAGAAAATCCCATGTGAATAGGATGATCTGATGCCCCTGAAAAGTTGGTTATATCCCAGATGTTAGGACTAGACCAAAAGAGAGTGTGTGGTTGGGGGGGAGTTTTGAGTTTTAATTAATATGTACATTTTGAGGTAGAGTACAAGAAACCAAGAACACACAAGGAAACTGATCAGAGATGCAGGTGAATAGATGCGGGGAGGGGTCAGGTTACTGGGAAGGTTTGACAGTTTTAGAGAAGGTGAGTCCTGGGGTTCTGAGGGTATGTCTACACAGCAAAGTTATTTCGAAATAAGAGCCGTTATTTCGAAATAACTTTCCTAGTGTCTACACAGCCAAACCGCTATTTCAAAATTAATTTGAAATAGCGGCATGCTTATTTTGAATTTGGTAAACCTCATTCCACGAGGAATAATGCCAAATTCGAAATAGCTACTTTGAAATAAGTTCTGTGTAGACACTTATATCGAAATAGGGGGCCTCCAGCCATCCCAGGGTGCCCTTGTGGCCACTCCAGCCTCAACCAAGAACGTTCCTCTCCCTCCCCCCTCCCCGGAGCCCTTAAAGGGGTTGACTCTGGCCACAGTGCCTGTGCCAGCTCCAAGCCTGCCAGCCCAGAGCTAGCAGTCACTGCCTCTGACCCAGTGGCCCCAAAACATGAACCAGCAAGCCACTGGCAGCCAGCCCTCCACCGCTCCCCAGGAGCAGTCTGCCAGCTCCCAGGAGCCTGCCAGGGACCGGAGAAGGCGGGCACCTTCCTGGTCCGGGGTGGAGATCATGGACCTTATTCAGGTTTGGGGAGGATACCCCCAATGTCCATGATCTCCACACTAGATGAAGGAATGTGGCCGTCTATGGCCGGATAGCTGCCAGCCTGGCCACCAAAGGCCACATGCGAACCCAGGAGCAGGTTTGCATTAAAATCAAGTTGGTCCGGCGAGATCCCCAACCCTGATCCCTGAGCTTCCCCTACCCTTCTTCCCCTTGCTTCCCCCTCCCCTCTCCCCCCCTCTTCTCCCCTCTCCCCAGTCTCACCAGAGTTTCATTCCCCCCCTCCTCCCTTTATTTAATGAAACTGGGGGAGGGGGGGAGTTCGTGTTCATGAAAATATGTGTATTTTATTTGGAAGGGGGGTTAGGGAGGGGTAAGTGGAAGGATGTGAGGGAGGAATCAGGCCCAAGCCCCCAGTGGGGCAGACCAGGGAGGCAAGCTCAGGGTGGAAGCTCTCCCGCAGGGCCTCCTGGATACTGACAGCCCCCCGATGGACCTCCCGGATGGCAGCCTGCAGAAAGTGCAGCCAGGCTCACAGCAATGTGTCCACGAGAAGCACCAGAGTGCCCAGGGGCAGCTCCGGCTCCATGTTGCAGAGTGCTGTGGTGTCCCAAGTGAAGGCAACCACAGCACGCAGAGACAAAATGCTTTGCTGTCCCTCATCGAGGTAGGCAAGCAAGCAGGGAAACCTGAGAACCGGCTGTCCCGGGGGGGTCCCTTTAAGCACAGGCCTTAGATAGCCTCAGGCAGCAGCCACACACAGTAACTCCTGACCTGATGCCCTGCCGGACCTGGTTCTGGCTGGCCTTAAATGCGATTCAACATCCACTCAGTGTGGACACGCTAAATGCATTTTGTGTGTAGACACGTTATTTCGAAATAACTTATTTCGAATTAACTATTTTGAAATAAGATATTTCGAAGTAACGCTGTAGTGTAGACTTACCCTGGACACACTCTCAGGGTGAATTAAAGCACCTGAGATCAAATCCCTATTCTGCCACAGACTCTCTCTCTCTCTCTCTCTCTCTGATCTTGGGCAAGTTGCTTAGCCTCTGGTCCCCATCTATAAAATGGGGGTGGTACTTCTCTGCCATTTGGGGTGTTGTCTGGATAAGCACATTAAAGATTGTAAATTGTTCAGCTGCTACAGTAATGTGTGCCATGTGAGTAACTAGAGATAGATAAAGGTATGGAGTGTGTGGACATTATGGCTATGTGTAGACTACGTAGAATTTTCGAAAGAGGATATGCAAATTCCACGGGAAGTTTCATATCTTCTGCTGATCTCACTTTCGAAAAAGGATCATTTGAAAGTGAAAGTAGTCTGGACACAGTTTTTTCGGGGAAAAAACCCCTTTTTCAAAAAAACCCCACTCTTCCTTAAAAAAGGAGGTTTACGTGGTTTTTTTTTTTCAAAAAAAGGTTTTTTTTTCCCGAAAAAACTGCATCCAGACTTCTTTCATTTTCGAGATCCCATGGAATTTGCATATCCTCTTTTGAAAAAAAACAACGTAGTTTAGACATGCCCTATGAGGGGTTGGCTTCAGGCAGGATCAAGGCAGTGTATCAAGGATCGTAGCTATGAATTATTGCTATGGCTAGTTAAATGTTAACAGGGAGGTCTGAGCTGTCTTTTTTTCCCTTAGCTGTTACAGTGGCTAAGATAGTAGAGAATGGAAAATATGAATCTGCCTTCCTGCTGCCACTGTGCAGTTGTCCCAGTTGTTCACTAAGGAAATCTGGTCACTGTACTTATGACAAATATCAGATACTAACTTTCTTAAACTGTCTTACATGGAGTTCAATCAAAACACTGTTATGTAAATTGTCTGATTCAGAAAACAAACAGTGTTATAATTCCATTGCAGAGCTGGGCACAGGTAGAAACAAGATTAGATTAAAAATGGATAAAGCAAAAATTTTGTCTTCATGTCAATAGCTTCCTCCCCCTTTTCCCCATCTACTGGTGGCTCTGTATTTCCACATTTGTAGCCCTTGTTGACATTAGAATCTTGGAAGTTGCACAGTTTTTCATTACACTGAACATTCTTTCTACACTTTCCCACATGCTTTTTAATATAAATTGTGTATTCAATTGTAAATTTGTGTGTGTGTGTGTGTGTGTATAACCATGTCAAATATGTAACTTTTGTTTAGCTTTTGTTTTTAAATGTAAGTGAACTCTTAAACACTGCTGTTAGAAATCCATTAATGTGTGTTTGGATTTATTTATTTATTTTTTTTTAGTTTTGTGTTTAAATTTCAATGCATCTCATCATTTTGAACAGCTTTAAGATGTCAAGTACCTCTGATAAATTTTTCCAATTGCTGAATTTCATAAGGGTGTATGTGTCTGTGAGGGGAGACAGGTAGCAATGAAGTATCTGATTATCAAAAGTGTTTGTTTTTACAGAACTTTGGGACAACAATAGTGGTTAATCCTGAAAAGGACAAGGATATGGTGCAAGAGCTACTAGATTTTAAGGATAAAGTGGACCATATCATAGAAGCGTGCTTTCAGAAAAATGAGAAATTTGTAAACTTGATGAAGGAATCCTTTGAAACATTTATCAACAAGAGACCAAATAAGCCTGCAGAATTGATAGGTATAATATATTTTTCTGTAAAATATTTATAAAACCTATAGAAACCATAATAAGCTAAAGCATACTGAGTATGCTGTTGTAATAGTAATGCAATGCATAGCCCACTAGAAGAATTGTTTTTGAGATGTTAGGCAAAAATTAATCTGGATATGTTGTGGGGTTCAGATAAAAGTCTGGATATTCTATGTCAGGTGTGTGCTCAGAAGGAGTCACATGAAGAGGCATGTTAACTCTTGCTATTGCTGCACCCCTACTTGCCTGCACTGTGCCTCCTGCTGACAGTTGCTTAGAAACCTGTATGGCTAACTTTCTAAAGTAGAGTGAGTTGATAAGGGGAAGGAGGGGCTATTATAAAAGAAATGTAACTACTTCAGAATAGAATAGTGGTATGTCTTTTGGATAAGGCTCATACTGATGTTAAAACATCAGTTTCCCATACAGACTGACAGTCGATAAGAAAAATATGCCTAAGAAGGAAGGAGTAGTGGGATTTGAGTGGCTGGTTGTTTTTCCCTCCTGAGCTAACCTCAGGAGAACATCAAGTTAAAAGCATTAAGTTACAGGAAGACTGAGTTGTAAAGAAGAAAATTTGTCAGGACTTCTCGTCAGAAAAGGGAATCTTTTGGTGTACATTAGAAGTAGAGTATTTAAAATGTTCAGAATAAGTAATATGAGGACAGAACCACTGGTGGTGTAAATTGTTATAGCTCTGACGTTGCAGTCAGTGGAGCTATAGTTTACATTAGCTGAGGATCTGCACGTTTCTGTCTATACCAAATTCTTTTGCTTTTTCTTGCTAACCTGAAAAATGGCTTTCTAAGTAATACCCTTATGTAGGAGAGGTGACTGAATGCTATTTGAATGTGCGAGCAGTGATATGGGCTTATTGCCACTTGTGGAAACTATATCCTCAGCTGTTACAATGGCTTCCTTCTCATCCCACTGACACGTAACCTAGAGACTCAGAGTAGGGCTATTCGTATGGCTTTCTATACCTTCAATTAAAATTAATCGTGTTATCTTATTTCTCTCTGCCATTATCAAGCAGAGAGAAAGCATCACTTGTGTTTAAGTTTTGGTGAGAGCCAGAGGGCATAGTAAAGGCCTACAAAAATAGTCATCTTTGTGTTGTTTATTTTTGTTTCTCATATTATACATTCTTATGCATTGTATAATTCCAAATATTGTCTATCAACAAGTAATGTTCTTGTAGTGAACATAACATGAAAATTCTAGTGTTTTAGTACATTTAATTTTAAAGCTAATTTGTTGTCTTAATCTTTATTATTGTCAGTTCCTTTGTGACATCATTTTTCACTAATAATGTAATACTTGAATATAATTACTCTAACTTCCGAGGAGGGAAAACTGATTACAAAATAGAATATTTGGCATTTCACCAATGCTTTAATATCTAGTAATATTAGAAGTGGAAACATTACAATAATTTTAGAGGCATTTTTATTTTAAGCTTCTCAACTTTTTTATTTATTTATAGCAAAACATGTGGATTCAAAGTTAAGAGCTGGAAATAAGGAAGCAACTGATGAAGAGCTAGAAAGAATCCTTGACAAAATCATGATAATATTCAGATTCATTCATGGTAAGAAATGTTTAAGTGTAAGAAGGGTTTAAAACTGATGTGATGATCTTTAGTGCTACTGCTAGAACTGTTAACTGATTTAGTGTAGCAGTTAACAAACTTGTTGCATATTTAAGAGTCTATAGGCTGGGACTGCAAAATTAGAAAGGCTGACGTTAGTTGTAGTTCTGCATAAAGACCAAAGCTTAAAACTGTTCTCTGACCAGGAACTGTGAGTGTCACTGATATTATTTTCCCCCTCATTGTTTCCCTCCCCTGGCCACCCAGATAAGATTATGTGGGAGCCCTGCACGTAGTAGCTCATCCTTTTCATCACCATCCTTCCCTTACATAAGGATGCAAACAGTAAATCAAGGTACAGAGAAGAGAGAGTGACATTGTAGTGTTTGACAGCTTAATGCAGTGCACTTTCCAAGAACGACTCTACCAATCAATATAAGGATAAGCACATGATCTAGACATTTATACTAAAATGAACAGCAGAAAATGCATATCACCATATCTAATTAAACTATCTGCTGGCTGTTTTAGGGGAAAATGGTCTAAATCTTAAATATCTGAGCTAGAGAAAAAGCTGTTCGTGTCTAACTAGTAGCAGTTTCTTATACTGTGCATTTTATATAGGAGATATAGGCAGGGCTGCCTTTTTTTTTTAAACCCCTCTTTGCTTTTGCTATGGAACTGTTTTTCCAGAATTATTTTAATATAGCAGTCTGGACAGCAAACATGTGGAGACTGATTACTGTTTGTCAGACCCTAAGAAAATCCCAACAGAAGCGATGAAGGAAGTACATATTTCTTGAGGCTAAGAGATTAGCCTTTCTAAATTTGAAATGCTAAATATGAAACCATGACAACATTTTCCATTTATTATTTTTATTTTAATATTATGCATATCTGTATTTTAAAGTTTTTAAATGAACTGAAAGAGTAGGTCAAAATACTAATTTCTTTTTTTACTAACTAATACATATGTCATAGCAGGACATGGCTGGCTCTTTAAAGGTAGGTCTCACTGAGCATTTAAGTTTCTAGGTCTTGGTCCTTTAAGGACAGATATTCTGAGACCTGTAGTTACCAGCTGTTCCCCATCTTATCTTCCAAGCACTCCCTGCTCTCCCACCTGAGCTTTTCACCCACAATAAAGTGGCATGGCTATTCTATATAACCAAACCACTTTATCAGTGAGAGTGAGGCTCAGGGAGTCTCTGTGCTGGGAGATCTGAAGTAGAACTGCTGCAGCAATGTTGAGTTCCTCTTGGTGGATCCCAGTGATGGAGTCTGCCAAGATTTGGGGTAATAATACTTGGAAGAAGCCATGTTTTGCATGGAGGAAAAGAGAATCCTGAATCTGAATCCTATTCCTAGTACCTCTGCTCCAAGGGGTGGTGGATCTAAGGAGCGGATTTGGGGAAGCCCCGATGGAAGGGGTGAAGATCTGCGGATATTCATATAAGTCTTAGGTTTCAAAAGACTATTTGCAGAGCCTACTGAGAAGTATACGAAAAGCCTGAGGAGGTGATGTGTACAGAAGGGGTTTTCTGAAATGCGTAAGGGCCTATTTTGTGTATTAATAGACAAGACTCCAGGAGGGACAATTATAATATTTTTGGCAAATACAATTTTGTGAGAGTGATTGCAGCTGACCAAGGGTGGAAAGGGGGAATTAAGTCAACAGCCACACTTGGACACTGGAGAGGGAAACAACCAGATCACAATAAATTAAGAAGAAAATCCATACCACAAAATTGTTGTGATGTTCAGGCTCCATTGGCACCTATCTTGATGATCCAGCTGCCTTGCCCATTGCCATCTACTTCCTCAGAGGCTGCTTCTGTGTCAGTGCCATTGGGGAGACTCACCAAACACTGACAGAGACTGCTTCTCCATTTACTACGGAGAGTTGCATCTCTTCAGACTCAAGCATCCGACACCAAGATCTCCTTCAACATCTTTTAGTTCATTTTTACAGAACTTGTTCCAGAGATACTAAATCTGAAAGTCAGGACTGGCACTCTTACAAGGAATACCTCCAGTGACCTTATGGGACATCTTGAACTGTTATGAGGCGGTCTAAACCTCCATCTGAGTTCCAGTCTACAAGATCACCTTAATATATACCATCAACTTATAGGGAAGCCCCTTCTGCTCTCCCTTAGCCTCTTCCTTTGTTGGAACCTAGATAAGAAGGGAAGATAATGGGAAAATCTTTTCATGTCTTCCCACCCCTAATATTTTATTTTTTCTGAGGCTGTCACCCTGGAATCAACATCTTTTCTGGAGGATTTTAAAATTCCAGGGCTTTATGAGAAGGGTGGCCATGTCTTTAGGAGTACAGGTGGTGCTTGCACAAGATAACCATACAAGCTCCTATATATCTTACAGATCCCTGCTCTGAAAACAATCACCTTTCCCATTAATGAAGGCTTTGCTGGCATCAGTCAGATCTCTCTGTCAGATGCCAGCTTCTATACCACCCACAGTCAACGGTGCTAAAGTTCCACTGCAAGAGTTTGATTATTTCTTTACTATCCAACTCTTGACTCCCTTGAGATTATGGCCACTGCTAAGTGTACCAGGCAGTCTCAATTCAGGGACACTAACAACAAGGAGTTTAAAAACTGGACTTATATATGGTCTACGCTACTACCAGCCTTTAGATATGTGTCAAATTATCAGGTACTGTTTTTTAAATACACTTTTCTTAATTGGCCAGTGGTCTCCAAATTTGCAGACAAGTTGTCTGAGGAGTACAGAGAAGAATTATTAGCTATAGTTTTTGAAGGATACCTCATTTCCTGTGGTATGCATCAAGCCTGCAAGACATTTATATCCACCATCAGGAACCACTTGGTTTAAGTTCTGATGAACCAATACCATTACCATGTTGTATCTGAACAAGCAAGGGGACTGCAGGGTCATCTCAGCTGTTCTAAAAAAACTATCTGTCCGTGGAATCTCTATAAGAAACAACGTCTTACTAAAAGCTTTATATTCCAGAAATGAGGAACATTATTGCAGATTCCCTGCATAGGAACTTGTCCAACACAAGTGGTCAGTCAGGAAGGATATTCTACTCCAGATCTTCCAACACTGGGGGTAACCAGCAATGTTCCCTCTAATTTATTTTTTTTCAGTCTATGCATGGAATAAATTTTATGTGCAGTGAGTCACGTGCAGATGTGTTTCTACTGGTGGTGTACATGCTGCCAGCTGTGGGTGCTCTGCTAATCAGGAGGCATTTGAATCTCTCCTGGGTGGTCACCTAAGCACTGAGCTTACAAGGAATACTGGTACCCAGTAATACATTTATTTGTGACATACTTCAACAACAGGTGCAGGGGATTTTGCTTCAGAGTGGCTGCAGCACAAGTTCCATTCTGGGTGTCTTTCTTCTTTCCTGGTCTATTCATCTGCTTTATGCATCCTCTTCTCTGCCTCTTCTCCGCCACCCCCCCGCCCCAATTTCTCATATTCCAAGAGTGCTCCAGGAAGATGAAAAGAGACAAAGCAACATAAATCCTCGTGGCATGAACTTGGCCATGACGACAGTATTGGTTCATGGACCTACATCATCTCTATCAGGCCCCTGATAATTTTATCCAGGACAAGAATCTCCTATGTCAAAACCAGGACAAGTCTCTGAATGCCAACCTTCAATCTCTCCACCTTACTGTGTAGATAATTTCTGGTTAAATATGTGTGAGAGATTATGGTCCTGAGAAGTTTGTCATCTTGGCGAGCAGCACCAAGGACTCCACTAGGGCCACATTTTCTCAACCTTCAAGTGGGCCACGGGGCAGTGTTCCCTCTAATGGGAACACAGAATACATTTTGTTATGTGGACCGAGGCATGTGTAGGTGTGCATCACCAAGAGAAACACATGTGGCAGGCTGTGGGCACTTTGCTAATCAGCTGGGCGGCATTTGAATCTCTCCTGGATGGCTGCACAAGTGTCCAGCTTGCAGGAAACACTGTTGTGAGGTCACAAAGGCCAAAACCCAGACTCCAAACCCCAGCACGCCCTGTGGAGCTGAAGTCAGGAACTGAGGTTGAAACCTTGATCCTTGGGGCTGTCCATAGGGTTGAAGTCCTGATCCTTGCCTCTCCCAATAGATTGAAGCTAGGAGCAGCTAGGATGAATCTCAGGGCCCAAGCTCTGGTGCCCCCTGGAAGCCCTAAGCCCCTGGGCAGAGTTGGAAGGCATAGAGGGCATTGCCTCCCCAAAACTGCAGCAGGGCAGTCCCTGGAGCTACTTCTCCCCATCTCCTTCTCTCCCCACCTCCAGCCTGGTCGGAGTTGGGAAGCCAGAGCCAAGGAGTGCGGGTCAGCTACTGCTCTAGTTGGCATCATGGAGCAGGTAGCTGAAGTGTTCCCTCTGCTGGTGCTCAAGGGTAAAGCTGTTCCTGAGCTCCTAGTCCTCGTCCCCCCAGAAGCAGACGTAAGATCCACCTTTGGATGGTGGAGATTTCAGGAACCAGGATAGCAGAGGAGCTCTCCTGGCACACAACCTCTAGAACTCCTCTCCCTACATCCTGAACTGCCCCTTCCCTGCACCCTGAGTTATGCTTCCTGGCCACACCCAGCTTCTAGCTGCTACTCCTGCACCCTGAGCTACCCTTTGCTTGCACACAGCCCTTAGCTACCCCCTCCCTCCACCCTACGCTGTTCTCAAGCTTTTGGAGCTGAGCCCCCAACCTTTGAGTTTATAAATGTTGGTCCCCCCCCAACTCAGGCTGGGTGGGCTCCTGAGGTGAGTTGGGGGTGGAGGTGTTACTCCCTCCCTGGACCACACCATGGAGTGGGTTTGAGCCCTGCTTGGACCTCCCCTGTCCCCAAATAGAAGTCAAATTACACCTGTGCCCAAGATCCCTGCCCTAATCCCCCCCCCCCCCAAAAAAAAGGAAGAGGTTTTTGATCTGTATGTAATCCCACCATTATTTCATCCTCATACAGAAATCATACACATGCTGGACTGCATCTGAAATCATCCACCCTTTCAGTTAGTTTAGTAAGAATCCACTTCACTTCTCAGCAATACAGAATGACCTCTCTATCTTTTCTTTCTTTTTGATTAAACCCTTAAGAAATCTGGAAACCTGTATCTATCTTCCTGTGAGCATTTCAGTACCTTCATGGGATCTTCAGTCTAGTCCTAGCCAAATTAAAAGATTCTTCTCCCTTTGAACCTCTGATTTTCCTATGGCTAGCTATGATGACTGTTTTTGGTTGTAATCCTCTCTGCAATGAGATTTCCAAAACTTCCAGCATTGACTTTCGTTTATAGTTATCCATAAAGACAGCATTTCTCTTAGTCTACATCCTAAATGTATACCAAAGTTGGTGTCAGCTTTTTCTGCCTCCAAATCCCACGCTTCAAAGCTGATCAAAGTCTCTACCTCTTCAATGTTTGCAGAGCTTTGGCATGCTACCTGGATTGTACAGTCATTCAGATCCTCCCCTAGGCTCTTTGTGGCCAGTTCTGAAAGAGGTATAAGTCACCCTGGAACAACTCTACAGAGCTCTTACTGGATTTGGGACTGCATTATGCTTTCCTATGACCTTACTAAAGCTCCTCCTCCACCAACATTAGAATCCCGTTCTACAAGGGCTCAGGCTGTTTCATCAGCCTTCCTGAGCAATATTTCTAGACATCTGCAAGGCAGCAATGTGGTCATCTTTACATACTTTCTTCAGATACAACACTATTTCTCAAGCTTCATGAGATAACGTCAACTTTGGTAAGTCAGTGTTGTGATTTCCCCCGCCCCCCCCCCCCCCCCAATAATCCAAAGTCCCATCACTTGTAGGGGAAATTGTGATGCATGCAATCACTCCAAGGAGAAAAACAATGCTTATTTTACCTCTGTGGTAATTGTTATTCTTTGAGATACGCTGAGCACATATATTTTCCATAATCTCTCCCACTTTCCCCACTGCTTCAGATGTTGGACAGTGGTATGAAGGAACAGAGAATGAGATGGCAATAGCCCTCAGATTGGTGTACAAGAAGAGTAGGGCCACGTGTGCAGCCTAGTGCAGCCAAAAATCTACAACTCAAGTACACTGGGAGCAAGTACAAATTTAATGAAACATATGTGTACAGCATGTCTCAAAGAACACCAGTTAATGTACAGATATATCCACTTTTCAGCAAGTCAAGAGGAAGGACACTTCTGTATAATTGAAGATGAGTAAATATGTAACTTTTAGTTTCTCAGGCTTTTTTCTTGTTGTTGTTGCTCTTGTTTGTTCTCTATACAGGTAAAGATGTGTTTGAGGCATTTTATAAGAAAGATTTGGCCAAAAGATTGCTGGTTGGAAAAAGTGCTTCGGTAGATGCTGAGAAGTCGATGTTGTCAAAGCTTAAACATGGTGAGCAGCTGCAAACATTGAATTTTTTACTTCCTTTGGTTTTTAAATATGAACCTTTATTTATGTTAAAGTGACTGGACCAGATTGTCAAATAAAAGATGAGCATGCTACAGCTCCCACTGTTCAGAATGGGTACTGGTGATTGCTCTGCACTCAAGGAAATATGGAAGTTTAATTTAGATGCCTAAATGGTAGTGGAGTTATTTTGGAAAACTGTGACATTAAGCTGTAACTGTGGTGTGCTTTTAGGACTTTTGAGAACAGACTCACAGTTTTCTGATGTGTCCAGGAGCACATAGTTCTAGGGGCATTTGGAACAGGTGATGTGTGGAGGTCATCTTCAAGTGTCGTAACCAAGGCTAGTGGAATCCAATGTGGGGCTACAGATGGGCGGCTAGAGTCAGAACTACTGAATCAGCTGTCTTAGCATACACTCAGGGTGTAATAGGCTAGATGTGAGTGTCCCAGGTTGGGAGCTACCACAACAAAGCATTGGGAGCTCTCAGGCTTGTGACACACCCCCTTCTGTGGTCTGGGTTTGCAGTTGAAGTAGTAGTAATGCAAGATTTACACACAGCTTGCTATTTTAACTGAGGTTTACACTTTGAGCTCTGATAAAATGGTTTGAAGCGATTCTCAAGTGAAAAAGCTGCAAACAATTAAATGTTAATTTTATTTTTTTCTGTTTACTTTGAGTAAGGGAAATAGAACAATGGAAAGTGTAAAGATGAGTAAGAAGCAGAACAAGCAGGAGTAGATTTATCTAGATTTGCATCTCAAGGCCCGTCATGCTGACTCAACATTAAGCTTAAACCTTTATTATTTGTTTTATGTTTATTGCAATCATGGAAACTTTAATTTGTATGGCAGAATGTGGTGCTGCTTTCACCAGCAAATTGGAGGGAATGTTCAAGGATATGGAACTTTCAAAAGATGTCATGATTCAATTTAAGCAGGTAAATTTAACTTCACCTATGCATAGTATATTTACACTAGTTAGATGATGTCACATAATTGTATTGAATTAAACCACAACAAAACAGATTTTCCACAGATTGTTTATAGTGTAGTGTATCTGCTGGGATGTTATCTAGCCCTAGTTTCATTTGATTTTGTTTTGTCTCTTAATAATAATGTCTGAATGCAATGTTGTCTCTAAATGTATTATTGGATCCATCTCTAAAATTAATAAGACGCCATTTTTTCATGTGAGAATTATTGCCAGGCTCTGACTAGTTCAGTATGAACAACCTACATCTAGTGATGTATGTTCTTATGCCATACAGAGTGGATTGTTGCTGTTATGTTCTCTGGATGCTCAGCCCAAGCACTATCTAAACTGCATTTCTTTCAAAATGTACCAATATCTATCTTCTTAATATCCCATAAATATTTTTGTATGGATTCTTTTAATTTCTTTTGACTTTGAAGTCCTTTAGAACAGATCTAACAGACCTAATTGATAGTCATCTTGTCCATTTTGTTCCCAACATTCACTATGTTCTGAACTGCGTAGGTATGTAGTGTGCTTTGCATGACTGCAAAACAGTAAGAAGAAAAGCATTTTCTATCTGAGGACATTGCCTCAGGAAAACTTCCTGTTGGTGTACATAATTTCCAATTGCAATCAGTATTTTAAGAAACTTAAGACTGTCTATGTTTACTGTAGGAATAACTTGGTTTTGATCAGATTTTTATATTGCATAGTGCTTCAAGACATTTTTAATGAGAAATGCTTCATAAATTCAACTTTTGGTCTATAGTCAGCACTTTGAGTGTTTTAATGACTTGCCAGAATTAATTCAGTATGCCAAAATTAATTTACTGTTAAAAAAAGATTAATACTATAGATAGTAATTAACAGATGCCATTTACTTTTCCAAGTTTATTTTTAATTTATCGTGTTAGCAGGATTTTTAATGGGTTTGGGTTTTTTAATTTAATTTTATTTCAGTATATGCAGAACCAAAGTGATCAAGGTAATATAGACCTGACGGTAAATATACTTACTATGGGATATTGGCCAACCTACACACCCATGGAAGTCCACTTACCTCCAGAGGTGAGTCTTTGAACAAGGATTTCTGTCTATTGTGGTGAAGGGATAGAAATCTCAATATTAATGTTGCCTAACACATTAAATTAGAACTGTTTCAATTACTTATAACTAGATATTCATGGGGAAATTCTGTGCTAAAAAAATTCTGCAGATAATATTTTAAATTTCTGCAAATCTTGTCAATAAATAAATGTGGAGGCTCCAGCATGGCAGTGGAAAGCACAGGTCACTGACTGCAGAGAGGTGAGATCACCTGCAGCCCCTCCCCCCACCACCACAGGACACAGACTCAATGGGGAGGATGCACCTGACTGACACAGCACAAGGGCCAGGCCTATCCCCAAAACACACTGAGGCCCTGCCCCTCCATGTCAAGCACGCGAGATATAGGCAGGCAGGTTCAGCCCAGCAGGATCCAAGTGTGGAAGGGCTTAGTGTGGGATGACAAAGTTCTTTGTGGGGCAGTCTGGGTGCAGAATGCTTGCTGGGGGGCAAGAGGGTGGACTCTAGATAAACAGGAGCTCATTGGTGATGGGTTCTAGATGCAGAGGAATGGGACTCTGCAGTAGGGTCCATGTGAAAGTGGTTGTAGCTCAGCAGGGGGATTTGGAACGTGGAGGGCTCTGCAGAAGGGGAGTCTAGGTGCTGACTGGGTAGGGGGCTAGTTATGATGGTGCAGGTGGGGTGGGGATTGTGGAGTAGGGATATGTCCCTCTTGGTTAGAGTGTAATGTTAAATCTTGAGTCCAGTGAGAATGACTCTTTCTGTATATCAGTCTGACCACTGACACAAATTAAAAGGTATGTCGTTCAAATAGAATGAACTAGGTATCTTTTAGTTTGAACACAGGGCCATTCCTAGAATTTATGGGACTCTATATGGCCCCCCCATGTGACTTGTTCCTGTCCCCAGTCCAGGGCACCCCCCCCCCCCAGGGCCGGCCCACAACATTTTGGCACCTGAGGCGGGGAGCTCAAATGATGCTCCCATGCCCCCTCGCTTGGGCCAAAATTTTGAAAGGTCTTAATTCTGCCTTCTTCCTGTTCTACTCCTCTCATAGTACTGCTCTGCTACCTACATATGCACCAGCAGCAGACACAATTTTCTACACTCTGGGTCCTAGTGGCACGCTCCCCCCCCCCCCCCCCCCCGCCCCAAAATCTGGCACCTGAGGCGGCTGCCTCAGTTCGCTTCATGGTAGGGCCAGCCCTGGCCCTCCCCCTTACTCCTCCCCTCGCCATAGGACACTACCTGGGAGAGTGCAGCAAGCAGAGGGTCAAATGCCTCACCTGCCTGCCGCAGAGGCTGTCACACAGCTTTTGGGCTCCTTGGGAATTGGAGCATTCCAGCCTCCAGTGACTAGAAGCCCTGCTCAGGAACAGCAGCGGACAAGGGGTTGGGGGAAGAGGCAGGGGGGAAAGGGCAGCTGCCTTGGGGCATGGCAGTTTAAAAGGGCCCTGGACTTCTGGCTGATGTCTCTGTTGCAATAGCAATCAGAGTCCTGGGCTCTTTAAATCACTCCTAGAACCCTGGGCAGCATGAGCACAGTGCTGAAGGAATGGCTGGGGAAGAGCCTTCTGCAGCCCTGCCCTTTTTGGGTCTCAGAGCTGGTCCCTCCACACTTTGCCCAAGGGCTCTGCAGTTCCGTCTGTAGCCCTGGACTCAGGTGGCAATCAGGTAACCACCTCCCCTCCGCCCCTTTCAGTACATGTCGCCATTATTTGGGGCACCACAGAGACAGCAAGAACGGCTCAGCTCCCGCACATGGACATGTGGGAGCTGACCCACTCTTACCTGCTGTCCCAGTGGTGCCCCAAATTTTCAGGTGCCCTATGCAGCTGCATATTCTGCGTATGTATAGGGATGGGCTTGTTTGCACCTTTACTTCTGCACTCTGTTGGCAGCAGTACTGCCTGCAGAGCTGGGCAGCTAGAGAGAAACAGCTGCTGGCTAGCAGACCCGCTTTGAAGGAAGCGTCACCACCAACATCAGCACAGAAGTAAAGAGGGCATGGTATGGTATTGCCACCCTTATTTATGCACTGCTGCTGGTGAGGCGCTGCCTTCGGAGCTGGGCAACCAGGCAACAGCTGCTAATCTCTGGCCATCCAGCTCTGAAGACAGCAGAAGGAGGAAGGGTGGCGATATGGTAACCCTGCCCCCCCCCCTAAAGTAACACTGCAGTCCCCCTGCAACTTCCTCTAGGACCAGAAATGCTGGTTTCTCCTTTGAAGCCTGTATAGTATAGGGCAGAGCTACTCACCATGTGGGCCGCATGAGGCCTATTTGTTTGCAGCCTGCAGTGCAGTTTGGGTTTATGTGGGGCTCAACAGGCGGCACATGGGTGGGAACCAAAACAAAAAAGTAGTCAATAGACTGATCTTCTGTTGATATGCGTTTTGGCAGTTAAATTCCTGGACTGTCATTGCTCATTAAAAGTGCTGTCATAGGGGGGAAATCGGGTAAATATTGCATTTTCTTAATATCCACAGAATTGACTTAAATGGGGCCTGTGTGTTGTGTAGTCTTGCCTTAAGCTTTGTATTCATGCCTGTCAGTGTGAAAGAAGCTATTTGCATATATATTGCATGTATATGCAACCACACTTAAGTTGTGACCCTCGGCAGGTGCTGAGAGTATCATTGTGGTCCCCGGGGCTTCCAAAGTTGAGTAGCCCTGATATAGGGTAAAAGCGGACAAAAGACCAGATTTCATGGGGGAAGCTTTCAAATTCTGTGACGTTTTTTCATGGCTGTGAATTTGGTAGTACCCTATTCATGACCCATGTAAGGGAATTTCATTTTAAATTACATCTTTTCTTGTGTGTCTATTTAAAAGGAAACTAAGAAATTACATATAAAAATCTGTTTAAGTTTTTTTGAGGCTGCAAAATCAAGTAAGGTGAAGTTAGGTGATGCCAGCAATAATGTTGCATATGCAATCATTATTTTCCATATAGTACATTTTGATATGGTCTCCAAAAGCGTGAGCAGATGTCCCGGTTTTATAGGAACAGGCTTTATCTTATACAGGCGTCTATCACTCCTCACCCTCCCCTGATTTTTCACACTGGTTATCTAGTCACCTGGGCCCAGTGTCTAAGTCCATAGGACCCTTCTGCTTTCAAAAAACCCACCCTTTATTTACATTAAATTATCCTGTAAACAGATAACTTCAGTTACCAGATATTGCAAAGCCTATTTTGATAGTAATTAAATTAATTGAGTGGTACTGTCAATTATACACATTTTTCTTAACCCCACCCTTACCTCGCTGAAGAGGCAGGCTGAGTGTTGGGATCCAACAATGGTTGTAGCTGTGACCCTGGATTTACAGGCAGAAGAAGCTTTTGCCCTTTTAGTCCCCTAGGTTCAGGCAGACAGTTGATGGAGTCCTTAAACTCAGTGGGCTGCTGCTGCTAATGGTGGGGTGGAATAGGATAGTAGGAAACGGGACATAAAGTGCTAGAAGCAGCCTTGGCTGCAGTTAGGAGGGCAAACCAATGGCAGGAGTCACAAAGAGTTCTTTTCCAGGTGTCTGGCTTGTGGATTTTGCCAACATGCTCTGTTTTCAAGTGATCACCATATTTGGGATTGAAAAGGAATTTTCCCTCAGGTCAGATTGGCAGAATCCCGGGGGCAGTTTTAGTTCTGCTCTGCAGAATGGGGCACAGGTGACTTGCAAATAATGATGGACTCTGTGTAAACTTTGACATCTATAAATCATGATTTGAGGACTTGAGTAATTCAGCCAGAGCTTATAAGTCTATTAGAGGAAGGAGTGAATGATGTTCTGTGGCCTGCAGTGTGTGAGTAGTCAGATTAGATCCAGGGTTCTCAAACTTCATTGCAGTTGTGACCCCCTTCTGACAACAAAAATTACTACATGGCCCCAGAAGGAGGGGCCTGAGCCTGTGCAAACCCCATTGCCAAAGCTTAAGCCTCATCACCATTAGCAGGGTGGAAGAACAAAGCTGAAGCCCAAGGGTACCAGACCCCAGTAGAGGGCCTGTTAACATGAGCCCCACTGCCCAGGTCTGAAGCTCATGGGGCTTCACCTTCAGGTAGTAAGGCTCAGGCTTTAGCCCCAGACCCGAGCAAGTCTAAGACAGTCCTGGCAAAGCCCCCTAAAATAGGGTTACGACCTACTTTTGGATCACAACCCACCGTTTGAGAACCATTGAAGTATGATTACTATGGGTGCATCTACACAGCAGGGCTAAACTCAAAATAAGCTACGCAAATTGAGCTACGTCAGTTGTGCAGCATATTTTGAAATAGCTTATTTCGAGTTTTGGTGCTGTCTACGCAGCACTTATTTGGAAATAGAGCACTCTTCCTCTGACTTCCCTTACTCCTCATAAAATGAGGGTTACAGGAGTCAGAGTAAAAAGTCCTCCAGCTTGACATTTTCGATATTATGTCGAAATAACTGCTGTCTGTGTAGATGCGGACTGTGTTATTTTGAAATAATGTTGCTATGTAGACAGCCTATGATTCCTCCTGGTCTTAAAATCTGTGGCGAGTTGGGAACAGAATTCAGTATGGGAGTGGGGCTTTTAAGAACCTTCTCTCCTCTCTTCCTCCTCCGACTTCATCATATGTGGGGAACAGATGACCGTAGGTCCAGGATGAAAACACCACTTTGGTATATACTCTTTTTCTTTAAATGGGAAGTTGGGTTTATCTTAACTAATATTTATTTCATTTCAGAGAAATTATATGAATCATGAGCAGCAACTTTTGGCATCAGTTTTTGCTCTGTTTAGTCTGGCACAAATGAGGGAAGATTTGGCCCTTGAACTTTACTTTTCTGTAAACTTTCATTTAAAATATTAAGATGAGCCTAATACACTACTTCTGTGAATATCATCTGTGAGAATATGTTTGGTCAAGATATGCTAACTTTTTTTCCTTTTTTACAGATGGTTAAGCTTCAAGAGGTATTTAAGACCTTTTATCTTGGAAAACACAGTGGTCGAAAGCTTCAGTGGCAGACCACTTTAGGGCATGCTGTCTTGAAAGCAGAATTTAAGGAAGTATGTTTGTTTATTTAATGCTTAACTATCTGCTTTAAATAAAATAACTTACTTGGCGCACCTTGCCTTTTTAGCATTACATTACTTAATAAAACTTTTTGCAGAGAAGACTAGAATCTAACAAAATTCTATATTCACTATTTAGAAAAGAGTTATTGATTTTATAAACATTATATAAATACATTTATATAGAATGTGGTATTTTAATTAAACATGTGAAAACTCCTGAACGAAACATCTTTTAGCAATGACTTAGCAATAAGAAGACTCATTTGTTAGTGAAGAGAAACCTGTAAAAGGCAAGAAACTAAAAAAAAAGAAGGGTGGAAATTTTTAATAGTATTTTGAAGGAACTAGTGATTGACTATTAATCTTAGCTATTATAAAGCTATGCTGAAAAGTATCAGTGGTACAGGAAACCCTTGCCTATCACAAATACTGGGAGCCACAGCTCCACAACTTCCAAACTCACCACAGGGTCCAGGTGCCACAAGGCACTCATCATGGCTCTTGGCAGCTACGGGGAACTCACCACAGGGGCCGTGTTGAGTTCCCCATGGCTCCTAGCCCCCGCCAAACCTTCTTGGTTCATTATGCTCCAAGCCTGGACAGGAGACCCATGAATACATGGAACTGCAAATAGCGATTTTTTAAGCACAAGAGTCTCCTGTATAATGTAATGAATATCGTTAAATTTACATGCTTGTTAAAGTATTAAATAACTGAAATGTTTCTTAATATAGCTTTTGTTCTGTCTCATATCTTACTCAGTGTAACAACGTCATTGTACTACTGGAGCACAGACAAAAATCATTTTACTCTGATGTTGACAATGACTAGTTATAAATACAAAATTTTACAGCCGTGAGATTATGTAAAGTTACAATGACCAAGAAGCTTGTAATTCACAACCAATTTAAAATCTTGTTTGTGCATGCGGATCTGGAATTATTAATCTCCTTCCCATTGCCTAATTTTATATACAGGACACTTCTGTTAATGTGGTTGCTGCAGAACTGCATGAATTAAAGAGAACGTATTGGTGTTCTGTCAAGTTTTATATGACTGATATCTTTCATGTTAGTTTTTTTACCTTTATGAAACAACACATTGAGTGACATTCTGGTCCATATAAATGAGTGAGGCTATGTCTACACTGCCCCCTCTTGCGCAAAAAAAATTGCAAATGAGGCGAAGCGTGGAATATCGCCGTGCCTCATTCGAATAATTAATGAGGCTCTGTTTTTGTGCAACAGGCTTTTGCACAAGAGCCGTTCTTCCTGGAAAAAAAGAGGAAGAACGGCTCTTGCGCAAAACCTCTTCTGCAAAAACGGAGCCTAATTAATTATGCAAATGAGGCATGGCGATATTCCACGCTTTGCCCCATTTGCACATTTTTTGCACAAGAGGAGGCAGTGTAGACATAGCCTGAGAGTTTTGCAATTGACTTCAGTGGAGTCAGGCTTTTACCCATTGTGTGTACCTAGAAGAAAATGCTATTAGGTGAATAGCTGGTAACCTTCTTGGTTCATTATGCTACCAATGTAATGTCCAGGGTTGTTTGGATGGTTGGTTTTTGGAGGAGGGGGTTTGGCAATTGTCTTTCTACTGTTACATTTCCTTGGCACCACATGTAGTATACATAATCAAGCAACAGAATCTTTTAAAATATGCATTTCTTTTCATCTAGAACAGGTGGGCAATTAAAAAAAAAAAAAAGGGCCACGAGCGTTAGTTCCTGGTAGGCCACCGCTGCTATATTTCCTGCGCCTCTGCAAGTATCGGGTGATCACAGCTCTTGTTGGCCGCGGACTGGGATACCACTTCCTGCTGCTCCCATTGGCCATAAATGGCAATCCGTGGCCAACCAGAGCTGCGATTGCCCAATACCTGTTGAGGTGCAGGTAAATAAAGAGGTGGGGGCCTGCTCGGGACTAACCCTGCAGACCGGATCTGACCTGCAAGCTGAAATTTGCTTACCCCAATCTAGAAGCTATTTGTTAAATAATCTATAGATTATACAACCTGTCATCAGAGTTCTTTTTTGAAGTTTGGAACTGAATAGGATACAGTTGATATTCTAATGATTTCTAGAGTTGAGTATAACATTTATAGTTATTTATGGGGTTTGTTTGGTGTGGTTTTTTTTTTTTTTTTGTTCCCTTTGTAGGGAAAGAAGGAGTTTCATGTGTCACTCTTCCAGACATTAGTGCTGCTTATGTTTAATGAAGGAGATGAATTTATTTTTGAAGAAATTAAAATGGCCACTGGTGTAGGTATGAAAAATTACTTCATGCATTCATAATCTTCTTTGATTTAAATAGCTTCTAAATATGAGTTGGGATGTAAAAGCTTCATGGTAAGTACAGCACAGTTTTGCTAATTTCAATAACTTGCAATGACTATTTGGACACTTTTGTGAATCAGAGAGTAAGGAAATACAAAAAAAAGTACTACTTCTACTTTGTAGATAACATTGGTATTTCATAAATGTATTAGTAAATTATCTGTTGTGTATTTTGTAAAACTGATACATTCTCAGTAACAAGACTTCAATACAGCTTTTTCAGTTCTTTGAGAAGTAGAGAGAGACTGCATTTTTTTCTGTGCAGATTATTAAGGTTCTATTGTTGTTTCAAGAATCCTTCTTTTAAAATGACCATTTTAGAACAATTGCATTTGTTTTTATTTAGGGGAGGGGGGTATTGAATTAATATAGTCCTTGTGTGATTGTCCATGTGTATTCCACTTCTCATGTGCATGAATCCCACAGGCACAAGATCATTTTTTTTAAATCAGCAAGCCTGTTGAGACTGAAAAAAGAGAAATATATCAAGCATTTATTTTGCACAAAAAGGACATGCAAAGAAAGGGAATCCTGCCAAAAACTTTCTCTTTGAGAGAAATGTAAGAGCATTCTCTAAGCCTGAGGAGAAGATAACAACCAAACTAGATCAGTCTCTGTGAGTGGTGCAGTAAGCCCTGTGTCTACCTTGAACTCCAGGACTCACTTTTTGATTAGAGTCAGTGGGAGCTTCTAAACCAGGAGTGGAGAACCTTTTTTGGGTTGCGGGTTGCAGACCTGCAGAAAAATCAGTCAGGGGCCTCACACAAGCAAGAAGAAAAAAAACAAACAAAAAACAAGCCCTCACTGATGTGGCCCCTGACCGAGAAGGAGAAAGACACTCATCCCATTCCCCTCACACAGCAGAGCCTAGGGGGGCCCAGGCTTGTAGGTTTTGTGTGCTCAGCCCTGCCATGGGCCAGCGGGGGCTGGAGTGCCAGTGCAGGCTACCCAATGCTGGGGTGTGGGGGAGACCTCTGAGCCTTGGGAGCCAGATCCAGGCAAGCTGGGAGCCACATCCAGGCCCCGGGCCTTAGGTTCCCCACTCCTGTTCTAAACCATGTTCAGTTCAATCTTCTGATGAGACATTGAAGACATTCACTCAACAGCTCTGAGTAGGTCCAAACCAGGACAGTTCAAGGCTCATTTTAAATCCTGCTGATATCTCTGCACCATTTTGTCACCAGATGACTTCAGCAGTGCTTTTGGAGCCTGTTCCTGCCTCTACTAGTACTGATGCAGTGACGGTGTCAGAGCAGAAGGCTATAAAAAAGTAGAGGAGGGGAGATGTATAAGCCAATTTTGGCACAAGATATCCTTGGGCCTTTTAGAACTTCTGAAAGAATTTCTCTGCCTATTGAGAAGATATGCTCCCTCTCCTCTACATCTGAGCAAAGTGGAGAGATGTCACCACATACTTGCCACATTCTCCTCTCTGAGCCACGCTATTCCAGCTGGGACTCCCAAGGACATCTGCCCATAGTTTAAGCAATAATGGCCATGCTGAGCCCCTTTGGGGATGCCACTCATTAGAAAGAGTTCATTGTTTCTCCTGCCTCCAAAGCCAGGTCTGTGTCCCCTCTTAATCTATTTCAGAAAGGTCAACAGGTCCACTATATATCTCAATTATCAGTACCAGAACATAGAGCAGGATGGTCTCCGACAGATAGCTGTCCAGCTTGTCTCAACAGTGATATTGTAATCTTTGCCTGATAAGGCTGTAACCCTAACATCTGACTGTGCTGAAGCAAACTATCTGATTTTAGCTTCCCCAGCAAATGGCAGTCAGCCTGGAAAATGCAGTAGAGACAGTTCAGGAAAAGTGACACTAACTTCTGCATCCTGTGTTCCTTGGGCTTTGGTAGATTGGCAATGCCAATAAATGAAAGCTTGTTGGAACCAGAGATTTTCTAAATGGATCTCTAATTGTATCAGACTATGTTACCAAAACTACAATTTGCAAGCTCCCTCTGGACTTCACACATACTCCACTAGAGCTATGTCCATATCCATAGCTTTTCCCAAACATGTATCCATCATTGATATCTGTAAAACAGCTACCTGGGCATCACCCAATACTTTCACCATATTTTATGCCTTGAAACAACAGTCAGCTGCAGACGCTCGATTTCAGCTATCCGTGTTTTCCGTCGTACAAACATCAACTCTGAAACCCCTCCTCTCCACCAAGAATCACTGCTCTTCTGTCACCTTAAGTGGAGCACCCACAGGGACAGTCTTCAAAGAAGAGGTTATTCACCTTGAGCAGTAACTGAGGTTCTTCGAGATGGTTGACCTTCCTCTGCTTCACAGAGGGTAGAGAAGGAAGTGGGTGACAGTTGGCTGCGCATTCAGGGTAGACACTCAGGGTATGTCTACACTACAGGGTTTTTGTGCAAAAATGGCCGTTTTTGTGCAAAATGGCTGTTTTTGCGGAGCGTCCACACCTCAAGTGTGTTTTTGTGCAAATAAATTTACAGTAAATCAAAAGAACAGAGGGGTTTTTGCAGTATAGGTATTCCTCTTTCTACAGGGAATAACTCCTTTTTGCGCAAGAGTTCTTCTGCAAAAAGGTATGTGTGGACAGGCAACGGGGTTTTTGCGCAAAAAGAGCCAATCGAAAAAAGCACAGGTGCTCTGGTGGCTATTCTGTGAATAGCAATCAGAGCTTTCTTTCGAGAGAGCATCCATGCAGTCTGGACGCTCTCTTGTGCAAAAGCTCATTGCTTTTGTGATGTGTTTTTGTAGGGTGGGGACTTACTCTTGCGCAAGAAGTTTTTGTGCAAGATCTCTTCCGCAAAAAGCTTCTTGCACAAAAACCCTGTAGTGTAGATGTAGCCTCAGAGCAACATTAGACAACTGCTGCTGCATGTGTGCAGCCAATAGGGGCACTGCTACCAAAAGTCTCTGACTAGAAGCACATGGTGTGAAAAACACCTGAAATGGAGCACCCACAAGAACAACCATGTTGAAGAACCTCATTTATTGCACAAGGTGAGTAACCTTCTGCATCTGCACTACATTTTAACCCTAGGTTAAGAATTTTCTGACCTGTGCTCTAACCTAATGCTCTGGAGTCCATACTGTAGTGCCCAAACCCAAATCAAAATAAACGTATGCCATAATGCCTACCGCTCTCTATCCTGGTGCTGATATTATCGCCCTCTGTTGCCCACGCTGTTCCCTAGCAGCAGTGGTGTTATTGATGGGACTTGGGTGCCCATAAGGAGGATACGCGTACATAAATGGACTGATTTGCTCCTTTGGTAGCTGTCTCAGTAAACAACTTCAGTTTAAGAAGGCTTTATACTAAACTACCATGTAATCTGACAATTGGGCTTCCCAGCTCTAAAATGAGTCATATTGGCAGGAAAATGCTCCTGTGCACTTGTTCTGAGGAGAAGTAGAACATCAGTTTCCATGGCTGTCAAACTATTAAAGTTAAACTTTTCCATTCTTAATTTTTAAAGTGGGATGTTCAATGAAGGTGTATCTGTTCTGAAATTGGACATGAAATGAAGATATCAGAGGAAAACACACACATATAGCACAGTCTGGCAGCAGAGTGATGACATTCCTGTCCAGGGATGGGGTGCAGTGTGTTCCAGCCCCTGTGGATCCCTTATCCCTGCTCCTGCTGCATCCTGGGAGGCAGGGATAATGGATCTCCAGAGGCTGTGGGGAAGTTTTGGGGCTGTCTCCCACTCACTGCCCTCACAGTGCCTGGCTGTCCCTGCACACAGTGTTCCAGGAAGGGCAGGAAGGATCTAGGAGCAAGGGCCAGAGATCAGAGCAGCGCTAAGTGGCTGCCCTCCAGGGAGAGGAAGTATCAGAGCTCTTGACTCATCACAGCCCACAGAGGAATGACCTGCAACATTCCAGCAGGCAGGAGACAGCTCCTGCCAACTTCATTGCCTGCCCTGGGCAAGATCCACAGAGAAGGAAAGGGGAGAGCAAGCTTAGCCAGATAGTAGCAGCACTTCTGGCCATCGTGCTCTCTGTTTGCAGCACTACTCCTCTGCTGTCAGGAAACTCTGAAATATATATCTGGAGGACTTCTGGGACTTGAGTCAAGCTGGGGCCACAAACCCACAGAAAACCAATAGGCCTCAGACTCTATGTCCCAGTTTAACACAGGCTCACACCTTTCAGACTGGCAGGATCCTGAAATCTTGGGTCTGACCCTCAGTTAGCACATTTGCAGTATGGACACACGGTGTGTTTAAGCTTGAGCCTGGGTACAGATAAGGGCTTAAATTGCTGTCAACACATACACAGAGTATACAGGGCACAGCTGTGGTCCCAACAGACACTGCTATTCAAAAACAAACCAATTTTCTGCATCTGAAATGCATGCATACCAGAAGTGGAAATATATGTGGACGATACATCTTGAAGAACCGCAGTTAATGGATAGTAACCATTCTTTATAGTGCTTAAAATAAAGCATATAGGTGCTTATTGTTTAATTATTGCAATCTAATATTTTATAATTGTCCATCTGCTCCTTTACCATAGAAGAAGGAATGAAAAAGATTTTCTTAATGATGATAGTGTTGCAGGAATGTTGAAAGCTAAACTATTCTCTAATTGGGCTAATTTTAGATCTAATAATGTTAGTATTTTACTCAACTTGTCTAATACACTTCAGCACTAGCTTGCAAAATCTTTGCTATTTCAGTTCATAGGTCTATACACAGTGTTATTCTAACATGTTTTATTGTGGTTTTATATTGTGGGTAATGATATTCTAAAGACTAGGCAGAGAACAACAAAATGTACATTCATTTTTAAATTGGCAGGGCTTTAACAAAAGTCTTCACAAAGTTTAACACTGTATTTAGTGTATTAATGTTTGTTTTGCCTAACACTAAAGTCACTTGATTATGTGCTTTACATATTAAAATGCATTATTTCCTTTATTTGTTTCTACTTATTTCATATTGTATTGTTTTTTAGTGCATAAAAGTTTTCCTGGTAGCATAAACAGCTTTCCACGTATTCTTTTAACATAATATTCAACTTAGAACATACTTATACCATCCCAGTACCCACTGGTGAAGCACAGGGTAACACAGATGACTATTTTTCTTTAAAATCTCTAAATCTCCAACTACATTCTTGTCTGATCTTTTATCTTTTGGATTGTAAACTCCTTGAGTCTAGGGCCACATCTTTGTTCATGACTTGTGCAATGTTGAAATATCAATAATCTTTACATACAAGTAAGATCTATAGGATTGGGCCTTTAAAGTTGTGAATTACATTGCATAATTAGGAATGAGTTAGAAGAAATTATTAGCAATGTACTTCAGAAAAGAACGAATGTTTTAAATTGTATTTATAAATTAACAATTTAATATTTCAAATGTCCATGTTCTGGTCAGTTTTATTGTATTTTAACCTGTTTACAGAGAACAGTGAATTACGAAGAACCTTGCAGTCTTTGGCCTGTGGGAAAGCGCGAGTATTGATCAAAAATCCAAAAGGCAAAGAAGTAGATGATGGAGACACATTCATTTTTAATGGTGACTTCAAGCATAAATTGTTTCGAATAAAGATCAACCAAATACAGATGAAAGAAACAGTACGTATTAAAATAGTCTTGTTCTTTGCATCTATTTTGACTAAACTAACGCTGTGCTATATATTAATGTATTTCTTAATTAAAGAAATACTGTTGGGTTTTTTTATTGTAGTTTGATTTATCCAGCTAACTTTTTATAAGCATTGTATTAATTTTTTTTTGGTGTATGCTTGATTTGTATCTTTCGTTCCCTTTAACTGCATCAGAACATCCCAGAGCCCTAGTTTTAAATATGCATGCTTATCTGTCAGAGAAGAATGAGTAAATATTGTTTAATTTTATACATTACTTGTATATTTCCCTAAAGCTTAACCAAGCATTCAGAGGAATCACTGATGAAAGATAGCTTTATGCTTGTTGTCTTATCCTTTAGGTTGAAGAACAGGTTAGCACAACTGAAAGAGTGTTTCAAGACAGACAATATCAGATTGATGCTGCTATTGTACGAATAATGAAGATGAGAAAGACACTCTGCCATAACCTCCTTGTTTCTGAATTGTATAATCAGCTGAAATTTCCAGTAAAGGTAAGTGAACTTAATTTCCTCTTCCATCCATTACTGTAATTATTTTAAAATACCTGGTTTCATTAATTTTTCTGCTCTTCATGTCCCTGTATAAGATGATAAAATAAGTATATAGCATTGATTTTAATTCAACCATTAAATCCTAAGATTGAAATATTCAAATATGTTTTGTATAACAGTGAGGAACAAAAAAGTCAGCAGGTTTTACCAGGAGTTTGTTTAGAAATGTATTTTTAATTTGCTCTATGTTATACAGTGTATAGTTCTGGTTTTGTTTTTTTTAATAAAGATTACTGTCCTCACTTGACTGTAATGAGATTGAAAATAAATTATTTTCAATTTCATTTATATTACTAATCTGATCTTTTCTTACAGCCTGGAGACTTGAAAAAAAGGATTGAATCTCTCATAGATAGAGACTATATGGAGAGAGACAAAGACAACCCCAATCAATACCACTATGTTGCATAATGGAGAGAACTATTTTTTTCCCCCTCAAAAACACCAGAATAATGTATTCAGGACATTGAATACCTATGCTGTCTCCAGACTTTACCTTTTACAGGTCTCAAGTTGGTGTATATTATTCAACCAGCTGCATGCACTGGCGTGAATGAGATGCAAAAGGAAAAGTTTCTTGGATGATCTTGTCAAGACTTCGTAGTGATTTTAAATGGCACATTTTTTCTTTTAGTTCTTCCACTTGTTCTTTTGAGTCCTTCGAGATTTGTTTATTCTACTTTGTTTAAAACTAACTTTTGAAGTTAGATGGGAAGGTAAAAATAATTCTTTGAAATATTTTTCTGTCACAGATGCAAGTCTGGCTTATGTATGTATGTGTTCATGACTGAACATTCATAAAGACCCTTAATGCTGCATTCTTTAGCTATACAAATCACTTGGGTATCTTTTAAAACCCCTTTTAATTGATTAACACTTATGTACAAACATTCAGTAAATATTTGAAATGTATACACCACGATATTGTTATCATCATGTTTGTTTAATTTTCTTTCAAAATAGCTGTAAACTTCAGTCTGGCTTGGATAAATCAGGTTTTGAAGTGAAATCTTTGAAGTGCCAAGAGGACAACTGTATAAAAAAAAATGTCTAGTGAGCTGTCTGATAACTTAGCTAAGGTATTCATTTGTGAAAATTTTTGCTCTTGGGCAATTGATTTGTATCACTGTTCATGTAAAACTTCAGTAAAATTTAGTTTTGCCTTTAGACACAAATATAGGATAACTACTGTACAGTGCACTCAACACAAGAAGAGAAGTTTTCAAAGGCTTTATACAGTCTTGATATTGTGAAAGCATAGATTGTCTTGAGAGACTAAGGATTTTGTGAGTTCCCTGTTACATATTGTATATATGTAAGTTGATTTGAATTAAAGAATGAAGGACATGTAGATCTGTTAGATAATTGTAACTATAAGGAAAATACATTTTGTGGTAATATTTACAAGCCTCTCTTTTGTTTTACAGGATTTGCATAATGGTGTTTCATTCTGATTAAAAGCTACCAAAGGAGTTTTGATCATGGCCTAATGAGAATTTAACAGAGCAATATTTTCTTGAAAATAACTTACTAAATTTATGTAAAGTAATTATTACACTTAAATTATAAATCCACAACCCCTTCTTAAGTATCCCTTGCTAAAAGCTGACATCTTGTGGGTTTCCATATTAAAGTCCTCATTCTGTCATCTGGTGTCATTACTTGTATTGCATTCTTTGAATTATTTTTATTCCATTTCTTCTGTGTTAGAAACCAAAAGCCATATCATATGTTTAGTACAATAAATGTATTTAAAAGCTATTTAATATTGTAATTTAATGTAGACTTTTATTTTAATTTGCTTTAATATTTAACTCTTTAGTTATTTCAAATAAAACCTCATTGATCTGCATTGAATGCTAATTTTTTTTAGCCACCATGTGAATCTGACACTTTTTATCTCAATCTGTCATTAAGTACTAATTAGCAGACCTAATTTTTAACTAATTTATTTATTTCCTATTCACATCACAACCAGCCAAAGTCAGCTTGCTAAAATATAGTGCTGGTTTTGGTCCTTTAAAATAAAAAGATTTATGTAATAAATGCATAAGTGTAACAGGTAGAGATTTAATCAGACTACAGGCTTGTGAGTGTTGGACAGTAATCCAGTAACCTATGCAATCTGAACAATGCTCTCTACCTTACCTTCCTTGCTCTCCATCCAAAAGAGACACTCTTCTAAATTTCTGACTAGAGTTCAATAAAAACAAACAAAACTTGTTAACAAAAATTGATGTTATTACTAGAAGATATTTTCATCCACAGGCAAAATGGTTCTGCTTGTGGAAAAGAGATAAACAACAGACTAGAATCTGAGCCATGTAATTAAAAAAACAACATACCTAGAGACAGGTACTTGTTAACCAAATTACTCTCACTCGTGGCAATAAAAAGGATTTTTTAAAATCCTTTTTTATTAGAATTTTTCAGCCCAAACAAATGGATATGCATTTTAAAACCAATATGTTGGCATCCAAGTCACTAGTGACTGACATCTTCATATCATTTATATGAAATGAGCTGATCAGTTCCTTGAGCTTACATTACAGTGAAAACTTTTATTGCGGTGACCGAGACTAAAGGTTGCACAGTCTCTGCCACTATAATATAAATGGTTTATGGTAATAACTGTACAATAATATTGTAATGTCTGATTATGATATTAGATATACATGTCTGATATTAGAGGCCAAACATTCTTTATTAATCTGTTGATATGACAGTGGAATATCATGTAAATTAAAACCAACCTGTGATCTAAATTGCCCATAAATTAGAATAAAGAGTAATTTTGACTCAGACCCCAAATCCTTTGAAGCTGATTCATATTCAGCCATTACTGAAAGTGTTCCTTAGATGCTTTTTTTTAAAAAGTGAATTCTGTCTCTGGTGGACCACTAAAAAAGAAGAGTGCCTTGAGGACTGCAATGGCAATGATTACCATCGGAGTACTTTATCTTTTTGCATTGAGGGCTAGGGATAAAGGCAGATCCCAACTCAGAATGGCTACTTAAATACCTTATGGATTTGGTCTCTGGGTTGTTTGTTTGGAGTGCGGGACCTTTTTGGGCTTTAGGTTTTTTGGAGGGTTGTGTTTTTTGTGGGGAGGGGAGGAAAAATATGTAACCGAATTTCTTCATGTACTAGGAAGAGGTTATGTTGAAGTATGCTGGCTTTATCTACCTAAAAGGTCCTAAGACAGACAGTAGGAAAGCAGTTCAGGACATAAGGTTTCTCTCCCAAGACTAACTTAGTGAGGGCATCTATGATGAGAAGAATGACCAAGTGATGCACCTCTCTGATGTTAGGTCAGGCAATAGAACTGACACTCCGTAATTCTCTGCACCATGAAACCCATATGCTCTCATGCCTGAGGTGACAGAACCACCCTACCACAACATATTGAGATACTGATTTATAATATAAGATACAATTAGAAATATAGTTTTAGTGGTAAAATAAATAGTTCAAAAGCATGAGAGAATATCTTTTAACCAAGCTGACCAGGAGAAAAAATCATATTACAGAGTGATTGAGTGTCTTAAGCTGCATATCTTCTTTTCCACTACAGCATCTTTATGATGACATATTTCTGGTGAGTAAAAGGTATTGCCAAATAATTGACCATACACGCAGTTTTATATTAAGAATTTACATAACCACGCTCAGCCAAATGTATTGTCTAAAGACAAAACCCAGTACAGTGCCTGAAAAAGTTAATACATCTCTTCCCGGGAACTGAAGTCTAGCAATGAGTTCTGTTCATCTTATGCAGAGAATGTACTTCCCAAAGCCCCCTTAAACTAGCCATTTTTTTATAGCAAGGCTGTTTATAAGTACCAGAGCACTTAAACTTTAATAAGCCAGCTTTGTCTTTGGTGCCTCCTTGTACTTTCTCATTTTTCATTTGACTATTAAATTCCAAATGTTAAGGGGCATGAAAATACTCCCTAACACAGTGTTCATACATCTTTCATTATTTCCTTGTACTACATTGTACCTTTGTTTCATAATGCTCATCCATCTAGCTTTTGACTTTTTTGTATTTGCTTAAGCCAAGTTCTGAGCTGTGTCTTCCAGGACACCACAGGATATATGCCGAAGGACAAACGAACAAAAATAAGCATTGTACAACTTAGCATACTTACCAAGCACACACATAAGTATATGGTATTTATATACTATATAGCTATTCATGTGATGTAGCATGTAAACATAACCTAAATGCACTGGCTAACATCTTGCTTTTTTGTACTGGGTTAGCTAAAGAAATCTTCAGAGAATATTCTAGATTTCTTGAAACACATGAATTTTAGAAAAATCTATAAATCCTAAATTATGATACTACTTTGCAACCTCTTTCCTGATTTTATTTTAAAGTTTGTAGAAGTGCAGTTAACTTATCCAAACAACGTCAACTAGGTTCCTTTAACCTAGAGGTATGAAGCATCTCTCTCCATTATATGGTCATCTCTTCATTGTCTTGTGAAGCTTATCATATAATGATTGTGTAGATTTGACCTTCCTTAGGGTTATCCTTTAACAATTTCTGATTAGGCAAAAGCAGACTGAGGCATTTCTCATAGTTCACAAAGATTTCCATGTGGGTAATAGCTTTTATTGCACAAACTTCTGTGGGTAAGAGAGCTTTTGAGCTTTCACAGAAGTTGGTCCAATAAAATGTGTCCCCTCATGCAACTTGCATCCCTAATGCCCTGGGACAAATATGGTTATAACAACACTGCACACAAAGTTTCCCTGGGTGGTACAAAGTGTTAGTGTATCTCTATATCCAAATAGCTAGGTTGTGTGACAGAAATTATGCTAGGCTTTGGAATGTTCAAAAGCTGTCAATGGACTATTTTTTTTAACTGGAACATGCCTGGCTTGCCTGGTTTTAAGAGGTGTTTGAGCTGCAGGCTGTCCATTCCCATATCTGATGGACACTCAGTGTGTCCGCTGCTTGGGTGAGGAGCACTCCCCCACTAAAAAAACCTCACTTCCAGGACAAGAAAGGCCAGAGAACTCTAGCTAAAAATGATGTAGCTGGAGAAGACTGCTCAGCCAGCTTCCGATCCAGAGCATACCACCCTGCCCAGGCAACCATCCCCTGGAGTGGCATCGGAAAGAGGAGCTCCCACTAGGTCCAGCCCAAAAGACCATGAAGGAGCTCAAGTGCCCAAAAAGAGGTCCCACTCTTCCTCAGGGACTGAGTCCCCCTCGAGGAAGCGCTCTCCACAAAAAGACTGCCTTGGCACCTACAGTACCTAAGGCACCAGAAAAACAGGCAGCTAACAGCTCCGGCACTGACAAGAGCCAAGACCCCAAGGTGGTCTGCTCCTCCTCCAAGGCACCAACAGAGGTGAAGCAGAAAACCTCCATGTTGGCACCAGCCAAAACACTGTTAGTACTGAGCATAGTAGTGCTCAGTGTCGCCAACCAGACCCCACACAGCCTCGGCACTAAGCACTACTATGCTGCCACTGGCAAGTATGTCAACACCAACCAAATACTCCGCAGTGACGCTGCACACAAAACAGCCGGCACTGCCCGAAGCCAAGCTGCCAGTAGCAACACTGCAAGCATCATCAGTCCCCGTAACGCTTCCTCCTCTGCTGGTACCACAGTTCACTACTGTGGCAGAGCTCACAGTTTCCTTGATGCCAGGAACACCTTTATTTGGCACTGGTACCCCAAACACATCCAGGTTCAGCCTCTTATCCACTCCAGTTACCTTGGCATCACCCCTAACTAGTGACGATGATGAGCCTATTCAGACACATATACCTAGGCACTCCTCATCTAAGCCCACTCAGCAGATGCAGCAGTGGAAACTGCTACAGTGGTTCCCACCACCCATTTCACCCAGCTGGCAATACTGGGATTCTTGGGAAGCCTACAGAACGCAGCAGGCAGAGCAGCCATCGCCAGCTCCTATGGTTCAGTCACCTGCCCACTCCAGCTCATGCGGTGATGAAGAGGACGTGGACATAACAGGCAATGACCGGACACCTGACTTGCCCCCACCTATGCATATCTCTTCATCGTCTCCAGATGATACAATCATTCCCCTGCTTCCAACTTTGGGAGATGATTTTAAATCATTTCAAGAACTCTTTAAGAGAGTTGCGGCCACACTAGAGATTTCCCTCTCCGCTATGCCAGCGACACAGCATAAGCTGACGAATACACTGCATGCCTCTCCACATGCCAAACTTGCCAGCCCCATGAATGGACCGAGCATGGACCCAGCAAAAACCATCTGGCAGACACCTGCCACAATATCTCCAATCTGCAAAAGGTCTGATCGGAAATGCTATGTTGCTCCCAAAGGGGCAGACTTTCTCTCTTCTCACCCTACCCCAAACTCCCTGGTGGTGGATGCTGTAAATCAGAGAGGGAAACAGCAGGCTACCGGCACGGTCCCTTATGACAGGGACTGGAAGAGATTAGACCTGATGGGCAGGAAGGCATTTTCATCATCCAGCCTCCAGAATCTTCAACTATTTGGCACTTCTTGCCAAATACACAAAGCATATATTTGATAAGCTCACATCTTTTACTGAGTTTCTCCCTGACAACAGAAAAGAATAATTTAAATCAGTCATTAACGAGGGGGTGCTAATCTCTAGAGCAGCTTTACAGGCCACACCAGACTCGTCAGACACCGCAGCAAGATCTATTGCCTCTGTGGTTGTCATGAGATGAGCATCATGGCTCCAGCTCTCCAGTTTTTCGAGAGAAGTCCAGACCACAGTCACGGATTTGCCTTTCAAGGGAACCAAGCTCTTCACCAAATCTACCAGTGCCTCATTTCATATACTAAAGACAGTTGGCATTCACGGACCTGTTACAAAAAAAACAAACAGAGAAGGTTATTCATGCAGAGGTTCAGACCCACACCTTTCAACCAGCACTATGGTAACAGGTGTCAACCATGCCAAAGCAGGAACAGACAGGCCTCTGAGCAGACAACAGCTCAGTAACCATCAACGATACGACAGGCATTTTGAAGCATTGGTTGAGGGTGTGACAGCCCCAGTTTTTTCACAGCAGCAATTCACATCCTCCACACTATCTGGCAGCACACTAGCTGCATTCTATCCAGTGGGTGCTCAAATCATCAACATTGGTTATTGCATTTCATTTTTCATTAATAAGAACGGTCATACTGGGTCAGACCAATGGTCCATCTAGCCCAATATCCTGTCTTCTGACAGTGGCAATACCAAATGCCCCAGAAAGAGGGAACACAACAGGTAATCCTCATGTGATCCCTCCCTTCTCACCCATTTCCAGATAAACTCCTCCCCCACCACCCTTACCCGTCCCTCTTCAGTAACCCCTCTCACAAATATGTGCTCGTACAAGAAGCAGAACATCATCTTCGTTTGGGGACCATAGAAGAGTTACCACCAGAGCACAGGGGGAAGGGATTCTACTCCCACTACTTCCTCACCACCAAGAAGACGGGAGGATGGAGGCCAATCTTAGACCTCCGCAAATTCAACCGCTTTGTTTGCTCCCAGCGATTCAAGATGGTAACCCTCGCCACTATCATTCCTGCCTTGAAAATGAGAGCTTGGCTGTCTACCCTTGACCTCCAGGATGCCTATTTTCATATCTCGAGACATCTGTCACACAGATGCTTTCTACAATTTATGATAGGGGACCTGTACTTCCAGTATAGAGTGCTACCCTTTGGACTTTCAACAGCCTCACGAGTTTTCTAAAAGGCCCTGACAGTGGTGGCAGCCCAATTGCGCAGAACGGGGATCACCATATTCCCATACTTGTACCACTACCTGCTAAAAGGCTCCCCCAGCATGCGCTACAGAACAGGCGCTCAAAACCACCGTAGCCCTATTCAACAGCCCTGTTCGACAGGGCTCTAGATAAACCTATCAAAACGCACACTAACTCCTACCCAGACTTCAAGAATTTATAGGAGCGCACGTAGACTGCACCTGTACTAGCCTCCCTACCAGAATAGAGGTTCCTGACAATCACAGACCTCACATCTCTAGAACAGGCCAGCCTGTGCATAACAGCCTGACACTCTCTCCAACATCTAGGACACATGGCTGTGGCCATGTTTGTGGTACCATATGCCCATCTCCACATGAGGCCACTCCAGGCATGACTGCATACGGTATACAGGCTGCACATCCATCATATAAACACATGGCTTCATAAAGATAAAGGCCTCACAGTGTGGACCATGCATGACAAGGTGTGCAAGAGGCTGCCCTTGCAACAACCGCCAGCATCACTAACAATGGCCACAGACGCTTCACTACTGGCCTGGGAGGCCACTTAGGCCATCACGTTGTTCAAGCACAATGGGCCCCAGAGGAAGCCAAGCAACATATCAACCTGTTTCAGATCAGGGCAGTCCACAACTCTTGTTTACACTTCCTCCCTCTGATCCAAAACAAAACAGTACAAATACCTATGGACAATGTCATAATGATGTACTATAGCAACTGGTAGGGAAGAACCTGGTCCGATCAGCTCAGGTGGGAAGCAGTTTGCCTGCAGAAATGGTGCATTCTGCAAAACATAAAGTCGTTTGCAGCCTATCTCCCTGGCAAAGACAATGTTCTCGCAGACAACCTCAGCAGACATTTCCCATAGAATCATGAGTGGAAAATTAATCTGTCAGTGTCCACACACCTTTTCAGGAAGTGGGGGTTTCCCATGGTCAATTTATTTGCAACCCATACAAACACTCATTGCCCACACTATTGCTCCACATCAGGCATAGACTCCTCTCCCCCACCTCCCCAGGGGAAGCATTCAGCATAAAGTGGGAAGCACCTCTGCTATACACGTGCCCACCTCTCCAATGTGTGATTCTGAAAGTCAAACAGGACAGAGCCAGGGTACTTCTCCCAGCTAGCCCAGACAAAATTGGTATCCATACTAAGGATGTTAAAATGTGATTATCAAGCTAATCATATAGTTGATACGATTTGTATTGACTATATGATTAGCCGACAGGATCTCTCTCCAGAGCAGCAGCAGGGGTAGCTCCAGGAGCTGGCTTGAGCTGGGACTGAGCAGTCCTGGCTCATGCTGGCTCTGGGAGCCACCTGCGCTGCAGCTCTGCATTTTAAATGTAATAAGTTGATGGTCTCTTACATTTAAAATGCAGAGATGCAGCAATCAGTGAAAGCTGGGACTGCTGGGTCCCGGCTCATGCTGAGTCCAGCAGACCCCTTCTGCCGCAAACGGGCTGGTGCCAGAGCAGCCTTTGTTCAGGGCTGGCCACAGCCAGGCGGTTCTCCTGCGTGCTGGATCAGCCTCTGTTCGCTCTGGCACTGGCCCCTGTTTGCAGCAGCCAGGGCTGACCGCAGATGGGGCTGCTGCTGGAGACACCTGCGGACAGGGGCTTGCTTGGCAGCAGCCTCCCCTACTTTCCCCCTGCTGCCTCTGATAGTGGCAGCAGGGAGGAGCAGGCAGGACCTCTGAGACAGCGCTGAGGGGGGTAACCAGCTTTTAAGTTGGCTCCCCTCAGAAATGGCTCCAGCCCCCCCGCTTGCAGCCTCCAATAGAGGCAGCAAGTGTGGGGGGGGCGCCACAGGGCGGGTGGGTTTTGTTCTTTAGGAAGTGGACTCAGTAGTAAAATGCACCTCGAGTTGCCTGGGGGAGGGGAGCTGCTCCAAAGCGGCAGTGGGGGGCGCTTGCAGCTGCGGCCAGGGACAGCCAGTGCGGGTCCACTGCCGCACGCGCCGGGCCGGTTCTAACGGCCGCGGGCGTTTCAGAGGCCGGGCGCGAGGGTGCTCGCCGGGGAGGGGGAGCCGTGTCACGCGGCTTCAGCCCCAACCCCGGCGCATCACCGAGTGGCCCAATCTTGCGGGGGTGGGGGGAGGAAGGAGGCGGGGCTTCTTTGCCCCTCCGCCCTCTCGTATCCTCTCGCGATACTCTTCCCGCCCCCCCCCCCGCGCCGGCGGCCGGGGTCACGTGACGCCATGGGGTGCTGACGCCATCAGTCATATGACTGGAGGAGTGGGGGACGGGGGAGTTGCTCGCACCTAGTAACAGCAGCCGCAGCGCGATAGCCTCCCGCGCGCCTCCCCCATGGCTCGGATCGGCCGCGCGCTGCTCCTGGCCCCTACGCTACTCGGTAAGAGGGGCCCGGCCGCGCCGCTCCCCCCCTCCTCCCCCCCACGTAGGGAGGGGCCCAAGCCCCGCGCCGACCTGTGCAGGGGGCGGTTTGCGGGCGGGGCGGCTTGTCCTCGCTCTCCTGGCTGCGCCATCCGGGGTGCCGCACTGAGGCCGGGGTTCGCGTCTGGCCGCGGAGCGAGAGTTGGGGGGGGCGAAAACTCCGCGCTTCGGCCGAACCCAGCCCCCGCCCCCTCCCCGCAGCGGCCTGAGCGAGCGAATCCGCCCTTCAGCGCCGCCGCGGGGCGGGACGCGGGGCTTGCGGCGCCAGGCCGGAGCAGTGGGGCTGGGTGCGGGGCTCTGCTCCTGCCCGACGCTGAAAACCTCCCTTGATCTTGTCTTGCTTCCCTCTGCCGCTTGCTATTTCAGTGCGGTAACTTTAGACGCGTTGGGCTCGGGTTTCGGGGAGAGCGGCTCAACCTTGCGCGGCGTCCTTGGGCTTGCCAGATAACCATCCCGTGTGGTTTCAGGGCTTATTTCGCGTGGGGCGGGAGTACTCGTTGGGCCCCGTGCATGGGAGAGTCATGGCAGATTGAGCCCCAGTCCCCCTCTCCTGCCGCTTTTATGTTCTCTGGGTTGGGAAATGGGAAGCAGAGACGCCACCTCAAAATGAAGTGGTAATATCCAGCGGAGCTCTCCTGAATAAGAGAGTCTCCAGGCCCATGTGATCAAATTACAGCCTTTTATGTTGTATCACTCTTAAAATCAAATATCCAGGGGATTTAACTACACTGCAAGGTTGTTCTGCCTGAACACGGCTGTGAACTATTAAGTTAAGTGTAATGGGGCTGACAACTTTAATGATCAGTCTAGATGGGACAACTATTGTCAATGTTGTGTTTGTAATGTATGTCACCCGTGCATTGATATCTAGCTGATTCTGCAGGCAATAGCGTTCAGTTGAAGTGATCTTCACCATTTATTTTAGGGGTTTGTTGCCTAATACAGCTGTTTTCAAAAGGCCACATTAGTTCCCTGCTAAATATGACCAGCTGTGCAGGACAGAGTGGAATTTAATTTGCATCCATCAGATGTAGTTGCTACTGCTGAAATATGTAGGGGAAAACTTGTAGGGAAAGTAAAAGTGAATTCAGTATCACAAAGCACTTGTCTGTGCTGGCATTGCAATGTTCTTGCTCAGGGTTGTGAAAAAAACACCCCTCTTTTGCCAAGTGTAACAAGTTACACGGCTGTAAAGTGCCTGTGTAGATAGTGCTACCTTGGTGGAAGCCATGCTAGCAGCACTGTTAGGTAATCCCCCTGTGGAGGTGTGATTTACATAGTGCACGGAGAACTCTCTCCCAGTCCTGGTACCTTGACCACATGGATATGTTAAAGGTTTGCTGCAGTGGTGCTTTAAATTTGGAAGTGTAGACCATGCTGAAGTAAAAGATTCTTTGTTGAACTCACAGAAGCTGTAAAGTGAAGGGGTTGTGAAGGCAGTGTGGCCTAATTTTGGCATTTCTGCTGCATCATGGAGGTGCTCCTTTCACCTGATGTTAATCTAAGGTGTAACATTTAACCAAACCAGTGAAGTATTGGCTGTCAGTTCTTACATTGTACATGCTGATTAAATATGGTCATCTAACAATCACTTGCTGGAAAGCACTAACTCACAAGGGCAATGGAGGGAATTTGCATATTCCAGATTAAGAGGCTAGTAAAAATTTATCAGATAACAGATGCAAAAACTATGTAGTTAACCTACTTGTTTTCTTTACCATGATCATTGGTGATACTGGGGAATAATACAGGGATTGTTAGGCTAGAAAGTTATGGGTAATTACAGATGGCTGGATACCAACTCTGTAGAATTCTAGTTGAAAACCCATATTTGAATCTTGCAGCTTTAGTTCTTTTTGAAAAACTAAAGTTGTGGGGAATTTGTATTTGAATGTTTTAGATCATCTTTCTAATGCTGCTGATCTTATCTTCACTTAATATTGTTGACTACATGTGGACCCCTCCTCCTCCTCCCTCCCCCCCGCTTGCTACCTCTGTATCAGAGGCAGCGGGGGGGGGGGGGGGAATTGGTGCTGGTGCCTGTGAGGAGCTGGCTTTAAGGAGGCTCCCCACAAGCACCGGGTCTGCCTGTTCTCTCCCACCCCTGAGCTGCTGCTTCTGATGGAGAGGAAGCAGCACAGGAGGGGGCGGGGGTGGCAGTCTGGAGCTGATAAGCAGGGGGAGCTACCTTTCAAGCAGTTTCCCATATGTGCTGACTCTGCTTCCTTCCTTCCTCCCTCTCCTTGCTGAAGGCAGGAGCTGGCTTAAAAGCCAGTTTCACCCAGCACCAGCTCTGTGGTGCTGCCTCCATCAGATGCAGTAGCATGGGTGAGGAGCAGGGGAGATGAGCCTGGGCCTGCTGCGGACAGAGTGGAGGTCTGCTGCTGCTGCAGACGGGCTGCTGCATCCCACACTTCAGCCTGCACAGGAGGCTGGTTTTTAAATTGTCTCCCCTTGTAGACCAGCTCCATCGGGGGTGATATGGGGCTCCCCGGGAGTGAGGCTGGGAGCACACTGGCTGCTGGTCTCACTCCTGGGGACTATCGAATAGTCATATAATTGCTAAGATTTCATGTGGTTACATGACTGTTCAATTAGATGATATCTAACATCTCTAGTTAAAACATGCTGTTCTTGAGGTAAAATTCTGCATAGCTTTCATTGTACAACATTCTCTAATATATCAAATCCTGATGAGCCATTAAGTAGACTTTTGTAGCTTTTCTTTCTTCAGAAGAAACATTCTGGGACAATGTACTTAGCATGTAACTTACAGGTGTAATAAATGTGCAAATGCTCATCTTCTATACTATACTCATCTTCTGAGATGGTTTTCCTAGCTTCCTGTTCAAATGCAGTTGAGTTGTGGAGTTAGGGATCTGGCCCTTGACCAGATGGCCTTAGTAAATTTTCATTGAATACATTGTATTGGTTACAAGTAGCACTATATTAACTGGTTTAAAAACTTCTGATTGAGTTGCCAATACTAGGAGCTGAAACTGACCATAGAGGGTATATCCACACTGCATATTGGAGCAAGCTGTCCAGCCCAGGTTAACAGATTTGTGTTTGTGGGACTTCGTTTAGCACTTTAAATTACTTGTCTGTCCTGAGTCTTGCTTAGAGAGCTTTTGCTTCAGAGGCCAATACCTGAGCTGCAGTTCCAAAGTACTATCTATATAGCTGGCTTTAGTGTGCTAGCCTGGTCTCTCAACTCAGGTCTGACCTGAGATGCCTTGGGTAGTCCACACTGAAAATGCCATGGTCAGCTCCGGCTACAAAAAGATCTGATTGTGCCCAAACTGGTAATTAACACTGTAGTTAGTCACCAGCCAGTCACAGACTGCTCCTGATCTCTCCTTCCCCCTCCCCACACACGCTCTTGTTCTCAAGAAACAAAGAAAACACAGAGCCCTTTTCACTGCATTCCTTTTCTCTGGCTCCCAATCAGCAAATAAGAACAGCCATACTGGGTGAGACTAAAGGTCCATCTAGCCCAGTATCCTGTCTTCCAGCAGTGGCCAGGTGATCAAGTGATCCATATCATCACCCATTCCTAGCTTTTGGCAAACAGAGGCTAGGGACACCATCACTGCCCTTCCTGGCTAATAGCCATTGATGGGATTATCCTCTGAATGTATCCAGGTCTTTTTTTAACCCTGTTATAGTCTTGGCCTTCACAACAGCACCTTACCAGAAGTCTATTCTGAAGTTTATTTAAAACTCTACTGGGGGCTGTGCTCCCTGCTCATGTGCTCGCCAACCCCCCTATCACTGGGGAGAGGCAACCTGGGGGGGAACTGTGGCTATGCCAGCCAGGGCCCCTCCTTCCCCCCCCTTCCCGCCGCCCCCCCCCCCCACCAGCCAGGGCCCCTTCTCCCCCCTCTGCCAGCTTGGTACTTTCTCTCCCCGCCCTTCCCTCCCCTGCATGGATCCCACTGCCAGTGCCTCGGTCAGCTATTTTTAAAACAGCAGCCGCTCACCTCGTGGCAGCTGTTGGAGCTTCAGCCAGGCACTGTGCAGTGGCTCGGGCTGGGGTGTACCCCAGTCCCAACACCCCCCTCCCCCCCCGCCCCCAATGAGCCTCCTCACCACCTGCCCACTTGCCATGTGGTCCTGTGGTCGTCTCCCCCCCCCCCCCCCCCACAAGCCCAGCAGCAGATTACCTTCAAGGTGCAAGGAAGGTGAGTGCTGCTGTTGAGGGGTTAGTTGTAGGCTGCAGACACCATGATGGGGCTGGGGGGGGGGGGGCTGCAGAGTGATGTGATGTCACTCTGTCCTCCCACAGGAAAATCTTTTTTTATAGGTAGTAAGACTAACTGTACAAAGGTTCTGACCCCCACTAGGGATGTAAAATCCTTTTAATTGGTTAACCCTGTGTTTCTCAAACTGTGGGTCCTGACCCTCTGGGGGGTCAGGAGCAACTTAGAGGAGGGTCGTGGTATCACAAAGTTTAAGAACCCCTGAATTAACCAGTTAAATGCGAGATTTACCCCAGGTGGGCTGGAGTGAGTGTTCTATCCCCTCCTCTCTTGACCAGGCTGGAATGGACCCCCTGAGACCGCCACAGACAGGAGCTGCTCCTACCTGCAATGGGTCTGGGCCCCACAGGGTTGGAGGAGCCCCATGCTGGGTGGGGAGCTGCTCCAGCCCCCATGGGTTAACCAGAACCATTAACCTTTCACATCCCTAATCCCAACAGGACTAGCCTCATTACCAGATCAATACTTTTTTGGATCTTACCTAAAACACCATGCTGCCATGTGAACGTTTAGCTGGTGGGGGAGCTGAACAGACCCCACCTGAGGGTAGTGGAGGTGCTGAAGCAGACCCTGCCCACTTGTCCCATTTAATTGGTTAAACATGTTTACCCGGTTAACTAATTAAACAGGATTTTACATCCCTACTGCCAGCCAATCTTTTGGTATCTTACATTAATGGTTTCATTATGAGAGACTTTGTTAAACGGTCAGAGCAATCAGATGCATCCATATGACATCAGAATCTGTATATCCAGTTCTTCTCAGTGTTGGTGAATTTGTGGACTTGTAGAGTCCCTCTGACAGACCCATCCATGGGGATGTGTTCCAGTCCTTTGTTCAAAGCTTCAGCTTGTAGACCAGTTACTCCAGAGGTGAGAAACAGGATAGAAGATGAAAAGGGAGAAGATGTTGCCGCCTCTTGCTTCCTTGCCATGTAGAAGCACCAAGTTGTATAGGCCTGTAGTTTCTGGACTTCCCAATGTCAGGGCTGGGTCTCTCCTCCCCTCCTTGCCAGAGTCTGCTTGTTGGCCCTGCACACTTCTGTCCCCCACCTTCCCAGCATCTTCTCTGCATCTCCTAGCTTGTGCTCTAAGCACTGAGTGGCTGCCCCTTGCAGCTCTGCCTTGTCTGCACTCCTCCTGTCTCGCTGTAAGGGAGCAGCACTGATGGCAGGTTGAACTTCTGTGTTTGCAGAGAAGAGGAGGACAGAAGGACTCTCTCTGGAGGCACATAGCAACCGCCCCCCTCTCCGCTCCACACAGGTGACTTTTTCCTGGGGCTTGGGTGGGTGCCAGACTTGCGTCGGGAGGCAGAGAGGGAGGGAGGACTGGAGAGAGTCCTCTTTGGCCCCAGTTCCAGAGCAGTGTGCCTGTTGCACTCCAAAGTTTGAACTGCTCATCCCTGGCCCCAGAGCCTGCACTCCCAGCCAGAGTCCTTACCTCCCCCCGCCCCAGAGTCCATACCCTAATCCTCTGCCCTAGCCTTGAGCCCCCCCCTTGTGCACCATGAGCCCCTCTTCCTGCATCACAGTCCTCATCCCCTGCATTCCAATCCTCTGGGGGCAGGAGGGAGGCAGGACTTAGACCTGTTCTGAGCATCACCAAAAATTATACATACCTACTGCCTTTGTTGCCATGTGGCTTGTATATGGTTTTTCCCAAACACAAGCTTACAGCACATAGGCATAGAAAAGGATTGGGTGTCACCTGTCCACAGACATGTCCCTACGTGTCTTGACAACTGTTAAGTGTAACTCCTACTTTTTCTCATTGGGCTTATTGTATGGGTGATTGCTTAATGGCCCATTAAGCACCAGCTAGATAGTGCTGATGTCAATTTGAGAAACACAGCATAAGTTTTGATATAAAAATATACCATACATTGCTAACTCATGATGCGCGCACATACATATAAACATGATCATCCTATTAAGCTGATCATAACTTCTCTGCTGATACCTTACATGGCATAGCTTGTAAGATTCATTGCAGTTTTGTGTATTGGTATCAATAAAATGGTCACCCATTTCCATACAGCATCACACTGGGCTGGGTGGCTTGCTGCAAAATGGTGTATAGATGTACCCTGAAAAGACCATGCAGAAAGTTGTAGAAAAGTTACCTTGTTAGAGAGGCAACTATCTCCCCCCCTCCCCCCCACCCCACTCCTCTCCAGCCAGCTTATATGCCCACAGTTTGATGGGATTCTGGCTGTTTCTGGTACTAAACTGCTGCTGTCAATTGTATTCTTTTCTTCCAGGTCGAGTATAATCACCTTTAAACAATAAGTAGATTCAGAAAAATTTCAAAAGCAATACTAATCTGTGTTCTTAAGGCTGACAGTGGACACTTACATGCTTGATCTGAATGTTTCATTGGACCATCTTTACCCTGAATTGTATACATATTTCAAACTACTCTTGTAGTCATTTGGTGAGACCTTAGTGTGCTAAATGTGATTGCAGTAGTATCATAAATTTTTAATACTTTTGCTTAGAAACTTGGAGGCACATCTAGTTAAAATAGCCTTAGTTATATATAATAGCTCACGAACTGAGGAGAACGGTGGGGTTTTTCTTTGCTCATCTTTTTCTATTCATTGGCAATGAATAATGTATGTTTAAAAGTCTCAGGGGTAGCTGTGTTAATCTGTAACTGAAAAAACTTTAAAAATGAATGGTCCTGATTACTAGCTGTCAGGAACAGTATCCCTGATATAACACCACTGCATGCTTACTGGCTGAGCTATGTGACTTAGTCCTCACCCACAACTATTTCCAATTTACAGACAATTTATATCTTCAAGTCAGCGGCACAGTTATGGGCATCCACTTGGTCCCATAATATGCCAACATCTTTATGGCTGACCTCGAATGTTTCCTCAGCTCTTCTTCCCAGCATCCTTACTCTACTTACACTACATTGACAATATCTTCATCATTTGGACCCGTGGAAAGGAGACCCTTGAACTCCACAGGGATTTCAAGAACTTCCATCCCACCATCAACCTTACCTGGACCAGTCCACACGAGATCCACTTCCTTGACACTACAGTACAATTAAATGATGGCCACATTTCCACCACCTTATACCAGAAACCTACCAACCATTACACTTACCTATGTGCCTCTAGCTTCCATCCTAGTCACATTTCACAATCGATGGTTTACAACCAGGCCTTAAGATACCACAGACAGAGACAAACACCTACCTATAGGATCTCTATCAGGCATTCTTTAAACTTAAATACTCACCCAGGAAAGTTTAAAAAACAAAAACAAAACCAAAACCCACACCACAACAGATTGACAGAGCCAGATGAGTGCTCAGGCATCAGCTTCTTCAAGATAGGCCCAACAAAGAAAACAGCACCACTGGTCCTCACCTGGAGTCCCCAACTTAAACCCCTCCAGTGCAGCATTAATAATCTACAATCTATCCTGGAAAACAACTCCTCATTCTCATGGTCCTTCAGGAACAGGCCAATCCTCACTTACAGACAACCCCCTAAGCTAAAATAAATTCTTTCTAGCAACCATGCAGCATACTCAGCCAGGAACCTACCCCTGCAATAAACTCTGATGCCAACTCTTTCCTCGCATCTATACAAGTGACGACATCGCAGGATGTAACCACATAAGCCACCACATCAGAGGCTCATACCAACTGCACATTCACTAATGTGATATATGCCATCAGGTGCCAGCAATACCCCCTGCCATGTACATTGGCCAAACTGGACAGCCTTTACAACAAAGGATTAATGGACACAAATGAGATTTGAAATAACACAGAAACCTGTTGGGGAACATTTTAACCTTCCCCAGGCACTCATTAATGGATCCAAAAGTGACTATACTATTTTATTACAAAGCAATTGCAAAAGCCAGCTGGAAAGAGAAGCTGTGGAACTTGTCTTCATCTGCAAGTTTGACACATTTTAATTTAAATCAAGTTCTGAACAAAGACTTGAATGTAGCATCCCATCCAGGACAACACCCTAATGACATCAAAAGTATCAGTAACTTAACCACCCACTCTATTAGCCTCATTTAGCAGAGACCCTACATTGTTAGTGTCTAAGGTGCTGCAAGATGACTTGTTGTTTTTTAATGAATAATGTAGTACTGGCAGCCTAATTTCTAAAGCAAAATGTAACAAGTGTAATAGAGCTCCTTTCCTTTGATCCTAGAACATTCAGCTGTAAATGTGATGTAACATTCCACAATGGATAATGCATCCAAAACAGACAATCTTTGGCATTCAGGCTTGGGCACAGCAATTCATGTTTTGATCAAGTAGAGGAAAAATAATTAAGGGTATTAAAATTCAGTTCATTTCTAGTTAGGTCAGAAAATGGCCTTTTCTAAACAATTGTCTTGAAAAGAGCATTTTCAGAAGTGAACTGCTAATATATTCTTCATGGGAAGGCATAATGTCTGGAAGAAGACTGAAGGTGCACCTGATTGTTTGTTTTTATTTTAGATTAGAATGGGAGGGTGGCTCACCTCTTCTGTTTTCTGTAGAGACTCTTCTATTTAGTTCTTTGTCAGCCCTGAGTTTGAAGGTATCCCCACCCCATCCTGAAGAAGAAATGATTGTGGGCTGTCACCCGCACAAACATTTTTCATTTTTTTTTTTTTTTTTGAAGTGTGAACTGTTGAATTGAAACTTCCTGAGTTTGATACTGAATGGAACTTGCTGCATCTTTACAATGACTTGTCAAACCACACATGCAATTGCAAAATGGCCTTTTTCATGTGTGCGGGGTTGTGTGTGTGTGGTTTTTTTTAAGCTAGAAAAAATGAGTAAGCTTCAAGGGGTAGCCGAGTTTAGTCTCTGCAGGATAAACTTAAACTACAAATAGTCTGGTAGCACTTTAAAGACTAACAAAATATGTAGATGATATCATGAGCTTTTGTGAGTACAGCCCACTTCAGACATTGTAGCAGACTTTAACCTTATTTTTATAGCAAACTTGAGCGATAAGCCTAAGCATATTGGGTAGTCGACTACTCAAGTAGTCGCTTACATCCCTACCTCGACACAGCTCCCATTGGTGGGCAAATGGTTGTTGCAATGATTGTGGTGGGGGCAGAGGCAGTGTGCAAAGTTGTCCCCCACGCTCCCTTCCCCAGTGCATGGTGCTGAGGCCCATGGAGCAGCCAGCTGCTTTGAGTAGCCTGAGGATGTAGCTGGCAGAGAGCCTGCCTGAGGATTCCAGCGGTGCGAGCTATGGGACCAATCCAAAGGCTTGATGGGGTGGAACCAGCCTATGACTATATCTTGTCTGCCCCTTCTTTAGGGTCGGGGGGGGGAAAAAACCCCGTTGCTGTTGCTGCCCCCGGCAACTGCAGTGACTGCAAGATAACTTCCTTGTCTTAATGCTACACAAATATGGTCAGTGTATGAGTGTTGCATTTCAGGGCAAGTCTCAACAAAGCCTGCACCTGCACTGGCTTACTGGGTTCACTGTAATACCAGTGGGACTAGAACAGGTGTTATAGATGCACTGGATGCAGTTGATGTGGGTCTGCTCTTGGCTCTGCTCATTGCTGTTCCCTGATGTCCTTTCTCCTCTCCCCTCCAAAAAGAGTTGGGGAGAGAAGAAATTCATAACTTCATGGATGCCTGTGTTGATTCTAACTTACATGTGACAGAACATCAAACCTACCCAGGGACTGTGCTGTTCTGAGCTCTGAAGAAACAAGAGAGTTAGCAAATACACATTAAGCACCCACTTAAAATAAATCTTGTTGTTTACTTAATGTCCCATGATTCAGATACTGCTGTTTTTTCACACCCCTCTCTTCTTTCCTCAGTCCTCTAACAAATGGCTTGTACTGGATGTACTCCTAGTTCATGGGTCAGCAACCTTTTCAAACCAAAGAGCCAAACTACATCAAAATTCAGAACTAGTGGTCATCAAAGAGTCATATAAGAATGCTTATTTGCATGACTGAAAATATTCAACTGAGTATTATTGATAATTGACATGAATAGCATTAGCTGTGACAACACATTTCTGAGTTATTCTGACTAGCACAGGTTTCACTGTAAGACCCCAAGTCCAGTGAGAGAGCGCTGTGGTCAGAAGTCAATTCAAAGTTTTTTTCCAATTTTCTTCAAAGATCACTTCTACCAGGCAATGGGGCTTTTACTGATTGGTCCCATTATTTTGAAGGGTGATTAAATGTTAACTGGATCTTTTTGGGTAATATCAACAGATTGCTTTGGGCTCAATCCTAGCTTAAAATTTAAGTTGGATCAGGTCCTTTGTAAGCAGGTTGGGAAGTGGTCTCATTCAGCAATTATTAGGTGGTATTTACATAATATAGGCATTGTCTTGGTGTTGACCTATACATACATTTCTCAGTAGCTTTGCATATAAAATAGCTCAGTCCCATTGATCTCCATGGGAAATGTACCTTTCAAGAAGTCGTGGTGAGGGTTAGCAATGTGGTCTTTACCCCGTAATTGTCATGGTTAGTTCAGCATTGTCGTTCTGGCTTGTGGAAATGGAGGGCATTTGCATTTTCTGAAGTTACTGTGGAAACTATCAGTTGCAGTACATCTCATTAGGGATGTAAATTCCCATTCATCAGTTAACCAGTTAATGTTGGGTCATTGCCAGAGCAGCCCCTTTCCACAGGAGGCTGGATGCCCCCTGCCCCGGGGAGAGGCTGCTCTAGACACTGGTGCAGTCCCTGCCTGTGGGGCCCCTCAGTTCTCCACAGACAGGGGCTGCTCCAGACAAGAGCAACCCCTGTCTGCAGCCCCCTCTGATTACCAGTTAATTGGAACAGGTAAGCATAATCTTTTAAGAGGACTTAGGAAGCTGTCCCATGAAGTTGTGGGATAGTTCTGGATGATTCCCAGGCTCTGAGTCAAATGGGGCTGCATCTATACTGCAAAGTATTAGGTCTTGGATCCTTGAATTGAGGTTGGGCCCCTAGAGCTGCAGTGTCCTGAGACCCTAGATCAGTGATTCCCAACCTCTTTCTCATGGAGGAACCCCTAAAATAATTTTTCATATCCCAAGGAACCCCTACCTATGAAAACGTTTGCTTGGCCAGAAAAAGTTGACAGTGGGGAGTGCAATTCAATTACTGCTAAATTTTTTCAAGAAAATTTATTTGTAAAGAGCTGGGGTTTTTTTACACACACATGCGCGCACACACCCCCCTCCCCAGCTTACAGTGTAAAAAAAAAAAAAAAATTGGAGCATTTTTCCTGTCTTTCTCTTCTCCTCTTCCTGCCTCATTCTCTTTTTCTCTTCTCCTCCTGCCTCTCACTTGCGGAGCCCAAATGGCGGCTTGCTCCTGCGCGGCGGCCCAGCTGAGCGGTGCAGAAGTCAGCCGAGCGCCAGGGTGGGAGGCGAAGGGCGTGACAGACGCTCCAGGCCCCGCCCAGCATTATTTATTCTGTGTTTTCTTGCGGAACCCATGATGATGGTCTGTGGAACCCCAGGGTTCTGCGGAACCCTGATTGGGAAACACTGCCCTAGATCTAGGGCCTATAGTTCCCAAACACATCCCTATTGGTAGAGGACAGTGGGGGGAGTTCTTAGAGGGGTCGCATCACACCCTTTTCTTCTGGTCATGTGTACATCTTGACCCCAGGAGTACTACCCTCCAGGAGTGGGACTTCCTGTGACAGGTGGGTGGGGTCTGAGGGGTCAGAGGTGTGGCTAATGTGTCCCTATTTTTGGTTCAGAAAATATAGTCACTGTAGCTATAGGGCATGTGCCAGGTTGTATAGTGGCAAATATTGTGTAGTGCCTTAATTGGCACAGACAGCTTGTAGTTATGACATGCTGAAACATTGTAAGGTCATAGCTAGCCATTGCCAGAACACTATGCTAGCCTTAAATAATGACTTTTCCATAGCATAGAACTGACACCTATAACTGAACTTTCATAGTGTAGTGCAAGATCACAAGCCGAGATTCGTGTTGAAGTGGATTCTGGTGGTTAGCCCCGCTTCATCCTCTCCTAAAGCATAGAACTACTAGTGGGGAAACCCCACCTATCCAGGCAGTTTGAATCCAACCTAAACAAAACTGTCACCAACAAATATTAATCTGCCAGCTTGAGATCTCTGTGTACAAGGCAGAACTCTAGAATCCTGGAACAACCTTAATAATGAAATTGCAGCAGCAAAGTAAATCATTAACTTCTGCAGGCAGCAGTCTGGATAGCTTTCTCTGGAAACAGTGTACACCAGTATAGTCAACAGGTGGACTTTGGATCAAATCCAGACTCTCATACCTTTAAATGAACACTGAAATTTTTTTCTTTATTACCATTATTCTAACTTTCTCTGGAGTTTGGACCTTGATAAAAATAGAATAACTATGGCATATGCCGTAACAATTGAAAATGTCATCAAACATTTCAAAAAGAACTCAGAGGGATGTTAAATTTAGTTTAATCAACTAAATTGACTAGGCAATAAGCGGGGGAGCCACAGCGAGGTTAGCTTCTGCCCTCGACGCTAACCCCGCTGCGGCTCAGCCTTTTAAAAATGTATTAAAAGCCTGTTGGCTCTTAATACATTTAAAAGGCTAAAAGCACAGCAGGAGGGAACCTAGTGAGAACGAGGAATCCGCTGTCCTGGCTCGCACTGGGTACCCCCTGCTGCGCTTCTCATTTTAAATGTATTAAGAGCCAACAGGCTCTAATGCATTTAAAAAGCAGAGGCGCAGCATCTGGGACTAGGTGAGAGCTTGGAATCAGTTGATTCCCAGCTTGTACCTGGTCTCCACTACCTCCCCTGCCCCTGTGGAGATGGTGCTGGGGGAACCAGCTTTTAAGCAGTGCTTTCTCTCCTCTTCACCCCCCCTCCCCCCCGTGCTGCCTTTTATCATGGCTTACATCCCTAAATTAAACACTAGTTTTTTCTTGCTTTAAAAAAATGCTGCTCTGTTGCAGGTAGGATATTGAATTTACCTAGAAGGGTAAATTGCATGTTACATCTTTTAAAGGTTGTAATATTTAAAGCTTTGTATGAGTACGGATAAAGGGGAAATGCTGACATCCTCTTTGGGCATCAAGTGAAAGATACTAAGCAATGAGAAGCAAAATAACTAAAACTTTTTCTGTGTAATTTGCTTGGTGGCCTGTGCCTCTGATTATTTTGCATTTAACAGAAAACTGAAATGGTGACTTGTAACGTAATAATCCATCAGCATATTAACCTGGAGTCCTGACATAACACAAAAACTGGCTCCTTGTCCCACTGCTGCCTCTGATACAAAGGCAGTGGGGAAGAGGGGCTGCGTATAGCCATGACAGTTAACTGAGCCCAGGATCATTGGTTAACTATGTTCATGGGTACAGGTCCACATACCTAATGCATATTTACATTGGAAAAACCTTTCCAAAAAAAACCTGTCACGTTGTATTTATGCAGTTGTGGTGTAAATCGGTCTTTAAAATTAGAATCTGACTCCGTTTTACATTTCTCAAAGCTGTATCGCCTTGTTCTGTAAACCAGTAGCAGTGTAATGAAAAGCATTTCCCATGGAGATCACTGGTCTTTGCTTTCTGAGAGAGTGATACAATTAATTTTAAACACTAGTTTCTAAAGCTATTTAAATATATACCTTGACAGTAACTGCTTCACCACTGCAATGTGTTACAGATAATTGATTTCACAGAGTGATCTTAGGAGGTGTTAATGACTAACAAGTTTGCAGGTCGCAACACCAATTGCTTAAAATAAACGGAAAAAAATAAAGGTTTGCTAACTTTGTACTACAGTAAGCACAAGCTGTGTTGTAATTATGTAGTGTTCGTTAATGAGATACATAAGGAAGTCTGGGTTCTATAATAGCACTGACTCATAATACATTGGTGTGAGTATGGGTATATGCTGCGTTTTTTTTGTTTTTTTTTTTTTTTCATTGACTGTTTAGAATTCTCTTGCATCTTGTGCTCATCACCTGCTCTAAGCCTTTATAGTCTTTGTGGATTTTGGGGGGAGAGTTTCAGGAAACAACTACTCCCTTGCAGAGACCCTAGGATTTGCTCTACTGCCTCTTAACTTAAGGCTGCTGCCTTTTGACTATTCTTTCCTGACTCCCCTCCTTTCTGACTCATTCTTTTGGTGTGTTCTCTGCTCTCCCTTCCCTTATGTCCCCTATCACTGGTCATCTCTCTTAGGCATCACTGTGCTTCCTCAATGACCTAATCAGCATGCATGGTTTTGAGCCTATACTGTCTACCCTCAAGTAACTTCTGACTTCTTCCCCATGTCTGTGCTTGAGTGTCTTACTTCCCCTAAATAAAACCCAACAAAAGCAGAACTGTACTTCTCCTCCTAAATGACCTTGCATTCTCACTTCATCAGTAACAACTCCACTGTTTTCTGTCTGGCTTGCGATGCTGGAGTCGCTCTTTCCCTCTCAGTAAATCTAGTTGCTTCCTCACACTTCCTATTACTCCTCACTGGTTAAAATGCTGATTCATGCTATGGCATGAGCTCTTACAGAAACTGCACTTTTCCTTAAACTTTCTCCTCATACTTTTGCATTCCCAAGCAACTAAAATTTGCAGTTATGCCTTCTCCCTTTGACCTCTCATCTTTGAGGCGCTACTCTTGTCTGCATCTTTCACTTGGTGATCCTGGCCTTGCCCATTCTGGGGCTCTCTGCTTTCATTGCTGCTTCCTTAATTCCCTCCTCTGACAGTCATGCCTCTCTTCACATTGCTCTTTGGCCTGGAGTGATTTTTCCAGTGTGCTAAATAAGACTTCTCCCTACAATCTCGTTTCAAGCCCTCTTTCTTTAAACTTTTGGCTTCTGTTCCTAGGCCACCTGATCTCTATTCCAATAGCATCCTGTTTGTTTAAAGCAGGGCTGCTCAACTTTGGAAGCCCTGGGGGCCACAATGATACTCTCAGCAAATGCCAAGGGCCACAACTTAAGTGTGGATGCATATACATGCAAACATATGCTCATAACTTCTTTCACGCTGACAGGCATGAATACAAAGATTAAAGCAAGACTACACAACATACAGGCCCCATTTAAGTCAGTTCTGCTGCTATTAATAAAATGCAATATTTACCTGAATTCTACCCGTATGACAGCACTTTTAATGAGCAATGATAGTGCAGGAATTTAACTACTAAAACTCATTATCAATAGAAGGCCATTAAATTGACTACTTTTTTGTTTTGGCTCCCCCTGCGGGCCGCATGTTGAGCCCTGTGTAAATCCAAACTCCACTGCAGACCACAAACACACAGGCTGTGGGCCACATGTGACCGGCCACGTATTAAGTAGCCCTGGTTTAAAGGCTAGCAATCCCACAGTCTGACCTTGTAGCTCCATGGCATGTTACCATTCTGTACCCTGTAAACCCTATCATTCTTGACTCTTTTCATTGGTAGATCTCAAAGCACTTTCCCCAGTGTGGGGAGCCCTCACTATCCCTGTTTTGCAGATAGGGAGCCTGCGGTATAATCTAAGCCTGAACTGTTCCACCGCATTCAGTGGAGCCACGTACAATTGGTCAACTTTTTCCTCAAAAGGAGTTGAACTAAAACTTTCATGGAAATGCCCCCAATTTTGGTGTAATCACTCTGATTTTTTTATCAAAAATCAATGTTAATTTTTGGTTAACTCCTGAACTTGTGAAAGCACCAAAAAAAAGTATTCTCTGGTTATGATTTTCATGGGAAAGTCTTTACAGGAAATGTTGGGGGAGAAAAAAAATCCTATTGGGGGGGGGGGGGGAATTGGCACTTCTCAACCAGTTGTACAGGTGCTCTGAATTCTACCTGCTAATGCTCTGGCTTTAATATTATAAATCCCTGTGCACTCTGGCAAGTTGTACCTAAGTCCCATGGCAAGACTTGCACTCTAGCATCAGAAACTGAAATTTCTGACAGATTCCAAATTCTCTTTAAAAATGATTTTTTAATCCTTGTGTGAAAACAATCCAGTATTCCTGGTTTTCAGTCTGCTTATTTGAAGAACGCCCCAGCTTTTCAATGTATTTCACTATCCCTCTCCATCCCCACAGCAAAATCTGGTGCACAAACCTGTATCATGGCAATTGTTAGGATGAGCTGGATTTGGGTTGTTGGCCCTGTCAACAGTTAAGGAAGTGTGGGAAAGGAATATAGTTCTTTAGTACCCAGAAGGCTTTTGATACTGGGGAAGGAATGGATTTCTTGTTGACGGGGCCAGAAGTGACTAAGACTTTGAAGCTGAAATTCATATATCTCAATCTAATTTTTCATCTGGCCACACCTCCAAAATTATGGGTAAGCCCAGTAGCTGTATGTTTCTGCTTCAGTCAGCTGCTAACTACTTAATAGGTCATTTGGGTTCCTGGTTGGAGGCTGCCTCCATTTGCTTTCAGGATGTTGCAGTTTTAGGAGTAACATTTGCAACATTGTCTTCCCAGGGGAATTCTGTGCAGAAATTAATATTGTGCATGCAGAATTTCCTATTTCTCCCACAGAAATAGACTGCAGAGCTGCTGGCTGCCACTGGGAGCCTCTGGGCCAGCAGAACCCAGAGCTCACAAATACAAGACACTGCTCAGGAGGGGGAGCTGCAGTTGCTCATATGTACTGAAGGAGACATTGTGAAGTAAACTTGATACAAACCAAGCAGATATTAAATTTTGATTAATCAGCTAATCAAGTAGTTGATGGAATTTCCATTGACTACTTGATAAGGGGAGATGGGGTGCTCACTATCCCAGCTGCACCGCTGCCTTTTAAATGTAATAAGAGCCACAGGTGGCTATTACTGCATTTCAAAGGCAGAGGCACAGCAGTGAGGACCTGGTGCAAGTGATTCACCACTGCACCTCTTCCTCCCCCCAGTCCCCTGTGGAGATGGTGCTTGTGTTCCCCCCAGCATCTGCTCCTGCTCTCTCTTCTCCCCCCTCCCCCCCCCCCCAGCAGCAAGGGGGGAGGTCAAGCAACTAGTTGAGTAGTGACTCGACTACCTGATAAGCCTATGCTTACAAGATAGTCAACTGGTCACTTACATCCCTACTCTGGATCCCTGGTCCCTGGAGGTTAGGGAATGCAGATGTCTGGGCTCTGGGGAACATGGGGTGCAGGTATCTTGCCCCTCCTCCCCTGCTGATTTGAGAAGGAGGGAGCAGGGAAACAGGAGTTTCTTTAACTCCCTACTACAGAAGTTCTTAACCTGGGGGTAATTACCCCTTGAGAGATTATTTGGCATATTTCAGGGGATATTAAGTTTAAAATACAATAGGTGTTAAATTTTGTTCAACATAATGTATGAGAAAACACAATAAATTACAATGAATCACTTTGTAATGTTTCTTTTTGTCTATTGTCATTTAAAAAAGGAAGAGGGGTAATTTTGGTTTAGTGGTTAAGCTTAAGGGGGTAACCGTGCCAAAGAGGTTAAGAACCACTGCTTTAATACTAGGGAAATCTTTTTATGTCAGGATTGTTGCAGACATAGTTGCTGGCAGGTATTTTGAAATAAAGCATGTAATCATACCTGTTTCAGTTTTTGTAGTGTTTGACAAAATTGCAGAATTTTAAAATACGTGCAGAATTTTAAATATTTTTTTACATAGAAATCCCTCAGAAGAAAAATGTGAGTCCAATGTTATCTTCAAGCACTATAGACTTTTTTCAAACCAGGGTTTAGGACTACCTCCAGGTGTATGTTTTGTGCTTGAACCCTAATTGTCAGGATGTCCATTATTTCACATGTAAATACTGCTTACAAAATCCTACCAAACTATCAGTAGCCAGTGTGATCAAAGGCAACTCAACAGTGTCTTTCACCCTGCTAGTCTTGACTGTGCCAAGTTGATGTAACTTGCAAAAGAGTCATCCGAATGAGATGGAATCAGCCTGCTGCTGGCAATCTTTCCCTTTCTGCATTAGTATGGGAAGGAGAGTGACAGATTGGCTTTTGTCAGGGACTGCTGGGCTTGGAAACTGAGAATGAGGGGCTCTTCCCTATAGGGATGTGAACGACGAGTCGGCTATCTGATAAGGGAATGCTTATTGGATAGTCAACAGGCTAGTCAACTAGTCGCGTTGTCTGCCCCCCCCCCGGACTCTATCAGAAAAAAGCAGCAAGGGAGTGTATGGAAGGGGTATTTCAAAGCGGCAGCACTGAGTGGAGCCTGGGGTCAGAAGCGGAGTCCCCAGGTGGGGAGTCTCAGGCTCCACGGGGTGCTACCGCTTTGAAATGCTGTGAGGAGCCTGGGGTCAGTGAGTCCCCAGCTGACCCCGGGCTCCACTTTTGCATTTTAAGGTGGCACTTTCACCTTTGAAGTAGTAGCAACAGCTGTAGGGATGTTGCTAACTTCAGAGACAGAGGCGCCCTACTGACTAATCGAATAGTCAATGCAAAATGCATCAACTATTCAATTAGTCAATTACTCGATATTTAACATCCCTACTTCCTTAGCAGGGTGAGGGAAGGAAGGAGGAGTTCTTATCCTCTTAGTGTAGTAAAATGGAGCCCTTACTAAAATCTCACCCATTTTAGCACTCCATGGTGCATGCCTGACATGCATTGGGAAACATGTTTCCACTACTAAAGGCAATGAAATAGGACCACTGGTTGCTTGGAGGCATTTTGGGCTAAGGTAATGGGAGAGATGACTGCCACATGGAAGATTTTAAATGGTTTTTTTTTTTCCCCTGAAAGTATAGAAGTGCTAATTGTCCACAGGACACACCCACAGATCTCTGTGGATACAGATAAGTGTTTCCACTGTATTCTCTCTGACTGTATTTTGTCACATCAAGACTCTTACCAAAGTTTTTCTTGCACCAGCTAGGGAGTTGTATATGCCAGTCCTGCAGCATGTGTGGTGAAGACACTCTATGCTTACAGGAGAGCTCTCTGGTCGGCATAAAAATCACTTCTGCGAGTAGCAGAAGCTACATTGATGAGAGAAGCTTTCCCACCCATTGTATCACAGGAGCACCTAGTTGGTGTAACAATTTTGCTCCTGAGTGACCTATTCCAGCCGACCTCCGGTGACAGGCATTTTGGTGACAACAGACTGTCTACTCTACTTAAGGCTATGTTTCTTCAAGTAACACCTTGAAACTAATTTCTTGCCATTCTTAACAGTGTTTTTACAGATGTCGTCTTCAGCATTTGAAGTGAAAGATCTGAGTGGTAAAGTCTGCATAATAGCTAATCTGTCAGCATCCTTCTCAGTGAAATACCTGACTGAGACCCATTACGAGGTAGGAGGAGTAGCTCAGTGTTTATTTCTAACTTTCATTTTAAACAGGAAATTTGTTGCAGGTGGGTTCTGTTGGAAGTTTAGAGCAAACGTTAAGCCAGAAAAGCTACTTGCACAAACAGTGCTCTTTAAATCTTTTATTCCTCCTTGTTTCTGGAATAATGGCTCTGACACTTGATTTCCAGAACAAACTAATAGTACTTAAGACTGCCAGCTGCTGTGTGAATTTGGGGTCCTAACATCAATACTGGAAGTTGTTTTCCTTGAGGCTGTAGTGAGAGAAATAATAGTCTGATTCAGTGCAGTTACTTATATAGTCTGAAGCCCTGATCCCGCACAGGCTTTTTGCAGGCAAACCCCTGGACTGAAACCTACTGTCAGTGTGGCTTCTTGCAGATGCAGAACATTTTTCCCCTCAAATTGCAAGACCAGGAGCATTGATGAGTATGTGTTGCACAATAAGCAGGGCTTGACAGTTTATTGAATCCACTCACCTGTGGAGAGTAGATTTCAGCCCAGTGCCCCGTTTACCGGTGGCGTGCGCATGCGCAGTGCGGGGCTGGCGAGCAGCCTTCGCCATGGTTCGTCAAGCCCTGACAATAAGAATAATGCCACCACAGTAATGAAGTACATATGATGCTTGTTAATATTATGATACTAAATTGACCTCTAGTGTGAGGGGTTTTATCTGTTTCCTAATACACCTTTGTGTAATGACTTGCCAGGCTAGAAATATTGTCTGGCTTGGGTTGCTCTCTGCTGGCAAATGGGTTCATCTCCTGATCTCACTGTAACTACCCATTTAGAGTGTGCCTACACCTTTAAAAAAAAAAAAAAAAAAAGTTAGTGCTGTTTGGCTAGAGAATGTAATGCTCTGCTATTGGTGCCTGTTGCTGCTGAAGCTTGCATGTAATACTTCAGATTGGAGACCACTGGTCTAGTTTATTATCTAAACTGTGGGGAATGCCCTCTATTGAGTACAGAGGAATGTTCAACAGGGCCCGGGGAAGGGAGAAAGAGCCACCCAACTCTGGTCCTGACTCTGGTTCTGCTCTTGAGCTGGGGGGCATGGACAGGAGTAAGGGAGGAGTGTAATGTGAAAAGTTTGGGGACCACTGCTTAGTGTCTCCCCTCAGTACCTATTGGTAATCTCTTGCATCCTGCAGATATTGCTGTCAGCTTAATTTGTGGCCTTCAGTTCAGCAGATAGTGCCCTTCATGCTGATGTTCTCCTGCTTTGTGTGCACTTAATGTGCCTTTATGCCAAGCTTAAGGAGAATTTGCTAGATGTCTGTCTACCAGTTGTATAATTGGACTCTACTCGAGTCTGTTTTGTGTGGTTTTTCGAGCACTCCAATGTATTGGGAAAATTGAAGCCTCTAGGCTTGCCTGTCTAGTTTGTAGTTCAGATATTAGGTCAGCAAATGATGTGTGCTTATTAAATACTCAAATGAGTATTTAAATTGTCCACTGCTCTTAGTGTTCAGTTGTGGTTGTCTTCTTTCGGGGGGGCAGCATGCAGCTAAGTGTTTCCTGCATTGTCCTTTCTGATAGCTGTTCCATGAAATCTGTTAGTGCTCAGTACATGCTGCAAGGTGTCTGTCTTTTTTTTGTTCTGAGGAGGCAACTGTAGGTACAGTCAACAGGGTACTGGATGGGGAGTTGAGGCCTGGAGTCTATTGGCTCCTCTCTGCTACTGACTTGCTGGGATCTTCAAATACTATTTTGCCTCTGTGCCTTAATTTCTGTGTAAAATGGGGATGATAAATACTTTAGCCCTAATCTCCATGGGCCTCTCAGAGCATTTTACAGAGGAAGAAACTATACCCAAGCCAATTCTTTCCATATATGAAGTGGCATTTAAAACAGTTTCTTCTGCATTATGCCGGTTTCAGTATAACACTGCAAAGTGAATCTGCTTATTTCAGTTGAAATTAAGAGCTCAGCAGAAGAGCTTGCAAACTGTGTTCCTCCCGTAAGACTGCTTTTGTTTCCTTTATTCTGAAACTTGGATCATTCACTTTTGAATGTATGATTGTCTTAGCTGAGTTCCTATCTGTCTAAAATATTGTTAAAGCGGAGTCATTTTTTGAAACTTAAAACCTTTTGTATGACACAGAAAAATGTCTTTAGCAATCTTAATAGTAAATGGGGGTCAAAGTTAACTACAGGTTGAACCTCTCTGGTCCAGCAACATCTGTCATCCAGCATGATTTTAGTTAGCTGAATGTCCACTTACCGTGGTGTGGCCAAGTTTCCTGTAGTCCCACAAAGTTTATTTACAGCCACGAGTCCTGGCTCTGTGTTCTGTGCTGTTGTTTAGCTCTAACTTACCCCTAAATGTCTTCAAAGTAAGCAGTAGAAGTATTGATAATGCTGCTAGACCATATTGACCTTCTAGGGTTTGGCAAAGGTGCTAGACTAGAGAAGTTCAACCTGTATCTATCTCCAAATTGACTGCTGTTACTCACTTTTTGCTTTGCTTGTCTTGATCCAGATTTTACACTAGCAAATTCATTATTCCTAAAGTGCTGTCATGATCCTGCTAGATAGTTCAAGATCTGACCTTCTGTATCTAACTACTTAATTTTTATTGAGAACGAGTAATAAAAATCTCCATAGCAATAAATATTCACTGGAACCACTGAGTTAAGTCCATGCTTCTGCATCAAGTTTCAGTGATTATCATCTTGAGGTAGGTGTCTACTGCAAATCAATTAAGATTCATTGCATTTTCTGTCTGGAAAAAATTAGCTTGTAGGTAAGCAGCTCTTCAAGTTTCAAGTCCACTGACCTCACTTGTGTTTTTTAAAACCTGATTTGCATTTAAATTAACCTGTTTAAAAATCACTGCAGTTAAAGTTGTAACCCCTGAAACTAGGGATGTAAACAGTTAGTTACTTTCACATGGTTAACTGATGATCCTGGGCTCATCTGTTAACCTACACAGTTACATGAAGCCACCTTCCCCTCTGCTGCATCTGTATCAAAGACCACAGTGTGGGGAGGCAGGTGGGCATTGATGCTTCCCTCCTCCCTTCCCCTCTCCCCGCCCCCCCATGTGTAACTGCTGAAACTTTCAGCAGTTACACGTTTATTAAAGTAAACACATCTTAACATCCTTGCTTGGTACTGTTGCTGCAAGTAGTAGGAGTATATAATGGGTAAGATTTGTCTGCCCTCCTGGATCTCTCTAAATTCACTGCATGTCCTAAGGCTAGGAATTGGGGATGTAAAATAGAGGTTCAACAGTTAACCATTTAGTTAATTGGTTCATCAGTTAACTGTGATCCTGCTTGAGGGGGCTGCCCAGCCTGGATCCTGCCTGCCCTTATATGGGCCCCAAGGCTGGGACTTCCCACATGGCCAGGGTTGGCGCTTCTGTTCCAGTGGCCAGGCAGGGGTTCCTTCAGTTGAATAAGTTGTATCTGCCACAGGTGAAGACAACTGGGAATGGTTGTGCACTTCTGCATTGAAAAAATTAAAGGAAAACCTTCTGCTGATTGGTAGCATATCTGTTTGGGCTGCCTTCACAGTAGATAGCACTTGAGCCAGGGCACCTAATTTTTAAAAAGAAACCCTGTTGGTTGCCACTTAATCAGCTTGGAAAGGTGTTAAAATGTGAAAGTTGATACATCAAAGTGTATGCATAGAGAAGAGGAATGCAAAATGAGATCTCTAATGAGGGGAAGAACAGAAGACACAGAACAGGGAGATGAAACCACTCAATGGACAGATATTGTGGTGGGGAAAAAATGAGAAGAGAATGAAAATAAAAGTGGAGAGGACTTCCTATTGTAAGACCGAGGAAGAGCATTCATACAAGTTTCACTGTATTCTAGAGAAATGCATAAGCAGACATGTGGCGCTTCACTGTTTCTCAGTGCTGGTTCATGGACTGGTGCCAGTCCCCAAATTCTCCCAGCCAGTTTAAGAAGAAAGCAAGTCAGTCCCTGGTATCAAAAAAGGTTGAGAAACATTAGTACAGCTTGTTAACTTTCCAGTGTTCACTTTTGCTGAGAGTGCCAAAGTAAAACGGTGGCATAGTAGGTACAATCTGACATGTGGTGGGGAGAGGGGATATAATGCATATTGCTAGAGAAGCCTGATGGTTTCCTTCTTTATAGAGCAAAATATTAATTAAAATTTAAATCTCAAACACTGAAGTACTTATTTGAGGGTTACTTAAGGCTGAGAATAGTGACCTTTTGGTAATGGAGTTTGGCTGTGAGTGCTGGAATAACTGGCTAGGATATTTGAAAAGTAACAGTTGAGAAGGCATTTACTAATCCTATTTAAAAGTCTCTTGATTTTACCCACTTTAGGTGGCAAACTTCACACTTGGACACAATGCTCAAGTACTGGAAAAGGAAAGCACTTGTGGTACAGAGAATGCTTCGACTCCTGTACTGGTGATTGGATTTGGAGAGGGACACCGGTTAAAAATGAATTTCACAAAGACCTCAGAGCAGTATGGTGTTGATGTGCTAACGTTCCTTTACAATTTGTCCGATACAGCTACATTCCCCAACTCAACTGGAGGTGAAGTAAAAAAGCCTGATTTTCTGTTTGTATGCACCTGAATTATTATCCATGTGGAATGTCACTTCACTTTTTTCATCTGTGCAGTGCTGTCTGGAGACATCCTAATCTTTGAGCAACTGTACATTTTTCTTTTTACAGGAAAAAAGGAGGTTTTGAAAAAAACTGATATTCTGGCAAAAATTGACACAAGATATAGATGTTTTAGTACCGACCAGATCAATATGTTGAATGTGACCATAACGCTTAGCAACGTTACTCTTCAAGCATATCTTGTGAATCATACCTTAAGTAAAAATGGTAAGTAGCTTTGATTTATTGAGAAAATACACTGAGGCAAGCAAACCTACCTTGTATCAACTAGGTTTATGGAGCCCTGTGTGACTAATGAGAAATAGAAATATCCTTTCATCTCAAGATGGCATCTGCTCACTGCCAGGATAGGCCGAACATGAAAGCCACCATCTGACGGCTTTACAATGAACTCATGGGGCTTCACTTCAGCTTTTCCGGGATAAGTGTCTGTATTATGACAGGCACACACAGGCAGCCTTCGTACAAGCCAAGGATTGCATCAGCATGGACATTCTCAGTATTACAGATGGTTCCCTTCATGTCATGAGTGAAACCTATTAGTGGAGCAATGTAGGAGACCATGACGGCTACTGCTGCCGCCATTGTTCTGCATCTGATAACTAGGGCCAGCCATTGAGACTGGGTGGAACCCTACTTCCATTGCTCTGTCTAGTACGTTCCAGGAACATCAAATCCTTTACATTTTAAAAAAAAGGTGCTGGTGCTTTCAACAAAAATGTTCCCAGTCAGAATATCCTGAGCAAGGTTCAGCACGTTCTGAGGAAAACTGGGAAGGTGGTTGGGGGTAGGAGGAAGAGAACTATACTTTTGTATATAATAGCTCTTTCTAGTGCAGGAAGCTAGTCTTCGGTGACAGAGAGAATGTCTCCTATGTCTTTGTTCAATGGGAATTTCTGAAAGGGTGCTGAATGAGGCTTGTCCTTGTTAAAATACATATGTAGACTCTGTTCTTCATTGGTTCAGTTACACCTATATACGTCATCAGCATTTGTAATTCTTATAGTGTAGTTGCAAGGTAGACCTCAGACTCACCCTCCTAAGAGTGTCTGGGATTTGCTTAGTTATATATTTCTGGCTCTTCCTTCAGATGGGAAGTAGGAGCTACTGCTGCAGAAAGGGAGACCTGACTCTTACCTGCTGATGGCAGATTGCACCTCTACCTTCAGGAAAGTAGGCAGGAAGTTCAGTTTTTTCCTTGGTCCAACATGATACTGAAGGATCCAAGCTCACATTGAACACTAGCCTCTGGTGACCAGACAACTTGGCATCCTTGCTTTTAAAAAGGTGGTTAAATATTATGGGGAACTGTCTTTATTAAATCAGTGAAAATAAGACATCTCCATTGTGTTTGGGATTTACTCTCATTTGTAAATGGGGTTGGTCCTTCTAGGGTGATACATAGGTTATCAGTTCCCCAAACATACTAATACATGGTCTTGTAGCTGCAGTAACTGTGGGAAGATCTTCGTTTGGGACCATGTAACCCTATGATTAGCACTCACACAAGGGGAATGATCTCACTGGTTCTTCTTTCTGAGCCAAGTCCCTACCAGGGCTTCCATGTACACCAAGCCCACAATGGACTGGAAAGGCAGGGTGGGCCTGTCTCCCACAGAGATGCAAGTTCCTTGCACACCCTACCCTGAAATGGGCAGGAGGTACCAAAGAATGTATGGGTTCTTATGTAGTTTATGCCATGATGTTTAAGTAGCTTAGGCTATGTTTACCTTGCGCTCTGTTGCACAAGAACACATGCAAATGAGGTGGTGATGAATATGCTGCACCTCATTTGCATACTTAATGACACCATTTTGCGCAAAAACCCCTTCCTTGCACAGGAGCTGTTCTGCTGCTTATTTTCAGGCAGAATGGCTCTTGTGCAAGAAGGAGTAATGTAGACTGCTCCTTCTTGCACAAAAGCCCCTTGCACAAAAATGGCAGCTCATTAAGTATGCAAATGAAGTGTAGCAATATTCATCGCTGTGCCTCATTTGCATATGTTCTTGCACAAGAGAGTAAGGCTATGTCTACATTGCAGAGTTTAAATACAACACTTCTTGCCTGCAACCCACAATAAAACTTGTGGGCTGGTTTAGAAGAGAAACAGAACACAGGGGCCTTGAGTGAAGAGTTGCTGAAGCAAACCAGGAACTCCATATTAGGAGACCCTGTCATCTCTTGGCAAACAGTAGGGCTGGGGAGCCTGTTGGGTCATTGCTCCCTTATGTCAGGCTTTTCCTTCTTCTTTACCTACCTGGATGCTGGCTGTGAACTGGACAGGAACAGAAGTTAGGCTGGTCAACTGAACATGCATAAACCAGAAATTGTTCCCTTTTGAGGAGTGGCAGAGGGTGGCTACTAATGCTAGCAGGCCTGATGTAAGAAGTGACAAAGGGAATGAACCTCACAGGTTGTGTCTATGCTAGGGGGAAAGGTGTATTTTGGACAATCCCTAGAAGGAGGAATCCAGAGCAGCAGCTTTTGAACTATCTTAGCAAGAAGCAAGATACCACTAGTACTGCCATGGAAATGCTTGGGAACTGCACTGATGCTGAGCAAGTCCCCAGCTGCTATCCATTCAATAAGGTCCTCAGTCCTGGAACTGATATTAGGCTACAAAATGGCTTTCAAAGGGAATGCAAGGACCAGCCTCTGCTTTCCAGGGCTCTGGCAGCTGACAGACTAGGGTTGCAAGATGAACCTAACTGTGAATGTCACAGGGGGAGCTAGTTGCATAAAGACAAAGCAGGGATTAATATAAATCCATGGTCACCAACCCATCGATCGCGCTTAACCGGTCGATCACGAGGTATTCTGGGCCCCCCTTTTCCTCCCACCCCCAAAAAACCCCACTACCTACTTTGAGCAACAGTGGAGGTAGTGGCAGCTTCCCACAGGGTGGACAGAAGTCCAGCACTTCCGGGGGTTCCAGAAATGTGCTGGCTGCTTCCTTGCCCCAAGTCTGTGGTGTGCCGGGAACTTACTGGGTGAATCCCCAGAGGTGCGTGCTGGGACTTCCCTTCTCTGTGGGAGGGGGGAGTCAGGACCGGAGCGGGTGCATGCACGGGCTTGCCTGCTCCTTGGGAGGGGGGAGTCGGGGCCCAGAGGAGGCGTGCAACAGGGGTTCCCTCCTCCAGGGGGGAGAATCCTGGGAGGAGGTGGGTGCAGGGGGCTCTCTGCCCCCACTGGCATCCTGCCCCCTCAGCACCCTGTTCTCTGCTCCAGCACCCTTCCCCAGTACTATGTCCCCTGCTCCCACCAGCACAGTTGGGGCCACATTAGTGAGGGGGGGGTGTGGGGTTGGAGGTTTTTTTGCATCTCACTTGTGTGGCCCCAACTGACTTTTCTGTGGGTCAGTGACCTCTGACTCAAAACAAGTTCCCTGCCCTTCTCATAGATAAAGCAGAAACTTTTTATGTTTGACATAGGCTTCATTTTTAAATAAAATACTGGCCAACAAACCCCCAATTGGGGCCAAGCCCCCATCTGGCCACAGCATAACACTCCTGCACTCCCCCTTCCCCCAGACCCTACATCTGAGCCTATCATACACTGGAATCCCCTGCCCTGAGCCCCTCACATACCCCAACCCAAATTCCTGAACCCTCACATCCACAAGCCTGTGGCTTGCTTAGTACCCCAACACTGCCTGGCCTGGAGCCCCCTCCCTGAGCCGGCATCCCCTTCTCCATGTCCTCCTGCATCCAGATTTCCTCCCAGAGCTTGCACCTCTCACCCCTTCCCACACCCAAATCCCTCATTCCCACCCCAGAGCTTACACATCCTGTCTCAACCCAGCGAGGGTATGGCTAGATTGCAGGAGTGTTTCAGGATTCCGGAGATATCCCAGAAAAACTCTTCTGCATCCAGGGATGCGTTTGTTCCATTTTTTTTTAGTTGAAGAGCAAACCTGCTCTTTTGGTCACCCCTATATTCCTCTTTCCACGAGGAATAAGGGGGCTTCCAAAAGAAGGGGTCTTTCTGACATTTGGTCCAGTCTAGACAGGCCAAATGTGGGGAAAAACCTCTGCCTACAGAAGAATTGGAGGGGAAAAAAAGCAGCAGTATAAAGGTAGGGGATAGCAAGTGATGGAGAGGAGGAGAGTAGAGAGGGCGGGGCTTCAAGGAAGGGGCAGGGCAGTAGATCTTGGCTTGTTTTGTCATTTAAAAAGTGATCTTGAGTGTAAGAAGATTGGAGACCACTGATGTAAATGTTCTTGATTTGACAAAATAAGTAAATGCTGACCTAATGAATGGATAGTCTCTATTTAATCTAAATTGCCTGAACTGCTGTTCTGCTAAAGCTAAACAGCAGGCACATGGGGCATCTTGATAACTGAAATGGAATGGGTTTTGAGAAACCCACAATGCCTTATGGCTACTGCGAAAGTAAAAGTGACCAGTTCTGTATTGAATCTCACTGTTAAAAAGCAAATTAGACTTTTTTTAGTGGTTAATAGAAGATATTAAGAATAAAACTCCTTGAAATAAGAGGATATTGATAGTTTCCCTCTTCCCCAGAGATAGATTAGTCTTAAAATCTTTTTGTTGTGTTAATGATTTCCTGGTAATTCTGTGCAGTTGTACTTGATGTTCATCACTTGATACTACTTTCTTTCCAGAAACTCTGTGTAAAGCAGATTTGCCACTCTCTACTACTGCAGTCACAACAACCACTAGCCAGGCACCTACAACAAGCCAAGCACCAACATCCCCTCCACAAAACCCAACAATTGGGAAATATAATGTGACGGGTAGAAATGGGACCTGTGTACTTGCTAATATGGGGCTGCAACTTAATGTCACGTATTCAAGAAAAGATGGAAAGGTATGTATATATATTTTTTATTATGACTATTTCTATACTAAAACCTTTCATGGAGAGCTAGTGAAAATATTGCTTCCCTGTGCTTTACAGACTTGATTAATGTTACAGTACTCAGTTATGGTCTTGCAATTGAATTGCTTAACATTTTTCCTGGATACACTAATTCTGTACTGGATATTCGTTGTAACCTTGCCATAAATAGTGTGTTCCTGATGTACTGGTAGCTGCTCTAGATCAGTGTTTCTCAACCTTTTTTTTTAATAAAGTACCCGCTTTAAAAAAAAAAAAAAAAAAAAAGTACCCTCAGTATCTACAGTTTTCAGACACACTTTTTTTTTTCTACCATTGCAACACATTTTTTTAAACAACTTAATCGTAGCCAGGTTGGCAATGAAATTTTTGGGTGTAAAAAGTACAAAAATGATAAAACGCTGTAAAACTTAAAACACAAATTCAGTTTTCTCCAAATTTCAGTTGTGTTGGTATACCCCCCAGACTACTCTCAAGTATCCCTAAAAGTACTCATAGAGAAACACTGCTCTAGATAAGTCACTTAACTGTCTCCATTATATACCAGGACTTTACACCTTGAATGTTGAAGTCCAGGCTGAAACATTTGTTCAAGATATAGAAACAGTTCAAAACATCAAATGGAGAATCTGGAAAATGAAGATGCTGGTTACATTTGTTTCTTCATTTAGACATGCAAATAGGGTTTTGTTCATACTTAGATGCTTTGTTTTCAAACCTTTAAATATAGTGCAGGCAATTGACAATCCTTTGATATATATTTTTTGAGTTTCACAGTCTTAATTGACTAAAAATGTATGAAACTACATTAAAGCCCAGCACAAGTGAATGTTGAGTGAGTGGAATTGGTTTATAGGCAACCTTGCTAGTATTCTGTTACTGTATTTTTTTGCAACTGAATCTGTTGGTTATATTTAGTTTATTTTCTGCCTACTCTAACTTCCTGGCTCTCTTGGTTCTATTTTTTTTTTTTTTTTTTTCTGCCAATCTTAGCTTACCAGCTTTGGTTTCAAGTCTGTACCTGTGTGCATACATGCCATTAGCAGACTTCCTGGAGGTGATACTTTGTAGTTGATTCCTCTTTGCCTCTGTGTTGTCTATTTGGCCCTAATTAGTCAAGAAGCAGGTGTTTAATCCTGCTAAAATTTTTAAGAGTATTTCATTAATTATCAGAAGCTTGTTTGTGAACACTTATTCAATCCACCAGGCTTAAACTTTTAGCCCATAGTGAGCTGCGAACAGGATTGTCTGAAATGCTGAACTGTTACTGTTGTGTAATAAAGCCTTTCAAATTGTCTGCCTTTCCATGAATCAGTAATCTGCAAGAAATCCTTATGGCCATTGTCAGTTCTCCCTCAGGTGAAAGCAGAAGAGTGTTCTTATGGTTGCATTAATCTAATTTAATTAAATCTTAATGCATGGTGGTGATGGCTGATGTTTCCTTCATGCTCTTCAATTAAGTATTAGCTTCCTTATCCACAACAATCTTTACCTAGAAAATAGTTTGACTAACCAAAGGATCTGGGCCTCAAGGAGAGTGCCACAAGGCTTGAATAGGGGTATAAGCACAAGGAGCCTGTCCCATAATATCAGCATTTGTTCATGGGGGTATCCACGTGCAGTTTTTCTTGCATCTGAGTGGAAACCAGGTAGAAAAGAGCTGAAAACTGAGAATGTTAACATCTTGCTGTGAGATGTAATAACTAGCCCTTTTCTCATCTGTAGACTGGATTGGTTGTGCTGAATTTTGATCCTTTGAATACATCTTTCTCCGGGAGCTGTGACAATTCCTCTGCCTTTCTGAACCTGATTTTTGGGAAAACTAGACTTGTGTTCCATTTTCTATTGGTAAGGGTGTTTTTAATGTTACTTGCACAGCTCTGGCATGCTTTTTAGATGTGACTAAATTGTTCTGAATAAATCCATATTCAAGATAAGATTTGTGTGTGACAGTATCAGTTTTTTTCCAAAAAAGTTAGATGCATTCCCTACAGAATGCATAATAAACAAGGAGGGAGAGGAATCCAAGTAGAAGAAATGGTGGGGGAAATAAAGGGCTAATTTGCAATGAGGGTTTTTAAAATACATTGTATAGTTGTCAGACAAGACTACTTTGTTACTTCAAGAAACCTTTAGGGGAGCTGACTGCTGTACATAGGTGTTCCATCTAATTGTATGAAAAGCATGCAAAAGGAATTGGAATAAAGTCCTTTTAGGAATACTGTTTATACAGCATGAGTGGTATTCCTGCTGCTTGACTGTCTTCTGCAGTGAATTGTTAGGTATTACGTTTTCTTTGTTGAATCAGCAGCACATGTGACAAAGGGTTGATATCCCTTTATTTCCCTCAAAGGGGCATTATCACCACTTGGTACTTGTTTGGGATGTAGTATGCTTGCTCGTTGGGTTGAGTAATCATGAGCAACCTGAAATCTCTCATTGTCAGCCACTGAAGGGGCAAACTGACTTTGGCTTGAGTTAAGTCATTAATGTAGATCCTGCCTCTCTAAGGCTCCCCCAGTGAGCGCTTGTACTATGTCCTTGCCAGGATTTTATAGATCTCATTATCCAGTGTCAGCTGGGGATTGTACCTTTCATGTGGTGTTTTGTGAGTATCTGTCATGTTCTTCATCTTCAAATGCTAACTCTGTAGCTTTTTTTAAAAAAGCATCTGAGGGCATTTTCAGCCTGACTCCCATTACCTGGCATTTTCCTCCCTGAGTTGGCTTCTCCCTGCCCCCCTCCCATTGGTTTCTTCTCTAAAACTGTAGTTGGTATCACTTTCTAGGCTTTCAGTGTGTTTGGGCTTTAAATGCCTCAGCACTTCTAATAAGGATGCATTAAACTCTTCTATTGTAGAACCAAGTTGTACTTCAGCTGTTTAAAATGTGATGTATGGGTGCAAATAAATTCTTTTTTTTTTTTTTTTTTAAAGAATACAAGTACTGACAAGTTTTTCCTGCAAGGTGTCATTGTGAACACAACTTTGCCTTCTGAAGCTAAAGGTAAGGATTTTTGTTAGCGTCACAAGGCTAGTCAGTAACTATTAAGGAAGCCCAAATATGTGCATATGGGGGGGGTGGAGAGTGTGTGTTCTAATAGAATTTTCTGAAGCCTTAGCAATTTTAATTTCTCACGTGTACTGTGTTACTTTATGCTGCCTTCTGTTGCACAGAATCAAAGTTGGAAGCTGTTAACAACAGCATGAGTGAACTGAGAGCTACAGTTGGGAACTCCTACAAGTGCAATAAGGAGGAGAAACTTTGGGTCACTGACCATGTCTTTGTCAACTTATTCAGTGTTTGGGTTCAGGCTTTCAAGATTGATGGAAACAAATTTGGAACAGGTAAACTATGCATCTGTAAAACCAGCACACTTTAATGACACTAAAGGTTTTAATGAACATGCCTATTTTACTGATTTAAGAATACATGAATATTTTTTTCAAAGCCTAGTCTTCAGAGTTAATGGCCAGTTCAGTAAATTCATCTGTCCATATTCACAGCATGCCTCATTACAATTGTGGTTCAGCTATCTGTACTTGTTCCTCTGTCTGAATTAAGGCTAATGCGTGAAGTGTAAACAAATGCTAAGTTTTCTTGAAATAGCACGTATACTAAATAAGGCACATGTGCACAGCTGTAGTGTGCAGAAAAGTTGAGGGCCTGTAGTTAGACTTTCACATCACTATTCTCTTGCAGTTGTATCAAAAGAATAGAGATCTGAGAAGCTGAGTTGACAGCTGGTTACGTGGTGCCTGACAAGTTGTTTGAAAGCTTTTACTCTGGCCATACTTTGGCCTCTGGTAGTGTTAGCCCCGGGCAAGGTGGGGGAGAAGGCCTGATTAATAGAGCCAAAATGGGATTCTTGTACATATACTGTGTGCAGTAAATCACTGTACACAGTAAATACTGTTTTATACCTGTTCATTCATTCTTTACTGAAATGATCTTGAAAAGCAAGCTTACTTACAGTAGCTTCTATTATTGCTGCCAAGCCAGAAGTTAACTAGCTCAAGATTAGCATTCACCTATATGCTAGGAGTAGAATCTTCCAACATGAAATCATCTGTGGGTGGTGTGTCTCTCTCTCCTTCCCCCATGCCATGTTAATGGACCAATGTTTACTGATTTTTCCTCCCCCCCCCCCCCCCTCTCTCTCTCTCTAGTGGAAGAATGTCAACAGGATGGAGATAACATGGTGATCCCTATAATAGTTGGTGCTGCCCTTGCTGGACTTGTCCTGATTGTCTTGATTGCTTATTTGATTGGAAGAAAGAGAAGTCATGCTGGATATCAAACAATCTAATGACTTTCACTTAAATGAATCCAGTGGTTTACTTAAAAAGCAGTTGTAAGAAGTGGATAAATTCCCCTAAGCTGAGATTCCTTAAAGGGAGCACAGTCTTGCAAAATGCTTCTTGTTAAATTGTGCTTTATTAAATGATTCCATCATGCAGCATTTAGCTATGCACACAGGAATAACTTCTCAAATTCTGGTGTTTAATTTTGCTAACTGGTTAAATATTTACCCACTTAGAAACAAGCTAAAGTTTTAAGAGTGCTTTTCTGAATTGGCATGAATTTCATGTCCGGTAGACCTATTCCAGACTGGTGTGTAGTTAATTCATTCACTCACTTACCTTCAGATTAAAGTCTAACAAAGGGAAGTTTTCACTCTTGGTTCTTCTAGGATCCTGTGATGAAGTCTGTAATTCTCCTGATGGTGCATTTAAAGTAATGACTGACAGATCTATGTAAAAATTAATCCCCCCTTATGTGTGTGTTACTAAGCATTAAACACAGCATGCCAGGCATATGCAGGGTATGAAACATGCAATAGTCAACCTTATAGGAACTCATATTTACAATTGGGCAATTCCCTACTTGATATTTTTGATGCTCTGCCAGTTTGTTCAGAGCTGGAACTTTTTTAAATACAAAATGGATGTTTACTTTTTTTTGTAAAGTGAATTTCAGTCTTTTCTGCAGATATGTACAAGATGAATTTAATCTGCTGAGTTTCTTGCTTTAAACTTGGTTGGGGTTGTACACTTTAAGGATCAGTTATGTATGCATTGCCTATAACAATGCTAATAAAGACTTTTTTCTGTACACTGTTTCACAGTACCTTTCTACATAACTTTCATCTTGCTTTACTTCACTATTTGATCAGAAACATTTAAGTTGTGTGTACTACTCACTTTAAGAATCAAGAGATTAAGGGTAGGTGTATTCCTTAGAGGAGATTACACCAGGGTTTGGCATGCCAACCAAGCTTTGCTTTAGAGAACACAGCTAAAAGTAGCACTGAAGGTGTGGTGGTCTGGGCTTCAGTACAAGCTAGCAATATTGGTACATGTCCATTATTGGGAGGCTTTTGATGCTCCATCTTTACCAATGTTCTGCACTAGCTAGAACAAACTCGGGTAGGTATTCCTACTCATGTAGTAGTCCTGCTCTTCACTGCAGTATACACATACTCCCAAGTCCTGAACCTCTGTGTACCATTGTTTATACTAAACTAGCATATGTAACTTTCTTCCTACTCTGATAGGACAGATCACAAAGCACCTCTATTCTAAATAGCATTGAAAGGACTGGATTGCTAGTTAAAGGAGTACTATATTATTGCAGGCAGTCTGGGCTTTTCTACACTTTTCTTTGGCAGGAAGATGGCCAGAAATGAGATGCCATTTTGGAATGGCTGACAACTTGTGGCAATTCACTACTTGAGTAGAACAAATCAGAGGTAGTTATCACCTGAAACTGTCCATTTCACCTGAGGGACATTAAATCCTGTAATTGTCTAGACCAGTGGTTCCCAACCTTTTCCAGATGGGGACCCATTTTGACAATTCAGGAAGACTTGGTGACCCAGGGCAATTCAAAAAATGTGTGAATGGCTCCTTAAGAGCCACGTGGGGAGACACCTGGTGACTCTTGAAATGTAATGGCAACCCATATTTGGGTCCTGACCCATAGTTTGGGAAACCCTGGTCTAGACCATCCCTCTTTCAGCAGAATCTGGCCTCAGGAGTAAGGGGAGCCTTGCAACACCATTCTCCTTGTGGGTTAATTTTTTGAAGGACTGGAAGCTGTTTGTTCTTCTCCAGTGCAAGGGTGGGTTGGGTCCAATTCATAACTCATTTTATATATTAAAATGAAGGCAAAGACACTGTGTGGGTGATTCAAGTTTGTGTGCTACACGCCTAACATTCCTCATCAGAGTTGGAGAAGAGAGGAATCTGACAACTGCAGCATGCAGTGTCTGTTCTCATGTACTACATGGCCAATTCCTTACTGCTACCATCCTGGTCAAATGCCTACCTGCATTAGACTCTCACTAGCACTGACACCAACTTGCCCTCCCCCAAGATGTAAAGCTTCTGCTTTACAGTTTACTACAGTCAGTCAGCCCATAGGAGAATTCTGTGCAAAATATCTTATGGGTATCTCACTATCATCATTGCTCTTATACTTAGTAGGTAAAGCAAAATCTAGATAGGGCATGTTAGATCCAGAGGCTTTTCATCATGCTGACATTTCCTGGTAGCTTTAGAGCAGTCATTGTATGCACAGACTACACACCTGAGCTTGAAACAGTTGAGGCTCTTGTATAGGAAAAGCAATAACTGTAGATGCAAGGAAACCAACCTTAGGGCTGAAGAGTCCCATTATTTTTTAATGATTATTCATAGATGAGGCCTGTCCACAGCAGCATTTGTCTGAAGGACCACACAACATCACAGCAGCTAGGACAAGTTCCATAACTGGTTGGATCTGGCTTCACAAAAATCAAAATCAGCAGCTGAAGTAGCTCACTTATGCTTACCTGAAAGACAGCAATACTGCCAGAGAAGTGGTGCACACTATTCCCTTTCATATCAAGTGAGCAATATGGTCAACTTGGTGTTGGGTTGCAATGACAAGTGACATTGATGTAAATCAACCTGAAACAGGCTCATCCTTTCCAGAAAAACATCCTGTGGTGTTCAGAGCAAAGGAATCACTGAGTAACACTACCATCTAGCTCCAGGAGCGGGGGCAAACCTGTATGAAAAGGGTGTAAGCACTCCAAGGGGGAAAAATAAGGTCAGGTGATAGCATCAAAAGGAAAAGTTTAGGCTAAGTATCAGGAAAACCTTTTGATTTTGTTTGTAGCTTTGGCAGATTCAAGGGCAGTAGAGAGGCCTATTTAGGAAATACACATTTAGGTATAGACTGAAAGTACTGTACCTGCACTAAGGTAGGAAAGCTTGTCATTTAACACCTGTTAGCTGCAGAAGTAGAACACAAAACATGTAGTCCAATGGGCCAGTCACCTGCTGAGTACAATAGGATCTGTATTCTGTACAAGAGTTAGCAACACAGGCTCAATCACTAGAGTCTCTGATGCCAAGTTTACAGCAGCCCACAACACACTATTTTGCTCCTTCACATTACTCCATCTGAAACCTGAGAGGTTTCATTTGTTACACTGGCCACAGACAATTCAAGTACTTACACCTTCTATATGGTAATGAAGCTGCTGGTTTGTACCATATGAAATGTAGGGAAATGGGATCCATAATCTCTCAAGTACAGCAAAAGGAAATTCCAGTGATTGTCCCTATTTGTATTCCAATTGTAGGTGCAGGAAGGCTTCCCGGGCAGTGTCCCATTTACCCATCTGTGGCACTAAGTTGAAGTTACAGTAGACCAGGGCTCTCCAACCTTTTTAAGCACAAAGTCACTTTTTGAATTTGTCAGTCCAGGATCTGCCTCAAACCCAAATACCCCTGCCCTGCCCCTAACTGAAGCCCTGCCCTCCTCACTCTGGGAAGATGGGGTACAGAGTAACATCAGTGTCCCCATGCCTCTGTCTCCTGCATCCTGCACAACAAACAGGAGGCTACCGGGGGCAGCTCTGGGTAGGAGCAGTAGGGCAGTGCGGGAAGGGGCTGCTGAAGTGCTGGCACTTGATAGCCTCCCAGCCAAACCAGTCAGGATCACTTGTCAGAGGCTTGAAGATCTACCAGTAGATTCCGATCTACTGGTTGGTGACCACTGTAGTAAGCGATGCACATTGACAGCTTCAGGTCCCTCGTTCCTGTGTTGTCATGCTCTTGACCCTTTTACTAAGGGGCTGATTATACAACATTTGTTAGGTTGTTTCTACCAACATAAGGAGAGCTAAGTTCCACACCCAGCCTCCAGCAAGGAGCCCAGTAACCTCACTGCACCCAGGGTCTCAGCAGGAAACAGCCTGGCTCAGAGCAGAGCACCCAGGAGTAGGGATGTTAAATATCAGTTAATTGAATAGTTATTAACATCATTCTTATCGGTTACTTGACTAGTCTATTGTCCCTGGGGGCAGGGTTGGCAGCCAGGGTGCTCCAGCCCCACTCCCAAAGAGCCCCCTGCCACTCTGTGCTGCTGCCTCTATATCATAGAGGCAGCAGCAAGGGGTGCCAGGTGGAAGCTGGTCCACAACGGGAGCTAGTTTAAAAACCAGCTGCCATCATCGACCGGCTGTCTGTTACCCCATGCTGCTGCCTCTAATACAGAGGCAGCAGCCCCTGTCTGAGGTGGGGGATGAGCTCCCAGATCCAGCACGAGTCAGAACTGAGCCAGGCTGCCTACCCACCTGGTTCCTAATACACTTTAAATGCAGAGCTACAGCAAGGGTAGGTCCCAGACCCAGGGCAAGCTGGGCTGTTGGCCAGCCTACTAAAAAATTTACTGGTGTGGGGGGGGATGTACATGGCCTACAGCATTAACCTATAAGCTTTTGCTTGTTGGTTAATCGACTACACTATTACATCCCTACCCTGGAGCAGGTAAGCTCTAGGTGGAGCCTAACACCTTCCTAGGGTGATGGCTTGAGCTGACATGGACAAGAATGACAGCCAGCAGCCAACGTAAGCAACAGCAATGCTCACATGACAACATGTCATCAGAACTACACCAGCATAAGCCCTACACCTCTTGTGGATATGGAGTTACTGTGGCAATGTAGTAGGGCACTTCCATCAGTAGGAGCAGGCTTGACATCAGTTGCCTTATGTCACTCTGACTCAATTGTGTTGACCCAGCCTAAGAGTGGTCTAGTTTCTTGTTTGTGATTTGTCAGTATTATGGGAGGGAGCAGAGTGGCACAGCAGAAGCATCCTGGGCCCACAACTCAGCGGTCTATAGATCAAAACCATGGACACTTTTTTAGCCTCTGGCAGAAGCTAGGAATGGGTTCCAGGAGAAGGATCACTTGAGTACCTGTTCTGTCCACTTGCTCTGGGAGCCAATGCTAGAAGAGGATGCTGGGCTAGATGGACCTTTGATCTTGTGGAAGCAAGGGCTTTGTACGCAGCCATTTTTAGGTTTGTTAGCCTAACTCTTGTTCCGTTACTAACTCTGAGGCCCAACAATGCGATATTTGTAGACACACACAGTTTCCGCTTCGCTTTAGGAGATAAGGATGGAATGCTGACTCCAGCAGGCACCTTGGGATAGGGTAGCATCTGGGAGGAACTAAGATAACTGTTAGCCTTGTTATATGTAATGCTTGTATTTCGAAGATCTGCCTGGGGGCCTTCCCACCCCCCAATCCGAATAAGGCTTCCCTTGCAATATTGCTCGAATAAACTGCCTCTGGCTACTTGTTGCTTACAAACGCAGAGTGAAGGCTTGTTTTCTTCCACAATCTAACCCAGTATGGCCATTCTTATGTTCTTACATGTATATAGTACATCGAGTTATTTGCTAGTCAGAGTTTACCCCAATTAGGATACACTGCCTCCCCAGGGACTCTCCCCTACATTCTAAGGTTTAAACAACTCTCATGCCTGTGTGCTGAGCCATCTGTATTTCCTCAGGGAAGCTCCCATCGCTACTCCTCATGCTGTGATGTTCAAGTCTTTCCTGCCCCAGACTTGAGAGGCACGGGACCTTTGTTTCAGAATCTCTCTCATGGAGGAAGCTGAGACACCGCATGACCATTCTGACCTGGATACACCAGAACCAGTGGTGCAGCATTCCTCCCACCACTTCCCATGCCCTGGATTTGACCCCACTGGCAGACCTGGACAATCCCAGATGTGCAAGTAGGAAGCACTTTCATGGGCATAGAATCAAGTACCTACTGAAGGCTGCTTCTAAGTGCAGCTTTTTCTCCCCAAGCCAGACCAGGAATCCAAGCTTCCCTGCTTCAAGAGCAAAGCAAAATTCAAAAGGATCTTCTGGCACTGCCCCCTCTAACCCACTACTTGTCTATGTGAAGCCACCCCCTGCAAAAATGCACCACTTGTCCCATTGCCACCTCGGTGCCCTTTGATAGAGCCCTGCGCAGATATGGATGCAGATATGCATGGATAGACATTGTTCTCTGCTGATCTGCAGGGCTCTATTGCCAAAAGACGCTGCAGCCAACAGAGAGGAGTGTAGTCCCATCAATCCTGGCAGCCTGCATCCGCAGCTCCTCCCACCAGTGCAGCTGTACTTCCCCAGCCCTGGCATCTGTCTGGGGTTGTACAGCCTTGCTGGTGGGGAGGCTGAGAGCAATGCAGCCACACGGGCATAAGGAACTGCTGCCACCAGGTGCTGGTTCCCAGCAGTGACAGGACCACACGCCTCGCCATTTACCACAGTGTCTTTTGGGAGTAGAGTCCCAGGGACCAGTGGATATCCATGTCTAGCTGCAGCTACCCACACCTGTGGGGAGACATTTGTATCTTCACAGAGCTCTACCCTTCGGTTCATCCAGCCCACAGACTCCATCTCAGGTCACCCTTCATGTTATCCTGCCCTCTCTGGGTATCTGCATCAATGAAGAGAAGTTAGTGTTTGTGCCTACACAGGTGATCAGCTTCTTCTAGGATCAACTCAATTGCAGCACCAGCCTTCTTTACAGTTGCCCACTTTGCAACACTAAGAGGCACAGAGTTGGGCCTAAGCCACAACCCTCACACCAAGGTCTGTTGGTGCCTCACCCGCCTCCAGTGTCTGGCAGCCTGTGGCTACGCAACACCACACACATATCTCCATATGCACTGCCTCCAGCTGTGGCTCCTCTCCCTTTCCAGATACCACACGGACCATCTAGAGGAGAGTCACTGTCTCCTGAATAATTCTGGCTTCCATCACCTAGTGAGCTGACCCCTCCAAGGCTATGATCAGTGCTCCCTTCACCTCTGCTGTCCTGCAGGCCATTACACGAACACTTCCCATGGGGGGGAGGGGCTAGCGCCACCCAGAGCATTACACAGTAAAGGGCATCTGGACACTGCAAGAAGCCAAAATTCACATAAATGTCTTAAAACGGTGGGCAATTTGTTTAACATGGCAGGCGTTTATTCCTCTGATCCAATCACAGCACAGTCAGCTAGTCTCAGACAGCATCGTGGCACTCGTCCACATCAACAAACAAGGTGATAAGTCTCCATCCCTCTGTCCTGGTTCCATCCGCCTTTGGATCTAGCGCAAATGCCACATGACGCTCCAAGCCACATAACTCCTGGGCACCCAAAATTCCTTGGCTCATGCACTCAGCGGGGCTCCCTCCTTTCCTCAACCATGAGTGGGGACTCCGTGAAGTCACTTTCCCCTATCTCTTCCGCTCATGGGGCAGCCCATGTTGGGACCTCTTCACCACTCACAAGAACCACCAGTTACCTCTTTATTGTTCCAGGGGAGCCATGGGAGAGCATTTACAGGGCTACACACTTCTCCTAACCTGGATGGCACCTCCCCAATGCCTTTCCCTCTGTTCTAGCCCTCCGTCAAGATTCATTGGGCCTGAGCTGCCATAATACTCATAGCCATATTCTGATTGCACTGTCAGTTGTGATTCACAAACCTCCTTGGGACTCTGCCCACACACCACTCCACCTCAGAACACTCCCAAAGCTTCTCAGGCAAGATTGGGGCAGATTCAATTTGAGCATCACAATCCAGAGCCTCTGCACTCTCAGCGTGGTTCTTGGCTGCGGCTCGAGGGGAGGCAAAGCATGCTTCCACCCCAGAGCCACACATCCTTACACAAAGCAGGAGGGGATCCACCAGGGCCTGCTTCCAAGCTAAGTGGAAACATTTCACCACTTGGGCTCACTGCCACCACTATCACCTAAGTGAGGTGTCCAGACCTATCATTCTCAATTACCTCCTTGAGCTCAAAATGGTGGGCTTTTTCCTCAGCTTTATACAGCTCAATCTGGCAGTAGGTAGGTCCCTTCTCCCACCTCAGTGTTTCTACAACCTACCACGGCCCATTTTATGAAAGGTTTCCTCAATACCTTCTCCAGTGCGTTAGCCCACACCCTTGCGGACCTTTATTCTTGTTCGATCCACCCACATGAAGCCACCCTTTCGAGCCCCTCACAACATGCTCCCTCTCCCTTCTCTCCATGAAGATAATATTGTTGTTAGCAATTACCTTGGCTGAACAGGCCAGCAAACTAGCCACCATGGGTTGAGTGCAGGCTGCTTGCTATGCCTTCCTTCTGTCTTGTTCTTGATTTGAGACTTTCAATCTCTATTCCTGCCTATGTGCTCTTGTCCTTCACTTCCACCTTCTCCTCTTAGCCGTTCAGCCCTCCTACTCACTCTTCCCCTCAGCTCCCCGCCCGCTTTGCTGAATTACACAGAAACATATTATAATAAGAGAACGTGCTACAAATTCCCAGTAACTACAAGTTGAACCTCCTAAATCCGGGACTCCCTGGTCCAGCAACATCCGTGGTCTAGCAGGATCACGGATGTTGCGGGACCAGCGAGCCCTGGTGCCTGGGAGTGTGAGCCAGTCAGGAGTCAGGCGGCCGAGAGCCCCACCATCAGGACTGGTGAGTCCCATCCTGGAGAGCCCCAGCTGGGTGTGGCAGCAGCGGAGCAGCCGTGAAACCCTGTCCGCGACAGAAGCAGGGCAGTGGGTAGGGTGCTACATCCCGGAGTGCCCCAGCCAGCTGGCAGAAGCAGGCCAGAGCCAAGCCCACGCCCTGTAGCAGCAGGGCTGGAGCAGAGCCAGGTGGAGGGAGGAGAAGTGTCCTTGGAGGCTGGTGGCAGGGGACCTCCCCTGATCTGGCAAACTCCCTCATTCGGGACGGGTCAGATCACGATGGTGCTGGACCAGGGAGGTCCAACCTGTACACTGTTTTATAGCCACAACCCTTATATCCCCTCCCTCCCTTTCCTTCAGTTTTTTAGCGTAGAGGGCAGGCCAATGTGTCTAACACCTACAAAACCAAGACCTATATACAGAATGGTAATGTCTGGTGAAAACATCAGGCCATCACTCCGTGGATACCTATTAATGCTAGGCTATTTCAGTTTTTAAAATGGTTCTGGGAAACAGCCAACATATTGCAGGCCAATTGCAGAGAGTGGCAAGTACAGGGAAGAGAAGCTGTTAAGAGTTGTTCATGGCAAGGGAGGATTAAGAGAACGAGGCTGTTCATTTTCTGAAAAGGCCTGTTAGTGCCAGAGCCTGGGAGACAGATACCAGGGTACAGGGTAACAACGCTGAATTATATTAAACAGATTTTGACAAATAAATAGAATTTATTTTGTACAAATGGCTGTGGTTTCATGATTAATGTATAGAATGGTATTTATTGCTCTATACATTTATTTACTCCAACATTACAAAATACCCTGAAGAAAAACAAGGCTAGTGACATTTTAAAGGAGTTTCCCATATTGGTCACATTCGATTCTGATAATATTCTAAATCACAGATTACTAACAGAATATAAAATGTTTACAACACTTACTTGAAAGGCAGGAAAAATTGGTCAAGTGCCAAGTGACACTCATGGAAAGTTTAGAAATCATGCTTCCGTCAATGCAATTAAAGTACAGGAATGTGTCAATTTCTGTGGTAACTAGCCATCTGTTTAAATATTATTGGTTGATCCCTGAGCAACCAGCTTTGCTCTACATGTCTCTCGAAGTTTGTTAATTGTTGCCATGGACAAGCTTCCAGGTTCGGTAAATATTTTCTAAAACAAAGAATTGTTAGTTAAAAACATGATCCCAGACAATATAGGAGCTGCAAGCAGCCGTGCCTTTAGACACTCAGGTAAACAAGCTGTCTGGCGGCCTGTGGGCCCCATGCCGGAGGTTCCCTCCCCTTGTTTTACATACCATGCTCCTGAATGATTACCCTTTGACAAGTGTAGTAAATTATTGACTCAGATCAACTTGTGATCCACAGTAACTCCCAGGTTCTCTTCAGCAGTGCTACCGCCTAAGCAATTATTTCCCATTTGGTAGCTATGCATTTGATTTTTGAACATGTATCTAAATTCAACAAAGTCAAACTGCAAACACCACCAAATCCAATTTAAGTGAAAATAAATGGTAATCTGGGCTCCATAGTTCTATTTAGATCTTTTCACTATGTCACTTCTACCCCATTTTTACTATAAAATACCTGTACATTTACTCTTCCCCTAAGCTATATTTTTAGGGAAGTGTTATGTAAAAGACAGTGCTAGAAAGGAGCATAACATGATTCTAGACTGAAATAATATTGCAGATACTAGCAAACATACGATAGTTGTTGCTTCAACTGCATTGTGAGCATTAAAGAGTCAAATATGAGATGGCTTAAACATAAACATGACAATCATTTGAGATTAAAAAATGTTGTCTCATAGCCCATATCAGCCTTCTAACTGTGCAAACAGGTCATTTATAAGCTTGCCACAAATATGGCTTTGTATTCCTTTAGGAACAGTACCGATTCTGAATAGGGAGAAGGAAAAATGAAAGTTCCACAGAATTGAGCTGTGATCTCTGAGTATACTTTAAAAATTATGCTGCAAGTCTTGTTCGGTACCATGGTGAGGAAGTTTGCATGGGGTTTAAACCTCAAAATAAAACACTCTCCTGCAGTAACTGTTGTTCTTCAAGATGTATTCAACTTTAGGTGTGCACCCAAAACACTTAAGTCAGAAACTTTCACCAGCAGTACCACTAGGTGGCACATGTGCTCCTCTCGTCCTCATGCACCCAGCCAAAAGTATAAAAGAGGAGTCTCCCACTTCCTCCTTTGTTCCTTCCCATTACCTGTGAAACACTGTCCAAAATTGTAGTAAAAAAGGGGGAGCTGTGGAAAGTAAATATGCACAACACATCTCAAAGAACAACAATTACGTACAGTTAAGTAACAACTTTTGATGTATTGTGCACATGTACATTCACTTTGCGGCTTTCCAAAGTCACCTGCACAGGTGGTGGGATTTCACATCATCTGAGAGATTGCAGCACTAACTTGCCAAAACTGGCATTGTCTTCAAAGGCTTGTGTGATGGCAAACCCTCTTGAAAAAAAGAGTCCAAAGACAACCAGGTTGCTGATATGCAAATGCCTGTGATTGGTACATTACTCAGGAAGGCTGAAGAAGCACACTGAGCTCTGGTAGAGTAATCCATTATTCTTGGTGAAGAAGAGACTTTTGCAGGATCGTGACAAAGTTTAATAAAGTCAGACATCCAGAGTGAGATGTGCAGAGCTGACTCTGATTGTCCCTGGATTCTCTCCACATAAGATACAAAGAGTCTGGATCCAGGCTCTGAATGGATTTCATGTGGTTGATGTAGAACACCAAAGCTCTAATCACATCTAAGGGTTAGTTTCTCCTTGGCTTTAGATGTGTGGTTTTCGAAAGAAGAACAGAAACTGAATAGATTGGTTAATGTGGAAAGCTGACATCACCTTTGGCAGGAATGTAGGATGTGGCTTAAGACAAACCTGATTCTTAGAAAAGGCTGCACAGGAAGGATCAATTAGAATCTCATTTAGTAGAATGCAGGTGATGTACAGGAATGGTTGGTTTAATAAGTCATTTCTTTGAAACATCATCTTCAACTTTAAGACAAGTTATATTGCAAAATACAAAGTTGTTTTATACCAGACCTGCTGTTCAGTCTTTTGAAAATTCACATGGATGCAACTCTAAAATTTTAGTCACCTTTCGGGCCCTTCAAAGTCTATTTGATTCCATAGCTTTTAACTGTTCTGCACTGTAAACTAGAAACACTTACCTGCATAAAGGTGTGGCACTCTGTTACAAATGTCCCTCTGGTGATCTGCTTAAACTTATCACAAATGTCAGGGAAATTTGTGGCTTCCAAAATAAAAGCTTGATGTTGCTTAATTAATGTTAAGGCCACACGAAAGATAATTTTTGATCCCTCGTAAAATAAACAGTCCCAAATTCGGAGAACAGTCTGCAGAAAAAGAAAACTGTCAGAAAGGTTACCTTGTTGCTTTGCAATCAGTAATTATTACTAAGGCATGATCAGTGGGATAATTAATGTATATCCATTACCAGGCAAGCAACACCTTAAAACCCTTTTTGTCCCTCTTCCAGCGCACCACTCAGGTCACAGGCTTGTTATACCTTACTGTGGGTGGAAACCAAGTCTAACCACTTCTAGATTGGATTTCTGAGCTATATCCCATTTCCCCACTTTATTAGCCCATCAGGCCCAACTTAGTTTGGCACCTATGATTCCTCCAGGAACCTGTAACAGTGGCGGATTAGTGACTCAAAACCAGCTTCTTCAAAACCAAGCATTATTTATTAATTCACCCAAAGGTATGTATTGTACAGAATAATGATACATATATCCTCTTAACTAATCCTAAATCTTTTCTTTACAGTTTCTTTAAATTCCCTTCAGCTGAGAGAAGCAAACTGCCCTGTTCACAGCATGCTTGGTCTGTCTCTCCTTGCCAGCCAGTCAGCTTTCCTTTATGCACTCTGGGCAACCCCACTTTTTAGCCAGCATCTTGAAGATTTTAATATTCCCATCTATCCTAGGTTTTTGGTCCAGGAAGAATAAATCTTGGCACAATAGTAGAGTCAGACATGGGTATTCCCCGAATTAACTGTATTTCTATTGTTTCCTGGGGACTCTTGGGATACCTTTTCATAATCCCTTATCTTTATTGTTTCATTTCCTGTTGGTTTCTCTCTTGCAGAATTCTATATATTCAGGCAGGAAAATACCACACAAGTAACCTGAGATGCATATATTTATAAAAAAAAAATACTGCATGCAACTTCCCTCTTCTCCACCTCCAGTCAGAGCTCATCCTGGAGTACCGGCACTTTTTTTTTTTTTTTTTTTTAAGCTTTCTCTCTCTCTCTCTTTATATATATATATATATATATATATATATATATATATATATATATATATATAATACCTTCAAGTTATACTTACCTCTACTGGAAGAATGTCAATAAATAAGCATATCAACCAGCGTGACACTACCAATGTCCACATGACACCATGTCTATCCATTAACTCTGCCACTGCTGGAACTTTCATTCTCACAAGTTCTCCAAGGACCTCCTGATCGGTCTTCAACCCCATCATGGCTGGACTATAATAATCTTTGGAGGAAGAAAACAAAAATTTGTCACTAGCCAGTGTGAAAACTCCATAACACTGAGAATTTCCTGTAAACTTTAAATTATTGAAGTTATAAATCACTTTAACCAGGTGAGCCCACAGCACATGACTGAAGTTACACTGAGGAACAAAGGATATTGGCATCCTCAGCTCATCAAACTCTTCTACCTTAGCAACCACTGATCTCTCAACACAAAAAATTACTTCCCCCAAGTCTGCCACAACCACCTCCCTAACAGTTAATTCCTCAGCTTTGCTAAATGTTTTTGTAACTCTCAGCCACATCTGACTGTTCGCAATTCAAGCAAAAAGAGCAATTTAAAAAGTCTTAAGCCAATTTAGAGGTTGGTAGTTACTACTAGAACCCTTCAGATGTGAATGTGGATATCTGCACTCATTTTTGTAGATACGGATGCAAATACAAATTTTGTATTTAGAACCCTGCAAATGTGCAGATATCGGCTTTATATCTGTGGGTATCTGCATCCGTGGATGTGAATATCATCCATGGATCATTTTTGCAGATGTGGATACAAATTCTGTATCCACGCAGGGCTCTAGTTACCATCATCTAAACTGGAAACCCTGAAAAAGACTCGTGCATGCACACCTGCCAACGCATATGTGTGTATGTGCATTATATTTAAGAGAGGTGCAGAAGTAACCTCTGTTGTTAGTATTATTTAAAACAAGTGCACCAACTGGTAATTCAAGCATCTCTGTGTGTTTTTGTTTACAACTTCAGGGGGGTAAAAGGTTAGTTATGTTTTCATGTCATTTTTATTGGTCTCTGCCAAGACTCTCACACACACAGGGTAAGGCCAGAGGAGGCTTAAGTGAAAATAAAACAATAAAAGGGAGAAAAACTCAATGGCCTAAATAATTTTATAACCCTACAGCCCATAACACAGTGGATTTCTAATATTCATGAGAAGCTCAGAGACAGAAGAGGGCATAAGGACCACACAAATTTCCACTTACAGAAATCTGAATTCAAGAACAGTAAATTATAATGGAGATTTTATTATTCTTATTATCACAGTTTAAAATGTATGGTAGGCACTTTACAAAGATGTACACAAAAAACCTCCTCCTCTCCTGTTGACTACAGAATATTTATCCCTACATTTCTCATCGTCTACTTCCAGAACCACTTTCATAGCACTACAAAGCACAGCACATAACCTTTAGGATTCTAGCCCATAGTCTCTTTCTTCCCACCCCAGATTCACCTTCTGCAGGAAGTTTTACCCGTGTGTATTACTGCTACTACACTGACATTCCTTCAGTCTCCACTAATCAGTCATAGGAAAGCTCTGAGTAACAAACAGAGCAGTCAGCAAGATGTGCATGTGTGTATTTTACAGGCCGCCTGAAAAATTCCAGCTGCTAGGATGGAGAAGAAAAGAATGCAAGAAGCAGTAAGTCTTACCACAGACAATTAGCCAATACAACAATTCTCTTTGTTTATGTTTTATGCACTTCTGACTCATTTGCAATATTCACGACTTGGAACATAGGAAAGAAAATAAATCAAAATGCTCAAATTTACAGAAGCATTAGTTTTTTGTAAACCAGGAATTTTAAAAATTCTACTTAAAAAAATACATATGCTTCAGCAATGGGAGAAGCAAGCAGGAAAACAAGCCACCTGCCTCAAGCAATTAAACACAAAGCAATTTCTCTCTTTTGAGCATGTTTGAGATACAGGAGCATTACTCAAACCACTGACAAGTGTATTGATACTGAAGTTTCCACATGCTCTTCCCCATGTACTGCTGTGATCATCTGATATGCTGGAATCAACAGCTGCTATTTTCAATCTTTATAGTACTGCAGCAAAATGAATGTCAGGATATCAGTGTCAGGACACCAACCGCACTTGTTAGAAATGCCAGAGTAAAGTTAGATAAGTCATTCCTCAGCTACTGAGTCTTCTGAATTATAAACTGCTGGTTCAACAGCTGTAGGAAAGCCTTGTTTAGATTAAAATATGTTATAAACGCTAATAACTAAAACATTATGTAAGAGTACTACATGGCTGAGCAATGTCTTCCTTTTATAACTAGGACAGCCTTGTTGTTCCTAATGTAACAGTTTCCATGCTGGCCTTCATTTTACATTTAATATTCCATTTCTGCTTATGAAGAGAGTTGTAAGACAAATGAAAAAATAAAGATTCATAATTTTAAACATTACGAAGCTTTCTCCAGGATATTATAGCTGACACAGAAAAGAAAAAGCTTGTGCTAGAAGTGTCAGAGACTAAGATATTTATTTTTTAATATAAAAAAAAAAACCCACGGAGTGCACAATATTCATGTACAATCCAGGAGTGTTCCTGAAAGTCCCTTATGTTACAACTATTTATAAGTTTTCAGTCATTTACAGTGATTTTAACAACAAATATAATAGGTTGGTGACAGTATAAGCTTTGATGTTAACTTTCTAATTCTAAAAAAAAGGCATTAAAAGAATCAGCAGCCTCTCACAGTAAAGCCTAAAGTCTGTAGCTGAACTTTAGCTTCTATTACTTACTGCAGGTATCTCATTACTAATTTAGGTCACTTTTACTGACTGTTTCACTTGCAATCACCATCCAGAGTGGCCATGGATGTAGGATAATGCTCCCAACAGTAAAGACAGCACTCAGGTTCACAGTGACAGAACACAGAGCCATCCACTTCACACAACATCTGTTCTTAATCAAAGATCTGAAGTACGGAGCCTGACTGCTGAGTACCCGTCATCCATTGAGTCCATGAATGTTATGCAGCTCATCAATTTTCAGGATAAAGGTTTTTATGAGCAATAAAAAAAAATGCTGAAAGCATATGCACAAACTTCCCAGGCATTTTACCATTACTATAAGGCAGTGGTGCTCAACCACCAGTCTGTGGACAGGCACCAGGCTGTGAACCACTAGCTGCCGGGTCACGGCGGCTCTGGGGACCAGGGTTCGGGTATGCTGCCTAGCGCCTCCCCTCCCACCGCAGCTGTTGCGGGAGGCATGTCCAGTCCTATCTCTCAACCAACCAGTGACAGGCAGGGGTGGGGTCTCCCAGCCGTGGAAGAGAGGTTTGCTGTACAGCCGTTGGGCCGCGCGGAGCCCAGCCCAGCAGCCTTAGAGCAGCTGTGACCCAGGCAGCAGCACTCGGCTGGCGGCTGGGAGGCAGTGCAGGGCTAGGTATGGGGGGCAAGACAGGCACTGGGGGCAGGCACTGAGGACTAGTGCTGGCGGGCTGTAGGGGTGGGGGGCTGGCACTGGGGGGCGAAGGTAATACTGGGGGTCTCTGGAGGCGGGGCTAGTTCTGGGGAGCTCTAACGGGTGGGGCTGATACTGGGGGGCACTGGGTTGGGGAACTGGCACTATAGGGCGGGGCTAGTAGTGAGACGACTATGGGGACAGGGCTGGCACTGGGGATGGAGCTAATATTGGGGACTGGGGGCTGGCACTGGGGGGGGGAGGGGAGACCCAGAGAGGTTGGGTGCAGTGGGGCTCTGGAAACAGGAGGTTGGCACTGGGAGGGTCTGGTGGGGTGAAGGGGCTTTAAGGGATGAGGGGCTGGCGCTGAAGCATTTGGGATGGGGGGCTGGCAATGGGGGGCTCAGAGTGGGAGGCTGGTGTTGGGGGTACTGGAGGGGGGGCTCTAGGGGCTGGCACTCGAGGTCTCTAGGGACTGAGGCTTTTTGTACCATGGACCGGCAAACCCAGTCAAACTTTTGGTGGACCGTCAACTTTTTGTTTGCATATTTAAATATTCATTATTTGCCTAATGAATATACAAATATGTAAATACAATTATATTGGTCTGCCAAAGTTTGTGTATGGGTTTGCCGGTCCATGTTATAAATAAGTTTGGGAACTACTGGTAAGACACTGGTATATATATTTAGACATACATTTGAGAGAAACCACTAGACAAGAGATGGTCCCAAGCTATTTAAGTGGTTGCGTTAATCCTGGGGCTTGGTGAGCTATCAAAATATTTGAATTGCAAAATATTCTTGTTCAGTAAAGGACTTATAAGATGGTGGAAACCGGCTTTCAATTGCACTTCAACTCTCCTTATCATAATCATTTGTGTCTGCTTGAATCCTACAAGTAATATGTCCAATACAAAGTTGCCAAATATGTAATTACCTGCTAGTGCTATAGATCAGTAACGAGATTTGCAGGAAATAAGAACACAGATTGTAAGGACCATATGACCTTGTGCTCAGTTACAAATGAGATTAAGAAGATCCAAAAATAAAAAACATCACATCTTAAACTTTTACATCCTTATATTACTAACTTTGTGTGAGAGTTAATACAAATGCTACTCTAAAAAGTAACTTAATATGAATTCAAATTGCCATGAACATGGTTCCAAAGAATATAAAGTTTCCACACAAAAACTATATAGGTTTTTAAACTAGATGTACACATCATAGGCACTCTGAGGCATCAAAGATGTTCAAAATTTAAGACAACACACCTGTGACAGTACTGCAGTTCTGTTGCATACCCTACATAATTTCTGATCATTATTTCAGATGTATCTATCGCTCCCAAGACTAGGCAAATATGCACATAGTAATTAAGAAAGTAAAACCAGGAGACATGTTTGCAGATCTTCAAAAAGTTAGTAAAAATATTCTTGTGAACTATGTTCATGACAAAGGAGGAAAAAAAGCTACCACATTTTGGGATTCAGAGATCTTTGAAAACGATCCTTGAAGCATGATTAGCAGATAATCTCATGTATAAAGTGCTCAAAACAGTATTTTAAGAGTGTATGCCATATATAAGAGAGTCACAAACTAGAGAGGGGATGAACATGAGCCTGATTTTTACTCCTTGAACTAGGACTTAACATATTTGTTTAGTTTTGTGTAGCAATCCACCGCACTAGACCACCTCTAGTTCCAAACCTTTGCTATGGGTATGACTATGAAAGACACTTTGAAAAAATACTAATTACAAACTACCAATTACTAGATCCAGAGAGTGATTAGTAAAGTATTACCAATAACTTCTGTTTTATTACCAATAAATTATTGTCAGAATGATAAAAATGAAGAGACAGAGATAACAAGTCATTCAAGTCACTTTGTAATGTTTATTCTGGACTATATGTTAATTAGTAGCAGACTTCTAAAATCTACCTCATATTTAGAATTTTTCTGTCATAACAAAATTAAGAAAGCAAGCTATTCAATTACCTCTTTGTTAAATGTAACAAAACAATCTTTTCAGTTCACACATCAGCTAGCTGGCTTCTCAAAGATGTTAGAGAACCCTAGCCTAGCCACAAGGGTTAAACAGGGGAAGACAGAGAAGTGCTGCAAGCAATAACAACTGAAGAAACAAGAAAGGTTCTTGCCCTTCTCCTCTGACACTGAATGTTTCTCTACAGTTTCCATTACTGAAATTCATTGTCATGATTGACCAACGTTGTATCCACAGGGCCAGTCCTAACCAATTGGTGGCCCCAGGCAACCGCCCGGCTCGCCTGTAGGGTTGCCAGATGGTTTAAAAAAAAAATACCAGACAAAAAATTGTTAAAAAAAAAAAAAAAAAAGCTGGGGAAAATTTGTCAAGCAAAAAAAAGGGGGGGGGGAGGGAAACCAAGGAAACCTGAGGGGAGGATTCGGGAGGTCGGGCCGAAATGCGGTCACAGCCTGCCTCTAAGACCAGCTCTGTCAGCAGCCCCTTGAAAATGGCGGCCCAGGGCTACCACCCAGCTCGCCCACCCCTAAAACTGGCTCTGTGTATCCACACTCTCCAGCCCAGGTTTCAGTGTGTCAGATTGTAACTAATGTTGTGGTTGGCACATGCTAGACTAGCCACTCATCACAAAATGAAAAAGTTGTGTCTATCATTCTCAAACTTTGGATAAGTCTGTATTTAGTCCCCACCTTCCTCCCTTTTTAATTTTTTAAATAAACACTGTCCCTGCCTGTCTTACCAGCACAGATGCGATTGGAGCTGGTCTGCAATACTGAAACATGGCTCCTTGGTGCAGGGCAGGAGCTACTGTTGAAACACTGGGTATTGGAGAGAATTAGCAGGAGGCAGTAGCTGGTAGAAGTAGTGGATAAAGAGGCAGCAGTATGGGATGGCAGCAGCCCCTATCTGGGGGGGGGGGTTCTGAGCTCCTGAACCCGGCACGAGCCAGAACTGAGCCGGCCTGCCTGCCCGCCCAACTCCTAATACACTTTAAATGCAGAGCCGCAGCAGGGGTAGGTCCCGGACCCAGCGGGGCTGCTGGCCAGCCTGCTAAAAAATGTACTGGCAAGGGGCAGGGAGGGAAATGCATGTAGTTTATAACATAACCTATAACCTTTTGCTATCAGTTAATCGACTACACTATTACATCCCTAGTCCCTTTTGACATAGAAATCTATTGATCCTGCTCATGCAACTCCTACACTAGCTAGCTCACTCACTGCAGCTCTCTGGTTGGCAATCCATGACTTGCTTGGCCCAATATGGCAGAGGAGCACTCTAGTCTCTGAACAGATGCATGGGAACTGCACAAGTAATGCTTCAGCATCATGTTTGGGAGAAACTGGGTGAATCACAACAGGGAGTAGAGGACGAAGACTTAAAATTTGCCAACTCCTGTGGCAATATTTGGGGGTTTATATAAAGCCTCAGTTCTTGAAGACATGTGATTAAAAACAAATCACTGCTGAGATTCTCATATAAAGTAAGTTTCTAATCCTCTGGGCTGTGCAGACAAAAAAGACCTGAATGCATGTGAAAAGCTCAAAATGTAGAAGGCAGATAAAAAGAACCCAAAGTTTGTTATATTTAAACAGTCTTGTGATTTTTAAGCCAATTTCATTTGGAGACAAGGACCCAACTCCTTTTGAACATTTGGAGTTGGCAGGTCTATGACTATAGAGACCAAATGAGTACTTTCCCCCTAGACAGCACAACAGAGGTAGAAACCTTCTATCTTTACAGAGGTACGTTGTGTATGCACCTAAAAACTACAGTAAGAGTCTGTCATAAAAAATGAAAAAAGCTAGGAAGTTGGATTGTCTCCACATTCTCAGTAGTGCAGCACACAGAGCCTGGTACATGGACATAAAAAAATAAAACCATCCACACATTTTACAATGTGCCTGATTAACGATGTGCCAAGTTACTATACTTAGGCAAAGAATGTTGTAAGGACTAAAGAATATAAAGTAATTTTCTACTCATTCTGAAATAAAGAGACTGACATTTTATTGATCCATGCTATAAGTGACCATCCTCCTAAAATGTTACACAAAATTATTAATCTAGTCTTTCAGAAAGGGCAAGTTTTTAATTATGAATACTTTGAGGGAAGGTTAACTTTCAACTCATTTTTAACAACCATGTCCTACTGGGAGAGGAGAGGTAGAGAAGATTATTTATAATAAAGATAGAGAAAAAAAGAAAGGTAAGATATTATAACAAGTTTTACTGCATCTTTGTTTGTTGTAATAATCATGCCAAGACTTAATTCTAAAGTCACCCTGTGCAGACATACAGAGTCAGAACAAAACTAGTTTTATGTAGTAATGGTATCTGCAAGTGTTCCACATACCAGAGAATGTAACCTGCTGCTTTGACAAAGTTTACCTAGGATAATTCTAACCAGATTCTTCTTCTTCGTCTTCGCCCTTACCTCCTATGGGCCATCAACAATTTCTTTCTAACCAGATTAACAAACCCATTTTTCAAATAATTAATTAAAAGGTCTGAATTAAAAACTACTGAATTAAAATACACCATATACCAGATACTCATGTCACTGGTATGTCCATGCACTTGATAAAAGTTTTGGCTACCTAAGCACTTTCAAACAGGCTCTACAAAGTTTAGGAAGAAAAGAGAGAAAGCAGATGCTCAGTGTTTCCTCCTCCATAAATGGCATGAATAGCTCCTTTTATAAACACAATGCTTTTCATAATACTAAGAAGGCAGCAGATGCAAGGTTACACAGATTATTCATCAGCGGGATGTTTCCAAATAGTCTGGCACGTATCTCCAGCCACTGACCCTGTGTCACTCATACAGTATAAATGAGTAAACACTTCACAGTAAGAAAGTTCAGGGTCACCCAATTGCTAACTTCTGAAATGATGTTTAAGTAATTCATTCATAAATCATTTTAGTCTCATCCAGCATTCCAGTTACTAGAGTTATTCAAAACCAGTAACATTTAGCAAAAACTTCTTTATGCACTTATAAAAGAGAGGCAATTGCCCTTTTATGAATTCACAACTGTACAATTAAGTCTTAAGTCCTGGTGCCTTCTGCTAATCAAGTATTCCTGGTTTTCTACGTTTGTTCATGGAAGACAGCTGTATTGTCAGTTAAATATCAAGTACAATCAGATTACCTGTTCTTAACATAGCTACCGGTATGTCTATACTGCAACACTATTTCGAAACAACTAGCGCTATTCTGAAATAACTTAGTCCGTGTCTACACAGCAGGCAGTTATTTTGAAATAGAGTCAAGCTGGAGGACTTCTTACTCCGACTCCTGTAAACCTCATTGCACGAGGAATAAGGGAAGTCAGAGAAAGAGTGCTCTATTTCGAAATAAGTACTGTGTAGACGCTCCCTATTTTGAAATAAGGTATTTCCAAATAAGATACACAATTGATGTAGCTCAATTTGCATAGCTTATTTCGAATTAAGATCTGCAGTGTAGGCGCACCCTAAATGAAAGATGCTATGCTTCTAATCAGATTATTTTGTACTTAAAACTTACAAAGCTAAATTTTCTTTATAAGAATGCTATTGTCATACCACCAGACTTACACAGCATGTAGTGTTTCATAAAAGCCATGGATGGATGGATGGATGTAATTTAGAAAAGAAAGTTCAACACACACTCAATCAACTCTAGTTTAATATTTAGGGAAGGAAACCAAACCAGCTCTTCATATTCTTTCTATATAGCAAAGTAACACAATCCATTTATTTGAAGATTGAAGAAGCAAATCAACAGAACTAATTTTAATCTTAAAATACCAATTCCCAAATACAGCAGGCACAAGTGAGATTTCATTACCAGCAGCAAGATAGAAAACGTTATATATTAAAGACTTTTAGCAAAATCAAATAAATAATCCATAAAATGATGAATAAAGTTCCTACATGATGCTAGGAACTAGCTTCTATTTGGCAGTAAATAACCAATAATTTCTAATACATGTAAGTGGACAAAAGTTACATTACATAATATATAACAAGTTCCTCATATTCTTCCATAACACCGGGCACAAATATGTCATTTAAGTATAAACTATATTGACATCAATTAAGTAACATTTATTGCTAACAATTTAAATTTATATAAAATAGTAACTGATCCAACTACATTGTGAAACAGTAAAACAATTTTGAAAATTTTTAAATTGCAAATATAATGAATCCCGAGTAAGCCCAACCAATAGCCCAGCATTTCGCCAATTTTCGAAAATTAATCCCTCCCTCAGAAAAATGAAATAATTACTTTACCCACCCCACAGCCCCAATACCCTTCATCTCAGCATTTGAGTTAGCAGCTTCTACATGCCAAAGTAGTTGTTTCAGTCTCTCTGCAAATTCTGGCACACAAAAATGCGTTAGTTACACTTAGGTCATGTTACCAAACTTTCCTCAAACTGGTAACAACAAACTTTTTAAAAATTAAGTCAGAGTCTGGAAAAAATGGAAAAGCCCATTCATTCCCTGCCACTCCTCAAATCCCAAGGAGATATGGCACATTCCATTGCTGGGACACACCGATGTGGTACATCCCAGAGGCAAGAGCACCAGAACCTTTGTAGAAGTAGAGGGGCGAAGGCCAAAGTGCCCCCTCCCTCTCCAGAGCTGGCTGTTCCCGGGGTGAGCCTGCTGACCTCTCTTCTGCTGCTACAGCAGCCCCTGGTGGGCAAAAGATGTAATTGCAGCTGCTATCCAACAGACTATTATTTTGCAGGAGCCGAGAAATCAGCGAGGGACTTCACCAATCCTCGCCTACAGACAACCCTCTATCCTCAAACAATTATTTTCTAATAACTATGCAGCACACCTCCGTCATAATCATCCTGGAATCCACCCCTGCAATCAGCTCCAGTGCCAACTTTGTCCGCACATCTACACAAGTGATTTCATCATTGGACCCAACCACATCAGCCTCTATATCAGGGGCTCATTTAACTGACCTCCACTAATGTGATCTATGCCATCAAATGCCAACAATGCCACTCTGCCATGTATACTGGCCAAACTGGACGGTCTCTACGGGAAAGAATTAGTGGACACAAATCAGATATCTGAAAAGGCAACACACAGAAACCTGTTGGAGAACACTTTAACCTGCCCTGGCACTCATTAATGGATTCAAAGTCACTGTGTTGTTTCAGGCCAATTCCACAAGCCAAATACACACGGAAGTGTTGGAACTTAACTTCATTTACAAGTTTGGGACCCATCACAAAGGTATGAATAAAGACATCACCTGGCTAGCACACTACCTTCCACATCCTAATGACTTAACCAACCAAACAATGAGTACTTAAGAACAATTTGCACCTTCTCTATCAGCTTCATGCAACATGAACACTCTAAATCACTATTTTTCCCCCTTCCTTCTCTTCCCACCCCCCATTCCCTATTTATTTTGGAACTAGGCTTTTAATACTCCATTCATCTGAAGAAGTGGGTTGTACCCACGAAAGCTCATGATACCATCCACAAATTTTGTTAGTCTTTAAGGTGCTGCTAGACTATTCGTTGTTTTTAAGTTTTGTCCAGTTACAGACTAACTCAACTACTCCTCTGAATCTTCCAATTCTGCAGTTATATTTCTTTAATTAAAAAGTGGGTTGTGAGGCACCTCTCCTCATCTGCCCTTAGTGTAAGGAAGTCTTATCAGTGCCTGCTGTGGATCAGCTCCCTGACTCTACCAACCAACGGCAACACAAGCACTACTATTCAGGCCTCTCCAAGCCCCATACTCTCTGTACAGGCTAGCAACAGGTACACAATAATTCCTGAGTCCTCCAAGAGTCCCTCTGGAGTGCTCAGCCTTTATCACTGAGCATTCAAAGAATCCTTAGAGCCACTATTCCCACACAAACAGTACACACCAAATTCAACTCAGGATCACCGCTTTACTTCATACACAGCACTTTATATTTATATACACACGTCAATGTGTACATCTGAGAACAAAGAATGTAGGCTATAGTTCAGATTCCAGGATGCACAAGCAACAGAATCGTTAGCAGAAAGGTTTTTAACTTCTATATTTAGCAATGCTGTAACAACTGCTGATATACTGTGCCAAGTTCTGGTGTCTACAATTCAAGAAGCAAGTTGACAAACCGGAGACAGCTCAGAGAAGAGCCAGGAGAATGATTAAAGGACTTGATTTTGAAAGTTTGTCTTCCTGACCAGCACAAGTCGGTCCAATAAAAGATATGTCACCAATCTTGTCTCCCTAAAGGGTTAGAAAACATGCCCTATAGTGGACTCAATGAGCTCAACATATTTAGCTTGAGAGAATTAAAAGATGACTTCATTACAATTTATAAGTAGCTACATGGAGAACCAATATTTACTAATGGTCTCTTTAATCTTGCAGAGGAAGTTATAACATGACCCACTAGCTGGAAGTGAAAGTTAGACAAATTCAAACTGGAATTAAGATGAGAGTGATTAAATCACTGGAATAAATTTATCAAGAGTCATGGTGGATTCTTCATCTCAATGACAATTTTTAAAATCGATATTGGAAAGGTCTGCTCTAGGAATTATCTTTGGGGACATTCCCCCACTAGAGAAAGTCAGACTAGATGATCAGAATGCTCTGAAATCTATGAATCTATAAATGATATTAATACAAACCCTCAACAAGGAGACAGGTGTGTCAAGCCGTTGGGGGGGGAATAAGCCATTTAGATTTTGCCTGCAGTATAAACACAACCCTTCCAAGGAATCTGACTCAACACAGCAGTACTCAAGTTACTAACATGATTCCAGTTTGTAGTGGAATGCAGCAAAAATGCATCGACTATTCAATTAGTCAATTACACCATACTTATCATCCTTAACGTGGACTAGATCTTAATTATATTCCACAACCAGGCTAAAAAAAAAAAAAAAAAAAAAAAAAAATCAAGAATTTTTACATTCTAGACTCCTCAAGTGCATAGAAAACTGTTTTAGACACAAGAACAGCCATACTGGGTCACAACAATGGCCTATCTAGTCCAGAATCCTGACTTCTGACAGTGGCCAATGTCAGGCACTCTGAGGGAATAAAACTAACAGGTAATCACCAACTGAGCCATCCCCTGGCACCCATTCCCAGCTTCTGGCAAACAGAGACAAGGAAAGTTTTAGAGCATGGTTTTTGCATCCCTGCTGAGAATGATGTTTCCCTGTGCTGAGTACTGGACATATGGTAAAATTACTCATATTCAAGCAAGTTCAATGGCAGTCAATCATACAAACATTCTAATTAACATCAAGTTGACTGAGCAGCTTAAAAAGAAATACAGCATATTTGACTCTATTTATCTTATGTTTAAGGCTTTTGACTGCATATAGGGAAGGCGACACAAATATTCTTAGCCCATCCACACACACAGAAAGGGGAACACACACACACACACACACACACTCTCCCATTCACCTCTCACATGGGGAAGAGGAGAGAGGGTGATCAATTGAGCTAACTGTCACTGCCTGGCACTCTCCACTCTGCATACCTGGCTTAGAGATGTCAACATGTAGTCAACTACTCGATTAACTAGTAAGTCTAGGCTTAATGGTTAATCCTATCGACTACACGGGCTCCCTCCCCACTTGCTGCCTCTGTATCAGAAGCAGCAAGTGGGAGGGAGGGAACGGAAGCCAGTGCCCATGAGGTGCAGGCTTTAAGCAGGCTCCCCACGAGCATCTGATCCACCTTGTTTCCATTTCAGTTGCTAAAGACTACTAGTCAAATAAGTATGCCACCTTGCAAGTCCAGATAATCTGTTCTATTAACCACATATGCCTGTCTCCTTGTTATGGGCATTAAGTTATGTTTCACAGACAGCTACACATGGTGAGTATCTCACTACTGATTAAACAGCCACTCTCAAAAGAGAAAAATGAAGCAACTTTGCCAGAAGACAATCTTGTAGCTGACTGCAGCTGACCCAGCAGGTTCAACCAGCAGCACAGAATAATTCAAGATATGCAGATTCTCTGTTTTGTGGGGAGATAGCCACAAAGTAAAAGCTTTTGATGTTTGCCTTCTTTTCCAGGTCATTCTACCAGGGGTGGATAGCCTGCTTGACATTAATGGATTTTTGTAAACATAGCATCATAACCTCACAAAGATCTTCCTACATCACAAACTCCATTTCTGGTTCTGAAACCTTGTCTTAGTATGACCACATTCCTTCAACACACTATACTTTCCTGCATGCCACCCAGCTACTTGTGAATTCTGTCTAGAACTTTTGTTATTTAAGGTTTTTTCCTACCCTGCTGAATGAAATGTTCCATATGTCACTGAATATTCTACTTCTCCTTTGGGAAAGATATTTTAAACACACAACTGCTTACTCAACTAGCTCTGTGTTTAATGATTTCACAGGGCTCTGTCCAAGTAATAAAACAAATTTGCTAAAAGAAAGAAATGTGTAACTGATTTTAGTACAATAAGGCACTGAATAAACATTGGGGGTATTATTTTATACCACCTGAAGCACTTAGCATTCCTGTAGAAGTGACCTTGCTCCAAATTATTATAACTATGAATTGATGATGGACTTGAGAAGTGAGGATATTATGACATTAGGAAGGCAAGAGGTAAGGAAGTTGCAGGATATAAATATGCAGTTATGCAGTTACTCAGTTTAGTGTTTAATATATCCATAACAAAACAGAATAACTGCATAATTGCATACCTCCAATTGGAAATTTCCTTGCCTCTGGCCTTCCTAGTATCATAACATAGTATCCATCACTTCCGCTGTAGATACGTTCAGCAGAAACAGATAATTAAAAATAGAAAGACTGCTTCTTTAAGAGAAAAAAACCCCACATTAGCTATTTTGATATTTCAGATACTTGCCTTTATTTAACAGACGTTCCTCTCCCTCTAAATTGTCTCATGCCACATTATCTGCCATAGCAGATAACACAGGTTAACCTCACCTCTCATCTACCAACTGTGTGATCATTCCATAGTTTGAAACATCTGTTCACAGGGCATAGTAGATCTCCAAGTCTCTCTAAATATTTTTTTACTCAATGCACATGAGCACAGAAAATGAAAACCAGCCAAATGATACACATCACTTTGTATTTAACATCAACTACTAAGGTTAGCAAACTTAACTATCTGATGGTTTCTAAAAGTGAAGACTCCAATGTTTCTCAACAGCAAGAGTAGGCATAAAAGGATATGCAAAATACTAAATTCAAACTGTGAGGTACATGTTTGTCAACCGGCAGTCATTCCTTGAAGCATTTAGTCCACTTTCAGTCATCAACTGCTCTAGGTATATGCTTGCATACAATACTTGGAGAGTGAATTTTCAGATAAAGAACCCTCCTGGCCACACAATACTTCAGGCTGCAGGAAACAATTCTGGTGCCTCTCTCTCACTGCTTTTAAGGAGTTTTATTCCTAACCTCTGAACTTTTAGAATTTACTTAACTGTTCTACAAGACTGTGGCCTTGTCTTCAGTAGAAGCTTTAATTATTTATGCTTCATTTGATAGTACTGAACTATATTGTATTCATTCATGTGAATAAACCATGCACAAGTCAATGCATTCAAAACAGTAACCACAGTTTAAGATTTGTCCCGTCTCTTCACTGAGGGCACCCTAAATCAATTCAAGTGTGATGTGCTGTTATTTTTCACATCTGACTCAGCCCACAAAACTTCATTTCCCCCACCACACCCCATGCCCAATGTCCTTTTGTTCCCTCTGCCATGCACCCTCCAACTGAGCAGATTTAACAAAGCAGCAGAGGAACACAGAAATGCAACTGGAAAGAGGGGGAGGGGAGTGAAGCCATCTGCCAGCCAACTCAACCACAGATCAAGACCTACAAATTTCACCCAGTGGTCATCAAAACAGTACTCATGACCAGCAATTCACAGCTGGGTCAACTGCTTATGACAGTCAGAGCCAGAGCTGGGGAGCATTAGTCAGGTGAAGGAGGACATTCAGGGAGTTTTTGCAAAGGGCAGAACAGGAATTTTTGCTTATGATTAAGGTGAAGATTTTGTCATGGTTATTTTTAGTAACACGCAGACAGGTCATGGCAATAAACAAACTTCACAGGAGCCTGTGACCTGTCTGCGAATTTACTAAAAATAACAGGGGCGGGGGGACTGGATAGGGTAGAATGGAGTTCCATAGGGGAAAGGATTGACAGGCTGAGCCCCCACCATGGTAGGGGTTACAGACTTGACTCCAATGGCCAGAGCTCGGGATGCAGTGACACAGAGTGCACAGCCCCAACTCCAGAGCTGGGAGGGAGGGAGCACACAGCCCTGGGAAGCTGCGAGGGGGGTACACAGCTCTGGATGCAGCCCCTGACAGATCCCGCAGGGTAGGGGCTGCATGGTCCTGGTTACAGCCCCAGTTACAGGGCAGGGGTGCATAGCTCTGCCTTCAGCCCCTGCCAATTGAAGCTGAAGAAGTCACAGAGGTCAAGTAAAGTCATGGACTCTGTGACCTCTGAGACGAAATCCTTGGGGGTATGTCTACACTACCACCCTAGTTCGAACTAGGGCGGCTAATGTAGGCATTCGAAGTTGCAAATGAAGCCCAGGATTTAAATATCCCGGGCTTCATTTGCATCTTCCTGGGCGCCGCCATTTTTAAAAGTCCCCTAGTCCGAACTCCATGCCCGCGGCTACACGCAGCACGGAGTAGGTAGTTCGAATGAGAGATCTCTCATTCGAACTACCTACTCCGTGCCGCGTGTAGCCGCGGGCACAGAGTTCGACCTAAGGGGATTTAAAAATGGCGCCCGCCCGGGAAGATGCAAATGAAGCCCGGGATATTTAAATCCCGGGCTTCATTTGCAACTTCAAATGCCTACATTAACCACCCTAGTTCGAACTAGGGTGGTAGTGTAGACATACCCTGGCTTACTTATGATCCACAGTTTACTCAACTGCTTAGGATATCAGGGGGATGCTAGTAGAAGGACTGAAGGGGAGGGCACAATCTGGAAGCATTTCTAGTGTGATGCAGGGGGGGGAACACAGGTAGATTATATGGAATGGAGGTGGTACAGCAGAGGGAAGAACAAAGAGTGAATTCTTAGCTAGAAATCTAAAGGAGATTTGCCAGATGTTACAGCTCTCAGAATTAACAGCCCATCATCTGTGTCAGTAACATGTATCCACACTGGTACTCAATCAATTTGATCTGCACAGTTAGTGTGAAACAGTTATTGCATACTCCTACTAAGTTCTGCAGTAAATGCCACGGTATTTGCTTACCTCATAGTCAGCTGAAGCACTTTTGCTTGAAATATGCATTGCTTTAAACACCCAATTGAGGCAGAGCAATCACTTATCAAGGTAAATTTCTCCAGCATGTACAAGACCTAAAACACTCATTACATTTCTGTGCAATTACTCCAATTATTTAACCTTTTATGCTTTGAGCTTCAGAAACAGAGCAATTCAACTTCTGGTAAAGGCCCCATCCTCCCCATATGGGACCGCCACCACTGGTAATATCAAAGAACTGTCTTGGAAATATGCAACAAATCTGTTAATCACTGACACAAAAATTTAAGAAAGTTTTGCATTACCCAATAAATTATATTTTAAAAAGGTAAAGTCTGTAGCTAGTCCCCAGACACAGTATTTAAACAGAGCATAAATGTATCTCTTTTAATGTGACCTGTCCCATTGCCACTCTCCCTCTGAGTCTGTACTAATCAATGCCACTACTACAATAGGGAAAAGGCCATAAAAACAAATAGGAAAATGAAACAAGAGTGCCTTTTCTCGTTAATGTATTTGTCAAGTTTAGGAGCAAGGTATTGAAAAGCTACAGGCTTCATGGTGTCCTATCAAAACAAATTCCCTAAAAGGGCTGATGAATAGAGTCCTGAATCTCAGAGACCTATGAATCCACTTCTTTATCCCAGGCAAAAATAAATGAAATAGCAAATGATTAAAAATTAAATCATGGAATCACTAAACCTCACAATACAATCACACTGCCTTTCGTTAAGTGCCAGATCCAATGTCTACTGAGGTCAGTGAAAAGACTCACAATGGATCAGATCCTATATAATAACTTCAATCTTCTACATATCCCAAGAGTGGGCTTGCTATATGCAGTATAAACTATAATAAAATAACAGTCAATTTCACTGTACTCTAGTAACTGTTCTGTAATTACAAAAAAAGGTAACAAACCTAATAATTATTTTGTAGTCTCAGATTTCTTAAGTTGATTTAGCCTGGCTTCTATGTTTTCCACCTTTGTTTCAGAAGAAGTTCATAACCGCAGTGTCTTAAAATAGGCATTTTATGGACTGAACAATTCTGATGACTACATGCAAGTAAAAATTGGTTTAGTATGTTACATGACTTAGCTTAGAGCATTATTTTTTGCTGTTACTCGATGCCATCAGTTACACCAGTTCTCTTTCTTTCCTTCTCAAAAACTTTCCCTTTAGAGCACAGATAATAATTTTATTTCTTAACAAATTAAATGAGATTAGCTCTAGAAATCCAAGGCTCTGGCAAAAACTCAAGGACAATCCTGGATGTTACTGCCAGGGAATAATTTGAGATTCTAATAAGTAGTTCAGCCTTTAGCCTTTGAGGATAGCAGCTCACAAAAGCTCTTCAGCAGCAAAAGTAGGCCAGATAAGGGAATGTCATAACCTACCATTGATAAGCCACTGTACTAAGTTTTAGACACAATGTACACCTGAATAAAAGTGTAGGACTCAAATAGCACTGTGCTTATGAGGATTCATGGGGCAGCCATTCTTCTTTCATAGGCTTTAGTGTTAAATCCTTAGCTTGAGTGCTCATGTAATCTACTAAATTTTTGGGGGGGGGGGGGGGGGGAATGTCCATTTTGTCATATCTGAATAATTTAAACTCATGGTTTCCTAAACCGTGGGCTCATTACCTCCAGGAAGGTCACAGCCACCATCCTTTTCTTTACAGTCTGATGGGTGAGGGATCCCAATTTTTTGTTGTTGCAATGTGGTCATGGTGTGAAAAAGCTTGTAACTACTGACTTAACAGGTCCTCTGTAAAGAAACATTAAGCTGCCTCTTTTCAGCAGCATCATAAACTGCTACTGTAGGTAAGGTTTCTCACCCTTTTTTTTATAAAGTACTCCTTTAAAAAAAATGTATAAGTACCCCCAGTACCTACAGTTTTCAGACACACAAAACATTTTTTTCTACCATTGCAACACATTTGTTTAAACAACTTAATCGTAGTCGGGCGGGCAATGTACTTTTTACACCCAAAAATTTCAAAAATAATAAAGCGCTGTAAAACTTAAAACAAAAATTCAGTTTTCTCCAAATTTCAGTTGTGTTGACGTATCCCCCAGACTTCTCTCAAGTACCCGTGAGGGTACTCATACCACTGGCTGAGAAACACTGCTCTAGGTAAATGACCATCACGAGATCTTTGCACTACAATGAGACCCATACTCTTCCTTCAGTTGAGACCAATTGCTTCATCTTTCAATCATGTTTTTTCTCACAGGCCAAAGAAAATGACTAAAGTCCCAGGCATGCTCATAAGCCCTGTCCTTTTGCCTAGCTTTGAGTCACTGGAACTACAAACCATATTCATGGTGGTGGTGGGTGAAAAGCAAGATATGAGTTACAAATTAAAAGAATTCTACACTAGCAGATCAGTTTTAAGTTTCTTACTGCTTTGTTGTCTAAAGACCAGAGATTTAGTTTAAAATTGTCTCAATTTATCATCCTGTACCCCTCTACTGAAATCAGGGCAGAATTAGACTCCTGCAAACTAAGCAGACCATTGAAGTTAAACAGTAAGGCTGATCTTGCCACAGAGGGCTTCTATAAATAAAATTCAAGCTCTAATGTACAGAAAAATAAGAACTACTAGCATACCAGGCAATATTCGTCCAATCAGAGCATCTAACAACCAAAATGATTCCTCTTCGTTCTTTGTAATAAGAATCAGGTATCCAGCTAGGAAATTCATGCCCTGAAATAAAAATAAAGCTTTTTATAACGTTTCCGCTTACTTCAAAAGTTTAACTTCACAATACCAAACATGAACTTCAAAGTACTGACTGACTGAAATAAAAGGAAAAACATTGTACCTGCATGTTCCTAGAAAGATACGAGAGAGAGAATAATTCACAAAATGGACAGGATAGAGGAAATTTATTAACAAAGTCTACCAACTGATTAAGCTACTACACCTGGCCAATAAAAAAGCTTAAGGAAACCGGGGAAGGAAAGAAAAAACAAAACACTAAAAAATTAAAAAATAATGTATGGACTACTTTTCTTTTTTTTTTTTTTTTTTTTTTTAATCCCAAAGTCCTTCCCAAACAATGTAACAGGTGATACTTTGACCAACACTGAAACGTAGCTATCTCTGGAGTGGAGCTAATAGTGCTCAGTAATACTGCCTAACAGTTCCAGGTGGAGTATGCCCTACCCCAGGGGTGAGCAAAAGCCTCTCAATGGGCTGGATCCGGCCCGCCTAGGGCTTTAATCCGGCCCACAAGGCCAGGCACCGCCCCCAGCGCAGCGGCCAGCAACCTGCGGCATGAGTGCCACTTATGGCACGCAAGCCGATTTTCAGCAGCACGCAGGAAGGAGCTCAGCCCCGCCCCTCCTGCCCCACACAGCCACTGAAGAGTGCTCCCTCCTCCCTGCGGCAGCTCAGGCTGTGGTTGGAGGAGGCAGTGCTGGGGCTGAGGCTCCTCAGCAGCGCCTTGGTCAGGAACAGAGGCGCTGCCGCCGTGGCCACGCAGTCCAGGAGGTGCCACTGCCACAGCCAGGCGGTTTGCGGCTGTGGCAGCAGCACCTCCGGCCTTCAGGGCCAGCCCCAGACCACGTGGGCAGCAGCCTTGGGGCCTCCGAGGCTGGCCCCAGACCACAGTGGCAGCAGAACCTGTGGGGTGGCCCCAGACTACGTCAATAGTGGCAGCAGGGCCTCCGGGGCCGGGCCCGGACCACGTGGGTTCCAGCAGCGAGGCCTCCCTCTAGGGCAGCCAGGACAGCGTGGCTGCAGCCGTTGCTGCAAGAGGGCACGAAGTCAGGTAAGGTCCCCCCCCTCGTGTCCAGACCCACCCCACCCCAATCCCCAGCACCCCCAGCTTGTTCTGACACCCTCCCTTGCTCCTGCTCCCTCCACCTGGCCAGACACCCTACTCCCAGCCTGCTTCTGTACCCCAGCTACCTCCCAGATCCTGCACCCCATCCCTATCCTACTTGCTGGCAGCCCTGTCTCGCACACTGTACCCCTCATTTTTGTCCCTACCCCAGAGCCTAAGAAGGTCCATAAAATCCACTAGCTCCAGAACCCCAGAAAATCTGGTTTATGGGAAGCCCTGAACTTCAGTCCCCCCCTTCTCCTGGGGCACCAGAGGAGTGAGGATGTCTCAACTGGAGCCACATCAGTGAGCGTTGGGGGGTTTTGGAGGAGTTTTTTTTGCTTCCCACTTGTGTGGTCCCCAACTGATTTTTCTGTGGGTCCCCAACCCAAAAAAGGTTCCCCACCCCTGCCATAAATAAAGAAAACATTGAAACCTTTTGTGTTGGACATAATATTTTACTTTAATTAAAATGAAGTTTGATAAACTAACATAAGAAAGTTAAAACACTTAATCTGTTTCATAATTTAAATTAAACTATTTTCACTAGCTGCAGCTGGTTCAGAAAATAAGGTCACCGCACCCAGCCTGCCTTTGCCTCCCCCAGCACACAGATCCGTGAATAAGTTAAATCACAGTTCGCCACTTCTGAAAGGTTGCTGACCTCTGCGCTAAAAGGTAAGATCTGCATCTTAATTTATTTATTAATGAAACTGCTGTAAGTAGGATTATTATTGATTTTAAAAAGTATCACCAGCACTCGGACCCATACATAGAGGTGAATAAACCAAATCTTGGCACACCACCTCTGAAAGGTTGCTGACCCCTGCCCTAGTGCGTTACCTGAGAGCCGAAGACGCATGAGCCCTTTCAACTGATTCTATTTAAAGGGCTTGCATTTGCTGGGCGTCTGCGTTGCCTGGCAGCCACCCGGCAGGCGCAAGCCCTTTAAACAGAAGCAATTGAAAGGGCTCACAGCTCTCAATCCCACTGGCCCATTGCCTTAGAGCTACCCAGGAGGCGCGAGCCCTTTCAATGCTACTATTCAAAAGGCTTGTGCCTGCTCTGTAGATGCCAGGCAACAGGTTAGCAGCAGTGCCAGGAGCTGCCGGCCATGTTATGTGAATTCCAAACCTCCACCCCAGACAACTTTGAGAGGAGGCTAGCCCCTAGCATTCTGCCATCTGCTCCAGGTCCCTTCCATTGGCCAGAAGTCAGGGGGCAGGGACCCGAGGCCAAGCAAAGTTCCCAGCAGTGTAGTTCTCAACCCTGCCCCTTCCACCCAAGGCCACTTCCGAAATTTGTGAAGTGGCCCCCCTTCAAAAATTATTGCCCATTCTTGCTCTATTCAGTTCACACTTCACATGCAGTTTAGCAAAGCAAATAGGAAGTAAGGGTACATCTACACTACAGAGGAAAATCGATGCTGCCGCTTTCGATCTTCCAGGGCTCGAATTAGCAGTCTAGTTCAGACAGCTAACTCAAAGTGAAAGGGGCACTCTGATCAATGCCAGTAACCCTGCTTTCACAAGGAGTAAGGGAAGTCAAAGGAAGAGGGTTCTTCCTTCGACTTCCTGCAGCGTAGACAGCGCCAAAAGCCGAGTTAGCTACTTTGACGTCAGCTATGCAGTTACCGTAGCTGATATTGCATATCTTAATTCAATTTTATCCTGTAGTGTAGCCATACCCTAACAAAGGTGCAATTCCACCAAGCTTTAAAGGTGCAGTTTATGCAGGTATTTGAAGTGCTTTTGTCCAGAACTAAAAAACACTATGTATTGTTTTTATTTGCACCTTCATTTTGCCAGATGTCTTTCAATCGCTAAGGAAGCCAGTTCCTGCCTTACAACCTACAACAGGCAGACATACAAAGCGTGGGAGATAGGGCTATATATGTTAAGTATTAATTGGCCTCTTCCTGATAGTGCAGTGTGTTGAGCTTTTGAGGATGGATTTCAGAGGAAGGACAATATATAAAATATATAGACCCTGGTTCAGGAATAGAATGTGTTTAAAATTAAGCATATGCTTAAGTAATGCTTAGAGACTATCTTTAAATAATCCATAATATTAGTTCAATCACACAATTAATTTTAGCAACATTATTAGGAGGATTTACCTTATAGCATTTTATAAAAACTTTTGGCATTTAGACTGAGAGGTTTTTTTAAAAGTGTCTTTCTTCTGATATAAGGAGGATAGCATCTAAAACTCTGCAGCACAAGAGCACACAAGAATAGCCTCTGGTGTTTAAATTCCTCAAAACATTTTTAAGAAGCCAATGTAAAATTGTCATTCAATATTTACAGGCTGTGGAGGCTCATGTCAAATTTATACTTGTTTATTGTGAATCTTAGAAATGCTCTCCAATTTCATCCTTTTGTGTTCTCCATGGCCTCTTTCCCCTTTAACTCTCCACCACCAGTGTTGTCTATGGCGACAGGAGATAAAATTGTCTCACTGTACACAAGCAAACAATTCCAGCTACAGCTCAAGAAAGAAGAGAGCAGCGCCAAAACCGAAACACTCAAAGGATTTTGGAAACCAAAAATTCTTGTCTGGACTGAAATCCGATTTCTTGAATTCATATGGCTTTGCTCACTTGTCTTTTGATATACAATGCCAAAACAGCTCTGCAATTTGAATTTTAAAATATTCACTCTGTTCTAGACATTCATTTTCCATCTTGAAGCCTTAATATTAGTTGTTGAATTTTACAAAATTCTGAAGTTGCCTGGGTACATGTTGCATCTGTGTTGCTTGGCCTTCTGCTTGGAAGACAGTTCCCAGGTTGACAGATAGTTTGATAACTGCATCCATGGTGATAAGATACTTACTATTTGGCACTTAACATAGCAGACACAAAGCCTACTTTAAAAAATATATTCAAAAAGCAAAGAATTTCACTAGATGTGCACACATTGATAAGAATTCCATAGGACTACAGCAGGGGTGGCCAACCCATTACAGGCGAAGAGCCAAAATAGTGGTGGATACAATGCAAAGAGCTGAGGGAAAAAAGTTGTTGGTGGGGGGGGAAGCCCAGCTGCTGTTTGGTTGAGCAAAAAAAAGTGGGGGGCCCAGACACAGCCCTTTTGAGAGCACTGACCTTTTAATGGCAGCCATTTTGACATCTGCACCGGCGTCCCGTGCAGATAGAAACACGCTGCCCCTTTCTGAGTTGCAGGTGCGGGTGCAGGAGCTGCAAATTTTTCTTCCAGGAACCGCATGTGGCTCCTGAGCCACAGGCTGGCCATCCCTGGACTGCAGTACAGAATGGCAATTTGAAACTTAACTCTCTGGTTGGGCACTTTTTAGTGGTGACTGTAAACTACAGTAGCATTATCAAAACATTTTTCTGGAGGATCTATAGTTAATACAGGGTGGACCTCCCTGATCCAGCACCCTTGGGACCTGACTGGTCCCAGATGAGGGATTTCGTCTGAACAGGAAACACCATTTTTGCCTCGCCCTGCCACTGAGCTGTCTTGTCACTAGCCCTCCACAGGGATTCTCTGGTTCGGCAACATCCGAGGTCCTGCTGGAGTTATGAGGCTGAACTTTACATAGACAAATTTTCCTCTTACGTGTCTGTCAGGAGTTTGAGTTAAAGAGATGTTACAACCAAATCTACTAAAGCTAGATTTAGACAATATACTGCTAGAACAATGGTCACCAACCAGTAGATCAGGATTTACTGGAAGATCTTGGAGCCTCTGACAGGTGATCCTAACAGCTTTGGTGAGGAGGCTATTAAGTCCCAGCACTTCATCTGAGCCTTTCAGCACTGCTGCTCCTGCCCTCTGCCTTGGAGGTGCCCCCCCACTCTCAGGAGTCTCCTGGTTGCTGTGCAGGGCACAGCAAGAAGAGATGGGAGGGGGTGTGATGTCAGGGTGCCCCTCTTTCCACCCTGTACCCCATCGCCACACACAGCAGGGGGACAAGGATGGAGAGAGTTTTCTGGGTGCTTTGGGAGTGGTGCAGGGCCAGGGTAGGGGTGAGCCTGCCTGAGCCCACTGCATCACACCCAGAAGCCACCTGTGGTAAGCAGTACCCAGTTGGAGCCTGTATTCCGAACCCCGGCCCCAATCCTGAGTCCCTGTGCACCCACACTCCCTCCCAAAGCCTGCACTCTGAACCCCCTCCTGCACTTCAACTCCCTGTCCCTGGCTCAGCTCAGAACCCCTCCCACACTCCAAATCCTCTAGCCCAAGATCAGTGTCTGTATTCCTCTACCCCACCCCAACCCTCTGCCCCCAGACTGATAAAAGTAAGTGAGGATGGGGGAGGGAGGATGGAGTGAGCAGGGCGGGGCCTCGGGGAAGGGACGGGAAGAATACAGGACAAGGGTGTTTGGGTTTGAGGTAGATCCTGGATTGCACTTAAATTCAGAAAGTGATTTCATGCTTATAAAGGTCGGAGACCACTGGTCAAGAATGTCATATGGCCACTAGTAATCCACTACTCAAAAAACTTCTCCAGAAAGATAATGGAAATCAAGACCTGATTTGTAAGAGCTCTTGTAAAGGGGCCATTTTTAATAAATAAGAAGTTTTCCATATCTCTCTAGTATAGCAAGTAGCAAAACAAGTTAGGGGGCCACACACAGGTGAGAAGCAAAACAAAAAGAGGAGGGGGGGGGGAGAGAGAGAGAGAGACTCACCCACTCACCCTCAGTTCAGAGCACTGGAGAGCCGCTCGCACTACAGCCTGGTGGAGGGGTGCTGAAGTTCAAAGACACGCGGCTGGGCTGGAGTGCAAGTGCCAGCTCAGCCCACTGCTAGGGATCGGGGGGGGGGGGGGAAGCCCCAAGCCTCACCACAGGCCAGTTCCAAATAGGCCAGTGCTGGATCCAGCCCAAGAGCTGTAGGTTCCCCACCCGTTTTAGTTTATGTTCACTTGAAAAGGAAGGAAATTGGGTGAGCACACATTGCTAGTTGATCTTGCTTAAAATGATTAATTTAAAATGACTCAAGCGTGAGACTGGAAGGGTATTATTAACAACTGTTTCTAGATTATGTTTAGCCTTCCCCACAACCTTGCCCATCACCCAAAAATGTAGTTTCAAATTAGCAACAATAATATTGCAAATGTCTTTTTAAATATCTATCGAAAGTTACATACCTGGCAGTATCCCACTGTTTTATTATGGTGCCCATATGCTACTAATACATTGTAGAGTGTCTGCTGTAAACAGGGATCAGCAGTTTTGCGGAATTGTACGTTATCTGGAAATGTTCTGTTCATGTCTAGAAAAAAAATGAAAGGACCAAATATAAGCCATGTTGCCATGTTCCCCAATATTACCACTGTAAGATGTACAACTGAAATCTGACCATGGACTCACAGAAAAGGAGATGAAGTTAGCAAAGCACAACCTGAAACCTTTATATCAGCTCATTGGCTTATAGTTCAGAGAGATCCATTCCTAGAAAGAGTACTCTCTGCAGGCTTACAGTGGGTGGCTTACAGTCTCAAGCCGGACTCAAGGCAGAGACTGATCTATTGGCAAAACCAGGAAATGGCTATATTTCATCTCTTCAGCAATTTAAACTATGTACAAAATTTATCTAGTGCAGTAGTCAGGTATTAGCTGAGGTGCTGGAAAGACATTCTAACAATAGATCAGTTTTGTTTTCAAAGAATCAGAATTGTCTTTTGCTGAAGTCATCTATCTGGATTAGCACTAAACAGTTCAGTTCCAAAAGATTCAGATCTCATAACTGATCATGTGTGTTTGACTCTAACCTAAAATAAAAAAAACTACACGTTGTAACATCCTGGAAAAAAATCTGCTTCTTAACTCACGCAAGGTCATACAGGAGATGCCTACCACTGTACTTCAAGATTAGTCTTACCTAACATATGTGATTAAACCATTTCAAAACTGTCAGTCCTTAAAAGGGGACCATCAGGCTAAATTTGGTCCAAAATTTAATTCTGTGAAAATATGTTCATACTGAAGAAAATAAAAATATTTCCATGATTTTTAAAATTTTAATTCTAACAGAAAAACGTAACCTATCTGCTGCAGTGTTTGCGATACACATAAAACAGTGAAACAGTGAAAGTGCCTAGAAGCGGTCTAGTTTATTATTGTTTAAAGAGAGAAAAGCAAGACATTAACAAGCTGCATGAATAGTGAAAAATAAATTTAACTTTTAAACTTTTCAGGGTATTTAAACATCTAAGGAAAGTTATATAAATTAAATTAATATATAATTACACATGGGTGTATGTACATGTAACTGCACATACACACACACCTGTCATCAACTTGTTACATGACCTTTATTGCTCTCTGGAGCACAGAGCACATTCATACATACAAATTTTTAAAGTAACAATGCCCCTTTAACCAATTTAATTATCACCTACTCAGCTTTGATGCTGTTTAATACCCAAGGCCACACTAAATTATTTAAATATAACCAAAATGTTTGAGTCAAATATAAGCAACAAAATAGAAGTCTAACGTCCCATGCAGATATATGCCTAACCTCCTTACAGCCTAGGAAATATTTCCTATTTTATCTGCTTTTCCTGCTTAAAGGAAACAATTTGTTATGAAAAAGACTTCCATGATAAAAGCTTAAACTGGGAACAGCCATGAGAAGAAAACCCCTAAAAAAAACCATGGCTTGTGCTACAAAATTCACAGCCAAGATAAATTGATTGCTCTAATCACCACTTTTCCATTTAAAGTCAGTCAGTTATGGAGTGGTGGGACAGGGAAACATTTATAAATCACTTCCTGTGTACATTTTTTTTTAAAAGGAAAACCAACAGTCATTAACAGGTGTCTGTAACAATCTGGTAGTCACAGGCTACAGAAAACTTGCTTTGTCTCTGTTGGTAGAAATAGCAGGATGATATCTACATAAGCAAAAAAAAAAAACTTCTATGAAAATAAAGTTACAATAAAATGCGCACACACTACATTGTACATTACTGACTACAGTAGAGTCCCGATTATCCAACCTAAACAGGACCGACAGGTGGTCGGATTACCAAAAATGTCGGATAATAGGGACTCTACTGTAGCCGGTGCCGCTTGGTCCCCATCACTGCCTTGCCCTGCCCTTCCCTCCCTGCAGCTCCCAGGCACGGGCCGGGAGAATGGCCCCGCCCGCTGCCCCGTTGCTCTCCTGGAGCCGCTGATGCCACTCCTGCCGGAACCGCTTCATCCCCGGGAGCTGCAGGCATCAGCGGCTCCAGGAGAGCAACAGGGCAGCGAGCGGGGCCATTCTCCCGGCCCGCGCCCTGGAGCCGCTGATGCCGCTCCTGCCAGCGCCACTTTGTCCCAGGGAGCTGCAGGGTCGGATAAAGCGGAATGTCGGATTACCAAAGGTCGGATAATCCAGACTCTACTGTACTAATTTAGGACCAGGTTAATATCCAAAGAATCAAGCTAAAGATTCTGGCTTGCTGACTTATGAGCACTCTTCCTCTGTCTATGCTAAGAAGGGTGACCAAATTCCTAAATACCTATTCTCTTAGGGTATGTCTACACATCAGAGTTAATTTGAAATAACAGCCGTTATTTCGAATTAACTTTCCTAGCGTCTACACAGCCAAACTGCTATTTCAAATAGCGGAGCGCTTATTTTGAATTTGGTAAACCTCATTCCATGAGGAATAACACCAAATTCGAAATAGCTAAATCGAAATAACCGCTGTGTAGACGCTTATTTCGAAATAGGGGGCCTCCAGCCCTTCCCAGGGTGCCCTGGTGGCTACTCTGGGCACAACCAGGAAAACTGTTCTGCTCCCCGCCCCAGCCCCGGAGCCCTTAAAGGGGTAGATTCTGGCCACAGTGCCTGTGCCAGCTGCAAGCCTGCCAGCACAGAGCCAGCAGTCCGTGCACCTGGCCCAGCATAAGCCAGCAGCCCAGTGGCACCCAACCCTCCACCGCTCCCCAGGAGCAGGCTGGCAGCTCCCAGGAGCCTGCCAGCAGCTCCCAGGAGCCTGCCAGGGGCCGCAAAAGGCAGGCGCCTTCCTGGTCTAGTGCGGAGATCGTGGACCTCATTGAGGTTTGGGGGGAGGCCTCCAATGTCCACGATCTCCGCACTAGACACAGGAACACGGCCATCTACAGGCGGATGGCTGGCAGCCTGGCCACCAAAGGCCACATGCGCACGCAGGAGCATGAAAATAAAAGAGCTGCGGCAGGCCTATGCCAGGGCCTCAATGGGCAGCTCCCAACCAGGGGCTGACCTGCCCCTATTACAATGCCCTAGACTGCATCCTGGGGGGGGGGGTCCGTGCCCCCCAGGTGGTCATTGACCCTGGGGCAGAGGGCCCTGCCCATGACACCCAGGAGGAGGAGGACGATGGCCAGGAGCAGTAGGAGCCTGGAGGAAGCGTGCCCCGCACCCAGGACCCCCGAGCCATCCCAGCAAGCCTGTCGCCAGTGTCATCCGAGGCCGGGGAAGCCTCGACATGTGAGTGCCATCACTGTCCCCTTATGCGGGGCGGGGGGGGGGGACCAGGGACCGCGCCCATGGGCCTTGCTGACCACGGAGCACGCAGCAACCTGTGCATGTGCTGTGCCACCCTGGGCACGTGGCCCCGGCTGGCTGCCACACAGGGACCCTGGCCTGTTACCCACACGCATGTATGTATGAAGGCACATGACATGCTCCTGACCCTGGGGAAGGACACTGCACGATGCCCTACCTCCACAAGCTCCCTGTACACAGAGGCAGGGCGCATCTCCCCTTCCCCCCCCACACACACACACTATATACAGCACAGGGGCCAGCTCACACTCCGGGGATAGCAGGACATGATGGTGCTGACACCTGCCGTCCTCGCCTTGCAAAGGGGGGCTGGGCTTCACCCACTGTGTCCCCAGGGAGAACTGACCACTTCTCGTGTTTCTCCACAGCTGCAGCAGCTGTGAGTGCAGGGTGCACTACCCCGCTCAGGACATCCTCCTGCACCCGGGCCCTCAGCAGGCTGACCCGGAACCAGGAATACCACCAGTGGCAGCACCTGGAGCTCCTGCGAAGGCAGGTCCACTGCCAGGAGCACTGGGTGCAGGAAGACCTGCAGCTGTGGTGGGAGAGCTTGCAGGAGCTGCTTGACCAGGGGCGTGCCATCCATGGCCACCTGCAGACCCTGGTGCAGAGATTGCTGCCTGCTGCCACTCCAGCCCCTGCGACCACCTCACCTATTGCTCCTCCTCCCACTCCTGCTTCTTCCTCCCCCCCCGCCCCACCTTCGAAATAACGCTGTAGTGTAGACATACCCTTAGTTGGCACATCTCTTGTGAAAATACTTGGTGTGAAAGCTTTTCCACCACACAGATAATCCATATTTTACTAAATCACAATTCCATAGAAGAAATCACATTTTTCCAATAAAGTGCAATATAAAATCTTGCTGCTAACAATACAAAAAATGAATTTGTTGTTCTATTTAAATGTTGATCATTTACTGGGGCATTAAGCAATCAAGTTAAGGAATCTATAGGATGCTGGAGTTTAATAAATGGATTATGATTACATGACAAAAGTACTCTTTGGAAGTTGTTGGAGCTGACATTTCAGATATGGTATTTCCCTTTTAGTTATGTAAAAAAAAAAAAATTTCAGAAGCTGATCCAAACAAATGTATTTCTTGTACAACTCGAAAGCCCCCCCACAGTTAAAGTGTCAACTCAAATTTATTTTTCATTGCTATAGCAGATTTTACAACAGAGGTAGGGGAAATTTGCCTGATTTTATGTAGGATTTTAACACATCCCATTATATTTAGCAACAACTATATTAGTAGTTCTCAAACTGTAGGTTGGGATCCCAAAGTGGGTTGCAATCCCCTTTGAGTGGGGTTTGCCAGGGCTGGCTTACACTTGCTGGGGCCCAGGACAAACACCAAAGCCCCACTACCCAGGGCTGAAGACAAAGTCTGAGGGCTTCAGCCCTCGGTAGTGGGGTTATTATAGCTCCTGCCTGGGTCTGAAGCCCTTGAGCTTCAGCTTTGGCCCCCTCACCCAGGCATGCGGGCTCCTGGGGTCATGTAATTTTTATTGGCAGAAGGAGGTCACAGTGCAATGAACTTTGAGAACCCCTGAACATCCTCCTCCTGATGGACTAAGGCCTTTTAGAGTATTATAGAATATTTTACGGTGGTTTAAAAAGGAACCAAGGTACAATAGCTAAAGTATCAGTGAGAGTGCAGAATTTACCTGCCTTTTCTTGAAAGGTTTATACCAATAATAAAGACTGCAAGTTTTCCAGAAGGATGTATAAAAACTACATATCCAAAACAGAATTTAAAAAAAAATCAGCTAATTTAGTTTTTTTCTGCATTCACATCAGAAGGCAACATTTAACCCTTTTAAAAAAGACCTACAGTATGAAAATAAGAACTGGAATAAATTTGACAAGGCAGTAAAGATAAAGAACCCAGTATGAAAATAGACAGTTAAGCCCCGATCCTGCAATGAGTGCCACAGAGTCAGATGCTGTGGGCCATGAGAAGGCCCAGGAACCTTAACAGAGCTGCCCAGAGGGCTGAGGGTCAAAAAGATCGGGGGGGGGGAAGGGCGTATGTTGGGAAGAGGCTAGTAGCTGCCCCTCTGTAATCTGTTTTTAGTAAAAGTTCTCAGGCATATTTTTAAAAATTAAATACTTATGCTTTAATAATATAAGATGGTAAATCAATGCTGATATCAAATGCAGAACGCAAATCAGCTAATTCCTTCCTCAATTTACTTCTTTGCTGCAATCCTGATGAGAAAATTTCTCTGTTATTCTCTCATCATTATAGCATTTTGACACCTCACTCAGAAATAAGCATTTCTTCCTCCACTGCAGTACTGCCAACCACATGCATTCAAAAATCATGAGTTCAGCCCTTAAAATCATGAGCTTTTAAATATAAGTTTGAGGTTCTTTGGTTCCTAAATTTTGTTATTTTAATAACTGAAATGGCATTCAGCTGAAGCCAAATATGAATCTGCAAAATTGACAGGAACACAAAGTTTAATTAAATTTAAGTTGTGTATATCTTAATTCTTTTCTATTTTCTCCTGCACTATCACATATGGCCTTGTTGTTATCTCCTTTCTAGCCACTTTTTCCTATGGCCTTCGACTTATTCTCTTCTCTCCTTTTTACGTCTATACAGGGATAAAAGACCACATAGCATGGCTACCACTGGCCTGGATCAGTTGACTTGGGCTTGGGCTATGGCCCTAAATATTGTTGTACAGGCAGTCAGACTCAGGCTGGCAAAGCACTCGATCCCGTTTTTTCAGTTCCTCATTCTCTTATTCACTATTAATTTTAAATCCCAAGATCTCCAGTTCTCTCTGTCTGTCTTTTCCTCCCTCTAGTGGGCCTTCCAAATCCTTATTTCTTCCTATAACTCACTTGTATTCCCTTTCCCCTTATTCCAGCACAGCACTGTGTTTCACAGACTGGCTTAGCCAGTCACCTGCTGTCCTGGTGAGATCCCTGGTTTTATTGCCTAGTATTGCAGAGAGATTGTGCTCACTGCCTTTGTTCTCTAGGCCAGTGGTTTTCAAACTATGGATTGTGAGCCAGTACTGAGTCATGGAATGTCAGGCACTAGGTCTCATTGCTGCAGGGTGATCAGGTGACCAGTGGGGGTGTTAAGGCAGACTACCTGCCTGTCCTGGCACCACAAACTGGGCTGTGCCCTGGAGATGGCTGGCAACAGGTCTGATTCCTAGGTGGTGGTGAGGGAGTGCATAGGACTCCCGCGCACTACCCCTACCCCAAACACAAGCGCTGCACTCCCATTGGCTGGGAATGTGCTGCTTTCTGCTTCTGGGTCATATTCTGTAGCACCAGGAGAGGCAGGAAGCCGGCCTTAGCACCCCTGCTCATCAGGAGCCACTCAAGGTTAGCCCCTGCTGCCATAGCCCTGACACCCCCAAAGCCAGAGCCCCCTCCTTTGCCCCAACACTCTCATCTGCCCCATCCCAGAGCCCACACTCCAGTCAAATGATGTTGGCTTGTGGGCATCAGTAATTTTTTTTAACTGGGTCATGAGGGAAAAAAAAGTTTGAAAACCACTGCTCTAGGCCACGGGTGAAGCGGACCTTCGACGATCATTTTAGTTGCTCCCTCTTCACAACCCTAAACTGCAGCTCACATTTCAGCACAGGTATATAGAAGCCTGATGATTTCTAGTCAGGACGTTCTTCCTGCAGGAGTCTGGAGATGCATCTTCCAAAATGCCTTACTCAGGTATGTAATTCCAAACTCCCACAAACTGCAGCTACTATTCAGGTTTTAAAAATCAATAGTCGCTGGGGGGGGGGGGGGAGAAGGCTATTTGGCTAAGAACACAGTTAAGTCAGGTACTCATTTCTACGATAAAATTTGGTACAACCCCAACTTAAATTACCCAATACTTTCAAGAGTCATGAAAAAGAATTCCTGCTGTATCAGTCATCCTAACAAAACAACTCTACAGCTGTGCTGACACTGTGGATGGCAGTGCACAACAATCACAAAACTGTGTCTATTTGTGTCAGCTTTTTCATAAAAATGCCATTATTACAGTTGGATCATTCAGAACATTAAGGCTATGTCTAAACTACATTCCTCTTTCGAAAGAGGAATGTAAATGAGCCCGATCGAAAATTCAAATGAAACACGGATTTACAAATCTCGCACTTCATTTGCATATCACGTGAGCGCTTTTTCAAAAAAGAAACTGCCGTCTAGACGAGGTTCTTTCAAAAAAAACCAAAACCTTTTCGAAAGAACCCATACACCTCATTTTTCAAAAAAGCACTCATGTGATTATGCAAATGAAGTGCGAGATTTGTAAATCTGCACTTCATTTGAATTTTCGATCGGGCTTATTTACATTCCTCTTTTGAAAGAGGAATGTAGTTTAGATGTGCCCTAAGTAACCACAATCTACTTAATTACACTCACTGCCAGCCATTCATTTTAAATTTAGGAGCACTGTTGAGTCTGAAGAGTGCTACTATTACAGAGTTTGTGGGTATTCTAGTTTGCACATTAATCACCATTTAATCACTACTCAACATTTACAGAAACACAGCTTTACTGCGACACATATATAATTTAATCTGTCACTCTGGCTTTATAACACAGTTACTGACTGTATGTATAAACATTAGAACATAACCTGTCTTGATTGCTTCCACCAGCATGTCATTTTTCTCTCCGTCAAGTAGTTTATTATAGTATCCAGGGTTTTGTTCCATGTTGGCCTGGGCTCCACTTACAATCATCCAGATCAGTGCACGATGCTCATTGGGAATGCCTTTCCTGATATATCTCTTCACTGCAATGCAACAAAACAAAACATTATTTTTCTTCTGGAAATAAACAGGAAGTTGAGAGGTTCTAGGAGAACTCTTGACAAGCATTCATTGATCATCATGCTCCCTCCTTCCTCCTCCATGCAAGAGGCCAAAAGTGAAGTCAAACATTTAGATTTACCTATTGAGCAGATTTCAGTGACCAAAATACACTGTACTCAGTGTCAAAGTACAGTACAAACATACACACCCAAAACTTCAATCTCTACTCCCACAAAACACACAATTAAGCAGGTGGTTTCTAGTGACTCCACAGATTCCTCAGAGCCATCCTTTTCTACAGGCTTAATGTATACATACTACAGGAAGAGTGAATTACTAGCAGTTGAACACTATCCCATACATTAGGATTTAAATTTTTCCCCTCCTCTTTTATTTTGATGTCCTCATGCATACAGATTTGAAAATAAAATGGGTTTTCCTATTGATTTATTTTTTCCATTTGCAAATATTGATTTTTCTTCTTTCCCTGAATTTCTAACAGAGCTTGACATTGTGTGTTTTTTGTTTGCTTGATTATATATTAGCATCACTGAAGATGTTAGTATGACACTAGGATTAGGATCTGGCAATTGACTAGTGGTGGTGCAAAGCTCACCAGTAGAAACACTAGATACCCCACAGTGCATTTTTTGGTCACTCAGAGCTACTGGCTACTGTATGAATGACCCTGCTGGAGTGTCAGGAGGATTGAGAGAAACAACTGATTTTTTTCACATACTAGCTGGAGAGGTTTTTTGCTTTTTAATCCAGATCAATTCCCCTACCCCACCTTCTACTATCAGATACCACATTAATGGATAGGGTAGGTTTAAACTGCATGCTAGTATCCTTTTAATATATCTTCACTGTGTTAACACATACACATAAGCATAAGCAATATGGATACAAGCTTGAAGGAAAATTCATTACTTTAGCTGTTCCTGTGTTAATTACCCCCTAGGAAAGGCATGTGAATACCCACAAACACCTACTGCTTGAAAGTGGTATTCCTAAAATACTGACTATATCATTTAAAAAACACTGAATTTTGAAGCTCAGGAAATACTGCAGATACATAGATTGTGCTACCTGGTTTCTAATGATTAGCCCTGACTAAGCCATATGTATATGTATATATATATATATATATATATATATATATATATATATATATATTCATGCCCCTAAAAGTGTACTCACTTGTTAGGTCGAGGATTATTTGGTTTTATCATAATGAATATTATGCCTTTTTCTTTAAAGGATTATTCCAAAAATGTACTCCCCCTTGTAACTGGACCCCTCCTGGCATAACTATTTACTCTGAAAGATCAGACATGAATCTAAGTCAAATGCGGGAACAAGCCTTTGACTTTGGTATCCAGTACAAGGGGACAGCAGCCCTGCAGCTTAACATACACTCATTACTCCTCAGTGTCACTGTCCTCATGACAACAGATGTCCTTGGGCTTTCAATAAGAAAACCAAGTATAAAGGACACACTGTTGACCACATCCCCCAAAATCAGTTATAAAGATGACAAAATCTCCTGTAAACACTAAAACCTTTTTATAGCATTGCCTCCCTCCCTCATTATAATGCCTAACAGTGGATTTTAAAACAACAAACTGCCCACTATCATCTAAGAAACAGCTAGCTTACAGAAGCGACACAGGAGCTCCAAAAAGGAAGATTAGTTATAATTTTCCAAAATATAGTTCAGTTTTCTACACTAGATTGGCTGGATTACCAGCTAGTTGGCCAGCCACTCTTTCCTCAAAATAAGAAAAACAAGAACATTTCACTGCGTGATTCCTCCTTCCTCACCCAACTCAGGCCATGTCTCCACTTGTGGGAAGATCAACACTGCAGCAGTCGATCTTCCTGCATTCAATTTAGCACCTGTAATAAAGATGAACTAAATGGAATGCTGACAGCACCCCTGTCAGCAATGGTATCCCACTCCTTCCAAGGACTAAGGTAAGTCAATGGGAGCATTTCTCCCGTTGACCTCCCGCTGTGAGGACGGCGCCGAAGCTCAGCTTAAGGTATGTCGACTCCAGCTACTTTTTTATGTAGCTTGAATTGACTACCTTAAGCTGACCTTTTGGGCCTGGCCTCCAACTACATACTAACCCAAAGTTCTGTTCCCACAAATGATTCCAGATGAGCAGGCTCCCACAAACTTTCATGTTTGGTGACACACATGGTGTCACTTGTGTGAATGGCAGTACATATATCAGTTTTAAAGTGAGCCTTCCCATGGTATAATAAAGGAAAAATCCTTTAATCAAACTATGTTGTCTGTATATAACACTAGTGAAAGGATGCTGCCAATCCAGTCTGTTTTTTTAAAAATGAGTGTAAAGTAGTTCCAGGACTACACTTGCCTCTGGCTTCCCATGCCAGTTTTTGTGGATTTACATTTATGAATATATTTTCCTCTCAGTAACAGGATAAAGGGTCCACTCAAAAGCCAGGGAAACAGAATAAGTACTGCCAAATGCCCAAAGTAAGTAAAACGAAAAAAATACAGTATTTCTCCAGCATTGGGCAATACTTATAACAACAACAGATAAGAGAACTAGGTCACAAACATACTTTTTAAGTTGACAGCATTCCCTTCATGGTATAATTTTTACATTTACCCAGAAAACTCCTATTTCCTTTGTCTATAGACAGACATGTTTTTGTATAGCGTGACAAATTATGTCCGTCTATGGTGTGATATTAAGCAAAGTCATGTGGGAATGAAGTAATTAAAAACAAAAAAAGACTTGTTTCATCCAAAAATATTATCTAAGTTCCAGTATGAAGTATCTCATATTTGGAGCACATTTCTGCATGTAAAAAAAAAATCAAATTTAAGTGTTGAGGAATTAGCACATACTTTAGAGAGAAATATACCCTAAAACACAGCTACAGTCAGCAGATCAAGATATGGAATTTAAAGACCTTCTTATTTTATTAGCAAAATATCACACACAAAAAAGTGGATTGTGTGTACATTTGGCAGTCAAGTTATAGGCAAGCAGGAGACTGGAAACAGTTTATATATTCTTTGTCACATCTTCATTTCTCTCTCACTACATAAACTCTCACCACACCCCATGATTTATACTCAAAATAAATATGTTCCTGTTGTTTTATTTTCCAGTACCTTCTCTGTTTTAAGTGCTATGATTTATTTGGTTTGTTACCCTGCAAAGAAGACTGAAGAAGTTTAAAGCTGTATTTAGGTCAGTGTTTCTAAAAGTGGTCTGCGGACCCACTCTAAGAAAGCTGCTAACTCGCCACTTCCATTTGTTTATTTACTGGCTCCCATTGGCTGCAGTTTGCTGTTTGCAGTTAAGGGGAGCCATCGGAAACAGTAGCCCCGTCCTGTCAATGGAGCTTCATGGCTGTGGAGCTGGTAAACAAACAAACAGAAGCAGCCAGTTAGCAGCTCTCTTGGAGTGGGTCCGCAGACCACTTTGAAAAACACTGATTTAGGTCAGGGGTGGGGAACCAAAGGCCCAGGGGCCGGATGTAATCCCCGGCTTGCCTGGATCCAGCTCCTGAGGCTCAGGACTCCCCCGCCGCGCACTGGAGTCGGAGCACACAAAATCTACTAGCCTGGGCCCCCCATCCTCTAGTGTGTGGGGGTGTCTTTCTCCTTCTCAGTGAGAGGTTTGTTTTGTTTTGTTTCTTGCTTCTCACTTGTTCACTTATGTGTGGCCCTTGACTGATTTTTCTGTGGGACAGTGGTCCCTGATCCAAAAATAAATTCCCCACCTTAAAGTTACAAACTAACATGGCTATCCCTTTGAGACTTTTTAGGTATATAGAGACAGTGAAAGTGAAACTAACAAAGGTTAAACAGGCACAAAATCAAAAATGGCAGAAATGAAGACAACTGAAGGAATTTCTTCATGCAGAGTAAAAAAAAAAAAAACTTTCAGAACAGACAACCAAACACAGGAATTGAAGCAGCAATTGTTTTGTTTTGACAATCAGACAAGCACTTAGGTCACATACACATAAAGGACACAAACAACAGAACACTTAGTGTCTTTTCAAGTTGTAATGAAATTATCTCTTTATATAATTTCCTAATTTAGTTCTTGAAAAATAATAGGTACAACAGCATGACTAAGTGGAACAATAAACAAGAGCTCATGCCTTTTATAGAGGAGTTTGTACTGTACAGCTATATTCTTTAACATTTTAAAAGTTACTCTACCTCACTTGAAAATTATTAGAAGAAAAATTGAAACCGTGTCCAAATACCTCACATCTGATCATGCTATATCTAGTCTGGACAACAAGCTACAAAGAGGAAATGTAACACTGATGGGTGGAACCAAACCTGAGACGTCTGGAGCTTAGTGCAATCAGCCTCTACCGTTTGAGCTGAAAGCCAGCTGGCTCTCAGCAAAGGTACTAGAGCAGTTGTCACCAACCAGTAGCTTGGGCTCTACTGGTAGATTTGGAGTCTCTGACAGGTGATTTTGACTAGTTTGGCCAAGAGGCTATCCAGCACTTCAGCTCCCTCTCTCCCCATGGGTTGCTCATCTACCGCCCTTTGCCTTGGAGCTGCCCCTCCCCCTGCGAGCCTCCTGCTTTCTGTTCAGGGCAGGGGAGGAAGAAAAAGGGAGCAGAGAGGGGGCACAACAGGACTTGGGATGGAGTTTGCTGGCTGCTTTAGGAAAGTGGGCCAGGGCTGGAGTGAGCCTGCCTTAGCCCCACTGCACCACCAACCAGGAGCCACCTGGGGTATGCAGTGCCCAGCTGGAGCCCACATCCCAAACTTCTATGTCAGTCATGAACCCCCTCGTGCATTCCAAGTCCCCGCCCTGGCCCCGAGCACCCCTGTGTCCAGAGCCTGCACCTAGAACCCCCTCCTACATCCCAACTGCCTGCCCCAAGCTCAGCTCAGAGCCCCGTGCACACTCCAGATCCCTTAATCCAAGATCAGAGCCCACATCCCAACCCTCTGCCCCAGCCTGATGAAAGTGAGTGAGGATGGGCAAGAGAGGTAGGATGGCATGAGCAGGGGTGGGGCCTGGGAGAAGAGGCACGAAAGAGGTGGGGCAAGGGTATTTATATTTGAGGTAGATCTTGGATTGCATTTAAATTCAAAAAGTGATCCCGTGCTCAAAAAAGGTTGGAGAACACTGCAGTAAAGCAATCTCATTCTCTCTCTCTCTCTCTAAGTGGTCTAAGTGCCACTGCATGGAATAGCACACCACACTCAGAAGGCATGTGGGTTACAGAAACAATTATTCTGTATGTCTACCAAACTGCAGACCCTTTTCCAACCCACAGCAGCTCAGTGGCATTTATATCAAAAGGCTGATGAAGTACTTATTGTAAACTTTCTGCTACCAGGTGTTTCCAGCAGCAAGTAGATTATTTCAATTTCCCACACGGGCACATTGTAGGTGGAAATTGAAGTAACTTTCCGTGGTCATGTAAGACTCTAGTATTGCACCTCCGGTGCTTGTTGATCACAGGACTTGAGACAATACAAACAACAGCAGCTAAAGAGATTGCAGCAGAAATCAGAGCACATGGGGGAGAAATGGGGGCAGGGAGGAATTTGTCAAGTAATGGAGTGTGAATGAGAAAGAGAAAAAAGAAGAGCACAAAGTGAAATAAGGTGTGAAGCAAGAAATGAAAGAGGAAAAGAAAGAAGACAGCAGGACTGAAATAGTTAGGACAAGGTAAGGAGCAAGGTAAAGGGATAGCAAATAACGGATGAAGAAAGAGCAAATGGAATGATGACCAACATTCATGACCCATCTTTCTGGAACTCTGTGATCAAGGATAACAGGATATACAGCATAACTGTTGTTAAAACACCCTAATTGGTTTTCTTTTAAGCAGAACAGAACTACGCATGTATACATCATGTCAGACACAAGGCATCTACATGCAACAAATCAGCACACAGATATGACGCATTTCCAAATTAGAGAATTAGCACCACAAAGTCATCCTTTCTTCTGGTTAGTATGATAGTAATTATGAGCACTTCTGAGGACATATGGGTGTGGAACTGCTAAGATGATATACATTCAATGGTCCTTTGAGATCCAATAGATCTACACTACGCTTTCTGAAAGAAAGGGTTTCAAATCTTCCCTGGGGAAGTAGAAAATGAGGGTGTGGATTGTGCAAGTTCTCAGAGGGTCTGTACAGAAGAGCTGCAAGTTAAACATTCCTCAGTCTGTTTGATATTATGATCAGTTTGTGCTTGGAATAGACATTATTAGTAATCAGCCATTCAGACTCCTAAAGCATCAGAGCAATGAAGCCAAAAGATGCGGGAGATGAAAAAATCAGAGATTTAATAGACTGACTTGCTACTGTTGCAATGGGATGAGTGACCCTACAGGATAAGAACATCCTCACAAACTGGCAACCGCCCACATCTTTGTGTCCAGTAGGGGAATATACCTGACATGATAGGTCCTAGTATCAACACCTTGGGGCAAGTGTTTATATTAATATTTTTACCAATTAAAAGTAATCTGCCACTTTCCTCTTCTGGCATTTTTAATGTTAATAATTTTTTAGTGTTGCTCCAAACGGAGTATGGAAGATTTGTTATTAACTCCAAATTTATACTGTCTCAGGTCTATTGTATTCCTTTTTATTGGTCTCGTTTTTTCTAAAGGTGCATGAGAAAGTGCACAGTAAGCAATTCTGATTATCTTTAGTAAAAAGTTCATAACAGAAAATTTGACACAGTAGACATCCAGGATCTTAAATCTCTACTGTCATCATATTTCACGTCCTTCATCCACAAATCAGATTTAACTGAATTCTTGATATCAAAAACAGTGGCAGAGATTTTACAAAGCATGATGTAATGCCCCTTAGAAAAAGCAAACACTGTAGGAAGAGCTATCACTTCTGTAGCTGCATTGCAATAACCTCCCAAAATGCTAAAGTACACCTCTAAGGATTCAGGTGCCATCCAAAGTCTTGTTTTACATAGGGACACTCAGGAAAATTATTCCAAATTAGTATTTGAAGTGGTTTAGTTGATTAGGCAGATTAAGGCTGCTTTAATGTTTGTGCTGGGCACCATTGTAAGGATTCCAAACAGAATCTCCAGAGGACAAAATGGACACATTATTAAGTGCAAAGGGAAAATTAAGAAGTTTACAAAGAAATTTCTCTGATTCTTTTACCTCCATTTAATTACATTTCCCAGCCCCCTCCAATTTCACACCATAGGCTTTCCTACATGGGCTATCCTGAGAGGTTTTCCTGCTTCTTGAACTGGCAATTAAGAGTTCTATCAACATCTTCTCAAATATTTGCACCTAAGCTCCTGTGTTAATTTTACTTTCTCTGTTTTTAAAATTTTAATTGTGTCTTATCACATAGGTAGTGCTTTTTAACCATAAAACAACCCATATTCATAAGTGGGGAAAAGTGAAGCACACAAAGCTAAAGCAATTTGCAAAATGTCAGAGAACAAGTCAATGGCTCAGCAAACTTTAGAGAAGAACTCAGAACTCTTTATCTTCAGTTCTTAACACGTTCTATTGCACCATACAACTATCCTTTAATGAGGTCACTTGAATACACAAACATGTAAAATATTATAAGCAATAGTAAGTTATTAAGCTGCATATCAAATAGGATTGCTCCCTTGTGAACTTTAAATCAAACTGATTATTCCTAGAACAGCAGCAAAGTTGTTTATGTATTATTACTGATTTCAGTCTTATTACTTAGAGCAGAAAAGGCATTTAGTTTTGTGTTCTGAAGAGTAAGTCAATTTCAATTTAAGTTTCATTCCCAACGTAGATTCATATTCAGACCCAACAAACAAAACACAAATATTTAATTTACCTTTTATACTTTTCTGTACACCATTATTCCCCTTAAGAAGCTTTGACCATTTTATCGCTCTTCTAGTGAGTACCACCATATATCTGGAAAAGAATTCTTCATATGACATATAATCGAAGTCTTCTGGCCTTTCAAATCCATATGGATCAACCCTACAATATAAAATAAGTTGCTGTATACCAATAAAATTTTTCCATACATACAGTATATTTAAAAATATGTAAGTATGATTTTGTAAATGAAATGGTGGTGGTATTTCTGAAAAGTAGTTATGGAAAAAATCAAAATATTTCCCTGCCTTGTCCCCACAAATAGACACTTCCACATCTTTTAGAACAATGAACTGGAATGTATATAAATTATGGTCAATGCCAGAGTTCACTGCTTTTGGCAATAGAGAGATTTAGAGCTGAAGATCTATTCTATAGATAACTGGCTTAACCTCCGACTAATTGAGAAGAGGTTTTTCAGAAAACAGGAAAAAAAGGCTATAACAAATGCAAAGAATATACATTGCAAAGGTAAGAGTCTGTGATTCAAAGTTGAAAAAATATTTTCCACTAATTCTGTGCTAATAAAAACAGATCTTAAAATTTTCTATTTTTGTAACCTTTGGCAATACCCTATTTATTTAAAGAAAAACATTATTTCAAAAGTGACTATATAAAAATGGCCCGTTTGCCCCTTCATCAGATCTACTCCATGCAAATGCGTTGTGTACTTATTTTATTTACAACAATTAGGGATTTTTGCCTTTACAATGTTTTATTCCCATTAGCATCGAAGAACCAATGTGGCTACCGAAGAGCGAGTTGGATATTATTCTAACTATCTGAAATAGTGATAGATCCCACCGGTGCAAAATGTTTTGTGTGGGAGGACTGTTACATTTGTCCCATGAAAGTCCATGAGTCTTTTTTCCTGGGCAAAGGATCCACCCATGCAGAGTACTGATGTTAAAATCCATTTATTTAGGTAAATATGTAACTGCTGAAAATTTTCAGCAGTTTCATGGTTACACAGGGTGGGGAGACAGCTCCCCGGGAAGCCAGATTTTAAATGGGGGGGGGGAGAGGGAAAGCAGGCATCTCTGCAGGAGCAGGTACACACAGGGAGCCGACTTAAAAGCTGGTTACCTGTGCATACTGGCTCCGACCTGCCCCCGTACAGCTGCCTATGATACAGAGGCAGCAGCATGAGACAGGGAGGCCTGGTGTAACCATGAAGGTTAACCAATGAGCCCAGGCTCACTGGTTAACTGTGTACACATTTACACTTTGACATCCCTAATGCAGAGCAGCTCGCAGGATGTCCAGGCCTAAATTCCAACTGTAAGGGCAAATTCAGTTACACAAGTGCAAATTCCAACAATGGAATTCCACAGGTGTAACCATGGGAAGAATTTGATCCACTGAATCTTCTATTGGTGGTGGTGCATGAGTCAGAAGAAGCACTACTGGATGTTCAGGCCCACTGAGTTTACAGGGCTGGCAGAAATAAGTCACCTTTCACACTCATACACACAGCATTAAAACAATGCAAGGAAACACTTCAACTCACACATGTCAAGTTTAGGATTCTGATGGTGAAGGTAGAGAACACTGATAAACTTCATAATTCAGTATGATTGTCAGGAAGCAGAAAAGAGACCAGCTGAAAAAATTACTGTGATATTCTCCGCAACAGTTTAGGTAATCCAATATCTAAAAGCAGTGTGGCTTATCCAAAGTCCTGGGTAGTCTCCTGATTTTATAAAAGTGTATTGTTTGTTTTTAATAGAAGCTTGTATGTATGTCAAAGCCATTAATCTATTATTTTAAGAGATTCTTTGTTCCAGTGCATCACTCATGGGTTTTTTTGGAAGTGGAAAGAATGACACCGACAAACCTTCCTTCGTGTCTCTTCAATCCTCATGTAAAAAGCAAACGTGATTATTGGGAAACCATAAGCATTTGTTGTTAGCCCCTAACTTCCCTTCAGAATGTGTTCAGCCTTACTAACTCCCCTCAGAATGGCATCCTTCCAATGCTGATTTACAGCAGTTAATTTCATATTTCAAATTGTATTATCTCTAACCTTTCTAGCAACAGTTATGGTCTATTAATACTATCATATAAAAGTGTTTTATATCTCTTTATGGAGAATATCTTGTAAGACAGATATTTACTCTTTATTCATTTCTTCCAAACATTCTTCCATGGGATTTGTTTTGTCCCATAAGAAAAGAAAGGGGAAGAAAAGATACCCCTTTGCCCAGAAAAAGTCTCTCTTTACAAGGCCTAAATGTTGGGTGTCATGGATCCTGGGTTATTTCCTTCTTCCAACTGAGGAAATAGTCTACATATAAAAAATAGCAACCTATTTAAAAATATTTCAAATTGCTGCACCTCCTTTAAATTTTACGGGCATTAAAGATTTTCTACTGAGAGAAAATCTCAACAGGACGCATGAGAAAGAAGCTTTTGAGTGTTAATTCTCAGTTTTGGTTTGGTCTGTTTGGGACGCTTGAGCCATTTAACCCAGGGAGCTGCAATATAGCGCACAATATACTTTTATAGCCCTCCCTGAGTGAGAACACGGGCTTAGCAAACCCAGTGAAAATGTTTTTGCCGATTATTAAGGGAAATCTCGACGGGGCTGTGGCAATGGGAACCGGGGCAATGTTGATCAGTAAGTAAAATTGCCATTTCTTTGGAAAACACCCACCAAAGCCGCTCTTCGGCACAGAGCCAGCCAGCGTCCTCAGCTTGAACCGGGACTTATGTGTAACCCACCCAGGGAGCAGGCAGCCCGCTCGCTCTGCCTGCACCTACCCCGAACCCAGCGGGCAGAGCGGGGCAGCGCTAGGGAGTGAGCAACGAACAAGGAAACGACACCCCCGCCCCCCCCCCCCGCGCCAGCCATGTGTACCTGGCAATGCCGGCCCCAGCCTCCCGCGCGCCTCCTTCGCCCTGATCCATGGCCGGGCGGCGCTCGGGGCTTCTCCCGCCGCAGCGACTGTCCCGCGCCGCGCTGGCCCGGCGGCACCGGCACCGGCACTAGCGGGGGGTGCGGAGCTGAGAGCGGAGTTTCTCCCGGGCCGCCCCGCGAGCCTCCCTCAGCGCGAGCAGCGGCCGCGCCGCCTCCTCGGGACCGGCCCCATCCTGCGCAGAAGGCTCCGAAGTTCAGCCCCCGGGCGCCCGCCGCACAGACGCGCCGAGAGCCCGCGCTTGGCTCCCCTGCCAGAGGCTCCGCGCAGCGGCCAGGCGGCACCGTCCCTCCCGCCCACCTGGGCTGCCCCCCTCGCCTGAGGCGCGGCTGCTACTCCCCGGGGCAGCCCGCTCGGGGGCAGAGCCCGGGTCTCCGGTGACTCCGCCTCACCTGCTCCCGGTCCCTCCCTCCCCGCCAGTGGCGGCGGCGGCGGCTGCTTCTCCCCCCCCCTTACTCCTGAGCCTCAGAGAGAAAGAGGCGGGGTCCGGACTCCGCCCCGCTGACTCCTGTGCAGCCCGCCGGGAACACAGCGGGCGCAGAAGCCTCTTCCCGCCACCCCGCTCGCACTCGGGGCCCAGCCTCCCTTGGCAGGGTCGGGCTCACACCCTGGCGAAGAGGGATCCTGGGGCCAGCCTAGCCACTCGGGCACATCACTGGCTACCAGGATGGCCTAGAAAGGTGTTATAAGGCAGAGGGAGACATTATTCGCTTTAACCTCTTAAGGACATGAGGGAAAGCAATGGGCTTAAGTTGCAGCTAAAGGACTTTAGGTTGGGTGTTAGGGAAAAAAAGTCCTGTCAGGGTGGTTACGCACTGGAATAAATTACCTAGGGAGATTGTGGAATCTTCATTATTGGACATTTTTAAGAGCAGATGAGACAAACACCTGTCAGGTAGGCTCTAGCTAATATGTGATACTGTCATGAGTAAGGGGCCTGCACTAGATGACCTCTGAAGGTCTCTTCTAGACCTGTGATTCTATGATGAGGACTAGGGCTGAGACCAAGTGACAAGGGATTGTCCAGCAAAGCGAGGGAATTCTGTAATGGGCCTTCTGCCACTAGAGAGAAAAACAAAACTCTCACCACTAAGCACCTGATCCCTTTGTGCCATTTCCCTAAGGACTTTATGTTTAACACTCTCATTTTTGACCCCTGGTTTCCCCTGACTTCAGACCCAATACTGCTATCAGTGGCCAATTTCCAACGTGTAGGATTGGGCCCTTCAGGAGATGCCTGAGCTCAGGATCACATCTAAGGGGCTTATGTATTTTTTCCTGGTCACAGACGGAGAAGAACTCTAAGTAACCGCCTTTTATTGATGCTAAAAGCAGAAACTCCTAAGCTGTCAGGGCAGTTTTAGGCAGTGTTGCAATGGCCCACCCACACAGCAATTTGCAGGATTGGGATCATTATGTATAGAGGTGTCAAAGATAGACCGGAAGTGTATCCTGTATTGCAGAAATACCAATTGCATTTTACAAAGCAGCCAAAATAGATCTCTGATTTTTCAGGTTTTTTCATTTAAAAAAAAAAAATCTGTATATTGTTTTTATTCTGTTAAAACATATACTGCTATTTTTGAAATTTTATTTGGGTTTATTAGTTGCAAATTCTACTCCTCTCTTAGAACTTTCTTCTTTTTGAGAAATAATTTTGATAATATTTCAGATATATTTCAGATATATTTTGAATGTTAAAAACTATTGATACATAAAAGATTGTTTTAAAAGATATTTCTTCTGTGAGACATATAATTGAAATACACAAAAAGGGAGAGAGATTTCTAATGCTGTCTTACATTCCATTCTAATGGAGGGAATTGCCTCCAAACCAGTGAGCTTTGGCAGCTGTATTAGTTTTGAAAGTTGTTGCGTTTCAGTGTGCTCTGCTTTTGCAGCTTGTGTTTTATTTTTCCCCTGAAGAGCTTATTGGCATTAAAGTCAATGTTTTATTATTATTAGTTTAAGTTTTTATTTCCTTAGTTTTACCATTAGGTAACATACAAAAGGCCAGATTGACAATTACAACATGGAATAATAACAGCATCCAGCCAATTTTCTGTTTCCCCAACCCCCCAGTCATTGAAAATCTGCAGTATACTGTTTCTTTAAAAAGGTGCTCTCCTTACTTTTGTGACCTTGAGCAAACCAAAAACACACCCACTGCAATAGCCAGTTACCTGAAACATACATCTTAAGAAGCTGTATGAGAGAATGGTAGCAGTGAAATTACATTCCTGCCTGAGCATTTTTAATCATATCCTGACTTTGGAAAATTACAATTACTGCCAGAGAAACATCATCTAGTGGAATCAGCAAGCAAATGGTTGCTGAAGAGAATGGCTGATAGGATTTCACAAAGGAGATAAACAGTTGATCCTTCCCAGCATGACCCTCAAGGAGGCTGCCTCCTATATGTGATCAAAGACAACGTATTATACAGAATATGGATGTGGTTCAGTTCCAAAGACATAAAAAGAAAGGGTGGGCAGAGATGGTGTTATTCCTCCTAACTGCTTGCACGAAAGTTTGCTGCTAGTCATTGACTTCGTGAACTCTGAAAACCTAGGAAATAGCAAGGTTGTGCATAGGCATTTGTGCAACTTTACTCATGTCGGAGTTGTCCCATTGAAGTTAATTGAGTAACTGAGATTTGTGGCTTTGAAATAGTTTAGGGACAAAGGGTAAAATGTTCAAAATCCCATCTTCAACTGCCTAAATCCCATTTTCAACTGTCAAAGAGTATGTCTACAGTACAGCTGCCTCCCAACCTAGACAGCCAGAAACATGCTAACTCTACTTGAAATAATAATAGAGAGGTAGCCAGGTTAGTCTGATCTTGCTAAAACAAAAGGAAAAACTATGTAGCACTTTAAAGACTAAGAAGATGGTTTAATAGGTGATGAGCTTTTGTGGGCCAGAGCATGCTAAAAATAGCAGTGTGGACTTTTCAGTACAGGCAAGCCACCTGAAGTCAATCCAAAGGGGTCAGACAGGCTTGTACTCTGAAGGTGCCTGGCTAATGACATCCCCTGTGCTGCAATGTTCAAACTGCTATTTTTAGCTCACTAGCTTGGGCAGAATTAGCATGTCCGTGTACCTGAGCTCAGAGGCATGTTTCCAGCTGCAGTGTAGACACACTGTTAGGCATTTAGCAGCATAAAGAGTGAAATTCCTAATAAATAACAGATGCTTCAAAGGTATTTAACCACCTTCAGACATACATAGGCACCAAGTGGAATTTTCAATCATCAGTTTTACTTTCTCATTTGTGTACACAGATAGAATGTTGTCATCATTTTGTTCACAGTAAGGAAGTGTTAAAATCCAAACTTGTTTCTCTTGAAGTAAAAACAAAAATGTTTCTATTATGTTTTAATACACCCTCCCGCATACTGTTTATTGAAGAGAAAGAATATTTCTCTGGCATTTATAGGTAAGCAAGCAGGATCTGAAGGAATACTTCCCTTACAGCTAGCTAGAAGGGGGGAGAGATCATAGGTATGTCTATGTAAATACAGTTTGCTCTTGCTATGCTTAGATTTGTAAGTCAGCAGAGGGAGTGGTGTTTTGTTCATTGTAATAAACTTAATTGATGACCCAACACTAGCTATGTTTGTATTAAATGCAGGGATAGCTGAAATATGGTTACCAATGTTTGTAATTTTTGTGGAAGTACAGAAAAACAGGATTGTGCTAAATCTGTTCAAAGGAAAGAGCTCACAGTTAGCAAAAAGAACATTGCTAAGCAGGGACTCAGCTTTCTGTGATCTATGAGAATAAGAGGAGGTGAAGAAAAGTGGTGGAAGGTTTTGTGTTTGGCTAATGCAATCTAGTCTCTTTTCAAAGAACAGAGCTCAAAAGGCATAATTATGTGCCTTTTTCTTATGTTAATTGTTTTGGAGCTGTGTTTTTTCTACCCTGCTTGCTAAGAGTTGAAATCACTAGGAGCTGAAATCTTTTGAGATGTGATGGGCAGAAGTCATAACCAAGAGGTGGACAGTAATGAGCAGGCAGGAGTGAGTAAGATGCCACTTTATCTCCTCCGCCAGGATGGGAGGTGAACTCTGCAGGTTCACTTCTGAACTTCAGGTCTGCAATGATCAAGGGCAGCAACAGTGACTAGGGTACAGAGAAGAGTTGTGCATGTGAAAGGAATATTTAGATTGCTGGATTAGAGGAAAAGGGACACTACCCAACCTACTTGGGTGGGACTGTTACTCATGGTTTATGTTTATGAACTCTGTGGTGTTTTCCCAAATTAATACCAAGTTACTTCCCTCTGTTTTATTAAAAGTTTATTTTCTACACTCAGACTCCGTGCTTGTGAGTGCGGAAGTAGTGCCTCCCAGAGGCACCCATGGGTGGTATATGAATTTCACAGGTTACTGTACGGGGGCTTGAGCCAGTTCGGTGTAGGATTATTGGAAAGGAACCCCTAGATATTGAACCTGGCCCTGGAAGAAGCATTACAGGTATTTTTATGGAACTCGTCATAAACTATCTAAGCCCATCACACACATTTAAAAAAAAACCCCTATCCTCACAACATGTCCTTGAAGTGGGGAAGCATTGTTTTCCTCATTTTACAGATGGGGAAATTGAGGAACAAATACCATCACGCCAATCATGTGAACTATTCAGATGTTAAATTTAAGCACATGTGTTTTCAAGATTAGCATCACAGGCAGAAGGGACTTTGAGCAGTCCTCTAGGCACCTGTGATGAGACAGGACCACGTAAATTTAGACCATCCCTGAAATATATCTGTTAAATCTTTTCTCAAAACTAAACATGCCCAGTTTTTCTAACCCTTACTGATAGTTTAAACCTTTTATCATTGTAGTTGCTTTTCCATTTCAAAGCAGGGTATATGGGGCAGGATGGGCTAAGGCTCTAATGTGGCATTGAATAGCCTCTCTCTGAGGTGCTTGGCTGGCTGGTTTTTGCTGAAACACATAGGCTCTAACTGATCACCACATGTGGAATCAGGAAGGAATCTTGCCCCAGGTCAGATTGGTTTTCACCTTTCTCTGTGGTGTGTGGGTGCAGGTCACTTGTAAGGATTATCTGGATATATCTAACTTAATCATTTTTCTGCCATTGAGGGGCCTTGAGCACTGGTGCATCTTGGTCCCTCCTATTCTCTGTCTGTGGTACATAATGGTTTAGTCTCCTGTAGGTTGTAATACTTTAGTCTTATTTCAGCTCTTGGGTTTAGTTCTACCATTATTTTCGTGCAAGACAGCAAGCAAGAAAAAGGCATTATTTGTCTATGCAGTTATGAGGTCATTCAAATGAGCATGCTCTGTGACTGCTGTATGCAAGCAATCTCTGAATTTGGCATCAGTGGTCTGGGTGGAAGAAGGGAGGGACAAAAAGGCCATCCAACCTGCTGGGTATTTTTCAATTCCATCTCAAACACATGGACAGCGGGTATAAAAGGCAAAGGAAAGGAAGTACCGGTCTTGGAGCCCAACTCTTCACCTCTTCATATCCCTGTTTTGATCCTTCCTGCAGGCCCCCAGGCTGCGTCTAGACTGGCATGATTTTGCGCAAATACTTTTAACGGAAAAGTTTTCCGTTAAAAGTATTTGCGCAAGAGAGCATCTACACTGGCATGTGCCTTTGCGCAAAAGATGTGCTTTTGTGCAAAAGCATCCGTGCCAGTGTAGACGCTCTCTTGCACAAGAAAGCTCCAATGGCCATTTTAGCCATCGGGCTTTCTTGCGCAAGAAATTAACATTGCTGTCTACACTGGCCTCTTGCGCAAGAATACTTGCACAAGAGAGCTTATCCCTAAGCGGGAGTGTCAGAGTATTTGCGCAAGAAGCACTGATTTTGTACATTACAACGTCAGTGTTCTTGCGCAAATACTCGCAGCCAGTGTAGACAGGCGGCAAGATTCTGCGCAAAAGCAGCTGCTTTTGCGCAAAATCTTGCCAATGTAGACACAGCCCCACAGTAAGCTGTTGCAGCCTGATAAATCTTCCTCCAGAGGGCATCTAGTAAAAAGTGAAAAAGTCTGCCACAGCTAGTAGCACAACACTGAAAATGTTATAAAGCCATAAAAGTGGTAATGAAGCATTTAACTGCCATTTACTAAATCCCAGATATATACTGTCAGTTTCAGAATTTACTGATAAAAACAATTGTGCATTACTGTAACACACATCTGGCCCCCAGGGCTCAGGGGTCTTTCTCCTTCTTAGTCGGAGGCCATGTCAGTAAGGGTTTTTTTGTTTTGTTTTGTTTTGCTTCTTTCTTGTGTGTGGCCCTCAAATCCCTGAATGATTTTTCTGTGGGTCACTGGCCCCTGGCCCAAAAAAGGTTCCCTATCCCTGCTGTAACGTAGACTCAGAACATGTTAGTCTACAGGACTGTAATTTAAAATTTGCTTTAAAAATATTTCATTAGTTTTGTTTCTGAAGATTATAACATCACATGTCTAAAAAATCCTTTCATAGATTTAGATGCATAATCTGAGTATTCAGCTTTAGCCTCAAATGCTTGGATCTTCAGACATACAGTTTTTTAAATAAATCCTTCAAAAGACAAACCTTATCTAAACTACATATTTTAATTTTAATTACTATAGTACAAAAACTTGCCTCAATTCTTCCTGTCCATTCATCCATGTTGAAGAGAGCTCTTAAAGGGGCAACACCTCTTTTCTTCCAGATAGCTGGACAAATTAATTTCCCTTTCTTTACTTCTATTTGATAAACAAGTTTTAAGAGAACCTCCAGCAAAATCAATGCCTTAGAAAGATATAAAGTCCTTTGTGATGCCTAAAATCTTTGGAAACATATTTTTAAAAGTTGGTGAAATGTCATAAACACGTCTATTGTTAAGGAGATTACACAAAGTAAATTAGCATTCCCTTTTTCTAAAAGCAATGAACATTGTTATGAACACACTAAGCTCTGTGACTGATTAATTTAAAAAGTCTTTGTTTCAGTGAGTTAAATATATAGTAATCTGGAACGATTACTTTATGAAGGCTTAATTAAGACTACATTTAAAATATAAGATCATTGCAGGAATCCTGAATATGGAATTTTAGAGCCCCATTATGCCACTCCCAGTTAAAGTTATTGGGCATCTGTTTTTTGACTAGAACACCTAATCAAAAAGGACCCTGATGGCTCCAGTGAATGCTGCTGACCAGGCTGCTAAAAGTCTGGTCTGCAGCGCAGCAAGGCTCCAGCAGGCTCCCTGCCTGCCCTGGCTCCATGCAGCTCCCTGAAGCGGCTGGCATAATTGATTTCTAGGCACAGGGGCAGCCACAGTCCTCCACACACTGCCCTTTGCCCCAAGCACTGATTCCACAGCTCCCATTGACTAGGAACCATGGCCACTGGTAGCTGCAAGGGCAGCGCCTGCAGATGGGGGCCGCAGGCAGAGCCACTGATCAGGAACCAGAGGGACATGCTGGCTACGCTTCCCAGGAGCCACTTCAGGTAAGTGCTGTCCACAGCTTCCATTCCAACCCCTCTCCTGGATCCCAACCCCCTGGAGTAAGCTAGCAGCCTGTACTCAGGTTTTGCTATATAGATCTATCTTAGGGTTGCCAGATGGTTGAACCAAAAATACTGAACACCCCCCCCCCCCACACACACACACACAAAACCTATCAGGGAAAAAATTCTGTTGAGGGGGGAAAGGAAAGGGGGAGACCAAAGTTGTTCAGCAAAAAAAAAAAAAAAGGACTCTGAGACTTATTAAGCAAAACAAAAAAAAATTAAATAATAAAACAGCATGGCCCCTTTCAGAGTGAGTGCAGAGTAAAAAGGTATAGGAACAGGGGAGCGGATGAGTACTAAGACCCAGAGAAGACATTGCTTCCCCTTGGTCTTTAGGCTTTTTGCCGGAGGCCATTTTGTGTTCTTGTTCAAGCCAGAACTTAGCTTCCCTGCGGAACCAGGTAAGCATAGGGTCCGGGGGCAGGGAGCTGGGGGTGTCAGAGGCCAGGGACTGGGCCTGGGCCCGGCCGCTAGGCTCGTCAGATGTCCGGTATTTTTGCTTCCTGGCCAGGAAAAAAATCAAAATACTGGACATTTTAGGTGTCCAGTATTTTCTGAATTTTTTTACCAGACAGGAGGCAAAAATACTGGACTGTCCAGGTCAATACCGGACACCTGGCAACCCTAATCTATCTTAAGCCATTAAAATCCCTGCCTAGACAGCAAAGACGGTGGAATGAGCAGCAGCTGTGCAGGGAGATTGGCTGAAATATGGCTGAGGGTACGTCTAGACTGCAGGGATTTTTTCGGGATACACACTGCTGGAGGTATCCCGAAAAAACTCCACCGCATCCAGGGAACATGTTTGCTCTTCCTCTTTTTTTTGTGTGTGTGGAAGAGCAGATACACTCTTTCAGAAGCACTGTCTTTCTTGTTCCATGAAGAAGAAGGGATCTTCCAAAAGAGGGGGTTTTCTGAAATTTGGCCCAGTGTAGACGGGCCAAATTTCGGAAAAGGCTCTTCTGGAAAAAAAAAGCAGAAAAAGGTACGCAAATTGCGGAGCGTATTTTGTGTACGTTTTTCCGAAAAAAGTTGTACTCTAGACATAGCCTGAGGCAGCTAAACTTGTGGGGGAAGTGATAATAGGGTTGCCAGATGGTTTCAACAAAAATACCAGACACATTTGACATTACATCACAATCTACATTACATCTTATTTAGAAAATACCGGACATTTATATTTTCTCAATTTGTTTCCCAAACAGAAAGCTCACATACTGGACTGTCCGGTTCAAAACTGGACACCTGGCAACCCTGAGTGATAACCTTCAGGCACAGTGGAGGCATACAGATCTTTGGTAGGCCTAACCCTCTTCCTTTGCTTGCTGAGAGTCCCATTGCAGGAACAATAGACCTTTTATATCTGAAGTGTCTTGGAGAGAGCTGGGTAGCACTGTCAATACAAAACAAAACACATGGGGGAGAGGGGAATCCAGGTCTGTGAGGATCACCAGTATGGAGAACAAATATTGTATCTATCTAGCCATAATAGCCAAATCTTCCATACTTAGAGTTGGGCTTAGAGTGAGGAGCTCCTAAAACCTGAAAAATGGTAAGGAGAGGGAAATAAAGAGCAGAACTTTTATGGTCACCAGTATGGCTATGTCTACACTGCCAGGTTATTTCAAAATAACTCCTGCAATAACTATTTCAAAATAAGTTTATTCCTTTTCACAAGCAGGAGTTATTATTTTGAAATAACAGGGTTGGTAGTGTGAACACTCACCTTGTTATTTCGAAATAACTCCCCAGTGTAGACATGCTCGATGTGGTAATCAAAGCTGGAGGAAGCCAGAGCATGACTGGCAGGCTGCAGTTATACCCAGACACACAGGGAGCGGCATGCAGACTGTCTGGCTATCTGCAAAATGCCCATGTGTGACTTACTGCACCGTGGTGTTGTCAGGCACATGAGGCTGCAGGGTAGCTTGGGACACAGCCCCTCGCTGGTATGGGCAGGACACCCTTCACTTATCCTCCCTCCATCTCCTTCACCTCTCACTAGTGCTCCCCATTCCTGTCACATCCCCCCTTACTTCTTTCCCCCTAGCTCCTGCTCTGTCTCCCTTCACTTCGGCCCTCCTGGCTCCTGCCCCATCCCTCCTGTCTTTCTCTCCCCTTTGTTTTCTGTCCCCTTTTCCTGTCTCTTGTGCTGGTACCCCCCCCCCCACGTCCTCTTCCCCCATATGCTGCCTTTATCCCCCCAGAAAACCAGGGTCCAGCTATTCCTCCCAGCTTGGATTTGGGCACCAGCAGGGAGCATAAAGAAAACAGAGCAAGTCTCTTTGTTCTCTGGTCCAGTGCCTGAGACCACTGAGGCCTCTGGTGGACAGGAAGAGGAGCTGTGGGGAATGCTCTGCCCAACTCCTACAGTCCTGGTGTGGAGTAAACTCAGTGGCAGGCCTGGGGGCTGGAGCATGCTGAATTAATATTGGGATATTTGTTCAATCTATCAGGAACTTCCCAATCTTAGGCCCTGTGCCTTTATATAGGACTCCATTACCCCCATCTTGATTTTTCCTCACTTCCACTTCCTCAAAGGCTCAGTACAGATAGAATCTGTGGTGAATTTGGCTGCCACACTCTAAAAAGTCTCTATTGAGTACTGTATGTACAAAATGCAGTTTTTCAGGAACCATATTTGGGTGATTTCCCACAAGCACAGTAAAAGGCACGTACTTGGCGCTAGGTTAACATACACCCTCCTCACATACACACCAAATGTCAAGACCCTGCTCTAAAGTACAAAGGTGATAGAGCTTTTAAATAACATGGTTTTAAGAAGTTTTTTAGCATGGGAAAATGGCATTTCCCCTCTAATCTTGTTCTATGAAACAGCCGATCCATTGTCACTTGTTTGACAGAAAAATTCAGCCTGATACAGCCACCCAACAGGAAAAATTTCAGCCCAGACAGTCATAATCTGACAAAGTTATGAGCAGTTGAAAAAGATTATTATAATGGAAAGTGTTAGGTAACCTTACCCACTCGGGTCACTCCCTGCACTGCTTGTAATGCCAGCTTGATGTAAAGCTCAGCTGTGCAAGCTTAACATTTGCTTTCTCTGAGCATTTATGTGAGTAACTTTCTACCACTTGTATGTTCCTGGAAAGCAACCCTAAAGGGATACAAGTACAAACAAAGTGAATTCAATTTTAAATCTGAGCATTTATGGGAAACATTTTGAGCTGCTGTTTATTCATTATTATTCACTGAGTCTATAACCAAGTCTTTGTAGATGGGTGTCTTTGAATCTGATAGACCACCAAGCCCTTTTGTTTAAGGTCCTGGAATTCAAATGTACTTTGTTTTGTATTGCAATGCAGCCAGCATCAACTTCAGAATGTAAAATCAACACTGGCTGGAAGTGCCTTTGACTGGAGTTTGTAATGCCTTACTGGGGGTGATTATGAGATGATGTTGTCATCACACAGAAGCAGTCTGACTGGGGCATGAAGCTAGAATTGCATTCTGGAGGTGAGAAACTGTGAATCTGTGAATTACTAGCTTCACACTTTTTCCATCTAATCTCAGTAACACTGTGTAAGATTAAAGGAAACACATTAGAGAGGTGTGAAACGTTTTCCCAGTAAACTTTCTACTCCTGGACTAAGATTAATGCAAATGCCAATCCAGTGAAGTTTAGTTGTGTTCACAGGATTGTAGGATGCTTCCTAGCAGAGGTTGTGCTGTATGTAACTACCCCAAGCATGGATTGAAAAGCAAAGACTGATTAGTTCTCATTAGTGTTCTGATTGGTTAGTGGCCCCTTCATTGTGCTGTGTTATTGGGAGCATGAAACACAGACAGTTAAGCTCTTTATTTCCTTCTCCTTGGCATTTTCTAAAAGTTTTAGGAGCTTCTCCCTCGCCAACCTGGCAACCCTAACTATGGAAGATTTGGCTTATATTATGGCTAGATAGATTAATACAATATTCTTTTAAACTCTCCATTATTTGTAATATGCACATGTTAGCTTGCAACTCATCATCCTTTCCAAAGGGGTTGTTCTTGACCATTAGGCAAGCATGGCATTTCCCTTTGTTTGGAATTGTAATGAAACTAACATGCCTTTATTTTTTCCACACACAGCAACTTCAGCTGAAGCCTTTTGCCAAAACATCTCTTGATATAATCACCCAATGTCAACACAATTCTGGGACCCTGAAATCATTTAGGCAGATGCTTAACTTTATTACAATGATTAGTTCCATTGACTTCAATCGGACTATTCACAGCAGTAAAACTAATCATCTGAGTAAATGTTTAGAGGATTGGGGCCATAGTTAATTCAAAGACCAGCCTGCTGGCTTCAATCACATGTAAATTGTTGTGTGCTTTCATGCAAATAACACTTTGGAAGTGTGCAGTGTAATTATTCTGTTTACCAAGTAATCTTTCATGTATTGTTCCTCACAGCTAGGCTGATTTTTAAAATGAGATATTTATATAATAATATGCATACAAGCAGGGGGGGACCAACAGACTTGCCGGGCTCCTGTGCAAGGTGGGAGAGTGGCTTTGTGCTCCTGAAAGGGGCAGGACCTCAGGTAGAAGGGGCAGGGCTGGGGCAGCCCACTGTCAGCATCGCCTGAGTAGTCCCACCCCCAGCCCTCAGAGCTGCCTGGAGCACGCAGAATGGGGCTCTGGCAGCAATTTTAAGGGCCTGGGCCTCCACCCGCTGCCGCTCCTGAGGTAGTGGTGTCAGCAACCAGGAATCCCAGGCCCTTTTGAATAGCTTGGGCCCTGGGGCAACTGCCCCCATTGCCTTCCCCTCCCCTCATCAGCAGGCCTGCATACAAGGCAAATAAATTCTGGCTGTCAGATGCACAGAGGCATATATCAGGAAACTCCCAGATTGTGTAGGGTAGATTGCAAAGCAGGTGACAGCAGACCCTGTTGTGACATGATACATGGAAGATCATTGCAGGGCGGGGCAAATGGTTCAGAGGAGACACACTGCCAACTCTGCGCACCACCAATGCAATTTATTTATGCTTCTGGCAGGAATAATCTCTGACTGAAGGTGGGAGATTGCTGATGAGAACAGGGATGTACAATAACACATCTTTTTCATCAACACGTGGGTATGTGGCTATTCATTTAGGCCATGTCTACACTACAGATAAGATTGAAGCAGCTGCTGTCGATCTTCCAGGGTTCGAATTAACGGGTCTAGTGAAAACACACTAATTGGAACTGAGAGGACACTCCCATTGATGCTTCTATGAGGAGTAAGGGAAGTCGAAGGAAGAGTGTTCTCCCTTAGACTTCCCTCTGTGTGGATGGTGCCAAAATTCGAGTTAAGATACTTCGACTTAAGCTACACAGTTAATGTAGCTGAAGTTGCATATCTTAATTCGAACTTATCCCCTACTGTAGACTTGCCTGATTGTCCCTGAAACTCACCCATACGTATATCAACATGAGAGAGGATAGGTCTACAAACAGAGTTAATGCATATAAGTAATTTAGTTTGTGTGCTGTGTCAGTGAAAATATCAACAACAACAAAAATCTACTGCTTTGGATGATCCACAAAGATTTATTCCTTTTTGTCCACCACATAATAGAATCGAATATAAGTCAGAGCAGACACATAATCTAGCACTTACATGTAAGTTGAAAATACAGTGGCCAGATAGCACATGATAAGGTCCATAGTATTGGCCTACATCTATGGAAAAAAATATGGTTTCTTCCAAACTTTTCTTGGGTTTGTCCTGAGATCCTTCCAAAGTACTGATCATGTGAGTATTGCGAACTTGTTCTGTGTACAGAATGATTGCTAGTGGTTTTAACCACAGTTATTACATTTTAGTATAATGTTGCAGTGTCAGAATGGCTCTTGTGAATGTAATCCTGTGTGTAACAGATGCCTCATGATCACGGTGGCATGGCAAACAGCTTTTACAGTGTACTGTAAGAAAGGACGCAATAGTAGAGCTGCTGTATGTCCTACGGCAATGTGGCAGTGTGCCTCTGTCATTTCCATTCATATTCTCTTGAGGGAAAGTGACACTGGTTATTGCAGTCCAACTGCCAAAGTAATAACATGCATTTTTTTGAAAAGCTCACAGTTGTGTGAAGATGTCCTTAAAAAGCTCATTTCATACCAGAACAGACAGCTCTAATTTATCATCACCTGGGAAAAATGAATTAACGGGTAATACCGATTTGAGTGTCAGGGACTATTTTTAACTTAAGTAAAATATTAAGTATTATATTTTCCCCTCTATCTTGTGTGTGCTCATTTTCCTGTGTATAACAAATTTTAGTGCCATTACCTGCAGTGGACATTTCTAGTCAGAAGCGTATTTAAATATCTCAATTTTTTTGCTTTTTGAACAAAATAACTCTACAGCAAATGAGCTTTCAACAGTTGGCAGCAGACGATTATAAAACTACTGTGAATGTTGACTTTTCAGTAATAAGGGCTTGGGGGTGGGTGGGAAAGGTCCCATTTCAATTTTTTTCGCTTACCTTAAATGACATATAAAAGTATATATTCACAACAAGTCACTGATCTTGTGGTTGTCAGAGTTCAAAGATACACATTCAGTCTTATGGTACTTGCTATCTAAAAAAGATAAATATCTTTTTCAGTATCAAAACTAGTGAGGAAACTGGCAAATAAGTTCAGTCAAAACATTCCTCTTCAAAGAATTTAAGAAGTAATGTGAAGGGACTGCACAGAAAGTAAATAATTTCATCAGAATTTATAGCAGCGATAAATTGAGCAGAGCTATTTTGAGCCCCCCTGTTGTACATAACATCCTACAAAGTGCCATCAGAGAAAACCAAGATCCTGAGGCCAGAAACATCACATGCAGCTGCCAGGGATCAGCTGGTTCCAGGCATGTGTCTGTAGAGAGCTGACCGTTGCTGCTTGTCCTTATGCCAAGTTTCAATATGCTTTGCTCTTAATTTATTCCCCTGCACTGCATTTTGCAGTGTATAAGTATAAATATATGGACCTAAGGGTATATGAGGTACAGGAGTCAATGAGTAGGGCAAAAAGGACTTTCATGAGTAAGACACAGTAGGGTTGCCAGGTGTCTGGTTTTGAACCAGACAGTCCAGTATTTGAGCTTTCTGTTCGGGAAACAAATTGAGAAAATATAAATGTCCGGTATTTTCTAAATAAGATGTAATGTAGATTGTGAAGTAATGTCAAGTGTGTCCGGTATTTTTGTTGAAACCATCTGGCAACCCTAAGACACAGAGTGATAGAGATGGGGTGCATTGCTGTAGGTCAAAGATTAATAAGGGAGCTGACCACCAAGGATTAATGAGAAATTAAAGCCATTAAAGTATAATGAGAAAAAGAATGTTACCATGATGGAGGAAGATGTGCTATTGGGGACTGCACCTTTAAGGGCTGAGTTTCCCAGAGTCTGGGTGGGGCGCTGCAAAGCTCTTTTTATGCACAGCAAGTTGGAACCAGACACAGAATAAAGCACTTTTGCAAACACCTTAAGCACTTTTGATCACTGAATATTATATAAAATGAGGAATAAAAATAAATTAAGGTTTTGTTGACATAGGGAGTTATTCCAGATGAACAATTCCTTATTAACTCCCAAGTATGGACACTCTTGTTCTGGAGTGAGATTGCCTTATTTTGACATAGCTTAATTCACTACCTACAAGAGGATAAGTTCTGGGGGAGATGACTGATGCCAGAAATATTTTTCTGTGTAGATGAGCCAGCAGGGTTCTGGGAAGTGCTCTGTTGTTCTTAGATCACATATTTATGCACATTTAATACCCTCTTTGGGAAACACCAGCTTTGTCTACACTGGCAATTCTGGCTATGTCCACACTGGGAAGGTTTGTTGACAATAGTGCTATTGACATGCAAAGGTTGGCAAAAGTAAAATCAGTCAAACTGGTTTTTCTGCCTCCCCTTGTCCACATTCCATGGCTCCCCTGTCAACAGAGCAAAGCGTGTGGGTGAGCATCCCACAGTGCAGTGTTGTGGGAAGGCAGAGCTGATCCCTGCACTTCTTGGGATTCTCTCTGCGTTCTCTCACAGCCTCCTCAGCTGCTGTGAACAGCATCATGAGTAGCTCTGTGAGCTCTCCATGCTCAAGAATGTCAAAGCAGGATATCAGTCTCTCTCCAGTCATCCCCTTGCAGCAACAGTCTGCCTGCTGCTGTGTTTCTAGCAGGGCAGAAGGGAGCATTCCAATGATTTGCTCTCTTTCTTTGTTCCCCAGAAGGAGCAGCTCACTCAACTGTTGATGGCAAAGGGGAAGGGAAAGACAAAAGTCTCTTGCAGGGGTGGAAGTTCTTTGTTGAAAAACTGGGTGTTTTTCCCAACAAAAGTCACATTGTAGTGTATACGCTCTCACTGTTTTGTTGCCAAAGGCAGTTTTTGGCAACAAAACGTGCCAATGTAGACAAGGCCTCAGTGAACAACAAAAGCTTTGCTGTGACAAATACTAACGTAAACAGTGCACTCCTGCCAACAAAGCAAATGCCAATCATAGGTTTTTGTCTGCAAAAATGCCAAGAAACAGTGTTTTAAACTGCATGACGTTTATCGACGTGGTGTCTCTAAAAGCTGTGTAGTGTAGACATACCCACCATGTCTGCAGACTGCATTTGAGTTGTGTTTGGCACCCAAGGTATTTCACTAGAAAATGCAACACATTTGTGCTTGATATAGAGGATATTAAGGTATCGATGGTGTTTGATTTGGGGGAAAATAGTTGCAGAGCATGACTAAAGGCTCTGAGCAGCTATGGAAAAAACCAGACCTGTTGAGCTAAAACTAACCAAAATAATTTGCAAATCAAATACAAACCTGAGGGAGATTTGGTGTTTGGAGACATTCTTTAAAGTAAGTGCAATGGAGCAAAGTCTAGAGCTAGATTTTGTACATCACTTGGATAAAAAGAAGCCCTGCCCCCTCTCAGAGGAAATGTGACCTGGGATTATTGCCCAAGCTACTGTTAACAGGATGAGACTTTGCAGCAAGTGATTATGGCTATTAGTGCATCTTCACACGGCCTATATCATCAGTTTGATGAGCTCACATTCCTAGATGGTATTTTAAAGACACCAGGATGATGATTCCTAAGGGAAAAATTGTTAGGCTACACAAAGGGATTTAAACATCTAAAAGAAGGGCTAGAGATGTTTATGCTGGTATTCAGTGAACAGCAATATTGACGAAATTGTTGATGCTTGTTGCATATGCCAAAAAAGTCAGGTAAAGAGCCCATGTTTGTGGTACGGGAAATAAGGGGCCCCCTGGAGCAAAGTAAGCAAAGATTTGTTTACGTTGGCTGAAAAAACTACTTTCTCTATACTGATATTCTTTCTTCCCTAAGATGGTCTTCCTAGAAGACACTGTAGTTAAACAGGTGATAGTGCATGTCAAATCTCTTTTGCTGACCTAGTTATGTTTGACAATGGGTTGCACTTTAGTGGGCATGAGTTTAAGTGAAGTTTAGGTTTAGACATTGTCCTCCAATCCCCATTACCCTCAATCCAACATGCTGCTGGAAAATGGTCTTTATCTCCATTGACAGGATGTGGAGACAGTCTCTGATCCATATTTAATACTTCTAAATTACAGCACAGCACCAGTGTAGCATGGGTTATCACGAGCTGACATTTTGTTCAAAAGAAAATTGAAAACAAGAATGCCTGCTCTGTAGAAACTGACATCAGACGCTCCGGGGAGATATGCAGAGAGAGAGGGCAAAATTTAAAAAATCTGATTTGGGGTCATGGGAGCTACCACCATTTCATGAAAACGATTTTGTCTGTCTCAAAGATGGGAAACCATGGTTGTAAACAGCAGCAGTGCCTCATGAGGTAGCCTTGTAGCCAAAGGCAATGCGTTGGGAGGCATGAGGGAGGGGGGGCCACATTCCTTCCCTACTTAGCTGCTTGGCATGTACTGAGCAATCTCAGTAACATCTGCTGAAGCCTCTGCCCTGCTCAGCCTCTCCCACTCTTGGCAGGTACAGGTTGTCTCTGCCCACAGCCGTATGAGATTATCTCCTCAGACTCACACGCATTATGGAGAACTAGGTAATGACTTTTCCAAATCCCAGAAAGGAGGTAGGTTACGGGTACCAACTCTGCTGTTTTGACTGTAAGGGTCTGTCAGCCGGTGGTCAGGACAGTGAGTAGTGTGTGCGTATTATATACCCGAGACTTCAACTGCTAGGACTGGGGTCCCTTAGCAGCGGGCAACCTGGAGGAGGTTGACGGGTGCCCCAAGAAGTTTACAGGGAGAGCTTATTACACCTCAGATTTTGACTGCTAGGATACACGATCCCTTCGCAGTGGGCAGCCTGGGGAGGCTGAGAGATGCCCCAACGGATCTGTCCCCTGGAAGCGACATGATCCAACGCTCAAGCTCTCCCTATATCTGTCCCTTATGACCGGCTGGAGTTCTTTTTAAAATTGTGCTTGGTTCTGTTACAGCAACTGAAGAAGTCAGGTCATAGCTTAAACAGTTACTATTTTATTGTTACAGGGTAAACTTAGCTGTTAAATGCTACTACTGTGTTACAGATAACACAGCCACTACAAAGGACAGGACAGAAATTACACTAATAAGTCACTTACAGGTACCATGAAACCCTTTTGGTTCTCTGAGCTCTTATTAAATGCATGCAAAATAGACACCTAGCAGGTATATATTCTCACCCCTGCGTTCCAGACTTGGCGTGGCCAGCGTCTTTCTCTCAATCCCTCGGGAAGAAGTAGGGCGAGGTTGGGCGTCCCACAGACCTCCGGAGACAACCAATACCTGCCAGCAGGTGTAGATGATTGGAGCTCAAATGGGGTGGGCTACTAAACCCCTCTTTATACCCCTTGGGTCACGTAGGCTTCTTCCTGGTCTCAAGTGGCCAATTAGGAAAAATGGCTTTGAATGCCAAGTTTCCCACGAAGGGTGCAAAGCATAATTCACACCTGGGAAAATGCAGACAATGGGCACCTCTGGTATGTGATGGGCGAAGATTCCTCTCCTGGGACAGTGCAGGCGTGTCAATTACTGGTACTAGCCATCAGGGCGACGGGAGACCCCCGGGTCGTCAGCTAGCCCATTTACTGTCTGGTTTCTGTTTATGGTAGAGTCAGGGACAGGCAGCACACCTGCGTTCCCAGGGCATCAAAGGCTGACTGCCTTTCTCTTGCTCTCTGGGGGGGGGGAAAACAAGATGATGTTCATATCTGGCTACAGGATCTCAGATAGGATATAACTACAGCAGGTTGAGACAATGGAGCCCCAGGACATGCAATAACCAGAACAGGTGGCCCTACCACCTCCTGAGAACACAGAGGTAGCAGTAGTGCTGATGTTCATGGGGAGCACAGATCCAAGGGTACATCTAGACCAGTGTTTCTCAACCTTTTTTTTATAAAGTACCCCTTTTTCCAAAAAAAAAAAAAAAATTATAAGTACCCCCAGTACCTACAGTTTTCAGACACACACAATTTTTTTTTCTACCATTGCAACACGTTTGTTTACGCAACTTAATCATAGCCGGGTGGGCGATAAAATTTTTAGGTGTAAAAAGCACAAAAATAATCAAGTGTTGTAAAACTTAAGACAAAAAAAAAATTTTCTCCAAATTTCAGCTGTGTTGACGTACCCCCCCCCGACTTCTCACGAGTACCCCGAAAAGTACTCGTACCACTGATTGAGAAACTCTGGTCTAGACTGTAAGGCTATTTTGGGATACTGGAGGTATCCCGAAATAGCTACCTCATGTCCAAGGAATGCATCTGCTATTCTGAAAAAAATTATGAAATAACAGACGCATTATTTCTGTATCCCTGTTAAGTGAGGAATAAGGGATGACTCGAAATAGTGTTTATTTCAAAATTTGGTGCCGTGTAGATGCACCAAATTTCAAAATAGCCTATTTCAAAATAAAATTGAAATAAGATATGCAATTTGCATAGCGCAAATTGTGTTTCTTATTTCAATTTTAGAGTGCAGTCTAGACATACCCCAAGTGACAACCCACGGCACCTCAGAGACTAAATGAACATTGTTAGCAAGTTGAGTTATTGGTATTAAGTGTTGGCTTGAAAAGGAAGATATGGTATTGGGGACTGTGCCTTTAAGGTAAGAGTGGGGAACCTAAGACCCGGGGGCAAGATGCAGCCCTCCACTTGCCTGGATCTGGCCTCCTCTTCAGCATTGGGGAGCCTGTGCTAGCACTCCAAGTCCCCTGCTCCTACAGGGCTGGAGCACACAAAATCTATTAGCCTAGACCCCGCTAGGCTCCAGTGTGCAAGGGGAATGTGGGGAGTGTCTTTCACCTTCTCAGTTGGGGGCGATATCAGTGAGGGTTTGTTTTTTTTCTATTGCTTTTCGCTTGTGTGTAGCCCCTGACTGATTTTTCTGTGGGTCAGTGGCCCCTGCTGCAAAAAAGGTTCCCCACCCCTGATTTAAGGGCTGAGCTGCCCAGACAAAGGCAAGATCTACAATACAGGAGAAATTCGACCTAAGATACGCAACTCCATCTATGAGAATAGCGTAGGTGGAGTCAACGCACCTTAGGTCGAATTTGTGCAGCATCCACACTGCAGGAGATTGATGACAGAAACTCTTCTGTTGACTTCCCTTACTCCTCATGACCTGGTGGAATACTGGGGTCAACAGAGGCACCATCAGTGGTTGATTTAGTGGGTCCTTACTAGACCCGCTAAATCGAACCCCAGGAGATTGATCTTTGGAGGGTTGATCTCTGGGGCTACATCTTCACTACAGGGTTTTTTGTGCAAAAACAGCTGCAAAAACCCGTGGAGTGTCCACACCTCAAGCATGTTTTTGTGCAAGTAAATTTACAGTAAATCAAAAGAACAGAGGGGTTTTTGCAGTGTAGGTATTCCTCTTTCTACAAGGAATAACCCCTTTTTGCACAGAGTTCTTGCACAAAAAGGTGTGTGTGGATGGGCAACGGGGGTTTTATGCAAATAGAGCCAATCAAGAAAAGCACAGGTGCTCTGGTGGCTATTCTGAATAGCAATCAGAGCTTTCTTTCAAGAGAGCATCCATGCAGTCTGGACGCTCTCATGCCCAAAATCGCATCGCTTTTGCAATATGCTTTTGTAGTGTGGACCCGCTCTTGCGCAAGAAGTTTTTGCAGAAGATCTCTTCCGCAAAAAGCTTCTTGTGCGAGAAACCTGCAGTGTAGATGCAGCTTGGGTAAGTGAATACAAGCCAAAGAGACTAGGCACGTTCTGGTAAGGTTTTTTTCTTAGGCACAGCTCATTGGAACTGGACACAGAACAGAGTCTCTCTTACAAATACCCTGAGGCCTGAGTGATCACTGTACACCACAGAGTGGAAAGATGTACAGCATAAAGGTACCACTGAATGCAGCCTTCTTTAGAAGAGGGGAATGGGAGATGGACACAGGAACAAAAGTGACAGTAACAGAGGACTCAGTATTTAGAAACTTGGAGTGAAATTCATTTCACAAGCACAAACTCTGAGCAATTAGACTTTACCCTGTATTTATTAATATTGAATGAAGTGATTGGGCTTTATGCAAAATATGTGTCTTGTGTTCTGATCAATTATTTTGTGCCTGTGTTTTTTTTAATAAACTACACTATTCCATGGCAGGGTAGCATTTTGGGAATATTACTGATAAACCTCTGTAATGGTTTAACCCTGAGAGAGAGACTCAGATCTCTTCCCTATCAATGGACATAAAAAGCTTATTAGGCATGTAAAACAGCATTTTGCTCTCACACAGGCATGCTCAGCTCACATGAAATTCAAGAGGTGGTATGCACAAGGGTATCAAAATACAGAATTGACCTAGAATAAAGGAGCTCTCTCAGTTTCATATTCCTACTGCTCTTGCCAGTGGCAGCTTTCCTATTGCCATTTACTCTTAGCAAGTGTTTCCCTCTCAAATCAGAAAGCAACTATGGACAATTCTCACAAGGAACATTTTTATGAGTAACAAAATAACCTTATTAAAGACAGGAGGGGAGAAGGCTTTCTATCAACTGGGTGTAACTGGGAAATGTGAATAGAACAGCAAATGGTAGCAGGTCGAAGAGAACTTTGATCTAAGATCAAGAGGCTTTGATCTAAGCCTGTCGCAGAAAACCAGCAGAGGATGTCATTAGGCAGTCGTGGTTAGGGACTGTCAAAAAGGATTGAAAGAATATTGGTAGGGATTTGCTCCTTGAGCACAGCAGAATACCTTCCAGACTCTCTAACTAGGAAAAAGCCATGCATAGCCCAATCCTGCAAGATAATGGTGGCCCGAGAGCCCCTGGGCCCAATTCTCCATTGCTCAGAACTGTATGTAGTTATTTATACATGTGCAGGGTGAGTGTCAGACACCCCTGTTCTCATATGGCAGTGCTTTGCAAACATGGAACTGAATACGCAACAAGGGGCAAGGCATCAGGGCTTCAGGCCTCCAGACATTCGTGGGAGCGGAGGGAACTAATGCCCTTTCAGGATTAAGCCCCTTACAATGATTCAGCATGTAATGCTTTCAGAAGGGTGCATTTTTTGCCAGGTTCTACATCACCCCCCAGTGTAAGAGACGCAAAGCAGTTTGGATTAATGGTAAGTACAGGGCCAGCCCACAACATTTTGGCACCTGAGGCGGGGAGCTCAAATGATGCCCTGATGCCCCCTCGCTTGGGCCAAAACTTTGAAAGGTCTCAATGCTCTGGGTCCTAGTGGTGCCCTCCCCACAGTCTGGCACCTGAGGCGGCCACCTCAGTTTGCCTCATGGTAAGGCCAGCCCTGGGTAAGTATTATTACAGCTGGGCCCCAAACAGAGGGATTTCTGTTTTAGGAGACATAAAGGAAGACAAGGTTCCATGGTGTTTTTCAGGATCCAAGAGTGGGAAACAGAGTGCACTGGGGAGGTGTGTGAATTAATGAAGTACAGGACTGGGAGGAGCAGCAAGCAGGGCTGAGCAGACAGTACTGCTAATCAAAGGGGACTTCCCCAGGGGGCCTTAGTAAGAGGAAATGTGAAATTCTGGTGAGATAATGTATTGCTCCTGTTCCACTAAGAGATGTCCCTAGGGTACCGCAAATTGAGGTGTCCACACTGAGGCCCACGCTTTGGGGAGCCTGGCACTCTAGGGATGGAGCAGCCATCAGCAACTCGCTTACCAGAACCTTCCTTCCCCCAGTGCCACCTTGTCTTTTAGTAGGCCCCACCAATCAACACCATCATTTCCTTCTTACCGCAGATTAGGTGTTTCAGGTGTCAGGAGGCACTGGAAAGGGAGGAGAGAGATGCGAGGGCACAGCACACATGGGAGAGGAGTGGAACTGAGCGGGGAAGAGGCGAGGGGAGATGGAAAGAGGCAGGGTTAGGGTTGGGGTAAGGAGTGGAGTGCAGTAGGCCTGGGCAGAGCCAGGAGACACACAGAAGCTCTGTGCCTATGTCCTGGGCCTCACAGTCCACTAAGGGCAGCCCTAGAGCTACTTGTGCAGATTGAGAATGTAGCAAATAATCTAAGGTGGGGTGGTGGAAGCTTTCTGACAGTGGGGGGGAGGCATCATTGCCCAAACCAGCACCTTCCACAATGCACCTCTCCTCCAAACCCTCACCCTCACACCACACCTTCCCCCTGAAGCCTACCTCTGAGCTGCCTCTTCTCCACAAGACCCTTTTTCCCCACCCCATGTTGCTCACCCTTACAGCTGGTAAAAGGGGGAGGGGGGCATGGCTGAGCCAGGTTCTCAAGCCTCTTCTAGCACATACACAGGCAGGGCCACGTCCAGCTGCAGAAAGACGCAGACACTGAGATGCCTTGGAGTGCAGACCCAAAGGGATTTATACAGCGCAAGCTCATGACATTTGCCACCTCCTTCAATGTGGAGGAAAGTATGCCCAGCTTCTTACTCTTCCAATTATGAATTGCACAAACCTTCAGACTAAACAAACAACTTCATTAACTAGAAAAGGTAGATTTTAAGTGATTATAAGTGACAGCAAACAGCAAAGCAAATTACAGCGCAAATAAAACAAAACATGCAAATTTAACACACTAAACAAATTAGCTACAAATAATAATTTCTCACCTAAATGTTGTTTCAGGCAGATGGCAGAGATTCTTAACAGCCAGCTGCACTGGCCTGCAGCTTGAAACTTCAGGTACTTTCACTTGCTGGCCAGACACCCTAGACACTTGCTGGCTAGACAATCTGGGCTCAGCTCTTCTCCCCTCTGTTCAGTCCTTGTTTCCGGGTGTTTCCCAGTGTCTCTTTGGGCTAGGATGCAGAGGACAACCATGATAATGTCACTCCGCTGCCTTCTATAGCTTTTATTGTATGGCAGGATCCCAGGAACTCTTTGTCTTCCAGTGAAAAAATATGGCATTCCAAGGTGAGGTCCAGTACCAGGTGACTCAGGCACATATCTCTGCAGGGTCCTAGCAGCCATTACTTGCAGATCATTTGGAGCATCCACAGGAAGCCTAAGCTCTTTCGCAGTCCATTGTTTTTGCTGATGGGCCATCCGACCTGTCTGACTTTTTCATTGTTGCACCTAAAAGGCTAGTTGTGTGTCTCACCCAACAGAGCATTGCTGGGAGGGGAGTGGGGCCTGGGAAAATCTCCCTTCCACCTCAGGTCCCACCCTCACCCTGCCTCTTACTGCCCCTGCTCTGCCCCTCCCTGCCTCTTTCTGTTCCTGTTCCACCTTCTCCTACCCCAATCACACGCCTTCCCTGAAGCCCTCTCCTCCAAGAGGAGCAGCCTCTGATGCTGTGATACCATCTTCCAGCTGGGATGCTCTGTTTCACAATGGCAGTGGGAAGTGGAGTGACCCAGCCCACTCCATTCCCCTGAGCCCGTGTCACTGGGAGATGACATCAGAGCAGCACAGGCTGCTGTGCTGCTCCACTTCCTGTGGCTCCCATCGCCATGGTGAAAGCAGGAAGGGTCTAGCCCCTGCTGCCAGCCCTAGGCCCCCCAGGTAATTCACCAGGCTGCGCTGGGCCACATGGGCTCAGCTAACATCAATATGGGGGACCGTTCCGTCCATAGGACATTTGGAGCAGCCACTATGGGGGCCCCACACAGCATGGGGCTCAGGGGTAGCCACCCTGAACTGACTTATGGATGCGATGGCTCTGTCACCGAAAGTAGCACATTTGAAAAAACAGATACACGGTCAATATTCCTAACTTCAGATACAAAAATGATACAGGCATACAAATAGGATAATTATAACCAGTAAATCATAAAGTTTCCAATTATACTTTCCATGATTCATCCTGCATAAAACATTTTAGTTATGCCATATTCACATGATAACAGCATCTCTATGAAGATTATAAGGTACAGTGACACAATCCCCTTTTTCAGGGCTCAGACTCCATAGCAGGTTTTTCCTCCTGTGCAGCAGGAAACCTCTATCCACGGCTTCCTTAGCTCCTCCTACAAACATTCACACCAGATATTTCCTATGATTATGAATCATCTGTATTGCTGTGGCACCCAGAGCCTCCTGTCTGAATGGAGGTCCCACCATGCAGGATGCTGTACACACACAGAGGAAGACCCTGCCAAACCTACTGACTCTTTTGTTCCTGCCCTTATGGAAATGAACCTTCCCAGCTGGCATGATATAGCGGATTGGATCAAGTGCAGTGGAGAAAAATGGAAGATGGAAATCAGATACTGAAGTGACCAGGGGACAAGGGCCTGGGACACACCTTCAACACCATCCTGGAGCTCCACATACTGTTTCTCCTGGGGACAGGCCAGAAGATGACAGGCTAGAAAGCCCATTGTACTGTATACTCCTTTTTTTTCCTTCGCCCATCTCCCTTCTCCCCTGTTTATTTCGTGGGCTGTGCCCACGGAAGCTCAAGATACCATCTATATGTTTTGTTCGTCTATAAAGTGCTACCAGACCAGTTTTTGTTTTTTAAGTTTATCCTGTACAGACTAACTCGGCTACCACCTGAAGCCTGTGAGAAGTGTGCCATGACATACATTGGCTGCACCTCGTTGGCCAAGCATCAGACTCTAGTTGATTTTTTTTCTCTCCAGTAAACCACAGAAGTGATGTTATGACTTCCTGAAGTGCATGTTAAGGAAGTTTCTGATTTCCACTTCATTAAGTATTATTAATTTCAAAAAGTGTGCCAGCAGCACTCTCTTCAGAACAATCCCTTACTGCAGGGGTTCTCAAACTTTGTGATACCACGACCCCCTAAAATGCTAAATGAATTTGTGTGACCCCCCCCCCCCACTCTCATTGCCCTGGGTCGTTTCCTCCCCCCTTCTCACCAGACTCCTTGCCCTCCTGGGGTTCCTTCAAGGTGTTTGCGGTCCTCAACGCCCTTCCCCCCTGCAGGCTCCTTCCCTCCGTCTCTTTCTTCTTTGTACCTCTTTTCCGCTCCGCGTCCCTTTGGTTCCTTCTCTCTCTCCTCTCCTCTCCTCTGTCCTCCACTCCTCTCCTGTGTCTCCTCTGCCTCCTCCTCTGACCCCTACGTGCCCTTATTTACCTCCGGGTCCTCTGCCCCAACCCAATCCTCCAGCCCACTGCCTGAGGGACCTCGCCCTCTCCCAGCTGGGGAAGCGTTCGGTCACCCGGCAACCATGCCCCAGCCAGCCCCTCTCATGTCCGCTCCGGCGCCGGCCTCACTCTCCCGCCGTCTTGCCTCCTACTGCAGCTGAGCCGCGCTCCTGGAGTCCCGCGGCCCCGGCCACGCTGCACGGCTTGCCGGCGGCTACCTTCCACTGCCCTGCTGCTCTTCGCAGCTCGGGAGAGAGGGGTCACAAGTGAAAAACTGAATCCAGCTGCGACCCCCTCTAAGTTGCTCGAGACTCCCCTGGGGGTTGTGACCCACAGTTTGAGAAACACTGCCTTACTGAATTGTTTAGGTGTGGCCATGCATAAAGAATTAAGTACCATGGAAAAGCCATTTAAGTACGAAAGTGATTCAACTTTAGATAATGTTTTCGTACAACAAATTGTTTATTAGTTATCTACTGAGCTTGTGCATTTTTTTCCTACATGCAAAAATCTACTTCAGTAACATGGAAAATGCACCATCTACAGGCCACTGGGAACAGCACAGGAAAAATATTTGAGAAATGGTAAAACAAAATATCTGCTTAATTACTGTACAGAGAAATAAGGTGGGGGTGGAGGAAGGGGACAACTTTAACTGTGACTCCAGGGGCTACACTTCTGACACAAGTAGATTTAAAAAATAACCGAACACTATCACTACGGTAGGCAACCTACTGTAAACCCTGCGGTACTGCAACAATTTAGATAATGCACACAAATTATATTTTATTACTGCCCCTCTATTGAAGTGCTTAGCAGACATTTTGTACTTTTACTTTTCTGTTGCACAAATTATTGAAATTCTACTAAAGTTATAATTTTAATCATGAAATCTCAGGTTTTTATTCAGGAGGTCAAATATATTGTTCAAAATCTTGTAACACTAAGATGAAAACTAAATAAGATTCATACAACTCCAAATTTGGAATAATTTGGAATAATGGTTGAAATCATATAATTAATCCAGATTTACAGCAGTGCTAAGGAGAGCAGAATTTTCCCCCCTCTATATTTGTTAGTGGGATTTTCTGTTGGAACCTGCGCTAGAGACAGCCATGGATAAGGATTCTCTGGTAAAAACCCTCACCATACTGAAGAATGTAGTTAGCACAACTTTCTGTAAGTATTAAAGTGTACCATATTACTAGAACATACTTGATGATATTTCTTTGTAAAACGTCAATAAAATAAAGATTGGAAGAAGCATTGCCTCCCAGTAACCTTAACAAATATTGGTTCCCAGAAAAGGACCAATTGCAGCCCAATTGTCACACAGCATTCAAATAGGAATTGTAATGATATTTACAAGTATCTTAGGCTATGTCTAGACCACAGAGTTATATCAGAAAAAGATATATCAGAACTGCAATTTGAGTATATTTTTCTGCTTTTTTTTGTGAAGAGGCTTTTCCAAAATTTGGCCTGTCTAAATGGAGACAAATTTCAGAAAAATCTCCTCTTTCGGAACATCCCTTATTCCTCATACAATGAGGAATACAGGGATGCTGAAAGAATGTGTCTGCTTTTTCGGAAACTGTTCCCAGAAAAGCTCTGCAGTGCAGACACAGCCATACTGTTCTTGCTAAGTTTAGAAATGTTGACTTGTACTTTACCTCTAGAAAATGAGAGCCTGACTCATCTTACTCTAGCCTACAAAACTCCCAAAACAACGAGTTTCTGTCTAGAATAAAGTTTCTAAAAGAGTTTTCAGAAGTGTGAGGATGAATTATCTTAACTCTGTTATTTCCTGGTTTTTAGGGGTTTGATTTATACTGAATTCATTGTTTTGGAAGGGCAATGAGATATCACTAGAAAACTGTAGCTTAGCATTAGCAAGGGTTCTTGCCGGGGAATTATAATAGTAAAGACTAGATTTTTCAGTGTGTGAGCCTTATGCTGATAGTTGGTAGCAGAATGTGCATGACTGACTTGGCTTCCTTGGTCATTATGGTATTGACCTTTACTGCTGTCATCCATTCACTGACAATTGATTCTGATGTGATCAATGAATGGTGTCAGATTAAAATCAAACCTGCATTTAATCACTCTAATTACCAACAAACAGTAAGAGAAGTAGGTTGTGCCCACGAAAACTCATGATACCGTCTACATTTTTGTTAGTCTCTAAGGTGCTGCAAGACTATTTGTTGTTTTTAAGTTTTTCCAGTTACAGATTAACAATGGCTACCCCTCTGAAACAACAGTAAGACAGACAGTTGTTTCACTTCTCATAACCCTGACCAGCCTTCCCACAGCCAAAAGCTTCCCCGACCTCAGAATATGACTGTGGGTTGCCCAGCTGTAAATGTATAATCTAAAGCCCTACAAATCATTATCTCAGTCTTCTCCCTCTCCTCCTTTAAATCAAAGAATTGTAGGACTCAGACTCTTTAAGGAGGCTTATAAACTAACTCCTCTTCAGCCTTTAGCTATCATCTTTGGAAAATCATGGAAGACAGGAGAAATTCCAGAAGACTGGAAAAGGACAAATATAATGCCCAACTATAAAAAGGGAAATAAGAACAATACAGGAAAATACAGACCAGTCAGTTTAATTTATGTGCCAGGAAAGATAATAGAGCAAGTAATTAAGGAAATCATCTGCAAACACTTGGAAGATAATAAAGTGATAGGGAACAGCCAGCATGGCTTTGTAAAGAACAAATCATGTCAAACCAATCTGATAGCTTTCTTTGATAGGATAATGATAACGAGTCTTATGGATAAGGGAGAAGCGGTGGACGTGACTTTAGTAAGGCATTTGATATGGTCTCGCATGATATTCTTATCAATAAACTAGGCAAATACAACTTAGATGGGGCTGCTATAAGATGGGTGCACAATTGGCTGGATAGCGGTTCTCAGAGAGTAGTTATTAATGGTTCACAATCTTGCTGGAAAGGTATAACAAGTGGTATTCCGCAGGGGTCTGTTTTGGGACCAGTTCTGTTCAATATCTTCATCAACGATTTAGATATCGGCATAGAGAGTACCCTTATTAACTTTGCAGATGATACCAAGCTTGGAGGAGTTGCAACTGCTTTGGAGGATAGGGTCATGATTCAAAATGATCTGGACAAACTGGAGAAATGATCTGAGGTAAACAGGATGAAGTTTAATAAGGGCAAATGCAAAGTGCTTCACTTAGGAAGGAACAATCAGTTTCACACATATAGAATGGGAAGCAACTGTCTAGGAAGAAGTACGGCAGAAAGGGATCTAGGGGTTATAGTGGACCACAAGCTAAATATGAGTCAACAGTGTGATGCTGTTGCAAAAAAAGCAAACATGATTCTAGGATGCATTAACAGGTGTGTTGTGAGCAAGACACAAGAAGTCATTCTTCCACTCTACTCTGCGCAGATTAGGCCTCAGTTGGAGTATTGTGTCTAGTTCTGGACACCACATTTCAAGAAAGATGTGGAGAAATTGGAGAAGGTCCAGAGAAGAGCAACAAGAATGATTAAAGGTCTTGAGAACACGACCTATGAAAAAAGACTGAAAGAATTGGGCTTGTTTAGTTTGGAAAAGAGAAGATTGAGAGGGGACATGATAGCGGTTTTCAGGTATCTAAAAGGGTGTCACAAGGAGGAGGGAGAAAAATTGTTCTTCCTAGCATCTGAGGATAGAACAAGAAGCAATGGGCTTAAACTGCAGCAAGGGAGGTTTAGGTTGGACATTAGGAAAAAGTTCCTAACTGTCAGGGTGGTTAAACACTGGAATAAATTGCCCAGGGAGGTTGTGGAATCTCCATCTGTGGAGATATTTAAGAGTAGGTTAGATAAATGTCTATCAGGGATGGTCTAGACAGTAGTGGGTCCTGCCATGAGGTCAGGGGACTGGACTCGATGACCTCTCGAGGTCCCTTCCAGTCCTAGTATTCTTTGAGTCTATGTATTAACAGAATGTATTTAATTTAAAAAGTGATTAAAAACCCCAACCGTGTCACTTTTATGACAGATGACCTCCAATGTTCCTTCTAATCTTTTTTTCATCTATGTGCGGATTTTTTTCCATCCATGTGCAGAATATTTTTTGTGCGCACTAAAGCATATACGAATGTGCATCCACTAGTAGAAATAAAAAACCTAGCAGTGCGTGCCCTGCTAATAAACTGGGCAGCATTTGAATCATTATTGAGTGGCCAAATAAGCACAGTTTATAGGGAACACTGATGACTGCGCAAACCCCTGGCCTCCCCATTGCCCTCTCATTTTCCTGTACCTCCTTGTGTTGTCACTGTAATATGGTGCTGAGAACATCCCGAGCTGCTAGGCTTTTCTGCCTCACCAAAAGTGAGCTTTGCTGGAGTTTAGAATATATATCAGCTCCCTGCCACACTAGTCTGTCCTCCTCACCAATACCAGCTTGTCCCGGAAGGAGAGTGGAAATAAATAATTGGTTTATTCAGCTGTCAACAGTCGTATCATTTTTTCTTCAGGGCACAAACACGGTTCCTATGCTGCAATCTAAGCATTCAACAGTCAGTTACAAGCAGCTCACTATACAAAAATCTATGCCCGGGCACAGCATGAAAGCTGCATTGCTCTTTATCAAAGCCACAAGGCTTGCATCATTTCTCCCTGTGTTACGTACCCCATTTGCGTTTGTCAGCCCTCTTGGAAAACAGAAAACAGTTTGTGTCCTGATTAGATAGTTTCAGGCTTTGTCTTTATTTGTCTTGCTTCTTTCTTAATGTTCTCACACACATTATTTACTAGATGATTACTGCATGTATCTTTATTATTATAATCTTTTTGCCACAAGCAAGCCTCAGTGGTGCAGATAAGCAACTCAAATAATAAGCAGATTCATTATTAAGAAACATCTATGATATTTATGAGAGCAACCAGTTCTAATTTCCAGTTACAAATCTATCGATAATGTGTAATATGAAAAAAACTCTACTAAAAGAAAACCTTATTTTGCACAATATATCATCTAAATTAGAACTGGGCTTTTGTTGTGTTCTGCAGTAATGTCTGATGCAGGAGGCAATTGATGCAGGAGGCAATTCAGCTGAAATACACTGGCAAGGCCTTGTTGGGAATTTTGGCCCACAGCCATCCTCAGTCTGCCCTTTCTTTACCAGAAGGAAGGATCTCAGTCACCAGTCCTAGAAATCCAGATCTTTTTATGAGCTCAAAATACACATGATTTAATTTTAAAGATTTATAGCAGCTCAAATATTCAGGCTTGAACATGTAATCAGATTAAGAACTGCTGCTTCTTGGTAATGATGGGTGGGCTCTGAAATGTCATGCAGTGTCATTTTGTTCAACTCACCCTAGGCTCTATTGGGAATACCAGATGGAAGCAGCTTCCCACCTCTTTCTGGTGATCCTTGACTATGGAAAAGTTCTCCCATCTTTCTTCTTTCAGGTGCCCTTCTCTGCTTGGAGTAGTACTGGACAATGCAGTGTGCACCCTGGAGGGGAAGGGAGGATTACACTTTCTTGTGATGAAAATGCCCTGCATTAGCCATGCTTGCAGAGAGTTTACTGGATTCCTGATTTGTCCCTGAATGCTAGCTGTTCTTTATATTCTCCATTTTAAAGGACCTGGAATCCTTCAGTTTTTGTGACTACAACATGAGCCACCTTACAGGGGTTCAGTTTTCTGAGAGAAGTTGCTCAACATTTTATGTAAATCAGGTGCCTTTACGATATCTCAAGTTGGGCATCAAAAACCATTAGTCACGCTTGAAAATATGTGCCCTATTCTCTAATACGCACATTTTTAGAGATGAACAATGCAATATAAAATATATTTTAATGCACAGGTTTTATTATTTCTATAGACTTTTCCTCTGTGAATAAGTTTTTATAGTTCAGTTAAATACATGTCACCAAAACTCTGGTATAGCTCTTGTGGGCTAGCCAAGGCATCTACCTACCCTGTAGGTATCTACAGTGCAATAGGCTATAAGTAGTTATAGAAACAATAAGGAGAAACCAACAAGAGCCATTTGAGGCGCATATAATTCAAAAATCCTACCAGGCATTCCAGGTACAAATGTGGAATCAGCTGCTCACTATTTTCATATTTGACAGAGATGAGGACTTTTTCATGATAGGAAAGCTGTAATCAAACAATCACTCTTCTATACTGAAAACCCATCAGGGAGTGAAAAATGCTTTGTTCCATCAATGTGGATGCTTGCATAAGTGAAACAGAATTCCAGGATGTTAGGTATTTTGAAGATATTATGCAAAGTGAAGTAGTTAAACTAGATTCTCTGATTTTCAAAATATGTTTATTTCTAAGATGATTGACATTTACTTTCAGCATCCCACAGCACCCCAGATAGAACCCTAAGGATCCCCACATTTCCCCCTATGTCTCACTCCTCAGGATAAGCCACCTGTGAGAGATGCTTTTCGAAAGTGCAATCACTGACAGGAGTGTTTTATGTAAGACACAGGAGGTAATTGTCCTGCTCTAGTTAGCATTGGGGAGGCATTTCTTGGAGTCTTGTGTCCAGTTCTGGGCACCACGCTTTAGGAAAGATGTGAGCAAACTGGAGAAAGTCCAGAGAAGAGTAACAAAAATGATAAGAGGTTTAGGAAACCTGATCTATGAGGCAAGATTTAAAAAATCTGGGTGTGTTATTATTCTCTGTGTCCACCAATGATAGAGCAAGAAGTAAGGGGCTTAATCTTCAGCAAGGAAGATTTAGGTTAGATCTTTGGAAATACTTTCTAAGTAGAAGGTAGTTTAAGCTGTTGAATAGGCTTCCAAGGGAACTTGTAGAAGCACCATGATTGGATTTCTTCAAGAGCAGGCTAAACAAACATGTCAAGGGTAATCTAGATTTAATTGGTCCTGCCTCTGCACAGATGGCTGGACTTGATGACTTCTTGACTTTATACCTTGACTTTAGCAAAGCTTTTGATACGGTCTCCCACAATATTCTTGCCAGCAAGTTAAGGGAGTATGGATTGGATAAATGAACTGTAAGATGGATAGAAAGCTGGCTAGACTGTCGGGCCCAGCGGGTAGTGATCAATGGCTCGATGTCAGGTTGACAGTCAGTTTCTAGCGGAGTGCCCCAAGGATCAGTTCTAGGACTGGTTTTGGTCAACATCTTTGTTAATGACCTGGATGAGGGGATGGATTGCACCCTCAGCAAGTTTGCAGATGACACTAAGCTAGGGAGAGAGGTAGATACACTGGAGGGCAGGGATAGGGTCCAGAGTGACCTAGACAGATTAGAGGATTGGGCCAAAAGAAATCTGATGAGGTTCAACAAGGACAAGTGCAGAGTCTTGCATTTGGGATGGAAGAATCCCAAGCATTGTTACAGGCTGGGGACCAAATGGCTAAGTAGCAGTTCTGCAGAAAAGGACCTGGGGATTACAGTGGATGAGAAGCTGGATATGAGTCAACAGTGTGCCCTTGTAGCCGAGAATGCAAATGGCATATTAGGGTGCATTAGGAGGAGCATTGCCAGCAGGTTTAGAGAAGTGATTATTCCCCTTTGTTCAGCTCTGGTGAGGCCACATCTGGAGTATTGTGTCCAGTTCTGGGACTCCCACTATAGAAAGGATGTGGACACATTGGAGAGGGTCCAGCAGAGGGCAACCAAAATGATTAGAGGGCTGGAGTGCATGACCTATGAGGAGAGACTGAGAGATTTGGGTTTGTTTAGTCTTCAGGAGAGAAGAGTGAGGGGGGATTTGATAGCAGCCTTCAACATCCTGAAGGAAGGTTCCAAAGAGGATGGAGAAAGGCTGTTCACAGTCGTGACAGATGGCAGAACGAGGAGAAATGGTCTCAAGTTACAGTGGGGGAGGTCTAGGTTGGATATTAGGAAAAACTATTTCACTAGGAGGGTGATGAAGTACTGGAATGGGTTACCTAGGGAGGTGGTGGAATCTCCATGCCTAGAGGTTTTTAAGTCTCGGCTTGACAAAGCCCTGGATGGGTTGATTTAGTTGGGATTGGTCCTGCCTTGGGCAGGGGGCTGGACTTGATGACCTCCTGAGGTCTCTTCCAGCTCTATGATTCTGTGATTCTAGAGGCCCTTTCCTGCTGTGGTGCACTTCTATGATTCTATTCTTATATGGAGTTCCACCTCCTTTCACTTGCAACATGCTATATACATTAGTACACAAGGTGGAGCTTTTCCACCATGGCTGGTGAACAGCTCCAGAATTTGACTGATACCGTCATTGGCCTAGAGAGAAGGGTGTTCTACTGAACTACTGAAACAGCACCTGTCTCTTAGTATCTGTTGCCTGGAGAAGTTAAATGCAAACAAAGGCTCAAAGTGAGAACAAATATTGTATTTTTAATCTGAGATATGTATTTACTCTGTTGTTCTCTTCTCTTGCCTACTGATATCCAGGGCTGTCCCTAGGGGAGGCATGGTGTCTGAGGCCCGGAGTAACCCCCTGCCTCATGTCCCGCCTTGCCTCTTCCTGACCCCACTCAACCCCTTCCCTCAAGCCCTACCTGTGCTCCCCCCCACATCTCTTCCCATCCCAGCTCCACCCTCTCCTGCCCCCATTGCACCCCTTCCCTAAAGTCCACGCCCCCAAGAGATATAACCCCGGGAATTACTGGGGGCCCTGGCTTGGGGGGGGGGGGGAGCAGGGGTTGGGCCCCCTGCACTCACTGCAGTGGTGAGAGCTGTGGGAAGTGGAGCAACCCAGCATCCTGCTCCGTTCTATGGCAGCTGGAAGCTCCCAGCAGGTTCACCATTACAGTGGAACAGAGCGATCCTGCTGGGAGATGGCACCAGAGAGGAGCAGGTTGCTGAGTTGCTCTACCTCCCATGGCTCCTGTGGCTGTGTGGTGTAAGGAGCCCAACCCCTGCTGCCAGCCTGACACCCTCCCACCCCAGGTAATCCTCCAGGTTCTCCTGGCCCTTGTGGCTAACATCAGTGTGGCGGATCGTTGAGTCCATAGCATTGTTGAGGCAACTGTCATGGGGCCCCCCAAAGTACAGGGTTTCAGACGGCTGCCCCGAACCATCCTATGGATGGAACAGCTCTGTTGATATCATCCCAAAAAGCTTGATGGGAAAACAGGGGAGGAAAATCTTAACAAATCAATGCAGGGTCTCAGGCCCCCATCTCCTTTTCATGTGCAGTATTATAGAGATAGTTTGACAGACAGTCTTAGGAGATATCCATATGTTCATAAGTTATTTTGCAATTCAGACACAGACATTTTTATCGCAAATCACATTTTTTCACATGAACTTTTTGGGGCTATATTGAGACCTGGAGAAAATTACTGAATGTGTTTGTTATTGTTCCTAATTTTGCATTGGACAAGTGGGATATAACATAGTGCTGCTTCAGATGCCCTGCTTGGCTACAACCTACCCCCTAAGCCCTTTGGGCTAATTTTTACGAGTAGCAGTATTTTATATGCTTTCTCTGAACCAATCAGAAAAGAACTCTTGGCAGTATCACAAAGTGGCTTTATACTTCAGTGTTGTGGTGGGGATGGTTCTTCATCCTTCTTCCCCACAGCGCGTCCCTCATTTGAGACAGGCACTTGCTCTTTTCTTCCTGCCAGTCCCTCTGAATTACTGGGGAAGGGGGAGTGCCCTTTCACTGATGATGCTGGAGGAAAGTAGTAGGCCATTGCTCCTACTACTAGATCACTCTGAGCTGACCCAGCTGCTGAAGATTGAGGCTCATTGTGATAACAACATTTATCAAATCCGGCCAGAAAACAGTGGTCTCCTTTTATGAAGCTGAGTGATGAACCCATCTTGAAATAACCTGGACAGCTGTCTTGCAAAAGGGGAGCATTCTTCTGACACAACACTCAAAGTCTGAGACTGACTAGGGAGAACAGGGTTGTCAGAGAGGTCCTAATGGACGGAGATGGACTGTACGGGGACACAATAGCTTGGTTGGGTCTCCAGTAAGTTGGGCATGCAGCCAAAACTAGACCTTTTGAGTTTCCTCTATTACTAGATTGGTGTATGTGTTTTGGCTCTAATGAGACGAGTCTACTATGTGCCAGGGGTGGGCACTAGTTTTTAAAGAGGGGGTCACTTCACAAATTTTTTAAGTGGCCTCGACTGCCCCTGAAGGGGCAGGGCCTCAGGCAGAAGGGGCAGGGCCAGGACACTTCTGTGCTCCCCTGCCCACAGACCCTAATTGGCCTGAGAGCGGGGAAGAGCACGTAAAGTCTTTGCCCCAGCGCCAAGAGGGAACTGCCAGCTGGTCTGAACAGCTGGCAGTTCCCTCTAGCCACCACATGCCCCTGATGGTGGGAGAAGGCTTCGCACGCTCCCCCCACTCCTAGGCCAATCAGGGACTGGGGGTGTGGGAGCACTCGAAGTCTCTCGCCCCCTGCCCCTGCCCTGCAAGGGGCACATAGCACCTGGAATGAATCACCAGCTGTTCAAAACAGCTAGTGCTTCACTCTAGATGCTGTGTGCCCCTGGCAGGGAAGGAGACTTTGTGCGCTCCCTTGTCCCCAGGTCTTGATTGGCCGGGGGGGGGGCGCAGGGGTGAGCAGGAGGGCATTCGTGGTGGGCCGGATCTGGCCCACGGAGGCTCTCCCCCCCCCCCACTATGTGCTCTCATATTGTCTGTAATTTATTAATGCTAGATGCTTGCATGTGGATTTTACTGTTCTTTAAAAGCACAGGGCATGAAACAGTAATGTTCTGATAACACAGTAGCATGGTAGTGAAAACCAGACTGGTTTAATCTTCTGTTTACCAGCACCTCCCCTCATTACGCACCAGAACTGGAATTAGAGGCTGGCCACCCAGGCAAGTCTAGAGTGCTGGGCTTCGGGGGTGCTGGACTGGGGCTAATGTTTTTGTGGTTAGCAACAAAAGGGAAAATAGACTGCACTAAAACGTTTCAGGTATCCCGGATGTGGATTCATTTTTCACTTAGTTCCTAGAATGTTTTGGTCCTTTGTAGAATCCCATGGAGCCGTCAAAAGATATTCAAAAATTTAACAAAGGCAGGGGGTGGTGCCAAAGATACTCCATGCGTGGAGTACTAATTTGTCTAGGGCCAGCCCTGCATGCCCTCACCCTCATAGATTCATAGACTTTAAGGTAAGAAAGGACCGTTGTGATCATGTAGTCTGACCGCCTGCACATTGCAGGCCACAGAACTTCACTCACTTACTGCTGTAATAGCCCCCTACCTCTGGCTGAATTACTGAAGTCCTCAAAGCATGGTTTAATGGCTTCAAGTTGCAGAGAATATACCATTCAAACCTGCTGTGAGTGATCCATGCACTATGCCTCAAAGGAAGGTGAACTGCTCCCCCCTACCCCAGCATCTCTGCCAATCTGACCTGGAGATAAATTTTTCCTGACCTCAAATTCAGTGATCCGTTAGACCCTGAGCATGTGGGCACTTTCCCCTCACTCCCTTAGCATCCGGGGAACAGATTTCAAGGCGATCCAGATCTTGTATGACATTCCAGCCCTCCTCTCAACCCTAATTCTTTTACACCAAATGCTCCAAGTTCTAGGTCAAAGTCATACTTCCTGACTGCCTTCTTTTCATGACCCTTAATGTTCAATTAAAGCAAAATTACAAAGTTTCAAAAACAATGTAAAATGCACCAGAGCATGAAAAATAGTCATCAGTTTTGCCTGGGGTCCTAACAAAAATATCTGGATATAGAAATGAGGCAGATGCTATTAAAATTTGAAATTGTAAATAGTAACACATATGCAGGAATTGCTTTGCAGAAACCCTCTGCATTCTTATTTCTTTTCATTTGCAAGAAGCTTTTGTGGTTTTGCTTTTTTGTGTGTATGCAGATCTAAACTGGGATTTTGAAAAGCAGAACAAGGGAATCAGACACCTAAATCCCATTTAATTCAAATAGGCTTGAGTATTTAAGTCCCTTAGGTGAGTATCTATTTCCCTCATGCCTTTGGAAAATCCCAGCCCCAGTGAACTATTGTAGACTATAAAACAACTTTGTACAGTAACAGTACTGTATATGATTACATTAATAATTCAAATAGAGCAAAACCAACATAAGATGCCAACAAAACAGCATAAAATAGCAACAATAACAAAAAAAAAGACCTGTTGGGACAAGGGAAAGCTGCAGTTTAGAAAAGGCTAAATGATGTCTGCCTGTCAATAAGGGAAAAAACTGTGGGGACTGTAGCCAGCAGCTAAATGGCTTTATTTTATGTTATTTGAGTCTTTTGTGTTCAAACAATAAATGGATCCCTAAGTCAAGGGCCATAAAGGGAGTTGGATGTAATGTTCACTTCCCATCCTAGGCCGGTGATATGCCCCTCTCCCCCCCCCCCAGCTTATATGAGGTTTTGTTAAATACCTAAACACAGTTTTAACATTTCCTTAATAATTACTGGTATTAAAACACATGATTTACTTTACTGGCCCATCACACATTATTCGGTAGTGATGTGCACAATTGGGGCAAATGGCTGCAGTGTTTTATGTGTACTTGTGGAAGATGATCCATTGACTCTAATGGATTTACCATTTTTCTAACCCATGTATATTGAGGCATACAGAAATGCAAAACTTATCTCACTAATACCCTCCTGGTAGTGAAAGTAAAATGGTCCAGAATACTGTGATAGAGCTTCTGCAGTACCAGGAGAAGCAGACATGCAGGGTATACACAGAGAAGCTGAGCTTTTTGGTACACATAGATAAAATTCCCTATGCACTGCCCAAGGAATACTTTACCAAGTTCCAGACAGCTAGTAAAGGCCCCCTATTTCATCACAGGTGATGATTTTTCCAGCTGTGTAAACTGCAGGTTAACAATTGTTAGGTTTTTATTGCAGACAATACATGCTCCCTTTTTATTAAAATCACCCGCAGTTCAACCAGCTCTATTTGCAGTTTTAAAAACGCAACCAGAGAGGAAGGAAAACAGAGAATTGGCTACTCTAGTCTGATGTGACTATTTTTATGCTTCAAGCTAGGTCATATACTACAGAATGATCATATCAACCATGCTTAGTTCAGTTCTAAGAAGCGTGTATGACACCTGGCTCAAAAAGTGATTATGGATACAATTCTCCCAAGTGCAGAGGGCCAGTATTATACAACCCATACTTACTTCCAATTCTGTGGCTTTGAGGGTGTACAGGCCTTTTATCTGGCTTTCTGCATTTGGAGGGGAAGGGGGATTTTCACCCCATGGGCTCCTTGCTGCCAGCAAGGCTAATGCCATGTCTTCAAGAAAAGTTTTTAAAATATCACGTTCTTTAGCTGCCAGGGAACACTGTGTTCCATCTCACCTCTCAAAGCAGTGCCCCCAGCCTGGCCAGCCCAGCTGTTGTCTGTGTAACTGTGCTCTTTACACTGTCATCAAAGGGATTTGAATTTAGCATGCTGCCAGTTTGCTCATGTCATCATTCTCTTGGCTGGAGTCATACAGCAGCATTCTGCCAAGCTGGGTAACAAGCAGCAGCCAGACTTCTGAAAACTACTGCGTAGCTGCACACAGTATCTAACAAATTCAAAGGAATGTGGTGCAATGGGCCATGGATAAAGAAGAGCATATTTGCATGAGCTCTCCCCCTTCTAAATTAGCGCTACAACTTTCAGATGCTTACTGCCCCTTAAAGTTTTAATTGGCTTTTCAAGCAGGCTGACCTTGGCTGTCAAAGAGCCAGGATCAGTGTATGGATGGCTATGGATAATATTTAATGAATCAAAGCCCTTAGGAAGTGCCCTTTAAAGAAAGGCCTTTTTAATTAGAAAAGGCCTCTCTCAGTAATGCCCAGCTTATGAAAACAAGGCAGATAAGCTGGCACAAGTGACAGCAGACTTTATTATATTAATATCTACCTACCTACCACCGGGTGTTATGTGACATTAGTAGCAAAATTCCTCTTTGCAGCTACATTCTGTTCAGCAGCGTGGCAGCAAGGAGCAAACCTAACAAACAAAGCCTGGGACACGTAAAGCCTGTGCAGAAGTTGCTATTATTGTCCGCTCTGAACACCACATTCCGCTAGCATGTTTCAATGACATTGGCTGCTCATTATTATCAAGTTTCATATCGTACTACAGTAAACACTTGCCGCACTTGACAGGAAAGCACAAGGAAGATAAGACTTTCCAATTAGTTACTTTAATATCAGTGGCAATGCCTGCCTTGGGCCTGCGTGCCCCAGTATTCCACAAAGGCAGCTTAACTCCAATCCTGCAAAGTGCTGAATTCTTCCTGCAGCATTCTCAGCACCCTGTTTTCATTGACTTGCTCAGCATCTTACAGGACTGGGCCATTTTTGAGAACTTGTAGCTGCTGCATTATGACCCTTTGTGAACACAGGCCATTGCTATAGACTGACATGCATTAGGAAATAACATATCTCTACAAACATATACCACTACTGTACACACCCAAAAGGGTAAATATCTTTACAGAAGGTTCAATCAATATTTCCCAATGTTTATAAGACAGAATATTAACACCCAATAGTACATTCTTTAACATATTGTCCTTTTCAGACTTTTCTATTAATAAAGGAAGCATCTATCTGTCCTTACATTACCCTTGAAATATTATGCATGCTAGCAATGGATCAAGCTTTGCATTTTGTTACCTACCAGCCCTGTGCTCTTGGGAGCCAGGGAGTGACATTCATGGAAAACCATCCTCCCCCCCTTCTCCTAAGCCGTTGCTAGAATCAGACAAAGCAATGAAAAGGCCAGGGAAGACACACCTAAACTAATTAAGGAAACACCCCAGCCTCATCTGCATTGAAGATAGAACTCATTAGCATACAGAATGGAGACCAGCTCTTCCAAGCCAGGAACCGCAGTGAACTATGGGATACCAAAAGCAGAGAAGCACGGCCTGATGGGAAATCTCTACTCCAGATGCTAATGAACCCAGGCCTGCTCACACCCAAATTAGTCATTATCAGACCAATTCTAGTAACGATCCTATTGACATCTAAAATACTGAAACTGTCTAGTTGCATTGTGAACTCGTTCAAGGAACATCCCCCATAACCAGCGGTGAGCAGTCTCTATTCTCTCTCCTCTTTCTCTTTGAACTATTGTCCTATCCCTATAAAAACTCCTATCCTTGCCCCAAGAAAAACTGTTCTGATACCTGGATTTAAACTGCATCAGTTCCATTGAGACTTTTTCATCTCCTCTCTGATCGTGCTGGGGGCTCTGCTCTGCTTGTCTCCTGCCCTCTGGACTCCCGGCTACCACCATCATCTGGGAACCCCGATCAGTGCAAGCTCCATGGAGTAGTGAGGTCTCTCTCTCTCTCGCGCGCGCTCTCTCCCATCAACTACTTCTCTAAGCACAGCCTCCTGACCCTGCCCTATGTAAACTGTTATATGGTTAGCTAGCCCTAACATTTGTAATCAGTTCCAATTTAGATTTAATATTGTAACTGTTAGATTTAATATTGTAACTGTTTGATATCTATTCACTACTCAGAAATAAATAACTTTCATTATTAAGCTGGTTGCTTCTCTCTCTCTTTCTTTCTCTTTTGCTCACTCTTCCTCAAGGGGTGTTGTTTTGGCTTCCCCATTCGCTCTGCAACAACGCTTCTTGTACCCAAGCTAAAGATCCCTGTAGTGCCCAAAGTCCTGTGGGGTTTGCTCATCGTGTGGTTTACCAGTGAATGATTGTGGTGTGAAAGTGGGGATAGGGAAGTGCTGAACCTGAGGGTATATGAGGATGGCACCTTAAAGTGCTGTTTAATCCAGCCCACTGAGTCCAAAGGCACATGAGGGTGCAGTGTGGTATTGCTGTTAAACCCAGCCAGCTGAGTCCAGGGACATATGAGGGGGTCAGCTTGTGAGTGCTGATTACCCAGTCCTCTCAGACGTGCTCTGTTAGTGGGTGTGAGTGTCTGTGTGTTGCTAAGGTGGTAAGAATCCTATCCTGAGGAACCTAGTTCCTGCAGGAGAGCTCCAGTGGAAGGGGGAATTGGCAGCAGGGAGAATTCAGCTCCATATGAGAGCACAAGTAAGCACAAGCAGCACACTGATAGAATTGTTAACCTCCTCCCAGTCTCATAAGAGTAACCCTAATAAATGAGCATACCCCAGAGTATTGGGCAAATCTGGTAACAATTTACATCTTTAAAGCTAGAACGAAAGTGGCCATTTTTGATCTAACAAAGGCTGACACTATCTAAAGTCATTCATAGTAACAGCATTTTATTAAAAACAATGAGGAGCCCTGTGGCACCCTATAGACTAACAAATGTATTTGGGCATGAGCCTTTGTGGGCTGGAACCCATCAGATGCATGTACTGGAACTTCAGTTTGGTAAATATACACCTTCAAAGATGGGTGTGTCACATTTCTATGCAGAGGACCAGTGCAATTCTATCAGGATGTCAACAATTTCCACCCCACCATCAAACCTCATCCTGGACCAGTCCAGATAAAAGATCCACTTCCTGGACAACACAGTATGAGTCAGTGCTGGTCACATAAATTCTACCCTATACCAGAAACCTACTGACTGCTATACTTATCTACATGCCTCCAGCTTTCATCCAGAATGCATCACACATTCCATTGTCTACAGCCAAGTCCTAAGATACAACCACATTTGCTTTAGTTCCTCCGACAGAGCCACACACGGGCAGGATCTGTATCAAGCATTCTTAAAACTACAGTACCTATCTGGGGAAGTGAAGAAACAAATTGACAGAGCCAGATGGGTACCCCAAAGTCACCTACTATAGGACAGACCCATAAAGGAAAGTAACAGGATATCACTGGCCGTTACCTACAGCCCCGAGCTAAAGCATCTCCAGCATGTCATCAAGGATCTACAAATGATCCGTCTCTCTCACAGACCTTGGAAGGCAGGCCAGTCCTTGCTTACAGACAGTCCTCCAACCTGAAGCAAATACTTACCAGCAACTACACACCATACAACAGAAGCAATAACCCAGGAACTAATCCCTGCAACAATCCTGTTGCCAACTCTACCTGCATAGCTCCTCAATGATACCTTCATAGGACCTAGCCAAATCAGCCACACCATCAGGGGCTCGTTCACCTGCACATCTACTAATGTGATATATACCATCATGTGCCAGTAATGCCCCTCTGCCACATGCATTGGCAGTCTCTACACAGCACTGCAGTCTCCCTGGACACTCAGGGTGTATCTAGACTATATGGCTCTGTCACCAGAGCCATGTAGATTAGTTTACTAGACATACCCCAATGAAGCCACGATTTAAATAATCGCGGCTTCATTTACATGAAAATGGCTGCCGCGCTGTGCCGGGGATCAGCTGTCCCGGCACAGCAGGGCAGTCTAGACACGCTGCGGTCGACAGGGAAGCCTCTGTCGACCGCTCCGGTAAACCTCGTTTCACGAGGCATAACAGAGCGGTCGACAGAGGCTTCCCTGTCAACCGCAGCGCATCTACACTGCCCCGCTGTGCCAGGACAGCTGATCCCCGGCACAGCGCAGCAGCCATTTTCATGTAAATGAAGCCACAATTATTTAAATCGCGGCTTCATTTGGGTATGTCTAGTAAACTAATCTACATGGCTCTGGCGACAGAGCCATGTAGTCTAGATGTACCCTCAGTAACAAGTGTTGAAAGCTGCCATACTTCAGCAAAAAACTTTAAAAACAGACATCAGCATGAAACTGCAGAGCTGGAATTCATATGCATACTTGACACTATTCAGACTGGGTCTGAATAGAGCCTGGGAATGGCTCACTCACTACAAAAATTAATTTTCCCTCTTTTGGTATTCTCACCTTCTCATCAACTGTTGGGAATGGGCCACATCCACCCTGATTGAATTGACCTCATTTGCACTGGTCCTCTGCATAGTTATGTAACACACCTATCGTTAGAGCCCTGCATGGATACAAAATTTGTATCTGCATCCACATCTGTTTCTGCAAAAATGAGTTGTGGACAATGTTCCCTATAATTTTTTTCATCCATGTGCAAAATAAATTTTGCTATATGCTCTTAGGCGTGTGTGGATGGGCACCACCAGTAGAAACACATGCTGCTGACAGTGTGCAGTGAGTGGCTCAGCCAATCTGCTAGGCGGCACTTGAATCTTTCTTGGGTGTCCGTCCAAGCACACAGCTTACAGGGAACATCTGCATTGACATCCACAGATGCGTATACCTGTGGATATAAAGTGGATATCCGTAAATTTGCAGGGTTCTAGATACAAAATTTGTATCTGCAGCTGCATCCATATCCGTAAAAATGATCTGCGGATATCCACATCTGGGGATATAAAGTGGATATCAGCAGATTTTCAGGGCTCTACCCATCTTTGCATGTATATATATCCCTGCCAAATGGAAGGTTTCATTTCATGCAGCTGATGAAGTGGGCTCCAGCCCATGTTAGCTTAGGCCCAAATAAATGTATTAGTCTTTAAGGTGCCACAAGACTCCTCATTGTTTTTGCTGAAACAAACTAACATGGGCTCCCCCTCTGAAGCATTTTATTAGAATGAATAAATGCACATTTTGTCTTCAAAATACCCTAGTTACAAACAAAACCCAGCATTATCAAAGAGAGATTGGAGCAGGATTAAATTTTTCATGATCTCTTAGCCTCTCTCATACTTGATAAATTGATGATTAATCAGATTATTAGTTGATATACTTGCAGTGAGGCACTAGAATGGGTTGCTGAGGGAGATGTGGAATCTCCATCCTTAGATATTTTTAAGGCCTGGGTTGATAAAGCCCTGGATGGGATAATTTAATTGGGTTTGGTTCTCCTTTAAGCAGAGGGTTGGACTTGATGACCTCACGAGATCTCTTCCAACCCCAATCTTCTATCATTCTATGATTCTGTGATTTGTTTAGTTGAGCTCCTCAGGCCAGTGTTTAAGAAAGTGAAAGAATTCTACCCTAGCAAATACACATCAATATCCCTGCAGTTACAAAATGATAATTGAATGTCTTGAAGATTGAAGGAAAAAAGATCTGATGATACAAATAATTTAGGTCCTTAGTTTACCTGTAGAGATATTTCAGGTGTGATGCTTAAATGTATCAGATGCTCTAATAACCATTGGTTTAAAGGATGAATTTAAGGGTCCTTCACTGTAACTTTCTGCTATGTATTTTGCTTGTGCTATTATTCTAGTGCAGTCCTGGAGTTCTGCTTTTCTGTCGTTTGTTTGATCAGCCCCTAACCACCTGGCCTTCCCTTTAGCAGCAACATTTTCATACTTTGCTAAATCATTTGATGATAGTTTACGGTACTTCTCAAAGCCAGGCTGGGTTTTCCTCTGTTCTACAGGATTTTTATCATGTTTGGATACATCCTCTGATAGGGGTAATTTTTGGCAGTTATCAGTGTTATGCCACATATTTTCCTCTAATATTGAATCACTTTGATGCTTCATGAGATCGCTTGGCAATGAAGCTTGAAACTTCTCAAAGTCACACAAACTATTTTTCTTTCCCCCACTATTAGCTTCATGCTTCTCTGATTTACTTGAGGCAGGTAATTGTTTTTTCTCAGCCTTGCAATGTGGACTTTTCTTTTCCACAGTACTAATTTCATGTGTCCTAAAATCATTTGCTATTGGTATTTGTTGCTTCTTCTCTGCTGCAGTATTTTTTCCATGCTTCACCAATTTATTTGGTGAGATTAATTGGTACTTCTCAGAGCTATGATATTTATTCTTCTCTTCCACAGTTTTAGTCTCTTGCTGTCTAACATAATTTACTATTGGTATTTGTTGTTTCTTCTCTACTGCGGTATTTTTTCCGTGCTTGACCAATTTATTTGATGAGGTTAATTGGTATTTCTCAGAACTATGATGTTTATTCTTCTCTTCCACAGTTTTAGTTTCATGCTTCAAAAAATCATCTGACAATGGTGTTTGCTGTTGCTTGTCTACAGTAACATTATCTTCATGCTTCCCCAATGAACTTGATGATGGTTTTTTAGTCTTCTTAGGGTCACACAAGATATCTCTCTTTACTGTAGTTTTCTTTCCATGCTTCTGTGGTACATTTCTTGAGAGTAACTGGTACTCTTCAAAATTATAAGGGGTATTCCTCTCTTGGACAGTCTTGCTTTCATGCTTCGTGGTACTCCTTGAGGATGGCTCTTGACAATTCTTAAAGTTACTCTCGACATTTCTTGCCACTGCAGCATTATTTCCACCTTTCACTGATTTATTGGATGAGGACAGGTGGTATTTCTCAGTGTTACAATAGGTGTTTTCATCTTCTGTTGTATCATATTCACATTCCACTACATCTCTTGATGGCATTTGGTATTTGATGTTACACAAGGTATCTCTCAGTCCTGGAGTGTTAATTTTATTCTTTGAAGAAGGTAATTGGCATGTCTCAAAACTATAAGAATTCTTCTCTTTGGCATTATTATCTCCATGTTTCATAAAATCACCCCACGCTGGTATAAGGCACATTTCTGAATTACACAAGGTATTGCTCCCTGCTGCAGTGGCATTCTTTTCTTCCATTGTATCATTTTCATGATTCAACCCATCATCTGATGACAGTATTTGATCCTCTTCATATTTATGTAAGTTATGTCTCTGACTTCCACTATTATTTTCATTCATCATCATTTCATTTGATGAGGGAAACTGGTTTTTCTCAAAGTTCTCATGGCTCATATCATTTTCATAATTCAGAGTATCATTTGAAGTTGGCAGTTGGTCCTGCTTCAAATTAGACCAGGGTCTTGTCTTTACTGCAGTATTATTTTCATGCTCCTCTGATTCATTTGGGGTGGGTAGTCGGTACTTTTGCTTAAAGGGGCTTTTGCTTACTGTGGTATTGTTTTTAGATTTCACCAATGCATTTGATGAGGGTAACTGGGATTTCTCTAAGTTATTCATTTCTTCTGCAATATTATTTTCATGCTTCCCCAGTTCTTTTGGTGAGAGTAACTGATTCTTCTCAGAAATATGATGGATATTCTTCTCTTTGGCTGTATTATTTTCTTGACTTGTGACATCACTCGATGATGGTGATGTCTGGTAATTCTCACAGTTATGCATAACATTCTTTGCTATAATATCATCTTCATGCTTTACTGATTCATTTGAAGAAGGTAATTGGTACTTATCAGAATTACGACAAGCCTTCTTATCTTCTACAATATAGTTTTCATCTTTCACCAAATCTTTTGATGATGGGCATTGGGGCTTTTCAGTAGCATGCCACATTCTTTGTTCTGCAGCATTGTTTTTGTGCTTTGTTAAATAATTTGATGAAAATGACTGACACATCTCAGAATTAGGCCACGGATTCTCATCTGCAATGTCACTTTCATGCTTCATTGAGTACTTTGATGGCATTTGATAAGTCTTTAAGTGACACAAGGTACTCCTTTCCCTGGCAGTATTGTTTTCATGACTTGCCATTTCAAGTGATGAGGATAATTGGTCCTTCCCAAAGTTTTCTTCCGGTATATAACTGTGCTTCTCTAAATAACTTGACAAGGGACTTTGTTCTTTTTCAGACTCAAAGCAGATACGCTGGCCTTCTGCAGTATTATTTTTTTCCTTATCTGAACCATTCGATGAGTGTACTTGGTTTGTCTGATTCACAGTTGGATTTGATACATTAGCGCTGAAATTATCAATGTTATTTTGTGGGCTGAGCATTTGATGTGGTTGTAATTCCTGAATTATTTGCTCAGTTTGCATTTGACACTCCGACAGCTTGTTTGGGTTTATCGTGGGCTCCTCTTCTTGCTTAGAGGTAACTTTGCAATACTTTTTTCTAGAACCAGGAAATATTTCTTGTTTATAGTGAAATTTCTCTTTTTTTACAGCTGCTGCAGAATGTTTACCTTTAAAATCTGGTGTGTTTTCTTGCCTTGGCATCAGTGGTGACATTTTGTCAGTAACTAGTATTTTAACAATTAACTGCAGGCCATCATTTGGAGGTGCTACATTATGAGATACCCGAACTACTGGGGAGCAAAACGGTTGAATATTTTCCAATAGTTTCTCTTCTGGAAAACATTTTTGGCTTGCCAAGATAGTATCTTTTTCTGACTCTGAGAACTCCACTTCTGTCTCCTTTGGACTGCATACACTCACTGGTATTTTAGGATTCTCAACCCCTTTAATAGCCTGGAGACTGTGTGCACTAGATCCTTCAGCTATATCAGAATAAGACAAGCTGGTAGATGGATTGTCTTTACTAACATTTTGAACAGCTTTATTATCCCCAGATACAGATACATCAAATCCTGCTAATGTGCTATTCCCCTTGTGGTGTTGGCTGGCCTTAGATAAGGTTGGAATGCAGCCTGTGAGGGCTTTATTTTTACAGAAAGTAGAAGAGGTGTCTAAATTAGGAAGAAAATCAGTTCCGTGGTTTGTGGAATCTATTTTAGTCTCAACACTGTACTTCTCGTCAGTCATGACCTTGGGCATTGCACATTGCACAGTGTGTATCTGTCCTTTGTACTCTCTGCCTTGTGCCATATTTTCTGGCATTTCATTCTTACCAGGCTTAATATTGTGTGTGTTGTCAGAGTCACTTCTCTCTCCCATTTGAGTGCCATGATCAAAAGGCTGATTACTATCAGTGTTGTTTGTCAACCAGCTCCAGGGATGGCTAATTTCAGTCACAACACTGAATCTAGGCATTGGAGCAGTTGTGCACACTAAATTCTGGGACTGACAGTTACTTAGAGCCATGGCTGTCACTACCACAGTGCGTAGTTCTCTTACCTCTGCTTTGTGAATAGGTTGTCTGTTTGGGACCTTTGTATTATTTTTCTCACCTTTGTGTGACAACAGTTTCTTCACCTCAGGGGGTGAACAAACAGAACCAGCTTGTTCAAACTTCTCCTTCAGTTTGGACAGAACAGAATTCTTGCCGATTATTTTTGGCAAATTGCTATTTGTCTCTTTCTTTTTCCCGACAGAAGTTTTCTCCTTAGCTGCTTTCTCCTCAGCAGCTAAAAATTTCTTCAGAATGTTTTTCACTGTATTTTTCCCAATCACGCTATTCCACTTGCCCCTCTCATTAGGAATGACCTTTTTGTTCTCATCTGGTACTGCACTACTTCCTTTTTTCTCCTTATTTCTGTCTAATTTATTAACCGTGGTATTTAGACAGCTCCTGTTCACCCACTGCTTTTCTTTAATGATCAGTTTGCCAACTTCTCTTGTCTTCTTTATATAAGGCTCACGATTGTTGTTCATGAACTTGGACTGCAAAAGCTGGAATCTTGTGGGGCGCTTGATGTTTGCACGTTGGCATGCAGGATTACAAATCATCTTGTTTTCTTTGCCTTCTGCCCACTTTGCCTTCTTCCTCGGCATCTGTGGGTCGCAGGCCGCGAGGTCTGTGATGTACAGCAGCAGGCTGCTGAGGACAGCAAAAGCCCCTGGTTCTGTTGCCATCTTATTTAGTTTCTTCTTCAGCACCATGGGATCTATCAGCATCTTATCACAGCAAAACTTTGTACATTTAGTGCTGCATAAAAGAAAATGAATGCTCTTTTGAAGTCATCAGTATTGCTTCCATTTCATTACACTATATTATTTTCATTTTATTTATTAACAGAGCTATTCTTTTATAATAGAAATCTTCTAAAATGTGTTTTACGACTTAAATCAAGATAAGCTTAGTGTTATACACAAACATACAATTAGAAATTGGTCGGTGGGAGTCCCTAAAGCTGTATTGACAAGACCTGTACCATTCGCTTTCTTCTTATCTTATGCTTTTCAATTACACATATAGTGCATAAAACAGAATACCTTAAATTACTGTTCTTAACTGGGTCATAGTTAGTTGCCTGATAACAGCATGCAAAATATTTTAGAAGCCTTATGAAGCATCTTGTGGCGTGTGTACATGAGCAAGTTTTTAATAACAATCAGTGGTGCCAACAGATCTGCTGGCCCCTCCCCCCCGGGGCAAGGTGTAGGGGCATGCTGGCTTCTCACTCCCAGAAAAGGCGGGGCCTCGGCAGTGGTGCTTCTAAGGCTAGGTCTAGACTGTAACGTTTTTGAGGAAAAGGCTACGCAAAATGCGCTGTGCATTTTGCGTCGCTTTTTCCGCTTTTCTTTTCGGAAGAAACTTTTCTGCCATTTGGCCCCGTCTACATGGGGCCAAATGGCGGAAAAGCCTCCTCTTTCGGAGGAACCCTTATTCCTTGTGAAATGAGGAATACAGGGCTCCCTGAAAGAGCGCATTTGCTCTTCCGTGAAAAAAAAATGGAAGAGCAAATGCTTTCCCTGGATGCAGCAGGGTTTTTCTGGGATAGTATCCCGGAAAAACCCCACAGTGTAGACCAGTGCTGTCTTCAAGTCGTCATTGTGAAGTCCAAGTCGAGTCTCAAGTCACTACAGTTCAAGTCTCAAGTCGAGTCTCGAGTCCCTAAAGTCACTTTCGAGTCAAGTCCCAAGTCGAGTCTCAAGTCTTAATTTAAAAAATGTCAAGTCACTTTTGTACAAGCCATCAATATCGGCATTTTCGGACAATTTTTTCACCAAGTTGATTTAACAAAATTAGCAAGTCTCAAGTCGAGTCTCAAGTCACAAACAATGAACCCGAGTGGAGTCTCAAGTTGAGTCACCTAGGCGACTTAAGTCGGACTCGAGTTCGGGTCGTGGGACTCAAGTCAACAACTCTAGTGTAGACATAGCCCAAGCTACAAGACAGCACAGCTTCACAGGTGATTAATCAGCCCTATCCAATCAGTCAGCTCTGTGCAGGGACCCCTGAGCCTCTGACTGGGTAGGGCTGATTAATCACCTGTGAAGCTGGGCTGCTGCTCAGCTTAGAGAGAACACTGTGTAGGGCTGGGGTAGCCAGCCCTCAATGCCATTGGGCCCAACCTTGCCCAGGCAGTCCTTAGAGCTGCTCAGAGCACACCACACAGCACTCCAGTGGTGATTTAAAGGGCCCCAGGTTCCAGCTACCACTGCTCCTGAAGAGGTGGCAGCCAGGAATCCCAGACTCTTTTAAATCACCAGGCCTCAGGACAACTGCTCTCTTTGCCCCTTCCTCTGCCCCACCAATGAGCCTGATAACAATCTATATTGGGTAGCCTGCAATTTGTCAGGTGTTCTGTGACATTTTAAACATTCAGGTAGCACAGGACAGTAACTGGCAAATGTGCATGAGAATAAGCAACACTAACAATGAACAAAGCTCATCTGCACCATTTCTCACCCTCGTTAATATTATTGTTCCCTGATATGCAAATGTAACCAAACACTTCCACTCCTGTTAATCAATAAAGATGAGAGCGTACTCAGTCTGGAAATATGCCTGTGTCTATCACTTAAAAAAAATTAAAAATAAAAACAAAATCTGAAGACCAAAAAGTGTAAATAAGCCACAGACTAAAGTATCACTATAGATACAATTTAGAAATTAGCCATGAACTAGTTCCCGTTAACTAGGAATCTAATCTGATCTGGGACATTTCGCATGTGGGAAATGCCACCTTAAATCTGTTTTCTGAAACACGTAGGACAGAGCCAGAGATAGTGCACTTTATTTAATGATAACCATAGCAATGTCACTCGACTACTGCCGCCTTTCAGTGTTTAACCGGGAGTGGGAAATCTGGCATGCTGTATCGACAGTTCAGGTTGAAGGGTTAGGCCTTTAGAGAGTCAAGGCTTTAGAAAATGGTGTTGACTGGTTACTAAACAAAATACAGAACTTAGTGCAAAAGCTGTAGAATGAAGTCAGTAATAATGCTATGGAAAAAACACAAAAGGTCTCATCTTTCTAGCACCCCGGAGAATCTGCATTACTTTACTGTGCAGTAAAATACTATTCTGAATGGATTCCAGTCAACAGAGCAGGAGAGGATTTGGAGGATTCATTGTTATATCCATGTCATATACGAGCAGAAGTGGGACAACACATTTTGTAAACAAAACCTGACGTACACTAATAAAGTATGTGAATAGAATGAAAAGAGGTTGCAAAACTGTTCGCATTTCATGTAGTAATTAGTCTTGAAAACTGTGTTTTTATAGGGCCAGATCCTGTCACTCTTCTTGACAGCAGGTGGTACACCATTGATTTCAATGGAACATTAAAACCAAGCCTATGATGTGATTTTAGTGAGGCTACCTGGAGAGCAAGGTACTGCTCATTGTCAAAAAGACTGGCCAAATCTGGCTTTCAGAAGGCTACATTTCAAGTATACAGAAGAGAAGGCAGTTAAAAATTGCACACAACAGCACGGGATTAAGCTGATGGATGTAATCAGTTCTATTTATAATGACCTTCTGGGTATTTTAAAAGACCAAAACAGATATTGACAGCTGGCTGATGTCTGTATAACAAACAATGAGGCTCTGGGTTTCAACTGTGAATGGCTACATTTCCTCATAGCACAACTGTCCTCCCCATTTACAGTACATGGTAACACAGATTAAGTACCCCTTCTCGTAAATAGTAACAGACACAAAGAAAGAAATACAATGAAGCCAATTCTGAGGTCATATTCAGAGTTCCATTTTTTACAACTGGTGTTAATTTCAGAAAGATGCTTTCATTGGCTATCATTAGATTGCAGTCCCTCCCTCTCTCCTGTTATGGATAAGGGCATTTAAGGCAGGAGGAGATTAAGTATAGTCAGTGATTTAAAAGCTTTTGTTTCATTTTGTTTAGTTTTGTTTTGGATTGCAAGGCATAGAGAAAGCCAAATGGTCAATGTCTATCAACCAAGAACTCTGATGGATTATAATTTTGAAAACTCTGGCATCATGACATTTGAGTTGACAGTTCACAGTTTATTTAGAATTGTTCGTGATAATTAAGAAGAGAAAGAAGAATTCCCTTGCCCATTCCCTGTAACCCTGCCTTATTTTTCTGTCTATCTGACCTCTGATTGCAAGCCTGCCAGGAGGGGCTGTATGCTCTAAAAAGTGCCTTCCATACTGTGAGCATTCCTTAAACATATAATAAAGTATGGGCCAATCTGGCTTCTACTAACATTAATAGTAAAACCCAAATCGACTGCAGTTGAAACAGGTTCAGACCCTCTTGTTATTAGTTTGAAGTTCATTGTAATAGCATTAATCAATCAGTTGAGGGCAATAACACAATGATCATCAGGTGGTAAAAGAAACAAGAGTGAGGTCAAATCAATAGGATGTATTTTAAAGTGTTTTATTAGGGTGCATTTTAATTTAGTTTTCAGAAATATTACACTGTTTTAGAAGTTCACAAATTAATATGTTGCATATCCTGTATCAGAATGTTTGGTCTATATTCATCATCTAGTAACAGAAGATGAACAAGTGCTCCTCTATCTATTCAGGGCATGTGAAGTTTTTCCAGGATGATCTCACCCACAAACAAGCACTACAATGTATTTACGAAAGTTGTGTTCTCTCAGATGACCACGTACCATGAAATAGAAATCCTGGGTTCATTTGATGAATTTATTTCTCTAATATAAACACAGGTGTGTGGGGACATGCATGGGCAATGCTGATACTATTATCACAGCATAAAAAAAATGCATTTCATATGGGAGAGTCCCCTGCATGAAGTCCTGCAGAGCAATCTTGGCTATATTGAATGGGAGGTTAGACCCTGATTTCAATGGGGTTAAGCTTTCATCCCTAAAATTATCCCAACTCCTACCCTTTATTCCTTGAACTATAACCACCTGTCATTATTGCTGAGAGGAACTGGGAAGGATGGTCCCTTAGGGCTGTTGAGCATAGTGAGAGTATGTTAACACCATTTCTTAACCAGAGGGTTCTTTCTTGAGAAGCGCAAAGCACCACCCCAGGCTATGAACTAGAGCAAGGAGCGAGATAGATAGCAGTCTGGAAATGGAACCTAGAACTCCCCCATGGCAGTGGGCAGCACAATATATAACTGGCTTCTCCTCTCTCTCTGCCCTAGGAGCTCTAGATAAACTCTTTTCTGAATACTTTTGTCCTAACTGCATGATTTTACCTGCCAGAATGGGCTGATCAGATGTGTGGCCAGATGACCCAAGATCACTTTCAAAATGCCTTGTTTATTTGCTTCTTTTAAATGACCTCTCTTCACCCTCCCTTCAGCAATAATACCTTTTCATGAAACAAGCAGGCAGTTTATGTATTTACACACAGTTGTTTGCAGTGGTGTTATAGCCGTGTCGGCCCCAGGACACGCCAGGTGACTGAGGTGGTATTTTGTGCTGCACCAACTTGTCTTGCTGAGAGGGACAAGCTTTCCCACTTCCCAGAGCTCTTCTTCAGGTCTGGGAAAGGGACTCAGAACATGGCCAGGAGGTGGAATTGATTGCCAAGCATAAGGAGTTAACATGCTACAAAAAGCCTTTCAGAATAAAGTGGACGGTTAACACTGCTGTCTCAGGACAAAACAGAGTTAGTAGTTGCAATAAGACCAAAAAACCAGCATGGGTTTATCTACATCGAAAACTTTAAAGTGCAGCTGCAGCAGCTTTAAAGAAGTGGTGTGGCCACTGTGGGAGAGAGCTCGCCCTGCACTCCAGGTAAACCAGCTTAGGAGGGGAGTAGCTAACTGCTATCCTCTGGAAGTGTGTAGCCTGGTTTACACCGGGTGCTTTACAGCACTGTAACTTACTGAGCTCAGAGGGGAGTTTTTTCACATCCTTGAGCCAGAGAGTCACAGCACAATAAAGCTTCAGTGTAGCCTAAGCCTATCTTTATTGGGTCCATGATTTCTGCTGTCTACCAGAGTTATGAATTTAAGCTCCCAGGCTCATCTCTTGAAGGTGTTGTGCAGGTTTCTTTTGAGGACCTAGATTGAGAGGTCACATATGCAGTTATTATTTTGTGAAAAGAGTTCACCCAAGAGTGATAGGATGTTTTTGTGTATTATTATTTTTCTGTATGCGTTCATTTGAGTGTGTAGTGATTGTCTGCTTTACTCTCAGAGTTACTGCTGGGCCATTTGACGCACTGCATGAGGTACACCACATGTTGCAATAGACAAGTAGAGGACCCAAGGATATGGAAAGGTGTCTTATGGAGGAGCTTGAACACTGTAGCAATGGCAGTATGGCAGCAAGTTTTGCATCTGTGCTGGTAGGATATGGTGCTGCTTTGAGTTAATGCATCCTGAGCTGTTAATGCATTCAAAAAATGATAGTAAAATGTTTTTTAAATACATTAGAAGCAGGAAGCCCGCTAAAAAAGCAGTGGGGCCCTTGGATGATAAAGATATAAAAGGAGCGATCAAGGAAGACAGTGCCATTGCGGAGCGATTAAATGATTTCTTTGCTTCAGTCTTCACGGCTGAAGATGTTACAGAGGTTCCTAAATCTGAGCCAGCCTTTTTAGGTGACAAATCTGAGGAACTCACTCAGATTGAAGTGACATTAGAGGAGGTTATGGAATTAATTGATAAGCTGAATAGTAACAAGTCTCCGGGACCAGACGGCATTCACCCAAGGGTTCTGAAAGAACTCAAATGTGAAATTGCGGAGTTATTAACAGTGGTTTGTAACCTATCCTTTAAATCCACTTTGGTACCAAATGACTGGAAGATGGCCAATATAACACCAATATTTAAAAAAGGCTCTAGAGGAGATCCTGGCAATTATAGACCGATAAGTTTAACATCAGTACCAGGCAAATTAGTAGAAACACTAGTAAAGAGTAAAATTGCAAGGCACATAGAAGAGCACGAATTGTTGGGCAAAAGTCAGCATGGTTTCTGCAGAGGGAAGTCGTGTCTAACTAATCTGTTAGAATTCTTTGAAGGGGTTAATAAACATGCGGACAAGGGGCAGCCAGTGGATATAATATACCTAGATTTCCAGAAAGCCTTTGACACGGTCCCACACCAAAGGCTTTTACGTAAATTAGGTGGTCATGGGATAGGAGGAAAGGTCCTTTCATGGATCAAGAATTGGTTAAAAGACAGAAAACAAAGGGTGGGAATAAATGGTAAATTTTCACAATGGAGGAGGGTAACTAGTGGTGTTCCCCAGGGGTCAGTACTGGGACCAATCCTGTTCAACTTGTTCATCAATGATCTAGAAAATGAGGTAAGCAGTGAGGTGGCCAAGTTTGCAGATGACACAAAGTTGTTCAGGACAGTCAAAAGCAAAAGGGATTGTGAAGAACTACAAAAAGATCTCAGCAAACTGAGTGATTGGGCAGCAAAATGGCAAATGAAATTTAATGTGGGTAAGTGTAAGGTAATGCATGTTGGAAAAAATAACCCAAATTACACGTACTACATGATGGGGTCAAATTTAGCTACGACAGATCAGGAAAGGGATCTTGGAGTTATAGTGGATAGTTCTATGAAGACATCCACGCAGTGTGCAGCGGCAGTTAGTAAGGCAAATAGGATGTTAGGAATTATTAAAAAAGGGATAGATAATAAGACAAAAGATATCATACTTCCCCTATATAAAACTATGGTACGCCCACATCTCGAGTACTGCGTGCAGATGTGGTCTCCTCACCTCAAAAAAGATATATTGGCATTAGAAAAGGTTCAGAAAAGGGCGACTAAGATGATTAGGGGCTTGGAAAGGGTCCCATATGGGGAGAGGCTAGAGAGACTGGGACTTTTCAGTTTGGAAAAAAGGCGATTGAGGGGCGATATGATAGAGGTATATAAAATCATGAATGGTGTGGAGAAAGTGATTATAGAAAAATTATTTACCTTTTCCCATAATACAAGAACTAGGGGACACCAAATGAAATTGATGGGTAGTAGGTTCAAAACTAATAAAAGGAAATTTTTCTTCACACAGCGCACAGTCAACCTGTGGAACTCCTTGCCCGAGGAGGCTGTGAAGGCCAGGACTCTATTAGGGTTTAAAAAAGAGCTTGATAAATTTTTGCAGGTTAGGTCCATAAATGGCTATTAGCCAGGGATAAAGTATGGTGCCCTAGCCTTCATAACAAGAGCAGGAGATGGATGGCAGGAGATAAATCACTTGATCATTGTCTTCTGTTCTCCTTCTCTGGGGCACCTGGCATTGGCCACCGTCGGCAGATGGGATGCTGGGCTCGATGGACCTTTGGTCTGACCCAGTATGGCCATTCTTATGTTCTTATGTTCTTATTTGGGAAGGTTGGGGGATTGTTTGAAGCCAGAAATAGGGCTTTGGTAAATATTTCTCTCGGGATGGGATACATATTAAGTATGGGTTGTAGTTGCGCCATGATTCCCCACATGGGCTCCAGTATGGGGTAGAACAGATGACAACAAGATGTGTGTGTGACATTACATTCCTCTCCTCCTCCTGTATTGAAGCAGGATCTCTCAGGAAATTAGGGTGCCCCATTCCAAGATGCAATCTACTTATTTGGGGAAGTGTCCTTGTTTGGTGAGGGCAGCTTTATGTGTGTCATGATGTATATCCTGGACTTTCGCCTATGAGCATATTCTGTGGTATCTTAGTGCCTAGCTGTAGATATCAGATTTCTTGGGGCGTGTGGTGCAGTTGCTGGATCTGCAGTGGTAAGTGTGAGGTTTTCTTGTGTCTGTCTGTAAGATATCTTGCAACAAGTGTTAACTCCTTATGCTTAGCAATCTGTTCTACCTTGCTGTTTACTGTGATACACTGACTATCTTACCCAGACCTGCGGCAGAGCTCTGTGAAAGCTCAAAATCTTCTCTCTCTCACCAACAGATATTGGGCCAATAAAAGATACTACCTCACCCACCTTGTCTCTCCTTTATTCCTAGGCACTTCTGTGACACTCATCGCTGTACTGAATGCCAACAGCCCAAAACACCAACAGGCTGAAATGCTTATTCAGTTCCAGTGACAGGGTTATCCCAGTGAAAGGCCTTTGTAGGGGACACTGACATGTTACAGATGGTCAGACCCTGTGCCTTTGGGGCGGTGGAGATGTGTTCAGTACCTGAGCAGGAAGAGCTGCCGGAAGTAGGGCAGGGAGAGGAAGCTCATACCAATGCATCTGTTACTCCTCTGAACAACTGTGGCCCCTGGCCCCTTTGTGTTTCTGTGCTGGGACAGTGGAGGTTTCTGGAACCCTAGCCCAGCACTGCAGCAGTGCCTGTGGGGGCGTACAGGGGGGAGGGTGCTTTCCAATACACACACACTGCAGAGGCTTGGGAGCTCTCTTTTTTTACCATTGGAAGGTGGCTGCTGGGAGTTGCCCTTCTTAGTGCTCTTCAGCCCACACTAAGCCATTCAGCTTCTGGCTGGCACACGCTGGGAGCACCATGGTTTGCCAGCACTGCAAGGGAAGGCTCGCGTTAACAATAACACAGGACTCTCACGAAATAGCCGTGGCAGACTTTGTTAAAACCGCTGGTAAACAATAACAAACTAACAGTGCCGTAACTCGGTATTTTTGCGCCTAGAGCAAAATATGAATTATGTGCCCCCTCTCCTTAGGTCAGCACGCATCACACTCTTTACTTTTGCAGCTTATTATTTTTACTTATTGCAGCTGTGCACCCCTGAATATGTTGTGCCCGAGGTGAGCGCCCTGCTTGCCCCGCCCGTGTTACAGCCCTGCAAACTAATTCTTGGCCCTCAAGTGCTTGAGTTTCCTTTTTAATGTTATACTGATGTGTCTCAGAGGACTATCCTTGTGAGCCGGGGGTGCAGAAGAGTATTAGTGCAGGTTTCCCCTGTGCTGCCTTGCTGGCATGGCAGGACAGCAGAGGTACAAATGGTTTCATTTTCTTGAAGGGGTGCTTAGCTTTTAGGAGGTTGGTGAGAGCTGCATTAGACCCAGCGAACTTGTCCTAATTAAAGAAGGCTTTTCCTTAGCTCCTTTGCATGACAACAAATATTTGCCTCTACTCTCTTCCATTTGCTCCTTCCTTCCAGAATAGGCAGCCCCCAGCCATTCTTGCCAGGATCATCAAGTGAAGAATATAACTGCTCCAGCAGCCAATCATGACAAGCTGTTTTATTATAAGCTGCATGACTGGTCACCCCATTGACTGATCCCATTGCCTAGCTAAAGACTGCTATAGATAGGGGAGAGCAAACACATAGCAAGAGATATGCTGCTTCTCATGTCCCCTTGTCCCTATGAGAAAGCTTTTCCTACCTGCTCACACTGCAATGGGTCAGACAGCCAGGCCTGGCCATGTGGTTTGTAACTGCTACATGTGGTTTAAGTTCTTGCAATTAGGTTATCTGCATCCTATTTGCATCCTAATTAGCTGGTTGAATTTTCTTTTCTCTACATTGGATAATGTTAAGTTATTGTCCAGTGTCAGAGCTGGCTCTTGCTTCAGCACCTTCTTCTTAGTGTTAGCAAGTTTTAATACATCAAGTGGAGAGAGTAACACTGGTTCAAAGCTTTTTGGGAAAGGTGGTTGGTGTTTGGTTATTGGGAATGAAGGTTACTCTGTACCCACTTATAAAAGATTCCAGGGGCTGACAATTAGTAGCTCTAACTAGAAGTTAGTTGAATCTTAGTTTGAGTCAGATGGCCATGACAAGGGGGTGGAAAGGAGATGTTACTCTAGAGACCACACACAGTATCCTGAAGTCCTCTGGCTTTGTATCTCATTTGGTTCAAAGAATTGCCTACAGTAAAGGAACGCAACAACTGTGTTCCTTTGCTGTAGAGGTTACTCTTATCCATGTTGATGATTAAACCCTGTTATAGCCTTAATAAAGTGGTAGCCAATAGCCTCTTTGCCCCTATGGAAATAATGCTTTGTTAGAATTTGCCTACTTTAGAGCTTCTGTCAGTGTGAACCATCCTTGTAAAATTAGATTAGTTCTTCTGTCTCTAAAATTAAGTTTGGTCCTTCTTCCTGGTGAACGTGAGGGAAGATCAATAATAGGATAGCTTTGATAAATTACAGAAAAATAATATTGACAATTGTTAACTTTAAAATTACAGGAACACTATGTTAGTTCAACCTTGCAAAGTCTAATGACATGGTGCGCTGTCTTTGTGGAATGACTATTTCTTTTTTGCTGGAGTTTTTTCCTGGGTAAAGGAAAAGTTGACTGTACAAGAGAAAATCCTACCTTATGCAGGATACATTCTTCTCTCTTCTTAATTGCTAAATTTATTACAGGGAATGCTAGAGGCATTGTAAACTAGAAAGAACGTTTTCAGAAAGTCTTGATGTTCTTTTATATAAAGTCATGTTACAAATAAATATCCTTCTTTGTCTAAACATTTACATAGGCTCAAAATGAGAAAGCAGCACATAGGAAAGAGGCAAATAGAGAACATGCTAAAACAAGAGCTTTTAATGTTGTCCATAGTGTAGCCTATATTTTAACAAAGAGATTGGCATGTAGACCATCTTCTCTACTAATCACAATGTCATGGATCACCTGCTCCCCTTTCTATCACATAACAAACATCCCAATGGCAATTACACTGATTGCTTATATGGAAAAGTAATAAAAGAGTATTTATGTATTTTTTGCTGCCTTTTTAAATGCAAGTCAGTAGGTGGAAATAGAGAGGCGAAAACAGGACCACGTGACCAGTCAGCTCTCTGTGGGCCATTAGAATGTTCTCTGTGGACCACAGTTTAAGACTCTCTGTGCTAAAACATGGCATTTAACATACAGGACTAAATTCTGCTCTCAATTACTACAGAATTGACGCTGGTATAATTCCACTAATAGGAGTCATTCCAGATATATGCCAGAATTACAGATCAGTTTATGGTTCACAAAATTCTACTGTTAATTTTATTCAGCTCAGATACTAATTTTTAGTAACTGTTTTTTCTCCAGGCCTCTTCGTGAGAGAAATCTCTGTCATATGAAACCCATCTTAGCCTGACTGGTGACGTATGATAGCACTTTGATGACCTCAGCCAAAAATTCTAGTGCAGCAACTTACAAGCATGATCTAAAAATGAAGAAATTATGCTTATGAGAAGCATAAGATGAATTTATTTACAAATATTTCAGCCACTTGATTTTTAAAAAGTTTTGAAGAGTCTAGACTGAAAAAAATAACAATGCAGAAATATTAAACACAGTGATATTTTGCTGTACCTTGGAGGTGTTGCTAGTGTTGGCCTTTCCTTTCTGAAAGCTTCTCACATAACAATACATATATACCATAGTGCTGACAAAGGGTTAACATTTCCTAAATGAATAGTTGGTGAGATTTGGAAGTATCACAGAGACATTAGATGTGAGGAGGAGGAAAGAGGGAGGTGGTAGAACCATCAAAAGTTTAACATCTACAGGGAACAGGACATCCTCACAAAAGGGTCATACTATTAGTTTGGCAGAAAAGCATTAGTTTTGAAAATTAATTACATATGTGTACAACAGACTACTGCTAATCGCTTTTTAGAGTTGGCATTAGTAATGTAGGCATTAATAAGAGGGTTTTATTTATTTATATATTTTTAATTTAAAATTATCTCAGTGGCCTGTATTGTTCTTTTTAAGAGCCAGTTTGAGTCTCAAAAATCCCTGTGGCTGTGAAAAACTGAACATCTGCAGTGTCCAGTTACTTCTAAATGACTCAGCTAACTGCACTTCTACGCATTCTGCAGAAACCTTTTGGAACAATACCTCACCAGCCTAGAACAGTGTTATTATGATTAGTCAATTATCTATAGTGTTTGACACAGTCTTTATAGAAAAAGAAAAATGGCAGAAACTGCTTTACTTTTCCTCTGTGGATCGTTGGTAAAGAGTCTCGCCCAAGAATTCTAGCCTCTCCTTGTGTTCAAGATCCTGGTACAAGCCTTTGGGAACCTTGTTTAGGCCGTAAAGCAATCCATACAGGCAGCCGGCAATCGATCCAGTAGCTGCGCTCTCACCTGCAAAATTAAACATAATTGTGTGCAGTTCTGTTTTAGTGAAAATTGCACTCACCTTTGCAGATGTGTCATTACACAGAGAAGCCATTACAGCAAAGGTGTTTTACTTATATGGGGTGCGACAAAGACAATCTCAGAACAGTAGCTCTAGGGCAATGAAGGGCAACCTAGGCTACTGAGTAGGCTGCATGAGTGGCCCTTCTTCATCTCAGTGGGCCGCTCATTGTAACCAAGATGGTCTCCTGGGCAGGGTAGTTTTGCTAACTGTGCTTGGGTACCTAGAATTTGCAGGATGTGCCACAGGCTCTCACAATCAATGTTGTGTGCAGTCAGCACTCATCTCACTTCATGTGCCTTTGCTTTACATGCGTGTCACTTTGGTAATACCAGTTGGAAAAAAACCTACATGGGCTGAAATCAGCATAATTTGGCAACCTTGAACATGGGCAACAGTAAAAAAATATCTTGCGGGCCACATATAAAATCTTGATAGGCTGCATGTGGCCCTCAGGCTGCAAGTTACCCACCTCTGCTCTAGTCAGTTCATCAACCAATTGGAATTTCAACCCTCTCCCCTTGCCAGCAGTAACTGTTTGCTTTGCATAATGCTGCATCTGAGAAGGAAGATCTCTTCCCTGCATCTGCAGGGCTGATCTGTAGATAGCTGCAAGAAAGTTCACACAAGCAGGAAGGCCACACTGTGTCTTATGGCTCCTGTGTCTCTTTGCTTCTTGGCAAGAAGAGTAAGAGCTTGTCTTCACAGCAGGGGTAGCTCTAGCTGCCATTCAAGTTGTGTCCCTTTCCCAACTGCCTTCCACACACACAGATCTCTAGGTCAAGTTAAATGGTGCTTTAAATGCAAGCTAGTAGCCCCTCTGGAGCAGGGATGTTAAATTGTAGTTATCTGACTAATCATGTAGTTGACAGAATTTGCACAGACTACATGATTAGTCGATAGGACAGCTCTGCAGAGCTGCTGCGGGGTTAGCTTCTGGAGCCAGCTCGAGCCAGGACACAGCAGTCCTGGCTTGTGCTAGCTCCAGGAGCCACCGCACTGAGGCTCTGCATTTTGAATGCAGCAAGAGCTGCCAGGCCTGCTTGGCCCCAGCTTGCGCTGAGTCCAGCAGCCCCTGTTTGCGGCAGCCTCCACGGACGAGGGCTGCTGCTGGAGCAGCCTCTGCCCATGGCGAGCCTCAGCCCACTATGGGCAGCGGGGTAGGGAGACAGACGGCACTGTGGAGCCCGTGCTGGAGGGAACTGGCTTTTAAGCCGGCTCCTCCCAGCAATGGCTCTTGTTCTCCCCCTTGCTGCCACTCATAGAGGCAGCAGGGGTGGGGAAAGCGAGTAGTCGATACTCCAGTCGACTATTCGCTACATCCCTACTCTGGAGCTAGTAATGCAGTGAGGATACTGCAGTTTGAGTGACAATTACTCATCAGTTGTTAAATCAGTCACTCTGCTAATCAGACCCAGGCTGCACGGCTCAGCTGTTATTTCTCAGCGTGGCTGCTCTCATTGAGCTAGGCTAGCGTAAGTGGAGCAACGCAGGTGTACTGACAATACATTCATTGTGTAACCCAATGAACACCTGGGTTGGCCCCAATATTCCATGTAGTGCAGACCTGGGGCAGAGGCTCCGCCTTGTGTGCTAAGTGGCACAAGACTGGAAACCTGTCACTCCTTTGCTATGGATAACCCCTATCTACAGGAGTCTCCAGCGCACAATGAGCTAATAATCCTGGCTCTTGCTGCTGTACAGTGTGTACAAAAAGCCCAGTATTTTCTACCCTCTGCTCCAGCTCAAGTGATTAATTACATTTTACCTGCCTGAAAACTCCCCATAGTTTTAATTGCATACATTATCCCTTCCCTACCCTCCCCATCTTATACCCTTCGGGGTTTTTTCTGTGTGTAGTTCTATAGCAGCCATCCCAGACAGAGGTTCCTATATGTAAGCGGTGGGTGAAGTGAACCCTATATTGAGATCTCCTTAGCCTACTTCACAACTCTGTCGTGAGGCCTAATTAGGTCATGTTTGTAAAACTGATATGGTATCATTAACGGGTAATATGGCAGATACCCAGACAGCAGCTTTACTTCTGAGATGTCTGTTTCCACAGGACTGACATTCATGGATTAAAGGTGGCATCTCATGCAACAATGACCATTTGCCACTTAAACCTCAGGGGATTTACATACGTGATATTCTAAAGGAACAAGAGGATTACTCACCTCCGTGGAACATTGCTCGGTTGCAAAGTTCTGTCCAGTCTCCACCACATCCTAAAAGAGCATCGTATGCAATCATGGGAGCATCATGGCCTCTTCTTCCACCCCGGCCTTCAGAACTCCACCTCCTGTAAGTCTAAAGAAATAGCTATCGTGTAGGGCACAAGGGACTGCAAGCGCTCACCACCTCTTACATTCTGGGTAATATATTGTGGGATCCTATTATCCCAAAATGGTTGATAAAGGTCTACATTCAGGGGAAGCTCCTATCTATTTGTGACTTTTCATGTGCATTCAAGGGAAGCTCCTATCTATTTGTGACTTTTCATGTGCAGCAGTAGCAGGGCGCATCTGATCTTCCCATTTAAAAATGCAACCACAATATTAATTTTAGTTGATATTTTTTCAAAGCCTCCTACCAACTCCTTGGTTCCTCTGCTGAATAGTCCTCCCCCAGAAGCAACTCTTTCTCTCAGGGACAGTCAGAGGCTTTAATGTCAACAGTCACATAGGACAAAAGGAAACAAAATACTTGTAACTACTCTGCTGGATGGATCAGGAGCAAAGGTCTCTAGGATTCAAAAAAAGGCAGGAATTTCAAGAAGGTCATCAAGTCAAAGGCTAATTTCACATCTTAAAAGTTCACGTGCTAGGAATTAGAGGCGGAAAAGACTTATTAGGTTGTCTTGGTCTCCTGTGAGACAATGAGAAATCATTTTCCATTCTCCCATCAACATGTTCTCAAATGTTTTGTCTAGCCCACTTTTAAATATGACTCTACTGGGTCCTCTTCCTCATTTGTTCAGATGTCTCCATTTCTAAATGTTATGTTTCAGATCCTTCTCTTTGACCTTGTTCTGTCAGACCTTCCTTCCTCCCAAAGACTGTTCAGAACAACAATTGTGAAACTGATCTTCAAATAGAAGGGGCAGAATATGTCTCAGCAACAAAAATTCCTGGGGCATTATGCAGAGGCCCATCAAACAGGGCCCTAAGCCAGGTCCATCCAGACTTTAACCTTTTACCTGCCCCAGTTTCCAAAGCACATCCAAAGCACACCTATTAAGCTTATTACAAAACTATCCTTTTGTTTAAAAATTAGCCTGCAAGCCTGTTGTTTTCCCTTTAGGCTATGTCTACACTGCAGAAGTTTTTCAGAAGAGGAAATGCAAATGGAGCGCTCATTTGCATATCTCACACTCTCATTTGCATATCTTCTTCCAATCCTTTTTGCGGAAGAGGTTTTTGCAATAAAAAGCCCTGTATAGATGGGGCCATTTGTCGGAAAAAAACCCTTAGGGCTCTTGATATCTTGAGAGCTGTGATTGCAGAATCAAGCCTTAAAATGAGAGTGTGTTGTGGTTTCCCTTCCTGCAGTTTATTTAACACATGGCTGCAGAGTGAAACTAGGGTAGCCACATGGCAAGTGTGAACATTTGGGACAGGGGGGCGGGGATAATAGCTGCCAATATAAAACAAAATCCAGTTTATCAAGACTGTCTCTATAAAATTGGGACATCTGGTTACCCTAAGTCAACCTCCTATTTCCTGAAAGATTATTTGTTCTGATTGTGCCCACTGCCTGCTTCTTGCCCATGATGTCAGGAAGGGTTCACTTATCTTTCATTGCCACTACATTTCTGGGGATGTAGAAGTGACAGCCCATTTTATAAAATATCCTGTATAGTCTTTGTTAATCTGAAGTGTATTTATTTTTTTTAAGTAAAAATGATATTTGCAAATACAGAACAGAACCATACACTATGGGACTGGAAGAACTGATATGGGGGGGGAAGTTGAAAAGAATGTCATGTTTATTGCTAGGCTGCTAAGTAAGTTTGAAACATGAGAACTATGGTCAAATACTGGAAAGATGTAAACATCAAGGAAGAAGAATTTATTTAGCTTGGTTCAAGGAGCAATAACTAAAAGTAATGATATTAAAGTAAAAACAATGAAGACTACAGAATAAAGTATCCTGAACAGTGGTGAAACACCATCTCCTGAGATACTTAAAACGATATGAGACAAAACCCAGGTTGGAGTCAATTCTGTACTAAACAGGAATGGACTAGGATGGAGATTTTCAATGAGCTTTGAGAGAGTTAGGTGCCCAACTCCCATGGGAATTTCTATGAGAGTTGGTCATTCATTTGAAAATTCCAGCCTAGATTGTCAAATAGGTCTTTTCCATCTTTAATAGCCATGATTCACATCTTCTCTAGATGTTTAAACATCTGGCCAGCTTGATTTCCCTGCTTATTATATTCCTTTGTGTAATGGGGTACAGTGGCCTTTTAAAGAAAAGAGAAATCATGTTGGGGGATGTGGGAGCGAAATCCTCCTTTCCTCCCAATTCTTCTGCCATATACCCTGTTACAAGCCCATTCCATGACTGCCCCTTAGAATCTTATTCCTCTTTCTACTGTAACCATTTCTTGTATCAATTCACATATTAAGTAAACATTGAATAATTTTTCTTTTTAAAAAGCAAAAAACCCTTTCAGAAAAACCTCTGCCCTATGGGGAGCAAAACATTTAACAACCATCTTGGATTGTCTCTCTGGAAATGCGTCTATTGTAATGAGCTTTTCTGAGCTCTTCTTCAAGTTACATTTGCAGACTTTTACCTTTTCTCTCTCTTCAGCATCATAATTATCAGGAAAGACAGGTTTATTCTGATTTTCTTCAGTGATTTCTCTCTCCTCCAAATAAAACTGCCATTTCGCTTCAAAGTAAAACCAGTGCTCCTGATATTCTGAATGCAAAACAAACTAATGGTATAATATTTCATCTTGACAAGACATTCAGATGCATTTAAATAGCTTTTAAAGTAAGAACAAAACCGGGTGATCCCAGTAAAACTTTACATTCTACAGGAATGTAACTGTAATATAATTCACACACTCTCAAACATGTCTTTAGAAATAGGATCAAACTACATGTTAAATTTGATTATACTGATGGAACAGCTAACAGGAAGCAGGAAAAATGAACATGAAAGAAAGAAAATTAAAAATGGTAAGAACTGTAGAATTATCTTTAAAACATCCAACAAACTGGAAATACCACATGATATGAGATTGAGACAGTGCAACATTCTTCTGAAACACTATAAAGAAACAAGATAAATGTGAACTACAAGGGAGAAAATTTAGTCTATACCTTTGTTTGTTGGTGTTCCTTTATAGCAAATCATGTGTATCTAAAATATTTATTTTTATTTGTTTGAGTTTCTTTAAAATAATACAATTGGGTGGGTGAGTGTGGTTTTTTAACTTAGAAATATGAGGACTGTCGAGCCTTATTTTCCTGGGTTTTGCTGGAGGACTCAGAGACGTGGACTAGAGAATGTTTCTCCAAGTTGTTTGAGTTAACCAGATGTAGAAGACCAAACAAAATACAAAATGTTTTACACAGCTGAATATAAATCACTTTCCATCTCAATTATTCCAATTTTATATGTATGATTTCTCTAGTGTCCTGAACCTACTAGTTCTTCAGTCATCCACAGACTCTTCCAGGAAAAACTGGGTAGACAAAGAACTTGCAATACAAAAAAACAAAAAACAAACCCAAAAAACAAAAACAAAACAAAAAACAGGAGAAAACCCTTCAGGCCATCTTTATATATTGCTTATTTTTTCTCTCTTCAGTGAAAAAACACAGTGAGTCCTGAACCCTGCCTGCAAACACATCTGCTTACCTTTATGCATGTGAATAGTCCCAATATCTTCACTGGGACTACTGATGTCCCTGATTCAGCAAAGCACTTATATATCTCCTTACCTTTTAAGCAAGTGCTTAAAGCCAATGCTGTTCACTAATACACTTAAACATACATTTAAGTCTTATTGAAGGCAATGTGCAAAGTCAAACACATGCATTTTATTCGCAGGAGAACGGTTGGAAAAAAGGGATAGGAGGTAAATTGGAATAGGGTTAAGAATTCAAAAAGCAGTGAGTTGGAGAAAGTCATTAAATAAGCCATTAGAAAGTTGGCACTTCAGTATAAGAATATTATTACAGGTGTGATCAGCATCACTGCTACTTCAAATTAAGCGCAAACTAAGCCTAATTTCTGTTTTCTATCATCTTCCCTTTCAACCATGGTGACAGAGTACAGAATTCTCAGGGGGAGAGCAGAGGGTTGGCACCTCACTGAATAAGCAACTAAATAAAATGGTTGTGGATGATATTATTGTATTATAAAAGTGTCTCAAGTAAGGCATTATATAAATAGATGACATACTGGTCATGCATATCAATGTGTGATGTATGTACACATGGTGTGTAAGTACATACTCTGGAAGTATGTTCCTAAAGTATGTTGTGGAGAGAGTTGATAAACATCTTAGACAAAAGAATGTAGATTTACATATCTGGATCAAGCTTTGTAAGCCAGAGGACAATGAATGTATATTTACATGTCAGGTAAACAAAACCATCCTGTTAAGGAGCAGAAAACAACCTAGTGAGCACACTGGGAGACAGAGTCTGCACTCCTAGGAACTTTTCCTGGCTCTTGAGGTAAAAACAATGAGCTTTGGTGAAATATAAAAGGAACACAACAAAACATTCTACTTATCACTTAAGGAACAAAGTAAGGATGTTAAGTATTGGGTAATTGACTAATTGAATAGTCGATGCATTTTTGCATCGACTATTCGATTAGTCGATAGGGCACCTCCGCCTTTGAAGTGTTACACTTCAAAGGTGAAAGTGCCTGCGGCACTGCCGCTTTGAAATGTTGCGGTGGCATTTCAAAGCGGCAGTGCCACACGTAGCCCGGGGTCAGTTGCTCTGTGCTGTGCTGCTGCTTTGAATGCCACAGGGAGCCCAGGATCAGCTGGGGACTCTATCTGATAGAGGCAGCAGTGGGGTAGGGGGGAGCAACTAGTCGACTATCCTGTTGACTATCCGATAAGTATTTGCTTATTGGATAGTCAACTAGTCCTTCACATCCCTAGAACAAAGAGGACAGCACCCTAAAATTCTCTGAAAGTGGGGTCGTCTGTTCTGGAGGACTAGAATTGCTGGTAACCTGATTTAAGTGAGAAAACTAGTCAGGTAAAGATTATTACCTGCTAAAATTAAGTTTTAGTCACTAGAAAGCATCCTTGTTTTGTGTGCAATCACACCTTCCTCCCTTTTCTGCTTAGTGCCACCTACATTTCTGTTCTTTATTAATAAATGTATTCTTAATTTTATTCTAAACCGCCCTATTCTGAAGTGTAGTGAGCGCTCTGTGAACTTAACAGGCTGCTGTCTCATTGGAGGCAGTGGACTTAGTAGTTTCCGTGAGTGTCCAGTGAGAGGGACTGGACACTGCAGAGGGATGGCTCAGGGGGAAGTCAGGATCTGGAGTTTATTGACTGTTACCTGCAAGGCAAGGTTCAGACAGAAAGAATCTGCTGGTGAGGAAGACAGGCTGGTGTGCCAGAGACACAGTGTTGTCTCCAGCAAAGCTCATTCTTGCCAAGGCAAGAGGGGTAACACAGTGGCTTATAGCTCCGGGTTCCTTGAAAAGAGTATCAGAAACACTCAGACCTGGCCAGAAAATTAGCAACTCTGCACACACAGTAAGTACTTTTCTAAATGAAGTAATTTGTTTGTTTCTTTTTCTTTCCTTGTTTTCCTCTTCCAGAAAGGCTAAGCAAGTGCTCCTCATAGGGATTATTATCCTGAAAACACTTCATGCTCATATAGTATGAACAAAAGGGCTACATCAACACTGGTGCGTTCTCACGCAAAAACTCTTTTGCGGAAGAGTTCTTCTGCAAAACTCTTCCAGAAGAGAGTGTCTACATTGGCATGTGCTTTTGCGCAAGAGTATCCATGCCAGTGTAGACGCTCTCTTGCGCAAGAAAGCTCTGATGGCCATTTTAACCATAGGGCTTTCTTGCGCAAGAAATTCATGTTGCCTGTCTACACTGGCCTCTTGCACAAGAACAGTTGCACAAAAGGGCTTATTCCTGAGCGGGAGCGTCAGAGTTCTGGCGCAAGAAGCTCTGATTTCATGCATTAGAACATCAGTGTAGTTGCGCGAGAACAAGTGGCCAGTGTGGACAGGCAGCAAGTTTTTGTGCAACAGTGGCCACTCTTGCGCAAGATTGCGCCAGTGTAGACACAGCCAAGCTGTTTTGCATACTCTGGTGTTTTCTAAATGCTGGTAGCTCTCCCACCCTGCATTTTCCTGTGGAAGGGATGAAAGTATAATGATGGAGGAGACTACAGACTGCTCCTGACACTGCAGCAGTTGCCACAGATCTCTCAGGAGGCAGGAGGGAATCCACCCCCTGTCCGCATGGCATCCCTTGTACCCACACCAGGACCCAGCCTTGCTGCAAAGGGCAGGATTTAACTCAGGTATGGGATCTGGAGGAGCTCAACACAGAGAGGGTCCAGGTGGTATTTGCAGACCTAGGCCACCCTTAACACCACCTGTGGGATCATGCTGAGCACACCACAAGGTACTTTCATTCTGTTATAGGAAGTCTAAGCAGCAGTTGATTAGCATCTTAAAAAAGAAATCTGTGTGTGAAAAAACAGAATGAAAATGTCTTAGCCCTTAAAAACATGAGAGTATTTTAAGAGAAAAATAGTCCTGGTTTGAATAAACCACCACACACAATGGGATTTGATCATCATTTGATTTTAAAACTGGCTTAAAAAATCAAAAGGCCTAGCAATTTTAAAAAAGTGTAAATACCTCCTCCTTTCTAGTGCACTCACTGGCATAGCACCCTGGTGCCTCAAAAAACATAAATGAGGATTTTCCCCAAAACACCTCTGCACATGGCAGAGATAAGGAACAAAGAAATTAAGTGACTTTCCGGTCTGATGGGAAATCTGTACCAAAGCCAAAAATTAAACCCAGACTTACGAGAGTCCGGTGCCTGAACCACAAAGCCATCCTTCCGGTTTTTGGGCCCAATTTTTCAACTCTTACTGGTGTTGAGTACTTGCGTGCTCATGAGGAGTACTCATATTGATGTCAATGGACTACACCCGGGAATAAGTGAAACTCAGTAAGAGCAACAGGCCTTTTGTGATTAAATGGGTCTCATCTTTGTGGCAGAAACCAAAAAAAAGCTTCTGAGAAATGGTTTTCTTATAATGTAAGGCTTTGTTCATCACAAATTCTCTTCAGTGCATCTCAGTAGCCAAGGGACTCGAGTCTGAGATGACAGATTTTTTCTCCCCTTCCAAAATAGCCCCACACTCCACAATGTAATTATTATACAATGCATTTTTAGGGGTCCCCCATATCTTTACACATCTGTGGTGCATTCACCCTCTGGTGGAGTGACAGAACCCTTCTGTAAAGTCAGTCAAAGAGAGACCTATACATACTAATCCTGCACCTGCTGCCCTTAGGCCTTGTCTCTAAAAAAACCAAACAAACTCAGAGCAGAAGAGGCACTAGTAAAAGAATTCAGTATGTTCCAGAAAAGCTTCTTGCATATATGTTCAGTTTTCTGAGCAGCAAATTTATCTCCCAAATAAAACTTAGTTCTTGGACACTCCAAGCTAAGATTTATGTGTAGTCTAACCATCATGTTACCCATACCTTGTAGCCCTTTAGGACAAATGGAAAAACCATTTCATACGTACCATTTTGGAGACACATCAAAGTGAATAAAGTCAAATCAAATTAAGGTCACTTTAATTCTAAACAAGAGCATTTACACAGAAATGTAATGTGGCTTGACTAATCCTCTTAAAATTACGCATTTATTTACTTACAATTAACTTTCCTGAATGTCCTCTTGTGGACAAGTCTCTATATTCATTTGTTCACATTAGGACTATACTATGACAATACAGTGATCCTAGGGAAGCAGGCACTAAAAAGCTGTTATGTATAAGATGCATTAACATTATCTGTCTAGGGAGTCCTGTTTCACTCAACTGTTTTGAACAATGAGTACAACAGAACATATCCCAAATGTTTGCATGGAACATCAACAACCTGAATATACATACAAAGGATGAATTAACTATTCTCTAAATATATGCACCTCCAGGTCATTTAGGCTATGACTAGACTGCAAGCTTCTTTCGGAAGAAGCTTTTCTGGAAGAGATCTTTCAGAAAAGCGTATTTAGAAAGAGAGCGTCCACACAGCAAAAACGTAACGAAAAAGCGATTTGCTTTTTCGAAAGATAGTCCACATTTATTGGACGCTAGTTCGCATTTAAGTTGTGATTAGTATGGACAGAGTGGCCACCAGGGCACCTGTGTTATTTCCTGGAGGCCTCTTTTTTTGAAAGAACTCCCTCTTCTGCGTCCACACATGCCTTTTTTTGAAAAAGCTTTTTCGGAAAAAGGCTTCTTCCTTGTAGAAAGAGGTTTACCACTGTCGGAAAAACCCCTCCGTTCTTTCAACTTTTTGTTGAAAGAATGCAATAGCAGTATGGATGTAAGTATAGTTTTTCTGGAAAAATAGCTGTTTTTCCAGAAACCACTGCAGTGTAGACATACCCTTAGTGGCTTCCACTGGCAAAATGAGGAATATCTATTGAACTTCTAATGATCACTTGAATCTCTTCTACACAGCAGCATTTGATGGAAGGTATCTGAAATAGCTTAGATCTCAGCATACATGTTTTGCAGATGACTTGCTGACCTTCTTTATCTTGTAATGACATTGGAAGACTAAGTTCAGCATTATAATTATTGTCTTGTCTGTGTATATAGTGCATCATTGTGTTAGGTATGAAAACAAGGTTCCTATTCTGGAGGGCTTGCAGTGTAATGTGCAGACGATATGGAAAGACAACATGCAAAACCAGGAGATGATGTGAACTAACAAAAATGGTAATAGAGATGTAGCCATGTTAGTCTGGTCTTGCTGAAACAAAAGACAGGACTATGCAGCACTTTAAAGACTAACAGGATGGTTTATTAGGTGATGAGCGTTCGTGGGCCAGACCCACTTCCTCAGATCAAATTGTGGAAGAAAATTGGCATGACCATATATACCAAAGGGATACAAAAAAAGTGAACACATATAAAATTGACAAATCAGATTTAGAACGGGGGGGGGGTGTTAATGTCTATGAGATAATGATATTAGGGGTGATAATTGGGGAAGCTATCTTTGTAATGGGTAAGATAATAAAAATGGTGAGATTGAGTAGCAGAGTTTAATGGATACCTTTATAGGTGTTTACAAAAAATAATTGTAGTTTAGGAGTGTTACCTGCCATGTGTCGAATGGTCTTTTTGCAATATTCTTCAGCCATCGGGACCACCTTCATCATTTCCCTTCCCCACTGCACAAGTGGTTTTCCTTGTATTGCATATGATACAAATAGAGCTGTACAAAAGGACCCTAAAAAGCCTAAAATTAATACATAATATTAATTACCAACATGTGAGCAACATTTCTACTGTAATAATAATCCGGGCTCGACAAATCAGTGAATCTACTCGCCCATGGCGAGTAGATTTCAGCCGGTCACCCTGTTCACTGGCAGCGCGCGCATGTGCAATGCGGGTCTTGCGCATGCGCAGTGCGGGGCTGGCGAGTAGATTTTGCCACCGTTTGTCAAGCCCTGATAATAATGATAATAAAACATCTTTGGCATAGCCTCGGTAAATCACTACTAGCTGTTTCATATCTCTAGGATGGTTTAACAAATCTATCTGACCTATGTCTTTCTGTTTAACAGGCTGACACTTGATATGTCAAAACTCTTGGCTGAAGTATGCTGCTCAGTGGATGATGACATATTTCACGTATGAAGGAGCTTCTGTTCTCAGTGGTATAACATGACAGAAAGTAATGCAGATGTCCAAAATAAATATTGTGTTCATACAATACTTAACATCTTTAACTCAAGTCACATGGAACAACTGACATGGACCAAGTAATTCAGTTACGCTCTAAATCCCTTTGTTTATAAAGTCATTCAGCTTGCAGACTGGTTAGGATTTTAGATGTAATACAGATTCTTGCTCATTTTACTCTGAGTAACTAAATCAGTTCTTCACAGATGCTGTGAACACTACTGTAATATTTACTTAAGTTTCGGGATCAAATTGCTTTCAACAGGAAGTTGAGCAAGTAGTCCGTGGGGTATATCTACAGAATTTCACCGTATTCAAGACAATATTTTCTTTTTAAGAAACACTCGCAATGTTGGCTGAGTCAGAGCATTACTTGCTTGTTTTCTTTTATCTACTTGTGGCATTTTTGAGCTGTTCTCAAATACAGCACAATACCGAGCACAAGCTTTTAAATAAGGCTAATTGTAGACATCAAAGCTCCAATGCAAAGCCCTGGAGCACATGCTTAACTTCAAGTATATGAATCAATGGTACTGCTCACATGCTTAAAGTTAAGCACTTGTTTATGTGTTTTGCTGGATGAGGACCTTATTCCTCAAAAATTGAGGTTTATAGGTTCTTCCAAAAAAAGGGTTTTTTCCCCAAAAGAACCTCATGTAGACTGCTTGCTTTTTCATAAAAAAAACCCTCTTTCAAAAAAGCAATCAGAAGAAGATATGCATATCTTCTTTTGAAAGTAAAACATAGTCTAGACGTGCCCTAAGAGACGGCAAAAGCAACGGAGTGAAGCAGCAGTTAAGAGTTTAAAGCCAACAACATGATTTCTTGTGGAAAAGATGCCTCAGCCATTAGATGGTGACCATACTGACAGTGACACTTCCAGTTCTGATGATGAAAACTTTGTACCCACAAATGACATTTCAATGCCACATAATGAGCAGGTCATTAATCACAACACAGAAATGCCAACAGTAGCGATAGATACAGAATCTACGCTCGATTTAGAGACTGTGCAGGCAGAAAATGAGGACCTAAGAAATGCTGCACGGCAAGAGCAAGAACTTATGACTAGCACAGGACACAATGTAACAACAGTGACATCAGAACCTGATATTGGACGTCTTGATAAGAACAATGTTGCTCAAATGCAGTCGTTTCTCAAAGTTAGTTGTTTTCAGATTCAAAGTAATATACCAAAAGATGCAGAAAATCATGCTTTTCCCACTCATCTGCTGACAAAAACCTCTTCCAAATGGAAAGATCTACACAAGAGACTAGCTCTGCTGGAGCATGGAAAAACAGGCTCTGTACAGTGTACCCTGTTTCATTTTTAATAGTAATACTTCAAATGCATCAGTACTGCATCTGATTGGCGCATCAGTAGAGGTTGGAGGAAGTTGAAAGACCGAATACCTGCACATGAAACTTCAGTATCTCATAAAGATCACTATGTTACATGGAAATCAATTAGTAGAGCAGCACTAGCTGACAGTTCAATTGAAAACTTATTCCTGAGTGAAATAAACACAGAAACTGATAAGTGGAAAAAACTCCTTGAGCGCATATTGAATGTCATTCTTTTTCTTTCTGAACGGGAATTGGCTTTGTTTGGTTCCAGTCAATATAACGGTGACCCTACAAATGGAAACTTTCTTGGTATACTTGAGCTTCTTAGCAAGTATGACCTACTTTTGTCAGGCCATGTTAAATGTACCCGTGAATCACAAGAGAGCAGAAAACGAATGCAAGTCCAGTCTCTGTCTACCAGAATATAAAATGAGCTTATTGACATTTGTTCAAACAACAATTCTTGAAGAGATACAACATGTGAAGTACCTTTCAATTATTATTGATGCAACTCCAGACTGTTCTCAGAAAGAATAAATAACCTTGGTTGTTTAGTATGTTAAAATTGCAGGAAGTTCAAAGGTTTCAATTGAAGAACAATTTATTTTGTTTGATAATTTAACGAAAAAAACTGGAAAAGAAATCCACCTCATGTATTAGAAATTCTGGAAGGCTTCAAATTAAATTTTCAAGTCTGCAATGGCAAAGCCTATGACAATGGATCCAATATGGCTGGGAAGTACAATGGAGTACAAGCAGTCTTTCTTAACCAAAATCCAAACTGTATTTTCTCCAGTTGTGGCAACCACACACTAAATCTTGTTAGCGGTGATAGTGCTGAATCATGCAAGGAAGCAATCACATACTTTGGCACAATCTAGCAATTGTACAAGCTATTCAGTAGCAGTCTTCGAAAGTGGGAAATTCTGAAGCAGCATCTTCCTGTTTCCTTTCACAACATGTTGACAATGAGATGGTCAGTATGAATTGATGGCATTAAGTCAGTTGCACATCATTTGGACTCTGTGAGAAAGAATTTAAGTGAGCTTGAATCTCTTACTCTCACACCACAGGCTTGCTTATGACAGCTTATGTCAATTCAGAAGTATACATCCAAATTTGAATGCATTTTAATGTCATCCATCTGGATGACGCTACTAAAAATGATCCATGAAACTAATCTTGTAATTGAAGCAGGCAATGCTACATTAGATGTTGAGAGGGATAACATTGAATGACTTCTTAAAGATATTCAAAAGATTCGTGATCAATGGGATGCAATCTTTTCTGATTCCAAATCAGTAGCATACGGTATTGACATTTCATCTGAGTTTTACCAGTCGCAACCTAACATCTCAATCTGATGCAGAAAAGCACTATTGAGTAAATTTTTGTTTTGTTATTATTGACTCCATCAAATCTGGTCTCACACGTTGACATGAGTCACTGCAACAAATTTGTATCCTTTTTGGATTCCTTTGGGAGTTCAGAGACCTAAGTGAGGAAGATCTATATTCAGCAGCTGAACAGCTTCAACAAAGTAGAACAATGACATTTCAAGAGATCTCTGTGATGAGATCATCTTCCTGAAATATATACATTCCACCAACTTTAAATCAGACTGCAAGCCAAAAGAACTGCTTCAAGAAATATTTGATCTTGGCCTCTCAGCTGTATTTCCTAGTATCACAATTCCATTACATATTTTTGTCAGTCTCCCTACATCAGTGGCTTCAGGTGAATGAACATTTAATGTGTTAAAACAAGTAAAGAACTATCAGCATTCTACAATGGGACAAGAGTGTTTGGATGGGCTCACAATGCTTAGCATTAACAGTGATCTTACACATAAATTAGATTTTCTTCTATTACAAACGAGTTTGTACACAACAAAGCCAGAAAAGCATTCCTAAAATGAAGAGTTTTGCTTGCGAAATTCACAACTAAAGTTACATTTTTAATATACATGTTATTGGTATAAAGACTTAATTGTTAATAAATAAATGTCTCAAGTGTTCATTTTCATATATTCTTTTGGTTTTAGTATGATCCTGTGGATGTGAAGTTAGATACCATCGGGGGGCAGGGGCTGGGGCCTCTAAACTCAAACTGGCCTGGGCCTCTGTGATTCTCAGAGAGGGGGCCTGAGTATGACATAATTCTGCTTCTCCCCACACAATGACTTTTCCTAAGAGCATGATCAAAGAGCTAGGCTATGTCTACACTGGCAGGTTCTTGCGGAAGAATGGCCATTCTTGCGCAAGAACCTGCAGAGTGTCCACACTGCCCGCCCGCTCTTGTGCAAGAAGATTTACAGTACGGCGTGGTAAAAGGTTTCTTGCGCAAGAGCTACACTCTTTTTTTACAAGTGTAAGCCTTCTTGCGCAACAACTCTTGCGCAAGAGGGCTGTGTGGACACGCGGCAGGGGTTTCTTGCGCAAGAAAGCCCTATGGCTAAAACGGCCATCAGAGCTTTCTTGCGCAAGAGAGCGTCCACACTGCCACGGATGCTCTTGCGCAAAAGCACATCTCGCACAAGGCAGTGTGGATGTGTTCTTGCACAAGAACCCTTGCGCAAGATGTTCTTGCGCAAGAAGCTGCCAGTGTAGACATAGCCCAAAGGTGCAATACGAAGCATGCCACTCACTGGTGGGGATTGTATGGTTGTTAAAGACATGGGCAACATAAAACATCTAGACAAAACAGTACAAAATGCAACCAGTTCCATTAATTTAGGAATACAATAATGAAGCCCTGATATATGATTTGTAATCTTAGATATGTTGATGGTGTCACTAGATTTATTAAAAACATAGTCCGTGTCTATATAGCAAGCAGTTATTTCGACATAATGTCAAAATAATGTCGAGCTGGAGGACTTCTTACTCTGACTCTTGTAACTCTCATTTTATGAGGCGTGAGGGAAGTCGGAGGAAGAATGCTCTTCCTCAGACTTCCTGCTGTGTACACAGCGCCAAAAGCCGAAATAAGCTATTTCAACTTACACTATGCAATTGACGTAGCTCAAGTTGCATAGCTTATTTCAGCTTTAGCCCTGCTGTGTAGATGTGCCCTTACTATTTAAATAGTACAGAAATGTAAATATGAACTTCCAGAACACAAACAAATGAAACTTTTTTGGTTTAGATAAAGTCTTTGATTTCTTCCTCAAACACATGGATTTGGAAACAATCCAATTTACTTCTCTTCACATCTATAGCTTACATAATCTGATATGGCAAGCCCCTTTCACAGAAAAATAGTGTCTTCTGAAGGATAAATCTACATGTTCATAGGCTGGGTCATCTGTATAAATTTGAAATTGTGACACTTTGATCAGGATAGTAACCTACAAATCCTTTAGTTATTACTGTTGGGGTTTAATGGGGTCTCCCACCTTCACCTGGAATTCCTGTGTACTGAACAAATACCTCACAGGATGCAAAAGGCTCAAACCAGGACCGGAGTGGTCTGCATATACAGCAGTAGTTCAACCAAGTGAGCTAATGGGAGCTGCACTAGTCTGTTCTAAACTGAAAACCAGTCATACTTATGATTAGGGGTTTGGAACGGGTCCCATATGAGGAGAGGTTAAAGCGACTGGGACTTTTCAGTTTAGAAAAGAGGAGACTGAGGGGGGATATGATAGAGGTATATAAAATCATGAGTGGTGTGGAGAGGGCCGATAAAGAGAAGTTATTTATTAGTTCCCTAAATAGAAGAACTAGAGGACACCAAATGAAATTAATGGGTAGCAGGTTTAAAACTAATAAAAGAAAGTTCTTCTTCACACAGCGTGTAGTCAGCCTGTGGAACTCCTTGCCAGAGGAGGCTGTGAAGGCTAGGACTATAATAGAGTTTAAAGAGAAGCTAGATAATTTCATGGAGGTTAGGTCCATAAAAGGCTATTAGCCAGGGGATAAAATGGTGTCCTTGGCCTCTGTTTGTCAGAGGCTGGAGAGGGATGGCAGGAGACAAATCGCTTGATCATTGTCTTCGGTCCACCCTCTCTGCGGCACCTGGTGCTGGCCACTATCGGCAGACAGGATACTGGGCTAGATGGACCTTTGGTCTGACCATTCTTATGTTCTTATTACAGGCAAATAATTTTAATTCAGTGGATGTTACCTGTAGGGTGATTATGAGTCATTCGTCCACATTCGATGCTCACTTCAATAAGAGTGTCTAGCCTCTCAGGCTTCCAGTATTTCATACCTAAGCACATGGCTTTTGTAGCTGCTCCAAATCCAGAACCTACATTAAAAAATGTTACAGGCTTTACAAAGGAAATAATTATACATAAAGTGTAGACAGACATTGGAAACAGGTATATTTTGTTAATTCAAATAACACTGAGGGAACTGAGTTGCACAGTTTGTACCACAGTTTTCAAAGCCTCCTTCACTCGTGGATTTTTGCCCCTACATGTGATAAGGATACCTCATTACAGATATCACTAAAAGTCCTGTATGGAACACTGTAGGTGCACAAAAATAAGTGTTCTCTCCTTTCCCTCATTAACTCAAAAATTCTGCAGTCACTGTTCAGTCTTGACTGACACCCGAGTTCCTTTGCTTTTTCCTGTTGACAATATTGAATGTAGTGGTAGGAAAAACAGAAAAGCACAAAAACATTATATGGAAAGCAAATCTTTTAAATTGTTTATTTATAGGGCCTAATTTTTCAGAGCACTAAATATGCTTAGTCTAAGCTCCCACTACTTCAGTGAACACTCAGTAGTTAGACTCCAGAAGTCTCAGATTGGGCACCCAGAATTTGAGGAACACACAATTAATAAACACTGTGGAAGTTTTGGTTTAAGTGACTTGTCCAGTATAAACTAGACACAGTTTGGGAAGCACTAAACAAGCCAAATGCTCAAGTTTAGTTCTGTATTTTTTTGCCTAGGGCAGGTTTTAACCAGAATATGCAAAAGGCTCAGTGTCATACATAACACATAGTAAAAGACCTTTCCATTTTTTCTGAAGGCTGGGAAAGGAGAAGATACATAGTTTCCCCTCTGCTACAGCAAACACCCACACTAAAGCTTCCCTAACCATTGCTTTCTTCTGCCTGCAGCACTTTTCTAAGAGGCAGGAAACCTTATATCTGCCTTCCTTTATGTCATATCCTTGCTCTCAGTTATGCACCCTGCCACTACAGCTTCCACTTTTAAAGGGCCCAAGATCTGTAACAGCACCCTAGAACTCTATTGCAGAGGGAGGGACGGAATTCTCCAGGACAACATTCAACTGCCCTAAGCACGAGACTATCCATTCTCTTCTGCTGCAGTCTACTGGCTTGTTCGCTACACACCTTCTGCAATAAATGAGTTGGGGTGCCATGGACAATAGCCTCAGTCACCTGACAAGTCTAATTTATGCCCAGGTGACAATTCAACTTGTGCACTGATTGAAGCAGGGGACTCTGGTAAAAATAACATGTAATTATATTAAACACCACATCACAATACACACGCACAAAGGTTGCATGGACAACCTGAATTCTGGCATTTCTTAACTTCTGAATGCTTTCCTTTGCAACCTTGGTGTTCTTCTAACATGGGCTTTTTTAAATATATAATTTTCTATGTTCTTAAAAAAAAAAAAAAAAAAAAAAAAAAAAGCAAAGACACCGATCAGATTGAATCCTATCATCACCATATCTGCAACCTTTAGATCCACAGGAAACTGTTTTACCACTTGAACTTGCAGGTAACAGTAGTTGGTTGTAATCTTCTATGTGAACCAGCCACTACATGGGGATGAGACAAACACTTGCTGTCAAGTTTCATAGCTATTTTCTAGATAACAGAGCAATGCTGAGACTCAGGTATGCTGGGTTCTCTACCAGGTTCTGGAAGGGAACGTATGCTAGTGGTTCTAGTCTCTTTTGCTCTGTCCCATAGGGATGTGCCCTTTTGTTCCAGTCCATCTCTGTCCACCACTCCTGGCCCCCTTCTGTTTTTCACTCTTCTCCATTTAATTTGACCTAATGCGGCTAAGTTCGACCTAAACTCCCAGTGTAGACTAGGCCTCAGGCTGTTTTCTTCTACTCCTTCAAGCTGACATGGGCACCACTAGGGGGAGTCATTGAGACCACGGGGGAGAGAGTCTCTCATTTCACTTCCATTCCCTGCTGTCATGATGGCCTCTAGCAGCTGAGTGGTGTAAACTGCAGGAATAGATTCTATCAGTGCCTGCAGTCCTGACCTAGAACATGCTCAGTGCAGAAAGAAGCTTGGAGAATTTAGCTGCCAAGCTCAAACAAGACTCTTAATTTGGGTGTATTGGCACAGTGACAGCAAAAGGTACATCTCTGATACCAGGGTGACCTATCTAATTTTAAGTCCTTGGTCCAGAACATGGATGACTCAGAGTTTCTCAATTAAATGGCTATGATAATTTTTTTTACAGAGGCAAACCAACATATTTCCCTCTAATCTCTTAGCAACAGCTGAACCATATTTGTTGAAGCCTTAACAAAATTAATCCCCTCTCCCCAAAAATCCCAACATAAAAATTTCACCCTGAACAATTAAAGCTTAGTGAGGTTAAGAGTCACTGAAAACAGGGTCTAACAATGGAAAATGTAAGGCAACATTAACTACAAGTGACACTGCCAGTTCCATCCATAATGCAAGAATCACTTCATCCCTTAATATAATTCAGCTACTTCTGAAAAAGAATATGGCCATTATTTGACAATGTACAGCAACAGTACACAACAGTTTAGTCACAAGAAGTGACTAGGATGATAGTATCCAGAGGAACTTGAGCACACAAAATGTATGTTGGCAGTATGTAGTTACCTATGTGGAGGCAGGAAAAGGGAATAAGGGAATTTGTGTGCAGCCAGCTTGGTCTTGTTAACAAGAGAGTAGAGTCAGGCTAAGTCTGTGGCCTGACAACGCGAGATCTGTAATTAGACACTGCCTTTGCCTCTCGCCTCCATACGGAGATAAGGATAGAATGCTGACTCTGGCGGGGACCTTGAGATAAGGAGCATCTGGGTGGAACTAAAATAACTGTTAGCCATTGGTGTTTGTAATGGGAAGAAGACTAATTGTTATTGTTATTATATCTAATGGACAGTATATAAACTGCTTCATAATTTCTTGTATTCGAAGATCTGCCTCGGAGGGGGGCTTCCCCCCCTGTCCGAACCAGTTTTTCCCTTGCTGCAGCTCGTAATAAAACTGCCTCTGGCTACTTGTTGCTTACAAATGCAGAGTGAGGACAATGTTTTCTTCCACACCTACTCTACAGTTTGGTCCAGGACATAGAGACTGACAGCAATTTCTGCAAAAATGAGACACTCTAGAATGACCACAAGAAATCAAGAATTTGGATCTAACCTCATCTGAAAGAGTAATCAGATCACCAGACTTTCAGCTCCCCTGGACTCTTCTAATCTCATGAAGAAACTTAGAGCCTTGGGTAAAGGGAATCCCTCATCTCAATTAAATTGTGCTCTTGTCTCAAGATTAAAAAAAAATCCTCACTGAAATATATAGATTGGTATTTCTTAGAATAGTTTGGCAAAATACAAGATGAAGCAGTGGAGGGCAAAAAACATAACTGGCTTTAATACCAAGCTTGATAAATTTATGGAAGGGATGATATGATGAGATTGCCTACAATGGCATGTAGCTGATCTATCTGTGACTGCTAACTGCAAAAATCTCCAATGGATGATCATGGAACACTAGATGGGGAAGGCTCTGAGCCAGGATCGGCCCTAGACAAGCTGCCAGCAGCTGGTGCCCTAGGCGAAACGCACAATCAGCGCGCGATCGGCGCCCCCCCCAAAGCCCTCAATGGCAGTTTATCTTGGTTTCCTAGGCGACCGTCTAGGTTGCCTGTATTGATGGATCACCACTGCTCTGAGCTACTATAGAGAATTCTTGTCCAGCTGTCTGGCTTGGAAGTCTTGTCCACATGCTCAGGGTCTAACTGATCACTATATTTGAGGTTGGGAAGGATTTTTCTCCCAGGTCAGATTGGCAGAGACCCTTGAGTTTTTTTACCTTCCTCTGCAGCATGGGGCACACATTACTTTCAGATTTAAACTAGTGTAAATGGTCAGTTTTCTGTAACTTGGCGCTGTTAAACCATTATTTGAGGACTTCAGTAACTCCAACAAAAGTTAAGGATCTATTACTAGAGTGGATGGGCAAGGGCAAGGTCCCATAGCCTGCCATATGCAGGAGGTAAGGCTAGACCATCATGATGGTCCCTTCTGTCCTTAAAATCTTACGAGTCTTCATTTTACAGAATTCCAGTTTAAGGCATCCTAAGAACCATACTTCCAGCATGAGAAGAAGAAAGCTGAGAAGTATAGATAGGAACCCAAAGAACTCATTAAATAACTGTGGGAGTCTGTTTTTAGAGAAAGAGATATAGCTTTCTCAGGGCCAGATATGCAGTCTCCCACTGAATTTGAATTTCCTTAAATTCAGCTTAAAATCAACCAGAACATGCATAGTGCCCATCACAGGGGCATTGCCCAGTCCCTGACACTCAGGAGGAGTATGTGGATTGGAGCTGCCAGGATTACTTTCCTTCCCTTCCAACAGTCCCTGAACACTGTTCTGAGGAACTGAGCACATGAGAGAGGAGCCATTCATGTCGGAGAGAGTGGACTGCAGCAGGGCAAAAAAACCAACCAACCAAACAAACCAAACAAAAACATCAAAAAAACCCCAATGATGGCATTGCACTGCAGTGTTTTGGTTATGATATTGCATCAATATTTGATGCTATTGAGTGGTGTTGATGCAGTGTCATATCACAGTGTTACGTGTCTGGATACAGTACTACATTTTAGTGACTGTGACTGTTTCATTTGACAGTAAAGTGACTCTCCAGTTCTTCAAGGTTAAAACTGTGTGTATATGTTACTAAATGTATAGTTTATTTGACCTTGAAGAACTGGAGTGTCACAAATTAAATTGTCATAAAGAGCTTCAAATGAGCGTGTGAGAGAGAAGGATGGTAGGCTTATCAGTGAAGAAAAAAATAGTCTTGGGTGTTTTATGCTGTATCTACTTGAATGAAGATAATATGATAAGATCTCTCTTTTACCCACCAATGAAGAGTCATATTTAAAAGGTTATCTATCTCAACTGCTAGTTCAACAATTTGTCTTTTTCAATGGCACCATTAAAAATAAAAAAACTGTAGTAACAAAAACGGAAACAATGGAGAAAATATTCCTTAAAATAAACATGAAGTTCAAGGACAAAAATCTGGATCCAGAAGCATGAGGCCAAGAATAAAATTTCTTTAACTAGATGTTAAGAAGGCCAGAGTTGATTTATAAAAGTATATAGTGCCCTACAAAAGACATTTCGTGCTCATCAGTTGGGATGGGATTGTTACAATACTAATATCTTATTGTGGCAGGGGAAAAATAATTAATTTCCAGATATTTAACTTTAAAATAAATGTGTTATTAACAATCAACATATAACAGATAGAAAATACTGTACCCTTTTCATTAAATGGTGTGTGCCAAGCTAGGAGATAGTTATCTGGTTTTAACTGTGAGCAGCCTTCAATGGTAGCGGGATCTGGCCGTCTCCCTGGAAGTCTGTCAATAATATCAACATAGCGTTTTACCAACTCACGATACAGGTCTTCTAAACTCCAGTAATCTGTTCAGAATAAGGAATAAAGGACTATTATAAGTGAGCAAAAGAAGAGGGGAATACTGAAAAAGAAAAAAAATGCATTTTTCAAATATTACTATTTTTCATTTCTAATTTATATGAAGATTTGTTAACATAACATAAATGATACAAACACATTTGTACAAACCATTAAAATGGTTCCAGAGAGGGTACATCTGCATCTACTTCCAAATTACGATAAATAATATCAACACACAAAATCAGAAATCACAAGAGAGGACATATTTTTATTTCCTTTAGTAACTTTTGCTTCAGGACCCATTTAGGCCCTCATTGAGCAAGGTACTTAATAAAACATGTGCCTCACTTGCAGGGCATGAGAAGTCCCTTCGACTTTAATGTGGTTCTACAAGTGCTTAAAGTGATATCCAGGCTTTAATACCTTGACAAACCTCTCAGAGCCTCTGAGTTTATTTGTGGATATTAGTCCAGTTCAAGACTAAATTACCGCATTTAAAAATGACCACTGACTAGTTTTTAATTCTACCAATTCATGTGTAATTAAGCACAAAAGCAAATTAGTGTTTTTAAATATACGTTATTAATTGTATATTATATAATTCATTATAATTTATTTAGATTTGTAGGCTCTTTAGTACAGGCATGTGTGTCTTCACTGTCCAACACACCAAACTCTTGATCCTCAGTGAGTGTTACCATGATATACATTATGAGGAGAGAAGAATTAATAATAATAGTAAGTCTCTATACGTTTTGTAATTTTCTCTGCAAATGATCTTCTGAAACATAGCCATTAACTACATTTGTTTGTTAGTTATTTCTACTGTGATGAAACCTGAAGCCTATACTGAGAGCCTATAGTCATGTCAAATAATACATTGCTTCTTCAATAGGACTACTTGTTGGATACATTACTATTTAACATGAGTAGAGAGTTAAGGTGGGTGAGGTAAGCGTGATCGCTCTCTCTCACCAGCACCTCATCAGTTCATTCCAACTGGGCTTAAAAGAATGCACTTGGGTCCTAGAGGGAAGAAAGACCTGCTGAGTCACAGTTCCTTGGGTCAGTCAGGAAAGGCCTGGCGAGAGCTGACAGAGTGGAGGGAGGGGCTGGAGAATTGGTGAAAGTCCCTTTCGAAAGCTGGTGATCAGGGGTGGGGAATCTTTTTGGGGGTCAGGGGTTGCTGACCCAGAGAAAAATCAGTCGGGGGCTGCACACACGTGAGAAGCAAAAAACAAAAACCAACCAAACCAGCCAAACAAACAAAACCCCCTCACTGATGTGGCCCCCTGACTGAGAAGGAAAAAGACACTCCTCACATTCCCCTCGCACACCAGAACAAAGGGGGGGGCCCGACCTAGTAAATTTTGTGTGCTCCATCCCTGCAGTAGGATGGCAGAAGGGGAAGGGGCTGAAATGCCAGTGTGAGCACCCCAATGCTGGGGGGCCCCTGAGGCTCGGGGGCCAAACCAGCCACGCCAGGGGTTGCGTCCAGCTCTTGGGCCTCAGGTTCCCCACCCTTGCTGTTGATGGTTCCTGAAGGAAGGGTGGAGAGCAGCAGGAGGGATTTGCTAGCTAACTTCCCCAACCCAGACAGTCAGTACTAGAAACCAGAGAACAGTAAAGGGAAGTGTCTGCTGGCTCCAAGCTGGAGAGCTAAAGCTGAGAGCCTGGGTGGGTTGAATGCAAGGGGAGTAGCTTAGGTACTTATCCCCTGACATCTCCACATTGGAGAGCTGGATCCAGGAGAACAGTAGGAGAGCCAGTGGGAGATAGGGATGGTTCTCTGGTGAAGATGCACGCCCTGATGGGGGGGTCCCTGCTGGGAAGAGAGGGGTTTTAAGGACAATATATATTGAGAAGGGAAAGAGATTGTTTGGGACTTTTGTTGGGGATTTTTTGAACTAGGTTTTTAGTAGTAAACAGGCCCTAAGGAGGGCAGTTATTCAAGCAAGAGAGCCTCAGATTGAGTTACTGGGGACCTTGAATGGGGGAACTAAGGCAGGCATGCCTGTTGGGCTGCAGGATTGTGCTGTGTGACAGGAATAACCAGTGCAAATCACATGTCTCAGGCATCCTCTGGGGAAAGCTCATCTAATAACCCTCTCTCTCAGTCACTGGCCAGCTCTCCATAATAATGGAAGAGAATCATCTTAAGGCAAGACATGGAGGCTCATAATCCCAGGATGTTCTTTATATGGCCATATATGCAATAAAACAAGGTTAAAAATAGCCATTTCCCTTCTTCCATCTGTAGTGTAGCCTATAAAGTATATCACTTGCCCCACATGGAATCCCAGAGGACATCTTCAAACCATCGCCACTCATTACAGACTTAGTTGGACACCATTTTGCGTAGGTGGGAAACAAGCAGCAGACATTTATCAATTAGGTAGGCACGTGCTTCTGTGAAGATTATGACTTGCACATCAGCTACCTGCAGCGAATGGAGAGGGCTTTTGCTATCAGAAGGTGTATCAAGGGCCCAGCCCTTTTCTTGTATCCTTTTTAAAAAGAACACCGTAGCACAAATTGCCTGAAAATTAAATCCCAGACTGGTACATCTTTACCTACTCCTATAAAAGTTGTCTTCAACGCCAAGCCTCACACTGGCCCAGGACATCTCAGGGCCACCTCAGTGGCAATTGCTGTCATCATTCCTATACTTGGAGACTCCAAGGGGAAAGTTTTAAGTTGGTATCTCAGCAGTTGAGCCCACTCTTGTTTTGATTCAGCTCTGACACCTGCTTATTTAAATGCTTGTTTGTGTCAGGAAGGAAAAGGCCTGATTGGTTTAAAGGATATCCTTATGGTGTCTCCTACTCTTGGTAATATCCTAGGGTATCTTGATCCTCATTCCATGAAATAAAGCATGTACTGAAAGCACTCATGGGATTTCCTCATCTTTATTAATGGATGACATTTTCTGTTTGGAAGTTTGGCCAGATTCATGGGATTCTAGGCTTTAGTTGCATCAGTGTCAGCTACCATTGGTGCTGCTTGTATATCTTTTCGCATGTGTTGTGGCTGGCAAGTTTGCTTCTGTGCTCCTGCAAATGGAAAGTCTGACTACTGTAGGAGATGTAATCTTGAATTGTTTTGAACAAATGGTTTTCTCATCTATGCCTTTGGGACTTAAATAGCATGCATGTGAATATTGCAACTTTGTGCTTTGCCTTAACAAATGAAGAGTAAAAAAGAATCATGATTTTTTTCCCCCAGAGAAATGTTACTGGAAGAAAAATCAAGATTTTAGACACCAAAACCAAGCTGTGCATGGACCAACTGAAAAGTAAAGTGCTGATTACTGCTGCAGTGAACAAGAGAAAAAAGGCACTTATTTACTTTCCAGTCTTTATTAAAATCCTGCCTTCCTAATCTCTCTAGGAAAAAAAATCACACGTCTAGCTTTGTTGGAGAAGATGTGAAGGAGTATAAGAATATGTAATGAAATAACTGATAACAGTTACCTTTCTTCATAATTCCCAATTTATGCCTCACTTGCTCTATGTCAGAAACATAGAGGCTGTGTCTAGACTGGCTGCTTGAATTTGCGCAAGAACACTGACGATCTAATGTATGATCGTCAGTGTTCTTGCGCAAATACTATGATGCTCCCATTCGGGAAAAAGCCCTCTTACGCAAATGTATTTGCGCAAGAGGGCCAGTGTAGACAGGGGAGGACTGTTTTGCGCAAAAAAGCCCCGATGGCGAAAATGGCCATCGGGGCTTTCTTGTGCAAAACCGTGTCTAGAGTGCTACGGACGCTTTTCCGCAAAAAGTGCTTTTGCGCAAAAGCGTCCATGCCAATCTAGACGCTCTTTTCCGCAAATGCTTTTAACGGAAAAACTTTTCCGTTAAAAGCATTTGCGGAAAATCATGTCAGTCTAGACGCAGCCAGAATATACTTGAATAGCTTGAATTAATACTGCCATTATAATGGAAAAGCCATTCAACATCAGTACTTGTTTTGTGTCCATTTGATACAAATCCCTCAGCTTTTAGAATCACACTACAAACTGTAGGCCCCATCCTGACAACTGACTCACATGGCAGCCCTTTCCACACACACGGAGATCACTAACGTCTTTACAACCCACACCACATCCACTTTTGTGTTTATACAGTACTGAGAATAATGGGGCACATTCCCAGTTGGAACCACTGGATGCTACCACAGAATAAATAAGAAACACACACACACACACACGGAAGAAGAGGAAAATAATGAAATGATCTTGACATTGCCACAAAGGAACACCATGTCTGTTGTTTTTAACCAATACAGCTAATGTGATTTTTTTTCCGTTTTTACTTTTTTGTCTAATCTGTTCTTTAAAACTTCCAGTGATGGAGATTCCACATTCTCCCTAGGAAATTTGTTCCAGTGCTTAACTACCCTGACATTTAGGCAGTTTTTCTAAATCTCCCGTGCTGCAATTTGAGCCCATTATCTCTTGTACTCTCCTCAAGTGAACAAGGTGAACAGTGTATCACCCTTCTCTTTATGACAACCTATTTTGTACTTGAAGACTTGTATTGGGTCTCCCCTCAATCTTTTCTTCTCCATACTAAACAAAAACATTTTTTCAATCTTTCTCCAGCATCATGGTTGCTAGACCTTTAATCACTTTTGTTGCTCTACTCTTGACTTTCTCTAATTTGTCTACATCTTTCCCAAAGTGTGGTGCAGAACTAGATATAATATTATAGTTTCAGCCTTATCAGTGTTGAGCAGCATAGAAGAAGTACTTCCATCTTGATTGCAACACTCCTGTTAATACATCCTAATATGATGTTTGGGGTTTTTTGTGTGTGACAATATTACACTGTTGACCCATATTTAGTCTGAGACACTATAATCCCTAGTGCTTTTCTACAGTACTTCATCCTAGACAGTCATTTCCCATTTTGTACTTTGTCCAATTAATTACTCTTTCTTCAGTGTTGTACTTTGTATTTGTCCTAATTGAATTGTATCTATTTATTTCAGACCACGCCTCCAGTTTGTTAAGATCATTTTGAATTCTAATCCCTTCCTCCAAAGTGTTGCAATGCCTCCAAGTTTGGTATCCTCTGCAGACTTTATAAATGTACTCCTTTTGCCATTATCCAAATCATTTACAAGGATAGGACCAGACTCAGGACAGATCTCTGTGGGATGTCACTTCTCTTGATTGAGAACCAATGATAACTACTCTCTGAGTAAGTCTACCAATATCACATGTATTACTTCCCCCTATCCAGAAGGCTTGCTTCCCCGTGAAAGAGGGATATTAGGTTGGTTTGACATGATTTGGTGTTGAAAAATCCACGTTGACTTTTACTTAGAATCATAGAGCTGGAAGAGACCTCAGGAGGTCATCAAGTCCAGCCCTCTGCCCAGGCAGGACCAATCCCAACTAAATCAACCCAGCCAGGGCTTTGTCAAGCCGAGACTTAAAAACCTCTAGGCATGGAGATTCCACCACCTCCCCAGGTAACCCATTCCAGTACTTCACCACCCTCCTAGTGAAATAGTTTTTCCTAATATTCAACCTAGACCTCTCCCACTGTAACTTGAGACCATTGCTCCTTGTTCTGCCATCCGTCACTACTGTGAACAGCCTTTCTCCATCCTCTTTGGAACCCCCCTTCAGGAAGTTGAAGGCTGCTATCAAATCCCCCCTCACTCTTCTCTTCTGCAGACTAAACAAACCCACTTCTCACATTATCTTCTAGGTACTTTCCAATTGATTATTTCCGTCATTATCTTTCAGGGTACTGAAGTTAAGGTAACTGAACAATAATTCCTTGTGTTGTCCTTATTCCCCTTTTTGTAGATTTAAATAGGTACTGAATTTGCTCTGTCCAGTTCTTGGGTGCCTCTCCTGTCCTCCACAAGGTCTCAAAAATAATTATTCAGAGATTTCTTCCGCCAGTTCCTTAAGTATTCTAGGACAGTGTTTCTCAACCTTTTTTTATAAAGTACCCCTTTAAAAAAATTATAAGTACCCCCAGTACCTACAACTTTCAGACACACAATTTTTTTTCTACCATTGCAACACTTTCGTTTAAACAACTTAATCATAGCCGGACGGGCGATGAAATTTTTGGGTGTAAAAAGTACAAAAATAATAAAACGCTGTAAAACTTAAAACAAAAATTCAGTTTTCTCCAAATTTCATTTGTGTCAATGTACCCCCCAGACTTCTCTCGAGTACCCCTAAGGGTATTCGTACTACTGGCTGAGAAACACTGTTCTAGGATATATTTCATCATGAGGCTCTTCCGACCTAAAAACATCTAATCTGTCTAATTCTTAAATTGTTCTGTCCCTACATTGGTCTCAGATCCTACCTTCTTATTTACACTGATCTTTGCTGCATTAGTAATCGGATCACTGCTAACCTTTTTCATGAAAACTGAAACAAAAAAGGCATTTATTGTCATTGCTGTGTTTTCTATTGTTGTATTTCTCTTTGAGTACTACATCTGCTGCCTTCTTGGTCTTCCTTTTGCTAATGTATTTGTAATTCTTTTTCCCCTTTATGTACCTAGCTAGTTTAATCTCATTTTGTGTCTTTCCCATTCTTATTGGCCATTGAGAATCAAAAAATGTCAGCCATATTTGCAGGAGAAGCAGTGTCTAAAAAGATTTGGGGATCATGATGGATTATCAGCTGAACATGAACGCCCAGCATGGGCATCCGGTATCCTAGGCAGGAGAAGGCAAAGCTTTCCCGAACTGCCAGGGATAGCCCCGCCCACACTTCACCCCCAGAACGCCTTCTGCAGGCATACTGAGGCAGAGCGTTGCTGCACTGGAGCGCCTGGCCTTCCTGGTACTCCAGGGCCGGGGAGGCTGGAGCTGCACTTCCTCCTTCCACCTTGGTGCTGTGGGGCCCGGGAGGCTTGGGCCATGTGCCCTCCTCTCTCTAGTGCTCTGGGCCAGGGAGGCTGGGATGCGTGCACTCCTCCCTCCCCAGTGCTCCAGGCAAGGAAGACTGGGGTGTGCACATGGTCCCCACTACCCCTCTCTTTGGTGGTGCGAGTGTGTATATACTTGGCATGGTGCCCCGCCTCCTCCCCTCCCCGTGGTGGGGGGCAGGGCCTTAGCAGAAGAGGCAGAGCTGTAGGTGGGGCTGGGGACCTGCCTTCCCCAGCCCTACCTTCACTTACTGCCCATGGTGCCCTATGTGACATTGTGGAAAAAAGGCTAATATAATCCTTGGAAGCATAAACAGGAGAATCTTGAGTAGGAGTAGAGAGGTTAATTTTACCTCTGTATTTGGCACTGGTACAACAAGTGCTGAAATATTGTGTCCTGTTCTGGTGTCCACACTTCAGGAAGAGCATTGATTAACTTGGAGAGGGTGTATGAAAGAGCCATGAAAATAATTAAAGGATTGGAAAGCATGTTTTATACTAAGAGACTCAAGGAGCTCAAGCTAAATAGCTTAGCAAAGAGAAGGTTAAGGAATGATTTATTTACAGTTTATAAGTACCTACATGGGGAACAAATATTTGATAATGGGCTCTTTCAGTCTAGCAGAGGGAGATAAGACAGAAGCCAATGCTGGAAGTTAAAGCTAGACAAATTCAGACTGGAAATAAGGCATAAATGTTTAATAGTGCAGGTAATTAACCATTAGAACAATTTACCCTAAATTGAGCTGGATTTTCCATCACTGCCAAATTTTAAATCGAGATAGGATGTTTTTTCTGAATGATCTGCTTGAGGAATTATTTTCAGGAAGTTCTCTGGCCTGTGTTATCACCAGGAGGTCACACCAGCTCATCATAATGATTCCTTCTGGCCTTTAATTTCTGAATCAGTTATAATGTATCTGTGGTGATTTTTGTAGTTGTTGTTTTTTAAGAATAGATGTGCTTCTGTTATAGTAAATGTTATTACTGAAATATTACACTAAAGCATAGCCAACATGACTACAAGCAGGACTTGTGAGGCCTCGCAGATATCATTTATACTATTATAGAGCATAAGAAGCAGGAAATGTGATGTGCATTTAATCATTGACCATATTCAGAAATATGTTACTCTGACATCTTGTCCTTATCTTTAGTGTATTAGCTATCTCTCAAACCATTGGTTAGACAGTAGCCAAACATGAAGTATCCAACATTCTCTTCAACTGATCTCTGGACACTAAATTTAGAACAGTTCAGCAGCAGGCAGATAAAACATGAAATATGAGCACAAGTAAAATTTCATTTACTAAGACAATACATACATGTACCTATGCATGCTAACATTTAGTTATATATTATTACTTAATGTAAAGGGAAACAGACTAATTTTGAAAGATAAAAATTTGCTTGATTTTGAATTAAAAAATCTAGCTAAACACTGTTACTATGTGCTTTGTGATGTGTTTTTGATAAGGGCTGGCTAATCTTAAAAACTTTGGCTAATGGGCAGAATGTGGACATAAGAACTATTACAGAAGATTATTACTATTTTAAGAAAAAGCAGAAGTATTTGTCCAAACTTGTATAATTTTAGAGGATACATATAAATAGCCATGAGTGTTTTAGTACATTTAAGGTGAAAACATCGTCATTTTAAAATTGCTGTCTGTATATCAAAGATGCACATTTTTCTAGCCAGGTTAGTCCTTAATGAATTTAAGATGTCCCAATGACATCATGATGTACTGTACAGTATAATGCATACAAACTGTGTTAATGATTAGTCTAGATGCATTTTTTCTATGCAAGAGCTTCATTCTTTTAAATAGTTTCATTCCCAGAGGGCAGTATTGTTCACTGTGGCACAGAACATACTTATTTAACCAGCTTTTCATCTGATAGATGCTAATGCCCACTGTATTAGTCTTTTTTATTGGCTTTTAACCTTAGAAAAATACAGGCAGATACTCTAAACCTAAGAAATGAAACTTGTTACTTTTTGTGTCAGAATATTACTTTCACCTGGAAGATAAGCTGTGGGCTTATATGTATTAGTCATTAAACAGCATCTTTAGAATCTGCATCATTTCTTTCAGCCTCACTGCTTCTGTATCATTTAGTGCCTATTTTAAGAAAGCTAGCACCTCCACAGCTTGGTTCCTTCTCAATATAGGTTTGCTAGTCAGCCGTTACTTACCTGTGATGACAGCCTCTGCTGTAGCCATGTGCATGAGGGTATTGTCACTCACTGGCCATTTTTCTGCAGACAGCACCAAGTTCTGAAGCCCTCCAATTTCCTTTAGTTCCTCTTGGATCTTTGCACCTAAAGCACTATTCTCTCGGGTAAAATTTCGATAACCAAGAGCATCCCCTACCCCTGCTAGCAAGACAGCAGCCTTAAATTTCTCCATCACAAGGGACTTTGATACTTCTCACTTTCCTTTTTTCAAGCAGCCCCAGAGTCTTGATCTTTCTTTGTTCCTTTGCCTTTAGCTCAGCTCAACCAACTCTTTATATTAGCCATTGTGTCACTGCACAGAGCTCTCTGTATAAGGCAAGGCTTGCCTTTTCTGGTTTTACAGGTGCCACCTCTTGTCCCAAATCCAAATGAAGAGAAAATATTTCTTAATCCAAATATATTTTACACAGGGTTAGTTAATTGTCAAAACACGTGTATGCAACATACAAGAAGTGACATGCACAGATCAAAATCATTCCTGCAATGCATCATAAAGCAAGCCAGAAATACTTTGACTATCCAGTTTAAGTAACTCTACACTCAGATAAACAAATGCCTAGTAGGGGTGTTAATTTTTTTTAATGGCTTGTAGATGAACATGTTTCTCTTTGGTTCTGTAGTATTTTAGAATTAGTTTCCCTTTGTGGACCTGATTAAGAATCAGAAGTGCAGTTAGCTGTTACAAAAAGATGCACAGAAAGATCTCCCCTCAAAATGCAATAGAGTCAATGTTAGCAAATTATGTAAAAAGAGCGCAGTAAAATTCAGTAGAGCTTTCACATTTCTAACTACATCCAATGGCAATGTTTTATTATCTGGAGGCATAGATGGGTTTGTTACTGAATTTAGACAAGTGACCCAGAAAACACTGGCTTCAAAATAACCTGGCTCATCCATTACAAAACAAAACAAAACAAAACCAAATCCCACACACTGTTTTACTCTATCCCCTTTAGAGTAGGAATGTCTAATTAACTCATTGAGTCCATGGATAAAATCAAGCAAAATAGTAACTTATACCACACCTAATACTATTCTTCCTTCTAAAAGGAAGCATAGTCTGCATTTTAGCTGTGATAAATTAGCACCATATGTTTTGGAGTGCTCGGGGAGGGGGGGGGGCAGGGGGGGGGGGAAGGGAGCTAGGAAAATTGTTTATACAAAAAACTTGAGGGAAAACTTGTACTCAGGGTTGGGTTCACCCTGGGCCTATATATATGACAGCCCTTCTGTGGCAAGATTTGGGGAGGGAGATTCCCACCTTTGTACCCAATACTTTGCACCTGAGCACATCTAACCCTGTCCACTCTCTCTATACTGCAATAAAAAACCCACAGTAGGTCAGGATCAAGAACTCCACAGACTCAAAGAAGTCCATAGACTCCTGCTTATCATCCTGCTGGCCTCTGTCGATATCCCTGTGACCATCTGGCACAGTCATGCTTACCTTAATAGTGTCTGCTCCTCAGCAAAGCACCATCCCCATGAGAGGGCCCATCCTATCCCCTGATCAGAATGAGCAGCAGCAGGACCACAGCACTCTGGGCGGAGTGGGTGGAGGGAACACAAATACTGTCTATTGAGGGTTAACCCTCAAGGAAGGGAGGATAACAACCCAAGGCGGCAGCAATGGGGGAGGGTCAGGAGCGGGAACCCTGGCAGCCAACTGGGGATTGGTTGGCAGCACCATACCAGTTACAGGGGTTAACGGGAAAGGGTGAGCAGATCCCTCCATGGAACTGGGGCTGAGATGCCACAATAGATTCAGCACTTGTGGCCTCTTCATTAGGTGTTAGGGTTGCTGGGTTAGAGGCCTCTTCAAGATGCTCTGAAAGTGACCACCCAGCCTGAGGAAGAGGCACCCAGGAGGCTCAAAACCTGCCTGTTCAGCACTAGCTTTTGCCACAGTGGGGGTGGCAGCCTTGAGCTTGATGCCTTCTATAGTCAGGCAGGTGCAAAGAGCAGGGGGCACCCCCAGGCAGTAAGTTGGGGGAGGGCAGGTGGAGAAGGGAGCACTTCAAGGGACTTGGCACCCAGATCAAGGGCTGCTGGCACAAGGTTGTCTTTCCCTGCAACCAGGAAATCATACCTATGGTCTCAATCTCCTCAAAGATGACCTCAATCCCCACCCCTCAATTGCCAACGTGGCATCTTCCCCATCAGGCAGTGAGGTGAGCTCCGCATCAGCACTGACTGGTGGGCTGCCCTCCCAAGGCCTCATCCAGGAAAGGAACAATAGGAAATAAGTTGTCCCCGCTCCACTGCCAGAGCGTCCCCGGTTAGCTCCACCTCCCAGACCTTCTTATTAGGGTGCAGGAGGTGGCCCAGCAGAGGGCCCCTCAGATGATGTGTGGGAGGCCTCTTCCCTCTCTTCCAGGTGGAAAATGGAGGGCTGGGCCTACAGCTTACATCTGTTGTGCTTACTTTTCCTCACCCCCATTACCAGCACCTATGAGGACTGGGTACTATCTGAAGGTAGGCCAGTGGGGGTAGGCTCAGTGGACAGGGTGATAGGATGGGGATTAGAGAAAGCATGGATGGGACAATCGAGTGAGGGGCAGTCTCCATCTGGGATTGACCTACTCCCATGCTCCTGACATTGCCTCGACTCTCCTGCCATGGACTCCACCCCAAGTGGAGTTGTTACCTGGTAAGGATAAGGGACCAAGTGGGCAGAATCATTGGTGCTGGCAGGACTGATGTTTCTCAGTACACAGAGAGTGCCTTCTACCCTTCCTTGCTAGGCCAGGGGACTGTCCTTCCAGAGATGTCTCGAGCCTGGGAGAAAACATACCAAGCCTCCCCAATGAATAATAAATATGACAGAGGGCCTTGAGAGGGCACTATAAAGGACCCCTTCCAACTCCCACTGGTAAATGTCATCTCCAGCAGCTGGATAACAACTCCCAGGGTAACAAGCACCTGAATTTGTTTGGGGTCCCTGAAACTGAGCAGAAGAGGGTGTATAGGGGCAGACCAGTTCCCTCAGGGACACCGATGATCAGCATGCAGGACAGAAGTGAGAACCACCCATAAGCCCAGCTTCTCTAAGGCCATGAGTGGAACAAAGAGACTCTGTCTCCCTCCCACAATGCCTATCTTCACCACGTGATAGATAGTCTGAAAAAACCACCAGGGTATCCTGGGGAAGATGGTGTCTGTCTGCATTTGTGAGAGTTTCTTCATGAAGTCGGGGTAGTCTGATGCAGCTGAAGAGGGGGGCTTTTGCCTCTTTTCCTGTTCCAGTCCTTCTTACTGACCTAGGGGGTTCCATTGTCAATGGTAATTTTTGGAAGTGGAGTCCTTGCCTGTGACTTGTGGCCATCCAGTGGGCGGTGACGATGGCTCTGGCAGACATGATGGGGGTAGCTGTGGGAGTGGATAGGGGAGAAAGCGGAGGTGGGGCAGTGACAGTGGCTGGGAATCCCCTTCCCTCAGTCTTCCCCTCAGAGATGAAGCCTTTGGAGATTTGCCATTGAAGGCAGGTGACAGGAACAGCGGGAGATGAAGGGGAGAAGAGAATGTAAATAATACAGGGAAGAGGGGAGGGGGAAAGCCCCTAATCTCGCCTCTCCACTAAGCTGTTTGAGGGTGGCAGGGGACAAGCACAAAATGGAAGCGCTCATCACACAACTGAAAGGGAGTAAGAAATAAAGCAGCGTGCACAGCCAGAAAAAATGGTTTCTCCAGCTGCACTGGAGTTTACTTATGTAAATGGGAGGAAAGGGGACACACTGAGTTAGAAACAAAATGGGGGCATAGGGAGAACACACGAGTACATGTGGTTGCACAGGACAAGTGGGGCTGGAAGAGGCAGAGGGCAAAAAAGGGGTGGATAGGCTGGCAAACAACAAGGGAGGTGGGCATGTGCAGAAGCAACAGGACTTAGAGGCAGGCAACACACCACTGGGGAGAGGAAATCACTAGGGAGACCACTTGAGATAGGGGAAGGAATGGAAGGCAAGGAAGGATAAGCACAAAATGGGGTACAGTACTTGAGGGGCAGAGAGGGAGGAATCATATAAGTCAGGAAGGGAGCAGAATCTGCAAAGAGGAAAACCATGGGAGGGGGGAGGCAGCAAACCACAAGAGGGAACAGTGCAAGACTTAAGGGGGAAAGGGAGGCAGCAAACTCCAAAGGGGAAACATGAAATGGGGAGGAAGTGAACAATAATGGAGATGGGGCATGGAGGGGGCATCTGAGCAGGCTGTATTGAGTGACACTCTCCCCCATCCATTATATACTTACTTGATTTTATCAGCTTGTTACAGGCCACGTTTAAGGGTCTTTCTGCATCACGGTCCCAGAGGTGTAGCAAGTAAAAGTATGGATGGAGTACACTACAGAATCATTCTTACATAATTACAAGGAAGATGCTAGCATCAGTTGGGAAAGATGCGTACACATCTATCTTAGTCCTCTACTCTTGTACCATTCCTGGGATGGTAGGAGGCTCTTGTACCATTCCTGGGATATGCACCGTTCCCACTCCTGAAATACTCTTCCCATTTTAAAAAAACTAAACATCTTGGTTTTCTCCTCCCACCTTCCTCATTTCACTATGACCAAGAAGGGCTCCTATGGCAAAGAGGCAGCACATGCGAATTGCATTGTTCTAGGTAAGTTTTTATACCATACTCATCTCCCTAGTATTCAAGTGTTGTCTTAGCACCAGCTTTTGCAACTCACACAGCTGCTGGGTGTGGTGTACTGGTCTATCGAGTGGCACCAAGACCACTTAGAGAGAGAAAGAATGAGATTGCTCTACAACCTTAGCTGTGAGCCAGCTAGCTTTTAGCTCATGCACTAAGCTCTAGAGCAGGGGTGGCCAACCCATTAAATGAAGAGAGCCGAAACAGCCGCACCAAAATTGTTGAAGGGGGGGGGAGGGGGAGAACTTCTGGCAGGCTTTTTTGGCCACATCAGGCTCCTGTCGGCCGCTGCCATCCTGCCAGCGCCGGACGGCTCCCCTGTACCCAGCGAGCACAGGGGGCTGGGCCTGGGAGCCGCTTGTAGGGGCGCACGGGGCAGCTTCGCAAGTTGCACTTTTAGGAGTGAAGAGCAAGCCGTGGGGTGGCCACCCCTGCTTTAGAGGACCCAGATTTGATTCTGCCTGTTGGCATTCCACTTTCTTAGAGTGTCTACTTCACTGTAGGCTATTGGTATATTTTTTATCTTGCTCCAAGACTGCTTCAGTGAAAAAGTAAACAACCTGTTTTACTAATTAATTTTCATGCTTGAAGATTACTTTCATAACCAAGCACTCTCTATATTGTCAGTCATGTTATGTGACTTACGTGACTTAAAAAAAAACAAGGTGTCTGCCGCCCCCCCCCCATTAGTGCACTCTAAAGTCAATTATTAAAAATCATAATATAACATATGCATGTGATTTAAGGCCAGATGTGAGATCAATAAGAAAAGACAGAGGCCTACACCTGCTTCCTAAGGAGCATAAGTGATGTGTTGGAAAGAATGCCACTGGAAACCAGGATCTGTGACCAGATAGAGAATTGAGGCAGAAGGAGCTGATGGAAAGAAGCTTATTTTGGAGTTCACAGGATGGACCTGAGACAGATGTTTAGTCAACTATATAGTACCTTAACCATTCCACTGCTGCAGTTAAATATTACAAGGAGGATTTCTGCAATTTTTGAAATCTGAGGTTGATCAGCTAATCTAAATGGACAATTTTATTTTAAGCCCAAATACTAAAAACCTAATTTTTGTTATATCTTTATCATCTTCTAACAAATAAGTTGAACTGTAAAAACACCAAGCTTTACAAGATTTCCAAACCAGAAAGGAGACAAAAACTATACACCAACCATTGTTATTATTTTGATGCATTATATCGAAAGTCTATTTATTCTTTATCCATTGCAACAAAATTTACAGATGTACAGCTTTCTTAGCAGCAAGACTTTCATGAGGTGCATTGCATGAGTGAATGCCTGCAGGCTTGTTCTCCTTAACATGACAGACATGATAAATCACATTGATTTAGAACTATCAAGTACAAACCCCATGATTCATTTAAGATTGCCTAACAAGTCAAACCAAATTGGCACCAACTTTAAAAAAAATATACAGTGTATCTAGGCACTAATACTTTACGTGTAAACAACCTGATAACAGATTTCTGTATAATTTAGTTATAAACAGGTCAGCCTAGATGCTATCAAGATACCAGTTTACCTAAATGCCAAGTCATAGCCTGTCCCCTTTGAATGAGTTTGAACAAGGGACAAAAGCAATCGGTAAAGCAAAAGTAATTATGTGAAAGCTAGACATTTATATTTAACATGCCTCTGGCTTAACAACCAAGGGATATTATTTGGTGATATTACGTCAGAGGATGTAGGCTAAATTCTTAACTCAGTCACAGAGGTGCAGAAGATCAGCAGCAACATGGAAGTGAGCTGCTTCATCCAAGCGATAATGAATTACATCGTACTGGCCAGCTAATTTTACAAACTGCGCTGCCATCCTATTAGCCCTGTCTAGTCTTCTTCACATGAAAGCTGTTTTCATAAAGTAAGGTTTAAAAGTGGGTGAATGAAAGGTCAGGTATCCAGGGAAACTGAAGGTCTTCAGGAGTACTGAGCACCCCCTTTCACTGGGCAAAGCAGACAAGCCCTACGTGGCTGCAAAGACTCAGCTGAGTGATAACTTCAATATTTTTAAAATGTTTTCCCTTAATAAAAATTAATTTTATACTGTACATGAATTGAACAAAAGGTGAAGGGATGTCAATTAGATTGATTCTAGCAAGTGTTCAGCATGACTAAATGTTTCACAAACTCTGCTGTAATGGACGCTATTTAACTGCCTATAATGGAACTATAGATTAAACAATTCATGCTTAATTTGTAACGTATGTGTAACTATATTTGAGGCCATAATCATCTGATAGAATAATCCTTTTATTGCATTTGGTTGGATAAAAGTAGTTGAGGATATTGGAAAGTCTTAACATTTAATATCTAATGGCTATAGACTACCTATTTGGTTTTGTAAAAACTGCATTCCTTTCTGCTTTTCTTGCTTTAGTTTCACTGAAGTTCTATAAAATCATTTAAATTATGCATACAAATGTATTTCTAAGCAGATGCCTCATAGATTAGTTAAAATAAAACAGTGTTATTTCTTAGTTACTACATATACTAATAGCCCATATAGATAGGGGAAAGATGTCTAAGGACTGAGATACTGACATCTAGTGGATAAATTGTCAGGCAAGACATTTACAAATGCTCAATACGGGTAAAACTTGACTAAGAATAATTTTAAAAAGTTGCCAAAGGTTTATTTAGAACATGTCTACTCTGGAACTTATTACAGGAAATGTCTGGATTCAGGCAAAAAGATTTTCACCCCCACTTTTTACCAACATGCACAATTTAAATTCATATAAGTGGAAGAAAGAATGGAGGTAATATTTCCCTTGTCAACATGATGTTTATGGAGAGACGGATTATTATTGGAGGTAGTCTTCACATATTAGAAGTCAAGTACTTTTTAATAAGTCAAAATATTAAGAGGTTTTTTTTAAATACTATGAGTCTTACAGATCTTCATGACTGATAAAGCAAAAAGGTACAAGAAATTATGAAATGTTTACATTATTGATATATAATATACTCTAAATATTAAGCAATCAATAAATTACATAACTCAGGTTAGTTAATGCCCTATCATCTTTCAAGGTCTTATGCCAATTCAGCTCTGACTAAAGTTGTAAGTAATTAACAGCTTTTACTTTCACAAACTTTTACTATGATGATGATGACACTCAGAAGGATGAGGTAGTGTTTACAAGAGCCCTGTATGTTAATGTAATATGTTGAATACTTTCCAATGAAACCTTTCTCATATGCACTTTTTGTGCTTATGGACAAAAGACAGTGTAAACAAAGATCAAATTAATTGCTTGTATTAAACCACAACTACCATCTGCAGAAATGTACAGATCACAGGAAAAGAGAAATGATTCACCAAATTCAGACTTGGTATAAACAGATGCAACTCCACTGAAGCCAATGGTATTGAACCCACTTATATCATAAGAAGAGATCAGTTATCTTGTGGAGTTACTATGATTTTCTGAGACATGCATCCCTATGGGGGTGCTCCATTTCAGATGCTCATGCTCTTCTCAAGTCCCAGATAAGATAATTTCAATTTTCAGAGTCTGTTTGGTCTATAAATGTGTCTTAATGTATCCTTGCCCCTCACACTGAGGCTATATAGGGTTGTGTGAATGAACCTCCCTCAGTTCCTTTTCCATCTAAACGTTCCACGGAGCACAGTCCAAAGCAGAAGGGAGGAAGGGCAGGGAGAGGAGCGCACACAGTGACACTCATCTCAAAGAACAACAGTTACTGCATAGGGTGAATACCCTCTTCTTCTTTGCATAGCATCCCTAGGGGGACTGCACTTCCTGTGGGGATATTACTTGGGAGTCACCTGGAGCAGGGAGCTTCAGAACTGAAGACAGGACCACAATACCAAGTGCTGGATCTGAACCAAAAAGGCATAGATAAGGCTTAGTGTTGTATATACTGAATGTATGTACTGAAATTACTGGAATGTTTTTGAGTAATACCCTAGATGTTCCTTGTAGAATGGTAGAATGTACTGTCACCTGTGGGGAAGAGAGGGTTTGAGCACCAGCTGCACTATGACAAGTGACAATACACCAAGAGATCCATCTTGACAATCTCTTGGTAGAAGTTATGGACCCCTTGGATCTGTCCATAATGTAAATGAACAGTCTAGGTGACTTCTGAAATTGCTTGGTCCTATCTAGATAAAAGGGCATTGGCATCTTAATGTCCCATGTATGAGACTTATGTGGTTTTGGAAAAAGCCAAGAGATTACTGGACTGATTCAGATGAAATTCTGATAGTACTTTAGGTAAGATTGTAAGGTGTGGATGTGAAGAGACATTATCCCTGACTAACTCCATAAAATGGGAAGGAAGGTCTGCCATCAAGGCCCCATTTCTCGGATGTACAGGCTGACAAAGCAGCTACCAAACAGGCAATCCTCATGGATGAGTGAAGCCATGAACAGACTGTCCTTGGTTTGAATGGAGGTCTTCTGAGACATCTAAGTATGAAGTTCAAGTTCCCAGTTGGAGTGGGACCTCTCGCTTGAAGAGAGCTTCCCCAAAACCTTAATACAACTAAAGACTCAGGGTGAACAAATAGAGAAACTCCTTCTACCAGAGGCTTAAAGGCTGACTTTGCAGCCAAATTAACCTTAAATTGAGCTAGCCAATAAGCTAGATTTCTTTATGTTCAATAGCTAGTCCAGATAGCTGAAAGGAACAAGGATTCTTATACTCGTCAGTGGCATTGAAACCAATGGTGGACTGTTTTCCACTTCTGCAGGTTAACAATTTGGATTGACTCCATTCTACTATTCAGTGACATCTGTACTTCCATAGAACAGGTAGATCCTAATCATATGAATAATTGAGGAATTATGCCCAGAGATGGAGGATTCTCAGGTGGGGGTGAATAGATTACCCAAAGCTGGGGAGAGGAGATGAGGAATGAAATTTAATTGCTGCCTGGATGCACAGCTGAAGCAGGTAAGAATACCAAGTTTGCCTCAGCCTGATCAGTACTATAAGGATAATGTTGACATGGTCATGTCTGACCCTGTTCAGCAGTCTCTTCACCATGTTAGAGGAAATGTACAGACTAGCCTCTTCATGCAAGACAGGAGAAAAGTGTCTCCCAGAGACTGATAGCTTAATTCCTCTTGAGTAAAACAGAAAATACTTCTTATTCCTGGTGGTAGCGAAGAGGTCCATGCCTGGTAATTCCTAGTTCTAGAATAAGCGGTGGAATGTTTGGTGAAACACCTGCTGAGGGCATCTGCAATGGTGTTCTGAACTCCAGAGAGGTAAATGGCTGAAATTTGGATCCAATAGGCATACCAATTCCACAGCTTTGTGTCAGTGCAAAAGGAGGGGGTCTTGCTCTCCCCATTTTTTATTGACACAGAACACACAAGCCACACTGTCTGTCATGACCCAACTGCACTTCCCCAGATGACTGGTAGGAAATGAAGATAAGCATTCCTGACTGCTATGAAGTCCAATCGGTTGATGGGGAGATGAATTTCCCTCTGCCCTAGAATTGTGAGGGCACTGAAGTGAGTTCCCCATTCCAATAGAGATACACCTGTTATCACAATTATTGTTGGAATTGGGCAAATTAAATCAGTACCTACACCAATGCTGAACTGATCTTTTCATCAGTATATGGAGTTTTTTTACATGAAAAGGAACCCTGATCTGCTTGTTCAAACTCTCTCTGGTTGTTGAATAGATTGTTTTGAGCCAGCCTTGGGAGCACCAGAGCTGAAATCTTGCAAGACTGTGCCTTCATGACGAAGCTGCCATATGACCTAGGAGCTGTACACAGTTTCTTACTGAGGATTGAAGTCTCTCTTTAACGGTCCTGATTAAAGGTGATAAAGTTAAGAATCTCTCCCTGGAAAGGTATGCCAGAGCTGTCATTGAATTCAAATACATCCCTGTGAACTATATTCTCTGCATAGGGATCAGTATGGATTTTCCAATTCTGAATTTTAATTCCTGGGAAAGAAAAAGGGATGTCTGAGCAGATGACATACTGCTTTGTAAGCCTGACCTTTAAGCAGCCAGTCATCAAGGTATGGGAAGACTAAAACAATCTATGACGAAGATAAGCGACTACTACAGGTTGTACCTCCCTTAACCAGGACTCCCTAGTCCAGCAACATCTGTGGTCTGGCATGAACCATGGATGTTCCTTGACCACAGAGCCCAGGAAGAGGGAGGTCTGGTGCGGGGGCAAGAGTGCCGTAAGGGTCACTGGCGACTCAGCGAGGAGCCCCGAGTGTGTGTGTGGAGGATGCAGGAGGACAAGTGGCATGGTGGGGAGTTCTGGCCCCCATGGCTTGGGAGCTCTACCCTGGCCGTGGTACTCTGGCCCTGGCCAGGGAGCTTCAGCGGCCAGGGAACTCCAGCCCCAGAGACAGCCAGGGAGCTCTGGCCCCGTCTGCAGAGCTCCAGTTCCAGCTGTGGAGCCAGGCAGCTGTGCAGCTGTGCCCCAGCTGCTCAGCTCTGGCTGTGGTGCTCCGGCCCCAGCAGCAGCGGGGCTGGGCAGAACCGGGGGCTGAGGCAGCAGCAGGGGCCCTAGCCTGGTGGCAGCACGGCCACAAGGGGAGGGACCTTCCCTGGTCCGGCAAATCCCCTTGTTCGGGACCAGTCAAGTCCCGATGGTGCTGGACCAGCAAGGTCCAACCTGTATTGCTACGACCTTTAGGAACACCATTGGAATAAAGGAAAGGCCAAAGGGAAGTACTTTGTATTGAAAATGTTCCTCTCCTATAGTGTAAAACAGATAATTTTTGTTAAATAGGTGTAATGCTGTATGAAAGCTGGTTTTCAGCCGTGAACCCACAAGATACCTATCTCTTGCCTCTAGTATAAGGATTATTGCTGCCAGAGTCACCATCCTGAACTTTTGAAACTTTCCAAATACTCTGAGTGGTCTTAAATCCAGAAACTGATCTCCACCCTTCTTTGGCACAAGAAAATACCTCAAACAGAACCCTCTTCCCTTATGGGGAGCTGGGACTGGCTCTACTGCTCCGGATTGAAGGATACAGTCTATTTCTTATCTTAGTAAAGGCTTAGGAGGAGTCCTTGACAAGAGAATGAAAAGTAGGCAGCGTAGCCTGTTATGATCTTTAGGACCCACCTGTGATCAGCCTCCAAGCATACTGGAAATGGGAAAAGTAGTTTTCAAAAGGGGAGGGGGAGCGCAAAGGGTTATAAACTGCTGAACCTGAGGTTTGGGAGAATCAAGCCCTTAACCATCTTGTCAAAACTGTTATTTCAATGATGACTTGAAACTTGTGCAAGGAGAAGGAGCAGCCTTCTTTCTCTGCAACTTATGTCTCTTCCTGGGGGTTTGGTCCATATGTGAAATCCAGAGAACTGATGGGCAAGATCTCTGGACTCTCTTTCTATATATCCAAAGATTTTAAAATGGCTAGATACTCATCTGTGGTTTCTGCAAACAGCTTTCAATCATGAAAGCAGAGGTGTTCTGAACCTCTCTTGGAAACCTTGAGAGTTGGAGCGGTAACACCTTGTGCATAACTACCATCACAGAAATGGATCTGGCAGTGGTGTATGTGGCATCCAGGAGTGCTTGAAGGACCAGGAAGAAGTTAGACTTCTGGGAGCTATGGGAGTTTCCCAAGCAGTAGTTTTAGGGTAACCACCATTAACTGAGAAATGTCTGAATCCTGTAGAGCTAGGTGTGTCATGTCAGGAGAGAAACGCTCCCTAGAGGGAGGGAGAGGCACAAAATTAATCCTCACACTACCAATCTATTGACCGTTATCTAATACTAACACTAAACTATAAACAAGAAGCTAGCCGAGGCACGCTCAAATCTGTGCAACCCCATATAATCTCGGTATGAGGAATAAAGATGTAAAGCATGCATGCACAGGCCAAACAAACATGGCTAACAGAAAATCTCTGAGCAAGGGTTTAAGGTGCATTCAGATCTGAAGTGGAGCAGTCACAGGGATCCTATTCAAAGAACTATTACTTTTTTTATATAAAGCATTTAGACCAAGATGCAAGAATCTTAATAATGTAGAGAAATAAATCAATCCCCTGCCAAAAGTTTTCAAGAAGGGAGGTTAAGATATACTGTATGTACTGTGATTATATGTCTTTATTTTTCCCCCTTCCATTTCGGGGTTGAGATCAGATCAGAAACTGCATGCACAGAATATGGCCTTTAAATGGAACCTACTTGTTTTAAGGTAAATTGAAGACTATTAAAATTCTCAAATCCCAACAATTCATTATTTACACAAAAGTAAATGGAAAATGGAAAGCTGAAGAAAAACTAAATTATGTTTATCTATCAAACATGAATTATAAAAATGCATCTTTGGTTGTTTAAGGGTCTATTTAAAAAAAGTAAAAGACTAATCAATCAACATTGTAAATAATGATATTCAAACCATCCTTGGACTCAAAACAAAGTACAGCTGTCCTTGTTCAACAATGCTATTGATAGCCAACATAACCAAACGTACTTCACGTGAACAGTGATGAAAAAATTAATCTTACAAGGGGAAAAAAAAACAGACATGGTCAATCTGTACATTACTGAGATCTTAAAATATAATTCTAGAATCCTGGCACCAAGAAAAAAGTGTTTTGTTACAAATTTATATTAGGGCACATAGTTACACAGAGCTGACTTGTATAAAAATACAACATACTACATACGTTTTATTTAGGGATTTAATTTATATACCACAAATACTGCTTTTAATATAAGTACAATATAATACAGTTTTAATTATGTAACTGCTGGTGTTCATCTTGGAGCATGAACTGAATGGCATGCCGTGCTGTCAAAACTTTAAAATGGCCTCTAGTTAAACTTCTCCAAAGTATAAAATCATGCAAAATCTACATCCTATATGATACAACCAGTACAATAATTGAAGCCAAAATCCTACGAACAGCTTGGGCTATCTTGAGTTTCTTCTTGCAGTGTTGAGTCAGCCACCATTTTCTTTAGGCCGAAGGAGCAATTTCAAGTTTTGTCAGTGGCATCTTGCCACGACTACTGAAACCAGTGACAGCGTGCACAGTTATTGGCGAAAGGTCTTCATTACCTGATAGAGTTCAGACTGCAAGCTTAGTCCATTTAGAAGTGTCCATGGTTAAGAAGTTTTACGCTTTATTCCTGTGACTACCGGTCGTGCATATTCCACAAAATCATCTATGAGAACAGGCCATGCTCCTAAAGAGAAGTTAAACAATGTACAAAAATAATAGCTATAAAAACTTAAACCTATTTAGTCTTTAAACACATGGCATATCAACTTCGCAGCATGACCTAGATCTTAGTCACTGGACTGGATATAAAATAGTGAGCAATTTTTCACAAAGAAATTTTGCCTAACTAATGAAAGAAAATATTAAATCATGCTCTCTCTGAGCTATATATTTTATAGCAAAAACTATCTGCATGTTGTATCAATTCATACTATGAGAGGTTTATAATAAATTTGAGTTGAAAGCAAGATTATGGTACTCCTATTAGAGGCATGGGAACTATCTACATCCATAAAGGTACTCAGTATGTTTGCAGATTTGAGGCCAGAGCATAATAAATTTTAGTGAGAATACAAAAATACAGAAAGATGTGTGTCTCCTTTTATATGTTTTTTACTGGAGGAGATAGTTTGTAGTTTTTATTATTAGACATTTACATTGATTATGAACTAATGGATATTCTCAAATTTAATTTTTACTTCCAGACTTCTATAAACTTAAAAGGCTTAAAATATATTTTTCTAAGTTTAGCAGTCTTAATGTAAAGCTAAAAAAAAAGTGTATGAGAATACATAATATTATTGTGGTTCCTGTAACAAAGGTGAGAGATAGCAGGTACTGTACCAATGCAGAGACTGCTGACTGTCATCTGTATATTAAAGCAACGTCCTATTCAGACTCCTTACAGACAGTGTTCAGTACAGTAAATATGATCTAGTATATCCATAGCTTTGCTCTTAATAGACATTTTAAAACATTAGGTATAAGTTGTATTTTCATGTTTATTCACAGCAGTATGTTAATTTTGCTTAAATCCAATGTTTAAAATGATTAAATTTCATATTAATTACCTTCTTCATCATAGTTGGACATATCATCTGCAATCATATTTCCAAAATCTAACAGAAGATTCCAAGTATCTTTTGGGATTGATCTTTTATGGTGTTCCTATGATAACATGAAACAAATTATGTTTAAGATATGTTCAAATGTTGCTAAATTTTGAATTCAGATTTTACTAACAAAAAAACCTTACACTGTCATATATTAACACATCCTGCACAATGCTCTTTACTGATGTTGAAAGCTAAGAAAACTACAGAATAAAATATATCTAAAAATGGTAATTATATAAAGCATATTTAATAGTAATGATTTATTTCTCCTGCTCTATTATTATTATTACCATCACTGTTATTAAGCTTAAGAACAGTGACTGTTAGAGTCAAGCACTCAGATAAGCAATCAATCAGCCAAAGTCCAGATACCTATTCCCCATTTGCAGTTCTGGTTGTTTCAACTTGTTGGTAGCTTCTGTACGATCAGGGTATGTCTAGACTGCATCCCTCTGTCGGCAGAGGGATACAGATTAGGCAGGTTGACATTGCAAATGAGGCAGAGATTTAAATATTCCACGCCTAATTTGCATAAAAATGGCCACCTCACTTTGCCAACTCAGCACATTGTCAGCAAAAAGCAGCAGTCTAGAGTGGGATCTGTCAAGGAAAAAGTCTTTTTCGACAGATCCTGTAAACCTCCTTGCAGGAGGCATAAGGGATCTGTCGAAAAAGGCTTTTTTCTTGACAGATTTCCCCTCTAGACTGCCCCTTTTTGCCGACAAAGTGCTGAGTCGGCAAAACGCGGCAGCCATTTTAATGCAAATTAGGCGTGGGATATTTAAATCCTTGCCTCATTTGCAATATCGACCTGCCTAATCTGCATCCCTCTGCTGATAGAGGGATGCAGTCTAGACATACCCTCAGACTGCATTTCTTAACTGCCTTTCCCAGATTTGAAAGCTGCAAGATCAGCTCTTTTGGTCAGCTCATGGAAATGGTCACCAAATATCATGAGGAATCAAAAACAAGCATGAGTGTGGGGGGAGGGATCCTCCACAGCCAGAGAATACAGATTGAGGCAGGCATAAAGCTGCTGGAGAGAGGCCAGGAGATTGTGAGTGAAAACAGTCAATGGCAAAGAGAAGAAATCCAGTCACAGGTGAACAGCAGGCTAGGTACACTACCTAAAAACTTAGGGCTGGTATAACGAAACCAAGTGAAACTGCTGCTGCTTCCATATGTACATGATGAATCCCTATTCGATCATAAGCATTTCCAATGCCTCAGTTTTTACTAGAGTTGCAGCAGATAAATTCCTATAAAATTACATTTTAAAAAAACAAGAGACGACTGTTCTTCGTGTTTTGCATTGGCATGCAGACCAGGGCACATTAAGATTTAAGAACATACGACTCAGAAGTACATTAACTCTTCTGGATTATAAAATAACAGAATATTAGATTAAAATACAGCCTGTGGACCCAACTGGCCCAACCCTGCAGCACTTTACTTCAGATGTAAGGAAAGCCTGGTCGCAGCCCAGATGGCTAGCTTGCCACGGGGACAAGTCCCTGCTAGAAGGGATGACCAAGTCTTGAGGATCAGTTGAAGCAAATGGCATCTGAAGCTAAACCTGAGATAGAAGGGAAGAGTCCCACCAAATAATTGTAAGACAACCCTGTTTAGAGCTGTGGTTTTCTGTTCTTTATACAACTCAAGTGTGCCTTGGGTAGAAGGCCTATGCACCATGACCTTAGACCTTGCAAGAAACAGTTAAGTAATGAGGGGGGTGCCACAGAGGTAACCTGGTCACAATCTGATACATACACACACAGAAAATTACATTAAAAGATCATCATCAAGACTACATGGTCAAGCACTACAAAAAGTTAAGCAGTGCCAGAATTAAGATTGCCTGTACAATCTAATTCAGCCCCCTTGTACATATGCAGTCTTGAACTGCATGATCACAGATTAATGTTTCCATGGGATCTTTGCCTCATTCAGTGTACAAAATGGACTGTGCTTAATGAGTGGAGATCAGAAAGGGAGGACTCCATGATTCAGAGAAGCTATGAGCTGAACAAGTACAGTCCAGCAAAGGGGACATGGAATCCTGAATGGTACTGACCCAAATCCCCAGGTAAGTGCCAGAATGATGAAGAAACTGAGTCCTGGAGGAATATACGGAAATTAAATTTTGCACGAATCTTTCCCTCTCCCATGGTGTTTAAAATAAAGCAACTATTTTTAGAAATCTTTCTGCAAAGTCTGTTTCTATTGGTTACAACTGTCACGTGTCCTAAAGAGTGCCCACAATGTGAAGCTCTGGGAAAGGATGTGCTTGAGCTCCTGGGATGTTTTAGGGGTTCATTACTGGTCCTGGGGCTAAGGCAGCAGGACTGTGTTGTTGAACTTCATGAAATGGTATTAAACAGAAGTCTGTGCCCATGGGTAGCAGGTGAAGCTAGTCCCAGCTCCCCTCTTCCTCCCACCCAGAGGAGGCCTTAGCATCCCCCTCATTTGGAGGAGCCCTGGGTCTGCCGAAACCAAGAACCCCCTCCTCCCCACCTACCCAGAGGAGCCCTGGGCTAGCTGCTGATGTGCTGCAGAGGAATGCAGGTTGCAGAGCAGCTGAGATAGTATTTGCTACTCAGCTTCCTGGGCTCCTCAATAATCTTTCTGGAATCCAGGGATGTCACTGTGGATGATCTCCAACAAGGTGTTGGACGTTATCTGTTCTGAGGTGCTGCAGAAAAGGGGGAGACAATCTGTGAAGGGATGGGTGGGAGTTTTCAGTGTGAAATGAGAAGAGAGTTCTGTAGGCTTCTCAACCAATCCATCAAAACTGTCTTTTCAAGATGAAGGGCTAGAGGACTTGCCTGAGATCATGGGCAACATGCAATGGAGACATGGGGAGCTCTCTCCCTGCTATGGCCATAGTACTTTTCTGATCTTGGAGCCACAGCAAAGAGGATGGAGGGAAGCAAGCTGGGCTGTGGCCTCAAAGAAAGAGGCAGGGTAAGGGTAGAATGGGGCCATAGGATTGGAGAAGAACAGGGGCAGGGCCGTGGGCAGAACAGGAACTGGGAAGGGGAGAAAGGGGGTGGGGTTTCCCCTGCAGTCCAAGGCTGAGATCCCAATCTCTTTAAGCTGAAGAACCTGGGCTTGTTCCTCTGAGGTTCATATGATCTGTGTATACTGGGATGGAGACTGGGCTGAGTATTGAGTGGCTGAGGGCTGTATTTTCTTTTGTATCCAAGTGTATTGATCCAAAGGGATCAAAAGAGCAGCTAGCCCTTGAATCTTTTAATGTGTGGAGGGAGGCACCAGTCTTTTCAAATAAATAATATTGTCCCCTCAGAGGGGAAGCCCTCCACCATCATTTGGATCTTCTTGAAGTAGCTGGAAAGATGAAGCCATGAAGCCCATTTCATCACAGTGGTAGCTGAAATAGAATGTCCTGACATGTGAGCTGCATCGAGTGCAGACTGGAGAGACTTTCTGCAACCAGCTGGCCTTCATTAACAAAGGTTTTCAACTGGTCCTCATGAGCAGGTCTCAACAAATCGCTATATCTACTCGCCTGTGGTGAGCAGATTTCTGCCGGTTGCCCTGTTCACCGGCACTGCATGCATGAGCAGCACCAGTCTGGCGCATGCGTGGTGTGGGGCTGGTGAGTAGACCTTGCCGCGGTTCGTCGAGCCCTGCTCATGAGACTCATGGAATTGTTCAGTAAAAGAACTAAACTTCACATAGTTCTGCTTAAAAAACCCCGAGTAGTCCTGTAGCACCTTAGAGAAAAATGATAGTTCAATTGCAGGGTGGCCAAGGAGTAGGCCTTCCTGTCAAACAGATCCAGGTGCTTCCAGTTGCAATCAAAAGTGGTAAACTTAAAGTGGTGTTGGTGGCTTTTAGAGTGAATGGTGTCCAGAATGAGCAAACTGGGAGGTAGGTGTGAGAATAGGAATTCTTAGTAGTTTATTGACACATAATATTTCTTGTTCACCCTCTTACATCATGGCAAAATAGATGTGGTGGTCTGCCATATCACCTTGGTGGGATCCAGTAGAGCCTCATTAATAGAGAGGATCACTCTGGAGATGGTGAAGGAATGTAGAATGTTGATTAGTTTGTGGTGAGACTCAGACACCTCTTGTAAAGATATGTGGAGTGCCTCTCGCACCATCTGGGCCAAGGCCTAGAACAGTGTAAAGTCATCTGCCATATACGGCAGAGGGGGCATCATCATCTCATTTGGTGATAATAAATAGAAGTGTCATGGAAAGGACACTTCTTCCTCAACTTCATCCTTTAGTATCTCTTTTGCCTGTTCAGGGAATTCAGAGGCTCTAGAGGCAGTGGTTGAAGGAAAGCACTTCGTTGGCTGGCTGTAGGTCACACTAGTAGTGATGGAGGCTTGTTGCTCTTGAGCTAGGGTCCCAGCACCACCACCCAATGGGAAAGGGCCCAGTGCCTTGTACCAAGATTGCCCAAAGCAGGGAGGCTGCAGGTCAGACGGTGGTATGCCCTATGTCCACAACGAAACTGGATTCCGTATGGAAGATGAGAAGTAAATTGGTAAGCTAGCTCATGATCCGATTCAGATGAAAAGGGTGGTGTGCAGCACGTTGTCAGTGAGACAAGGGCTCTTAAGTTACATTTCTGTTGGTGCATTGATACTAAACAGAGAAGAATCCAGTGCATTGGACACCAGAAGATCCATTGTGTACCAAAAATCTGTCAGTGCAGAGAGCATTGGTACGGGTGGAGGCTGTTAGTGACAAGAGGCTTACACTGACAGGGCCCACTGATACCTGGCTTATCAGCAGTACCAATGTTGATGATCATACCGATGCCCTGTTACTTCAGTATCGTTTGTGCCCATGGTACTAAATTTAGGTGGCTTTGCTACCATTAGTACCAATGAGACTGACCAAGCTGGGAATTGTTTTTGGCTTGAGTGGGGCTCATGGTCCTTTTCTTGGCCATGTCTTCACTAAACGGAAGATCGACATTAAGACTCAATAAATTGAACTCAGAGGACACCACTGTCAGCATCCTGTACTCCTGCTTCCACGAGAAGTAATGGAACAGGTCAGCCTCCCACTGTGGGGATGGCAGGGGAAACTTGAAACAAAGTTCAGCAACTCCAGCTACATAATTAACATAGCTGGAGTTGCATATCTTGATTTGAACTTCCTTTTTAGTACAGACCTGGGCTTAGAGGCCTTACATAAGTGGCTTCTGGATGTCTCTCTGAGGTCAGCTCCCTTTGAAGCAGAAGGTTATGGTGAAGGCTCCTACATACACTCTGAAGGCTGAAGAGCTAACTCCATGAGTAGGAGTTTGAACCTCAGATCTCTTTTTCATAAACCTGGGCTTCAGTTGCTGATATAAGCCACACTTCTGTGGAATGTTTCTCTCTCCCAGATAGATGCACTGGGAGTGTTCATCGGTCAGTGAAATATTCCTTGCTTGGAGGCTCTTTTTGAAGCCTTGAGAGCTGGGAAGAAGATGCCTAGGCCACAGGCTGGAGTATTTGATGGAAAACAGGTCTTTTCTTCTTCCCTTTTTGTAGGCAACAACCAACACAAAATGTAAACAAGCAAAGAAAGAAAAAAGAAGCTTCAAAAGAAGCTAAAATTAGCAATTCCAAGACAGTTAGTGATCTGCAAAAGGACAGCTCTAGCACTGTCTCCAGCCAGGGACAGTTGAGATACATGTTGAGAAGGGATGGCACATGCATGCTAGTAGCCTTGTGGGAGGCAGGAAACAGCACATGCATGGGCCAGATGGCATACTATATACATTCTCAGATTAGTAGTGCAGGACACAGATACACCTACAGTGGAACACTTACAGGGACAATACAGATCATATGTTTTCAAGAGAAATATTCTCCATGTTAAGTACATAGAAACTTCATGTAACTGAAATAAAGTACAGGTTGAAACTCCCTAATTCGGGTTTCCCTTGTCCGGCAACATCCCTGGTCTGGCAACATCTGTGCGAGAACTCACGGGGATAAGCCATTGGGCTGGGGCCTGGAGTGCTGCCAAATTAGGGCGCCAAGACGGAGCACCGGGGGCAGCAGAGTCACTGGGAGGAACGCAGAACCCTGTCTCAGAGGTGGGGGCAGTGGGGAGCTGAGCTCTCTGTCACTAGGGGGAGGGCAGCAGCATGGCTGCTGGAAGGGAGTGTGGAGCCCCCGGGCCATAGCTAGGGAGGGGAGCGCAGAGCCACCAGGAGGAGCACAGAGCCCCCTGATTGGCAGCAAAGCCGTTTGGTGGAGCATGGAGCTCCCCGGGCAGCAGCAGGGCTGCTTGATGGAGATTGCTGGGCAGTAGCAAAGCTGCTCAGTGCAGTGCGAAGCCCCAGGCAGAGCAGAGCTCCAGGATGCAGCGTGGGGAGAGGGGAGCCCCAGGCTGCAGCAAATGAGGGGGGGAAGGAGCAGGGGAGAACAGAGCCCCCCTTTTCCCCTGCGCTGTGGAGACAGCAGAGCACTGGTAGCAGTGGAGCTGCCTGGAGAAAAGTAGAGCCCCAGAGTGGCCAGGGGAAAAGTCTGGCAAATTCCCTGGTTCGGGACCACTCAGGTCTCTAGGGTGCTGGATGAGGGTGCTGGATGAGGAAGGTACAACCTGTAGATGAATAAGTCAGATGCTTAACGACAGTATTTTGAACTTTGTTTCTAAAGCCTGATTTGTAAAACTTGTATTCCACCTCCTACAGAAACGTACTGATAGAACATTAATATTTTAAAGTATGATAACTGTCACAGCCTGTTAATGATTGCTCCCTACAAAAGGGGTCAACATAAATGCTCAGACAGAAATAATTCACTTAATTTTTTTTGCTATAAAATAACTCCCAAAATCTCATGTCAGTCCCAACAATACTAAAAGTTAGAACTAGGATATTTTATGCACAAACATCATAAAGGGGGATCATTTTAGCTTGGTACAAAACACACTTGTGATAAGCTTACCTGCCTAAGGATAGAGGGAAAGTGGGCTCAATCTACAATTTAAGGAGTCAATTTGTATCCTCAGCCTTCACAAGTAGAGGATACAGAGCCAAGTTGTTCCCAGACTAGGGAGGCCTGCTTCTTAAGAGCCAAGAGTCTTGGGACAAACCAGAGCTGTTCAATCAGCTTCCTGTACCCCTTTGTTTTAATTAGCTGCCTCCCAGAGTAAGGTGGCTGAACTAAATGAGGTTATCTGACAGACTGATCAATACCAGGGCCACATAAAAGGGTAGAGATAACTCATTATAAAGGAAGAACTACAGGAAACAAGCTGGACTCCAAGGAATCACAGAGCATAGAAGATGGAAAGGTAGCTCAGAGGGGCTGAAATTATGAGGGGGAGTCACACGAAACAGCCTGTGCACGAGGAGAGGAAGGGCAGGCACCTTTTGGCCCCAGCCTTCCCTTGCCCTGGCTGGAGCACAGGGCAGAGGGAGGGCAGGTGGCTCACACTCCCAGCCTTCCCTGGGCATGGGGAGGGTGGGCTCCCAATCCTGCAGGGTGTGTGGCTGGTGGCCCCTTTGGCCCCAGAGCACAGGCAGTGTCCAGCCCAGGAGAGCTGGTGGAAAACAGCTCCAGCCTTGGCTGGGCTGAAGCCGAGACAGTCCTAGGAGATGGGCTGAAAAGGGGCAAGGGCTGGGGGTGGTGTGAGGACAGGGCTGGGCTGGCAGTCTGGGAAGGCCTTCCCCTGCCTCTTATATCAGCAGCCCATGCTTGAGACTTATTACACTGAAAGAGGACTGAATTTAAGGGATTTAAGCCATAGGGCTGGGCCACATGAATTCTTGGAAGAGGCAGAAAACTCTACTAAATAGAAACCGAGCCACAGTGTGCTTGCAGCAACATGCTCAATTATCGGGTGGCTACTACTAGATGGAACTGCCTGTAGGTATCATTTCCCTTTCCCTGGTTAGAGAAATTGTAGAGTGGATTCATTTAGCTTCCATTAACAATTTTCCATATATCACTTCTCATAAAGCAGAGGTGGGCAATAATTTTTGGTGGGAGACCACTCCAAGAGTTTGGTAAGTGGTCAAGGGCTGTGCTTTTCCTTGGAAGGAGTGTGGGGTCTAGGATGGAGGCTGGGTACAGAAGGGTGCATGTCGTAAGGGACTGGGATGCAGGAGATGGTGTGGGGTATGAGAGGGTATTTGGGTGGAGGAAGGGGTTGTGACGTGGGGCAGGGTATTGGGGTGCAGGGTCTGGGAGGGTGCAGGAGAGGATTCTGGCTTGGGGGAGGGGTATAAAAGGGTGTACAGGGTCTGGGAGGGAGTTGTGACCTGTGGAAGGAGGGTGCAGAGGGTTTGGATAGTGACCTGGGGGAGGGAGTTGGGGTGCAGGAAGGGTAGGGGTGCCAGAGGCAGACTAACTGGGAGATGCTTACCTAAGCATCTCTGGACCTGCAGCATCCCCAAGGAAGGTTGGGCTCCCTGCCTGCTGCAGCCCCAGACTGCTCAAAAATACAGGCTGTTCCCTCCACCTGGCTCTCAACTCTGGGTGGGGGAAAAGGGTTGTGCTGCCCCTGCCTCCCAGGCCAATCTCTAAGCTCTGATTGGCTGGCTGTTTCCAGCCAATAGGAGCTGACAGACTGGCTCAGGTCAATTTTTATTGGCTGGTTATTTCTGGCCAATAGGAGCTGAGGATAGGGTTGGCAGGGAGATCACAGGAAGCTTTCCCCCTTCCTGCAGAGCACAGAAACATATGGACTGCTCTTTAAAATGGGGCAGCTGCGTGCCTGAGGATCCCGGCAGGGTGGTCTGCTGGCCAGATCGGGCCCTTGGACCATATTTTGCCCAGCCCTGCCGTAAAGCGAAGTTACTGAAAAAGCAAACTGCTGTCATTCACTGCACACTCTCCCTCTCTCTCTCTCTCTCTCTCTCTCTCTCTCTCTCTCTCTCCTTGGTGTGCAGTGGGCCAACCATCTTACAGGTTGTAGAGTTCATCTTACTATTGTGCATTAACATAGAAAGGAAAGTAGAAATATACTTACCAACAAAAATTTATTCCAAAGATCTAAAAATTTAAACCTTCCCGATAAGACTAAATTCCAATATGCAATAGCCATTTCTAAATCTGCAAGAAACAAAACAAACACCACATATTACAATGCTTTATACACAGTAAAAACAGGATTAAAAAACTCTCTCAATTCAGCTCTCATTTTTTTATTTTATCCATAAATCTCACTATACAAGTTCACTGGCAAGTTTTTAAACCCCTTTTTATGATGAAGGATCTCAAGATCCAGTTAAAGCGCTGCCTGCATGTTGATATGGAGAAGCCTAGGACACCTCTCCGTAGTACAGGGTGACAAAGTATTTAAGTGGCTGAACTGGAATGCTCAACAGTTAAATAGGTCGTTCTACTTCCTGAGAGTTTGCTCAGTTACTTTTAACTTGTATTGAAAGCCTTGCTTTTCAAAAACTAACATTTTGAAGTACTAGTTCACTGTGAAGTCATATATAAGCAAAGCCATATATATGGTTTAATTACCTTCGAATATAGAAATTCAATAGTAATAAATGGCATATTGAACAATGTAGGTATAAGGAATCCCACTTACACACACAGAAAGATAAAAGTAGGAACAAAACCTTGATGTTAGCATTGACTGCTCTAATATATTATTTACCAATATAGCTAGCACTCAGTGGTTCTCACTAACTTTGTCTAAACCCTAATTTGTAAAAGGTATTAATATAGTAAATAGCAAGACATGCATAAAGTAATTCACATGAAAAAATGGTATTAACATCACATTAATATTTGGATTCAAATCATTCATCACTTTCACTCATCTGGAGCACAATATTTCTGCAGCAACCCTCATGACAATGTAGCTTTTATACTAGTCATTTATAACAAAAATGCCTATATCCAATATTAAAAACCTATGCCATGATTTATCAAAAGCAACTAGTGTTTTTGGGTGCCTCACTTTTGAAGTACTCAACTTGAGACACCTTAATGTACACTCAGCTTTGAAGGTATTTGGGTACCTCAGAAGTGAGGTTCCTAAAATAAATGAACTTTGCTGAAAAACTGGATTGTGGACCTCAATAGGTAGTTGCTTATGTGAATCATGGCAAGAATAAAGAACAATTGATATTGGACGTTCAGAATTTATCAAAGTAACCAAATAAGTAGGTGTTCAATGAGTGACTGTCCTTTGCTTAGTTCAACTGGGGAGTAACTTATTCAGATGGAATTTGAACAAAGATTTTTAGATCTCAAAGCAGTTCTGCTTGTTAAGAGAAATTCCTTTAATTCTTAGTAATAGTAGTGCCTTCTTCTCAAATATCTACATGAGAGAGATTAGTTTTAACCAAGAATTACAGTGTAATTGTCCAGGAGTCCTAGTCCACAAAAAAATATTCAGAAGTTCTGGCTGAAAACATAGGTTTATGATGGAAGTATCACCTAACCGATGCACCTCTACTCTACAGTACAATTAATCATATCACTTATGCAGATGTGACTGTATTTTGTTCTATAACAGTATTAATTATTCAAGACCAGGATTTAAAAACTCAGAACTTAGTCCACACCTTCCCACAGAAGCAATTTGTAATGAGGTGCATGCATATGGAACAATGGAGGCAATATAAAGGGATGGAGGGAAAAGGATGCTTTCTTGAAGGCCTATATTAATTCCCATCTGCTCATGGTGTCTAGAGCCCACTATTAGTGATTCTTGCAGATAAGGATAAGACAGCTAACTGTTCCGTAACTCCTGCTCTTCAAGATATTTTGGTCATGTCCTTTCCACATTAGGTGTGCGCACTCGCCATTTGCATCAGCAATGAAAATTTTTCCCTCAGGAGAGCAGCTCTGGCACCCTATGGAGTAGTGCCTACAAAGTGCAGTATTAGGGGTGCCATCTGCTCCCCCCAACCTCTGTTCTTTCTTGACAGAAACTACAACAGTTTGGGAGGAGGCTAGGTCGTGGAACTGACATGAGCAACACATCTTGAAGAACACCAGTTACAGAACAGGTAACTTTTTTTCTTCTGAGCGTGCTCATGTCCATTCCACATTAGATGACTCGAAGAATACCCATGGAGACAGGTAGGAGTTTATGGCCATGTTGTAACAGTTCTGCCAAACCCAGCATTGTCTCTGGCCTGCTGAGTGATGGCATTAGACATGAACATGTAGACGGAGGATCTGCAGAGCCACCTGGATTGTGAGGTGCGCCAGGAAGGCCACCAAAGACACTTGCACTGTAGTCAAATGGGCTTGGACACTGGTGGAAGGGGAAGGGACCTTTGCCAGTTCGTAACAGGTCCTTATCCAAAAGGTGATCCAACTGGAAATCCTTTGCGGGGAAACCAGGAGGCCTTTCATCCTATCTGCTGTGGCGATGAAGAGCTGGGTTGATTTGTGGAAAGTCTTTGTACGCCCCAAGTAAAAAGTCTAGGCCATCTGGATATTCAAGATGTGCAGATGCCTCTCCTCTGGTGTCTTGTGTGGTTTGTGACAACACAGGCAGGTATATATCCTGGTTCACATGGAAGGAAGACACCACCTTCAACAGGAAGGCCAGGTGGGGCCACAGCTGGACCATGTCATTATAAAAGTCCACCTAAGGTGGTTCTGAGGTCAGGGTACTGATCTCCAAGACTAGTCTCGCAGGCATCACTGCCACTAGGAAAGTGACCTTCCACAACAATGGGATAGAGAGCAGGAGCCTAGTGGCTCAAAGGGTGGGCCTATGTGCCTGGTGAGTTCCAAGTTAAGCTCCCTCTATGGGATAGGGGAGAGGGGTCATACCTGTGGATAGTCTCTTGAAGCCTCTCAGGCATTAGACCATCATGTCATAAGAAAACAATCTGACCCTGGATTGGCTGGTGGAAGGTGGAAATGGCTAAAAGGTGCACTCTGAAGGAAGAATGCACCAGACTCGGGTTCCTGAGCTTCAATAAAGAAGGACTGCACCAGAGAATACAAGGTAGAGTGGAGATACCACATTCTGATACCTTGCAGAAAATCCCTGTACACTTGGCCAGGTAAATCAGTCTTGTGGATGGCTTCCTGCTTCCCAGGAGGACCTACTAGACCTCCTCTGAGCAGGTCTGCTTATCTGGGTTGCAGCATGGAGCCGTCACTCTGAGAGCTAGAGAGACTTGAGTTTGGGGCATAGGAGCCAACTGTAGTCCTGTGACAGCTGATCAGGACTGTTGTGAAAGAGGCAGGGAAGGTCCAAAGCGGTGCCCTGTTCATGAGCGTGCTGAACCAGTGCTGGCAAGGCCACACTGGGGCTATCACATGTGCTTTGGCTCTCTTGATGTTTACTGGGACCCAGCTGATGAGAAGGATTGGTGGGAAAACACACACACACACACACACCCCCACACCCCCCCCCCCCCGATAGGAAGAAGGTATTGCAGAGGGAACCTCTGTCCAGGCCCTCTGCTGGAACCATAATCAGTGGCACTTTCAGTTTTGCCTAGTGGCAAACAGGTCCACTTTGGGAGTTCCTTGCCTCTGGGGAATCACATGGGCTACCTCTGAGTGGAGCAACCCCTCATGATGACAGAAGTCCCTGATAAAGTGATCTGCTAGGGCATTCCTGAATCCCGGGAGGTGACCTGCCTCACAATGGATGTCACGACTCATGCAGAAATCCTAGAGATGGCGTACCTCTTGTCAGAGGGCTGACAAAGGTGATCCACTCTGCCCACTGATATAAAAGATTAAGGCTGTGTTGTCCATCAGGACTATTACCATCTTGCCTGATAGATGCAGCAGAAAAATCCTGCAGGCCAACCAAGCTGCTCTGAGTTCCCTAATGTTTATATGTAACGTCGTCTCCTCCAGGGTCCACAGGCCATGGGGTCTGGATATCTCGGAGGGGCATGCCCCAGCTGAGGTCTTAGGAGTCCAACACAAGCTTGAGGGAGCGAATGGGACTGTTGAACTGGACTCATTCCAGGACTTTCTCTTGGTCAGCCCACCACCACAATGAGAGGAGTACTGCAGGAGAAATGGTTACAATTTTCTCCAAGTGGCTGTTGGTCTGGAAATAGGTAGACTCAAGCCAGTGCTGGTGGGGTCGCCTGTGAAGCCTGGCATGGCGAAGCACATATGTGGATGTTGCCATTGAGCCCAGCAGGCACAGGCACACCCTGGCAGTTGTCAGGGGAAACAGATTTCAAAAATAAGGTCCATCAGGGTCCAGAGGCAGGAATGCTCTCTCAAGGATCAAGATGAGCACCACTCCGATGAATTTATCCTTTGTACTGGAACTAACATGGACTTTTTGTTGTTGACCAGTAGCACCAAGGAGTGGTATGTGGCTTGCAGGACCTTGAAGTCACATTGGACCTGTGCTTTCGAGTTGCCTTTGACCATCCAGTCATTGAGATAGGGGTTAAATCTGGACCCCCTGGCACGTGGTCCTACAGCGAAAGGCAATAAAAATGATCGGGGTACGGTACAGTTTCCATATGAGGAGAAATTAAAAATACTAGACTGTTCATTTTACAAAAGAGACGACTAAGGGGAGGATGGAGGCATATGATATAGTTCTATAAAATTGTGAATAGTGTGGAGAAAGTGGGAAAAAGTATTAACCCCTTCACATAACACACAAACCAGAGGTTAACCCAATGAAATGAACTAGCAGCAGCTTTAAAACAAACATGAGGAAATACTTCTTCACACAATACATAGTCAACTTGTGGAATTCATTGCCAGTGGGTGCTGTGAAGGCCAAAACTATAACCAGATTCACAACAAAATTAGATCAGTTCATGGAAGACAGGTCCATCAATGGATATTAGCAAAGATGGTCAGGGATGCAACCCAGTGTACTGGGTGTCTATAAACCTTTGACTTCCATAAGTTAGGACTGGATGACATAGGATGGACCACTTGATAACTGTCCTGTTATTTCCTTCAGAAGCATTTGGAACTGGCCAATCTCAAAAAACAGTATACTGAGCTACGTGGACCATTGGTCTAAGCCAGTATGGCCATTTGTATGTTCTTATCTACAAAGTCTCTCGGCTATTATATTCTGAAAGACTAGTCATATGGGTGAAGAAGACAGAACAAATGGAACACAACTCTGGAAATAGCTTTTCATATAAATTAGAAACTCCAGAATTTTAAGAGTATTTCTAGTATAAACAAACATAAAGGTCTCTCTGGTTATGATTTAGATCAGCTATTCAATGGTCCATTAGTGTATGGCAAACTACACTGTCAAGATATAGAGAGATGGTGACATTAAAGTAAGTTGCGAAGTATATACATTATTTTGGACTTATTGATGGTTTGGTCACACTGGCCTGGACCTAATGTAAAAACCTGCAAGAGCATCATGACCAATTAATGAAGGATGAAAGGAATGGTCACAGGGCCCTTAAATACCTCTCCCATAGCCAAATCCATATAATGGCTCATTAGCTCTTCCAAGTAGATATCTGGGGAGAATGGAATCTATAGGAGTAACTAAGGCTGACAGATTAACAATCAAAAAAATCCTACCATATAAGGACTCACTGTTGCCTGAGACAATTTTGTGTATTAAGAAACAATACTCCTAATTTTAAACATCTGAGTGTAGCAAGTAATGCATTCTGTACAATACAATCACAGACACTCTCAGACATTAGAAGGCTAATTTCACAACAAAGATATTAGTTGCAGGCACTTTACTTCTAATACTTAATTATGAAAGGGGGAGATAATGGATTGAGCCCTTGCAAGGGCTGATACCCTAAAACATTTGATGGATAGAACTAAATCAAGAAATCTAAGAACAGAGGACTTTTTGTGTTCTTAACGTAGCCATGCGTGCCCATACAATAAACAGTGACTTCCAGGCTTTTTAAAGGGCTAGTTAACTGTGCCCTTGGATGTCTGAAGTACTAAGATGCAGCTCACAAAGCAAGAGTCAACAGTTGGAGAAATTGAAAGTATTCTCTAATAGTGTTAACCTCTACAGTCAAATATGTAGCCAATAATCTTAGTTTATTGTTCATTTACCGTCGGTTATAACCAAACCCTGACCTTGATTTAAGATAAGATAAGAGGAAGCTGCATATCAAATTTGGTGGTCTCATCTCTTACCATTTAGGAGGAGTTCTTAAACAACTGGAGTCAGACAGACAGAAACGTTTCCTCTAAGTTGTGTGGGGCAGCACAGCTTCACATATGATTAATCAGCCCCTCCCAGTCAGAGGCTCAGGGCTCCATGAAGTTGACTGACTGGGCGGGGCTCATCAATCACTTGTGCAGCTATGCTGCCGCACCTGCTTAGAGGGAACACTGATGGACACAGACTCACTCACAAACTCTCTAAAATAAAAAGCACATAATAATATCTTGAATAAACTGTGAGATTAAAGAAGTATAAGATTGATCAGTAGTTGGAAGGGATAATTATGTATCAAGTATCTAAGTAAGCAAGGCTGCAACACAAGGCCTGTAGTCTGAGGCCTGCAAGATTTTAATTTAGCTATTTTAAACGTTGGAGATTAGAAACACTCAAAATACATAAGTGACCAAAGAAATTAACCCTATGACACAGGATTACAGGAAAAGATGTATCAATGGGTGATGCTGTGAAAAATTAACAGTAAATTTTAGCTTATAAGATGGCCAGTAGTTACATTTTCCTAATGAATGCCCTAATTACATCTTTCCTGAAATGTGGTGTCCAGAAATGGCCTCAATACACCAGCTGAGGCCTTATCAGCATGGAGTAGAATGGAAAAGTTACTTCTCATGTCTCGCTTACAATACTCCTACTAATACATCCCAGAATGTTTACTTTTTTTTTTTTTTGCAGTGCAACACTATTGACTCATGTTTAGCTTGTGATCCACTCTGACCTCTATAAATACACAAACGCGTTAAAAATATATTTCTTTGGTGCTGCCTCTTTCTTCCTGGGCAAACAGGGGCTGGAAGTGCTACCAAATCAACATGGGGAAAGAAAAAGAGCACACTATACTGTTCTGTAGTGATATCTTACGGTTTACCCAGAAGCAATACAAGTGGGCTCTCCACAAAGCTATATGCCCAAACCATTCTTGACTATACTGACAATGTAATAAGAGACGTACATGTGAGAAATATACAATATATTAAAATACTAACATCATGGGTGGCTGGTAATGGAGGCAAGGGAAGGCACAGCCTTCCCAAAATTGCCTATACACCCTGGCCAATTGGGAAGGCTGCAGCAGTGGCACAGCAGCCCTCCTCCCTGGCTGCTGGGGAGGGCTGAGGTTGGGCCCGGGGCTGTAGCACGGAGTCCCAGCTCTTCAGGTAGCCAAGAAAAACTGGGCTGGGGGTGGGCCGGGCTTGGCTCCAGGGCCGGCCCCGGGTAGAAGGAGTGGGATTGGGGCTTGCCTTCCTCAGCTGGGCCTTTGCCCGCTGCCCATGGCTAACATACTGTGCTTTTCATCCATAGATCACAATGTACTTTGCTAAAGGTGGACAAGCCCCCTCTGACTGAACCCCTACTACAGTCAGTGGAAAGGCTCCACTGATTTTGGCTTGTATTCTCCCTTACTGAAGTGGAAAACAAGATGTGAATTATCTAAGGTTGTTTATGGATACAGGGAATGAAAGACTTGGACAAAGCACATTCACAGTTAAAAAAGCATCGTGACAAGAAGTTGATTGCAGAGTAAACTTCCTCTTCTTCCTCCTAAAACCAGGATTTAAGATTAATATGAACTATAGGAGGAGAGCTTTGGGACTGGAGGAGGCATTAGCCATGAGACAAAGTCCCACTTGTCTTGAATCACTTAACAAAAGTGCTCTTTATGTAGCACAGTTCACTGTTATAGCAATTTCCTTTTCAGAGGATACTAAAATACAATTGCAACTTAACATTAGTAATTTAAAACTAAAAGAGGCGGAGGAAGTAAAGGCAGTAGCACTGCCATTAAAAAAAACAAATCCTGACAGGTAAGCATTCTTTGAGAATCTTTAAATCATTGAGAAAAATATTTAAGTCTTAATACTTCTTGCTGGCAAGCTAATTAAGCTCCTAACACCATAAATGGCACATTCTTCCCCATCTTTATTTTATGGCTGTAAAACAACTAAACCACTGTTTCTGCTTTATCTTTCAAAATTAATTGGTTAACTTGGTAATTGCATTTTTCCCTCTTCTATTGCAGCTTAATCTTCTTACCGATTCTGTAAAGCTTTGCTACTTTACATAAGCCACTCACTATTATGAAGACACTTTATTTGTTGAGCTGATTGTAACAAACTATAGTGCTCACAGTAAAAAACTAATACTGATTATGCATGAACTACTTTCCAAGACCTCTTCTATATTAATAAGAAGTGGTCATATAATTCAAAGGCCATGTACAACCTTAAGTATAATTGGTGTTACCTAGTCTGTCTATAAGTCGACACAAAAAGAATGTTAAAAGAACATTATGGTTGTATCATCAGTAAGTTTTGAGGTAAGAAGTGCCAGAATTAAGACAGAATTATCATACACAGATGGACACAGTATGTTGGGGGAAGAGTCAATATGGTTTTTGTAAAGGGAAATCATGCCTCACTGATGTATAAGAATTCTTTGGGGGTAGGGAGTCAACAAAGATCTAGACAAGGTGATGCAGTGGATACAGTGTACTTTCAGAAAGCTTTTCACAAGATCCCTCATTAAAAGCTCTTAAGCAAAGGAAGCAGTCATGGAATAAAAGGGAAGGCCCTCGCACAGATCGATAACTGGTTAAAAGACAGGAAACAAAGGGAAGGAATAAATGGCCTGTTGTCACAAAGGAGTTATGGAAGAAAGGGTGAAACAGTGAGGTGGCAACATTTGCAGACAATGTTAAATTACTCAAGATAAGTCCAAATCAACTGTGAGACTTAGGGATTTACAAAGGAATTCCACTGATTCACTGTGCAACAAAATGGCAGATGAAATTCAATGTGCACATAAAAAAACCCAATGGGGTCTAAATCAGCTTTTACACTCAAAGATCTTAGAATCATTGTGGATAGTTTTCTAAAAGCCATCTGCTAAAAATGCAGTGGCAGTCAAAAAAGCTAACAATTTTAGGAACAATTTGAACAGGTACAGATAAAAAAAAAAAGATAGAAAATATCATGTAATACCACTAAGTAAATACATAGTACATCCAAGAACTTAAATACTGGGTGCAGCTCTGGTAACCCCATCTCAAAAAGATATATAGAATGGGAAATAGTACAGAGGACACCAACAAAAATTATTACAGACATCTATCTTTTGATCAAGGATTCCTTTGAAACATGAACCATAAAAAATACAAATGAAGCGCTGATTTACAAATCTCACTTTTCGTTTGCATAATCTCTTCTGATCGCTTTTTCGGAAGAGATTTTTTCGGAAAAAAAGCAGTCTAGACGGGGTTCTTTCAAAAAAAAAAAACCCTTTTTGGAAAGAACCCTGTAAACCTAATTTTTTCAGGAATAAGTTCTTTCGAAAAAGGGTTTTTTTCTGAAAGAACCCCGTCTAGACTGCTTTTTTTCGAAAAAATCTCTTCCGAAAAAGCGATCAGAAGAGATTATGCAAACGAAAAGTGAGATTTGTAAATCAGTGCTTCATTTGCATTTTCAATTTCCCTCATTTGCATTCCTCTTTCAAAAGAGGAATGTAGTCTAGACGCACCTTTAGGGTATGTCTACACTACAGAGAAGATTGAAGCTGCTGCTGTCTATCTTCCAGGGTTCAAATTAGCGGGTCTAGTGAAGACACGCTAATTTGAACTCAGAGGGCACTCCGGTCAATGGTGGTAGTCCTGCTTCCATGAGGAGTAAGGGAAGTCGAAGGAAGAGTATGTTCCCTTTGACTTCCTGCAGCATGGACAGCGCCAAAAGTCGAGTTAAGGTGCTAGGCAATTAACATAGGTGAAGTTGCATATCTTAATTTGACCTTATCCCATAGTGTAGACATTCCCTTAGTTACCCAGGGAACACAAAAAAACAAAAACACTGATTTGAACAGAACTGAGGAAACTAATCATGACTCTAGATTTTTAAAAAAGAAAACAAATTTTGTAGGCCAGTCAACAATGAAAATTAGTTTGTCAATGTTAAGATAATACAATATTTAAAAAGAGAATGAACCCTGTATTCTGCAGTTTCTATGTATAGGCCTGCTCAGACTAAATTCCACGAACTTAAGCATAACTTGCCACGCTGAGAGCTCAGTCCTGCCTTTACTCTAAACTTTGTAAAAAGAGCTGTTGTGCATGGATATATACAATATTTTATTTTCAGATACATTTCAAATATTAAATGACATGAACTGGCGGATGAGAATTTTGAACACAGCACATAGAAGTCTTAGTAGAATTTGACAACCAACAAGCATTAAAAACCAACTGCCACGTGGTGAAATTTTCCTCAATTTATCATCACAAGCAACCTGTAAACCATAACAGGGAAGACACTGACAGGACCACCTTGGACAGTTCAGGCTCACATCAGAAGAATGAGATCTTCACTTGGAGTCTCAACTTTTTGCTTTTAGATTTCCATTTGTTTTTAAATACAGTTGAAGGCATCTAAAGCACCTGATATTTTGTGTTTATTATATATGTAAACAATCAACAGATGGTTGTGAAAGAGCATCTTTATAGCTGCAAAGGTAATCTTTGGAAAGTGAATCAATGCATCACTTCCAGAGCTTGGAGATGTCCATTAGGACCTACTTTGCACTTAAAATTTAGGCTGTCATAGCTATATGCTCAGGGATGTGAAAAATCCGTGTCCCTGAGTGCTGAAGTTATGACGACTGCCCTAGCCTCTGGTGTAGAAAGAGGGGATCCCTGCTATAAGTTGCCCCGGTATACATCCGTTCCACACTAAAGTTGTTGACGTTTGTAGGAACTAATGCATTATAAGTCCTCCTATTCCCCGCTATACGTCGTGCAAAACACTCCCTCCAATTTGCTTAAATGGAAGTTAGCTGCGGGAAAAAAATTCCCCGCTTTAAGTTGTTTCACTGTAAATCCAACTTTTTTGGAACATATCTTGGACTTATAGCGAGGACCCCTTGTACTGCTAGGTCAATCTAAGAATATTTCTGTTGATTGAGCTATTGTTCAGGGAGGGAGTATTCCTACAGAACACAACAAACACCTTCCATCATTGTATGCTGTGTTTACATTATGGGGTTATAGAATCATAGAACACTAGAACTGGAAGGGACCTCAAGAGGTCATCGAGTCCAGTCCCCTGCCCTCACGGCAGGACCAAACACCATCTAGATCAACCCTGATAGATGTCTATCCAACCTTCTCTTAAATATCTCCAGTGATGGAGATTCTACATCTGGAATTGGCCATTTTGAATTATGCTGGAATAGGCCATTATGCTGGGATAGGCCACTTTGAATTCTACTCCTGTTCTTTAAGTGTTTATAACCCTTCCCATCTTGGTCTCTTCTGCAGTTTTTAAAAGCACACTCTCTACTCCATTAACAAAGTAGTTAGTGAAGGAGTTGAAAAATATCAGGGCAAACCCTTGAGGGGCCCCACTAGATATACCCTCCCAGTTTAACAGCAAACCACTGAGAACTACTCTCTGAGTATGGTCTATCAGGTGGGTATGCCCCCACCATAGAGTAATTTAATCTAAACATATTTCCCTAGTTTGCTTATCAAAATGTTATACAGGACTGTGTCACTACCTTACTAAAAATCAAGATATGTCACATCCACTACTTCCTCCCATCCACTAGGACAGTAACCCTGTCCAAGGAGGAAATTAGTTTGGGTAAGCATGATTTATTCGTGACAAATCCACATTGGCTATTAATCGTTACCCTATTTACAAATTGATTGTTTAATAATTTGTTCCAGTATCTTTCCATGTATCAAAGATAGGCTGACTTGTCTATAACTCTTTGGATCTTCTTTATTCTTCTTTTTAAAGACAAGTACTATGTTTGCCTTGCTTCAGTCCTCCAGGACCTCACTTGTCCCCCATGACTTCTTGAAGATAATTGCTTATGGTTCCGAGATTGCTTCAGCTAATTTCTTAGGTACCATATAGTGAATTTCATCAGGATCTATGTTCTTGAATACAGCCAACTTATCTAAACATTCTTTAACCTATTCTTTCTTTTTTATTGTTAATGTGTTGTGTCACAACTAACCTTTTTAGCGAAGACAGAGGCGAAAAGAGATTTAAACACTTTAGCCTTTCTGAAGTCATCCATTATTAGCTCACAATCCCTGCTAAGTAGTGGACCTATACTTTCCCTTGTCTTTCTCTTGGTCCTAGGCTCTCTCATCCTGTCTGTACATGTTTTCACTATTGTTTTGTATTTATCTGTACAATGTGTCCATGCTTCCATTTCTGTAGGATTTCTTTTTGATTTGCAAGTAATTAAATAGCTCATGATAGTAAAAATAGTAAGAGATAATTATGGCTCCATCTTTCCTTCCCATTAGGATAGTTTTAAAGGTCCAGCTGCAAAATGTCTCTGAGAAATTGTTAGGTCTCCAGAACAGAGTACTTGGGTCCAGCCTTGCCTCTACGCAGTAAGCCCCGAGCCTCTGACTGGGCAGGGCTGATTCATCACCTATGAAGCTGTGCTGCCCTGCAGCTTAGAGAGAACACTGCTTGACTCCACACTCCATTAAAAGCATTAAAGTCAGTAGCACACTTCAACTTCAGTCCACATCCTCTGATTGGCCAGCTATCTGAGTACCACTTAACTCACTTGTATGCATGGAGGGGGAAAATATTTGGTGCAACAGGAAAGCTACAACCTGAGCTAACAGCACAGTGAAAACAAGTTGTAAGAATTTCCCTATGGCATAACAAACTAACAAACAAAAAGCAATTAACTGTTTTGTAAGCTATCCTGATTCTTTCAGATTATTGCTTGTCTGAAGCAATCATGGAGTTGGCATCATGGAGTTCACTGATTTTCACAATGATATAAAAGTGTACATACTAATTTACATGCTAGTTCCGGACTTCATCCCAGTTAAACCCACAAAGGACCAAATTCAGACCTGATGTAAGTGGGTGTAACTCCACTGAAAAAAAAGAGGATTATACCTACATAAACTTGCCCAAATGTGATGCTTTTCTTAAAAGTTAACTTTCTAAAGGCTGAAAAAACGTACATGAAAAAACTACCACCTTTCAAAAAACCTGACAATACCCAATTCAAATAACATTAAGCATTACCAGAATGGTTAAAATTCCCAAGACCTTAAGTTAGCAACAATACAGTAATCAATTTCTAGAATCCTCTTAAATTAATTTTCATTTCTGCTCTTCTCAGTTTTGTCTCATAAGTACCTTCAAGACATTCTGGTGTTCCTTACATAAAATACCGCTTTTTTGGGATAAAGAGATACCATATACCTATGGGCCTATCCAGGGTGAGCAGATATCTGGTCCAGAAAGAAAGGAGTAAAGTTGGGGTATTCGAAAAACTGCTCAGTTCCTTTTTTTTTTCTTTTGTGCCATATATACAAGTGTATCCAGAGTTATAATTCTGATTGAGATGCCTTTCCTATTTCTAACAGATTTAGGTAGATATTTTCTGTAATATAATTTAAGTAGGGCTGTCAATTAACGCACGCTAACACCTGTGATTAACGCAGGGCAGAATTAACGCATTAAAAAAAAAAAACACATGCTAATCACAGGCGTTTTTGCATGTGCAGTGCTGCCCCTTTGAAATGCCGCCGCGGCGTTTCAAAAGGGGCAGCACAGCACAGCTGACCCTGGGCTCGTCATGGCTTTGCAAAGGGGCAGCGCTGTGCGGAGCCTGGGATCAGCACTATACACCTTATATTGTGTTATAATTGAAATCAATATATTTGAAACATCCAAAAATATTTAAATAGATAGTATTCTTATTATTAACAGTGCGATTAATCACAATTAATTTTTTAAATCGCAATTAATTTTTTTTAATCGCTTGACAGCCCTAATTTTAAGTATACCAATTTCTCTTTTGGATTCCAGTCAACTTAAACAGCAAATAGCTTGTAATATACTTTCATCAGTTATTCTAAGTTAGATATTATACAAACTAAACCTGTGTGGTAAGTTTTGCTGTGGCTCCAATTACTATGATTTTTAATAAATGGTGTGCAAGACTTCATGCATTTTAGAACATAAACTTTTAGCTGTTGAGCTTTAGCTCTAGTAAAAGTCACAATGCCAATGCTTTACTCTGTCAATTTTTAAATGGATTAATTCAAGTTGCTAACAGGCCCTCACAAATAAGACACAGACTGCAGGGTTTTGCCAGACACTTAAGCTGTAGGATGATATCTAGTATCTGATATCAGAGGATACTAGCAGATGATATCTGGCAGTGGTAAATAGTACGAAAAAAATATTCACGGAGAGGGACAATACGTAAAGGAAAATAAAGGTGATAAAACTCATCATAGTTTAATAAAATCTCCAAAGACAGTGGGAAAGGCAAGAACCATATATTAAAAGTAAAACCAAGTAAAGAATGAACAAACCCCTTTGCCAAGATTGTTTGACAATTTTTGCTTTTGTTCATGTCTATCTTCTCTCTCATTTCCATCAAGCTACTTTTACTATAAAAAAAAGTGTTTGTTAACTTCCAAGCCATTTCAAAGTTATACACAATTAAAATGGCTGGAATAAGTGACTACTTTCTCCCAAATACTGTGCATATAACAAAATACAATGATGACAATATTCTTACATTGGTGACAATATAATAAATGTTTTGTTAGCCCTCATTTTGTCTGGTTTTACCAAGCTGTTGTCTGCTTCATGGATAAATTGATTTAATAACTGTTGGACAAAGATTTACAAATGTATTTAATGCTAAAGGTTTGATGCTCTTAGATTTATCTATTTATAAACTAGGCAAACACCTTTGACTTGACAAAAGTAATAACAGCAGCTGTAAAAAGAAAAGATATCTTTATAGTTCTGCATCAGTGAGTAAAGAATATCAGTTGTTATGCTGACAGCAACAGCAACGTACAGGTTGGGATGAACTCTCAAACAGAGTCTTGTTAAAAGAATAGTAAAAAAATATTTAGTGAATGTTGATATCCCTGCCTATTAACTTGGAGCTGCTTCCACAATGTTTTATGCCAAATTGAATCAAGATAAAATAGGATACCAAAGCAGGCCTACTTTAGTGTCAGCCTACATTTTTCACCTATGAATAAAGTTTTTGTACAGAATAGTGGGATTCCCAAGATTTTACACCTCCACTCTGGGATTAATATAAATCTATTATTTTTAGAACAATGAAAGTTTATTTAGTGCTGAACAAAACAAGGAAAACAATGCTGCTTTTACACCAGAGCAGTTTTGTCTAAGTATCAATACTTAGTTATAGATTTGTGTTAATTTTTCTAAGAACATTCCTGCAACATGCAGTTGTGCATTGAATTTATATAATGTTAAATGTGGTAAAAAACTTTGCTAATTTACCTTACCCAATGCAGCATTAAAGAAAAGATTAAATGGAGAGGAGGCAAAGAAATTATTTGCACTTTACTACAGTCATAACCTGCAACTTGTGGCTAGTATTTTTTTTGAAGGCATGTGAATCAAGCTTGATGTTTTACTCTTCTCTTCTTAGTTTCTATACTCACCTAAACCTTTTTGTCCAGGATTTTTAGCAAAGGTAAAGGTAAACTGATAAAAATCTTTGAACTTTACTGGATCCTTTAGCTCTTGTTCCAGTCTTGGCAATAGAGCTTTTAGCTTGTCTGTGGTGTCACACCTGCCACAGAAAAGATTACATTATTTGTATATAAAACATATATAAAGCCATTTTAGAAAAGAAGCTTAGAAATATTTATTATAAAGACACAAATGAGTGAAATTATGGTAAGATTCAACTACAGTGTGCCACTTTAATTTTCTTTTAAGGGCCCTGAGGAGAAATAAGGGGCAATGTTATATACAAGCACCAAAATAATACAGACTAAATTAAGTCTGAGAGATTTAATCTATAGATCTTTTTTCCAATGGATTTCAGTACCAGAATGAACCATGATTACCATCATCATCTAGTCTGACCTCCCGCATAATAGTCAGTGAAACACCCAACAATCCTTGTATCCAGCCCAGAACTGCTGGTTGAGCTAAGAGCATAGCTTTTAGAAATATGTCCCATCTTGATTTTAAAGACTCTAAGTGAATGACAAACTCCCACATCCCTAGGTAAACTGTTTCAATGGTTGATTACCCCGACTTAAAATTTTACACCTTATTTCTAATCTGTCTGTCTAGCTTCAGCTTCTAGCCCTGGATCTCAAAATGCCTTTGTAGAGTGATGTTATAAATGAATGGGAATAAATAAGTTTCCCCAATTGTGTGGCTGTGGATATCATAAATTACACCTTGTTTCTCGTATTTTTTTATTGTTAAGGATGGCTTTTGTGAGCATGTTTGTTTGTGCATGTGAGTGTTTGCTAGGGATGTTAAATTGCAAGTAATAGACTAACCGAATAGTCAATGGATTTTGCATCGACTATTCATTTAGTCGATAGTGCACCTCTGCCTTTGAAGTGTAGCAACAGCTTTTAGGGCTGTTGCTACACTTCAAAGGCGAAAGTGCTGCATGGAGCCCGGGGTCAGCTGGGGACTCCCCCGTTGACCCTGGGCTCTATGCGGCGCTGCCGCTTTCAAATGCTGTGGGGAGTCCAGTGTCAGTCTCCTTGTGGCATTTCAAAATGGCAGCCCAGGATTAGCTGGTGACTCGCCTGCTGACCCTGGGCTCCATGCTAACTTGCCACTTTGAAACGCCGCAGAGAGCCCAAAGTCAGGCTCCATATGCCGTTTCAAAGAGGCAGTACCACGTGGAGCCTGGGGTCTGGCCCCAGGCTCCATGCAGCGCTGCCGCTTTGAAGTACCCCCTCCTTTCTGCACCCCCTTGCTGCTTCTTTCTGATAGAGGCAGCAAAGGGGGGGGGCGGGGGAAGAGTGACTAGTCCTGCACATCCCTAGTGTATGCATGAATGTGAATCAATGGGTAGGTATGGTAATAAGTGTAAGAGTGTGTGTGTGTGTGTGTGTGTGTGTGTGCACGCGCGCACGCGCACATGTGCACACACACACTTCAGACTAGAGCTGATCAGAAATAAATCAGGGATGTTAAGGACTAGTTGAGTCGTTGATCCCCCCCCCAATCAGATAGAGGCAGCAAAGGGGGAAAAAAGAGGGTACTGCAAAACGGCAGCGCCACACAGCTGAACCTTGGATCAGCTATGCGGCGCTGCAGCTTTGAAAGGGGCAGTGCCGCACAGCTGATCCCCGAACCAGGTGTGTGGCACTGCAATGTGTGGAGCCCACAGTCAGTGACCCCGGGCTCCAAAGAGGGCTCCAGCTCCCTGTGGCATTTCAAATGGGCAGCACAGCATGGAGCCTGGGGTCAGCAGGGAACTCTGAGTCCCCCGCTAACCCCAGGCTCCATGCTGTGTTGCTGCTTTGAAATGGACAAGAGCTCCCGTTGGGGACTCTTGTACATTTCGAAGCTGGCACCAGTGTGCAGCCCGGAGTCAGCGGGACTTCCCACTAGCCTCAGGGCTGCATGCCGAGTTTCGTATTCCTCCTTTAAAATGTACAAGAGCTCCAGCAGAGTCTCTTGTACAATTCAAAGGAGGAATGTGGAAGTGCCTATCGCCTGGTCGATGGAAATTCCATCGACTAGTCAATTAACTGCAATTTAACATCCTTAAAATAAATCTCTCTTAATTGGTTGAGTTGATGGAGTAATGAACACTCTTCTATCTTAAACCACCATAATCAAATAAAATTTAAATATAATTATTGCATTCCTGCAGAACTGTAATGTTCTATTTCTTTACTATTTTTATTGCTGTTACACTAAATTTAGGGATTTTTTAATTTACTAAACTACTTACCATAGTCTACATACACTGTATAGGAATTTGTATTACATGTGAAGCTTGTGAGCAATGTTAACTTTAAACACTTTTCATCCACACTATCACGTTCCTCAATCAAAAACCAGGAAAAAGACGAGTCCACCCCATGACCTGAAGGCTGACGGATTGGTACTAGCAAACCATGATTGAAATACATTTTAGAATTGAGATGCTTCTGCTGAAAGACAATAATATTGAGGCACTGCCAGCTGAATTACTTCCTATGTGAGGCTGAGTCAGTTGAGGTCAAACTGGGTATTTTTCAGGTAGCAAGGACAAAAATCAAAAGATAGATTTTTGAATGTAGCCAATACTATAAATTGAACCTGAAACAAAGAACAACAGGGGAGTTGGAAGCACATCTTGAATGGAGGAGGGGGAATGGAGGGAAAGCAATTACCATGGTTCCTATTTGCCCCCAGCCCAATCCTGGGTACTGTTCCAGACCATCTGGATGATGCCTTCACCTCTGCCTGCCCATAGATACACACAATTACTGCCTCCCCACAGGTTGAGGCAGGCCCGGTCCCCAGCCGTTCCTTGGAGGGTGATGGCGGTGAGGGGGGCTAGCCAGAACCTGATTTCTTGGGGGCTAAGAGTCAATCAAAGAGGGTAGAGAGCAACTGGAGCTGAATGGCATGGAGCAAAGTCAGAGGGGAAGCAGAGTTGAGCAGGCACAGAAACACATGTAACTCCCTGCCCCCAGTACTTCTATTGTGGGAACTGCTGTGATAATTGGGCCTACAAATTTGCCTTAATTCAGAACTCAATATAAAAAGTATAGGAGAATTCAGAAGATGTCATAACAACTTATAACATGGTGGCCAAAAACAATCAGTTCATTTCACTAGCTACATATACCACCTCATTTTAATAAATCAGTAAGTTTTAAATGGAAAATATGTCTGATAAGAAAAAATGTTTGTATGTAGCACATTTAAGGTAGTTTTATTTATTTTTAAATCATGTTTTTGTCCATTTTAATTGAATTTGAATACTTATTCAAATAGAGGATGACAAATCACAAGTAAAAAAATCAATCAATTAATTTATTATTAATTAGTAAATAAGAAATACATCATTCACTATTTTCCAACAGAATAAAAAAAGTGAACATTATGAATCTGAATAAAAGCAAGCTAAGCTATACAACTGCTTAAATAAATGTGCACAGATATATCTTCCTCCTTAGCAAAAAGCAGCAACAAATTTAGTGAAAAGGCTCTCTTTACAGTTCTAAATCAATTTGTTTTATAGTTACCAACCAATAAGAACATTCTTTTCCACTTTCATATTGCTAAGGCTTTCATTTTCCAAATGATGCCCAAAAGCAATACATATCCATATTTAATCAAATATGCACTCTAACACAAAATCTCAACAGTGACTTCATATGGCTTTCATATCAACAGATAAAAACATCTGACTGCCACACATTCTATGCTTATGGGAAATTATTTTGCCTTAGCTCTAATGAGGTTAATGTTTAGGTTTTGCATTAAAGTGCCAGTTTGAAGCCTAGGCACATACTTTTATGCAAGTGTGCTGCCAAAACCAGGTACTGAACAGATGATCTCCAGAACTAAAAGCATGCTTGTATTAAAGAGCCAGGCTCTCAAAACTGTCTCAGACTTACATCCACAAGTCTACATATACACAGGTGAATTGGTGACATAAGCAAAATGTGTAACAAATTACTGACATATGAAATGAATATATTGGCAATTCACACCACAGCATATAAATCAGTTTTCAAAGCATAAAAAGTAGTCACAGGAATAATAGATTCTATCACTGGTTTTGGGAGAACTGTGGTGTATAGTGGTCAAAAATCGGATTATGAAAACTGGTTTAGTCACTCTGAATGTCAGTGCATAAGACTAGGTTTTATCATGTTGGAGACCTAAGTTCTATGCCTGCAATGACTTTACATAAACCCTGCTAACTTGAAAGGGAGAGGTAAGAACAAGAATGTTCAGAAACTCTTCCCTATCTCCCAGGCTGGGGTTCATACTTACAATCAATAATAAGGGAATTTTAAACAGCAGTTAGCAAAGATGAGATCTGAACTCCTGAACTTTCATTTCCACGGATGTGATTGGCATATTAGGGCATCCCTAAATCAGACAGTAATCGTGGGAAAGGAAAACAAGAAAAGCACATGATGCTTCGGCGCAATTTTGATAAAACTCAGATGCACACATTACATAAGTGAGCTATACTCACATTCAGAAACGTAGCTTCTTAAAACCTCTATGTACTTATTTTACTACAGTTAGCTTTGCACAGGCAACACAGTCGTGGAAGCATGAGCTGGAGTCTATTTTAGCTTATCTATCTTCAAAATTATCAGCTAAATATGAGTTGTAGAAATTTCATCTCACTGGAACACTCAACTACTACAGGTTGAACCTCTAGTCCAGCACCTTCAGGATCTAACCAGTGCCAAACAGAGAAATTGCCTCACTATGGAGGTCAACAGCAATGCCAACACTTCCATTGCTTACTGGGCTCTTAAACATTTTAGTGGTAAATTAGAACTAAATAACAGCACAGAACACAGAGTCAGGACTGGTGGCTCTAAACAAACTTTATGGGACCACAGGAAACTTGGCTACACTTGTAAGTAGACATCCAGCTAAGTAAAATCATGCTGCACAAGCTAAACAATAAGAGCTAGGACTACCACGATTGGTATGCAGCTTCCTCTTATCCTAACTTAAAGCAAGGTCATGGTTTGGTTGTACCAGGAATTCAACTGCTTCTCATAAAATGGAAAAGGAGGAAAGTCTGGCTGGAGGAACAATTATACCGTGGAATGACCACTGGCTGGCAGCACCCAACACCCTTGGCTAGCCCGGGGAGCAGTTGCTGGCTGCTGCGTGTTCTCTGCAGGCCCTGGGGGGGGCGGGGGAATATTGTGTGTGTGTGTGGGAGGCCTGCGCAGACTCGCCCTTTCCCCACCCAGGGAGCATCGCTGAGAGGACTGTGGAGACTCCACCCTGCCCCCAGGCCGGGGAAGCACCAGGCCTGCGTGCCCCCCTGCCCCACCCCAGGGGAAAGTTGGCAGCATGGGTGCGTGGCAATGCTGGGTAAGTCTTCTAGTACAAGTAAAAGGGAAAAACATGATGAAAAAAAATAAACCAAAATATATAAGTATTTTCCTACTAGCTATATCAAGTGAGAAAATGGCAAAAGAAGTAGACAAGTTAGACTTAAGATGAGACATGAAAAAAAGACATTATTAAGATAAATACACAGAACAAGTGAACTAAAAAGTACAAACAGACTTAGAGGAAGGTGATAGGGACGATGTAGACTGGAGAAGGGGAGACGGGAGAGTAAGTTAACTCAATCAAAATTAAAGTTAGCATAGAGTAAATCCATGGAATACTTTAAAACCTTGACATCTAACCCAACTTTCCATTGACTTCAGTGGGAGTTGGTTCAAGCCCTAAAAAGTTTTCAACTACAAAGAAAACTGATACACTCACCCCAACTCTGTCATTCCATCTATAAATTCCTTTTTACTGAATTCACATTGAGTGGCTGCCCTGAACTTCCATGCTATGACCAAGACGCTGATACTGGCAGGATCCAGGCTTAAATCATCACAAAACTGTTGAATTCCATCAATGCCAATTTTATTTTCATCCTGTGGGTCTGCAGTAAAAAAATAAAAAAAATCGATTATACTATATATTAAAAACTCTCCTACAGACCAATGACCTGAACAATGTTGATATGCTGCAGTACAGAAGCTATTGCATGAGTACTTCTCAAATCTATTTATTCTTAATTAGGACATCAAATCTAGTCTATTTTAAAAAGTGAGTTAAAAGGTATTGTCTTCCGAAGACCCCTTGCCAATTTTTCTGGGCTTTTTATTTTCTTTAAAACAATGACTATCCCTCAGATATTTTTCCCTTCTCCCTGTTGCTGTGTGAAAGACCCACAAAAACAACAGGTGGAACTGTCTTAACTAGGGAAGAAATAAAAACGCACAAGTAGATAAGGCATTTACTAGTTCGAACACTGCAACAGGTGAAAGAGAATCACCAAATGTGGCATACAGATTATTTTTCCTGGTAGTGAGGTCTGAGAAGGGAGCCTGAAAGTCAGATTTTTTGGGGCTTTTTTATACTTGCAGGTAAGCAAATCAATGAGACTCAATGTTGTTTCCTTATTGCCTAGCAAACAGGCCTCAACTTGGATGAGGCCGTTCAGCACCACTGTGACATGCAGAACTGTTTAATAATAAGTGGTTATGAGCTAGAATAGAACCACACATTATAACTGCCAGTGTCAGTTTACGTCACAAACATACATATAAACATTTAAATATGGAAAACGAAGTCTAACAAAAATACAAACAAAACCTAAAATACATCCTTCATGGAAATTGTACTGGATTTTCAATTCATCTGACCCCAAGAAGCAGTTACTATACAAGCATGGCAGCCATTTTTCCTTGTTACAGAAAACCAATTAGAGTATAATGCAGGATTGTCTTAAAAATGTATTATGGTTACATACACATAAGCAGTATCCTCAAAGTTACACTTCTACTTTGTACTGTAACGTATAGTCTGTACTAAATAGACAGAACTGTTTTTCCAAAATTTAGATGTAACAAGTTATAAGTCTTTCTTTAATTACAATAGCTTACTATATCACAGCTACAATACTATATTTTTGTTAAAATTAGGGATGTCAACATGTAGTCGACTTATCGGTTAATCCTGTCAATTACATGCAATCCCCCCCTTGCTGCCTCTGGGGAGGCGGGAGCCGGTGCCGGTGAGGATCCCAGGGAGCCACCTCCCTTCCCCCTGTGCTGCTGCCTCTGATAGAGAGGTAGCAGCGTGGAGGGTGACGGGGGTCATGTGGGAGCCGGCACACACAGCAAGCTAGCTTTCATGCTGGTTCCCACCATGCATCAGCTCCCGCAGAACCACCTGCCCCCCCCCTTGCTGCCTCCCACAGAGGAAGCATAGGGTGGGGGAGAGTGGGCAGGAGCCAGTGCTCGGGGGAGCTGGCTCAAAAACCAGCTCTCCACGAGCACTGCCTCTTCCCCATTCCCCCCCTGCATTGCTGCCTCTATTAGAGGCAACAGTGCGGAGGGTGAGGTAATAGGGAAGGCTACCTCTGTCTGCAGTGGGCCCAGGCTCGTTGCAGATGGAGGCTGCCCCGTGAATGCTAGCACAGTCTCTGTCAGCGGGGTGGTCAGGTTCCCTGCGGACAAAGACTGCTGCTGCAGAGCTCCCCACGCAGACCAGCTCTCGCCTGCTGCCCCACGTTGTATCATAGGCAGCAGTGCAAGGTGGCAGAGGAATCCTGGGGAGTGGGGCTGGGAGCACACTAGCTGCCAGCCCCACCCCTAGGGTCTATCGAATAGTCATGTAACCGCAAACATTTTATGTGACTACACGATCATTCAATTACACGGTATCTAACACTCCTAATTATAATGCAACTGAAAAATTATTTAAAGTTTGATATTTTGGACAGCTAATTTGTATAGACTTTAACTTTCAATCCTTTCTTTGACCTTGCTCCTGCAATCTGATCATATTGCAGGATCCGGGCCTTAAAATGCAGCTATATTTTAAAACGAGTAGTCCGGTGGCACCTTAGAGACTAAAAAATATATATACAGTAAAACCTGTGTTATCTGGCACGCTCGGGGATTAGGGCGTTCTGGGATTATCTAAAAATTCCGGTTATCTGAGGGTCCCATCAACCTAGGAAAAACCAATGGACAATAATAGTAAAACTCAAGTTTTTAATATTGGTAGTTTTGTAGCATGAGGCAGTTGATCTCACATTTCTATTTTGAGTTAAAGATGATTAGTACTTCTTAAATAAAAAATTGTTAAGCCAATCATGGTAAACCAGGCCTGTGCACCTGAAGATGTGACAGTATTGTGGCTGGTGGCAATGCCGGATAACAAAGTTTTCTGGTTAACAGAGTGCCGGATAACAAAGATTTCATTGTATATAGTATCACGAGGTTTCGTGGGCAAAAGTTAATGATACTATATATACACATTTTTGTTAGTCTCTAAGGTGCTACAAGATTTCTCATTTTTAAAGTTACAAACTAATACTGCTACCCCTCTGAGAACCATATTTTAGTATCACTTTAGTTTTTCAGAGGTTTCTGAATTACTAAAGATTAAGAGCAGCCAATAATCAAATAAGGACTTGATGCAGCAAACAAGTACCACTTGCTTATTTTTCTCCCAGATGTAATTCCATTGAAATTGATGGAATTGAGCACTGGAGAAAAGAGTAAAGTTATTTAGTGTATTACAAGGATCAAACTCCAAGGGAATATTTTGATGTCTTAAGTTCTTAAAATATTTGCGGTGAAACTCCAGTGAAGTCAGCGGCAAAACTCTAATTGGCTTCAAAGTAGACAAGATTCCACTCTCAGTGTTATTATTCACAATATCTGGATAACTGATGGAATAATAAAAATGAACACACATAGATATGATTTTGATGTTAGTAATTAAATAAGCAAAAAACATTTCAGAAAGGATAGCACAGCTGGATAACAAAAGATGTGTCATCTCACATTTCAAACATGTTATAATCACAAACCCTTTTTAAGGGCTTAAAAAGGTATCCACCGTGGCCAGACAGCTAAGTACAAAGTTTAGTTTCCAGTTAGTAAAAAAAAAAAAAAAAAAAAAAAAAAAAAAAGTTAAAAAAAAAATCTAATATGAATAGAAGAGCTTTCTCGTGATTAATTTTTCTTTGAAAATGTGTTTAGATTTACATATGTCGTTACAGCATTTTCAGTCTTGATGCTACAATACTGTGCTGACACATAAAACCAGCAAAACTGATCAGCCTATTTACATTCACCAAAGTGAAATGAAGAAAAGTAAACAGCACAAATAATGAAAGCTAAATAAGACTCTTTAAATTCCTGCAGTATTAAAGTATTGGTAACGGTTCAGAATTTAAATATATTTATTTTAACCTCAGCATATTTTAAAATTGGCAAACAATTAATAATAAAAGTAAAACTAAACCAGACAAGTGGTTTAAGTAAATGTCTACAAATACACACAAAAGAAATTTTCTATTTTGCCTGAATCTTTGTGCTTTTCCTACAACTCAACACAACCATCTGTTTTTTAAATGAAATTTTGAAGATCATCTGTGTGTAATATGGTACAAGTCTTTATGGTGTTTCAGACTAGCAGAGTTGTTAATATGACAGACACTAATGTATATACAAAGCAATTCTGGCGAGAAGCATAACCATATAGTAGGTTTAGAAAGGATTCAGACTAGACAAAAATCTGGTCAAATATCCATTTAAAAATGTCTAGAGGACTATTTAGATTTAAGCAATAGATAGTAATGATTCAGAGCTGCTTCATTCTATTTAATAAACATTTACATGCATTAATATAAAATATTAACATTTCAAAAGGAGCTCTTACACTGGATCACGTCAATTCTTACACTTCCATGGCCATTTTTTCCCCTTTTATTTTTCCTCTTCGTTTAAACACTACCGTAAAATAAAAAAGAAATGGAAAATAAAACACAACTCCACCTTTAATTCACTTCCTTGTGAGTATGTTTTTCCTAGCATATCTAAACAACAGGTGATCTGACATATTATTTATGATGTAATATGCAAGCACAAAGGGTAAATTAAGGATGGAGTTTCAACTTTAATTCTCAGTTTCCTTGCTTGATAGTCATCAGACCCTTTCTTATAACTGAAAGTGTTCTTGTGGTTTAAAATAAAAGATTACCCCCTTTCATCTGAACTATACTTAAGCATTTAACACTGAAGTTACAGACATAATTTTACCATGCAAAGTAACATCACATATCAAAATTCCTTAACAGCCTTTCATGAATAAGAGATCATATACAATGCATAATATGTTTTTACAAAGCCATGATCTTGTCCATAAATAACTGGTTTTAGTCCATTTTTTCTAATATCACATGCAATCCTTCCTATTTTTAAGGTGCTTTACCCTTTATAAAACAAAATTCTGGACTTCTGTGGTTAACATTATAAGACATGCAAGAAGGAAAAAAGAGAGCCTTCCAGTGAACCTATTATTACAGCAACATATAGACAATTAAAAGTAGTACATTGCATTTGCAGTCTTAGAAGATGTTATCAGTGGCAAAAATGTAAAGCAGAAATGTATTTCAAATGACAGATAAAAAATGATCCTTACCTTTGTACCTGTAATACAATTGCTCTAATTTCTTTCTGTCTACTGAATTTTTCATGGATTCTTTGTAGTACAAGTCTGGGTTCTGGAAGTAGTTGTCTGTTGCCACTTCTAGTTTCCACTCATTCTGCATTAAGCAATATATAGCAGTCCTTTCACCAGCCTGGGTAAATGCCATAAACTGGCGGACCTTGTCCTTCTGAGACGATTTAAGCTTATGCTTTGGGATGCAAAAGAAGCAGGAAAGCCAATGAAGCTAATCCAGAAGTTTGTTTCAGCATTCTACTACTAATGCCTATCTTTTAAAAGGGTTTAGTTTTCTTGGAGTGTGACACCTTTCACTTCAGAATTAAAGAAAGCCAAAGCCTTGCTCTTCTGCAGTTAAATAGACAGCACTTCTGGAAATTGAAATAACAGCATCTACATGTACATTTTAGCAGCAAATATTCTGGTAACAAATTCAAATTTGTGTTATTACTCAGGTGCACAAATTGTTTGATATTTCCCATTAAATTCAGAACTATTTGGTTAAAAACTCTTTAAAATACTACTGTTATGACAATTGGGTCTATTTGCTGAAAATAATTTTACTTTCAATGATAAAATAAGTTTCAAAGGCACAAATCATACAAAAATGAAAGTCAGTAAATAAAGGCCTTTAGAAATATCTGAATTGTTTAACAGTTGGCTTAATTTTTTTCAGAATTTCTAGTGCTACTGAACAATAATGTTTTCTGGGTGATTATTTAAGTCAGTTAAAGTTACAAAACACTTTTCAATTTTAATACTTGGAACTGTGTTTAACACTGTCATTTTCAGAAAAAGTGATCTCGAAAACAAAACTAATAAAGCAGCCAAGCAAGAGATTCAGTCAATATTATGAGTTTACAAAAAGTTTGTGAATCTAATCAAAGTTTTAATATGTTCTGAGAAGAGATGTTTATATTAACATAACTGATTACTTTGTTATTCAGTAGAATAAAGTTTTATAGGAACCATGAAATGTTTTTCTCAATGGCAATGAGTTACTGCAAACCATAGCTCTAAAACATCTCAGAGAATTTCTGGAGAATACAGGAGTGGGGAAAGAGGTTTTAAATAGAGCAAAAATCTGCTACCAACATATTTTACCATTATTGTCTGCATAAAATAACTTATTAAAAATCAAACTGTGGGTTTCAAGACATCTCTTTTATTCATCATAGGTAGTACAACTTATATTTCTGGGTAGATAAGTAAGTTATCTGGGTAAACACTTCAAAATTTACTCACCCTGTATTTAAGCCAACAGTGTAAAATGAAGCACTGATTTGCTGATACCTGATTATTAGAACAAGCTTTTATAATGTATTCTACTGCACACCAGTGTTCAATGTGACACTACAGTCTAAATATAGATACATCTTCTGCTCCGCCCTTATCTCTTTTACACACTCTAGATACAGTCATATTATTAAAAGATTATTACAGACGGTCATATAGGACAAGAAGTGCACAATGTGCACAAATTACAGCCTTCAGTCTTTTCTTTCTTCCTTTCATTAAGTTATTTTCTAAATACTGAAAAAATACAGAATATCCATAAAATGAGAACATCCTTAATTATAGCCAGAGATAACTGCAATTGATTTTGCTAATGTTGAATGATCTTAGTTATTTCACTACAGGAGACAGTGTACGTCTATTTATACTTTTAAAAATCCTAAATTTTCCTGGAAGTGGAAATATATGAAATCTTTCTACAGTAAAATCTTGCACATTTAAACAAGAGTCTAAGTTACAATTAATTTAGTGTTGGGTCACTTCATAATAGGAATCTGTGATAAAAACCATGATAACTAAAACTTTTTAGAGACAAGTGGGTGAGGTAATATCTTTTCTTGGAGCAACTTCTGGAGGTGAAAGATACAAGCTTTCACCACCATAAGTTGGTCCAAGAAAAGATATTACTTCAGCCACCTTGTGTGTCTAATATCCTGGGGCAACATGGGTGCAACACTGTAAATTAAAAGTTTTGTCTTTTTATTTTATAGCTAGATATGAGTGTATATGTATAAATAGAAAGGTCTACAAACTTCAAGTAACCTATGTCTCTTTTCTGCTTCAAAAGGACACAGAGGTGGAAAACATTCAATTCATCTTTCTGCCAATGCATAATAGTTCTCCAAAATACAATCAAGTCTCATTTCAATTACGTACATGAACAATTTTTTATTTAAAAAAAAAAAAAAAGATGTATAGAAATATTTTTCTAGCATGTCTTCTTTCTTAATGACTGCAAAATAGTGTGTATATTTTGCAATAAGACATAACGGGGTGACATTATGTACTCTGACATGAAAACTACAATCTGTCACATCACCAACATTCTAAAAATTGTTAAAACAGATGTTGCAAAAAGAGGCAAGGCCTAATTTGGACTCTGTCCAAAATAGCTTTGCTCACCTTTTAATTCATTGTAAACTTATCTTACTTTTCTGGGCTTTCCAATTATGCACTTGCACAGCAGTGATGGCCTTGGAATTAGGGATATTAAATAGCAGTTAGGAAGCTAATCAAGTAGCCGATGGAATTTCCATTGACTATTTGATTAGTCGATAAGGGGGGTCATTGTGGCTCTGCTTTTTAAATGTAGTAAGAGCTGTCAGGCTCCTACTACATTTAAAAAGCAAAGGTGCAGGGTCTGGGACTTGGAGCCAGAGCTGCTCAGTCACGGCTAGCACCATTTTCCCCATGCTGCACCTCTGCCTTCCCTGCCCCCCACAGAGATGGTGCTGGGGGGAACTGGCTTTTAAGACGGCTCCCACTCCCCCCGCCTTGCTGCCTCTGATAGAGGCAGTGTGTGTGTGTACGACTAGTCGAGTGATGACTTGACTACCCGATAAACCTAGGCTTATCAGGTAGTCAACTAGTCGCTTACATCGCTACTTGGAATATTGCTCAGTCGGACACAAACTTGCTTTCTTTTGCATGAATGTATTTTCACCCTATACCAAGTCAATTGTTTATTCCAAAAAACAATCTAGATATGCATTTCTATTTTGGCAAATCACACTGGAGCATCTAGGAGCCCAAATACAATATAAGTTTTAACGTTATCCTGATAGGACTATATTTTCCACAACACAACAGTGGATTTGTACTAGCTAGGCTGACTTTCTTTGGAGGCTAACTGGCAAGTTTTCTTCCAGCCCACCAAACTACTGCAGCCTCTCCTGAGGAAAGTGACAATATGCTTCTCTGAGAGCAATTTATAGAGTCACGGTTGTGATTTCACAGTTCGGGGGTGAAAGAGAATTTCAACGCTATGGATGATTTTTCATGCTCGGCTAACTTCCTTTCCTTACAAAACAACAACACAGAGCAAGTCAGTGAGGAACGCGGGTGGCGGAACCTCTTCAAGTGATGGGGGGAAGGGGGCTGTTGCCCTAGAGCTTCCTAAACTACTTTCCCAAGCTCAGCACAGACACGTGCAGCACAAGCACAAGATGCCCCATCGCCCCCCAGCAGGGACCAGGGCGCTCCTCGCTTCTGCCCGGGCCCTGCAGCCCTTCCCACCCTCTCCCGCACACCTGTGCAGCCCAGCTCCGTTGGCGGCGGCAGCCTGGCCCGGGCCAGCCCCCATGCCCAAAGACCGACCCCGGCGCAGGCGGAGGGACTCGGCTCCAGCCACCTGCCCTGGGAGACCAAAGCCCAAAAAAGGGCAGGTTGGTGCCGCTGCCGCCAGGCTCCGCTCTCAAAATACCTACAGCCTCGCTCCACCCACCCCCTCCGCGGGACCCTCCCGGCCGGGCGCCTCACGCCGCAGGCCCTGCCCCCGAGACCCTCTCTGCCCCCCCGACCCCACCCACGGGGCCCCCTCGCCGCGCTTCTGCGCCCCTGTCGCTCCCGTCCCCGGCCCGGTGACCTTCCCTCCGACGACCCCGGCGGCGGCAGACACCGCTCGCTCCTCGCTCGCTGGGGCGGCAGGTGCGGCCCCCTCTGGGCAGGGCCACTGCGCAGGGATTGGGGGGGTGTGGGGGGGGGGGGACGGGACTGCGGGACATTTCCCCACCTACCATCTTGTCACCGGCGCTTTGACCAACTTCACTGCCCAGAGCCGCCGCCTCCTGCGCAGGCGCGCCCCGGCTCGCCTCAGCCACCTATCGCCGAGCGCGCTGGGCAGCGAGCGGGCCCTAGGCCCCGGCCGCCGCTCTGGGAGCAGCAGTCCCCGCCTCACCACCGCGCCACAGGCACGGGAGAGTCAGAACCCCACGGGAGGAGCTCAGGGGACTACATCTCCCATGATGCTTCGGGACGGAAGAGCTTTCGGGCTGTTACCCGCCGTGCATTGCGCCGGCGAGCTGGGACTACATCTCCCAGAGCGCACTGCGCGAACAATAGGGGCGGTGGTTTACGGGCAAGGGCTAGCGAAAAACTATAAATCCCATGTGACATTACGCTTAAAGGAGCCGCGTCCTCACTCAGCTCCCGGCGCTAAGGGAAGTAGCGGCTTAGCAGCCGGCAGTGGTTGTTTCTCACCAGGGGGCCGTTGAGGCGGTTGATCGGGCGCCCAATAGGAGCAGGGGTAACGGCACGCGGCGTCACCGCGGTTCCCTGGGAGTGGCTGCTCTGCTTTGGGCCGGCCCCGCCTGCGGCCCTATGAGCCGGGCAGCTGGAGGCAGTGGTAGCCGGAGCCTAGAGCGGTCACGTCGCCCCAGCCCGCGGCCACCGCACCGGCCGCCGCCGCCCTGAGGTAGGAGCGGGCCGGTTCTCCCTGCGACGGGAAGGCGGGGTCAGGCTTTGCCGCTGCGGGAGGTTGGTCGCTCGCCAGTGAGAGCGAAAACGGGGCTGTTGGGCCGGGCAGGCCGATGGGCACAGCCAGCCCCGTGCGGCATCCCGCCCTGGAGAGACCCGGACACGCACGGTCAGCGCCCCGCCCCAGAGTGACCGAGATATGCGCTGCACAGCTTGCCCCCCCCCCCCCCCGCCGACTGGGAGAAGCACAGCTCCCCACACCTACCCTCAATGATTTAACTTAAAAGCAACGAATAGCCCTGCATCAGACTAACAAACCATGTAGCTGGTGTCATGAGCTTTCCTGAACACAACCCGCTTCACACACACAGCGCCCAACAGGCACTGCCCACAGGGTGAGATTCACAGCTCTACACACACGCACCCAGGGAGAGACTGCAGGGTGCCCAGGTGTCCACACTAGAGCTATGTCTAGACTACAGAGTTTAAAAAAAATGGCCTTTTTTCAAAAAAAAAAAAACCAACTTCACCTGCGTCTAGACTGCTGTCGCGTTCTTTTGAAATTGAGAGGCTGCCCTGGCTTTTTTGACAGTGGTAAACCTCATTTTACGAGGAAGAACGCTTTTTTTTCAAAAGAGCTCTTTCAAAAAAAGGCATTTTTTTTGAATGCAAACAGCTTTTTCCAGATTGCCTGGGTGCTCTCTTTCAAAAAAGTGGATCGCTTTTTTTGAAAGTCTTATGGCTGGCTAGATGATCTCTTTCGAAAGAGGCTTGTAGTCTAGACGTACCCTAGGGCTGTAATAGGATAACGATTTACATGGTTAATGTTACTGTATTCAATTGCATGCAGGCTCCTACCCCATGCTGCCGCCTTTGTATCAGAGCCCGCAGAGAGACAGCTGGCTCCTGGCATGCATTGGTTCCTGGGGAGTCTGGCTGCTGTCCAATAGTGCTGCCTCACAGGAGTGGCCCAAGGCTGGCTGCGGCAGCTGGCGCCCCAGGCGGAAGCTGCGATCGGCGCCCCCGCTTGCATGGCTATCAATGGCCATGATGTCATCATCAGGCGCCCGGACCGGCAGTGCCCTAGGCAACTGCCTAGTTTGCCTAGGCTCACGGGCCGCCCCTGCTGCCTCATATAGGAGCAGCAGAGCTGGGCCGTAAGCCAGTGCGTGCCCAGAGCTGGTTTAATAGCTGGGTCCCAGCACCTACTGGCTCTTGGGGAGCTATTAGGAAGTTTTCAGCAATCATACAGTTACTCAGTTACCCACTTTTTAACATCCCTAGTTCTCACAAACACATAAAGCGAGAGACTGTGAGATGCCAAGCTCTCACCCCCATCCCACCGGAAAGAGACTACGAGAGGCATACCTCTCCCTACTCCCCACAACAGACTGAGATGCAGAGTCCTCCACACACACCATTCTCTGCCTTCCAGAGAGTCTGTGAGATGCTCAGCTCCTTCACTCTGGGCAGACCACGAGATGCACAGCTTAGTTCCTTCCTACCATGACACACGCGCATACCATAGCTCTCGCTCTCCTCCCTGAGACCATTTTTCTGTACTTGTTTTGATAGGGAGAAACTGTAGTACTGCACACTTCCCCTCTTCCCCCATCCAAGTGGGGTGAAGACAGACATTGTAATTGGAAAACCCCAAACTTTTGCTCATTTCCTTTTTCTCTAGACAGAGTAAAATTATACAGAATATGGCAAAATTTCCTCTAGATCTATCCAGAAGGGAAAATTAGTTCTTTTCACATGTGCAGAAATCGGTGTGTAACAACACCAGTCACATCTGAAACTCAGGTTTAAAATCTATTCCCCCAATGAGATATTTGCTTTGCTACCTATCTCATATGCCCCTCCATTTTCTCCAAGATTAATGAGACTGGATAACTTTTTCTCTCTTCAGAAGTTCACATTCCTTAATGGGATGATTTTTATTGTTCATTCCCATATGGACAACTTAGGTCATCACACTGCAGACTCTTATGCACATGTTTAATTTTATTTTGAGTAGTCTCATTGGTTAAACATGCAGCCACTGTTGGAGACAGGATACTGGACTAACTGGACCATTTCCAGTATGGTTCTTATATTTTTGAGTGAACGTCATCAGTTTCTTATAATTTGGCTGAGTTGGTGTAGGATCTTCTTGGCGCTACAGGGGGGTCTTCTCTGTCCTCCCTAGTCTTTCACTATTTATTTTCAAATAAAACTAGTAATTAAATTCCACACGATATGTTATGGATAAGACATTATAATTGGTTAGTTAAATATTCAAAATTAAGGCAATGCTTTCTTTTTCATATGACTTAAAATATAGTGTCTCAGTATAGTAAGATTTATAAATTCAGTTGGTAACATTGCAAATAGCTTCTTTCACACTGACGGCATGAATACAAAGATTAAGGCAAAACCACACAACACACAGGCCCCATTGAAGTCCGTTTTGCTGATATTAATAAAATGCAATATTTACCCAATTTCCACCCTTATGACAGCACTTTTAATGAGCAATGACAGTCCGGAAATTTAACTACTAAAACACATATCAACAGAAGGCCATTATACTGACTACTTTTTTGTTTTGGCTCCTGCCTGTGGGCCACATGTTGAGCCTTGCGTAAACCCAAACTGCACCAGGGGCCGCACACGGCCCAGGGGCTGCATGTTGAGTAGCCCTGTTCTAGCTGTTTGCAAATGGATTCTGTAATTATTTGATCCATTATCTTTCCTGGCACAGACATTAAGTTGACCTGTCTGCAGTTTCCAGGGGCTACATCTAGACTGTAGGCTTCTTTCGAAAGAAGCTTTTCTGGAAGTGATCTTCTGAAAAAACTTCTTCCAGAAGAATGTGTTCATACTGCCAAGGTGCACTGAAAGACTGATCTGCTTTTTTGACAGATAGCATCCATTCAGTATGGATGACATCTCACATGTAAGCTGTGATTACTATGGGCGGAGTAGCCACCAGGGCACCTGTGCTTTTTCCTTTTCCTCTTCTGTTGAAAGAACTCCCTCTTCCCTGTCCACACACGTCTTTTTCTGAAAGAGCTCTTTCGGAAAAGGTGTTCTTCCTCGTAGAAAGAGGTTTACCAACATTGGGAAAACCCCTTTGTTCTTTTGATTTGTTTTCGAAAGAACTTGATTGTAGTGTGGACATAAGTGAGGTTTTTTTTCAGAAAAATGGCCGTTTTTCCAAAAAAAACCCAAAACCCTCTGAAGTGTAGACATACCCTGGCTTGTCCTTATTTCCTTTTTTATAGACGGGCACTATGTTTTCCCTTTTCCAGTCTTCTGGAATCTCTCTCATATTCCATGACTTTCACTGAACTAATGATTCAGATATCTCCTCACTCAGCTCCTTGATAATTGAGGAAGATGAGTGACTACTATGTTAAGTGCTGCTAAGCTTTACAGCTTGATGGATTTAATGCTAGATATATTTTTGGAAAATAGATAGCCAAGGAAAATAAAAATATGCTACTAAAACAGAAAGATTTGGTGGCTTTGACTATGTATTAGGGCTGTCAATTAACTGCAGTTAAGTCATGCAGTTACCTAAAAAATTAATTGCAATTAAAAAAATTAATCACAATGAATCACATTGTCAGCCAACAGAATACTAATTTAAATTTATTACATATTTTGGATAATTTTGTACATTTTAAATATATTGATTTATTTTATAAAATAGAATAAAAGTGCATAGCACTCACTGATATTGAAAATCCGCTTTCTGCTGGTGGCGTCTGACTCAGATGCTAAAAATGAACATATATTGGTCTGCTTTGCTTTAAATCCATGGTGTCCAACATGCTATCCACTAGCCACATGTGACTGTTTGGTAGCTTGAGTGTGGCTAGCTGGCTTGAACAATGTGGCTATTTGGCCAGTTGAATGTGGCTATTTCTCTATATCAGTAGCTAGTAGAGTGAATACTGCTTCAGAACTGGTTGGACACCATGGCTTTAGATCATTATCAAGCAGAGTCATAGAATCATATAACATTAGAACTGGAAGGGACCTTGAGAGGTCATCGAGTCCAGTTCCCTGCCCTCATGGTAGGACCCAGTACCATCTAGACCAGGGCTACTCAACACGCAGCTCGTGGCCTGTTTGTTTGCAGCCCATGAGTGGTAGCCAAAACAAAAAAGTAGTCAATATAACGGTCTTCTGTTGATATGTGTTTTAGTATTTAAATTCCTGGACTGTCATTGCTCATTAAAAGTGCTGTCATATGGGTGGAAATTGGGTAAATATTGCATTTTATTAACATAAGCAGAACTGACTTCAATGAGGCCTGTGTGTTGTGTAGACTTGCCTTAATCATTGTATTAATGCCTGTCAGTGTGAAAGAAGCTATTTGCATGTATATGCAACCACACTTAACTTGTGGCCCTCGGCATGTGCTGAGAGTATCATTGTGTCCCCTGGGGCTTCCAAAATTGAGTAGTCCTGATCTAGACCATCCCTGATAGATGTCTGTCTAACCTGCTTTTAAATATCTCCAGAGATGGAGATTGCATAACTTCCATAGGCAACTTATTCTAGTGTTTAACCACCCTGACAGTTCGGAAGTTTTTCCTAATGTCCAACCTAAACCTCCCTTGCTGCAGTTTAAGCTCATTGCTCCTTGTCCTAGCCTCAGAGGCCAAGGAGAACAATTTTTCTCCCTCCTCCTTGTGACACCCTTTTACATACCTGAAAACCACTATCATGTCCCCTCTGTCTTCTCCTTTCCAAACTAAACAAGCCCAATTCGTTCAGTCTTCTGTCACAGCTCATGTTCTCTAGATCTTTAATCATTCTTGTTGCTCTTCTCTGGACTTTCTCCAATTTCTCCTAATTTTTCTTGAAATGTGGTGCCCAGAACTGGACACAATACTCCAATTGCGGCCTAATCAGTGCAGAGTAGAGCGGAAGAATGGCTTCTCGTGTCTTGCTCACTACACTCCTGTTAATGCATCCCAGAATCATGTTTGCTTTTTTTGCAACAGCGTCACACTGTTGACTCATATTTAGCTTGTGGTCCACTATAACCCCTAGATCCCTTTCTGCAGCACTCCTTCCTAGACAGTTGCTTCCCATTCTGTATGGGTGAGACTGATTGTTCTTTCCTAAATGAAGTACTTTGCATTTGTCCTTATTAAATGTCATCCTATTTACTCAGCCCATTTCTCCAATTTGTCCAGATCATTTTGAATTATGACCCTATCCTCCAAAGTAGTTGTATCCCCTCCCAACTTTGTATCATCTGCAAACTTAATAAGCGTACTGTCTCTGCCAATATCTAAATTGTTGATGAAGATATTGAACAGAACTGGTCCCAAAACAGACCCCTGCAGAACCCCACTTGTTATGCCCTTCCGTCACGACTATGAACCATTAATAACTACTCTCTGAGAATGGTTGTCCAGCCAATTATGCACCCATCTTATAGTAGCACCATCTAAGTTGTATTTGCCTACTTTATAGATCAGAATATCATGTGAGACAGTGTCAAATGCTTTACTGAAGTCTAGGTATACCACGTCCACCACTTCTCCCTTATTCATATGACCTGTCATCCTATCAAAGAAGGCTATCAGATTGATTTGACATGATTTGTTCTTTACAAATCCACACTTGCTGTTACCTATCACCTTATTATCTTCCAGGTGTTTGCAGATGAATTCCTTAATTTCTTGCTCCATTATCTTTCCTGGCACAGAAGTTAAACTGACTGGTCTGTAGTTTCCTGGGTTGTTCTTATTTCCCTTTTTATAGATGGGCACTATATTTGCCCTTTTCCAGTCTTCTGGAACCCACATCCCCTCAAGGTAGCCATGCCCCTGGTGTGGGAGGTGACTTCCCTTGCTCCTCTGCCCCAAGGCCAATTAGGGCCTGAGAGCAGGGGAGCATGCAAAGCCTCTTCTGCTCTTTCCTTCTCCCCTGCAAGCAGTGCACGGCACTTAAAAGCGTTACGTGCTCCCCTGCCCCCAGGCCCTGAAGCCTCATCCCGCCCTACCAGGAGCACACGGCACTATGAAGTGCTGCGCACTTCTCACAGGGTGGGGGCAGAACAGAGAAGGCTTTGCGGGTTCCTCCGTCCTCAGGCCCTAATTGGCCTAGGGGCGGGGGAGCAGCAGGGCCTCCACAGGCTGGATCCACCTGCTTGGTGGGCCGGATCCGACCCGTGGAGGCCCTTTTGCCCACCCCTGCCTTAGAATCATTAACTCTATGATTTCATGATCACTTTCACACAAGCTGCCTTCCACTTTCAAATTCTCAACCAGTTCCTCTCTATTTGTTAAAATCAAATCTAGAACAGCTTCCCCCGGTAGCTTTTTCAACCTTCTGAAATAAGAAGTTGTCTTCAATGCAGTCCAAAAACGTATTGGATAGTCTGTGCCACACTGTGTTAGTCACATAAATCTTTAATGCACAGGGCACATAAATATCCTGTACTGTTCTCACTTTCAGGTTACATTGTAAACAAGAAATAGGCAGTATTATCTCCTGCAAATTGTAACCAAGCTTGTATGAGCGATTGGCTAAACAAGAAGTAGGACTGAGTGGACTTATAGGCTCTAAGTTTCACATTGTTTTATTTTTGAATGCAGTTATTTTTTGGACATAATTCTACATTTGTAAGTTCAATTTTCATGATAGAGATTGCACTACAGTACTTGTATTAGATTAACTGAAAATACTCTTATTTGTTTTTTACAGTGCATATATTTGTAATAAAAGAAATATAGAATGAGAGTTGTACATGTCATATTTTGTTTTGTAATTGAAATCAAAATATTTGAAAATATAGAAAGCATTCAAACATATTTTAATAAATGGTATTCTATTATTGTTTAATAGTGCAATTTATCGCACAGTTAATTTTTTAATTACTTGATAGCCCTACTATCTGTTGATCAAAGGAGAACACATACTTATATTAGGTACTTCGTTTGAGATTTTTTAAAAATGGGATTTGGTCTTGTGATCCTGTATTGAACCATGTTTGACAGTTAATTTGTATTATCTTTCAGCATAAGTGTATTCAAAATGCAAAGAGCATATTGTAGAAGGCTTTGGATTATTCCTGGTTGCGTACAGTAATACAATGAAGGCAATTGAGTTTAATTGCCTATGGATACTGATTTCACTGCTTTGCTGCCAGTTATTGAACGCTGCGGAACATGAAGATGTAGTAAAACATGCAATAAAGCTGCATCGTGGGAAAGGTGCTGCTGTCACTCAGAGAAAACAGTGGGTCTTAGAAAACTGTAGAAAGCTATCTGGGCTCCTTCGACAAAAGAACGTGGTTCTCAACAAACTAAAAAATGCGATAAGATCAGTGGAGAAAGACTTGGTGTTGTCAGATGAAGAGAAGCTTTTTCAGGTGCACACATTTGAGATTTTTCAAAAGGAGCTGAATGAAAGTGAAAATTCAGTCTTTCAAGCAATCCATGGACTCCAGAGAGCTCTTCAGGGTGATTACAAAGATGTTGTAAACATGAAAGAAAGTAGTAGACAGCGATTGGAGGCTTTGAGAGAAGCTGCAATAAAGGTTAGTTCTTTCCAATTTTAATAATGTATTATTCAGTGTAATATGGTAAAGGTTTCATAGGTAGGACCCTACCAATTTCACGGCTGTGAAAACCATGCCATAGACAAGGGGTCAGCAACTTATAGCTTATGAGCCAAATATGGCTCACTAGGGAGCCACATATGGCTCTTTTGAAGCTCAAGCCCAGCTCCCCCTTGCCCCCCCACATCAGGGAGCCTGCACTGGCCCTACAGCAGACATGGGCAAAATAATCTGGCCATGGATGCAGCAGGGAGCCCCCAGGCAGACTCCCCTGCTTGCTCTGCCCCTCAACGTGCTCAGAAAAGCGGCTGTGGGGCATTTATTTTTCACATACTGTGATCTGGGAGAGGTAGGGTGAGTGGTGTTTCATGGCTGCTGCTGTCCCCCAGCACAATTCCATTGGCTGGTTTCTGATCAATGGAAGCTGCCTGTTTCAAGAACAAGAAGAGTGTGAAGCACCAATTCCCCCTCCCCTCAGGCTCTTAGTCATAGAGCACATGACCCTGCAGCCTGTGCAGGGCTGGGGGGCAGGGGAGGCTCCTGAGAAACATGCTGGGCTGGAATTTCACTACCAGCCCTTTCCTCTCCCCAGCCCTCAGCCCCCCTACCCCACATAACCCAAACTTTCTGCCCCCCCCCTCCTGAGCCCATACCCCCTCCCAAACCCTGCACCTCAGTCCTCTGCCTCAGATCACAATCCCCTCCTGCTGTAGGTCACAATCAAAACCCCTGCACCCCCTCCTGTATCCCAGTCTCCTGCCCTAGGTCACAATCCTAACTCCTAAACTGTAATCCCTGTCCTAGGTCACAATCAAAACCCCTGCACCCCAATCCTGTTCCTCGGGTCACAACCGCCTCCTTCACCCAATCTCAGTGGCCCCAACCCAAAAAAGGTTCCCCATCCCTGTAGGGATGTAATCGTGTAGTCCAGTGGTCCCCAACCTTTCGGGGCTGCTGGGGGCGGGGCTGTGCATGTGCCGCGCGCCCGGGGCGGGGGACACGCATGCGCCGGGGCCCGGAGTGCAAGAATGGCTCGGGCCGGCCCTGGTCACTAGGCGGGCGCACATAAATGCCCCGGCAGGCACCATGGCGCCCACAGGCACCGCATTGGGGACCACTGGTGTAGTCAATTAACCGATAAGCAACAGTTTATAGGTTAATGCTGTAGACTACATGCATCCTCCACCCACTTGCCAGTAAATTTTTTAGCAGCAGGCCAGCAGTCCCGCTCGGTCCTGGCTTGAAACCGGTCCGGGACCTTCCCCTGCTGCGGCTCTGCATTTAAAGCAGGGGTGGGCAAAAGGGCCTCCGAGGACCGGATCCAATTAGGGCCTGGGAGCAGGGGAGCGCTCGAAGCCTCCTCCCGCCCTGCCAGGAGCATATGGCACTTTGAAGCGCTGCTTGCAGGGCGGGGGCAGAGCAGAGAAGGCTTTGCGCACTCCACTGCCCCCAGGCCCTAATTAGCCTAGGGGCAGGGGAGCGAGGGAAGTCTCCTCTCACACCAGGGACACGGGCACCTTGGGGGAACATGGGGTGGGGGCAAACACACTCCCTGACCCCCAGACCAATCATTGTCTGGGGTGAAATATCTTGGCCATGCCCCTTCCACTTGATGCCCCACCGTTCCTGTGTGGCCCAGGGCCACTTCAAAAATTTCCAAAGTGGCCCCCAGCAAAAAATTGTTGCCCACCCCTGATTTAAAGTGTACTAAGAGCTGGGTGGGCAGGCAGCCCAGCTCAGTTCCGGCATGCACTAGGTCAAGGAGCTCAGACCGCCGCAAACAAGGGTCGCTGCCATCCAGTGCTGCTGCCTCTTTATCAGAGGTAGTAGGACAGGGTGAAAGGCAGCCGGTCCGCGAGGGGAGCTGGTTTTTAAACTGGCTCCCCTCGTGGACCAGCTCCTGCCTGGCGCCCCACACTGCTGCCTCTGATACAGAGCCAGCAGAGTAGAGTGGCAGGGGGCTCCTTAGGAGTGAGATTGGAGCACACTGGCTGCCGCCTCTGCCCCCAGGGACTATAGAATGGTTGAATAACCGAGAAGAATTCATGAGGTTACTCAATTATTCAATTAACCGATATTTAACATCCCTCCGCCCTCCCATAAATAAAGACAATGTTGAAACCTTTTGTGTTGGACATAATATTTTACTTTATTTAAAAATGAAGCCTGGCCAACAAGCCTCCAATTTGGGGCCTCGCCCCCATCTGGCCGCAGTGCTATAACACTCCTGAACTATCCCACACACACCACCCCCCTGCCCTGAGTCCCTCAGACACTCCAACCCAAATTTCTACGCCCTCCACATCCCAGCCCCCTGCCATAAAATTGATAGAAGACAGCCTGAATGTGTGCATGAAGCTGGATTTGAGCAGTTACAATGTAAATGTCAAAGAAATGGGTGAAAAGATGCAGCAGCAGAAGTCCCATTAAATAAAGTCTGAGAGTACAATGTTTCATTTATGCTATTAATAATCATTATGTCAATTATCATTAATACTAAGTTGTATATTTTCAGTTATGCAAATGTGCATTCTTACACATTTCTTTGTTGACCATTTGTTCTCAATTTTGATGTAGTTTGGCTCTTTGGTTTGAAAAGGTTGCCGATCCCTGTCATAGACCATGAAATCCGCCCTGCCCCATGAAATCATAGCTCACCATGCTATTAGGAGCCTGGGGCTCCAAGCTGCTAGTCTGGCCAGGCTGGGGAGAGGCAGGATTTGTCCTTCTCCTACATGGCCCCTCTTGTTGGGGAAATCAGACTCACCTTGAGAAGCACTTCAGAAATGAGGTTGGTACGTCCTTACTTCTGCACTGGAGAAACCATAGAGCAGAGCCCCCAGCTTCTGTCTCCCATTTTCCCCAGGGTTCCTGCCACTGTTTGGGCCATGGCGCTTGGGGCTTCCTTCTCTTAGTAGTTCTAGCTGGGGCTGGGGCTAAGGCTTCTGCTTCCAGTGGCTTCAATTGGGGCAGTCTGGGCTCCCCTACACCTGTGCTTCTGTGCAACACAGGGTTTAATTCCCCAGCAGCTCCAGCTGGGGATGGGCGCTTCTGCTCCCAGCATTTCGGACAGCCCAGGTTCTGGGTTTCTGCCCACCCCTGAAGTTCCTGCCCTGGCGGCTTCCTCCCTCTAGCCAGGGCTGGAGCTTCTGCTTCCCAGCAACTGCATCCAGGACAGCATGGGTTCTGGACTTCCCCCCTGCAGCTTCTGTATGGATATGGAAGTGGAGCTCATGGCTCCTTCCTCCAGTGGCTCCTATGGGCTTGGGGTCTGTTGGTGACACAGACAAGTGTTGGAGATTACATAGAGCTCTTCTATAGGTCTTGGAAACTTACTCAGAATGTGGAAAATTTGTCACAGTAGGGCAGTTCTCTGGGGAACCATAGCAGGTCTCTTTGACAATCTGTACCTCAAAGTAGCACTCTGGAGCTCCATATTCACCCCCTGTGATATGATTATGATATGTCTGGTGCCTTGTAAAGTGTCATTTAAAAATTTTTGATTGGTTGACTGTTAATAGCTATTGGATTGTATGTACTGTCAGTGTATGTGGAATTTTGAAGTATTTTGCAATATGTGCTATTTAAATAAATTGTAAGGTTGGGAGACTTCTACAAGACTTTCAGGAAGGACAAAGGAGCATGGATCAGTTGCCAGACAGATGTTAATAGCCCATCAAGAAAACAATCTTCTGTCCCAGAGGCTCTTACCAAAGACACCTACAGAATGGAGACTACTTGACCAATGGGGACTGCCTGACCCCATGCCACAGTGAAGATCTTCCTAGATGTAAAAAGTAAGCCAGTGACATAATCACTTGGCCTCTTACCCCCTTCCACTCAATCTCAACATCTGGAAAATCTTCTGGAAGAAAAATACTTTGAATTGGGGAATTTTGTCCCAGTCTGGAGAAGGGTCCAGTCTGTGGGTGTGTCTAAACTACACCCCTCTGTTGGCAGAGGGATGTAAATTAGACACATCGGAAGTGCAAATGAAGCGGGGATTTAAATATCCCATGCTTCATTTGCATAATCACGTTCCGGCGCTGTTTCGAACGAGCGCCATTTTGAAACTGAAACTGCGATTTAGACGTGGTTCTGCCGACAGCGGGGTGATTTTTCGACAGATCCTGTACTCCTCATTTTTTGAGGAGTACAGGATCTGTCGAAAAATCACCCCGCTGTCGGCAGAACCGCGTCTAAACTGCGGTTTCTGTTTCGAATGGCGCTCGTTCGAAACAGCGCCGGAACGTGATTATGCAAATGAAGTGCGGGATATTTAAATCCCTGCTTCATTTGCACTTGTGATGTGTCTAATTTACATCCCTCTGCCGACAGAGGGGTGTAGTTTAGACATGGCCTGTGTGTTGCGGAACTGTCAGCTGCTTATGCGATCTGTCCAGGCAAGACACTGCTTGATTCAAGTCTTGCTTAATCTTTTAAAATTAGAAATTAGACTGCAAGTTTATTTTTGTTTCTTAAGTAAACAACTTTGCTTTCTAAACAGCCTGTCAAATGTTTTTTGGCACAGCATGTGTTCGTAGATTACTCTTTATTGAGATCACATTGCCCATGCTTTGAAGTCAATGTTCCTCCTTGCTGAACTTTAGACAAATGGGTGTAGATAAATGGGAACAATGTAATAGCTAAAAGCATTTAATTTTTATGCAATTTTACATATCAAATGAGTTATAACTAAAAATTAACACATATTATTGTTCTGGGATTAATTAAGCGCATAGACAATAGTCACAGGTAAACTAGTTAACAGGGCACATGCCATGTAATTATTGTTCTGGGATTAATTAAGCGCATAGACAATAGTCACAGGTAAACTAGTTAACAGGGCACATGCCATGTAATTACAGTGTGCCATTATCTTCCTTTGTTCTATTCTAACAAGTGGATACAAAAACATTAGTAGCTAATAGGTTCACAGACAAGTGACTACAATAATCTTAAAAGTCTCAGGGTTGTGCCCATGAAAGCTCATGATACTACCTACATATAATTTTGGTTGGTCTCTAAGGCTAGGTCTCTACTGCAAATTGCATATCTTTTTCTGATTTACTTTCAAAAGAGGCTTTTCAGAAATTTTGTGTGTCTACACAGTGCAAATTTCAGAAAAAAGTGCTCTTTCGACGCATCCCTTATTCCTCGTAGAACAAGGTTTACAGAGGTATCCCGGAAAAGCAATGCAGTCTAGACATAGCCTAAGGTTCTATAGGACCAGTGTTCCCTTTAAGGTGCACGCCTTTGTGGCTGTGCACAAAAAATTCTAACCCTGCCTACCACCTTCACAGAGCCATGAGCAGTACTCACCTTCCAGCTGGACCTGGAAGGTGAGTGGTGTGGTGGCTCTCCTGGTGGGGCCGTGTGGCAGGTGGGAACAGGCCCACGTTGAGGGTGGCTGCTCTAGCAGCCGAGGCTGCGTTGGAGGATGGGCAGCTGCTCCAGCTGCTGCCAGGCCCAAGGCCATGTTGGGAGGTGGCACAAAAGTTAATAGTAATCGAGCTGTTCAAATGAAAGTGGTAGTCCATACTGGGTATAACACTGCTTAGTGTTATTTGGCTGTCTTACTGGCCCCTGCTGAAGGAAGGATAGCGGATGATGTGAGCTAATGGTATAACATGGCTCAGCAGCTCGCTGTACTAAGACATTCTACAACATATCAACCCGCTCATCATTTTACATTTCAGGTGTTCTCAAGAATATGGTGGGTATGTGAGCCCTATACATTCCATTTTGCAGGAATCCTGACATGTCTATGCTCATTACACAGAGTTGCCTTCCTGGATCTTGTCAAAAAGAGGGAAGCGATCCAAGTGGCTGTTTTAGAACATATAAAGGCTTCACTTTTGCTTCAAACAGCTTTGTTGAACACTGTGATCAAAAAACTGTTTGAAGCAAAAATGGAACATTTTAAGCTGCTAAAGTGGCCTTGGGGAAGAAGAGATGCACACAGTTTAGTGTGTTGATTAGATTAACTTCGGTATGAGTTAAAACCTTCCTGAAAAGTTTTTGTCATCTTCAGGCATGGTTTTTGACAGCTGGATATTTTACATTTAATTTTCAGCTTCTTTTTAATAGTGAAGTTAGTTAATTCTAATGAAAACAAAATAAATATTATGCATATGTTTTGAAACTTTCATCCATTTTAAAAATCAATATCTCTACCTCTATAATGTTCAGTATGAAGAAGGGAATATTATTGGCCAAATTAAACACTGGTAGTAACTTCACGGCTATCAAAAACTTCAGAAGGTAGCTGAGTTAGTCTCTAATGGGAAAAACTTTAAAAATAGTGAATAGTCTTGCAGCACCTTCAAGACTAACAAAACATGTAGATGGTATCTATGTGTTTTGTTAGTCTTGAAGGTGCTGCAAGACTATTTGTTGTTTAAGTTTTTCAGGGTTATCAGTCGTATTACACCAGGGATGAATTTGCATTTATATCTCTAGTTTAAAAAGCAGTGAAAGCCAATAAAAAGATAATCTGCAATTTATGAGGCTGTATTACAGATTTTACCTTACGTGTCTTTAATTTGCTTATATGACTATTAGGCAGGAGTATGGCAACTGAATGGGAGAAAGGGAATACTCCGTGGAGCTAATCTACAGAAACTAAGACACTCTGCACTGGACAGAGGAAGATGGAAGGAAGTAGTGAGGGCAGCATCGGACACCAACGGGCGTTGAGCACATGGTTGTTGATGATGATGATGATGATTGAATCCTAAGGTCCCTGTTACAATGAGTAGGGAGAGACTAGACACATAAAGACAAAGGGGAAAATGAGACAAATTTACATTTAATTCTATCTCATTGGCTAGAAATAGGCACATTAGAAGGGTTTGGGATGATGTCTTTTTATGAGATCACGCTTTTAGATTTATCTTGTGTAATGCAAGATGGATAATAAAACTGTTATCATCTATTGGAGCTGGGCAGGAAATGTGCTTTGTGTCCCATGAAAATTTGAATGATCTGAAAATGTTCCTGTTCCAAATCAGGATGCAAATAGAAATCTCAAATTTCTGAAGCCAAAAATCTATAGAAAAAACCCCATCCTGAGTCAAATGAAACTTTTGTTTTCATGATTTCCAAATGTTTTGATCATTTTTATTTTTAAACTGTTTTACTATACTTCTCTTAAAAAATTTAAATGAAAAGTTTTTCTGTACTAGAAGATTGGAATTTTGTATTTAGAAAAGGTCAAAACAACATTTTGATAATTTCAAAACTTTTTTATAATTTTTACAAGTTGAAAAATTACTTGAAACTGACCCTTTCCTGCAAACAATGAAGAATATTTCATCACAAAATTAATCATCCATTCTGGCCATGATTTGATTCTGGATGAGGCCTCTGACCTTCCATATATATAAGATATTTGTTGTTAACCTGGGTGCCATGGTGGCACACATCCGAACAAGCGCACGTGACCTCAATATTGGTGTACAATACAAAACTCACTCTGCTTATGGATGGGAAATCTTAGAGGGCACACTTTATAGCAGTGTTTCCCAAAAAGTGAAAATAAGGGTTAGGGGTGGGCGAGCCGGTCGATTGCCCAGGGCTGCCATTTTCAAGGATCTGCTGGGTTCTTAGGGGTGGGCCGTCGTGGTTTATTTATTTATTTATTTTTTGCTTGACAGTTTTTCCACTTTTTTTTCCCCTTTGGTCGACAGTTTCCCCAGGCAATTTAAAGAAAAAAAAAAAAGGTTCCATGGTCAAATAAAATTGGGAAACACTGCTTTACAGCACCATTGTTTAAGGTTTTTTACAATAATATTAGTATTTCTTCTGATGTTAGTTTTTTACTATAGGGTTACTTAAAAGAGCAAATAAGCAAGAGGATATTGCCAAACTTAACAGATGTTACATTTTACAAATGAGTTGGTTTACATGTTACAGTGCCTCTTGACATTCTTCTGTGGTTCATAGACAGGTGAATTGCCTATTGCTTTTAATCTAAACTCGTTTGTCTACATTGCGGCCTCCACCCCCGACCTACCTCAGTGGATCACCCAGCCTGACTGGATTGTGGAGGGAGGGGGGAGCATAATCACAAAACCTGAGAGTGGTGGGCACATGACTGCATGTGGCCCCCCCGCATGGCCATCCCTAGGGGAGACCTAGGACAATCCCCCAGCGCCCCAGGCATGGGACTCAGGGCAACCCATCCACTGCAGATCCCATCTCTGCCTTGCCTTGCTCCACTCCCACCCTGCCCCTGCTTCACAGTTTTCCCCAAGCTCCACCCCCTTGATGAAGCCCCCTCCCCAAGCAATGCGAGCTGGGGAATTACCAGCGTCTCAGCAGCAGCAAGGGTTGGCTCTCCTTCTGCTCTCACTGGGGCAGCGGGAGTTGGGATGACCCGGCAATCTGCTCCGCTCTACCATCCTCTCCCAGCCCACTGTGCCCCACTTCTCCATGATGGCAGGAAGCAGTGCGCTCTGCGGCTAGGGCAGTCCGCTTCCTGCTGCAGTGGTGAAGTGAAGTGCAACAGGCTGGGAAAGGGCCAGGCTGCTGGGTCGCTCCAGCTCCCGCCACCACGGTGAGTGTGTGTGTGTGTGGGGGGGGGGCAATCCCTGCTGCCGCTGCCGCTGCCATGTGGCAGGCTCCCCATAATCCCCCAGGCCACCCTGAGACCCATACATAGGACAATTGAGGTGGCCACCAATGGCCCCCCAAAGCGCAGGGCCTGGGGCAGGATGGCTCTGCCCCCTCTGGTCACCTCTGTTTGCCCTGGGTGCTAATATGTCTAATTAAGGCATTTTAGCATTTGGCCTCTATCCCCAGACTATTTAATGGGTCTCAAACATTTAAACAGGCCACAAACATTTAAAAATGGGTCCTGAACCCAAAAAAGTTGAGGATCACCAGCATGGATGACACAAGAGACTGAGGTATCTAAGGAGGTGCAAGGGATATTGGGAACAGAAGGTTGGAAGCAGAGTGAAACATAGAGCAGTTTGTGCTCTGAACACAGGGAATGAGGGATATGGAAAGTATGACACAGAGTACCTTGAGCACAATGTTCTTCAGTCAAACCCTCAGCATGCCTCATGCTAGTGTTTCATGGAAGTGCAGGAGCTTTCTGAAGCTGTGGCAATCATTATGCTATGAACATGATTTTTGACAATTTCACTGCTGTACAGAATTTTTAAGTGGAAAAAAAAAATGCAGAGTCCTATGAACGAAAATATTTTGTGAATTGTTCTAATTTTAAAAACTGAATTTAGAAAATCAAAATGTTTCTCTGATATTTTTTATAAATTAAATGAAAATTTTTTGATTGAAAACTACTTTTTAGAAAGTGTCTCCAATTTTATAACAAAAAGCCTAAAAATATTTTTAAAAGCTCACTTGAAATTACACTTTTCATCTTATTCTAAAAGATTTGTTTGTTATTTGTAACTACTAGCAAAGGAAAACATCAATTTTTCCTAAAGATCTAGTTCTAAATAGCATCTGTGAAGCTACTCTGAATCTTACACATTTTGCTGTCCTGCTGTTTGGCAGTGGTGCTAGTAGCAAAAGAGGTACTGGAGAGCTCTTTCTACAGACTTGGGAATAAATTACTTCATTGGATCACATTTCAATTACATTTCAAAGATGTTTTGGAACTATAAGATATGGAAACTTTTTTAGAGAGAGCTTATGTCCTACTGAAGTGGAGGGTGTTTCCCTGTGTATCATATCAAGCTTCCTAATCACTTGGGACAAGTAGATTTTTTTAATCCTCCCTTTTCTTATATTTTTAAAACATTATCTTATATAAAGCACACTAATGATAGCTGACACTGGAAAATGGTGATTGAAAAGAGAGGGAAATTAAGGTTTCTTGTTAGCACATTATTTCAGTTTTGTTCTAGTTGATTTGTATTAAATGTGTTAATTTCTTATTTAATTTTGTTATATGCACAGGAATCACTTTTTCACTTTCCCAGTGGTATGGTAGGTACAAAATCCAAAACTCTGGGTATCTGTGGGTTACTGTCTTCACTTTCTGACTCTAGTAATCTGAAGAATATAGCTTCTAGTTCCTGAATATCATGTATGCTGCTTGGAAAAGATGCTTCAGTTATTCACAAAGAAGAGCCAGAAAAGAAGGTTGGGGAAGGTAGGAGTACTGGAGGCCTCTTACGTCTTCCATTCTTCTCCCTTTTACTCATTCTTACAGCAGAGAAATGTGGAGGATAGAGAAGTAATTGAAAGCTCCATTTCTCTCTCTATATATATATATAATTTTTTTTTCCTGCAGGATGACAGAGTGACGTCATCTGTGTCTTCATGCTGTTGCCTCTGCCTGCGTCCATCCACAGACACTTGCTGTGGCCATCCTCAGTGCCATTCCCTCTGGGCATGGCCTGCTCCAGCTCCGGCTCCGGCTCCCGCTTCACACCCTGGGGAGCAGCTGTTGGGTTTGGGTACCCTCTGCCATCTGAGCCTGACCCCCAGGCCCTCCCGGGCTACTCTGGGACCCCTCCACCATGTGATTCTGACCTCCTCCTCCCCCCCCCCCCCCACTGCCAATCCCAGGCCGTGCTTGGTCCTCTCTGCCATCTCAGCCTGATCCCCTCCCCCTGGGCCACCCCGCATCCCCTCCACCATCTGAGCCCTACCCCCCCCCTCCCAGGTTGCCTCACGTCCACTCCGCCATCTGAGCCCGACCCCCACCTCACACCAAGCAAAATACACTCACTAACTAAGCATACAGTGCAGGTGGATTTTCCCTGTTGGCCAGGCAAGGTCAGTCTCGTCTGAGTTATGGTTCTACAGAGGATTCTTTGCAGCTCTGATTTTAGTCTGTATCTTGGGGGTGAGTTCTTTCAAGTCTTTCCTCATCCTCCTCCCTTTTTTTTTCTTTTCCTTCTTAGCTGGTCACATTCTTGGACTACAGTTTATATGAGAAATTTGAGCCCTGCTTAGCTATACCTTAACCCATCATTTTACTAAGATATTACAAAATAATTCTTTCATCAATCCTAGCCTATTGCAAAATAATTCTTTACCCACTCATACGCTACACCTTAGTTGATTTAAATCTTGTAAAATTAATTATGCAACAGACAGAAACTTGCTTGTGAACAAGAGCAGCAAACAGGGAGTTTTGAGAGGGAGTTCTCCAGGTAAAGGAGGAGTAAATATGGGACCCTTGAGGTAAGTGGCTGTCTGTAGTGTGTGTTTGTGTGTGGGGGTTACTTGCTGTGTGCTGAGCGTGTGTGTGTGTATGTTTGTTTGTTTCTTTGTTTGTTTGAAGGAGCGTGTGCTGTGGCCGGCAGCCGGAAGCTGTGAGCTTCTAAAGGTTTGAAATCTAGAAGCCTCTGTTAATTGGCTGAGCCTTAGTCAGGGGAGGGGCTACCAGGGCTTTATAAAGTTGTGAGTCAGCGACCAGGGATCTTGTGAACAGGAACAGCAAAGAGGGAGTTTAGAGGGGGAGGTCAGAGGGCGCTAGTTTCTTCTGACCTTCTTTAAACATAACTTTTATAATAATCTATATTCCAGACATTTAATAAAAAGCCCAGTTTATAATTAAACTTATTCGTAAGAAAAACGGAGACAGAAACCAGCAGCAGAGTGGGGGCTATCCTGTTTATTGTGTCGAGTGTAACATGTATTTTTTCCTGCCCTGTGGGCGGGTGGCGTATGTGTGCACCCATTGCAAGGAGCTCCTTACCCTCAGAGACCGAGTTCAAGCTATGGAGGCCAGGGTGGCTGAACTGGAGGAGCGAAGGGAGTCAGAGAGCTATGTTGATGAGACTTTCCGGGACACTGTAGTACTGTCCCACCTCCAGTCTGAGAGCCCCAGTGCTCTTAAGGAGATGAAAGTCTCAAGGGAACAGAGCATTCAATGGGAGCAGAGGGAAACCATCCCGTAGTTGGGACCCTCCTTCCAAAGGATGTTGCGGTATCCTCTCGCACTGAGGATACCTCTGAGGGGGAGGGAACGCCAGTTGTTAGGAAGAGGCAGGTGTTAGTAGTGGGTGATTCGATGGTTAGAAACATAGATAGTTGGGTTTGTGATGACCGGGAGAACCATATGGTCACTTGCCTGCTTGGTGCGAAGGTTGTGTATCTCTCGAGGCATCTAGATAGACTTATGTGTAGTGCTGGGGAGGAGCTGGTGGTCGTGGTAAATGTAGGTACCAATGACGTAGGGAAGGGTAGGAGAGATGTCCTGGAGGCCAAATTTCGGTTGCTAGGAAAGAGACTGAAATCCAGGACCAATATGGTGGCATTCTCGGAAATGCTTCCAGTTCCACGCGCAGGGCCAGGTAGGCAGGCAGAGCTTCAGAGTCTCAATGCGTGGATGAGACGATGGTGTAGGGAAGAGGGGTTTAGATTTATTAGGAACTGGGGACACTTTTGGGAGAGGGGGAGCCTATACAGGAAGGATGGGCTTCACCTAAACCAGGGTGGAACCAGACTGCTGGCACTAAACATTAAAAAGGCCGTAGAGCAGTTTTTAAACTAAGAGATGGGGAAAAGCCGATTGGTGCGGAGAAGCACATAAATCAGATGGAGACTTCTCTTAGAGGAGAATCCATTGATAGAGATTCCCTAAGCTGTAGTCAGAAAGAGAGGAGGGGAGAGGACAAACCATGGGCCAGAGCAGACAGACAACCGCATATAAAGGAATCCAATGCATCAGAGAAGGGCAGACAAATAAACAGTGGCAAATTTTTCAAGTGCTTCTACACAAATGCTAGGAGTCTGACTAATAAGATGGCTGAACGAGAGTACCTCGTATTAGAGGAGGAGATTGGTATAATAGGCATCACTGAATCTTGGTGGAATGAGGAAAATCTGTGGGACACAATCATACTGGGATATAAAACATATCGGAAGGATAGAGCAGGCCTTGTGGGTGACGGAGTGGCACTGTATGTGAAAGATAATGTAGAATCAAATGAAATAAAAATATTAAATGAATCAACACGTTCAATAGAATCGCTATGGATAGTAATTACATGCTCCAATAATAAGAATTTAGCAGTAGGGATATATTATCGACCACCTGACCAGGACAGTGATACTGACATTGAAATGCTGAGGGAGATTAGAGAGGCTACCAAAATAAAGAATTCTATAATAATGGGGGATTTTAATTATCCCCATATTGACTGGGTACATGTCACCTCAGGAAGAGAAGCAGAGAGAAAATTTCTCAATGGCTTAAACGACTGCTTCTTGGAGCAGCTGGTACAGGAACCCACAAGGGGAGAGGCAATTCTCGATTTAGTCCTGAGTGGAGCGCAGGATCAGGTCCAGGAGATAACTATTACAGGACCGGTTGGGAATAGCGACCATAATATAATAACATTTAACATTCCTGGGGTGGGAAGAACACCTCAGCAGTTCAGCACTCTGGCATTTAATTTCAAAAAGGGGAATTACACAAAAATGAGGAGGTTAGTTAAACAGAAATTAAAAGGCACAGTGACTAGAGCCAAATCCCTGCAAGCTGCATGGAAACTTTTTAAAGACACCATAATAGAGGCCCAACTTAAATGTATACCCCAAATTAAAAAACATAGTAAGAGACCTAAAAAAGAGTCAGCGTGGCTTAACCACCATGTAAAAGAAGCAGTGAGGGACAAAAAGGCATCTTTCAAGAAGTGGAAGTCCAATCCCAGTGAGATAAATAGAAAGGAACATAAACACTGTCAAATCAAGTGTAAAAATGTAATAAGAAAAGCAAAAAAAGATTTTGAGGAACAGCTAGCCAAAAACTCAAAAAGAAATAGCAAAATGTTTAAGTACATTAGAAGCAGGAAGCCTGCTAAAAAAACAGTGGGTCCCCTAGACGATTGAGACGATAAAGCCATTGCGGAGAAACTAAATGATTTCTTTGCTTCAGTCTTCATGGCTGAGGATGTTAGGGAGATTCCCAAGTCTGCACCATCCTTTGTGGGTGATGAATCTGAGGAGCTGTCCTGGACTGAAGTGTCATTAGAGGAGGTTTTGGAACAAATAGAAAGACTTAATGTAAACAAATCACCGGGACCGGATGGCATTCATCCAAGGGTTCTAAAAGAACTCAAATGGGAAATTGCTGAACTATTATCTGTGGTGTGTAACCTAGCCTTTAAATCGGCTTCCGTACCTAATGACTGGAAGGTAGCTAACGTGACACCAATATTTAAAAAGGGCTCTAGAGGCGATCCTGGCAATTACAGACCGGTAAGTCTAACTTCAGTACTGGGCGAATTAGTCAAAACAATAGTAAAGAATAAAATTGTGAAGCATGTAGAAGAACACAATTTGTTGGACAAAAGTCAACATGGTTTCTGTAAAGGGAAATCATGTCTTACTAATCTATTAGAGTTCTTTGAAGGGGTTAACAAACATGCAGACAAGGGGATTCAGTAGATATAGTATACTTAGATTTTCAGAAAGCGTTTGACAAGGTCCCTCCCCAAAGGTTCTTGTGTAAATTACATTGTCATGGGATAAGAGGGACGGTCCTTTCATGGATTGAGAACTGGTTAAAAGACAGGAAACAAAGGGTAGGAATAAATGGTAAATTTTCAGAATGGAGAGGGGTAACTAGTGGTGTCCCCCAAGGATCAGTCCTGGGACCAATCCTGTTCAACTATTCATAAATGATCTGGAGAAAGGGGTAAGCAGTGAGGTGGTAAAGTTTGCGGATGATACTAAACTGTTTAAGATAGTCAAGACAGAAGCAGACTGTGAAGAACTCCAAAAAGATCTCACCAAACTGAGTGATTGGGCAACAAAATGGCAAATGAAATTTAATGTGGATAAGCGTAAAGTAATGCACGTTGGAAAAAATAACCCCAACTATACATACAGTATGATGGGGGCTAATTTGGCTATGACAAATCAGGAAAGAGATCTTGGAGTTATCATGGATAGTTCTCTGAAAACTTCCACACAGTGTGCAGCGGCAGTCAAAAAGGCAAATAGGATGTTAGGAATTATTAAGAAAGGGATAGAAAATAAGACCCAGAATATCTTACTGCCCCTGTATAAAACTATGGTACGCCCACATCTTGAATACTGTGTACAGATGTGGTCTCCTCACCTCAGAAAAGATATTTTGGCCTTAGAAAGGGTTCAGAAAAGGGCAACTAAAATGATTAGGGGTTTGGAACAGGTCCCATATGAAGAGAGGTTAAAACAACTGGGACTTTTCAGTTTAGAAAAGAGGAGACTGAGGGGGGATATGATAGAGGTATATAAAATCATGAGTGGTGTGGAGAGGGTGAATAAAGAAAAGTTATTTATTAGTTCCCATAATAGAAGAACTAGAAGACACCAAATGAAATTAATGGGTAGCAGGTTTAAAACTAATAAAAGAAAGTTCTTCTTCACACAGCGTGTAGTCAGCCTATGGAACTCCTTGCCAGAGGAGGCTGTGAAGGCTAGGACTATAACAGAGTTTAAAGAGAAGCTAGATAATTTCATGGAGGTTAGGTCCATAAAAGGCTATTAGCCAGGGGATAGAAATGGTGTCCCTGGCCTCTGTTTGTCAGAGGCTGGAGAAGGATGGCAGGAGACAAATCGCTTGATCATTGTATTCGGTCCACCCCCTCCGGGGCACCTGGTGCTGGCCACTGTCAGCAGACAGGCTACTGGGCTAGATGGACCTTTGGTCTGACCCAGTACGGCCGTTCTTATGTTCTTATGTTCTAAACAATCAAATAACCATGCAGATAAAGAATAGAGAAGTTGTGACCATAAAACAATAAAGAACTAGAGATTTCACACCCACAATTGTTGATAAATAATTCCTTGCCAAATTAGAATGTCAACAAACAAAGTTTTTTTTAAACATCTGAAGAGTTTCCTTGCTTATCTGGTGATGATGGGATCCTTTAGAAAGGGCACCTTCTTAAGAGCCCAACATGGGTTTGATATAATTTAGAAGTAAAGTGAGGATGTGATTTTCTGTTTCTTGGCTCATAGCTGGTATTCCTAATAGGTCTGCAGAATTTACATAATTATCTCTAAGGCTATGTCTACACTGCGCTGGTTTTGAGCAAGAAATATGCAAATGAGGCTAAGCGTGGAATATCGCCGAACCTCATTTGCATAATTAATGAGCAGCCGCTTTTTGCACAAGAGGCTTTTGTGCAAAAAGGAGCCGTCTACACTGCTCCTTCTTGCACAAAATCCCCCTCTTGCGCAAGAGCCGTTCTTCCTGAAAAAAATGCAGCCGCATTTGTGCAAAAAGCGGCCGCTCATTAATTATGCGAATGAGGCTCTGCAATATTCCACAGTTAGCCTCATTTGCATATCTCTTGCGCAAAACCAGCGCAGGGTAGACATAGCCTAAGTGTTTAGTCTTGTGGCTAGTAGGTGTCTGGTAAACTTTTGAAGTGCAGATAATACTGGTGCAGATTCTCCCATGTTGTGGTCAGGTGTCTCATTCCATCCGGTATGAGGCACTGTGCAGTGTTGTATGCTTTTGACTAAGTCCGTTCAAAGCAACAGCTTTGAAGCAACATTTTCTTTTCATGGACTTGCCTGCCATTCCTTGCAGATGAATTCCTCTGCTCCATTGCAGCATTTGGACATTTGCATAGTTGTGGTTTGGGTGGAATAGAAAAGGCTCCCCCATAAATATTACAGAAGTTCTTCCTCAATCAGATCAAGAGCCAGTTGCAGCTAACTGTCTTTCAAGTGATCAGAGATCTTTTGTATTACTGTTCAGCTGTAGCTAATCTCTGTTTTCCATTTATAGCCCTGTATACTTCTTTACCACAGTTTCTCTGGGTGTTTTTCCCCTCCAGTTTGTCCTGACCTAGGGGAAGAGCTGGCATGAATTGCTCCTCTTGTTAGGAAAAACTACCTGGATGTTAAAGGCACCCTACTTTCCTGTCAGTCATTGTCCAAGAAGAGTGTCTGTGCATTAGTTATAGAACTGCGGGAGAGGATGGTTTTTACCCTTCAAATAATGCTTTCAAGCAGAGAGCTATAAAGGGATGGGAAGCATACAGCCTCGAGGAAAAATATGAAAGTGCAAATATTCTTTACCGAGGGACTACAGAGAAGAGCTAAAGATATTGATATTTTACCTGGCCATATTTGCTGTCAAATTTCATCACAACTCCACTTATTCTAGGAACATTGTCAAAGCTTTACCCGGCAAAGCATAATTTTCATCATGCCAATGTGACTGAGGAATCTGGCAATTCTAAACATGTTAATATACAAATCTGTACACCGAGGCCACGGTTTTCATCATATCTAGAAGTCCCCCTTTGCCTAGAAAGAGTTTTGAGGTGACAGGGTTGCTCTGAATAGATTGTTGTCACAACATTAACCATCCAGCAAGGTATTCATGATTTCTTCCTATTTGACTAAATTGGCTGGACTTGCTCTTTTCATCAAAGGGAGAACAATGTAATCTGCAGAACTGCTCGTGTCTTCTGCTAAATGCAATGCAAAGTTTTACACTTGTTCTTGGTGTCATATCCATTCAGGTCCAGAAAGTGGCTATCACTAGTGTTCTGGATCCAAATAAAAGCAGAAACCTGATAAATTCTTATATGCTCTCACTAGGCTAATACATCTCAGTCTTTTAAAAATGTTTCTCTGTGCCACCTTCCTTTTCTTCCCTATCCCAAAGAAACTCAGTGTAGTGTTGTGCTCTTACAAAGAGAATGGATTAAAAATTAATAATTCTTTTGTAAAAAATCAGAATTTTTTAACATTTAAATTGGATTTTTATTTTATTTAAATTATAAAAAGCTTTTCTTTTAAAAAATAAACCTATTTTAAACAAAATATTAATTTAATACAAAATATATTAAGGCCTAAACTTATTAAAATTTCTTAAAACATGTATTTTAAAATGAATATGCTAAATCCATGAGCCTTCATCAAAACAGTTAAAGAAAGGCTGCTTTTCTATATGAAGAATCAAGGGGGAAACAGCTAACTTTTGAAGTCAAGCTTTATAAATCTGGCACAATAGGTCGGCCTAAGGAATTTAAGAGAGACATTTTGAATTGACCTAGATGAGTAGGAAATTAAGCTGCTTTCATTTTCACTTAGGCATATTTGAAATTTTTCCCAAGGCTAACTTTAAAATATTAATTCACTGGCTATAGTTAATCTCGCAGTTTTAATAAATGATTTAGTTGTAAATGTGATGCTTGTTGCGATAAGAGATTCATCCAAAACATTTAAAGTTATTTTGTGTGATCAAATAAATTGGATGTACTGTTTTGTGTGTTTAAATTCCAGTTACTACCCTAAAGCACCTAGACACAAATAGTGAAAAAAGTTAACTGTTTGGTTAATAAGCATTATAGGTTTGAAAAAGAGAAATGTTTTCTTACCTGCAAATATCTGTTTGAAAGCATGCTTATAAATCTCACCTGACCTATTTATGAACTAATTTGATATGCTTGTTTTTTCTGTTCCTGGTTGCACCATTATGGTCTTTTTAACTATTTCCTGATTTTATAGAGGTTTATAAAACTTTCAGCATATTTTCCATTATATTTGTTTGCTTGTTAATAGCTAATGAAGCTGTATCTCAGTTCACAGTGCTCTAATTGCCTTGCTAAAATATATTTTTTTCAATTGTACTTGGCTTTGGAATTAATATATCTTGTACAGGTTGTACCTCCCTAAACCAGGGCTCTCTGGTCTGGACCGGACCATGAATGCTCCTGGACCAGAAAGTCCAGGCACAGGGAATCAGCCCCGGGACAAGGGGCTGAGGCGGCAGGGGGAGCATAGTGGCAGGGGACTCAGGCAGCACAGGACGTCCTGCAGTGTGGCTGGGAGCCCTGGGATAGGGGGCTCTGGCGGTGTGGGGAGCCCCATGGCAAGGGAGTCTGGCAGCACACCTGGGAGTCTTGGGACTGAGGGTGTCACTGCATAGCCAGGAGCTCCGGGTCACTGCTGGCTAAAGCCAAGGGGGGCCAGCTGGGGCCGGAAGCATAGTGGCATGGGATTGGGAGGCCGGCCCCTGATCCAGCAAATTCCCTTGTTCGGGACCAGTCAGGTCCTGAGGGGACAGGACCATGGAGGTCCAACCTGTAGAGAGTTTCTTAATGTTATAAAAGAACAGAGGAACTGTAAGAATGGGTGGATTAGACTTTTCGAGTAACAAAACTTAAAAGATAGAAAAACAACTTTAAAGGCTCAGAGTTTTCATAAAATTTGCTATGAAGTTCTAATTCTTGTAGTATGGTTTGTTTTAAAACAGGTATTAATAAATATGTTGTTCACTTTAAAGATCAAATAAAAACTTCATTCTTATTTGCTATAAAATCCAACAGGAGGAAACAGAATATATCGAACTTTTAGCAGCAGAAAAACATCAGGTTGAAGCCCTTAAGAACATGCAACATCAAAATAAAAGCCTGTCCATACTTGATGAAATTCTTGAAGATGTTAGAAAAGCAGCTGATAGGCTGGAAGAGGAAATAGAGGAACATGCCTTTGATGATAACAAATCAGTTAAGTGACATTCTAGAAATCATTCTGCTTTTTAATTCATATACTTTAATTTTTAGATTGAACTAAGCATTGCTTTTATGTCAGATGTAATCGTGGTAATAATTTAGTGACAAATATAAAATATTCAATGTTATTATGTATGTATCTTGTCCTCCGAATCCCACATAAGAAATAGTTTATTTAGTGCTAGTATGGCTGGTGCCGTGAAGTAGGTACTGTCAATCATCTTCCTTATCACTTCCTTATCATAGCAAATTTTTTCTTTTGGACTGGACATTTTAAATATGATTGTCGCTTTTATGTTGTGGAACATGGTTGTATGTCATGATGTTGACATAAGATTCACGGTCCTCTAGCACAGGATCACCCTGTTAAAATTAGTCTCCATTTTTATTTCTGATTTGTTTTCTCCATTTTTGTTGAGAACATAATGGGAGAAGGAGAACCCTTGAAATTAGGTTTCACAGTCTGGAAAAAGGAATAGTGTACAAGGTAAGGGCATGAAACACCTCTGAGTTTGCAGTGGCTTTTTTTCCATTTGAATTTAATCTGCTTTCAGTCTCTTGGGCTACTTGCAATGACTCTGTGGCTGTGGGGGTCTGGGAGAAAGAAATATCACAATCCTTAGGTGTGTGTGTTGAAGTAGGGAAGGCTTCCATTTCTCCATGCCTTAGAGTTTCTTCAGTCAGTTCTGTTATCTTAACACAAGGATACAGCTTTTTGGCCTTGGCTTCTACTTTTGGAAGGGTTTAGTTCTGGTGGGAAAGGCTTTTGGTGGCTTGCAGTTCCTGGCAAGTACTCTGTGCAGTTCATGAGTTATGTTATGGGGGACAGGAAGTTGCCTTTTAGGAGGGAGGTGGGGCCTATATAAGCCCCCTTTGTGAAGGCCTCCTGCTGGGAAGCAACAAGCTGTTACGTTTTTCTCTACTCTAGGCTGGAATATTCTTGTAGTTGGGGGTTCTGCAGGAGCATCAGTGACCATGGTGGTGTTGGCAACAGCATTGTGTTCTGTTACCCTGCTAGTAGTAATACATCCTTATGGAGTCAGGCTGTGTGGAAGGAGGCCAGGTTTGTCTGCACACCCCTTTCATGCTACACTTCCTGCTAAATAGCAAGAGGTTGTAAGGCTCCTTTTTCTCTAATGTATTTCTTTTCTTTATTCCTCCCTGTTTCTCCTTGGGGGAGAAGGAATAAAGTACCAATCTGAAGCCTTCTCAGTATCCCCACTTTAGTTTAGCAGGAAGCATTCAGTATTTTCTTGTAGTTTTTCTTAAACCAAAACATGTAATTTTACCAAACTTGAGCTACCACCACACTTTTATAAGGAAAAGAACACTGTTAACTTATGTTTAGTTTACCAGTTCTCTGTTTTCATCCAAATATAACCAGTGGATAAAAAGGAGAGGAAAATAATTCTGTTAAGCCTCTTATAGAAGTGAACAGCAATCACACATAAAACAGGCAAATAGTACTTTGTCATGTGCAACCCATATGCAATAAATACTCCTTTAGGAGACAAAATCAAGAAGTTTTCATATTGGCCCAGTAAATGCTCCTTAACATTCAATTAATAACAGTGCTTATGTATCAGAGGGGCAGCCATGTTAGTCTGAATCTGCAAAAACAAGAAGAAGTTCTGTGACCCCTTAGACTAACAGATTTAGTGGAGCATAAGCTTTCTTAGGCAAAGATGAAGTGGGTCTTTCCCCACGAAAGCTACAGGACTTCTCGTTGTTAGTGCTTATGTAGTGTCTTTCATCTGTAAATCTCAGTGCTTTAGAATGATCAGTATTATCTCCATTTTACATATGGGGAAACTGAGGTACAAGCAGTTAAGTGACTTGCCTAAGGTCACTCAATAGATCAGTAGCAGAGCCAGGAATAGAATTCTCCTGAATTCCAGTCTGGTGCATTATACACTTGGCCTCCCTTCCAACACTGATATCCCCTGCCTGTCCATCAATGTCTTTATTCCCTAATCTCTTAATTGTATTAACTTTATTACAACAAACCCTCAATATTTAATCAATATTTGAACTTGTTTATACATTTGTTATATAAAAAAGCAGATTGTTTTTGTAAAAGTATCTCAATCTGTGACTTGAATATTTACTTTTCTCATGAGAAATGCTTTCTTTCTGCCAGGTGAGAGGTGTTAATTTTGAAGCAGTGTTAAGGGTGGAAGAAGATGAAGCAGACTCCAAGAGAAATATTTCAAAAAGAGAAGTAGAAGATGACTTGGGTCTAAGCATGCTTATTGATTCCCAAAACAATCAGTATATACTTACCAAGCCCAGGGATTCTACTATCCCTCGTGCTGATCACCATTTCATAAAGGTAAATTGTTATATATTTTTTTTAGAATATTGTCTATTGTGATCTGGTAAATGGAAAAGTTCTTAAATTCCACTTATCTTCCTTTATCAAAAACTTAGCATTGCACAATGTTACATGTTCAGAAAACTATTATCAATCTATAACTTTTAAAAGCAAATCATCTAAATATTTTAACATAAATTTCGTCAGACAAGACAAAGGCGCTAGTCTCCTTTCAGCCCTTTGTATTGTACATACTAAGATTGTAGTTTAAAATTAAAAATTTCTACCATCTGATAATACCAGTCTGGAAGACTTGTATAATTTATTCTCATGTGAGTTTTCAGCAGAAGAACTAGTCAAAATGCATTAAATGTTTTGGTGTAAAGGATTCTTGGTCTTGCTTTCTCTCTCCCAAATACACGTTTCTTTTGTTTCCTCCCTTGTATGTCATTTCGCTTTCATTGGGACTGTGAACCATTGCTTAAAAGGGTCTTAGAGCATCCTCTTGTACCAGGACCCTCAATCTTCAGATCAATTAGCAGTTCCAATGAATCTGTGGTGGTGATGCACAATGTTTGCACCCTCATCATTCTCTTCTGCAAGGGACTGATTCCAAACTGATGAATCCAGAATTTAGAATGTAAATGCTGTTTCTGTATTTCAGATACTCCCGTTTGGAAGGTCTCATTACTATTGCAAATATTAATGCTCTGATATACATGGTTCATTAGCATTCTCATTATTCATTTTGAATTATTTTGCCACAATTGGTTTTCATTTGGGAATATGAGCTATTTCTGGCTGATACTTTTTATTATTATGGATTTAGTTCTTCCTTTAATATTTCCTTGTATTTCTCTTTTATGGAAGCTTCATTGCATTAGGTCAAAGAGAGACATGGCAGGATTAAAACTCCTCTGAAGCCAAAAACTTTTGACATATCATTATTTGGCCTGTGTGTCAGATCTTTATTTGACTTGTGTGCTGAAAGCAGCTTTCCAGAGTTGTCTAATATACAACATAATTACAAGTTTAAAAAAAATTCTTTTTTGTCATCTCATTTTCAAAAACAGGCACGGTCTATTAAATTTACGATATACAGCTCTGTTCCTTAGTTTCTTAATGTGCAAGTGGCAGTGATGCTGCTTACTCCATATGAGTTTTGAAGCTTCATTCATTCATATCTGTAACATGCATTGAACATTGCCACTAAATGTAATGGTTAGGAATAGCTGTTAATTTCACCTAATTTCCATATTACTTTTATATAAATATATTTATCAATTTTATACACTAGGATATTGTGATGATAGGAATGTTATCTTTGCCGTGTGGTTGGTTGTGCACAATGATAGGATTGCCAACCATGTTTGGATACATCATTTGTGGAGTACTCTTGGGACCATCAGGGTTAAACAGCATTAAGGTAAGAGAGTGGGACTCTTGGGGCATGTCTACACAGCCAGGCTAAGGCCAAAATAAGCTACGCAACTTGAGCTATGTCAATTGCGTAGTTTAAATTGAAATAGTCTACATAGCAGGAAGTCAAGAGAGCACTCTTCCTCCGACTTCCCTTACTCCTCGTACAATGAGGCTTACAGGAGTCAGAGTGAGAAGTCCTCCAGCTCAACATTATGTCAAAATAACTGCTTGTAGTGTCGACGCAGACTATGTTATTTCAGAATAATGTCAGTTATTCCAAAATAACACTGCTGTGTAGACATAGCCTTGTATATTTTTATACCTGCCTTCATTTTTAGGGTTGCTTTAATAATTTTGTAACAATTTATAGTATTGCCAACTTCTATTCTTCAAAAATCATGAGGCAGGCCCCAGAAAATCATGGAATTGTAAAGACACTGCATCATATGTTCTTTTTATTTGCCTTCTGATTCCAGATCCTTTAGCATTCATTCCTTTTTCGATCTTTTTTCCACCATGGAAGGACAGAAAATTTCAATTTTTTTTTAAATCAGAGAAAGGGTTTTTTTTTTTTTTCTAGGCTAATTACAGAGAGAGAGGCCCCAAGCATCTGTGTTGGAGGCTTTGTGGCCCTGCAACACCCTGCCCTAGAAAAAAGCAGTAGAGAAGTCCTCTAAGTTCCCTGGAGCAATTATGTGAGAAGCAGCCAATCAGGGCCCAGCAAGTTAGTGTATATAGAGCTGTAGGGCCAGAGCCAATTCAGTGCCCTGCTAGAGCTGGAGAAGAGCAGGTAGTGCTGTGTGCTGTTTGCTGGGACTTCCCTGGGAAAGGCCCAGAAGGAAGGGTGAAGAATGTGCTGGAGCCATGGGGAAGTGGCCCAGGGAGTTATAGCAGCGACATAGTTATTTAAATGGACATGGCAGACAACTGCTATATACAGAGGCCCTGGGCTGGGACCCAGAGTTGAGGGTGGGTCCAGGTGGTCCCTTCAAACCCTTATTAGACACTGGGGGAAGAGGCCTGGACTTCCAGGTATCCCAAAAGGATAACTAAAGTGTAGTAGCCCAGCTGGAGAGTTGTGACCAGAAAGTCCCTAAGAGGGTAAACACATTGCATCCAAGGAAGGAGCTCTGGGGTACCGCTTTAGTCCGGAGTGGGGATAAACAGACACTAGAGAGCACTGAAAAAGGCCCCTGTTGGAGATGTACCCCAGAAGGGGTTTGCTTTATTTTACATACAGACTGTTTGTCTCCTGGCTGGAGGGCCGAGTCACTGAAGAGCCACCACAAACTAAGTGAGTGCAGTCACACTCAGCCAGGGGGCACTCATGAGAGGTGAGCGCACCCTGTTACAGTGAGGGATTGAAAATTGGAAAGAAGACAGTAAATGAATATGTAATTTTTAAAAAGATAATGTCCATGAACTTATAGTAGAAACATGCTTATAATTTTGACTGATTAATAATAAAGATGTTTTAGAACAGGGTCAGAGGTCTGCTATAATTTTCAGCATGCACCACATATTAATAGAGAGGTTATCTTGCAGAACACCACCACTTTGCAGTTGCATAGGCCATCATCCGTGTTGTTCCTAGTCACTTTTCTAAGTCATTGCTCTAGTAGTTGCTGCAAGGAAGATTTTTTTATTTTTAGTTATCTAATGCAAAATGTTCAGTCACTTGTGGAAAAAACCCTAATGCCTACTTTTGCTCTTCATTTAATCTCTTCCTACCATCTGTTGTTCTCTCCTCTTGCTGCACCCTGTACATGCTTCTCTGCCACCTGTTCCCCTTGTCTTTGTTCTGCACCTGCTTCTTTGCTGGTTGGTTTCATTCTCTGGAAATGTTCCCCAGCTGCTTTATTATTTTTTACCACTCCTCTGGACATTTGTCTCCTATTGATGATTAGTGGCTCCTATTCCTGAGGGTAGCATATGTTCATTTTTCACCACTCCTTATATAGCAACAGCCCTAGAAAGAGGCAGGTATTCAGGTTCTTTATTTTTTGTAATTCATCTTTGTGCAAAAGAGCCTGGCCACCTTTAGAAATACTTGTGAACAGAAAGTCAGCACCATGCAACTACTAGAAAGTGCTCCACAGACCACAATTTGGGTACTACTGGTCTAAAAATGTGTATATTTACCATCCTATATGTCCCATAATACAGCATAGCTAAAACTGGAATGGAAATGTGATTGTATCATAGTAAGCAGACTAGTACACCAAACCTTTAATATTCTTGTTTTGCAGTCTATTGTACAAGTCGAGACATTAGGAGAGTTTGGTGTGTTCTTCACTCTATTTCTAGTTGGTCTGGAGTTTTCCCCTGAAAGGCTAAGAAAGGTATTTTTTGTAAAACTTATGTATTTCAGAATTTGATTGGTGAGGTTGAAGTTATCAGTTATATTTCAGCATTTGAAAGTCTGTCTGCAATACCTCTTAATGTTGTTTGACCATGATTTTTAAAAGTAAGAGAAATATCTCTGGTTCTTTCCCCAGATACTGGGAGCGAAGGAGGAGACAGGTGGAGGAGAAAGAATGCAAAGAAATATTATCCTAGAGCCTATTATAATATCCCTTTTGATTTTTTACAGAACTGTTCATGATGTCCAGGAAATTAAGACACACATTTACTGCAGTACAATCCAGTTATATTGTGATGTTTGAATCCAGTTGCAGAGTTGTAAACTAGGGGTGTAAAATCCTGTGTAATTGGTTAACAGGTTAAACGTAAAGTTGAATTTTGGTTTAACCGGTTAACTAATTAAGGGGAGCTGCTCCGGCAGGGAACTACTCCAGCCCCTGCATGGACAGGAACTGTGCTGGGCATCTAGAACAGCCCCTGCCTGCGACACACTGCAAACAGGGGCTGCCTCTGACGCACCCAGGCCTGCTGCAACAACGGCTGTTCCGGATGCAGGGAGCTGCTCCAATTCCCACTGGTTAAGGGTGATGCTTACCAGTCAACCTTTCACATTGATATTGTAGACATAACAGTGTTATGATGTTGGCATGTGTCCTGGAAGGTATAGTTAACGTATTAAACCCCACATCAGTGGTTCCCAACTTGTGACCAGGGGTTCACAGTGGTACTGTAAGGGATCTGTGTGGAGCCTCTCACAGCCAGTACGTCCTTCAACCTGCATTGCTTCCCTGCAGCTGAACCGAGAGGCTTCATGCCGGCAGCCGGCACATCCTTCAGCCCATGCTACTTCTCCAGTGGGCTGAGGGATGCTGCTGGGGAAGCAGCGTGTGCTGAGGGATGTGCAGGCTGTAGGCACAGCTATACTGTTTGGGGAAGGGGGTGAAAAATTTTAATAGATTGAAAAGGGGTCCATATTCTTGAAAAGGTTGGAGACCAGTGCCCCACATGATGGATTTACAGCATAAAAGTGTACTGAATGAAATGTGTTGTTAGAACCAGTTGGCCCTTGGTTAGGCACATACCATAGAATAAACTAATTTATATATTGGGACAGTCAGACTTCAACAAAAAGGGGATAAATATATTAAAGAAAAGTTGACTTAATATGGAGAATCAGGAACTGCGGCTAATTTTATGATATAAGATTAATAGGGCTGTCAATTTACCTGCGTTAACGCCTGCGATTAACGCAGGACAGGATGAACATGTTATTTTTTTTTAACGCGTTAATCGCAGGCATTAATGATGCACTGCCCCTTTGACATGCCGCTCCGGCGCTTCAAAGGGGCAGCGCAAGCGGAGCCAGGGATCAGCTGGAGTCCCCAGCTGATCCCAGGCTCCTAATGCGTTGACCCTTTAAAGCACCAAAATGTCACTGCAAAGGGGCAGTGCAAGCGGAGCCCCTTTGAAGTGCTGCTCCAGCGCTTCAAAGGGGTTTTGCAACAGTGGAGCTGGGGATCAGCTGGAGTCCCCAGCTGATCCCAGGCTCCTAATGTGCTGCCCCTTGGAAACACCACAGCGGCGTTTCCAACGGGCAGCGCTGCATGGAACCCAGAGTCAGCTGGGGACTCCAGCTGATCCTGGGCTCCGTGCAGCACTGCCCCATTGAAACGCTGCCACAGCGTTTCAAAGGGGAGGCACACATGATTAATCATGATTAACTTTTGTAATTGCTTGACAGCCCTAAACATTAAGATACGTTATTTTTAATAATGGAAAATATATTGTTTCAAAATAAATTATTAAAACTAGCACAGTAATACAAATAACAGTAATAGTTGAAAAGACACATTTTGCATGGCTTATGTTTGTTTTAGACTGAGGGTTGCAAGTCAGTGAGATCACATAAAAGGAGGTGTATTTTACTGATATGTGGGCAGTTATATGGGTATCAGTTTAATGATAATATAAATTATCTTCACTAGCTACTCATAAATTACAGATGTTAAAGATGAAGACCTATTAAACCATGTACTAGTCCATACCTTTCCATTGCTGGATTGAGTTACAGTATATTTTCTAGTGCTTTGTTCTGTCTAGTTTTAAATAATTTTGGGGGATGGGGTTTCTCATATTTCTCATATTAGCTCTCATATTTGAGAGGATTTTCCTGATATTTAACTGTTTGTTTTAATTGTATTCCATTATTCCTACTTATACTCCTTTGCATTATGCTAAATAATTCCTCTGCCTACTTGGCATTTGTATAATTCAGTTGCTATGTCAGGCCATCTATCCCTAAAATTATTTTCATTTCTCTTCATTGAACTCCATCCAGGTTGTCTAATTCATCTAATGAGGCACCCAGCACTGGATACTGTCTACCAACTGGTTAGAGTTGTGTAGCGAGGGGCTATTCTGTGCATAGCTCTGCAGCCCAAATTCACATGGATCTCTTTTAATACTTATTTGCATAAAAACCAATGTAACATTCATCAATCCTCAGATTATACAATACAAATTTCTGTGTGTGTTATCCTCAAGGTGTGGAAGATATCTTTGCAAGGACCCTGTTACATGACACTTCTGATGATTGCTTTTGGCTTACTATGGGGACATTTGCTACAGATTAGACCAACACAGAGCGTTTTCATTTCTACCTGTTTGTCTTTATCCAGCACACCCTTAGTATCCAGATTCCTTGTAGGGTGTGCCCGAGGAGATAAAGAAGGTAGGTGCAATGGATTGTGCCAATGACAGCACTGTTATAAAATGGTTTGTACAGGGCGTCCCTGCTGTAAGTCACCCTGGTATACATGTACTCCACACTTAAGTTGTTGATGCTTGTAGAAACTGATGTGTTTCTACAAGTCCTCCCATTTCCTGCTCTTAAGTCACACAAAAAAACCCCAAAACACTTAGTCCAAATGGAAGTCAGCCGCGGGAAAAAAATTCCCCGCTTTAAGTTGTTTTGTTATAAGTACATGTTTTATGGAACATATCTTGGACTTATAGTGAGGACAGCCTATAATAAATTCTCAAAATGATTGATCTTCATACTGATGACCTGAGACAAAAATAGAAAAAAGAGCACTGCCATTACTCTATAATGTACTAATTTGATGGGGAGCCTGGATTATTATTGGTGCTTACTTGTTCTTGTATGTTTCCACAGACCCACTTGCTCTAAAATGCCTATACAAGTATCTTAATAGATAACTAGGGGGCTTTGCCCCCTGCTCGCTATGCTCACCAACCCCCCTTCTCTCTGGGGGTAAGCAGCCCCGGCTCTCCACCTGGCTGCCGGAGAGGGCCAGGCAGAGCTGTGGCAGCCCTGGCTCTGCCACTTCTCCCTAGTCCTGTCCCTCCCCCCTCCCCCAACCCCGGCCATTAGGCAGGTCTGAGGCCGTGCCAGCCCTGGCTTCCTTCCCCCAGCCACCCGGGGTGGAGCGGGGTGGGGCGGGGAGGGTTGAGGCTGCACCAGGCCCTGCATTCTTTCCCTCTGGCCTCCGAGGGGGGCCGAGGCTACAGCGTGGCAGCCCCTGCTCTCCCCCCCAAGCACCAAAGAGGAGGGAGGCCATGGCATGGCAGCCCCAGCTCCTGAGCACTGGGGAAACAGGAGTGGGGAGGGAGGGAGGAGGCAGGTGGGATGCAGAGTGATGTGATAACATCACTCTGTTGTCCGCAGGAATTTTATATATATATACATAGAGAGAGAGAGAAAAACAAACGTATTTATAAAGTGTTGTGTTCCCTTTTATGAGGTGGTCCTGCAGTCTCAGACTGATTTTAACCCTTTGAACCACCAGATGGTTTTTTATGGTTATGTTAGAGTACCAAATTTAAGACTGCTACTGTGTATCTGCCATGAGAGACGAATGGCCTGACCCAGTAGCTTGCACCTTCTTTCTGCAGTCTGAGGCAAGATAATGTAGTTTCCCCCAAAATATTTTTAGCTTCATGTAGGTGGATATGCTACAGGATAGATAAGACAGCATTCTTGGTGAATATTTTTTTAACTAATTAAAGAAAGTTTAACTAATTAAAGAAAATTAGGAACGGACATTTCAGGACTCTGTTTCTGGAAATTTTCCTAAAATTATGCACTTCTTATGCATTTTCTAGTTTTTTCCTTTTAAAAGAAATGCATTTCTATTCCTACACAATTCTTGTAGTGTAATTCTACTCTGTGACTAAAAATGCCAGGTGTGAATTTCATGCTTAACTATTTGCTCATTTTACAAGCGAAAAGGTGTGTGTGGGGGGGATTGGGAGTGGGGGGGGTTGGTTTTGTTTTCAAACTGCCAGCTATACGAGTCAGCCTGGCTTCTCTGATTCTTAATTTTGTTTACTTCTCATTTATCATTACCAGTATTAAAGGCTGATCAGGTCAAATAATTACTCCTCTGAGAATTCTGTACCACTGTGTGTGCACAGAATTCATGTCCCCCACAGATTTGTTTTGGTTCTCTACAGGAAAAAAATGATCTTCCAGCAGCATGACCCTGTTGCTTTGCCACTAAAATAAATCACTCTGAGGGGTTGGGGGCGTAGCAGATGTGCTACTTTGTGCTTGGCTCCGCTGCTAGTTCTGTCTCGGCTGGGGACCGGGGAGGATAGGACTTCCTCTTCCCCTTCAAGGAGCAGCTGGGGCTGGGCCACACCCACTCCCAGAATCCTCCCAAAACTGCAGGAGGTTCCACAGCACCCTGCCCTCATTACTGTTCAGCTATGGAGGGAGGGATCACTGTATGGGAAGCTGCTCCCCCATCCACCTAACTCCTGTGCATCTAACCCCTCCAATGAATCTCTCCTCTCTGCACCCAGAACCCCCATACAGAACCCTCCACCTGAACTCCACCCTGCTAAGAACATAAAAACAGCCATACTGGGTCAGACCAAAGGTCCATCTAGGTCAGTATCCTGTCTTCCGACAGTGGCCAATACCAGATGCCCCAGAAGGAGGGATCACAACAGGTAATCCTCACTTGATCCCTCTTCTGTCACCCACCTCCAGAGAAACAGAGGCTAGGGACACCATTCCTACCCATCCTGGCTAATAGCCATTGACGGACCTAATTTCCATGATTTTATCTAGCTCTTTTTTGAACCCTGTTAAAGTTCTAGCCTTCACCACATCGTCTGGTAAGGAGTTCCACAGGTTGACTATACACTAAGTGAAGAAAATCTTCCCTTTTGTTTGTTTTAAACCTGCTGCCTATTGATTTCATTTGGTGACCCCTAGTTCTTATATTGTAGGAATAAGTACATAACTTTTCCTTATTCATTTTTTTCACACCAGTCATTATTTTATAGACCTCTATCATATCCTCCCTTAGTCTCCTCTTTTCTAAGCTGAAAAGTCCAAGTCTTTTTAATCTCTATTCATATGGGATCTGTTTCAAACCTCTAATCATTTTTGTTGCCCTTTTCTGAACCTTTTCCAATGCCAATATATCTTTTTTGAGATGAGGTGACCACATCTGTATGCAGTATTCAAGATGTGGGCATACCATGGTTTTATATAGAGGCAATAAGGTATTTTCTATCTCACTGAGTATTACTTCTATTCAGAGCCCTCCTGCACCCAGATCTTTCCCCAAACCCCATCCCTCCGCACCTGTACCTCTATCCTTGCATCCAGACCACCTCCCGCTGAGCTCACCACACATGAATCTCTATCCTGATGAACCCCATCCCTCCTGCACATGGACTACCCCAACAATTATCCCGCACCTGACCCCCCCCCCCCGAACTACGCAGACCCATTTTGTTAAGCCCCAGCCAATTTCACCTGGATCCCCTGAAGAGTCCCACTGACCCCTTGCAGAGCCCTCAGCAAGCCCCTGTGTATCCAGACCCATTCCTGGATTCCCCACAATGCTGTCCACACCCAGGTTGCCCCACACAGAACCTTCTCACCGCACATTGGATTCCACTCATGTTAAGTCCCTTCACACTAGTATCCTGCTAGGCTGAGCCTGCCTGCACACACCTGGTGCACTTTGTGCAGAGAGGCAGGGCCCCCAGGTGTTTCTGGGGCAGGTCATGCCCTTGCATGGTTTCAAGGTCAGGTGCAGCCTCACTGCTGAGTCCATGTCCTGGGAAGAAGGGTGGGAGGAGTTGCAAGGTGATCTCCCACCTCCTTGCAGTAAGTAGCCTATACTCCCCAGTGTCATTTTGGATCCTCTATAATTATTTTACAAATAAAATTGTCAGAATTTTGAAATATCTTGTGCAGAATTTTTAATTTTTTTGTAGAATTTCTTCAGGAGTAAATTATAACCTCACTGATAACTATGCAGCTTGTTCATTAAGGGCTTCCACATGTCCATTCCAGTGTAGGTGTGTGAATGCCCTCAACACAGTTGCTGTAGTTTTTTCTGCTGTTAGTATCTGTTGGATCAACTCCAGCGTCCTCTGGTGCTGCATGCACACAGATCTGATAAAAAGGACCCTGGTGACACCACTCCTCCCCAGTTCCTTCTTATCATCCATGATGGTTTCTGGAATGCCTCATGACTCAGGCAATTTCTTCTAGCTGCTTTTTCCTATTTCTTTAGTTTTTGTAGTTTCTAAGGGTATGTCTACATTGCATTTCTCTTTTGAGAGAGGAATGCAAATGCAGATGAATGAAATTGCAAATGAAGTGTGGCTTTGAATTTCCCGTGCTTCATTTGCATAATCGCGTCCAGGCACTATTTCGAAATACCCTATTTTGAAAAAAAACCGCTGTGTAGACGCGGTTATTTCAAAAGAAAAACCTTCTTTCGAAACAACCTCTTAATCCTTATAAAATGAGGCTTAAGGGTTATTTGCGCTTCATTTGCAATTTTGTTCATCTGCATTTGCATTCCTCTCTCAAAAGAGGAATGCAATGTAGACATACCCTAATAGTGTTTAATAGTTTCAGACACCTTCACACATCGTTTGCAAGGTTGTTCATATCACAGTGCTGAGGCATGCCTCCATTGCTAGCCTTCAAGACCTGTGCTTGCTGTGGGTAGTTGATGCCATTGAGTGACCCACACTCAAGTTTTCTTTGTCCTTAGGGGTATCTAACAGGAAAGACTACTGCCAGATTTGCAGGGACTTCAAACCCACATCAAAAAGGATCATGAAACAAGAGTGAAAATCCTTCTATTAGAAGCAACTCTAAGACCCACTTTGGAGCCAGGATCGGACTCTGTGCCGAGCATCTCAGCCTTGGTGCTGAATGCTCCTCTCACCAGATGGGAGTCCTAGCACTGATCTTCTCTGGTGCATAGGAAGAAACACTGAAAGTACCAGAAGAACGAATCCCAAGCACTGAAGACAAGCAGGCAGGAGAACTGAGCTAGAGTGAGATCTGTGTTGGGTTCTTCTTCTTCCCTAGCACCATAAAAACAGGTGCCATCAACTCTGGAAGCACTGCTGTCTGCTTCACAGTAGCCAGTTCAAGAAGACAACATGCCAGCCAGTCCACGGTACTGTTGACTACATTTGCAGCAGCCAAGGACCTATCTTTGTATTGGTATCTGTGTCTCCAAAGGCTCAAGACTTGGTAGCACTGAGCAGCACAGAATCTTCGCCCAGCACCATGACTGCCCTCCAGAGCTGTGGTGTTCAGCATGCTAGCCACTAGCCACATGTGGCTATTTGGCCAGTTGAGTGTGGCTAGTTGGCTTGAACAATGTGGCTATTTGACTGGTTAAGAGTGGCTAGTTCACTATAGCAGTAGTGGCTCCTGCTTCAGAACTGGTTGGACATCATGGCTCTAGAGGGAAACCCTCTTTGGCAGCCTCTGCATGATCTTTGCCACAATGTTCATCATTGGAACTGAGGGCAAGGGCTCCACCTTGGTCTCTAGACCACAGTTTGTCCTCCTCATCAGAGTCCTAAGTGGGGTCTTGCTCCTTCCATAGTCACTGGGCCTTTCACTGCTCACTTGGTCATTCACTACTGTGGTCCCATGTATAGGTGTGCCACCAAATGCTTGGGTACCAGCTCCATAAGAACTGGCACCTGTGAGGTGGCCATTTTGGAACCCATGTGAGTTTTCCCTGGCCCAGCGTACCCTGTCAAGGCAATCGTATTCTGTGACCTTGGAGAGTAGTGCACATCATTACCACACTGAAAGACCTGTGACCCAAACTGCAGTACTGTACCTGGTGCCAGGGGTGAAAGTAGTTGCTGGGACTTACTGGTGCATCTTGCACTGGTCCCAATGTTGTTAGAAGAGGGGGGCATCTCTGGGCCCCCAGAAGGACCAAACCTTGGTTGAAAGTGGTGGGGCTGATACCCCCGGCCAGTCCATGGCCAGTGGCTGGTAGCCCCAGGGCTGCAGCAGAGGAAGCCAGGACCCCCAAGGCTCTGGCTGTGATTTGAAGGACCCAGGCTCTGGTCACTGCCAGTAGGGCCATCCTTGGGTGGGAGTGGGAGGTAACCAGGACAATCCCTGCATCCATCCCAAGCACCACCCCCACCCACCTCTTCTCATCCCTGTTTTGCCTCCTTTCTGCCCCCATTCTACACTCTCCCCCAAGTGACATGACTAATCCCCCCAGGGATTAATGGGGGGCCTAGCCTAGTATCAGCAGCACCCAGCCCAACACTCACTGGAGGCAGCAGTGGGAAGTGGAGTGACCAGGCTCTCAACCATGTCGCTACACTTCCTGCCACTAGTGAGTGCAAGGGGCAGTTCCTCTCCTTCCCTCAAGCTCCCTCCCCTGAGCAACATGTCTGAGAGCTGGGGGAGTGAAACAGGCTAGGGCCGGGTTGCTCTGTGTCCCACTGCCACTGGTGAATGTGGGGCTGAGCATAACCCCTGCTGCCAATGCTAGGTCCGCTGCTAGTCCACTGGGCCACCTGGGGCCCCCAAAACGCAGGGCCCAGGGCAGTTGGATGAACTAGGACTTTAAAAAGGAGCTTTAACCTCACTACCACTTTTGTCCCCAGGCAAAAGAGACAGTGAAGCACTGCCAGACCCTATTGACAGGGCTTCTGACGGGGGAACAAAAGTTGTCTGTGAGTAGGCTGGTCTGGCAGCCAGTACTTACCGAAGTACCTCACTAGCTCTCTTTCACCTCTGCCTGGCACAAAGCCCCAGGAAGAAGTACCGCAAGTGTTTGCTGACACTGAGGAACTGACAGAGATTCCTCAGTTGGTCATAGCCTTCTTCTTGTCCTCCCAAGACAAGCTGGTGTTGGCAGCAGGAGTGTCTCTACCACAAAAATGATCACAAGGCATACTACGATTTGTTAAAGTGGGTAATCCCAAACTTGGGAATACAGACAGAGGTGTTCAAAGAGACAACACATAGCCTTTTAGATATTTTGTGGGCCTCTGTAGAGTGACTCTACAACTTAGCAAGGTCATTATGGACCCAGTCAGGGTACTGTGGCAAACCCTTCCTTCCATCCCTCCTATGGTGAAATTTACAAAATATACATATTTTTTACTGGAGAAAGTGTATGTGTATCTTTCCTTGCACTCTCTCCCAGTGTCTCTGGTTGTGGAGGCTGCCAACTAAAGGGATTGACAAGGTCAAATGAAGTCCATGCCCAAAGCGAAAAAACCAAAGATATTGGACATTTTTGACTGGCATGCCTACTTCACAGTCTCCTACAGTTCTGCATAGTGAACTAGAAAGCCTTGCTAAGCGGCTATGATTTTAATATGTGGGAATCCATGCTAAAATATAAGGACTTGTTGTCCCCCCAGGAGTCTAGACAAGATGTTCTCATCCTTAATTGAAGAAGGGAGGACAGTGGCACCGGCCTCCTATCAAGCAGTTCTCGATGCTGCTGATTCCACAACCAGATGAATGGCCACTTCTGTAGCCATGCACAGGGGCTTGTAGTGACAGTCCTCAGGGTTTCTTCGTGAGGTACAGTTTGGACCTCCCTGGTCCAGCATCCTCGGAACCTGAGTGGTCCCAAACCACAGGAGGTCAAGGCTCCTCTCTGGGCTATGGGCATCCCTGGGGCGTGGATTTCCCTTCCCCTGCTGGCCTCATGCTGGGGCTCCCAGGGTCAGCCTCCTCGGGCTGGAATTCCCCCCAGCCACCACCAGCCCCTCTCCACCAGGGTTCCCAGCCAGGCTGGGGCTTCCCACTGGCCCCGCTGCTGCTGGGGTTCTGGACCCGGGACGGGGCTTCCCTCTGGCCACCACCATTCCTGTTTCTGCCAGGGATCCCCCCCGCTGGCCCTGCTCCACCCAGGGATCCCCCTGCCCGCCGTCACTGGCCCCACTTCCACTGTGGTTCTAGCTGAGGATTCCCCACACCCGCCATTGGCTCAGCTGCCACCTGGGTTCCCAGCCAGAACTGGGGATTCCTCCCAGACGGTGCTGGCTCCACTGCCGCCGGGGTTCCCGGTCAGGACCGAGGATTCCTTTCAGTTGCCGCAGGACTCTCCAGCCTAGGGCTTTCCAAGGCTGGACTCCCCACCCACCACAGGACCAGCTTCTGCCAGCTCACCTGGGGCTCCCCAGCACTCACGGGACTTCTAGCTGACTTGTGTACCTCGCCTCTGGGGCTCTCTTGTCCAGCAACATCCGTGGTCCTTCCTTCCAGACTACAGGTGTTGCTAGACCAGAGTCCCAGATTCAACCTATACAACAAACCTTCCAAGACATCCGTTTGAAGGGTCATTGCTCTTTTCAGAGGAAATGGACCGCATGGCCTAAAAGACTCTTAAGTTGACCTTTAAAAGCGACGAGGAGTCCTGTGGCACTTTATAGACTAACAGATTGATTGGAGCATAAGCTTTCGTGCATGCATCTGACGAAGTGGGTCTTTGCCCACAAAAGCTTATGCTCCAATCAATCTGTTAGTCTATAAGGTGCCACAGTACTACTCCTCGTCGCTTTTGCAGATTCAGACTAACACGGCTACCCCTCTGATAAGTTGATCTTTAAATTTCTGGTCTGTATACATTGCCTTTTAACCTGAATAGAAAGAGAGGGAAAGAAGGAAAATTAAAGAACTTTCTCCCAGTAGGCAGCTGACTTAGCAGGAAATGTCTGTATGCACTGTGCGTGGCTCCAGGATTGGGCTCCTGAGTCATCTCAGGACCCAAATGCAAATCTGGGATAGAGATCATCCTTGAATTAGGGGATTGCTAATGATGATATCCCAGCTGTATCCAGAAAAAACTACAGGCCCCAACAGATTGGCTGCTACTTGGCCCAACTGGTCAGGCAAGATCAACAATGGAGGAAGAGCAGAGGGTTCAGACATAGGCCCTTTCCAGCAACCTCGATAGCAGGACCAATAGAGAGCAGCTCTAAACTCTCAGGGACTTTGAACCACTTGTTTTGATGAAAAGCTCAAAGTCAACAGTACAATCCCCTCAGCAATTGAATTAACCTAATGTAAGAAGCAGCCTACCTTCTAGAAATGCAGGATCAGCTGGCAGATACCTCAGCAGGTCTTTCTCCTCTCACCCTCCAACTAGATATCTTCCAACTGGACATCTTCCAACTGGGGGGGGATTCCCCTTATAGATCTATTTGCTACCCACAGCAAGAAATGCCATCAGTTCTGCTCTTTGGGAGGCCACAACACAGGATCTCTCTGACACTTCCCAGTTATGGATAAATCACCTGTTTTATGCATTCCCTCCTACCCTGCTAATTCAGAAGGGTCTGATGAAGATCAAGTGGGAATGAGTGTGAGTCATCCTCATAGACCAAGTATGGCCAGATATCATCCCCCTTTAGACCTTTCAGTGGAAACCCTGCTACTACTTCCACTATATCTGGACCTGATCTCCCGAGACCGTGGTTGCCAGCTCCATTTAAACCTAAGTTGTCTTCATCCAGTAGTCTGGAAACTCAATGGCTGAATACTGAGGAGCAAGCTTGCTCTGAGTAGGTCAATAGAGTACTACTGAGCTGTTGAAAACCTTCTATCAGGGCCACCTGTTACCTGCACAGGTTTCTCTGTCAAGGGACACATACCTTTCCCCAATTCCAGTGGCTCAAAGTGCAACCTCCTGCAGGTCTGCAGGATCTTTTGCCACTGAAGGAGCCTTACTCAGTAATACCCTTATTTGCTATATATTGACAATTACCAAACAAGCAGAATACACATGCAGAATAACCCTGATAAAGGCAGGCAAACTTTCCCAGTAGGCCAGGCAAGGTCAGTCTCTCTGGATCCTGGTTGCCGCACGTCATGGTCATGCAGAGGAATTCTGGCAGCTTTGGTCATAGGCTGGGTCTTGGAGGTGAGTTCTTCCAGGTCTTTCCTTCTTCTGTTTCTTTCTTCCTTTCCTCTTTCCCCCTCTTTTCCTTTCATGTTGGTCTCCTTGGACTCCAGTTTATATAGTGAAACTTGAATCCTGCTTAGCTATACCGTAACCAATTATTTTAGTATAATTTTACTAACCAATCATTACACACAGTAACAGAATTACCTGGCCAGTCATACCCCACCACCTTAGTTGATTTACACCTAGCAAAATTAATTATACAGCAGACAGAAACAATAAAAACCAGACAGATCATACAGACTAAGGGCTTGTCTAGAGTCTAGACTACTTCCCTCTTTCGAAAGAGGGATGTAAATTAGGCAGATTGAAAGTGCAAATGAAGCACGGATTTAAATATTCCTCACTTTATTTGCATATTCACGTCCAATCGCTGTTTCGAAAAAGGGTATTTCGAAAGTGAAACCGCAGTCTAGACGCAGTTCTTTTGAAAAAAAAAAAAACAACAACCCTTTTTTGAAAGATCCCGTACTCCTGAAAAAATGAGGAGTACGGGATCTTTCAAAAAAGGGTTTTTAGCCCATCCCCTTTCTTTCCCCCCAAAAAGTTCTTCTGTAACTAAAAAGAAAGACACTGCAGAACTTCTTAATGGATACTGATTTAGATCATTCACACTCCTCTGCATGAAGCTTAAAAGAAATATTTTATGCATGCTATGTCTATTCATCAGGCTTCTGTGTCTATCATTTTACAGCATCTTGGCTAGTTTTCAAAAAAGAAATGAAATATTAACAACTGATCAGCTGGCTTTAGCAAAATTGTTTTTAATGCATGATAAATGACTTATAATTATTTCCATATTTAGGTTATTAAAGTTGATAAAAATATAAAGTATAACATTGTGTTCTATATCTTCAGGCCAACGAAGAAGTCTCTCGATATATGGTTACTTCTGACATTGTTACAGATGCTGCTAAATATTCAGTCTGCATCAAACTACATTTTTATCATTTTCTTTTTCTGACAAACAGGTGATATTGATTACAGTAGTGTACTACTTGGCATGCTGGTAATGCAGGATGTACAGCTTGGTTTATTTATAGCTGTTATGCCAACCCTTATTCAAGCAGGAGCCAGCACATATTCCAGGTAAAGAGGTTTCCAAATGTATTTATTTATGAACTTTGTCTCTCAAAAGGGCTTCATTGTTTTGTGTCTTATAGAATTTGCCCACCCATAAGCTTATAGATCTATATATGACGATGACAAAACTGTATTTAGAATTTTTAATGTGGGTTTCTCAAAACATGGCCATCCAATGCTATGTGCACTTTTGCATTATGTAGATGTATAATATTAAATCAGAACACTCATCCTACCTTACCCCAATACTTCACATATAAGCAAATGACGGAAAAAATTATTTTCATAAAATAAAATTTTAGGGCTTTCCATCTCACTATATCCCATAATCATCCTGTTTAAATATAAGCCTGAGTAAATTATTGAGCCTTATGCTGTGCCCTGAAAGTCAGCCAATACAGGCTAGTATGGACTATAAATAGACATTAGCAGGGATTACTGGGTGCACTGTATTTTGAAAATTAGGAAATGTCTATCTTTGCTATTAGATTTTCATTTGGAGGAAACTGGCTTAAAGGCAACAGAACAGATAAAATAACATACTCTCTTTTTTTCTTTCCTAGCATTGTCATGGAAGTACTGAGAATACTGATACTGATTGGCCAAATTCTCTTTTTTTTGGCTGCTGTTTTTCTTATATGTCTTGTTATAAAGACTTATCTCATAGGACCATATTATCGTAAGTTGCATGCGGAGAGTAAAGGGAATAAAGAAATCCTCATTTTAGGAATATCTGCTTTCATCTTTCTTATGTTAACGGTAATCTTTTAAAAAACTTTTTTTATGTCTTTGATGTGCAATTTAATATGAGATATGAACAAAAAAGTTAGCACATTTAACCTTTGTTGCATATTTCCACAGTTCTGTAATTGGTATTTTAAAACCAAAACTCAAATGCATGGAAGATCAAAACATCTAGCAATTTCAAGTTCTACTGAAATATAAGTGATAAGAAGTAATTGATTCGGAGTTGAGATTCAGTAATTTTAATTTTATTTAATCTAAATAAACTCAAATTCAGTTGCAACAAATAATTTTCAAACTACTTGTGTAAATTATCATATTAGCATGAGGTGCAAGTAAAGATCTGTTAGTCCTTGCTGTGTGCCCCAATTTTCTGAAAGTTTAAAATCCTATTTTCTGGTGCAGAAAACTGGTTTGGTTTTCTTTGGGTTTTCTGAGGTGTGTTTATTTTTTTTCAACAATTTGAAAAATAATTTGAGAAGGAGTTTTGAGATACTGAAATAAAATAAATTAGACTTTTGTTTCTGTCACGCTTGTTTTGCCATTAAATTTGTAAGCCAGTAGTGTTTACTACAAATTATTTGTTTCTTTTTGTGGGGGTACTTTTTTATGCAGACTTTTTTCTTTAAAAGCTATAATGGATACTTGAAGCCATACTTGTAGTTTTTTTAGACACATATACAAATTAAATTTTCGTATGTTCTTGATAGACCTTAGAGGTATATTTCTCTTGTCCCAGTGTCCCCTCCATTAATTTAATGCTTGATATTCCATTCATCTAGTAGAGCAGTCTGAGAACAGAGTGGCTGTCACCCATAATCTTTTATGAACTGTGGGTTTGAAGTAGCACCAATATGGATTTGCAGAATCTGTTCGTGCTTTTTGAATTTCTACTGGTGTTACCATGCTTTAGATCACTGTTTCAGCTCTCCAAGTTAATGATTTAGAACTTATAGTACAAGGCAAGAAGCAGGGTATGAAACTGTCAATGAAAGTGAGAGGAGCTTGTGGGCGTTCTGTTTGTATTAATTTAGAAAACATAGTGAGCTTTTTAAAGCAAAATTTTGGCACTAAGACATTTTGTTGGGAGCAAGATGGACTAATGAAAATACAGCCGGTCCCTGAGTTAAGAATGGTTGATTTACAGCCGTTCGTACTTATGACCAAACCTCCCATTAAGTAGTCGTAAAGGTGGTCCCTGAGTTACGAATGCGATTCGCGCTTACGAACAGCGCGGTCGCATGTAAATGAATGGGGTCCGACTTACGAACACTTCGAGTTACGACCAAGTGTTTGGTCCATAACTCGTTCGTAAGTCAGGGACTGGCTGTATTTGAGTTCAGCAAAATGTAAATAGAAGGTTTCAGATACATCCTGAGAAAATCTTGTCATTAAGACTTTGCCTACATGTGCAGCGCTTTATAGGATACAAGTAGCTACATGCCAACAGTTAAAGGCAGGCTGTGTCCACATTTGTAAGCGTAGCGTGTATCTACTGGTGTCAGTGAAGGGCTCTGGCAGCTCTCTACTGCCAGAGTCTTCTATGTATGTTATTGTCACTAACAGAGGCTGAGTAGATCAAATTAGGCATTGTTATGGAGACCGCTGCAAATGTTGTTCATCCTTCCAGTAGCAGTGTCTGTTTTCTTAATCTCACATAAATATATTATTTCTATTACCTTCAAATATCATCACACTCCCCAGATAGCAGAACCCATCTGCCTGTTTGATTTCTTTCCCATTCATGTACACCTTTGCATCTACTGTCCAGTTTCCTACCTTCATAATCTTGGTTTTCTCTGCATTTAATTTCAATCTAGTTTTGCTGCTTGTTGGGATAATAATAAAAGACCTCTTTGAAAGAATCAGACTATCATAGATAATGTCTATCAGTGACTTGTAGACTGGTGTTAAGATCTATAAAGAGAAAGCCAGATAATGGAAAAAATATTTCCTTTAATATATTAAAAGTGTTCAGAGCAGACGATCATGCACAGATTCAAAAGCAATGCCAATGCTAAATTGGAAATGAAAGAGGGACCAGTAACATGTGATGAAATTAAACAGCTATCAAAGGCCTCAAAAAAGGGAAAGCTCCAGGGTTTGACAGAATTCAAACAGAGGTATCACAGGTGCGAGGTGGAATTCTTATTGAGCAGAATACGAGTGAAACTTGAATGGAATACGAGTGAAAAAATCAGTGCCATAAGACTGAAAAGAGGGTATTATTGTGACATTGCCAACAAAGAGTGAACTAACTTCGTGCACAAACAGGGGCGATATTATATTGCCCTTAATCCTGGGCAAAGTATGCTGTTACATACTGTTATGCTGAGTAGAATATAGAAGGCAGTGGATGAAATATTATGACAACAGGCTGGGTTCCATGTAGGTAGCTCATACTGCGAATGGATATTCTGTCTTTGCCAGATCATTGAAAAAAGCTTCTGCTTTGCAAAAACCCATCTTAAGCAACATTATCAACTTAAAGAAAATGATAAATAGCATCCTTAGTGAGACCTCATGGAATATTGCTAGAAGGTATGGGATGCCAGGCAAGCTGATTAAAATAATATATTTTTAGGATGGATGTGAAGATGAACATTAAGATTGATTGCAGGCCTGGGCAAGTAGTTCAATATTTTAGTTGGTTGTAGAAAAGGGTGTGTGTTACCATCCACACTCTTTGCATTAGCAATACTCTGGATGATGATGCAGACAGCAAAAAGCTCTGCAGATGGTACAAAATGAGTTAGCAGGTACAAGTTACATAACCTTAATTTTGCCATCGACATTATTTTACCAACTAAGAGGTGGAAGAAAATGATTGCCCTTGTATCAGAGGGAGAACAAGAAATGGCATCAATTGGATTGGATATATGAGGATTGTCAAATCTTATCAACCCCTTTTTTCCATAGGACTTTTTAAATGATTGTGTTGTTTGGGAACTTTCTCAATTCTTTAATTAAAGGGATTAAGAAATAATTTTAATCTCATATATTTACTTAATAGATATTTACAAAAGGCAATTAAATGCAGATGTAAAAAGGCTGAATTAAAATCACTTCCTCTTCCAATAAGATTTTGCTTTCTTAATCCATTGTCATCTTTCTACCAATTCTTAGGTGTCAGGTTTAGGTTAGGCCAGTAGTCACCAACCAGTAGATCGGGATCTACCAGTAGATCTTGGAGCCTCTGACAGGGGATCCTAACTGATTTTAGGAAGCTTATCAAGCACTGGCACTTTAGTTGCACCTCCAGCCACTGTTATGCTCCTCCTGCCCTCTGCCTTGGAGCTGTTCCCCTGGGAACCTCCTGCTGCTGTGCAGGGTGTGGGAGGGAACAGGGGGACACTGATGTCAGGGTATCCCTCCTCCTCCCACTCCTGTACCCCATCTCCACACAGAGAAAAGGGGTGGAGGGAGCTTGGCAATGCACATCTCTGTCACTCACACACTGTGTGTGTCTGTCATTGTCACAAACACACACTGTCCTTCACCCATCTCCCGACACAACACATACGTGGGGGCTGGTTGTTACTTCTTTTACTGCTTGCAAAGTGGGTTAGTTTGGGGGTTTGACTGCTCTGTGCATTTCATCATTTTCATTTCTCTCTTACCCTTAAATTTAATTCTTTGAACAGTGAGTTCTCAAATCCTAACCTATCATGGTTGGATTAATTATCCCTGTGGTAATTGCTGCTCCTGGACATGGCTGGCATGTCCCTGCAACTCTGAGAAAGGCAGAGCAGGGGGTCTCCACATGCTGTCCTTGCCTGCAGACACCACTCCTGCAGCTCCCATTGATCAATAACAGGGAACTGTGGCTGGTAGCAGCTGTGGTCTCAGTGCCTGTAGATGAGGGGCAGCACAGGGCACCATGGAACCATTGCTGTACATGCCAGCTACTTTCAGGAGTGGTGCAGGGCCTGGACAGGAGTAAGCCTAAACCCCACTGCTCCACCACCTGGAAACCGTCTGAGTTGAATGGTGCCCAGCTAGAGCCTGCTTCCTGAACCCCTGTCCCAGCCCTGAATCTCCTCCTACCCGCAACCTCCTGCCCCAAATGTGAGTCCCCCTGCGTCCTTCCTAGAGCTTCTACCTGAAACCCCTCCTGAATCCTAATCCCCCCATCCTGGGCTAAGCCCGGAGCCCCTTCCACACTCCAAACCCCTTGGCCCAAGATCTGAGCCTGCACCCCAACCCCAGCCTGGTGCAAATGAGTGAGGATGGGAGAGGAAGGGGGATGGAGTGAGCAGGGTGAGGCTTTGGAGAAGGGGTGGAGCAGGGGCAGGAACTCAGAGACGGGGTGGGAAGAAAGTGGGGCCAGGGTGTTTGGGTTTAAGAGAGATATTACATTGCACTTAAATTGAAAAAGTGATCTTGTGGTTAAAAAGGTTGGAGACCACTGGGTTAGGATTACAGGTTGAAACTCCCTAATCCAGACTTTCCTTGTCTGTCAGCGCTCTTGGTCTGGCATCGTCCGAGTGAGCACTCATGGGGATAAACCATTGGGCTGGGGCCAGGACGTTGCTAAGCTAGGGGGCCAAGATGGAGTCCTGGGGGCAGCAAGATCACTGGGAGGAACTCAGAACCCCCAGTGTCTTGAGAAGAGGGGAAGTGCTGGAGTGGAGCTCCCTGTCACTGGGGTGGGGCAGCATCACAGCCGCCGGAGAGGAGAGTGGAGCCCCCTGGGCCATAGTGGGGATGCTGGGGAGGGGAGCGCAGAGCCATCAAGAGGAGCACAGAGCCCCTCAAGTGGCAGCAGAGCCACTCGGTGGTTCTGAGTCTACCCCCGCACTGTGGGGAGAGCAGAGCACTGGTGGCAGTGGAGCTGCCTGGGAAAAGCGGCGCCCCTGACACATTGACCTTCCCTGGTTCAGCAAATTCCCTGGTTTGGGACCACTCAGGTCCCGAGGGTGCCGGACCAGGAAGATACAACCTATACATGAAATTATATTTATTGTTGTTGTTGTTGTTATTATTAAAGCCAGGAATTTACTGAGCCATGTTGGTCTAGCTAAACAAATGGGATGAGGGCACAGAGAGCAGTTCTTAATCAGTGCTACAGATTACAAAGGAAGGATAACCTGGCCTGGATGAGTTATTACCAGATAGATCCCAGATGTAGTACTTAATTAAGCTGTGGTCTGGTTAAATCCCATTTGTCTTGTAGTTTTTTTTCCTGCAGTTGTTAGCTACTGTATGTGTGATACAAATACTGTGGGTTTTTCCCAGATGGAATAGTAGTAAATATTTTGTAGGTTTGGGGGTTTTATAATACATGTTGGACCTCCCTGGTCCTGGCACCCTCAGGGCCTGACCGGTCCCAAACAAGGGAGTTTGCCAGACCAGGGGAGGTCAATTCTGCCCTGCTGCTGATGGACTCCGGGCTCTCCCACGGTCCATCAGCAAACCTGGCAGAGCTCCCTTGCTCCCCACTGCCAGACTCCCAGCTCCACAGTCAGCCCTGGGATTGCTGGGGCTTCTGCTGCTCTTGGGCTGCCAGGACTGTCACTGCCCTGGGGCTGCTGCCACTTCAGGGCCAACTGGGCTGCCATGGCCCCAAAGCTACCAAGGCTGGCAAGGCTCTGCTGCCCCGGGGCCAGCCCAGGTTACTGGGTGCCTAGCTCCACTCCCTGCTGCTAGGCTTGTAGGGCTCTCTGGTCCAGGGGCTCTGTGGTACAGCAACATCTGTGCTTCTGTTGGACCATGGATATTGCCTGATCAGAGATTCCCAGACCAGAGAGGTTCAACCTTTCAGTCTGGGCGATGGTTGTCAAACTTTCCGGACTACTATACCTTTCAGGGAGTCTGGTTTGTCTTGTTTACCCCAAGTTTCCCCTTATAAACTATTAGCTTACAAAATCAGACATAAAAATACATTTTTGTCTTGTGGATGGTATGTCTCTTTCATATTTTATTTAATGTTGCTACTTTTCTGAATAGTGATCTCTCATAACACCACAATAGTATGAAAATCCAGTTACAGCATTATAAATTCTTAAACAGGGAATTAACCTTCACCAAATGCAAATAATTAAAATATAAAAAATCATTATTTTGGCTCATAGGTCTTTTATATAATTTTGTTTTATTAGTTTGATTACTATATTGTTTGATAGGCCAATCCATATGATTAAACATTCTGGAATTGCTTCAAAACTCTGGGCACAAATAGAGTTGTTTGATCAGCATTCAATAATACTGACAGTTTTTTAAAAATATTATTTGTAGATTTCAGTTCATAGTAAATGAGCCATTCTAGGCAGTGCGTATCACAGGGATTATTATTTTCCTCTATTGATTGTAAATTTTGGGCTTAAGCCGCCTCCTTTATACTACAACACCATCCAATGCATAAACATACAGTGTGATGTTATTGCTTAATCTAAATTAGGATAGAAATTGATTGTCAATTTAATGCATTTCTTCAATCTTTATGATATCTTTTTCAATAAGATGCCTGCCTTTAGCAGCAGGATTTGAAATACCAAATCTTCGAATGCTTGTTCACATCGATTCCAGTCAGGTGCGCACACGCTGTGTGCATGAACATCGGAATCGTTTTCTTCCAGCAGTATCTGTTGGGCCAGCTGGGGAGCCCCTTGTAGTGGCACTGGTATAGTGTTTCTCAACCAGTGGTATGAATACCCTTGGGGTACTCAAGAGAAGTCTGGGGGGTACGTCAAACTGAAATTTTGAGAGAACTGAATTTTTGTTTTAAATTTTACCGCACTTTATTATTTTTGCACTTTTTACACCCAAAAATTTCATCGCCTGCCCGGCTAGGATTAAGTTGTTTAAACAAATGTGTTGCACTGGTAGAAAAACAATTTGTGTTTGAAAACTGTAGGTACAGGGGGTACTTACAATTTTTTTTAAAAAAAGGGGGTACTTTATAAAAAAAAAAAAAAAAAGTTGAGAAACACTGCTATATATGACCCTGCTGACCTGACTGCCCCTCAGTTCCTTGTTACTATCTGTGACGGTGTTGGAATATTGTCCACTTGTTCATAAATGCACACTAGCCTAGCTCTTCTAGTTTTAGTAGTTGGTATTCTTAGTTGTTAATTGTTTCATTATTAATTGTTTAGTGAAGTTTATTAGTTTAGGGCGGTGGTTCGTTTACTACTGCCTGCCTCAGGCAGCATGCAGTGCCACAAGCCTAGGGTTTTAAGGTTTGTCGTTTGCGCTGTCGGCCTGTGCCTAATAGTGATCCCTATGACTCCTGTCTACGCTGCTTGGGAGAAACTCATCAGGCAGATCATTGCAAGATTTGCAAATCATTTAAGCTTCACACAAAAAAAGAAAGGGACGTTCACTTGAGGCAGTTTCTCATGGAAGTTGCAGTTAAACCAGCGGAGCTTGAGTGCCTGGGCCTAGGGATGTTAAATATCAATAAATTGAATAGTTGATTAACCTCATGAATTCTTATTGGTTAGTCGACTATTCTAGGCTCCCTGGGGGCAGGGCTGGCAGCCAATGTGCTCTGGCCTCACTCCCAAGGAGCCCTCTGCCACTCTGCACTACTGCCTCTGTATCAGAGGCAACAGTGCAGGGTGCCAGGCAGGAGCTGATCCTCAAGGGGGAGACACTTTAAAAACCAGCTCCCCTCGTGGACCGGCTGCCTGTTGCCCTGCATTGCTGCCTCTGATAAAGAGGAAGCAGCGCAAGGTGGCAGTAGCCCCTGCCTAGGGGGAATCTGAGCTCCTAGACCTAGCGTAAGCTGGAACTGAGCTGAACTGCCTGCCTGCCCAGCTCCTAATACACTTTAAATACAGAGCTGCAGCAGGAGTAGATCCCGGACCCAGTGTGAGCCATGACTGAGCCAAGCTGCTGGCCAGTCTGTTAAAAAATGTACTGGCAAGCGGGATGGGGGGAGGGAAATGTGTGTAGTCTACAGCATTAACCTGTAAGCTTTTGCTTATCAGTTAATCGGTTAATCGACTACACTATTACATCCGTACCTGGGCCCCAGTTCTTCGGTGTGGGGTGCTTTGGTTTCAATGTGTGACATGGTGCAGACTAAGGACTCTGTTAAGGAGTCCTAACACTATAAATCCCTGGCACTGTAGTGGGAGGCTTAGCCTCAGCTCTCTTAGACCTCCCTAACCCCCACCAGGCACAATAGAAGGGATAGGGGTCACTCCCCTCACAACTCTGCTAGGTCCCCCACTGGCCAGAGACCCTCAAACAAAAGAAAGCAACACTATTGACTCTGGCAGTCCAGGCACTGTTAAATCCTGTAGCTGATGGCTCCCCACCAATCTTGAAGAGGTGGAGTTGGTCAAGCCTACAACACCCAATAACTTTGAGACTGCCAGAGACTTAATTGAACTAACAGCCTCTCTCCCTTGGGTGGTGGTCCCTATGCTTCCAGCACTGGCCAGGCAGTTGCCCTCACAAGGGAAGCCTGCTATGATGAGGTGTTGCTCCACTCCAGACTGGCACAGGACAAGGTACCAGTTGGATTTGACAGATTCCCAGCATTCTCACCAGTTTGGGCAGTGCCCAAAGTGTGCCTGGCACCAAAGCACGAAGCTCAGTGTTCCTCAGCACCAAATTGTTGGCATCATTCCTTGGTGTGTTCTGATTCACGTCCACCCTCTCCGTACCAAGGGACAGGCATCTCTCCCACTCTGTTAGCAGGTTCATGGGCGGTCCATACAGCTGAGCCTGGGGGATGCAGGCTCCAAGCTGCATCTATAGCCCCGCCACCTGTGCTGAGGCCCCACCCGTACCATGAGGAGAGGAGGAGGAAGAGCAGCCCACTGAGCACATGCGCCCCCCGACCACAGGAGGGGAAGAGCGCGCGCCCCAGCCTCCCTGGAGCAGCAGGGAGGGAAGGGGCCATGTGGCCTCAGTCGGCCTGAGCCTCCCAGCCCTTCCGAGCAGCTGGGCCAAGCCTCCCCGGACCCTGGAGCAGCATGGTGGGTGCTGGGGGCAGCAACACTCCGACCCCAGAATGCCTACAGCAGGCATTCTGGGCGTGGAGTGTGGGCAGGGCCAGGCTAGCAAAGCCTTCCCCCACCTAAGCCACTGGACGCCCATGCTCAAGTTCCAGTTCAGGACATATATAGGGCTGCAACTTGGCCTTCAATCCATACTTTCATGCCGCACTATGCCATTGACCAGCAGGCAAGAAAAGATGGTGCTGTAGGTAGAGCAGTTCGACAACCCATAATGTGCTAACTCAGACTGCACCTCCTTAGGAGTAGCTTGGGGGGGTCACTTGATTGGAATCAACGTGAACAAGCACTTGAAGAAAAAATAGTTACTCACCTCTTGTAACTAATCTGTGGTGTTCTTGTCCACTCCAATATCTGTCCATCCTCTCTTGGGGTATGTCTAGACGATAGGCTTTTGTCGACAGAAGTTTTGTCGACAAAGTGTCTGTCAGCAAAGAGCATCTAGACTACATCCAGTTCTGTTGATAAAGCAAGCTGCTTTGTCGACATGAGAGTGTAGACTCAAAGGACAGTGTAGATGCAATAACACCTTCTGTCAACAGAACTCTGTCAACAAAAGGCGTTATTCCTCGTAGAATGAGGTTTACCACCTTCGACAAAACTGCCAAGTTCTGTCGATGTTATGTCAACAGAACTCGGCGGTAGTGTAGACGCAGGTATAGTTTTGTCAACAAAAGTCCACTTTTGTCGACAAAACCCTGTAGTCTAGACACACCCTTGGAGTAGTCAGCAAGAAGAAACTGAGGGGCAGTCAGGTCAGCAGTCATATATAGCATGCTATACCAGCGCTACTCCAGGGGGCTTCCCAGCTGATCTGATGGATGCTGCTAGGCTAGGGGAATACATTTCTGATGTTTGCACACATGATGTGTATACACCCGATTGGAATGGATATGAACAACACATCTCAAAGAACAACATTTATGAGAGGTCAGTATCCGTTTTTTATATGTATAATTTTTATTTTTGAATACTTGTATATTAGGGATGTTAACTAACATGTATTTGTGTAAACATGTAACCACTGGATTTTTTAGTGGTTACACATTTACATGCCGGGGGAGCAGGCAAGAGCCATTTCGCCATGAGCACTGTCTCTTGCCTGCCCCCCGCCGCTGCCTCTGATAAAGAGGCAGCAGTGCAGGGGTGGGAAGAGGCGGCTCTGTAGGAGCCAATATGCACAGGGAGCCAGCTTGAAAGCTGCTTCCCTTGTGTACCAGCTCTCATTTGCCTCCCCTCCCAACCCTCCACGTTGCTGCCTCTCTACTGAGAGGCAGCAGCATGCAGGGGAGGAGGCAGCTCGGGGAAAGCCGACTTAAAAGCCAGTTTAGAGATAGCAAGGGTGTGCGTGTAGACATTAGGATTAACTGATAAACCCAGGTTTATTGGTTAATAGTGTAAACATCTACATGCTAACATCCTTATTTGATATATGATAAAAGTGCTGCTTACTATGTGAACGCTCAAAATGTTGTCTTCATTTTGCAAAGTGCAATTTCCTTGCTTTTAAGCTGGTTCCCTCCGAGCACTGGCTCCTTCTTGCCCCTCCTCCCTATGCTGCTGCCTCTGTGGGAGGTAGGGGAGGGCAGGCAGCTCTATGGAAGCCAGCTTGTTTGGAGAGCCATCTTAAAAGCTAGCTCCCTGTGCGTACTGGCTCCCATCTGTCCTCCCCCCAACCCTTGTGCTACTGCCTCTCTGAGAGGCAGCAGTGCTGAGGGTAGTTGATTCCGTGGGAGCCAGCACACACAGGAAGCCAGTGTAAAAGCCAGTTCCCCATGGACACTGGCTCCTGCCTCCCTGTATCAGAGGCAGCAAGTGTGGAGGGGGCGGTGAATGTGGACGTTAGGATTAACCAATAAGACCAGGCTTATTGGTTAATCCATGTAAACAACTACACGCTAGTATCCCTATTTTTATATGATAGAAGTGCTGCTCACTGTGTGAACATTAAGAATGTTGTCTTCGTTTTGCATTGTGCAATTTCTTTGTTTCTGTAGGCTCAAGTTGGACTTTTGACATACACATTTGTTCCATTTTCTTTTTAATGCCATAGATAATAAACAAGCAAGTAGCAATAAAAGAGTAATGTAACATCTTTCAAGTTTAATATTAGGCTTCACTTTGGCCAAGCACTTATGTGTACGTGCTTAAATTCATCCCTGTTCAACAAAGCACTTAAACATGTTCTTAAATGGAATTTAAGCACATTCTTAAATCTTTTGTAAAATCAAGGCCATAGTCTCATCCTAGATTATACATTCAGAATATTTATCTTTGTTTAACAATTGGCAGGAAATGTGCTGGTTTTAATTAGTTTAGTTGGGTGAAATCCTATGTCTGTTGAAATCAGTGGAAGTCAGTGGGGCTAGATGTTAGCCTTGGAGCATGATACAAGAAGTGTGGTATGGAAAATTTACATTATGTTTCTAAAGAATGTCTCTAGTTTATTAATCTAGATAAGCACAGTAAGTATAATAATATGTTGAAATAAATCTTATAAGTTCCTTTCATTGTTGAAATTGTATTGCGATGCAGTAATATATTAAACCCGAAAGCAATATTTCTGTAATCTCTAACAGTAAAATGTCATAATAATTTACAACAGCCAGAGAATAGCAATAAACTTTCCATTCTTCTTTACAGATCACAGAACTTTTGGATGTTTCAATGGAATTGGGGTGCTTCTTAGCTGGAGCATTGATCTCTTCTCAGGGTCACATGATTACTGAAGAGGTTATGTCCTGTATTGAACCAATACGTGACTTTCTTGCCATCATTTTCTTTGCATCTATAGGTAACTTTTTAAGAAAGTTGGTTAAAAAGTATTAAACTGCAAGTCTATGCTGAAGAGTATGTGTGGAGGTTTACAGGGGTTTTATTTTGTGAAAATATTACGTATCACCTGAACTTACTAATGTTTTATTTTTAAATATAGTATTGAAATATTTTATGGGTGTTTAAATCTGTAATGTTAACTCTGGCCTCTTACTGGCATTTAAAAAAATAAAATTTTTGAATATTTGTTAAATCTCTTAAATGAATAGGAGCTCTTTTGCACACAGAGTTAAAATGTTTTCAGTTAAAGCAGTTAAACCATGCCTGCCCGCTCCCCTCCCCCCCCCCCCCCCCTCCCCCCCGCCGCTTGGTACTCTTCTGTTTTTATTCCCTTCCTTGGATTTTTGTTCTTATTATTAAAATTAATTTATACTGATCGGTCAGATTGTTTAATAGGCAATGCTTAAAGAGCATCCTTTTTTAAGGGGAGGAGGAATTTTTCAGGCTAGAATAAAACTTCTTGGTATGTGCATGTGACTGGGTTGGATATTCATAGCTAAAAGTTCTTGGCTGAACTTTTAAACAACCAAGGGACATTTCTAAAAACCCAACCTCAAGACCTGCCACATCCTCAAGCTTGGGTGCATCTTCCCCTTCCCTTATTGCCCCTCTCAATGGCCTTATTGGGATCCTTCGTCTGCCTACTGTCAGCAGTTCTCCAAGGCACCTAGCTCCTGAATTGAGCATCAGAGTCTGTGCTCTTCTGTTCCTTCCACTCCTCCATTTCAGTCCCCACCAGATGAAGAGCTGTTGGAAAAACAAGAAAAAAGAGCTGACTTTTGTCCTCCTCCCATGAGGCATTTATTTTTTTCTCTTACACACCTACCCACCCACCTTAGGTGATTTTAGACAATCTCAGGACCTAATGAATAGTCACTAACGTTCCCTTGGAAGAAATCCAAGAGTTTCCAATAGAGACTATTGGATATGCTTGATAATCCCACTTCTACTCAAGTAGCCTTGCCCATAAATGAGTCTTTGGTGGAGCCCACAAAAACAATTTAGCAAATCCTTGCCACTGTGCCACCAACCTGTAAGAGGACATGATACAAAACATTCCTGCCAGAGGTTAGCATTTTTCTTCACACATCCAGCCCCCAACTCTTTGGCTGTGGATTCTCTGAATGAATGCAATAGACATCATTCAAAAATGACCCCTCCCTTCCACCACTATAACGATCTAAATCATTTGGACTACTTTGGTTGCTAGAGCTAATCATCTGTCACTGTGCAGTTCAGAATTGCTAATTATTATAGAATCATAGACAATTAGTGTTGGAAGAGACCTCAGGAGGTCATTTAGTCTAACTCACTGCTCAAAGCAGGGACAACCTCAACTAAATCATTCCAGACATGGCTTTGTCAAGTCTCACCTTATAAATCTAAGGATGGAGATTCCGCCATCTCCCTAGGCAACTCATTCCAGTACTTCACCACCCTCCTAGTGAAATAGTTTTCCTAATATTCAGCCTAGACATCCCATGCTGCAACTTGAGACCATCGCTTCTTGTTTTGTCACCTTCCACCATTGAGAATAGCTTGGTTCCATCCTCTTTGGAACCCCCCTTCTGGTAGTTGAAGGCTGCTATCAAATCCTCCCTAATTCTTCTGCAGACTAAATTAACCCAATTCCGTCAGTTTCACCTCATAAGTCATGTGCCCCAACCCCCTAATCATTTTTGTTGTCCTCTACTGGACTCTCCAGTTTGTCCTCATCCTTTCTGTAGTGAAGGGCCCAAAACTGGACACAGTATTCCAAATGTGACCTTATCAGGATTGAATAGAGGGGAATAATCACTTTCCTCAATCTGTTGGCAATGCCTTCTTGGCAACAAGGGCACACTGTTGGCTCATATTCAGCTTCTCATCTACTGTAATCCCCAGGTCCTTTTTTTCATAACTGCCGCTTAGTCAGTCGTCCCCAGCCTGTGGCAGTACAAGGGATTCTTTTGTATTAAGTGCAAGACTTTGCACTTGTCCTTGTTGAACCTCATCAGATTTCTTTTGGACCAATCCTCTAATTTGTTTATGTCTCTCTATACACTGTCCCTACTCTCCAGCATATTTGTCTCTCCCCCTCATCTTCGTGTCATCTGCAAACTTGCTGAGGGTGCAATCTGTCCCCTCATCCATATCATTAATGAAGATGTTGAACAAAACTGGCCCCAGGACAAATCTGTGAGGCACTCCACTTGATACTGGCTGCCAACTAGACATTGATCTGTTGATCACTAACTCTTGAGCCTGACTATTCATCCATCCATCTTATAGTCCGTTCCTCCAAGCCATACTACTTTAACTTGCTGGCAAGAATACCTGTATCAAAACTTTTGCTAAAGTCAAAATATATCGTGTCCATTGCTTTTTCCTATATCCATAGAGTCAGTTATCTCATCATAGAAGGCAATTAGATTGGTAAGACATAACGTTCCCTTAATGAATCCTTCTGGCCACAGTCTGCACCTGGTACCCAGCTCTTTCCTCCCCTCAATCTTATATATTTCTGCAGGTCAGGGAGCCCACCCTAGCATGGGATTTAAATTTGATCCTTAACAGTCAGGTGAAACCTCTGTTTGAGCCACTTGTCACTTGATGAAAACAGTTTTGCTGGTGGTTATCACCCCTTCTTGCATAGTTGGTGAGGGTTGCATAGGGTTGATGGCTAACTCTTCCTACGGAGTTTTCTTTAAAGCCAAGGTATCTCTCTGACTACATCTTTGGCTTTTAGCACAGGTAACCTTGGATTTTCATATCAAGGTACCAGTTTTTCATCCTCGACCTCACTGGTTTAGGGAGGAAGCTGTTCTTCACACCTTGGCTGGCAGGAGGTTTAACCTTTTATTCTTCTTCGAGTGGTCGCCGTGGGTGCTCCACTCTAGGCATCGGGCTCGTCCCGGCACCGCTGGTCGGAGGTTTTTACAGCCGTAGTTGGCCGGACCACGCATGTGTGTTTAGCGCCACGCGCCGTTCGCGTCCTTTCCGATGTCGCGCGGTCCGGCCCCCCGCCAGTTCCTCTCAACCGTCCTCGGTTGCTGGTGGAGCTCCCTTCTTCTCCTAAGAGAGAAAGCTGGTTTCTGTAGAAAAAAGTTGTTTATTAGTGTTGTATAGTTCATAGTTAGTAAGTTAGTTGTTCCTGTGAGTTGTTCCTTTTAGTTATTAAAAAAAAAAAAGGTTTAATTAGTTGTTAGGCATAGTTAGTGTTAGTTAGCTTCTTAGTTGATTAATCAGGGTCCTCCTTTATACCTGGCCCCATTATGCCTGGTTCGCCAGGATTTAGGAAGTGCTCCCTGTGTAGGGACGCGATGCTGGCCTCAGACGGCCACACCACCTGTATTTGATGCCTCGGGGAGTCGCATGTTCCCCAAAAGTGTACCCACTGCTCAAAGTTAACCGCAAGAGCACGTAGGGACAGGGAAATGCGTTTGAAACTCATACTCTTTGACGAGGCACTACAGCCTTCGGACGCTACCCCTTCGGGCTTGGCAGAAGCGGAGAGCGTCATCCCCGGGGCATTGGCCTCAAAGAAGAAATGAGCCTCTCCCGCTCGTTCCTTACCCACTGCTCCCATGCCTAGAGTCAGCCAGGGAGATAAGCTGGGCACTTCGGGAATCATCCCGCGGCCTCCTAAGCCTCTGGTACCGGCTGGTCCCAGAGCACTTGCGCCATCGGCACATGCCGCATCGGCACCGGCGCTGTCGTCTGCACCGAGGGCCTGGCACGGACGAAGTGCGGCCCCGGAGTGGGGCTACCTGGCAACAGCACCGGGCACAGCGCCATGAGAGCCGCACGTATCGGCACCGGCGGCGGCACTACGGGAGGCACATGTGATGGCGCCGAAGGCGGCACCGCAGAAGCCATGCGAGGCGGCACTGAGCACGGCACCGCGGAGAGGGCGCAACTCAGCACTGGACACGGCACCGGCACCAGAGACGACTTCTCCATCTTCGTCCACATCACACTCGCCGGCATTACTGATAGAGGAGCGGGCTCAAACTCCAACAGGGGGACAACCAGATGATGAGTCTGATACAGGAATCACACCAGTTCCTACGAAGGCAGCCAGAAAGTCAGTACCACGACTCCCTTCGGTCTCCCCATCCCCGGTTTTCTCCCCTGCACCATCCCTGTCACCTCTGCGGCAGCGTTCTCCACAGAGGAGGTCTCACGCTGAGCCAGAGTCCTGCCACCGATGCAGCCCTCGGTCTCCACGGCGCCGATGGAGCTCCCGTTATACTCCACATGAGTTCAGACTTTCTTCACCACAGTGTGGGTTTTCACCCCACAGGTCTCATTCTCCGAGCCGCTCTCCCTCTGTTACTTATCGTAGTACACATGGGAGTGTTTATTCGTCAAGGAGATCATCTCCAGCATATTCAGACCGCTATTATGGGCATCATTATACCTCCCATAGGCATATAAGATCTCACTCGCATGCCCTTTCGTGTTGCTGTCACTCCTTCTCTTACCAGCAGTACTCACCACCGGTGTAGATCCAGCAAAAGACCCAACCACCGCCGCCACCTTCCAACGCCCCTTCGGTTCCGACACATCACTCCAAATCAGAAGAAGGGTAGATATCAGACACGGACGACCAGCCTCGTGATGCCTCTCCTACTGATCTCTCCTCATCCTCTCCAGACGAAGCCATGTTTGCGGGGGATACTTCACCCCCGGATGATACGCGAGAGTTTCAAGACCTCTTTAAAAGGGTGGCGGAATCTCAGAAGGTGCAATTAGCAGAAGTTCAATCCAAGCAGTACAAGCTGCTAAAGAATTTGCACCCGAGGCAACAGTCTAAGATTGCGCTCCCAATAGATGAAGCCATTCTGGAGTCAGCTGCGGACATATGGGATACCCCAGCGTCGACCACATCAATGTCTAAGCATGTTGACAAAAAGTATTTCGTGCCATCAAAGGGCTTAGAATTCCTCTTCACCCACCCGCAGCCTAATTCTCTGGTGGTAGATGCAGCCCTACAAAGAGCAAAGAATCTGAAAGTAAAGAGCATGGGAGCGGATAAGGACGCAAAGAAACTAGACATATTTGGGCAGAAGGTATACTCATCTTCCACACTTCTCCTCCGTATCGTGAACGACACGGCCCTGTTGTCAAATCACAGCTTTGACAACCTCGCAAAAGTAGTCGATATTGCGCAGCGCATCCCAGAGGCTGATAAGACACTCTTGCGTGCCATAGTACAGGGGGGTTATGCATGTTCCAGGGCAAACCTTCAAATTGCCATGGATGTGGCTGATATGGCAGCGTGATCCGTAGCGACTGCAATAGCCATGAGAAGGGCCTCTTGGCTAGCGACAGCAGGTGTCCTGAAGGAGTTGCAGAGTAAGGTTGAGGATCTTCCCTTCAACAAACTCAAGTTATTCGCGGAAAAGACAGACGAGGTCTTTCACACGGGCAAGGATTCTCGTACTACCTTACGCACGCTTGGAATGTATGCACCTCCCTTCCGGCGTAGACGGTATTTTCCATATCAAAGAAGATATGACTACCAGTCCCGCAGACAGCAGCAGCGTCCATTTGACCAAATGCATCCTAGCAACGACTGCAATGCAGGTGCCCCCAAATATCTCACGCGACCAACCCATCATCCTCGAAACAGCAAGTTTGACTTCTCAGTCGAGGGCATGCACACACCAATCGCTGTAACAAGCATCTCCGGCACCACACTTCTATTCCATCATCATCTCTGGACCTTTTATCAACAATGGGCCGAGATATCATCTGACAGATGGGTATTGGAGGTCATAAAATCAGGACTCACAATCCCCTTCACTTCCCTTCCTCCCACCAACCTACCTACCCCGTCCCTCTTCAGGGACCCATCTCACGAGGACCTCTTACAACAAGAAGCATACTGTCTGCTTGCCATCGGGGCTCCCGGACCAGTTCAGAGGAAGAGGGTTCTATTCGCGTTACTTCCTAATGCAGAAAAAGACAGGAGGTTGGAGACCCATCCTCGATCTACGCCGGTTGAATCATTATCTTCGAAAGCAGCGATTCAAGATGGTGACACTTACCACAATAATTCCATCTCTCGACAACAACGATTGGTTTGCAGCCCTCGACCTACAAGATGCTTATTTCCATATCACCTTGCATCCCGCGCACAGGAGATTTCTTCGATTTGTATTAGACAACGAACACTTCCAATATTGTGTTTTACCATTCGGTCTCGCATCAGCACCCAGGGTATTTTCAAAGACCCTTGCTGTAGTTGCGGCACATCGCCGCTGTCTAAGCGTCGTAATATTTCCCTATCTCGATGATTGTCTAATCAAGAGCGCAACGCAACAGGAGACCTTGCACATGGTGGCGTTGGTCAAACACACGTTCGACTCCCTCAGTCTCATAGTGAACGAGCAAAAGTCAACTCTAATCCCAACACAAAGCATAAAGTTTATAGGAGCCATCCTTGATTCCCTTGCGACGAGGGCATACCTACCACTGGACAGATTCCAGACAATCCAAAACCTGGTGCAAGTACTCGACAAGGCTCCAACAATCTCAGTTCACACTTGTCTGCGTTTACTGGGCCACATGGCTGCTACCACCTTTGTTGTTCCTCACGCACGACTTCATTTACGGAACCTGCAACACTGATTGGCAACTGCGTACATACCTACAAAGCACAGTATTCACAGGATAGTAACTCCGCCGTCTCATGTTCGAATATCCCTCCGCTGGTGGACAAAAACGCAAAACCTCATGATGGGAGTTCCTTTTCATCATCCGCAACCATCCGTTCAGATAACAACGGACGCCTCCCTCATCAGATGGGGCGCTCACATGAAGGACAAGCGCATATAAGGCAAATGGTCGCTTGCCAAGAGGTGTCTTCACATAAACCTCCTAGAGCTGAGAGCTGTCTTCCACGCATGCAGGCACTTCCTCCTACACCGGGTGCTCGCGAGGCGACCGGGTGCTCGCGAACAGGGTGAGTGCTAACAGGAGGGAGTTTTGAGAGGCTCTCCTGGAGGAGGAGAAGGAAGGAGCAAACTAAAGCACCTTGGGGTAAGTGGCTGCTTATATTTGGAGGTTTTGGGCTTGTGTGTGTTTGTTTGGAGTTTGTTTGTTTGTTTGGAGCGTTTGGAGTGCTGAGCTGAGTGTGTTTGTTTGTTTGTTTGAAAGGCCGTGTGCTCAGGCAGGCAGGCAGGCAGTTGGAAGCTGATTAGGTTTGAATTGAAACACCGTGTGCTGATTGGCTGAGCTGTAGGCAGAGGGAGGAGCTATCAGGGAGGCTGAGCACTTAAACCCTGCTGGTAAGCGACCAGGGAGCTTTGCGACCGGGTGCTCGCGAACAGGGTGAGTGCTAACAGGAGGGAGTTTTGAGAGGGGAGTTTTGGGGGGAGCCAGTGACTTCTATTGCCCTTAAACTAAATCCTTTATAACAACCTCTATCTGAAACATTTAATTAACCCTCATATATAATTAGAGTAGGAAATGGAGGCAGAAGCCCAGCAGCAGAGTGGGGGCTATCCTGTTTATTGTGTCGAGTGCAGTATGTATGACTACCTACCCTGTGGGTGGGTGGCGTATGTGTGCGCTCGATGCAAGGAGCTCCTGGCCCTCAGAGACCGAGTGCGTGCTTTGGAGGCCAGGGTGGCTGAACTGGAAGAGCTAAGGAAGGCAGAGGTGTTTGTGGATGAGACTTTCCGGGACATAGTAGGGCTGTCCCACCTCCAATCTGACAGTCCTGATGCTGTTACGGAGGATGAAAGGCTCAGGGAAGGAGAGCAGTCAATGGGAGCAGAGGGAAACCATCCCATAGTTGGGACCCTCCTTCCAGAGGGTGATGTTGTATCCTCTCGTGCCGAGGATACTTCTCCGGGGGAGGGAGCTCCAGCTGTTAGGAAGAAGCAGGTTTTAGTAGTGGGGGATTCGATCATTAGAAATATAGATAGTTGGGTTTGTGATGACCGGGAGAACCGTATGGTTACTTGCCTGCCTGGTGCGAAGGTTGCGGATCTCTCAAGGCATCTAGACAGACTTATGGGCAGTGCTGGGGAGGAGCCGGTCGTCGTGGTACATGTTGGTACCAATGACATAGGGAAGGGTAGAAGAGATGTTCTGGAGGCCAAATTTAGGTTACTAGGAAAGAGACTGAAATCCAGAACATCTTTGGTGGCATTCTCTGAAATGCTTCCAGTTCCACGCGCAGGGCCAGATAGACAGGCAGAACTTCAGAGTCTCAATGCGTGGATGAGACGATGGTGCAGGGAAGAGGGGTTTAGATTTATTAGGAACTGGGGACACTTTTGGGGTAGGGGGAGCCTATACAGGAATGATGGGCTCCACCTAAATCGAGGTGGATCCAGACTGCTGGCATTAAACATTAAAAAGGTCGTAGAGCAGTTTTTAAACTAAGAGGTGGGGGAAAGCCGATTGGTGCGGGGGAGCACCTGGATCGGACGGAGACTTCTCTTACACGAGGCTCCATAGGTAGGGATTCCCTAGAAGTTAGTCAGATAGGGAACGTGGGAAATAATATATGGGCAAGATCAGATGTGAAACAATCGTGCATAAAAAAATCCAATGTGTCTGAGAAAGGCGGACATATAAATAGTGGTAGTTTTCTAACATGCTTTTACACTAATGCTAGGAGTCTGTCTAATAAGATGGGTGAACTGGAGTACCTCATATCAAAAGAGGAAGTTGACATAATAGGCATCTCAGAAACATGGTGGAATGAGGACAATCAGTGGGACACTATCATACCGGGATATAAATTATATCGGAAAGACAGAACAGGTCGTGCGGGTGGCGGAGTGGTACTATATGTGAAGGATAATATAGAATCAAATGAAGTAAAAATCCTAAAGGAATCAAAATGTTCCATAGAATCATTATGGATAACAATTCATTCCTCTACTATGAATATGGCATTAGGAATATATTACCGACCACCTAACCAGGACAGTGATAGTGATGCTGAAATGATAAGGGAGATTAGAGAGGCTACCAAAATAAAAAACACAGTAATAATAGGAGATTTCAATTATCCCCATATTGATTGGGTGCATGTCACCTCAGGACGGGATTCAGAGATTAAATTTCTTGATGCCTTAAATGACTGCTTCTTGGAGCAGCTAGTACAGGAACCCACAAGGGGAGAGTCGATTCTCGACCTAGTCTTGACTGGAACGCAGGATCTGGTCCAAGAGGTAACTGTTACTGGACCGCTTGGAAATAGTGACCACAATATAATAACTTTTAATATTCCTGTGTTGGGAAGAACACCGCAGCGGTCAAACACTCTGGCATTTAATTTCAAAAAGGGGAATTACACTAAAATGAGGAAGCTAGTTAAACAGAAACTAAAAGGGAGAGTAATTAAACTAAAATCCCTGGAAGCTGCATGGGAACTGTTTAAAGACACCATACTAGAGGCCCAACTTAAATGTATACCCCAAATAAAAAAACACAGTAAGAGACCTAACAAAGAACCACCATGGCTAAACAGCCATGTTAAAAAGGCAGTGAGAGAGAAAAGGGCAGCTTTTAAAAAGTGGAAGTCAAATCCTAGTGAGGAAAATAGAAAGGAACATAAACACTCCCAAATTAAGTGTCATAATGTAGTAAGAAAAGCCAAAAAAGAGTTTGAGGAACAGCTAGCCAAAAATTCAAAAAATGATAGTAAAATGTTTTTTAAATACATTAGAAGCAGGAAGCCCGCTAAAAAAGCAGTGGGGCCCTTGGATGATAAAGATATAAAAGGAGCGATCAAGGAAGACAGTGCCATTGCGGAGCGATTAAATGATTTCTTTGCTTCAGTCTTCACGGCTGAGGATGTTACAGAGGTTCCTAAATCTGAGCCAGCCTTTTTAGGTGACAAATCTGAGGAACTCACTCAGATTGAAGTGACATTAGAGGAGGTTATGGAATTAATTGATAAGCTGAATAGTAACAAGTCTCCGGGACCAGACGGCATTCACCCAAGGGTTCTGAAAGAACTCAAAGGTGAAATTGCGGAGTTATTAACAGTGGTTTGTAACCTATCCTTTAAATCCACTTTGGTACCAAATGACTGGAAGATGGCCAATATAACACCAATATTTAAAAAAGGCTCTAGAGGAGATCCTGGCAATTATAGACCGATAAGTTTAACATCAGTACCAGGCAAATTAGTAGAAACACTAGTAAAGAGTAAAATTGCAAGGCACATAGAAGAGCACGAATTGTTGGGCAAAAGTCAGCATGGTTTCTGCAGAGGGAAGTCGTGTCTAACTAATCTGTTAGAATTCTTTGAAGGGGTTAATAAACATGCGGACAAGGGGCACCCAGTGGATATAATATACCTAGATTTCCAGAAAGCCTTTGACACGGTCCCACACCAAAGGCTTTTACGTAAATTAGGTGGTCATGGGATAGGAGGAAAGGTCCTTTCATGGATCAAGAATTGGTTAAAAGACAGAAAACAAAGGGTGGGAATAAATGGTAAATTTTCACAATGGAGGAGGGTAACTAGTGGTGTTCCCCAGGGGTCAGTACTGGGACCAATCCTGTTCAACTTGTTCATCAATGATCTAGAAAATGAGGTAAGCAGTGAGGTGGCCAAGTTTGCAGATGACACAAAGTTGTTCAGGACAGTCAAAAGCAAAAGGGATTGTGAAGAACTACAAAAAGATCTCAGCAAACTGAGTGATTGGGCAGCAAAATGGCAAATGAAATTTAATGTGGGTAAGTGTAAGGTAATGCATGTTGGAAAAAATAACCCAAATTACACGTACTACATGATGGGGTCAAATTTAGCTACGACAGATCAGGAAAGGGATCTTGGAGTTATAGTGGATAGTTCTATGAAGACATCCACGCAGTGTGCAGCGGCAGTTAGTAAGGCAAATAGGATGTTAGGAATTATTAAAAAAGGGATAGATAATAAGACAAAAGATATCATACTTCCCCTATATAAAACTATGGTACGCCCACATCTCGAGTACTGCGTGCAGATGTGGTCTCCTCACCTCAAAAAAGATATATTGGCATTAGAAAAGGTTCAGAAAAGGGCGACTAAGATGATTAGGGGCTTGGAAAGGGTCCCATATGGGGAGAGGCTAGAGAGACTGGGACTTTTCAGTTTGGAAAAAAGGCGATTGAGGGGCGATATGATAGAGGTATATAAAATCATGAATGGTGTGGAGAAAGTGATTATAGAAAAATTATTTACCTTTTCCCATAATACAAGAACTAGGGGACACCAAATGAAATTGATGGGTAGTAGGTTCAAAACTAATAAAAGGAAATTTTTCTTCACACAGCGCACAGTCAACCTGTGGAACTCCTTGCCCGAGGAGGCTGTGAAGGCCAGGACTCTATTAGGGTTTAAAAAAGAGCTTGATAAATTTTTGCAGGTTAGGTCCATAAATGGCTATTAGCCAGGGATAAAGTATGGTGCCCTAGCCTTCATAACAAGGGCAGGAGATGGATGGCAGGAGATAAATCACTTGATCATTGTCTTCTGTTCTCCTTCTCTGGGGCACCTGGCATTGGCCACCGTCGGCAGATGGGATGCTGGGCTCGATGGACCTTTGGTCTGACCCAGTATGGCCATTCTTATGTTCTTATGTTCTTATGTTGGTACCTCCGTCAGAGTGCTGATGGACAACGTAGCCACAATGTACTACATAAACACACAAGGAGGAGCAAGATCACGCTCCCTATGTGCCGAAGCGGTGCGGTTCTGGAACTGGTGCATACGGAACAACATCACCATAACAGCATCTTATTTACCTGGCACCATCAATGTCATTGCGGACTCTCTCAGCAGGTGTTTTCCCCAAGATCATGAATGGGAAATAAGAACAGATATACTCCTACGAGTTTTTTACAGATGGGGAACAGCGGTAGTGGATCTGTTTGCCACTCCCGACAGTGCGAAATGTCCCCTATTTTGCTCCAGAGCAGATATCGGCAGGGCTTCTCTCGGCAATGCTCTTCTAACTACCTGGAAGAAGACGCTCCTATACGCGTTCCCTCCGACGGTCCTCATCCCCAGCGCGTTGGACAAAATCAAAATGGAGGCAGCAACAGTCATCATGATAGCCCCAGCCTGGCTGAGGCAAACGTGGTATCTGCTCTTATACAAAATGTCACGCGTACTACCTTGGCCTCTCCCTCCCCACCCAGACCTTGTCTCACAGGAGCGAGGCTCTCTCCTACACCCCAGATTGGACTCACTACATCTGACAGCATGACTGCTAACTGGCTCAGAGAGGGAGAAACCCTTTGCTCGGACCATGTCAAAATGATACTGATACACAGCAGAAGGTCATCTACACAGAATGGTTACCTTGGAAAGTGGTGTAGATATTCCCAATGGCGTTTTCGTAACAACATCGAGCCACAGACCTCTCCTTTGCACCAAATCCTCGATTACGTCATTCACCTGCAGAGTTCGGGGCTTTCCCTCTCATCCCTGAAAGTACATTTAGCAGCGATTAATGCTTTCCACTGTCCTGTAGAGGGTTACTTGGTGTTCGCTCATCAAACCACGAAAAGATTTTTAAAGGTCTGATGAAGACCACCCCTCCCTCTTGGAATCTGGATCGATACCATCATGCACCCTCCATTCGAACCACTAGCGACTATCCCATTACAAATGTTGACTATGAAGCTAGCTTTTCTGCTTGCAATTACATTGGCACGCAGAGTTAGTGAGCTGGCGGCATTAATGGCAACTCCGCCTTTCACGTCCTTTTCCAAAGACTCAGTTACATTACGTTTTCACCCTGCTTTTACTCCCAAGGTCTGCTCTTCTTTTCACATTAATGAGCCCATCGTTCTTACATCCTTCTATCCGAAATCTCATTCTTCACGGAAGGACGCCTTACTACACATGCTCGACGTTCGCCGAGTGCTTTCCTTTTATATAGAAAGAACCCAACAGTGGTGGCAGACAGACAGACTTCTAGTTTCCATTGCACAGCGCTCCAAGGGCAATGCACTTTCTAGCCAGCGTATTGCCAGACTCATTGGTCTCTGTATTACCACCTGTCACTCTATATGGAGCAGACCCCTTCCTTCACAACCGAATACACTCTCTACAAGAGCAGTAGCGACCTCCACAACTTTTGCCCGCGGAGTCCCCCTCAGTGACATTTGTCATGCAGCTACCTGGTCTTCCAGTACTTCTTTCATGCGACACTACGCAATAATACAACGTTGGGCCACGGACGCGGCAGTAGCATCTGCAGTTCTATCAGTTGCAGAAAAGCATTGATCTGGAGCGCACGCATTGGCACTGCTTTATAGTCACCTAGAGTGGAGCACCCACGGGGACCACTAGAAGAAGAAGTTACTCACCTTGGTGCAATAATGATGGTTCTTCAAAGTGTATCCCAGTGGGTGCTCCACATCCCGCTCTCCTCCCCGCTCTGGGTCCTCTCTTTATTTCTCATTGCAGATACCGAGCAGTGAGAGGAACTGGCGGGGGGGCCGGACCGCGTGACGTCGGAAAGGGCGCGAACAGCGCGTGGAGCTAAACGCGCATGCGTGGTCCGGCCGACTACAACTGTAAAAACCTCCAACCAGCGGCGCCGGGATGAGCCCGACACCTAGAGTGGAGCACCCACGAGGACACACCTCGAAGAACCATCGTTACTGCACCAAGGTGAGTAACTTCTTCTTTAGACAGGACTAGGCCCTTTCATGCCTTTCCTACATTGTCTCTTTTATAGACAGTTAAAAGGATGTCTATGTTCACTCAAAGACATTCCAGATTAGCCTCTATTTGAATTCTCTTCTGCCGCAAAGCTGGTAACATCCAATGCCCTCCTCCTTGGGCTACAGCCCATTCTACCTGATTTCAGTCCACTTCTGTATGCTTTCTGAAAAAAGTACCTATTGGAAAAAAATTGTAAAGCTGCCACATTGACTCCATCCACACTTTCTCAAAGTACTATGCGTCAGTGTGTGCATCTCAGGAAGATGTTGCCTTTCAGACAGTCTTAGACCTTGCTCCAAACACCCACCTCCTTTTGAGGAGTACTTCTTAAGAGGCACTTGAATTGAAGCACCTGTAAGGCTGTTACTCAGAAAAGGAAAAGTACCTTGTACAGTACCTGGAGTTTTTGAAGATTTTTTTTTCAGATTGATGCTCCACCATACGCCCTCCTTTCCTGCTTCAGAATCTTCTTTACATGGGACTGAGAAGGAACAAAGTGTGGTTCGTGCATCACAGCCCCATATACCCTTGATAGTGTATGAGGCATGAGAATAACTAGAGTGTGCGTGGACAAAACAGGCATTGCTATTACTTAGAAAAAATCTTTGATCAAAGAGGTATGGGCACATGTGCAGCTGAAGTGGAACACTCATAGGGACAAACGTTTGAAGAACTCCAATTATTTTACAAGATAAGAAATCTTTCCTTTTATTGTAGCTTTTCCCCCAGAAAAAACAGACAAAAACAAATCACAATTACCCTGTAACGTGGCAATATTGTTCTAGTGACTTCCACAGATGTATTTAAGAAAACCATTATAAAGAAAACCAGTTAGGATTTCATCATTCATGTTCAGAAATATATATATAAATATTCTTGTGTTGTATTCACTATGATTGGAAACTGATATGGTAAAGCAATAATATGTGTCACCTATTCTTGATTTTTTTCTTATAGGGCTTCATGTTTTTCCTACTTTTGTGATATATGAACTCACAGTCTTGCTATTTCTCACATTATCAGTGGTAATAATGAAGGTACCCTTTTTCTTTATCTCATCATAATATAGTTATTTTAAGTGCTTCATGCTATACAATATATGTAATACTTAATCAGAAGTGCTTAAATATAGATCGTCAGTGTGGCACAGATTTTTTTCTGATTACTCTCTGTGTGTGTAATATAGTAAATACTTTTATATAATAATACTAGCATTTTTTATCAGTAGATCTCAAAGCATTTCACAATATTTAATGTATTTATCACAACACCCCTGTGAAATAGGGAAATATATGAAGTATTATTACTGACGAATGTCAGGTTTTTTGCTATATATTCTGTATTTTTTTTCTTAGTATTATATGTTGATGTGAGACTCCCAGTAATGAATGGGATTTTTTAATATTAAAGGGGGCTGTTAAATTTAAAATGGCATCCATTTTTCTAGATTAAGCGGGATGTATGCCGGCATTATCAAATCCTTTCACTATAGCAAATGCTGTACTGCTTTTAGACTGTATAAAGGAGTATTTTTCAAAGTGGACCATGGGCCCTCTTTGGAAAAGCTGCTAGCAGGCCTGTGCCACTGTGTTTACTTAAAGGGTCCACAGCCATGGAGCCTCACAGCTCTCATTGGCTCTAGTTTGCTGTTTCCAGCCAAGGGGAGCCACAGGATGTGGCATGGCCCAGGCCACTATTTCCCATGGTTCCCCTTGACTGGAAATAGGGTTGCCAGATGTCCGGTATTCTACCGGACAGTCTGGTATTTGCGCTCTTTGTCTGGTTAAAAAAAAAAAAAAATCAGAGAATACTGCTGGACATGTGCAAAGTCCGGTATTCTCTGATTTTTCCGGCTGCGCACCGGACGGAAGCCTGGTGTGGGTGCGGGGAGCAGCTGGAAGGTGGGGCCATGATCGGCACTAGAAGCCTGTGATTGCGCAGAAGCCTGGCAGGGGCGGGGGGAGTGGCTGGGGCTCCCAGCCACTCCCCCCACCCCTGCCAGGCTTCTACGCAATCACAGGCTCCCAGCGCCGATGGCGGCCCCACGTCCCAGCCTGGGAGTCCCAGTTGGTAGGCGGGGCTGCGATCGCCGCTCTGGGTGTTTCAGAAGCCAGTCCCAGCCACTCCCCCCGCCCCTGCCAGGCTTCTGAAGCGCCCAGAGCGGCGATCGTGGCCCCGCCTCCCAGGTGGGGACTCCCAGCTGGTTGGTGGGGCCACGATCGCCGCTCTGGGCACTTCAGAAGCCTAGCCAGGGCAGGGGGAGTGGCTGGGAGTCCCAGCCATTCCCCCTGACCCCGCAAGTCTTCTGCGCAATCACAGGCTCCCAGCGCCAATCATGGCCCTGGGAGTCTCAGCTGGGAGGCGGGGTTGCGATCGCTGCTCTGGGCGCCCCAGAACGGGGGGGTGGGGGGGCGCAGGGCTTATTATCCCATGTTCCTTTGTTGCTCGACCAAAAAATACCGCGTGTCTGGTATTTTTTGGGAGACCATCTGGCAACTCTAACTGGAAACGCGAAACAGAGCCAATGGGAGCTGTGAGGCTCCATGGCTGTAGACCCTTTACGTAAACAAAGCGGCAAAGGCCTGCTTGCAGCTTTCCCAAAGTGAGCCCATGGTGCACTTTGAGAAACACTGGATTAAAAGATTGTTAGCAAACAGTCTGATTTAAGAGTTTAAATGCACAGTAACTGTTGGTTTAGAAGACCATTGTGCTGTTCAATATATGGTAATGTAATAACTAGTATCACTGTTCTTGAATTGATTACAGAGAACATGCTGTTTTATCTAACATGCTTCTAAAAAACCTTTGTTTTTTAAAGTTTGTTTTGGCAGTGCTTGTCCTTTCTCTGATTCTGCCAAAGAGCAGCCAGTATATCAAATGGATTGTCTCAGCAGGGCTGGCACAAGTCAGTGAGTTTTCTTTTGTTCTGGGAAGTAGAGCACGTAGAGCAGGGATCATTTCTCGAGAGGTGAGCTATTTATAGATATCCAGTTCATTTTTAGTATCTGAGTAGTTTATTGGGTTTTATGTACTATGTTGTATCTGAAACATATAATCTAAATTAGTAATCTTTTGATATCATTTTGTACATGTTAAGTTAATGAAATAGGTCTACATAAATCAGAAAGTTATTTGACGCATGTAAGTCTTCATAAACAACTTTACTAATTTATTTATCATTCATATAATTTCATGTTGGGCTTCCATATTTTTAAAATGCATTTTTCCCTTTTGGGTAACTTGTTTTAATTTAGCATATAAAATATGTAAATTGAGCCCACAATATCAGCACAAAAAATGAAATAACTAAATTTACTAATTGAGATAAAGAACTCCCTTTGTTCTCTGATAGCAGTAGGTGGCATAGTTGTTGGGACTAGTTACATATAAAGGAGACTTAAAAATATAGTGTATTAGATAGGCATTCTGACTAATTGTTCTGTGTTCCCTTCTATAAAATGAAGAGTTATAAAATTGTACTTTTATACAGTAATTTCAGCCTGTATCAACAGTGATCACAGTGAAGTTTTGGAGCCCACTTGTGTGTGCATGGAGTTCGTGTTGCTTATTTTTGTGAGCTCTGAGATAAAGAATTATGGCACCTTTCCAGTGTTTGTTCTAGATAATTTTACATAGACTCATAGAAGTCTAGGACAACTGATTTTTTCCCTTCCTAAATGTAGTGCTTTGCATTTATCATTGTTGAATTTCAACCTATTTTACTTTATACCATTTCTCCAGTTTGTCCAAATCATTTTAAATTTTAATCCTATAGCGATTACATTTCTAAAAATGAACTATCCAATGTAAGACTTAAGAGTTTTTTTCTGATTTTTAAATTTAAAGTTACAATTTAAAACTCTTCAGAATGTTCAGTCATAGAGTTGTGCCCTGAGGATATATGTAAGCACTCAAGGCATGGGTTATGGCTTGATTTTTGTCAGTAAAATGGCTAGCACACTTTGTTATTAATTAATACCAGATATAGAATTTTTTTAGTATATTGGGGGCTTGGCCTTTGGTCCTGTCCCTTATTGCATCCAGTGGGTTAAATTTTTGAAATTATCCTGCATTTCACTACTTAATTTGTGTATACATTTGCATGTGAAATTGCAGGCACAGAGTTTGAGTCTAGGCTGAGGCCTCTATGGAAAGTGGTCCAGAAAGTCCCTAACTGGCATATTTCATTAACCCTCACAGCCATTCCTTAGTTTATTGAATTACTATTAATATGAACTGTAGAAAAGTAATGGCATTCTGATCTCCAATTTTCAGGTCTACCTCCTTATTTTGAGTGTAACTACTCTAAGTCTTTTGCTTGCCCCAGCACTGTGGAGAGCTGCAATTATGAAATGTGTACCAAGACCAGAAAGACGATCAAGTACCTGACAAGACTTGTACGGAAATAATACATTTCTTTGGAAAGAATCTCCTCATTGCTCATTGTGTTTCTATGCAGCTAGAAAATTGGAGGTTTTGATATTCCTGAACATGCACTTGGTTTTGAGCCTTATACTGATTTTAAGAAACAAAACACTACATTAAAAATGTTTGGTATTTTAATGATTGCACAGCTTTTACAAGAATCTTTGTCAATGTTAGAATCTGTAAGAATATTTTTTTTATTTTGATCCAATCAGCTACAGAGTAGAAATTATTTTTTTAAATATTGCATCATGCAAATCATCTTGAATATTTTGACTCGATGTGCCTTTTTATTACATTGATTTTCCTCTTGTATTACTCGTGTATCACAAAGTTTTGTTAATAAAAGAAGGGAAGAAAAAAGAAAATTCAAGTTATTTTATGGTGCCCATGGTACCTACTTATAATAACTCTTGAATGTTGATTAAATTTTTTAAAGAGCTAATATGTTTGTCTGACATCAGCCATAAAATATATTTCCTGTGGTGTATAAACATCACACTTTAAGGCAAAGATTAGGTTTAACAACTCTAGCTTTCATCTGTTTTAAGCATTAAAATATATATCCTAAAATTATGCAGCCAGTGTTGTATGATATTGTACTCTTGATTTTTGTTACATCTTTTGAAACAGATGTTACTTATTTGCTTGGGGTTGTAACTTTGATTCATTTTAATTTGTTCTCATATTTATTGACTACATTTCTGACTAAAAATTAACTGATCAGGTGTTGTCCTCACTTTTAAATAGTTTTAAGATTCGCTCCAATTATCAACCTCTCCTGTTATCGTTATACTGATTGCTTACACTTTTAAAATTGAGACCAAAATAAAATAGAACAACAAAAAAAGCCTACATATTTCAGAACTGAAAATAGATATCTAATCATTTCAGTGACTCTCTCAAAATTCTTTAGGATGGATGTAGTTAAATTATTTTACATTAAAATGATTGTGTAAATTATGTTGCACAAAAGGAGGGACAATCTGAATATGTTTTGAGAACCTGTATAACTCACAACTTTACATTTATATTGAGTAATATTGCAAGCAACTTAAAGTAGTAGTAATATACAATATAAATGTTTTAATTTGTGATATATGTATGTGCTTATGTTTTAACAAATTCTTATAATTTAGTCTGTGTAGTAAAGTACTCCTTGTGAAGCCCACTCTTTAAATGTCATAGCATAAATGAACAGAATGTAGTTTACTCTGACAAACTATGAAGATTTAGTTTTGAGTGATTTTTTTATGTTAAAAATGTTTTTGTTAAAATAGAAAGATGTAATTGCACTGCCATATTAAATATGTTTTGTGAGTCAAATTAGAAAAAATGCACATTACATATGAATTGTAGCATTTCTTAACTTGCTAATGAAATCTTGCTTTAAAAAAATCTACCATCTGAAGCCCCATTCAGTTAATAAACTTTACCATCTTTAACAGAAAAGAACTTGGAAAACTGTTTATTTTTTCATTAATTTCAGCTATAGTTTTCAGTTGCAAATCAGCATCTGGCATTCAGTTTACAGATGTAATTTAATTAGACTGGCAGCAATATTGTACATTTTTTTGAAATTTACCTCTCTTTGAGTGCTTTTCTATATGTATGCATGTGCTTGAAATTGGAATTTTGGCTAGTAGTGTCCATTGGGCCTCACCTGCACTATCCCATCATCTTGAGGGCATAAAAGGTCGAATAAGGCCAAATGACTATTAGTTCCTTAACACCTGTTGCCAGTCAACAAGGCCTTACTGGACCCTGCAAAGATTTTTGTGGCACAAACAAGCCTTGATTTCCCCAACCTCAAAAAGGGGTGACAGGAAGTTTTATGTTCCTGCCACAGGAGCTGAATTTTTATTTACCCACCCAGCACTAAACTCCTTCATGGTGGATGCAGCCCATATCAGGGGCAAGCTGACTCAATAAAAATCCATTCCCCACGAGACAGAATGGAAGGGACTGGTCATTTTGGGTAGGAAATCATATTCCTCAGCATCTGTCCAGATGAGGATAGCGAATTATTCAACATTACTAGCAAAATACACGTACCATCATTTTGAGAAAATGAAAACCTTTATTGAACAGCTGCCTGAGGACTACAAATCTTCATTCAAGTCTAACATAGATGAAGGAGTCCTCATAGCAAAAACAGCACTGCAGGCATCTCTGGCTGCATCTGACACCACCTCAAGATCTTTGGCCATGTCAGTCATAACGCATCGCGTCTCCTGGTTCCACCTCTCTGGATTCCCTAAGGAGGTGCAGAACACTGTTGAGGACCTATCCTTGGAGGAACAGAAGCTTTTTTCTGCCACCACAGATGCTTCACTGCATTCGCTCAAGGAATGCATTAAAAAACTTGGGCATGTATTTCCCTTAGCCCAAAAAGAAATTGAACCGCCTCTATCCATCCCATAGCAGGGCATCACTGTCATACTCCTCTCAGAGGAGTTATGACCTCAGACATTGGCAGAGGCAACAGAAGCGTAGACAGCATCAAGAGCAATCTTCCATATACCAGTCCTCCAACAGCAGGCAGACGTTTTGAACATCTGATTGAGGGTTCAACATAATTTCCACCAGCCAATCAGTACCGGTTCAGCCTTCAGACTTTCTACCATGCATGTTCCAGGATTTCAACAGGCAGATGGGCCTTAGAAGTCATAGCAAAAGGCCTCACGATTCCCTTCCTTACTTTTCCTCCAACCCAATCCCCTTCTCCGTCCTTCTTCAGGGACCCCTCTCATGAGTCTTTGCTCCAACAGGAGATTAACAAACTACTCACGATGGAGGCAATAGAGCTCGTACCAGCACATCAGAGAGGAAAAGGGTTTTACTCCAGATACTTTCTTACTCCAAAAAAGTCAGGGAGTTGGAGACCCATCTTGGATTTACATAGGCTAAACAAGTACTTAAAAAGGCAACGATTTACTATGGTAACCCTAGCAAAGATAATTCCAGCTCTGGAAAAAGGAAACTGGAGTTGTCTCTTGACCTACAGGATGCTTATTTCCACATAGTAATTCAGCCTTCACACAGAAAATTTATCAGATTCAATCTAAGGGATCAACACTATCAATACCAAATCCTACCATTTGGCCTGTCCTCAGCACCCAGAGTTTTCTCCCTGATCCTCGCTGTGGCCCATCTAAGAAAATCAGGAATAGTAATTTTTCCTTACCTAGATGACTGCCTGACAGTAGCTCCTACAGAACAAAAGGTCATGCAATACACCCCAGAGACAATTCAATTGTTCAGCACTCTGGGCCTTCATATAAACACACACAAGTCATACCTTATCCTACCTCAGGAGTTGGAGTTCATAGGCGCCACATTGGATTGTATACAAGCGTAGGCGCGACTACAATACAAAAGTTCCATGCATTGGCCACACTAACAAAGACAGTTATGGACAGCCCTACAACATGGGTGGTTGGTACAGGTGAGGCTGGGAGAGGCAGGCCCCCTCTGGTGAGGCCCTGCCCCCATGGAGAGGGGAGAAGGTGGGGCAGCATGCCAAGTGCACCCTGGCCTCCCCAGAGCACCAGGGATGGGAAGAGAGGTGGGGCAATGCACCGAGCGCTCCGCAGCCTCCTCAGAGCACCAGGGAGGGAAAGAGAGGTGAGGGGGCGAATGTGTGCAGCGCAGCTCCTGGAGCATCGGGGGAGGGGAAGATGTCATGTGGTTCTACCCTTCCCAGCCAGGAGCATGGGGAGAGAAAGTACTAGGGGCAGCAACATTCCGCCCCCAGAATGCCTACAGTAGGTGTTTTGGGGACAGAGTGTGGGCATGGCTGTGTCTGGTGGTTTGGGCGTCCTCAGCGTGTCCATCCATCAGGTCATGCCCGGGCCCCAAGGCTTCAAGCACTGTGAGAAGTGCCCTGTACCCTGTAGGGACCCCCATAGAGCCTGTCTCAAATGCCTCAGTGAAGCCCACTTGTCTGAGACTTGTAAGATCTGCAAAGGCTTCAAACCACATACTAAACGGGAAAGGGAGTCTAGCCTCAAGATTATCCTCATGGAGGCGGCCCTGCGCTGGTGTCTGACCCAGCATCAGCAACCCAGAGCGCATTGGCTTCAGTGTGGGAGGCACCTAGCCACTCGGCACCACTCCAGCCCGCGCCGAGACCTAGTCCAGCGGTGGATCTCCTGGAGCTCTCCACTCCAAACACCTTTGAGATGGTGAGGGGCCTGATTGAGTTGACCTCATTCCTGACCTCGGCACTGGGTCTGGTTAAGGAGTGCAACACCAGATGGCACCGGGCCCTGACTGCGGCGCCCAGCACTCCAGCCCTGGAGGAGGGAGGGCATCACTACTCCACCACGGCACCGTTGTCAGTGAACCTTGTGCTGGACCTGGTGCAGCCCCTGGGGATGGCACTGGCCCTGGCTCCCACCTCAACCCAGGCATTGACGTCAGAGTTGGTACTGGCGCAGGGGCTTCCCACGCACTGAGTGCTGGGCCCCTCAGATGTAACACCGAATGGCCTGGCACAGCCTTCAACCATGCCTCCGCCTCCCCCTCGGCACTGGGGGAAGCCTGAATTCATGGCCCAGCATGCCCTGCGCTGGGGGTTGCCAACTGCCTCCGCCACCGCACCCCCATGGTTGACATCTTGAATACTTGACCAACTCAGAGGCAAAACTGGTTTGGTCTTCACGGGGTTCCAGATCAAGGTTGCGGCACCGATCTTACTCTCGCCACCACTCCCAGCACCGCAGCACATCGGTGCACCCACACCACCACCCTGAGCAGCAGCCCTAGCCACAGCCTACCCCAGTGCTGGGGGTACAACACTCTTGGCCCCCGCAGCTCCAGGCCCTAGCTCAGTGGCCTTTTTGGAGCCCTGGGCCTACCACCAAAGCCAGGGTGCAGGGTCCTCTAGGCCGGGCTCGGTCTACTCCGGGCCCAGGGCTCCCCTTTTGGCGACTCCACTGATCCATTTCCCAATGTTGGGACAGTTTCTTCCCCCGGGGCAAGCCTCACCTGTGTAGCCTGGGAAGGATCTATAGTGAAATGTATATAGGTAAGGCTCACCAATATGATCTGAGATTCCAAGTTCATCTCCCCTATCCCAGGTTACAGCCTGTATGGTTCCACCTCTGGAGGCTCTGAGGGTCCAGAACAACAGTCACACTTACAATCAGGATATCCAGTTAAAACAAGTTTTATTATTACAGATATTAAGGTGGCAAACACAACAAAGAATATAGCACTGAGTATACAGATTAATTGAATCTCCTCTGTGGATAACATTAACAACATTTGTGTTATGAATTGGACTTATCTAAGTATACAAATCTAATTACCTAACAGGATTTCATACTCACAGAATCTTTTTTTCCCAAAGGCCGAGTGTGGAAGGACCAGCCTCCCTCCACCTGAGGGACCTTGGTGTCAGTGGAGTATGGAAAACTTAGAAGCAAGACTTAGACAGAATAAATGAATCAAGACAGAGATAGAGAGATTGAAAAGAGAACAGAGCTTGTTCTCTGACCTTGAGAGAGAACAGTGGGCACTCCAGAGTGGGCTTCAGAAGCAGCAGCTGCAGCAGCCTCAACTTCCTTAATTCTAGGCCTTTTCCCGCTTTCTGGCACCAGGATGTCCAACCTTTTAACGAAAGTTTGACTTTGCACCCTGAGATTTCTGTGGGTACCTGTAGCTGATTGGAAAAGATATCGGGAGGTCTATGAATATGTATAGGAAAACCACTTGACGCCTCCTTGGACTGATTCCCAGCACAAGGAAAAAGCGGGAAATATGTTCTCTTGAGTTAGCTGGACTCTGCAGTTTTAGACTTATTTATACTCACGCAGTATTGAGTCACAGCCGATTTATGCCCGATGGCCTAACTGAAAGTTTCATCACAGAGGTCTTTCATAATTCTTACATAATATATAGATACATATCAAGAATAAAATAACAAAAAGAAATAATTTAACCCTTTACTTTATCGCAATACTATTACTGAAGCTAATTTATATAGGATAAATTAAGTCCTGTAGGCCTTGCATTACTGGCATGCTATTAAAATATATAAAGAAAGGGATAGGATAGGAAAGATGTATCTTAGCAGGCTACACCTGGGTCTGTGGCAGAAAGAGGTCTTTCTGTCGCCCAGCCCCCTTTGGTGGCCTTGTCAGTGGCTTCCCAGGCCCCCTCGCAGGTCCCTGACCAGGTGGTGGTGCGGATGAAGGGGTCATTGTCCCCCTCGCCCAAAGAGGTCCCATCAGGACCTCCTACATTGCCTGGCCCAGAGTCTGGGGGTTCAGGCTGATAGCGTGTTGGAGGATTCTGACCCTACAGTTGATATCCGACGCCCCCACCAGAGTGGCCTTACCCATCAACAAGACCATGACAAAGATCACAAAGGCCCTCTGGCACACCCCGGCCTCTTTTCCACCAACCGATAAAAAGGCCAAGAGGAGGTACTTTGTATCTCAAGAGGGGCACTGTGAGGGGGTGTACCAACCCTGCACTGGGGAAGAGGGATTGGGCTCCGCTCTGTTGGGCAAAAGAGCCCCTCCCCCACAGCCCTGCCGGGCAAGCTCCCAGTGGGACTTGGCTATAAGGCTACGTCTAGACTACATGGCTCCGTCGACGGAACCATGTAAAATAGTTTATTCGGCATAGTCAAAGAAGCGGGGATTTTAATAATCCCTGCTTCATTAAAATAAAAATGGCTGCCGCGCTATGCCGACAATCAGCTGATCCGGCACAGCGCAGCAGTCTAGATGTGGCACGGTCGACAAAGGAAGCCTTTGAAACGAGGTTTACCAGAGCGGTTGACAAAGGCTTTCTTTGTCGACCACGCCACGTCTAGAGTGCCACACTGTGCCAGATCAGCTGATCGTCGGCACTGCACGGCGGCCATTTTTATTTTAATGAAGCAGGGATTATTTAAATCCCCGCTTCTTTGACTATGCCGAATAAACTACTTTACATGGCTCCATCGACGGAGCCATGTAGTCTAGACGCAGCCTAAGAGGCCAGGGGGCAGCTCAGTTGGGGCAGACTGCCAGAAGGGAAGGAGCTTGGGCCCAGCAGCCCCGGCAACAACCCCGTCCACAGCGGCCATCCAGGAGGAGCATACACACCAAGCAACGTCTGGACGGGTGAGGAGCCGTTTGGCATGGTAGGAAGCAACCCAGGATGGAGGCTTGTCCTCTGGGAGTTTGGTGTGTTTTGGTGGATGACGGGGAAGCCTGAAAAGTGTTGGTCAACTTGTGATGAACCTCGAGAACCTTGATCAGGGAGATGTCGGGGGAATCAGCCACTCTTATATAGGTCTTGAAAATACTTGAAGCTACTAAAGATAACTATACAATTTCTCACAAAGAAGCACAAGTACAACAGACGGACACTGCTATTTCTTCCATCTTGCAGCAAGGCCTTGTTGTAGACAACCCCGCCAAGCAGGTAGCGGAACACTCCACTGCCAACAGGGCCCTGGGTTGGGACCCGGTGGAGTGGGAGGCCCCGGGTCCCCTGACCCTCCCCACCTCGCAATGAGCCTCCTCCCTGATTTTGGGAGGCTTACCTCCCCTCACAGCTCACTGTACTAGGGCCCAGGCTTCTGCTATCGCTTTTGTGGCTCAGGTCCCTATTCTGGACATTTGTAGGACTGCGACGTGGTCTTCAGTCCACACTTTCGCCAATCATTATGCATTGGCCCATCAGGCTAGGGAGGACGCAGCCTTGGGTAGGGCTGTCCTTTGCTCAGTTGAACGGTAGAACTCTGATCCCACCTCCTGGGGTTTCTGTTTTGGAGTCACCTGCATGAAATGGACATGAGCAATCATTTGAAGAAGAAAAACTGGTTACTTACTGTTGGCAGTAATTTGTAAAGGAAATTAAACGTATGTGCAATGAGGACTCCCATTTTGAAATCACGGATTCCATGTTGTCACCAGAAGCTGTTGAGGTAAACAAGGACTGGTTTCATATTAACTTTACCTCAGAACTTTGCACATTTGTTCCTGTCAATCATCTGTTTTCCCACCACAAAGAACATTTAAGCAGTGCCCCTCTTCAAGGGTGGGCTCTTCTTCCTGGGGGCTTTCGTCAGTCCAACAGACATCAGTGCAGCTGCAGCTGCTGGTAATTTCCTTGCACGCCTTGTAGCAAATCTCAAGAGTTTTAAAGCCCAGGGTACACCAGACCAGTGTAGCAGTGCTGCAGTGGTGGTGCTATGGAGTCTTTGAACTACTAAGAGTGCTTTTTCCTCATGCCACTTATAGCGAAGGCTTAAGTGTGGTATTGGGGATACACTTAAATAGGGTTCATTGATTTCCTCCACCATCCGAAGAGCCACCTAGACATGTTCCAGTTCCGTGGTGAAGACCTGGTTTGTTTCTGGACAGCCCCACCACAATTCACTCACCGTTAACAGTAAGGAGCCTAGCTGCTGTGAGATTGGATCTAGTGTTCTTCCCCTTGGCTGCTTGCAGTCACTGGCTTGAGGTCCTAGGTCTTCTCTTACTCCTCCTTCTTAACTGCTGCATTGTCATCTTGGCCAGAATGTAAAGTATTTTACTTACCTTACTGTCAGGGAAATTGTTCTGTCTTCTTTTACTTCTATTTGAGGGTGTGGGGTTGGACTTTTCGCTAGTGTGCTGAGGTTTATTGTTGTTTGTAATGCTATATGCTGTGTATTGTTCTAAATTCTGTTAATAGGTTTGTTAAATTTATACTTGAGTTGTGTTTTTATTTGGTCTAATCCACTGGTGATAGATACAGTGTTGGGGGATCTGCGCTACTGGTGTCAGGAACAAGTTTTAATTTTAGATCTTAATTTTCATTCTTCTTCGAGTGGTCCCCATGGGTGCTCCACTCAAAGTGTCGGGTCCGTCCCGGCGCCGCTGGTCGGAAGATTTTAGAGCCGTAGCCGGCTGGACTGCGCATGCGCAGCAGTGCCGCGCGGCATTTGCGCCCTTTCTAACGTCGCGCAGTCCAGCCCCCCCGCCAGTTCCTCTCAACTGTCCTCGGTTGCTGGCGGAGCTCCGTATCTCTCCTCAGAGATATAGCCATCCTTTGGAAAAGAGTTAAAATTCGTTACCTCTTCCTCTCTTAGTTGATTAGTTAGCTTGTTAATTGTTAGTGTTGTTGTTAAAAAAAAAAAAAAAAAAAAAGGAAAAGAAATTTCTGCGTTATTTAGTTAGAGTTAGATAGATTATTAGGTTGTCTGGATTAGATTCCCAGCCAATGGGATCTAATATGCCTGGGTCACCAGGATTTAAACGGTGTTCCCAGTGTAGGGAAGCGATGCCGGCGTCTGATGGTCACGCCGCATGCATTCGTTGCCTGGGGGACTTGCATGTCCCGCAGAAGTGTATCCACTGTGCCAAGTTAACACCGAGGGCACGCAGGGATAGGGACATGCACTTAAAACTCCTAGTATGTGATAAGGCTCTGCAGTCTTCAGACGCTTCCCACCAGGGATCACCCACGGGGCAAAAAAGAAGAGGGTCATCTCCTGCGGTGTTGGTGGCGGAAAAGAAAAAAGCCTCCCCCGCACGCTCCCTACCCGCCATTCCCCTGTCTCGAGTTAGTCAAGGAAACAGGCCGGGTACACCGAGAGTTACTCGGCAGCCCGCTAAGACAGCTACACGGTCCATGCCTGAGACAACTGTGCCACCAATGCGAACAGCATCGGCATTGACGCTGTTGTCCCCTTCTGTTACGGGACACAGGCGGAGCACGACGCCGTCTCAACAGAGACAGTTGGCACTGCAAGTGGCACCGCCAAAGCCACTTGAATCGGCACCGCCCCGGGAGCCACAGAATGCGGCGACACCAGAACTGGCACCGTTGAGGTGTGAAGAGCCGGCACCGGAGCCAGCACCGGAGGGGGGGCTCAGTTGTGGTGCCAGAGGGAACGCAACAGGCCCGGGAGGGCAGCATTCCGTGGGGTGCTGGGATGGCACCGAGAATGGAGTTAACATCAACAGCCCGCGCCAGTTCGGCACCATCTGTGGTGCTGCGTAAGCCCCCGCGTACGGCATCATAAGCACAATGCCGCTGGGCTAGGGATTCGGCACCAGCGAGGGAAAGAGGGTCTCCACCTTCCTCTGCGTCACACTCTGCCTTTTCAGAGGAGGATGACCATAACCAGACTGCAGCAAGGGATCTGCCCACCATGGGCGATCAGGCAAGAACCTCTTCAGTCCCTACAAAGGCCACCAGAAAATCAATACCAAGACTGCATTCCATCTCTCCATCACCAGTATTCTCGCCGGAACCTTTTCCGTCACCATGCCGCTCACCAGGGACCAGAGATTACGCAGCTCCTTACAGGCGTACTCTCCGGTCCCCGCAGCAGCGATCGAGATCTCGCCATTCTGATCATTATAGGCGACATTCACCCTACCATCGCATATCATCTCGCAGATCTCGCTCTCCCAGCTGTTCTCCTCCAAGATCCTATCACAGGAGGCATGGGAGTAGATACTCCTCTAGACGATTGTCCCCTGACTTTACCTATAGCTACCATGGGACTTATCGTTCCTCTTATAGGCATGGAAGATCACAGTCTCACTCCCATTCATGCTGCTGTCATTCTTCTTACTACAGACGGCAGTCACCACCTGTCCACACCCAACAGAGGGTCCAATCTGCAAGACCCCCTCTGGACACCCCTTCGGTCCCAATACAACTTTCTGAACCTGAAGAAGGGTAGATTTCTGATACCATGGGCGGCAGGTTTGTATAATTTTTGGTGGTGCCCCATTAGCCACACCCCCTGACACACACACCCCGTTAGCCATGCCTCTGGAGATAACACCCTCGGGGCAAGATGAACACATGACCAGAAGTAAAAGGTGTCATGTCACCCCTCTCGAAGGGCTTTTCCTACCATCCTCCTAACAGGGATTAGTTTAGCCCCCACCAAACCCCCCGCATGCAACTATCCTGCAGTTGCATTAACCCAATGTGTGTGACATTAACTCGGGGGCAGAGAGGCTGGAGGAAGTGTTCCCTCTAAGGCTATGTCTACACTCACGGCTTCTTGCGCAAGTACAGCCGTTCTTGTGCAAGAACCCACAGAGCATCCATACTTCCCGCCTGCTCTTGCGCAAGGAAATTTACAGTACAGTGTGGTAAGAGAGGGCATCTTGCGTAAGAGCTACACTCTTTTCTAACAGGTGTAAGCACTCTTGCGCAAGAGGGCAGTGTGGATGCTCGGCAGGGATTTCTTGCGCAAGAAACCCCTATGGCTAAAATGGCCATCGGAGCTTTCTTGGGCAAGAGAACGTCCACACTGCCATGGATGCTCTTGTGCAAAAGCACAGCTCGCACATGGCAGTGTGGACGTGTTCTTGCACAAGAACCCTTGCACAAGATGTTCTTGCGCAAGAAACCGCCAGTGTAGACATAGCCTAAGAGTTTCCTCCCATTAGCAGAATGAATTTTGTGTTGTGCACCAGTACTGAGTTCATGTGGCTTGTTTGGATGTGCCACTGTGGCACCCAAGTTATTAATAAATATTTTTAAACCTTTACCTTTTCTCTCTGCTGCCATGTCTCCTCCCCTTGTTCTATCAGCTCCCCTGGTGCCTGCTGCCCCCCCAACTCCTCACCCTCCTCTGCTGTCCTGACTCCTGCCCTTCTCACTGCCCTCAGCCCTCCTGCAAGCTGCCCCCCTCCACCAGCCCTTCTCTCCCCCTTGTGCCCACTCCTCCAGTAGCCCTACTCTGATCATGTGAGCTACCCCTCCTCATCCCCTCTTCTAACACCTCCCTCTACAAACCTGCCCTGCTTCTCTCCGTTGGTGCTGGTCCCTCCCCTGCAGGTGTCTGCCCTTCTGCTTCACCCCCAGAATCCCCTGGCACCTGCACCTTCCCTTACTTCTGCACCCTCCTGGTGCCTCCCCCTTCCCTCACTGCCCCTGCCCCCTTTGCCCTGATGCCCACCCCCTCACTGCCCCCATTCCCGTCATGCCCCTCTGTGCCCTCACACATGACTTGCTCCATCCTGGCCTTCCTCATGCCCACCCCTTCTTTCAAGCCTTCTCCCAGTACCTCCTCCTCCAGCCCCCAATGCCCTTACCCTCTCCCCTCCCAGCATCACCCTGTCCCCCTCCCACTGACACCTCCCCTCCTGCCCTTTTCCTCATTGTCTGCACTTGGCCCCCTGGCATTTGTCTCTCCTCTACCCTGTTCCTTTGGTGCCTTCCCCTTTCTTCCCCCTCTCCCTCTCCTTCTGTACAAGCCCCTTCCTCTCCCAGCCCTTCCCCTAGTTTTCTCCCTTCCCCTCCGCACAAGCCCCTTCCTCTCCCATCCCTCCCCTACCTTCTGCCTTCCACTTTGCAGGGCCGGAGTCTGCGCTCCGCCCCAGAAGTCCCCGAACTCCAAACCCGCAACTCAGCTGTGCACCGCCGAGCAGTTTTAAAGTTCTGGGCCGTGACGTCATGTCATGCCTGGGCGTCTCCCCGCCCACCTGTTTGAGCATGCAGCACATGGCAGCAGGAGCCGGCAAGGGGGAGCTGATTGACGGTTGTGCACGGCAGGGACAATCCGGGGCCGGGGTAGAGACACTCTGGGGCCGGAGCCGGGGGAGAGATGCTCTGGGGCCGGGGCCCGCTCCAAGCGGGGCCGGGGGAGAGACCCAGCTCCAAACATTGGTAGAGCAGGGCCCCCAGCTCTAAATATTGCTGGAGCATGGGCACCACCCATATAACTCGCCGCCCATGTCTGATACAGATGATCGACCACATGACATTTTTCCGGAGAATATCTCATCATCCTCTCCGGATGATGCTGTCTTTGCGGGAGATACCTCACCTCCTGATGATGCGCAGGAGTTTCAAGATCTCTTTAGAAGGGTCGCACAATCGCAGGAAGTCCAATTAGCAGAGGTGCAAGCAAAGCAATATAAGTTGTGGAAAAACCTGCATCTGAGACAGCAATCTAAGGTGGCTCTCCCAATTGATGAGGCGATTTTGCAGTCAGTGGCAGAAATCTGGCATACCCCAGCCTTGACCACTACAACATCGAAGCCGGCTGAGAAACGATACTTCGTATCGCCTAAGGACTCAGAATTCCTCTTCACCCACCCCCAACCTAATTCGTTGGTGGTGGACGCGGCTCTACAAAGGGCCAAAAATCCACAGATAAAAAATACAGGAGCAGACAAGCAGGCGAAAAAAATCGACATATTTGGTCGAAAGGTGTACTCATCGTCCGCACTCCTCCTTCGTATTGCAAATTATGCAGCTCTGCTCGCAAATCACAGTTTTGACAACATCACTAAGCTGACGGAACTGGCACAAAGAACTTGAGAGGCTGATAAGTTGCTGCTACAGGCAATTCTAAAGGAGGGCTACGCATGTTCTAGGGCAAACCTGCAGATAGCCATGGATGTGGCGGACACAGCGGCACGAGGCATGGCAACAGCAGTGTCCATGAGACGGTCTTCATGGCTCGCCACAGCGGCTCTACCTAAAGAACTACAATCCAAGGTCGAGGATCTTCCTTTCGACAGGATTAAATTGTTCGCAGAAAAAACAGACGATGTGCTCCATACTGGGAAGGAGAACAACATTGCACATGCTCGGTATGTACATCCCACCCTTCCGACGTCGACGTTATTTTCCATACCAAAGACGGTATGATTACCAATTTCGCAGACAGCAAAATCGTCCATTTGATCAAACCCGCTCCAAGCAGCGACTACAATGGAGGTGCCCCCAGCCACCTAGAGCGAACAACCCATCGACATCCAAACAGCAAGTTTGACTCCCCTGTCGAGGGCATGCTAAATGCACCAATTGTTGTTGCACACACCAATCCCATTTTTCACCACCGGCTGTGACTCTATTACCACCAATGGGTCGCAATAACATCAGACAAATGGGTATTGGAGGTAATAAGGTCAGGATTCACCATTCCTTTTACATCTCTCCCCCCACCACTCCACCAACCATGTCCCTTTTCAGGGACCCATCTCACGAGGACCTTTTACAACAAGAAGGCTATCACCTCCTCACCATCTGAGCGATAGAGAGGGTCCCAGATTGGTTCAAAGGAAAAGGGTTTTTTTCGCATTACTTCCTAACGCAAAAGAAAACAGGGGACTGGAGGCCCATTCTCGATCTATGCCGGCCGAATCGCCACCTTCGAAAACAGCGCTTCAGAATGGTAACTCTCAACACGATAATTCCATCTCTCGATAACAACGATTGGTTCACTGCCCTCGACCTACAAGATGCTTACTTCCACATAGCCATATATCCCACGCACAGATGATTCCTGCACTTTGTAATAAACAACTAACATTTTCAATATCGAGTTCTACTGTTCGGTCTGGCATCAGCTCCCAGGGTTTTTTCGAAGACTCTTGCCGTCGTCGTGGTGCACCTCCGTTAGCTATGAGTCGTCATATTCCCTTACCTTGACGATTGTTTGATAAAAAGTGCGACAAAACAAGAAACCACGCAGATGGTGGCTGTGGTCAGACAAACGTTCAACTCCCTCGGGCTCCTACTGAACGAACGGAAATTAACACTGACTCCAATGCAAACCATAAATTTCATACGGGCAATTCTGGATTCCCTTACAGCAAGGGCATACCTACCATTGGAAAGATTCCAGGCGATCAAAGACCTGATCAGCATACTTGACAGGAATACGGCAATTTTGGTACACACCTGCCTCCGTCTCCTAGATCACATGACCACTACCACCGTTGTGGTTCCCCATGCACGACTTCATTTAAGGAACCTCCAACACTGGCTAACAACTGTATATGTCACCACAAATCATGACATTCACAGAACAGTATCTCTACCGCCACACGTCCGAATGTCCTTGCACTGGTGGACAAGCACGCAAAGCCTTTTGACGGGAGTTCCGTTTCATCGAAAGCAGCCATCCGTTCAAATAACGACGAATACCTCGCTCATCGGATGGGGCGCTCACATGGACGAGAAACGTATACAGGGAAAATGGTCTCCCAATGAGAGATGCCTTCACATCAACCTCTTAGAGCTCTGAGCCATTTTTTATGCATGCAAGCATTTTCTCCTGCACCTCAAAGGCACGACAGTCAGAATATTGACGGACAATATAGCAGCAGTGTATTACGTAAACAGGCAGGGAGGAGCAAGATCATGCTCCCTATGCGCCGAAGTGGTACGGTGCTGGAATTGGTGTATACGGAACAACATTACCATAACAGCATCTTACCTACCTGGCACCGCCAATGTCATTGCGGACTCTCTCAGCAGATGTTTTTCCATGGATCACGAGTGGGAAATAAGAACGGACGTACTGCACACAGTTTTTTGGAAATGGGGAACGCCTCTAGTGGATCTATTTGCAACGACCTACAACAAGAAGTGTCGCCTCTTTTGCTCCAGAGCGAGGATCGGCAAGGGCTCTCTCAGAGATGCACTTCTAACCAACTGGAAGAGGACACTCCTTTACGCTTTTCCCCCAATGGTCCTCATTTCCAGGACGCTGGAAAAAATCACGACGGAGGCGGCAACTGTCATCTTAATAGCCCCAGCCTGGCCCAGGCAAGCATGGTATCCGTTTTTACACAGAATGTCACTACGGCCACCATGGTCTCTGCCTCCTCACCGAGATCTTCTCTCACAGGAACAAGGCTCTCTCCTACATCCCAGGCTCGATGCGTTACATCTGACGGCATGGCTGCTGACTGGCTCAGACAAGAGGAAAACCTTTGTTCTGAATAAGTCAAAACAATACTGATACACAGTAGGAAGACATCTACACGAAATACTTACCTTGCAAAGTGGCGTAGATACTCTCAGTGGTGTCTCCATAACAACGTCTGACCCCTTCTTTCTCCCTTGCACGAGGTCCTCGACTACATCCTTTATCTGCGGAACTTGGGTCTTTCATTGTTGTCCCTGAAAGTACATTTGGCAGCTATTAGTGCTTTCCATTACCCCATAGATGGTTCCTCACTGTTCTCTCATCAAACCACTAAGAGGTTCCTGAAAGGCCTGATGAACTTACACCCTCCGCGAAGGGCACCTCCCCCATCTTGGAACCTTGATCTAGTGTTGGACACTATTATAATCCTCCCTTTGAGCCACTAGCATCTGTCTCACTGCAGATGTTAACTATGAAGACTGTTTTCCTACTCGCGATTACATCAGCGCACAGAATCAGTGAACTGAGGACATTAATGGCAACTCCTCCTTTCACGTCTTTTTCCAAAGACGCGGTAACATTACGACTACATCCTGCCTTTATTCCCAAGGTCTGTTCACCCTTTCACATTAACGAACCCATCGTTCTCACGGCAATCTATCCCAAGCCCCACTCCTCAAATAAGGATTCCTTGCTCCACATGCTTGATGTGCGGCACACACTCTCCTTTTATATAGACAGGACTCGTCAATGGTGGCGAACAGACAGACTGTTTGTGTCAATGGCACAACGCTCCAAGGGCAATGCGTTTTCAAGCCAACGCATCGCCAGACTTATTATGCTATGTATTACCACATGCCATTCCATCCGGGGTAGACCCCTACCTTCTATACCTCGGGCACACTCCATGAGAGCGGTTGCAACCTCCACGGCATTCGCCAGGGGGGTTCCCCTCAGTGATATCTGTCGTGCGGCCACCTGGACTTCTAGCATTTCTTTCGCACGGCACTATTCCATAGTACGAAGGTGGGCTGCGGATGCCGGAGTAGCCTCTGTGGTTCTATCTACTGCAGAAAATAACTGACCTGGAGGTGCGTTCTTGGGCTACTGCTTTATAGTCACCTTGAGTGGAGCACCCACGGGGACCACTCGAAGAAGAAGAGGTTACTCACCTTTTGTGTAGTAGCGATGGTTCTTCGAGATGTGTCCCTGTGGGTGCTCCATGTCCTGCCCTCCTCCCCGCTCCGGGTCTTTTCTTGTTCTCTTTTTCAGAGACCGAGCGGTGAGAGGAACTGGAGGGGGGGGGGCAGACCACACTACGTTAGAAAGGGCGCGAACGCCGTGTGGCGCTGCCGCGCATGCGCAGTCCGGCCAGCTACGGCTCTAAAATCTTCTGACCAGCGGCGCCAGGACGGACCCGACACCTTGAGTGGAGCACCCATGGGGGACACATCTCGAAGAACTATCGTTACTACACAAAGGTGAGTGACCTTTTCTTCTTGTTACTGAGTTCCTGGGTAACAGATTTGGCGACCGCGGCAGGACCTGACAAGGTTTTTGACCTTGTTCAGATCCGGGACCCAGTTCAAACTTATATGAACTGTGTCATGCACAGCATATAATATCAAGAACACTAGTGTAATGATGGTCTAACAACTCGAGGAGGGAAAGTTTTCCTCGGATCGGAGCTTCCTAGCTTCCTACCCTCTTGTTTAAAATCCATTGGTGAGTGGTGCTGGTGAGCATGGGGACGCCCGGCTGTCACACTCACCACCTGGTAGCAGGTGGTGTCCCCTCACTCGTACCTGTTTTCCCCAGCACTCGGCCAGAACAGCAGCTTGGACTTTGGTCTAGTCACCCTGGTTATACCTACTGAAGGGGTGCTGGTGGTTTTGTGTGCTGACTGTTTCAAGCCTGTGCCTCCTCATCTAGAGCCCTGGGTAGTCTGGTGTCCAGCTAACCCTGTGCCGGACAGACATTTACTAGCTCATTACTTTGTTTTGATCTGGACGGGCAGGCCATGCTGCTGCAGGCCTAGCTACCAGTCTACCATTTTGGTTTTTTTTAACCCCGGGTTTTGCTTTCTGAGTTGAGTAAGCAACACATAGGTACCAGAGTTGTGGCCCAAAAGCAGTTCGGACTCCAGGGATGGACCACCCTGTATAATAAAGATTCATTAGAATCAGCTATTGATTTATTCAGGAAAGCGTCAAACCCCTGGGAGGAGGAATCAATTGGTGGGGAGGATTCATTAAGAAGGTTCAGTGCCTTGTGGGAAAAATATAGCCAAACGAAACCTCAGCCCACAAAGAAATATAAAAAGAGAGCCCTTATTTACGGATTGGCAATGGTAAGCCAAGAACTTGCATCTCGTGTAACTGATTTAAAAGCTGAATTAGAGCAAGTTCAAAAAGAAAAGGCTCAGCTGGAAGAACAGCTCCAGTTTAAGACTAAAGAAAGTGTTGCTAGCTCTGCTTTGGTTACCAATTTAAATATGCAAGTAACTCAGCTTGAGAACCAACTGAGGGAGTTGCATTCGCACCCGAGAAGCTGAGCAGGGGGTGACCCAGCGTGAAGCTCGGTAGAATCACAAGCTGCAGATAGGCAGCTACTAAAAGAAATAAGCACAGCAACGGCAGAAGTTAATCCTACTGCCTGTAAAGAGCAAATTCAAAGTTTAAAGCAACAGATGCTTACTGCTAAAGGAATGGCGGCTGCAGTGCACCTGGGGTATGTTAATGAAAGCTTGGATTGGGGAAGTGTACCTGATCATGCAGCAGAACCATCAGCCCCTGAATATTATCCAGGAGGGGTGGGTGATAGTAGATCTATTGCCCTAATAGTCACTACAGTGACTTCTTATGGGGGAAATAACCCACCTTCAATTAAGCATGAAAGCAAAAAGCTCACTCTTGAGCAAGCAAGGGCGATGGGCAAACAGATGGGGCAATGTAATAGAGAATGTTTTAGATTGGCTTGCTAAACGATGTGTCATACCGAATATAAACCCTGATGATGATGTTTTGCTTTTGAGGGAATGTATGTCTATTAACGATTTTGCTGCCCTACCCTACCCTATCATGTTATTAATGATGTTCATGTAAGCCAGATAGAATTATACAAGTGCATATACAGATTGTATTTTCCTCATGATAACATCATGGGGAGAATGTATGCAGAAAGACAAAAAGAGGGTGAAAGACCAGAATCTTATTTTCTAAGAAAGTAACTGCTCTTTTGGCTGGCTGGTCTGGGGGAGTAGAGGGGAGGTGTAATTACATACGACATCCCAGAGTTAAAAGACTTATATTTCCAAGGACTACTGCCAGGGTTGAAATTAGCAATGGATTCAGCAGACATCAGAACTATTCTGCTGTCTGTGCTGGAATCCAAAATAAGAGGCATTTTTTAATTACAACAAATTGCACAGCCCATTACAAAAGCAATGAAAAGAATTGCTGCAATGAATACCAATAATGAAAATAATGTACAAAGCCCACCCCCAAATTTTAGACCCACCAACCCATATGTTTAGTGGGAAACCAGAGGACGTTTATGCAACCAGAAGGGTGTTAATTCAGAGACATGCTAAATACAGACCCTGGAATAAAATTAAAAATCTAAGCACAGAAGAAGTGTTCAAAGAATTAGCCAAGCATGGGGTCACCAATAATCTAGCAACGAGTGAGTCAATGCCAGTAGCCAGTTGCCATTCCAAGAAGACAGGAAGTTGGAGACCCATCTTGGACCTGTGCAGACTGAACAGATATCTATAGAAATAGCACTTTTCCATGCTGATGCTGGCAAAGATAATTCTGTCATTAGAAAAAGGAAACGGAATGTGGTCCCTTGATTTATAAGACTCCTATTGTCACGTTACAATTCATCTGTTGCACAGGTTTCTCAGGTTCAACCTAAGAGACCACCACTACCAATACTGTGTTCTTCCCTTTGGATTTGTGTCAGCTCCAAGGATATTTTCAAAGGTCTTGGCAGTAGCAATAGCACATCTAAGAAGATCAAGTGTTTATACGACTGCCTCATAGTGGCCTCCAGGGCTCACTTTGCAACAGAATTCACAGCATGAACTATCAACTTGTTCAAAGTCCCATCTAACTCCCATGCAAGAATTGGAATTCATGGGGCGATACTATATTGTGTGTGAGCATAAGCCAGGCTACCATATCAACCTTTCCAGACATGAGCAGTATTGTCTCAAGCCATTATCAACAGCACTACTGTGTTTGCCAGACAATGCCTCCAACTGCTAATCCACATATCGGCTACAACTTACGTGGTTCCATTTCCCCGGTTACAATATGTTGCCTTCAAGCATGGTTGCGCACTTGTTTTTGACTGCACAAGGCATCATCTACACAAGATCTTAAGTACTCCAAAAAGGGTAAAAGAGTCTCTACTTTGGTGGTTACAGCCCCACAACCTTTGCACAGCGGTGCCATTCCAACGGACTCCTTCCATCACAATAATGACAGATGCCTCTCTAGGCATTGCCTATAAGGAATCAGGTGTGTCTGGTACAAATCCCTGTAGCAGCCCTGGTATCGCTCCTAGTGCAGACATATCTCCTTCATTACCTAGCTTGGCTCTCTTTGACACTCACAAATAATCAGCACAAGCTAAAATTACTCTGCCTCATTTAAATATTTTCATCTTTCCTATATAAAGCTATGGTATCAGAATCTTAATCCCTCATTCCTAATGACTATGAAACATATCAAAAATTGCTAAAGAGGGCAGCAAATTCTCTGGGCATAAAAGTGGAGTTAGTTCAGGAAAATCCACATAAATTAGTGGACATATTCCACACCTATTGCTCTCGGTAGGGTAGCTGTGATATTTTGGGGATAAACCAGAGCAATAAAGGATTCTGTCACATTCCACCCTGTAACCTTCTGTGGCTTTAATGCTATGCTGCTATGGTTCAGAGTCCAGACACCAGTAGCGAGTCCACAAATGTAAAGCATCCACCAGTCTGGTCCACCACTTTTGTCTGGTCACTCCTTGCAGGGTGACTCCCAACTGCTCTTCTGCTCCCAAATCCATGTATCCTGACTTCTTAACCAGACACTCGGACTTTTTCCCTCTGCTTCCTCATCCCCAAAAGCATGAAACCTGCCCCATTATCAGTTTATCTTGGCACATACACACCTCACAATTTGCACAACAGAGACCCCTTGGGTAAAAATAAACAAAAGGTTTATTTAATAGCGTGACACTGACAGACCAGCCAATCTGGGTATGACCCGTAACAGTCTAGTGAGAAAAAACTTAAAAAACAACAAATAGTCTGGTAGCACATTATAGACTAACAAAACATGTAGATGGTATCGTGAGCTTTCGTGGGCACAGCCCACTTCTTCAGATGACTGTAGTGAGAGGCACTGGAGTGTAATCAAGACAATCTACTTGCATGTAAATTTCTAAGGGATGTACTAGACCAGTAATTTGTAGTAATAGAAATCAAGGCTAGGTGCTAAGTATATATGTCTGTGTTTACCTGTATCTTGCTAGAAGTTTACCAATGTAAACAGATTAGCTTGTAAATGCTAATTTCCTATCATGCCTTAATTGAATGACATTATGCATGCAGATGGTTCAGTTAACCTTAAAAGCAAAGACATAAGATTCTGCATGAAATTAATATTATTTACATTGCCTTCAGCTTATCTATCTATGCTTTAATGAAATTTGGCTAATTGCTTATGTGAATGAATACAACTAGTTTCAGAGGTGTAGCCGTGTTAGTCTGTAAGTGAAAAAAACTTAAAAAACAACGAATAGTCGTGCAGCAGCTTAGAGACTAACAAAAAGTATAGACGGTATCATGAGCTTTTGTGGGCACAACCCACCTCTTCAGATGAATGGAGTTTAAAGAGTCCAGGTTCCAAATAAATAGCGGAAAAACAGAGGGCATGGGAAGGGAAAGGAAAGGAGAAAAAAATGGGAAAAGAATAGTCAATTAGTGTCCATGCTAAATGAAGCTGATAGAGTGAATTCTAAGTACTCTTAAGTACTTCATGTTTGAATTTTTATGTCATTAGGATGTGGAATGTAGCGGGTAATACAATGGTCCTTGTTTAAACCTCTACTGTAGGTATCAAACTTGTAAATGAAATTAAGTTCTGCAGTTTCCCTTTCAAGCTGGTTTTTGAAATGGGCTTGTAATAATATGGAAACTTTGAGATCCATTAATGAGTGCCCAGGCAAATTAAAATATTTCCCAACAGGTTTTTGTGTGTTACCTTTTTACATATCTGATTTGTGTCTATTAATCCATTGTCATAGAGACTGTCTACTTTGGCCAATATACATGGCAGAGGGACGTTGCTGGCACTTGATGGCATACATCACATTGGTGGATGTGCAGTTGTATGAGCCTCTGATGTGGTGGTTTATGTGGTTAGGTCCTGTGTAGCGATGTTAAATATCGGTTAATTGAATAGTCTATTAACCTCATGAATTCTTATTGGTTACTCGACTATTCTATAGTCCCTGGGGGTGGGGCTGGCAGCCAGTGCACTCTGGCCTCACTCCCCAGGAGTCCCCTGTCATTCCACTCTGCTGCCTCTATATCAGGGTGCCAGGCGGCAGCTGGGGGTACCAGGCGGTAGCTGGTGCGTGGGGGGAGCCAGTTTAAAAACCAGCTGCTTGTCGCCCCGCACTGCTGCCACTGATAGAGAGGCAGTAGCACAGGGTGGAAGCAGCCCCTGTCCAGGGGAGGGTCTGAGCTCCCAGACTTGGAGCAAACCGGAACTGAGCCAGGCTGCCTGCCTGCCTGCCTCCTAATACACTTTAAATGCAGAACTACAGCGGGGGTAGGTCCTAGACTTGGCGCAAGCCGGGACTGAGCTGGGCTGCTGGCCAGCCTGCTAAAAATTTTACTTGGGGGGGGGGGTAATGCATGTAATCTATAGCATTAACCGATTATCTTTTGCTAATCGGTTAATTGACTATACTATTATATCCCTAGTCCTGTGAGGATGTAGCTTGTTTAGATGAGTGGACAGAGTTGGCACCAGAGTTTATTGCAGGGGTGGGTTCCTGGATAGTATGATGGATGTGTTTTGCCTGGTTGCTGGAAAAAAATTGTTTGAGGTTAGGGGGTTGCCTGTAGGTGAGGATTGGCCTGTGAGAACGAAGAGCCATTTTCAGGATAGGATGTAGATGGTTGATAATGTGCTGGAGGGGTTTAAGTTGGGGACTGTAGGTGATGACAGGGAGAGTTCTGTTGTTTTCTTTGTCGGACCAATCTTGAAGAAGCTGAGGTCTGAGTACTTTTTATTGATGTTTTGCAGACTTTGGGAACTTAAAAGGAGAAATCTACCTCTCAAATGATATTGCGATACTGTAAGGACTTTTCTATTATAATGGACTCCATTTTGTTTCAACAAACTCCATCTTGGACTGTGCTCTGCACTGAAGCAAATAAAACCAGCTTCAACCTGTTTTTCCTGCCAAAACCGGAAAACACCTCAGAGGTGCACTACGCTGCACACGGAACAGGACAGTTTTGCACACAGCACAGGGATGGTGCACTCAGCCCCCTACTGCTTTTCCTGCCTAAGGAACTTTAAAAGAACTGTCACCTGAGGGATCCGGGCTCTTCTCTTCCTGCTCCTTCTTTTGCCACTGCTTTTCCATCACCCTTCCTCCAGTCCTCCAGCCCTTGGTGTGCCACGGCTTTTTAGTCATCTCGCGTCCACTCTTCATAGTGAGGGCTTGAAGGCGAGACCTACCATCAGGCTGCAGGATAGAAGCTGTGCGAGGGATAGGAATCTCTGAGCTACTGTGGGCACCTCCCTCCACAGTCCCTCCCGAAGGGTGGGGATTTGTGTCTAGGGGACATCCAGCAGAGCTCTTAGGTTCCTTCGCCTCGTTCTGGAATCTGAGTCCTTGTGGTGAAAGCTGGAATCTCAGGGATCCGTGATTAACCCGAGCTGGAATAACATCTCTGTGGGATCACCTAGTGTTCTTCCCGAACAGCAGGTCTCCTGCTGAATGGTAGAAGGTCCTAGGCTTGCTTCTTTCCCCTCTATCCATCAAAGTGAAGTGCCATCCTTCATCCAAGCCATGCACCTATAAAGTATTTTAACTACTTACCTCGTTGTAATTGGGGGAGTCCTTTACTATCTTCTTTTCACTTCCAGTTCAAGGGTGTGGGGTTGGTTCGTAACTGGTTGTACTGGGGTTGATGCAGTGTCATATGCTGTGTATTGTTTCAAATTCTTTAATAGATTGGTTAAATTTACATTCGAGTTGCGTTGTTATTTTGGCCCAATTAATCCACTGGTGATAGATACAGTTGTCAGGGGACCTGTGCTTCTGGTGTCAGGAACAAAAATCATAAGATCAGATCCTAGTTTTAACCTTAAGTGTTATCGTTACTGAGTTCCTGGGTAACAATACTGACCATTTTAAGGGGCAAAAGCAGATAGTATCAAAATTTCAGAGCCACTTATTTGCCAGTTCTCTCCACAGTAAGGGTAAAGGCAGTGACACAGTGATGGCAGACCAGAAGAGAGCCTGGGCAAGGAAAGTGTACACTCAGGCAAGCAGGAGAGCAAGTGGGAGTGATGGTTGGGGCTTCCTCCAGTCTGGGGACTCCCACTGTGCTATGCTGCACCATTCCTGACCAACCCACATATAGGTGAATTGAAAGTGTTCAGTGGGGAGGGAAGGATGCAGGCTAATGGGTATCCCCTGCTCAAATTTGGGTGGAATATTTGCTGTACATGAACAAACAAGGTCTTTCAGTTAGTTCCCCAAAGGTTCACCTGGCTGCAGTTTGAGCTTGCCACCCTCCGATGGGGGTAGATCGATGTTTTCTAATCCCATGACTATTTTCTAAAAGGTATATATGGACATTACCCACTTTTACCTCAACCAAAATTTTTTCCTCCTGAAGACATACAATCACAAGGATGAAGAGATACTCCATATTTTAGTTGTTAGTAGAGCCCTCAACTTAGATAGGAGTAAGCTATTCTGTGCATCTCTTCAGCTGTTTGTCTCCTTTGATGACAGAATGAAGGGGCAGGTGGACTCCTCACAAATAATTATAAACTGACTCACATATTAAATATCAAGATGGTATGGCATTGCTAGAGCACTCCTTCAAAAATCTCTGCACATTCCACAAAAGCTCAAGCAATTCTGATAGCATTTTTTTGGAAAATATCCCAAAAACAAATGCAGAACAATTACCAAACATTATATTACTTCAGCTTTGAGGGATAATGCCAGTTTTGAAAAGGCGGTTCTACATACCTTTTTCAGATAGACTAAACCTTCATTATGAACTGAAGGGAAGTCACCAAATGTGGGCATGTGCAATCACCTGAAGAGGAAAAAAATATACTTACTCATGTGTTCTGTAACTGCTGTTCTTTGTGATGTGTTGCATATGCCCATTCCACAATCTGCTTTTCTTCTCTGCTTCTGTGTCTAGTTTGTTCTGAATTCCAAAGCAAAAGAACCAAAGTGTGTGTATGGTGGGGAAGATCAAAGTGGTTCCACCCTTTGCAGACACTGCATGCCTGCACTGCCCTGATGGGTACTGTGGGGAAAATAATAGGCATCACAGAAACTTGGTGGAATCAATGGGACACAGAATACCAGCGTACAAAATACATCAGAAGGACAGAATAGATCATGCTCATGGGTGTTAAGGGTAAAATCCTAGTTTTTTTTATTATAAGCTGTATGTATGTTCTAATATATTATGAGGCATCCATTTTGTTTTTCAAAATGGAAGATCAGTCATGTGATCTTAAGTCTAACCAGTAAGGTTTTCTTGCCTTTTTTTTTTTTCATGACAGCTAAGGGTAAACAAGTTACAGTTGGAACTGGAATCTCCTCAGAAATTCAGTGGAGTTTCCCTGTAGGGGTAGATTCTAAGGGGTCTCTCACCGGGGTTTTCCTGCTACAGATTTTATAAAAAGGTTGGCAGTTAGTTTGCTGCTGCCCATCCTAGTGGCAGGTTGCACGGGTCTTCCTTTCTAGGCCACCTAGATTCCAGACCAGCTAAGCCAATACAAAGACACCACTCTATACTAGCAGGCATCATTTGTCCAGCAGCCTTGCCAATCACATAACACCTACAGCTGTAAAAAAACAAGCTACGTGGGATCTTCTCAGAGTTCCTCTCTTAAGGCTCCCCATGAGCCAAGAGATCGAGGTCCTGAGCAACCAAATTGGGAACTAGGCACATAAACCATTACTTGTTTGGTTTACATTCAATAAGTCTTTTCCATTGATTGGTAAAGGGAGGTACACCACCAGTTGATAGATGCTGGCAGTCCCGGTAAAGGACTGAGGATCTATTCTTGTTAGGGGATCCCCTGCAGCCTTATCTTTTAAATCCTTTTGCTTCCTAACACGTGGGAGTGGTAAGTAAAAACCTTAAATGAATCAAACTGTTCCATAGAATCTTTATGGATAGTAATTCCATATTCTAATTGTTGGGACCAAATTTGAAGTGCCATGATGGACAATGCAATGGACAGCGCGACTTGGCTAAACTGGCTTTTTCCACCAGAGGCCTAATTAGCATACCATCTCAGAGTTTGCACTCAGCACCAATCTGTTGCATTCAACACCAATCTGCTGCACACAGCACCAAGCAGGATTGCACACGGCACCATTCCCATTTTCCCGCCAAACAGACTTTATCAGCCTGCCTCTTCAGGGGTTTGTGTTCTTCATTGGTCATCTTGATCCCTTGTGTTCAGCATTGTGGTGAAGAGACTCAGGTCTCTGTGGTGTTCCTCAGTGCTAGCACTAGCAAAGGCTGGGTGAAGCATCTGAGTTACACCAACTAGAGCCTGTTGAATCTCACCATCTGCGGAGAACCATTTCCACCTTACCAACCAAGTCTGTGGTGAAGACCCGGACAAGGAAGAGTGGAGGAGAAACCTTCAGGACGGGCTCAGCCTCTTGTAGCGAAAGCTCAAGGTCATGATTGAGAACTGTTTTCCTGCCCACCATTAACACCTTTTTAACAGCAGTATGGGACTACCTAGAGGTCCTTCCCAAAAGCTACGAGTTAGCTCTAGGGTTGTAGGTCCTAAGCATCACTTATCTCACCATCAACTGCCATCTGACTGTAAAGTATTTTTTAAAATTGTATTGGATTATTGTTTGTTCTTTATTCGTTCAGGGCGTGGGTGGATGTGTTCAATATCAAGCGTTTGGGGCTTATTTGTTGTTGCTGTGTTTCTAAATTTACAATATACTTAACTTTGATTTAAACATATCTGGTCTCTGGTCATTCATTCAATTACCCGTGACAGAGATATGGAGTGCCAGACGGGTCTCACTTCTGGGACAGAGGCTTTTAACATCATTCAGAGCCTATATTTACTAAATTATTCAAGTTACTGGGCCTCTCGAGTAACATCATAATATGAATATAGCAGTAGGGATATATTGCCGACCTCCTGACCAGGAGAGTGATAGCGATTCTGAAATGCTAAGGGAGGTTAGAGAGGCTATAAAAGTAAAATATCAATAATAATGGGGGATTTCAACTACCCCCATATTGACTGGTACACATCACCTCAGGACAGGATGCAGAGATAACATTTCTTGATATCTTAAATGACTGCTTCTTGGAGCAGCTGGTTTTGAAACCTAAAGAGACGAGGCAATTCTTTTTTAATCCTAAGTGGAGCACAGGCTCTGGTCCAAGAGATGACTATAGCTGGACTGCTTGGAAATAGTGACCATAATATAATAAAATTTAACATCCCCAGTGGGAAAACCAACACAGCAGCCCAGCACTGTGGCATTTAATTTCACAAAGTGAGATTAGTTAAACAGAATTTAAAAGATACAGTGCTAGAGTGACCCCTTGCCTGCAGGATCGTGAGTAAGCAGTTAGATAGTTAAACATAATGTTTAATTCTTTAAACAGAATTTTACATCCCTAGGGGGGATATAATAAAGGTCTATAAAATCATGACTGGTGTGAAGAAAGTAAATAAGGAAAAGTTATTTACTTGTTATCATAACACAAGAACTAGGGGTCACCAAATGAAATTAACAGGTAGCAAGTTTAAAACAAAGGAAGCATTTTTTCACACAATGCACAGTCAACCTGTGGAACTCCTTGCCACAGGATGTTGTGAAGACAAGGATTTTAACAGTGTTCAAAACATAACTAGATACATTCATGAAAAATAGGTCCATCAATGGCTATTAGCTAGGATGGGTAGGAATGGTATCCCTAGCCTGTTTGTCAGAAGTTGGGAATGGGTGATAGGGGAGGGATCACTTTATAATTACCTGTTTTGTTCATTCCCTCTGGGGCACCTGGCATTGGTCAGTGTTGAAAGACAGGATACTGGGCTAGATGGACCTTTGGTCTGACCCATTTTGGCTTTTTTTATGTTCTAATGATCTTCAGCTTTGAAACATGGGGTGTGAACACATCTAACATAGAATAAACACAGAGGCAACCCACTTCCTCAGATCAAATTGTGGAAGAAAATTGGCATGACCATATATACCAAAGAGATAGAATAAAAAAAAATGAAATTTGATTTGTCCTTTTTATATGTGTTCACTTTTTTTGATTGTATCCCTTTGATATATATGGTCATGCCAGTTTTCTTCCACAATTTGATCTGAGGAAGTGGGTCTGGCCCACGAAAGCTCATCACCTAATAAACCATCTTGTTAGTCTTTAAAGTGCTGCATAGTCCTGTCTTTTATAAATCAGGTAGGCACTGTAATGCTAAGATTAGCAATGTCTATTCCCTTTAAAATCTGAGCCTTAATCCCTAATTTGGATCAGTTAATGAAAGGTGTGCCAACTTCATCGCTCAGCTGATCTAATTTCCAAGGCAGTTGTGAGAAGTATAATCTTTCCAGAGATGGCACCTGAAAAAATCAGCTAAAATATCTTCTATTTTCTTCACAAATATTTGCTAGGGCTAGCAGGTAATTGAGAGATACTTGGATTAGGAACATCCACCCTATAACTGTCCAGATCTCTCAATTATTTGCCCTGTATATTCCTGGATTGTTCTTGATTCTATCATGTATCTTAAATAACTTCTCTAACAATTGGGTAAAGTAAGATTTTTTCTTGTGGGACCACTATCCTGGTGCTTCACCTCTGTGATCTATTTAGCATGAGGCCACCATACACAAAAATGCCCCCAGCTTTTGCTTCAGGCTCTTTTTTCTCCTTCAGGTTCTTCTTTGGAAGGCCTACTTTATCCAATTATCTGGAGATGTACACCTTTGTGTTTAAGTTGTAAGGAGCTTATTATGCTTGGCAGAGCCATTCACTTCTCTGGTGTTGGCACAAGGCACTTCAGTGATGAGACTGCCCCACTGGATTTACTGGGGGTCGAGATCACGGTCTACTCTTATATGGGTGAGACTGGCACGGAATCTGGGAACTCAATATCCTTTGTTGACATAGAATTTAGTTTCAAATACTTATCCTTTGAAGCAGTCAGTGACTGCATTACTTGAAATTTTATGCGAGAAGATGGGATATTTTTTCAGTGTGGAGGATGACATCTGCAGGCAAATCAGGAGTTTCTGCATATTGTGGTAAATTCTTTAGGTAGATGATGCAAAAAGGCTACTTTGTACATATTTTTTCAATACTGACATTGCTTGAAGTTGAGTGGCCTATTCTCCTCATTTGGAAACATACTTACAAGAAAACTGAATGGCAGAGAATAGAAAAACTGACAGTAAAAGATTTCTGGTACCACGAACACCAACCAGGTGCTGTTTCCAAATACCTGAGAAATACAGTACACAGGAGAATTCTGAGTCAGGCATTAGTGTGCTAAGAAATAGTGAAGACTATTGCTCTGAAGCAGTAATCCCCAATCTTTTTAACCACAAGATCACTTTTTCAATTTAAGTGCAATGTAAGATCTACCTCAAACCCAAATATCCTGGCCACACTTCCTTCCTGCCCCTCTTCCACCTCTTCTCTGAGACTTCACCCTGCTCACTCCATCCCTTTTCCTCCCCCATCCTCACTCACTTTCACCAGGCTGGAGTAGGGGGTTGGGGTGCAGGCTCTGGTCTTGGGCCAAGGGGTTTGGAGTGTGGGAGGGGCTCCAAGTTTAGCCCAGGGTGGAGGTTTGGGGTCCAGGAGGGGTTTCAGGGTGCAAGCTCTAGGAAGGAGTTTAGGTGCAGGAGGATTCACGTCTGGGGCAGGAAGTTGGGTATAGGAGGAAGTTCAGGACTGGGACGGGGTTCAGGAAGTAGGCTCTGGATGGGCACTATTTAACTGAGACAGCTTCCAGGTGGTGGAGCAGTGAGGTTAAGGCAGGCCTACTCCTGTCCGGGCCCTGCACCACTCCTGAAAGCAGCTGGCATGTGCAGCAATGGCTCCATGGTGCCATGTGCTGTCTCTCATCTACAGGCACTGAGTCCACAACTTCTACTGGCCACAGTTACCCGTTATTGATCAATGGGAGCTACAGGAGTGGTGTCTGCCGGCAAGGACAGCATGTGGAGACCCCCTGCTCTGCCTTTCTCACGGGCTGCAGGGACATGCCAGCCACTTGTAGGAGCAGCAATTACTATAGGGATAATTACTGTAGCCATAACAGGTTAGGTATTTTAGAACTCACTACTCAAATAATTAAATTTAAGCATAAGAGAGAAATGAAAATTATGAAATGCACAGATCAGTCAAATCCACAGATCAGTCAAAAACCAAAAATAACACATTTTTGCAAGTAGTAAAAGAAGTAACAACAATCCCCAAGTATGAGTTGGGTCAGGAGATGAGAGTGAAGGACAGTGTGTGTTTGTGAGAATGACAGAGACACACACAGTTTGTGAAAAAAGTTTCAGAGGGATAGTCCTGTTAGTCTGTAACTGAAAAAAACGTAAAAAACAATGAATAGTCCTGCAGCTCCTTAGAGGCTAACAAAAATATAGATGGTACCATGAGCTTTCGTGGGAGTGAAAGAAATTTGCATTGCCGAGCTCTCTCCATCCCCTTCTCTCTGTGTGGAGATAGGGTACAGGAATGGGGGGAAGAGGGACACCCTGGTATTAGCGCCCCGCCCCCACTCTTCTCCCTCCCACACTCTGCACTGCAAGCAGGAGGCTCCTGGGGGGCAGCTCCAAGCAGGGGGCAGGAGAATATGACAGTGTGTGGGGGGGTAACTGAAGTGCCAGAGCTTGATATCTTCTTGGGCAAACCAGTCAGGATCACCTGTCAGAGGTTCCAAGATCTACGGGTAGATCCTGATCTACTGGTTGGTGACCACTGCTCTTAAGGAAATAGAGTGTATCCCAATAAAGAAAAAGCCAATGAGGTGCCGACATGCCAACACAGGAGCTGGAAAATTCAGGGGAAAAATTACCTACACACTGCAGCAGGCATAAAGCACAATTGACAAACAAGTACCAAGTCTCCTCAGAACACACTTGAATCCTTAATCCAATTATCTCACAAGTACTTTATGCAACTGGACTGGACTCTTTGGAATGTATTACTAATAAGTGTTGGTAAAAGAATGTGAGCAATGAATGAATATACTCTCCAAATGGTGATGCTTTGCTTACTGTGATTGAGAAAAAAAATGAAGTGAAAGTAACTTAAAATTTCGTACAGGTACTGTCATATTGCAACCCAGTTCCCTGCTGGCTTTTGCCACAGCTCAGCCAGCTGTTGCCTGAGGTGTACTGACTTACTTTCATCTCTGGAACAGACTCAAACAGTTGGAGAAAAGGAGAATGGCATGCCAGAACTATTTGAGGACCTGTTTCATGCTCCATCCACAATTTCTGCCCTGAATGGTCTAAAATCCCAGGCTCCAAACATTTTCCCTTACCTATTCTTTCTTTGTAAGGGGCAAATCAGTTAAAAAAAATCAGTAGCATATTTTTCTCTTTCCATTTAAGATATCAAGTGCTGCTTCAATAATAGCTGCCTCCCTTTTTCACAAATATCTGAAAACACTTTTCAGAGAAAAGTCTGCACCTAACAGTTTTCCATCTCTGAAAGTGGTTTTGAGTATAAGCTCACTTTTCTACAGTCACTGTTTCATTCTTCTTGATTTAAAGAAAGTTCCATTTAATACAAAGGTCAGTTTAGTGTATCCTGACCTTGATGCAATCACAGTCCATCTACATTTTAAAAATCTAGCATAGTGGAGATGAAAAAGGAACATCTTAAAAGACCACAAACTATCTCTATGCTACAAAAGTATGAAGTACAATTCTGCCTTAGCTGTCATGAGTATTGCAGTTTCTCACTGTTTCTGCAGCAAGCAGCAGAGCTTGCAGAGGAGCCAGTATGCCCTCTAATTAAACTACTTTAAAATGGCACTTTTAAAATGGGGCATTGTAAGTGCTGCAGCCTTGATAATGGTGAGGCAGTGACGAGGACGCACCATCAGCATTACTCAGAGGTTGGTTAGGGCTAGTTTCTAAAATGCTGTTGCACTGGGTGCAGAGCCCATACCTGAAACCAACACCCTGAGGATTTGTTTTGACAGCGTGCTGTGCCCAGCAATCATTATGGCACGAGGAGGAAAATGTTCTGCTAGGTGAATCAGGGCTAGGTCCTGCTAAGCCACCTAAAGACCCAGGACCTAGGCAAAGTCCTTCTCCCCAGCCAGAGGTGGAGGGGACATGGGCTACGCCCCCAGCTTTAATCAGCAGAGGCTGGGTATGGTACAGTCGTGACCCTTCTCCTCTCGCTTGACACCGACAGGTGGATGGTAAGTAGCTCAGCGCTGACGCAGGCCACCCCCTCGAGTGACACCACGTGCCACAGCGCAACGGCTGCCTGGTTCTGACTGACTAACCGCCAAGTCTCGCGCCCAGGCTTCCCGCGCGCTCGTTTCCAAAAGGGGTGGGGAGTCTATGGGCGCGAAATCCCCGCGCATGCGCGTCACACGGAGGGACGGTGTGGAGGGGCCACTAGTCTCTCCGCGTGGGCCCTATGCGAGGCACGTTACACCTCATGACGTCAGCGCGCAGCGTCACGCCGGTTGGACGTACAAAAGTGTAAGTTTCAATTTTTTTTTCTACCAACGGAAAATTTTTTTCCAGGGCCGCATCCGCGTGCTGAAGCTGGGGAGGGGCGGCTGCGCCCCCCCGCCCCCACACAGGGAGCCCTCCGCGAAGAGGGGGGAGCCTGCGCAGGTGTGCAAGGAACAGGGGCCAGGAGAGGGACCCCCCAAAAGGGAGGATGGAAGGGAGGGAGAGTTGGGGGGCAGAGAAGAGTGAGGCTGACAAGGGGGGAGGGGCGGGATCCCCTGATTGGGGGCTGGCGCCGATGACAGCCTTGCCTCCTCTTCCCCCCCCCCCCCCCCAGTTTGGAGGCCCGCGAGCTGCACATGTGCAGTCGGCGCCGGCGGGGCCCCCCCCCGTGTCTCCGCAGAGCGGCGCTGTGGGGGAGCGGGCGGGGGACGCAGGGAGCCTGCTCTCCGCCGGCGGCCGCTCAGGTGCAGGCACCGTTCGGCGTGTGGGAGGCGCTGCCGCGCCGGGGGATGGGTTTGGGCGGGACGTGGGGAGGGGGCGCGGGATTTACCCGGGGGGGGGGTGTTTCCCTTTACTAGGGGAGGGTGCTTCTCTTGTGGCAGCCGAGCCCAGCGCCTAGCGCGCCCACTCGCTAGCTTGGGCGGGCTGGTGGGGCCCCGGGAGAGGGGGGTGAGGGGCTGGTGGGGCTGCCAATCTGTGAAGAGCCTTAGAGGCGCCGCGTCGTCCCCGGCCTCCCCTCGCACCAGCGGCCCATCTGGCTGCGCCCGCCGCCGAATACGCGGGGCTGTCAGGGGACTGGCCCCAGGGGCCTAGTGTTGTGGGGAAGCTGACAGGTCCGGCACAGGGGCCCCCGACCTGGCCTGTGGGACAGTGTTGCGGGGGAGGGGAAGAGCTGGACTGTGGCCGACCCACTGTGGGCTTAGGCTGCCAGCCCAGGCCGCCTGCTGGGCTCCTCCGTGTATATTTGGGATGAGGAAGGCCTTGGGGCTAGGATGCGAGCTGCAGGGAGGGTCCTTCCTCTGGGTGGGTTGTGAGGCTGATCTCCCAGAGTAAGTTGTTGATGCCAGAAAACTTTTTAAATATTATGAGACCATGCTCTAAAGTAGAGGAATGTCTGCATGTAGTTAATAAATGATGGACTTTTGCAGTTCACTGTTACAGCTGGTGTTGTCTTGACTTTCTTTGTAGAAAATAATATCACAGTCCTTGTTTCCTTCTGTGGGTGACAGTCATTTAAGAGACTTGATTTCTAAGCATTGGTAACATGGCAAAAGATGTAAGTATATTTGTTTTGTATTATCTGGAAACATGAGTGATAGAATATTTCCATGTGCTTAAGACAGAGCAGACCATACATACCACAACTGGCATTAGGGGAAATGAAGAGCTCCTTTTTGTATCTTATTTAAAATGGGTTTGCAGTGTATCTGTCTGTTTTCACATAGAAAGTTTAGAATAGACTTACTAGCTTTTGTATTACAAAAAGGCTTAACATTTTACACAATATGCATGTTTGTTCTGTGCAACAAAACAAAAAGCCACCATCTTGCTGAAAAGCATTTGATGCAGGCATTTTGTGTACTTGTAATAGAGATTGTGAAAAGCAGTTTTCACTGTTGTGCTGGGTAATTAAAGTATTGTTCAATCTGAGCATTGTCAGTGAAGTACCTTTCATTAAGTTACCTGCTTGTTGATAGAACAGGTACGCTAGGAATGCCACTGTCAGTGTTGCCCTGCAGTTAAACTATGTTTAGGAAATATCACATGTTTAAGGATAAGAGGGTCTTTCAGTCTCTCTGCCTATTTTTGCTTCTCTTCTGAAACAGACAAAAGGAACCTAGTTAATGTCAGTACCAATTAGGTTGACGCAATTATTTCCTCCCCACATAGTCTATCAGATTCAAGCCACTAACATAGACGTGGGTGATAATAAGAGGGTCTGTTTGTTGAGCCATCTATTCTTATAGCTCTCATTTTTAATACCACTTTATCAGAAAAAATACTAGCATGTATTTAAGTTAGTGAACAGATTAGTTTATATTTAACAGTCCTCATTTACTACCATGAGACTTTTTTGTATTTAGATGTTACATTGCTAGTAAAGTACTCTGATATTCTAGTTTTTGCATAGTAATGTTTTGCATGTTCTCTGAAAAACAGCAATTTTAAAAATTGTCCACCCAGGTACATTTGTCAGTGAAACTTTTATGTTTGTCATAGGGATGTTAAGATGTGGTTAATTGACCCTGCTGGGGCTCTTGTACATTTTAAAGAGAAGCTAGATAATTTCATGGAGGTTAGGTCCATAAAAGGCTATTAGCCAGGGGATAAAATGGTGTCCTTGGCCTCTGTTTGACAGAGGCTGGAGAGGGATGGCAGGAGACAAAGCGCTTGATCATTGTCTTCGGTCCACCCCCTCTGGGGCACCTGGTGCTGGCCACTGTCGGCAGACAGGATACTGGGCTAGATGGACCTTTGGTCTGACCCGGTACGGCCGTTCTTATGTTCTTATGTTCAAAGGAGGAATGCAGAACTCCAGGTACAGCCTGGGGCCAGTGGACTCCTGGCTGCTCACAGGCGTGCTTGCTTTGAGATGTACAAGAGTCCCCAGCGAGGGCTCTTGTTCATTTCAAAGCCTTGGTTAGCAGGGGGCTCCCCAGAGGACCCTGGTTCTATGTGGCTTTCAGCGGGATCCTGGATCAGCAGGGGATTCCCCAGCTGACCCTGGGTTCTGGGGAAATGCCTTGTGGAGCCCGGGGTCAGGTGGGGACTCCCAGCTTCAGTGAGTTAAAAGAGCAGTGCAGCACAGCTGATCCCCCAGCTCAGCTGTGCAGCGCTGCCACTTTGAAGTACCCCTTCCTCTTCCCCCTCGCTGCCTCTATCTCATAGAGGCAGCAAAGGCGGTGGGGGAAAGTTGACTAGTTGACAGACTATCCGTTAAGCAAATGCTTATCGGATAGGCGACTAGTCCTTAACATCCTTAGTTTGTCATGGATGTGGGGTTTATTTCATGCTTCTGACAAGTTGTGCTAACTACAGAAAGGTTTGTGGGAGAATTTAGAAAATTAGGAAATGAGGAAGAACAGGATAACTTGCAAATTTAGTGTATGGTTTAGCAACAGATAACTGGTATAGTACTGATTGCTCTTTCAGTTTTTGAAAAGGTAAAGAAGAATGAACCTGGTAACTACTGTTCAAAGCCTAATTTCTGTCTTTAGTGGAATCATAGAATACTAGAACTGGAAGGGGCTTCAGAGGTCATTGTGTCCTTATGGCAGGACTGAGCACTGTCTAGATGGGGAGTGGACAATCATTTTTTGATGGGCGGCCACTCCAAGAATTTGGAAAGTGGTTGAGGGCCGAATTCTTCTGTGATATAAATAGAGGAGGTGCGGGATCTGGGATGGAGGTTGGGTGCAGAAGGAAGCTTGGGGTAAGGGTGAGAGTTTAGGTGAAGGAGGCAGTTGTGACCTGGGGCACTGGACTGGAGTGCAGGGGGTTGGAGTGGACCTAGGGCAAGGAATTGGGGTACAGGAGGTGGTGAAGGGATTTGGGTTGTAAGCAAGGGCAGGAGGGGACTGTGATCTGGGTCAGAGGATTGGGGTGCCAGATCTGGGAGGGGATATGGGTGCAGAAGAGGAGCAGAGGATTTGGGTATGTGGAGTAGGGGACAGGAGTGGGGGCAGAGGGTTGGGAAAGGGAGAGGCTGAGGTGCCAGAGGCAGGCTCTGGCTAGAAGACTTGCTAGCCAGCACCTATTCCTGCATCACCCTCCCTGCCAGCTAGTGTTGCTTCCAAGCTGTGTGGCAGCACAGCTTCATAAGTGATTAGTCAGGTCTGTGCATGGAGCCCTCAGCCTCTTATCAGGTGGGGCTGATGAATCACCTGTGAAGCTGTACTGCCATGAAGTTTAGAGGGAACACTACTGCCTGCTCTGCCCCTGCACATGCTGCAGCCATGTGCTCTGGAGCCCCTTGTGCTTTGTGGCTGCCTCTTATTGAAACCGGCAGCTCCCATTGGCTGGCTTCTGGCTGGCGATGGGAGCAGCAGCTCCTAAAACTCCCCCCCTACCTTCTGGACTCACAGTTGTTAAAGAAAAACTGCCCTGCAGCTGCATTTGAGTGGCGTGCAGGTGGGGCGAGGTAAGCAGGGAGCCTGCCTGGGGCTCCCCGTAGTGTCTGTGGGCTGGATCCAGTGGCTTGGCAGGCTGCATTTTTAGAAGGCCTGGTCTAGGTCATCCCTATCTAGTCTATCCAACTTGCTCTTAAATATTTCCAGTGATGGAGATTTCACAACCTCCCTTGGCAATTTTTTCCACTGTTTAACCACCCTGACAGTTTGGACATGAGAAAAATCATCCTATCTAATCCTCCCTTGCTGCAATTTAAGCCCATTGCTTCTTGTCCTATCATCAGAGGCCAAGGAGAACGATTTTTCTCCCTCCTTGTAACACCCTTTTAGATATTTGAAAACTGCTATCATGTCCCCTCTCAGTCTTCTCTTTTCTAAACTAAACAAGTCCAATTCTTTCGGTTTTTGCTCATAGCTCATGTTTTCTAGGCCTTTAATCATTTTTGTTGCTCTTCTCTGGACCTTCTCCAGCTTCTCCACATCTTCCTTGAAATGTGGTGCCCAGAACTGGACACACAACTCCAACTGAGGCCTAATCAGTGCAGAGTAGAGTGGAAGAATTATTTCTCATGTTTTGCTCATAACACTCCTGTTAACGCATCCCAGAATCATGTTTGCTTTTTTTGCAAGTGTCACACTGTTGACTCATGTTTAATTTGTGGTCCACTATGACCCTTAAATCCCTTTATGCAGTATTCCTTCCTAGATAATCACTTCCCATTCTGTGTGTGTGTGTATGAAACTGATTGTTCCTCCACTTAGGAAGAACTTTGCATTTGTCCGTATTAAAGTTCATCCTATTTGCCTCAGACCATTTCTCCAGTTTGTCCAGATCATTTTGAATTATGACCCTATCCTCCAAAGCAATTGCAACCCCTTCCAGCTTGGTATCATCTGCAAATTTAAGAAGCGTACTTTCTATGCCAATATCTAAATTGTTGATGATGATATTGAACAGAACCGGTCCCAAAACAGACTTCTGCGGAATCCCCCTTGTTTTGCCCTTCCAGCATGATTGTGAACCATTAATAACTACTCTGAGAACAGTTATCTAGCTAGTTGTGCACCCACTTTATAGTAGTCCCATCTAGGTTGTATTTCCCTAGTTTATTGATAATGTCATGCGAGACGGTGTCAAATTCCTTACTGAAGTTTAGGTGTACTATGTCTTCCGCTTCCCCCTTATCCACAAGACTTGTTATCCTATCAAAGAAAGCTGTCAGATTGGTTTGACATGATTTGTTCTTTACAGATCCATCCTGGCTGTTACTTATTACCTTATTGTCTTCCAGATGCTTGAGGATGAATTCCTTAATTACTTGCTCCATTATCTTTCCTGGCACAGAAGTTAAACTGACTGGTCTGTAGTTTCCTGGGTTGTTCCTATTTTCCTTTTTTTAGATGGGCACTATATTTGCCCTTTTCCAGTCTTCTGGAATCTCTCCTGACTTCCATGATTTTTCAAAGATGATAGCTAAAGGCTCAGATACCTCCTCTGTCAGCTCCTTGAATATTCTAGGATGCATTTTGTCAGGCCCTGGTGATTTGAAGACATCTACCTTTTTAAAGTAATTTTTAACTTTTTTAGTTTACTTTTTAAACCTACCCCATTTCTACTAGCATTCACTATGTTAGGCATCCTGTCACCATCAAACTTTTTGGTGAAAACTGAAACGAAGTCATTAAGGACCTCTACCATTTCCAGATTTCCTGTTGTTGTTTCTCCCTCTTCATTGAGCAGTGATTCTACCCTGTCCTTGGTCTTCCTCTTGCTTCTAATATATTTGTAAAATGTCCTCTTGTTACCCTTTATGTCTGTAGCTAGATTTAGCTCATTTTATGCCTTTGCCTTTCTATTCTTGCCCCTGAATATCTGTGGTGTTTGCTTATATCAGGGGTGAGCAATATTTTTTGACTGAAGGCCACTTCAGAAATTGTTCAAGTAGCTCCGGGCCTCAGGTGGAAGGCCTGATAGGTCTGAGTGTGGGGGAGCGTGTGAAGTGTCATTTCCCTCCCCCCGCCTCCGGATAACTGACAGCTTTTTTTAAACAGCTGGCGGTTCTCTCTAGGGGTCCACATCCCTTGCTGTGGGAGGAGACTTTGTATACTCCTTCTCTGCACCCAGGTCAGTCAGGGACTGGGGGCTGGGGAGGATGTGAAATCTGCCCCTGCTCTGCAAGGGAGTGCCATGCTTAGTCACCCACCTGCTGAGCAGCAGCTGGCTGTTGACTCTTAAGTGCCAAGCCCCTGGCCTGGGAGTGGAGGGGAGTGTGAAGTTCCTCGCTCCCTGCCCTCCAGTGGGTAGCACTTAGATTCAACCCAGGTGGTTGACTATGCACTGTGGGCTTCTCCATCACTAGACCCTGATTGGTCTGGGGTGGGGGGAGCAGCAGGAAATCCATGGGCTGGATCAATGTGCTTGGCGGGCCAGATCTGGTCAGTGGAGGCCCTTTTGCCCACCCCAGCTTATATTCATCCTTTTTGACCTAGCTTCCACTTTTTATGCAACTACTCTTTGATTTTTCAATCATATAAGATCTCCTGATTGATTCAGGGTGGTCTCCTGCCATATTTTCTACCTTTCCTGTGCAGTGGAATAGTTTGCTTTTGGGCCCTTAATAATGTCCCTTTAAAAAAACTGCCAACTCTCTTCAGTTGTTTTTCCTCTTAGTCTTGCTTCCCATGGGACCTTATCTACTAGTGTCTGAGTTTATATAAATCTGACTTCTTGAAATCCACTGTGTCTATTTTGCTGTTCTCCTTTCTATCATTCCTTAGAATCATGAACTCAATGATTTCTTGATCACTTGCACCTAAGTTGCCTTCCACTTTCAAGTTTTCTGCTAGTTCCTCCCTATTTGTTAAAATCAAATCAAGAACAGCTTCTCCCATAGTAGCTTTCTCAACCTTCTGAAATAAAAAGTTGTCTCCAGTGTAGTCCAAGAACTTGTTGGATAATCTGTGCCCTGCTGTTAGTTTCCCAACATTATAGCTGGAGAGTTGAAATCCTCCATGACCACCAAATCCTGTGCTTTGGATGATTTTGTTAGTTCCAAAAAACAAAAACCCAAACCCGTCCACCTCTTTAGCTTGGTAGGGTGGGTGGTCTGTAGTACACGTCAGTCCAAGGCTGTGTCTACATTGCAGGGTTTTGCGGAAGAGATCTTTCGCAAAAACTTCTTGCGCAAAAATACATTCACAGCTCAAAAGCACGTTGCAAAAGCAATGTGCTTTTGCGCAAGAGAGCGTCCACACTGCATGGATGCTCTTGCTCAAGACAGTTCTGATGGCCATTCACAGAATGGCCATCAGAGCACCTGTGCTTTTTCTGATAGGGGCTTCTTGCACAAAAAGAGCCTGTTGAGCACCCACACACCTTTTTGTGCAAGAACTCTTGCGCAAAAAGGAGTTATTCTTCATAGAAAGAGGTATACCCGCACCACAAAAAGCCCCCTGTTCTGCCATTTTACTGTAAATTTTGAGCAAAAACGCACTTGAGGTGTGGACGCGCTGCGGGTTTTTGTGCAAAAACCCTGTAGTGTAGACATAGCCCAAGTGTATACATTGTTAAAATATAAGGCAACACCTCCACCCTTTTTTCCCTGCCTGTCCTTCTTGAGCAATCTGTACCCTTCTATATCAATATTCCATTTGTGTGTATTATCCCACTAAGTCTTTGTGGTACCAGAGGAACAAAAGGAAAAGCATTTGTAATTGTTTAGGCCCTGATCCTGCAGAGCACTGGTCCCCAACCTTTCGGGGCTGCCCATGCGCTGTGCGCCCAGGGCTGAGGCTGGCCCAGATCATTTGGCGGGCACCATGGCACCCGTGGGCGCCATGTTGGGGACCACTGCTGCAGAGATTTGCACATACTTAACTTTGAGTGCATAGTCACATAGACTTCAGTAGAACTGCTCGTGTGTGTTTTTAAAAACAAAGTATGTGCATAAATCTGCAGGATTGAGACTTTACTGGGTAATTTCATTGTGTGCAGTGAGCAACATGAATGTATAAAGAATATTTCTAAACAAAATCTGTTCCTTTAAAAAATACAAAATTAATAGCTAAGTAGGGGATATAGAGAATATTTAGATTTTGCTAAAATATTTGATCATTCAAAAATCTATTTGAAATTTTTGAATGACAGTGTTATGTAGACTAGGGATTTTAAATTTCGATTAATCAGCTAAACGAGTAGTTGATGGAATTTCCATTGACTACTCTCTATCCCACTGTGCCTCTCCCTTTGAAATGTACAAGAGCCACAGGTGGGAGTGGAACTGTTTCAGTTCCCGCTCACACTGTTTCCCTGCTGCCCCCTGCCTTCCCTACCCCCTGCAGAGACGGGGGCGGGGGGGGCTCGTGCTCTGAGGCAGCAAGGGAGGGGGCAAGTGACTGCTCAAGTTCCTACTTGACTACCCACTTACCAGGTAGTCAACTAGTCACTTACATCCCTAATGTAGACACACTTTCTAGCGAATTATGAACTGGTGATGATAAATGGCAAAGTGTTGAATTGGGGGAAATTACTAGTGGACTCTTTTTCTCATGGGTAAGGCCCAGAAGCTATTGTAAATTCTGTGATGGCTCCAGTCATAAATGTCATCTTTTTATTGAAGAAGAGGGAATAAAAAGCACATCACAGTTAAATATAAAGGAGTTGAAAACACCAACAAGGATACAGAAACAATGCAGAGGGTTGTAGAGCGTTCTAACACAGGTAGTGAATCCAAATTATTTTTTAATACCTGCTAATATTTGAGGAAAATAAGTCAGAACATAACTATTCAATAGGAGGGAGAAATCTGGAAATTCAAATGCTTAAAGGAAGAGAAGAGAGAACCCGTCAGTTATGAAATTCCAGTATGATCTGGAACCAAAAAATGACGGGTCACTTTTTGGTTAACGATGCAACTTTATCACATGGAGTGGTGGAGAGACAATCAGCAGAACTATACAGACTCTAAAAAGGATCATGTACTGAAAGACCAAGAAACCTTCTTGAGTAAAAGACTTTAAAATGATTGGACTTCAAAGAAGATATGACAAATGTATTCAAGAGGTTAAAGGAATAATTTCTTAGGGAAGGTTAAGAGATTAAAAATGTGTAACCTGCCTCACTGAGGGTAGAGAAGGAACAGAGACCATGGTTTTTGATGGGTGTTTGCAGCCTGGGGATAGGATAATGTGATTTCCGTTACCTTAGCAGTGATCAGTTCTTAGAAATTGACTTGCTCTGAGGAGGGGTATTGATGTCCCAGAGGTTGGGTGTGGTGTAACTTTATTTGTGGGGGATTTTGTATTTTGGTTTTGTTGGGGTTTTTTACACTACGTACGTGTACTCATCTACACTACTCCCATGAGTCCTGTTGATCTTAAACCAAATTAGAGCCAGCCATCCTCAGGGAATCCAAGGAACTCTAGCTCAGTTGCCACTTCGGATTCTGATGTCTGACTGCCTTTGGTACTGTTCACTTTAGATTTCCAGCTGTCCTCACAGCTGCCATAGGATCTTCCCTCCAGGCTGACCTATCACCCTTCATTCAGGAACTGAGAGAGCTGCAGCAGATTCACCCTTAGCTACCCTCTGTTTACCTAGTACCTCTTAGCAGATTTGTCACAATACAATGAGGGCTAGCAAGATTAATAGGGTGCACTGAAGAATGGGGAATATTTAGGAATCTTTGTTCCTGAATAAACTTACTATGGTAACTACCAACCTGTCCAATATTCTCCTAAAGGAATATTGTTGGTAAAATTTCCATCTTCTGGGACACTTAAAACTAGACTGAACACAATACTAATATGGGTTCAAGAATAATTCTGCATTGCTGGGAAGATAATGACCTAAAAGCCATCTACCATCTCTAGTATGATACCATGAAAAGGTGTTGGTCACTTGGAATTGATCTCTGAAGATAGAGAAGGACATGCTATTAATCATAAATGATTAAAAATATAATAGTGTAGTTCTTAGCCAGTTGGCTCTCCACCAGTCTGTTTGAATGGTACCGGTGGTCCTTGTTTTCCATTACGTGAGTTGCAGGGAGAACCCTAGAGGCCTGCAAAAGCAACTGATAGGTCTATAATATCATGACTAGTGTGAAGAAAAGTGTGTGTTCTTTTTCATAACACAAGAACTAGGGGTCCCCAAATGTAATTAAAAGGCAGCAGGTTTAAAACACTAATTCTTCACACCATGTACAGTCAACCTATGGAACTGTTCATTAGAGAGTGTTTTGAAGGCTCAGGCTGTAACAGAGTTCAAAAAAAGAAAAATTCACAGAGGATAGGTTCATCAATGGCTATTGGTCAGTATGGGCAGGGATGGTGTTCTGAGCCTCATAAGAATGTCTATACTGGGTCAGACAGAAGGTTCATCTAGTCCAGTATCTTGTCTTCCGACAGTGGCCAATGCCAGATGCCCTAGAAGGAGTGAATAGCACAGGGAATTGTCAAGCAATCCCTCTTCTGTCACCCACTCCCAGCCTCTGTCAGAGGCTAAGGTCACCATTCCGACCCATCCTGGTTAATAGCCATTGATGGACCTAACCTCCATGAATCTATCTAGCTCTTTCTTGAACCCGGTTAAAGTCCTGGTCATCACAGTCTCCTCTGGTAGGGAGTTGGAACCGTGCACTGTGTGAAGAAAAACTTGGTTTTGTTTGTTTTAAACCTGCTACCTATTAATTTTATTTGGTGACCCCCTGTTCCCATAACATATGAACAAGTAATAACTTTCCCTTATTTACTTTTTCCACATCAGTCATGATTTTATAGAACTCTATCATATCCCCTCTTTTCTAAGCTGAAAAGTCCCAGTCTTTTTAATCTCTTCATATGGGACCTGTTCCAAACCCCTAATAATTTTTGTTGCCCTTTTCTGAACCTTTTCCAATGCCAATATATCTTCTTTGAGATGAGGTGACCACATCTGTACTCAGTATGTGGGTGTACCATGGCTTTATATAAAGGCAATAAGGTGTTCTCTGTTTTATTCTCTAGCCCTTTTTTAATGATTCCTAACATTCTGTTTGCTTTTTTGGCTGCTGCTGCACATTGAGTGGTTGGAGTCATTGTGGATAGTTTTCTGAAAACAAGATCTCTCTCGGAGTTTTGGCTAAGTTAGTCTCCATTTTGTATGTATAGTTGAGATTAATTTTTTCAATGAGCATTACTTTACATTTATCAACATTCAGTTTCGTTTGTCATTTTGTTGCCCAATCACCTAGTTTGGTGAGATCTTTTTGAAGCTCTTCGCAGTCTGCATGCTAGAAGCTGGGAGTGGTGAACAGGGGATAGATGACTTGATAATTACCTGTTAGGTTCACTTGAGCTCGGATACCTGGCCACTGTCAGAAGACAGGATACTGGACTAGATGGACTTTTGGTGTGATTGAACTATAGCTATAGTATAGCCAGTTAATGTGTTTGAGAGTGATTCAGCGGAACACTTTCAGAAACGCTGCCGTGTGTGAAGTCAGATTCTTTTTTTATAAACAGCAAGGTCCACACATGAGCGTTTAGATTTGCCTGTTTTTCTTCGCAGAAAATCCTGGGCAGTTGTGGTGGTAATCAGGATGGATTGATTTAAATCGAGGCAACTTAAATAATTGTTTTCTGATATGATTTAAATAAGTTACCATTAAAGCTAAGACTGTGGTGAGAGTGCGCTTAATTTTGAAGTAAACCCCATTGAACTCACTGGCACTTCTGTCTTTTGAGAAAACAAGTATAAAATGGGGTTCCCTTGGAAGAACTTAGTTATGCTTATGGGCATCCAGTGGGTTAGGTGGGGGAGGTGTGCTTGGCCTGCTGCTCCTCCCCTCCCCAACTGCCAGACTGACCCTGCCTGCACTCTTCCCCCAGAACACCTGCTGTAGGCAGGTAGAGTATTGCTGCCCCCAGTGCCCGCACTTCCCATGGTCTGGGGTGCTTTGGGCCATGCGCTGCCTGCGGCTGCCAGAGGTGGGGAGGCGAGAGCCACGTGGGGGAGTGGGGAATGGGGGAAGGGGGGAGGTGTGCTTGTCCTGCTGCTGCTCTCCTCCCCAGGTTGGGGGCAGGGCTCGGGGCCTGCACCCCCCAGCCTCAGCTGCACTCACTGCCCATGGTTATGCTGAAGTAAAATAGGGAATAGACTTATGGCATCACCATTATTGTCTCTGGCCATGATGTTCCAAAATAAGGGGCATGTATTATGTAATTTAAAAGAAGAAAATGATAGTGGCAACTGGTAACTCTAGAACATCAAGCGGTTCCCAACCTTTTCCAGATGGAGACCCATTTTGACAATTCAGGAAGACTTGGTGACCCAAGGCAATTCAAAAACAGGGGAGGAAAGGGGGCAGAGCCACCTGGGGAGACACTTGGTGACCCTTTTGAAATGTAATGGTGACCCATATTTGGGTCCTGACCCATAGGTTGGGAAACCCTGCTCTAGAATATCTCTTCAGCTTTCTGTATTGTATACTTAAGCGACAGATTCTAAACCTAGTTAACTAATTAAACAAGGTATAAGGATTAGCCAAACTAAACTTTTTCTGGCAACATCCAATGAAGTAAATGGCTTGGGAATTCATGCTTTTTAGTATAAGTGTGACTTGACAAGTGGGGAGTCTTGAAGAATGATGCATTGCAAAATGAATTATTTAAGCTAAGCAGTTGATCCACTCTGCGATATCCTCATCTTCATGTACATCATTTTCTCCCAGAAAAACTGTATTCTTTACGATGTTTCATTCTTGCAACTAGGTCCTACGTAATCTTTTTGCACTGTTTACACTTGACATTATCCTTTTTTACACAGGGAATAAAATTGTTCTAAATATTCCCGGATAAGGTATCTCTTACACCCAGAAGCCATGGCAGTTTTTCTGTGGTACAAGTGTGGGGGAATATAGGAAACTGTGTGCACTGAAGAATGTCTTTCCTCTTTCTCTTCAGTCCACTCCTCTGTTCCTTTTTGTGCTAACTCCATCCTTTCCTATATACTGTCTCTCTGTCTTTAGACAGTGTCTTAACTAACTCTTTTGCCATGCTTGACCAAGGTCCATTGCCACAGAAGCAAGAGCTAATTGTTAGGTTGGACAGACTAGAGCCATTAATTCATTTTTATGAGAATGTATGTGTAGCATGTTTGTGATGAGATATAATTGTAACTTATTTTTAAATGAGAAACTTAATATTTTATTTTAAAAACATAAATCCAATTTAAAGTCATCAACTTTTTTTAATCCACTCTGGTGGTAATTGATATAATCATGCATCCTTTGAATTTTTTTTTAAATAAAGTGAATAGCTTCTAAGGATTATTTGACATGCATTATACCCTCATTCTGTGAACAGGCAGTAATGAAAATGTGATACAAGACTGCTGAGCTTGTTTAGAATTTGAGTACCATTCATTCATCCCCCCCCCCGCTTGCTTGATGTTTGATTTCCTAATAGGGATGTTAAGGACTAGTCAAATGCTTATTGGATAGTTAGTCGATTTTCTCCCCTCCCTTGCTGCCTCTGAGAGGCAGCAAAGAGGGGGTACTTCAAAGTGGCAGCATCGCACAGCTGAATCTGGGATAAGCTGTGTGGTGGTGCTGCTGTGCGTGGAGCCCAGGGTCGGCTGGGGAGTCCCTAGCTGATCCTGGGCTCCAGCGCGGCATTTCCGTGGAACCCAGGATCAGCTGGGTAGTCATTATTTATTGGTCATTATTTATTGGGGAGTCCCTAGCTTATCCTGGGTTCCACTGAAATGCCACGTGTAGCCGGGATCAGCTGGGGAGTCAAATCAACAGTGCAGCATGGAGCCCAGGGTCAGCAGGGAACTCAGCCCCCGCTGGGGTCTCTTGTACATTTCAAAGCTGGCACGCTGTGTGCAGCCCAGCATCAGTGGGACTTCCTGCTGGCCCTGGGCTGCATGTGGAATTCTGCATTCCTCCTTTGAAATGTACAAGAGCCCCAGCAAGGGCTCTTATACATTTCAAAGGAGGAATGTGGGCATGCCTATCAAATAGTCCATGAAAATTCCATCCACTACTTGACGACTAGTAAAATAACTGTTACTTAACATCCTTATTTCCTAATACAACATGGATGTTGCTGCACCAGAGAGCCCTGGTACCCAGGAATGATAGCCAGCTGGGAGCCCCATTTCTGATGGGACCCTCTGGGTGGGGGTAGCAGTGGGGCTGCTACCTTAGTTGCTTGTTACCTTTTTCAGGAAAGAGTGTACAAGATCTGGAATTCCTTATCTTAAGAGTAAAACACTGCATATGCACCTTTTTGGATAGAGGAAGTAGGGAGTTAGCCTTTTATTATCATAAATAAGGAAACTAGCAAAATCCAAAATATTTTCTTTCTATTCCAAGTAACCTTTTAAACGACCAAGAAAAAATGATAGCTGAAAAGTCACCTGCCTGTTCTGGAATTTATCTCTATAATTGCAGTCTTTTTGCCACATTGGCTCTTTAATATTAATCAAGAAGATAAATATAATAGTCTGTTTCAGTAAATAGTGGTGGACTTCTGGTGTATGTCTTGAGTTTTACTTGTGTTGGGAACTTAATGGTACTTAATACCACGTGAAACAAAATATCTTTTAATGGTTAGTTGCATTAACAGGACTACTGCATTATGAATTTTTAGTTATGTTTTTGCTTGTTTGTGATTTTTTTTTTGTTTGTTTAGAGTGGGAGAAGTTGTTTTGCTGTTATATACGCAGGTTAATTTGTTGCCTTAAATTTGCCTTGTGCCTAGTAGGGGTGTAAATACTAACTTAAAAAGTTAACTGATTAAAATTGTATCCTTTAACCATGGCGGGTTGGTGCAGAGTGACTGGGGTCATGCAGCATGGGCTGTTCCAGGCTGGGCCCCTGTGGCGGGGGTCCTGATGGCCAGCCTGCTGTGGGCAGCGGGGGCTGCTCCAACTGGGCCTGGCCCTCTGATTAACCAGTTCCCAGGTAAGCACACCGGTAAACCAAATGCTTACCAGGTAAGTGGTTAACTTTTTACATCCCTAGTGTCCAGATGGTTTGTTGATTATTTCAGAATAATGCTGAATAATATAATTCCTAAAGGCCAGTGTGTCCCAATTTTATTTGGCCATGGAACCCTTTTAAACTCTAAAGAATTTTGCAGAACCCCTAATAACAGTCTTATACTGTAATTCCTCATTTAACGCTATAGATATGTTTCAGAAAACGATCATGTTAAGTGAAAACATGTCATGCAGGGTCAATTTTCCCATTGAAAATAATGGAAAAGGTGGGGGTTGCGTTTCAAGCAGTGGTGTCTATTGGGACCGGGACATAAGGTTGGGGGAGAAAGGGGACTGAGTTACAGCAGGGAGGGGAGGTGTTTGGCTCTGGGGAAGGGTAGGGGAGGGGGATTGGGTTGGGAGTATGCCCCTGTGATGGGTCTGCAGGGACCCGCGCTGCGTCCGGCAAGGGGGGGGGTCCTCCGGGGAACGGCGCAGTGAGTGGTGAACCCTCCGCTGCTTTGCAGGGAGGCGGGGGAAGCCCCATGCAGCCGCTGGCAACGGGCCGGCTGGGGAAATTGTGTTATCACGGATAGTCCGGAATAATTCAAAAAACATTCCCTAAAAAAAAAAATCGTGCTATCGCGAAAATGTGTTAAGCGGGCACATGTTAAATGAGGAATTACTGTATATGGAGCTGAAAAAGTAGGCCACAGATAAGTAAGGATAATAATAAACAAATGCTAGACAAGGTCATGACATAAATATTGTGTATTGTAGATATGTAGATTAATCTGTCATAGTCAATTTATATTTGTCACGGTTAAATTTTTAAATACAAGAAATCACGCGATTATACTGAAGTAAAGTATTCGCAAGAGCACTGCCTGCGCACTCCCATACAAGCAACTGGTTTGAAAACTGAAGCTTCAACTTTGTATGATGCAGCACTAGTATATTTGTATTCAGACACCCATGTGATCCACGCTCCCTGAGTGAGTACTGGGATTCACGGTGGCATATAACAGGTGATTGCACCACTGACTGACTGCGCGTGCAGTGCTGAGTAGTGACACCATCGTCCCCACTTTCTGGCTAAGCTGGCATTACACAGGGACACTTATCGTGGCAAACAGAAATGAAAATTGTTTTCAATAAAATCATATGTGCTTAAATTAATAATTATTTTTAAAAAATCATAAAATGTTGTAATTTTCTCGCGGAACCCTTATTTTCAGTTTGCGGAACCCCATTTGGGAAACTGCTATAGGCATTTAAAGAATATATTGAGAAGGATGTAGGTGAGGTAAATGGCTTTTAAATAAATAATATTTAACACTAATTGCTAAAATACTGCATTAGTATATAAACAATTAAACCTTGGCTGAAAGAATGAATATCTGTTCTGTTCAGGTCTAGAACAGCAAGTATCAAGAAATTTTTTTGTATGTGGCTGTTGCTCCTGCTACCCTGATGGTTTGTCTGTTCAGCAACAAGGCCTGAGGTTATCAACTGTCAGCTCTGTAGTGTAGTTGTGGGTAAGGAGTGGAGTTTGAGAGAAGCGGCCCAGAATAATGAGTTAATGAAACTCTTGCCACTCCTGCTCATTCTACATGCTTAAACTATCAGACTAAGTACTTAAGTCACTTGCAGGATATTGAGTACTCTTGGGTGAACTCAGAAGTTTCTATGCTCATTTTGCTGTTCCCTGCAAAAGAAGAAAACCATTGGTATTGGCAACTTGTCAAGTAGAGATCTGTTGTTGGCCACTGTACCACATGTTTTTTGTGAAGTTATTTTTAGGGTCTCTATCCTATTGTTGAGCTCTTAAAAATATGATTTGCACTGCTGTTTAGTTATGGACTTTTAGAAGCCTTCTTCGAAAGAGAGAAGGCAGTAATTTAACTTGTGAATGGATATGGACAGTATAATTTTTGCTTTTGCTGAACAGAGCTGAGTCATTTAAGTGGAAACAAAATAGTAAGTCTTTTTTGAGCAATTATATAACACAGGTGTGCAGAGGCACCAACCTCTCAGGTTTCCTCAGAGGTGCTTGACCCTCCACTCTGTTCTGCCCCTATCCCTGCTCCCATTCCACTCCCTCTCCTGAGTGTGCCTCACCCCATTCTACCCTCTTTCCTCCAAGTGCACCCAGCCCCTGCTCTGCCTTTTTCTGTCTCTGGTCCTCTTGCTCTCCTCTGGTACCGCCTGCGTGCTTCTGAAAACCTGATCACTGGCAAGCAGGAGGCTTAGAGGGATGGAGAGGAGCTGATTGGCAGGGCCCTTTGGAAGGGGGAAAAGAGGGCAGGTCTGATTTGCACTTTTTTTTTGTGGGTGCTCCTGTTCCAAAGCACCCATGGAGTTGGTGCCTATGCAAGTGTGCCTCAGGAGGGGAAGAGGAGCAAGCAAAGCAATAAGTGACCTTTCTGCAATTCTGTTATTCTAAGAACAGTCTGAAAAGACTGAAGTTCTAGGAGGCATCATGGTCCTAGGTTCTTAACAGAAAAATTGATTGACTTTTGTTATCTTCTAGAAGTGGTGCTTTAGTCAACCCAGCTATAAAAAGCTATGTGCAAAGTGGCCTGATTTGAGTTATCTTATCTATATATGAGAGTTTGTGTGTCTGTCACTCTGTCTGTGAATCTATTTGTTCAAGAACTCCTCCTAAATGGTAAGAGCTAGGATCACCCAAATTGTCATGCAGCTTCCTCTTATCATAATTTAAAGCAAGGTCAGGATTTGGTGGTGATGATGGGATGTGCGTGGAATGCAATTGTTTCTCATCAAATGGAAATGTCATAGCAGGGACAGTTATACTCACGAATGTCCATCAGGGTGGGGGTGTGTGTAGCAAGCATGGGAGACAGTTATACCCCAGAATGACCATAGTAGGGATGTAAAATCATCTTAATTGATTAGCTGATTAAAGAGGAGGGTGAATGGGGGGGGGGGGGCTGGAGCAGTGTGCCACACCCCCATCTTCCCCTGCCCCTAGCACCACAGGCAGGAGCTGCTTCAGCCTGGCCCTGTCCATGGCTGGCCCCCTGTGGGTCTGGAACAGCTCCCTGCCCACTACAGGTGGCTCCGAGTATTCTGTGAATACTCTTGGTGCCTTAGAATTTGAAGGATAGTACTGTACACTGATGATAGTTATTGGATCCCCACTATGAACAGGTACTTCTTGTGAGCTAGATGGAAAGCTATGTGGAAGTAAACAGTCTAAAAAGATAAAGGCCACGAACCAGTCTTTAACATGAGGTGATGGAATGATAGAGATAAGGCATCCTGAAGATGAGGTAGCATATGAATTTAAGTTTCTTCAGCTCTAGGATATGGAAGCATCAGATGGAGAAGATCCAGCCCCTGAACTCTGGAGGTACCTCCTCTACAGCTCCTACCTAAACAAAGCAACAAGGCTATTTCTTTCTGTAACAGGCTCTCATAAAAAAGATCCAGAAAGAAAAATGGAAATGGATGGGGGTAGCAGTAATGTCTAACACCATTTGTCAGCTTCTGACCAAGACTGGTGAAGAGGGGCAAGATAGCTTCTAAACATGACAGGCTTTGGATTGGCTCTGATGGGACACCTGACACCCATCTTCTGTCACATATGCTGGAAGCAACATGTTTGATGGGAGTATCATCTAGAGTAGTGGTGTCTTTCTTGGAAAGTCTTATTCACAGGGTGACAACCCAATAAATGTCCTCTGTTAGGATTGGTATTTATACCTTTCAACAGGGAGCTGGTATGTAGCTTCCCTAAGTGTTGCAGCATAGCCTTGGAGTCTTCAACTAAATGGAGTGCTTTATCCTTTCTGTTGCTAATAGCTTCCATCCCTTCAGAGGTTAAGTCCTTTAGTATGCTATTCCTCTTTTGGTATGCCAGATACTGGCAGCTATGAGGCCAGTTTTGTCTCGACAGCCCTGGATATGAATGTTATGGCAGTGCTGCATGCAGCCATGGCTCCCATAACACTGTTCTTGCTTCCATCTGGCTCTTATGATGTCCTGTAGTTTGCATCTTGAACAGGAAGGTAGTGCCTTTGGCAGCATTCTAACTCTTCCTCCCTCATCTGACCAAGTGGGGGGGGGGAACAAGTGGTCAGTGTCTTCCAGATGCCATTGTTGATAGGGAGGCTGATCCTGGCGGGGTCTGTGGAGTTCAGTATGTCAAAGAGCTTATGGACTTTTCCGGGATCACTGTGGTTTCAATATTCAGTGTCTTTGATCTGCAATGGGAGTTCTCAGAATGCCCTGAATGTATCTGCCTTATCAAGACTACTAGCCTCTGATGGTAGAAAATTTGTATGAGGAAGGAAAAGATGCAGGCAGGGTGTAACTCATGCTCTGACCAAATGGCCTAAAGTTACTGCTCACAAGTCCAGTTAGTGGATTGGGGTGGCCAGTAGGGTGGTTTGGTCACAGCGCACAAAATACTGAATTATCCTCCTCCATGCAGCCTTTATCGGCAGCAGTCCTATGGAGCCTCAAATGTAAATTAACACTACCCCTGCCAAGTAGAATTCCTAGAAGTCTCCAAACATAGATGCTCCAGCTGGTGTAGGGAGGCTGTAATTAAAACTGCTAGTCACTATCAGGAGTTAGTCAAGCTTAATAAGATCTCCAATTTCCTGGCTAGTTTCATTTATTTTATTCAGGATTAGAAGATTTGCCCAGTGTTGTGTGGTCCTTTAGGGTTTGTCTACACAGCAGGGCTAAACTCAAAATAAGCTACACAATTTGAGCTATGCTAATTGTGTAACATAAGTCAAAATAGCTTATTTCAAAATTGGGCACATCTACACAGTATTTCGAAATAGAGCACTCTTTCTCCGACTTCCCTTACTTCTCATACAATGACGTTTACAGAAGTCGGAGTAAGAAGCCTGTTGTTTTGAATTTATTTTTTAAAAAGGGCTTGCTGTGTACGTGCACAATGTTGTTTTGTTATAACCTCTTTTGTTCTGAAATAACACTGCTGTGTAGACATACTGGGTGTCTCTAAACTACAGCCCTGTTTTGCAGAGGGATGTAAATCAGACACATCAAAAGTGCAAATGAAGTGGGGATTTAAATACCCAGCGCTTCATTTGCATAATCGCTGTCCTGGTGCTGTTTTGAATAAGCACCATTTTGAAATTGAAACCGTGGTTTAGATGTGGTTTTTCTAACAACGGGGTGATTTTTTTTTTTTCAAAATATCCTGTACTTGTTTTTTGAGGCTGTGCTGCTGGCCAGCAGCTGCTCTCCAGGTCTGGGGTGCTTGCTGCCCTGCTGTGGTCGATAACCGGTTACCCAATCATCACTCTTAATGGGTGGTGAGTTCTAGCCGCTACCAGTTAGGCAGAGTAGCTCCCGCCACTCATCTGAAGAAATGGGATTTCAATTTCCCAAGCTCCATTTGCATAATCACATTATGGCACTCTTTCGGAAAAGCGCTATTTCGAAAGTAACACCACAGTCTAGACGCGGTTCTTTCGAAAAGGGAAGTCGTTTACAGGATCTTTCAAAAAAGCCTTCCCTTTTCGAAAGAACCGCGTCTAGACTAGACTATGGTGTTACTTTGAAATAGCGCTTTTCTGAAAGAGTGCCATAACGTGATTATGCAAATGAAGCGTGGGAAATTCAAATCCCGGCTTCATTTGCAATTTCGAAGTGCCTAATTTTATATCCCTCTGAAAGAGGGATGTAATCTAGACACAGCCTAAAAGGTGCTACAGGACCACTCGTTTAAGGTTTTTTAGGTTACAGACTAACATGGCAACCCTTCTGAGACTTCTGGTTCCTTCCGAAAGCAGTTCTGCAAATCTCCCCCTTTCCCAAAGCTGTGAAAGCTTGTTCTTTTCTATCAGTTGTTGCTGGGTGGGGTCTGACTACTAATTTGTTTAGCAGTGAATAAGACTTGGAGGTTTTTTCTGTGAGCAACAGGAGGGTAATAGTTTGCATCTGCCAAAAAGTCAAGAAAATAGATGTGAAGATGTTTCTTTTGACATGTGGCAATTGAAGTCAGGAAGTTGAGATTTATTGATCGTTAAGAGGACACATACGTATACATGCATACTTATGACACTTATTTTTAACTTAAGGTTTATAATTTTCCTGAAAGTTTTTTTTTTTTTTTTTTTTTTTAATATTTTCTGGGTAACAAAGTAGAAATCTGCTGTTTCTCCATTTCCTTCCTTTGTTTTCATGTGGGCCGGCTTTAACATATTCCACAGAAAAGATTATTACTGGTATAGTTGTTAGTGTATTTGTTTTAAGAAGGGTTGTCAAATGATTTAAAAAAAAAAACTACTGAACAATACCATTCATTTAAATATTTTTGATGTTTTCTGATCTATTTCAATTACAGTACAGAATACAAAGTGTACACTTTCATATTTTTCATTATCGGTATTTGCACTGTAAAAAGTGCAGAAAATTGTATTTTTCAGTTCACCCTAATACAAGAATTGTAGTGTATTCTCTATCATGAAAGCTGAACTTAAAAATGGAGGATTAGATACATAAAGTAATTGCATTAAAAATTAAAATGTATATAAGACTTTAGAGCCTACAGGTCCACTAAATCCAACTTCTTTGTCCATTTACGCAGACAAATTGGTTTATATTTGTAGGAAATAACGCTGCCCACTTCTTGTTTTTACTTTCAGAATATTGTAAACAGGCATTCATTCGCATGGTGGTATTGTAGCCAGCATTGCAAAATATTTAGGTGCCAGATGTGATAAAGATTTTGTATGCCCCTTTATGATTCAACCACCTTTCCAGAGAACATACATCCATGCTGCCAAGGGGCTATGCTTGATAACCATCCAAAACAGAGCAGACCAGTGCATGTTCATGTTCATTTTCATCAAGTAAGTTGTATGCCCCCAGCAAATGATTTTGTTTTTGTTTTTGCATCAGTGTTGCTCTTTTAAGTCTTCTGAAAGCCTCCTCTGTACCTTGTCTCTTGGATTTTGGAAGGCATTTCAGATTCTTTAAATCTTGGGTCAAGTGCTCTAGCTTTTTTTTTTTAAGAAATCTGTCACTAGTACTTTCTTTGCATTTTGTCAGATCTGTGAAAATGTTCTTAAAATAAACAACGTCTGAGACCGCTATAATATAAAATATATGGCAGAATGTGGGTAAAACACAGAACAGGAGACATACAATTCTCCGCAAAGAGTTGTCACATTTAATTAACCTTTTTTTTTTTTTTTTTTTTTTTAAACTAGCATAATCATGAAAGCTTGTTCTCTGGAATGGTGGCTGAAGTGCAAAGGGGCATATGAATATTTAGTATAGCAGACATGTAACCACCTTGCAATGCTTGCTATTAAAAACAAACAAAAAAAAGTCAGGTGGACATCTGTTCTCACGTTCAGGTGACATTGTAAGTAAGAAACAGGCAGCATTTTTATCTAGCAAATATCAAGACCCTTGTCTGTATTAAGAGGAAAGTCTGAGTGGACATGAAGGTGCTGCAGTTTTATATTGTGGGTTTTTTTTTTTTTTAAGCGCAGTTATGTAATCTGCATTTGTAAGTTGCACTTTCATGATAAATCACAATGCAGTACTTGTTTACAACATACTATTTATCATTTTTACAGCTTGGATATTTGTAATAAAATTATTATATATTGAGCACTGTACACGTTGTATTCTATGTTGTAATTGAAAATGTAGAAAAATATCCCAAAGTATTTAATAAATTGCAGCTGGTATTCTGTTTCACAGTGCATTAAAACTGATTACATTCCAGTATTTTTAGTTAATCATTTGAGTTAAAACTAGTGCTGTTGATTAATCACTGTTAAGTAATTTAATTAAAGAGGTATTTTCCACAAAGCTTTCTTTACTATAGTTCTTATACTTTATTGAGTTGAAGTTTTAGTTTGGAAACCTGGATTGGGAGTCTTAAAATGAATTGTATTACATCTCTTAAAATTAATAGTAAAGAACTTACAGCTGTCTCTAAATATTTAAAGTGTAAATCTTGCTTTCCTTTACTAGGCTGGACTAATTGAAGCCAACGGAGAGCTTAAGGTTTTTATAGACCAAAACCTTAGTCCTGGGAAAGGTAAGAAAATACTTTATCAAAAAGATACGTTTGCATTTTGTCTTGGAGATACTTGAGTGCATTATGAGCCATAGAAGACCTTGACAACTGCTTCCTTAGCACAGTTGTGTGTGTGGTTGTGTTTTTTTAAATTATTTTTTATTTATTTATTTTATTTTTTAAATAAAGCTTTTCTTAAAGCTCATCTTGATACTCTAGCACAGTAGTTCCCAAACTTTTTGGACTGCTGCCCACCCCACTCAACGCAGACCTTTCTGTGGCCCACCAGCCAACCACCCATAATGAGATAATGGGTGAAGGAGGGGGTGGAGGTGCAAGGTCTGTCTGGGAGGCAGGGTGCAGGAGTGGACTAGAGGGTGGGGGTAGATCTCAGTGGGAGGAGGATGTGTGAGGGGGGGGGGGGAGTGGGGAGTCTGGGCATGAAGGGAATGGGAGGTACTTACCAAGCAACACTTCCTGCTTCCCCCATTGGTTGTGATTCCAGCCAATCAGAACAGTCGGGACAGCCTCCAGGCAAGCAGTTTCCTGTGCTCCTGTTCCCCCAGCTAAGGGGAGTGGCAGCACGTGGAGCCACTTCCTTCCCTCACAAGCAGGATCTGGCTCTCAAGGCTCACCTTTCCCTCCTCTTCCGTTCTCTCCTCCCCCTCCCCCCAAGGAAGCTGGTGCTGGCGCTCCAACCTCATGGGGAGGGGGTGCATAGCTGGCGTGCCAATGCGGGCTCTCTGCTGCAGGAGGTGTGGGGAGGGAGCACGTAGCCTGTGGTGCACCTGCAAGACTGTCGCAGATGACACTTAGAGAACCACTGCTCTAGCAAACCAATTCTACAGGTTTACTAGGACTACAGTTGTGTGAAATTCATTGGTGAATCATCTGGCATTCTGTAGGTGGCTAGTTATTAGCATAGTTACACTGGTGTAGACTAGAGATGTTAAATTGCATTTAATTGGCTAGTTGATGGCATTTCCATCAACTACTCGATAGGCACTTCTGCATTCCTCCTTTGAAATGTACAAGACCCCCAGTGGTGGCTCTTGTACATTGCAAAGGAGGAATCTGGAACTCCGCATACAGCCCGGGGCCAGCAGAAAGTCCCACTGACTCCAGGCTGCACATGGGTGCCTGCTTTGAAATGCACAAGAGTCTCCAGCAGGGGCTCTTGTTTATTTCAGAGCCATGGACCCCTGGATCCGTGGGGGGGTGGGCAGCTGTATGCCACCAGCTGATCCCGGGTTCTGGGGAGATGCTGCATGGAGCCTGGGATCAGCTGACCCCGGGCTCCACGGCGCTGCCCCTTTGAAACGCCGAGGTGGTGTTTCAAAGGGGCAGTTGCTGCACAGCTGATCCCCGGCTCAGCTGTGTGGCGCTGCTGCTTTGAATTACCACCCGCCCCCATATAGAGGCAGCAAGGGGGGGGGGCGGGGAAATCGACTAGTTGACAGACTATCTGATAAGCAAATGCTTATTGGATAGTCGACTAGTCCTTAACATCCATAGTGTAGACACCTACCATAGGCATGCAGAGGTTCTGTAAGTCATGATTTGCACCAGTGCACTTTTATCCATTGGAGAACAGGGATTAGTTTAAATTGTCTTTGCCTGTCTAGGCTAAGGACTTGTTAACCAGTATGGCTACAGTTAGGGAGGTAAAAAGTTAACTGATTACATGGTAAGCATTATCCTTACCAACTTGCTTACCTGGTAACTGGTTAACCTGAAGGTTAGGCAGTGGGAGCCGGCAGGGTCCTGGCTGGCTGGAGCACTCGTGGTCATGTAACAATGAAGTTGACTGTTTTTGTGACACTATCCATTGTGCTCTTGAGAAATCCTCTCCTCAGTTTGCTGTATAACTGTTCTTGGTGTAGAATGCAGTGGTGTGAAAAGAAATCTGGAAACAGTGGATTTTTCTTCAGCAAAGAAATTAGCCTGTTCTCTTTTCCAACCGTGGTGGGAGCGCCATCGGTTGTTACCAAAGTAAGCTTCTTCAAATAAATACATTTTCCTGGTCCTTCAAAAAATGCCATCAGTGCAGAATACACGTCCTCTTCCCTAGTTTGACCCCGTGAAAGGTAGCAGAGCAAACATTTCTTCGACATATTTTTTGCCATTGAAAAACCTCACCCAGATTATGAACTGAGAGATTTCTGAATGATCAGTAGACTTGTCCATTGCCAAACGGAAATACTCAGTGCTTTCAATGTCTTCTAGCAATTTAGAAAACAGATCACCTGAAATGCTTTCAGTTCGTCTTACTACAATTGAATTAGACTCTTGCAATCTTGATATTTAACTATATTCTCTGTCTTTAAATTCTGCAAAAAGTGATTCGCTGCAGTCCAAGAAGCACTGCTTCATCAATTCACCTTGGCTACGTCTACACTGAGTGTTTTTTCAGCAGAAAATATGCTAATGAGACTCATTAGCATGAGTTGCAACATCATTAGCATATTTTCTGCCATTTCTTTTTGTGCAAAACAGGGTTTTTTGCACAAAAAGGAAACGTCCATACTGCTTCTTTTTGTCGAAAAAACTGGTAGTGTAGATGTAGCCCTTCAATAAAAGGTCTTTTTGATTTTGCTATGTGCCATGCTATTTTGAAGGAGGCTTCTGTAACATCATTGCTGTTTTTAACTTGCGAATGGAACATATCTTGTTCAGTACGGAAACCTTGCAGTAAGGAATATATGGGTATGTCTACACTACCAGCGTTATTTCGAAATATCTTATTTCAAGATAGTTAATTCAAAATAAGTTATTTCGAAATAGTGCGTCCACACTAAGTGGACACTGAATCGCATTTAAGGCTGGTAGGAACCAGGTTTGGGAGGGCATCATGTCAGGAGTTACTGTGTGTGGCTGCTGCCTGAGGCTGTCTGAGGCCTGTGCTTTAAAGGGACCACCCCACCCCCGGACAACCAGTTCTCGGCTTTCCCTGCTTGCTTGCCTACCTCAGTGAGGGACAGCAAAGCATTTTGTCTCTGCGTGCTCGGGACACCACAGCACTCGGCACCATGGAGCCAGAGCTGCCCCTGGGCACTCTGGACCCATTGCTGCAAGCCTGGCTGCACTGTCTGCAGGCTGCCATCCAGGAGGTCCATTGGGGGGTTGTCAGTATCCAGGAGGCCCTGCAGGAGAGCTTCCACCCTGAGGAGCACTAAGAGCCTCCCTGATCTGCCCCACTGTGGGCTTGTGCCTCATTCCTTCCTCACATCCTTCCACTTATCCCTCCCTAACCCCCCTTCCTAATGTCAAATAAAATACATGTATTTTATGAACACAAACTCTTTTTATTTAACAAAACGGGGGGCGGGGGGAGAATGCAACTCTGGTGAGACTGGGGAGAGGGGAGAAAAGAGGGTGGGAGGGGGAAACCTGGGAGGAGGGAGCTGGAAGGGGGAAGCAAGGGAAAGAATGGGGAGGGGAAGCTCAGGGTTGACAGTCTTGCCTGCTCCTGGGTTTGCATGTGGCCTTTGGTGGCCAAACTGGCAGCTATCCTGCCATAGACGGCTGCATTCCTCCGTCTAGTGTGGAGATCATGGACATTGAGGGCGTTTTCTCCCCCCTCCCTCCCCCCAACCTGAATAAGGTCCATGATCTCCACCCTGGACCAGGAAGGCGCCCGGGAGCTGGCAGACTGCCCCTGGGGAGTGGTGGAGGGCTGGCTGCCAGTGGCTTGCTGGCTCATGTTTTGGGGCCACTGTGTTGGGGCAGTGACTGCTGGCAGGCTTGGAGCTGGCACAGGCACTGTGGCCAGAGTCCACCCCTTAAGGGCTCTGGGGAGGGAGAGGCACGTTCTTGGTTGAGGCTGGAGTGGCCACCACGGCACCCTGTGAAGGCTGGAAGCCCCCTATTTTGATGTGTCTACAAAGAACTTATTTAGAATTTGGCGTTATTCCTTGTGGAATGAGCTTTACCAAATTCGAAATAGCGGAGTGCTTATTTCGAATTAATCTCGAAATAGCGGTTTGGCTGTGTAGACACTAGTAAAGTTATTTCGAAATAATGGTTTCCAGTTGGACTATCCTGATAATCCTGTGGGAGGTTTGAGTTCTGTATCTTTACCAAGATCTTCTGTAAAGACACTGGACACCCTCAAGTGCTTGTGACTGTTGTGTTTCTTGCAATTCAGGTCACTGTCTGTCCAGGAAGCTGCCAGCTTTGCCTAAGCAGTTACTAGTACCATGGCTTATATCTTCATTGAATACTACTTTAGTGCCATTAGTCAGCTCCATGACCAAAAAGCAGTTTTCCAGATCTGTTATCCTGCTTTGAGGAAAATGAAGAGGAAGTATTCAAACTCTGTCTGAGGAGCCAGCAGCATTGTTTTTTTTTTTTCCACAGGCAGGACACATGTTTTGGGAGAATTTGAAAGTGTGGTGGGCTTGCCCTGCAAGTAGTAACCAAAGCTAGTGGAAAACCAAGCTGGTTGGAATATTGCTGACAGGCTGCTGGCATCAAAGCTACTGGACCAGGGCTACAGCTGTACATAGACACTGTGTGACTGGCATGCTGATGGGCTGTTTGTTGAGTAGTCCAGGTGGGGAGCTACAACAGCAAAGCATTATGAGGCACCCAAGATTGCAGGGCCAGAGATGACACAACCCATCACTGGTCTAGACTGCATGCTGGAATGTGACACCTCATTCTCTCCTTTTGAGGAAACCCCATCCAAGCTGTTAGGTGTGTGTCAGCTGTTTGACTGTGTATTGGTATTTGCCACCAACTTTAGTCAGGAACATGCTGAAGAAACACTGAATCTCTTGAGTGCCACTGTTATTGTTTCTGTAGGTTTTCTAGGGGAAGAAGGAAAATTGTGGCGGTACAGGGGGGCTGCCAGAGAGGCCTGCTGGGGAAAGGGCACTGGACTGGGGGATACTGTGCCCCTGAACCAGGCTGGGAGGCACCATGGCCCCTGAGGTGGGGCCAGGGCTAGAAGTGTTCTTGGCAGTCACCACGTGGCAGGCTGCCAGGAGTTTCAATTTGTGCCTGTGGCGAGGCCTGATGGGGGGGAGGAAGGGCTGGAGTGGGGGTTCCTCCCAGCCCCCAAATTGGGCCAGGAGGGATCTCAGCCCCTGAGCTAGGGCTGGATGTCCCTTTGGCAGCTGCCCACCCACATGGCAGCTGCCAGAGGGATATCCAGCCCTGCTTCAGGCTGGGGTGCCTCCTGTGGGATGACCTCACCCCCAAGCTGGATCGTCCCCCTGGCAGCTGCTGGAGTTTAAATTGAGCCATGTAGTTACTCTACCGTCTGGGATGGAGGATGAGGGGTGTGCAGGAGCTGTGGCGGCTTGGGAGGGGGGAGGAGGACACTCAGGGGACACACAAGCCACACAGCCTTCCCCCTCACTGGTGGTGGGGGGGCTGGAGTTGTGCGGCCTCCCCCCTTTGCAGCTGGAGGGAGAGGGCCTGGCCAGCCACAGCTCAGCCTCAGTCCAGCCGACCCCCCTGGTGGCTGGAGGGAGAGAGCATGCCACACTAGGTCTGCCCTCCCTGCCAGCTTTCTGGAGTGGAGAGAGCTGGGGCAGGCCAGGATTGCAGTGCCTTGGCCTGGCCCTCCGGCAGCCAGGAGGAAAGCTGGGGCTGCCTACTCCCGGAGAGGGGGGTTGGTGAGCCTCGGGAGCAGGGGGAACCACCCCCTACTTTTTTGTAATCTCTTAACTTTATCTTCCTTGCTATATACTAAGCATTTATTTCTTGTTCTAGCTTCAGAGCAGGGGATCTCTGCCCAAACCTGTCTCACCCACACCCTGAACACTCTCTTGCACTTTTCTCAGCTCAGAGCCCCTTCTTGTACCTCAATCTCCCCAGCACTGGACCTGCACCCTTAGCTGGAGTCCTTAAGGCCCTGCCCCAGCCTGGAGCCCCTTCCTGCACCCCAAACTCCTTATCATTGGCCCCATCAGTCAGAGTCCTTACCCCCTCGCGCATCAGCCTAGAATCCTTTTCTAAATTCCTCATCCCTAGCTCCACCAGCCATATCCTGTACCCCTCTTGTACCCTAAACCCCTTATCCATGGCCCTATCCCAGAGCTCATAACCGTAACTGGAGCCCTTATCTTCCCTCTGCTCTCCCTGCCCCACCCTTCCCCCTGTACTCCAACCGTGCTCTGTTCTGATGAAAATGAATGGGGGAGTGAGTGACAGAGGGAGAAGAGATGGAGGGAGTGGGGATTGGAAGAGGGGTGACACAGAGGGTGTCTGAAACCCTTTAAATCAAAATGGTAGTCCTTGGGTTGATAGAGTTCAAAAACTGCTGATCTAGACTATCTAGGGCCATGATGTCCAGCCAGCCAGTATAGTGGCTACTGCTATAGCAAACTACCGGTAGCCACACTCAACCAGCCAAATAGCCACATGTGGCTAACGTGTTGGACACCACATATCTAGGGAATATGGCTCTTAAATTTGACAAACACTTGCAGCTATTGTACCATAGGTGGCAGTATTGGTACACAACTAGAAAATAATGTATAAACAAGGAGGTTCTTGAAACATGTTAAATGGAACAAAAATTATATTTCTAGCTGGACTACAACCAGGATCCTGTTTGTTTGAGAGCCACAAAATATTATTTTGCTTAATAGCTTTTTAGTCAGTGGACTTTGAATAAAAAAAGTCAGCTAATAAAGTAGCAATTTTTCATGTGTGGAATCAAGTGTAATTTCCCTACATCTTTCACTACAGCATAAGAAAAGAGAAGAAAGTACTTCAATTTTTTCCTAAATATTCTTCCTTTTAACACTGTTTCATGGAGAGGGAAAACATGATACAGTAACAGAAGGTTGAAACCTGCTGATAGACCAAAAGAAATCCTGGATTTTATTTTTCATTAGCATTCATGAATGGTGTCTCTTACAGAGGGACTTTAGTCTGAATAACAGAGAAATGGAATTGATAAATCACATAGCAGAAGTTTGTTTCTTCGCATTGCCAAACAATGAGCCTTAGCCCTTACTAGGATGTAATGCCTCTCAAGAGAGTATTTGTCATCATTAGCATTTGGAAGACTATTAGACTTGCAAGAGTGGATAAATCAGGCTTACAGGCCTGTCTGAGCCTTTTCTGGAGTTAAGTGTTTCTTCCCCCCATCCTACAACAGATGAAAGATTCTTTGCTTTTGATTTGTCCAGAAAACATCCTGAGGGGGAATCCCATTTTCTCAAATGTTTCCTTTGGTCACGTGGGAAAGGATGCTTCAAACATAGGATGTGGAGTCCCGTTCAGAGCACAGACTTTTTTTTCCGTATAAAAAGTAAACCTATTTTCTAAGATAAAGCCTTCCCATATTTTTCAAATGGAGAAAAAATGATCTTGTCTTCAGGAAGGCAAACCTCTATATTAATACCTTGAACTGAGAATTATAAAACTGGTCTTCACCGTGTTTTTCCCTTGGGTCAAATTCTTAGAGAAAATATACTAAGTGAACCATAGAAACAAAATAGATATGCAAAAAAAAAAAAATCCCCATGTCCTACAACTGCACTGTGATTCACTGCATAAATTATATAAAAGTGTTTACAGTATAATATCTAGTATTTTAACCTGACTGCGTGTGTGTCCCTCCCTTGATCTGCTACAAGAATTTTGGTAGAGATGGTATGTGGGTCCTACAATGAATGCTGGTACACCAGTCCCTCAAGTGAGTGCCATATAACTCAAGTGTTTTAGGCATGTTTGGTGGTTCTTACAGATGTTAAGAAGTGGGTAATCGACTAAACGTGTACTTGGTACAATTTGAATTGAGTACGTGAGTCAATAAGGGGGCCCCACTGCGGTTCTGCAGTTTACATATAGCAGGAGCTGGGCAGCCCAGCTCCTATTACATTTAAACTGCACAGCTGTAGTGGGGGTAGGTCTGGGACCCAATGTGAGCCAGGACTGAGCAGTCCCAGCTTGTGCTGGGTCCTGGACCGTTGTGCCTCTTACTACATTTAAAAAGCAGAGGTGCAGCAGCAGTCCCAGCTCGTGCCAGGTCTTGAACTCTGGAGATGGTGCTTGGAGGAACTGGCTTTTAAGCTGGTTCCCCACAGCACCAGCTCTTCTTCTCTCCCCCCCCCCCCCCGTTACCACCGCTGCCTCTAATATAGAGGCAGAAATGGGAGAGGGGGGAACCTAGGCTTTTGGGGTAGTTGATTACTCAACTAGTTGCTTACATCCCTAGTTCTTCTTTGAGTGATGTCCCCATGGGTGCTCCGCTGTTGATGTCAGGTTGTCCCGACACCACAGATCGTAGCAGTAGCTGGTTGGGCCACACATGCTTGTTAGGCGCCTCATGGCATTCGCGACTTTGCATGCGGCCTGACTCTCCTCAGTTCTTGCCCTTGGTCACAGACAGAGCTCAGTCTTTCTCCTCAGCGCTACCTAGATAATTAGAATAAAGTTGTAGTTAATTACTATTTGTTTTTCGTTAATTCGTTTTGCTGTTAAGAAAAAAAATCTTAGAGAGAAATAGGAGACACATGCAGCGGGAACAGGCCCAGGTCGTGGCTTTCCCTCAAAACTCGTTCTCTTTCCTCTTTGTTATAACTTTTTTTTCCCGTGAATGTGTTTAAAAAACAAATTAAAAAAAAAAACCCCTAAAGAGAATAAGACCACCTGCAGTGCCTAACACTTATATCCTAATTGGTGCCATGCCGGGTTCCCCTTCTACCATCAATGGACCAGTGGGTCCTCAAGATAAGATCAGGGTACACCATCCCTCTCAACTCCCTCTCCCCGCAACCTTCCCCATCCCTCTTCAGGGACTCCCTCTCACAAAGTACTCCTGAAACAAGAAGTAGACCATCTGCTAAGCATAGGAGCCAGAGACAGAGTGCAAGGGATTTTATTCCAATAGTTTCCTCATAGAATGTGAGGTTGGAGACCCATCCTTGACCTTTGCGAACTCCACAATCTCTTCTGCAAGCAGCAGTTCAAAATAATCACTCTTGCATCAATCATTCCAGCACTGGACAAGGGTGACTGGTTCCCAGCCCTCGATCTCCAGGAAGCCTGTTTCCATGTGACCATACATCCATTGCATAGGCGGTTTCTTCTGTTTACAATAGCCTCCAAACATTTTCAATACATAGTTCTTCTATTCGGTGTATCCTCCTCTCCCAGAGTCTTCTTGAAGACCCTCGCAGTAGTTGTGGCTTACCAACGACAGCAGGGAGTTCAGATTTTTCCATACCTGGAAGATTGCCTTATAAGAATCCCCTCCTGCAAGGAGAGACACAACATAGTGCTATTCACTGAGACTCTTTGAGCCTCTAGGACTCCTTATAAATGAACAAAAATCTATGCTACATCTCACTCGGGTTCTGGAATGTACAGGTGCTCGCCTAGACTCCACTACTGCCCAGGCCTACTTCCAGGCCATACGGAATCTTATTTTCATTGTGGCATCCAGCCCTACTGTCCCAGTACTCATCTGTCTGCAACTTATGGGTCACATGGCTGCTACGACTTACGTTGTCCAGCATGGCCACCTACAATTCCAGTGTTTCCAACATGGGCTTTCATCAGTATATGCCCCTTCCGTGCATCATGTCTTCAAGTGGGTCTCTCCCACCAAATGTGCTTGCTTCTCTGGGATGGTGGACCAGCCCCGAGGAAAAAAAAAAACCTCTTTGCAGGTGTTTTGTTCCACCAGGTGGACTCCTCTGTTCAGATCACCACCAGTGCTTCTCTTCTGTGGATGGGATGCACATCTTCATCAATTCGCCCAGGGCAGATGATCTTCCCATGAATTGGGGCTCCATATCAATCTCTTGGAGCTTCGGGCTGTGCTCAGTGCATGCAGGCACTTTCTCTCAGACATTGACAACCATACGGTGCGTATCTTCGCTGACAACATTGCCACGATGTTCTATATTAGTCGCCAAGGAGGCGCTTGTTCCCACTCCCTTTTGTGCAAAAGCTGTTCGACTCTGGAACTGGTGTATCCACAATGTCACTTTAGTGGCTTCGTATCTGCCCAGAGTCAAAAACATGACAGCAGATACCCTCAGTCAGTTTTTCAATAGATTATGAGTTGGAATTTCATCCCTGTGTGATTCACACCATTTTTCAATGCTGGGGATTCCCCCGGTAGATCTCTTCATGTCATGTTGCAATGTGAAGTGTCTCCAGCATCATTCCAGAGCAGGCATAGGACCAACTGGGCGATGAATTCCTCATTACATGGAGCGCCCCATCTGTATTATGCCTTTCCCCTAATTTTCCCTCACTTCAAAGGTTCTCCGAGATCAAGACTGATGTGGTGCAAGTCGTTCTTATCGTCCTCTCCTGGTCCATGCAGACATGGTTTCTTTGTCTCCATCAGATGCCTCTTTGGCTTCCCTATCCTCTTCCGAGCTGGCAGGACTTTCTCACAGAATTGGGGACACCTTCCTGCACCCCCAACCACAAAGCCTACACCTCACGGACTGGCTGAACCTCTGGTTCAAAGATTCCAAAAGACCGTTCAGACCAGGTGAAAAACATTGTTGAATAGTAGGTAGCAAACTACCTGTAATACTTACACAAGTAAATAGAAACAATTTTGAAACCTGGTGGTGAAATAGCCAAGTTGATCTGGCTTCTGCTCCTCTTCATATAATTCTCAATTATATCCTGCAATCGAAACAAGGGTTTGTCAGTGTCCTCCCTCAGGATACGCCTGGCCGCATTGACTGCATTTCATCTCCAAATAGAAGGGTTTTCAGTCTTTGCAACACCCTGCCACAAGGAGGTTTCTTAAGGGCCTTCACAACCTGAACCCTCCATATAGACCACCACCTATGGTGTGGGACTTAGAGCTGGTGCTGGACACAGTGACTCTGTCTCCCTTTGATTCCTTTGCTACTTGCCCACTCCTTCTGTTGACAGTGAGGACAGCGTTCTTTCTCCCAATTGCTTCAGCGCGTAGAGTTAGTGTACTTGCCGCCCTCATAACAGCACCCCCGTACACAATATTGACAAAGGACAAAGTGATACTGTGAATTGTGAAAGTGAATTGTGAAAGAAGGCAGAGGATGTTGTGCAAGAAGCCACAAATAGGTGTCTGAATAGGAACATAGGTGAGTTGGTCACACGAAAATTAGTAAGGAGAATAAGCAGAGGGCAATTATATACATAAGAATGGCCATACTGGGTCAGACCAAAGGTCCATCTAGCCCAGTATCCTGTCTGCCGACAGTGGCCAGCACCAGGTGCCCCAGAGAGGGTGGACCGAAGACAATGATCAAGCGATTTGTCTCCTGCCATCCCTCTCCAGCCTCTGACAAACAGAGGCCAAGGACACCATTTTATCCCCTGGCTAATAGCCTTTTATGGACCTAACCTCCATGAAATTATCTAGCTTCTCTTTAAACTCTGTTATAGTCCTAGCCTTCACAGCCTCCTCTGGCAAGGAGTTCCACAGGCTGACTACACGCTGCGTGAAGAAGAACTTTCTTTTATTAGTTTTAAACCTGCTACCCATTAATTTCATTTGGTGCCCTCTAGTTCTTCTATTTAGGGAACTAATAAATAACTTTTCTTTATCGGCCCTCTCCACACCACTCATGATTTTATATACCTCTATCATATCCCCCCTCAGTCTCCTCTTTCCTAAACTGAAAAGTTCCAGTCGCTTTAACCTCTCCTCATATGGGACCCGTTCCAAACCCCTAATCATTTTAGTTGCCCTTTTCTGAACCCTTTCCAAGGCCAAAATATCTTTTTTGGGGTGAGGAGACCACATCTGTACACGGTATTCAAGATGTGGGCGTACCATAGTTTTATACAGGGGCAGTAAGATATTCTGGGTCTTATTTTCTATCCTTTTCTTAATAATTCCTAGCATCCTATTTGCCTTTTTGACCGCCGCTGCACACTAGGTGGTAGTTTTCAGAGAACTGTCCACGATAACTCCAAGATCTTTCCTGATTTGTCATAGCCAAATTAGCCCTCGTCATACTGTACGTATAGTTGGGGTTATTTTTCCCGATGTGCATTACTTTACACTTATCCACATTAAATTTCATTTGCCATTTTGTTGCCCAATCACTCAGTTTGGTGAGATCTTCTTGGAGTCCCTCACAGTCTGCTTCTGTCTTGATTATCCTAAACAGTTTGGTATCATCTGCAAACTTTACCACCTCACTGCTTACCCCTTTCTCCAGATCATTTATGAATAAGTTGAACAGGATTGGTCCTAGGACCGACCCTTGGGGGACACCACTAGTTACCCCTCTCCATTCTGAAAATTTACCATTTATTCCTACCCTTTGTTTCCTGTCTTTTTAACCAGTTCTCAATCCAAGAAAGGACCTTCCCTCTTATCCCATGGCCATGTAATTTACACAAGAGCCTTTGGTGAGGGACCTTGTCGAAGGCTTTCTGAAAATCTAAGTATACTATATCTACTGGTTCCCACTTGTCCGCATGTTTTGTTAACCCCTTCAAAGAACTCTAATAGATTAGTGAGACAGGATTTCCCTTTACAGAAACCATGTTGACTTTTGTCCAACAAATTATGTTCTTCTACATGCATCACAATTTTATCCTTTACTATTGTTTCGACTAATTTTGCCCGGTACTGAAGTTAGACTTACCGGTCTGTAATTGCCCGGATTGCCTCTAGAGCCCTTTTTAAATATTGGCGTCACGTTGGCTACCTTCCAGTCATTGGGTACGGAAGCCGATTTAAGGGATAGGTTACAAACCACAGATAATAGTTCAGCAAATATAGAGTTTGAAGGTAGTGACAAGTTTATACATTATGCAGTAGTACACTTAGAGCCAGTGCTGGGAATAACATGACTAAATTCATAGGCAAGGAAGATACTTCAGTACTATCATTTTATATAGACCAAAGTGGGGCAGTATGTGCACTCTTCCTTTTAATAGCATAGCTTTGGTTTAGGAACTGATTTTTCTTAAGTGATTTGTTTCATATAACACTGGGTCTTCGGTTGTCTCAGTCTATACTTACACAAGTTTTTAATGCCACCAAAATCACAGAACTAATATAGCTGTGGAAGTCTCTAATAGATTGACAGCGAAGCTGTTGCTTAGACACATGTATTAAAGCAGCACCCCCCCCCCCCCCAGAGTACTGGGTTATGGAAATTCTGGCACTGGGTTGCTTTGCTGTAGGGTGACGTGTGTGTGTGTGTGTGTGTGTTGTCCTATGGCCAGCTTCCTGCCTGTCCTGGTGCTGTGCCCTCTTAGGTGGAAGCAAGTAGTCCATTCTCAGAAGATAAAGCAAAACAAACCAAAAATGTAACCAATCCTATTTCAAAACAAGCCCAAAACGAGCTCCATCCACTTTTGCTTGGCAATGCTTGATGACAAACCAGGAACTGGCCAATGGGTGTACGGAGCCAGAGCTTGAGATGTGGGCAGCCTGTGGAGCTGGACCTGCTTCAGGCCTCTTCCAGAGGGCAATACGGTCCACTATGCCAGGAAAGGTAAGAAGCCTATCTTACCATCCCACAGCATCACTGACCGGGAGCCACTGGAGGGAAGACTGTCTCAACAATCTTCTGTTCCAGCCCTGAGCCCCTCCAAACCTAGAAACTCCTTTTGCACCCTCAACACCACCTCCCCTGACCCCATCTCATAGCCTGCACCTCCTGTATCCCACCTCCAATGCCTTAGTCCAGAGTCCCTGCCTACGTACTGAACCCCTCTGCCCCAGCCTAGATCTCTCATATCTGGCCCAACCCAAAGCCCATCGCCCTAGGCAAAGCCTTCATCCCTGTGGCCTCACCCTGGAGCCTGCACTCTAGTCAAAGGATACAATTATGCTGGGTGATGGGCATCAAGAATTTTCTTCAAAGGGATTTCAAGGAAAAAGTTTGAAAACGCTGTATTAAAGTCTTCCTTGTATCTACTTTGTTTACCTACTGGGTGCCCTGATTGGAACTGTTTTTTGCATTGCCCGTCTGTTATGCTGTAACTAGAAAGCAGTTGGTTATTAATGACTGGTGGAAAGCAAGAAATTGCTACTACAGGTGCCAAACTAAGTGTAGAGCTTAATTCAACTGTTTAATGCAATGTTGGTCATTTGAGATTGGAATTTCCCTTTAAATGGAAGAGTAGGGATGTTAAATTTAGAATAATTGGCTAATCAAATAGTCGATGCAGTTTGTATCAACTATTTGATTAGTTGTTAAGGGTGCCTCCACCCCAGGGCTGTTGCTGCACTTCAAAGGCGAAAGTGCTGCGGGAAGCACAGGGCCAACGCGGGACTTTAAGCGTGATTCCCGTGGTGTTTCAAAGTGGCAATGCCACATGGAGCCCACAGTCAGTGGGGGAGTCCCCAGCTGACCCAGCCTCCTCACGGCGTTGCCGCTTTTAAATGCCACATGCAGCTGGGGACTTCTAGAAGCATCTCCTTTCCCCCTTGCTACCTCTTTCTGATAGAGGCAGCAAGGGGAAGCGATTAGTCTCTTTCTGTCTGTGTCTGTCTCTCTAGGTACATCTCACAGCAGTAACAGCCTTTCATGTGCACGTTGATGGGTAGTCTGTTTTCACTCAGTCACCAGGAGATTCTTTAAGGGCGTCATGAATCTATACCTCCTGCACCCTTGTGGAATCTGGACTGTTCTAGATTGTGTCTCTACCCCCTTTTGAGCCCATTGCGACTTGTCCACTTGTGTTCCTTCTGATAAAAGGGCTATTTTTGATAGCCATTACCACTGCAAGGAGGGTTAACAAGTTTGGGGATTTGATGGTGGGTCCACCTGATACTTTGTCCTTTGCAAAGATGGCAACTCGGCGCCCACATCCCTATTTTTTACCAAAAATTTGCACCTCCTTCCACATCAATGAACTAATAGTTTTACCTACATTCTTCCCCAAACTTCATACATTCCCTAGGGATGCTATGTTTCATACCCTGGACATTTGATGTGCATTGGCCTTCTACATTTACAGGACTCAGATTTTTCATAAAATTCCACACCTTTTTGTGTTGACTGCAGAACGTTCGAGCGGCACGCCAATTTCAACCTACTATATTTCTAAATGGATATCCTCATGCATACTGTGGTGATATTCCATCCACAATAAGCCTTGGACAACCCCGCCAAGGGCACACTGTACTGCAGCTTCAACTACTTTCCTGAGCGTGGCCCTTAAAGACATTTACCAGGCAGCCACTTGGTCATCCGACCATACCTTTGCCAGGCACTATACCATCATGCCTAAGCTCATAGGGGACACAGCGGTAGCTACAGTGGTCTTGTTTACAGCTGCCAAGCAGTGACTGAGTCCCGCCATCTTTGTTAAGCACTGCTTTTGTAGTCTGCAACAATGGAGCACTCATGGGGACATCACTTGAAGAAAAGGAAGTTACTCGCCCTGTGCAGTACCAACTGTTCTTCTAGATGTGTGTCCCGATGGGTGCTCCATGACTTTCCCTTCTTCCCTGATGCTCAGTCTGCCTTACTCAGGCATATGCGAGGAACTGGGCAGGAAGTTGGGCCATGCGCGTGAGGTGCCAAGGCGTGAATGGCATGAGGCATCTCTCACGCATGTGCTGCCTAATTGACAATTGCTGCAAAAGCTCTGACCTGTGGCTCTGAGATGACCTGTTACCTGCAATGGAGCACACACAGAGACACACAATCTCGAAGAACAGTCGTTACTGCACTGGGTGAGTAACTTCCCTTTGTTGATCCTTTGATTTGGTTTAATCTGAGCTAACTCATGATCACTTGAACCAAGAATGTCTTCTGTAATCCATTCTTCTATGAGGTTATCACTGTTTATCAATACTGTACTAAATCTACAATGGCATTATTCCTTGTTTGATTGAGGACATCTGTTGGCCATCATAGGCAGGAATATTTGTGATTTACCATTATTAGTAGAGCTTGTCTTTCAATCTTATATCTGGGAAACTAAAGTCTCCTATACTCATGTAATGTGTGGTAGTATTTATTTCATTCAAATATTAAAAGAGCTCTGTGTTCATATATAAATAGATCTTGGGGGTCAGTGGTTATGGCTTGTAACAGCAGCTCCACTACAACTGTAGCCTTTCTTTTCCAGCGTAATTCTGACCCAAACAGATTGGTTTTTATCCATTCCATTATTTCTAATTTCTTTAGGACTTACCTCTTTAGTATATAATGCTATTCCACCACTGCTGCTTTTTGTGTGTGTGTGTGTGTGTGTGTGTGTGTGTGTTCTGAACAGCACGAACCTTGTAATATTTGTAGTCATAACTGGTATACTATTCAACCATGTTTTGGTTATTGCTTCAGTATCTGGTTTCCCTTTTTTATCAGTAGTTTTAGTTTTCTCCATTTTGTTACCTAGGATTTCTTGTTGGTGTATCTAACTTCTTAGTTGTTTGCTTGGCTTCATCCAGATTCCTCTCTCAAGTCGTTAGTTATTTCACTGTCACCATTGCCTGCCTGACTGTTATGGACAATACCAGTAAGGGTATATTGTGTGTTGTTGCCCATTCACTTACCTTCTGTTCTTTCATCATGCTGGTGCCCTCTTTTTACTTTTCCTCTCACTCATTATTAGAATCAGTCATGGAGAAAATACAAATACCTCCCAACCCTCTTCCCTGAATTTGTAGTTTAAAATTATTTTAATTATTTGTGCCAGCCTGTTTACCAGAAGTTTAGTTTTCCTCCCTAGTCAGGTGGAGTCCATCTTATGAGAACAGCAGTCTGTCCATGAATGATTCCCAGTGGTCCTGTATCTCAGAGCCCTCCTTACAGTATCTTTTCCTGAAACATATGTTGATTATAATCTTGGCTGGCTTTTGCTTTTCTCCTTATCTAAGGATCACCTGAAACTCCTTTTTAAGCGTACTCTCCAGCCTGCCAAGTCTCGCTTGATGTGCCTTAGCAAAAATCCAGCTGTATTATTGAGTCCTATATGGAGGATAATTGGAGGCTCTTGCTCCCATCCAGGGTGGATAAAAATCAATGATTTTTTTTAAAATCAAATTTCATAAAAAATGAGATGTTTTTGCTCAAAAACATGTAAAGAGTTTTAATTAAGATTCATTGTAGCTCAAAGATATCTCATCATGGAATAGAGATTATAAATTTTAATTCTGCAGTATAGTCTACAACATATTCATGTAATGTTTAAGAAAAGTTTTGTAGATGAGTTCCAATAGTTCATGGATTAGGGACCCAATCTTATGGGATTCCAGAGGCTTTTGTATATTATTTAGGTTAACCGTTCTGTCTGCACAGTTGGACTCAGTGTTCAGTCTAGAAGAAGTCTTCAGAGATGCTTAGTTTTGCAATTCTCAAACCGTGGATTTGTGTCTCCAGAGATAACATGCTTGTTAACAGCAAAAATGTTTAATAAATGAGAAGTGAGAAATAATAGTCTCTCAACCCTATTATTCCTCTGCACTTTTGTGTACAGAGTCAGTACCTTCCCTCTCAGTGCGAAGTATCTAAAAGTTCAATGAATAGAAGATTGTTGGGGGTGGAATAGATTTGGACTAGGACAGTAAATCTGGAGGTAAATGTGAGAAGGGGAGGGATAGGCAGTAGGGAAAAAAGTGACACTATTTGAACAACATAATCCAGAAGTCTTAAAGTCTTTGAGACATACCATTCACTAGACGGGAAAACTTATAATGATAGCAGGCCGTAAGAGACCCAATGTGGGAATATATTAATGAAATCCTCTACCTTTGAGTAAGACAGGCATTCATTCAAAATGCAAACAATACAACAAAGAAATGCAAGTCCTGGTTGCCCGTATAAAACAACATGAGAAGTGTTACTTCTCAGGAGGAAGCTGTGTTGAAGAGGATGGAAGGAACATGTCTGACCATGCAGGATCTTCAGGTTGGTAATTTCATGCTTCTTTAAGGACTGCCTGTCTTCCTTCTGGATTATTCTTGAATTCTCATGTTTGAGCAAAAATATAGCTGTTACTCTATGGTACTATCGTTTTGATGCAGTTGTGATTAAAAAATAGCCGACATAGGCAGCTCTTCCTTTCACAATTTCACCTTTTAAAGTGTACAGGTTGTACCTCCCTAAACCAGGACTCTGGTCTGGCAACATCCGTGGTCCAGCAGGACCACAGATGTTTCTGGACCAGAAAGCCCAGGGACAGGGAGGCCAGTGGTGGGCAGGAATCTCAGGCAATGTAGAGAGCACAGCACCAGAGGACTCAGGAGGCATGGGGATTCCAGCAATGCAGTCGGGAGTCCTGCAGCAAGGGGGTCTCCCAGTGCGGGGAGCTCCCATGGCACAGCCAGGAGTCCTGCGGGAGGGGCTCAGGCAGTGCAGGGAGTGCCACGGCGCAGGGCGCTCTGGTATTTGCTACAGGGAGCAGCTCTGTACAATGTGCTACTTAGGGTTCAACTGGTAGCACATTGCTACAGGGAATAGTTCTGTACGAGCCACTGGCTGTGCAGCCAGGAGCATGGCAGGGGCTCAGGCAATGCAAAGAACCCTACAGGAAGTGGCTCGGTCAGCACAGGGAGCTCCACTGGTGCAGCCAGGAGTCCTGTGACAGGCTCAGGCAGTGCAGAGCACCCCGCAGCACAGCTAGAAGACCTGTAGCAGGGATACAGGGGGCTCAAGTGACATAGCCAGGAGCACAGCAGGGGCTTAGGCAGCACAGCTGAGAATCCTAGGGCTGAGGGGTCCAGCCAGAGCTGGCAGCAGAGCTGACTGAAGGCAGTGGGGGCCGGCTGGGGCCAGAAGTAGAGTCGGTGGCTGCCTGAGAGGCTGGTGACAGAAGACCTCCCCGGGTCCGGCAAATTCCCTTGTTTGGGACTGTCCATGACCCAAGGGTGCTGGACTGTGGTGGTCCAACCTTTAGTACTGAGTGTCCGTGAATGCAATGAATAATACTAAATGAGTAGTGTGATGGTGATAATAATTTAAATAACTACATCACCTTATTTTGTTTAGGAGAATCCATCTTCATCATACAGGATTCTGAAGACTATCTACCTTCAAGATCACCCTCACTTTCTGTAGCTTCGGAATTATCTGCCAAAGATAGGGTTTCAGTTGCATCATGTATGCCACATAGCTACCTGTAGAAAAAGAAAAGATCATCATCATCATCATCTAGAAACAACCATAGATAAGCTTTGTGATTAAAAATCAGCAGATTACAAAAAGATGTAACTGATGAAAAAAGTTGCCTGGCTTGTTTATGCAACAAACTTTGCTTTCCATAGGATTGAAAATGCACACTTCATTAACAAGGTTCAGTCTTTAACAATTTTACCTTCTAGAGCAGTGTGCAAAAGTCAATTTTCTCTTTCATGCACTTGATCCAGCAATTTGCTCTTTTGGGTAGACTGTAATCTGGTGTTAATCTGTCTTAATGGTGGAGCAGTGTCATCAAAATGATCCTATTGTATATGCTTGTGTGACAACAGAAGAAGGAAATGTCTTCCTTACGTAAACAATTGATATATCAGGAAATGCGCACACAACAGAATACTTACAAGAAATATCAGTAAAAACTATAACAAATTGTAAAAAAATAAATTGTATGTCTAGTACGTAGCTTGGTCATAGGCAATGCAGCAAATGTATGCAAGATGAGAAGTTTAGAAGACTGAAGAAAGTCTCAAGGGAATAACATATGGCTGTAGTACTCATTTGATTCGCCTCAAAGACTTCAGTGTTCCAGAAATAAAAATTGATGTTAAAATTGCAAAATACTTCCATAACATCCACTGTACAGCAGCTGCTCTGAAAAAAGTAGGAGGAACCAAGCTAACTCTCCCACAGGGTGTGTGATAGAACTTTGTAGTGGACTGTTTTGAGCACTGTGACAGACCCAGACCATCTGTCTGCTGCTCACTGGTGGAGGGAACACATGCTGGAGCTTGGGTGAACAGCTTTCTCTTTCCTGAGTTTAAAAAAAAAAAAGCCAAGCCTAAGTCCAGCATAATCAGGGAGGCACCTGGAGTCAATTAGAATGTGCTAGAAGCTACAGGCTGATCAGTCATCTGCAGCCAATTAAGGCCTGTGGTGCCATTTTAAAAGGGCTCCCTCAGGCAAGGAAGGGGAAAGGAATAGAGCGAAGGACAGGAAGGAGGAAGTGCTGTGTGGGTGTAAGCGGAGGACTAATGAGCAGGTACCAAAGGAAAGGTACTAAGAGGGGTAGTTGGGGGAAGTGGCCTAGGAAACTGCCAGATTGAGAGGTAGTAACTCTGCCTGTTGCCATTGCCTTAGGGTTCCTGGGCTGGAACCTGGAGTAGTGGACAGGTTCTTCTGGACAACATCTCCCCAAACTTATGAACTATTTGGTGATGAGTATGGCTCAGTAGGCTGTGGTTCCTGCCTCTAGTAAAGAGAGAGGCTCGCTGTGGCCCTTTATACAGTCTGAGGCCTATCACTATCCGCCAGTAGCGCAAGACCCACAGGGAATAGCTGGAGCTTTGCCACAGCACTGTATCAAGAACTGGCCTAATCTAATGATAGTTTGTGGGGAAAAAAATTGTGAAATAGATGATGCTGTCACGATGTTCTCAACATTGGGTTTAAGAGAAATGTTGAACACATGAGAAGTACCCTGAAGCATATTTCTATAGCCTTGAACAAAATGCAGAGAAATAACTGTTTTATATCTGATTCTGTTGAAATTTGAAAGGAACTGAATGAGATATTAAAGAGAAATATGCAATAACAGAGTTTAATTGAAAGCATTAAGAAACAAGTGGGACAAGCACTATCTCCACCTTATTTTTTTTTTTCAAATATTCTCAATACTCGGTACCAGGATCAAACTTAATTGTCCAAGACGAGGAGTTGGCTATGATATGTAAAATGCCAATTCTTCAGTTAACCAGCATCCAGCAACCATCCCTCCATAATGCCAACTATAATAAACTTCAGAGCTAATCGTGACCATTCAAGAAATATGCTTGAGGATTATATTTTAAAGAAAGTCACAACAGTCACCAGGTGGAAGTCACTTTATCACTTCAACAGTCTCTGAATCCAAGAGCTTATTTCACTTTTTAACAGCAATAAGTTCTTCTGCCAGTATAAAAAGAATATTTTCTTCCTTTTAAACTAATTGGTTCTAAATTGAGAAGTCGCTTGGGACCTGAAAAAACAGGAAAGCTTATTTTATTTTTCCAGTTTATGAACAAACAGGAAAATGAAAGTGAAGATGACTGAGTTAGCTGCAGAAGTCAGTATTTTAAGTTTCTCATGTTGACCTGGCTGACATGGTCGATTTTTTTTATTTTATTTTTTTTAATTTCATCTAACTATTTTAGTTAATTTTAACAAACACCTGGTTAAAAAAAAATTTGAATCTTTTAACTAAATTGACAAATTCATATAATAGTTCAATAGCAAACATGCTGGTTTTGTTAAAGAAAAACAAGCATATACAACATTATTGTTTTATTTTAGTTAAATAAAACAATTTAAATGTCTGTCTGATGATGAAATACAGCATGGCAAGAAAATGTTCCAAATATTAATGATTAACCTGTTGAATTGGAGACAGTTCACCTTCCAATGGCTTCATAAATATTTGCTTCAATTACCTTTGGTAAATGAAATAACTAATCATTCATTTTCTGATATAGCTGTAAAACTAATTTTGAAAAGATTTCAAAATAAATCAGTTTAAAAATGTATAGTGTGTGTACCTTCTAAAAATGAAACCTACATGTATCGGAGTTGTGAATAATATAACCTTAATACATAACAAACAAGACTACACTTATGTAGAAAACCACGATTAAATCGAGTCTTCCTGGCTAGTGATTGAAATCATGATTTAAATTACTAATTTGACTTAAATCCACCCTGCTCCCATCAGTATCTTCAATCTCAGGTTCATCTTCTGTACCTTACCTCCTGGCACGCACCATATCTTTCTATTCTCTAGATCTGCTCTGTTGACCAGCCTTTCTGTTTTAGTAGCAAGTCCTTAATCAGGTACGCTTGCCTCTTCCAGGTTTTGGTGTGGTTCTGTCATGCCCTCTCCCCCTTTCTGTTCTTTTTGGTTGTAAGTCCAGTTGTCTTTTGACCTCGCTTGCAGTCTTCTACGAGTTGTCATCCTGGATCTATGAACTTTGGCTATCTCTATTGTTTCTGTTTCTCCTTTTCTAGAACAAACTGCTTTTCTGTTCCTCGATCTCCCATCTTCCATTACTGCTTGCTCCTCTCCATTTTCTAACTCAGTAAACTTGTTCCTCAGCTCTGTCTTCTTTTGCTCACCCCGTCTTTTCCTCTGCCTTTGTTCTCATAGTCCTATGCTTCCATTGCTCACTCTTTTAATCCATCAGTGAATTCATCTAGTACTCAGCTGTAGATTTTGAGGTCATCTTTCAGCCTCTTCTCTCCATCTGCTCAAATCCCATTTGAAAATCGTAGTTTCTAGTTGACCTCTCCAGACCTTAGATCTTCTCTTTAATGACAGGTGGCACTTGGTACAAATAAAGCAACTTGCAGATGCTCTCTCCAGAATAATGTGCATCTCACTACTTTCACATCTAGTTTATATGCATTGTCTCCACCAGTGTTTGAGTCACTACCTATCATGGATCCACAGGATTGGAGCTACGCCCCTTGCCTTGGAATAGTTTGTTGTAGGAATCTCTTAAGTGTGCCAGGGTCCCCCTCCCAGTGGGTTTCTTTCTTCCTCTAGGATAGGCACTATATTGCTTCACTGTCACCTTTAAGATTGAACCCCTAGGACTCCAGCACTCCTGATTTACGCTGAGCTGTGTTTGAGTCAAACTAAGATAAAAACCTGATAGAGATTTGTACACACTTCAGGGATTAATGCACCTCACCAAGTATTTTCATGACCCTCAAACAGCATTTTCAAAAGGGTAGGTTCTATTCGTCAGCTGGAATATAGCATAGGAAGTTTTAGGAAAGCATAGAGAAATTAATGCATTAGACCACTCTGGTTAGTCCAGAGCACCAGCAAAGTTGTATTGAACCCCATGTTCAAGCTTTGTGTTTCCGTCTTACCATGTTCAATTTCTAAGTAAAAATCCTTAACTCCCCCTTGCAGCCAATTCTTATCCCCCCCACAGCTTCCTGTACTTGTTCAACATGCTGCTGTTTAGGTAGTTTTGTCAATGCACTATGGGACACAATCAGCTCTTTCAGGGGTCACTGAGTACAAGGGGTCAACATCTCAGAATGTAGTGTTCTCCCATAGGAGTGAATGCTAAGCCTTCCAAATTATGGACACCAAGCAAAGCTGCACTGATGGTAGAAAAGCAAGTGGCAGTTGTACTGTGGATCCTTGCAATACTGGATTGCTACTTGTCAGTGGCAAGTCATTTTGGAGTGAGGATGTGACAGGGCCTCCTGCGCCGTGCCTCTTCTGAGGGCTGACAGCCTGCAAACTGACCCCTCCCTGGTAGTTCCTGGCGGCTTAGTCACACCGGATCAGACACAGCTGCCTTGTCATTCAGGGTCAGGCCCAGCAGCCCAGTCATTCACAAGATCAGTGCTCCCCCTCCTTGGGGTCACAGGTGGGAGTAAGGGGGCCTGAGCCCACCCTTTACATTGGGCCCCAGCCAAGGGCCCTATTGGTGGTGGGGCATGCTTCCAACCACCAGCTTGGCGGGGAATCTTTCCGAAATGTGCTAAGCTTACTGGGCTGCCTCTTAGCTCCCTGCCCAGGCTGCTTCCTACCCCTGTCCAGCTGCGTAGGGCATGGTATTGCATCAGGCTGCTACTCTGCAGGCTGCCACTCCTTGGGCAGCTGCTGCTCTGGCTGCAGCTCCCTCTGGCTCATGTTGCTCTGGCTGCGGCTTCCTCTGGCTCAGGGTGTTCCTCAGGTTCTCTGGCTTTTACACTAGGGCTGCAGTGTGAGCGTGCCCAGCAGGGCTGTAGGGGAAGGGCTTGTTCCACCCAATAAGCCTGTCCTCTACCTGTCTGGCCAGTGTGGCGCTGGTATACCCTGTCTCAGGGTAAAATCCAATGTTATGGGGTCATTGTAATGGAAGTGTGCAGGACCACTCAGTCTTCTGCTGTGCAAGTGAGCAAGCCGTTATGCAAGTGTTCATAGATCACTATATGGGTGCTTCATTGACATTGCCATTGGTTGGTCAGGGAAGATGCATGATGCTTGTGTTAGCACGACTTTACATTCCTAACTAAAATGCTAAACTGGTTAATTGTGCTCTCATGGCGGGGGGAGGGGCCCCCTATCTGCGATGCGGGTGTGGTTGCTCTGGCCTGGCCAAAGAAGCCCCTCACTGGTTAACTAGTAAAGTGCATGCTTACATCCCTAGCTTGTATCTCTGAACACAGGACTGTTTCGAAAGCAACAAACGGGGTCCTTTTTTCCTGACTGTCAAAATACCATTGGCAATGTTGAAATGTTAATAGTGCTCCTGAGGGACTCAGTTTGCTCTTACTCCCTGGTTCGTGAAGCTGTACACAGCCACCTTGATGGTACCAAGTAAAGATTCAGCGACAGGCTCTGCAGGTATACAATGACAATTGAAATATTCCTTTGGCAGATTGAAGGAGCACTGGTGTTGTTTACTAACTAGATTAGATATCAGTGTAAAAAATATCTCTCTGGTTATAACTGCTTGCTGTGTCCTGCAGTGATGGGGGAAACCTAAGGGTGGAGGTGGTGGAGATGTCTGCTCAGTGTAAACAGCCAGATAGATGCAAAGGCCATCAGACAAACTCAGTGAGGAGCTGTAAGGCTTAGGGAGGTGCTGCAAGCACTGAGAGTGTGGTCGTGCTAGTGTGTAGGGATATGAAGAACTAGTCAACTATCCGATAAGCAAATGCTTGTCAACTAGTTGCTCTCCCACCGCCTTTCCTGTCGCTATCAGAGGTAGTGGGGGGGGGGGGGTACTTTAAAGCGCCAGCGCCATGTGGAGCCTGGATCAGCTGGGGAGTCCCTAGTTGATCCTGGGCTCCCTACAGCGCTGCTGCTTTGAAATGAAGTGGCAGGAGCCCGGTGTCAGGCTCTTCCCAGCGTTTCAAAGTGTCATGGAGCCCAGGATCAGCTGAGAGAACCTGTTGATACTGCTGATGCTCTTGACATGATGTCATTCTGTCTCCTGCCAGGAAAAACTTTTTTTATATATAGAGATTGGTTAATTCATCTGCTTATTTTTTGAAGTTCAAGTCCCTTGTTCTCCTCTTGAGGTGTTTTTGATTAGGGATGTAAATATCCCTTTAAAAAACTTAATCTGTTAATTGGCATCCAGACAGCCTGTAGCAGATGGCAGGGCTCTGATGGCCCAGCTGGGTCCCACTGCACTGTGGGCAACAGAACTGTGCTGTCCTGGTCAGCCCTTTAGTTTACTTTTTTACATCCCTAGTCTGGATTGTCACAGATATTCCTACCCTTCTTAAAGGGCTCCCATTCAGTTTTCTGGGGGTGGAAAATAGAGTATGTGGAGGGGCCCTGAGGCTGAATTACCTTATCTGGCTGGGGCTGGGATCACCATAGCCAGATCGTGGCCTCCTCTCCTACCTGTGTCACAGTGGGGAAGAGGCCACCGCCAGCCTTTTCTGTGGCCAGATGGTGGCTGGTCCCAGATTAGGGCCTTGTTAGCCAGCATGCTATGATTGGAGCCTGAGCTGGGCCGCAGTGGCTGGGCTGTTGCAGCAGTTACGGGGCTGGTGTGGCTGGGCTATGGAGTCTTCCCCGGGAGCACAGCAGTTGGGAACAGGCCACAGCAGTCAGATGAGGGCTGGAGCTGGGTTGCCGTGGCCTTATAGAGGTATCTGCCGCCACCAGCCCCTTTCATAATCCCAGCTGGGAGTGTGCACATGTCCCCTATGGCATGCCCCCAGCGAACCCTTTAAACAAGCAATTTTAAAAGTTTTGAATTTTTCATTTTAATTTTAAAAAGTTGCATGTATTTTGGAAATGTCAAAAGAACAGTGGTTCTCAAACTTTGTGGCCTATGGCCTACCTATCTCAATGAGTTTCCATTAGGGGCTTGGACCACCAGCCCCTAATGGAAACTCACCGTTAACTATATAGTTACTCCCGAGCCATTTTGCTTGTGCTGCAGCTAGGGAGAACTATTTAATTTAACAAGTGAGAGAAAATATCAATCAAAATTAACAGATTAAGTGCTTTAACTTTTTCATGTTAGTTTACCAAACTTCATTTTATTTTTATTTTATATATGGTTTCATCATTGTCTTTATAGCAGGAGTGGAGAACCTTGGATTGGGGGCTACTGACCCACAGAAAAATCAATTGGACCACACAAGTGAGAAACAAGAGACCCTTCCAAAACCTCCCAGCCTTCACTGATATGGCCCCCAAACTGACACACTTTACTCCCCAGGTGCTCCAGCCCAATGGTGGGAGGGGCAGGGAAGACTGAAGTTCAGGGCTTCCTATTGGCCAGATTTACTCTTCTGGGGTTCCAGGGTTAGTGAATTTTGTGGGCCCCCCCAGGCTCTGGGGTTGGCAGATGAGGAGTTCAGTGTGCAGGATAAGGATGGGGGTGCAGGAAGGGAGTGAGGTTGCGAGGTCTGGTTGGGAGGTAGGACACAGGCGCAGGTGGGGAGTGGGGTGTCAGGAGCCAGGGAGTATATAGGAGCGGGCTGGGGGTAGGGTGTCTGGCCAAGGGGAAGGTGCAGGAGTAGGCTGGGGTATGGGGTTTCGGCGGGGTGTGTGTGAATGTGGTAGAGATGCGGCATCTAGGCATGGGGGGGGCACTTAATTGCTTTTGTGCCCCCACACCCTTCCAAGGCATGGCCTCCCACTGCTCCCATTGGCTAGATTCCATAGGCTTTTTCAGTTGTTTGCCTGGTTCAGATATTAATGGCTGATCCATGTCCAATGTTCTATAAGGGTAAGGTGGGTGCTGCACCCAAATCAAGTTCTGGTCAGAAGAGGTTTCCAGTATCTTGTATACTGGTATTCTTTCCCAAGCCTCTTTCATGACTTGGGAGGCTAGACCAGACCTGGGCAAAATACCCTCTGTGGGCTGGATCTGGCCTGTGGATGCAGCAGGGAGCTAAGGATGTTAAGCGAATATTTGACTAATTGTGTACTTAATTGTGTACTTGATACAAATTTAATTAATAAGGGATCTGCTAGGAGTTCTCATTCTGGATCCTGGACTGCTGTGCCTCTTCCTTTTAAATGGCTGGCTCTTACTACATTTAAAAGGCAGAACTGCAGTGGGGGTGTAGGTCCGAGACCCGGCACAAGCCAGGACTTTGCAGTTCTGACACATGCCGGGTTCTGGACCACTGTGTCTCTCCAACCCCCCTCCCCCCCCAGTACTGTGGAGATGATGCTGGTGGGAACTAGATTAAGTTGCGCCCCCCCCCCCCGCCCCACTTGCTGCTTCTCATACAGAGGCAGTGGTGGGGAGGGGAAATGAGTAGTCTTGACTACTTGATAAAGTCTAGGCAGATTAGTCAAGCATATTCCCTGCCTGCCCCCCCACGCTACTGAGAAGCTGCTGCAGGTCTGTACGAACAGATGTGAGCCTTCATGAGCTGCCCCTGCCCCTAGTACAATCTACCTCAAAATCAACATCTGAGCCGAAAGGTATGGACAAAACGCGTCCCACTACCTTTTCTGGCAAATGTATGCCCCAAACCAGGCTGTCCCTGGCCAGATCTCTACCCTCAGCACCAACTTCCACAAGGGTCAGCACCATGGACAGGCCCGGCACCTCTGGCATGGCACTGTCCAAGATGCTGGCACTGCATAAGAGGGTGCACTCGGAGCCCAAACCAAAACAACACATGCTGGCTGCACCACCTAGCCTTCACAAGCACTAATTGGCACTGAAACCTCCACTTCAGCCAGCACTGGTCACGGCACCGAAGAGACCCCATACCGACATGCTGCCTCCTGAGCAATCTTTGCCACTTACACCGGTGGCACTGAGTACTACACAAACCTCAGCACTGACACGGGAGCATCTCTGGCACAGGTCTCCACTAACAAGCCGTCTTTCATCGGCACCGATGTTTCGACGCTCCTCTATACAATCAGCGCATTCACACAGATCACTTATTCTGCCAAACTCCCCAAGCAAAACTGGCATCGAGCCATGCAGCCACTTCTCCTCTCAACATTCCAGCCCAACACAGAGAACCCCATCTTGGGATACTGGTCCTATTACGTATGCATATCCACCACCGCCGTGGTACACACACCACTATGAATACCCGCTGCCCCTTTACCCTGGGCAATGGCAACCATGGGTTTCATCTTCTCATAGGAAGAGTCACCACGTTGCACCTTCAACATTCAGGGAACCAACCTGCTCTCCCCAGCCTACAACATCCATGATGCTGCTGAACTCCCCTATCCAAACTGAGATGGAAGACTCTTTATCCGAAGGCGAAGACAGGTGCCCCGTGCATAATTCTTCTTCCTCACCAGACGACGCAGTATCTCCACCACCCTGCCCTCCGCTCAAAAGTTCCAGGAACTTTTTTAAAGAGTGGCATTAGCGCAAGAGTGGGATTTATAGGACGTTCAAGAAAAGCAATACCACCTCTTGCGAACCTTGCAACCTCTCATGTCTTCCAGGATTGCCCTCCCCATGAGCGAGGCCATTACGGACCCGGCCGACAACAACTGGCAAATCCCAGTGTCCATCACTCCTGCTAATAAGAGATCGGATCAAAAGTACTTCACACCAAAGGGAATGGATTTCCTTTTCACTCATCCTCCTCCAAGTTCCCTAGTAGTCGATTCTGTTAGACACAGATCCAGACAACCCAATATCAGATCTACATCACATGACAAAGGAATGGGCATTATGGGATGCAAAGGATACTCCTCAGCCACTTTGCTCCTCAGAGCAGCAAACTACACTGCCATGCTAGCAGATTATGGTTACTCCAGTTACTCAAAGCTGCAAGAGCTCGTATAATGCCTGCCTGAACACAAAAGGCCTGTCCTCCTCAACATCATCCAGGAGGGCCATACAGTCTCTCACAAGGCATTACAGTCCACAGTGGATGTCACCAGTATGGCTGTCCACATCACGGCTTCAGCAGTTGTGATGTGTAGAACATCCTGGCTCCAAGCATCAGGGGTACCGAGGGACTTACAGCAAAAAGTTGAGGATCTGCCCTTCGACAAGGCTAACCACTTTGTGGCAAAAACCAATGAGGTGCTTCATTCGATGATGGACTCCTGCACGACCCTCCAGACCATGGGCATGTATATCGCCCCCCCCCCCCCGGCCCAAGAGAACCAGGTACAACACTTATCAAAGGTCCAGGGAGCTATACAGGCCACAATCCCGGTAAGACTTCTGACAGAAACACAGGCCCTAATGACATAGACGTCAATGTCACAACATCATCAGACCTCAGCAGCCCAACCTTCTACATCCCAACATCAGATCTGAAGGTTTGGTCAAGAACCAGAAAGACGCTTTCCCTGCAGTCACACCATCAGACAATTATTCACAGTCCAACCACTGCCTCCGCCCCTTTTTACAACAATGGGCACAAATAACATCAGACAAATGGGTCCTGGAGCTCATCCACCATGATTACTCCATATCCTTCATTTCCCTTCCCATCCTCCCATCCCGTCCTTCTTCAGGGACCCCTCTCTTGAGACCCTCCTTCAGCACGAGGTGCTCCACCTTCTCCCGTTAGGCGCCATAGAACCGGTGCCAATGGAGTTCCAAGGGAGAGGTTTCTACTCAACTTATTTTCTAACACGGAAAAAGAACAGAGGATGGAGGCCCAGTCTAGATTTAGGGAGGCTCAACAAATACGTCACTTACCAATGATTCAAAATGGTGACCTTAGCAACAATAGTTCCAGCATTAGATCAAGGAAATTGACTTTTGGCTCTCGACCTCCAAGATGCACACTTTAATATAACTGATCCCACACACAGGCGCTTTCTACGGTTCACAGTTGGTCGTCACCATTACCAATACTTGAGTGCTCCCTTTTGGGCTTTCAACAACTCCCAGGCTATGTCTACACCCCATCCCTCTGTCGGCAGAGGGATGTAAATGAAGCACTTCAAAAGGGCAAATGAAGTGGGGATTTAAATATCCTGCACTTCATTTGCATAATCATGTAATAGCGCTTTTTCGAAAAGAGTGCCATTTCGAAATTGAAACCGCAGTCTAGATGTGGTTCTTTTGAAAACTGGGCGCTTTTTTGAAAGATCCTGTAAACCTGAGGTGTGTGCGCCAGACACCAGTGGCACCATGGATGCCAGCGCGCGGCATGGCGGACACTGTTACAAGAATCACCGGCGTGAGGACGCACCAGTACCCAGAGTGGAGGCACATCTCGAAGAACCACTGTTAGTGCACAAGGTGAGAACTCTTCTCCTACCTATTGTTTTGAAGTCTTATAATACGTTATTTTTTTTCCAGTAATAATTAAGTGGTAGGAGCCAAGTGTGCATCTCTGTTTCGTTGGTGGTAATCTTTTATCCAGTGATCAGACTGATGTGGAGGGTTTGAGAACCCAAATTCGAAGTAAACAGAATTCCTTTCTAAACTCAAAATATGTAATGTTTTTGGTTTGTTTTTCCTAACCATTTGCAAAGTTGACTTAAAAAAATCTTTCTGTGATGTACATTAGTGGAAAAATCTTGTGGTGCTGGAGCATGTTTAGCTTAGTTCACACTAATTAAACTGGAAGTAGAATGATGTTTGAAAACGGAGTAGGTGGGCTGACATAATGGCATTGTCTTATGTTTCATTTGGAAGAGCCAAATTGAAGAGTGAACTTTTTCTCTTTCTGATTCCATGTGAGTGGACTAGTATTTTTATTCTCTATCCATAGTGTTAATCTTTGCGGTTTTGACATGGGTTTTGGTGAGAATGGGGAAGAGCTATTTTCAAAATATTTCTAGTAATAGATATGGTACTATAATAGTAAACATTACTTATCACTCACTATCTCTCTTCCTACTGTAAACTATTCTTTGAAGTGGGCACCTGGTGCTCTCTGATCAATTACAGTAAAACTCCAACTGTCCGGCACTCCTGATAGTCCGGCATCAACTGGAACCCGGAAGTGGTCCGGCCAGCTGGACAATTGGAGCTGCTCTGCCCCCGGCTTCCCCAAGTCAGCCGCTGGTCAGTTTCAGCAGCGGCTAACTTGGGGAAGCTGGGGACAGAGCAGCTGGGGTGAGGGGCGGCACTGCGAGACAAACCCGGCAGCACCCCAGCTGCTCTGCCCCAGGCTTCCCCAAGTCAGCCACTGGTCAGTTTCAGCAGCGGCTGACTTGGGGAAGCCGGGGGCAGAGCAGCTGTGATGCTGCCCGGTTGGTCCCGCAGCGCCACCCTCTCCCATGCTGCGCAGTTCCCCGCTGACCCCCCACCCCCACCCCAGACCCCTCATAGCCCCCCTTCCGGTACTCCGGCATATCTGATAATCCGGCACCCTCTGGGTCCTAAAGGTGCTGGATTATCGGAAGTTTACTGTACTAGTGTTATATTCCTTTCATCTTCCAAACACAGATGCTACCCATTCATTAAACCAAAACAAAACCCACCATTCTAGTTGGGCAATGTAGCAGTAGCAAGTGGAGCTGTTCAGAGAACCGGTTGCTTCTCTCACTCTCCAGCCATATGGTCAAGCTCAGAAAACAAATATTAATTCTGATTAATAAGCCTTTATGGAAGATGAACATTTCCAAACAGATTTTTATCTACTTATCCATTTATTATACAAAAAATGGAAATAGACTTACAACAAAGCAAGATTCCAATGAGATTTTAAGATGGTTTTCAGTCTCTTCAAAGGAATGTGCTTTAAGGAGAAAAGAGATTAAGTTGCTTCTAAAAAGAAAAGAGAGATCAAGTTCTCAGAATCTCTTGAAGTGTTGACACTCTTGGGTAGTTTCTAGATTTGAATGGGAATTTCATGAACCATCCTGAATATTTATGTTCTAGAAGTCAAGAACACTGAGATGCCAGGCAAATAGCTTCTTGAGTTAGACCTGGGAGTTTGAAGGTATCTGGAATAGAAGTTTTCTTCTGTCCAATAGATTCAAGGATGCTGACCAGGCACATGTATGCATCCAAAAGACTGAGTTCTTGGCCACTAAATTCCTGGTAATGTCAGTTATTCATTGCTACATAGTTTTATAGATAGCACTATGTATACAGGCAGATTTGCCCATGGGCACAGATTTCCTGGTAGAAATTTCTTTACTATTTTCATTGTCCTATGAGAGGCCTGGACTGCATGCAGAACTGAGACAGTATTGTCAGTGTAGAAAGAGCCTGTATTGGATGAAACTTATGTTTTCCTTCCTGCGGAGGTTGGTCTTGAATGAACACATAGCATCATAGGGCTGGAAGAGACCTTAGGAGGTTATCAAGTCCAGCCCCTTGCCCAAAGCAGGACCAATCCCAACTAAATCAACCCAGCCAGAGCTTTGTCAAGCCGAGACTTAAAAACCACTAGGGATGGAGATTCCACCACCTCTCTAGGTAACCCATTCCAGTGCTTCACCACCCTCCCAGTGAAATAGTTTTTCCTAATATCCAACCTAGACCTCCCCCACTGTAATTTGAGACCATTGCTCCTTGTTCTGCCATCCGTCACTACTGAGAACAGCCTCTCTCCATCCTCTTTAGAACCTCCCTTCAGGAAGTTGAAAGGTGCTATCAAATCCCCCCCTCACTCTTCTCTTCTGCAGACTAAATAAGCCCATATCCCTCAGCCTCGCCTCATAGGTCATGTGCTCCAGCCCCCTAATGATTTTGGTTGCCCTCCTCTGGACCCTCTCCAATGCGTCCACACCCAACAATCTTAAGGAAAAGGAGTAATTGCTTTTACTGAAATGAGTCGTTGTTCTTCACTGCTTGTTTACAAGCCCAGTGGAACTGGGGTTTGGTGATGCTATGATGGATGAAGGAAGGGAACTTGAAAATTTATGTAGAGACTTCTATCAGTTTTGAAAGTCTATTTGACTAATGTGAACTTTAAAAAAGTTATTTTAAAAGGTATACTTAGAATGGTTTTCTTTCAAAGTGGAGAGGGTGTGTGAGAGGAGAGAATGGTATAGTGCCTTCTCCCTTTCTTCCTTTTTAGCTTACCCTTTTAAAGTTCTTCTATAGTCATGATCCAAAATGACATGAACTAATCACATCCTATATGGTAGACCAATTCACAATCTAGTGGGTTACCCAGTCTCACAGTTGTAAAGTTTCTGCTGCTGCTTAAGCTACAGCTAATGCCTCTCAGACCTGCCCCTTTAAGAAACAGGCATCCATCTTTTTAACACTTATGGAAGCAGGGGATATGGGAATAAGATCAGAGCTTGGCATGAGCAGTGACTCTTGAAGTTCTTGGCTCATATTGTAAAGTTTTATGGAGTCCTAAAGCCTTGCTGGAGTGGTTCCCAACAAAATGGTGTGCAGCAGCAGGCTGTAACATGGATGAGACCGTGCTGCTGAGTTACTATGGGGGGAGCAGAGAGTGTTCCCATTACATAAGTGGGAATATGTCAGGCGTAGCCATTCTGCACAAACCTGCATCTGACGGAGCTGAGAGAGGAGAATCAAATTGCCTTGATTTGATGGTAGTGGTCTCAAATATGGGGAATTTGAGTATTTTTATTTGTGTTTTGTTCTAAATAGTTATTTTGGTTTAAGAGGTTGAGAGTCAGAGATGCAGTGGCAAGGGGGCTGACAGTGTCGTGTGGTTTGATCTATTTTAGATTCAAGGGAAGCCAGGACATTCCAGAGAGACTTCCTTATTTATTGCAAGCTTTAAGCAGTTGATATAGTTATTTCAATTTTACAAGCCTTAAAAATCTATGCAATTTAAACCTTAAATACTATAAATTCTAAAGCAATTATACAGTGCAAAAGCAATTAATAAAAGATCTATTATAATACAATAATAAAGCTTAGTTCACTTACACTTCACCCATATGCTACCTACAATATCAGGCAGAAGGTAGTGGTTTCTTTGATTCCCATCCATCAGAATGCCATGCACTGATGTAGCCGCCATGAAGGGCCTATTCACTTCTAGTTGCATTGAGCAGGACCTGTGGGTCAATCCTGTTCATTTCCTCACATCGATTCTTCTTACTAAGCCCATTTTGTAGCAAAGCGAGACTTGGTTGTTCTAATAATATTTACCAATTGATTACATATTGTGTAAAATACCTATTTGGGGTACATCCTGCTGCTTAGGATGTTGCAAAAACTACGTGCGTAGTTGACAGTTTTGTGGCTGCATCTGCAACTTTTGCTTATCAGAAACAGAAGTGCCAATATAAGGTTGCTTGTTGTGTCGTTGACATGGTCTCGCTGTGCCACACTTAATCTGCATTGATATGCAAAACATTCCTGCCTCTCTCAGCTTCCCCCTTGACCTTGCCTGCATGCTACATGCACCAGACTTGAGACAGGCTTGGGTTTTGCTTTTTAGAGATCCCGTACAGTGGTCAAGGCAGACATCACCATTTATTGTCATGGCAGGGCTCCAGGCTCCCCTGACAGATAGCAGGAGGGCAGAAATGCAAGACACCAGCTACAACAAGGACTGGCTAAGGCCCATCCTTGAACACCTAGGACCAAAAATCAAACAAAAACCTGGTTGTTGTGGCCATTGGAGGCCTGGTTTACAGTTTAAATTTAGGTTGACACAGCTTCATTGTTCAGGAACTGTTTATGGTTCTCTACTTGAACATTATAGTTATGTTGACTTAACCACCAGCAGAGATGCAGGTAGGATGATGGAGAAAATCACTGGGTGAAGTGATATTCCTCCAGTGACAGGAAATCACGTGTCTCTGTAGGGCTATATCTACATAATGTCACAGCTACAGTGCTGTCACTATAGTCCCCATAACACCGTGGTGTCCAAGCAGTTCTGAACCAGTAGTCACTTTAGTGGCTACTGCTACAGCAAACTAGCCACACTCAACCGGCCAAATAGCCACATGTGGCTAGTGGTTAGCATGTTGGATGCCACGGCTGTTACATATTCGTGGCCTGAAAGGGTTGGGATAAAGGGTGTGTCTTGCCCTATAGATTTTTCTTGCCCTTCTGACTTCGCTCTACCAGCTTAAAAACAAAGAAAAACAGCCAACGATCTCTGTCCCGTTGATTCCAAAATATCTGGAGTCTCCTGAATTACTGCCTTATGCATTTAATGGGTTTCCTCCTATGTTGTTGCTACTGGAGTCAGTCATAGCTGCAGTATTGCATTCTGGCCTGAAGCACCAAATAGGCATATATAGCTTGGAGATTATGGGAAGCCATTTTCTGCTGCTGAATTTCTGTGCTAATTAGCTAAAGGCATGGATACTACCTTGCTATTGAATGAGGGAAGGCGCTACAATATTGCACAGCTGAACAGAAAGGAGTCCCTTTTATTTTAGCTGGGCCTGCAACAATGTTGAGGTTTTTCTTTTTCAAATACCAATTTCCTGTGAGCTTCTGTTCTCAATCTCCCTACCTGGTGGGTGAGGGGGAGGAATCCTCATCAAAGATCGAGGGGGGAAAAATGGGAAAAGCTTCTGCCTGAAGAGAGAGAGAAGAGAGTGCTCAGAGAAGCAGAAGGTTCAGAAGAGAGGTGAGAGACTGGTGTTGAGAGGCAGTCTGTTCTTTGAACAGTTCCATTTCTTAGTACTGCATTATGAGGCGCTGAGAGAGTGATTTTTGGAATATTTTTTAAAAAAGCTTAGAAGATTTAATGGTTGTGGAGCACCAACTGCCCACAGAGGAGACACATTGGGAGGGCATACTGGGAATCTAATTTTGTGTGTTTGAAGACCGAAGGAAAAATACATTATGTTAATATACTTGTACATACTTTCATACATAGGTTATGTTTACACATTAGGGATGTTAAATTTAGATTAATTAACTAATCGAATAGTTTGATGGGATTTCCATCGACTATTCGATTAGTCTATAAGGGCACCTCTACTTTTGAACTGTATCAAGAGCCCTGTATCAAGAGCCCAGCTCCTGCTCCTTCCCCCCTCTCCCCCTCCTTCCCCAATTGCTGCCTCTCTCTGATAGAAGCACCGGGGATGGAGGGTGGGAAGCAACTAGTCACATCACTAGTCAATTCCCCAATAAGATTCTGCTTACCAGATAGTCGACTAGTCTCTTACATCCCTATTATATGCATCTTCAGAAATTTGTTTAGTGCTTGGTTAGATGCCTGTTGAGAACTAGCTTTCCCTTAATTTTATGAGCTTTGATATTAATATGTATTTAGATTTACTGAAAGAAAAAAGTTGGCCTAAAATTTTATATTTACGCTTGTTACAGGAGTAGTTTCATTAGTGGCTGTTCATCCTTCTACAGTAAATACACTTGGAAAACAGCTGCTGCCAAAAACATTTGGACAGTCTAATGTCAACATTACACAGCAAGTGGTAAGTAGACTTTTACATTTTTGTTACTTTTTGTTTTAACCTTTGTATGTGTTATGAATTCGTCTAATTGTGATTCAGTGTAAATGCATCATATAAGGTATTTGTTGTTCGTGCGTCTGTGTAAAACAGAAGGGGGGCAAACTATGACCAGCAGGCTTCATCCAGCCCATCAGCTTTTGGTTAGGCCCTTGAGCTCCTACTGGGGAACGAGGTCCGGGCTTGTCCTGCTCCACGCAGTTCCTAGAAGCAGTGCCACATCATCCTTCCAGCCTGCTCCCATGTGTAATGGCAGTCAGAAAGCTCTGTGCACTGCCCCTGCTCCCCACAGCTCCTGTTGGCTTGAAACCACAGCCAATGGAAGCTGCAGGAGTGGCACCTGTGGAGGGCATTGGGAGAAGGGCAGTGCACAGAGCTGCCTTTCTGTGCCTCCACATGGGAGCCAGTTGGAAGGGAGATATGCTGCTGCTTTTGGGAGCTGCTTGAGGAGGTAAGTGCACCCTGTGTCCCAAACCTCTGCCCCAGCCCAGAGCCCTCTCCCATTCTCCAAACCCCTAGGCCCCAGCCCAGAGCCCCCTTCTGCATCCTGAACTCCTCATTTCTGGCCCCACCCCAGAGTCTGCACCCCAACCCCAATTTCATGAGCATTCATGGCTCTCCATACAATTTCCATATACAAGGACCATAAAGTTTGCTCACCCTGATGTAGAACATATTGTCTCACTTTTCTGTATGGTAAGGGCTGTTTAGTATGACTTTAAATTGTATTCAGAACATTAGTCTTGATAACTTTGCTCTTGTGGGGAGAGGGAGTACGTAGTGGCTAATCGTGTAAGTTGTTGACAAAAATTACATCAGTCCTCAACACTTCTGAATATTAAAAGTTCTCTGTTATCTGTCAGTCAGTATTTCTGTGGTTAAATCCATGATGCTTTCAAAACACATCAATCTGAAACTTTATTCAGAATGCAATTTGCAATTGTGTTATCGAGATTAAAATAATAAAAATCCCATTGTTTTTCCTAGGGATGTGAAAGAGTAAGCTATTACCCAATAAGCATCACTCTCACTGGGTGATGCTTACCAGGTACTGGTTAACTGGTGCCCGGGAGCAGCCCCCAGCTTGCCATGGATAGAGGGCTGCCCCAGCAGGGCTGAGAGCCAGTGTCTGCACCAGGGCCAAGAGCCTCCTGCTGCTGGCAGGGCTGGGAGCCTGCTGGTAGCTACTGCAGCAGCAACCTTAGCCTGGGGGCTAGATCCCCATTTCGTTGTTAGGTTTAATGTTTAAGTGGTTTAACATTTAACCCGTTAACTGATGAATTGGGATTTTACATCCCTAATTTTTATAAGATTTTTGTCCATATTTTAAAAAATGGTTATTTCAAACACTTTTGCTGAAAAGCATCTTTTTAAAAAAAAAAAAAAAAGTTTAGAGGCTGGATGACTTACGGATCTATTTATGAAATGAAATGACTGTCTAGAATGCAAATTCCAAGTGCAATCCATATTCATACCAAACAGCTATTCGTTCAGTGATTTGTAGAACATATTTTGCTACGTAGGGACAGGTGTTCAGTTGGCTTCTTTGCCGAAACTAACTTTTGCAAGGATTTTAATTTGCATATAGCAGAGGTGGGAAACCTATTTTGGGTCCAGGGCCACTGACCTACAGAAAAGTCAGTCAGGGGCTGCACACAAGTGACAAGCAAACAAAAAATAAACCCTAACCAATGTGACCCCTGACTGATGAGCAGAAAGACACTCCTCACGTTTCTCTTGCACACCAGAGCTGGGGGGACCAAACTAGTAGGTTTTGTGTTCTCCAGTGCAACTGGAGCATCAGCATGAACTCCCCAATGATGTGGGGAGCCCTGAGCCTCAGAGACTGGATCTAGGCAAGCCAGGGCTGCATCCGCCTATGGTCTTACGTTTCTACCCCCTGGCGTAGAGAGTGAATTATAGTCTCATCTGTAAAAGTGGTCAAAGTTTTTACATTTGCAGGACAGTGAGGGTACAGCTGCTGCCTTTACTGTACTTTTCTCTGTAGAAATCTTGACTTCAGTATAGCACCTTTCATAAGCATTTCATTTTATAAAAGAAATAGGTGCCATAGTATTAAAAACGTTTGTGTGTGTGTCTGTGCAGTCATGGATTTTTAGTATACAAACATGGAGCTAAGAGAATTGGGTGAGGGAGATGATTGTATTGCTGAGAGAATTCAAGAAGATGAAGTTACACACGTGTGCGTGCAGATACTACACTGCTTTGACTATACACGTTTAGTTAAGATGGTTCAAAAATCCTCTCATGGCCTTCTTGCATTGTATAACTATTTCAATGAGGGAAATGTTATGTGTATATATAATTTTTTTACTGAAATATTTATACAGGTACAAAATCTGTGTGTAGACCAGGCCTAAGACAGTTCAGCTTCAGACAGCTCTGAGTCCCCTCTAAGACCAAACCTCTACCTAACAAAATGTTTGTATGACAGCAGACTACTGTTTCATTGCAGTTCCTGCTATGAATTAATTCAGCTATTGATTTGATGTCACAGTGTAGTATATGAGGTAATGACTGAGTAAAATTTGTTCTTTTATAGTGGGTATTTTATCCTTTAGGTTCTTAGACAAGGGAATGTAAAGGTTGTGCAGCCTTTTCTTTAGCTATATTAAGTCTAATTGAGTATCCCAGTGATGAAACTACTTTTGGGTGAATTGTTATCAAAGCATTGATCATAACATCATAGTTAAGATTGCCAGGGTTCAGTTATAAGCCTTATTTTGAGTGCACACACTCCAATGAACCATTGGCTCAGGATAGCTATTACTTTTTAACATGTATCAGTCTAACTTTTGAAAGGAATATGCTATTTATTTTGATAATTATCAGTTGAGGACTTTTTTCTAAAGTTTCAAAACTACGATCAGTACAGCTGAAACGACAAATATCCTTTTTTAAAACTTTCAATGAAGTTTTTAATGGCTTTTAGCTGCCTTCCATCACAAATGGAGCAATTCCTTGCATAAGTAAATCTTCAGACCCACTTATGTAATATAGTTTGTTAAAAATGTTTTTGAAATAGGGTATTTGTTGTTTGACTGGATCAGTGTTAGCAAAGCTGCAATGCAAAGATTTATATGCTATCTTTTTTGTTATCAGAAGACTGAATGCTAAAGATCTTAAAATTTTTTAATGCTGAGTCTTTTAAATCTGTCTCCGTAGCATGACTAACACATTATACTTCAAGAGATTGCAGATGCTACACTATGTACTATAGGCATGTCTGCAACTTGTGCATTAGGAGCAATTAGAGCTTTTTACCCAGGGTATAGATCTTGCCAGATGAATGAGAGGTCTGTCCGTGACATTAGCTCCATTTCTTCAAGAGATTGCAGATGTCACTTGTACTATAGGTGTGTCTGCAACTTGTGCATGGAGAATTAAGCTTTTTCCCAGGGAATTTGCCAGACAATGAGAGGTCTCCTGACATTAGCCCCTCAGCCTGCTGCCAGCTCCTTAGGTGCAACTGGGCTGTCTGCTGGCCAGCTCCAGCTTCGCTTCTGGCCAGGTGGCTTGCAGCTCTAGCTCCAACACTGAACGTCATGCTGCCCAGTTGGTCTGCTGCAGCCCCAGCCCCACTGCCAGGCGACACATGGCCCGGGCCGCACTGATTCTGCCAGGTTCCGTGGCCCCAGGCAGCCCCAATCACACTGCTGCTTCCACCATCTCCCGGAATACTGCAGCCCCGCTGCTACCACCATCCAGGCTACTGCAGCCCTGCTGCCACCACCCAGGATACTGTAGCCCCACTGCCACCCAGGCTGATGTGGCCCAGCCAGGTTCCTCCTCCTACCCCCTTGGGCTACTGTGGTGCCGGTCCTGCTGGAAGGCAGCAGACAGCCCTGATCGCATTCCACCCCGCCACTACCAAACTCCCAGGGCTGCACCGGACTCCCAGCTGCTGGCCCTCCTGCTTTGGAAGTCTCTAATCCAGGAACATACATGGTTATGCACCAGTGCCAGAACAGAGAATTGCGGATTTGGGAAGTGCAACCTGTAGTTCCTGTCATATCTGTTCTTAGTCTTGGACAGTATAACTGTAAATAGTTGTAAGAATAAGTTTAGAATAGTGGTTTTTAGTGAGCCTGGTTGAGTACAAAGGTTTATACCAGACTAATACCCCATTATCCTGATTTCAAATCCTGTGGTTTATATAACAGGCCTATGCAAGTAAGTGACCTCTCCTCACCCAGCTACCTTAAGTGTCTAAGATGGTGGTGGGCTATTTACAGTCCGAGGGCCATAGAGGGCCTGTTGGGGTTCTGTGTATGACCCGCAAGACGATTTTTTTTTTTTTAACTGTTGCCCATGCACAGAGCTGCCATATTCCATTGGTTTCAGTCTGCATACCTTTTCTTCGTACCAGTATTACTAAAGTGACACGCACATAAAGCAGGTGCGTGTGAAGTGACGTGTGCTGATTGTGCTCAACATTGACTATAAGAGCTGTGCACTCCCTCTGTATTCAATCAAAGTGCTGCTATGGTTCAATCAGTACATCCTGCAAATTCTAGATACTCAAGTGCAATTAACAAAACTACCCTTTCGTGGAAGTCTGTCTTTGATAAAAAATTTTTTATCACTGAGAAGTAGGGCCACTCATGCAGCCACTCACTAGCCTAGGTTGGTCTAGGACAGTGGTCTCCAAACTTTTAAAGCATGAGATCACTTTTTTAATTAAAGTGCAATCCTAGATCTACCTCAAACCCAAATACCCTTGTCCCACCTCCTTTGTGCCCCTTCTCCAAGGCCCTGTCCTTGCTCACTCCATCCTCCCTCCCTCACCCATCTTTGCTCACTTTCACCAGGTTGGGGCAGAGGGTTGGGGTGTAGGCTCTGGTCTTGGATTAAGGGTTTTGGAGTGCGAGAGGGGCTCTGAGCTCAGCTTGGATAGGCAGTTAGGGTGCTGGAGGGGGTTCTAGATGCAGGCCCTGGGAGGGCATTTGGATGCCCAGGGAGGGGTGCTCGGAGCAGGGGCATGAGATGCAGGAGGGGGTTCATGACTGGGGTAGGGTTTCAGGATGTGGGCTCCGACTGGGCACTGCTTACCTCAGCCCCATTGCATCACCAACTAGGAACCACCTAAGGCAGGTTCACCCCTGCCCTGGCCCTGCACTACTCCCAAAAGGAGCCAGTAAACTCCATCCCAAGTCCTGTTGTGCCGCCTGCTCTGCTCTGTGGAGATAGGATACAGAGTGGGAGGGGGCACTTTGATACCAGTGCCCCTCTTCTCCTTTCTCTGCCCAGCAAGCAGGAGGCTCCCAGGGATGGTGGGAGGCAGCTTCAAGGCAAAGGGCAGGAGATGTGCAGCAGTGGGGGGAGGGGCAGCTGAAGTACCAGCACTTAATAGCCACTTGACCAAACCAGTCAGGATCATCTGTCAGGCTCCAAGATCTATCAGTAGATCCCGATTTACTGGTTGGTGACTACTGGTCTAGGAGAAGCACATGTAACTGACAAATGTTCCATTTGTAGCTTGTATAAACTCTGCTCAAAAGTACAGGGCTGCAAACGTCAATTACATGCTTGTGGAATCTGTGCTTCACCCACCAATGGAGTCTTTCTGTTCTGCACAAATACTGAGCATATCCATGTCCATTTGAGAGTTCTCCCCCTGTTCTGGCTGAGTTCACAGGTAGATCCATGTCACTGGTGTCTAAGATAACACTATGTATGCTGCCTAGAGACTCAGTACTGTGGCCTTCCAGTTCTATTTTGAAAGCACTAAATGATATAAGTATTTGGAGGGACACTCAAAGAAATCATTCCCCTCTTAGCAGTAAGCTGTGAGCCAGGTCAGATTGTAGACTCGAACCAAGGAAGGGTCTGTTGAAACCAGTCCCTGAAAGACTGATGTACTACTTGATGCTGCAGGCTCAGGAGTTTTTCATAGCTGTTGTCTACACTGAAGCTGTCAAGGCAGCCAAGGAATTGCCTCGTGTTGTGCTGGCTTCTTCCACAATTCAGAAGCATCACACAGTAAATAGATTGGGACTGCATGCTCCCGTGGCCCTGGCTCCAGCCTCAGAGCACTGTTCTGTTCCTGCAATGTCTTGTGGCACTTGTACTTAGAATTCCATCTGGAAGCCAGCCAGTGATGATTTTGCCAGTACCTCCTTCTCAGGTCTCTCAGCCATTCTTCCTGGTACTGATGGGTATCCTCTCTCCTGTGGCCTGAGGTAACAGACTCTTTATCCAGTCTCTTGTATCCTGACCAGAATGTGTCCAGCAGACACAGTACGAGGCCTGCTTGACATGATACCAGCCATAGCCTCAGTGCTTTAATAGCTAATGTCCTGCACATAGCTGGATCTCACATCCATGCCAACAGTCTTTTTGGACCTCTTGGGCTTTTCTCTGCTTCTGTGAACCTTTGCTCCCTTCCCACCCTTCTAGGCATTGAGAGTGTCTGTCTGTAGGAAGTTCACCATCTTTATTACTATACAAGTGGAGCCACGTGCTCTGGATTCTCTTGTAGAGGAATTAGATGGGAGAGCTCCTCAAAACCTCCTTTTCTGTCCTCTAACGAGGCAGTAGTGACTGAGTCTCTATTCCTTGTGGTGATTTTTAGAGCTCATCAAGGCTTGTTGAGGAAGGTATAGCTAAAGCTCAAGATATCTAACCAGAAGAGGTACAGGAAAGGTGACGCAGAACCTTAACTCACGCAAGGTACCGGATCAGGTATTTGCCTCCCAAGACCCCAAGTCCCATCAGGAGCGTGAAGACCAAGCCTTGCAGGAATCTTCTTCCTCATCCCCAGATGAGGCATTGGCAGGGTCTTCACACTCTGTGCCCTCTGTGGACACTCTACCCACCAAGAGCTTCTGAGATGCTTGGGCCATAGCCTGGGGGTTCAGGCAGAAGAGGTTTGGGAAGATTCTGACCCAGTGCTGGACACTTTAAATCCCAAGGATCCATCTGAGGTGGCACTTCCCCTCAATAAAACCATGTGCAAGATTGCCAAGATCCTGTGGCAGACCCTGGCCTCTGTTCTGCCCACAGCCAGATTCATGGACTGTAGATACTATGTCTCACATGCGGGTCATGGTCCAGTTGACTGAACCCGAGTTTTGAGTCTGTGTTTCAGCTGGAATGCCCATACTAGGGCCGCCAATCCCTTCCTTGTTTATGGCGGCCCACTTCTGAGCTGATTTTGGCCACTAAGCCTCACTGCCCTGCTGAAAAGTGTGAATTTATGTACTCTGGCTGCCTGACTTTACTGACCTGTCTTTCTGGGGCAAATGTACTGATTAGGGCTACTAGGCCATACTACCCTCGCTAAGAGGGGCAACTCTATTGTTGCTGCCCCATTGGGGCACACTTAAGCCCAGTGTTGCGGGGAGGTGGGGAGGGAGAAGCAGGGTGGGGAGGCTAGTTTATCTGACAGCCAGAAAGAACAGGCAGGAGGCCCGGGTGGCATGAGCAACAAGCAGCAGTTCTCATTCTGCCAGAAGGGAAACAGCTGTTGAGCGGCACTACAGAGGGCTGGTTGAGGGATGGGGCACACAACTAGCAGCACTGGGAATGAGGAGGTGACATTCAGCTGTAAAGTCAGTGGAGCAGAGTGGCAAATAAGTGCTGCTAAGTAGCCTAGGGCGCCATGAAATTTGGGACAATTTGGTACTCCACGTTTCATGGTGGCTACATGTTTTTTGTACTGGTATGGATTAGGGATGTCAACGTGTAGCCTGGGTTTATTTGTTAATCCTGTCAACGACATGCACCCCTTCCCACCCTCTGCCTTTATATCCAAGAGCAGCAAGATGGGGGAGCTGGTACTTGTGAGGAGCCAGCTATCAGAGGCAGCGGGGTAGGAGGGGAGCCGATACACATGGGTAACCGGATCTTAAGCTGGTGTTCTGAGGCGCTTCCTTCCCTTCCCCTTCCCCCCCCCTCCTTTGCTGCCTCCCACAGAGGCAGGGGAGGGAGGGGGCAGGCAGGAACCGGTGCTCAGGGTGAGCCAGCTTAAAAGGACTGGCTCTCCGCGCCCCCTGCGCACACACCGCTGCCTTGATGAGAGGCAGCGGGTGGCGAGGTGGGCAATGAAGACTGCTGTGGAGCAGCTTTTGTCCGCGATGGGCCCAGGCTGCTCTGTGGGATGCCAGCACAGCCTCTGTCTGCAGTGAGCTCGGCTCCTTGTGGACAGGGGCTGCTGCTGCCCCGCGCTGATACCCTATGCTGCTACCTGATACAGAGGTAGCAGGTGTTCCCTGGGAGTGTGGCCGGGAGCACACTGGTTGCTGGTCCTGCCCCCAGGGACTAGAGGATAATCATGTAACTGTTCAAATGTGGTGTGGTTACACAATTATTCAATTACACAATATCTAACATCCCTACTAGGGATGGCCCTGTTGGATGGAGTGCATGGGGAAGGTAATAGGGTGTGGAAGGAGAGAACTCAGTGCTTTCTAGCAGTTGGTAGGGAACACAGTTGATATGAGAGATGGAGCCCTTATATAAGGTATAGTGACAACAGTCTGGTAGGAATCCCTGCAACTTCCCCCTTCTAAGCCTGTAGGAACTGCAGAGAAAATAGGCTTGGCTTCTCATCAGGATTTTTGCTAGTGGGGTCCCTGATGATTTTTCATATGGGCATCTGGTTAATAGGTTTAGTCCTGTCCAGTAAGTTAGTGATTTTCAGAATACAGGTCATGACCCAGTACTGGGTTGTGGAAGACCAGGCACTGGGTTGCTTTGCTGTAGGATGACCAGATGACTAGTCGGGGTTGCTAAGGCAGGCTTCCTTCCTGTCCTGGCACCACAGACTACATTGCACCTCAGAAGTGGCCAGTTAACTGATCCAGTTCCTAGTCAGGGGGCCACAGAACTCCATGCACTGCACTCCCTCTGAGCATCGGCTCCACACTCCCATTGGCTGGTTCCTGGACAATGGGTACTGGGGTGGATGGTGCTTGTGCGTGAGAACAGCTCGCAGAACTTCTTGCACATATCTGCCTAGGATTCAGATGTGCTACCAGCTGCGTCCGGGGTATAATGTGGTCTGAGGTCCCAGGAGAGGCAGGAAGCTAGCCTTAGAATCCCCATTATTCTGCTGACTGAGTTGCTGGAGGTAAATCCGTGCCCAACCCAGCACCCCAATCCCCTGCCCCAGCCCTGAGCCCACTCCTGCACCCCATACCTCTCATTCCCAGTCCCACCCCAGAGCCCACACTCTAATCAAGAGATAATTATGTTGGGTCACGGTTAAGGATGTTAAGTAACTGTTAGTTTACTAGAGGGAATTTCCATTGACTACTCCACTAGTTGATAGGCACTTCTGCATGGAGCCCAGGGTCAGCAGGTCAGCTGTGCGGCGCTGCTGCTTTGAAGTACCCCCTCCCTTTGCTCCCTCTATCTGATAGAGGCAGCTAGGGGAGGAGGGGAGGGAGAAATTGACTAGTCGACTAGTCCTTGTCATCCCTAGTCATGATCATCAACAATTTTCTTCAACTGGCTCATGAGAAAAGAAGTTTGAAAACCACTGCAGTAAGTGATGGGGAAAATCTTTCAAGCTCTGTGATCTTAGATATTAACATTTGCACTATCGAAATGTTACGTAAGGGTAACTCCATTAGATGGCAACTGTTCAAACATAATTCAGAAGCTATGTTGTGTAGGTGGGCATAACTTATTCCTGGGGGAATTCTGCGCCATCTTGCACATGCAGAAAACATGTATCCCCACAGATTTCTTAGTGATAGGGAAGCAAAAGGAGTGGCAGGGAGGCTGGGGATGCCTATGGGCATTGCTCCCCAAAAAGGCAAGGGGTGGGGCTGATTACAGGTTGTCATGTGTCACTCCCCTCCCTCTATTTCTGCACGTGCAGAGCTGCCTGGCTGAAAGAGGGTATGGCTCTGTTCCACTCAGTTTGCAGCTGGATGTCACCTCCTTCGTCCTAGTGCTAGTTGTGTGCCCCTTCTGTGTGCTGGGAACCATCCTGTTTTCCGTACAACAGTTACTGTCTGCAGTGGGGCAGGTGAGGAAGATGTGAGGGGGATACTGGGTGCAAGATAGAGGCAGTGGAGAAGAATGGGGCATAGGATGAGGGAAAGAGACAATGGAAAAGGAAAGGAGATATGATGGCAGATTGGCAGCCAGTGATCATTATAAGCAGGGCCAACCCAACTCAAACCCAAAGAATAAGAAGGTGAAAAGGCTCTATGGCAGAAGAATTTGTTTGATGACCAACTTGAGTGTATTCAACCATCAGGCCATGCTTGGCTGTTACAACTTTAACATTTGCCAGTTCATGTTGAAGTTTGTGGACTAGCTTCCAGAAGAGCCCAGGAAGGAGTTCTTGAATATTTTGGAAGAGGTCAGAGTTGTGGCCAGGACAGGCCTCCAAGAAGTTCAGATCCAGCAGACACCCCAGCCTGAATCATAGTTTCAGCCATTTCTATGAGGCGTGTGTCCTGGTTGCAGTGATCGGGCACGTCAGCGCAGATTCAGTCGATCCAGGACCTTCCTTTTGATGGTCTCGGATTGTTCGAGGAACAGATAGTAAGTTTAAATGGCCTGGAAGACTCTAGGGCTACTTTGTACTCGCCTGGTCTTTACACGCTGGCTCCTGCAAGAAAATGGTTCAAGTCACAGCACAACCACAGGTTGAGGGGCCATTTCAGAGCAGAACCCTTCTACAAAAAGGAGAGGAGCACAAACATTGGCAAGGCTAAAAGCTAATGCCCTCAGTTCACTTGGTCTTTACCCGCAAGAAGCAGGGTAATGGGCAGTTATTTTGAAGGTGTCTCGAGTGATATTCCAGCCTAGATCCAGGACCCTAGCTTTTTTCCAACCATCTGTCTCCCTGCCTGGGCTTCCATAACATCAGACCAGTGGGTCTTTTGCACAGTAGAAAGGGGGTATATTTCTATGGATCCCTCCCTGTCCCTTTTCAGGAATGCTTCTCATTAACATCTGCTTGCTCATGAGGTGCATGGCCTTTTGTGGGTGGGAGCTGTGGAGGAAGTCACTTTGCATTTTTTTAATCTGAGGCTGGGAGATGGGGGTACGTCCCATCCTTGACCTGCAAAGCCTCAACAAGTATCTCAAGAAATTGAAGTTCCGCATGGTCTTTGTCAGGGCTGTTCCCCACTCTGGCACTCTGAGTGCAGAGGGTGGGGACCTGCAAGAGACCTTAAAAATACCTTTCCCTCTATAGGTTTCTGCTTAAAACCTCCCCAAGGGCACAGATTCACTGGCTTTGGGAGATAGGCTGCCACCATCAAGTGAAAATCCCCCTTTTCCCGAACTTCTTCCAGAAAGGTACTCCCAAGCTTTTTTACCATAGAGGGCTTGAAGAAAAAAGAAAACAAACTGCAATCTCTGATAGCTGACCTCTCAGTCTTAGGTGTGCATACACAGACTTCCAGGACACAAGAATCAAATCATTTCCTTAAAAAAGGTGATTTTATTAACAAAACAAAAAGATATACTTGATAAAGCATACCTGGTTGCTAGGAGTTACAGAGCAACTGAGAAAAAAACAGACGAAAACACAGAGAAAAACGATATCTCTGGGTGCAGCTTAGTGAATGGGGCAGCACATGGACTTAGCACAGAGAAGTTTAACTAAACAACAAAACCAAGAAAATAACCTGATTGCAACTAAATATACATTTTTCCTATCTACTCATGATCTGTACTTCAAGGTCCAGTCCATTTTCATGTCCAGTATTTCTTGTAGGCATGGTGGTTCTGCCTGATTTAATTCATCTTGTTTCCCCCAGCTCCTATGCTAAAATAACCTCACAAAAGAAAACAGCAGGCATTTCCATTTAAATTTCAACACCTTTTTCCATTGGCTCTCCCTACCAACACTCTGTAGGTACCTGAGTATAACCCTTTAGTCACTGAATGCGGCCCAGCACGACTCCTATCCATAAGTCTCCCTAACCTCCATCATTCCTTCCTGGATCAGGGAGACTGGTACACAACCCTTGACGTGAAAGGCTCTCACTTTCACATATCTGTCTTTCACAGACACACATGTTTCTTATGCTTTGTAGTTTGGACTACCCACTACCAATTTGCAGTGCTCCTCTTTGGCCTACCAATGGTACCAAGGATATTTGCAAAGTGCATATTGGTGGCAGCAGCCTACCTGAGATGCTGGGTATCCAAATTTATCCATATGTTAAGAGCCAGTCCAAGTCCAGTGGAGCATCAAGATGTTGCAAGCCTCTTGTCAAGCCGTAGGCCTGTTTATAAACACACAAATCAAAGTTGGTTCCAGTTAAAAGAATAGTTTATTAGGCAAAGACAAGGACTGTTTCGAGTCAGAGCATTCCTGCCATAGGCCAAGTTCATGGTAATGTCAGATCTGATTGCCCAAAGTCAGTCCACCCACACATCATTTCCTGGGTGTACCCCAAATTATTGGGGCACATGGCTGCATGTACCTATGTGGTTTGGCACACAAGGCTCATACTACACCCCTTTCAGATGCATCTTGTGCCCAGGCATCACCTGGACAAGCTTCTCTCAATCCTGCCATGGGTACTTACTTCCATGTAATGGTGGTCTGACCCGGTGCTGGTGTTAGAGGGTGTCATTTAGAATCCCATGATCTACTGCGTCCCTGAAATTGGCTATGCTCAACTTGGATGGGGGGTGCATCTCCGTACACTATGAATCTATCTATGATCTAGCTCGCATGGTGTTCCTTCCCCACCTATTTGGTCAGGTAATGTAGGTGTTGACAGACAACGTGGCTTTCACATTCTATGTCAGCAGGTGGGGAGAAGCTCGTTCATTGTCCTTCTATTAGAGCCCTTCGATTGTCAGATGCAAAAGCCCCAAAAGCAATTCAGCTAGATTTGCATCTCTCTGGCATCCAAAACATGCTAGTAGATTGCCTCAGCATGTCCTCCTCCTTTGACCATGAGTGGTCATTTCATTCAGAGGCTGGCATTCTGCGATTCTGTAAGCAGGGAGCTCCCTGAGTGGACCTGTTCGCAACTAAGCAGAACAGAAAATGTCATTAGTTCTCCCTACAAGACTTAGCAAGGTTCATACTCTGACGCCTTTCTCCTACCTTGGTCAGGAAATGTGATGTGTGTCTTTCTGCCAATCCTGCTCAGCAGCAAAGTGCTCTTAAAGATAGACACAAAGCATGGATCATGATGGTTGTCCCAGCTGTATCGTGATCCTGGCTATAGAAGCCCTGTGAACATTTCTTAGTCACCTTGACCTGCTCACACAAGATCAGTCAGCTGCTGCACCTGAACCTCACCTTATTCCACCTCCCAGGTTGGATGCTGCATGGGCTGAATCTAGAGGAATTCAAGCTTTCTCTAGTTAGGTATAGCAGGTTCTTTTGGAGAGTAGGAAGCCCTTCACCAGAGCCACTCAACTAGTCAAGTGAAGCTTTCTCATGCTAAGCAGCAGAGCAAAGTATCTCCCTAACTTATTTGTCTCTGTAGTACATTCTGGATTGCCTTCTTTACTTACAGGACCAGGGCCCTGTTTTTTCTTCAGTCAGTGGCTAGTTATATACATCTTCCACCATCACATCCAGGATAGGTCCATATTCTTGGATGATATGGGGATTAGATTCCTGAAAGGCCTTGAAAACTTTCGGCCAGTCCAGTAGGACCTCAACATGGTCCTCTCCAGGCTCATGGGTCTATCCTTTAGCCTTTAGCTTCTTGTTCCTCTTTCCCAGTTGTCATAGAAAGTTATATTCCTTGTAGCTATTACCTTGGCGAGACATGATTCTGAAATTAAAGCTCTCGCTTCAGAGCCACTGTACATAGTATTCTACAAAGACAGGATTGAATGCCGCTCCACCCAGCCTTTCTGCCAAAAGCTATGTTGCACTTTCTTGTCAACCAGGATGTCTTCCTCCTGGTGTTTTGTCCAAAGCCTTACACAATCAATGAGGAGAAGCAGCTTGTACATTCTCTAGTCGTTAGACATGCCTTAGTATTTTACCTGGAATGTAGCAAGCCCTTTCAGAGATTGACCCAGTTCTTTGTGGTGGTAGATGAGAGAATGAAACTTTCCAGTGTCCTCGCAGAGGATTTCAAATTGGAACATTACCTGCATTCTAATTTACGATTTGTCACAGACTATACCTGCTCCAATAGAGAAGGCTCACTTGACTAGCGTTCAGGCATCTTTGGCTGCATCTGGGATATCTCAGGGCTGCAGTGTAGTCTGCAGGACACGTGATTGTGACAAATTATGCCATCACCCAGCAAGCAAGAAATTTGTTGAAATTGGAAGTTCTGCCTGCCTCCGATGAGATTACCTAGAATGGAATGGACATGAGCAAGCACTCGGGGTGGGAGGGGTGGGGAGATGGTTACCTTTTGAAACTGTTGTTCTTTGAGATGTGTTGCTCATGTCAATTTCATGATCCACTCTTCTTTCTCTCTGTTGGATTTCTAGAAAGAGATTGAGGGGGCAGGGAAGATGATGATGCTCATTATATTGATGCATACACGTGCCACTCTAGAGGGCACTGGAGCTGATCCCTTATGGATAGAATCATAGAGCACTAGGACTGGAAGGGACCTTGAGAGGTCATCGAGTCCAGTCCCCTGCCATCACAGCAGGACCCATTACAATCTAGACCACCCCTGATAGATGTCTGTCTCACCTGCTCTTCAATATCTCCAGAGATGGAGATTCCACAACCTCCCTAGGCAACTTATTCCAGCGTTTAACTATCCTAACAGGAAGATTTTCCTAATGTCCAACCTAATCCTCCTTTGCTGCAGTTTAAGCCCATTGCTCCTTGTCCTAGCCTCAGAGGCCAAGGAGAAGAAATTTTCCTCTCTCCTCCTTGTTGACACCCTTTTAGATACCTGAAACCACTATCATGTCCCCTCTCAGTCTTCTCCTTTCCAAACTAAACAAGTCCAATTCTTTCAGTCTTCCTTCATAGCTCATGTTCTCCAGACCTTAAATCATTTTTGTTGCTCTTCTTCGGACCTTCTCCAATTTCTCCACATCTTCTTTGAAATGTGGTGCCCAGAACTGGACACAGTACTCCAATGGAGGCCTAATCAGGGCAGAGTAATGCAGAAGAATGACTTCTCGTGTTTTGCTCACAACATCCCTGTTAATGTATCTCAGAATCATATTTTTTTTAACAGCATCACAGTATTGGCTCATATTTAGCTTGTGGTCCACTGTGACCCCTAGATACCTTTTTGCAGTACTCCTTCCTAGACAGTCGCTTCCCATTCTCTGTGTGAAACTGATTGTTCCTTCCTAAGTAGAGTACTTTACATTTGTCCTTATTAAACTTCATGCTATTTACCTCAGAGCATTTCTCCAGTTTGTCCAGATCATTTTGAATTAAGACCCTATCCTGCAAAGCAATTGCTACCCCTCCCAGCTTGATATCATCTGCAAATATAATAAGCGTATTCTCTATGCCAATATTTAAATAGTTGACGAAGATATTGAACAGAACCGGCTCCAAAACAGACCCCTGCGGAATCCCACTTATTATGGCCTTCTAGCATGATTGTGAACCATGTAATAACTACTCTGAGAACAGTTATCTAGCCAGTTTTGCACCCACCTTATAATAGCCCCATATAAATTGTATTTGCTTAGTTTATTGATAAGAAGTTCATGCGAGACTGTCAAATGCCTTACTAAAGTGTAGGTATACCAAGTCCACCACTTCCCCCTTATCCACAAGACTTGTTATCCTATCAAAGAAAGCTATCAGATTGGTTTGACATGATTTGTTCTTTACAGATCCATCCCGGCTGTTACTTATTACCTTATTGTCTTCCAGATGCTTTGAGGATGAATTCCTTAATTACTTGCTCCATTATCTTCCTTGGCACAGAAGTTAAATTGACTGGTCTATAGTTTCCTGGGTTGTTCTTATTTCCCTCTTTATAGATGGGCACTATATTTGCCTTTTTCCAGTCTTCTGGAATCTCTCCAGTCTTCCATGATTATTCAAAGATGATAGCTAAAGGCTCAGATACCTCCTCTATCAGCTCCTGGAATATGCTAGGATGTATTTTATCAGGCCCTGGTGACTTGTAGACATCTAACCTTTCTAAGTAATTTTTAATTTGTTCTTTTTTTATTTTATCTTCAATACCTACCCCCTTCCCACTAGCATTCACCATGTTAGACATTCCTTCATCATTAGACTTCTTGTTGAAGATCGAAACAAAAAAGTCATTAAGCCCGTTTGCCATTTTCAACTTTTCTCCATATTGTTTCTCCTTGCTGAGCAGTGCACCTACTGTGTCTTGGTCTTTGTCATGGTCATGAGGGATGGCCAGCAGCCTGGGGACTAATGGGTTAACTGTACCTATCCAGGTAGCAGTCAGCTAATAAAAATGCAGATAGGGATTTCAAACTGAGACAAAGGAATTTTGGGGTTTTTCCCTCTTTTGTCCCTGAGTAGTTGACTCTCCAGATACTGAGGGGGACAGACAACATGTCCCTCTCCAAGAAAAGACTGTAAGTAGGGCAAAGTCTAGATAAATCTGTTAGGTTTTATTGTTTTATGGTTTGAGAATGGGATTCTGATGTCTCTGCATTTAGAAATGGGGTTTCCTCTCTTTTGTAACTAAGTTTTGTTCCCATGGGAAAATTCCATGGCTGTGTCTAGACTGGCATGATTTTGCGGAAATACTTTTAACGGAAAAGTTTTTCCATCAAAAGTATTTCCGCAAAAGAGCATCTAGATTGGCACGGATGCTTTTGCGCAAAAAGTGCTTTTGAGCAAAAGCATCCGTGGCCAGTATAGACGCGATTTTGCGCAAGAAAGCTCCGGCGGTCATTTTCGCCATCGGGGCTTTCTTACACAAAAAATTCCTTCCCTGTCTACACGGGCCCTTTTGCGCAAGAACATTTGCACAAGAGGGCTTTTTCCCAAGCGGGAGCATCAAAGTATTTGTGCAAGAACATTGACAATCTTACATTAGATCGTCAGTGTTCTTGCGCAAATTCAAGCGGCCAGTGTAGACACACCCCATGAGTTTATTAATTGGTGGCTCTTACCATCTAACCAGTCCAACTATGCTTGTAAGAGGAGTATTGTTTTGATAATAAAAGTTCTTTCTTTTTTATGAACCTGGTATTGGTTCCGTTCTGTGTCCTGGAAAATCTGTTTGTGAGATCTGCATGCTTCTGACTAGGGGATAGCAGCCACGGATTGCAGTTTGTATTTTCTCTTTTCTTTTTCAAGCTCTTTGGGGAAAAGAGCTTGGGGTGCCCTGGGGTTGGTTTCAAGTGTCCACCTTTGTTTGTGGGTTCAAAAGCACTTTGATGGTGGCAGCGGATTTTTATCCCCAAAATCTAGGTTTTTAGGATTTTGGGGGGAAGTTTTATAGCAAAGCCTGCAAAGATAAGGTTTTGGGGTACTTTTGTGGGCCCTCACTTCTGCATTCATCATGCCAGAGTGGGCAATCAGCCTTGACAGTCTTCCTCTTGCTTCTAATATATTTATAGAAAGTCATCTTGTTTCCCTTTGTCTGTAGCTAGTTTGAGCTCTTTTTGTGCCTTTGCCTTTCTAATCTTGCCTCTGCATACCTGTATTGTTTGCTTATATTCCTCCTTTGTAATTTGTCCTAGTTTCCACTTTTTATATGACTCCTTTTTGATTTTTAGATCATGCAAGATCTCCTGGTTAAGATAATGCAGCTTTTAGCCATATTTTCTCTTTCCTATGCAGCGAAATAGCTTGTTTTTGGGCCCTTAATAATCTACCTTTAAAAAAACTTCCAACTCTCTTCTTTTGTTTCCCCCCTTAGTCTTGCTTCCCACGGGACCTTACCTGCCAGTTCTCTGTGCTTACCAAGATCTGCCTTCCTGAAATCCATTGTCTCTATTTTTCTATTTTCCTTTCTGCCATTCCTGAGAATCATGAACTCTATGATTTCATGATCACTTTCAGCCAAGCTGCCTTCCTCTTTCAAATTCTCAATCTGTTCCTCCCTATTTGTTAAAATCAAATCTAGAACAGCTTCCCCCTAGTTGGCTTCTCAACCTTTTGAAATAAAAAATTGTCTTCAGTGCAGTCCAAAAGCTTATTGGGTAGTCTGTGCCCCGCTGTGTTAGTTTCCTAACATATGTCTGGATAGTTGAAGTCCCCCATCACCACCAAATCCTGCGCTTTGGATGATTTTGTTAGTTGTTTAAAAAAAGCCTCATTCACCGCTTCTGCCTGGGTAGATGGTCTGCAGTAAACGCCTAGCATGACATGATTCTTGGTTTTTACCCCTTTTAATCTAACCCAGAGACTCTCAACACATCAGTCTCCTACGTCCATCTTCACCTCAGTCCAATGTATACATTTTAATATATAAGGCAACATCTCCTTCCTGTTTACCCTGCCTATCCTTCCTAAGTAAACTGTACCCTTCTATACCAATATTCCAATCGTGTGTATTATCCCACCAAGTCTCTGTGATACCAACAATGTCATATTTGTGTTTGTTAGCATTTCAAGTTCTTCCTGCTTATTACCCATACTACTTGCATTTGTATATAGGCATCTAAGATACTGATTTGATTTTGCCTCCCAGTTCTGCCTTGTTTCCTCCTTTTTCTCTGCTATTATAGACCATGGTCTCTCCCATTTCTGACCCATCTCCCAGGTCTCCCACATTCTTCACTTACCTTTGGGCTTTAGTCACTTGCCCCCGTTGAACATAGTTTAAAGACCTCCTCACTAGGTTAGCCAGTCTGCATCCAAATACGGTCTTCCCCTTCCTCAAAAGGTGAAACCCATCCCTGCTTAGCAGTCCTTCTTGGAATAACATCCTGTGGTGGAGGAAGCCAAAGCCCTCCTGGCGACACCATCTTAGTAGCCAGGCATGCACCTGTCCCTGCCTGGGCCCCTACCTTTGACAGGAAGGACTGAAGAAAATACCACCTATGCTCCAAACTCCTTCACCTGTGCTCCCAGAGCCCTGTAATCACTTTTGATCTGCTCAATGTCACACTTTTGCAGTATCATTAGTGCGCACATGGATGAGTAGCACAGGGGTAGTAGTGGGAGTGCCAGATAATCCTCGCCAGTGCCTCCATAACGTCTTGGATACAGACCCCTGGCAGGCAGCATACCTCCTGAGATGTCTCCATCCCCCTCAGAAGAAAGTCTCTGACCACCACTACCCTATGTTTCCTCATCGCAGTGGTGTCAGCAGATCTCCCAGCCTTTGGGGGGTACAAGGCTTCTTCTCTTCTGCTGTAGGGAGTGATTCCTTATCTCCTGTATCCAGAACAGCATAATAGTTTTCCAGTACCATGGTAGTAGGGTTGGGACCAGGGGCGGAGCACGACATGCTGCCAGAAGTGACCAGCTGCCTGTGTCCCCCCCCGAGCCATCTCCTCTACCAGTGGTGTATCAGTGGTCTTTTGTAGTGGGACAGTTACCTTAGCCTCAGCTATCTCCACCTGATACCTTTCACATTGGATGGCCCCCCCAGCCAGGATTTCAGTAATTGGGAATTGCAACCCACAGTCCCTGCAAAACCACACCAGGATCTGGGTAGAGGCATCCATGGTCAGGTGGTCTGTCTGTCTACAGGCAGAAGTGGAAGAAACAGGAGCAGTGCTGGCAGACGTGTTGCGGGCCTTCCTAACTATAGTAGGACTCCCTCTGTCACTCTCCCTCTTAAACTCCTTGGTCTGCAGCTCCCTGTCCACTTCGCTCCCCTGGTCGCTCTGCCTGTGGGTTTTAAAGCCTGCTTACCTAGGTCAGGTCTGCCCTCTCGTTAGCCACACAGGAGCAAGCTCATCATGAGGCTGATCAAAGGCAATCAAGGGAACAAAGGCTCCAACACTCCCAGACATAGTCCCAATTGCCACATACCTGAAATCAAAATTCAAACAGTCAAGCAAACTCATTCACACCAAAAGCTAGTACACTCACTCACCACTGAAGGAAAAACTTCTGGCATGAGGTGAACCTATACACTCCTACAATGGAATGGATGAGCAACATATCTCAAAGAACAACAGTTACAAAAGGTAGCTGCTTTTTTTTTTTGTGGAGGAGGGTGGGCTCCACCATTCATCAGACCCATCAAATTCCCTACCTCCCCTTCACATTCCACCACCCCATTGAATCTTGCACAGTCACTTCCCTCCTCCCTTGCTAAGCCCCAACCACCATCTCCTGGACCTTCTGCCCCACTATACTTGGAGGATCCTGCTGGGATGAACCTGCTTGCCTGCCCTCAGCTGGTATTCCTGGTGCAGAGGGGCATAGCCTGGTGCAGAGGTCCATGGTATTTTGGGGGCAGGCCCATCCTTTGCGCTATGTCAGAGTTGGGGGCAGCCTCATTGTTGAGTACCTCTCCCAGGATCTGAGGGCTGCAGGGTGATCTCCATCTTTATGCAGCAAGTGACTTGTGCTCTCCATTGCTATGCTGGAGCCATCACATTTATTTGACAAAATTTGCAGAATTTTAAAATATTGTGCACAGAAATTTTATGTTTTGGCACAGAATTCCCTCAGGATTAGCTGAAAGGAAAGGGAATCATAAGAGATGTCTCTTCTTTGCAGTAGGCACTATTTTTATATCTACTTACCAGGGAAGTTATTGGCTTTAGAATTCCGTTTTATTTTCTATTATAAGCTTAGTTTCTTTCCTTTTTACATTTTGCTGACTAGTGTTAAATTGTTGAGGCTTGCTTTGATTTTTGGTCAGGTTCATGCCAAATTTTGATTATAAATCAAGAAAGCAAATAAAATTGATTAAAGGAAGGAAAAACAAAAACTTGTCACCTGAATAGCCAGTAGTCTAGGCCAATATTTACAAGCCCAGGTATAACTGCAAGTTGATTTGGGGGCAGTATGGTGGTATTTTATTTCTCTTGTAGAGATAGGTGGAAATAAAGAAATGGCTCCAGATAGGTGGGGGAAATGCATCTGATAATGTGGGAGCCTTCTGACTGTATTCCCAATTATTTTGTTTTAACTGTAGGTTATTGGTACACCTCAGAGACCTTCAGCGCCAAATACTATCCTGGTAGGAAGTCCACATACACCCAATTCACACTTTGTATCACAGAACCAGACTGCAGACTCTTCGCCTTGGTCTGCTGGGTGAGCAAAATTCTGTTAAGTTACAAGGGATTAATAGAATTGTTTGGAAATTTTGTCCTAAAGTTCTCTTTCTTGGATTATTATGCTCTATAGGTATACTGATATGAAGGAGGAATTCAGCTGAGATTTAATTGGAGATCTCTAAATTTGTGATTCATACCTAGAGTAGAGAGAAACAAGAACATATTTTCACTTCAGTGTAACATAAGTCAGATTTCTGAGGCAACAAATTAGCACATAGTATTTTAATGTAATGTTTACACTAAACTCTTAAAAAAACAAATTAAAATCAACTGAGGTTTTCCATCCTTTTGTACTGACAGATAAAATATGCAATATATTATTTCTAACTAATCCAGCATAATTCTGTAGACAATTTTAAATTATAAAAATAAGATCGTAGCTCAACTTGAAGAAAACTTTAATTTCAGATTTAACATGTAAATGTGTTTGGCGGGTTTATTACACACAGTGTTTTGAAAGACCCACTGATGAACATCGGTGCTTCAGACTTAACATTTTTATTGTCTTTTTTTTTAATTTTTTTTTATTTTTTAAAGACAATGTTTATTTTAGGGGATCATGCAGTTGTGTTGTTCCTAAAGCATGTAAGCACCCATATACGCAGAAATTGAAAGGTGTTGCATTTGTTGACTTTCATATTTACATTTTATTGTTACAAAATATTTGTTTTATAGTTACCCAATTCTTCATTGGAAATATGCTGAGAACTTTGAACAATCATAGTCTTCTAAATGTTATCCAATAATACTGCAAGTCCTGTTGGAAGCTCTACCCTAGGCTTTAAGCTTTTATAGTAAAGCTGTACTGCATGACCATTCAAATCACTATTTTGGTTATTCTTTGATGTTGAATACTATATCAGATTTTGAGTCTGACATACTTGACTGTTTTAAATTTCCCGCCTGTCAAATTATATATGCTCTAGAAAAATACATTTATACTTCCTGTATAGTTTGCAACAACTAGAATTTCCAGTTTTAGCCTTTTCTTCCCCCTTCCTCAGCTTGAAGATGTTAATATATAATTGGAATGCTTTTTCTTTACTCTCTCTTCCCTTTCACAAGAAACTTCTTTTACCTCTAATTTGATGTATTCTAAATGTAATGTTATAAATTCATTCCTGGTATTGAAACTAGTAGTTACAGCAGGGATTAATTTAGTTCAGTGGGTTTTATAGTCAAATTAATACCAATAATTAGGGCTGTCAATTAACCTGCGTTAACGCCTGCAATTAACGCAGAGAGGATTAACGCGTTAATGCTGCGCTGCCCCTTTGAAGTGCCATTTTGGCGCTTTAAAGGGGCGGGGCAGTGCATTAGGAGCTGGGGATCAGCTGGGCCCCATTGAAATGCCACCACGGTTTTTCAAAGGGGAGGCGCACACAATTAATCGCAATTAAATTTTTTAATCGCTTGACAGCCCTACCTATAATTAGTTATAAATTTAATCAAATCCATGATTCAGGGAAATAACTTTTTATTGTCCCATTTTAGGAGTATATGCCCTCTTTGCTGATTTAAAAATTGTATGGGTTGTATTTCAGAACAATGTGTGTTTAACTGGCAAACCAGAAAACTTTATATTGATAAGTTACTTTAAAACATTTTCTAGGAAGCGCAACAAAAAAGGAGAGAAGAATGGGAAGGGTTTGCGACACTTCTCTATGAAGGTTTGTGAGAAGGTACAGAGAAAAGGAACCACCTCATATAATGAGGTGGCAGATGAGTTGGTTGCAGAGTTCAGTACCACTGATAATCACATTTCACCAAATGAATCAGTAAGTATGTTGTTAGGTTATATACTACATCTGTAGTGGGGGAAAAAGATATGGCCTTGTAGTTGACATACCGAGTTTACCCACCTACTGTAATATGTTTTCAAACATTTTTGTCACGGGTATGTTTTTGATTAATGCATTGTGTCTGCAGCAGGCTTATGACCAGAAGAATATTAGACGACGTGTCTACGATGCCTTAAATGTCCTGATGGCTATGAACATTATCTCTAAGGAGAAGAAGGAAATCAAATGGATTGGACTACCTACTAACTCGGCTCAGGAATGTCAAAATTTAGAGGTATACATGTGGCAAACTTAGTAGTTGATATTTTTGGTTTGGATAAATGTTACAGGTGTTCTAATCCACCTGAATATGGTCTTGTGAGCTTGTAATACAGAATCACTGAGTGTCTGCATCCTTGATATGTTAAGGATTTTAAAAAGATATAGGTATTCATGTGGGAAAATTCTGTGCTACTGCACAGTGCAGAATTTGTGCAAAAATTAACATTGTGTATGCAGGATTTCCACCTCCCATGGTCAGAAATGGACTGCTGGCTGTCACTAGGGGCTGCTGGACGCAGCAGAACCCAGTTTGCAAATAGAAGACACTGCCAGGAAAGGGGGAGGGAGCAAGAGGCTTCCCAGCAGTTGCAGTTCTCAGCATGTTCTGAAAGAAGGAGGTGTGGCTTGGAGAAAAGTCCATACAAGCCATGGACTCAGTATCATGGAGAAATGGACTAGCTTGATGTGGGAGTTTCTTTAACTCTCTCTTCTTCTGGAGGATTTTTTGTGTGTGTCTGTACTGTTAGACATAATTGTTGACAGGTATTTTGAAATAAATTACCAAAATAATTGCAACTGCCCCTCCTCCCCCACCCCCTGCTGCATAACCAAGCCCTTACCTTGCTTAAAGTTACGATAAGATGAAGCTGTATACAAAATTTGGTGGGCCTAGTTCTTACTGTTTACAAGGAGTTCTTGAACAACACACACACTCACTCACCCTCAAATATATAGTAGATACTATCTTTTTGTGTATGATTTTATATAATGTTAACTCTCTGGTTTTCATATTGATATAAAAACTTTAGTTTTTTGAGATTATCTACTAAAAGCAGTATACAGTTATGTTATTAAATTAAAATTCAGTGGATGATATTTTTAGGTATTTTTAATGCCAAACATTTTCATCTTAAAATCTGTTTGAACATAAAGTACTGTTAAAATAAAATCCCTTTTTCTTTCTGAAGGTGGAACGACAGAGAAGACTTGAAAGAATAAAGCAAAAACAGTCTCAGCTACAAGAACTTATTCTACAGGTATAGTCAAGGTACTCTTGTCTGTAGGGCAAGGTAACTTGTATTTGCATACGAGTTTTTTTTTAATGCATTTTAAGAAAGAGAGTAGTTGACAAGTCCAGTGTGCTCTGTTAAATTCTGTGGCAGCTTCAAATGAATTTAAACTAAGACTTTGTTAATGACCATATAACCCCGTGGTGTCCAACCAGTTCTGAAACACTAGCCACTATAGTGGCTACTGCTGTAGCAAACTAGCCACACTCAACCAGCCAAATAGCCACATGTGTTTAGTGGCTAGTGTTGGACACCACGGCTATAACCTGTACCTTTTATTCCTTGTTTTTTGACATTAAAGTCAGATCTGGTTTTTTGTTTTTGTTTTTTTTAATTTTATGGATGTTCACAGATTTGTATATTGTAATGAGTACTGGCATTTTGTTTTTTGTAATTGTCTGACCTGAGCACACAGTCCTGCCACCAGATTTTTCTGCAGAATATATTGCGTTAGAAAATTTGAGTTCTCTTGTTTGGAAAAATAACTTTCTGTAAACCAGTTCTGTGCTGAAATACTAGCTCTAAGAGATGATACACCCTTGCTCATCTCAGTGGAGTAACTCTGAAATGTATTGGGTGAATTTAAAAGCCAAATTTTTATCTCTTTCATAGCTGATTGCTTTAGCAGAAAGATGTAGCTAATGTTCTTTTAAGTAGTGTTTCTATTGGTATTCCAATCCCACCACCCCACCTCAACACCAGCAGGGGTCCCAGGCTGACACCCTCCCCAAAACTCATGGCAACCCTAACCTCCTTCTCTTGCCACCTTTCTCCCACCTCCAAGGTTTAGTATAAGTGATAGACAGGGCTTGTTTGCTGTCCATGACTTTGACTAGCCTTAAATTGGTCTTAATCATGACCAATTTAAGGCAGTTATTCAGGGAGACCAATTAATGATAAAGATAGCACAGCAGCTAGGTCTGTCTTTATGACGGTGGTGATGTGACAAATTTCAGGGCTTTATCTTACCCAAAAGAGATAGTCAACTGCTAGAGACCTTCCTTTTGAGGACATGAAGCTCTTCACAAAAAAGACTGCCTCCTTTCACATCCTGAAAGTGTTGAGGGCCACTCTCCTTTCATTGGATATCTGTATGCCAAGACAAAAAAGAGTGGCCCAGAATAGACCAAACACATCCCAATAATTGGCTCAGTGCCACTGTGAGCCACAGAGAAAGAAAAGTAAATGTTCTAATGTAAACAGTTTAGCCTGCAGTCGTACGTACAAACACCAATTTTGATGGGCTGGTCGAGGCATGGATAAACTCTTCCTCCCGACTGCTACATCCAGCCAATGCTATATACTGGTTTGGCCACTTTTTCACAGAACTCCACAGTATATGGGGACATGTAACATTAGAGCAAAGAGTCCGAGAGAGCATTTGCACTGAGTATTCCATCCATTTTATTTCACGCTGCTTTCCACAACACATTCTTCCCCATCCTTCTTCAGGGATCCTTCTCATAACTTTACTATGGCAAGAGCCATAGACTTGGTACCTCACCACCTAAGTGGAAAAGGGTTCTACGCTCAATATTTCCTAATACGCAAGAGGAAGGCAGGCTGGAGATCCTGTACGATATTTCAGAGCTGTCAACAAGTTTGTCAAGCTCAGAAATTCAAGATGGTCATGCTAGCAACAACCATATGAATGTTGGAAGAGGAAGACTGTTTTTCAACCCTAATGTTTTAGGGCACCTACTTCTATATATGAAACCTACCATCTCATAGACAATTTCTCAGATTCTCTCTAGGACAAGACCAGTGCCAGTACACAGTGCTCTCATTTGGACTATCATTGGCCCCACAAGTATTTTCCAAGGTTCTCTAACTACTAGCCATACGCTTTGGCTCCCAAGGGATCATGATTTAGCCTTATGTGGGTGGTTGTGTCCTTGGAGACGCATCTTTCCTAGAGACTGACCAAGTCACCAAAGCTACAATACACTGTTTACAGAATTGGACCAATAGATCAATGCCAGAAATCAACCCTAATTCTAATACTGTGCCTGGAATTAGTAGAGGCTGGCTTCAGCTGACTACAGGCCAGAATTCTACATAAACATAGATTTCTCTCCTTGGTTGCTCTCAGAGACCATACAAAGTAGCCTACAAATATCAGCCAGATGCGTCTTCCATCTCAGGGCATATGACAGTGAGCACAGTGGTAATACCATATGCTAGGCTTTATGTGCAATTCTTTAAGACAGTGGTCACTAACCAGTAGATTGGGATCTACTGGTAGATCTTGGAGCCTCTGACAGATGATCTGACTGGTTTGGCCAAGAGGCTATCAAGCAAAGCACTTCAGCTGCTCCTCCCCCCATTGCTGCTCATCTCCTGTCCTTTGCCTTGGAGCTGCCTCCTCCTGCCCCACTGGGAGCCTCTTGTTCGCTGTGCAGAGAAGGGAAGGGGGGGGGCACTGATGTCAGGGTGCCCCCTCTCCCAGTCTGTATTCTATCTCCACAGAATGGGGTGAGGGCACAACAAGGCTTGGGATGGAGGGAGTTTGCTGGCTACTTTTTGGGAGTGATGCATGGCCAGGGCATGGCTGAGCCTGCCTTAGCCGCACTGCACCACCACCTAGCAGCCACCTGAGGTAAGCGGTGTTCAGCTGGAGCCAGCTCCAAACCCCTGCCCAAGCCATGAACCCCCCGGACCCAGACTTCCTTATAGAACTTGTACCCCTTCCTACACCCCAACTCCTTGCCCCAGGCTCAGCTCAGAGCCCCTCTCACACTCCAAATCCCTTAGCCCAAGACCAGAGCCTGTGCCCCTGCCTGGTAAAAGGGAGGGAGGATTGGGGAGGATGGAGTGAGCAGGGGCAGGACCTTGGAGAAGGGACACGAAGGAGGTAGGACAAGGGTATTTGGGTTTGAGGTAGATCCTGAATTGCACTTAAATATGAACAGTAATCTTTTGCTTAAAAAGGTTGGAGACCACTCCTTTAAGATGTGGTTCAGCACGTTTTACAGACCAAACAAAGCCAGGTTGGTTAGACTTCTGTCACTGCCCCCCTTAGATTGGTGTTTTGCAATGTTTACAGAGGGATTCTTTTATTTCAGCATCATCCATTATTGCTTCTCAGCACTGATGCATGGCTGATAGGGGAGGGTTTCAGCTAAATGACCTTTTCCCCACAAGGAGATATCCTTTCACATCAATGTCTTCAAGCTCATTAGTGGTCAGGAATGCCTGCCCCCCATTTCCTGTCATTGGTCAAAGGGTCACACAAGAATTAGGTCATCCTCTTCTTGTATGGAAGTGACAAGACTGGAACTGATGCATCCTAATATATGGAGATATACCTATCTCATAGAGCTGGAAGGGATCTTGAGAAGTCATCGAGTCCAGTCCTCTGCCCTCACAGCAGGACCAAGTACCATCCCTGACAGATTTGCCCCAGATCCCTAAATGGCCCCCTCAAGGATTGAACTCTCAACCCTGGGTTTAGCAGGCCAATGCTCAAACCTGCCCCTGTATCTCCCCCAACATCACACTGTCAGCAGCCTACCTCTTGGGCACAAAGCTCAGTCTCAGTTGCAGATTGCCACACATCCATGAGTGGGAGCTAGACCCAGTAATACTTCATGATCTATTAGGCATTTGGGGGACACCAATCACCAACTGTTTATCCTCATTTACCTGAACAAGAAATGCCCATGCCACTTCTCCAGAGCAGGGATAGGACAACACTGCTTGGGCATTGCTCTTGTCCTCACTTTGAACAGGCACTTCCTTTTCACCAAAAATTGAAGGTCCTGCTAAATTTAGAGATACTGAGCATATGTCATTTTGATCATTCCAACTTGGCCAGGATATACTTGATGTCCTTACTTGTAACAGCTCACAGTGTGCCTGCTGATCTCCCAGTCATTCTGACCTGGAAAAGGAAGTACGGAGTATCTACCTTGCATTCCATCATGCAGGTTCTCCACTTTGAAGCGTGACGACTCCTTGGTTCAAACATCTAGAAAGCTCCCGTTTGAGGGAGGTGCAAGAGGAATTTTTACATAGTCCTCAACACAGTGTATCTTCCTGCAGAAATGTCCAGGTTTTGGATTTGGTGTACTTCTCAACAAATCTCTGTTATGTCATTGACTCGTCCACGTGTCTTAAAGTACTAGCTCTAAAAAATTGGGATGATCTCTAAGCTCTGACTCAATTTAGTGGGTATATCAGCTTTCCACCAAATAGTGGATGGATACTCAGTGCTGTCACGCCGGATTACTAAAAGGTTATTTAGCGATACAGTAAACCTCTTCCAAAAACCTTGACTTCAAGAGATGTCCCCGTGGGTGCTCCACATTAGGTCCGTGTGCCTCCGTACCATCAATTGGAGGTCTTAGAGCAGTGTCCCTGGGTCCAGGCATTGTGCATGCGCGAGGCCCTAGGTGACAGGCATTGTGCATGTGCAAGGCCCCTCCCCCCCAGTTCCTTCTCTACCGCCTCCGGCCGGCGACAAAAATCAACAGTACTCCCTATCTCGTTTGCGTTTTTACATACTGTTCTTTTTTTCTCTCCAGTTAATCAGTTGTTTGTAGTTTACTCTCGGGGGGGAGGGGGGTAAAATACAATAGGTTTTCTCCTAGTTTATCCCATTCATGTAGTAAGATAGTTGTTCAGCACCATGCCCAGTTCACTGGGATTTAAGCACTGCTCTACCTGCGAAGATCCTGTCGCCATCTTGGACACACACACACAATGTGTCTGCTGCCTTGGAGAGGTGCATGTTTCTCAAAAATGCCCGCATTGTGCAAAACTGAAATCACAGGGACGACAGGACAGACCTGCATCTCAAGTTAATTTTACTTGAAAAATTACTTAGATCTGCCTCAGGCCCAGATCAACAGCCCAAGGAGCAGAAACAGTGCGGACGCAAAAGCCCACCAAAAAGCAAGCCTCATCCTTGCCTCGGGAGATGCTGGCACTGAAGCGGCAGTCTCCCGCACAGCCAGTGCTGAGAGCGGCGGTGGCACCTCACCTAAGTACTTACGGTGCTCCAGACGTCTCAGGAGCCACTAGCACAGCTGGAAAAATGGGATGCTCAAACCCCTGCTCTATTTTAAGTTGCCTGCCTCATGATCTGCGAAAACATCCAGCACTGAAACGACCTTGCCAATGCAGCATGAAAGCGAAGTGTCTGCCATATCACCTGGCACCAAGAGGCGCCTAGCACATCTCTAGTCCTCTTGGCACCAAGGCATAATCCAACGCTTCAAATAGCAACAGTGTTTCTTACTATGGCACTATCAATGCCAGCTCAGCAATATACATAACAAAGAGACTTATTAGTCTCGTCCACGTTCAATTCACCATTTCTCGGTCCTAATCTTTCTCCTGCTATATTAACATCACAAATGACATTATCTCAAGGAAGGTTTTCATCCAAATCTGAAGATGACTTTTGTGTGGGGTTTTCTCCAGAAAACTCCACTCACACAGATCAGTCTATTTACACTTCCAGGTTATACTCTAATTATGGGAACATGCCTCCATGGTATGGCAATCCCTGGGTATCTTGACCTATGCCGTACTCGCATTGGCAATATTTGAAGAACTGGCAACCTCGCCAGAACCACCACCATGGCTGAAAATGACATCCAGTGCAATATTTCCCTTCACCATGTTCCCCACCTATGAAGCAAGCACAGCAAGGGGACCCACCCAACCAAGTTGCGGACATACCCTTGGAGTCAAACCCGCCTCAGCAGAGGAAGCGGCTGTGCCTCCACCTTCAACTACATCAGATGACCTTGTACATTTCCAAGACCTTTTTAAACTTGTGGCTGCTGAATTAAAGATCCCCCTCCAGGAAGTCATCAAAAACCCACATGAATTAATGGACATATTTCACTCAGTAACACCCTTTAAAATGGCACTGCCAGTTAATCCAGCAATAATGGAACCTGCAAAGACAGTGTGGCACACCCAGGTATCAACCACTTCTACCTCTGAGAGCAGACAAGAAGTACTATGTTCCACCCAAGGGTTCTGAGTTTCTTTTTGTTCACCCAGTATCTAAATCTATCGTGGTAGAAGCTGCACAGCAGAAAACCAAGCAGCAACAATTCCAGTCCATCCCATTGGACCGTGATAGCAAGAGACTTGATTCATTCGGACATAAAGTTTACACATTTTCCACCTTACAATTTCGTATTTCCAATTATGTTGGTTTATTATGTAAAAAAGCCCACTGCCATAGAATGGTTACCGCCACTGGCAAACATCTCCCCACCAAGCATTCGTTGACGAGAGCAGGAATACAGACTATACCAACATATCAACCGCAGCAGCCAACCTCTTCCCATCCAGAAATACTTCGATCAGCCACCAACATCACATCTAAAATCCCGTAAGCCTCCCTGGTAGCGAGTGAAGGAAGTCACGGCCAATGTCAAGGAACTATGGCGAGCTGAATGGGAGCAAGTAGATGTACCAAACAAACATCTTGTGTCGGATCCCACCACAGAGCAGAAAGGCTTCGATCTGCCCCTGAGACTGTGGTGTATCCTAAGCCGGCTTAGGACTGGTCAGGGCAGGTGCAGTTATCTATTGCATAAGTGGAATTTGTTGCCATCTCCACTTTGTGATTGTGGCAGTCTGCAAGCTATGCATCACATTGTTGCAGAATGCCCAACATGAAAATTCACTGGCTTATTGGAGGATATCCGTAATCTAACCAGCGACACTGTTCACTGGCTGGAGAGCTTGGACGTCCAACTTTGGCGAAGAAATATAGCATTGAACATGACATTCGGAAGAAGAAGTTTATGTAACTATGACTACAGAAATTACACCAAACTCAATGACTTTATTGAAGACATTCCTGAGGAAAAAAGACATCAGTTAAAGCGCTGATACCAGAGGGGTCACATGGTTGCCAGAACAGCCTTGCAGGCTTCATTAGATGCTGCTGATACGGCTGCACAATCTAGAGCAACAGCAGTAGTCATTAAGAAGGGCTTCATGGTTTAACTCCACTCTGTTTCCTAGAGAAATCCAATCTGTGGTGGAAGATCTTCCATTTGATGGCCAGAAGCTATATAACAATGAAATTCTTCATTTGATGAAGGATTCCAGAGCAATGCTTCGAGGGGATCCACAACCCGGCACCTAGAAGGAGACAATATAGGTATCCGCCCCTACTCTAGACCTTGATATCCTCCATATACTCAATACTATAACCAACAAGACCAACATCAACAGAATAGAGGCAGAGGCAGAAATCAATGATGATGCCCTCCCTCTACCAATTTGCAACACTCTCAGCAGTCCAATAAGCAAATTTGAACAGCAGGTTGAGGGTCATGAGAACCTCTCATCTATTCCAACACTACCGTTGCAAGCTAAGCATTTTCATCACCGGCTGCAACCATTCTTTAACAACTGGCAGTGTATATCCTCTGACAGATGGATCCTCCAGATCATTGAAAGGCTGTCTTATTCCCTTCTTTTTCTATCCTTTTCCCATTTCCCCCATCCCAGTCCCTCTTCAGGGACCTCTCATGAGAATCTGTTTCAACAAAAGGTAGAACACCTTTTGCACATACAAGCAATTAAATCAGTCTTTGCACAATTTAGGGGGAAAGGTTTTTACTCTCATTACTTCCTGATTGGAAAAATGGTTGGGAGGCTGGAGACCCAACTTGGACCTATGAACACTCAACAAATTAGTTTCTGAAACAGAAATTTAAGATGGTAATGCTTCCACTATTATGCCGGTGTTGGAACAAGATTGGTTCTCTCGTCTCTCATCTTGCAAGATATGCATATTTTTATATCTCCATCCATCCAGCTCATAGACTTTTTCTCCGATTTGTTGTAGGTTCACAACATTATCAATACATAGTACTGCCCTTTGGACTCTCTACAGCTTTCCAAGGTTCTGGTGGTCATCCCATCATTTCTGAGGAAGCAAACAGTTGTCAGATTCCCTTACTGGATGACTGTCTCCTCAAAGCATGCTCACACAATGATTCCTGCCTCTCGCTGTCAATCACAAGACACTTATTCTAACACCTGGCCTGCAAATAAAGCCAAATCAACACTTTCTCCCACACAGAACATCCAGTTTATAGGAGTATGCCTCAATTCAACAAGAGCCACTGCATCCCTCCCAATGGACTGTTTCCAAAAAATCGTAGCCTTGCTAAATACCTTAAAATCCAGCCCCCAAACAACAGCACACGAATACCTTCAGCTACTGGGACACGTGGCGGTGTGCAGTTTTGTTGCTAGCAATGCTCACATCCACAGGAGATGTTTATAGGGATGGCTGGGACTAAGGATGTTAAAATGTGGCTAATTGACTAGTCAATAGCCCAGCAGGGGCTCTTGTACATTTCAAAGGAGGAATGCGGAACTCCACATACAGCCCGGGACCAGCGGGAAGTCACGCTGAAACTGGGCTGCACGCAGGTGCATGCTTTGAAATGCATAAGAGTCCCCAGTGGTGGCTCTTATGCATCTCAAAGCCATGGAGCCTGGGGTTAGCAGGGGACTCACAGCCCCCTGCTGACCCCAGGCTCCATGCTACACTGCATGCCGCTAGGAGCCCGGGGTCAGCTGGGGAGTCCCGGTTGCCCCGATCAGCTGTGTGGCGGCTTCCCCTTTGAAACTGCCACCTCTGTCCCTTTTAAAGGAGTCCCTAACTGATCCCGGGTTCTGGGGAAATGCTGCAGGGAACCCAGGATCAGCTGGGGAGTCCAGCTGCCCCTTTGAAAGGCGCACAGGAGGCATTTTAAAGGGGTGGCTGCCGTACAGCTGATCCGTGGATCAGCTGTGCAGTGGCTTCCCCTTTGAAAAGCCTCCTGGGGGTTTCAAAGTGGCTCACCTCTGTGCGGCACTGCCTATCAGTGAAGGGTCCATGGGAGATGCCTTTCTCATCAGTTGGTCATCCCACCTCCTATATGTGTTCTCTCCTCTTCTCCCCTTCCCTCCCTTCCTCCCCCCCCCCCCCAAATGTCCCTGTTGAACAGGGTAGTCCACAAGACAGACAAAAAGCACACTTAATTCTTCTATCTCTATCATGGCCACATCAACCATGGTTTCCTTTTCTAATGAGGATGTCCCGTGTGCTAACAATCCACTTATCACACAGCCAGGATCTCCTCCTTCCCCCCAGGACTCCTGACCACCCAACCAAACCTTGAATCATTACACCTGAAAGCGTGGCTCCTAGATGGTTCTCTGGGCTAGAACTGACTTGTTCACAACAAGTACAAACAGTCCTTCTACACAGTAGCATGCAGAACATCCATAAAACTTACCTTCAAAAATGGATGAGATTCTTTGTGTGATGCATACACCACCAGGTAGCACCTCAACATCTTCCTTACCTGTCATCGTAGATTATCTTCTTCATCTTAAACAAGTGGGCTTTACAATAAGTTCCATTAAAGTCCATCTCACTGCTATTACTACCTTCCACTTTAAGATAGATGACTCATTGATATTTGCACATCCACTCACTAAGAGGCTTTTAAAAGGCCTTCGAGCACTTTATCTTGATATCACCCCACCAACACAACCATGGGACCTCCATCTTCTACTGAATGCTTTAACTTGGCTACTCTTCGAACCAATGGCTACCACCTCTCTTGCATTTATCCATGAAGACTGTCTTTCTCGTAGCCATTACCTCAGCGAGACGGGTAGGAGATATGCAGCCCTAATGTTGGATCCCCCAATACACCACCTTTTTTAAAGACAAGGTCACTCTATATATCTACCCCAAATTCCTCCCTAAGGTACACTTATCCTTCCACCTCAATCAGACAATACACCTTCCTACCTTTTTCCCCAAACCGCATGCCAATTCCTTCAAGATGACAGTGCACACCCTTGACCTATGCAGAGTGCTTTCTTTCTGCCTACAGTGAACTACATCTTTTTGAGCATCTCTGACTGTTCATGTCAATAGTGAACCACAATAAGGGCCAGGCCCTCTCATCACAGAGACTCTCCCACTGGATTTCGGACTGTATTAAGCTCGGTTACTCCTAATCATAGGTGGTCCCTCCAGACAATATAAAGGCACACTCCACCAGAGCCATTATGTTTGTCCGCAAAATACCCATAAGAGAGATTTGTTAAGCTGCTACTTGGTCCTCGGACCACACTTTTGCAAAGCACTACGCACTTACACAAAGATCTCTTTCCAACCTGAAATTTGCCAAGGCAGTCCTTTCCACCGCTTTTCTGCCAGATCCAAAGTCCCTACCTCCTTAATTTAGAATAGCTTTGTAGTCACCTAATGTGGAGCACCCCCAAGGACATCTCTCTCTTGAAGAAGAAGAGGAATAAACGTAAAAAAAAAAAAAATCTGGTAGCACTTTATAGACTAACAAAACATACAGATCAGTATTTCTTAAACTTTTTAAGACTGAGGAACACCAAACAATTTTTTTTGAGGCGTACCAAGGATTTTTGGTTGAGCAAAAATAAAAAGGTCGGGAGAAAGTTATTGGGGGAGGGGGGGGAAAAGTCTCCTCCTGTTGTTCTCCGTGGCACACCTCTGACTGCCTTGCGGCACACCAGTACATCAGTTTAAGATACACTGATGTAGACGGTATCATGAGCTTTTGTGAGCATGAAAGCTCATGATACCATCTGCATGTTTTGTTTAGTCTATAAAGTGCTACTAGACCATTTGTTGTTTTTTAAGTTTATCCTGCACAGACTAACTCAGCTACCCCCTGAAGCTTCCAAAGAAGAGGAAGTTGCTCACCTTGACAGTAACTGACGGTCTTTAAGATGAATGTTTTGGTGGGTGCTCCACATCCCTCCCTTTCCTCCCCTCTACTTTAGAATTCTAGCCTCCTCACTGGCATTTTTCCGGGGTAGAGAAGGAACTGGGGGGGGGGGGCAGGGGGAGAGGCGGGCTTGCACATGCACGATGCCTGCCACCTAGGAGTGTGTGGCTGCAGACACGCGCATACACAGCCCCAGGGACACTGCTCTAAAATCTCTGACTGATGGCTTGGCAGCAGCACACTGACCTAATGTGAAGCACCCATGGGGACACTCATCTTGAAGAACATCATTTCCTGTTGAGGTGAGTAACCGCCTCTTTCTACTCCAATATGGGACCTGGATATGGTACTGAAAACACTGACTATGCCTTCCTTTGAACTCATGGCCACCTGTTCACCTATGTACCTTTCAATGAAAATGGCCTTCCTGATACCTATTACCTCAACTAGGAAAAATAGTGGTTCTGATAGCACATTTCTCCCCCCGCACCCCACACAGCATCACGGTTCTTTCAGGACAAAGTTATGCTTAAGCTATGTCCAAAATTCGTTTCTCAAGTTACCTCCCTGTTTCACATGAACAAGCTCATTTTTCAACTTTCAACCACAAGCTTCACCAAGACAACACAGAGGCTATATTACACGAAGGCTCAAGATTTCAGGAGAGACCTAGCCATCTGCCTGGACAAGACTAAGGTTTTCAAGAAGTCCCCCAAGTTTTTTCTCACCATTGTAGAAAGACATATCTCAAAGTACATCAGACACTGTTGCCAAATTCACATTGTAACCTCTGTCATACATGGTCCATAACATTAATCTCCTCATCCATCATCTTATTCAAGAATGTTCCTGTCTCAGTGATGTGTAGAGCAGCAACATGGGTGTCAAGCCACACTTTCACAGAACATTATGTAATCTGATTCCACCAATGATGCAATCTTTGGCTCCATAGTTCTGTTATCTGTAACTGACCCCACTTTTGAAGTCCCAGAACTCCAGAAGTGATACTGTGCAGGAGTCCCCTAGGCTGGAACACCCATAGGGACACTACTCAAAGAAGAAATTACTCACCTTGTTCAATAACAGAGAGTCTTTGGAACTTGTGTTTCTATGGGTGTCCCACAACCCACTTCAGAGTTCTTATTTACTGCAGAGTAATTGATAAGTCTCCTCAGTTCCTTAGTCCACATGCCCAGACTAGCTCTATAGCACAGCACAAGGAGAGATATCACATGTGTGGGCCTAATGCATCCATAGAGACATGCATCTTTAAGAACCATCATTACGTCACAACTGCTGTAACTACTTTTATTTACTATTGTAGGATGCAGTTCAAGTTGTTGTTGGCAGGAAGGAGGAGAGAGGGTGGAGTCTGGTGTGTCAGGAACTGCCAGTTCAAGCTAACTTTTTTCTTAAAGAAATGTTACCGCTGCTTCTCTTAGTTTATTAAAGTCACAATTGCTCCGTAGTAGTTTTTGAAAAGTCCAGTTTTCCCCAAACCTTCAGAGATACATACTTTTTAGTACATAATTGTGACACCTTTATAAATTAAAATCTAAGGGCATACTGAACATTTTTTTCATTGTGTACACTTACAGTTGCAACTATTGCTATTAGGTAAGTTCAGCAATGGTTCTGGTTCGTAGGGAAGACATAACTTTAAGCAAGAAAGGAAACTATTGCCACAAATGCTCATGTGACTGGTTGCTAGTATTGGGTGGCTGGAAAAATGTGCCTATTTTCCATGGAAACTTGAAACTTTCTGTGGGAAAATTTTAGTTTAGTTGAAAATCCAGTTTTCTGATGAACATTTTTTTAGCGAACCCTGATGTTGGTTTATGATATCCTTGACTTGTTCCATGTTTATATAATATTAAAGAAAGGAGGAATGATACATGATAAATATCTGCTGCTTTAGTTTCAAAATATTTTTAATTGGTTAATTCCAAATGTCAGATTTCAGTAATTTCCAAGCTTGGGAAAAGGTAAGTGTCAAGTCCACAGATTCCTAGTTCTGCTTTCGTTTCTTCAGAGACATATCAAATATGTTCATTTTAATAAGAGAATAATAAAAAAGGAATAATGCTTTAATAGCTAGTTTTGTAAGCCACTGTTACTTTTTGCAGCAAATTGCCTTCAAGAACCTAGTTCAACGAAATCGTCAAACAGAACAACAGGCAAATCGACCACCACCTTCCAATTCTGTCATACATCTGCCATTTATAATTGTAAACACCAGCAAGAAGACAGTGATTGATTGCAGTATTTCAAATGACAAGTGAGTTGTTCATGCATTTTTTTTTAAGTACATCAGAAGCAGTAAGTCTGCTAAACAGTGGGGCCACTGGACAAACAAGGTATTAAAAGAGCACTCTCAGAAAATAATGCCATTGCAGAGGATCGAAGTGATTTCTTTGAATCTTTACTGCAGAGGACGTGAGGATGATTCTCACACCTGAGCCACTCTTTTTAAGTGGCAAATCTGAGCAACTGTCCAGATTGAGGTGTCAGTAGAGGAAGTTTTGGAACAAATTGACACATTAAGGCAGGGGTGGGAAACCTCAGGCCTGCTTGCCTGGATCCTGCCTGTGAGGCTCAGGGCCCCCTCTAATTGCAGAGCCTCTGCTGGTGCTCTAGTCTCTCTGCTGCCCTACCACGGTGCTGGAGCACACACAATATTCTAGGCTGGGCTCCCCCCGGGCTCTTGTGTGCAACTGCAATGTGGATAATGACTTTCTCCTTTTCAGTTGGGCGCCACATCAGTGAGGGGGTTTTGTGTGTGGCCCTCGACTGATATTTCTGAGAGTCACTGGGCCTCTGACTGAAAAAAGGTTCCTCACCCCTGCATTAAAGAATAATATGTGACCAATACCAGATGGTATTCAACCAAGAGTTCTAAAGGAATTCAAATATTAAATTGCAGAACCACTAATGGTGGTATGTAACCTATCATTAAAATCAGCTATCTAGCAGGTACCTTGAGGATAGCTAATATGATGCCAGTTGGGTTCGGTTTTTTTTAAATGTGATCCTGGCAACTGCAGGTGGATAACCCTAACCTGTTAGGCAGATTGTTTGTTTGAAACTGTGATCAAGAACAGAATTATCAGGCATACGGACAAACACAATTTGGGGGAAGAGTCAGCACAGCTTTTGTAACAAGAAACCATGCCTCACAGGCATGTCAGCATTTTTTGAGGGGGATTAACAAACAAGGGTGATCCAGTAGGTATAGTGTACAGCTGCTCCCCGAGTTACAAACACTTGGTCCGTAACTCGAAGTGTTCGTAACTCGGCTCCCATAGAGTTACATGGCAACCGCGCTGTTTGTAAGCGTGGATCACCGTTCGTAACTCGGGGAGTGGCTGTACTTCAGGGTTTCAGAAGCCTATGACAAGTCCCTTATCAAAGGCTCTCAAGGAAACTAAGCAGTCATAGGATAAGAGCGATTGTCATCTTGTGTATCAGTAACTGGTTAAGGCAAAAGACAAAGGGTAGAAATGGTTAGTTTTCACAGTGCAAAGAGTAAATAATAGAATCCCTCAAGGATCTGTACTGGGACTATTGCTGTTCAGCATATTCATAAATGATTTGGAAAAAAGGTAAGCATTGAGGTGTCAGAGTTTGCAGATGATTCAAAATTAGTCAACATAGCTGCGTCCAAAGCAGATAGCAAGGAGTTGCAAAAGGGGTATCACAAAAAAGTGACTGGATAACAAAGTGACAGATGAAATTGTGTTGAAAAGTACAAAGTAATGCATATTGGAAAACATTTAGAAAGAGAGAAAATAAGACAGTAAACAATGCCCCTGTATAAACCTGTGTTATGCCTGTATCTTGACTACTGTGTGCAGATCTGGTTGCCTCATCTCAAATAAGATCTATTAGACACCAAAAAGGGGTAGAGAAGGGCAACAAAAAATTATAAGAGTCTGGAACACCATCCACATGAAAAGATTAAAAAGACTGCAACTGTAAAGGAGAGAGATGATAGTGGTCCATAAAATCATGAATGATGTGGCAAAAGTGAATAGTGGTGTTTTATTTACCCTTTCACATAACACAAGAACCAGGGTCACTCAAATCAATAGGCATGATGAAGTTTAAAACAAAAGGATGAACTACTTCATATATAAAACAGTCAACCTGTGGAACTCATTATCAAGGTGTTTTGGCGGCCAAAACTATAACTGAATTCCTAAAAAAATTTATAAATTCATGGATAAGTCCATCAATGGCTATTAGCCAAGATGATCAGGAGGTGCAACTCCATGATCTGGATATTCCTAAGCCTCTCACTGAGATGCTGGCAGTGGATGATAGGGTATGGATCACTTGAGTGTCCTGTTCTGATTGTTCCCTTTGGGTATGTCTACACTAGCCCCCTAGTTCGAACTTAGTTCGGATTAACTTCTGACTGCCGCGTGTAGCCACGGGCAGTCAGTTCAAACTACGGGGCATTTAAAAATGGTGCCCTCCTGGGAACATGCAAATGGAGCCTGGGATATTTAAATTTGTAAGTTCGAATGCCTACATTAGCCACCCTAGTTCGAACTAGGGGGCTAATGTAGACATACCCTTCGAAACATCTGGCTTTGGCTACTGTTGGAGGACAGGCTATTCAGCTAGATGGATTATTTATCTGACCCAGTATGGTCATTCTTGTTTTCTTATGGGTGACTAGCTAAGTCTCCTTCCGAGTAAGCCTGTAAATGGCTTTGTGACATGCAGCATTTTTATTTGTCACTTATAGTTAACAAAGATATGGATTTTGAGACACTGGAATTTGTTCACTAGAGCAAAATATTAAAGCTATGTCTGTTGTAATGGTCATGTTTTCATTTTCTTGAAGTACCACACTTTCTCTTGGAAATGTTTTGGAAAAATTAGTGCAAGTAATTCAAGCTGCTTGAATTTCTCACCTCCAGGTTTGAATATTTATTTAATTTTGACAATACTTTTGAAATTCATGATGATATAGAAGTACTAAAGCGAATGGGAATGGCTTGTGGGCTAGAATCTGGAAGCTGTTCAGCAGAGGACCTAAAAATTGCAAGGAGTTTGGTTCCTAAAGCTCTGGAACCATATGTGACAGGTTAGTTCCTCAAAGTAAGATACTTCTTCTGTTTTGTCCTTTGAAATAGGATTTGAGGAAAAACTGGCTGAACTAGAACTGTGCCTTGATCCCTCTATTAAAATGTTCAGTTAACTTTCTTTTGCCAACTGTTTTTAAATGTGTATGTCTGTTGCAATTAGATGTAAGTGGTAAGAACAAGTCTGAAATTTTTCCCTTTTTCAAATGATTGTCCTGTGTACTGCACTTCAGGGTGTGCATGAGTATCAGGTCTGAAGATTTTTCCCTAGCAGGGTTTGCCTAGTCGTCATGTGTGCCCTTACTCTCCTGCCCCTCACTAAAGAAGATAAAGGGAGCTGCTGGACTGTCATTATCTTACTACTTTCTTCCATTGGTGGCCATGGTTGGAGCTTCAGCTTCTCTTCATAAATAGTTTAAAAAAATTTGCTCTCATGTTATAGCAGTGACATCTTTCCTATATACTATAGTTAAGGTACAGATCAGTTTTCTGTTTAAAGCCTTTTTATTCTAAGTATTCTGAAATCCATAGTTAATGAGATTTGCCTTGAATTTTGATATGCATCACAGAGGTACAGGGTACAGTCAATGACTCAAATTTGGGTCATCTGACAGTAGGTTCAGAGAGAGAGCGCACCAAGAAAAAAAGTGGTTTTAAAAACTGGCACATTCTACAAATTAACAATGTTTTTTCTACAAATAATGATCAAACCAGGGCTCAGATTATTGCACCAGGCACTCAAACACTTGGAGGTTATCCCAACAGAGTGCATGGCACCCAGCACCCTTTTGAGGAAAATGAAATTAAAATGTTACTTTTGAAAAAGTTTGCTTCTGCTGTTAGGGATGCCTAAAGTTCACATGCTTAATGGTTTACACTGATCATGTACACAGAGTAAGAGCCTAACTGTTTGCAAAACTGCCTGTACATAAAATCACAGTAATGTACAACTGGAAGGGATTTCTCAGTAGGTTATATAGTCCAATCCCCTGCATTGAGGCAGGACTAAGAATTATCTCAACCATCTCTGATAGCTGCTTGTGTAACCTGTTAAAAATCTCCAATGATGGAGATTCCACAGTCTACCTAGGTCTGGTGTTTTGTTTTCAAACTTTGGTTGCAGATCTACCAGGGAAAGCCCCTGGCAGGCCCATGACACTTTGTTTAATCTAAGGCTCCGTAACCACAGAGCCTCGCAATTCCCATTGGCTGTGTTGAGCTGTGGGTAGTGGCATCTCCTTGGCTGGAAAATGACAATCCTCAGCCAATGGGAGCTGCAAGGTTTCGTGGCTGTGGAGCTTTTTAGAGTAAATAAAGTGTGGCAGGCCCGCCAGGGGCTTTCTCTGGTGGGTACAGAACCCAAGTTTGAAAACACCTGTCCTGGGTAATTTTGTTCCAGTGCTTAACTACCCTTACTTGTTAGGGTGTTTTTCCCCTAATATCTAACTAACCTAAATCTCCTAGCTGCAATTTGAACCCATTACCTCTCATCTTGTACTCAGTTGGAAAAGAACAATTTATTACCCTCCTCTTTCTAACAACCTACTACATGCTTGAAGACTGTTATCATGCCTCCATCAGTCTTCTCTCTTCTAGACAAAACTCAGTTTTTTCCAGCCTTTCCTCATAAGTCTTGGTTTTTTTTAAGCTTTTAATCATTTTTTTTTGTTCTACTTTCAGCTTCCTCCAGTTTGTCCACTTGTTTCCTGAACTGGACACAATACTCCAGTTGAGACCTTATCACTGCTGAGTAGAGTAAAATAATCACTACTTGTATCTTGCTTCCCAGACTCCTGCTAGTATATAGCAGAATGTTTATATTTTTTGGAACAGTATTACATTGACTCATTTATTTTGTGATATGCAATAAGTCCTAGATCCTTTGCAGTACTCCTTCACAAGCAATCTTTTCCCATTTTGCATTTGTGCAGTTTATTCCTTCCTAGGTTTAGTGCTTTGCTTTTGTCCTTACTGAATTTCATCCTATTTTTTTGAGACCATTTCTGTGCATTGAGATCTTCTTTTTTTAATTCTAATCCTGTACTCCAGAGTGCTTGCAATCCCTCCTAGGTTGGTATCACCTGTAAACTTATAAGTATCTTCTCTAGGCACTTATGAAGCTATTGACTAGAACAGACCCTGGTCATATCCCTTTGGGACAACATTCAGTGTGTCATTCTAGCTTCATATCAGAATAATTGATAACTATGCTGAATACACTTTTTCCATCCAGTTGTGCAGCCACCTTCTATTGGCTTGTCTAGGCTGTATTTCTCTAGTTTGCTTATGAGAAGGTCATGTGATACTGTATCAGAAGCTTTACTAAAGTAGAGAGATGCCCCATACTACTTTCCCACAACCACAATGCTTGTTACCCTGTTAAAGAAGGTTATGTTGGTTTGACATGGTTTGTTCTTGACAAATTCATGTTTACTATTACTTTTCACCTGATAATCTTGTAGGTGCATACAAATTGATTGCTTGATTATTTTCTTATCTTTCTGAGTACCAAATTTATTCTGACTAGTATGTAATTCCATGGGCTGCCCTTATTTCACTTTTATAGATAGGTACTATATTTGCACTTTTTCAGTCCTCTGGAATCTTTCTTGATGTCCACCAGTTCTCAAAGATAACCACTAGTGGCTTAAAAATATCTTCAGCCTGTTCTTTAAGTATTCTAGGATATATTTAATCAAACTCCACCAATGTGAATATCTCTAACTTTAAGTAATTATTTACTTTGCCTATTTTAAACTCCTATGATACCCAATTTACATTGATGTTCACTGTGGTAGTTGTCTGATCACTCTTAATCTTTGTTGAAAACTGAAACAAAAAAGATACGAATGCTTCAGCCAGTGCTGTTTTTTCTGTTTAGTTTTTTCCCTCCTCATAGAGTAATGGGCCTGCTGCATTCTTGTCTTCTCTGGCCTCTATTGTATTTGTAAGATGTTACCCTTTGTCCATAGCTAATTTAATCTCATTCTGTGCCTTGGCCTTCCTAATTTTGTGCCTACATGCTTATTGTTTTTTATGTTCTGCCTTAATAATTTGATCTAACGTCCACATTTTGTATGTCTCTCTAAAGTTTCAGGTCATTGAAGTTCTTCTTAGAGTGATGTCCCCACGAGTGCCACAAGTGTAGGTGCAGCTGCACCTTTGCATTTGGAGTAAGAGATCTTCGCTAGCCGTGCTTGTTGGATTATATATGTACATCTCCCCTCCTCTGCTCTGTCCACAGTAGTATAAATAGCCTTGTCTGATCCAACTGCCCTCAGTTCCTTCTCTACTGCTTGTGGTCTGGAACAGAACAATTAGCAGAGCCAACTTCATAATTTAGATATTCTCTTATCTGTTTTTTTCCTTGTAGTTAGCTCCTTCATCTTCTTTTTTTCACCTTCATACTTTAAAAAAATAGTTTTTTGCTTTCCCTAATTCCTGTCAGAGAAGTTATTCCATCATCCATTATGCCTGGCCTCTCCAAGTTTAAACAGTGTATGTTGTGCAGGGGTCACCTTCTCTATAATGGGTTGCCAAACACAGTGTATCCATTGCCTAGAAGAGGGATGCATTTCTAAGAAGTATTCCCAATGTCTAGGCTTAAAGCCAAGAACTAGGAAAGACAGGGAACTTAAAGTATTCTTCATGAAAAGTCTCAACAACCAGCATCAAAGAGTCAGTGTTTACTCAGGAGAGAGTCTCTCCTCCTCAGCACATTCATCTGCTGATCCTGATTCTCCTCACCCATGTAAGAAAAAAATCATTCTCTGACCACTCCGACACTAAGAAGAGAGTGGTCCCTCTTTGCTCCTGAGCTGCAAGCTTCAGGAATGCTGTCCCCAGCTAGATTCATGGTGCTAAAGGCTTGTGACAAACACAAAGCTGTTCCTAGACTATCTCAGCCTCTGAGTATAAGTCTAAGGCCTGTGCCAGGGTGAAATAGCAGCAACTGGCACCACCTCCTGTTGTGGACAACCAAAGAAAGCAGTTTACCTTCTTGGTGGCTCTGGGTCCATTTGTGGTGCAGAGGGTGCCATCAGCATTAGCGAAACAGCAAGTATGGGTGTGGGTGTGGGGTGTGGGTGTTTTTGGTTTTGGTTTGGTTTGATTTTTGAGCCTGGAATACTGGCACCTTTTTCTTACAAAAAAAAAGCACTGCTCCAACTTTTGGTATGCCAACAGACAGATTGATGCAGCCTGTGCTCAATTACGTCTTTCAACCGGACCAGCATAGATTGGCTTTTAATTCTTAAAGTGCATCTGGCTGCCATCACTGCATTCCATTGCCCTATTGAGCGATATTCGGTATTTGCACATGCTTCTTGTCAAATGTTTTCTTAAGGGTGTTCGAAACCTATACCTTGACACATGTCCCTCTATCCCACCTTGAGACCCTAGCCTAATCCTACACTCTGCCTTTGGCTCAAATGGAGATGTAGTCAATGTGCTCACTCCTTCATCTAGCAGTGAAAGTGTCCTTCCTTGTCACCATTCCATCAGCATGACATGTGGCAGAAATATCAGCCCGTATAGCATACCTACCATATACAGTGTTTATTAGCGGCAAAGTGACCCTCTGGTTCCACCCAAAATTCCTGCTGAAGATTATAACATCCTTCCATACACCTCCCCTCTCTTTCTCAAATCACACATTTTCCTAGAAGCCTTTCTCTGCACCTTCGGTGTGACACGTACATTTTCATTTTATTTGGATAAAATAAACAATCAGTTGTTTCTGTCAGGACACACTCAGCCTCCATTGCATTCCTCAGGAATGTTCTTATAATAGAAAAATGCAGGGCTGCCACTTGGGCATCCTCTGATAAATTCGCACTACGTTATGCCATTTTACAGGATTCCTTGACAGACTCCATTCTTGGGTGTATGCTCCTATCCTTTGTTATATCAACCTCTCTGAAGCCCCCTCCAGGGGTACTCCACTACCTGTCCCCCACCCCTGCCCTGCTTTGGAGCATAAAGTTTGGGCACTGCAGCAGAGACAGGCTTGAAGTCAGTCAGACCACACGGTGCTATTTATACTATCTATGCAGAGCACAGGGGAAAATTGTGCATATGCAGTCTGACAAGTCCTGCTATTGAAGATCTGACTCCAGATGCCAAGATGCCGCTGCAACAACAATGAAGCATCCGTGGGGGCATGTATTTCAAAAAAGCACAGTTACTGGATAAGGTGAGTAACCCTCTTGTGTCATCTTTTAAACCAAGGATGTCTCTTACTATATCTATCCTACATGTTGGACTAGATTGCTCTTGTGCCCATAATGTCTTTGTTAAAACAAGAAACCGCCAATTCTCCTGAACTGTTTTTTTCCCTTTAGACTTGCTTGTCACAGAATCTTGCCTACCAATTCTAAGTTTGCTAAAGTTTACCACCTTGAGGTCTGTTGTCTTTATTCTGCTGTTTTACCTCGTACCATTCCTTAAAATCAAGAACTCATTTCTGGATTATTTTCACCTTGGTTGCTTTTTCTACCTTCTGTAATAAAAAGTTGTTTCCAGCACATTCCAAGAACATGTTGGATGACTTGTGTGTCCACTGTATTATTTTCCCTACAGATGTCTGAGTAGTTGAAGTACCCCACTGCTGTAAAGTCTTGTGGTTTAGATGATTTTGTTAGCTGTTTAAAACTGGCCAGGTGCATCTGGTAGTCTGTAGTGGACTCCTACCAGGAGATCACCTTGTTTTTTACTCCTCTTTAATCCTTACCCAGAAACTTTCAAAAGGTTGGCCTCCCACTTTTGTCTTGACCTCAATGCAAATGTATACATTTTAGATACACAGAGCAACACCTCCTTCCTTTTTTCCCCATGCTTGTCTTTTTGTGACAAGCTATACCCTTCTATATCAATGTTTGTTATGTCAATTATCCGATCAAATCTCTGGTGCCAGTTGTGTTGTAACTGATTATTCATTAATATTTCTAGCTCTTCCTGTTTGTTTCTTCTCACTTCATAGGATTTAGGTGGTTCCAAGGGCATGATAGTGTTGTTGAATCTGAACACCATGCTGGGCACTGAGAGTTCACATCCAACCTAGAGCAGAATTTTGAAATTAAAAAAACAACATATTTCTCCTATCTTTGTCAAAGGGGGGAATTTTGTTTTGGGGAAATGTATTTGAAGTACGGCAAAATATTTGAAGCTGTAAAAAAGTAGTAATAATTTAACATGAGCAAATGCTTGCTGGGGTGGTAAGGTGACTAAAGAAGGTATAGGAGAAGAGGGATTGGGGGAATCAGGAGATAGGGAATAGAAGGGAAGGGGAGTGGTGGGACATTGGGTTGGGGGGGGTGAGTGAGGTGCCTCTTCACCCCAGAGTCTTCTCCCAGGTGTGTGCTGACCCCCTCCCCAACCCTTTTTGAGCCAGGTTATATTGGGGGCAGGTGATTTGAGCCCTTTTCCTTCCTCCCTCCCCCATCTGAGCTGAGGTTCCTGGCCCTTGGGAATTTCTCAATCCTGTTCCCTGCCCCACTGAGAGTGCCAGAGGCCCATACCATCTATTGTGACCTGGCCCCACCTCCCCTCCATGTTCCAAGGGAAGATGCCTTGCTATTTGCCTATGAGCCTCTTTCCCCACATATCAGCCAGAAGCTGGGGAAGCCCTTCATCTCTGTCTGGGAATCTTACAGTAGGAATTTTTGGAGCACCGAAACACTCTGAGATTGGGGTGAGGTGCTGAGAACAGGTATGCTTAACAAGTTAGAAACTCCCAACACTGGGGAGCAGGGAAAGACAACTCCCATGCCACATGAATGGAGAAGTTCACAGATGTTAGAGCTGTTGTATCAGGTTGTGTTCTCTTTCATCTGAGAACATCTCATTGAGATGAATAGGCTACTTACTGCCTCTGAGTCCTTTACGCTTATGATGAATGGGTAGTGTCTCCCTTCTTTCTCTTCTCCCTCTAATTTTATAAGGGAGAGCAGTTCTCTACCTCAAATTGAGATGTCCTTCCTATTAAAAGAATGTTATAGTTCTCTAAAATCTGTGTGTTTGCATGGCATGTCTTATACTCCCATAAGGCATAACAAATTTAGGGGAGTAGGATTAGTGATGTGAATGTGGGGCCACTTAAGTTAGGGGTTCCTGAGAGAGAGCACATCCTCCAGACCACTCTCTTAACCACTTACCCCAGCATTTCATTAAGCTCACAACTTCCAGCTAGTTTGAAACCCACAGTGGGAATAGGTGCTGGAATGAACTGTCAAGGTTTTATTTTGAAGAAATGTAATCAGAGTGCACTGGAGAATATTCAGAAGGCTCTGAAAATATTTTTGAAAAAATGTAAATTGTGTGAATGTTCTATGGGAGCATTTGGGTGCAAGTATAGTTGGTAATAAGGGAAGAGGGGTTTGGGTCTGTAGTGAAGGATGGGGGTATTACAGGAAGGGGATTAATTAGCAAATTGGTGCCGGGGAGGGAGGAAGGGGTTGGGGAGCTCAGTTAAAAGGGAAGGGAATAGGGATTAGGAAGACTAGGAGAGATGTCAGGAGGGGTTCAAGAATGTGAGGTTTAGCAGAGGAAGTTGGGAATTTGGAGGTAGTGGCCCTCAGTCCTGAGTTCTCAGTGAGAATACTGGGATCTGGTGGGACCCTGCCCCGCTTCAGGGGACTGATTTACCTCTCCCTCCTTATTGTGTATTCTGGAATGTGGGAGACCTTGCTGCTGTTTGAGTATCTAAGCCCCTGTCCTTCCATGTGAGCTGGAATCTGAGATGGAGGGAATTAAGATGACACAAATCTAAACATTGAAATTCAGAAAATGAACAGAGATGATGATTATTGCCCTTGTGTGGGATGGGAGACTAGCCAGTGTGTTGGTAAGAGGCCCTATTTAGGGGAGGAGCTGTCTGGGTGAGCTTAGGCCATGGCTGGGGAAGTCTAGCTGAACCAAAGGCAAGTGGCCCTGCTGAGACTGGGTAGTGGGAGTGAGGGGTCCAGTTGAGTGTGCATTTTGTGCTACATAACCAAGATGACCTTCCAGGATTCTATTGCCTGTGATGTGTACACAGCACTACAGGGTCAGCAAGGATCAGCTTTGTAGGTTGAATGGCTTCTGTAGTGCTTTCTAATGTCTTAATGGGACGTGAAAGATAGGAGGACCTGAAAATAGCAGGGGGAATGGTGGGGTAGGGGCTAGAAAAATCACCACTTTTCTCTCACACACTTATGGTTACTGTAACATCCATTTTCTTAAACTCTCAAGGCTTTGGGACATAGACCATGGATAAGATCTCTCACCATCCCTATTAGCAGCTACACATTGCATGCATTTGAAAGCACGTCCATTACCCTGTGCTACTGGAGGGTAGGAATGTAATAGTCTAATCGATTAACCAATAAGCAAAAGCTTATAGGTTAATGCTATAGACTACATGCATTTCCCTCCCTCCTTCCTTGCCAGGACTTTTTTTTTAGAAAGCTGGCCCAGTTTGTACCGGGTCTGGGACCTACTCCTGCTGCAATTCTGCATTTAAAGTGTATTAGGAGCTGGGTAGGCAGGCAGTCTGGCTCCATTCTGGCTCACGCCGGGTCTGGGAGCTCAGACCCCTTCCCCTTACAGGGGCTGCTGCTACTCTTTGCTGCTGCGCTGGACAACAGGCAGCTGGTCCACAGGGGAAGCTGGTTTTTAAACTGGCTTCCCTCGTGGACCAGCTCTAATACAGAGGCGCAACAGCATGGAGAAGCAGGGGGCTCCTCAAGAGATTGCCGTGCACCCAGGGATTATTGAATAGTTGAGCAACCGATACGAATTCATGAGGTTAATCGACTGTTCGGTTAACTGATATTTAACATCCCTACTGAAGGGATGGAGAAGCACTGAGGAATCACATTGGAGAGGAGTAGACTAGTGGAAAGACCAGTGGACTGGACTGTTCCTAGCTCCATTGCTTGCCTGCTGAGTGACTATGGATATATAACTTCACTCGCCTAAGTTTTCCATCTGTAAAATTATTTGAAGTCTATTGATGAAGAAGCGAGGCAGAGCGGACCGGAAAAGGGTGGTGCAGTGGGGCAGAGCAGGCTGGTAGGACACTCTAGCTCCCATTGCTCATGTGATGGGAAGCAACACCTACTACAGCCATGCCAGGGCCTGTAATCCACTGAGCTGCATTGTTTGGGAGAAGAGACAGCAGGTGGAGCAGGGGCAGGCTTAGGGGAGTGCAGGGGCCTATGGCAGGAAAGTCTGAGTGTATCAAAACTTAAGCTTCTGAAAATCAGGAAATAGTCAAGGTGTGTGCCCATGCAACCTTAATTCTGTCCTCCTTAGGTGATGACCCAAGACACACATGCTAATGTAGTAGAGAGAAAAGCCTGGAGCACTGGGCCTTGTGCAACATGTTGAGGCCTGAATCAAAGGCTGTGAACCCAAATTAGGCCATGGTTTAAAGTAGATGTTTACAAATTCACTGTTTAGTATGGGGAGTTGGCAGTTAGTGTACTATGTATTAGATATTTACAAAAATATATTTTAGCCAGTACAGATACATCCCAATCTAGTACTAGAGAAGATGGCTTGACAAAACAATGAATAGGAATGTTTTGTCGGTAATATCAGGCATAAGAGGTGCTAAACCGATGTAATGAAGTACGTCGTGGTGTATTAAGTTGTGTGTTAATTTATGTATGTCGTGATCTATAAATGTCAGGTTACATCACGTGTAAGTCCTTTGTGTAGTCCAGGCATGCCTACTGCTGACTGAGCCGTTTCTTACAACATGGTGCACTCTTGTGTTAGCATATCTGTAAACACAGATCCAAGGGTGCTAGGACTATGCACTGACAACAATAAACCTGGCCAAGTGCCTTTGCCTCTAAATCATGCCTGTGGTTTGTCTTTATAAGTAACATGGAAGTTTGCTGAACCAACAGGCTGCATTATCTGTTCCTAATAATATTCAAGGACAGATGCTTTGGACAGACAGACTGAATATCGGAGGCCCATGACTTGCGACGGGATCTGTTCCTGGGGAAGCATTGCAAGTTGGGAGCGTCGTAACTTGAGCCCTCATTTATGACAGGTGCTGTGCGCCATTGTAAATGCGGGCAGAGGACGTAAGTCGGGGGTTTCTGGCCCCTTCTGCACTTAACCATTTTTGTAAGTGCAGGGGGTCGGAACTTGGGTGGTCGCATGTTGGGGGCCTCTTGTAGTGTAATTAAGGCAATGACATTCCAGCCTTCAGCATTTAACACTGAGTGACACTGTTTGAGTCATCTGAATCCGCTACCTGCACAAAGCTGGACAGTACACTAAAAGAACATACACGCAAGCCAATTGACAACTCCCATTCACCTTTTTGCTGTAATGGACAGGTGTTTTCTGCCCCTGTCCTTTGCTCCAATATTGAGCTTGCTACCCTGACAGAATACCACACTTGTGACATTTAAGAGCTGAGTCATAACCATTTGCAACTCCTTCACACTTGCACACAGAAACCTATAATTTTCTCTCTTCACCATTAAAGCCACAGATTGCTGTCATATCCCACCTCACTACTTGTATCCATGGCATGAAGAGCCTTCTGCCCTTGTACTGTCATAATCTGCACAATTCTGTGTTGAAATGATGCAATCTGGAAGCTCCAGGTACTCTTGCACCTCTTTTGTTTGATAAAATAAATGGGGAGCCAGACCCAGATCGCCTCATATCACAGTCACTGCTCTTCCAAGCTATAGTTGTGGAAGAGTAGCCAAAGATCCCCAGCTTCAAAAGCTGCGTCAAGTGTGTCAAATCCATGCTGCTTAGACTACCACACTTGTCTACTCCCTGGAGGAAATTCGCATCCCTTTCAGGTGCAGTGTCTGCAGGACATTCCTGAGTAGGGCCAATCAAGGGGAGTTCCATCTCTAAGGTTCCTCATGGAGGAGGCAGGAACAACACCTATACATTGTCCTGAAGAAGGTAGGAATGGCATCACTTTTAGATCCCAGATTGTTCCATGACCTTCAACTCCAAGAGACTTGAGAGAGTAAAGCCAAGTAGAAGGGCGAAGGGAGACATAAGAGTTTCCATAAGGACAAGAAGGAAGGTTCCAGATTCAAACCCTCTAAGAGGTGTCAGAAATTCCCATCCTGTACTGAATCATTGGGACTTCATACTCTGGAGTGGAACTGTTTGGTATTTGGAAGAGCTAAATTGAGGCTTCTTTGAAGGGCAAGACAGCTGTACTTCCAGTGCTGGGATTGGTACTTGGCATGATACATTTTGGTGTAAACACTATGGGACCTTGTGCCCCTGTTAATGAGTTTGATTTAGGGAAACAACTTTGTTTGCCTACAACTTGTTTCTTGACTTAAGATGACATCTTTGTTCTACCAGAACTGGATTAATCATTGCTTTCCGATCTTAGAGCCCAGTACTGAGACTTCAGATAGTACTGAACTCTGTGGTATCTCTTTCTGTCCCTGTCCTTAAGTAAGGAATAGGCTGTTGCTGGTACCGTGGAGTGAAGGCAGGTTTATCATGATTTCTTTCAGCACTAAGGTTTCACCAACTGGATCCAAGCTCCAAATCTTTGGTGTAAGAAGAGAATTATGGCAGACACCCATCCCTGGGCTGTATAGCCCAAGGGGCTTCTTGATGGATTTGAGCCCAAGGAAAGAGTCTCCAGGGTATCTCGCCATTCCATGTGAGAGAATACCCTCCCTACTTCTCCTAGTACCCATCACAATGGCCTAGAACCAAGGGTATAGATATCCTGTAATAACAATATTGGGGATGAGAAGGTCCAGGGAGGAGGAAGAGCATCTTCAGCTTGCTCAAGTTATACAACTGTTTAACTCCAGGAGCTATGTAAGAGGGTGCTAGAGTCACTAGAAACCCCACTGAAAGAGGTCCAGGAACCCCAGACCAGACTCTTGGAAATCCTGTGTAGGTCTAATAGTGTCATTCTGCTTAAGGAGACCATCCTTGAATCCATCAAGCTACTTTTGTCAGGCACCAAGTATGTGGAAAGTGATATTTCATAACTGCAAAAAGGTTGGAGTACCTATTCCATTGCTCACCTCCAATTCGTTAGTGTTCAGCAGCCATTGAGTGTAGCAGACAGAGAAAGCAGGTCTACACTGAATGGGAAAGGGGCAAAGAGTTCTTTACCTCCCTGAAGAAACATGTATTCCTTGGCATCACTGAATTTTTGCATTTCCAACTGTCAAAGGTTGAGGGCCAACTGCAACTTTGCCAGATATGACAAATTAGCAATCTTCACTGATAAGAAGTCTCAGGCTGTTAGACCTGTTCCAAGCCCTGATTGACATGCGAAAGCAGATGTCAAGATTAGCCCTTCAGACAGCCTAAGATGCAGCAGGCACAGTAACTAGTTCCTTGCAAGTACTGTAGCAATAAGAAGCTTGTCATCCTGAAGGAGGTACAAATGGGTGGAGTATTTTCCTAAGTGTGATCGGATGTTTAGTGTGTAGATGGCTGAGTGTTTTACATTCATTGAAGGATGTCCAAGCTACAATTTTATCTACACATCTGCAATTAAAGGAAAACCCAGTAATCTGCAGTTTAAATAGCCAGTCACACCAGCTTTTTATCGCCAGCAGTAGTATGAACTACCATGAAAGCATCAAAGGACAGATAGAAGAGTACCCAGGGACAATCTTCCTTTATATTCCAACCAGCACTTTGACGGGGCTTTTAAGACATGTGCATCCACTCTCTCTCACCGCACCTGGTAAATCCTTTCAGTATTTCCCCTCCCTTGCAGGCTGACTTGCCTACTTCCTGTCTGCTTAAGTGGATAGATGGATGCTAGAAGTCATCTCTCCAGGACACAGCATCTGGTTATGGGTGCAATTCAACTTCCAACTAAGATTTTGTTCATGGATCCTCTTAGTTTGAGGAGACCTTGCGGAAGGACAGGTTGCTTAAGGGAAGTGTCTCAGGAGTTTTTCACATTGTGTTGAAACTGAGAAAAGTCAGACTACCTGCAAGCAATTCCTCCCACACATTTGGCAAGTGCAATCCAGGTGTTGTTGAACAACATAATGGCAGTCTATTGCAGGGGTGGTAACGTGCAGCTTGCGAAGCCTCCTGCTCGGCTCGCAAAGCTGCCTCTGTACGCCTAGAAACAGCCCCCGGTTCCCTGTGTTCACCGGGTGAAGCAAAATGGATCCTGATGTGGGTTTTTTTAAAAGGGGCAGTGTCCTCTTCTCCCACCCCCCCAACTTTTTTCTCTAGACTCTTTGCGCTATATCCAGCACTATTTTGACTCTTTGCCTGTAATGGGTAGGCCACCCCTGGTCTATTGTATCAACAAGCAGAGAGGAGCATGCTTCTTGCTGCACTGAGACTGGTGCATTCTCATGTGGATTACTCTGCCTGACATCCAGAACACTATGGACTACTCTTAAAGCAAACATTTCTCCTCAGAATGAGATTGGGAGCTGTCTGACCTGTCCTTCTGGGAGATGTTTCAGCAATGGAGTCTTCCACAGATCTTTGTACTCTATGTGAGCAAGTATGAGTTTTGTTCCAGAAGGGGTTGCAGCCCAGCCTCTCCAGATGAAGCTTTCCACATATTATAGGTGTGTGAGCTCTGAGGTGTACTTCCCCTCCAGTTTTCTTGTTACCATGAGCATTGAGGAAAATTAGACAGGATAAAGGCTAGAGAATTGGCTTGGGCCTGTAAATTCTTGTACGCTGTGCTTTTTCAGCTATCAATCCAGTCCCATCTCGACCTCCTTATATAACACCTCTTAACTCGAGACCAGGAAAGGACTTACTGCTCCAATCCAGCCACCGGAGCATGTTATTTGAGTAGATGCTGGAGTTTAAAATATCTTGTTTTGCTTATGTTCAGGCCATCCTGAGCAGTAGTAGTAAGGAATCTTGCAGGAAGTATTATAAAACAATGTTGGAAAAAATTGAAGTTTTGGTATGACCAAAGAAGGAATCTCCTTTTTATGGTTACAGATTCTGGACGTATTCAACTGTCTCCTATCCTTGGAACTATTAATTCTCACAGAATACATCTGGCAGCCATCAACAGTTTTCTTCTTGTAGATCTGTTTTTTCTCACTCGGTCACTTCATTTTATTAAAGGTATGATTAAAACCTTCCCTTCGGTGGCTAACCCTATACCAGCTGTGGTATGTAAAGCCCTGAATGGACACACACCGATACCTGTAGGTACAGCTATCTGTGGATATAAATTTGTATCTGCAGAACTGTAGGGCTCTCTTAGGAACTGCAATGGGCGAAAGGAGCAGAATCTGCAGCCAACACTGATTAGGAGTCAGCACTCCACCCTGGCTGCTCCTCTGGGGAAGCTGCATTTCCCCAGCCCCACCCACTCATGCAGGTATCAGGTTCACTAGCATGCCCTTAGACAGGAGACTCAAGACAGGTGCATGGAAGGAGCAGGGCTGAGGTGATAGAGCTGCACTGAAGGAGCTGTTGGCATGGGGCACTGGCTCCTGAGAGTGGCAGCCTGCGTTCTGCTCCTTTCACTGCTGAGTTTCCAGAGGAAGTCCTGCAGTTTGGTGGATACTGATTTATATCCACAGATATCCACATTGTATCTGCACAAGGCTCTAGTGATTTGAACCTTTATTTTATCAACCCTGATTAAATCACTTATTTGAACCTCTAGCATCCTGCTGTCTGCTACATCTTTCTATGAAGATAGCATTTTTGGTCACCATCATGTCTGCCAGAAAAATTGGGGCTGTAAGGATGCTTGTGGCAGACCTTCCCTATACAGCTTTCCACAAAGATAAGGTAACAGTGAAACTGCATCACACGGTCATCTTGAAGACACATTCTGTGGGAATAAATAGACATTAACCAAAGTATTGACTTAGTGGTGTTCTACCCTAGGCATTAGACCTAGTGAGGAACTAGTGTCACTCACTGGACTCTTGCCTTTTTTAATCTGTAAAAGACTAAATCCTTTTGAAAGTCTCTTGGGGTCTTTATATCATGATAGAATGAACAAAAGGAGAGTCATTTCCTCCCAGGGGCTGTTAAAATAGATTTTGGGATACATCTTACTGTGCTACTAATGAACAGTTTCCCCCTTGAAGGCAGCATAAGGCATTTGACTAGCATTCAGAAAGAATTGGTAGCTTCCCTTATAGATATTTTATTACAGATATCTGCAGAGCAGCAACTTGGAATTCCATGTGCACGTCTGATACACTGTGCACTGGTGCAAGTAGCTGCCTGTGATGCTTCTTTGGACATCCAGTACTGCAGTCTGTTGTCATAGCACTCCAAGCACCCTCGTCATTGAAAGAGACACTGCTTGTAATCATCTGGAGTATCTTATGCGTAGGGATAATCACTCAAAGAATGTCAGTTACTCACCTTGCAGTAACTTGAGTTCTTCAAGATGTATAATCCCTATGTATAGTGTATTACCCAATCTCTTTCTCCATTCCCTCATTTCCCCATTTTCGAATAGCAGAGAAGGAAAAGATGACAGTGGTCCAGCAGCCACCTTTATCCCCTCAGTGAGAAGAGCAAGAGTTCATGCATGCACCAAATGGATACTGCTTGGGTAAAATCTCCAGTCCGAGGCTCATGGAGCGTGTTCGCAATCTGACATGCACTATGTATGGGGCACTGCATCTCAAGAAAGTCCAGTTACCCAAGGCGAGTAACTCATCTTTTTGGTTTTATTAATAAGTGTTCCTTAACAATAAAAATTAAGGCAATATTCAGTTGATTGTTTCACATGCGAAATATCTGATAACTGCAGATGTCATTACTGTTTTGTTTCATTTTTTGTTGTCATGGTTGTTACTTCCACCTCTAAGAAGAAAAGTTTCAAAGAGTAGTATTCAAATAGGAAGTATTTTGTTGCATTTTGGAGTCTGATAGTTCTCTCCTGCTCTCTAATTTCCTTCTCCCTTACCCCACAAATGGTGCTATTTTGAGTGTGGTGTTTGAGTGAATGTGTCTTTCAGAGTTGTAAACAGTGTTCCCTTTAACATTGTCCATCCTTGGGAGGGTTGAAATTACTTATGTGCGCTACCAATATTAAGTAGTGTGTGTATGGATGTGCACCACCAATACAAACAAAAACACACACACATAATTTTAAGCAGTTCATATGTGTGGAAGAAGATATATTAAAACAAGGGATATTTAACAAGGAGTAGTGCTTATGATATTTAATATGAAATCAAATAAAACAATTAACACTATCCTTGGAGTGCATGTATCAACCTTTCTAACAGCTCAACCTAGTACTTGCTAATGCTGACTCATAAGAGCTAGTACTCCACCCAATAGCAAAGATCTAGTCTTAATGCGATACATGTATTAATTAGTAACAAAGATTTTTAAAAAATCATTAAGCTCAGCGTTTTAGGTATCTGCAACACTCCAAAAATATTTTGTTAAAATAATATTTTATCTTAAGCCATTAACACCTTATGCAAACTTTGTTTGAAATATAATCATGCAAATGTCCTGTCACACACACTTCCCTTGCAGCCTGCTCCCTCCCTCAACCCAGTCAGATAGAGGACTGCAGCTAGTCAGACAGCCCAAACAAACTGTCCTGTGCCTCTACCTTACTGCACAGATGTTAGCACCCGCCCACCCTCTTTTTCCCCTACCTACCCCCATGCAATTAGCCCTTTATCTCCCCCTTCCCAGGAGGCTTGAGAGTGCTGAGTTTCTGCCCCTCTCTCCTGCTGCAGAGGGACACGCTAAACTCCCCTTCCCTCTGACTCCTCATTACCTATTCACTCACTCCCCATCTCCCCAGCCACTAATTGTTGTCTTGTCTCCCTTTTTATTGGCTCTGGGAGCTCCTCAATTCAAGCAGGCAGCTAGCTCCGTTTAGCTGCTTGCTCAATGAGAGTCCCTCCCCCCACCAATTAGCTGTGCTCTCTGTCTATGCGAGAGCTTTGAACTTCTGAGCAGAGCTCAGAAAACTGCTGTGCAGGCGTGCAGCTTACAGGGTACCTTGATTGTAAGACTTCTTTTCCCCCCCTCCAGGCTGCAATCAGTGGATGATTGTTTATGCAAATAAATATTAAGTTTAGGCATCTGCTTGGGCATAATTTTTAAAGCCTGCCTGAATTTGGCTAGACCATATACTTATAATTGGATCTGTCAGGTTTGTGTCAGGTTGCAACTGTCTGTCCACCAATCCAGACTAGATTAATTTTGTTTCCTTCAATGGAGCTGGTGGGATAAATTACCCATCCTGCTCCAGCTCATAAAGAGCAATCAGTTACCTCACTCTGAAACTGTCAGTTCCATCATCTCTTCCATAGGTCTCGAATTGTTTTAGGCTTCCTGCTCTCCACACCATATACCCATCATCAGTCTTCAGCCATCTCCTGCCCATGAGACTGCCAGACACCATCACTTCACTGCTCTGTCCTGCAGAGTATGTGCTGCAAAGTATGTCCTGCAGAGTATGTGCTGCCAGACACCATCACTTCACTGCTCTGTCCTGCAGACTATGTGCTGCAAATTCACAGCATTTCTCATTCCACAGTGTACAAAAGCAGCGAGGTCCAGCATTGGGCAGGAGTGGTGCACACAATCATCACTGTGCTAAAGCTACAGGCAGATGATCAGAGATTACAGGACTTGAGCCCAAAGCATCAGGCTGTCTTCAGTCCAATCTGAGCCCAATACTGGTCATGTCCAATCGAGTTTGTCAGGTTGTAAGATGAGATTGTTTGTATGTTGTTGAATATATTTTAGAAGAATATACTTTGCTTTTGTTTTACAGAGATGGCTCAGGGATCAATCAGCAGCGTATATGTAACATCTTCATCAGGTTCTACGTCAGATGTCACAAGATTTTCTGCCAAGTAAGTTTAATACATAAATTAGCTTTAGCCTGTATTCTGTATGCTGTGCTGTGTCTTGTCCTGCCTCAGTTTCTCAGTAAACATGGCGTATCTGATTATTTTTAAAGGTAGTTCTGAAGGAAGCATTATTTTTGCTATATTCACTGGTGTTTCTTACCATTGCCTGTTTACGTCTTCAGGGAGCAGTTGTGCCGTTACTTCTACTACTACAACAGCTACATCCTTTTGACATCTTTGTATAAGTGAATTGTGGTTAATATGTGACGAGCTAAGCAGTAGCTTCTCCCAAAACATGAGAAAATAAATTAACTAGACTAGGATTAGTATAGAGTAGTTTAAATTTAGAGGATGATTTCCTGCCACAAAGATGCCATCTAGGCAAGGTTCTCGTTTGGTCCTGGTTCCCTAGCTCAAGGCAGGAAAAATGTATTTCTTTCCTCCTTGACTGCTCAGTAATAGGCAGTCACTCTCTTTATGCGCCACTGTAGCCATACACCCTCTCTTAGCTGGACTGTTTCCCTTTCTCTTTCTTGCTCATGTTTATTGGCGTTGGCTTATACTAGAAGTACGCCAACCATATGTCCCGGATTTTCTGAACAATCCTGATTTTAAATACACTATCCCTTTATCCCCATAATGCACTGAAATGTCCTGGAAATGCCAATACGTGGGTGGGAGGGTGGGGAAAGCCCTGAGGCCCCGCCCTCCAGATCCAGCTTACTGGGAAGAAGTAAGCCAGATATAGCTCCACGCACTGCCCTTTCCCTTCCGCCAGTTGGGGGAACAGCCTTGCAGGGACGCACTTCCTGGAAGCATTTCACTTTGCTCCCATTGCCCAGATTCTGGCCAATGGGAGCAAAGTGAAATGTCTCCAGGAAGTGTGTCCCTGCGAGGCTGTTCCCCAACTAGCTGAAGGGAAAGGACAGTGAGTGGAATCTGGCCAGTGGGACCGGTGTGAAGCCATCCAGCAACATGCTTGAAAGCCGCAGAAAAGCAAGTGGCCTCCCCACACTGCACCCCCAAACCGCTTGCTCACCACCTTGCCAACACCCTAGCCCGCTCACTTACTGCCTCCACCAGGACCCCGCACTTCCATCCCGCTCACTCACTGCACTGCCAACACTCCCATGGTCAATTTTGTGCGGTGACTGGGCAATCCTCTGCGACCCAAACCCGTCCCGATTGCTAGAGGGTGGTGAGAGGAGTTCTTAGGGGAGTCACACGACTTGCTTTCAGATTGCTCACCCCACCCCAGAATTCCCTCCTGATTGATCAAATCCACTCTCAGGGCAGTCCTACGGGGACCAAACTCATCCTGATTGGTAGAGGACAGTGGAAGGACTTCTTAGAGGGGTCACATGACACCCTTTACTTCTGATCATGTGTCCATATTGACTCCAGGAGTACTACCCCAGGGGCAGGACTTCCTGTGTCAGGTGGGCAGCTCCTTAAAGGGTCAGAGGCATGGCTAACAAGGTCACAGCTTGTGGTTAACACTTAATTGATGGTAGGCACCTTATATCATGTGTCCCCGTTTTTGTTGGTTCTGAAAATATAGTCACTATAACGATAAGACACCTGTGCACGATAGGTGGTTTTATATTTCATTTTATAACTGAGTAATACACCAAGCAGCATTGAAAAGCAAATATTGGAAAGGAACAAATTAAACTTAGCCTGCCACTGAATTATCTACTAAAGTGTCATTTCTTCTACTCATTTGTCTCCAAGATCATTTGTTCCTCCTTTTCTAAAATTGGTTTGTGTTGCGTGGCCAGGTCACCAGATTTGGTTTGTTTTGGATCAAGGAGGGCGAGGGGAGCAAGTTACAGAATGCCTTGACTGTTTCTGTACCTTGACATCCTTCTACATTGCAGAACCAACCTTAGCCACCCAGGGTACCCTCTCCCCTGTCTGTGTCTGTGTCTCTCTCTCTCTCTCTCGTTAGCATGATTGCAGTCCCCAGGTTGCGAATCCCTCTTTCAAGACACGCCTTTATTAACTTGCTTTCCATTAGTTGAAAATTTTGTGTTGGATACCTTTAGACAAAGGAAAATTAAATCTGTGATTATTTTTCCTCTGAAGATGCCATCCTGGTAGTTTTCTGTCACTCTATCACAGGGCTACTCAACATTGTAAGCCCTGGGGGCCACAATGATACTCACAGCACATGCTGAGGGCCGCAACTTAAGTGTGGTTGCATATACATGCAAATATATATGCAAATATCTTCTTTCACACTGACAGGCATGAATACAAAGATAAGGCAAGACTACAGAACACACAGGCCCCATTTAAGTCAGTTCTGCTGATATTAATAAAATGCAATATTTACCCTATTTCCACCCATATGACAGCACTTTTAATGAGAAATGACAGTCCAGGAATTTAACTACTAAAACGCGTATCAACAGAAAACCATTATATTGACTACTTTTTTATTTTGGGCTCCCACCTGTGGGCCAAGTGTTGAGCCCCGTATAAACCCAAACTGCACCACAGGCCTGAAACAAGTGGGCTGTGGGCCACATGCGGGCCGCATGTTGAGTAGCCCTGCTCTATCATGTTACCCCGGAGTTTGGAAAGGGAACTATTTGTGAATAAACCTGGGTTTATTGTTCTGTCACACTGAAACAGTAAGTTTTCAAATAGTTTTCTTAGTGGATAGGCTTATTTTTCTTTTATTGCATGTTCAAGTCAGGATGGGACAGTTGCAAGGGAATGATTAAGGACTGTAAGGTGATGCAGGACTATTAGTGTGGGAAGGATGGGGAGATCTTCTATCTTTGCTAGGAAGCTAAAGTTCAGGAGTTAGTATACTGCCAGAATATCTTCAGAGAAGCAGAAATAAAGTTAGTAAACTTCCCCCTTTTCACCTTCAAGTTTTCATCAGGTTTCTTGTGTAGTGATTGGGGTCAAATGGGAAACCTTATATACTATTGGCTTTGAAATTTTACAAGGAATTTACATACACCGTTTAGATTTGTTTCACCCTTTTTATTCTTAAATACTGAAATACTTAACTCTCTTAATGAAATATTAATGCATACTTGTTGCATGAGGGAGAATCACTAATAATTGAGAATGTTAAACAACATTTCTGAGAGAAACTTTCAAGTTAGCAGGCCTTGATAATTTGCATCCAATACTCCTAGAAAAATGACCGAAGAAACTTGTCTTATTGATGTTTTATTTTACTGTATGTTGGAAAGTTTAGTGAATCCCAGAAGGCTGGAAATGTACTAATGTTGTACTGTATCAGTGTTCAGGAAGGGCAAGCAGCATGACCCTAGGCAATTAAAGGCCAGTTGGTCTGACATTCCCAGACAAAGTAAAAGAAAATCTAGCTATTGCTCAATAAATAGAGGATAGAAATATAATTAATGTTAGTCAACATGGTTTTATTGAAAATAGGTTTTGTTAATTAAAGTTGATTTTCATTTTTTTCATGAGCTATAAAAAGTTTGGTTGATAAAGGTAATTAGATTTAATGTTCATAGGATTTTATAAAGTGTTTGATTTAGAGAACTGCACAACTTTGATTTTTAAAAAAAGCACTGTACAATATCAAGCCCACCTTAAATTAACAACTAGTAAATTAATAAGTCTGAGTGTCTGTGAATGGGGAATCCTCAAATAGGAATGTTTCTTACATGATTCTGCAGGGTCTGACACTTGACAGAGTAGTAAATAATGAGGACAAGGGAGGTCATATGGAGCAGTCACAACATATTCTACACTGTACCATAGTGCAAACTAGAGTGGTGTGAATTGCAGAGTGCCCTAACTGCCCTGTGCAGACCTTATTGGCATGAACCAAAAGGTCATGTTACATATAGAAACAAATAATGCAGGCTATACCTACATAATGGGAGACAATACCTTTCAGGGAGAGTGCCCTAACTGCCCTGTGCAGACCTTATTGGCATGAACCAAAAGGTCATGTTAATGTGCAGTAAGTACCTTTTTGTTTGTGCCAGCAGGATCTCAGCAGGGCAGGGAGAGTGCATATTCCTGTAGTTCCCACTAGTTCTAGATTGTTTGTTTGGTAAATTGGGCTGATTCAAACATTAGTTTTTTTTCCTAAGAGTCAATATATAGAAACAAATAATGCAAGCTGTACCTACATAATGGGAGACAATACCTTTCAGGGAGAGACTTGGAATTCTCTGAAGTTAATCAGAAAGAAGATCAAGAGATGACTTGATTGGGGATAAGTACTTTCACAGGGAGAAAATACTAGGTACAAAAGAGCTTTTTAATATAGGAAAGAAAAGCATAACAAGAACATGAAAGTTAAAGCCAGACATATTCGAGTGAGAAATAGGGCACAGATTTTAAGAGAAGTATTAGCCATTGAAACAAACTATCAAAAGAACTGACGGATTCTCCATTCCTTGAAGTCTTTAAATCAAGACTGGATGCCTTCTGGAAAATAAGCTTTAGTTTTGATGAAATTTTATGGCCTTAATTATACCTCGTGTGAGATTAAGTGATTTGATGGCCCCTTTGGGCCTTAACTATGAATTTTTAACACTAAATTTATTTGGAGTGAAATCTGGAAAGCAGATTTTAGTATGGCTAAAATACTTTTGAACTATTTTTCATGGTTATGTTAAACTTTGGGAAAAGGTGCAAGTGTCTACCCTTTCTGATTTGTTTAGCTCTCTTTAACTGTTGCAATTTGCCTTTGAATATGGATTTGCAGTCTTGGGAAGGAAACCATTTTTAAAATGGGATTTAATAATGAACTAATATCGTACCAGTTCCACAAGTAGATGGGAGAGTGATAAATAAAAGCCTTGATGACTTATTTCCTTGAAATGTTGAAAGTTTCATTAAGTGTAACACCTCAGTTATAAGTTACAGTTTATCATTTCTCACTTTTTTTAAAACTTAATTTTCTTTCTTCAGTGACTTCAGCAATGGTGGAGATGGGATGTTAGCCACAAGTTCCAACGGATCGCAGTACAGTGGCTCAAGAGTTGAAACACCAGTCTCGTATGTTGGAGATGATGATGATGAGGATGATGACTTTAATGAAAATGATGATGATGACTGATCCTTTCTGATTGTAGACTTTTCAGGAATAAAATTGTTCTGGGGAGAGTGTGCATGTGAGTGCACACTCTTTTATCTTTTTCTTTCTCTCTCTCTCAAAAAAAAAATATATATATATATTTTGCCCCGTCCCACAAGGAAAATATTGGTAAGCAGTTCTAAGTTTAGAAATTGCACCTCTGATAAGCAAATAAGGATTGTTTTATGTAGGATATTTTTAAATGTGGTGTGGATGTGTGTTTTGATACCAGTGTGTTAATGCAGAGCCTTTATTATTTGCTCCTTTTTTTGTACTTGAAGGAAAATGCATTTTGCCACAAATGTTATTGCTAAGTTTGCTAAAGAAAACGTAGCCACATGAATGAAGAAATAAAATGCTGTCTTTCTATGAAAAATGGATACACTGAATGGCCATAAGTTTGGAGTGTATTTTGAGGATACCCTTTGTTGAGGGATGGTGGCAAGCTCATGTAGTAGTTGTGAGGGTTTTTTGTTAATCATGCAGTGTCCAAAGAACCAAACGAGATCCATCTTACTTTTTTACATGTTAAATTCCAGAAATATTATTGTGAATTTATTTTTCCTCAATATCTAACATGATTCCATCAAGTTTATATGCTGTTTTCACTGTATGTTGGAACATATGAATTACAAAGTTTTGGCAAATGTTTACTGCCAGCTGATGCAGCTATTAATGTCTTGAAGGTTTGGAATGAGTTATTGCTTATGGTAAAAATTGCCTGATTTCTTACAGGCAGACTTTGGAAACTTTTTATTATATAGTTGTTTACATACTTATAAGTCTATCATATAAAAACATGTACTGAAACAAATGTTTGTATTTGTTTCATAAGCATCTTCCTGTAATCTATTATAAAGTTGAAATTAAATATAGAGAATGTTTTAAGTTTTTTAACTCAAAATTGTCAATCATTTTTAATAGTTCATTTTTATAAAACAAATTTCAGGGCAGGTGGTAGTCTTTTAAAAATTTATTCACAAAACATTTAACTGCACAAATACTGTCAGCTGCCTATCTAAGACAGTAGTCTTTTTATTGAAACACAAATAAACTTTTCTGTAATATTTTATGGAATATAAAGAGACTTTAATTGTTTGACTTGTTTAACCTTGGCACTGTTAGTTTTTATTAATAAAACGCGCATGGGCATTTTTAACAAACTCTGTGTTTTTCTAATTTAGGATTATTCTACCTAGAACTTTCATTTTATTCAGGGACTTATAAGATATCTCCACTATCATGTGGAGGTGTGAGTTTCTAAAATAACCCATTGTTTTTAAATGGGTAACCGAATATCTATCTTAATTCATTTTACCCCCAGAATTCATGTATTGCTTTACTGGGAACAGCAGAAGTCACATCTGTATCTGCAAAGCCTATCACAGTATTTGAGTGACCGCCCCAAGACTGGTTTGGCTCTTATCTTCGATTGTCTCCTGAGTTGTAAAAGTCTAGTGTTAGATTAGCAGAACAGATAGGAGAAGAGGAAGGCTAAAAGTTGGGGACAAAAAAGATAAAGAATGGGTTTAAATCAACAGTTCCCACTCTTTTCTCCAACTATACTTAGCTGAGGCTGTGGTAGTCAAAAATTAAGGGACCACCTCAGTCTCAAAAGTTGCCCCCTTTTCATCATTTCCTGTCTCTGATTACTTCTACAAAACTGGAAGGAGAGGTTTTGAAATAAGAAGCAGGATTAGAGCTGGGAAAAAGGAAATTAATCTATTTGCACTCCCTTTTCCCTTCAGAAACATTTCCTAGCAAAGGCAAATACCAGAAATCAAGATTTGACTTCTTTTAAATTACTTGTCAGACTTGACTTTAATGCGCTGTGCCCACAGACCGAAGTAGATGACTATTGAAAAGGAAGAGAAAAAGGGAGAGCAAAAGCATGGAAGAGAGTGGGTTTGAGGAAGTGGAAAAGGGAGAAGAACTGGCAAAGTGAAGGTAGAGCACTAGAAGAGGAAAAAGGGGCTTGAAACCTGGGGATGTCATAGGGAGACAGAACGGAGAATTATAAGAGGAAGCGGGGAGAAAAAAATAAAAATTGAAAGCAGGACCAAAAAAATATACAGGAAAGATACAATAGGAAAAACAAGAAAAGAGATGAGGAATGCTGGGAGAGGGGGAGAAAATATATGAAACTAGTGTGATGCAGCAACAATGCCAGTCATTGTATAAAGAGATGAGGTGTGGGATAGATTCAGATTTAACCCAAACAGGGATGGGGATACTCTGACCCCAAAATGTTGAAGAACTACAGATATATGTTTAAGACAAGTGGAATCAGAAGTAGGCACAGAGAGAAAGGAAGAGTTGAGTGAAGTACAACATTCAAAAAATCCTGCAGAAAGAGAGGAAAGGAGCCAGAAATTAAAACTAGGATTTAGGTTAGGAAAGATGAGAAGGTAGGATTTGGGCCTGCAGAATGGATTAAAAAAATAGAGTATCTGGCATTGGGAGAGGACAGCAATAGGGAAGTAACCTACTGTGTCTCACCTCATTTGCCTGCTCTTTTCAGCAATGTGTCCTGTTCATTACTATGCAAATGAAGGATAATGTTTTGTATTGCAGTGTGTATATCTGGAAAGGATCTATTACTAAAATGTGCTGGGGACAGCATACACACATTGGGCATGTCTACACTACAGCGTTATTTCGAAATAACTCACGTTATTTTGAATAACAAGGCGAACGTCCACACAGCAATAATTTCAATATTTTGAAATAACGGGCGTCTTATTTAGAAATAATAAACACTCATTTCATGAGGAATAATGCGTATTTTGAAATATGGTGAGTGTGGATGCTCAGCTGTGCTTATTTCAAAATAATCAGCCTCCAGCTTCTCCTTCTCTCAGCTGCCCTGGTGACAACTTTGACCACACCCCTCAGAATTCTTCAGCTTCGCTTCCCCTGCAGGCTTTAAAGCTGCAGGGAGAAAGGAAAGGGCTTGTTGCATGATGTGAGCCCTACCATGCCACACAGCAGGACCCTGCACTGCCATTCCCTCCTGCAATGAGCAACCCCAGTGCTCCCTCAGAGCCCCCCCCACAGCTGCAAACATGCCAGCAGCCAACACTGAAGCCCCTGGCTAGGTGCAGAAGAGGGCCCCTTCCTGGACTGGTGCAGAGATCCTGGATCTGAGGTGTGGGGAGAGGAGTCTAATGTACAGGATCTCCACACCAAATGCAGGAACACAGATAAGTATGGCGCAAGCCTGGCTCAAAAGAGCACCATGTGCACCTGGGAGCAAGTGCGCATGAAAATAAAAGAACCAAGGCAGGCCTATACCAAGGACAGGGCACAGGAATCACCAACAGCATTTGTTACACAGGTGCATATTCTTGACATTTGCAGTGCAGCCACATGGTACTCGCGTTCATATTTTCTCAAGTCACTACACTATTGCGCAGCAGGCGAGGGATGATGTGGCCTTTGGGAGGGCTGTGCTGCCATCCATTGCAAATTAGGTGTTGATAGACGCTGACCCCACTTCCTAGGGTACTGCTAGGGAGTCACCTAATTGGAATGGACACGAGCAAGCACTCGAAGAAAAAAGTTACTTATCTCGTACTACTTGTTCTTGGAGATGTGTTGCTCATGTCCATTCCAAATTCCACCCACCTGGAAGAAGGAACTGAGGGGGTGGAGGGCAAGCAGAGGGGTGTGTGTGTGTGTGTGTGTGTGTATGCCGATATAGTAGCATCGCTCTAGGGGGCTCATTGTCTGGCCCAACAGATACTAAGGGAATAAAACTCTAGAATATGTGCATGCAGCGTGCGCACATATCTAATTGAAATAGACATGAGCAACATATCTCAAAGAACAACCGTTACAAGGTAAGTAACTTTTTTCCACATGCGGAAGTTCTGGAGCCACTGCTGGTCATCCCTCTGCTCTATGACAGTGTCATCCCACCAGTCGGAACTGGTGTCCAGCACCAGAAGTGGCAGTGCACAGTGTGCAGGGGAGGATGAGAAGGGCTGTGATGCATGAGAAGCATGTAGCCTTGGGTAAGGATGTGCCCAAGTGAGCTGCTGGTCCTGGTCCTGCAGTGCCATGAGGGCAGCCTGCATCAACTGTGCCAGGAGTTGTAGCAGGAGGTTGAAGAGCCAGTGACTGCTTTGTAGCAGGTCCTGCTCCATGGCAGAAGTGCTGTGGTGTCCACAAGGGCAACCAGAGCATGCAGTGAAAAGGGTTTGCTGTCCCTCAAGGAGGTAGGCTATGGAAAGGAGACTGAGACACGGTTGTAGAGGGGAGTCCCTTTTAGCATGAGCCTCAGGCAGCAGCTATAGGAAGTGACTAAATGCCCTGCCCAGAGTGTTTCTGGGGGGCTTTAAATGTGGTTCAGGCTCCAATCAGTGTGGATGCCAATATAATTGATACAATTATATCAATTATTTTGATCTAATTCTGCCCTATTTTGATGGGGATTTGTACTGTGGATGTGCTATTTTGAAATAGTTATTTCGAGAGTTATTATTTTGAAATAACTTGGTAGTATAGACATACCCATTGGTACTGGTCTTGTTGGTTTTCTAAAATAACTCCTGATGAAAGTATCACCTTTCCCTTTATGATGATAGCAATTCAGAAAGTCTTTGCAAATAAAGTGTTTACCAATTCTGGAATCGGAAATTGGTTTTCCTTATAGAAATTTGCCATTCTTTTCAGAAGAAAAGTGATTTTGTATTAAAAAAGCAAACACGTTTAGTCCTCTGTAGCCCAGGATTATTTGTTCAGAGGAAGGTAAATAAGTGAAGATATGTGGTGCATTGGACCTTGAAGTTGGTCATTTGGCAAATAGTTTATTTGGGGAGATAAGTATTTGAAAGCAAAATCTTTTAATTTCTACTATAGATGAATACAAGTAACTTGAGAAACCTTCACCCCAATAGAAATCCTGAAGTAAAATTTGGATCATTTTTTTTTTTTAAGTGGAACTCTCTGCCACCACTTGTTAATGCAGCCTTCTTATTCAAAAAGGGGTCTGCACAAGTCACATTATTAGAATCAATTTTTTGATGGGGAGGTATGTTGCCTTTCTCCTTGGATAGCGCACAATCTTCAGTGGGTTTTCCTTTCTCCCCCTATATTATTGGATGTAGAGTAGACCTTTTGTTCTGGCTTTTGCATGGTCTGAGCATTTTTCAAATTTCTCTGTCTCTTAGAATGTACAGATAGTAGGCTAAACATCTCTGTACCAGCTTTTTCAGATACATCTTGGTTCTTATTTATTTGTTTGGAACACATAAAGGGAACCATTTTTTTTAAAGTTTGACACATTCCTCCCCCCTCCTCTCAGTTTTCCTGCTGGGCCAAAGATTGCAGAGAAGCGGATAATTAAAAGCTAGGAAATATTCTATCTATGTATTCAGTATAATTACAACATGGCATGGATTGGAATGAAGCAGAAAGAGGTGCTTCAAAGTGCAGAATAGCTGCTTTTTGTTTCATTTGTTTCTGTTTAGGTGAGTGGTTCCCGTCACTTTCCATTCTGTTGTCTCCCTCTCACTTGTGTGGTCATATTCCGCCTCAGGGTGAAGTACTTTGAGTAAGCCAGTGGTGATCAAGGAAGCATTTAGCAAAGATATCACTGTATTGAGCAAGAAAAATCCCTGTATCTCCTTTGAGCTGAAAAAAGTTATTCAAATCTTTGCTATGAGAAATGCAACATATTTTGATGTGGAAGAGGAGCTGCAGGTGCTGAGTGCCTATTTTGTCTTAAAAATAGGGAAGAGACATGCCCTTATGAAAGATCACAATGTTAATGGCCTCATCAGGTACCTTTTTCAGTTCTGGTATTCTTTTTCTTCTCAAAGCTTCCCAGTGTATTGAAGTGGACAGTATGGCTTATGGTATGATCTTAGGGTACGTCCACACTGCAACGCTATTTCGGGATACTGGAGTATCCCGAAATAGCTATCCCATGTCTTCACAGCAAGCCCATTATTTCGGACTCGCTATTCCAACGTCCCTGTAAATCTCATTCTGCAAGGAGTAAGGGAAATTTCGGAATAGCGCTTTATTTTGAAATTTGGTGCTGTCTAGACAGCGCCAAATGATGAAATAAGCTATTTCAAAATAGCATTGAAATAAGATACACAATTTGTGTAACTCAAATTGAGTATCTTATTTCAAGTTACGGTGCTGTGTAGACTCAGCCGTCGTCACAAAGCCTTAGTGTTTTCTTACACCATCTGTGTAAATGCTAATACAGTGATGCAAATCTAACTCAGCTGCAAGAATGGATTGTTTAAAAGATTCAACCTTATATTTTCTGCTCTAGCACACCATGTCAGTGGAGAACAAAATGAAGTCCTTGTCAAGGATGATGCTGAAATACTTTCCAGGCAAATTAGTAACTACAGAAGAACAGTGAGAGCTTTGTCTCTTGTAACACAAAGCAACAGTAGAACCTGCCACCGTGAGCAGAGTTGCAGTACTTACAGATAAAACAATCACTAATACATTCATTTGCTCTAGAAATGCTGGAGGCTCCAGATAAACTAGGAACCTTGAAATGCTTCATTAATTTTCAAGGTCCATGTCTACTATGTATGCCTTACTAATAAAGATGAATTCTACTGGTCTGGAGTTCTTTGAAAAAGCATGGACAGGTGAATTTTATCACAGCACTTAAAAGAACCCCAATGACAGAACCTATTGCAGAACGTTAAATATGTTTCTGAGGTAAAACCTGATGCAGCAAGATTCTGTTCAAAATGCATCAGTCCTCCTCCTTGTTGAACAAATTGCTCAAACAAAGAAGTTGGGTTATAATTTGCAGGAGATAATGCTGCCTGCTTCTTGTTTACAATGCCACCTGAATGTGAGAGCAAGGTGTTCACCTTGCACTGAAGATTCATCTGTCCTTTCATACTTCAACCATTCTTCTGGACATCATGTATTCATGCTGCTGATGGTTTCTGCTCAATAACGATTCAAAGCAAAATAGTTTGATGCATGTTTGCTTGCATCATCTGAGTCAGATGCCTCCAACAGAAAATCGATTTTCTTTTTTAGTGGTTCAGTTCTGTAGTTCCTGCATCAGTATGTTGCTCTTTCAAGACTTCTGTAAGCACACTCCACATCTCATCCCCCGTGGAAGGCACTTTAGACTCTTAAACCTTGGATAGAGTGCTGTAGCTATTTTTAGAAATCTCATAGGTATCTTCTTTGCATTTATCAAATCTGCTGTGACAGTGTTCTTAAAACAAATATGTGCCTGGTCATTATCCGAGACTGCTATAACATGTAATATATGGCAGAATGAGAGTAAAACAGAGCAGGCGATATAACATTCTTCCCCAAGGTGTTCAGTCACAAATTTAATTAACACACATTTTTAAATGAGCATCATCAGTATGGAAGCATATCCTGTGGAATGGTGTATGAAGGAGGATACAAATATTGAACATAGCTGGCACATAGATACCTTGTAAACTGGCTGCAAGAGTGCCATGTAAACAACCGTTTATACTTTCAGGTGACATCATAAACAAGAAGCAGGCAGCCTTATCTCCTGCAAATTATAACCAAACTTATTTGACTGATTGGCTGACCAAGAAATAGGACTGAGTAGACTTGTAGGCGCTAAAGTTTTACATTGCTACATAATTGCACTCCAAAATAAAACATTTTTTGTAAGTTGCACTTTCATGATAGTATCTTTCAGTTCACCTCATACAAGTACTGTAGTGCACACTTTCATTTTTACAATGCAAATATTAGTAATTAAAAATATTTAGTGAGCACTATAGATTTTGTATTGTGTTGTAATTAATAAAAATATATTTGAAAGTGTTAGAAAAACATCCAAAATATTTAGTTTAATATTCTGTTTAACAGTTCAGTTAATCAGGATTAATTTTTAGTTAATTGCATGAGTTATGCAATTAACAGCCCTATTAAAAATTAATAAAAATGTTTACAAAAAACTAGGTATGTTTTTAAATCAGTCTAGATAACTTGCACTCAGGAGTTCTAAAATAGTTGGCTGAGGATCGATAGATTGCTGATAATTTTTTATTGTATGGCACAAGGAAGTGCCAGAGGAATTGTACAAGTAGTAATATTGGGCCAGTATTTAAAAGGGGCAAATGTGATGGGATAACTATATAGATTGACTAGCTTGACATCAATTATGAGGAAAATAATAGAAAAGCTGGTATGGGATTCAGCTGGTAAAAGTGTAAAGCAGGGAGTAGTCAACAGGCAGACCACAGGCCAAATCTGAATGACCAGATGCTTTTGAGTGGAACCAAACATCGTTATTGTTGTTTCTTTATTTCTTTGAAGTCTGGATCTTGACTAAACTTGACCAAGAAATTTGGATCTTGACAAAAATAATTGATAACCCCTGATTTATAGGAATATAATTCCTGAAAGCATGATATTATGGAAAATAAACCTCATCAAACATCTGATTTTATTGTTTGAGATTACAATATTAGTGGATAATGGTAGGTTCATTGATGTAATATACGTAGGCCTGGTCTACACTACAGATCTTTATTGGTATAACTGCATCAACTGGATGTGAAAAATCCATATACCCAAGCAACATAGAATTATAGGGCTGGAAGAGACCTCAGGAGGTCATCAAGTCCAGCCCTCTGCCCAAGGCAGGACCAATCCCAACTAAATCCACCCAGCCAGGGCTTTGTCAAGCCGAGACTTAAACACCTCTAGGTATGGAGATTCCACCACCTCCCTAGGTAACCCATTCCAGTGCTTCACCACCCTCCAAGTGAAATAGTTTTTCCTAATATCCAACCTAGACCTCCTCCACTGTAACTTGAGACCATTGCTCCTTGTTCTGCCATCTGTCATTACTGTGAACAGCCTTTCTTCATCCTCTTTGGAACCTCCCTTCAGGAAGTTGAAGGCTATCAAATCCCCCCTCACTCTTTTCTTCTGCAGACTAAACAAACCCAAATCCTTCAGTCTCTCCTCATAGGTCATGCGCTCCAGCCCCCTAATCATTTTGGTCACCCTCCACTGGACCCTCTTCAATGCGTCCACATCCTTTCTATAGTGGGGGGCCCAGAACTGGACACAATATTCCAGATGTGGCCTCACCAGAGCCGAATAAAGGGGAATAATCACTTCTCTGGATCTGCTGGCAATGCTCCTCCTAATGACCCTAGTATGCCATTAGCCTTCTTGGCTACTAAGGCACGCTGTTGACTCATATCCAGCTTCTCATTCACTGTAATCCCCGGGTCCTTTTCTGCTGACCTGCTACTTAGCCATTCAGTCCCCAGCCTGTAACAATGCTTGGGATTCTTCCACCCCAGCAGGACTCTGTACTTGTCCTTGTTGAAACTCATCAGATTTCTTTTGGCCCAATCCTCTAATCTGTCCAGGTCACACTGGAGCCTATCCCTGCCCTCCAGCATATCTACCTCTCCCCATAGCTTAGTGTCATCTGCAAACTTGCTGAGGGTGCAATCCATCCCCTCATTCATGTCATTAATAAAGATGTTGAACAAAATTGGTCCAAGAACCGATCCTTGGGGCACTCTGCTAGAAACCGATTGCCAACCTGACATCGAGCCATTGACCATTACCCATTGGGCCCAACAGTCTAGCCAGCTTTCTGTCCATCTTACAGTCCATTTATCCAATCCATACTCCCTTAACTTCGCCGGAAAGAATATTGTGGGAGACTGTATCAAAAGCTTTGCTAAAGGCAAGGTGTATTACATCCACTGACTTTCCCATATCCACAGAGCCAGCTATCTCATCATGGAAGCTAATCAGATTGGTCAGGCACGACTTGCGCTTTGTGAATCCATGTTGACTATTCCTGATCACTTTCTCCTCTTCCAAGTGCTTCAAAATGGATTCCTTGAGGCTCCCCTCCATGATTTTTCCGGGGACTGAGGTAAGGCTGACCGGTCTGTAGTTCCCTGGATTGTCCTTCTTCCCTTTTTTAAAGATGGGCACTACATTTGCCTTTTTCCAATCATCTGGGGGCTCTCCCAATCTTCATGAATTTTCAAAGACAATGGCCAAAGTCTCCACAATGACATTTGCCAACTCCCTCAGTAGCCTTGGATGCATTAAATCCGTGCCCATAGATTTGTGTATGTTTAGCTTTTCTAAATAGTTCCTAACTTGTTCTTTCCCCACCAAGGGCTGTCCACCTCCTTCCCATACTGCATTGCCTAGTGCATTTGTCTGGGAGCTGACCTTGACCGTGAAGACAGAGGCAAAGAAATCATTGACTACTTCAGCTTTTCCCAAATCATCTGTCAGTAGGTTACCTTCCTCATCCAGTAAGGGCCCCACACCCTCTCTGATCACCCTCTTATTGCTAACATGCCTGTAGAAACCTTTTTTGTTACCTTTGGCATCCCTTGCCAGCTGCAATTCCAATTGCGCTTTCACCTTCCTGATAACTCCCCTGAATTCTCAAGCAATATATTTATACTCCTCCCTAGTCATCAGTCCAAGTTTCCACTTCTTGTAAGCTTCCTTTTTGTGTTTAAGCTCACCATGGATGTCCCCAGTTAGCCAATCTGGTCGCCTACCATATTTGCTTTTCTTGCTGCGCATCGGGATGGTTTCTTCCCGTGCCTTTAATAAGGCTTCTTTAAAATACTGCCAGCTCTCCGGGACATATTTATACTGATTTAACCCACTGTGTAGACAGCACTATGTCAGCAGGAGAGCTACTCCTGCCAGCACAGCTATTGTGTCTCAGGGAAGTGGATTAACTATGCCAACAGGAGAAACTCTCCCATCAACTTTGGTGCATCTTCACTTAAAGCACTATAGCAGCACAATTGCAGCTTTGCCGCTGTTAGTGAAAATAAGCTCTTAAATCCTTGTAAGATGTTTTAGTATCTTATGACATTTTCATTAAAAATTAGCACTATAAAGTATTTTTTAAAACATGCTATATGGATTAAAAACATGAATTAAAAATGAACTGACAGATCTCGATATGAAATCAAGGTGGATTTATCAACTTGGTGTTTCTAGGCCTAATGCTATTCATGATCTTCATTGATTAATTGCTGTGTAAAATACAAAATCATTACTGATACAATTTGTGGAAGAGAAAGATTGGCAGTATGGTAAATATAGATGAGGACAGGCCTAACGTATGAGTGATTGAGATTGCTTGGTAAGTTGGGCCCATTTAAGCAAAATGCGTTTTAATACAGCCACATGCAGTTATACTTCTGGGAACAAATAATGCAAGCTGTAGTTACAGAATGCAGGCTATGTCCTGGAAAGCAGTTACTGAAAAGGACAAGCAATTCAATGCAAGTCCCAGAGTAAATGCGTTGACAAAAAAGGACTGATTGTGTGCTTTGGATGTGTAAATGGGAGCAATGCAACCACACATTCCCATTCTAATGTCCTCATTTGTATGAACATTTGGAACGGGCATATGAAAAAAAATGATTCAGGGGCTGGAGAAAATGTCTTGGAGTGAGAGACTTAACTCAATCTGTTTAGCTTGTCAAAAAGAAGATGAAATGGTGGCTTGACTAGTGTCTGACTGCTTCCATGGGCTCTTGAATCTGGGGGAGAAAGGCTTAACAAAAATACATGGATGGAAGTTGAAACCAGACAAATTAGAAACTTGCCAGACAGGCACAAAACTTCTAACTCTTGGGGTGGTTAGCCAGTGGGAAAAGCTGCCAAGAAAAGTGGTGGATTCTCCATTTCCTCTGGTCTTCAAGGTGAGTCTGCATCTTCTTGAAAGATATATAGGCTTGGGAGATTTGATTTTTACTGGCAAATGTGATATAAACACATGCTAACAGACAAACAAATATTTCCACTTATGATAGTTGAAGTAGGCAAAGTTGCTGCATAGGAACTCCTTAGAGTTGACCTTAAAGATGCTAGGAATATGTGTGTGTGATGTTGATAGCTTGTGTGAATGGTTATAAATCTTTAGCTTTTTGAATATCAATACTGTCATTAAAAAAGAATTTTGACCACTCATTTCCCACAACTGTAAAAATTTAAAGAGATGAGTTTTAAAAAGGGTTAAAATAAACATAGTAAGTAGCCATTGGTATACTTTGATTTTTTTATAAATTTCAAGTTGTAAAGATATTTTAGTTAAACCCACGTTATGCTCTAGTCAAACACAAGTTAGCAGACTCAATACAGGCATAATTAAGGGAAATATAATAGCCTGTCACATAAAGGAGGTTAGACTACATGATCTATTGGTCCCTTTTGGTTTTAAATCTGAATCTATGGATCCTCCTACCTGGACAAGAGGACTTAACTATTGTTCATTCAGTTGTACTGAGAAGTACTGATTCGCCTGTATCCTTCTAAGCTGGTTTCTAAACACCTGCAGCCATATAATGAACTTGTTTGCAGACTGCATCATTTGAGAGGGAAATGACTTTTTTGGGGGGGGACAGGATTAGCAGCTCCCAACATCTAAGACTGTGTTAATGCCTAGTTCAATTAAGTTCGTAATTCAAAAAGATAATTTTGAAATCATCTACTCTCCAAAGTACCTCTTCTCTGCTTAAAATATCCTGGATTTTTTTCTCCAAATAATTTTAAAGCATATTGTGCTGATCTTCTTTTAGAAATCTTACTCTTAATCTTTTTATAGTTGTCAGTCTGATTTTTAATATTTGTAAATCTATACATACATTATTTTAACATCTACTCCTGTGGGTGTTTGTGCCAAAAAAAAAACCCATTCTGCAAGAAAAAATTAAAAATTGTCTGCAAATTTTGTGTCAAAATAAAACAATGTAGCACCACCAGTATCCATTATTTTTTATGTCTATAACAATACAGATAACAAAAAAGGTTCAGGATTTTTTTGACAAATAGATTACTTAGCAGATATATTAATACAGAACTCTGTGTTATAATTCATTTAGACTACTATACAGAAACTTATTGCACCCTTCACAAGCAATGCAAAGGCTTGGGAAAATCAAGGATAATGGAGAAGCCAAGGGAGAAGGATATAGCTAGATAGAAGCCTGGGTCTGAACTTGGAAGATTGTTGGGTATGAGTTGGAAAAGTATGGAATACGGAGCTTCCCCCGTGCAGACTCTGGCTTGACACCCCCCCCCCCCCGCTCCCCCGTTCAGTCAGGTACATCAGTCCTTGGCCCCATGTAGCTCTGGCCTTATACCCTTGTGCCCATGTGGCTCTGTGCCCCATTCAGCCAACCATCTCCCCATGTAACCTTGTACCTCCTCCATCCCCATTTGGCCCTGCACCTCCCTCCCTATTGTGGCCTCATTCCTTCATCCCCTAGCCCTTATGAGCCCTGGTCTGACCCTCCAGCAGCCGTAAGCTGTCTCCCCATTGCTCCTAACTTGGCCCAAGAGGTGCTGTGAAGAAGACAGACTTTTTCTCTCCTCTAGGGTGGGGAAGAGAATTGCTGCTCTATTCTGTTTGTCTCTGGTGGGTAAAAGGCAGAACTACTGCAATTTATGGCGGAAGCTTTTTTTTTCCCACAAAAATGCATGGATCATTAATTATGCGCATGCGCAGTGACACAGAATTCCCCCAAGAGTAATCAAATATGTTTCATTTTTCAGGCTTATTCTAGCTAGCCAAAACTCCATAGGGGTAACTAGTTTACAGAAGTAATATACTCTTTGTTCACTTGTGATTTCACCCCAATTCTGATGGATGTAGTAAGGTAGTACATTTTCACTAATTAGTTTTTATTAAATGATACACATGCACATTTTCCAATTGCTGTCATACCAAATACATAAACTACACAGTTTAATTTTCAGGTCCCTTCTTTTACAGCCATTGATGTACCACAAAACAAATAATATGACTGACTAAATATTACCGAATATATTAATGCATGATAGTTAGATTTGAATACACTTTACACTTTTACTAAGTGAATAAAACTAATTAAATTACATTGCAAACTTGTATTTCAAAACATGAGGATATTGTGTTTTTGCAACTATTGGATTGCTTCTACCATGGCCAAGTATAGAATCATTATTAGTTGGGTCCAGAAAAGTGACTAAAATAGACATCTCAGTATTCTGTCCATACTTTTCATGAATCATATATGCTCAATTTAGACGAAACACATTTCATACTAATATTTGTGCTAAAACACTCACATACAGTAGCCATGGAATAGGAAATTCTATTTATACATCATCCAAATTACTACCTTCTTGTTTCATACATTGTAAATTATATCTTGATTTTTTTTATCATGGGATGATCTTGCAATATTGGCAGTAACAAAATGGTTTTTTAAACTGAAATCTGAGCAAATTTTATATGGAAATCATGGAGAAAAAATACGTATAAAATGTGGTGACATTTAAGTCACTTTTCATCACACACATACTTTTCTAAAATGTCTTCATTTGTACCAGTAATACCTAATCTTGTATTCTCATTTTGAACTCCACTTTTCCTTCATATGGGTCATGAGGATTATCGTAGGTGATTCCAGCTCCAATGATTCTGCACACAATAATAATTTCTTCATTCCTTGTAATATTGAGAAATTTCACTGCTACCAAAGGATTACTGTAGGTGGGCTAGGATGAAACAGATTTTTTTTAACCTTATTTTGAAAACTTGAACTATCAAATTAAAAACAACTTTTAAATCAAATTTTGATCAAATTCACATAACTTCACAGAGATATTTCAAACTGCTGATCTGATAAAAACATAGGGAAACAAAATCACAAATCTGACTTCAGAAACACATACCTGTGCTTTTTTCCCATAGTAAGGGAAGTAGTGAAGGCTAAAGGTGCCATTGACTGGATAGTATTGTAGTTCGAGTGGACTGGAATCATGATGCTATTTTTGAAGATAAGAAATCAGATTTGTTAGCATTCAAACCATAAACCAGCTCTCAACTTTCAACAAGATGAAACTCAATAAAGACAAGTGCAAAATACCACACTTGAGGAAGGAAAAATCAAGTGCATAAATACAAATGGGAAATAACTGACTAGACAGTAGTACTACTGAAAAGGATCTGGGAACCATACACTGAATATGAGCCAAGGATATGAAGAAGGTGCAAAAAAAAAAAAAAAAGGTCTGGTATCATTCTGGGACTTAACAGGATTATCATGTATAAGATACAGGATATAACTGTCCTGCTCCATTGAACACTAGTGAGGAATCAGGAGTATTGTGTCTAATTCTGGGCACCACACATTGGGAAGGACATAGACAAATTGGAGAGAGTCCAGAGGAGAACGAAAAAAATTATAAAAGGTTTAGAAAACCAGACCTGAAAGGTTAAAAAAACCCTGCATGTTTAGTTGTGATCAGTCTTCAAATATGTCAAGGGCTGTTTTACAGAAGACTGTGATCAATTGTTCTCCTTGTCCACCGAAGGTAGGGCAAGAAGTAATGAGCTTAATCTTCAGCAAGGAAGAGTTAGGTTAGATAGTAAATTGAAAAGTGTTTGGTTAGGGAAATAATGATCTTCAAAGGTGCAAGAGCATCAACAAATCCTATTGAAATCAGCGGTCACTGCAGTGCTTGGAGCCTTTGAAATGTGAGCATTCTGTACTTACCTGAGCTGTACAGTTCACTCTTGGTGCAGTGCCATTGCCAGGCAGAAAATTGATAATCTGAAACAATAAATGTTTACATTGTAACTAATTCTGAAGTGACTAATGTAAACACAGTGGCAAAATGATGTTCAGAGTTGCATATTGCTTTAGCTGCCGTTGTCTGGCTCCTACTAAGAATTGTGAAGCGCAGATCAGTTTACTTGTTGGTGACAATAAAAAAAACATCTTGTGGTGAAGTATCATAATTGCGATGTGGAACACCATTGCTTCCTGGCTTCTCTTTTTCTATTAGCGAGGCTAACTAATTGAATTGGATGCATTCATTTAGAAACTAGTGTTCAATAAGTTTCTTAATGCATTAGTAAAATTAAAGTGTTTAAAATCTGTATTTTGCTGCCCTCTATGACCTGACACATCAGCATTGCCCGTAGTTGAGTAAATGGGCATCTCCTTCTCTGATGCTAATGGGCAGGATTCCCATCACCCATAGCAAAAACAGAAGGAAGTAAGCATAACTGGGGAGTGCGAGGCAGGATCTTCCCATCTTCTCTGCTAAAGCTTGAGCTGGTAAAATGTCTAACTAAGCAAGGCCTTACTGGAGAAAGTGGCAGCTTTTTAAAAGGAGCCCGTTCTTCACATGCAAAAACCAAGTGCACAAGCTTTCCTCTCACAGCTAGATTTTGCAGATATTCGTTTTCGCTCTCTAGTTCAAATTTCATTTACTTGGTACGTGTGATGTCATAATTTTACTAATTCTCAAGTAATTCATAGGATCATCCAAGAAAAAGACAATACCTGAATTTCTAATTCAAAATTAAGTTTAGATTCAACAGCAATGGATGATACAGAACCCCCTAGCATGGAAAATTATTCTGATTATTCTTCTATCAAACATTAGTTAATGCATCAGTCTTTCTTTTTCAGTACTTTAGGTTTGGTACTTACTCGGTTCATTTTTATAATTAAACATGGTTGTCCTTCTGGAAATCCAAAAGTGGAATTTTCCTTGTTACAGCAGTTTTCAAGCATATCTGATGTGAACTTGCAGGAGTATTTTGTTTTGTTTGGGCCAAGGAATGAGTTTTGAAAGAAGTATTTCTCACTTGTGCAGTTGATGTTGGCATGTTGTGCAGTCGTATTATATGCTATATCAATACAACACAAAAAAATCAAAAAATGAATTCCTTCATCTCCTGGTTCATGGCAATGAATTATTCCCTTACAGATTATAATTTTTAATACCAGGTTCCGGGGGGGGGGGTTTGTTTTTGTGAGAGACCTACTTGTATTTCTAAAGAGAATGAAATCAAATAGTATTAAAAAGAATAAATTGTACTTTCTATAATTCACGAACAAAAACTATATTAAAATGGAGTGAGGGGACAGTGTATAACAGTAATCCATATCATAAAATCTATATCAGTAAAATCCATTGTGAAGATGTTAAAATTATCCTCACAACAATCCTTAGAAATTCAGGAAATTCAAACCTAGGGTTTAACATAAAATAAATCCTAAAATATTGTAAGGTATTAAGGCACTGAAACAACTTTAAATATGTGCTGAAGTGACATCCGGCAATAATCACATGATTACAATTAAGTCATCCATATGTGTTTGTGGTCACATGAGATTCTTTTTTTCCACTCTTGGTGTCACAGTATTAAGATCATTTAGGAGAGGGAAAAATCATGGTGCTGCATTTCTAGAATCATCCATTTTACATTAATTTGACTCTTAAATTCATTAACAAGTTTACTTGTACATTTGCAGAAAATATATTCCATACTGAACGACTGTACTGTTTTATACTCACAGAGTTGTAACTGAAGAAAGATGTGCTATGTTTTCCTTACTAAGCAAAGAGACTGAATCTCTAAGGCTACGGCTACATTGCCATTTTTTTTTGGAAGAAGATATGCAAATTGCGCTCATATTTGCGTATCTTCTTCCGATTCTTTTTGCAGAAGAGGTTTTGCTGATATTTGGCCCTGTGCAGATGGGGACAAATGTCAGGAAAAAACCCTCTTTCATAAGATCCCTTATTCCTCATAAATCGAGGTTTACAGGGTCTTACGAAAGAGGGTTTTTTTCCAACATGCCCCATCTACACGGGGCCAAATATCGGCAAAACCTCCTCTGCAAAAAGAATCGGAATAAGATATGCAAATGCGCGAGCAATTTGCATATCTTCTTCTGAAAAAAATGGCAGTGTAGCCATAGCCTAAGTGCAGAACTCAACTCTTCCTTCACTAGGGAGCAATGATCTCTGCTTCTCTAATGTTACGTTTATATTTAAATAAATCTTATTTCTTTTCATACCTGAAAGAAATGTGTGAAGAGCTGATACGTAGTTCTCCCAGGAGCTTTTATCAGATACGTTGTAATAAATTTCTAATCCTCCTTCACCATAGACATCTGGTCGTAACGTTACCCCTTTATTTAAAAAAAAAAAGTGAAGCATTTTGGGTATAGATCAATTGATTTAAACTAACTATAGATGCGACACTGAGATAAAAGCTACCAGTGGAACTCCACTGAGCCACCGCTTACGGTTGACCTGTACAGGAACCATAGTAAACTCTAGAAAATGTATTAAAAAATACTTCCTACTTGTGAAATGCTTTCTTTTTCTCTTTGATTCATGAATGTCTCCCTTATTTTCAGAATGCCCTAAAATGCAAGTGTGACTGATGTCACATTTCATTTTTACTGCATTCTCCCCAACACTTGTTAAAAATACTGCATATAACTATTGTATCTAAAAGTTTATTTCTCTGTGGAATGACTTTCCAGCATGCAAATTTAACGTTTGATAGTAAGTAATTTGCCAGAAGCTTTACACTTATTAAATGTTGAGAGAGAATATTTGATCACAGTCAAGTAGTATCAGTTTTAGGGTTACACATCTACGTATTGTTTTCCATTCCCTAGTTTAGAAATCCTAGGTAGGAACAATTCTATACTTACATAAATTGTCTAGTGATTTCCTTAACTGATTTTTATTGCCCCCCCCATCTGTTCACATTTTCAAGTTCCAATCTTTATTGCTAATTCCATGTTTCTTTGTCCACCTTTAATTTTAATTTTACTTTATGCCATATTTTTTTTTTCACATTTTTCTTTTCATTTTCTTCTTTCTCTCCTTTTCTATACCACTTCACTGCCATGTTTCTGCTCCCATAAATCTCATATTCGTTTTATCCTTTCTCCTTCCCTGAGTGTACAGTGTCTAAAGAGACTTGCAGGTGCTGCTGTTAAGGAGTTGGAGAGCTAAGTCCTATCTTGTTTAGGAAATAAAGCCTCATTTACACCTCTTCTGTGGGAAAACCCATAGAATAGGGCTAACGGCAGGAAATTTCCCTGAACTTTCTCTTGCAATTTCCTCTGACCTGTTCACTGAGAGAGCAGGTTTAAATATGTGACTGGGCCTTCTCCAGCACACATCAGATCCCCTGAAAGCCGTAGAATGTCAGGACCCCTGTGTCCCTACTTTGTGTCCTCAGCACTCTGACCATTCCTCTACACAGGAGATGGTGTGAGAAATTAGAGTGACTTTGATACATCCGTTGTATGGCATAAAATGGTCAGAATTTGTTACAGTACCTGGCGATTTTAATCGATCTTGATAGTCCGGTGTATATGGATTGATTGTCCTCATTAAGGAATATATGGCGAGTGAAAACAGCCCAGTCATCACCACATAGAAAGCAACATAGTATAGACTGATCCACACTGTGGAGAAAATGTATCAACAATATCAAGTTGAAGTGAAAATGCGAGAGAGGTCTTCCTGCTATGTTTAGTTTTTGGTAGATGCTACTATGTCTAAAAAACTTGAAGAGACTAGGAAAGTGGAGAGGCAAAGTAATCCAAAAGAACAGAATCTTGTTTTGAACTTGTGTATAGTGGGAGTCATAGATATCCAGCATCTTCTAGAATTGGGCCCTAAGTTTGGTATTTTGAGTCTTATCGGTTAATTGAAAAAAAAATTCTGGAACATGTTGTAAATTTGTTCAGTCTTATAAAAAAGATAATAAAAGTGTGGAATAATATACCACTGGATATTATTTATTGACTGATAAGCTTATTTTAGCTTATGTAAATTTGGATAGCTTGAAAGGAGGAGTAGAAGGCTCCGCTTTACATTATACAAAAGTTGATTATTTTTTACTTAACTGGTGCACGGATTATAAATTGAAAAATCTGTGCAGCTTCTTAGCATAACTATTTTTGCATATTCACCCTACTTGTCTGCGCATTTCATATGAAGGATATAAAACAGTTCTGGTGAATTTCACTGATACCACCAGTCTGCTAAAAATATGATTTGGTCACAAATCCCATTTACACTGATTTCACACTTCATCACTGAACCCTCTTCTGGTAAGTCCCTTCTCACTGCTCCCTGATTTACATTGGTGTGAGTTTAGAACCAGGCTCTGTTTCTTCATACTTGTATGTAAAATACCTAGCACACTGTTAGTTCCATATACATAATTAATAAAATAATCCAGATGGAATAAGTTTAAAAAATCACTAATTTTTTATCATATAACCCCTGCACTCCCCAACATTAGGAAAGGTTAATTTGAAGTAGATTTTCTTTTAAATCTAAAAATTCTCTTAAGATGCATTGTATCGAGTTTCTGCTTAGATAAACATCTTACAGGCAAATCTGTTATCTCATGAAAAGAGTGGGGGCGGGAGAGAGAAACATTAGTATCTGTAAACAAGAAACTTTAAATCAGTTAGAGCTTGGCTTCTTTGAATATACGCCACGAAACATACAGTTATTTTATAGAAACAAGGAGGAGTCCTCTGGCATCTTAAAGACTAACAGATTTATTTTGGGCATAAGTTTTCATGGGTAAAACCACTGTTGCAGATACAGACTAACATTGCTACCCCTCTTAAACTTCAGGGGGGTAGCCGAGTTACTCTGTTACAGAAAAAAAAAACAACAAATGGTCTGGTACTTGTTATTGTAAAGGCAGAGTTGGTGATGGATGGATTGCTTTGAAATGTGCATCTGTGTGCTGGGTTAAAACAGCAGATTTACTTAATAGAAAGGATATCAGAAAAATAATTTTGGAAAAGCAAACAATATTTCCAAATACTTGGATCAGAAATTTAACTTCATTTGCTTCCCATATGGTCCTGAAGAGAGAGAGGGAGAGAAAAAAAGTAGATCTTGTCTTGTCTATGTTATCATGACATAGGATAGTTTCTGTAGTTTGGAGCATTTGAAACAGCCAATGAAAATCAAAAGAAGTTTTGGGTACACAAAAACTAAAAGGCCAGTCCCCTGCCCCGTTAATCCTGATGTCAGAATCTTGTCATAATTAAAACAGACAAGTATTAATGATTATCTTAACAGATATCCCTGACAATAAATTGAACCAGAATGGTTTAAAAAGTTTCTCATACTTTAGGAAAATATTTGAACCAGTTTTTCTTTATTAAAATGGCCTATTATATAGCCAATTGTTAATAACCTTTGATATGATGTCTGTAAACCGATCAGAAATGTTAAGTCCTGGTGAAAGAGCACTCAACTGTATGCAGTCTATGAGATGGTATAATTATTTCTCAGTTTGATAAATCATGGAACCATGCGCATTAGATACGGATGTCAAAGGAGATATTGTCATTGACTTCGCTGGGAGAGGGTCTTAAGAACTTAATTATTTTAATCTTTCTATATAAATCAACCATGCCACTACCTTAATCATTTTGTTTGATCCTTTCTATGCTTGCTCCATTTTCTCCAAGTGATTCTTTCATTGTCTTGTTTTAAATTATTCCTAAAGCTGTGCATTTCATCCTAATGGTTGTTTGGGAATTTTAGTCATGGCAAAAAAAAAAAAAAAATCTGTCAATATGTAAAAAGTCTTTAGAGATTCCAAATATCTTCATTCAATAACTTCATCCTAAGAAACATTACAGGAAAGGAACTCATGCATTTACTAAATATCTCATCAACCCCTGTGATAACTCGCAAGCAACCCATGAAAATTAAAGATCTTCATGACCATGCAATAGTCATCATCTCATCCTACCAAATTAACGAGGGACAAACAAAAACAAAAGGCATGCAGCTTTCTAACAGTACTAGAAAGAAGAAAAGATTCTTGCTTTTGTAAAGTATGTGACAACATACCCCAGTTAATTAAGGTCCTTCCCATTAACTGTCCTGTGTCTGGATTCCAGACAAAACGCTGGAAATTTTCCATCCGTTGGCTGCAGGTCTTCTTTTCATTTAAAGCTGCCATTTTCTCAAAAAACGAAACAAAAACAAAACCCAAACACACAGACAACCCCTGAAAACCCAAAGAAAACCAGAAACCAAGAAATTCAACTGATGCCCAAACAGCTAGTCAAGAAGAACACTCTCCTTTTTATACTTTCCTTCCCTGAAGGTCAAACAGATTACACCCAATATCAACTAAACCACCTAATCACAAAATATTGTCCTTTACAAACATTGCTGATAAAGTCCAATGTTCAGGTTGGCAAAGAAAAATGAGTTGCTATCAAATGTCCTTCTATTTTCTGTTTAATACCTCAGTAGATCTACAGCGTTACACATTTTGTACAGCAACTTTAGAGCTTGTGATACATTCAGGCTTGATAGCTATTATCAAAGCAGATAAAGTTACAGAGCATTGCTTCCCTGCATTTTTTTTTCCTTTTTAATAATCTCCAACGATTGGACCAAATTCTACCCTTACAGCACAAAAAATCCCCATCAGTGGGCTTGCTTGAGGAATAAGTTGTAGCAGAATTAGGTTAATTATCCATTCAGTTTGCCACCTTTCACAAGTACAATGAGAATTTCTCCTTGCTTTCTATTGTAATCTCTGATTGTATTAACTTGGCCACATGAAGGATACTAGTATCATTTACTTCATATCCCTGTTTCATTCACTATACAGCATTGTACCAAATGAAGCAAGGGTCCCACAGAAAAAATACTGTGTAAAAATGATAATGCGTGTGTATAATGAAGCAGAGGTAAGATTGTGCGGACAAACTTAACTTTAGCATTCACTTCACCTAAAACTCAGGTTCCCCAAAGATATTTTCTTCATTTCATGCATGAGGAGTAGTCCAGATGAAATCAATAGTTCTGTGAGTCTCTGTAGGATCAGAATCGTAAAGTACTTTTGGCTAGGTTTTTTTTTTCTGAAAAGAAGAAAGGGTGTAATTTTAGGACTCGATCCATTTTAAAAACAACGAGTAGTCCTTTGACACCTTAGAGACTAAGAAAAAGTATTATCCATTTAAAGAGCGGGTTATGATAAGTTCTACAAGCACCCAAAAAAACAGAGGTTCAGAATTTAGATTTTTAAGATCCCTGAGCTCTTGACATGCTGTGATTTTAACCACACCACCATCCATCAGCCTTCTACCTGATGTTAAGTATCTGTGTTAACCTACTGTCAGAAATATCTAGGATTAAATCCGGGTCCCACTGAAGTTAACAGCAAAACTTTCTGACAATTCAGTGGCACCAAGTTTTCACTCCAATACGTAGCTGTGTCTGATATTTCTTGATTTCCATTCATTTCAAAGGACATTGTATAGGAAAAAACTTTAAAATGGGAATATGCAGAAAGAACAGCTGATATTTTCTTTTGATTATTCAAATAATTGAGACAGTTGCTACTGACTAACATTTGGAGTAACAAAACAGTTTTTCAGTGAAATAATGCTGAATTCCTGCATATAACTTGTGAGACTTTATGCATTTTCTATTGGATTTGATCTGCCAGAAGAGTACTTTAATAGCCTAATATTTTGCTGCTTGTTTTAGAGATAAAGTATTAGTAGGGCCAAATAGAACAAGAAAATCACAGACATTTGATGAGTTTCTATTTTCCATAGACAAAGAAGGAAGACAAACTAGACTCTCATTTCAGTAATCACATAATTTAACATGGTTTCAACTGACTATTTGTGAATGAGTTTTTGAAATGTGATAGAAAATAAGTCAAGGAGATCTGGCAATGGATTTAAGGTGAGGAAAATCAAATAGCTACTGAAAGCCTAAAAGGAATGCCAAGGTTCTTGCAAAATTCAAGTTCCAGTGATAAAGTGGAATGAACTTAAAGAAGAAAGTGGTTACTAGGGGAAGGAAAGTTGTAGGTCCCAGAAGCATGTTAGTTTTGTCCATATGTAACATCAGACATTCAGGTGCATTCTAGAAAACTCAGCAAATACTTAGTTCTGCCACAGTGCATGGGACTGGCCTAGATGCCCTGTTGAGGTCCCTTCCTATCCTATATGTCTATGATTCTAAGTGGCTCTTCCATATTAACTTTAGCATCATATTTATGTGCTTGGTGTATGAAGTTATAGAAGATGTTGGGGAATGGGCTGAAAAAGTTGAGGGGGTTTTCAAGGCAAAGAAGGATGGGGCAGCAAAAGGAAAGAGATTGGGGAAATGGGGAGGCATGGGGGAAGAGGAAGGCAGGAGATGTGGGGTAAGGGACAATCAGGACGAGGGAGGAAGTAGTAGGTGATAGGAAGGGCAGAAATCACTGTTCATGTATCTCAGCATCTGGATTGTTCTGTGCTCCATTGGTCCACAGGGGGTACAGCTATGTAGCTCAGCTCCTGTGCAGCTTTTCATGAAGTCTTGCAGTGAGGACAGGATTCCCTTACACTTCCAGCACATGGGCCATCAAGCTGCAGGGCTTTGAGAACCCCCAGCAGTAAGGGGTGGCTACACAACAGGATCTCCCACTAGCACCAATTTTAAATAGTGCTATTTAAACCTCAAATTTCTACAGAGCACCAGAGAGTTGCACAGCCCGCTGGTGAACTCTTTGGTGTAGGTCAGTGCCCAGCTAACTCAGAGGCCTTGTATAACCACAAATAAATGGTTTGTGTTGGTCTGTCTATTTAGGGATGTTGGCAAATGTTTTATTGATTCCCCTGCACAAACTGAGAACCAAAGGCACTTATTGAGTAGTGTATTAGCAATATGAAATCCTTTTCACAGTTTGCTACCATGACATCAGTTTGGACTCTTGACAATGCAAGAGCCATAAACTTCTTGAACGAATCATCCTCAAAATAATTCACCCTGTTACTGACTCAATTATCTCTGTCAAACAGGCAGGCTTCCAGCCAAAACATAGTTGTTGTTGTGACCAAGTTCTGGCACTCACAACTCACACTGAGGCTGGCTACCAGAAAAAACAAAAGGCTAATTTCTCTTGACCTATCAACTGCGTATGACATGATAGAGAGAGATTAAGGGCATGATGTGGAAACTTCCTGAAATTATACCTTTCTCCCAAACACTCAATCTACTGTGGACCATGCTGAGTAATATATGCCCAAGGATGTAACTGCATAATAAGTAGGGATGTTAGATATTACATAATTGAATAGTCATGTACCTGCATGAAATACTGTTGGTTACACAACTATTCGATAGTCCCTAGAGGTGGGATCAGCAGCCAGTGCACTCCAGCCTCACTCCCTGGGTACCTCTGCCACTCCGTGCTGCTGCCTCTATATCAGAGGCGGCAGTGGGGGTGGCAGCAGCCCCTGTCTGTGGGGGGGTCCAAGCTCCCTATGGCTAGAGGCTGCTTTGTCGCAGGCTCTCCTGCCCTCCGCCACCCCCCCACTGAGGCAGGCAGCAGTGCGCAGCAGGGGAGACAGGCAGCACCGTGGAGCTGGTGCAAGGGGGGAAACGGCTTTTAAGCCAGCTCCCCCCAGCACCAGCTCCTGCCTGTCCCCCCTCACTGTTTCTATAGGAGGCAGCGAGGGGGGGCAGGCAGGTCCATGGGAGCCAATCCACACAGGGAGCCTGCTTGAAAGCCAGCTCCGTGTGTGTATTTGCTCCCACCCACCTCCCTCACTCTTTGTGCTGCTGCCTTTCTATCAGAGGCAGCAGTGTGGGGGTAGGAGGGCAGGAGGATCCAGTGCTTGTGGGGAGCCTGCTGAAAGCCAGCTCCTCAGGGGCACTGGCTCCTGCTCTCCCCCCCTCCACCCCCACTGCTTCTGATACTGTGGCAGCAGAGTGGGAGGAGAATGCATATAGTCGATAGGATTAATCTATAAATCTAGGCTTATTGGTTAATTGTTTATTTGACTACATGCTAATGTCCCTAGTAATAAGACCAGCTTAAGTCATATGATAAACGGCCTACACAAGGCTCTGTACTTGCACCAATCTTTTTTAATTTTACAAATGACATGGCTCCAACTAAAATCAAGAAAATTTGGATATGCAGATAATCTTGTTATGACAATCCAAGCACCAAACCTTCATGGCATAGAGAGAGCATTAATTTAGACCCTTCAAACTATGGAATAGTACTTTAGGAAATGGAGGCTTAAACCAAACTCTGGAAAAATAATAGTAAGTGCACTTCATTTTAATAATATAACACATCGAAAGTAGCTTTCTGTGGTAAAAAGTGTGACATGATTACATTCCAACATATCTAGGAGCGAGACTTGAATGCCCCTTCACCTTCCACGATCACCTTGAGAAAGCAGCTGCTAAGATAAAAATGAGAGCCAACATAGCCTAAAAACTAGCAGGTGCATCTAGGGTGCATCGGTATCAGTGCTGCAAACATCAGCAAGAGCAGTTCTGTATTCGGTAACTGAATATTGTGCACTGGTATGGAGCAGATGCAGCCACACATGACTTGTGGGCACCCAGCTGAGTGCAGTCATGCAATGCATCACTGGAACCCCTAAGTTGATTCCAACTTAGTCAGACAGTCACAGGATAAGTTTGTAAGTGCAGATACAACAGGGAAGAAAATTCAATGTAAATCAGATAATAACGTGATAGGTAAGAGCCAGCATGGATTTGTAAAGAACAAATCATATCAAACCAATCTGATAGCTTTCTTTGATAGGATAACGAGTCTTGTGGATAAGGGAGAAGTGGTGGATGTCCAGGGCTGGATTACCCAATAGGCAGACTAAGCATGTGCTTAGGGCACCAGCAAAGCAGGGGCACCAAAAAAAAAAAGAGCTTTTACGGTATAGTATTGTTTTTATTTTGAATGACATTAGGGGGGGCACCATAATCTTTTCAGTGCTTAGTGCCTCTAAAGGTCTTAATCCGGCCCTGTGGATGTGGTTGTCAGCTGACGGTCAGGGCAGTGTGTGTGTGTGTATGATACACCCAAGTCTTTTCTCCTGGGACACAAGGTCCCAGTGGGCAGCCTAGGAAAGGCTGAAGGACACCCCGAGGAGTTTTACAGGGAGAGCTTATTACATCTCAGATTTCAACTGCTAGGATACAGGATCCCTTCGCAGTGGGCAGTCTAGGGAAGACTGAGAGATGCCCCAACGGATCTGTCACCTGGGAGTGACACGATCCAAAACGCCCAAGCTCTTCCTATACCTGTCCCTTATGACCGGCTGAAGTTCTTTTAATTGTGTTTGGTTCTGTTACAGCAACTGAAGGAGTCAGGTTAAAGCTTAAACAGTTACAGGTTTATTAAGGAGACTTATAAAGCATGTGGTTACAATGACTATTGCTCTATTTCTTAATTATTGACAAATATAGATCTTAAAAATGGTTACAAAGAAAATAAAGATAGAAAATAGAAATAATGGTACCAAGTGACAGCTTAATCTTTAAAGAGCTCTAAGTCTATGTGTACACTTAAGACAAAGGACACATCCAGGTACAATATTTACCCCCTTCTGTGCCTCTCGACTCCAGCGGGTCAAGCCAGGGCCGGTCCCTCAATTCCTAGGAAAGACAAATACGAGGTGGGCATCCCCATGGAACCTCGGGAGGCAATTACCTAACCCAACCAGCAGGCAGATGGTAGATTGACACTCAGAGGAAGTGTGCTGCTGGACCCATCTTTATACCCATAGGGGCTCGTATCCTCTTTCTTATCTAAGATGCCAAATTGTGTTGGTCTGTCTTTGTGACGCCAGTTCTTACAAGGGAGTTTCAACTTAATTTACACTTGCAAGAGAGATAACTAAATTGTGAGTACTGGACATTCTTTACTGGGCCGCCCCGCAGACAGTGTGTGTTCGTATCAACATATGGGTTCCAGCCAAGGCAGTTCTCGCAGCCTCGAGGTCAGCATTCGACGTATCTCTGTTTACAGCCATCCATGGTCACAGCAGCCAGCATATCCGGGCCTGCTGTCTATGCTGATTTTACTGCTCTGTGTGCCCTGCATGCTCCAGGCATCTGAGAGAGGGGCAAGCAAGATGTTATGGGGGGGAGGAGGAGGCGGTTCCTGTCTGGCTACAGTGGTATACCTAAACTTTAGTAAGGCATTTGATACAGTCTCGCATGATATTCTTATCAATAAACTAGGCAAATACAACTTAGATGGGGCTACTATAAGGTGGGTGCATAACTGGCTGGATAACCGTTCTCCGAGAGTAGTTATTAATGGTTCACAATCCTGCTGGAAAGGTATAACAAGTGGGGCTCTGCAGGGGTCTGTTTTGGGACTGGTTCTGTTCAATATCTTCATCAACAATTTAGATATTGGCATAGAGAGTACGCTTATTAAGTTTGCAGATGATACCAAGCTGGGAGGTGTTGCAACTGCTTTGGAGGATAGGGTCATAATTCAAAATGATCTGGACAAATTGGAGAAATGGTCTGAGGTAAGCAGGATGAAGTTTCATAAGGACAAATGCAAAGTGCTCCACTTAGGAAGGAACGATCAGTCTCACACATAGGCTGCGTCTAGACTGGCATGATTTTCCGCAAATGCTTTTAATGGAAAAGTTTTTCCGTTAAAAGCATTTGCGGAAAAGAGAGTCTAGATTGGCACGAACGCTTTTGCGCAAAAGCACTTTTTGCGGAAAAGCGTCTGTGCCAATCTAGACGCGGTTTTGCGCAAGAAAGCCCCGATCGCCATTTTCGCCATCGGGGCTTTTTTGTGCAAAACGGTTCTTAGTTGTCTACACTGGCCCTCTTGCGCAAAAGCATTTGCGCAAGAGGGCTTTTTCCCGAACGGAAGAGTCATTGTATTTGCGCAAGAACACTGACGATCATAGATTAGATCGTCAGTGTTCTTGCGCAAATTCAAGTGGCCAGTGTAGCCACACATGACTTGTGGGCACGCAGCTGAGTGCAGTCATGCAATGCATCACTGGAACCCCTAAGTTGATTCCAACACAATGGCTACCTGTTGTGTCTAACACTCACCTCCCTTTCTGGCCAATATGTCAAATTGCTGCAACATTCCACAAAGCTCAGTGAATCCAGAAAAGCAGCTGTCTTCTTATCCACTAAGTCCCTGACAATACCCCCCTCCCAAGCTCTTAAGTCCTGCAAGCCTTTCTGGGAACATTTGTTTAGCCTCATGCAATCAGGCTACGATCAGAAGCTAAATATGAGTCAACAGTGTGACGCTGTTGCAAAAAAAGCAAACATGATTCTAGGATGCATTAACAGGTGTGTTGTGAGCAAGACACGAGACGTCATTCTTTCACTCTACTCTGCGCTGATTAGGCCTCAGTTGGAGTATTGTGTCTAGTTCTGGGCACCACATTTCAAGAAAGATGTGAAGAAATTGGAGAAGGTTCAGAGAAGAGCAACAAGAATGATTAAAGGTCTAGAGAACATGACCTATGAAGGAAGACTGAAAGAATTGGGCTTGTTTAGTTTGGAAAAGAGAAGATTGAGAGGGGACATGATAGCGGTTTTCAGGTATCTAAAAGGGTGTCACAAGGAGGAGGGAGAAAAATTGTTCTTCCTGACCTCTGAGGATAGAATAAGAAGGAATGGGCTTAAACTGCAGCAAGGGAGGTTTATGTTGGACATTAGGAAAAAGTTCCTAACTGTCAGGGTGAAGAAACACTGGAATAAATTGCCCAGGGAGGTTGTGGAATCTCCATCTCTGGAGATATTTAAGAGTAGGTTAGATAAATGTCTATCAGGGATGGTCTAGACAGTAGTGGGTCCTGCCGTGACGGCAGGGGACTGGACTCGATGACCTCTCGAGGTCCCTTCCAGTTCTAGTGTTCTATGATTCTATGATTCAGAGCAGCTACTCAGTTCACTGCAGGCTGTTTTGCAACAGAGCCACTTCCTCACCTACTTTGACAAGGAATTGTGCTGGAAATGTCATAAAATACGTGAACCCTTGTTGCTTGGCAAGTTCCCTGGCTCTTTTAAAGGCTGATCTCTGTTCAGCCACATCTTTTACAAAATGCTTGAAAAATCCTTCTGGTAACATTGCCCAAGTAGTTTCCCGCCCCCCACCAGCTAGCTGCATTAGTTTGTCTTGAACAATAAATCTGAGATATTTGATAATCTGTCCTTGAGGTTTGGTATTTAAGCTCGTTTAGGAGGTAGAGGCCTGTGGGCTCTCCATAAGTAAGGGGAAATGCACAACTGCTCATGTGTGAGAACTAATTTGTCTTTATAAACAAGCTAATAGAGTGCAGTGAAACAAGTGCGACACGGAGACACCAGAATATTGCGGTGACCCTTCCCCTTGCTTTGTCAGTTCATTTTTAACTAAATCCTAGACCCTGGTCAGAATTCCTGGAGGGAAGTCCACTTGACACATTCGTCAGTGTTATCCAGATGACCTCACTTCTAGTGGGCACATTCTTGGCTGATAAAGAAATGGAGTGAGAGACCTTGAAATGTGTTGTGTACAACGGTTGTGTTTGAGAACTATGAATTGCACTATTTAAAGTTAGTAGCCATCTTCAAGCCAGTAGCATCTGTTCTGTAACATGTTCATTGAACTTCAACACACCAGATAGATTTATCTAAAACCTTATTATACATATGAGGTGTCATTCTTTCTTCGTTGCAGTACAGTAATTCCTCATTTAACACTATAGATATTTTTCAGAAAATGATCGTGTTAAGTGAAAACGTGTTATGCGGGGTCAATTTTCCCATTGAAAATAATGGAAAAGGTGGGGGTTGCGTTTCAAGCGGTGGTGTCTGTTGGGACCGGGACATAAGGTTGGGGGAGAAAGGAGACTGGGTTACAGCAGGGAGGGGAGGTGTTTGGCTCTGGGGAAGGGAAGGGGAGGAGAGGGGAGGGGGATTGTTAGAGCCATGGTTGAGCTGGGAGGCTCAGTGGCTTTGCAGTGGGGCTCCCAGCTCTGGAACCTGTGAGATCCCCAGCCTGAACCAAGGGCTCATGGTTTCCAGGCTCCCTGCTGTCAAGCCAGAAGTCAAGCCCCCAGTTAGAAGCTGGGCTCCCAAGATTGCCAGCCACCCAGCTCCATGACAGCACTGTCCTGGAACTGCAGACCTGGAATCCCAAGCTCCCCAGCAAGCTGGCAGGAAACCAGGCAGAGTTCCAGCAGGATCCTGCCTGAGTGCTGTTGGAAGTTTGCTGTGACCAATATGTTCCTACAAAATGTTTTGGTTTTGTTAAATTGGCTTTTTCTAATGAAAATCTTGTTTCTTCGAAATTCATGATCAGCTCTAGGTTTGAGGACCCTGGGGGCATGTCTACACTGGGAAATTATTTCAAAATAACTAAATTTGAAATAACTCCCAAAATAACAAAATCGAAATAGTGTGTCCCCACTACAGGGGAGTCTCGAAATTAGTCCAAGGCAGGCTCCATTATTGTGGACGTGCTACCTTGACTTAGAGCCCCAGGAAGCTCCGGGGAGTAATTACTTCGAATGACTCTGGGGAGTAGTTATTTCGAAATAGCAGCAGCGGTGTGTCCACACTAACATTATTTTGAAATAACTATTTCGAAATAAGTGTTGCTTTCTGAGGAAAGCAGGAGTACAGATTTCGAAATAACCAGCCCCTTATTTTGAAATCACAGGCTTGGTAGTATGGATGCTCTGCTTATTATTTTGAAATAAGGGAGATTATTTCAAAATAACTCCCTAGTGTAGACCAGGGCTGAGAGGCAGCTCCCACAAGACATTGCAGCAGCTCAGGCAGGCACAGTGCACTGTTAAACTGACTTGAAATGGGACATTTTGACTTTTGCTTAATCAAATCTTTCAGAATTTTTCCGTTTTTGAAATGTTTCAGTGTTTAAACTTTTTATCCTGATTTTTCCATCAGCTCCATTGCAACTAGTCTCCAGTTACTGAGGATGCTCTAGAGCAGTGTTTCTCAACCTTTTTTTTTCATAAAGTACCCCTTTTAAAAATATATATATACTAGCTGGAGTTACCTGGCGTTGCTCGGGAAACAGGAGGGACAAAATGTAGAAGAACAGTAGTCCATTATCTTTTTTTTGAATGGTAGAAAAGTTGCACTGATTTCTATAGGGATTAAAATATAGGTCCGCATCATCCCTGGGGGCAGGGGTTGCAACCCCAGGTGGAGGGGAGGTTACACGAGGGAGGGGCGCCCCAGCTCGCACCCAGGGCTACAGGTGCTGTGGGGGGCAGGGCAGGTGCCCAAGCTGTTGTGTGCGTGGGAGTCAGGGCATTGCGTGCTGGCATGGGGCGGGGGGAAAGAGGGTCACTTGTGTAACCTTGCAGGCGGGAGGGGGCGAGTTCCAGATGGCGCTGGGGGCCGCAGGCGGTGGGCATGGGACCTAGGGTGGGTGGGGCGGCCCCTGCAGCGCAGCGCGGCGGGTTACTTTTTTATTTTTACAGCTTTTAGCTCGGGCCCGATTGGGTCCAAAAGTACCTTTAAACCTTCTCCTGGATGAAAGGTTATCCCGTGCAAAGTTTGGTTGCGATGGCTCTTATAGTGTCCAAGATATTCACCCGGAATATCTTACTGCCCCTGTATAAAACTATGGTACGCCCACATCTTGAATACTGTGTACAGATGTGGTCTCCTCACCTCAAAAAAGATATTTTGGCCTTGGAAAGGGTTCAGAAAAGGGCAACTAAATTGATTAGGGGTTTGGAACGGGTCCCATATGAGGAGAGGTTAAAGCGACTGGGACTTTTCAGTTTAGAAAAGAGGAGACTGAGGGGGGATATGATAGAGGTGTATAAAATCATGAGTGGTATGGAGAGGGCCGATAAAGAAAAGTTATTTATTAGTTCCCTAAATAGAAGAACTAGAGGACACCAAATGAAATTAATGGGTAGCAGGTTTAAAACTAATAAAAGAAAGTTCTTCTTCACACAGCGTGTAGTCAGCATGTGGAACTCCTTGCCAGAGGAGGCTGTGAAGGCTAGGACTATAACAGAGTTTAAAGAGAAGCTAGATAATTTCATGGAGGTTAGGTCCATAAAAGGCTATTAGCCAGGGGATAAAATGGTGTCCCTGGCCTCTGTTTGACAGAGGCTGGAGAGGGATGGCAGGAGACAAAGCGCTTGATCATTGTCTTCGGTCCACCCCCTCTGGGGCACCTGGTGCTGGCCACTGTCGGCAGACAGGATACTGGGCTAGATGGACCTTTGGTCTGACCCGGTACGGCCATTCTTATGTTCTTATGTTCTAAGTTATTAGAGCACAAACGTACAAACATTCTGCTTTATATATTAGATAAGTACCCACTAGTACCTAGTTTTCAGACACACACAATTTTTTTCTACCATTGCCACACATTTGTTTAAACAACTTAATTGTAGCCGGGCGGGCGATGAAATTTTTGGGTGTAAAAAGTACAAAAATAATAAAGCACTGTAAAACTTAAAACAAAAATTCAGTTTTCTCCAAATTTCAGTTGTGTTGACGTACCCCCCAAACTTCTCTCGAGTACCCCCCCAAGGGTACTCGTACCACTGGTTGAGAAACACTGTTCTAGAGTGAAATGTACTCTGCCTTCTCCCGCTAACCTTCCCTACCCCTTTCAGCCCTATTCCACTCACCCCCGCATCCCCTGTCTTCCCAGGAATGATCAACTCCTCAAGCCTCACCAGTAAGAATAATTGTTTGAACATTAAATGTGTCTTTTTTTAAATGCAGTTGTGTACTGAAAAGACACTCTACAAAGATAAACTTGTAGGTTTCCATGTTGATTGTGACTCAATGAATGGGGAAATCAGGAGATGCTGAAAGACGATTTCAGGTGAATTTAAATATGTTTTGAATTATTTTCCTGAAGCGTAGTACTTCTTTTGCTAAAACTTTTTTACTGTCCAAGATTTGAAAACTATACAGGTAACAACTGAGTGGAAATAAAACACATCTTATTCACAGGAAAATATAATGTCCAAAATGCAAGCCAGTTCTTCAGATAATATTTTCACATCTGTATTTGTTTGTTTGTTCTAAAACATATATATGTATACATTTGTCTTTTAAAAATAGCATTAGAGGAAAATTACAGGATTGTAAGAGAATGCAAGAAGACAAAGCTACACCGAAAACATCTATTATTAGTAGAGTCAGTGTTTAAGGAATTTTATAAAACTTCCATTGGGAATCTGGGGATTTTCCAGCTCTTCATAAATGAACTGCTTCGTTATGTTTTTTTTTCTTCAGAATACTGGTGGGAGAGATTTGAATACAATGGATCTATGTTACAGATTTTGCCTGAGGAGGGTACGCTCAGTTGTGGTGAAATTTGCTACTTTATTTATTTGGGCAAATATGGAGGGTATATAATGATGAATTGGGGGACCGAAGGGGTTTGCATAGTTGCTGGCGGGGGCATTAAATGTGCCAGGATATTTGTTATTGATCAGTAAGTTGAGTTTCCTGTGCAGGGTTTTTCTGGTCACTGGGATTGCCCCAATTCTGGCATTCTGCTTTAGCATATTTGGAGGCAGCGTGGTGCCCAGCTCCATAGCTGAGTCCCAATTTTCCCTGCCTTGTGCAGAGTTATCATACATGATCTCTGTGAAGGGCCTTGCACAGATTCCTTGGCCTTGCTCCATCAGCGTTACCACTGCCTCATAACCATTTCTGAACCATTTTCTTTCTGCAGCCTCAGCTGCTCCAGGGCATGGATCAGGTGTGTGCATGTGTGTCAGGGCACCAGGGAGGTATTTAGCACGTCATACTCCTTTGTTGTACTCACAGCTATTTGAACATAGCTGATGTTTACTGTTCGGTCTGTATTCAATGTCTGCCTTTCTGACCTTGGGCTGGCCATGGAGCTGAAGGACGGCCAAACCAAATGGAAAGGTTACACAGGAACTCTTGGGTACATTTTTCAGGCTACCTGCGGCCTGGGAGAAGGCAGCCAGTAGCAGATGCAGCAATGCCCCTCAGAACACATTTCAGCAAGTGCAGTGATCATTCCCCTTTGAGCCAAGCCAATTCTGTTCTCCAGTGCAGAGGGTGGGTTAGAACATGGCCCTGTCTCCTCCCTTCCCATCATCCACTATAGAGCAGTTAGCACTGTTAGGGTGCAGGGACTGCAGCATTGCTCTGCCCACTGTAGTGGTGCCAGGGCACTGGGAGAGGTTTTATGTCATCCTCTCTCTCTTGCCTGTGCATACATGGGCCAGGCACAATCTAGCCTCAACAGTTTGGTGGTTATTGTTAAGTATTAGGGATTCCCACTGTATGGAGTCAGATAGCGAAGCTGTACTAGGAAAAGGCTGGATAATGTAATTAAATGTATTTTCTACCTCTGTCATCAAAGAGAGTGGTAAATGCTGCCTTCCTTCCCTCTCTCATTGCTCTGTTTTGCACAACTGGCAAGATGTGTAGGGGTAGTTTACATCTTCCCTTGAGGCATCGGGGATTGGTCACCAGGAGAGGCATGGCACCCGACTTGATGTATCAAAGTGCTGATTGTGCCTGGCACATTCTCCGTTATTCCTGTGAGCAGAAGAGATAATACTCAGCATAAATAACTGATGATGTCTTTTTATACGCACTGAATAGCAAAGTGTTACTGGATCACTTCAATATACTTTATAAATAATCCATTATGTCTGCATATTTTATGAGCACGCGCTATTTCATAATGGAACAGCGCTATACAAGTGCCAAGTATTACTGCTAATTATTGATATTATTCATTAAAGATAATGGGCCTCATGCCCTAGCAGGAGGGTACTATAGGGGAAGAAGGAGAAATATCTCTAGAATCATGCTGCTGGCTGGGGCAAGGTTTGCTCCCAGCCTCAGAATATGATCTGGGATCAACCCAGAACATTTTATAGATTCCGGCATTCACACAGGTTTGAGCCCAGCTCTTCCACAACATGGCAGCGCCTGGAGGTTCCCTTTAAAGGGGAGAGGAAGCCCATTGGGGGAAAGGGGCATGGAAAAATCATTGAGCCTCAAGCTGTGATACTTTTTAGTCTCCATAGGGCAGAGGGAGGTGATAAAAGTCCCTCCCCTAACCCTGCCCTTGGTCTGGCCATTCTGCTCCTGACTACCCATACATGTCCTTACTCTGCTTACTCTGGCATGCAACCCCATACCACAGAGAGCACTCTGCAGTGTCCGGGAGGAGAAGCCACACTGATGTGGAAGAGGAAGAGGTTTGGGGATAAACGGTCCCCTCTGCTTGTAGACTGTGGGGGCATCACTAGGATCTTCTGTTATCAATGAAATGATCCCAGATAAGCTTTGGGGAGATCTCTGATTGGAGGGAAGAGGGATTTGCACTTTCTTTTGTTTGGCCAAAGACCATCTTCTCCAGGCTGGATTAAAAGGGCCACAGGTTAGTTGCGATAGAATGGCTGTCTCTTTGCAATGGAAAAAGTAGAAACCTCTGATAGGAATGTGTTTCTAAAGGAATGTGTAGAATGCCCCGACTATTAGCAAATGCAGCAAAACTGTGGAGAGAATCTGTAACTGTGGGATTTTCTGTTTGTTTTTTTTATGTCTATAGTTTTCTCTTATCTCTGATTTTTTTTTCTTGTGGGATTGTGCCATTTGTATTTCAAGGACTCACAATCCCCTCCATTCAGTTGGTCCCAATAGCAGTTCCTGCATCTGTCAGGTTGACAAGAGAAAATGTGCTCCCACTTTTTGAGCTGGGGGAGAGTGAGGAATCTTACCTGACATTAAAACATCAAGTTTCAGACCTGTGGCTGGTCTAGACTGTGCTCTCACTGTTGCTAGCTCCTGAGAAACTGCCTGCTGCTACAGCACTGAGAGGTGCTAAGTGGAAGTTCAGTGCTGTCATGGCAAGTCTGACAAGCCAGCTGGGGAAGGCAGTGCCTTCTGCAGAACAGGAACTCCTCTTCTTCAACCCTGCTCGGACCCACCTCTCACCCCTGCTCTCTGGGAGTAGCTTATCCTCTCTTTACTTTATTTATCCTTGCCTCCTCCTGGCCAAGAATCAACTGATCCCTCTCTGGTATCAACCAACTTTCCTCTACTCTTATCCTGAAAAACTTAAGAATCTTAGGGTACGTCTACACTGCAACACTATTTCGAAATAACTAGCATTATTCCAAAATAACTTAGTCCCTGTCTACACACCAGGCAGTTATTTCAAAATAGTGTCAAAATACTGCCAAGCTGGAGGACTTCTTGCTCCGACTCCTGTAACCCTCATTGTACAAGGAGTAAGGGCAGTTGAAATAAGTGTTGTGTAGATGCTCCCTATTTCGAAATAAGCTATTTTGAAATACGATACGCAATTGACATAGCTCAGCAGTACAGATCACAAAATACTAACACCACTGGGCTGGCCACTGTGTACATAGGCCTGACACTTACCTGAGAGATGAGCAAGTCAGGGAAAAAGGACTCTCAGAAGTGTTTGGAACACATACTGAAATTACACCTTGAAAAAGGAGGTATCAACCCAACAAACTGGGTAGACTTGGCGCAGAACAAAACACAGTAGAGCCACACCATACACTAAACCACTTTGAGGAGAACAGACAAGTTCATGAGACAGAGAAATGACAAAAGAGGAGAGAAAGGGCACAGCACTTCAGCCAACAACTATCTCCTCCAAGATTACATCCGTCACTTCTGTGGGAAAATCTGCAGGGCACAAGTTGGGCTTCTCGGCCACTGAAAAACCCACTAATGAACTGCCTTAGCAGACAACAGTCTCATATCAAGGGGTAGTGGAAGAAGAAGATTCCTTTCAGGGTTGTTTGTTGAAGGAATTGATTACTCTCTTGCTAGCATGCAGAGTAGCTTCAAATATGGCTGAGATAGTTGCTTGCTGCCACCTTGTGGCTAACAGGAACAAAAAGTTGAAACCTTGATTTGCCTCTCACATCAGTCTTACCATAGACTTACATGGGGGTTACTTCTGATTTATACAGCTGTAAGTAACAGGAGAACCAGACCCATTTTCTTTTTATTTTTTTCATCAAAACTGGAGTGGCTGTGAGAATCGTAAGCTTGTGAAATTTCCAGGTCAGTCCTAGAAGTCTGAAAGGCAGATGGCTGCATACACAGGACATGTAAATAGATTCATTCATTTTTTCTTCTCTTTGATTGAAAGTAAGGGTATGTCTACACTGCACGGCTATTTCGAAATAAGCTATTCCAGAATAACTGTTCCAAAATAGCTTACTTTGAAATAGCACGTGTACACTGCAGGGAAGCTTCAAAATTAGTTCGAGGTAGGCTTCCCTAATGTAGACATGCTATCTCGATTTAGAGCCCCAGGGGGCACTGGGGAGGAATAACTTAGAATGGCCCTGGTGAGGGGCTATTTTGAAATAGCAGCAGTGGCACGTCTACACACGCCTTATTTCAAAATAGCTATTTTGGAATAGGTGTTATTCTTCACAGAAAGACGTTTTACTGATTTTGGAATAAGCTGTCCATTATTTTGAAATTATTTCAAAATAATGGAATGGCAGCGTAGATGCTCACATTGTTATTCTGAAATAACACTAGTTATCTCGAAATAATGGTGCCGTGTAGACACACCCTAAGACCGTAAAATGGGTGGATTTGTTGAGTTCACTAAACTCTGTAAAAGTTCTTCTATGAAGGATTACAGGAAAGATAGCTGCAGTGGCACATCATCTTGCAAAATGGAAAATGACAAAGTAGGAGCAAATAAGACATTACCTGGAGACAAGATTAAGCTTGCATTGTATTTTAGTTAAACTCTTAATGCTTTTCCCTGAAAACTGATATGATCGTGCTATAGTATTTCTGCTCTCTGATCTAAATAGGACTGTTCAGTTTACACCCAGTACAGCCTGGACTGAGTTTTCAAAGATTCAATCCATTTAATATAGGTGCAGTGTAGGAGATGGACATTACTGCCTTCAGAGCTATTACAGCTTAGCCTGCAGCAGGTTTCCGTTAGCTCTGTTTAGTTTTAGAACTACAGATGGAGTCTTACAGCACTGATATGCATGATACACACACAGAGCCTGCTATTAGGCTGCACTGAGCTCCTGTGCTTATAAGAATTGTGCACTTCTGGAAATGGAAGATTATGTGTTTCTCTAGTATTTTTTTCTTGTATCGAATAGCTTTCAGGGTGCATTTTAGAAGGATAATGTTTGCTGTTCCAAGTGACAACCCTAAGTGGTGATTGTTCCTAAAACTAGCAGAGGATGATGGAATTAATGATTTTTGTGCTATCTGTATGAGTGTAACTTGTTTTAAGGAATGATGATACCTACCAGGTCTATGCAAAGTCCAGAAGTAATCCACATATTTTGGTATTTGCTTTTCACTGGCTCGCTCACTCCTCTGAATACTCAAGAATACTCATCTTTTCACATGGCAGCATGTTTTGCCTCTGTTGCCTGTGGGACTGAGCCCTGTATTTCTGCCATGGGAGAAATGAAATACCATGACATGACCAGACTTCTTGGCCCCATTGAAGCATTCTGGGAGACAGTGTTTTCTGAACTGCTAAACAACTGAAAAGTCAGTTTAACCAATATATACAATTAAAATCTATCCTTTTTTGGACCAACTTATTTTGGTGCAAGAGAGAAACTTTCACCAACAGAATTTGGTCCAATAAAAGCTATTGCCTCACCCGACTTGTGTGTCTAATAATAATAATTGTTTAGTTCAGGACTGATCCATGCCCACATTCCTCTGGCTAAATAGAAGATATGACTCAAGCCTTGTGGATGATGGGGAGAGCAGCTAATCCAGATGTAGATAACCTGAACTAAAATAACAAGAGCAGATAATCTTAAAAAACAACGAATAGTCTAGTAGCAGCTTTGTTTGTCTTTCCTCAGTATTTTTCCCAGTTACTAATAAATGCTAATGATTTTGGTCCTGATTAGCAAGATGCTTATGCATGTGGCTAATTTTAATCATGTGAGCAATCATGGAATTCAAGGGACATACTTGTAGTTAAACACATGCTTTAGGATTATACTGAATCAGAGTCTTAAGAAAAAAATTCATGTTTGCTCTTAACACACTGTAATTTTTATACATTTACACATTTTCTTCATGCTTCCAGGGGAATTCTGCACACAACATTTAAAAGTGCTGCAAATGTCAAAATAACACTATATAATCACACCCATTTGAATTATTTTGGTAATTTATTTCAAAATACCTGTCAACAAGTATCTCTATAACAACACACACACACACAGAATTTCCCCAGGAGTAGGGAATTAAAGAAACCCCTCCGACCACCCAGTTCCTGTTTCTCTGCCTCTTCCCCCTCAGAGCCCAGCCACAGGCCAGACATTCATACCCCTTGTCTCCTGAGTCTAGCCATGCTACCCCAGATGCCCCCCCTCAGGCCCATATTCAGGGGGGATGTGCAAAGGGTGAGAAAGCACCTCCTATGGTCCTCCAAGTAAGCATGCTCCAGCCGGCCAGGGGAAGGCAGGAGCAGTGTGCTGCCGGGGCCTCCCTCCCTCATGCTCTGGCCAGCTGGGGAAAGGCTGGGGCTTATTTCCCTGCTTACTTGGGGGATCATGGGGAGTGCATTCACAGCCTTTAGTCCACATTTACAAAAAAAATGCATCCTCTCCCACAGAAATTCCTCCGTACGGGCCTGCCTCTCCTCTCACAGAGCCCAGACATGGGCCTTCCAGCCCAGATGCTCATAAACCCTACCCTCCTAGAGCCCAGGGATCCAGAGGAAGAAACAGCCCTATGCTTGGACTTATATAAAGTTTCCTGCGCACCACCGCCCGCTTCTTCCACCTCAGCACACTCCTTAGTGTGTGCTGAGATCTATTGCTTCTGGGAACTCCCCAGTTTCCTCCACTTACCACTGCTTTGTCTTCTATTTGGGAGCAGGTCCAGCAGCCCCTCGTGGCACCAAAATCTCTCCAGCCCAGTTGTGTGGGAGGAAAAAAGATAAGACCGTCAGGCTTGGCTTCTGTGGTAAAACAGTCAGTGCTTCACAAATAATAATAATAATAATAATAATTAATAAATACATAATTAATATTATTAAATAAAATAGTGAGTGCCTCTTTTCAATCCCAGTTCCTTAACAGTTTATCCTAAACCTTTCAAGGGCACACAGATGTATTTTCAGCAAAGTCTTCCTGGAAAAAGGTGTGTATGTGTGTGTGTGTGTGTTGTTGTAGAATTGGCCTCTGCCAAGAGCTGACAGGAAAATAATAATTAAATACTTAATAATTAAATAATAAATAATTATAAAGGGTGTTTTGGAGACATAGGGCCCCATTTCAGGAATCAACTCTGTTCAGGAGATCGCTTTAAGCATATTATTAATTCTGGTCAAACTCCTTGGTATTTCAACACGTTTTACCATGAATAGGGATGCATTTAAACTTGTGCATAAGTATCTTTCTGAATTTTGACCGGTATGCTTAGCATCCTAAAAGCCTGTTGCCAGAGGGCCTTAAGTACAGGTCTAAATGCGAAAACATGGCTGGGTTAGTGCCTCAGCATGGCTAGTGGCCTAGGTCTGTGTGACATGTTTAGCGCTGGTGATCAGTAGAGTGCTTCTACTATCATCATTACTGGCCAACAGGTAGCCTCATTTAGGTGACGAGGAGGCTGAGTATATGTGTTTTGCCTGCTGATGTATAGCGTCTACACAGGAAAGAGCTTTGAAGTATCCCCTGAGTGGTACTAGCCAGTAACTGGGTCCTTGCATGCCCAGGAAAACTCCATGAGGGATCTGAGAGGTGGCACATGCCCTGACACTCATTAACCTATGTTCCTACCTGCTGGGTAAGTAGCAAAGACCTCAACTGTTTCCATGGCAAATAAGAGTATTACACTCTACAACAGCATCGCAAGCAGATGCAGGCATAGCAGTTGTTCCATGCACTCTTTATGGTGGTAGATGATTATTCCACATCAACAGTCATAGGTTGTAACCTAACCCCAGCCAGTTGTCTTTCGAATGTATGCTACTGATTAGCACAACAAATGAGTAAGAGAGTGTGCATGGTGTGATGCAAGCCATCTCCACCAGCAAGTGTTTTGATGATGAAGGAAAGTCTTATGGGGACAGGCGAGTGGAGAAGTAACAGATGAGGAGATGCTGGCAGTCATGGTTGCATATCTACATTCATGTGGCTCATGACCTCAGAGATACTTGCTTTGTGGAATGTTAGTACTTTATGCAACAACCCAACCACCACCTGACTTGAGAGTGGCTCAATACTTGTTGTCAGGGATCTGCCAAGTTGTAGAGTTGCTATTGCCTCACTCAGTGAGGTCAGACTTGCAGATGAAGGACAACTCACAGAGATCAGCGCAAGGTACATGCTCTTCTGGCAAGGTCACCCATCCTAAGAGCCACAAAACCGGGTGTTGGCTTTGCCATTAGCAACTCTATTGCTTCCACGCTGGAAAGTCTACCTACAGGCATAAGTGATCACCTTATGTTCTGGGGTTGCCATTGAAACATAAATGGTACATTACCTTCATCAGCATTTATGCTCCTATCATGACAAACAGGGCTGTCCTTAGGATTTATGTGGTCCTGTGCTCTACTATTAAACTCATGCCCTTATGCCCAATGGCAGTGACAGGGGAGGGAGACAATGATTTTTAGAGATGTGATTTTATAATTTTCATCAACTCACTAATGAAATATTTTTAAAACAAATTTTAAACTAAGGTCCTGTAGAGTAACACAGTACATTCAGGAACTGGCAGTATATACCTGGGGTTGGCAAATACCTGTTGAATGGCTTCAGTACCACTTGAATGGCTCTTCCACAGATTCAGTGTTCTGCTTGAAGAGCTAGCAGGCTTTTTCACTCATAAGTTACAGGGCATCCCCGCTGTACGTCGCCCCAGTAGACATCTGTTCTGTACTAACTTCATTGACATTTTTAGGAACTGATGTGTTGTAAGTCCTCCCATTCCCCGCTCTTACATCATGCAAAAAAACCCACCCCAATTTGCACAAATGGAAGTCAGCCACAGGAAAAAAATTCCCAGCTTTACATCATTTCCCTATACATCCACATTTTTTGGAATACATCTTGGATGTATAGTGGGAATGCCCTGTAGCTAGATCCTCTCCAGAGGAAGCAGAACCACAGAACAGGGACAGGAAGAGACAGGTGGATGGACATTAAGACCTAGTGGTGCCCCAAATTTTTGGATGCCCTACAAATTTTCCAGATGGGTAAGGACAGCTCTGATGACAAATACCAAAGATGAGAGAGAAAAATTCCATAGTAACTTAATCAGATTCACTGGTAATGGTATTAAGTGGGGCTGTATATCTTGTCCACTCTTATTTAATCTTTTTGTGCGGGAATGCTTGACTGATGCTACAGAAGATGCTGGTATGAGCATGTGTTTCTGATCTTCTGGAAAATAATTTAATCTGAGTGGACTAATCTTCCACCAATTGTCTTTGAGACAATTGTTCATGAGCTACTGTAGACTGATGTCTGCTCTAGAGGCACATATTATAGAAGAGAGAACTAATTATGGACAAATTCACAGAGTCTGCAGAAAGGTCTGGGCTGATAGTCAATCTGAAAAAGAGAGAGATGATGGATCAGCTGGCACCAGGGAATCCCTACTCGAAAACAAAAATCATCATTGGCAATACACAGCTGAATGCTGTTCCAGACTTCTGCTATTTTGGTAGCGTATTGTCAAATGATGTTACTATGGACAAGAAGCTGACAAGTCGTGTCCACAAAGCCGGTTCATCGTTGGGCAGATTATCAAGCAGAGTCTGGCAGTTACATGGTATTAACCTTCAAATAATGCTAAAAGTCTATAAGGCAGTTGTGTGAGATCTGTACCAGCAACATTAAGCTTCTAGATAAATTCCATTTATGACACCTGAATGCCTTACTTTGCAACAAATGGCAGTAAACAGTTACCAGTAGTCAGGAGCAGCCCTAGACGAGCTGCCGGCAACTGGTGCCCTAGGTGAAATGCGTGATCGGTGCGCAATTGGCACCCCCGCCTCCAAAGCCCTCAACGGCCATTCATCTTGGCGCCCGAGGCGACCGCCTAGTTCGCCTGTATTGACGGGCCGCCACTGCCATGGATGAGGTTCTGGAACATAGTCTCACCATGGGAGCTGAAGTCAGGCTTATCTCACCAGCTCACTTGGGCTGGGCATGTGTTGAGGAGGGACAATACAAGAATGCCAGCCCAGTTGCAGTATGTCAGACGGAAAGAAGGCCACCACATACAAGGTGTCCAGAAGCAGGGGGGCCAACAGATTTGCTGGGCCCCTGGGCAAGGTGGAGGGCTCAGATCTGTGCTCCTGCAGGCGCAGGGCTTCAGGTGGAAGGGGCGGGGCTGGGGCTAGCCTCCCCCTGCTCTCCCTTTAGTGCCGTCTGGATCATGGGGCTCTGGCAGTGATTTAAAGGGCCCACAGCTCCAGCTGCTGCTGTAGTAGTAGCAGTGGCAACTGGGAGCCCCAGGCTCTTTTGAATCGCTGGGCCCTGGGGCAGTTTCCCCCTTTGCCCTCCCCCAGTTGGCTCCCTGCCCAGAAGAAATGCTTCAAGGATAATTTGAAGCAGTGCAACGTTGGCAGTGACAGCTGGAAGTTATGAGCCACAGGCAGATGGAGCTGGTGAGCAGTAGTCAATGACAAGATCACCCAGTTTGTGATTCAGTGCCATGTGGAGCTTGGAACATGGTGGCTGAGCCATAAACAGCAGCAGGCTCAGCAGGCACAGATAGGGTTGCCAGGTGTCCGGTTTTGAACTGGACAGTCCGGTATTTGAGCTTTCTGTTTGGGAAACAAACTGAGAAAATATAAATGAGGAAATATAAATGTCCGGCATTTTCTAAATAAGATGTACTGTAGATTGTGATGTAATGTCAAGTGTGTTCAGTATTTTTGTTGAAACCATCTGGCAACCCTCAGCACAGGTTGTAATCTCTTCCAGTTGTGCACTTTATGCAGGAAGGACTGCCACGCAAGCATTGGCCTTCTAGCCACAGTTGTACTCCCAAGATGTAATACCATCATCAGGGCCAATCTGGGGGGAGATGAGGGGATGGAAGCAGGAGGGCCATTTGACTGGGCCTCAGGCTGAAAGGGGGCCTCAGATTTAGACACTTGTTAATTTGTTGGCATTTGATAAGTTTCACCGCTTGTTTTGCTGTGCATTTGTACAGAAAAAGGCTAGACAGTATTTGTTACATAAAACATTCAAATTATGTCTCGCTCTTTTTTTTTTATGCCTTTTGATGCCTTTTTTGATGCCTTGTTTTCCTATGTCATCATTTTTTATTTTTAATACGGCTAGGGCCCTCAAAAGCTGGAAGTGGCCTGGATCTTTCTGGACCTCTGAGAAGGCCTGATTTTCATCAGCATCGCCTTTGGTCATGAAGGACAAGAGCCACCAAAAAATGTGCTTTTGCTTCTTCTAGATCTGGAATGTATCACGTTACTTGAGGGAGGGAAAACCTGAATAGTGGCTTAATTATTTTGTTTTCAGGAAGCACAAGCAAGAGAAGTGGGAGAGTGAAAGAACTGGTTTTAAAAAAAGTTTTGAACACAAATACTAAACTCAGATGGAAAATCAAGACACTCTGTACACTAAATTAAAACAAACAAACAAAAACCAAACAGAACCCAATGATAATTGTATGCCACTTCTATACTTGTGTAAAACCATTGGCTTCAATGAACTTACATCTGTTAAAATCAGTTAAGAAAATATGGTAAAATATCTCAATGAGTAAAATTCATAGCTGAGCAAGGTATGTATCATGTCCCACTTAAACCCTTATTTTGAGGATTTACCTGTAAGCAGGTCTTAAGTGACTTGCTCTCTGTGAAGAAGTGAAATGTACCCAGTGTGCATCAGGATCACATTGTCACAAAAGCACTACAAACCATCGAATGCCTTTCTTGTGTGGAACAATAAGAAGGTAACTGTCTGCACTCTTTCCAATAAAAGAGCTCCCACTCTGAAAAACGAAATCACTGTTAAGATCATTCGCAAGAAGAAACTCCAAAATGATGAAAATATAGGTGTGACTGTCAGAGCATAATTTTCAGTTGAAAAAAATAGCAAATTCTTTCTCATACACATGTGCACACACACCCGTACACACCCCACCACCACCACCAAAACCCCCTGCAAAGAGTAAATACATATTGATTAGAAGATTTACCTGGTGTTGCTCGGGTCCTTAAGTCAAATAAGTTTTGTTTTTCTTCATTTAAATCATTGTTCTAGGGTGTGGTGGAGGAATTCATTATGCAGGCTGCCTGGGAAGAGAGGACAACCCCAGTCCTCTGTCACCGCAGTTTGTGGCCAGGTGAGAAGTGCCTGTTCATGGCTGCTGCACCTGCACTGGGCACAGCCAGGTGAAGGATGCATGTCCCCCAACTGGGGAACAGACACACAGACAAACTCTCTGAACTATATAGTAGTTAGATGTCCCTTTTTCCATCCCCACCCCCTGCTGGTCAATGGGGTTATAGCTGTCCCTGTCCCCATTTCTGGCCGTTGGCTGGTACCCTGTGGTCATTCTATAATATAAATGTCCCACCTACCAGATTCCTCCTTTCCCATTTTGAGAAACAATTGAATTCCAGGCACATCCTACTATCTTAGGACAACCACACCTTTACCTTTCTTTAAGTTATGATAAGAGGAAGCTGCATGTGGTGGTCCTAGCTCTTACCATTTAGAAGGAGTTTTTAAGCAAACAGATGGATAGACAGACACACATTTCTAAAATATATAGTAAGATTTACAGAATGAAATAAGGGTGAGAATCTGTAAACATTTGCTAATATGAGTAGGTCTTGGGCAATGAAGCAAAGTGAGAAAAGGTGAGCAGGGATTTGGATGTAGGTTTGCACACTGATTAGTGGATTTTTCCCATTAGCGATATCTTTCTCAAGTGAACATTTCTGTATTTTTAGAGGCATGCTGATATGCAGTATATCAGCCCTCAAAATACACTTACATTTTGAGTATTGGCTTATAAAGGTAGCCCTAAATTTAAGGGCTGGTGGAAATAAATTTACAGCTCTGTCTTCGGTCACTTTCCCTTCTCCCTCTACACATCATCTCCAGGCAATCTCATCCACAAACAAAAATTCAACAACTAACACTGCAGATGAGTCACAGATCTTCCTCAGTACTTCCTCCTTCTGTCTGGCTCATAATCTTTGGACGTCCAGCTGTCTGCTGAAGTTCCACATTGCTAAAACAAAGCTCTTAGTCTCCTCCCCGTTTAGGCCTCCGTGCTACCTCTTTTCTCAGTCATCGGCACTACCACCATACTTCTGCTTGTTATTCAGGCCTGTAACTGGCGCATCATCTTTGACTCAGACCTCTTTCTCGAGCCTCATATCCAGGGGTAATCTAAGTCTTGTAGATTCTTTGTTATGTACCTGTATATTATCTGTAAGATACATCCTTTCCTATCCATCCACACAGCTAAAACTCTCATCATCTCACATCTTGATTACTGAAATACCTTTTTTTCTCTATTGCCCACTTGTTAAAGTACCTTCATGCTTTCTCCCATGCTGCCCTCTCACCCTGGGGAAAGAGTTTTCTGTAATTGTCCAGCAAACGAACTCATTATTCTTCAAAACCATCCCTAATGCATTCCTTTGCCAGGCAGCTTACAAAAAACTCAACAATATTTAGGTGGTTAGTGTGCGCATTCCACTGTCCATCATGCTGACCAGTTTAACTTATTGTTTCCTGGTACTTACCCATCTGTCTGTGTTCATCTGTTGCCTCGTAGACTATAAGCTGTTTGGAACAAGAACTGCCCTTTTGTTCTATTTGTACAGCACCTACCACAGTGGGGGTCCTCATCAGTGACTCGGGCATGTAGGCACTAGGATAATATTCATGATAACTCTAGCAAAGTGCAGCAGTTTATAACCTTCTTCTTGAAGTCCTTTGTCTTTATTCTTCTGTTTTCCCTCCTACCATTCTTTAGAATCATGAAGTCTATCAGTTCATGTTCACTGTTACACAAGCTTTCATCCACCTTCCAGTTCTTACCAGTTCCCCCTCATTCACCAGAATCAAATCCAGAATAGCCTTCCCCTGCGGTCACTTTCTCCCTATTCTGAAATAAAAAGTTGTCTTGAATGCATTCCAAGAATTTATGAGCCTTATAAGCCTCATCTAAATCCCACTGAAGTCCCCGGAAGGGTCACTATTCAATGAAATTGGCTTTGGATCAGGCCCATAGAGACAGATGTTACTTCTCTGTTGGTAATAAGAAGCCCTGGAGCATGCAGCCCAAAATTAGGTTGGTTTTTTTTGCTGCTATATCAAATGACAAATTCTTGCTAAATTTGCTGTCCACTCTCACCTCCATACCTCTTTGAATAGTACTGCTTTCAGATTCCTTCTTCCCACTGAACATGATACAGATTTACAAGTATTTTTACATGCTGTATTTCATTTTATTTTCTGTCCACATTTCTAATCTGTCAAGAGCTTTCTGCATGGTTACCCTCTCATAGGGTAGCACTGCTTGGGAGTGGCCCCTTGTGGTAGCTGCAGCATGACAGGCACAACTGCCTCAGTTTCCCTCTCTGAGCAGAGTCAGATTAAAGAATTTTGGAGTTCTATGCACTGTGGAAAATGGCCCCCAATACTTTCCTTAAACTAGACAGAGACTGAGCTATAATGTCTGAAAACCTGTTTATTATTTATTATTTGGTTGGTGAAAGTTTAAAAAAAAGTATGAAATATATTAATATTAATAGATCTAGAACATTTAATATAAATGGCCAAATCACTTAAAAAAAATCCAACACCCACTTTCTCTTGTCCTTTGCTCCAGGCAAGATTTGCTAAATTGCTTGCATGTATTTGTGAAATGTGACTTAGAAATTAACTTGACCATGCCCAGCTGGCTCTCTAGCTGTAAGGGAAATGGCCTCTGAGGAAAGCAGAACTTGCGGGGAAAATCAGACAAGAACAATAGTGCATTGGATAGCGGAACCTTCAGAGCAGAGAGAGACACTTTGCTGCCATTTGGAAAACAAGGTGCGTTCAGAAAGGCACTTTACCGGCTACAAAGGACAGGCTCTGAGTCTCCGCCTGCTATGAGGGCTCTGGAGCGCCTTGGTCTTTGGGGCGTCACTGGCTCCGGATACAAATTTGTTTGGGACTGGACTTCAACACCAAGCAAGCAGGCAAGTATTTCCCCTGGCAAGAGAGAAGAAGCTGGGTGCCCTGGCAGGTAGTTACCAGCGCCTGAAGAGCACACCATGGCTCTGATGGCTCTTCATGATACCAACTCCAGCAAACAGGTCAAACAAGCCAAAGGTGGGCTGATCCTGGGACGGGACCAGAGAAACAAGACCCTCCCATTAGTCCCCCCCTGTTCTTACTTCACTCTGGTTGCCAAGGCCATTTGGGAGTATTCCGAGAGGAGGCCCAGCTGCCTCAGGCATCAAACCCGCCTGTACATCGGCCTAGCCAAGTTGCAGTGCCACTCGCTGGCATGAGTCACAAGGGGAAGTGGCTGGCACAAACCTGGTCAGGACCCAATTTGGGATCGGCACCTCTGGGAGGAAGAAAAAAATGACCACTGCCCCCCACCACAGCCTGAGCCACCTCCTTCCCCTCCCAGGTGCCCCACTACCACCACTATCCTCATTACCCTGGCTTATGAACCCCATATATCCAATCCCTCCCAGGAGCTCCTCCCTCCCCCTCCCTGGTCCCTATTTTGAACAGCTCCCTGGTGGCGAGCCAGATTTGCAGCACCAAGACCAGCACAAGTCACTCCACTGGCACAGTGAGGGCCTGGCACACCGAACAGAACCTGGATGCTGTGCTGGCAGCTCTGCCGCAGGCCAGCTAACCTGTGTGCCATACAGGAAACAGCCACTGATGCTCATGCACATGCAGGCAGCAGCTGTTGCCAGGGCAAGGTGCTGGGTTTGTTTGTTTGTTCCTTCCCTCCCTACTTGCAGTTTAGTTACTTGTAAAATACATGTGACCCTCTCCTCCCCCCACACATTGCAAGGGGCAAAGCAGGAGAAAAAACAGTCAGCTTGCTCAGGAGCCCTGTGCATGTGCACTGAGTGCACACCGGTTAATCCGGGCCTGTTTCACAGCCCCACACAATAGTCCAAAGAGTCTTTCTGAGAGCCAATAGCCCTTGCAGGGTCAATGTATTAAAAAAGAAAGTCACATGCACATAACAAGTCCCAACACCTTCATCCAGCCTATGTAACAAATACAGCTCTAGAATCCCTTGTCATGCCCTGGATTTCTGGCACCGCCCTCTCTGGCCCTCTGGCTTCAGTTCTCCAGCTCTGAGAGCCAGCAGGCATCTCTTTGCTCTTGTCAGCAACAGCCATGGCCATGAATCTTTAGCTCCTGAGAGTCAGTAGGCTAGCCCCTCTGTGAGCTTCCAGAGAATTCCTCCCACTTTCCCCAGGGATCTTGTCTGACCCTGGACAGTCCCTGATTTACTGTCACCAGGACTCTCCCTCTGGGATTCCCTGTTCCTTTATAGCCCTCAGATGCTACTCTGCTCTCTTATTTGGCCAAATGGGAGCACCTGTTCTGGCAAGAGGAGCTCAACCCATATCCTTTACCTGTGGCATGCCTCATCTTCTGTCACCTGCATCTTCCTGACGCTGAACTGGAGCAGATGTCCAGAGGCTTGTAGCTTGGCTTCTCATTGGCAAGAGAAAACAGAGACACAGGGTCTGGGTGTTCGTTACATGTGCAACTTGTTTTGTTTCTACCTGCACACTAGTCCTGAAACAGAGAGAACCAAAGAACCAAGGGTGCTGGAACAATTTGGAGAGTGGGAGTGTGGAGAGCCACTGGGCCAAACTGTAAGCCCCATGTATTCCCCGCATTCCCAGCAACTCTAGTTCCAGGGCCTATCATGCAGGCAATCCCATATTTCAGCCTGGCACCAGTACCAGATTCCTAGGGAGCAGCTCTGCCTCAAGAATTAGTCAGAGACCAAGGGAGGCAGCAAACTCTTGTTCTGCTGGCACAACTCCTGCTCCACAGAACCTTGCATAACAAAAGCTAATGACACCACAGCACGTCACTCCAAGGCTAAACACCAAGAAAAAGACCTTGGAAGACTTCATGTAACAAAAGCATCAGCTGGCCACTCCTGCCCTAATGGTAATGCTCTTATTGATGTACACAGCTCCTCCCAACGTAATGTAATCTGTGAATGCCCTTACTGTACTGTTTACTCTCTGTTATAGATAATTAATGAAGACATTACATTAGACCAGATCTAACACAGCTGTGGGCACTATCTCATTAAACCCTTCCAACCACACTATACAATGACGACTTAACTGGATTAAAAAAAATCAAACCCTTTCTGCCCCACAGTGTGCATAGAGTCATAGATTTTAAGGGCAGAGGGCACTGTCTGTTCCAACCTGGATGCCACATGCCATGCGATTTCCCTGAATTAATTCCTGCTTGAAAGTCAATTGCTATAAAAGGTGCAAAGATCATGGTGCTGGTCTTTTGCAGCAGGGCGGATTTTACCCACAGAGAAATAATATATATGCAAATCTCACACTGCCAATACTCCCAGGTGGTTTTCAAGAAACAGGAATGCCACCATGACAGGACTGCCCTCCATCAAGATACAGAGATTCTTTTTATATTCATCAAGACCCAAGTTAAAATTCAAACATCATGTTCATCTTTATATATGAAAGCATCTCTGTTTTGACCTCACAGCTTATCCAAGTTCTACGTATGGCCATTAATCACTATTCGGATGTGATAGCATTTGAAGTAACTGGAAACTCCTTTTGCTGAAGCTGAAATCTCCAGAAAGCCTTTTCTTGGTCTGCCAGGCTTTGTGGCTACAAGGAATACAGTACATCTCCTTTTCAATATTATATATTTAGGATCTACTAATAACTAAGGCTGGTAAATATGTGGATAAGTATCAGTCTTGTGGATATGATTAACACTTTGCACAATATCAAAGAGTCACTTAGCCAGGACACGAAGGCACTGGCCGCTTACTGTCATCAGTGGAAATATACATTTAGTGAGTTTAAGATGTCAGATGCAATCTTCCATATGAACGATTGCATGACCAATCAATCTCTTACAATCTGTGTCAAGGATTGTCCATTCCCTTTCCAGCCTATTGTCACTTATTTAGGAGTCAAATTGAGCCAGTCTTACATGCCAGTCCCTTCTAGAACATACATATATGAACACCTACTGCGCTGCGTGATACAGAAGCTAGCAGGAACCTCCTTGGGAGCCGAAGCAAATACTTTATGAACCTCAGTGCTGGCACTGAAGCTTAGCTCGGTCTTCACAGTGCAGGGCAGCAATGCACACAGTCAAATGTGTGGTAGAGGAGCACGTGGTTAGGAGACTGGAAGATGGACTGTAACAGCTTGCAGTCCTTGATGATGTTGCAGTTAGATAGCTGAACAATCTAGAGCAGCGATGAGCCACCTAGGGTAGTGCGTGGGCTGCAGGAGAGTCCCTACTTCATCTCAGTGGCCACAAGATTGTCGTAACCAAGACCGTCTTCTGGGCAGGGTAGTTTTGCTAACTGCGCTTGGGTACCTAGAATTTCCTGGGTGTGCTGACTGAACTGTAGCAGCGCTTTGACTGGATGCAGAGAGAGTGCACGGCTCTCACAGTCAATGTTGTGTGCAATCAACATGCACCTCACTTCACATGCCCTTACTTTACTTGTGTGTCACTTTAGTAATACCAGTAGGAAAAACAAACAAACAATGTGGACTGAATCCCAGCATAATCTGGCAACCCTGCACAAGGGCAACAGTGCACAAAATGTCTCGTGGGCGAAATTTAGAAAGCTGGTGGGCCGCATGTTGCACTTGGGCCACAGGTTGCCCACCATTGATCTAGGTACTGACTCGTGACACATGCAGTAGAAGAAGATATGAAATAAAAGGGTTACTGGTCTAGTGGATTGGAAGCCCTCTGTGGTTTTTGACAGAGCCCCGCATGACATTCTCACAAGCAAATGAGGGAAATGTGGCCTCGATTAAATTACTATTAGGTTGGTACACCATTGGTTGAAGTACCATACTCAAAGTTATCAGTGGTTTACTGTCAAATTGGGTAGATGCATCCAATGAGGTCCCACAAGACTGGGTCCAATACTATTCAGTATTTTCATTAATGACTTGCATAATGGAGTGAAGAGTGTGCCTCCAAAATTTTCAACTGAAACCAGACTAGGAGGGATTGCAAGCACTTTGGCAAATAGGATTAGAATTCAAAATGACTTTGACAAATTGTAGAATTGATTTGAAATTGACAACATGAAATTCAGTATAGACAAGGGCAACATTTTTCACTTAGGAAGGGAAAAACTACAAAGCAGGGAATAACTGATTAGGTAGTAGTCCTGCTGAATCAGATCTGGATCTGAAAAGGGTTTTGGGCTATACTGATAGGAATGTCTTATGTAAGACACAGAAGAGAATTGTCTAGCTCTGCTTAGTACTGATAAGGCCTCAGTTGTAGTAGTGTGTCCAGTTCTGAGCACTGCACTTTAGTAAAGATATGAGCAAATTGGAGAGTCCAGAGGCGAGCAACAAAAAAGATTAAAGGTTTAGAAAATCTGACCTCTGAGGAAAGGTTAAACAAATGAACATGTTTAATCTGGAGAAAACAAGATTGAGGGAGGAACTTGTAAGTCTTCCAATATGTTGAAGGCTATTATAAAAGTTGTTCTTCATGTTCACTGAAGATAAGATAAGGAATAATGAGCTTCATCTTCAGTAAAGGAGATTTTCTAACTATAAGGGTAGTTTAGCTCTGGAATAAGCTTCCCAGGGAGGTTTTGGATTTCTCATCATGGGAAGTTTTTAAGAACAGGTTAGATAAACTCCTATTATAGGCTATTTCTACACTATGGAGTTTTTCCGGGATACCAGAGTATCCCGGAAAAACTCTGCCGCATCCAGGGAATGCGTCTGCTCTTCTGAAATATTTTTCGGAAGAGTAGACACACTCTTTTGGAAGCTCTGTATTCCTCATTTTATGAGGAATAAAGGCTCTTCTGAAAGAAGAGGTTTTTCCTACGTTTGTCCCCATATAGATGGGTCAAATATCGGAAAAGCCTCTTCCGAAAAAAGAATCGGAAAAAAGTATGAAAATTGTGGTTCGCAATTAGTGTACCTTTTGCTGAAAAAAACCAACAGTGTAGACATATCCACAGATGGTCTAGGTTTACTTTGTCATACATCAGTGTAGAGGGCTGGACTAGATGGTTTCACGAGCTTCCTTCTAGCCCTACCTTTCTGTGATCCTATGACAAAGAAGTGCATGCTCTTCCTCCGAAGGATAGAGACCATTTCTAAAGCAACTCTAACTCCCTTGCTCTGTCCATGCCAGCTCATGTACTTACAAACACACACACATTGATGACATATTTGCAAAGTACTGGACATGCTGTATTTGTCAGTGAATGTTAATAGATTAGGAAAATAATGAATTGAATTAAGTTATTGTTACTTCTCATTCCCCTTTCATCCCCTCCCTCACACTTTGTCCTGTTTACCTTCTGGTGCTTTCTCAGTTTTTCCATATCCTGCCCTCCTGCTGCAATTCCTTACTCTGATCTATCTCCCTTTCCCTCCCCCGCCCCACACTTTTTATAGATCCATACAGCCTGCAGGCTTCACCTGAGCCATAAGCAGAATGGCCTAGCCACTTTTGTGGGAGCATGGCCACTTCAGAATAAAAAGCAACCATCACAGCTGCTTGGCCTGAGTGACTGTGGAACCTCTGTCAGCCAATGAAGTGAGTGTGAATAAAGTCCTAGAAATGGTGCGGTCCCGACATTCTGTCTTCAAACCCAGGGAAGAAATCAGTAGCAACCACAGAAAAGTAGCGCAGGAGGGATCTGTATTTCCAAGCTTTCAAGGGGTGTTTCAAACTGGAGAATAAAATTCCCCAAAGAAAAAGCACTTTAACAAACCCATTTCATGACACTTCATTGAAAATTGGCTCTACTTTTAGTAGAGCATATGTAGGAGCTATTTTGTGGCCATTGTTAGTAATACTGTATTTTAAGAGACAAGACCTGTTATGGCCTACTCTGATAGCTGCACCATGGAGTCCCCTATGGGAATAAAAAGTATACAAAACTACTCTGTAGAAGGTGACTATTTTTTTCAGGTTGAGATGAGCAAATAAGGTGAGGAGGGGACTTCTGTTACAAGGTAACCAAATCATGCATCCCTGACAAGACACAGCTGTATGCCACATGGGCAGATGAAACTGTGATATGAGACTGAGTGATACAGTAACTATTCCGTGTGGCTAATGTCTTCAGCCTAAGGTCTTGTTATTCTTTTTTACTTTCTCAAAAGCAGTGGTTCCCAAACTGGTGTGCACACCCCCCCACCCGAGGGTACAGAGGAATATTTGGTGGTGGTGGTGAGGTGCACGGTGCAGGGCAGCCTCCCTGGGAGGGAGGAGTGCTGCCCAGACTTGCTCCATCACCACTGCAGCTCAACTCAGCTCCAACCCCTGCCCTGCCCCCTGCCCTGGTCTGCTTCTAGCTTCTAGAGCCACCCTTCAGTTCTTCCCCAAGCTCCACCAGCAGTCCCAATCTCCTCTGCTGAGTCAACTATGCAGTCATAGGGGGTGGGGCAGGCACTGACAGGTTCCATTACTGGCAAAGGCAGGAGGAGCGTGGCAGGAAAAGTTTGGGCATCACTGGCCAAAAGTATTGCTTGTGTTCTTCATGGACATAGTTGTAACTAGCTGATATACCACTTCAGGGCTGAGTCCATTTCATGGATCGATGACTTGGTTCCTGTATGTGTAAGATAAGGAATAATTCTATAAGCTAAAGCAGCTGAGCTATGAAAAAGCACGATGTAAATGTACATTAATATTGAGACCAAATAGTCTCCTGCATGGGCTATTCTGTAATTGACAAGTGCAAATCAACATTTATGGAGTTGGGCCCGATTTGCTTCTTCAAGATCAGGGTTTGCCCCACTGCAGCATGGGAAGGGTACTTGGCACCTGAAATCTATCCTCCAATGTTCGCCAGAGGCAACAGCTGTCCACATGGCGGTTCTGTCAGGTCCTTCTAGTGTCTGTGGCAACCAGGTTCTAACAGGAGCCATACTGTCCTGGTTTCCTTCATTGTTGCTGCTCCTTAAACCCCTCTCAGAAGGATTATATACAGTGCAGTGGAAAGTATGCCTGAAATCCTGTGATCACAGTAGCAGGAGGAGACAGGATCATATGTTTATGGAAATACATTTTTTTTTTTAAAATCTCACTTTTTACATATTCTGAATTTGTGCTCCCCTCTGGCAGAGAATGAAAAGTGAAAGAATATTTAAAATATGTAGATAAATTTCAGAGAAAATGGTAAAAAAAAAAAAAAAAAGAGATTCAATTCAATCTTTATTTGAAGGGAGCAATGGCTAGTTCCAGTAAATTGTTGCTAATGGGGAAAATATCAAGTAGAGACATGTACTAAGAATGTAATTATAATCCCTATGCAGAGATTCCCAAGAAAACTAGAGGTGAGACAAATCTGATGACAAGAGGTAAGTATAAGTGGTTTTAATGTAAAATGATCTCATGACTCCTAATTGTGGAGCTATGAAACCATTGGCCTAAGCTAAGTGGTCTTCTGATACAATCTTATATTTAGCAAGTCAGCTCTGTTATAGAGGAGATGGCTTGACTTCTGGCTATTTGACTTACAACAGGAATTAGAAAACTGAGTATATTAAGTGAGACAAAAGAAAAGCTGGGCAGTATTATAAAGGGGATAGTAAGGAACTCGGGAATCTATGCACTTTGAGCATAGACCATTTTTCATGTAGCTTGATTGATAGATTCTGTTTGCCCAGGTTTGCTGAAATCATTAGAACAAGCAGGAAATGTTTAAGATAGAACATTTCTGGAATGTGACAGAATAGCACCAAGATACTGAAATTAATCCATGGCAAACTGAATGGAAATAGCATTAACTGTTGGGGGCTGAATCAACATTTCAAGGAAAGAGCTGGGTTAGAGAAAGTAATAATGAAACTGATTTTTGTACCAAAATGTTCTAAGAGCATTTTCATTGCTTTTATCTTGAATATATTGCCAAGGTGGGTGTGTTTAAAATCTTTACTGTAAATAGAAACCAAATACCAATCTATATGAGAGAGCTGCTGTTTATGTTGATTTGACTGATCGCTGACACTCAGCTGTACTCCTGGGTCTAGGGAATATATTATTAAAGTTGTGTATTGGAGATGAACCATCTGACTACCATTACTATACATAGGAGTTGCATAGCTATTAGTAAATACCAGTCTACTGATGTGAAAATATATTCCTATATCTGTAAAATTGCTGTGTTCTTTAAATGTATACCAGGACCAGATAAAAATACATGACAGAAATGAGACAACTGATTAAATATTATTTGAGATTGTTTCCCCCTTAAGCATAAATTCTAAGATTGACAGACCAGGTGTGATCAGTGATAAGGGTTATTAAGCTGCCCAACAGGATGCTGAATCAAGTTCTTCTCTTACTTATACAGGTGTGAGTTCAGAGAAACACCAAGAAGCAGAAGTGTAAATGTGTAAAAACAAGTTAAATGAGAGAAGAATCAAAGCCTTTGGGTCTAATTCAGCCCTCAGTTGACCCCAGTATGTGTACAACTTGTTTTCCAGCATTTAGGAAAATGCCATTGCATGGCTCTTGCAGGAGATTCTTCAACTACATTATATTACAGATGAGAGAGAGTCAAGTAAGGAATGTCAAATCGTAATTTCTTGATGAAGTGAAAGACTTTTTTCAATGCCAGACTTTTCTGTGTGTGTGTCATTTATGATAAATAGTCAATGGACCACATAAGTTGTTAAAAGGGCTTCTGTGCAATCTTGTCAAGGTTATTTCCTGAGGCTATGCGTGTTTCTAGGTTAAGAAGCCAGGACTTTTGTAAAGTTCTTCTGTCTACATTAATTTTCAAGTATGGGCCTATAAAATTAATTCTGCTTATGGATTTTGCCACCTTTTAAAATGCATGCTATATTGCAGGCGTGTCAGGACAGACAGATGGGTAAATGATTAATTTAAATGTTTGAAATAAAGGTGTTAAGTTTTTTTTAAACAGCGTGTAAAAATCACTTTGCTGTTCCTTCCACCCAAACACAGAGTCAGATTAGTGCTTTAGGTGTCACTAAATGGGGTCAGATAAAGTTTGATTTCCGAAGATGCTGTAATCAATAAAGAATTCACATGGAAACCTCTAGTCATTTGTGAAGACCTCTATTTTTTCCATTATGTTTTAATTGCAGGTTTCCAGTTATTGCTTTACCTATAGGGCTGCTCGAGGTGACTTCTCACCGAAAATATATTCATTATACCAGCTTCCTTAAATAGCTTAAGGACTTTATCTGACCCCGTTATTGACCTGGACATCTAAAGCACTATCCTCACTCTGTAGCTGGGTGAAAGGGACAGTAAAGTGATTTTTATGCGTTGTTTAAAAAGAACTTAAATTAGCCAATTGCTGATCTGTCTCTTCTGACACATCTGCAATATAGCATGCATTTTAAAAAGGGACAAAATTCATAAGTAAAACTCATTTTATAGGCCTATACTTTAAATTAATATACATAACAGCATTTAGAACTCATATAGTGCTTTTTAACCAGGATCTCAAAATATTCTTCCATAGAGAGCTCATGTCATTATCCCCAGGTTACACATGGAGAAATTGAAGCCTGAAGAATTTCAGTGACCTGCCCAAGGGCAGGTATCTTGCAGGAAATCTGTGTTTGATCAGAAGGTCTGTGTCTGATCATTCTAGACAGAGCTTTTCTGTCCCCATTGCCTTTTGAAATAAGTAACAGTGAATTTATTGTGAAATATGGATGGGGTAGATTTTGTTCAGTGTTTTTAATTTTCTGGTTGGAAAGCCTTCAAACAAGGTATGAAAATAAAGTTCTCTCTCAAGTAGGTATGTAAAGTTATCTCTCAAGTTTAGGGTGCTAGTTTAAAGGTTTTAGATGAGGTTGTAGAAAGCTGTTCAGTGGAGTTTGAGGTTAAATTAGTTGTAACCTTTTTACAAGATATTCTGTTTACATAAGAGAAATCTTTTGAAAAGCAATCATGCAGTACCATTGATCCCAATTCTTACATTGCTAAATGGAACAACCCTAAAGGAAACCTTGCAAAGAGAAAACTAACACAGACCACAGCGTACAATACAGAACAGTGTCAGATGGGAAAGATGCAGTTATAATCCTATACAGCATATGCTGAATACTAATTCAGTATAAATTCAATATGAGTTAAGTTAGCTGAAAGCATCCCAAGTGTATTTGGCCAATACCTGAACTTGATAGTGTTGTAGTCATCAACTAAATAGTTCTTGTCACAAGGAGTAACAATGCAGAATGTCTGACTTAATCATTAATGAAAACTACTACATGGAGCCATTACATTTTTCCATTTATGTGTAGAATTAATTTATTTTCTACTGTCCTTAACTATTCATCTTGCATTCCACTATGATGGGATTGGTTTCAATATAAGTTTGATCCACACTAGAAAATGCAGCTCTGCAGTAGATTTATAATTTAGAAAGTCTCTTGTGTAATAGTTTATCTCAAAAAGAATTAGTGATAGACCACAGAACTGGAATGAAACAGACAAAATAAAAGAAGATGCTGCAAAGGTGAAATAACCTTCTTTCCACTTAGAGAACAGGTGAATTATCTGAAGAAGATGCTTTTGAAATTCAGGAGGTACTCTAAAAGAAACAAGGCCTTGAGGCATCTAATAAGTATAATTTTAAGGCATATAATAAGTACAATGAGTTTCTGTATGCATCTAGAAACTCAGAGAATTTTTCATAATTCAATTACTAAAGGATACAAAATCTTAATAAAAAGACAGGGATATAGGCCTTTGTAACTCTGACCCATGAAGGCAGCAAAGGTCAGGAAATAGACTCTATGATTACTAGTTTGTCAGGCTAACTGGGAAGAATCCACCTCCAGTGCTCATGGCAAGGCAAACCCACCTCAGAAGACTGAAGATAGATTGTCCTCTCCAATGGCAATATAGTTGCATAGGATCAGCGATCTGGTGGCATGTCTACCCTGGGACATGCAGTGTGGTAGCTCTGTTTGTCCCAGGATATGAGAGACACAAGGTGGGTGAGGTAATCTCTTTTATAGGACTAGCTTCTGTTGGTGAGAGAGTTGATCTTTTGAGTTTACACAGAGCTCTTCTTCGGGTTTAAGTTTCCCAGACCTGAAGAAGAGCTCTGTATAAATTGGACTCTCTCATCATCAGATGTTGGTCCCATTAAACAGATGGTCCCAACAGATGTTAGCTTTCCCACCATGTCTCTCTCATATCCTGGGACACTGAGGAAACTTTAAGGTGAATCAACTATAGGTGTGAAATCAACATGCATCAATTAAAGTGCATGAATTCACCCTCTGGCTGCTTTCATTCAAGAGCAAAGGTGGATGAACTAAGGCTACTTCCCTGCTACTTCCCTCCTGAATGCGAGCAGCTTGGGGTGGGGATCTGGGGGAGACTAATGTGGAAGCATGTTGGCTAATAGCTGCCATTCCTCTTCCTTTCTTAGGCTATGTCTAGACTACAATGATCTATCAGAAAAAGGTATGCAAAATGCGCTCTGCAATTTGCATACTTTTTCCGATATTTTTTTCGGAAGAGGCTTTTCCGAAATTTGGCCCGTCTACATTGGAAGGAGGAAGACAGGGCTTCTGAAAGAGCGTGTCTGCTCTTCCACAAAAAAAAGCGGAAGAGCAGAAGCATTCCCTGGACTTGTAGGAGTTTCTCTGGGATATCTCCGGTATCCTGGAAAAACCCCATAGTCTACACATAGCCTTACTGTGCTTCCTAGTTTCCTCTTCCCAGAACTGCTGGATAAACCCGAGTAATTCTCCAAACAATCCAAAACTAGCTCTGCGGCTGTTGCTTTATCTTTCTCCATATCTTTCACATATTTTAGCTGACATCTTTGCTGATTGAGGAATCTGAATATAGAAATTACTGGGAAGGGGACGTTACATAAAAATAGCTTTGTTCTATGAGAAGGTAAGCAAAGGAATGGCCAAATTCATGCTTGGTGTAACTCAACTGAATTTGGCCTATATTATTATTTATCTGTATTACCATAGCAACTAGGAATATAGACATTGGTTAACATTTTCAGAAGCACCTAACTGATTTAGGAGCCAAAGTGACATTGGCGGTTAGAAGCCTAAATTTAATTGAAAGTTAATGACTTCTGAGTGTCAAACTCACTTTTGGGAATAGGACTTAGGCTCCTAATTAACTTGGTCTCTTTTGAAATTTTAGCAGGAGCAAAGCTTGCCAACATTTTGTAATGAAACTCGCAACCAAGCAAAACATCATTACCCCTCAATGTAGCCCAGGTTCTCAGAGAGACTCATGAGCTCGCAGGCCAAGGTCTGGTAATCCCGCCTGCAAGGGATGTAGGAAAGCTGTGCAAAAGGTGTGGTAACATGGTCACAAGGTGTGGCAAAAATATGTGTTTTCGACTGAGTTTGTGAGTGCAAACCTGAATGGAAAACAAAGTTTTACCAAGAGTGAGGTTTTCAAAAGCACCAAAACAGGTTGGTCATGTAGTTCCAATGGACTTGAACAGGAGTCAGGTGCCTAACTGGGTTCTGTGCTTTTGAAAATCCCACCAAAAATCCCTTGGTAACTGAAGCTGCCACAGTTTTCACAGCTCTAGCTGCAATGTCTCTGTTTCCATGACTCATAGTTGTTTGTGTATGTAGAGTATATTCAAGTCTTTCAGCTTTTTTCCTTGTATTGTCTTTCTTATCCCAGTCTGAAGGTTTATCAACGGGGGAGGAGAACCTTGTCATGCTTTGGTGCATTGCTTTGCTTTGATTGAAAGAAACAGAACAGTTCGCTTAACTAAGCTGAACAGTAACTGACAAAACAGTAACTGACAACTGACCAGCAAAGACCTGGGGCAGGCTGGGTGCAATTCAATCCCAGCTCTGGCAGTAAACCCTAAATCTTGAAACCAGAAGGTGGCCCTATAAAAACATGCGCTTTCTTTAATGTGGTCCCAGGAGCCACATGCTGACATTTAACTTTACAGCTTGGCAGCCTAGGACAATTCATCACTCACAGGGGATGTCGATGTCTGTGACCACCATCTGTTGGTGACAATAACTTAATGAATGCCAGTGTATTCCTTCAGCAGCTATGGAAACAGAAAAGATAGAGAACTGTTGCTTTACACATGGAGATTAGACATAGATCAGAGCTACAAAAGTCAGACCCAGATAAACATTTCCCTAAAGCTCAAGCCTATCTTTAATGGGGAAGAGCAAATTGTTGGATACTTTGCTGTCATTGTGCTCTTATATATTGGACTGTGCATGCATGACCCTCACTTTCTATCTTAGGCATGTATCTGGCCCCCATTGGCCCAGTAGCACAATCCTCTTTCATAATAGGTCCCTGTCTCCCATTTTACACATGGGAAATGAAGGGACAGAACTACTAAGGTCATTACAGGGAGTCAATGGCAGGACAGGGAACTGAATCAAGGTCTATCAAGTCCTGGGCTAGTGCTCTACTCTCTGGATCATCTAAAGAGTCATTCACCCGCTTATGCCCATTCTCCCAATGAGCACAGAAGCCCTGAAACTGAGATGCAATATCTGCCCTCTCTGGCTATAGGCATGGGAGAAGGCAGCATTTGGACTTTACCTTTTTCTTTTTGCTGTGGACTCATTTCTGCACGCTATAAGGGCATCAGGAAAGCCTATTGAATAAATAATAATCCACTGATAGAGCCCTGCGCAGATACACAATTTGTATCCATATCTGCAAAAATGAGCTTCATGGATTTAAAGCGGATATCCACAGATTTGCAGGGTTCTAGATAAAATATTTATATCTGCACCCACACCTGTGTCTGCAAAAATGAGCCGCAGAGAGCAAGTCCTTTCATGTGCATAAAACAATGGGGATTTGGCTTACTGTCAAATCTCGGATCATTTCAAACTCTGCCTATTGCTTTCTTGATAAGTACCATCTGGTGTAAACATGTACCCACTGGGGATGTGAAAGGCTATCAGGTTAACTGTCTAACTGGTAAGTATCACCCTAAATAGATACTGCTTACCTGTTCTAGTTAACCACAGGGACTGGAGCAACTCCCCACCCATCCTGGGCAGGGGGCTGCTCCAGGCCCACAGGGCCTACTTCAAGCAGGGGCTCCTCTGGAACCCCCCTCCGTGGCTGGCCCAGCCCTGCTGCCACAGGTCACCTTCTGGCTCCCTGGGAGTGGTGCCAACAGGGGCTTCTGGCTCTGCTTTTGGGGAGCCAGCTGCAGAGCCTGCAGTGAAGCCTCCCTGGGAGCAGGGCGGGAAGCTCTTGCCGGCTTCGCTCCTGGGGAAGCAGCTTTGTTTTCCTCCCTGGGAGCAGAACCGGCAGGGACTGGTGGGCCTGCTCCCGGGGTGGCTTTGCTTCAGGCTCTGCAGTTTAAAGCTTATTTGAGCTTTGTACTGCAGAGCTCAAAGCACGTGTAACTGCTGAAATTTTCAGCAGTTACATGGTTACCTATTTAACTGACTTTTTACATCCCCAGCACACACCCACACCTGCTAATGCCTTACAAGGTTGAGAACTATGAACTGCAGTTTATCATAAGGTGGAAAAATCTATGCATTCATAGATAAAGGTCAGGGGCACTGAACAGAAGAATAATATAACCAAAAACTTTAAAGGGAATAAATAAGTAGAAAGACTAAATGCTGGCAGCTGAAATTCATAATTTTGCATTGGTTAGTCTATCTGAGCTTTGCATGATGCTTTATTGAAGGTTCAGCATGTCATATTTGCTTCTGTGCTCAGGACACCGAAATTTGCCAGCCAAGTGAATGATCAGGAGGATGAGTATATTTATCTGCTATGTTTCTACATGGTTAATTTGCATAACTGATTTTATTCTAGCAAAGCATTAAATAGCCACTGTGATTTTTTTTCTAAATCTTACATAATGGTTAAATGTGAATGAGAGCATATGGGAATAAATATAATGACAACTTTCTCTCTTTCTGTAAATCAGCTGTTCTAGGCATTTCTATAAATACATTTTTAAAGCAATACAGTGGGATTTCAGCCATACTGTAGAAAGAATCAATATTTACCAGCAGCTACTATACTGAGATTGTGTGTTTCCCCATACTTACCTTTAGATTAGGAAGTGGCTTCTTGGCTGTTGGTTTGTGGTAATTGTTGGTAAGGGTTGAGTTTTTAATTGCATAAATAGTACTTTGATCTGAAGTCCAAGATCACAGTAGTAAGAGGCGTAATCAATGCATAAAGAGTTTTCTATTAGAAACTGGGAATAAAAATGCCATCAGACTGTGAGCTATAGAACGCATTTATTATCAGGTGCAGTGTTTGCAGGATAACATCATCAACATTAAGATTCAGCATGCAGTGTAAATTCAGAAATCTGGCAGGTCATTAATGGAACATAGTAATAGAGTTGCCTTAGGACTGCCCTTCAGCAAAATTAGACCAGACTTCCTAGAATGCTACAGAAATGCATTTTTACAGGTATCCTTAATCTATAGTGGAGAAGCAGGCCTGCATTGTGAGGCTGTACATGATAGTCTGTTTCTGGCCATTTTTGCTGAAAGACATGATTTAATAAAAAGCAATGTTGTATTTGGCTTTAAAGATAGTACTTAATAAAAGAAGTCTTTGCCGATACTGCTGAAGTTCTGGATTTGAACATTGCAACCACGTCTCACCAACAGATCACATGTTTGATTTGAAGCTCACATTATTTTGTGTTTATTTAAGTTCTATCACTAACAGTGGTCAATTTAATCATTTACGGTGTAGAGAATAAGAAATAAAATATTTATTCCTAATCTAACGTGAAATTTCTCCCATCCCTATGTGTTTCTGCCTCCATAGAGGCAGACAGTTCAGTTCAAATCCAATCAGACTCACCCACAAACATAGAAACTCCTCACAGACAGAAATATTTTTTAGTTATTGGCAGGCCAAATTCACCAAGATTTCCACCACTTGAAACAGTTCTGGACGTCTTCATAAATGCTATACATCTTTCACTTCCATGGCTCCTACTGATTTATTTATAGTTCTGGTCTAGTCTTTATGTTCAGTCCATGAGAACATACCGTGTATCTTTTCCCCTTATCTCTAGATGAATTGTTCATGACTGTCAGGAAATGTCTGTAGATCGTACATCTGGCAAAAAGAAGAGAGGTGGTACTTTATGTACCTTGGAAAGCAATCACTCTGAAAAGGAGAGAAGGGGTTATTGTAAACCAAGTGTACATGAGATGCCAGGGATACTGGCTGGCAAAAAGGGATAACACAATTCTTGGATTTGTAATTTGGAAGTTAGTAGAAGAAGGGAGGTGTGTGCTGTCTATACAACTTTGATGAGGCCATATGAGACTAGAATAATATGTCCAATGCTGTTGTGAACATTTTATAAAAGATTGTTGACAAACTGGAGAAGAGTCACAACAATGATTTGTGGAGAAAACATGAAAACATGTCTTGCAATGGGAGATTTAAGGCACTCCATTTAGTGTATCAAAGAAAAAGCTTAGGTGGCTTCAACATACTGTACTCAAGTTCCTACACTGAGATAAAACAGCTGATATTAAAGGGCTTTTTAATTTGTCAGACAAAGGCATAACAGTATCCCTGTCTGGAAGCTGAAGTCAGAAAAATACACATTGTATCAATGAGGATTACTAATCATTGAAACACAGGGGATGGAGAAAACTCATCACTTGGTCTTTACATCAAAATTGGAAATCTTTCTAAAATATTTGCTCTAGTTCAACCACAAGTTATGAACTTAATGCAGAATGTATAGGATGAGATTCTGTGCTTTGAAGGAGATCAGACTAGGTGATCCTAATGGCTCCTTCTGGTCTTAATATCTTTAAAATAGAGTAGAATTTAGAACAGTCTTCCAAACGAGGTTCTGGAAGCACCATTTCAGTACAGGATGTATCATCTCAAAAAACTTTTACGACTATACAGGACAAAGCACTAGGAAATAAACAGTAGGGAACAATCTTGCATTGTCATATTTAAGTTCTATGATACTAATATACAATATCCAAATTGCACAATGAATTTGAGAAAACATGATTTGTAAACTTAGGTAACCTGCAAATGGAATAAAAAATTCCCTCATCTTTGTGTACTAAATATCTCTTTTCACTAGATTAACAGGGACATTCAGTTCATGTTGCTTACAGGTTGTGAATTTCATTTGAAAATCACCCTGATCTTGTGGTCACTCTGCCTGAAAAACAGCAATTGACTTTGATGAGCTTTTCACAAGACTGGGAGAGCTATTATATTTAATATATTAACTCATTTTTAATACAATATGCAATTCTTAATTTCCACCACTGATAACACTTTAGACCTTACCAAAAAATACTCAAGGTGAAATCCTGGCCCCACTGAAGTCAATGACTAAACTGCCACCTATTTCAGTGAGAACAGGATTTCACCATATTGTTTTAAGTAGAAGTGTTTTTCCCATTTTGGTTTTCAAGACAGATCCTATACAAAATACTTAGTCTCCAAATCAATGAAAGAAAATGAGGAACTTGAATAATGAGTGATTGAACAGAAAAATGAGAAGACCAGGTAGGGTGTCACTAGCACAACTGCTGGACAATAAGAAAACCCCACAGCGCAATTGTGCAGGACTGAGATCCCAGCAGGATGTCTTTGGGGCTGGAAAGAGGAGCTTCTCACCTTACTTCACAGGCTGTGCACTTTAATTGGGGTTTCTTTGGTATAAACAGGTTTTAGGCCACCCAGATATAGCCAAGTCACACTTTTTTTCTCCAGATCTGTCAAAAATCTCAGTAAACACAAATCTGGCTCAAATTAGTTTCACCTCACCAGATCAAAAGGTTTTAAGATGAGTCATTAGGGCTTCCATCCTATTTTGCCTCTGATCCAGGATCCCAGAAGAAAATGTAATTACATGCTACACTTTAGATGTCTAATTCTTCATTAAAAATGGTGAATCATTCATTGCTAATAATAACTTCTCTTAAGGTTGTAGCTTTGGAATGTGTTCAGTGTGGGATACAGCATATAGAGGATGAGATTCTTATATCCGTTCCAGTCACTTTAAGCTAGATATAAGAACTCAGGCGGCATAGGGAGGTGGTAAAACCCTGGATCTGTCTAGGGCTGCAGGAACTGAGAGCGAGCCACAGAGTGCTCCCGGAGAACAGTCTCAGAAGCCCTGGCATGTGGGCTATGCTGGGGCTGGAGATGGGGCTGAAGAACCATGTCCAGGCTTAACAAGAACCTCTGTGGAGATTCTGGGCAACATAGCTGCCAATAGCGTAGCCAAGGCCACAGTCACTTATCTGTTAGGGATGTTTAAGTTCTCCAACACTACATCAGCCCCCCGGAGCAGTCCTGAATTTGGAGCCACCTTTTTGTCCTTTTGCTTTGATTTCTCTTGCCTATTATGATTATACTGGATAGACATAATGCTGGCTTGTTGGGTGTCTTTTGTTTGTAGTGTCTGTTATAAAACATGACCTCCTCCTAGTATTAATTAGTTCACTGCAACATGAAATTTTCTGATTCTCTGGGAACAGGAAACAGGTTGTATCGGCAAGAGACAGACTACTATTCAATTACTTTCAAGCCCAAGTAAATGATGGATTATATGGTGAAATAGATCATGGATATCATTATGTCCTTTTAGAACATTACAATATAGAATAACATTCCCTATTGTAAAAGGTTGGATGCTACATTTTATCATGCAGAATGCTGACTCTAAATCTTGGTGTCTTTACTCCTGTAGTTGCAGCTGCTAATGTGTTCCCTAAGGGTACGCCTACACTGCAACACTATTTCGAAATAACTAGCGCTATTCCGAAATAACTTAGTTTGTGTCTACACAGCAGGCAGTTATTTCGAAATAGTGTCAAAATACTGTCAAGCTGGAGGACTTCTTACTCCGACTCCTGTAACCCTCATAGTGCTCTATTTCAAAATAAGTGCTGTGTAGACCAGGGGTACTCAATTTTGGAAACCCCAGGGACCACAATGATACTCACAGCACATGCCGAGGGCCACAACTTAAGTGTGGTTGCATACACATGCAAATATATATGCAAATATATGCAAATAGCTTCTTTCACACTGATGGGCATGACTATACAACACACAGACTCCATTTAAGTCAGTTCTGCTGATGTTAATAAACTGCAATATTTACCCGATTTCCATCCATACGTCACCACTTTTAATGAGCAATGACAGTCCAGGAATTTAACTACTAAAACGCATATCAACAGAAGACCATTATAGTGAATACATTTTTGTTTTAGCTCCCACCCGTGGGCCGCAAACAAATGGCCAGGGGTGGCATGTGGCCTGCGGGCTGCATATTGAGTAGCCCTGGTGTAGACGCTCCCTATTTTGAAATAAGCTATGCAATTGACGTAGCTCAATTTGTGTAGCTTATTTTGAGTTAATCCTTACAGATGCACCCTTAGCGAGCTTTATAATTTTTCCAGGGTGTTGATAAGAATTTTTTGCTTTTGTATGTTTGCTTGGAAATTAGGAGACAAAATTCAACTTCCTGCATTTATACCATCAAGTAAAAATCCAAAGGAAAAAGGGATGGCCTGAGGCTATGTCTAGACTACACTGATCTATCGGATAAAGGTATGCAATAGTTTTTTCGGAAGAGGTTTTTCCGAAATTTGGCCCGTCTACATTGGGCCAAATTTTGGAAAAGCCTCCTCTTTCAGAAGAGCCTTTCTTCCTTGTGGGAGGAGGAAGACAGGGTTTCTGAAAGAGCGTGTCTGCTCTTCCGCAAAAAAAAGCAGACGAGCAGACATGTTCCCTGGACGCGTGGAGTATCCCGGAAAACCCCCGTACTGTAGACATAGCCTCAGTGATTGTGTCATTATAGATTGACAAGTCTCATGTGCAAGCTAGATAAATAGTGGTCTTCTGTCAGTGGGGCCAACAGCCTCCATGGGCCCCTGGGCGACATGGGGGGGGGGGCTGCTCCATGCTCCCAGAAGGGGTGGGACCGAGGGACCGAGGACAGCCAGCTCTCAGCGCTGCCAGAAGTGGGCCCCCGACCCCAGCCCTTAGCACTGCTTGGAGCATGTGGCCTGGCATTCTGAAGCGGTGCAGCCATAGGGGTGGCCAGAGCCCTGGGCTACTCTGAATAACCAGGCCCCAGGGCAATTGCCACATTTTTCTCCCCTGTCAGCAGGCCTGTCTTCTGTACAGTGCTACACATAACAGCACAATCCATTGCAAAAGGGAAAAAGAAGTCTGCTGTACCATCTTTCAGATACAGTATTTCAGAGGTCAATTTTCTTTGAGCTTTAGCTAGCATGTAAAGAGGCATGCAACAATTGATTCTTGATCGGAAAAGTGCCAGGGGTTCGACTTACCACCGGGCACACACGATGCTCACGATGCTCACACAAGAATAAGTTCATGGGTATGATAAAAGTAAGGCTGGTCTGGACCCATTCAGCAGACTTCATCGCTGTGAGAATACCATCAGCTCTAGAGGCTCACAGGCACACGCAGGGGAGTCAGGGCAGGAGTTGGGGGGCTCAGGGCAGGTAGTATGGGGGGTGCAGGAGTCAGCGCAGGGGGTTGGTAGATGTTGGGGGACTCAGAGCAGGGGATGGGGATACAGGAGTCAGGGCAGGGCATAAGGTAGGTGTTGGTGGGCTCAGGGCATGGCTGGGTGTGTTGGGGACTCAGAACTGTGGATGGGTGCGCAGGAGTCAGGGCAAGGAGCAGGGTGCTCAGAGCAGTGGGTTAAGAGATCTGGGGGGGGGCTCACCAGGGCCATGCACAGTGGCGAGGATGGCACTGCAGCTGCCAGCCCCGCCGGCTTCTCCTGAGGGTGGCGCCAGGGCTGCAGTGCCCAGCCACAGCTGCCTGCTCCTGTGAAGAACTCCGCTGGGGGGAGGGATGGATTTTCTTTCTCATATCTGTATTCATACAAGAGAAGACTGCTTTCTGGAACTATGACCCTAATGTCCTGCATTTCCACAGTCCTCTTCCACTTTCTGCAGAGACAGAAACCTATCACATTGCATAATGCATTAAACCAAGTCTTTAAAAAAATGAAATAGTATGTTAATATCCCTAGAGCACAAAACTAACAAGCATAAGCATACAAAGAATACTTACAAATGACAACAAAGTAATCAATAGCACTTGTACAATATTCTATGCTCATCTTCCAGCTCTGAAAACTTTGTCATTACTAATATCACTTTTCAGAACTTAGAGTGTATAGGAGCTGAATCAACAGTTCAATAAATGCAGGTTTTGTTTATGTACAACATAGTCATCTTACTGGACAGAACACTTGCAATTTTGAAATTCCTGTAATGCTTTCCCTCTTCCTTGGTCCTCAAGTTGACAACCTGCTAATTGTATGCCACTGGTAGGCACTTGCCAATTTTCATCTTGCATGGTATGGTTTAGTAATCCCTGGGTTTACCATTGCTCTCCTTTGTTCCTTCCTCTCCTGGCCTCAAGTGATTCCCTAACCATCCTTATGGTAAGAAGAGGTAGCTGCAAACAAACTCTGAAGATTTTTAACAAGGAATATTCTCACTGTCTTTGAGGCAATTTCTGTTTAACTTCTGCCTGGAGGACTTTTAGGTTTGGCTGTATGTATAGCCAGGGCTTAATACAGAATGCCAGAGCATTCTATACTATGTGTTGCTTGAATTTTGCCAGTGTCTTTGAGATCTTGCTGTTGAAGCAACACATCATCTGGTACATACCAGTGCTTTGGGCATGGCTATTACTAAAGTGCCTTATATTTGCTTCTGTAAACAAATACCAGATGGTGCTGGGTATTATTAAAGTTGTGTTGTATATATTTGTAAGTGATAAGATTTTCATTGCTATGCCTTCTAAACCCATTAGCACAACTTCATCATTTCATATTAATTCCAGGCCTTGACATGTGGAGATGGAGTTAAGCTCATCTAATTCGTTAGTGGCTGTGATGACAGACTGGTTTTCTTACTTTTTTGTTTTGTTTTTCTGTTGGTGAAGGCAGGTTACTAGTATGCAGATACTGTCGACAAAGCTTCTGTCGACAAAGAGCATCTAGACTACATCCAGTTCTGTCGACAAAGCAAACCGCTTTGTTGACATGACAGTGTAGACGCAAAGGACAGTGTAGATGCAATAACGCCTTTTGTCGACAGAACTCTATCAACAAAAGGCTCTATTCCTCATAGAATGAGGTTTACGGCCATCGACAAAACTGCTGAGTTCTGTCGACGTTATGTCGACAGAATTCAGCGGCAGTGTAGACGCAGGTATAGTTTTGTTGACAAACGTCCACTTTTGTCGACAAAACCCTGTAGTCTAGACACACCCTTAGAATGACAAGCAAGAGATGAACTATTTTAGGGTGGGCAGAGCTATAAAGCCACTCACAGACTTAATGCCTCTACTTGCATCCAAAACGCACAGCAAATGCCCACAGTGCCCCTCAAGATGTCTGGGGCTGGTCAGTCACAGTTAAAAAGAAGCCATGCAGAGGCCCAGAGACAGATGAGGTAAGATAGGGAAATCAGTGGATAATAACCAGATAACTATAATTAAGATTTATTGCATTGAGTTATCAAGTGGAGGAAGAGGGATAATCCAATCTGAGAAACCTGCCAGACCACCACAGCAGACTCCTCGCCATTTATCCTAGCAGCTGGATAGAGCTGTGGACCATAAATCATCATTATTAGAAAGAAGAGTTACTTTGTCTCTCATTCCCTTTTTAATTAATAATTTAATTTTAGTTTGTAAAGTCATCATAAACTTTTGTAAAATCATTGACAAAAGTGTAATCACTATTACTCTGACCCTGTTAAAAAACTACCAAGACTAGGTTACCTACTTCTTCTGCCTTCCCCTTTGAATCCTTCCACCAGCCCCATTTTTCCACCACATCCCATCCCAGTTTCTTGTCCCTACCTTCAGGACCCTACTTTGCTCTGCCTGTGCCCATGTATACGTTTCTCAGATTATTGTCTCTTATCAAACTGCCCTCTCCGTTCTATTAACGATACTAACCTAACATTCCATTTCTCCCATAAATATCTCTGTGCTTTTTTCCACACAGACGCCTACCCATTTGGCTCGTACACACCTCTCCCTAGCCAAATCTCTTCTCAAAACCAAGTTCTACTGGGAAGCCTTTGAGAAACTGTCTTTATGATGTACCTTTATACAAATGTAAGACGAAAATCATAGGACTGGAAGAAATCTCAAGAGGTCATCAAGGCCCGTCCCCTGCCCTCATGGCAGGACCAAGCACCATCTAGATGAGGGGCGACTGGTGAGGAAGGACACAGGTGGAACCAGCTATCTGATTGCCCCCTCATGACTTCTCCCTGTATTACCCAGAGCCCGGGGGAGAGCCAGGATAATGCCCTCTCTACCCCAAGCTGCTGCCTTTCCCCCCCGGGCCGCTTCTCTGAGTGATGCAGCCCAGGAAAGTAGCAGGCTCTGGTGCCAGTAGCAAAGATCAGGCCTCCCCACATTCACTAGCAGCAGTGGAGGGAACGGGAACAATGCAGCCCTAGCTCACTCTGCTCCCCTGGCACCTGGCCATGTCGCTCCACTTCCTGCTCATGAGTGTGGGGGTGAACCCATCCTTCCTCTAAGGGTTGTAACTGGAACTGGGGGAGCAGAGTCAGCTAGAGCTGTGTTTCTCCATTTCCTCCCATCACTGCCAGTTAGAGCAGAGGGACTCAACCCCTGCTGTGGGCACCAGGTCCCTGCCATTTTCCCAGATCACCCAAAGTCTCTGGCTCCTTGCCTCTCTCACCCTCCAGTGTATGGGGGGTCATGTGCCCTCTCAGCCCCCCTCAGACTACCACTGGCCTAAATCAACCCTGACAGGTGTTTGTATAACCTGATCTTTAAAATTTCCAGTGATGGAGATTCCACAACTTCCCTAGGCAACTTTTTCCAGTGTTTAACCACCCTGACAATTAGGAATTTTTTCCTAATGTCCAACATAAACCTCCCTTGCTGCAGTTTAAGCCCATTGCTTCTTGTCCTATTCACAGGGTTAAAGAGAACAGTTTTTCTCTCTCCTACTTGTATAGGTTGGTCTGACACCTTTAGGACCTGACTAGTCCCAGATGAGGAATTTTGCTGGACCAGGGGAGGTCATTTCTTCTCACCCTGTCCCCTCCTGTCCAGCTGGTCTGTACACCAACCATCCTGGCTCCCTCCATCCAGCCCAGGATTGCTGCATGCTGGGCTCTCCCCCGCTCAGCGCACTGGGATGCTCTTATCCTGGAACATCTGTGGTCTTGCTGGACCATTGATGTTGCTGGACAGGAGAGTCTCAGGGTACGTCTACACTAGCCCCCTAGCTCGAACTAGGGAGGCTAATGAGGGTGACCAAAATTGCTAATGAAGCATGGGATTTAAATATCCCACGCTTGATTAGCATATTCCCGGCCGGTCGCCATTTTGGAAACTGACGAGCCCGAAGTAACTGCCCGCGTCTACACGCGGCAGAGAAGCGGGATTCCGAGATAAACCCCTTAGTTCAAATTAACTGTTAAAACTCATTGCATGAGGAGTAACAGTTAATTCGAACAAAGGGGTTTATCTTGGAATCCCGCTTCTGTGCCACGTGTAGACCCGGGCAGTTACTTTGGGCTAGCCAGTTTCCAAAATGGCGACCGGCTGGGAGTATGCTAATCAAGCGTGGGATATTTAAATCCTGCGCTTCATTAGCAATTTCAGTCACCCTCATTAGCCTCCCTAGTTCGAGCTAGGGGGCTAGTGTAGATGTACCCTCAGTTTATAGAGGTGCAACCTGTAAAAGCCTTTTATGTACTTGACAATGGTTACCATGTCCCTTCTCTTTTTCAGACTAAATAAATCCAGTTTGTTCAGTCTTGCATCATAGGTCTTATAGTCTAGGCCCTTTGTATTTTTTTTTTTTTTTGCTCTTCTCTATAATTTCTCCAATTTGTCCACATATTTCCTGAAATGTGGTATCCAGAACTGGATAATGAGTGCAGAGTAGAGTGGAAGAATGACTTCTCATGCCTTGTTTCCAACACTGCTGCTAATACAACCCAGAATTATATTTGTGTTTTTCTGGAACAGTGTCATGATGTTGACTCTTATTTATCTTGTGCTCCACTATGATACCTTGATCCCTTTTCATAGTTCTCGTTCCTAGGCAGTCATTTCCCATTTTGTATTTGTGCAACTGATTGTTCCTTCTTAAATGGAATACTTTGTATTTGTTCTTATTGAATTTCATCCATTTCTCCAGTTTGTCCAGATCATTTTGAATTATAATACTATCCTTCCAATGACTTGTAACCCCTCCCAGCTTGGTATCATCCAAAAACATTATATATGCAGTCTCTATCATTGATGAAGATATTGAACAGTACTGTACCCAGAACTGATCCCTGCAGAACCCCACTCATTATGTCATTCGAACAAGAGTGTGAACCATTGATAACTATGCTCAGGGAATGGGTATCCAACCAGTTAAACACTCACCTTATAGTAGCTGAATTTAGCTTTTATTTCCCTAGTTTGTTAATGAGAAGTTTATGTGAGACTGTATCAAAAGCCTTACTAAAGTCTAGATATACCATATGTATCACTTTCTCCCATATACAAGGCTTGTTACCTGTTAAAGAAAGCTGTCAGCTTGGTTTGACATGATTTACTTTTAATAAATCCATGTTGACTATTACTTATCATTTTATTATCTTGTAGATATTTGCTAATTGATTTCTTAATTATTTGCACCATTACCTTTCCTGGTACAGAAGTTAGGCTGACTGGTTTGTAATTCCCTGGGATGTCCTTATTTCCCTTTTCTAGACAGGCACTTTATTTGTCCTTTTTCAGTCTTCTGGAATCTTTTCAATGATCTTTTCAAAGATGATATCTAATGGCTCAGATATCTCTTCCACGAGCGCCTGGAGTATTGTAGGAGGCATTTCATCTGGCCTTTCTGGCTTCAAGACATCTAACTTGTCTAAGAACATTTTAACTTGTTCTTTTGCTATTTTAGCTTCTGAACTTACCCCATTTTCACTGTCATTCCCTATATTAGGCAAGCAAATGTCCCCAACCTTCTTGATGAAAACTGAAACACAGAAGTCATTAAGCACTTCCGCCATTTCCACATTTTCTATTATTATTGTTTTTTCCCTCTTCATTGAGTAATGGGCATACCTTGTCCTTAGTCTTCCACTTGCTGCTAATATATTTGTGGAGTGTTTTCTAGTTTCTCTTTATGTCCCTAGTTAGTTTGATCTCACATTGTGCCTTGCCCTTTCTAATACTGTACTTATGTTATTTGTTTATATTCATTCTCTGTAATTTGATCTAATTTCCACTTTTTGTAATACTTTCTTTAATAGTTTGTTCTTGTGCACTTAATGTCTCTCTGAAAAACTGCCAACCATCTTTAGTTGTTTTCCCTCTTAGACTTGCTTCCCATGGATCTTACCTACCAACTCCCTGAGTTTGCTGACATCTACCTTCTTAAAATACATATTTGTAAATAATTAACAAAACCAGAATTCACTAATCATCCACATTTCCATTTAAGCTCAAAATATTCCTTCCTTCCATCTTTTTTCTTGCATTTCATGGGCCTGACTCTTCTTGGACTTATTCTGCTATAAGTCAGGAGTAACTCCATTAAGGTAAATTATGTAAAATCAGTATGAGAGGAGAATCAAGATCTCTCTCCTATCTAGATTACAAGTCATCCTTCTAGCTGAAAATGGCTAGATACAACCGTCTTTGGAGAGCACCTCCATTGGTTGCCTAATTCACCTTATAGGTTATTGTAGAATAATATGGGCAGCATTCTGTTTCCTTTGTCCTTTATTTTCAGGGCTAAGTACACGACCTCTATAGCATTTGTGAACACCGGGTTATCAGGAAAGTCAGGCTCAGATCCCTCAGGTCATAAGAGGAGAATATCAGCTCTTGACCTTTAGCTTAGAGCTATTGGTCCAAATCCAGTGCTTAGTTTGTGCCATGTTTTGCCAGGCTGGATTGGCAATTCCTAGCCCTGGCACCTCTGGGCTTGTTATGAATGTAAAAAAACCACCTGATTTGTGAGCCCTAGCATCTCTTTCATTATAAATTAAGCACTGGCCAACTCATCTGCTGGGCCAACTCCATTGACTTCAGTGCAATTATAGCAGCAGAAAATTTGCTCCATTCATTTCAGTTTTGTTTTTACTTTTGTTTTCAAATGAGATATAGGCAAATGGATTGAAGAAGGGGGCTGTGGCTGTTTTGTTCTGACCCTAAATTAATAGTTGTCTAAACAGCATTTTTTAAATTAGAACCATGACTAGAACAAGTGCCAAAAGAAGCCCTCTAGAAAGAAGCTTCAGTTTATTTCATGACTGTATTTAAATGCGACCTAGAATCTGGTTTTGTGGCTTCTCATTTTAAAGGAATCATTTTGTCCAGTTGATTGTGATTACAAATGCTAAAACTTAAGTAGATATCTGAGGCACATACAAATCAGATACAGTAATCATTTGTTTAAGTGTAAGCAACTGCACCAACAATTAATTTGCAGTTGTTTGTGAATGTGTAATTATGCCTGCCAAAACAGAGGTCTTTTTTAAAATCAGGTCCTTAAACCTTCTACTAATTTTTCTCCATATGTTGAGACTAAGTTGCTCCGATCTTCATACTGCAGTTTGTTGGATATTTCTGTCAATACTCCTAGTCATTTATCTTTGCTCATGTTCTGGAAACTGTATCTTACATTTTATCTTCAACTATTTTACTCTATTTTCCTGATCCATGTGAATATTTTTCTAATATTGTGAACAAGCAAGACATCAAAAATAGCTCATTTGATTTAGCTAACTTAGCTTGCGCCAATTTCGGACATAATATCTAAAAGCTTCAGGATGGATATATGAAGGGATAGATTCTCATCTGGTTTACACTGGCATAGCTCTGTTTAATTCAATGGAGCACTGCAGATTTACATTAGCTGATGATCTTCTCCCCAGAATTTTTAATTTATCATGAGTCTATTGAAAAAGATAGAGGCCTGTGGGCAGGTCTGAGTCTATTTCCCTTTTGCACGCCATACTCTCATTAGATTCATTGGGAATGCGGGATGCACAAAGGAATGCAATATCTAGCCTCATAAAAGACACTCATGATTTAAGAGACAAATGCTCTTTAGTAACAAAAGAGTAACTTCAAAACATATGTTTGTGACCTTGTCTTAGTTCAACAAGAAAGGGAGTCTTAGACTTAAAGGCAATGTTACAGTGGATCACTAAGCTTAATTACTAACAAGAGTTATAATGAAGCTTTGGAAGGATAAAAAATGACTTCTCCATAAAATATTTTCTAATAAATCTTGCAATCAAGGCCTCATAGGAAAAAAGAAAGTATGGTTTCTAGGCCAAATGGAAGAGTTTGATAAGATATTAAACCTCTTTTAAAAATTTATTAAAACTTAATACCTTTTCATTAAGCTAAGTGTACGTTCAAATAAAAGGAATAACACATGGACAGATGATAATTAAATTGGGAAGGAAACTATTTTGATTTATTTTTTCTCTTTTTGTCTTATTTCCACAAAGAGCCAAATTCTGCCCTATGAAGTCATTACAAGTTTTGCCATTGACTTCAATGGAGTCAGGATTTCACCCTGAGTTTTGATGTAGTCATTAGCTGAGCAAAACTCCTTCTGATTTCAATTATGGTTTCCTTCTAAGTAGAACTTGCCCCATACTGCAAAATCAGTATTCAAAAACATTTGTTCAGTTTAAACCAAAATTGTAATTTTGTATATTATTCACAAATCTTTATGTGCATGGTATTTTGTTTGAATAAATGTTTGAGAAATTCTCTGTGTGGATACCCATATTCATATATTTAGGCATATTCATTAAGGCATTCATTAATAGTTCTGATGCACTCAGATATTATGTCCATAAGAAACACTCTGATTTGCCTAACAATGTTTGTAGAAAATTTGTGAATTTGACTCTCATTTAGGTGACCAAACACACACAACCAAAAAGAAGCAATGAGGAGCAAATATTTGAGGTGAACAGTTAGTTAATATCTTATAGTCTAAAATTTTAGGAATTATTCTGAAAGTATTTGCAAATAAAATCAGGACCAATTTATGAACAAAAGAGGGGCTAAAGCGATCAGATGATAAGTAACTGAACCAGCTTTAAGCCAGAATGAGGACTCCAGGATTTAGCTTACATATTTTATGAAGCCGACTGTATATGCTGATGATTATATGAGCATAGTATTTACAAATATTTACAACAATATATATATGGTTGTAATAGCTGTTTGATGGATTTCAGAGTCATACAATTATAATTGTCATGAACTTTTGACTACCTCACATGCACTCTTCCCCATTAATCTCTCTACTTTTATTCTTAAGTCTCCTATTTCAAACTCCTGAAACTTTCAAACAGCTGCCACAACAAACAAACAAACAAACAAACAAACAAACAAACAAACAAACAAACAAACACCAGTCCCTAAACCTGAAACATTTCCTTCATTTTCCCACATGCATGGCATTTCCACCTATCCCTCTACCACAAATTCCTCCAATGACATTGGCAGTGTAGAAAGGATAATATTCATTACTCAAAGTATGAAAAATATAAGGCCCTTTACTTCAAGACCCATAAGGGCTAAAAGTGAGAGCTTTTTATAATTGGAAAGTGGAGATTCCCAGCTTTTCAAGGTGTCTCATGGCACTTGCTTCTAACCTAGATGCTTCCAAGATATCAGACCATAAAACTGAGATATTATTGTGTATGGAAAAGCAATTTTAGATAACTGTCAGAGAATTCTGAAACTTATTAGTTACACTTTTCATTTTCCCCCGAGTCTGATATTATTGTACTCATGACACCTTGCTATAAAGTCAGAATGATGTGAAAAATAGTGCCAACATAATTTTAAAATATCTTTCTAAAATATTTCAGAAATAGTTTGTCCATGAAATATGCGTTTAAATACACTACACCATCATATACTGCATACAGCTTTTATTGGCACTTATTTGGGATGACCTGTGTAAATCATTTGTATCTTTGTCATTCATGAGTAATGCGGTCATCCTAACGCAAGTCAATAAACCTCTATAACACACCATATGCTTATAGATTTTATCTGTATGAAAGGGGTAGACTAGTTTTTGGGTCCCAGATTCTGCAGTGAGGCCTGGTCTACACTATAGTGGAAGGTCAAATTGAGATATGCAACCCTAGCTATGTTAATTACATAACTGGAGTCGAAGTATCTTAAATTGAGTTTCTGCACTGTCCACACAGCGCTTGTTCCAGTCAGCTTCCCTTACTCCTTGTGAGCATCAGGAGTACTGGTGATGACAGGGGCACCCTTTGAGTTTGATTTAGTGGGTCTTCACTAGACCCACTAAATAAAACCCCAGAAGATCAACCACGACAGTGTCAATGTCAACCACAACAGTGTAGACATGGCCTAGGGGCTTTTCTGTTGATAATGGTTGCACATGGAAGCCACTTATATACTATGGTGATATGGGAACCAGTATACAACTCATAGGTTAGATATGACCAGATTAAAATCTCATTGAAATTGGTGCAGATACTCTCCTTGACTTCAATGGAATTTGGGTCTTGCCCATAGTGACCAGTTAGCAACTAATATAATTATGTGAGTGGGCACATTTATAAAATATTACAACCCATTCTCAGATAATTTGTGAGCCCAAAATTTGTCAAATTCAACTGTTTGCTGTGTACAGCTCAATGAGTGCTAAACTTAACTTTCTTTCTAGGTCCATGAAATTCAGACATATTGTAAACTGCTGGTTCCCAGTCTGAGTTACCACTCGACATGTGCTATCTGTTAATGTCATCCACATACGTCCCCACTGAATATTAGAGCTGAGTCACAGGGTCAGACAAGTATCTTTTAGTATCTTTTAATTTTAGTTACATTGTAAACATTGTACAAAGTTGTAATATTTACAGAAAAGTTGAGGGTCTGGATGTCAATGAACGTGAAAAAGGAAATTATTCTATTAGCAATTTGTTCTTTCATTAACGTGGACTTCTAATTCCCACTTGAAAATCTGGCAAAGTAGAATATATTTCTTTGCCCAAGGTCACACACAAGATCTGTGCCACATTTCCTGAGCCTCAGTCCAGTTCCTGTTTGCCTGCTCATTTTAACATCTATTGTTTTATGAGAAAGTATCAGCTCAGGAACAAAACCTCAACCCTCTCCACACTAGTGCATAGTATTTGAGGTCTGACTGCAAAGCTAATTAAAATAATTTAAAAGGTGGAATTGATTAAACATACAAGGATTTTAAAAAGAGAAAATGATTGGTTATGGGTTTTAAAATTATATCTGCAAAGTTCAAAAAACATCCTCCAGAAAACATGAAACCTGTTATATGATTACAATGCAATAGTCTTTCTATTTTTACTATTTTATAAGAAAATTAATATCACAGAACCGAGTTTAAAAATTATTTATTACACCTACCGGATCCATTTGTAGCAAACCATAATAGGATTTTTGCAACACAGAAGATGTGATGCAAGTATATAATTATTAGCTCAAATAGAATGGCTGCAAAAAAGGTCACTGTTGTCTTTTAGATACATTAACAGGTTTCTTCTTTTAAAAAATCATAATGATATATTTAACCAGAAGGCTGGAATGGCTCTGGTGCATCAATATTTTCAAATTTACCTCTATTAGCATTTTAATGAGTACAACCAATGCAACTAAATTCATGCACTTTCTCTCTTTCTGTTTTTTCCCTTTATTCCAATAATCCTTTCTCTCGGTAGCACTGGAAAAACACATGATGTAAAATGAGCCTAGTTTCCCATTATTTGCCTGGTTCTCTTATCTATCTACCTTCATCAGTGCATAGACTCTAAATCATTTCTTGTTTCAGTGTGTTAAAAGCTTCAGCTTGTTTGCAGAGGAATAAAAAACCTGGTTAAATGTAGGCTACATTCAATTACTGCACTTTAAAAATGTGAGGCTATTTTTGAGCAAAAATATTATCTCTAGTCATTTTTAGCCTTCATTATTACCTCCCTTGCCTGTCTCCTTTATTTCCTCTTTAATTTTTACATTATAGGCTGACCTTTTTCCTGTTCTAACGGGCAATTCCGCTTAATTGCAGAAGGGAGTGCAGAAGACAAGGCAAATTTTCAGTTTAGCCCCCTGTTGTGTTTCACTTTATTGGGGTCTGCAGATTATTTTGTCAACACTATTTTCATCTCCACAAATGTCCTTTTGAGTACTCAACTCTAGGACCTTAGATACTAGGCAAGGCTAGAGAGTTCCAGTGAAGTGGAGAAGGAAGTTTTTCTGCCTGAGCTGAAATATCCCTGAGACAAGATTATGGAGATGGTCAGGATGATAGTGTTGGGGAATACTGGGGTAGGGACTGGAAAATTTGCAGATAAATCATATTTCCACTGTACTGACTGGGAGACCAGATATTCTGATTTTTATAGGGATAGTTCTGATATTGGGAGGCTTTTGTCTTATATAGGCTCCTATTATCCCCCAGTCCTCTGTCCCAATTTTTCACACTTGCAATCTGGTGATCCTACCTGGATTCTGCTGCTTATCCCCTCAGCGTTGGGGTGGAATAGGATTCAGCAAGTTCCAGTCATTGATTCCTTCAGCATCATTGAATACTGTGAGTGAAATGCTAACGCAACAAGCCACAATACAAGACACATATAAATGCATTCCTCACTGTGTGGTGAGTATTGAGCCACCTGAGAAATGAACTAGGCCTTAGAACTTCCTGTGGATCTTATCACCACCTAAATAAGATCTGAACAACAAAATGGGCTTGACAGACTCTTCTGCTCTTCTCCTTTCCCTGGCTATGGAAGGCTCTCTTTAGTAGCTTATATTTTTTAAAAATGATCATTTCTGTTATGGGGAGGGGGGGAAACTTTATCAGACAGGAGGGGCTGAATATGCCCTAACAGTATCAGGGTGCATCTACACTGCACTGTTATTCTGGAATAATGGCTGTTGTTCTGGAAAAACAATACTAGTGTCCACACAGCAATTGTGTTATTTCAAAAGGAAATTGAAATAACAGAGGGCTTTTTCCAATGTTGGTAAACCTCATTCCATGAGGAATAACACCTCTTCTGAAAAAATTATTTCAGAAAACAGTGTGTGTGGATGTTCCACTGCTGCTATATTGAAATAGCTCCTCATCAGGGCCATTCTAAGTTATTCTTCCCCAGTGCCTCCTAGGGCTCTAATTTGAGGTAGTGCGTCCATATTGGGGGGGGGGGGGGCCTGCCTTGGGCTAATTTGGAGGCTTCCCTGTAGTGTGGATACTCTATTTCAAAATAAACTATTCCAGAAGGTATCTTCGGATATGTCTACACTGCCGCCCTAGTTCGAACTAGGGTGGCTAATGTAGGCATTCGAACTTGCAAATGAAGCCCGGGATTTAAATATCCCGGGCTTCATTTGCATGTTCCCGGGCGCCGCCATTTTTAAATGCCCCATAGTTCGAACTACTTGCCTGCGGCTACACACGGCATGGACTAGGTAGTTCAAATTAAAGCTCCTAATTCGAACTACCATTATTCCTCCTGCAAGGAGGTTTAATGGTAGTTCGAATTAGGAGCTTTAATTCGAACTACCTTATCCGTGCCACGTATAGACATGGGTAGGTAGTTCGAACTACGGGGCATTTAAAAATGGCGGCGCCCGGGAACATGCAAATGAAGCCCAGGATATTTAAATCCCAGGCTTCATTTGCAAGTTCGAATGCCTACATTAGCCACCCTAGCTCGAACTACGGTGGCAGTGTAGACATACCCTTCCAGAATAGCTTTTTCCAAAATAAGCTTGCATTGTAGATGTACCCTCAGACTCCAGATCATGCTAATTTCCTATGGAAGTTCATTTTATAGTTGGATCTTCTCAACCATGTGAGATTTGTTCTGGCTATTATGTGCTCTCTCTTGGGCTTTGAAAGGTTCATTGTCCCAGTGGATCACAGCTGTCTAACTGGGTCGTGAACAGAGAGACATGCATTTGTGCCTGACACACTGATGGCTTTGACGATCAGGACCAAAGTCTTTAACTGGCAACAGCAGAAGTCAGGGAGCAAGAGGAGAGGCAAGGACACATCATAGAGGAATGTTCACAGTAGAGGGGCATTATCATTAGCCTATCTACATTATTGTTATTAGAATATGTCTCCTTCCTTTTCCATTTCATTGAAACAATTGGGGTTTGTGGGGGAAAAGGCAAGGAATGGAGTATATACAATTTATTCGTCTATTATGAAAATTAATTTCTAGTAAATGAAAAAAAGAACAAAATTTTGTAAATGTCTTTTCCTTACTAGTCTGATGTTTTCTTCTTCAGACATTTTTTTCTGTCTTTAAAAGTTCTTTGACTATTTGCCTCCATTTCTCTCTGCCTGTACCCAGAAGCTCAGGCTAAACTTTCAGCAGTAGTCCATGTGTTGAGTTCTTGTGTAATGCAGCTGAGATGAGGGGAGATAGGGGAGAGACCTGATGGTTGTTCCAAACCTGGAGGCCAGAACAACCAGCCAGGTCAGACTGGTAACTGCGGTAATTTATATTAACTAGCCAGTCCTCGAAGGACAGTTCTGCTGGCCAGAGCTTGCCAGGGAGTATCACATTCTAGACCTACCTCTGGTGCTTCGCATGTTTCCCTCGCCAACTCTGGCACACTCCTGCTCTGGCTTTGTGCCAACTCAGAATTTCCCCAAATCAGAGGAATCCTCACCTGTCTGACTAAATCAGTTTTATAGACACTTTGCTTCCTTAGAACGGTCTTTAAATGGTTCAGAAGAACTTTCCATTTTTATTTAATAATTAATTTTAAAAACAGATGTTTATTTCCCACAAGAAGTGGGGTTAGTTCTTATCTGCTGTCCTACGTAGCTGGAGTGAGCAGTAGTTCTAGTGGAAGAGAAGAAAGACGAGATCTATTGTCCATATGATTTTGGATATATCTCTTCAACTAATAGGTTTGATTTTATACTCAGAGTATTTGTCTAATCCCCACAAAGCCCACTTGCTCTTCAATCACTGTGCCCCTCATCCCATCTTTGTCTCCTTCCCTGGTCTTCTCCACTTATCCATTATCTTATGATTTTCAAACTTTTGTTGTTATAAAACAATTATAAGAGCAGCCTGACAAATGTCACAGCAAATTACACCCCTCCTGCGTATTCTTGAGATGAAACTCAGTTCTTAACTTTCTTCATTTCAATTAGACTGTGAAACAGCCTCCCAGGGGAAGGCAATGGAAGCATCTTTCTCTGAGACTTTAATACTAAACTAAACAAGCTTTTGAGAATACACTGTAGGGAGAAATCTTGTGCAGGGTTCTTATAGGGACTAACAGGTCTTTTCTGTATCAAATGTATATGATTCTATTATTAATTTTCTTCAATCTTAAGTGTTTTTAAGGTGAGAATTTCAAAAGAACTTGGGGGCACTGAGCTCTCAAAGAAAATACATAGGAATAGCCTGTCTCCTGTCAAATCCTAGTCAAAGCATATAACATAATTCACCATTTTCTTACAGGATTTGTTTTAAAGTTTCTTGAGATGGGTATATTAACTTGTCAAATTTTGTTTTTACTACTTATAGGTGGTCTTGAGAATCTAAACCCATTCAAAATGATCTGGACAAACTAGAGAAATGGTCTGAGGTAAACAGGATGAAGTTTAATAAGGACAAATGCAAATGCATTTAGGAAGGAACAATATGTTTCACACATACAGAATGGGAAGTGATTGTCTAGGAAAAAGTACTGCTGAAAGGGATTTAGGGGTCATAGTGGATGACAAGTTAAACATGAATCAACAGCGTGGCACTATTGCAAAAAAAGCAAACGTGATTCTGGGATGCATTAATAGGATGTTGTGAGCAGGACACGAGAAGTCATTCTTCCGCTCTACTCTGCACTGATTAGGCCTCAGTTGGAGGATTGTGTTCAGTTATGGGCACCACATTTCAAGAAAGATGTGGAGAAATTGGAGAAGGTCCAGAGAAGAGCAACAAAAATGATTGAAGGTCTAGAAAACATGAGTGATTTGGGAAGACTGAAAAAACTGGGCTTGTTTAGTTTAGAAAAGAGTAGACTGAGAGGGGACACGATAGCGGTTTTCACATATTTACAAGGGTATTATAAGGAGGAGGGAGAAAAATAGTTCTCCTTAGCCTCTGAGGATAGGACAAGAAGCAATGAGCTTAAATTGCAGCAAGGAAGGTTTAGGTTGGACATCAGGAAAAACTTCCTGCCTGTTGATAAACACTGGAATAAATTGCCTAGGAGGGTTGTGGAATCTCCATGACTGGAGATATCTAAGAGCAGGTTAGACAGACATCTGTCAGGAATGATCTAGACAGTGCTTGGTCCTACCGTGAGGACAGGGGACTGGACTCAATGACCTCTTGAGGTCCCTTCCAGTTTTGATTCTATGTATTTCACAATTAATAAATATGTGGTTGCTTTTATTAAGAACGTTACATCGTTTGTATTTGACTTATTTGATTTGTGTCATGATTGCCTCCACATATATTGCAAACAAATTTGGCCTTTGACAGTTATTTCACCCTTTTGCATTCTGTCTTTTTCTTAGCATGTACTTTCAGTGAACTTGTTTGTTTGTTTTTTCTATTTGCAAACACTTTAATTCGGGAAACATAGTTTTCACTAATCCAGTAACTGCCCACTATCTTTTGAAAAGTCAAGGTCATTTTTCACAATAGCCTGGCTTTGATATGGTTATTGATTATACCACAAATAATTCACTCTGTAATAGAGTATGTTAGTTAACTGTGCAAATAAATTAGATTTATTACAGAAGTTGGTAACATAATGGTCAGTAATCTCACTTGACAGCTAGTTTCTTGTAAGAAAATGTACCTTTCCTATGAATCTAAATAGTCTTAACTTTTTTGCATCACCAATAGTTTTTCAGTTTTCTGCTTACTCCCACTGGAATATCATAGGGTGTGTCTACACTACAGTGTTATTTCAAAATATCTTATTTTGAAATAGTTATTTCAAAATAAGATATTTTGAAATAACGCGTCTACACACAAAATGCATTTTGAAACAGCATTTTGCTATTTCAAAATAGCACGTCCACACTGAGTGGATGCTGAATTGTATTTAAGCCCGGCCGGAACCAGGTCCGGCAGGGCATCAGGTCGGGAGTTACTTTGTGTGGCTGCTGCCTGAGGCCATCTGAGGTCTGTGCTTAAAGGGACCCTCCTCCCCCCCCCGGACAACCGGTTCTCAGGTTTCCCTGCTTGCTTGCCTACCTTGATGAGGGACAGCAAAGCATTTTGTCTCTGCGTGCTCTGGTTGCCCTCACTCGGGACATCACAGCACTCTGCAACATGGAGCCAGAGCTGCCCCTGAGCACTCTGGTGATTCTCTTGGATGCGTTGCTGCGAACCTGGCTGCACTTTCTGCAGGCTGCCATCCGGGAGGTCCATCGGAGTGTTGTCAGTATCCAGGAGGCCCTGCAGGAGAGCTTCCACCCTGAGGAGCACTAAGAGCTTCCCGGGGTCTGCCCCACTGAGGGCTTGTGCCTCATTCCTTCCTCACATCCTTCCACTTACCCCTCCCTAACCCCCCTTCCTGATGTCAAATAAAATACACGTATTTTCATGAACACAAACGCTCTTTATTTAACAAAACTGGGGCGGGGGGGGGGGAATGAAACTCTGGTGAGACTGGGGAAAGGAGGTGGGAGAGGGGAGGAGAGAGTGTGGGAGAGGGGAGGGGGAAACCTGGGAGAAGGGAGCTGGAAGGGGGAAGCAAGGGGAAGAAGAGGGAGGGGAAGCTCAGGGTTGGGGGTCTCACCGGACCAACTTGATTTTCATGAGAACCTGCTCCTGGGTTTGCATGTGGCCTTTGGTGGCCAGGCTGGCATCTATCCTGCCATAGACAGCCACATTCCTCCATCTAGTGTGGAGATCATGGGCATTGGGGGCATCCCCCCAAACCTGAATAAGGTCCTGATATCCACCCTGGACCAGGAAGGCGCCTGCCTTCTCCGGGCCCTGGCAGACTCCTGGGAGCTGGCAGACTGCTCCTGGGGAGTGGTGGAGGGCCTGGCTGCCAGTGGCTTGCTGGCTCATGTTTTGGGACCACTGGGTCAGGGGCAGTGACTGCTGGCTTTGGGCTGGCAGGCTTGGAGCTGGCACAGGCACTGTGGCCAGAGTCTACCCCTTTAAGGGCTCCGGGGAGGGGGGAGGGAGAGGAGTGTTCTTGCTTTAGGCCAGAGTGGCCACCAGGGCACCCTGGGAAGTGCTGGAGGCCCCCTATTTCGAAATAAGTGTCTACACAGCACTTATTTTGAAATAGCTATTTTGAAAATGGCATTATTCCTTGTGGAATGAGGTTTACCGATTTTGAAATAGGCCCTCTGCTATTTTGAATTAATTTTGAAATAGTTGTTTGGCTGTGTAGACGCTAGTAAAGTTATTTCGAAATAACGGTTATTATTTCGAAATAACTTTGCTGTGTTGACATGCCCTTATAAATTTCATTGACTCTAGGACTGATACATGTGACTGAAATAAAGAGCACAGAATAACACAGCTATACAAGAGCTTATAATATCAGTTCAAGCACATCGCTTCACGCCTTTACTATGCGCAGCTCAATGAGTTAGCAGAAAAATCACGATAAGTAGAAAAGAACTTGTTAAAAACCCAAACCTGGTGCTGTGAGAGGAATCATATATATTTCACAATATATGTCACAATATATATCTCAGTGATTTCTGGTGATTACCAATTTAGAGAACTTGTGGACAGAAGGACAAAATCCTTAGTGTCAACATTTTTGTTCTATTATATATAGGTTCTTATAACATGCTCATCATCATAGTATCTCAGACCCAGATCGACAAAAGTATTTAGGCTTCTAACTTCCATTGATGTTATGTGTTTGTTCTCTCATCCTCTCCCTGGGGAAGATATGTATGCAGCTGTGTGTTTTGTTTTGGATATTTTTTATAATATATTTACGTTGCATACAATGTGTATATGAGTATGTATTGATGTAGATAGGGAGATAGATATGGTGTTATATATTTATATTAGAGTAGGTTAGAGCCTTGCACTTAGAAGGTCGTGACGTTTGGGATGATCCTTTGTCCCACCCTGGGAAAGAAGCTCTGAGTTCTTTCATCCAGCCAGCTTCTTGAGCCAAGGAAAATTAACTCTGAACAGTTGCAAAAAACTTTATATTCCAGGAAACTGGAAAAGAGGAATTACTACAATAAAAATTCCAAATAGTTACTCCCATTGCAAGTGGAAGAGCATATTCAAGCAAAGTGTGGTTGGCATTCTGTCACTATATCATTTACACCACGGCTGTATGTACATCATAACTATCCCTTTGGGAAGTCTTAACCATCCCTTGGGGGAAGGAACAAAAAAAATGTAAACAAAGCCAAGGAAGACACTGAGGCTATGTCTACACAGCAGAGTTATTTCGGAATAACATCAGTTATTCTGAAATAACATAGTCATGTGTACACAGCAAGCCATTTATTTCAAAATAAATTCGAAATAACGGGCTCCTTACTCTGACTTCTGTAATACTCATTGTATGAGGAGTAAGGGCAGTTGGGGGAAGAGTGCTCTATTTTGAAATAACTGCCGAATAGACAACATCAAAAGTCGAAATAAGCTATTTTGACGTAAGCCATATAATTAGCATAGCTCAAGTTGCATAGCTTATTTCGAGTTTACCCCTGCTGTGTAGATGTGTCCTGACTGGGTTTTTTTTAGTATGTCCAAAATGTTATTGGCAGATATAATACATGTACACCCAGGAAATAAGAAACTCCAAGAGCAGTAAACATAGGTTCCAGTTGGCAGATCCACCTTAGCAGCTGAAAAGGGCAAGGGAGAAAGATCTGTTTTGGGAACATGAAGCACATGTGATCAGAAAGCTGTAGAGATCCAGAGATAATAGTTGTTCACAGATGTCCAGTAAAAGACATAATAATCTTTTTATTTGTCAAGGATATTCAGGTTGTCTATTTCTATCTTTGTGTTTTATTAGTGTATTCTGTTTATTTTTATTGATGTTTTGATTGATATGTTTTCTTTGCAATTAATTTTTAAAAAAATGGGATCCCAAGGAGAAATGTGTTAGCTCTAGCTTATGCGATTTTTATATGTGTACAATCTTAATTCACCACCATTGTACTTATTAATTAGGATACAGTCTTTAGTTACATGATCTCCTGCTATATATTCCACAGGATTGCTGCCACTTTCAGGGCAAAGGATGACGCAGCTCAGGGGGATGAATCAGGGCTGTGTAGTTAAATGAAGCTGTTGCCTGTAGGAACTCTGCCTCATTTGCTACAGAAATTGGAAGGCTGTAATGAATGGGGTATGGGATTAAGAGCCAATCCCATGGAAAAGACCATGCTGTCTTATATTGAATTTCAGCGGGACTCTACTACACATGGTATAGACAAGTGTAGTAGAGTCCGGAGCTAGGTAAGTGGAGCTAGGTAAGACATTTAACCCGAACAATTTACAGATGGACATTAATTGTGTGCTCCTTTTTTTTTTTTTTTTTTTTTCTGAATTCCTGACTTGACATCCTGGGTTCAGATGTGCAGAAATGCCAGACATTGACTAGTCAGTGGGAGATGGGCTTTCAACATAGCAAATGCTACTATGTACTCCGAAAATATCAGGTCCTAGAGGTCTCAAATTCAGCACCCAAACGGAGTGGACACTTTTGACTTTAATCTCTCTGAGCTGGGTGAGCGGGCATGTGACTTAAGAAGAGTCTATAACACGTAGGTGAATTGGGGGGGGGGGGCTGGTGAATTAGGGTTTCACAGATAACCATAATCCTGGCCTTTCCTAACTTTGGACTGTTTGACTTTGTACCCCCCTCCTCCCCGCAACGCCCCTTTAACTGTCTGGGGAGCGGGGATAAGAGGAGAGATTTATGGATGAGGCCTTAGAGCAGGGCAGCAACACCCCCTGGGAAGTTCAGCTCGTTTCTCCCAACAGCCCCAGCCCCAGCCCAGGGAGCCTGACCCCTGCAGGGTGCATTGGAGGAGCCGTGCCGGGGCGCTGGAGGTGTGAGGGGTCAGGGAGCTGGGCGGCAGGCGCTGGAAGAGGCTGAGCGCGCGGCTGGGTGGGGCGAGGGCGCGGTGTGAGTCTCCCCCCAGCCTCGCCCGGGCTCCGCGGCACTGGGGCGCCCTAGGTCCGCGCGTCTCGCTCCTCCCTCTGCTCCAGCGGCGGCAGCCTCCCTCCGGCTGCTCCTCCCGCCGCCTGCCAGTCCGGCGCTGGGGGGCTGGCTCGCTGCCGGCGGGTGCAAAGCAGACGGGAGCAAAGAGGATGCAGCCACCTCCTCCCGCCACCCCGGTGCCGGCTCCGGTAGCCGCGCTGGATCCCACAGGTGAGTCCCCACCGCTGGGCACCGGGGGGGCGGGGGCCGGGCAGCTGGAGCCGGGAGATGCTCTGAAGTTCGGCTCGCCCGGAGGGGGTTGCCCATGGCCGGAAACCGCTAGAGCCCGCTAAGGGTGTATAGGGGCCGTGGGCTTCTCTGCGGGGAGCACCGCCTCCTTCCCCTGCCTTAGCCGGGGCTCCTGCCGGCTCCAGAGTGCAGCCAAACCGTAACTTTCCTGCCCTGAGAGGACTGCAGTGCACATAAATCTATAGGAGGGGGGAATTAACTGGGGAGGCTTCTTTCTTCCGGCTCCCTCTACCCCCAAACCCTGTAGCTGTGCAAGGAGGTACCCCGGAGGAGTCGCATGCTGCTCAGACAGTCGGGGCACACCACCAAGCATTTTTTTCTTTTCCAAATGTCGCTCAAAAACAGCTTTTAAATGCAGCCGAGGTAGTTCTAGTTACTCGTGTGTGTGTGTTGCTTAATCTGCCAGGGAGGAAGATGCTAGGATGTAGCCAATACACTGAAAGCAATAAACTTTGTGAGGATTAGTGCATTCTGGATTTGACATTTCTCATGGCAACCTTATGAGGATAGCATGAAAGTACTATTTCCCCCCACCCCCGCGCCCCCACCCTATATTGCAAATCTTAATTTTTCACAGGGAAAGATCTATTCCCTGGTAATCTCTATGGAATGCAATGCTGAAGATTTGCCGGTTCTTTTATAAAGGCTTGCACTTGCAATGAGGGAAATTATTTCCTGCTCAGATGAAGCCCAACTGATCTCCTTCTAAGGACCTTCTTGGATAGCAGTCTGAAAGAAACATGACTGAATGCTTTACAACTGAAAGAGCAGTAGGGGAGAATGCAGACACGTTAATTCAGTTTGAAATGTAGAGTTTGTCATTTATCTTTTTAATTAGTACACTTAAAATTTTTTAAAAAGGAACCTAATCTATATGATATGGTACAGTACTCGACATATTGGTGGGTTGTAATAATCCCTCTCTACAAATCAAATGTTATTATTCTGCTTTTTCTTGTCACTCTCATTTAACACATTGGTATATTTAAAAAAATAACTTTATTTTTTCCATTTTAGCTGTTGCATTATTTTCAAGGAATCACTATAAGGATAATGGACCATAGAAATAGACTTGTGTGTGTATGTATGTGTATAGCGAATGTGGTAAAATATCCTTTTTTCAATTTGCTGAAAATTAATAGTTGCTATGCTTGAGCAGTTTGGAGTGTCAGCAGATCAGGGTATGGAGTTAGTTTTGTCTCTTTCTCTCTTATAGAAGGTTTATGACTACGATGGGAGTAGTCAGCAATAGATGCAATTCTGCTCAAACTTTTGAATGTTGCTGTTGTAATACCTGGATGACAATTGTTTTTTTTTTAAATATTTTTATATTACAGTTGTAATTGCCTCATTGCTATACGAGGCTGCCTCTGAAGAGTTTTGTTTTCTGTTCCTAAATGTATAGTTTGTGTCTGAAAATACAAATGAAATGTAAAAGAGAGATTAAATATTTCATTATTTCCTCAAAGTTCTTTAAAGTCAAGTTAATAAAGTATTAGGGCTAATTCTTGTATGGTGTTCAGTGTGGTGTATGGAGATCTTGCCTTTACCAAAGATCAGCACAGATGTCAAAAAGGATGTATTAGAACCTTTTATATTTTTGTTACATGGGAGTTTTAAGAAAACAGGGAATAAATGATAACATCAAAGATTTATTTAGGATATTCTCTATGTGATGTAAGTTTTTATTCAGTTAAACTTTCATTTTATTTATTGATTAGCTAGTCATTTAATTATTTATTGGTGAAACAATTGTTGCCAAAGCAACGAAGACATAGTGATACTTCACTATACTATAGCCAAACTGTTTACAGTACAAATACAGGGTTTTTTTAAGGTCTGCTCAAAAGCTTAGCACCATTTTTAAGGACTATCCTACACAATATACTCATGGGCTCTACAACAACGCAAATACATAATGGAGATAAGTCAGCACTGATAAAAGCTGCTATCTTGTGCTTTGAAACAAATCAACTGCAACTGCATATGGTTTAATTAGTTTTAGCACACTGGACACATCAAGCATTTAATCAGAAAAGAAGGCATCACCAAAAGCAGGTCTGGTATCTCTTTTAAACATCTCAGCCCATCACATTTAGTTTTAGGAGGCAATGTACCATTAGTTCAATGTCATTAGTATTGCACATTTAAAAAAAATATATACAATGAAAAGTATAGGCAAGAAAGATATGGCATTGAAGTGAAGACTGGAGTAATGAAACATTATTAATTTAGCTCCAAAGACATACATATTTCATCCTTTAAATATTAGGCTCATAAGTACAAAATATAAGATGCAGAGTCTGTATTAGCCCTTTAGTATTATATGTTATATTATACAAGGTTATCTTGTATTACATGATTCTTTGTAACACTATGTAATGGAAAGCACTGAAAATGTAACCTTTCCCCCTTACAGTCTTTTCCCTACAGCTCAGGGATGTTAATATACATTGTGTACAACATTGGAGACAAGACTCTTCACATCTTCGTCACCTTGACTAGAGCAAGGTGATGAAATGGGGATGTACTGGGAGATCAGCAAGAGTGACTTGTGCTGTGCACTTCTTCTCTTGCCACATTCATTGCCTTTTATTTTTACCATTGACTTCCAATAGGCCTGCTTGTGGGAGACTGTTCATTGGTCTTAACAGGCGTCCTTGCCTCAGCAAAGCAAGGTGGATTTAGACCTTTTGGAGTTGGACTGTAGATTATAGATTTTATTTATTTTAGTCATGCCTCAGAGATCTCTTTTACTTCTTACACTTCCCATCACAGACCCACTCCATTCTAAAATGATACCTTCCCCTTCACAATCTTATTTTTAAAACTCTTGCCTTTAGCTCTAGGGTTGAATCATTTTACTCTGGCAGAAAGTGAACTAAGGCATTCCTATCAAATAGCACATCTTTTGTCAATGCGGACACACTCTTCCCACAAATAGATTTCAGTTGGCTGTTATGAAAAGGGAGCCTTCAATATATTTACCTCAATTCCTGACAAATAGACAAGGGTTCTCCTGACTCTGTTTCCCCATCTCTAGGTGGCTGAGAAGGGTTTGAACTTCTCCAAGTTCCTTCTATTGACTCTCTGGATGATCTGTATTTTTCTTACCAAACCCAACTATTATAGGTGTATATAAGCTTCACATGTCTTTCTCCTCCTGTCTGAGATACTAAGAGGAGGGGTTTCTATTTTCTAATCTCTTTGTCCTGAACGCTTTCTTTCTCCTGCCACGGAGGTGGTAGCACTGTGGTTTAGGGCCTCAAATAGTTACTTTGCCTGGTAAATGTACATTAACAGACCAGGGAGTGCTAGTCAATGTTCCCTATAATTTTTTTCATCCATGTGCAGAATACATTTTATTGTGTGCACTAAGGCATGTGCAGATGTGCACCACCAGTAGAAGCACATGCTGTGGGCACTTTGCAGATCAGCTGGGCAGCATTTGAATCTCTCCTGAGTGGCTGTCTAAGCGCTCACCTTACAGGGAAGTAGGAATGTTAAGAATTGTGTATCTGTGTGAACATGTGACTGCTAAAATTTTTAACAATTACATGTTTATGCTCTGGGGGGCAGGCTGGAGCTGGTGTTTATGGGGAGCTGACTTATAGAGAGGCAGCAGTGCAGGGGGCAAGTGGCTCTGTGGGAGCTGGTATGCGCAGGGAGCTGGCTCCTGCTTCCTCCCTCCCCGCACTCCGCATTAATGCCTCTCTATCAGAGGCAGCAGCACGGAGGGCAGGCAGCTCCCAGGGCCGGACTAAAGGGTGGGCGAGCCAGGCAGCTGCCCAGGGCACCAACCGATGGGGGGCGCCTGATGGCAGCTGTAAGAGGCACGCGGTGTCCCTTATAGCTGCCATCAGGCGCCGCGCGGCCGGCTCCTGCAGCACCGGCCCCCCCATCCCCACGGTGCCGGCCAGCAGCGCCCTTCCCCCTATGGCCGTGAGGCCCTGCACGGCCAGGCGCGGCCCGCCCCGGGCTGGACGCCAGCAGCGGTGGCTGGGCTGGGCTGGGCTGGGCAGTGCATGAGCTGTGCGCCCCAGGGGCGGGTCCCGGGCTGCGCGCCAGTGGCTGTGGCTGGGCAGCGCATGTGCTGTGTGCCCCGGGGGCGGGTCCGCACATGAGCTGTGCACCCCGGGGCGGGCCCGTGCACCCTCGGGGGGCCAAAATGGCTCGGGCCAGCCCTGCCTGCTCCCCCAGGCTGCTGCCTCTGTGGGAGGCAGTGGGGTGGGGAGTATGGGGCTCCATGGCTTAAAAGTCAGCTCCCCACAGGCACCGCCTCCCCCTTTGCTGCCTCTGATACAGAGGCAGCAGGGGGAGGGGACAAGGGAATGCATGTAATCGTTAGGATTAACAGGTAAGCCTGGTCTTACCAGTGAATTGTTCAGACAATTATATGCTAACATCCCTACAGGGAACATGGTGCTAGTGGGATTACTGCTTTTCTTGGACAGTTTAAGACCATACCTGGAGGAGTACAGATTAATGATGTGGAAGTTAGCATTATTGATCTCCTTCTTGGATTTTTATACAGTATCCATCACTGTGGTGTCTATGCTTTGTTATCACATTGCCAGCCAAGATTGTTGAGGAAAATTACCAGCACAATGTAATGCCATTAATAATTTGTGACAGTCCACATTTGATTCTTGATTCAAGCAGAGGTTTTAGTAAAGACAATTCTGCTGAGAAGACTTACCTTTTGTTTGCTTGATTCCTGTAATGCTAAGATACTAATAGAAAATGAGGGCCATCCAGTGAGGGCCAATTTAATATTTTACAACTCCATCTTGGTTTACTGTGCATTAGTTAACAGGGTCTGACTAACTGCTGCTGAGAGTGACTTCAGCAGTAACAGGTTGGATAGTTAATAGATTTGATAAACAACCTCCTGTCCTTGTAGGGACTAGCTACATTGTAAAGGAGTTTGACCCTAGAAAGAACTGACAGCAATATTACCTCCTTCCTTTCCTCATTGTTCCAAGGGCCACTTTAATTCATGGCTGACACTCTATGGGAGCCCTTGCCCATGGAGACTGACTGAGGCATATGCTGTATCTAACCCTAGAATCTTTTCCCAAAGTATCATGGGAATACTTACGACTGTGCAATTTTGAATTGCTTTTGGCTGCACGTAACTGAAACTGAATCCTTCCCGCCTTGCGATGGGTAGGTATATTAAAAGAAAATCCCAAACATATTGCAGCTGCTCTCTAAAAAACAAAAGCAATGGAAAAATTTGGAGATGGCAGTCAATAAAACTGTAGCAAAAGGGAAGTAATAATGTTTTGCACTTGTAGCACATTCATCTGAAGATCTCAAATTGCTTTAGAGATAAGTCTAATCAACATTTATCAGGCAAAGGACTTAGTTGAGGCTCTAAACCACACGAACAGTTCACATTATCTGTGTATGTAGTTCAGGATGAAAAACACTAGGCACATTTAACTTAATATTATCTTAACAGAATATTAATATTTATCTCAGCAAACTCCAGGGCTGCAATATATGTTATAGCCTGGGCCACTGGAGTATTAGAAATGCTGAGTGTTGTAGGTGGATCGAGTAGCGTTCTTTTCCTGAACTGTTTGTCAAAACTTGGCTTGTGGAATTCATTGAGGCACTTGGTATTGTTCAGACTGTGTGTATGTGTGTGTGTAAAATATATATATATGTCTTCATGTCATTTTTCAGGGCAAGGCCACATGTGGTATTGTAAATTTATGCATCCAAGTCCCACAGATGTAAAGTTATACAGTACAGACAGTTTTGAAAAACTATCTGTTTTTAAAAAAAAAAAGTTTGTTTTACAAGTGATTTTTTTGATTACTGGGAACTTTACACACATACACAGTATATGTTGTATAAGCCAAATTGTGTGGTAGCATATACATTAGGGTCCATTTAGAACATAATACATTTCTGTGTTCTTTTTGGAAAAGTGCTGATTCTGGAGAGCACTTGAGACTTCATTTTATTTTTTGGTGTGATTTTGCTGGTTTTGGAGTGTTGTGTGGGTGAGGATTCAGAATTCAGAACACTCGTTTGACCCTCAAGCTTGTCACATTGGAGTTGTGCCCCATTTCTCCTCTTTGAAATATGACTATCCTAATTTTGTGTATCAATATTTGATGTTTTTTCTTAAACTTCAGCTTCTGGAGTCATGGGATTATGCAAGAATTTCAACTTTCCTTTAAAAAGGGTTTCTGATTCTTATGGTTTCAGAGAAAAATTGAAAATGTGAAATTTAAGAGCTGAAAAACAAGAAGGCAGAGACAACTCCTTGTATGTTGGGGTGCATGGACTATTCCACAGTGGACCACCACAGATTAAACCATAATTATCAAAAGCTGAAAGAGCTGGGTCACAAATTGGGGAGGAGATGGCTGGAGTCACCTGAATTAATTTCTGATGGTCTGTTGTTTTCTTCAGTAAAGCGGAGCATATTTCATACTGAAGAAAATGTTTGACACATTTACTGGTTCTGTTTAATGAATGTCAACAAACATCATAACTTTTATATATGTATTCATAAAAATTGATTAATTGGCTTGGAAAAGTAATCTATTCTGTGGTTAGGGATTTGCAATTAAAAAACTGAGCTAAGTTCCTCAGTTTTACTTAGTGGCATGAGTCACATTGTATTGCATATGTTCCATGACTGGCTCTCTGTTTGCTATTTGCTCTTCTGATTTTTTTTTCACATTTGTCCACAGCGGACTCCTTCTCTTTAATTTATTTTGAATGTTAGGAGGGTACATTTTTAGTAGGGATGTCTACATGTAGTCGATTGTATGATTAACCATTAAGTCTAGGTTTATCGGTTAATCTCATTGACTACACGCATCCCCCAGCTCCTTGCTGCCTCTGTATTAGAGGCAGGGAGGCATGGGAGCCAGTGCCCTTGAAAAGCAGTTCCCCATTAGCACTGGATCCACCTGTCCCCTTCCACCCCCATGCTGCTGCTTCTGAGAGAGGCAGCAGCGCAGAGAGTGAGGGGGGGCAGGTTGGAGCCCATATGCACGAGGAGCCAGCTTTCAAGCATGCTCCGCAAATGTGCCAGCTCTGCAGACCTGTCTGCCCCCTCTTGCTACCTCCTACAAAGGCAGTGAGGGGGGGTAGGCAGGAGCCAGTGCTGGGGTGAGCCAGCTTAAAAGCCAGTTTCTCCCAGCACCAGCTCTGTGGTGCTGCCTGCCCCCCCGCGCTGCTGCCTCAGTCGGATAGAGGCAGCAGCGCAGGGGTGTGTGGAGGGGCTGGAGAGGCTGCCGCAAAGCAGCTTCTGTACACGGCAAGTCTGGGCCCACAGCAGTCAGACGCTGCTTCATGGAAGCAGTCCCTATCTGTGGGGGGTCTGCATTCCCTGTGGACAGAGGCTGCTCCACATCCCATGGAGCAGCCTCTGTCTGTGGTGGGCCCAGACTTGCTTTGGGCAGAGGCTTATTCCCTGTTCATGTCAGGTCTGAGCTCCCCGTGGATAGAGGCTGCTTCACAGCAGCAGCTCCTGTCCGCAGGGGGTCTGAGCTCCTCTGTATCAGAGGCAGCAGCGGGGGGTGGCAGGCAGCCAGTCTGCATGGGGAGCTGGTTTTTAAACTGGCTCCCTGCATGGACTGGTTCCACCTGCCATCTGTGCTGCTGCCTCTCTGATAGAGAGGCAGCAGCACAGGGTGGAAGGGGGCTCCCTGGGAGTGGGGCTGGGAGCGCATTGGCTGCTTTCCCCGTCCCTGAATTCTACTGAATAGTCATGTAACTGATAACATTTTGTGCGCTTACCCAACTATTCAATTACACTACATCTAACATCCTTAATTTTTAGATAATAATGATTTATTGTATTTTTTTAAATGCGTCTTTATGGAAATTTGGTGAGTTATGGGCAGGTACTCTATAATAATAATTTGCCTCAAATTTAAAACAAGAAAATAATAAGCTTAAATTCCTCAGAGCAGGCTGTAATCTTTCAGGGGTACCTGAATCCAAATCCAGATGAAATTAAACACATTTTACAGAACAGTTCTTGTTAATTAAGAGTGTAAGTATGATATATTACTATCTATTAGCTGCATTATAGCTTTACTTCAAAAGACCCTGATTAGTTTGCTTATCTGATGAATACAAAGAGCAAATTTTTTTTTTCATGATAACAGAGCCATGCTTCTGCTAATCTTCTTTAAAATGTATGTATTTATGTGTTGTCCACATAGATCCAATGGGAGTTTTGCCTAGGTAAGCATTGTTTAAGGTCTGCAGGATTTCTATTACAGATGTGAATAACAACTTCATTACAAGATTTATCACAGATAACTGAAAATATTATCGTCACTTCCGCTTAGTAAAACACCATCTTGTACTTGTGTACAATGTATTAAAGTCTACTACGCTCCAGCTAATTTTTATATAATTTAAGAGCCTCTCTCTCCTGCGAAGCCTTAGTCCCTGGTGGAAGAAAGGGTTAAAAATGACAAAGGTAGAATGACCACTTACTTCACACTTATACTGCCAAGATTTCAGTGAAAAGCTACTTTATATGTTTCCCCCAACAGGGCAATTTGCAAAACGAAAGAAGACTTCTCTTTGGTTCACAGTTTCTCTGCTGGTAGTGTCTGTCTTCATCCTGACGATAGGGCTTGCAGCTACCACAAGAACTGAAAATGTTACTGTTGGAGGATATTACCCAGGAATCATTGTGAGTACAGAAATGTATTTTAGATTAATCCACTATCACTGAGACACTTACGGCATAGCATCTACAATTTATGGGAAAAAATGCAAATCCTGTTGCATTACTGGTGAGGGAAAAACTAAGTACAGGTTGGGCATCCCTGGTCCGGCACTAGGGTTGCCAGGTGTCTGGTATTCACCCGGACAGTCCGGTATTTTCGCCTCCTGTCCGGTAAAAAAATTCAGAGAATACCGGACACTTAAATGTCCAGTGTTTTCTAATTTTTTTTTCCCCCGGCCAGGAGGCGAAAATGCCGGGCACCTGGCAACCCTACAAACACTCAGTGTCCGGCCTTTCCGCCCCCCCCCCCCCGATCCCCTTCCTGGCTCCCAACACCCCCAGCCCCCCCGACTCCAGACCCCATGCTTACCTGGTTCCGCAAGGCTGCCGGCACAAAATGGCTGCCAACCAAGGGGAAGCAATGCTTCCCCTGGGTCTTAGTGCTCAACCTCTCCCCTGTTCCCATCCCTGCAGTCACTCTTAAAGGGGCCATGCTGTTTTAATGCTGTTTTATTTGATGATCCCCCCCCCGCCTTTTCTTTTTCCTTCAACAGAATTTTTTCCCGGTGTTTTTTTGGGGGGGGGGGGCATGTTCGGTATTTTTGTTTCAACCATCTGGCAACCCTATCCAGCACCCTTGGGACCTGAGTGGTCCTGGATGAGGGAATTTGCTGGACCAGGGAATGTCCCCTGCCACTAGCCACCTCAGCCTGCTGACCCTCCTCTCCTCTGGCTCCTTTGGCCCCACTGCTGGCTTGGCTCCTCTGCCATAACTGCTGCTCCAGCCGGCATGGCAGCCCTGGCTCTGGCCCCACTACCAGGGCACCAGCCCCGCTGCTGGCCGGTACATAGCCCCAATCAAGCTGCTGACCTGCCGTGGCCCCAGCTGGGTTGCTGCAGCCCCGGCTCCGCTGCCACAGCCCCCAGTGGGCTTCCCCTATAGGGCTGCTGTGGCCAGACTGCCATGGCTCTATTCCTGCTTCAGTGGATCTGTCCCCACTGCTGGGCCAGCATGCAGCCCCCATCGGGTTGCTGAAGCACCACTCCACTGTCAGGTCAGCATGCAGTGACTGCCCCGGCCCCAGCTGGATTGCCAGTCTGCCCCTACCACAGCCCTACTACCGCTGCCAGGCTGCTGATGCCCGGCCCTGCTACTACCAGCCTTGCCTTGCCCCGGGCTTTCAGCTGCTGGACCTCCTGTCCCGGGGTTCTTTCGTCCAGCAACATCCGTGGTCCAGCTGGACCACAGAGGTTGTTGGAAGAGAGAGTCCCATTTTAGGGAGGTGCAACCTGTAGCATAATGTTCAGATCTAGTTCTATTATGTTTTGATACAGATGTAGATCCTAACCTTGCAATTTGTGCATGGCAGCAGACCAAGGTGCCATGTGGAATTCACTGAATTTAAATAGCTTTCTGCACAGGTGCAGAGACTTAATTTCAGGGACAGGCCATAATTTTACTGTATGACTTTCAAGCCATTTAATTCATTGTCACAACTTCAACTCATAACTGGACTTGTAAATAATCATTTAGTACAAAAAAGAATACAAATACTACTAAATATTCTGCTTTTAACTAATTCAAAAGGTGGTTTAAGATTGATTTTAGTTTCATTGACTTAAATAGAATGGATCATTCACGTGCTTAAGTACTCTGCTGAACTCGAACCCGAATGACTTTCAGTGTGATATTTTGTTGATAATATAATCATAATTTTAAGAAGAGGAGTGGGTATGTGTTGATAATTAGGCATAAATTTTGCATTGCCAATCATTTGTATATTAGAATTGTTCTTTCTAACTAAGTTCTCTTATATTTCAAAGTCATGCTGAAAACATATTTGTTAGAAGGATTAATTTTAGGGTACTAATCTATAATAAGTGGCATTTAAAATGGAATTAAAATCAGTTCCAGGAATAAAATTTTAAAAGAATTCATTGTCTTTGGATCGTACTAAAATAAGTAGACTAATGCAATGGTATTATTGTTACATCATTATTTGTAATTGAAATTAAAACATTAAAAAAAAAAAACTTTCTATGGTCACTTCCTTGGAGGAAATTTAATGGGTAATAAGTAATAAAGTTCATGTGCACAAACCAGTTAATTGCTGCAATTAGTTCATTTTAGGGAGAAAATATCTGTGTACTAAACAGAAAAAAAATATTTTGCTCTAGACCATTTATTAAAAAATGAAGTCCTGTTTAACAGGCTAACGGAATATCTAAAAATGATCAGAATGGTCTGAAAATGAAACGTTTTATTAATGATTTTTTTCCCTCTATTTCATTTTAAGGCTATTAAAGCTGATGAAATTTTGTAAAAGCAGGGTCATATTTTGCATATTTTCGGCTGGTCATCGTAGTAACTGGGAAAGAGCAATGCTTAGTACATCGATGTCACCTGTACTGATACAATGACAAGTTCTGATAGAGTGGGTTCTCAGGCAGCTTCAATTCCCATTGACTTGAGTGAGAGCTGAAGATGCTAAGCAACGTGTGGAAAAATTATCCAAGAGGAGTATTCCCATACCTATTCTGTTCCCATTTTTCCTTCACTAGTAACATTTTGTTCAGAAAGACTGACTAACAATTCCTTTCCTACTGTGTGAATGCAGCAGACAACACATAGATTTATGGTACATTAGTTTAGGAAGTATCAGAGCAGCTGAAAATGAACACATTTGTAAGATAACATTATGGTTTTTCATTCTTAGTGTGATAAACTAAATGTTTATTTTTATGGAGCAATGAAAAATAAAACTGCTCGTGAAGAGAGAAATTTAAATTGGAATTAAAAAATGGGGAATGGTGGCCTGCTCTCATGGAATTCAGTAACTGCGCTCTTACTTCAGTGGGACAGGAGGGCAACAAGTGCACAGTAAGCTTAACTCAAGTGATTTTGGTCTTTTAAAAAATATTATCTAAAATGACATATTCCTCCCCCCCCCAGTTCTCTTAACACTAATGAGCCTACTTCTAACACGCACAAAACATTAGTATTTGTAGAACTATGGACTTAGTAATGTATTCTGTCAGTGAAAAATTCTCTTTATCCACATCTTTAGTTTATATTAATGATCAGCTTTAGTGACCTCAGTCCCCCAGATGGCTGATGTAGGTAGACTTCTGTGCCCACATGGAGTTCCTCTCAAAGTTTATGGCATTCTGCATGGGCTCCGGGTCCAACCTGTACCATGCTGCTTGTAGGATCAGACCCAGCGCTTGTTCAGAACAAACCGAAAAGACTAGTCAACCAACCAACCGAATAGAACCCTTACAACTCCCCTCCCCTCCGTAAGTTTTGTCTGTGTTTTGTTTATTACAGTAGCACCGAGAGTGCGACTGAAATCAGAGCTCTGTGGTGCTAGGCAGTGGGCAGACAAAGACAGCTCCTGCCCCAAGGAGCAAACTGTCAGACTTGACAAGGCAGTTGAGGGATGTGACATACAAACAGCAGGAACTTGGTGGTGGTTTACAAACACCTTTATCTGTGCTGTGATTATTTTTGTGCGGTCTTTATTTATCCTTTTTGTTTTCCCTATAGGTGCGTCTACACCGCAGGGCTTAGCTCAATTTGCGCAGCTTATTTCGAGTTATGTCAATTGCGTAGCTTGTTTTGAAATTGGGAGCATCTACACAGCCCTTATTTGGAAATAGAGCACTCTTCCTTTGACTTCCCTTACTCCTCGTACAATGAGGGTTACAGGAGTCCGCGCAAGAAGTCCTCCAGCTTGACAGAATTTTGACACTATTTCAAAATAACTGCCTGCTGTATAGATGCGAACTAAGTTATTTTGGAATAGTGCTTGTCATTTCGAAATAATGTTGCAGTGTAGACGTACCCTGTGATGGCAGTGGGGTTAAGGACTGTTAAAAGGGATTCAATGAACTGAAAGGCAGAAAGAGAAGACATTGAAGTTGAAGTGTGCGGAAGGAAAAAAAGAAAGCATGGAGGGAAGGTGGAGAGAGGCTGAGGTAAAGGAACCATGCAGAAGTAAACAGTCAGCACAAGGGGAAAGATTTCCACAAGAAAATCTGGGAAAAGAGTCTGAGGACATCATTAGCCTGCCAAGATCCCTGATGCAGCTGCGTCTGTGTTTGTTGCTGGCTGATCTTTGGTTTGTTCCTCCCAGCAATTAATCTTTTCCCCAATCCCACATAGGGCCAGGAGTGGGTCTGATTCAAGAGGAGTCCTGGATGGAAGGAGCAACCTGGCTGAGTCTTTTTTTCCCCCATCCTCCTTTCCCCGCTACCCCATATTAAGCTGTATCTGCTGCAGCTGCCTCTGTCTGCTTCTGGCTGGTTCTTCCGGCTGTGGGAGCTGTCCCTACAATTCTGGCATTGAGGGTATTTCTCCTCTGTAGCTGGGAAATGTGATTCTCAGCATGAATAGAAAGGCTCATGCTAGCTCAGCTTGTTACATTATAAGAAGCACATGAGATTTTTTTTTTATGGGAAAAGGCAATGTGCTGCAAATATTGAGACTACAATGTAAAAAGCATGTGCATTCATTCACACACACACACCAATCCTGCCAATGTTGTTATATTTACCAGTCTGTGGCTTGGACCAATCTAATGGCTGGTTAGATTGGGCTCAAATGGGGGAGCCGAGTTCAGTCAATCACAATTCTGATGCTCTGAGACTGTTGCTTGGCAGGATGAACCCAAAGTACCATGCCAGACACCCCATCTTGTATAGTCGTTGTCTCCAACCAGTTCTAAAGCAGTAGCCACTATAGTGACCACTGCTATAGCAAACTAGCCACATTCAACCCACCACATAGCCACATGTGCCTAGTGGCTACTGTGTTGGACACCACATTTTATTGGAATCTCTTTTCATGCAAGTCTGTGGATTTTGCTGCATCATGTTGTAATCAGTCACTTTGCATCATATGTTTATCTGGAGATCATTTTAATTGTTCTTTAACATCTGTCTGCAGCTTTTCTGGGTGTTGCCCTACCCTGGTTTTAATGGGATTTCTTATTTTCACACATTGGGAGTGCTTGCTTCTAACTGTAGGGTCGTCAATTATGACAGGAGTGTTTGTGACCTTCTCGCGCCTCTGAGATACTGGTGCCCCCTTTTGGTACAGCTGAGCTGAGAGACAACTTTCAAACGTCTCTAAGGGTATGTCTACACAGCAAAGTTATTTCAAAATAACAGCTGTTATTTTGAAATAACTTTACCAGCGTCTACACAGCCAAACCGCTATTTCGAAATTTAATCGAAATAGCAGAGGGCTTATTTTGAAATTGGTAAACCTCATTCCACGAGTAATAGCGCCAATTTCAAAATTGCTATTTCGAAATAAGCACTGTGTAGACGCTTGTTTGGAAATAGGGGGCCTCCAGCCCTTCCCAGGGTACCCTGGTGGCCACTCTGCGCACAACCAAGAAAACTCCTCTCCCTCCCCCCCTTCCTGGAGCCCTTAAAGGGGTAGACTCTGGCCACAGTGCCTGTGCCAGCTCCAAGCCTGCCCACCCGGAGCCAGCAGTCGCTGCACCTAACCCAGTGGCCCCAGCATGAGCCAGGCAGCCAGTACCAGCCAGCCCTCCACCACTCCCTCGGACCAGTCTGCCAGCTCCCAGGAGCCTGCCTGGTCCAGTGCGGAGATCAGAAACTTAATTCAAGTTTGCGGGATGCCTCCAATGTACATGATCGCCACACTAAATGGAAGAACGCAACTGTCTACAGGCAGATGGCTGCCAGCCTGGCCACCAAAGGCCACATGTGAACCCAGGAGCAGGTTCGCATGAAAATAAAGGAGCTGCGGCAGGCGTATGCCAGGGCCACAGGGGGGCAGCTCCAACCAGGGGCAGACCCAGACCCCTGTCCCTATTTTGATGCCATGGACTGCATCCTGGGGCGCAGGATGGTCTGTGCCCCCCAGGTGGTCATCGACTCTGGGGCAGAGCTTGCTGCCTCCTGCTGCTCCAGCCCCTGCTGCCTCCCCAGCTACCACTCCTCCTCCCATTCCTTCTTCCTCCCCACCCTCCCCACACCCCCAGGGACGCCGAGGCCCCCTCACCCACGGTGCTGGGAGACAGTTGGGCTGGTGAGACCCCCAACCCCGAGCCCTGAGCTTCTCCTTCCCCTTCCTCCCATTGCCTCCCCCTGCCAGCTTCCTCCTCCCAGGTTTCCCCCTCCCCTCTCCCCTCTCTCACCTTCTTTCCCCAGTGTCACCTCAGCTTCATTCCCCCCCCCATAGGCGTGCGCAGCACATTTCATTAGGGTGTGCACCCAAAGAATTTTTTTAAAGTGTACTTTGACCCCCCCATTAGCCACACCCCTGACCCCTGTTAGCCACGCCTCTGGAGGTAACCCTCTCTGGGCAAGATAGGCATAGGACCAAAAGTAAAAAGTGTTATGTGACACGCCCCCCCCCCCAAGGACTTCTCCCATCATCCTCCTACCAATAGGGATTAGTTTGGCCCCCACCAACCCCCCCCATGCAAACTATCCTGCAATTGCATTAACCCAATGTGTGTGACATTAACTCGGGGGCAGAGAGGCTGGAGGAAGTGTTCCCTCTAAGAGTTTCCTCCCATGAGCAGAATGAATTTTGTGTTGTGCACCAGTACTGAGTTCATGTGGCTTGTTTGGATGTGCCATTGTGGCACCCAAGTTATTAATAAATATCTGCCTTTCCCCTCTGCTGCCATGTCTCCTCCCCTTGCTCCATCAACTCCCCTGGTGCCTGCTGCCCCTCAACCCCTCACCCTCTTCTGCTGTCCTGACTCCTGCCCTTCTCACTGCCCTCAGTCTTCCTGAGACCTGCCACCCTCCACCAGCCCTTCTCTCCCCCCTGTGCCCACTCCTCCAGTAGCCCCACTCTGATCATGTGAGCTACCCCTCTTCGAACACCTCCTTCTACCACACCTGCCCTGCCTCTCTCCTCTGGTGCTGGTCCCTCCCCTGCAGGTGTCTGCCCTTCTGCTTCACCCCCCGAATCCCCTGGCACCTACACCTTCCCTTACCCCTGCACCCTCCTGGTGCCTCCCCCTTCCCTCACTGCCCCTGCCCCCTTAGCCATTTTTTCCCTGATGCCCATCCCCTCACCACCCTCTGCCCCCATTCCCCTCATGCCCGTGTGCCCTCACACATGACTTGCTCCAACCCCACCTTCCTCATGCCTACCCCTTCTGCAAAGCCTTCTCCCAGCACCTCCCCCTCCAATCCCCAATGCCCTTACCTTCTCCTCTTCCAGCATCACCCTGTCCCCCCTCCCACTGACACCTCCCCTCCTGCCCTTTTCCTCATTGTCTCCACTTTGCCCCCTAGCATTTGTGTCTCCTCTACCCTGTCCCTTTGGTGCCTTCCCCTTTCTTTCCCCTCCCCCTCCGTACAAGCCCCTTCCACCCCTTCCCCTTTCTTCCTCCTCCACCCTCCCCCACCGCAAAAGCCCCTTCCTCTCCCACCCCTTCCTCTTATTCCCCCCCCCCTCCCCTTCCTTACCTTCAGCTTCTGCCTTACAGCTTGCAGGGCTGGAGTCAGAGCCAGCCCAAGCTGCAGGGCCGGGGAGGGGCACCCCCGGGGAGCTGCGTGGTGCTGCCGGGACAGGCGGGGGTGCCCCCGGGGTGCCACGTGGTGCTGTAGGGCGGGGCCCGGGCTGCAAAAATGGCTCAGGCCACCGTCTGTAGTCGGCCCCCAGCTGCTTTTGGAGCTGGGCCACTGGGTTTTAAAGTTCCTGGCATTTCCCCTCTCACCTGTTGCGCGGCGTTTGAGGAGGCTGCGCATGCGCTTTCTGTGCCCCACAGTGCCCAGTAGATGGCTGTGGGAATTTAAAGTGAGGGGCTGTGGCACTCTGTCACACATCCCCCTCTTCCTCCTGCAGCTGCTGGCCAGCCCCAGACATTAGGGTGTGCACACCCCATGTGCACGCCTATGCCCCCACCCCAGTTTTGTTCAATATAGAGGCTTTGCTGTAGTGAACAGGTGTCTTTTATTGTACAGCAGGAAGGGGGGTTAGGGAGGGGTAAGTGGAAGGATGAGAGGGAGAAATGAGGCACATCTCAGTGGGGCACCAGGGAGACTGTTACTGCCTGCAGAATGTGCTGCCAGGCTCGCAGCAACATGTCCAGGAGAAGCACCAGAGTGCCCGGGGGGGGGTCCGGCTCCATGCTGCAGAGTGCTGTGATGTCCTGAGTGAGGGCAACCAGAGCATGTAGAGAAAAAATGCTTTGCTGTCCCTCAGTGGGGCACCAGGGAGACTGTTACTGCCTGCAGAATGTGCTGCCAGGCTCGCAGCAACATGTCCAGGAGAAGCACCAGAGTGCCCGGGGGGGGGTCCGGCTCCATGCTGCAGAGTGCTGTGATGTCCTGAGTGAGGGCAACCAGAGCATGTAGAGAAAAAATGCTTTGCTGTCCCTCAGCGAGGTAGGCAAGCAAGCAGGGAAACCTTAGAACCGGCTGTCCGGGGGGGGGTCCCTTTAAGCACAGGTCTCAGATACCTTGTGTGGCTGCTGCCTGAGGCTAACTCCTGACCTGATATCCTGCCAGAACCAGTTCCGACCGATCTTAAATGCGATTCAGCGTCCTATCAGTGTGGACGCGCTATTTCGAAATAGCAAAATGCTATTTCGAAATGCATTTTGTGTCTAGACATGTTATTTTGAAATAAGCCATTTCAAAATAACTATTTCGAAATAAGATATTTCGAAATAACGCTGTAGTGTAGACATATCCTGACTAAGCACACATACTTCACTCATACCGAAACACTATCACTACAAATGCAGAATTATTTGTAATTACAAATCACACAGTTCTGAAACATCTATCACTTGCATCAGAAAACATACTATGACATAGGGCTGGGGTAGGCAACAAAACACAGTGGTTCACTAAAGTTAGCCCCTGGGAGGCTGGTTCCACTGTATTTACCTGTGCCTCTGTGGGTACAGGTGATTGCAACTCCCATTGGCCAAGTATTGCTGTCCTGACCTATGGGAGCTGCGGGAAGCAGCATGGAGCAGAATACTGCTCCCATTGGCTGGGAATGGTGATCCACAGCCATTGGGAGCTGCAAACACCTGTACCTGTGGGGAGACAGGTAAATATAGTGGCAGCGGCGCATTAGGGGCTAACTGTAGAGAATCAGATCTGGCCCCCAGACTGGTATTTGCCTACTCCTGACATATGGTGACCATAATCAGTCACTAACACTGTTCTGGTCTGTTTCTGCCTTGATATCACTGATAGACACAGGCAGCCTGTCTGATACATCTTTACCAACTGCACTAGGCCATTCCTTTCTGCTAGTCAGGCTGGTTGGTGGGGTACACCGAGGCACATTCCATTGCATAAGGATTATTATTATATTCCTATACAAACACTGGAATACTCATTTTAGCTTACATGGCTACAAGCTGAAGCTAGTACCTAAAAATGAGTGTGGCTATTTTGGCCCTAACAGAGACTCGGGGTAAACCACCCGAGTCCAAGCAGGCCCACCTCTTGGTTCAGGCTTGGATGGCGACCCGAAGCTATGACCTGTGCCACAATGGCCATGCTGCTATTTTTAGGACAGTAGTTCAAGCTGAGCTAGCTCAGGCCTGTCCACTATTGGTTGGAATCACACCTCTCAGTTGCAGTGTAGACATAATCTGGGAGGAAGGAGTAACTCAAGCTGAATCTTATTTCTTCCTCTCTTACCACTGGTGGTGTCTGTTTGCTGAGAGATTTACGGTAAAAGAAGCAATGGACTCTTCAACCATGCATCTTTTTCTTAGGGCCATCTTTTATAAAATTTTGTAATTTTAAAAAAGATAAACATTATGATTTTGGGGACTTGCATTAAAATAGAATATCTAGTTTCTGAAGATGTTGCCGTTGTCTCTCACATTGTATTCCTGGGTGAATGCTACACCAAAAAGTTAAATTTTTGCACCCAGCGCTTTAAAATGTTGCAAAAATCTGCATATTTTATTATTTAAAATAATGCAATATAATTACACTGGTTTCAATTATTTTGGTAATTTTATTTAAAATGCAGTACAGTGGGTGGAGAATGAAATTGGGGAGCACTGGAGGAAATCCCCCAACCCTGTCTTTCTAATGGTAATATAGCTATCCTTTACTTCTAGTTATTAGTCAACAAATATATGCAGCCATATGCTCAGTCTTACATCATAGGTGAGTGAGGGCTGGTGACTCAAACTCACAATTTATATTGACTACAGGCCATCTCTAGAAAGATCAGTAACAAACAGTTCATGGACCACATTTTGATAGGAATTTTTTTTCAGTCCAAAAATTTAGACCAGTTCTAATCTCTAAGGTACCATAAGCATTTATAAGGCCACACTGTCCTTTACAATAAGGCTCCTTTACACCATACTGGCAATGTAAAGAAGCATTAACATTTTTACACCTGTTGTATACTCCTCAGAGAATTCACTAAGAACAATGAGAACAATTCACCAAGACTAAGCCATCAGGCTGCTACATTCTGTACTGCCTGAAGGGACAGAGCCTCTCCGACACCTCATCATAATCATCATCAACAACCATGGGCTCAACAACTGTTGGTGTCCAGATGCCTCCCTCACTATTTCCTTCCATCTTTCCCTGTCCAGTGCAGAGTGGCTTAGTTTCTATAGACTAGCTCCGCACCAATCTACTATATCATCGACTTATTCTCTGTAGGGTCTGCCTCTCCTATTCGAACCATCCATTATGCCGAATACCAGGGTCTTAACTTTTTGCTAGTCGATCATTCTGCAGATATGCCTGAATCACACAACTACATACTCATACACACCCCAAAGCCAAGTATGCCACAAGCACAGAGTGTCTGTTTCTCTCACGTGCATGACTGCCCAGCCCTCCCATCCTGTCAGTCATTTTATGTCTCTGTCAGCTGCTCTGGGTGCCCATGCCTGCACTGCTGGGTAGGGAATCATTGTCACAATCCCCGGGGGAGGCATAAGGATCTTGCACAAAAAGGGGTTTTTGCGCAAAAAAGAAATGGCCACACTGCTTGTTTTTGCGCAAACCCCCCTGGCGCAAAAACGGCTTGGAATAGCTTATGCAAATGAAGTGCAACAAAATGCTAATCAGCGCTTCATTTGCATACTCTCCGCTGGCAAAAGCCGTAGTGTAGACAAAGCCTGAGAGAGATTAGAGGATCTGGCCAAGCAGGACAGAGTGGTGGGGTGCTCCAGAGATCAGGAATGTGGATGTCAGCGGTTTGATCAGCACATCAAGGGACAACCCTAAGGGGACTTCTGTGATTTTTAACCCATCACACTCATGACTGCTCTTGTGGCTTCCCTGTACTTTCTCATCAGAAGTCAATTTTCTGTGGGGAAGCAAAGAAATCTGTGGGGGCTATGGTTTCTGCATGAATGCATAATTCCCCAAGGGGTAATTTTTAAAATCTCATTTTAAAGAACCTGCTCTAAGTATGTATGGTTTTATAATACATTCATGTGTAGGACATATGTGAAATGCCATATTTTCTATATCGTTGCTTTAAAATAAACATAAAAATTACTTACAGTAATATCAGTACCCAAGTTACTGAACACTGACAACTACTGTTTGTATTTTCTTGGCCCAAACTCCACATTGACACTTCAATAAAGAAGGAAAGGTTAGCCACCCTGAAATGGCTAAAATACAAGAAAATACCCCTTTTGATTGTTCCCTGTTGTACCATGTGATTTCTGGCCAGTAATAATTTTATACTAAATATTTTGCCCTTTCTCACAAATTGTTTTAGTTGGTCTATCTGTTGAACATCTCACCTTAAATATTATTGTGACATCGTGTGTTGCCATATAAGGTGACCTGGTGTGTTTCTGTTGATTTTTGTTCTTTGCCTTAGCTTGGCTTTGGATCTTTCCTTGGGATTATTGGAATCAATCTGGTAGAGAACAGAAGGCAAATGGTAAGCAACAAAACTTTTTTTCTTTTCCTTTTAACATTAAAATGTTTTAAAGGCTTAATTGAAGGAATTTACCATCTGCAGTTATGATGGCTGAATCCTGTGGCTCTTCATCCCAGGGTCAATAGATTTAAATTACTGCTTTTAATCATGATTTAAATCTTCCAGAGGGACACCTTGATTTTAATTGCATTTCACATTTGTACTTTTAAGTTATTTTCTTAATGAAAATTGACAAAGCAAGTTGATTTGTAACTAAATAAAGTCTAAGTCAAAGTTCCCCCAAGCCGATGGCTCACTGGGGTGACATGGTTAAAGCATGTCATTTTCATAGCCAGTGGTACACAAGATAGTGATGTGGTCAGCATCACATTCGACTGCCTTTGACTGCCCTAACCCAACAGATTTGGTACCCATTTTGTAGCCGGGTGCATGGGAAGTGGCCTTTCAGTCTGAGAAATAGCCTTTACACTTAGGAAAAAAAAAGAGAGAGAAAGTCCGGTGGCACTTTAAAGACTATCAAATGTATTAGGGTATTAGGACATAAGCTTTTGTGAGCTACAACTCACTTTCCTTAGATACTGAAGAAGAAGAAAAGGATGCAAAGAAGGCAGTATGACATCAGTGCTAATTAAATCAGAGTGGATGTGGCTCATCTCTTACAGTGATGAGAAGGTGAGAGAACCTGATAGGGAAATTACCTATTGTCAGGTGAGAATCACTGAATGTGTCTATTTCAACCTTGGTTTAGGGTATCAAATTTGCATATGAATTCCAGCTTGGCCAGTTTCCTGCTGCAGTCTGTTTTTGAGGGTTTTTTTGCCTGGGAATGGCAACTTGCAAGTCTGAAACTGTGTGTCCAGGGAGATTAAAGTGCTCCTCCACAGGGTTTTGTATGTTGCCATTCTTAATGTCTGATTTGTGTCCATTTATTCTTTTGCACAGACATCCAATGTACATGGCAGAGGGGTATTATTAGCACATGATGGCATATATTATATTAGTAGATATGCACATAAATGAGCCTTTGATATGGTTAGGTCCTGTGAGGATGTCACTAGGATAGAGGTGTGGACAGGGCTGGTGATGGGGTGTGTTGGAGAAATAGGTTCCTGGATTAGTGTTTCCTTTGTGGGGTGTGAAGTTGATGGTATTTGTCTCAGGCTGGGGAGTGGTCTGCCTCCCAAGGTCTGAGAGAGCAAGGGATCATCATCTATGACAGGTTGAGATCCTTAATGATGTGTAAGAGACGTTTTAGTAGGGTAATGGCTAGTGGCGTTCTGTTGCTTTCTTTATTAGGTCTGTCTTGTAGTAAGTGACTTCTGGGTATCAGACTGGCTTTATCAGTCTATTTCTTCAATTGTCCAGGTAGGTATTGTAGTTTTAAGAATACTTTATAAAGTTCCTGTAAGTATTTGTCTCTTTCTGAGGGATTGGAGTAAATGTGGCTGAATCTTAGGGCTTGGCAGTAGACAATGGATCGTGTGATGTGTCCTGGATGAAAGTTGGAGGTGTGTAAGTAAGTATAGCAGTCACTTGGTTTCCAGTACAGAGTGGTATTTATGTGACCATCTTCTCATCACTGTTGGAGATGAACCCCATCCACTCTGATTTAATTAGCCTTGATGTCACACTGGCTTCTCTGTATCCTTTTTTCTTGTTCAGCATCTGATAATGTGAGATGTAGTTCATGAAAGCTTATGCACTACTATCCTAATACATTTGTTAGTTTTTAAAGTGCCACTGGATTCCTTGGTATTTTTGCTAAAATAGACTAACATGGTACCTCTACTAAATTTGTCTTTTTTTGCTACGCAGGAGGATACACTGTATCTATACACCTCATCTTAAAAATTATATTGCTTTGCTTACATTTATTAAGATTTGTAATTTTTACATATTTTATATTCATCATGTTAGAAAATGGTGAATGATTCATTTCTTATTTACTAGCTGATAATTAATTTTTAAATGTGGTTTGTGTTCACCTCTATTTGGATGGAAATTTAAATTCAGTTAAAATGTACAAATGACATTTTATTTTTTTTAATTAAATAAATGTAGCTTAAATGCACTGGATATATAACAAGAAGTTTATCAGCCATGTTTTGCATTTAAAACTAAACAATTTATTAAAGAAAGGAAGTATTATCTATAGTAAATGAATTGAACGGGTTGTTTCTGGTCACCATGTCCTTCAAGACATTAGAATTAGTAGATCTCATCCTCTCACAATTAGTTTTAATTCATAGATTGTATGAGGAAGCCAGCTGGCTTCTTATCTTTGAATAAAATAGTGAACAGAACTAGTTCAATAAGCTGAAATAAAGAAAATATTCTGCCTGCATTTATAGAACAGGCTACTGCTATCAAAGCTGGTTTAGTACTTCATCAAATTCTGGTTCCAGATGCTTAACTAGTGACTTCCACCAGTTCAGTCACTGAACTTTATTTAAAAGGAGGCAGTAAATCTATACTGCTTTCTTACATGAAATATAAAAATAAGTTATTTTGATAGTTTATTATTAGTTTGGAACTTAATATAAGTTGTCTATTTCAAAATTAGTTTTAAATGGTTAATGTTAGGCATTAAATTTGTATTTAATTTAAAAACTCAATTTAAATAAAAAATAAGATTTTTAAGAGGATTTTAAAATAATCTTTTTTTTATCTACCCTCTTTAATCCTTTCTCAGAAAAATTTCCCATTGATTTTAAGTAAAGGCTATAGCATTTGTCCCCTAAATACATTCCATATGTCATTTGGTGTTTTTCTCTCAAGATTTTGGGAAGTATTAGAATGAACTGTCTTTTCTGAGCATGGAATTCCTGTTAGTAATGTCTTCTGTAACACTGTGTACTCTCAAAAAACCCCAAACTCCGTATTTTCAAAAAACAAAACAACCCATGGTTCTTATTAGCAATGTGGTGGTGGAGTTTCTCTGGCTAGTTTAAACAGGGCCATTATATTTATGTAGGGGTTTGCTGAATTAGATCTTATAAACCTAATTCAACAAACCTCTGCATAAATTATTTGCTTTTACTTGGGTGAATTGTTATTTAGGTATTTGGGACTATTTGGGTGTATACAATTTTTCAGGATTGCGTCTCTAGATAGTGTAACAGCTTTTCTACTCAGTGCAAAAAGCAGATGAGTGTTTGTGGCTGAATATCAGCTTTGTCATATATGCATTTTACACTACAAAAATCATAGTTAAACTTCATGAAATACTATTAATTTAATAGGTTCAGACCTTCAGCTGTCATAAATAGGCAAAGTTCCACTGATTTCAGTGAAATTACACTGAATTACAACAGCTGAGGAATTGACCAATTACCTTTGTTCTTTTATGTATTTTAAAGCAGGTTATTTTTTTGAGTTTTCCTATTTTCGTTGTCAGTAAAAACTGAATTGTTTTTCTGTATTAATAAACTAACAGGAAAATAATTTCAGGACATGTTTTCCATTACACGCTGGTTTTCATAACACATTTTCAAGTATTCCCCTAATTTTGAATGTTTGTTTTGTATTTTCAAGAACTCTTACTCCTGAATCCTATATCAGAGTTCAGAGTTGCTAATAGGGCTAATTTTAACTCTTCATTTAAAGGCAATAGAATGCTTGCCAGATGAAAATAGGATTTTGTTTTTCATTATAATCAAGATAATTTACTAGTTGTTATCACTCTTGATAGTGTATTACCTCTCAATTTTTCCTTTAATTCACCTCTCAATTTTCCATCTCTTTTTTTTTTTTTTTATGCACAACAGGCAGTCAAAAAGCTGTAAAAAGTGTGTGGTCCTTGAAATTCAGACTGCATGGTATGTTTGTAATATTCATGCAATAAGGACTGTGGGGAATCCATGTCATAATTGCTTAACCCCAATGTCTGCTTGTATATCTCAATATAAAATAATAAAAATCAGCCTTTTGGTATGAAATATGCAGTGATAGAGTAGAGAGAAAAAGTTCGTTGACTGAGAGATGAAAAACTGTTTAAGAAAATATCTAGAAGCCAATTAAACTTGTCTTCAGTATAGCCCATAATGCACAAAAACATTACATGTTATCAAAAGTAAGGATGAGTCATTAGTTTGTTTTTAAATAATACAGAAACTGCTTCTAAAACAAGAGGGATTACATCATAGGTTGTAAAATCCAGGGCTTTAATTACTTGCTTGAGTGTAATTTACATGCATTCTGTTGAAAGGCTTGGGGGTAGCTGAAATGGGTTTGCAGCCATCATTAATAGAGGGGGTACAAAAGTTCAGATAAGCATGGAAATTTTAGAGGCATATCATATTACTATAATGTAAAAATGCTTTATGAATTCAATCCAAGTAGGGCAGGGAAATGATTTATCAGTGACTTTAAGTTTAATTGAACTTAGTTTGAAAGAGAACTTCAGTGTAATTTGAGACTAACCCAGTGCTGAACTGATAATGGTATGGTCCTATCTAATGACTTGATTCATTTGTGTTATTTAGAAAATCATAACATGAAAAATCAGTGTAGAGTCAGCTACAGTAGAGACATTCTTTATAACTTATTTTTCTTAGTAAACTTTTGTTTTCTCAATGTTGCATTTATATTCCGTCTAGAGCCACAAGTTCAAATTTGTTCACTGCTGTTAATGATAACTTCCTTATGATAATATACCCCAAACATTTAAAAACTCAATGCACAATATTTTAAAATTCTGCAAAATTCAGCATCATAATCATGTCAGTTTTAATTATTTTGGTAATTTTATTTCAAAATACCTGTCAGCAGACACACAAAATTTCCCCCAGGAGTTGATAGTTAAAGAAACCCCTAGTCTAGAGATTCCTTTTCAACAGTACAACACAGAACCACCTCAAGCCCCACCCTAGTAACCTGGGAAAATTACATGCTATTGTCTGGGTGCCTTTAAGAGGCAATATTTCCTCTCTTGTGAGCAGAGTCTGAGGTAGTGTTTTCTTTAATAACAGTAACCTTGCATTAATCAGGGAAAACAGCACAAGCAGGATTCATAAACATAAAAGGAAGGAGCAAAACATCCATGCCAGAGTATGCTGGGTCATGTCTTTTGCCTCAGGTTTTGAATCTAACACCAAAGTTCTTGTACTGTGCCCCTTCCCCCCCTTAACAGCCCACTTGCAGTTGCTGTCCCTCGCCAGTAAAGACCCATTCGCATCTGTGTGAATTCACCTCCAACCATAGTGTGTGTATGTGTGTGTGTGTGTGTGTGTGTGTGTGTGTGTGTGTGGAGTGGGGGAGGGGTTAAATAGTAAAAGCCACTTTGCTCGCTTTGCCATCCAGTTACCTGCTGGCCGTTCCCATTGGCCACACCCATTGGCTCACTTTCTGCTGCCACCTGCCTCTCTGTTCTCAGTCCCTGAGTGAGTGTCAGCTTTTAGGGATTTTTAGCTTTCAGCAGTCTGGGCAGAAGCACTATCCCATCCTAAGTGGTTTCAGCACTTGAAATTACAAAAGGCTGCTAATGAAGCCTATTTAGCTCTATCTTTGAACAGTGGGGAGGAACAGGTTAAGCCAGACTGGGGACTCTTAGGAAAAGTCCACACCTCTTGGCTGGGACCTCTGTCCCCACTCCTTTCTGCTTTCAAAAGGTTTGGCACTTGAGCTCCCGGCTTATTGAGGTTCTTTCAGCTGAGGGTGACCACAGTTCTGCTTCCCTTTGTTGGTAGTCTGTCATGTCCAACGATGACGTCTTGAGCTTGCATAGGCTCATCGGTTGTGGACTTGCATGTGGCTGAGGAGTCCAAGCCTTGAACGGCATGGGCATTCACAGTGGGGGCAATGGAATTGTTCTGGCTCTGTTGGTGTGGTTGCTACTGTTGCTTCTCTCCTCTCACAAGCATCAATCAGGTGTATGCGTCGTTGCTCTTCGAAGTTGTCATACGTGTGTCTCACGAGAGCACGCCAGCCTGTTGGGTCTTCTGCATGCTGCTCTAGCTGCTTTGGCTTTAATCCAGCATGAGCAATGTTGGCCTATACGAAGTCTTTATACCTCTTGCGAGGCCTACCTTGATTCCTTTTGCCCCAGGAGAGTTCACCATAGAGGAAACCACAACATTGATAGCAATAGTTCATGACCCCTGCATTTAGTACTAAAGTGCTTTGTAACCTACTTGTTTGTTGATCACTTTGAGCAATACTGCTGTATCTGCTATATATCTAAGCAAAGTAGGTGTGTTCAGGTTAATACAGTTTGCTCCTGAAGTCTCTTCTCTTCCCAGCTAGCTGTCTGGCGAGTGTTCATTCAGACCCTGCTTACAAAAGTGCTAGGACGGGCAGTCCAGGCATAGATACTTTCACTACTGCTTTTTACTGGCCAGCACCTATTCTACAGTGATGTTTTCACCATTACTGCTGGCAGGTCAACATGGAAGTGCTGAAAATTTAGTGCAGACAAGGCCGATAAATCAGCAACACACTGTTTTATGCTTTGAGGGCTTCCTTTGCTACAAGAAGGGTTTTGAATAAATGTAAATGAAAATGAAAATTATGTAGGAATTAGGGGCTAAAAGAGAAGGACCGGTATCGCTTACCTCCTTCATACCAGTTCAGTTTAACCCCTGAGGACTAGCACTACTCTTTGGATCTAAAATCTAAGACAATGGCAATGCAGTGTAAATCTTACATTCTTAGAGTAGATGGGCAATAGACGATGGTCCCTGAAAAGAGAAATTCTGTGTTTTTAGAAATAAAATTATAGGACTAATTGTATATTAAGACTTTTTTTCATGATGTTTTCTTATGCTGTTTATGAAATGGCAGCAGCGGGTACTTTACTGTCACAGGATTGAAAACAAAAGTAAACTTTATACCTTTTGCGCAATGTGTTTGTGGAACAGTAAAGAAATTGATGAATGTCTCCAGCAAATGTAAGTTAGAGGACAAACAAACCATCAGCAATTAATCCCTTAGGGTACGTCTACACTTGCTCCCTATCTCAAGATAGGGATGCAAATATAGCCAGCCGAAATTGCTAATGAAGTGGGGATTTAAATATTTTTGTAGAAGTAGTGTTAGTTCGAACCAAGGGGTTTGATTCGAACTAACGCGGCCCAGAGTGCACTTCCTGGTTCGAATCAGCTGGTGATCGGAATATCGTGCAGGCGAGATTATGCTAATGAAGCGCGGGATATTTAAATCCTTGCTTCATTAGCAATTTTGATCAGCTACATTTGCATCCGTATCTTGAGATAGGGAGCAAGTGTAGACGTACCCTAAGTGTGTGTGTGTGTGTGTGTGTGTGTGTGTGTGTGTGTGTGTGTGTGTGTGTGGTGTGTAGGGGGTGGCATGCATTTAGTGTTTATACCAATGTGGGGTGGGCAGGCTGTATGAAGTTTACCAGGGTTCGTCCCGGGCAGGCCACCGGGATCTAACTCTGGCAAACCGTGTCCTGCCTGCTCATCCCTATGGTAACAGATGTGTGTGTTTTGAGACGTCAGCGGAGTCAGTCTGAGACACAATTTTGCAGGATAACAGATCCCATTATAGGTTTTTCTGGTGTTAAAACAATATTGGATGCAATAATTTTGATCTGTTTAAAATTTCACCTTTCTTTTCCAGGAAATACTAAACCTTTACAATATCTAACATGTTGTTTATTTCATTTGTATTGTTCTCTTTTATTGCGCTGAACAGAAATTACAGTTAAAGCAATAAAATGCACTTTTCCCATTTTAATCAATAAAGGAGCATCTGTGAATGAAAGTTCTTGGCTATTCTCTGTAATGACACAGCTGTTGATCTGCAGGCCTAGATACATTTTTAAATTTTATTACCTTTCCTTTAATGCTGTAGTTACTTATTGCTTCTTGTTTATATTTCTGGGATCCTCCTATCTGTAATCATTCTTAAATGAGTGTTTTTTGTTGATGCTCATCAAGGGAGTTTCTAGCTGTTTTAAGTGCCCTGTAGACTGCTGCTTGCTAAGGCTGGCTCCTGAATTTTAAATGTTTTTCCAATCCAAAAAGTTTCCTTATCTTCTTTCCCCTCTCAGCACAATGTTCTTATTTTTCTTCCTACATACTTTAATACATCAAGTGCCTAATTTAATCACAAGCGTCAAATAATATCAATAAGTACTGAGGTAGGATTGCTTTTAACTCTAGATAATGTTGTTGACCTTTATTTCTATTATTTAAATTATTTTTAATGTGTATTTACTATTAAACAAAAATACTTTATTGAATACAAAAATGAAGCGTAGAATCATGAGCAATATAACACAAATTCTGTCTGTGTGAGATACCCCATGTAATGTTGAGACACTCTGGAGAGACATGGATAGGAGCAAACAGGGCTATTATAGATATTGCAATCTGAGACCCAAGACTGGGTTTACCAGTTAATTTATGATACATTCTCGGGGCAAATGTCAACAAAAGGAAAGAAGAACTGAAGAGATGCTGGCTTGTTAACTATAGAAATCTTCTCAGAAAGGTTTAACAAAGGAATAGGATGGTAGAGTAAGTACTACAATAGTCTTGCTATGGCAGTATGTTTCTCTGATGGGCCCATCCCTATGACATCTAGTGTATGGAGCACAAAACTTTTTCCAATGAGCATTTAAAACAATTCTTGCTTCCAGTGGTTGAGTTTTTGTAGTTCATAATTTAACCCAGAATGCAGGCAACCCCACTCCAATAATCAGAAAGATATATCTACAGGGAGAATTTCCTTTTTATGAGCAAATTGTTGAGCATTTCCAATAGATGCCTGCATGCTCCCTCAAGCAGGATTCTGCAGAGAAGGCAGAAGTGTTTAATAAATATATCTGTTCTGGATTTGGGAAAAGCAGATGCTGATAATGTAAGTAGAGCCCTGTAAGCATACAGAATTTATATCTGCAAATATGTGTGGTGGATATATGCATTGACGTCGATGGATGTGGATACCTCCATCAGTGGATGTGATATCTGTATATAAGGCAGATATCAGCAAATTTGCAGGTTTCTGGATACAAAATTTGTTTTCACATCTGCAACTTTGTCTGTAAAAATGAGCTGTGGATATTTGCATCCATATCTGCAAATGTGGATACCCGTGAATATAAAGTGAATATCCACAGATTTTCAGAGCTCTATATGTAATGAGGTGGTATGAGGTTTAACAGTTAATTTGAACTAAGGGGTTTATCTCGGAATCCCGCTTCTTTGCCACGTGTAGATGCGGGCAGTTACTTCGGGCTAGTCAGTTTCCAAAATGGCGACCGGCCGGGAATATGCTAATCAAGCATGGGATATTTAAATCCCGCACTTCATTAGCAATTTCGGTTGCCCTCATTAGCCTCCCTAGTTCAAACTAGGGGGCTAGTGTAGACGTACCCTCAGAAAACATGCTATACAATGATAGTCTCAAGGAGCTGATTGAATCCCATCCTTTGATTGCCTGTAGGTAAAAATACAGAACAATACATTTGTATTTCATATAGAATATTTCATATAACCTATACCCCCAATGCTTTAACAGGTTAAATAATGCAAGATAAATTACAGAAAGGAGTAGTGGAAATTTGCATAAATTAAAGCATTCATCGCAAGCGCAATATCAGAGGAGAGGGAAATTAAGGTGCAACAAAGGAGACATTTTATGGTAAAAGATAAGATCATAAATGAAATGGGGGTGTTAAAGCAGAAAGATACAAAAAAAAACCTTTTGTAGAGGGCAAGAACTTCAGAAAAGAGTGCTCAAAATGGCGAGGCCAAGTCTAAAATACAGAGACAAGGGACAGGAGAATAAAGAGAGGTATATGATGTAGACTGGAACAAGCCCATGAAAACCAAGACATTTTGGGACAATCTTGAACTGAATTCCTGGGAGGTTGTGTGGTTGTTTGAGAATGTCTGGGGGTAGTTATTAAGAGCTGCTGTAAGTGTGAGTGTGAGAGAGCAATATTATTATGCCTTGCTATGTTCTGTTGTGGTAGGACACAGGAAGACCATAGAGAAAGGAATTACTGTTTTTAAAATACTAAGTGCAGACAGTTTCTCAGACAGAAGTGGGAGCTAATGGAGGAGAGTTCTAGATGATGGACAATGAAAGTGAGCAAGATGCATTAATCATGGAGGAGGGTGAAGGGGATGAAAATGTGTTTGAGGATGCTCCTCTTTAAGAAAAGAAATTCTTTCTCTGAAGCATTTAACTGAAGGATATTGAATTGAAGCCCACATTTCCTTTGTCAAAAGAAGCAGTGTCAAAAGATATCTTTAGCTGAATATCTTCAGCACAACATTGATAGCTAAAGTTAAAAACAGAGATAAAATGACGGAGAGGGCAGAGGAGAAAAGAGCAAAAGGCACTGGTGGAACTCCATGCAGGGGTGAAGGTAAGCCGGTATACCCCAGTACATTGCTCCAGTAAGAAGGAGCCTGCCGCTGGGGCACTCGTTGCAGGGGGTGTATGTGGCACACTCCCAGACAAGCTCTTGGGGCTTCCTGCAAGCTGCAGTGCTAAGCAGCAGGCAATCAGGCAGGTGAAAGAGGGTAGTTGGGGATGCCCCTTCTACTGGTTTAGGACTGTCCCAGCATCTGAGCCTCCAGAGTGCCATTTAGAAAGAGGGAGTGGGGGCTGAAGTCCCCTACCCCCGAGATTCATACCAGGACACTGCTTGCTGTTCCTCTTCCCAACAGGAAGTGAGATGAAAGTGCACAATTTGCTGCACTCCTCTCTCTCTGACAGGGAAGGGGTAGACGAGCTGTGCACTTTCCTCTCACTCCCTGACAGTGACAGGAAGGGGAAGAGCAAGCAACATCCTGGTATGACTCTTGAGGGTCCTGCCCTTCCCATACTTTCCTTCCCCCAATTCTCTGCCTTGAACCCACCACACACTCCTATACAATCTGTCCAAATATCTGCCCTGAGCCCCTTCTCATCCCAACTCTGACTCTTGCACCCTTCCACACACCAACCCCTGCCTTGAGCTAGGGTTGCTGGGTGTCCGGTATTGACCCGGACAGTCTGGTATTTTCGCCTCCTGTCTGGTAAAAAAAATTCAGAAAATACTGGACACCTAAAATGTCCGGTATTTTCTGATTTTTTTTTTCCCTGCCAGGAGTAGGGTTACCAGGTAGCTTCAGAAAAAATACTGGACACACTTGATTGGGGGGGAGGGGTGGAGGGACCAGCCGGGAGGGGAGCAGGGCTGGCCAGGAGGACTGGGGCGGGGATGAAAATCAGGGCTGGCCGGGGGAAATCGGGGGGGGAGGGGGGGATGGCTGGCAGGAAGCAGGGCTGGTGGGGGGGGGGGGGCGCGGGGAGCAGGGGGGAGGGAATCAGCCAGCGGGGAGCAGGTCTGACCTGGGCACATGCAGATCCCAGGGCGCTGCCTGTCCCACACACGGTCCTGGCAAAGCACGAGCGAGTCCGGCTACGGCTCCACAACGCGCTTGAACAGCGCTCAGGAGCACGGACAGGGCTTCTCCTCCTCCCCAAGCTGTCACTCCTACGTCAGACGCAACCAGAGGCTCCCAGCGCTGATAGCGCCCCGCCTCCCAGCCACTCCCCCCCCACCCCCACCAGGCTTCCATTGGGCGCCCAGACGGAAAACCAGAAAATACTGGACATTGCAAGTGTTCGGTATTTTCTGAATTTTTTTTTTACTGGACAGAGGGCCCAAAAACCGGACTGTCTGGTTGAATACCAGACACCTGGCAACCCTATGACACACTCAGTAACCGGGCCCCTTGGACGCCTCCCCACCCCCTGCTTACCTGGTTCCGCAGGGGCTTGTCTGTGGGCAGTTATCTGAAAACCAAAATGGACGTGTGGCAAGAAAGCCTCTTCTTAAAGGGGCCATGCTGATTTTTTATTTTTAAATTTTTGCGTAATAACTGCTGTCAGGGGTCCTTTTTTTTTTTTTTTTTGATCAACAGCTTTGGTCCCCCTCTTTTTTTCTCTCAACAGAATTTTTTTCCCCTGTATTTTTTGGGGGGGGGGGGTGTTTGGTATTTTTGGCTAAACCATCTGGCAACCCTGCCTTGAGCCCTTGACACTCCCAAAGCCCAGCTCTGATTACTGCACTCCCCACATCCCTATCCCTGGCCCTGACACCCCCCAACACTTCCCAACCTCCTACCTTGAACCACCCATGCTCCACCTCCCGCTTAAATTTCTTACAGGTACTGTTTTATCACGATCCCCCACCTCCTGCCCGAGCCTGTTCCCTTTCTGAGAGGGATTGTGATATGATAGTACCTGTAAAAAAATTTAAGTTACTTTTGCCCTGACTCCACATAAGCAGTGTCTTCCTAAAGAAGCAGAAGAGCCACTCCAAAGATAGAAAACCCTTAAGAATAGAACCAGGTCAAGAAGGAACTAGATATGCCTGCATCATGATGCAAGTCCAGGACAAACTGTATTGGATTAAAGGAAAATAAGGCAGTATTGGTACGAGGAAGACTTTAATGCCTCTGGAGAATGGTTTCATTGCTATTGCCAGAAGGAATCCAAGACTGAAGTCAGTGATATTGCTGTGCAAGAGGTGAATGGAGAGGTGAAAGAAGGCTTCTTTTAAGAGCACTTGAACATATTAATGGACATGTGCATGCCTGTGCACTTGCCTAATTTGCATATGCAGATAAAGAGTTTGCAAGCCCAGTGGATGCTGCATCAAGTATTTCAAGCCCCAAATTCAATTTATCATAACATAAGAACATAAGAATGGCCGTATTGGGTCAGACCAAAGGTCCATCTAGCCCAGTAGCCTGTCTGCCAACAGTGGCCAGCACCAAGTGCCCCAGAGGGGGTGGACCGAAGACAATGATCAAGCGATTTGTCTCGTGCCAGCCATCTCCAGCCTCTGACGAACAGAGGCCAGGGACACCATTTCTATCCCCTGGCTAATAGCCTTTTATGGACCTAACCTCCATGAATTTATGTAGCTTCTCTTTAAACTGTGTTATAGTCCTAGCCTTCACAGCCTCCTCTGGCAAGGAGTTCCACAAGTTGACTATGCACTGTGTGAAGAAGAACTTTCTTTTATTAGTTTTAAACCTGCTACCCATTAATTTCGTTTGGTGTCCTCTAGTTCTTCTATTATGGGAACTAATAAATAACTTTTCTTTATTTACCCTCTCCACACCACTCATGATTTTATATACCTCTATCATATTCCCCGCCCCCCACAGTCTCCTCTTTTCTAAACTGAAAAGTCCCAGTTGCTTTAGCCTCTCTTCATATGGGACCTGATGGCGAATAATTTTCCTTCACTTTCCCATAACCAATAATTTAAAAAACACAGTACAGCCTGTGCCTCTGTTTATATAGAACGGTTATTACTTTATGCACTGCTCTGGCAGAAGACAGATCATACTTTGACTAACGAACAATCCTCAGGAGTTTGCAAACATCATTGATGATGCCGGTATAAAAACAGAGAAGTAAATGAAGCGGAACCATGTTGGCTTGAATTCCAGAATAAATAATTGTTTTAGTAGTTCTCTAGTACTTTACGTCTTCAAAATGAACTACAAACAGTGGCTAAACTTCCAAATACACTGCTTCAAAATGCCCCCAGTGATTGGCAAGGAAGTACTGTTTCTAGTTACAAATGAGGAAGCTGCTTATGGGCAGTCACTCCCAAAGGCATTGCTAGCATTAAACAGTTGCATGGCATGCCATAGTTGTGCATGACACTTTACATAGTTCATAAAGATACAGCCCCTGTTGCAAAGAATTGACTCCTTTGAATGTTGGAGGGTAAGCAGGCTTCAACATCCTTTGCTACCCCCTTTTGTACGGTGTGTTACCCACTCTGCTGACTCAGTTCTTCTAGCCGGTACAACTGGAGGGTTGGTATTAGTGTATCTTTAAGCCTCATCTCTTGATATCTGTGCTAGATGTTCCAGACAATGCTAGATTCCCATTGTCATTATGTGGGAGCTTAAGCCTGAGAGGAAATTGTTGCTGTTTTATAAACACCTGAGAAAGTTGACTGGTTCCCATCAGAATCACTGGAGGAAACATTTAGAGATAAATAAGAGCATACTTTTGTGTCTGAAAAGGACCCTTGTATATTGTGCCTCTGACCATAGAGCCCTCCAGTAATTGGAATATTATGAAAGAAATTTTCTGTGAGGAAAAAGTTGTCCATAATATGAAAGAGGATTGAATTATTTTTTTTCATCAGCAAAATAATTGACATGTATGGTGTGGTCTTTGTGTCCTTTCCCCCACACATTAGTTTATCTAAGCAGCTGTGCATTTTGATTCATGTAAGTTTTTTCCTCAGATTTCTCCTAGGAGTTCTTCCTTGTCCCCGTTATTTCCACCGAGATTTTCATGTCACTGTTTTGCCTGATTATTCCTGACATTTTACCCGACAAAGAGTGAACTCCTTCACATGGGGAAAAACAAAAGTGTTTCTGGATCACAATGAATGAAAAAGGGCAAAACAAAAGCCAATATTCATCATTCATTCATTGTAACTAAAAAACTATGTTTTATTTTTGCAGCCATTGAGATTCTAAAATTTATAAAGGAAAAGCTATAATTGGAAGACCGGTTTAGTTTGTCAGCGTAAGATTTCTTTCCTATACATATTTTATAGTTTACATACTCAACAAACAAATTAAACAATATTAACACTTTTTGTGTTATGAATATTGAATCAGATCCTCAGCTGATGTAAACTAATTTAACTCCACTGGAGCTAGAATTATAAATTAATGTTTTCACATGTGTTTCTAATTACATCACTGTAACACTTGTAATAATACCTGGCATTTCGTGCTTTATGGGTCAGTCTCATCTCTTTGTTACGCTAGAGTACATCTAAATAACTCCATTGACTTTGATGTAGTCACTCAGATTTACAGTAGGAAAATCAAAAGCAGAATTTGTTCGTACATTTGCAAAGTTCTTTATAAATATTAACTATTTATCCACACAACATCTTTGTAAGGCCAGTGTTGTTATTCTTATTTTGCAGATAGGAAAACTGAAGTGAATGTGCCTGTCCAGAGCCACACACAATGTCAGTTGTGGAGCCAAAACAAGAGTCAGGCTATCCTACCACCCAATCCTATGCTGCCTCTCTGAGTGCTTGCTCATATCAATTGCAATTAGGTGTGTATAGCTGTCAGAAAGATTTACCCTAGCAACTGTCTGTCAGGTCGGCTGTGAAGCCCCCTGGAGTGGTACTGGTACGGTGTTCTATTTACGCCTCTGCTGATCCGATCCCTCCTTAGTTCTGCCCATCGGTTGTTGGAACTGTTGTCCTCTTATATCAGAAGTGTTCCATGTGTCCCTAGCATTTCTTGAGTCAGTTATCTGTTTACTGTAGTTGTTCGTAGTTATTTAGTATAGATGATAAACATAGCTCAAAGAACAACAGTTACAAAAAGATGACCTTTTTTTTTTTTTTGCTTTCTGGTTCTGCAGATGTAAAAGAAATGGCAGAAGTACAAGCATGATGTACAGCTTTCTTTGATGGGCTTTGATTATTGAGTAGAGACCCACGCCTTGGGTAGAGACCCATGCCTCCATTCTTTCTGACTGAGGTATTTCCAGACTGCACAGTTCAATGCCTTTATTGTGCATCTCCCATCATAGACAGCTTTGCCAAGGACACCTGCTTGTTTTCTCATCAGAGGCTGATATCAGAGAGTTTCTCAGCAATTATAAGATACCACACAGTTTTTCCTATGCAAACTTACTTTATTCTTAAGGTAAATAGCAATCAGGAGAATACATATTACAAACAATAAAAGAACCTACACACAGTTCCAGAGTGAACCTGAATTCTAACATGGATGCTGGCAGGCCTGGTCATTCTGACCATTCCCTAGGATGGGGGCCTCCTGCGGAGAAATGTTGCAGTTTGATGGATCAGGAAGGAGAGTATGAGTCAGTTTAAAGCCAGGCTGTTAATCCAGAAATCCTCTCCATCAGACCTTGGAAAATCCAGTCTGAACTAACAGGTGTGTACCTTTTTAAGGGGGCAGCTGTTACAACCTGAGTGAAGTTACCTAATCACCCTCTGCTGTTCTCCTCTTTACCCTTCCCATGGAAATGCGTACAATTCCTCACTAACACATACACAATTGAATTCTTAATACAATGGAAGCTAATTATTTTAAAACCCATTCAGAAACTTATTGAATTAACTTAATTCAGTAATTTCATTCAGGATATTTCAGGAAATTGTCAGTCTGTGACAACTATGATCAGACATTTCTTTGTTTTCAATATTTCCAACTGACTCAGCTACACTATTTCAAATGTCATGTTAATCCAATATTCTAAACTCCTAAAATACTCAGGGAAACGTTCAGAGTCAGGGAAGTGGAAGGAAGTCATCAGGTTTTTAAGACAACAGTTACCTCTATGAAAAGCACTTTGCAAAGTACCCTGCCTTTTTATGTTGGTGTGCAGAGATTCAAAGACATTGGATCTCATTCTCCATTGCCTTACACCTGAAGTAGCCAGACATTTAGACAACATTAGCGTAAAAATGCTATCAAAGCAAAATAGTTGGGAAACTGCCAGGTAATGGAGAACCAAGCCCAAATGTTTATACAGACTTGCTTCATTGCTGAAACATCTACCCAATATTTTGTACTTATAGAACACTCTTCATTCAAGTCTCTGAAAGCAATTTTCAAAAGCCTGGGTGTTATGTCCATTTCATAATTGGAGAAATTGAACCTCCAAAATGGTAGAGGCATTACCCAAGCAGATATAATGTGGTGATGCTGGCAAGAAGACCCATCTCTCCTTACTCAGTCTCTTTATCTGTTCTCACCAATTTGTTCTAGCCATATCATAAGTAGGTTTTTAGGGTCTAGTGAGACCAAATTTGCCTGTGTTGGTCCTTTGAATCTGCTACATCAGGGGTGGCCAACCCATTACAGACAAAGAGCCAAAATAGCGGTGGATACAGCGGAAAGAGCTGAGGGAAAGAAGTTGTTGAACAAAAGAAAAAACCAAAACCAAAAAACTACTGCCCCTTTAAAAGCCGCGTGTGCCCCAAGCAGGCTTCCCTCAGCTGCAACGTCAGATCTCGCTGCCCCAAGCGGCGCCCTGACCAGACAAGGAAAAAGGTCAGAGCAGGGGAATGCAGAACAACTGCGGGTGCAGGAGCTGAGCCGCGGTTTTTTCCTTTGAAGAGCTGCATGTGGTTCGCCGAGCTGCGGGTGTGGGAACCACAATTTTTCCTTTGAAGAGCCACATGCGGCTCGCGAGCCACGGGTTGGCCACCCTTGTGCTACATAATATTAATTGTTCCATTATGCAAGTGGCCATGAATGCTCCCCCATTTCGTTCAGAAGGCTATGCCTGTTTTCTTTCGGAGAGGACTGTACGCATTTTTCAACATGTAACATTTAATTGTGAAAGTTGAAATCATTAGTGAAAGTCCCATATTGATTATGAAGGACTTTCCTTAAAGTAAAAACGTATTGATACAGCTAAGTTCTTATCTTCACAAATTATAATTTTCTACTGCTGGTTCTTTCAGTTGTTCACAGGGCTGTAATTTAATGTAATAGTATTTAAATTTTTTTCCCCATTGATCTGGAGGCCAGTCTAAGGAATAATTCCACAGGCACTAGACGGGCAATTGCAAAACTTTTTCATCATTAGAAATTCAGGTAATTGTACTCAGTGTTAGAACGAGAATTGATACTGATGAATAATGAACCTCCAGCGCATGACATAATCATATCTCCTGTGGTCTGACAGCTCTTGAGGAAAGTCTCAATTACAGCGATGCTATTACTGAAGAACCGACCTTTGAAAAGAATGGGCTGACAGGACATAAATTGTGAGGCACATTACCTAGTGCAGTGATAAGCCTCCTTAATAGTCCAAGAGTGCACACTGGTGTAAAAGCCTGGCCTGTTTTAATTTTCTCCATAGAGGCAGAGCAATGGTTTCAGTCAATGATGGTGGCAAAATCTGCTGGTATAGAGAAATCTGTGCAAAAGAGGAGACAGAGGCCCCAAATCAGAATATGTTATTTAATAATTGAAAATACTTTCCCCCTCCCGATCTGATAACACGGAAAGCTCTTTATTGAGAGCAGCACCTCAAGCAGAATGCAGTGTGTTCTCTTAGTTTTACAGGCTATTAATCTCTGTCCCTGGTTAGTTGCTATAGTAACATATGCAGTTCCTGGTTAGGATTGTGCCAGGTATTGAAAGTCCTTGTATGTTGTGGATGGGGATATAGTATGCCACTTGTTTGTAAACTTCTGCTCTTCTGGTATTAACCACGGTGTGCTTGAAAGTGCAATGAACTTATTTGACTACATCTTGAGCGCTAAGCTTAGAGATACATGGAAATACAAGTAGTAAAAGCTCAACAGAACCAAATTATACATCTGATAAGTTACATTCAGGAGCACACAGCTACAACAAAGTGCCTCCTGTATTTCATTATTAAATTTGTTTGCTGTGCCCAGGGTGCTCTGAAAACCCAAGTGCTTTGAAAACCCATGGTGTAACATTTATGCAGCTATTGCAGTGCCTTCATTTTTCAAACTAAAAGGCATCAGATGACAGTATTTCTCAATTTACATTGATGCAGTAATTGCAACTCTGCCTGTACTTGGGGAAAAAAAACACTGAGACTTGATGAGGAGCACAGTACACAGAGACGCCAGCGCCTGTTTAATGCAAAAGCAATCATTAGCATGAGTAATATGTTTTTATTAGATATAATGTTACTTACATCCCATTCAGCAGTGATGTATAAAAAAATCCATATATTTTGTAGAGATTGAGCTGCTTTGCCTAACAGCAGAAAGTGATGTATCTTGAGAAGCATTCAGCACTTACCAGTGATTAAACAGCAACCTTAGCTTAGATATTGCCTTTGAGTAAAGGGAAGTAAAGAGTTGGTTCAGAGCCATATAGGAACCAGGTACATATCAGAGCCACAATCTTGAGCCTAGCAAATCTCATAGAGCTCTACTTTGCCCTGAAGACAAATACAGGTGGGACCTCCCTGGTCCAGCACCCTCAGGACCTGAGTGATCCCGAATAAGGGAGTTTGCCAGACCAAGGGAGGTCAATTCTGGCCCCTCTGCTAATGAATTCTGGGCTCTTCTGGGGTCCATCAGGAGAGACCCAGCCAGGCTCTCCTCCTGGCCCCTGGGCTCTGTTGTCAGCTACAGATGCTGGCCCTGCCCATTGGGCTCCCTGTCCCCAGCTGTACTCCCCGCCCCCAGCTGCTGAGCTCCCTGCCCTTTTCAGGCTCCGCACCTCCTAAAACATGATAGTATTAAAATGTGCATGAGATTCTGTCATTGATCTGAGACAGGATTATTTTTTTTAACTGACCCCTATTTTTCACAGGCTGCCACTTAGTAAAATTATCCTTATTTATTTACTACTGCTCTTCTTTCTCTGTCAATGACTGACAGTGGAATGTTCAGTAGCATAACTCTAGTGAAAGTAGCAGTCACGAGAGTAAGCTTTTGAATTTACAAGAATTCTCAACTTTGCAGTTTTAGAGGCATTTTTGGTAAGTATCACATTTTGTAGTTTGATTTTCGTCTCTCACTAAAAAACACAGGGTTGGAGAGACCACATTAATCTGTAATTTTATTTTGAGATATTCTTTGTTCTGTTTTCTGTTCCTGTTTGTTTTTATCTTTTTCGTATCTGGAAATATTTTGCATAGATTTTGAATGAACCAAGAGAACCTAGCTGAAGGAAGGCCTCATTCTGTCATCTTCACTCACCTTACTCCACAAATTGTTCTGTTAATTTCAGTGGAATGTCTCTCAGGGTGGGATTCACAAAGGTATTTAGGCCTAAAGTTGCGTTTGTTTTAATGGGAGTTAGGTGCCTAAGAATGCTACCCTACGTTACTATTCAGTGTTAACTAAGGGTGGGAGAATCTATCCCAGAGTCAACCTTTTTGAAGTCCATGAAAGTTCTGGCATAGGTAAATTATCTTTAACATGAATGAAGGTTGCAGAATCAACCCTATTGTTTCATACAAAAACACAGTTTATTGTGTATCTTTATGTGTGCATTTCTCATAGAGGCACTTAGTATTGGAATTGTGAAGCTGAAAGGTTAGCAAAATCTTGTTAGATAATTTAAGTGACTCTTATGAGGGGAAAACATTGATCTTACACTGTAAATCATCAATAAATTGCTCATGTGTGAAATAGGAAAGGCAACTCTGGGTCAGTTTCCAATAATTCATTCTTAGTTCAAACAGGCAATTTGGTAGCACCTGGATAAGTACACTAATTATTTGAGTGACTGATATGGCTTGAAAAACAAGATAGAGATATCTTGGAGCTTCATATAAGATTGACTTGAATTAGGGTTTTTTCATGTCCACTTTCTTTCAGAAAAAAGAGCTCATCAGTCTTAGCAATTGAACTTTCACTGTGACTGCACAGTCTAACATCCCATAAGTAACTAGAATAAACTTTAATGATAGCTCTGCGTTAGCAAGAAGATATGAAAGACTATATTAAAAAAGCACCCAGGATTTATCATTTGAAAGACATGGGCCATATTATGCCATCAGGTTTTAAGCAGAATTTCTGTTGATTTCATGGAGGTGCTTAATTTCAAAGTGGTTAGTGCATATCACATAATGCAGGCTTGCAAGACGATAATTTGGTACGGACACACTATGCATATTTCTACTTGAAGACACTAGTGTCCACTAACACTGCTGTAGTTATGGGCTATGAAGTATTAAGTCTAACTTCACTCTTTAAGGGCTTCATAATGAATATGTAATAATTTGCTCTAGGCATGAAATGTGGTACTTCATTGCACCACAACCCCTTCTGACAACAAAAGTTACTACATGATCTCAGGAGGGGGGACCAAAACTTGAGCCTGCCTGAGCCCCATCTCCCTTGGGGGGGAGGGAGGAGTAACAAAGCTTGTGTCCCACCTCCCTGGGCCTGGGGTCGGAGGGCAAAACCCAAGGGCTTCAGCCCAAAGCAGGAGGCCTGTAACCTGAGTCCGTCTGCCCAAGGCTGAAGCTCTTGGATTTTGGCTTTGGCCCCAAGCCCCAGCAAGTTTCAACCATCCTTGGCAACCTCATTAAAATAGGGTTGGGACCCACTTTGGGGTTCTGACCCATGGGCTGGCAGGTGAAGGTCCAGCTGGGGAAGGCAGCTGAAGCCCCACCCCTTCCACCCAAAGCCTCACTCCTTCCCCTAGACCAGGGGTGGGCAATAATTTTTGCCCAGGGGCCACTTCACAAATTTTTGAAGTAGCCCCGGCCACCCCAGAAGGGGCAGGGCCTAAACAGGAAGGGACAGGGCTACCCTATACCTGACCATGATTGGGCTACCCTATACCTGACCCTTTGCTCCCCCTTCCCACTAGGCACCCATGCCTGGAAGAGGCTTGGCACGATCCTCCACCCCCAGGCCAATCAGGGACTGGGGGCGGGGGAGCGTGGGAAGCCTCCTCCTCGCAGGGCCGGGGCAGGGCGAAGAAAGCTTCATGCAGCTCCCCCGCCCCTAGGCCCTGATTGGCCTGAGGGGTGGGGGGAGCGTGTGAAGCTGCCTCTGCTCTTTCCCCCCGCCCCCCCCGCCCTGCGAGCAGCACATGGCACTTCAAAGAGCCACGTGCTCCTGGCAGGGTGGGAGGAGGCTTTGTGCGCTCCCCTGCCCTCAGGCCAGTTATGGGGCAGAGCAGAGAAGGGCGGGGGCAGAGTGGAGAAGGCTTCGGGCGCTCCCCCGCCCCCGGGCCCTAATTGGCCTGGGGTCGGGGGAACAGCAGGGCCTCCATGGGCCGGAACTACCCGCTTAGCGGGCCAGAATGCCCACCCCTGCCATAGACCATACCCTTTCATAACCTCCCCCCACAGCCAACCCCCACCCAACTCCAGCTGAGGACCAGGGCTGCCATACTGTACGGCCCCAGCTTTCCCTGGTGACCAGGGAGGCAGGCTGCCATGTGGCATAGCCCCAGCCTTCTCCGGTCACTGGGGAGCCAGGCTACTGTGCGGCATGGCCCTAGCCCCTCCCAGGCCGTCCATGTCTCAACCCATAGTTTGAGAACTGCTGGGCTAGAAGGAAATTATTGTGAAATTATACATGTCCAAAAAGCCAATCATTTACTTTTATTCATTTGTATTAGTGCAAAACAGCTTCTTTGTTAAACTTCTGATTGTACGGTGCTCTTGTCAGGATGAAAAGCTTTGTATAAATATTAGATAATAAAAGTGAGTATTTGTTGGTGAATAGTTGATTGTGAACTGGGTCCTGTTCTTTTGTGTTTAAACTTAAGTGCTAAGTTACTGCAGTGAAGATGGAGGGATCAAAACAAAAAAGTCTGTCTTTCCCAGTGAGTGGTTTATAGTGGCTATCAAAGTTCCAAAAGAGGTCAGAAGAGAGAAGGACAAGAGAGAAGTGGGAGCAGGAAAGGAGGATATAGGAGATGCCAAAAAGCAATGAGAAACAGAAAAAAAGCACAGGGAAAGTGGGAAAATCTACAAAATGTCTGTGCAAATGGGCTTTATACACAGCGTGGCTTAGATGATAGCATAAACCAGTCAATTTGGTTTGGGAAAATGGCTCCTGTTTAGTTTGTCACATTCAGGCTACATCTACACTGCAGGGTTTTTGTGCAAAAATGGCCGTTTTTGTGCAAAAGCCCGTGGAGTGTCCACACCTCAAGCACAAGAAAATTGACAGGAAATCAAAAGAACAAGAGAGTTTTTTCAGTGTCCGTATTCCTCCTTCTACAAGGAATAAGTCCTTTTTGCGCCAGAGTTCTTGCACAAAAAGGTGTGTGTTGACAGGCAACAGGGGGATTTTGCACAAAAAGAGCCAGTCGAAAAAAGCACAGGTGCTCTGGTGGCTATTCTGTGAATAGCAATCAGAGCTTTCTTTCAAGAGAGTGTCCATGCAGTCTGGCTGCTCTTTTGCGATGCGTTTTTGTAGTGTGGACGCACTCTTGCACAAGATATTTTTGTGGAAGATCTCTCTCAATCTTAAGCGGTATTGATGAATGTGTGCCTGAAAAATCAGCTACTATACAAGGATATACATTTCTCTCCTACCCACCCACTGTCTTCAATTTTTAAAATAAGCATATATGTATTAACCTAATGACAGTGAGGCTATGTCTACACAGCAGCGTTATTTCAGAATAACACCAGTTATTCTGAAATAACGTAGTGAACATCTTCACAGCAAGCTCGTTATTTGTAATATTTCAAAGTAAACTTGAAAAAATGGGCTTCTTACTCCAACTTCTGTAAACCTCATTGTATAAGGAGTAAGGGAAGTCAGGGGAAGAGTGCTCTATTTCAAAATAACTGCTGTGTAGACAGCACCAAAAGTCGAAATAAGCTATTTCGACTTAAGCTACACAATTAGCGTAGTTCAAGTTGCGTAGCTTATTTTGTGTTTAGCCCTACTGTTTAGACATGCCCTGACAGAATATGATGGAGAATAATGGCTCCAAAGCAAGCAAATCTCTTATTTAAAAATAAAGGTTTAAGCAGAAACAAAGAAAGACACATTTTTCAAGTGGTTTTCTGAGGTCATGCCAGCACATTTTCTGTGTTGCGAACCACCATTTTGAAATCCAAATATGGGGTTTATGCATGCAAATTAATGTTTATGCAGAATGTGCGGGTGCAGTTCTAGGGGACAATTTGATAATTCAGAACTGGATTTTTCTTGGGTACATTATTTACTTTTAAAGGAGCAATTATTGTCAATATAGCAAATAACAGACATTTTCAAAATTCTCTAATGAAACTACGTATTAAAGGTGCTATTATGATTTTCTTTTTTCATTTTCTTATGCCAGACAATCCCTTTGTTAAGAGTGCACCAGTGGCCCTTCTGTTCCGTGAACATATGTCCTTAATTGATTTTAATTACAATCTTAATCAAGTACAGAACTGTGGCTAGTAGACTAGTAAGAATGAGAATTAGGGATGTTAGATATCATTTATTTTAGTAATCGTGTAACTGCAATAAATCTTAGCAGTTACGTGGTTACTAAAATGCTCTCCTCTCCGCCTCCCCAGCCCCAATCCTGGGGAGCCTCCTGCCATCCCATGCTGCTGCCTGTGTCTGTATCAGAGCCAGTAGTTCGGGGCGGCAGCAGTCCCTGTCCGCTGGCGGGGGGGGAGGGGGAGATAGGGAGGCTAAGCTCCAGTCAACCTTCCCTATCAGGTGTTTTAGATTCAGACTGAATAAGAGACTTGGGAGAGAGCAGCGGGGACAAAACCCATAGCCCCTTCAAGGATGCCCATCTCAATAAAAGTCATTAAAGGCAGAGGATTGTGAGACTGATGGTGAGAATAAGGCTCTGCCGGGCTTCACCTGCTTCCTGCTGTTAGTGGCAGCAGCTCCTGTCGGGGATGTTGGTCTCTGTTGGAGTTCAATGTGGGGGAGAGCAAACATTAAATAATAAAAAAAACCCTACCTCACCCCCTCACTGCACCTTAGGAATAAAAACACTGTTCCTGCAGACTTATGCAACTGTTTAATTTTATGTTCTTTGAGCAGTCCTGTTTAGATCAGTGGTGCTCCTCTGAATACATAGAGGTAAGTAGGTTCTGGGTCAAGGTGAGAAGATTGTTGGGCCAAATAATGGTTTAAGGTGTATTAATTTATTTAGGTGGCTTAAAAGATTGAGGAGGCGTCTTTAAGTGTACTAACTGCCATAGTTCCTTTTCTTGTGTTCATAGCCACTCCAGTACTTCTTATCAGCCATATTCACATGCCTCCTTCTCTATTAAACTTAGCTACATATCCATTGTTGTAGCTGCTGAGTTTTGTGCTGCAGTGTATATTTGTAAATGATGTGCTATAATATTGAAATGGGTGTAGTGGGTTACTTTAAAGTTAGGATATTTTGATACTTCTGCTCTGGTATTGATTCAAATAAATAACATGCGTTGCTTGGTTTATTCAGCACATCTATAAATGTTGGGAAATGTTTAAACAAACCCTAGGAGAAAAGAGATGATTTTGACAGTTTTGAAGGTCTGGTAAACAATGGAGAGCAACTAAACATGGTATATAAATTAGCCCTAGGATTTTTCTAAGGAAAAAAGACTCAGTAAGCTGGTAGGGGGAGCAAAAGCTTTCTTACAATTGACGGATGTGCATTTGGCTGGTCATTAGCTTATTGCATGATTTTTATTTGTGCACATGAATTGCTGACAAAGCTTTACAGATTTTATGAGCCAATGGGAAGGTGGCTCTTTGCCATGCTCCCTATAGGCACCACTGCTGGTTTATTTGATATACTTGATCTCAGAGAAATCACCATTGAATTGAATAGCTCACCCAGCTTGTTTCCTTTTTAATGGAAAGATGTAAGTTTTTCCAGCAGGCTGGGTTGTATATCAATTCAGAGGTACTGGTAGCAGCCAAGGATTTCTGCCTTTTTGCCCTGTGCCACTGATATTTGCACTGCAGTGGTGCAAAGCGATCGATTACATTTGATGACACCAGTGGAACATTCCATTCTAGTTTGCCAGAGCAATTTGTCTTATAATTGTGTCTCAAGAATTGCACTGAACAAGTTGTTAAATCTGCTTTTCTCTTTCTAGTTGGTAGCATCCATCGTCTTTATCAGCTTTGGTGTTGTAGCAGCATTCTGTTGTGCAATTGTTGATGGAGTCTTTGCAGCACGACATATAGTAAGTACGGGCCTTAATATTTTTTTCTGTTGGTTCAGAATGCTCATGGCACTTCCAGTGGGAAATATTTTCTTCTGGGAAATAGTGAAGTTTTACTTATTTTGTAGCTCTCTCTTGTTGGAGAATGATTTATTCATTAAAGATCATGCCATTTCTGTTGGCACATATCTGGGACATGGTTTGAAACCCTGCTCTGGAGTAGGGACTTGTACCCAAATTTATCATATCCGGGGTGAGTCCTTAACCACTGGGGTATTGGGTATTCTGGGGTGGCTCTCTCCCTCTACTATTGAAGCTGTTCCATTTTATAGAAATAATTAAATTTCCATTGGTACTAGGGTTACCAGGTAGTCATAAAAAAAATACTGGACACGCTTCATGGGGGGGGGGGGGGAGAGGGACCGGCTGGGAGGGGAGCGGTGCTGGCCGGGAGGAGGGGGAGGCTGGGAAACAGAGCTAACGGGGGGGCAACAGGGCTGGCCGGGGAGATGGGGGGGCCGATGGGAAGCAGGGCTGGTCGGGGGGGGGGTCAGGTGGAACGGGGCTGGCTGCGGGATATTGGGGGGGGGGGTGGCCGGCGGGAGCGGAGCTGGCCGGGGAAGCTCAGGAGGAGGAGGGGAGAACTGGCTGCCAGAAACAGGGCTGGCAGGGAAGATCCGGAGCAGGAACCGGCCAGTGGGAGACAGAGCTGGCGGCGAGCGGGGGGCGGGGGAGAAGGACTGGCCGGGGAAGACCGGGAGGAGAAGTCAGGGAGAATCCACCAACTGGCCGGCTAGGATGGGGCGGGGGAGCGAATCAGCTGGCAGGGAGCAGGACTGACCCAGGCTGTGCAGATCTCAGGGTGCTCCCGTCCCACGCCAGTCAGTCCAGCTGCGGCTCCACCACGCGCTTGACCAGAGCGCAGGAGCATGGACCGGGCTGCTCCTCCTCCTCCTCACATGCAACCAGAGGCTCCCAGCACCGATCGCGCCCCGCCTCCCAGTCCGCCGCCCAGCTGGCAAACCAGGAAATACCAGACATTGCACATGTCCGGTATTTTCTGGATTTTTTACCAGACAAAGGGCCCAAAAACCGGATTGTCCGGTAGAAAACCGGACACCTGGCAACCCTAGGCAGCAGGACTGGAACCTGGCTGTCTCAAGTGAATGCCCTGAGCACAGACTACAAAGCCTCTCTCTGTTTATTATTATAAATAAAAATGGTACATGCAGAGGAAGAGGAACTTTAATAATTTGTTATTTTCCAAAAACATGCTTGTTTTATGGTTATTACATGATCTCAGTTAGTCACCTTTTCTTGGTGCTGGTAGGTATTATATTTCAGCGGTGCAAAATACCTAGTACCCCTACTGAAGGTGATTTATATTTTCTAAATATTGTTATTCTAAATATGTGACGTGTCTGTGAGCTTTCAGTTTTTCCTGAGCAATGAGGCCACGTGTTGTTGTGTTTTCCTGAAAATACGGTAATTCCAGGAATCATAGTCCTTTTCTTTACTGTTCTGGGGAAGTAGTAAAATGCTTCAAGTCAGTACATTTACTGATGCATCAGGACAGCTGTGCTGACCAGTGTGGTGTACAGGGGAAGGCTGTCTTACCTTCTCTTGTTTGGTCTGGGAATGTAGGTGCTATGCAGAGTGTGCCTCCCCTCCTGCCCTCTGAATGGTGGTGTAGGTAGCTGGCACAAGGAAGCACTTTATACCCAGTTACTCCCTTGTGTCTGTGTATAGGACAGAATAGGATTTTGGCTTAAATTGAGTGTCAGTTCAGTTTTTTTGACCCCCCCCGCTTTGTCTTTTCATATACTTTTGTGTCTATCTTATTTATGCTATGGTTGCCTTAACATCTCTTACATCTCTGCAAATCATTCAGGAGAATAATGCTGTTATTAAAATAAATATAATATAAATCATACATTCATGTATGGAGTGAAATCTACACATATATTAGTTGTTAAAAACTCGGTAACCAGCTTATGTGAAATCTGTCAGTAGGAGTAGTGCAATTTAGCATTGTAAGATGTGTATTTTGTTGTTTATACCTCATTTTGAACAAGTGACCATTGTGTATGTATCCAAAAGTGTATGCAACCGATCAAGATACTAAAGTTAGAAAAAGAATGTCATCTTTTTTGATGCATAGTATTATGTCTGAGTTCATTGTGTAGGCAAAAATCTCAAACACAGACAAATAACAGTCCTTTAATATTTCTAGGTACTTGCTTAGTCATTCTTCATTCTCTTGCCTGTCAGCTCCCTGCACTTACATTTGCTCCAGAGACTACATTGTTCCCTTATCTTGGTCAAATAGTAAAATCATGTTAGTATATGTGAGTACTTTCATATCTGAAGAAAAATGTCTCTTAAATAATGCCCACCATTTATAGTCTTTCAGTGTTTATCAGAGTACAAATATCTGCATGCCGCTTCCTGTCATGGCATGCCCTTGGAGTGGCCTTATTCACACAGGGCTGTGAAGTTGAAAGGGGAGTTCTGATGGCAGACTCTGAACACAGCATTCAAAGACTTGTCATCACAATGCAGTATTAAGACATGAGGGTCATGCATTGCCTCAAAGAGAAGCCCACAGTAGTCCTGGGTGTAATTCAGAATCCAATAGGTCAGTGACTCGACTAATTAAGCTGCAGGTGTCATCTGCTCAGTGCTAGATACTTAGTAGCGGTGGACAAAATGCAGACATTATTGACAATATAAGTGTCCTTGAGATTTATTCTAAAATGAAATGCGGCAAATTCAGACTTGGCATGAAAACCTTTGGGGAAATCAATGGTGTTTACATTGTTTGCCTATTTGCATGGAGTCTGAGTTTGATCCATTTGTCTTTCTCCAAAGACTTATTTAGTGATATTACTTTGCTAGAAAATTAGAGATCCTGCAAAACTTATGAAAGTCACCATCCAGCTTATTCCATTTGCAGGACATGTCTTCATTACTGAATGGATTGACAGGCTGCAATCGATCCAGCGAGGGGCGGATTTACTGTGTTTAGTATAGACATAATACAATCTACTGCCAAGTGCTCTCTCTTCTACTTCAGTACTCCTCCAGAGGGAGAAAGCACTAGCTGAAGACAGGAAGGCAGTTTAGAGAGGTACAGGGTTTCCACACAGATGGGCCCGCTGACAGGGGGCTGAGGAGGAAAGCAGCAGTTGCCTCAGAGTCCAATAATTCAAAGGGGCCTTAGGCTCCGGCAACCATGCTGCATGCTCTGGGCAGCGCTAAGGACTTGGGGGCATCCCTTCTGCCCTCATCCCCACCACTTCCGGGAGCACAGAGCCACGGCCCTCCACTGTGCCTAGGGGCCCATGGAGTCTGTCCGCTCCTCTGGCCTTAATCTCTATTGAGATCTTCTGGTTAGGCAGGCTGAACCCTTTTCCAGTTCTATAGAGAGGAGCTGCAGCACAGAGCGGCATTTCTACCTTACAGGGAAGCCATGGGAGGGAGCGCCAGAAGCCACAACTTGGAATTTCCAGTCACCTATGGAGAAATGAGGTGGCAGAAAGTCAGGGCATTCAAGCCATTTTTTAAAATGATCCAAAGTTGTGAAACAATATTAGCCTGAGAACTGTAGTAGTGTGAGGGTGGGGAAAGGCAGAATTAAGATGATAGAGTAGCCTGGTTCAGAACTCCAACAAATACAACATAACCCTTCACACCAATTAAAAATAAGAAATATCCCTTATTTGTCTTTCATTCGTGACTTCATTTAAGGAGGAAGAGATGGTAACAAAGCAAATAAATCACTACGTTATAATCCTTGTCAGTTTGTTCTTGCTTATGAATGTAGAGGACATTTTTGCCCGCTTTCTCTTACATTTTATAAATCTGTAGATGAATTCATAAAACACTTTATCTGTTTTTCCTTCTTAAAAATACTTAAAATTGTCAAAATCCTGCCTAGAAGGGGACATTTTTCAGAAAAGATATATTTAAATTATTTAAGACTCATTTAAAAACACTTCACTTAATAGAAAGCTCTAGAGCAAAGCACTTATAAAATTAAAGACACTGAAGTATAAGTAGCTTGATTTAAAGTAGCACTAGCTCGTTTGAGAAATAATAGTGCAGATGTAATTTACTGCGTAAGATTCATTTCAGTACTAATCCATTCAACTGCACTTTTCACCTTAAAAAAGAAAAGAAAAAGACTAGAATGAAATTAAACAAATCAAAGCCATGGGTAATGTGCAGTGATGTTATTTCAGAAAAATATGGAGATTACAGGAATCCATTATCTGCAAATCATGTTTGCTTGAGGCATATTGTTACCTAGCAGCAGACTAGAGCCCTGATTATGCAAACATAAGAACTGTTATTTTGGGTCAAACCAATAGACCAAAATATGTCTCTGACAGAAGCCAGTACCAGAACTTCAGGGTAAGTGTACAAAATAGGGATGTTAAATATTGGTTAACTGAATAGTCGATTAACCTTGTAAATTCTTATCGGTTACTTGTCTCACCCCAGAGACTATAGAATAGTCAAGCAGCAAGTGCACTCCACCCCCACTCCTGAGGAGCCCTGTGCCAATCCTGCTGCTGCCCCTGTATCAGAGGCAGCAGCGCAGGGTGCCAGGTGGGAGCTGGTCTGCAAGGGAAGGCAGTTTAAGAACCAGCTCCCATTGCAGACTGGCTGCCTGTTGCCCTGCACTACTGACTGGGGGTAGGGTTGAGCACATACAAATCCCCCCCCCCCCCGGTGCAAGCCTGACTGCCTGGCTCCTAATACATTTTAAATGCAGAGGTGCAGCAGGGGTAGGTCCCGGACCCAGTGTGAGCCAGGATTGAGCCAGATTGCTGGCGGGGCGGGGGGTGGGGAGGAGTGGAGAAATGCATGGAATCTATAGCATTAACCTATAAGCTTTTGTTTATCAGTTAATCGACAACACTATTACATCCCTAGTACAAAATAAGACAGTTGGAGCGTAGACTTCCACTTCTGGCTTCTAGCAGCCAGAGGGTAGGTCACCTGAAGCATGGGACTGCATCCCTGACTATCATGGCTGATAGACATTGATTAACCTATCCTCATTAAACTTTCTAGTTCTTTTGTGAGCCCAGTTATACTTTTGGTAAGTCTGATGTGACATGGCAATGAGTTCCACAGGTTAATTGTGTGAAAAAGTAGTTAATCTTATTTGTATTAAACCTGTTGCCTGTTAATTTCATTGTGTGACTCCTGATTTTTGTATTGTGGAAAAGCGTAATAAAATTCCCATATCCACTTTTTCCACACCCTTCACGAATGCATAGACTTCTATCATACTTCACCTTAGTCATCTTTTTTTTAAGACAAACAGCCCTAATCTTTTCAGTTTCTCCCCTTATAGAAATCATTCCATAACCTTGATGATCTTTGTTGCCTTCCTCTGAACCTTTTCCAGATCTGCTACATCTTTTTGCAGATAGGGTGGCCTGAACTGGATGCAGTATTCAAGATATGGGTGCACAATAGATTTATATGATGATATCATGATATTTTCTGTCCTATTTTCTGTTCCTTTTCTAACAGTTCTTAAATTTTTTTGACAGCTGCTGCACATTGATCTGAAATGTTCAGAAATAAGCAGGAGAGGCGAGATTTACCTTTGCTGAAGCCATGTTGATTCTTCCCCAACAATAGCATTTAGCTCTGTGTCTGATAAGTCTATTCTTTATTATAGTTTCTGCCAAATTGCCTGGTGCTGAAGTTAGTCTCATCAGCCTGTAATTGCTAAGATCATCTCTGGAGCCCTTTTTAAAAAACAGCATTACTTTAGCTACCTTTCAGTCATCTGGTACAGGGGCTTGGTTCAGTGAGAGGTTACGCGCCACAGTTAGTAGTTCTGTAATTTCATATTGGAGTTCCTTCAGAACTCTTGGGTGAATACTATCTGATCCTAGTGACTTACTACTGTTTATTTTATCAGTGTGTTCTAAAATTTCTGCACTAAACAGATGCACTAAACCAGATCTCTGGGCTTCCCCCACTCACAAGTCAGGGGAGATTCCTGTTCCTCCAGCCAGTCCTCTCACACTTGCTAATGTAGACCACCAGTAGTCAGGAATGTCTGTCTAACTCAAGAACCAAAGCAAATCCCTTCCTTGACTGCCCAACCTGTCCAATACTAGAAGAGACATACTCTTCACCTCAGCAATTACACACACAGATCCTAGAGTAAATTCTACTGCATCTCCTTCTAGCAGAGCTGCAAGAAAACCTAATGCCATCACCAACAGATGCAACCTGGATAAACTGCCATGAAAAACCAGGAATGTGAAAGATGGATGAGAATTTTAGCTCTAGAGAAAGATGGTTTGTACCATACCTTTAAAAATGCTTTGGGAACATGGATACATGCTGCTTATAAGTGGACACATAAAGTGTCTGGTGACAAAGGGAACTGGCTTTCTTGAAAATTGTGGAAGAGATCAGTGGCTCTGGGAAAATCTACCTGTTTTCTCTGTTGTTTGTTTTTCTCCTGCACTATTGATTTCAGACCTGGCCTAGCTCATGTGCTACATGCAGGGCAGAGATTTGAGCCGAAGAGCAACATAAAGATTAGAAGAAAGTTGGAGGAGGACAGGGAGAATGAGGAGAGCTTCCAGAACACCTGAAGGACCCTAAGGAGGTGCAGAGGGAAATTAGGGCAGAATGTTAAAAGGGTAGATATGGGGTGTTTATCAGGCTGTGTAAATTGATGAAGGGTGAATAGAGGAGATGTTTACATCCACAATCCTTTCAGTGTTACAGCAAAGGGTTATTAGAAACAGTAAGGTGTTAATTGACAAGGAAAAAATTAAATAATGGTGTTCCTGACTAACTGACTTGTGGAGGTATTGGTGCAGACTCCATAGTTAAGGTTAAATTGAATTTTGCACTTAACAAAGGTTAAATTCTGCATTATGTCTGAAATACATCATATCCACTCAAAGATTACAGAATTTATTCAGTGAGTTGTCAAACTTCCTGTTTAGTTAAAATTCTGAAATCTTGTGCATAGGATACATTTGAATATATGTTTTAGGATTGTTGGTAATTTGTTCTTGTTATTTCTCATGACAGTGTTTATCTTCCAACTCTGCTCTGTACTGACACTGCCAAAACCATGCAAATATAATTTAGACATTTTAGTGTTTTGTGGATCCAGATTAGAGTATGCTGATTTAAAAAAATACATTAGAACTTTTAAAAATGTCCCCTCATAATGTCATTACACAGCAGAGTTAAGATTGTTTGGGTACCCTAACTGTGGATTTCCATCCCTTAACATGTCTGGTTTTCTTTTAAATTTAATCTTAAGTGAATTCACTGGATTAGTAAAGCTTGAGTTTGGTATAAAGACAACATCCCTGTAATGTATTTTATCCTAAATTACTGACATGTATTCTTCAATAGAGCTGGGTGAAATGTTTTTGAACAAATAGTTTATTTGCTAAAACATGAGTTTCTGGTCTACCAAAACTATTTATATTTGTGTTAAGTATTTTTTTTTGCAGCTGCAATAAACCAAAAAATAATTCATTATTTGCCCTGCTGTCCTTTCAACCTTAACTTCATCTTAGTGTGGTTTTTGTCTAGGAGTTGATAAAAGATGTTTTAAACAGAAGTGGTTTTAAGAGGGTTTGATTTTTATGAGATCCAGGAACATATTTATTTTCTGTTGCATGGACTCTCATAACTAGTCACTAGGGGGAAGCGATGGTTAAATAAGGGAATGGCTGATAAGGGTTTCTTCTAAGGTTATTATTGTCATAAAGTCTAGAGCATGGGTTCCCAAACTGGGGGGCATGCCCCCCTGGGGGGGGGGCGTGAAGAAATTCCAGGGGGGGCTCAAGGCGACCCAGCCTCCCCCCCCATCAAGTTTTGCTGCCCTGTTCAGTTCCTTTTTTCCTTTTTTATTTTTTTGCTCAACAAGTTTTGCTGCTATTTGGGAGGGAGGGGGCATGAGGGTTTTTCAAAAATCAAAAAGGGGGGCGTGATGCCAAAAAGTTTGGGAACCACTGGTCTAGAGCTTGAGAATAGGTTGTATGACTATAGCCCTGCAAATCCATGGATACCCATTTTATATGCAGGGCTATCCGTACCCACAGATGTGGAAGCAGATATCCACAGCTCATCTTTGAAGATACCAATGTGGATACAAATTTTCTATTGAGAACTCTGCAAATTTGCAGATATCCATTTTATATCTGCATCCATACTTTTGCGGATGCAGATATTCACAGATCATTTTTGTAGATGCAGAAGCTAATGTGGATACCAATTTTGTATCTGTGCAGGGCTCTATGTATGACATCTGAAACAATGTACTGTAAGTATCAGTGACCTTGTGTGGGTAAAGGATTTTAACCTGACTGCAAGCTGATAAGGTGTGCGGGGAAGCTTCTGAAAACCTACACTTGATATCACTTGTCTTCAGATTAGGTTCAGGTTCCATGCTGACCAGTACCAGGTACTAAGATTCATGTTTTAATTACAGTGGCAAGCTCTCTTGAGCTGTTTTCAAGACTTCAAATGCATTGAACTGTGAAACGTAAATAAGCCCAGATCTGGATCTCTGGTTTTGGCCTTTCTATGACAATAACGTTTATATGATCGATTTAAATTTGTTGTTACCATGCATTGTTATTTTTGAAGTTATGCAAACGTTCAGTTTTGTAACAAAATTAAAGATTTATTTTCATCATTTTAAATGTCCTGATATCTTTTTCTCATTTTGGTAGAAGTTAATGAAGGGGAAGGTATTAAAACGGAACACTGCATTAGGTAATTTTTGCATTGAAATGAATATACACCTTAAATGTTTCTGAAATCATAGCAAGATGGACATGAAAGAAAAAAAAAGCTATGAAATGCATAACCATAAAAATGACAGAATTTGAATGTAACAGAGTTTGGAGGATTTACAACCCAAATTTGACATTTGTGTTGTCTTTGTATGTGTTATATTAAAGATTAATAAGAGAAGTATTGAAAAAGGCTATATAGGAATTTGGCAAACTCAAAGATGTGATAATGGGGATATGAAGTCATTCATCTTTTGGTTCTCAATCTGAAACAAGTCCAGTTTGGTAAGGATCAAAAGTTGTTATACTCATCTAGTTTTCTGGTGGCTGCTTGGTAGTGTCTGTATAGTTTTTAGGGGACAGGTCTTTGTATTACAAAACTATAGCCTATGTTGGCAGAGCAGAGAAAGTCAATGTGACTTTTAGATGTGGTCATATTTAGAAGTGTTCCTTCCACTTACTCAGCAGCATTTGGGCCAGTTTTGTTAAACTTGCATTGATTCATCTTGTCCTGTGTAATGGGTGACATTAGAAATGCAGTAAGTATAACACTGCCACCCTTTGAAATGCCTGGATTTCTACAGCTGTGCAGCTTTGATACCACTAACTCTTTTGAATTTCCAACCACAATGTCATATATGTATATGAATACATATGTATTCTCTTTGCATACCCAGTATCAGCATGAGAGCAATCTGGGACTATGTAAGTACAGGATGAATCTCTGAAAACTGGTACTCTCTGGTCCAGCAGGACCACTATTGCTCCTGGCCCAGAGAGCCTGGGAGCCTAATGCCAGAAGGAAATCTGGCCATCCGCGACAGCGCAGGGACAGAGAACCCTGGTAGCACAGAGCCAGGAGCTGGAGAATCCTAGCTACCCACACTAACAAACTGGAGGAAGAAGTTTGGCCACTTGCGGCAGCACGAAGCCAGAAAACTGTAGCAGTGCGGGGCTGGGGGCTGGAAAACCCAAATGCCCATGGCAGCCCATGGGTGGGGAACTGATGGCAGCAAGGCAGACAGCCTGGCTGAAGGTGGAGGAGTAGGGCGGGCTGGCTGGCTCAGGGCCAGTGACAGGGGACACCTCCCCTGGTCTGGAAAATTCTCTCATTGATGTTGCCGGACCAGGGAGGTACAACCTCTACCTGAGTTCTAATTGCAGACGGCTTTACTGTGATGACTTAGTATTTGACTTAGACTAAATTCAGCTAAGGTGTTTGAACATAGTGGAGGAAGTCTCTGCCACTGTATTTTCTGTGCATACTGTCCTGCAGCTCTTTGTATTTTACACAGGCAACTCTGAGAAACATGTATTTTGAATATTACAATTTTTTTTCACAGTGTGTGGCAGTGTTATCAGCCATAGGGTGTTTTTATTCCTTTAGACTGAGAAGCTGAGGCCATGGACTCGCCAACCTCTACTCTTTTCTGTTGTCTCATGGGTTCAGGTGCTGTTATGAGAACTCAGATCGATGCCACACTGTTCTTCATGACATCCAGAGTGTTACATGTCCAGATGGGAGGGAAAATCCTATAATATTCACTTTTTATCTGTAACCCTTCTGCCATGGGGAGCCAGCAACAGCCAGGGACAGGTTCAATATCTAGGAGTTCTATTCCATTGAAACAACACAGAACTGCCTCAAGCCCCCATTCAGCATGCTGGGAAATGCGCACCCCACTCCTGGGCGTCTGTGAGAGGCAGTGCTTCCCCACTTGCAGGCACAGAGTCTGAGTGTAGAAAAGAGACTTTTAGTAAAATGAGGGAAGTAACTCAGCGTTAAATTGGGAAAACACCACAAACAGGGTTCAGAAACACTTACTGTGACCCACCCTTCTGGCCACTCACTAGTCACTCCTGCTGTCCACCTGCTCACTGCTCTTTTTGCACCTTCTCCATTAGTTGCCCTGCTGGCTGCTCCTTGCACATATCCGCCTACTCACTGCTCTTGTCATGCTTCTCCATCAGCCGCCCTGCTGGCTGCTCACCTGGCTTCGCCACCGCCTCCACCCTGCTGGCCACTCATCTCGCCGCTCTGTTTCCATCAACCACTCGGTCACCAGCTGTCAGTCACCTTCTGCTGCCCACTGGCTCTGTTGTGTCCTTTGCACATTGGTGTCATTTTCAACTCTTTGCGGGCTGGGCAGAAACACTGCCCCATCTCAAGCGATTTAAGCGCTCAGTGGTTTTTAGCTCGTAGCAGGAGGGGCAGAAACACAGTCCTACCACAACAGAGTTCTGTTATGATTTACCATTTAACATAACAAAGATCCTCCCAATGAAGCCTATTTTAGTTCTTTCTTTGAATTGGAGGTGAGGGGGACAGATTAAACCAGTCCAAGGAGTATCCTTAGGAAGGGTTTGCAGCCTCCTGGCTAGGACACTTGTCCCCACCTTTCTTACTCTCATAGGGCTCTGTCATTTGAGCTGCTGACTTAATGAGGTTCTTAACAAGGTGGTCCCGTCATTTGAGACAGGTTAAGTACAGTCCTGCTTCCCTGTATTCCTACAATAGTTACAACATTGGTAACCATATTTCACTACTCCTGCATTCAGTACTAAAGTGGTCTGTAACCAAACAAAAGTTGATTACTTTGACACCACTCTATCTGCTGAACATCTAAGCAGAACAGGAGCAAATGGTATTTTACATAAACACACTCAAAATTTCTCCCCATCCCAGCTAGCTGTCAGGGAAGCATTCATACAAACCCTGCTTACACATCTACAGGAAAAACAAATAGCTTTGTTTCATTTCTAAAGATGTTATCTTGGCGACTGGCAATAGAAAACTGAACATACATAATTTCTAGCCTCAATTAAATTATCAAGCTTCTCTGGAGGAAAACCATAAATGCATTTTACTTTATCCATGCATGATGCAAAATTACAGGTAATTACTTTTAATTTCATTTCCATCCTGTATGACTCATTAATATAATGACATGGCATATACTGTAAGATTTTTTTCAATGGAATCAGAACTAATTATTCCTAATTGAAGACTATCACTTGCTCACTTGTGATGCTTGGCTCTTATTGAAAACCTTTATTTTCAGATGTATGCTTTTTTATTTTTTGAAGTAGGCACTTAAGGATGCTTTTTAGTAAAGTCTGACATTTTTAAAAGAAAAATCAGTGTAGAAGAATGTTTTATTGAATAACTTTAAAATGAAGTGTGATAATTTAGTGTGAAGTGTAATGCTTCTTAGTATCCTTCCCAGACTGCCGCACATATTAGATATCTTCTTCTAATTTGTGCAGCAGTCTGGGAAAGATACTATATATTATGCACTGGCTCCCACTGACTTAAATGACAGCAAAATCTGTCTCTTAATGCTGCCAGCAGGGCTATTCCAATCAATGGAAGCCTTTCTAGCACTACAGATGCTGAGCCCAGTCAAATAAAGACCATTTTAATACGGCCAAAGGCCATCATGCACCTAGGAACGGAGGGTGAAATTCAGGGCCGTGCCTCTAAGATGTACAGCATAGAATTCACAGCCCAGGAAGAAGAGGGAGCTTGGGTGGCTTTAAGCATCCCTGATGCTCTTCTGCCCCAGGGATGTCCCTGGCATAATTTACACATCCCTGGAGGCCTGCCTAAGCTATGGTAGGGGCTGCCCTACAGCCCACAGCACAGCCTGGAATCTCCACTGTGCTGGGTGTTGTGGTCCCACCCCTGCAGGATCTGAGTTTTCTTCTCACAGTCCCATCCTGACACGCTCTCTGGATGAGGGCTTGCAAGGGGCTTCTCAGAGGAGCAGTGTGTATTTATACTGAAAAGAGAGGGGAAATGTTGGCTATCTAAAAGGCCCATTCAAATAGGGAAGAAATGAATCTGAGTGAGGGTGAGAGAGGAGCAGGGAAAAGCTTAGATAGCTTATATATAAAGTACTGGGCTAGCTGGAAGTCTTTTTTAAAAAACAGTTATGGGGAAAACAGCTATTTATTGAAGACAATAAAGGAACCATGTAAAGTTGCTGCACTTTATTTTACTGCTTATATTGATTTGAGTGAGTTAGAACTGTGTGTCTTAGTGCAACGGGTTTAATAAAGAAAAATATGTAATGGTTTAAAATACTTCAGTTATTCTTGTATAACTTAGGTATGAGATGTACATTTTCCTTTTTTACAAGGTTTGAGAAGCTGATCCAGTTAGAGGTCTGAGCACACACAGGCAGGGGAGCCAGTAAAATCATTTTTCTCCCTCACTAGGAGATTGTTGCTTATTGCATAACTTTGCCTTGTCTGTGTTTCCGCATCATAAAATGACTTTTACTTACCTTCCAGCAGGGAGTGAGGATTAATGAGTGAGCTTATAAAGCAGCTTGCAGTTTAAAAACAGTAAAAAACATAAGCTACATATTTACTGGAAAAACACTAGATTGTATGTTGCTCAGGGTGGGAGCCATGTCTCTTTATATGTCAAAGAATCAAACACTAATATAAAATAGGATCTATAGAAATAAATATGAATGAAAATAAATGGGTTCAGTGCACTAAAAATGAGGCTATCTTAAAGTTGTCGTCATGTCAATAAATTGTTTGGTTTTTGAATTACTAACTATGCTGATACTTGTGGCAGAAGATTTCAAGCTTGCAGTTTCAGGTGAGGGAGTGAGGACAAGCTGAAGCTGCCTGCACACACAATACAACATTATGCCAGAGAACCTCAGTTCCCTCTAAGGTGCACCCTGCTCAGGAAGCCACTAAGGGTGTGTCTAAACTACAGGGTTTTGTTGACAAAAGTTGGCTTTTGTCGACAAAACTATACCTGTGTCGACACTACCGCCGCGTTCGGTCGACAGTAAGTTGACAGAACATGGCAGTTTTGTCGACAGCAGTAAACCTCATTTTACGAGCAATAACGCCTTTTTTCAAAAGTACTCTTTTGAAAAAAGGTGCTATTGCATGCAAACTGTGCTTTTTTGAAAGAGAGTGTCTAGATTCTCTTTCAAAAAAGCGGTTTGCTTTGTCGACAATACTGATCGTAGTCTAGACGCTCTTTTTCAACAGAGGCTTTGTCGACAGTATCTGTCGACAAAGCCTCTGTCGAAAAAGGTGTGCAGTCTAGACATAGCCTAAGTGCCATTCAACCAAATACCCCAGCCCTGGGGCTGCTGTGGTGGGGAGAGATGGTCTCCCCCCAGCCCTGCTGAGGGGAGACCCGGGGGGAGTCCTCTCTCCCTACTGCAGCCTTGGGCCAGCCTGTGCCCCAAACCCCTCATCCCTGGCCCCATCCCAGAGTCCATATCCCCAGCTGGAGCCCTCAGCACCCTCTCTGATCCAGCCCTGAGCTCCCTTTCACACCCCAAACCTCTCATCCCCGGCCCACCCCAGAGCCCGCACCCCAGCTGGAGCCCTCACCCCCTTCTACATCCCTCCTGCCACAGTCCTGAGCCCCCCACCCACACTCTGAACCCCTCAGCCCAGCAGAAAGAGGGACTGGGTGGCAGCTCCATGCAGGAAAGAGAAGGGAAGGAGAGGGGCTGATCGGGGGCAGATCTGAGCATTTGAGGGAGGGTGGAAGGAAAGGGGGGAAGCTCAATGTGGGGGGAAGAGAAGGACTGGGGGCAGGATGGCAGCAGACGAGGAAGGGGTTGGGGGTGGCGAAATGGCACCTCCACATGGGAAGGAGAGAGGCTGGAGGAAGCAGCTCCACATGGGGATAGGGTGGGGCAGGGGGGAATATGCTCATGCATATAGCTATGGTCTCCAGGCTGGCCAGGGGCCGAGTTTCAGAGGACAGAGGAGGAGCAGGACAAGGCTGGAGTTCTGTTCTGTATGAAAGCCACCTGTTTGGCTGGAGGCCCTGGGAATGGGCCCTCTGGGCCCTTATGATAATCCACCACTGTCTGCAGCCTGTCTTGTGCAGGAGGATGGACTAGATGATCATAATGGACCCTTGTGGCCTTAAAATCGCAAATAAAATATAAACAGAAATCTTAAGTTTATGAGGAAAATTGAAATAATATCTTTGTAAAGGTGCACTTCCCAACCTGTTCAATAATCGTGTGAGAACTGAAGATACAGTAGATTTCCTTCCTTGTTTCTATACAGTTGGTTAGCTCTGGGCCATAGGTGCAATAATTTATTCATCAATTGATTATTGTCATGAGATAATGTAACTTAGCCTTTTGAAACAAAAATCATGAGTATTAAAGGTGACCTACGAATCATTTTTATAAAGTACCTCTAAAGGTACTTGAATGCATCCAACAGCTAGGCTAAAAAGGACCTACAACACATTCTCTGCAGGCCCTGTACAGTAACTTTTAAAGAATAGAATTACTGAACTTTGGGTGGAAATGGAACATAACTAAGTTAGTTTCAAAGACAAAATCATTACGGAATCTATATTATGGGATTGCACAGTTAGAGATGAGAGGTTACTGATATGCATATTGTTATTGTCCTTAATAAGGTTTATTTTTTGTAATAGCCTCTGCTTTCACAAGTCCAGCTCATAACTGGGTTGCTTTCAGAAACTGAAAATTGCTTCTAGAGGTCCATAAAATGAGTTGTTGGGTTTAGTGAAGCAGGATTACGGCACCACCATACACGGGGAGAGGTCTAATGAAGAACATTTCTGCTGAATACAGTTCATTACAAAATTTAATGATCTAATACATTTTTAACACAGTAAAGTAGTACATTAGCCAGTTGATAAGGAAATACGCGTGCCTGTCGGGTTTTCCAAGGCATTCTGGGAAATCTTTGCTGCTTTATGAATTTATAAACTTCATTGTTAATTGACATAGTAGAATTAAAATCTGTAAGAACCTTTTTAGTAGATGGCCAGGAGGTTAAATCTAGCTGAAGGCTAAGTTAGATTTATTAATAATACTTTGTGTTACTTTCTGCCTTTTATCCAAGGAAAGACAGTTCAGTGAATAAAACAAAGGTGATATAATGTACTTACACTGACCCTCTGCTCTAATGTCCCAGTTCAACAAAACACTTAAGCATGAGCTTATATCATATTGAAGTAGAAATTAAGTTCTTCACTGAATCGGGATGGTGGTAAGCACATATTTACATGTTTTCCTAAATCAGAACCTGTTGGACACTACATTCTGCTGTACAGGGAGGTTTCAAATGTTTAGGGGTTTATTTGTATAATTTTGCAGAGGAGGCCATGGCTGTTGGGAATAATAATGTAGTTATCTAGGGGTATGTCTACATAGAAGGGCTAACGTCAAATTAAGCTATTCAACTTCAGCTACTTCAATTGCATAACTTAAGTCAAAACAGCTTAATTCAATTTTTGGTGATGTCTACAGAGCAGGAAGTCGAGGGAAGAGCACTCTTCCTCCGACTTCCCTTACTCCTTGTGAAATGAGGGCTACTGTGAGTAGGAGTAAAAAGTCCTCCAGCTCAACATTATTTCGAAAGAAAGGCTTGTAGTGCAGACACGCACTATGTTATTTCGGAATAGCGCCAGTTATTCTGAAAAAATGCTGCTGGGTAGACATACCCTAGAGCTGGATGACTGCACCCATATGTGATGGTCAGTTGAAGCTCCCCCCCAAATATTTTGATCAAAGATCAGTTTCAAATATCTCAGAGTCTATTAAAGGTGTGTCATATCAGAATTAATGGATTATGTTAGCCAAATAGGGTATGTACATTTCCTTCAAAGTTCATCCTTAAAACAAATTTTCCTCTTTATGTTTTTGATACCTGAGTAACTTGAACATATCTTTGTTTTAAATGTTGTTTGTCATATATTTAGTCTTCTGTGAGAAATATAAGTTTTGCCAAGTTTAGAAAAGTTTGTTTATAAAATAAAGGAGTTATAAATTAAAGAAAATAGTGCACCAAGCCCACATCATATACTTTCCTTACTGGTTTACATGTGTGTTGGTGGAGTTATATAGATCCATCCAGAGACTCCAGCACACCAGTGCTTTTTGATGAGCTTTGATACAGTACGATTCAATATTCATGAACTTCTGAGATGTACTTCAACTTTGAAATTGGTAGTGATGAGTCTGAGGAGACACTAAAAAACTCCCAACATTTGAACAATCAAGACATACGCATGAATTCATTACTCAGTTTAGGCCATCTTAATTCATCGTATCATGGATTCATGTAGTTAAGCAAGAAGGGACTATTAGATCAACTGGTATGACCTCAAATATATTACAGGCCAACTTCACCCTACTATTACCATATAGAACACAATAACTTTTCTTTTACTAAAGCATACCTTGTGGTTGACTGAAGTGCATCTTCCAGAAAAGCATCCAGTCATAATCTGAAGACATCAAAAGATGGGGAATCCACTACTTCCCATTTTAACTATTCCCCATTTCCCTTCCCTACTTGTATAACCCACGTTCTTTCTCCTTCAGCTTCCATGTATGTTGTCTTCTTGCTTGTCAGTGGGCCTATGTTCAGGCCCAGTCTTTCAGTCCCATCCATGTAGGCACATCTTTGTAGGTTTACTGAGCCTACTGACTTCATAGGGCCTCTATATGAGTTGGAAAATCTACCCACATGGATATGTTTGCAGGATCAGTGTCTTTGACTGAGAGTTCCTTGAAACAGACACCTACCTTCCATTAGTTTCCTAAGCACCTTGCACAATTATAGTTTCTATAAAATAATAAATAACAACAAGGAGAGGATTTGGAGCATTGTATTTGGACATGTGATCATTCAAGTAAATGCACTCATGCCTTCTTTTTTCCTTCTCTTTAACATATAAAAAAAAGCAAAAAAGAATTATAAATGTAAGAAACCTACCTTAATACAACAAGAAGTTTGATAGTTTAATTATATAAAAGTTAGGAACTTCCAGAGTTGTGGTTCCCACAACAGCCATAACTTTGATTTTTCTCATTTATGTTTTGAAAGACTCAGAATCATTATAATAGTAGGAGGAGGTGTTTTTTTTAAACTTAACATAGCTTTGTGTTGTATTTACCAGCAATAGATTATATAGTTTGACTGAGCAGTTCATGTGATTAGGTGATTGCTCAAATAACACAATGAAGTTATAATCAGCAGTCACTTCCCAGAGTGAATTTTATAATCAAGCAATGTAAGTAATCAAATATAATAACCAACTAAATGTATAATTGCATCAAGCAATAACAAAAATCACAGCTCTGAATAATATCAGCTATCAAGTTAAAATACTACATTAAAGCCAAAGTTTAGAAATCAAATTTAGAAAAATTATTTATTATTTCTCTTAGTGGCAGTTCTAAGGCTTCCCTCTACCCCTGAATATCTACATGCTAATGCTCAGAAAATTAAAAACAACACTGTTCCCAGTGCAACAGTGAGGGATTGTCTACGTTTACAGTGCTGCAGTGATACATTTACAGTGCTGCAGTGATACAGCCTAGTGCTAATAACCATTGACAGACCTATCCTCTATGAATTTATCTAGCTCTTTTTAAAACCTATTATAGTCTTGGCCTTTACAGCATCCCCTAGCAAGGAGTTCCACAGGTTGATTGTGCATTGTGTGAAGAAATACTTCCTTTAGTTTGTTTAAAACCTGTTGACTGTTAATTTCATTGGGTGACCCCCTAGCCTCCATACCAGGCTGGGAATAGGTTTGCAATGCTGGTATGGAAGGTGCAGCAGTCATAACAACAAGTAAAATACACAGGGATGATAATATAAGAAATTAACAAGGCAATAGTTTAATTGGTTCCATCTCAAAAAAGATATATTAGAATTGGAAAAAACACAGAGAAGGGCAACAAAAATGATTAGAAGTATGAAACAGCTTTCATATAAAGAGAGATTTAAAAAAGACTAGGACAGCTTTAAAAAAGAGAGGACTAAGGAGGGATTTGAAAGAGGTCTATTAAATCATGAACGGTATTGGAGAAAGTGTATAATCCTTCACATAGTACACAAATCAGAGAGTACTCTATTAAATTCATAATCATCATAGTCAAATGCATGGTTTCTAATGTAAGGAAGTAATTCTGCACACAATAAACAGTCAATCTGTGAAATTCATTGCTGGGGATGTTGTGAAGGCCAACAGTATAACAGGGTTCAAAAAGAAATTAGACAAGTTCACAGAGAATAGGTCCATCAATGGCTATTAGCGAAGATGTTCAGGAATTCAATCCCATGCTCTGGATGTCTCTCAACTTCTGATTGCCAAATGCTGGGACTGTATGACAAGGGATAGATTACTCAATAAAATGTCCTATTCTCTTCATTCCCTCAGAAGCATCTGTCACTGGAGGACAGGATATTGGGCAAGGTGGACCATTGGTCTGACCCAGTATGACTGTTATGTTCATAAGATGGCACCATCAGCTCCCCACTCTCCAGTTGCAAAACCTAGCTCTGCTACTGCTTAGCAAGGTTTCTTACAAGTTATGTCCTTACCTGGTTCATTGGGATATAATAGCCTGTCTCTTCAGGACACAAGGTGATCACGATGGGTTCTATAATGAATGTTCTGAATTTTTTTCCCCCAGAAATTTGTCTCTGGGAAGGGAAATTATGGTCCACAGCTGGCAAAAGTGCCGTTATTTGGACTGAACTCTTCTCCGTTATTTTTATGTTCTTCTGTTCTCTAAAAGCACAAAATACCCAATAAACTGACAGTGGGTTTGTGACGGACAGTAAACTGGGACATCGTGATGCTATAAAACCAAAAGCCCTGTAATGAAATATGCAATTGAAAGGGAAGTGTGGAAGTTATTGAACATTAGAGGAAAGGATCACTAGGACTATGTAGAAAAGTTTGAAAGAAGGTAATGGTGAAAAATCAGGGGGCGGTGGGCTGGGGAGTGGGGGGAGGAGGGATTGCCAGAGGGAGAAAAAAACAGAGTAAGGCTGGCTTTGGGGGGGAAAAATTGACTTCTCTGATACCTCTTACCTGGTTTTTGTTCTGCTCCTTCTACCGGAACAGCTCTCTCTATTGTTATTAATACTTTGCTTCTGGCTAACACCAAAGATCTCACTGCTATTCTATCCTACTTGATTTATCAGTGGCTTTTGAGATTGAGCATTACTATCTTCTCCTTCATTGCATGGGCACCTACATCCTGCTAACTCCACAGTGCAATTTCTCCCGCCCCTTACATGATTATTGCCAGGTTACTCCAGGATAATAATTCCCCTCACACACACACACCTCTAAATTGGTGTCCTACAGGTTCCTTTTCCCTACACTTTTTCTCCATATTTTGCCCTGCATGTCAATGTAATCTCTGTTCAAGGCTACAAAGTTCTGGACCAAACCCTGGCTACAGTTGAGGAGTTTATGCGCAGGCTAAATGGGGGTCAGCAAAAGTGTGTGTGCAAAATCAGCACACAGCATATATTAAGTATTCCCAAAATTCAGAGTACAAATTGAACCTCTGTGGTTCAGGACTCTCTAGTCTGGCAACATCTGTGGTCTTGCCAGACCAGAGAGTCCCAGTGGCAGAGGTTGCTCATGGCTGGGAGCCGAGCTGACTGGTGGGGCCAGCAGGGCAGCAGAGCCCGCAGCCAGTGGGATAAGGAAGCTGGCGGGGCTGGCGGAGATTGTGGGCTGCAGAGCTAACAGAGCAGAGCTGCCAGGGCCATGGGAGCTCATGGGGCTGCCGCAGCCCGGGGCAGCAGTGCCAGGTGGCTGGGGAGAGGAGCCCAGCAGGGAGGCTGGCAATCCCTCCCCCATCCCCACCTCCCCGATCTAGCAAACTCCCTTGTCCAGGACCAGTCAGGCTCCAAAGGTGTCAGACCGGGGGGGGAGGAGGGAGTCCAACCAGTAACCTCAAAGCTAAGTAATTGCAAAGGGGCTGCAGAAAGCCTTAGAATCAGTGCCTACATTTTTCAGTGTGTCTGACCAATATTTTTGCAAAAAAAGTAAACATTATATTAATCAGTTGAGAGAGGCCTATCATTAGCACAATAATAAGATTCCCTACCCATTCAAAACTGAGCATGTGCTGTTTTGAAACATTGTAAAACTTTCCCCGCACACTACATTTCTTAAAATAGGAAAGGAAAACGGAAAGGCCTGATTTTTAAACAATGAATGAGATTGTATTGGCAAGCAGCTTTCTGAAGCTTTCCTGCTACTCATGGGACCACTTGTCCCTCTCACTCTAGTAAGTAACAGATATTTCTGGTCTCATACTGCACATATCTGAGGGTAGAGTTCAATCTATTAAAAGGACACCCATTACTACAGCAGCACGTAGGGCATGTCTGCACTAAAGGGGAAGGTCGCCTTAAGATACACAACTCCAGCTACGTTAATTATGTAGCTGTAGTCGACGTTATCTCAAATCACCATCCATGCAGCAGGAGGTCGACGGGAGCAAATGCTCCCATCTGCTTCCCTTACTCCTCATGAGGAGCAGGAGTACCGGTGCCAAAGAGGGTGCCCTCTCGGTTTGAATTAGCGAGTCTTAACTAGACCTGCTAAATTGGACCCCGGAAGATTGAGCGTTGCAGTGTCGATCTTCCATATAGTATAGTCATGGCCTCAGATACTACAGGTTGGACCGCCCAAAATGGGAAATGTCTGGTCCAGCAACATCCATGATCCATGGATGTTCCTGGACCAGGGAGTCTAGGCTGGGAGCCCAGTGGCAGGAGGGCTGGCCGCTGGGAGCCCTACTGGGCTGGGAACCTGGCGGGTCTGGTGTAGGGATGTTAGATAGTGTGTAATTGAATAGTAGTGTAACCACATGAAATGTTAGCAGTTACACAGCTATTCCATAGTCCCCAGAGGTGGGGTGACAACCAGTGCGCTCCCAGGGAGCCCCTTGCCACTCCACGCTGCTGCTTCTGTATCAGAGGCAGCAGCATGGAGTGGTAGGCGGGAGCTGGTCCACGAGGGGAGCCAGTTTAAAAACCAACTTCCCGTGCAGACCGGTGCCTATCACCCCATGCTGCTGCCTCAGATACAGAGGCAACAGTGCGGGGTAGCAGCAGCTCCTGTCTGCATGGAGTCCGAGCTGCCCATGGACAGAGGCTGCTGCCACAGAGAAGCATGGCTTCATGGCAACCTCCTGCACTGCTGCCTTTTTTAAGCTGCCTGCCCCCACCCCTGCTGCCTCTGTAGAGGCAGGAGGCAGCAAGGAGGGGGTAGGCGAGTCCGTGGAGCTGGCATGTGTGGGGAGCTTGCTTGAAAGCCATCTCCCCGAGTGTATCGGCTCCCACCTGTCCCCCTTGCCCTCCATGTTGCTGCCTCTCTATCAGAGACAGCAGCGTAGGGGGTGGGGCAGGTGGATCCGGTGCTTATGGGGAGCCAGGTTTTAAGTCAGCTCCTCATGGGCACCTGCTCCCACTCCCCCCATCTTGCTGCCTTTGATGCAGAGGCAGCGGGGAGAGGGGGGAAATGCATGTAGTAACAAGATTAACCGATAAGCCCAGGGCTAACGGTTAATCATGTAGCTGTCTACACATTGACTTCCCTAGGCTGGCAGCAGCGGGTCTGGCGTTGGGACCAGGATGGGGCTGGAGGCCTGTTAGCACAGCCGGGGCTGGGGCTGGGGTTGCGTCAGCTGCAGCAGCCCTGTAGCGGGGCTGAGGTCGGGGATGTGGCAGCTCAGGCTGCCAGGGCTGCAGCAGCATGGCAGCCTTGCAAGAGAGGTGGGTCATGGCAGCTCGGCAATGGAGGCGGCTGGAGCCGGCAGCAGGGAGGGACAGTGGGCTGGAGGGGCAGTAGCAAGGGACCTCACCTGGTCTGGCAAATTCCCTCATTCAGAACTGGTCAGGTCCCAGGGGTGCCAGACCAGAGGTCCAACCTCTGTAAAAGTGGATTCTCTTTTTAATGGAGAGAGTGTGACTTGGACTATGCACTTACACAGGGGTGTAAGAACCTGACTGTAGCTGATCCGTCCTTGGGTCCTGCTGTATGGAAGGAAATGGGGCTGTGCACCCATTTACTAGACCAAGTAGTGAGGGAGACAGGACATACAGATAGGAGAGGAACAGGGTAAGTGTATGGATTTCATTTCAAATTACAAGAGGTTCAGAAATCATCACACTTTATTCATAGAATAGAACCATAGAGCTGGAAGAGACCTCAGAAGGTCATCAAGTCCAGCCCCCTACCCATCCCATCCCACTCTAGATGTTGGTGCCCGTACTACATTCTAAAAAGCTAGCGTGTCATTTTTGCTTCTCTGAATTGGACTAGTTCCAGTGCTGAAGGCTGAACAAATGCTGTGGTTTTAATAACCTCTTTTCCTCATAAAATAGATTTATTTCCCCATCATTCCTAGGAATGATTTATCTTCCTTACCGCCCTTTCAAGGGCCTCTCTTTACAATTTCAGTTTAACCTGACATACTGGGTCCCTCTCTTCTCTTGATACTTTAGACTATTAAATAATCATTTATGCTCTTTCTAATCATTTGGCACTTAAAGAGAGCTAGTTTACCGTATTTTAAGAATATTGAAATGGGCATGTGGCTTCATATGTTTCATTAAACATTTCTTCCAGGGTTTTGCTTCCATTTAAAAGAATGGAGTGGAAGTAATTTGCATTAAATTGCTCATCTTCATTGACCAATTTAAATAATAATATGCACACTCACTTTAACACGCTATTTGCTTTTGGTCTGAGCAGCACCACTTTGCACTGGAGCCAATAGAAAGTGCAGGCATTCATCACCTTTGAAAATCAACAGCATCCTTACAAGCAGTATCCTCATTCTTCCTCCTGCTATATTGTCAATGTTCTACCGTAACCTGTCTCATCTTTCTCATTCACTAATAGTTATTGGATGCAATTCTACAAAGAACCTCCTTCACAGTAGATGCAGAACCCTTGCAAATGCAAATTAAAACTGAAGTGTCGTGCATCTTAATAAAGGGCTAGACCTTCTCGTCTGTGTAGGGGCAAGACTGGGAATGGGAAGGAAAAATAGAGCTTATAAAAATGCAGAAAAATGTCATGGAAAATTTTCAAAATACGTTCATCAAAAATTTAAAATATTTGAAAAGTGTTCACCGTCCTTTAACATGGCCAAAATCAACAAATTAAAAAAAGGTTTGTTATATTGTTAAAAGTTTTCATTGACATTTTAAGAAATTACATTTTTTCCCACAGCTCCAGGGAGAAGCAAAAGTAAGGGTGTCATTTCTTGTGCCTCTCCCCACCCCCAATCACTTCTACAAATAAATGCCAAGCTACTGACTCTACAGAGAACTAGAGGTATAAATCACAGATACTGGGCCATCTGCTGGAAGACACAGTCATGTCTCTCTGTTCCCACCTTCCCCTAGATATGCACCTTGCCCACTTTTTTGAGAGGCATGAAGGAGACGTTATGGTGGTTCAACCAATGTTAGCTGCCACATGGATTCCTGCCTGGAAAACCAGTGGGGTAAAGTGAGTCTGACACAGAGAGAGAGGCTGCTTCTCAGCTGATGCACAGTCAAGGCAAAATGATTCTGTGGGATTAGGTGAGAAGTGGGATCATGTCATGAGACACCTTCTTATTGAGACATTTCCCTTACTGTAACTCACTCTGCATATGGCACAGAATGAAGGGGAGCATGAAAATAAAGAAACAAACACTCCAGAGTTTGTATTCTGTGGCTTCTAACATTTGTTTGAACTTTATTGCTGTATACAATGATTACTTAGTTATATTGAATTAATTTGTTTATTTAAATACAGTTCAGTAGTAGCAGCACCCACAGTTGCTTGTGTAATGCTGACAGGCAGAATGGAACGTGGGCACCTCTGGAGCTTAGTGCATGAGCCTTTATCACAGGAGCTAAAAGATAGCTATTAGCTAAGGCAGTAGAATAGATTTATTATTCTCTAAGTGGTCTCAGTGCCACTAGATGGGGCAGTTCACCGCACCCAGCAGGTGTGTGGGTTATACTGGGATTTATAGTTTTATGTACTAGAAGTATATGGTGCATTTAAAAATATAGTTTTCTGCACTGCACATCACTGGCAGGGCATTCTATTAATCCACCAGGAGGCCAAAGTTTCTTTCTGGAAGATGTTGACCATAAGCAGCTCAGAGAGAAATTTATTTTAATATATTGTTTATTGTGCATTTTATTTTCTTGGATCTTACAAGAGTTAAGTCCTATAAAAGTTCTGGTGACATGGAATGGAAGGGGGATTTCAGGGGTTTTCCCCAATGGTGAAATTATGAAAAATTAAATTATGATTATTTTATAAAAGTACACAAAAGGTGCTGTTTTTGCTGCAAAAAAATTGCAAATTGCAGACTGAATTTTGTACATCTAGATGTAGAACTTCAGGAAGTAGAAGGTGAAAATAACTGTCAGAACAACATGTTTGTGGTTCCACAGTGTATAATTTTAATATTTAAATTAGGCATTGCCAGGTTCTGGTATACAAAGTGGCGGGCGGGGGCGAGGGGGAGAAATATTCTATTCCTATGGATCTAGCCTACGTATTCAACCCATATATTCACTAATGTCCTGCTGGTCATAGCCAAGTTTCCTCTAACATTTAAAAAACCACAATATTCTTATTTATATATGAATCCAAAAGAATTAGGGAACTGATCATTCATAAAAGTTCCTGGAATTCCTAAAGGTTACTTACTTAGCAACTGCACAACTTCTTTGAGCTTTGTCCAAATTATTGTCTTCTCCTCTTGCGAAAGAAGCAGTTCTTCATTATTGAGATTTAGGAAAGGCAGGAGCTTCAGAACACTACCCTTCATATTAAAGTACTTTTTCTAATAACTGAACACAACAGCAGTCAGCTCATTTTAATTTGTAAACAGAGGATTTTGGAATTCACACTTTCACATTTGCCCTGCCATAGTAATGATGAGGTAACCTACACCTGTATATTTGCTTTTGTTTTTGAAAAGACAGATAAGAATTAAAGAGAATTAGAATAGCTAGAAATGTACAGATACCTGTTTGGAACCAAACTATAATAGTTGTTACACAGGAGAGTTCTGGAGAAGTCTTATCTGTGTTTTTAGATTTAAATCATCTTGAAAATTCTTGGCTACTCTGTAATGTATACAATAGGGATGTGAAAATTTAAAAAGTAACCAAAACCCTAACCATGTAATTGACTGTAACCTATTCAAATTCATGGTTAAATGCTCCATGGGCTGCCAGATCCAAGGGCTGCTGGTGGTGGCCAGGAGTTTAACCAATAAACTGATGCTTATCGATTAGTTGTTTTTAATTACATTCTAATGTCTAGTGCACAACTGTAAACTTAGGGAGTACTCAGGCCTCACTCAGGGAGTAATCAGCACAAAGACCTAACTTATCAGCAAGAAACAAACAAATGAGAATCTCAGAATTTAGGAGCTTTGATAGCCATGAGTCCAGTTCTGGAGGATAAAAAAAAAATGGATAAAGAAAAATAAAAATGAGCACTTAGTGTATAATCATTTTAATAAATAAATGTTTCACATCCACAACATGCACATAAACATTACTTACCAAGGTTTGTGCTTGTTACAGCCTTCAGAAACTAGATGGACTCAGAGAACATGGAATTTTCATTGTTTTGTCCATTATGTGTGTGTTTTCCCCAAAGGAAACAAAAACCGAGATACGAAAACCTTATTCCACACCTGAGCAAAAAACAAATAAATTCAGAAACCAGCTGTGCAAAATCTGCTGGAGACATTGTTCAAAAGGTATTTTATCTTTCAAAAATTGCACTGGGATGCTGCCAGCCTCCAGGAGAATATATATGTTGTGCCTGGGGGTATGTCTTCACTGCAGTGTTATTTCAGAATAATGTTATTTCAAAATTTAAAAAAACGTGCATCTACACAGCAAGCCATTATTCTGAAATAATGTCAAGGTGGAGGACTTTTTACTCTGATTACTGCAACCCTCATTTCACAAGGAGTAAGGGAAGTCAAAGGAAGAGTGTTCTTCCTTCGACTTTTTGCTGTATTGACAGCCCCAAAAGCCAAATTAAGCTATTTCTGCTGCTTTTTAAAAGCAAACAACACTGTTGGGATGATGCCTTTAAAGACAGATGGTTCAGAGTGGGCAGATAGGAAAGCACTTCTAGTCATAGACTTTCTTGAGGATTGCCTGATTTACTGGCAAAGCGAGTTAGTTATGTGCCATAATTAATACATTTTCAAGAAAAATTGTCATTTTTCCCAGTAGTCTGGGAACTGGGAAAGCATAGTTCTGAGCCCATGCTAAGTCTTCATGTGACTACTATTTGTATCATCCATAGCATAGACCTGCCCAAGGCTCTGTGCGTATATTAAACATGGCATTTTTACTGTGTTTGTATATAATGCGTGCCCAATAAAAAAGACATCAATCTGTTTTAAGGTGTTTTTAATAGAACCTCTTTAATTTATCTTTAGTAATATTTGGGTATGTTACAAAAGTATGTTCTTGGTGTGAATGTTAGAGTTAATGTTAATAGCTACATACTAATGGGCTATGACTATGCTACAGGCTTTTTGCACAAAAACGGCCGTTCTTGTGCAAAAACTTGCGGAGCGTCTACACTGCACATGTGTTCTTGCGCAAGTAAATTTACAGTAAAGCATCAGAAGAGAGGGCTTCTTGCACAAGAGTTATTTCTCTCCCCACGAGGAATAAGCCCTCTTGCACAAGAGCTCTTGCACAAGAAGGCAGTGTGGATGGGCAACAGGGGTTTCTTGCACAAGAAACCCCTACGGCTAAAATGGCCATTAGAGCTTTCTTGCGCAAGAGAGTGTCCACACTGCCATGGATGTTTTTGCGCAAAAGCACATCTCTTGTGCAAAAGCACATGTCAGTGTGGATGCATTCTTGCGCAAAACAGTTCTTGCACAAGAAGCCTGCAGTGTAGACGTAGCCTATATAGAGTATAAGAGTGAACATACTGTATTTCTGCAAGTGTTGCTGTACACTTTGTGTCAAGGATCAGAAGTTATCTCATATGCATATGCAGTCTGCAGATAGCAATATAAAAAATCAGACAGCACTTTATGAGCAATCGAGTAGGAATACTTTCATGGCTTTGAAACATGGCTCATTTTCCTTTGTCATTACATGGAGCAATAAAATCATATAAGCGTTAATAAAGTATGACATATTGTAGGATAATTTTTAAACACTTTTTAATGTCTCTGTGTGTGTCTCTTAATCTTCAGGCAGATTACATTGTATTATGAGCAAGTACAAAAAATAACCTTTAAATCATGGTTCTTATCGATTCTACTTTTCAGCAGCCTTAATACACTGCACAATCTAACCTTGATGACTGTGTCCCTGGTTTACTGATTTATTTGCATATCTGAATAAACCAAATGTTAATAAATCTTTAGTGGCTCATTGAGCTGTTAAATCTGAACCCTTTTACCACAAAAAAATGTAGTTTGGAAACTAAATTTAGAAGCAGATCCATTGAGAGGTATTGATTGTGAGCAGAAAACTTTCTCTTTCATTTTCAAAATTACCTGCACACTTGAATGCTTAGGGTTGTTATGCTGTTGCACACCAAAAAATTAGTTGTATTTACATTGGCTACTACAAACAAGTCTCGATCATTTTTTCCACACAACATTTCAGTAAAATAGTGATTATTTTGAAAAGCTTGGTTAATTACCCATGTTCTCCTCCTCACAAGGGCAATCAAGCAGTGTGATCACACCAATGGCATCCCCTCAGTGGCCAAAGCAACAGGAAGGAGATTAGCAAGAACTTGTGTGGTATTAAAAAAGAAGGAAAGGTAAAGAGTAGGAACATCTGGTGATCTGGGACGAGGAGAGTGGAAGATGTCTTCCTGTGTTTGGTGGTGAGAAAGCAGGCAATTCACTCACTTCCTCTAAAAATATGCAAGATAAACCATGTGTGACAACATCAGCCCTGACAGTCTTTTGGAAAGCTTACCGCAGTGCAGGATATTAGCACATAGAAAGGTTAGGTCCAGCACTTTCATTATCACATATGAAGCTTGTGTCTGTTGTGGACATAACAAATGGCAATTTTAAATTAAGTTACTGATGTCTATGTTGGGAGCAAATATCATTTCTCTTGGTGTTGTGCTCCTCTTCAGCTTTGCTCACTACTCCTCTCTCTCTCTCTCTCCCCCCTTCCCCCCCTCCTCAAGCAATGGAAGAAATTACTACTAAAGCCTAATGTTTTCCTAGACTAGAAAAATAACATTCTTCCATTTTTACAAGTGCTAGAAACATCATGTTATTTGTATCACTCTGGTATTTCCTGTTCCTCCAAAGAATAGAAGTTATTGAAGCAATTTGTTCTCTACTTGTGTGGTATAAACAAATATTATTGGATTCCGTGCTAAGTTTCACCCAACCCTTAGGCCAGTTGTCTCCAAGCTGTTCCTTTATCTTGCCAAGGTAATAAGAGGTCAAAGCCAGTAACACAATGAATGAGCTTTATTAATCTACCTGTCTCATTCCTGCAGGCCTCTGCATTTTCTTGGATTGCCTTTTTGGGTTTTACAGATTTATACTGTTCATTACAAAATAAATATAAAATAATGAGAATAGATCCTAATTAGCACAAGCCTAGCTTCAGCTGCCAGTTTATACTGCTTTCACAGGTTTTGAAATAAAGCTGCCACAGTGAAGGACAGATGACGGAAGGTTGAGCTTTTGCTAATGGATTAAGAGTCCTTTGCGTGTAAATTTTTAGGAAGATAGGGTTTTGGTGGATAACGGTGCTCTCACCCCTTTCCTTGCAGTGATCTCACTGACACTCTATGAGGGAGCCTCTACACTGCACCCTTAGCTCGAAATAAGATAAGCAATTTGCACTACGCAAATTGCGTATCTTATTTTGATTCTTTTTCGAAATAGGCTATTTCAAAATTTGGCGCATCTACACAGTGCCAAATTTCAAAATAAAACACTATTTCGAGACATCTCTTATCCCCCATGCCACGAGGTTTACAGGGATGCCGAAATAGTGCGTCCGCTATATTTCGCAATAGCAGACACATTCAAAAGAAGCGGGGGATACCTCTGGTATCCTGAAATAGCATTGAAGTGTAGATGTACCCTAACAGAGCAGTTTCAGAGCTCATTAGATGTCCTAAACTAGACTTCAGCAACATATTAAAAACTTGAATGGCAAAATGCTGGAATTTTTTGTGCGCGCCAACTTCAGCCATTCATTTCAGACTCATTCTTCCCACACTCTTCTTTGCTTTGTGAAATATATCTGACAATAACAAGAAGGCACTTTAAATCACTAACAAATGTATTAGGAGATAAGCTAACAAATGTATTAGGAGATAAGCTTTCATGACATACAACTCATTACTTCAGATGCACTCATTGAATTCCTCCCCTCCATGCCCAGAATCCACAAAAGGGACTTAAGCATTGTGACATTCAGGGTACGTCTAGACTACCAGCTTTTGTCAACAGAGGCTTTGTCGACAGATACTGCCGACAAAGCCTCTGTCAACAAAGAGCGTCTAGACTACAGCCAGTTCTGTCGACAAAGGAAACCAGGGGAAGATAGGCATTCTGATGTGTAAGTCACATGCAGGATCCAGTAGGTATGTTCAAAGGCTGGCTAATTGTACACAAAGCAGGGAGAGAAAGGCCTATCTTAGAACTTTAACTTAATGGTTTAAGGCAGTGTTTCTCAACCTTTTTTTCATAAAGTACTCCTTTTTAAAATATATATATATATATATATAAGTACCCCCAGTACCTACAGTTTTCAGACACACATTTTTTTCTACTGTTGCAACACATTTGTTTAAAAAACTTAATCGTAGCCAGGTGGGCAATGAAATTTTTGGGTGTAAAAAGTATAAAAATAATAAAATGCTGTAAAACTTAAAACAAAAATTCAGTTTTCTCCAAATTTCAGTTGTGTTGACGTACTCCCCAGACTCCTTTCAAGTACCCCTAAGGGTACTCGTACCACTGGTTGAGAAACACTGCTTTAAGGTACTCACCTGGCACGTAGGAGACCCTTGACTCAAGTCCCCACTTCAGCCTGATGAAGAGAAGAAGGGATATGAAGAGGAATCAGCCAGCTTGCAGGTGAATGATCAAACCACTAGGCTGTGGGATAGTCTGATGTGGGGCTTCCTCAATCTCTCCCACTGAAACTGTTCCACATCAGTTATATAATCAGTTATTAAATATTAAATGTGCCAGAGAGAGTGTTCAAAGGATTCTGTATGAGAGTGGTTAGAGAACTCATCTGAAGTAGCAGCTCCCTTCTTCTAATCAGGCGGGGGGGGACTTGAATTGGGGGGTCTACCACATCTCTAGATGGGTATCCTAACCACTGGGCTAAAGATTGTAAGGGAAGCCATCCTGCTCTGAGCTATTTTGTGTGACCTCATCCCTGGGCCCCAGTCTGATAGGCAGCCTCCGAGCACGCCTACTGGATCAGGTCCCACATGTCATGTAGGTGGCCAAACGCTTGTCTTTCTCGATTCATGCATCACTCTGGATCTGAAGTAGATGATGGGAGGCAGCAGAGTGCTTGCTCAAAGATAGAAACATAGGCTCTAGGTAACTTTTACTGCAAACACATAAGTGCCGAGTAACTTCAGGCACCTGCAGGGTTAGATGACTACTGGACAGGTGTCTGGTGGATTGCAGCAGTGCCTAAAATGGGATTTAGGTGCCTAGAACTTTTGTGGATCCACCCATAGTCCTGAATTTGGCAGAGACAAACATCAGTAGTTTTCAAATAACCTTACATTTGCTAACTGGCTGCTGCTTGATGTATGTCCCCCCTGTCAGATGATGGAGATTCCTGAGAGACTGGTCCTTTGTGTTATCACGGTGAAGATTTTGCATCAAACAAATGTAGTACATTTGAGATATTGATTTACTATGAATTATGATCTCAGCTCTAGATTTTTCTCCTTAATATCATAATTGTTTTTACTTCTTTTTTTTTTTGTAGTGGTAGGGAAGGATTAGAGCACTGCGGTCCTGTAGTACTAAAATTCAGTGCTATATTCAAAGATCCTATTTCATTGTCTGTGTTTTCTCTGTGGCAACAGTTGTTTAAAATCTTTAAAAGTGAGATACTGTATTTTACAAAAAATTATCTAATACTTTTCTTTAATTTTGAACTTAATTGGATTAGACAGTTATAGATGAGGAAATAGTGGCTGTACCATTTTCTGAAGAGTATGTTATTCATCTGACCTCTGTACAGAAGAAGGCAGTGGGGAGGGGAAAAACAGTATTAAATGATTGAGAGGCTAGTCTGAGGCCATTGGGTTAGAGAAAAATAGATTATCTGTGCACAGCCTAGAGGTAGAGAGGGCAAGGGAAATGTAACACTCTGCAACTCATTTCTGAGTAGATACAGATTGGAAAGCAGAGAGTATTGCAGTGCACTTATGTGATCACCTGATAGGTTCCTTTTCTTTGGCTTCCAAAAAGCAGTGAGTACGTGGCAGTGAGGGCTGGTATTATGACTGCATACTTATTCCAGCTTACATACTTGCATTCATATTTTTCTCCTTGCAGGACCCTAGGCCTTTGCACTCCAGAAGGTGTCAGTTTTATTCAAGTGGAATAGGATTCTTATATGATGCCTACCAGACGGAGGTAAACACAGCCATATCATACTCATTAACTTCCTTTGTGACATTCTGAGGGGTTCATTAGAAGCCCAAATGTTCTTTTCCTCCTTAATAGTAGCACCCCCCAATAACTGTGAATTTATTTCTTTTAAGGTGTTCTCATTCAATCTTTATTACATAATCTCCTGATGAGGTTTTGCTGACTGGACTATTATAATAAATATGTAAGTTAATAAATTTGCATAAGCCAGAACACTTCAAATCTCCACAATAATCATTTAATACGAGCCAAGAATGTCCATATTTTGTATTCAGCGTCCCTTTATTATTTCAACCATATTAAAAGGGCAGGAAGAATAACTGTACCCAAATGGGTTATCTCCTGAAAAATCTCGAATTAGTTTTTTCCCCCTATTTTCTTTGGTATTGCTATTCATTTTGTGTTTTTTTCCTCCAGTATGGGATGCTAAACTGGTGGTATCAAGAAGCAAATAAAGCAGAGCAGAACCGAAAACAGAGAAACAGTACTAGGGCTTATAGGAAGCCAGATGTCCACAATGAGAGCTCTTTCCATGGCTCTGAATCAGTTTATGAGAAATGTTGCTGTTACTAATGTTAGACAAATCAAGTCTTTTACCAGTGTAAATGAGTAATGCATTTGGAACCAGAGCATTCTGTATTTTACTAAGAAAATATATTAAGGAATATTTTATTGACCTTCTTGCTGACCTACCTAAATAAGCTATAGGACCTGTGTCAGCATCTTTTTCCATAACTGTAATTCCTTCTCCCCACAAATAAAAAATACCAATGATATGTCAACCATGTAAACAGAATTATTTTTCTGCTAAAGTGAACTTGATTAAGCTTCCCTGCAGCTATGCTCAGGCAGATCACTTGCCTCTAAAAGGCATCAGAGATATTAGCCTGTGTCTAAAGCTCCTAGGAATGTATACGTTTGAGTAGCTTTGAGATCTTTGCCCTCCTCTGGCAAAAAAGTAATATGGGTTTATAGCAGTGATGGGCAACCCACTGGGGTTCCACCTGCGGCCTGCGTACCCCCTCTCTGCCTCCTTCCTCCATGACTCTCTCACACTGGGACACTGTGTTTTCCTCTTTCTCCCCTGCGCTCCCCTGCATTTCCTCTTTCTCCCCTGCGCTCCCAGAGCTTGAACTGCCATGAACAGCTGAGGGAGGGAGAGGAGTAGGAAGTGTGGGGTTCCCGTGCCCCAGTGTGCAAGAGGCATGGAGGAAGGAGGCAGAGAAGGGATGTGCGAGCTGCAGGCGGAACCCCAGTAGGCCACATGTGGCCTGTAGGCTGCAGGTTGCCTGCCACTGGGTCATAGCATGTTTTTATTTTACTACTCTTGTAATACATTCTTGTCTGGTTGTCCCAGGTAATGTCTTTCCAACTGAATTGATCTGGATCTGAATTGCTGTACACTAATCCAAAGATGATCCACAGCTGGAGAATTTAGCTTTTTTTATTTTAGTCAACTGGTGACCAGCTGACATGGCCCACATTCCATGCAGATTTGTCATCAAGGTGGCAGATTGTTTGCTACATGGAATTTGCCTGAGCACAAGTTTCCTTAAAAAAGCCATTGAATGTGTGCAAGTGATATATAACCTGGTGGAGTTTTCTTGTTTCATTTCTTTCCTTTGGCAGACACAGGTGGAATTGTATTTTCTTGCAATTACCGTGAGGCAAGAATCTCTCTTAAATTGGTGTTGAGGGCATGGAAAGACACAAGCAGGTGAAATAAGAGAAAGATAATAGTTTGGTATCTGAAATGAAGGATTAGGACTTGACATGCAGAATAGCCACAAGTGGCACATGATTTAGTGCTCGATTTTATCCCCCTTGCTCCCATTGAGTATTTATTTGTTTCTATTCTCATAAAAAGGAGTGCCTTTTCTTGGCATTTCATGCACATTTGAAAAATCCAGTTTTAAAATAGACAGCTCCTATAACCTTCTCAGCCAATATTTCATATATATCATAACTGAGAAGCTGAAAATATATTTATGCTCTTTACAGTCTTCCTCTAAGGTACTCCCAAGTTCTTGCAGCCACGACAAATGTACAGGTGTTGCAGCATGCCTTGAAGGTTGATAAATTAGGACAATTTCAAACCAAGAGAGAGCCCTAACATCATGGGGTCATTGCAGATACTGCCTGCCCTTGTACCATCCCCCCCCCCTTCAGCTCTGGAGTCCTTCTTGATCTTGACTCTGGCAGCATGGCATAAAGAGAGAGAGAGTCTTTGAGATACATTGGTCCCAGGCCAATATGAACTTATGTGATAGGCTAAAACTAACCAGCAGCTTACATTTTACTTAGTTACCGATAGTTAGCCAATGCCCATCCAAAAGCGCTAGTATTATGTGCTGCCAGGTAGATGCCCCCTGTAACAAAGAAGCTGATGAATTCTACACCAACTTTGGTTTATGGATAGATTTAAATGCTGCCATATGTCATGCAGTATAGTGGCACTTGATTAGACTGATGTAGTCACTGAAATTAGCGGGTTTCATCATAAAGCAAGTTACATGCCGTCCTTGGTGATTTATGCCTTCAGTTCAGGAAAGCATTTATGCATATTCTGAGGGCCCATTGAAGAAAAAAAAACAGAGGTAAATAAGCCACATCATACCTTAGTGGGTTTGTGATGGAGTAAAATATATCTGTATCAGATTGTGAATTGTTATGCATTGCAGCTGCTATCTTGGATTGTAATCTTAATTGTGACCTTCATTTCATAGTGAAACCTCCATTTTGGATTAGAGCATTCATTTTGTATTACAGACTTGAACGTAGGTTTACCTTGTCCAGAGAACCCTTTTCTTTCTAGGTTTTTCAGGTTTCCCCCCGCCATTACGTTCACCATTCAGATGAACCCTGCCTCATCTCACAAGCCTGGAAAATCTGACAAACCATTTTGTTTTAAAACTAAACTGAACTTCGTTTATATGTGTGTGCGCGTGCACACACATGCATGCAGATTTGCCTAGTGTTTCTCTCAAGAGCAAATCCATCAGTAGTACAGAATCTCACTGAACTCCCACTGAAGAGCGTATGCTGACTCTGGCACCACAGGCAGAATAACTTCGTTCAGCCCCTTCAATAAGAGATTATTTCATGGAACAATGCATTATCAGATGGGCATATGTGACAGAGGTCCTCCGATAAGTGCTTTCAAAGGCAGCAATTTATTCCTAAACCAGTTACTACTATCTCTTTCATGAGGAGGCAGGCTCCATTAAACAGTGAATTCACTTTTCATTGTTCAAACAGAACCTTTCTGAATGGACACAGCGTACTTAAGAAGAAGGTAGAAATGTTGTATTTTCCATACCATTAGCCAGTTTAACACTGACAGATGTTTCAATATTTTGAAACTCTATTAATAAAGCAAATGATCTCAAAAAGAAACTTGCCTTTAAAATATTACAATTAGCCTGCTAAATCAAATAGAAATTATGTATGCATATTACATGGTAAGGGTCATTAAAATGATCTCTTGTCTGAATGGAGTGTGACTGGCATGTGTCTGCATTTATTTTCCCAATGTCTGTTCTCTAGAGTCCATATTCTCAAAAATGAACCTTTTCATTTCTGTATTCCAGAGTTTGCTGGAAGTGGTACTCGTTTGCTACTGCTTGTATGTTTTCCCATTATATTTCGGTTTTTGTTCTAATTTTTTTATTCAGCTGTAATAAAAGCTAAAGGGAGAGGGAATGAGACCTTCAGGAGATTCAGGGGCTGTAACAAGTAGACAGAAAGACTTAATATTATTCACCAGGGACTATTATTATTCCAATCTCCAGCAGCATAAAAGGGCCTTATTGTAAATGAGAATATCACGCTTATAATATTTCATTTTATAAAAAATGAAAATTGTGAACAGATTTTATAAGACAAGTTCATGGCAGCAAAGCTGCCTGGGGGAAAATATTTTCAGTATTTTTACGATGCTTTAAACAAAAAATAGGAAGAACCTTTTCTGGTGTTGTATGTGTTCTGTTTGAATGCTAAAGACACTCTGGAAGGGGGTGGTTTGTGCAGTTACTCTCCAGTTTCCAATTTGAAAAGAATGTTTGGATACCTCTCACTTATTGTATAGTGCTGTAGTAGTCTCACCGTGGCCTTTTGGCCAGCTTCCTCTCCTGTGTGTGGAAGATCATTTTTGTACCAGTGCAAAGAATCTTAGAGTAAGCCAGATGTGTTGCTTTTACGTGGTCAGTGGGATGACTTGTAAAATGGTGGCCAGATGCTGTGGCAAGAGTACTCAGACTACAAAATGGTTCCTTCTCTTATTCCCAGGTAACGTGTTACACCTTAAACAGCAAGTGCCAGCTGAGAGTAAAGAGCAGTACATGCTATTGCTGTGACCTGTACAATTGTGAAAAGTAAGTACAAGCAAGCAATACACATCTGCTCTATCAGAGTTTGTATGTTTATTCCACCGCCTTTTGCATTTAGGCCCGTGTCCTGGGAATGAGCACACAATTGGCTAGTGTGCTTGGTGAGCACCCTGTGAGAAGGCACAGGAAAACATCCCTCCAAACTGCAGGGCTAGTGCACAGCCAAAAGCCATAATAGCACCCACACTGTCTGCAGCACTGTTCTGAGAGGGCCAATGGATTCCCATAATACGAATAGTTCCTCTGCATTCAGCCACACAGTAGGTCCCTATGGGTGAGGTCCATCCTGCCCAGATCCTGTTCTCCCTTTCCCACTGACTTGCAGGATAAACTGTGTCTGGAGGCTGTGCTCATAGTGGAGACAGGGACCTGGTTTGCCTCTCAGTGCTCTTATTATTTCAGTGGGTTTTCTTTAAAAATTATCTGTAGAGTTTTGTTATGTGGCCACTGAAATAAATAAATAAAGCATCCCCTCGTAAAGATTCTTTCATGAGCTTGCATTAGGATTTTCAAAATGGATTCCATGTGGTCACTTGTTTACTGATCTCTGGGAAGCAAAATTAATGGAAATATCGTTTCCATATCACAACTTTACATCATGGCCAGAACATGTATGTGCTCAAGGGAGTTTTACTCAATGGCCATAAGAATAAATATGGTGAAAGGAAAATGTTGCTCAGATTACCAGAAGATTTCTGTTTTAATTCATCCTTAGCAAAACACAGTCTGAGAAGATAGAATGCTGAAAATGCATGAATATGCGAGTCAAGAAACAGTAGGGGTATGTCTAGACTGCATCCCTCTGTCGGCAGAGGGATGCAGATTAGGCAGGTTGACATTGCAAATGAAGCGGGGATTTAACTATCCCGTGATTAATTTTCATAAAAATGGCCGCAGTTTTTGCTGACTCAGCACTTTGTCGGCAAAAAGAGGCAGTCTAGAGGGGGATCTGTCGAGAAAGAAAGCCTTTTTCGACAGATCCGGTAAACCTCCTTGCAGGAGGCATAAGGGATCTGTTGAAAAAGGCTTTCTTTCTCAACAGATCCCTCTCTAGACTGCCTCTTTTTTTGCCAACAAAGTGCTGAGTTGGCAAAAATGGCGGCCATTTTTATGCAAATTAAGCGCAGGGTATTGAAATCCTTGCTTCATTTGCAATGTCAACCTGCCTAATCTGCATCCCTCTGCTGACAGAGGGATGCAGTCTAGATATACCCAAGGTGACTACATTAGCCTGTGGAGAGAGACTAGCCCAAGATGGGCTCATTGTGGTGGTGCAGCAGGCTGATGTGGCCTCCCCTACCTGGCAAATAGAACCACTGCCAAACAAAATAAGCATGTGAGCTTTATTTCCAGCCTGAAATCCCTTTCTAGTACCTTCCTTATTCCAGACGTGTACATGTCAGTACTGGTACAAGTAGTGTCATGCTGTGTGAAGAGCAGGAAACTCAGGAAAATCTCCTCAGGTGGGGTATGGAGGGTTTGGGGTAGGAGGGGCTCTTGTGCTTTTTGTGGACCAAGTGGGATGTTTTCACTTTTAGCGACACACACCCTAGTCTGAGCTAGAGTGACGTGACAGCTTGTATGAAAAATCAGGGTGAGGGGTAATAGGGTGAGGGGTAATAGGTATCTGTATTACAAATATCAGGCCTGTCCCCATAAAATTGGAACATATGGTCACCCAAGATTGGCCTCCTGAACCTCCCCCCTCCCCATTCACATCTAAGTTCTCTTTTTTGTTTTTTGTTTTTACCCATGCCTACAACCCAACATGACTCAGCCCTCTTCAAATCCTGGTTGCCACATATGGGAATTCCAAAAGTCATGCCAGTTTGGGAGAACAAAGTTTGCAGAGAAACAGACAAATGTGTTTTTTCTTTTGTTAACTTCCACCCCGCCTCCTTCCCCTCCCCCCCCCAAATACCCACAACATTTTGTCAAGCCTTGCTTACGTGAAGAGTTAAAAATTTGGGACTGGAAGTTGATATGAGTTTCTCCAGAATGTTAGAGTGATGGGTGAGGTTCTGGGGTTCAGATTTATGGAACTGATTTGACAAAGTCAAAGCCTGGGTAAATGCTTTCCTTTCCTTTCTTGCAAGATGCTAAATTGAACTGCTGTGGTGTATCAGCTGCTAATCAGTCTATTGCCATCTGTACCTTTGAACTGTGGTAATGCCTAGAGACCCTAGCCAACATCAAGGCACCATTGGGCTAATCAATGCACAAATATATACTGAGACCATCACTGCGCTAAAAACATTATCTGTTGTGTCTGCAGATTGCACAGGGTGCAAGGGGAAAGTGGCGGAGCAGGGTGAAGGGTTAGATTCAAAAGGCATAAAGGCACTTGTGTTCATCATTTAGGCACCATGGATGTTTGCCAAGCCATGGCTCAGCTGCCACCTCATCCTAAAGTCCCCAAAGCACCTGAATTTCTACCAGTGGGCACATGCAAAGCTAGTAAGTCCTGATGCTATGGGCTAGGGCTTTGCATACAGGCCAGTCTGTGGGGTTGCAGAGGCATGTGTGTCCCAGAATGGCCAGTAGATTGGTGTCTCAGAAACTTACCTGAGTGGTGAGATGTCTCAGGTTGAATCCCTGCTTTGGAACAGGAACTTGAATCCAGGTCTCAGGCATTCCCCAGGCCACAGAGACAGTCTTTCTTTAACCCAATGACTAAGGATTCCATTGGGCAGCAGAGCTTTGTGAATGTGACCAGTGCTAGGTGGACACTAGCTTTATCTGCTATAGTGATTGATGTCTGTGATCGGGTGTGCCTGACTACAGCAACAGGTGGCGTGCTACCATAACCATGCACCACAGCAAAGGGTTTGATATTTAGACTTTCAATATTTTGGCTTTGCATAGTAGCCCTGTGTTTCTTCATGCCTTCCCTTTCTCCTTAGCATTTTCCCTACCCAGCAACCTCCACTGCACTCCATGCACCTGACTGGAACTCAGAAGAAAATTTTCACACTCTACTTTTCTCTGCCTTTCGTCAAAAAGTTGATGGAAATTATTCTTCCAGGTGTAGAAAGAGTTCATAGTGAGGGGAGGGGCATCAGAGGTAGCACACATGGTTCCAGAGCAAGCAGGCAGAAACTCTCTTCAGTTTAGACAGCTGGCATGGAAGTGGGTGAGTGGGAAAGCGTTACTGCTCGGCAGTTGTGTTTGCCATGTGTTTACAAATAGAATAGCAGGGTGTTTTAAAACATGGGATTTGGTTTCTCCACATACCACACAATGCACAGACTCTGCAGCAAAAATAACTGAGTACAGAAACAAAGCGTGGGTTCCTAACTTGCTTGATTTCTAATACAGTTGCTATGTACGAATGTAAAAATAGTACCAATTACCATTTGAAGGAACATCTATCACTAGGTCCTGAATTGTGTTGTCTCCATCAGCTTGAAACCACAGACACTGTATATCCAGTTAGTAAAATCTCCATCCATATAGTTGGATTCACTTCTTAAGCAACATGCACAGTCAATAAGGATTTTTGAAGCAATGAGTTCAGGTGAACTAAGGAAGAAGCTGTGCTAAGCATGTTTTAGCTGACAGCTGCTCTCAACGCTTGTTACTAAGAGTAATGTAGCATCACCTATGAGTGCCACAGCTGTGCTAGAGAATGGTACCAAAAAATCCCAACCTGGGCGAAAACTAGTCAGCTGAGTGAAGGGCAGCACATCAGTCTTCCTAGCATGGCCACTGGTAGGTTTATTTTTCATTAAATCAGTCAGGCTGTAGAGAATCTATACCAGAGCCCGCAGTGGTTTCGCTAAGCAATGTCAACTCCCACAGGAATGTTTTGTACGATTTCCTCAGGCAGACAAGGCTGTAGTTCTTGCCTGAGAAAAAAATTAAACATTTTAAGATTCAAATGGTCTGGTGCTTTGCAAGCTGTTGATGTAATGGTGATGCCATTTCTGTCCCATTGCAGTTCAGAACAGTCAACCAGCTACTATGAGTTTCTTGGCGTGAACAGCTGCCAGGATGTGGTTCACTTGTACCGGCTGCTGTGGGTCTCCACAGTCCTGAACATCATTGGATTGTTTCTGGGGATAGTCACGGCAGCCATACTTGGGGGCTTTAAAGACATGGTAAGCCTTGAAATTCCTGCAGCTTTTCATTAGTGGCGATTTCTGTATGTTGCTAATTAGCCTGTTACCTAGTATGTTCAAAACAGAGACAGCAGAACTATTCACAGCAAGTGCTCACAAAATATTTCCTGCATGAGCTTTGCATCCCAAGTCCGATATCCTTGCACTGTGAGCTTGCCAGGTGGTGTACCTAAGTTGGGTGGGACAGGCCTTGTGAATACATATGTGTAGGTAAGAAGCTGGCATCTGTAGCAAGTCATGTTGGTGGTTCAGTAAGTGGCCTCCTTTTTCTGAGTCAGTGCACTTGCAGATAATGAAGACTGAGTGATAGTGCAGGGATTTGTGCTGGGGGAATCATCCAGGTTCTGATGTGAACTATCATATGCTGCTCACCTAAATCTCCTCTTTGGTTTCCATCAGACATGCCGTTCTTCTTCGCTGCTTGCCCTAAACTGCTGTGCAGTGTGAGGGCAGTAGCTGCTCAGCTGTGGAGGTGGCTGCAATTAATTGGTGGTTAAAATGAACATGGCTGTGTGTTCTTGGCTGTCCTGCGGGGTGGGACTGGCTCAAACCCAGTTCACTATGATTACATGAGAATGGGGTTACTAGGGAGTTGGAGAAGGCGTGCACCCTCCCTTTCCCCTCAGGGGCAACCACCACCACTGCAGCATTTACTTACAACAGTCACAAGTCTTTGCAGTATCACTTGCCAAAAGCAAGAGGAGGATGGAGGGATTAAGGAGCCTATCTCCAACAAAGCTGTTGCCATTTAGCTGCGAAAGACCCTGCAGCTTGTCCCTACGTTAATTCCTGGTTTGCATCTTTGGTGACTCAGCATGGGCTAGGATGGATTCAGTCAGGGCTGGTTAACCTGTAGCTATACAGGCCCCTGCCTGAAGGCCAGGTAGTGATGATTTTTGCCCATTGCTGCCCAGCGTGTAGTCTAAGTTCTTTTGTGCTGACTGAGAGCTCAGCAGTGATGATACTTAAGCCCCCTGAGGAACTGTGATTTCTCCCCTTTCATTGTTACTCAGGTTGGGACGAAGCATAGACCAGTGGTTTTCAAACCATGGGTTGCAACCCAGTACTGGGTTGTGGAATGTCAGGCACTGGGTCTCGCTGCTGCAGGGGGATCAGGTGACCAGTGGGGGTGCTAAGGCAGCTACCTGCCTGTCCTAGCACTGCAGACTGTGCTGCGCCCCAGAAGTGGCCGGCAGCAGGCCCAGCTCCTGGGTGTGGGGGTGGTGAGGGGAAGGAGAGTGCATAGGGCTCTGCGCATTGCCCCTGCCCCAAACACTAGCTCTGCACTCCCATTGGCTGGGAATGTGCTGCTGTCTGCTTCTGGGGGCAGCATGATCTGCGGTGCCAGGAGAGGCATGAAGCCTGCCTTAGCACCCTCACTGCATGGCTGACTGGGAATGGCTCAAGGTAAGCCCCTCCTGCCCCAGGAGCTCCCTCCTACATCCCAGAACTGTCATCCTCAGCCCCACCCCAGAGCCTATGCTCTAGTGACTAGAGTCTAGTCTACTTACGCTGGGTTGTGAGCATCAACAATTTTCTTCAACTGGGTCATGAGAAAAAAGTTTGAAAACCCCTGGCATAGGCTACACACTCCACCATCTATAGGCCGAATGCCCCTTCTGGCAGGTAAGAAGTAGGAAGCTGGCAATGTTGCACACTAAATCTTGGAACTTGCAGGTCCCCCAGGCTAATGCATTTGCTGGGGGCTGATGATTTGCCTGAACTGCTCCTGTCAGAGGAACGAGTAGCGTACAGCTGTAGTGAGGAGTTAATGCAGAATGGCCACTGAACAGGCTGCAGAGATGGGGGTAGGGCAGGCATGGAACAAGGAAGGGCTGCTGGTCTGCACAAATACCCTGAGATCCATCAGGCTGGGGCCAGCATTTCCCACGGGTATTTTGGCTCTATTTGGTCTGCAGGTCATGTCTCTGCCACCCCTCCCACCCCCCACGCACTGGTGTTATTCCTTCCTTTGACTGGGGAGGACATAAAGTGGCCCTTGGGGTTATTTTCAGAAGCGGGAGGTGCGGTGGATCATTTGTGAAGTACCTGAGGACCTCTGGAACAAAAGGCTGTGTGTAAATGTAAGAGGAGAGGCTGTATTGATAGGAGACAGCAAAGGCAGTTCAAAGTCCATTGGAACACAACACTGAAACTTGAAGACATTCCTTTATAACAGTGGTGCTCAAACTTTTTCATTTGTGTCCCTCTTACCAGTGACAGAATCTGTCTGTGCGTTGGCCTCTATTACTGCACAGGCAAGGTTTCCTCAGCAGCTGAGCTTGGGCTGGAGGCAGACCTGGAGAAGGGAGAGGAGCTGTGGCTAATGGTAGAGCTGGCTGGGGATGGAGCCAGGGGCACAGTGGCATTGCAGCAGGGTGCGAAGCAAAGAGAAGAGCTGCATTGTGGCTGGGAGAGGAGCTGGCTGGGGGTGCAGAGGGCCAGGAGGTAGAGCAAGAGTGAGGGCCCAGTGGGACAGGGGAGGAGCTGTGCGTCCCCAGTGTTCCTCCACACCACCCTCGGGGGCATGCCCCACAGTTTAGGGGCCACTGCTTATAACCTACTCAGATAGAATTGCCCAAGTGTGCTTCCTTCAGCAAAATACACACAGGAAAACAAGCTATCAGTAACTAATTCTGTGTCATGGTTCAGGGCTTTTAGAAATATTTTATTATAGCAGGGCTGTGTGAGCTATTTAAACTCCCTGTTAAGCGCCTGCACAATGTACACCTGGAATTGCCCTCCTACATACAGGAAGCAACCAGACACAGCCATTGTGCCAAAGCCAGGTGTAGACTAGGGATGTTAAATATCAGTTAATTGAATAGTCGAGTAACCTCGTGAATTCTTATCGGTTAGTCGACTATTCTATAGGCCCCGGGGTGGGCCGGCAGCCAGTGTGATCCAGCCTCACTCCTAGGAGCCCCCTGCCACTCTGCAGTGCTGCCGCTGTATCAGAGGCAGCAGTGCAGGGTGCCAGGCAGGAGCTGGTCCGCAAGGGGAGCCAGTTTAAAAACCAGCTCTCCTCGCAGACCAGCTGCCTGTCACCCTGTGCTGCTACCTCTGATAAAGAGGCAGCAGCATGGGGTGGCAGCAACCCCTGTCTGGTGGGGGGGGGGGCGGGGTTTGAGCTGCTGGACCCGGTACAAGCCAGAACTAAGCTGGGCTGCCTGCTTTAAATGTAGAGCCGCAGCAGGGATAGGTCCCAGACCCGTTTCAAGCCAGGACTGAGCCAGACTGCTGGCCAGCCTCCTAAAAAATTTACTGGCAAGTGGTGGGGGTGGGGGAAAATGCAATTTTGTAAGGACAGTCCCAATATTTAGGGCTTTTTCTTAAATAGGTGCCTATTACCATCCATCCCAATTTTTCACAGTTGCTATCTGGTCTTCCCCTTTAGTCACCACCTCATCCTCACGTAGAAGTGGCATGAAGTGTTCCCATAATGCCGGTAATGAACCCCAGCCATCTAGTAATGAACAGCCTGTGCCTCCTTTGCAGAAGGGAACACAAGCTGCTTTCCAGCGTTACTCATATTCTCCCTGGGTGCTCTGTGAAAGCTAATGGGGAAAAGTCACATGTAGAAATGAGTGGGTAAAACAAGAAGGAGGAGAAGAATCCAGAGATTCCAGAGCAGAGTGGAGAAGGACAGAGCCAGTTTTACCCAGTGCTGACATAGTCCTTCTCCTTGTTTTCCCCTTTTTTGTCTCTGCTCTTCCCTCTTAGTTTGGAACTGCTTTGTCTGGATCCCTGGGCCAAGAGCTTTGTTCAGGGCAATCTCCTGCAATGGTCAAATTTTATCTGAAACATAGTAAAAATCACCCATTATAAATGTCCTGCTGTAGGCCTGTCAGGTTTGACTATCCATGTCAGCTGTTGTCAGTCTCTGCTGCTTGGGATACATTGGCTAGGGCAAAGAGGTGAGAACAGGAAGTCTTTTCCGGACTTCCCATTGGGCAGTCATGTGGCTAGTGACAACTCGTTGTGAGGTTTTTTCCTCTTCTGAAGCCCTCATTTCATTAATTTGTGAGCGGCACGGCTACATCAATAATTGCATTTCCATCTCTTTGGAAACTGAGCCATCACTGTCCAGCACTGGTGTCTTCTATCCAGCATTGGAAATCTTGAATTTGTTTCTGTAACGTCTGTGGTAGGGGCTTTGAAGGACAATGGCTGCATTGCTCAATACTTTAAAACTGCTTTTAATTTTAACAACACATTTCTCCGGGCTAGCAGGACTGCTATGAGCAGAGGCACAATGTCCACTAGAAGACTGTAACTCAGTCAGCCTCACTGCCACGGGCCTCCGGCTGATTGCTCAGGAATTAGCTCAGTCAGCCCTGGAGTGCCCCTTTCCTGCCAGTGTCTCACCCATGGTTACCTATTTTTTTCTTTACCTCTGGGTACTGCTCAATTGAAGTGCCCCCAGGCTCTGGGGTCCTCCTGCTCTGGGAGCCCGCAACCCCCTATGCCCACCTTGCCTCAGTGACTCACTGCCAGTTGTCATCTAGCCCAGTGGTTCCCAACCTTTTTTATACCACAGACTGGCAAACCCATTCACAAACTTTTGGCAGACTGGTAACATTTTATCTGCATGTCCAGTATGCAAATAAATGTTACCTGTCTGACAACCCACTCACCTGCTGATCCTGTCTTGTCACTGCACATCCCTCTGCCTCCAACCCCAGAACCCTCTGATCCCATCCAGACAACCTTGGTACTCTGTGTCTCTGTATTATTAAACCTGCCAAACCCATCATCTGATATCCCCTATATCCTACTATCCCCATTATCTCACAAGTCTGTCTTGCCAAGCCTGTCACCCTCGTGCCCACCGTCTCTGGCTTCCCAACACCCCCTGCTACCAGCTTTCTTTTGTCAACCACCTCTGTCTTGCCTGGGGCCTGCCTGCGTCTGCTGTCACTACCAACCTTGGCACGCTGTGTCCCAGTGACCCCTGACTTAAATTGACAACCTCCCATTTCCTCAGATCCTGCCCCACCAACTCCCAGTGCTCCCTGATCCTGGCCCACTACCCCCAGTGCCCCTTGCTTCACAAACTCCATGACTGCCAAACCTGATCCTGCCCCACTGACCTAGGGATGCTAATCGGATAGTCGACAGGCTAGCTGAGGAGTTACTCCCCACCCCCTTGCTGCATCAAAGGGGGGGAAGAGAGGGTACTTTAAAGCGGCAGCGCCACGTGTAGCCTGGGGTCAGAGCCTGGGTTCTACATGGCGCTGCCACTTTGAAATGCAGTGTGCAGCCCGGGGCCGGCTGGAGTGGCCCGAGGCTGCATGCAGCATTTCAAAGCAACAACGCTGAATGGAGCCCGGGATCAGCTGTGGACTCCCCCGCTGGCCTCGGGCTCCGTGCAGCACTGCCACTTTGAAATGCTGCGGGGAGCCCGATGCCTCCACTATTCAATTAGTCAATTACTCGCAGTTTAACATCCCTACACTGACCCTTCAACTGCCCGTTCCACAAGCTCTGAGGCCCCCGACCCTGTTCAGACACCCTCAGATCTGCTATTCCCTGAGGGTATGTCTACACTAGCCCCCTAGTTCGAACTAGGGAGGCTAATGTAGGCATTTGAACTTGCAAATGAAGCCTGGGATTTAAATATCCCGGGCTTTATTTGCATGTTGCCGTCCGGTCGCCATTTTTAAATCCCACTAGTCTGAACTAACTGCCCGCGGCTACACGCGGCAGTCAAACGGCAATTCGAACTAAGTCCTTAGTTCGAATTAACTGTTACTCCTCATTACATGAGTAACAGTTAATTCGAACTAAGGACTTAGTTCAAATTGGTGTTTGACTGCCGCGTGTAGCCGCGGGCAGTTAGTTCAGACTAGTGGGATTTAAAAATGGTGACCGGACGGGAACATGCAAATAAAGCCCGGGATATTTAAATCCCAGGCTTCATTTGCAAGTTCAAATGCCTACATTAGCCTCCCTAGTTCGAACTAGGGGGCTAGTGTAGACATACCCTGAGACAGAAGCATGAGCTGCACCGCACTTGGCTCCATAATCACTGAACCACTGCAATCCGCCCCCTCTTGCCCTTTGACCACTAACCCCTGCCCTCCCGGTGGAATGAGGTGTACCGGTAGTTCGAATTAGAGATCCTAATTCGAACTACCTACTCTGTGCCGCGGGCACGGAGTTCGACCTAAGGGGATTTAAAAATGGCGCCCGCCCGGCAAGATGCAAATGAAGCCCGGGATATTTAAATCCCGGGCTTCATTTGCAACTTAGAATGCCTACATTAACCACCCTAGTTCGAACTAGGGTGGTAGTGTAGACATACCTATGTAGACCTGCTGCGTTTGCCTACTCTGACTGCCTCTCTGCAGCCCCACTAGCCTAGGCCTTCCTTCAGGCCCTGCAGCCTGGGAGCTTGTCTGGCCGGAGCTTTCCCCAGTCCTGCTCTAACTCAGGAAGCTTCTAGCTTCCCTAGCAGCCAGGTCCCTCCTGTTCTCCAGCTAGAACAAGAGTGAATCTGACTCCTCCTCTTCAGGAGCCTTTTATTTATTCTCTCCTCAGCTGGGCCCCAATTAGCTAGTTTCTGCCTCAGCAGTGGGGCTTTGCGCACTCAGCCCTCTCCCAGGACTGGGATTTACCCTTAATGGGCCAGTGTGGGGCTAACGCCCGGTCACAGAGACAGATGCAGATAAGTAATGGAAAGATGGCTTTTAAAGCTTAGAAGGCAGGTTAAAAATAATTAAAATAAATGATGCTTTACCAAAACCAATAGGAGTTGCCAGTGCTCCTCTGAGGATTAGTTTATAATGGTGAAATCCACCACTGCACTGAACACCCAACACCAGGCTTATCGACATATAAATCCCACTTTTACTTCGGCTAAGGCTTAAATGGTGTTGCATAGTCCTTGGATGGGCTCTTTGCTCCAAAATGACTTACTGGGGTGAAACTCATTCCTCTGGAAGCATTGATTTAATGTCACTGTTCATGAAGGATGCAGAGCTGTTGAAATGTTCCTACAACCCCCCCCACCGCCCGAATAATTGTGATCAAGTTCCGTACCCTCACACATCACATGCTGGAAGGGCTGAGCTTGCATTTACAGGTTTGAGCACTCAGGCCAAGCAAGCATCCAAGCAGCAAAAAGCAATGGAATGAAATTGCAGCAGTAGTCATGCAACATCATCTCTGCCTGGGAGCAAGTTTGTTTAGCTCCTGACAGAGCTTAGAAAATCGGAACACTGCTTAGATTTCCTCTGCTGCAGGAGTGAAGGGGTAGGAGTGTGCACAGTATCTGCTGACGACGAAAGCCGAATTTCTGTAAATCACCATGATTTCAGTGGAGAAACCCCACAATAATGTCAAATGTTATAAAAATACATAACATAACTGCTGTTCTCCACTACAGCAAATGATTTTCCAATCTCCTTTTAGGCAACCAACACTATCTAGTTTACTGTTTTGCTAATTTATTTATGCGCAGAAGCAGCAAAGCAATAAACAGCTGTTAAAAACTGAGAACTGAGTTGGGCAAGGAAAGGCATGCAAGAGGGCATGGAGTTGATATGAGAAAAAAAATAAAATCTGGGTAAGAGAATCGTAATCTGTTTTTTCATGATGCAATCTTCTCAGACATGCCCAGAGGCATAGTGGTTTAAACAGAAATTGTCCTTTACCATTCCTGAGGGCATTTAAGGATGAAATCCAAGAGACAGCAAGGATGGCTAGTAAAAATAAGGCGTAGCTTTGGGGAGTTATAGCTGCCAAAATGTGTGATGTGAGAATGATTTGAAAAACAAAACACAATTACTTCTAAACCCATCAGATTTTCCTACACAGAAAATATTATTTTGTCTTGCAAAAAATTAGAACATAGTTGCTTCTGGTTCATGAGTTTCTGACACAGTGGTCTTAAAAGTTTTCAAAGATTCACATAAGACGGAAAGACGCATGTAAGCATGTAACAAGCAGAGCAGTTGGGTAACTGCAATGAATACAGTGCAATAAATGAATGCAATACAAATAGGATCCCTGTGTTTCATGTTGCTGTTCAAAAAATAGGTGTCTTGCTTGGTGTATATCAATGGATAGATAAGTGTGAGCCTACATTTCATGCTTCATTCTGAGTCAGGGCTGAGACCCATTTTGGCACAGGTAGCTCATACATTTCTTCAGCTTGAAAGGCTTTACTCTCATTAGTTTGTTCTCACAATTTCTCTGGAAAGGGTGTTACTCTTTTTGCCACACTTTACTTTTTATAGACATGGAGGCAGAGAGACCCATCTCCACAAAGGTATTTAAGATTTAGGCCAGAAGCATGAGGGGATGGTGGGGGGAGAGAGGCAGAGCAGTTCTATCTTAATGTACACATTCATATGCAACGTCTACAAAACTTATGATAATTAGAAAAAACCCCATCCCCAGACTGCTTAGATACCTGTGGACATTTACCTACAACAGGACTTAGTCAACTGTTTTTCCTGTTAAAACCAACTGGAGGCCAAAATCCTTTCCATTTCAGTAAGGCGATTTCACAGGGACATGGCTACCTTCGTGCAGTAAGCTCAGAATCAGCACCTTCCATAGAAACAATAAGATTGTTACTTTAATTATATTTACGTATTTTTATTCTATCTTAAAATTGAGTATTGATACAACATTGGATAGAAAATCATTTTTTATGTCCCATGTTACATGTTGAGCACTGACATGATCCTTAGTGTTACACAAAATCCAAAGGAAGCCTTCAGCCCCATGGCTGTGGAAATGTTTGTAGGTGCCACCTTCCCAGATCAGCATGGATGCAATCCCCAGACATGGCCACACAGCTAGAATGCTGTTTTAAGAAGGGGCAGGCTGAATAGCGACACTGTCTTTTCCCCCAGTGTGTGGGAGAGTGGAGTGGAGTGGAGATGGAAAAATAGTTGCCTTACAACCTTCTGAATGGCAGAGTGTTGCACCTAGGGTTGCCAGGTGTCTGGTATTGTACTGGACAGTCCGGTATTTGCGCGCTCTGTCCGGTAAAAAAAATCAGAAAATACCAGACATGTGCAATGTCCGGTATTTTCTGATTTTTCCGGCTGCGCACCAGACGGAAGCCTGGCATGGGTGTGGGGAGCGGCTGGGAGTCCCAGCTGGGAGGCGGGGCCGCGATTGCCGCTGGAAGCCCTCAGTCGGTTGAGTGTGAGTAGGAGGGGAAGCCTCCCCCTTGCTTGTGCGTCGCCAGGAGCCTGCGCGGGACAGGCAGCAAGTGCCCAGGTCAGTCCCGCTCCCCGATGGCCAATTTGCTCACCCCCCACTTCCCGGCTGGCTGGTTCTCCCCCGCTTCCCCTCCTTATCTTCCCCGGCCAGGCCCCTGCACCCCCCCAGCTCTGCTTCTCGCCGGCCCGTTCCTCTTCCTGATCTCCCTGGCCAGCGCCGCTGTACCCCCCCCCCCACCAGCTCTGCTTCCCGCCCCCCCTTCCTCCCAGCCACCCTCATGGCCCCCAATCCCCCCCCAGCTGTGCTTCCCGCCCCCACTTACTCCCGGCCAGCCCTGCCCCCTCCCAGCCGGTCCCCCCTCCCCCGATATCCCGCGGCCAGCCTCGTTCCGCCCGACCCCTCCCCATGACCAGCCCTGCTTCCCGTTGGCCCCCCATCTCCCCCGGCCAGCCCAGTTGCCCCCCTTAGCTGTTTCCAGGCCCCCCCCCCCGGCCAGCAGTTTTTTTTGCTCAACAACTTTGGTTCCCCCCCCTTTTTTTCCTTCAACAAAATTTTTTCCCGGTGTTTTTTTTTGGGGGGGGGGTGTTCGGTATTTTTGATTCAGCCATCTGGCAACCCTAGTTGCACCAAGTATTTAAAAATTTTCCTGGGAAGGATTCCACTCCACTTGTATTTTGCAAAGCTTCTCTCCTCTTCATTAGCTAGCTGTGAGCCTGAAAGAGGTTGCACCCACAGCCCCCCTCCCCCCAAATCCTACAAGTTGCTTTTCAGGATTGGGACCCAAATGGTAAAATTATACAACTGAGACAGTAAATGCATTATGTATTGCAGAGGGTTGGGTTTTAGCTACAGAAACTAGGAAGAAACCAGCAGCTGATCCATGACCCTTATATCACATGTGCAGGAGGTGATGATTTGCCAGTTTAATCTACAGGAGCTACCAGAAAAACAATGGCTAGTCAATGTGATATTTAAGTGTTATTAAAATATTTTGCTATTTCTGTAAAAAGAAAATGATTTGCCTTCACCCTGAGAACTCCACTAATTACAAAAATAAACAAAAACGAATGATGAGACACTTGCCCTCTTCTGTTTGCCTCCAATTGTAAAGCACACTTCTTTTATACAAGTGACTGAGGAGGCAACAAAACTCTCATTGAACTCAATAGAAAGATTTGCATTGACTTAATGTAACTGGGGGCAGGGAGACAATAAAGGGGTGCTGGAGAGGGGTGTGCTGTCACAGTATCCTCTCTGATGGAACAGAGGGTATCTCTACACTGTCACCCTAGTTCGAACTAGGGTGGCTAATGTAGGCATTCGAAGTTGCAAATGAAGCCCAGGATTTAAATATCCCGGGCTTCATTTGCATCTTGCCGGGCGGGCACCATTTTTAAATGCCCTTAGTTCGAACTCCGTGCCCGCGGCTACACGCGGCACGGAGTCGGTAGTTCGAATTAGGGTCTCTAATTCGAACTACCGGTACTCCTCGTGGAATGAGGTGTACCAGTAGTTCAAATTAGAGATCCTAATTCGAACTACCTACTCCGTGCTGCGTGTAGCCGCGGGCACGGAGTTCGAACTAAGGGCATTTAAAAATGGCGCCCGCCCGGCAAGATGCAAATGAAGCCCGGGATATTTAAATCCTGGGCTTCATTTGCAACTTCGAATGCCTACATTAGCCACCCTAGTTCAAACTAGGGTGGCAGTGTAGACATACCCTAAGTCTAAAGTCCTGCCCACTGCAGCATCAGGTAGGCGCTGGGAAAAGGCAAAAAAGAAAGTAGCTGTGTAACTTCAGACCAAAAAACCCCACCTCAAACCAAAACAACCAATTTCTAGAGTAAGACAACAGTGTGCGTGTGTGCGGCAAGGTGGGTAGGATTTAATTCCAAAATTCCTTGTTTTCCCTACTTACTTATCTAGAGAGTACACGGTGGTACTGTGAGTGTTAATGTACATTTGGGATTCTCGGCTGGATGGTACAATCAAAGAAAATAATATTTTTGTTAGTGTGGATGGAAAAATGACTTGCAGTTTGTATTTTACTTATGCTGGGGAAATAAGAAAATAGAGAAACCAAACATTGTCTAATCATCTAATCATTTTGATGTAGTCAAAATACTTTCCCTTTTTCCTAATCCATGATTGCATTTTGCTAACATGTTGTTGTCTTTTGTGTTCAGCAGGCACCTCTGTCCCAAATTGCCTTTAGTTCCACCTCTCCTCCTCAGATTTTGTATAATCCAGCTCAGCAGATCCTGACATATGCTGGGTTTTGTCCCTCTGCCGCAGCTATCCCTGCATATCCATCCTATCCTTTACCTCTTCAGGTAGAGTACATAATTATATTTTTCTTGTTAACCCTCTTGAACACCAGGGGTTTCTCTTTGGTATAAATCCTATGCTGATAAATTGTGTCTGCTGTGGGGTTTTGGAGGAGTTGGAGGTAGAAGGGAAGATGGATTGGTTGCCTCATACATAGTTTCTCTTCTACTCTGACAACAAAGGTCAGAACAGATATAGTTTTTAGGTAGTCGTCTCCCCTCCCCCTGGTTCCTTAATTGATCGTTATTATTAGTTCCTTGATAGCACCTTGGCACCCCAGTCAAGGATCAGAACCTCACTGTGTTAGGGATATATAGATAAAAAGACAATCCTGGCCCCATGAAGCTCTCTTTACAGCAGACATGAGGTGGAGGCAGGGAGGATGAGAAGCATAAATCAGGTTTAGCAGAAAACCAAAACTTGCCACCTCACCATCAAAGGCAATTAGTCAGGATAGGCAGCAACGTGTCCCTGGCCTCTGTTTGCCAGCAGCTGGGAATGGGCAACAGGGGATGGAAAACTTGATTCCCTCTTTTGTTCATTCCCTCTGGGGCACCTGGCATTGGCCACTGCTGGAGGACAGGATAGTGGGCTAGAAGGACCTATGGTCTGACCCAGTATGGCCATGCTTATTCACTTGCCTCCTCAGTGCCAGATGGGAGTCATTTGTAAGTATTGCAGAGAGGTAGGTTTCAAGGTAGGATGATAAGGTGAGAGCATTATGATTTCCCCCCATGCATAAGGAACAGCCTGGGTTAATAATAGCATCAATAGCTGCATGAAGGGCCATTGCTGTGTACATGGGGCATTAACTTTGAAGCATAGTCCTGATGGTCTCTGAATTCACTGAAGCAAATGAAATCCTTCTATGGCAATTGACTGAGAAAAACTTGAATTTTGAACATGCCTGAGTGAGGAAGTCACTTTGGTACCTGGACTAGTCGGAGACATGGAATCTGTTCCCTGCTTCTGCTGATATTCTCTGGCTCCACAAACAATCCCAACAAAAACATTTACCTCTTTGTAGCTGTTGTTCTCTGAGATGTGATGCAAATGTGTACTCCATGTATAGAGGTGTGCGCCGCATGCACTAGAGCTGGAGAACTTTGCATAGGAGAGTCCGCTGTGGCAGCATTCACACCATATGGCCATATCCCTTCCCCAGACTGCAGAAGGGTGTCACCCTAATCCCCTCAATTCCTTCACCCCAAATGTCAGGAGTACAGATGTCGATGCAGAGGAGACAGAGGGCAGATTATGGAATAGACACCATGAAGAGCAGCATTTATGGGTAGGTGACCATTCTTTCTTTAAGTAAATGTAGCTGGGTATTCCATATGAGTGCTTTGTTGGCAGTACTTGTAGGCAGTGGGGCTCAAGTAACTGTAAAAAAACTGCAGGACTGCCTTTCTGAAGTTTGCATCTGGTCTGAATACAGGCATAATGGCACAGTGATTTGCAAAACTATGCAAGGAGGACCAAGTGGCTGCCCTGCAAATGTCCAGTGAAGGAATAAAACAACAAATGGTCTGGTAGCACTTTATAGACTAACAAAACATGTAGATGGTATCATGAGCTTTCGTGGGCACAGCCCACTTCTTCAGATGACCAGAATGTCATTTAGCAATTCTATGAATGATGGCTACGCTGTCAGCATAGTTTTTGAGAAGGAGTAGCCAGGGCTGCTTCATATCCTGTCATGCTACAGGATGGTTTTTGCCCGCAGATTGTCTGTGAAGAGATTGGTTGACCCTCCAGCCAGTCCACGTATGAAACAGATGAGGGGAGAAACAAGAAGATTTAGTTCCGTCCAGATAAAAAGCTAGGCATCGCCTGACATCCAGTGCATGCGGGAAGGCACTGCTCGTCTGGGGTTCAGTGCAGCTTAGGGAAGCACAGTGGTAGATATATACATTGGTTCATGCAAAATTGGGAAACCACCTGAGAGATAAACTTAGGGTTTGACACATTATGGCCATGCTTATTCACTTGCCTCCTTGGTGCCAGAGGGGAGTCATTTGTAAGTATTGCAGCAGATTGGTTTCAAGGTAGGATGATTAAGGTGAGAGCATTATGATTTTTCCCCATGCATAAGGAACAGCCTGGGTTAATAATAGCATCAATAGCTGCATGACGGGCCATTGCTATATATATGGGGCATTAACTTCGAGGCCACTGGGTTACTTTGTTTCTGCAAAATGGCCTGTAAAGTTTTTCCATCAAAACCTGTAACTCATGAACTCCTTGCAGCTGTTATCACCACAAGGAAGAATGATTTCTGACACAGAAGGAGAAAGAAGTTGCCAGAAGCCCAACCAGAGGTCCCATAAGAGCCACTAAAACAGTATTAAGGTCCCACAAAGGAACTGGCTCTTTAACTGGTGGGTGGAGATGAGTGACTCCTTTCAAGAACCTCACTGCACTGGGTTTGAAAACACCAACTTCCCATTGATGGGCAAATGAAATGCTGGAATTGCCACCAGGTGGACCTTCAGTTAACTGAGTGCAAGACCAGAAGACTGAAGGTGTAACATGAACTCCAAGATGTTCTGGATTCAAGCTAACATTGGTTGAACTTCCCAAGCTAATGGCCATACCAAGAATTGCTTCCATTTGGCCAAAGAGGAGGCTGAGAATAAGTCTTATCCCTCCATTGGGCTTGGGGACTAGGAAATATCAGGAGTAAAACTCCTGTATGATCCCCAAAGCCATTAAAACTGAACCTGCTCAAGGAGCAATGTCTCATGAGGGAGTCCCTGAAAAGAGATGCAATAGTGGGTGCGGAGGAGGGGTGGAAAAGACGTGTATGGTATAATCTGATCTGAAGGTGCTTAGGATGCATGTGTCTGTTGTGGCAAGAGTCCCAAGCACTGTAAAACTGGGTCATCCTGTCCCCAAACAGTGGAGATGGAAGAGAAATGACCATTGGAGTGCTGTCCTGGACACTCAAATCAAAATGGGTGCTTGTTAGGCATCAGGAGTGTGGGATCCAGTTAATTAAATGCTGAACCAGAGGGCTTTCTCCTTTGGGATCTGTAGCTCTTTAAGGCATAGTGCTGCTGCACAGGAAGGGACAATTGTCTGAAAAAATTCTGAGAGCTGTATTGATGTTGCAACTGCTGACCATTATAGTAGTGTCGGAAAATATACTCCCAAACAGCTGGACCATATACTCCCAAAGCACGCGTAGGCTCTCGGGATACCTCAGTGGTCTGCCACACATCAGGCACAATGCTATAATTCTGCAGCTGTAAGACCCTCCTCATGGTCACAGCTGGTGACCTGATTCTGGCTGCTGCTATGAGCTCTTGACAACCAAGCACCTTCCTCAACAAATGCCAAAAGCTTTTCCTTAGAGGGTTCTGGCAGCTTGTCCGCAAGCTTAGACATGCCTGCCCAATTGACATATTTGTCAGTCATATTTAGAGGCCAAAGCTTGCCAGTTCATGGTGTCCATTTGATTTATACTTGCCCTGTTGAGCACTGCCATTTACTGCAGCCACCACCCGGGAGGTAGGGCCCAGGTGAGAGTAGAAACACTCACCTCCTGGCATCAGAATGAAGTTTTTTTTTCCTCAGATCTCTTTGCCATAGGAGATAATCAAGCTGGGGTATTCCAGAGGGGATTTGCAGGCTCACTGCTCTCCCAGGAGCGGATGGTTGGAAAATAGCCTGTGCTCCCCTGCAGGAATTCTGCCTTGGGTTCCTGAGGCGTATGGCCACTACCTCAGAAGGCCCTGGTATGCCTTAAAGTCCTCAGGCACCCGGGAGAGGAAGATTCTGGCACAACAGATTAATCTGGGCACCTCTCAGCCAATCAGCGCTAGGCAGGGCGGGGGTTTCCTCCCGGCTGTGGAAGAGCGGTTCACTGTGCAGTGAGAGGGCTGCATGGAGCCCAGCACAGCAGCCTTAGAATGTTTGCGACCCAGGCCGGTGGCTGGGAGGCAGAGCAGGGCTAGATGAGGGGTGCAGGGCAGGCACTGAGGGCTCTGGGGCGGGGCTAGTGCTGGGGAGCTCTGGGGTGGGGCTAGTAGTGAGGGAGCTACAAGGGCAGGGCTGGCACCTGGGGATGGGGCTAATATTGGGGCTGGCACTGGGGATGTTCTGGAGGGGGGTTGGGTGCAGTGGGGCTCTGGAACCAGAAAGCTGGCAGTGGGAGTGGGAGGCTCTAAGGGGTGGGAGGTGTTTGGGATGAGGGGTTGGCAGTGGGGGGGCTCTGATGGCAGGAGGCTGGTACTGGGGGGGGAGTTGGGTGCAGGGGCCTCTGGGGTCAGTGGCTGGTACTGGAGGTGAGTGGAGAGGTAGGGGGGACTCTAGGGGCGAGGGCTGGCACTAGAGGGCTCTGGGGGCCAGGGTTTTTTACACCATGGACTGGTAAACCCATTCACAAACTTTTGGTGGACTGGTAACATTTTACTTGCATATTTGAATATTCATTATTTGCATCATGAATATGCAAAGATGTGAATAAAATGTTGCCAGTCCACCAAAAGTTTGCGACTGGGTTTGCTGGTCTGTGGTATAAAAAAGATTGGGAACCATTCCTGTAGCCAACATTGTGCCCAAGAGGTCAAGATTGAGAGGTACAGCAGGTCCAATGGCTTGTATGCCATCAGTGTGGAGACCATCAGGGCTGGTGCAATCCTCAGGGCCAGGCTCAATGGATATCCTATGGCCAGAACCAGGGTTGTGAGTACAGGCCCTTGCTGCTCGCAGTGTGGTATCAGCGAGCAGGTAGATCCCCTGTACCAAAGGGAGGGCAGTGCCTGTCAGCGCACCTCTTAGATGGGAAGGAGGAATCTCTCTCAACCCTGGAATGGTCCTGACTCATTTTATGGGAGTCTCTTCCTAGCCACGCCGGGGAGAATGAATGACCTCTTTCCTCTTGTGGGAGATGCCACAGCCCACGTGCAGAGTAGCATCATTTCCCAGATCCGAAGGTAAGGACCTATTGGACGAGGGCCTCAGAGGCAAAGTGGGAGTCACAGCCTGCAGCAGAGGATGCTGCTTGCACTGCAAGGGACTGACTGGCAGATGGAGCACCCCTCTTTAATGTGTCCTTCTCTGAGACGCAACAGGCACCTCCTGTGGAGGTTCCCATGGGGATGGACCCCTGCATGATGGAAAATGCTTGACCCCTGATAAGAGCATCACACAGGGCTTCCAATACTCCTACATTAATTAACAAAGCCTGCTGTACTAGTCAGGAACGTGGCAGGAAAAGCCACCATGCAGCGCTCTGACTGTACTCACGATCAGTGAGAAGGAATGGAGAGTGTTAGGGTTGCACTGTCTTTATAAAGGGGCGGGTCTATGGCCACAGGGTGTGAGTGCTGCCTCTGTGGGTGCCGCTAGCTAAAGTGCTTCGGCTCTGGTGCAAAGGGAGTGTACACACCCCCAGGGAATACACAGCTGCATCCCTACTTGGAGCTAATGTTTGATCCTTTGCTGTGGCCCTGAAAACTGACATTCCCTGCTCCATGTGACTACTGTCTCCCTCACCTTTCTGAACTTCCATGACACTAGTTTATGACAAAAGTAGGGTTTAATAAAAAAAAAGGTGCTGGTGTGTGTCTGCTGATCTAGATGCTGCCACTCACAGACCTTTCTTTAATTGATTGATAAATTGCTGCATGGGGCAACAACAGAGCAGGTTCGTGCAAAGTCCTGATGGAAAGGAAGGTCTTCTAGGAAAAACTCAGGATTGGACTTTGGACCCCCGACGTCAGCTCGGCCACAGACTTCCTGTGTGATCTTAGGCATATCACTGTACCATCGGTGTTCATCTTCAGAATGAAAATAATTAATAACTCTGTGCCTCGCAGGGGTGTTGTGCAGATTAAAATTCATTAATGTTTGTGAAGTGCTCAGATGAAGGCCAGGAAAGTAAATAAGCTAAAATAAAAAGCACCACAGAAAAGCCTGTAAGTAAATAAAACCTGTGTGGCTGAAAATCATACATACAATCTTAGGATCTCAGATTCTGAAAGTGTTCACTTAATACACCACAATTACTCATGTGTGTTATGAACCTTAATGTGCTACAGAAAGGCTAGTAATCAGGGATCATTTTCAGCTGGCAGTGAAGCTGTGATTGGCTAAAGAGTAGCATTAAATTCAAGTCAGTATGAGCTAAGTGTGGAGAGTGACTGTGGTGAAGAAGAACCAAACGAAATAACAAAGAAAAGAACTAAACTGAGGAGATACACATTTAATATTTAGTGTTCTGCTATATTTTAAAAAAAACCCTAATCGTTGAAAAATAAATCTGTCACTATTTTATCCAACATTCTTAAACATTTAAAACAATTACACTTTTCCTATATTGCTAAATAGTTTTGGAAGTATATTCATTTGCCTTTTCTTCTGTTCACGAAAATCAGAGGCAGGAAGCACCTGCACATCAGGAGAGATCAAATGCAAGCTTTAGTCTCCACAGGTGAAAGCTACTCATCCTTCTCCTGGAAGAAACCAGCCTTCCACGTATGAGATAATCCCATTGATGTGGGGAGGGAATGAGTAACAGCACTAGTATAAAGGCTTATGTATGTGAGCAAATGCATGATTGGTGAAGATGTTCAGCAGTGCACACTCTCTACTAAATCATTTCCATTTTTGGACATTTTGTAACAATAGGCTGAAATGGCCAAATTCTTAGACATTGCCCACCTCCACTACTTAGTAAATCTTTGTTTGTAATCCAAATCTTACCTCACATTTATGGCGTGCAAAACATATAGGTAATCACCTACTGGTCCGCTTTCACAGTAAAGACCAAGTCAAATAGAAAAGAAAAATCAAAACTTGGACTTGAGGGAGCCATGTTAGTTATTTGTATAGAACATGAGCAAAGTTGTCAAAAGCACCTGTGCCCCATTTTTCAAAAGTGACTGAGGGCTAGATCCACAAAGGGATGTGACGTTGCAATGCTGAGCACTGCAGTGTCTAACTCCTAGGTACCTAGATGCAGCAGAATCCTCACCTCCACCTGAGGCGCCCAAGTTCCCATACAATAAATGGAGAGTTCTCTGCCTCAGAATGGGCTCTTCAGAAACCAGAAAGCTGTGTTGGAAGCTGACTATGGGCCTAAGAGGAAAGAGCTCCTGGCTCTACAGCAGGGAGTCTAGACACCCAGAGCCCCGATCCTGCTGGAATTTTCAAGGCATCCAGACTCCTTGGTTCAGGGCCAGGGATCCTAGCTCAGTGGCAGAGACCTTAGCAGCTCTGAAAGCACCCAGACTTTCCAGTGCTATGTGCTGCAGAGTTTGGAGCCAAGCAGTGACTGTGTAACCCTGTGGTTAGGACACTCATGTGAGAGATGTTTGGCAGCACAGGGATTTGTAGTTGGGTCTCACACATCACAGCTGAGTGTCTGCCCTAACCACTAGGTCAGAACACACATCTGTCTTTTGTGTGGTGCCTGAATCTGTAGGTGTGCTCAGAGTTATTGCCCTAAAGTGTTTCCAGTGGTAGTATTTGCAAAACCACCTAAGCACTGCATGATTCATGGACCTAGCCCAGGGACGGGGAACATTTTTTGTGTCGGGGCTGCTGACCCACAGAAAAAAATCAGGGGCCACACACAAGTGAGACGTAAAAGAAGAAAAACCCCAACCCTTCATGGCCCCTGACTGAGGAGAAAGACACTTCCCACATTCCCCTCACACACCAGAGCCTAGGGGCGCCTGGGCTACTAGATTTTGTGTGCTGCAGCCCTGTGGTGGGATCGGGGGGGGGGGTTGGAGTGCCAGTGCAGGCTCCCTAATGCTGGGGGGGGGGAGGGGGGATCCAGGAAAACCGGGACCGCATCCAGCCCCTAGGCCTTAGGTTCCCCATCCCTGACCTAGCCCTTAGGAACTAAGTTACACTGAGTCTCTATGATCCAGACATAAAGGAACCTCAAAGATATTTAGGCACCTAACTCACATTAGAAACTTAAATACCTTTGAAGATCTGGGCCTAAGTTCCTAATTCTGGAAAATGCGACTTAGGCACTTTTTAATAATTTTTACCCCACTGTCAGTTTCTGCTTGGTTAGTCATAATTAAAACTTCAGCAAAAGACCTGAACTACAGTATGCTAAGCGCAACAGGAGGCCAACATCCTGAGGGGCTCTGGAATAGATCGGAAAGACTCAGCTCGCTATAAAAAAAGGTTTTCCTGCCAGGTGACAGAATGACATCATCACACTCTCTGGCTGTGAAAGCCACCAGAGCAAGCGGGGGTAGGTGAGCGTAGCAAGCACGGGGCACAGCCCGCTAGCATTTTTTAAAACCAGTAGAATTTTATTTTTGAAAACTGTTAGACATTAAAAAACTCCTTATTTGACCTCATATTTCCGTGTTCACAGAGTGGTTACACAGATATAATCCAGACTTTTTAATTTACCCTGTTAGAGCTATTTCCAAAATTGGCTAATAGCAGTTTGACTGCACCCTAGCATTCAAGAGTATTCTGGTTGGCAACATCCCTGATCAAGTGAATGAATAATTGAGCAAATACTTACCATTACTGTAGTGATTGATGGTAGGTCTCCTGGTTACTGACAAAAGGAGAAACCAGACAACAGAGACACTAGGCCTAGTGTGAAAATATCAGAAGTGTTCTAACTTCTCTTTTATAATACCATTAGTATTTGTTGTGAATGTATATGCTGTAACTGTGCATTTGTATCCTTAGAAGACTAACATTTTCATTACAAAATCCCCTCTCTCAAGCCTTAGAAAAGCTGTTTAAACCAACCCCACCTGTAAACAAAGGAGGAAATTATTCTCTCAAAAGCACACTGAGGCTTCTTGATGCCAAAGCTTTAATGTCCCTGCATTCACAGCATGCCCAGTGAGGGGCCCATACATATAAGGAGAATAGAATGCCAGATCTGAGAGTCACTGTTCAAAGGAGGAACTTGCTAGGTGCAGTGGCTACCAGTTCTAGAATACCACTATGCTAGGAAATGTTAAGAACCTAGGACAATGAAGTTTATTTGTCAGTTTTTGCATTTCCCTCATTTTGAAAAAAGATTTTTTTGTTTAACTGAAAAATTCCAGGGTCTAGGATTCTGAGCACTTCAGAGCTGAGCACTCAACACTTCTGCTGTAGCCCTTGGCATGGCAGGTGATTAACATCTGAGGGTCAAGGATGAAATCCTGCCTCCCCGCCCCCCCCACTGATGTCCATGGCAAAATTTATATTTAAAATAACATCAGGATGTCACCTCAGGACTTTAGTCCAAAAGTGCATCCTTTTGTTTTTCGCACAGTGGGTGAAGCATTAATTGGTGAACGTGGGCTGCTTTCATAAACATCTAGCATTCCTCATTCTTGCTTCAACCCAATGGAGCCACACTATTACTGTCCAGTACATCATACTTTCAGAGATTTTTATATACACTCACTCACCCACAGGGCCATAAAGTGGATCAAAGAATAGGCATCTTACATTGAAATGCTATTTAAACTGTTGTGACTTCCACTCTAGTAATTTGGATGGGTGGACAGAGGACTCCACAGGAGGGAGGTGGGTATTTGTGAGTGGAGAAGCAAGAGAGGGACAGGCAGATACCACGGGGAAGCACAATCCTGAAAAAAGCTTAAGGAGAGAGCTCTTTTTTGGGGGGGTGGGGGGTTTCCTGGCTGCAAGAAGTTTTGATGGTAAGAGCAAGGAGGCAGTTGCTCTTGTGTTCAGGGAAATAGAATTTTGTATGTAGACAAAGATTGCATCAAAGTTACCAAACTCCCTCAAAAATTTCTCCTCCCAAATGCAACAATGCACAGAGCCTTGAACTTTGAGATCAAAAGCACTAACAATATTATACATAATGCCTGTAGCCCTAGGATACTTTCCAGGTATCAATATGAATTTTGAATAAATGGTTATATAACCCTTAAAGCCCACTATTATACGACTTACTTGGGGAACTAGAGCATCCTCCCTCCCAAAGCTGTGTGTTTTATTTAGTTGCCTAGATGGAGGGTGAATTGCATGCATAAAACTTCTTTTAAGACTAACTTAGATGATAAGTATATACTATCTCACCTTGCTATGCACTGTATGTCACAGTCTTAAAGCGTATGTTAATAACGCTATTGTGATGTGCACATTACAGATGCATGAGAGGTTTAATGGTACATACCATATACATTTAATATAGTGTAGCTGAAAATGTATCTGTAATCCCTTACTGAAGATCACATTTTTTCTTTGTTTAATTACAGCCTGCAAGCCATTTTCCAGCATCATCATCTACAGATATTTCTTTTTCTGATGATACTCAACCTCCATCTCAGTCCAGCTCAAACTATGCTCTCCCACCCAATGCCCCACCACTATACACACCAACTTACTTCTTGCCAGAAGAAAAACCTCCACCATATGCACCCTAGAACTCATTTACATTTTAACAGATTTTTTTTAAAAAGACATCTTTGGAAACTGAGCTGCACAAGCAGCAGCTTATCAAGGAAACTATTCTGTGTTCTATGACTGTTCTACTTTTAACCCCAACTCACTGTGAGTTGACCAGAATCTTAGAAACCTAAGGCAGATGTGTCACCAAAGGAAGGTATCAGTCACACTACACAGTTTGCTTGTAGTCATTTGGGACACTGCTTTCTGGCTAATGAGCATTGTTTTCTCTTAGCATAATAGATAGTGACTTTGTTTTCATTAGAAGAAACAAAGAAAAACGCTTTGGATATTTGGTTTCATTTTGTTGAACAAGTATTGAGTGGTAATTCTGAGTTAGAACTCTCATAGTCTGGTTGGTGCAAGTGAGTAGTCTGGATAAAAAGAAACCAGATATTCTTTCTTTTATACTATTCAGTAAATAGCCTCCTTTTGGTAAAAATGTTACAATAAATACTGTGTGACAATTATATGACAATAAAATATGCTGTGTTTGTGTATTATGCTGTACTTAAGTCGGTGTACACATCACAAGAAAGGGAAACAAAATTAAGAAGTAAAGATCCAATTAGTATTGTCCTATTCTTAAAAATAAGGTACAAATGTAACATTTTATTTGAACAGGGCTGTTTCAATTCTGTTTGAAATGTTTGAATTATGTACCAGTCCAGCTAATGCTAACAATGACCAAATATCAGTGAGCTAAAGGTACAATTTCCAGCTAAGTATTTAACCTGTATATAATAATTAGTTAATACTGAACTCTGTATTTTGCCATATACTGTAAAAGGCAGAGGAGATGGTTGCAAATGATTCCTTTTCTAGGAAAAAATGGAAACTAAAATACTGCATATTGAGATAAATTGTTTTTACATAAAAAGAGACTTGGCCCATAGTTTTGAAGCTGTTGCAATGCATTGGTGAATGCTCAGAATATTTCTTTTTTTTTTTTCCAATCCAGACTCCCACTATAGAGAATTTACATATACTAACTCCTGTGGCGGTAGCATCCATAGGAAATATGTGATCTTGTGCTCCCTCTACTGGAAAAGTAGCAAGCTATAGTCTCAGCTCTGTGCAGCCACACTCAGTGATGAAAGTGCTTAAACTAGGACGAAAAAAATAATTAATGAATTTCTGAGTTGCTAATTCCTTTTGCAGCACCATTGGGGCCTCAATGTTCTTTGGCACACCAGGGTTATGAGACAGCACAGGCAATGTACTTTGCTGTCTCATAGACCTAGTCCATTGGGCAGCAAATCATCCTAGTGCCACATTAGAAACTTTAAAAAATGTTTCCCAACAGTCAAAGTGCAAAATGGAAAGGAGGATATATTTCATCCTTAAGTGTTTAAACAACTATTACAGTAAAAATATATAAAAATCTATTAAAATACTAGATTGCTTTCCTTCAAAGGATGTGAACATTTGAATAGCTGAAATCACAGCAAAAGATTATAAAATTATGTAGTAAGTTTCCATCCAATGAGTTTTCTATTGATGTACAAAAAAAGAATTCAATATAAAATATGAAAGGCTATTCAAAATGCACCAGAGAAACCTACCTATGAGTTTAGAATGGTTTCTTAAATGAATTAGGTCTAGGTTTTAGCCGATTGAAGAAGGCCCAGGGAGATAACCTGCATAAGAAAGAAGCAGAATTTTCGTACTCTTAAATTATAAAAGGCAGAGAGAAGGGTACGTTATTTTAAAAGCACATGAGCTAGTGATTTTACTTTATTGTAAGTGCTTAGATTTCCATGACTGTATAATATAAAGACAACAAAAAGATTGGTTCCTCAGGCACAAAACAAACAACACATATACCTAGTTTTGCATAATGTGCATTTTGGCTGGTTAGAAGCATAAAAGGCACATGGTGTGAACACTAATAGTTTTAGAATGGCCTGACACTATTAACTTCAGTGGCTCACTTCCTTACGTGAACAGCTCCAAAAGGGCAGGAGGTGGTGAGGATGGAGATTTCACTTTTTCTGTACAATTTATTGAGAAAGGAGGACCGTGTCTTACTCTAATTTCTCACTCTTGCCAGTTAGAAAACAAAACCATACGGAAGAAACCCCTACATCATCACTCTCACCTTTCTCCCCCTCCCCTCCAGTTTGAGCACTGCTGTATAGTATTAGAGATGTCACTGATTTAGCAATAATATACATTCCTATATTCTACATATTTTTATACTGTAAATCATAACATTTTGTTCACACAAAGCAACAAATAAAATCTTTACACACACAAGTAATTAAAGCAATTTTTGCATCAAAATGAGGTATTACCCATGTATGTCAATTATTTCAATTAACTTTTTTAAGCATAGCCCACTGTTATATTTGCTTTCACATAATATTGAGCGTGAAATTGCACAGCATCACCTCATACCACAAAATTCATATTTCCAGTATCTGGCGCTATAAATATAACCACTGGCATTAACAAAGGTCACAGTTTTGTGAATCACTGATGCCATGAAGCCATTTGTTTGGGAAGTATTGCAAAAATAACACAAATACTAGAGGTGAAGCTATTTTGTTAGCAGGTACTTTCTGAAAAGAACAGCAATTAAACTGGGTTTTGTTCCTCCAATTAGTAAGAAGTGTCAGATGTCTTCCAAGCATGTACTGTTTTCTTTAGAGTTACTCCAGGTTGGAAGGATGGGAGATTGATGTAGGAAAAGACCTGAAATGACCAGAAAAACAATACAATAGAGAATCACCATAGGCCACAATACCTGTAGCCCTCCCCGATAAGGCTGGCAATGAGAAACCTCAGTAAAACATTGCCTAGGTCCTACTCATGTCACCAGTGTTTCCATCAACATCTCCTGCCTAACAGAAGTGGTATCTGCAGTACTTGGATTTCCCTCCCCCGTATTCCTCGAAGGTAAGACAAATGAAATTATTACTCGTATACGCAACCTATTTACCTTCCTCCTGTAAGGCTGTCCCCTTATTATTTTTTTTCCTTTGGAACTTTTATCTGGTACCCTTTGAATGTGCATAAACATTTTCTATTTGTCCTCCTTTAAAGCACAAAAGGCTTGATGCCTGATTGAAGCTACAGACCTGACCTTTTTGGTCTTGCTGCATCACCCTTAACTGTCTGGCCCTAGAAATCAGTCAATATTGATGTTGCAATATCTAGTGGCTAGGTATAATAAGTTGCTATATCCCTCTTTCAATCACATTTGGCAGTAAGGATTTTTTTCCTATGGGATGCTCTATCCATTTGCCCATCCTTTTCCTAGGGAAAGCTTTATCTGGATAGTTTGGCTACAATTGTGGGAAAATCTGGAGTTTATTAAGGTATCTGATAACTGTCTCTAGCCTTGATTAGGTGTAATATTGCATATAAGTGGTAGAAAATATCTATACTGATTAGTAAACTTGGGTCTGCTCCATACTGATCCTTGCAAGCCCCAGAAATCAGTCTTCTGACTCTCTTTCTAAAATAATTTGTTACCTAAGGAATCTAGAGTTTATTTAAAAATATCCTTAAATAAAAATAAATTCTCAAATCAAAACACTGGTATATTCACTGCTATTTGCACTATGCATATAATTCTAGCTGTACTCCAAGATAGAATTCAGACATTTTATAGAGGAGGCTAACTATAACTATATATATTTATCACTCTCAATTTGTTACTCTCAATTTGATACAAAATATCAGCTAACTGCTGACTGCTTTCAAGTGTCTGCAGTAATTCCCATCATCCCTGTCCTTATGCTTGTATCCCCTCTAGAGGTTGACAATAGCTGCCAGTGAGTAGGCAAAACAGACACAAGAATTTGCAGAGCCAGTGTGCAGCAGTGAGAAAGATAGCCTGATCTGCCTAAAACAGCTTTGGCAAAGTCTATTGTGTCTCTCCTGAAAAGCCCTAGTGAGTAAGCATGGAAATTAATACACTTTGCTCTGCTGTATCCTCTGGTGAATAAACTCATACACACATTCTCAGCAATGCTGCTGTTCAGCCTGGATAGCTCATACTTAATCAGAAAGCCTCAGGGCCCCCATCCTATTAAGCACATGGTGAGTGAGAGAGACTAAAAATTAAATAGCAAAAATTACATCATTGCATGATATTCCCTGGTCTTCATACCTTTCACCACTTACCTCCCTGATTACTGACATTAGACACTTTGGCATCTACCTGAGTGAGGCTTTCCTTTTATTTATTTCCTGCTGATCCAATTTTTCCTCTCACTTTCAAGTTCTCCATTGACAAAGATTTTTCTAAAGGTTGCGACTGAGCCTGTTGATTCTGAAGAGCATTTTATAAAACAAATCCTAAACCCACACCCATAGACACTCCCCACCCTCATATATGTTCCCACTCCTACAACTTAAACATGAGCTCATGCTCTAATCTAGCACCTATTTGCAATTCTTCAGAGGCCAATGATCACAATAGTCAATAAAATATTAAAATGGTGTCGGCTCTGCAAATCATCCACAGTTTGAAGCCATATCCCCAAGAGACATAATCTCAGTGCAGTTAAGAAGTTTTATGTAAATATTTTATTCTTTCATATTTTGTAAATCAGAAAGCAGTGTTTGGTAATAAAAATAATACAGCAATATTATTTTTCTTCCAGTTCACACTGATATATTACTAGGTTTTCCACATTACAGCTATCCGTCTCTCTTTTTACAGTCTTAACATTCACTTTACGAATAATATGCTGCTTTCGATTATTAATCTTAGTCTTATGAACTATTTACAAATATATTACAATCTCTAAACCTCAAAGCAAAGAAATATTTCAATAATCAATTTGACTTGTGAAGGTCAGTAGCTCCTACATAACTTCAGTGTTTAAAGGAAACTATACACATAGTGCAGGAAATCTGAATAATTTATATCTTTTTTTTTAAAAGCGCAGAAAGTTTTTGAATATAAATCTTTTACATTGCATTGTGGTACCTATTGACCAGTCTCAGTTGGAGGGCAAGAATGTGATGTGATGTCATTGTGTTTGTAAAAAGCCTCATCTAAGTCCAGTGCTTTATTATTCATCTTCACAGTCATGCAGCCATGGTAGAATGCAGTGACTGGCGTGGAAATAACAGGAACATCTGTATAAAAGAGAAGGAAATTGTCTTTTAATTTCTTAGATTTCAATAGATCATCCATACCAAGTTTAGATCACTGGTTCTTGGATTAATTCAAATATTCAAATCCATTCCCATTTCCTCTCCCCCATTCTGCATCCTTCCATTCTAACCTCACGGTAAGCAAAATACAAGAACATTTTGTTTTGTATTTAGGGCCTTTTTTTGAAGGGACCTCATTGAGCTCCCATTTCTGATCACACATACAGAGGTCACAGGCCAGATCCTCAGCTGGTGTAAATCAGCACAGTTCCGTTAGCTTCAATAGAGCTAAACTAGTTTATATCAGTTGACAGTCTGGTCCCACATTTTCAACATTAGACCCTCATTGCTTTTCCATAAGGGATGTTAAATATCGGTTAATTGAATAGTCAAGTAACCTCATGAATTCTTATTGGTTACTTGACTATTCTATAGTTCCCAGGGGCGGGGCTGGCAGCCAGTGAGCTCTGGCCTCACTCCAGAGGAACCCCCTGCCACTCCTCACTGCTGCCTCTGATAAAGAGGCAACAGCACAGTGTGGCAGCAGTCCCTGCCTAGGACGGGTCTGAGCGCCTGGACCCGGCACGAACTGGAAATGAGCCAGGCTACCTGCCTGCCTGCCTGCCCGCGCGGCTCCTAATACACTCTATAGGCAGAGCTGCAGCGAGAGTAGGTCCCGGACCCAGCATAAACAAGGACTGAGCCAGGCTGCTGGCCAGCCTGCTAAAAAATTTACTGGTGGGAGCTTTTGCTTATCGGTTAATCAACTACATTATTACATCCCTATTTTCCATTTCAATTTAGACTCAGACTTCAAAGCCAGAAGGGATCATCGTGATCATCTAGTCTGACCCCCTGCAAAACACAGGCCACAGAGCCTCACCCACCCACCCCTGTAATATCCACAGCCCCTGCCCAAATGACAGATGCAGCAGCACCAGATAGGAGCAGCCAGGGACACTTTCACTTTTCCATATTTTTCCCCATCCCTGCCCCTTCTCCCCATGAGGCCCTGCCCAGGAGCCAGGGCAGCATGGGACACTGCACCACAGACCCCCCCCCCCCCCACCTGTGCAGGATGGAGGGCCCAAGAGCAGCCCCCATCCCATGTCCCCACTCCTTGCCCCAGGGAAGGTGGTGTTTCACAGCCCCTCACAGCTGCCTGGCTGCACAGCTCTTACCACAGTCAGCCTGTAGCTCCAAAGCCCCACCCCCCAGCCAGAGTCAGGTCTGTCTACAGTTTAAGGCTAAACTAATCAAGTGGGCTGTGCAATGGAGAGCGATGAATTGCTCAAGAATAATTTCATCTCACAATGGCATGGGAAGCTGGGTAAACCCCTCATCTCCGCATCAAAGCAAGAAGGACTAGATCTAGAGGATTCTCCCATGGCATTAACACTACTCCCCTGGAGATTATATGAAATCCAAACATGTACTGTTTGGAGACACACAGAGGCAAATTCAAGGTTCATGTACTCCGGCATAACTCTACTGAATTTGGAGAAAGAGAGCACTGGTTACATCCTTCTGGAAGAACAGTATGGCAAAATTGCAGTATGGCACTCGTCAAAGTGCTAGATTGATGGACTGGCTATTGCAGCTGCCCAGCAGGGTGTGGTCTCATATCTTCTGGCATGGCTAGGAGCCAGCTCTACTGGCATAAATACTGTTTTGTGCAGCATGAGCTCGTATTACTCATTTCACAAACAACAGTAAATCTGCCCTGTGCTGGTTTAATTGCTGTGGGACCTGCACGATGCCAGCACTGCTCCAGCCTCTCTTCCTCACATTACATGGATTGTGCAAACAAGGCCAGGACTTTGTCTCTGAGTACTCCATACAGTAACTACTATTAGTTACTCCATACTATTATGGAGAGACATGCTTTTCAAATGCCTCCTCATTTGCATTTCTCAGCAATAGGGAAGGGTAAACCAGTTCAGCCAGAATGAGAAACAACCCCACACAGCCAAATCTTTGATTCAAATCAAACATCAATCAGAGAACAGAAGCAACTCCTGCAGCGCCTCTATTTTTGCTGTAAAAGCCAAACATTGCGGTGGCCTGTGCAGCGCCCTCTGGGTGCTGCTTGCTAGAAATCCCATGAGCTCTTACACACAGTCCTCTCTGGATGGTAACATCAACAGAGAAGTGACAGAACCACACTGGAGAGCCTAGGTGAGGGGAATCAGTCACCCTCTCAGTAGAGCGTGAGGGGTACTAACAGCCTGCATGGAGCCGAGAGTCAAGTTTCCAAGGCTGGGGAGACAAAGGCAGCAAGAGCCTCAAAAGGTCAGACTTTGAGTCTGACCTTTTGAGTCTTTGGCCCTCATCTCATACTGACCTCAGACTTGTATGTCATCACTTAAAATGGCGAGGAGTCCTGTGGCACCTTATAGACTAACAGAAGTGTCTGGAGCATAAGCTTTCGTGGGCAAAGACCCACTTCGTCAGATGCATGGGACAAGATAAAGACCTCAGAGTATCAACGTTAAGTGCCCTCCTTGTATAATGCCAACAGGCAGAACTAAACCTGGGACCTCTGGATCTTGGCCAGCTGGCTCTCAGCTAAGGCAGTAGAGCAGACTCATTATGCTCTTTGTAAGTGATCTAAGTACAACTACATGGGACAGTACACCGCACCCAGCAAGTGTGTGGGTTACACTTGCCCCCGCTCATGCGCAACTAAACTCACTTGGGGAGAACTAGAGTGTTTGACTCTGAGGTCTAACCAACACACTGATGCATTATCCAATCACCAATACTTATTTTTGTTAGAACCTGAATTCTGCTTTGCAGAATTTGATAATCACCTGGCAGTCCTCCCACATATGTCTTCACAGACGACTGCAGGTAGCCCTCCAAGAGAAACAGACTGTCCTGTAGCTGGGAATGGCTCAATTCAGTCTGTCCAGCAGTCCCATCCACGGTGAGCGACACTTGCCCCTTGCTGACGAAGATGTTCACAGAGTGTTCCTGATCATCACACACATTTATTGCCAGCCTAGACACAACGGTGTTCTCCATAGCCAAGATAATGAACTGAACATCAAAAGAGCACAATAAGTGAAGGCACAGACCCTGAAACACACATTCTTACACTTTTTCAGTTTCATAACGCTCATGACTGCAGCTGTTCAGAAGGCTTTTTCAGAGCCACCAGAGAACTGCTTATATTACAATGAAAGCTTTGTTATCTGACACTTCATTAATTCAAAAACTTGGTTAACCGCTATTGTCCCCAGCCACGATACCCCTGTGTCTTCAGGTACGCAGGGACAGCCCTAGACTAGCTGCCAGCAACTGGCTCCCCAGGCGAACTGTGCAATCGGCGCCCCCACCTCCAAACCCCTCAATGATATTGCGCCACCATTTAGCACCCCATTTAACTTGGTGCCCTAGGCGACCGCCTAGTTCGCCTATGTGGACGGGCCGCCCCTGCAGGTACGTATGCCTGACTCCCACTGGGCCAGCCAGATGGCTTGATGCCTCCAACCACTGTGGGGCTTCTGAGAGCTGGTACTGCTGGCTGCCATCATTAGGTACCTCCTTACCTCTCAGCCTGCCTCAAGCTGCCAGGAGCTGGATCTGCCTGCCGCTTAGGATGGCTCTGTGGAAGGGTTGCGTCCTCCCCCTCTACCAAGTCCCATCTCCCCACACCCAAACTACCCCCAGTGAACTCCAACCACTTTAATTTGCATATCGCTGCAGTCCCATTGCCCCGGTACCTGCAATAAGCCCTTGTGCATCCAGATCTCCAGGGAGCAGCCTGAACCCAGACTGCCCCACACAGAAACCTCTCGTCCCACACCTGGATCCCCTAAACTAAGCCACTCCACATTTGGATCCTGCTGGGCTCAACTTGCCCACCTATACTTGGTGCAACTGACACAGAGGGGCAGGACCCCAGGATGTTTCTGGGGCAGGCCCAGCCTTTGCACTGTGTCAGGGTCAGGTGCAGCCTCACTACAGAGACCTTGTACTTTTTGGGGAGGCGGAGGCTTCAGGTTGATCTCCCATCTCAATGCAGCTAGTGGCATGTGCGCCCCACTGCAATACCAGAGCCACATTTATTTACTGACAAATAACATTTACAGACTTTTGCAAAATTTATATTGTGTGCATTATTTGTAGATGTTTGGCACAGAATTCTCTTGGGAGTAACTACAGTGGAGTTATTTATTGAGTTACATAAAAGAACACAAATTCTCTGTTCAAGGAGTTTATAGTATAATCCAGCCAACTATAACAAATGGGATAGTGGCTCAAATTCAAGAGTGTGAACAGATATTGGCAGTGTGGAGATATTTCTTACTGAATCAGAATCCTTTGTAAGGGCCACATGTTCAAAGGAGCATCTACCCTAAACTTTTCTCCACAAAGAGCAGAATTCCTATATTCCAATAACATTCAAACATCTGATTTGTATACAAAATTATATACTGGTGAAAAATGTCAGACACACATTTTTGAAGATTTTTTGAAAATGGCCCCAGAAGTTCTGATGGCAAAGGGTCTTTTTGTTTTACACCAGTGGAAGATTAAAGCTTGTACCTGTTGTTTAAGTTTCTTTGTGGAATGATAGTCAATCAGAGCCAATGATAAAGGGACTGAAGTTTCTTCACCAACAAGAGCAAACAGTACCCCAGTGTCTGCTGCTGGCCGAATTACAGTGTTTACTCCTACTTCCCAATTCCATTCAGCGTCATTTCCTGTAGATGGGTGCACTACAGAGAGAGAGAGAGAGAGAGAGAGAGAGATGCATGTCAGAAAAGCAGAATGATGACTAAGTGGCAGACGAGGTGACTATGGACAGATGAGCACGTGGGCAGATTGCTATACCTCTTTATTCCAGAAAAAAACCCAAGTGCTAGTGCATAAAGTCAGAAAGGAAAATAGTAAGAACTCTGCCTTGTTACACCCCAAAGAAAGAGCCAGTGCCTTTCTGAATGTCAAAAGTCAAGGTTGAGAGTTTGGAGGTTTTCCAATCCAGGACAGACATTCAATTGCCAAGGGCTATTAATCCATCACATTATCAGAGCTGCTGCAAGACGTGGAATCCAATTTTTGTATCAGTCTTGAACGTTACAAAATGATTGAGGGATTGATTTCAAATCTGACCCAGAGGAAACAGAACATTTTCACACCAACATGTTGAAATGAAACTGAAGAAATATAAATAGAACACTTCAAGCGCTATCTCATCACAAGTCAATCAGAGGTCCTGAAGCCCTTTTAGCTTGCTATAAACCGTCTCACGCTGAACTCAGAAACAGATCTCGTTGATGCCTTTCTAGCTTTTTAATTTTAAATCTGATATTGGCTGGAAAGAGAAAAGGCTTACGTGGTTTCCATAAGAACATAAGAATGGCCATACTGGGTTAGGCCAATGGTCCATCTAATCCAGTAGCCTGTCTCCTGGAAGTGGCCAATGCCAGGTGCCCCAGAGGGAATGAACAGAGCAGGTAATCTTCAAGTGATCCATCCCTTGTCACCCATTACCAAACAGAGGCTAAGGACACTTTACAGCATGCTTTTGCATCCCTGCCATCCTGGCTAATAGCCATTGATGGACCTATCCTCCATGAACTTGTCTAGCTCTTTTTTGAATCCTGTTAAAACTCGGGCTGTCACATCATCCTCTAGCAAAGAGTTCCACAGGTTGACCATGCATTGTGTGAAGAAAAACTTCCTTTTGTTTGTTTTAAACCTACTGCCCATTAATTTAATTTGGTGGCCCCCTAGTTCTGATGTTATGAATAGAACCCTACCAAATTCACAATGATGAAAAATGCATCACAGACCACGCAATCTGGTCTTTTATGCACCTGTACCCTATACTATACAGATTTCATGGGGAGACCAGCTTTTCTCAAATTGGAGGGCCTGTCCCAAAAGGGACTTATGGGGGAGGGAGTCACAGTGTTATTTTGGGGGGAGGGGAGGGGTCATGGTATTGCCACTCTTGCTTCTGCACTGCTGCCTTCAGAGTTGGGTGGCTGGAGAGTCAGCAGCCACCCCTGAGGGCACAGTGTTGCAGGCAGCAGTGCAGAACTAAGGGTGACAATACCATACTATGCCATCTTAACTTCTGAGTTGCTGCTGATGGCGGAGGCACAGTCTTCAGTGCTGGACTCCCAACCAGCAGCTGCCACTCTCCAGCTTTCCAGCTTCGAAGGCAGCACCACTGCCAACAACAGCAGCACAGAAGGGTAGCAGCGCTGCAACCCCCTTACAATAACCTTGCGACCACCGAAAGCTCCTTTTTGGTTCAGGACCCCAACAATTACAATACCCTGAATTTTCAGATTTAAATAGCTGAAATCATGAAATTTTTAAAATCATATGACTGTGAAATTGATCAACATGGGCCGTGAATTTGTTAGGGTCCAAGTTATGAAAAGGAGTAAATAGCGCTTCCTTGTTTACTTTCTCCCCATCAGCCATGATTTTATAGACCTCTATCATATCCCTCCTTTGTCATCTCTTTCCAAGCTGCGAAGTCCCAGTCTTATCAATTTCTCCTCACTGTGTTTCCTTTTTCTGTACCTCTTCCAATTCCAGTGTATCTTTTTTGAGATGGAGCAACCAGATCTGCTCACAGTAATCAAGATATGGCCTGTTCCTGGCCTGTCTAGGCAAGGTCATAGACAATACTGATTTATTACAGCTGTAAATAGGATACATGGTGTCTTTATATCCTTTTACTGTTACTAAACAAAAAAAAACAAGTATAATTGTTTATAATAAATGAATATAAATATGTAAATTCTTAGAATACATCTCTGTTAAGAGTTTGGTCTCATTTGCACTTCAGATGCCAGACTCTATTTGGCAGTTCTTGCATCTATGTTGTAAACAGCATGACAATCACCTAATAATACTTTCTCTAATTTATACTAGCAACACAGAAAAGCCCACATAATGCAGCACAAAAGATACTAGAAGAGGAGAACTTGTAATCAGATCTGTCAGCATTTAAAAACACTTTTACTAATGTCAATGGTCTATTTAAGTTCTTCTGTGGACAGGTATAAATGGAAGAATCTGAAACAAAGACAAAGCCATCCTTCTGATTTCAAAATTATGATTAGAGAGAGGATTGGAACTAAATTCGTGCCAATTTCACATAGCCTGTGTTGGTGTCCTTGCTATATCATTGATATAGTGGCCATGATTGATTTGAACCAACTTAAATCAAAAGTGAAATTCAGTATGGATGTTTCATTTTAGGCAATCGTGAAATTCTATCCAAAGCCATGGCTACACTACAGGGCTTACAGCAGTGCAGCTGCACCAATGCTAGTGTAGAAGCTCTAAGTCAATAGAAAAGACCTCTCCTATTGACTTAATTACTCCAGCCTCTGCAAGTGGTGATAGTTATGTTGGCAGGAGAAGCTCCGACATAGCACTGTTTGCATTCATGTTTAGGATGATGTAACTTAAGGTGCTTGGAGGAAAGGGGAATTTATTCAGACCCCTAAGCGACATGACTTATACCAATGTGAACTGTAGTGTGTACATAGCCTTAATTATCAATCTTATACACATTACTGTAACTCTTCTTGTTTAAGAGAAATCAGTTGGTATAGCAGAGAGAAGGGCAAACCTTGGAGATAAATGCATTGTCAAAGCACAGGGAGTGAGCCTAATAAATGTTGGGTTCTAGCCAGTGTTATTAGGCCTTCCTTTTCATGAATCCCAAATTCAACTTCTCACAACAGCTGGTGGCTTTCTTAATTGGGAAAGAACTAAACTTTTATATTTTTAGTATAGTTGATTGTTCCCTGCCCATGTAAATCATTTCAGAGCACGTGTGTCAAGACACACAGAAAGAAAGATGGAAAGACAGGAAGAAAGAGGCTTGCCTAACAAGACAGGAAAACATGCACTTTTACAATTGTTATTTCTGTTCTACTTGAATACATAGGTGTGAACAGCATACTATGACAATGATCAAAAGACAGCACTTACTATAACTGAAATTAAACATAGCAAAGCCACTGCCAGGATAGAAGGATCCTCGTCCTGCCACTGAGAAGCACTGCATCTTGTCATTTAGCTTTATTGTTTCTTGGATAGTAGTATCTTCGCCATTCAACCAGTTCCATGCTCGCATACAACCATCCAGCCGAGGGTTTATCTGGTAGGACAGAGAAATAATCTTACCTTTGGTTATAATTCTCTGTTTAACAGAGAGGATTATGGGCACACAGGGCCCCACAGGATCAAACTATATCATGGTGTGGGGAAAATAAGATCATCCCATTTACCAACATGCGACTCTACCAAAACAGACTCAAGCCCCAATCCTGCAATGACATCCGTATGGGCAGACCTCTGTGTCATAGGTGCCAGCTCCATGGATGCTCCAGGCCTGGAGCACCAATTGCAAAAACAGTGAGTGCTCACCACCCACTGGCAGTCTGAATGTGAGTTCTCAGCCAGCAGCTGCTATTCTGCAGCTGCCCACATCTGAAGGCAGTGCTGCTGCCAGTAGCAGCACAGAAGGTAAGGGTAGCAGTACTGCAAACTTCACCTGCATGACAACCTTGAAACCAACCACAATTCCTTTTTTGGGTCAGGACCTCTACAATTACAGCAGCATGGAATTTCAGATTCAAATGGCTGAAATAATGAAATTTATGATTTTTTTTAAATCTTATGACTGTGAAATTGACCAAAATGGATGGTGGATTTGGTAGAGTCTTACATATAAATTTCCTTGCATTGTTGGTTTCCAGGGAAATTCTGGCAACATTAATTTAGCAGCTTCCAAAAATAATCCCAAGCCTCAATCAAACATATCCAAGGAGTGTCTTGACTTTCACTCCTATAAAAGTATCTATCTTAATTAAGAAAAAAAGGAACTGGTTTCGTAGCTATAACTGACTTTCATGAAGGGGGAGCACAGGGAACAAAAAAACCCAAACCCACCCATGAGCCAGTAAAAAGTTGTTTATAGGGTAAGAAATCACCACTGCTACCATGCCTGAAGCTCACTACTGAAAATACATGTTAAAAAGTGAGCAGAAATAAAAGTTTGGCATGATACTTACGTAAACATTAAGCACACTGCTGGTGTATGGAAGGAAAGCCCCCTTACTCTGTTCTGAGCCTAAAAAACACACTGGGCCTGATTTGTCTGTCACTTAGCCTGGCATAAATCAGGACTTACTCCACTGGGGTCTGTAGAGTTAGCCTGTTGTAAGTGAAGCTAAAAATCAGGCCAATTACACTCTGTGTGCCAACATGACTGAAAGTTAAGAGCAGTACTCACAGGTTGAATAAGGTCTTTAGTTTTAAAAGGAATGCCTCCTACTGTTAAGTTCAACTGATACAGTCCTTTGTTCAAAGTAAACAGATCTCCTGAAACAGCTATTTTCATAACTGCATCCTTGTTGACCTTTATAAACAAACTTCTCTCCAGTTCTTCAACAGAGATCTGAATAGAATGGTAAATAAAAATATTCAGAGATAGACAGGATTAGTCACAAGTCGCAAAGTGCAGCTATAATTAATGAAATTCCCAACTTAAGAAAATATTTATTTTGCTGAACCCACTTCATTAACTTTTTGCAATCTATTTTGTCTTTTGATAGAAAACACTCAATATCTTGTGTGCTGTCATAACAGTAAAGTCTATCCACCTGTTTTATAACAAATAGAAGAAAACGCACATTTATGTAAAGTTGAAGCCAACTTCCAAAAGGCAGAAAATACAATCTATCTTATGAGTGTCAGTGTTTTGGAGATGTAAAGAACTAAATGCAATAACAAGTTATTTATTATCCTCCTCCTATTACAGCCATATATGAAAGAAAAAGCTGAAAGGACATGTAAGGGAGGGTTTCTTATTAGACCAGTAAATAATATCACAGAAGCTTTCAAGACAGAAATGGGATTGGGACTGGTCCTGCCTTGGGCAGGGGGCTGGACTTGATGACCTCCTGAGGTCTCTTCCAGCTCTATGATTCTATTAAATGGATCCCATCTTGAAGCAGGGACAGCTTAATAAAGAACAAAGAACAAATGTTACGTATTTGAGAGAGTTTTAAAAAAGTTTTATATTTATACAGTGCTTTCCATTCCAAAAAGGATTCTAAGCAGCTTTATAAAGCATGGCTCTGATCCTCCAATGATATATATCCAGGTAGATCCCTGTGTCCATGCAAAACCCAACTGATTTCAGTAGGGCACCAGGTAGGCACAAGGGTTTTCCTGCTGAGTCTTACTGGAGAATCAGTGTCATTGAAATGCAGCCACCTCCAGGGAAAAAGAGAGGCAGTCAAGAGCAAAACTGACATACAACACACAGAACAAAAATGAAGTTTGGGGAAAACTGTGGCTAAGGTCACTAGCTATTTCTTTGAGAAGTGGCATGGGATTTTTAATATCCACCCAGAACAGAAAGAACCTCCGTTATCTCACTTTAAATTCTCATCTAGATGTCTCTCTGGCATACCCATCCTCCCTCCCCCCCCCCACTTTTTAGAATGTCGAAACGCTGAGTTGATCCTATTGGAATTTGAACCATATTCTGACAAATATGGATGTGTCAAACTTGATACTCAGGAGTAAAATTTTCAGAACTGTCTACAGGCTAGATTGACAAAAACTGAGGCGCTTAACTACCATTTGAGCAGCCAAACATTTGACATTTAAGCACTACTGAGATCCTCAAAACACCCACTGACCAGCCACCTAATCCTGGAAGTGCCTAAATTCCCTGAGTACCCAAGTTTCTCCCAGTAAAATCCCCATAGCACTTAAGTGCCCTCTGCTACCATGCACAAAACTGCCTAAGACCAAATGCTGCTGAACTGCTCAACACCCTCATTTGTGCCTAAACCCTAGTGGGATTGTTAAACTCAGGATTACCTGCCTATCTCTGTAGCAGGAGTCGATTCAGTAGCGGTCCTCAAAGTACACCTACTGGATTGGGCCTTGCACAAAATAACCAGGGCAAACACAGCAGGAATTTTGGGAGCAGGATATTGTGTCATTATACCCAGAAAGGCAATGGTTAAGCCAATCATCTAGGATGTTGTCAAATTCCCACTTTGGTTCCCAGGTTGAGTGCCCCAACCACAACTATTGTTTATAAAATGGTAGTATCTAGTCACAGATCATGACACCACCATGGCAGGCACTGTACAAATACAGAACCAAAATATGGTCCCTGCTCCCAGAGAACTTACATTCGAACTGCAAGACATGAGACAAGATAGGGATACAGAAAGATGAGGAAAGTGCAAGGAAATAATGAGATGATGATGATTAGCGTGGTAGGTGGTGGTATCAGCAATGCATACGAGCACACCATTCATTAGGCATTGATTCCAAAGCCAGAATAGATCAGTCTTATCACCTAGGATGACCTCCTATACAGCCGGTCCCTGAGTTACGAACGGTTGACTTACAACCGTTCATACTTACGACCAAACCTCCCATTAAGCGTTCGTAAGCCAGTCCCCAACTGAAATGTACGCGCAGAATTGTATGTTATATGAAATATTATTATTATTATTATTATTACTATGACTGTAATTTGGTAAGAGCAAATGTGATAAATGTAAAGCCTTAGTTCATGCGTTGTTTAGACATCCTATGCCAAGAAAACAGAAAGGGGAGCATTAGAATGAAGTAAGATCAAATGTCAATCAATGAGGGTGTCAATCATTGTAAGGTTACCATAATGACAAAATGTTTTGGCACGTAGCTCACGTAAGTCACATCCACCAACTTACCTGTTGGAGTTTGAAAAATAATGTATGCGCTTGTTATGATTCTCCTTAGCCAATCATTGTAAAGCTATGCAAATTAGCATTTTGAATGAGCCAATTGATTTAAAGTAAAATATTATGAATATTCATGAGCCCATATTATAAAAGCCTGTACCACGCAACAGTTGGGGTTGCGTCGGGGCGTCGGGCTTAGGCATAGATCTAGCTTAGAGAGAGAGAGAGCGCGAGAGGTCTAGCGTCTTGTTCCGGGTCGAATGAGTGAGGGTTAAGCATCATCTCAGATTTAAGACAGGCGGAAGGCTTGTTCTTATATTCTGATAGTCTTCATTTAGTTTAGGTTTAGTTTAGTTAGTTTAGTTTTTAGGTAGATTAGATTTCGTCTTCGTGTTTGTCCGTCAGGCAGCGTCGGTCTATGCATGTCGGCCGTCGTCGTGTCTGTTCGGCGGGCGCGTCGCGAATTAGTTAAGGTTTTCTTTTAGGTTAGGATAGGATAGGATTATTAGAGTCTAGAGTCCATCGTCTGCTCCGGCCGCAACTGAAGAGCGGGAAGAGGACCGAAGACCAAACGCATCTGCGGAAGGTAGATCGGCCGTCTTCGCAATCTTCCCCAGCGCTTCGAGGGATCGCACAGGCTGTTTCTCTCCAAGGGCTTCAAATTAGCCTAAGGATTGAGGTCGCCTGACCAACGACCCTGTCACCGAGGGACTCCTGGTTGTTCCTCGCCTGAGGCTCTCAATCAGTCAGAGGCTTGAGGTCACCAGCACCACCACCATCGTCCTGTTTGCGCCGAGGACTCTGGTAATTATTATTAGGGGTAACCATAGGAGGACTGCCCTCCATGGTTATTCGATGTATGTTATTTAAATTTGCATTATAATATAGTCCTGTGGTTTAACTTTAACCATTTGCCAGTTTTTATTGACTGCGCCTAAAATCTCCTGATATTACGACCGGTGATAGATCCGAGTAGTGAGGACCTTAGTCCATCCCACGAGGATGTGAATCAACTGTAGCGTTCTCCGCTAACAGGTGGTGGTATCAGCAATGCATACGAGCACACCATTCATTAGGCATTGATTCCAAAGCCAGAATAGATCAGTCTTATCACCTAGGATGACCTCCTATACAGCCGGTCCCTGAGTTACGAACGGTTGACTTACAACCGTTCATACTTACGACCAAACCTCCCATTAAGCGTTCGTAAGCCGGTCCCCAACTTACGAATGCACGATCCGCACTTACAAACAGCGCGGTAGCATTTAAATGAATGGGGTCCGACTTATGAACACTTGGAGTTACGACCAAGTGTTTGGTACATGACTCGTTTGTAAGTCAGGGACCGGCTGTATAGCACAGGCCCTAGAATGTCCCCAAAAGAATTCCAAGGGCAGATCCAGGATATCCAATCTTGATTTTAAAATGGATAGTGATGGAGATGGGGCTCCCAGTAATAATGGAGATGGGGCTTCCAGTATTTCTACACTGCAATTATACATTTGCAGCTTGCCCATGTGGAAGGGTTCCATATATATGTTTTAATTAGATTTCATAAATGTACAATAAGGATTTTGGGAGGGGAGGACACTCTAGATAAGCCGTGGGGGAAGAAGGGACTGTTGAGGTTGAGACCAGTGGACAAAGATGAAAAATAAGGGGAAGAAAAGTAAAAAGGGGAAAGAATTGGGAAGGGTGTGAGAAACAGAATGGGCAGGGAGCATGACATTGCACTGCTGAAGGGTAAAAGAGGGATGAGATGCAAGGGATGCCAACAACAAAGGAGAATGAGAAAATGAGCAAATGAGGAAAAAATATCTGAATTGCATGTTTCAGAGCTGAGTGAATAATAAAGTCAAGAGGCAGCGGTGTGAAGACTCCTCCCAGCTGCTATTCACTATATGGAGAGACAGAGGAGAGACCTGCAGATGAGTCTTTCTATATCTGGTGGGACATTTAGCATGATATTAGAGATGGGATGGAGAACAGATTTATTAAAACATCCCCATAGGCTGTGAAAACCCCTGGAAGAATAAGTAATATCCCCATGTCAGGAACACGGAGTGTGCGTGCGTGCGTGCGCGCGCACGCACGCACACACACACACAGAGCATGTAAACCACAGCAAGAAGAGCAGCAACTGAGAAAAATAGTTTCTGAGGAAAAACAGGATGATAGGAGTCCTCAAAACGCTACTGGCAGATGAATGATAATTATCTTAATTATAGACTAATTACATTAATAATTTCCCTTTTGATCCACTGCTGTCACAACAGCAAATAAACACAGTCAGAAACAAGACCCTACATTCTTCACTCATCCCGCACTTAGAAAGAAAATCTCTTGCAGACTTTTCCTCCTACTCTGATTTGTGAAAGTTCACGCTGACTCACAGTGAGGTCTGGTGCTTTATGTTATGTTCCCAACTCAAATGGTTTAACAGATTTATTGAAGCTGCTGTGACTCTCACAACAGCCTTAAAAGCATCAGTTACTATATATATAGTTACATTTTTCATCCCAAGTTTAAGAACTAAGCCACCCCATCACTCCAAACATCCAACTACAGAAATCATTGCATGTGGCAGAGAATTTCAAATTATGGGGCTAAATATTTAGTTTTGTAAGACCTGGCTTGAAGTTGCTCATAAATATATTGCATATCACAACGTCTCCACTGTTGTCTAGGAGATAGAAAATTATTTGTTTCAGTGAAAGTGAGAGAACTGAATGAGATGTTATTTGATATACTGGAAGTATTACCAAATGTCTATCAGTTAATAGTAATACACTACAGAGTATGTTTTTCCAACTGTTCTTTAGATGGGAAAATCCTGTACCCAATTTCTCGAACATGAAATCTGAAGGGACATTTAAAAATAATACTTTGTAATTTCAAGCCTTCACCCTTCCTCCAGAAATACTACTATTCTTGACTTTAGACTACTAAAATTAACCAGGAGTTTTTACCGACTCAGTCTTCAAGAAACAAATAACAAAGGATTTAAGATCAAAAGGTTCAATAGGAAAAAACAAATTAAAGGGAAAGGGAAAAGAAAGCGTAAGAGAGAAAATGAATACTTAAAATGCTAAATATTTCATAAATCCATATTGCAAGCTTTCTTGCTAATTTGGCCACATATAATAATACCCAAGAATCTGAAATTTCCAACATCACCAGAAATTAGAAGACATTTCTCCGAGTATGAAGAAATGAATCCACACAAATTCAAAAAATGATTGCATCTTCTTGCAATATTCTTGCGAATTACATAATTAGGCAGATAAGTAAGCAGACATCAAAACGTTTTTAACAGGCTCCCCATATACTTATGGAGGAAACAGACTATTCTGTATTTAAATAAGCATTCTTCGTAGTTTAAAGGACATTGACACAGAACTCAGCCATATCTTGTGCTGCTCCAGTGGTACAAAGGTGACTTAAAGCTGCCTTTCAGAGACAGCTAAAGATTCCCACACATCATTTGAGGTAGTCTACTGCTAGCACAAAGCTAGTTCTACAACTGGGCCCCCAGCCACTCTAGAGGATGACTCAGTCTGAATATTTGGTGCAGGAGAGCAGGGAAGAAGGAAAGGTAGCATATCTCCAACTCTGCCAACTCAGCCATATCTACAACAGAGGCTTGAAGATATACTGCACCCTCTTCAAGGATGTCCAAGGATGTCCAACAGCCTTTTTTCTAGTGCCCGTGGCAAGTACTATTCTTGCCAAAGGCACAGTGCTTCCTAGAACTCTGGTTGAGGCAGTGCACGTCTCTCCATGGCCCCTACTCCAAGGTTCAGCTTATTGCTACTCTTGAATAGTGACATAAAGGCCCCCATTCACCCACCACTGTGCTACGCTAGTGCAAAATGAAAGCCGGCTGGGCATATTCTGTACTGTGTCTGCAATCAGAGATTAAAAGCAATGTTCTGTCTATATAAAGAACGTGCCCTAATGTGCTGTATTGAGACTGATGTTTTAGCTGACTTCTTGAACACTAGAAAAAACAACAATTGTTTCATTTCCATCTTTAAATATACAATATAAGGACATGTTAAACATGAGGCTATGTCCAAAAAAGCCAAAGTGCACTTTAGATGCAGCCCAAGAATCAAACAGTATGAAAGTAACATCCATGAAACAAGTAGCTCATACTCACCGTTTGCCACATGCCATGGTTGATAACTGGCCCACTGCTAGTCACGCGTCCTATTCCGTTGTACTTCAACTGCAATTCTAACCGTCCATTGCGCAATGCTAAGACTATCCATGTGCTGTCTTGATGGCCTCCAGCAAAGAAAAGGATACCTTCATGATCAAAGGTTCTAAAGTCGAATTCAGCCACAAGTCTGACCGCATGGGTGTCAAGAAACAAATCAGTTATGCAGAATTAAAAAACCATTCTGTGCTTTCCATAGAGAGAGCATCAGTTCAGATAGTTAAGAACCAAATATTAAAAAGTATTAGCTTTTAACTCAGTTCTGAAAGACTAAACTTGGTGAAGAGCATATTATATGAAAACAGTACTAGAGAACGTAGTCATATTTCAGAGATTATCAGATTCTCTGGCACAAGGACTACCTTCTTGGTTACTTGTCTATACAGTGCCTTGCCTAATAGGGGTCTGGTCCTTAATCAGGGTTCCCAGGTCTACCACAATACAAACTAATAAATAATAATTTTAGTTTTAAATGGCTTTTTAATTCCAGATATGTCCTAAGGGACACAGAAAGTATTCAGCTGCAGTCCTAAAAGCATTCTCACCTTGTGGGTTGTTTCCTTTTAAAGCGTAGTCGGATAATAGGTATACCACTGAACATCCTCCCCAGGTACAGAGATTTAACACTCTTCGTAAGAGCAAAAGGCACACAAGGTATAATATCCTATAATCAAAATATATTTGTAGACTAATTATTTGCTTATACATGAATGAAAGAAGACAACAATCAAGTGGAATTTCCTTTGCTATTTTCTAAGCTCAAACAGTCATGACATGGACAAAGTTGTTGATTAGGGTGTGACAGGGTGTACCAGCCCCTCACTGGGGAAGCAAGGCCTAACCAGGCCCATCTGACTGAAGAAATCCCACCCCTGCAGATCTGCTGGGCATGCTCAGAGCGGGCATGCTTTATACTCTCCGGGTATAAAGACGTGGAGAGACGCTCAGTCTGCGCTGGCTGCCAAAGAGGAAGAAGGCACTGCCAGAGGTCCTGGAGGTGAATTACCAGAGGGACCAAACCTGGAGACCAGCCAGCGAGACCCCAATGCTACTGCAGAGTATCCGGCGGAAGGAGACACAGCCAGAGCTCCTGCAGGTGAACCGCCAGAGGGGCCAGACGTAGCGACCAGCCAGCAAGACACCAGTGCTACTGCAGAGGAGCTGAAGGCTGGTAGGAAATAGGGATGTAATAGTGCAGTTGATTAACCAATAAGCAAAAGCGTACTGGTTAATGCTATAGGCTACACGCATTCTTCTTCCCCCCCCTCCCCCCCCCCACACACACCAGTAAATTTTTTAGCAGGCTGGCCAAGCGTCCAGCTCAGTCCTGGCTTGTGCCAGGTCCGGGACCTACCCCTGCTGTGGCTCTGCATTTAAAGTGTACCAGGAGCTGGGCTGGCAGGCAGTCTGGCTCAGTCCTGGCACACACCAGGTCCGGGAGCTCAGGCCACGCCCCTTTTCTAGACAGTACCTGCTGCTACCCCACACTGCTGCCACTGTATCAGAGGCAGCAGCGCACGGTGACAGGCAGCCGGTCCATGAGGGGAGCTGGTTTTTTTAACTGGCTTCCCTTGCAGACTGGCTCCTGCCTGGCGCCCCATGATGCTACCTCTGATGCAGAAGCAGCAGTGCAGAGTGGCAGGGGGCTCCTTTGGAGTGAGACCAGAGCGCACTGGCTGCCGGCCCCACCCCCTAGGACTACAGAATAGTCCAGTAACCGATAAGAATTCATGACGTTAATCAACTATTTAATTAACCGATATTTAACATTCCTAGTAGGAAGTAGCCCAGGGTGGGAGAGTCTATCCTGAGGAGCTCAGCATGCTACGGGAAGAGTCCCTACTGAGCTGGCAGTGGACCACGCCACTGCTAACAGAGCCCTGGGCTGGGACCCGGTGGAGTAGGGATGCTGCCCTACCCCTCCCCTTTATCCCCAGCCCGTGGGGCTGGCACCCAATGCTATGGACTCCGGCTATTAGGCCACACTGCCCTGACGGTTGGGGTATTTAGTATTGACTCCACATATTAGGTCACACTGCCCCAGCAAGTGGGGTGGTTAATATTGACTTTGACCACTAGGCCGCACTGCCCCCAATGTGAGGGATTTTCGTTATTGACTTCAGCCCCCAATGAGAGGGCCTGGTATATAGGACAGGGGAGGAATTGCTGAACGTACGGGGTTGGGGGTGAAATTTCAAAAGCCCTTGAGACTCAACTATGCCTCAGGGAGGTGGGGGGTGGTGAGTACCTTACCTCACTACACAGGGTATCAATGATTAAACTCCAACTGCTGATAAGCTAAGTCTACATTACTGTGATTTTAGTTGTGAGGACACTTAAAATTCATTTCCTCCAGCTTCCCCCGGGAACATATTTTTTTCTATAGCACACTAAAATTATACTTATATATTAAAGAACAATTTCGATTGTAATCCTCCATCCTCAACAAAAAGTCCACTATAAAAAACTTGCTAATGGATGCCTTTTGCATGCATGCCAAGTATCAAAGCCACCTGCCTGTCTCAGCCAAAGAGGAAAAAAACCCCAAATGGATAGTGGCATGCAACAAAAAAATTTATCTTAAATCATGCCATTAGATTTGTACACTGTCCTCAGTGAGTCTATTTCAGAAAAGTTTATGCAGGCAGGTATAAATTACAGCTTAGTAGAGGAAAGGCAGTGCCACCCTCTTTGACAGATGGGCAAATAGATGTTTAGTGAGAGCCTGAGAAGTTAAGTCTTGAGTAGATACATTCCCTCTTCACCATTACAAGACCCGTTTCCTATGGGGGTAAGGAAGACAAGACACTGGCTTCTTATGGTATGTACTACCAACTCAAGTAAGCCTGGTCAAATGGACTCTGAGTTATTTAACCCACACAACTATTTCAAAGCTTTTTGTTTTTCAGTTACTGAAATGAAAGACAACATACCTCACAAGTGTTCATGTCCTGGGAAAGCTTAACTCTCCCTTTGCCATCACAGTGACATGTGTAACTCCCTGGTGAATTGACACAAGTTTGCTCACAGAGTTTCTCTTCACATTCATTCACATCTATACACCGTCAACCAAGAAGAAGAGGGGACAGTGAAAAATACTGATTAATTGTTTTAAGCAAATGGTCTTCAGGCCATATATTTTTGCCATGCTAGAGTGCCCTTCATTTGATGATCTCAAAATGCTTCTACTCAGTAATTATCCCCTCAATAACCCTCCAAGGTACAGAACTATCATCTCCATTTAGAGGTAAGGAATTTGAGTCACAAATCAATTCTGACTGTCCATAATTACATAGCGAGGCATGGGGAGGCTGAGAACAGAACCCTGACGCATGGGTCTGACCTGGTCTCCTGATTCATATCCCTGTGCTCTAACTGCTGGACATGCTTCCCCATAAGGCCCACTCTAGTACACTTGTGAATAGCTCTTAGTTGTTTTGGGAGCTCAGCTGCGGTCAGCGTGAGACCACCTGCATGACTACTACTCAGTGTAATGGCTGCATAATTGGGTCCTTAATAAACAACAAGAAACTGATAGTAGTAATGAGATGTCTCGATTTTATATCCTCTCTTTGTGTTTTCTCAATCACTTCAAAGATCTACAGGGAAAAGCCATATTTGTGGCTCAAGGATCTATGAAGCTACTAAAAACAAAAACCACCTTTCATATCATTAAGCTACTCAGCTGTAAGGCTGGATGCAATGCTGTTCCTGGAACACGTATAACACTTGCTCAATCACACATGCTTGCAGGCAGTCTAGTCAACAGAACTGTACATAGCCCCATTTATAAGGGACTCGTAGCACAGCTAAACACTATAGGAGAGATTTTGAAACAACTACTGCTCTGCAGTGTTCTGCCACCACAAACGGAGACTAGGGATGTAAGGAAGTGAGTAATTAGCTAATCGTGTAGTCGACAGAATTTCTATCGACTACACGATTAGTTGATAAGGGAGGAAGTGCTCAGTCCTGACTCGTGCCAGGTCCGAGAGCTAACACCCACTGCAGCTCTGCAGTTGAAATGGGCTGCCTGCCCAGCCAGCTCTTACTACATTTAAACTGCAGAGCTGCAGCGGGGGTAGGTCCCACACCTGGCACGAGCTGGGACTGAGCCAGGCTTGAGCAGAGGCAGCAAGGGGGGGAGGGCAGGAATGCAAGTAGTCAAGTAGTTGACTAGATTAACCACTAAGCCTAGGCTTATCAGTTTGTCAACTACTCGCTTACATCGCTAATGGAGACAACACTATGACCAGATTTGCCTGGATCCCAACCAGATCTGTGGCTGTCACTATACAAGAAGTCTCAGGTATTCTGTTTTGTATAGTCTTATTCAAGTCATCTTGATGACTGAAAACCTGACAGAGTGGCTCACAGACACTGAAAGGCAACCAATCTAAAGTGGTTAAATGAAGAACTAAAAAAACAAACAAATGAAGATTGATAGAATGTACTGTACAATTCCATCGTGCTTTACCTGGCCAAAGAACTTCATAAATGTTACCATAGAATTAATCCCATTATTTCCATGCACTTACCTTGACAAGACTTGCTTAAGTTATCATATTTGTAGCCTGTATCACACAGACACGCATATGAGCTTATTAAATTTTTACAACGAGCTTCTCCACAGATGCCTGTTGATTCTATGCATTCGTCTATGTCTGCAAAATAAACAGTCAAACACACAGAACGGTTTCAGATTATTATCATTTCAATGTTTGCGAGTTATGAGTAAGGCAGTGGTCACTATCGTCTCAGTTATTTGGATAATTGAGGGGTTTACAAATGTCCTTGAGAAACTGGTGTTGGTCTGATAAATATTAAAGCTGTTCAGTACCAGGAAGGAAGCAACTACGGGCTTCCCAAGAATAGCTATAAGTGTCTCTTCAAGCCATTGGCTACTTTTGGAAGAGAAATGAAAAGTGAGCCAGAGGGAAAACACTGAGAAAATAGACCCAGCTGCCAAGTTTGATAGGGCTACAAGCCATGGAACAATATGAACACATAGCCAGGAAGTGGACAGATAGTTTTATTTTGTTGAAAAATGCAGATTTGAAACACAAAATCAAAGATTATTTTAACAAATACAGGTTTCTCCTCTCCCCTGCTTTCTCTCTTTCTAACACACGAAGTTTCATAAAATGCATGTAATTTTTTTAAAAAAATTCTCAGCCTCTGTTTGTAATTCAAAATTTCAATTACTTTACATAATTTCCACAAATCTTTCAAATACCATCTCTCAATTTTCACCTAAACTATATTATCATTTTAAATTTAAAATACCTGAGGCATACACAAACCCAAAATTACAAGTCACCTCACAGCTCTTTCTAAGAAAGCACCTTTATTCTCAAGGTAACAAAGTTCTAGACAAAACATATAAAAACAACACGTTCTTATATGCATGCTAGAAGCTTCCCAGAAATCACCCATCTATCTTTTGGTGCCTCAGTAGGCCAAAGTTCTTCCAAAAACCTTCCCAAGGATTGTGGCTCTTCCCTTTGACAAAAACTTCTGTGTGTTTGCTGGACCAGAAAACAGCAAACATTCATGTCCTGGTAGGGGAGTGGAGTGGTCATCACATGTGTCTACCCAGAGAGTGTTTAAATTCATGCTATTTATCAAAAGTCTTTTCTTTGTGTGTCTCTAGAGAAACCAGTATAAACTACTATATAAGCATCTCCAAGTGGTGGTACTTTTCTAAGGGGGTTACAAACTTAGTGAATTTGCCTAATCAATCTCCCACCCCACACTGTTCTTAGTTTCTGTAGGAGTTGTGGTCACTCACCCTAATGGAATTACATTCACAAACTTAACACAGTGATCTTCCAAAGATATTGCAGGAAATTTCCATATCTCATACTTAAGTTTGCTGACAAAGTTATTGCCTTGGAGCTTTTGCATATGCCTGGATCTCCTTTCTGTACTTTGTGTGTCAACCAAAATTCTTATAAGCAGGGATGACTGAACTGTTATGAAATAAATTCTGTGGCAGCACAAAAAAGTTTATACACCATCTGTCTTTTGAATGAGATAAATAGAGTGGAGAGCTGGGCCACTTGTGGACATTAATGAACTCATGGCACAGCATGCAAGAAAAGGGCATTTGAAAACTGAATTAGTTAAATTCTGCTGACACAAGATTCATCTTGAAACTTCAAGTGGACTTGCCATCGTGCTTCACTTTCATTCCTAAACTGTTTTGTAGCTAGAGTGACCAGGTGTCTGGTTTTCGACTGGAACACCTGGTCGAAAAGGGATCCTGGTGACTTTGTTAAGCACTGCTAACCAGCCCCGTTGAGTATCCAGTTGATGGCGCTGTGCAGTGGGGCTTGCAGGCTCCTTGCTAGCCTCCATGCCACACAACTCTCGGGAAGCAGCTGACATGTCTACTCTCTGGCTCCCACACATAGGCACAGCCTAGAGGTGCCATATGCTGCTCCCACCCTAAGCCCCACCCCTGCTGCTCCCATCCCCTAGGAGCTGGAGAGGGACATGCCACTGCTTCTGGGAGCTGCTTGAGGTTGGAGCCTGCACCCCAACTCCCTTTCCATCCCCAAACTCCCTGCCCCAGCCCTCATCTCCCTCTGAACTCCTCAGTCCCAGTCCAGATAATCCTCCTGCACCCAAACCCCTTATCCCCAGCCCTCCCTACAGCCTGTACCACCAGCCAGAGCCACCCCACCAACCCTCAGAGCCAGCCCAGGGAAAATGAGAGACAACAGCAGAGGAGCTGGAGTGAGCAGGGGCAGAGCCAAAGAGAAAGGGCAGGGCAGGGCAGGACAAGGGAGTTTGGTTTTGTGCAAGGAGAAAGTTGGCAACTCTATTTCTAATGTTACTATCTGCCTTCACCGCGTCATTTTTCAACAAGAGTTAATTGTAAATGAGATTATGCCAGGAAGGCTGAAAGCTCTATTCTTTGCACTTTCACCTTCTGAATTTATTAGCTGCTATACATGCCCAGATTAAGAAATAATAATAAATGTAACAAATAGCACTAAAAAGAAAAGTCACACAACAGGCTTGTCTATCGCAATGCAATGAGACTAGAAATAAGCATCACTCTTCTTGCCAAGCCCTATTCCTCTCAATGTTGTCAGGATGTGAAGGCCGATCAGCTGGACCAAATTAGCACAATCCAACCCACAAATCCTCTGTGAATCACTCCCTATGTTCTGATGTTGCAGAAAAGCACGGTGTGACTACTGGCATGTGTGACTACTGGCATGTGTGACTACTAGCATGCCTAGGAATGTACTCCAACCTTGCACTACTGAAGAAAAATCCTAATAGGCTGCAGTTACATGAAAACCTAACCAAACCCCAACTATTAACACTTTCTTTTGGCCTAAAAATTAACACACAACATTTAGTGTAAACTAACAGGATAAAATACAATTGTCACAACTCCGGGTTTCCTAGGACTTGGTCTCGTATTCTGCTGATACCCCCAAGATTCTCACTTGGCAAATTTTATTTTGGGACTCCCCTCCCTCTGCTTCCTTCTTAAAAGGGCCTTCTCCCCAGGAGCAGGAGGGTGGCCCCATAACTAAGGTAGATATTTGCTGAAGGCCACTGCAGAAATCCCCATTCACCACAGCTCCACTGAGGACTGAATTAAGAGACCTGCAATTCATTATTTAAAGTTGAAATCTGTGTGAACATTGGTACTGATCAGCTGGACCACTGTCCTTTTCCAGTCTGGAAAGGACTCTTTCACCTCTCACCCCTCTGACCCCCCAAGTTCAGGCTTCCTCTTCATAAGCCACAAAGTCTGATGTTCTCCCAATGTGGTCTTACCGCCACCCTTTCAGTAGCCTAGGCCTCTCTCATCTAGGGCTGGAGCACCCATGGGGAAAAACTGATGGGCGCTGATCATCAATGGACTGTCCCATCAGCTCTCGCTCTTCCCCCAGTGCCTCCCACCAGACACTGGACCTCACAGATCAGTGCTTCCCACTCCCTCCCCACAGCTCCCACTCTCCGTGGTAAACTGTTTTGCGGCACTCAGGAGGCTCTGGGGCTGTGGGGAGGAGCAAGGGTATGGTTTGCTCAGGGGAGAGAACAGAACTGGATGGGAAAAGGCTGGGTAAGAGTGGGGGGGGGCAGGAAAAGGCAAGGTGGGGTAGGGCCTTGAGGGAAAGAGTGGTGTGCAGGTGAGGCTTGGGGCAGAGCATTCCCTCCGCACTTTTGAAAGTTGGTACCTAAGTCCAAAAGAAACCTGCTTCCAGCCAGCAAATCTCTACACTCACTCCTCCAATGGTCCCTCTCCCACTGCTGACTGACAAACAAATATTCTAAGCTGGCTCCTAGCAACCCAGGGGACCCTCACAGAGTCCTTAGGTATCAAACCACAACCTCACTTCCACCCACACATTGTGCCTCCAAAGTACCCCAAATCCAAAATAATATAAATGTCACACACACTTAATGTTCTCCACAGTGATTAAGAACTGCTAATCATTGACTTTAATGTATCAAGTATATGGATGATCTTACCTTCACATATTTTATTGTTTTTATGAAGAGTGTAGCCACTGTAGCATGAACAGCGGTAGCTACCTGGGTTGTTGAGACAGACTTGGTTACAGCCACCATTCTGCACACTGCATTCATTAATATCTAGATAGAAGTAAAAAGTTACATTAGATTTTTCAGCTATTCAGCACTGTGTGAGTGAGGGTAGGAATGGGAAGTCAAAAGGAAAAAAGAAAGGCAAGAGATAGAATAACAACATATATAAAAACAGCTTCAAAACATGCATACTGACTCAAACATGTGTGCGCGCACACACCCATATATATATACACACACACTTGTTTATTGCACCTGTTATCTTTCACAACCAACCTTGACCTGTGGACTGAATCCCACAAATAGGTTGAGAGTTTTAACTGCTGAGAACAGTTCCCACTGAAGTTGATGGTACTATCGACATGAGAAAAGTGTCTACAGAAGCAGACCTGATATACAACATCCTGGGCCACATCTGGGAAGGGATCTTTATATTCAAAATTAGTTTGATCTATGCAGTGTTGTAGCTGTGCTAGTCCCACAAGGTGGGCAAGATAAAATCTTTTATTGTCTTAAGTTCTGTTGGTGAGAGACACAAGCTTTTGAGTTACACAGAGCTCTTCCTCAGGTTTGGGAAATGTACTCAGTGTCACAACTAAATACAAGGTGGAACTGATTATTCAGCATAAGTAGTTTACATGTATTTCAAGGGACCATTCAAGATGAAATGGCCTGTTTTCCACCTATGACCACAGGTGTGTTAAGTAAGAGGTGGGAGGAGCCAGGAGGGAGAGGTTGTTAGTTGGATACAGATTCTTCTACTAAACCATAATTACAGTTGTTAGTTGGGTACAGATTCTTCTACTAAACCATAATTACAGTTTTATTTAATTACATAATTGAGCTCCACCCAAGCTCATCTAAAGAAGTGGGGTTTGCCGACAAAAGCTCATGACACTAATATATATACAGACTAACATGGCTCTGACACCTAATTACAGTATCACTCAAAGTTCTGAATTTAAATTTCCAGAATTGTCTTTTGAAGTGTATAGGTTTCCTTTTGAGAATGGTGTAATATGGACCTGTGAGGAGCTAGGAGAGGCTGGGCAGGTTGTTTAAAGACCAGAAGGAGGGTTCTATAAAATTTTCTTTCAGAGTGTAGTCCAATCGAGTATGGATTGTAATTCTTTAATGATACCCCATATTGGTTCCAATGTGGGGTGGTAGGTGACAACTACAGGTGTACAGTCAGAGAGCATTTTATTTCTGTAGTGAAGCCAATTCTCTTGAGGTATTTAAGTGGACCATTCCATGATGCAATCTACTTATCTGGTGAAGTGTGCTTGTTCGGAAAAGATAGTTTTAAGTATGTTAAGGTGTATATCCCAGACTTTCTCCTCAGAGCACATTCTGTGGTATCTGAATGCCTCACTGTAGAAAGCAAATTTCTTGGTGTGTTTGGGATGGTTGCTAGATCTGTGAATGGTGTAGTGATCTTTGAGTTTCTTGCACAGAGTTGTCTGCATGGCTCCAGGTATCCAGAAATTTGATGCTAGTCAATGGGAGTAGTCTAAAGAGAGCTTAATGGATGGATGGTGATTGTTGAAATTGTGGAAAAAAACTGTGAGGGAGTTTAGGCTGTCTATCCAGAGAATGAAAATATTGATGTATCTCAGGAATATCATTAGTTTTGTGGTACATTTGTTCAGAAATTCTTTTTCAAGGTGGTCCATTAATAGGTTGGCAGAGTGGGGAGCCATCCTACTACCGATGGCTGTTCCCATAGTTTGGGGAAAGAGTATGTTGTTGAAAGTAAAATTGTTATGGGTGAAGATGAAATGGAGCTGTTTGGTGATGTGTTTTGGGGTGCCTCTGAGTGCTGTCCATCTTCTTGAAGATATCTGAGGCAGGCATCAAAGTTATCATTGCGAGGGATATTGATGTATAGGGAGGTGACATTCATGATGGCGAGGATGATGTTCTGAGGGAGGTTGTTCATACTGCAGAGTTTCTAGAGGAAATCAGTTGTGTCCTAGAAGAAGCTGACCCTGTGGAGTGGATCGAGGATGGTTTCTCTGAAGCCAGATATTCCTTCAGTAAGCGTGCCATAGTCAGACCTGATGACTCGGCCCAAGTTCCCTTGTTTGTGTATCTTGAGAAGCACATAGAACATTCCCCTGGTGCGCTGAAGTGCGATGTTCCCCCTTGTATTTAGTTGCGACACTGAGTACATTATCTAGACCTGAGGAAGGGCTCTGTGTAAGCTTGGAAGCTTGTCTCCCTCACTAACGCAAGTTGGTCCAATCAAAGATGTTACTTCCCCCCACCTTGTCTTTCTAGAAGTGAGGAGTAACGTTAAAAATGAGGAGTAACGTTAGTTCGAACCAAACCTCTTGGTTCGAACTAACGCATCCCAGCACGCACTTCCTGGTTTGAATCAGCTGTGATTCGAACTAGCGCGCCGGCGAGATCTTGCTAATGAAGCACGGGATATTTAAATCCCCGCTTCATTAGCAATTTCTAATGCCTGCATTTGCATCCCTAGTCAGAACTAGGGTGCAAGTGTAGATATACCCTAAGACAATAAACCAAATGTAACTACCTTGTTCACATTTTCGCCCATGCCAGCCACGTTTGCAATGACAAAAGAAGTCACCCTTTAGATCTTCACATCGTTCAGTCCCTTCTTTCTGGCAAGGGTAAGGAGAACACTGATCTGGTAAATCTGTTTAAAAAAAAGAAAAGAAAAGAAAACACCACACTGAACATAAATAGTTTGTTTTCCTGCCTCGGTCAGAATCAAGACATCAGAAATATAGGTGAGTGACACAACAGGCAGATGCTTCATAACGCTAGAGTACTGATTGATCTTTCTGTGTCAATATTTATGCAGCACCACATCAGCAGCAATCAGCAAAAACACTCAAGTTGAAGCTTACTTTATCAAAAATGGAAGGAACATTTTTTCATTTTGGGTAAGAGCCCTACATTTTAGAACGTATACCCTCCCCACTGTGGAGAAAACAGCTCAAATTTGCTGACTTTTAGGGAATACAGAAAAGCCTATCTACTTTCCCAGGCTTTTGAGAGAAAGGGGAGTAGGAAGAGGGGCACTGCTGGAGGAAGGTGTGGGTAGGGGGAGGGGTTGGTTGTTTTATTTTTGACTGTTGGGATGAAGTTATCAATAGATTGACAGGCTTGTTGTTAGTAAGGGCTGTATTTTACGTAGCTGTCAAAATTGCCATAGGTATACTTTTTTTTTGTAGAGATCATAAGAAAGAAAGGAAAAAGAAAGGTGTACTACTAATAAAATAATTTCAAAACACTAGTCTATAGACAGCACATTGTTCTTAAACATGCCAAGGCAAAATCAAGTCTAATGAGAGTCGGATTCTACCACTGATTTGTAAGCAGAACTCCAACTGATATTAGAGGGAGTTCTGCATGTGAAATGACGTCAAGAAAAGCCTTTACAGCTGATACTATTGTACCAGTCAGCAACATTTCAGTGCAAAATAGCAGGCACTCAGTTCAGGATTTTTAAATCAAATTCCAAACAGTTAACTTGACTGTTCTCAGAGTGAAATCCACCCACCCAGGCACAAAACCAAAGTACAAGAAACTAAGTGGAATACTCCCCTACAAAATCCATTGTCAGCCTCTCTGCAACTGTCATAAAGTAGAATATATTTGAGAGAGTTTGTCTGTCTGTTCAAGAACTCCTCCTAAACAGCAAGAGCTAGGGACCACCACATTTGGTATGCAGCTTCCTCTTATCATAACTTAAAGCAAGATAAGGGTTTGGTTGTGCCAGCAAAAAGGGATGTGCCTGGAATGGGATTGCTTTTCATAAAAACCATACAGAAAAGAGAATCACCAGGCAGGTGAAAGGGGCAGGCTGGAGGTACCCCCCTCTCCCATCTGGGACTGCCCTTGCCCCAAGCCTCCCACCCCCCAGGCACTCTTCAGGGAGGGCAGTGGCAGCTGACGCTCTCCCCTCCCTCACCCCCCACTCCCTTCAATTTGTACATGGACATTGCTGGCTGTTCCCCTTTGTCAGGGAGTGAGAAGAAAGTGCACAGTTTGCTGCATTCCTCACTCTGGCTGGGAAACGCAGGAGGCAGATGAACTTGGACCTGCCCCAGCTAGAGGATATGCACCTCTCATCCAGCTGTGCCCGCTGGCACTGGAACAATCATGGAGAGGAGTTTCTCACCTGACCCGAAGCTGCTGTGATCAGAGAGGGCTGGGGTAGTCCTGTCTCCCTGGAGCCACATGCCCCAAATTTAAATGAATAAAAACAAAAATTAATTGAGTTAAGGACCAGAACAACGCTGGATAAATCTTCTAGTTCAGAATAAGTAAGGCCCTACCAAATTCACAGCCTTGAAAAATACATTGTGGATGATGCAATCTTATCAATCCCATGAAATCTGGCCTGTACAGAGCTCCAGCTGCTAGTCTCAACTGGAGATAGGGAGGAAAGAGACTACTTCTTCTCCCACAAGTGCTGCTCCCCAGTTGTCAGACCCACCTCCAGAATTTACTTGGCTGCAGAAAACTCAGGTAGCTTTAGCTGTCTTCCACCCCATGCTCCATAAGGAGAGACGCAGCTCCAGGAAAACCAGACTTATGGTAACCTGTACCACCCCCGTCCATACCCTGCAAGCCTCATGTCTGTGCTGCTGACAATGAGACAAATAAGTAAGCCATCCCTTGACAATTATTTTTTGAAATATGCTCTGTGCATGCAGGTGTGTGCACTGGAGGGAAGGACAAATAGGCTACGTCTAGACTGGCATGATTTTGCGCAAATGCTTTTAACGGGAAAGTTTTTCCGTTAAAAGTATTTGCACAAGAGAGCGTCTAGGTTGGCACGGATGCTTTTGCGCAAAAGCACTTTTTTGCGCAAAAGCGTCCGTGCCAATCTAGACGTGGTTTTGCGCAAGAAAGCCCTGATCGTCATTTTAGCCATCGGGGCTTTTTTGCACAAAACGAATCTGAGCTGACTACACTGGCCCTTTTGAGCAAAAGCTTTTGCCCGAATGGGAGCATCAAAGTATTTGCGCAAGAAGCACTGATTTCTTACATTAGAACATCAGTGCTCTTGCGCAAATTCAAGCGGCCAGTGTAGACAGCTGGCAAGTTTTTGCGCAAAAGCGGCCGCTTTTGCGCAAAATCTTGCCAGTCTAGACGCAGCCATAGTGTTACCTCATCTCCCTATTCTGACAAGTCTGGTCAGATTGCTCAGTTTACAGAGGAGGTAAGACTTTGGGTTAAGTATTTCACAACTAACGAGTGAATGATTTCCTTTGGCAGAATAATGGGAATGGTCCTTCTCTCATCTTACTCTCCTTGACCTAGACGGCATGCCTTTGAAACAATTTACTTTGAAAACTTTAATAAAACACTTTCAAAGATGCAGACAAAGCAAACCTCTCTGACATATTTTTGAAGTATTTACAGCACAGTGATGTTTGTTTACTGCTCAATAAACATTCTCAAGGATTGTCTAAAAGGGGAAAACAGACAGAACAGTTACTGCAGAATAGCTAATAGCTATAAACACTCTTACTCCACATTAAGGGGTTGTCTACACTTCCCATGCCACAGCTGCTGCTGTAGCACCTAGTGAAGATATTTCCAATATTGACAGAAGAACTTTCCCTACCAGCACAGGAACTCCTGAGAGGCAGGAGTTATGCTGACAGGGGACGCCTTCCCATTTTCATTGTAGGATTGTATACATCCGGGGAGTTCAGTTGGTATAACTAGGTCACTTAGGAGTATGGATTTTCCACACCCACTGAGTAACAGTTATATAGACATAAATTTGTAGTGGAGATCAGGGTTAAGAGTGCTTTTGTTTGCTCTTGCTTAATCTACTTTGGAAGTGAATTTCGCAAACCAGGCAAGGCACTTTTGGAGGGAAGGAATATCCACCTAAAAAGTTGGGCCTGGTCCACACCACAGAGTTAGGTTGATGTACCGCGGCTTATGTCAAACTAACTCTGTTAAGTGTCTACACTAAAATGTCGCTTTTATCGATGTAACTTGCCCAGTGCATGGACTTTTAGTAACTCTACTTCAGAGCGAGGTGTAGTGTCTAAGGTCAATGTACTCATGTCAGTGCAGTGCCAGTCAGTGTAGACACTGTGTTAGATTGATTTTAGTGGTCTCTAGGCTGTGCCCCAATGTCTCATCAAACTCTGGTCACCATTTTGAACTCCACTGTTTAGCAGTGAGGTACACAGGTACATGCTCCTCTACACTAAAGCCCTGCCCATTTTTGGAATTTCATTTCCTGTTTGCTCGGTGAGGAGAGCTCAGCTAGCAGCTACCCAGCTGCAGATACGCTCCTGCCAGTATGTGGGAGGTGGAGGATCTCCTGGGTCTATGGGGAGAAGCGGCTGTGCTAATACAGCTCTGATCCAGTCAACAGAAACATTGATCACTATGGGCGGATGACCCAGGTCATGAAAGAGAAGAGCTCCAAAGAGACTTGCAGCAGTGCCACATGAAAGCCAAGGAGCTGCGGCAGGCATAGCAGAAGGCAAAGGAGGCACTGCAGACACGCCGCTTTTACAAAGAGCTGCATGCCATACTCAGCGGAGAACCCACCAGCACTTAGAGTCCCACTGATACTTTGGTGGACTCAGAGTCAGAGACACCCGGAATGAACACTGAGGAGGCAGTGCTGGGTAAGAAAGGAGTATGAGGGAAGAGATGATGTGGGGAGTCAGTGGTACAGCAAGTCAGGACCCATTTTTTACTCCAGAGCAGTCAAACCTAGGCCAGATTAACAAAGGGGCATTAGGGACAGATCTCTGGGGGTACATCTACACTAGCTCGTTAGTTCGAGCTAGGTAGGGTAATGAGGGCAACCAGAGTTGCAAATGAAGCCCGGGATTTAAATATCCCGGGCTTCATTTGCATGTTCCCAGGCGCCGCCATTTTTAAATCCCCCTTAGTCCGAACTCCGTGCCCGCGGCTACACGCAGCACGGACTAGGTAGTTCGAATTAAAGATTCATGGAATGAGGAGTAACAGTAGTTCGAATTAGGATCTTTAATTCGAACTACCTAGTCCGTGCCGCGTGTAGCCGCGGGCACGGAGTTCGGACTAAGGGGGGTTTAAAAATGGCGGCACCTGGGAACATGCAAATGAAGCCCGGGATATTTAAATCCTGGGCTTCATTTGCAACTCCGGTTGCCCTCATTACCCTACCTAGCTCGAACTAACGAGCTAGTGTAGACGTACCCTGAGTTACCAAACATCCAGATCTTTTTGCAGGGCCCCTTTAGCTGGGGGCACTGGGCTGCAGGCACTAAAACCCTGCATGTTATCCAGCCTTGCCTGGCTAGGGTGGCAGCTCCCTGCACTGCTATTCCTCCCTCTACACCCCAGTGGGCTGAGGGAAGCTTGCCTGCAGTCTCCAAACCTACAGCTCCCATTGGCCAGAGTTCCAATGGGAGGGAAGTGCCTGCACTGAGTTATCTGCTTCCCCCACCCAAAGGGAAGCTACCCAGGTAAGTGCCCTGGACCACAACCCCCTGTCCCAGCCCTGAGTCCCTTCCAGCATCCTAAGTCCCTCCCCAAGCCCATGCCCCAGCCCTGAGCCCCCCTCCTGTACCCCAGACGCCTCATCCCCCATTCCAGAGCCCACACTCCCTGTCAGAGCCCTCACATTCTCTCACACCCATCCCCTGCCTCAACCCACAGCCCCTTCTCACACTCTGAACCCCTCATTTTAGCCTCACCCAGAGCCAAAGGGCCCCACAAAATCTAATAGCCTTGGGTCTTGTGAAGAGTTAATCCAGCCCTGCTCAAGTCAGTCCCTACAGTAGGCGCAGCTGATGCAGGTGAAGGAACTTCTGGTAAGCCTGCAGTTTGCTTTGATACTGAAAAGAGATATCTGTTCATTTACAACCATGCTAGAAGAGGTAGTGAAACAACCAATAGAGGCAGAGTTACTATCTGCTTCTCAGTCCTCTGTACACTTACACAGGGGTGGCCTTGCAGAACAGTTTATGTGCACGGGGATGTCCTGTGAATTCTCCATAGAGACCTCAAGGAAGCTTTCCTGGAGGTAGTCTGCAATCCTCTGCCAAACGTTGCTGAGGATGGCTCAGGTAGTTCTTCCACTGCAGTAGGACACTGTCCCATGCCACTCAGCAGGCACTCATGCCTTCAGCAGGCACTGCTGCAGCATGCAGGCTAGCAGCATACAGAGCCAGTCTGCAGCTGGATGCATGCCCGAGCTGCTCCCTTTCAGCCTCTGTTACCATCACGAGTGAGATATCAGTCCTAAAATCACCACTGCCTGGGGAAAATGGTTCCAGTACGCAGCTCAGGCTCTTTCCATACATAGTCGTGCCCATGATCTACATTCCCTTTGCATTGTCCCATCTTTCCCCCTCCCCGCCAGGCCGTAGTCACCCTGACTGTGACTGTCGCCGTGCTCTAAGACCCCCAAGGAGAAGCGCGAATGTAGTGCTTGTAACTCATGTGAGTCAAGGAGCGAGAGTTCAGTATAGCGAATTTCCATTTATCTTCTGAATACACCCACACCAAGACCTTGGTACATCTTTTGCAGCCAGAAATGTGGCCTTGAGGATCTCTCCATCTACAGCAGTGAAGCGGCTCAGCCAGAGCAGGAGGAGAATGAAGAGGAGGTGGGATGACATGTTCCAGAAGATCCTGCAAGCCTCTGGAGATCTGGATACCAATCACAGGGTTTGGAGGCTCACAGTCAGAATGGCCAGGGGTAGCGCGGAGAGGAGAGGAGAGGAGAGGAGAAAGGCACAGGGGAAAAAAGAGAGACATGCAGCAGGAGACGCTAACACTTCTCAAGCAGCAAACAGAAATACTGGAGACTCTTGCTAACCTGTTCAAGCTGAATAGATCTGTGCCCACCTCCCTCTGCAGCCAATTGAGAGCTGCATTCCAGGACCTCTCTTCACCCCCCTACAGCATTCCATGGGGCGTCTGGGGCTGCTGCACTAAACCAGCTCAGGGGAGAGGACAGGCAGTCACAGCCGCACATACGCTCACCCGTGAGACATGGCTGTTGTTTGTGTTTGTGAAATGGGAATGACTGTTCTTTCCCCTGTATTTATAAAGTTTCATTCAGTTATAAATAAGTCTGTCTGTGTTTGGAATAAAAGTCTATTTATGGAAACTTTAAGTCATCTTTTTTAGTTCACAACATATATTGACCGGGGCGGACATTAGGAATGTTAAAACAATTAACCAGCTAAACAGTAGCATTTAACCAGTTAACCATTTTAACCTAAGTCCCGCCACCCAGCACACCTGTCTGTGGCATCCCGCTATGGCCAGCATCCCACCGCCCAACCCACTGACCCTATCATGGCCAGGACTGTTCTGACCCAGTGTGGCTGGCCACCAGCAGAATTAACTGGCAAGTGACAATTAACCTATAAGCATACTGATAAGCCTTATGCTGACCAGTATGCTTTGCAGTTAACCAAGTAACATTCCTAGCTAACAGTTCACAGATAATAGCAACAGGTGAATTTACAGTGTTATATTATTACACACACACAGCACTCATTACAAAGTACATACTGGGGTACAAAAAAACCAAAGCCAGGCAGAGCACTCTACAGCAACACACATTACTGTGATGCACTCTTAAAATGCTCTATCAAAGCCTCTCTCAATCATATAGCTCCCTGTTAAGCTATTCTTATAGCCCTGGTATCTGGCTACTCAAAATCAGCAGACAGCTGTTCTACCTCCGCCCTCCACTCTAACGGAAACTTTTCTCCATTTGCTTCAGATATTATGAACACCACACCAGGCAGATATAACCACTGGGATATTTTTATCACTGAGGTCTGATTGTGTGAGTAAACTGTACCAGAGGCCTTTCAAACAGCCAAAGGCATGCAGTTGAAGCACTCCTAGCTGCTGTCGAAGTGGTCAGTGTATGGCTTCATGAGTCACGGGAGTAAAAGTCTCCCAAAATCACTAGTGGCATTTCAACATCCTCAGTGGTAAGCCCCTGCTCTGTCTGAAAAAAATTATCTTGGCTTGTAGCTTTCTGAACAAGTGTTCTTTAAGATATGTGCACCATGCATCTTCCCTGACTCCCCACCCCACATTCATGTTGGTAAAATGTACCTAGTGATCCACCTGCACTTGCAATATCATAGTACATCAGCAAAAAGGGGGACTTTTCTATGTATCAAGATGGTCTGGAGCCAAAATAAGAATATGCATCTATCGCCCCATCTCAGTTCAGGAACCCCATTGCTGCTAACCATCCACTATGTCTTGCACATTGCCCAGAATTGCAGCCCTTCTGAGCAGTACACAATGAATGGCCTTGCACATTTGCATCACAGCAACCATCACAGTGCATTTACCAACTCCAAACTGATTCCTGACTGATCAGTAGCAACCTGGCATTCCAAGTTTCCACACAGGGATCACGAGTCACTTCTCCGTTGACACTGTTAACACTCATTTTGGTGTTGCTGAGCTGGAGGGCTGGGGCATATAGACATCTAGGAATGTGGCTTTGCACATCTGAAAGTGCTGCAGCTACTGCTGGTCAACCCAGACTTGCATAACAATGTGATCCCACCAGTCACTGCTTGTTTCTCAGGCCTAGAACTTGTGCTCCATTGTCTGCAGCTGCTCTGTGAATGCCAATAACCACCCTGAATTGTTTCTATGTCTTACACAGCAATCTAGCCTCCAAGGATTCATCTTGTTCCCCACAACTCCTCTGCCGGCTCTGCAAATACTGCAGGATTATGGGTGCCATGCTTGCAATGCTCTTCACACCAGTGCAGAGCTGTGCAGGATCCGTGCTTCTCATACATGTAGCAGACAAGCGGGCTTGCAAGGCTTTTGAAAAAAGGCACAAAATATTATAGGACGCAGATTAAAATTTTGGGATGGAGAAAACCCCATCACTGGACCTTAAAACCATGTTCCCAATCACTCTTGCACAGCTTATTTACCCCATTAGGCATTGTAAACTCTTCCCAAAACACCCTGTGCTAGATGGAGGGCAGTGCCACAATAGGATAGCACCACATGGTCACTTTTCTCTACATTAATGCAAGCGCTGCTAGTGAGGATGCACCGCCAACACAAGGAGCACAGTGTGGACATGCAAAAGTGATTCAATTACTGCAGTGGACGTAACTTATTAGGGTACCATATCTGAACGTTCAAAAAAGAGGACACTCCTGAGAGTGGGTAGATACTGATACAGATACACTCCCTCTCAGGAGTGTCCTCTTTTTTGAATGTTCAAATATGGTAACCCTAACTTAGTTCAACTTAATTTTGTGTTGTAGACTTGCTCTGAGTGCAAAATAGTGATTGCATTTTGAATTCAGTCTACTCTACAAGAGCTTCCACATATAGACAGACAAAGCCCTAATTTTCCACTGCCCTCAAAGGACATGTGCCTATCATCTTTCATGCATACCTACAGCATTTTTAAACTTTACATAGGCTCAAAAATAAGTGTAACCATTTTTGCTGCTGCAAATTATCCAGTTTGCCCGTAGCAATAGTTTTGTAATTTTTAAATTATTGCAATGATTAGCATGAAAATCTCCCTCCTCCACTTCCCGTTGAATGCTTAATAGGGCCTAATAATGGTAGCTGGCTTAAAGGGTGATATGATAAAAGCACACTCACAAAAGTATATGTCAACTGTGGTATGAAAAAGACTTAATCATTTCTGAAGTGGAGTGAAGGATAAAGGGAAAATGTAATTGGTGATGGTTTCTGCTGCTGTATATGGTGTGTTGGGCTACATTTATTAGTATTTATATTTCTACCCATAATTCTGTCCATTTTCTCTAAGCGTATGTCTACACTAGCCCCCTAGTTCGAACGAGGGTGGCTAATGTAGGCATTTGAACTTGCAAATGAAGCCTGGGATTTAAATATCCTGGGCTTCATTTGCATGTTCCCGGGCGGGCGCCATTTTTAAATGCCCCATAGCTCGAACTGACTGCCCGTGGCTACACGCAGCAGTCAGAAGTTAATCCGAACTAAGTCCTTAGTTCGGATTAACTGCTACATCTCATTGCAGGAGGAATAACAGTTAATCCGAACTAAGGACTTAGTTCAGATTAACTTCTGACTGCCGCATGTAGCCGCGGGCAGTCAGTTTGAACTACGGGGCATTTAAAAATGGCGCCCGCCTGGGAACATGCAAATGAAGCCCGGGATATTTAAATCCCAGGCTTCATTTGCAAGTTTGAATGCCTACATTAGCCACCCTAGTTCGAACTAGGGGGCTAGTGTAGACATACCCTAACTGTGGTAAGGCTACAGTCATCCTAGCATCTCTGCAATTAAAGAAACATCAAGAATTTCTAGTCAAGACCAAACTGTAGAGAAGATAAGAACTTATCTTAGGTCTCAGTAATACTTCTGTTGCGGGAGAGGGAGGAAGGCAACAGAGAACTATTAGGGAATGGAATGTGGTTAGCCTGCTGCCAAAGGAATACATATTTTTAATAGTTTGCCTTGAAATGCTGAGAATGTCAGAACTACTAGCTAATACCTTTGCACCCTGCCCTCCTTGACAGCCTCGCAGTGATAATCAAGGACACTCAATCACAAAAGGCTCAAATGTTTTCTTTTCCCCCAGCTCGGCAGACAGAACAAACCCATTGAAAAGGCATGGGGAAGGCTCCATGGTACAAAAAGGCAGCTGCACAGGCTACCCATCACATATGTACAGCTGCCAATGTCCCCTCTTGAAAGTCTTTGCACATCTGACAGGCCACACTGAAGGTGAGGGACAGTGGGGAAAGAGAAAAGGAGTGGTCAGGGAGCAGGGAAATAAGCCAAGAAACAGCAGCTCTGAGCAGCATATTCTTTTTTCTTATGCAAACCAAAGCTTGTGTGCAGTGAACTTAACATTACTTAAAAGCAGCATTAACTAGCCTTGCACACTTTCTGAAGCTCTTCAGAGGAGCCTTGCAGACAAAATGAGCAGATAGGGTTGGTGCTCAGTCAAAAAAGCTAAGACAATGTTGGCAATCATTAAGAAACTGATAGAAAAAGAGACGAAAAAATATCACATTTCCTCTCTATAAAACCATGGTATGTCCACATAGCTGCGGGCTCTTTAAATAGTGCCGGCAACTCAGGCACTGCCAGGCAAAGAGGCAGTGGCAGGGCCGGGAGCTGCAGGCCCTTTAAATAGCCACAACAACCCAGGGCAGTTGCCAGGCAACGTGGTAGCAGTGTGGTCAGGAGCTGAGAGCCCTTTGCTCTATTTTTGCTTCAAAGCCTCCAGCCCCAGGGCCTATCTAGACGACGCGGAACAGTCGAAAGAGGAGTGGTTCGCCGAAAGGGGGTGGTTCACCGAAAAAGCCGCTTTTCCTCAAAAAAGGAGGTTTACGTGGCTTTTCGACAAAAGGGGGGGTTTGCCAAAAAAACACGCATCTTAATTACTTTCACTTTCGAAAGCACGATAGGAAGAAGATATGCAAATTCCTGCGGAATTTGCGTATCTTCTTTTGACCGTTCCCTGTAGTCTAGGTGAGCCCCCAGACAACTCTGGGGAAGGCTCGTCCCCAGCCCTGCCCCTTTCATCCCAGGCCCCACACCTTCTGGGATGGGATGGAGCTGGCCCGTGACCAGTACCAAAAACCATTAAGTGGCCCCCATGCAAAATTTGTTACCCACCCCATAAAGCTGAACCTCTTTATGTACAATTGGTTTGGGATGCAGAAAACCTCTTTGTGTATAATTGGTACAATTCCTTAGTCCCTTCCTCAGCTTTTATTCATCCTTACACAGGAAATGACCTTTGGCCCAATATTTCTAAAGTGTTTATGAATTATTCAGATGATTCTTTTACATTATTTAAAAGCTTCAGAGGGGTAGCTGAGTTAGTCTGTAACTGGAAAAACTTAAAAAATAATGAATAGTCTAGTAACACCTTAAAGACTAACAAAACGTGTAGATGGTATCATGAGGTTGAATCTGGACTTTTAATACTCCGGTCATCTGAAGAAGTGGGTTTTGCCCACGAAAGCTCATGATACCAACTACATATATTGTTAGTCTTTAAGCTGCTACTAGTCTATTCATTGTTTTTTAAGTTTTTCCTTTTACATTATGGGTATGTCTACACTAGCCCCCTAGTTCGAACTAGGGAGGCTAATGTAGGCATTCGAAGTTGCAAATGAAGCCCGGGATTTAAATATTTGCATCTTCCCAGGCGCCGCCATTTTTAAATGTCCCCTAGTCCGAACTCTGTGCCCGTGGCTACACGCGGCACGGAGTAGGTAGTAGATAGTTCTCTAATTCGAACTACCGTTACTCCTCGGGAAATTTAAATCCCGGGCTTCATTTACAACTTTGAATGCCTACATTAGCCTCCCTAGTTTGAACTAGGGGGCTAGTGTAGACATACCCTATGTAAGTCATGTTTTAGTGTTCTGTAAATTCAGGTCTTGAAATGTTACTTATTATTCCTGGAGTTCAGATACAGACAACTCTGTCAAGAGTATAGAGAAACTGCTGCAGTGCTAATGAATTTTAACCTTGAAAACTTAGCAAAGTGGTAATTGTATCCCTCTTTTCTGAATAACTTCCTAACATTGGTAGGATTACACGGCCAATCAAAGCGGATCATGATAAAACACTGAAGTACAGAGGAAAAATTAAAGTGATTATGTATAAATAATGCCTGTTTTCTCAGTTGACTTGCTTCTTTCTGGCCTGTGAATTATTAACTATAAAGATTCTGAAACTGAAATGTAGATAATCATTCTGTTAACTATCCAGTTCCCTCTCCCATAGCTATGTTGGAGCCACAGCACTAAGTATATAAAGTAGCAAAAATATTTTTATTCAATATTTTTATCTGTTTACTCAAGTACGCAGATTAGGGATTTCCATCAACAATTTGATTAGTCAATATGTCTCCTCTGCCTTTGAACTGCCCTTCTCTTGCTACAGTTCAAAAGCAGAAGCCCCCCAGGGAGCGCGGGGCCAGTGGGGGACTGGCCCTCCGCTCCCTGCAGTGCCTGAGCCGTTGAAATATACAATATACATTTTAAAAGCAGGCGCCCTGCAGAGAACGCGGGACCAGCGGGGGACTCCTGTTGGCCCTGTGCTTCCTGCAGCGCCCCAGCTGGGGCTCTTGTACATTTCAAAAGGAAGCCCCACAGGGAGCAAGTGGGGGTGCAGGAACTGGTGCTGTGGGGGGAGCCAGCTTAAAAGTCGGTTCCCCCTCAGCACCGTCTCCGCAGGGGGCAGGGGAAGTAGAGGCACAGCAGGAAACAGCACGAGAGGGGTCTGAGAGCTCTTAGGGGGCTCTTTTACATTTCAAAATGGGGCTTTTGTACATTTCAAAAGCAGAAGCCCCACAGGGAGTGCAGGGCTAGCAAAGACCCCCCTGGTGGGGCTCTTATACATTTCAAAAGCAGAAGCCCTGCAGGGAGCACGAGGCCAGCAGGGGACTTCCCCACTAGCCCCACGCTCCCTGGGGGGCTTCTTTTTGAAATGCACAAGAGTCCCGCTGGGGCTCTTCTACATTTAAAAAGCAGAACTGCAGCAGAACTGTAGCAGAAGCAGCGCAAGCAGAGACTGCTTCAGTCCCCACTCGCATTGTTTCCCACTGTGCCTCTACCTCCCCTGCCCCTCATGGAGCTGGTGCTGGGGGGAACCGGCTTTTAAGCTGGCTCCCCTCAGCACTGGTTCCTGCTCCCCATCTTGCTCCCTTTTGAAATATAAAAGAGCCCCAGTGGGGCTCTTGTACATTTCAAAGGCTAAGGTACTGCAGGGAGCGCGGGGCCAGTGGGAGTCCCTGGCTGGTCCTACACTCCCTGCGGGCTGTCTGCTTTTGAAATGATAGAGGCAGCAAGTGGGGGGGGAAGCAACTAGTCACATTGCTAGTCAACTATCCGATAAGCTTATGCTTATCGGACAGTCGACTAATTGCTTACTTCCCTAAAGCAGATACAATTCTAAAGCCAGAAAGAACCCAGCTTGACCTCTAATACAGATCCCAGTTGAGTTTGCAGGGTTGGCAATAAGAAAAATCCATTTTTTACTCATGGCCTGAGTAAATGTGATTTGGAGGCTTTTCATGCAACAATTTGTCACGTGATATACAGAAAGTCAATAAAGTTTCTCATAAGTGATTCCAAAATGGCTTAAAGTGTAATTCAGGCGTAACAGAGAAGAACCATACTTTAACTTATATTTTCTAAGGAAAGAAAAAGAAAGTGAGGAGCACAGCCCAGTGAAGGACTAACTGCAAATCCTAATTCTTGTCTCTTCCGTCCCAGATTGCTCAGCCCTTGGGAAATGGGGGGAGAAAGAATGCCCTGCATCAATAAACATGAAGCTTATAGAAGACAAAGGAGCCACATTAATGGATTCTGAAAGGAAGGGTATGTCTACACTACAGTGTTATTTCGAAATATCTAATTTCGAAATAGCTTATTTCAAAATAATGCATCTACACGCAAAATGCATTTCGAAATAGCATTTTGCTATTTCGAAATAGCATGTCCACACTGAGTGGACTCTGAATTGCATTTAAGGCTGGCCGGAACCAGTTCTGGCAGGGCACCAGGTCAGGACTTACTGTGTGGGGCTGCTGCCTGAGGCTATCTGAGGTCTGTGCTTAAAAGGACCCCCCCCCATCCCCTCGGACAGCCAGTTCTCAGGTTTCCCTGCTTGCTTGCCTATCTTGATGAGGGACAGCAAAGCATTTTGTCTCTGCGTGCTCTGGTTGCCCTCACTTGGGACACCACAGCACTTTGCAACATGGAGCCAGAGCTGCCCCGGGTGCTCTGGTGCTTCTCGTGGACGCGTTGCTGCGAGCCTGGCTGCACTTTCTGCAGGCCGCCATCTGGGAGGTCCATCGGGGGGCTGTCAGCGTCCAGACAGCCCTGCGGGAGAGCTTCCACCTTGAGGAGCACTAAGAGCCTCCCTGGTCTGCCCCACTGGGGGCTTGTGCCTCATTCCTCCCTCACATCCTTCCACTTACCCCTCCCTAACCTCCCTTCCTGATGTCAAATAAAATACACGAATTTTCATGAACACAAACTCTCTTTATTTAACAAAACTGGGGCGGGGGGGAGGGGAGGGAATGAAACTCTGGTGAGACTGGGGAAAGGAGGCGGGAGAAGAGAGGGTGGGACAGGGGAGGGGGAAACCTGGGAGAAGGGAGCTGGAAGGAGGAAGCAAGGTGAAGAAAGGGGAGAGGAAGCTCAGGGCTCAGGGTCTCGCCGGACCAACTTGATTGTCATGCAAACCTGCTCCTGGGTTCGCATCTGGCCTTTGGTGGCCAGGCTGGCAGCCATCCTCCTGTAAACGGCCGCGTTCCTCCGTCTAGTGCGGAGATCATGGATGTTGGGGGCATCCCCCCCAAATCTGAATAAGGTCCATGATCTCCACCCTGGACCAGGAAGGCGCCCGCCTTCTCCGGACCCTGGCAGGCTCCTGGGAGCTGGCAGACTGCTCCTGGGGAGCGGTGGAGGGCTGGCTGCCAGTGGCTTGCTGGCTCATGTTTTGGGGACACTGAGTCAGGGGCAGTGACTGCTGGCTCTGGGCTAGCAGGCTTGGAGCTGGCACAGGCACTGTGGCCAAAGTCTACCCCTTTAAGGGCTCCAGGGAGAGGGGGAGGGAGTGGAGTGTTCTTGGTTGAGGCTGGAGTTGCCTCCAGGGCTCCCTGGGAAGGCTGGAGGCGCCCTATTTCGAAATAAGTGTCTACACAGCACTTATTTCGAAATAGCTATTTCAAATTTGGCGTTATTCCTCATGGAATGAGGTTTACCAATTTCGAAATAAGCGCTCATTTTGAAATAGCGGTTTGGCTGTGTAGACGCTAGGAAAGTTATTTCGAAATAAGGGCTGTTATTTCGAAATAACTTTGCTGTGTAGACATACCGTAAGAGAGTCTCAACTGGAAAGGGGCCCACATGACATAAGTCCCTCAAGATATAAAATATGAAGGGGGTTGCCAGAGTTCTACCAGAACGGAGATGACTGAGGTGTCTTCACACCCCAAACAAAATGACTGTTATGTTTAGTTGTAATATACAATATGAAAAATGCTTACTATGAACGCATGTAAGGAAATCTGGACTTCTTGTATACGGTGACCCAAATTTCTCAATACAAGCTGAAGAACAGAAAATGAAATTATTATTATTATGTGCCATCTGTCACACAGTGTGTAAATTGATACCTGGCCTACTGATGTTTCATTAAGCAAAGTTCAGGAGAGTACAAAATCCATTTTAAATTGCAGCCCTCCAGGTGCTTTAAAAATTCTTCTGAATTCATATAAATATTTTAGCTCTGATGTTCAGTTGAACAGTTTATAATTCTACTGTACAATATAATCATTCTACCAGATGCTACTGTAGTGCTAAAAGGATATTAATAGCTACTAAAAGCTGGCCAACTAAATAAAAAGACTTCTCTCAAACCTAAATCTGCTGATATGTGTCATGTTAAATCCTAATGTAAAATGCAAATGGAAAGCAAGGTGGTGACATGACAATGACACAGAATATAAAGCAATAGGTCTACAAGCTAATCCCCTTACTTAATTTTTTTTAAATAAAACTATTAAAAAGCGTATGTACTGTAACAGACTATAATCTGTTTGCAAAATTTGTAAGTTACAATAAATAAATAAATAAATAAATAAATGCAACATTAAACATACACTTTAAATACCTATATTATGTAAAGTGTTTGTGCATGTGACTCTATAGATATAAATCACATATACCCACTTTAAAATCATGAGGAGCATTTGGTTATATTTCAGGATGGAATAGAGGGCCTCTATTACAGTCTTTTGGACAGACTGGCTCTCCCATGTTCCAATGTTAGGCACACATACCAGCACTGCCAAAGAGTGAAAGTAATAACTGTAACTCACCCAAGTATTTCGGGTAAAAATAGTCCTGTGGGAGAAAGAAAAAAAGCAAAGATTTATTGGAATAATATTAGTTTTTGCTATCAATTTTATTAGTTTTTAACTGCTGCTGCATTTTTGGTGGTCTAGCCTGGTGACAGCACAACGGGGTCCAAACGTAGGACTCTTAACTTCTTTCATTCAGGCCAATGGAGACAGAAGAAGTTCATACTTTGATCTGAAGGGGGAAGGGAAAAAATGGTTTGTCCCAAAGAATTTTTTGACAGCTGACCTATGAAGCGGCACTGGCAGTGACTGAACAGGAAGCCACTTACCCACTATCCAAGAAGTAAAGATGCTGATCATGGCATGAGGTAGAGGAAGTAAGAGGAATCTGGGGATAAAAACCAGAGGGAAAAGTACAGAATCATTTAGTCACCCACTGCCCTCCCCCTTTGGAGTCTTTCTGTAACAACAGAACTCTGACATCATCTTAACCATCAGAGTAAAAGGCTAAAGTTTGCCTTTGCCTTGAGAACGAGGAGCACACTATTATTTTTAAGAGCTTTCCCTTATAAAACTGCCCAGTAACAAGATACAATAGTATCTGTTGAAAGAACATTCTGAGCATGCAAATATGGGGAAAGCATAACTCCACAGCAACATGCTTTAGAACAATGTTTTTTTTTTTATACCAGGGACTGGATTGCTGCCTTCCTACACTGTGTCTGGCAGATCTCAGGGACCAGCACCAATCCACCAACCAACCATTGAGAAACACTGATTTACAAAGGTCACTACATTTTTGCAATCCGCTTTTTATAGACAACAAATTGCCTTAAGAGATATTTGTTTAAAAATGGACAAAACTTGTAGTTATGAAAAGCTTTCTCCAATGTTGCATTGCTCCTAATAGGTTTACTTTAAATGGCTAGCTTAAAATACTGTTAAAACTAAAGTTAATACGAATGAGACAACTCAGGACAAAGCACTGATAATTTACTGATACATTTTGTTGGTTGAGTTAAGCAGACCATTTCCCCAATGATCATAGTTGATATCTTACATATAACTTTTGTTCCTTGTGAGCCTACTTGAAAGGCCCCAGTACAATTTGAGTATCTAAAAGTGAGGTTACGATGTTTTGTAATTATCATGTGTGCCACAAGATCCTTTTAGGCAGCAGCATTCTCAAGAATCTGAAGCTACTCTAAACTCCTATAACACATGGAGGTGTACATTACCACATGGACTAATTCATTATGTGTGTGTTTGTGAACGCACAAACACATACATTCACATATGACCCTTGGTCCATCAAATGCAATCCAAGTGACCAAGTAGGTTATGAAATCTAAAATAATTATTATTGTCTTAGCTTTAGGTGAACAAGCTCCATTTTCTGAAAAAATAGTCACACGATCTTATAACCTAAATTTGAAGAAGCTTCAGAAAAGAGTAGGGATGTTAAGAGTGTAACCAGTTAACCCATTAACCGATAAGCAGGTGCTTATCGGTTAATGTTACCGGTTAACTGTAGTCCCACCTGACAGTTCCTCGTGCACAGCCACAACGGGGACAGCTTGGAAGCAGGGGCAGCTGCTGGGATCCAGCGCATGCCAGACTGAGCCTTCTGGCACCTACTGTAGAGCCCGCAGTAGGCTATAGTAAATCCCCTTTGTAAAAGTAACGCTTAACCATGTAACAGACTGGATATTTAATGATTACACGGTTATCGTATTACACTATTTTAAAGTTGTAAAAGCTCCAGCATATTTAGATCAAAAGGACAAACAGGGCCAAGAACTGATGAGCACATGCACTCTTGCTGGAACTACTAGAAATCTGGCTCACTAAGGACTAAGTGAGGACTTCAGAATCTGTTCCTTAGCATAATATTTATATCAGCTTTCCTTGCACCTAACAACATATTGTGCCACAGTCAGTACTTGAATTATAAAAGATGTACATATAGCAGAGAATGATTTGACATTTTCGTAAATCTTTTTCCTTTGTCAACATACAGCTGTGAAAAATGGGGATACAGCACAACTGCAGACATCATTCCAATCCAGTGACTGGCAAAAACAAAAATTTGAAGTCAATCAAAAGGAACAGAAATAGCTCGTTTCATCCAATTTGGCTGCTATTCATGACTGTTGGAGCACTGTTGGAGAACAAAGCAGGGCAAGAAAAATCCACTCAACTATTTACTTGTGATGAGTAAGAAGAATATTGGGAAATTACCATCCATTTGTACAGAATCCAAAACTCCATTTAAAAAACATTAGCTATTTTGATTGCAAACATAACCTTCTAAACACAAATGCAACCTAAACTAACTCAGTGCTAATTAACTGGGATGTGGACAAAATGTTGCCTTTACAAACAGCAACAAAATGAAACTGAACAGGTATCTGTCCACCATAAGCTAGGGATGTTAAGGACTAGTCAACTATTGAATAAGCAAAGGCTTATCGGATAGTTGACAGGATAGTCCACTCGTCACTTCCTCCCACCCTTGCTGCCTCTATCAGATAGAGGCAGCAAGGAGGGGGAAGAAGGCGGTACTTAAAAGCAGCAGCACTGCAGGGAGCCCGGGCTCTGTGCAGTGCTGCCATTTGAAACACTACGGCAGCATTTCAAAGGGGCAGCGCCGCACAGAGCCTGGGGTCAGCTGGAGTCTCCAGCAGACCCGTGGCTCCATGCGGCGCTAAGCCCGGGATCAGCTATGCAGTGCTGCCGCTTTGAAATGCTGCCACAGCTGGGGACTCCCCAACTCATCCCGGCCTCCATGCAATGCTGCCCCTTTGAAACAACATGGTGGCGTTTCAAAGGGGCAGCGCTGCCCTATCAACTAATCGAATAGTCGATGCAAAAATGCATCGACTATTCAATTAGTGAAATACATGCTACTTAACATCCTTATTATAAGCTATGACCCAAAGACATACAGATGAAGAAAATAATTTTAACTGAAGTCTACAATATAATTTTACACTCTTCTCCCTTCCTCCAATGACCCATTTATTTATTTTACACCAACCTCCTCTCTTATCAAGATTAATATTACCTCTCAGACTGCCTCTTTGAATGGTTCCCTCTTTGCCACACATTTTAATACAAATGGGATGGACTATGGGTTTAATATCATTTGCTCATGACGGTTTAACTTTTTATTTAACAGGGTTGGTTCTGAGTTATAAGAACAATGCATTAAAGTAATAACAAAATCTGAGCTGGAAATGACTTCCTCGTCCACCACACCTAGGTGCATTTCCAAGGCTGCAAGCTTCCAGAGAGCCAAAGGTCCTGTGTTTCTGGTTGGCTAAAACCAAAGGATTAGCCCAAAAGGAATGATGAATTACTGTTGATCATAATAACACAAAATGACTTAACACCAAGGTGTTATTGTTTTGCAGGAACACTAGTCAGAACGTTGTATTATTAAAGCTTCAGTGTTTGTAGTCTGTTGAATAATACAGCGAGACTCACCTGTTTTCCAGAATGAATACCAGACTCTATAATCCTATTCCTAGATTCCAATTGCCCAAAAAAGAAAAGTGCTCTGAACCCTCAACTCACATGGATTTCAGTGGGAGTTGAGGGCTCTGAGCTCCTTACAGCAGTGGTCCCCAACACGGTGCCCACGGGCACCATGGCGCCCGCTGAATGATCTGGGCTGGCCCCGCCCGCAGCGCACGGCGCATGCGCGGTGCTGGCCCCGGATGCCTGGTGCATGGGCGGGCCCGCCCCCAGGCGCGCGGCATATCTGCGGTGCCGGCCCCGGGCATGCGGCACATGGGTGACCCCTGCCCCGGGCGCACGGCGCATGCGCGGTGCTGGCCCCGGACGCCTGGCGCATGAGCGGCCCCGCCTCTGGGCGCCTGGCAGCCCCAAAAGGTTGGGGACCACTGCCTCACAGGTTCAAGCCCCTACTAAATTGTCACACACCTCCAAAATGTATGCAAAATTAAGAGTCTTCCTTTTCATTTTCAGAATCTTACAAGAACCAGAAAAATACAAAGAGAAATATTTTATAATTTGTAAATCTATTCAATATTTGAGTTTGTCTGTCTGTCTGTTCAAGAACCCCTCCTAAATAGTAAGAGCTAGGACCACCAAATTTGGTATAGTGGGGGGAGGAGTAGTTAAAGCAAGGTAAGGGTTTGGTTGTGGCAGGAAAAGGGGATGTGCCTGGAATAGGATTGCTTTTCATAAAACCATACAGAAAAGAGACAATCACCAGGCAGATGAAAGGGGCTGGCTGGGGGTGCACTTGTGACCCATCTGGGACACCACCAACACCCAGTGTCCCACCCCCCAGGGTGCTCTGGCTGAGAAATTCAGGGGTAGACGAACTTGGACCTACCCCAGCCAGGGTACGTGCATCCCTCCCCCGGCTGGGCGACCTGGATTGCAGCAGCCATGGAGAGGTGCTTAAATTGCAGCAAGGGAGGTTTAGGTTGGCCATTAGAAAAAACTTCCTAACTGTCAGAGTGGTTAAGCACTGGAATAAATTGACTAGGGAGGTTGTGGAATCTTCATCATTGGAGATATTTAAGAGCAGGTTAGACAGACATCTATCAGGGATGATCTAGATGGTGCTTGGTCTTGCTGTGAAGGCAGGGGACTGGACTTGATGATCTCTTGAGGTCTCTTCCAATTCTAGCGTTCTGTGATTCTGACCTGGCCCCAAGCTGCTGCAGTGAGAGGGCTGGAATTATCCTCTCTCCCCAGAGCACCCTGCATACTGACCTCCTCCTCCCCAGCCCCACCCCAAAGCAATGATTTAAATGACACATGTGCATTTGCATTTTATTTTCCAAAAACAAAAATGTATTGAGTTAAAGACCTGAACACCAAGTAAATCATCTCGTATATCCATAATGTTAAAAAGTGTAGGGTACACTCAATACATTGTTTAGTTTTGAACTAGCTGAGTTAAACATTAGCCTGTTGACATCTCACTATCCAGAAAGCCATATAGTATTTATAGCATCAAAAGGCAACAATTTATTAGCTGATCCTTTTTGTGACCAGCAGTGGCAACACTCACTACATAATTCAATGTTAGCTTCCAGCGAAGGCTCTGAAGTAAGGAATCAACCAGGACATGCTGTCACCACTTTTCCTTGAATTTGTTTTTACAAGAACTATAAATAAAAAAATAATACAAGGCACATGCTTTATTTACACAAAATTATACACAAGCATGGATTAGATATAAACATCTTCAAAACAGTAACTTGTTTACTTATACTGTCTTCCTCACCAGTTAGCATTCACTAACCAATCCACCAATATCCCACTCTAAGCGTGTGTCTAGACTACATGGCTCCGTCGACGGAGCCATGTAGATGAGTTTACTAGACATAGCAAAATGAAGCGGCGATTTAAATAATCGCCGCTTAATTTACATCAAAATGGCCGCCGCGCTGTGCCGATCAGCTGATTTTCGGCACAGCGCGGTAGTCTACACAGGGATCAGCCGACCCCAGCAACCTTTGTCGTCAGATCCCTTATGCCTCGTGAAACGAGGTTTACGGGATCTGACGACAAAGAGTGCTGGGGTCGGCTGATCCCCGTCTAGACTACTGCGCTGTGCCGACAATCAGCTGATCGGCACAGCGCAGCGGCCATTTTGATGTAAATTAAGCGGCGATTATTTAAATCGCCGCTTCATTTTGCTATGTCTAGTAAACTCATCTTCATGGCTCCGTCGACGGAGCCATGTAGTCTAGACACACCCTGAGTGAAGGGTAGGCAAGCAACACTTCAGCCCTGAATGATAGAACTGCTGACCGCTATCAGTTTAATCAAGTCCAAACTCTGTGTACTCTCGTCAATACAGACAGAATGTTAATCCTTTTATTTCATGGCCAACCCTGCTTCTTATGGCTTAATGTACTGTCTCATTATGTCTGGCTCCTACAACCACAAAACCAAGTTTGCATGAATTAAAGAAAAATACTATCAAGACAGGAACAAGAGGAAACAAAAGAAAGAAACATCCACATCGTTCACTGTTGAACAGAAGACAAACACCAGACAATGAGGGTTTCAACTGGCAGTCTGAGACAGTTCTTGATTAGGCAATAATTGTTTGAAATGGATTAGAAGAAAAAACAACAACTCATGCTTTCTTATCTCAGATGCCATTTTATGTTTTCCATCACAAGAAGTGACTATTAGGCAGTCAGTGAATTATGCTACATAGAATGTGTATAGTTACACAAGGTCTCGTCTACATCTCTGCCAAAACATAAGTGCTAAATGCTGTAAGGATGTGAACTCTCTGATCCGCAGCAGAATTTATCCAGGTGCATTTTGGGAAGTCAGTCGTTCCCCCTGCACTCACATGAATATTAACTGGTTTTCTACATTACGTTAAATGTGCACAGTGAACACAGAGGGATGGATCCTCAGCTGTTGTAAACTGACACAGCTCCATTGATTTTAATAGAGCTGAATTGATCTACCCTAACTGAGGATCTGGCCAATATCTTTAAAAGATTTACTGTAATGCAATTTCAAATGTAGAGAACAGAAAACCTCTCAACATTCTTTGTATTCAGCTGAGCTTACCAAGAATTTGTGTTTATGAAACTGGACCAATGGCCAGTGTACAATAAAGGTCAAGTGTATAGTTCGGTTGATAGGTCTGGTTAAGCATGAATGTTGTTGCTGTCCCATCACATCATGCGCGCAACACAACACAGTTAAGTTACAAACATAGACTACAGTTTCTGAAACCATATACCACTCTTCTAGGAAGGATGTTGGAAGCTGAAATATTTAGGTCACACTTCTAATAATAGAGATGTAGATATAGATATCTAACTATTAATATCACATTAGAAAAGTAGGAAGGAATGTAATGGTGAAAAGGGAAGGGGAGCTAAGTGGAGAAATACTAGTAATTTTTGGTAATAATAACAATGGAAACCAATGAGCATTGTGACAAATAGCTGCTGTGGCAGCTCAGTAGCAGCAACAATTGATGAAAACAAGGGACAACATCCTAACCCACCTCATATGAAGTTGACCCACAACACTTTTTTAAAAGGGAAATCCATGCTTACTAAAAAATTGCTAGTCACTTTCCTTTTCACCCTTCATTCTACTCATACAATTGTGTAAATCCCATTTTCAGAATAGGTCAGTCAAATTTCAGAGCAGTTTATCAGAAAGCTTACAAGCTAATAGCACCTGACTGAATACTACAGGCAAATATTTGTTTATTACTACCTTTTATAAAAGGCCCTTATCAACATTTTAACTAAGATAACAGTCTTTTATCTCTATAACCAAGATGTTTTGCAACTGCAACCTTATTTATCACACCTAGCTCATCTATTTAAAATGCAGTGTTAGGAAGCAATCCTCCTCCATTAACATGCTCCCTTTCTTATTTTTCTTCGTTGATATTATGTTGAAATTCTCTTTAATTACTTTTCTGGCTTCTTTTAGCTTCCAAAACATTTCAGCCTATATATAAATATTTTTCATTCAGCTTCATCTAAAAGATAATCTACAAAACTATGCCAATGTAGCATGTGTTTGTTTTTGCCATTTATAGTCATATAGATAGAACAATCTTGTTTTCGTTTAAAAATAGGAAAAAGTTTCAGACTAGAAATGTAATAAATTATTTTCCCTCTCACAGGTTGGGACTAGTAAATAGTCTCCTTAATATAAAATAAAAAGCTGTATTTACTTGCAAAATAAATGGTTATTTAATCTTACCTGGTATAATATAACTAGAGTTGTTACAAGTAATCACAAATGCGATAACGCCATTATTCAAGTTAAAGAGAGCTTACATCTTTGCTAATATCTGTTTGCACGTGTGCTTGTGCTTCTAAACAATGCATGCAAGACATCAAAATAACAACCATGTAGTCATCCTACTTATTGTAGTTGCAAGTCAAAATGTTTAATTTATGTTTACTGGGTCAACAGAACTATCTTTCCGTGACGAAAAATTCCAGAATTGGCTTTGGTGTAAACTTTTTAGGATTAGGAGAAAATTTAGACTTTACACTTGACCACCTTAGCACACACAAAAGTACAACTTGACTTGTCTTGACTAGAAGTTTTTGAAGGTATTAGTTAAACTAAACTAGCTAATATGATTTCATGTCATATCATGAAATGTAAGGATTTATCTACATAAGAAAAATGTTTATAGTAGTTAACTATTCTGTACTAACTCCCCCACAGACTCTTACTGAGTGCCTTTTTGCAAACTAGCTTAATACACTTTGGACATGAATTAAACTAAACTGCCAGAGGTTTAGCATGCAGTAAGAATGTTGACATGCAGAGTTAAAGCATAAAAATCACTCTGCACTAAATTCACACCCACGTTTACTATGTTCTAGCTACCTCATGCGGACAAGACCTTAGTTTAGACCCATGGTGTCCAACATGCTAGCCACATGTGGCTTTTTGGCCAGTTGAATGTGGCTAGTTGGCTTGAACAATGTGGCTATTTGGCCGGTTGAGCGTGGCTAGCTTGCTATAGCAGTAGCCACTATAGCAGGGATGTTACATTATGGTTATCTGACTAATCGTGTAATTGATACAATTTGTATTGACTGCATAATGAGTCGATAAGGACCGCTCTGCAGAGCCGCAGCGGGGGTAGCTCCAGGAGCCAGCTCGAGCCGGCATTGAGCAGCCCGACTCATTCTGACTCCGGGAGCCACCTGCGCTGTGGCTCTGCATTTTAAATGCAGTAAGAGCTGCCGGACTCTTACTGTATTTAAAATGCATAGGCGCAGCGTCCCAGACCAGTGCGAGCCGGGACTGCTCAGTCCCAGCTCGTGCTAAGTCCAGCAGCCCTAGTATATGGCGGCCAGGGCTGGCCGTGGACAGGGGCTGCTGCAGGAGCAGCCTCTGCCCAAGGCGAGCTTCGGCCCACCGCAGGCAGAGGCTGCTTTGCAGCAGCCTTCTCTATCCTCCACACTGGGGCAGGCAGCACCGAGGAACTGGTGCTGGGGGAAACTGGCTTTTAAGCCGGCTCCCCTCAACACCGGCTCCTGTTCCCTCCCCCGCACCTCGCTGCCTCTCAGAGGCAGAAAAGGGCGGGTAAGAAAGTAGTTAATACTCCAGTTGACTGCTCGCTAACACTCCTACACTATAGTGGCTACTGCTTCAGAATTGGTTGGATGCAACAGGTTTAGACTAAACCTTAGGTTACATTTACTGTACAAAATTAAGACAACCTAATTTATACTGGCATACAGCCACTGCAATAATTACATTGCTTGTGCATGTCCGCATTTTGCTCATGTCAGCAGACTGTGTCCTCACCAGCAGCGTATTGATTGTACGGCACTGCCAATGTAGGGCACTGTGAGACAGCTCCTGAAAGTGGAGTTATGTCGGTATAGCAAGGCACTTACGGAGGCAGAAGCAAAATTTAAGTAGATACTTTCATAATTAGGTCAACAGAACTCAGGAGTGTAGACTAGACCTTGGGACTCCTTAGAAAGCACAGCTGTCATGTGGAAAGTGTAATGTGAAGCAGTCATTCATGTGACTATGCCCATGATCATCTAGAGCTTTAAAAGTAAGGCTCAGGAGCTTGGAACAGACCTGGGGCTGGATAAACCCCACCCATAAACCAGAGTGTTGGAATTATGTATTCCTGACACCCTGTAATTGGGTCTGTTGAATCAGTTACCTTTCTGGTTAGCCTTCAAGATCAGCCATTGAATGCACTACAGTTGTCTCTTGACCTGGCCAAAGCTAGATCACTGTGGGTAGGCCCACACTCAAAACTCAGAGATGCAACCTCCAGCCATCCTTAACAACTTAAGGACAGAGTTCCTCTGACAAGAAGTGAAGTCACAGCTACTGGTAGCTCCTCAACCTGCAATGCACTGCTATCTAATTTCATTTCCATCTTTCCTGAATTGAGTCTGAGCCAGCTGTTTCTCAGAGGTAGAGATCTCTGATTCTCTCTGTCAACAGAATAAGACTGTCATCTGTGCATTGATAGCATCGCAGATCATAGCATCTAGCAACCCCTCTCCCAGTTGCCTCGTATAAATGAAAAGAGCGATGACAAGATTAAGCCATGTGCAGTTCTGCAGCTGAGAGCACTAAAAGATGAAAAACAACTGTACATCAAACTCTTCTAGGCTCTGTCAAAGGAGAAGCAGTATTATCTTAATGGGGCTTCATCAATCCCTGCTACCTAATGTAATTTACTTTTGATTAATAGCACTGAAGGCTCCTAATTGATGCAGTAATAATAACAGAGATATTTTACCTCTGTCCATAAGTGTTAGTTGATTGTCAAACAGCACAACTAGTGTCATCTCTATGCCACTTACTGATCTGCAGCTAGATTGGAATGGGCATAAAATCTGTCTTGAGGCAAAAACCAGCAAGTGCAAATTGCTAACAAATTCAGCATGTTGGGGGTGGGGAGGGAAAGGGGCTGGTGGCTGTCTCAGAAGAAGATCTTCAGAGCTTGGAGCATTTTAAAAACATAACATTTTGGGTGCATTTAGAATATGCAAGTGGACACAAATATGCAGGCCTGTCAGCCTTAACAATATTCCCTTAAAGGTGTTTTTTTTAGAATTAGAAAGAGACCAACCAGCTACAATAAAAGCTATTGTTTTATTTTAATACAATAAAATAAAACCACAGATATAAACAGGCCTGGCCAAAGGATTTGCGGGCCCAAGGCAGGATGCTGGGAGTGGGGCCCCAGGCCTGGCTGGTGGATGGTGAATACTCCGCAGCGTGAGGCCCCGAAAGTGCAGGGCCCAAGGCATTTGCTTTGCTCGCCTTGCCCTAGGGCCGGGACTGAATATAAAGCAAAACATTAATTGCAAAATATTTATTACTCAAAGGTGTTTAAATAATATGGTTATGTCTCAGGGAATTCATTTATAGCTACAGGTAAGATGTAAAACCCAAATTACTTCATTGTCTTCAAAACAGGAACAAAGCTTTAAAATTTTCCTAAGTGTGAAATAAGTACCAAGTATTATTATTGATAATTGTTACTTATGTTTATAGCAGTCTACCCTTCCACAGAACAAATCTCATATACACTTGCTCACCCTTGCAGATTTTCTTGGCTAAAATCCAATAAATACAACTGATGACCATTCATAAAGTTAATCTGCGGTCAAAGTTCACATTCTGGATTTTTTTTATTTTTTCTGTTCACCTTCATGGAATGTGTGCAAGACTCTACTAAAACATTTTAGTTTAATAGGAATATGGAAAATAATTGTGTCAGCCAGTCTGACACGCCATTACAACTGTTTATACTGTATTCAATCTATGTTTTTTTATAGAGCACCAAACACTGTTGTATCTGGGTGCCAGAGTATGCACGCAGGAAGTCTTAGTAGGCCTAAATAAACAGGAGTTTGATCTTAAACTCTCGAACAGACAGAAGTAAAACCAGCACTAGAATCAGTTTGCAAATTCCTTCCTTTTTACTTTTGTTTTGTAACTGTCCATTGCACTGTGATGTAATGCAGCCAATCCACTGTTAGCCTATTAAGATATACATGTCTAGACATGTTTTCACTTAAATATGAGACACTGACTCAAAATGAAAGGTTAAGTCTGGCCTTCACTCCCCAAACCACCACACCTGAAACATGTATCTCCTTCCACTCAAAAAGCACCAAGCCATTAACATGAACTCACTGTGCAATTTCAAGCCCCAATATGATCTCCAAGAATTTCACTCCCTACCACTAAACTAATCCCTGATAATCCACAAAAGGGGACAGCCTATTCAAAACAGGACATCCAGAAGATGCACGCTAATTGGAAAAGAAAAGAAAGGTCAGCCAAACAAGACTACTATAACGGAAGTGCTACAAAAGCAGAATACTTAAGATAAAAATATACTCAGGAGAACTTGTACCTTGTTTTTGCAGGATGTAACTGAATTTGAAGATAAATGCTATTCAGATTTACAGAAGTGCCACTTTATTAAAAATGCTATAAAAGTCACTATTTCTGTCCTCCCCTCTTCTCACTTAGAGCATTCCCAATCCTAAAGCAAAAACTCAAACTACCCACTAAAAATGGATCGAAAGTCTTAAAGTTTGTTTATGATGTATTTCTTCCCAGAAATTTCTTTTCTGATGTTGTTTTGGGGCAGAGCTAAAAGGATTCAAGGGATGGGAGAAGAGGGGAAGACACAGATGTTCAGACAGAAATACTAGAACACTATGTCACCTTGGTGTAACTCCCTGGAGGTGCTGAAGTTATACCAGGGTGAATTTGGCCTTTTAAGTCTGAATGAAGAATATGGACATTTTAAATAGCAATGGCATATAAATTGTCAGCCCAGCAAATTTAACCAGACTTTCCCTTTTTCTTTTATATGCTGCATTTGCGTGGTCTGACAATCCTAACAAACCCCAGTTAAGGGAAGCGCTGTGGTTTCACTTATTTATCTAATGGCTCCCCTCCTCCCCCAAACAACTTCTCCAGCTGTGCTGACAGCTGGCGCCCTCATTCCAGTTGTGGCCAGAGCGCGAGAGACTGACAGTAAAACCCTAAATTTACCGGCAGCGCTGCTCATCACCCCCACCTCTTACCGTCTCAGGATCGTTTTCAAATACTTCCCTGGCTTCTTCCTTGTTGCACAGCTCCTCTACGCACTCCCGTTCCAGATGGCCTTGCTTGGTCTCCTCGAAGACCTGGTAGGCTCGGCGCTGTCTCTGCCGCAAGAACTGGGCAGCCTCGGCGGCTCGCAGCAACACGGCTGCGGTCGCAGCCACGCACAGGGACAGCGGGGAAGGAGAAGCAGCGGTAAATACAGGAGGCAGCTCGTGCGACCCGCCCGCTGGGAACTGCAGGGAACAATGGCACGGGCGGGCCCCCCTCACCGAGCCCAGCCCGTGCACAGCAGCCTGGCCCACTCTAGACACCGATGGCGCGGGCCGACTCACCAAGCACTGCCCCAGCCGTACTCTCCCGCGTGCCGCACGAGACACAGCCATGCACCCCCCCCTCCCAACAGTGGGCAGACAAGGCACTGCCCCATGCAGCCCCCAGCCATGCAATGCGCTTGCACCTTGCGCTGCCACACTCATGCACTCCCCCTGGAGCAGTCACTAAGCCAATGCCCCCCAGACACCCCCCCAGCCAGGGGGAATCCCCAGCCTGCCCCCCACTACCCTGTCGCCCACACAATGCCAGACCCCCCCCTCCCCCCTGTCCCCAGCAAACGCCCCAGCCATCCCTCTCCGCACGCTCTCTAGGCGCCCTTGGGAGAAAGGGGAGGAAGCTCCTGCCTTCCCCTGCACACAGGCGCAGAGGCTGGTGCATTGCCGCGGCTGGGGGGGGGGGGAGAAAGAGATGGGGCTCCTCAAGGGGCAAAGGACGTTCCCCCCCCCCCCCGAGCGGGCTGGAGGCGAGGCCCCCGAGGCACTCACTCGCCGCGGAGTCCGTAGCCAGCAGGAGCAGCAGGAGGGCGGCCGCGGGCTGCGGCATGCTGCGGCTGGGCTGTGCCCTGCTGGGACCGGCGGCGGCGGCGGCGCAGCAGGAGGAGCGGGGCGGTCCGGCGCGAGCACAGGGAGCGCGGCTACTGCGGGGGGAGGGCGAGCAGCGCGCGCGCGAGGCGGCTGCGAGAGCCCGGCCGGGGAGTCGCTCGCGCCTCTCACCCAATCACTCCGGGCTCGGTGCAGCGCCGCGGGGGTGCAGGGCTGGAGACGGCCAGCCCGCAGGGAGGGTGCAGCGGGAACCGACCGCCCTGTGCCCTCAGGGGACAAATGCAGCTGGTTTCCCCCCGCACCCCCCCAGGGCTGGCCTTACCATGAGCCGCCTCAGGTGCCAGACTGGGGGGGGGCCGCCACTAGGACCCAGAGTGAAGAAAATTGTGTCTGCTGCTAGTGCAGCGAGGGGGCATGGGGGCGTCATGTGAGCTCCCCACCTCAGGTGCCAAAATGTTGTGGGCCGGCCCTGTCCCCCTCCCCCCACCCTCAGAGGGCATTCACATGTGGGGCCAAGGAGTCATCAGACTCCCAATCCAATCCCCTGCCCTCGCTGCCTTGTTTGGCCTTCGTCACCATAGTACCTGAGCCCTGGAGAGCCACATCCCCGAGTCTGCAAGCGCTTGGGCATCTGCTCAGCTGGCTACAGGTCAGGAATCCCTTTGAACTTGGGGCGACCGGGTGGCAAGTTTCAGACTCAGCATTAAGGATTTTACTCGGTGGCGGGGCTAGTTGCTGTGCAGCTCTTAAGCACCTCTGCAAGTATACTTGTCCCGTTGAGATGTAGTTGATTTGGGAGCGCTAAATGAGCAGCACAGCCCTGGCATTAATACCTAAAGGGATATTTTACCCAAAAGGTTGGAGGGGGAAGTTTCTCTCTGAAATCAGATGGCATTTAAGTGCTGAAATTGATTACAACTATTAGTGGGAATAAAGCACATGAGGAGTCAAACAAACCAAACCCACTTCTAGTTGAAATAGATTATTTCCCTCTACATATTTTTCTTCACAAATAAACCTTCCACTTTTCAGTTTAATGTTTTCAGGGGAAAACTTGGAGCTAGTTTGGTAGAGGTTGGTTTAACCAAGATGATGTATTCCCATATCTGTCAGTTACCTATGACTCATCAGCATTACACTATGACAGGTAGCACAGAGAGGCTGTAAATCCTTCAAATATCTGCAATATTCAGGCTTATGTAAATAGGTGGGGGAAAGCCCCAAACTGGTTGATCAGTGAATGATGTTTGAATATTTTTAAAATACAATAAGAGATTTTAATATGCATAAATGCTCCTGCTCAGAACACAGTAGCAGTTAAAACGTGAAATTAGTTCTAAGAGCATGTTTTCCTCTTGGAGGCCATTAGCTGAAAACAATGCATAAAACATTAAAACAAGACTACATCGAACAATTATATTCAGCCTGCGTGTCCAGTTTTAACGCCTGAATGACTTTAAAGAAGTACTGTATGGGCACAGAAGTCTTTAGTTGCAAGTATGAGCATATAGGTCACTGCACATTAAGAAATATATAGAAGAGATGACAAGGGTCACCACAAATGTCTGAGAATATACAAATGGTTGTCCTTGATAAAAGACTATAAAATTGTTTTTATTTGAACTGATAAGGAAAAGACTTAAACGGTATTTGAGTAATGTATCCACAGTGCTGAAAAGTATCTGTCAGTAACTCTTCTTCATCTGGTCCCTTTAAAAACAAAAGAATATTAACAGTTTGTACAAGTTATAGATATTTCTTTATGCCATGCATGTTCAAAAGTTTCAGAGGGGAAGCGCTGTTAGTCTGTGAGGGTGCATCTACACAGCACAGTCATTTCAAAATAACAATGCGAGCATCTACAAAGCAATTCTATTATTTTGAAATAATTTCAAAATAATGGACGCCTTATTTTGAAATCTGTAAACCTCATTCCATGAGGACTAACACTTATTCTGAAACAGCTATTTCAGAATAGCAGTAGTGTGCATGCTCCACTGCTGCTATTTCAAAATAGCTCCTCCCCAGGGCCATTTAAAGTAATTACTCCCCAGTGCCTCCTGCTGCTCTAAATCGACGTAGCACATCCACATCAGGGAAGCCTGCCTAGGACTAATTTTGAGGCTTCCCTGTAGTGTAGATGTGCTATTTCAAAATAATCTATTTCAGGAAAAAAATCTGAAATAGCTTATTTCGAAATAAGCGTGCTGTGTAGGCATACCCTAACTGTATAAACTTAAAAAACCTCAGTCTTGCAGCACTTTAGAGACTAACAAAAAATGTAGATGGTATCATGAGCTTTTGTGGGCACAACCCACTTCTTCTAAAGTGGGTTGTGCCCACAAAAGCTCATGATACCATCTACATTTTTTGTTAGTTTCTAAGGGGCTGCAAGACTATTGTTGTTGTTTTTTAAGGTTATTCTTTATGCCATGTATTCTTGGTCTGTGAAAAATCACTGCTACAGAACATCAGTCAGCCAAATCCTGTAACTGTAAATTCTGACAAGTGGTTAACTTTGTGATACAATTTGTAGTTGCACAATGTAGCTGTAAAGTGAGAGATAAGATACTGATAAGAGTGATAAGGTGATCAGAAATCATGTTTCAGGATAAAAGATAGTCAACTGTGGAGGTCAGGAAGGAATTGTTCTCCCATGTACAGCACTCTCTCAGCTAGTGAATGACAGGGACTCTTTACCATCCTACAAGGCATTTTATTGTTAAAGAAAAATGCTAGTCTGACCTTAGTGGAGAATGAAGGCCTTTATCTTATGAGTTACGCAGTTTTCCCACATGACTAAAATGCCTCAAACCTGACCTGTAGGACCATCATTAGAAATGATAGGTAGACTTGGAAGATTTAGGGTGCATCTAGACAGCACCCTTCTGTCGGAATAAGCTACGCAAATTGCGTAGCTTATTCCGAGTCTAAATCGAAAGAGGTTATTTTGAAATTTGGCGCTGTCTAAACAGTGCCAAATTTCAAAATAAGGCACTATTCTGACAAATCCCTTAATCTTCATGAAATGAGGGTTACAAGGATGCTGGAATAGTGCACCCACTAATTTGGGAAATAACAGGCGCTTTTAAAGACGTGGCATTGCTATTTCAGGTTACTTCCGGTATCCCGAAAGAGCAATGCAATCTCGACATACCCTTAGATTTTTATTCTTTTATAATTTTGACCAAACTGGTGGTAATTTTTAAGCTTTTTCAATCTTCATTTAAATTTTCACTATTGTGAGAAATTATTGGAGGAGATCAAATAATAATTATTAAATGGCAGTAGATGCTGAAATTCAAAAAGTATAAAGCTTTATAATCGTTAAAAAACTCACAAATTAGCAGTACTACATGTGAAAAATATATAAAGTAAATATTCTTATATCAAATGCTAATAAGTTCTCAAGCAGTATTTTTCTCATTTTGCTTATTTGTAAATTTCAATTAGCAATGGAAATATTTGTTGGTTTATGTATGATGAAATCAACATTTACACCAATGAAAGCTTCATCCCTTCAAGTTTAATGATAGATGTTCAGTCTCCTTCTTTCTTCAGCCTTTGTCTCCACCAAAATTCTGTAAGTTATAGCTGCAAAATTTTCTACATTCTATAGCAAAAAATGTAAAATTACATTAGAATATTTTTTAAATTTAAAGGTGGTGGAAAATAGCATGCTTAAATGTGAAAATCCTTATAACAAAGCAGGTAGAATTCAGGATTGTTGACCCCAAACACTACCAGCTGGGAATGCGCCAAAACATGCTTAGCACATTAAGATCTGGAATTTGCTGCTTACTGTTGGAACTGCAGTTCTCAGTGTGATGCCAGGAAATAAATCATATTTTTCAAGGACAGGAAACTGTAAAGTTGTCCCCACTGTGGCTGTCTTGAATTCAGCTCAGTGTGATTTCCTTTAATTAGAGGTCAGAATTGTAATTGAAATTCAAAAGTGGCTTTAGGCATTAGCAAAATGGGATGTTAATTCAGGGATATACTTTCTCTCTTGGCATAGTCACTCCAACTATTAAGGCCAAATCCTGAGGTAAAGTGCACAGTGCAAAGGGATCAGCGCATGGACTGATTATTGAAGCCAAAAGGCATAAGACTGAAGTACAGAATCCTTAGTCCAAGCGTTCAGACACGTGATTTATTACTACAGTACTATGGTTCTAGGAAGTAGTTAGTGAATGGGGCCCACCACTCAATCCAGGATTTTGGTCCAGTGGATCTGTATTATGCAGGTATCAATGGTATAACCATACCACTAGTGAGCAATTAAGAGAAAGAAAGCAGAGTGAGCTGATACTTTTTCATAGCAGAGAATGGTGGAGAGTGGGAAAGGAAATGGAACAGGATGGATCAGGTTGTCTCCTCACAAACTGGAAGGTTCTGTTCACTTCCTTTCCTTTCTCTCTCATGAAAAACGTAGCAGCCTGGCCTGCTTCCTCCTTACCTTGATTCTTGGGAAAACAAGAATTCCTGGGCAACTGTGATCCAAACACTAGGCTGGGCAACCAACTAATTGGACTGGATCAGGTACTATAGAGCTGAGCATCATCAATGTCATATAAGTCAAAGTTTTATTATAACAAATATGGGTCATAAAATTATCCAGCTCTAAACAAAATCCATCTATAGTATTTCACAAGAAAATGCATAATTTATTTCTTGATCAAAAACAAAGTGTTGATCATACATCCCTCTAAATGCTAACGGCACTTCTGCATGCATTACTACTGAGTGTTAAGAGTTATGTATAAGTTCAAGATTCCCTGTCAAGGTAAAATTTTAAAATTAGGAAAAAATGGCTAAAATATAATTATTAATATAAACTTCTGTAGTGTGTCAATTCCACATAAAAGTGAGTGTAACATATTTGCCCCAAAGTGGTGGGCAGATTTGTCCAGAGAGTAGCTGAATTGTTTGGGATGCATGAAACACAGGGCATACTGGCACATACACCATTCTCTGAAATGTGTCCCATATTGTTAGCTTATAGTTCTCATTAACTTTAATAATCAAACAAGAAATTGATTATGAGGAGTGATATTCTGGTTCCACTGATCCCTATAGCAAAACTCCCATTGACTTCAATGGAGCCAGAATTTCTTCCATAGCATTTTGGACAATTGAAATCCTTTGGTGCAGATGAGACCCCATTTCTCTCCTTCTCCCTCAGATTCACAAACTTTTGATTTTTCTAAAGATATCTTAAAATATATACATTTGAGATAGGTGCCATTTTGGCTTTCACTGGCTTTGGTGCGAAACAAATAGTTGTCATAACATAGTAATTCTCAAACACTGGTCCATGGAGCACTTTCTCATGATCCTCAGAGCTGTCTGGTCACATGGAGCTGTCACTCCCCTTGTTTTCAGTTGCTAAACTGCACTAAAAGGAGGTAAAATACATTAGATGTCTTTCTAATAATACTTTCCCCTATGTAAACTATTGCTTTAGTCGCCAGAAAGAAAAAGTAGCCTGTGGGAATGGAGGTAGCCTGTGCAATCATAAAAGGAAGGAGACATGGTTCTCATGGTGATCTCTCTGTTGAGATGTGTGTATGAAAGAATTAGGGGACGACTCTCATAATGGCATCCACAGAGAAAGGAAAAGGGAAAGTAAGGAAAAGATATGAACATATTGAGAATGTGACCTGTAGTTTATTTGCCAGTTTAAACACCATTATTTGTAATTATATAGGAATAATTTAATGGCATCCTAACTCTAAATAGTTTTCTTAACATATCTGGCAGTAGCTTGATATCTTACTTAGTAAGCAACATCTTTAATATCTACTGCGATCAGCAACTCTGCACAATGACATGTTTTTCCTTGAAGACAAATTCCTACAATCCTGTATCTCTTGAAGAATTAGTTTCCAGATGTAATGCTGCTGATCAGATTGAACATCGTTATTGACTGCCATTAGTTTTTCAAGTCTCACAAAAGCCAGATGAAAGGGGAAATGCCTAGAAAAAAAGAACCTCTGAGAAACAGAACTAGCATGCTAGCCCTTGAAACAATAGGTAGCATTCACTGGACTCTGTGATGAGGAAGAATATAGGTTTTTAACAAAGTGAGCCACTATCTGAGCATCAGATAGCTACTGGTACAAACAACTCCTGGAATCCGTTATTACACCGAAGGGAGAAAATGGAAGCCATTGATATTTGAATCCCCAAAAGTACATTGCAATAACAGGTTGTAAGATTCTTGCTTTTTTTATGCCTCAGTAAAATTAGGAAGAAGGTAGTCTCCAAGGCTATGTCTACACTACATGATTATTTCGGAATAAGCTATTCTGGAAGAAATACTCTGAAATAGCTTATTTTGAAATAGTGTGTCTACACTATAGGTAAGCCTGGAAATTAGTACAAGGCAGGCTCCCCTAATGTGGATGCACTACCTTGATTTAGAGCCCCAAAAGGCACTGGGGAGTAATTACTTTGAATGGCCTGGGGGAAAAGCTATTTTGAAATAGCAGCAGTGGAACATCCACACTATTGTTATTCCAAAATAGCTATTTTGAAAGAGGCATTATTCCTCATGGAATAAGGTTTACAAAAACCAAAATAAGCTGCCCATTACTTTGAAATTATTTTGACGGGATCCAGATTTGGCTTCAATTGTATGATAAAACATACAGCTGTGCATCATGCCTTAGGTAATGTTGCCTAACTTGAGTTTTGTGACTTCTTATGCATTAAAACTATTAATTTAATAATTTACTAATAGAGTAAGTTTGTTCATAACATATAGCTAGGATACTAACTGTTGACATCTTACCAAAATGATAATAATTGTACAGTGTGCTCCAAGCCTGTCAAGTTCAAGATGATGTGCTTTGACTGAATCTAGAGCACATTATGGGAACACGAATAAAATCTTAATCTAAAGGCAGATGTCTATCACCACCGTATTTGCCTTAATGTTAGGTTTTTTTCTCTCCAATATTATTCTTCCATTTCAAAGATACATGCTTAAGATATAACAGCATGTAGCTTCCAATGTGCAGATGAGCAATTTCGAAATTAAAAAAAAAAACCCTGAAAAGGCAGAAAATACTGAAGGTCATACATGCTTTCATTTTCCATGTTGTCCAGCATGGTGGTTTTCTGAGATATGCCATATGCTGCTTATCAGCAAAACTGTATTTTTGCCAGGCACCACAGAATTGTTAAAGTGAAAAAAACCACATGATTTCCATCATGGTCTAAAAAGGACTTTTACAAGAATGATTGTGAAATTGTTAGACAATAATCAAAATGCAAAGAAGGCGTTTAGCCTTTCAGAAATAAGATTGATGTGCTGGCCAAATTAAAGACAGTGGAATGTTTGCTAAATAAACATTTTTGTCCAGTTTTGCTTATCTGATCTCACCAGCATGGAGCTATATTTTTGTTATAACTAATTTCCTCTGTTAAACGTAAGAGCAAGTGAAAGCATTGTTGAACACTGCATGCAGCCATGCCCTAACTATTGCTTTATTTACCTTTCTGAAGTTAGTGGGAAATAAAACTCTTGCTGAAGAGCCTCGGTAAAGCCCTCTGCCCAGGTGATCACTAATACAAACGTGAGGTAATTAATAAGTCAAGAGTTCAAGATATTTAGACATTGTCTGTTTAGAATTCAAATGCCCCTAGAGTCCACATGTTGCAAAGCTTAGCTACTTAGCCAACAGCTTTCTGAGGATACAGTACCACAATGAGTGGGGCAGATTCTATTTTTATGGTTTGGGAGGATCTTGTTATTGACATTAGTCAACATTATGCTTTCATACAGTAGTTGCCTTTAAACAGTCAGGGTTTTGCTACCATTAATCACACAGTTGCATCTGAAACATCAGTATTTGCCTGTACTTTATTTATAGAGTACACCTATGGTAACAGTATGGTTGTGGCTTTTACTCTATCTGATTTTAAAGACTGGATGTTTGTAGGCCTAGAGCTTGATGAATTCTATGACCTAAACCAAGTAAGGGGCCTGTAAGGGTTCCCTTCACCACCCTAGCAGCCTTGCCATGAGAACAAGGATTTGCAGAGGTTGTCACCATTTCTAGCAAATTACTGATCAGTCCTGTGGCTCTGCAGTGGCTGTTTCTGTCAACAACTTGCATGGTTCAGCCCTTCATCTAGAGCCTCTTTTAAATGTAGTCCCCTTCCAGGCTGAGGAGTCCAAATAAAAAGCCAAAGAAACATCTAAACAAATAATCCTCTGCCCCTACACTGAGGTTCTCTGCTCTTCATCCCTAATCCCAAATCCTGCAGGGTCCTTCCAGGGTTTTCAAGCCTCCCAGGGCTTTTCCCCTGCAGCAGGCCCCTCTTTGCAGCAGGTTTCCTCACTGGGTTACTTCTATAAAACCTCCAGCAGCTTGTCCCAGGAACCTCCCTACATCCTACACAGGCGGGGTTAACTTCCTCTTTGCAAGTCCTTTTCACCAGGCACTTCCTTAGCTCATCTCTCATGTAACTGAGTTCTCAGACATCAGGAATGGTAACATACATAAACCTGTAGGGGAACATTTTAATCTGGCTGGGCACTTAATCATGGATTTAAAAGTAGCCATTCTTCTACAAAGGAATTTCATTATCCAATTACAGAGAGAGAGCGCTGAACTGGAATTCATTAAGGGTATGTCTATACTACAGTGTTATTTCGAAATAGCTTATTTCAAAATAGTTATTTTGAAATAGCTTATTTTGAAATAACACGTCTAGACACAAAATGCAATTCAAAATAGCGTTTTGCTATTTTGAAATAGCGCGTCCACACTGCTAGGACGCTGAATCACGTTTAAGGCTGGCCGGAACCGGTTCTGGCAGGGCATCAGGCCAGGAGTTACCTTGTGTGGCTGCTGTGCTTAAAGGGACCCCCCGCCCTCCCCCGGACAGCCGGTTCTAAGGTTTCCCTGCTTGCTTGCCTACCTCGCTGAGGGACAGCAAAGCATTTTTTTCTCTGCGTGCTCTGGTTGCCCTCTCTCAGGACACCACAGCACTCTGCAGCATGGAGCCGGAGCCACCCCTGGTGCTTCTCCTGGACATGTTGCTGCAAGCCTGGCTGCACGTTCTGCAGGCAGTAACAGTCTCCCTGGTGTGCCCCACTGGGGGCTTGTGCCTCATTCCTCCCTCACATCCTTCCACTTACCCCTCCCTAACCCCCCTTCCTGCTGTGCAATAAAAGACACATGTTCATTACAACAAAGCCTCTTTATTGAACAAAGCTGGGGTGGGGGAGGGAATGAAACTGAGGTGAAACTGGGGAAAGAAGGTGGGAGAGGGGAGGAGGGAGGGTGAGAGAGGGGAGGGAGAAACCTGGGGGGAGGAAGCTGGCAGGGGGAGGCAAGGGGAGGAGAAGCTCAGGGCTCAGGATTGGGGGTCTTGCTTGCCCAACTGTCTCCTGGCACCATGTATGTGGGGGCTTCAGCGTCCCTCAGAGTGTGGGGAGGGGGAGAAGGAATGGGAGGAGGAGTGGTAGCTGGGGAGGCAGCAGGGGCTGGAGCAGCAGGAGGCAGCAAGCTCTGCCCCAGGGTCGATGACCACCTGGGGGGCACGGACCATCCTGCCCCCCAGGATGTGGTCCACGGCATCAAAATAGGGGCTGGGGCTTGGGTTTGCCCCTGGTTGGGAGCTGCCCCCTGTGGCCCTGGCATATGCCTGTCGCAGCTTCTTTATTTTCATGCGAACCTGCTTCTGGGTTCACAATGTGGCCTGCGGTGGCCAGGCTGGCGGCCATCTGTCTGTAGGTGGTTGCATTCCTCCATTTAGTGTGGAGATCATGGACATTGGAGGCATCCCTCCAAACCTGAATTAGGTCCCTGATCTCTGCACTGGACCAGGCAGGCGCCTGCCTTTTCCGGCCCCTAGCAGGCTCCTGGGAGCTGGCAGACTGGTCCTGGGGAGCGGTGGAGGGCTGGCTGGTGCTGGCTGCCTGGCTCATGCTGGGGCCACTGGGTCAGGTGCAGTGACTGCTGGCTCTGGGCTGACAGGCTTGGAGCTGGCACAGGCACTGTGGCCAGACTCAACCCCTTTAAGGGCTCCGGGGAATGGGGGAGGGAGAGGAGTTTTCTTGGTTGTGCCCAGAGTGGCCACCAGAGCACCCTGGGAAGGGCTGGAGACCCCCTATTTCGAAATAAGCGTCTACACAGCACTTATTTAGAAATAGCAATTTTTAAATTGGTGCTATTCCTCGTGGAATGAGGTTTACCAATTTCGAAATAAGCCTTCCGCTATTTCAATTTAATTTTGAAATCGCGGTTTGGCTGTGTAGACACTGGTAAAATTATTTTGAAATAACGGCTGTTATTTCGAAATAACTTTTCTGTGTAGACATACCCTTACAAATTTGACATTGCTAAGCTGGGCTTGAATAAAGACATTAATTCTTTCCTCTGCCTTTGACATTTGCATTTTCACATCAAAAGCTATGAATGGGACACATCCAGACTTTTTAATTAGCTTCATTAACCAAGGCCTACAACTGACATATCCAATATCTTGGATTCTGTCATTTCCATTCCATCTCATCTGATGAAGTGAATTTTACCCATGAAAGCTCGTGATCCTGTATATTTTTGTTAGTCTCTAAGGACTACTCATTATTTTTAAAGTTCCAGATTAACACAGCTACCCCTCTGACACTCTCTCCCCCATGTAATTCTTTCTCACACTTCCACAGCTGGGATCACTAGTAGTAATTAAGTCACCAGATCAGGATCAGCTGGGGGATAATTTGTGTCACACAGGCAAGGCTAAATCTGACTCCCTTCAAAGGGCCAGCCAGCCTGTGACAGTACTATAACATGGCTCTCCTAGACTAACAAGAGAAAGGTCAGGAAAGGAGCGTTTTCCCTACTAACATACCCACTAGGAATCCATTGGGGGGAGCCTGGTAGCCAAATAAGTTAAACAGCCATGAAAGATAGGGGACATCTAGGCTATGTCTACACTGGCGGGATCTTGCGCAAGAACGGCCGTTCTTCCGCAGAGTGTCCACACTGCCCGCCCGCTCTTGCGTAAGAAGATTTACAGTAAGGCGTGGTAAGACAGGGCTTCTTGTGCAAGAGCTACCCTCTTTTCTAACAAGTGTAAGCTCTCGCGCAACAGCTCTTGCGCAAGAGGGCTGTGTGGACGCGCGGCAGGGGTTTCTTGCTCAAGAAAGCCCTATGGCTAAAATGGCCATCAGCGCTTTCTGGTGCAAGAGAGCTTCCACACTGCCATGGATGCTCTTGTGCAAAAGCACATGCCAGTGTGGATGTGTTCTTGCACAAGAACCCTTGCACAAGATGTTCTTGCGAAAGAACCCGCTAGTGAAGACATAGCCCTAATGTATGCAGTTTTACATAGATATTCCTCTGTTTAGGAGCTCTAAAAATGAATAGTTAAAACACTTAGCAACTCCCAGAGTTTAATGGACTCAGGATCCCTATGAGCAATGAAGCATCTTTATACCTGCCAATATGCTGTGTATCATGTCATTTTACAAATATTTAGAGGGAAATGCATGCAGTCCAATAAACACAGGTTCCCCAGCACTCATTTACTGATTAAAATAAAACTATCATAAATTAATGTTTGTCATAACAATTTTGCTGGCTTTCCCCCCTTAGGTGCATATAATTTTATCCTGAAAAGAAAAGATTGTAGAATCCCTTTTGATATAAGATATATCAGAAGAAAGAAATGGCTGAAAAATGCATGTGAGAATGAGAGGGAGTTTGACTACTTTGTCACCAGACTATCTCTTTCGCTTTGAGAATGGGGACAGATTCCAATAATTTTACTCATATAGAAACAGTTTCAATGGGATGACTCATAGTGCAAAGAGCTATTTGGAGTACATCCAGTCAAACTAGTGTTATGGTTCATTCAGCCCCTGCAAATTCTAGGTACACGAGTGCAGTTAGCAAAACTTTCCTATCCCAGGAGACCATCCTGGCTACAGCAATCTTGCAGCCCACTGGAATGAAGGAGGGCCACTCATGTGGCCCAGCCTAGGTTGCCCATTGCTGTTTTTCATACTAGACTTGACAGAACACAACAGACATTCTGTAAAGAGCAATACAGGTTGCACCTCCAAAATTTGGGACTCTCTGGTCCAGCAACATCTGTAGCCCAGCAAGGACCATGGATGTTGCTGGTCAGAGTCCCGGCAGCTGGGAATGGGGCCCACTGGGAACTCAGCAGTAGGAGGGCTGGTGGGTTGGCTGCAGCAGGGCTGAGGCAGCTGGGAAGCCCCAGGCCGAGCAGGTTGCAGAGGGGGACAGGAGTGGCAGGAAAGCCCAGGGCTGGACTAGCTGCAGAGGAGCTGGACTGGCTGCAGAGGGGCCAGCAATGTCTGGGAAGCCTCCAGCCGGATCAGCTGCAGGGGGCTCCCGGTCAGGCTGGCAGCTAAGGGGCCAGGAGGCTGCAGCTGGACGTTCCAACCAGGCGGGAAGGTACAACCCCAGTGGAGGGTGGGAGGCAGTGGCTGTGAGCTGACGGCAATCAGGGAAGATTTGATCTCCCCTAGCCCAGCAAACTCTCTGGTTCAGGACCACTCAGGTCCTGATGGTGCCAGACTAGGAAGGTTCAACCTCTATTGCATTGCCAGGAGATGGACTGGATGATCTTGTAGGTAACTTCCATTTCTAAACTTATTCATAGATTCAAGGCCCTCTGTGATCATCTAGTCTGACCTCCTTTATTACAGAAGCCATAGAACTTCCCCCAATAATTCACAGAGCATATTTTTTTAGAAAAAACATCCCATCTTGATTTGAGTAGTATCAGTGATGGAGAATCTACCACAGCCCTGGCAAATTGTTCCAATGGTACATTACCCTCACGGTTAAAAATGTACACTTTCTTTCCACTCTTACTTTGCATAGCTTTACCTTCCAGCTGTTGGATTGTGTTACTCTTTCTCTGCTAGATTGAAGAGCCTTTTCTGGACCCTCTCCAATTCATCAACAGACTTTTTGGATTGTTGGCACCAGAACTAGACCCAGTATTCCAGCTATGGCTGTGCCAGTGCATGCCAAACTCAAAGGCAAAATAACCTCTTTACTCCTACTTGAGATTCCTGAACTTATGCATCCCAGGATCATGTTAGCCCTTTTGGCCACAGTGTTGCACCAATACTTTATGTTCAGCTGCCCATTACAATCCCCAAATCTTTTTCAGTCACTGCTTCCCAGGATAAAGTCGCGCATAACGTAAGTCTGATGTTTAAAATTCCATAGCACATAAAGTGTATTAAGATCTATAAGACTTTGCCAGTCTCTTCAAGTGGAATGGGACTGGGGCCTAGTTTTGTAGCATACAAGGTCTGTGTGTAACCCTTCCTTGAACTGTGTAATCATCTTCATAGTGCATGTGTGATTATATATAATTTTAAAATCAAAACATAAACATAAGTGTCTCTGTGGAGCTGAGCAAAACTGAAATAAAATTAAAAAACAAAATAATACACATTGCTGTAGTAATTTGAGGGTCAGTAACATGGAGTAAGTAGGCCTAAATAGAGGCCTGTAACATGAAAACAGCAACAGGCCTAGAATCTAGTAAGCAAGACTTTGGTTCAGTAACACAGGAGCCAAGAAAGAGACCCTACTGATAACTGTAATTGTGTAAGTTAGGTAGAGCATGGAAGGACACAGGGAGGCACTGCGTACAGACTGTAAGCCAAAGGGGAGTAGCGGAACATCTTAATAAGAAATGTCTTGGTACAAAGACTCCCCCAAAACTAATGTACATACCGACCTAGGTTCAGGACCAGGTCGAGATTGACAGCATGAAGGATAGTAAGTAAGCCCCCCTTCCATAAGGTGAGGGGTGGTAACTAGGCAGCAGAGGGTGGCAACCTGGTACGTAAAGAAATGATGTAAGTTGTTTGTACCTGTCTATAAAAGGACACCGCAGAGGGTGCTCTCCGGCCGACCTTGGGGGGGGGGCACACTAGGCGCCTGAACGGCAGGTGTCATTGCCTAAACTTACAGAATGCACAGTAGCTTAACTCTGACTAACTGCTGTTAATATCTGTTATATGGCAATAGGCCTGCCCGGTGTTGGTACCTTGTCAACACAGGCCATAGTGCCCAGTGGTGTAACATTGTACTGATCTCTGTTACCAACTGGTAGAGCTTCGCATTTGACAATAAACCTGCTCGACTGATTTCAAACTTTGCCTGCATCTGTCATTTCCGGGGCCTCTCAGAGATCTCCTGTGTTGACCCAAGTGCACGGGGTCTAACACTCTAGATAAAGGGAGCACCGATTGTTACGCACGCAGCCAAAAGTTTATCATCACCGACGGAGTAGAGGTCCTGTCAGGAGCGCGCCAGGACGACCCTGACCAGACGATGCTGACACTGACAGTTCAGACCACCGAAGGTGCCAAGGTACAGAACACCGAGGTACGACAATTGCATTATGTGACAGGGCGCCCTCGCCCCGCCCCCCTCTTGAAGCTGGCCGTGGCACTCGGGGACGAGCACCGCGGTGCACCGAAACCTTGTGGTGCATGCTCGAGTGGCCCGGTGAGATGCTTAAAAGCGGCGCCAGCATGCTTGGAGGGGGAAGCTGGCAGGAACCCAGAAGCAACGGGCGACTGGCTGTGGAGCAAGGGAGTAGCATCCCAGGAGGGGATGGGGGAAGGTGAGAGGAGGAGAAAGGGAGAGGCAGGGGAGTGCCTGGCGCCTGGGGGAGTGGGGCTGTGCGGAAGGGAGCCAGACCCGCCGGGAGGCCCAGAGACAGAATGCGGCCAGAAGGGGTGTGGCCAGAGGCAAGGGCGATGGGAGAGACGCCCCACACAGAGGCAGCCCCAAGGGAGTACTAAGCTTCCCGGGGCCAATGGAGCTCGGGGCAGGTGGGCAAGCTGCAGGACTGGCGCCGGTCTCCCCTGTAGTGGAGGACTTGCAGGTGAGCGACAGAGCCAGGAGCCTGGGGGCCACTGAAGCCAGTCATGACACGGGAGCCTCGCAGACAAGGATCCTATCTTGGCCCAGCGACAATGGATGAGAGGCAGAGGTGAGGCGTGGAAGCCACGGTCGAGGGTGGAGCAGATGGCAGAGTGCACAGCGTGGTAGGAAACAGCCCAGGGCAGAGGAGAGCTTGCAGTTGCCGGGGATAGCACCAGAGCCAGTTCCATCAACCATCCTGAAGGACTAGTCCCTGTCCTGAGGGTCCTGGGCCGGGGCCCAGTGGAATGAGTGGAACCGGGCCCCCTATCCCATCTCCGCCAACAGAGACGCATGCAGAGCTAGGCTGAGACTAGCAACAACAGACTATTTGACACGAACCTCTGCCTGCTCCGCTGTGGTAGGCTGGGGAACGAAGCAGGAGTCGGTCCCGTACGCAACAGCTGCCAATGGGAGGCCTGCAGGCAGGAAAGTGGGCAGCCCTGTAGACCGCGACCCCCCCGGACGCCAGCAATAAGCCTCATAGCCAGGGATTGGGCCTCGCGACCACCAAAAACAGGGCTAGAATAACTTGGGCTGGCGTGCTCCCTCTGCCGCGGGAGGGTTCACTACCCCACAAGCATCCATAGGCCACTAGTGCCATTGACACATTACATGAGGAAAGTTATTCGTCATTTTTTTGAAGACATAGCAATTACTCCCACATAGAGATGGGTCATCCCAACCTGTCAAATTCTGTTATTTCACACAGTTTTCTTTTTTAGGGCACAATGACCACCTGAAACAACATGTTCCGTGAGTAAAACAAGAGGAATGTGTGTGTATTTGTGTGCACTTGCAAACAAGATGTATTGGTGGCATCCAAGCTGAACTAACAAGCAGAAGCGTGCTTTTCCTAACGTTTGCCATTTTAAGCTATCTGTGAAATTGGGAGTGAGTATGGAGAATTTACTCCAGCTACAGTGTTTTATTACTTGTAGCTATTTTGCTTTACCACAGTTAATATTGGTTAAAGAAAGCTGGCTTGCTGACCTAGTTGCAACACCCAGCAGAACATTTCACACCCAGTTACTAACATTTTGCTCCTTTGTTCTGCAGAAGTTTGGGGGGCGTAGCTGAGCTACAATAGTATGTGGAGCTTCTGGTGGATTGGGAGGGTCCATACCTAAAGGGTCCACACCAGCTCAGGTTTAAATCAGGATCACCTGATTAGGTGAAGTCAAAGCTTAGCTCCTATAAGCTGGTATCCTAAAATTTATATCCTCTTTCCTTTGAATTTGTATGGTGTGAAATTTTTGCTGCCTGTTAATTGTTGAATTATAATATCATTGGCATCCTGACTGGACTAACCAAGTAGCACCAATGTGTGATATTACCACCATTGGCTGTTGGTTTATTTTGGATGCTGTGCAGTGCCATTGTCAGCCTTAAAGACAGTCCCTACCACAGAGAGCTTCAAAACAAGACAGAATCATGTAGAGGGCCACTGGTTAAATCCAAAGTGGTTGCAATTCCTCCCCCCAAAGCAGACTGGCAAAAGGAAAACCAAGTGATTTGAGGGGTACCAAGCTTGTTTGTGTACAATGATATTTTTTGGTTTTTAAAATTTAGGACCAGTGTAATATGGTGATGACTGAAAGTGGGTAGAGGAAGACTGATATGTAGAGATGTACCCAAAACCAATTTACTGCATCAAGGAAAGATCTTAGTGGAACCAACAATTGTAACATGTCTTGGATGATTTCTATGTGGGCTTATGAATTATGCAGCTAATGATAACATGAATCACAGGAACTTATGGTTGTTTGCAAGTCTAGATGTCACTTAAAGCTCTCTGCAATCCTGCTTATACCCATAACCATTTATCCAGCCAGAAAACAATTTTTTTTTTTTTGGTAAGTGACTATAGCATATTTTAAAATGACCCTAAATCACTCAGGGAGGGCGACAAGAATTATCAAAGGACTTTTATATCCAGTTCTCAAGCATCGTTCTTTCCTGAAGAAAAACAGCTCAACATTTATTTCTTTAGCTACCAAGAAATCCCTTTCTTAGTCTTAGTTTGGTGCACTTAGGACAGTTTTTTTTTAATGATAAAAGTTTGATAAATATGTGTGAGGTATTGGAGTTAATGAAAGTGTTTGCCGTGTGAAATGGATGACTTCCAAACACCTACAGCCACTATGGCAGTGCTCAACTCTTTTACAAGGCTCTACTTGATTGCTAAGGAATTTCAGACAGGATAGGACAAGCATCACAGCCTGGATTCTCTCCCATATATACTTTAGTGTTTGTGCTCACTGCCCCTCAAGTGAATCTAGCCTCAATGATGGGAGTCATCCTGCAAAACACTTGAGCAGCACAGAGTGTTTGTATGAACAGTGTAGAGTTGTTGAGTCCCACTGCATTGCTAGCACCAGCGTGACTCAATCTTACTTGCACGTTAGAACAGGGCAGATGGAGTTTAAATACTACTTACCTTGAGCTAGAGACTTGTGTGTGGACAGAAGTTCCGTTAAGGGTTGAAGACAAACTGTAAGACAGAGATTTGGGATGTTTAATTCCACCCAAATGTGATAATGGAATTTAAATCCACCATTTCACTGTTGGATAACATAGACTTGCTTTCCAAAAAGAAACAATGAGGAATAAATGTCTTTTCTGCGGAGTCATGCAAGGAATCATCCCAGTATTACAGCATATTGAAAAGTCAAACTTTAAGTTTATACTAGACTTTTTGCTGAACAAAGACACAATCAAGACTCACATGATTTCTTCCAAGTTTGGCATTTTCCATTTAAAGAGCCTTCCCATTATTGTGTTCACTGAAATTGACATGACTAAGTGTTTCAAGGCACTCCCAATGTACTTGAATATGTTCTGGTTGAAACTTCATTGAAGACCTCTGATGAACTAAATTGCCACTGGTCTTCTGGTTTCTCTCCTTTTTGCAATGAATTCTGGTTTTGCCTTTGATCAGCTCTAAGAACTTTTATTTTGTCCCCCTCCTCTTTTGCCCACCTGCAATATGTTCTTTTCCCTCTTCTCTGACAAAATATTATATTTCTCTGTCTTTCTATTTATATTCCATCTGAAGTAGTGTTCTCTCTCATGGTATTTGACCCTCAGGCATTTGAATCACTACATGAAGCCTTTCATGTCTTGGTTCTTGGTGCAAAGCCATTCAGCGATCTATGAAAACAATTATGATCTGATTGCAATTTGGTGGTCTTCATCTTCTATTTAAACTCCATTATAACAGGTGTCCATATGCTAAAAATCACATTTAGCCTTTTTTGGTACTCTCAGTCGACAAGTCAAGGACTGAAAGAGAAACATTTTAGTTAAGTCAAGATTGTGCATAGACAGGACCAGCGTTCCCTATAAGCTGTGCATTTGTGCAGCCACACAGGAGAGAGTCAAATGCTACCCAGCTGATTAGCAGAGCACCCACAGCTAGGTTTTTTAATTTCTACTGGTGGTGCATATTTGCACATGCCTCAGTGCACATAAACATTTACTCTGCACATGGATGGAAAAAATCCACACATGGATGGAAAAATTAGAAGGGACACTGGACAGGATATAGGGTCTAGATCAGAGGTGGGCAGGACAGCCTTCATGGGCTCACCAATCCAGTGGATCCAGTCTGTGGCCACCCTGCAACTCCCCTACTCCCAGGCGAATCAAGACCCGGGGGATGTGGGAGCATGCAAAGTCTCCTGCCCCGCCAGGGGTGCACAGCATCAGAAGGAACCACAGGCTGTTTTAAAGACACTCATATCACTATATTCAAATCACATGGGGTCAGTGTTAGTAGTATGGTGAGCTTGTGTTGTAATTTTTAGGATCCTGTTCTTCAGTTATCATCAAGTGTCAGTCAGACTTCAATGTAATACTCAGTGATGAAGTAAGTTTTACCCATGAAAGCTCATGATATCATATATTTGTGAGTCTCTAAGGTGCCACAGGACTGCTGTATGTTTTTAAAGTCCTCTTACTAGTAAGTGATAAAACATTTCAAATGACATTTTCCTTATGAAGAGAAATAAACCTAAAAATAAATAAAATAAACCTAAAAATAAATATTTAAAATCATGAAAAAGTTCTCTTGTAATTTTAAAGCATAGTCATTTGAATTCCTTTTGGTACCTTCTATACCAGAGGTAATGGTGCTGAGGAAACTTTTAAAAAACCCATAAAGCCATATGTTCTGGGGTTTTTTTCCACACTATTGACATTTGATAGACATACCTGGTCTATTAATTGTGCATATAGAGATTTCACTCATTTTAATAAAAATATCACTATAGTTACTGTGATAATGCTCACTCTGAAACAGAACACACTCTGATAAATAGATCTGATGACTATATTGCTGTATAATGTCTCTTTAAACAAAAGCTAATGGTTGTAATGATTCTTTTATTTGATATTTACACAGCAAGGAATTGTGAATGTGTCAAAATTTCCCAGATAGTGTAAAAACACACACAAATCACTGAACTCAGAGTTAACAGGTTTTGTAATACTGTGACTTATGTTCCTGTTAAAGTCTTTACCATACTTCTAAGTTGTATACAAAGTAAAAAGTGTGGATTTCATTAGGAACTTGTAATTCCATGGCTGGAAAAAGTGTACAGGGTAGAATAATAGTTTTTTAAAAGTATGGATGAAGCCAAAACTGAAAGCAGTAGACAAGGCTGTGAGCTAGCATGATAATCTTAAAAAAGAGGTTTTTTTTCCAAATTCATCTGTTTATCGTAAGTTTTCATGACCATGCAAGCATTATTAAAAGACATTTGCTGGTGTGGTAGTTACTGGAATCATGACAGAAGCAACAAACCTGAGGAGAAAGCCAATTCTTTCAACCTACTTACTGTACAGTACACGCAATAAAACATATTTATAACATTTTGAAAACTTCACAGTTCCAGTCATCAAGCACTTTGTCAGTAAAGCCCAGTTTTATAGCAGATTTCAATTACATGTATGGTGGATTTCAGGACAGTTGCATCAGATCTTATGCACTGGACAAATCAAGAGGATAATCAGACTTGATGAAGTATGCAACTGGGGAGATTGTGGTTCTGCTCAGAGTTATTTTCCTTCATCTCCATCCACTTGAGCATGGGATAATTTCAAAGACTATGCAGCATTGGTATAAACATCGCTGCACTAAACTACACATAGAATTCAGATTGTCCAGAAACAGTATTGTGTGGATGCTGAAACTGCATATTCTGGGTGCCTAGGGGCATGTTAGCATATTGATTTTTTTCCATGCATTGTATTAGAAAAGGCAACTGAGGTTGAGCATCACGATTTATTGATTTACTTATTTTACATGAGACAGCAACAATTTTTGGCTATTCAATAGAGAAGACAAAATGCCAGAAATGTAAAAATTGGAAACTTTTTCCAGTTTCATAGTTTAAAAATGGATTGTAGTATTTCGAGAACATTTGTTAAATGGATGGAAGAAGATACTGAAAAGGATTCGGGAATTGGTGATTTGACCATGTTTTGGTAAACAAACCAAATGGTGGACAAAAAAAGAAACTTTTAGGTTTGATGCAGGGGTGGGGAACCTAAGGCCCAGGGGCTAGATGTGGCCCCTGGCTTGCCTGAATCTGGCCCCCCAAGGCTCGTCCATCCCCTCCCAGCATTGGGGAGCCTGCTGGTGTTCCAATCTCCCTCTGCCCGCTGTCTCGTCACAGGGCTGGAGCACACAAAATATATTAGCCTGGGCCCCCCTAAGGCTCTGGTGTGTAAGGGGAATGTAGAGAATGTTTTTCTCCTTCTCAGCCGGGGCCGCATCAGTGAGGAGTTTTGGGCTTGTTTGGTTGGTTGGTTTTTTTGGCTTCTCACTTGTGTGCTGTCCCCAATTGATTTTTCTGCGAGTCAGGAGCCCCTGACCCAAAAAAGGTTCCCCATCCCTGGTTTAATGCATCCTGCTTGAACTTTGGATCTTGTAAAACCACAATACGATATCCTGCCAGTCCTTTCTGAATACAACAGTATAACAAAAGTGAGCCAAATAGTATGATCAACTACCGGTCTAGACATAACATTTCTACTTTTTTTCTGTCCCAGTGCTCACCACACAAATTCTTGGAATATACTAACAGTGACAGGACTGAAAACACTTGCAGAGAGGTGGAGAATCCCTGTGTAACAACTTCATCAGGTTGTCTGTGCCAGGTACCAGTTGTTCATAGGATTTCTGTATAGGAACAGGCACAATGAGCAGTTGAATAAAACTATGTGTTCTCAAGGGGCAAGCAAGAATAGTATGGTACTCTAGGAAAAGTATTTTATGCAAACCAGTTTAGGACTCTTAATCTCACTGAAAAATGCTAACTGTGTGGACAATAAAGATGTGAGTGGTTTTGTCCTTGATTTCTTGAAATGCATTACCACGAGAACAAGGACAAGAAGGGGTTCCCAGAAGTTACCTACTTGGCCATGTCCTTAGAGATGGTTTTCTATACCTCTTTATTCCAGTGATCTTTGGACAGGGCTTCCAGCACTTTTGCTTCTCCCTAGTGGGTGAAAAGATCCAAGAATTCTTCATGACTCCATGTGGCTGAACAAGGCATTGTGTAATGCTTCTATAACAACACTGCTAGAATGCTGAGGGGTGCAACTTTACAAGCCAATAGAACCATCCTCTTTCCACCAGCATTTGGTCAGTATGACCCCAGAGCAGTGGAGGGCCCATGGATAACAGATGGACTTGTCATCCTATATAGCAGGGTGAGACAGCAGTTTGTATTTTACCATGCTGGGGCGAATGAGAGATGTGTGCATGTAAATGGGTACAAGAGGAGTGTGTCTGAGACACTAGTTACCCCATTCCTCACTTTCAGGGAAAGTGGATGGCCAAAAAAATAACTGAAGCAACCAATGGGAGAAAGGAAGATTGTCTTTGGGAGCAGTTCATGTCTGGGAGGATAAAAGCATAGGGCCAGCCCCAACCCACATAGGAGTCTTGTAGAGAGAGGGCAGGGTACAAGACACCCCTCTCCCACTCAGTAAAGATAGGTTGGGGTTATTAGACCAACCTGGGTGGATGAAGAGAGTAAATTAGTTGATGGCAAGTGACTAAAAAGGAGGCTTCAAGCCCAGTCAGAGAAGGGAGCTACTGGAGGAGATGTTGCCAAGAGGGAGAAGTCAGCCAGATCACCCTCACAACCCCCACTCCACCAGAAGGAGCACTGTGAATGTGAAACCTGAGGGGTGAACCTGACTTTGGGGAGCTGAAAGATATTTAATCCATTATTAGATCCAGGAGACAGGGGGAATATTGTTCCATAGCCCTTGTCTGTGACTGGATTATTTTGGGAACTTGGAGGGAAGTTCGTACAGGGCCACTCCAGGCTACAAGGCAGCACCTGACACAGCACCTCACTATGATGCACAAGAACAGTAGTCCACATTAACTCAATATTAATGAACTTACTCCACCTTCAGTGGCTTGGAGAATATGTAAGTAGCCAGTTGGTATGCTTTAAAATTGTGTAGACACAAATACCTTTAATGAACGCTAACTTAAGTTAGTGCTAACCCCTGCCTTCTCCCCTGTACAAACAAGTCTTACATCAGCAAATGATGATGATGGTGTCAGCTGGGGAAAAAGGTGAGGTGCGGGAGAGGAGGAGAGCAGTACATGATCCACTGTATGAGAATTAATAGTCAAAACAGATGACAAGAGAAATCCCTGTCCATTGATTGGCTATCCAAAGGACGAAAAGAGTTTACCACAATATTGAACCTTAAAGAGTCAAATGTCTATTTTATGAACTAATTAGGTTGAGAATTTCATAAAACTGAGCACCTCAATTACAGTAAGCATGGTGCATAAGCCACGAATGAATTATTCACCATCCATTAATTAAACAAAATTTAAGAATCTTAAGAACCTGTCGGGGGGCAGGTGGAGAGTTGAGGCTCTGAAGTTGATTTAACAATGTCCGATTCCTGTGCCAACTCATTTGTTGTTTCATCTCTATCCAGGTGTTCAACAATCTCTGCTTTCTTTTTAAATTAAAAACATTAAGCACAGTTGTCTTACGTTTCTCTGTCATTGTGGAAAAGAACATTGGCGACCTCTCTGAGGCATACCTTATCTGATAGGTGCTTTCATCAGAGTGGGGGAAGGTCAGTAGTACCCCCACTCTGAGCACCTGACCTCTGCTCACATCCATAGATGGGAACCTCATTGATCAAGTGACAGCAATGGTTCATGTAACTGGTCATTCATTGGCTGAGTCTTGATTAAAGCAGGGTTCTACTGCAGAAGGCCTTTGAAGTACTTGAGGCTTGAAAAAGCATGTCAGTGTGTTGGATTGCAAATGATAGCGTCCCAGAGTCTGAACAAGTTGCTTCATCCTGATATGAAAAGAAGGGGAGAGGAGTACAGCCTTAAATTATATTTCTTTATATTTGTTTTCCCCCCCCCAAGGCTCTAACTGGAGACAAGAAGATTGCAAAATATTTTACCATGTTCAGCCATGATTGTTCCCAGAGGACAAACTTCCCAAACATTAAAAAGTTAGGCTAAACACTGAGTAAAACTGCACAATTACCACCAAAACATTTCATCAGAATGGAGAATATGATTTTCTGGAAATCACTAGATACAGAACACAGTCCAAACTACATGGTTTGATATGAGAGGCACTCAAATGAAGGACAGATGTGGTCAGATCTCTCAATTTGGGATCAAATGTTAGGTGGCTGAATCTCTGTTTCAAGGAGTAAAGTTCCTAGCATTGCTAAACGTTCTAAAAGCACTTTGCGAAAAAAATTCAAAAGTGACCAGTGTGAAATTTTGATCAGAATGTTATCATTATACTCACTGTGAACATGTATAATTTACTCCATAAGGTACTAGGCAGAGGAGAATCAGGCCCTGGATTTGAACTTCCCCCAGGAGGGGCAGGATTTTCACCTACTAATGTGAAAAGTACTTTTTTCGGTAACCTGTTTCCAAGTGGAGTCCTGTGATACCTCGAAGACTAACAGATTTATTTGGGTATAACATTAGAAGCATCTGATGGGAACTGATCCAATATTAGATGCATCTAATGAAGTGGGTTTTACCCACAAAAGCTTATGCCCAAATAAATCTGTTAGTCTTTAAGGTGCCACAGGATTTCATGTTGTTTTTGCTGACACAGACTAACATGGCTACCTCTCTGAAACCTGTTTCCATGTAATGTTTTAAGAGTGAAGACTCTTAGGGTACATCTAGACTACAGAGCTTTTCTGGGATATCAGAGGTATCCCGGAAAAGCTCTGCTGTGTTCAAAGAATGAGTCTGCTTTTTCGAAATTATTTTTGGAAAAGCAGAGGTGTTTTTAGGCATCCCTGTAAACCTCATTTTATGAGGAAGAAGGGATGTTCTAAAAGAGGTTTTTTTCCCAATATTTGGCCCCATGTAGACGGGCCAAATGTCGGAAAAGCCTCTTTCGGAAGAAAAGTGGAAAGATATGCAAATTGTGGTTTGCAATTTGCGTATCTTTTTCCAACTTTTCTTTGTAGTATAGACACAGCCTTAGTAATGAAAAGGGAAGGGAGAAAACCTAAAACTATACCATTTATTAACAATGAATTACAAAAGAAACAAATATAGAAACAATAATGTAAAAATATCTGTCTAGGTTGCTCAGTTAATATGTTGGACATACCTGTAGCATGGGAAAGTTCATTCTTCAGAGATACTGCATATGATTTCTGTGCTAACACCAGAAAGTCATGATTAACTGGAGTGCATGAAAGTTTTGTTTCATTCTGCCTCCACTTTTCCTTTAGCTCTCCAGCTCCCTTTCCTTGGAGGAACTGGATCAAAGTATGTTCATCCTTTGCCTTGGACCACCTCATTGTCTTGATCCCTGGAATAATGAAGTTTATTTTGCCTCAATAGTGGTTGTACCACTTTACTGTTATTACCATCCCATACATTTAGAGACTGCATCATCTCAATTTCCCAACCCCCGCTTCCCAATCTCTGCAAACCAGATCAAGGCTTTTCTTTATTTAGAGCTATTGAAGGCCCATTATTAAAGGTGCTATAGTCCTTTATCAGTAAGTAGAGTAGCAGACCATTTCCTTCTACCCCTGGTCACAAAAATAGTAGTTATTAGAAGCATCTCTCTCCTGCTTTTGATATGAGTGGCCTTCTCTCTCAGAGAACATAATTGAAAGTCCCTTTTTTCTAATTCATAACTTTCAGTGCCTTAATGTTTTGTTTCCAGAGGAGGAAAAATTGCCATTACAAAAATTGCATATTATGTCACAGGGCCTAATTCACATTTTTGCCAGTCATAGGAGTTGTGGAAGGATTAGGCCTGTTTGTTTGGGACTTCCTATACCTACATCTAGGCCCTTTAGCCTCCGGTGCCCGCTTGCTTATCTGACACCATTAATGTTGATGATAGTTTTGCCCATAGGTGTGAACATTAGGAGTGGGGAGGGTGGGGAAGGGAGAGAATGTTGCAGCACCACCAGGTTTTCGATGTGGTCCCAGTTGCCAGCCTATCTTCCCCTGGTCCCAGCTACCAGCCCCCCAGCTCTGTTCCTGGCTCCATGCCTGGCCCCAGCTGGGGAGGGGGAGAGTAGAGGCAGACAGCGGAAAAGGGGGCTGGCTTTCAGTGCCCCACTGTTAAGTGTTCCAACAGCACTGATTTTGCCACCGACATACTGCCACTTCAGTATGTACAAGATCAAGCTCTAAGAAAACAGTTAATCGCTCATTCAGTTTCAAATTCTGTACATCAAGAACATAGTTACTATCAATGTCTGACCCTATCTGCAATCATGAATTAATACAATTGCTGTACACAGCATCTAAAAAAAACAGTGGGGCCCATGTTTCCACAGAAGGCCTGTCTTCAGCAACACAACCCAATAGTCTTAATATTTAAAAATTGTTGCTGGTCAGCAAACCTCATAACATGTCAAAGTGTTGTCGCATATGCTATATAATGGGTACTTTCTGCTTCATTGCAACTAGAATAATTATTATTCATAACTAAGTTTAGCAGATTTGGTCATGTCTGATTTTGATCAAGAGGCCCCAGTTCTTTAGGCCAAATTATGGTATCACACAGTAAGTTAAACATCCCCAGATGGTCTTTGTTGCATTTTAGCATTATAAGTATTTTACAGCACTGTCATAATTCTGTTAATCTTGGACTGCACAAATGTTGCGTTTAAGATCCAGGTTTGTAAACAGTCTAGGTGGAATCACAAGGGGAACATTTTGGAAATATGCACACTTAGACCTGGCATGTGTGTAAAGCACTCTGATTTTGAATAAATTATATCCCCATGAACTACCCAGCTGGAACGTAGATGATGCTTTTTGTGGTTATCCACAACTCCTCTGTGGAGATTCTGGGAAGAAAAACTAATAGTACTCTTCCAGATATTTTGAAATGTCACCTACAACTGCAAGAGAGAGGAAAAAGTTTACAGAGAAAGTAAGCCTTCACTTTTTTGGACTAACAATAAGCAATGGTAACCTAGTTTCTGGGAAACTTTAGTCATCAAGAGGGCAGTTTGATTAAACTCATTTAGCCATCCATTTAGAATTCCATTATACCCAATAATGTATATACTACAATGTGTAGGGAAATATATACAATGCATTGACAGAGAGCTAAGCACCCCCCCAAAAAGCAAATTAATCACTAAGAACTTGAGCATACACAAACGGGGCAGCAGGCTTATAGCATACAATTATTCCTCTATATATACATTTTTTTTCCTGTTGTACAAGCCTACTTGAAAGTAGAGTCTCAGCGTCTTGCTTACTTGCACTTCAACCAGAACCAACAGCAAAACTGAGATCTGTCTGTAGATCTGTCTATAACATGTAGTACTTGAGCAACAGACCAATTAACCATTTTTTCTATATAGCTTAGTTTGTTCACTTTTCTATATAATCAGTGCAGGGTTAACAGGCTTTCATGGCCAGAGAGAGGGGGGTTGGTGAGCATAGCAAGCACAGGGCGCAGCCCCTTAGTATATGTATAATGTTGTAAATGTTTTTAAATGTAGGAGATAAACTTTATTTCCTATCGTGAAAGGTAAAAGGCCAAAAAAATTTGTGCGCACAATTTGGAAATCTATGCTATATTAAGTAAGAGGCCTTACTTGACATAGAATATATTACCACTGAAAAAAAGTGTAAAAAAAAAAGTGGTACAAGGGATGTAATACTAATGGTACAGCGTAAGAAAGGTAACAAGGGCCCAATGCCATGAAGTTAAACATGAAAAGTACTCAAATGGCATGGAAGAATGCTTGTTTTCCCTCCTCAAATCCTGTTGCAAGACAATGCAAAGTCTGGAATGCCCCAAACTGCTGTTTGCACTTACAAATGCAGGTGTAACATCTGACAAAGAGTTATCACCATGCGGATTCACTCTGGGGAAACAGCTCATCTGAAGAAGGGGGTTGTGCCCACAAAAGCTCATAGAGTCACAGAACACAAGAACTGGAAGGGACCTCAAGAGGTCATTGAGTCCAGTCTCCTGCCCTCACGGCAGGACCAAGCCACCATCTAAGTCATCCCTGATAGATGTCTATCCAACCTGCTCTTAAATATCTTCAGTGATGGAGATTCCACAACCTCCCTAGGCAATTTATTCCACTGTTCAACCACCCTGACAGTTAGGAAGTTTTTCCTAATGTCCATCCTAAACCTCCCTTGCTGCAGTTTAAGCCCATTGCTTCTCATGCTATCATCAGAGGCCAAGGAGACACCCTTTTAGATACTTGAAAACCGCTCATGATACTGTATATTTATATTTTTGTTAGTCTCTAAAGTGTTACAGGACTACTCATTGCTTTTAAAGTCTCCAAACTGCAAAGTATGGTTGAGATTCTGGGCCACAGACAGTTTTTATTTTACCAGTGCTGGGGACGACAACTATTATGTGGTAGCTGAAGAGGACCATGTCTTTTAAGGACTCGGTGAATGTTGTTTTAATTGGCATATGTTCTGTGTTACACCCAAATGTCCTGTGGTGATACATGGAAAGATTTTTTTATATTGTAATTAAAATAAAAGCAAAGTTAAAGTTACCAACGGATGTTTTAAAAGGCAGAGTACATTTATAATGTGGATTTAAACACTGGCAGGCTGTGCCGGAAGTGAGCTTGCACCCCAAGGTTTGTACTTTAAGCCTAATATTAACAGTGATTCAAATATTATAACTACGGTGGCATTAGGCGTGAGAAAGAGAGCACCAAAGGACAAGAATATGATGCGGAAGAAACAAATGTCAATATAAAATAAAGACAAGCAGGGGAATGTAGAATTAACACTAATCCAAGCTCATCATCATCTTATGTTTCAGTTATTGAAGTGTCCTTTTCTCTGGCCTTGATAAATGCATTCTTGCCCTGCCCATATGCTGACATGAGTACTTAATGCCTGGAGGGAAGCTTCATTTCTTGGAGGACAGAATTAGGGAGATAAAGAGATCATTAAGCTGAGAACAGACTGTTTGTGCTAAATAAGTTAAGTAAATAAGTCAGCAGGTTAAAAAGACAGAATGTCTGAGTCAGCTAACATGAGAGGGAGAATACCCAGGAGTCACTTACTGACCATGGACAAGATAAGTCAGGAATGTGGAGATGAGATAAAGATTTAATTGAGTATGGATGATACATGGTCAGAGCATGCTGTACAAGGATTGGTTCCTGTAAAGTAACCAAGCCAATCTATAACCAGGTGATGTAATGTACATGAAAGAAGAGGTTTTCTGGATAACTTTTCATGTATGGTATGTATGCCCTATACCCACCCCCAGTGCTTGAGTCTGATCAACTCAGCGTGTCTATGGATATAAAGGAACCTAAATGATGAAAACTTGAGTCAAACTGAGATTTTTTGGATCCCAGAAAACTGTATGAAGTGCTCTCCCAGAACTGGACAAGGCATTCTGCATAAGCCAAGTGTAAAGGTCTCTGAGGGGATCCCAGCAATAGTTTCTGGAGAATTGCATCTTTGATCCTCGCTATGGTTTGCTCCAGGAACACCCTGCTGAGGTATCAGACCTGTAGCAGTCACCTCTGATCCAGGGCTGTTCCTACCAATAGGCAAAGTACACAGCCGTGTGGGGCACCATGGTTTGGTGGGGGACAAAATGTCTAGGAACGGCCCCGCAGGGACCTGTATCCCTTCTCTTTTTGGACCAGGATTTTAGGCTGCAGTCCTCTTTCACTGTGATTATTCCAAGCTTCCAGCTCCTGCTCTTTACTTTTGAAGGACAAAGACAGCAGTTTGCCGGTGACCCAAACAGCTCTTTCAAAAGCAGAGCACATTTATTTGAGAATGAAACTTTAGAGCAAAGCAAAACAAAAACCAGGATCTCAGGGCTTTACCATTAATTTACCCATCAGTCCCATTGCAGCAGCTCTGGAACTGAAAGTCAGGGCCATTTGCTGTGCCAAACTCAGACTATGAAGTTTAAACTGAGCCTTTTATGCCAAAAGCCTTTTTTTATTGGTCTCCTTCAGTCTCTGGTATCTGTTTGAACCACTATATGGAAACCTCCCCATGGCCCAGTACTTCTCTGGAGCTGTTTATAATCCCAAGACTGAAATCTCTCTCTCTCTCTCTCTCTCTCTCTCTCTCTGTTTACATATCCTATAGGAGCTGAGACTAGAATCCCTGCCTGACATAGAGCATTAATTAAGGGCATGTCTACACGAGGAAACTATTTCAAAATAACTAAATTCAGTTTAATAACTCCCGATATAATAAAATTGAAATAGAGTGTCCGTACTAAGGGGAAGCCTCAAAATTAGTACGAGGCAGGTTCCGTTAATATGGATGTGCTACCTCAACTTAGAGCCGCAGGAAGCACATTAGTTTGAAATATTTGAGGGGTGGGCAGTTATTTTGAAATAGCAGCACGGGAGTGTCGATGTTAATGCTATTTTTAAAGTAGTGTTATTCCCCAAGGAAAGCAGGAGTACAGATTTTTAAATAACCAGCCCATTATTTCAAAATAACGAGGTGGTAGTGTGGACACGCCCCTTATAAATTTGACCGAAGGGGGTTATTTTGAAATAACTCCCTACTGCAGACCAGGGCAAAGTCAACTACAGAACTCTCCAGCTATGCCTGTGTTATGCTCTGTCTCACCACATTATCCCCTCCAGCTTTCTGTGGGGTTTCCACAGAACACTGTCCTTAGTCCTCTCATTCCTCTACACCTTATCTCTAAGTGTTCACTCAATTAGCTGACTCACAGGTCACTGCTCTAACTCTTCACTCCAGATCACTCTCCTTCTGTCCAAAAGAGAAACTTTGCTCATCTCTCTGACTTCTCATAGATGTCTAGCCAAAGCTCAAGCTAAACATGGCTAAAACAATCGTTTTACCCCCTCCTACTAGCTTCCTTGATACCCACTTTCTTGATCACAGTCGACATAACTGAGGCCTCATCTTATACTCTGACTTAGCTCTGTCTCATCTAGGCCCTCACATCCAGGCTAACAAGTCTTGCAGATTTTTTTCTGCCCGCCCCCAGCCTTAAGATATTGCCATTCCTATGTGTCCACACATCTAAAGCATTTGTCCAAGCTCATTTTCAGCAGCTTATGTCTCATTTATTGACATGTCTTTTTCTCTGGCCTTGATAAATGCCACCTTACCCTGCCCATATCCAATCAGAATGCTGCCGCCAATGTCATTCTTCCAGTCAGTTGCTTTGGTCATGTCACCCCTTTCTTTGCATCCTTCCCGCAGCTCCCATTGGCCAGGAATGGCAAACTGCAGCCACTGGAAGCTGCGAGTAGCTGCGCCCACAGATGTGCACGTAAATAAAGTGCCTGGTGGCCGGCCAGGGGCTAACCCTAACAAACTGCATCTAGCCCATAGGCTGCTTATTGCCACCTTACAATACAGTGTAGTTTGACATTCTCAATCTACCGAGCAACACACACTCGGGCTATGTCTACACTGGTGGCTTCTTGCGCAAGAACATCTTATGCAAGGGTTCTTGTGCAAGAACTCTTGCGCAAGAAAATGTCCACACTGCCATGTGCGAGCTGTGCTTTTGCGCAAGAGCATCCATGGCAGTGTGGACGCTCTCTTGCGCAAGAAAGCTCTGATGGCCATTTAAGCCATAGGGCTTTCTTGCGCAAGAAATCCCTGCCAGCGTCCACACTGCCCTCTTGCGCAAGAGCTCCTGTGCAAGAGGGCTTACACGTGTTAAAAAACAGTGTAGCTCTTGCGCAAGAAGCCCTCTCTTACCACGCCGTACTGTAAATCTTCTTGCGCAAGAGCGGGCGGGCAGTGTGGACGCTTTCCAGAAGAACGTCCGTTCTTGCACAATAACCCATCAGTGTAGACATAGTCTAGATGTATTGTATCTCAGCATAAACCCTAACATATCAGATTCCTTACTCAACACATTTTTATTCTGTTCTTCTTAAATGCCAACTGCCTTATTTCATAACTACTTAAAATTATGTGTATTCATGTCTGAGTAAAGTATGCAGAAATATTTGTGGAAATTCAGTAAAGCAAACAGAAGTTGAGAGGTAAGTGTTTAGCTTTAATTTTTACTCTTTTCCTTTTGCCACTGAGGTGTTGACTTTCATGCTAAAAAAGATGTTTTTTATTGCGATATAACTAAGCACACTTGCTATCTTGCTGTAAAATCCTAGTAGGGATGAGGCAACTTTTAACCCATGGTTTATGGGGGGAAAAAATATGTGCCTTGCCTTCACAGTGAATGTATAGTTTGTTATTTATCTCACTGTAAAAAAACCCCCACACATATTTTAGCAGTGAAGACAAAAACTGAAGATCTTCTGAAATGTAGCCCTAGGAACTGGTCTAGAGTATGGGAGTGACAGAGAATTTTGTGCAGGTAACAGAGTCTTATCATTAATTTCAGTGTGGTTTGAATTGACCTTTATTGAGTAGTATGAAGAGGGCAGGGTGTGAACATTATAAACCCAGTCTCACAAGGAGCTGAGCACTTCTCATTGGTTTCAGTAGGCTCTCATAGTACCATTGGGAGGTGTTCTACACCTTGCAGGTTCACATGAATATTATCTTGTTTTCACCTATATTGTGCAGGGTGTTTACAGAAAGGTTGGAAATATAGATTACTTGATGTATGTTCATTTTCTCCAAATGACATGGCGTTAAGCCATCTAAGTGGTTTTATTTGTTGTCACAAGTGCTCTTTAGAAGCAAAGATTTGAGTAGTGAAAAAGAAACCTAGTTATCTTGCATAACATCAGCATTGGCAAAACACTTGTGTTCTGTTTGAAGTAATGTACAGTTCCTGATTTCCAGCTGACTTTCTGTGTTTGCATGAAAATCTACATATGTAACTTCTTGATTTAAAGTATTTGTATAAATGGTGGTTTGGAATTCCTTATCCCCAAAGTGATTTTTGACTAAATATTTTGTTTATGGTGTAATTACACCATTACCCACCCCACAGAAGGCAGAGCTGGTTAAATTAGCTCAATTAGCCTTATAATCTGCAGCTGGAAGAGAGCCAGAGCTCAATAAAGCCTAATGGAAAATGATATTCGGCTGGGAAGGAGCCTGTTGGGCTAGTATAAAGCTGAGAACAAAAGAGGGCTGCTGGATAAGAAATTTGTTGCTGTTCTTTGGGAGATGTGAAGTATGTACAAGAGTACAGCGTCTGGCAAGAAGTCAAAGAGGGGAGGTAATCTACAGTTACTCCCCTATAAGAGGAAGCTTGGGCTGGTAAACTTGGGGAGGGGCAGAAAATAGAGAAGGTTGTGGGAAGGAGTCCAGGGAAATAGCACCAGGCTCTAGAAGCAGACTGTAGTCATTAGACATAGGGTCCTCAGCTGGAACCCAGAGTAGTGGGCTGGCCCAGGTTCCCCTACTAGTTGCTAGGAAAGCAGTGCAGGATGTGGCTTTGGAGTGAAAGACTGGAATGTCATGTGGGTAGATGATCCAGTAGGACTCTCCTACACAAGAAGGGGAAGATAGTACAGTGACCTAGTTAGAGGATGAAGTTGCAAAGATGAAGCACCACAAAGCTTGGACAACAAGGGTGGAAATGCAGTACGAGCAACTATTGGAAGGAAAGCATTTGGAGAAGATGGGCTCCCTAGACACCCCAATGTCATTCATTTATCCTTCTCTACTGCCCCCCTCCCCCCTCCAGTGGGCAATCTTTAGGGAGTGTGTGTGTGTCAATCCATCTCCTGGAAGTTTAAATAACCAAAGCACTGCTAACTACATTAACTGGAGTTCCAAATCATTTGTACTGAAATACAGTACTGTGTTGGATTAGATTAAAAGTAAAACAAGTTAATTAAAGAGGTATTAAGTAAATTCAAGTACAAGGGATAAAGACAAAATGGTTACAAACAGATAAAAGTAAAATATGCTAAGATTTAAGCTACAGTCTTGGTTCAAGATTTCTTACCAATCCTTTTCTTTCAGGTCATAATTGACTTTCTCTCAGTCTCAGACCTTCCATAGAAGTACAAGATGTTGGTTTTTCTTGTCTTCCTAGATGAAGTGTCTTTGCCTAGTCAGTTTTTTCACTCATACCCAGTTCCCAGAAGTTTCAACGCCCTGGATTAAAGGGCCCATTTTTCTCAGCTTGAGAGATGTTGCCCCTTTTCTGTTCAGCGATGGACACCAAAATGGCTTCTTCTCCTTCCTTTATCTTCTCAAACCCACGAGTCTATTCCCAGATTCAGGGTGACCTCAAATTTTTCTTCAATTTCTGGAGGCTTCCCATGTATCTGCTGTAAATAAGATTTCCATTGGTTTTGATCATGTCTTGTTTTGTTTCACCAGAGCCAGGTAGGTAGCTGCTTTCCTTCCTTGCTGGGATGGGGTGAGGAAACCAATTCCTTCCTGTGTTCAGTCACAAATTTTAAAGCATAATATCTCAAGAGGCACACGTAATTCTTCAAGTAGTGAAGTTCAGACTCCATAAGAGGCTATCTTTTCCACTTGCTAGGTTCATGGCTTTGTTTACCTTTCACATAAATGTACGTTCATTTTTCTCTACCGATGCCCAGGCTGATCAGACAAATGAAAACACATTCCTTTGTCTAAGGCAGATAAGACTTATGTACAGTCTGCCACAGCCATTTTAAGAACATAATTCTAGAACATTCACAAACTTTGAGTATCTCTCATATACATCATGAATATTAATGATCAGTGAGTTATTCATTTTTCAATGACATGACACCTTTTATATACAGATTATGAAATAGCATGTTAGAATAAGCTGAAGAACTACTGACACAGTAATTAACCACCAATAGATTCATGTGTGTCTCACTTCCATTGCCTCCACAAAAATCCTTTTTCTCTAATTTTGTAATAAAGAAATTATACTGAATGCTCTTAATAGAGGTAGGATATATTCAGAATTTCAGTTTATTTCTTTAACACTAGATAGTAACAAAGAGATTTGTTTTGTTTGCCTTGAAAAAAATCACATTTATTTATATACAATTATAAATGTTTACATATTCTTATGAGCCAAGTAATAATTTATACTAATATCCAGAAATGTATCATGATTATTTTTAAATTAATAATTTTATAATCTACCTTTCTACTAAATAGATTTTATGCACATTTTAAAATGAATTCTGGATAGAAATTAATCTTTCACATATGTATGACATTAATTAAATATATCCAGTAAATAAAAGAACTAGTCTTTTGAGTGGGGCTTTTTGGAGGGACAGTTAATAATAATTCTATGAGCTGCTGCAGTTAATTTTGTGGGAATCAAATTCTTTGCAACTCTCTGCTGCTTTCTCATATTGAGTGACTCCATGCTACATGTCACTGGGCAGTAATTGCCCGGAAAAAACTTGCCAGTCATGCCTTACTGCTTACTAAATTTTAAATTATACACACTTAAACTGATTAATGTTTTTGAAAGAATCTCAATGCATCTGTTCGAAACTAAAATAAATGTCATATATTTACAACAATCTTGCACACTACATTTATCTTAATCAAGATGATGCTAATGCTCCATCTCTTTCATTTGGCAGACAGTTTACCAGTTTTCTTTAACATAGTTTGTAGATGAGGAGGACAAATGGGGTATGGCTGCGGTAGAGCTGTCTTAATTAGCATCTTCACTTAGCAACACTATAGGGGAAATATCTTTTTGTATTAGCATTGATTCTTCTTCCTCATTCCTGCGGGTCCCAGCTCTGAATTTTCAACCATCCTTGAAGGAGGGATGGTTGGGAAGGAATTGGTTCTCTATCTACAATATATTGTACACTCTTTGCTCTTGCATAGACTTGAAAAGAATGTCATTGTTAATCACAAGAAGCTAGCAGATGATGGCACTTGAAAGAACTACAGCACGCTAGGCACTTTTTCAGATATTTGCACGCTTGTGGCCCATCAACCCCACAGAGCAGCCATGGTACCATCTTTATTTTTTACATGGCCACTCATACTTTGGATATGTCAACACTAATAAGCAATTCAGAGTTTGAGGTGAGCACAGTTAAACTCTGCATCAAATTCATTCCTACAACAAAACTCCTGAAGGCAGTGGAGTTGTAGAAGCAATTAACTTGGGATTGTTGTGATTCAGTAGTATCTGTAATAGTGCTCAATGCAGTGTTCTAGCTTCTTCCGAAAAGATGCAAAAGTATTTAATAGAACTATAATCCCAACACCATATTTTTCTGTCAATGTGAATAAATCTCTTTCCAAAGAACATGCTCCTTCCTATTTGAAGCAACTTCTCTCCCTGTATGGTTTGCTAATGCTCTTTCAGTTTTTAAAAAGGGTAAACAGTATGACCCAGGTAATAGTAGGATATTGACCCTGGACATAATGGAATGGCTGATACAGGAATCCTGTAATGAAGAATTAAAGGAAGGTAATTAATGCAAGTCAACATGGGTTAGGGACAATGGTTCCTATCACACTAAATTGATATCTTTTTGAGAGTTGATATTGACCTAATATACTTAAACTTCTTCAAGGTGTTTTACTTTGTACAGAATCACCTTTTGACTAAAACACTGGAACAAAATAAAATTAACATGGCACGTATTAAACAGATTATAACATAGCTAACCAATGGGTCTCAAAATGTAACTGTAAAAGGGAATAGTCATCAAGTGGATCACTCAAGTGAAGACCCACAGGGATTGGTTCTTGGCCCTCTGTTATTTAACATTATCAATGATCATGAAGAAAACATGAAATCATCACTGAAAATTTGCAATGCCCCCAAAAGTGGAAGAGTGGTAATTTAATGAAGAGGACAGATTCAGAGTGATCTGGATTGATTGGTAAAATGGGAGCAAGCAAACAATATGCATTTTTAATATGGCTGTATGAAAACTAGTAGATTTAGAAACAAAGAATGCAATACATGCTGGATGGTGGTCTATGTCCTGAGAAGCAGTGACTCTGAAAGAGATATTGGTGTCATGGTTGATAATTGACCAAACATGAGCTCACAGTGTGATGCTGTGGCCCAAAGAACTAATGCTATCTTGAGACACTGTGACTCTAAGCAGCCCTATATTTACATGCTGTTCTAGTAACCTCTGTATGAAATATGTATTGTGAGGCTTTACTAGTCAGAGAATACCCTTGCAAAGGTTTTATTGATCTATTGAAATGCAGGAGGATAGGGAGAGGCTGAACCTCAAGTAATAAGCAATTGATTCAACTGACTGTATACCATATTACTGTATTATAAGACTGTATAGGATGAGATCTTTTCTGAAAGATGACTCAGACTGATTAATATTATTGTGAAATGCTGTATTATTGCTGTATGAGGAAACATGGATACTTGATATTATGCTTTAAAGTCTGTGACCCAAATGGGAAGAAACAGATTCCCTCCCAGACAGGAAGAAGGCAGCTATTTACCTGTCTCCATGAAATTAAGCAACATATGACCAAAATCAATGGCTGTGCTAGAAATCAGGGGGACAGGAAGTCTACAGAGAGTGCAAGACATCATGAGATCATCCTGCTTCTTGAAACAAAGTCAAAGTCATCAATGGCATTTGTCTCTAGACAGACACAAAGGAACAGAACTCTTGTGAACTGAGACTCAGGCTCATCTGAAGAAGTGGATTTTGCCCACAAAAGCTCATGATACTACTATGTATATTTGTGTAAGTCTCTCAGGTGCCCACAGGACTACTTGTTGTTTTTAAAGTTACAGACTAACACGGCAACTGCTCTGAGACTTTAAAACTATGTGCTTTTATTGGATGTCAATCATGTTCATGCTCTCTTGAAACTCTTTGAAATGGTTTATTTTTAGTTTTAAAGGTTAATAACTAAAAATGGGGCAGACTCCAAGTCCTCGACTGCATGCTGCTGAGCTTGGATGGGAGGTGCACAGAAAGCGGAATCCCAGTTCTGCAGCTTGGCTCATCTCATCCCCAGAGGCTGAGATTTATGGCACAATAGCTGTTAGGGACTTTTGAAAGCATAATATACCTGAATTCATGTTGTCTTAGAGGCTTTTCTTCCTCAGAAGTTCACAGCTTTCATTTTAGAAAGTCTGCAAAGTTCAATCATAAGTTACAGGTAACAGAAAAATTCATAACCTGTATGATGAGAGTTTGTAATCAAGTGGAGCTGAGTTTTGAATAGAAGGAAAGAATCAGAAGACACTTTTATGGATCATACAGAGATGGAACTGAAGGATTGTCTTCCTGTCATGTCCTCCGGCTGCTTCCCACCAACGCCACGCATGTGTGATTGCCACGTCGTTGCTCTCTGCCAGATCACTGGAAGACCATCGATACTCAAGCAGCTGGCATACAAAGAGATGTTTCATATTTTGAGGAACTCTGCTGTAGACACAGGCATTGGAGCCAGTGATGTAGCCTCACTTGATGATTGTGTTCTACGCTGGGCAGCTCCAGTACAGAGCGGATTAAGGCAATGCCACAAAGTTCAGGGCTGACCGGCTTCGGGTGGTAGTTGGTCAGCTGTTGGGAACTGAAACACACAGGCTCTCGAGTCAAACTCTATTTACCTGCCATAACTGAACCCTGGTCTATTTGGGTGACAACATTAGAAGTTTAATGTTGTCAAAAGCTTGTTGAGACTTCAGTCAACTCAGCATCTGAGTTATATAGCAGATGTCCCAGCTTTGTGCATTGCCTTGTGAGCATGCACAAAGCCCAGGTGAAACTAGACAAATTTATTTCAGCATTTCGTGCATGAATCTGTTTTTCCAGTTTTGTTTTTCATGATTTCATACCTGTTACAGTTTCTTCCTCTGAAGGACAGCTAAATTACAACATGAAACACTCTGAAATGGTCTGTGTTTGTGCTGGTGTGACCGTCTCGGGGGTTTTGCTTCTTAGCCACTGAATCTACAATTCTGAATGCATTTATTCAACTTAGCCTCTTACTTCATCAGAAACTGTCTGCCTTTTCCCAGGTCTCTCCTTTTCCAGTAGTTGTGTGCCTGAGAATTTAGGCTAGCTGCCCTAAGTGGGAACAGCCAGGTAACTGGCAAATATTTACTGCTGGCTGTAGCAATGACTTGCACTGAAATGCAAGTTACAGCCTGATTACTACTTGTATTCTCACAACATCCACTAACTTCAATGCTCAGCACCTCTCAGGATCAGACATATGTGCTTGATGGCTTTGGAAGAGAAATTACTTGCCCACATTTGAAGTTTAACCATCACTAATTCTGAAATAAGACAATGAAATTGAGTAATGAAATTACTCAAATAAACCGTGTTTGTCCAACTTTGCCACGTTAGTTAGAAATAGGTAATGGGTATCCAGCTAGTGGCACATCTTCAGCGTATGTTTTTATGTGTATAGGCTAGCAGCCAATGCAAGCTCTCTGAGAGCCAGATCATCAAAGCTGCACAAGTGGAGTTGGCATGGCTGCAGCAGCAAAAAGAGAGCTGTCCAAGTTTGGATGAAATGAGAATAATCAAAGTCTCACTAGTTCTGGAAAGCTTCAAACTACCTTTTGCTGCCAAGGCGTCATTGTAAAGGTACTGTGCCTTGGTAACAGTGATGCTAGTAAAAATTGAAAAACAAAGATCTGGTCTATACTATCATGGGCCATTGTTCTAAGTTGCCAACTTCAGCTATGTGAAAAATGTAGTTGAAGTCAAGGTACTTAGATCTATTTACCATGGTGCTTTCACTGTGGTGAGTCAATTGCATATGCTTGCTTGTCAACTCTGCCTACACTTCTTATTCTGGCAGAGTACCGGAATCAATGGGAGATGGCTCAGCGGTTGATTTATACTAGACACAATAAATCAACCCCTGCTGGATTAATCACTACCCATCAATCTAGTGGGGAGTGTAGATGTGTCCAAAGTAGAGGCCACTACGATTACTTTGCAAGGGGAAAACAGACCAATGCCCTCCCTACATTCTTCTCCACAAATGTGATAATGTCCTAGTATTTTCCACCTGTGCATGTTTTGCTGTGGTTTGCATTATCACTTGCTAAATGTACCATGACATCTTATTTACTGCAATCCACAGGTTTCTGACTCTTATGTCTTTCCTCCTAACTACGAATTTGATAAATAAATCACTATGGATTATCTTTTTCTTGATAGCTTTTCTGAGTTTTTGCTTTGAAGTCAACACATCATTGCAAGTGCCATGAAATACAAGGAAAGCACATATACCCTTCTGAGACGCTATGCTGCTGGCACCTGCCTTTTCACAACCATTTTCCTTGGCTGTCAAAGTTAATATTGAGTGATAGTTTGCTGGAGGTTGCACCTTCATCTGGTTGCATACATTTGTCTGGAATCTGATGTGCAACAGTCCAGGTGTTAAAAGAAGTTGATTTAAATAGCACCATTAGGCAATCATAGACAAGCCTGGTTTATAATAAACAATGAGAATTCCTGTGGCACCTTATAGACTAACAGATTTATTGTAGCATAAGTTTTTGTGGGCAAAGACCCGCTTCATCAGATGCATGTCTTTGCCCACGAAAGCTTATGCTCCAATAAATCTGTTAGTCTATAAGGTGCCACAGGACTTCTTGTTGTTTATGCAGATTCAGACTAACATGGCTACCCCTCTGATTCTGGTGTATAATGAATCTCAGCTGAGATTATGGAGTTATTATTTATACTTTACACACCTTTGCATTTTAAAAGCATGGAAAGTTTGTACAGTAATGCCAAAACTTGAGCAAATAAAAGAAAAATTAAACTCCCACTGCCTCGAGGCACTGTGCAGTAAATTAGTAGTGTACGAAAATCTATTGTTCTTTTGTGCTGATAAAGCAGGCAGCTCATTCCTGTGGTGATATATGTTCTCCATGAGCCGCATCCAAACCCCAGTTACGTCAAAAGGAGCCTTTCCAGAGACTTCAGTGGGCTTTGAATCAGACCCTTGGCCATAAGAGACTAATGAAGTAAGAATAAAGTAACTTTCCAGTGACAGAGTAAGAGACCAGCAAGCATTCCGCCTAGTTTTCCATGTAACTTCTGTACGTGCAGTTCCAAATATGACAACCTCCAAAGTCATTTCAGCTTCACCACTGAAAAAGTACAGCTGCTAAAAGCCTTTTCCAGAACACCCCTCCCCCTGCACACACACCATTTGTATGTGATATACAGAGTACGTAAAGCTTTCTACTAGTGCCTACACGTGTGTGCAAACTGCATCAGATGTCCTGCTCTCTACCTCACTGACATCCATAAAGCTCTTACAGATGCTATTTTTATCTTGTACTTATCATTCAATGTACTTTCCCCAATTGAGGAAAAATGTGGGAGGCTCCTTGCAAACCCTGCAGCTATCTTTAACAGCCCATGGATGTTTAGGGTAGTTAGTCCCAAAAGATAAGTGAATGAGCACTTTGTGGGTGGGTGATACAACCAAATGCTCACACTCTGAGCTAATGAGCGTTCCAATAATGCTATGGCAAGGCAGACTAGCTGGCATTTCTGGAATTACATTCCATCCTGTCAGTACTTTCACACCTAACACCATGTTTCTCACCAATTAGAACACATGGTGATCTCTCCGAAGGACCATCTTTGCTTGGCAAAATGGCTCAAATGATGGTAGTGCCAATGATGTGGGAAGTGGCAGCTGCACTGACATGCTAGATTCTATTATTCTTCTTGTGATTCCTCTTGCCAAGAGCTATGCACTGTTAGCACAATGCTCAAAATGTATCTTCAGTTCTGTGTGCAGGGATAGTTGTCTTCTAAACCCCTTGTTTTTCTGATTGATACGCAGTCACTGAATAGTGCCATCCTGTTTCTCCTCAAGAATGCCCGAAAGAGAATTTAATCTTAACTTCAAAATGAAATGAGTAAGAATGACAGAAGCTCATTGGAACTTGCAAAATAATTAGTTATATACAATGAGTTACTGACATGGGCCAGAGTTTCTACATCCTCTGGTTATCGTGTTAGCAGACTGGGTAATGCAAAAAACAAACAAACAAATGAATAGGTATTTGTTAACTGGCTACAAACTTTTTTCTTCTTAAGAACCTTTTACTTTAACAGAAATGGGCCAGGCTGCCACTGTCTTTCTTGACAAACACCCCCCACTGTATTTTGGGATAAAACACTTCAATTTATCAGTACTAAAGATGGGGGTGAAATCCAATAGGGTTTCATCTTTTAATTTAGAAGTGTCTTAATCCAGTGATATTCAAAACCAGAAAGAGTTTATGTACCATTGCAAACTAGGTAACTCTATAGATGCGATAAATGCAACCCTAGCACAACAGTATACATTTCAACAATATCTCCCAACTCTGATTAACTTCAGTGAAAGTGAGATAAGTTCCATAGGACATTGTTAAGTGTCTTTGGCCAATGGATTATGGATGGTCCATGTCTTACTATGTCTTGAGCCATGAAATCATGTGCCATTTGTGTTTCACATTATTTCCAAATTTTACAAGTCTCGTAGCCTCAAGAGAAAAGAGGATTTGGTAAGTAAAGAGACATTAAGACAATGCAGTGCTACAAGAGCTATTTAGGTTGCAGATTCCTGCAGAAGCTTTTCAAAGCTTTAATGAGATTTGGTTTTGCTTGAAAAAGCCTGAGGATTGCCTCAAACCCTTTTAAATTCAAGCAAAGTGTACAGAAGCTGCAGCACTCTCATGGGCATCATAATGATTTGTACTATGCTGCTATGCAGTGCCATCTTTAGCTGGCCATGAGCTGGAAGGCTGCTGGAGGCTATCCCACAAATTAATTAGCAGGTCTCTTGTGTTGCTTGGCTGCATTGAGCTTACTGAGGTTTCAGGAAAACCTTTGAATCTTTGCTCATTAAGAGAGATTAAAAACACAAGTAGATAATTTTCCTGGCGTGGTTCTGACCCTAGTTAGACCAATTCCACACCAGTAAATCAACTGACTTTGGTGGAGCTATGCCTGATTTACACCTGTGTACTGTACAGAGAGCTAATGGAAACCTCCCAATTTAATCAGAGTAAATCATACTTCATTCAAAGCTCAATTGCAACAATTAGGTTTGGAACAAAGAAGGACAAAAGTCATAAATGAAGGTATAATTCAGCGAGATTTCTCTCTGCTTATTGGTGGCCCAGACTCTTTATTTCCTCCTTTGATGCATCCAGTAAGACACAATCTATGACAGTAGTTGATGGATTATTCAGGTCATGGAGGATACTTCTACACAGCATGTAAACTCCTACGGCTGGTTCAGGTCAAGTGGCTTGGGCTTCAGGGCTATGATATTGTGGTATATATGTTCAGGCTTAGACTTAGGCCTGAGCTTTGGGACCTGCAAGGTGGGAAGAATCCCAGAGGTTGGGCTCCAGCCTGCATCCAAACATCAACATAGCAATTGTACAGCCCTGCAGCCTGTGCCTGAGTCATTTGACACGAGCCAGCCATGGGGGGTTTAATTGCTGAGTAATTGTACCCTAAAATCCTTTTGTTTTTCAGCACCTGTGCAACCCCCAGCACAAATTACTGCTTCCAATGGATAATTACCATCTGGGGTAAGGGCACCATTTCAGGAGAGCAGGGAGGGGGGCAGCAGCCATGCATACCAGGACATGGTTTGCTTTTCTTCCTATTCCCAGACTGTCAGGGAGCGAGGGGAAAATACTTGAATTCTGTGAATTTCTCCTCTGCATCCTCCCTTCAACAGCCAGGAGGGAGAAGCACACATGGAATCCAAGTACTCTCCCCTCGCTCCCAGACAGACAGGGGAGCAGGAATTAAAACAAGCTGTGTCCCAGTACGCACAGCTGCTGCTCCCCCTGCTCTCCTGACATGGTGCCCTTGATCTAAGGTAGGGATAGTCCATTTTTTAAAGGTCCAGATTTCTTGGTCAAGATATGATTAAGGTCCAGACCCCAGAGAAATTAATAATAATACAATTAATTAATAATAACAGTAAATAAAAATATTTTAGGCTTCTTTCAAAAGCATCTGTGATTTGGATTTGATCAGCAGTCCACCTGTTGACTACCCCCGATTTAGGGCTTTTGCTGATATTTGATGATTGTACTTCAGGTTAGCTTCCTATGTCACAAGTGCAGGGGAAATCCTGTTTAGTTAATATACTTGCTTTTATATAAACAATTTTAGTAAAGATTGGCTTGCTTTCCATTTCCGCTGAACTTGATGATGAAAGAAACTGTCCTAAGCAGACATAAATGAAACCAAATAGGAGAGAGAGCACCACGAGTTTAAATTGTGAGGGCTGATTTTATAAAAAAACTCCTTTATTATGCCCTGGGAAGACAGCTGCATGGCATCACTGTTTTAAAAAGGTTTAAATTAGAAATGTGCCAAATAACCCAAGAGTCATGTAAATGGCAGAGAATGTGATCTGCTGTAGCTGCCAACCCACAGGTATTGAGAGAATTTTTGCTACCTGTTTGAGCTGGTACCTTAACTGGTGTAAAAAAAAAAAATGTTGCCCCAATAACAGCTTGCAGCTGGTTGTGTTCAGAAACGTTGAAGATTAATACTCTGATTGCTGACAAATGTACCAGATAAGGTACATCTTGTGCTGCCAGACACCCTCTTGAGTTTAATTAGTATTTGTATTACAGTAATTTGATGCCCACATCTTAGCCAACATGCTGAATCAGGATCTCCAGAGTTAAAGGCATGAGCTGCTCCAGCTTGAAGTAAAGCATTCTAGGTGTATCTGTACACACTCATACCCTCTGTGGATCAGGCGGAAGGGTGGGGAAGAGGGGACCATAACACTCTCACCAGCGAGTTACAATAATAACTAGCCAAGATTGGGGCACTTGCACGACACAATTTTCTAGAGAGAGACCATCCCTCCCTCAGAGGGGTTACAATTTAAATAGACAAGACAGACAAAGGCCAGATGCACTCGGAGTACTTTGCCAGTCTAGCTGAACCAGTGTATGATGGACTCCTAGTGTGAGTGGATCCGATTCAGGGAAAACTGCTGTTGCTGGCATAGCGTAATCCAGCCCAGCAATCTCTGTTCCCTTCAGCAAAATAAGCTACACTGGCAAAAACACAGTTTTGCTGGTATCGCTGTATCTGCACTAGCAGCTTTTGCCGGCAGTTGCTGTGCAAATATCAGTCACAAGTTGTACCTCGGACCTAACCTAGCTGCCAGCAAAATTCATAGCTTTAGACGTAGCCTAAAGCTGAAAGAGGAAACAGAGGAACAGAGAAGTAAAATATCTGACGGGATCACACAGAGCTCAGAATAGACCCAGGGCTTCCAGTTTGGTGCATTAATCACTGGATGAGCCTGCCTGCCACCACTGAAGCTACACTGATGTGCTAGGAAGGCTAGACTCACTCTCTGTCACACTGCAGCACAGTGTACAGACAAGTAATTGCTAGAGCCTGACCTTTTGGGACAATCATCAGTGAGAACCTATGCAGGCTAAACAGCAACAGGCAACACTCTTATCTAATACTGTTTTCAACCTCCCTTTCTGTAGATATAAATAGAGGATATAATGACAAGTCCACCATCTCTAGTATCCTACTAAGGTTAATATTAGTTGCTGCTACAGAGTAGGGTGACAGCTGTATAAAAATATAAGTAGTTGTATGATCTTGTATAGAACATAAGGAAGAAATCCCTCACATGGGCATTGCAATGTCACACTTTAAACCATTAGGTTTAATTTTTAGTGTAGGTCTGTGTAGTCTTTAATTTAGTGTAGGTCTGTGTAGTCTTTATCTATCTGCAAACTCCCTTCTCTTTTGTGACTGTCGTTTTGATTATAAGCTGTCCTCTACTCCTCACTTTCACACGAAGGCCAGGTCTACACTAGACTTGGCAGCTTGGCTTAAGGTATGCAACTCCATCGACACAGACTATGTAGCTGGAGTCATCTTACCGTAAGCTGAGTTTGGTGGTGTCCCGACAGCGGGAGGCCAACTGGAGCAAATGCTCCTGTCGGCTTCCCTTACTCCTCACAAAAGGAGGAGTACTGGACGCTAGCAGGGGCGCTCTCTGAGTTTGAATTAGCAAATTTTAACTAGACTCACTAAATCAAACTCCAGAAGATTGATCGTGGCAGTGGCGATCTTCCATTTAGTATAGACAAGGCCTAAGACTCCATCTTGAGCTGGGATACTTAGGAAGTGTGAGGAAAGTCCTCATACCTGGCAGAGGAGCTAACAATGGGAAAGCTTTCGAGAGCCATCCGTGCTGATGATCTACTATTGAAGATAGCACTACAGTATAGGCTGATTGCAGGGGAATCAGCTTTCTCCGCTGGGACCTCAAGAGGGGCTACAGATAAGGAGCTGATCACCTGAAGCAAAGTTTGAAGTTGCTTTGTGATCACCTGATAGAGGAGTCCAAAATGCTAAGGGTCAGATCTTCTTGAGCTTGAAAGGCCATCCTTCACCATGAATAGGAAGCCTGAGCAGGAGGGGTGAGGTGCAGGAAGGTCCTGAGACCTTGAAAGGCTGTAACCCAAATCCAGAAGACTCTTGGAAGGTGGTGGGGTGGTATGGGGCAGGGAGGAGCAGAATGGAGCAGGCTGCCTGGCTGTTCTGGATCCCGCCATCGCATTGAGTGCTGGGCAATGACAGAAGGAGGGGCAATCCCTGCAGCCGCTCCGCGCCAGGCCCACATAATCCCCGGCTTGTGCCATGTGGGGGAGGGGCAAGAGGCAGAGCAGGAGCGGGGTGCTGCTGGAGCAGAGACAGAATTTAGGGGAGGGGTGGAGCGAGGGCCGGGTGAGGTGGAGCAGAGGCAGGGCAGGGGTGAGGCCTGCAGCAAGGGGGATTACCCTGGGCCCCGCATCTGATGCTCTGACTGGGGAAAGGGGTTGCCTTGGCCCCATACCCCCCTATGGATGACCTTGGAAATAGAGTAGGCTGCTATCTGTCCACAATGGATTGTTCAGCCAGGGCTGTGCTATTCCCAAAGAACCGTTTGATCTTCTATGTCTACAAACATTAGAAGTTTAAGGTAATAACACTATGCAGCTCTTCTCAAAATAAAATCCAATTATTGTTTGATTTGACCACTGGCAGCAATGCACTGCAGAAGCTACCTGTATTTTTCATAAATAGTATTGCATTTTATTGGTTCTATCTATAGAACCCTAATTTAATCTTAGTTTATAGTAATATATATTTTAAAATTGACAGTGTTCTTGACACCGTTGATCAAATTTTAAAAAACATTTGTGTTTTTCTGTTGTGGGATTAAATTTGAAAGGAGCAGATGTTTCCCTTATATCCTTCATAATCTTGAAATAACTCAGAGAAAACCCCCTCAAAGTTTTCCATTTTGATAGCTGAACAATCCTAGCATTATCAGTCTCTCATCAATATGAAGCTCTATTTGACTTTTTTACCTTTCTCTGACAATTTTCAATCCTTACTGTTGCATTCATGGTCCTTCGGCTTGTAGCTTTAGAATAGAAATCTGACTTGGTTTTGAATTCCTATAAATGAACTCTGAACACCAGCCTTGAGCTGCATAAATGTATAAAACTGAATGTCATGGAAATAAAATGTTGCTGATAGTGTAAGCAAAAGAACAGAATTTACAACTAGATAATAAGCCAGGAATAACATGCTTCAAGCACTGCCAGGTTTCTGATGAAAATATTACTTATTAATTCCTTGTTGGGGATTAAGGCATATTCAGGAATGCAAACAGGAGGCTATGAAGGGAATTTTCCTGACTTAGTGGTCAACCCAGTTGGGTGATCAGCAACAACTTGATTAGGAAGTTTCACTGTTATTAAAGCTGCCAGGGAAAAAGAGGGTGGGAGGAGTGGGACTTGGCAATCCATTATTACAAATCATTGAATCACTTGCTCTGAATATTGCCTCCCCCCCCCGCCCAGCATTTTGTGTATCCAAACAATACAGAGTTAAATTTTTGGATGTCTGGGAAACTGAACACTCATACCACGTAGCAGCACAATAGAATTTACCATGTAAAGGAACAAGGAATATAATTAAAAAGAATTCAGGGCATGAGCTGTGTCTATCTACAACACTCCAACAAACTAATCATAGTATTTAAGGGTGTTTCCTTTTCCTTTATATGTTGCTGGCATATATGTGATCTGGTATTTTCTTGAGGAATGTGATTTCCAGTTCACAAAAATAATATTATTTCTTTATTTATATCAGGATTGTGCCCTCACTGTGGTTATATTTTATTTTTACTGAAAATTGAAAAAAGTCAATAAAATTGATGTTTTAACGTATTGCCTTGCTAGTAATACCTATTTAACTTTTATATCAAGGGCCCCTTTAAAGAATGGACAATTGCACACCTAATTTCTTGCAACCGTATATTGTGTTTGCACATGCCAATGGCATGTTAGATACATAACTGACCATTTGAACAGCCGGGTATGCAACTTGCATGCTTAGTGTAGTAACTACTCTCAGATTATGTAATTCTTCACATGCATTTTGCCAGTCAGTCTGAAGAAGGGGGAAGTCCAACTTGTGTCCTAAACATTCAACATAGCAACTAGGTCCACTGCGTCTTTAAAAACACAAAAGCACAGCAGCTTGTGGCTTTAACTGGTGTTGTTAATCACTTCAAGTCAAACTCAGTACCGGGCTGATTTAGAATTAAAGTAAACATTTATTTGCTCAAATAGAGAGTGCCTTAAAGTGAATACAGGTACAAGGGTTAAAGTCCCAAAAAGTTATAAACAAATAAAAATGAAAAATGCTTTCTAGTGACTATGACAGGGTGACTCAACTTTGGAAGCTCTGGGAGTCACAATGATATTCACACCACATGCCGAGGGCTGCAACTTAAGTGTGGTTGAATATATATGCAAATATATATGTAAATAAATAGCTTTTTTCACACTGGTGGGCATGAATACAAAGCACTTCCCACAATGCCCCAGTGCTCCCAGCACCTCCTCCCTGGGGGCTAGAAATGCTGACAACCTGTACCCATCTGTTCCAGCCAGCCCGTTCACTTGCGTCTTTCAATGTTCACCTCGCCTGGGAGACGCCTCACCATTGTGGAGCGTGTTCCCAGTGGAGGCCATGTTCAAAGGATCCCATCCGTGGGCCACGTGTTGATCCCCGCGTAAACCCAAACCGCATCATAGGCCACAAACAAGTGGGCCATGGGCCTCTTGAATCCACCCCTAAGGGTACCCCAATCCCTTTTGCCCTAGAAGAGCTTGAAAAAAGAAAAGAAGAAAACAAGCTGCAGTCTGTAGCAGCTGACCTCTCAGTCTGAGGTATGCAGATACATATAGACAGACTTTCCAGGACACCTTCCAGGACACAAGAATCAAATAATCACCTTAAAAACTGACTTTTATTACAAAACAAAAGATAAACTTGATAAAGCATACTTGGTTGCTAGATGTTGCAGAACAACTAAGGAAAACAAATTAAAACACAGATAAAAGTCTCTGGGCACAATGCAAGGTAGTAAATAGGGAGGGGAGGCATAGATTTACACAGAGCAGTTCAAACCAAACCACAAAATAAAAAAAAAATTAAAAACCCTGAACGTGACTAGATTCACTTTTTTCCCCTTTACTTACTTCCAATCTTTTTTTTTTGGTTCAGTCCACTTCTATGCCCTAAATTCCTTGGAGGTATGGTAGTCCTGCCTGGGTTTAAATCATTCTGGCTATGTCTATACTATGAGTTTTTTTGGCAGAAAATAGGCTAATGAGGGACTCATTAGCATAAGTCATGACATCATTAGCCTATTTTCTGCCATTTCTTTTTGCGCAAGGGGTTTTTGTGCAAAAAGAAGCAGTGTGGACTTTTTTTTTGCACAAAACCCCCTTTTTGCGCAAAATCCTTATGCCTCTCCGGGACAGGCATAAGGATCTTGCGCAAAATGGGGGGTTTGTGCAAAACAGAAACAGTTACACTGCTTCTTTTTTCACAAAAACCCCTTGCGCAAAAAGAAATGGCAGAAAATAGGCTAATGAGATCATGACTGATGCTAATGAGTGCCTCATTAGCCTATTTTTCTGCCACAAAAACTCATGGTGTAGACATAGCCTCTGTGTCTCTCAACTCCTGGTTTGTCTCTCCCACACAAAGAAAGTAGGCAAGAAATCTATATCCAATTCAAATTTCAACACTGTCTCGATTGGTTCTCCCAGACCTCTGGCCGATACGTTTGCTAGCTACCTGAGTTTAACCCCTTAGTCATCAGGTGCTGGTCAGCGTTCCTCCTGTCCATTACAGTCACACTGAAGATATTTGCAGATTTGACACAAACATGGGCCCTATTTTTCCCCCTTAAGACTTCGGTGGCAAACATGGCAGCAGCAGACCCTCACTCCCTTTTGCCTCATGTGGAGCAGGGATGTAAGGTGGGGTCTCTTACATTGCATGAGAGAGCCCTAACACTGAGCTATAGGAAAGTCTGGGGAAGGGCACTAGTAATGTGTCCTGTGGAAGAAATTTCACTGTATATAAATAAATATATAGTGTTGTTGCAGCCAGGAGCGGCCTGAGGCCGTCTGCGGCAGCTGATGCCCTAGGCGGAAGGCACGATTGGTGCCCCCGCCTGCATGGCCGTCAATGGCCATGACGTAATCACGGGGCGCCCCAGCGCCCCGTGATGTCGTCATCGGGCACCCAGGCTGGCGGCGCCCTAGGCAACTGCCTAGTTTGCCTAGGTTCACGGGCTGCCCCTGGTTGCAGCTCTGTTAATCCCATTATACCAGAGAGACAAGGTGGGTGAGATAATATATTTCATTGGACCAACTTCTGTTGGTGAGAGAGACAAGCTTTCAAGCTACATGGAACTCTGCTTTGGGACCTGTGTAAGCTCAAAAACTGGTGCCCCACACCAACAGAGGTTGGCCCAAGCAAATATATCACCTCTCTCACTTTGTCTCTCTCTAAACAGTCACAGGCTCAGAGATTTAAACTTGGTTCTCCTGCCTCCTATGTAAGTGATTCTATAGCCCAGTGTTCAGGGCATTCTCACCCTTTCTCTCTGACTGAAAGACTATTTACAGGGTACACTTACATCCAAGCACTATACATTTTCTCATCATCTTACTACATATTTTAGAAATGTGTGTGTGTGTCTGTCTGTCCTTCTGTCAGTCTGTTTGTTCAAGAACTCCTCCTAAATGGTAAGTGCTTAAAGGAAGATCAGGGTTAGTTGTGCCAGAAAAATGGGATGTGCATGGAATTCGATTGTTTCTCATAAAATGGAAAGGGAGCGATCTGGCAGGAGGAAGTCATACTACATAATGACCATAGGGGGCAGCAAGGAGCCAGAAATGGGGACAGCTTTAACCTTATTGGGCCAACAGGGGACAGGAGTGGAGAAAGGGACAGCTATCTTCTATATATTTCAGAGAGTTTGTGTGTTTGCTTAGCTGTGAGTCTGTCTGTCTTCCTCAGCCCCTGGGGACATGCACCCCTCTCCAGCTGTGCCCACTGCAGTGACCATGCAGAGGCACTTCTCATTTGGCTCCAAGCAGCTGCGGTGACAGAGGACTGGGGTTGTCCTTTCTGTCAGGGGCAGCCTGCATATTCAACCCCTCATCCCCAGCCCATAACAATGATTTAAATGAAGAAAAACAGGCTTATATCAGTTAAGGACCCGAGTAATGCCAGGTAAATCTTTTAGTGTAATATATAGGTTGCACAGAAATGTGATTGATTGTTTTTGGGGCTGCTGCTGCTTTTTTTTTTTGGTAACTCAGTGAGCTATTTTGTTTGTAGTTATGAAATAACTAACTCCCCCAGAAATCACTTTTCAGAAAGGCTAACTAAAGAAGTCTAATCTGTAGTTTCTAGGTCAAACCATTTTAGAAATATGATGAATCAGAGAGAGCTGGCAGCAATTTCAAAATGTCAAACAGCAACATTTTTAATACTGCGACTTTATAAATCTGATATTCCAAACTTCCCATAAATAAGGGGCAGAATATGAAATTTCTTGGGGATTGGCATTTCTGCATAGGAGGTGTTGCAACGGGTAGATTCAACTTCAGCTAACTGGATACCAGCTCTTCTGTACTAGTTCTAATTCTTTCCAGAAATATAATTTTGGAAGTGTCATATGTGCTGCTTATTTATGTTCCAGGGACCAAATTACTGGGCACAATATACAGTAATTTAGGGAAACTGGTCTGAGGTACTCAATATACACATCTTTTCAGTTACAAGGTCTCAGGGGACCCATTTGTTACCAAAAAAGAGGAGTGTTTCACAAATTCCAAAGTTTCCATTTGTTTTAGCTTCTCTTCTACAAACTTAATTTTACTCAGTCTGCACACATGCGTTAAAGCAAATCAGGAAAAAAATGAAAGCCTTTGGATAACAGCCTCAAGAGTAAAAGCTGGAGCATTTACAACATTAATTTTTAAAATGCCTACAAGCCATTTGATTGTATTGTGAAAATATATTTTCAAGGTGACATTGTCAGAATTTTAAAGATGCAAAAAAAGAGCAACTAAAATTGATACACTTCTAATGTTCACTGATGCAGAAAGTCAACCTATTATTAAATAATTTTCTTAATATATTGAAAATTAACCCAGCAATAGTTTCCTAGCCCAGAAATACTGAAACAGCCTCAAGGCTTAAGACTAACAATTTAAATTCACTGTTATAAGCTGCCAGCAGTGATGTTGTAAACATGTTAGTCCCTGGGATATTATTTTTAAATGGCATTTTAAGTAAGCAAATTAAGTCAGATAAGTACTTTGGACATGCTACTTTGTGTTATCCTCTAATTCATCCACAAATAGAGTTTCTGTTTTGACACAATCAAGAAGTTCCATGTAGATTCTGAAACTTTACATTTGTTAGCCGATTTCTTGGAATCCACGTGTCTGTGCTATCAGGAAGTAAACAGCATTAGGACATTGTGTTTATGGTTCCTGTAAATCACTAAATTTAGAAGCTCCTAAGACGTTCCAAAAGAGCGGGGAAGGGGAGGAAGAGCCTTTAACATTTGACAATAAACTCATTCAGGCGAAACTCAAAGGAATATGTCAATTATCTTTGTAGTTCCTCTTTTTTACCTCTGTTGTTTGTAGCACTGAATAACCTTTCCTGAGGGCTGACCCTGTTCCTCACCTTTGGGCAATGGTACTGAATACTGTCAAAGGAGGATTCATCTTATCTCCATCACAGCTACATTGCAAAGCAGTTGGGGAGTTGCCCCTACACATGCTCTCTGTCCAGGTGAAAGCTAAGCTCCAGTAATTAGTGTCTGCAAAGTTCTGCAGAACTACAAATTGCTGTTATCACTAACACCACATTTTCTCCACAGTGGCTTCGCATACACATAAAACAGAAGGATTGATAGAAAAGAACCGTAGGAAACTTGTAGGAAAGGTACTTGTGGGAAAAGGAACAGTTGCCCAAATCTCAGCCTACGTGACATAGGAAATTCTACATACCCCTGAGAGAATCTATAGGTTGGTGAACAAAAACCTTTCTGCCAATGGCATGAAAGAATTGCTGATGGATCTAAGTGACGAATCATATATGCTTGACCTTTGTAAGTGAATAGGAAATCATTACCCAGACAAATTAAAATAGCAAATTCTCAGGTGAAAGCCATACTGAAAAAGGTCAGATGTTGTCAGAAAACTCCAGATGGCAAATAATAAAAAATAAATAAAAGACAAATAATAAAAAAATATTCCAGTATCATGACAGGGTTTCTTAAGCATGAGCCTAACAATTGCTAATATTTGGAAAGAGACACTTGCCTTCTTCAAGAGGGAGGTCTTCACAATCTCAGCAAACACTGAGCCCATTGGATTTAATTAGGTTTCACCTTGCAGGCCAACAGGTGAATATCTACTGTCTATTCTTTCCATTCTATTCCATGCCATCTTTCCTGAAGCTGCCAGCAAACATAGCAGTGAGAGCCAGTTAGGTTGGTGGTTTTGTGACGTTAATTCTTGACTACATGCAACTATCTGGAAATCTACCAAACAGCTCATTTCACACAAGGCACTGAGGAAACAGCTGAGATGGAAACTGAGTTATGGCAATTTTTTGCAATAAATTTTGGGAGATATTATTGAATTGAGTGTAAGTATCTTGGGAGTCCATTGTACTAAATACAAGGACTATACATTATTGTTGGCCTGGAAGATCAAAGAACTATATTGAACAATGTGGCAGACAAGGATGAATTATGATGTAGATTTTCTGGGAAATATCTAGAGGGAAGTGAATGCAAGTTCCCTACCTCTATGTCTTTGAAGCTATGCTCTGGTGAGAGGGTGACCGTCTGCTGATTACTCTTCTCAGGGTCCCAAGATTAAAAGCAAAAACTGTATAAAGGAGTGATTCACAGATTCACAGGGGTGCTATTTCTAACAGCTGATCTAAATCTGATACCACAGAGAAACCCTTTCATGGGGACTGAAGGACTGATCATCTCTTGGTGCCCATGTCAGAGTTGGGGTGGTCTGTGGTAAGCTCATTAGCATGCATGTAGGTTCTTTTAAGAGCATAAGAACAGCCATACTGGGTCAGACCAAAGGTCCATCTAGCCCAATATCCTGTCTTCCAAGAGTGGCCAATGCCAGGTACCCCAGAGGGAGAGAACAGAACAAGTAATCACCAAGTGATCCATCCCCTGTTCCCTACTCTGAGCTTCCAGCAAAGAGAGGCTAGGGATACGATCCCTATGAGATATATTTTCTCTGTAATGGTTTCACCTTAAGAATAATGGTGCTTCCTTAAAAAGAGCTGACTGGTAACTTCTAACTGTGTATAGCCTCTGATGAGAAGGCAAAGCAGGCCTGCTGAGGCAGGGAACTCACAGTGTGGAGGAGTAACTGTGAAGCCTGGAAAGCCCTGGACAGGAGGGGCAAAGTCAAGGGTCTCTACCAAAAAGGCAATAGCTGAGGAGCCAGAAACTTAGAGTGGGTGTATTGCTGGACCATGGGGAAACTAAACAAGTGCAGTTGCCCTGAGGTGTGTCACATGTGGTGGCAGTGTGTGTGGATCTATAATGGTGTGAATCACTACAAGTTCAAAGGAAGGCAGCTCAACAAGGAGGACCAGCCAAAGCCAGCACTCATTGACTTGAGTAGCCGTATGATCAGGAACCCAGTCCCACAGGCAGAGGGTCTATCAGGTGGGGGAAATCTGACAAACACAGCAAGGGGTCAAAATATTTTGATGTTGTGAAGCCGTTCGCATCACTAAACGAACTTCTCCTGCAGTACCACTGACAAAGCCAAATCGATGGAAGAAAGAAATCTTTCTGCTTTAGGGTCATTAAAATAGAAAGAACATTAAATGTTTAGCAGAGCATTTGACACACACTAACATGGAAACTCACCTGCAAGCTCTGCTTTTTACTTCTGACAAACATCCCAGCCAGAAGGGTGCTCAGGCACAAATCAGGACAGGTGAGAGTCCATGCCTCTAGGAGGCACAGCACAGAATTTGCAGCCAGGTGGAGGGGCTAAGCTGGCTTCAAGCAACCATGGGCTGCTTCAGGGATTGGACTGAACCCAAATCACAGCAACCTAGCCAGGCTTCCCTACATATGTCAGTGCAGCATAAAATCTTCACAGCACAGCACATTGTGGTCCTGCCCCAACACATCTCTCCTGCCCCTATAATAGGCTTGTATGGAGACACTGGAAAGCAGCCTTATGACTGTTTTTCATTATGCACCAAAGGAGTCCTCACCCAAATGGACACAGAGGTTTCAGGGGCCCTTTTACCCAACAAAAAGGGGCTGCTATAGGCATGAGGATCTCAGCCTGCGTCTCTTTCTCACTCCCTTTCAGTCTCTATAAAAACTGAAAAATTCTCTTCTTAAACGTCCTGACCGTTTTACGTGATGCTGTCATTGCATGTAAAACAAAGCCTGGCCTGGGTCTGACTGAGATATCTAATGCGGTTCCCCAATATGTGTATATTTTGGATGTGCAAATCTAATCCCTCTGAGGCATTTTGGATATACAGTACAATTCACAGAATACTAGAACTGGAAGGGACCTTAAGAGATCATCAAGTCCAGTCCCCTGCCCTCACGGCAGGACCAAGCACCATCTATATCATCCCTGATAGATGTCTATCCAACCTGCTCTTAAATATCTCCAGTGATGGAGATTCCACAACCTCACTAGGCAATTTATTCCACTGTTAAACCACCCTGACAGTTAGGAAGTTTTCCCTAATGTCCAACCTAAACCTCCTTTTCTGCAATTTAAGCTCATTGCTTCTTGTCCGCTCATCAGAGGCCAAGGAGAACAATTTTTGTCCCCTCTCAGTCGTCTCTTTTCTAAACTAAAACCAAATTCTTTCAATCTTCCCTCATAGCTCATGTTTTCTTGGCCTTTAATAATTTTTGTTGCTCTTCTCTGGACCTTCTCCAATTTTTCCACATCTTGCTTGAAATATGGTGCCCAGAACTGGACACAGTACTCCAACTGAGGTCAAATCAGTGCAGAGTAGAGTAGAAGAATGACTTCTCGTGTCTTGCTCACAACACTCCTGCTAATGCAGCCCAGAATCATGTTTGCTTTTTTTGCAACAGCATCACACTGTTGACTCATATGTAGGTTGTGGTCCACTATGACCCCTAAATACCTTTCTGCAGTAGTCCTTCCTAGACAGTCACTTCCCATTCTGTGTGTGTGAAACTGATTGTTCCTTCCTAAGTGGAGTACTTTGCATTTGTTCTTATTAAACATCATCCTATTTACCTCAGACCATTTCTCCAGTTTGCCCAGATCATTTTGAAGTATGACCCTATCCTCCAAAGCAGTTGTAAACCCTTCCAGCTTAGTATCATCTGCAAACTTAATAATTGTACTCTCTATGCCATCATCTAAATCATTGATGAAGATACTGAACAGAACTGGTCCCAAAACAGACCCCTGTGGAACCCCACTTGTTATGCCCTTCCAGCATGATTGTAAACAGTTAATAACCATTAATTGAGAGACCAAATGTGATATTAACAACTGCAATGAAATTGCTCGGAAAGCAGTAAAGCTGTGGAATGTGCTGTTTACATTCCTGTTTCTATGAAGATTAACAAGGGCATTTCAAGATTAAACTGTTTACATAGCATGAATTATGCACTTTGCAGTAGCACCTGGAAGCCCTGGTCCAGGATCAAGCCCCATTATGTGAGAGGTCCTACTCACAATGAACTGACTGCTCCAAAAAGCTAAAAATACACGGTGCTTATGACTAAACTAGACTCACATCACATTCCATCTGCATCCTGTCCACTGACCTGCTCATTAAAAAGTCCTTTATGATGCCATGTGGCAGATTTGAGAGATCCAGCAAACAGTTTAATAAACTCTCCAGTCACTTTGCCAGCCCACATGCATCCAGGTGAAAAGAATCAGGGTAACAATAAGGCAGGGCTTCTGTCAGAGCACTCAGGAACTAAGGACTTATACTGCTTAGTCTTATAAAAAAGGGGACCACTGACCACGCTACTCAGGACTTTTAAAGCTGCAGAGCTGCCTCTATGCAAGGAAGGCTATGAGGGATTCAGTTTTCTTTCTTTCCAAAGCAGAGCCATTTTGCCTCTGATTAAAAGCCCTAAGGTGATTTGGTTTGATTTTATGTTTTTAGAACTTCTTTAACAAGCTCCCAGGAATAAATACTCCAGCCTGGTTGGGTGGAGCTCTTGGGATGAGTTGGCTGTCTCTCAGCCTTAAGACCCTCCAGATTTCAAAGACATCTCTCAGGACCACTCTCTAGCGATCCACCCTTGTAACTCTTCCTGTGTCAGGGAGCTATCCCCATAGGAACCCTAACTGATAGTGCTGATGTCAATCGGTCAGAAGGTGTCACCCAGAAACACAGCACAAGTCTGAGATATCAATGCACCATGCGTATGTATAACTCACAATACAAAGATGATACTATATATATATTTTACACACACACACACACACACACACACACAGAAGACCATCCTACTTAGCAAATGATAAGTTTTCCACCAATACCTTACCTGACCTATCTTGCAAGATTAATCACAATTTTGTAATCTTGGTACCAATAATACAAACGCTCACCCATATTCCATGTAGCATCACAGAAGTACCTTGCTCATAGGAATCCTAACCCTGGGGTGGGGAGCCATAACCACGGGAACCCTAACCCTAGCTCCAAGTACTGTACCAAGAGGACCCCTAACCCTAGGATGAGTAGCCCCTACCCATATTCCTAGTCCCAAGTACCCTGTCTCAAGTGAGTAGCAGCATCGGCACTGACTTCCCCTCTAGCCAAGGGGTGTTCAACACTCCTTCATCCCAGGATCCACCTCCTCTCTACCCCTTCCCCCAAGCCTCTGCCTGAACCCTGCCGCTTCCTGCACCTTCTCTACCCTTGCTCTAACCCCAGTCACCGCTTCCCCCAACCCTCTGCCCCTACCTCTTTCCAACCCCAGCAAACAGCTGGGAGCAGTGGGCAGGAGGCATTGGGAGGAAGGGGGAGCAGTTGATTAGGAAACTGCCTGAGGGCAGGAGGCACTGGGGAAGAGGGAAGAGTTTGGCTGCCAGTGGGTGTTCATCACCCACCAATTTTTCTCCAGGAGTGCTGCAGTCCCAGAACACCCATGGAATCCATGCCTGTGAGTAGCAGGCCCTGGAAGCAGCTGCTGTGTTAGTATTTGATGATGCTGATATTAACTGCAGTTTGTCAAACACACTCCTGAGCTATTGGAGAGTGTTAAAGTATATGTCCCTTGCCTGAATCATATTAACAGGGTAAAATTGGCTTCTCTTTTTCAATATGTATGAAGAAAGCTTGAAGATTGCTTTGACACATCTTAGTTATCAAACAGCTACTTGGTATTTAATTGGACAGAGATAATGGAAACCTGGTGATCTCTAGGCATAGCTAAGTAAAAACCATGTAGTTGATTGATTACATTTTACGGATTGTTTACAAGTGCAACTAGATGGTTCTGTTTATAGCCCATAGAATTCTCTGATTTTCATGTATGAGCAGAAAATAATAAGATATCTGTATTCTGATACAGGGGAACGTGTACGTATTGATGTGGAGAGATTTCTTTGCTGGAGATAAATAGAAAGGAACAATCCTAGTGAGATAAATAGAAAGGAACATAAACACTGTCAAATCAAGTGTAAAAATGTAATAAGAAAAGCAAAAAAAGATTTTGAGGAACAGCTAGCCAAAATCTCAAAAAGAAATAACAAAATGTTTTTTAAGTACATTAGAAGCAGGAAGCCTGCTAAAAAACCTGTGGGTCCCCTAGACGATCGAACTATAAAAGGCGCAATCAAGGACGATAAAGCCATTGCGGAGAAACTAAATGATTTCTTTGCTTCAGTCTTCACGGCTGAGGACGTTGGGGAGATTCCCAAATCTGCACCGTCCTTTGTGGGTGACGAATCTGAGGAACTGTCCCGGATTGAAGTGTCATTAGAGGAGGTTTTGGAACAAATAGAAAAACTTAATGTTAACAAATCTCCGGGACCAGATGGCATTCATCCAAGGGTTCTAAAAGAACTCAAATGGGAAATTGCTGAACTATTATCTGTGGTTTGTAACCTATCCCTTAAATCGGCTTCTGTACCTAATGACTGGAAGGTAGCTAACGTGACACCAATATTTAAAAAAGGCTCCAGAGGCGATCCGGGCAATTACAGACCGGTAAGTCTAACTTCAGTACCGGGCAAATTAGTTGAAACAATAGTAAAGAATAAAATTGTGAAGCATGTAGAAGAACATAATTTGTTGGACAAAAGTCAACGTGGTTTCTGTAAAGGGAAATCCTGTCTTACTAATCTATTAGAGTTCTTTGAAGGGGTTAACAAACATGCGGACAAGGGGGATCCAGTAGATATAGTATACTTAGATTTTCAGAAAGCCTTTGACAAGGTCCCTCACCAAAGGCTCTTGTGTAAATTACATTGCCATGGGATAAGAGGGAAGGTCCTTTCTTGGATTGAGAACTGGTTAAAAGACAGGAAACAAAGGGTAGGAATAAATGGTAAATTTTCAGAATGGAGAGGGGTAACTAGTGGTGTCCCCCAAGGGTCAGTCCTAGGACCAATCCTATTCAACTTATTCATAAATGATCTGGAGAAAGGGGTAAGCAGTGAGGTGGTAAAGTTTGCAGATGATACCAAACTGTTTAGGATAGTCAAGACAGAAGCAGACTGTGAGGGACTCCAAAAAGATGTCACCAAACTGAGTGATTGGGCAACAAAATGGCAAATGAAATTTAATGTGGATAAGTGTAAAGTAATGCACATTGGGAAAAATAACCCCAACTATACGTACAGTATGATGGGGGCTAATTTGGCTACGACAAATCAGGAAAGAGATCTTGGAGTTATCGTGGACAGTTCTCTGAAAACTTCCACGCAGTGTGCAGCGGCGGTCAAAAAGGCAAATAGGATGCTAGGAATTATTAAGAAAGGGATAGAAAATAAGACCCAGAATATCTTACTGCCCCTGTATAAAACTATGGTACGCCCACATCTTGAATACTGTGTACAGATGTGGTCTCCTCACCTCAAAAAAGATATTTTGGCCTTGGAAAAGGTTCAGAAAAGGGCAACTAAAATGATTAGGGGTTTGGAACGGGTCCCATATGAGGAGAGGTTAAAGCGACTGGGACTTTTCAGTTTAGAAAAGAGGAGACCGAGGGGGGATATGATAGAGGTATATAAAATCATGAGTGGTGTGGAGAGGGCCGATAAAGAGAAGTTATTTATTAGTTCCCTAAATAGAAGAACTAGAGGACACCAAATGAAATTAATGGGTAGCAGGTTTAAAACTAATAAAAGAAAGTTCTTCTTCACACAGCGTGTAGTCAGCCTGTGGAACTCCTTGCCAGAGGAGGCTGTGAAGGCTAGGACTATAATAGAGTTTAAAGAGAAGCTAGATAATTTCATGGAGGTTAGGTCCATAAAAGGCTATTAGCCAGGGGATAGAGTGGTGTCCTTGGCCTCTGTTTGTCAGAGGCTGGAGAGGGATGGCGGGAGACAGGTCGCTTGGTCGTTGTCTTCGGTCCACCCTCTCTGGGGCACCTGGTGCTGGCCACTGTTGGCAGACAGGATACTGGGCTAGATGGACCTTTGGTCTGACCCAGTGCGGCCATTCTTATGTTCTTATGTTTAAATAAAACCCAGAGGAGGTTTTTTTTTAAAAAAAGTGTTATTTATTTTAGTCTAAAGTTTTGGCCAGATTCTGTTTCTTTAAATATATCACAATCAATTTCATATTTAAGTACACTGAATATTTTTAAACATTTAAATAGACACCAGTACCAGTTATGCTGAATATGCACTTGAGTGCTTAAAGGGCTACCACCCTGAGGCTAGCCTGCTTACCTTTATGATCCAAAACTGATGTGTGTTGTTGACTTTGAGAGCTGAAATTGGTGATTTTTTTCCAAATAGATTTCCCCCCAAAATGTTCAATATTTCATGTTGATTTGCACACTGTAAGGTGTTTTCACTTTGAAACCTGGAAAGCACTGAAGTCACACCCACCAAACCTAGACTGGAAATGCTAGAGGGGCATTTTTCTTTGGTCCATTGTAGATGAGGAGAAAAAAAATTAAATGCTAAGTCATTATTAACCTTTTCTCTGTGTCCCAGCTTTTCCTAGCCATGAGTGCCCCTGGATCACAGATCCACTTCTCTATCACAAGGTGAAGTGTCTTCTTCACAGGGTGCTAATCCCTCTCCCAGTCAAAAATGTTACACACAAAAAGCTCAATTAACTGAGGCAAGAAGAACAGCAGGGAGAGACTCTTTTTTTTCAGCCTGGTTTCCAACCAGCATCCACTCTCATTTCTGAGTTAATGCACAAGGTTATTTAATCTTCTTACCTGCTTCCTTACAAACCAAACAGGAAACATGTGGTCTGAGCAATAGCGCTGTGGCAAAGCAGCCACCAGTTAGCCAGAGGGAGTAAAGGAATCCTGTTCCACCTAATTTGGATGAGGAATCCGAGGATGGCTTAACTCACCTGTGGACAGTTTGCCTGCTGTTCTAAAAGCCTCCAATGAGGCAGAAAGAGAGAGAGCGAGAGCACGTGAGCTAGCAAGCAAGCAAGCAGGGAGAGGCTATTTCCTTGCTGAAAATGTGAAAATCCACAGAATTACCCAGCTAGGCATCCAAGTCTCAGGGTTAGGAGTGCAGGTTACATGCATTATTTTGGAATTTTACTTCCTAATGTGAAACACCCTAAAAATGAATCCTTGCAGAGATGGTTATGCAGCGCTCCTCTCCCCTACTGTCCCTTTTCACACTGCACCTGCCACTGTGTAATAAATGCAGCCTCAGGCTTCTTAGTGAAGTATCACAAGCGTAGGAACAAACCAGTCTAATTCTGCATTTTTTCTGAGTTTAATTCATGCTTGTTTCTCTGCTGGCTCTTCCAGATTGTTGTGTGTTGACCCTTGTACTCAAAGCCTGGAGACTCCTGTGTAAGGATATAGACATGTAGCATAACTAGTGTGTATGTATACTGCAGTTAAGTGATTTCATTTGGAAAAGGAACTGACACATATGTACAATCCCTTGTAAGGCAGCTCAGCCTGACTTGCCATTGTGCTCTCTGTTCCATTCTGAAGTCCATCTCAAACTCTGCTTGTTTAGCAGATGGCTTGTCTGTTGTGGTTCATTTGAGGTTCCAATATCGCAACTAGTCGGGAGACACTCTCATTGTCATTTCTGGTTCAAACAGCATCCCACTGTGCTCAAAACATTTAGCTATGAGTTCCCAAGAAGGGACTTCTCCAGATTCCCCATCACGACTCCCCAGAGAGAAACAACAACAAAAAAACCCCTGCTGATCTGCAGAGAACAGAGACAAAGTTGCCAGACTCATTTAGATTTGGGGACGGGCACTTGTGGGATGCCATGTAACTCCAACTCCCAGCCACTGCAGGGAGAGCTCTGGCATATCTCAGGATCAAGCCATAAATTACCTCTTTAGAGGTTCCTCAAGCTCTCAGGCCCCGGCCACAGGGCTGGCAGCTCTGCCTATAGTATGCAAAGAGCAGAGTGCTTGTCATAGGAGAATCCCTAGTGATGTCAAAGCCAGTGCTACAGGCAGGATCTTGACAGCATAAGGTAGCCTTGGGAAGTCAGTTTCTAGTTGAAAGTGACTAAATATATAAAAGAGTAGGAGCCGGACAGAGCATGAAAGAATAGAGATGGAGAAGTTTCTCATATTCTCTTAATCCTCACACGTGCTTCACCGCTAGCAGATTGGGGCCTGCATCCTTCCCCTGGCCAACACTTCAGATGCCTCTTAGGCACTGAATTTATCTTTTCAGGGCTGCCCTGTTTTTATCTTTTTCTTCTTCTGCTTTGTCCAGGTTGGAAAGCAGCACAGCCAGCCACTTTGGGGCCTGTAAGCCAGAAATATGAGAGAGAGAGAAAGGCCATCAGTTTAGAAGAAGAGCTACATGACCTGCACATTAATGACAGTCTAGTTTTGATGAAATATGTTTGCTTCATCACAAGTTAATGATTTTCAGTTCTGTTGCATCCCCTCAGATGAGTTCAAAATGCTGCCGATATTTATTAATGCAAGCCTCACATCATCTGGGGAAAATAAAGAAGTATTATGCTCTAGGATTCTCAACCCCAAAAGTTGAAAAATCATACGTTACAGATACGTTACCCCCCAAATCTTAAGATTAATCCAACTGCATGAACATTTTTAAACAAGATTTAATAATGCTTTTTTTGGTCTGTCTTCTTAAGTTTGAACCGTCCTCGCCCCTCCCCCCCAAACTCCAGCGCCAATTGGTATATGTTAGTTACAGTGTTGCTAACTTTGGATGGCAGCATAACAAAGTGGATGCTACTTGGGTCTGAATTATTAGAGAACTGGGTTCTCTTCCCAGCTGGGCCTGACATGGTCCTGTGCAAGCTCTTAGGCTGTGTCTTCCCCGTGGAGTTAATTCATGTTATCTCCATTCAAGACACTCCTCCCAGGTTAGTCTAGTTCGAGTGAGAGTGGCCACACTGCAAAACTGGCATTTATGTGGCATTAAGGCTTCTAGGGGCATAGCCCATGCTTCTCAGCACTGGAGCAAGCTGAGCTGCCTGTGAATTCTTTCCCAGTGAATTGGGTGAAAACCTGCCTGTCCTTTCTGGGAACAAAGAGGGAACTGTGGGAAGGCATTGTCGGACTAGGTACAGGTTGTACCTCCCTAAAACAGGACTCTGGTCTGGCAACATCTGTGGTCTGGCAGGACCACAGATGTTCTTGGACCACAGAGCCCAGGAACAGGAAGGCATGGCAGTGGGGCTGGGAGTGCGGCACGGGACGTTGGATCATGGAGGTCCAATCTGTAGCAGCACTCAAGTGAAGTTAGCCTGTATCCCCTACACAGAGTAGTCATGTGGACAACTTTTCAGGGCAGCCAACTCCTGTTAAAAGCTCCAGCACACTTGTGCTAAGGGATTTTGTGTATGGCCAGAACAAGGAGAAACCCTCAGTTGTCCATCAATGTGCAAATTATAGTGCTGTCTCTTCAGATAGCAGTACAGCCCTGGTTAATAATGAAGTTTGAGAAGGCCACAAAATATTAGTAATTTCAGTGAAACATATGGGACTACAATTTATTTCTTCACATTACAAAGTAGGGTTGCCAACTTTGGTTGAATGATTCCTGAAAGCTTCGTCAGATGACAATCTTTAATTAAAGACGAATCTTTAATTCTTAGAGACTCCAGGACAATCTTGGAGGGTTGGCAACCTTTGTACAGGACATTGTCTAAAGAGCCCCACTCTTATCTTTCCCAAATTTGCATGAAGACAGGAATTTTTCCTAATTTTTATGAATACTTTTCCAGGAATGACCAAATTCACAATGTTTGCAATAAATTCATGAGTGCTAAGAACACTGTTTTACAGACCGCTCCTTGCCAAAGGCAGCACAAAACCAATTGTTTAGAACAATACACAGGCTGATATGCAGATCAAACTTCTAAAATATTCACCTCATGCTACAACTGGTGCATAGATTTAAATACTTACCAGGCCCTTCAAAGTGAATGGTGGATATTAGGTCACTCATAGCACATGTGATGCCATATGAAAATTAACATGCTCCAGATTTTATTCTGTTTAATATTGTCTAAAAAGTAAGAGGTTTGTGATGCTGCAGTTAGAAATGGGATAGTACCCTTGGAGCTGTTATTACACACCAGTGCATTTACACACATTGTGTAAGAAAGAGGACCTTCAAGTGCTCAGAGAATAAGGCCAGCACATACTAAGAGCACCATCTAGTGGCCAAATTGCTTCCACCACCAGAAGTTAGTCCCACAAAAGATATTACCTCACTCACCTTGTATTTCTGATACTCTGGGACTAACACAGCTACAACCACAGTGCATACTTTACGCAAAGCATTTACTGACCTTTCATGTAACTCTAGCTCCAAAGCAGATTTTTTTAATGAATTTTCTTAGGATTTTTTTTAATAACGGAAAAAGGTGATGATAAAAACAAGAAAAGGGGACCCTCACTCTCCTGGATACTGAAGATCTGTTGATTTGCAACAAATTAGCAATAGAGCATGTAAATCTGGAACTCTTTGGCTTGACCTGCTGTGGCCATCCCATTTGATGTGCAATAGACCCCCACCTCTCCAGTTAATGTTGCAAGTTTCATTGTTCCTAAGGTGCATCAGAGAGGGGGGACATCTGCTGCAAACTTTACAACATGGGTTCCCAAACTGGGGGGTGTGAAGAAATTCCAGGGGGGCGCGCAAGGCAACCCAGCCTCCAGCCCCCCCCCCATCAAGTTTTGCTGCTCTGTTCAGTTCCTCCTTTTTTTTTTTTTTTTTTTTTTGCTGCTGCTGCTGCTGCTATTTTGGGGGGTGGAGGGCATGAGGGTTTTTCAAAAATCAAAAAGGGGGGCGTGATGCCAAAAAGTTTGGGAACCGCTGCTTTACAAAGTATTCAGCTCTCCCTCTGCACCTTCAGTTTATTAGTCATTATAACGCTAAAGCAGCAATATCTGCATATGCAGTGTATCCTTCTTTAGCTGAAAGCCACAGGACTTACTGTGTGTGCACAGCATGTTTTTAAAAGAGATGTATATCACTTCAAAAACAAAAACAATTTTCACCAGAGCATCAGTGAATGCTAATGCCATGCAAAATTCTAATATTTTGTTCACGGTACCTTTGTCTAAAGAAAGAGGACATGGGTGGGAGGGAGGTGGGAGTATGGTAGGTAAGATGGGACGGGGCATGTGGCCCCCCAGCAGAGTCGTGCCCATCACTATTAGCAGATATGAGTCATCTCTGGCTAAAGAACAGTTCAAAAAGTGATCAAAATACTTCATTATGCGCCACAGGGGAAGAGTACTCCCCTGACCCCCTTACTCAAAAATAACTGACTCGTGCTTGTTCAAACTCCCTTATTTTCCTCACAACGACACATACATTTACATTCAGATAAAGAGCAAGCCTGAAAAATTTAAGCCTAGAAGGTGAAAGTATTCAGAAGTGATGAGAGACTGAAAACAAAGCTAGAATGGGAACTCCTTGTCTTATGCAACTTTAGTGTTTGCTCTTGCTCCCACTAGAATACACTTAATTATTAGTCTTAAAAATGTTGAAATATGTACTGGGAAAATAAAATAGTTAAAAAGGAACTAATTTTTCAAAATTCAAAAATATGCCAAAGAAATAATCACCTCGGCAATGTCTAGCTACATGCAAAGGAAAAGCAACTCTTATCAGAGTTCCAGGCTGTGACTCCTACTGTATGTTTGGGTTGAAATGACTGGCTCTTCCACCCTTAGATCCCTCTATATTCAGCTCAACCCAAAGATGTATTCCAGGCCTGCCTCCCTGGCTTCCAGGAAGAGGGAGCCAAACATTCCATTGAATCTTTCAGAGTAAAAACTGGGGGTATCTCTCTACACTATGGGGATAAGGTCGAATTAAGATACGCAACTTCAGCTACATTAAATTGCATAGCTGAAGTCGAAGTACCTTAACTTGACTTTTGGCACTGTCCACACTGCAGGAAGTTGAAGGAAGAACACTCTCTCTTTGACTTCCCTTATTTATTGTGGAAACAGGGAGCATCCTTCTCAGTTCGAATTAACGTGTCTACACTAAATCCACTAATTCGAACCCTGAAAGATCAATAGCAGCAGTTTCAATCTTCTCTGTAGTGTGGACCTACCCTGTGGGTTTCTACCTCATCCAAGGTTCAGAGAGTTTGGGAGAAATGACAACATATGGAAGAGTTACAGGCCAGGTTTAAGATAGGTAAAGGCTGGTCTGGCAATTAAAGTTCCACAACTGTGCTCCTGTGTGGATTGACACTAAAATGGGGGTCGGGGGGTTGGGAGAATATTTTGAGAATAAAAAATGCCTGTGATACTGGACTTTTTGTTTTAACAGTTTTCATGATTTATGTCCCTTTGCCTCTCCACCAGCTTGTGATTTTTCCTAGACTATATTCATGATAAAACAAGCCCAATAAGAACACACCTCAGTCATTTTGCATTAGCCTTTCTCTCTAATGTTTTGCATGAAGGTTAAAATGTTTTCCATACTCGAGTTCAGCTGGTTCTTCCTCTTCCTCCAGTTGTTTCTCCTCTGCCAAGAAGTGCTCAGTTATCTGAACCACAAAAAATTTTTACAAACAGGATTTTTTTTGACTAACTACTTCTAACAACAACATGCAGAAAATCTTAAAAGTGAAGCTCTTCTCCAGAAAATACTACAAAAATGGCATTTTTAAGTTAACAAGTTTACTTGTTACTTATACTTCCTTTCCCAACAAGGCTCCAAACCAGAACAGCATTTAAAGATGTGAACTTTAAGCTGTAAATAATCTGCATTTAACTATTCCAGTTCTTAACATCATTTTGGGATGGAGTGACCAGATTTGCATTATATTTTCAGTATTATTTTCCATTACAGACTTTATGCATCCTAATATCTTGTTTGGTTTTTTTGACCACAGCAGAACAGAGGTTTTCATTTGGCTATCTACAAGGATCCCCAGGTCCCTTTCCTGAGGTGATACAGTTAATTTAGACCTTTACAAGTAGCTTATTTTCCCCTGCTGCTAATTTTTTGCCATGATGAAATTGCCCGTTTAATCTTATTCTCTGCTTTCTGGAGAGATAAATAATGTAACACCAATATATAAAAAGAGGCTCTAAAGGTGATCCTGGCAATTATAAACCAGTATGTCTAACATCAGTACTGGGCAAATTAGTTGAAAATATTGTAAAGAATAAAATTGTCAGACACGTAGATGAACATAATTTGTTGGGGAAAAGTCAACATAGTTTCTGTAAAGGGAAATCATGCTGTATTAGTCTACTGGAATTCTTTGAGGGGGGTCAACAAAAAAGTGAGCACATCTTGATTTATTCTTCACTGAATCCCTGCCCAGGATGACTGCTGAAAACATCTAAGAAAGAAAGACAAGGGAGGGAGAGGGTCAGATCCAGGTTGGAAATGAACTCTGGCTCTGGAAGAATACCTGAACTTTAAGCTGCAAGCAAGAGCAGTTTGTCGTCAAGAATTCTGCAACCTGCCTAATACAACATTTAAGGTGGGAAATTACTTTTTGGATCCTGTTTCTGTAAAGAATTAAGGTAAGTTTATGTGTTTGTTTTATTTTGCACAGACATATCTTTTGATCTGTTTGCTATCCTTTATAATCACTTAGGGTATGTCTACACAGCAGCATTATTTCGGAATAACGGATGTTATTCCAGAATAACTATGTGAGCGTCTACACAGCAAGCCCATTATTCTGAAATAATATTGAAATAACGGGCGTCTTATTCCAGATTCTGTAACCCTCATTTTACGGGGAATAATGCCTATTCTGAAATAGCTATTCAGAATAGGGCATGTGTACACAGGGAAGCTGGAGTTATTTTGAAATAAGAGGCTTCCAGGCCTTCCCACAGGTGCCCTGATGGCCACTCTGTGCACACATATCAGAACTCTGTACTTCCCTCTTCCCCTTCAGGCTTTAAAGGGGCAGCCATAGGGGGAAGGGCTTGTGGCACAAGGCAGGCCCTGACAGCCCTGAGTGACAGAGCAGCAGCCTGCACAGCTTTTTCTGCCACCATGAGCGACCCTGTTGCTCCCACTGAGCCAGCTCCCAGGACCCTGCCTGGGGATGAAAGAGATGCGCACCTGCCTGGTGCCACAAGCCTGGTCTGGTGTGGAGACCCAGGATTCTGGGGAGAGGAGGCAACCCTCCAGGATCTCCACACCAGGTGCAGGAATGCAGATGTATGGCCAGATGGCTGACAGCCTGGGCAACAAGGGCCACATGCGCACCCAGGAGCAGGTGTGAATGAAGGTCAAGGAGCTCAGGCAGGCCTATGCCAAGACCAGGGAGCGCAGCTCCTGCTCCAGGGTGGCACCGCATCCTAGGGGGCAGGTCAGTCCCTACCCTCCCACCCCCTATTGTGGACTCAGGGCTGGAGACACCCTCCTGGGAGGCAGCGCCAGTACAGAGGAGGAGGAGGAGCTGGACAAGGCGAGCAGCATTTCGCTGCTTGCCATCCAAGAGGTCATGCTCGCCCTGGAGCCTGAACCCCACATCAAGGGTGTCTCCCAGGTATCGTCCAAAGCTGGGAAAGGCCCATCAGGTGAGTGCCATTGTTTTCCCGAGACACACACATGAGTGGAGGTGGTGGGCGGTGAGGGGCAGCTGCGCGCTCCTCACTCGGCCCTCTCGGCCTGAGGATCACACAGCAGCCTGTGAATATGGGTGCACATGGATCACCAATCCGGGGCACAGAGCCCCTGGAGGCTGCAACAGAGGACCCTTGGGATCTTGCTCACAGTGTATCCAGAGAAGCCTACATCGGGGTGGAACACCTCCCACTACAAGACACCACTGGAAGGAGGCTGGGGACATGGAAACCCAACACCCCGCCACACACACACACAGAGCAGTGCCACACATGGCACACAGGCATGCCCACACTCTTGGGGCAGCGTCCACTCCCGGGGACAGCATGGCAAGGCAGAAAAGTGTCTGCCACTCGCAGACGCCTCCCCCCAACACTCTGGCCCCCTCTCCTTTAGCGGGCAGAGATACAAGTCCTCTCCCTGTGGGGCACCACCACTGCCAGGCCCGGTGAGTGCGCGGCATGGAGGGAAGCCCAGCCACCCTGTGGACCCCAGGCTCCTAGTCTGGCTGGCACCTTTCCATGCTTTCTTGTCCCCAGGACGTGGGGGGAAGTGAGACTCCCCCCAGGACATCTGTGCCCCTGTAGGAAATGACCTGCTGTCTAGGCCACAGATGGCCTTGCTTGAAGCACATCACCTTCGTGTGACCGGAGACCCTTCATGCACAGTGTCTCCCGGGATGACTGACCTTCTTTTTGTTCTACACAGCTGGACTAGCTGTGAGAGGGGCACGAGCCACCTCCCATGCCGCCCCCTTTCCCCCACGTGACCCACAGGCACAGGTAAGCTCACGAGGATCTCCAGAGAGAGCACATCGCTGCCCTGTGAGCCCTGCAGCACTTCCTGAATTGGAAAAACCAGAGATTGGAGGAGGACCTGCAGCTGTGCTGCAACACCTGGCAGGAGCTACTGCAGCAGGGCTGGACCGTGTGCGTGGCTTTCACTGCTATTCTTGACTGCTTGGTGGCCACTCCTGCTGCTGCTCCTGCTCCTGCCCCCCATCTTCTCTCCCTAGCCCTCCATCCACCGAGGGCCTGCACAAGAGGCAGTGGGACCACCTGAGGCAGGTGCCAGTCCCAGCCTATTCCATGAGCCTTTCCTCCCCCCCTCCTCCTCTACCTTCCACCTCCCCATTTCTTTCCCCAGTCCCTCCCCACTTACATTTACCCCAATTAAACAAACTAGTTTATTCTTTCAAAACAAAAAGTGTGATTTGCTGTGTCTGCAGGGGAAAGGGAAGGTGGGAATGGATAGCAGGAGAAGGGAGGGGTGGGGGAGGAAAGGCACACTGGTCCACTGCAGAGGCCCCTTGTGGGGAGGGCCAGGTGAGAGTCTCACAGCTGGCCTTGGCTGGAACTCTCACACAGGGCCTCCTGGATGTGCACAGCCAGCTGCCTGAAGGCTCAGGTGAGCCACTCGGCCTCTGCCCCCCACCCTGGCAGGAACGTCTCCCCCTTATGTTCACAAAGATTGTGGAGGACACAGCAGGCAGCCACCACTTGGGAGATGTTCTGCTGACCGAGGTCCAGCCAGATGAGGAGGTGACGGTACCTCCCTTTCAGATGACCAAAGGTGCCCTCCACACCAATGCAGGCCCCTGCTAAGCCTGGTGTTAAAATGTTCCTTGGTGGGGTCAAGGTAGGCAGTGTAGGGCTTCATCAGCCAGGGGAGCAGAGGGTAGGCTGTGTCTCCTACAGTGTATATCAGCATGTCTATGTCCCCCACCCTGATGGTGCAGTCGGGGAGAAAAGTGCCGGCGTGCAGCAGCTTCTGGAAGAGGCTGGAGTTTCGGAAGGCACGTGCATTGTGCCCTTTCCCCGACCATCCAATGTAGATGTCCATGAACTGGCCACGGTTATCCATGAGGGCCTGCAGGATCATCAGAAAGTACCCCTTGCGGTTGATGTATTGGATGCCCGGTGCTTGGGGGCCCAGATGGGGATATGGGTGCCGTCAATAGACCCCCCCCATTCAGTTGGGGAAGCCGATGGCAGAAAAGCTGGTGACCATGGGGTCCACATTGCCCAGGTTGATGACCCTGCACACCAGGATAATGTTGATGGCCCTCACCACCTGTAGAAGGATACACACAGAGAATCACAGGGTTGCCAGAGCCCTCAGGAGGTCCCTGAGCCCAACTGCCCTCCACCCCACACACACCAGGAACAACCCCAACTTGGCCCATCCCTTGGTGGGGCTTTGTTAAGGCAGGACTGAAAAACTTCCACCACCACCTCCCTCTTCCCGAGGGAACCCCACTCCAGCAATTCAGTTCACCATCCTCCTGGGACAATAGCACGAGAGTACCATACCTGCATGACCACAGCCCCAAAAGTTGATCTCCCAGCTCCGAACTGGTTTCCAATGGATCGGTAGCTGTGGTGAGCTTCCAGAGGGCGATGGCTACCTGCTTCTGGAGGGGGATGGCGGGTCTCATGTGAGTGTCCGGGTGTGTGAGGGCGGGGCTGAGCCACTCACACAGCTCCATGAAGGTGTCCCTCCTCACACGGACATTCTGGAGCCACTGCTGGTCATCCCATCGCACCGTGGAAATCTGGTCCCACCAGTCAGAACAGGTGTCCAGTCGCCAGAAGTGGCGGTGCACAGTGTGCAGGGGAGGGCGGGTGGGGTTGAGCTGCATGAGGAGCACCTGGAGAGAGGTGAGGAGGGGCCCCCGCAATGAGCAGGGCCACGAGGGCAGCCTGCAGAAACCGCACCAGGAGATGCAGCGTGCGCGATAAGAGTTGTCAGCTGCTCAGAGGCTGGCTCCATGTCTGGAGAGCTGAGATGTCCACAAGGGCAACCACAGCAGGCAGAGAAAAGGAGGTTAGCAAAGGAGAAGAGACTGAGACACGGCTGTACAGGGAGGGTCCCTTTAAGCTTGAGCCTCAGATAGCCTGAGGCAGCAGCTACAGGAAGTGAGTGCTGTCCTGATGCCCTGCCTGAAGTGCTTCTGGGTGGCCTTAAATGTGATTCAGGCTCCAACCAGTGTGGACTCTCTCTTTCGCAATAGCTCTGTGCTACTTCCATGGGCATTTGCTGTGTAGATGGGCTACTTTGAAATAAGCTCTCAGAGTATTTCTTCTGAAATTGCTTATTCCAAAGTATGTGTGCAGTGTAGACATGCTCTTACAGAGGTAACTGGTCAGAGAGAACCCAGAGGCCACCGCACATGTGACTCCTCCCAGCCTGGGGAAGGGCCAGGACAACGCCCCTCTGCCCAGACTCTGCCTCTCCCCAGTCCTGCCTTGCGTTCTCCCTGCCCCTGCTCAGCCTTTGCTGTGCTCCCACCCTCCTCTTCTCCCAACCAAGGTGGCCCAGAGGACTAGCGGAGCCGGCACTGGCAGCAGGGGTCCACTGCCTCCTCCCCGACAAGCAGCAGCAGGGGAAGTGCAGCCAGGCTGCCCCATTGCTTTGCTCCCCTGGCCACTGTGTTGCTCCGTTTCCCACCAGGGAGTACAGGCCGGTTCTGCTTCTGCCCCCTCCTCCCAGAGTGGCACTTCCGGGAGAACAAAGCAGTGGTGTCACCTTGCTCTGCTTCCCCATCCTTGTGGGTGAGTATAAGGAGGGGGACAGACCCCTCTTTCAGCCCCCCCCTTTCAGCACTTCCTGCCCACAGCATTTGGGGCATGTGACCCCTCATGCCCCTCCCCATGTGCCACCCTGATCACTTGAAATCTATTTTATGTGGTTAATAAACTTGCTTTTTGTTTATGCCAGTTTGTGCAATTCATCGTGGGGGAGGGGGGGAAGGGAGAAAGGAAGCTGTACCAATGGGGGAAAGGCCAGGACAACTCCCCTCTGCCCAGGGGAGATTTCATGAGCACACACTGTACAGATTTCTGTGCAACGCAAACCAATCTATCTGTGGCTTTACACTCCAGAGGGGGTGTGCATGTGAGTGCTTGGCAGTTCCCTAGCTGAAAGCCTTGCCATGCAGGTTTGCGTTCCAGAGCAGTGTCCTTCCACAGCAAGGTCCTTACCAGGGAGTGTGTCTGCAGCTAGATATGGTGAGGGAACCCAGCCTGATGGAATGGGGAGGGAGCTCAGTATAACCCCAGTACATCAGGTGACTTCCTGGAATCTGGACAACACATTACAACTGGATTTATAGCTTAGTTGTAGGTAGCATGTGACCTGTATTTGAGGAAGCCGAGTGTGGGCACTGAAAGCTCACTAGAAGTGGTGGGGAGAACTAGCACCTGGAACGTGGTCCTCCCTCCTGCTCAGTCTCCCATCTCTGAGGTCCTGCCTCCACTCTGCCTCCTCTGCCGCTGGCCCTCTGCTCCCCCAATGTCCACCTGCTATTCACTGCTGTCCATCCTCTTCCCACAAGGCCCTGCTGTCCATGGTCTTATTATAATAATCTGTAACCCATTAACCTGCCTTGTTTTCCCATGACTACAAGGGTGTTTACATGCCCCTTCACCTAGAATGTTTCTTAGAATATGTGCCAACTACTTATCTAAATTATCTGTTTGAGCTCCTATTTAGCTGTGACACTCTGGGTACCTTTCCTAGGCTCTGTGCAGACTGAAAGCTTGTCTTCTCACCGACAGATGTTGGCCCTATAAAAGCTATGACCTCACCTACCTTGGCTCTCTAATACCCTGGGAGTGACATGACTGCTCCACCCCGATTCTAGTTTAGTTACCGACCCATCGCAGTCCAGTGTCTCAAATGGAAGAGTGAAATCCTCACCCAAAGTAACAGGCTGGTGCTGTGTTACTGTCTTTCTAAAGGTGGGACAAACTTGTACGGTTTCATGAGTGTTCCAGGGAGACGGATTGCAACTGCAGAGCAGACGGTTTTGGGGAGACTTGAGTTTGAAAGGGCTGTTGGCATCATCCTGCAAGGAGTAGCCAGGCTGGTGGAAGCCAGGATGAAGCCAGTGTGATGTGAGCCAGCTATTAGAAGCAGGGCCCTGAGCTAAAGCTGCACAGCAGAAGAGCACCCAAAATTTCAGAGCAGGGCGTGACACAACCCTTTACTGGCCTGGGCTGAACTCTAAAGCATCACATGTTCATCCACGACATTATTGATATGTTCAAAGAATTCTAAGGGTATGTCTACACTACAGTGTTATTTCGAAATAGCATATTTCAAAATAACGCATCTACACACAAAATGCATTTCGAAATAGCATTTTGCTATTTTGAAATAGCGCGTCCACATTGAGTGGACTCTGAATCGTATTTAAGGCTGGCCGGAACCAGTTCCAGCAGGGCACCAGGTCAGGACTTACTGTGTGGGGCTGCTGCCTGAGGCTATCTGAGGTCTGTGCTTAAAGGGACGCCCCCCCAACAGCCAGTTCTCAGGTTTCCCTGCTTGCTTGCCTACCTCGATGAGGGACAGCAAAGCATTTTGTCTCTGTGTGCTCTAGTTGCCCTCACTCAGGACACCACAGCACTTTGCAACATGGAGCCAGAGCTGCCCCTGCTTCTCTTGGACGCGTTGCTGTGAGCCTGGCTGCACTTTCTGCAGGCAGCCATCTGGGAGCTCCATCGGGGGGCTGTCAGGATCCAGGAGGCCCTGCAGGAGAGCTTCCACCCTGAGAAGCACTAAGAGCCTCCCTGGTCTGCCCCACTGGGGGCTTGTGCCTCATTCCTCTCTCACGTCCTTCCACTTACCCCTCCCTAACCCCCCTTCCTGATGTCAAATAAAATACACGTATTTTCATGAACACAAACTCTCTTTATTTAACAAAACTGGGGGGGAGGGAGGGAATGAAACTCTGGTGAGACTGGGGAAAGGAGATGGGAGACAGGAGAAGAGAGGGTGGGAGAGGGGAGGGGGAAACCTGGGAGGAGGGAGCTGGAAGGGGGAAGCAAGGGGAAGAAAGGGGAGAGGAAGCTCAGGGCTCAGGGGTGGGGGTCTCACCGGATCAACTTGATTGTCGTGCAAACCTGCTCCTGGGTTCGCATGTGGCCTTTGGTGGCCAGGCTGGCAGCCATCCTGCCATAGATGGCTGCGTTCCTCCATCTAGTGCGGAGATCATGGATGTTGGGGGCATCCCCCCCAAACCTGAATAAGGTCCATGATCTCCACCGTGGACCAGGAAGGTGCCCGCCTTCCCCGGGCCCTGGCAGGCTCCTGGGAGCTGGCAGGCTGCTCCTGGGGCATGCTGGAGGGCTGGCTGCCAGAGGCTTGCTGGCTCATGTTTTGGAACCACTGGGTCAGGGGCAGTGACTGCTGGCTCAGGGCTGGCAGGCTTGGAGCTGGCACAGGCACTGTGGCCAGAGTCTACCCCTTTAAGGGCTCCGGAGAGCCGGGGGAGGGAGTGGAGTGTTCTTGATTGAGGCTGGAGTGGCCACCAGGGTTCCCTGTGAAGGCTGGAGGCCCCCTATTTCGATATAAGTGTCTACACAGCACTTATTTCGAAATAGCTATTTCAAATTTGGCGTTATTCCTCGTGGAATGAGGTTTACCAAATTTGAAATAATCACTCCACTATTTCGAATTTATTTTGAAATAGCTGTTTGGCTGTGTAGATGCTAGGAAAGTTATTTCAAAATAAGGGCTGTTATTTCGAAATAGCTTTGCTGTGTAGACATACCCGAAGAGATTAATGAGACATGATTTTCCTTTGCTGCATTTGTGCTGATTAGACCCTACCAGATCACAATCTTCTAGATATTTTGTTATTCTCTTACAAGTATTGATTCAACTAATTTTCCAGGTACAAGTCTATAATTATCTATAATGAAAGCAGTGTATCTCTATAATGAAAGGAGGAACTGCAGATGGCCTCTTTGGATAATTCACAAGCTTTATCTTAATAATAGTAACACCTTAGGTTTTTATAACTCCTCCATTCAAAGAATTGCAGTCATTTTAAAAGCCTCAGTATTAAACCAAACACCATAAGGATGTATTCAGGCTATCATACTTATGAGGAAATAGAAGCACAGAGAAGTAGCAGGCTCCTTATAGTTGATCTGGAAACAGAAGGACAACACTATATTGCAGGCTGCTTTTCACTCTCACACCTCCACCTTCTGCAAAAATGATGTTTCAAACAAGATAAAATCCTGTGGGTTCAGTGGTTTTATTTTCTTACCTCCTCAGTTTCATCTGTTAGGTCAATTTCAACAAAAGCAGACAGGTCTTTCTAGGAGAGAGGAATGAATAGAAGTCAATGACGTGTTGAGTGAACTGAAAATCTTTAAAAACAAAAATACGAACAAACTGAAAACAAGAATTAACATACAGTAAAAACTAGGAATGTAAACCCCAACTTCATCAGTTAAACGATTACATGTTGTTTAACTAGTTAACCACTTAAACGGGAGTGGGCAGGGGCTGCTCCAGCTGGGCTGGAGTGCTCCCTGCCCACAGTGCACTGGGCCAGGCTGGAGCAGCCCCCTCCCCACAGTGGGTTGCTCCAGCCCCTGTTAGTTAACCATAATTGGCAAGCCTGCTTACCGGTTAACCAGTTAACCATCTACATCCCTAGCAAAAACTAACAAGTGACTACCAAAGGCACAGGCCAAAACTGGGTATCTAGCTGAGCTTTCCTGGTTATTTATGCCAATGGCTCTCAAACTTTCCAGACTTTTGACCTCTTTCAGGACTCTGATTTATGTTGTCTACTCCCAGGTTTCACCTCATTTAAGAACTACTTGCTTACAAAATCAGATGTTCAAATACAAAAGAGTCACAGCTCACTATTATTGAAAAATTGCTTACTTTTTCATTTTTACTCTATAATTACAAAATAATCCAACTGGAATATAAATATTGTACTTACATTTCAGTATATAGAACAGTACAAACAAGTCTGCATGAAATTTTAGTTTGCCTTGACTTCACTTGTTCTTTTTATGCAGTCTGTTGTAAAGCTAGGCAAATATCTAGATGAGTTGATGTACCCCTGAAGACTTCTGCATATCCCGGGGGTACACGTTCCCCTGGATGGGAACCATTGATTTATACCACACACATCACTGTGGTATCTGAACATCTAACTTAAGGTTCAACAGAATTGTACTGGGAACTTTCTGAATACTTGAGCATGGTTTCTACAGCCACGGTCCACCTATCATATTTCAAAGGCAGAGAAAGCTACTGGGAAGGGGAAAGCTATCCTAGATTTGATTGTAATAAATAGGGAGGAACTGGCTGACAATCTGAAAGTGGAAAGCAGCCTTGGTGAAAGTGATCATGAAATGACAGAGTTCGTGATTCTAAGGAATAATAAGAGGGAGGACAGCAAAATAAAGACAATGGATTTCAAGATGGCAGACTTTAACAAACTCAGAGAGTTGGTAGGTAAGATACTATGGGAAGCAAGTCCAAGAGGAAAAGCAATTACAGGCAGCTGGCAGTTTTTCAAAGAAACATTATTAAGGGTGCAAGAGCAAACTATTCCACTGCAGAGGAAAAATAAAAAGTATGGCAAGAGACCACTTTGGCTTAACCAGGAGATTTCTAAATGTTCTAAAAATCAAAAAAGAGTCCTAGAAAAAGCAGAATCAAGGTCAAATTGCAAAGTATTAATGTAAACCAATAACACAAGTATGCAGGGACAAAATTAGAAAGGCCAGGGCACAAAAAGATCAAACTAGCTAGAGACATAACATGTGTAGTGCCCCTCTCCACCCGATTACCTTCTATAATGCCAACCTGCCTACAGGTTTTGGTGGACAGGTCTGGGTTCTTCTGGATCCTGCCACCCACTCAGCAGGATGTATTTTCTTTATTTTTTCCTATGAATTTATTTGGCGGTGCCTCCACGCCCCTCACTCCTTCCTGGCAGGGTCACCAGGGCAGTTTGGGAGGAAAATTCTAACCACAGGGTAATCCCCCTTACTTGCCAGATAGTTGGAGACTTCAAAAAAATAACACAAACACATACAATATATTCAACACAATAATTATATTAAACAGGAAACAATTATAACGTAACAGGGTAAAACACTATTTTTAGGTTCTCCGGTGCCCACGCTGCTAATACCTGTGGCTTGCCCCAGACACATGACTTGATGTAGCATATGTAAGATTAGTGTCCCGTTGGTACGCATGCTTTGTTGGGGCCCGTGATGACCAATGACGACAAAATTCTTCTCTGCAGTGGTTTAGCAGTGTGGCTGACTGGGTTCAGTACAGCCCAAAGGACTCACAAGCGGGATAAGGTGGTAAACCCCTCCACAGGTTCAACATGCAGCAGGTTATAAAATCCCCAACCCCTTATTCCCTGGCTTGAGGACACAGTTCAGGAAGTAGGGGGTCCCCAAAACAAATTCCCTGACTGACTGACTAAAAGATGGTGCACTCACAAACTCCATGAATGATCCTTCAGCTCAGAGATGACTCTGGACTTCTCAGTCACTGCAGAGGGGCTGATCTCTGCTAGCAGAGATCCTATTCAGGCAGGAATCAGGCTGCTTCGGTCCCAGGATTTCCCCTCACCACAAAGGGGTGCAGGGCTCAAGGTGCAGATTACACAACTGTACTAAAATCCAAACTGTAGTCTCCTAGCCCAGCGTCCAGACACACACACAGCAGACAGCAGCCCTGAACTAGCAGGCAGAGCAGAGCTGACCATGTGGTGACTGGTCTCACCTACGGAGCTGAAGGGCTAACTCAGCCTGGTTGGGGAAGTTTCCCAGAAAACTCTACAAACTGGGAATCATCAGTGGAGAAGGAAAACCCAGCTGAGGGATCTTGCTTTCAGGTCCTTAGAGGCCAGTTGTCAGGGGGGGAACCCTGCATGCAGGTCTGGGGTTTACCAGCTCCCCACACAGCTAGCCCTGCCCTTGCCCTGGCTGGCTCCAGACTGACTCATAAAAAACAATGGCCTCTCCCCTTTCCTGAACTCCCCGGGAGGGGCATCTCACTCCCTATTTGTTGCCGGGCAGACTCTGAGTTTGCCTTGGCTCCCCCTCCCTACCAGGGACAGTGTGCCTTTCCCTGACCTGCCATCAGACAAAGCCCCAGGAATCTAGGTAATCTCCTTGGGGGTTACACATGTAACAAGAAAACATTCTACAAATATATTAGAAGCAAGACGAAGACCAAGGATAAGGTAGGCCCAATACTCAATGAAGAAGGAAAAATAACAGAAAATGTGGAAATGTCAGAGGTGCTAAATGATTTATATTTTTTAGTTTTCACCAAGGTTGGTAGTGATTAGATGCCCAACATAATGAATGCCAGTGAAAATGAGGTAAGATCAGAGACTAAAACAGGAAAAGAGCAAGTTAAAAATTACTTAAACAAATTAGATGTCTTCAAGTCACTAGGGCCTGATGAAATGCATCCTAGACTGATTGAGGAGATATTGGAGCCATTATCAATTATCTTTGAAAAGTCATGGAAGATGGGACTGATTTCCAGAAGGACTTGAAAAGGGCACACTGGAGATATTTAAGAGCAGGTTAGACAAACATTGTCAGGTATGGTCTAGATGGTGCTTCATCCTGCCATGAGTGCAGGGTACTGAACTACATAACTTCTCAAGATTCCTTCCAGTACTATGATTCTATGATTCTCAATGAAGATTTCACTGTAAATGTAAAAGCGGCGAGGAGTCCTGTGGCACCTTATAGACAAACCGAAGTGTTGGAGCATAAGCTTTCGTGGGCAAAGACCCACTTCGTCAGATGCGTGTAGTGGAAATTTCCAGAATCAGGCTAGAGATGACGAGGTGGATCCAATCAGGGAGGATGGGGCTCACTTCTAGTAGCTGATCTGGAGGTGTGAATAGAAAAGAGAGGAGAAGCTGCTTTTGTAGTTAGCTAGCCATTCACAGTCTTTGTTTAATCCTGAGTTGATTGAGTCAAATTTGAAGATGAACTGTAGCTCAGCAGTTTCTCTTTGAAGTCTGGTCCTGAAGTTTTTTTGCTGCAGGATGGCTACCTTTAGATCTGCAATTGTGTGTCCAGGGAGACTGAAGTGTTCCCCTACAGGTTTTTGTATATTGCCATTCCTAGTATCTGATTTGTGTCCATTTATTCTTTTACGTAGGGACTGTCCAGTTTGGCCGATGTATATAGCAGAGGGGCATTGTTGGCACATGATGGCGTATATTACGTTAGTGGATGTGCAGGAGAATGAACCAGTGACGGTATGGCTGATCTGGTTAGGTCCTGTGATGGTGTTGCTGGTGTACATATGTGGGCAGAGTTGGCACCGAGGTTTGTTGCATGGATTGGTTCCTGAGTTAGAGTTATTATGATGCGGTGTATAGTTGCTGGTGAGAATATGTTTCAGGTTGGCGGGTTGTCTCTCCCAAGGCCTGTGAAAGTGAGGGATCATTGTCCAGGATGGGTTGTAGATCACTAATGATATGTTGGAGAGGTTTTAGCTGAGGACTGTAGGTGATGGCCAGTGGTGTTCTGTTGGTTTCTTTCTTGGGCTTGTCCCGTAGCAGGAGGCTTCTGGGTACATGTCTGGCTCTGTTAATCTGTCTTCTCACTTCCTTGTGTGGGTATCGTAGTTTACAGAATGCTTGTTGAAGATCTTGTAGGTGTAGGTCTCTGTCTGAGGGGCTGGAGCATATGCGGTTGTACCTCAGTGCTTGGCTGTAAACAATGGATCGTGTGGTGTCTCCGGGATGGAAGCTGGAGGCATGCAGGTAAGCATAGTGGTTGGTAGGCTTTCGGTATAGGGTGGTGTTTATGTGACTGTCACTTATTTGCACCATGGTGTCCAGGAAATGGACCTCCCGTGTAGACTGGTCCATGCTGAGGTTGATGGTGGGGTGGAAGCTGTTGAAATCGTGGTGAAATTCTTCCAGAGTCTCCTTCCCATGGGTCCAGATGATGAAGATGTCATCGATGTAGCGTAGGTAGAGAAGGGGCGTAAGTGGGCAAGAGCTGAGGAAGCGTTGTTCCAGGTCAGCCATAAAAATGTTGGCGTATTGTGGGGCCATGCTGGTACCCATAGCAGTGCCACTGGTCTGGAGGTATATATTGTCACCATATCTGAAATAGTTGTGTGTGAGGATAAAGTCACAGAGCTCAGCCACCAGTTGTGCTGTGGCATCCTCAGGGATACTGTTCCTGACAGCTTGTACTCCATCTACATGTGGGATGTTTGTGTAGAGAGCCTCTACATCCATGGTGGCTAGGATGGTGTTTTCTGGAAGATCACCAATGCATTGTAATTTTCTCAGGAAGTCAGTGGAGGTAACTGGGAGGTAACTGGGAGTGCTGGTGGCGTAGGGTCTGAGTAGAGAGTCCACATATCCAGACAGTCCTTCAGTGAGAGTGCCAAAGCCCGAGATGATGCGGCGTCTGGGATTTCCAGGTTTGTGGATCTTGGGTAATAGATAGAACAACCCTGGTTGGGGCTCTAAGGGTGTGTTGATTTGTTCCTGTGCTTGTGTGGGGAGTGTCCTGAGCAGATGGTGCAGTTTCTTAGTGTATTCCTTAGTGGGATCTGAGGAAAGTGGCCTGTAGAATTTGTTATTGGAGAGTTGTCTGGCAGCCTCCTTTAGGTAGTCAGGCCTGTTCATGATGACAACAGCACCTCCTTTATCAGCCTCTTTGATTATAATGTCAGAGTTGTTCTGGAGGCTGTGGATAGCATGCATTCTGCACGACTGAGGTTACAAGGCAAGTGATGCAGTTTTTCCACAATTTCTGCCTGTACACATCAGCGGAAGCATTCTATGTAGAGGGCCAGACTGTCATTTCGACCCTCAGGAGGAGTCCATGTGAAGTTCTTCTTCTTGTGCTGTTGGTGGGAAGGTATGTGTGTGTCAGTGCACTGTTCAGTGTTGTGTTGGAAGTATTCCTTGAGACGGAGACGGCGAAAGTAGGCTTCCAGATCACCGCAGAACTGTATCATGTTAGAGGGGGTGGTGGGGCAAAAAGAGAGTCCCCGAGATAGAACAGACTCTTCTGCTGGGCTGAGTTGGAAAGATTGACGATATTGCTGGGTGAGTTAGGGGTACCACTGTTGTGGCCCCATGTGGCAGGTATGATTTTAGACATCTTACAGTCCTTTTTCCTCTGTAGAGAAGTGAAGTGTGTAATGTAGATCTCCTGTCTTATTTTAGTAAAGTCCATTTGTGGGGAGGGTTGGTTTTTTATGAGAGACTCCAGACTGGAGAGCTCTTTTTTGATGTTTTCCTGTTTGCTGTACAGGATGCTGATCAGGTGGTTCCTCAGTTTTTTAGATAGTGTATGGCATAATCTCTCACTGTAGTCTGTGCAGTATGTAGATAGCAATGGATTTTTCACCTTCAGTCCATTTGGTATGATGTCCATCCGTTTGCATTTGGAGAGAAAGATGATATCAGGTTGTACTTGTGCAAGTTTCTTCATGAGGTTGATAGATTTCCACTCCATACGGCTAAATGCAGTGCCTTGCATGGTGTCAAGTATCAGAGGGGTAGCCGTGTTAGTCTGAATCTGCAAAAGCGGCGAGGAGTCCTGTGGCACCTTATAGACTAATCGAAGTGTTGGAGCATAAGCTTTCGTGGGCAAAGACCCACTTCGTCAGATGCATGTAGTGGAATTTTCCAGAGGCAGGTATAAATATGCAGGCCAGAATCAGGCTAGAGATGACGAGGTGGATCCAATCAGGGAGGATGGGGCCCACTTCTAGTAGCTGATCTGGAGGTGTGAATACCAACAGAGGAGAAGGTGCTTTTGCAGTTAGCTAGCCATTCACAGTCTTTGTTTAATCCTGAGTTGATTGAGTCAAACTTGAAGATGAACTGTAGCTCAGCAGTTTCTCTTTGAAACAACATGCAACAAACCTCAGTGCCAACTCTGCCCACATATATACACCAGCGACACCATCACAGGACCTAACCAGATCAGCCATACCGTCACTGGTTCATTCTCCTGCACATCCACTAACGTAATATATGCCATCATGTGCCAACAATGCCCCTCTGCTATATACATCGGCCAAACTGGACAGTCCCTACGTAAAAGAATAAATAGACACAAATCAGATATTAGGAATGGCAATATACAAAAACCTGTAAGGGAACACTTCAGTCTCCCTGGACACACAATTGCAGATCTAAAGGTAGCCATCCTGCAGCAAAAAAACTTCAGGACCAGACTTCAAAGAGAAACTGCTGAGCTACAGTTCATCTTCAAATTTGACTCAATCAACTCAGGATTAAACAAAGACTGTGAATGGCTAGCTAACTGCAAAAGCAGCTTCTTCTCTCTTGGTATTCACACCTCCAGATCAGCTATTAGAAGTGGGCCCCATCCTCCCTGATTGGATCCACCTCGTCATCTCTAGCCTGATTCTGGAAATTTCCACTACACGCATCTGACGAAGTGGGTCTTTGCCCACGAAAGCTTATGCTCCAACACTTCGGTTAGTCTATAAGGTGCCACAGGACTCCTTGCCGCTTTTGCAGATTCAGACTAACACGGCTACCCCTCTGATACTGTAAATGTATTTTACTTATATTCAATTTCTTCTTTATGTACCTGCCGAGGCTTGAGTTCTGAGATCTTTGCATCCCTTCTGGAGTTGGTGACATTACTATTATCTAATAAGCCATACAGGGAGCATTCAGAAAGGGCCACTCCTTATTCCATTGTACAGAGCTGTTGTGTTTTCAGCTTTATTTTTATTTATTTTATATTTATTTATTTCAATAGAGAAATGTGAACTTGTCAGGGACAGAGTCTTTCCCAGGTCACTCAACCTATTCTCAAGCCCCCTGATTTGGGCCATCCCAGGGATACCCCAGTTCTCTACAGTCAGATGGGGAAGCAGTTTTTATAAAATAGCAGAAGAGGCTCCTGCAGAACCTGCAGTTAGTTAAGGCCATCCTAGAGAAAGAAGGGGGCATGGTGCACAGACATTACTCATGCACACAGTCTCAGTTTAATTCAAACTATAGCAAGACAGAGTCCTCTGTCTAGTCTTCCGGTTAGATGCTCAGTTGAGCACTCCTTCGAGCAGAGCAATGGGAGAAGATCTGGCACTGATCCAAAGTTTTTACCCCTTTCTAGCTCTGCACTAGAGTTTAATGAAAATAACAGAATGAAACTGAAAGCTCCATATAGCAGGGCATACACGTTCCTCTGAAAGGAACTTCATTCCAACAAGAAAACCCTTCCTAGCCTCTTCTCCTCTTCTCACTAGTGAACCTCATCTCACAATCGCCTCCTCATTTGCTCAGGTTTCCGAGGAATGCAGAGTAGTTGGCAGGACTAGAGTTACTTGCCTCTACCTCCAGGAGAACCTCTCCCACTTTTAAATCTTCAATCTGTGCTTCCTACAGGTTTAAAAGGAGATGGGACAGTTTGCAAGTGAAAGCAGAACAATCAGAAAGATGCATTTTGTGCTTATTAAATTCATGTTTCCTGACCAGTAGCCCAGCTGTGTCTAATCCAGTGCCACAGTCTTCTTGGCTATAGTCTCCATCCTTCTCTTCTTTTTTCTCATCATCCCCTTTCTTATTCAGCATCACCTGGCTGCACATAAAAACAAACAAACAAACAAACACATGGATAGATTAACAGACTGCTGATGTTTGACTAAAGGATTCAACTTACCAACATTTCTTATATCTAGCCCAATGACCTTTTCTGCTTTTCAGAAATGCAGAGTGCATGCAGCTCCTATTGATTTCAATGGCTTTATGCATTTTTAAATGTCCTGTACAATGTGGCAAGAGTCACTGACTTTCAAATAATTTCCCATGGGATGGGAGCTGGCCACAGCCTGACTCCAGTTTGGGGACAGAGTTCTATCCAGCATACTGGCCCCGGGCCCTATGCAGTGTCTGTATGATCTTGCTTTACCTGGGCTATGAAATCTTCCATCCTTAAAGCAGAGCAGGCAGTCCATGGTTTTAAAGCCAACTGCCTGTTTCCAATTCGTACCTATGCAGCCAGGTTCTACTGGCACCCAGCAGTGGCAAACTTGCTTCCTTCTTATTTTAATGTTTTGTGGTTGCTTACCAGCCCTCTGCTTCATTCCCTGTGCTCTCTTCTGAATTCCCAGCTTCTAAAAAGGAAAAAGCTCTTTTAGCAGTTTCTTTCAGACACCAAAATAACCTTTTAACCACAGCTAACTTCTCTCCCCCTAAGGACATTTTGGCTTCCCTCCTTTTGCTATTTTAGTAAGCATTGCTGCCTGCTTCCTCCCCCCCACCACCTTCAAATATGTCCACTGACCTCCTGTGTTCTTACTTGCTGCCCCACTCTACGACTCTTCAGGCTGGCAGCAGCCTCTGCTGTTGTTCATGTCCTTGAGGGGAGTCTTCACACGGTTGCTCTAGCTGGGGTCAGGGTTTGGATACCTGAGCACAAGTTGTCCCCAGTGTCACAGCATTCCAGCTGTGCTCAGTCCTTGGTGGGAGCTGGTCAGTTCAGCGATGTCAGACCAGCCCTTTAGACTCGCACGATGGTGCTCTCCTGCTCTAAGCCTTTTGGGCCAGCAAGTCTCCTGTAGGCTTACAGCTAGCATCAGAGATGGGGTGGTCCCAGAGTGCAACCTCGTGGAAGGCTGGTGCCAAGCCAACCAGGACACTGGGGAAAACCTATGCTTAGGTATCTAAATCCCTACACAAGCTAGAACAGCAGCATGAAGACACCACCTGAAAATACAAACAGCAGCAGAGGCTTCTGCCATCTCAAAGAGCCATGTAATGGAGCAACAAGTAAGGAAATGGGAAGAGGGTGAAGGTATTTAAAAGGCAGGATGAAAAAAGAGAATGTTACAGAGAGAAAGAAAAGTAAAAACAGAGACAAGCAACAAAACATAATATTAAGATTAGCCAGTTCTTACTGCACTTCTCAGACAGAGAAGGTGAATGTTAAAGAAGAGTAAGATGCCAACTTTAGTTTTTCCAGTTTAAACACTACTCCCAGGTTGGCAAAGGATAAGGAGCAGTGACTTCCCTGACACTGCATTGCATTTTATCCTTTTCAGATGGACAAGTTAGCCAGCAGAGAGAGAGAGAGAGAGTGAGAGAGAGAGTGTGTGTGGTGGGGGAGAGGTGGGGCATGGATTTAAGGTTTGGCAATTCTCATTGCTTCTGCAGAAGACTTAATAGCTGCAATGTCAAGAACTTTGCTTGATATGAAAATCCCCCAAGGGACTAAATGCCAGAGTGGCTGCACCCTGGGGCAAAGCCACACTCCCAGTTTCTCTCTGTTCCTGTAGACTTGTGGTCGGATGTTTTTTTTCTTTTGTGTTTTAAGGACACATTTCGTGCTCTGGCTTTGGCGTAGACAGAAGCGCGCCTGCAGTTTTTTTGAGGGCATGTTGTGGCCAGAGGTGAGGAGCCAGGGTTCTGAAGGTGTAAGACTGCTGTATGCCACTTCCCTGAAAAAGAGCTTGGGAGGGAGCTTTTTGAGGGAGTTACTTATTTTTGGTTGTAAAGGGAAGAGAGCTCCAAGGAGAAGTAGAATGACTGAGAGAATCCCTACAGCTTCTAGTCTGCATGAATAATGCCATGTTCCCTGAGAGACAAAAATATTGCACAATAGTGTCAGGGAAGCTGCTCTCATCTTCTGTGAGATCTATATGCATCCATTTAAAATTAGCAGAGTTCATCTGAAGTTGCTCACCAGTGGCTTTGTGGCATGGTTGTCTTAAGAGGCCCCATGCAAATCCAATATTTGATAGGAGCAGACAGATTTTCTGGTAAATACCAACCTTAAAAGGCATGGCTGGGTCCAAAACTGGGATATTCATTAAGAAGTGGCTACATTTCTTTGGGAATATTCCCAATTTGCCAAGTGCTTGGGAGGTGACAACATACAGATGCTTTGAGGTGAGCTGTGTTGAATTGTTGCAAGTATATGAAAACTGGGTAGGAATGTTGAAATTATAGTGATGAGTCCACGTAAGTGACTGTTGATAGTCAATAGATAGCTAATTAGTGTATACTGTAGGTAAAAAGGATGAAACTTATTTTTTAAGACTTATGGGTTTCAATAAGGTCACGCAGAGTGCTGTGTGCATAAAGAGGTCTTTGCCCCTAACATGCTGAAGGCAAATTAATGAAAAAAATCTATTTTCTATCATCTACCCAAAGTCAGGAGAAGAACTGAGTGAATAAGAATGGCCATACTGGGTCAGGCCAAAGGTCCATCTAGCTCAGTATCCTGTCTGCCAACAGTGACCAATGCCAGATGCCCCAGAGGGAGTGAACAGAACAGGTAACCATCAAGCGATCCCTCTCCTGTCATCCATTTCCAGCCCCTGACTAATAGAGGCTAGGGACACCATTCCTACCCATTCTGGCTAATAAGTATTGATGGACCCAACCTCCATGGGTTCCATAGGTTGACTATGTGCTGCATGAAGAAAAACTTCCTTTTGTTTGTTTTAAACCTGCTACCTATTAATTTCATTTGGTGACCACTAGTTCTTATAGGATCTCATAATTATGGGATTTCGTAATTATCTGGTGAATAATTGAGCTTTCAGTTTAGCAGCCAAAAGGAAAAACAGATTAAATTTCATTTGGGTGTGATGGGGTTTCCCCCCTCCCTAGTTTTTTCATTGCTTAATTCTCATGTAAGAGGGTTTGATTTTGGTTTTTTTACATCCTTTTCTGTTTTTCAAAGTTAAATATTTTGACTTTTTCATTTGTTGGTGTTCACTGAATTCACAAATCATTTCAGTTGATCCAAACCTGCATTTTTCAGCAAATAAGCTGTTTGAAAAATGTCACCAGCTCTAGTCAGGAGAGAGAGTAAATGAGGGATAAAACAGGGACTGAATTTTAAGATACTGAGCATCGTCAGAAAGGTGAAGATACTGCTCCATGCAGGAGCCATATCTCTGGAATGCTACCTAGATAATGGAACTAGGGGGGTCTTGAAGGTGGTTTCCATTATATACAGGGTAAACAGTTTGGTTCAATGGCTGTTAGCACCCCCACTATACACATTGTTCCAGCACCCCTGGAATGCTATTGCCCATAATGTTCACTGGATGCGCATGCGGTACCCATCCTTCTAAATGAGACTCAAAACAGTTTGACCTTATTGGGAGGTTATTTCTTTGTATTTCATATATTGGTCACATTAAGCCTAGGCTGCTGGTGAACCTGTACATTTTGTCTCATCATTATTTGGTGAACTGACCTATTTATGTTAACCCTATTGGTAATTCTGTTAAGGGCAGCCCACTTTGGGCATAATAATCAATGCATAATGATAATACTTAACACTGTAAATCTTTGGACCTCTGTACACGTATCTGATAAATCCTATAAGGTGAGTAAGTAATATCCTCATTTAATGAGCACAAAAGCTGATAGTTCAGTTCTCTCACTTGCCAGTGCAAATCGGGAGTAGCTCCAGTGACTTCACTGGAGTTGTTCCTGCTTTACACTGGTGAGTAGAAGAACCCATTAAAACTGGTGTGAAAGGAGAATGCACAATTTGCCAAGACACACAACTGTATGTCAGACCTGAGGAGAGAATACACAAGTGCTTGGCTTTCTGTCCAGTGATTTTTCTCCTAGATCATGCTGCACCTATGCAATTGATAACTGTACAATTATTATTCATTCAGACATTGGGCTCTTCCAGGCATTGCTTGCACATCATAACTGCAGAATCATATAGTGTGGGAATATCCCAGCCAAACATAAGTCTTCAGCTTAATGTCCATTTTCCATTGTTGTCAATAATGCATATACAATGTAATCGCTTGCTAGCTCAGGACAAGCAATACATTTGTTAACCCCCATCTTTCAGCTATATTGAAGTCAGAAGGTGCCTCATGTAGAGAATTCAGTTCTAAATGTTCCAAAGTTATCACATGGCACACTAGACTCCCAGGGTACGTCTAGACTACAGGCTTTTGTTGACAGAAGCTTTGTCGACAGATACTGTCGACAAAGCTTCTATCGACAAAGAGCGTCTAGACTACAGCCATTTCTGTCAACAAAGCAAGCCGCTTTGTCGACATGAGAGTGTAGATGCAAAGGATAGTGTAGACGCAATAACGCCTTCTGTCGACAGAACTCTGTCGACAAAAGGTGTTATTCCTCATAGAATGAGCTTTACCGCCGTCGACAAAACGTTATGTCGACAGAACTTGGCGGTAGTATAGATGCAGGTATAGTTTTGTCGACAAAAGGCCACTTTTGTCGACAAAACCCTGTAGTCTAGACACATCCCCAGAACTTAAGTGGCCACAGAGGCAGCAGGCACAGGATGCAGCCTACAATTTTACTTATTTCCTGACTCCAGCACATCTCTTATGTGACTGACACTTTTTTATAGTCTTCACATATTCATACATTTCTGATAAATCCCTCCATCACTGTACCTGCTGTGTTAGTAAATTGGAACAACTTCTTTGGGACATTAAGACAAGGGTAAGGACATAGGTGACTCGTGGTAGCACTTGGGAAATGCACCACCTGCATGGTGCCCCGGCCAAAATCCTGATTGCTAAATGGGGTGTCCCCTCATGCTCCCTGTTCCCCTGGGAGTTCCTCCCCCATTCCCACCAGTCGCCTGTGGGTAAGGAGCAAGTAATCACAGCCAAGGAATGTAGACATTAGGTGGCAATGCCTTGCAAGCAGGTCTCCCTTCCCCAAATCAGTATCTAAACCAGGGGTGGGGAATCTTTTATGGGTCAGGGGTCACTGACCCACAGGAGAAACAGTTGGGGACCACACACAAGTGAGAAAAAAAACCTCACTGACCTGGCTCCTAAGTGAGATGCAGAAAAAAACCCTGACACATGTGGCTCCCAACTAAAAAGCAGGAAAAATAGGTAGAGGTAGGGTCTGGGAGAGAGAGTGCAGGTATGGGATGGGGGTGAAGGTGTGGGGCCTGGAAGGGAGGGAGGGTGAAGGCATGGGATGGGGGTGGGGATGAGGGATTTGGGTGGGAGGGAGAGTGCAGGAGAGTGGGAGGGTCTGGGGGGGGTGCAGGAGAGAGCAGGGGTTGGGGTTACTTACCTGGTACAGCTTCCAGGGGGGCACAGATTCCCTTCACGCAGCTCTGCACACTACAGGGAAGCACTCCTTAAAGCCACTGCTCCCTCTGCTTCCATTGTCTGTGATTCCCAGCCAGTGGAAGTGGTGGAGGGCAGTGCCTGCAGAGAGCACTTCCCGGCAGTGCGCAGAGCCACTTCCTCCTCCTGCCAGGCACAGCCTGCTGGCTGAATGCGGCCCCCGAGGCTCAGGCCTCTCCCTGCAGTGGGGAGCCGGCCTGCTGCTGCAGGGGGGATGAGCTCCAAACCTTGCAGGCAGGATCAAGGCAAGCCATGGGATGGATCCATTTCTTCAAGTGGACCCAATTTCTTACCAGCTTCTTGCAGTGTCTTCTTGATCAGGCTGGTGAGCTCAGACTTCAGTGGGAGGCTGCTGACACTTTTACTCCTATAAAGATCAGTTGTTTCTGTGAGGACTCTATGGATGCCAGGTGCTGTTTTTGTTAGTAGGACCCCCTGCACGTAGCTCTTATGAGATGGGTTTACATCCTTCTCCATTTTGTGATTTTATGTGGAGGAGAGTCATAAGACGTCTAAAGTTATCAGGCATGGGCCATGGTTTACTGACTCTCACTTGATATACTTACTGAGTGAAAAATCTTGTTGTGTGTGGCATTTAGTACACTTGATGGCGGGTATCTTTGTGACATCATAAGCACCATCATTAGGTCATAGCAATAAAATTAACAAACCCTCGCCAGGGTTTATTTTATCACTGAAGGAGCTGCTCCCCATTACACATACTCTACAAATGCCATGTGCACATTTTCAAAAGAAGTGTCAAGATTTTAAAATGTAGTTGGCAAACCTGGAAAGTCCAGTAAGAAGGTCTGCTTTCTCTGTGCTAGACAAATCCATTTCCACCTCTCCTTTTTGCAATGTGCAGCAATGTATGTCCTGCAGGTTTGGAGTGGAAGGGATCCAATAGAGGGCCTCTTAAACTCCTTTATCAGAACATTTCTAGTGCACTGGATGTTGCCACAGGTCAAGGGTATGCAATATTTTTGATTCCAGTAATCTAAAGACTTAAAAGCCTGGGTGCTGAATGGTGATACTTTGTTTTCTACTTAAAATCTTTTGAATATTGGAACAGGAATATTGGACCAGGAAGAGGAAGGGGGACAAAATTACCTTCATCCACAGACTGTTGGCACCTGCCCCCCATACTTTTCCCAGTCATGACAGTCAGGTTAGCCAAGTGAGTATCTGAGGCCTAATACAGTAAAACCTGTGTTATCCGGCACACTCGGGAATTAGGGCGTTCCGGTTATCTAAAAATTCTGGTTATCTGAGGGTCCCATCAACCTAGGAAAAAACAATGGACAATAATAGTAAAACTCAAGTTTTTAATATTGGTAGTTTTGTAGTGTGAGGCAGTTGGTCTCACATTTCTATTTTGAGTTAAAGATGATTAGTATTTCTTAAGTAAACCAAGCCAGGCTGGGGGCAATGCCTGGAGATTTTACAGTATTGTGGCTGGGGGCAATGCTAGTTAACAAAGATTTCTGGTAAGAGAGTGCCGGATAACAAAGGTTTCACTGTAGTAAAATCACCATAAGGAGTAACCAAAAGCTAATTGCTAATGTAACAGAATCTCTGTGTTGGTTCTAGAAGCTTGATTTTCATGGGTACCACACCTCAGAACTGGGACGCCTACATAGTTCTGTTTTTGCAGAGGAAATGCCGATTTGAAGGTTAATATTAGTTCAACCCTTATGTTGTAGTGAGAATCTAGAATGACTTGAGCTTTTTGTTTCCAGATATGTCCAGCAAGTGTCCAGTAAGATACGGTGAGCATTATTTGAGGGGGGGAGGCACACTGGAGAAATGCATTTAAAGGACTAGAAAGAACCAAATAAGTAAAAAATCACTGGCTGACATCACCTTATTCACATCCATTGTTTGGCTTAATAGACAGTTCTAGAATTCAAGGACTGTAGACACAGCCCAGTATAAGAATTTAATGAGCTTGAAAGGGATGTGAGAAAATTCAAATTTGGGAACTGGAACAAAGGTTTATATTGTATCCTAAGTTACTTTTAGGAAAGCTAGAGCTGATCCTTAGCTAAAAGGCAAATAAGATGTCTGTGGGGTAGGGTAATGGTCACCTGCAGTGTGCTTTCTATCTGTACTAAACCTGGTGTCTTTCTACGGAAGGAGTCTTGGAGGGGTAGACATGTTAGTCTGTAACTGAAAAAAAACTTAAAAAACAACGAATGGTCCTGTAGCACCTTAGGGTATGTCTGTGCCTCGTGGAATGAGGTTTACCTTGTCGGGGCGGTCGACAAGGGCTTCCCTTGTCAACCGTGGAGTGTCCAGACTACTGCGCTGTGCCGCCAAACAGCTGATCGGCACAGCGCGGCGGCCATTTTGATGTAAATGAAGTGGCGATTATTTAAATCGCTGCTTCATTTCCCTATGTCTAGAAAGCTCATCTACATGGCTCCGTCAACGGAGCCATGTAGTCTAGACATACCCTTAGAGACTAGCAAAACATGTTAGTCTGTAACTCATGAACTTTTGTGGGCACAACCCACTTCTTCAGATGAATGGAGCAAGGGGTCCAGAGGTATTCATCTGAAGTGGGTTGTGATCACGAAAGCTCATGATACCATCTACATGTTTTTGTTAGTCTCTAAGGTGATGCAGGACTATTTGTTGTTTAAGTGTTTTCTAGGGAAGGTGATCTTAGAATACCTTAAATATGGAGCTGTATCGGCAACTCCAGCCTCCACCCTTATTTCACATTGTTTTACAACTACTGACTCTCAGGACACTGGTTGTCCTTAATGGTTTTAATGTTTCAGGACTGGCCATTTTCTGGGAGCACAAGAGCATTATGAAGGGAAGGGAAAGAAAAGGACTCAGAGGAGGGACTGAGTAAGCTTCTGCGGACAGAACAAGTTACATTTTGCCATTCCTTACCCTGACCAGCCCATCTACTCCCCATCATTCTACTAGCAGTGTCAAGGCACTGCAGGGAACACACAGCAGCAGAGACAGCTAGGTGAAGGCATCCTGGCATGGAATAAATAAAGCAACAGCAGTAAGCCCAGAAAGCCAACAGAGAACAGGAAACCATTGGGGGGTAGAAAGGCCAGTTTGGATCATCATCAAGGGCTACCTGTGTCCTGAGAGGGGGTTTCAGTTCAAGGCAGACTGAGGTGGGAATTGAGTTAACTCTGCACTTGTCCCTCAGCATACAACGATAGTGGTTATAGTTCCAGCTTAGAGTTCTGCATTCTTACTATAAATGCTTGGTTTAATTAAAGAGGGTCTGTGAAGCTATAGCAATTCTGCACTGAAATCAGCTTTGGTTCCTGTGGTAAAAATCACTAGCCAGATGTCATAGGATTTCTTCTCCCTACACCACAATGGCCGTCCTTTCCCAGGGTATGTCTACACTTGCTCCCTAGTTCAAGCTAGGAATGCAAATGTAGGGGAGCGAAATTGCTAATGAAGTGGGGATTTAAATATCCCGTGCTTCATTAGCATGATCTCACCAGTGTGTTACTCCACTCAACAGCTGATTCGAACCAGGAAGTGCGCGCTGGGGTGCATTAGTTCCAATCAAACCCCTTGGTTCAAACTAACGTTACTCCTCATGTTTTATTAGTAATGTTAGTTCGAACCAAGGGGTTTGGTTCGAACTAACGCGCCCCGGCACGCACTTCCTGGTTCGGATCAGCTGTTGAGTGGAGTAATACACCAGCGAGATCATGCTAATGAAGCGCGGGATATTTAAATCCCCGCTTCACTAGCAATTTCGCTCGCCTACATTTGCATCCCTAGCTCGAACTAGGGAGCAAGCGTAGACGTACCCCTACTGAACAACATGGATTATGGTCTACCTGTGTGTCCACTGTGCTGGGGAATGGTTGCTTAAAATTGCTCTTCTGTCAGAAACAGAGATTGGGTATGGAGTGGTTTCTTGTTCACTAGTTGGACTACTGTATGCTACCAGGCATTACGGCAGATGATCTTCTACAAAAGAGATGTTTGCCATGTCCTAACATTCCTGCAAAGACCCATCTGTACAACTGTGGTGAATGAAGCTCAGCAGAGAAAAACTAGCAGCTTATGCTTAATGTACAGAAGCCGTGAGTGGGTGAATTAAATGCCACTTGGAGAAGTTAAACATGCAAAAAACCAGTTACTTGACAGACTGAATTACTTTTTTCAAGGTTCACACACATTAATTAGCACAGGATGTGTATTATTCACAAAATGGGCTTCTGAGCCCTGTACCTAGGTGCTATACTTGCTGGTGCAATAGATTACAGCTGTTATCTAGTCTATTCAGTAAATGGGAATTAAACTTAGATTAGAAGGACACACTTTTCAGAAATAAAACACTTTTAATTGGCAGGTAGAACACACATTACAGGTCATTAGTATTTTATAAACAGAATATTAAGTTACAAATACAGGTTAAAATTGCGAATAAATGGCAGCTAACAGCTTGGAGTCCAAAATTCATGTTCTGCAACACTTCTATTTCCCTTCCCCCACTCTCCCTTATGACAATGAATAACATGACGACCATCTATTGGGATTCTGATATACAGCATGTTCACACAGAACAAAGAAATCCCATTCCTAACACCACCACTAACAGAGAATTTCAAACCAAGTCAGTCATCTTATATGACCAAATGCAATGATGAGGACACTGCTGAAGATTTATTTGGTAACACTTTAGGAAAAGATACAAATACTTTCACATTAAAAAACTGAAGTTTAATATTTTCTGATCCAATTAAACTGAAAAAACAATACCAAGCTCTGCCACAGAGCTTCTGTGTAATCTCAGCCAGATGCTTATCAAGGAGAGTTATGCCATACAGAATTAACCAACACACAGAGAGATATATTTTATATTTTGCAGGATGTTTAATTCCCCTCCTCAACAACTTTTGTTGATATTAGTGAGATACATACTTCATTTCACTTGTGCTACTCAGAATGCCTTAATACACATAAAAAACTATTTAATGTACTAAAGCTTGAATCATTTTCAGCAAATTTTATTTAAATATATTTTTAAAAAATTTAAAAACTTTCCTGGGAAAGTATAAATCTATATTCCAAAAAGCCAAGTGGTGCCAGGATAGCATAGATTTCAGGGTTTAAACTTTATTCAGTAGAAAGCCATCTACAAAGACCTATGCTGGGTCTCATTCTGATTTTGAAAAATGGCACTGCTTTTCCATTGCAGCAAGGGAAGTGCTTAGAGCTCTGTGCCTGACAGCTGAAATATACCAAGTTGTTTAACCTCCCCTTAAAATACCAAGCATTGTTGTATCATGTTGATCCTAGGATATTAAAGATGGGGGGAGTAGCGGTAACACCTTTGACTGGACCAACTTTTGTTGGTGAGGGAGCCAAGCTCTTAAGCTTACCGAGGTAACGTCTAGACTACACCTCTCTGTCGACAGAGAGATGTAGATTAGGCATGTTGAAATTGCTAATGAAGCAGGGATTTAAATATCCATGCTTCATTAGCATAAACATGTCCGCCGCTTTTTTGACACGGAGCTTTTTCGGAAAAAAAAAAAAAAAAAAAAAAAAAAAAGGCAGTCTAGACGCGGATCTGTTGAAAAATTAACCCTTTTTTGACAGATCCTGTATTCCTCAAAAAATGAGATTTACAGGATCTGTCGAAAAAGGGTTTATTTTTCGACAGATCCGCATCTACACTGCTGTTTTTTTTCAAAAAAGCTCCGTGTTGAAAAAAAGTGGCGGCCATGTTTATGCTAATGAAGTGCGGGATATTTAAATCCCTGCTTCAGTAGCAATTTCGACGTGCCTAATCTACATCTTTCTGTCGACAGAGAGGTGTAGTCTAGATACAGCCCCAGAGTTCCTCCTCAAGTCTAGGAAATGTAAACTGGAAAGCTTGTCTCTCCCACCAACAGAAGTTGGTCCAATAAAATATATCACCTCTTCTACTTTGTCTCTCTAATTTCCTTAAAATTCAGAAATAGCCATTCAAATTTTACTGTGATTAAACTGTGTATCAAATTCATGCCAATGCTATATGTTTTCTTTCACATACTGTAATTCATTTTAGTTAATTTCATTACAGAACCAAGGTTTCACAGTGAAAACAAAAGTCCACTGAAGGTTTTGTAGAAACAACACCGTATCTCAAAAATGTCAAGAGTACCATTCAGATTTGGATTGCAATTAAAAACTGTGAATCCTTAACAGAAATTATGCTGCTGTAAAAACAAAAGGCCTAATCCTTGACTAGGTCTTGATAATACAAGCTACAATGTGGGAGACTACACTAAAAAAGAGGGGCTTTTTTACCATTTCCTTTTTTAAGGTAGACATTAAAGCAAAGTGTTGCTAAGCTTTCCCTAATATAGCATGCAAATGTGTGACATACAATAATCAGGAACAAAACAAAAACAAAACAAAAAAAACAACCAACCAACCAAAAAACCCCCAAAACAAATAAACAGTAACAAACAATTCTAGAAAATACTGCCCTCCTCCAACAGTCTGCTTGGTTTCAGCAATGTGAGGAATTGCCAGATGTCACGATAAAGTCCACACATCTTGATCATTGAACTGATCACTAGATTCCAAGAAACCAAAGCAAATTTAAAACCATACTCACACACACACACACCAGCTGCCTAAAAGGCAGAGTTCAGCCATCTGTTGATAAACAGATGAATAAAGTGCATAGCAACTATCTTAACAGTTCTTGAAGAGAGAAGAACACATTTAGCAAGTCCCAAAGTTTGTAAGCTTGACACTTTGTATCTACATTTTGCTACATGCGGCTTCCCTTTGATTAAGTTTTTAAGCTTGTTGCTTCATTGATTTGACCCTTCAGCACCATCTTTGATCTCCTTCACACTTTAAATGGAATGTGCTGAGATTTCAGATTGTTGCCTGATGTAACTCTGGAAACTCTTGTCCCCAATAGGATGTTCCCTAGAGAGGGGGGGGGGGAAAAGTTGATGGAACTGTTATATTTTTATTTTATTGCTTGTTGGAATAAAATGATCTGACAATAGTTATATTGCAACAAAAACCATAAAAGCAAATATTTACTAGAACAGAGGTAAGTCAATTTCAGTTGTATGTATGTTGTAGCTGTGTATCTGAGTTGAAGTAGGAGAATTAATGGGGAATTTCTGTTTCAGTGGGTCTTTTTTAAACAAGTATATCCAGAGCTTTGAATGAGCGCTCTTTTTTATATTCAGTATAAATCAAAATAAATGGATATAACAGACTGCACTAATATTTTTAACTGAACTCTATACAGTCTTCAGGTCTAAACAGAGGCATTTTTCTGATATGTAGCTCACATTTTATGCGCATGTATTCCTTTTTTCATAATAGTCTTGGCTATAAAGTTTCCACTTTACATACGTTTTACCACTGTCACTATTTTGTCAAAAGAAAGCATTTTACAAATTACTTAAAAATTGTTCAGAGTACAAGCAGACTAAGCCTACATCAACTTCTTACATTGGTTGCATTTGTAGGATTTTTCCTACTTTATTGTTTTGAAAACCAGAATATAACCAAATCAAATTATGTTTTACAGAGCTATTGAACAACCTATACTTACTGGCTTCCGTATTTTGTCTTCTTAAATTTATCCCTCTTATACTGAGCATGTTCTTGCTCTAAAGTTACAACACCTTCTATGATCTGCTTTAGTGTTTTATACGTCTCCTTTGGGTCATCAATGATAAATGTTGAATACTCTTCTTGTTCAGGCCCATCATATACAGATTTGCTACCACAAGCCTCTATGAAAACAAATAAAAGAAGTAGGACAGGTACACTGTAAAAAATAGTTTAATTAGGGTCACATAAGCCAACCACTGTCACTTTATTGATAATTAGTAACTAATTATCAGCAAATTATCATCTTGCTTCTTAATCAATAGTACTTCTAAATGAAAGCCCAACTTTAGAGCTTGCATTAGAAGTATTACTGATTAAGAAGCAGGATGCATTCACCTATTTTCACAAGAAGCAACTAGGCGTCTAAGTGTGAATTGTCTAGAGAAAACTAAAATTACAAATTGTTCTTCTTTTTCCTCCTCTTCCCCCAACCATCCCCTCTTTGCTATTTATTTGAAAACTGGACCAACCTTTATATTCAATTCATCTGAAGAGCTACGTCTATACTGCAGCCTTCTTTCGCAAAAGCTTGTGCAAATGAAGCGCGGAGTAGAATATCATCACGTTTAATTTGCATAATTAATTAGCAGCCGATTTTGTGCAACAGGCTTTTGCGCAAGAGCCGTTCTTCCTGAAAAAATGAGGAAGAATAGCTCTTGTGCAAGAGGGGCTTTTTGTGCAAAAAAGAACTGTCTACACAGCTCCTTTTTGCGCAAAAGCCTCTTGTGCAAAAACGGCTGCTAATTAATTATGCAAATGAAGCGTGGTGATATTCTACTCCACACTTCATTTGCATAAGCTTTTGTGGAAGAAGACTGCAGTATAGACGTAGCCAAGAAGTGGGTTGTGCCCACGAAAGCTCATGATACCATCTAAATTTTTTTAGTCTCTAAAGTGCTGCACGACTATTTGTTGTTTTTTAAAGTTTTTCCAGGTACAGACTAACTCGGCTACCCCCTTAAACTTACAAATTGTATGACGTTCTGCAGAAGTGCTGTAAAAAGGATAACAGCAAGCTGAAGCAAATCAGAGCCTCAATAACATCTGCCTAGACTAAGAGCATTCTAAAAATGTGAGAAATTACTACACTCAATATATATCAATATACTTTCTATGCTATAAGAAGGTTTTGTTGGCCATGTGATTAGGACACTTCAAAATATGTGTTTCCTGCTTATATTAACAAATCAAATGCCTCTTAGCATGGCCTACTTTCATGTCACAATGGGGCACACTAGAAGTAGGGAGAGTGAATATTTTAATCTATTTCTGTTTTTCACTGGTTTTCTAGGACTTCTTCTTTTCAATCTTAGTTTCCCAATTACCTCTCCTTGCTGAGATGGCTGTGTCAAAGCAGGGTCTTTCAAATGCTGAGGCAAGGTACTGTTTCTGGGAAGTGATGATTCAAAATTGGAGGGAAGACAAGCAGAGAGCAGCAACTCAAAGTGGAAGGGGGATCTTAAGTTTGTAAATGCATAGTGGACAGAAATGGATTTATGTACGCTAATTTGCCAATTGAGAGCATGCAGACTATGCTCTGTGCCTATTAGTACTCTGGGGTTAAGACCATATTTCAAACAACTGTATAACATGCAGAGAATTTGTTAGGTCTCTTCCACTGTGTTTACAAAAAATAAGTTACCTAACCTTTCACAGCAGCAATAAAAAGTTAAATGATGATCACAGTGTAATGTAAATGTGTGTCTGCATAGTTGGGCAAGAGATATTAGGAGCATAAAATTATTTTCTTATTTTGAGAAGTGGTGAAATGATACTTCTTCATACCCACCTTGCATTTTCTCCAATTTTGGCATATACAAATTGAAAAGGGAGTAGATGCGTTCAGTCTCTCTATCTCCATCAATGTCTAGTTGTATATTTGCAGGTAGGCCTCTGTACAACATCAAAAAGGGAGGCAGAGATAGTATCATGCTATGTCAGCCTGGCTTTAACAATCTTTTTTACATCATGGGAGCAACACTGAAGTCCTAATATCATGAACATGGAAGCATGAATCATTTTCAGATTTATATGCAAGCATTAAAAGCAAGGTTTTGCTAAGCTTTCCTCACTCCTGTAAATGTGTGGCAAATCATACAGTAACTCTACAAACCTAATGAGTACAGAAGTTCGTATCATTTCCTTGTTTGAAAGTGAGTATTCAAGAAAGGGTGCTAAGTCAATGTTCCCTCTAAACTGCGGGGCAGTCCTGCCTAGTCAGACGCTCAGGGCTCCATGCATGGAGCTGACTAATTGGATCACTTGTGAAGCTGCGCTGCCTCACAGTTTAGAGGGAACACTGGTGCTAGTCTGAGTGTTCTGGATCTGGAAGCTTCCTGTTTTGCCACACAGCAGGTCAGGGTGATGCCACTTTAAACTACCGCACTGCCTATCCAACACGCCTGAGCTTTAACTCAGAAATGGAGATATTTAAAAATACTCAGATACTGTGGGGATCAATGAATGTGACACAGGCAGACAGATATAGTGAGAGCTAACTAAGGCTATCTCTACACTGCACTCCTCTTCTGGAAAAAGCTACGCAAATTGTGAACAGCAATTTGCGTAGCTTTTTCCGCTTCTCTTTTCAGAAGAGGCTTTTCCGACATTTGGCCCGTCTACTCTGTTCCCTTTTTCAGAACATCCCTTCTTCCGAGGTTTACAGGGATGCCAAAAAAGCGTGTCTGCTCTTCTGAAAAAAATTTCAGAAGAGCAGATGCGTTCCCCGGATGTGGCAGAGTTTTTCTGGGATACCTTCAGTATCCCGGAAAAACTCTGCAGTGTAGATATACACATAAGTCTCTGACTATTCAACTCTTGACCTCTTGAGGATATGTCTACACTGCACACTATGTTCAAGATCTGGCACAGGCTCCATTCCGGAAGGCCACATAGGGTACGTTTACACTGTAACAAAGGACCTGTGTCAGGGACACTACTAGCCCAGGTCAGCTGAATCAGGCTTGCAGAGCTAAAAATGGCAATTTAGACATTCAGGCTGGAGTCCAGCTCAAACACTGTGAAAGGGATGGTTCTCAGAGTCTGGGCTCCAGCCCAAGTCTGAATGTTTATACTGCAGTTTTTAGTCCTGCAGTCTGAACCCAAGTCAGTTGACCCAGGGATTGCCTGTCACAAATATTACCTATGGAGAGGCTACACTGCACATACTTAACATGCAGATTTAAAACAAGCAGTGTCCTACCAATCCTTACCCAGTGCAAGGCGTACAGCCAGGAGTATTATCTGCACTGGCCTTACAGCACAGCCAGTGTCCATTAAGGTACGCGGAAGGGTGGTAGACTGTGAGACGTTTCTTGTTGCACTGGCTAACTTTAGTAAGTATGTCAATCCAGTCCTTGGCCTCGACACAGTTATTTGCCTGGATGTAAAGGACTCTCTCAGGCTGAATCACCTGGAACATCTGAAAACAAGGAAAAAAGCCACAGAGTGAACCACAATTTAATTTAAAAGAATACCAAGTAAAGGAGGGAGTTTTAACAGCATAAACCTCTAGTATATTTGAAGGGACGGTCTGCTCAGTGAATTCTTAGAGGAAACAGGAAAAGGCTCTAGACCAAAAGATGGCTCTAAAAGCAGTAAGAAGTGCTGTAAAACACAAATGGATCTGTAAATTGAAAGATTAACCATTTCTTTATAAATAAAACCTACTGCGTTGTGCAACAGGTTAGTCCTGCTCCTTCATAATTTGCTTACTGAGGAACACAGTGATAAGTCAGTGATCAGTCAGATTCCAGGATGCAATTTTAGTAATGTTGCAGCTTTAAGTTTTGGAAGGCTGACAGAGAAAACAAATGCAGGGCTGAAAGGAAATGCTATTTGTAGGGGGAAGGGGAAGAATCAAGTTTGGGGATCAGCTGTCATGCTTATTTTGCTTTCACTGAGACACAATTAACTCTTAGCGCATATCTAATTTTCTTTCCCTTTTATAATCTCCTGCACACAATAACCACTAATACTAGTAATAAAGTAACAGAGTGCAGGGATAGGAAACGGTATTTTAAAGGAAGTTCACTTCAATACATGGCATCAGTTCAGTCTCTGCTCCCTACGGTTTGTATTCTTGGAAACTGGGAATACCCCTTCTATTTCACAAGTGAACTTCTTGATTTAAATTAAATTTTCACCAAAAGAAAAAAGGGGAAGAAAGGCTGCAGCTGGCATTTTTTCCTGAGTTAAGTATTTCACTGATATCAGACACCAAATAAAAAGATGTGAACTTCCCTGTTTAATTCAGGGCTGTAGGAAAGTGAATTGTAACACACTGCTTAGCTAAACAATGGAACAGATTTGTAAGGGATATATGATCGTGTAATGGGAAACCAATATAAGTGACCTAATGTATGGAAATTGTTACTGAGACGCCAACAGTTAAGCCAAGAATTTCAAGTAACTGAAAGACCTTTTCATTTTCAAACAATACCTAACACAGCATTTGTTCTTCAAGCAATGTTCTGCAAAAACCAGAAAATTACTTGTAGAACAACTCTCTGCTCAAGGATCCTTAAGACTTCTTGGAAGAAGAGAGAGACTGACTGGGCTTTCTGTGTCCCTTCCTGGTGCCGGCATCCATCACACATTATGAAACTCTCTAGGAATGATAAAAATGGTATTTGGTGCAAGATGACAGGATGATGAACACAGATGTTAAGACAATTTATAATCGCTATGGATCTTTAAACATACTTTGCATTTAATATGGAGAATCCACATCAGCTGCATCGGCAGCAGGGTTTTAGAATTCTGCCCATGTCTTTGTATTCTAATTCTACATTCTAAGAACAGAAATTCTCTGATATTGAAAAACAAACAAACAACCAGCAGGAAGCCTCAACTAGTGAGGAGGTGGGCAATGGCATATTCTACCATTTCTGGAAGAAACTTAGAGGAATTTTATGTTGAAATATGTTCAGAGATCTGCATCTTCTATGCCAAAAGGAATGTTTGGCTTCAAAGCAAGGTTTTATTCTGAAAGCTATGTAATGGTTGCATCTTTTGGTTTTTACTCAACAAATATAGAATTGATTACGCACTGAGGAGGTACCCTAAGAAATGGTGAGCTGCAGCCTATGGATCATGTTACAGACAAACAGAGCAGTGCTACAGTTATCATATTACAGACAGATACATGCCATTGAGTTAAGCGTAGGATCTCACTTTGCTGGACCAATCAGTAAAAACACCATCATAGGACTGGCATTCAGTCTAAGCCTGAACATGACTCACCCTAGTCCTCAGAGCCTGTGTAATTTAGGAAGTAGAAGGATCATATGATACAGAAGCTGGAAGTCAGAACAATTTATGAATAAATACCCATTTTAAATAGATAAATGTGTAGATAATTATCTGTATCCAACAGATAAATACATATAATTAATTTTATATCTCAGATCTGTTCAGTGGAAATCATGATATCTGTAGTAGCTGACTTTGAGGAAGAGGAGGATGGAAAAGTACCCTGACATCACTTAAATTCCTATATTTCTAAAAGCAGTTTCTGTATGATGGATGGTATAAATCGAATACATAAAAGCATGCTCTGGTACTCTACTCTAGAGAAATCCTGCCATCCTGCAGACATGACCACACAACAATTATATCACACTATCAAGCTTATATGGTGTAAAGGATACATTGGCATGTGCATGTGATCGATCACACCTCTCATTCCCATACATTCTGTACCAGATACATACATGCTGTGACAATATGCTAACTGATAGAGTATTGCAAGATAATGTGCTCATTGGTAAACGTTAATTCATTTCCAAGGATCAGACCTAGAGCTGATGAGAAGGGCAGAGATTCAGTTGCTTTACTTGAGGTCAAATATCTAGAGCCCAGTCAGCTGATCAGCAGTGAGTGGATAGTACTGTGTGCTGCAGATAACTAAATCTGGATGTGGCTGATCAGGCCAAGTTAAAAATCTCAATGGATTTCACTTTTGGACACCGATGCTATTAGGTACAGAACAAGCAGCTGTGGCTGTAAGTCTTCCAATGGAAATCCAACACGAGTTACAAAAGGGAAACAGGAGATTTTTTTTTGGGGGGGGGGATAGGCAGAGGAGGAAACCAAGACAAATCCAACTAACAGTTGAAGATGACCTACTTACATTTTTCATTTTAAAGGACTCCTCCTCCAATTTCTCCACTGCAAGAATGTTTTCTATTGGAATGCTACATAGTGGATGATCACCTGCAATAAACAATTGCAAAAGCATTCAAGCATCACTTCACCTTCTGCTCTTATTCAAAGCTCTGATTTGATTTCTGTGAAAAAAGAGTTTAGTGTGACAGCAAGAAAGCTTGTTATATGAACATGCTATCAAGGTCTCAATATTACCTTAATTTCATTTCTGCTTTTAGCTTCAAAATGGGCTACCACCAAATCTTTCCAAAAATCACCTACTCAGGCTATCTGGGAAAGTTGCAGACAGGAGATTTTCCCTCAAGAGATAGCAAAAAAAAAGGGAATCCTCCCTGTCAGCTCAGGTGATTAAGGAAGGTGGGCATGATGTAGATATGATTAAGAGAGTTAAGTGATCTAAAAGTGAATGAAATCTGAAAGTGATCCCTCACCAAACACATGCAACAGAAGTAATAGTTGCTATTCTCTACTCAACCAAAAAAACAATTTAATAGGAAACTCCTGAAATAATAATTAATTAGTAATTTTAATCTAATATTAAGGATTTTACTTATGAACAAATGTTTGAAAGTTCGAAGTATGTACTTAAATCCCAGTGTGTTTCATTTAGTAGTGCAAATGTTATAAATTTAATGAAAGCCACTAAAGAGAGACTCCATTTCTGGAATCCAATTGATAAGTGATAATGAATGTAAGAATAAGATAATTAATTAATTCAACAAAAGATGGGCATGAATGTGTCTGAGAATAATGAGACAACTAATAAAAATCAACAAGACTTCAGGACTTTCATGTAAGAGGTAATTTTGATATTAATCATATTAAAACAGTTAATTTTATCCACCTGATATAACCACACAATGAAATATCAAGCACTAAAAAGTGAGGCAGTTCCAAAAGTTGCAGTTGGATTTCCTCTACCAGACTAAGTCTGCACAGTGCCCATATGTAGTGTTTTCTCTGGGATTCATTTGAAATGTGGGCTATAATGTGTTATTTATCGTTATTAATGTAAACCATGAAATGTACAGTTACAACCACAGCTCCCTGGAACTGCCTCATTTTTGAGTGCTTTATACAGTATTCCAAATCTTAACAATAAATTAATGCTAAGATATCAATTTGTGGGATTTGGCGTTATCCCATGCAAACCCAAACCCATCTTAAGATTATTACCACTGTGTTCTTCCTTCTCAGCCCATGTGATACACAAGTGTACATGCACACAACAGTGTATGTTAATTACTGATAGGGGACTGTAGAGATTTAGTCCATAATCACACTCCAGTAAGCATGTGGTATAATTCATATCAAAGCATACCAATTCTCTCTCAAATGATTAGTACCAAGAATACACAGAAAGAAAAAAAAAGCCACATACTTTTAAAAAACATCCATTAAAAATACTCCGCTCAGGTATTTTTCTATTTATTGAATTTTCTGCAGTTATAGATTTACAGAAATTCATCTCAGAGGAGTAGCCACAGGTTAGTCTCTAAGGGTGTGTCTAGACTACATGGCTCCGTCGACGGAGCCATGTAGATGAGTTTACTAGACATAGCAAAATGAAGCGGCGATTTAAATAATCGCTGGTTCATTTACATCAAAATGGCTGCCGCGCTGTGCTGACGATCAGCTGATGCGGCACAGCGGGGCAGTCTAGACGCGCCACGGTCGACAAGGGAAGCCTTTGTCGACCACTCCGGTAAACCTCGTTTCACGAGGCATACTGGAACGGTCGACAAAGGCTTCCCTTGTCGACTGTGGTGCATCTAGACTGCCCCGCTGTGCCGGATCAGCTGATTGTTGGCACAGCACGGCGGCCATTTTGATATAAATGAAGCGGCGATTATTTAAATCGCCGCTTCATTTTGCTATGTCTAGTAAACTCATCTACATGGCTCCGTCGACGGAGCCATGTAGTCTAGACACACCCTAAGGTGCCACAGGACTGCATGTTGTTTTTACAGAAATTAGGTTTTTATTGTAAAGTACATTATCAAGGAGCTCCTTCTGTTCTCTTACACGCTTCTGTATGCTTAACCCATTGTTTTATTATTGAAAAGTTAGAAAACAGAAAAGGCAAACCTTTGTTACCTTTGCTTTTCTGATAGGTAAATTCATGGTTAGTCAGGCGAAACCATCTTTTCTTGAAGTTTTTCATACCAAATCGTTTCCTTCCTTGTGCCCTTTTGATCATAAACCTATTGTAAACAGGAAAGCATTGTTACATTAACTCTTTCAATTTCAATTCCAAGTTGTCAAACTCCAGGGCTACGTCTACACTACAAGGTTTTTGCGCAAAAACCGGCGGAGCATCAACACCTCAAGTGCGTTTTTGTGCAAGTAAATTGGCAGAAAAGAAGGGTTTTGGCGGTACAGTTATTCCTCTCACCGTGAGGAATAACTCCTTTTTGTGCAAGAGTTCTTGTGCAAAAAGGCGTGTGGACGCTCCGCAGGAGCAAAAAAGCACAGGTACTCTGATGGCTATCAGAGAATGGCAATCAGAGCTTTCTTGTGCCAGAGTGTCCATGCAGCGTGGACGCAATCTTGCGCAAATGCACATTGCTTTTGCGATGCGCTTTGAGGTCTGGACGCGCTTTTGCGCAAGAAGTTTTTGCGGAAGAATCTTCCACACAAGGCTTCTTGCGCAAAAACCCTGCAGTGTAGACGAAGCCCAAGAGAACACATTGAATACTTTCTAATACTAGAGTCCTCTCTAGGCTACAACCTAACCAGTTGACTACAACCTGCAAGCTGTATCACACCCTGCATCTATACTAGGAAAATAGTGAAACTTAGCTTGTTTGTAATTGCTACAATTAACCTAACTTTTTCTCCCAGTCAAGACAGAGTCTAAGAGGCTTAAATGATTTTCAACCCCTAAAAAAGATGTAACAAAACCTCTTTATTACCAGAACTGTCTTATGTGATTTAATCACACATATTCTGTAAATAAATAAAATGTTCAATGTCCTGGAATGCCATTTTCAACTAACCAAATGATGTTGCAGTTAAAAAATACAGATTTTTATCACAACATAAACTAGTCGGTCAAAAGCCACTGCCACTAGTAATTTTGAATTTTTCATTTATTGATTTGTTGTTTATACTCTCAGATAGCAATGTACTAAGAACTATATTATATCTACTAGATGCCTAAATTAACCCACAATTTCAAGGTAACATAGGAAAATATGACACTAATTTCATTATGTTTTGTAGAACCTTTAGTGAATCTATATCTGTATATAGAGAGAGTATGTGTGCCCAAGATGGAAAGCTATTTTACACAGTGTACCTCATTGGATTCATATGTTCAATGAACGGTGCTGGATAAGATAACACAATAGAGCCATTAAAAACTACTTGCTATTGAAGCTATATTTATCAGACACAAAGGTAACATACACCACAATGAACACACACAATACAGAGAAGTAATAGGGAGTGGCTTAATGCAATTTAGGATCTCACTACATGTATTTGCACCAGCAGGGGAGCCAGAACACTTTGAATAACAAACACATAATCCCCATTTCTGATAGAATACCCATAAGGCCTTATCTATACTACTGCAGGCTGTCAATCTAAGTTACGCAACTTCAGCTATGAGAATAACGTAGCTGAAGAGGGCGTACTTCAGGGTATCTTCAGAGTGGTGCCCTCTCCCGTCAACTTTGCCTACTCTTCTTGGTTTGGTGGAATACCGAGTTGATGGAAGTGCGCTTGGCAGTTGATTTATCACAGACTGAGAACCAAATAAAAGCCTCCTTCTCGAAGGTATTCCAGCCTGAATGCACTCACATCACTCTAGTACTGTGCTGTATTGTTCCCTGCAGTCCATTTAGACTGTAAAATTCTTGGGGCAGAGGTTTGTTTTATACTTGGCAAAACCAAATTTACTGTAGTGTAGGCACTTACAGAGCTATATAACTTCTACGGTGGTTAAAAATCTATCTATTCCCACAAGGTTTGGACAGCAATAGTCTCTTCTCAGTCTTTATTCCTGGATCATTTGAGAAAGACAATGGAGCTGCATGTCTGACAGTGCGTGTCAAGCCCTTCTAATGTCAACCAAGTTGATGAATCCCTTCAGGTTTTGCAGTTAGGCAAATCTCAGAATAAGAGTGGCTGCCCTAAGAAAAGGGGTAAGCAGCAATGTTCCCTCTATTTTTTCCATCTCTGTGCAGAATAAATTTTGTTATGTGCACCATCAGTAGAAACACGTGCTGCCAGCTGTGGGCGCTCTGCTAATCAGCTAGGCAGCATTCGAATCTTTCCTGGGTGGCCGGCTAAGTGCACAGCTTACAGGGAAGACTGGTGTGCAGACTGAGGAAAAACACCTCACTAAGTTCTATTTTTTGCCATGCAGACATCCTCAAAGGTGACCTGCACATATACCTTCATGTTTTCAAAAGAGAGTTTATTTTTGATGTGTGAACTTAGTACCCCAGAATTAACAGCACATTTCTAATTACAGTCCCTCCTTTTATTTACAAACTTGAGAGCCATTAAGACAGTCTCTCTCTATTTTTAAGGAAGATCCTGACTTTGGTATTAAAATAAGAGCAGCTTTTGAAGCCCATAAGCTACCTACAATAATTTAAAACAAAAACAAAGTGTCATGCTTTCATTACCTTGATAGGCAAGCAGAAAGTGTTTCAAGGTCAGTTTAAAGTATTTCCTTGTTTCTAAAATTCATATACTATTTGGGGAACTGGACTGAACAAACATATAAAGAAAAAATCTTATCAGAGTTAACTGGCCGAAGAGACTTTTTATTCCTCCCCTTTGTGGTAGATTTAAATTAGGATCTATTTCAGTTTTGCTTGGTCGCATTAGTGTGAATGCCCTTCGAGCACGAGAATGCCAGCTCTCTTCCCTTTGGAAATAGCCCAACAGTTAATTGTTGAGCAGTGATGTCAATGCTTGGTGCCAGCAATGCATAGGCCAGAGGCTAACCCACGCATCTCGCGCACTGGACGGCCATTTAAAGATGCACACTCCACAGAGTGAGTTACAGAAGCTCTTTATATAGAAAGAAAAAAGATTAAAATTAAATTAAATTTAAAAAAGCAGAGCAAAGGCATAAAGAAAACTAAGCATCCAGGCAACTGCTCTGGGGAGAAAAAAATTGAATTAATGGTTGGGAGTTAATTTGCCTTTTTTAATGATAAGGCATGACAATTACAAGATAAGGTGGAGGAACTACCCAGCTGCAGCTCACTCTTCAACCTTGAAAATAACTTATTTGTATGTTGCTGAAACAGTGCCTAGAAGATATATGCTGACGTCTTAATCAATTGCAATGAGATTTTAGGAATCTGTACACTAAACATTAAATAAACTCCATCAGCCTTGAAACATCTGCCTACAGATAAAAAGTACTTTACCATTTTCAGCATCTTTCAAAAAAAAAAATTAAGACACTGTTGAGATGTATGGACGAATTCTCTCTGTAGGTTTTACATTTGCATTTCAGGGTTATTAAACAGAAAAATCCTTGCTAAACGTAAGTCAGATATCTCTGTTGCTGTGAAGGAAGGACACATCGTGAGCAGGTAGCTATGGCAAAGCACCAAGTGTCCCTACCATCTTACCTGCATGAACTATTACCATCAACTTTCTTTACTGTTAGTTTAAGAGTCCTTATAACAGCAGCCAGCAGGCCGAGCAAGAAAAGACAGGAAAAAATCAGACAAGAGCAAAAGAAAGACAGAGGCAGAAAAGTCATGTTTAAGAGTCAGAAGGGAAAAAAGTTACAAATTATACGTTTATATTAAAAAAGCAAAAGAATGATAATGCACAGAATAAAAAACAGACATGCCAGCTTCTGGGGACTATCACAGAAGTGAAGAGAACTGTACAGGTTAAGGAGAGAGGGGATGTTCAAACTTTCACAGTTAAAAGTTGTCAGCATTTTCAATGTAAACCTAATATATTATTTAATTATTTATAAAATCTATTGTGAAAGTTTACTCTAGGTAGAATTTATCTTACTAAGCTCAGGAGAAATTCTCAAAAAGGTTTTATTTTCAGAAGAAATTATCTAGCTGCCTACACATTGTACTTAGGTGTTTTTACAGACTCATTTTTAAAGCAAAAAATTAGTCTATGTAACTGCCCTTGTGTATGGAAAGTGCCTTAAAAAGCAGAGACACTTCTTTGAAGTTTTTCCCCATGTGCATTCATATTAAATATTTTTCTACAAAAATTAGTTAATATTATCAGCTGGATTTGATAGCATAACAGTAATGGCAAACCCCATCAAAAGGGTTTGCCTCCTCTACAATATCAAGATTAAAGTATTAGGTGTCTATCTAGGGAATGGAACTTTGCAGCTGTTGTTAGTTTGAGTCACAACCTTAACCTTCTTTTAACAAAGGGGCAGTTTAACTTAACTCTGCACTAATTATGGTAATTAAGGTCTATAGGCTTTTCTTGTACAAAAATTCTAGAACACATGTGAAATTAAAATGTTTAAATCAAAAGAAAGGATGTTAAAATAAACTAGCAGCCACAGTTGATAGTGAAAACAATGCAATTTTTTTCTACATATATATTTTCCCTTGTAACATATGTAGTGGGGAAGAAGGATAGCTGCCTTAGTTATACTATACACAGAAATACAAGATATTCTATCATGAAGACATTCTTACCCTTCTTTAAGCAGTATAGGTTGCTCTATACTTTTGTGATCTCTCCTTCCAGAGGATGAAATCAAATCTAAGAACTTGAGACAGACAAAGTATATTAATAAAAACAAGAGTACAATAGAAGCCAAATTAAAATATTTATATTTACATATTACTGTAGTACTAGATAATGCTCTAACAATATTTGAAAAAAGAATACAGCATACAGTTAGGGAATTTGGGAAGGTTTCCTGGTAAATTAAGAACAGCTCATATGTAACAGTGCCTCTTAGTACAAGAAATATTCATCCACACTTCTTTATACCCTCTTCATATATTACTCAACCTCCCTGATTTAGTTTTGGACCAGGCTGTTTTCTTTACAGGTTTGCAGGATTATGTGGAATGTGTATACCCATTAAAACTATGGTACGCCCACATCTCGAATACTGTGTACAGATGTGGTCTCCTCACCTCAAAAAAGATATTTTGGCCTTGGAAAGGGTTCAGAAAAGGGCAACTAAAATGATTAGGGGTTTGGAACGGGTCCCATATGAGGAGAGGTTAAAGCGACTGGGACTTTTCAGTTTAGAAAAGAGGAGACTGAGGGGGGATATGATAGAGGTATATAAAATCATGAGTGGAGAGGGCCGATAAAGAGAAGTTATTTATTAGTTCCCTAAATAGAAGAACTAGAGGACACCAAATGAAATGAATGGGTAGCAGGTTTAAAACTAATAAAAGAAAGTTCTTCTTCACACAGCGTGTAGTCAGCCTGTGGAACTCCTTGCCAGAGGAGGCTGTGAAGGCTAGGACTATAATAGAGTTTAAAGAGAAGCTAGATAATTTCATGGAGGTTAGGTCCATAAAAGGCTATTAGCCAGGGGATAAAATGGTGTCCTTGGCCTCTGTTTGTCAGAGGCTGGAGAGGGATGGCAGGAGACAAATCGCTTGATCATTGTCTTCGGTCCACCCCCTCTGGGGCACCTGGTGCTGGCCACTGTCGGCAGACAGGATACTGGGCTAGATGGACCTTTGGTCTGACCCAGTACAGCTGTTCTTATGTTCTTATCTAACCTATAGTAATATTTAAGAAGTGTGGTTTCCAACAAATTCTATGGATTTTTATATCCACTGTATTCACTGCATATTTCATGAGCACTACTACTATTGAATCTGTTTTTTCCTGTGAGTGTTTGGTGTTCTGTAAATACACTACTTGTATGGTTCCAAAAATTAGTTTCAATAGGCAGATTACGTATTCAATGTATGGTTGTTACTTACATTTTTAACTGCATCTGCATATTTCTGCTCATTGAAATAATCATAAAAAGTGGCCATGTAAGATTCCTTGAAGCTGGCCTGAAATGCAAACAACCAACCAATATTTGTGTGTCTTCCAGTACAACTTATACCTAAAATCTCAACATCAACAAACTTGGAATATAAATTTCCCTACTCGAACCACCATTCCACTTTCCCTATCTGCAAAAAAGTGAAAGAAATCAAAGCTATTTTCAGGTTGTTTGGAGGTAATATGAAGCATTATCGAGAAAGTTCTCAGGCTAAGATAATTTCTATTACAAAAATGCATTTCTATGTAATTTCTATCACAATGCGTTCCATATCTTCAATTCAAGATATTTACTTTAATATTCTATAAAAATTTCCAGCTATTTTTTTAAAATCAAGTTCCCCAAACGACTTAACAAAAACAGTAAGAGCCATGGAACTGAATGGACTCAAGAGATTTATAAATGGAATACTGGCTCACTCACAGGCGTAAATCCAGCCCAAGCCAGCAGTGACCCCATGTTATCATCTGATAACGGTATGGCGGCCTACTAGCTCAAATCAGTCTCATTTCAAAATTCTAACAAAACTCAAAAAGCCACTCTCAGATCTCATCCCTAATCAGCTGGGTGCTGAAGTGGCATAAGAAGCACACTATCCTTCATTATAGGTGGTTTCTCTCGATCTAGATCAGGCTGTAAACACTTTTGCTATGGGAGTCTAGAAAATACAGCAGGGCTGCTACCATGTGCATAAGCTGAGTACTTCATTCTTCAGGTGCTGGCATCTTTCAATTCTGCATTTTTTCACAAAAAAGGCACAGAGCTCCGAGACCCAAACTTTACAAAAAATTTAGTTCAAATGAAGAAAATGTTTGCCATAAATTAGCATGCAGGTTATAAATTCAGTTACTCTAGCATTGTTTACCACTGATTTGTTTGTATATGGTACTACTCAGCCATGCCAAACATTTAATTACAATAACAAAGTGTCAGCCTCTTCTAAAAAGAAAATAAAGGGCAACATTTTGCAAACATAACCCACAAAATAAGAAATAAAACAAAACACTTACAGATTTAGATTTTGATAAACTGCCCAATGTTTGTATGGTCTTAGAGATAAGTGTCAAAGTTCTAGAAGTCTGTGGATCCTAGTCAGGGGAAGAATAGTGGTGTTAAATATTCCTGGGGTTCCAAAAATAGGGCAGAACACAACATACATTTGCTCTTCTCTGTTTCATTCATACCAAAGTCAACGTAAAATGTTAAAAACTCACAAACATTACTGAAAGAAAGCTGCTGCCTTAAGAAACATGACAGACTTTGTTGTGACACTCTTCTTATCCTTGTTTCTGAAAAGCAAGCAAGTCAGTCTCCCTGCCTCAGTTTGTAAGTGAATGCTTGAAGACTGACTATTTGCTACATTAAAATTTAAGGATTTGGCTCTTGCACGACATATTTGCTATTCAAAGTGTCTTGAAATCTTGAAGCCAATTAAAATGAAGCTGCTACTGCAATCTCAAGGATAGCCTGAAGTATCTTTGATTTACTGTAGAATCTGTTTACTTAAGCAAGGGAATTTAGTCAAGAAGTCGCAGTAATATTCAAAATATTTAAAATTATGCTATACCTTTTAAAATGGAATTTTTAATGACTTATTCCTCAAAGTTACCTCTGAATAGCAGATGGCATTTTTATGCCATGGAGGAGCATCTAAAATTTGCTTGTTTAGGAATGGAAATGCATTTCAACATGCAAGCAAAATTGGCTTAATTTTTAAGCAACAAGAAGTCCTGTGGCACCTTAAAGACTAACAGATTTATTTGAGCATAAGCTTTTGTGGGTAAAACCCATTTAATCAGATGTGCTGGAATGTTGCATCTGATGAAGTGAGTTTTAACCACAAAAGCTTATGCTCAGATAAATCTGTTATTCTTTAAGGTGCCACAGGACTCCTCTCTATTTTTGCAGTTACAGACTACTATGGCTTCCCCTCTAAAACTTAATTTTAAAGAAATTAGCATTTTTTTAACAAAGTTATTGTAGCTGAAATGCCAATTGCTGCATATACCTTTGTATAAGAAAAGAATGAGGTGATACAGTTTCAATTTATGTAACACTTCACAGCATGCTGGGACCCAAACACAGAGTTCTTAAAATAGGCAATTCTACACACCAATCTTCTCTTTGATAGTGCTGGGCACTAGCAAAGAATACAAAGCTTGTAAGTATTACCCAGCCGGACAATGAAACTGTTGACCAGTAGGGGAGGCTCGTGAATGTTTGAGACAGAATTTTCATAGGAGCCAGACCTAGACTAAAGAACTCTCTCCTTGAGAGAGCCCGGAGTAACAGAGCTCATTTCAAAATTAAATGTAAAACTTACTTCATCTTATTGAGGGGGAGGAGTCTAAGTTCTTAACAAACACAGTCATCTATCACATCTGCTAACTCACAAAACAGACAAGAACTATCAAGCTTTTTCTCCTATGTGTTGAGAAGATAGATTTAAAAAAACACTTGGTAGGTACTCATAGTATTGTGATGGGGCCACATAATACTGAGATAGATTGATACAGTACTTACTGGGTGATGTGGTGTAAGCTGAAAGAGATTTGGAGAAAGAATAGCAGGAGCAAAGAATCTCAGGAAAATGAAACTGCTTACAGCTGTATACCGTACATCTGGGTCACCTGTACCAAGAGAATCCATTCCACTCATTTTCCCAACAAACAATACTTTAAAGAGCATCTTCACAACTACTAAACCTGACAAAATGCCTTCAGATAGTTAATTTGGACCTGTACTGGTGGTTCACATATTCACGAGTTATGGGTGAATGAAATAATGATTTGTAGCCAAATACCAGCTGTTGATAAAGTAATGAAAATACCTAGGTGAGAACTAGCATCATTTAAAAAAAGAGAACAAGACTGTGTAGGGAGCTCCACAAAGTCTTATGGTACAGGAAATGAATATCAAAGTCTGATATATGAACTAACCAATTGGAGCATATAATGCATTTACATGAATTATGAAGGAGACTGATTCTTATTATTTATTCACTATTTATCTACAGCACCTAGCAAAATGAAGTCCTGATTTGTTACCGTCCCCAGCACTATTGTAAAAGAAGTAACAAATAGTAATTATAACAATAATTATAACAAATTGAATGGACAAGGAAGATAATATGGAAATGACTGGAATTTTATTGAGGGATTTTCTATTCTCAAAGTGACTATAAAATGGCACCATCTTACTCAACTTATCTGTTCCTTGTGTGTATGAAGATCACTACTTTAGGGGCTAACACTGATTTCTGGCTCACTGATTTGGTTTTTTTTTGTTTTTTACTTTGGCAGAACCAAGGCAGGAGTGAAACAGATTCTACTCCTTCCTGTGCGTCTGCAACAAAATTTACGAACTTCTGCTCAGTTATAGCTTGCAAATCCACTGAAGGCAGTGGCCTTGCATGGGTATTAATAACTCATGTGGCCTTTATTACAGACTAATGCCTAGGTCAAAAAAATTGAGCTGAACTGTCAGATTTGATAATGGGTTTGCAGACAAGTAGTTTTAAAACAATCTTTATAATTGAAAACTGAGCCTATTTCATCTGAAATCATTGACACATTAATTTGAACTCCCCAAATGCCATTTTTATTATGCCACTTTCAGAATAGAGAAGAACAAATTTTAAGGAAGAGCCGAGGTAAACACAGTATGGAGATATGCTTCAAAAATAGTGTCTAATCTGAAACATATGTTTAATCTCAACACTTGTAACTCTGATAATGTAAACTGATAGATAATAAAAAATATATACTTCAAAATGATTTAACATACAAGTTAAAAAGGCACACAGCAACTCACCTTGAAAACGTTTGGCAGCAGACTCTCTCAGTGAAAAGAAAATATCGCACATCACTGTAGGACAGCTCACCCCAGATTTTGTAATGACAGTGAAAATGCGGTCAACATACTGCCTCAAATTTTCCTGAAACATTTAAAGTTAAAAGTTTTTGTTTGTTTGTTTTAAATGCAAACAAACATTTGGTTTCTTTTTCAAGGCTACTATACTGTCTCTAGTGTCATATACAGTAGATTATTTTTGCAAAAAATTATAAGATATAAAAAAGCCACAGTTCCATATTCAGTGGATATAGTCTTTGTTATGGTATATGTCTAAGTATAACACTGAAAGCACAGTGAATTTTTCTACCAAAAAATGTGGACATCAAGTAAAATCTCATTCCAAAAAGCATATTATTTCTTCTACAAAACTATTTTCTGTGACCTCTTGGAAACAATTGGCTAAGGAGTCCTCATTTCTATCATAAGAACATAAGAACATAAGAATGGCCGTACTGGGTCAGACCAAAGGTCCATCTAGCCCAGTATCCTGTCTGCCGACAGTGGCCAGCACCAGGTGCCCCAGAGAGGGTGGACCGAAGACAATGATCAAGCGATTTGTCTCCTGCCATCCCTCTCCAGCCTCTGACAAACAGAGGCCAAGGACACCATTTTATCCCCTGGCTAATAGCCTTTTATGGACCTAACCTCCATGAAATTATCTAGCTTCTCTTTAAACTCTATTATAGTCCTAGCCTTCACAGCCTCCTCTGGCAAGGAGTTCCACAGGCTGACTACACGCTGTGTGAAGAAGAACTTTCTTTTATTAGTTTTAAACCTGCTACCCATTAACTTCATTTGGTGTCCTCTAGTTCTTCTATTTAGGGAACTAATAAATAACTTCTCTTTATCGGCCCTCTCCACACCACTCATGATTTTATATACCTCTATCATATCCCCCCTCAGTCTCCTCTTTTCTAAACTGAAAAGTCCCAGTCGCTTTAACCTCTCCTCATATGGGACCCGTTCCAAACCCCTAATCATTTTAGTTGCCCTTTTCTGAACCCTTTCCAAGGCCAAAATATCTTTTTTGAGGTGAGGAGACCACATCTGTACACAGTATTCAAGATGTGGGCGTACCATAGTTTTATACAGGGGCAGTAAGATATTCTGGGTCTTATTTTCTATCCCTTTCTTAATAATTCCTAGCATCCTATTTGCCTTTTTGACCGCCGCTGCACACTGCATGGAAGTTTTCAGAGAACTGTCCACGATAACTCCAAGATCTCTTTCCTGATTTATCGTAGCCAAATTAGCCCCCATCATACTGTACGTATAGTTGGGGTTATTTTTCCCAATGTGCATTACTTTACACTTATCCACATTAAATTTCATTTGCCATTTTGTTGCCCAATCACTCAGTTTGGTGAGATCTTCTTGGAGTCCCTCACAGTCTAATTCTGTCTTGACTATCCTAAACAGTTTGGTATCATCTGCAAACTTTACCACCTCACTGCTTACCCCTTTCTCCAGATCATTTATGAATAAGTTGAATAGGATTGGTCCTAGGACCGACCCTTGGGGGACACCACTAGTTACCCCTCTCCATTCTGAAAATTTACCATTTATTCCTACCCTTTGTTTCCTGTCTTTTAACCAGTTCTCAATCCAAGAAAGGACCTTCCCTCTTATCCCATGGCCATGTAATTTACACAAGAGCCTTTGGTGAGGGACCTTGTCAAAGGCTTTCTGAAAATCTAAGTATACTATATCTACTGGATCCCCCTTGTCCGCATGTTTGTTAACCCCTTCAAAGAACTCTAATAGATTAGTAAGACAGGATTTCCCTTTACAGAAACCATGTTGACTTTTGTCCAACAAATTATGTTCTTCTACATGCTTCACAATTTTATTCTTTACTATTGTTTCAACTAATTTGCCCGGTACTGAAGTTAGACTTACCGGTCTGTAATTGCCCGGTTCGCCTCTGGAGCCTTTTTTAAATATTGGTGTCACGTTAGCTACCTTCCAGTCATTAGGTACAGAAGCCGATTTAAGGGATAGGTTACAAACCACAGATAATAGTTCAGCAATTTCCCATTTGAGTTCTTTTAGAACCCTTGGATGAATGCCATCCGGTCCCGGAGATTTGTTAACATTAAGTTTTTCTATTTGTTCCAAAACCTCCTCTAATGACACTTCAATCCGGGACAGTTCCTCAGATTCGTCACCCACAAAGGACGGTGCAGATTTGGGAATCTCCCCAACGTCCTCAGCCGTGAAGACTGAAGCAAAGAAATCATTTAGTTTCTCCGCAATGGCTTTATCGTCCTTGATTGCGCCTTTTATAGTTCGATCGTCTAGGGGACCCACAGGTTTTTTAGCAGGCTTCCTGCTTCTAATGTACTTAAAAAACATTTTGTTATTTCTTTTTGAGTTTTTGGCTAGCTGTTCCTCAAAATCTTTTTTTGCTTTTCTTATTGCATTTTTACACTTGATTTGACATACTGGATATATATGCAGTGAATTGAAAACAAGTCCTATTCTCCTTGTCTATTTTACATTTAGACAACATCACATTTCAGTGCTATGCTATACAACATGAAACGGATATTAAAAAAAAAAACACACAGATTTTTACTGTGTTAAGAAAACTTCCATTGGCATTAGCATATGAAAACTTAACTTACAACACCAAATGGGGTTCCGGGACCTCAGTAAGGGAGACAAAATACTCAATATAATTAGAGAGTTTGTTTTACATTACAAATCTGATTGCCTACCCTGTTGTTTTCCAGGTTTTCACCATCTTTTAACTTCACAGGATCAATTTCACAAGGTTTATGGAGCTGGCAGATCTAGAAAGAACATGATGAAGAATTAATACACTGGCATTTCTTCAGGTAGAAGATATCTTAAAATAAAGGGTGCAGTCTGCCAGCTTTCTGTGGCAAAAAGTTGAATCCTATTTTATTAATAGTTTTCTTTCTGGCAAGACACCAACCCCATCAGCTAATCAAGATTTTGAATTTTTCAAAAATGTTACTTTCTATTTTTTTGGCAATATCCTGAAACTAAAAGGATGATGTTTTCACCTGGTCTTCCCAAACTAGTTCTTCATTTAATAAAACATTTATTGCTTGAAAGAGATAGTACTGTAAAACTATTCTTAGGGAAAACAGTATTTCTTTATGAGACACCACAGTAATTGTTTAAGTACAAAAGTGCTGATTCATTTAAAGGAAATCTGTGGTCTGAAACTGTTGCTCAATTATAGTTTGGGGGGAAAAAAAAGAATAACCATACTGGACTGAAGTGATAATAAACCATCTACACATTGCCAGCTGCCACATATGCAGTTATCTAGAAATAATCATATCCATTTAAAGTGACAGGATGAACTGTGTTATTTATAACATATGGCTACTTTCTGCTTTGCACAGTTTTTATATTCTTCTTCGGTTTTTATTTTGTTTTTAACTGTTTTCCAGAACACAAATGATTTATTTTAAAAGACAGAAAGCTCATTTTAGACACAGTTCACATGGAAACTTTTTATTTTTGTTCAATGAAAGTCCACTGTTCATGAACTGCGTGACTCATTGGGTAATGAGCACCACATGGCTTTTCAAGTAAAAACAAGCTCTTGATATTAGTCCTACAAAGGAGTCTTAAAGGGGCAAGACATTAAAAATATCTGTTCCTAGTTAGGCTGAACTTTTAGTAAAAGAAGCAGCGTGAATCTGTTCTTACCTCATCTATAATTGGCTTTAGTGCAACTTGAAGATAATGCATCCCTGCAAGTTTCATTGTTTCATCAATGCACTTGGAAGTTAATGAATTTCCTCTGAAAATGGTGTTGGGGTCTCTGGAAGGGAACAATTTTCTATAATTTAGTCTTTTGTAATAAGTCACTAACATAGGGAAATAAAAGTAGCAAGTGAAAGCGATGAAAGGCTATTTTTGAATGCACACATGGGTATTTCCCTTGACTCTTGCCTAAGGGCTGCATGAAATGGCCCAGGGTTTGGTGCATTTCCAGCTTATCACAGAAAAACAAAGTAACCAACATATGGTTAGCAGAGGGACTGAGAATTTAGGGAGTTTGTCATAATTTTTATTACAGTAGTGCACAGGAGGTCCACTACACCAAGCACTGCACAAACATATGCTGAGGCACAGACACTGCCGCAAGGAGCTTACAACCTAATGGGAAAAAATACCATGAAAAATGACTGCGCCTTCATGCACTACTGCCCAGCATGAACTTGGGAGGCAGCCATTTCAGTCTCATGACTACACAGGGCATGGGATTCCATGGGCGAGCTACTCTTAAAAAAGCGTATTTGGAGCAATTCACAAGATTGTTTGACCTAAGAGACCTTTTGTGGCTGAACTACAGAACCATGCTTGATGGAATGCTGTATGTTCTGCATTACATAGGCCTCAGTCCTGAAAACAGAACTGTGAAAGTGGGTCCTTGAGCCCACACCGTCTCGCATTTGCTTCAGTTCCCTTTGTAGACCTGGAGACATAAAAGTGACCATATCATTTATGAACCTTCTATTCGCACTATTACGGCCTGTAGGTTCGTGAATGGTCTCCATCAATATGCATTTTTTTTACATATTTTTGAAATCAGTCTGAGAAACATACAGACTTCCTAGGCATGACATAGTACTGCTCTCTCAAGTCAATATTAACCTGGATAGACAGAAATAGCTCTATTGAAATGGCATTCTCACTCCTCCTCTCATATGGCTTCTTCACAGCATCCACTAATACGCTGCTTTTAATGATACATAGCCTGGCCAGCAGGGGTTAAATCATGAATGGAGGAAACCACAAAGGCCACTCCCAAACCAGAGTACAATTTGCAGGGCCCTTTTTGTTTTTCAATATTGGTATAATGACCCTCTAAAAGGAAACATACTCATAGAAACTGAAATATTCTTAAAAAAAAAAAAAGACAAGTTAACAAGTATATACACACATATGGCCTCTTAATTTAGCGAACAGACATTAGCTTTCACATCAGATTTGCAATCTGTTGTTCACTGGGCTCATTTTTTAGCACTCACAAGTTAAAGTATACAAATAATTTCAGGTTTGTTTTGTTCCCACAATTATTTGCAGGGGCAATTTAAGCCACTTACACATCTGACTTTCCCTTCTACATGCACATTACTTAACTGCACCTATACAACTGGGCCTCCAGTTATTTGCTTGCTCTCTCACACAATTATGCATCCATCGTATTTTTCAGTGATTGCATCCATTTATAAGAGAGGGAGATTATGGTGAGTTCTTCTGCTGAGTTCATTTTTCTGTTTAAAAAAAGTAAACCTACTGCCTGTAAAAGATACTAGGCGGAAAGCCTTGAAAATAAATGCCACCTATGTCTGATGTACAGGCTGGGAGAAGAACACAATTCCTCACATTATTCTACCAAGGTGCCTCAGCCTATATAGAGGAAGGACTATTGTTACAGGTAGGGGAGTACTTCAGTCCATGCTCTGTCTAAAAAGACACCCAACAAAGGCTTCATTTGGGTTTTGTCAGGGGCAACTGATACTTTAATACCTTATAACAACAGTCCCCCAGGCAATGGGCTGAAACCTTAAGGCACATAGACTTAAGTCATTAAACCACCATCAAATGGCAACAAATTTCAGATGCTACCTACTTGGTGTAGATACTAGACACTATAGTGAAGGGCACTTTCCACATTCCTCAGACAGTTCTTTGCGCCAGGAATTTGTGACTGGTAAGGAAGAGCCTAATTTCTGTCTCACTCCCTGTCACTTCCTGCCCCATCCTTTGTGCTACAGGCTTCCATTCAGACAGATCAGAAGCTCAAACAAGACTTGTCCTAAACGCCAGTTTTCATACGATTCCACGGAGAAACTTGCCTTTTCCTTACATAAATAACATGGATCAAATTACTCTATTAGGAAATAGATGATTTATTAAGACATGTTCTGAAGCTGAAATGATCTGTTGTGAACTGCGAAACCTATTTCAGGGATCATCTTGTGCTGAGTGATTGAAAGGAGCACTGGTTCCTGACTGGAGTTCGTAGGTGCTATCACAATACAAGTACTAAATCATAATAATGATTGCCTTTTTAAAAAGCCACTATGATTCCATACATTGAGCAGGACATTACAGCAACAGCTGATATTTTATTTAAAAAGGAGTGGCTTGTTGGTACTCACTGAGTTCTCTTCACTTCAGCATTTGCAATTGCACTGATGAAAGGCACAATTTTGCCATAGTGTAAAAAAAGCCTAACCAGAGGTATGGCTGCTTCCTGTTTTTCTCTGCAAACTTCACCCAACACATGTGCAGCAGATGCTGAAACAGGCTGAACAAAAGAGATAAGCAGAAATGTTGAGTCGTGTATCTACAGTAATCACTACTAATTAACACTGGTTTATTTTTCTTCACATAGACTCCTCATATAGTACCACCGATACTAACTGCTGTGCCCTGTCACACAAACCTTTGAGACGGCGGGGTCTCTGTTTCCACTTTCTGTCAGTTGTAGGTTTTGAGCACAAGAGGGCAGCAATTTAAAACAATGACAATGCAGTCTCTGCCCATTGTTAATATCTGGTTTCACTGAATATCAACAGCCTGCTTGTGAAATTTTAGAAATAAAAACCTGAACTTTATGCTGTATTTTTTAAGCCACAATCAAAGAAGTTAAATACAGTTCTTTTCAGGGAAACAAATGGTCTAGTACAACAGCTTAAAGCATTTTGGATAATTTGATCTCAAATATGCCCAACCCATTTTACATTTTCGGATTAGTTTGCATTCACAATGTCTTTTTCTACATAAATTTAATGTATGCAGTTTCTTTTAGAGTAGGAGCAAAGTCAACTGATGAAACCCAACAAGTTTATTTTGCATTCAAATGTAGGATTAGACCGTTGAGAAGTGACATGTGGGTTTTCATAACCACTATTGTAGCTGGGTGTGTCTGCATTTACTATCAGTGTATGCAGATAAAGATCTTTTCTGAAAGGACCAAAAACAAGTACAAGGGATATACAGTTTTAAAAGTCTCAGATGGAAAAAAGGAGCAGCTGAGATCTCTGGCAACTTTAGTTATATTATCTCACTTGTAAAATGGCAAACATTTGGGGGCTTGGAGGATAAGCAGGTAAACAACAAGAAGCAGCAAATAAATTACCTCAACATCTGCAGATTTTAACAGGAGGTCTCTAAGTGGACTGTAATAGTCTGAGGAAAAAACATGGTCCTCAGTGTAAACCACATTTAACCTTAAGGAACCAAGGTCATCTGGCTTCAATGACTTGTTGCCATTATCTCTGGGTTGCAGGAAATACCTGGCAGACAAAAAAATAGTTTGTCTTGAAACAGAAAAAACGCTCTCAAGCTATACATGAACCTATATGTAGGTACATACGTAACACTGGTAAACCTATTGACTTTTTGGTGTTCTGAATTAGGTTTCCCAAAGATGCTCGCCAGTTCATTTTGCATCACCTCTACTAGGGAAAGTTCTGATAATAAAGTGTTGTATACTTAAAAATATAAAACCTCTAATAGTAATAAAACTATGGCATCACTGCATAACTGCAGTGCATAACATCAAAGTTAAATGCATTAGAACTCCCACTTAATTTCCATGCACATTAAAAACACCACATTTTTCAACAACTATGCTAGCAAATCAAAGCTTCACATATTTCAATCTTTGTTTTGATAGTTTGGCAATAGGCTTAGGTTTTTTGTGTTGGAAACTAGAGGGAAGTTAAATGCATTTACATTTTGTTACACAACAGTAGTAACTGTAATGGTTTTGTAGTAAATACTTATATATATGCAGTACTAAAATCAGTACCTTTTCTTTTATGACAAAGAAAAACAAATAGCAAGTACCATGCTTCATAAGAGCTGGATTGTCGGAGAAATTTTAAAGGAAGTCTTAGTTCTCCTAGAAACTCATCTCCAAACTTCAAGTTGCTGGCATTCCAAAGGTCTACTCTGTAATAAAACAAAACCAAAAATCCAAAGACACTCTGATTGAAAATGTGGTAAAAAACAAAACAGCCATTTTTCTCATTTTTTAATTTCAGTTTTTATCCTTTATATATGAGTCAGAAAAGTATGTTCCAAAACATACTGTATTGGTGTCCAAGGAGTAAAAGAGGAGCTTGCATTATTGGAATCTACTAATTCATAAACTGGCACAAATCAGTGGACAGAATCCTTTCCCCATCTGTTTTATTCACAAGAATTTACATTTTCAAAAGCAGCAGAAAGGTTTCCAATTTACAGGTGCAGTTTGGCTGCTGGGATGTCAAAACACATCATTCTGGGATAAAAGTTTGATCATTAAAACTGCTTATACTTCTCTGTTCCTAAGCCACACGGTTTCCAATATTGATTTTCCTAACACATATTGCAGTCCAGTGGATGGAGAAAAATTAGAGGGGACATTGATTGTAACTCCTTTACTTCTGAACTGTTACTCACACAAGACTACCTAAGTGCCAAGGAATCTGGGCCTAAACAAAAAAAAGATCAGTTCAAAACACGCTTCTATTTGGATATAGTAATTCTCCTGCTAAACACAGGGACTCAACATTATACAGTCTTCATTCCAGATATCCAAATACCTCATTATAAATCAGTAGCTACGTACCTGTCAGTAGTGACCATGCATGGTTGTACTAGGGTTTAAATTACTGGTTCCCTGCCATGCTGGTAGTTTCAAGACATTTATTTTTTCTCCCATCAGCTTCCCTTACTCCTCACAAGAAGCAGGAGTACTAGTGCTGATAAGGGGCGCCCTCTGAGTTCGATATAGTAGGTCTTCACTAGACCCAGTAAATTGAACTCTGGAAGATTGATCGTGGCAGCATTGATCTTCTACGTAGTGAAAACATGGCCTCACTTTTTATTTTTAAAATGGTAGCAGATATACTGAAGAAAAAGTTTTGCTGGAGGTGGGGGCGAGGAAAGAGTGCTTTGGGAAACACTGGTATAAGATAGAACCCTGCATGACACTAGAATCCCGCAAGGCCTGCTGACATAGTAATGGGAGCAGGATTAAAAATAATCCCTCACAGGGCTCTAGTATAAGGGAAGAATAGTAAGACTTGTAATATAAATATATGGAAGAAAAAGTTTTAAAATAATAAGGAGCCAGAGAGTTTTCAAGTTTCCATTACCTCCTCCACAGACATGGAAATTATCATACTGAATCAGAGCAGTCCAACACCTAGCCTGATATTCTATCTTAAACAGGAATCAGCACCACTTGATAAAAGCAGGTGATGTAAAAACAACTTTTAAAAAACAATGGGTAGTCCTGTGGCACCTTAGAGACTAACAATATATATATATATATAGTATCATGAGCTTGTGTGGGCAAAACCCTCAAGGTCATCTCATCTGAAAAAGTTGTTTTTTTAAATTACAGACTAACATGGCTACCCCTCTGAGTCAGGTGATGTAAAGTAACTCATTAGGGACAATTTTGCAATGACATGCCCTTGTGGATGGTTTCTTCCTAGTTTCACACAGTTGGTGTTGGGAAACCTTGAAACCTGGGGTTTATATTGCTTATAGAAGTGTATTCTATTTCCAACTAGGTTAGCAGAAGATGATACCATAAATCTCTAATGCATTTTTAAACCTCTCAAGCTTTATATCTCAATAATATCTCGTGGTGCTAAGTTGCATGGGTTATTTACATCAACTTGTTCCATCTCATCTCAATTCAGAGTTAAACTTTTTGGGTAGAGACTGACTTGTACTGTGAGTAGGCACGATCTAGTTGAAATTTTCTGAAATTTTTTTGATGGGGAAAAAAAGAAAAAAGTTTTCAACTCTCTCTCTCTCTTTTTTGTTTGTTTGTTTGTTTCTCTCTTACCCAGTTTTGTTCCTGGCACAATAGCACCCTGATCTGGCTGTGGCTGGAGCCAGAAAAAATGGTTACTTACCTTGTAACTGTTGTTCTTTGAGATGTGTTGCTTATGTCCATTCCACTAGGTGTATGCGTGCCGCGTGCATGATTCCCGAAACTTTTTTACCCTTAGCAGTACCCGTTGGGCCAGCCTGGGGAGTCCCCGACAGTGGCACTGCTATAGCCGCTCATATATACCCCTGCTGGTCCCAACTCCCCTCAGTTCCTTCTTGACGGACATTCCGATGAAGGGGAGGTGGGCGGGATTGGAATGGACATAAGCAACACATCTTGAAGAACAACAGTTATGAGGTAAGTAACCGTTTTTTCTTCTTCGAGTGCTTGCTTATGTCCATTCCACCAGGTGATTCCCAAGCTATACCAACGGAGGTGGGTCAGAAACCTAGCGAGAAATGGACTGCAGTACTGCTACCCCTACAGCTGCATCCTGGCTAGCCTGCTGCATGATTGCATAGTGGGAAGTAAACGTGTGAACTGATAACCACATGGCCACCCTACAGATGTCCAAGATCGGCACCTGCGCCGGAAAGGCTGTGGATGACACCCAGGCCCTGGTCAAGTGGGCTGTAATGGGAGGCGCTGGCTTCCCTTGCAAGTCATAACACACCCTGATACAAGCAGTAATCCACGATGACAGACATTGCGCTGACACCGGGGAACCCATCATCCTTTCAGCTATGGAGACAAATAGCTGTGTGGACTTATGGAATTTTCTCGTCCTTTCCAAATAAAAAGCTAGTGCCCTCCTGACATCTAATGTGTGAAAGGCCTGTTCTTTCCCGTCCACATGCGGTTTTGGGTAGAACACCAGAGGGTAGATTTCCTGGGACATGTGAAAGGGGGACACCACCTTGGGCAGGAAGGCTGGATGTGGCTGCAGGGTCACTCTGTCCCTAGAAAATTCCATGTACAGGGGCTCTGACGAGAGGGCACGTAACTCCGAGACCCTTCTGGCCGAAGTGATGGTGTGGCGGCACGTCGGGGTCCCCCGACTCCTGCACCCCTGTAATGGCAGGGACAGACTCCACCAGCCAGTAGAATAGAGGGAGTTTATTGCTTCTCCAGGATACAGCACAGCACAGATGTCATCTGGTTACAGGAACCGGGCCTAGGATGCCTCAGCCCCCCTTGAGATGGGGGATGCTGGGCCCCTAAATTCCAGCCCCTCTGGGCCCTAGGCTGTCTCCTCCATGATCCCAGACAGAAACTACCTCCCTCTTCTAGCCCTGTCCCCCTGCCAGGGCTGGCCTCGCCCCCTTCCTTTCCATTGTTCCGCTCCATGGGAGATACCTGTCTGACCAGTTTCGAAGCCCCCTTGCATAATGACTCATCCCCTGCCCTGCTGGGCCGTGCTACAGACAGCAGCCAGCGGAGGTCACTGACAACCCACTGCCCAGCGTAGCAACCAGCAAGGTACCCCCCACTACGTCACAGATGGCTACCAGGAATGCCACCTTCCTTGACAAATGGGACAGGGACCAGGTGGCCATTGACTCGAATGGGGCCCTCATGAGGCCGTGGAGAACCAGGTTTAGGTCCCAATGAGAGAGAGATTGTCTGACATGGGGGAACAGCCTGTCCAACCTCTTGAGGAACCTCTTAACCATGGGTAAGGCAAATACCGAGTGGCCACCCTCCCTCTGGTGGAAGGCCGCAATAGCTGCGAGGTGGACCCTAATCGAGGAAGAGGACAGCCCTTGCTGCCTGAGGTCCAGGAGGTAGTCTAAAATCCTCTGGGTGGAAACAGACTCTGGGGTCCCACCCTCCTTGGCAACCCAAGCTGAGAATCTGCGCCATTTGGCTCTATAGGTGGCCCTAGTGGAGGGTTTCCTGCTTTCCATCAGGGCCCTCTTCACCTGCTCAGAGCGTAGGAGTTCCTCCCCCCTGAGCCACTGATCTTCCAGGCCGTGAGATGCAGGGAGCAGAGGTCCGGATGGCACAGTTGGCCCTGGGTTACGTCCTGAGTCAGCAAGTCCGGAGCTGAGGGAAGCGGGATGGAATCCTCCATGAGGAGGTTCCGGAGGGTGGTGAACCAATATTGACGAGGCCACACCGGTGCAATGAGGATTAGTGTCACTCCATAACGCCTGACCCTTATGAGTACTTCGTGAAGGAGGGGAAAGGGGGTGGAAGGCATACAGCAGACGTTTTGGCCACCGAAACGTCAGGGCGTCCCCCAGAGACCCCGGTTCCCTCCCCTGGTAGGAACAGAATGTGGGGCATTTGCTGTTGCGCCTTGTCAGAAATAAGTTGAGGAGGAGAGTCCCCCACCTGTGGAAAAGCGAACTGGCCACTTCCCATTTGAGGGACCACTCATGGGCCGCAAACACCCTGCTGAGGTGGTCTGCTAGCATATTGTGAACCCCCAGGAGATAAGTTGCGTGCAGAAAGATGTCGTGAGCAATGCAGAGCTCCCAGAGGGCTACTGCCTCCTTGCAGAGGGGAGAGCAGTGAGCACCACCCTGTCTGTTGATATAATACATGGCAGCTGTGTTGTCCGTCTGAACGGACACACAGGCGCCCCGCAGATGGGGAAGGAACACCAAGCATGCGAGCCTCACTGCCCTGAGTTCCTTGACATTGATATGAAAATTCCTCTCCGCCTCAGACTACATACCTTGTGTTCTGAGCTCTCCCAGGTGGGCTCCCCATCCAGCATCCAAGGCGTCCGCCCCCAGCTGCAGGGTATGAAGGGGCTGTGTGAAAGGGACTCCGCTGCACACCTCGTCCTCCCTCGTCCACCAGTCCAAGGCCGACAGGACATCAGGAGGAACGGTGACCAGTCCGTCTATACAGTCGCAGGCTGGCTTGTACACCTTCGCCAGCCAGGCCTGCATAGGCCGTAGTCGCAGCCTGGCATGCCTCACAACATAGGTACATGCCACCATATGGCCCATCAGCCTCAGGCATTGCCTCGCCGTAGTCAGAGGGGTGGACTGCAGTTCGCGGACCACTGTCCTTATGGTCTGGAACCTGGGATCCGGAAGGTAGGCCCTCCCTGCCGAAGCATCTAGTCTCGCCCCCACGAATTCTATGACCTGGGTAGGAACGAGCGTAGACTTTGCCTCATTCAGCCACAGCCCCAACCTCGAAAATGTTTGCTTGGCTAGATCTACGAACCAGTAGACTTGATCCCTCGACCTCCCTCTGGTAAGCCAATCGTCCAGGTAGGGGTAGACATGGACCCCATTCCTTCTCAGGAAGGTCGCCACCACAGCCATGCATTTTGTAAACAGCCTTGATGCTGTGGACAGGCCGAAAGGTAGCACTGCAAATTGGTAGTGGTGGGACCCTACAACGAACCTCAGGAATCTCCTGTGGTGAGGGGAAATGGAAATGTGCAAGTATGTGCATCTCGTAGGTTGAGGGTGCCATACCAGTCTCCCAGATCAAGTGAGGGGATGATGGAGGCCAGCGTTACCATCCTGAACCTTGATTTTTTTATGAAGGCGTTGAGCCTTCTGAGGTCCAGAATGGGGCGAAGGCCCCCCCTTAGACTTCAGGACAAGGAAGTAGTGGGAATAAAACCTCTTTCCCCTGAACTCCAAGGGAACCTCTTCCACTGCCCCTAGGGAAAGAAGCGCGGAGACTTCCTGCTGGAGGAGGTGCTCATGAGAGGGGTCCCTGAAAAGGGACGGGGAAGGGGGGTGGGAGGAAGGAAGGGATAGGAAAGGGACAGAATATCCCCTTGCCACCACCTCTAGGACCCAACGGTCCGACGTGATGGTATACCAGGCCTGGTGGAAAGGAAACAGTCTGTCTGAGAAGGGTCGATCTGAGACTACAGCTGGTGTGTTGTCCTCGGGCGCACCCTCAAACACCTGACCTGGGGCCCTTGGACTTATTGGGCGGCCCCTGATTGTGGTCTGAGCCGCCTCCTCGTGTTGCGGGCAGAACCACCTCTATTTCTGCGCCTGCTGTCAAACCTGGCCCCCTGACTGTAGCCCCTCTGCCCCCGGGAGCTCAAGGCGTGGTGTTGAGGCATGGGGCTGTGCAGGCCCAAGGATTTCAGGGTCGCCCTGGAGTCCTTTAGGCTATGGAGCCTGCTATCAGTTTGCTCCGAGAACAGGCCCGTCCCTTCGAAGGGAAGGTGCTACAGGGTTGTCTGCACCTCCGGGGGAATTCTGGAGACCTGTAGCCAAGAACTCCGGCGCATAATGATGCCGGTGGCCATGGCCTTGGCAGCAGAGTCCGCTGCATCGAGAGCAGCCTGAAGGGCCGAACTAGATACCACTATGCCCTCTTCAGCAACTGCCACAAACTCCTGCTGCGAGTCTTGAGCAACCTGGCCTCGAACTTATCAGCCGCTACCCAATTGTTAAAAGCGTACCAGCTGAGCAGGACCTGCTGGTTAGCTATCCTCAGCTGTAAACCAGCTGTCGCATATGCCTTCCTCCCCAGGAGGTTGAGCTTTTTGGGCTCCTTACTCTTGGGCGTGGGCCCCAACTGCCCCTGACTCTCCCGCTGGCAGGCCGCCTGCACCACTGCTGAGCCTGATGGGGGGTGGGAAAATGGCCCACCTGAGGGACAAAGTACTGTCTTTCTACCCCTTTCTGCATAAGGAGTATGGAGGCTGGGGTTTGCCAAAGGGTCTTCGTGATTTTCGCCACCGTCTTGTTCAGCAGGAAGGAGATCTTAGTGGGGCCCTCCGCCTTAATGATGTCGACCACCGGGTCTTCATCCTCCTTGACCTCCTGAGCTTGAACCCCCAAATTCTGGGCCAGCCTTCTGAGGAGGTCCTGGTGTGCCCTCGTGTCCATGCAGGGCATCGGGGGCAATGGGTCGGCCAAGGCCTCATCCAGAGATGAGGAAGACAATTCCCTCACCACCGATGGATCCTGCGGGACACCGGTCCCAGATTCCTGTGTCGGACGTGACACTGACTGGGCCTGAGTGGGACGATGGATGACCTGCTGGGAGGGAACACCTGTTCCAAGCGACCCTGTGCGGCTAGCCCTGCTCTCTGACTCCGCTCTCACTAGCCGAGTGGGCTGACCTACGCTCCAAGTAGGAAGAGGCACCAACTGACCCTGACCGCACCAGGTCCTGACCCTGGGCCTGGTGGTACGCCCACGAGGTCCAGAACGGCCATTGAGGAAGGGGTTGCCACTGGGGAGGCCAAATCTGCACCTCTGGATGCTGGTGCCTCTGGGTCTGCAACCAGGAACTCAAACAGTGCCGAGACCTGGACTGGAACCGAGGGCTTGACCTGCGTGACCTGCCGGAGTGCCTGGAGAAAGCCCTCGAAGAGAAGGACTCTACATCAGATTCAGAGGAACACTCCAATGCCGGCCAAGGAGGTGCCGCTGAGCATTCTGGGTCCCTCTGGGCCTGACTGGACATTGCCGCTGGCTTGCCTCGGTGCCCCGGCAGTGCTGGAGGCGGCATGGACATGAGTCCGGTGCCGGCAAAAGCGGAAGTGGAGACACCTGCGGCCTATCCCTTGCCTGGTCCTGCGCCCCCAAGGGCGGTACCGGCCAGCTCGACTGGGCGGGTGGCACCGGGAATGGTAGTGCCGAGGCCCGAGAGGTCGGAGAACGCAGCGCCAAGTGAGACAGCGGTGCCGCAAGGGGTGGTACCAGAGCTGTCGTTGGCGCCGAGACGAGTGGTGCCGGGACAGATGACGGCGGAGCCAGGGCAGACGGCGGCAGTGCTGGTGGAACCGCAGGACCACGCGGTGCCGGACCGGGAGATGCCGTGAGTTTGATGAGTTCCTGAGCTGCCAGGAACGTCTCTGGCATCAACGGTGGACAGACCTCCTCCACAGACAGGCCCGGAGAATCAGGACTGCTCCCCCTGTGAGAGCAAGGCCCCTGTGGTGCCGCTCCCGTGCCAGAGAGGTGGGGCACCCTTCCTTAAGGCGCACCTCCCTTCTTGAAGGTGACCTGCCCCTGCGTGCCTTCTTGTGCGACTGCGGGGCCGGGGATTGAGAGCGGTGCCATGGAGCCGGGCGATAGTCCCGCACCAAGGAGCTCTTTTCCTGGTGTCCAGAGTCCCGCACCGACCCTGGAGCACTCCGTACCGACGGAGTGTCCGGTGCTCTGGGTTGAAGCGCCGACTCCATGAGAATCAACTTAAGGTGGGAGTCACGTTCCCACTTAGTACAGGGCTTGAAAGACTTGCAAATCTTACAGGCGTCTGCAAGGTGTCCCTCGCCCAAGCACTTTAAACAGTCTTTATGTGGGTTGCCGTGGGGCATAGGCTTGGAACAACGCCGGCATGGTTTGAAGCCATGCGGCCCCAGCATACGCTCCCCCGACACAGGTGGGGAGGTGAAAACTATCCAAGTACACTAACTATAGAAAAACAACAAACAACACTAACTATAAGTAAACTATTTACACCAAGATTAAAGCTTAGAGTAGTCTTGCAGATGAGATGAACGTTCTGGTTGACCGTCACGGGCGGTACGAAGGAACTGAGGGGGGCTGGGGCCAGCAGGGGTATATATGAGCGGCTACAGTGGCGCCACTGTAGGGGACTCCCCAGGCTGGCCCAACGGGTACTGCTAAGGGTAAAAAAGTTCCGGGAATCGTGCATGCGGCACACATGCACCTAGTGGAATGGACATAAGCAAGCACTCGAAGAACAACACTGCTACACTAATAGAAACTCCCAAAACCAAGTTAAGGAAGGGATAGATTTTGAGGAGGACGAATCATTATTTACACATGGCCAAACTTGATTCAACAAATCATTTATTGGAACTGATGTGTCTTCTGGCTCGTAGTATAATCGAATTCTGAGAAGGTGCCCACCACAAATGCAACTTCCAAATATGACAAACGCAAACACACCAACTCTCAAGAGAGGAAAACTGGCACCAAATACATTTGCTATGGATTATAATTAATTCAGTTTTCCTGCAGACTTTAGAGAAAGTAAGGGAGGAGATGGCTAGAAGCACAATTCAGGATCCTTTTGCTACATTCTAGACAAGACCTTGTGTTTATTGCATGCAGTTTTTAAATGTTGTATTTTTGTGTGCCTAGAGCAGGGGTGGGCAATAATTTCTGGTGGGGGGGACACTCCAAGATTTTGGTAAGTGGTCAAGGGCCGCATTTTTCTGTAGAGGAGGTGTGGGGTCTAGGTTGGAGGTTAGGTGCAGATGGCCACACGGGGTAACGGACTGGGGTGCCGGAGACGGTGTGGGGTCTGAAAGGGTGTTTGGATTGAGGAGGGGGTTGTGACCTGGTCAGGGGGTTGGGTGTAGGGTCAGGGAGGGAGTGGATGCAGGAGTGGGTTCTGGCCTGGGGGAAGGGTGTAGGAGCGGGTACAGAGTCTGGGAGGGAGTTGTGACCTGGGGCAGGGCGGGCAGATGGTTTGGATGGTGATCGGGGAGGGAGTTGGGGTGCAGAAGGGGTTGGAGTGCCAGAGACAGGCACTGGCTGGGAGGAGTTTACCTAAGTGTCCTGCCTGTTGCAGCCCCAGCCTGATTGAAAATACAGGTTGCTCCCTCCATGTGCCTTTCAACTCCGGGTAGGGAAAAAGGCTTGCGCTGCCCTAGTCTCTCAGGCCAATCTCTCAGCTCTGATTATTTGGCTGTTTCCAGCCAATAGGAACTGAGAGATTGGCTGAGTTCAGTTCTTATTGACTGGTTGTTTCTGGCCAATAGCAGCTGAGGACTGGGCTGGAGGCGGGGAGATCGCATGAAGCCTCCCTGTCCCTGTTTTAAACCGCGGCAGGGTCCCGTTGGGGGGCGGGGGGGAGGGGTCTGTGGGCCGGATCCGGTGGCTTGGTGGGCTGGATCCGACCCAGAGGCCATATTTTGCCCAGCCCTGGCCTAGAGTATGAAAGATGTCGTAAAGCAGTCGATTAGTAAATAATCACCACCTTCCCAATTTCCACAGCCTAGTTCTGCTATTTAAAAAAAAAACAAAATACAGAATGTGCACTTGTAGAATTGGTCAATTTGTTATCAAGTATGACTATAACCACCAGTCTGAGGGCTGAACAGCTAAGAAAATGTTCCTCTATTCACAGCAAGAAAAAAAGAAAAGAAAAACTTCATGTAAAAGGAACATCTGGTACTAGCACAATGACATACCCTGGCCTGCCACTTCCTACAACCACTGAAAATGAGAACTTTTTGTGTAGCTAGAAAAAAAAAAAATACAGGGGACTTCATCTCATGAAAAAAAATGTTCAGAGAAGAAATGGCTGTAGTTTAATGTAAGACACATTAAGATCAGTTCAGCATATGATGACAGAGAATGTCAAAGGACTTGAACAGAATGGGAGCGGGGGTTAGAAGAAGATGGAAACAAATACCCTCTGTCTCATATGTGGGGGTGGAGAAGGAACACTCAATGAATAATTTGTCCAATCAGAGCTAAGGAGTTATTTGCTTCCTTTTATTTATTACAGTATTTAATCCTTCCCAAGTTTTCCATAAACTTCTCAAGCAAAGTATTTCTTCCTCCTCACTGGGACTTAAAAACTGTCTGCATTGCTGTTCCTGAGACCTACGTCTTTTCAGACACAGCCATGTGCACATTACTAATGCAGCCATACATTATTGAAGGTCTAAACGTAACTACAGTTACACACTGACTGACCTAGAGCAGTAGTCCTTAAACTTTTGAGGGTCACCCCCCCCTTACTCCTGTCCATCCTCCACCTCCCTTGAGCTGGGGTCAGGGTGGCTTGGATATGTGTAGCGATGCGGACAGGATAACAGGGCTGAGGTGTGAGCTGGGAGTAGGACCAAGGCTGGGAGTGGAGCTGCAGCTGGGCTGTGATGGGGGCCAGCAGCTGGACCCATAGTCAGGTGAAGCTCCAATCCTAGACTAGCCCCTAGCCCCAGTTCCAAGCCAGGAATGAAGATGCAGCCAATGGGCAAGGCTGAGGGCTATTATGAGGCTGGGAGTGGAGATGCGCTGTGGCTGGGGCCAGGCCTAGAGCAGAGCTGGGAGTGGAGGGGAGCTGGATGATGCTCCTTCCCCATCCTCATTGGGCCTTGGGCCCCCTAGATCAAGGTTACTCAACTTTGGAAGTCCCGGGGCTGCAATGATACTCATAGCACATGCTGAGGGCCGCAACTTAAGTGTGGTTGCATACACATGCAAATATATATGCAAATAGCTTCTTTCACACTGAAGGCATGAATACAAAGATTAAGGCAAGACTACACAACACACAGGCCCCATTTAAGTCAGTTCTGCTGATATTAATAACATGCAATATTTACCCGATTTCCACCTATATGACAGCACTTTTAATGAGCAATGACAGTCCAGGAATTTAACTACTAAAATGCATGTCAACACAAGACCATTATGCTGACTACTTTTTTGTGTTGGCTCCCACTTGCAGGCCATGCATTGAGCCCCATGTAAACGCAAACTGCATCGTGGGCCACAAACAAACAGGCCATGGGTCGCATGTGACCCACGGGCCATGTGCTGAATAGCCCTGCCCTAGATGATCCTCTATGTCCCACAGTTTGAGAACCTTTGATCAAGAGTCTTAATTGAAGGACACTAGGGAAAGGGGCACTAGACCATCTCCCTTGGCAGAGCTGCACTACCATGCATTCCTCAGATGTTATCGCTTGTTTTCTGCTGGACCTTAAAAGTAAAGAGCATACAGATGTAGAAAATTGAAGAGTCTGGTCTTGAATCATAATCACTGAAACTGGGCTTATGAATTTCAAAACTGAATTTAAGGCAAAATTGTATGATGTTAGAAAAACAAGTTTATGTTACTGTGGAATTTTTGTATATTACCTGATCTCCATTTTGTCCACCTCATCGGCATCTTCAATATCAAAGTGAGATTTTTTGTTGTAGCTGCAGGGTCTGGTTACCTGGTGTGAAAAAGAAATAAATAAAAATGACACAAATAGTTAAAATGGAGATCTCACTACGCTCTCAACACATATTGATAGCCTGCTTTTCTCTATCTGTTGTAGTTTAGGCTTTGATTTTGCCAATGTTTATGCATGTGAATAATCCTGTTAACCTTAACAGGATGACTCGTTAGGCAGAAGTGCATGCTGGATCACTACACCATACTCCAAACTCTCCTTTCTATAGAGTCGGTAAGAATATATTGTGGGTTGTCATGTCAGTGTTTAAAGGTTAGATATACACAATCACATAAGAGGTGACCTCAACATCTAAAGCAGGGGAGGGGAACCTAAGGCCCCAGGGCCAGATGTGGCCCCCAGCTTACCTGGATCTGGCCCCTGAGGCTTGGGGCTCCCCCCCCAGCACTGGTGAGCCCATGCTGGCAGTCCAGCCCCCCAACTGTCCCCCTGTGGGGCTGGAGCACACAAAGTCTACTAGCCTGGAGCCCCCTAGGCTCTGGTGTGTGAAGGGAATGTGGGGAGTGTCTCTCTCCTCAGTTTGGGGGCTCCAACTGAAAAAACAATTAAACAATCTGGTTTTAAATACAGACTCCTTACAATGATTTCTCCCTGCACTTTGAAAAGAAAGGCAATTGAAGTAATCCAGCATTTAAATATTGACACCCATAAACCCCTTTAATACAGGACCACTTAGAAACAGTAAAAGAGAGTGCTGTCTATTTAGGTATCTTTGAAAGTCAACTAAATGTGCCCACTCAATCATGCAGCACAGCTAATTTTTCAAGAGATGTGGAACCGGGCTTGAATCATAATATAGGGAAAGCACTAACATTTCTTAACACCACAATGCAGCTTTTTTTCCCTCCACCCATATTTGCAAAAGCAAAAAGCAAAACATGGGTAATAGACTACAAAGATACTGCATCTGGAAAGCACAGGAGGAAACAAAGTTTTTAAATGGGGTATCTAAAAATCTGTTTTTGTTAACGCTACTGAAGAAATAAAGGCTTTGAGGTTTGTATTTTTGACCACTGTACAACAGAAACTTACCCCACCCAGAAACAAAAGGTACCCCACCCTGAAGTAACCACAGAAAAAACTGATCAGAGGAAAGAAGAGGAAAGAAAAGTATGCTAAATGGGCAACCAAGAGCTGCTCAGCAGCTTATTTTTATGGTAGGTTTAAAACGTTCCTGTCAAATGATACTTGCTGTCCACAAAAAAAAAGTAAGTTTCATTATATAAAGCTTAATTTCTTATTTTTCTTTTGTACGTCAGTAGGTACATACAGGGTGAGTAAAGATTAACTGAACACAAAAATACTCTTCTGCACATGAAGCCAAACAAACAGTATTTCTTTTGCTATTTTAAAGGTGATTCATGAAAGCTAAAGGTTGCTAGAAGCACTGCAGACCTATACAACCCTCATTACACAATTGACTCAAATTTACCCAAGAGCCACGGCACACTGTAATTTAAAATACCACATCAGTTCAGCAGCTCAGCACAAATGTATCCACTCACCCCACCTACAAAACTTCTCAGCAATGACTTTAAGGGCTTATCTACACTTGAATTGCTACAGCAGCACAGCTGCACTGCTCTAGCGCTTCAGTATAGACACTACCTACACCTACAGGAGCTATTCTCCCATTGATACAGGTATTCCACCTTCCTGAGAGACAGGAGCTAGGTCAACCTAGGGCTGTTTACAGAGGGAGCTGTGTCGTCTAAACAATGCTGCCCAATAGTGTGGCTATTTCACACCCTCATGAATAACGCAGTTCAGTTTACTTAATTCTCTAGTGTTGACCAATCCTAAGAAGCGATTGTATCAACACCCCCAGCCACACAACCAAAAACGACATTTACAACATGTTTTCTGCTACCACTATGCATAAGTAGCACACGTGTCAGGGTAGTTTGCCATTATGGGCAGTAGTATCGAGCAGTCAGTCCAATATACTACCAGGTGTAGTCTTGTAAGGGTTTGCAAGGGTCCCATAGATAGACCAAGGCTCAACAAATTCTGCAAAACCCTACTTGCCAGACAAAAAAGAGACTCACCCCCCCCCAAGTGCTTTTTTAATGGCATCAATTCCTAATAAGAATAAGAACAGTAATTACTAATAAGTTATTAATAAATATTAATAAATATCACCCAAGGTATTAATAAATATCTTATAAACCTCTACCTTTTCCCTCTGCTGCCATGTCCCCTCTCCTTGCTCCATCAGCTCCCCTGGTGCCTGCTGCCCCCCATCTCCTCACCCTCCTTTGCTGTCCTGACTCCTGCCCTTCTCACTGCCCTCAGCCTTCCTGAGACCTGCCCCCCTCCAACAGCCTTTCTCTCCCCCCTGTGCCCACTCCTCCAGTAGCCCCACTCTGATCATGTGAGCTACCCCTCCTCATCCCCTCTCCTAGCACCTCCCTCTACACACCTGCCCTGACTCTCTCCTCTGGTGCTGGTCCCTCCCCTGCAGGCGTCTACCCTTCTGCTTCACCCCCAGAATCCCCTGGCACCTGCACCCTCCTGGTGCCTCCCCCTTCCCTCACTGCCCCTGCCCCCTTTTTCCCTGATGCCCACCCCCTCACCAGCCTCTGCCCCCATTCCCCTCATGTCCCTGTGCCCTCACACATGCCTTGGTCCATCCCTACCTTCCTCATGCCCACCCCTTCTTTCAAGCCTTCTCCCAGCACCTCCCCCTCCCTCCCAACCCCCCCAATGCCATTATCCTCTCCCCTCCCAGCATCACCTGTCCCCGCTCCCACTGACACCTCCCCTCCTGCCCTTTTCCTCATTGTCTCCACTTGGCCCCCGGCATTTGTCTCTCCTGCACCCTGTCCCTTGGTGCCTTCCTCTTTCTTCTCTTGACCTGCCCCCTCCTCTCAGCACAAGCCCCTTCCCTCTATTTTTCCCCCTTCCCCTCCCCTACCTGGCTTCTGCCTTCCAGTTTGCGGGGCTGCCGGAGCCTTTTTGAATCCAGTGGTCGCCAGCCGTGACGTCACGATGCCACGTCACGCCAGCGTCCTGGCATCTGCCGGCGTTCTGCCCTCTGGCTCGCGCCCCGCCTCCTCGTGCCAGAGCTGCACGCAGGCAGCCCAGCAGCGAGAATTGCCGCACTTCCCCCTCCCTGGCGGTGCTCCGCTTCTCCACCCGGCCGGCAGATGGGGCCGCGCTGCCCGTAGTGTGCACGCCTATGTCTGTAGCTACTCGCCAGCTGATAATATCTACTCGCCACAGGCAAGCGAGCTCTGAGATAGACGTAGAGACCTAAGGTTCCTGAGAACGAATGATGCATGGGGAAAGAATCTTTAAGGGCCAGAAACCTGGCAGAGAAGGTGAGACAAGGCTCCCCTTTTACTCAACCACCTGAGACGGAGTTGGGAGAAGGGGAGCAGCATACAGGGGAGCAGACAAGCACTGGCAGGAGAAGGCTGGCCTGCTGAGCCCCTTAGAGGGGAAATCTAACTGGGAAGGGAGTTCAGCTGATGGGAACAGGTGAAAGTCTTGCAGATGAATTAAGTCTAGGGCCCTACCAAACTGACAGTAACGACACAGTGAAATTTCAGATTTAAATCTCTGAAGCCACAAAGTTTACTATTTTTAAAATCCTATGACCATGACATTGAATGTGAATTTGGTAGGCTCCTCTAAGTCAAAATCTGTGTTTCAGGAAAGTGATGGGGAGGGAACTAGTCCAGGCAAAAGAGGAGTTACTCATCATGGTCCAGCAGCTGTGAGTGACTTAGGACCAGCCTTGAGGGGATATTGCTAAGGCTGCAAAAGAAGCAGCAGCGAGGAACGAGTGTTTCCCAGATGGGACAACAGGATCCACAGAAGGAAGGGAAAATGCTGGCAAGCTGGACAAAAGGAAGAGTAGCTCAGGGAAAATATCAAACAGACTGAAGGACCAGGCCTTAGCCTCCTAAACATGTTTCCTGGGCTAGTATGCAGATGACCGTGTGGGATAGCTTTCCCTACCCTCCCAAAACCAAGAGGAAAGACCAGCCTCAAAAGGAGAAAAGGCCAAGAATTGTGGACAGAGACAGAGGTTGAAGACTGGGCTCCAAAGCCAGTAGACTGGGATTTCCTATAGGGGACATGTCTGTTAGCTCCTGAGAGGGCATGAACTGAATAGGGACTTGACCAGAGAGCTAGGCCATGTAAAATGACAAACAGTTATGGCACCAGAATGACTAACGGGGGCGCTAAACTGAAAAAAAAAGTAACAGATGTCAGCAGCTTTGAAAGGCATTAGTCTCTCTTAATCAGCTGGTGGGTACAATTATTATTGAGGTTTAAAGGGACTTACTGAGGCCTTGTCTAGAAAAGGTTTGCTGGTGTAGCTATGCCCTCCTACACAGACGTACTTAATGCTTGCATTGCCAGTATAACTGTGTTTGCACTTGGGCTTATACGAGTATAAAAACGTCAAAAATCACATTTCTAACTCTTACTAGGAGGCTGCATCCCCTGTTCGCTGTGCTCGCCAACCCCCGTCATGGGAGGTAGGTAACCCCGGCTTCCTCACCCGGCCACCAGGGAGGGCTGGGCTGCGGCTGCGCCAGCCCCGGCCTCTTTTCCTTCCCCCTCTTCCCTCTGCCAGCCTGGGCCCCTTGTCCCTCCTCCCTCCGCCAGCCCAGGCCCCTTTTCCCTTCCCCCCCCTACCAGCTAGGACCCCCTCCCCCCATCCCAGCTAGGGCCCCTCCTTCCTCCCCGCCTCTGCCAGCCCGGAACTTTCTCTCCCTCCCCACCCCCCACTGCACGGTCCTGCCGCTGTTGCAACAGAGCAGCTGTTTATGCAACACCAGTAGCCTCCTGCCACCTGGTGACTGCTGGAGCTTCTGCCAGGTAGGTTGCCAGGTGTCTGGTTTTGAACCGGACAGTCCGGTATTTGAGGGTTCTGTCTGGGAAACAAATTGAGAAAATACCGGACATATAAAGTGTCCAGTATTTTCTAATTAGGTAAGTTTTATTATTATTAGGCGTATCAGTACATAGTTGCGAACTGCCTGGCTGGTAGACACGCTCATGCTGCATGAGCGTGTCTACCAGCCAACCCGTATGCAACTATGCAAGGAGTGGGGGTGGGGGCGGGAGGGAATCGCTCATGCTTTGCCGGGACAGTGCACGGGATGGGCTGCACCCCGGGATCTGTGTGCACCCGGGTCAGTCCTGCTCCCCACCGGCCGATTCTCTCTGCCCCAGCTCCCGGCCAGCCCCACTCCCCCCAACCCCCTCCCGGCCAGCCCTGCTTCCCGCCAGCCGGTCTCCCCACCCCCCGATCTCCCCTGGCCAGCCCCGCTGCCCCAACCAGCCCTGCTTCCCCCCTTTCCTCCTCTGGATCTCCCCTGGCCTGCCCTGCTGCCCCGATCCCCCCTCCCCCTGTGCCAGCCCTGAGTCCTGCTGGCCGGTTCCCGCTCCCCCCCCTCCCGGCCAGCCCCTTTCCTCCTGGCCGGTCCCTGCACCCCCCCATCTGAGATCAAGTGTGTCCAGTATTTTTTTTAAGCCACCTGGTAACCCTAGCCAGCTACTGTGTGGCGGTTCAAGGGATCGGGGTGTACCCCAGTCCAGACTACGCCCTCCCACCCCGCAGATCGTGCGCTACGGTCCCCCCCACCCTTGCGTGGATCCCACCACCCGTGCCCAGATCAGCTTTTTTTTTTTAAATGCATGCCATCCTCCATGTGGCGACCCCCACACGGGTGTTACCGTCACCCACTTCCTATCCCGGCCTCCGTTCTTCCCCCACAAGCCCAGCAGCCGCTTACCTTCAAGGTGCAAGGAAGGTGAGTGCTACTGTTGAGGAGTTGAAGAGCCATATTTAGATCTCTTGCAAGCCATAGGTTGCCGACCCCATTATGGGGTTAGCAGCAGGGAGGAGAGAAAGAAGAGGCCGGGTGGCTGACGGGGGAGGGTTGCTGTATGCAGAGTGATGTGATGACATTACTCTGTTGTCCCACAGGAAAAACTTCTTTATAGGTATAGTAAGATTACTACCCCGGTAGAGCTTTCTAGTAGACCAGGCCTCTGAACAAAATAAGATATAGTAGCCAAAGGGCTGCTGCTGCTTTATTTTATATTATTTTGCCAGTGTAACTATGTCTGCACTAGGACTTCTGTTGGCATAGCAGTCCAAAGAAGTCACTGTCATAGCTAAACTGGAAATTTGTAAAGTGTAGACTAGGCCTAAGTTATTCATGATAAACTTTCCCAACAAATAAAGATCCAACCCATGGATCTTTCATTCATACATGACACTGAATGAAAAAAATCTGAAGATTGTTCCTGGGGTAAGGAGTAAGAATTGTATTTATATATCCCCCACTATTAGTCCTGCTAAGAATAAAGAAGAAAACCCCAGCATTTCTAAAAAGATTGCATTTTCCTTATCTAGATTCATTTAAAATGTTACACGTTACATAGGACATAAGAATGCATCTGAAATTTTCAATCTTGAATATATTTCCCCCAAAGCTTTTAAAGTTCTCACCATTGATCAGGGAAGACAGGGTGGAGCAGCTATAAAACCATAGTCTGGAAAACTCTCACTTAGCAGAACTAATTAAAAAATTGGCTGTGTTGGGAAGGACAGAAGACCCTGCTGAGGAGGAGATACTACCTAGAGACCTTGACTCCCATCACCTGGGAAAATGACAGAGCAGACTAATCTGATCCTGGATACTTCTGGCTCTGCACTGAGCTTTGAAACAGTCTTCAAAGAAGACAGCTGGCACAATATGGAGCAGGATGCAGAGCCAACTATTTACAGTGTAGTATTTCAGCTTATTGTTCATTCCTTTGAAATACCAACCTCAAAATAAAACACTTCATCAAACTGAGGATTGTTCGTCTTCTTTTTAACTTTAGTCTTTTTGGCTTCAGATCTGTATGGACAGAAAGAAAAAGGAACATTCACAGAATTTCCTGGTCCTAATGAGCAACTACAGAATGCAGAAGAAGCCTATTTGCTTTGATTTGTTTTATAAATTCCATGCATGCAGCATGCAATGAGGCACACCTCTTTGTGGGGGAGAATACCACGTGCACACAAATTTCATAACTTTTGTATTCACGCTTGTTATCCACGCAGTGAAATGTGTCCAATTACTAGACAATGGAAAGGACTAAGCTGCACACTTCTGAAAACAGGAAGCAGAAGAAAACTGATGGGTCACAGTGCTGTTTGCCTTCAGTTCCCTAACAAGTGCAATCATAACAGTTCAGTTATACAATTTAACAGGAATTGTTTTGGGAGGGGTGGGGGAAGAGGCATATTTAAGACAGTCAAGACTGACAAGCCAGCTAAAAATTCCTTCCAACTATAATTTCAGTAATACTCATTTAAGCAAACTTCACTTATCAAATATGGTAGTTCAAAACAACTACTAAATAATATAGCCTAAATGCAGTACCACTTGTGATGGGCACAATAAGATATCTAGTCAGAGAATAAGAAGATGGACCAATCAACCTTCAAAGCCTACTCTGCATGTGAGGCAATGACTTGTCAAGAATGACTCTCATTCAAAGCACTCCCTTTCCTCCCCCAGTTTCATTATAAAATACTATGAAGTATCTGTGTTAGGCATTTATGAGGTCACAGAACAGCTCAACTGTGCTTCTTCCAGAATAAGAATTCATGAGATGACTTCCCTGATAAACAGGAGCACAAATTGCTACGGACATAACCAATCATATAAAAAAAATTAATGATGGAAAGTGCAAATTTAATCTCAAATTTACATGAGTATGTTTACAGTTAGGCTGAACAAGGACTGTTGAAGAATAAATAATTCAACACATGATAGATAGTGTGTAAAACCCGTTCTGCAGTTTTATCTGTACTGGTGGATCATCACTCCCATACAGATTAAATTGCAGGATTGGGCTGTGTATAGCACTTTCCATATGTAGTAAGGAGCTGATGCATATAACTGGCAAAACCCCAAATGTTCCAAGTCAAATGGGAATAAAGCACAAGAAGCTGTTTTGTATTCAGTCCCTCTCTACTCCTCGCCGTTACTGCAAAATGGACAAGCTATTTGAACACTGACCTCCAATTGCCAAGTAAGAAGCTACACAAGTTGAGCTTGACCACAACTTATATACTTCGTAATGTTCAAAGCTTTAAAAGAAGCAAAACCACAATAAACCTCAAGCTACTTGTAGTCATTAATTATACTATATAAATAAAGTAGCAGTGGCCAAATCCTCTATCGATTTTAGAATGCAGCTTTCTAATAGATAAAATCCCAAATCATCTAATATTAAACCTTACAAAATGGAAGCTCATCAGTTTTCATACTTGCCTGTATGGTCCTGCTAAGGTAACTGTGGCATAGGGATCACACTGCCCATTCACTATTGGTAGGCCTTGGCATTCTAGAACTCTGCAGGAAGAACAAAAAAGAAAACAGGCCAAATAAGAGGAACTTGATGAGATAGTAAAAGTTGGTGTCTTCTTATTTTCAAAATGCTCCTTATTAAGGGATACAGATATATGCATAATCCTGTATTCTTTTATCTTAGACTGAAAAAATGTTTCCCATTTAAATAATACCATCATTAAGGTCAGAAATCAACATTAAATTATAGAGATGTCTTAATCTGAAAGACGCTTACAACCCCCAAAATATCAGTAACAATCAAGAGTTTGTGAAAAAGGCAGTTAGGTATGGAGGACATAGTGAAATTCATAATACAGTTCATATCAATCAATGTTTACATGTATGTGTAAAAAAATACTGTTTTAAGATGTGAAAAGACTACAGAAAGATCCTGGTATCAGATACATAGTTTCACAGTGTTACGTGCACAAGGTATATATGCTTTAACAAAATTTTATTTGCCAAAATACGTAGCCAACACAGTAAGGCAGAAGATATTCATGACATCAATTTTTTCGCAAACCAGTAAAACATCCTAACAATGAAACTCAGAAAGAATGAAGAAACATGTTTTTCAGTTCTGTTTTCAAGAAATTGGTGATGTGATACCAGAGGGACAGAATGCAACTAGAATGGTTGTCTCACCCTGCTCTGACTTCCTTCAAGCAAGAAATCTTTTAAGATGAAAAGTCTGCAGCTCTAAGTTCCATGTTCCCACCCCACCCAAAGAGCGAACTAATATAAAAGTTAGTGTAGTTTCAGATTTCACAATTTAAAAGCTCTCAAGGGATGCAGCACTTATTAGTAAATAAAAGGCAAAACAGCCTCCAGGATTCTTCCTTTTGAAACAAGTTCCTTTTTGAATAGATGAGTCTGTTGATTTTGTGTGTGTGCGTGTTGGGGGGGCGGGGGAAAGAGGGGGAAAAAATCCCTTCTAGAAAGTGAAGTGATGAGAGAGGATATGCTGAGGTAGCTCATGTTTGAAATGCATCCAGAAGAGGCAAAAGGCAAGAGTTAGATTCATTTAAAAGTACTCACTTCTCTTTGACACTATGTCAAATTACACTGTACCATGTGTCAACACATAATCCTTGGTTTACCACAAGTATGCTTTTGTATGAGCGCATGTGCATTCTCCCTCTTTCTCTCACACGTGTGCACTTATACACAAAACTCACCATTGCACAGATGATTACAGCAGTTTAATCTACAGTAGTTGGTGAAGTGGAGAGTAGGTCAAGTAGATGTCATTTCCATTTGAGGGAAGATGCAATTTTTATAAATGAAAATGTGATTTTCACACTGCAGCTTGGTAAATATTGTATCAATTCTAATGAAACTGTAATACACTGATGCTGCTCTGCTCAATGAAAATCTCTAAGGACTGGTCTATGTGGCAAAGTTATATGGTATAAGGTAAGATATCAATATAAAATAATATGGTTATACTGATAAAACTCCCCTTGTGGACACACACTTAATCTGGAATAAGAGCATAAGAATGGGCATACTGGGTCAGGCCAAAGGTCTATCTATCTCAGTTCCTGTCTTCCAACAGTGGCCGATGCCACATACCCCAGAGGAAATGAACAGAACAGGTAATTTCCTGTCACGCACTTCTAGCTTCCAGAAGCTAAGGACACCATCCCTGTCCATCCTGGCTAACATCCATTCATGAACCTATCTTCCATGCATTTGTTCTTGAACGCTGAATTCTTGAATTTACTCCTTGAAGCCTATTATAGTCTTGGCCTTCCCATAGTCCTCTGGCAAAGAGTTCTTCAGGTTGACTGTGCACTGAGTAAAAAAATATTTCCTTTTGTTTGTTTTTAACCTGCTGCTTATTAATTTCATTTGGTGACCTCTAGTTCTTGTGTTATGACTGTGACTGTCTAGGAAGGAGTACTGCAGAAAGGGATCTTGGGGTCCAGGGTACCACATTTCAGGAACAATGTGGACAAATTGGAGAAGGTCCAGAGAAGAGCCACAAAAATGATTAAAAGGTCTAGAAAACATGACCTCAGCGGGAAGACTGAAAGAACTTGGAACATACGGTATGTAATGTCACATGCTGTTTTACTGCAGAATTCCTACAAAAGTGTTATATAAAAATATATAGAGAAAACTGGCCTTAAACGACCCAGCAAAAGCAATGAACTATTTTTTCAATTTTACTGTTATTAAATAACAATTCCCTTGGAATGACAAATTTCATATTTTGAACCAAAGCCATATACAGTACAGTTTTTAAAAAATAAAACCAAACCTTACACTATTTACTCCTAGGCAAAATATTTACATGATTCTGAATACTCTAGCAAAATGAAAGTTCAAAATCCACAGAAGCAGAGACCTCACTGAGAGACACCGGAGACACAATGGATATTCACCTGCTGGATTTATTTCAGCTCTGCACTATGACCCTGTTACACATGCACCTTCTGTGTAGAGCAGAGTTTAAGAATTTTCCCACGTGGCCCACCAATAACCCCTAGTCCAACTTCTGTAGTTGCAAGGGCTAGCTCAGTTGCTATCAGCTGGACTGGAAAAGCTCTATCACAGTGTTTCTTAAATTGTGTTCCGTGGTACACTGATGTGCCGCGAGGCAGTCGGAGGTGTGCCATGGAGAACAACAGAGTTCAAAATGGCCACCTTTAAAGGGGCAGGTGACCTTTTTTTCCCCCTCAATAACTTTCCCTTTTTTTTGCTCAGTAACTTCCCTTCCGACCTTTCTTTCTTTATTTTTTTTGCTCAACAAAAAATCCTTGATGTTCCTCATAAAAAAAATTATTGTTTGGTGTTACTTGGTCTTAAAAAGTTTAAGAAACACTGCTCTAGCAGCAGCAGCCAGACATTTTGTGCATGGGCCTAGTCATGCACCTTCTATATAGACAAAAGACTTAAGGAAGTCCTCTAGTGGTCTGGCTTAGCAGCCTGCTGTCACTGTAGAGTGCTGCTATATAGGAGCTGAATTTGAGCCACAAATTCTGTGCTAAGCAAACTGGAACCGGAAGACTCTTCTCTGGAACCCACGAATCAAAGAGCATGCTGAGTGGTTCCTCCATGTCAGAAGAAGTAGAAATAGGGGCACGTATTTGGTTTTAGTGCGCTTAAAACTATTTCAATCAGCTACGGCGAGATCTACTTTTTAAATTCACATAGCACAGATGGTATTAAAAACAGTGACCAACACACATTCCTAGTTGAACTGAACAATTATTAAGGGAGAAAAGCCTATTCCCACTCAAAACTTTGTACTAACGTCAAACACATGCCCACTCTGCTTTCTTATTAAGGGTGGCCAAAAAAATGAAATGCCATCTCAAGAGGTTTATCTCAGGGAGCAGGTTTTACACTGTTCATAGAATCATAGAGCTCGAAGAGACCTCAGGAGGTCATCAAGTCCAGCCCCCTGCCCAAGGCAGGACCAATCCCAACTAAATCAACCTAGCCAGGGCTTTGTCAAGCCGAGACTTAAATATCTCTAGGGATGGAGAGTCCACCACCGCCCTAAGTAACCCATTCCAGTGCTTCACCACCCTCCTAGTGAAATAGGTTTTCCTAATATACAACCTAGACCTCCCCCACTGTAACCTTGAGCCCACTGCTCCTTGTTCTGCCATCCGTCATTACTGAGAACAGCCTTTCTCCATCCTCTTTAGAACCTCCTTTCAGGAAGCTGAAGGCTGCTATCAAATCCCCCCTCACTCTTCTCTTCTGCAGACTAAACAAACCCAAATCTTTCAGTCTCTCCTCATAGGTCATGCGCTCCAGCCCCTTAATCATTTTGGTTGCCCTCCGCTGGACCCTCTCCAATGCGTCCACATCCTTTCTATAGTGGGGGGCCCAGAACTGGACACAGTATTCTAGATGTGGCCTCACCAGAGCCAATAAAGAGGGATAATCACTTCTCTGGATCTGCTGGCAATGCTCCTTCTAATGCACCCCAATATGCCATTAGCCTTCTTGGCTACAAGGGCACACTGTTGACTCATATCCAGTTTCTCATCCACTGTAATCCCCAGGTCCTTTTCTACAGAATTTCTACTTAGCCATTTGGTCCCCAGCCTGTAGCAATACTTGGGATTCTTCCGTCCCAAGCGCAGGACTCTACACTTGTCCTTGTTGAACCTCATCAGATTTCTTTTGGCCCAATCCTCTAATCTGTCCAGGTCACTCTGGACCCTTTCCTCGCCCTCCAGTATATCTACCTCTCCCCCTAGCTTAGTGTCATCTGTGAACTTGCTGAGGGTGCAATCCATCCCCTCATCCTGGTCATTAATAAAGTTGTTGAACAAAACCGGTCCAAGAACAGATCCTCGGGGCACTCCGCTAGAAACCGACCGCCAACCTGACATCGAGCCATTGATCACTACCTGTTGGGCCCGACAGTCTAGCCAGCTTTCTATCCATCTTACAGTCCATTTATCCAATCCATAGTCCCTTAACTTGCTGGCAAGAATATTGTGGGAGTCCGATTCATGAATGGATCATTCCCAATCCAGTTCTTCTGCAATACAGGCTGAAATATCAAGAGTCTAAGATGAGAGCACAATGATAGACGTATAGAATATTCTCCCCCTTCTAGTAAGAGTACTTCTAGAAACCATGAAGGCAGAGGACTGAAAGGTACTTGAACAGTCAAGATGAGTTTGAGTTCAAGCGTTAAGTGTTCTGTTTCTTTTGTGTGTGCAGAGGGAATGATAAAAGCAAAAACAACCTTGAAAGAAACAATTTGTAGAAAAACAGGAAACAGATGCTGACATAAGCTGCTCCAATGCCTCGCAGGTAATTTAAAAGCAGTTATAATATCAGGACAGAGAAAGTATGCGACAGACTCGAGTTTCTGATTTGAGAGAAGGGAAAGGAAGCTTGAAGAGAGGCTCATTATTGGCCCCACATTTTGCTGAGCACCAAAAATTCAGCAACACACAAAAAGGTTTAATTTACAGCTTTAGTACACACTCACCAGCTGTGAAAAAAATGTTGTAACTGCAGAATTATTGGCTATTTTCATTGGTCACAAGGAAGCAGTCAATTAACAATCCAACTTCTGCCCACGTACAACAGGCTTTGTGGTAATTTGCAAGCAGCAAAGGTGTTAAAATGAATAGCTGCTACTTAGTTCTAACAAGCATATTAAGATCTGATTTTGCCCGCTATATAAAACATACCTATCTAAAAACTACAAAAAAATATTTTTTAAAAACCTCATTGCTTCTTTTATAAAGGAATGGTGGTAGCTGGGCACCTGTAAAAAAATCAGTCAAAAATGACATGCTTTCACTTTATTTATTTGTGAAAGTAACATTAACATTATTTATTTATGCTGGATTAATGAATGGAAATGACAAGTTAAGCAACATATCTGTACTGAACACACAGGTTGTATGACTAGACCCATACACAAAATGTCTGGCTGCTGCTGCTAGAACCTTTCCAGTCCAGCTGATAGCAACTGAGCTACCCCTTGCAACTACAAGAGTAGGGTGGAGCTATTGGTGGGCTGTGTGAGAAAACTCTTTATGCAGCTGCCTCACTATTTTTGCTTGTGGTTTATAAAATTAGCAGGTTTCAACGAACAAGAACACAATGATTTCAGCTTTCAAGGTGGTTCATAACCTTTGACAGCGCAAAATCCTAAAGAAAAACATACACACACTTTAGAAACAGTCATTGTTCTTTATACTGAATGATCACAAAAATACATGGGGAGGAGAAGGTAAAGGAAGGATAAACATTTCTGAACAGAAGACAAAACTGGTTCACATTTGACAACATTTATATTTGTGCTGCATGTGGGCTTCCAACTCTGAGTTATAATCACTGTACTAATTTCCTGTATAACAGCAATTGGGAATGGGGTTGGGTGTGTGGAGTTTCCCCATGCAGTCAATCATTCAGTAGAAGGCGGGATAATTCAAGCATGTTAGACTCTTCCCCTGCCATCCCTTTCTAAACGGGCAATGAAAATTACATACCTTTCTTATCATTTATCAAAAACTACAAGGAGTCCTGTGGCACTTTACAGACTAACACATTTATTTGGGCATAAGCTTTTGTGGGCTGGAACCACTTCATCAGATGCAGGGATCTGACAAAATGGGTTCCAGTCCATGAAAGTTTATGCCCATAGAAATGTGTTTGCCTTTAAGGTGCCACAGGACTCCTTGTAGTTTTTGCTGAAACAGACTAAGACAGCTACCTTTCTGCAACTTTGTACATTTTTTTCCCATTTTTCTGATGCTAATAATATGAAAACCAATTAGGGAGGCCTCACATTGTGGCTCAAAATACCAAGGCTGGCTTCTGATAACAGCTTTAGAAAGATGTTTTAAAAAATGCACACACACACTGAGCACCAGCTGGCATGCTAAATAAAGGAATCAGAATAAAAACTGTGTGCCAACCATATTGCTCTCACAGAATAGGGAGTTAATTTATTAGCAATTTGGCCATTTCAGGAGTCAATTATAAAGGAACTGTAAACTCCCTTACTGACAAATAGAATAAAAAGATACTCTGGAATGTTAATATAAAAAACGAGTTAAATTCTCTTAGTTGAAGACACCTCAATGCCCTTAATGAGGGTACATACAGTAACACACAGATGCTTTGTGGAATTGTAAACATGTGCACATAATGGCCATCACATCTCCCTTGGCATCAAAGCTACATTCTATTGCATGGAATCACAGTCCAGGCATGAGAGAGCAAAGAGAAATTACTGCTAAGGAGAAGGAAAGATTTTTAAAAGAAGCTGATTTTCAGAGGAGACAGAGACCAAGTGCTGGTTTGCAGCATGACAGAAAGTACAAAGGCAGAGCATATGAAAAGAAACAAAGGGAGTAGTAAGGCAAGAGGAACAGGAGAAGAATACTGAATGAGTAGGAGAGTAGGAGGGAATAGATCTGAGGTGAGAGCAGAAATGAAGGTATGGAGGGTCTTATAAGTGATGTGAAGTATTTTCAGTTATGAAACCAGGCATTAAAGGAGTGAGGCTACATCTGCACTATAGCAGGGACTGATGATCTGAGATTGATCCATGGGTGGTTGATTTAGCAGGTCTAGTGAAGATCTGCCAAATCGATTGCTCTGAAGTTGATCCCTGTACTCTGTCCTCAACCAGAAAAGTAAGAACAACAAATGGTCTGGTAGCACTTTATAGACTAACAAAACATGTAGATGTATCATGAGCTTTCGTGGGCACAGCCCACTTCTTCAGATGACCAGAGTTTTGAGTTTAGGATGTGCAGACCCAAAATAAATAGGAGGGGGGGAGGGGAAGGGGAGGAAAAAAAGCAGGGGGGTGGAAGACAGGGAGCTAGAGGGAATCAGTAAGTATCTGAAGATTGGGTAGCTAAAACGAAGCAGATAAGAATCAAAGTCAATTAATAGTCTCCTTCCTGACATAGGAAGCTCCCTGTCTCTCACCCCCCTGCACATCTAAACTCAAAACTCTGGTCATGTGAAGAAGTGGGCTGTGCCCACGAAAGCTCATGATACCATCTACATGTTTTGTTAGTCTATAAAGTGCTACCAGACCATTTGTTGTTTTTTCTGTACAGACTAACTCGGCTACCCCTGAAGCTTCAGAAAAGTAAGGTAAGTTGACGGGAGAAACACCCTTCCTGTCTCCCCCTTTCCCTCACGGAGTATAGACTCCCGTGGTAACTCAACCTAAGTTCGTCGACTCCAGCTACATTATTCACATAGCTGGAGTAGCGTACCTTAGGTTGATTTTCTGTGATAGTGTAGACATAGGCTGAGGTACCTGAAAAAAACCATTGTAGTAGCATTTGGTATAAAAGTGGTGTGGTTAGTAGGGAATGTGTGAAGAGAGAATAGAATGGAAGTGGTTATGATAAACGAAGTGAGACACAATCAGAGCCCAGACAAAAGGTTGAGCTGTGGGGATAGTGGAATTGAGCAATATTAAGCAGAAAGAATGAGGGACTTCATGCAGGGGAGCAGAATGAATGGAAGAATCAAAATTAAAAAGAGGTTGAGAGTTTGGGAGATGGAAAAGATCATATTGTTATGGGAGGTGTCACCATTTGGCACCGTTTCACAGATATCCTCTAAGATCTTTTTCTTAGCTTGAGAACAAATGACCAGTCTTGGGAAGATACGCTGTGTGATGTTAGTTTGGATATACAAGCTTTGAGGCAGAAGGAGTTGTGAGAGCCTCAGGAGAGTCTGTGGTCTGCCTCGATCTCCAAATGGAGTCAGTTCTTGAGTTGTTCCCTGAAATTAGGCTGCTATTCCTGGAGGAAGGGATTGCCTGCAGGATGTATGATCATTCCATTTCAGGACTTGTGCCTGGGTACACACATAAAATAAGTTACAGTTAAAATATACCCATATTCTAGGTCACTAATTTTCTCTTTCCACTAGGAAGCTGGTCAGAAAGGCCCTGAATATGCTCTACTGTTCAACAGATGGGTAACAATATCAATGGGTACGTCTACACAGCACACTTATTTAAAAATAAGCTATTTGGGATTTTTTTTCTGAAATAGCTTATTTTGAAATAGTACATCTATACTACAGGGAAGCCTCAAAATTAATCTGAGGCAGGCTTCCCTACTGTGGATGGCTACCTCAATTTAGAGCCCCAGGAGACACTGGGGAGTAATTATTTTGAATGGCCCTGGGAAGGAGCTATTTCGAAATAGCAGCAGTGGAGCATCCACACTACTGCTATTCCGAAATAGCTATTTTGGAATAAAGTGTTATACCTTGTGGAATGAGGTTTACAGATTTCGAAATAAGCCATCTGTTATTTCGAAATTATTTTGAAATACCAGAATTGCTGTGTAGATGCTCACATTGTTATTTTGAAATAACTGTGCATGTAAATGCACCCAATATGAAATAATGGAAAGGTGAAGAAAAATCAGGAGAAAAAAAATATAAGAATCCAGTTCTGGAAAGACTGAAATTTAATGATGTTGGGGTATCAAAAAGGAGATGCAAGGTCTGACATAGCAGGAGAAATTCAGGAACTGAGACAGATTTGGGAATCACCCTTGGACATGGCTGTTGAAGCCATGGGATAAGAGCAGGTTACCAGAGAGTAGTGTGCAAGGCAGAAGAGACAAATCTTCAAGACAGATGGAGAAAAAAAGACTAAAGGGGCCAATTAAGACAATAAAGCAGAAGAAACAAAGAATACAACTGAGGCAATCAATAATGAGAAAAGTGTCCTAAACAGAAAAGAGGGTTCAACTACAAGAAAAGAACAGTGAGATAAAAGCAGCACATTCTAGCCTGAGCTAAACAGTTCTCAAATCCTAGCATGGTGGGCCAGTCAGGAGGAAGATAACTCCACGATGGCCATAGACTGTGACATTTTAAATAAAGATCTTGACAAGTAAATAAATAGCAGGTATCTAGACACTCCTAACAGTACAGAAGATAAAGAAATCCAATTTCAGAACACATATCTTCTAAAGGTCTAGGAACAATGTTCCTTCTAATTTTTTCCATCTATGTGCAGAAAAAAGTTTTGTTATGTGCATCAAAGCATGTGCGGATGTGCATCACCAGTAGAAACACATGCTGCCAGCTTTGGGCAGCTGTGGGAACTCTGCCAATCAGCCGGGCAGCATTTGAAGCTCTCCTGGGCGGCGACCCAAGTGCACAGCTCACAGGGAACACTGCCTCTATGCAAATCAATGTCAGTCAGTTGAAAGTGTAAAATACAAATTTCAGCTTTAAAACAAAACAAACAAAATTTCTGAAATCACCAAAATGCAAACTCAGCTAATTTCCTTTTCATCACTACCTACTCTTCCAAAATTTCTACTTTCTGTGACTATTCAGGAAAAAAAAATGTTCTTTTTAACTCTTTCTGAGCTGTGTGTGTGTGTGTAAAATTGATTTTATAAATCTTTCTTGTTTTTTTCATATAGATACCCACTTCAGGTGATTTGGAAATGTAGCTAAAGGTACAGCAGTGGATACATTTATTTTAACAAAAAAGAGAAAATAATTCACATTTAAGAATATAAATAAATAAGTGATTATTTATATACATAAAAAACAACCCATGATGTTTCTAAAATGCTCCATAACGTCCACAGTTTTCTTGAGACCACATCTGGGATACCCTGGTTCAGGTGAAGCAGATATAATTGCTAACAGTACAGAAGTGAAATACTGTGTCTTCAAAAACATAAATGAAAATACATAACTCAAACAAATTTGGTTGCATGTACATGAGTAATTAGAGAGACACTGATCTTGATTAATGGCTTTGCATTATTATAGGGCATTGACCTCTTGCATGCAATACTTTCATTAATGCACACAAATTGAACTGATTCAGCAGCACTACTGAAAGCTGATGGCGATCACCTACTACATTTTGTGACCTCTCAGAGGAATGCAGGCAAACACATAGCAATTACCCATTCTCTTCTCAAAACAAATACAATGTGTGTCAAAGTGGACACAAAAATGGATTTAGTGCTTTTTACCAGGGAAGACTGGAGAAGTAATGTTATCAGTTTAACACTTTCTAGGTTTAAATCAGAAAGTGACACGCCCCCAAAAAAACACTCAAAACCAAACCCAGAAACATACCTCCTTGTTATTAAATAATACACTGCTACTAAGCAGGTAATTAATGAGATACTTTCAAGATGACTCAACCCTACATTGCATACTGGGATTGTTAGAAAGTATAAAAAAACCCCAAAATATAGCAAGTCAGGAAAATACCATTGTAATTGACATTCAGCAGTATAATTCTAGGTACACATTCTCTTTGAAGTAGATAGCAGATCCATAAAACCATTTAGGAAAATAAAATAAATGTAATCTACAGTTTAGTGAAACTGAGTTAGCACCCAAAAACCAGAGAGTGAAACTGCACAATTTTCTTTCTCTGCTCTGACAGGTCAAAGTGAACCAGATTTGCAAAGGTTACTTTTCTCTTCAAACAAGAATACCACACAGACAAAACCTACATAGTTTCAATACATTTTCCCATGAGATTAACTCTAAAAAAACCCTTCAATATGTTTGGCTTTATAGAAATACAGGCTAAAGAGACTTCACGAACCATTAAATTTAGGAAATTTTCAGCAGCCATGGAATAATGAATTACACATTTTGTTCCCCTCCCCCAGAATTTTACATAACCACAAAAAAGGCACGTCTAACACATCAGAAAAGGACACCTCAAGTCATGTCACACCATGGGAAAAAGCTAAAAGAATGGTCCTCAACACAAAAAACTTCCACCGGAAGTCAACCTGTCCTATTATTGCTTCTTCCTGCATTGCAACTGGACAACCATGTATTTAAATATTAAAAGTAATATAACTGCTAAGGTATTGCAAAAATGCCCCCTATTTTTAAATGCTCTCTACTTGGGTGCTGCAGGAAGTAGAGTTGATGATTTGGTAAGTGTCTCTCCTCCCCTCTAAACAGCTATTGAAGTATTGCCATAGCACAGTGCCAGGGAGCAGCCTTTAGATGTTAAGGCTTCGTCTACACTGCAGGGTTTTTGTGGAATAGTTCTTGCGCAAAAACTTCTTGTGCAAAAACACGTCCAGACCTCAAAGCGCATCACAAAAGCGATGTGCTTTTGCACAAGAGAGTGTCCACACTGCATGGACTCTCTTGTGCAAGAAAGCTCTGATGGCCATTCATAGAATGGCCATCAGAGCACCTGAGTTTTTTCCGATAGGGGTTTCTTGCACAAAAACCCCTCTGGAGCATCCACAGCTGCCTTTTTGCGCAAGAGCTGTAGCGCAAAAAGGAGTTATTCCTCGTGGGGAGAGGAATAACTCTACTGGCAAAAGCCCTCTGTCCTGTCAATTTTTTTGTGCAATAACGCGCTTGAGATGTGGACACTCCGCTGGTTTTTGTGCAAAATTTAATTTAATTGGGTGACTCTGGTCCTGCTTATGTGAAATGATAAATAACACTTCCTTATTCACTTTGTTCACACCATTAATGATTTTATAGACCCCTCTCCTTTTTTGTCATCTCTTTTCTAAGGTAATAGTCCAGTCTTTTTTAGTCTCTCCTTATATGGAAGATGTTCTATGCTTTTTAATCATTTCTCTTTCCCTTCTCTGTACTTTTCCCAATCTGAATACTTTTTTTAAATATAGAGTGACCAGAACAGTCCAAGTCATGGGCATATCATGGATTTACACAGAAGTGATGAAGAATACCAAATAACTGATTTTCAGTGATGGAACCCTTAATTTTTTGTTTTGGTTTCCACTGAAGTTTTGGAAGTGGCCACATTCTAGACCACAGTGCACTTGGTGTTACACAAGTGTACAATGGGTAGCTTTGCTTGCAGTCTGTGAAAAAGGGCCAGCCAGGCTCGACTCTCCCATTGCAAGAGGCTCTGGCTAGTATTCTGCCCCTCAGCGCTTCTCAAAGAGTGGGGCTGCTCAACACTGCTCTCAATACAGGACTGTATTTTAAAGTCACAACTGAGATCCCTGCCGCAGGTAGAATATTTCAGACGTCCTTTCACATGACACACGCAGTACCTTGAGAATGGTGCTGCTGAAAACCAGTGGGTCTATTTCCAACTTTATTGGGGAGGTGAAGGGTTGGAAGAAGGTGGGAACACTTGCCTGAAATCCCCCAGCCCAAATAAGTTAACATGTCAAATTTAATGGCAAAACAACAACTGTTTTGTAGAAATATTAATGTTAATGGGATTTCTGATTTCTTGCTGCTAATTGTAATTTTCTGCTTTTACACACTGAAATGTGCATTAATACATAAAAATGCAATATTTTGGGCTTACATAATAGTTCGAGTTAGTCTGATTTGCATAATATCTGTTGAGGACTGCAAACTGGAAATGTAAAATAAAGTGATTTCTTTTGCATAACTTTCCCTTTCCTAGCTATTTCCAGTTGCTACAGCAGAATTGTCTGAGTGTGAAAAGGTGCTGCGCAATTATTGACCCTAACTGCACACTTACTTTCATAGTTCCCTCCACTCTGATTGGCACCGAGAGTCATGTGTGTCTACTTCTCAGTAACTATACGTATGCAAAGTCCCCAACTCTAGACAGCTGGAGCACAAAGACATGTGTAACTCTTGTAGAGCTATTTCTCAGCAAAACCTACAGATATTATGCAAATACAAGTGCTCTGGCAAGCTACTGCCTTCAGACTTCAATCATCCATGAATCAACAAACATGGCTGCTTTAACATTTTAACAATTAACCCTCCTACACTCCCAATAAACTATTCCTATCACCCTGAATAATGTCACAGGTTATATTTAATCTATTCTTAAAAGGATTTATGCATGAATTATTCAACTTTCATTTATTATCTCTGACAGTATTTACAACTGTATAAAAAAGGAAGCGCGCTCAAGTTTTTAAATAACATTGGCACTTAGTGTTGAAATAGACTGACTTAGAATAGATCAGTTCCTGTCTAGCACTCCAAATGCAGCCTTACACATAATGCGCTAGCTGTTCAAGATGATGGCTTGATCTCACTATGGGACAAGCTTTAAAATAACAGTCTCTGCTTGGGGTGGATTACTGCTGACAGGCCTAACAGAAGCAGAGTGTTTTTAATTAGGGTTATGAATAAAAGGATGTTTGCCTGGAATGTAAGGAAAAGGAAAGAGTATCAAGCATACATGGGTGCCATAGAAAGAAGATTGGATACAAAACTGAGAAAAGGGTGCAAAAGGAACACTGACTCTTGGTAGAAGGTTTGAGAAGAGACTAGAGGGAAAGGATGAGGTGCTTGACCTTAATTCAACCCGCAGAATGGGCAAAATGGTGGAGCTTTCAGGGATGATGGAGAAAAGAAGGAAAGGGCTTGGATGGGTGGCAGGGAAGAAAACTCTTCTTACTATGGATGTGCATTTCTCCTCCAGCTCCATATTCTATACTGCATACCTTGGATTGGAAAGGACTTCTTTCACAGTGCTTCAGTGCCACACTGTCAGATACTTGAGGCTATCTGGTTTAATCTCAGATCAAGTGTGTGTTGTTTTTTTTTTTCAATTGGTAATGAAACACACGAGATGAAAAAAGAAACCCAAGACGCAGTTTCATAGCAAAATGAAAGGAAAAGGCATATTTTGCGGGCAGTCATTTTCAACTAGGGTTGCCAGGTGTCCGGAATTCTACCGGACAGTCTGATTTTTGGGCCCTCTGTCTGGTAAAAAAATCCAGAAAATACCGGACATGTGCAATGTCCAGGATTTCCTGGATTTCTGGCTGGGCACCGGATGGAAGCCTGGCAGGGGCTGGGGGAGTGGCTGGGAGGCAGGGCCAGATCAGTGCTGGGAGCCCTGGCTGCGTCTGACACCTTGGGGAGGGGGAGAAGCCCTGTCCCTGCTTCTGAACACGTGGTAGAGCTGCAGCCGGACTCACTCGCGCTTCTCCGGACCATGCGCGGGACTGACAGCGCCCTGGGATCTGCACATGCCCAGGTCAGTCCCGCCCCCCCCCCCCCCCTTCCCTCGCCCCTTCCCGACCAGCTCCGCTGCCCCCGACCCTCTCCCGGCCACCCCTGCTTCCTGCCGGCCGGTTCTTCTCCAATCTCCCTTGGCCAGCCGCGCTGCCCCCGCCCCCTCCCCCATCTCCCCAGTCCAGCTGTGCTGCCCCTGCCCCCCCTCTCGGCCAGCCCTCCCGGCCAGTAGCCCCCCCCCCCCCAAGTGTGTCCAGTATTTTTTCTAAACCTACCTGGTAACCCTATTTTCAACTTTTTTTTCATTTGCAGGCCCCTAAAAAATTTCAAAGGGAGATGCAGATCTCTTAGGAAATTGAACCTGTGTTCCACAGACCCCACCATAGGAGTATTAAACTGAAAACTGACAACAAACTTCAGCTACTAGGTTCCATGTGCTTGGCATGGCAATACTTGATATAGCATGAGAAAACGCAGTAAACTGTGAGCCTCTATGGTAATGACAACACTTTTGGGCTTTGATCAATAGGCAGAGCCATCCCATCCATAGCAAAGTTCAGGGTGGCAGTCCTAGACTCCACATTTTGGGGGGTCCATTGGCGGCTGCCTCAACTGTCCTTTGGATGGGACCTGCAGGGCTCAGGGCACCCCGGGGGATTACCCTCCCTGCTCAATGTGGGTGCTTCTACACTGCACCCTTAGCTTGAAATAAGCTACGCAATTTGAGCTACGCAAATTGCATAGCTTATTTCAAATTAATTTTGAAATAGCTTATTTTGTAATTTTGCACTGCCGGCACATTGCCAAATTTCAAAATAAAGCACTATCCAAAATGTCCCTTACTCCTCATGGAATGAGGTTTACAGGGAATAGCGAGCCCGTTATATTTTGAAGTAACAGGTGTGCTCAAAAGACATGGAATAGCTATTTTGGGATACTGGAAATATCCAAAATAGCGCCGCAGAGTAGACATACCCTGTGGCAGCAGCAGCTGGAGTGACCCAGCAGCTTGCTCCCAGCATGATGTGCTGAGCTTCACCACAGTAGCAATAAGCAGAGCACCTAACTCCAGGCCCTCCACTTCCTGCCGCTGTGGTGAGTGCAGGTGGGAAGGAGGGAAGACACCTGCTGACGCCCAGCATCAGGCCCCCCAGTAGTGCCTCAACTGGTGTTATTTGGGGGAGGGGGCTTTAGGTAAGGGGGCATAGCAGGGGTGGGAAGAGACATGGCAGAGTGAAGCAGAGGCAAGGTTCAGGGAAAGGGGTGGAGTGGGGGCAGGGCGGGGTGCAGCAGAGGCATGGCGTGCAGTGGGGGGGTTGCCCTAAACCCCGTGCCTGAGGGACAGGCTGTGCCAGGCCTTGTGCTCGCTCAGGATGGTGCTGTCTGTAGGTGTGGGTACTCATATACTTTTGATTAATTAGACAGGTAGAATGCCTATTCTGGGATCTGAATCTTCATGTTAATAGTCACCTTTCATAGTCCCCTTAGAAATAGTCTGTGACCCCCCACGGGTCAGCAGACCACTGACATATGGCATACTCTGAAGAAAGGGAAGGTTATGACACATTTTAATAGATGGTTACATTTATTGAAAGTGAAACCCTGAGATCTGCAGGTTTTGGGGATTTGAGATTGATATTAGTTTTTAGTGGATACAGACAAAAGAAAATCCTTGCAAATGCAGCTAGGCATGCTGGCTGATTCACACATTAAACTGGCTAAGTCTTATTCAGCATCACCATTATTTTTGTACTGTTACTGCTCAAATCTTATGCAGGAAAATGGACTTTATTTGACCCTGAGAAAGCGAGCTCAGAATTGATTTGTTGTGCACTGTACGCCTGCATGACTCAGTGATAATTTACTTGAGAGAATAAAAAGTGTATGTATCAGTATACCCACAAGTATTAACCATTTACATCCCTCATTCCCAAATAACTGCAGTCTGATCATTGCTTTTTAAACTAATATTCATGTTCTATCAATGATATTTAAAAAAAAAAGTAGCAAGTGGAAAACTAGAAAGAACATTATTTCCTGTGCTAGCAAACCGCATATAAAGTTTTGTTATTCAAAATTTTGGGTAGCTTTCCTGACCTGAAGGCTGGACTCCCTCTTTGCACATTATCAGTGTGAAACTAAAGATTCTAGAGGAAACAGACACATTTGAGCCTACCATGTCATTGATGCTGACGACATTCAGCTCCAAGTCTTCTTTTTTAAACAAACCCAGATTTTATAGTCACATTACTCGTTCCGGTGTCGGACAAAGGTAGGTATTTGTATGAAAGCAAAATTAGTCATGACACACCAATAAAAGGAGGAAGTGATGCTTGTTAGTAAAAGGAAGCATTTAGATGAATGGAAGATGATGCTATATGTTTTCATTTTATTTAAAGACACTAAAATACCATGTGTCACAGTTACTGGGCTGGTTGCACTGCTGCCCCTTGCTGGGTCTCAAAACATCCCCACAGGTGACATGTCTCAAGTTGTCACCTTTCTTGAGGTAGAGTCATGCAATTCTGCCACTCAGATCAGGACCTGCATGCCAACTGTGGTTACAACAGCACGTCTGCCTTAGCATCTGTACTTCCATGTTTGCCACTGGGAGCTGTGACCATGGTACAGAAACCAATTTTTCCGCAATAAAGTATCATTCATTCTTAACAGCATGAATAATACACGGCACAAGAGAACAAGAATTTTAAAACAGAACAGTCTATGTGCAGGGATATCTATCTGCAACTTACCGTCCTTCCCTGCTTCCTCCTTCCATCCTTCTCCCCACCCCATGACAGTCAAGTAGTAGCCCAACTTCTTTAGACACCTTCCACAGAGCCTTTCTGTGTCTTGGCCTATTTCTCCAACTGTGCCTGCTGACCATCTTGCTCTCTAAAGAGGGACTTTTTGACTTTACTACCACCCAAAATAACTGGGGACAAAGGTATACACCACATTGTGGGGCGCTCACTTACCCTAATAATACAGACTGTGTTATTACCAATGGTTTGCCTACTCTCAAGGGAAGGCGCCCTCACAACTAAATATAGACTCTGTTACTAAAAACAACTACTCACATGAATCTGGGGCAATGCGGGACACACTCCTTATGTTCTGTTTGTATCTCAAAATCCACCTGCTGTAACTCCCCCCTCCTGTCCACCCGTCATCCACCAGAATCTTCATACGTACTTGTCAACCCATGTACAGGCACAACTTGTATATCTAGGGTGATGCGGGTCCGCTATATGTGTGGGTTACTCCCACCGGGTACACAATGTAACATGGCAAAAGGGCATGGAATAAGCGCACTGGGCTCAGGCGGCACCTTACTGACCTTGCTCATTATGTAGCCACCCTCCCCCCAACCCAAACTTGTCCCCGGATTCTCTCATAACTGTTAATAAAATTTGTTAATCCTTTTGATCTTAGACACCATCCCCCAGCTCTGGCTCAATAAGCCTTTTAACTTTCACAGCAGGTGGGCCATTCCCAATTAACAGCCCAGCAATAAGTCTCTTAATGACCCTTGAAGTGTTTGCCTGAGAGGTGTCCTGTCTCTAATCACTGCCTCATTTACTGTTTGTTTTTCCTTACAGATTCTTGTGACCTGTATGTTCACACTACAGCAGCACAGCCACCCCGCTACAGTTGTGCTGCTGTAGCACTGCTGTTATGATGCTTCTTATCTTGATGGAAGGGGTTAATCTACCCTGTCCAAGAGGTGGGAGCTAAGTAGGGGTACGGCTACACTGTGGGTTTTTTTCGAAGAAGGTATGCAAATTGCACTCGCATTTGCATATCTTCTGATTCTTTTTCCAGAAGAGGATTTTCCAATATTTGGCCCGTCTACACAGGGCCAAATGTTGGAAAAACCCTCTCTTTCAGAAGCCCCCTTATTCCTTGTAAAACGAGGTGTACAGGGGGCTTCCAAAAGAGGGTTTTTTCCTGACATTTGGCCCCACGTAGACAGGCCAAATATCGGAAAATCTTCTTTCGGAAAAAGAATCGGAAGAAGATATGCAAATGTGAGTGCAATTTGCATACCTTCTTCGAATGCCCCCTTTCCCCCAGTGTAGCCATACCCTAGATGAAAGAAATTTTCCATCATCCTAGCTGCCTCTACACTGCGGAGTAGGTTGACTTTGATGCTCAAAAGGTGCAAATTTTTTCACAACTTGGGTAACATAGCTAAGCTGAGCTAATTTTTAAATGTAAATCAGGCCTTAGTTTCATATAATAAGACAGAGTCCATCCACTATAGAATTCAGACAGTCACAGAGCACATATAGCATTCATAAATGAATACAGAGCTGCCCCCATATCCTCCACACCAGGGTTAGAAATGCTTCGTTTACCAACCAAACTCGAGCAGATCTGCAATCAGTTATTGCAAGACTGTTATTGCTGTAAACAAAAAGCAGCTGTGGCTGTTAATGCCACATAAGTCAAGCCTGTCAGCATTGTTATCTATAAACACTCTTCATGAGCTACAACTCAGCTATATAAATTTGTTGTCGGAAAAGAACAAAAAGGAGCGGAAGAAAAAGCTTTCCAAGAACAGATGTTTTCAGGCTTTTTTAAACTTCAGAGACACGCCATGACGAATGTTAACACTTGAAGGAGCAATCTGGGGACAATGAATAAATACAGACATTTAAATAAATAATTAAAGACACAGGCTGGGATTTTCAAAGGAGCCTAAGAAAGCTGGGGGACTAGCTCCCATACAGCTTCAATGAGACTTAAATGACTTCTTCCCATAGAAACCTTTGAAGTCAGAAATATTACTTTTGAATGTCTGTACTAGTGTGGCCAAAGTGAGATTCATGGATTTCTATAAAGGAACCTACTTCCCTTCCACCTCCCGCACCTGCCCCTAATAGCTCCAGCTTCCAGCATGCAACATTAAACTTTTTGATCAAGGAGGAAGGTCACTTGGACCAAACTGGAGTATCACATACTGAGTCCTGTGGCCTCTGTATTTTCTCGAGCAGGCAGGAGATGTTGGATTATGAGGTTTTCAAAGAGGCTCTGCACCCAGCCAGCCACCTGTGCACACTAAGTCATGGGGAAGAGGCATAGTCTTAGGCACAGGTGCCAACCATCTTTTAGCCACAGCTGAATGGGATGGGCTTATGGGACTTGGTTGCATACATGCTCCGCAAAGTTCTGGGCCAGTAGACAAAAAAGTTCTCCAGTCCTCCTTTTGATGGCTATGGGGCTAGCCACTGCCAATGGAGGGGGAGCGTGAAAGGCAGTTTAATGTGTGCTGAGGAACAGGGAGGGTATGTGGGGATGGGGGGACACATAGATTTTCAAAGGGAAGAGAAAGGGAGTGAGGAATGCCAGGACCTGCAGCATGCACACATACTTTTTGCCTGACATATTGTGGTGTACACTGGTTTTTTTTGTGTGCCCAACAGTAGTTCGTATATATTAATGTGCTATGTAGGGAGCTGGCCACACAGATTTATGCCTTGTGGGAGTGAGCCAGGCCAGAGTCACAGCTGAATGGGCTACAGCTTCCCACTCTCTTTGTAGGATGAGCTGGTAGCTTAAGTCTCTCCCCTGTGTTTCACTCTAGGATCACAAGACCAACACTCTGAGGGCTGGGGTTAGGAGAGAACAAGATGCCAGCTGAAAACTCCCTCAAACAAAGCCAGTTCCTTCAGGGCCCAGGTGATGAATAATTCCCTAGCACAGCATAGGAGGGCAAGCTAGAGTTCTTTTTCATTGATAGGGCTACTGGGGACACAGCCAACTAGCACAATGCCTGAATCTGTATTTTTTTAATCCACTAATGTTTCTCCTTCTAATCTCTGTGACAGAGATCCAGCCTGGGAGACTGTGTGGTGGCAGTTGCCAGAGTCTCCACAGAACGCTGATAAACAACAACAGCTTAATGGTTTAGGGTTAAATGAAAGCACTGAATGCTTCCAGGAAAGAAGTTAAACATTTTGTTTCCTTTGCAGGTGCTAAGAAAGCTCACAGTGCTTTATGGGTTCTATTTTCTTTTCCTAATGTTTAAGTGTTTAGTGCTTAACAGTTCCAGTGGTCCAATGTACGGATGTTTCATTTAGATAAAATGCACCTATCCAGCTTGATGCTCATGGCATGTTCCAGCCTACTAAGGCATCAGCTGCTTTTAGGCCCAGCAAAACTAGAGGAGGTGGCAGCAGCAACATGCAGAAAGGCAGAAGAGGCAAGGGTATGACAGGAGGTGTGCTGACTAGGGTTGCCAGATAGTTTCCCAAAAAATACCGAACACACGTGCTAAAAATTTGTCGAGCAAAACACGAAACCCATAAATACTGAATACCGAACACATGTGCTAAAAAGTTGTCGCACAAAAAAACCCAAACAAACCACCACAACTATGCTTAACACTGAATGGGAACTTTATTAGAATCAATCAATAGTCTACATCATATATTTTGACTACATGAACCTCCTAGCGCAGATCGCGGCTCCGCCTCCCCACCCCCGCCAGGCTTCCGCATGCAACCAGCTGAGGGCTCCCAGCGATGATTGCGGCCCTGCCTCCCCAGCCATTCCCTCCACCCCCGCTGGGCTTCCGCATGCAACCAGCTAAGCCGAGGGCTCCCAGCACCGATCGCGCCTTCGCCTCCCCAGCCACTCCTTCCACCCCCATCAGGCTTCTGTTGGGCGTCCAGCCGGATAAGCAGAAAATACCGGATATTGCACACGTCCTGTATTTTCTGAATTTTTTTACTGGACAGAGGGTGCAAAAAACAGACTGTCCGGCTGAATACCGGACACCTGGCAATCCTAGTGCTGACAAGAGGCTGGCCTTTATTTCCTTGTGCCAGTGGGGATGTCTCGATGGGCAAAAAGGGTGCAATGGGTCTCTGGCCAAAACTAATTTTCAGTCTCCCGGCACAGACATGTATTTATTTGCCTTTTGACAATCAGCACTGTTGGGGGCACGGAAAGTCTGCTCACATCACAAGCTTTTCTTGAAAATTTGGCCTGCTGGATAAAGCCTTCAATCTCCTGGAAAACAGCAAGTCTGGGATTGATCTGGTCTATCTGGTGTATTACAGTATTTATAGAATATCTCCAGTTATCTCAGGACATTTTCTATTCTCTAAATACTATTGTTAAAAAAGTAAAATACAAACAATCCTGTTAAACAACACTGGCATTTAAATTAAATCCACGAAAGCCAAGAAATGAAGTTAAATAAGAAGGCCTAGAGCGTCAACATGATCTCACACGATCTGGCTATTGCAGAATACTACATGGCATGTGTGGGGTAATACAAAATGATTAGCACTACAGAAAAGTTCAAATAAAAGAAATAAAATGCATGAGAAAAGCCTCAAAAGGTTATTTGCTGAAAAATGCCAGATGTAATCATTTTAGGTTCTCTTTCACATATGAGAGCTTTATCTTATTTGCTCATTAAAAGCAGAATCCCAATCTTGCTTTAAGCTCTGCCATGTCCTATTTACAACAAAGCCAAGAGTTTTGACAGATTTATAACAATAGTTTCATTCCTCTATTTCACTGAGTCTCTACTTTTCATTCATGTACTATTTCATAAAAGGAAGGTTCCACCCTCCTTTCCCTCTCCATCAGCCTTCCTCTGGCATTTTCCATCTACAAAGATCATAGGAGGAGATTTCTTTGTTAAGCAATTACTGTGTTCACTCCTTATATGGCTACACGTTAGAATCAAATTGTGAGCAAGGAGTCAGCTGGTGTAAAAGTCACATAGCAGCAATCTGTAAGGGCTTTGTATATCCAGCTCAAATAATAATTTTAAAAGGTAATGTAATAAAAACTCCAGACTATTTTGCAGTGCTCTGTTTCTGACCTAATCGCCTCTCCTTTCTTTATGCACTTGCTTGTCTTCCTCTAATGACATGTACAGCTGTAAACTGTACCAAAGGATTTTAATTGTTTTATCTACATGCTGTATAAAAGCTTTATCTTCTCTTCCTCCCCTTTCAAACCTCCACGCCCACTCATAATAGTGAACAACATACTGGGGCTCATCTGAGGCTAGCCACTGTAGGAATGGCATGTTCAGATGAGTTTCAGAGCAAACAGCAGGAGTGTGGGAAGGACCAAAATCTCCTCGGATTCCTATTTACAGGTTTTGTTTAAAAATTGTAATGCGAGTCCTGGAAGCTGTGATCTGTTATCAAAGGCTCAGTGGTTATTAACTCAGGAGTTCTGAACACTGAGCTCATATGCAATATTTATTGAACAATAGCTTGTGAATTAAGGTTACAGAATCCTTCGCAAACCAATTTAAGTTATTTTCAGCATCCCATAAAAGCAATGGTCTTAAATTCAAGGTTACATAGAGATTCGAATAGGGATTTAAAACTTGTCTGCTCAGATGGCTCTTAGAAAATAAATTCCACACAACTGTTGGTTATGTAAGATGTGGCTGCTTACATATAACGCAAGGTTCATGTTAGTACAAGACCTGCACAATAAGTAGAAATCCAATAACCAATTTCCCATTGTTATCATCATCTAGCACTTTGGAAATTTAATTACAAAAACTGTTACAATGTTAAAGGTCTGATTACACTGATAAAAGGAAAGGAAGTCTGATTTAAAGCACCTGGTTGGGGCAAAGTATGGACCTCCCCCCCACACACAATTCTCCTTGGTCAGCCAGTTTATGCATCACTGCCTCACAATGTTTGTGCCCATAAAGTCTTGGGGGACTGTGTGTGTGTGGGGGGAGGAGGGGGCGAGGGAGAAATCTGGTCCCTTACCAGAGGCTCAATTGCCAGAAGACATACACTCAGAAGGGCAACAGAAGCATCTGGGGCAGTGTACTCTAGGATGTCCTATTACCAATGGTACTGGGAAGGACAAGGATCTGCCTATCTGGTCATTCAGGAATGAGTAACAGGTCCTGTCTTTGTAACAAAGAATAGTGTTGCAGCATGTTTACAGGATGATAGCCATGTGTTAGCCCAAGGCTCCTGGCAAGGGCAAAACACCCAGCTGCCATGGTTACTAACATTCAGAGGCAGCCATGTCACTTCCCAGTAATGTTTGTTTGAAAGCTAAACAGGACCTTTTAAATCCAACCATTAGGTTAATTAATATTGAATCTATGATGATAGTTTCAAGAGAAAAAAGTAAATAATGGGTAAATGGGGAAACAAGACAAAGGTGACTGGAAGAGAACAAGATGATGAAAGCAAGCTGCATGTTGGTCTAAAAATGAGAAAAGGAGGGAGGAAATGAAGAGAAAAACACTGAACAGGGATAAAAATATTCTGCAAAATACATATTCAAGCCAACTAATTTTTTAAGAGCTTTCCCTCCGGGGGAAAAAGACATGTTAAGTTCTCACAGCACCAACATTATAAATGGGTTGGGCCCTGACAATTTGAAAGATTGCTTCTCTCTGAGTGTTACGGCACCAGTTGGCAATCAGGAGAGCCATTACAACTAACAGTCCCCTGGTTTAAAACACAGGGAGTTACTCTATGGAACAGGAGGTGCAATTCCCAGCCTCAGTCAGAGCTAGCACACTAAACACAGACATGTAGTCAGAGTGGCCCAAATGACAGGACAGGCTACCTGCCTCAAGTATATAGCTAGGGTTTCAGATGGGCTCATACTTAGGGCAGTTAGTCCCACCCACTGTAGCTACACTTTTATTTTTAGCACACTAGCTTTGATTTTTGTGCTATTACAAGTATATCTAGCAAAACTGGAAAGCACACCTTCTGATACAGCATAAACATACACTCAGAAGGATTTTGGAACTCACTTCATTCCTTTGCTTTGGGGTCTAACAGAACTCAAAGTTGTTAGCCTTAGAGCATATATTGTAAATCTCATCTCTTCTGGGTTTTTTCAGGGAAGAATTTGTGAGATAACTGGGGTAGCTGATTATGAGTTTGTTATTATAATTGCTAGTGGGACTTTTGATCATTATACATGCTCTATGATGTTCTGTCATTATACAGGTTAAGTTGTGAATGTACTTGGCTGGTATAATCCTACTAAAAAGTAAAAGGACAAATATGGTATCTTTTGTTGTGTTTCTAATATTTATACTGCACCTAGAGTTGGGATAAGCGATTGTTTACACTTTAAAGTAATACAGAAAACCACCTAGAATATATTTGAGTCTTTTTATGAAAAACATAATGCAACTTATAAATTGATGAGGAGATCTCAAATCAAGAATTAGGTCATTTAAAGTTTACAGCCCCAAAATACCCAGTTTTAATAAGTGATCTGAGTTTTTAAAGTAATATTAAAAATGCTGAATTGTAAATTGTTTGCATTTGACATATTCCTTCATGCCACAGATTTTTACGAAAAGTGCAAATCATTACCAAGTTACAGTTATTGTGCTATAGTTACATTTCAAATCTTACCTTGTTGCAAGCTTATGGCAAATGACACCAGTGTCTGTTATGACTTCACTCAGTCTCAGTTCCAGGTGTACTTTCCCCTGAAATACATGGAAATTACAGCATTATATAGCCTGCCACAACATTCCAGTTTAAAAACAAAGCAAATATGTCACTATCCATAATTTCAAAAATAGTTTAATTATTAGTTAACTAAATTAGTTTATAACTGTCTCAGGAATATTTTTCCTAGTCAAGTGAAATCAGCTAGCTAATCTCCTAATACAACTTCTGTCCATAACAACCTGTCCCTTACCTTCCCTCTATATATTACAGTAATTGAGCAATACAGATTCTCTGATTTGACCTGAGACTAAAAATGTTTCATTGCAGCTTTAATTAATTTCAATATTTTAAAGTTTAAGCACAGACTGCACTTCACAAGTGAAGAAGAATATCACATTAATGCATGGTAATTTTGGATACACCTAAGCCCTTGTTTTCAAATTACTAACCTGCATGTGCTAAAATTTATAATCTATTATACATTTCAGAAGAAAAAGAGGCATTAGGCAGGACAGCTAAAGAAAAATACAAAGATAAAGCACATTATTAGTTTTTTAACCATTTAGCACCACATAAAGTTTCCCAGTCATTACAGTCAGCATGGTAGTTATACTCTAACTCAGGCCACAAATGTACTTTCCCAGAACATATAATCATATAAGCAAGCACTCATCTCAGTAACCTTTACCATGTGTTTAAACACAAACCTATGGTTTTATTGAAGAAAGTTCAGTGGCAGTCTTTACTGCATGTACAAAAAAGTGGAAAATGTTGGCTGATACCACGTAACTGTCCAGTCATCAATTTGAATTCAACATGGCCAACGCTGAGCACTTGATCTTTCACCTCCTAAAAACAGCCTCTCACTCCATTCTTCATTATTGGGAAGACCAGCATCATCCTCCCTCTTAGTTCCTCAGGCCCATAAATTGGGAGTCATCTTAGATTCGGAGTTTCTTCTTGATTCACATATTCAGGCTGCATCTAAATCTTGTTGCTTTGTCCTGCATGAGACCTCCAAGATTCAATTTTTCCCTTTGTTCACACCACTAAAAACTGTGTTCAGGACTTCACTTTCCATTTTGATGACTGCAACCTCTCCCTCTTTGACTCCGATGCCTGCAGACTTGCCCTTCCTTCAGGAAGATTCTGCGGCTACTAAAACATTCATGAATTATCATGCTGACAGTTATTGACTTTCTTCTCACCCACTAAGTCCTCTAACTCCACAAATAGAAGCTTCTTGTCTTTGTCTTTAAGACTCTTCACACATTAGCCTCACTTTACCTACCCACTCTATTGTTTTACTGTGATGTGGATCCCTACTTCACTTTGTCAAGTACCCAACCTTCAAACATCAATATCCTCTAATCCCATGATGTCCAACCCACTAGCCACATGTGGCTATGGGCATGTCTACACAGCAGGGCTAAAGCCTAAATAAGCTACACAACTTGAGCTACGTCAACTGCGTAGCTTAAGTCGAAATAACTTATTCTAGCTTTTGGCGCTATCTACACAACAGGAAGTCCAAGTTAGAGCACTCTTCCTCTGACTTCCCTCACTCCTCGTACAATGAGGGTTACAGGAGTTGGGGTAAGAAGTCCTCCGGCTTGACATTATATCGACATTATGTCAAAATAACTGCTTGCTGTGTAGACGCAGACTATGTTATTCCAAAATAACACTTCTGTGTACACATAGCCTATTTGGTGGTTGAGTGCAGCTAGTTGTCTTGAACACTGTGACTATTTGGCCGGTTGAGTGTGGCAAGTTCGCTACAGCAGTAGCGACCATAGTGGCTACTGTTTCAGAACTGGTTGGACACCATGGCTCTAAACAATTTCTCCCGCATAAAGTACAGGAGAATTTCCCAACCTCAAGCCAACCCTTATTAACAGGAAAAAATTCCTGGTAATCTCTGAAAAACCACATCTTCGACCTCCTTTAAAATCCTTCTTTAAGACTCAATTGTGCCACAAAGCCATAAAACACATAGATGACAATGGTAATGCAATAAATGAATGGAAACCTCTGCTTCTTGTGTGACCATTTGCTTGCTTTACTCTTGCCTTGTTCTCCCATTCCCTTCACCACTTGATTCATCTATATGTTGTGGTTTGTCACAACTCAGATAGTGAGCTCTCTGGGATAGAGGTTGCTACTTTGCCATGTGCTTCTACAGTGTGTAGCACAATCAAGCCACTGTTGTTGTGTTATGTGCTACCTTGCTACAAATTAATAGCAGCAATAAACAGCAATTAGTTATCTTTAAAGGAATTAAAAGTACTAGAAAATATGATCCTTCCACAGAAAATCTCATTATGTTTAATAAATGTTTTTACAGGAATATTTCTGATAACCTCCAGCACTGCTGGGATTGGTCTCCATACAAAAAGAACAGAATTCTTCAAAATGTGCAGGTAAACATGAATGGAATGAGAGATGTATTTACTCGAATAGTTCTAAAGGTCAAAAAGTTTGAATTCCACAAGTAAGATGGAAGTTTCCTATTTTAGAAATTTTTAACTCGAAATAATTTACTCAAAGTTAATGGCAATTTACATATTTTTCTCACTTCCATGAAATTCTAAGAAACTAAACTACAGTCTCTTTAAGAAAGAAAGATCCCACATGTTACATGTGAAAAATTAGAAAAAGTCAGACATTTGAAAAGAGACAAGCCTTTAGAAAGCAGCTCACAGGTCATGACTTCACTTATACCAGCAGTCCTGTGATTATTCCCAGAATACCTCATTATTTCCAGTTACCAAGCTCAGGCGTGCTATTATGCTTGGATGTTTAATTCACAGAGAATACAGCTCCTATGTAAACAGCATGCTTTTGCCATGTCAATTATTACTTTAGGCAAAACACAAGAACCCATCTGAATTAATTTACTCATGAGCACTGCAATTTAGCTGGCCTACAGAGTACTTGATAATGCATCTCTCTTAAAGAGAAGACAGCAATTTATGTTGCAAATTTATGTTATAATCTGTGCAGTTAATAGTTAAAAATGGGTGTAAATCACCAATTTAAAAATGTGTTTAAGCTACTAATGAATCAGAAAGATGCCATCTTGCCTATCTCCTAACAATTTATAGACCAAGGAAGAGCTATTAGGATGGTGGTGTTGAGAGGCCCAGTTATGAAGTGCACAAAGACTAGCCCTACAGTCAGTGTAGACCCAACAAAAAGCATGGAAGAAAAGAGGCATTTATCCTCCTTTTAAAGAGTGGGAGTTAAGGCACTGAGAAATTAACTGTCTTGCTCAGGATGACACAGAATATTTGCGACAGAGTTAGGAACCAAATTCAGATATTCCATATCCCAGTCCAGTGATGTAGCCACAAGTCTACTCTTCCTCTCAAGTTCTATTCATTGAACAATGACTCATGAATATTAAGAGGCTTTGACAGTTGTGAAATTGATTGTATTAGTCACTGGATACATTTGTTCAGAAAATATTCCAGTCTACTCTGTTCCTGGAAACCAATAAACTTACTAATATGCCCTTTCACAACACTTGGAAATACAGTTTCTGCTGAACAGGTAGAATTGGAACATGTGTTCATTTAACTGCTGATCTGCACTTCCTTTTTCACAAACAATGGAATCATCTGGAATGCCATAATAAGACCAAGTGGGTCTCATGTCTCCATTCAAAAAAAACTGTCAGCAGATTGAAGCTTCTTGTCTGGAATTGGAAGCAGTAACAGGCCTCAAACAGAAAACAGTAATATTTAGAGTTGTAGAAGTAAAAAATAGTGGTATTGCTAAAAGAATATAAAATACTATATGTATAAGCACACTTTGTAAAGAGTCATTACATTACTTAAAGATCACATTCTGCTCTTGTTTACACATGTACTTCTCACTAAATAAGAGAAGAGGAGTTGTGTGCACTTACTGCAAAGGCAGAATTTTAATTCACAATACTGTATTAGAACTCAATCACTTGTTTTTTTCTTCTAAGAGACAGTTTTAGTTCCATAAGCTTGTAAAAAAGCAAAAAATAGAACAAGGTACTGTTTTTAAATGACCCACGGAAAGCCTTTCTTTGGCCATTTTAATTTAGCTGGGAATGTAACTGTTACTTACTACAGACTGAGAAATATCAAAAGAGAGATGTAAAGCAACCAAAATTATATAAACACTACTTATACATCTTATGTTTCCAGTAGTTGCAAATCTGTGGTTTAATTCAAACACAGTGTATAAAAAGGAAAAAACAAACACACAAACCACAGCTTATCCTATAAATGATCTTGTATTGCAATGCTGCACCATACTAACTTGGGTTTCTTCTACCCGCTGAAATGTAATGGCGAGACCCCATAATAAACACCCCAAGAACTATCATGCATTTTTCAGAGTTATGTATCACAGAGACAATTATCAGTGGATTTTTTCGAGGTAAGATTATGTGTTATATAGAATTTGGCTCTTAACATAATTACAGTTTGGACCTCCCTGGTCTGGCACCCCTGGGACCTGACTGGTCCCAGATGAACGATTTTGCAGGACATGGGGAAGTCACTTCTGGCCCCCGATACCAGCCTCCCCACACCTGGCTCATCTGCCAGCCAGAGCCTGCTGCTGGCCCCGCTTGCCCTGCCAGCCCCACCGGGCAGCCTGGCTGAGGCACACTGGGTTCCCCGACCCTATTGGCAACTCGCTACTCGCAGCCCAATGTCCTGCTGGCCTGCAAGACTCCCCACTGCCAGCCCTCTACTGGGACTCTCTTGTCCTGGAACATCCACGGTCCTGCCAGACCGCTGATGTTGCGGCACCAGAGAGTTCCGGTTTAGAAAAGTTCAATCTGTAGTCAGTGGAAATACATTTTGCCTTTACCAATTGTGACTGTTAAGGTAAGAGTTAAAAAACAATGATGAACAGGAAACCTTTTGGGTCACGTCTTGGCTCTTATGGATAAACAAAAGACTCTTATGTATGCCTAATTGACAAATGAGAGACAACCTACTGAAAGCTCCTGTCTAAAGAAAGCCATTGTTTAATGTGTCACCAATACAATGCTTGTTCTCAGCATACTGAAGTTCTACCACTGATGTTGTGGTCTTGGTCTTGCCTCTGAAGTGGCCCAGACTGAAGAGGCTACCATCCATCCTGTAGGCTATTTCAACTCTGCTGGGGAGGTCATCTCCAATAATCTGGAGCATGGCTGCCAAAAAGATTTTAATAGCGTAGGTGCTATCACACACCCTTGTTTGACTCCAATCCTTATGTCAATTGGCTCAGTTGCATCACCACCGTTGAGTATCACAGCCTGCATGTTGTTGTGTAAGAGACATATAATACTGACAAATTTTGGTGGACAGCCAAAGTGTCTCAGGATCTTCCAAAGGGCCTTGTGGTTGATGGAGTCAAATGCTTTCATCAAATTGAAGAATGCCATATACAGAGGGTGATGTTGCTCCCGACAATTCTCTTATATTAGGCGGGCAGAAAAGATCGTATCGGTCATTCCTCGCTCTGGTCAGAAGCCACATTGTGACTCCGGAAGGACTTCTTCAGCCAGTGGAAGGAGACGGTTCAGAAGGACTCATGCGAGAATTTTACCTGCAGTTGAGAGCAAAGAGATCCCTCGGTAGTTTCCACAGTCTGTCCTGTCACCCTTCTTAAAGATGGTGACTATGATGGTGTCTCTGAGCTCGGTGGATATGAGTTCCTCTCTCCAGATCCTCAGAATGAGGGAGTATAGGCATGACAGCAGGAATGGTCCTCCCTGCTTGAATATCTCAGCAGGGATTCTGTCAGTGCCTGTGTTCTTGTTGTCTTTCATTTTTTTGTAGCTGCTTGGATCTCGCAGATGGAGGGTTCACAATCCATATTGGCAGAGACAGGTAGACAATGCCCAGGTCAGTGCCACCTCAGAAGATGGACTCCTAGCAATCGTTGACGTTTTCACCATGGCCTACCACAGGTTGGGACTGACTCTCAATGCACGAAAGACCAAAGTTCTCTTTCAGCCAACACTAACACTAACTCTTTAAGGCTCTGATTCCCTTAAAGCTTTAAAGGCTTGATTCCCTTAAAGAGTGAGTGGGTCTACACAAAGAGAAGAGGAGTTTTAAAAGTCCACTCCTAAGCAACCAGAGGGCTGCAGGGACTTGCTAGCCACCACTTCCCACAGCTCCCATTGGCTGGGAATGGTGAACTGCAGCCAGTGGGGCCTGTGGGCGGGCATACCTGAAGACACAAGGTAAACAACCTGTTTGGCAGCCAGCCTGCAGCTTACCCTGATGAGCTGCATGTGGCCCATGGGCCACAGGTTGCCCACCACTGAAGTACAGGCTTGAGAGACCAGAGTAGCTACACTGGAGGAGTTCAGGGAGACAGATATACATAGGTGAGACTTTCCAAGATACAGTAAAGTAGGCTCATCCTGAATCTGCCAGTCTCTGTGCTATTGAGGATGGAAGGCTCATGGAAGAACATCAAAGAGGAACAGAAGGATATGATCCCACAGTTTGGTCCTTCTCTCTCACACTGAAGATACCTCTCCAGTTGCAGGAAGGAACCCCAGGTATTTGGAAGAGAGAGATAATGGGGCATTCAATTATTAGAAATATAGATAGCTGGATTTGAGATGACTGGGAGAATTGGCTGGTGAATTGCATACCAGGAGCAAAGGTTGTGGATCTCGGCAGACATCTAGACATGCTTATGTAATGTGCTGGAGGGGAGCCTGTGGTCGTGGTACATGTATGCACCAATGACATAAAGAAAAGTAGGACAGAGGTTTCCAGAATCTAGAATATACCTTTAAACCACCACTTAATATCCCTATTATGGACCAGACCTATTGGTAGAGAGAAATTTCTGGCACTTTTCGTGTCCCAGAGTAACGTTCTGTGCTGTTGCAGCAGTTATAACCTAATTAATATTTAGAAAAGCACATTTAGAATGTCAGTTGAATGCCCCATTACAGATACTATTTGGGAGATCCAACAGTAATTGTACAATTAAATTAATCTTCCAAAAGCTTTTATAATTCATTTTTTAGGCAAGGGAGATGTTTGGGGCTAGACTGCACTGACATATTGCTCCTTTCATTTCTTGTGTTCTTACTTCTCTGTATGCAGAAGCTTCCACTTAATAAAACATAATGGAAGGCACTTGATAAATATAATTGACATTAGAACACTCTGAATAAAGACTTTGTAGCACAGAAACTTGGCTTACTATAGGGATCTAAACTATTTTGTATGCATGTCTTCTTTCCCAAACATAGGTGCCTGGCAGTGGGAAGCACTAATTCAGCAGAGAGTTGCAGAGGGGAGCACATGCAGCTCCCTTTTCTGAGAAAAAAGTTAAATCCATTCAGCTAAGAAGTCAAGGGAAGAGACAAAGGTGTCAAACTCCTCTCTGACTTTCAGAGTATCAGAAGAGAGCCACTGATAGAGTGTCTTGTCCAGAACTCAACCACAAAAGCTCCATGAAGAAAAAAAGAACATCTCTGGTGTTGACAGGAAAATGACTGAATATCAAACATTCCATTTTGTTTTCAGAATTCCCATAGTTAGCACCACTGCTGCCATCAGAAGCTTTGAAACTGCACTACAGTTCACCACAGCCATAGCTGTGTGCAACCATAACTAAACATTTTCTCTTGTTGGAACTCACCAGCTTGCATTATTAGTTTGTCTTGGACTAGCCATTTGATTAGATGAGGACTTCTTTTCCAGGTTCCGAACTATTTCATAATTGAACATGAAACAAAAAACAGGACTATGTAGCACTTTAAAGACTAACAAGATGGTTTATTAGGTGATGAGCTTTCATGAGCCAGACCCACAGTTTATTATCATCACCTAATAAACCATCTTGTTAGTCTTTAAAGTGCTACATAGTCCTGTTTTTTGTTTCAGCTACACCAGACTAACACGGCTACATTTCTATCACTATAATTGAACATGCTGAGTTGCACAAACAAAATAAAATTTTGGGGAATTAATTGGAATGCAGAGGATGGCCTGCTACAGGGCTACTCAACACACGGCCCGTGGTGCGATTTAGGTTTACGCAGGGCTCAACACATGGCCTTCAGGTGAGATCCTTTGAACATGGCCTCTACTGGGAACACACTCCACAATGGCGAGTCAATATAATGGTCTTTTGTTGATATGTGTTTTAGTAGTTAAGTTCCTGGACTGTCATTGCTCATTAAAAGTGCTGTCATATGGGTGGAGATCGGGTAAATACTTCATTTTATTAATCTTTGTATTCATGCCCATCAGTGTGAAAGAAGCTATTTGCATATATATTTGCATGTATATGCAACCCACTCTTAAGTTGCGGCCCTTGGCATATGCTGTGAGTATCATTGTGGCCACCGGGGCTTCCAAAGTTGAGTAGCCACGGCCTACTATATCATACTTTACAACATAGCTTATGCCAAGTCTGTTACAAAATAAATCCAACCTGTTGATGGTATGGGCACACAAGCTGTAACTCAATTAATTATGCAATTACAGATCCCGGGCATCTTGCAGAGGTGTTGGTGGTCTCCAAATGTACAATTTAATAGAATAAGATGTGTCAAAATTACTAAGAAACTGCAAAACATCTTCAAATGGTGCGATGTAAGCTTTCCTTTTTCCTGGTTTTCTTAAGAAAGAAGAATAGCACCTCAAAACAAGATCCAACCAACTGATTTTTTTTCCTTTTAGTTACATATTTTACATGGTACATGTTGAACCTCTGTAGTCTGGGGCTTTCTGGTCCGGCAACATCCTGCCCGCAAGAACAGGCTAAGCAGGGGAAAGTAAGCTTGGCAACAAAATCAACTAACAGGAATTTGTGGAGAGAATGACAAGGGAATGAGGGAGAGACCATGCACCATATGACAGCCTGCCTGAGGCAGGAGACAACCTACCTCCCTACCTTTCTGGACTGAGATGATTACCCAAGAGCTCCCAAGGGAAGAGCGGGATAGAAAATGAGGCATGTTGCAATTTCAGATGGTTATTCTATTTGTATAATCTGTACTTTTCTGTGCTTTACATGATAAAGGATGAAAGAACATAAAGGTGTTCAGACTGGGTAACGTGTGCATTTTGACTGCTTTACACCAACTGTGTGCCCCTGAGAGAGTTCAGCTGTAACAAAAGTTTCACACCCTTGGGTGGAGATCTGGGAGAGGGGTGTATTTAAGTACCAGGGAAGCTGAAGGGCCAAACCTGCCTGGAAGTAGCACTTGACATCTGGACAGCAGGTTGGGGGAAGGGATGCCAAATACAAGGTCTGCCTTATGTGAACGTGTCTAGGGACCTTGAATTTAGGACAGTGACTGGTCTCCATTCAGGCCGCAGGAGGTTGACACACCCTAGGATTCTAGAGCAACAAAGGCTTGGACTCCCCTCACAGCAGCACTGGAAGACATCTACGAAAAGACTTTCACCAGGATAAGGGACAGGTATGTAATGAGGACTTTAGCACCTGGTTTTCATTTCCAAGGACAGAACATTCTTCAGACATAAAATTCAAGTACACTATTCCGGAAAAAAAATGGAAATTTTTTATCAAGAAATTTGCTCCTCACTACATACCATGCTTCAATCTTTATATTGTAAAAAATATAATTGACATTAGAAAAATATAATGAAAAAAGGAGAGATCTATAGTCTTGGCATTCAGTGCTTAGAAGTTTGAGTGTTATGTTCATGCATGCAAATCTGAATAGACAGAAGTCTTGTCACAGTGAAGGATCTGGTCACTAACTGGCTCTATTTACCTGGTTCTCTCTCACAATCTAGTTCTGTGAATTTTACATTTGGTGAGCATATAGCCTGGAGAGTCATCCTGAAACTGCATCAAAGCGTATTTATTAATCTCTTCAAAACAACTAAAAGAAACCTGAAAGCCACTTTTGAGAGATAAAAGGGTCACACCCATTTATTTCTGGTGTGGTGGAAAGAAAGTTAATGTAAAACGAAACAGCTTCTTCTTTTTCTAATTTTTGAATAGACTGTAGTATAGTTGAGCATAGCATAATGCAGACTCTGGACAATGGGCTCATTACATTTTAAACTAGCAAGGTCTAAGAGTAGATAATTCTGAATATTATTGGAACAACATCATACAATTTTTCTTTTAAATCAATGAGTAGTCCTCTGCAGAATGACTTAGTGAATTCTATGGTCTCTAAGGCTGTGGAATGAGGATGGGAGCTGGCATATGGTAGCAATAGTTCAGTAGTTGGCATGAAAGTGTACATGGGATCAGATATGCAAATCCAGACAGTCCTGGTGGAGTGGAGGGAACCAGAGGTGACTGCAGTCAACCAACCACTGCAGCCAGCAGCAAGACCGATGGAGCACGGTGATTCAATTAATGGTCTAAGCAGGATTTCTTCGATGCTAGAGTATCTAGATAAACATAGGATTTCTCATACAACTGAGCATGGTTCAGGGAGGCAACATTGTGTTGAGAGGCAGTCTCTGTTGGGGAGCTGCCTTTTAGGGTTGCCAGGTGTCCAGTATTGAACCAGACAGCCCAGTATTTGTACCTTCTGTCCGGTAAAAAAATTCAGAAAATACCAGACATCTAAAATGTCTGGTATTTTCTGTTTTTCCTGAGGCCAGGCTTGGGCGCCCAACAGAAGACCGCTCAGGACATGAGGTGCAGCTCGCGCCGGCTGGGGTGGGGGGAGCGGCCCAGGAATTAAAGGGGTCATGTCTGCATTTCAGCCCTGGTCACCTTTTTTTTTTTTTTTGCTCAACAGAATTTTTTCCCAGTGTTTTTTTTTTTTGGGGGGGGGGGGGATGGGTCAGTATTTTTTGTGAAACCATCTGGCAACCCTACTGCCTTTATGCACATGGCTGTGCTTCTTATGACCACAATGGGTCTTGGTCAGTTGTGGCAAATTCCATCAAGAAGAGCCAAGAGAGGTGTGCACAGCTGGTGCAGAATATTGGGCTGTTGGATCCATGGTTCCAGATCCAGTTGGGCACATGGCTGCATTGACCCTTCCATAACCAAATTGCAGAGGCAAAGTTCCCTGGCTTCATGACTTCAAGCCAGAAAGGAGCAGCTGACAGATCAGTGGGAGGAAATACGGGCTTTGCTCAAGCAGCAGAGACAACACTGGTGCTAATCATTCACAGAGAAGGCACATGAGCACATAGACAAATATTTGAAGTTGCCCTTGGCATAGTCCCCCAGGATGACAACTATATACCGCCAGAGGAAAAACTATGTACAAACAATGAGAGAAGAACGCTTCTTCTCTTAGTAAGGTAAGAGCACCAAGGAACGGGGGTCCAACTCTGGCCACGTGGCAGTAAGAAGGAACTGGAGTAGCAGTGACCTGTGCAGCCTCTTAAAGTCTCTAACATACCACATAGTTGTTGCATAATGCATGTGTGGGTCAACAGACATTACGATGAACAGTTCTGGCTCAAGTGAATGGTGTGCATACGTACCACTTTTGGAATCCACATAAGGACCATCACTCAAAGAAATTATTTGCACATACAAATTTCAAAAACATTACTTTTACAGAATAGCTGCTTCCTTGAGAGAGAGAGAGTTATTAGACACATTGTAAGGGTGCATCTACATTGCACTGTAGCTCGAAATAAGATACACAATTTGAGCTATTTTGGTCTTATTTCAAAATAGCTTATTTTGCAATTTGGCGTTGTCTACACAGTGCCAAATTTTGAAATAACCTGCTATTCTGAAACATCCCTTACTCCTCATGGAATGAGGTTTACAGGGTCGTTGGAATAGCGAGCCCATTATATTTTGAAATAGCAGGCTTGCTGTGAAGACATGGGATAGCTATTTCGGGATAATCCTGTTATCCCGAAACAGCGTTGCAGTGTAGGTGTAGCTTTACACATGCAATGTTGTGAAAATATGGTCAAAAATAATACAGAATAGCACATTACCAACTCCATTTGGGATGTGCTTCTGTTTAATGTTAAAACATAGTGGAGGCTGTCAGAACTATTTCAGAAACAGTGGAAGAAAAATCAGCTCATTGGATTAGCATTACAAGTAGTGCATCACAGTTATCCTCTCTCCAGTATAGTATGCGATAGACATCCTTCCACTCAACACCCTGATTTTGTAATTAAATTTTTATGTAAACACATTCACTTTTAACCCCATACACCTTTTGTAGAGACATCTACTACTTGGTAGGTAACCTGGGCCCCACTTTAGGAAAATTCTAGTTTCTGTGATTTTTGGGAGGAAGCAATTCCACAGTGGAAAACATGCTAAGACATGTCTGGCTTATGTACAGTACATCCTATGCACTGCTAACTCCACAATCGCTAGCTACTGTAGCAGGTGATATAGAAGGAGCTTTTAAGAGAATGATGGCACAACTTTTTCATCCAGAGTACAGAATAAGTGCATGAAGTAGAGTAGCAATGTTGCACTGATTAAATAGTACTGTTTATTAGATGGGACTGTTGCATCTTCTGTTAGCTAGAGCTTCTTGGTGGACACCATCTTCAGTCCCAAGCTCAAAAGCCTCTGGAGGCAAGGAATGCACAGAGCACCATCACAAAGTCCAGATGCAACAAGGAAGCAGCACAGCCTCCTGGCCACTGTCTTATCTGACTATCCAGGCACAACAAAAAGCTCAGCAGAACCCCACAACTGTGTCACCATGACAAATGGAATTCAGTAACCCTCAATAGAGGATGTAGCTATAGCTCTGAAAATTGTTCTGAATGTTTCTTTCTTATTTACAATAATACAGTCCTGCATATGTTTTGTTTCACATAACTTTTCTTCATCCTGCTGATGTTCCCCCAGACTGGAAATATGGGAATTATTAAACTCTCTGTTCTGGATGTGAAGCTAAGTTTTTTCCCGCAGTGGCGTTCATAATGTCCCACATATTCCTCCTCAACACAAGAATCAGAAATAGCCATTTAATTGGAAAAAGAGATGATTGGGTCCTAATGGACACCACAACCGAGCTCTCTCAAGGAAGAACAAATGTCCACCATCAAGACTCTGAGAAAAGTAAGCTATCTCAGAGCAATTCTACTCAAACCCCCCTCCTGCCAGTTATTCAGGTAAAGTTGCAGGTAGAATTTTGCAAATCCATGCACATCTGCTTTATAGCTAGGGTATCCACATCCGCGGATGTGGATGCAGATATCTGTGTATCATTTTTGCAGATGTGGATACCAATTTTGTACCTGCACAAGGCGCTACGCTCAGGAAAATCAACCCTCATAATTATCTGGATTGAAAACTGTAGTGTTAGCATGATTAGCTGTCCATCATCCAAGAACAGAGACAACCCTAGAGTTTATTTTCACTTGTTCACTTTAATACTCTGAGCATACAAAGATGCACTTCAGAAACATAAATTAGGACCCAGCTCAATCTTGAATTAGGCAAATATTTCCACAAGTCTTAAACCTGATTTATGAGGCAATAGGGCTACCTAGAAAAGTCACGTAGACCAAGTTCACTAACTTTGCTATATAAAATTGGAAAGAAGTGTTAAGGCCACAGACTGATAGAGATGGGACTAGGACCCAGAAATTCTTTGCACCCAGCCCTGTGCTTAATTCACTAGATTATCTGACCTCTGGGGACCATTGCCAGAATATTTAAATACTAGTTTGCACATTATAGGGGCTCTTTTGCATGCTTCACTGTAAATAATTGTGAGGTACTTTCAAAAACAATTTTGAGGACAGAGAGAAACAAAAGGAAAACAAATTGATTAACGCAAATATTTTCCCACCAGTTTTGTTAAACATACTCCATATTTCATCTTCTCCCCTAACAAATGTATAAAACTAACTTTCCAAAAAAAAGATACAGCTGAGACATCTACCATCAGTACAAATGTAATCTTGTTTTACTCCTTTTGTTGGACTACCTTCTCCTTACATAGGAGTTCTCACAGAATATTTTCAAGTCGGTCTCCCCTCCCCATTTCAGTGGGGAACATTAAAATCTCTTGTAACATATTCTAACAAATCTTTCATGAAAAGTTTAAGCAACAGGATAAAATTGTCAAAATGCTATTCATATTTTCGACAGTTGTAATAACTGCGTATCAGAAGAAATAGCTTTTAACAATTTGCTTTTTATAAAGATACAAACTGAGGAAGTAACAAAACAGTACAATCAGAAACAGTACATGCTTTCCTGCTAATAGTATGCTATCACTATTCTCAAACTAGAATACTTCATAAAATTTTACTTTATTAGGTGAGAACTTCAGTAACAAATGATCAGTGTTGTCCTACAAAGTCTCCTAGGTCTAATATAGCTCCCACAGGCAAACTGCATGTCACTAGTATGGCAAAATACAAAATCAATAGGGCTGAGTACTATACAAATATTGGCTCACTTCAGCTGATAAATTATAAGGGAAAGTTTTCATATCCTGCAGGAAATAAACACTAATACAATCTATTGTTTTAAAACTGTGGCCGTAAGAGTCTTCTAGGTGAGAAGAAGAGAGAAGCAAAAGTAAACAAAACAGATTTCATTTTACCAGACAATGTTATAGACTGAATTGGAAACAGAAATTAGAACAATGCCTTCATATCATTTTCATAATTTTAAGTTATCCAACTTTGTTTTTTAAAATAAGCAAAACTATATATATATTTTAAACTATATGTTTTATTGAATATTACCTACACCCAAAACACATGGCTATAAGTCTTATTTACAGTATACACATTCATTTCTCTGTAAACAGGTGCGTACACACACACTCACCTGCAGATCAGAAAGCCAACATATGACAAAAAACTCATCTGAGTAGCATTTCCCCCCATTCCATGCATAGGAAAACACTGTTCTATATACAAGACTGCAGTGTCTGGGGGCTCCAATGCAAAGATTAATTGTGTGAAGTTGACCTACAATATTAAGCTCTTGTTTAAGAAAAATGTTTATGTAAAAATGGAATCTGGTTCAAAAGAGGCCTAGTAAATACAAAAAGGAGCCATTAGAAAGGTATCCCTGAAATCAACAGTTGCTACCAAAGAAGTTAAAAGGACAGCTTGATCTTGGGCAGGGCTAGGCAAGATGTAGCCCGGGGACTGGATCCAGCCTGCAGACTGCATCTGGTCACTTTCTATTTATATCTTGCTGCCCATGCCACTGAATTTCCAGGTGGTGGCCCAGGCAGCAGGATCCTATTCAAATGGCTCATGGTCATAATGCTACCCCGGAAGGGGCCAGAGCTGTGAGCCCTTTAAAAAGCAGCAATTTAAGAGGCCTGCAGTTCATGGCCCCACCACTACCATGATTCCTGGCAGCAGGGCTTGTGGCTCCAGCCCCTGACAGGATAGCCACAACTGGGAGCCCTTTAAATAGCCACAGCAATTCCTGACTGCTGCCAGGTAACATGTTAGCAGTGGGACTGGGAGCCGCAAGCCCTTTGCTGAGTTTTTAATTCAAAGCCTACGGTCCCAGACAACTCTGGATGGAGGCTAGTCCTCAGCCCGTCCCTTCTCAGGGTGCGGATGGGATGGAGCCCGCCTATGGCCACATACCAAAAATTCATTAAGTCCCACCCCCCATGAAAATGACTGCCCACTTCTGATCTTGAATCTTTTTAAAAAATTTATAAGATTCCAGTTTCAGACAGAGCACTCTCTAAATAGCATGCTTTCCCCTTTCATTCCCGCCCCTCCCCCCCCCGCCACTTCTCAATTCATTTTATAATGTATTTTCCGCTCCTTGTTTACATGAAGAGTTTTCCTATGCAAGGGAGAGTATGACTAAACAGATCAGTGTAAGTGACAAGATGTGGAAAGCTGTCAAATGCACAAAGTAAGTTGAAAATTGACAGGGTTTTTTTTGGTAACTTTCCATTTATTAAAAACAAGGCTGACAACACTACCTGTTATTAAGTTGGACACCTTTCTAAGACTTTGCACAGGCAATATTAATTCTGGTAATTCCAAGCTTTTGAAAGTTTGAATGTGCAATCTTAAGAATGTTCCTTTCACAAAGTTTGTGTGTAATAATAATAATTTTAGGTGGTGCTTGTAACCCTGATTTACAAGTTGACAGCATCCCTTTCAGACTGAACAGATATCTGAAGGATATGTAGTATGTTGCAGCTGACCATCTACTTCATGCTTTCCCTAGAGTTTATTTAGCTTTAACCATATGGTAAATTACAAAAGTGTAGGCTGAAATAAATTAAATCAATACAAAACTATATGGGCGAAATTTACTTCAATGGGCCAAAATTTCACTTTATATCACCCATTTTAAAAAAATCCACACACGCACACTTTAATTACAATTATCAATCTAACCTCAACTGTAGTAATTAATGACACATTCATATCTATGGCATCTTGTTTTCTGTAACTATTAGATGCCATAATGGTGGCATTACAAATCTCACCTGCACTTCTGAATCAGCATCAACATGCTGTAGCTGAAACCAAGTGTCTCTGTTATGATATTTCTGCAGATCTTCCTTCTGTATAGCTACTTTTCCTGGAAACAGAATAAATGAAGAAGCATTGTTTAAAACATATTATGGTTCCACGCAGATACATTTCAGTAGGACTTCAATGTAAAAAGATTTTTCATACTAGCGGTCTAGTGACTATTCCCCACAATCAGAACTATACAGATATGAAAACCAGAAAGACAATACATTAATTTTCTTGATGGCAAAGAGGCTTTTTCTACTTTGCATCACGAAAGATTTTGAAATTCTGTACAGCACACTCATTATAACAGGCTGGAGTACTGTACAGCATCAGTCTGTTTACAACAGGGTTTATAGTAAAATACCACGATACTACAATAAATATCTGTCAGAACATTGAAAACTTACTGGCATTTTCCTACCATTTTAAATTTAAAGGCAGAACTCCCCAATAATCCCAGTGGAAGGGTCCAGGCAGTAGAGATGTTAGATATCGTGTAATCGAACAGTTGTATAACCAAACGAAATCTTAGCAGTTACACAACTATTCAATAGTCCGCGGGGGCGGGTCCAGCAGCCAGTGCTCTCCCAGCCTCACTCCTGGGGCATCCCTTACAAACCTGCGCTGCCACCTATCAGACGCAGCAGCAGGGGGTGGCAGGTAGGAGCCAGTCCACCAGGGGAGCCAGTTTAAAAACTAGCTCCCCACGCAGACCAGAGGCAGTAGTGGCAGCAATGAGGCAGCAGTGATACAGAGGCAGCAGTGTGGGGTGGCAGCAACCCCTGTCTGCGGGGGGGAAGGAGGTCTGAGCTCCCTGCGGACAGAGGCTGCTCCATGGCAGCAGCCTCCGTCCGCGGGGAATTCGGATCCGCTGAGGACAGGGGCTGCTGCCATGGACCAGCCTCTGTCTATGGTGGGCCCAGGTTCACCATGGACAGAGGATGCTCCATGGGATGGCAGAGCAGCCTCTGTCTGCGGGAAGCTCGGACTCCACACCAGCCAGGCTGTTTTGCGGAACAGTCTTGCCCCTACCCCTGTGCTGCTGACTCTGATAGTGGCAACAGTGGGGGGAGGGAGAAGGTGGCATCGCAGAGCTGGTGCTGGGGAGAACCGGCTTTTAAGCTGGCTCCCTCCAGCACCAGCTCCTGCCTGCCTCCACTCGCTGCTTCTGTGAGGGGGAGCAGGTGGGTCCACAGAGCCAGCACATGAGGGGAGCCCGCCTTGAAAGCTGTCTCCCCGCACATATTAGCTCCCTTCTGCCCCCTCTCATACTCTGCACTGCTGCCTATCAGAGGCAGCAGTGTGGGGATGGGGGGGGGGCAGCTGGATCCGATGCTTATGGGGAGCCTGCTGAAAGCCAGCTCCTCACAGGCACTAGCTCCTGCTTCCCCTCTTATTACCTCTGATAAAGGGGCAGCAAGGGGGCGGGAGTATGTGTAGTTGACAAGATTAACTGATAAGACCAGGTCTATTGGTTAATCATGTAGTCAACTACATGTTGGCATCCCTACCAGGTGTTGGGGTAGGTTTGGACTCACAACTAAACTAGTGGAGACAGCTATAATACATGCATTTTATTGTTTAGCAGAAAGTACTACCGAAGCAGGGGACACCGAGTCATGACACCTGCATTTGAATTCCAGCTCTGCACTAACTGTCTGTGTGACTCTGAACTTTACACATAGACTCTGTCATTTTACAACCTAAAAATTGCTTAAGATACAACTACATTACTCACAAGAAGTTTGAAGGCTTAAAGTTTGCCAAGACCTTTTATTCTACTAACAGAGAGCCATCCACTCGAGAACAAGAATCATTATTTGCATGTACAGGCACACTATTTCTAAATTTACATCAAGGAAAATATACCCTACAGCTACCCTTACGTTTTAACTCCCCCTAAAGCTTACATGACCTAACTAAAATAACAGGCTCTAGTTTCATATGTCTTACGAGTTGATTTGTGAGCAGTACAGCCCAGATTTTGAAAGGTTTTATACATTGCTGCACATGCCTAAGTCTTATTTAAAAGTGAGATTTGAGCTCCTAAATCGTTAGGCACTGAAACAGTGCAGCAATGCCAAAACACCTTTAAAAATCTGGGCTGAACCTTTCACCTCACCCAGAGAGTCATAAAGGGGATTATGTAAAGTGCTCTCTCATGAGCAATGAAACCTTTTGGAAGGAGGGTTTGTTTGTTTGTTTGTTTACAGAGCAGTTGTACAAAAGGAGGATTGATGGCCAGCACTAGTAGACCTTGTGATTCCAGAGAACAGCTCTGGGCTAGGTTTCTCAAGAGACTAACTGATGGAGGCACAGTGACCAAAGTGTTTTAAGCTGGGAGAGAAACAGGGGCACAAGACAGCTGCCGCATGGTGAAAGGGCAGTAGTGTTGTAGCTGAGGTTTCTGCAGAAATCCATACAGCATACTTATTTAACAGGCTGGAGTACTGAACAGGATCAGTCTGTTTATGAGGGGATATATAGCCTGCCTTTGTGCAGTTTGTTCAAGGAATTAGGACTCGAGTACAGTTTGTAAATAAAAAACTTATACTTAGAAAAATACTCTGTTACTGATTTATCTTCAGATGGGAAACTGACCTGCAAGGCTTCCAAATCTATTATAGCTTGGCAAAGGGTCAGTGATATTCCTATTGCATAAAAAACTAAAGCCCAGTATCTATAGATCATATTTCCAACACAGGGAATAAACAAAGAAACTCAAGTCACTTATCTTGTTGACACACTCTAGCTTGATTTCTTACAAGAAAACCTGAATGAACATTTAAGTTCTTAAGGATGTTTTATAATTTATGTTTTGAAGTATCCCCTGACCAGCATTCAGTCCTTTTCTCAATTGTGTTTGGACCCTTCCACACAGTGTTCCCCTATTTTGTGGCTGCTCCCAAGTAGCTATGAGTTACAGCTACCACTGGTCCTCTTGTCACCAACAAGCTACTTCCCATGCCAGCTCCCATCCTTTTAGCCCCAATTAAAATAGTGTGCCTTGCATAGCCAGTGGGTATAAGAAGCTAAAGGAGGTTAAACCACCCCAGAAAGCCCACACACTGCCTTTGGAGCATGCCACTACTGAAAGGGTGGGTGCCCCATCTGGGCCCCACCAATGTGCCACCCTAAGATCACACTCCCGCACTTCTCCTGGGACTCCACCTCTTCCTGTCCCCATTCTGCCTGTATGGGAGCCTCATGGGAGAGATGAAGAAGCATGTGAGTGGTAAGCAGCTAGGCAAGCACCCAGAAGGCAGGGGAGAAACAAGGGAGGGGCAAAGAGGCGTGAGCAGCATGAGGGAGGGCTGGGAGAGAGGGCAAAGAGGGGCAGGTGTAAGGGACAGGGAGCAAGGGCAGGGCTAAGGTCTGAGAGCCAGCAGCCTCCCCCGAAGGAGGAATCACGCACCACCTTCCCCTCTCTTCACAGCCAGGCTTCTCCAGATTCCTGTGTCTGGTCTTCTGCTCCTAATTCTGTGCATCTTATGACTCATTCCTGAACTGCTCTGACCTTAGCTCAACACTTCCCCTTCCTGTCCTCTGGAGGTCTTAAATCCCTCTACTGGCTGGATGTTACACTGGGGATTAACACAGTATCAAATAACAAACCAGCAGGTTCATTATTTTCACTGAATGTGCAGAGTTAATGACTCTCACTTCTCAAGACACCAATCGTTAAATTACACAAACTTACAGTGTAAGTTAGGAAATATTTTACTTATTTATGGGGAAGTTAGAAATATGAAGTGTGAATCCGTTCATAGTTTTAAATGTGCTAATGAGTGCCATTACTGGTGCCCCAGAAGCCTAATGGGTTGATGATCAACTCAATCACCTGTAAACAGCCTTGTTTGTCATGTGAGCCCAGAAGGCGGTGGGTCTAGAAAACCGTGACCATATCACTCAGTATTGAAATCCATTTTGAAGCTGGTGTTTTTCTATGAAAAGGGGGGAGGGGGGAAGTGAAAAAAACAAAACAGAAACAAAACCCTGGCCTGGGAAAGTCTATGTAAGCAATGGAAAACTATCAGCCCTTTGTCTTCAGCTGGGCTCTGAAACTGCCTGACACACCCTAACAGGATCCTTGAACTTGGAAAGGCTGGAGGCCCAAATCAGAGTAAAAAAACAACTTTGATTTGAAGCTTTTATGTGAAATAAGAACAGCTGGTTATGGTAAGAATTTACACGTAACAAGTTTCTTAGTAGATCCGAACTAGCTATGTGTTTTCTATTCATTTTAATTTAGTTCTTTACTTTGATCTGTCTGTTTTCACTTGGCAATCACATGAACCCTACTTTTTTTGTACATAATAAAAACACTTTTGTTTACTATCAGGCGCAGCGTAAATAATTTTTCCTGGGGGAGTAACCAGTGTGTGCATGTCTCTCTTTCATTTATAAAAGGGGTAAGCATCCTCATGAGATTTCCCAGTATAAAACTTTTACATAGAGAAAGATGGATTTATTTGGGGTTTTGATCCCTTTTAGGAGTTGGTTTCCTGGGTGCTGTGCCCTAGAACTGTGTCCTCTCAGAGCTGAAGTGGTTCAATGTCTGCATTGCTCTTCGGGGGGGGAGGGTGACAACCCTAACTCTGTACCTTGTCTGGGGGAGACAAGAGGATCTGGCCCAGCAGGACAGGGTGGTGGGGAGGCCCAGACAGGAAGAAGACAGGCATCAGTGGAATGATCAGCACACTGGGGAACAATCCCAAGGGGACTTCTGTGATTGCCATCCCCCCCCCATTCCCCTCCTCCCAGTCACATTATTGAGAATGAATCTGTAAAGCAGCGGTTCCCAAACTTTTTGGCATCACACCCCCTTTTTGATTTTTGAGAAACCCTCACGCCCCGCCCCCCAGAAGCAAAACTTGTTGGGGGTGGGGGGGAACTGACCAGGGCCGAAAAACAAAAATAGCAGCAAAACTTAGGAGGGAAGGAGTTGACGGGGGCCCCCCTCATGCCCCCCCTGAAATTTCTTCATGCCCCCCCCAGGTTGGGAACCCATGCTGTAAAGGAATTATGGCTGTGTACTTTCTAGGCTTCAACTGTTATAGTCAAACAGGCAGCATCTTGGCAAACTGGCTTCTCCAGTGGGCATGTGAATACACAAAATCCATGTGTGACCTCCCAAAAATTTCTTTAGATTCTCATTTGAATTTTTTCATTAACTTTTGCTTCAGGTTATTCTTATGATACTCTTCTAATCCACTGCAGAAATTCTCAAGACAGACTCTGCATGTAACATTTACTTCACAAGCCATGTCCTTGGCATGCTTTCATCTGCCAATTCCATTCATAGTCACCTTCATTTCATGGAACTTTCCCACAGAAAGCTCTCAGGCAATTTAGTTTACATCAGAATATTAACAGCACAAATGCTGACACATTATACAGGCCCGAATTCTCCAATTGGATCTGTGCAGAGTTCTGATAATTGCTTTCAAGCTCCAGCAAGCCGGACTGCAGATCGGATTGCAGTACCAGGATTTACTATGTAGCTATAGTATGAATATTTTTGGACAGTGGATTCATTCATCCAGCACGAAGTGGGCTAATATGAAGGTACAATTATTTTGATTAGTAAACTGGAAAGTCCAACTTTGCTGTGCACTGAAACGCAATTCATGCATTGTGTCTGTCCTTCTCTAAAGTGAGGTTGTAAGTGATAGTAAGCAACACACACAGATACTACATCTTCTGTCTTTGTTATTCTCTTCTCTCCCCTCTTGTGTGTATTTGTCTTGCAGGAAATAGGAGCAAACTTCAGTAACAACTCCAGCCCATCCTAATTAACTTTCTCTCTTGTCTCCCCACGCCCACCCTAACAATACATTTATTACCATCTAAGAGCCTGTCAGGCAGGTTTTCTTTCCTTCACTCTCTCCAGCTAAAGCAATATTGTTAACATGAAAGTTTTACTTCATACTTTCCATCTCATATGCTTTGTTTCCCATTCTTTTTCTATATTTAATAAACACTTAAAAGAATTTGCAATGGAGTTTGCCATTTCCTAAGCAACCTGAATTCTCTGTATGAGGAATTCTCCACCTTGTTTAAAACCGGAAAGGTTGTTAATGTTAACACCTTTAAATCTTTTGGGTCCATTTATTGCATTTAAACTAATATAACATACCTCAAACCACACATCAAAATCTTACCTCTTCCCTCACTAGGGATTCCAGACTTTCAGCACATCCTTTGACAAATACAAGAAACTACTATCCCAAACACAAACAGCTATTCGGTTTGGGTATTTTGGTAAAGAGACGTGCAAAAAAGAGAAGTTGAAGGGACAACTTTAAGGCTGTGGGAATGGGTATGATATGGACCTAAGAGAGGAGAAGTAAAGGATGGCTATTGCTGGGTAACATAAGCTTTTCATGTCCTTGTTCATGTGGTATTGTCAGTTACATAAACCTGTTTCACAATAATTATTGTGTATTAATATATTCTGTATGTAATCCAGATGAACTATACATGCTTTTTGTCTAGTAATTATTAATTTCTAATTGTAAATGCAATTGAATAGATTGTACGGAAGCATCTCTCAGGCTAATTCTAATTTATATGAGAGTTTCTTAAATACTGTTTTTGTGTAACTGAGTCATCTGTTTCCTTTATTTGTATAATGGCTATATTTATATTTGTTCATTATTTTATTATTCCCTTATGTGTCTAGCGAATGACAGTCACAGCTTGTTACTTCCCATTAGCTACTTCTGTCCAGTACATGATAAGTGCAGAATTAATTCTTTCTACCTATAATCTTGATTTTTCCTTGTATGGCTCCATTGCTCTAGATAAAACTTCCTGCTGCTTACCTAATAATATATTTGGCTTAGCACAGAATTTTCCCCCTCTTCCTTCATGTCAAGAGCAAAGCTCTAGCAGAATTCAAATGTCACAATGAGGACTTTGAAATGAGGACTTTATATGTTTCCTCAGTACCAAACTGTGACAGTTCTAAAAATTTGCATCTCCTCAGCTTTAAAAACATTCATCTGAGAAAGGCACAGCTGTTCAGCAAACATGCGGACACAGAAGGGGGAGAGAGAAACTCCTCCTCCATTCCACTGGATTGGACAGAACAATCTGGGAGTTATTGTGCCTTCCCAAAACAGAAGATTCATATTAGGATAGACCAAAATTTAGGGAGTGGAATCTCCATCACTGGAAATATTTAAGAGCAGCTTGGATAGACATCTATCAGGGTTGATCTATATGGTGCTTGGTCCCACTGTAAGGGCAGAGTACTGGACTTGATAATCTCTCAAGGTCCCTTCCAGTTCTAGTGTTCTATGAAAATTAGAGGTAACAAAACAATTTTTTCTTTAATTGGCTTCACTTTGCCACAGCTCCTCCACTAGACTAAGCAGCCTAAGTTAGAGGGAAGGACATTACCTACCAGGCCGCTCTGAGTCACAAATGGTACATTTCAGACCCACCAAAGGCAGGCTTGCAGAGGCCAAGCCAAAAGTAGCTGTAATCAATGTGGGGACAGCACAGCAGGGAGGAATAATCTGCACAGAGCATCGAGTCTATTTGCAAGAGTTCCTTGCCTCTCCAGACAGTGCTTGGACAAGGGTGGGGGGAGAGGAGGGAGTGCTATAGTATGGGTGGCACTGAGGGCCAGCTGCCTTCAGCCCCGCCCCTTCCAGGAATGTGAAGCCAAGTCCCTCCCCCATCTTGCCCAGCAGCCTGATTTGGCTATCAGTTCCCCTGCTTCAGCAAAACAAACCCCTCCCCCCTCTTTCCCACACACAACTTGTTTTAAAGTTGGAGTCTTCATGTTAGAATTATGGCTATATGTTTCCAAAATTAATCGAAACTTGTAATCTTTTCCCTTATACTTTTGATTGAAGCAGAGGATAAATAATTCTGTATCTGGCATATGAAGGGTAGACAGGATTAGCTATTCTCTTAGTGTTGTGCTAAATGATCTGATGAGGTGGCATGTTTCCTGTTTTCAACTGATCTGTACACTCCAAGGTCACAAATCTGCATCCTGAGCTGCTCGTTACATGCCCATGAGAATACCAGCTGGGGGGGGCTGAGAGTGGAGATGTTTTTCTTGAGTCATTCTTTTCAGGATTTGGCTAGGTTAAGGGAGAGGTTTCTGCTACAATGTACTGCCATTATCTGCCTTTTTTTGCATTTGTTATTTTCTCCCGTTTAATATTTCCACCAAAGTGAAAGGGAATATCCAGCATACTCAAAAACTAACTGTGAATTAAATGAAGGTTATATTCTTTGAGATGGACTCTGCATATCCACATTCAGTGCTTTTTTTGTGACAGTACTGCCCGGCACCTCCAGTCAGAGCTTACCTGGAAAGAACGGAGCATACCGGCACCTCTGTACGCAAATGTCCAACAGTCAGCTGGGCCAGGGATCTTAAAAGGGTAATGCCTGCCCCACCCTGGCTTTTTTTTTGCTCAACAACTTTTCCCCTGGAGTATCGGCACCTTTTTTTTTTATACAAAAAAAGCACTTTTTTTTTTTAACTAAAAAAGCATTCATAGTGTCATCAAATGATCAGTACAGCTTCAATGACAGAATTCTAACAGCAGCCACTGGAGCACCTACACTCCTCCCTAGCCCGTCCTTTCAGTAAACACTGAGCACCCCAGGGAGAGGATTTTCAGTTCTTTACCCCAACCCCTTTTAGTAAATAGAAGTCTGAAGGTAGCAGGAAGAGGCAGGTGGGGAGTGTGACTATGTGGTGTCTGTGCCTAAGAATCTCAGTTACAGGTAAGTAACCTTCAGTTCTCCAAGTGTCCTCTGTATATTCCCACTCAAAGGAAAAATTAATAAAGCAGAAGTCTGACCCAGGATGGTGGGACCACAAGGTCCTAATTAAACAGGGGCTGCAGGACTGCTTTGCGCAGTTGCGGCAGCACTTTAAACTGAAGGCATGGCCACAGCACCAACACTGGAGCTACGTCTAGACTGCATCCCTCTGTCGACAGAGGGATGCAAATCAACCAGGTTGAAATTGCTAATGAAGCGGGGATTTAAATATCCCGCGCTTCATTAGCATAAGCATGGCCGCCGCTTTTTTCGAAACGGAGCTTTTTTGAAAAAAAAGCAGTCTAGACGCAGATCTTTTGAAAAATAAACGCTTCTTCAAAAGATCCTGTAAACCTCAGGATTTTCGAAGCTCTGTTTTGAAAAAAAGCGGCAGCCATGTTTATGCTAATGAAGCGTGGGATATTTAAATCCCCACTTCATTAGCAATTTCGATGTGCCTACTCTACATCTCTCTGTCGACAGAGGGATGCAGTCTAGACACAGCCTGGGAGAGAGCTTCCCTTGCCCACCACTGCAAGGGAAGTAGCTAATAGCACACTAGATCTTTACAGCACCGTAACTTGCTGCGCTCAGGGGTAAAGAGGGGAAGCGTTTTTTTCACACTCCTGAGTCAGAAATTTACAGTGCTGTAAAGTATCAGTGTAGACTTGGCCCTAAATTCGAACTCTGGAGTAGAGTTTAGTGGAAGTGTGAACAGAACAGCTATACATATTTCTATTAGAGAAAAAGTGTCTAGAAAAAGCCATTAAGCCTGCCTTCCATCTAGTAGAAAGTCTTCTAATTCCCTGAGGAATGGACAATTCACAAAATAGGTTAGATTATGCATTAAAGTATCTTGAAAGCCATTATATAGAAATAGCTTTTCTTTCTCTCTCTTTCTTGAACAAGTAATAGATTTTAGTGCTGTCTAACCAGTTTAGTATCCTATCTAAATAAATGGCCAAACCCGGTTTAACATCTACAGCAGGGGAACGTTTTATGGGTCAGGGACTGGTGACCCACAAAAAAATAAGTTGGGGGCTGCACACAAGTGAAAAGCAAAAAACCAAACCCCCCAACCCAAGAACCCCTCACTGACGTGTCCCTGACTGAGAAGGAGAAAGACGCTCCCCACATTCCCCTCGCACACCAGAGCCTAGTAGAGTTTGTGTGCTCCAGCCCTGTGGTGGGGGTGAGCCCTGAGCCTCAGGGGCCAGATCCAGGAAAGACGGGGAGGAGGGACTGCATCGGACCGCTGGGCCTGAGGTTCCCCACCCTGATATACAGTATGTAAAACTCAGCCTCTTAATCAGAAGTATAGGGGTGGGGGGGGGAGTAAAATTATAGACTTTATACAAAAATCAGACACCACTTTGGGTAAAAACTTTGGGCATGTATCGAAAGCAGTAAAAGACAGATCAGTGGATAATGCATGTAGTTTGCTTATAAACACTGCAGAGGTGAAGGGTATTAAAACATTGCCTTAATAAACAAATGAAATAAACTACAGGTCCCTAAAGGTTCAAAGAGAGGTCTCATCATATGTGAGAATACTAAATTTAAATCCCAAGATGGCCCAGAGCATCTTATTGGAGGCTATAAATTATTTAGACCCTTTAAGAACCTTTTAACTACATCATTAGTAAAAAAATGATTTCCTCTCCACAGGTATGATACACTAATTTGGCTGAGATATGAACCTTTACTGAACACAGTGAAAGGCCTGCTTTAAGGTATAATAAATATTGTAAAACCTAACTAACATGCCGTATATGCACGCATCTCAAATGAAAATTCACAATAATTTTTTTTCCATTTATGACTAGAACACTTCTGTGTGGAATATTTCCTGGAATGCAACAGTACATTTTGTACCCATAACAAACATTTTCTGACATTCCCAGAGTCCTACTCCCTACACTTCTAGATGAAGAGAATGAAGATCACAGTGATAAACCATTCTGAAGTGTGGTAACAACTCTATTGCCAGAGCCTCCATTAGTCCTCTGGCATTAGTCTAGTGCCAGAGCCTCCAATTCACCTCTTTAGACTGGAGAATTAACTCTAGATACCTCTGTCATCTGGGCCATGCTGACATTATTAAAATTACCTTGTCCTCTTGCCTGTCTGACGTTGTTTGACTTTCTGCTGAGGGAAAATAAACGGGAAACTTACATCAAGTCCTGACTGCATGTATTAGAAAGATATCCAGTATTGATTTCCTGTCTCCACCTGCTCTTAAGCAAAACTTCTGACACTTCTTGTTGCTGCTAGATGCAAAGAGAGCTATTATGGGCATTCCCCTTAAATGGAAAGGGTGTTTTACTCTTTAGTCCTTCATAGACCACTCATCCAGCTGACACGTTGACCTGCTCAGATAATCTGCAAGCATGCTTTGCTTTCTTGCTTCATGGATGGCTAGTGAACTATCATAATCTATACAGCAGTTCCAGAGTTTCTTTGACTCCATGCACAATTTAGGGAATAGGTCCCACCCCCGTTATTTGTTCAGGTAACGTATGCCATCATGTTATCTGTTACTGCCTGAATTACCTTGTGTTTGATGTAAGGTTATAAATCAATCTGCTTGCTCTCAGCTCTAACATGTTGATCCTTTTTATTTGGTGACCATTGAGGCTCTACATAACAGTTCAAATGTGCCTCATCTCTGGGTGGATGCATTAGAGGTGAGTATTACCAATGGAGGAAGGGAACTGAAAAGCACACCCTTTGTGATATTTTGAACATTTGCTCACCATGTGAGTGGCACTAACACCTGCTGTGGAGTTACATGTCCCACCCCAGTCTGTAATTTACTGGTAATCAGTGCTGTAGCTCCCTCATCTGATGTTGAGCATATGGCGTTACAGGCATGGTTGACACCATAGACTCAGCAACTGCAGGAAAAAAGTATTGGTTGTTGGTGGGAACTGAAAAAGGGATCTCGCTTCTGGAAGAAAAGCTGTTGCCATCCTTGAATCTAGCATTCCCCCAATAAAGAGTATCCTTTGGGATGGGATTAAAATGGATTTCTCCCTATTTATTTATAACCACAGAGTGGCAAGAGGAAAACGTATTTGTTTACATGCAGTAGGGTCTTTATGACACTTTTATTAACCATTTGCCCAGGTATAGATACACAAACATCCCCTGCCTTCTTAGGAACACTTTTATAGGTTGGACCTCCCTGGTCCAGTACCCTTGGGACTGCTGGACCAGGGGGAGGTCAATGCTTGTCCCTGTGCTCCCAGCTGCTTTGCTCTACTCTGTCACCAGCAGCCTGATGGGCTCCGTTCTCTGCTGCCAGCCCCTGCTGGGCTCCATTACTGGCTGCTGCCTCCCTGCCCCTGGTCAGGCTCTGCTGCCCCTATCCCTGGCCAGGTGCCACTGCCAGCCAGTGGCTTCCTGCCACTAGCCCCGGCTGGGCTCTGCTGACTGCTCCCTGCTGCTGAGCTCTGCTCCCAGTTGCTGGCCCCGGCCTTTGGATACCACTCCCAGCCCACCCGGATCTCTAGTCCAGCCACATCTCTAATCCTACTGTACTGTTTTTTCCCCTGGAGCGCGACAGTACTGGAACACCCATGGGGTCTCCGACGATGCCAGATCATGGATATTGCCAAACCAGAGCATGCTGGACCAGAGAAGTCGACTCTGCACTGTACATAGGCATTTTATAAATATGCTGGATGCTACTGACACTCCAAAAATGAAGACCTGGTTCTGTAACAGTCCTGTCCCATTAGAAAGCACAAGTATGTATGATGACAAGGTCTTACAGGTGTATGGAAATGTAAGTCTTTTAAACCCAGAACTGCAAAGCAATCCTGAAGGGGGGAGGAGGGAAAGGATTATAGAAGAGAGAGAGCATGCTGAACAATTTTTTGACATAAGAAAATAATACAAGTAAAATACTCTTCCTTTCTGCTCTTGACTCCACTAGAAATTAGATATCTGGTTTTATTAAATCAAGGTGATCCTGATCCTTAACTAGGGATGACAGGGTCAGTTGTTATGTGTGCAGGTAGGTGTGGGTGTCGGAGAGATCTTGAGTCAAATTGTGTAACTACATGTAATAACTTTCAGGAGACATTCTGGACTCTGGATCTGAGTCAGGTTGCAAGGATTTCTCCTGCATCAATAATTTGAATTAGAAATCCCGAGTTTTTATTATCCTGACTATAATTTTTTTCCAGTGGGGACACTTTTGCAAGATGTGGATCTCCCCTAGACAACAGAGGCATAGAGCATGTCTGTCCAAAAAGGGTACGAATATCCTGCAGGAGAGGCAACATTTAAATTCAGGCAAACATGGAATAACTCGGAGTCATCCTGATGGATTGAGGAGGAACAAGCTGGTCTCTTATAAATGGCCAATGGTGTAAACATGTGGGGGTGACTGGTAGTTGAGAGATAACAAAAAAAATTTTAATGAGGAAAAACTGAAAAACATGTTCCTTTGAGGTGGGGAGAAAGTAAGAGAAAAAGTAATTGGCAAAGGTGAGGTGCTGTTGTTTCGCTTGGACTTGTATAAAAAGTGGTAGAAAAGGAACTAGTGGTCAGTAGCCTCACAGAGAGGCGTGAGGTGGCCTCTGCACACGTGTGGCCAACCAAGGCACTGCTATCATAAATCTCAACTACATAAGATTGGCCATACTGGGTCAGACCAAAGGTCCATCTAGCCTAGTATCTTGTCTTCCAACAGTGGCCAATACCCGGATGCCCTAGAGGGAAGGAATACAACAGGTAATCCTCACGTGATCCCTCTCCTGTCACCCATTTCCAGACAAACAGAGGTTAGGGACATCATTCCTACCCATCTTGGCTAATAGCCATTGATGGACCTAACCACCATGAATCTATCTAGCTCTTTTTTGAACCCTGTTAAACTCCTAGTCTTCACAACATCCTCTGGCAAGGAGTTCCACAGGTTGACTGCGTGCTGAGTGAAGAACAACTTCCTTTTTAAACCTGCTGCCTATTAATTTCATTTGGTGATCCCTAGTTCTTATATTGTGGGAATAAGTAAATAACTTTTCCTTATTAATTTTTTCCATACCAGTCATGATTTTATAGACCTCTATCATATCCACCTTTAGGCTACATCTACACTACGAGTTTGTGCAGCAGAAAATATGCTAGGGACTCATTAGCATAAGTCGCAATCTCATTTGCATATTTTCTGCCGATCCATTTTTGCACTAGGGGTTTTTACGGAAAAACAAGTGATGTGGACGTTTCCTTTTTGTGCAAAATTGGTATACCTCCTTTTTTGAGGCTGCTGCTTATTAATTTCATTTGGTGACCCTGAGTTCTTACATTATTGGAACAAGTAAATAATTTTATCTTATTCACTTTTTCTACATCAGTCATGATTTTATAGACCTCTAGCATATCCTCCTTTAGGCTACGTCTAGACTGCATGCTTTTTTGGGATACAGTAATTCCTCATTTAACATGTGCCTGCTTAACACATTTTCACGATAACACAATTTTTTTTTTAGGGAACATTTTTTGAATTACACGACCGTCCCCGGAATAAAACGATTTCCCTAGCCGCCCCGTTGCCGGCGGCTACGCAGGGCTTCCCCCGCCTCCCTGCAAAGCGGCGGAGAGTTCACCACTTGCCGCGCCATTCCCTGCTGACTCCCCCTCGCCGGACGCCTTGCCCCCTCTCCTCCGCCCCCGCTTGTGGGCCGGCGGCTGGGTTTCCCCAGCCAGCCCATCATGGGTGGCTGCGTGGGGCTTACCCCACCTCCCTGCAAAGCGGCGGAGGGTTCGCCGCTCGCTGCGCCGTTCCCTGGCGACCCCACCACACCGGACGCAGTGCGGGTTCCAGCAGACCCGTCACAGGGGCACACTCCCAACCCAATCCCCCCCCCCTTCCCTTCCCCAAAGCCAAACACCTCCCCTCCCTGCTGTAACCCAGTCCCCTTTCTCCCCCAACCTTATGTCCCAGTCCCAACAGACACCACCGCTTGAAATGCAACCCCCCACCTTTTCCATTATTTTCAATGGGAAAATTGACCCCGCATAATACGTTTTCACTTAACACGATCATTTTCTGAAACATACCTATAGTGTTAAATGAGGAATTACTGTACTGGAGGTATCCAAGGAATGTGTCTGCTTTTTTTGATTTTTTTTTCGAAAGAACGGATGCGCTCTTTCGCCATCTCTGTAAACCTTGTTCTATGAGGCATAAGGGATGGCTCCTGGAGGATCTTGCGGAAAGGCATAAGGATCTTGCAGAAAACGGGGTTTTTGCACAAAAACAAAATGTGCATGCTACTTTTTTTCCCGCAAAAACCCTTTGCGCAAAAACGGCTTGCATACGTTATGCAAATGAGGCTCGGCAATATGCTAATCCACACCTCATTTGCATACTCACTGCCAGCAAAAACGGCAGTGTAGACGTAGCCGGAGACACGTGCGTTGCTCCAACAGCTACTGCTACCTAGAATTCTACCTTTCAGGTTGCACGGGTCAGAGCTTCCCACGAGCGGGAATATGCAGAGGACACTCAAAGGAGAATGTATATTTACAGAGTATTAAGACAGTGATACGGCTCTCTTTCTACTGTTGTGCCCAGACATACCTGGATTGCCTGTTACTGCTGTGGTCTCAATGGTTTTTCTAAGTTTAACCCCCAATTGTTCCATATTTATCATTCATCCTAATTTGTCTTCTTTGCTTTACCACTCTCATCCAAATTTTTTGAGGAGTATGTATGATAGAAATGGGAGAAAAAAAGAGTTTAATTTATTTTAAAGGGAGGAAAAGCTATTCTAGTTTCTCTTACACAAAAAATAAACCTTAATGAGAACAGAATCATTTTTATTTGCAGTAGTATCTTCCCTACTCAAAGTAACATGATGTAAATATGTAACATGATGTAGGTTATATCAGGGGTAACATCCCTCAAGTCAAATCAGGGGGGCACAGTGTTCAAGGATAGCTTGACATAACCAGTTTATTTTCATAGCAAACTGTATGCAGTCACACCATTACATATTACATATACATGAATGTAAAAATTGAAACAATTCATATTTTAGACCCATCAAGCTTTGCATTTCTGTCCTTATTAGATATCGCATTCCACCTGGCATCCAAGATCCATCCCAGGCACAGCTGTTCACAGCTTTATCATCAATTTAGCCAAGAAGATCCTGAATGACTTAGCAAGTTAGCGTCCGGAAAATACAGACGTAATAATGAAACATGAAAACCCACAAATGTATTTATCAGTATAACCCTTTCATCCGCCAATGCCAAAAATGTACCACATTATGCTCTAACATTTATCTACTGCGTAAGTGTTTATCCTTCTGCATTTGTTTTTTTGTTCACAGATGTCTTAATATTTTATTCCTATTTATATCTGACACTTTGTTTTTGTAGGCTCAAGACCATCTCTGCTACACAATGTGTAAGTTACACTTCTACCTTTGACGCTGGAGAATTCACTGTCACAACAGGCCAAGGTAGAAATATAAATATTTCAAACTTGAATAAGAGATACCTATTCTCAGTTCTATCACCTTGAGAATTAATAGTACAGTAAATAAAACTCCCAGCAAGTATTAAATAATTTAAAAATTTAGAAGGAAATCCGACAGCACACCATCTAAAAAGACCCTCCCCCTCTCTCCATTCTGGGATGCACATAATCAGCTTTCTCCAAAACCCCAAACCAAACAGATGTCAAATCTATCCTATCTGACAGGAAACAGTCAGTCAAGTTAATATTTTAGTGTCCAAAGTTAACAAAAATGTGATTTTCATTGTTGGCCTGAAATATACCTGTCCAGGATGGTAGTAGGGTCTTCCTTACGCTCTCTCATGAAGTGCTGTAGATGGATTCTTTATTCTACTCATGTCACTCTAAATAGTGCGCTGAGGCAATTGTATCTAAGTCACAGTTCATTGCGTGGTATCCATTTGATGTTATTTATCTAACCTTCTCTAACTGCTGCTCAGATTTTACCTATTTCGAGCAGGAGTACAAGGGTACAGAAACACGAAATTTGCTTGATTGGATGGCTGCATATTTTCATTCCAGTTTGGAATGAAACACACAAAGATAATGCTGCCCTCCATCTTAACAAAAAAGAAAAAAAGAAAGAAAAAAAAAAAGAGAGAGAAAGACAAGAGAAACCTTAAAGAAATGGTGGGCAACCTGCGGCCTATGCAGCCCACTGAGTTTCCACCTGTGCTCTGCACACCATCACCACCCCGTCTACTCCATTCCCCATGCATCTCATATGCACTGGGGCCCTACACTTCCTACTCCTCTCCCTACCACCTTCCCTCCCAGCATTCTTGAAACCCCATGAATCCACTGATTCATACTCTGCCCCTTCTCCTCCTCCACCCTCCCTCCCAGACCTTGAATGCCGCGAATCAGCTGATTCATGAGGCTCCAAAAGTGCTGGGAAAGAGGAGGAGGAGGAGAAAGTGTGGGGCTCCAGTGCATGAGAGGCATGGGGAAAGGGAGCAGAGAGGGGGGTCAAACCCCAGTAGGCCGTGGGCCACAGACTGCCCACCACTGTGGCTCACTGAGACGAAGGAGGGCCACTCATGTGGCCCATTCACTAGTTGCCCATTCCTTGCCCTAAAGTGAAGAATGATAGACATCCTGATTCATACAGAGCAGTGGCTCTCAAGCTATTTACCACATTCTGTGTGTTATGTGGGTCCCAGCCACACAAAAAATACACATATCACTTGTATGGCCCTGAGGATATCACATGGACCACAGCTGCATGCTGAGTGGGTTGCAAGTGGCCTGTGGGTTGGAGGTGGAGAAACGCTGGTCTAGAGAAAAGCCTTCTAATCTTTACTAGCTACAAAACTGAAAAGCTTCTCAACTCTAACTATATATTAAAAGTTGTAAAAGGTATATCCGAACAAGAAGCACAGTAGAGCTTTGGAAGTCTGACAGAAGTTCAAGGAAGGACAGAAGACTCCAAATAATCCTTCAAATTGTTTGATCTTTGATGCCAACAACCAGTGACTCAAGGGAACATAGGCCCCTCTGTTTTAGACTGTAATATCTGTGCAAAGATTTATTCTTACCACAAAAATCCCTATTTTAAGTAAACCTGCCTTTTATCTCAGTGAAGTGGAGTCACTAATAAATAGGCAGTAATTTTCTTGGGAACAGGACTTGTTCATAGAAATGCAACTGTTACTTTATGGATTTAAGCCAAAGTCTACCAAGTCAATTTCAAAAACTTCAGCTGGTTTGAGAAGACTATAGATCAGGCCCTACAAGAATCAGCATATTGTAAAGTAGCCGAGAGGCAACTAAACCCAGGTTTAGTCAAAGTTTCACACCCACAGAAGAGACTTCAGAGCTATAGTTCCCACATCCCTCACACAAGTATGTCCTTCCAATAGTTAGTATTTTTTATGTGTGTGTGATTTAAAAAAAATGCTGCATGCTGTACATACTATACTTTCAGCTATAAAGGGAACCATAACTCAGATCCCTGGCTTGTTGGTGTGTAAAACAGAGTGGATACAATTGATTTTTTAAAATTTAAAATAAATACTTTTTTAAAAAAATAAACATTTAACATTTAGTTTTGAGTTACAACTTCAATATAACCTATTAAATATTGTATATTGAATTTTACCACAACCTTAATATAACCTATTAAATATTGATTTAAATTTAAATGATTTAAGTGGTACATGTTTTCTCCTAAAGCTTTCAGAGTCAAAGCAACTAAATTGTGGAAGTCACTTGCTAAGCTCCTAGACTACAGTATGCTGAAGTGCTAAATCAGCTTTTGACAGCAATAGCATATTCTACAGGTGTAGAGACAATATCTTTATTATAGTTTACTCAACTAATTCTGTTCAATAACTATATTGTTCAAAATTAAACTGATTGAGAGTTGAAAAAGCATGGAAGCTTGTTTACTTCTTCTAATCTATGAATATAAACTAGCTGTGAAAGATAATCCCTTACAGCTCTAAAATCTTGAGGGACGTGGCAACCAGTAACAATTAGTTCAATTCACGGTAATTTAACTTTCTATAAAAACTTCAGTTAGCTTTAAATGCAAATATATATTTTGTTAAAAAGCTTCAGAGGGGCAGCTGAGTTAGTCTGTAACAGGAAAAACTTAAAAAACAACAAATAGTTGAATAGCACCTTAAAGACTAACAAAACATATATATGGTATCATAAGCTTTGGTTTAGAAGGATAATGAGCTTTTAACCTTAAAAAAAAATCCCAATATACTTTAAAAACTACCCTCCTGTAGCATCTACATATCCACACTAGTTCAGTAGATTCACTCTATATATGCATTAAGCATGACTGTATGCTGCATTTGTACAGCGTATTCCCATGTTTGGTAAATATTTCTCCACACTCCTCTTCGCTTCCCATAAACTTAAAGCATGCATTTCTCATTGAAAACTACACATTTACAAAGCTGGAACATTGTTGTTTACACTAAAGATAATATAGGTTTTCAACCTGAGCTCTACAAGCCCCTAGAAACCTACCGTTTCTAAGATTTCAAAAGGGGTCTGCACTTCCATTTGAAATTTTTTGGGATCCACAAAAAAAAGTTTTCAAAAATGTCCTAAAACCAATTTAGATGTTTATGTGATTGATTGATTGATTGATTGATTAAAAGGGTTTAAAATCTCCCTCCTCCCCCCCCCCCGACCCTGAACAAGTAGTAGATTTGAGGAAGCTCATTATCCTTCTAAATGATTGTCTATGGTCAGCCAGACGGGCTGTAAACTTACAGCACACTGACATCCCAAGCACTCGTTTGCCATGTGGACTCTATTGCCAAAGTGACAGTTCCAAGGTGAATGCTGCCATCACAGACCTTTAATCAAAAAATGTTGAGGGGCACTTTGACCTGTGCTTATTTGAAACAGCAGAAGATCAAATAACTCTATAGAAACTGTTAGTGAATGGCAGCAGGGTCCACACGGCCACTTAGTGCATGGCAAACTAAATCAGGTGCAGAATGCTCTAGTTTGCTCTGCACTAAGTGGTCATATAGACAAGACCTGAAACAGATAAACTGAGTGCTAAGGAGCTTGTCAGGCTTTAAGTCATGACCCAACAAGCAGAAGTCTTGTCTACTTTGCACAGACACTGAAAAGTCTCTTGGGACTTCGAGGGTTTGCCCTGATGTTCTGGGTGAATAGTTTATCTTTCCCCTACCACTCTTACACTTTGTGACCCATCGGCTATTGCTACAGCTCCAAAGGTGGTAATGTTTTATTAATGCTACAAGAGGGTAGTTTTTAAAGTATTTTGGTATTTTTTTTTTAATTAAGGGTCTGTGATGGGAGCATTCACCTTGAGTGCCTCCTACAGGCTGAGTGTGGTACTGTAAAATCTTTTCCCTCTACCAGGCACCCCCTGTAAACCTGTAGGTTGGCTGACCTCACTACATGGATTTTCAGTGATTCAGTCCTCCAGCCAAGTCACACAGTCAAACGGATGAATGCCTTTCAGAATAGGGAAAGTCAAACAGCCCACACCAGGGTCTTCAGTCCCACTGTTAGGCCCTTTAAATACCGATCTTCATTCTGCCTTCTAAAGGAGCTTTGTCCCCTTCTTGGGACTTAGGCCACTTTGCTAGTGGCCAATGGAGGAAACCCAGACTCACCCTCAACTCCAGGTTCCAACCCAGAACCTTGCATGCAGCAGCCATGTACTGCTTCCTTTAATTAGTTAAGGACATAAGAACAGCTATACTGGGTCAGACAAAGAGTCCATCTAGACCAATCTCCTGTCTTCCAACAGTGGCCAATGCCTGATGCTCAAGAGGGAATCATCAAGTGATCCATTCACTACTGCCCATTCACAGCTTCTGGCAAACATCTGCTCATCCTGGCTAGCAACCATTGATAAATTTATCCTCCATGAATTCATTATCTATTTCTTTTTTGAGCCCTTCAAAACATCCTTTGGCAAATAGTTCCACAGGTTGATTGTGTGTTGTGTGAAGAAATACTTCCTTTTGTTTTAAACCTACTGCCTATTAATTTCATTGGGTGACCCCCTGGTTCTTGCATTATGAGAAGCAATAGATAATACTACTGTATTTACTTTCTCCACACCAGTCATGATTTCATATTTCCCCTCGTCTCTTATCCAAGCTGAAAAGTCCTAGTCTTATTAGTCTCTCCTCCTATGGAAGCCATTCCAAACCCCTATTCATTTTTGTTTCCCTTTTCTGTACTTTTTCTATTTCCAATATATCTTTTTTGAGATGGGGCGACCATATCTGCATGCAATACTGAAGATGAGGCTGTACCATGGATTTGTATAGAGGTGATATGATATTTGTCTTCTGCCCCCTTCCCCTACAATTCCCAACATTTTGCTTGCTTCCCCCCCCCCCCCCCCCAATGCAACATGTTTTAATGGTTCTCAACTAATGAGAAGTACCCTTTCTGGGAAAATAACCAAATACAGGGGCAAAACAAGATTTCAACCCAGATTTTCTGCTTGCTGAATGAAATCAGTCTACAGAGGATGGCCACGACCTCCCCTCCCCCAACGTGTGGAAGTCAAAGCCCCGCCCACCATCTACACTCCAATAGATCTGCTGTGGGCCTCATGCAAGGAAGGGAGGGGAGGGAAAAGCTGCGGAGTGAGTAATATCCCTATCCCTTTGCTCACACCTTGCTGGATATACCCACCTAGAAGGGGTGTTGCTGAGATGGCACCTGCTTTGGGATTCACCTGGGAGAGGAGCAGTGCTCACAGACTTGGCTACCCCAAGGGCAGGCAGGAAGCACCTGCTGCCATAGCACAGGGACTTCAGGAAGTACCCACTGGGGGTCAGACCCTGGCTATTACAGGAGCAGCTAAGCCCACTGAGGACCTGTCCTGTCCCATCCCTCCCCCCCACCAGGTGAGGACCACTTGCCCAGGATCTCAGGGAGTTGGCAGAAGTTACTGCTGCATTCCCTGGGCCTCTTCCCACCTGGTCCCTTTACCCTCACCTATTACCTTAGGGCTGACCTCGTCAGGCCCTTTCATTCCCAGGTCTAGTAAATGCAGCCAGTTGAGCTCCTTAGACGAGAGAAAAGCACCATTCCTGCTCCCCGCTCCCAGCCAGGAACTGGCCAGCTAAAGCCTTGCAGCTGCTTTTATCTGAACCTGCTGGGCTCTGACTGGATGCTCCTACAAAGCTTCTCCAGGAATGGGAGGACCCATCTCTGCTGTTCCTTCCTGGGGCAGGGTACAGTAATACCCCAGCAATTCCAGCAGGGATCCACAAAAGGCCAGGTACATCCCATCACAAAGTCATACATACAGTCACATGATTATAAATGACACTGCTGACATTAACATAAGGCTGCAACATTTACTATATAGCTTGAGATTAAACTGTAATCATCTGCATTTCCCATCAACTTATTTGTATTCCCTAGACTCATATGCAGCATGTAATATTTTAAGAGACAAAGCACACACCATGGAAGACAAAAAAGTTATCAATATCACTATTATTGCTGTCCATTTTAAGACCTAAATTCATACAGCTGCTTTTAGTTTCATGAACATGCGAACTCTTGAAGGATTAGAAATATAATGAAAGTAGATATTTTATAAACACATACCTATGATGGAATCCCTTCGGAAAACATCTCTATCAAAAATGTAAAATGACAGGTGACGAAAACTCCGAGGAATTTCACAGTAAAAGTCTTCTCCATAGAAGGGGCTAGGGAAATAAGAAGAGTTAGCATTGGTATCTCATAGTAGCAAGATTGTAATTTATACCCTGAATGTTGACTACACTTGCCTTTGTTGCCTTTGTACACTGAGGTACAGCTTCAGGCACTATACCACTTTGATTTATTTCATATTATGAGGGCATGGGATTGGACTCGATGACTCTCGAGGTCCCTTCCAGTCCTAGTATTCTATGATTCTATGATGATATTATATTAAAAAGGCCCTGAAACAAAATTTTCCAGCACATGAAAAAAAAATATATTAACAATAATAGAAAATAATAGAACACTTGTACCTAATGGCCCAATCAAGGTTCAGTGCCCCATTACAGTAGGCACATAGGGTGTATCTAGACTACGTTAGACTTTTGAAAGAGGATATGCAAATTCCGCAGGATTTCGAAAGCGGCACTTTCTAAAGTGAAAGTAATTAAGACGCGGTTTTGTCGGTGAACCCTCCTGTTTGTCAACAAGTCACGTAAACCTCATTTTTAAAGGAAAAGCAGCTTGTCGACAAACGGGAGGGTTCGCCGACAAAACCATGTCTTAATTACTTTCACTTTCGAAAGTGCCGCTTTCTAAAATAACAATGCGAGCTTCTACACAGCAATTCTGTTATTTTGAAATAAATTTGAAATAATGGATGGCTTATTCCAACTTCTGTAAACCTCATTCCACAAGGAATACCACTTATTCCAAAATAGCTATTTTGGAACAACAGTAGTGTGGACACTCCACTGCTGCTATTTTGAAATAGCTCCTCCCCAGGGCCATTCAAAGTCATTACTCCCCAGTGCCTCCTGGGGCTCTAATTCGAGGTAGCATGTCCACATTAGGGAAGCCTGCCTCAGACTAATTTGGAGGCTTCCCTGTAGTGTAGACGTGCTATTTTGAAACACGCTATTTTGGAGCATTTCTTCTGGAATAGCACATTTTGAAGTAAGCGTGCAGTGTAGATGTACCTATCGTTTGGTCAAATTCAATAATGGATAAAAATTAATTTTAACGTTAAAGTCTGTTTAGACTTAAGTAGCTTCCTTTGAATCCTACTAGTTTAAACAAAGAAACACCTCAGAATTTTAACAGCAACCCTTTCAATTTTCTTCTAACCAGTTATACGGTTAAAGAATTGTGCATAAGAAGTGCAAGCATCTATCAAATATTATTTGTGCAGTGACAGGTCTATCGTATTACGACAGATTTTTCACCCGGAGTCACTTAAACGCCATCCGCCCATTCAAATCTACCGAAGCATGAGTCATACTGACAGATGCAGCAAGCACTGCAGATGTAGACTTAAAAATAAATCACTAATTCTAATTAATAGGCTGAAAGCCAGTAGTTTTTCTCTTTAAACAGACCTCTCTATTGTCCTGGTTCAGCACAAGACTAGGAGACAGATTCATTAAAGTGACAGTATTAAAAAAACAACCCTTCCACAGCATTATGTTAAAGATTAAATACGCATCTGGACTTATTATTAGTTCCTTACATTAACTTTCAATTTTTCTTGCATTTTATCAGCATATGTCACTCTCTTGGCTCTGTCAGGACCCCGCAACAGACATACATTGCTCCTATTATATGCAGCAAAAGCATTTTAGGGCATTGCACACTTCTTTTGTTCACACTGCTTCCTAGAACAAAATAAATTCTTAATGGGTGTCTATACTTTCTACATAGAGTTTTGGTCTCCCTCCCAGACCCCGTTCTCCCTCCTGCACCCCAATCTTCCTTCTTCCAAGCTCCCTTCTGCACCCAACCTCCATCCTAGACCCTGGAATTCCTCCATTAATATCCTGGAAGAATGCGGCCCTTGAACACTTTCCAAAATCTTGGCATGCCCTCCCCCCCATCAAAAATTACCTTCTGACAAAGTTTACAATGTGTACTTGCTGCATTGGCACTTTTTCTTGTTAGCAATGACAACATGCCTATTGTAACTTTGGCCTGTTTTTTTTTTTATGAAGGAATCTTATTTGATCATTAGGAGTGTGATATTGTTTTTACAGATATAAAACTTGAAATGTTGCACTAGCACTAACTTTTCTATCAAACTAAGCATTATGAACAGCTATCCTAACAGAATGGTTCCTAAGGGAGCATAAGGTCGTATACCTGCAGACACTTACACAGTTGACCTCAACAGGCTTACTCACGCGCACCAAGTTAACCACGTATGACAGAATTAGCATGACCAATGTCTAAGCATTAAAGTATCTAAGTTTCTTTGTAGCAATTCTGCTTGCTTTTTCTAGATCTGCTAGTTTATCTATCCATAAAGTTTGTCCCTTTCTTCCACATAATAGTCTGCATAACAAAAAGATGCTAAAGAGATGATACTTAGTAAACTGTTGATTATATACCCATATCTGCCTTACAATTCCCAGATTACTGTGCCACCTGAAAGCCTGAGAGGTACAAATGTACCTAACAGTCTTTTCCCATAGTTACTGAACAGACCTTAAATTCAGATTAGCATTTGATACGTGTAAATGTAGGGACAGCAATTAGCCCCTACAACAGACCTCCAAATGGAGCAGCTCAACCACCATGATTTGAAGTGCACTGACCATTTCTGGTGAGTAGCCCACAGAATGAAAAGTCTTTTAAAACCCATTTCCAATATAGGATATTGGAAAAGATCATAATGAAAGGGAGAAATGCAAAGGAAATGCAACAAATGGTTTGGTAGCACTTTATAGACTACATTAGCTACATTATAACCAAATCCTGCTTCCACTACTGGACATGAGACTCACTTGCATGAGCAGTCCCATTGAACTCATTCATATGCGCTACAGTAAGCATTATTCTCACTAGTGTTTGCAGTCTAGGGCCCTTATTTTGTATGTTAGAAAACTCAGTGCCGTGCTTTCTTGGGTGTGGCTTTTGCAGATAGTTTTTTTTTTTTTTTTACAATATACTACTCCAATACATCTAGTTAGTATCTTTTCCCTATGTTGCACTATTAATTCATACAAGTAAGCACATTGCTTACACACTGCCCTTATTTCCCAACTGATAATTCAGAAGCTAAACTTTAACTGCAAGAAAATGCACATTACATCTAATCTGATTTCCCCCTTCCTTTTGAGTAGTAGGGTGGCCTTGCAAAAACAATATCTTCTTTCTGAAGGAATCAAAAGGAACTACGCAACTGCTGTCAGCTTCCACTTATATTGCAAGCTTATCCTTCTTGTATCTCGTCAAACAGTGTCCACTTTGTCTCAAGCCTGTATCTGAGGAGCAATAGGTCATACCATTCAAACCCCATGATTTATTTCCCAAGCCAAATTGTCTTGAGCATCAGCCTAAGGGCTCCAGAATCCTCGTGCCAAAAAAACAAAAATTGCCTCCCCAAAACAAAAAGGCAGTCCACCCTGCTTGCTGTGCTGAATGCTTTTATTTTATATAGAAATTAGTAAGTGAGCAGCATCAAGTTACATGGCCCACAGGAGACTGACAAAGACTTTAAGAACAAATACCAGAATTAGCCCAACTGAAAATTCAGAGATTTTTCAGAATTTAATGAGTTCAACTTGAACTTTCAATTAAAAAAAAAATCCCTGGTAGATAAAACCTACTTTCTCATTAGAAGACTGAATTTGGCAAAGAAAAGGGTGGAAGAAAAAAAGAGGGAGAGAGGACTTAGTTTTTGATCATCAGAATAAGCACTTCCTTTTGTACATGTTGATGCTTCAAGTATCAAAATAGCTTCTGATTCTTTAAGTCTTGCAATGACAACTAAGAGGATGGGGCTGTTGGAAACATTGCATACCCTCCATTTGCGCTCCTTTTTAAAAATCTTTTAGCATGGGATATTGATTCTATATTTGTTTTAATTCAACTTACCTTGAGTTTTACTGTCAAGTGTCCCAGATACTATGATAGACTTGCATTACATATATAGAACTATAGAGCTTCTGAGTCCCTAAACTGCCACATCTAGCATTGACAGTAACTACTCCATAACTAAGGGTGAAGATAATGTGTGTGTCATAAGCAGATTCATTCTGAATACATCTCAGTTGTCATCCCTCTCGTTTCCCCACATCTGATATTGAAATTTCACACGTCAATATCAAATGTTGGAGAAAAGTGGTGGCAAAGAAATCATCAGTGCATGATCTGGGCATGCAATGGGAATCTACTGGGAGGAGGAAGAGTGATTTTGAGGCAGGCAGTATACTTGGGCAGGGAGTGAAAGGGGGAAAATGACAGGAGGCTTAGAGGGCATGGAGAAAGATAAGGAAAGGCAGAGGCTGTTACAACACTTAAAGACGACATATTGTATCTTATAAATCCCAAAGTTTTTGATCTTGAGAAAAGCTCCCCTCTCTCAATCATCTTCTACTCCATAGAACACCCAGATTTCATCATCTTCCCTTTCCCTCCCGCCCACTGACTTGCTAAACCTCACAGAAACATAGCCAATTGCTAGGCTTCATCACAGAACAGCAGGACTCCTTTTGGCAGACCTTTTATGCCAGCCTGATTCAGCAAGGTACTTATGCATGTGCCTAAGCACTTTCTTCAGGTGGTGACTTAACCTTTTCCAGTGAGTAACAGCAATGTCATAAAAAAAAACTTCGTTTTCAAAGAAATGCAGCATGAATTTTCTTAAAATTTATAGCTAACAATGGAGGAATATTATTTTCCTCAAAAAAGTCTGATGAAAGCTCATGATATAATATAGTTGTTAGCCTCCAAAGTGCCACAGGACTGATCTTATTTTTTTAGTTCCCAAATGTGAATTTGTCTGGAAATAATAAAGGAATCCTTCCTGTCCTCTTCTAAATGCTACTTCACTCATTCCACATCCAACTCAATGTAGACAGGCTTCCTATGCAAGAGCACATTTCTGATTATCACCTACAGTATTCATTTTTTATTTTGTCCTATGCCAGGTATCTGTTTTTGGGTTGGGTTTTTTTTTTTAATCAGAATGGCCAGCCAAAAAGGTACCCTGGTGGCTCCTGTCAGCACAACTGACTGGTCTGCTAAAAAAGTCTGGTTAGTGACAGTGGCCAGTTCCATGTGGCTCCCGGAAGTGGTCAATATGTCCCGCCACCTCCTAGGTGGAGGGGTAGCTGGAGAGCTCCATGTCCTGCCCCTGCCCCAGATTCTACCCCAAGCGCTGGCTCTGCAACTCCTATTGGCTGAAACTATTGGCTGGGAGCTGTGGGGATGTGCCTGGGGGCAGAGGCAATGAGAAGAGCCTCTGGCCACCTGGGAGTCTAAGGGTCAAAGGGACATATTGCCACTTCTTGGGAGCCATTGATGTAACCACCACCCAGAGCCCACACCCCTCCTGCAACCCAACCCCCTCTCCCAGCCCTGAGCCCCCTCCTGCACTCAAGCCCCCTTGTCCCACCTCAGAGTCCACATCCCCAGACAGAGACCTCACCCCCTCCTGCAAATCCATCCTGGAACCCCCACCCCCACCCCAAACGCATCATTCCCCAGCCCCACTCCAGAGTCCTCATCGCCAGCCTCACCCCCACCCCCACCCCCTGCCCCAGCCCAATTAAAATGAGCAAGTGAGTGAGGCTAGGGGAGAGCGAGTGGGAAGCACAGTCTCAGAGAAGGGGCAGGACAAGGGTATTCAGTTTTCTGCACTCAGGAAGTTGGCAACTCTACTAAGCATATGTTTTTTGCAAATTCTAGAGGGGAAATGCTAAGAAGCTGAACTGGAGATGGGATGGGGCAGTCAGGTGGAGTGAGTTTAAGCAATATATAATTCTATAGGAATTTTCAGATTCGAGGTTTTTAAGATGCGGGATTTTGTAATTACTTTTTGGTGTTAGCTAGGCTCCACAGAACCATGTTCAACCTAAACTGTTAAAAAAAAAGTTTTGTTTCAAAAATATCTATTAAATTATCACCACAATCAATGTTAAGTGAAGGGGCAAGAGTTTACAAACTGAATCACACAGACTAGAACATCTTCTTCAGTTTCAAATAATGTTGCAAAACCAGCACTTATTTCTCAACAGTTGGGTTTGCAAAAACAGTCTTGTTCTCATTTTGGCACTGATAGTTCAGTGGATGAAGTGAAAGAGTTGCAACATGAATAATAATGAAACTGCCCAAACCAAACCTCTTTGTATATACGATTTTTCTTCTTCTTTTGTATTTGAAAGTAAGGACCATTAATATTCCAGAGACCTCTGCATCCTCTGACTATTCCAACTTGTTTAGAAATACTGGATTGATCCTGCTGCATGAACTGTAGACCCAAGCACACATAACAGCGGGAGTTGGAAGAAAAATAAATAGGCTGAATGAGTCTACAAAAGGGTACTTGCCTGTTTCTGAAACTCAGCATTTGGCCTGTAAAGTGTGCATACATATTCTGCAACATTTCATTAAAAGAATGAGGAGGGGGGAAAAAAGGACTCTTCAGAATATTTACTTAATACAGATAACAAGGGAATTGGGTGAATTCAAATTCTGATACAGTTTGTGCCTGCTGATATAGAGCTATAAAGGAAGGATAGACAAGGTGAGATTCTGTAGGAGGAGCCAAAAGACGCAAAGGGTGCTGGGAATCTAAAACCTCTCATGCTAGAGCTGAAACTCAGAATTTTGGCAGAGTATATATAACTGGAAGCATATGGTACATAAGAAATACACCTAAACCAAGCATGCATACACACACACACTTAAGCCATTGTGAAAGTACAGCTCCTGTTCTAATATCCAGCCACTGGGCATAAGCTGTTTTTTCTCATAAGTAATTGGGATGAAGGAGCTGATTGATAGCACTGCATCATGGATTCAAGCACAAATATACACATCAACAAAATTGGGAAGTTATTACAGTGCTAACTACACTCAATCTAGGGTTGGGAGATTTTAGTAATAGATACAGACTCACCTGTCCCTGGTCTTCCCTAGGGAGTTATTTCAAAACAACTCCCCTTATTTAAAAAAAAAAAAACCGAGTAGAGCATCCACACTACCAAGCCAGTTATTTCGAAATAACAGGCTGGTTATTTCAAAACAATTCCTCTTTTCATGAGGAATAGCACTTATTTTGAAATTGCTATTTCAAAATAGCGTAAGTGTGGACACTCAGCTGATGCTATGTCAAAAAGATTGGTCTCCAGAGGCCTCTCACAGCTGCACTTGTGGCCGCTCTGGCCACACCTGACAACTCCACTGCTCTCTTTTTCCTTCAGAGCTTAAAGCTGTAGGCAGAAGGGAAAGGACGTGTGCCATGAGGAGAACTTTGCCAGCCCCGTGCTACATAGCACCCATCTCATGAGTCACGGCCGATCCCAGTGCTCCGAGCCCCCCATAGCTCTCCCTGCACTCCCACAGCACCTCTTGGCTGCCACTGGCCAGGAACGAAAGAGGGCAATGACCTGGACTGGTGCGGAGTGCTACCAGAGGCTTTAAATCCGATGCAGGCTCCAATCAGTGTGGACACACTATCTCAAAATAAGTCTGAGCTATTTCGATGGCACCTTGTAGTGTGGACGTGCTATTTCAAAATTATTATTTTGGGAATTATTATTTCAAAATAAAAATTTCCTAGTGTAGAAAAAAAACAGTAGCATGGTGTTTCTCTAAGATTATTCCAGGCTATTTTACATACTGCCTCAGTCCCATTTTTCCCTAAAACTTCCTCAGCCTGTGCTTTTACTGCTTTTATTCTGTGTGGGTGTCTGTTACCCTTATAGTGCCACCCTGCCAGCTTTGAACCCTATCTACTGACATGCCACCAGACACCAAAAATCCTCCCTTTCACAAGGTCACTAGAACAGGCCTTTCTTATCCATCAAATTGTCTCTCCTCTCCCAGATAGAAATACCCGTGTCTCATGGGATACCCAACCTCTATCTGTACCCCTGTGACAAATTGGAATGCAAATTACATATGTTTACTTTGCACCTTTGAATCTCTCAGGTGCTTAATAAAAGTCTATAAAAATACTGGTAGTTACTACATGGACAGCTTTCAGTACAGATACATATTCTCATTTGTAAATATCTCAGAGCCTTAATGTCCACCACTCCTCTTCCCACTGCCCTGCTTCCCTTCCTGGCATTCTGTACAGCTGTGTTATATCTCTCCCCCAGAGTCTTGTTCATTTCCTGCCCTAATAATCTCGCATGGGCAGCCTCATTTGCCCCAAGCTCCTCTGCCTATACAGCCCCACTCCCCATATGCCCCATTACCACATAAAGCCTCGAAGTGTTGATGCACATCAATGTTAGATTCATCAATGATGATACATATCAGTGTTTAAAAGCAAAATATGGTAAGTGAGTACGGGGCATAGTGAGGGCACACTGTATGTGTGGGGAGAGGGTTACATGGAGGAGTGAGGCTATTGTGGGAATTACAGTGAATCACACAGAAAGAGAAACCACTCTTTAAGTGCTGCTTATGCCATTCAGTTTAAAACCTCCTTCCCCTTGGCCATTGTGCTGGACAGAGCTGGCATTTCACAGGGGCAGGCTGGCAGCACTGCGACATGTAGGGAGCTGATGTATCCAAGTAATTCCCTCAGCTAATCTTGGTGTATGTCCCAAAATGATTAGGGGGCTGGAGCATACGACCTATGAGGAGAGGCTGAGGGAGTTGGGTCTGTTTAGTCTGCAGAAGCGAAGAGTGAGGGGGGATTTGATAGCAGCCTTCAACTTCCTGAAGGGAGGTTCCAAAGAGGATGGAGAAAGGCTGTTCTCAGTAGTGACAGATGGCAGAACAAGGAGCAATGGTCTTAAATTGTGGTGGGAGAGGTCCAGGTTGGATATTACGAAAACTATTTCACTAGGAGAGTGGTGAAACACTGGAATGGGTTACCTAGGGAAGTAGTGGAGTCTCCATCCCTAGAGGTATTTAAGTCTTGGCTTGACAAAGCCCTGACTGGGTTGATTAATTGGGATTGGCCCTGCCTAGAGCAGGGGGCTGGACTTGATGACCTCCTGAGGTCTCTTTCAGCTCTATGGTTCTATGATTCTATAAGTGGAACAACTATGTATTTAAAAATTGAGAAGTGGCTTGTGTCCAATACATCTGAATGCGAGAGAGAAGTTTGGAGTTTGTGGTTAGTTAGCTAGAGGAACACAAATAAATGTGAGGAAAACAGTAATTTTTTTAAAGCAAGCACTTTAAGAAGATATCAGCAAGCATTAAATATTGTATTAAAAATTAAGGTGTCTACATGGTTGGTTAGTGCACAGCAAGCCAAGGTTGAAACCTTCTATGTGATAGCCTATTGCATGCTATCTGGCATGGGCATGGTACATTGTGGACACTGCTACTCCTCAGTGTACTCTCCCTAAACACACTGCCTGGCCCCACCATGCCCTGTATTCAGTTAGCATGTTTTGCTTTTAAACACAGATATATCTCATTATTGATGGATCTAACACTGATGCGTATCAACGCATGAAGTGGAAACTGCTACTGTACACTACAAGTTCAATAATGTGCTTTGACAAGCTGTTGCTCCAAACATTATGGAGAAACCTTTAAACAGAACAGTTAACTCTTTGCAAGAAGGAATTTATCAAATTTGGTAATTAAGTTCAGTTGGCAAAGCGTGAAACAAAGCAACTTATATTAAGTGCAACATAGCCTTAAACTAGAGAGTTTCTGCTGACTTCTCCTTAATATTGTGGTCTTGCAGTAGAGACCTATAATTAAGGTTGCATCAGTATTTTCTGTTTTACAGGGTCAGTTCCTCAGTATTGTCATATTTTTCCAAAAAGAAGATAAACGAAGACTGCAAGGGCAATGTCCACTCGACTTTTCAACCTTAACTATGTAACTCCTAATTTTGATGTTTTTAATAGTTTATTGATGACAGCAACCATAATTAACATTCAACTAAGTCTTTTGTGTCTGAATATGTATTATACATACACACAAATCCAAGTATTATGTGGTGGGCTCTTTCCCTACCTGCCAAAGTCTAGAGAGAGTAGATTCAAGGCCCAGGTGGTTTATTTTCTCTTACATTCAGTCTTTCCCCAGGATATGAAAAGTTCCTATCAAGTAGTAAGGAGCACTATAGGATCATGGAGCCAAGATGCTTGATCCATTTCTCTGAAGCACACCAATCATTTAACATTTTCCACACTGCTCTGTCTTTTCTGGCATCCTTGAAACAAATTTAGAAATGTCATATTCCCTTTACCAAAGATTTGAGAAGCTGCCTTGATTTTCCTGTTGCGGCTGATACTGTCCTTTAAGTAAATGGAGACATCTGATGCAAGCAAAGGCAAAATCAATCTTAAATCCAACAAAATTGAAAGTAGAGTCTCTATCTGGCTAGGTGTGGCCGGGAGATCTAGGGGGATGCCATTGTTAGGCCACATCTTCCAGGAAGATTGATGCGGTGGTAGTCAATGTTCTGGAGTTCGATTTAGTGGGTCTAGGAAAGACCCACTAAACTGAACGCTGAAGGTGCCCCCATCAATGCTAGTACTCCTTGAATTGTGTGGAGTAAGGAGTCAGTGGGGGGAAATGTTTGCTCCCACTGATCTCCTGCTGTGGACATAGCACCAAAGTTCAAATTAAGGTATGTCAGCTCCAGCTATGCAATTAAGGTAGCTGGACTTACACATCTTAATTGGAACTTCCGCATAAGTATAGGCGTGGCCTTAGAGAGTGAGCCCAGCCTAGCTGTTACCCTGGAGCTTGACTCTCAGAAGTGGAGGTCTCTGCCTTTGATGTTGCCCAGCTCAGCTAGTTTAGAGCTCACTTCTAAAATGCACTCTTTCTGCATTTTCTAAGGACAGAATGCCCCCCCGCCCCCAGCACTCCTGGTTTCAGCCTGCTACCTTGTGAAAAAGCAAACTAGATGTTGGAAGAAAATGAGACAGAGGTGAAGGGGTCTGAAGCCTCTAACCTCAGCTCACTACCCCTCTGGAGCAACACCAACCAGGCTTGGTGCTCTTTTGGGACTGGATCCAGCTCTTGTCATTGAGCCGGTCAACTGGTGGCAAAGAAACCAAACAAAGCCATGAGGCAAGGGTCCTGGGCTGCCATGCTCTGAGCAGCTGCGTGTGCTGCAATGCTGCGGGTCTGGTGACATGCAGTGATTCTAGGACATGTACCCTGAAGGTCTTGTGAGGAGGGAGCTCTATAAGGAAAGGGCCCAGCAGCTAGGGGCCCAGCCCTGTCCCCTAGGGAACCCTGAATGCCCCCGGACTTCTAACCTACCTTCTCCCTTAGTGACAAGGAGAGCATAGTAGGAAGGGCAAATCCAGAGGGAACTGCACCTTGCATGATGCAGAAACTCTCCCCAAGTCCCCTAACACTGCTCTGTTGATATGAAGCATTGTCCCAAGCCCTCCAATCAGTCCTCCTAGGGCAAGTCTGGACCTCCTGTCCTGTGATGCAGCTGGATCAGTGCTGGCCATGATTGCATAGGTGCATTACAACAGCAGCCGTGGCCAGTTTGCCCCTGGGTCACTGGGGCGTGTGGTCAGAGACCCACACAGTGTACCCCAGCCTCTCCACTCTGACCAAAGGTCCTTCCCCAGTTGGGCTGGCTCCAGGGAGCTGATGGAGCAGGACAGATATGCTGTTGCTAACAGATCCAGCAAAGCGGAGGCCTCACACCAGCACAATTGCTCAGGTCAACATGGAGATTGTGGACAGCTTCATAACCTCACAGCACCAGACCTCCTCAGCCCCCAATGTGGCAGGGGTCTAACCTGGGGAAGGGGTCCATCCTTCACTCTGTGTGTGAGTTTGTGGGGTTCTGGCTGCCAAGGAGGCATAGGTGTTGGGAGACTGCAGGAGGGAAGCTAGTGCTGATTTGAGGGGCTAGTGCTGGCTGGCTCCCCACTCTGGCCCATGGACTCTTGTAGCAGGACACATGGCTGAGTGCAGGCAGGGTCCTTCTGCCATGACATCCTGCTCTACCCCTTTCCTGGCCCTAGCCCTGTCAGATGCAGGGCTTCACCTGTCAAGCTGAGCCCTCCCGAGCCCTACAAGTGGCATAGTCACAGTGGGCCTGAGTGGGCCATGGCCCACTCACTTCTCATCTAGGCTCACCTACACAGGCTGGCAAGTGGGGTGGGCCCTGCTCAAGTCAGCACCTCTGTCAGGGCCTGGGAGGGAGGAGTCAGTCCCATTTAGCCTGGCAGGCTGCCCCCACCACTGCCTACACACCCAAAGTTGGGGCCCACCTTCTGGCTACACTACTGAGCCTTAGCCAGCCTCTACCTATGAGTTATCTCCTCCACTCCTTCTGCTTCTTCCAGCCAAGTACATAGAAGCTATCTGAGCAGGACGTTTAAATCTCTGACACAGCATAAGGCACCAGCACAACAGCCCAGGTAGGTTGATGTAGGTTGGCTGCTAGAAATGATGTAAAATTCTTGACAGTGATTTATTGTCAGTTCCATACCCTCCAAGGCCCATTAACCTGGCTGCTCTCAAGTTTTTGAGGGGAATTTTGTGACAACGCAAGGTGCAGTAAATATTTTTACTGGCCTGGGAAGCAAGAGGTCTAGGTTCTGTGTAGCCCTGGGAAAAAAAAAAAATCACTTAATCTCTGTGCCACAATCCCCCATCTAGGAAATGGGGATAGCAAAGATTCCTTTCCTGACCTGTTCGCTGTTTAGTTCATACGCTTTTCAAGGCAGGGACTCTCTCTATATATAGTACTTTGTTGGTTGGGGCTTCTAGATGCTACTGTAATCTGTGTAATAATCCAGTGGTTCTCCACCTTTCCAGATTACTGTGCCCCTTTCAGGAGTGGGGGTGGGAGGGTATGCAAGAACAATCAAAGTTCACCTCACTTAAACTACTCGTTTACAAAAATCAGACAAATAAAAAAGTGCCACAGCATATGATTACTGAAAAATTGCTTACTTTCTCATTTTACCATATAATTATAAATAAACCAGCTAGAAAATAAATATACTTACATTTCAATGTACAGTATATAGAGCAGTACAAACAGGTCGTTATTGGTACAAAATTTTAATTTGTGCTGACTTCACTAGTGCTTTTTTATGTAGCCTTTGTAAAACTAGGCAAATATCTAGATGACTTGATATGCCCTCTGGAAAACCTCTGCATATCCCCTGGTACTCATACTCCTGCTTGAAAACCACTGTAATAAACCACAACCACATCAGTAAAGTTACCATTCAAGTAACTGGCTAAAAAAAGAAAAAAAAAAACCATGTGGAATTCCTCACTGTACAAAATTAAAGGTTTCAGCTATAGTTCAATTTTAAACCTTTCATGTGCATACAGAATATACAAAAATAGCTGGAAAGTATATAGGTTCCCTCAGTGCAAGGAAACCTGAATTAGAAGACATTGTAGATATTGATGAGTGACAAGGGAGGGATCACTGAGTATTACCTGTTGCGTTCCCTCCCTCTGGGATATTTGTCATTGGCCACTATCGGCAGACAGGATACTGGGCTAGATGGACCATTGGTCTGACTCTGCCATATAAGAAGATAAGAAAGGCCATACAATTTCCTATGATATCCTTGGCAGACCTCACTGAATTAAATCTAAGTATTTAACAGATCCATTGTATTAAATGAATGGTTTATGTATTATTGTGGGCCAGAACTGTATATAATCTATGTGTGTGTGCAGGCGGGGGGAAAGGAATGTGACAGATGTGGAATACAGGGGTTCAAAACTCTATACCAAACAATGTGCCAGCTAAGAATGGAGGTTTGGAACAAAGTGTTAAGTGAACTGATTTTCCTGGGAAATATCTAGGGGGAAGTGAATGCAAATTATCCACCTCCAATTATGCAAACCCTCAGCCTTTTGTAGCTTCGCCCTGAGGAATGAGCCATTGTCTCCAGATCACCTGTTACGTGAGGACAAGGTCAAAGGACGAAGCTGAAAAAAAGGAAAGACTGAACTATTCATAATAGGTCTGGTTCTGAACCTGAGACAGTCATGAAACTGTAACCATTTGCCAAAAAAAAAACCAACACACACATCCACCACAGTTGTGGGTTTTGAAAGACTGACACCTACCAGATTCCAAAGCTGGTGTTCAGGGTGAGCTTTGGTAAAAGCTTTTGACCATGCATGTAGGTTATTTTTAAATATTTTTTAAAACTTAAGACCTTAAGAATAAAGGTGCTGACTTATAAAGCGCTGCAGAGTATCTTATAAATGTAGGCAATTACACAGCTCATAACCTCTGCAGAGAAAACAAACAGCAGATGCTGGCCCTTTCAGTGATTTGGCTTCCTAGAGATATAAAATGTAAGCAGAGAACTATGCAGCCTGGAAAACCCCTCATCTCAAGGGACTTCGCCCAAAGAAAGTGAGTGCTGAGGAGCTGGGCGCTTAGAGAGGTGCCGCCCTTGAAGGATAGGTGCAATTGTGCAGTGTTGGCTCGCAATATTATTTCAGGGTGACAAGAGTGTCACCTTTAGGCATATGAACCCTCCCATAACTGTTCAAATATTTCACAGATTCTTGTAAAAACCAGTATGGCAAAACCAGGAAACAGTTTGTCATTAAACACAGTTTGTCACAGTTCAATAAAACCGGAGGCTTTCACTTATTTTCTAAATTGAAAAAACTACATTCAAAAGTTTAAATGATCAAGAAAGAGGTGAGGAAAGACCATTTTTATTATTTGCTTTCGTGGGTTGCAACACCACCAAAGTCCCTGTTACTCAGAACCTGTCCAAGTTTAGACAAGAAGTGAAACAAGCATTAAAAATAGAGAATGGGGGCCAGAGTTGCTGTTTAATCTTACTCTCCGACACACACCAAAAGCAGATTGCAGATTCTTTGCTTCTAGTTCCTACCTCACACTGCCTTTTGGCATAGCTACATTATTTCAGCTTTGTGCTTGCCCAGTATCATGTTCTTGTTCCTAGTAACTCACAGCACAGCAGTGGCATATAGAACAGGGAATCAATCCCATGTTTGACTGTCAAACCGCGAAGAGGAGCTGTGCAGAAGGAGAGGATGCATGTAAAAATATGCACAGGTTGAACCTCCCTGGTCCAGCACTCTCGAGACCTGACTGGTCCCAAACCAGGGAATTTGCTGAACCATCAGAGCTCAATACCGATGCCTCTGCTGCTGCTGGCTATGGGGCCTGGGAAAACCCATGGGGATGCTGGACCACGGATGTTGCTGGATGAGGGAATTCTAGATTATAGAGGTCCAACCTGTACTACCCTGAGCACTGTACCAGAGGCCTCTACACAGAACTTTAGGACACACTAAAACTGGGCTACTCCCAGGCGTCTCCCAGGCGGGGTGAGCACTTAAACATGCAAGCGGATGGGCTGGCTAGAACAGATGGGTACAGAGTGTCGGCATTTCTAGCCCCCAGGGAGGAGGGGCTTGGAGTGCTGGGGCATTGTGGGCTTTGTATTCATGCCTGTCCGTGTAAAAGAAGCTATTTGCATATATTTGCATGTATATGCAACCACACTTAAGTTGCGGCCTTTGGCATGTGCTGAGAGTATCATTGTGGCCCCCGGGGCTTCCAAAGTTGAGTAGCACTGCACTAAAACTTGCCTGCCTGATAATTTACAGCTAACAAGAACTTTCATTTGATTTCTGAACAGCGGCAAAGAATGCAATATCATGACTGGTTGAGATGAGCACATAACCAATGGGCTGAGGAGAAATAAACCAGCACAGCATGAAATCACTTAAAAAAAACATCTTCTTTAGGGAGCTCAAGTACATATTTTACTACATCTTAAAGTATAATCTTGTTAAAGGATGTATAAATCCATTCTATACAGCATTCACTCCATTAACCTCAGGTAAGAGCAAGGCTTACCAGGACTGAAGTTCATAAAACGTTTGCCTCTACTACACAGCAGGTTCCTGCTAGCTTCTGGATCAAGACAGTATGAGACACAATCTTTGTCTGTAAGCATCCTAGATGGTCCAGGCTGCTTCACACCTAAATAATTGACAAATGGCTGGAAAGGGAGTGGATGATCCTCATCACAAATTATAAGGACTGACTTGCCAGGCAATTGTCCAGCTGGAAGGTGGTGGCCATTATATTAGATTCACTTAATGCAAGTCTCTACTGCTGGAGTGGCCAGAGCACTCTTGTCCTGGCTGAGTGACCTTTCATAACCCACATCTACAAGACAGCTGTTATTGGCATGTATAAATATATCCACTGCAGTGGTTGGTAGAAATCATATTATATATGCAAGGGGGCTGTGCCCCCTGCTTGCTCCGCCCACCAGCTCCCCTCTCTCTGGGGAAAGGTGTCTGGCCGGGAGGAGGAGCAGGCTGAGGGCAGATTTGTGGTCTCGGCAGAAGGGGTCAGGATGGTGGAATGGGCTTGGATGGCAGAGGGGACCCAGTGAGGCCCAGGGGAATGGGCTCAGATAGCGGAGGGGACCCAGCCCCAGCAGCTCCTCCCTGGGGGCACAGCCCCCAAGGGAGTGAAGTGGGAGCCGGAGCAGCCCACGCTTGGAGGGGACAGCACCGGGGCTGGCCACAGGAAGTGGCTGAGGACAGAGGCAGCATGAGGATACATATGACATCACTCTGTCGTCCCACTGGAATTTTTTTTTATAGACAGATAGATAAACGAGAAGTCCTGTGGCACCTTATAGACTAACAGATTTATTGGAGCATAAGCTTTCGTGGGCAAAGACCTACTTTGTCAGACAGATGGATAGACATATAAAGAATTACATAGGAAAGGCGCTAGAATGGGTCCTTACGGGAGTCTATCACTCAGACATCTAGCCTACTGACTGACTCCAGCTTGCAAGATGAAGCACCAATTTATTATCATTTCCATGATAACCTCATTTTGGGTTTACGGGAATAATTTGCAACAAATCTGGTGGAAAAGTCAGCACATGCGTCTCATTGATTCAGAGCTGAACACAGCCACCCATATCATTAGTGGCTGCCTTAACCATATATTAACATCTAATTTACTTGTTGGATCCGATAGCTCTCTCGAAACTTTGACATGATGCCATTAACCGCCACACTGCATGAAGGGCTACCACAGATAAAAACAACCTGCTCCACACCAGGCTGACTATAGGAATAACACACTTCCTAGAAGATGATCTCCCTGCCAGCTGGAAAAAAACCCAGCTCCTTGTACACCTAAATATCCTGCTGACTTTGCAACATCCTGTTTGTGGCAGACATTATTTGCTCTTGTCCAGCGCTGCTGGCCCAGTGCCAGTCTTGGAGGAATAGCAGCGTATCAAGACCAACAGCTATGTCCTTGCAGAGCAGCACCAACTCTAGGATAGACAGGCTGGTGAATTTCAGAAGGCCTAATTTATATCCACCTGTTTGTAGCCTGGGATTCTAGGCTCATCAGGTGACTCACCGGACCTGACAGAATGACTGCCACAACACAGAAATGTGGCTTAGCTCCATCTTTCCATTGCTGATTACAGGGCAGAAATGCAGTGTCAAACACGTGTTGGAGGAGTACAGTGAAAAGACTGAGGGGTGGATTGCAACACCTCCCTCAATGATGCAGCAGTTAGACAGCTGCACAATCTTGATATTGACTTGTGACACACATGAAAGCAATGGCAATTCCTACACACAGAGGCACTTTACAGACAGTGTTAAAAATAGTTTCCTTCTTGAATTGATTTTATTCATTCCATTTATTAGGAGAATGTTCAAGGATTAAGGGGAAACCCAACTGGTGGAAGAGAGACTACAGAAAGGTAGGTGTTAGGATAGTCAGTAGGGATCTTCCTAAGAAACAGGTGCATGTTACTGCTTTTGTTGGCCTATCCACTCTCAAAGAGGTGGAGCTAAAAGGCAAATGTTAGTTGACAGGGTCAAGGGAGAAGAAAGGCTACCCCAGGAGACAGGAGGAAAGCAAGAGAAGCCAAGAGCTGACTTGCAAGGAAATGCTCCATGGTCAACACTCCAAGATGAAAGGATTTAATATATACTTATCAGCCAGAATGGGAAGAATGGTGTCACTAGCCTCTGTTTGTCAGGGGCTGGAAATGGCTAGCAGGAGAGGGATCATTTGATTGCCCATTTCTGTTTTCTCCCTCAGGGGCATCTGGCATTGCAAAATTTTCAGTAGCCAATTGGTATCTTATTAAAAAAGTGTCTGCTCTTGTTTCCTTTGCTAGGAAAGTAGAGTTGAAGGCACTGGGGCCTGAACTGGCAGGGATTGGATTGGGCTGCTGGGATAGATGTTTTAAATTGTTTTCAACTACTGACTAAATGTTATTTAAAGGGCTCACTTCTGAACACTTTTTGTGCATATATTGCTCCCTCCTACCCAAGAAACGGGATTTTTAAAAAATATATTTCAGTTCTGTTTACATATCTCAAATCTTTCAGACAATTTGTTTTGCATTCATCAAAGCTGTACTTCAACTCTGGGGAAAGATTGAGGAACAAAATCATTCTGCATATTTTATTCGTTTATTTATTTTTATTTCTGCAGCAAAGCAATGTCTGAATAACACAGGTGGATAGCAAGCTTCAACATTTTAGCACCAATTTAGGGCAATCTCATTCTCAGAGCTGAGTTGCTCTCTGTTTTATGGGTGCTTCCTGTCTTGTAAGCTGAACTGCAGGCAAGCAACTGGAGTTACCAGGGAGGGGGGAATAGACAGAGGGGATAAGGAGGTGCCACTTTTACTCAAAGCAGCCCAGCACCTGGGAGAGCTACCTGAGGTGGGGGGGGATGGAGGAGACAGGGAGCTTCCCCCACTTGTATTCAAAGCAGTCCAGCACGTGGAGCTGCTGGAAGGAGAGGAGGTGGAGGGTACAGGGAGCTGTCACTAGCTGTTATTCAAAAGCAGCCCAGCACATGGGGCTGCCCGGGAGGTTGAGTGGAGGAGGTGTGATGGTTCTATTTGCAGGCACACTCACTGACCGCAGCCCAGCTGCTGGGCTGGCTGAGAAGGAGGAGGTACTGCTTCTATTGGTACAATGACGGCAGCTGGTGCTGCCTGAGAGAGCTGGATTCTCAGAGTCAACCCTCCCTCTGCCTCCCAACTCCTGTGCAGACTCCCCCCACCAAGCCCACCAGCATACCTTTTTCCACATTATCCACCTGCAGGATCAGGACTCAGGAGGAGGTAGCTAATTAACACAGGCATGCTGCACGGTTCCACTAATAAAAGGTGGGTGGGTCTTAATTTCTTCCTGAGCAGCCGTTCAGCTGCACACTTTACAGAGAACTACATGGGTGGGTATGGGCTATGATGTGCAGGTCAGACTAGAGGCTTATGCTGGTCCCTTCTGGCCTTATTGCATGAGTGCAGCTGTATCAGAAAGCTACAGCCAAGGCAGATGTTGAAGGTAAAGAAGGCTTTATCCACAAGACCATGGGTCAGCAGCATCAGGTAGAATGTGCAGCACTACCACTGAGAAGGACAGTGCAGGTGCCTGAAGAAAGAGGACAACTAGTTTCTCATAGGGGTTCAGCATCCTAGGATGTCTCACTGGGGGGAAACACAAAGGAACACAAAGAAAAAAGCTGATTTCTGAAACCCCTTCTTACCTATGCTATGCCTGAATAGATCTGGTAGTTTCATAGTGGCAGAGAAGAAAATGCTTCCATTCACCACAAACTGCCTCTTGAAAGAGCAAAGCTGCAGGAGAGAGAGATCTCAGAAAACTTAGCGCTGTACCTGCCATTTCAGGATTTCACTGTAACTGCTTCCCCTCCATCTTGTAGTCTAATTACCCCTTCCCCACTTTTGCACCCCCAGGAATGCACAAAGCAAAAGCCCAGTGTGATTCTCAACTCTGACAAAGCAGCAGTTATGACAACAAGATGAAGGAAAAAGTCCTGACAGTTGAATTCAATTGCACAGTTCAACTGACAGCTAAAAAACATAAAGGAAGTTCAAAAGCAAATATTCTAGAGAGCTGCATTAACTGTAAACTACTTGGAGACTAATTAATGTGCTTCCTCTCAAAACAAAAACCTCTTCACACATAAATGATAAACATATAGTTAGATGCCAGGACATGAGATCCACTACAATTTTTAAAAAATCAGCTATGTTCTTCTCCATGGCAGCCAGGGATCTATTGGGAAAACTATAGAAAGAGAATATAAATAGAAATTTCTAAGGTATTAAAAGATCTGAGTGAATATATCTGCACACAAGAAATATTTGTTACCATAGTGATTTCTCCACTATTTTGGTCCTGAAAACCTCCTCCTGGTCCAGGTTTACAGTACAGTAGCAATCCCTCATCTTGTTTGGCCCCGGATATGTAGGAAGATTTTTGGCTTCTCCTAAAGACAAAAAAATTCAAAGCAAACTTTAAATATGAGCGAGCAGATATTGACAGTATATCAATGACTATATTATGAATTATACACACTACTATTTTATTTGGCTGTGCAATGCTTCCTACCAGGTCTTTATTTAGAACATGTTCGATCCCCTGACAGGAGCAATGCTCATGTACAATGACAGGTTGTACGCACCAATATGGACAATGCTAAGGGGAAAAAATTCAAAAACACCTTAGTCACTTATAAAAATACAACTTTGGAAGTTAAATCCCACTGACTTTCAATGAGGCTTAAACAATTAAGCCATTTTTGATAAGAGAATTTTGGATACAATTTTCAAAAGCACCTAAGCAACTACAGCAAGAGGTTGCAAATAAGGATTTTATGTACAGCTCTGCTACTCTTCAAGGGTGTTCGCACGAAAAGTCATTTACATGAGGTACAGTAACATGGCATGTAATAACATTTATCTCATAAAATGCCTTGCAGTTTAATTAATGCTTGTAAGCCCCCTAAGATCTTTGGACAAAGGCACCATAAAGTTGCTAGGAATTAAAATCAATTTGTCAGACAATACCCATTTGCTTATTTCAAAACTGCAAAAAGGAGCAATTACATCTATAAATTTTTAGAGCATGTCTGTCTGTCCCTAGGTCCATTCGTCTGTGAGTCCATTTGTTCAAAAACTCCTCCCAAATGGTAAGGCCACCATCAGTTATCTGATACTTAAGGTCAGCTGGGAAGTCCTGGGCTCCATGCGGGGCTGCCTCTTTGAAACGCTGCATGCAGCCTGGGGACACCCTAGTTAGCCCTGGGCAGCACGTGGTTCTTCAAAGCAGCAACGCCACATGGAGCCCGGGGTCTGGCCCCAGGCTTCAAGCGGAGCTGTTGCTTTGAAGCACCCTCTCTTCTTTTCCCCCCCTCTTGCTGCCTCTATCTGTTAGAGGCAGCAAGGCGGGGAGAAGTGACTAGTCGACTATCCTGTCGACTATCCAATAAGCATTTGCTTATTGGATAGTCAACTAGTCCTTTACATCCCTAATTCAGAAGTAACCTAAATGGCCATGAATGAATAAATGAATCAGCAGATGGGCAGGGCCGGATTAAGGGGGGGGCTAACTGAGCAGCTGCCCTGGGCGACAACCTATGGGGGGCGCCTGATTGAAGTGGTAAGGGGCGCCGCGCGCCCGAGGGTGGGGCCGTGCATGCACCGCACATCCGGGGGCGGGGCCACATGTGTGCCACGCACCCGCTGCCTGGGGCGCAAGTATGGCTCGGTCCGGCACTGCAGATGGGTGTAATTTCCATGCTGATGCTGGAAAAGGTGAGTTGGAGTAGTAAACACAACCTGTGGAAAAAATAATGTAGAAGATAGGAGCCTGCTTAAACAGGAAGGCACAAGTTGGTTTAAGATGTAACATTTTTCTTAACCACATCACAACCTGTGTCCCCCACCTGGGGATGTAATTTACACTTATTTACCATTTAACCTGCATCACAGCACCTCTGCATTTGACCTATTACAGCAGTGTTTCCCAATTAGTGCTCTCCTGAACCCTTGGGGTTCCACAAGAACTCAGCACTCCCCCAGCTCGTCTTAAAGAGACAGAGCCTCTTGCGGCAGGACTCGGCAGGTCCTTTTTTTTGCTCGACAAATTGTGCGGCGGGTCCCCCCCTTTTTTTTTTGCTTGACAAATTTTACCCTGACAGCACTAGGGGTTCCTTGAAATTCTTTCAAGCTGAAAAGGGTTCCATGGCCAAATAAAATTGGAAAACACTTTATTACAGTAAGAATGCCTCACAAAAATGGACAGACATTTGATCATCAAGACTAACACCTGAAGACTAAAGATTTTTTGTTAAATCATTTTCCTCACTTAAAAGCTAGAATGCACGAAGCTATGGTGTTTGACAGACTTTTAACGCTTTATTTGTGTAGCTGAAAGACAAAAAAAAAATTGAAGCATTATAATGTGGCCAAAAAATAAAAAATCTATTAGAAAGAGAAACATAAAACAAACTTGCAAATCAAAAAGGCTAATGTCTCTAAGACCTAGCTGATGCTGCACTATAATGCTTCAGTGGATAAACTATGTTCAAGGAAATACTTATTTTTCTCCCTGCCTTAGCCTCACCTCACCCTAGCCATGACCCAGGTAGGGATGTGAAGGACTAGTCAGCAAGTTGACTATCCGATAAGCGAATGCTTATCAGATAGTCGACAGGATAGTTGACTAGTCGCTTCCCCCTACCCTTGCTGCCTTTATCCGATAGAGGCAGCAAGGGGTGGGGAGAAGCGTGGGGGGGTACTTCAAAACGGCAGCACCGCGCAGAGCCCAGGATCAGATGCTTTATGCAGCACTGTGCTTTGAATGCCATGGGGAGCCTGGGGTCAGGCTCCTCGCAGCATTTCAAAGTGGCAGCACCGGGTAGCTGGCATTTCAAAGCAGCAGCACATGCAGAGCCTGGGGTCAGCTGGAGACTCCCCAGCGGACCCCCGGCTCAGTGCACCGCTGCCACTTTGAAACGGCACCGTGGCATTTCAAAGCAGTAGTGCTGCACAGAGCCTGGGGTCAGTGGAGGAGTCCCCAGCTGACCCCAGGCTTCAGGGCTTTCACCTTTGAAGTGCAGCAACAGCCGTAGGGCAAAAGGACATCAACTATTCGATTAGTCAATTACCTGATACTTAGCATCCTTAGTCCCAGGGATCCTTCAATTTCCTCCCTTCTACTTTCACCTTTAAACATATCTTGGGCTAGCATCTTTCTATCTCAAGCTCCTCCCAGAGGGAGTCAACAGGAAGCATCATAGCAGGGTGTTACAAGGAAAACGGACGGAGAAAAATTGTTCTCCTTGGCCTCTGATGATAGGAAAGAAGCAATGAGCTTAAATTGCTGCAAGGGAGGTTTAGGTTGGACATTAGGAAAAACTTCCTAACTGTCAGGGTGGTTAAACGCTGGAATAAATTGCCAAGGGAAGTTGTGGAATCTCCATCACTGGAGATATTTAAGAGCAGGTTGGACAGACATCTATCAGGGATGATCTAGACTGTGCTTGGTCTTGCCATGAGAGCAGGGGACTGAACTCGACCGTTCGAGGTCCCTTCCAGTTCTAGTGTTCTATTCTAGCATTCTGAGGAAAGCTCCATTGTGGGGGCTGAATATTTTACATAGAAACTTTTCAAATGAGAAACATTTTTTTAAAAGGAAAAAAAAAGGGGACAAAGTTTGTGAAATTTCTCCTTCCCTAAAATTGCCTCTTTGCAGACACACACTGGGAAAACTATTTGAAAATCAAGCATCCTCTCTAATATTGTAACCAACTGAAATTCTAATAGCTAATTTTGATTTGAAGCCCAGCTTGTTGCTTTTTATTCAATAATTACAGTGTACAGATAAGGAGAGAAGGAAGTAATGCTTCATTTGGATTTGAATAAAAAATGGTTACTGTGTCTCTTAAAGGCTTATTTGACAAGGAAGACTGATGGGATCTGTAAAGTGCTGTTTTCATTGCGATTCAGTGAAAGTATCTCACTTGGAAGCACACAGAGAGAAAAGAGGGAATATGATACTTGTAATTTTTCTTCTTCCACTTTGAAGACCTTGACAAACTATGGAGGCTATAAACAAGGATCTAATTGATTGCTACCACTTGCCAGTCATGATACTGACTTAACCAAAAAGTCAAACGGTATACCACACTATTTCTGTCTTAACAGACATATACCAATGGCTACTTAGGCCCTTATGTTAGAACAATAGTCTGAATTGCTTAGTGAGCAGTCAGAAAAGTCAAGCATCCAAGGAACAATTAAGGATCTTAGCCCTCAAGCAAGACATTCCATTAGGGATGTAGTTGTGTAGTATATTAACTGATAAGCAAAACCTTATCGGCTAATGCTATAGACTACATGCATTTCCCCACCACCCCCCACACACATACTTGCACATCTGAGTAGGAAATGATCAGATAGATGTGCAATGATATTTCTGAAATATGCTGACTTTTAGGAATATGTATAATTTCAACATCATCCCTTTATTGCATGTGGTGACTTCTTTTGCTATTTTAGGCATTGCAAAATATTAGTAAATCCCTGTGCATTGATGAAATGTATACTTCTCTGCACCATTAAAACTGACAATTAACTCACATCTATCTGAATTTTAACCAGCTTTAAATGCAAAGCAACATCAAAAAATTAATGTAACCAAAATTAATTTTGGAAAAAAAGTGTTTTTAAAAATGTATTTACTTGGTGTATTAACAGCATTTTGGCCAATGGATTTTGTGTAAGGCATTTGGTGTAGCTGACTATGTGCATATTGCATTGTGTAGGTCTTTCACACAGATGAAAGGAAGAGAGAAACATAGGAAATTGATTAAAGGCAAAGCTGGTAGGTGTACTCAAGGACAGCAATACAACTGCAACTCATTTATAATATCCTAAAAGCAAGGTACTACTGTTTTTCCTACCTTTTTCCTTTATGTAACAAGGCCTTTAGGTCACTGCAATTTTCTTTTATGTTGATGATGAATCACAAATCCAATGTTAGCTAATCAAGCAATATGTAAAAATGAAATCTATTTAAAAAGCCAGTTATGATTAAAATATTCAATTTCCTTGAATAAGTCTATCTTTGTTGTTTTTAAGGCTTTAGCTGGATATTAAATAGAGCAAAAATCCACAGTGTGCACACATGCGCCCACACACACGTGCGCCACCAGTTTAACAACAAAAGACAGACTATTAGATTTCTAAATCAGGTCACAAATAGCCATCTGTGAAGTGATTCTACAGTCTGGAGAACCAGATTTTTAGCTCATCTGCCCTGAACGTAAGTCATTGCCTGCTAGCATGTTGTAAGATAAAATAAATTATTCCATTATGAGGGTCAAGTTAAAAATATAATTTGTCACATCAAAACAAATTTGTTTTAACCCACACTTTTATGTGCACAACTTTCCTAAACCCAACCCGCCTCCCACTCTGTCACAACTCAACTCCAACTGTGTCTCAGACAGACGTCTCCTCTCAAAAATCCCTTTGCCTTCACAAACTCCAGTTCTCCATAACTGGAATACTTCTACAAATATTTGTCTGTATAGGTCACCATATGTGTGGAAAAGTTCTTATATCAGGTTTGTAGCTGCAATGGAATAGGCTGCTGGCTCGTAAAGGTTCTTCTGTAATTTCCAAAAGACTGGAAGGTTCTCAGTCCACAGTTTTAAATTGTAAACCCACAGTCCAGAGAATCAGGGGAGGAAAGATGAAAAATGGAGATCATAAGGGTCTTTCATATCCTCTGCCATATGCCTGGAAATTTACTGTCTCTGTGGAAAAGTTACTGACCTATGTTGGAGTCCAGCGTCACATGATCATATCACATGTCCTTACATGGCTGGATGACTCACAGAGGCAGCCATTGCCCATATCCTTGCTGAAGTGTCCACAGGAAGAGTTATTTGGGTGGAATGAATTTCTTCTATGGTCTATGTGATGGCTAAGCACCCTTGATGGACCATCAAAATATAGCTGTCTCACTTCAATGTAAATTTCATCTGATGGGTGTGACCCAGGAGTAGAACACATGTTTTATGCTAATATATTCCTGTAGTACATTGCCAATTTTCCTAACTTCAGACACAAAATGAAACATACATATAAACGGGACAACCATACTTACAAATTCGTAACTTTTCCATTGACACTTTACATAGCACACATTGTATAACAGTAGCAACAGCGAGGATATAAATGATCATTCAATAATCGGCACCACAACTCCAGAGGCAAAAAAAATAGATCACTGAATATGGAGAGAGATGCTACTCAGCTCTGGATTTTTGTACAACAGATGTTCTAGTGCTCTGAGAGATTCTACCCAAGACTTCTGTAAGACTCTGTGTTTATACTTGTTGACTGACAACACCACAACCACTATATATCCCTCAGATGTGTCCTTGCCACTTTGGTCCATTAAAAACCACTGCCAGGCCAGGCTTCCATACCCTTTCAGACTGTGACACCACTGCAAAGTTAGCTGGAAAGACCAACTTATTTTACTGGAAGGCTTTTCAGTCAGCCTGTGAAGACTCTTCCTTTGGTATGAAAGTGCTTAGAATAGCTGACAATCACTGATAAGGCCATAAATACACTGGAGGTACTACTATGCTGAATATATCATTTGAATACCAACAAAAGACACTTGCAGAGCTATGTTGGTGAATGTTTCCCAAGAAGCAAATAAACCAGGCATGGGGAAATACTCCGGCCAGATCCAGTCTGCCAGGATTAGCCCCTGATGGGCTCCCACACCACCGTATTTACTTGTGCTTCCACAGGTACAGGGATCACATCTCCAGGGATCACATTTCCAGTTGGCCATGGATCGCCATTCCCAGCTGCAATCATCTGTACCTGCAGAGGTGCAAGTAAATATAGCAGCAGCTGCTCACCAAGGGCTAACCCTGGTGAACCGCCAATGTTTTATTGCCCACCCGTAAGATAGAGAAAAAATTATCACCAACAAAGAGTGCATTGATACTTGGTATTAAGAGTGCAAATTAGCAAGAAATGGAATGGTTCTGGGATGGTCGAATGTATCCAAAATTACCTTCCCCTTCAGGCATGGACTGGCTAATCATACCAGTTACAAGATCCCAAAGCAATCTTTTAGAAGATTAAATATTCATGCACAAAGACCAGATGCTCACCATCCTTCAGATGTCTGGCCACTAATCTGCTTTGTATAGAGATGTGCAAGTGGGACACAGACAAGAATTACTGTGACAACCTGTCTAGTGGTGCCCTAGACAGCCTACACTGGTGATGACTTTGATGAATAAATGTTTTCAGTCCTACATGTCAAGGCTAATTTCTCTAGAAGTCCCAAAGTCTTTTTATGTAAGCAATGCATCCCTGTGTTAAAAGTATAATGAAAAAGTATTCAATTTTAAGCATTTCCTTTAATATATCATGTTTAGTATGGCTGTATTCATGGGAGACAGGGCTTGTATGACAATGAATTAACAAATTTTCTGTTAACTGGGGATTGGGGCTGGGGATAGGAAAGGGAGAAAAGCAAAAAGTCCCCACTGCCTACTACACCTGAGAGGATTCCACACCTTTGGAATTATAATTCTGTAGGTTGTATGGACTCGGAAGGCACCTCCCTTACCATTTCATCACTCACTTGCTCTCAGAATGAAATTTTACTACATTTTTCTCCCAGACCAGATGTTACGTTGTTACAACGATCCAAAAGGATCATCAGCTCGACGTACTTCAGTCATACCAATTAATTTATTCTCAAGAGCCAGGCTAAAATATATAAGGACTCTTTTCCCTGAGATGCTCTAGCCAACCATAAGAAAATGACAGAGCTGGAAAGTAATTTTACCTTGTACTGTTTGTTTTGATACATACTAACGTGAACATTAGGTCCATGAGATGCCTTCTGTTTCATCTACTTTAATCTGTGACAGACTTTATCTTCTTTTCCTAAACACATTTAAATGCATTTGACTATTCATGTTGATCTCAATATCCACAGCATCTTCCAGACTGTGATATCATTTGCTATTACAATTAGATGTTCTTGTTAAAAATCTCTGGAACACATTTTTGGCAATACTATTTAAGTTGAATGTGTTAATCAACTGTAGCATGATGTCTAGTTACATTCATTTCTATTTTAGGATGTTATAGAATATGCATTACCATGATAAACACTTCTCAGGTAAATTAAATCTGCATAATTCATAGTGGACTTAATTGCATTTTCTGCTCTTCTCCCTTCCACACTAAGGTGTTTTCTTCGGCAGCATAGGTTGGTGTGTTAGGGGAATTCTTTGTGTGAAGGTGTGAAGACTGTCAGTTTGTCTGTCTTGGGTACTTATAGGGTCCCCATCACCATCTGAGCATTTCACAATCTTTTAATACATTTATCCTCACAACACCTGTGTGAGGTAGGGAAGTGCCATTCATCCAGTATAACTGATGGAGAACTGTGGTACAGAGAGACAAAGACTTCTTCAAGGTTAAACAGGACATCTATGTCAGAGCTGGAAACTGAACTCTGGTCTCCCAAATCAGTGCCTGAACCACAGGACCTCCTTCTTTAAACTGGAATTCTGGGCTGATGTACTCATGGCAGCTCATCCTATTGAGATGACATCAATCCCTGGTATTATAAATTACCATACTCTTATCCAGAAGTGACAAATATGTGGATAACGTGGATAACCATGGCCAGATACTCATCCGGAAGGAAGGACTTCAGATGCGTAGCAAAATAGTAGAGGAAGAAGGCTGTTTTCTACCAATGATACCTAATTATCTAGGAGCTTCAGGGGGTAGCCAATTAGGATTAGGGATGGATCAGGAAGACACCGAAAAATCTGTACCAATCTAAAGAACAAACGAGTACAAAGGATAGGCAGATGCTTTTCATAGACGAGAATGTAACCCTTTCTAGTTCTTCAAATAACTTCTCCCTTCCAACTAGTATCACCATAGCCTTTTCTACACTTAGTTTGAGCTAGTTTTTAATGGTTTAATTCTTCCTCTGTTTTCCTTTACTCCAGTAGTGAGGTATGAAGAAAATACTTAACTTCAGCAAATCTATATACCATCTGTAGTCACTGGATTTGACTACTAAGTGAAACCAAATTTAGACAGACACTTTGGGGGGGGGGGGGAAATGGACTTTTTTTTAAAGTATTTAATAAAAAAGTGAAGCTTTTTTGTACTCAAAAGACACTTTGCAGTCATCTTTTAACACTAGAGACTGCCTTGTAAGAGTGATGCCTTAAACAAGTTTCATTACAGTTTTTCCTGTTGCATTCTGGGATAGTAAGTCTTCCAGGTTCCTTTGATCTGATTTTTATTTGATTAGTGAAAGACCCCACCCCCCTTGAGACCAAAATGTTAGTCATTAATTACTAGCTCTTCAATTACTTTTGATCTTGACTTATATTTTGAAGAATATGTTTTGGACTGAGATTTCTCATGTGGCTTCCAGGCTACATGCACTAGAGCTCTTGAATCTTTTCCTAATGTTTTTAGCAGTGTGGGGACTGGCAGTAGTTTGTTTTGCACTCCTTAAAACTGTTAAATTGTGACCTTGTTTGAGACATTTGCTTTGTGCAGTTCCTTTCTTTTTTACTATTATTTTTGGAAGTGAATTAAGGCCACTTAGAATCTGAATGAGAGAGTGTCTACACAAGACTTAATGTAGTTTAACTAATCTGCTTTAAATTCTCACATTTACTTAATTCAGCTTAGATATCTCAATATAAACATGCTCACAGAAAATATTTTCCCCCAATACAGACTGAAAATTTTGAAATTACTAAACCTCTGTTGAGGGAAGAAGCGTATTGAAGCTAAAGAATAGGTAACGTGGCCAAGAGAAAGTAACTTTAGGATGCTTTTCCTCGTGCTGGGATGCAGTTAATGATTTCAGCTATTTTTAGAGGAATATAAAACAAAATAAAAGTAATGAATTTTAAGTGTTCACTAATGTGTGACCAAAATCCTATATTGAGATAGCTGCTGCTTTTTCAGAATTTCATCATACTTACATGATATGGAGGTATACCATCTCATAGAGCTGGAAGGGACCTTGAGAGATCATTGAGTGCAGGCCCTTGCCCTCACAGCAGGACCAAGTACCATCCCTGACAGATTTGCCCCAGATCTGTAAATGGCCCCCTCAAGGATTGAACTCACAACCCTGGGTTTAGCAAAGCAATGCTCAAACCACTGAGCTAACTAACCCTCCCCCCAATTTGTATTTCAAACAGTTCCTTTCATGATAGTGGTGTTAGAAAGCCTAGTCAGCATCTGCAACCAATATGTGTAATGCCCTTGTCCATATCTGTAGCATGACCAGGAAGAGTCTTCTGAACAGAAAGTAATCACTGTAAATATTCTATATAAATGAAAAGTGATCTGAAGTTAAATTTACAAAGTAACAAAATATTCACCAAGCAACCTGATAACGATTTAGTTCATTTGTTTCCATACTCTTTCATTGTGCTCATGAAGCCACAACTGTGTAGAAACAAGACAAACCTGGCAAGGAATAATGCTATTATTATCACTTCCCTGTTTTAAGACATTAATTATCCAAATCAGCATAAAAAGGAACACTGAGACCACTTTCTAACTTTTCTGATTAATGTGAGAATCTCAAAACATTTGTAAAGCTTCATTTACAGAATAAAAACAGATGTGTGACTACAAATATGGTAATTGCCTAGGAGTTTTGAAGCACTGTCAGCAGAAGAAACTAACTAGATAAACAGTCTGTTTTCTTCAGGAATTCAGTTGTCCATAATTGAATAGTGTTAAAGCAAAGGCAATCAGAAATATCAACGTTAATAAAAAAATTCACCACTCCATTAGTCAAGTTTTAGTCCAAATTCAGACAGAACAACATTTTCAGATCACCTGGCCTCATTCAAAAAGGCAGCCGAAACACTTAAACAGGACTAGTGGCATTACTCATATTCAAGGTAATCTTCAGAAATCACACTAACCAAGGAATCTTTCTCCATCCAAAAACAAGACCTCCCACAATAGCTTCACTAGTCTGTTCTCAAATTTAAGACTCATGAAGGCTGGAAGTTTTTCTTGGCATCTTTTTCACGCCCATATGCAAGACTCATCTCTTTGCCTTAGGTTACCCTCAACAAACACAGTTTTTTTGAAAACCAAAACCTAACACACATTCCCCTCTTTCTTGGGGTTTAGAGTAGGGAGACAGCAAGCTAACCCAACAGTGAAACTGTGGTACTCTTGTGCAAGGTGATCTAGACAACTGACATACCTAGATACTAGTGTTCTATTAGTACAGTACATGGATTCCTGAAGAGCTTCACTGATATGCATCTTTAAAGCAAATGAAGGAATGTTAAAACCTAGACTTGGGCCTCTCAGAACTGAAGTCCTTTCTTAAGGAGAGATCCTTGCTTGTGAAATATGTTTTCTTCATTATATCATTTGTTTACCACAACACAAGACTTTCCTCTTCAGGGAACTCAATGTAGACCTAGGAATCAGAATGTCATTTCCCTGACAGTGACTGGCTTGAATTCAAGTTATTCAGCAAAGCACAGGCTACCCAGAGATTTACCCTTCAGATTCTGGTAGCTCTCAAGCCCTACAGAAGTCCTGTAAGGAACTATGCTCATAAACTGCCTTGTACATAATTGAGGAAGCTGATTGAGCTGTGTTCTGGGAGCACTTACCAATTTATACATTTTAGCTGGATCAAAAACTAGATGTATGCTTGACAGCTCCCTCCCTATTAATTCTTCTTTTGTCTTGCTAAGTAAACAACATTCTTACATCCACAAACTCTGATATGGCTATGAACAGGTAGGTGTGTGCACCTTTTGTATCACTGACAGGGAGGGCTAATAGACTTGCTGGGCCCCTGGCAAGGTGGGAGGGGGTGGGTTCTGCACTTCCAGAATCAGTGAGACATCAGGCAGATGGAGCATGCCTGGAGACAGCCAGTCCTCAGTACCACCTGGAGCATGTTCCGCTGACCCTCCCGCCTCCCCAGCCAGCCCTGAGAGCCACCCAAAGTGTGTCATATGGTGCTCCAGCAGCAATTTAAAAGGCCAGGGATTTGGCTATCATTGCTCCTGAAAGACATGAAATCTGGGAAGAGGATGAAGTCTCTCATATAGCTTTCTCTGAGCTGAGCAGGGCATTTATAAAACTGCTTTTTAAATGAAAAGGCAAAAACAGACTCAAAGCCAGGGCTGTGTACAATAATATTTGAAGTGTTTTTCAATTATTTATTATTTGTATAATGGTCATGTGTAGGATCCCCTAGTTGCCATCCAGGATATAACAAAAAGTCAGTTTGTATCTGAGAGAATCTAAAATCTAAGCATAAGAAGAGACACAACTGATCGATGCAGACAGACCAATGGGAAGTACAGGAAAACAGGAATATTGGTCAGCATGATAATCAGTGATTTGAGCACTGGTAAAATTGTTGTACACATTGTGGCAGATGGATGTGGAGGAGAATAATGTGTTAGTTTTACAGAGATTTACAGGGAGACCCTCCAAAGTCTGAGAGGCAGCACAGGGGAAAGCACAAAAGTGCCTGTTTTAAGATTTAGCATGTGAATGGCTGGAAGATGACATCATGGGCTAATCAGAAGCAGGAGGCAACCTTTCAATATACAGAATGAGGGGTGACAGGGAGGTGGAGATAGTCTGTATAGGTTTTTGAAAGTAAAGTGAAAGCAAGCAGCTTATGTTTGATATGACAGAAAAGGGGGAAGCTGGTGGACGGATGGACGAGGGATGACAGTCAAAACCATGGGCAAGGAAAACTGTCTTGGGCAGGAAAACCGTTCAACTAACTGTATCACCTGCTAAGGAAAAGAGACTTAGATTTCACTTTAATCTACATCATCATTGGATTTATTTTTGTTTACTCTGCATGTAGTTTCCTGTCATATGTTCCATCTATTTGTAACCATCTCTCTCATTAAACACACACAATGCATCCTACTTGAACATCCCCATGGTTGTCACAAGATACACTGTATGAGACACTTTACTTCAACTTTGAGTGCTTTAAATGTTGCTGTAAATTCAATATTTGTTGTTTAGCAGATTATACTGTGCAGACGTGTATTGAAAGAATCAGAAAGGTAATTTATTATTACTAATTAACGTTTGCTAGCCTGCAGTGACATAAAACCACAGACAGCAGTAGTTTCTCCACATTGCAGCAAAGATCTAAAAGATCTAACAGGTTCCAGCGAGATCTAAACATTATATCATGAAGTATTTAACATGAACTTGCTTTTAAAAAATTTGCTCACTTGCTATGTTTTGCGATTCACATATCTTCTAGTCACAAGAATAAATTGGTGAGGATATACAGGTTGAACCTCCTAAATCCGGGACTCTCTGGTCCGGCAGGGCCAGGGATGTTGATGGACCAGAGAACCCTGGGGCAATGCAGGGGACTGGGGAATCCAGGATGGGCTAGGCGGCATCTGGGGAGCCCCGACCCTGGCCCAGAACCCTCAGCATCAACAGGGCCAGGCGGTGGCTTGGGAGCCCCAGCCCTGGCCAGGGAACCCACGACATCAGTGGGGCCAGGCAGCAGCCTGGGATCTCCTGCCCAGGCTAGGGAACCCCTAGCATTAGCAGGGCCATGTGGCTGGGGAGTCCCGGCCCCAGCCGAGGGAAACATCAGCTGCAGCTGGGCTGCTTGCGGCCAAGAAGCCCTGGCCAGGAACCCCAAGAAATCCCCAATGGCAGCGGGGCTGGGGTACCGAGCAGCGTCTGGCTGGGGAACCCCCGGCTGAAGTGGGGCTGGCGGAGGCAGGCAGCTGGAATCCCCAGTGGCAGAAGGACAGCCCTAGCAGGGTGGGGTGGCTGGGTGGCCCCATCTAGGAACCCCAGGAGATCCGGGGGCAGTGGGCAGGGAGCAAGGTGGGGAGCTGTGCCAGGCCAGCTTTAGCTGGGCCACAGAAGGACAGGGAGCCACAGGCAGAGGAGTTTGGGAGCAGGGCAGCACTGAACTCCCCTGGTCTGGCAAACTCCCTGGTCTGGAACAGCTTAGGTCCCGAGGGTGCCAGACCAGGGAGGTCCAACCTGTACTGCAAATCATTTGTCTGCAGATCAGTCAATTTCTTCATGAAGGGAAGAATGATATACTGCATCTCTAGAGTAGAGATTCCTAAATAGTGGGGCCCCTGTACCACCATAGGCAGAGTTTGGGCTGTAGGGATGCAATCCCTCTAGGATTATTCTAGAGTCTCCAGGAATTTAAAGATTAATCTTCAATTAAATATATTACATGCTAACGCCTCCAGGAATACATCCACCTAAACCTGGGAACCCTATTGAGGTGTGGACAATAAGGTGACGCTGACCTCCCAATTGTATACACTGATAGTGCGGGGCACAAGTTAAAAGTTCAGCCACTCTCTGAGCAGCTCAAGTCACACGCACATCCCGACTCCTACTGACAAGGCACCCAGTGACAAGGAATCCTGCTGACAATCCTCCTCCCCAGGGCGAGAGGAACCCAGTACCAGCAGCAGAAGGCAAAGCAGAGCTGCCAGGCAGTGAGTGAGGAGAAGGGGCAGGATCAAGAGACAGCAGCTCCCAGGACAACTGGAGGCAGCTGGAGGATTCCCAGCTGCTCTCCCTCCAAGCCAACACCTCGCTCTCCGTGGGTGTGCAGCCCCTTGTTGTGTCGGTTGTGCAATCACCCAGGGACCAGGGCTTGGTGGTGCCATTCTGTTTCTGTCTGTACAATGCAGTGGTCACAACCATCACAGGTAACAGCTGAACCCGGCACTGGCAGCCCCTGAACCCTAGCTTGATTCCCAGGCGGGGGTGCCAGTGAGGTGCACTATGGTGTGGGATGGGCAACTGGTGACAAGCTGAAGGCACTCAGTGGACTGCTGAGGTGGAGGGTGCTGGCATGGACTGGCTGTTGCACCTGCCTGGCCCTTCACCCTCTTGCTAGCCCTGGTCCCTGCTGAGGAAAAGGGCTGCACGTACCCTGTGGTGCCCCTCACCCTGACAGACACTTAGTGGCTTGGAAAGGCCAGGCTGCATGCTCCGCTGCTCTTTGCCCGATTTCCTGTTTGATCAGTAGGAGGAGAGGATAGCTCTCTTGCACTGTGGGCAAGGTGGGAGGGAACACTATTACTCTGTATACATTGATAGCAGGGTTGGGAGGGTGGTGCCATTTAAAGGACCAGCTCCCATGTGAACACCATCGTTTGTTCTAAATGATTTTATAAGTGTAGTTTTACTAAAACTATTTGGTTTCAAAAGATCTTGAAGCTTCCTTTGAGAAGGAAGAATTTCTATTATTACAATCAGTTTACATTAAAATGAAAAAACTTGTACATTGCTTATTTACAGTGTGATAGTTTATATAGAATAATTAAAATTCATAGTTTTCCCTCGGGAAGTGTTATTAGTGGGCCGCAGGGGAAAAAAGTTTGAGAACCCCTGCTCTAGCGGGTCAGAAAAATCAGACTGCTGTAATCACCACTATCCCCCACGCCATTTAGGAACTCTGAGTTAGAGAGCATCCTGATAGTGACAAAACTGGCTGTTAAGTTCTCGATACCAGCATTCCAATGCACCAAGTCAAACTCGAAAATCCAATATTTTTAAACTAGCATAATTATCTGACGTTGCTTGGGTCATTACAGAGGAGCTCAGGGCAGAAGGTTAAGGGTATATATGCAGGAATCAGAGTTTGGAGTGAGGCGTGCAAGAGGTTGACTTTATCCACGTATGGTGGCTGACAACATCCAGACCCCTGTCCTCAGCCAGCCACTCTTACCACTGCACCTGCCCCCTGGTGGTTATTCTGCAGTGTAAATGGTGCCGCTAGCAGATCCCTCCCTTTGCATTTGATGAGAAAAAAAAACTGTATTCCAGGCAAACCCCATTGTCCTGGCATAATCAAATCCTTACTTTACATAACTTAAAGCAAGAGGAACCTGTATACCAGATTTCGTGGACCTAGCTCTTCCTGTTTAGGAGGAGTTCTTGAACAAGAGACTCACAGATGCACAAACTCTCAGCTATAGAGCAGATGACCTTAGGATTCTAGCAGAATATTTTATTTTCTAAATTAGAAATATAATTACACTTAAAAACAACAATTTGGAGACAGACCCAAAAATGCCTGGGGGATTTTCTGCCTCCATCTGTATAGCCACAACGTACTAGGACCAGGTACTGAATAGAGATCCACTAGAAGACTTATCAAATTCCAGTGAATTTGACAGGATTCAGCAGGGATCACTGGATAGTGAAACCTGATGCAGGAATGTTGGCACAAAGTTAAAAAAAATGCACCAGCTTATTTAAAGGCCAATGGAATGTAATTTACTCATTGAATCTGAGGTGGCCCCATAACACCATACCTATCAGAGTTGAGTTTGCTTTTGTATTATTTATAGAAGAAGATACAGGATGTAACAAGCCAGCTAGAGAATAAACTACACATATGTTAAACAACTGCCGAACCGCATTGCTGATTTTTTTGCGTCTTCACAATCCTCATAAAATGAAATATAGCTGCATATCTAGGGGAACTCTGCCATCTAAATTTAGACAAAGAATACAATATAAATAGCTAAATTGAACACTGAAAGTTTATTTTCAAATTCCAGTTCAGCACTTTAAAGGGGCTTTAATCAAAATGTAACTGGGAATATTTTATTCCCAACATTATCTACAGATAACAGAAAATCATTATTTCTAACTTCTTATCAGCTTAAATATTCATCATCATCATAATGCTGCTAATCCTCAGTACCAATGGGTGAAAGACAGCTGTGATATTAAGGAAAAGAAGAAATATGGGATAGTCAGTGTTCTCTCTCTCACACACACCCCGCAGATTAAACAAACCATTGAAAGTAACAACTCAACAAAAAAAATGAATATTAAGTTAATACTTAGCTTTTAGATACCCAAGAACTTAAGATGCAACTATCATCTCCTTTCTACACGAGAGAAACACAAGTACAGAGGGGAATGTCAATGGTTAGGGTTAGAGCCCACGAAAGCTCATGATACCATCTACATGTTTTGTTAGTCTATAAAGTGCTACCAGACTATTTGTTGTTTTTTTAAGTTTATAGTGGTTAGGGTGTTAGTCTGGGACATAGGCATAGGTGCTGGAATGCACAGCGTGGCTTGAAGTGGTTTCCATTATACACAGGCTTCACAGTTTGGTTCAATGGATCTCAAATATTCAAATAGTTCCAGCAACCTCTTGATAATGGAGACCAAGATTCAATTCTCTGCTCAGTCACTCACTTTAAATGAGTGACCCATGGCCAAATAGGATGTGTCTGACTCAGTTCCCTATCTGCAAAATGGGAATAGAACTTCCCTACCTCAGAGGTGTTGTGAGGATGAATACATCAAGACTGTAAGAAGCTTGGATGCTACATTAATAGGGATCATGTAAGACAGACAGGTGAAATGATCTGCCCAAGCTCACACAACAGGTGAGTGGCTGAGACAAGAACAAAAGCCAGATTTCCTGATTTCCAATTCAGTGCCTATCCATTGGACTAACTCAATGTCTTGAGCAAAGTGGTTTTTAACTCTCAATTTTTCATTTGTATTAACAATATTTTGTCTTGAGTTGTTTGCACAAAACTTATAAGAATCCATCTTTCAACTAAGTCCAACAACCCAGTTTTGAAAACAATTGCATAAACCAGGCAAAAATTGAGACTTGTGCCGTCACATTAGTTCATTAGCTCGTCACAGTATCAGTTTTAATCAAAAGCCCCCCCTCCTTTTGTATCAATAGTCATTATAATCATTAGGCACTTGGATTAAATACATCCAAATACAGAAGTCAGACTTCTCCAAATTACTGAATCAAAAATCCAGGTTATGCTCCTTGTTTCTAAGGGTATGAGATGTGTTTTAGAGAAAGAGTGCATGTTCTTCATGAATGCTACATATTACCTTTCCTAAAGTAGACAAATTTGGGACCTAAAAATATTGAATGTCTCTTCAATCATCATCCAGGGTACACACATCCAAGAAAAGCCCACTAGTTCTCAGTACAAATAATGGACTCTCTTACTGGAATTACAAATAAGCACGTGATCCCTGTTTGGGGACTGTTAAAACTCTGATACTGCTTGTGGCAAAAACATGGATCCTATAAGCAGGGGCGGCACGTGAGAATAGGCTGACTTGGCCATCGCCTAGAGCGCCCCCTTCAACTGGGCACCCGGGGCGCCCCATGATGACGTCACGCCATTGACGACCGTGCAGGTGGGAGCGCCAATCGCGTGTTCCGCCTGGGGCGCCAGCTGCTGCAGCCCACCTCAGACCGCCCCTGCCTATAAGCAAGAAAGAATCCCCATATTTGCCATGCTAATCAGCACGTTGGCCAAAATTCTTTTTCACGCTCTCAGTTAGTTCATACCTGGGCTAAGTAATATGAATTTTTTAGTTTGGGGCCTACCAGGGATTGAATAAGTATTTTGTTTTGATTTATTAAACTTACACTACTAACTAATACTAAAGAGTCAATATATTAGTTTCTAAATGATCGAATTGTTTCCAGCTCAGCAAGTCTGAGAATGTTGATGCAAACTTGTGAGAAGTCTTATGATTTCAACAGAGTACAGCAGTTTCAAAACCATGATTAAGAGGAATAGAATTGTTCTACATTGCAAAGCCATATGGCTCGGTTTGGGAATATTCTTCCCAAATGCATAACTAAATGTCAAACAAGTGATAGAATTTAAAAGCCTCTTTCTAGGCTCATTTGTATCAGCTACAAAATGTCTAGGTTGTCTTATATGAGTTACCCATCCATTTTGAAGTGCGTTGATGAGAATCCCCCTTCAAAGTTTTCAGTTTTGCCACTGGCATAGTAGTTCGATTGATTGAGAAGCCAAAGGCAGTGTATTGTCTCTGATCATGAGCTCCTGATATGGTGAATGACACCTGAATAAGAAATATAAGAGAAATATTTCTGATGCACAGCCAGAGAAAGACACCAGAAGAACAGTCATCATTAAATAAGATATTGTAGTATTGAGATAGAATGTGAGACCATATCATAGGAAATTACTAAGAATCATGCCTTATGGGATAGGTTGTGCCCAAGAATCCATGCTCAGGATGTAGCCAATAGCTCTACTTCCTCTCCAAACTTGTAGTGCTGTTTTTTCCTTCTCTTCTAGTATCAAGAGACCACCAATCCTGCAATCTCTCTCTCTACAGATTAAAGAAAATGATCTACAGAACTTATCACCACATCATTCCCAAACCACTTTTAAAGTCCTTCCTCCTAAATCTGGTCTGCCTTTATCAGGCTACGGATCCAAAGATCACATCATGGCAAGAGAGCATCCTCTGGCATATTTTATTGGCTATGGCTACACTACAGCATATGTGAATTAGCCACCCTTGATTGACATAATTTATACCAATTGAAGCACAACTATGGACAGTGCTCCTACTGACATAACTACTGCTGTTTGCAGGAGTTGAAGTAATTATGCCTCTGGGACAGCTCCTTCCTGTTGGCTTAAAGCAGCTACACTAGGGCGTTTACATCTCAGCAGCATCACTGCAAGCTCTCTAATGTAACCTCTTCTGGCTCAAGTATCATCAAAAGAAAGGAAGAGATACACTGCTACTACAGATTCTATGCCTGTCCCTTTTTGTAACAAAGCCCTGCACAAAAACCTATCCCTATTTTCTTGTTCTCTGTACAGAAGGCACCTGTTTAAAAATAATCATATTTAAAGTTACCAGGTTTTAACGGCTACAGCGACATAATTCACTTAAGAAAACACAAAATAAAATACTCACTAAAAAGATTGGTTTTCAGATCAAGTTTATTCATCAAAATAAAAGTATCACAATGCTAAAGCTAGTAATGGAAATATAGTGTTTGGTAAAAGATATCTAATTTAAATTATAAAAATTGGGTAAATCCCTTGATAGTACAAAAAAAAAAAAAAGAGAGATTCAATCTTGTCCAACTTTAATTTCAGTGGGACTACAAGTATGAGTAATAATTAGCTGGATTAGGTTCCAGTTTTTTCCCCCAGAAGTGGATTGTTGGCAGAAGAGCGAATCAAAATAAATGGTAAATAAAGCATCAATAACCTGTGGTGTGATTTCTTAAATAAGTTTTCAAACAGTGACTAATTTGACCTTCCTGACAGAGGAGCATCACATGAATCTTGGCCTAAGGAACAAGCTTAACCAAGAAAGAATGACTCATGTTACTGTACATGCAACGTGACAAGGACCAAATGTTATACTATCCTACTTCACAACCATTCTACCATTTATCTAAAAGAAAGATTTTAGTCTTCCCTCCTCAACCTCTAACATAGATTACATAAAATCAGGGCACATCAGTGCCATAGAAAGTATAACAAATGATAGAGTCCTCTGATTGCAGGAATTTTGTACAAAAGCAAATATTAACGTTTCAGATACTGCAAATACACAGGATCAGTAATTGGTTAAAGTGGCACAATGCATTCTAAAATTTAAAGTATCATTGATATCACAGAAAGGTTGAGATTTCATTATGATTTTAGGTCCAAAATTTAAGATTTTAATTACTTCTAGAAACATTCTTTGTGACTTTCCACGAGACAGTTTATTCATACATTTCCTTGCAGTGTTTGCAATCCATGTGTGGCAGCACTGGCTTTTATGCACAAAAAACCCAAAGTATAAACCAAGGTAAACCTGCACAGTTTGGAAAAAGAAAATAGATCAAAGTGTTTATGTAGAAGGGCTATGTAAATGTTGAAAAATTAGTTTTAAAAATTTTAGTTTTAATAATGTCATTTTATTTAACATGTGGAAAATTAGCATGTAATTAATGTTTATACAGCACTTTAGACATGCAAAACTATGCACATACTTACATTACCAGTAACATGTCAGGGAATTCAAAGATATTCTTAAGGGGATCATTTGCAATTGCTGTGAAAACCAGATACAGTAAAACTCCAATTGTCCGGCAACCAGTGGTCCGGCACTCCCGATAGTCTGGCACCAACTGGAACCCAGAAGTGCTCTGGCCAGCTGAACAATTGGAGCTGCTGTGAGCCCCATGGCGCTCGCGGCAGGGAAAGGGAAGGGGAAAAGAGGGGAAGGGGATTATACCCCTGTGACGAGTCTGCCAGGACCCGCACTGTGACCGGCCGTGGGGTGGGGAGTGGGCGGGGAATGGCGCGGCGAGGGGCGAACCCTCCGCCATTTTGCAGGAAGGAGGGGAAGCCCCGTGCCGCCGCCAAGAGCTCCTGGAAGGGGAGCGGGCTCCCCACCCCCCAGACTGCAGTAGTTATCGCCGAGCAGGGGGGTGAGGGGCGGCGGACTTGGGGAAGCTGCGGAGGAGAGCAGCTGGGGTGCTGCTGGGTTGGTCCCGCAGCGCTGCCCCTCACCCCCCTGCTCGGCGATAACTACTGCAGTCTGGAGGGTGGGGAGCCCGCTCCACTCCTGGAAACTCTTGGCGGCAGCGCGGGGTTTCCCCTCCTTCCTGCAAAACGGCGGAAGGTTCGCCCCTCGCCGTGCCATTCCCCGCCCACTCCCCACCCCACGGCTGGTCGCAGTGCGGGTCCCGGCAGACCCGTCACAGCCCCCCGCCGGAGTACCGTACCTCCCGATACTCCGGCATATCCTAGGTCCCAAAGGTGCCGGATTATCAGAAGTCTACTGTATATTGTTTTCAAATTAATGAATTCATTTCATATGTACATATTTACATCCATATAGAACTTAATACAATGGGGCCTTTAGTCTATACTGCAATAACAGCAAGCCAATAGTTACTGTATAAGAAGAATCTCTGTGTAGAAAAGTTTTGCCTGCAGGCAAGTCCATATGCATGCAGCTGACTGCTGGATTGGGGCCTAAAAGGTAAGGCAAATGATTGGCGTGCGATGGGAACAAACATACAAGCACAGAGGTCAGAACGATGGCAGGATTAAAATGACAAGCCTTTTCTAAAAGAAGTGAACATTAATTTTAGTACGTTTTAACGTTACATCTTTAATACTGAAGTTTGGTTTACCATGCCTATTTCCATTAACAAACATTTTCCTTCTAGTAATATATTGAACCTGGTCCTTCCTTGTTTTACTGATTTGAGACAGTCTACAATCCACTGTTATTCTAGCTGTAGCATGTCAAGTATTCAAGTAGTCCAGACACAACTTAACAGGTTGTTTAATTCTGAAGAGAGTGAATTTGTCAAAGTAAGTGACAAAATGAGTCACCGTTCTTCTTGTCAGATTTCTGTAACAAGTGTGCTCAGGTGTACAAAGATTTTATTCAAATTGAGTCTGGGATCAGAAAGTCAATCAATATAGGTACTGCAACTTCATGCATCACCAGTAGTAAAACCTATTTAGGCTAAAAATACACTTGTACAACCCCCAATTGCTTTCAAATTATTTCCTGACACACCGGTGTGAATTCACTGCTTGCAGAGAATTTGCACAAGTGGAGCAGCCCAGGAAACCGATTCTGTAATATCATACATGTTGCAACAGAATCACTGTGCATTCAATTTCAGCTCTTCTTGCTCTTAAATCTGAAATCAGGAAATTGGACCTTGAGTAAAAAGTACCATTTTTACTGTAGAGTTCATTAAGTTTTAAGACACCAGATTCAAATAAATGCATGTTTTAGTTAGTTAAAAGGTAACTGTGGCAAAAGTAGCTGTCTGACCGGCAGAAAAGGCTATATAATGCCTTTGCTGGAAAATCATCAGGATGGCAGTCCATTCAGCTTCATCATCAATCAGATTCCCCGCTCCATTCTCTGCATTAGTTAGAAAACACACACCAAAATAAAAAAATTAAAAATCCATTCTGATTATTAAATTATGTTCTTACACTCTTACATTGGCTTCTTGTCTCTGCGCAGAAGGCTGATCTTTTAGTTAAAGGTCTGGGTTCTATTCCCAGGTCTGATGCACACTTTAGCTGCACACAAAATCCTTAACCTCTGTGCCTCAGTTTCTCAAAGGAATGCTGAGAGAGAATGTTTGGAAAGTGTTTGCAATTCTTTTGATGTGAAGCATGATTGACGTATGATCATCGTGCTCAAATCGTCCTTGCTGCAGGGAGTCCCTCACACATGCAGTCATTGTGACTCATACTTTGTGACGAGATCCACTGCCATGCAGACCATGCAGATCAATATTCCATTTGCTAGGTCTTGGGCTGAGGATGGAGCAGTAATCAGAGCAGTACTCTATCTAGCTACCAGGCAGAGGAAGAATAAGCCATTCAGAATCCATACAGACACCATGGAATAAAAGGAGATGAGAAATCGACAACTCTTATAACAAAGAGAGATAAGGAAGAAAGTCCATTCTCCTCAGCAGCTAGGAGGGGTCCAGAGCTAATTGTGAGTAGTGCCATAAACATACACTGCTATTACTTAACGTATTAAAAAAAAAAGATTGCTACCCCAAAGAGTTTATACCATAAAGAAAATCACTTCTATGACTGGTACTGCACTTTCTCAAGCCCGAAGAAGTCAGCATAAGGTGGTTTCATGAAACATGCTAATTTTAAGGAAGAAAGTAAGCCCATTGTGTACAGGAAGCAGAGACTCCCCTCGAGCATGTGGCATCAAAGCTACCTGGGGAGAGGACAAGCCTAGGAGAGACTGAGGGAGCAGCTGGGGAGAAAATATGGAGGCACACAGGATCAGAGGTCCAGGATGAAATGGGAGCAGAGAAGCTAATAGCATTTTCCTGCTCCATCTGGTGCTCTCATCAGCAGGAGCAGGGGGATTAAAAAAAATGAAGCAGCTGATCCCACTTCTATCAGCCACAATGGAGCTACTTTCTTTGGCAGATTAACATTTACTATTTAACATTTTAAGAGTTTTAGAATTTGGGAGAATTCAATAAGCTACGCATTTAATGTATAGCATGTGTGTCAGCCAGCCAGCCAGCCAGCATACTACAAACTCTCACCTCTGATGTGCCAAGGCACTCCTTGCTTGTACCTCCTTGCCTCTCTGTACACAGTCTGCACATGCTGGTCAATAAGAATTCTATGACAAAGTGTCATTTATTAAATCAGAAGCCAGACATGAGATCCAAAACAATGATCCAAAACATTTGGGATTCAAATGTTAAACATTCAGCTAGGGAAATGTCTTCCTTCTGATTTTTCTTCACATGTCCAGTATCTCAAGTTACTAAACTTGTTTTCGCTTAAGCAAGAGGGCTTTGTTTCTTCTGAGTCCCTTCTTTTTAAGTTCCAGGGATACCCAATCCTGTAGTGACTATACTATCTGGAATTCAGAAGTGAACCATAGGATATTTGATTTAACGTGGGAAGTCAGAGGCTTGTTTAGCTAAAGGGATTTTCTAGAAGACAAGTAAAAATAGCTCTCTGAAAAAGGGACATCAATTTACATGCCAAATTTCAGCGGGGGAGGGGAGTGGTGATTAAACCCACTATTATTCATCTCTAGAGTTTGTTCTCTCTTCATTTAACAGTAATTTGTGCATAGTCAGTTTCTCTTAATACATGGAATAACTTGCAAGATTGGGTTGTTGTTGGGTGTGGGGGTTTGCTGGCAAAAAAGAAATGTTCTTTTAAATAGGAAAATGATTGTGAAATCTCAAAAATTGGCAGGGGTCTCAAGGCAGGTACTGGACATGAAACTAGTTTTTAAACACTGACTAGATTCCAACCTGACGTCTTAAAATAATTCAAAAATACAACATTCACTCCGTTCCAGACAACATAAATTAGAAGGGGAGGTTTTTTAGTAAGCAAGGAATTCACTATTGCTAGTTTCCAGTATATATAATTCAAACTGTAATTTGTAACATTTATGACATGCACACCCAAAGAGATTGCAATATAGCTTCTTTAAGGAGGCTCACTAAATATAGGTTCAGACAGGAAAGTCTCTAATCTGTATATGTTATACAGGAATAAAAAAAGCCACTCTAGTCACCACAAATTTCCCCATGGTACCATCTGACCACATGAAATATCCCGGAAAACAAAGTCCACAATCAACCCTTTGTCATTCCAAAGCATTACAGTCCCAAAAATGGAAAATGAATTCCAAATATGTCCTTACAGATGGGGCAGTGCATGCTAAACATGGAAATACCAACATAGTGTTTGTGATGTGGTACCATTGTTGAATTTATTCTACTGTATAATTTCTATGCATTCCCTGGAAATGTAAGCTTTTCTCAAGTGGGGATTCACTCACTAACACATATCCAAGATCACGATACATTGACCTGTCAGGCTTTATTAAAATGCTAGATTGGGATTATTTACAACAGCTGTTGACAGTCTTCAGACTAGAAGGAAACAGATGGTAGTGTAATAAGAGGTAGCCAAATTTCAAAAACCTGAAACCCAGAATACAAAGCTAGCATTACCAGGCTTGTACAATGTCTTTCTTGTCATGGCATCTCAAAATTGGGTATTAGAAAGTGTTATTACTCTACTCGCCACGTATGTTGTATGCAACAACTCAATGTTACAACTCCGAAAGAGAGAAAGCATCAATTGTAGAACAAAGTATAACTATCAAAGTTGCATTGTATAGGTAAAGAATCCTCAACTATAACAATTTGCAGAAACTTAATGAAAAATATATTGTGTTACACTAGAGGCAATCCACTTAGAACATAGATCACCACCTCTGCGTCAGACAGATACTAGGAGTGAAATCTGGGAGTGTTTTTGGAAGTGGCAGGAAGATCATTTAGCCACAGATGTTAAGACCTTTGGTGCAATTTTTGACTTATCAGCATCTTCAAAACATACAAACTGTGTATTCTTTGCTACTTCAGTAATCATGATTTCAGACATATGACAACAACAGGAAACCATTTTTTAATTATTCCCCCCAAAAATGCTGACTCCTAAGTTACTAGGGTTGCCAGGTGTCCGGTTTTGAACTGGATAGTCCAGTATTTGAGCTTTCTGTACGGGAAACAAATTGAGAAAATATAAATGTCCGGTATTTTCTAAATAAGATGTAATGTAGATTGTGATGTAATGTCAAGTGTGTCCAGTATTTTTGTTGAAACGATCTGGCAACCCTATAAGTTACATATTTATTCCCCTTTCCATACCTATGGGTGGATACATGACAAAATCCTTATAATCAGGTAAAATATTTTATGTGCATTCTGTTCTTAAAAACAAACTTTGTAAAGAAGTTCACTAATGGTCTCCTTTAAGTATAATAATAATGAAGAAACAGTTTGTTGAAATTCTTAACTTAAATACAATATTACACAAATTTCTCAGCCAGATGACAAGGTCTTGAAAGACAGTTATATTCAATTAGCATTACTGCTCTGGACCTATAAAAGGAACAGACTAAATTAGAGTAAACAGAAATTTTAGAACGAGAATGTAAACCATGTGTACAACCACACAGTTCAAAGATAGAAAGGACACCACTGATTTGCCCTAAATTTCAGGTTACTATTTGCATACAGTTCTTATAGAAGTATGCGGACACACTGATCCTCATATTCCTGCTAATCCAGAGTTCCAGGATCTCCAATGCAGCTTGTAGTATCATGTTAAATTGGAAAATAGAGTACTTGTTATTTTCTCAAACTCTTTATGTTTAGTCAGTGTACACTGCAATGTAACTGTCACAAATCCCTAGCAAGTGCCTTCTCCTGACCACCCACCAGGACTGCTGAAAGGGGAATTTGAGCCTCTGTGCTCTGGATCCCAAGGCTGTTTCAAGAGCATACAGATCACACACAATTACCAAACACAATTCTCTCACTAGCTCACCTTCCTTTGAGTGTCGTTATGGGATCAGCTATGTTCTGCCAGGAAGGCAGAAAGGCAAGGTCCTCGGCCTTCTGGCCTATCCTGTCCGTATAGTAGCCTCTCTCATCTTAAATCTGATGCAAAGTGGCTCCCTCCTCAGTCTCCACCTCCCAATGAGTCCCCTATAGACTCCTGGCTCAGTCACCTTCTCTTTTCTTCCTGGTAACTCTAATGCTTTCAAACCTCACTCCTTTCAGCAAACCCTTTGCCCTCACATGTTTTACTTTGAGTAGATAATGGCTGATCACTCACCATTGTCTCTGGCCTACATGGCACAACACTGCTAGTCTGTAGTGAATCCACACACATTCAAGCTTTCCGTGATATGGTAATTTCATGATACAATCTCATAAAATCGCCTACAATTCAGACAGAGGGATCACCCAATTTGTCACAGTAACTTGTGACTGTTCAAGTGAATTCCTGTAAGCATGAGGACAGAAAGCAGCACAAAAAGATTCAACATATTTTGAAAACACATATTACCCCAATTTTTATTTCCTTTTCCCATTATCATAAGCATTTTATGTTGGCAACTGTATCTCTTTTAAAAAATGAAAGCGCACACATCAGATTGACCAGAGGCTAGTTTTATTTATCAGGGACAAAAACAATAGAATTATGAATTTGTGCCAATTCATTCTCCATATACCCAAACACACACACACTAGCCATGCCCGAATGATCATACCCACTCATATTTAGAGATACGAGAGAGGGAGCCCTGAAATCATAAGAGATACTTTTCTCAATGGTACCTAAATATGCAGTCTTGATGGCTCTATCATTTATTCTTGGATCTGGACTTCAAACACTCCTGTCATATGAAGAAGTAAACTGTACCCACGAAAGCTCATGATACCATCTACATGTTTTGTTAGTCTTTAAGGTGCTACTAGTCTATTGGGGTATGTCTAGACTGCATCCTTCTGTCGGCAGAGGGATGCAGATTAGGCAGGTCGACATTGCAAATGAGGCAGGGATTTAAATATCCTGCGCCTAAATTTGCATAAAAATGGCCACTGGGTTTTGCCGACTCAGCACTTTGTCAGCAAAAAGTGGCAGTTTAGAGGGGGATCTGTCAAGAAAGAAAGCCTTTTTCGACAGATCCTGTAAATCTCCTTGCAGGAGGCATAAGGGATCTGTCGAAAAAGGCTTTCTTTCTCGACAGATCCCCCGCTAGACTGCCACTTTTTGCTGACAAAGTGCTGTCAGCAAAACGTGGTGGCCATTTTATGCAAATTAGGCACGGGATATTTAAATCCCTGCCTTATTTGCAATGTCGACCTGCCTAATCTGCATCCCTCTGCCAACAGAGGGATGCAGTCTAGACATACCCTTGTTGCTTAAGTTTTACCAAAACCTAAGTCATTTAAAGTAAAAGCTAAAATTATGGTTTTCTGACATTTCCCTATTAGCAAAAATATATTTTGGGGTTATGGTGAGGAGGAGAATGCAGAGGTGGAAGTGTACACTCCAAAATTTTTCCTGGTTGAAATCCATCTTTCTCCCCACAATCAAAACAAAAGCTTTCATTAACATGACAGCAGGAGAATCTATCTTATCTGATCACAGCAGTATGCAGCCATTTAGCCAATATATGCTGAAATACACAGCCTTCTCTTACAGCTGTAACTAACTAAAAATTGTGAGGGGCCATAACTAAGGATGGACTGTTATACACACACACACACACACACACACACACACACACACACACACACACACACACACACACACACACACACACACACACACACACACACACACACACACACACACACACACACACACAGTATCCCCTCTCTCCCCCCAAAGGAAATTAAGTCATTTAACTTAAGTAGAACAAACAAGTCATAACAAAAACATTATGGAAAATGGCATTCATCAGGTTAGTAAAAGCCACGAACTACTCACAACTCCATGTCATCTCTTAGGATATCCAATTCTTCACCCATTATAATTACATTTTCTCCTCCCATGAGTAACAGTGTATTAATCTAAGTACATGTTTGGCAGATCAAACATCTTTTTTGCTATATTCTTTCCCCGATTAATAAGAAAACTGCATCTGACTACAGTACTTTAAAAACAAACATTCAGGTTTTTCTCAATACAAAATTATTAATTCTCTGCATTTGAGCCCCTGTTAATACAACTCAATATGTAAATTACAACTATCTGCTACGAAATAGTGTATATGTCCTGCCATATTAAACACTTGTCCCAATTCAGACCATGGATTAAGAGCTGCACTGACCGCAGATTAATTAAAATTCTCTTCTGGAGTTTGCTATCAATACAGCTACCTCATCTTATTTTAAAATTCCTCTACAAGGGTGTTTTTATAAAGAGTTTCTCTGCTGCCCAGTTAATGTTTAAAAGGGCACAAGGGAATAACTAAAATAAGTACGAAATTTTCAGACATGTGACTTTCAATTTGACAGGGTATCCAACAGGATGGTGTCTCTTTGCTCTTTATGTTGATGGTTACATTTAGAATTCAGTTGTAGATAAAAGGATTTTTATCCTTTTTAGTAGTGTACTCAAACTATGTTTGGTGCTAATAATCCTTCAAAGCATAATGAGTACTAAAATAACCAACAGAGTCTCAGAGATACTCATGCTTTTCTGGCTGTGCATCAAGAAGGACTACATGAATCACCACTTCCTCTGTTTATGGCAAGTGAACATTAAAATAACTCAAGCATTCCAATTTATCTTCTAGTAGTTTCGCCCTGAAATATAAGGAACATTTTCTGCTCTTGCCACATGTTGGCCATTGTGACCAAGTTAGGAAACTACAGTGCAAACATGTGGGCACTTGACAGAGAAGTATACCATGAAGATAACAACAGCTACCTTTCTAGCCACAGTAAAACCACATGGACAATTGTGCTTTTCTACTCAAAAAAGTTTTAGAGCTCTTCTCTGAAGCATTGGCCTCCATAAGTGTGCCAGCTTCTCTTTCACCAATAGAATTTGATCCAGAGATATGACCTCAACCACCTTGCCTGTAAGACTTCTCTCACATTAGCACTAGTGTAACACAGCACTTTTTGTTTTAGTTTCTACAGCCAACGGGATAATTTGTTTACATACTGAGAAAAGGGATAAACCCCTTTTCATTTAAGACAGTGTTTACTTATCTCAATACCCAGAGGAGATCACATTAGTATAGGGGCACACAAAACATGGTCCATGGGCTGGATCTGGCCACCACCTGCCAGAACCCTCAGGTAGACTCTCTGCAGCCTCAGGCAGCTCAATGTGGCTGGCTGCTGGGGCCATGTGCCTTTAGGTGCCATGCACCCCTTGCGGGGAGGGAGGGGGGGATGTTTTGTGCACTGTACCCAGACCCAGCACAATCATTGCAGCTGGGGGCAGCCATGATTGGGCTGGGAGCAGAGGCAGTGCACAAAAGCTCCCCCACCCTGCATGTGTCACAAAAGAGGCATATGGCCCCAGCAGCCAGCTGCTCTGAGCAGTCTGGGGCTGCAGCAGGTAGGGGGGCTGCCTGAGGGTCCCACTAGGTTGGATAGCTGGGAGCACCTCTCAGCCCCTCTGCACCTCAATTCCCTGGCCTAGGTCCCCACCCAAACCCTCCTCTGCACCTCTCTCCCCCAGGTCACAACTCCCTCCCCAACCCTGCACCCCCTGCTGTACCCACTGCTGAACTGCTTACCACTTCCCCCAGATCAGAACCCTCTCCTGTATTCACACACCCTCTCAGACCCTCCATCTCAATCTAGTGCCCCAAGTCACAACCCTCTCCTTCACCCAAACTTCCTCTCAGATCCTATAACCTCTCCTGTACTCCAAATCTCCTACCCCCATCTCTCTCCTTCGCCCAACCTCCATCCCAGACCCCACACTCCCTCCATAGAAAACTGCATCCCTTGACTACTTACCAAAATTACTGCCCACAAAATTATTGCATTAGCGGTTCACAAATTTAAATTAGCCATTTAAAGAAAATGACCCAAAATAATCCAATTCTAGTATTCAGTGACAGATGTGTGTGTTTTGTTTTTACAAATATAGAGATGTCTGTGGAAAAGGATAAGGATGAGTAGGAAGTAGTAAAATGTAAAGAAGTCTCTTCTTCCCCAACTTCCTTACACATCTTACCAAATAATTCCATTCTTTGGTAAAACCTTTTTCTAATATTAAGTATATCATTGTCGTTATCTAAAATGAAGCATTTGTTACCAATAGAAAGTGTAAACTATAAGCAGAACACAGAGAAGATTTATATAAAAAATATTACAATGTAACAAAGCTAGAAGATTATGGGAAGGAAACAGCCACTTGACCAGATAAACATGTTTAAGCTTCTCTCCACTTCTTCCTCTATGATGTATCTTTCAGACAGTCCAAATAAAGGTTTTTAATATAATTCATTTATGCTGCAGTGCAGGGGCTCTAGCAGTGTCTTACGTGACTAGTAGAAAAACTATTTCCTAACAGAATTGTTTTCTAGAACTGATATTCTGAGCCTTGTTTTGCACCTCTAAGCAGCTCAGTTTAATGTCAGATTCTCTGCCATCTTCTTTACAGCATAATTTTGAAAATGTTTTCAGCTAATTGCTTTTATTCCTTATATCCCTACTTAATCTCACTACTAATTAGCCTGTGATCTCACACAAGCAAGCACATTCACATCACCAATATTCTGCAACGCTTGCTGTTGTGCAATAGGGATCTACAGCATACAAGCTGTAGATTTTTTTTTAAATGCACATAATAGTTGGTGGTAGAATCTCTCATCAGAATGGAGCCATTATTCAGAACAAACTACAAATTCTTCAGCATTTTGTGGGACTGGATCTTCCAAATTACTCAGTTCAGACCAGAATTTTAAAATAATGTTAAGTTATATTTCACCCTACCCAAACCAGGAATGTGACATTGTTAACAACTGCTTCCTCTAGTTTTTTCCTGAATGAGGATTTAAGGATCTAACATTATGAGGAGTAAATTCTAGCTGTGTTCCCTCAAATTCAATCCCATTTGCCATGCTGCACTAACCTTTTAGGCTTAAGTATTTGTTTGGCCTGTTCAAATCTCTCTACTATTCTTTCATTTTAAAATGATATATTGCCTCAGTCATTTTATAAATTACATGCATGTGCTATTGTACATATGGAGAGTGGAAAAGAGAGAGCCTTCAAATTTGGGGGTGGCAGATTATTTTGGAGCATTTTCTTCAAATTCTGAACTACCATTAATTAAATTCATTACTCAGATACAGTATCGCACATGGAAAAGGATACAAGTTAGAAGTGGGAATGCAGAGCTCCTATCAGAGGCTGTGTACCTGGCTGCAGGTCACTTCTCCATGCCTCCTTTTTCCCCACACTGTCTTGTCACAAACCAATTCTACAAGCCAAATACACAGAGAGGCATTGGAATTACAATTCATCCACAAATTCAATTCTCACACTGATGACCTCCTCAATCGACATAACGGATAGCTGGGACATTATCAACCTAACATTCAATGAAGGTGCCAACAGCTCTTTGTCTGTGTAGATTCTTGCATTAGTACCCTTCCTATCTAATTGCTATCCTTTGATCTTTATCTGCTTCTTTTAACTATCCAATCTTTAGGTGCTTATAGATTACCAGTTATGCCTACTTGTTTTTCCATTTGATATTTTTATATTCTCTGCTCCTTGTTTCCTGCCCCTTTCCTTTTTCCCCCCCTTTCCCCTTCTCCCCTATTTATTTTGGGTCTGCACATCCTAAACTCAAAACTCCGGTCATTTGAAGAAGTGGGGTATGCCCATAGAAGCTCATGATACCATTTATTCTACATATTTTGTTAGTCTATAAAGTGCTACCAGATCATTTGTTGTTTTTTAAGTTTATCCTGTACAGACTAACTCGGCTACCCCCGGAAGTTGTGAAAATAATGGTGATAAGAAATATTATTTGGGCATGTCTTTGCTTTTCAAAGAGCCAAGAAACCCAAAAGTGAACAGTTTTCTCTCACACGTCTTTGGCGTCTGTATGAGGCCCACTGGACACATGGGTTAGTCTCTAACATAAGATCATGGGAATTCTATGCATCCCCCTCTCCACACAAAATTACCCTCCTGAGCTGCTCTCATAAAGGCAACAGAAATAAGCTCGGGCAATCTCACTCTCTCAATAGAGTGAAATTAGTAATGCAGTGTCTCTGTTTCTCTAACAACTTCCTCTTGGTGGCCAGAGGCGCACTACTGGCATACTGGGGGGAGAGAGTAGCAGAGAGGGGAATAAGAATATGTGCATCAGATACAACAACAACAACAAAAAAATGATTTGCAATTGACAAAAAGAAGGCAATAAAATAAAATGTTACAGCATGAAAACTAGGCACCAGAAGAACTTAAGTGGAAGGGGTAAAAGAAAGCCACACAAAATGCATGAAAAAAAAAAAAAAAAAAAAAAACAAGAGAGAGAAAGACACAAAAAACACCAGAAAGGGTTAATTTAAGGGAGGGTTTCCTTTTAACTCAACAGTCCACTTAACTATCACCATTAAATCAGGTAACCAAAAGCAAGTCACGAGTACCATGATCCACACATACCTCCGTCCTTGCTTCCCTTGTCCCCCCCACACCTCGCTTTCCCATTGAAAAGAGTTCTGAAATTGTGTGTCCTTTCAACTAAAAGTACTACAGAAGGTGAAATAAATCACTCCCAGCACAAAAGTGAAATTCAGCTGCTGTAACCTTCAGCAGGATGTATTTTATTGCCACAGTTACTGTGTTACAAAACACTGTAGAACTATTCCCCACGGCTATAATGACACTTCACCTTTTCATTAAAAAAAAAAAAATCATAGAAATGTAGGGCTGGGAGGGACCTAAGGATGTCATCAAATCCAGCCCCCTGTTGACGTAGACCATCCCTGACAAGAGTGATGTAAACAACTGTATAGTGGGGGTGCCATTTAACCAAGCTTCATATTATGGGAACCACTTCAAGCCAGAGGGTGTGGTAGCAACCCTAGTTCCATCATGCATGTCCCTAGCTGCTGTTTGTCCCAGCAGTTTTTAAAAACCTCCAATAATGGGGATTCCACAAGCTCTCTAGGAAGCCTATTGCAAAGCACAATTACCCTATAGTTAGAAATATTTGAGAGGTGCTAAAATATTATTTGATCACTGTGATTGTAAGCATCTAGATAGACATGGAGAGAATATTTCAGAAAAAGTTGCACATACCAAGGCTAAGCAAAAGGTTACATTTCAAATATAAAATGACCGAGAGCACTTTAGTAAGGTGACTGAGCCTATGGTGTTTATGTTTATGTAACCTAGAGGGCTGCTTCACTACCTTATTAGATTGGAAAGTGAGATAGGACTGTCTTTATTATGGGTGCATACTTTCCCAAGCAAAATGCACTTGATGTCTGACTGGGGTCTGTAGGGGTTACTGCTATACTAAAAGTACTACATACTGTCAGTTTGCAGAAGTGAGGGAATGGATGTTGCAACATGCAGCAATGTGAGAACACTCCACAAAAATGAAAGTCAGAGCAGAAAGACTTGAAATTTGGTAGAGTGGCCTTTTTGTCAAAGATCAGTCTTTTGGCGTTCTCATGAAAACATGCCCAAATCTGGCCAAGTTATAAGCCTTTTGGGGGAAAGGGGAGGATATGTAATATGTACGAACTCAGCGACTTGCTAGAGCTTTTCAGCTTAATATCCCAAAGAACTTGTCCACACTGAGCATGTTTCAGCCTGAGAGTAAGCAGGAATTGCAATTCTTGGCTGCCCTAGGTCAGGAGCCTTGTATGAAGAAGCTGCCTGAACCAAAAAGAGGACAAGAATCTGGAAAAATGAGGGAGAGGAGAGAAAGAAACTGAGCCAGGAGAAATCATTAAATGCTATTTTATTCCCTTAATCACTCAGTGCACCAATGGACCCGCTTTGGGGATTAATCATGATGGCGTATTACAGGGGATTTGTCTGCAGGACCTCTGCCTCATTTACTGCAAAGGTGTAAAAGTGTGAATGAGAAGGGGGTAGGGATGATAGAAAGAGAAAACTCTCTCCTGGTTAAGGCAGCTGAATTCTGTCCTGAAGAACTGAATTTTGCTCCTGCCTCTTGCTCAGAGCTCTATATGATACTGTGCAAGTGACTTAAACTAAACTTTTCACAGTGTCACTAATGGAGTGTTCTTCGTTTTCTGAATTCCTGATTTGCAGAAGAACTGAGCAATCTCAAGTACAACTGAAGTCAACGGGAGCTGTGCTTTGAACATATCAAGGGCTATATAGAGCTACATTTTCTGACACATCAGGTCGTAGATGCCTCAGATAGGGGATACAAAATTAGTGGATTTTTTTTAAAGTCAATTTCTGTGCCTCATTCCCATTTTGCAGTAGGGAATTAATCGCTCTCCATCTCTCACAGGGAAAAGAATTACAATAAAAAGAGCCCTGCAAATCTGTGGATATCCACTTTATATCCATGGGTATCCATATCAGTGGATGTTGATGCAGATATCCACGGCTCATTTTGTGGATGCGGGTACAAATTTTATATCTGTGCAGAACTCTAGAAAAAAGGTCTCGGGCTACACACTGAACACTTAGAAGAAAAAGTATTGAAGGGGTGCTCAAATGAGCATACTGTGCACTGTTTAATGCGTGTATTTTCTCTCTTTCTGAAAAAAGAAATTACATGATCCCATACTATCATAATGCATACAAAGTAGGGATGTAAAATACTAAAGGGTTAGCCAGTAAGCATCAGTGTTACCATTAAGCTAAGGATGTTAAAATGTGGTTATCAGACTATTCATATAGTCAATTCAATTTGTATCAACTATACAATTGGTTGACAGGACAGCTCTGCAGAGCAGCAGCGGGGATAGCTCCAGGAGCTGGCTCGAACTGGGACTGAGCAGTCCCAGCTCGTGCCAGCTCTGGGAGCCACCTGCACTGCGGCTCCACATTTTAAATGTAGTAAGAGATGCTGGGTAGACAATGTTGTCCATTGGAAAGCAGTGCATGTATATATGCACAGTAAAGCCATGTATCCATAGCATGGCAATTAGCTTCTAATACTGTGATGGGGAAACTGTCGCCTATCAGGTTTCTTCTGTGTGGTCCACAAGGCATTTTGTTTACCATTATCCATGCTCAGAGCTGCCAAATTCTGCTGGTTTCCACCCGCTTAGTTTTCTTCCTATTAGTATTATTAAAGCAACATGAACATAAAGCAAGGGCACATTAAATGAGGTGCACGCTGATTGCACACAACACTGACCATGAGAACTGTGCCCTCCCTCTGCATCTCCTCAAAAAGCTGCTATGGGTCAATTGGCACATCCTGCAAATTCTGGGCACACGAGCACGGTTAGCAAACTACCCTATCCCAGCAGACTGTCTTGGTTATGACAATCTTCCAGCCCACTGAGATGGAGGGCCACTCATGAGGTCCACTCACGAGTCTCGGCTGCTTATTTCTGCTCTAATCTACTGACACCTTTGCCTAAGAGCAGAAAACAGCTCAGTCACTGAAGCCAGTGCCATCTCCATACTATACCTAGACCTCATCATCAAGAATAACCTGGACCCATGCTTCCCTCACCACCCCCTGATAACTGAAGAATGTCACTTACCTACATTTAAGATTCTGAAATTGCATAACAGAACTTCTGTGTATGTTGCCAGGGAAAATAATTCCTATAACTCAAGGTTTCTTCACGTTACCACCATTAAATATAATATGACTGCTATATTGGCCTTTTAATGTAACCAGTGATATAATAGCAACATTAAAATTCAGAGAGAGATAAAGTTAAAAAGATAGCTGAAGTCAGCAGTTCTTGCTTTCCACAGACCCCATTTAGAGAAGTAGTGGCTCCCCTCCTCATTTCTATATGAAAAACTGCATTAAAAGAGACAGCTAAAAATAAAAATACTTCCCTAATACTGAGTTCTCCGTGCAAGCACTTGAGGTAGTTCTCACAGGGATATCACATAATTCAACATGAATAGGAGGGGTGCTACTCTGTGAAGTTATGAACAGGTGTGGGGGAGGGGGAGGGAGTGTTCACAAGGCACCTGCTATCAAGAGTTGTCCACACTATGAAAGTGTGAATATTGATGGGCGACGGGTTCACAAAGTCAGCAGCTGAGTATGTAAGCATTCATAATAAACACACAGTATTCTTTATTAGATGTTTTGCCAGGAGAAACTAAAAGTATTACCAAAACGGAAGACCGACTTCTGGTCAATCAGAACAGCAAAAGTCTCAAGACTCTCTTGTGGGTGTTCTTTCTGTAACAGGGTAATTCACATGCTTGCATCCACTTTTCTAAACTGAACATTGTTTCTGGATCACTCAAAGACTCACACAACCTGTGCCTTCAGGCATGCTCTCAAAAAAGAATGTTTAAAAATTAACTGTTCAAGGCTGTGCTCATGTTATTCTACTGCAACTACAATCTTTCCAAATTAGAACGCCAAAAAACAACAGTAATAAGTAACACTCCACACTTTCTACAAAAAAGGGTTGAATTTCGTAACAGCACCCGGTGACTAAGGGGTTAACTAATGTCTCCTGTACCTAGCCAGGTATTGGGTGGTCAGCAAATAACAATGCAGATAGGAATTTCAAACTGGAAAAGAGGGGTTTCTCTTGCTTTTTTGTTTGAGATGCAGAGCGGTTTCTCCCACATATTGAGGGAGATGGGAGACACTTCTCTCTCCAAGAATGGACTTCTTACAGTGTATAAGTAGGGAAAAGTTTAGATAGTCCATCAGGATTTGTTGTTTTCCTTGTTTGGGGATTTGGAAATAATGTCTGAGCTGTTAATTGTATTTTTTTCTTTTGTAACTAAGTCTTTTAGCCCAGGGAAACTCCCTGAGTATCTATATCAATTGGTGGTTCTTTCCATCTAGCCACTTTACTATGCTTGCAACTGTAGTTTTGTTTTGATAATAAAGGATTGTTTTCTTGTTTTTTTAATTAACCAGTATTGGTTGATTGTTGTGTCCTTAGGACTCAGGGCCTAGTTAAAAGAGCAGATTCCATTATCTGTCTGTGGATTCCCTCTGTTTTTCCCAAACTCCAAGCAAAACGGAGGTTGGGGCAGGGGGAGAGTTTTACCTTAGGGAGGAGATTTCCCAAGTGAGCTCTTCCCTGATTTTCCTTGGAATTACTTGGGTGGCAGCGGATTCCCCAAAATCTGGGTATTAGGATTTTGGAGGGAAGTTTCTTCTTACCAGAGCCTGTAGTGGCAAGGTTTTGGAGTGCTCTTGCGGGCCCCCAACTTCTGCATTTGTCGTGCTGCAGCAGATTCTGTTCTTTCCCTTTTCTGCTTCCCTCCTCAATACTCTATAAGTAGGTTAAACTATTACCAGAGACTCAGTGAGGCCAACTTTGACTGGAATACTGAAACTGCACATTTTAGAAGTTAAGCAGTATAGTAAACTACACTGTAAAATACACACAAAAAATTGACTACCGCTAAAAAAGTGCTATCTTTTAGGGCTTACCTTGTAAGCCTAGAGAAATAGGCTTTCAGATCCCCACACTACAGCATTGAATGAAGCAGGAAATGATGAACAAAGAAAGGAATTTCTTAGATTCCAGATGTACTCTAACACCAGCTGGGAAATACAAGCAAGAAATCATACTAAAGGCTTGTGAAGGCCATCACTCTGTTCTGTTTTTGTTTTTTTGGGGGGGAGGGCAGGGGGTTCTTGATTAAAAGTAGAAGCTTCTGACAGCTTATTTTAAATATTAATGCTTTCAGAAATACTCTGATGTTGTAGTACAATAGTCTGGTCTTTCCTTTCTAATCCCATATCAAAGAGTTACTTTAACACTTCCATAAGTCAGAGTCATTGCACAAAGAGCAGAATTAAGGTTGCAAAAGAAACCATGAATTTCACATTGCCTAATTTTCTACTGTTTGACATTGCAGCCTAAGCAGCATTTTAATGTTAGTTTTCTATATGTAAATGTCATCGCCAGAAGCATATTTGAGAACATAGTATTGCAAATTACCAATTTTTCTACATTTGAAAAATAAAAAGTGAAATTACTTCTCCCTAATGAAAATTACAAAAATTGGAGTACAAAAATAAAACCTATTTAGGTTATGTCCTTATTGAAGATGATAGTTACCATTATTTTCTTTAAAGACTAATGGAAAAAGATAGAATGTAATGAGTGCTTGAGAAATAATAACTCACTACTGTATAGAAATCCAACCATTCAGAAACTGTCACTGACAGACTAACACACTTGTATGTAGTATTCATAACGAGGTTAGGAAGAAAACTCTTTCATGAGTTCCTGAAGCTCTGCTTGCTATTGATGTAACTTTAATGTCTTGAATTCTGCATGTTCACTCTTTGAAACAGGAACACTACAAGTATGCTATTAGCCGTTCTAATGCAGATTATCCTTTCAGACCAAATTTAACGTCTTAATTGAGTAGCAAGCACAGTGACAGAAACCCAAGTATAGTCTTGACTTCAGCTCACCCTTTAATCCATTATTTGGTTAACCGGTTAAACATGATTATACAAGATTTTACATCCCTAGCCCGTACAATCAATGCATTTCTTTTTACCAACTGAAAATTTCTACTAATGTGACAGTTTTAGTCTTAACTATGAAGTTGTTTTTAATAGGAGAAATGGTACTTCACATGTTAAGTTCAAATCCTTTTGCTAGCATTCATGACAAAAGTGATGCCCAAAGTTACACCATTTACTTCTGAGTTTTTTTGCCCATGGTAACTATTTGGTAAACATTAACTTGGTAATCATCAACTAATCATTTGGGAACAGCAATCAACTATAGACAATTATTGTAGACACAGCATCTCAGCATTATCTCATGCAAATATGGCCCTAAAGACTATGTCCCACCTGCGCTGCCTGTAGGATTTGTAATCCTCATGTAAATTCAGAACAATGTTAACAAGTATGTTACAAGACAGCTGATTTCAAGTACTTATCCATCCTTAATTGTCGCACAGGATATGTAAACTTGACTGGAAGTGGCCAGGATGAATAATCTATTAATCTTAGTGCAACAACTAAGTGAGAAGTCCCCATGTTGGCACATGAAATTGAAGGAGATTAGCATCAGAGTAATGCTAAACCCAACAAGCAGTAACACAGGAACTAATAGTGCAACTATGAGTATAATTTGTTTTCCCACAGATAAAAGCTATCCTAAGAAGATTTTTCAGTACAATGATAAATTGACAAATGCATTTTCTGGAAAATGGTCACTGATTAGGATATCAAGTACTGTACACTGCAGCTCTTGCCATTGGAGAACACTTGGTGGTCTGACCTTCAGACAAAATCCCCTCACTATATTTCTGAAGATGAAAGAACAATCACTATTAAGCATGACTGCAGGATCAAAGGATAGTCTATCTGCTAATTCCAGAAAGAAAAAAAAAAAAAGAGCTGGGAAGTTCTGTTCAGACTCCCTAGAGACCTGAATTAATCTGTTTTCTTGATCTAATAACCTTAACCATCAAGAATTCACCCTCCAGAAACTGAAACATCTTTGGTTTTGTTCGCATATGCAGGACCTGTATAATTTTACAAAATGTGATTAAGTTAATTTAGAAATCGTGAAAGGTTCCAGACTGGCAGCCCTGAAGACTAGCATCCTCTGCTATTCTTACAACAGGGACAAAAACCCATGGCAGTAGAGTCTTTACCATGCTGCCTCAATAATTTACTTCAGTCATCAGCTGGTGGGGACACACTTGAGGGTCAGATGCGAGTCTGTTCTGCATATTCATTCAACCCGTAGAACAGCCTATTGTATGTGGTGCTCTTTTCAGAAGGAAGAGAACTGACCACTGATCCTGCCACATAGCACACTGAATAACCAGTTAGCAATCAAATGTGGTTGCTACCAAGCTGAGCAGTGAGCTAAAGATGAAAGTCTACTATGAATCCCCTTATACCATCTAGTCTCACACCTTAACTGCTATCATCCCAAATAAGCAATGCTGTTTAAATTACCACTTCACCCTCTTCCATGACACACTATCAGTTGTACTTGCTAACACTGTAGTGTGATTCTTATCTTGTGAATTCTTAAATATGGGGACCAGCAATTAACTTCACCTAGTTTTTTCATTTGCTGATTTGTTGATTTTGAATCAGCTCATCAATAAACCATTCTCCCTCACCCCCCTGACATATTTTACAATATATATTCCTCACAGTAATCATTTTTAAAGCATAGATCAATGAGTAATTTCCCATTTTCTCAGTGATGCACTCATTGTCTCAATCAGTGAGTTTACAGATTTAATTGTCTTTACTACTTCCACAATGACCCATTTTGTACATAAGGTACTACCTAATGCGTAATTTCTAAAATGGTACTTCCCTTCTATGCATGAGAATGCATTACAGTATTCCTGAAAACTACTAACAAAACATCAGGCATAGCATGGACACTATAACATTCTTGGAGTTTCAGTTCTAATTCTCTACTGAGCACAATACATCAACTATACTAACTTACACAGTGAAATCACTCAATGAGTTATGTTCTGAAACCAGTCTTATTTCACTCATGACTTCCACATGATAGGCTCAATCCATCAGCCTTCTGACAATAGATTGCTATCTATGGGACTGCTTCTAGAAATACTGCAGGATTAATCTCAACATTTGACCGCACAGATAAAATGGTAATCAACTGTGACAAAAGTTTCAGCGAGGTAGCCATGTCTGTTATTTTTTAAGTTTATTCAGTTATAGACTAATAGTCTTGCAACACCTTGGAGGCTAACAAAAATGTAGATGGTATCATGAGCTTTTGTGGGCACAACATGAATGGAGTTAAGGAGCCCAGGGACAAATAAAACAAAAGAGAAAGAGGGGATAGGGAGGGAAAGAGAAGGGGAAAAAATATTGTCAATTAGAGTGTCTATGGTAAATGAGGCTAGTAGAGTGGGTTCTAAGTACCCGGTGTTTAGCTTTTTATCTCATTAGGGTGTGGAATATAGCAGGCCATCCAGTTAAGGTCTTTGTTTAAACCTCTATTGCAGGTGTCAAACTTGTAAATGAAAGAGTTCTGCAGCTTCTCTCTCCAGCTGGTTTTTTTAAATTACCTTGTAATAGTATTGTCACCTTTAGATGATTAGTGAGTGCCTATGCAAGTTAAAATATTCCCCAACAGGTTTCTGTGTGTTACCATTTCAAATATCTGATTTGTGACCATTAATCCTTTGTCATAGAGATTGTCCAGTATGGCCAAATATACATGGCAGAGGGGCATTGCTGGCACAGATCACACTGGTGGATGTGCAGTTATGAGCCTCTGATGGGGTGGCTTATGTAGTTAGGTCCTGTGATGATGTCACTTGTACAGATGTGTGGACAGAGTTAGCACCAAAGTTTATTGCAGGGTGGGTTCCTGGGTGAGGTAGGCTGTGTGGCTGCTGGAAAGAATTTGTTTTAGATTAGGGGGTTGTCTGTAGGTGTAGATTGGCCTGTACCTCAAGGCCTAGGAGACTGAGGGGTCATTTTCCAGGATAGGTTGTAGATTGTGGCCATAGCTATGCAAATGAGGCTCAGTGTGGAATATCGCTGAGCCTCATTTGCATAACTAATGAGCCACCATTTTTGCGGAAGAGGCTCTTGCGCAAGACGGAGCTGTCTACACTGCCCCTTCTTGCGCAAGAAAAACCCTCTTGCGCAAAGCCGTTATGCCTGAAAATAATCAGCATAACAGCTTTGTGCAAGAGGGTTTTTCTTGCACAAGGGGCAGCGTAGACAGCTCTGTCTTGCGCAAGAGCCTCTTCCGCAAAAATGGTGGCTCATTAGTTATGCAAATGAGGCTCAGCGATATTCCACACTGAGCCTCATTTGCATAGCTCTGGCGCAAGATCGCACCAGTATAGACACAGCCTCGGGGTTTAAGCTGGGGGGCTGTAGATGATGACCAGTGGTGCTCTGTTGTTTTCTTTGCTAGGCCCAAGGTTGCCAACCCACAAAAATTTCATTTACAGACAAAACGGGAAAAAAATTATGGACAGAAATTTTTTTACTGACATTTTTTATACTATATTAAGACAACATAAATGGCCAAAAGTGAAAAGTAATCATTGTCATTACTAAATCACAAGAACAAGATGCTATTTAACTCACTTTCATTTAGTTACTCATGGCCCTGGATCATGATTCACATTATGTCACCTCAACCATAGAGCTAAACAAACAACTAATTTTGGCTGCTCCACAGTAAAATGGCTGAAGCAGCACAGAAGAACTGTAATTGCTATAGAATAATTGCTGGTTTTTGAAATTTTATTGCACTTTTACAAAATTTACAGACACCTCATCTATATATACACACACACACACACACACACTTTTTTTTTTTTTTTTTTTTTACAGACATGTCCAATTTTGGATAATTTCTTATGGACTGTCCATAAATTTATGGACAGTGGGCAACCCTGGTTAGGCCTGTCTTGAAGAAGCTGATACCTGTGTACTCATCTGGCTCTGTCAATCTGTTTTTTTCCCCCCCACTTCTCCAGGTGGGTATTTAAGTTTTAAGAATGCTCGATATGGATTGTGTAGGTATTTGTCTCTGCCTGTGGGACTGGAGCAAATCCAGTGGGCTCTAGACAATTGATTGGGAAATGTGTCTTGGATGCAAGCTGGAGGCATGTAGGTAAGTGTAAAGGCCCATAGGTTTCCAGTACAAAGTGGTAGAAATGTGGTCATTGTATAATTGTACCGTAGTGTCAACGAAGTGGATCTCTTGTGGACACTGGTCCAGGTTGAGGCTGCTAGTGAGGTGGAAGTAGCTGAAATCCCTGTGGAATTCAACTGTGACAACTGCATTTTATTACATATGATTCTGAACACTCACAAGTTACACTATCAAGCAAATAGCATAAGTTTTACATTCCTGGCTATAACTGCAAGATTTAAATATTTTACTAAAACCATAGTTCATAGATTTTTAAGACCAAAAAAGGGATCACTATGACTAATGTAACTTCCATTGTAACACAAGCCTTTAATTCCTGCAGTGTAAGATCTGTTCTTTCCTACTACCCCGTTATAGCTTTTCACAGTAGAAATGCTAAAATATGCTAAATATGTATTGTACTTTTATTTCTGTAATTGAAAGTTGAAACTAGTTAAGTAGTAAAATGACTCAAGTCAAAGGAGAGAAAAGATAACAATTAAATAATGATATTTAATAAATATGCTCTAACAGACTATGTTGCCAAGCAGAAGGACTTGCTTTGTAGTTTTTCCAGCCAATCATCTGCCACAAGGCTTAAGTTGTTTCCTTTCAGGTTCTGAAACCCTGACTCATGGAAATATCAGAGCTGTACACTTCCTCAAAGTAGCAATCTAATAGGAAGCATTTGTTTAGTCTTACAAGACACATTGTTTTGTTTATGTATGAGAGATTCCTGTAAAATAATTTTCAATGAAAATACAGTTTCAGTAAAAAGTAGCCAAGTAACTCCAGATACAATCTGACCTTGAAGGGAAATATTTAGCAAAGGCAATGAATAGCCTTTTATTTCTGCCGCTATGCTGCTTTCTTGTAATGATTTTATTCTAATTAGGGGAAAGGAGAGAAACCATGAACAAAAGCAGACAAGCACTGAGTTTTTCCAATGGAGGGGACCACAAAAAGGAAAGTTGGTAGTGACAGCTTCTCTTTCCCAAAAACCCTCTCCTGCAGTGTTTCAGGATGATGTGGATTCCTTTCTCTGGTCTGTAGAATCAACTGCACTGCTCCTGATATACCAGACCTGGAAAAAGAAAGTTATTCTCCACAGATAAACAAACAATGCAATCACAAGAATGTCACAAAAGTCTGTACAACAAAGTCCTAAAGAGAAGGCAACTCGCTCAAGCTGAATGAAGGCAAAACCAGCACAATCCTCTTCAAAATAGAAAAACATTGTAAAAAATTAAGAGTTCTCACCCCATCGGTCTTGAAGTGGTCCTGCTCAAACTCGTTGATCCTGGACAGTCAGTTAGCATTAGTGGTATAAAATGCCTTTTTCCATCAGCAACTTACTAGGAAACACTGCTCCTTCCTCCCAGACAAGGTAGTCCCATGGTGATTCACAAACACAAGACCTCCAGCCCATCTCACAAACCACCTCAATTGTTATGTCAAGGCCTTCTGGATACATCTACACAACAGGGTTTTTGTACAAAAACAGCAAGTAAATTTATAGTAAATCAAAAGAACAGAGGGGTTTTTGCAGTGTAGGTATTCCTCTTTCTACAAGGAATAACTCCTTTTTTCGCAAGAGTTCTTGTGCAAAAAGGTGTGGGGGGATGGGTAACATGGTTTTTGTGCAAAAAGAGCTAATTGAAAAAAGCACAGGTGCTCTGGTGGCTATTCTATGAATAGCAATGAGAGATTTCTTTTGAGAGAGCATCCATGCAGTCTGGATGCTCTCTTGTGCAAAAGCGCACCACTTTTGTGATGCGCGTTTGTAGTGTGGACAATCTCTTCTGCAAAAAGCTTCTTGCAGAAGAAGCCTGCAGTATAGATGTAGCCTCAGTGTTTCAGCAGGTCAGGACCCTGCTCTGTGTGACCATTTCTCCATCCATGACATGACAGAAATGCTCCTGAGAGAATATAGTTCACAAGACTAAGTGATTTTGTCCAAAGAAATGTGGCTGAGGAATGAATTTCCAAAAGGTATTAGAACTGATCCAGAATCTGATTGCTTTTCAAGCACGATGACAGAGCCTTTCCCATCATGAACTGTATTTTATATCCAGAACATGTAAACAGAAGGAATTAGTTGGGTCCTGTATACATTTACTATTGCCCTCTACTGGATTAAACAGTCAAATATCATGTGCATATCAATCCACTTTGCAACCTGAACTACTGGAAGGGAGAACCTGGATATTAGGTGAACCTGGATATTAGGTGACAGGAACAAAAAACTTCAGGAAAGATAGAAATGAAGAGACTTCCACTCATAAAAGCTGAAAGTAGATTGTGGCCACTTCCCTCATTTCTTCTCATGTTTATATCCAGATAGTAGATACCTGGGGAAAAAATCCAAGCCCTCACAGAGACTAAGTGCAATGAAAATATTATGTATTATTTCTTCTGAGTACACATAAGGACCATTTCCCCCCCACCTTTGAGATGGATAGTAGGAACTCAAGCATCCTAGCAAAATTATGCAGGTCACAACCACATCACAAGACCTACTAAACAAAAACTGAGACAAAAAAAAAATTGTTTTAAGTCAGTTCAGAAACTGCAACTATCCTGTCACCTCTGTTTTGCTGACATGACTTTCACCTCTGTCCCATAAGTGTTTAACATTTAAACAGAGCATGTTATATAAGCATTTCTTCAGGAACTCTTGCCATGAAAGTTGATTAATATGATTTCAAATACATTACTACTAAACAGAAGGAACAAATTGGCTCCTGTGTACATTTACCATTGCCCTCTACTGGTTTAAACAGTCAAATATCATGTGCATATCAATCCACTGTGCAACCTGAACTACTGGAGTTACTCTTCCCACATCAGAGAAAAGATTTTTATTTTAGAAAGAAGGGTTAGGCGTTCTTGTGTCAATGACATACTACATTGAGAAAACTACACAATGGTACATAAGTATCCATGAATCACCACACTAGTACTGTATATCAATCAAAAATTACTCTAATACAGGTTCGGATATTAAAGTTATGAGTGGGATTAATTTTATCAGCTGCTTTGGTTAGATTTATCTCAAACCATATGCTGTTTTGCTGAATTATATCTTCCCTGTCACTCAAACATATTTCTGTGGTGTCAGTTATGACGACACCACCACATTACTCCCTTCAGCAAATTCCAGTCAATGCTATCCTACTTGCAGTTTTTTTTTCTTTCATGCAAAATGGTAGACAGAAATTCTTCTGTTACTTCTTCAGTTAGAACATACTGCTATTCCATGTATTCCTCCTTTAATACACCTACCACAACAGGACATTAAACATGGGATGTATGTCTTTCAGGTTCCCGGGAAGGAGAAAAATCTCACCCTGCCATACTACACAGATTCACATACATAAGTAACTTCTCATTTGTGAGATCACAAAACATGTATTTCAGTTGTGCCAGATTTTTGTATTTTAAGACACTACATAACCCAATTAATGAGGAAAGGAGCCTAACAGTGAATTATCATATTTCCATCTCCTTCAAATACCATTTTGTTACCTAAACAATGAGATTTCTTTTCTAACTTGTTTTACTTTATTTTGCATTACAGTTGGTAGGCATTAAGTTTCCTTTAGGAGTATTAACTTGAAAATCACTGTTACACAAGCACAAATAGGAGTTAAGCATCCAACTCCCTTAGCCTCTGAGTGGGAGTTGGACACCTTAGCTTCCCTTCAAACTCTCAATTGCCCCATATAGTATGGTAAAAAGCAAAATAAAGTGAGCTTGTTTTGTTAAGGAAACAAGGGATTTCCCAACAGCCTGCACACTCAAAACACTACCAGAGAGAGTTTTAATCTACAACACAGTGACATCTGTCGCTTACTTTCTAATAATGTGGTTTGGAAATCACTCAGCAGCCAAAATAGTAATGCATCTCAAACAACCTGAGCTACCTTCTGCAACAGCCACATAGCAATAGCTGAGGTTCCACAATACAGGAGACTGTGTCAACATAACATGCATGGAAATCTTAAAGTTGAACCAACTGCTAGTCATATTATGCCATTCTACTTCTCCATATCAGTTTTACGAAACAATGCACAAAACTGATGTGCATGTTAGTCTTCAAACCCCTTCAGCAGTAATTTAGCAAAAAATCAAGTCCTGGGGCTCACAAGGAGAATGAGCGGGGTGGTTCTTGCGTGGGATATGTGTCGTATTTCAATCTGTCACCAACGCTAGTGGGACCAGGAATCTAGGAAACAGATTTGCATCCTCCGTGTCCAATGCACTCAGACGCGAGGGGTGGGGAGAATGCGTTTGAAAGACAAGCTCAAGGAGAGACAGTTTTGTTTAGTTTCCATCTGTAACTGACAGAGATGCTGTTGCAGCGCGTCAGTTTTCTAGCCGGGATATTACTGCACGATCTCAAGGAACGAGGCAACCCATTTCAGCCAAGACAGACCCCTAGTGTCCTTCTCGGCACCCGCCGCCCCTCCGAGGAGGAGACTCTGAAAAGAAACTTCAGGAGGGACAAGCAGCAGCCAGGGCAGCTGCCGGGTAGGCTGTGGGGCGCTCTGCGTGCAACGCCGTCTCGGCTAGGAGGGATGAGGCAGCGCAGCTGCTGTAAAAGGCAACGGGACCCCACAGCGCCTCCTCAGCAGCGGCTGCAGAGGGAGGCAGGCGGGCTAGGGGCTAGGAGCCCCAAAGCTTCGGCAGCTCCCAGCGCAAGGAGGTGCCTGCGAGCAGACCCCACGCCCAGGAGGCAGGAGCCCCCTCGCGCCCTTTGTTGGCGGCCGGGGACGCTCCCGTCTCCTGCTCTTACCGATTTTAATCCTGACGCTCTGGAAAACGCGCAGCCCCTCTTCCTCCACCGCCATGGTGCCGCCACCGAGCCGGCCTCCCAGCAGCGCTCAAGCTCCACCGCCGCGGACGCTCACAGGGAGGGAGGCGGGCAGCGCCTGCCGCGGTGGGTGGGTGGCTGTGCAGCGCGGCCGGGCTCCGGCGGGCGAGCGCACTGCGCAGCCCCCGCCCGCTGCTGCTGCTGCTGCTGCCGCCGGCGGCACCACTGGGGCTCGCGGAGACCAGCGCCGCCCCAGCAGCCCCATTGGCCAACGCAGCGCCCGGCCGCGCCGCTCATTGGGCCGGCTCGGGCGGGCCGCTCCCCATTGGGAGAGCGCGAGACACTCGGAGCGCGTTCCAGCCCCGAACAGCTGGCGAGCGGGGGCCGCCTGGGCTAGGGAGAGCGGACCGCTCGCTGCCTGCCCCGCTAGCCAGCTGAGCGTGGCACCACCCCCCTGCCAAAGGAGGGGCCCCAGCTGAGGGGGGAACCAGACAGCTCTGGAGAGGGGCACTCGGAAGGTTGTTACTCTTCCGCATTGCGCACCAGGCAGGAATCGCCCAGTGGGTCTGACCAGGGATCCGTGTAACAGTATCCTCCCTCCAGTGGTGCCCAGGACTGCATGCTACAGAGCAGTTGTTCTCAACCTGCAGTCCCTAATACAATAGAAAAACGGATTCAGGACCTCTCTCCCATCTGGCCATAAAGGCAGGGTGACCATAACATCCTCCACGGCCTGTTCCCAGGTGCCAGGTTAAAACCCAGCCTTCAAACCACGGTAGAGGAATCCCCATCTTAGTCTTAACCCATTAATGTGATCAGGCCTGACAAACACCCGCCTGCAAGCTACAGCTACCAGACATACTTCGTTCCGTTTGATCCTTAACAAATGGCACTCTGGCCCGGCACGGGTACAGCAGGAAGCTCTGTTTCAGTGCTGGCATGCTCGTGTTTGAAAGAGAGCAAGGAACACAAGCCACATCAGTGCTCCAACCTAAGCTTTGGGCTTCATAAAGCCATCAGCTGCAGCATCTCCCCTGCATTTGGAGAAAGTAGTATAAAAGGTGTAATAGAAAAAGCTTCTAGTATTTTTCTGTGAACGTTAGCTTTCCATGTATAAACTAACTGCCAGTGCTGAAGGGACCAACTCAAGTAGTGGGGTTCCACTTCTGTAACAGCAGCCTGTAGCAACCTAAACTAAGATTAAACACACTTTCTATGTAAAATGAGCAAGTTCAATTTAGGATGTATCCCCAAAAATCCTCTCACTAGCCTTCCAAAGAGCCTAAGGCTCTCTCTACACAGAGTGAGACCATGGTGGAAAGGAGACAGCTACATTTGAGAAGGGCAGCAGAATGCTGTTGTGTAGGCCTTCCCCCAGAATGCCAAAGCTGCTTCTGTAGAGAAGGTCCATGCACTTCAGAAATGGGGGGGCAGGGGGGAAGAAGTAGGAAGAACAAACTGGTGAAGGACAGCCTGAGTACACACAAAGAAGTTAATGGATAGGTTGACTGACTACAGAAGTACAGCAGGAAGAAAGCAGGAGAAAAATCCCAAAGCAATACACTCCACAAGCTTTCTGCCCTAAGTGAGAGGAGGACCAAAGGTGAAAGTAAGCCACAACACCCTGCTAAAACAATGGCCGGTTGAGCTCAGAGTTCTAGCCCTAGGGATCTAAGAGGCAGGGCTCTGCCTCCAGGGATTGGATGGCCACACTCCCATCTGCCCAGCCCCCCCTCCACATACATCCTTTTCCCCTGCCCAGATCCTACCACACCCCCAACTCCCTGCCCTGAACCCCCCTCTCAAAGGAGGGCTGTGATACGACATTACCTGGAAGTTATTTAGGAGAACAACAGTCCAGGCTGTGAAGAACACGGTGATTCGTTTCCTTATTTGTTGAAAATATGTATTAGAGGTCATAATTTTTGAATGGCAAGTGGAAACATAATCAGGAGCTGTAATAGGAGTACAGAGCCAGGTAAGAGGAAAAAAAATCTCAGGCTTTTCAATTTTGCACTCTAAGCAAGTATGATGCAAATTCCAGAAGGAAATAGACCATTTTAGAGACTCAAAAAGGAGCTAAAAATTAACATAGGTGAGGGTTGGGCAATAATTTTTAATGGGAGGCCACTCCAAGATTTTGTACAGTAGTCAAGGGCCACACTTTTACATAGAAAGGATGTGGGGTCTGGGACAGAGGTTTGGTGCAAAAAGAAGCTCAGGGTAGGGCAGTGAAGTGCAGGCGAGGGTGCGGAGTCTGGGAGGGAGTTTGAGTGAAGGAAAGGATTGTGACCTGGGGCAGGGTGTTGGGGTACAGGGTCAGAGGGGTATAGGTGCAGGAGAGGATTCTGGCCTAGGGGAGGGGTGCAGGAGACAGTGTGGGGTCTGGGAAGCTGTGACCTGGGGCAGGAGAGGTGCTGAGGGTTTGGTTGGTGACCTGGGGGTTAGGGTGCAGGAGAGGATTCTGGTCTCGGGGAGGGGTGCAGGAGGTGGGATGCAGGATCTGGGAGGGAGTTGTGACCTGGAGGAGGGGGAGCAGAGGGTTTCCATGATAACCTGGGGCAGGGAGCTGGTGGTGCAGGAGGGGGCGTGATGCCAGGTGTGGGCTCTGGCTAGGAGGAACTTACCTAGGTGGCTCCAGGTCAGCAGCCCAGTGGAACTCGCAGGCAGGCAGGCTCCCAACCTCCACTGCGTCAGGCTCCACATGACTCTCTGCACCCGTGAGGCTTTGAGCACTGTTCCCACCCCCAGCACAATCTCTCAGCTCCCATTGACCAATTTCCAGCCAATAGGAGCTCAGAGATTCTGTTGGGTTAGGGGCAGTGCACAAAGCCTCCCCCCATCCCCAGCACAGAGAAGCACATGGACCAGCCAGCCGCTTTGAGTGGCATGGAGCTACTCTGTGCCTGAGAGTCCTAGTGGGACAGGCCAGATTGAAAGGCTTGCGGCACAGGTCAGCTCTTGTTCCCCTGGCTTAGGGGGGAGTCAGATGGCTGCATGAAGAACAAGAGCTGAATCAGTTAAGTGACACCTGTCAATTAGTAATATAATTTACATTTATCTAACACCCTTTGTCTCTAAAAAAAATTCCAACTCATTAGAACTTAAAAAGGCTTAAACTTGCAATATGTTAATCATTTTAGTCCCATGGACTGCAAGAGGAACATACAATTTAAAGCAGCTATTTGCCTAACACCTTTCTTTTTCCACATCAAGCATATTATAGCACAAAATACATTTAGCACTACTGAAATGAAGCCACTTCTTCTGTGAATAATGGCAACCAATTGGTACACAGCATGTTGTGAAACACGGAAATGTATGGAAATTTAGACCACAGGCAAACAGACAAACTTCTCTTCTTATCCAAAGTGCTATGAGATTAACATTCACACCAAGCAGAAGAGACCTGGGGTTTTCAGGTCTCATACAAAAAACATCCTTGATATCTTTACATTGTTATTTATAGCAATAAGGGGAATTCCCTCTATACCCCAGTAAAGGGTACTATAGAAAAACACCAAGTTAAAGAAACCTGTTTCCTTACTATATACATTAAATAATATTCTAGCCTCAAATATTGTAATCTGCCTCTCCCTCTTTCTTTCAGAGGTTGGCATAATACCACTTGCTAAATCTATAATGACATTCTATTTGCTTCACTTCACAGCTTTGATATAGCTCCCACCTCTAGGAATTTCATAAAATAAATAATTGCCTTTGCAATTATTTAAGGCTTGTTTAGAAAGCTCACTTTTGTGATGGAAAAATGAGTTGTTTTGGACTCACTCCTCTAGTATTTCCTGTGTTTCTCTGTTGCACCAGAAAGGTCAGAGATGTCAGTAGTGCCACTATAGTACAATACACTAGGCTTGCTTAATTATTACTCTGCTCTTACATAGCATTAGGGGACCAAGTGCTGCTGTCATTCTCATCCCTGCAACCTGACTGAAATGAAATAAGTTACACAGGATAACTGAGGGCATGACTTGGCCCCTAGCTTTTCTAACTCACTTTGCCATAACAAGTTTGTACCCATCTGTGGTCTTCTGCGTAACACAGAGAAAAGAAAAAACTACTTGCAGTTAGTACGCAACACACTCAACACCATCACCTATTTGCCAGTTACACTAAGTCCCACTCAAGCTGGAAGGCTTAAAATAAAGTTCTACTGTTAGCAATCTATTAAAAACTGGAGGCTTCCATTATCCTCTGCCACACCACAGGAGCTTGGGAACTGCCTGAGCCTTGCACTGAACTGTGTGCTGGACATATTGCAAAAACATTCCCCCTTCCAAAGTGCCCTCCACACTTGTTGTTCTGTAGTCAGAACATAAGCATTACAAATGGATGTGCAGAAAACCCACTTTTTTTCCAAAACAATATTAAAAAAAATAATATTCTGAATGCTAACTAGACTACACCACCTATATCTAAGATTATCATGTCACTGTGATATGTCTCTGTACTTCTACTGGGACTTTCTCCAAGCCAAAGTATCCATTAATTTCCAAACCACACTGCCAACTAAAGGCCATGGACAGTGGCTTTGCAGCAGGCAGAGCTGTTCGTGGGGAAAAAAAAAAAAAAAAAAAAAAAAATCATCCTGCTGCAAAGAACACAATATAATCAATTAATCCTGCATAATCAAATATATCCCCCAGCCTTCTCCAACATTAAGAGTCCAAAGCCACCCTCTTCCTGGATTCAATTTCTTACCATATACCAGGGTAGGCAATAATTTTCAGAGCAGGCCACTTCATAAATTTTGGTACATGATCACAGGTCTGCAGGGCCTCTGGCAGAAGGGGCAAGGCTGGGGTTTATATAGAGAGAAAGATAGTGTGAAAGAGACACTCGTCATTATAGAGATTGAGTGTGTGTGGCACAGATAGGAGAGTGCGAGGCAGAGTATGTGTGGCACTGCGAGGGGTATGTTTCTGAGTGAAGCCACACTGTCTCTAAGACAGGGAAAGCTGTCCTGCTCTGCTGTCTCCCTCCTCCCCAGTCTCTGCAGAGACAGGGCATCAGCAGGGAAGCATGTGCACATGCACAAGCTCTGAAGTCTTAAAAACAGTGCAATGCCTCTTAAGAGAGGCACTCCACTGAGTCCCTTACAGTCATGCTTCAGATTGGAGCAGCTCTGCTGTGCATCTCCCTCCTGACCCCTATCCTGCAAAAAAGTAAGTACAGGGGCAGCGGGACACCCTGACTTCAGCACTCCCCTCCCCTATTTACAGTTAGCAAAAGAATCCTGGGTATAGCATGGCACATACTGTAATTGTGCACGCTCTGCTAATCAGCTGGGCAGGCCAGAGAGAAATACTTGGCAGTCCAGATCCAGCCCCTGGGCCATATTTTGCCCACCCCTGCCTGTTGTAACCAGGCAGGACTCACTGCCAGGGCACCTCCTGCTACTCACACAGGAATTAGCTCATTCAGTCTTGGAGCGCCCCCTTTCAACCAGTATCTCACCCACAATTACCTTCTTTTTCTCCCCACCTCTGGGCAGTGCCCTCATGTTCTGGGGTCCTCCATTCTCTGGGAACCCCACTTTCCATATACCCACCTTGCCTCAGTGACCCATTGCCAGTCATCATCTAGCCTCTTACCCCAGGGCAAACTGCAATCTGAAATAGCCACTCATCATTGGCAAGGACCTGCTGCCTCTCTGCAGCACTACTAGCCTCAAGCCTTGCTTCGAGCCCTGCAACCTGGGAGCTTGCCTGGCCAGATGCCCCCAGCTCTGCCTGCCTTTCCCCAGCCCTGCTCTGCTCTGCTCTGCTCTGCTCTGCTCTAAATCAGGAAGCCACTCACTTCCCTAGCAGCTGCATCCCTCCTGTTCCCCCTCAAGAGCAAAAGTGGGTCTAATTCCTCCCCTCCAGGAGCCTTTATTTATTCTCCCCGCAGCTGGCCCCCTAATTAGCCAATTCTTACCTCAGCTGTGGGGCTTTGCACTCTCAGCCCTCTCCCAGGGCTGGGTTTTACCCTTAAAGCGCCAGTGCAGGGCAGATGTCCGATCATACTGCCATACATAAGACAACTATGTTATGCTCAAAGCTTCTCTCAAACATTGGCTGTTCCTATGATTCTGCTCTTCAGACAGCTCGGCACACCCTATCGCTACCTTTTTTAAAAATTATTTGTTAAAGAATCAATACTAATTCTGTATCCCTCATTTTCAGGTAGGATAACAAGTTACCTGCCACTGGCTGTGTCTTTTCTGTAAAAGCATATCTTTTTTACATCAAGAGCTAGCTCAGGTTAGCTCTCTATGTAAAAGTCTACTGGAGACAAGGTACTACTGTAGATTTTCCTCAATGTAGTTATTCAAGGTCAGCCCTACTAGGAGTAAAGGGTGACCTCAGCTAACTACACTGAGTCTGGTTTCCACTAGAATTTTACATCAAAGGAGCCAATCTCAAGTTCTCTCTCTCAGTGTAAAAACAAAACAAAACAAAAAAAACCCCAAAACCCACAGCTTTTTGCAGTGAAGTCTCAGTGAGTCATCAGAACTCACTTAACATTTCCAAAAGGATCAGTGTAACTGCTAACAGGGTGGGTGTTTTGGGCAAATACTTCCAGCCTGTTGCACCCTGCCAAAAATTAATCCCTAGCAAAAACAACAGAATAAAAAATAACATGTAGGAGACAAAGTTACTATTTAAAGGGAGGGAGAACACATGCACTCCATCTAAGTGAATTTATTCTACATACTCTTGTGAGGTAGTGAAGTATTTATCCCCATGTTTATATTATTAAAAGGGGACTATTCAGACACATTAAGGCCCAGATCCACAAAGGAAGTTTTGCCTTGCAACACGGACTGTCACAATGCCTAACATTAGAAAATCAGAAAACAATACTGCAATCCACAAAGTCTGAGTTAGTTGTTTAGGCTCCCTATGCAATGCATGGGGAAAGGTGGACATGTTAGAATGGGATTGACAAAAGCCAGTATGCTAGATGGCTGCCCAGCTAAACTAGTCAGAGGGAGATTACCAACAAGAGGGGTATATGCTAACTCCCACACCTGAGAGAGCTGGGCCCCGAAGGCTGAGCTGCTGGCAAGTGCCTATCTCAGCCAGCAATCCCTGAACAGGAACACCTCTCCTGGAGTCAGGTGGCCTACTTTGTTTCTTGTGAGAATGTGTTAGGCACCTGCCTCAGTCCATACAAAATGAGAGACAGTGATGCTGGCTGCCACCTCAGAACTTCTAGAGAGGGTTGGCTGGATTTGCTTTTAATCAATAACTGTTGGTGTTTGTTGACTTCAATGTATCAGCTACAATGGATGGGGAGAAAACGATATCAGTTGGTAACAGTCAGCTTGCCTGCAGGGATCAAGTGTCACTAGATGAGGCAGCACAGGGAGCCTTCTGCAGACCCGCTGTTGTGGGGACTGAGCCAGCAGGTCCTTGACAGCGCACCTACAGAAGGCTCCCTGCGCTGCCTCAGGGCTGGTGCCACCTGATCTCTGCAGGCACAAAGTGAGAGAGAGCTGCGGTTCTGGACCAGCGGAGCAGAGACTCTAGGCCAGGACTGTAAAGAGGAGAGGGAGTAGTGTGCAGCAATGACACCTGGCCAGAACCACAGTCTTCCCTCATCTTGTGCCTGCAGGGATCAGGACAGGAATCACTGACCCTGCAGGAAGCCCTCCGCAGCTGCACTGTGACAGCCCTGCTTGTGCACTCACCAGCCAGGCACATGGGAGCTGTCCCCAGGCAGACATTGTTAAAGCATTGACAATGCGGCAACTCTCAGAGCCAGGGGATCCGCCTGCTCAGATCTTGTCTTGGGGAGGAGGGGGCTGTCTCTGCTCTGCTGGGCCAGAATGACCATAGCCTCTCCTACACCTTTCACGCTGGTGTCTTGACCCCCGGCCACACAGGGATCCCTGGCAACCTTGCTGTCAGCACAGCCCTCACCCCAATCTCACATGGAAAAATAAAAACAGATAAAAATATTTAAAATAAAAATGATAAAAGTTGACTAAATTATAAAATAAAAATAGAATTCTGCCAAGCCTGCTTTAGCCCAGGGGTTAGAGAAGTTACCTGAGAGGTAGAAGGCCTGCAGGAGGAGGAAAGCATTTGAACAGGGGCTTCCCAGCTCTCAGGAGAGTGCTTTAGCCTCTGAGCTATGGGATACTAGCAGGTGAGGCCCATCGTTGACTGGGCAAAGTCATTTTGCATAGATGACACTTATAGAAAGTTCAAGAAATTAAATATATGAAGTAGAATTGTTTATGAATGTGCTTGCAAAAGGGTAGTTAAAGAACAGTTTTAAATTTGTAGGATTTCAACTTCAAACATTATTCAATGTATTGAATAATTACCATACATAGTACATTTGAATCTGAAATTTCTAAAGCTTCCATTATTCTTTCTGTAACTATTTTGAATTATGTTGTGATTTGTAACTGTAAAATTATTCTTTGCACTAAAATGACAGTTGAATAGGCGACTTGATTTTAATTGTTAGCAAATATTTTTATAAACTCTAATCATAACTGTCATGACTTTTTTCCAATGAAAAACAAAAGTAATTATTTAAACCTTTCACCCAGCGTATTCTGGTATAAAAAGTAGTGCATTCAGCTAATTTAAGAGGCAGGACTGTTTATGCAGAATTTGGTATCTATAGGTAATTGCAAAGAATGACTTTATTTTGCACAAACAGATCCACAAACAAACTCTTCAAAATATATAACAGATTCTGATGCGAGCTCCCTCAGTCTCTCCTGTTGAAATGATTCCTCTGTGTCTAAATAGCTCAAGAGTCATTAGAGCAGGAGGACTGGATTCTGGGTCTCCTAACTCCTAGGTGGGTACCCTAAACAGCAAGCTAGAGTGTCGTTCTCTCTCTTTCTGACTCAGTGTTGTGAGGTAGAGCCCTGCATGGACAGAAATGTCTACCCATCAATGTGGATATCCACAGACAGATACCGGGATCTGCAGGGCTCTACCCCCAAGAACCACTGTGACCAATGGAGAGGAGTGTGGCCCCGTCGCATCCAGGAGCCAACGCCCCACGCTGGCAGCTCCTCTTGGCAGTAGAGTTGTACGACTCCAAACAGCAGACGCCACAGATGGTGCTTATGCTGTTGCACATCCAGCTTGAAGTGATTTCATACGGTTCAATGGGTCTCAGCACCAGTGTCCCCTGTAAGCTGGGTGGTTGTACAGCCACTCAGGGGAGATTCCAATGCCACCCAGCTGATCAACGCAGTGCCCACTGCTAGGTTTTTATTTCTAATGATGGTGCCCATTCACACAGGCCTTGATGCACATAACAAAATTTATTCCACACATGGATGGAAAAAATCTGCACATAGCTGGAAAAGATGAGAGGGAACATTGCTCAGCACCCCACTATGCAAATTGGTCTCGCACCCCTTCAAACATTTAGAAGATCAGTGAACTAAGGCATCTATAGAGTGGTGGGCAACCTGTGGCCCATCAGGTTTCTGACAAGACATTTTGTTTGCCACTGCCCATGTGCAGGGTTGCCAGATTCTACTGGTTTCTGTCTACGTAGTCTTTTTCATACCAGTATGACTACAGTGACATGCCCGTAAAGCAACAGCACATGAAGTGAGATGAGTGCTAATTGCACACAACATTGACTGTGAGAGTCATGCGCTCCCTCTGCATCCAATCAAAGCACTGCTACAATTCAATCAGCACACTCCGCAAATTCTAGATACACAAGCACGGTTAGCAAAACTACCCTATCCCAAGAGACTGTCTTGATTACAATCTTGAGGCCCACTGAGGTGAAGGAGGGCAACTCATGCAGCCCACTAACTAGCCTAGATTGCCCTTTGCAGGATCTAAGGGATTAGGCAACAGTCAGTTCTGCGAATTACAGTGGTACTTAAAATGGGGCCTTTGGCATCTAAGTATCTTTGTGGATCTGGGCATAAGTGACTTGCCCAAGCTCACTGGGTTAGCTGTGCCACAGTTTGATGCGGATCTCTTAAATCTAAATCTAGTGTCCCAGCTACCAGAAAAGGAATTGTGTAACGATCGATAGAGTCAATTAACAGCAGGGATAAGATGACAGGTTGGACAAAAAGCATTTTAATGACTTTTTAGCGTTTAAGAAAAACTATCACATTTTTATATTCTGATTCATGAAGATGTCAGGGTTCAGCACACCCTCATCTACCAAGTGCCATTACTTGTGGCTTGTGCAGTCTGGTTTGCTGTTGCCAGCCACTCCTTGTGGTTTTCCATTCCATTTGGTCTGTTCCCTTGACAACACTCCTGTGTATCCTGTCAGTCTGTTCACAACATTATCTCCACTTTTCTTGATACATAGCTAACATTTTTCCTCTTTAATAGCTTGTTCTCCCCGTAACAAGCACTCCATGTTACATACACTGTTTTCATTTCCATTTCTTGGTCATTCTCTTTTTCCAGTATATGAACTCATAGTGTGATGTAAAGCAAAGTATTTTACTTATGAGACAGTTTCTGGATCACTGGAAGAAACAGGGAACAAAAAATGTGGAGCTTCTAAGGCACCTGTTAAAAAGCTAACAAGTCACTAGTGACCATGTCACAGGTCTTGCCACCCCTTAGCGGTCTCTGTCACTAGGTCAGCATTCTCTGCCTCCTCTTCAGTCCCCAGTGTGGGTCTCCTCCACTCTTCACACGCCAATCCAAAGATAGGGTAAGTTTGATTTATGACTTGGCTGGAGGGCTAAGCCCCATCTGGAGGTACTAAAAGTACCACTTAAGAAGTCCCAAACAGAAAAGGTTCCTCTGCCCTTTGGGGTTTCTCTTCAGCCCACCCTCAAGGGCTGGGAACAAAGCTCATTCTGAGCTACCTTTGATCCTTTTCCCTGCTCCGACATAGCTATTGGGACCCAGACTGGTTCCCCAGAGTACACTTATTAGACCCAGACTCAGAACCTTCTGCAAGAACCTGGCCACTCCCTGTGTTTCCAGCTCTCAGACTGATCTTGTCATCCTTTTATAAGGCCCAGGTGTCCATTAATCCTTTTACCCTCCTTAGTCCCATTCCTCAGGCTAGGAAGCAGCTAATTAATTATGATGCAGGTGTGGCTTTCCCCACCCCATCTGCCCTTCAAGGGTCACTTGCCTGTGATACCGTGAAAGTCACTCTCTCATCTGTTCAGTGACCTAAATGACAAGAGCTCAGGGATCAGTCCAGTTCTTTGTGATGAATGTCCACATCACACAAAACAACTCTACAACTGGAATAGCCTCCCTCCTTGATGGTTTTAGCTGAGTTAGGGATGTTAAGGGTTAACCGGTTAACCAGTTACCCAGTAAGCATGCACCTTTCCAGCATGCTTGCTGGGGTAACCAGTTAACCAGCAGGGGGCTGCTCTGATGCTGCTGGGCCCAGCCAGACCAGCCCCTCGCTCACAGATTGGTGCGGTAGGCTTGGCCCGGCTTGACCAGAGCAGCTGCCCTTGGCAGGTTTGGAGTGGCCAGGCTGGTGTAGCCCAAGGAATGGCAGGTCCAGCTGGGTTGGAGGAGCCCCATGCCCTTATCATGCCACAGTTGGGAGGCTGCTCCAGCCCAGCTGGGCCCACTGCATCATAGGTGGGGCTCTGCACCAGCCCATGTGGTTAACTGGTTGAACATTTCATTTAACTGGGATTTTACATCTCTAAGCTGAGTGTCCATGGTCTGGATGGATACAGAGACTGAACTTTTCTCAAAATACACCTGATTATGACAGACCTCATTTATTTTTTCATCTGAGAATCAAGTTAATTTGGGGGCTAGTGCAGTCCATCTCAGTACTGAACAGTACTTTCAGCAGCTGATCATGGAGAGGGACTTCAGTGAAAACTATAATAAATATCATATATGGACATTTTGGGAATGATATAGAGATAAAATGTTGAGGAAAGTCCTCTGGTCCCATCTGAACTCACCAGTTTTCTTTTATATTGCTGTCTTCAGATTATGACCACTTCCCAAACTAGGAAGATGGTTGAGAATTTAAGGAAAGATCTGAGGCATTCCTTTCCTCATTTCAGTGACTAAAGTCAAATAGCCTCAGCAGGGTCTTAGTCTGTAACTGTAAAAACAATGAGCAGTCCTGTGGCACCTTAGATAGCCTCTGTCAAGAAAAGCCTGTAGTCTAGACATACCCTTAGAGACTTTGTCGACAGATACTGTCGACAAAGCCTCTGTCGACAAAGCGCATCTAGACTACAGCCAGTTCTGCTGACAAAGCAAGCCGCTTTTTCAACAGAGAGTCTAGACGCTCTTTTGAAAAAGCACAGTGTGGATGCAATAGCACCTTTTGTCGACAGAACTCTGTTGACAAAAGGCGTTATTCCTCGTAGAATGAGGTTTACCACTGTCAACAAAACTGCCGTGTTCTGTCGACTTACTGTCAACAGAACTCGGAGGTAGTGTAGATGCAGGTATAGTTTTATCAACAAAAGTCCACTTTTGTCGACAAAACCCTGTAGTCTAGACACCCCCGAAGATGCCACAGGACTACTTGTTGTTTTTATAATTTAAATAGATTATTAGATACATTATAACAAATACCCAAAGTACTTAAATTGCTCTTTTAAGGTCTCCACATTGTTGAGCTGCAGAAATGAACTGTTGTAGTTTATTGTATATATACAGACAGCAGATATTAGCAGTTTTAAGGGAAAAAAACAGGCAAAGTGGAATGCTACTTTTTGGATGTGGATGTCTCTGTTAATGACAATATATTTCAGTGCTTCTCTTCATTAAAAACATATGGGTTTGTATATCAGCTCTGCAGAGGATTCTTGGATCTAAATTAGACTACACAGAAGGTCATTTTCTGTGACTCATTTGTGCCAGGCAAGGAAATCACTTTATTTCAATGATCTAGATGATAGCTTTCTCTTGGGAGGAAAAAGATTTATGAAATGTTCTAATCTCTTAACACACTCTCAGAAGTTAACAAAACAAGTGCTTACTAGGTGCTGGGTACCGCAACTTTTCTATTATGTATTTACTCATCCTGAATATTTTTGTAGATCCTTCTCATCATCATCCCCAGTAAAAGAAAAGTTTCTACTAAGTTTATCTTATGCAACTTTAAATTAAAAAAAAAAAAAAAAAAAAAAAAAAAGAGAATGAAATACAAAATAGTAGATCACTTGGATAAGTATCTAAATTGATAGTGGCAGCCAATATGTCTTCTGCATTGCAAATTATGTCTTTTTACATGTTACATTGATCTTTAGAAAAGTTAATAAATAAAATGACTGATAATAATATACTAGGATTTTTCAAAAAAGCTGTTGATTAATCTGATTACATCAACACCACCCTATACTGGAAACCCACTGACCTCTATTCTTACCTACATGCCTCTAGCTTCCATTCAGGACACATCACATGATCCATTGTCTACAGCGAAGCCCTAAGATACAACTGGATTTACTCCAGTTCCAGACAGACAGACACACACACACTTAAGATCTTTATCGGGCATTCTTAGAACTTAAAAATCCACCTGAGGACGTGAGGAAACAGATTGACAGAACCAGACAAGTACTCAGAAGTCAACTACTTCAAGACAGGCCCAACAAGGAAAATAACAGAACACCATTGGTCATCACCTACAGCCCCCAGCTTACACCCCTCCAGTGCATCATTGACAGTCTACAACCTATCCTGGAAAACAACCCCTCCCTCTCACAGACCTTGGGAGACAGGCCTATCTTCATCTACAAATAGCACCCCCACCTAAAGCAAATCCTTTCCAGCAGATACACTCACCCAGGAACCTACCCCTGCAACAAGCCCTGTTGCTAACTCTGTCCACACATCTATACAAGTGACACCATCACAGGGACCTAAGTCACAAAATCCTCTAATGTAATATGTGCCATCAAGTGCCAGCAATACTGGCACTGCCATCTATATTGGCCAAACTGGACAGTATCTGCGACAAAGGATACTAGGGGGCCAACCCCCCTCTCTCTGGGGGTGATTGGCCAGGGGGAAGGTGCAGGAGCGGGCTGGGGGCAGGGTGTCCGGCCGGTGGGATGGTGCAAGAGCAGTGAGGGTGCAGGAGCAGGCTGGGGGTAGGTGTCTGGCCAGAGGGGAGGGAGCAGGAGTAGGCTGGGGGTGAGAGGTCTCAGTGGAAGGGGTCAAGGGGCTGGGGGTGCAGAGTCTCGGTGGAGGGTGTGTGACACGGTGCTGGAGGTGTGAGGTCTTGGCAGGGTTGTGAGTGAGGGGGCTGGAGGTGCAGGGTCTTGGCCAAGGAGGTGTGAGGGGTCTCGGGGTCCAGGGAGGGAGGAGGCCACGTGCCTCCCGTGTCCTGCTTCCCTGGAGCACCAGGGCAGAGCACTGGGGGGCTGGGGGCAGAGGAGGAGCAGGGCTCTACCGGGCGGGGGGGGGGGGGAAAGGGAGGGACTGGCCCTGCTGCAGCCCAGTTACTCATGCTTCCCTCCCTCCAGGGCACATGCATGTTTGGCCAGGGCAGGAGGTGGGCCAAGGCCCCGGTGCCAATCTGCGAGCACATGGCCATCAACATGTGTCCTGGCCTCATCTGCCAGATCTTGGACTACTTCCCTCACTGCAGCCCCGGAGGTACCCCTGCCACCCGCTTGCCCGGGCAGGACCCCACTGAGCAGGCCCATGACACCGACAGCTGCAACTCTGATGACACCAGTAAGTGGCTGGGAAGGAGAGGGGACCCAGGTATCTGGGCTGGCTCCTTTGGGGGGCCCAGCAGCACCCCAGAAACTGGGCTGGCCACTGGAACCCAGGTGTCTGAGACAGCTGGTACCAGGTCTGTCCCCGCTGCCCCCATGTCACAGCTCAGATGTGTGTTAGCTGCCAGGTCTGTCCCCCAGAGCACAGGGGAGGGGGAAGGACACACGGGGCTGAGGGTAGAGGTGGACAGCAGTCACTCTGTTGTACCACAGGAAAAAATATTTTATTTGTAGAGAGAGAAATGGACATAAATCAGACATCAGGAATGGTAACACACATAAGTCTGTAGGGGAACATTTTAACCTACTCAGTCATAGATTTAAATGTAGCCATTCTTCTACAAAGGAATTTCACCACCCAATTACAGAGAGAGACTGCAGAATTGGAATTCATCTACAAATTTGAAACCATTGCCCTGAGCTTCAATAAAAACACTAACTGGTTAACACACTACAAAGCCAATTTCCCTTGCCTTTAACATCCACATTTTCACATAAATGCTATGAATAGGACACAGCCAGCCCGCTTAGTTAGCTTCATTGACACAGGTCCTACAATTGACAGGTACTTCTTTTTCTTATATCTTGGATTCTGTTATTTCCACTCCAACTCATCTGATGAAGTGGATCTTACCCATGAAAGCTCATGATACTATGTATTTTTGTTATTCTCTAAGATGCCACAGGACTACTCACTGTTTATTAAGGTGTTATTTTGAGAGAAGCATGGTCAAATAGCTTGAAAATATAGCTGGAAATAGGAACTTCTGAGTTTTACCCCCATATTTCACAAACTTGTTCTGACCCCTAGAAAAATTTGTTTAACTTCTTTGCCTCTCTCCTCATCTGTAAAATGGAAGTAAAATGTATCTACCCTTAGAGGTAGTTTGTGAAGGCTAAGTAGATGTCTGTAAAGTGCTTTGAACATGAAAAGTGCTTACATTATAAAAACCCAAGGCCTAAACATAGATTTAGGAACCTACCAGTAGACTCCTAGGTTGAAAATGTTTGCCTAAATAGTATTATTGATACCATATTGCAATGTTTGCCTTGTAACATTGCATCAACGCATAACTGAATTGGGTTATAGCAACAAAATATGTGGTCTCCTCATCTTAACAAAACAAACAAACAAGGTTCAGAAAAGGGCAACAAAAATGATTAGGGGTTTGGAACGGGTCCCATGTGAACAGAGATGAAAAAGACTAGGACTTTTCAGCTTAGAAAAGAGGAGACAAAGGCTACATCTAGACTGCACTGTTAAATCAGAAAAAGAAACGCAATTTGCAGTATGTAAATTGCATATCTTTTTCCAATTTACTTTTGAAAGAGACTTTTCTGAAAATTGTTGTGTCTACCCAGCACCAAATTTCAGAAAAAAGTGCTCTTTCGAAGCCACCCCTTATTTCTCATAGAACAAGGTTTACAGGGATGGCGAAAAAGCGTGTCCATTCTTTCGAAAAAAAAATTTCAAAAAAGCAGACGTGTTCATTGGACATGGCATTGCTTTTTCGGGATACCTCCAGTATCCCAAAAAAGCATGCAGTCTAGTCGTAGCCTAAGGGGCGATATGATAATCTATAAAACCATGACTGATGTGGAAAAAGTGAATAAGGAAAAATTATTTACTTGTTCCAGTAATGTAAGAACTAGAGGTCACCAAATTAAATTAATAAGCAGCAGGTTTAAAACGAACAAAAGGAAGTTTTTCTTCATGCAGCACACAGCCAATCTGTGGAACTCCTTGTCAGGACTTTAACAGGGTTCAAAAAATAACTTGATAAATTCATGGAGGTAGGTCCATCAATGGCTATGAGCCAGGATGGGTAGGGATGGTGTCCCTTGCATCTGTTTGTCAGAGGCTGGAAATGGATGACAGGAGAGAGATCATGTAATGATTATCTGGTCTGTTCATTCCATCTGGGGCATCTGGCATTGGCCCCTGTTGAAAGACAGGATACTAGGCTAGATGGACCTTTGGTCTGACCCAGTATGGCTGTTCTTATGTAAAATATGACACAGAAGTGCAATAAAATATCAGGATGCCACTTTGAAATTCTCTATAAATCAATTTCCTGTTGCAATGGCTCTGTAGCTCTTTGCTGTTAAGAGTCACTTCATCCAAGGATTAGGCAACACAGAAATCTCTTAGTGAGGGTCCTCTGTTCTTTGCAAACAGCTCATCTCAGACCTGACAAGCTCAATACATCAAATGCAAATACCCTGTAAGCCAGGGGTGAGTAGTCATTTTCACGGGGAGGGGGGCGGGAAGGGCACTCCAAGAATTTGGTAAGTGGTCACAAGCTGCACCTTTCTACTATAGTAATGGAGGGGGTCTGGAAAGGAGTATGGGTGCAAGAGAGGGGTTGGAATATGGGAGGAGGTAGCACGGCAGTCTCTTGCCAGGCAGTGCTCCCAGCCAGTGTCACAGTGAGACTCACAGGCAGGCTTCCTGCCTGCCTCAGCCTCACATACCTCTCAAAACAGCCAGCTGCTGGGGCAAGCATGTCTCTGGCCAGGCCTACAATACAGGGCAGACCGAATTAAGATACACATCTCCAGCTATGTTAATTACATAGTTGGAGTTGACATACCTTAATTCAAGTTTCCATGCGGTCTCCACAATGGGAGGTTGAGCATCCCACTGGGCCATGGGATATTAGCAGCCCACAGGGTCATAGTGGACTGGATCCAAATGTTTGGCAAGCTGGATGTGGCCCACAGGCCTTATTTTGCCTGCCTCTGTTATGTCTTATTTCTAATGACATCTCTATTCTTCCTTAAATAAACCTTTTGTTTGATTATAACAACTTCTGTGTTACACAGGAGTTTAAGAGAAAGCTAAAAAGGAGCAGTGCACCCCAGTTTAAGTATAGGATCTGGAAATTCTATAAACAACCAATATCCAGGAGCGGTCTGAGGCGGGCTGCGGCAGCTGGCGCCCCAGGTGGAACGCGTGATCGGCGCCTCCACCTGCACAGCCGTCAATGGGCCGTCAATTGGGTGACATCATCGTCGGGCGCACGGGCACCCCGTGATGTCATCGTCGGGCACCATTGAAGGCGGCGCCCTAGGCGACGGCCGAGTCGACCTATAGCCATGGGCCGCCCTTGGCAATATCAAAGGGCTAGATATCACAGGGAAACCCTTCAGAAGTACATGACTCAGGGAAATGGTGTACTCCTTGTTAACCTGCAAGGCAAAGACAGAGGTGGAGGAAGGCCTGCCAACAGGGGGTGGGTAAAGGGAGCACCTGCCAGGAGGCCCGGAGATTCATGGTGGTAAAACTTAACAATTCACTAAAGAATAGCTGTCTCCAATTGAAGGAAAAAAGCAAACAGTGTTTGTTGATATTAAAATACACATAAAAATGCCCCCTAAATAATGTAATAGCAAACAACAGATAGTACACCAGCTTCGTTTGTAATGTGGTCAGCTACAGTTGTCTGCCCTTACAAACCATTGAACAGAAATTGAAAAGTTGCGAAGGGTAATGAAGATAGAACATTGTGTGGGATGTACATATGAGAGATTGTAAAAGCTTGCTTAGAAAAAAAAAAAAAAGTGCTAGAGAGAACCTGACTGAGATAGCTCACATGGTGAAGTGTATAGTGAATATTGCTCGGTATCATGCCTTTGTATCGTGTCTCGTAATGTGATAACAGAAGATGACAATGATTTTCAGGGGGCAATAGAGTTGGAACAAAAAGGGACTAATACTTTAATTGGGATTCAATGCCTGACTTGATAATTGAGACAAATGTGGCTGGATTTTAAAATGAGCTGGATAATTTTATGAGCACTGATAACATTTATAGCTCTAATTTGCAAGCTAAGATAATAGGAATAGTCAAACCTTAGGCTTCAGGATATAAACTGTTCAGCTGTAGTGGTCAGGAAAGTGTCTCCAGTTACCACAGCTCATTTCCATTTGCTGCTACACACAGGAACCAAAGTCATTCTTTCATTCAGAATGCATAAAGGTGCTCATCCTAAGTGCAGAGTGGTTTTTCATAGGGTTCACAATAATGTGAAAATGGACTGTTCATCCCGCCAATAAATCAATATGCAGCGAACAAACCCAGACAAATGAGATCCTTACATTGCAGACAGTAATTAAGCACCTCCAAACATAAGCCCACCTCCCTCTCTAAATGGCTGGAAAAATAGATGGATTTTGCAGCACGCCTAAAAAGGTCATTCATTTGAGTTATTTAAGACCAAAATGGGGAGTGAAATTTAAAGCTGGCAACTCTCATGAAGAATTCTCTGCCAGGAGTGCCTCATGTTTTTCTTGGAGGTGATTCCAAATCCCACAACCAGTGGCAGATTTAGAGTTAGTGGGCCTCTGTGCTCAGCTTCATTTTTGCCCCCCACCCCAGGGACCCAGCCAAGAAAATAACATTCACTCTTCCTGCCCCTCCCATTTTCATTCTTTTTTCTTCATCCTCCTCCTATAGTATAAGAAATAAGAAGTAAATGAAAATAAAGTGAGGAACCTTGATTGTTTTTCTAGATTAACTTTTTTTTTTTTCCCCACAGACTAGTTGAAAATTGCTGAGGGTCTCGGAGAATCACTTAATGATCTTTCCAAATATTGTTTGTACCATTAGCTAACTTATATATAAAAAACAAACAAAAACAAAACAAAAAAAAAAACACAGTAACTTTTCCTCAGTCCCCCTGAATGAGTTCTCAGAACACAGTTTGAGAACTTCTGGTCCAGATAAAAGCTTGTATTTGCATTAAGCAAACATAAAAAATGTGTAAAAATAAAATGTATAGATGACACATGAATAGAAAAATAAAACTCAGCTTCCTCTGAAGAAACTTATTCAATCTGAAAAAAAAATTATTCACATAGCTTTCTTTACAAAATCGTGAAGTAAGTAATATTTTGTAAAGAAACACTTTCAATTGTCTAATATTGCTGAACTTGTCAAAAATGTTCCTGACTCATCATATTTTGGAAATAATTTTTAACTTGTTTCAATAGAGAAAAATAACGTTCACAAGAAGCATTTGTGACTGGTTTCTGCATTTGGACAGGTTGCCTGCAAACTGTCATGTGCAAGTCTGTACAAATCAACTGGTGATCTTGAAGCACAGACCTCATCATTTTTTATAAAATTAATGAAATGTTTCACGTCATCTTCAAAAAATTTGTGTGTGTCTTCTTGGTAGAAGATTTAGATTCTGTTGATTTATTTTATATATATATTTTGACACAAGTATGGATGAAGATGCTAAAAGCCACTACAGTAAGAAATTAAGAAATCAACAGTATTCTTTAGATTCAACTCCGCCGTTGCCTGGTCCCAAGCCCAGGATGCGAAAGGAGGAGGGTTGTACGTCGGGCTAGCAAGCCACTACGTAAAAAAAAATTCTTGCTACAGAAACGTCAACAAAAACTTTAAAAAGCCATTGAAGGGGTGATCAGCTGAGGATTGAGGCAGCAACGCCTAGCATGACGAATAAAAATGAAAGCCGAAAGGAAGTCTCTGCTCCGATACAGTCCCTAGCGAGACCCAAGCAACAAGTGAAAGTGGCAGCATGAAACCATGTGCAAGACTGGGAAAACAGCACAGGTGGTGAGAGAAATGTCCAGGTACAAGATCAATATTTTGGGCATTAGTGAAATGAGATGGACTGACTCAGGGATGCTAACACTTGGTTCAGGGAAGACTGTCTGTTACTCTGGAAGATCAGATGGACAGCATCAAGAAGGGGTTGGCATCATCATGGATATTCAGGCTAAGAAGAGCCTTCTGGGATGGGAACCAGTCAACTCTCGTATCATCAGAGCAAGATTCTTTTCCAGCTACGCCAAAACCACCATTATTCAATGCTATGCACTCACCGAACAAGCTACAGAGGAGGAGAAGGACTTATTCTATGTCTACCTGCTCTTGCAGGTTGCTAAGACACCTCACCACGACGTTTTGATCGTAATGGGGGATCTGAATGCAAAAGTCGGGTCGGATAATGAAGGCTACGAATCCTGCATGGGCCCAGAGGGTGTTGGCGAAAGAAACGATAATGGACAGTGTTTTGTAGATTTGTGTCTGGAGAATGGTCTGGTGATAGGAGGCACTGTCTTTCAACATAAGTCAATACATAAGTTGACCTGGATATCTCCAGATAGAAGGACTTGTAACCAAATTGATCACATTGCTATCAACCAGAAGTGGAGAAGATCCATGAGAGATGTCCAAGCATTGAGAGGAGCAGATGCTAATAGTGATCATCATCATCTTCTTTGTAAGCTGCAGCTTAAGCTGAAATGGCTGGAAAGGACAGACAGAAAGACTGGTGGCCAGCTCTTTGACTCCAGTAGACTAAAACATCCAACAGTAAAGATCCATTTCACTCTAGAGCTGTCCAACAGATTCAGCCTGCTCTAAGACCTGATAGCAGATGATATTAATATCCACTGTGAGGAGATCCAGAAGGTATACCTGGAAACCAGCAAGACTGTACTGGGGTACAAGAAGAAACAGAGAAAGGAGTGGATTTCAGATGCTACATGGCAGCTCACTGAGAACAGAAAGGCGGTTAAACAGCGCACACTTGCAGGCAGTGACGAAGATAAAACAACAGCTGTACAGGTCTACAGGGACCTAAACATTGCCGTGAAGAGAAGTGTATGAAGAGATAAGAGAGCGTATGTGGACAATATTGCCACGGAGGCCCAGTCAGCAGCAGACAGATGTGATACTAGGACAGTGTACAAGATCACCAAGACTCTTATAGGACACTTTACCAACAAGTCTACTGTAGTAAGAGACAAGAACAGGAAAATGCTGGTGACAGCAAAAGAACAGCTCAGCAGGTGGACGGAACACTTCAGGGAGACTCTCAACAGACCAGACCCAGAGGAAGAGGCTGATATTAGAAGTATGAACTTCCAAGTAGACATGGAATGTGGGGACATCAGTGAGCTGGAGATAGTGGACGCTATCAAACAAATGAAGGGCAACAGAGCACCCGGGGAAGACCAGATCACTGCTGAAATGCTTAAGGCAGACCCCAAGGCAAGCGCACAAGCTCTGAAGGGTCTCTTCAACAGAGTCTGGGAAGAAGAGAGGGTACCGGAGGCCTGGAAGAAGGGCATCATTGTGAAGTTACCCAAAAAAGGTGATCTGTCCATCAGCGGGAATTGGAAAGGCATTAATCTGCTGTCTGTGCCGGGAAAGATTTTCTGTAGAGTCCTGCTACAGAGAATGCGAAAGGGCATTGAGAGAATCCTCAGGGAAGAACAGGCTGGCTTCAGAAGTGGAAGGTCATGTACGGACCAGATCTTCATCCTACGCATCATAGTGGAGCAGTCAATAGAATGGAATTCTTCGCTCTACATTAACTTCATCGATTTTGAGAAGGCGTTTGATAGCATCCACCACCCCTCACTCTGGAGGATCCTACAAGCATACGGGTTCCCTGAGAAGGTCATTAACATCCTGAGGGACCTGTATGCTGAGAATCAATGCTGTGTGCGACATGAAGGACAGCAGAGTGACTGGTTTCACGTGAAGACAGGGGTCAGACAGGGCTGTGTAATCTCACCTGTTACCTTCCTTGTGGTCATCGACTGGGTGATGCACAGAGCCACTGAGGGCAGATCAAGGAGAGTGCTATGGGGACCGACTGCTTGGCTTGAGGACTGCGACTTTGCAGATGACCTGGCACTTCTCGTGCATGATCAGCAGGACATCCAAGAAAAGACCGACATTGTTGACCGGACAGCCAGAAGCACTGGGCTCAGAATTCACCCTGGCAAGTCCAAAGTGATGAAACTGAGGACAACTAACACCGATAAAACCACCGTCATGGGTGAAGAGTTAGAGGAAGTAAATGACTTCAGGTATCTTGGCAGTTACATCTCGGTGGACAGCAACATCGACAAAGAGATCTCCGCTAGAATTGCCCTGGCAGCGCAAGCCTTCCAAAAGCTTAACAACATTTGGAAGTCATCACTGTTGCAGACCAGGACTAAACTGAAGATCTATAGGTCGAATGTGCGCTCAGTCCTGCTGTATGCCGTAGAGACTTGGAGGACTAACAAGAAGATTGAGAGCAGACTCAGAGGTTTTGAAGGACGGTGCCTTCATCGTATCCTCAGAGTCCGCTGGGAACAGCATGTTACAAACAAGGAGATAAGCCAGCGCACTGGCATCAACAATGTTGTGGACGAGATCAGGCAGAGACGCTGGAGATGGCTGGGGCATGTCCTTCGGATGAGCGAAACAAGACTCCCTCATATGGCACTCAGATGGACTCCACCTGGAAAGTGTAAAAAAAAGGGAGGCCGTTGGGCACCTGGAGGAGGACTGTGGAGGAGGACATGGGAAGAAGTCAGCCGGCTTTCTCAGGACTGCGAAGGCTGGAGAAGATTCGTTGGAGCCTTATGCTCCATCAGGAGCGAAGAGGATTAATAATAAATAATAATTCTTTAGATTCACACCTCTATTCTGCAATTGCACGATTATTGTGCCACAAATAACACTGACGGCTCAACAATGATCTTCTTTTTCCCTTTTAAATTGATTTAATTGTCTCTAGTTTCATTGAAAAATAACTTCCTTTTTTTTAAACACTTCTCATCAGCTATATCAGAGGAAACTATATTTTCTGTTAATGTTAATGCCTCTGCTTCCATGGACCTATCGTAATTTTGAACTTTCATGACAAAACTTGTAACTGAGGCTAACAATTGTGCAGCATTTAATAAATTTGTATCAACTTTTTGCAGTGATTTGCTGATGTTAATTCTTTGAATTAAATGGTTCCACAAAATAGTAAAAACAGCAATATCATACTTTTCAAACTTTTCTGCTTAGGATTTTGCTTCAGTTTTTGCACATAGTTTTTCAGAATTTGATGTGGTTATGCCTAATACGGTTCTCTTTACAACATCATAGCTCATTTTCAAAGCCAAAACAGCATGTGCATGAGCAGACCATCTGGTGTCAACTTCTTTTGACTGTCAAATGTTTTCTAAGCATGACTGTAGCATACTCCACCAATGTCTGGAAACTGGAAAAAAAAAAAGCATGCATGCTTTGAACGAACTCAAAAAAGGTGTAATTCCCTCAGAAGATGCAGCTGCAGCACTGCAGATTAAATTTAAGGAATGGCTGGAACATTGTATGAATAAATCAGAGGGATTTGCATTGTTCAGTCTTGCCTGTAGAGCTGAATATATTCCTGCCATATTTGTAGCGTTATCAAAGCTCTGCCCATGACAATTTTTTATGTCCAAACCTAAATTTGCAATGATTTCCAAAACCATTGTCTCTAGACATTCAGAAGTGTGGGATTTTAGTGGGACAAAACAAAGAAATCACTACAATTTCACCATTATCAGTCACATATCTTTAAACTCATGGTAATTGATCTATATTACTCACATCTGGTATTGAATTGACTATTACAGAATAGTACTTGGCATCCTTTACTTCATCAGTGGATTGGTTTCTGAGCTGCTGTGCCATTATAGTAATGAATTCATTGTAGGTATGATGGTTAAAAAGTTGGTCTTCCCTGAGCCATAGTACTGATAATTTTTCAAATGTTCATTGAGAAAATTGTCAAAACTTACTAAGATATTCAAACCAGGTTAAAAAATTATCTTTTCAATATGACACTGATGGCTCATCATGTCCTCTTAGAGGTAGTCCCAAAGAAGACAGCAGTTCCACTGTGGCAACAACATGTCTCAAGCACTTTCCTACAATAAGAATACTCCTCCTCAAACTGAACCGATATTGCAGAATCAATTCTTCTGGATAGTTTACATTGGGGTGAGGAACCTTTTTTGGGTCAGGGCCACTGACCCACAGAAAAATCAGTCAGAGGCCGCATACAAGCGAGGTGACAGGGGGCTGGACCACCAGCATGAGCTCCTCAATGTTGGGAGCGGGAGCCCTGAGGGCCAGATCCAGGCAAGCCAGTACCACATCCAGTCCCTGGGCCTTAGGTTTCCCACCTCTGATTTACATCTTTGAAGAAACTTACACATAGCATTAATGTGAGCTTTGGAAGTTTCATGATCAGTAATATCTTTTGCAACATTTCTCCCATTAGAGTGCCCATCGACAAATGTTTGTATTCCTTTACTATGGTCAGGGAATAGTTTTTCAAACATTACAGTAGACTGCCTTGGTGGTTTCCCAAAAAATTAAACAATTTCTCATTTCTGTGGTTCCATTTTTCTTCATCCTCAGAAAATGGGACGTATGAAGACCTCTAGATTGCTTTTGTCCTCCATCCTCATGCTCTTTTCTCAAATTTTCCATATTATCTAAATTTTTTGGGCTTATTTACTAAGAAATATTCTATCCTATCCAATTAAATAGATTTTGGTCATAATGCAATGTCTTTGGGGTAGGTTTCTTCCCTTACTTTGACAAAATTGCCAATATTTTGTAGTTCCATTGCCACTTCAGAGTCCCCTTATTCAACATTTGCAGTCATAGTAACCCTACAACTCAGCAAGTGATCAAATAATTGAGATGGTTTCCTCGCCCATACTTTGATGAATACTCTCTATTCAATACTTCAAGATTTTTAAAATAAGATGACAAACCATCTTTTTGCCTCGCCTTCGTGTGTGTGTGTGCGTGCGTGCGTGCGCGCCAGACTCATAACATCACTTCATTATTGCTTAAAAAACCTGACCTTGATTTTTAGGCAGATTTAAAATGTCTGAAAAAGCTGAGGTGTAGCTACAAGTGGACCTGGGTGGGGCTATGGTATGGACCACCCATTTCCCAATTAGGTTTAACACCAGAGGCACTGGAATGTTTTTAATGGTGGGTTGCTGAAAGCCAGCCCCTCTCTCTCCCAGGCGCAGCTCCAGACCTGGGTGTGGGCCATAAGCACAAGAACTAAGGGTTCAAGCAGGGCTGCTGACAGAATAGCCAGGCACCTGGGCAAGGTGTGTGTGTGGTGGTGGTGGGGGTCTGGGCCCCCAGAAGGGCAGGGCCTTAGGTGGAAGGGGCGGAGCTGGGGACCTAGCACAGGAACTGCCATGGTGAGGCTGGAGAAGAAGACTGACAGAAGATATACAAAGATCTCCATGGTCACAGAGGGCAACTTCATGTGCCCCAGTGGCCCTGCGCTGGCTGGCCTGGAGAAGTGGGCAGAGACCCACACGTGCTCCACCTGAAGGTGAGTCGGAGGTCACAGTTCCATTGGCCACATGAGCACCCCGCCCCAGACTTTCCATTCCCTGGCCACTCCCCCTTGCTCGCAAGCAGCAGACACTCACCAGGTAGCAGCCAAAAGCAGCACAACATTACAGGGGCTGGAGGACTCAGGAGGAGGGGGCAGCACAGCCATGCAGCCAGCTGCCAGAGAGAAGCGGCACTTTGCCACTTCAAAGTGCAGCTTTTTCCTGCCAGCTGTGCAGCTTGCAGGATCTCTATCTCCCAGATGCTCTCCCCAACCCGCAGGCAGCTGCCACTCACCAGGTGGTGGCCAGCAGCACAAACACAGGCTTCAGCAGAGCACTGGGTAGCCGCACAGCCAGCTGCTGGAGAGAAGCAGCACTTTCCTGCTTCAAAGCTTTTCTCCAGCAGGCTGTGCAGCAGCCCCGTGCTCCTCTGAAGCTTTCCAGCCCGAGTTCGTGCTGCTCGCCACCTCCTGCCAGCTCTCCTGAAGCTGCAGCCTGCAGATGAGCCTCCCTGTTCTCCTGCCTCCTTCCCTCCCCTGCCCCCCCACAGCCCTCTCTGCAGAACGGCTACCTCCTGTGTGTGTGGGGAGAGGGGGTGCCCGATGCTGGACTGCCCAGCCTTGGGGGGCCCGTGCTGTTGGGGGGGGGGGGGGCTGTGCCAGGGCTCAGTATTTTCATTGTAAATCCACCCCTGCCCACAACTACAGCAGTATGGCAGGGTGAGAGATATGGTTTCTTTGGTAAGTAGGCCCCAAACCATTCTACACTGGGGGTTGCTTTCCTTAGAAAAGCATCAGTTGCTTACTACGGCTAGGTGTAGGGCTGCATATATAAATCATGTTGTTATCTGGCGTTTATCAGTCTCCACTGAGAATCATTTATATGGTACTTTTAATTTCCTTGGTACTTCAAAAACAGTGAAGTATATTTCATACATCAAAGAATTTACTATCTTAAGACATACATAAGAATGGCTGAATTGGGTTAGACCAAAGGTCCATTCAGTTCAGTAGCCTGTCTTCCAACAGTGGCCAAATCAGGTGCCGCAGAGGAAATGAAGAAAAATAAATAGCATTCCATCACCCATTCCTAGCTTCTGGTAAACAGCACATAGGAACCACATCCCTGTCCATCCTAACTAACTGCCATTGATGGACTTACCCTCCAGGAATTTATCTTGTTCTTTTTTGAACCCTGTTGTAGTCTTGGCCTTCATAACATCCTCTGGAAAGAAGTTCCACAGGTTGACTGTGTGCATTGTGTGGAAAACATACTACCTTTTGTTCATTTAAAACCTGCTGCCTATTTATTTACACTGCCTCATGATGTGGACTCTGGCAGTGTGAAGGGCAGAGTACGAGTGTGTTGCCCTATGACTAAGTGCAGGGCTCGACAATTAATGTAATCTACTCGTCTGTGGTGAGTAGATTTTAGCCCGGCGCGGCCGCGCAGCGCAGTCTGCGCATGCGCAGCGTGCGGTTCCGCCACCGCTTGGCAAGCCCTGACTATGTGGATGCTGCTGTTATTAACATCCACAAAGTGCCTACTTCATATTAACGTAGTCTTGTTTAAAGGAGACTGTGTTAATGTGATTTATCTTAAAAGACAAACCACACACAACACAAGACAGAAGTTAATGGAACAGAGAACAAGAAAAGATTATTGGTGGTGGACGAGAGTGAAGTATTCCTGGCAGGATGTAGGTTTTATGGAGGGATTTGAAGGGTAAGTATTGGAGATACACGGTTAGGGGACAGAATGGCAAAAAGGTGCAAAGCTGGAACAAAGAGAACAGTAAAAGGGAGCACTGGGAGAAGCATAGGGATCAAGTGTGTGATGGGGGATGGAAGAAATTAAAGATGGGGATAAGGATGAGATTATGTAGGATGCTGAAAATCAGGAGCTTGAATGTGATATTATAAGAGAGGAATTAAGGGATTCAGAGAGATAGCTTGTACAATTAGAGCACTGACAAAGGAAGGTATCTTCAGCAGTTGCATTTTGAACACACTGACAGTTGAAAAGAGGCAAGGTCAGAAAGGAGAGAGTTAAAGTAACCAAGTTCAGAGGGGACCAAGGCATGGACAAGGGATTTACCAATAATGACAATGAGGAAAGGGTTGATTTTGACAGTAAAAAAGAAGAAATGACAACATTTAATGAGAGAAGACTAGATATTATTGTCATGAGCCAGATATAAATGTACAGATAGGCCAGGTCAGATAGATGGATTAGAAGAAAGAACAGCTGAAGACTGCACTGCAGTTACAAGTCTGAGGGACAGGAAGGGTGTTAGATGGCTTTTGGCACAGGAAGAACAGACTACCCAACAATGGTTCTTGCTACTGCCTCAGCCTATCTATCTGTTTTTACTGCAGCGATGGGCAATCTAAGCTAGTGAGCGAGCAGCATGAATGGCTCTCCATCTCAGTGGGCCATACAACTGTCATAACCAAGATGGTCTCCCGGGCAAGGGTAGTTTTGCTAACTCTGCTCGTGTAGCTAGAATTTGCGGGGTGTACCAAATGAACGGTAGTAGCACTTTGATTGGATGCAGAGGCAGCACACGGCTCTCACAGTTAATGTTTTGTGCAATCAGCACATACCTCAATTCATGTGCCTTTGATTTACGTGTGTGTCACTTTGGTAACACCACTAGGAAAAAAACCTGCACAGATGGAAACCAGTGGAATCTGGCAACCCTGCACATGGGCATTGGTAAACAAAATGTCTCATGGGCCACACATAGAACCCTGATAGACCGCAGTTTACCCAGCTTTTTACTGGGTTTCCCTGGAGTCCCTAAGAGGGAGGAAGCCAGGTGGAAAAGAGAAAGCAGCTTTAATTACAGGATAAAGAGGTCACTGAACTGATTGTTACCATCGTGGAGGCCTTTTACCATGTATATCCCATGTAGCTCATTTTCAGGAAGTGATTTAAAAGGCTTTGCGCTCTTAATTCTCATTCATCACTTCTAAGGCCTCCTCAGCTAACCTCTAAATATAATTTCCAAGTAAGCCATACTAAATGGCCTTAACTACTTGCTGTGTGTTACAGACTTTCCTTCTAGTTCACCTTCACTGAACACTTATTACTTAACCTTTTAAAGTATTGTCTTCTGGCATATACCTGCACTATGTCAATAACTTTTGCTGTCCCATTAAGGAACAAACCTCTCTGTCCTTCCAAAGAAATATTATACTCACTATAATTATACTATGATCTTACTGGAGATAATAGCAGCAACAACCATTCACAATATGAAAAACAGTAAATTTTACTGTAGCCTAATAAATATATACTGCTATTATCCATCCCAGTCTCTCCCTCATTAGCCTTTTGAGTAATGGGTGCAATTAGGCATAACCATAGGGAAAAAATTGAAGAAAACTAAAATTCCTAGCACCTTTCATATTCTTTATGAGAGGATATTTCTATTATAATACATAGGTGGTCATTAAAACCATCATAAAATTGCTTGTATTTCACAAATGATGTATATAAGCAACCATTATCTAAATTGTCTTCATAGCCTACTGCTTGCATGTCACTAGGTCAGCTGCAGTCTACTCATTTATTCTGAGCTGGGACTACTTTGACATCACAGGCCTTCTCCCTCACTCCTCCTCTCCTGTAGCTGGAGTACCACTTCTGGAAGTAGTAGGGATCATGTACAGTGTAACTTCTTCCGCACTACAGCAACACTGAAAGGGAGGAACCCTGAACACAGTGGCAACTGATTGAGTAGAGTACAGTGGAAGTCTGCACAAATCAGTCCAATCACAAAGGCTCCCAACAAAGACAAAACCCCATACTGGGCTAGATGGGCCTTTGGTCTCACCCAATATGGCTGTTCTTATATTCTCATGTTCATCATCTCAAAATCACTTTCTAGCTTCATGGTATAAACAAAATAAGTACTGGATGATAAAGTTTGTTGACTTACTTGGAAGGCATGCATAACTCATCCATAACACCACCACTATGAGTAACACAGCCACTCCACACACATGGAAATAAATATTCTCTGGAATCTTCCATGCAATCATGCATTTTCTATGGGACAGATCCCGCGGACTTTGGCCAGAAAAATCCCATTGAAATCAATATCTGAGTATTGGGTTGTGAACCTATTATTGTCCTTGGTGAGTATTTGCCACTGAACTCCCTAAGGTTACCCACATAAGGAACTGTTCAATAGTGAGGGTAGAGATCGCAAACTGTCTCTTAGAAAGACTCCTAACTGGGGCTTTGTGGGCCAGATTCTGTTTCTCTTATTCATGTTGAAAAATACCTTACTTTAATAGTAGTACCACTGAAGTCAATGGAACAACCCAGGGAGTAAGGTACTACTCTGTGAAAGTAAGTGGGACAGAATCTGACCCCACACTTTTAACATTATGTAAGTCAGAGCCTATATTACTTATTTTCCAAACACTGCTGTGCAATGAAATGATCTCCAATCAAAGCACATGTGCAAAGACACCATTATACTACGAAGCACAATTAGCCAGATGGTTATGAGGAGATTTTTGGAATCTCAGCAGTTTCTTTGGTCCATGAGATTACTTTTTTCATTTAGCTTTGGCTTTTAAATTTCATCTTACACTTGATTCCTAAGTATTTAATTACATATTAGAATTGGTAACTATTAATCTGTGCCAATTATGCAATCTTATTTTAACAAAAATTATAATACAATTTATGTGTCCATTTAGTTTCTAAGTAAACAATCTGGAAAACACAACATTTGTACCCAGATTTCATTATAAGCATGATTATCATCTGCCACCTGCTGGAAATAGTTGTGATATCTCAACTTAGTTCCAAAGACAGAAGTTTGGTCTCTTGTCAAATAAGCACAAATGTCATGGAGCAAAAAATGCTATCATTTATTTCACACCCATTTAATAATTGTTATTTTCCTATTAGGGCACTTACATGCATTCTTATTAAACCCATGATAGAAAATGTTTAACAACCAGACATTGATTATGCACCTATAACGAGTATAGTGCTGAATCACTCTATGGTTTTGCAGCCAATCAGAAAGAAAGATACCTTTTTTAAAACCAATGTATTGCTGCCAATACCACAGTAGCACTTGCATATTTTTGGTGACAGATATGTGAGATATAACAGAAATAGATAGGCTGCTCTCCACAATTGTGTCAGAGATAGCAGTGTGTCCCACTACATTGTTAAAAAAATAAATAAAAATCATAGTTACACTCAGCCAAGAAAGACAAAGTCTAAAGATTTTGTGAAAAGTGTTCAGACTGGAGTGCCCGTCTCACTCATGCAGAATTCAGCAGCCCACTTGCTTTGCAGTATTTCTTTTCACATTAAACCCTTGCTCCACAATCTGTACTGGCTGCTCATTGGATTTAATCCAGAGTAATGGTAGGTCTGTTTGTTTACTGGAGTATTTTTTTAAATGATAAAGGGTGCCTAGAGAACTGGATGGACACTTACTGCTGAGTGCAAAAATACAAATAAATAACATAGTTTTAGAGATGCTTCTTTTTACCAATCTAATGTCCATGTCTCATGCAGCTGATCTCAGTGTGCCTGGTAGGTTCATATTCTGATATTGTATTCAGGGAAATGCAGCATTTCTCTTTGACATTCCTCATTTATTTTTTTGAGATAGACAGTGAGAGCTGAAAGGTGATGCCAGGCCATGCATTGCTGCTGAAAGGTCATCCAGTTTCTTGGGTGGATTAGAAAGGAAGTTACAAAGGACTGATTGGTCTAGGGAATCTAATAAAGTTAGATAACGTAACAGTAAGTAAAATCCTAATTTTCTCTTCTACAATTTTCAACCTCTTTCTAAATCATTACATATTTTTATTAGAAAGGTGTTGTGTAATACACCCTGCAAATTGTTTTTAACATATGGAGTGATATTATATGTGCTAATATTGTTTACAGATAGTGTATTCCCATGCTTTCTAGGTGGTAGAAATTACAATGCCTAGGGCATGTATTGACAGGTAAGAAATGCACATCCTATTGCATTATACTGCTTCATTACTGCAAAGTGCTTCAAATGCAGAATTAGAGTTCTTGAAATGAATATTTACCTCATCCCACTTCTGTGCCCACATATATGTACCATTGTACACACACCTATACAACCCTGTCTGGGTTATGGTTTTGGCCACAAGCCTTTGTAGCTCCAACCTACTTTTCTGTTCTTGCATGGACTCAGGTCTGACTACACTTCAGGCCTTTGGAAGGTTTCTGCCCTGTACTGCTCTTTGGTAGCTATCATGTCTCCTCCTGCAACTTAAGCCTTGCTTACATTGACAATCTGTGTCTGTTCCAGCCATCAGTGTAGCTGCATCAGTTCAATCCACACATATAGACAAGTAAGCTGAAGTTCACACTGGTAAAGCTCAATATGATTTAAGACCAGGATAAGCTCCACCAATGAAAATCACAGCTTTTATCGTCTTAGTTTTTATACTTCTGCTCACATGTTAGTGGCTGGAATGAGGGAAAATTCTGAGTGTAGTCAAGGCCTTATTGATAAACTGTAGCACCACTAAGTATTTTTAAACTTTGCCTTTTTACTGCAGATTGATGGGAGCTTTGATTTTGCAAAAGGTTCTTTGAACACTTTTCTTTAAATACAAACCAACATGTATCCCATATACTTTTCATAGTGCTTTTCTTTCACTCTCAGTTACCTAATGTGTGGGGAAAACTACTTTTTCTAGCTAAAAGTTAGTTCCTGACGAAATCTTCTAAGAGGGACAGTGGATTAAAGAAAGATCTTACAACAATGGTGCATAGTCAGATCCTATACTTAATAATTACCAGCTATTCATATTCACAGAGCATTTCATTCCAACAGCTTTTCAATCTAATTTTTTATTCCACTGATCACAGAATCATAGGGTTGGAAGAGACCTCAGGAGGACATTGAGTCTAACCCCCTACCCAAAGCAGGACCAACCCCAATTAAATCATCCTAGCCAGGGTTTTTTCAAGACAGGACTTAAAAACCTCTAGGGATGGAGATTCCACCACCTCCCTAGGTAACCCATTCCAGTGTTTCACCACCCTCCTAGGAAAAACTATTTTCCTAATATCCAACCCAGACCTCCCCCACTGCATCTTGAAACCACTGCTCCCTGTTCTGCCATCTGTCACTACTGAGAACAGCCTCTCTCCGTCCTCTTTGGAACCTGCCTTCAGAAAGTTGAAGACTGCTATCAACGTCCCCCCCTCCTCCTCTTTTTAGACTAAATAAGCCCAAATCCCTCAGCCTTTCCTTTTAAGTCAAGTGCTCCAGCCCCCTAATAATTTTGGTTGCTCTCTACTGGACTTTCTCCAACGAGTCTACATCCTTTCTATAATGGGGGCCCAGAATTGGACGCAATACTCTAGATGTGGCCTCACCAATGCCAAATAAAGGGGAATAATCACTTTTCTGGGTCTGCTGACAATGCTCCTCCTAATGCAACCCAATATGCCATTAGCCTTCTTGGCTACAAGGGCACACTGTTGACTTATATCCACCTTCTCATCCACAGTAATCCCCAGGTCTTTTTCTGCTGAACCGCTGATTAACCAGTCAACCCCCAGCTTGTAACAATGCTTGGGATTTTTCCGTCCCAAGTGCAGGACTCTGCACTTGTCCTTGTTGAACCTCATCAGATTTCTTTTGTCCCAATACTCCAATTTGTCTAAGTCACTCTGGACCCTACCCCTACCCTCCAGCGTATTTACCATATTTATAGAAGACATTCTATAAATATACTAGAAGCAAGAAGACCAAGGACAGGGTAGGCCCACTGCTTAGTGAGGAGGGAGAAACAATAACAGGAAACTTGGAAATGGCAGAGGTGCTTAATGACTTCTTTGTTTTGGTCTTCACCAGGAAGTCTGATGATGAAGGAATGCCTAACATAGTGAATGCTAGTGGGAAGTCGGGAGAGATTCCAGAAGACTGGAGAAAGGGCAAATATAGTGTCCATCTATAAAAAGGGAAATAAGAACAACCCATGAAACTACAGACCAGTTAGTTTAACTTCTGTGCCAGGGAAGATATCGGAGCAAATAAAAAAAGAATTAATCTGCAAATATCTGACTAACAATAAGATGATAGGTAACAGCCAGCATGGATTTGTGAAGAACAAATCATGTCAAACCAGTCCGATAGCTTTCTTTGATAGGATAACAAGTCTTGTGGATAAGGGAGAAGCGGTTGATGTGGTATTCCTAGACTTTAGTAAGATATTTGATATGGTCTCACATGATCTTCTTATCAATAAACTCAGAAAATACAACTTAGATGGGGCTACTGTAAGGCGGGTGCATAATTGGCTGGATAACCATTCTCAGAGAGTTGTTATTAATGGTTCACAATCATGCTGGAAGGACATAACAAGCAGGGTTCTGCCAGGGTCTGTTTTGGGACCAGTTCTGTTCAATATTTTCATCAACAATTTAGATATTGACATAGAGAGTACACTTATTACGTTTACAGATGATACCAAGCTGGGACGGGTTGCAACTGCTTTGGAGGACAGGGTCATAATTCAAAATGATCTGGACAAACTAGAGAAATGGTCTGAGGTAAATAGGATAAAGTTTAATAAGGACTCCACTTAGGAAGGGACAATCTGTTTCACACATACTGAATGGGAAGCGACTGTCTAGAAAGGAGTACTGCAGAAAGGGATCTAAGGGTCATAGTGGACCACAAGCTAAATACGAGTCAACAGTGTGACGCTAAAAAGCAAACATGATTCTGGGATGCATTAACAGGAGTGTTGTGAGCAAGACACAATAAGTCATTCTTCCGCTCTACTCTGCACTGATCAGGCCTCAATTGGAGTATTATGTCCAGTTCTGGGTACCACATTTAAGGAAAGACGTGGAGAAACTGGAGAAGGTCCAGAGAAGAGCAACAAGAATGATTAAAGGGCTAGAGAACATGAGCTATGAGGGAAGACTGAAAGAACTGGGCTTGTTTAGTTTAGAAAAGAGAAAACAGAGCGGACATGATAGTGGTTTTCAAGTACCTAAAAGAATGTTAGAAGGAGGAGGAAGAAAAATTGTTCCCCTTGGCCTCTGAGGATAGGACAAGAAGCAATGGGCTTAAACTGCAGCAAGGGAGGTTTAGGTTGGACATTAGGGAAAACTTCCTAACTGTCAGGGTGGTTAAACGCTAGAAAAAATTGCCTAGGGAGGCTGTGGAATCTCCATCTCTGGAGATATTTAAAAGCAGATTAGACATCTATCAAGGATGGTCTGCTCCAGACAGTGCTTGGGTCCTGCTGTGAGAGCAGGGGACCTTCCAGTTCTAGTGTTCTATGATTCTACCTCTCTCCCTAGCTTTAGGGTTGCCAGATGGTTGAACCAAAAATACCGAACACCTCCTCAGCCCCCCCCCCCAAAAAAAAAACACAGGGGGAAAAATTCTGTTGAGGAAAAAAAGGGGGGGGGGAAGAGAGACCAAAGTTGTTGAACATGGCCCCTTTCAGAGTGAGTGCAGAGTTAGAATAGGGATAGGAACAGGGCCCAGTACTGACCACTGGGACACTCTACTTGATACTGACTGCCAACCAGACATTGAGCCCAACAGTAGTAGTAGTAGTAGTGTAGTCCATTTATCCAATCCATACTTCCTTAACTTGCTGGCAAGAATACTGTGGGAGACCATATCAAACGCCTTGCTAAAGTCAAAGCATACCATGTCCACTACTTTCCCCTTATCCACAGAACCAGGTACCATGTTGGATGGATTCTTCTATTTCTGGGGAGGATGGTTTGCTTATTAATTACTTGATAAGAGTTTGAGTATGGAGGGTCCCGGTCTGATCTTTGGATTATATCAAAGAGAAGTTTGCACAGACAAAAACTGGTTTCTTTCACTCTCTCCTAGTGACCATCCTAGAAAATTCAATATACTTAGGATCAAAGAGCCTAATCCTGCCAACACGCACACACAAGTTGCTTCAGTCCCATTAACTTCAATTATACTTAATGTGTTTAATGCTAGGCACACACTTCAATACTGGCAAAATCAGGGCCTGAACTATAATCACTTTGAGATTTATCTGTTCTATTCTTCTATTTTAGTCTACATAGGTTTTTATACAGCACTAATCACAGTTTTTGAAAACAACAGTCATTGAAAACAGAGACTTAAGTTTTTAATATAGTGTTATATAGAATTGATTAGAGGAATCTTTCAAAGTTTTAAAATAAGCATTTTGTGCACAAGTTACAAACCAATAGGAAATAAAGCACTTCTCATTTATCACTACAAGACACATGATCTACACTTTCCAAAAAAGCATCTCTCACTTTTAAGAAACATTCTATACTGAGCCCAGCACAAGTAACACAAGCAGCTGCTGGAACTGGCAGCTCATGGACCAAACTGATCTCTCTTGGCATGGAGACTGGGGTAGCAACTCACTGGGCTTGCAACACGACCAGACTGAGAGGTAACTCAAGACCCATCTACCAGCACCACTCTGTGGAGGCTCAGGATATTCAGGGCTCCAAGCTCTTTGAGTCAATCATTAAAAGGGCAGCTCTGCTCAGAAATCAAACCCAAACTGAAAATAAGGACTTATGCAAAACACATGAAAGTCACAATTCCACAAAGGAAATCAGGACCTAACTAAAAATATTAAAACAATGTCGCTTGTTCAAGAAAAAAAAGAAAAGCACAATATTGTAATGTCTGATTTTCATGAATGCATACATGTAGCATGAACTAAACCAAAGGCTTTGTTTGAACTTTACATCTTTTATATTCTTTATTGATTTTACATTCTCCAGGTATTTGTTATATTAATGAAAATTATTGGAGGTCTCCAGTGGCCAAAACCATGCTTCTTAATTCCCTTAATTGTCTGTGAGAGTGGAAAATGTCTGCTTCACAGATCAAAATTAGTATGTACAAAGGTTCTATTTTTACTACTGCTTCTGTTTGTTTAGGCATCATTTCATATAGATTTGTCTAAAGGACAAAAAAGCCCACTTCTGATCTAAAACAAAAATTTTGAAAATATAAAAGCCAAGTTAGATGCTAAATGGTAAAGTTAAATGAGACACAGATCTATGAACAACTGCCTTGTGCGAACTCCCGTGAGCTTCCTTTAGTTCACCAGTGATCAGATGGTATTACAACAAATCGAAGTTACTGTGCTATTAACAAATCAAAGCATGTTGGTATTAGTGTATATTTAACACAGCTTTAAAAAAGATGCATACTTAGCAACAAATGAATATATTAACATGCGAATGCATCTCTGAAAACTATATCTCACACTGTGTGTTTGCTTTGTATTGTGGAAATGCATGCCTTTAAACTGTATGCTTGACAAATGTTATTTGTTATACAAATACTTTATATAGTACCACCTATATAGAAGTATTATTAATAATAGAATATTGAGCCACTGTCATTAATCACTGCAGAGATAAGCATGGCCAGTGAAGTATAATTATTAAGCTTTTGCTAAGATGTTCAGCTCTTGTTTATTATGCTCTAAACATATTGTTTAAAATGCAACCATTGGCTATTCAAATTTTTCTTTGCAGTGATACCATGACAACCACCACATGACCTGCTGCAAACATACCCTGTCTCCAGGGCTTTGCCTAAGAAGGCTCAGTGATATCATTCATTCTTAGAAGAACCTCAGTTATAGAGATGCTTTGTGTTATTTAAGATGCATAGAGCCTACCAGCCAATTTTACCATGTGGCAACAAATATCTTCAGCAAAAATGGGACAAAGCAAGCTATGAAGAGCACAAGAAAAGGGTAGGTACAACCCTGTAGTATAGTGAATAAATAGGTAAGTCAAATGTATAGTGCAAATGCTTATTTATTCTTTAACATGAGTAGGAAAGTATTCCTTAGAGACCAGGACTGACATACCATATAAAGAGAAGGTTTTTTTTAATAACAGCATGCATTGTATGCAGGTTGCTACCTCCTGCCATCAGTTTAAAGTATGAAAACGATTCCCATAGAAAAGATCTGCTCAGTCATCCAGTCCATCTCAGAGGCAATGTAGGATTGTTTCCTTCAGTCCTTTCCTCAGGGCTTTGTACAGTCTAAGTCACTCCTGTGACAAGGATTCACACAGTGTAACTGACCTTACTATAAGGAAATATTCCTTCATTATTTACAGATAGGTCAGTGTCAAATGCTATTACCATATAAATTACATTCTTCTTTCCACGTTCTATTCCACTGATTTGACTAATGGATGGGGAAATCTTAAAGATGAAATATAAAAATCAAACTCAGCAACTTGTCTCTTACCAAAATGGCAAGATTAGAAGCTTAATTTTTAAAAAGTTCTTTGTTTTAAACAACCACCTGTGCCATGCCATTGTGTATGAATGGAGCTATTTAAGAGAGTCTAAATCCATTGAAGACTTCATATTCACCCCAAAGAATTCAGACATTGACATTACAACAAACTAGAGCTCGTCAGGAAATGCATTTTCTGTCCTGTGAAAAATTTTGGGATTAAAAAAAAAAAAAAAAAAAAAAATCGTCCCAAATCACAATAGAAAGCCAAAATTTTTTTTTTTCAAAATGACAGTTAAAGAATAATCATTTTGGATCAATCAAAACATTTCCTTTTGATAAACTGAAAATATTTTGTTCCCGTTTTGACAATTTTTCCATTTTAATTTTTTATTTAAAATATGTTGAAGCAAATATAGTCATTTCAAAATAAAAGATCAAAACATTTTATTCCAAAGCCCATCAAAACAGGATGTTTCAACATTTGGAAAATTGTTTTAACCATTTTCCCCCCAAAACCCCCAAAATTTCGTCAAAATGATACCATTTTACACCAAAAAATAATTTAGTTGAAATGATACTTTTGATGGAAAAAAATTGTTTTGACAAAAAAAATTAGTCCTGCTATCCAGTAATAAGCTGCATGTTACTGGAGACCTAATCTTACTATGCTAAATGTCCTCAACTCCCATGAAAATTAGTGACAGTTGAGGACACTCATCTTGCAGGATCAGGCCTTGTATTAAAGACTGCAACAAAAAGTCAAACATATCACAGGCATTTGGGCTGAAAATACACCATTTACTCAAGCTGCCTTAAGAATTGCAGCTCCAAACATCACTGCAATCAACCTAATGAGTGATTTTAACTTGTTATAGCCTTGAGACTGACCTGGTAGTTTATAGAAGTTTTCATTAACTTTGAAGTCATTGGGGAATTCAGACTCAGTCACTGACTCAAAGCACTGTGCTGTGCCAGGCTACTTAAGGAGCTTTGGACATTAGGAACGACATGTGAACTCCAGGCAACGCTTTCTGGAATGCAGTTTTCTATGCTGTTACCATATAAATTACACTTACTTGGCAACCCTTTTTGCTCAGCATGTAAATGTTCTACCCTTACACATCACATGGGTAGGCAACTCTTGAAAAGTAGAGTCAACCAGAGAGAGCACAGTTCAAATAATCATTCGTATTATAAACACATACACTTGAGTTGAGCAGTGTTCATCCCATACCATCATTTAAAGCAACAAAATCATGCATTCCATTAATCCGGGGATCTCAGACTTCATTGCACCATGATCCCCGTCTGACAACAAAATTTACTTCATTACAGGAGGCCCCCAACTTGCGACGCGATTGGTTCTGGAGGAAGTGTCGCAAGTCGAGGGCATTATAACTTGAACCCACATTTACGGTAGGTGCCATCGTAAATGCGGGCCAAGGATGTAAGTCGGCGGTTTCCAGCCCCTTCCGCACTTACAAAAATGATTGTAAGTGTGTGTGGGGGGGAGGTTGGAATTCAGGCTGTCACATCTTGGGGGCCTCCTGTACGTCATCCCAGGAGAGAGGGGCCAAAGACTGAGCCCACCCAATCTCCGCTGTCCCTGGTTGGGAGGAGGAAAAGCCTAACCTCCATAGCTCTGGGCAGGCGGGCTGGGACACAGCTGAAGCTTAACAGCTCCGGCCCCAGGCAAGAGGCCTCCAACCTGATCCCAACTGCCCAGTGGGACTTAGGTTTCAGCAAGTCTAAGCCAGCCCTGGTAACCCCATTCAAGGTGGTTGTGACCCACAGTTTGAGAACCACTGCATTAATCTTTTCTTACTTACACAGGGTCCCTATGAGTCTCACAGAATGGTCTCTTCTTCTCTCTCACTCTTTCTTCCCCTGCTCTCCAGTTTTCACATCCAGGGACTCCCTTGACCCAAGACTATTCATATGAACTACTATCTGCAATAATCTTTCTATCAGGCCTGACTTAAATATTCATGCGACATTTCGGTGGAAAATGATTTTTACTGTGCCACTGCACGTAATGCAATACAGACTCTAATCTGTGATTAGGTTTGCATCAGAGGATACATATTAAGACATTCCTATAAGAATGAGATTATGGAAAATACCCTAAATACAAGAAACCCCTCTCAGGAGTTACATGGTTCTCCATACCCAGATCCACAGGGGTATTTCTAGGGTAGGCTGGGGCAGGAGAGGAAGTAGCTAGGTCATTCCAATACTCCAGCAATTCCGCATCCCTGCAACAGCCCAGAGTTTCTGTTGTACTAGGAACATACATTAGGGAGCCCGTGCCTGGAGCCAGACCAGACCTGAGCACTCCTAGATAATGGAGGCACGAGTATTCCTACCACCAGTACAGGGATGAATCTACTCTTATGTATTTTTTCTTTTCTCTGGGAGGAAAGGTTTGAGTTTTACTGGAATTGGAAAACTAATTTTCCATAGTGCAGTCTCTTCATTTCCCACTACCTCCCTGGGCTGGTGCGGCATTACTGACATCATGAATGTGTCAAATAAGGTAGTACTACTAGCAGTACAGTAATTCCTCATTTAACACGTGCCTGCTTAACACGTTTTCACGATAGCACGATTTATTTTTAGGGAACGTTTTTTGAATTACACGACCATCCCCGGAATAACATGATTTCCCCAGCAGGCCCGTTGCCGGGGCTTCCCCCACCTTCCTGCAAAGCGGCGGAGGGTTTGCCGCTCGCTGCGCTGTTCCCCGCTGACTCCCCCTCACCGGACACCTTGCCCCCTCTCTTCCACCCCCGCTTGCAGGCCAGCGGCTGGGTTTCCCCAGCCGGCCTGTCGCCGGCGGCTACGTGGGGCATCCCCCACCTCCCTGTAAAGAGGCGGAGGGTTCGCCGCTCGCCGCGCCGTTCCCCAGCGAGGCCCCCTCACCGGACGCAGTGCGGGTCCCGGCAGACCTGTCACAGGGGCATACTCCCAACCCAATCCCCCTCCCCTCTCCTCCCCTTCCCTTCCCCAGAGCCAAACACCTCCCCTCCCTGCTGTAACCCAGTCCCCTTTCTCCCCCAACCTTATGTCCTGGTCCCAACAGACACCACTGCTTGAAACGCAACCCCCACCTTTTCCATTATTTTCAATGGGAAAATTGACCCCGCATAACACGTTTTCACTTAACACGATCATTTTCTGAAACATATTTATAGTGTTAAATGAGGAATTACTGTACAGTCAAAGAATTTAATACATTTGATTTTCAACAAATATGGATAATGATTTTTTTTTCTGCGGCAGATACAGACAGCCAAACCTGTAGTGGACACTACTCCTCCTCTAACATATGGCCATCTTCACTTGAAGTTAAAGAAATTAAAGGTATCTTGTTGGTTATATTACTTAATTAAGTAGATTAGCGTTGAACTGGAATACATACGCCAATACCCACCATAGTGTCCTCTCCCTTCCCCCGCCAAAGAAAGGCAGAGGAACAGGGTATAATAAGATTAAATGGTAAGAGTTTTAACTTCACTCCCAGCCCTAGCTCTGCTTAACTGGGCCAGTGGATAATGCCATCCCAGCCCCACATCAATAAACTCTGACTTGATGCATCAAATTCCCTCTGATTGCCAGGTCCAGAGCTCAAGGTTCCTGCCTAAAATTTGTTCCTGCACATAAAAAAAGTGAAAAAATACAGTAACGGAAACATTATCACAGGGCAATCATATGAACCTTATGACATGCTAGCATACTCACAACATGAAAAATTCAACAAGGGATAGTTTTGAATGGTAATTTTCTTTTAAAATCTTTATACCACTATGATTAAAAGACAAGTGTTTATAAAAAAGAAAATGAAAATAGAAAAATAAATGTATTCTCTAGAATAATTGTGTCTGTCCACTTTAAAAAAAAAAAACCTGTAAAAGGGAGTGTTGCCTGAGTAAGGACTTCAGGATTTGGCCTCTTTAAAAGGTTTGTCTTATTCTACTTTATAGCAAACCCCAGAGAGCTTGAAACTATTTCACCATAAAAAATTAATTTCTCTCCCATGAATACACATTTAGGGTACATCTAGACTACATTGCTCGAGGGATACTGGAAGTATCCCAAAATAGCAACACCATGGCTTTAAAAGTGCCTGCTATTTCCTGAAATAGCGGGTGCGCTATTCTGGCGTCCCTGTAAGCCCTTGTTCCATGAGGGTTAAGGGATTTGTCAGAATAGTGCCTGATTTTGAAATCTGGCGCTGTATAGACAGTGCCAAATTTCAAAATAAGCTCTTTTGACTTAGAGTCAAAATAAACTATGAAATTTGCACAGCACAAATTGCAGCGCTTATTCTGACAGAAGGGTGCTGTCTAGATGCACCGTTACATGCTATGGTAGGATATGGCATCTGTGCTGATTGTTCTCATCCCCTCTCCCTTTCCTTTACTAAAACAGCAATGGAGCATTTTGTGTGGCTAAAACATATAGAGTTTGCCAAGCATATTAAAAAAAAGTCATATCTGAAACTGCCAATCTTGGGTACATCTTTTTAAGCTACTGGCATGCTGAGTTTCCCATCCAGCTGTAATAGGATTTTTTAGAAGTGCTATATAGAGATAAGTGTCTATAATGTTGCAAGTTTATTTTCCAGTAACCAGGTTCTCTTCTCCTTTGTAGTCACCATCCCTCTGGGTTTTCAGAGCCTGATGGGATTACTTAACAGTACTATTTTTTGGTACATCCATAAATCAATTTCAGCTCCATTTGACCTGTTTTGCTTATAAAGACAAGCAAACAAAAAAGATGCATTAAGAGTCACACAGTATTTCATTACAGTTACATTAGCTATTGAAGGTTACCAGAGCAGCGTGTGGTGGTAAAAGTTCATATTTATCCTATTAAGGCCACCCAAGTCTTCAGAGTGCTAGAAACAAATAACCAAAGAGGTAGGGGGTAGGGTGAATAGGTAGGCACAAAAGGTTATTCGATGACACTAGTGGAGGAGGGTCTTATGGGAGCACGTTATTAAACTTAAGCTCTGAAGAGCATAGTGGAAAGATTGCTCTGCCTCTTAAAGAAGCTCAGCTTCTCTGGTTCTTTTCAAACCACCACTGCTAAACATGGCATCCTGGGAGCAGAGAAATGTACTTCTGAAGAGCACTTCTTACAAAGGGAGCAGGAGGGAAAGGATTTGGGGCATGGATTAAATTTCACCAAAGGGCGGCAGTTCACAGACATTTCTCACAGGTCTGGCTAGCTTCAGGCTAGCCACAAATTTTTCACAACCTGCCTCATTCTCCCATTTAGTTTCTTACATTGCTCCCATTACCATAGTATTTTTTCACCTTTAACAAATGAATCCCTATATTGTACTGAGTTTACTGATATCATTAATATACTCCATGTTTACATCTTAAAACTAAATTTTAAAAATTACTCAAATCTAGTTAATTGTACACATAACTAGCCTAGGCAACCACATGTTCTTCACTCAGCACACAGTCAGCCTGTGGAACTCCTTGCCAGAGGATGTTGTAAAGACCAGGACTTTAACAGGGTTCAAAAAACAACTGGATAAATTCATGGAGGTTAGGTCCATTAATACTTCTTAGCCAGAATGGGTAGGAATGGTGTTACTAGCCTCTGTTGGTCAGGGCTGGAAATGTATGACAGGAGAGGGATCACTTGATGATAACCTGTTTCTTCTGTTCACTCCCTCTGGGGCATCTGACATTGGCCACTGTCGGGGGGGGGGGAAGGAAACCCCCCCCCCAGAATTGTCAAGCAAGAAAAAAGGAGGCTGTCCCTTTAAGGAGCAAGCAAGCTTAGGCTTTTTGGCCATATCAGGCTCCATCTTGGGCGCCATTTTGAATTGCTGACCCAGTGAGCACAGGGGGCCGCGGGGTGGGGGGGGGGGGAGGAGGAGTTTGGGGTAGGGTTGCCAGATGGTGTCCCAAAAAATACCCGGTATTTTTTGGTCGAGGAGGAAAAAAAAAAAAAAAGGAACGTGGGATAAGCAGCGATTGCAACTCCACCTCCCAGCTGGGACTCACAGCCACTCCCCCCACCCCTGCCAGGCTTCTGCACAATCACAGGCTCCCAGCGCCGATCGTGGCCCCACCTTCCAGCCGCTCCCCCTGCCCACACCAGGCTTCCGTCCAGTGCGCAGCCGGAAAAAAAATCAGAGAATACCAGACATTGCACATGTCCGGTATGCTCTGATTTTTACTGGACAAAGAGCGCAAATACCAGATTGTCCGGTAGAATACTGGACATCTGGCAACCCTAATTTGGGAGGGACGCAGGAGCGGCTTTGCGAGCCGTACTTTGGGGGGGGGGGGGGGGGGGAAAAGAGCTGCATGTGGCTCACAAGCCGCGGGTTGGCCACAGCTTGCCTATTACATCCCCCTGTTGCTTTCCATCTTAAATCAGATTGTAACCCTGCCAAGGACAGGAATGGGCTGTTCCTGGACCTGATCCAAAGCCCACTGAAGTCTGGGGAAAGTGGTGCTCGCTACTCCCACAGTTATGAAAGAGAGGTTTTGTTTTAGGGTAAAATTCACTACTGCTGAGGTCCCCCAAAAGTACTGTATGCTACTTAAACAGTAAATTATGTGGGTCTTATGTAGCGCAGAGGTTCTTCTAAGCTTCCTTCTAAGCTGTTCCTTCTAAGCTGCGTGGCAGCACAGCTGATTAATCAATCCCACCCAGTCAGAGGCTCAGCTCCATGCATGGAGCTGACTGACTGGATGGGGCTGATTAATCACCTATGAAGCTGTGCTACCACAAAGCTCAGAGGGAACACTGCCTCTGGCACTGAGGTTTATTTTTACCATACCAGGGTTTATCAAAGTCTGTGTGTGGAACCAGCGTTGAAGCCTCACATTAAAACATCCAAAGCACTCTACTGCTGTTTTGATTTGACCATAGCAAATATTTCTCTGCATCTTTTGTGCATGAAGCTTGAGAAGGAGAGGCTTTCAATCATCGAAAGAGACAACCGTTTGCTGCTGGAGAAGATGTCCTGCATCATGAGGATGAAAGGCCAAATTGATAACAAAAATTACTATCAGGCCAAAAGGTAACATCAGCAGCAGAACTTGTATGGGATTATCCCTGTGCAATAGATAATCTGCCCAGCAATTACATTTATTTAAAGGAGGTCTCATGAGTGCTAAAATTTTAGATATTCATTCTCCTGCTCTGTCACAGGGATTCCACTTCCAGGTTCATCTTTCTAGTTTCTGTGGAAAAAGGGATACCATCTTTTGGATTAGTTTCTTCAGTTTAATAACTGAGGGGAAGAGAAAGTGATTGTTGACTTAGTTTAGAGGAAATAAATACAATTATCATGTACCCACTACACTGTTGTTGTTGACTGAGGCTATGTCAACACAACAACGTTATTCTGAAATAACAAAGAGCATGTCTACACAGCAAGCTGTTATTTCGAAATGGCAGCAAGAGGGAGGACTCTTACGCCGACTCCTGTAACCCTCATTTCACAAGAAGTAAGGGAAGTTGAAGGAAGAGTGTTCTTCCTTCGACTTCCTGCTGTGTAGACAGCGCCAAACGCCAGATTAAGCTATTTTGACTTCAGCTATGGAATTATCGTAGCTCAAGTTGTGTAGCTTAATTTGACTTTTGCCCTGCAATGTAGACATGCCCTGAGTTACTTACATTGCTTTTCCAGTCATTCCCACAAATATCACTGAAAAGACGCAGGTCCAAAGCATTGAGATGAAATAAGAACAACAAAATGAACATTGTACAGTAACTATATTGTGTAAGTAAATTGGGACTTTAGTCATTGCTCAAGGGAGAATGCGTAAGACACTCTCAGAAAATTCTCACAAGAGAGTAGCTGTTTATACCATTTTAATGCCAAGGGGAATTCATATTCTTAATGAAATATAGCAAAATAATGCGTGATCACTGGTAAGAAGGGAATTCTGAAGTGAAGCGAGGACACCAGAATCTGCCATGCGAATGTTTGTGCAAGTCAAGTGTCATTTGTAAATATTCATGATTCATTTATAGCAGTGTTTCTTAAACTTTTTAAAACCGAGGAACACCAAACAATATGGGAAACACCAAAGATTTTTTTGTTGAACAAAAAAAAAAAAAAAAAAAAAGTTTGCCCCTTTAAGGGCAGCCAATCCCAAGGGGAAAGTTGTCGACACACACAAAAAAAAAGTGCCCCCAGGGAAAAGTTGTTGCGCAAAACAAAAACAAAGAAGGACAGGGAAAAGAAGTTAAGCAACAAAAAAGTTTGCCCTTTTATCAGGAGAGCAGGCATTGCCCTTTTAAGGGCGGCCATTTTGAACTCTGTTCTCCATGGCACACCGGTGTGCCATGGAACACGCTTTAAGAAACACTGATTTACAGACAAACAGGTTGATGACAGAATGATAGCTCATCAGAACCCAGTGTGTATGAAGACAGAAGGTGTAGTTCAGTAGTTCAGGAAATCCAGGTGGAATCCAGAATTGCAATTGCTTTACAACAGGGAGTATTCCAACTTCAGCATGGTCCCGTGAGAAATAAAAAAATATATGAGGAATAATTTGAAATACTGTTGAACCTGAGTTAATGGATATACATATATCCTTATGAGCGTTTTATTATACACACACACACACATACTACAATATTTACTGAAGATTAACATGTTTTACATGTATCATTGTAGCTCCCTTGACATCAATGCATGTCTGTAACTCTGGCACTAACCAGTCATGAAACATTTGTGAAGAACTTTTGACCAGACATCTCTGCACCTTCCCTCACAGCAAACTGATCTGGTTTATATCTGAAATTAGGGCAAGACATTTTCCTTCAACAACTGGAAAAACAGAGGACTAATGCCAGATGTCTAAAATGATTGTTTCCTAAACACCTCAGTAGCCAGGCACACCCTCTCATTCAGCATAGCAACAAAGATAGCTCGGGTCTGGAGGACTGGTTTTAGGACAAAATAAGATTAGGGCTAGGATTTTATTAAAAGTACACAGAATCTCAATTCTGAAGGCCTCATCTGAGAGGCAAAATGTTTCTCCTTCAGAAGAACAAAGGGATGAGTTGTGAGGGCTTGTTAATATGAAACAGGGAGAAGAAACTCCTCTTAGGAGAAGTATAATAGCTTCAGAAGGTATCCTCACAAAAGATTTAGAGTGATTTCAAACACTGAAGTTGCAGCTTTGATCCACAAATTCTCCATGCACACTCGACTTGATTTTTCTTTGTATGTGTTCTCCCCCCCCCCCCCAGTTTAAACAGGGAAAAGCGAGAGAGGGAACTACTGAGAGTGAGCCAAGAAAACCGTGCCATTCTGGATAGGATTACAAAGTGTGAGCCTCAGTATCAAATTCAGACGTGGCAGGAAGACTGGCAAAGGGTGGAAAAATACATGAATAGCATTTCAAGATATCCTCGTGGATGTTGTAAACTGCAGAATCAAAAGGTAACCTGGATTTTTTGGGGGAGGAGGTTCTTAACTACTAAATTTTGTGTGTTTTGCTGCACATTTGCTCTAGATAGCTCAACATTACAACTAGCAAGAAGTTACAGAATAAGTGATTTTATGTTTATACAGCGCCATTCATCAAAATGGATCCCAAGGGACTCTTCAAACTTCATTTAATGACTGTAGAAATTGCAGCAATTAGGAATTACTTTGTCCACCACTGTATTGTAATCCCCTCTGTTGCAGAAAAAGGCACCAATTCAATGTTCCACTAGAGAGATGCCCAAATGCTACTACAAAATTTTTTTAAAAGGACTCAATAGTGAAAGATTTTGAGGTGACAAAGATATAATATAGTTAAATTTCACGGAACATAAGCTGTTCAGAGTATCTAGCAGCTCATTTTCTTTGATAAAATGCACAGCTGCAACTCAGCAGCAAAAGGCTGTCTCTGCATTCAACATTAGTGAGGCTTATAAATACTGAGAATGTATAAAAGGCGATTTTGAGGGGTTAATAACTCAGTCAAATCCAGGCGGATTTTCCTGGGACAGCAAAAAGAACATCTCTTGCCCAAGCACCAGCCTTCTGCAAAGTTTCAAGTCTCTGTTCCTCATTTATGAATGCTACAACTCAAAAGAAAGAAAGTTGATTAATGAGTGAAGGAAAAATACTTTTTTCCCTCTAAGCCATATTCTTGTAAATGTCTATATCTTTTTTGCAGAAAAGATTCCAGAAATATTCAGCCTGAGGCAGAAAGCAAGCATGACAAGTTTCAGCCCCAAAGCTTTTAAAGTCTGTCAAAGTAATGATAATTTAAAAAGGGATCGCAATGGAAAGAGTTAAGCAACCTGAACTACTGTAAATATATATTACTCACAAAGCAATATGTTAAAGCACATTATTAAGGTTGCAAAAGTAGTAAAGTAAAGCACTCAAAAAAGTTAGGAAATGCCAGAATTAAGGTTGCCTCTACAACCTTAATTTACCCCTTTTGAGCATGTGCACAATAGTAGTCTTAATTATTTGATCATACATTTTTTCCCTGGGACCACTACCTCATTCAGTGAACAAAATGGATAGTACTTCATAAATGAGCAACAATTCAGTATTTTGTTTTATCGTCATTGTTCAGTGTATGGCACTATGCCTTATTTACTGCACAATATTCAAACCCTACTTTAAAGTCAGTGTTATTAATTTTCACTGTTACTCCACAATATAGTAGTGACACTGAATGTTTCAAAAACATTAATTTATCTTAGTAATATTCTCATTAAGTGACTGAGTATTAGTATCCCCAATTCACAGATGGGGAATGAAAATACAGAGATTAAAATTTAAAAAAGTGTCCACTAATTTTGGGTGCCCAATCTGAAATACCAAACACTTGATTTTTCAGAGTACAGCTCCTTTTATAAGTGAAAAGTTGCACTTGTTTGGGTCAGCCATTCCTCTCCTCCCCCTTTTCTGGCTGCTCAACACTTTCTGGAGGAGCATACCAAAGCCACTAAGAGGAGACAGAATTTTCCTTCCCTTTTATGTCTGGGTCATCTATAGCAATTCCAGGAAATTCCCTCATTGATGAGCACACTTTTCTGTGAGCAGTTCACACCTGAGAGATCACTTTTAGAATAACCTCAAAGCCTAAGAAACTCAAGATACTGGAACATTCGTTATGGTAGATATTTTTGTAATAATTTTTCCACTTCTTTTTCAGGAACAAAAACTAAACAAGAACTCGCCAAAACAAGAGAGACAGAAAAAAAAAAAAAAGAGATGAACAAGTGAATGATGAACACATGAAAAGCAAGACAGAGGAGGGAAAAAAAAGGACACATCCAAAGTGAAGAGGAAAAAAGATCACCAAGGGAGAGAGACTGTTTCTAAAACAGTCTAATTCCAACCAGTCCCCTATGAATGCATTTCAAACAATTTCCAGAACAACCTGAGATGGGGTGTGTGTTGGGGGAGGGCGGGGAGACAGCTGCAGAAGCTTACATAGATACTATCATTTTAAGTAAGTTACAGTAAGTGTAGATTAGATACATGTTGGCTTTATTAATATATAACTTTTATAGTTGCCAGCAAAACTATAACTCTGCATAGTGTTTCATGAATACAACTGAAGTGGGAGCAAAACTGGAGCAATGAATTGACTTTATCACAAATAATTAATCCATCTGATTAATCTGCTTGTTAAGAAATAATTATATTTAATTCTCACATCAGTCAGTGTCCATCACAGATTTGCCAGTGAAAGGTGACCTGGATGACAGCAAATAAGTAGTTTAGAGCAGAGGGTTATTAAAGGTGTTCATAGGCTATAACTCCTCTGAATAGATAGCTCGGTGGACCACCTCCCTCCCGTATTCTTGGTCTCATGTCAGCTACAGACAGCAATTGTATACATGGAAAAGTAATAGTAATAATACATTAAATATTTTCGTAGCTTCTTTTCATGGAATTTAGAAGCTGGAAAAAAGACGGAGAACCAACATCCTGTGATTAGCCAACTAGAGATGTGAATGATGAGTCAACTAGTTGCTTCCCCCCCACCCTTGCTGCCTCTATCAGAAAGAGGCAGCAAGGGGGGGGGGAAGGAAGAGGAGGGAGTGCTTCAATGCGGCAGCACCGCATGGAGCCTGGGGCCAGATTCCAAGCTCCACGCGATGCTGCTGCTTTGAAATGCCGCATGTAGCCCAGGGCCAGCTGAGGACTCCCACACTGACCCTGGGCTCCACATGGCCGCGTAGAGCCTGATGCTGGGCTCCCTGCGACATTTCAAAGTGGCAGCGCTGCATGGAGCCCAGGGTCAGCTGGGAATTCTAAGTCCCCATGCAGTGCTGCCACTTTGAAATGCAGTGGGGAAGATGGGGTCAGTGGGGGGACTTCTTGAGTCTGGGGCTGTTGCTACACTTCAAAGGCGGAAGCACCCTTACCGACTAATCAAAATTTTACATCCCTACAGCCAAACTAGTGCTTAATTTGTGCCAGGGCTTGTGAGAGCTGAGCCCGGCACCTCTAAGCATGACAGTTCAAAGCTCCAGCACCTCTGGACTTGTGGCATCAGTTGTGAAAGTAAAAAAATTGCTTGAACACCAGCACCTCTTTCATTACCAGTTAAGCACTGGAGTCAGCTCTCTGTGTACCATTACAACATGCTCTACAAGCCACCACTAGTCCACAGCCCATAAGATGAGAATTCCTGGTCTAAGGTACATCCCCCTGCCTTTTAAAGAAAAATGTGATGATACTTCATGGAAAACACCTACTGAATCCTCAAAATAGTCGAAGCATACAAAGCCAGTCAAGTGAAACTTCATTCCTCTTGGAGAACATAAAATTCAAAGCCAAATAACATGATGTATTAAGAAGTACTGGCTTTTGTTTAGTTGGAAATAAAAACTAAAACATGGCTTCATGACTCATCTGAACTGGCAGTCATAGAAGCTGGCTACTTTTTTTCCCTCACAGACAGACATTCTCCTAGTAATATTTTGCAGGTCACAGTGATATTTTCCTTTCTCATTTGAAATACAGCCCAGCTGAATGATGTTTAGAGCAGTGAAGAGATGAGAACTTAAGTTTCTTAATTGTATGAAACTCTCAGATGTTAATATTTATCCTTATTGTAACAAAACTGTGGAACAAATAATAGACACTACAGCAGGGGTGGAGAACCTTTTTTGGGTTGGGGGCCACTGATCTATAGGGGAAAAAAAAAATCAGTCAGGGGCTGCACACAAGTGAGAATCAGGAAAAAAAAACCCTTCACTGTGGCCCCCAACTGAGAAGAAGAAAGACATTCCCATCACACACCAGAGCTTAGGGGGCCCAGCATAGTAGATTTTGCAAGCACCAGCCCCCAGGGAAGCAGAAGAGGGGCTGGAGCATCATCATGGGCTCCCCAATGCTGGGGGGGGGGGGTGTCTGAGCCTTGGGGGCTGGATCTAGGCAAGCCAAGGGCTGCATCTGGCCCCTGGGCCTGAGGATCCCCACCCCTGCACAATGGTCATCAGCTAAACTGTATCCATGTGGCATTAGCCATATAACCTGGAAGTTGGGATAACTGCTTCCAGAAACTTACAAACCCCAAATAAGTCCAAAGCCCACTGAAGTCAAAAGAAAGACTACCATTGGCTTCAATGGAGTTTGGATCCTTGCCCAAGAGCTAGAAGACCTGGTTAGCTATTATTAATAGTAGGACTTGCTGTATCTTCTACGGGACAGCCACTTAAGAGCAATATAATCACAAACACTTGAATAATAAGAAAAAATATTAGACACATGCTAGGACATTGCCTAAATGTTGGGAGTATTGTAATGCTTGTTCTCAAACATCTTGCATTCACAGGAGTTCACATCCAACAACAGATAAGTGCCAATCCATAACAGATCCATTGTTTGTTGCCACATATTTATTACAGTAATTTTGTAAGGCAAGTTCAAGATCAAAGTCTGGTGCAGTATTACTTTATTCCTACTTAAATGGTTGAAGTTATGATTTAAAGAAACATCTAAAAGCGATGATCTAATTAATCCTAAATTCCCTTGATACCAGACAAAATACATTAGTCTGCCTTTTTTAGAAAGTTAAAAACTTCATCAGTATATACTGAGCAAGCCAAATTTAAAAAAGAAAGTGTGATCCCGCATGGGTTCATTATACCATTTTATAAAATGTCAACATATCTTTAGCAAGTTAAAGAATGTACTCAATAATCATTTGCTTTTGTTCTTACTTTAATGTATATAAAGATGATAACTCTGTAAAATGTTTAACTTAATGCTACTGAAATGTAATTGATCAGAATGGTTATTCATGCCACAACCTAGAACCAAGATTAAATTAAATTCCTTGCTACTGAAACTTCTATAGCAGTACAAATATTTAAAACAAACAAGCAGACAATGTACACGTGCCCCAAGAACTGATTAATGCCAGGTGGCATGTATGTAGAGAAACTATGTAAGGGTACATCTACACTGCAAGCTTATTTCGGAAGAAGCTATTCTGGAAGATATCTTCTGGAATAGCTTATTTCAAAATAGTGCATCCACATGAGGGGAGCCTGCCTCAGACTAATTTGGAGGCTTCCCTGTAATTTGGATGCTCTATCTTGATTTACAGCTCCAAGAGGCACTGGGGAGAAAACTTAAAATGGCCCTGGTGAGGAGCTATTTCTACATAGCAGCAGTGGAGTGTCCACACACCCACCTTCTTCCAAAAAAGCTTTTTTCAGAGGAGGCATTATTCCTCATGGAATGAGGTTTACCAACGTCAGAAAAAGCCCTCTGTTATTTTAATTTTCTTTCGAAATAATACAATTGCTGTGTGGACGCTAGTATTGTTTTTCCAGAATAATGGCCGTTATTCTGGAATAATGGTGCAGTGTAGATACACCTTCAGATGTTACATATATCCTGAAAACATGTTCTTAAAGTCTGCATCAAGGCATTAGACACCAGCAAAAGTGAAACAAGCCGGAAGAAGTAAATTGAATATTGAATGTAAATTGAATATGATCTCTTTCACAATGGGTCCCACAATTCGGTCTGAACTAAATATAGATGGAGAATTATAAGAAGAAACTCCAGAAAGAAACTAAGTGGAAGAGATAAATAGCAGGGGAAGAGAACTTTGTCTTATAAAAAGTATCCTTTAGTATATGAGGCATAGCAAAGGGGACACTCAGGCACCCTTCTCTGAGGTAATAAAAGGACATCACTTGTGCTTAATGAAAAAGGTGTCTCCACTAGGCTTGGTTGAAAATGCTACAGAGAACTCTGGATGAGAAACTTCTTTAGATAAGAGAGGAAACTGATTTGTTGAGTCTTTCAAAATCTTAACAAGTTTTTTGTTTTGTAACCATTTATTTCTAGGGTTGCCAGATGGTTTAACCAAAAATACCAAAACTTCTCCTCCTCAAAAAAAAAAAAAACAAAACAAAAACAAAACACAAACACACCACACCAGGAAAAAAATTCTGTTGAGGAAAAAGAACCTGGCGGCAGTTATTAAGCAAAATAAATAAATAAAATAAAATAAAATAAAATAAAAAATAAAATCAGCATGGCCACTTTAAGAAGAGACTTTTTTGCCGGTGGCCATTTTGTTTTTCTGTTCCAGCCACCTGCAGAACCAGGTAAGCGGGGGCCGTCCGGGGGGGCCCAGCAGGGAGGTGTCCGGGGACTGGTCCTGGTTGATGAGTGTCGTAGGGTTGCCAGGTGTCCAGTATTTTTGCCTCCTGGCAGGGGAAAAAAAAAAACCACCAGAATATACTGGACATTTTAGGAGGCGAAAATACCGGACTGTCCAGGTCAATACCGGACACCTGGCAAACTATTTATTTCCTATATCTTACTCCTATCACTTTAATCTCTGCTCTTTGATATAAGGTTATTCTTGTTTTCACTATAAGCACCTAAATACAGTGGTGTTAAGCAAAAGTGCTGGTCCTGAGTGGAATCTCACAAGTTGCTGTGCACTGTTCCATTAGGAATAGCAGGCCATGTAATCCTGTGGGTCTTCAGGAGCTGAACAATGCAGGGAATACTCCAGCTATTGGGGGGGGAGGGGGGTTGATGTGTGCCTGTGTCTCCTGTACAAAGAGAGCAAGGCCTGCAGGGGCCTGGAAGGCAGAAACCAAGAGCTGTTGGTTTCAAAGATCTAATTCACAGCAGGCACAGGCAAGAGAGGGGCCTCACAACCCTGGGCAGCATCAGAACAAGTTATTAGTCTGAAAAAATTATTTAAGTTACAGAGAGACTTGTTACAGAATTGTTATGAATCTGGGTCAAATTCATAGTTGTGAATGACTCACAGTTATACCGATGTAAAATCCAGGGTAACCATAGTTCTATAGCCTTTCTTATTTCAATGCTCTTTATTATTCAGAGATCAGCCTGAAAAAAATCAGGGGTTCTCAAACTTAATTGCACCACAACCCCTTTCTGACAACCAAAATTACTACATCACCCAGAGGATACTGTAGTCTGAGCACATCTGAGCCCTTCACCCTAGGCAGGGGGACAAAGTCAAAGGGCTTCAGCCCTAGGAGGGGGCCTATAATCAGAGCCCTGCCACCCAGGGCTGAAGCCCTCAGATTTCTGCCTCAGCCCCAGGCAGTGAGGCTCAGGCTTTGGCCCTGGAACCCAGAAAGTTAATCCTGGCGACCCCATTAAAATGGGGTCCTGATCAAAGATGCAGGGTTGCTATTTCAGGATACTTCCGGTATCCCAAAAGAACAACACAGTCTAGAAGTACCCAGAGAGACTAAGGTCTAAATCCACAAAAGTATTTAGGCTTCTAACACCCATTGAAATCAATACCTTTATAGATCTGGACCTATGTGAGGTGCCCAAGCTTACAAAAGAGATTTGTTAAAGAGCAGGAAACTGAGTCCAGGTTTCCCAAGTGAGAGCCCACTAGTGTCCTAAATAGGGTTGCCAGGTGTCCGGTATTCTACCGGACAGTCTGGGTTTTGCACCCTCTGTCCAGTAAAAAAATTCAGAAAATACCAGACATGTGCAATGTCCAGTATTTTCTGTTTTTCCAGCTCAGTGCCGGACGGAAGCCTGGCGGGGGCAGAGGGAGTGGCTAGGAAGCAGAGCCAGGATCGGCGCTAGGAGCCTGTGGTAGTGTGCAAAAGCCTGGCGGGGGCGGGGGGAGTGGCTGGGACTCCCAGACATCTCCCCACCCGGCTTCTGCACGCAACCACAGGCTCCCAGCGCCGATCCTGGCCCTGCCTCCCAGCTGGGAACCCATGGTTGCATGCAGAAGCCGGGCGGGGGGAGTGGCTAGGAGTCCCAGCCACTCCCCCCGCCCCTGCCAGGCTTCTCCATGCAACCAGAGGGAGTCCCAGGCTGGGAGGCGGGGCCATGATCAGCACTGGGAGCCTCTGGTTGCATTTAGATGCTGGGCAGGGGCGAGGGGAGTGGCTGGGAGGCGGGGTGCCATCGGTGCTGGCAGCCCTCAGCTGATTGCATCCGAGGAGGTGTGATGCCTTGGGGAGGAGGAGAAGCCCTGTCCCTGCTCCTGAGCGCTGTTCAAGCACGTTGTGGCACCGTAGTCCAGGAGAGAAGCCCGCAGATACTTTGTAGTTGCGTTTAGGTGCCTTCCATGGGCTCTCAGCCAAAACTGACTGGGGTGGAATTTCTGCTTCTTCCCACTGGGACACCCAAAGACTGGCTATGGGGGAGTCACCTTCCTACCTATGGTCGCCCCCCCACCCTGCCCTGCCATTGTGTTGCCCCAGGGTCTGCCTCTCTCTGCTTTGCGTAGCAGGCAGCTGCTTTGCAGAGCAGGCTCTGCTGCCTCCCCCTCTGCTCCTAGCTTGGTGGCTCTTGGTAGTAGCCACACAGGATGTGTGTTCGGTGTGGGTGGGTTTTTTTTTTTTTTAAGCCCGTGTGTTCGGTATTTTTTGGGAGACCATCTGGCAACCCTAGTCCTAAACCATAGGCACCAAATTCCCATCTAGGTATAGGGTGCTCAATCCCGCTGCTCTGTCTAGGCCCTGTCCCTATTCCACCCTTTCCCCCACCCCATGCCCCACCCCTGTTTTGTCCCCACCCCACGATCACTATATTGCTGTCACAGTGTAGGTGCAGCAATAACATGTCATTATGCTTGCAACCTGATCACTTGCAAGATGCAGTTACATGTAGTTAATAAAAAAAGTTCTGTCATATTAAAAACAAACTCTGGGGACAAAATTAAATAAACAATGTGTTATCAAAATTAGAAACTCAGGCATTTGTATTACTCAGTTCCTTATTCAGTTCACAGAAAAACCTATATTTTTAAAGTGTAAATGAAACTGCCATAGAGGTTACTGTTTGCTGTACCAGAGTGCTACACAATCCAGGAATTACAGGTATTAAAATGTATCGAGCTAAATTTTCTACAGGCATTATTCCACTGAATTCAGTTTCTTTATGTTAGTACTAGTAGAGAATTTGGCTAATTTTCAGAAGGCAGACAATTACTTCCTGACCACATAGTTTGTTATTCTTTCTCTGTTCTGTTATTTGTAGACTTTGACCTCTTTGTGGTCATCTTGTGTATTCATACTGCACTTAGTGCGTTATGGATGCTCCCAGCAACTTATACAAAATAGCAACAGTGAATTTGCAAGATACCATTTTACTGACTGTTTTATTTGCTCATTTCAACAACACTGCACTTCAATGTAACAGAAACACACAAAGCATTACTGAAACAACATCTTAATTGAAGAGCCAAAATAGCACAGATACTTTCCTTTCTAGTTTAGGCTCCTCCCTAAACTTTAATGTGAATAGTTTAGCATGTGCTTAAAAATATACACAGCCTTGCCTATATAGTGTCAGAAGGTGTTAGCAAGTGTTCTCTGACACCACACCTACAAATTCTAATTCAGACTGATGGAATTAAGAGTAAACAACATGCTAAAATAGGAAGACAGAACCACACTGACACGGATGATAAAATAAATGAGACACATTGTATCTTAATGTAATTTTTCCGGATGGAGTTTCATCATGATTGAGCTGGCCTATTTTTTCCCTGAGTTTTATTTGGGTCAGGGAAACTAAGCTAAATTTGCATAACTCCCATTCCAAAAAAATTAAGTAAAATGGCTTTTGCAATTCCTTGAGGACAGGAGGTTAAGCCTTCTATGTAAAAGGAATACAGCACCCACAATTCAACAGTGATAAACTACTTGGAATTATTGCAAATCTACTGATACACCTAAAAAGGCGTATATCCATTTTTGATGTAAAGTTCAGACCCAAACCAAAATTCCACCAAACCAAAGCCAACACACAAAGCCTGTCTGAATTTGAACCAAGACTAATTTCAATTGTTAGAACTTTGAGTTGTATTTTCTACAGAACTGTGTTTGTGTTTCAGGCTTTGATTTAGTGGGTTGGACAGGAGAGTCTATTTCCCTTATGTGGAGTGCAACTAGTAACAGCTGTAAAGTGGGTTGGCTGCCTGTCAGGGCATAATACTTTTATCCTCTGACCTTTCTAGGAGAAGAAACAATGTTAGAGTACACACACACTTGGCCATGTTTTCCACAATAACAGACATTATACTGATGCAATTAATATTGCATAAGTATAATTTTAATTTTGATAATCTTTTCTGAGAATGATGAACTGATTCCACAGTCAGTAATTACTAGACAGGTACATTTTTATTTCATACTTAGTCTTCATATCTGACTTACAATGGGCTCTCACTATCAGACATTATGATAAAGTTAAATTGACCAGATAGCAAGTGAGAAAATCAGGATGGGATGGGGAGGTAATAGGTGTCTATAAACTTAGGACAACTGGCCTGAGTTTGTTGTACTTGAGTTATTCTCTCTATAGAATACAGCACCACAAGGTTTTTACACAGAGGAGAGAACAATTTTTCTCCTTAACCTCTGATGATAGGACAAGAAATAATGGGCTCAAATTGCAAGGGAGGTTTATGTTGGACATTAGGAAAAACTTCCTAACTGTCAGGGTAGTTAAGCACTGGAATAAATTGCCAAGAGAGGTTGTAGAATCTCCGTCATTGGAGATTTTAAAGACAGTTTAGAACACTAATACCTGCTAGGTATGCTCTAGATCAGGCGTGGGCAAAGGGGCCTCTGCGGGCCAGATCTGGCCTGCCAAGCTGGTGAATCCAGCCCACAACCACCCTGCCACTCCCTCACCCCAAGGCCAATCGAGACCTGGGGATGGGGCAGTGTGCAAAGTCTCTTCCCCCCCCCCCCCCCCGCCATGGGTGTGCAGCAGCTAGAGAGAAACACTGGGGCTACGTCTACACTGCAAGCTTCTTGCCCAAGAACTTTTCCTCTCGGGGGGAGAGGAATAACTCTTGCACAAAAAGCCCTCTCTTCTGACGATCTACTGTAAACTTTCTTGCGCAAGAACGGGCTTGTAGTGTGGACGCTCCGCAAGTTTTTGCACAAGAATGGCTGTTATTGCTCAAGAAGCCTGCAGTGTAGACATAGCCTGGCTGTTTTAAACTAGCCAGCAGTTCTCTTTAGCCTCCACATGTCCTGGCAGGGCAGGGGCAGCGGGAGAGAGACTTCACGTACTCCCCCGCCTTAGGCTTTGATTGGCCTGGGGACGGGGGGGAGGGGGGGGGCGGGGAAGGGAGCGCACAAAGTCTCCTCCCCCCCGCCAGGGGCAAGCGGCGGCTAGAGAGAAATGCTGTCTGTTTTAAAATAACTATTTTGAAATGAGCTTATTCCTCTTCACAAGCAGGAGTTATTTCGAAATAACAAGCTTGGTAATATGGACATGTAACCCACACACCTAGTGTGGTTCACTGTCCCATGTATTTGCACCTAGACCACGCACAATAAGAGATAAAAACAAAAGGAGCTCTACAGCCTAACCTGCTAAGTAGCTGGCTTTATAGCTCAAGCTGTAGAGGCTCCTATACTAAGCGCCAGAGGGCCAGAATTCAAATCAAAACAGTGGTAGTTACAGACATTTGCCTTACTATTTTGAAATAAGGGTAGACATGCCCTCACTGACTTCAGGATTGGGTCTTTAGTGGGGTAGAGACATTTATATAGGAGACCCAAGACCATCACAGCTCCATTGGCTTCCCTCTTCCCCAGATGAAAGGAGCTATGTTGCCATGTGTCACCTGCTGGCAACAGTGACACAAAATAAACTCAAGCAAATATTTGGGGCAAAGGGTGTATTTGCAGTCATTCAGTGTTATAGTAGGGGTGGGGAAGAGGCAGCTAGCGGACCGGATTCGATCCGCCAAGCCGCTGAATCAAGCCCATGGCCACCTTGCCAGCACCCTTACTACAGAGCTGCTCCCACTGATTTAAAACAGTTGGCTACTAATTGCTCTGCAAGCTGGGGAGGGACAGGAGAATTTGCATTCTGCCCCTGTGCCCAGCAAAATCCCTCAGCTCCAATTGGCCAGTTTCTGGCCAATAGGAGCTGAGAAATTTTGCTAGTGGCAGAGTGAACCTCCTTTCTTCCTCCCTCCCCCTCCCTGTGCTGGAGCAGAGACAGGTGGAGCAGCCTGCGCAGCAGCCAGGCATGGAGCCTGTCTCAGGTTCCTACAGAGCTGCTGTCTGGGAGCCACGTAGGTAAGCGCCTCCCAGCCAGAGCCTGCCTTTGGCACTCTACCCCTTCTCTGCCCTCCAATTACCTGCCCCAGGTCACCACCCAAACCCTCTGTAATCCCTTTCCTCACTTCCTCCCAGACCCTGCACCCCTTCCACTACTCTCCCAGGCCAGAATCCTCTCCTGTACCATACGCCCTCCTGGACCCTGCACCCCAAGCCCCTGCTCCAAGTCACAACTCCTTCCTTCACTCAAACTCCCTCTCAGACCCCACATCCCATCTGGCACCCCAGTCCATCCCAAACTCCCTTCTGCATCCCACCTGCCATTTCAGACCCTGCGCCCCCTCCAAAGAAGTGCAGACCTTGACTACTTATCAAAATCTTGGAGTGCCCCCCCATTAAAAATTACTGCCCCCGCGGATATAGAGTAGAGTCCTTGTTGGTATAACTTGGTCCCCCGCCCATGAGAAAGGGGGATGCCAAACAGTAACTTGTGGGAAATTTGCTTGCACTTAAAGGGAGCATGCTGTCTCCCACTAATGGTCTCCAGGAGCTACCCTTTAAACTGTAGAATCCTGTTCTTCACACTGTAGGGCCTGTGTGTGTGAGAATATGCACACAGCATTTGGGCCTCCTGTGAAGTCTCTCTCCAGCTTCACCGACGCTGGCCTAGCCTCAATCACATTAACATTGACTCCATGAATTCTCCCAAAGGATGTAAAAAGGAAGATTTGTGTACACTATTACATAAATATGCCTAAACCCCCTAAAAATAAATGGAAATAAAGGCTACCTATATCAGATGAAAAAGCTATTTCATTCATTATCAGGACTGACTAACATGTTGGCTATATCACAGACACTGGGCAAATAAAATGTGTGTTTCAAATGGATCTGCAAACATAAAGGTCACAAAACATATATTCGTAACCAAAAATATAACACCAGTTCAGGACACTACCAAAAGCACAGGTTTATCAAAACCCCCAGGACAATCAGGTTGGCAATTAATGAAACATTGATTTCTCAGGTCTCATGCCATCTGAAATGCCACCCACAGCCCTAATACTAGTATTCAGAAATAACAAAATACTCCAATTTAAGCATAAGGAGAAATGTTTAAAACACTTGTTATCCCTGACAAAACACAGACCTCTGTTGGTTTTTTGCTGTGCAGACATATCTACGATCTGTGGCAGCAAATCTAAGAGACCATTCAACTGATTTGGGCTCAAAGAACTCAAGACATGGGGCTACCAGCATAGACATTCAGGCCTGGGCTGGAGCCACACTTCAAGATCTTCATTATCTCCCTACTTTTCTTGTTCGAGAGGTATCCTAAATAGATCCATACCTCATCATAATAATATTAATGCCATCAGAAAACAAAACAACCAATTGCATGAGGAAACACATTTATAGGGGGAAAAATAAAACCAGAAAAAGAAGAGAGCATAAAAATCTGTTTAAGACCATCAACTCAACAACTTGTAAACAACTTTGTTTGTCCTTTAAGGCCAAAAGTGGTAGGCCCGGGAAGACATGTGACCATACAATCTGGTACTGGAATCCATTTTGAACAGGGGTCCCCCACCCATGAGAAAGGGGGATGACAAACAAAAGATTCCCACTCTGGGGAAAAGTCTATTTAAGCACTGGGAAGCTATCAGCCCTTTGTCTTTGTCTGGCCTTTGAAACTGCCTGACATCCTAAGAGGATAGTTGAACTCTGAAAGGCTGGAGACCCAAGTCAGAGTAAAAGAATTTGTCTCTGACTTGAAGCTTATACCTGAAATAAGAACAGCTGTTTAGGGTAAAGATTTTCATGTAAGAAGTTTTAGTGAATTAGAACTACCTATGAATTTTCTATTCATTTTAATTTGATAACTTACTTTGATCTGTTTTCACTTGCAGCTACTTAGATCCTACTTTTTTGTACTTAATAAAAACACTTGTTTACTATCAGACCAAGTGTAAATAATTGTTACGGGGAGGGGGGCAGGGAGCAACAACCATACATATTTCTTTTTCAATTGATAAAGGAGGATTAACATAGTCATAAGCTTTCCCTGTATAAAAGTTTTACACAGAGAAAGACAAACTTATTTGGGATTTGATCCCTTTTGGGGGTTGGTCTCCTGGGTGCTGACCTGCAGAACTGCCTCTTCCCAAAACTGAAGTGGTTCAGTGTCTGTGTTGTTTTGCAAGGGGGTAGTAATCCAAACTTTGTGCCTTGTCTGGGGGAGACCAGAGGATCTGGCCCAGCAGGACAAGGTGGTGGGGCGCCCCAGAGAGCAAGAAGGCAAGCGTCAGTGGCATGATCAGCATCCTGGGGTACAATCCCTATGGGACTTCTGTGACTGAACCCTGTGACAAGACCCACATCTCACTCCTTGCAGATCAGGGTATTTTCAGGCTGCACAGTTCTAGGTCTTCACTGTGCTGTTTCCAGTAGAGACAGATTGCCCAGTATAATGGATTCCTTTCTCTTTATAGATGCTGACTTTTATTTTCCCTGGGAACGCTCCACCCCCATTCTGTCCCAAAGTCCTGCCCCTATCCTGTCCTCTCCCAAGTCCCCAACTATGCTCCACCTCTTCCTGCCCCAGTGCTAACTCCTCTCCTGAGGCTCCTGCCCACCTGTTGCTATCTACCTTCCCCCACCCCCCACTAAATAGCTGATCAGTGGTGCCACCGAATAGGTGATCAGCGGCACTGCCACACAGCTGAGCACCCACTATTTTTTTCCATGGTGCTTGAGCCCCAGAGCACCCATGGAGTTGATGCCTTTGTTACTTTTGGGAACAGTTAACATTACTAACAGAAATCACACCAATTTTTTTCTTCAGGTAAACGCACTGCAGAGAAAACATATTAAAGACAATAAAAGAACTTATTCACATGATAAGATTATCAAAGCTCATCCCATGCCAACATAAGCTATGTCAGGAGCAGTCCTTCCAAACACTATCCAAGGGATTTCCTTGTGGATTCAAGTTCCTCATGGCTTTCATTTAGAACAAGCACCCAGTCTTGTGGAGCCTTGGTAGGCCCAACCCTTCCCTAATAACTGCAACCTCCATGGACCAGGGATCCTGGATCAGGAAGGCTGCCCTGAGTCAGTTTAAACCTAGGCTATTTCTCCAAAAATTCTTTCTTTGTCTGCTGGTCTCTAGAGATTCCAGTTTGAACTAGTTTGTGAATAGCTCTCTGGGAAGTAGTGCTGGGGCCTTCTATGTGCTGATAACCAAAGGAATTACATTGGCATCCCTCTCTTCTTATGGGAGTTACATTACCATAGTCACTCACATATTCCTAGAATACCAGACATTCCGGTACTTCCAGGATTGGTGTCTCATGCCTGACAATGTGACCTCAGACACGTGTGTACAAAAGCTACACTGGACAAAAGATGCTATTAAGAAGATCACACGGCTCCACTTCCATTGGCATAGACTCACAGTCACGGTGCATGTGAAGTCACACTGGTACAAGTGGGGAGCAACATGCTTTTCAAAATGGCATCTACTGTCAGATACTGGATAAAACCACATCTTGTTATCACATCTCAATATCAGGTGAAGGACAAAGCACCAAAGAAGAGGACTATCCAATTTAAAACCAAAATGAACAAGCTGCCTAAGTTACACTCTATTCCACAGTAATATAATTGCATTCAAATACAATAGACTCCAAAGCTTTAAGCCTAATTCATAAGGTTTAATGTAATTCAGTAACATTCTCATTGTAGGAAGTGGTCAGTCTGCCACAGTTTGTACCCTAGATACTACACCTTAGCATTAAGTAACAAACTATTTTATTTTGTGATGTGCATTGTCTCATCAGCAGATCATATCTTTCATGAAATAATTATGCTTTGGGGAAATGGTGTGTAGATGCTGATTTTATTTTGCATGTTTTTATGCAGATGATGGAATAAAAGAACAGGATGTAAATAGGTTTCTGTCCCACTTCCTGTAGTATAGCCTGTTTCATTTGTTGTAATAGGTATTATGCTCAACAATGTTCTAAGCAGCACAAGTTCTGCATATATGCATCTTATGTTTTCTTTAACATTCTCATACTAAAAGAGGAGTATGACAAGGCTTATATTTAAAAAGTAAAAGATGGCAACTAGAAATGTGCATTCAACAGTTGTGAGCTGAATTCCAATATAATCTATAGAAGATTAATTTGCATTACCTTAATGCTAGACTGCTTATTGACTAGTAATTCTTGATTTTGTCTGCATATTTTATACTTTAGTGCACATAGGTCACATACATATATTTTAAATAGATGATGGAGCTGCTTAGCTATAATTGGACATCACAGACATGCTCCTGAAATGCAAAACAGTACAATTAATTTAGTTCAAAATGTTAGTAATTAAATGATATACACTATAATTGGAACCTTCTGTTGCTCTCTTCCATCTTTAAGAAATTAAAGAATGACTTTCTTCTAGTTTACAGGCATCCATTACTAGAGCCTTTACTGGGAAGATCTCTGTGCTGTAGGCTTTAGGGCTAAATTGCAATTCCCATGGTAGGCTCCCTTTACTATAGGAACCTCTGACTTTTACTGGGAGGATCCTTTGTGCTGCAATCTAGCCCTAGAGACTACAACTCCTATGATGCCTGTGGAAGAAGGAGAAAAACTGTTGCACTCTCCCAGGGAGTGCAGATGGAAAGTTGGGAGGCTCCAATTTGGAGCTGCTGCTGAAAGCTAGAGCCTCCTGGGACTTTGATCTAGCAGGCTGCTTCAGAGGCTGTTGGTGGTTTTCCATGAAGGGGAGAGACTATTTTGTTGTGCCTAGAGCTGAGAAGGGCCTGCACTGAAGGAACTCTGAGTAAGTTGGACTGGTGTTTGAGAAAGTGCTTGCAAAGGAAAAAGCACAGCAGAGAGACTGAATCGGAGTCTGAAAAGAGGGAGAGTGTCTGCGCAGTGAACCAGGACCCAGAACTACTGGCGTTTGGTGGGGGCAGCTCCAGTTTCAGAGGGGTTGTGCAGCTTGTGGCTTGGCTGGACTGACACGCAGAACCTGCAGAGTACTGCCTCCACGCCAGCTACAGATCTTCAAGCACATTCACGCAAGCATCTGGGACTCTGAAATCTAGAAGAGTGTACACTCAGGGGTGGGGTAATGGTGGCAGTGTAAATGCCAGTTAGATAAGTTTCATTTATTACTGTATACTTTGTTAATTTATTTGATTCAACTGCACATTGTGGATTTAAATTAAGGGTGATATTTCTATGTTTCTTTAAGTAAAGATGTGTTAATTCTAATTTAAGTGCATTAGAGGTATATTATTTATAATTGGTATTTTGGATTTAGATCAATGCACATATTATTGGAATGGGTTTATTCCTGGAGGTTCCCAAGGCACTAAATGCGTACAAGGGCCTGCCAAGTGGAGGCAATGCCAATTTTGAATTCATTTAGGAGTCAGGGATGGCAGCAGAGGGGTGGATAAAGGATTCCCACCTATCTATCAGGATACTCAGGATTTCCTTTAATATCAAGAACATCAGGTGCCCTGGCACACAGATGAGTGTTGCCTGTTGGGGGTAGGGTTGTATTTAATAATGTTAAAAGGATTATTCTACAATAATGGGCCTGGGAAACATATCTACAATATCCTGACAGACCTTGCAACAATAGTCTTGTACGAAATATTGTATTTGGAATAAAAGTTAAGCTGAATTACTTTAATGCAATACAGAATCCATGTCTAAATTTCATAGAGAAAAATCTACAGCTTGAGAAGTACAGATAGTTGTTTTATAGTGCTGTGTGAGACATTTATACATAAAAATACAGACCAATACAATGTAACATGCATGGGCCTGTTTGCTGGGTATTTTTTATTTATTTCTGCAGTTGCATAGCTGTAATTTGTTGTAACATGTTGAACTGTGGGCCAAACATTTTCCTTATGGGATTATTCATATAAAACAGGCAAGCAGGATTGAGGATTCAGTACATGTTTTTATATTTCATGCATTCCTTCTTTGGAAGAAATTAGTTTCTATGTTCTTAGTTGTTTGATGAATAATTTTATGCAAAGGTCATGCTATAAACATTTTATAAAGAACCCATTTATCAAAAATAGAAGGTAAAACAACTCCTGAATAACAAATAAAAAAATATATAAATCAAGACAAAATGCAAGAGGAAAAATTGTATGTTTACTGCTGGGGGACATTTGGAGTGAAATGCCTTGATTATTGTACTCTCAGAAGCTATTCAATTATATCTTATTGCATAAGGGGGTTTCTTTCAGCAGCCTGTGTCAACTAGAACACTTTCTGCCTACACTTCAAAGAACAACAGTGATGAAGCTTGTAAGTGTCTGTGGTTCCTGTAGGAAGTTTTAGTATTCACTTCTAGGCTACATCTACACAACAGTTTTTTCAGCAGAAAATATGCTAATGATGTCACAACTCATGCTAATGAGTCCCTCATTAGCATATTTTCTGCCAAAAAAAAAAAAAACAAACCAAAACCTTGCAGTGTAGATGTAGCCCTAGAATCTTGTTCAGAAGAATTCTCTGTAGATTGCACATTGCAATCAAGGGAGTAAATTTATCCCTGATAACTATTCACTTCAGTGAGGACACATTAGGAATGAATTTAGCCCAACAGGTGTTTTCACTGCCCAGTCTCAGAATTGATAACTGCAATGGTTTAGACTTCAGATTATGAAACTTTGCAAAATTGCACCTGCATGAGTTTCAGCTATTTTAGAAACACTTTATTTTACATGATCACATAACCAAGTTGTATTTAGTACATAAGGAAATGGATCAAGGGCGTGAGCTTGAAATATTGAGCTTTTCACTTGTAGGTCTCAGATATAAATTTGGAGCAGGTCACTAGTGCCTAAGAATCATTGTGATCAGACTACTAGTGGATGATTTATCTGAAAAGCATTAGAGGTATCAATATCTGGGTGGACTACATTGTAACTGACCAGACACAAAACAGCACCATCAGCAAAAACTCTGCTTCCTACCCCCAAAATCCTACAGTTGGATTCACGCTATTAAAGAAAAAGAGTAACTGAACCTTCAGCCCTTCTAAGCTCAGCAGGCAATCTCACTCTCACTTTCTCTTCACCATCATCAGGAAAGGCTTCTGCAATGTCCTTCTTCAGGCATTCTAAGGGTAGTTTCTTCTCCCTGCCTTGTTGGCCCCTTTCTGAGCTGCCTGGCTCCCTTTTAAGATTGACTTCCAGCTACAGTTTGCACTGCAGGTGTGGATGGGCACAGTCACTTTGGGCCAGTGTTGTTTCTTAACCCTTTCAGTTCCCTTGTGGAGTTTAATACATGCCCTGCATTACTTTGCACTAATCAAATTGAATTTTGTGCTGTAAGCATCTTAAGTATCCACTGACTTGTTAGAGAGCTCACATTCCCCTCTCACCCCCAGAAGCCACCAAGCCAGTTCTTTATAGATAAATAGCAGATTCATCATTAGGAATCCCACTTTTAAATATGAACTTTGGGTATGGAATATCTCAAACCTTCCTTAGATGTACTTATATACACCTATCCTCTTGCTCCTTTTACAACAGTCTGTTGCCTATGCAGCATTTCTACTGACTCAGATCATGAGATATACGGAAAATTCAAATACAAATCTTGATACACCAATTAGAGCCACAGGCTTCCAAAAAGGAAGAAAAAGAAAAATTAAAACAGATATCAGTTAGTGGCGAGTTGTATATTTAAGAGAGACTCGTCTCTTCTACCTCCAGCTTATCAATAGTGAATGACCAGATCACAAATTAATTATCTGTTGTCATTTTCTCCTACAAATTAATATTTTGGCTAAGTTTCTGATAATCACTGGTGTCCAGAGATGAGAAAAATGTGATGTTATTTAATCAACTGATGCAAGACTGGAAAGTGTTCTGAAAAGCAGACAAAACACTCTTCCGCAACTGAGAAGCTCTTGAACACTAGAGGGCAGGAGATCATCTTTTAAAATCTCAAATCTGATTCAACAAGAGGTCTTCAATTAGATCAAGAGTTCTACAGAACAGGAAGTATGTCTGCTCAGTCTTGGTAAATGTCAGGATTTTTTTAAGTCCCCAACTTTGGTCTAGATCATTTCTCCATCCCTTAATCATATCTTTTATTTGAGAATAAAATATCCTTTTACTAATACTCCCTAATTTTGAACTATAATCCTCTCTTCTATTATATGGTTGCAATACCTAGTAAATAGTCTTAGGGCAGGTCTACACTATGGGGACAAGTCAATCTAAGCTATGCAATTTGAATTATGTTAGTAGTGTAACTTGTAGCTTAGATCTACTTACTGCAGGGTCCACACCACACTGGGGCTACATCTACACTGCAGCCTTTTGTCGGCAGAGACAATGCAAATGAAGTGCTCATTAGCATTTGTCGCACTCATTTGCATATTCTCTGCCGATGTTTTTTGCAAAAGAGGTTTTTGCGCAAAAACAAGCAGTGTAGACGGAGCCGTTTTGCACAAAAAAAGCCCTTTATGAACACACTGGTGGATATGGTCCCTACTCAAAGAGCTTATCTACTTACAGCCCACAAGTAAGGGTGATATGGTATGATATTGACACACCTACTTCTGTGCTGATGTTGATGGGGCTCTGCCTTCACAGCAAGGTGCCTGGACATCAGCCACCACTCTCCAGCTCTGAAGATATTACAAAAGTAAGGATAGCAATACTACAACCCCCCTTAAAAAAAAACCAAAAACTTCTGACCTCCCCCCGACATTTTCCTTTTATGTCAAAACTCCAAGTTTGGAAACACTGGTCTTCCTTGTGAAATCTGTATAGTATAGAGTAAACATTTTTTATGGCTGTGAATTGGTAGGGCCACAATTAAGACAGCTGCTAAGACAGACTTCTAACAGTGTACCACTAGCAGAAGTGAATTTAGGGCATGGTTATCTTAACAGATATCTCCTTACATGTGGCATACATGTACTGTGTACTGTTACAATTCATAAATACATGAACACAATTTCTTTGGGCCCAACTCCGAGAGATGCAGAGCAAAGTTGTTTCAGTTGGAAATTAAGATGGAGTATGCCCTAAAAATTGTATCCCTTTTCCTCAGAGAAAACAATATCAGAGACTATAAGAAATGGTAACTTAAGAAGGAGCTGCACACAAAGGTTTCTAGTGCTTTTTTGTGATTTCGGAGATATAGATTGTCACAGTTCAGTTAAGCTGGAAATTACAACGGCTGCAGTAAACATTCGTGGCTGAGAGTGCTAAGAAAAAGAAAAAAAACTAGACTGAGGGCAGAGCAAGCCCAAAACATCTTATCTTTCTTCTGATCATATGTAGTTTTGCTTGTCACCTTAACTATTTTTAGACTGAGCCCTCCTCTCTAGTATCCTTTTCAATCTTATTTTGCTTAAACCATATTATTTTAAAGTTGAATGACTTGTGATCAGCATTTCTTACTATTCAAATGCTTATTTTGACCCATCTTCCAACTTCTAACAATAACATTTTCCAACAGTTCCCAAAAGGGCCTATGGTTAATAGAGTTGTATTGAATGAGTTGCCAGTTTATCATGTCCACGCATCTGGTGTAAAGTGAGTATTTCATCTATTGCTTTGATTGTTACCAAGATCAACAAATAAAGCTTATTTGTCCAACAAATAACTTCTGAAAGACTAATTTTTTACTTTTAAAAAGTTATTTTTGTGTATCTCTTGCTCTCTGAAAAAATTACTGTATACTTACCTCAAATTAAAACAGTATGAGCTATAGCTTAAGGGCTATATAATCCTTCAGAAGTCTGTTGAATACCAAAGACAACACATATGAACTAACACTTAAAACTTTATCAAGCACAAATGGTGCATTAAAATCACTTGATTTATCTAACTTTACTTGCTGGAACACATGTCCTGCCTGCATCTAGCTCTGAGAATATTTGTACTTGCAAGAGTTTGCGGAAAAGGAAGCAACCAGATTTTACTGTATAATGTTTATGTTATGGTCAATGTGGCTCAATGTCTTGGTCTCCCACTTATTAACCCATTCTCTAGACTGGTCTACTATCATTTTTTACATTTTATCTGTTAGACCAAATGTTTGGGGAAGGGTTTGGAAGATTGATGAACAAAGTTACTAGTTGTTCAATCTTAAAATAGCATTCTCCTTCCAGATACCCAAGCAATAAAAGACATATGAGAATTTTACTAGTATGCAGTCTGTGCTATGCTTACATTTTGGTGTCTGGCACATACATCAAATAAACAGTTAATTCACTGCATGATTAAGTCAATTTTTAGATATAATGCATCTGCATTTACTAGATGTTAAGTCATACTTTTAAAAACTGTATAACTCACATGTTCTATTTTATTTTGAATATGAAACAAGTTTTGCTTTATATTTCTGCACTGTTTCCTTAGATACTTTACTATATATTACCAAAACACATAGACTTGTGCTCCAACAGCCAATCTGAAGAATATAATTATTTCATTAAAGTTTATTGATATTTGCACATCCACAACACTTTACTTTGCAGTAACTACAAGGACATTTGCAGCGTGGTCTTGCTATTTTCCAGGCCTGCACTTCCAAAGGGAGCCCTCACCCGTGCCCCAGCCTGGTGAAAATGAGAAAGGGAGGGGAGGTGGAGTGAGCTCACTGCGTGGCCTTGGGGCAGGGGCATTCGGTTTTCTGCAAACAGAAAGCTGGCAACCCTACTTGAGTTGTGTCTCAGGGTGCATTGGGTCATGCTTTCCCTGTGGCTCTAGGGCTGGGGACCTTCCCTGCAATGAATAGCAAGGGGCATATTAATAGGACTCCAGGAGCTGGATCCTTCAGAGAAACAGGCAGAAACGTAACAAGCATTGGCAGCGCGGTGTCCCCTCAGCTACACCACACTGCTGCCCCGCCCCCCCCTAGGAACCACACTGCTGCTCCGCACGCGCTAGGAACCATCAGGCGCGGGGCGGTGTTTCTGGGGGGCACTTCGTGCATGACACCGGAAGCGGGAAGGGGGGCAACGTTACCGCGCGCGGTCCATCTCAGGCTAGAGAACCAGGCAGGCAGAGAGCGCAGGGCGTCCGGGCTTGGCGCGTGACAGCCAGACCGTTACCTGCGCGAGCGGAGCATCCCGAGCCCGGCCGGCGCGCGCGTGCGCGCGCGCGCAGGGAGATGAACCTGGAACGCCTGAGGAAGCGGGTCCGGCAGTACATAGACCAGGTAAAGGGGCAGCGGCCGCGCAGCTTCCTCCGCTCAGCGCCTCCCTCGGGGCCCGCCGTGGGGAGAGGTGCGCTCCGCCGGGCCGGGCGGGGTCTGGGGGCGTCCCCGCCCCCTGGGTCCTCAGGGGCCCTCACAGCGGGGCGTGTCCCGGCAGGCGGCGTTAAAGAGCGTCACGCAGCGAAGGGCTCAGGGCCGTTGTTGCTGTTCCAGGGGCTTAGGCGAGGCCTCGTGCAGGGCACAGGGAGGCGCCGCTCCCGCCGGGCTGAGCACTGGCCGCGGCGTGGCCTGATGGGCACCTGCCCGCCTGCCGCAAGGCGCGAGTAGCGGGGGGTGGTAGCATGGTCTCCCCAGGAGGGCTCCTAGACGCTGCACTGGATGCTGCGGCTGCCTCTGCCACAAAGGTTGTGGGCAAGAATCTTACACTAGCCTTCACACGGGGCGCTTTTTCTGGGTGCTGGTAACCTGTGGGGCTTGATCTGCAGCCGAGCTCATCACTCACAGCTGCAGTCAGTGGGAGTGGTGCTTAGGGATGTTAAATGTAGATTAAGTGGCTAATCGGATGGTCAATTAGTCGATAGGGGGTTACCTCCACTGTTAAAGTGTAGGAACAGCCAGGGCTGTTGCTGCACTGTAAAGGTGAGGGTGCTGCAGGGAGCATGGGGCCAGTGGCGGACTTAAACAGCCCCCTGCTGACCTGTGCTCCCTGTGGTCGTTTCAAAGCAGTCAGTGCCACATGGAGCCTGGGGTCAGCTGGGGACTCTGGTAGAGGCAGCAAGGGGGAAAAAGCAACTAGTCATTCACATCCCTCGTAGTACTTGGAAGAGATCATGTGCCAAACAATCAGAAGGCCTTTGCAAAAAATCAGGTCTGATTTATTTCAAATTGAACAGCAGAATGAATAGATAGCTGGTCTCAGGCCAAGTCTACACTACAGGGAAAGGTTGAATTAAGATATTCAGCTCCAGCTATGTTAATTATATAGCTCGGGGTGGGCAATAATTTTTGGAGGAGGGCCACTACAAGATTTTGAAAAGTGATCCAAGGCTGCACTTTTCTGTGTAGGAGGTGCGAGATCTAGGATGGTCAGAAGGACACACGGGGTAAGGGACTGCAGTGCAGAAGACGGTGTGAGGTCTGAGAGGAAGTTTAGGTGAAGGAGGGGGGTTGTGGCATGCATCAGAGAATTGGAGTGTAGGGTCAGGGAGGGAATATGGGTACAGGAGAGGATTCTGGCCTAGGGGAGGGGTATAGGAGGGTATACAGGGTCTGGGAAGGAGTTGTGACCCGGGGCAGCGGCATGCATAGGTTTTGGATGGTGACATGGGGGAGGGAGTTGGGTGTGGGAGGGGCAAGGGTGCCAGAGGTAGGCTTTGGTTGGAAGCTGCTTATCTAAGCATCTCCCGGCCAGCAGCCCTGCAGCACCCCCAAGGCAGGCTGGGCCTGCTGCAGCCTCTGACTGCTTAACGCTGCAGGCTGTTCCCTCCATGTGGTGCTCAGCTCCTGAAGAGGGGGAGGCTTGTGCTGCCCCCGTCCCCAGGTCAATCTCTTGGCTCCTATTGGCTGGTAGTTTCCAGCCAATAAGAGCTGAGAGATTGGCTGGAGTTAGTTCCTATTGGCTAGTTGTTCCCAGCTAACAGGATCTGAGGATTGGGCTGGGAGTAGGGAGATAAAGTCTACCTCTCCCTCCAGAGGACAGAGCCACACAGAATAGCCCTGTGCTTAAAACAATGGCTTCTGTGTGCCACAGGGTACCGGCGGGGTGGTCTGAGGGCCAGATCTGGTGGCTTGGCAGGGGGAATCTGGCCGCGAGAGGTATCTTGCCCACTCCTGATATAGCTGGAGTTGATATACCTTAATTTAAGTTTCTCCACAGTCTCTACTAGGGATGTTAGCATGTAATTGAATAGTTGTGTAACCTCATCGCATTTTAACAGTTACATGACTATTTGATAGTTGCTGGGGGCAGGGTTAGCAGCCAGTGCACTCTTGGCTCCACTCCTGAGAGCTCCCTGCCACTCCACGCTGCTGCCTTTGTATCAGCAGCACGAAGTGGCAGGTGGGAGCCAATCCATGAGAGGACCCAGATTAAAAACTGATCGAGGCAACAGTGCAGGGGGCAAGAGACTTACAGTAGCCTTTTAAGCCAGCTCCCCCTGAGCACTGGCTCCTGCCTGTCCCGCCCCGTGCCTCTGTCAGAGATAGCTGGGGGGAGGTGGCTCTGCAGCCAGCATGCACAGAGAGCTGTCTGATAGAGAGGCAGCAGCATGGAATGAGAGGCAGAGGCCACTCTGTGGGAGCCACTACTCATGGGGAGCCAGCTTGAAAGCCAGCTGCCCGTGTGTACTGGCTCCTGCCTGCGTCCCCCTCACCATCCATGATACTGCCTCTCTATCAGAGGCAGCAGCATGCACGGTGTGGGGGCAGATGGCTCCACAGCATCTGGTGCTCGTATGGAGCTGGCTTAGAAGCTGGCTTGCCACAGGCACCGGCTCTGGAGGGGAGAGTGTATGTAGTCAATAGTATTAACCAATAAGTCCAGGCTTATCAATTAATTATGTAGTCATCTACATGTTCACATCCCTAGTCTACAGTGGGAGGTCGAAAGAGCAAACGCTCCCATTGGCTTTCCTTACTCTTTGCGAGGAGCAGGAATACTGGTGCTGACAGAGGGTGCCCTCTGAATTTGATTTAGTGGGTCTTTATTAGCCCCTCTAAATCAAACTCTCGAAGATTGATCATGGCAGCATCGATCTTCCCCATAGTGAAGACACTTTGTGCTTCTGTTCTTTGTCTGTAAAATGGAGTCATACCAGCCACTTTCCTCACAGGAGTTTTGTAAATATAAATTAAATCCTAGAAATTTAGGAATGGATGGACTCTTCACAGGTTATCTAGTCCATCCCCAGCTCTGAGGGGACTAAGGATTACCTAGTCTATCCCTGACAGGTATTTGTCCAACCTCCTCTTAAAAACCTCCTGTAACAGAGATTCATAAATTCCTTAGGTAATTTTTTCTAGTGTGTCACTCCTTTACATTTAGGAAATCTTTCTTAATGTCTAACCTAAATCTCTCTTGCTGCATTTATTCCTATTACTTCTTATCCTGTCCTCAGTGGTTAAGGAGAACAATTTATCGCCTTCCTCTTAACAACATTTATGTACTTGAAGACTTCCACTCTGTTTTTTCCAGACTAAACAAACACATTTTTTTTCAATATTGATTAATGTTTTCTGGACCTTGAATCACTTTTATAGCTTTCTGGGTTTTCTGCAAGTAGTCCACATTTTGCCCAAAGTGTGGTACAGGTTGTACCTCCCTTAACCAGGACTCCCCCGTCTGATGCCGGGCCACAGATGCACGTGGACCACAGAGCCCAGGAACAGTGTGATCTGACAGTGGGGCAGGAGCACCATAGGGGGCACCGGCAATTCAGCCGGGAGCCCAGTGTGTGTGTGGGGGGGAGGGGAATGGGTAGCACGGCAGGGAGTTTTGGCCCCAGTGGTGGTCAAGGAGCTCTGGCCCGGCTGCAGAGCTCCAGCCCCATTTTGGCTTCAGCCCCAAACCCAGTGACAGCCAGGGAGCTCTGGCCCCCATCATGGAGCTCCAGCCCCAGCTTTCCACCCCAGCCCTGGCTGTGCAGTTCTGGCTCCAGCCACAGAACCAGGTGGCTGTGGAGCTCCAGCCCCGGCTATGGAGCTCCAGCTGTGGTGCTCTGGCCCCAGCAGCAGTGGGGCCAGCAGCATCTAGAGAGCCCTGGGGGACTGGGGCAGCAGCGGGGGCAGGCTGTCACCCTAACCCAGTGGCAGCATGGGCCAGGAGGGGAGGGACCTCCCCTGGTCCAGCAAATCCTCTCGTGCTGGACCAGCAAGGTCTAACCTGTACTCAAATATGGGTACAGTACTACAATTGAGGTCTTTTCAGCACTGAGTAAAATGGAAGACTTTTTTCTTGTCTTAGTTCCAACATTCCTGCTGGTATATTGTGGCACCTCTACACTGCAGGGCAAAAGTCGAATTAAGATAGGCAACTTTGGCTATGTCAGTTGCATAGCTGAAGTTGAACTAGATTAATTCAGCTCTTGGCGCTGTCTACGCAGCAGGAAGTCGAAGGAAGAAAACTCTTCCTTTGACTTCCCTTACTCCTTGTCAAATGAGGGTTACACGCGTCAGAGTAAGTCTTCCAGCTTGACATTATTTTGAAATAATAGCTTGCTGTGACGATGCGCATTTTGTTATTTCGAAATAACATACCCTTGTAGAGTGATTTTTTTTTGCAATAGTTGTTTTTGCAATATTTTTATTTTGTTGATTCATACTTAATTTGTGATCTACTATCACCCCCAGATGTTTTTCTGCATTATTTCTTCAGAGACAATTCTCATTTTGTATTTGTGCATTGATTATTCTTTCCTAAGCATATAGTATTTTACATTTGCCTTTCTTGAATTTCATCGTAGTCGTTTGAGACCGTTCCTGAAGTTTGTCAAGATCATTTTGAGTTCTAATCCTGTCCTCCAAAGCACTTGCAACTCTTCCAAGCTTGGTATCATATACGTGTATTCTCTATGGCATTGTCCAAATAATGAATGAAACTAGGATGGACCCACTCAATATACCCTTTAAATTTTACTGTAATCCATTGTTAACTGTTCTGTGAATATGGTTTTCCAACCAGTTGTGCACCCACCTCACGGTAGGCTTGTTGAGGCTATATTTCCCTAGTTTGCTTATGAGATAGTATAAAGAGATTTCTGAAATTGAGAGATACCACCTTTATTTCTTCCCCCATTTACAAGACTTGTTACCCTGTCAAAGAACGATATTTGGTTGGTTTGACATTATTTATTTTTAACAAATCCATGTTGACTGTTACATATCACTTTGTCGTTTAGTTTTTTACAAATTAGTTATTTATGCATTATCTTTCTGTGTATGAAAGTTAAGATGACTGGTCTACACATTCCCTGGCATGTCCTTATTCCCTTTCTATAGATAGGTATTATAGTTCCCCTCTTTCAAGTGTCTGGGATCTCTTATCCCTGTGGTTCCCAACCTTTTTGATACTGAAGACTGGCAAACTCATTAAAAAATGTTTGACAGACTGGTACAGACATATTTGAATATTGATCATGACAATTAATTTATTTGCATATTTGTATATTTTTGTGGTAATTCATTTTAAGCAAAAGTGGCGAGGAGTCCTGTGGCACCTTATAGACTAACCAAAGTGTTGGAGCATAAGCTTTCGTGGGCAAAGACCCACTTCGTCAGATGCATGACACATGGCATCTGACGAAGTGGGTCTTTGCCCACAAAAGCTTATGCTCCAACACTTCGGTTAGTTTATAAGGTGCCACAGGACTCCTCGCCGCTTTTGCAGATTCAGACTAACACGGCTACCCCTCTGATCATTTTAAGCAGTCATGTATTCCTGTACATTGCATCTGTATGCATACAATAAGGGCACTGGGGGAAGATGGAGGAAAAAGTGAAGGGAAAGGGAACAAGGGGGTGAGGAGCGTGAGTGAAAGAGGGGACCAAGCTGGGGAGAGGCTGGTCCGAAAGTGGCAGGACACTGACTCCGGCTTGGAGGACTTCTCCAGCTTTGTCCCCTCACTCCACCCCAGCCACCTGGGTAGTGGCAGCCCCTGCTCAGCTCTGGCCACTCTGCCAAGGGGTGCCCAAGCCAGCCCCCAGGGCTCAGCACAGCTGGGCTGCAACAGGTACCTGTGTGTGCATGCTTGCTGAGCTGGGAGCAGCAGGAGACCAGGGGGAGGCCCCCACCAAGGGAGAAGGAACCTGCCTAATAGCGCCAACGTGGGTGGGAGGAGAGCATGCTTGCAGGGCAGCTGGTTCCTCAGTCTCTCCTCCTGCATTAGAAGCGGGGTGGGAGATTGGCCTGGAGGCACCCAGGAGCTGCTTCTTTAGCTGCAGCCTCCCTCCATATGGCGCTGCCAGAACAGCCGCCCTCCATGTGGCCCCGCCAGCCAAGCTGCTTAGCAGCTGCCGGAGCTAGAACCAGGGCCATGGTGAGGCAGTTCCAGTAGGGACAGCCTCACTGCGGTCCTAGCTCCAGCTGCAACACACCGCCTCAATTAGCAGCTGCGCGGCCAATCATCAAGCCATGGGGGCATGGCCTGGCAGTGTGCTGCAGCCAGTGGTTCATGGCCAGGCACCAGTGCACAGACCGATGGTTGGGAACCACTGCCTTATCCTTCACAAGTTCCCAAAGATAATCAGTAATGGCACAGAGATCTCTAGGATATTCTATGATGTATTTCCTTAGACTCTGCTGATTTTAAGACCTTTAACTTATCTAGATAATTCTTAACCTACTCTTTTCCTATTTTAGTTTCAGATCCTACTGTATTTGCACTGATACTCACTATGTAAGTCATCCAGTTACTGGTAACTTTTTTGGTGAAAACTAAGGATGTGCAAGTGTTACCGTGTACACCAAGGGTCAGCAATCTCCAGCACACTTGCCACAAGCGGCACACAAGGCAATTTTTTTTTACCTGCAAGTGGGACAGAAGCTCAGCCCCCTCCCCGCGCTGTGGGGGACCTGTGCTGCGGCCCCAGCCTCAGCCATGCAGTTGTAAGCTGGAGCACCAGCTCCAGCTTCCTGCTGTGGGGAAGGGGATGGGAGAGGCACCCGTATGTGTCCCTGGGGCTGCCTCCTGCTTTGGGAGGGGGTAGGGCTGGGCCTGTTCTGCAGAGTTGGGGCTGGGTGGCTGACACACATGGCACGCTGGGGCCTGAGCTGAGTTGCACTGCTCCCCGCGGGCTGTGTGCGGGAGTGGGGAGCCCCTTCCCCAGCCCCACACTGTGCCCATCCAGGCTGGAGCCAGCCCTGTGCTCTGTCTGCTGCAGCCTATAGGCAAAAGGCTGGGCTGACCAGGAAAGAAACTCTGCCCCTCCCCCTGAACCTCTCCTCACCCCAGTGCTGCTCTTAGGGGGCTGCAAATCCAGTGCTGCTGCCCTGCCAGTGAGTGCTCTGGGGGCACAGGAATGTGAGGGCAGGAAGGAGGATGTAGGGGCAGGATAGGAGGGAATAGGAGTTGCACAGAGGGGCATGGAGTGATGCGGGGGAGTGAGGCTGGAGCAGAGGGAAGACGTGATGGGTGAATACAATTTTACTTTGCAGAAGTTGCACTTTCCTTTACTCCCACTTCTTTGCCTCCCTCCCCAGCTAGCTCTTTGGCTGCATTCTCATCCTCTTACCTTTTCTGTATTACTCCCCCAACTCCCTCCCACCCCCAAACTCCCTCTCGTACCTCCACTCCCCACCCTCTCCCTTCCAAACCCTCCCTGCCTCACCCCCTCCTGCACCCCACCTCCCACCCAAATCCTGCATCTCTATCCCACTCACTGGCAGCCCTGTCCCGCACATTGAACCCCTCATTTCTGTTCCCACCCCAGAACCTAAGGGGGTCCACAAAATCCACTAACTCTGGAACCCCAGAAAAGTAAATCAGGCCTATGGGAAGCCCTAAACCTAAGTCTTCCCTGTCCCTTCCCCTCACCCTGTGGGGGCTGGAGTGCCAGAAGAGTGAGGTGCCTTAGTTGGGGGCCACATCAGTGAACCTGTATCTAGTCTACATCCCTCTGTCGACAGAGGAATGTAAATGAGGCACTTCGAAAGTGCAAATAAAGCGGGGATTTAAATATCCCGTGCTTCATTTACATAATTGCGTCATGGTGCTGTTTCGAAAAAGCACCATTTCGAAAGTAAAACCGTGAACCGCTTCGTTTAAATCCCTGCTTCATTTCCCTGAGGATTAGAGGTTTTGGGAGGAGTTTTTTTGCTTCTCACTTGTGTTCCCCAACTGATTTTTCTGTGGGTCAGTGACCCCCAACCAAAAAATGGTTTCCTATCTCTGCCATAAAGAAAACATTGAAACCTTTTGTGTTGGATATAATATTTTACTTTACTTAAAATGAAGTTCGATAAACTAACATAAGAAATCCGTTAAATAATTTAAATTAAACCGTTCTCCCTAGCTGCAGCACTGGCAAATAGAGATGTGAATGACTAGTCACTTCCTCTCCCTCTTCCCCCACCCCCGTTACTGCCTCTATCAGAAACATGCGGGGAGGGGGGCAGAAGAGGGAGTACTTGAAAGCAGCAGCACTGCGTGGAGCTTGGAGCTAGGCCCTGGGCTCTACACGGCACTGCCACATTGAAACATCACATGCAGCCCAGGGCCAGCTGGGGTGTCACCAGATTACATGCAGCATTTCAAAGTGGCAGCACCGTGGGAACCCGGGATCAGCTGGGGACTCCCCTGCTGACACAGGGCTCTGTGTGATGCTTCTGCTTTGAAATGCCGTGGGGAGCCCAGTGTAAGACTCCATGTGACATTTCCAAGCAGAAGCACCTATCAGATAGAGGCAGCAAAAGAAGGAGGAAGAGGGAGTACTTAAAAGCAGCCGCGCTGCATAGAGCCCATGCCCTGGGCTCCATGCAGTGCTGCCCCTTTGAAACACCGCTGCAGGATTTCAAAGTGGCAGCGCTGCATGGATCCCGGGGTCAGCTGGGGAGTCCCAAATACCACATGTAGCCCACGGTCAGCTGGGGACTCCTCAGCTGACCCCGACTCTGTGTGGCATTTCAAAATGGTAGCACTACATGGAGCCCAGGGTCAGCGGGGGACTATCAACTAATTGTTAGTGCCTATCAACTAATTGAGTAGTCGATGGAAATTCTATCGACTACTCAACTAGTAAATCGTTATTTAACATCCTTAGTTGCTACACTACAAAGGTGGATGTGCCCTATCGACTAATCGAATAGACGATGGAAATTGCATCAACTATTCAATTAGTCAATTATTCAAAATTTAACATCCTTACTAGCAAAATGGCTCAGGCATAATTATATAATTAACAGTGAGTTTCCATTAGCAATTGGTAGTCCGCAGAAAGGTTTGCATTGAGCCAGGTGGTCCATGGGGCGCGCTGTGGAGAGAACTCCTCCCTCTCCCCCTGGGAGAGTGGCACGGCCCAGAGTAGGAGGGTTAAATGTTGTCACGCCACTGTGGAAAGGTTGCTGACTCCTGGTGTACACGGTTAACCTTCATGGTTACACACAGGCTCCCAATATGCACGCACCAGCTTCTTGGGAAACCTTGCCTCCCTTTCTTTGCGCTGCTGCCTCTGTATCAGGAGCTGGTGTGCATGGGGAACAAGCTTAAAAATTGTAGCAGTTACATGTTTACTTACTTAAACACATTTTAACATCCCTAGTGAAAATTGAAATGAAAAAAAAGGCATTTAAAACTACAGCCAGTTCTGTATTTTCTATTATTGTCTTCTCCTTCTGATTGAGTAATGAGTACCTTGGTCTTCCTCTTCCTTGTAATGTTTTCTTGTTACCTTTTCTGTCCCTAGCTAGTTTAATCTCATTTTGTGCTAAGGATGTTAAAATGCAGTTAATTGACTAGTCCATAGGCACTTCTGCATTCCTCCTTTGAAACATACAGCTCTTGTACATTTCAAAGGAGGAATGTGGAACTCTGCATACAGCCTAGAGCCAGCTGGAAGTCCCACTGATTCCTGGCTGCATGGGGCATGCCTGCTTTGAAATGCACAGCAGGGGCTCTTGTGCATTTCAAAGCCATGGATCCCGGGATCGGGGACTCTCAGTCCCCCACTGACTCTGGGCTCCATGCTAAACTGCATGTTGCTCGGAGCCCCGGGGTAAACTGGGGACTCCCCAGCTGACCCCGGTTTCCCCCGGCACTTCCCTGGAACCTGGGATCAGCTCCCCAGCTCCGGGGATCAGGTCCGGGGGAAGTGCTGCACGGAGCCTGGGATCAGCTGGGGAGTCCCCAGATAACCCTGGGCTCCACTGCCCCTTTGAAAGGCAGGGAAGCAGAAGTTTCAAAGGGGCAGCCACCGCACAGCTGATCTGCGGATCAGCTGAGCAGCAGCTGCCCCTTTGAAATGCCGCCTTGAAATGCCTCTGTGCAGCGCTGCCACTTTGAAGTACTCCTTCTTTCCCCCCCCCCTTTTCTGTCTCTTATCTCGTAGAGGCAGCAAAGGGGGTGGGGGAGGATATCGACTAGTCAAAATAGTATCCGTATCGGATAGTTGACTAGTCTTTTACATCCTTATTTTGTGCTTGACCCTTCTAATGTGTTCCTATGCACCTATGTTGCTTTTAATATGTGAACTGTTGTAATTCTATGATAGATGCCAAAGAAAACCAATGAGGAAATCAATAATTTTCTTCAGAGCAGGGTTTGAATAATGTACAGTACATAAGCTTAGAGCCACGCGTTGAACTAGGAGATGAAAACAGAATATGGCTGCTCATCCTGAGCACTGGAGAAAAAGCTCACTAGAATATTCTTTTAATTTGCTAATGAAAACATGTTTATAATCTTGTTTTTAAAAACAGCTTTTAAAAATAGGTGGGACAGATGGGACAACATTTTCCATATTGGTTAAGTAGTTGGGTGAAGTTACAATTAACTGAAATCAGGGCCTTATAGTGGGATATGTTGGACAACCTTAATAGGCTCTGCTTTTAGCCCTGCCTATAATAATTATATCTGATATTTATATGCCACCTTTATTTGTTCCATGCAGTCCCTTTCGGGACGGAGGACCACAATAAATGGCATAAGCATTTATTGTGCAGTCTGAAAATTGGCATAATGTGCAGTCTGAAAATTTCCCATATATTGTGAATATTGCTTTGTTCCTGAATTATCCCTTACAACAGCATTAATTAATGCAGAGTTAAGACTGCCCGGTGGTATCTTGTACCCTTCTAAAACATCAAATTCAGCAGATCTCAAACTTTTGAAAACCAGGAAATTAAATGTTAAGATATATGTCCCCCCATACAGCAGGCTGGGGTGCTGGGAGGTGAGAGCCGGTGCACGTGGGGAGCTGGCTTTTAAGCCAGCTTCCCGCACATACCAACTCTCATGGAGCTGCCTGCCATCTCTCCCCCCCCCCCCCCACTGCTGTCTCTGTATCAGCTGATACAGAGGCAACAGTGCAGGGTGGGGTGCAGGTACCTGTCCCCCCCGTCATGTGTAACCACTGAAAATTTCAGCAGTTACATGTGTACCTAAATAAACACATTTTAACATTCCTAGTGGGGACACCAGGTCAGAAGTACCAGAATGCTGTTGCTACTCTCCCAAATGATGCCAAAACACCATTCAAGAGCATTCTTGCACAACTCAAGCAAGGAATATAAAATCACATTTAATTGGTTAACCAGCCCCGCTCCATGGTGGGTCCCCCCCGCCACACAGGGTGGAAGCAGCAATCTACCCATGGCAGGCAGGGAACTGCTCCAGCCCCCACTGGTTAACTGGTAAACATTCACATCCCTAACTTAAGCACAACTTTTAGCTGTGCTTAAATGTAGAAAGCACTGGAATGTATAATTTCTTTTAAAAAATACTTTGTGTTCTGACTTTTCAGCAAAACTTGGATTATGTTCCCCTCTGGTCCCCCAAGAAAAATCCTCTGACAGAGGCATATTATAACTTCATGTCTACATCTCATTTTCAGAGTTCTGTTAAGAGTTGGGTGTTGCTCATGTTCAGTGGCCATAGCATGTCGTCTTGAGTCCTGAGAGTCATGGCTGGTTTCCAGTCTCTCAGGCACTCTGCAGATGTGTAGACAAATCCATTTGGTGCATGAACATTAGGCTTACATCTGTCTGTAGAGCCAGATTCTTTAATATATCCAGTATTGCTTCCCAAAAGCGCCATATACTAACTGGGTAAATCTGAGACTTCTGGTTTGACCAAGGTGTGCACAAGAAGCACGGGTAGAATCTGTCAGTGCTAAGAAAATCTTTGTTATTTGGGGAACTGTATCTCATATTGCTTGGTAAAAAGATCCCATATTTGGATCACTAACCCTACTCTCTGTGGCTAAGGCACACCAAATTTGAGGGTATGCAGTTTTTAGGGCACTTTGAAGAGTTTCCCTTTAAATAGAAAGGAGCTCTTATCTGTAGCTCTGGCTTTCATATTATATTCAAATGATATTTTTCCATCTTTCATATTTTTAGGATTCATAGTAAAGCCCCTGCCTCAATTTCCCGGTAAATACACATGTTGGGGGAGTACCCTAAATAGTCTTTACAAATATATTAACTGCTTTGACTTATTTGGCAATCAATTAACTCAAGGTTTTTATAAAAAAAATAGTATGGTCAACAATCAAAGAACTATCTAGTGTTATATTCCACCTTTCGTAATAGTGAAACAAACCCTCACATTTCTAACATTCTTTTCCAGCAACAATATCAAAGTGCCTTGTTTTGGGCAGACAAAGTTGCATCGTTGTCTCATGGTAAGTAATCCTTACTTTTTATTTCACTTGATTTAAAATGTTAGTTTCATGATAACTTTTGTCAGTTATAGGTTTTTTTTCAGATCCTTGTATATTGTTAAGGTTACATTTTGTGTGTAATGTTCTTGTGAGTTTCTCTGGAATATCATCAACCCACGTAGAGTATTAGATTTTTGATCTGCTAGACTAGATCAGTGTTTCTCAACCAGTGGTACAAGTACCCTCAGGAGTACTCGAGAGAAGTCTGGCGGGTACATCAACACAACTGAAATTTGGCGAAAACTGAATTTTTGTTTTAAGTTTTACAGCACTTTATTATTTTTGTACTTTTTACACCCAAAAATGTCATCGCCCGCCAGCTACGATTAAGTTGTTTAAACAAATGTGTTGCAATGTTAGAAAAAATTTTGTGTGTCTGAAAACTGTAGGTACTGGGGGTACTTATAATTTTTTTTAAAGGGGTACTTTATAAAAAAAGGTTGAGAAACACTGGACTAGTACAATTCAGCATTCATGCATGTTTAACTCCTGTGCTTGAAATTCATACTCTATTAGTGCAAGAACTAAGCCTCGTACCTATCATGAAAGACAGAATGTTTTTCAAGGCTTGGAAGTACATGGCAGGTTAACACCCTCCACTTGGAGAAATTTGTATTGCTTTCAATAAACTTTTCACAGATGATTAAAACCTGAAATTAAAAAATGACTTGATAATTTAGTCCAGTCCACTATCAATGCAAGATTGTTTCCTGCAGTACCTTTTCAAGTGGTTAGTTTGTTGTATTTATGGCATAATCAGGGCTATACCTTGGTGGGTGTAGGGCCCGGGACAAGCCCTGCTTCTTTCTCAAGCCCCATCTTTGCTCCGCCCCATTGCACTGGTTTTGCCAAATCCTGCCTCTGCTCTGCTCCCATTGCACCCCTTCCACAGAGACCCCTCTTCCAAGTGACGCAGCCCTCAGGATTACTGGAGGGACTGGCACTAGCAGAAGGGGTTGGACCTCCCTACACTCACCAAGGCGTCAGGAAGCAGAGTGACCCAGGTCCACTGGAGCAGGCTGAGACTGGGTTGCTCTACTTCCCATGGCTCCCACTTGTGTTGGTGATTGCGGGGGTGAGCCATACCCTTGCTACTGGTGCCAGGTACTCCAGTAATCCCCCAGGGCCTGGAGTATAGGGCCCAAACCATCCTATGGATTGGCTGTCTCGGGGGGTAGTCATTGATAGAGTAACTTTTAATTCCTTTGGAATCATTCTTGCTTTCCTTCAATATTGAAGATTCTCCCATGCACCATGACTATTTAAAGATAGGGTTTGGTAGATGCGTGTTACCTCAAGCAAATTATTTATCTGTGTTCAGATTTTTTGAGTATTTCCTTACCTCTTTATATCTGTTTTACAATGGCCTTATTACTTACGATCTGATACTTTAAATGGGATTACTCACATGCAAAGTTATGTACATGCATATGTTTTTGGATCAGGAGTCAGGGCCTAATTGTCATGTTTCTAGAATTTGAAAATAATATTTTGTTTTTGAAGGTGCTAATTTTCACAACTTTGAAATGTACATATATTGTTTTCCTCTTTTCCATATCAGTTTTATTTCCCTTCTGTTACTTACGGTGTGCAGACTGGTGTTAGTTTTTTTACATCCTTGTTTGCTGCTGTTAATGCATAGAATGTTAGTATTAAGGTTTGATTTCACTCCATATTTTCTTATTTCTGAGATATCTAAAGATACGCATTTTATTTTTAGACTGATTTATTGAGATGACTAGTCTGAGGAAGACCAGTAAATTGACATTTTTAATTACCTAAAAATATCTATGCTATACAAAAGTATGATGAATGCAAGCAGCTTAGGACTGTACTTAATTGGGTTATATATATATTGTACATATTTTTAGAGGAACCTCAGGACATCTACTGGCTGGCTCAATGTCTCTACCTGACAGCTCAGTATCATAGGGCAGCACATGCCCTTCGATCACGCAAGCTAGATAAGGTAAGTAATTTCAAACATGATATAATACATTTGTTGTTTATTTAGAACCATAGTACTGTACCTGGTACTAAATAGCAGGTACACTGTGCTAAATGGACTATAGTTCATTATCCTCAGAGCTAACCATACAAATTTAAAGGAAGAGTAGTTACATAAACTGCAAAATGTGATGCAAGATAAACATGTTCATAAAGCCAGACCATAAATGCTGGGACCAAGTAAGGTCAAGGTGAGAGAATGATACATAGAGAAAAGGGCCAAAGGCTGTCCTGGGAAGGGACTATGTGCTGTTCTAGTTCTCCTCCCATTTTCACTGAAGATGTGGAAATCAAAAGAGGAGAGTGCCTGCAGAGTTGGAGAGATTCAAAAGTACTATAGAAGAAACGTAAAAAACCTGGACTAGAAGGTCATTAGTGAATTTGGTCAAGGACATTTTACCGAGGTGGAAAGGATGAACCGTACTGGAGGAGATAAAGGAGAGAGATGAGGAAGTCTAACAATTTGACATGCCTTATAACTTGAAAGAAAAAAAAAGTTGGAAACATAGCGGTATATTAGACTGCTTTTAGGTAAAGGGAAGGGTCACAAGTAAAGAGTATATAAAGGTAAGGGAAATGGAGGGGAAAACTAGAGTTAAGGAGACAGGATGGTTTAAGATTTTCCTGTTTACTGTCTACCTCAAGTTAGAGACTTGAGAGAATGATTCAGGGTAGTAAGGAAGAACTCTTTAGTCAGAAGGAAAACAATCATTGATGTAGGAATGATAGCTTTTTGCTATTAATACTATAGAACGTTGTTCATTGCTACCTTGATAATTAAGTATATTTTAAATCTCTTTATTTCTCTTAGTTGTATGAAGCATGTCGATACCTTGCTGCTCGATGTCATGTAAGTATATATTTTAGTTTATATTGGATAAAATAGAACTAAATAAAGACTGCTATGTAAATAGGCAACCCACATATAGCAGACTTTATGCTAATCACATAAAGGGCACTTCCTTTAGAATAAGGTATTTGACCTGTTCTCCATGACCCAGAATTTCTCTCCTTTCTAATAATGTAAAGTATGGTTTATAATGGTTGATTGCTAACTTTTGTCCTACAGATAGCTTTGTTTTATTGGTGCTATTAATATGTAGTTGGCACAATGCTTTGGATTCCTCTTGGTTGAAAAGTGCTACATAACATAAAATGCAGCCAAAGAAATCAACTTGTCTGGAGAATGAGCAAAATAAATGGAACAGCATCTATTTTGATAGGGCTTTCTATCTTTTGTTATTATCTATCTTAATTGGTTTAAAGATAATGTTTGTATACTTCTGTGATCACATAATGTTGAGCAATATGATCATTCTGCATTCACTCTGCATCAGTATTTCTCAAAGGGGTCCATGGATCCACTCTGAGAAACCTGCTAACTGGCTGCTCCAGTTTGTTCGTTTATCAGCTCAGCAGCCACAGAGCCTCGCGGATCACATTGGCTCCGGTTCACCATTTGCAGCCAAGGGAAGCTTTGGGAAGTGGTGTGGGCCAGGCCACAACGCTTCCTGCAGCTCCCATTGGCCGCAAACAGAACTGGAGCCAATGGTGGAGAAGATCCATGAGAGATGTCCAAGCATTGAGAGGAGCAGATGCTAATAGTGATCATCATCATCTTCTTTGTAAGCTGCAGCTTAAGCTGAAACGGCTGGAAAGGACAGACAGAAAGACTGGTGGCCAGCTCTTTGACTCCAGTAGACTAAAACATCCAACAGTAAAGATCCATTTCACTCTAGAGCTGTCCAACAGATTCAGCCTGCTCTAAGACCTGAAAGCAGATGATATTAATATCCACTGTGAGGAGATCCAGAAGGTATACCTGGAAACCAGCAAGACTGTACTGGGGTACAAGAAGAAACAGAGAAAGGAGTGGATTTCAGATGCTACATGGCAGCTCACTGAGAACAGAAAGGCGGTTAAACAGCGCACACTTGCAGGCAGTGACGAAGATAAAACAACAGCTGTACAGGTCTACAGGGACCTAAACATTGCCGTGAAGAGAAGTGTATGAAGAGATAAGAGAGCGTATGTGGACAATATTGCCACGGAGGCCCAGTCAGCAGCAGACAGATGTGATACTAGGACAGTGTACAAGATCACCAAGATCTCCTCTGGGTATTGAGATAAGTAAACACTGTCTTAAATGAAAAGGGGTTTATCCCTTTTCTCAGTATGTAAACAAATTATCCCGTTGGCTGTAGAAACTAAAACAAAAAGTGCTGTGTTACACTAGTGCTAATGTGAGAGAAGTCACATAGCTGTGGAGCTGGTAAATAAACAAACTGGGACGGCCAGTTAGCAGGTTTCTCAGAGTAGATCCGTGGACCACTTTGAGGAACACTGCTCTGTATTTATGTTCTAAATGTTGTTTGGTTGAACCATACTGAAATATTTATTATGCTACCATTTGTGAATTGTTAAATTATGATGTTAAACTGATATGCAGATAAATAAACGTGAACTGGCTTGGCATACCAACTGCTATAATTTTTTACTTGCAATGGTTTAATTATTGGTGTTTTAACTTTAAATGCTTAATGTATTTACCCTTGTTTTTCTTTGTAGTATGCTGCAAAAGAGCATCAACAGGCTCTTGATATTCTTGACATGGAAGAGCCAATCAATAAAAGACTATTTGAAAAATACTTGAAAGATGAAAGTGGATTGAAAGATTCTACCAGTGATTGGGAGATGTCACAATCCTCTGTAGGTAGCATTTTCAAAACATGATGTTTTCATAGCTGAAGAGTAATGTTTACTTTCTGATAAATGCCTGTATACTATAATGTTAGTGAGATTGGAGTTTGAAATTTAATGTGTGTTTGACTTTTATTATAGGATAAAGAATATTTATCCCAGAAGTATTATGGTTTTTTTCCATTTAGTCAGAAATCTGTACTACTGGCTGCCTTGATTATTCCTACATTAGATTAAAATTGTGGTTTCACTATTCTTAGTGTTTTGCAAATGTTCACTCAGAATTAATAATTGAGAATTTCTAGGGAGTTCCATTTTATCGCTCAGTTTCAAAATAAATAAATTCTAGGTCTTCCAGATATGAATTGAGCCTTGACAATGTAAACTATCATCTCTTTACAGATTTTGGAGATAAATAACAATCAGAGAATGAACTTCCTCTTCCCCTTCAAGTATTTTATTGAGGTGTTAATGCTGTGAATCAGATTACACTCAACTCTCATGAGTGTCTCCTGGCTGTGTGTGTGTGCGTGCCTGCATGCTCTGTCTACCTGTTTGTGGTGTGTGTTCTCTGACTCAGTCCTCTGACAAAGTCATGCACATTCTATGAGATAAAAGCAAAGCCAACCCCCTTTTGGGATACAAGTCCAATAGAGGCCTTTCTCAGTGTCTTTCTATAATGTGTCTGTTTGTCTGTGCCCCAGGGCTCCTCCCTGGAGGCAATGTTTTTACCTTCTCAAGGCCTTTCTGGTTCCAGCTCTTCAGCTGGGCCACTACAGTTCAGTTTCCTCTGTAGGGTGCCTCAGTGTCCAGACCACTTCCCCCAGTGAATAATGGGAGTCTGGGGGAGAACGTAGGCCAGTAAATAAATGAAGGGACACAGCAACAGCTGTTAATTAGAGCAGCAGCGCAACTTCCTTGGGCCATTTCTCCATGGCCCTGAGCTGTCTTCACCCTTATCTCAGGGCCTTGTCCTGATGGAGTCCCTGCAACCTGCTTAGGGCTCCTCACTGGACTCAGTTTCTGGCAATACTAGCTTGTTTAAGGTCCTGCAGCCAGATACCATTCATGCTCCTGCAGCCCAGCAAGGAACTGAATTTGCTCTGGCCCTGCAGCTCTTATACTAGCGTTCTGGGCTCTAACTGGCTACTTCCCACACATCTGCTCTAAATAACTTGGGCTGCGTCTGCACTTCAGCGCTATTTCAGGATTGTCTTTTGAGTGTGCCCGTTATTTTGAAGGACAACGGACTCACTATTCTGACGTCCCTGTAAACCTCATTCCACAAGGAGTAAGGGACGTTTTGGAATAGAGATTTATTTCGAAATAAGTGCTGTGTAGACAGCACCAAATTTCAAAATAAGCTATTTCGAAATTGACTCGAAATAAGCTGTGCAATTTGCGAGGCTCAAATTGCGTAGCTTATTTCGAGCTTCGGGTGCAGTGTAGGTGCACCCTTGGAGTAGGGATGTTAAATTTAGATGAATTAACTATTAACCAGCGACTATTCAATTAGTCTGTAAGGGCGCTTCTGCCTTTGAACTGTGGCAAGAGCCCTACAGTTCAAAAGCAGAATCTCTACACTCCTTGCAGCGCCAGAGCCTTTGACATGTACATTTCAAAAGCAGAAACCCTGCAGTGAGCAGAGGGCCAGCAGGGGAGCCCCAATTGAGGCTCTTGTACATTTCAAAAGCAGAAGTGCAGAAGAAGCAGCACCAGCAGAGACTGTTTCAGTCCCCACTTGCATCATTTCTTTTTGTGCCTCTACCTCCCCTGCTCCCCGCGGAGATGGTGCTGGGGAGAACTAGCTTTTAAGCCAGCTCCCCCCCATACCGGCTTCTGCTCCCTCAACTTGCTGGCTCTCTCTGTTAGAGGCAGCAAGGTGGGGGGAAGTGACTAGTCACTTCACTAGTTGACTAACTGATATGCTTATGCTTATAAGCTTAAGCCTATGCTTATCTGATAGTTAACTAGTTGCTAACATCCCTACCTTGCAGAACCCACTACTTCCTTTTTCTGCTGTGATGTCAAGACCTCCACCAGAAGTCCTCAGGGCCTGGTCCACCCTATCATACACTGGCTGTGTCAGGGGTTCTCAAACTTTGTGATATCGCGACCCCCTAAAATGCTAAATGAATTTGTGTGGACCCCCTCCCCCCACCCTCACTGCCCTGGGTCGCTTCCTCCCCCCTTCCCCTTCTGGGGTTCCTTCAAGGCATTTGCAGTCCTCACGCCCTTCCCCCCCCTGCAGGCTCCTTCTCCTCGTCTCTTTCTCTTCTGGGCCTCTTTTCTGCTCTGCGTCTCTTTGGTTCCTTCTCTCTCTCTTCTCCTCTCCTCTCCCGTGTCTCCTCTGCCTCCTCCTCTGGCCCCCACGTGCCCTTATTTACCTCTGGGTCCTCTGCCCCAACCCAATCCCCCAGCCCGCTGCCTGAGGGACCCCGCCCTCTCCCAGCTGGGGAAGTGTTCGGTCGCCTGGCAACTGTGCCCCAGCCAGCCCCTCACGCGTGCGCTTCTGTGCTGGCGCCAGCCTCACTCTCCCGCCGCCTTGCCTCCTCCTGCAGCTGAGCCACGCTCCTGGAGTCCCGTGGCCCTGGCCACGCTGCATGGCTTGCTGGCGGGGCTGCCTTCCGCCACCCTGCCGCTCTTCGCGGCCCGGAGGAGAGGGGTCGCAAGTGAAAAACCGAATCCAGCTGCGACCCCCCCCCCAAGTTGCTCGTGACCCCCCATTTGAGAAACTCTGGTCTATGTCTTCATTAGGAATTTAACTGTAGAGTTATGACTGCACTGCTGTAGACTCACTGTAGGCACTCTACAGCTATTGAGGGGTTTACCCAGCAGTGTAGTTAATTCTTTTGCTTTGAGAGGCAGTAGCTAGGCATGGGCATAATTTGAGGGGGACCCCTCTCCCCAAAAAACTGCAAGCTTTGGGGAGGTTCAGAAATTGTTTCTCTACACACAACCCCAATTGGAGCTGCCCTCGCATCTGTGTAGGTAGGTCAGTGGAGAATTCTTCCATCAACTTAATACTGTCTATAACAGGAGTTAGATTGACTTGACTACCTCATGCAAAGATTGATTTTTCATGCTTCTGAACAACATAGGTTGCCCTAATTTTTTCAGTATAGCCCTGGCCTTAATCTCAGTTTGACTCCATTTAAATATTAATTTGGATAAAAGTAGCATGTGAATTTAAAGCATAAAATACCAAGTGTAGGCCAACTTTTAAATACCAGCATTAAAAAGCACTTACCTGCTTGCAGTTGTAAGTAGGAAGTTGCCCTTGAGAAGCTGGAGTACCATTATGGACTGAACTGTTAACTTCTTTAGGATTTAAGATTTAATTTTAATTATAGTTTCAGTGATAATCTTTCAGATGTGAACATAGAACATGCCATCCTCTTGACTGACAAATGTAGCTCCACTGCTTCTGGTACTACTCATAAGTTTTGCAAGAAACACCCGAGTGAAACTGAAAAGTTAATACAATTTGTGTTATAATATGTTACTCTAATTTTAGTTATAGGGTTTAGCAAGTGCTGTATGCTGTTGGTGGCCTCTCATATACAGGAGGTCCCTTGTGGTCTTAAACTCTGACAGTTTTAGCATTGTTCTCAATCCTGTGGTTAACAGCAAAATTATTCTTTCTTTAACACTTTGCTGCTGCTTAGAAATCTGTTATGATAAGGAAGAGAGACACAAAAATGGAGTCTGGAGGATTGGGATTAGACTTTCTTTTCACTTTTGCATAAACCCTGCAAATTGTGAGATTAGACAAAGACTAAAATAAAAATAATTATTCCATATTTACTTAAGCTGTGGAGTTTAATAAATTGAAAGCCACTGTTACTTAATTGATTGTTTTGTTTTTTCCAGTGCATAGTATTCACAATTTACTGAAGTGATCACAAGGTTATGATGATCTGGTTTCTCGACACCTGATAACAGCTTTGGTTAGATTTATTACTGGGGCCCTACCAAATTCATGGCCCATTTTGGTCAATTTCATGGTTGTAGAATTTTAAAAATCATAGATTTAATTATTTCAGTATTTAAATCTGAAATTTCATGGTGGTGTAATTATAGTGATCATGACCCAAAAAGGAGTTGTGGGGGAGATCATAAGCTTATTATGGGAAGGGCCATGTGGTACTGCAACCCTTACATCTGCGCTGCTACTGCCAGAGTGCTGCCTTCAGAGTTGGGTACTGGCCAACAACCGCCATTCCCTGTCCAACCAGCTCTGAAGGTAGCACAGAAGTAAGGGTAGCAATATTGGGTCAGGACCCCCAATTTGAAAATGCTGGTCTCCTGTTGTAGAATCTGTATAGTATAGGGTAACAGCACACAAAGACCAGATTTCATGGTCCATGATGCATTTTTCATGGCCGGGAATTTAGTAGGACCCTATTTATTATAGCAGCAGCTGGTTGGTAGCAGTCGTCATAATTCTGTTTTAGGTACTTACATAGCTCTCATCACCTCAGTGTCTTAACATCTCATAATCTTTAATACCTTTAGCCTCAACATCACTGTACTATTATGTTAATTTATGCAGATGGGAACTGAAACACAGGACAAGGGAAGCATCTGCACAATAAGTGGCTGGCACAGTAGTGAGTCTGAACCTCACAGCCCTGACACTACAGTATTAAAAATAACTGTGTATTCACTCAGGGTATGTCTAGACTGCACCCCAGATGTGCCATCTCTACTCAGCTATTTTTAGTGTTATAGCTTGACTGCTTTGAGGCTGAGTTGGTAGACCTGCACTCTGAGTCTTGCTGCTGCTCATTGTGTAGATCATTCTAAGTGACTTGCCAAAGCTCTTACAGTCTGTAGCAGAGAAGGGAACAGAACTCTTATCTAGAAGTACCTGATCAGCATTGGGATGATCCTTGCAAAATTATCAAAAGCTTCAGAGGGATGGCCGAGTTAGTCTGTAACAGGAAAAACTTAAAAAACCAACAAATAGTCTAGTACCACGTTAAAGATTAACAAAACATGTAGATGGTATCATGTGCTTTCATGGGCACAACCCACTTCTTCAGATGATTGGAATATTAGAAGTCCAGATCCAAGAATAAATAAGGGAAGGGAAGGGGAAGGAGGAAAAAAAAAAGAGACAGTGAGTAGATTGTTCAAGTAGTTACAAGAAGCTGATAAGAACAATTAGCACCTCCATTGGTTGGTTGGTCAGTTAAGTCATTAGAATGTGCGAGGTAGTATGCGAGCCAGCCATGTCTCTGTTTATTCCATTCGCATAAGAATTAAACTTGTAAATGAAGTTACAAGTTTCCCTGTGTATTTGGCTTGTGGAATTGGCCTGAAACAACATGGTGACTTGGAGATCCATTAATGAGTGCCCAGGCAGGTTAAAGTGTTCTCCAGCAGGTTTCTGTGTATTGCCTTTACAGATATCTGATTTGTGTCCATTAATTCTTTCCCGTAGAGATGTCTTTTTTCCCCCCTTTCCTTATGTATTCTTGGATCTGGACTTCTAATACTCCAATCACCTGAAGAAGTGGGTTGTGCCCACGAAAGCTCTTGATACCAGCTACATGTTTTGTTAGTCTTTAAGGTGCTACTAGACTATTCATTGTTTTTCTTGCAATATTAGTTTCTTGTATCAGAGCTATTTCCATTAAAATCACCTATTTTCACTCATTCCGTAAATTTCTTAAGCAATCACATTTTGGAATACAGTTTTTCATTATTGGTCTCTGTCCAAAATGACTTTTTTTAAAATATTTTTTAAATTATTTTGGCCTTTTGTCATCTCTACTTGGATAATTTATTTCTTAATTCATATATTTAACCAGTTCTTGGTTGGTTGTAAAAAGCTTAATGTAGTATTGATTTTGGTTTTAGATTGTTAATAACAATGTTGTATAACAAGACAGTATTAAAAAAAAAAAAAAACAGATTCCATCATATATGAAATGCTTTTTACTTTTCAGGTAGTCCATTTCATTTGTGCTCAAAACCAAATTACGTACATTGATTCAGTGTCTGACCTCCAGCCCTGCTTTTCCATCACTAGATCAAGAGTTCTATTTGCCTTTTGAGAGGGAAGATCTATGATGCTCTGGATAATAGAACCCTAGCAACATACAGCTATAAAGAAGCCTTGAAGCTTGATGTTTACTGCTTTGAAGCATTTGACCTTTTAACATCACATCATATGCTAACAGCACAAGAAGGTTTGGACAGCCGTGTTTGTTTCTCAAATATAAATAAAATCATCTCCAGTTTCACCATACATTTTGTCCAGTAGATAAATTAGTCAGTTTAAAATTATTTTGAGAGAATATTTCATGCCCAAATGTCAGCAACTCTTTGATTATATTAAATGTGAAAAAGCAGTTAATCATTTAAGCAGTAGGTTTCAGCAAAAATAATCACCAGTGTTTCTCAACTTGTTGGGCACAACCAATGGGTGGATCATGAGGATATGACCATTGAGTTAACTGACAATCAATAAAAATCCTGCATGTGGTAGGAGCAAGATAAACTCACCCCTCCCATCCTGAGCTCCTAAACAGCACTCCAGCAGCCCTAGTGCTCCCTACCCAGAGTTAGATTTTTTTTTTAAGGTGATCTCAATCCCAGTCTTTTTAAGCAATACATGATTGTGGAATATGGGTTGCTTTTGGCAAGAAACCACAGTTAGATTTGGCATTTTAAATGCCAAAATGTTGTAAATGCTTGCTTTAGACAACATTTTGCATTTCAGTGAGCAACCTTAGCTCACAGAGTAAGTTCAGTGAGCAACCTTAGCTCACAGAGTAAGTTTAAAACAGTAGGCTGTGGTATGCACTCTGTTTAACTTTAGAATTGTAGAAAGTGACTGAAAACAAAGAGGATTGAATCATTTACTTCCATATCTCTCAATATTTCGTGTATTATGCTGATTTTGTGTGTGTGGGGGGGGGGGTAATTAGGGTGAACATCACAATTTTTCAAGCCTTTGAGTTCAGTGAAAATTAGTTCTTTTCAACCTGTTGAATTTTTTTTGTTTACTGCAAGCTCTTTTTTAAATTTATACAGAAAAAGAACTTCTTGAATCTCTTCCTCTTGGTAAACAGTGTACAGAAGAGGAGCAAGATTTGCTCCATTTTCTGTTTGAGAACAAACTGAAAAAGGTAAAAAGCTGATTAATCTTATGGAAATCTTGACTTCATATGTAAGTATCATATAAATCTGGTTTTGTCCATAATATCATCATTTTAAAATTCTTTTATGGTTTTGATTGTGTTGTAACCAAATGGCCATAATAACTATCCATTAATAGAAGTGTGTAACAATTTCATACACATTTCCATTAATGTATTTTATATAGTTACTTGATGGAAACTTCTGATTCTGGCTGACTGTAAGGGTGTGTCTAGACTACAGGGTTTTTTGGAAAAAGTAGCCTTTTTTTTGAAAAAACGTCACCTGCATCTGGACTGCAGCCACGTTCTTTCGAAAGTAAATCGAAAGAACGCGGCAGTTTTTTCGATCGCGGTAAACCTCATTTTATGAGGAATAACGCCGTTTTTCGAAAGTACTCTTTCGAAAAGAGGAGCTAATGCATGCAAACTGTGCTTTTTCGAAAGAGAGCATCTAGACTCTCTTTCGAAAAAGCGGCTCGCTTTTTCAAAAAATCTGCTTGTAGTCTAGACTCTCTTTCGAAAGAGGCTTGTAGTCTAGACGTAGCCCTAACGTATTACTTCCGAAGTGTTTTTCTTCTGGAGATAACACTGTAACATTGGCCAGAATGAAGCAGTTAGTTCTATGACACTTACAGCATTATGTCCTTTTTAGACACTGTCCTTCAAATTCTGACAGTTAAATACCTTCTTTCATTTTTGGATGTTGTTTTTTGCCAGTTGTGTCAAAGAAATGCATTACTAAAAATTAGATTTATACTCCATAGAGGCTTTTTATATGGAGTTATAATTTGGGGTTTAGAAAAAGCATTGGTCCTTAAATTATTTTCTGAATTACAAACATATAAAATAAGAAAATGTATGTTACACTTATGTTTTTCAGTATAATAAGCCAAGTGAAACAATAATTCCTGAATCTGTTGATGGTCTTCAAGACAATTTGGATGTAGTAGTGTCCTTAGCTGAAAGGCATTATTATAACTGTGACTTCAAAATGTGCTACAAGCTTACTTCTGTGTAAGTACATGAAGCAACTTTGATATTTATGTGTAATTTCATTTTTGCTACTTTTCAGGTGGCATACAGAAATAAACTCACTCAAATATATTATTGACTCAGCTTGCAAAATATACATTTAAAAACTAATATTTTCTTATCATTTTTAACTGTATGGCACAAAGCAAATTGCTTAGTATTACATAATGCTGCCTTATATTAAACCCTACATTTCTTCCATGTGAGTACTCTTAAAATATTGGTTTTATAAAATGAAGATTTGGAAGTTATCTTTTATTTTAAAATATGTTACATCTTTTGGGTGGCTAAACCAAGCCAAGACATTGCCAATGTGGGATATAACTTTGAGTTCAGTATTAGCAAGTTTTGGAATACTGTAGGAACATATTAGTCCCTGTTTGGAAGTACAGCACCCAGAGCGAAACCATGGCCACACTGATGCAAATAGCAAAGTTTCTATTGAGTTCAGTGGATCCAGGCTTTCACCCATTGTGTTCATCTTCTTCCCACCTATCACCCCTCTCAACATTAGGATGCATTGTCAGCTACACAGGAATTTGTCCAGCTGCCTTTTTTAAAGAAGGAAAGTTGAGTCAAATTCTTTAGTCTTTGTGGTTGAAAGTCTCAGAAATCTGAATCCTTGCAAAACACTGGGCTTCCTACAATGAAAGACTCTGGGACATTGTAGAGGCATTTTCCATGCTCTCAGATATTTGAATAAAGGAAAGTAAACTGTTGCAATTTGAAACATGATTTGGAATTTCCCTCTTCATGGATGTTATCTAAAATATAGTGCCTTTGATGTGAAGGGCTCTGTGGAAAGGTGCTGTTCATCCCTGTTCATCTGAGAGATGGTTGTCATGGTGCAAGGCCATTTGAGCAGGGTAGAAAGTAAAAGAGAAAATATTAAGGTTTCTCATATTGCATCTGGAGGATGTGGGTCCGATAGATTTATAGACAAAAAAAATACATATGTTGCATTAACTAACTTTGGGGGGAAATATAGTGCAAATTGTATTCAGTTTTCCTAATGTCTGTTCCATCTTTCAGAATTTCTTGTTAATTTATATATTAAATTTGTTCTATTGTGGCTTTATTATGCTAGCAGTGAATGATCATTTGTGATGAGATCATGATTACTATAGAATGATTAAAGTACTAATTTAATTGCTCACTATATAATGTCATAGCAGTAATTTATCTCCAACTGAAATGATTTTAACCACTTTTTTTTGTAATAATCTTTGCTGTTTTATGTTTTTTAGAGTAATGGAAAAAGATCCTTTCCATGCAAACTGTTTACCTGTACATATAGGGACGCTCGTGGAGCTGAATAAAGCAAATGGTGAGAAATATTAATTGACTGAACTTGCAATGAGACCGTAGTCAAATATAGATTTTTATTTAAAGGACACTAAGATAATTTTCCTACTGTCTTTAGAGTAGCCTTGAAAACGAAAACCAAGGTTGTTCAACATCTCTTGGATTTGAACCTGCAGAAAATATCTGACTCTGCATGCCGTTTCTACAAGATGGCCAGGAACTGGGAGGGGAAGGGGAAAACCCTCACAAGAAGGATTTGGGGAGCTGTACAGGGAAATGATACTCTTGTAACCTTTATCTGTCTTCTCTGTGCCTTGAGATATGCAACCCATGAGTTACTACTGTGAGCTAAACTATTATTGCTTACTGTCTGCCATGTGCTCAACAGCTTGGAAAATTACACATAAGGTGTATTGCAAGCAGTATCTCTTATGTCAAAGAGAATTATAATGAAGGAGCACTACAATTTATGTACTTTGTCTGGAAAACAAATATTATGCTGTCACACAGTATGCATAATGTAGTATCATTTCTTGTTATACCACATAAGCTTTATTGTTCAAGAACTGTGTTTGACTTAAAGTAATTCAGTCACGACAAAAACATTTTTGCAAACTTTACCACATAGCACCTTTTTACCAAAAAAAACCTGTATAAACTCCAGATTCAATTTTTAAAAACTTCTTTAGCTTTTGTTTTCTAGTATATTTGAGCATATTAATTTTGAAGCAACATTTCTGAAGCTTCAAGTACATGTTTTTAAGGTTCCTATTAGAAACAAAACAGCACTAGTAACTTTTAGTTATAAGCAAACAAACTTTTTCATTTTTGATATATTTTGTAAGCCATTTGAAAATGTAAATATAGCAATTGGTATATATTCTGAATTGTTCATAGCTATATTAAGAAGATAAGAATCACCATGCTGGATCAGACCAATAGTCCAGCTAGCCCAGTGTCCGGTCATAGTAGCCAACGCCAAGTGCTTTGTATGGAATTCTAAGTTTCTTTTAAAGATTTTGAGGTATTTAGGCGGAGATTTTCCAGGGTACCTAAGGAACCATAAACCTGACTTCACATTCTCTCTTATACCCTTCTCTTCACAAACTAATTTTTTTCTGTTTAAATGCAAAGTAACTATGAATAGTATAATGTTTCAAATTTTAAAAAGAAAAAGATAAACATGTAAAGGTCAAGTTATCTTGTCTTTAAAGAATGGAATGTTTGAGTTAGTGTACTAATTTGTAATATAAGATGAGTTAGTGGTACTTTTCTAAAGTATATTGGCTTAAATGTCTGTTAATGTTTTGACACGCTTTAATTTTCTGTTTTTTTCCATCCATACAGAGCTATTCTATCTTTCTCATAAATTGGTGGATTTGTACCCAAATAATCCTGTAAGTTGTTGTTATAGGTCCCTATACGACACATTCCTCCAGTTTTGCATAAGTAAAAGCAACAGAAATTGTAATTTAATAATCAGTTTGAGCAACCAGAGTTTCAGACTCAGGATGGAAATAGTTAATTTATTTTTTGTCCTACACACTAATTTCATTAAATTGATAATTCATTCAGAATAAAAAGAATTTTTCTATAAAATATATTCAGCTTGTAGAATTTACATTAATGGAGGTCATGAAAACAGATACTCTAGCTAAATTTAAAAAAAGATCATTTTAAAATGACTAAGATTACTATTTTAGCTTGAGTAACTAAAAGAATATTCGAAAGCTTCAGGGGGTAGTCGAGTTAGTCTGTAATTGGAAAAACTTAGAAAATAACAGTGTCTTGCAGCACCTTAAAGACAAACAAAACATGTAGATGGTATCATGAGTTTTCGTGGGTACAACCCACTTCTTCAGATGAATGGAATATTAAAAGTCCAGTTCGAAAATAAATGGGAGGAGGGGAGAAGAAGGGAAAATGTAGTGAATTAGTGTTCATGTTACATGAAGCTGAGAGAGAAGGTGAAAATTGTTCTTAAGTACCCATTGTTTGATTTGTTAAGTCATAGGATTGTCCTTCGGAGTATAAAATTATTATCGTCGGAAGACATGTTCAGAAATATTATCTAATTGACATTCTTTCAACATTTTACGTTGGTGAGGGTCTTCATCTTTTGGAGCAATTTGCTAAGTAGTTTAAAACCCTTTGTGTAAAAATGCATTTGATTAACTTAAAACTACATTATTCCTTATTGGGAGATAGGTGCATGGAAAACATTTTAATAAAATTGTTTCCAGTGTTTTTTCTGTAGATTATGCAAAAGACGTCTTTTAAACTTCAAATTTGGTATCAGTGAGTTTGTTTGAATAAATTTGATTATAAACAGTGTTCTGACAGTTTGAAAATTGATGTACTATGCACACAGTTCATTATCAACTTTTAACGGTGCATAGAGGAACAGTATTCCACGTGTCTGATAGAATCTACATATACACTATTGGGCATGTATCTAGGATAGTGTACATTAAATAAATACAGCTTCATGTATTCATCAAATACTTTTTCAACTAAACACATAACCAGCACAAATATAAAAACTATTCAGTTAATCACAGCATATGGAGAATGTCCATCATTGCTGGTATCAGTGAATTTAAATTACATTTAAATTTTATGTGTTTCTATGAATCTGAGTTGTACTTGTTTGATTTGTAGATGGACAAGGTGGCTGTGGGAATATTTGTTATTGGATCAAAATCTGGTGGTGAAAGAGACAAGCTTCCAAGTTCACACAGAGCTTTTCTTCAGTTCTGTAAGCTTGAAATCTTGTCTTTCACCAACAGACATTAGTCCACCAACCGTGTGTCTCTGATATCCTGGGACCAAGACGGCTACAACAGCACAGCCGTCTGATCACTTTCTTTGTGACTACGTCTACACTACAAGTTTTGCCGGAAGAGGCAATGCAAATGAAATGCTGATTAGCATTTTCTCGCGCTTCATTTGCATAATCTCTTCCAATCCATTTTTGCGCAAGGGGTTTTTGCGCAAAAACAAGCAGTGCGGACGTTTCCATTTTGCACAAAACCCCTTTTTGCGCAAGATCCTTATGACTCAGGGAGAGTTATTAGTTATTTTGGGGGGGGTTTTAAGTAAAAGTCAGGAACAAAAGACTTCTGTCAAGTTTTGTTTATTGACCATGACCAGTCTGTGACTTCTAAAAACATGACAAAAATTTAACTTTAGGAATGAGACCTATTATGGAAGGGGAGTGTCAATATTTAAGAGTTTTAGGGTTCACTATCTTGGGACTAAGTCAGATGACCTGATTTGATAACAGAAATCTGCAGTGCTGCTATTTGCAGTTCTGTTCATATCTATGCAAAACTACTTTTTTGACCTAGAGTGCATAGATCTGATGCTTGCTTTGAAAAGACTGCTTTCAAATGGGGAAGTAGCATTGCTAGTTACATTTCTTCCAATGCAAGTATGCAAAGGCAATTTTGAAGATGGAAGAAAAGATACTTTCTAGATATTCTTCAAAAATGTTAATTCTGCATTTTCCTACTACTTAATCACCTATCTCCTCTTTCTTGAAGTTTTGCTTTCTTAATAATTTTGGACTTTATCAGAAGGAACTGAGACAGTGATTGGGACTTCTCTGGCTTCTTATAACCCCTGCTTTGAATCTTCAAGGGTGCATGTCAAGCAATCATTGCTTTTTTAGAAGGTTCTTGAGGCTTGGTGTCAGGGTATATACCATAATTGAAAATATGTAGAGGTGACATTTACATTAGTAGTCCTTGTGGACACGTTGAATTATAACCTTTAGATACTACCAAGTCTGGTTCTTGCAGTGGCCATAACTATCACCACATTTAACACATATGAAAAGGTGCTTTTTCTGTTCTGATCAGTGACAGTTTTGATTGAAGTGTTACAATGTGCTGTTGCATCTGAATTGTCAGTTGACTGAACCTACTAAAATATTGACAGATATGTTATGATTTCATTGTTCATATCTCTAACATCATAGGTAAGATTGGTAGGATATATAATTGATGTATACATGCAGAGGACATTTTTCCAAGTATCTCAGTTGAGATCTTAAAGTCTTTAAAAAATAAAATTTGTCAGACCTATTATTAACAAAATTTCTACTCTTTCTCCTTTTTTTTCCAAATCGTAATGGTGATGGCTGGTCTACACTGAAAAGTTACATTGACATAGCTATCTTTTTCACAGGTGTGAAGAATATACACCCTTGAGAGTCATAGTTAAACCATCTTAATCGCCGGTGTAAACAGTGCTTAGTTGACAGAAGAATTTTTTGTCAGCCTACCTATCACCTGTCAGGGAGGTGAATTACCTACACAGTAATGGGAGAAACCTCCCATCGCTGTATAATGGCCATATTTACGCTACAAATTCGGGTTGATGCAGGTTACATCAGCACAAAGTTGTTATATTTATCGTACCACTTGTGCATGTTCATACTTGACTCTTGCGTCAGTGCACAGCTCAGTGTGCCATGAGTATGTCTCACAGCACACTGTATTTTGGGAAGTTTTGGCAATGCATTATGGGGCAGGAATGAGTTGCCCAGGATGACTGGAAGCAAGGAATCAACTTCTCAGTGTGTAACTATCTAAATCCCATAATATCCATATTTCATAATTTGTCTGTCTTTTAAAAAAATCCCGTGAACCTTTGTGTCCCTTCGGTCAAAGGATGGCAGACAGAAAACATGGAACCTGCACAGCTCTGTATTGTCATACACATTCCAAGCACAGGACATACATTTCCCCGATATTTGCAGAGCCATAAGAGCAGTAGAATTAGCAGGAAATATGACGATTTCTGGAAGAACAGGTTGTTGTGGTAAATAGTGAGAACTAGTTGAAGGTGGTTGTTGGTATTCTCAGAGCAGCTGCTGCTGCTGGAACACTGCTTCTGGGCTCAAGAAACCGACACTATTCGGATCAAGTTGTAATGCAAGCTTGGGATAATGAGCAGTGGCTGCATAATTTTCAGATGCACAAGACCATGTTCCTGAATGCTGAGTTCACCCATCCCTTCAGTACTGTGACATCAGAATGAGAGCTGCACTCACAGTGGAGAAGTGAGTGGCATTTGCACTGTGGAAATTACAATGCCTGATTGCTACTGGTCAGTGAGAAACTATTTTGCAGTTGGAAAATTCACTGCCTGAGCTGTTGTAATGCAAGGGTACAGGACCATTTGTCATTTCCTACCATACAGGATTTTGACTCTCAATAATGTACCGAACATAGTGAATCGATTTGCAACAGTGGATTCCCTAAACTGCGATGACTCAACAGACAGCACACATGATCCTATTTTGGTGCCAGACCATCTTGCCTTAATGTATATCAACAGAAAAAACTACTTTCCTATGGCTATGGAAGCATTGTTGCATAACGGGACATTTTACCAACATCTATGTTGGCTAATCAAAGAAGGAGCGCAATACTCACATCTTTAAGAACACAAGGCTTTTCAGAAAACTGTAAGCAGACTTTTTCCCAACCAGCAGATTACCATTGGTGATGTTGAAATGTCAGTAGTGATCCTGGAAGGATCTCCCTTGCTCCTTTCGCTCCTTTAAAGCCATTCATTGGCCACTTCAACTCCAAGGAGCAGAATGACAGTTGAACGTGCTTTGGTAGTGTGAAAGGATACTGTTGCTGTTGACTCAAGATTGGATCTCACTGAGGGAAGAAAACTTCAGCTGGTTATAGTTGCCTATTTTGTCCTACATAATATTTGTGAAACAAAGGGGGAAAAGTTGCTTCTGAGTTACAGAATGGAGGTAAAGCTGCTGTCTGAGGAGATTGAATAGCTAGGCACAAGGGCTATTAGAAGAGCTCAGCACAGAGCTTTATGGCTCAAGGTTCAATTTATTACTCATAGAACCACAGTAATAAATTGTGGTGTACTGTGGTTTACCTGGCCTTGCTGTTTTGAGGCCTGTTAGGAATTGCGTGGTGCTTGCTGTATATCTATGAATATAACACTGTCAGTGCACCTTTTAATTTTGTGGTTCTTGCTATACATCTATGATTATTACTGTGATTGATCCTAATGATTATCACATTGTACAGTAACAACTAAGTAGTTGTTTTCAAAATTTCTAAGCACTTTGCAGCCAGTGTTAAAATTAATAAAGTTGAATTATTTTCCAAATAATAGAAATTTATTCACTAAGAAAAGCAGTGCAAAATAAAACTGGTGCAATTTAAAGTCATGTTAATAAAAAATGTAATAAATAAATGGAGAACTTCACAAGAGATTGCTTATGTCCCCCGAGGTAGGAGGAGGGATGCAGCCCCTGATACCATGTGCAGTGTTAAGGGGGTGTAAAAGTGAGGTGCTGTAATGGGGTGCTCCATTGAGTGCAAAGTGAGGTAAGAGTCTGCAACATCTGTGTATGGTGCCAGAGAAACCCCATTAGGTCCTGGTATATCTCCTTCTCCTTTTCGCCCTAGGACTCCTAGGCTTTTCTCCTGTCTACTCTTTTTCCTTCTACAGGCCATTTTTCTAATAGTCTGATTAAAGCACTGGGTTGCAGGGTCTCATTGAACATAGTATTCAGAGTTCTCTTCTTTCTCCTCTTTAGCTGGCTTAGATTTTGTGGTTGTGGAGGAGGAACCCCACCAGGGCACAGTGGCAACAGCTGTAGATAAAATGCATAGATATAGTCACACCAAAAAGTGAAAGTTATGCTCTGGAACTCTCTTCTCTTGCTCCCCTAAAATTTTAAATACAACATGCTTATTGACATTTATGATTTGGTATGCTTGTGCATGGCATCACTAAGCACCAGCCAGGGTCAGTAAAATCTATCAGGAGTGATGGAAAGGAAGAGGGAATTGCTTGGTTACCTTAAACTGAGATTAGGTCAGTGATACTGAGTAGTGGCACCATTTTCCAGAGGCAGTGCTGATGTTTGCGGATATCTTAATCTTGACAGAAACAAAGGCACAGACCAAGCAGCAGCCGTGCTGTGCCCTGAAACTCCCCAGGGCTGTATGCTGCTAGCTTGGGTATTGCAGTAGTGCCTGTCGAAGCTATCAACTGGTGTGGGAAAGTGTCCTGCTGTGGAAAAAGAAGTAAGGCTGCCATACTTACAAACCTTCAGGAGAGGATTGGCAAGTACCTCCATGAACATTCCATTGAGATCTGAGGATTCAATGGGTATCTGTGTACATAAACTTCTCTCCGTGACCTTCCTCTCCCAACTATACAAGGAAACAAAAAGCAGATAACTTTACCTCTCTTTGTTTACTACTATTACTTTTTGGAAGAGTAAATTAATGAAAAGTCAATAGATGGTAGACCCAAATTAATAAGATACAGCTATCAGTTACATCATTGTAATGGAAATACAATTACACATCTAATGTTCCTTCCCCTCCATTGGGCTCACTTGTGCTTGACTGCTGGGACTGACTGGACTACAGTAGATTCTCAAACATGTCCTGGCTTGTGGTATAGCTGGACCTTCCACTTGTATGACCTCAGGCGTCCTCCTTACTGTTCACACCAGTGGCCTGTGGTTTGGCCTCCTTGGAAATATCCACAGTAGCAGTGGGATCTCTGCCAGATATGCATGAAGCTTTTTGTAAAAGCAGCAGATCTGTGGCACAGCATTGGCATGACTATTGGCCGCCCTCACTTTCTGATGTATCTGATTTCAGACCCTTTTACATTTACACAACACTTCTTCTGGTCCCTGTTATATCCCTTCTTCCTGCATCCCTTGTTCAGTCTGCTCATAAATACTTTTCTGTGATTGATATATAGCTGTGCTTGCATAGCCTCTTCTTCCCACAGGCCTAGAAGACCTGATATCTCCTGTCTACTCCAAGCTGGAATGCATCTGGGGTGAGAAACCGGCATGGTTATCTAGGCAGTTGTACACAAAAATAGGAAGCTACTACATGTGCTTGCCAAGCTGGACAATCAAGACAAGACTTTTCAAAAAAGTTGCAGGGCTTTGCAAAAAGGAGAGGTGGGCTTTCCAGTCTGACACCTGGGCAGATGACTTCATAATTGTGACCAGAGTTGTCAGTATTTGGCATTATGGGACAGCTGCTGGAAGATTGTTAGGGTCAACATAAGTAATGCAGTATCTGCACTGCTACTGCATTGACTTGAGTGTGTGGCTCAGGACTGCTCAGAGAGGTGGTGTTACTGTTTTGCTGGAAAAGGGCACTTATGTTGGAGAGATGCAAATTTAAGTGTAGACACATGCAGAATTGGATAGACACATGGTGGCTTATGTCGAGCTAACTTTGTAGTGTAGATGAGGCCTAAGCATCTACACTGAAGCGTTACAACTAAGTGCAGTCATAGGCTAATGAGTTATTCAAAGACATCAGTGGCAAATGATTTTCAGTTGGCATTAGTTAGGTACTTGGTAGTCATTGAAAATAATTTGCAGTTGTTGCCTTTGAATATCCCCCTGTAAATCTTTCAGCTAGTTATAACATCTGGAAGAAAAGTAGCGTACACTAAGGATTTTTTTATCCTTTCCATTTTTTCTGAGGCCTAGTTTTCACATGAAATTTTTCTTTTCAGTTCTATTCTGTGTATAAACACAGTGCCTTAACTCATTGAGCCCTGTTTTGGATGAGTCTTTAAATGGGATGTTACAAATCACTTAAAATGGTTTATAGTGGAAACAGGTCTATCTACGTTAATCAGTGCTGCTAGAATAATTTGAAACTCTGAGATTGATGACATCAGGCAAAATATTGTAACTTCTCTGAGTGTTGTCTTATCCCTGTTCTGTATCGTTATTTGTTGATGAGAGTCATTTTTATCATCTGCTGTACTCTTAGTATTGCTCTTTTGAAATTGATGTTTAGGTCTCATGGTTTGCAGTAGGATGTTATTATCTCATGGTTGGTCACAAGAATGAACATGCCAGAAGATATCTCAGGTAAAAACTTAACTTCATATATAATAAAATTAGATTTATTAGTGTATTGCTTATAACTTGTTAGGAAAATATTATTCAGGATTTAACTTTCAAATAAAGAATGGTTAACTATAAAAGTATTAGCAAGAGTTCATTGTAAATAAATGTAATTACAGAAACTTAGGAATCCTGGCTGTTTTACTTCCCCCTAGTCTAGCCTTTCTTGGGGTGTATCTACATTACTCTGCTTGTAGCAACAAGCCTTCTTGCTAAAAGTATGTACATGTGAATGCTTTTTGTCGGCACTTTTGCCCACAAAATACTTCCACTGTCCACACGCAGGTTTCACTATGTAATCAGGAAATCTCTCCTGCTGACAAAGCAGCATTTACACATGCACTTGCCACGGCAAAACCTTGTTCACGGGGGTGGGAGGACAGAGTATTTTAAGCACCCAGGCTTGACAGAACTTTTGTTGTTCAAGTGTAAGTGTAGAGACAGCCTTATATATGGCAATGTTTTGATATGGCAATCAATCAAAAATGTTTTGTTACAAACTGGGCTCATATGGGGGATATGGTCACCTGTTGCAGTTGAATCTAGTCACTGGATCTCGTTTACTCCCAGTTAGGGATGTGAACAGCTAGTTGACTATCTGATAAGCAAATGCTTATCAGATAGTTGACTAGCGTATTGACTAATTGCTTCCCCTTCCCTTGTTGCCTCTATCAGAAAGAGGCAGCAAGGGGGGCAGCAGAGGGGGTGCTTCAAAATGGCATTGCCGCATGGAGCCCTGGGCTGCCGCTTTGAAATGCCACGTGCAGCCAAGGATCCCCAGCTGGCTTTAGGCTGCACATGGCGTTCCAAAGCGGCAGCTGGGGACTCCCTCACTGACCCCAGGCTCCATGAAGTCGTGCAGCATTTCAAAGCGGCAGCGCTGCATGGAGCCTGGGGTCAACTGGGGATTTAGCGTCTCCAACTGACCCCAGGCTGCCGCTTTGAAATGCCACGGGGAGCATGGGGCCAGCAGGGGACTGCTTGAGTCCCGCCAGGGATGTTGCTACACTTCAAAGGCGGAGGCACCCTTATCGAATAGTTGATGCAAATTCCATTGACTATTTGATTAACCAATTTATCAAAATTTTACATCCCTACTCCCATTCCAACTAGTTCTAATCCTAGTGATTTTCTGGAACTTTCTAGAACATATTCTCAACCTTAGGCATCTTATCAGATGGCCTTCCTTGGGATGTGGGAATAATGCGTGCGCGCATGCATGTGCACGCGCGCACGCACACACACACACAGTTCCACCTGAGCTCTGGGCATTCTATACTTCTAATTTAACCCCTTTGCATACACAGTGTCAAGAAAGCAAGGAACACAGTAAAGTTGTTTCTCAACCACAGAATTTATTCTTAAAGCACTTGAGTGTGTAGTTTATTAAAAAAGAAAAAAAAAAGTCCTTGGATGAACCCTCACCTATTCTGTGAGTCCAAAATTTTTCAGTGTTTCAAGCTGGGGCAGAATCCATCCAGTCGCCTGTCTCCTTCATGTCTGTCTTTTGGTGATGGTTGCCCCCCTTCACAAAGTCTCTGTTCTTAAATAGGGCCTGAGTCTCTGATGTGCAGAAATTGAGACATTCCAGACACTGATCATGCTTGCCCCTGTTGTGGGATCTAGTGTATGGATGCTATTGATCCCCGGCCATGGAACAATAGCTGGTAGATTATCATAGTTGATGAACCTAAATTGCAGCTTTGGTGTCTTTTTGGTGGTGGTCACTTTCTTTCCTAGGCAGGATAGCTGTCTATAATGGAAAATAATAGACTTGCATTAAGCAAGCCCAGACTTTTGCAGTCACATAGTCTATGTGGAAATATTTTCTATGTCTAGACTTAAAAGCTTACAGCAGCACAGCTGTATCAATACAGCTGTGTTATGCTGAAGAGCAAAAGCTCTCCCATCAACATAATAAAACCATCTTAATGATTGGCAGTTACTACACGAGTGCTTATGCAAGCAAAACTTGCGTTGCTCAGGGGTGGATTCTTTCACATACCTGAGTGACAAAAGTTTTGCCAACATAAATAATAGTGTTGATGTTGCCTAAATACAACAAAACTTCATAATTTGACATTACCATTTTCCATTTTCACATGCTTAATGTTTATACTGCATTAATAGAGATGGATTTTCTAATGTTACTGTTTTTCTGTTGGCTTTTTGTTGGTGTCTTTGCTTTAAGACAGGGTCTCATACTCCTGGCCCATGGGCTAGTCCTGGCCTGGCACTATGGCCAGGACTCTGGGCTGAGAGTTTGAGACCCCTGTCTTAAAGCAAAGATGCCAACAGAAAAACAATTTTAGTAGACCGCTGCTTTAAGATTTTGTGTAGTTATAAAATAAACCAAATACCTCTTGCATGCATTCCCACTGTCTAGTTGTTAGTTCTTTGCAGCAAGGATTTAGTTTTTCAGTTTACCTTTGGTGTTTCACTGCACGCACTTAACACCACTATCTAAATAATATAGTTTAGACATTTCCTAAAATCAGTTTGAGAATGATACATTCTCTTAAAATGTCAAATAATTTGTGTCAAAAGGTAAGCTTTCACCAGCATGATAAACTTTGAGACAAATTTCTTTGTTACACACTAATTGAATAAGCACAAATTTATTATGAGTACACAAGCTGTTTTATACTTCTGCAGTTTTAGTGCTTATGTGTTCCATAAGATGAATACAATTTCAGATGTAGCTATAATGTCTTGATCTGCTTGTGTGTTTCAGCAAAGCCACTACACTTGAGAGAACTTACGGACCAGCTTGGATAGCATATGGACATTCATTTGCAGTTGAGAGTGAGCATGACCAAGCAATGGCTGCTTACTTCACAGCAGCCCAGCTAATGAAAGGGTATGTTATTTTACATAGGATAAAATTCTGAAAGGCTTTAAAAAACTATTCATTTATGAATATTCCTTTATTATTAACCTACATAATTTCTTTCATTGGTAAAAACATACTTAAGAAAATAACTCAGATGGAAACTTCAGTACTAAGCAAACTGATTGAAACTGCAGTAAAGAACAGAATTACCAAACACAAAGACGAACATGATTATTGGGGAAGAGTCAACAAGTTTTTTGTAAAGGGAAATCATGCTTCCCCAATCTACTAGAAGTCTTTGAAGGGGTCAACAACCATGTGGAATAGGATGATCCACTGGGCAGAATGTACTTAGATTTTCAGAAAGCCTTTGACAAGGTTCCTCACCAAAGGCTCTTAGGTTTGTCTGTTTTTCTTCCCGTGAGAATGATCACTCCAATATGGGACTTAAAGCCCTGAATTTATTGACCTTTCCCCTCCCTCTTTTTGAACCTCTATCAAATTATGCAGCTGCTCTGCTATCATTGAAGGATTCCTAGTAATAATTACATCAGCTGGTTGTAGAATAAGCAAATTATAATGGTAAATCCTCTGTTTGGTTTTTCACATGACTAGAGTAACAGACTGCATCCATCTTTTATTCTTAAAGTACTATTAGATTTTCATATCCATTCATTTCCCAGTTTTTTCCAGAATCTTGTACAATTAAATCTAAATCTAAATTACATACTTCAGAATTGAGAAGATTGATGTTCTATTACCTAGATAGAACTAGATCTTTTTGTACAGCTTCGAGATTCTTTGTTGCTTATAGTAGTAAATTAAAAGGGATGATTGTTTCCTCATAAATAGTTTAAAAATAGGTGTCTGATTGTATTAGAACTGCTTATGATATTAGTAAAAAGAGTCCTCCATCAGCTATCCAGATTTGCTCCCCTAGAATGCATGCTACATCTAGTTGAGTCAGGGTCCAGTATCAGAAATATGTAGAATGGTTACCTGGTCTTCAGCTCATAAGTTTAAAAAATTATTTTAGTCACCTGCTTCAAGGTGACTATGAAAGAGGATTTTGGTTAGCGAAGGAACTGAGTGGTAGTGGTTGTCGCCGTGCCCGGGGGTGGGGTGGGGAAGAGAGGGAGAAGAGATGAGCAAGGCCTAAAGGGTATATGCGCTACACCTACAGGACACTGCTAGTGAAAAGATTTTGAACTCTTGTACTGGTGGACATGGACATTAGGGATGTAAAAGAGTAGTTGAGTTGACTGCTTGCATTCCCCTCACCCCCCTCACCTTCCGCCTCTATATCAAAGGCAGCAAGGGGGGTGGAAGCAGGAACTGGTAGAAGCCAATTCCCCCCCAACACCATCTCCACAGTGCCATTGCCTCCCCCCTGCGCTGCTGCCTCAATCAGAGGTAGCAGCCCCTGTGCACAGGGGGTCCCAGCAGGGTGTTAGGACCCTCCACAGACAGGGGCTGCTTTACAGCAGCAGCTCCTGTCCGGGGGGGGGGGGGGTCCCAACTTCCCACTAGGACCTCCAGTGGACAGGGGCTGCTACTGGCTGGGTAGGCAGCCTGGCTCAGTCCCAGCTCTTGCCGGGACCAAACCCCACTGCAGCTCTGCAATTACTTAAAACGCAGAAGGGGCGGGCGGGGGGAGGGGGAGGAGGAGAGGAGGGAGAGAGAGTAGGCTACCCAGTTCCTATTGCCTTTTAAATTGCAAAGCCACTGTGCGGTTTTGTCCTGGCACAAGCTGGCTGGCACGAGTTGGCTGCCTATCAACTAATCGAGTAGTCAATAAAAAGTCTCTAAACTACTAGATTAGTAAAATAACCTCATTTTAACATCCCTAATGGACACTATAAATGGGATCCAAGTGGGAACATAACCACAATTACTACCAGGTAACCTGTTTGTTTAAAGTTTTTAATTTCATTTAAGATGTACATACAAAAGATCTCACAATTAAATTGAAATGCTTTTTAAGATTTCTGCAAGTTATTAAATACGTACATGCAATGTATATGAAACTTATGTAAATGAAACTTCCTCTTTTTAACAGCTGTCATTTGCCAATGCTCTATATTGGACTAGAATATGGTTTGACCAACAATTCAAAATTAGCTGAAAGATTTTTCAGCCAAGCCTTAAGCATTGCACCTGAGGATCCCTTTGTTATGCATGAAGTTGGAGTGGTTGCATTTCAAAATGGAGAGTAAGTTTGCAAAAGGCGATAAAGACAATACTACTAGAGTATATTCTCTTCCTAAATGTAATGTAGTAGCATATATTTTCTTTTTATTAAAGAACTTATTTTGAGTTAGAAAACAAGAAATTGCTTATGATTATAGTTAGTGTTCATCCTAAACTCTTACTTGTCAAATTTAGTTTCTGTGCTAATGGAGCATTTTATCTGGTTCGATGTTTTAAGGCAGCAGTTCTCAAACTTTTTGGGCTCTGGAGCCCTTTACATGCATAAAAATTTATGCAGAGCCCCAGTGGTCCACTGATTGTATGTGTTGTACTTATATGGAGCCCCAGCGGTCCACTGATTCTATGTGTCGTACCTATTGATGTTTCCAGTTTGTCAACCTCACAGAGCCCCTGGAGATGTCTCGCAGAGCCCTGGGGCTCCGCGGAGCACAGTTTGAGAAACACTGTTTTAAGGGATTGGGTTAGGAAAAATTTGATAATTAGACAAATATAGAGTAGCCAGGCATAGCATGAGCATTCACATGTGCAAGAGGTTCCATGTGTTCAAATGCTATTTGTAATATATCATGGAGCATTCTTTGTTTTTGACAAACCAGGAAATACCAAAATTATTCCAGAGAGGGAAACTAATTTTTTAAAAGTTGTAATAGTTTTTTGTTTTTGTTTGCTATCCATAGACCAGTTATTGGGAGCATTTAACATGCATTTCTGGGCTGCACTCCATTTTAATTTTTGCTCTGTAATTTGGCTTTAAGATCATGCACCTTTATGTACCAGATGTTTGTCCTTCAACTGCTTGTATTTCACCATTTAATTAATGTGAATGAAATTAGCTGTGCATAGTGTGAAAGATAACTTTTCTCTCTTTCTGATACAGTTTATTCAGCTGTGTCAGGGATTCTTGAATTTACTGCACTGCAACCCCCTTCTGCCAACAAAAATTATTTCATGACTCCAAGAGCTTGGACTAAAGCTTATGCCCTCACGAGCTCCGCTGCCTTGAATGTTGGGCCAAAGTCCAAGCCTCACAGCTCTGGGCAGAGGGACCAAAGCTGAACCTCAAGGGCTTCATTCCCAGGCAAGGGGCCTGCAACCTGAGCTCTGCTGCCCAGGGCTGAAACTATTGGCCTTTGTTTTCATCCTTGGACAGTGAGGCTTGGATTTCAGTTCTAGGTCCCAGTAAGTCTAAGCCAGCCTTGGAGACCCCCATTCAAAGGTTGTCACAACCCACAGTGAGAACCACAGAGCTATATTGTTAGGAATGGACTCTTGAATGACAAAACTGTGATAAATACTTTGTTGGTAATTATAGTAAAGTGGGTTTTTTTTTCTTATTTTAGCTGGAAAACTGCAGAAAAATGGTTTCTTGATGCACTAGAGAAAATTAAAGCTATTGGAAATGAGGTGATTTTTAATTAATTCATACTTAATGTCATGTCAATTAGCTCTTTATTAAAACTTCAGGTCCGCATATTATATTGCCATGTGTATTTGGAATCTTAGAATAAATGCAATATGTTCTGACACATTGTCCTCTCCAATGAGCAGACTGTGAATCATCCTTATCAGACATTCCTTTTTACCCTTTCCCATAATACCTAGAACAACAAACCTTCACATGAAATTAAAAAGCAACAGATTTAAAATGTAGTCCTACATACTTGTGGCATAGCTACGAGCAGAATCTAGTTTTGACTCCCACTTTTGTGTCTTAACTGTTAGACTATGATCCTTCCCATATGAATTCTCCAGTCATATATGGAACTCTGTAGTAAGGGGTTGATGCAGATATCTTAGGGATTTTTTTTTTAATGCTTAAATGTGCATAGGAATAAGAATACAGTTTATAGTTATGCTATTTCAGTTACAGCACTTCTGATGCTTAAACACCATGATCAGAAAGAAATTTCCCTTAGGATATTAGTCTGCTATGTTTATGGCAATGTTATCCTTTCTTCAGATAACATCCAACATCAACATCCTATAGAAGGGATCTGCAACCTATCGCTCTAGAGCCAAATATGGCTCAGTACGAAACCAAATATGCCTCTTTTATCATTCCCAGAATACACCTAACTTTTTAAATTTAAAATGAAAAATTAATTCAAAATTTTTAAAATGTGTAATTACTCATGTCAAGAAGATTTTTTTGTCTATTTCACCTTTAACTGTTCACTTTAACAACCATCCATCCTCTCCACTCATTGGGGGGTCATGCATATTCTCTTTATTTGATTGGTTAAGAAATCCTTCTATCATACATGATGGTGAACTCTGTAACTCCCTAACAGTAAAAATAGCGAAGAGAAAGAGAGATGATGAGTACTGAAATTTTGAAAAGGAGTGGACAGACTTGTATGCATTTGTGGATAGGTCTGGATCTCCACACTGTCTCATTTGTAGTGAGAGACTGTTCTTTTTTTTAAAAAAATCATGACAAAACATGCAGCATTTGCTACAAAATACCCCAAAGGTGACACAAAAAAAGCCTGCGCAGTGCTGCAGCAAAAAAGGAACATTGGACAAAATAGCCTGTTGGCATGGTCAAAAAAAAAAGATGGGAACTTAAACTCCGCAAGTTTTGTGGGCTCATATAGCGTTATTCATAATACATTAAGTTTGTATTATTTTGCAGGTAACGGTTGATAAATGGGAGCCGTTATTGAACAACTTGGGACATGTGTGCAGAAAGCTCAAGTAAGTGGAAAATTTGAAATGTTTTAAAGGTACACTTACCTACTATGTTACAAAAACCTTGTTCTTCTCAGACCCATTGCTATTTAGACTAAGACTTTATGCTATCAGAGCAGTGTAAAGGGGGCCGCCTTGTAACTCACAATGAGGCCACCTAAATCTGTTTGTGCGCATTCACTTGCAATGTCACTGCATGTGGACACGGTGTACAGACAGAGGATGCCTCATGTATATGCAATAATTTATATAAAATCTCAAGTCCTAAAATTATTTTATTGATTAAAATTTTAATATCATATTTTCTCAGATCTACATTTTAACTGACTTTACATCAGTGTAAGGGTCTTCCTGCGTAGACTGCTTTCTTGGGTCAGAATGTGACTTATTACTCAAGCAAAACTCTCCACTGGCTCCAGTGGCAGTTTTTCCATAAGGACTTCAGAATGACTGTTGAGAGAAGCAAATTTAAGGTTCACAGCCATCTTGCACCCTATCTCTAGAGCTTTACTGCAGATTCACCCTGGGGAAAAAAAGAACACTTTCTTCTTCGCAGGTCCCCGTGGGTGTTCCACTTAAGGCGTCAGTGCCACTGTGCACACAGCCCAGAGATCTTTGCTAGCAGTCCCCCGGCTGCCCGCACATGCTGTGCTATTGTGCAGTCGCCCCGATTGACAGTTAGACACGCAGCAGCAGCTGTTCCCTCAGTTCCTTCTCAACCGCCGCCGGCATTGGTCGCACTTGGTCAGTCTCTCTGACAGCATCAAAAGGAAAAAACAAGAAAAAAGAAAGAAAAGGATACCAACAGAAAGAAAGTGGCACACTTCTGCCGCATCCCACTCGCCCGAAGGACAACACCTAACCCCCTCCCGCCCCCCCAAAAAAAACCTGTTATGCCTGCATCACTGGGCTTTAAAAGGTACACAGGATTCAGGATGGCAATCGCAGCAGCAGACGGACACAGTGCCTGCCTTGTGTAGGGCAAGACCATCCTATCAGTCACTGCCGATATTATCAAAAGCTTGCCCCACGCTCTAAGGCAGTGAGAGAACTACTATTATTTTTGGACCACAACATGGCTGAGTCACAGCCTCATTCATCCCCTCCCCTCCTGAGATAATCCTCTTGGGGAGGAGGGCAGGAGGAGCACTCCCTCGCAGGGATATGCTAGAGAGCAGGACCTGGAGCAAAGCAAAATGCTCCCCGTCCCCCACTGAGCCTCAGCCTCTAGCAAACAAAAAAATCAAAGGAGTCTGATAAGAATGCCACCAGGCAGGGCTCCCAAAAGCAGGATAAGGGATCCAGCTTAAAGAAAAGCCATGACCCTAATATGAAGCACGGAGCTGCTGGCCACACTTCAAGCTCTCCACACAGTAATGCGGTACCAGTGGGAAACACGGTACCGTGGAAGAGCATGCAAGCAGGCAAGCTGCAGAGCAGTGGAATGCTATGCTTGAACAAATGCTCGGTACCGCTGTTACTGACGCACTTCAAAGTGCCAATGGTACCAACACAGGCAGCTGTATGGAACTACACAGCAATGCCTCTGCATACTCTGGTACTGAGGCTCACGACAGAGGCGGACCTCACAGTAGGATTGGTACCATGCTCACCACTATTCGGGCGATGCTCCACACACTAGGGATACAGCTGCCCGGAGCCAAGAAGAAACAATACAAACAATATAAGCAGAGGTTCAGAACATCAGGGTATACACAACAGCACAGAGCATATGAGAACAAAAAGCATATGAGACAAACTCGACGAAGACAGTCAAATGAGCAATCATTGACCCAGGCGTCTATTTTGCATCAGCAAATTTGAGGATTTGGTCGAAGGTACAAAAGCCCCTGAGGATTTGAGGATTTGGTTGCAGGTACAGCCAAGCAAACAAATATTTGGAAACAGACTCACTGCATTCTATCCAGCATGGAAAACCATAATCTCGGACCAATGGGTCCTAGAAATAACATGAACCGGATACTGCATACCATTCACAGCAGTTCCACCAACCCACCTTCCTTCCCCATCCCTCTTCAGGGACCCCTCTCACGAGTTGATCCTCGAACCTGAATACTTGTTGGCTCTCACACAAAGAGCTAACGCTGTCTCAAAGGGTCAGAGACATCCTAATTAATTCCAGGAAACCCACTACTAGACAAACTTACCTGCAGAAGTGGGTCAGATTTGCAGCCTGGAATTCGGCTCGAGCACAGGATTCACACAGTGGGGATTTCAGACATACTAGAATATATCCTTCACCTGCAGGACACAGGACTATCAATTAGTTCCATCAACATACGCTTAGCTATATTAGCGATTCGCCCGTCCATACAAGGGTATTCCATTTTTTCCCCATATGTGCATTAAGAGATTCCGCAAAGGGATACAGAACCTGTATCCACTGCATATAGAGAGCCAGTGCCATCATGGGACCTGAACCTGGTGCTGGATTCAATCATGACAGCCTTTTGATCCACTTGCAACCTGCTTGCAACTACACCTATCGATGAAAGTAGCCTTTCTCATTGTGATAACATCAGCCAGGAGAGTGCGAGAGTTAGCAGCACTCATGGCGGACCCACTGTACATCGTATTCCACAAGGACAAGGTTGTCCTTAGAACCCATCCGAAATTCTTCCCCAAGATACCTACCTCATTCCATCGTAACAAACCAATATACCTACCCGTGTTCTTCCTGAAACCACATGAGGACAGCAACCAGACAGCGCTGCATACGCTAGATGTACGCAGGGCATTAGCCTTTTACCTGGAATGCAGAAAAGACTTCCGAAGAACACCCAGACTATTCCTGTCTTGCGCAGACAGGTCCAGAGGTCAACCTGTCTCTAAACAGCAAATATCCAAATGGATTTCTACATGCATACAGTTGGCTTACTTCCAGAGAAACAGACAGCCACCGACAGTTATACGGGTGCACTCCACAAGAGCAGTATCTACCACAACCACTTTCCTTAAGGGCCTACCCATAGACATTATCTGCAGGGCAGCAACATGGGGTTCAGCCAATACTTTTGCACAACATTACACTATTCAGACCTTTCAGGACTTGGGCACTAAATGTGGACATACGGTCCTGTCCAACATCCAGTCCTGCATCACAGAGAGCCCACCTCCAAGCAGGAACACTGCTGCGTAGTCATCTAAGTGGAGCACCCACGGGACCCTCGAAGAAGTAGGGAAGGTTACTCACCTCGTTCAGTCACGGGAGTTCGATATTTGCCCCAGGGGTGCTCCATACCCTCCTCCCCTCTGCTCTGGGCTAACACAGTCCAGCGTAGAAAAGGAACGGAGGGAACAGCCACTGGCGTGTGTCTAACTGTCAATCGGGGCAATTGCGCAAAAGCACAGCATGCGAGGGTGGCCGGGGGACTGATAGCAAAGATCTCCGGGCTGTGTGCATAGTAGCGCTGACACACCCTAAGTGGAGCGCTCACGGGGACACATCTTGAAGAACTCCAGTTACTGCACAAGGTGAGTAGCCTTCCCTTTCTGACTGTTACAAGATGATGATTAAAATAGACATAAAATCTGAGGACAGTTGTAAAACAAAATCTGAGCATACTTTTCTCAACTATACATCAGCAACAGACCATCTTTTAAAGATATTTTTTAAAGTGTTCTTTGATGGTAGGGCTATTCCATGTGACCATGACAAAATTAATCAGATGAATCTTTTTAATAAATATACTTTTAATAAAAATGTTTGTAGTCCAGAAATATATTCATATTTATAATTTTAAAATCTGCTTTAATAGTTAAATACAGTTTTATTTTGCTACATATAAACTGTGCTATAATTCCTTAATTGACCATGTGGTTTATAGCTTTTGTGTTTCAGCATCATTAATGTGAAAGTGGTTAGTGTGGAGAAACATTCTGAAGCTGTTTTACTGCTTTTGGCTTCAGGGGTAACTACAGTTTTTACAAGAGGTATCAATTAGTCTTACTTTAATTAGGAAATAACTTGTGTAATAGCTGCCCACTTTGCCAAAAGCAAAGAAAAGGTAATGCTGACAGGAAACTATTCATTAGTATAATTATGGATTTTCTGTTCAAAATCCTTGTTTGTTAATAAAACTTTTGTTAAATTTCCTACAATAAAAAACTAAAAGCTATTTACATCACATTTCGAGCAGCCAGTACTATATTCTTTGTTCAAACATGCATGTGTTTAAGATCTTTTTCATTTTAATTTAAATGAAACATTTTTTCATTTTAATTTAAATTTTTTGACAGACCACAGTGAAATGCTACATGCTAGATTAGATGTGAACGTTTGGTTGCCCAGAGAAAAAATTTTATATATAATTGGTAATTCTCTAGCATTTGACAACTTTACATTTTAATGTAGCTTTAGATAATAGAAATCAGTTAGCCATAAAAACAAATGTAAGACTTTTCTGAATAGAGAAAATGCCATTTAACAATCTTCTGGGATTTGTGATATGTTTTAATTATAGTAACTTGAAACTCTTGTCGTAATGACATCAAATGATGAAGGCATGCCAGCTGTGTGTTGGGTTCTAAATGAATGATTGCAATACATAATTTGATATGGGTAATTTTAATTTCAGTAAAGCATTGTCTGGTATTTGAAGAGAATTATGGGAAATACTTAAAATGTTCAGAAGCAAAGTCAAGAATTGCTTATATCTTGTTTCATATCAAGAATTAAAATATCTCAAAAATCCTCTTATGGCCCATAAAGGTTGGACCTCCTTGATCCAGCACCCTGAGGCCTGATCAGTCCTGAATGAGGGAATTTGCTGGACCAGAGGAGGTCACCTGCCTCTGGCCTGGCTGAGCGGCCAGGCCCTGATCCCCCTACTGCAAGCCCGACCCGGCTGCCATGGGTTCCCGACCCTGGCTTGTGCTCTCTGGTTGAGGAACATCTGTGGTCCTGCCAGCAGGACTATGGATTTTGATGGACCAGAGAGTCCTGGCTTAGGGAGGCACAACTAAGGATGTAACAGTGTAGTCGATTAACCTATAAGCAAAAGCTTATAAGTTAATGCTAGAAACTACACACATTTCCCCCCTCCCCCTGCCAGTTCATTTTTTAGCAAGCTGGCCAGTAACCCAGCTCAGTCTTAGTTCGCACCAGGTCCGGGACCTACCCCCACTGCAGCTCTGCATTTAAAGTGTATTAGGAGCTAGGTGGGCAGGCAGCCCAACTCAGTTCCAGCTCATGCCAGGTCCGGGAGCTCAGCCTTCTTGCGGACAGGGGCTGCTGCCACCCTGCACTGCTGCCTCTGAATCACTCCCGGGGACTATAGAATAGTCGAGTAACTGATAAGAATTTATGAGGTTAATCGACTATTCAGTTAACCGATATTTAACATCCCTAGGTGCAACCTTTAACAGCAAAATATCTAATTTAATAAATGCTCACTTCTGCCTGCCTCTGGCAGATATAATTAGCAGCAAAGTAAAGGTAGCAAAAATACTATTTTCTGTGCAGCACCTAAAGATGCTTGTAAAATTCCTGCCAGAATACCAAGTGTCAGACAATTTACAGAGAATGCTTTTCTTCTTAAATTTTCCAGTTCCTCTCCCACCCCAAACATCAGTAGCAGCATGATTGGTTCAGAGTTATGCTGCCATTCACTTTTAGTGAGATAATGCTGCCTTAAATAGTATTAAACTTCTACAATAGTTTGCCACATATAATAGGATCTTTTTCAGTTGGAGGTGGCTGCAGGGAGCTGTTGCATTTTATCTCCTTCCAATGTCTTTATGACTAGCTACAAATATGTATATGTGGCAACATACTCTAAATATGTAGCAAGATGTTCTTTCCACACATTGGTTATAAAACGAAACATAAAGTACCTTTTCATGAAGATTTTTCATATACTTAGATTTTTTTCAATCTTAAATGTGATTCGTATGCTGTTGAATTGAAATTTTGGTTTCTGAATTACTGTGTAATTAAGATTGTTATTGTTGTGAAGATTTGGTCCATTTTGTCATCTTGCAAGTATGAAGCAATAACTTATTTAATATTTATATTGCATAGCCACCAAAACGCTTTAAGGATGGGTCTTGTGCTAGTCACAATACAGGCCTAATACAGTGATAGTACTTGCACTGGAGAACTTATTAATATACTCCTATATTTAAATTTAACAGGAAGTATGAAGAAGCATTAGAATACCATCGTCAGGCGTTAGTATTGATTCCTCAGAATGCTTCCACTTACTCTGCCATTGGATACATACACAGTCTAATGGGCAATTTTGAAAGTGCAATTGACTATTTTCATACGGTATGTATATGGTTTAAATGAGGGAAGTGCTGATCACAACTCCATAAGTAAGGTTAAATTTTATTTGTGTACTTAAAACAAATGAATTGTCTTGTGTACAAAAAGTGCAGTGTAGCCTTCCCCCACATTTCCAGCCCTTATTCTTTTTTATATAGAATACATTTTCTGAGCATTCACAGGTAAAACCTATTACTTAGATAAAAATAATATTAAAAGGATCCCTTAAAAAATGTTGTGTGTCAGAAAACTGACCAATCGAATTGTGCTGGGCTTGGCACTCTTCCCTCTCTCCCCCTGCTGCCACCGCACCTTCTCTCCCCCCCCCCCTCCCCCCCGGCTCCTGGGCTCATAGCTGTTCAAAGACAAAGTGCCCAGCAGCCACTTTTCTGAGCAGCATGCAGGAGGAGGAAGCAAGGGTGCGGGCAGGTAGGGAGCCTTCCTGAGGCTCCCCGCTGCAGCTGTGGGCCGGGTATTATGCCCAGCCCTGGTATAATGTAATTAATTTTGGCTTCTGTTAATCTTTGTCAGTTAAAGAAGCAGCAGGATTTTTTTTTTTGTTTTTTGTTCCTTTGTTGGAAGTGGGGGGCTCACTTTATAGTGAAGATTGTGTGTTCTTCTGTAATAACAATCTGCAGCAGCAACTAACGTAAATGACAAAAAAAAAAAACCCTGAAGTTGTTATAATGCTATGATGTTACAAATATCTGTTTCTCCTGTTGAATATTCTGTACTCTCTCTACTTTTTACAGGCCCTTGGTCTTAGGAGGGATGACACATTTTCAGTCACCATGCTTGGACATTGCATAGAAATGTATATTGGTGATTCTGAAGCTTACATTGGTAAGTATATCATTTGTCATTATATATAGTAAAATTATGAAAAGCATTAAAGTTTTTTTTACTAATCACAAAAAAGATCCTCTAGTGTTACATGTACGATACAAACCCGTGAGTCTTATGTTAGGATCAGAAGAGAAAAAATAGGGACAGATTTCCCTCCACACACACACATAGCAGGCATTAAAGACTTCACTGTTCCACTGTGGAGGAGATTTTTCTCCAATAAACACTGGTTGAATGTTGGCACCATCTGGAAAAACTAGTTACTGATGCTACAAATAATGGCTTCTAGGGTTGTTTATGTTAATAATCATTCATAGCACTCACAATGTACATGTCATTATACAAAATGGTTAAAGACAGGACAGAAAATGTTTCAGGTAAAGGGACAAGTATGGACAAAGTAGGGAAGGAAGGAAGTCTAATGTAAAAAAGGAGTTCAGGACAGTTGACAGTTTTTTTTAAGAGAACATTATTAATAGCACAAAAGCATAGGAAAAGTAGGAAGTATGATAAGGGATCACCCTGGCTGAACCAGAAGATCTTCAGTGGCTTGAAAGTCAGTGCCATACAAAAAGTGGAAACTAGGTTAAATTTCAAAGGACAAATTTAAAAAAAAATCCCACAAGCATGTAGGGACGATATTAGAAAGGCCAAGGCACAAAATGAGATTAAATTAGATAGGGACATACTGACAAACAAGAAAACCATTTGATACTTTAGAATCAAGAGGAAAATCAAGGACAGGGTAGGCCCATTGGTTAATCAGAAGAACAACAGAAAACGCAACAATGGCCATAATGTTAAATGCTTTGTTTGTTTCAGTTTTCATCAAAAAAGTCAAGTGCTTGGGTAATTAACATAGTGAACATCTGTGTAAATGCGGTAGGATCTGAAGTGAAAATAGGAAAAGAATAAGTTAAGAATTACTTAGGTTAAATGCCTTAAAGTGGCAGGGCCTGACTTAAATACTTCCTGGAATACTTAGGAAACTGGCTGAAGAGATCACTGAAAACTTGTGGAGGACACAAGATACACCCAAAAAAATGGAGAAGGGCAGATATTGTACCTGTCTATAAAAAGGGGAATAAGGACAAGCCAGGGAATTTATAGACCAGTCAGCTTATCTTTGGTACACAGAAAGATAATGCATCATGCAGTCAACATGGATTTATCACACATGAATCCTGTCAAATTAACCCAGTATCCTCTTGCGAAATGGCAACAAGCCTTGTGAATGGAGGAAGCAGTAGATGCGATGTGTCTCAACTTTAATAAAGCTTTTTGTACAGCCTTTTGTGACCTCATGAAAGAAACTAAAGAAATATAGTCTAGATGAATATATGATAAGGGAGGGACATACCTAGCTGAAAAACTTAAATTATCAGAGGCTTACAATCCAGTTGGAAGGGCATATCAAGTGAAATGCCATGAGGATCTGTCATGGGTTGATTTCTGTTCGCTATCTTTATAAACGATTTGAATAAAAGCAAGGAGAATACATTTACAAATTTTGGAGGTGATATCAAACTAGGATTGGATGCAAGCACTTTGGAGGACATGATTAGAATTGAAAATTATCTTGACAAACTGGAGGAATGGCCCGAAATAAATAGGATGAGATTCAATACACACAAATATTAGGGAAGGAATAATCATTTGCACAAATACAAAATGGGAACTAACTGCCTGGGAAGAGGAATGGCCCGAAATAAATAGGATGAGATTCAATACACACAAATATTAGGGAAGGAATAATCATTTGCACAAATACAAAATGGGATCTAACTGCCTGGGAAGAATACTGCAGGAAACTAGTGGTTATAGTGGCTCACAAACTAAATAATGAGGAGACAGCGTAATGCTATTACAAAAAACCCCAAATATTCTGGGATGTTTTAGCATGAGTTTCGTAAGCAAGTTATAAGCAGTATATAAGCAGGTGTCCCTGGGGGTGCTCCACATTAGGTGCTGTGTGTCCCAGTGCCTCTTGACAGATTTTTCTCTAGCAGTGCACTGGGGGCTGTGCATGTGGAGCGCACGCCCCCCTGCACATGCACGGGCCCCCCTCCCTTCAGTTTCTTTCTACCATCCTCGGCTTCAGACAGAAATCTTCAGTGCTCTCGCAAAGAATTTCTCTTCACGCTTTATTTGCTCATAGTTGGTTAGGATTAGGTTTATTAGTCATTATTTCTGTTACTGTTCATTAGTGTTATAGTTTAAAAAAAAAAGAAGAAGAAGAAAAAAGTACTCCGACCTCGAAATACTCTCTTTGAGTAATACCGCGGCATGGGCTCACCTGGCTTCAAATGCTGCATGCTGTGCAACAACACAATGCCAGCCTCTGATGGGAATGATAAATGTGTCAAGTGCCTGGGGCATTCACACTCTCAGAAAGACTGCCCACATTGCACAAAGCTGAAAACGTGGACGTGCAAGGATAGAGAGCTCTGGCTTAAAATGTTCCTGACTGACAAGGGCAAACAACATGCTTCTGACCCGGACTTGGGACAGAGTACTACATCAAAAAGGGACAAGTCCCCATAGCCCTGAAAAAGAAGGGCAAGCTCGCTGCCTCACCATTCGCCAAAAAGGCATTCCGAGGGAAATAAATCAGATTACTCTGATAAAAAAAATGTCTGAGCACATTTGACCACTCAGGTACCTCAGGCGAGCAGCACAATAATCTTAAAAGCACAAAAAAGACTGCCCTCACAGAGGCAACAGGCCATGTCATGCCTGTCTCTCACAGTGCAGTACCGAGCACGTCACCGGAGTTCCTCACAGGGCAGCCACTCAGCACCAGCCTGCCCCTCTGTTGCCAGGGGTAACCCCTCACACTGCTGCACCGCAGGCAGTACTCTTTCAGCCAGCAGAGCACTCCTCTCATTAACTAAAGGGAACACAAGGATCTGGCAATCTCTTCTACACTGCATTCTCCTTTTCTGAGTGAGAACAAATATCGTCACTCTCCATTCTCCAATTACTCTGAGTCCCCCTCCTCCCTCTCAAGGGACAAGGAAGAGGATTTAGCTGCCTTTTCACCTCAGCCATATACAGAAAGCTCAATAATATCTAATTATCAGGCTCCCTGGGCGCCTTACCTCTGGATGCCACCGCCTGTGCCTTACCCCTCACAATGGCAAAAGTTGAGTCAATGCCCTCAGCAGCATAGGAAGAGGCCATTTAAAACCAAACATATGGTGAAACCTCGCTTGCCCTTAACCCAATCACCCTATATGTCTGGGGCGGGAATGAGAGTGAAAACCAATATTCCCCAATCTCGACTTCGGCAACTTTCGCCCACACAAATTCAGTTTCAGGGATGGAGGAGGCAGTCCTACCACCATCCTCTAATAACACAGACGAGGTTTCCTCTTTTAAAGAGTCGCAAATGATTTGAATATCCCTATGGAGGAAGTTCAGGACTCTCACCATGAACTTACCAACATCCTCCAGTTAACTTCATCCGCAAAGATAGCGCTGCCTATCAATCCAGCCATATTTGAACCTGCTAAAACTCTGTGGCAAACACCTGCTTCCATCCCACCTACATGCAGAAAGGCAGATTGAAAAGACTATATTCCCGCCCCCTCCCCCCAGGGCTCTGAATTTCTTTACACACCCTCCACCCAACTCCCTTATAGTGGATGGTGCACAGCAGAGAAATAACCAACAGAACCGATCCACTCCATCTGAGAAGGACAATAAATGATTCATTCGGCAGGAAGGTTTATGCTTTGGCTACACTTCAAATGAGAGTAGCGAACTATGCTGCTTTACTCAGTAAATACAATTTTAACTACTACACAAAGCTTAACACTTTTATTGAAGACATCCCCGATAATAAAAAGACACAATTCAAAGCCATCATGTCTGAAGGACAGACAGTATCGCGCATAGTGTTGCAAGCCATACTTAATGCAGCAGATACAGCCACAAGGACAACGGCTACAGCCGTGACTATGAGACGGGTCTCATGGTTCAACTCTTCTGCTTTTCCCCGCCAAGTCCAACCATCAGTGGAAGTTCTCCTCCGTGAAGACCAATGAAGTACTTCAGTCAATGAAGGATTCCAGAACTATACTACGCTCACTGGGTATCCAAACACCTGTAACGAGACCAAGACAATACAGATACCAACCATATCAGAGATCACGGTACTCACAACCCACTTATCATTACCAGAAGCAAGGCCACCCGCCATACCAACGGCACGGGTGAAATAGACAACAAAGACGACGTCCTCAGAGTAACCACCCCAACTGTTGGTCCCAACCCAATAAGCAAATTTGAAACAGCAGTTGAGAGACAGAAAACCACATCATCTACCCCAGAGCTTCAAAATGTATTAAAACTATTCCACTTTTGTTTGTTACCATTTCTACAAAACTGGAAAACTATTACCTCTGGCAAGTGGGTAATACAAACTATCTCCTTAGGTTACACCATCCCTTTCCTCTCCCTCCCCCCACTCTACCCCGTCCCTCTTCAGGGACCCCTCTCATGAGACCATATTACAACAAGAGGTGGATCATCTGCTCCAATTAGGGGCCATAGAGCCAGTTCCCTCGAAGTTCCACAGAACTAGTTTCTACTGTCACTATTTCCTTGTAGAAAAGAAGTAAGGCGGGTAGAGACCGATCCTTGATCTTAAATTGCTAAACAAATACATAAAAAACAGAGATTCAGAATGGTCATTCTGGCCACCATTATCCCAACTCTGGAGATTGGCAAATGGTTTTCGTCTCTCGACTTACAGGATGCGTACTTCCATATATCGATTTGACCGACTCTCAGATGTTTCCTTCGTTTTATCTTAGGTCTGCAACATTACCAGTACACGGTCCTACCCTTCGGACTCTCCATGGCACCCAGGGTATTTTCCAAGGTGTTAGCACTCGTCGCTGCTCATCTGAGAAAATGTGGAGTCACTATCTACCCTTACTTAGACGGTTGCCTTATCTCAAAGCAAGGACCGAACACGAGTTCCACCAGCATACCCTCATAGTCCTAAGTTGTCTTCATTCTTTAGTGCTCTTGGTAAACCATGGCAAATCAATTCTTACACCTACCCAAACCATCCAATTTATTGGGGCCCACCTCAATTCCATCACAGCCAGGGCATCTTTGCCTACCGACAGATTCATTCACATCAGTCAACTGGCACAATCTCTCCAAGAGATGCCCTCAGTAATGGTTCACAACTGCCTACAACTTTTAGGTCACATGGCATTGTGCAATCCCGTGATGACCAATGCACAACTATTTGAGATGTCTCCAAGGCTGGCCCAATGGAGGAGGAGGATGACCTACCTCAGTCAGATATGGATGATCCATCACCATCTCCTCAGTCATCCTCATCCCCTGATGAGGTGGTCTTCCCTTCCTTCTCTCTACTGACAGATGACCTGAAACAATTCCAGGAGTTGTTTAAAAGGGTTGCACACACTCACAAGACATTGTGTTGCAGGAAGTGCAAGAAAAATAGCACAAGTTACTGCAAATACTGCAATCCTCCTCCTCTTCAAAAATTGCCCTGTCTATCAATGAGGTTATAATGGAACCATCTGAGACCATATGGCAAACACCAGCCTTTATTTCTCCTACTAATAGAAGTGTGAATAAAAAAATGTTGTACCACCCAAGGGAATGGATTTTCTTTTTGCCCATCCCCAGCCCAATTCATTGGCTATGGATATGGTTCACCATCAGTCTGGACAACTGCAATTCCGATTTACTCCACAAGACAAGGAGCATAAAAGACTGGATTTGTTCAGACAAAAGGTCTACTATTCCATGACCTTGCCATTCCGGATTTCAAACTATACAACCCTCCTCACTAACTATGATCATGCCAATTACACAAGGCTACAGGCACTCATCAGTGATCTCCCAGAACAGAAAAACCACAGCTCCAATCCATCATGCAGGAGGGCCAGTCTGTCACCCAAACTGCCCTGTAGGCTTCAACGGACGTTGTAGATGTTGCTGTCAATGATAGCCACAGCCATTGTTAAGTACCATATTTCCTGGCTTCAATCATCAGGAATTCCTCATAAACTTCAGACCAGGGACCTTCCTTTTGATGGAAATCAGCTATTCACTGCCAAAACAGATGAGGTCCTCCATTCGATGAAGGATTCTCCTACAATCCTTTGCACATTGAGCATGGACACCCCACCCAACAAAAAAAGATGGTACACATCTTATCAAAGGCCATGAGACCACTCCTTCCACAGACAACAACAAAGACCGTTCAAGCGAAAATCTAAGCACCAATCAAGCAGAAGGAGAAGTCAACATACCCAGTCCACAGCATTGCAACTGTCAACCTCAAAGCTGCAATTTTGAAGGGGTGGTCGAGGGTCTGAGTGACCTTCCCCTAGAACCAACGCAGTCATCCCACCTCTTTGGTCACCAGTGGGGCCCTTATCGCTATGGGCTGATGGTTCCTTGAGATCGTAAGATCAGGCTATATTATCCCCTTCCTGTCTGTCCCCTCCCCACCCCCCTTCCCGTCCTTCTTCAGGGACCCTTCTTACAAGTACCTATTACAAGCAGAGGTGCAAAACCTACTCAGCTTGGGAGCCATAGAACCTGTTCCCCCATATTGCCACAGGAGAGGGTTCTACTCAAATTATTTCCTTATGTAAAAGAAGACAGGAGGTTGGAGGCCCATCTTAGATCTCAAGAAACTGAACAAGTTCCTCCACAGCCACAAATTCAAGAGAGTGATATTGGGGATTCTAATACCAGTGCTGGACAAGGGGGACTGGTTCTCAGCCCTCAACTTTCAAGACACCCATTTTCACATATACATCCACCCTTCTCACAGAAGGTTCCTCAGATTCATTGTAGGCAATGATAATTATCAGTACTGTGTCCTACCTTTTGGCTTGTCAGCTTTACTGCGTGTGTTCTCCAAGACATAAGTGGTGGTAAATGCATTTCTGAGACATCAGGGGGTCATTATATTCCCTTATTTAGATGTCTGCCTCATCAAAAAGGCACCTCTCAACAGCAAATGTTAACTATGCTGAACATTGCTCCGGAGGTCTTCTCCCACTTAGACCTCTTAATAAACCTACAAAACTCTATTCTAGAGCCTACTCAGACAATAGAATTTATCAGCGCATTGCTGGATGCCGCCAGAGCCAGGGCCACCCTCCCTGTTTATTGGTTTTACGCGCTATGTGACCTTATCAACAGAGTTACACGCCCCCTTCACCAATGTTCAGACATGTCTTCAGATTCTAGTGTACATGGCAGCCACTACATATATAGTACGGTTTGAAAGACTCCACTTGCGTTGCTTACAGGGATGGCTAGCAACATTTTACATCTGCAATTGGCACAGTCTAGGCAAACGTGTAACACTTCCTTGGCTAGTACTTACCTCTCTCTGCTGGTGGACATACCTGCACAGTCTTCGACAGAGTACCCTTCCAGCGATGTGATCCATCTTGTCTAATAACCACTGATACATCCCTCACAGGATCGGGCACCCACTGTGATCACCATACAGTCCAAGGCAGGCAGTCACATCACGAAACACATCTGTACATCAACATACTGGAGCTCAGAGCTGTTTGCAATGCCTATCTACATTTACTTCTGATAATTCACAGCAAAACTACTTGTGTCCTCAAGGACAACACACCCTGTACAACTTTCAGGGGACTGCCCAATCACACTCGTTATGTATGGAGACAATCAGGTTTTGGAACTGGTGCATAACAAACAACATGATGCTGATGGCAGTGTACCTACTGGGCCATCAGAACATTATGGCAGATACCCTGAGAAGACACTTTTCAGAGCAGCGCGAATGGGAGCCCCAGGATCCTCCACCACATATTCCAACAGTGGAGATTCCCATCAGTAGATCTCTTTATAACCAGAACCTACCACAAATTCCCACACTTTTGCTCTAGGGCCGGAAAGGGCAGGAACTCCCTGGGAGATGCCTTTTTTACCATGGGCAGCTCCACTTCTGTATGTCTTCCCACCAATTCCCTTGGTCCCCAGGGTAATTCTGAAGATATGCACAGATCATGCAACGGTGATTCTGATTGCCCCATCCTGGCCCAGATAACTGTGGTTCTCTTACCTCCAGTATCTCTCAATCCACGAGCCAATACCTCTCCCACCTATTCCCTATTCCGGCCCAACACCAGGGACAGCTCTGCCACCCCAATCCCTGAATACTTAGGCTTACCACCGGCTCCTCTATGGTTCCAACATGAAGAACTTACCTGTTCTGAGAGAGTGAAGCAGATTTTGTTGAATAGTCGTCGTCCCTTAACAAGATGTACTTACCAGAACAAATGGCGACGATTTCAGGAGTGGTGTCTGCAACGTCAACTCCAATCTACTACCACCTCTATACCTATCGTCCTCGAATCTCTCATGGACCTTAGTGAGGCAGGACTTTCCATCAGCTCCATAAAAGTTCACCTATCTGCCATCACAGTCGTTTACAGCCTAGTGGATGATGTTTCCATGTTTGCTTACCCCATCATGAAACATTTCCTTTCTGACCTATGAAATACGCATCCTGATATACGACCACCCCTACCACCATGGAACCTGATTATTATCTTGAGTACCCTGACAAGACCTCCCTTCAAGCCTCTAGCAACTTCCTCCTTCCAGCATATGACTATTAAAAAAGCATTTTTAGTCACGATCATGTCAGCCAGATGAGTAAGGGAGAATGCAGCCTTGATGGCGGACCCGCCTTACACAGTCTATTGCAAAGATAAAATTACATTACAGCCACACCCAAAATTTTTACCAAAGACAGTCACCTCCTTTCATATCAATGAGCCTATTTATTTACCCACATTCTGTCCAAAACCTCAAAATTCCATTAGGGAATGAATATTACACACCCTGGATGCGCAACAAGCTGTAGCCTTCTATCTGAACAGGACAAGACAATTCAGATTATCAAATAGACTTTTTATTTCTACCTCTGGTCCCTCTGAGGGAACAGCCGTCTCCGCTCAGTGAATATCAAAATGGATATCAACTTGTATACACGCCTGTTACGAGCTTCGCAACAAGTGCTCGCCTCGTGGTCACTGCCCATTTCACATGAGCAATGGTGATGTCTACCACCTTTCTTCACAATGTCCCTCTTGCTGACATCTGCAGAGCGACTACTTGGTCCTCCCATCGTACCTTTGAACAATACTACACATTGCAGCAGGGACCAGTTCCATCTACCTCTGTGGGCATGGCTGTCCTCGCCACCTGTCAGACATGACTCCAAAGCCTGCCTCTGCCTAATGCAGATACTGCACTTTAGTCACCTGAGTGGAGCACCCACAGGGACGTTACTCGAAGAAGAAGTTACTCACCCTGTGCAGTAATGATGGATCTTCAAGATGTGTCCCCCTGTGCATGGCCAATTACCCCCTCCATCTTCCCTTCTACTCTGGAGTCTGTTAATGGATTTCCAGTAGAAAAGAAATGGAGGGGGACCCAAGCCACGCGTGCAGCTAACAGACAGAATATCATGAGAAGGGTGGGAGGAATGCTTGGGAAGGCTAAGCTAAAAATCTCCGATCGCTGGTGCGAGGATGCACCAACACCTTAGTGGAGTACCCACAGGGGGACACATCTCGAAGAACCATCGTTACTGCACAGGGTCAGTAACGTCTTATATTTCACTGGATTTGTTCTTTTTCCATGGTTACTAGTAGAGGTACTACAACATGAAGCATGTTAATGAGGCTGAAGCCAATTAGGTTTGGCAGTGTGAAAATCAGTTGGAAATGCATTTTCTTTAAATGTTAAATCTTATTGCACATATAGTCAGGTGATACATTCTAAAGTACTATACTGGGGTGGGCAATTTTTGATGGGAGGGATCTGCTCCAAGAATTCGGTAAGTGGTTAAAGCTCCACTTTTTTATATTTAATGGAAGGTGTGTCGGGTTAGGGTAGGAATTATGACCCAGGGCAGAAGGTTTGGTCTGTGACCTGGGGCAGGGAGTTGGAGTGCTAGAGGAGGTGGGATGCCATGTGCAGGCTCTGGCTGGGAGGCGCTTACCATAGGTGGCTCCCAGTCAGCCCAGTGGGACCCTTGGGCAGGCTCCCTGCCTTTCACACCCCCACACACCACTCAATGGGGCCAGCTGCTGAGTCCTGCATGTACATTTTTGCACAGTGTGCTCCTTGGGGTTGGGGCCTCTGCATTTAACAGAAAGAGGTCTTCTAGTGAAAGTGAAGCTGAATGTATTGGGATGCCTAGGGTTTTTTTAAGACAGGAGATTGACTACTATTGCTGGCTTCTTGCACCACTTCTAGAGCACAAAGCAAAAAGCTTATGGACTTAGTTGTCTGTGGTCTGTGTGTGTATAAGAGATATGATTATTTGCTGATAAACGTTTTCTGAGATGGAAATTCTTGGGAATGTTCATTTGGACAGTAACTAATAGCTGTTTATTTTTAGGAACAGAAATTAAGGATAAATTAAGATGTTATGACTTTGATGTACACACTATGAAGACATTGAAGAACATTATTTCACCTCCCTGGGATTTCAGGGAATTTGATATAGAAAGACAAACGCTGGATGAAACTGGTATTGTGACACTGGAAACATCAGATCAAAGGAAAACTACAGATACTACTCGTCCATTAGAAGAAACCTTTGAGATTGAAATGAATGAAAGTGATATGATGTTAGAAACATCAATGTCAGACCATAGTTCATGACTAACACTGATACAGATCTCATTTTGTCAAAATGTTTTACATTTTGATTTAGCTTTTTTATTGTCTTGTCATGCATTCAGGAATTTGCTATTTTTATACAAATCCCAGCTACTTATCACCAGAGAAGTAATGTCTGCTGCCTTAAGACTTATAAAATATTCATTACCAACGGACTATTTCCAGTTTTATTGTTCTACAGAATAATCTTACATAATGGAATAAAAGGTGAAACTCATGTTTTATGTTTTTAGAACCCTGTGACTGCTCTTAAGACTGTGAAACTTTAAACATATGTCCTGAAAATGAAATAGTATATAATATTAATCAAATTGAGTAGTCAAGGGCTACTGTAGAATTATTCTGACTTCTGAATTTTCATCGTATCTGTGAGGAACATTTTACCATAGGCCAAAAATAACTCTAGGATTTTGTTGTTAATATATTTTATTCTTTTAAGACAGGAATAATTTACAATGTCCATTATTTTGTTCAGCCTCTACGTGCATTTGTGGAGAGCAATTTTTATCAGTTGAACCTAATTTGCATATATATTAAATTGATGTCAAATCTTTTTCAGCATCGGTGGTGGATATTAAGGTTTCTGTTTTGTCCGTTTTTGATAATCATTTCATCATCTTTTGTGATCTATACTGTACTACTGGAACATAAATGTAAGCAGAACTGCTTTGAGAAAATGATCAGGCAACAAGTGTGAATGGCACAAGTATTTGGAGTATCATAAATATTTTAATAGGTACATCTGATACAGTTTTCTGAAATGAGTGACATCCTTGAGCTATTGTTTTCCAAAGTTAGCTTGATTATAATCAAGTAAGAATGTGCTGATTATAAGGCTGTAGAAATTCTCTTTTACATTTCATTTGGTTATTTTGTCAACGTAAAGGATAACTGATATGTACAGTACTGAAAAAAATTCTAAGTACTGTGATATTTTATCTTTTAATCTCCTTCTGTGTGTCACTGTTTCCAATTTAACAGATTTGTGCTTTATGAACACAAATGATTTCTCCATCCAATAAACTAAGTAGGGCCTTTCTGTGCTCCTGCTTAAAATGAATAGTAACCATGTTTTGCATAAACTTCTCCCCTCTCGTCGTCTTCATCCTTAGCACCCTTAAAAATTGTGAAATTTGTGTAGGAGATGGAGTTAAATTTACGTAGGTTAATTCAGGATAGCTTTTAAAAACTATGTTTTAATACTTCAAGCTCAGGAATCAGCAAATATACACTACATGTTGTTTTTCCTCAGAAAGAAAGGTGAGTGATCCTCTTTTTAGTTGTTAGAATCAAGTAATAGTCCTAAATTTAATGTGATACCAATTATAAATCTGGTTTCCAAGCTAGCATAAACATTATGCTGAAATAAAGTCAATAATTTCTGACAGTGTCTTTAAAGAAAACAGTAAAACCACTCTACATATCATATGTTTCATAGTTATCAAAGGAAGATGTGAAGAAAACATCAAAAAGGAACAAACCCTGGAAGACTATTATTAGTACTATTAGTTAAATTCTATATATTGGATATAATATTGCTTGATCTTTCCATAGCTCTTTGTAAAGTTGAGGATATTGATACTTACCTCTTGGTAAAGAACTTTGAGGCTCTACAGATGAAAAACACTAATTACATATACTAGATATTGTTACATCCGTGAGCAGTAGATTGGGTTTTGGACCTTTTCTCTGTGTGGAGCTTTAGGTTTTTCTCACCTTTTCTGTTGCTTCTGAAGAAAGCATAGTTATTTTATTTCTTTAAAAGCTAAATCTGGAGAGGTGCTCTTTTCCCTCATGCTGTTTTACTAGGGTATGTCCTCACTGCAAAATGAAAGTATGACTGTAGCATGATAGACAAACTCATGCAGCTAGCACTGGTAACAGTAGTAGTGAAGATATGGTGGAACAAGCTTGTACTTGGTTTATCCAACAGAGTATCATCAATAATTATAATTGGGGCAAACTCTCATTCTCAGCAAATAGTGAGCATGGTAGGGCCAGTTAGACAAAGGATATGGGAAGGCAGTCCTCTGCATCTGATATCCTTTGAAACCCCTTACATGGCATCTTCCAGAGGGGGGATATTCATATTCTTAGTGCCCCTCTACTGGCAATTTCAGCGAGGTACAGATTGATCTTGTTTGGATTGATTGTATACTCAGGTTCTGTGAATCCTGGATTTTATGGGGGAGAAGAAGAATTCCAAAAGTTTGTCAAATTGAGCTAGGAAATCGGCTTGAAAAGGAGTTGAAAACTTGTTAGAGCCACTGTTCAGTGGGTGTTGAACATGGAATCAGCACAGCTGGGGCACCATATAGAAAAAGTTTTTACACCAGGAGAGCCTGTTGGAGGAAGAGTTGCTAGCTCTTATTTCTTTGGTACCTAGAAACTGTGAAACCTTATCAGTTCAGATAGACAGGAATCTTCTGCTAGGTGAGCATTCTCAGGAAGAGACCCTGAGGTCTGAATCTTGCTTTTCCCCAAAATACATCAGCTTGAAGAGTCAGAATCTTATCATCTTCAAGGTGTGCTACAACAGTGGTCCCCAACCTTTTGGGGCTGCCAGGCACCTGGGGGTGGGGCCACACACGCACCCAGGGCGGGGCCACCCATACGGCACGCGCCCGGTGCTGGTGCCACCCATGCGCCGCACTCCCGGGGGTCGGCGCCAGCGCCACTCCTATGCCATGCGCCCAGGGGTGGGGCTGCCCATAGGCCGTGTGCCAGGGCCGGAACAGCCCATGCGCCGCACGCCCGGGGACGGGGCCGCCACCGCCTGTGTGCTGCACGCCCGCGGCCGGGGCCGGCACCACCCTTGCACCATACACCCGGGGGCAGGGCCACCCAAACGCTGTGCACCCGGGGGCAGGGCCACCCATGTGCTGTGCACCCGGGGGCAGGGCCACCCATGTGCTGTGCACCCGGGGGCAGGGCCACCCATGTGCTGTGCGCCCAGGGCCGACGCTGCCCATACGCCGTGCGCCCAGGGGGCCGGCAGTGCTCATGCGCCATGCACCCGGGGGTGGAGTCAGCCCCGTTCACTCGGCGGGCGCACAGAAATGGCCTGGCAGGTGCCATGGCGCCCACAGGCACCACGTTGGGGACCACTGTGCTACAAGACCTATCTAGTTTACTAGACTCTCTTTGGAAAGAAGCAGCTGAAAGAGGTGAGGGAAGAAAAGTGGGGATTTTGTGTATAGTTAGTTTTGTTCTGCTGAATGGGTGATATGTACATTAAAAACTTTCATTTTTCCATGTGACATGAGCAGTAGATGGCACATTTAAAAAAAATAGGGCTGTCAATCACAGATAACTTGTGCAATTAACTCAGATGAATCATGATTTAAAAAATTAATCCGTTATAAATGCACTTCCAAACAATAGAATGCTAAATGAAATTTATAAATATTTCTACATTTTTCTATGTTTTAATTACAATACAGAATACAAAGTGCTCCCTTTATATTATTTTATTACAAATATGTGAACTGTAAAAAGATAAACAAGAGTATTTAATTTACTTCATATATGTACTATAGTGCAATCTCTTTATAGTGAAATGTAACAATTTACATTTGTAAGTTGCACTAACTGCACTCAAAAGCAAAAAAAAAAAATAAAACTTCAATGCTTACAAGTCCACTCAGTCTTACTTCTTGTTTAGCCAATTGCTGTGAAAAATAAGTTTGTTTATATTTGCAGGAGATAATGCTGTTCACTTCTTATTTACAATGTCACCTGAAAATGAGAACAAGCGTTCCCATGGCACTTTTACATACCAGATATGCAAAATACTTGTATACCCTTTGTGCTTCAGCCACCATACCAGAAGACATGCTTCCATGTTGATAATGCTTGTTAAAAAAATTATGTATTAAATTTGTAACACAACTCCTTGGAGGATAATTGTATGTCTCCTGTTCTGTATTTTACGTGCTTTCTTCCATATATTTCATGTTATAGCAATCTTGGATGATGACCTAGCACATGTTGTTCATTTTAGGAACACTTTCACTGCAGATTTGACAAAAATAAATAAGGTTTCAATGGGAGATAGCTAAAGAACTCAACCCAAGGTTTAAGAATCTGAAGCACCTTCGAAAATCAGGTACAAGGTTTGGAACATGCTTTCAGAAGTCTTAAAAGAGCAACACTCTTATGTGGAAACTACAGAACCTTGAACCACCAAAAAAGAAAATCAACCTTATGATGGGATCTGACTCAGATGATTGAAACAAACAGATGTTAGTCCACATTGCTTTGAATCACTGAGCAAACTCCATTAGCATCATGGATGCATGTCATATGGAATCGCGATTGAGATGTAAAAGGACATAATCTTTGTGATGCTGAGTACAACAATGCCATGCAAATATCTGATTTCACTTTCAGATGACATAAACAAGAAATGAGCAGCATTATTTCCTCCTGCAAATGTAAACACTTGTTTGAGGGGACGAGAAGTAGGACTAAGTTGACTTGCAGGCTGTGAAGTTTTACATTGCATTAAAAAATAAAACAGACTTTTTGTACATCATTCTACATTTGTAAGCTCAACTTTTAATGAGATTGCAGTACAGTACTTTTAATGGAGGAATTGAAAAATGCTACGGGTTGGACCTCACTAGTCCAGCATGCTTGGGACCTGAGAGGTCCCAGATGAGGGAATTTGCCAGACCAGGGAAGGTCTCCTGCCTCTGTCCCCCTCAGCCTGCCACCCCTCCTCGCCACCGGTTTCTTTGGCCGTGCTGCTGGCCAGATGACGTGGCTGCCCTGGCCCCACTGCTGTGGCACTCGCCCCACTGCTGGGCAGTACGTGGCCCCAATAGGGCTGCTGACCTGCTGCAGCCCCAGATGGGCTTCCCCTGCTGGACTACTGTGGCCCAACCTTACTGCCAGCCAGGCTGCCATGACTGTCCCCACTGCTGAGCCAGCAAGCAGCCCCACTCGGGCTGCCACAGCACCAACCCAATGCTGGGCCAGCACACACGGACTGCCCCTGTCCCGCTTCCACAGCCCTGCTACTGCCGCCAGTCTACTGAGCACCTGGCCCTGCTACCATCAGCCTCCTCTTTTGCGGGGCTTTCAGCTGCTGGCCCTCCTGCCCTAGGGCTCTCTCATTCAGCAACATCCGTGGTCCAACATCCACGGATGTTGCCAAACAAGAGAGTTCCAGTTTAGGTAGGTCCTACTTGTAATTTTTTTTTAAACTGAGCAAATATTTATAATCAAATATAAAATGAGCACTGTATACTTTGTATTGTGTTGTAACTGAAATAAAAATATTTGAAAAGGCAAAAAACATCCAAATATTTAAATAATGCTATTGTTTAACATTATTAATTTTTTAATTGCTTGGCAGCCCTAAATCTATCTGTCTGTCTATATTTTTGAGCTATTTCTTAGTGGCAGTTCTTAAGTCACAAAGGGAGAGTTCGTAGCCTTTTGTTCACATGCATACTTCTTAAAGTATGTTGTAAAGGAGGCTTTTGTAGAATGATCAGTTCCTCTCCTATTTTATCTTAACTAATTGTCAGCTGAGTTACTTCTCTCTCCTACAGCTGCAGGCTGATGTTTCTTCTCGGCTAAGTTTTTTTTCATAATAGCAAGAGCATTTTACATCAGGGTAGCAGAGGCTGCCTTTTCAAGGAGAGCCTGAGGGACCTGGCTGTGGCAGAGAAGCTGTTGCTTCTGTCATCAACTGCCAATTTGTCTGTGTAGAAACACAGATTGGGAATACTTGGTAAACCATTTTCCCTATGTCTTATTTCTGTGCAATAAACTCATCATTTTAGAATGTTACTATAGATGAGTTTCCACATATATTACACTTTGGATGCTGTATAACTAGGGGGTGTGTGTGTTTAACCAAATTGGAAATTGTTGCTGAAGTATAAATTTATGCAAAGTAAAGCCAAGTTCCAAAAATACTTAAAATGAAAAAAAATTGTTTGTAAGGATTTAAAAAAAAAAACCTTGAAATACAGCTGCTTTAAAGATTCAAAACTGGCTACTATTAAGTTTTTTTTTTCTTTAACCTCATCACCATCCATGCACACCATAAACCATTCATAGCCCCCATTAATCTACCCATCTTCTCTCTTTCTCTCTCTCTCTCTCTCCAGCACAGATTCACTCTGCTCACCTCTCATAATTAGGTACATGTTCCTCCTCTCACTTATTCAGACATACACTCAGCCACTGTCTCCTAAACAGCATGCATAAGCAATATTTTGGAGGAAGGGGGCTACAGTTGGTACAAGTGATAAATGCACAGGGATAATATTTTTCTGTTTACAAAAAATTCAAAAGCAACATTCAAATATAAGTGTGATCTTTTGGGATAGTTCCTGGGTAGTCCTGGAAGAAAACATTTTTATTTTGGTTAGGGATTTTCTGGATGTGTGTGTGTATGTGTAAACTTGCCAATTAATAGCTTATTCTCAAACAGTTTGTCTGATTCAGATGAAAAGGTGTACAGACTCTATTCTGCTGTTGGCCCATACTGCTTTCTTCATTGCTCTCTGCTCAGGTGTCAGCTCCACCTTTTGCATTCCCAGCATAGATTGTGGTAATTTAATCTTCAAGAGCCCCCCATGCTTACCCTCAGTACTGCACAGCCTTGGTTTTCAGACTATTTGATGTCATCAGAATCTGAGGTAGGTCCTTGAGTTTCACTATTGAGAATCCAGGGCTTCATCCAGGTCCTGTTCTCCTACTTACAGATAGAAATTTGAGAAGGGTAGTCAGGGATTGGGACATACGAGCCAAGCCCAACTAGGACCTCGTAACAGACCAGCTTTGTTGCTGACCATACTGGATATCCTGGAGGATGCTCCAGCATCTGGGTCAACATCACCACTCCCTTAGAAGCAGATCCTGTGGGAAAGAGCTGTTGGTTGCTGGTACTGGGAGGTCTGTACCTAGAGCCCACAGCATGGAGTGGCAGCCTGCTCCCTGAGAGCAGGGCTGGGAGCCAGGAGAAGGGCCAGAAGCTGGTATCTCTGTTTGTCAGAGGCTGGAGAGGGATGGCAGGAGACAAATCGCTTGATCATTGTCTTCGGTCCACCCTCTCTGGGGCACCTGGTGCTAGCCACTGTCGGCAGACAGGATACTGGGCTAGATGGACCTTTGGTCTGACCCAGTACGGCCATTCTTATGTTCTTATGAGATGGATTAAAAGCCAGCTCCTGGCACACACCAGCTCCTGGGGAATTGGCTGCCATCCAACACTACTGCTGATATAGAGGCAGCAGAGTGAGGTAGCAGCCAGTTCCCAGAGAGCAGGGCCAGCATGTGGGAGAAGGCTTAAAAGACAGTGGTCCAGCCAGCTCTGCTTCCAGGGGGCCAAATGTACTGTGGGCTCTGCAGTATAAGTTTTATGCTACAGCGCCCACAGAGTATAACTGTGTTACCACTGAGATTTTCAGCAGTTACACGGTTATCTAATTAACTTTGTGCTGACTCTGCTGTCTTCCCTGGAATGTTCACTATTCTCTGACAGTGATGGAAACAACAGGGAAGAGGCTGTCTTCTCCCTACAGGCCTCTCTTTCCCCCCCCCCATACACCCCCCAACCTAAACCACTGCAGTAGCCAGCCACTCATAAGAAGCCACCCCAATTTTTGTGGTTTGCTCTGCCTTGGATACCACCAAATATGCTATACCCTATGCAATGGTCATCCTGAGATGTATGGGGATCCTATGGATCACATTATTCCTGCACTTCCTCACCTCCCAGGGTACAGATTCATTCTCCACCAACCTCTCCTATCGCTTCTTCAGGGCACCAGCAGGTTAGGAGGATGACCCAGTCCCTTATACAGGCCCAATTTTTCTTTTTCCCTGATGAAGCCAATCTGGCCACCTCCACAAATGATGGCAAATTACTTCAGACAGTTTCAAGAGTTATTCAAATGAGTTGTGCTTAGCCAAGACACGCCCTTCCTTCCCTTCTCTTCCCCCCCCCCCAAAAAAAAAGAGCTATGGGAGACAACATAAATTGCTTGAAATTCTCCAACCTTCAACATCATCCATAATTGCCCTGCCAATAAATCAGGCCATACTAGATACTGAAAACAGTAACTGGTAGATGTCTACTTCCATGCCCCCAATGTGCAAGAGAATGGACAGAAAATGCTTTGTCCCAGCCAAGGGTATGGACTGCCTATTCTCTCAGCTTCATCCCAACTCTCTGGTGGTCGAGGCTGCTAATCACAGAGCCAAACAATCTCAACACAGATCTCCACCACAGGAGAGGGACTCCAGATGGTTCGACCTCCTCGGCCACAAGGTTTATATCTCTCCACTATGCAAATCTACATTGCTGACTCCAGAGTCACCCTATGCTCTCCTTGACAGCTACAATTTTGACATCTATGCCAAACATTTTGATTTTGCCTCTTCTCTCCATAAAGACCAGAGACCTGATTTCAAATCTCTCCTCATAGAGGGACCGTTAGGCTCCAGAATGGCCCTGTAGTCGTCACTGGACATGGCTGAGATGGCAGCCTGAACAATGGCCTCCACAATAGTTATGTGCAGGGTATCATGGCTTCCCTCTTCATGCATCCCAAAGATTTACAAATTAAAGTAAAGGACTTGCCTTTCAACGAGGAAAAACTTTTCTCCAAGACTGATGAAGTCCTCCACACTATGAAGGACTCCAGGGTCACCTTATCCATGCCAGGGAAATACCTGCCCCCCTCCAAGAGGAAGAGATATCAGTCATACCAGCACTCTCTCTCCTAACATTATGGCCACCAGCAATCTAGGCCCTATGATACGATGAGGAATCACAACAGATAGACTAGGCATAAACCAACCAAGATCAAGCTCCACCCCAATTATTGGTCACCAAACCTCAATTTTGAAGGCTTGGTTGAGGATTTGGGACACCGCTCCTTACCAGCACCCACCTACCCATTTGGTCATCACCTCAAGCAACTCCTGTATGCTTGGCAATACATCATGCAAGATTGTTAGAGCTCTCTTGGACTCAACTATTGCCAGGACCTCTGTCCTAACTGCCAGATTCCTCACCATCATGTGCCACGTGATAGGAGACAGAATGTGCTTCCAACTTCTTGGCCACACAGCTGCCACCACCTACTACATGGTATACACGCCAGGCTCCCCATGCAATATCTACTGGGGGTGGTTCAGCTCAGTATATAATCTAGCCAAGCACAATCTTTGCATGATGGTAGCTGCCCTCAAATGTTTTAAACTCCACACAATGGTGGATGAAAAAGGAAAATGGGTGGGTGTCCCCTTTTACCAACACCCTTCCTGCCCCCCCCCCCATGTTGTTCATCACAGACACTTCACTCATTGATTGGGAAGCACATCTATCTAAACTGCTCCACCGCAGAGGGCTCATGGCAGTTGGGTACATGTGCCTTCACTTCTTCCTTCTCATAAGGCACAAGATGATTTGCGTCTTGACAGACAGTACAGCATGCACTTTTTACATCAACAGACAAGGGGAACGCCCTAACACTCCCTATGGATAGGGGTCATCAAACTATGTAACTGCTGTGTTCAACATTGCATAGACATTTCAGCCGCCTGCCTCCCCAGCTATCAGAACATTACTGCTAACATTCTCAGCAGACATTTTTCACACAACCATGAATGGGAACTCAACCCCCCAGTGGCACAACACCTGGTCGCTCCCTGGGGTCCATTAATCATAGACCTGTTTGCCATACTGCTGGAGGGCTGCATCCTTAGGGGACACATTCCTCATCCCATGGCAAGAGATGCTCATGTTAGGGATGTAATAGTGTAATTGATTAACCGATAAGCAAAAGTTTATAAGTTAATGCTATAGACTACACACATTTCCCCCCACACTGCGCCAGTAATTTTTTTAGCAGGCTGGTCAGCAGCCCGGTCAGCAGCCCTGCTCAGTCCTGGCTCATGCTGGGTCTGGGACCTACACCCACTGCAGCTCTGCATTTAAAGTGTATTAGGAGTCAGGTGGGCAGGCTGCCCTGCTCAGTTCTGACTCACACTGGGTCCAGGAGCTCAGCCTCCCACCCCATCCCCAGACAGGGCTGCTACCATCCCATGCTGCTGCCTCTGTATCAGAGACAGCAGCGCGGGGTGACAGGCAGCCGGCCCACGAGGGGAGATGGTTTTTAAACTGGCTCCCTTCATGGACCAGCTCCCACCTGACACTCCATGCTGCTGCCTCTGATACAGGGGCTAATGCCCTATCCCCAAGTTCACAGGAGATTCCACCCCACCTCCCTACCTTCAACAGGTGCCTTATCCTGCTTTCCAAATGCTGGAGCCAGCTCCATCCCAGGGGCAGCCTGTGTTGGCTGATACAGAGGCAGCAGCACAGAGTGGCAGGGGATTCCTCAGGAGTGGGTCTAGAGCACAGTGGCTGCTTGCCCCACTCCTGGGGACTATAGAATAGTCGACTAACTGATAATTCATGAGGTTAATCGACTATTCAATTAACCGATACTTAACATCCCTAGCTCATGTATGCTTATGCACCAACTCCACTTCTTCAGAGAGTTGCCAACAAATCAGAGATGATAAAAGTCAATATCATACTAATTGCTCCAGCATAGCCCAAATAGATGTGGTATCCCTACCTGCTGCAGATGTTGATCTAGCCCAGCAGTGGGCAATAATGGGCCCACAGATTGGAGGTGGTCCACCAGGGTTAGCACCTGGCAAGCTGCTACTGCTGTTATTTACCTGTACCTCTGCAAGTACAGGTGCTTGCAGCTCCCACTAGTCACAGACGACCATTTCCAGCCAATGGCAGCTGCACAAAATGGAGTCCCAGACTTTTCTTGTCCATTGCTGACTAATCCAAAGATTAAATAAGGTAAAGTAAAAAGGGCTAATCCAGAATAATCAGGAACTTGTGAAAATCAATTAAGGGAGACCGGCCACTTGAGGCAATCAGTTAAGGCAATTGAGACACCTGAAGTCAATCAGGAACTTTCTAAAACCAATTAAGACAGGCTGATCAGGGTACCTGGAGTCAATTAGGAAACAGTTATTTCTCGTTAAAAAGACTTCCTTTCTGTTAGCTCACTGTTAGTAAGGAGCTGGGGTAAGAAGTTGCTGTGGAAGGTCTGGGCAGTACAAACACTATCAGGTACCAGAAGGACAAGCTTGCAGTAAGAGAGATGCTGGGAGGACCATGGGGAAGTAGCTCAGGGAATCATAGCTATCACATAAATGAAACTGGGGACGTTATGGACAGCTGCTATCTCAGGGTCTCTGGGCTGGAACCCAATTTGAGGGAGGACCTGGGTTTCCCGGACTGCCTGTTCACCATGGGAGAGTTGATCTCGACAGTGGGATGTGCCATAGAAGGACTAATTTGGAAAATTATGTGGCCTGTCCCCGTACCACACAGATGGGCAGTAGAGACAATGTTCTCCTCTCTTTTTCACATACTGACCAAAGATGAGGGTGGCTAAATAAATGGCAAGTTTGTGCCTCAGGGAAGGGGTCTAAACCGAGGGGTGCCATGAGCCTCTGAAGCGAGCAGTGCCTGAAAGTGTGGGACCCACCAAAGCAGAGAAGGAGCTTTGTCACAGTACCTATTGTTACCCAGGCTATGAAAGATTCAAAATGGAGTCTGCTGGGTTCCATCTTCCCCACTAGCTTCTTCCTGCCAAAACCACATGGAAGGATGCTTTGCACTCCACCCTCTAGCCTGTGCACACGGCTCTAGGCCTGTGCACCCCTCCCTAACACCATGCATGCGCATCCCAGTTATGCACTCGACCCTCTTTCCTTGTGCACACTGCCCAATTACTCTGCACCCCATACGCTAACCCAGTTTCCTGCCTTGACATCTTTATAAACCCCTCTCTGAGGAGAATTCGGGTTGCTTGGTTCTCCTTCGTCCGTCTGTGTGCGTCGTCGTCTACCCTGAGGAGCCCATTCATCAATTCCTGTGTGACCTGATCGGGACTGCCCAGATCCAGTGGTGCTACTTCAAGGGGTGAGGGAAGCCTCCTCCTATCCAGTACTTTGGGATTTTGGGACTATTATCACGGGTCCTGCTTGTGAACGGACATTCAGACAAGGACTGGTGTCTACGGCTTCTAAGCATCAGTTCATATGGAAGGCAAGGATCCAGACTGCTCTGGAACCCGGATCATCAACATCACCATCGAGGGATCTCCCTGCTGTCCTCCCTCACGGCTTCAAATTAGCCATGAGGTAGAAGGTCGCAGGCATCTATCGCCACCTTCGAACCTTTTGTAAAGTATAATCCTTCTATATACGGGATCTTTCCTATCTCCTCCTTCTTCCGGGTTAGGGTGGGACATTTACTGTTGTTTTGTTGGTTGATACGTGTTCTCATTCTTAAAAACATATGGTTTGGCCCTAAATTTCGTCTCAGACCTGATTTGTGACTAGTTGTTCACCGGTGATAGATATGGGTACCAGGTCGAATCTGGCTTCTGTGGGAAAGGCAGCATTAGGCTTTAATTAATTGCCCACAGCAATTGTTTACCTCAGCCTTCCAGGTAACAGTTTGGCGACCGCGGCAGGACCTGGTGAGAACAAGTTTAGTTCTTGTCAGGCCCTGGGCCCACCCCCACTTATAGGGGTGGTGCATGAACACACATCAGCAACCGGATAACGGTGTACGGTCCAGTGACTCGGGGAGGGAATCGGGGCAGGCCGCGGCCTACTCCCACCTTGCTGCTTTGTGGATACATTCCCCGGGAGCCCTATCCTTTTCCCATTTGGTTTGTCAAGGTGATCTTGTGGCAAGACAGAGTGAGGACGCTCCTCTGTAGCCCAAATCATTACACAGCAGCAGGTTCCCGGCCTGGCTGGCTGCGGGCAAGGCCCTACCCTCAGAGCAGTTAGTCGAAGCAGGCTGTGGCCTACTTTCAGGTTTTAAAACCCCTTTCGCCGTTCGCCGCTTGCCGCTTTTGCAGACAGCTAATTTGTACTGCTCCACACCGTCTCTGTTTTGTGTTTTGCGTTCGGTTTCTTTTAGTGAGACACCACTGGCAGGCTTTGGACATCAAGCCTAGCCATAACCTGGTGACACAGATTTCTTTAGCGGGGCTGGATAAGCAGCCTGTATAGCAAGATGACTACGCCCCGGCTGTTTGACAACGATGGCTGGAGACCCGCGCATAATAAACTGTTGTTGGAGTTTGCTGTCAATAGTTATGGGAAGGGAACTAATCCCTGGGTTGAAGGTTCTTTTAAGGGAGAAGACTCCCTGGGTAAGTTTACAAGTTTGTGGGAGAAGTATATGGGGGCCAAGCCCCAACCAAAGAGAAAACACCAAAAACGGGCACTATTGTATGGGCTAGCCATGACCAGCAGAGAGCTAGCCTCTCAATTAAAATTGTTAAAATCAAAGTATGATGAGAAGGTGTGTCATTTAACTGAGGTGGAAAACCAACTGATAAAAAGGGTAGTTGAAATGGAGGCCAAAGACTCTCAGGTCCAGGGTCTAAATGGTGGAAAGTAAAATAGAGGACTTGTGTGAAAAGAAGAATAAGGCGGAAGAAGCAGTTTTAGAACAAACTGAGCAGCTTAATGACACCCAAGCCGTCGTAAGACAGCTTCTTAAAGAAGCCAGTACCATTCATGCTGCAGAGGATCACTCCCAATGTCAACAGGAGATTGGTAAGCTGCGATAGCAGCTTGGGATGGCCAAAGGGGTGGTTGCGGCTATTCAGCCCCGATACCATCAAGTGGATTGGCTGGGGGAAGGTGAATTTGATCCCTGCCTCCCCTCGGCTCCCCCTCCCCTGTATCCAAGAGGGGAAGAAAAGGTGGACTCCATGGCAATGGCACCCATCACTACCACTCGGGTGCAATATCCTGGGCAACCATACGCAGTGATAAAGCAAGAATAGAGAGTCCTTACCCCTGAACAAGCTCAGGCTCGGGGAAAGAGCATGGGCCCCTGTAACAAGGAAAGGGTGTTAGACTGGATAGCCAGAATATGTGCAACCCTGAATCTTAACCCTGAACACATTGGGGTATTATTGAAAGAATGTATGCTGGTGGAAGACTATCTTGCTATGCCATGTATGGTGATAAATAACCCCAACATAGAATCTAGTGAGTTATATAAAGCTGTGTATAAAATGTACTTTCCCCAGGAAGACATTGTAGGGAAAATATATTCCGATCAACAGAAAGAGGGTGAGAAACCTGATGTATACGTTATGAGAAAGAAAACATTATTTTGGTTAGTAGGACTGGGGAATCAGAGAGGTGATATGGTGGAATGTGACACTCCCCAATTTAGGAAAATATGCTATCAGGGTTTGCTTCCTGCTCTAAAATTGGCTTTAGGGGCTTATGATCATGCAAACACCCCACTCCCTATATTAGAGGACAAGCTGAGAGAAATCTTTGACCTTCAGCAATTGGCAACTGTAGGGTATAAACAGCAACCCAGAAAGATTTCTGCTCTACAAGGAAAGATTCAAACTGAGAGAAAAGAAATGAAATCTAACAAATCTGGTTTTCCCCCTTGGGTGCTTTGGGGCAAAAGGGAAGATATCTTTGTGACCAGAAAGGTTTTAGCCCAGAGACTATCCAAGTATATACCTTGGGAGAAAGTAAAAGCCATGAACACGGACTCAATTTTTAACGAATTGATATATTGGGAAGGAAAAGCAAGAGCAGCCGCAGCAGCTGAGACACCATCTTGCGCAAAGATTACGGACTGTACGGCACCGCCATCTTGTCACAACCCTGAGTGCCGCCATTTTGATAACCCAAGATGCTGCCATTTTGAGGAGCGTGGGAACCAGGACCGCCATTTTGAGGAGCGTGGGACCCATCCGGATCGTGGGAACCAGGATTTACAATGAGGATGCCAAGCTTCCCAGCCCCTGAATATGGAACGAATTACACCTCTTACGTTTGATTTATATGGAAGACCTGTTGTGAATATCATCTATGAAGGGAAGTTTGGAGTCATCAACCAAAGGGCATTAGTGGATACAGGGGCCTCCACTAGCCTCATTTGTGCGAAACAATCACCTGCTATCAAGACCGCATCCATGGATTACGTTAGAACCCTGCAATCATATAATGGGAAAACATCTCTTGTGCTGTTTATCACCAATGTCAAATGCCAGCTGGGAACCTTGCGAATCACAAATCCTATGGGGATACAAGAACTTGATTGCACTGGAATCATTGGCATGGATTTAATCAGGAAATACGGACTTCTTATTGATTTACCCAATCAATGTATATATCAGTCTAACGAAATGAATGATGTGGGAACTATTATATCACCTTCCCACCGACTGGGTTCCATAAAAGCCTACCAAGACATGCCACTACTCACCTGAGAGCCAGCAGTGCAAGAAGTAGTAGACCGCCATCGGGAAGTTTTTGCGCCACATAAACTTAGTTGTGGTAAACTACAACAGACTATCATGGTGCATGGACCAGACCCAAAGCCACTACGACAATACAGATTCCCCAGTGGGGCTCAAGAAGGGATAAAAGACACCATCCAAGCCCTGTTAACCCAAGGAGTGATTGTAAAATGTGACAGCCCGTGCAACTCCCCTATCTGGCCTGTCCGGAAGGCTGACAGCACATCATGGAAACTTACTGAGGATTATAGGGAACTAAATAAAGTAACTCCTAAAATGACACCGGTAGTTGCCAAATACCCCGAGATCATAGCTCAGATCGCCAGTGGAGCAAGATGGTTTATGGTGATTGACATCTCCAACGCTCTCTTTTCTATACCCCTGCATCCGGACTCTTGGTATAAATTTGCCTTTACGTACTCAAACCAACAATTTACGTTCACCAGAGTACCTCAGGGATTCCATAATGCCCCTACCATCTGCCATTGAATTGTGTCTAATTTGTGGAAAGATTGCCAGTATGCCAAGCACATAATTAGTTATGTGGACGATATTCTAATTGCCACACCTGATCGTGAGACACATTTAAAGGTTTTAAATGAAGTCTTGGAAACCCTGAAAAAGGCTGGGTTTTTAATTAATCCATCAAAGGCCCAACTAGTAAAAACTAAAGTTACTTATCTGGGAATGGAATTGGGCAAAGAAGGGAGAAAGCCAGACCAAGAACAGATTAAGATGATTGCCAACCTTGCCGCCCCCACTGATGCCCATTCTTTGAGGATGTTCCTGGGACTTTTGGGATTCAGCAGAGATTTTATCGAAGATTTTGGGGTGAAAGCGAAACCTTAATATAAATTGTTAAAAAAGAACCAAACCTGGCAATGGGGTCCACTCCAACAAGAAGCGTTTAAACAACTGAAACAAGCACTGATGCAAGCTCCGGCACTAGCCTACCCAGACCCAACAAAAGAATTCCATATACAGTTATCCACGGGTAAGGAAGCAATCGGTGCTGTCTTGATGCAAATGAAAGGAACAACATTGAAGCATATTGCATATGGATCCCGAACGTTGTCAGACGTGGAGCAACAATACTCCAGTTGCGAGAAAGAGGTACTGGCCCTAGTATGGGCCCTACAACACTGGGAATACCTCATTGGGATGGCCCCCATCATCTTAAAAACATGTCATACACCAGTGCGATATATCATCTCCGGCAGGGCGAACAACGGACGTGTGAGCCATCCTCACATCCCACAATGGACTCTAACCCTCATGAACCACCCTGTTACCATGGAACCAGCTAAATCCCCGAACATTATTCCAGCATTACTATGTCAACCCATTGAAAATACGGGATTAAGGGCCATGAGTGTCCGATGCCCGATATTCGGCCTCCAGGGATAATCTCTCGCTTTCTCCTGATAGAATGCTACAAATCAATCAAAGAACGTACCCCTAAACATATGTGGGTAGTCGATGGCAGTTGTCATCGGAAAGAAGGAAAATTGATGACTGGAGCTGCGGCTTTACACATGCAGTCACAAAAAGAGATACTGCAACCCATAAATATCATGTCGGCACAGGCTGCAGAAATCGTGGCAGTGATATTGGCATTGGAAAACAGCGATCCTAATGAAGACATCACCATTTGCACGGATTCAGAATGGATACTGTGAGTGTTGATTGATTGGATGGTGGTGTGGAAAGAACGACGTATGTGCACCACAAACAATAAACCAGTGGCACACACATCCTTGCTTAATTATGCATGGAACCTGGCAAAATCTCGAATGGGAAAAACCTATTTGTTTAAAGTGAAAGCTCATCGGAAAAATCAAGCCGAGATTTCCAATATTAACAATTATGTAGACCAGTTGGCAAAAAGAGTAGCCACCTTACCTCTCGACCAATCGTGGGAAATAGTACCGGAAGAAGTGATCAATGTGATAAAACCCAAAGACAATCAAGACAATACCAACACTTTGGATTTAATTAAAATGCAAACTTTGGATCAGGAAATAACCACACTAATCAAAGATGGAAAATATAAGAATTACCGTATTTTCGCCCATCCGTGTGGTGTAATACTGGCACAGAAACAAGAAGAGGCTAGTAATAAAGAAGGAATTCCAGTGGTGGTAATGCCAACTGTTTTGAGACAGGAATTAATTGCCCTGTCCCACGCACAAGGTCATTTCGGGCTGGAGAAAACTTAGACAGACTATTAGCGTAGCCTGGTGGCCACACATCCAATCCGACATAGAACATTTCATTCAGAACTGTCTTCGCTGTGCGCAGAACAATCCCAAGAATGACAGGCATTGCAAGCCCATAAGACACCAGCCTGTGAATGGCCCCTGGTACAGATTACAAATAGACTTTATTGGGCCGCTCCTAAGGACTGCCAAGCGAAACCTGTATTGTTTGGTCATAGTGGACCCTTTCACTAAGTGGATCGAGGCCATACCAACCAGAAATTGTACGGCCAAAACAACAGCCAGGGTACTATTAAATGAAGTTTTCGCACATTTTGGATTGCCAACTGAGATTGATAGCGACCAGGGAATACATTTCACTGGCGATGTAACCCAACATCTGTGCACGGCCTTAGGAATAAAACAACAATTGCACATTCCAGGTCACCCCCAGTCCTTGGGACTAGTGGAAAGATCGAATAGGACACTTAAGATGGCGCTGCGAACAGTGATTGACTCGTCTGGGAAACGATGGGACAAACACCTCCCAATGATCCTCATGGCCATAAGATCTACTTTATAAACCCTCTCTGAGGAGAACTCGGGTTGCTTCTGTATACGGGATCTTTCCTATCTCCTCCTTCTTCCGGGTTAGGGTGGGACATTTACTGTTGTTTTGTTGGTTGATACGTGTTCTCATTCTTAAAAATATACGGTTTGGCCCTACATTTTGTCTCAGACCTGATTTGTGACTAGTTGTTCACCGGTGATAGATACAGGTACCAGGTCGAATCTGGCTTCTGTGGGGAAGGCAGCATTAGGCTTTAATTAATTGCCCATAGCAATTGTTTACCTCAGCCTTCCAGGTAACACTATAAACAATATATGTAAAACAGCCACGTGGGCATCACATCATATGTTTGCCAAATACTATGAACCTTTCCCAGAGGCCACAACTGACACTCTAGTAGGCTGCATCATACTATTCGCTGCTACCAATTACACAATTCCAAAGTCTCCCCAACCACAGAGTGGAGCACCTACAAGGACAGCACTCAAAGAAGAGTGTTATTTGGTGCATTCAGGGATTTCCCTCCACCCCCCCCATGAGGGTGTATACCCCCCCTGAATTTCCCAACCCCCCCCCCAGTTTTGTGAACTAGTTACATGCCAATTTAGTGATTGTTTGGAAATCTGAATTGAAATTGAAACATTAATACACACTTTAAAAGCATAAACAATGTATGATAAGATATGTGTATCTGAAAAAGTATAATAGATTTGAAAAGTATGAACATAGACTAGCTTCCTTATACAGCTGTTGTTTTTTATGACAATGTCAGTGCATTCATTTTGGTGATGTTGGCCAACCTAATAATTTCAAATTATGATTAGTAAGCAAAGTCAAAATGAGCTCTCCTTGATAGCTAGTGATGAGCTGGGGGCTGGGGGGAAAGGCTTCAGGACCAGATTGTATTTACATTCACACCTAATCTACCTAGGTATCCAGCAAACAGAGCTGTGTTGCCCAAGTGATAGATTTTGGCTGGGGTTAGGTTACAAATCACTTGAATGCGGGGGGGGGGGGGGAAATGAAATGTTGTTGTTCTTATTGTATGAATAAAGGCCAGTAGAACTGTACTTTATCTGTACTGATTGAGGGAATCAAGAGAAAGGGTGGGGACAGGTGTTTTGCTTGATGGTCAGGGCCACCCGGGGGGGGGGCAAGTGGGGCAATTTGCCCCAGGCCTCAGGCCCCACAGGGGCCCCCACGAGAATGTCTGAGGTCTGAGATAGTGAGTGCCAGGAAGGGGCCCCCGAAATTATTTTGCCCCAGGCCTCCTGAATCCTCTGGGCGGCCCTGTTGAGGGTCTGTCTGAGTCACAAGTACTATTTGACCTGCCCCTCTCCACTGTTTAAAGACACAGCTGATTAGGCTCCATATATAGTCTTTTGTTTTGTTAAGTGACCACTACAGCTGAAATCAGTGATAATGAAGTGCTTAGTCCTGCTGTGGGAACAGTGTTTCTGTGGGTACAGTGTTTTTGTGTAAGAGACAGCCCAGACTGCACTAGCAGCGAGGTTCCCCCACTGAGAGCTCAGCTGAAATCACTGAGAGCTGGGTGGAACCTCAAGAGACCAACTTGCAGAGGTCACAGTGGCAGGTGGCAGCAGAAGGTGATGGCACAGGGCCATTGGCAACAGAGTGATGGAGTGAACAGTGGCACAATGAACAACAGTGGCCAGAGCGAACAGTGAGCAGCTGGAGGAACAAGCAAGGTGCCTTTTTGCCCCCACCTGGGAGGTGTACTCACATGAAAGCACCTCTGAACTCTGAGTCTCCACTGACCAAGGACAACACTGGTGAGTGGGGTGGGGTGGAGGGAAAAATGAGGGGCACGTTAAATAAACATTTGTTTGCTGGACTATATATTAGTCACTTTGCTCCAGAATACTAGATTTGTAACTGGGAATGGAAACTTATATAAATGTGTTTCCAAGTAGGCCAAGATTTTTAAAATGCATTATTTGCCAAGGTTGTTATCTCACACCGTTGCTATCTTGAGAGGTCATTATGTTGGAGAGTTTCTCTACTAAACATTTTTATTATTATAATTAATTTTTACATAAGAATGGCCATACTGGGTCAGACCAGTGGTCCATATAGCCCGGTATCCTGTCTTCCGACACTGGTCAAGGCCAGGTGCTTCAGAGGGAATGAACAGAGCAGGTAATCAAGTGATCCATCCCCTGTTGCCCATGGGTATCAAGTATTAAGTCATTGTGTATGTTATCTTGATGTCAGTGGTAGGCCAGTAGATGCATTTCTAGATGTTAAAATTATAGAAAACACATCGGCTGCATCTGTGACAACTCACATCTTAGAAGAGTTAAATGCTTGTCAATTGGACCCCAAACAGATGGTTGCTTGTTCATTTGATGGAGCTGAAAACTTCTCTGGAAGACATGGTGGAATACAAGCTTTGCTCAGAGAAAAGTGTAACCCTAATCTCTCCTATACACACTGCAGAGGCCATTTACTCCAACTAGCACTAGTACGAGCTGCAGAATCTTCAAAAGACATTAAAAAAAGCTATAAATTTAATGTCTTCATTATATTCTTTTTCCAGCAAGAGTCCAAAAAGACTGAATATCTTGAAAAATATAGAAGATACACTGGGACTGAAGTTCAAATTAGTCCAACTTGGGAAAACCCTCTGGCTTTCTCATGAGCGATCCTTGGCTGTTGTCTTAAAATTACTCCAGCCGTTATTACTGGCTTTGGAAAGTATCTACCAAGATGGGATGGATCTAAGTAGTGAGGCTGGTGGATTACTTTTGCTACTACGTTCAGAGAAGACTATTGCCATTCCCTGTCTCGTAAATCTACTGTTGAAACCACTTGAGTCATTAAACAATGCCATCCAGGCATCTGCTGCAACAGTAGTAGATCTTTGTTCAGCAATAGAAGCTACATTTGGATCAATCAGAGAGCTATCCATTGAAAAAGTACTGGAAGAAGCAAAGATTTCAGTCCAGAAGTTGACTAATGAAGGCATTTATATTGAATCCTTAAGTGAAGAGGACAAGAAGTGTTTAAGACAACTGAAAAAGTATACAGAGTTGATTCTTAAAAATCTACTACAGCGACTTCTAGATTCTACTCAACCTCTACGTAGCTTTTACAGATGCCTGTCCTATAAAACATAGACAGTTGAGTGGAGTGAGGCACTACCAGCAATGGGGCTGCCATGTGCTCAGGACAGAATAGAGAATTTGAACACAGAGTAGAATATCATACGTCAAATGAATGAAGATTTGACTTCAACTTCTTTTTTTTTCATCACTAGTGGCTCGACCGGATCTTTGTGCTATGTTTCCTGGGATGAAAGAAGTAGGAATTCATCTCTTGCTACTCCCAGTCACAACAGCTACAGTTGAGCGTTCTTTTTCATCATTGAATAGAATTCTGTGTTCTGAAAGAAGTCGCCTTCTGCCTGATCATGTGAATGAACTAATGAGCATATCAACTGAAGGAATGGATGTACCGGACACACGAGAAGCCACCGAAGATGAACACATTGTATTCAAGAAGTTCATTAACAGAGTTGTGCAAAATTGTAACAAGAAACCAAGAAGGATGTAGACGTAGTGCTTCATAGAAGGCTTGAGTAGCCAACTTTGTGTGATTTTAAAACATGAGTTAAATCTAATAAAATGGTCATGAAACATTTTTCAGTTTTTACTATGGTGTCATACAGCCCACCTTCACCCTCATCGGCCCTGACACTCCCCCTGTAAATTCGAATGCCCCCCCTAATTTCAATTCCTGGGGAAAACACTGGGTGCAGTAATTGAGGTTCTTTGAGATGTATTAGAGAGATAAATAGTTAACTAGTTAAGCCTCACCGTTAACTTATCCACACTCCAATTTAGGGTGTCAAATTATGCGGCATCACTTGCTAAATATTACCACAGAAATTATGGTAAATGTATGGATTTTATTAATCATAGAATCATAGAATACAAGAACTAGAAGGAACCTTGAGAGATCATCAAGTCCAGTCCCCTGCCCTCATGGCAGGACAAGCATGGTCTATATCATCCCTGATAGATGCCTATCTAACCTGCTCTTAAATATCTCCAGTGATGGAGTTTCCACAACCTCCCTAGACAATTTATTCCAGTGTTTAACCACCCTGACAGGAAGTTTTTCCTAATGTCCAACCTAAATCTCCCTGGCTGCAGTTTCAGCCCATTGCTTCTTGTCCTATCATCAGAGGCCAAGGAGAACAATTTTCCTCCCTATGACACCCTTTTAGATAGCAGTTTTCAGGTATCATGTCCCCTCTCAGTCTTCTCTTTTCCAAACTAAACAAGCCCAATTCCTTCAGCCTTGCCTCATAGCTTATGTTTTCTAGACCTTTAATCATTTTTGTTGCTCTTCTCTTAACCTTCTCCAGTTTCTCCACATCTTTCTTGATATTCCTGAAGAAAAGAAATAATTTAAGTGTGGGTCTCCGTTTATCTTAGGGCTAGTATCAGTACTCAAATCCTCCTAGTAGGCCAAGTAGGTACCCTCTGTGGCAGGGCTTCAGGGGAGGAGGAGGGCTGGGGCATGGTGGATGACCCCACTCTTTCTGGTGCACCCAGGGCTCTGGCTGGGAACTGAGCTGAGGTGTTGGGGCTTAACTCCTGCCCTTTTGCTTATCCACCTGAAGTTGGGGCCCACCGGAGTGATTTCTTCTTGCTATGCCACTGGGTTGTAACCTTTATGCATAAGGGTAGGTGTGAGAATAAATTAGATCCCCCAACATAAATATCATCCACAGATAACCACTTGTGGAGAAATCCACACCTCTCAGCAGTCCCCTTGATAGGGTTGCCAGATGGCTTAACGAAAAATACCTAACACGCCCCCCTCCCCAAAAAAACCCACATGCCAGGAAAAAATTCTGTTAAACAAAATAAAACAAAAGGTTGCTGCACCTTTAAATTCTCACGCTCCTCGCTCCCCTTGCCCTTGCCAGACACAGCAGGGGAAAAATGTCCCCGCTGGCCTTACATCTGAGGGAAACAGAAAATACTGAACATTTTACATGTCGGTATTTTTTTTTTTTTAACCCAGACAGAAGGTGCAATTAGTGAACTGTCTGGGTGACAACCGGACACCTGGCAACCCTACCGATGAGGCTATGATTATGAAAACATTGCTGGACATTTTATGTTTTTTCTACATTTTGCTTTACGAATCCGCAAGCGGTGCTGATTATCTATGTAATGAGCTATTTAAAACTGAGAAGACTTGGTAGCTTGTGAACGCTCGGGGGACTCCTCATCCCTGAAGGCGCGGCCGGGTGCGTAATCCCACGCAAGCGAGACAAACAGGTCCATGCCACGGCTGCATTGCTTTGCTTCCTCTGCCACTGGGCTCTGGCTGCGCCAGCCATTACCCCACCTCAGAGAAACGAGGGCGGGGAGGACCCCTTCAGCCAGGGGGCTGCTGGGGAGCGCGAGGTAAACGGCACCCAGGCGACAGGCAGTGCGGCAAACACGCGGTGCAAGGGCCGAGCGGGACGCGTCCCCGGCCGTGCACACAGCGAAGGCGGCTTGAGGGCGCAAAGAACGTGCGAGAACGAGACCCCAGCGCGGCTCCAGCCAGGGGGCAAACCTCGCGAGACGCGGCTCGGCGCTGGTGCAGGGGGAGGGAGGCTGGCTGCGCGGGCGCTGGTCTCGCGAGGTGTCGCTGCGCCGGGCGGTGTCGGTTGCATGAGGTCGGAGCGGGAGGCCGGGCCGGGGCTGGCGCGCGGGGGCGGGCGGGAGAAGCGGCCCATGGAGACCCCGCTCCGGCGGGAGTCCCCGCGCCGGGAGCCCGAGACGCCCCCGCCGGCCCCGGGGCCGCCGCACCCGGGCCTGGGCCGGCAGCGGGAGGAGAAGAGAGCAGCGCTGAGCAAGGTGAGCGGCCGGCGCGTCAGCACCAGGGACAGCGCGCGCCGGGGCGGGGGCGGCCCCAGGGGGGCTTGCCTGGGGGAGGGGCGGGAGGTTTGTCTGAGGGGACGGAGAGGAGGGCGGGGAATTTGTCCCTGGGAACGAAGAGTGGGGCTCGGCGGGGCGGGGGGGGGGCAGTGAAGGGGGTTTTACCTGGGGGAGGAGAGCAGAGAAGGGAGGGGGAGGGACAGGGACAGGGATTTGGGGCGGTGCAGTGGGAGCGCGCCACAGTCAGTGTTTGGGGACTCGGTTTTATATCCCAGGGACTTAACACGCTGTTTAGTAGGCAGTATGGTTTGCCGGGCGTTGGAGCTCCCTGCCTCAATTTGCCCATCTCCAGAACAAGAATAAGGATATTTATCCATTCTCGGAAGATGATGTGAATTATAAGAAATTATTACTGCAACTCTGCTTGCCTTACAGTCTGCGAGTTAAAAATCAAGGATGACAAATGCTGTGGCAGAGGACTAGGGAATTTGCCTATGCAGAGGTGCTTGCAAAGCACCACAACATGAACTTTGCCTTTTTATATATATATAAAACATCTTTCATCTAAGCATTTTACAAGCAATTCTCACAAAAGTCATTCCATATTGGGAAACTGAGGCCCAGAAAGGCAGTGTGACTTGCTTAAAGTGAGAGCTGGGAGCAACACAGAAATGCTGACCTGCATTTCTCTACTCTACCATTTGACAGCTCTCCAGCCACGTGTTTTTCATGCAAACTGTGTTCCTAACTATTTTATGGAATTAAATGATGCCAGACAGTAGGCCACATATGAATGTATTTATTTTATTCTTTCAACAAAATGGAGAAAGTTACTTCATGTTAAATAGTTTTATAAAGAGAGAATGTATTTTGTGTATTTAGTCATTTAATTTAATCTTACATAATTTTAACATTTTTATATGCAGTTTAACTATAGTTGCTTCTAAACTCTCTGTTAAAAGATTTGTTATCCTGTAATTATATTTCATGTGTTAGCTATCATTCCCTCATCTGTATGACAGAAACTGTGTCCCAGTCCCGGACTACAGGTTGCACCTCTATAAACTGAAACTCTCTGGTCTGGCAATATCCGTGGTCCGGAGTCCCAGTGTGAGGTGGGGGTGGGGACCAGGAGCCCTGCAATGTGCAGGGAGGGGCGGGGAGGGAGGAGAAGTGCACAGCTCAGCTAGCTGTGGACCTCCGGGAACTGGCACATAGCTCAGCTGATCAGCGGGAGAGATAGGGAGTGAGAAGTTGGTGGGGAGGGAGGGAAGACAGGGCAGGAGGTGGAGCTGGCAGCAGGGGGACCAGAAATGATCTCCCCTGGTGCGGCAAAATCCCTCATCTGGGACCAGTCAGGTTTCCAGGTTGCCGGACAAGGGAGGTCCAGGCTGTGTTTGGTAAGATTGTATCCCTTAGTTCTAGGGAGTTTTTTCAGAAAGATGCAATATAATTTGTTTACTATTTTGACAACATTTAAATATTAAATTAGTAAAAAAAATAATCTTAATTTTTAACTATGTTGCTTTACAGGTAGTCATTCGCCGGCTTCCTCCTTGTCTAACCAAGGAGCAACTAGAAGAGCAGCTACATCCACTACCTGCACATGATTATTTTGAATTTTGTACTGCTGATCCCAGGTGAGGAGGTGCTGTTTATCTGCACTAAGAAGGAAAGAGGTACTTTCTATGGGTTTGTAAGCAACCTACCTCACTAAGATACATTGGGCATAGTCGCATAACAAATTTATATTAGGGATGTAAGCGACTAGTCAACTACCTGATAAGCAAATGCTTATCAGGTAGTTGAGTAGGAAGTCAACGAGTCGCTTCTCCTCCACTCCCTTGCTGCCTCTATAAGAGAGAGGCAGCAAGGTGGGGAGCACAAGCTGGTGCTAGGGGGAGCCGGCTTACAAGCCGGTCCCTCCACCCCTACACACACACAACACCGTCTCATAAGAACAGCCATACTGGGTCAGACCAAAGGTCCATCTAGCCTAGTATCCTGTCTGCTGACAGTGGCCAGTACCAGGTGCCCCAGAGGGGGTAGACTGTAGACAGTGATCAAGCCTGCCATCCTTCTCCAGCCTTTGACAAACAGAGGCCAGGGACATCATTCCTTATGCTCTGGCTAACAGCCCTTTATGGACCTAATCTCCATGAATTTATCTAGCTCTTTTTTAAACTCTGTTATAGTCCTAGCCTTCACAGCCTCCTCTGGCAAGGAGTTCCACAGGTTGATTGTGTGCTGTGTGAAAAAGAACTTTCTTTTATTAGTTTTAAATCTGCTACCCATTAATTTCATTTGGGGTGTGGCTAGACTTCCCCTGCATCTAGACTGCTGCTGCGTTCTTTCAAAATTAAATCAAAAGAACGCAGCAGTTTTTTCGACCACCGTAAACCTATTTTACGAGGAAGAACACCTTTTTTCAAAAGTGCTCTTTCGAAAAAAGGCATTCTTGAATGCAAACAGGGCTTTTTCGAAAGAAGTGGTTGCAGTCTAGATGCTCTCTTTTGAAAGAGGCTTTTTCGAAAGGTTCTTTCGAAAAAGCCTCTTTCAGAAGAGGCTTGTAGTCTAGACGTAGCCTGGGTGTTCTCTAGTTTTTATATTATGGGAACAAGTAAATAACTTTTCTTTATTCACTGTCTCTACACCACTCATGATTTTATATACATCTATCATATCCCCCCTCAGTCTCCTCTTTTCTAAACTGAAAAGTCCCAGTCTCTTTAGCCTCTCCTCATATGGGATCCGTTCCAAACCCCTAATCATTTTAGTTGCTCTTTTCTGAACTTTTTCTAATGCCAAAATATCTTTTTTGAGGTGAGGAGACCACATCTGTACGCAGTATTCAAGATGCGGGTGCACTATAATTTTATATAGGGGCAGTAAGATATTCTTCATCTTATTTTCTGTCCCTTTTTTAATAATTCCTAGCATCCTATCTGCTTTTTTGGCTGCCGCTGCACACGGCGTGGACGTTTTCAGAGAACTATCCATGATAACTCCAAGATCTCTTTCCTGATTAGTTGTAGCTAAATTAGCCCCCATCATATTATATGTATAGTTGGGGTTATTTTTTCCAATGTGCATTACTTTACACTTTTCTACATGAAATTTCATTTGCTATTTTGTTGCCCAATCACTCAGTTTGGTGAGATCTTTTTGAAGTTCTTCACAGTCTGCTTTGGTCTTGACTATCTTGAACATTTTAGTATCGTCCACAAACTTTGCCACCTCACTGCTTACCCCTTTCTCTAGATCGTTTATAAATAAGTTGAATAGGATTGGTCCTAGGACTGACCCTTGGGGAACACCACTAGTTACCCCTCTTCATTCTGAAAATTTACCATTTATTCCTACCCTTTGTTTCCTGTCTTTTAACCAGTTTTCAGTCCATGAAAGGATCTTCCCTCTTATCCCATGACAACCTAATTTACACAAGAGCCTTTGGTGAGGGACCTTGTCAAAGGCTTTCTGGAAATCTAAGTACACTATATCTACTGGATCCCCTTGTCCACATGTTTGTTAACCCCTTCAAAGAACTTGAGTAGATTAGTAAGACATGATTTTTCTTTACAGAAACCATGTTGACTTTTGCCCAACAAATTATGTTCTTCTACGTGTCTGACAATTTTATTCTTTACTATCGTTTCAACTCATTTGCCCAGTACTGACGTTAGACTTACTGGTCTGTAATTGCCAGGGTCGCCTCTAGAGCCTTTTTTAAATATTGGCGTTATATTAGCTGTTTTCCAGTCCTTGGGTACAGAAGCTGATTTAAAGGATAGGTTACAAACCACAGTTAATAGTTCCGCAATTTCCCATTTGAGTTCTTTCAGAACCCTTGGGTGAATGCCATCCGGTCCCGGTAATTTGTTACTGTTAAGTTTTTCAGTTTGTTCCAAAACCTCCTCTAATGATACTTCAATCCGAGACAGTTCCTCAGATTCATCACCCACAAAGGATGGTGCATGTTTGGGAATTTCCCTAACATCCTCAGCCGTGAAGACTGAAGCAAAGAAATCATTTAGTCTCTCCGCAATGGCTTCATCGTCCTTGATGGCTCCTTTCGTATCTCGATCATCCAGGAGCCCCACTGGTTTTTTAGCAGGGTTCCTGCTTCTAATGTACTTAAAAAACATTTTTCTATTACTTTTTGAGTTTTTGGCTAGCTGTTCCTCAAAATCTTTTTTGGCTTTTCTTATTACATTTTTACACTTAATTTGGCAGTGTTTATATTCCTTTCTATTAACCTCACTAGGACTGGACAGTCCTGCTCGCACCAGTCTGACTGCTGTTCCTCTCCCTTTAAAATGTACAAGAGCTGCCTGCAGCTCTTGTACATTTCAAAGGAAAAGGCACAGAGGGGAACCCACACCAGCTTGGATTGCTTTGCTCCTGGGGCAGGTCCCTGCCACCTCTCTCCCTTTGAAATATACAAGAGCCGTGGGTGGCTCTTGTACGTTTCAAAGGGAGAGGCACAGTGGGATAACGAGTGCCCCCCTTATTGACTAATCAATTGGGGAACAGCCCTGACAGCATGATAGCTAATATTGGTACAGTAACTGCTTTATTGTTTCTCTGTTCTCCGAGCAACACATAAATGGCCCACATAAAGAGGAACATTGTCAGTAGCTGAGTGCCTGGCCAACCTCAGAGGAGAGAGAAAGAGGAAGAGGGAGGAGATGTTTGCTGACATCATTAATGGGTTCCAGCAGAAAGCAAAAAACCCAAAGGATTGGAGGGGAGGGCACACTTCCATGACAGCAGCACCAAGAGTTGATTTTACCAACATTGAGCTGATTAGTTATTGACCAGAAACAACTGGATTTCCAGACAGCAGTGGCCACATACTTCTCTACACTTAGAGGAATTGTCATATTATTGATTTGGCACTGGTGATCTTGGGTGAAGTCTGTGTAGGTTGCAGGGAATTGACCTTCCACTTCTGGTTATATCAGGACTGCAGCTAGTGCTGGCTGGCCAAGTCCAGAAACGGTGCTCTATTGAGTGAATCAATCTAGTAAAATGTAATACTGAAGTAACTGCTTGGTTTCATTCTCCTCCTCCTCCTCTAGCAGTAGCCACGTGAAATCTTAGAAGTTATAGTGATGGGTTTCTTCCTTCTCCTAAAATGCTGCTTGCCTGCATGATTATCAGTACATCTAAGTACTTTGTTTTTTATTAATCAGTGTTTGGATTATGGCGTTCCATTCTCCCTAATAGCAGTTTGAAAATTTGTTTGCAACTGAAACAGTCGAAAATAACCAGCTAGTGAAAACCAGACCAATTTTGGGATACTGTGGAAGTAATCATGGGAATTTGATACCAAGTCCCAGAAGCCCAATAACTACCCCATAGTGCACTAAGTATAGAACAGTGAATCTTGGGATACTTGCCCAGAATGCTGTTCACTTATTTCAAAATGTCATACTGTGTGGATGCTATAATTCATGAAAGAAGTAGTTTAAATCACTTCACACAAAACAATGTTGATGCACTCCTTAGTTTAGTTATAACTGTATAATCATGGAGAAAACTATATTGAAAAAACTTCCCTTGTAGACAGGGCCTAAAGGCTCAATCCTATGGGATTTTGATTCTCTTGAAAAGCACTTAAGACCCTTAGGCTATGTCTTCACTGCCCCCGTTTTGCGCAAAAAATATGCAAATGAGGCAAAGCGTGGAATATTGCCGTGCCTCATTTGCATAATTAATGAGGCTCCATTTTGCCTCAAGAGGCTGTTGCGCAAAAACCCCCTCTTGCGCAAGGGCTGTTCTTCCACATTTTTTCAGGAAGAACAGCTCCTGCGCAAGAGGGGGGTTTTGCGCAAAAGCCTCTTAGGCAAAAATGGAGCTCATTAATTATGCAAATGGGGTGCAGCAATATTCCACGCTTCGCCTCATTTGCGCAAAACGGGGGCAGTGTAGACATAGCCTTAGAGTAGAGCACATTTTGTAGAGCTTCCAAAGGACAATGGCTCATCTAGAAGTTCATAATGTACCTGATTCTTCACTGTCTTGCACCTTGTGTGGTCATTTTTCTGTATGTAAAATGAACGTTGTACAGGTTGAACCTTTAAAATCCAGGACTCTCTGGTCTTGCAATATCCATGGTCTGCAGGACCATGAATATCGTTGGACCAGAGAGCCCCGAGCTGGGCTGGAGGTAGGGAGCCCACCCCCAATGGGGCCAGCATGGTGGAGAGCACAGCCCTGAGCAGGACTGGAGGTAGTGGGGCCAGGATTGCAGTCCCTGCCAGGGCTGGCACAGTGTAAGCACAGTCCTAGCTAGGGCTGGTGGTGGGAGCACAGTCCAACTAGGGCTGGAGTCAGGTGGGTGCTCAGCCCGGGCCTGCACTGTGGTGGAAGTGCAGCCCCGATTGGGGCTTGAGGCAGTGGGGCAGGTTCCTGTCCGGGGCCAGCAAAGTAGGAGATGCAGCCCTGACCAGGCTTTGTACAGTGGGGGGGTTAGAAGCAGCAGGGCAGGCGGCAGTGAGCACAGCTCCAGCTTGGAGAAGAGCTTACAGCTGGGTAGGGAGCCTTGACCTCTCCTCATCCGGCCTACTCCATGGTTTGAGACCACTCGGGTCCTGAGGGTACAAAACCAGGGAGGTCCAACCTGTATAAGCTGTATATTGCTATCAATTTTGAATTACCAAAATTTTTATCTCCTTTTCACTTAATCACTTTACAGCTTATGAATAACCACACAAAGTACAAGGCAGCAGAGAGTCCAGTTCAGTATATTTTTGCTTGACCTCAGAGTGTTTGTGCACAATTGTCAAATTTTGTTCCTCGGCTATATTTAGTATGTGAATAGATGAGGGAATTTATTTCATGCTCTAAAATGTGTATGGGAGGAGTGAGAAAAATGGGGTTCACAAAAACAGAAATGCAAGAAGAATGATAGTTAAATATTTCTATCAAATCAAGGAACAAGAAGGAACCCTTCATTTTCTGACTAATATCTGTGGTAAAATTGTTGCAGAAATCTTAGCTGTGAGTCTTCTCCCTGGTCTTGTATTATTGTACTGTAGGTTGTGTGTGTGTTTTTGTTTGGGGGGGTGGTAAAATATACAAACCAAATGTTTCCTTTCTTCCACTACCCCTTGCAAACACCAATCTGCGATCCTCACAGCAGCCTCATGTACTCCATAGTGTCCATCCATCCATATCTAATGCCTTCTGACCTGGCCCCTCATGCACAGTGCGATGAGGAACACAGCCTCTTATTTTCCCTATCTGCAGCTGGGGTTGGCCCAGGAGCAGCTGCTCTCTGTTCTCTTGCCACAGTGGCCGTGATGGGTGAAAGGCATAAGTGCAGCATCTTTCCAGCAGAAATATTTTCTGCAGGGAAAAAATTCTGCATAGCACATAAATTCTGCATGTGAACTGTGGCACAGAATTTCCACAGTAGTAACCATCAGGTACTTAAAAAGGTGAGTATAAAATAGAAACCTTGCTATCTTTCACACCTCTTTTATTTCCCAAAGTACAACAGTGATCCCAAACTGGCTGGCCATATCTCTCTGATTCACCTCCTAGAAATTATGTATCTTGGATTTGTCTATGGAACTGGCTTCATCTGAAGGATGAACCCACAATTGCTAAGTACTTCATAGCCATACCTATTTATTGTGATAGCCAGGAGAGTACAGCCAGGAGAGAATTCCACTTCAATAGTGCAACTTTGCACTCACATGTTTTTGCATTTTTGTGTGCTGTAAGTGGTGATTTTGGTCCATAGTATTTGAAAGTTTGTATTAATGTACATCTTGTGGCTACACTGGGATCCCTTCAAAACAAGGTAATTTTTGAGGACTGTATTTTCCAGAATACAAAATCCTATCCACTCTTACTAGTTGTCTTACATTTAACTGCTGCTAATAACAATAATAAATGCTTAATGTAAATAAAATTCACTGCTTAAGTGTTTTACTTCAGTGTGAAGTGTATTCACTCTTACAAAATATAAATGTAAAAATCCAGAAAAATATTGCCATTTATGTGTTGGGGAAAAATAGATTGTGGTGCCAACCCAGGTATAAAACATCTGTTATTGAAATATTAGATTTTTAGAAATGTTTCTGAGGAAATAAATCATTTAAATTTTCTTTTCTCTTTTCACATGGTCATTGCTACCTCCATATAGTATACTCAGTGCCATCCACGTGCATAGAAATATTGAAACTTCCATGAATATATTTCAATTAATGTTTATTTTTATAGATACATATATTTATATCTGTAAAATGTATTATGTCATTAACACAGTTAACTGTAAACTGATGTTTTCATGAAGTTATATCTATGCATTTTCATTTTTTAATTTATATATAAATTGAGAAATTTCTCAATTTAAGTTCCCATACTTGCAAACATGAGTAACTTTCTGCTTGCTTCTATACATTTATTCACTCATGTAAGTATTTACAGAAGCAGAGTTATATCATTATTTATCACTAACCAATATGCTGTGCTCCATTCTGCATTCCCACAGTATCTAGTGAAAGAAGGTTTCACCAGGCACTGTGAGATGCACCAGTCTGTTGATGAGAGAGCTAAAAATGTGGCCATGATGTGTCAAATAAGGGAGCCAGTATGCTTTGGTGACTTTTTGGGGGCGATCTTTGTCAACATTAATTTCATCACCAAAACTTTTGAGTGTAGATATACCCTAAGGGGGCACAGAATGCAAACATGCATTCCAAGATTTGAAAAAGAGTTAGTTGTCTCCTAATTCAGAATTACACTCCATAATTGTCAGGATATGGGATACCCTGGCAATAAGTTGCATTTTGCTGGGAGGGAGGGAGGGAGGGAAAGAGAGAGAGAAATTGCATTCTGTGATATTTAAGGTTAGTGCAATCATTTCACAAGTGGGATGAGAATGATGACAGGATAATTCTAATTTTGCTTCTTTCTTCATTCCTGAACATGACAATAAATAACAGAAAACCAAATTGTTTCTTGTTACAGTCTTTATCCTCATCTCTACTCAAGAGCATACATTAATTTTAGAAATCCTGATGACATCCTTCTTTTTAGAGATCGCTTTGATGGCTATGTCTTCATTGATAATAAAGGTTGGACTGTTTACATTTTTAAAAAATCTTAGTGCCACCTATTTATTACATGTTTGATTTTTCTGGAAATAACTTTTATAAACCTTTATCTTTTGTAGGACTTCAGAAGAGTAAGTATTTTGGAAGTCTTTACTTAATATAAAGTATTAATTTATTAAAATAGTTAAACTAATAGTAACTTATTAAAATAGTTAAAAGAGCATCAAGACTGTAAAGTCAAGCACTCAAAAGTTAAGATATGTCAAATTTAAATATGCCTGGGCAGTCTTCATTTTGCTTCTTTGTGCATTTGATATTGACTTTATTTACAGGGTCACATAGGATGTGTCTGCACTGCAGGGCTTAACTCAAAATAATCTACACAAATTGAGCTACGTTAATTGCACTGTTTATTTCAAAATAGCTTATTTCGAAATTGGGAGTGTCTACACAGCACTTATTTCGAAATAGAGCACTCTTCCTCTGACTTCTTCCCCTTACTCCTCATACAATGAGGGTTACATGAGTCAAAGTAAGAAGTCCTCCAGCTTGACAGTATTTCAACATTATTTCAAAATAACTGCCTGCTGTGTAAACGCGGATTAAGTTATTTCGAAATAACGTTGCTGTGTAGACGTACCTAAACTGTTTTTTCCACATGACTTCTGCCCCATTTGATATTTAAGATGGTGGTGCTCACCGAATGGTTTTTTTGTATCCTTATCATTCAGCATATAGTCACGTGCCTTATTTAACACACCATCCAAACCCATTAATTTCCTCTTGGGCTTGTCTGTGGAGCTCACCACCATACTATGTGAGTGCTTCACAAACATTCATGAATTGATCTTTATAACATGGCTGAGAGATAAAATGGGAAAAATAATACCACTTTATGCATGGAAAATGAAGGCCAAAATTCTCAAGTCTCCACTGTTTTTGGATGCCAAATTGGAGGTACTTATGGCATTACTTTTCAGAGTACTTAGATTTTATTGCACTTTATACATCCAGAACACAGTTGCTATTGGCTTAAGTTGCAGTTGTGACTGATTAGCACTTTTGCAAGTCAGATCCTAAGTGTCTCAAGGTGGGTATCAAGAAAGTGAGGGGCACACAGTGGATACCTGTGAAAAGCTCAGTTTACGTCCGTGGTCACCAACCAGTCGATCGCGATTGACTGGTCAATCATGGGGGCACTGCCAGTCAATCACGAGGCAGTGTTCCCAGCTCCCCCTTTGTTCCCCCCACCCGAAACAAGAGCCCATGCTGGCGCTACAGCCTCCTGCCCCTTGCAAAACTGGAGCTAGATCCAGCTTCCTGCGGTGTGAGGGGGAAAGTTTTGAGGCTCCGCACCAGAGCTGGCTTCTCAGGAAGCTTGCACGCTGCTCCTCCCCTCCCCACAGCAGCACGTGCAATTTATTGTCTTGCCTTCCCTTCCCTGTGCACCAGGGAGGCAGGGTGGGAGGGGGAGTTAAGATGGCAGCAGATAGGAGTGGCCCAAGGTGGGCTGTGGCAGCTGGTGCCCCAGGTGGAACGCGCGATCGGCGCCCCCGCCTGCACGGCCGTCAATGGGCCAACGTCATCATCAGGCGCCCCGTGACGTCATCATCGGGCACCATTGAAGGTGGCGCCCTAGGCAACGGCCGAGACGGCCTATAGTCACAGACCGCCCCTGGCGGCGGAGGATCCGGAGTGGCTGGATTTCTTAAAGGAGCTGCATGTGCACTTCTTCCAGCACTGCCTGCAGATCCTTCCCGAGAGATAGTTGTCCCTAGAAACTCCCAGCTACTGGCCAAGCTGTCCCTACCCCCTCTCTCCTAGCCAGACCCCGACCAGCACTCTGCCCCCTGGCCAGACACCCACCAGCACCCTGCTCCCTCCCTCCTGGCCAGAGACCTACCCCCAGCTTGTTCCCATACCCTACTTCCCACTCAGATTCTGCCCCCTCATCCCTATTCCACTCATTGGCAGTTCTGTCCCACACACAGAACTCCTTATTTTTGGCCCCACCTCAGATCCTAGGGGGCCCCACAAAATCCACTAACCCTGGAACCCCAGAAGAGGTAATCTGGCCAGAGGCCTTGAACCTCAGTCCTACCTATTCTCTCCCCCCCAACCCACCATCAGGCCTGGGGTGCCAGGGGAGTGAAGTTGGGGCCACATCAGTGAGGGTGAGGGTGGGCCCACAGTTGGGGCCACATCAGTGAGGGTGAGGGTGGGGAGAGGGCTTTAGAGGGGATTTATTTTGCATCTCATTTTTGTGGTTCCTGACTTATTTTTCTGAGGGTCAGTGGCCCCTGACCCAGAACAGGTTCCCCGCCCCTCCCATAAATAAAGGCAGTGTTGAAACATTTTGTGTCGGACATAATATTTTATTTAAAAATGAAGCCTGGCTTACAAGCCCCCAGTTGGGGCCAAGCCCCCATTTGGCCACAGCATCATAACACTCCTGCACTTCCCACAGACCCCAGTCCTGAGCCTATTATACAACTGAACTCCCTGTCCTGAGTAAGGATGTTAAAATGTGGTTAACTGACTAGTCGACTAGTCGATGGAATTTCCGTTGACTAGTCAATAGGCACTTCTGCATTCTTCCTTTGAAATGTACAAAGGAGCTCTTGTACATTTCAAAGAAGGAATGCAGAACTCTGCGTACAGCCCGCGGCCAGTGGGAAATCCTGCTGACTCTGGGCTGCATATGGCGTGCCTGCTTTGAAATGCACAAGTGTACCCTGCTGATCCCGGGTTCTGGGGAAGTGCCGTGTAGAGCCCTGGATCAGCTGGGGAGTCCCCAGATGACCCTGGGCTCCACTGCGCCTTTGAAAGGCACGGAGGCAGCAGTTTCAAAGGGGCAGCCATGGAGCCCGGGGTCAGCTGACCCCGGGATTCCCACGGCATTTCCCTGGAACCTGGGATCAGCTGAGGACTGATCTGGGTTCCGGGGAAATGCCACGGGGAGCCCGGGATCAGCTGGGGAGTCCCCAGCTGACCCCTGGCTCCACGGCTGCCCCTTTGAAACGCTGCTTTTGGCCGCTTTGAAGTACCCCTTCTCCTCCCACTTTGCTGCCTCTATCTGATAGAGGCAGCAAAGGGAGGGGGAAATCGACTAGTCAAAATACTATCCGATAAGCAAATGCTTATTGAATAGTTGACTAGTCGACTAGTCTTTTACATCCTTAGTCCTGAGCCCCTCACATCCCCAAACTCCTGCACCCTCACATCCTAGTCTTGTTCCACAACACTCCTACACCACCCGCACACCGCCAAACTGAGCCTTAAGCTCATTATACACCCAACCCCCCAGCTCTGAGCCCCTCATATAGCCCAACCCAATCTCCTGCACCCCCACATCCACAAGCCTGTGGCTTGCTCAGCATCCCAACCCTCCACCTGACCCCAATACTCTCCAGCCTGGAGCTCCCTCCTCAAGCCAGCATCCCCTTCACCTCCTCCTCCTGCACCCAAATTGCCTCCCAGAGCTTGCACTTCTCACCCCTTCCCACACCCAAATCCCTCATTCCCACCACAGAGCCCGCCCCTCCTGTCTCAATCAAGTGAGAGTGAGTAAGGGCTGGGGACAGCAAGTAATGGAGAGTAGAGGAATGGAGAGGATGGGGACTCAAGGAAGGGCTGGGGTCTTGGGGAAGGGATGGGGTAGAACTTGGCTTGCCCTGACATTTAAAAAGTGATCTTGGGTATAAAAAACTGTAGACCACTGGTTTAAATAATTTGCCCAGTATTACATAGGAGCTTTGTGGTAGAAGCAGGAATAGAATTTATTTCTACAACTGCCTGAACTATAAGACATTCCTTTCTCTTCCTTCAGTCCCCTATCTCTTTCAGTACGCTCCTTCCAAATTCAGTAACAAATAAGATGAGTCATACAGACAACAACCTCAGTCACTGCACATCTCTTATCCATTCATTAATTTCATCCTGCAAACAATGAGGCTGGTGGCCTGCTTATAGAATAGTATGTGATCCCATTACTGAAGATTATAATGAGGTCAAATTAATGTTGTACAGATAACTTCAATTCTAGCATTTCCTAACTTTTGAGTGCTTGACTGCAATCTTAATGATCTTGTAATTTAGTGTATATCTACATGACAGTTGGTAGTGTGTATTTTCACCAGTACTCCCCTCTCCCCAACTGTTATCTTTCTATTCACCAGTTCCTGTCCCTGTCCCACCTGATAGTCCTGTCCCGCCTCTCTGGCTATTTCCACTTTCTTCCTTGCTCCCATTTTCCCCCAGACACAATCTGCATCTATCTGCTCCTCCCCAGCTCCTGTCCTTGCCCCATCTTGATTCCTTTTTCCTACCTACCCTGCTGCATTACATGAAATTTTTTCCTCCTCATCCTTGCTGATGTCAGGTGGAACACTCAGAACACCAGAGAGACCATCTCCCTGCTCTCAATTCTGATGCTTGGTTACCCAGCTGCCCTGTAGGGAAAGACCTTTTCCACCCCTGTAGTCTTGGGATAGAGCATGCTCACTTTTTTTTGTGGGATGGTAGGTTAGCCTTTAGGAGCCCTCAGGGATAGGTCATACTCAGTGGAGATAGAATCTTCAAAGAAATTAGCTGCCAAACTCTGACAGTTCTCTAGTGAGCACATACCGACTGAGATATTTTAGAGACATATAATTTTGCCAAATTTCGGGGATTTTTTACAGGGATGGGAAAAAGCACATTTCTGACATGAGGTTAAACCCTTGCCAAATTTCAAATCCCTGCTCCAAAGTTGGGAGGTGTTATAGCTTCTCAACAAAAAAAAGTTGTAAGAATATTTTTTTAAATGACAAAAATTATATTTTTCCCTCAAGCCAGGTTTTCCAACTACGTTCCCTCAACCTAGTTTCTAGTGAATTTAGGCAACTTTTGAGTGAAGTTGGGCAAATTTAGGTGAACTTGGGCTGATTTATTTTTTTAAGTGAAAAACAGGCAACAATCATAAGTTTTATATGGTTTGGACTCCAAATATATTCCATCTGTTTCATCAATTTTTCTGTGAGGTTTTTGAGTTTATTCTAACCCCAGAAGTAGAGCAAAATGTATAGACTGAGAACCCATGCAAGTGAAAATAAGAGGGCTTGCACAAACCCATATACATTAAAATGGCTTCATTTCACATAGCTTTTCATGTTGCTATATTTAAATGGAGATGTCATCCCCTTTTTTCATCAACAAAACTTTATAAAATATCTCAGTTGTTTTATCCAGTGTTCAAGCCTTCTTGATCCCAGGATATTAAGCAGTCAAGGTGGGTGAGGTAATATCTTTTATTGGACCAGTTTCTGTTATTGAAAGAGATTATCTTTGCAGTTACACAGAGCTCTTTTTAAGGTCTTGTCAAATTCTTCACCAATAGAAGTTTGTCCCGACTAAGATATTACCTCACCCACCTTGTCTTTCAATTGTTTTAAATTTATTTCCAGAATAACAAAACTGATTAGTGTGCTATGTTTGTTGGGCTGAACTCTCATATGCCAGTTTGTTAATTCAGTGAAAATCTTCATAGAGTTATAGTCAAGCTATGAATGGTAAAAGAATGGGTTGATATGCAATTGCTGATCTATTTAATTATCACAATTCTGATAGGGATATCAAAATAATTAGGCACCAATTTTTGTTCTGATACTTGTGGCGACAGTATCTGAAATCAAAGTGTGTAATTCTAATACACATTTATTTATGTTACTCTGTAGATATTTCATGGTACTACATGTTATTTATCCCTAATACTAGAGTCATTTCATTAGCAATTTAGCATGTTTTTTTTCAAAAGCACTCCTCACTGACTTCAGTGGAAACCAAGTTAGGCAAGTACACTATGCTGTTGAAAATCTCACTGTTAAATTACTAATATTTCCCTATCAAGAAATTGAGCATTTGGTCTCTCTCTTAAGGCTTGGAATATCCTGCTGTGGTGGAATTTGCTCCGTTCCAAAAGATTTCAAAAAAGAAGCTAAAGAAAAAAGATGCAAAAGCTGGAAGCATTGAAGATGGTAAACACATTTTCTTGATCTCATGATGGAAAAGATGCTTTGTTTATTAATAATTTAAGATACTAATTTCTGTTTAGTGTTGCAAAGTATAAATAGCTTATTAATATTTTTTTAAAATATTTTCACAGATCCAGAATATAGGAAATTTTTAGAAAGTTACTGTGCTGATGAAGAGAAAATCTGTGCTAACCCTGAGATTCTGTTGGGAGAGATTGAAGCAAAAACAAGGGAACTCATTGGTCTGTTTTATTTGTCTTTTTTCCTCATTATTGATAATTTAAGATTATTCTTTTTTCATATTTTTGGGATACTACCAGCAGGATCTCCCCCATTCAGTCTGGCAGTAATTGAGAGTATATGTTCTCATTCTCCATTGGGGTAATGCCTACAACCACCTCATATGGTACACTTCTGCTTCTGAATGCATTGAACTCATATGTTCCATATATACAATGTCTTCAGAAATTGGTCCTTAGTATTTATAAAGGAATAACATATGTTTACTGTTGAAAGATGGTTAGAAAGGCTAAAATGAAAATGTAAAAGGAAAGAATGGTCAAGAGCCTCAATATTGCATTCAAGCTCGTTCATGATCCTGGGTGTCTGCACGGTGAAAGGTGAAGTACCCTATCAAGATCATCTCAGGGAAGGCTGAAAAAATAATCAAATATTGAACTAAACTGTGTTTATATAGGCAGCATGTCTCTCATATTCTAGAGCAGGATCAGTACACATCAGATCAAGCTCTTCAGAATTAAAATATATTGGGTTTCATTGTTCAGGATTCAACAGTGTGAACATTATAAATAAATACATATATTTATATAGTTCACGAGGGTACTACAAAGCAAAAAAATTGTATGTATGCTCTTTCCTGCTCCATTATGCAGTCTATTTTTTTCCCAACTCAGCTTTTGAAAAAAACTGTTGGACTTACCCTAGAAATTAGCCTTTTGATTAGTACTTTTCACTGCTATGCTGAAAACCAAGATTTCATAGAATCATAGAATACTAGAACTGGAAGGGATTTCGAGAGGTCATTGAGTCCAGTTCCCTGCCCTCATGGCAGGACTAATCACCATTGAGAATTCTAGATCATCCCTGATAGATGTCTATCCAACCTGCTCTTAAATATCTCCAGTGATGATGATTCTACAACCTCCCGAGGCAATTTATTCCAGTGTTTAAGCACCTTGACAAGAAAATTTCCCTAATGTCCAACCTAAACCTCCCTGGCTGCAGTTTAAGCCCATTGCTTCTTGTCCTATCATCAGAGGCCAAGGAGAACAATTTTTCTCCCTCCTCCTTGTAACACCCTTTTAGATACTTGAAAACCTCTATCATGTCCCCTCTCAGACTTCTCTTTTCTAAACTAAACAAGCCCAATTCTTTCAGTCTTCTAGACCTTTAATCATTTGTGTTGCTCGTCTCTGGACCTTCTCCAGTTTATCCACATCTTGCTTGAAATGTGGTGCCCAGAACAGAACACAGTACTCCAACTGAGGCCTAATCACTGTAGAGTAGAGCAGAAATATTACTCCTTATGTCTTGCTCACAATACTCCTGTTAATACATCCCAGAATCATGTTTGCTTTTTTTTTCAACAGCATCACACTGTTGTCTCATATTAACTTGTGGTCCACTATGACCCCTAGATCCCTTTCAGCAGTACTGCCTCCTAAACAATCACTTCCCGTTCTGTATGTGTGAAACTGATTGTTCCTTCCTAAGTGTAGTACTTTGCATTTGTCCTTAGTAAACTTCATCCTGTTTATTTCAGATCATTTCTCCAGTTTGTCCAGATCATTTTGAATTATGACCCTATCCTCCAAAGCACTTGCAATCCCTCCCGGCTTGTTATCATCTGCAGACTTAATGAGGGTACTCTCTATGCCAATATCTAAATTGTTGATGAAGATATTGAACAGAACCAGTCCCAAAACAGACCCCCTTTGGATTCCCAGCTTTTGATTAGTTTATGCCCTTCCAGTATGACTGTGAACCATTAATAACTACTCTCTGAGAACTGTTATCCAGCCAGTTATGTTCCTACTTTATAATAGCCCCATTTAGGTTGTATTTCCCTAGTTTATTGATAAGAAGGTCATGCGAGACCGTGTCAGAATCCTTACTAAAGTCTAGGTATACCACGTCCACCACGTCTCTCTTATCCACAAGACTTATTATCCTATCAAAGAAAGCTATTGGACTGGTTTGACGTGATTTGTTCTTCACAAATCCATGCTGGTTGTTACCTATCAACTTCTTATCTCCAGATGTTTGCAGATGGATTCCCTTTTTATTTGCTCCATTATCTTCCCTGGCACAGAAGTTAAACTAAGTGGTCTGTAGCTTCCTGAGTTGTTATTTACCTTTTTATAGATAGGCATTATATTTGCCCATTTCCAGTCTTTTAGAAACTCTCCTGACTTCCATGATTTTTCAAAGATGATAGCTAATTCTCAGATACCTCCTCTATCAGCTCCTTGAGTATTCTAGGATGCATTTCATCATGCCCTGGTGACTTGAAGACATCTAACTTTTCTAAATAATTTTTAACTTGTTCTTTTTTTACTTTAACTTCTAAACCTTACCCCATTTCCATGAACATTCACTATGTTAGGCATCCCGTTATCATCAAACTGAAACAAAGAAGTCATTAAGCATCTTTGCTAATTCCAAGTTCTTCTAGTGGTCCCCGTGGGTGCTCCACTCGTGGTGTTGGGCTCATCCCGGCACCGCGGATCTGAGATTTACAAAGCCATGCTCCAAATTTCTGTTGTTGTTTCTCCCGCTTCACTGAGCAAGGGGCCTACCTTCTCCTTAGTCATCTTCTTGCTTCTAATATATTTGCAGAACATCTTCTCATTACCCTTTGTGTCTCTAGCTGGATTTAGCTCGTTTTGTTCCTTTGCCTTTCTAATCTTGCCCCTGCATACCTGTGTTGTTTGCTCATATTCATCCTTTGTAATTTGACCTAGTTTCCAATTTTTATATGATTCCTTTTTTATTTTTAGATCATATAAGTTCTCCTGGTTGATTCAAGGTGGTCTCTTGCCATACTTTCTTTCTTTCCGACGCAGTGGAATATTTTGCTATTGGGCCCTTAATAATGTCCCTTTAAAAAACTGCCAACTCCATTCAGTAGTTTTTCCTCTTAGTTTTGCTTCTCATGGGACCTTATCTACCAGCTCTGAATTTACTAAAAACTACCTTCCTGAAATCCACTGTCTCTATTTTGCTGTTCTCCCTTCTAAAATTCCTTAGAATCATGAACTCTATGATTTCATGATCATTTTCACCCAAGCTGCCTTCCACTTTCAATTCTCACCCTTAGTTTCTGGTCCTAGGAAGGGATAGTTGTTAAGTAATGCAAGGTATTCCAAATCCTTAACAGAGGGTTGGGCAATAAATGGAAATGGTTTGCCAGGGTCAGCTCCTGGCAGGCTGCCAGATGCTTTATTTACCAGGTACTGCCTCTTATAGTTCCGATTGGCCACCATTTGCCATTCCCAGTCAATGGGAGCTGTGGGAAGTGGTGGTCCAGCCCTGGCACTCTCACACTGCAGCATGGACCTTGGTACTTGCTTATGTAGTAGGTCTGTGAGTTAACAATTAGTGAAGAGTTGTTTGGAGTACAGCAAAGAGTAAGGATAAATCAGTGGTGAGGTGGGAAGAATATTACTAAGAATACTAAATAACTCTATCATTAACAAAGCTTGAAAATGTGGGACTGTTATAGATGTGGAAGTTCCCCAAATGTGTATCCATACTTGGCCAGAAGGTTTCCCTAGATATTTCACAGCAGTGTGAAAATGACTAAGTTTCTCAGTATCTTCATAAAAAAATTTTGTAACTCCATTTTTTGAGCTATTAAAGTAAAAGGGATAGCCTTAAAGTTGCAAATTCAGTGTTGACAGTATCTCAGCTGAGGGAGGTTCTGCAGAAAGGCTTTTTAATGTTTTGTTTCTATGAAGTCTATTCACAGCAGATCAAATTAAATTATCCTATATTTATTTTGAGTGATTTTTTTTCAAATATTTTTTGAAGTTGCAACCATGTTTTATCAATGTCAAAACCAAGAAGAACTTAGTACCATAGCTCTACCTAGGGATGTGATATTGTAAATGCGTAAATGGGTAACCGATGAGCCTAAAAGCTGGCACCCCACCAGCAGCCCACTCCCCGATGCTGCTGCCTCTCATACAAAGGCAACAGTGCGGGGTTGGGTAGGCGGCTTCATGGGAGCCGCCTTCCCCCACGTGTAAACATGTAACCGCTGAATTTTTCGGCAGTCACAAGTTTAATTAAACAAACACATTTCAACATCCCTAGCTGTAGGTGAATCGTACAAGGGCCCAGCTGTGCTTCAGAAACAAGAGTGTAACTCTCATTGAAGTTAATGAAAGATATGGCCATGTATCGGAGAGCAGAACTGGGCCTCAAATTCTCAAAGGACTCCAGATGTGCCTCTAGGTCATGTTAGCTCAAATGAGCATATTTGATATCTCCTTTCAGGTGCTCTAGTCTAGCTTATCAGTTTCAGTGTGACAGAGTAATGTAATACAGAATTAAAAAGCAGAATTTCTTTAACAACATTAACATAGGCTCATTGGTCCTTTTGCCCATGTTTTTAGAAAAGAAAGACAAATTCAAAGCTGTTGCTTGCATAGAGATCCCCATTTCTTCTTAATTTTTCATCTGATTTCTTTTTAAGGGTTCATTCATGTTTTTTAAAAAGGCCTTTAAGTTTGCATTTAAGATTTTGTAACTAAATAATTTAATAATAATAATTGCATCACAATAATTAGTAATGTCTAAATTCAGATATTTTTAGAACATGAATTTAGGCCAGGTTTAAGTCATGTTTTAAATGTTAAAGGTCAGATCAAGGAAATCACAGCTTCAAGAAAATGACCTTTTACAACTTCGTTTTGTTGTGGTGGCTTCAGAATTATATCATACACCCTAATGGCCATTCCACCCTCCCTCCTTTCCCTTTTGTGTTTGCTTGTCTTCTTTTGGATTTAGTGAGAGCCCTTTACATGCATCCAAAAGCAGACTTTAGTCCTAAATATTGTGCTTTGTTACAGTTCTGTTCTTGTACATCTAAAACTGACAGAGGAGCTAAAACATTGTTATACCTACTTACATCTGTACCTATACTGTTGGAAGTTTCAGCCCTCAATTAAAGTTTCAGCCCAGAAAATTCAGAGTTGTAATTAGAAGTGGCATGCAAGCCGCAAAGCTTGGATTTGACTCCAAATTTCTATAAAGTCTGGTGTTTCAATCTGCAGATTTAGCTTGGATTTAATTCTAGTTGGAAACAGCGTCAGACCCATATTGTAAGAAAGAAAGTTTAATGTAGTAAATACTGGGACTCAGAAGAGCTGAGTTATTTTCCTGGTTCTTCTATAGCCTGCTGTGTTATCTTAGACTAATCTGTGTGTCTATCAGTAAAATGAGGATGATACCACCTTTGTAAATGCTTTGAGATCTGTGGATGAAAAGTGCTGTGTATGACCATGGTAATGGTAGCTAAAGAATAGCTGCACAGCCAGGTACTGGCATACCAGTGTTAAAATTTAGGAATAAATTTTGAATATATTGGTTTCCTTTTTGTAAATAATATTTTCAAGAACAACAGGAAAATTCTTTCCTGAAAATTGAAGTATCTGATTATGATTCAGACATCACAGAAAATATCTCTGGCTCTCTTACTTCTAGGCTCCTTAATGATGAAGAGCCAGGGATTCTTTCTGAATGGAGAGATGGGGACATTTTCCAACATATATTCATCGCTTGAAATAAAGTGTTATATGTCACCTACCTCCCTTACAGTTAAAGCTTAAAAGAAAGGGTAAATACTTTTTAAAAAAGAAACAAGTACATATTTTAGGAGTTGAACACTACATTACACATTTTTTGTATTTTAGCTAGAAGAACAACACCTCTTTTGGAATATATTAAAAATAGAAAATTAGAAAAGCAGGTAGGTCCAGTCTTTTAACTGAAGCTCAACTTTTATGTTTCAAGTATGTTTTACATTTGAAAAAAAAATTATATAAACAATTTTCCAATTCTTCAGCGGATACGAGAAGAAAAAAGGGAAGAACGAAGGAGGAGAGAATTGGAAAAGAAACGTCTGCGAGAGGAAGAGAAAAGAAAGCGCAGAGAGGAAGAAAGACGTAAAAGAAAAGAAGCAGAGAAGCAAAAGAAAATTGCTGAAAAAGAAATAAGGATCAAGGTACTTTTAAGAAAAAATTTAAATTATTTTTCATTTGAAACTATTCAGAATTTGTTTCTCTGTCTCCCATTAACTTCCTAAGTACTCATATCAATTGGGCAGAATGAAGGAAAATCTAACTCATGATTAGAAGTTTGTCAAGGAGTCAGGAAGAGTAGGGATTATAGGATTTTTTTAATATCCCTTTTTAACTATTTTTCTGATTTTGTTACTCTAACGTTTCTTTTTGCTCATGAGGTAGCCATTTTGTGGAACCCCAGCATGAAGACTGAAAGATTTCTGGATTACTCTATATCTTCTACATTTTCCACTACAGAGTGCTTGTACTTGTAATACACCACACTTTTTTTTCCGTCATTCATAAGCTATAAGTTCTTTACCACCTTTTATTGACTTGGGATCTCTCCATTGGCTTTAGTGGAGTTACACATTGGCTGAGCTTGGCCAGCATCCTCATTAGTTTAAAATTTGAGTCTCCCCTATGATAGCAAAATGATCCATTTATGGATCCATTATGTTTGCCCTCTTGACTACGCTTTAGACTTCTGGAGAAGTTCCTTATTTCCTATATAAGATCCATATTCTAGTTTTATTATATTGTATTGGCTCTATTTTTTAAAATGTATTTTAATACGAAGAAGGTTTTTTACATATCTCTCAACGTGACACTATTGTCTCATTAACTACATGGTATTCATCAAGTGGAATGCATGAAATATGGCATTAATTATAACCTACACAGTAGCGATTAGATTCCAATTATAAGCAGAGAAATTAGGGACATATACTTTACATGTAGTGAAAATGTATATTTAAATTTAATTCTGTGAACTTACATATGCTGACTTACAGCTCTTTGTACTAGTACAATATTCTGATTTAATATAAATATACAAGTAACCTGTTAAGACTGTACCTATATTTTAAAATGAATTTTTTACAAAAATGTTAAGAAACATACATTAAAACAATATGAGCCTAAAATTGTAAAATCAAATTTGTGGTTACCAGATTGCACTGTTCTTTCTACTGTATGTTTAAGATAGTGGTTAAGATTATATTTTATGCTATTAATCAGTTCAGTTACGCAAAGTCTTATTTCTAAAAATTAAAAGTAAGGGAAAGAACTATTCACATGATTAAGGTTTGCAGGATTGAGCCTCAAGTTTATAGAGTGCTTTGAAGATGTAAATTGGTATACAATAATGATATGCTATGTACCAGTATTGCTAATTGTGCATGTGCAGGCAACAAGACGAGAAACATTCTACATCTTCACATGGCAAGAAAAGAAAAATAACTGTGCACTTCAAAATGTGCTGTACGGAAAGTATGTCTTCATCTGCTCATGTGTTACCAGTTTTTATAAATTACCTAGAGAAGTGAAGAGTGATACTGCATTCTTTGAAGTATTATGGTAGTTTTGCTATTAATTTAAATGATAATAAGATTGGGCCCACAGACATAGGCTCATTGGGTAGTTGAGTCACTACTCAACTAGTCGCTTCCCCCCCTCTTTCTGCCTCTGTATCAGAGGCAGCAAGGGGCAGGAGAGCAGGAGCCAGTACTGGGGGGAGCTGGCTGAAAAGCTGGTTTCCCCCAGCACCATCTCTGCAGGGGTGGGTGGCACAGGAGGCAGAGGCACAGTGGGGAAACAGCATGAGAAGGGACTGAAGTAGTCCATGCTCACACCAGTCCAACTGCTGTGTCTCTGCCTTTTAAATGTAGGAAGAGCCACGAGTGGCTCTTCCTACACTTAAAAGGCAGAGGTGCAGCTGGGACAGCGAGTGCCCCACCCCACTCCTTATTATCTAGAATCATAGAATAGAATCATAGAATTCTACAACTGGAAGGGACCTCAAGGTCATTGAGTCCATTCCCCTGCCCTCACGGCAGGACCAAATACTCTCTAGATCATCCCTGATAGATGTCTATTCAACCTGATCTTAAATATCTCCAGTGATGGAGATTCCACAACCTCCGTACGCAATTTGTTCCAGCGTTTAACCATCTTGACAGTTAGGAAGTTTTTCCTAATGTCCAGTCCTAAACCTCCCTTGCTGCAATTTAAACCCATTGCTTCTTGTCCTATCATCAGAGGCCAAGGAGAACAATTTTTCTCCCTCCTCCTTGTAACACCCTTTTAGATACTTGAAAACCTCTATCATGTCCCCTCTCAATCTTCTCTTTTCTAAACTAAACAAGCCCAATTCTATAGGTCATGTTTTCTAGACCTTTAATCATTTTTGTTGCTCTTCTCTGGACCTTCCAATTTCTCCACATCTTGCTTGAATTGTGGTGCCCAGAACTTGACACAATACTCCAATTGAGGCCTAATCAGCACAGAGTAGAGCGGAAGAATGACTTCTTGTGTCTTGCTTACAACACTCCTGTTAATGTGATTCTGGGATGTATTTGCTTTTTTTGCAACGGTGTCACACTGTTGACTCATGTTTAACTTGTGGTCCACTCATATACCTCAGTCCCTTTCAGCAGTACTCCTTCCCATTCTGTATGTGTGAAACTGATTGTTCCTTTCTAAGTGGAGTACTTTGCATTTGTCCTTGTTAAACTTCATCCTGTTTATTTCAGACCATTTCTCTAGTTCGTCCAGATCATTTTGAATTATGATTCTATCCTCCAAAGCACTTGCAACCCCTCCCAGTTTGGTATCATCTGCAAACTTAATAGACCTACTCTCTATGCCATCATCTAAATCACTGATTAACATATTGAACAGAACCGGTCCCAAAACAAACCCCTGTGGAACCCCATTTGTTATGCCCTTCCATTATGATTGTGAACTGTTAATAACTACTTTCTGAAAAGGGTTATCCAGCCAGTTATACACCCACCTTATAGTACCCCCATTTAGGTTGCATTTCCCTAGTTTATTGATAAGAAGGTCATGCGAGACTATGTCAGATTCCTTACTAAAGTCTAGGTATACCATGTCCACCACATCTCCCTTATCCACAAAACTTGTTATCCTATCAAAGCTATCAGACTGGTTTGACATGATTTGTTCTTTATAAATCCATGCTAGCTGTTACCTATCAACTTATTATCTTCCAGATGTTTGCAGATGGATTCCTCAATTACTTGTGCCATTATCTTCCCTGGCAAAGAAGTTAAATTGGCTGGTCTGTAGTTTCCTGGGTTGTTCTTATTTACCTCTTTATAGATGGGCACTATATTTGCCCATTTCTGGTCTTCTAGAATCTCTCCTGACTTCCATGATTTGTCAAAGATGATTTTTCAAAGTTAAAGGCTCAGAGATCTCCTCTCTCAGCTCCTTGCGTATTCTAGTATGCATTTCATTAGGCCCTGGTGACTTGAAGACGTCTAACTTTTCTAAGTAATTTTAACTTAGTCTTTTTTTATTTTAACTTCTAAACTACCCCATTTCCACTAGCATTCACTATGGTAGGCATTCCATCATCATCAAACTTAAACAAAGAAGTCATTAGGCACCTTTGCTATTTCCAAGTTTCCTGTTATTGTTTTTCCCTCTTCACTGAGCAATGGGCCTACCCTGTCCTTGGTCTTCCTCTGGCTTCTAATATATTTGTAGAACATCTTCTTGTTATCCTTTGTGTGTCTAGCTAGATTTAGCCCCTTTTTTGCCTTTGCCTTTGCCTTTCTAATCTTGCCCCTGCATACCTGTGTTGTTTGCTCATAATTCATCCTTTGATCTAGTTTCTACTTTTTATATGACTCCTTTTTGATTTTTAGATCATATAAGATCTCCTGGTTGATTCAAGGTGGTCTCTTGCCATACTTTCTATCTTTCCTACACAGAGAAATAGTTTGGTTTTGGGCCCTTAATAATGTCCCTTTAAAAAGCTGCCAGCTCTGTTCAGTTGTTTTTCCCTTTAGTCTATTGACTACTCAATTAGCTGATTAATTGAAATTTAACATCCCTAATTTCAACACATACAGTCTTTTGCCTGTCTCTGAGATACACAGTAATTATTTATAGCTAATACCCAGGAGAATAAAGTAGGTAAGCATATATTTTCAAGTATTTTTTATTAAGTCATATTTTAAAGGTTGCAGCTGCATGATTTGTATTGTACTTTAGTCATCCATTAATATAGGTAAACTGCATTTTAAATGTCTGTTTTAATTATCTTTGAAAAAAATTAAATCACTAAAATAAAATTTGAATGAAATAGGTTTTACTAATTAGCATTAACTGGTATACATTAGAATAAGAAGTTGTTGAAATGTCTTAGGGTACATAAACACTTATACATTAACATAAACATTATTTCATAGCTTCTTAAAAAGCCTGAAAAAGGTGATGATCTGATCGGTGAAATGAATAAGGAAAAAGGAGAAGAAGCTGATATTGAAGAAAGCAAATGGGAAAAATCACCTGGATCAGGGAGTATAAAACCCAAGCCATTGGAGGGTTCACCAAAGGAACCTAAGGAAAAGTAAGTACTGTTTATCTTGTCAGGTTGCAACTTGGATCCCAAGTAGCCCTATTTTGACATCTTAAGTGGTACTTAAGTGGTGCGTTATTCTTGTGCTGGGTCTCTGGATTTTGCTCTGTGAATGTGGCCATCTACTTCTTTTTCTCTTAGTTTTCCTATTTGTAAAATGGGTGTAGTAACAACTTACCTCCCTGACAGGCATAAGGCAAGGCTAAATTAATTAATTTAGATAAAGTGCTTTTAAAAATAGGAATTTAAAGTGCTTTCAATGTATATTTGTAAATTGGTTGTTTGGAACTCGGACACATTTTCCCATAGAAAGAATGTTATAAATGGTGGTTAGGTTCCCAGGCTAGCCCACAAGAGCCTATTTAACCCATAAAGTAGCTGAGATACTGTATATTTGCAATGAAAAATAGTAGAAAATTATACTGTTGCAATTGTAGTAATTAAACAAAACAAAAATTGTAACATTGACTAAGGGTGCGTCTACACAGCACTCTAAACTCGAAATAAGATATGCAATTTGTGCTACACAAATTGCGTATCTTATCTTGAATCTATTTCGAAATAGCTTATTTTGAAATTTGGCACATCTACACAATGCCAAATTTTGAAATAACATGCTAATTCGAGCCAATCCTTATCCCTCATGCACCAGGGTTTACCAGGAGGGTGAAATAGCGTGCCTGTTATTTTGAAATATTTCACGGGCGGCTTGTGTAGACATGGGGTAGCTATTTCAGGATACCTCCAGTATCCCAAAATAGTCTTGCAGTGTGGACGTACCCTAAGAAATAGTCTTTTTATTTAATATTGAATGCTGGTTGGTGCTTGAGGAAAGGCAGGTTTCATTAGAGAAAGATGAGAAAGTAGGTGGAGAGTCTGAAGCAATATTCTAATCCCACAGGGTTAGATTAACTCTTCTGGGTGCCTGGGTCTATTAGAGTTTTAGGGGCCCTCTAGGCTCTGGGGTGGGTCAAAAAATGAGAGATTCAGAGTAGAAGAGGAGACTGTGGGTTGAGGCAGGGGGCTGTGTGCGAGAGCGGGTGAGGGCTCCGAATGGGGGAGTTGGGTTCTGGGGTGTAGCTGAGGATGAGGCATTTGGGGTGTAGAAAGGGGTTCCATGCTGGGCCCAGTTGTTTGGAAGGGCTCAGGGCAGGAGATTGGTGTACGGTGTCTGGGTGGGAGTTAGTATGTGGGAGGGGATTTAGGGCTGTTGTAGAGGGTTGGGGGGGGGGCTTACCTTTGGTGGTACAGGTCTGGGGTGGGGGAGGCAAGTGGCTTTGTGTACAGCACCACCCCCTACAACTCTCACTTCTGCAATGCTTTTCAGTCAAGGATCTGAGTGCTTTGCAAGCATGAAAAAATGAGTCTCAGAACATCCTTATGTAAATAAGCTGTTATTAAGTCTGTTTTATGGATGGACACACTGGAGCACAGAGTGCTTAAGGTGTCGCTGTGAGTCAGTTGAAGAATGAAAATTAAATTCTAGGAGTCGTGACTCCCACTTCCCTGCTCTAGTCTAATAACGTATGTATTATTCTTTCCCATATGGGGGCCTTTCTAAATTTCTTCAAGTGCTTGTTCATATTGATTCCAAATAGGTTTGCATACATTGTGTGTACAGTTGGTAGCTTTCCCCCAGCCTAGTAGCACCCTTCAGAGCATCTTTGGAGTTCCTGGCTGTCATATGTTCATGGTGGTGAATATAGGTAACTGCCAACCCACCACCTCTTCAGTTCCTTCTTATTGCCAGTGAGGGTGGATGGAGCTGCGTGTCTCGCTTGTCTCTACAAGCACTTCCCCAAGTGATTGAACTTTGAGTGTTCTGTAAATAGTAAATTAATTTTTTCCCCACCCTATTTTTCCTTTCTGAGAGTTTGGGAAATTCCTTGATCCCAAGGGTTTAAGCCATGAGGGACCTGACACAAGCGCAGCCAATGGGCTACCCCCATGACTCCTGCCTGAATTGTCTGGGGGAGGTGCACCAAACAGATCTCAGCAAGATCTGTATAGGGTTCCATCTGAGGACAAAAAGGAAAGAGACTTCAGGTGGAAACATCTACTTATGGAGCCAGCCCTCTGTCCCCAGCAGCTCTGGCCTGGCAAGATTTGTCATAGAGCACCTGTGTAATGCACCGGGCTCTGAGAAATGGCACAGAGGAAGCATTCTGAGCATAGATACCCTTGACACTGACACTCCCCAGCACTGAAGCCTGCAGAGGTAACACGTCACTGCTTGTACTCTCCGGTGTCCCATAAGCAGTACAAGAAGGTGGACAGAATTGAGGGGGGCGCTTGTCCACAACTAAAACAGCTGGGTCTGACAGTGCCACCATGGTGCTATACAGGGACACCTGGTGCTAGTATTGCTGAAGCCAGCACCATTGACTTTGGGCCTGCAGAGGGGCCTGTTGAGTGTGGTGCCATTGGATTTTCGTGCTAGAGAGTGACAGGTGGAGGACCTTAGTCTCCCTTCCACCCCCAAAAACATTTGAGGCAGGCAGGGACTTGATCAAGGTTCCCTCTAAGCTGTGTGACAGCACGACACCACAGCTGCTTAATCAGCCCCACCCAGCCAGGGGCTCAGGGCTCTGCGCACAGAGCTGCCAGGCTGGGGAAGGGGCATTTCTCCCTCAGTGACAGCAGTAGCTCCCTGCTGAGGATGGAGCAGTGAGTAAATCCCTGGAAGCTGCATGGGAACTGTTTAAAGACACCATACTAGAGGCCCAACTTAAATGTATACCCCAAATAAAAAAACACAGTAAGAGACCTAACAAAGAACCACCATGGCTAAACAGCCATGTTAAAAAGGCAGTGAGAGAGAAAAGGGCAGCTTTTAAAAAGTGGAAGTCAAATCCTAGTGAGGAAAATAGAAAGGAACATAAACACTCCCAAATTAAGTGTCATAATGTAGTAAGAAAAGCCAAAAAAGAGTTTGAGGAACAGCTAGCCAAAAATTCAAAAAATGATAGTAAAATGTTTTTTAAATACATTAGAAGCAGGAAGCCCGCTAAAAAAGCAGTGGGGCCCTTGGATGATAAAGATATAAAAGGAGCGATCAAAGAAGACAGTGCCATTGCGGAGCGATTAAATGATTTCTTTGCTTCAGTCTTCACGGCTGAGGATGTTACAGAGGTTCCTAAATCTGAGCCAGCCTTTTTAGGTGACAAATCTGAGGAACTCACTCAGATTGAAGTGACATTAGAGGAGGTTATGGAATTAATTGATAAGCTGAATAGTAACAAGTCTCCGGGACCAGACGGCATTCACCCAAGGGTTCTGAAAGAACTCAAATGTGAAATTGCGGAGTTATTAACAGTGGTTTGTAACCTATCCTTTAAATCCACTTTGGTACCAAATGACTGGAAGATGGCCAATATAACACCAATATTTAAAAAAGGCTCTAGAGGAGATCCTGGCAATTATAGACCGATAAGTTTAACATCAGTACCAGGCAAATTAGTAGAAACACTAGTAAAGAGTAAAATTGCAAGGCACATAGAAGAGCACGAATTGTTGGGCAAAAGTCAGCATGGTTTCTGCAGAGGGAAGTCGTGTCTAACTAATCTGTTAGAATTCTTTGAAGGGGTTAATAAACATGCGGACAAGGGGCACCCAGTGGATATAATATACCTAGATTTCCAGAAAGCCTTTGACACGGTCCCACACCAAAGGCTTTTACGTAAATTAGGTGGTCATGGGATAGGAGGAAAGGTCCTTTCATGGATCAAGAATTGGTTAAAAGACAGAAAACAAAGGGTGGGAATAAATGGTAAATTTTCACAATGGAGGAGGGTAACTAGTGGTGTTCCCCAGGGGTCAGTACTGGGACCAATCCTGTTCAACTTGTTCATCAATGATCTAGAAAATGAGGTAAGCAGTGAGGTGGCCAAGTTTGCAGATGACACAAAGTTGTTCAGGACAGTCAAAAGCAAAAGGGATTGTGAAGAACTACAAAAAGATCTCAGCAAACTGGGTGATTGGGCAGCAAAATGGCAAATGAAATTTAATGTGGGTAAGTGTAAGGTAATGCATGTTGGAAAAAATAACCCAAATTACACGTACTACATGATGGGGTCAAATTTAGCTACGACAGATCAGGAAAGGGATCTTGGAGTTATAGTGGATAGTTCTATAAAGACATCCACGCAGTGTGCAGCGGCAGTTAGTAAGGCAAATAGGATGTTAGGAATTATTAAAAAAGGGATAGATAATAAGACAAAAGATATCATACTTCCCCTATATAAAACTATGGTACGCCCACATCTCGAGTACTGCATGCAGATGTGGTCTCCTCACCTCAAAAAAGATATATTGGCATTAGAAAAGGTTCAGAAAAGGGCGACTAAGATGATTAGGGGCTTGGAAAGGGTCCCATATGGGGAGAGGCTAGAGAGACTGGGACTTTTCAGTTTGGAAAAAAGGCGATTGAGGGGCGATATGATAGAGGTATATAAAATCATGAATGGTGTGGAGAAAGTGATTATAGAAAAATTATTTACCTTTTCCCATAATACAAGAACTAGGGGACACCAAATGAAATTGATGGGTAGTAGGTTCAAAACTAATAAAAGGAAATTTTTCTTCACACAGCGCACAGTCAACCTGTGGAACTCCTTGCCCGAGGAGGCTGTGAAGGCCAGGACTCTATTAGGGTTTAAAAAAGACTTTGATAAATTTTTGCAGGTTAGGTCCATAAATGGCTATTAGCCAGGGATAAAGTATGGTGCCCTAGCCTTCATAACAAGGGCAGGAGATGGATGGCAGGAGATAAATCACTTGATCATTGTCTTCTGTTCTCCTTCTCTGGGGCACCTGGCATTGGCCACCGTCGGCAGATGGGATGCTGGGCTCGATGGACCTTTGGTCTGACCCAGTATGGCCATTCTTATGTTCTTATGAGTCTCTCCCAGCCGGTAGGGACAGTCCCCTCCCTTAGGCAACTCCACTCTGCCAACTTCTTTCCTGCAACACTTCTAATTGATGCTTGTTCTGTGCTTGGTAGCAGACAGAGTAGGAAGCAGAGAGGCAAGCAGGTACTGCAGGATCTAACCTGAAAGGGTTCTTTCAACTTATGCAGGCCCATATGTGGGGAGAGGGGTGTGTGAAGGGTGTCACTGCACCCCCATGTCTCCCAAGGGGCTAATTCTGGCCACCCAGGGGAAGGCTGGAGTGGCACGCTGCCTGAGCCTCCTTCTCCCATGCTCTGGCCAGCCAAAGGCTCGGTCTGATTTTCCACCCCCTCCCTCCAGGAGTGAGGCCCAGTCCCACCCCCGCAGCCTCTCTCCTGGTGCCAGCGGCAGCTGCTGCTCACAAAAAAAGGCTGGGCGGGTGGAGAAAGGCTGGGGACATGGGCAACATCAGAGCTGGGGGTGGCAGGAGCCAGCCCCTGGGGCAGCAGAGGAGAGCTGTCAGGCTCCATGCCTGTAGCAAAGAAGATAAGAGCCCAGTCACCGCACAGCCTCCAGCAGCTCCTGGGGAATTGGGTGCAGAAGCTCTAGCATGGGAGAATAGACACCACCTGCCAACTCAGTGCGAGGAGTTAAAGCATCTCTTTCCTGGGAGGAGCATAGGGCGTAGCACCACGCCCCTTGCAAGGGGACAGCTTCCCAAAGAGAGGCTGGAGTAGGGGTAGGCAAGAAGCTGCCAGTGGACTGGATCCGACCCGCCAAGCTACCAGATCCGGCCTGTAGCTGCCTCAAAAGAACCCTTTGCTAGAGAGTGGCTCACATTTTAAAAAGCCAGCTGCTTTCCACTCTGGACTGCTGGGGAGAGAGACTTCTCATGCTGTTCCCATCCCCTGGCAAAATATCTCAGCTCCCATTGGCCAATCTCTCCATTTCCAGCCAATAGGAACTGAGAATTTTTGATGGGAGCAGGAGCAGTGTGAGACACCTTCTCCCTCCCTCCCCATCCCCTCTTTCCCTTCCCCCTCATGCCATGTGGAGCAGTGAGCAGCCTGCAGCAGACAGTCTGCCTCAGGTTTCTGCAGGTAAGCACCTCCCAGCCAAAGCCTGCCTCTTGCACCCCAACCCCTCTTCCCCCTCTGACTACTTGGCCCAGACCACCACCCAAACCCTCTGTACCCCTTTTCCCCCCTTCTCCCAGGTCACAATTCCCTCCCAGATCCTGCACCCCCTCCTACACTCCTGCCACAGGCCAGAATCCTCTCCTGCACCCATGCCTTCTCCCTGACCCTACCCCCCATTCCCCTGCCTCAAGTCACCTCCCAAACCCTCTGTACCCCTTTTCCCCCCTTCTCCCAGTTCACAACTCCCTCCCAGACCTTGCACCCTCTCTTACAACCCCTCCCCCAGGCCAAAATCCTCTCCTACACCCATACCACTTACTGGACTGTGCACCCCAAGGCCCTGCCCCGATCACAGCCCCCTCCTTCACATACACTCTCTCTCAGATCCCTCACCCTCTCCTATACTCCCCCTCAGGCCTTTCAACCCCTCCTATACTCCAGTCCCTTATCTCAAGTCCCCTTCTGCACCCAACCTCCATCCCAGACTGCACACCCCCTCATAGAAGGGTGGCCCTTGACCATTTGCCAAAATCTTGGAGTGGCCCCCCATTAAAAATTGCCTGCCTGTGGGCTGGAGGATGTTGACGGTGTGGCCCCCACTGCTCAGCGCACACCTCCTTTGCATGCTGAGTGAAAACAGAGAGGATGGGACCTATTTGTGAAAGTTTGGGTAAATGCTGAGAGCGGGCTGCAAATGCCTCCCTTCCCCTCTCCCCCCGACCGCACTTTCATTGCTTTGCAGCCTGACTTAGTGCTCCGTTCTCAAATACCTAATCCCATGCTTACGCCTTGGCAGCATGGAACCTGGAAATATGGGACCACCACTCAGAGTCAGAGTTTCATGTTAGAAGGGACCACCAAATTATCTAGTTCAGGAGTTCTTAAAGTCAGGAGCAGGCCTGTCAAAGGATTTTTTTTTTCTTTTAAAGAGCTCTGGCTGTCAGCTCCTGGTAACTGGCACCCCTGCAGAAGCCTGGGAGGTGGAAATCAAGGGGAAAGTCAGAGCCCTGCCATTTGGATTCAAGCTGTCCTTCCTCCCCATTCTTCTGCCAGTCCTCCATCTTGTTGCTACCTCAGGGGGCTGACAGTCAGGCTCAGGCTGCCAGCTACCTGGGGAAGCAGCAATAGCACACAGGCAATGGAGCATTAAGTCTGCTGTGAACTGAAAATTGATATTGACAAATATCACTGTTCACAATGCCAACCTTATTTCTGTATTGTTGCTGCTGCTGGGCTGCCTTCAGAGCTAGGTGGCAGTATATGAGGGGCATAAATGACTACGGGGAGGGAGGGGCTTGATCAAATATGTTTTAAAACCACTAATCTTATCTAAGTAGTGTATCACAGAACACCATCACCCTAAACCTAAAGCCGAAGTTTACAGTACTAAGTTTACAGGAGGCTAAACTATTAGGGTATGTCTACACTACCACCCTAGTTCGAACTAGGGTGGTTAATGTAGGCATTCGAAGTTGCAAATGAAGCCCGGGATTTAAATATCCCGGGCTTCATTTGCATCTTGCCGGGCGGGCGCCATTTTTAAATCCCCTTAGGTCGAACTCCGTGCCCGCGGCTACACGCGGCACGGAGTAGGTAGTTCTAATTAGGATCTCTAATTCGAACGACCGTTACTCCTCGTGGAACGAGGTGTACCGGTAGTTCGAATTAGAGATCCTAATTCAAGCTACCTACTCCGTGCCGCGTGTAGCCGCGGGCATGGAGTTCGACCTAAGGGGATTTAAAAATGGCGCCCGCCCGGCAAGATGCAAATGAAGCCCGGGATATTTAAATCCCGGGCTTCATTTGCAACTTCGAATGCCTACATTAACCACCCTAGTTCGAACTAGGGTGGTAGTGTAGACATACCCTTATGTAGCACAGGCAAACAATAGAAGAATCTGAGGAATATCAGTAGTGCCTGAGACCTTCACAATGGCAGGGAAATGATTGAGAGATACCCAGATGAGCCCAGTGAGTGACCTGCACCCCCTCCTACACTGCAGAGGAAGGCCTCTAAGGTCACTACCAATATGATTTGGGGAAAATTTCACCTTGACTAACATGTGGTGATCATGTGAGCAAGGACTCAGAGTCCTAGCCCTCCTATGCTATATCCCATTTCCAGCCATGGCTATTCCTGATGCTTGGATGAGGATTTTTAAAACAAAAACAGCACCCCGCAGAGTATTCCCTTCCTGACCCCTGCAAGTAGCCATCTGAAAACCTGAAGCATGAACTTTTAGGGAGCTAGGCCATAAACAAAGTGAGATCCAGGATTGGTAAGCCTTGGCTGCTACCATCACAAGCAACCCACTCATACAACTGCACTCAGAAATTTGTCCATCTCTCTTGAAATTAAATTCTTTGTCCTCACAACTCTTATTGCATGAATCTCACCCCTTTGATGGTGAGAAACTTTCCAATTTTCAGCCAAAATTTGTTCATGGCCAGTTCATATCCATTTGTTCTTGTGCACACATTATTCTTTAGCATACATAGTTTTCACCCTCCATGGTATTTACCTCGGTAGCTTATTTATTGAGAGTAGCAATAGCCCCTCTCAGCCTTCTTTTTGGATAGACTAAACGAGACAAACTTTTCTAGTATCCTCTCATAAGATAGATCCTCCATTCCCTTAACTCTTCTCTGCCCCTATTTTTATTTAAATTCATCTTTCTTTAACATGGGTGACTACAGTGGTACACACTATTTCATGTGTGGTCTTAGCAATGCCTTGTGTAGTAATTTTATATAGTATAGAATACTATAGTATATAGTATAGTAATTCTGTATAGTATAGTATATACTATAATAATTCTGTATAGTGTAGCATAGTAATTCTGTATAGTATAGTATATACTATATGGCTGTTAGAAATGCCTCACCTGACACATCCTAGGATCCCATTTGTCTTTTTCACAGCCCCATCACATTGGTGGCTCATAGCCATCCTGTGATCAACCCACTTCCAGCTTTCTCTTCTCTGCTATTACGTTCAACTGACGAGGCCCCAGTTTGTAACAGAAATTCTTAGTAGAACATAAGTGCATGATTTTGCACTTTATACCATTGAATTTCATCCTGCTCTCCATTTTCTTTAGAACATAAGAATGGCCATACTGGGTCAGACCAAAGGTCCATCTAGCTCAGTGTCCTGTCTTCCAACAGTGGCCAATGCCAGATGCCCCAGAGGGAGTGAACAGAACAGGAAATCATCAAGTGATCCTTCCCCTGTCACCCATTCCCAGCTTCTGACAAACAGAAGCTCAGGGACACCATTCCTGCCCATCCTTGCTAATAAGTATTGATGGATCTAACCTCCGTGAATTTATCTAGTTCTTTTTCAAATCCTGTCTTCACAACATCCTTTGGCAAGGAGTTCCACAGGTTGACTGTGCACTGCGTGAAGAAAAACTTCCTTTAGTTTGTTTTAAACCTGCTACCTATTAATTTCATTTGGTGACCCCTAGTTCTTATGTTATGGGAACAAGTAAATTAACTTTTCCTTTTTCGCTTTCTCCAACCTGTCATGGTTATATAGACCTCTATCATATCCCCCCCAGTCTCCTCTCCAGAGCATGCTTACTCAGGGGATTATGGAGGGTGCGTTTGCACGCTTGCGGTCCATATTTACAAAATTCCTGCGTATGGGGCCTGTTATGGTAAAGTCATGCACATTCTCCAAAACCTTGGTGAGAGTTCAGGCCCTGCAGTTACACATTTATACTTAAAAGCTGAAAAGGTAGAGGAAAACAAAATAGTCATAGTTAGTCATATCCTGAAGAGCTAAAGTAATATTTACAATATATACATATATACATATTGAGAAGTATATACCATCTTTTAGTATCTCTGTAGTTGTGAAAGGTTCTGGTGTGACTCAATGAGAGCTGCCATTTTCCTTCTACTCAAGAAGTGTAATATATACTGACACAGGGTCCAGTCCTGTGAACTGATAAGCAATTTCAATTAACATTGACTTTCTATTGTTATTGGCTCTCAGCTATTTGCAGATATGGGAAACCCTTCGCCCCATTCTTTTTAAATAAAGGACGTGCCAATCAGCAGATAACTACATGACAGAGGCTGAACACTTTCACTATTCCATGATTTACAAGGAAAAATTGTGTGGAAAACATAGAAAAATTGTTCATATTCAAGCAAGTTAATGAACAAACAGGTGTTAATAAACAATTTAAGTGACAAACCTCCAAACTCTTTCATCCATTTTGTCTGCTGATTAGCATTTCCTTTGTCACAAGCTAAAATGTCAAAAGCTGGCAAAACTGTAGATTCCCATTTCAATTTGAATGACTCACTTTTCATCTAATAAAAATTTGAAATAACTACTATCTATTTACTCTCTTTTTTTAGAATTAGATGAAATTATTCTGCATTCTTTTCCATAATTTACTGTTTCATTTTATGAAGGAGCCATCTGGTTACTGAACAGGAGCAATGAAATGAATAAAAGTACAGAGAATTATATCATCTTAACAGCAAAATGTTGCAAACAGTTTATTTTATAATATAAATTATTTAGTATATAATATAAATTAAGTACCATGTGTGACAAGATAATGGTTTTCCAAAGCTTTGTCACCTAAATAAAAATGCACTAGCAGGCTACATCATCGAGGCACATAATTGTAAGTGAAGAGTGGAGCAGCAGCATTAAGTCTGTCTTGTTTAATGCCTCCCATCTGTTGCAAAAGATGTGAATAATTTCTGTTAAATGGAGCCATAAAGTCAAGGTCTTGAACTTGCAAAGTTATTTTATGTCATTAATGCTTCCACTGAAGTCTGTGATATTACTCACATGCTAAGTGTTTGTACCTAATCCTGTAACCCTTTCTTATCTGTAACATCAAGACCGCTATTTAAATGGTAATTTCAAATATGAAAAATAGTTGCAGGATGATTTTCAAAGCAGTTCTAAAGTAAATCTGATTCTCTTTTCAAGCCAGTGGAGAACTCAGTTTGCAAAATATTTTCCTGCTTCCATTTGAACTGAATGCACAATAGGGAGTTGAATTTATGATGTACAAAATTGCATCTCTTTTTTTTTTAATTAAGAAGAAAATATGGCATAATTGTGGGCCTAATGTAAAACCTGTTGAAGCCAGTTGGAGTCTTTCTATTTTACTTCAGGGACCTTTGAATCGAGACCTGTGATTTTTGTCTAAATTAATTATTCAGGTTTTTCTTGTTTAAACACACACAGGTCACAAAATGATAGTGATAAAGAGCAAATGGATTTGGAGAGAAGATTTCGAGAAAAAGAACTTGAAAGACAAAGATACCGGTTGGATGATGGCAGAAAGCATAGAGCTCACTATGAGTTTGACAAGTTTATGAGACGGAATGAAGAAGAGCTGAAATGGGGGAAAGGATACAGCCAAGAGAGAGGAAAGAAAGGGAACCACAACTACAGCTTCACTGTGGAGGCCGTAGACAAACTGGGTAAAGAGGACAAGTGTGATGACATGGCATCCAAAAAGGAGCGCATAAGAAATAAGGTTCTTTTATTCATTTAGGATAATCTTTCATTAGTAAAATATACCTCAAGGCCACAGGTTTTACTTTTGCAAACTTGGCATAAAGATGCTTTTTTTCAAGAAAAGCAAGTCTCTATTTGATTTTCAGTAAAACCCAGACTTTTTTTTTTTTTTTAAGGCAATAGGATTTGTTTTCTTAGAACATTATTCTTGGAAGCCCAGCATTTTTTGAGCATTTTAAAAGTTTTATATCACAGGTGATTTATAAGAGAGTTTGAAAACTTTGGCCCAGTAGTCTTTTAAAAGTGAATTTATTCTAAGTAAAATCTTTACAGTCAGATTTTTGGCTGTCTTACAATTATTCAGATTTTAAAGTAAAAGTGAATAAATAAATATTTTATCCAGAAATGATCATATTTAGAATTTTTCAATACAGAAGATAGGAAAGTAGATCTTGTAGTTTTCATTCACTCTGCCCGCAGGTAAAGGCTCTTTCTGGTGGAGGGTAAGTCACCCCATTGTAAAGTGTCAAATCTAGGGAAAGATCCTGCTATAAAAGAGCCACAGTTGGGCAGTTTCTTGAATGGGAGCCACATGCAGAAAACCATTTTCCAGTCTTCACCTGTGGAGTTCCCTTTCTGAAGGTTTTAGGCTTTGTGATTTCAGAGGACATGTCAGAGCATTTCTAAGAGATGGCTGCTGTTAGTGGCCTCATCCATTTTAATCGTGTAGTTTTCCATACAAGATGGTTGACACTGCCTTGCATGGAATTCATCTCTGTAATGTGCACCTTTTCTGAAGAGAGTTTTCACAGCAGGTGCAGGTAAGGTCTCCATGACAGTGTGCCTCTTGATGGAGTGGTGCTGGTGCTAGAGATACGACAGGCAAGCAGCAGCCCTGTTCTTTTTTCTCTGCCCCTTTAGCAACTGTCTGAATTTCTGTCTGAATATATTAAAAATATTAAATTGATTTAAACCATTTAATAAAAAATGAAAGGTCCAATTGAGCTAACTCTGTTCATGCAAGTTTCAGTCTGATGAACATTGAAACTGGTGGTTAACTCAAAACACTTAAAACAATGTGTTTCTAAACATCCTAAATAAAAAGTCAGATATCTAATCTAAAGAAATGGAAAATAAAGGGAAAGTAAGGTGAAACAAGACTGAAATTCAAGGGGGAAGAGAAGAACTGATAATGAAGGATGTATCGGTGAAGGGGGGAAAGAATGAAGGAAAAAACAAAATCAAAGGAATTGAAAATTGTGAGGGAGAGGTGAAAGGAAATTAAGATGGAACGGAATTCAATGCTCTGCAGTTTTCTTAAAATGGCCTATTCCATGTATTTTTCTAGGCGAACCCTATACTTTAATACAGACGTTAAATATGATCTCTCCATAGCATCAGTCTAATACAGGCTGCACCTCTCTAGTCTGTTGCTCTCTGGTCAGGCAGCATCCGTGGTCCGGCATGATTTTAGTTAGTCGGATGTCCACTTTTCACAGGAGTGGCCAAGTTTCCCTCGGTCTCATAAAGTTTGCTTATAGTCTCCAGTCCTGGTTCTCAGTGTTCTGTGCTGTTGTTTAGTTCTTATTTACCCCTAAATGTCTTCTAAGAGCTCAGTAAGCAGTGGACGTGTTGGTAATGTTGCTAGACAGGATTGACTTCCTGTGGTTCAGCAAATTCTCTCGTTCAGCACCAGTCAGGTCAGGTCCCAAGGGTGCCAGACTAGAGAGGTTTCATCTCTATTTGTGATAGTTAAAATAAATAGCCTCAGTAGGCAGAGGCTTTTAAACAGTAACCATTCACAGTAAGTTTCAGTTGCATTTTTCTTAGGAACTAGCTGCGCTTTGGTATTCCGATCCACACATTTCTGATGGTTTCAGTCATGGGTGGTGGGTCATAGGCAGTGGAAGGCATTGCATTCCCAAACTGCTTGACCTGGCCCTGCCCATGCTCCACCAGAGTCCTCCAGACTCTCTTCCCCAGCCTGCTGTTGTGGTATCAGAGGCTGGGGCTGGCAGCAGGCTGGGGGCTGCGCCGTATCATCTGCTCTCCTCTCCAGTGCTTGGGGGCCAGGAAGAGCTGGGACCATGCTGCCCACTGGAGCTCTGGGGCCGGAACAGGCTGCAGCTACACTTCACACCAGCTCTCCCAAGGTCTAGGGCTAAGGCAGGTGCAGTCTCTCTAAAGCAGGTTGGGGATGTGTGCTGCCTGCTGGCTCTCCGTAGCTCTGGGGCAGGCTGGAACTGCATCACCTCCCAGCTCTCTAGAGCTCTGGGAGAGACTGCAGCCGTGCCACACACCAGGGCTGCAGAGCTCAGGAGGGGGTAGGCAGGTTACAGCTACAGTGCCCACCAGCTCTCTGAAGTGGACTGGGGGTGCTACTATGGGGCAGAGATCATGGGCCAGTGTACACATTGGCGGGGGGTTGAACGGGGGCCAGCAGCAACCAGAGTGGGGAGAGGGCTGGGCTCTAGTGGACATTGAAAAGGCAGGGCTTTGGCCAGAAAGGGCAGGGCTGGGGGCTTGCCTCCCCAAGCCATGGGGTCACCCACTGCCTGTGGTTTCAGTGACTATGCCTGTAAAATTAGCCATTTTTCTTTGTGCTCATTTTATTTCCTGATTCATGTTGGTTGGTATCCATCTATTCATATAGGACATGAATATGAGAGTGGAGTGTGCTAGGTATGACCATTGGATGGATGATTAACATTTTGCATCCCGTGTTTAAATGTATTAATGGTTCATAGGTCAATATGGCTCTGCACACACGTCAATGAGAGAGAAACAACAGGAGCTTAGATACTGAATTTCATTTGAAATTCACTATTCTCGTTTTATCACACCCTCATTGTTCTGGTTTCTCCCAATTAGTATTATTTTATTATATTTGTATTTATTATCTAACATTCATGTATAAACCCGTACGTGTGCATGGCACCAGTTACTGTCCTCCCCAACTTGAACTGTAAATAGTATCAAAATTTACCACAGAATTCTTTTGGCCTTTGTTATATCATTCTGTCAGAGTCATCCTTTGATTACCACTGTTTTATTTTACTCAAAATTCTTGGATCCCAAAAATAGTGTTATAAAAGAGGTGGATAATAAATGCAAAATCTGTTTTCATTATGTTCTAGCTTTTTCCTAGTTCTTATTAAATGCAAAATAATTTTAACACAAAAATCCACTATCTACATAAACTCAAGCTAGTCACTTTCACTCTCACATATGTGAATAAACAATAGCTTTTCTCAAAAAATTAACCTTATGCACTTCTTTCTAGGATCGTCCAGCCATGCAGTTATACCAGCCAGGAGCTCGCATTCGAACACATACGGGATCTACAAGTAAAATCTATGACTGCCCTGGGAAGTCCTCTGAAGATGCCTGTGATAGAAAGTATGAGGTAGATAATTCAACTGGAGGGGGTTCTGAGAAGAGTGAAGAAGCAGAATGAAATAACGGGTAGAAAACTTGTGAAAAAATGAATTTAAGATTTAATTTTCGCACAAAATACATCAGACCACTTCAGAATTCCACAGGTTGGACCAACAAAATTTGAATACATCTATTCTTGTTTTTTAAAATGAATAAAATGATGATCAGAGGCATAAAAACATAATGTAAAAGAAATTCAGTTGCTTTTCTACAAAAAATAGATGCAAGCACTGTTTAACTAGTTTAATAGTGTTCCAGTATTTTAGGAAATTTACGTTTAGCTAGAAAACCTCTATTAGTTTTAAACCAATATTTATACAAAACTTGCCAGAAAATATTTCACTTACTCTTGCCTATTAAATTGAGAGAAATAAAGAAATGTAGAATTGCATCAGTTTGAAATCTGAGGCACTTTAAATGGGTTCTGTGAATGGCATTGACTACCTAGGACCCAATCCTGCAAACACCACTAGACATAATGCTTACTACAGAGACTAGTACTGTTGAAGTCAAAGGGACAGAACCCAGCATAAGCACTGTCACCAGTAGTATTTATAGGATCAGGCCCAAAGTTTGCCATTGTTTGTTGGTATTCATACCTCATTGTGTTTACATTGTTTTTCAATTAACTATAGTGTCAGATAAGTATGAGTAAATGCTACAATATGTTGTTGTAACATTGGTCATTCTCTTAACCACTTTTGCCTTTATGTCTAATATATTCCTGTGTTTAAAACAGAAAAAAATAACACAAATCTCTGCACTTAAACACAATATGTGGTTTTACTAAAATTGCATTTTTTTAGTTTTGTTTTCAGTATTGACTTTTTAAAAAACAATTCTACAGTGATTACTTTTTATATGTTAAATGTTTCACATAAATTGCATTTGCAGGATTTGGAACATGTATGATATATATGTTATACAATATAATTTGTTGGAAAAAAAAACTCCACACACACAGCAGTTCCAACTTTTCATTTTGCAGACCTCTGATGCATGCTTATTGCTCCCAGTGCCGTCAGAGACAGATATATGTCCATCCAAGAGCAAAATATGCCTCATTATTAGTTGTCTTTTCAACTGATGCACTTTTCAGTTGTTTGAAACCAAGATCTGCTTGTTCAATAAAGTTAAATATTAGGATGTTTGTTTAATTTTTGACATCCCAGTTTGAAGATTTTATTATGAAGTGTAACATCTGATTGTTCTAAACTAAAAAAAATTGTATTTTCCCACACATTAAACATAATAAAAAGTAAAAATACTTTGACTGTGAACTGAGAAATAATCTTCCACAACTCTTTTGCTTAGTATACTAAAGATACTAAGAAACCTAATATGCTAATTAGTAGTATTAAAGGGCAGATTAAAATATAATTGAAGGGTTTTAATTTTAAGTTACATATAAGATGTTTTATAAGCAAGATAATTAAGCATTTTTACTAACAAACTACTGAGCAGTAGGACATTCTTAATCTTAAATAAGACATCACAGGATGGGCTGAGTTGGGTTCTATTCCACTGGGGCGGGGCTGGGCTGGGCTGGTGGTTGGGTCAGGTGATCAGGCTTGCATGACAATATCTCAAGGGTGGAGCTTCCTATAAATGGAAGCCTAGATAGCATGAAGGGAGGGACTAGCAAGGAGCAAGAATACTGGATAAAATAGAGCCAGCTCAGTGGCAGAAAATGTTAGATGGCTCTCCACAGTTTTGCTGGACTCTTCGTTAACCTGAAAATGATGTACTGTAATGACCTAGCCAGAGGGCTTATCACCTTAGTGATCCAATAGCTCTAGATTGCTGGACAGTATCAGAGATACAGTGAGTTGACTAGGGTAGGGAAACTGAGGCAGGAAGGGTCCTGGAACTCAAGGGAGATAAAGGGATTTCGTCACAACTGTCCACACACAAATTTACACCAAAATAAGGAAAGATGCTAATTCAAACCAAATTTAGTTATTTAGGTGCATCTTTATGTGTAGGTAAACCACAAAACTCCATAGGATCAAGGCCCAAATGAGACCAAATATTTCCAGCCTATTTAAATTATAGGAGGTGATGACCAGAGGCCAGTCTAAAGAGCAACCACTTTGGATGTGGGAGTCACCAGAAGACCCAGAATGCCTGTAATTCTTCAAGATATGTTGTCCATGTACATTCCAGACTTGATGCACATATGTCCTGTGCACTTGTGTTCAGAATTTTTTGGCCAGCAGCATTTGTTGGGGCCACTGTTGCACCCTGTGCTTCCCCTTCAGGAAACATATAGGTTACAGTGGGACTGATCAATCCTCAGTTCTATTTTATGGCCTGTAACTGCAAGACAGAATGAAGAGCAGTGTACTGTTTGTTCACTTGCGATTATAAAACTAATATCACCATACATAGTTAGCTATTCAGTGTAGATGTAGTATAAGTTTAGAAACATTTTTTATTAGGTTTCTATTCCAGGTAATTTTTCTCTTTCTTTTAGTTACCCAGTGCCAGGCTTCAGTCATGTATAGCTGTGCAAAAATCACTAGGATTAAAATAATTCCTTTTGGGTGAAGTTGCTATGCCCTTCCACACCAGACATATTAGATTCTGTTTGGATGGAAATGTATTACCAACAAACACTCAATTTATCTGTTATTTTTTTTTAAAGACCCAAAAAGCAAGGGAGGCTCATTTAAAGCTTTGCCTCTTAGACAAAAAGACAAAGCCAGCCTCAGATCAGAGTAAACAAGATTTGACTGGGCCTGAACACTCTACTCCAAGAAGTGCTCTGGTGATGGTGAATGCCACATGTTCCTCCACAGCCTCACTTCTTGAGAAGCATACTTTTGCTGCCACTTCTAAGGCCTCTCAGCCAGGAGGGTTAGGATACAGCATTGCTCTTTTAAAGAGTAGGACTGACTCCACCTGAGGATCCTATACAAAAAAAGAAACTTAGGCTATGTTTATGCTAGCATTTGTGGGTATAACTTATGTCACTAATGTGTGTGAATAAACACACCTCTGAGCGACATATGTTATACCAGCAGAAGCGCTGGTGTGGATAGTGGGTACGTTGGCAGGAGATGGTCTCCCACCAAAGAGTTACTGTTGCTCATTAGGGGCGGTTTAATTATGTTGATGAGAAACCTCCTCCAGTCATCATAGAGCAGCTACATGGGAGATCTTACAGTAGTGCTTTGCCATGGTAAGGTTTCTAGTGACCATGATCATGTTGTGCCAGCTAAAAGAACTGACTCCTTTTCCTCTCTTCTGAACCCTAACTCTAGTTATTCCAGCAACTGCAGAATGGGCTTGTCAGCATTCATAGAAGTCCACTTCACTAGACAGAAGGTCACAAGATTAGATCTGGGCAGAAAGGCCTTTTAATTGGCACATCTGCAATTCTACACAGCAAACTATCAGGTTCTTCTTTGAGGAGTGTCTCCGTGGGTACTCCACCTTCAGGTGCATCAGCGCCGCTGCGCTCTTGATCGGGGATTTATGATAGCAGTGCCCTGTGGCTGGCTGTGCATGCAGAGTGCCGGCACATCGGGGATTTCCCTACACCCCCCCTATGGAGGTGTATACTCCCCTGAATTTCCCCAACCCCCCCCCCCCCAGTTTTGTGAACTATGGTGCCATACAGCCCACCTTCACCATCACGGTCTCATCCCTCATCGGCCCTGACACCCTCCCTTGTAAATTCGAACACCCCCCCGTAATTTCAATTCCTGGGGAGGCTACTGCAGCACATGCAATCTGGAACGACTACTGCACACACACAGCTGGCCACCTTCTCAGTTCCTTCTCAACCGCCGTCGGCTTCAGTCACAGCTCAGCAGTTCCCCTATACTATAGGTAGTTTTAGTGTGTTCTTATAGCGATTTAGTTACTAATTAGATATGCCTCAAGTTTCCTTTTTCTTAAAAAATTATTTGGTTTAGGGTCTTTCTGCAGACACCACAGTTCCGCTTAAAACCTCTTCTGCTCTCCATGATATGCCTGGCTTGCCTGGTTTTAAAAAGTGTACAGGCTGCAGACTATCTTTCTCGATATCTGACGGGAACAACCATTGTTTTGGGGAAGAGCACCCCATAGAGCACTGTCCTCATTGTCAAAAATTAACAACGCGTACCAGAAAGGCCAGGAAGTTACAAGTAAAAATTATTCAACTCTAGAAAAAAGCTCAATCTGGCTCTGACCCCAAGCAGAATACCCCTCCCAATCAGAAATCACCTGGGATGGGGGCAGAGTGTGGCTCCTTCTGAAACGAGCCTGAAGGACCAGAGCAATACTCATCCCAAGAAGAGGTCCTACACCTTCTCTGGGACTGACTCTCCCATGAGGAAATGTCTTCTCCACAAGAATGCTGCACGCCCACCCCAGCACAAAAGGGGTTGGAGAAGCAGCCTGTAAGCAGGGCCAGCAGCACTAAGAGCCATGACCCCAATTAAAAAGAACAAGAACACGCCTCCACTAAGGAGCCCTCTGAGGCAAATTGCAAACCCTCCCTGCCAGCACTGGCAAAAACAGCTGTGGCACCAGCTGCAGATCGCCACAAGCGGCACAGCCAAGCTGCAAGTACAAGCGTTCTGCCTCAGGTGGCAGTAACAGCACCATCAAAGCGCTCAGTGCCGGCCACACATAAGAGGCAACTGGCACTGCAAACAACCCTGCTGCGCATGCCACACATGGCTCAGCCCCTAGTACTACCTCCCCTTCCACCGGTACCACATTTTACAATGGCGGCAGAGCTAGATGTTAGTTCAGTGCCAAGTACTCCTCTTTTTGGTACTAATGGTACACCAAATTTCACCAGTCTTTCCTCCACACCTGGCAATTCAACAGCCCCAGTGTTTAGCAACGATAAGCAACACATCACATTTACCAGGACACTCTATACCCAAATACCAGCAACAATTATGACAGTGGCAACCTGCATGGTAGTTTCCTCCCACTCTTCCTCCCAACTGGCCATATTGTGACCCATGGACTGCATATAGACCACAACAGGGGCACCAACCTCAGCTGCTATCTCCCTCACCACGGTCTCAGGCACCAACACTCCAATCTCCAGAACACTACAGTTCGGAAGCAGAAGACCAGGAGGTAGGCGTTATCAGGGATGAGCACGCATCTTGCGCTCTTCTACGAACACATACCTCGTCTTCACCCCCGATGACATAATCATGCCTCCACCAACAATCACTGGGAGTGATTTTAAGTCATTTCAAGACCTTTTTAAAAAAGTCGCTGAGAGTTTAGAGATTTCATTGTCTGATATGCCTCAGACACTGCATAAACTGACAAATATATTGAATGCATATTCCCACATGAAACTGGCAATCTCCATGAATGAGTCGCTTATGAACCCTGCCAAAAATATCTGGCAGACGTCCTCCACAATCACACCAACCTCCAAAAGAACCTATAAGAAATGCTATGTTGCCTCTAAAGGAGCAGAATTTCTCTTCTCCCACCCCACACCAAACTCAGTGGTTGAAGCAGTAAACCAGAGAGAGAAGCAACAGGCCACTAGTACGATCTCATATGACAGGGATTGGAAGAGGTTGGACACAATGGGGAGAAAAGCATATTCCTCAGCGAGTCTTCAACTCAGAATAGCTAACTATGTGGCATTACTGGCAAAATACACACATCACATCTTTGACCAGTTAACAGCCTTTATTGAATCATTACCAGACAATCAAAAGGAACAGTTTAAGGCCAACATCAAGGAGGGCACACTAATATCACGTACAGCCCTCCAGGCAGTGCTTGATTCAGCGGATACAGCAGCTAGATCTCTGGTTTCCACTGTAGTGATGAGACGGGCCTCTTGGCTCCAACTCTCTGGCTTCCTGAGAGAGGTACAATCCACAGTGGAGGATTTACCTTTCGAGGCCACCAAGCTTTTCACAGACTTCACAAATACTTTATTATACACCTTGAAGGATTCCAGAATGACTCTAAAAACTTTAGGCATCCATATACCTGTCATGAAAAGAAAGCAAGGCAGGCCATTCACTCAAAGATACAGAACCCAACCGTTCAACCAGCAGCAATGGCACTATGGCAATAGACATCAGCCACGTCAAAACAGATGCAGACAATCCAATAGTCATCAACTCAACAACTCTGAACATCTAGACAACAGTTTTGAAGTCCTGGTTGAGGGTCTGATAATCCCAGTATTTCCGAGGCAGCAATCAGAACCATCCACAATATTTGGCAGCAGACTAGCCACATTCTATCCAGCATGGTCCCTCATGACCATCGACAAGTGGGTGTTGGAAATTATGAAAACCAGCTAAAGCATCCCCTTTTTAGTTATCCCTCCATCCCACCCTCCCGTGCCTGTCACTCTTCAGGGACCTCTCTCACAAGCATGTGCTCGCACAAGAGGCAGAACACCTTCTAAAGCTGGGAGCCATAGAAGAGGTACCACAACATCACGGGCAGCGGTTTCTACTCCCATTACTTTCTCACCACCAAGAAGTCAGGCAGTTGGAGGCCTATTCTGGACCATCGCAGGTTAAACCACTTTGTCAGATATCAGTGCTTCAAGATAGTGACCCTTGACACAATTATCCCTGCCTTGGAAAAAGGACCTTGGCTAACTACTCTCGACCTCCAAGATGCTTATTTTCATATATCAATACACCTATCACACAGGAGATGCCTATGCTTCACAATACAAGACAGACACTTCCAGTACTGAGTGTTACCATTTGGACTCTTAACAACACGTCTCTGCCTTCAAATCCTGGGTAACATAGTGGCGGCTACTTTCCTAGTACCCCACGCTTGCCTACACTGCACTCGACGTACCACCTGCGAATCCACTTTCTGAACAAACAACTCTCCTTACCTACCAGAATAAAATCTTCTCTCTCATGGTGGATCCAGCAGGGCAATGTATGTGTAGGCGTCCCTTTCCAACGCAGCCCCCCCACCCCAGCCACAATTACTACAAATGAATCACTGCTAGGCTGAGGAGCACACCTCGGCCTCAGAGGAGTCCAGGCCTAATGGACTCAGGATGAGTCCAGGCAACACATCAACCAGTTAGAACTAAGGGCAGTACAAAAGCCATGCTTTCACTTTCTCCCCCTAATATACAACAGAACAGTCCAAATCCTCACGAACAATGTTACCACAATGTACTACACCAACAGACAGGGAGGATCACGCTCCTCCCAGCTATACCAAAAAGTGGTCCTACTGTGGGAATGGTGCATTACGCACAACATAGACCTGATTGCCGCTTACCTCCTGGGCAAGGACAACATACTTGTCAACACTCTGAGCAGGTAATTTCCACAGAACCATGCATGGGAACTAACCCGATCAGTGCTGACCTACCTCTTCAAGAAGTGGGGGTTACCAACAATAGACCTATTCGCCACATACGAGAATGCTCGCTGCCCACAATACTGTTTCAGGGCGGGCATAGGGCCCCACTCCCTGAGGGATGCCTTCAGCATCCAATGGACAGCTACCCTAGCATACGCATTCCCCTCCTTTCCTCTAGTACAAAGGGTGATCCTCGAGATCAGACAGGACAGGGCCAGAGTAATACTTGTAGTGTCCAACTGGCCCAGACAAACATGGTACCCATACCTTCTGCAGATGAGCATCCGCCCACCACATCAATTTCTGCCAGTACACTCCTTACTTACACAGCACAGGGGCCAGATACCCCATCTGACAGTCCACATGTTACATCTTCAGGCATGGATGCTTGTTGGCTAAACAATACGGAGAGATCCTTCTCTGACTGGACACAGCTCATCCTCGCAAACTTCAGGAGACCTACAACGAAGACGACATATGTGCAGAAATAGAAGCGTTTTACAGTCTAGTGCAAGACACACTCCTATGAACCCTCCCACACAGGAATTTCACAAATTTTACAATACCTACTGGACCTACATAACGCGGGTCTCTCCTTAAGTTCCATCAAAGTTCATCTCACATCCATATCGGCCCTTCATGCCTTCATACTGGGAAACTGTCTTCACAAACCCTCCGTAAAATGCTTTATTAGGAGGCTACACAACATGTTCCTCCCACATAAGGACCCAATTCCAGCGTGGGACTTGAACCTCATGGGTAAGCCATTCGAGCCTGTAGCCACATGTTCATTGCTACATCTGTCCATGAAGGTAGCTTTCCTTGTAGCAATTACCTCTATTAGAAGTGTCAGGGAAATGACAGCCATAATAGCAGACCCCCCATACACAATATTCCACAAGGACAATGTGGTACTGCGGACCTATCCCAAATTCCTCCCCAAAGTACCTGCCTCATTCCACTGCAGTGAACCCATATACTTACCTGTCTTCTTCCCAAAGCCGCACAAGGACAATAAAGAGGCAACACTCCATACCTTGGATGTCTGCAGGGCACTTGCTTTTTACCAGCCATGAACAAAGCCCTTTTGCAAAACACCACAACTGTTTGTTTCATCCAGAGAGAGGTCACAAGGGTTACCCACATCAAAACAAAGAATGTCAAAATGGGTATCCAGCTGCATCCATCTAGCATACACCTTAGCCGGGAGACAGCCACCACCCTGTGTCAAGGCCCACTCCACAAGAGCTATGCCAACTACTACTGCATTCCTTCATGGTATACCCACGGAACACATCTGCAAGGCCATCACATGAGCGTCCACGCAGCATTATGCAATCCAAACATTTGCAGATGCAGAGACGAGATTTGGCCACACAATACTCTCAGTCACAGACTCTCACCTGCCAAAGCTCCCTTCTCCATCTACAACTACTGCTTCATAATCACCTGAAGGTGGAGCACCCATGGGGACACTCCTCAAAGAAAAAGGAAAGGTTACTCACTAGGTGTAGTAACTGGAGTTTTTTGAGATGGTTGTTCCCGTGGATGCTCCACCACCCATCCTCCTCCCCTCCGCTTCAGATTCCAGAATGTCCAGCTCAGAGAAGGAACCGAGGAGGTGGCCAGCTGCACATGCGCAGTAGCCGCTCCAGATTGCATGCATCGATGCTTTGCATGCACAGCTGGCCAAGGGCAAGGCTATCTCAAATCTCCACTCAAGAGCACAGCGGCGTTGATGCACCTGAATGTGGAGCACCCATGGGGACAATCATTTCAAAGAACTTCAGTTCCTGCACCTGGTGAGTAACCTTCCCGTTTCACTCATGATGACCAGGAACCTCTTCTATTGCTCCCAGGTATAAAAGACTATATTCCTTGAAGCAACATGGCCTAATGAGATAGGTCCATGAAGAGCCAACATCAAAGGGTTTGGTGAAAAAGAAGGCAAGTGAACTAGCTGACAAATCCTTCCTTTACAGTGCTGGGCACCCACTTTTCCAGTGTTGTTCTGTCATTGCTCATGGAATTAAATAATAGGTGTCTTCTGAAAGTAGAAATAAGGTGATGAGCTTGGAATGCTGTCTTCAATGAGGCAGTCACTTTATTTGTTCTCTACCCTCCACACTTACAACACACTTAAAATCACTACTAGCATCTAGAGCAGGGGTGGCAAAAGGGCCTCCGCGGACTGGATTTGGCCCGCCAAACAGGTGGATCTGGCCCATGGAGGCCTGCCACTCCCCCGCCCTGCCAGGAGCATGTGGCACTTTTAAGCACCGCGTGCTGCTTGCAGTGCAGGGGCAGAGCGGAGTAGACTTGGTGCGCTCCCCCGCCCCCACACCAAGCCTCCTCCACTCTGCCCTTGCCTTGCGAGCAGCGTGCAGCGCTTAAAAGTGCCACGTGCTCCTGGCAGGGCAGGGGAGGCTTTTAGGCGGGCTCCCTTCCAGCGCCAGGCTGCGCTACCCTGGGAGAGGATGAGTCTGGTGGGGGGGGGGGCAGGAAGAGGGTCCTGACCAGACAGATTGCCAGCGTAGGGAAAGGGGCGCAGCTGCCAGTGGGCTTTGCACACAGGGAGGGCTGGCCCACAGAGTTCTCTGCAGCAACAGGCGCAAATCCCCACATCTGTCCACGGAATGATCCTCTGCCCAGGTTGTCCCTATTCATAAGAACTGCCGCGCATCTGATTCTGCTGTCCCCCCCACCCCCACACAGAGGCTCCCCCAGAGAGTGAGTCACCCTGGGGTGTGCGGTGTTTGTGGGGCAGATGACTGAAGCTTTTTCATACAGATGACTGAAGCTTTTTCATACAGTAAACGTCTGGTGTGGGGGTGATAATGCAAAGCTGGGCAAGGAGCAAGACCGACAATGTCCCCCCCTGTATACATGCAGCCTCTTCCCTTCTGGACGTTCCCTCTTTCTGGGATCCTAGGTCTGCACAAACCAGATGCAAAAGACCTTAGATCCTCTAGTGCAAAGTCTTATCCTCCCTGGATCATGCCGAGCGCAGGCTTGATAGAGCCCCCGTTGCTTGATACACTCTGAGGACTGGGAAACCACTGTACCCAGGGACCTTCTTGTTTTCCGAAGGGATAGTCCCATGTTCCTTGCAGGCTGCTTGGTGGTACTTCTTGTGTGGGGGCGGCGGGGGTTAACTCTTTCTTGGTTGAGCAGGGAGTGCATGTGGGACTGCCATGGCACATTTCAGTTCTGTTTGGACATGTCCCTCCTTACTGAGTTCACTGAGCTAAATGTTCTTAGCAAACTGCTGCCAGGACACATATTTGGTTCTGTGGCAGCATAAAGAACTAACAAGGTTACAGGAGAGATGCACCAGAAAAGCCATTAATCAGAGAATCTCTTAGCCTAGAAGAGAGGCTAATGGGATATAAGTGTGTGTGGGGGGGGGAGGGAGGGGATAGTAAGTGGCTTATGGCACAGAACAAAGACAGATGAAGATTTAATAAGACGCAGGAGTCCCTATGGAATTAGAAAGACCAGTGATGACAAGGAAGAGATCAATGTAGGTCCACTGGTCACCTCCCTGATAGGATTCATTTTGTCAAGTCCCTATAAGCCAGGCCAGTGAGGTCACTCCCTCCCTAAGGGGAACATGGGGGGGCAAAGGCACTCCCTCACCCCCAGACCAATCATTGTCTGGGGGTGGGGAACTCAGAAGTATCTTGGCCCTGCCCCCTCCACTTGATGCCCCGCCCTTTCCTGTGCGGCCCAGGGACACTTGAAAAATTTCCAAAGTGGCCTCCGGCAAAAAATTATTACCCACTCCTGATCTAGAGCAAATAGCTGTGCACAGAGATGGATTAAGGTCTTCATAGTCCCTAGCCATCCTCATAATCTTAGGCCTTTAAATTAGATTATATATAAATATACAAGGGAGAAATATCCTATTGCCTATATGCCTAACATCACCTACTTTAATTTTCACTCTTGAAAGTGATGCACTGTGTGCGCAATTCATGGTACTTCATTCTAAAATAACAGCCATTTTGATGTATACTATGATTATACTTATGATGCACCTGATAGTTAATCAGTTGATATGGGGAAGTGAAGCAATGTTGCCACTACAACTGTAAAATCAACAGAGCAATGCATCCTATTGATCCATCAACTTCAGACCTAGAAAACAAAGCTGCAGGACATGTTGAAGCAGATATTACTGAGAATGGTGTTAACCTTCAAGGTCTAGTGAGGAACAAGCAAGGGTCAGTCACGCTGCTTCAGAAGTGGCAGACACAATATCAGCAGATGTGATGATAAGAGAAGCAGATGCCAAAGAAAACATCAGATTTTGTCACAACATTAAATATAGTTCTGATTCAGCTGAGTGGGAAATCACTCCGTATTTCATAAAATATTTTGCAGAAAATACACCTTCCCAGAATTTGGATTCCACTTTTTCATTGCTGGATAGACAGGTAAAAATAAAAGATATGCACACACAGAATTTTTTTCAGGCTACTGGCAAATGGGGAAACTGTCCAAAGAGAATGGCTTCTTTATTCTCCTTCAATGGGTAAAGGGGCATTGCTATGTACGCAAACTATTCTGTGTCAATAACTACGCTAATCAATTTTGATGATTGGAAAAATGCAGTCACTAGAATTACTTCTCATGAGCAGTCGAAGAATCATCTTGGCAAACTGTCAACGATGCTCCAGCATCAGAAGTCTGCCTGAATTGATGCAGAACTGGAGAAGATGAAGGAAAGATCATGTAAATACTGAATTGAAGTCCTAAAGGGAATAGTTGTTGTAATAAGAGTCCTTGCTGAATGAGGACTAGCCTTTTCTGGGGACATTGCAGTGCACATCTGCCCTAACAATGAAAACGACTTTGGTTGCACTGAACTTCTAGCTGAATTTGATCCATTTCTTTCAGAACACGTGCAACAACATAGAAATGCAGAAAGAGAGAATGTGTCTTATCTTTCGTCAGCTATATGTGATGAATTTATTGATATATTGAGATCCAAAGCCATGGTACAGAATAATATCTGAAATAAAGAAGACCAAGTATTATGGAATCAATATCAATTAATCTGATATTAGTCACACTCATGGCGGCGGGTAACGTAGGCAAAGGATGACATTGCCTTCCCAAAACTGCATATGTTCCCCAGCCACCGGGGAGGGCTGGGGCCGCAGCATGGCAGTCCAACTCCCCAGCCACCCAGGAAGACTTGGGCTGCGGTGCAGCAGCCTGGCTCCCTGACCACTGGGGAAGGCTGGGGCTGCAGTTGGGGCCACAGTGCAGCAGCCCCAGCCCTCCAAAGGGCCAGGAAGGATCGGACTGGGGTTTGGCGAGGCTTGGAGGCACAGGTGGCAGAAGGTTGCGGAAGGGGAGGGGCTGTGGCTTGCCTTCCCTAGCTGGGCCCTCATACAGCACCCATGGTCACACTGATAAGCTTACAGGGTTTTTTTGTTGTTATGTATTCAGTGATGGAAATGTGTTAAGTGATCTTTTGCAGCATATTCTCAAATTTTATGGCATTGATATTGTAAGCTGCATGTCACAATCATATGATAATGCCAGCAATATGAGTGGCATTTATTCAGGGGTTCAAGCTAGGTTTCATGAAGTTTAACAGTTTGGCTGACTAGGTTCCATGCACTGCACATTGTCTGAATGTGTTTGGATCAGCTGCAATGAAATGTTGCCCTGCAGCAGTCAGGTTTTTGGGGATTTTGTAGTCACGCTTCTCAGTTCTTCTCAGCTTCACCCCAAAGATGGTCTAAATTCGTAAAGAACATGAAGTAAAATCCCTATGTTGTACAAAGCATATCAGAAACAAAATGGTCAGCATGGAGCGATGCCTCCAGAGCACTTTATGTGAACTATTCTGTATTCATCAGACTTTAATAGACATAGCTGAAAGTGATCAACAACCACCAGCAGCTGTCCACGAGGCAGTCACTGACTAAGAAGCTGGATCGGTTTGAGACAACTTTGATGTGTGTCATATGGAATGACATACTACAAAAATCTATTCTCGTGAATTAAGCTCTACAGGAAGCTGACATTGAGTTGTGCACTGTCATTAATTCGTATGATGGCCTCTTAGCACACTTTCTTCATGCTAATGATAAATTTCATGTGTTTGAGGCAACTGCAAAAGATCTCACACCATCCGACTCTAAGAGACCACACAATGCAAAAAGCTGAGAAAGCAATTTTTTGATAAAGTATGTATGGATAATACTGTCTTGGATTTGAGTATTTGCCAGTGACAAATTTCACATAAAGTGCTTCTATCCTATCATGTAAACTTACTGTTAAGATGGTCAGAGGATGAATAACATATGCCTAATTGAATGAAGGGTTCTGTTTTCTTGTTGATAGATCAATGTTCAGTGATGAAGTTGCCTCTAGAGCAAGGGCATTGATAAATATCTATCCAGCAGATCTTGAACATGCATTTACAGATGAATTTATATTCTCATGTATGTATGCAGAGAAGAAATCTGTGGCAGAATTGATCAGTGCACAAATAGCAGGCAAATTGGTGATGCAGGATAAAAATTTCTGAGGCAGGCTATGATATTGTTAAGAATGCCTATTCTAAATTTGGAGTCTGGGACTGGCACACAAACATAGTACATGATAGTTACCCTCCCCCTCCCCCCCCCACACACACACCTAGCCCAGGATGGGAGACAGGACAAGACACATTCAAGGGTGCTAGGAACAAATGTGCCATTGTCAAGTACTCCTAATGTCTCTGCTTTAATCCCCAGATGGACCACATCCGTGCAGAGACACCTTCTTGAAGCTGACAGACATATCACCACTTAACACATAGTTGATAATTGGTGTCTGCTTTGTTTAAATACTTGTTTTACTTGAAACACTATGTAACTTTATATTATTGCTCTTATTTTGCCTCACAATTAGCACCTATCCGGGGTCCAGGATCTTACCCCCACCAATCACTTTGATCTGCCCATTAAGCATCCTATATAATTAATTGTAATCTATGGTCTGGCAGTGTTCACTGAGCCCTAACAAGCGACGTGACACTCCGCCATCACTGTGTGTGTAATAAACTCTCCTGATTGCTTCACATACAGTGTCCAGATTCTGTTCCTTCAGTGACAAGTTTTCCAAATGTCAACTTTGCTTTCCGGATATATCTCGCCATCTTGGGAACAAACTGTGAAGGGAGTGCTTTTCTTCAAAGTTAAGAAAATATAAAGAATGGTCTTCAGTCTACTATGGGACAGAAATTACCATTTTCACTTGCACTACTTCCAAACAAGAAAGAACTTTTGAGAGAAATTACATCTGGTGATGTAATCAGCGATTTTGCTAACAAAGAGTCCCAAAGTAAACATTGTATGTTATACCTGTATGCTGTTTTTGACTAAAGAGAGTGAATTATTAAGTTTGATTTAGGCATTTTCTTATTTAAGTCAATTATGAATTTTTTAGGCTCTAAACTTTTTCTTGGGCCATAGGCACTGTCTGTTTTGCCTAATAGATAAACTGGCCCTGGCTGTGCACATCACTCTGCTCACTGCACCACTTTGATGGGGTGCAGTCACAGAAGACCCCTTGAGATTGTTCCCTGATGTTCTGATTATGCCACTGATACCTGCTTTTTTGTTCTCTGGGGCTCTCCACTACCCTGTCCCACTGGGCCAGATCCTCTGTTCTCCCCTAGACAAAGCAGAGTGTTGTGATTACTACCCCCCTGAAGAACAGTGCAGACACTGAACCATTTCAGCTCTGGGAGAATGCAGTTCTAGGTCACACCATTCAGGAAACCAACCCGCAAAAGAGATCAAAACCCCAAATAAATCCATCTTTGTTTAAAAGTTTTACACAAGGAAAGCTTATGAGGATGTTCACCCTCTTCATCGATGAAAGAGAGATATGCACACTAGTCATTCCCCCAGGCAGCAATTATTTACACTGGGCCTGATACCAAATGAAAGTGTTTTTATTAAGGACAAACAGTAGGATTTACGTGGTTGCAAGTGAAAACAGACATGTCAAAGTAAGTTACTAAGTTAAAAATAAAAATAAAGTGCATAGCTAGTGCTAATTCACTAAAAAACGTATTGCGAGCACATTCTTACCCTAATAAGCTGTTCATGTTTAGGCATAATCTTCAGATCAGAGACATTTTACCCTGACCTGATCCCCAGCCCCTTGTATCTTTCAGGAGTTTCCAGACTAGCCAAAGACAAAGGGCTAATAACTTCTCATTGCTTAAATAGTCTTTCCCCCAGAACAGGAAACTTTTGTTCAACACTCCCTGTTCCCCACTTTCCATGGAAAACTACCAAAGTAAGGCTACGTCTAGACTACGGGGTTTGAACCCCGAAAAACCCCCAAAAAACCCTACCACATCCAGGGAATGCGTTTGCACTTCCGCTTTTTTTTTGCGGAAGTGCAAATGCACTCTTTCAGAAGCCCCTGTATTCCTCCTTCCACAAGGAAGAAGGGGGCTTCCAAAAGGGTTTTTTTTCCCAACATTTGGCCTACTCTAGACAGGCTAAAAGTTGGAAAAGCCTCTTCCGACAAAAGAATCAGAAAAAGCTACGTAAAATGTGGAGTGCGTTTTGTGTAGCTTTTTCCAACAAAACCTTGTAGTCTAGACCTAGCCCCAAAGTGGAATCCCAGTACCAGATGGTATGGTCACATGTCTTACTAGTCCAATCAATTTTGGACTTACAAGACAAACAAGGCCATTTACAAGTCGTTAAGTTGATCACCAAGTCATTAAGGCTTGAGGGAGAGGGAGGTGCACCAGTAATGGCTCTCATTAGCACATTTGAAACTATAAGCAGTCTCATGCTATGTATTTCTAACTTTACATACAGGAACGATACATGCACCGAAATAGAATTTGTTGATTACGCGAGGCATTTGTTCAAAGCATCTCTGAGTTATGCGTATTAATATAAACCAATTTTCATAAAGCATGGGGGGACCTGTGTATTGCCTAGTAGTACTGCTGATACAAAAGTCCGATACAAGCGCTTTGGAAGCACGTACATCTGCAGTATTTGTACACAATCACTTGAAAGAGAAACAAGATACTCTACTATGTAGCTAGTTGTATTAATGTGCAGTATTATTAATGTGTATTAACACTCACCAATTTTGCAAACCCCTCTAAAGTAAAAGATAAGACTTTCTGAACAAAGAGTTTTCCTTTTAATAGACACAAATAAAGAATAATTTTTTAAAACTTCTATTCATACATCATGATAAAGGTAGACTTCAAATCTAGGCTGCTGCTTTTGCTTGACCAACCACTAGAGGGAGACTACAGCAAACCAGAGTTACGAACACTTCAGGAATGGAGACTGTAATTCTGAAATGTTCATAACTCTAAATAAAACATTATGGTTTCTTCACACTGAACATTAACTTAATACAGTTTTGAAACTTTATTAGGCAGAAGAAAATTACTGCTTTACTTATATTTAGTAGTTTACAATTAACACAGCACTGAACTACATCTGTTTTTTTATTTGTTGGTTACTGCTGCTGCCTGATTGTATACCTTTATTCCAAGAGAGTTGTATTGTTGACTCCTCAGTTTGTAACTCTGGTATTTGTAAAGTCTGAGATTCTACTAATCAGTTTTGATCAGTTCTGACTTTCCATGTAATGGGTGGCACATACTTGCATGCTAATTAGTGTATTATGTGTTATCCACATCATGTTAATAAAAGAAGCAGGACTAGGTTTCACTATCCTCAAAATATCACAGTTGTACCTGCAAAGGAGTCACAGCTTTTTTGTGCTGAACATAGTAGCCTTTTCAGGTAGTCCCCAAAATGATTAATGAGGTTTAATGGACACAATTAAATAATGACAACCTAGGAAAAGAAGGGGGGGGGGTGAGAATCCCTTTGGGTAAGTTTAGACTGCAGAGTGTTTCTGGAATACTGGAGGTATCCCAGAAAAGCTCTGCCGCATCCAAGGAACACATCTGCTTTTTCCAAAAAAAAAATTCGGAAAAGCAGATGTGTTTTTTCCGCATCCCTGTAAACCCCCTGTTGCCCGTCCACACTGCCTTCTTGCGCAAGAGGGCTTATTCCTCTGGGGAGAGGAATAACTCTTGCGCAAGAAGCCCTCTGTTCCGACACCTTACTGTAAATTTACTTGAGGAAGAACGCACGTGCAGTGTAGATGCACCACAAGTTGTTGCGCAAGAATGGCCATTCTTGCGCAAGAAGCCTGCAGTGTAGACATAGCCTTGAAGCCTGAACATAGCAGTGCCTATTACCCCTAGAATTAGTGCTAGGCACCACCACCCAGGGCCGGCCTTAGGCTGATTTGACCGATTCCCCCGAATTGGGCCCCGCGCCTAAAGGGGCCCCGCACCCTGAACCTGGAAGTGTGCCGGGCGCCATGGGCGGTGAGTTACTATTCAGAGCCGGGGCCCTGCTTCAGCAATATGTGGAGCTGGGTCTCTCCCCCGGCTCTGCCTGGAGTGGGCCCCAGCCCCCACCTGCTGGCCCCCCCACGCGTCCTCCCACCCCGCCCCCAGAGCGTCCCCCTCGGCCCCGGCCCGTCTCTGCTATGCGCGGCTCTCGGTGCGGCTCCCCCTTGCCGGCTGCTGCTGCCATGCGCGGCGTTCTCAGGTGGGCAGGGAGGATGCCCGGGCGTGACGTGATGTCACAGCCCGGGAATTTAAAAGTGCTCAGCACGGCGTGGCCTAGCAGCTCCAGGTTTGGAGTCCAGGGCCTGAGTGCAGATTCCGACCCCGAAAAGTGGAAGGCAGAAGGTAGGGGAGGGGGAAAACTAGGGGGAGGGGGTGGGAGAGGAAGGGGCTTGTGCGGAGGGGGAGGGGAGGGGGCTTGTGCAGAGGCGGAGGGGGGGAGAGGAAGGGGCTTGTGCGGAGGGGGAGGGGGGAGAGGCAGGGGCTTGTACGAAGGGGGAGGGGAGGAGAGGAAGGCACCAAGAGACAGGGTGGAGGAGAGACAAATGCCAGGGGGCCAAGTGCAGACAATGAGGAAAAGGGCAGGAGGGGAGGTGTCAGTGGGAGGGGGGACAGGGTGATGCTGGGAGAGGAGAGGAGAGGGGAAGGGCACTGGGGGCTAGAGGAGGAAGGGGGAGGTACTGGGAGAAGGCTTGAAAGAAGGGGTGGGCATGAGAAAGGTGGGGATGGAGCAAGTCATGTGTGAGGGCACAGAGGGGCAGGAGGGGAACGGGGCAGAGAGTGGTGAGGGGGTGGGCATCAGGGAAAAAGAGGACAAAGGGGGCAGGGGCAGTAAGGGAAGGGGGAGGCACCAGGAGGGTGCAGGGCTAAGGGAAGGTGCAGGTGCCAGGGGATTCTGGGGTGAAGCAGAAGGGTAGACACCTACAGGGGAGGGCCCAGCATCAGAGGAGAGAGGCAGGGCAGGTGTGTAGAGGGAGGTGTTAGGGAGAGGGGATGAGGAGGGGTAGCTCATATGATCAGAGTGAGGCTACTGGAGGAGTGGGCACAGGGGGCAGAGAAGGGCTGGTGGAGGGGTCAGGTTGCAGGAGGGCTGAGGGCAGTGAGAAGGGCAGGAGTCAGGACAGCAGAAGAGGGTGAGGAATTGGGGTGCAGCAGGCACCAGGGGAGCTGATGGAGCAAGGGGAGGAGACATGGCAGCAGAGAGAAGGTAAAGGTTTATAAAATATTTATTAATAACTTGGGTGCCACAGTGGCACATCCAAACAAGCCACATGAGTGGCACCTCAGTACAGGTGCACAACACAAAATCCATTCTGCTCATGGGAGGAAATTCTTAAGGCTATGTCTACACTGGCAGCTTCTTGCGCAAGAAGACATCCACACTGCCATGTACGAGCTGTGCTTTTGCACAAGAGCATCCATGGCAGTGTGGATGCTCTCTTGAGCAAGAAAGCTCCAATGGCCATTTTAGCCATAGGGGTTTCTTGTGCAAGAAATCCCTGCCGAGCATCCACACTGCCTCTTGCACAAGAGAGCTTACACCTGTTAGAAAAGAGGGTAGCTCTTGCGCAAGATGCCTTCTCTTACCACGCCGTACTGTAAATTTCCTTGCGCAAGAGCAGGTGGGCAGTGTGGCTGCTCTGTGGGTTCTTGCGCAAGAATGGCTGTACTTGCGCAAGAAGCCATGAGTGTAGACATAGCCTTAGAGGGAACACTTCCCCCAGCCTCTCTGCCCCTGAGTTAATGTCACACACATTGGGTTAATGCAGTTGCAGGATAGTTGCATGAGGGGGGTTTGGTGGGGGCCAAACTAATCCCTGTTGGTAGGAGGATGGTGGGAAAAGCCCTTCGAGAGGGGTGACATGACACCTTTTACTTCTGGTCATGTGTCCATCTTGCCCCGAGCATGTTACCTCCAGAGGCGTGGTTAACGGGGGTCAGGGGGTGTGGCTAATGGGGGTTGGGGCATGGTTAACAGGAGTCAGGGGGTGTGGCTAATGGGGCACCACCATAAATTATACAAATCTGCCGCCCCTGCAGGAGGAGTGTGTCAGCTGCCTGCGCCACAGGAGGTGCAAGTTTAGTGCAGGGTTTTACTGTGCCGTGGGAGGGAGGGAGGGTGTGTGTGTTGGCAGGGGATTTTTTGTGCTTTTTTTTTTTTGCTCAACCAAAATTGCTGTGGGGCCCCATCGAAATTGTCCGAAGTGGGCCCCACACTTCCTAAAGCCAGCCCTGCCACCACCCACCACAAAAATACCTTCCATTTCCCAGTCCCCTCCCCCAGTCTCTCAAAGCCACCCACAAACACCTATTTAACATCACAAATGCACAGGTGAGCCACTGATGCTACTATGGATTTGTCAATGTTCAACTGAGACCTGAAGGGACATTGGCCTGAGGAGGCAACAGCTCTGCCAGCATCACACCTTCTCAGCGGCGTTTTCAATCCCTGTGTCACAAACACAAGCCAAACCCAGAGTCCAGTTGCATCTTTTGTAAGGTCTCCAGCCCCGTCTGTGTTGGGCATTTCTGAGCAAAGCCTGGCGTTACACAACCTAACTCAGTTGGGAAAGAGCAAATTCCCAGTATAGTCCTCAGTGCCTCAGAGAGCACAAAGAAACCCCAGAAAGTGCAGGATGGGTGCGGGGATGAGGGAAGTGATGGGGGGGGGGGCATCTGGCACAGCCTGAAGGTGTGCAACAGATACCCCCTCCACCACACACCCATAACAGCAGCCCCCTCCCGGAGTCCCTGCAAGGTGAGCACTTGTGCAAGGGCTCAGGAGAGATCCAAATGCCGCCCAGGTGATTAGCAGAGCGCCCACAGCTGGGTTTTCCCAAAGGTGGTGCAAAGTTTATCCTGCGCATGGACGGAACACAGGGAGCTCAGGAGGCACCAGCTGGATCGGGCATTCCCGGCTGCAGCATCGCTCCCCGCGCGCCCAGCAGGCGCCAACCCCTGCAAGGGCCCCCGCGCCGCGCGCTCTCTTCCAGGCGCTCAGCCCCGGACCTTCCTAACCGCCCGCCCCCTTGGCGCCATGTGCGCGCACGCGCGCGCGCGCGTGCAACGCCAAGGCAGCAGAGGCACGTTGTCCGGGGACGCCCGCCGTCTCGCGCGGCGGGGGGCGGGGCAGAAGCAGCGGCGGCGTTTCCGGTTGGGCAGCGGGAAGGGGCCGGAGACCCAATAAAGCCTCCGCTGTGTGGCCGCGCGCCTCCCTTCCCCCATTCCCCCCCCCCCCTCCGGGGCTCTCACTCCGGCCTGCAGAAGCCGCCGCCGCCATTGGAGGGGCCGCGCCCGCGCAGGGGTCTGCCCGCGCGCAGAGCCCCCGCCCGAACGGAGCGAGAGACACGTGCTGCCCCTCGCGGTGAGTGCGGGGGGGGGGAACCGTCTTCTCTAGGCAGGAGGGAGAGCGAAGCCTTCGTAAACACCCCCCCCCCCCCCGGCTGGGGCCTTTCTCGCTGGAGGCTCCTCCCCCCCCCCCCCAGCCCTCGCGCCGGTAACGCGTTCGGGGCCGGTCATCGCCGACCAGGCTCGCGCTCAGACCCCTCCCCCCACTTCGGGGCTGCGGTGCCCCCCACCCCCGCGCGCCCCCAGTGCTGCGGCTGGTGGGCCCCGAGTCGGAAGTGCGAGGCGGCCGCCACCCCCCCCCTCTAGCCAGCGCGGTTTGGTTCCAGCCTTTCCCTGTGTAAATCCTCCTGCTCTCCCCCCCCTACCCCCCCCCCAGCCCGCTTTCAGGCTCGTGCTGAGGTTACGGGCGACAGACACGCTGCATCGCACTGCTGCGGGGAAACACAAAGCGGGCATTGAAGCAGCCTTTCAGCCCCCAGACCTGAGCCCGCAGCCAGTTCTCGTTGCCCTAGTCGCGAGGAAAACCAACACAAACAGTTGCAGAAAGAGCCTGTGTTACTGAATTGCAATGCTGTAGGACAATGTCAATAACCTCAAGTAAGTAAGTTGCTCTGCAGCTGGGCAGTTTTTAAGGGACAGGCCCTGTCGCTTACCAGAATGAAGGGTATGAGTTGTTTTATCCCGTGTGTTCTGTAGGGACAGAGGCACTTTATTTATAAAATTGCCACTCTCAATAAATTGTTTTTAAGTGTATAAGGAAGGCCGGAGCAAATCTATTGTGTGGAGTTTTGAAAGTGGATCCTACTGTGGTTTGTGTGTGATCTATGCACACTTTTTGGTACATCTGTGAAGGTGGGCAACAATGGAATATAAATAGTTGGTGCTAGAGATGTATATATCCATTTAAAAAGTTTACTGGATTAACAATATAAGTATAATACTTTAACCTGTTAATTGTGCGGCTGGGGTCCAACCAGCCCTTTGTGGGTGTGGGAGGGACTGCTCTGGACAGAAGGGGGAGTCCCCCCTGCTCTGGCTGGACAGGTTCTGTCACACTGTGCAACAAGCTGGGGACTGTTCTGGTGGCTGAAGTCCTGTTGCCTGGGTTGGCTGCAGGGAGTGTCTCCCTTCACCCAGCCCTTTGGTTAATTAATTGGTTACCTGATAATCATGCTGATAACGCTAATGCTTACTAGTTAACCTTTTGCATCCCTAGTTGCTGAAGGTTCCTTAGTAGTGGACATGTTAGGGAAGGAATTAGAACATTCAGTAATTAAGATGCAGAAATTAAGATGCAGTAAAGTGAGAGGGAGTAGTTCAGGAAAATGTGTTCAGATATTATGCATGGATTTTGCCAATTTAATTTTTCTTTAAAGCTAAATTGAATCTGATTTGCTTGCAAAATAATAAACCTTATATTTCCAAGAAAATGTTATGCTATTAATCATATTACAAATATTTCTGAAAACTACTTGTCTGCTATGGGATGAATTTAAGTTAAATGAAAAGTGAAATTGTCAATCTGTTGAGGCCTAAATTTACTAGAATCTGTTAAATGTATATAATTAAAAAAAAAAAATCAAACAGCAAAGTAAAAAAGATCATGTAGTAAAGAAGAAATGCACCTTTTTCTATAATGAAAAGTTAATTAATATATATTAAGCTAATTTCTTAAATGCATGTAGATATAGCATATTCTAGAAAATAACTTAAAAGTACATGTTTCTACAAACAAGACTAAAACTGCTTATTTAACACAAGATTTCTTGTCACTTTCTTCTTAAGAAAGCACTAAAGTTACAGATCTTTGCAAATTAACAGATATCTTGAGATGCACAGCTCGGTAGTCAAATCTCAGCCTTTCTGTGCGTGAGATTTTAGGCTAGGCCAAGTCCCTTCTGTGTGCTCTCTCTCCAGCTGGTGTTTCTTGCATGTGGAGATGGATGGTCCCTCTGCTCACAGTAGCAACCTCTTTGTTTTCATCATGTATCCAGGCTGAGGAGCTGTAGATGTGCAAACTCTGCTGATGCTCTTGTGTAGAAAATCCATGGAGTTGGTCAGCTGATAAGAATAGTCAGAGTCCTAGCTTGTTAGACCTTCAGTGCTAGTTCTTCAATGAGGTGACAAGCACCTCCCCTGGCAAGGATATTAATTCAGAATAATTAAAATAGACTTGTCTTAGGCTATGTTTACTTTGCAGTTTGATCTAGTTTGTCAGGGGTATGAAAATGCACACTGCTGATCCATGTTCCCTCTAATTCTGTGTGTCCATTTGTGAAATGAATTTCGCTATGTGCACCAATATGGTGAAGATATGCAATGTATCAAATAACAAACAAAATTTATTCGTAAATGGATGCTCTGTAGCAGGTTTGGGGCTGAGGGGTTCAGAGTATGGGAGGAGGCTTAGAGTTGGGAGGGATGAGGGCTCTGGCTGCTGGTGCAGGCCCTGTGGTGGGGCTGGGGATGAGGCATTTGGGATGTGGGAGGGGGTTCCAGGCTGGGGCTGTGGGGTTTGGAGCACTAAAGCAGTCTTAGGGCAGAAGGTTGGGGTGGAGGTGCTGGATTAGGCAGAAGTTTGGTTACAGGAGGGGGAATCAGGATTGGGATGTAGGATCTAGGAGAGAGGGTAGTGGAGTGGGCTCAGGGTAGGGGAGTGTGGTCTGGGAGGATATTATGGTGTGGAAGGGGGCTCAGGGCAAGAGTGCAGGGTCTGGGAGGGGACAGGGTGTAGGAGGGGCTCAGGTCTGGGATTGGGGTGTGGATTGTTTACCTGGGGCAGTTCCATGTAAATCTTGCAGCAGTACAGCTGTGCAGCTCTAAAATCTGTAGTGTAAACAGTCTTAATCAATGTTATACCTGTTAAGAACATAGCACAATGTGATGTTTACAATACAAAATGTAACTCCCACTCTGTTACAGACTCACCTTATTTTTATGCTTTCGTTTGCGAGACAATGAAACACCAAAGAATAGTCTCAAACCACAGAAATTGATATCAATAATTCAGCTTCCCAAGAAGGGTTAGTAATATACCATATATCAAGAAATTCTGAAAATGATTGCAGATGAAGAGAAAAAGAAGTCTGAGACAACAAAAATGATAGAACAGATCCATATGAAAAGATGGTAAAGAAATTTCAGATGGTTTAGTATAGAGGGGGATATAATAAGATGTGTATATATAATAAGTGGTATAGAAAACATAGACATATCTTCATTCTTTCTTGCAATATATGGATAAAATGTTCAATAAAGTTAAAAAGCAACACATTTAGTACACCTCAAAGAAAATAGTTTTCACATAATGTACATTTAACCTGTGGAACTTATTAGCACAAACTATTCAAACCAGTAGCTCAGCAGGATTCATAAAAGGGTTGAATATTTAATATGGGTAGTAAGATCATCCAGAATTATAATAAGGATTAAAATAAAACACAAAATCCCAGATTTTTTTAACCCACATTTCCCATTCAGTTTCTGTGGTTTCAGAATGTGAATACATCAAAGCCATGTCTTCCACAAAGAAAAAGGCTCCATTTTTTAGGTACAATTGTATGATGATTTTTCTGTACATTTGTGAAGGATTTTTTTCTCAGTCCGAGAGCACTGACTGTTATTTTCAGACTAGGTATATCCTGTAGGCACTACCTCAATACAAATAAATAACAATTTTCTACCATACAGATATTTTTCTCCTAGCTTAAGGATACCTAAAAACAGGTGAAAATGGTAAACTACAGTTACACTGGGTCTTCTGTTTACAACAATAATTTATCTGGAGATCTTATTACATTATTACTTTTCACTATTAAAGACATTCAGTTGAAATCTAGTCCTTTTTTTTTAAATTAGTTAAGTTTTATATGCAATATCTGTATTAATCTTTGTGATTTTGTTTTGTTTTTACAGTCACAATTTTTTATTTTATAAATGTTATTCCCTTTCCCTGGTGTAAAAGATCCCCCATCAGTTGCAGAAATCACATATACAGAGGACTGTCAAATGCAAACCTGAATAGGAAATATTTTTTTCTCTCCTTTTTCAGTGTTGGTAATTCTAAGTGTAGCAGTAGCAGGTAGACAGACTTCAGACAACAGCATGGTTTTGTATCGGACTGTCATTTTGTATGTGTCAAATGCTTTTTCATGAAAAATAGTTACTGTATGGAAAGTAGGGTTTGGTAAAAGGTGAAAGATTTATACGAGTTGAAGAGAAACTAGAGAATCAGGACTGTATGATCTGTTTCCACCTTATGAAATGCATAAAGTACTCTCTAATTTTCAGATGAAATGTAGTATAAGTATTAGCCTCAGGTCAAGCAAAGAAGTGTTGTCTGATGAATGTGATGGCATGAGCTAGATATTTGTTACGTAGGTCCCTTGCATGTGGTTTATTTGTAAAGTTCCTCTGATAGATAATAGCAATCAAGCTCATGTGGTAAACAGAATTTAAATTACTTACACAATCTCTCTGTGCAGTGACTTGCAGACCTAGGGGGTATCTGTGTTTGTATTTCTTCATGCAGGAGGTTATAGCCATACCAAAGTTATTAACCCCTTGAGCAAAATAATTTATTAAATTCATATATAAATTTGCTATGTAGGAGAAGTAGGTGGATTTTGTGTAGGAAAAAAAAATCAACTGGTGATTACAGTTTTTGTAACTGACTTGAGAGTTTGTAAATGTCTGGATTGGCTTGGTTTAACTGGCTTTAATTTTTATTCTAGAAAAAGAGAAGTATATCAAACTAATTAAAAATGAACAAACATTTAAAAAGTAAATTTATTTTTATATGAGCTAAATATGCAATGCTTTATCTCTATTGCAGGAATACTGAAGCTTGCTGTTTGAGATTTGTAGTGCTGTGCAAGCTGCAACTGACCATAGAAAAATGGAAATGTTCCAGATACTGCATAAAACATCAGAGCGTTTAGAATGTGATCACTGTAGTTTCAGAGGAACAGATTATGAAAATATACAAATTCATATGGGTACCATTCACCCAGAGTATTGTGATGAAATGGATGCTGCTGGTTTAGGTAAACTTATATTTTATCAGAAAAGTGCAAAACTTTTCCACTGTCATAAATGTTTCTTTACCAGCAAGATGTATTGCAATGTTTATTATCACATCACATCACAACATGCAGTACCTGAAAAGTGGAATGAAGACCAGAAAGATCAGTTAGAAGCTGAGACTGAATCCCTGAAAACAGCACTCATTCAGGAACCACAAAAACATGCTCTTTCCCCTGAATCACACAAGCCTGCCCTTTCCCCAGAACCCCCCAAACCTGACCCAGTTATTTCCCCCAAACTTCAGAAACCATCAGTGTCCCCTGAGCTGGAGAAGCCAGCCCCAGTGGGATCTCCTGAACCTGAAAAGCCGGCCCCAGCAGTGTCCCCTGAGCCCCAGAAGCCTGCCCTGGCAGTATCTCCTGATTCCGTTAGGCATTCCTCAGCGGTGTCTCCTGAGCCCCAGAAGCCTGCCCCGGCAGTGTCTCCTGAGCCCCAGAAGCCTGCCCCGGCGGTGTCTCCTGAGCCCCAGAAGCTTGCCCCGGCAGTGTCTCCTGAGCCCCAGAAGCCTGCCCCAGCGGTGTCCCCAGAGCCCCGCAGGCGTTCACCAGCAGTTTCCCCTGAGCCCCGCCGGCGTTCACCAGCAGTGTTCCCAGAGCCCCAGAAGCCCGCCCCAGCGGTGTCCCCTGAGCCCCGCAGGCGTTCCCCAGCAGTTTCCCCTGAGCCCCGCAGGCGTTCCCCAGCAGTGTCTCCAGAGCCACGCAGGCATATGACTCAGACACGGAGGCCTGCTCCTGCTTTGTCTCCTGAGCCTCGCAGGCCTGCTTCTACAATTTCCCCAGAAGCATGGAGGCCTGCTCCCTCAGTTTCTCCTGAATCCTGGAGACCTGCCACTGCTATTTCTCATGAGCTACAGAAATCTGCTGCTGCTGCCGCCTCTCCCTGGCCCCAAAAACCTGCCCCGGTGGTGTCCCCTGAGCCACGGAGGCCTGCTCCCGACCCGTGGAAACCTACGTCCTTTTCTGATTCCCAGAAATCTGTTTCATCTGAGCCATGGAAACCCATCTCCTCTGTATACCCTGAAGGCTGGAAACCTGTTCTTTCTCCTGATACTTGGATGCCTGCTCCCCCTGTTTCACCTGAACTCCGAAAACCTAGTCACACTGTTTCCTCTGAAGTTTGGAAATCATCTTTGTTTTCTGATCTTCGCAAACCTGCTCCCTCATTGTCTCCTGAGCCGTGGAAACTTTCATCTGAGTCCCGGAAGTCAACCTTCTTCTCTGAGACTCAAAAGTCTGCTCCCTCCATTTCCCCTGAGGGACAAAAACGGTCCCTCTTCCCTGAATCCCGGAAAAGAGCCCTCTTCTCAGAGCCTCGAAAATCTGCTTCTGCTGCTTCATCTGAGGTACAAAAACGTGCTTTCTTCCCCGAGCCTCAGATATCTGCTCTTCCTGTTTCTCCTGAAGTCCAGAAAAATACCCCGTTTACTGAGTCCCAGAAACCTGTTCCTTTCTCTCCTGAAGTGCAGAAACATGCCTTCTTTCCAGAGCCTCAGAAACTTGATGCTGCTTCCCCTGAAGTCCAGGAACATACTTGCTTGCCAGAGCCTCAGAAAGTTTCTCCTGCTGCCTCCCCTGAGATCCAGAAACCTGTCCCCTTTGCTGAGTCCCAGAAACCTGCTAGTACTGTTTCTCCTGAGGTGCAGAAATATGCCCTCTTTATAGAGTCCCAGAAACCTGCTCCTGCTGTTTCCCCTGAGACTCAAAAACAAGCCTTTTTTCCTGAGCCACAGAAATGTGGTATTTCTCCTGATGTCCAGAAGCATACTCTGTTTTCTGAGATCCAGAAATCTCCTGCTGTTTCATCTGATGTCCAGAAACATGCTCTTTCTACTGATCCCCACAAACCTGCTCCTTCTGTTCCCTCTGAGGTCCAGAAAAATGTTCTTTTTCCAGAGCCTCTTAAACCTGCTCCAGCTGTTTCCTCTGAGCTGCAGACACCTACTGAATCCAACGAGAGTGGTTTCCTAGCTCAGAGTTTAGAAGATCAAAAAACACTGGATGATCTATTGTCCCAGGAAGAGGAGTCAGTCTTAGTGAAGGAGCCTTCAGAAGAGCTGTATTCATGTCCCAAAAAGAGGCCTAAGAAGGAAAACCAGGAGAACTCTGATAATGAACTAAATAACAGTGAATGTGGAAAAACAGAGATGGATTCTGTGGAGGTAAAGGAACAAGAATCAAATAGTGATCAAGAACAGTTTGATATGGAACCATCTGATTACAACAAAGAGAGCAAAGTAGATACAACTACTCCTATTCAGCCACAATGTGTACTGCAGTTTACCGAAGAGAAAGAAGCTTTCATCTCAGAAGAAGAGATAGCAAAATACATGAAGCGTGGAAAGGGAAAGTATTATTGCAAAATTTGTTGCTGTCGTGCAATGAAAAAAGGTGCTGTTTTGCATCATTTAGTTAATAAGCATAATGTTCAAAGCCCTTACAAATGTAAAATATGTGGAAAGGCTTTTCTTTTGGAGTCCCTACTTAAAAACCATGTTGCTGCTCATGGTCAAAGTTTGCTTAAATGTCCACGTTGTAATTTTGAATCAAATTTTCCCAGAGGCTTTAAGAAACATTTAACCCATTGCCAAAGCCGTCATAGTGAAGATGCAAATAAAAAGCATTTGGACAGCCTTGAACCAGTTGAACAAATGTGATTGTTTTTTCTTTTATTCAGTGAATCTAATTTACTAAAATATGTAATTATTGCAGTATGTTAGCCAAGTAAGTAGTTTAGCTGATCTGACAAGTCAAAAGATGCATGGTTTATTGTACTGTGTTTAACTTGTCTCATAGCTGTATTACTGAAAGGATTTATTATTCGGAAATAGTTCTACATATGCATTCATGTCCCTGTATTATTCATCAATAAATTCATATTTTATTCATCAGATATGCTATATTTCTGAAACCAAAAGAGGAATGAAAACTAGTTTTGTAAAAATTGTAAAACATTCAGGCAATAAAGTAGAGATGTGGCAAACAACCCATATCATATTACTGTGAAGACTGAACTTAGTTTTTCACATTTCTCAAATGTCTTATTTTTTAAAATGTGAAGCAAAGTTCAAAATTAGAATCCCAGTGAAACTCAACATACTTGATCAGGCATGAAGTAATGATGTTGGTTTTCTGGAATAATTATGCCCTAAGCTTGTGATTGTGTAGCATTTGTTGGAAATTCAATACTCTCGCCTTTTTGAATTATTTCTCAGACTTTAAAAATGTCAAGGTACTTATTTTGTGACACTGTATTTTGACCATTTTTTAAGCATGTGCTCATATACATTACATTGATAAGTAATATCAGATTTACTATATATAAAATAGAAATTTTTCCTGTTGATGCTGATGTTTGGTATGCCATAGAAAACTGAATTTCTTGTATCTGGTGAAATGTTATGCTTTAATATTTTAATAAAAAGCTAACTTGGACATTGCTTTTGTCTACTTTTTCAAAGAAAATCCTGTGATAGTCCACTGTGTTTTAGTTTCAGTTTCAGTTTTTAATAGCAGCATCGAGTGCACAATAAAACTGAAGTTTCATAAGGAATGCAGGCTGAGAAGATTTCATTCCCATAATTTTCTGATCCTCCAAGAGCAGTGATGGCCTGAACCCCATGGTGGATGTCAAAAACTTCATCTAGTATAGAAGTACACACATTTCTGGATACTGTATCTGTATCCCTTCCTTATCTCAAGGAGATTGGTAAGTGCCTTTTGACTCTGGTGAGATGACAACACATCCCTATTTGCCATCAGACCATAGGGAGAGTACATAAACAGCAAGGAATACTTCTCAATAGTGTTGCAAGTGCTGCTGGATCACAAGGACTGTTTCACCAACATCAGTGTGTGATGATCGAGAAAGGTGTGTGATGTGCACATCTTTAGGAACTCTGGTCTTTTCAGAAAGCTGCAAGACAGAACTTTCTTTCTAGTCTGGAAAATTAGTATTTGTTGACAGTAAGGGCAAAAAGTTTCTGCTGGGGTGGGAGCTTGAGGCAGATCATCTGGCAGGCAATCAAGAGCAATTGAAATCTTCTACAACACTCATCAGCAGACTCACTGCATTTATCCAGCACCATCAATACAGACAAGTGGGTGCTAAAGATCATCCAAACAGGTTACTGCATCCTGTGCTGTATCATCTCCTATCCCCAACCCTCCTCCCCATCCCTCTTCAGGGACCCCTCTCACGAGCATGTGCTTGTACAAGAAGCTCAACACTTACAACTAGGAGCAATAGAAGAGCTCTCAGCAGAGCACAGAGGGAAGGGCTTCTACTCTCACTACTTGCTTGCCTCCAAGAAGCCACAGGGTTGGAGGCCAATTCTGGATCTTCGAAAACTCAACCCCTTTGTATGTTATCAGCAATTCAAGATGGTAACTCCAGTCATCATCATTCTCCTGCCTTTAGAAAAGGGAGACCGGCTGCCCACCCTTGATCTCCAGGATGCGTATCTTCACATAACCATACATCCGTCCCACAGACGTTTTCTAAGATTCGCCATAAAAGATCAACATTTTCAACACAGTGCTGCCCTTCGGACTTTCGACAGCCCTAAGAGTCTTTTCAAAGGTTCTGGCAGTTGTAGCAGCCCCCTCAGGAAGGAGGGCATAATCATATTCCCGTACCTGGACGATTACCTTCTAAGAGGCCCCGCAGCACATGACACACAAAAAGCAGTAGAGACCACCAGAAAACTGTTAGAATCCAAAGATATACAGATAAACCGGGAAAAGTGCATCGTCACCCCAACCCAGAACATGAAGTTCATAGGGGTGCACCTGGATTGCAACAAGGCCCTGGCATCGTTTCCAGAGCACAGGTTCTCAGTGATCAGGAACCTTGTGACCCTAATACAGGCCAGCCCAGCTATAACAGCAAGGCAGTGCCCACAGATACTGGGTCACATGCCCGACTATGTAGGAAACCACTACAGGTATGGCTCAAAATAGCATACAGACCAAGCACACGTTGCCTGAACAGATAGCTCTCCATGCCAAACAAGATAAAGGCCACACTTGCATGATGGACATTACACCATAATGTGTACGGCGGGCTATCCTTTCAGTGACAACCACAACATGAACAATAACCACAGATGCCTCCCTGATAGGATGAGGAGCTCACCTGGGAGAACAAGTGGTACAAGGCTGATAACACACATATGAGGGGAACAAACATATAAACCTCCACAAACTCGGGGCAGTACGCAACGCTTGTGCCTACTTCTAGCCTGCAGTCCAGAACAGAATGGTCCAATTAGTAACGGACAACACCATGCCGATGTACTACATCAATCGACAAGGTGGATCTTACCAGTCAGCAGCAATGAAGCCATGGGAGCGGTGCATACCGAGAGACATAACACTGATAGTCGCCAACCTCCCAGGCAAGGACAATGTCCTGCCAGACACTTTCAGCAGAGACTGCTGTCACAAACATGAGTGGGAGACCAACCCACAATTCCCTGTTACTTTTTTGGAAATGGGGAGCTCCTATGATAGATCTGTTTGTCACTCACAGAAACAAGAAGTGCTCATATTATTGCTTACGGGCAGGGATAGGCCCACAGACATTGGGAGATGCATTCAGCATAAGGTAGGAAGCACCGCTACTGCATGATTTTCCACCATTCCCAATGATCCAACACACAATCCTAAAACTCAGATGGGACAAAACGAAGGTCATACTGATAACTCCAAAGTGGCCCAAACAGGCTCGGTACCCCAACCTGCCACAGTTGAGCGCTCGACCACTCTATGCTCTTCCACTACTCCAATTCCTACTGACACAATGGGACAGCCAGAGACACCACCCACAAGTGAACACACTTCACCATCATTCGTGGTTGGCAATTGGCTGATGCAGAAGGAGGCCAACTACCCCCAAGGAGTGTTACTCTTTAAGGAGGCTTGGATACACACAGTGAAGCCATGCCAGGTGCACAAACAAAAGAGGTTTTATTGCCAATGCATATTACGCCTTACAGCCTTCACGCATTACTAAATATGTGCTGCTCAGCACAGGCAATTAAGCAAGCGAGAATTCAGACAAGCAAGGATCCAAAGCTTACGCCCCTTCCCAGCTAGCGCCAGTCCCGGGCCTTCCCCTCCGTGCTCTTAAGGGCTGCTAGTGGGCGCTGCTCCAGCATGGGGAACTCCTGGGCATCCACCAGCCCCGTGCTGGCTTCAGCAGAGCCACCTGCAAAAAACAGCCAAGGTAACTAACCGTCACGGGCCTCACCCCGTTATACGAGTCTTATTAGTAAAGCTCCACATAGTTCCATGGGTCACCGAAAAACGAGTGCCATTCCCAGGACAGTCAAATAGTTTCTGTAAGGCAGTCTTGTTGGAGAACGGTATTTGTGTCGTTACCTGACCACACCAATAGGAGTCGTCATTCAGCAGGTGAAGGGTCACGTTGACCAAAGGATCAGCATATACCAAGAGGGAGCGTGGTTGGTAGCCTGGACGTTGAAGGTGCACATACCACTACAGGTGCCTGCGACTGACATAACAGGGCAGCTCTGATGAGCAGGGCAGGTGAAGTTGCCAATGGTTCGGTTTCTGGGGGAGGCGGTCCCGCGCAAATGTGCGCGATGCGACAATGGTCCCGTTTGTTCCACTGAACGCAGAGGCCCAAAGTCCCCAAAAGATGTATAAGCACCTCATCTTCAGGGTAGTTTGCCCCTATCAAGACAAACAAGATCATCATCCCCATCAATGCTGACCCAGTACATATCTCCAGGCCCTCGGGCGATGATTTCCCCCAACTGGAGACACCGCCCGGGGTAGTGCACCCACACTCGGCCACCCTCTTCCCCCGCCTCGTCCGTGGATCCAGTCCTTCCCACCCCTTAATTGGTGTTTGACATTTCAGTCCCCTGCAGTTGCTGCACTTCAGGGACGGTGATCTGCTCACAAATAAGCTGAGCCACCCGATCACCTTGTTGAATACTCACGGGTTCCTTTCCCAGGTTGAACAGCAAAACCTGTAGTTTCCCCTGGTAATCCCCCTCCTGTACATGCACTCCTGCACGCAAAGCCAGCCCAGAGCAGAGGGCCGCCCTCCCATAGCAATCATACCCATATCCCAATGGGGATTAGCTTCTGAGTGCCAGGATCAATTGTGTCTGGGGTAATGGCATACAGATCCTCCCCTGCGGCTTCCGGTGTGTCTCTGGTTGGGAGACATGCATCGGGGTGCACCAACACAATCCCTAACTCATCTGAATGCCCCGGGCTTTCAGTCTCCTCGGTCACCAGTCGCACACTCGCTCCGCCATGCTGACATTCCATTGGCGAGAGGCCGTAATACGGGCGTATATTCAGCTGATAAATGGCCTTCGTCAATACCCCATACCACTCCTTGAGTGTGCAGTCCGGTGATAGGAGCCGCAACTGCTGCTTCAACAGCCCATTGAACCGTTCTATAACACCAGCTCCCTAAGGATGATAGGGGATATGAAATATCCATTGAATACCCAAAGCAGCGGCCCAGTCCTGCACAGCATTGCCAGCAAAGTGGAATCCATTATCTGAATGCAGCTGTGCAGGGATCCCATGACGAAACACAATCTGCTCAGTGAGACTAGCAATTGTATTACTCTGGTCAGCATGGGATGCTGGCCAAACTTCCCCATAACCAGTGGCAGTGTCAACCATAGTAAGGATATACACTTTATGGTGATTGCGAGAGAGGGGACCAACATAATCAACCTGCCAAGTCTGAGCAGGCTGGTCTCCCCGCGGTACTTGCCTGCGAGAGCCAGCCTCTATCTGCAAGGGCTTGACAATTTGGCCGATTTCACAGGCGACTTTAGTCGTTTTCAGAGCCGCGTGGGAATGCCTCAGGCTTGTGCCCAGTGGTAGGCCCCATCTGGGCCTAGATGCCTGGAGTGTATGTGTGTCCAGGAAGCCAGGAGGGAGAGAACCTCCCCCTCATCGGCAGGGGTCGCCGTATGCTCAGCAATCTGAGCCAGTTGATCTGCTCTAGCATTCCAAAGGAGTTCCTGGGTACGATTCTGGTGGGCATCAACATGAAACACGTAAATTGGGAAGCACTGCACGATAGCATAAAGCTCTTGCCAGACAGTGGCACCCCACACGGGCTTGCCATGGATGGCCCAGGTTTGGGCCCTCCAACACCCCACCAAGGTGGCCAGTCCCTGAGCCACTGCTCAATAATCGGTGTACACACACGCCTCAGGATCTCCAAGCGCAAGCACATGCCTCGCAGCTAGCAGTACAGCATAAAGCTCAGCGTACTGGCTGAAGGCCCCCTGTCCTTCGGCAGTCTCATGCAGTTGGCGAATAGGATTTAAGACAGCAGCTTTCCAGTATCGCATATTGCCAAAGTATTGGGCTGACCCATCAGTAAACCAGGCATAGGGCCGCTGGGTGTTGCCTAAATTATGAAAGGGGACACCCCCTTGTACAGTGGGGATGAGGGGTTGGGGGTGGTGAAGCAATTGCCCCCCCCCGTCTCCTTCAGAAGTTTGCGCTAGTTGCTCATGAAGTTTACTGGTGCCTTGGGGTCCTGTGCGGGCACGGTCACTAATGTACCATTTCCATTTCACAATAGAGCTCTGTTGCACCCTCCCCACCCAATTCGTGATGTTAGAGTCCGAAATCCAATTCATGATGGGAATCTCAGGCTGGAGTACCATGGTTTGCCCCTCGGTTAGGCGCTCGGTCTCAATGAGAGCCCAATAGCAAGCCAGAAGCTGTTTTTCAAATGGGGTATATTGGTTGGCTGCCTCGGGAAGTTTTCGAGACCAGAACCTGAAGGGCCGCTTATCCCAGGCACCCAACATTTTTTGCCACAGGCTCCAGGAGGCATAATCGTCCACCACTGACACTTCCAAATGAAAGAGGCTATTAGGGTCGTAAGGACCCAAAGGCATAGTGGTTTGAATGGCAGCTTTAGCCTCCTCTAATGCTCGCTGCTGGGCTTCGCCCCATTCAGATACAGCTCTCTTTTGGGTGACACTGTGGAGAGGCTTCAAAATTAAGGCAAGATGCGGGATGTGATTTTGCCAGTAGCCAAACAACCCAATTACTCGCTGTGCCTCTGTTTTGGTGGTCGGGACTGCAAGCTGGGCAATTTGATCTATAACAGAGGGAGGAATGTGGTGCTGCGCTCCTTGCCACACAATCCCAAGGAACTTTACAGATTGGCTGGTGGGCTGCACCTTGTTGGGGTTGATTACCCACCCCCTGGACTGCATATGCCTGATGAGCGCCTGCAAGGTCCGCTCTTCCACATCCTGATCAGTACCCTGGATCATCAGATCATCTATGTAATGATGGATAGTGACCGTCCCTTCAGGAGTAAACATCTGGAGATCGCGTGCCACCAACCCGTGGCATAGCGTGGGGACTATGGACATATCCCTGTGGCAGTCGTGTAAAAGTGTACTGGCACCCACCCAAAGTGAAGGCAAATTGGGCTTGCGCCTCCTCAGCAATGAGAACCGAGAAGAAAGCATTGGCCAAATCAATAACGGCATACCACTCCCCCTCGGTCCGTCCCATGGATTCAATCAGTCACCACATCAGGGACAACAGCAGCAAGTGGGGGCACCTCTCTGTTCAGGGCTCGATAGTCTACAGTCATTCGCCACGACCCATCAGGTTTCCTTCACTGGCCACACTGGGCTGTTAAAGGGGGAGACCACTGGCTTGATGACTCCTGCCTGTTGCAGCTCAGCGATAGTCTCCCCTATCTCTTTCTGCCCTCCCGGGAGCCAATACTGTTTCAATGAGAATACTGACCGGGGCTAGGGCAGGGCTAGAGGCTCCCAGGAGGCATGACCCACCACAACAGCTCGAATCCCAAACCGATACCTCCCATCCAGCAGCAAAAGGGAAAGACCACACAGAATATCAGTGCCAATAATGTATTCGCGGACAGGGGTGATTACCGGTAAATACAACCGGGGTGGGGTGGGGTGGAGGCATCTCCTATTTGCAGAACCAACGATACCTGCTTACCGAGTATGGTCTGCCCCCCCGAACCCATGAATCTGGATTGGTGTGCCCTGGGGAGGGGTTACCATAAATGAGAGAAATCTCTGCCCCAGTATCCACAAGAGCATTAACCTGCTGTTTATTGTGTGGTGACCAATAAATCCAGACATCTACATGGGGGCGGGGGTCCAACGTGGTGGCTCCCTTAATTAGCCCAACGGCATCAGCCCTGCCAGCCCCCTATAGGGGGTCCAGCGTTCACCACTGATCCAAGGAGGGATAAATGTTAGAGGCAGGCAGCTCCGCTTCCCCCTCCTTACTCTGGCTCTGCTTTTTAACCATTTCCTGGTAAAGGGTAATCAGCTGCTTAGTGGGGAGCCCATCAATTTTCTCCTTTGGGGTTCCCCCTTTCAACAGGGCCACAAGCAGGTCCTTTCTCGAGAGAGGGGTGGCCTCCCAATGGTCATTCTTTTTGTTATTGTTCTTCCGGTTCGAACGACTAGCTTGCACCCTAGCCTTAGTGCCCTCAATGTCTCCTAACTGTCCCAGCAACAAAGCAGCATCACCTACTGGGCAGCCCTGCACTGGGCTCAAAATGGCCAATAGGGCCCCCTTTAAGTGAAGCGGGGCTGTGTGCAGCAGCCGGTTACACATCCCGGCAGAAAAGGGCTCAGTGTCAGGGCCCTGGAAATTACCAGAGTACATTGCTACCTGCATACCCATTTCCCTGATATGGGCAGAAGCTTCTGGAATCGTACTCCAGGGCTTATCTACATCATCCCAATCCATGGAGTCATGCCACCGGTTCTGAACAGTGGGCATGAACAAGCCAGGCCATCAGGGTCCTGGACTGCTGTCCCCATGCTGCCCGCAGAAGCTGATTGATCGAGATATCAGTTGATATGGCTCCCAATTTCATCACCTGCCCCAGGAGCAGGTACACTGCTTCTGCACCCTGACCCCAGCAATGGAGCAGCCAGGATTTCATGCTCTCATCTGACAGCTGCTTATGCTGGGCATGAATGCCCTGGAGCTCCACCTGGGTATAATGCCAAACAACCCGGGTCTGCTGGGTGGCACCCCCTGGGGGTCCCTTAGCCTTGTTTGTGACCAGGGGCTGGACATCCTTGTGGTAGCCTCACTTGCGTCAGTCTCATTCTCTACCTCCCATCCCTCCTCCTCGCTGAAGTCCCATATGTCCCCGTCCCAAGTTTCAGGGTCCCAATCAGACACCATAAGGGCCCTGACTTTAGACTGGGTCACTGTAGGGTGGGGGTTCTGCAAGAGGCGGCGGTGGCAATCTCGGGCGTAGCAGATCGCCATAGCCTCAGCCGCCTCCTAATGTTTGTGGGCCCTCTGCTGAGCTGCTTCCAGAGCCTCAGTCAACATCTTGTTCTTATCCGTGAGGGCTTGCTTGTCGTCCGTTAGGACGTTCACACTCTAACTGCTCTAACTGCTCAACATCTGCTGTTAACTTTTCTATTACAGTCAGGAACAACCATCTCCACCCCCAATCTTTGTAAAGCTTATTGTGAGCATATAGCTCCACTGTTTTCTCCATCTGCTCAGTCAAAGTGGCCGGGGTGAGGGGAACTTTGTTCCTGTCCCATCCAACCGGGGGAGCTACCCGGCACAACAACTTGGCCACCGGTACCCAGCGCGACATACCACTCCAGCCTGGTATCTTGTCGGTGGTCACAGCCCCACATCCCTGCTTGCCCCACATCTAACTACAGCCCCTCCCTCCCCCCGTGGGGTGTCACCAAGTGTATCCTGCCGACTACGCCAGATGTTGCTCTATCAGGAGGCTTGGATACACTCAGTGAAGCCACGCCGGGTGCATAAATATAAGAGGTTTTATTCCCAAAGCATATTATGCCTTACAGCCTTCACGCATTACTAAATATGCACTTCTCAGTGCAGAGAAGCAGGCAATTAAGCAAGCAAGTGAGCAAACAGTCAAGCAAGGATCCAACGCTTACGCCCCTTTGGCTACCGTCAGTCCTGGGCCCTCCCGTTCGTGCTCTCGAGGGCTGGTACTCCTGGGCATCCACATGGCCTAGATCCACAGGTGGGACTGACCATTCAAGCAGTGCCTTTCAGCTGTTTTATAACTCTTTCTTTCTGAGAAGCACAAACATTCACAGGCACATTCTGGCAAGAACCACCACGGCTATCCCATTCCCACACATGTCCTTGGGCGTAATTGTCTCACAACTTGTTTATGCAGCTAAGGAGGCCTTGAGCCAGCTCATCACCAGTTAGAACCAGCCCAGTGCCGGCTCCAGCCGAGCCACCTGCAAAAAACAGCAGGGGTAACTAACCGTCACCCCTGACAAGGAGGTGCAACAAATCCTCATCACTACTGCAGGCCTGCAACCAGAAAGACAGAAATGGCATCGCTTTACACTATGGTGCTTAGAACACAATCTCAGATGTTCTGGCCTACCTCCTACACCTGCACAAGATGGGTCTCTCATTGAGCTCACTCAGAGTACATCTCACCTCCATAGTGGCATGACACCTGCCAATACAAGGATACCTGGCATGACACCTGCCTTCTCACTCATCTACCAAGATTCCTTCGAGTCATGCAGAATGTATTTCCAACAAGACGGGACCCAAGTCCCGTCTTAATTTGGTCTTAAGGACCCTTATGGGCAAACCCTTTAAGCCACTGGCCACTTGCTCCCTTCTACACTAATCCGTGAAGGTGGCATTTCTGGTGGCAATTACCACCACAAGAAGGATGGGGGAGATAAGTGCACTCATGGCACTACCACCCGACATGATATTCTAGAAAGACAAGGCGGTACTATGTATATGCCCTAAATTCCTAGCTGAAGTACTTACCTTGTTTCATTGCAATGAACTGATACACTTACCTGTCTTCTCCCCCAAACCACACAAAGATGGCAGGGAAAGGCACTACACATGTGAGATGGCCACAGAGTGATAGCCTTTTATCTACAACACAACTCTTTGGGTCATCTATGGAAAGACCAAGAGGGTTACACATATCCAAGCAAAGACTATCAAAATGGATATGGGGGTACTAGCTTACAACATATTCCACAAGGAAGCGCCTGCCAACATAAGGGCTACTCTACAAGAGCAATGGCAGCTACGACTGCCTTCCTTAAGGTGATACTAAATGAGGACATATGCAAGGCCATAACCTGGGCCTCAGCACTCACATTCACGCAACATTATGCTATTCAGGCATTTGCAGATACAGACACGTGGTTTGGGCGAACTGTTCTCGCAACTACTGAGCTAGCACAACCTAAGTGCCCACCACTGATTTGTAGTCACCTAAGATGGAACACCCACAGGGACGCTCTTCGAAGAAGAAGGGAAGGTTACTCACCTTGTGCAGTAACTGGAGTTCTTCGAGATGGTTGTCCCAGTGGGTGCTCCACTACCCACCCTCCTCCCTTTGGCTTCGGATCCAATTATGTCCGGGTCAGAGAAGGAACTGAGCAGGCAGTTGGCTGTGCACGCTGTCACGTGCCAGTGTTCCATGTGCACAGCCTACTGGAGGGGCACTGCTACTAAGAATCTGCCAACCATGGGAGCAGCGGCCCTGGTGCACCTAAAATGGAGCACCCATGGGGATAACCATCTCGAAGAACTCCAGTTACTACACAAGGTGAGTAACCTTCCCTTGCCAATTATAGCCCTCACTGGTGTTTGCATTTCCAAAGGGAGGGGTGGCAGCAGGTGTGGGGTGGAGGGCTATGGGTACACAGAGTCGGTACAGGGTTACTCCCTCCCCTTCTGCACAACTCACAAACATTAGCCTGGAAGGGGGGGCAGCAGTTCATGATGAAGGGTCACAGATGTGCGCAATCAGCATGTCGCCCCACAGCATGTCTGTTCTCTGGGATGATCCCTTCAAGCCCCCATCGCAAATGGAGCTGCACACCTGGGGTCATAATTCGAAGAGGATAAGCAAACAAGTGGCTCTCCTGTGTGCTATCAATTACAAAACTTCCTCCATTTCACTCTGGTCTCCATGTGTGATATCAGTTGCATGATAGAGAGTGGATGGTGAATGAATGTGGCTAGAAACCTGAACCTTGTGCTGTTCTGCTTTGTGCTGCACTGATGCTGGATCACGTACATCTGCTTTGGTGTGGTAAGCTGTTCTACCATGGAGGATGGAATAAGGCAGCCCTCCCAGAAATCTCCTGGGAAGGATTAAAGAGTACCTTGATAAGAGCTTTGAAGAGATGTGCATGGAAGATTCCCGCTCCATCTCTAGACACATCAGCAAACTGTTTGAGAGCTCTTCCTGTGTGTGTGTGCATTGCAGCCACTGTATCTCAATTGTTCATGATCAAGGATTAAACCCAATTGTGTTTCATCACTATAGTGTTATTACAAATGTGCACTCACAAGAATTGCCCTCTTTGCCACCAGAGTCCAGCAACAATAAGAAAAGCTCCTGACTCTGGATGAGAATGGATCCTCCCTTTGCTGCTGAGCATTCTTCTCTTCCTCTTCTTGTAACCAGAGGATTCTTGAAGAGTTGCTTGGGAGGTATCCTCAGATAGTTTTGGGATATTGGTCGGGTCCCCCTTAGAATGCTATGCAGCCTCTCATAGAAGTAGGATATTTGTGGCTCAGACCTGGAGTGACAGTTTGCCTCTTTTGTCTTCTAGTACACTTTCCTGAGCTTTATTTTCATGTGGCACTGTTGGGTGTCCCTGCTATATCCTTTTTGTACCATGCCCTGTGTAATTCTGGCATAGATATCATCGTTTCTTCTGTTGCTTTGGAGTTCTGCCTGCACAGATTCCTCTCCCCACACAGCAGTCAGATTCAGTATCTCTGCATGCTCCATACTGGAGCTTGTTTGTGACCCTGGGCATTCGTGGTCAGGTGTGCTGCTGGGCTTGCCATACTGACCAAGCAGGAAATGAAAATCAGAAGTTCTTGGAGCTTTTCCTCTGTACCTGTAAGTGGAGCAGAGTTGTAAGTGCTGGCCAGAGCGGTCACATGGGAACACTGTGGGACACCTCCCTGTGTCCAAGAATGTCGACTTGAACAGCGCTGTCTGTACTACCCAAATTTGACCCAGGAAGGTTGAATTTAGCACTATTCCTCTTGTCAAGATGGAGTACAAGAGCAGTTCTGTAGCAGTTCTGCTACTTGGCTAAGTAGCAGTTCTGTAGATGGCTAAGTAGCAGTTCTGTAGAAAAGGACCTGCGGATTACAGTGGATGAGAAGCTGGACATGAGTCAACAGTGTGCCCTTGTAGCCAAGAAGGCTAATGGCATATTAGGTTGCATTAAGAAGAGCATTGCCAGTCGATCCAGAGATGTGATTATTCCTCTTTACTCGGCTCTGGTGAGGCCACATCTGGAGTATTGTGTCCAGTTCTGGGCCCCAAATTACAGGAAGGATGTGGATGCATTGGAGAGGGTCCAGCGGAGGGCAACCAAAATGATTAGGGGGCTGGAGCATATTACCTACGAGGAGAAGCTGAGGGAGTTGGGTCTATTCAGTCTGCAGAAGAGAAGAGTGAGGGGGGATTTGATAGCAGCCTTCAACTTCCTGAAGGGAGGTTCCAAAGAGGATGGAGAGAGGCTGTTCTCAGTAGAGACGGATGGCAGAACAAGGAACAATGGTCTCAAGTTGCGGTGGGAGAGGCCCAGGTTGGATATTAGGAAAAACTGTTTCACTAGGAGGGTGGTGAAGCACTGGAATGGGTTACCTAGGGAAGTAGTGGAGTCTCCATTCCTAGAGGTGTTTAAGTCTCAGCTTGACAAAGCCCTGGCTGGGTTGATTTAATTGGGATTGGTCCTGCCTTGGGCAGGGGGCTGTACTTGATGGCCTTCTAAGGTCTCTTCCAGTTCTATGGTTCTATGATTCTATGATACAGAAGTAGATTTTTAAAACCCTAAGATCAGCAGAAGGGACTTGGTGGTGTAAATACATTCTTTATGAAATCAATCTAATGAGGCTAACTTCAACCTACTTCATAGTATAGACCAGGACTTGCAGAGGACCTAGATTTTGGTTAGGCCAGAGCTTTTCTCTTGAAAAAGCGATGCTTCAAAATTCATGACTCCCAGGTGATAGCTCCTAAGGAGAACAGCGGTACAGAAACATAATTTTTCCTTGGGTCACTTCCTTCAACCCTGTCAGTATGTCACTACGCTTTGAGTTGGGACAGCTTTGCTGGGAGGAGCCAGCCCATTTCCCAGGCAGCTCAGTGAGTAGGGGCAGCTGGTGATCTGGCTGCTTGGGGAGGCTAACCCCTGACCTTGAACTATATAGAGCTAATCTTCAGATCTAAGCTATCACTCTGCCTAGTCTGTCTTCTATTATATAATCCACAGTGGAACAGCTTCAACAGGAGAGATTGTTATACTCCCATGTCATTATATTCCATAGACCAGGGGTTCCCAAAATTTGTGCCTGCATGACCCCATGTTGAGATTTGCTGTTTCCTGAGACACCCGTCAGTAACACAAGCATTGAGGAATCCAAGGGATTTGCACATTAAGTACATTATTTAATGCACTCTAATGTAACACTTTAGTTTGCATGTTGCAACACAGCTTCTTGAAGTCCAGTGGTGTGGAAGAAAACGTACATCTAATTTCCAGTGTGACTTCAATGGTAGATTGATGGCAAGATATTTTGGATAAAAGTGTGCTCAGTGCAGCTTCACACAAACTTGTGCTTGTGCACCATCAGTTTCAGGTGCTTACTAAGAGTGCAGAATATTCATTGTTTAAGTGAACTAGAACTCCAGGAGAGAAAGTTGGGCATATGTTCATTACAAGAATCAATCACAGGAAATTTTGATGAGCTGTTCAATTTCAGCTGCTGGCAAATGCATGGCATTTGGCTTTCACTGAAGGGGGTTTTATAAGCATAGTCTCTATGTCATTATCTAAATCAGGGGTGGGGAACAGAAAAATCATCTGGGGCCATACACAAGTGAGAAGCTAGTAGATTTTGTGTGTTGTGGGGTGGCAGGAGAGCTGCAGCACCAGCCCGGGCCCCCCCTTGAGCCTTGGGGTCCAGATCCAGGCAAACCGAGGGCTCAATCTGGCTTCCAGGCCTGAAGTTCCCCACCCCTCATCTAAATCATTGATAAAAATATTGAACAGGACCCCAGTCTAAGAACTGATCCTTGCAGAACCCCACTTCTTCCACCCTTCCAGCATGACTGAACCACTGATAACTACTCTCTGTGAACGGTTATCCAGCCAGTTATGTAACCAGCTAATAGTAGTCCATCTAAATTGTATTTCCCTAGTTTGTTAATAAGAAGGTCATGCCAGACTGTGTCAAAAGGTTTACTAAAGTCTACATATACCACATCTAACAATTCCCCCCCATTCACAAGGCTTGTTGCCTGTCCAAAAAAAAGCTATCAAGTTGGTTTGACAAAGATCAAACCATTTTTATTTCAGAAGGTTGAGAAAGCTGTTCTTGATTTGATTTTAACAAATAGGGAGGAACTAGTTGAAAGTGGAAGGCAACTTAGGTAAAAGTGATCATGAAATCATAGAGTTCATGATTCTAAGGAATGGTAGAAGGGAGAACAGCAAAATAGAGACAATGGATTTCAGGAAGGCAGAGTTTAGTAAACTCAGAGAGCTGGTAGGTAAGGTCCTATGGGAAGTAAGACTAAAAGGAAAAAATAATTGAAGAGAGTTGGCAGTTTTTTAAAGGGACAATATTAAGGACCCAAAAGCAAGCTATTCCAATGTGTAGGACAGATAAAAAGTATGGCAGGAGACCACCTTGAATCAACCAGCAGATCTTATATGATCTAAAAATCAAAAAGGATTTGTATACAAAATGGAAACTAGGTCAAAATACAAAGGATGAATATGAGCAAACAACACAGGTATGTGGGGGCAAGATTAGAAAGGTAAAGGCACAAAATTAGCTAAATCTAGTTAGACAGATTGCTCAGTGAAGAGGGAGAAACAGTAACAGGAAACTTGGAAATGGCAGAGGTGCTTAATAACTTATTTCAGTTTTCATCAAGAAGATGGATGGTGCCAGGATGTCTAACATAGTGAATGCTAGTGGAAATGGGGTAGGTTTAGAAGTTAAAATAAAAAAAGAACAAGTTAAACATTACTTAGAAAAGTTAGATGTCTGCAAGCCACCAGGGCCTGATGAAATGCATGCTAGAATACTCAAGGAGCTGATAGAGGAGGTATCTGAACCTTTAGCTATCATCTTTGAAAAGTGATAGAAGTCAAGAGTGATTCCAGAAGACTGGAAATGGGCAAATATAGTGCCCATCTATAAAAAAGGGAAATAAGAACAACCCAGGAAACTACAGACCAGTTAGTTTAACTTCTCTACCAGAGAAGATAATGGAGCAAATAAATAAGGAATTCATCTGCAAGTATCTGGAGGATAATAAGGTGAAAGGTAACAGCCATCATGGACTTGTAAAGAACAAATCATGTCAAACCAGTCCGATAGCTTTTTTGGATAGGATAACAAGTTTTGTGGATAAGGGAGAAGCACTGGACGTGGTATACCTAGACTTTAGTAAGGAATATGACATGGTCTCGCATGACCTTGTTATCAATAAACTAGGGAAATACAACCTAGATGGGGCTACTATAAGGTGGGTGCATAACTGTCTGGATAGCTGTTCTCAGAGAGTAATTATTAATGGTTCACAATCATGCTAAAAGGGCATAACAGGTGGGGTCTGTTTTGGGACTGGTTCTGGTCAATATCTTCATCAATGATTTATTAAATTTGCAGATGATACCAAGCTGGGAGGGGTTGCAAGTGCTTTGGAGAATAGGGCCATAATTGAAAATGATCTGGACAAATTAGAAATGGTCTGACGTAAACAGAATGAAGTTTAGAAGGACAAATCTAAGTATTCAGAGGGGTAGCCAAGTTTGTTTATAACAGGAAAAACTTTAAAAAGAACAAATAGCCTGGTAGCACTTTATAGACTAACAAAACATGTAGATGGTATCACAAGTTTTCATGGGCACAGCCAACACTCTGGTCATCTGAAGAAGTGGGCTGTGCCCACGAAAGCTCATGATACCATCTACATGTTTTGTTAGTCTATAAAGTGCTACCAGGCTATTTGTTATTTTTTAAGTAAATCCAAAGTACTCCACTTAGAAAGCACCAATCAGTTTCACACACACAGAATGGGAAGTGATATCTAGGAAGGAGTTCTGCTGAAAGGGATTTAGGGGCTTAAATTGCAGCAAAGGAGATTTAAGTTGGACATTAGGAAAAACTTCCTGTCAGGGTGATTAAACACTGGAATAAGTTGCCTAGGGAGGTTATGGAATCTCCATCACTGGAGATATTTAAGAACAGGTTGAATAGATGTTTATCAGGAATGATCTAGAACAGTAGTCTCCAACCTCTTTAACCCAAGATCACTTTTTAAATGTTAGGGCAAGCCAAGATTGACCTCCCCCCCTTCCTTAAGGCCCCACCCTCTCCATTCCTCTCTTCTCCATCACTTGCTGTCTCCAATCCTTACTCACTTTCACTGGGTTGAGACAGGAAGCGCAGGCTCTGGGGTGGGAATGAGGGATTTGGGTGTGGGAAGGGGTGAGGTGCAAGCTCTGGGAGGGAATTTGGGTGCAGGAGGAGGTGGAGAAGGAGATGCTGCCTTGGGGAGGGAGCTCCAGGCTGGAGAGTGTTGGGTCAGATGGAGGGTTGGGGTGCTGGAGCCAGCTGCAGGTTTGTGGATGTGGGGGTGCAAGGAGTTTGGGCTGGGGTATATGATGGGCTTAGGACAGAGGTTTGCAGTGTGTACGTGGTGCAAGAGTGTTGTGGCACAGGACTGGGGGTGTGGGTGGTGCAGGTGTTTGGGGATGTGACAGGCTCAGGGTTGGGGGTTCAGGTGTATGAGGGGCTCAGGGTTGGGGTGTGTGTGGGGTGCAGGAGTGTTATGATGCTTCAGCCAGTTGGGGGCTTGGCCCCAATTGGGGCCTTGTTGGCCACGCTTCATTTTTAAACAAACTATTATGTCCAACACAAAACATTTCAGCATTGTCTTTATCTATGGGAGGGGTGGAGAGCCTGTTTTGGGTCAGGGACCACTGACCCACAGAAAGATCAGTCAGGGAGTGAGATGCAAAAAAACAACCCCTCCAACACTCCCAAGCCTCACTGATGTGGCCCCAACTGCGACACCTCACTCTCCTAGCACTGCAGGCCCATGGTGGGGGGAGAGGGTAGGTAGGACTAAGGTTCAAGACCTCAGGCCAGATTAACTCATCTGAGGTTCCCTGGTTAGTGGATTTTGTGGGCCCCTTTACACTCTGAGGTGGGGCTAAAAACGAGGGATCCAATGTGTGGGACAGAGCTGCCAGTGAGTAGGATAGGACGGGGGCTGCAGGATCTGGGTGAGAAGTAGGGTACAGGAGCAAGCTATGGGTAGGTGTCTATCCAGGAGGGAGGGGGCAGGAGCAGGGTGCTGGTGGGGGTCTGGCCAGGGGGGAGGGAGCAGAGTGCTTGTGGGAGTCTGGCTAGAGGAAGGGTGCTAATGGTCTGGCCAGGGGGGAGGTAGCAGAGTGATGGTGGGGGTCTGGCCAGGAGGCAGGAGCAGGGTGATGGTAGGAGTCTGGCCACGGGGGAGGGAGCAGGGTGCTGATGGGGGTCTGGCCAGGGGGGAGGGAGCAGAGTGATGGTGGGGTTCTGGCCAGGAGGCAGGAGCAGGGTGATGGTGGAAGTCTGGCCAGGGAGGAGGGTGATGGTGGGAGTCTGGCCAGGGGGAGGAGGCAGGGTGCTGGTGGGGGTTAGGCAAGGGGGGAGGGAGCAGGGTGCTGGTGGGGGTCTGGCCACGGGCAGCTGGTCAAGGCAGCTGCCCCTCTTTGCTCCACCCCAGCTAGAGTGTGGTGCAGCCTCCGGGGACTGAATGTCATAGCCAGCTGGCTGGAGAGCTGCTCCTCTTTTCTCCAGCCCAGCTGGAGCACGGCACATCTTAGCTGAAACAAAGAGGGGTAGCCAGCTGGCCATGGTGTTCAGGCCGCTGAGGCTGCACCATGTTCTACATGGACTGGAGCAAAGAGGGGCGGCTGCCTGACCAGCTGCAATGCGGCACAATCTCAGCAGGCTGAACGCCACGGCCAACTGGCCGGGTGGCTGCCCTCTTTGCTCCAGCCCAGCTGGCCAGGGCGTTCAGCCTCTGACTCTGCCCCAGCAGTTCCCACCAAGGGGAACTGAAGATCAACCTATGGAGACTCCACGATCGTGATCTACCGGTTGGTGACCACGGATCTAGACAGTGCTTGGTTCTGCCGTGAGTGCAGGGGACTGGACTCGGTGACTTCTTGAGGTCCCTTCCAGTTCTGTGATTCTATGATTGGTTCTTGACAAATCCATGCTGACTGTTACGTATCACCTTATTATCTTCCAGATGTGTGCAAACTGATTCCTTAATTATTTGCTCCATTATCTTTCCTGGTGCAGAAGCTAAGCTGATTTGTCTGTAATTCCCTCGGTTGCCCTTCTTTCCCTTTTTATAGATGGGCACCATATTTGCCCTTTTCCATTTTTCTGGAAACTCTCTTATCTTCTATGACTTTTCAAAGGTAATGCTAGCTAAAGGTTCAGAAATCTTCTCAGTCAGCTCTTTTAGTATTCTAGGATGCATTTCATCAGGGACTGGTGACTTCTTCAGAACCTACCCGATTTTCACTGGCATGCACTATGTTAGGCATCCAATCACCACCAACCTTCTTGGTGAAAACTGAAATGAAATCATTAAAGTACCTCTGCCATTTCCAAATTTTCTGTTTTTCTTTCGTCTCCTTCATTGAGTAATGGGCCTATCCCGTCCTTGGTCTTCCTCTTTCTTCTAATGTATTTGTAGAATGTTTTCTTGTTACTCATTATGTCTCTAGCTGGATTGAGCTCATTTTGTCCCTTCGCCTTTCTAATTTTGTCCCTACATACTTTCATTATTTGTTTATATATTCATCCTTTGTAATTTGACCTAATTTCCACTTTTTGTAGGACTCTTATTTTTAAATTTATTTTTAGACCATTCAAGATCTCCTGGTTAAACTAGAGTGGTCATTTGCCTTACAGCCTATCTTTCCTACATAGTGGAATGTATTACTTTTGTGCCTTTTTGACAAACTGATAGTTATCTTCATTTGTTTTTTCTCTTAGGGTATGGCTAGACTGCAGTGGGGTATCAGAAGTCCAGGTAACGCTTTCGCTTTTTTTTGTGGAAGAGCAAACGCGCTCTTTCTGAAGCCCCTGTATTCCTCGTTCTTCGAGGAAGAAGGGGGCTTCTGAAATAAGAGGTTTTTCCAACATTTGGCCCAGTCTAGATGGGCCAAATGTTGGAAAAGCCTCTTCCGACAAAAGAATCAGAAAAAGGTACACAAAATACATTCCGCATTTTGCGTACATTTTTTCTGACAAAAACTTGTAGTCTAGCTGTACCCTCAGGGACCATGGCAGTGAGGGTTTAGTTTTTCTTTTTTGCTTCTCACTTATGTGCAGCCCCCCACTGATTTTTCTGTGAGTCAGAGGCCCCTGACCCAAAAAAGGTTCCCCACCCCTGATTTAAAGCAAATTATATCAGATTTTATTGAAATTAAATGCATTTTATTTTAAAATACAGCTATTTAAAATCAGATTGGAAATTATAATCTTTAAAATAATTTAAATTAAAAAACAATTCAAATAGTACATATCTGTGACCAAGTTTTAAGGTCAAACCTCTGAACTGGTGGAAGTCTGGCAAAGCATCTGGAACAACAGCAGCCTTTTCTGTTGGTAGATAGAGAATATTTTCTTCATTTCAATTTAGTTTATTCATTTTAATAACCAGTTCATTCAAAGTTAAGACACTGATTGGCAGTTGAAAAAGCAGGAAAGCTTGTTTTCCTCTTTAACTCTAAATAAAAACTAGATTTGAAAGGATGAGAGAGTTCAATTCTGTGACTACAGATAATATTTCCTTGTATTACCAGCTTCCACAGTCCAGATTTCTTCTACTACTGTCTTTGGCTCCTTGGCAATGAGTATTCTGGCTATAGAATGTTCTGGATGCATGTTAGGCTATGTCTAGACTACAGGCTTCTTTTGGAAGAAGCTTTTCCAGAAGAGATCTTCAGAAAAAACTTCTTCCGAAAGAGAGCGTCCACACTGCCAAAGCGCATTGAAAAAGCAATCTGCTTTTTCGACAGATAGCGTCCACACTGACTGGATGCTATCTTGCATGTAAACTGTGATTACTATGGGCAGAATGGCCACCAGGGCACCTGTGCTTTTTCCTCTTTCCTCTTCTTGGGAAAGAACTCCCTCTTCCCCGTCCACACACACCTTTTTCCAAAAGAGCTCTTTCGAAAAAAGGCTTCTTCCTGTAGAAAGTGGTTTACCAATGTCGGAAAACCCCCTCAGTTCTTTCGATTTTTTCCTTAAAGAATACGATTGTAGTGTGGATGTAATTGAAGTTTTTTCAGAAAAAACGACGTTTTTCCAAAAAAACTCTGCAGCGTAGACATACCCATAGTTTCTTCTTCCACTTTTAAAATAGCATATTGGTTTTGAAAGCAGCTTTAGCAACAAATTTCATGACAAAATATTGTGTTCTTCCAAAAACAAAGTTCATTGTGTTCAATCCCAAGTCTCAGGATTAATACCAAACCCTCTTGAATATAATATGTATTACTTGCTCCTTATATGTATAAACACAGGAAATAGGAGAAAATGATTATGTTTAGAGGATTAAAATAAAACTTGGCATTCTTTTGAATCCTTTGTTCAAAATTAAGGAATTGTCTCTCTCAGCTTTCTCACGCCTGTTCAATTTCCATAAACTCGTAAGAGCTTGAAATAATTTTTTTTAAACTATCAGTAAGACTGCATCACATCTTTATTGTGCAAAGTTCTTCGGAGTTGGCTGCAATCGTAGGAATGCTGAGGATTAGAAAAGATTGGTGCGGAAATCTCTGTCTATGGTTCCATCTAAGGCTTACAATTTCACATTGTTACATGAAGATATATAGGGTTGTTTTTGAATCGCACTAGAAAGAAGTTACAATTATTTCACATTTCAATTCAGTGTGGATGCAGTTTTCAGTTAAAATGTTTATAAGTCCTGATTGTATATTTATATACAACCACTGTCTGAAGTAACTAATGTTTTTACTATTTTCATACCATACCCTTGTTACATGCTCTGGGCTCACTTATGCATTTTTTAAGTATTCACTGTTCCCATTGCAGATTATAAGAGGTCAGTTGAGGGTGATTTTCATCACCTAGCTTGCATGAAGGCCAAATCAATCAATTAATTAATTTTATTTATTTATTTAAATATTTTACCCCGCCTTTCTATTTAAAATATTCAAGGTGGCTTACAAAAAGAAAAATATATAAAAATTTAAAATATGAGACCCCAGAGGGACATAACCAGCTAAAAACATATAGAGAGGAGGAACACACACATACAGACTCAAACATTAATAAAAGCACAAATAAAAAGGGTGGCTTTAGCCTGACGCCAAAACAACACTAGCGTTGGCACCATGCGAATATCCCAAGGAAGAGAATTCCACAGCCTGGGAGCAAAAGCTGAGAATGCCCTGTTCCGCGTAGATGTTAATCTTATCTCCACAAGTGGGGGAACACGAAGCAAAGCCTCCCCAGCTGACCTCAACCCCCGGGCAGGTTCATATGGAAGAAGACGGTCCTTCAGATACCCCAGACCCAACTCATTTAAGGCTTTATAGGTCATAAACTAAAACCTTAAATTGTGCCCGGAAACATACCGGAAGCCAGTGCAGCTGCCGAAGCACTGGCATAATGTGCTCCATATAATTAGTGTTAGTTAAAACTCGAGCAGTCGCATTCTGGACCAGTTGAAGTTTCCGAAGGCTCTTTAGAGGCAGCCCCACATATAGTGCATTACAGTAATCCAGTCGGGATGTAACAAGAGCATGGATCACTGTGGCCAAGTCATGCTTGTTCAGTAAGGGTCGCAGCTGGCAGATCAAACGAAGTTGCCCAAAGGGACTCCTGGCCACCGAAGAAATCTGATTTTCAAATGTTAAAAAAGGGTCCAGGAGGATTCCCAAGCTGCATACCTGTTCTTTCAGGGGGAGAGTAACCCCATCTAGAACAGGTGCCATGCCACATTCCCGAACAGATGGCCTCCTGATCCACAGGACCCATATTAATATGGGAAGTATGCTAGGGAATGGGAGAGAAGCAATCTACCCCACCCCATCCCAATCAGCTAGTGCTAGAATAAGGTTTGTAAAACTTTATGGTGCCCCGTATTTGTTCACCCTCCCTGGATCTACATAATAGTAGCCCTACTGGCTACAGCCTGGACCTCCTTCATCTTGCTTTGATGCCTCCTGAATGCATTGTGGCCTAAAACTTCTTAACAGTTTTAAGAAGTGTAATAATGTTTGTAGAGATAAAGGTAGAAAATGATTGTCAGATACACAATACAATTGTCACTCAGTATCTCATTATATGGAGAATATTATGTTATATGTGTCATCTTCATTTTGTGTACTAAATTAAATAAAATCTTAAGCTCTTGATCAAGGAAAAAATATATGAGCATATCTTTATCATATATAATCATTGAAATTACTGCAATATGCAGCTCCAGATATAGTCATGCATCACAACTTTGCATATTAACATTTTATTGGAAAATAGCGCCGAATTCCATACAATTTCTTAAAGTATCTTAATTATTTCTAAACTCAGTTTATGTATCAATTAATATTTCTATTATTTACAGCTCTCCCACCCCATGGAGTGCAATTGACCACTAGAGGGAGCATGAGAGTAATTTGCTGCCAGGTAGAGTGTGGTAAAAGTATTTCAAATTAGGACATGGTTTTTAAACCATGCAGTTGTGATAATTAAGCATCCAAGTTACATACAAATGTATTCACCAGTTGTTCAAAAGTTAGATGCTTAATTATGGGGAGTTAGCTTTGGGCAGGGAGCCTAGGTAAGGGCATTCCTCACCACCTACTCCATAGTACTCAGTGTTATAAAGTTTCTGGCTTATTTTATTTGGGGATGCTCCCTCCCCTGGGATTACTATCTCCTTTAAATTATTAGTATATTAATTTCAATAATATTTTATATAATTTCCAAAAATACATATGCTCATGTTCCCTAAAGTTTTCTCTTCCCCTACATCATCATTATCATCATCAATTAAAAGATGAAAAATTAAGGACAAATCCTTCCCTTTACTCTGCCTTTGTTGCTTGGAGGGGGGAGACAAGCCATGTGAAACTAAACTAGTGCAGATTTGTGATGTGGACAGGGCAGGATTTGGGATACGCAGCAGGAATATCAGTGTGGATCAGAAGAGGAAAAAATGTGAGGTTGGTGTATTCACTACTGTGTAGATCCATCACCATTCGCAACTCTTCAACTCATGCAGTGGAAGGGGCAGATGTCGCAGAAGATAATCTGTGTGAGCTGCTGTCATGGTTGTTGAGTAGCTCTGGTCTGAGGGAGAGGACTAAGACTTTCTCCCCCACTTTATCAAGTTTGGCTTATGAATATAAATAAGCATAACAAAGATTCTTTATAAAATACCTCATGTAACCTATCAATTTTAATGTTACAATCTGTTGGATGTGTATGTCCTGTTTTGGTGCATGTATCATTCATGTATGTAAAGTTAGTAATAAGAAGTATGACACTATTTATAGTACTAATGTGCTAATGAGAACCATTACGGTTTCCCCTCCAAACCTTCCCCCACCCCCACCCCAAGCTTTAACGACTTGGTGATCAACTTACCGACTTGTAAACAGACTTGTTTGTCTTGTAAATCAAAAGGTGACTAGTCTAATAAGACATGTGACCTGGTACTGGGATTCCTTTTTGATCTGGTACTTTTCCATGGAAAGGGGGATGTAGATTAGAACAAAAGGTTCCCGTCTTGGAAGAAAGACTATTTAAGCAGTGGGAAGCTATCATCCCTTTGTCTTTGGCTGACCTTATGCAATCCAAAGAGGGCTGGGGCCCCAAGCCAGGCTAATGGAGTCTCTGACCTGAAGATTATGCATAGGACAGGAACAGCTCATTAGGGTAAGAATCTTCTCGCAAGAAGTTTTTTAGTGAATTACCTCTAGCTATGTGTTTTCTTTACACTATAATTTAGTGACTTACTTTGATTTGTTTTCACTTGCAACCACTTAAATCCTATTGTTTGTTCTTAAAAAAACTCTTGTTTACTATCAGGCCCAGTGTAAATAATTGTTACCTGAAGGGAGGGACCAGTGTGCCTATCTCTCTTTCATTAATAAAGAGGGCATACAACCTTATGAGCTTTCCTTGTGTAAAACTTTTACCCAGAGAAAGATGGATTTATTTGGGGTTTTGATCCCTTTTGGAGGTTGGTTTCCTGGGTGCTGTGCCCTAGAACTGCATTCTCCAAGAGCTGAAGTGGTTCAGTGTCTGCATTGCTCTTCAGGGGAGCAGTAACCCCAACTCTATACTTTGCCTGGGGGAGACCAGAGGACATGGCCCAGCAGAACAGGGTGATGGGGAGCCTCAGGGATCAAGAAGGCAGGTGTCAATGGCGTGAACAGCAACCAGGGAACAATCTCAAGGGGTCTTCTGTGATCGCATCCCATGACAAGGGCTATGCTCTAGGATCAGGTTTTAAACTTTAGTGAGACAGTACTGAACTGCTTGTTTATATTTCAGGTGCTGTTTAGTAACCCCATAGAAATTTATTTGGGAAAAAATGATGACATTTTGGAGATGAACCTGAAGGTCAAAGTTCAGATACACACCAAACTTCCTCAAAGTTTGTGGGGAAGGGGGAAGAATTATGACTCATAGATGATGACATAGAGGTGAGATGAGACACAAAGTACAGATCCTTTATACTTATATGACATATATAATTTGCATAAATGTATATAACTACATAAGATGCAACATAATGGAGAAAGAGACCCTTATCTAATGCCTGAGATTTGGCAAGGTTCTGATTTGGTCCTATTGCTACTACATAATAACATTTTTCTGGGTTGGAAGTGAACTACTTTAAGTGAATCTATGGTTATTAATACAGTGAAATTATGCTAGTCCAAATATTATATAATTATAAGGCCTAGTCCTTATTCTGGCAAATTTCCCTTTGAAATCAGTGGGAGTTTTGTCTAAATAAGGATTTCAAAATTTGGTTTTTTTGAAAGGAAAGTTAATGCACAGACATACAGTAATAATGAACTTTGAAAGCTTTGCCCTTGTGTTATTTTATGTACTTTAGCTGTGGTTTGGGTTTGCTCCAAATTTTTTTTCTCACTGTGCTCATGGAAGACAGAAATGAATTTTGGAGAGTTAAATAACCCCTTTGGCCTTCACATATCTAAGGGCTAGAGCTGAAACTGTAAAACATGAGCACAGTGATTTGTTTGAACATGGTATTTTACTGCTCTGTTTAGAATTTAAAAAAAAGGTAAATATTTCCCAGAACCTTTGTACCCTTTGTGAAAAATAGTACAATTAAAATATTAGGCCTCACAAGGAAATGAAGAATTAATCTTTCATCTGCTAGTACCTCTCAGCCATTGGTAGCCTCTACTTGGAAAAGAAAAATAGCCCAACCATTGAGAAATTATTCAATAAATATGGGAGGTTGGGGCTATGGAAAATGAACATATCATCAACATGGAGGAAAGGTAGGGACTTACACATCTGGTTACCTTTTAGTCAGTATTCAGACAAAGGCTATTCACCTTAAAAAAAACCCAGCACACATGTCCAATATTTGTGAATATTAATGTTTGATAGACATACCTAATCTGTTAAAATATTTATATATAGATCTCACTCAATTTAATAAAATCACTAAAAACAACATAGGTTTTGTAATTATGTTCATCCTGTAATTTGGTAACACCACATTAAAAATAATACATTCCTGAATATAATCACTAAACAAAAGATAGATGTTGGAATGAATGTTTTGTTTCTGAGATTTTCATGGCAAGGATTTGTAAATGAGTTAAACTTGTTAAACCAATATTAAAATTATATATTAGGTGTGGGAAAAAGATCTTTGTTTGACATTCTAAACTTGTCTTTGACAAATCCTTTGAAATTCACCATTTGATTAACAAAACCCATGGGAATCTGAGCACATATTTTAATCCTATGAAAGAAGATGAAGTACAAGTAAAAAATACATCACTTGGAAGAAAACATTATCTCAGGATAATGATCTCCTGCTGCTATACAGTGTCAAAATGCATATGAAAAATAATTTTTGGAGGGAGTGTAAAGATGTTCTCCAATAAATGTGCTAAGGAGCATGCAGAGATTTAAATATCAATTAAGTCATTTCAGAACTGGAATAGTTTAATTTTGTACTGAGAACATAAGAACATAATAATGGCCATACTTGGTTAAACCAACATTCCATCTAGCCTAGTATCTTGTCTTTCGACAGTGGCCAATGACAGGTGTACAGAGGGAATGAACAGAACAATAATAATCAAGTGATCAATTCCCCTTTGCCCATTTCCAGCTCTGATAAACAGAGGCTAGGGACACTATCCCTGCTCATTAATGGACCTTTCCTCCTGTTCTAATAGCCATTGATGGACCTATCTTCCATGAATTTATCTAGTCCTTTTTAAAACTCTGTTATCTTGGCCTTCACAACATCCTCTGGCAAGGAGTTCCACAAGTTGACTGTTCATTATATGAAGAAATATTTCCTTTTGTTTGTTTTAAACCTGCTGCATATTAATTTCATTTTGTGACCCTCAGTTCTGGTGTTACGGGAAGGAGTAAATGACTTTTCCTCATTTACTTTTTCCACACCAGTTGTGATTTTATAGACCTGTCATATTCCCCCTTAGTCATCTCTTTTCCAAAGTGAAAATTCCCAGTCTTACTAATCTCTCCTCATAAGGCAACCATTCCATACCCCTTATCATTTTGTTGCCCTTTTCTGAACCTTTTCTAATTCCAATATATCTCTTTTGAGATGAGGCAAATATACATGCACATAGTATTCAAGATGCAGGTGCACCATGGATTTATAAAGAAGCAATAAGATGTTTTCTGTCTTATTATGTAACCCTTTCTTAATGACTCCCAAAATTATATTTCCTTTTTTGACCATTGCTGCACATTGAGTGGATGTTTTCAGAGAACTAACCACAATGAACCCAAGATCTCTTTCTTTAGTGGTAATAGGTAATTTAGACCCCATCATTTTATACGTGTGATTGGGATTATATTTTCCAATATGCATTATTTAGTGTTTATCAACATTTAATTTCATCTGCTATTTTGTTGACCAGTCACCCAGTTTTGTGAGATACTTATGACGCTCTTAATACTCTGCTTTGGATTTAACTATCTTGAGCAAATTTGTTTCATCTGCAAATATTATCACTTCACCAGTTACCCTTTTCTCCAGATCATTTATGAATATGTTGAATATGACCGGGCCCATGGGGGGACACCATTATTTACCTCTCTCCATTATGAAAACTGGCCATTTATTCCTACCCTTTGTTTCCTGTCTTTTAACCGGTTATCGATCCTTGACAGGACCTTCCCTCTTATCCTATGACAGCTTACTTTACATAAGATCCTCTGATGAGGAACCTTGTCAAAGACTTTTTGGAAATCTAAGTACACTATATCCACTGGATCCTCTTTGTCCACATGCTTGTTTTCCCTCTCAAGGAACTCTAGAAGATTGACAAGCCATGATTTCCCTTTACAAAAATCCATGTTGACCTTTCCCCAACAAATTATGTTCATCTATGCGTCTGACTATTCTGGTTTTTACTATAGTTTCAACCAGTTTACCCAATACTGAATTTAGACTTATTGGCCTGTAATTTCTAGGATCACCTCTGGAGCCCTTTTTTTAAAATAGTGTCACATTAGCTATCTGCCAGTCATTTGGTATAGAAGCTGATTTAAATGATTGGTTACAAACCACAATTAGTAATTCTGAAATTTCACATTTAAGTTCCTTCAGAACTCTGGGGTGAGTATTAGCTGCTCCTGGTGACTTATTACTATTTCGTTTATAAATTTGTTCCAAAACCTTAGAATCATAGAACCATAGAGCTAAAAGAGACCTCAGGAGGTCATCAAGTCCAGCCCCCTGCTCTAGGCAGGACCAATCCCAATTAGATCAACCCAATTAGATCAACCTTCTCTAATGACACCACAATGTGGGACAGTTCCTCAGATTTATCATCTAAAAAGAATGTCTTACGTTTGAGAACTACCCTCATGTCCTCAGCCAGGAAGATCAATGCAAAAAACTCATTTAGTTCTCCACAATGTCCTTGTGTGATCTTTTAGCATCTTGATTGTCCAGCAGTCCTACTGGTTGTTTAACAGGTTTCCTGCTACTGATGTTCTTAATTTTTTGTTGTTGTTGCTATTTTTGAGTTTTTGGCTAGCTGTTCTTCAAATTCTTTTTCTGCCTTCCTAATTATATTTATACACTTCATTTGCCAAAGTTTATGTTCCTTTCTATTTTCCTCACTAGGATTTAACTTCCACTTTTCATATGATACTTTATTGTCTTTCACTGCTTCTTTTACCTGGTTGTTGAGCCATGGTGGCAGTTCTTTGGTATTCTTTTTATGTTTTTTAATTTGGGAAGTTGAGCCTCTATTATACTGTCTTGAAAAAGATTCCATGAAGCTTGCAAAGATTTCACTTTTGGCACTGTGCCTTTTAATTTCTGTTTAAATAACCTACTCGTTTTTGTGTAGTCCCCCTTTTTTAAATTAAATGCTACACTGTTGGCCTTTGTAGTGTTTTCTCCACCATTGGGATGTTAAATCTAATTACATTATGGTCACTATTACAAAGCAGTCCAGTTATATTCACTTCTTGGACCAGATCCTGTGCTTCACTTAAAACATAATCGAGAATTGCCTCTCCTCTTGTGGGTTCTAAGACTAGCTGCTCCAAGAGGCATTCATTTACTACTATATTATTATTATTATTTATTTCTTTATTATTTATTATGAGAGCATGGAATTACTATCCATAGATATTCTATGATACAGTTTGGTTCATTTAAAATTTTTACTTCATTTGATTCTATGCTTTCTTTCACATCTGGTGCCATTCCCCCACCAGCACAACCTGTTCTGTCCTTCCCATATATTTATACCCCAATATTACTGTGTCCTATTGATTATCCTCATCCACCAAGTTTCTGTGGTGCCTATTATATCAATATCCTTATTCAATACAAGGCACGCTAGTTCACTATCTTAGTATTTAGACGTTTAGCATTTGTATATAAGCACCTTTAAAACTTTATTTCCCATGATGCGATTGAATGGGACTCTTTTTCATCTTACTGTTTCTTATCAGATTACACCTGTTTTTTATCATCTTCCATCCTGTCCTCCTTACTAGGAATCTAAAGAATCTCCATTAATAGATCCTCTGCTAAGAGATGTTTCTGTCTGTTCCATGTGCTCCTCCTGGCCTGTCACCTTTCCCCCAGCCTAATAAATGTATCTGTATTATCTCAAATAATTCCTGTGAGAACTCCTATTTTTGCTAACAAACGGTACAGAAAATTAACTTTGGCCAAGATCATCTGCACTGTTAAGAATTAAAGCATCCTTAAATCTGGTGTATCTGGTTCAATCTGTGGGAATGCTCAGTTAGGGGGCATCTACACTGAACCCTTAGCTCGGAATAAAGTACGCAATTTGAGCTATGCGAATTGCGTAGCTTATTTTGAATTAATTTTCAAGTAGCTTATTTCATAATTTGGCGCTCTCTACACAGTGCCAAATTTTGAAATAAACCACTATTCCAAAACTTCCCTTAATCCTAGTGGAACAAGGTTTACAGGGATGTAGGAATAGCAAGCCCGTTATATTTCAAAATAATGGGCTTGCTCAAAAGACACAGAATAGATATTTTGAGATATCAGAAGTATCCTGAAATAGTGCTGCATTGTAGATGTACCCTTAGTGCAGCGATCAAGGCAGTGGCTCCTATACTACTCTATGACCCCTCTGGAACATGGCTGGGAAAAAGAGGATGGGCCTATGGTCTTTTGCTCCAGGGATGCCAGACGATCCCAGAGTCCTGTTGTTATGACTTAGGCAGCCCTAAAGCTGCTCCAAGTTGCTCTTTAGGACAAACTTGGGGCTCAGTAGCCCAAGGATCAAGAAGACTAGAAAGGTGTTGTGCTGTTGTCTTTTGACCTCTCTCAAGATTCTGTTTACTGCTCATGGAGATAGGACATATTGAGGTGAAAGGTCACAGCCAGCATGGATTTGTAAAGAACATATCATGTCAAACCAATCCGATAGCTTTCTTTGATAGGATAATGAGTCTGGTGGTTAAGGGAAAAGCGATGGACATGGCATACCTAGACTTTAGTAAGGTGTTTGATACGGCCTTGCATGAACTTCTTATCAAAAAAATTGGTAAATAAAATTTATATGGGAGTACTGTAAGGTGGGCACATAACTGGCTGGATAACCGTTCTCAAAGAGTAGTTATTAACGGTTCACAATCCTGCTGGAAGGGTTTAACAAGTAGGGTTCCGCAGGGGTCTGTTTTGGGACCCGTTCTCTTCAACATTTTCATCAATGATTTAGATATTGGTAAAGAGAGTACACTTATTAAGTTTGAGGATGATACCAAGCTGGGAAGGGTTGCAATTGCTTTAGAGGATAGGGTCATAATTCAAAATGATTTGGACAAACTGGAGAAATGGTCTGAGGTAAGCAGGATGAAGTTTAATAAGAACAAATGCAAAGTACTCCACTTAGGAAGGAACAATCTGTTTCTCACATACAGAATGGGAAGCGACTGTCCAGGAAGGAGTACTGCAGAAAGGGATTTAGGAGTTATAGGGTACGTCTAGACTTGCGTTCACTTTTGAAAGAAGATATGCAAATTTGGCAGTAATTTGCATATCTTATTCCAATCGCTTTTTTGAAAGAGTTTTTTTGAAAAAGCAAGCAGTTTAGATGCGGTTCTTTCAAAAAAACCCCTTTTTTCGAAAGAACCTTCTTCCTCAAAAATTGAGGTTTACAAGTTCTTTCAAAAAAAGGGTTTTTTTTTCTGAAAGAATCACATCTAAACTGCTTGCTTTTTCGAAAAAAAACTCTTTCAAAAAAGCGATTGGAATAAGATATGTAAATTACAGCCAAATTTGCATATCTTCTTTCGAAAGTGAAAGCAAGTCTAGACGTACTTCTAGTGGACCACAAGCTAAATATGAGCCAACAGTGTGACGCTGTTGCAAAAAAAGCAAACATGAGTCTGGGATACATTAACAGGAGTGTTGTGAGCAAGACCCGAGGAGTCATTCTTCCACTCTACTCTGTGCTGATTAGGCCTCAGTTGGAGTATTGTGTCCAGTCCTGGGCACCACATTTCAAGAAAGATATGGAGAAATTGGAGAAGGTCTACAGAAGAGCAACAAGAATGATTAAAGGTCTACAGAACATGAGCTATGAAGGAAGACTGAAAGAATTGGGCTTGTTTAGTTTGGAAAGAAGACTGAGAAGGAACATGATAGTGGTTTTCAGGTATCTAAAAGGTTGTCACAAGGAATGGGGAGAAAAATTGTTCTCCTTGCCTCTGATGATAGGACAAGAAGCAATGGGCTTAAATTGGAGCCAGGCCGGTTTAGGTTAGACATTAGGAAAAACTTCCTAACTGTCAGGGTGGTTAAACACTTGTATAGGTTGCCTGGGGAGGTTGCCTAGGTAGATATTTAAGAGCAGGTTAGATAGACATCTATCAGGGATGGTCTAGACTGGGGTGGCCAACCATAAAACAAAAAGTGCTGAAACAGTGACGGAAAAAATGTGAAGAGCCGCACCAGAATTGTTGAGAGAAAAAAAAAGGACACTGCCCCTTTAAAAACACATCACGCTCCTGCTGGCCGCCAACATCTTGCCAACACCATTTTGCCATGCCAGATGGCTCCCCTGCACTTGGTGAGCACAGAGAGCCGGGGGCCATTTGTAGGGGCGCATGGGGCAGCTTCATGAACCGCGGGGGAGGTTTCACAAGCCACACTTTCACGGGTGAAGAGCCGCATGCGGCTCACGAGCCACGGGTTGGCCACCTCTGTTCTACACTTAACTGGGTCCTGCCGTGAGGGCAGGGGACTGGACTTGATGACCTCTCAAGGTCCCTTCCAGTTCTAGTGTTCTATGATTCTTTGATATTAAGAGGAAGCAGCAGCACAATCGGATCAGGCTGTCAACAAGGGTGCTGATTATGTTAGTGTCTTTTATGATGTGGACTTTTGTCTATAAATAAATGCACTAAGACTATTAGCTGACTCATGAACAACCAACAGTTGTGGACCTGGGTTGTTTCCTCTTCAGAATTTTTTAAAGTAGTTATTTCACTATTTGTATATAAGATGATTTCTGATTGTATATAAGCTGTTTAGTTTTTCTTGGTTAACGTTTTGAATCCAAGGAGGATCAATTGACTCTAAGGTCACCAATTTCATCTGGGGTACGGCTAGACTACAAGTTTTTGTTGGAAAAAGGTACGCAAAATGCACTCTGCCAAATGTTGGGAAAACCCCCTCTTTCAGAAGGCCCCTTCTTCCTCATAGAACGAGGAATACAGGGGCTTCCGAAAGAGCGTGTTTACTCTTCCGCAAAAAAAAGCAGAAGAGCAAACGCGTTCCCTGGACACGGTGAAGTTTTTTCGAGATACCTCCAGTATCCCGAAAAATCCCCACAGTCTAGCAGTACCCTGGTGTCACACTGAAAATGTGCAGTGTATAACATACGTGAAAAAAAATCCGAAGATAATTACAGGCACCATCTGTCTCATCAAACCTTTCAGTTTCCCTTTAAATATCTCTGTTGTCTGCACTAATTTAATCTCTCTGGAATTTTTTCCAGCAATGAGGTACTTTAAAATCAAATGTTTCTGTGGCTTTGTCCCTAGTAACTAATGACAGAGAACAATGTGGTTTTGTGTGCAATGACCTTTTGCCATTATTTCTTTCAAAGTGAATGCTGCTATGGCTTTGGTGACAATAAGCTTAATTATGTGCAGAAAGCTTGTATAGTTTTGTAAAGATTCTGTCAAAGAGGTTTTTGTGGAGGAAGAAAAGTACTGACAAAAATGGCATTCCTTTTTCATAACACTCTCCCCCTCCCCACTAACACATGACTTATGTCCTGCCATACTAATTCTTATAAAGATTGCTATGAAAAGTTTGGCAAGAACCATGGGATGGATGCTTTGGGAAACCCACAATGCACTTGTCCCTAAAAGCTTGGAGGGAGTTGTGTGCATAGACTTGGCTAAAACTTGGCTAAAGCTTTTTTTTTTTCACAGTTTTCCCAGCTTTTTTTATTTGCAATGTGGGTGCATTGCTCTGTCTCGTACTCTTTCCATGTTCTTGGATAAGTATGTAACCATCCTGCAGTAGTTTGGGAATACAGTAATAATGTTTTCTGAAGTTGAAAAGGTGTTTGGGGAAATAATGACTGTTTAAGTATTAGAAATACTGAGACAGACTTGTTGTAAGGATGGCTGCAGCGAGATTGATATGGATACAGGTAAGAAAAAGAAATTGATTCCCTTTGAGACTGCATATACATTAAACACATATCCTCTTAAGCATTAATTTGGCTGGCAATCTGGAAATACCAGTAATCTAATGGTACCAGGCTCAGGAATACCAGGTTCAGGAATACCACAGATATAGTACATTTGGGGGAAATCAAGAGAAATATTTTTCATTTAAAAAAAAAATCCTGATTCCGCATAGTTCAAGTCTGAACAATAAGGTACTCTAACAAGGAGGAAAGCATTGCCCAAACTTGGTGATATCACTCCTGGTATATCTTGCTGCTTTTATAGCTTAGATAAATACTGGCCTAACAATTGTGATAGAGAATTAGGCAATGGGATTTAAAAAATAGATTATTCCTAAACTAGGAATTAGGATTAGTTAGGCTTTGCTCCATGGCAACTTAGCTAACAATAATCTTTACTGTAAATAGTGCTGCTCCAATTTCTTGGGAGTAACTCAGAATTACCTCTCAGCGCTCCAAACAAAACCATTAATATATTCAGAGTCCTCAAATGTCACTCTCACTGCCCTTTAGCAATTCAGTTAAAGCTATTGTGTTTGTGGCCACTCTGGCCCTTTTCTGATGAGTAAAGGCTGGTCTGCATCATATATTATACATAGTTATGTACAGTTCCTCAGGGGAAGGAGATGTATACTGATTTTATTTATCATCAGGCCTTTCATTAACCCCTTCCCATATTTCTGGAACCACTTGTACCTACTGTGCTGGAGTTTCCTTCCACACTGCCACAAATCAGAAGGAATTCCACTAACATTACTGACATTACATTGGTATGAAATGGGGATATAAGGAGAGGAGAAAATGCCTATTATGATAGGTATTATATTGGGCCAAATTCATCCATGAATTTTGGTGGAAGTCATGTATAAAGTTCTTACTGCAAAGCTAATATAGCAGCATCAAACATCCAGATTCTTTTGTGGTCCACATTTAAGAACATTGGGACAGCTCTTCAGCCCTCATGTCCAGTTGCTTTTCAGAAAGGCTATGTCTAGACTACAGAGTTTTGTCGGAAAAATGGCCATTTTTCCAACAAAACTTGAGTTACATCCACACTGCAAGCGCGTTCTTTCAACAGTAAATCGAAAGACCAGAGGGCTTTTTGCGCAATTGGTAAGCCTTATTCTACGAGGAAGAAGCCTTTTTCTTTCGCAAAAAGGCATGTGGACGGGGAAGAGGGAGTTTTTTCGGAAGAAGAGGGAAGAGGAAAAAGCACAGGTGCCCTAGTGGCCATTCTGTCCATAGCAATCACTGCTTACATGCTAGATAGCATCCAGGCAGTCTGGACACTATCTTCTGAAAAAGCTCATTGCTTTTTCAATGCGCTTTTGCAGTGTGGATGCTCTCTTGCACAAGAAGCTTTTTCCGAAGATCTCTTTCGAAAAAAGCATCTTGTGCAAGAAGCCTGTAGTCTAGACATAGACAAAGTGGCCCAAAGAAGGCCGCTGGGGAATCCTCTACTGCGGGGAATCTTCTGGGTGGCAGAAAGCTGGTGTAGCAACCCTGGGAAGTGATGATAAATCTTGCAATTTTATCACGAGTCTTGTGTTATTTTGATGTCCCAAAGCCCAACACCCTGGAGTCATGTCACTATGTTATAATCTCAGATGTCTTTTCAAGGCAGTTTCTAGCTCTCACCATTGTGGAGAAAAGCTTGAAGAAAAGGTGACTCATAAAGGCTCAAAACCAAGCAAGGCAAATAAAAGACCAAAGTCTCATGATTCTGGGGGCCTGTTTCTTAATTTCTGAACAGTTGGAGTTTACAATAGCATCTGTTCCCAGTGGCCAAGGCATAAGGGATGTGTTAAAGTGTTAGGCAGTGTGGCCAAAGCACCTAGCACAATGGTGATCCTCAGCTGCTAGAGCAGTTTATAGGAGTAGAAGTTGCTGTGGAATGGTGTTTTAAAGTCATGTTGTCTCCACACCTCTAACTTACACACACCCCAATGAGCTCAGCTCAGCTGCACCTAAGGATCTGCCCTAAACAAAGCAATGCATTAAATTATATATTTTATAACAAAGAAAATATAACATATGTGCAAGGTTACCAAGTTAATATAGTTGTAGGAATCCTAACTCCTGCGTTTCTCCAGTCTCTATTTTTATTTTAACTGTACATCCCTAACATTGTATTAAAATAGGTTGTTTTTAATTCATACACATATCTAATCTAGGTATGGAATATACTGAATATTTCCCAAGATACTAGACTCTGTTAGCATGTAATCTTTTTATTAGGACTTTTGAATAATCACAGTTAACTCAGCCAATTAACTAAAATTAATTGTGATAATCATAATTTTAATAACACTGTTCAGTTATACAATGCCAATTGAAATTTATTCAATTTTTTTTTACCATTTCAAATATATCAATTTCAATTACAACAGAATACAAAGTATACCGTGCTCATTTTATATTATCTTGAGTACAAATATTTGCACTGTAGAAATTATAAAAGAAATAGTATTTTTCAATTCACCTCATACAGGTGCCATAGTGCAATCTCTTTATTGTGGAAGTGCAATTTACAAATGTAGATTTTTTTAATAATATAATTGCACTAAAAAAAATGTAAAACTTTAGCACCTACAAGTCAACACAGTCCTACTTCTTGTTCAGCCAATCACTAAGACAAACAAGTTTGTTACATTTACAGGAGGTAATGCTGCCTGTTTCTTATTTACAATGTTACCTGAAAGTGAGAATTTGCATGGCACTTTGGTAACCAGCATTATAAGATATTTACGTGCTGGATATGCTAAACATTCATTTGTCCCTTCATTCCACCATTCCAGAGGACATGCTTTCTGCCTGATGATGCTTGTTAAAAGATAATGCGTTAATTAAATTTGTGACTGAACTTCTTCAGGGAGACCGGTACATCTCCTGTTCCATTTTGCCCACATTCTGCCACATATTTCATGTTACAACAGTCTCACATGGTATGCCAGCACATATTCTTCTTTTTAAGCACAGTTTCACTGCAAATCTTACAAAATGAAAGAAAGTACCAATGTGAGATTTCTAAAGATAGCGATAGAACTTGACCCAGAGTTTAAGGATCTGAAGTGGTTTCCAAAATCCAAGAGGGTCAAGGTGTAGAAGCATGCTTTCAAAAGTCTTAAAAGAGCAATAGTCTGATGCGGAAACTACAGAACCCAAAACACCCCCCAAAAAATCAACCTTTTAGTGGTGGCATCTGACTCAGATGATAAAAATGAACACGTGTTGGTCTGCTTTGCTTTGGATCATTATTGAGCAGAACCCATCATCAACATGGATACATGTCCTCTGGAATAGTGGTAGAAGCATGAAGAAACATATTAATCTTCAGCGCATCTAGCACATAAATATCTTGTGACACCAGATACAATAGAGCCAAACAAACACCTGTTCTCACTTTCAGGTGACACTGTAAACAAGAAGCAGACAATCCACCCGTAATCCAGCCTCCAGGACTGGGGAAAAGGCTGAGGGCCGTATTCCCCCTGAATAAGGGGTACTGAACTTTGGAGGCTTGGCCGGAGGGCCGTATTACCCCTGAATAAGGGGCCCTGAACTGTAGAGACTGGGCCAGAGGGCCGTATTACCCCTGAATAAGGGGCACTGGAATTTAGAGACTAGGCCGGAGGGCTGTATTACCCCTAAGTAAGCGACACTGAACACTGGGGCTAGGCCAGAGAGATTGTGTTTTCCCAGAGCCAAGGTGAATCCGCTCCGGGAAAGGGGCCTACCCCTCACACAGGGACTCAGCCAACTTGACATTAATTTGAACATTTACATGATTGATTGCTCTTGAACTTACTTTTATTAATAGATAAAGAGCTTCTGTCAGCATTTTATCCTTTTATTTATAGGCTGGTACGGAAACTAATTACTGAAAGTTTCCTGCTATGCAGATCCTTCCATAATGAAATTTCTAGCATGACAACTTTAATCTGCTCAACAAGCATAGTCTTACCTCTCCTAGATATAGCCTTGAGTCAAAAACAAGAGGCAGACACCTGCATGTCTAAGGGCTTGTCTATTAGTTTTTGTATTGATTTTAAAATAGAAGTTTAAGTTAAATTGGTGCAACACGTACTGTGGTTGCACTTAGATTTAAACAAAAGTGCTGGCATTGCTATAGCTTATTTTGGTAAATGTAACACAATAAGAACTTCTAATGTGGCTACAGCTATACCAATATAAGGGGATACAGCGATTCAATTATATTGATGCAAAATCTGTGTATAAGCCAGAATCTGAAAATTAAAAAAAGTAAAAACAAAGGACAAGGTACAATCCTTTGAACTGCCTTCTCTAACATAAGCACAGAGCAGTGTACAATTAAAACAATAAACTATCCTGCACATGAATTTTCTCTTGGGGAAGATGATATGGGAGAGAACACACAACACATAGGAGATGTTTGTCGCATTGCTTCATGCGCTAATGCAGTGGTCACCAACCAGTAGATTGGGATCTACAGGTAGATCTTGGAGCGTCTGACAGGTGATCCCAACTGGTTTGGCCAAGAGGCTATCAAGTGCTGGCACTTCAGCTGCCCCTCCCCACACTGCTGTGCATCTTCTGCCCTTTGCCTTGGAGCTGTCCCCTCAGGAGCCTCTGGCTTTTGGTGCAGTACAGGGGAGTGTGAGGGGTGCTCATGCCAAGGTGCCCCCTCTCCCACCCTGTATCCTATCTCCACAGAGCAGAGAGGGGGCACAACAGGACTTGGGAGGGAGTTTGCTGGCTGCTTTAGGGAGTGCACCAGGGCAGGGGTGAGCCTGCCTTAGCCCCATTGCACCACCAACCAGGAACCACCTGAGGTATGCAGTGCCCAGCTGGAGCCCACATCCGGAAACCCTACCCCAGTAATGAACCCTCTCCTGCACCCCATGCCCTGCCCCAGCCCCGAGCACCCCTGCATCCAAACGCCCTACCAGAGCCTGCACCTCGAACCCCCTCCTACATCCCAACTGCCTGCCCCAGGCTCAGCTCAGATCCCCTCTCGCACTCCAGATCCCTTAATCCAGCGGTTCTCAAACTTTGTGATATCACGACCCCCTAAAATGCTAGATTAATTTGTGTGACACCCCTGCCCCCTCACTGCCCTGGATCGCTTCCTTCCCCCTTCTCACCAGACTCCTTGCCCTCCTGGGGTTCCTTCAAGGCATTTGCAGTCCTCAACGCCCTTCCCCCCTGCAGGCTCCTTCCCCCCGTCTCTTTCTCCTCTGTGCCTCTTTTCCGCTCCCCGTCCCTTTGGCTCCTTCTCTCTCTCCTCTCCTCCGTCCTCCACTCCTCTCCCGTGTCTCCTCTGCCTCCTCCTCTGACCCCTCACATGCCCTTATTTACCTCCAGGTCCTCTGCCCCAACCCAATCCCCCAGCCCGCTGCATGAGGGACCCCGCCCTCTCCCAGCCGCGGAAGCATTCGGTTGCCCGGCAACCATGCCCCGGCCGGCCCCTCGCGCGTCTGCTCTTATGCTGGCGCCAGCCTCACTCTCCTGCCGCCTTGCCTCCTGCTGCAGCTGAGCCGCACTCCTGGAGTCCTGCAGCCCCGGCCACACTGCGCGGCTTCCCGTTGGCTGCCTTCTGTTGCCCTGCCGCTCTTTGCGGCCCGGGGGAGAGGGGTCGCAAGTGAAAAACTGAATTCAGCTGCGATCCCCCTCTAAGTTGCTCACGACCCCCCTGGGGGTCGCAACCCACAGTTTGAGAAACGCTGCCTTAATCAAAGACCAGAATCTGCACTCCAACCCGCTGCCCCTGCCTGGTGAAAGGAAGGGAGGATGGGGTGAGCAGGGGTGGGGCCTCCGAGAAAGGGCACGAAGGAGGTGGGGCAAGGATGTTTGGGTTTGAAGTAGATCTTGGATTGCACTTACGTTCAAAAAGTCATCTCGTGCCTAAAAAAGTTGGAGACCACTGTGCTAATGGAAGTCACTGCTGCAGTGAGTAGTATAAAAACCCACTTAGAACAGAACTGGGAAATTATAGTTAGAAACTCAGGCATATTAATATTAGAAATTAGATTCTTAAAAAGGCACATACTTCAATTGCAGAAGTAAAAGTGTCTAATAGTATTACCAATAAAGCTTCAGTCTGGGCACTAGAAGAAATGAAATCAATAGGAATCTCTTAAACATTGCTGACTTATTTAGAACCCAATCCTTATTCAAAACTTTTTTCCTCTTCAGTTTTTGATAGAGGATGCTATAATAAAAGAAACAATACATAATAATAATTTATATCCAAAACTTATTTAACACCTTTTATCTTAATGTCTCAAATTATTTTCAAAGATGGAAACATAGCTATCTCATTACAGATAGGGAAATTGAGGCTTATCCCGTTCACTTTAATGATGCTGGATTAGGCCCTGAAAGCATAATGACTTGCCCAGGGTCAGATACTAAGTCAGGAGGGCTTGGAACAAAACTTGAGCCTCCTGAATAAACGTATCCCCTTCTGCAACTAAAAAAACATTGTCATTTACTATCATTTGGTTTAGGAGTTGTACTAGAATAAACTTTAAAATATAATACAATTTCTAAAATAACAAATTCTATTTATATATAAATAATCAAACACACACTGACTGAGGGCTGTTGTGCTAACCTGGGTAGTGCTTAGGCATCGTGTAGTGAAGTTTGTGGATCTATCTCAGTCTTGCCAATCTACAAATTTCTGAAACAGCCCCATGGTTGGTATTAGGTATGGTCAGGGTGTGCAGCCTTCATGTGTTGATAGAGAAGTTGAGAACATCTATCTGGGAGACATGGATGTATAGCATGCAATAGTGCTTTTGTGTATAATGAGCAATAGAAGAAAGGACAGATTTTTCTGGGATGATGACATTTTGCATAGAGTCAGACCAGGGCTGGATTAAGACCCTTAGAGGCCCTAAGCACTAAAAAGATTATGGTGCCCCCTCATATGTAATTCAAAATAAAAACAGTACTATACCGTAAAATCTCATTTTTTTTTGGTGCCCCTGCTTTGCTGGTGCCCTAAGCATGTGCTTAGTCTGCCTATTGGGTAATCCAGCCCTGAGTCAGACCACTTTATGCTCAGGATTTGGCACTGACAGTGCACATGGAATTGTTTAGCCGCTCCAGGAATGCCTGTAACAAGGTCCAGTTTCTGACCTATATAGCAATACAGGTAGTATGCACGTTTGATGGATAATGAATTTTGTCTCAGTGCAAAATGTTTTTGCATCTATAAGCAAGCCATGGACTTCGTACAGGAGGTGGCAAGACCTGATCATCAAAGAACATTTTGTTTGCTGTGACAGTTTGAATTCTGCTTGAAGCCTAGGTAGATGAACTTGTCCAAGGCTTTCTATGGTGAGAGGTAACAAGTAGCGTTCCCCAAGGGTTTGTACTAGGACCAATTCTATTCATCCTATTTATAAATGATCTGGAGAAAGGGGATAAGCAGTGAGGTGGCAACATTTGCAGACGATACTAAACTGCTCAAGATAGTTAAGACCAAAGCAGACTGTGAAGAGCTTAAAAAAGATCTCACCAAATTAAGTGATTGGGCAACAAAATGGCAACTTAAATTTAATGTTAATAAATATAAAATAATGCACATTGGAAAAAATAATCCCAACTATACAGACAATATGATGGGGACTAATTTAGGTATAACTACTCAAGAGAGAGATCTTGGAGTCATTGTGGATAGTTCTCTGAAAATATCCACTCAATGTGCAGCAGCAGTCAAAAAAAGGAAACACAATGTTAGGAATCATTAAAAAGGATAGAGAATAAGACAGAGAATATTTTATTGCCTCTATATAAAATCATGGTATGCCCACATCTTGAATACTGCATACAGATGTGGTTGCCTCACCTCAAAAAAGATATACTGACATTGGAAAAGGGCAAAAAAAAAAAAAAGGATTAGGGGTTTGGAACATGTACCATATGAAGATAGATTAAAAAGACTTGGACTTTTCATCTTAGAAAACTGGAGACTAAGGGGGGATATGATAGAGGTCTATAAAATCATGACTGATGTGGGAAAAGTGAAAAAGGAAAAATTATTTACTTGTTCCCATAATATAAGAATGAGGAGTCATGAAATGAAATTAATAGGTAGCATTTTTAAAACAAACAAAAGGAAGTTTTTCTTCATGCAGCGTACAGTTAACCTGTGGGACTCCTTGCCAGATGATGTTACAGTTAACCTGTGGGACTCCTTGCCAGATGATGTTGTGAAGACCAGGACTTTAACAGGGTTCAAGAAAACCCAAGATAAATTTATGGAGGTTAGGTCCATCAATGGCTATTAGCCAGGATGGGTAGGAATGGTGTCCCTAGCCTCTGTCAGAGGCTGGAAATGGATGACAGGAGAGGGATCATGTGATGATCATCTGTGGTGTTCCCTCCCTCTGGGGCATCTGGTACTGGCCACTATTGGAAGACAGGATACTGGGCTAGATGGAGCTTTGGTCTGACCCAGTATGGCCGTTCTTATGGTGCTCACATCCACCTGCACTGTGGGTTTTGGTGGCCCAGCTCAGAGGTTCTGGATCTTGATCCTCTGATAGGAAATGTTCACCCCAAACAGTGGCAGTATCTTGGAGACCTTAGAAGGTGGGGCTGAAGTTTTCTTATTTTTTCACACAGAAGGCAGCAGTGACATCATGGGGTCTTGGTTGGTGAACACTTTTTGAACACGGACCTCTGGTAAGTTGTTGCTTTTTGAGTTCATGCTGCTTAAGTACATGTTCTTTGCCATATATATGCTAGAAGTATGTGAAGGGATAGAAATGTACAAGACTAGACTAGGTGTCCAATCTCCAGAGTTTCTGGTGAAAATTGAAACACAGAAATTGTTAAGCACCTATGCCATTTCCACATTTTCTATAATTGCTTATCCCTCTTCATTGCGTAACAGGCCCACCTTGTGCTTGGTCTCCCTCTTGCTTCTAATATATTTGTAGAATGTTTTGGTTTTACACTTTATGTCTCTAGCTAATTTGAGCTCATTTCATGCCTTGGCCTTTCTAATCTTGCCCCTGCATACAATTGTTATGTGTTTGTATTCATCCAACTTGGCCTCATTTCTACTTTTTGTAGAACTCCTTTTTGATTTTTAGATTAAAAATTCAAGATATCCTGCTTAAGCTAGGGTGCCACACTTCCTATCATTCCTAAGCAATGGAATAGATTGCTCTTGTGCCCTTAATAATGCCTTTTTGATAAACTGCCAACTGTCTTTAATTGTTTTTCCTCTGAGACTTGCTTCCCATGGGATCTTTCCTATCAACTCTCTGAGCTTGCTAAAGTCTGCCTTCTTTAAATCCTTTGTCTTTATTTTGCTGTTCTCCTGCCTACCATTCCTTAGAATACTGAATGCTACCATTTCATGATCACTTTCACCCAAGCTGCCTTCCACCTTCAAGTTCTTAACCAGTTCTTCTGTATTTGTTAAAATCAAATCTAGAACAGCCTCCCCCCCACAATAGCTTTATCCACCTTTGGAAAAAAGTTTGTTTACAATACACTCAAAGAATTTGCTGGATAATCTGTGCCCTGCTGTGTTATTTTCCCAAAAAATGTCAGGATAGTTGAAGTCCCTCATCATGGTCAATTTCTGTGCTTTGAATGATTATGTTAGTTGTTCAGAAAAAGCTTCATCCACCACTTCTTCATGGTTAGGTGATCTGCAATAGACCCCTACCATGACCTCACCCTTGGTTATTACTTCTTTTATCCTTACCTAGAGACTGTCTCCAATGTCCATTTCAACCTCAGTCCAAGTGTATACATCTTAAATATATAAGGCAACACCTCCTCCCTTTCTGAGCAAGCTGTACCCTTCTACACCAATATTCCACTCATGTATATTATCCCACCAACTCTCTGTGATGCCAATTATTTATTTACTAGCATTTCAAGTTCTTCCTGCTTATTCCCCATACTTTTTGCATTAGTATACAGATAATGAAGATACTGATTTGATTTTGCCCCCAAAGTCTATCTTCTCTCTCCTCGATCTCTGCTGTTACAGTTCACTGTCCCCTCATTTTCTGACCTGTCAGATCTCCATGTCTATGACTCTAGTGGGCTTTGGTCTCCTGCCCTCTTCAAACCTAGTTTAAAGCCCTCCTCACTAGGTTACCAGTCTGTGTCCAAATACTTTCTTCCCATTCCTTGATAGTAATCCCTCATCTCTGCTTAGCAGTCCTCTTTCCTGGAACAGCATCCAATGGTCAAGGAAGCCAAAGTCTTCCTGGTGACACCATCTTCACAGCCAGGCATTCACCTCCACAATGCATCTTTCTCTGCCTGGGCCCCTACCTATTGTTTACCTACAAGGCAAAGCTAGTGCTGGTGTAGCACAGAGGAGAATGCTTGAGTAGCTGAAAGGCTTATGTTGCCAGGGAGCTGACATCCAGCTACCATAAGCCAGACTCCCCCTGACTAGAAGCTGAGGGTAACAAGATGACTCACAGTTCTAGATGCCCTGAGAACTGTCCCATCTATACTTAGTCACCCTGTCATAAAAAAAAGATGAAGAAAAATTGTTCTCTCTTACTACAGAGAGCAGGACAAGCGCCTCTGGGTTTAAACTACAGCATAGCAGATTCAGATTAAATCTCAGGAAAAGCTTCCTAACTGTAAGGACGGTAGGACAATGGAACAAACTGCTTAGGGTAGTAATGGAAGCTCTTTCACCAAAGGTTTTCAGAAAGAGGCTGGATAAGCCTTCTGTCATAACCACAGCCAATCCTGCATCTTGGCAGGGGGTTAGCCTAGATGACCTTTGCAGTCCCTTCTTACCCTATGGTTCTGAGTCTAATGTTTCTCTGCTGCCATATGTACCACTGGCCCAGAGTAACTATCATAAGTATCTCATATTGGAGTGTTGATGAGAAAAAATTATCTTGACTTCATTGCACCAGCCACATGACATGAGTCAGAATGATAATAGGTCATATCCTGGTCACATGGCAGGGGCCAGTAGCCACTGTTTTTAGTGACTATTGATTCATTACAATGAGCTTACAATTGACAAGATACAATTTTTCCAATTAAAAATTAAAGAACAATTTAAAAATCCATGCTTTGCTAGATTAACTATTCAGCAACAAATGTAGCATATACACAGTGACTAGTGTGTGGAGTGTGGTATGAAATTTTATTTCTCTAAAATATATCACACAGTGGTAGTTCATGTAGATGTGTAATATGGTTCATTATCTAAAAATGTTATCCATGTGAAATATAACTGAATCAAAAACAGAGAAATGAAATAATGAAATTATTGTTGCCTCATTACTGGTTCTGGCATGTAATACATTAGTTTTACTGTGTAATTGTATCTGTTTTTAAATATGAAAACAATAAGACCTTGTGACCGGGTGTATCAACCCTGCAGTGGGGTCGAAGGGATTAACCTGGCTCAGCTGGCTGAGAAAGCCCCACCCCCACAGCCCTACTGGACATGCTCCAGATGGAGGCTGGCTATAAAGGCTTCTGGAGCTGCTCAGTCAGGGCTGACTGCCACAGGGCAAGGTGGTGCTGCAGGAGCTCCAGGGGAGGAATCACAACCAGACCAAATAGCAGCAGCCAGGCTAAGAGGGACTACAGTGGAAGCCCCCAGACCAGAGCATGAAGATGGAGAGGACTTCTTACAAGATCTGGGTAGAAAGTAGCCCAGGGCAGGGAATTACTTCCCGAGGGCTTGGTGTGTTGCGTTGAACTGCTCCACTGCTGAAAGGGTCCTGGGCTAGGATCTGGTGGAGAGGGAGGGCCCGAGTCCCTCCTATCCTTCCTCCCCAGATACCCCCACGTAGTAGATAGGAGCTTTGTCTATTATATAATGACTCTGTGGCCACTGGGCCATAATACCCTGATCCCAGAGGGACTGTATATGGACTCTGTGGCTGTTGGCCCATACTGTGTATTAACTCTGTGGCTGTTGGGCTGAACTACCCTGAATACTGGGGATTGCATGTGGACTGAGGCAGCTGGGCTGTACTGTGTATCAATTCTGTAGCTGCTAGGCTGTGTTACCCTGAACACAAGGGGGAATATTTGGACTCTGTGGCCAATAGGCCGTACTGCCCTGAGTGCAGGTCACAGTACATAGACTCTGACTGATAGGCCACCCTGTCTTGAACAGGAGTCCAAGGGGCTGCAGTGGACTTTCCCTGTCTTCTCTGGTGGGTGGACAAGGCACCCCTCAACAGACCACTTTCTTTTTTGTTTGTAATAATTATATATTTGATGAAGATCATTGCATTTGGGAAAGTATTTTGTACAGGATAATTGTATCTATACAAGTAGATCTGTATGTCACTCACATTTCCACTAGAGCATCTCTCTAGTCCCCCTGCAGGGAGCTTGAGATTTTTTTGTATTAGAGTTTCAAACCATTTTCTCTTCAGAGTTTAACCTGCATGAGTGGGTGCAAACACAGCTTGGCTAACAGGAACCTGAAGCCTTCTCGGTCTGATCCAAAACACATTAAAATCAACAGCACTATCCTATTGACTTCACCTTTTTGTCTTTATCTGTCCCTCAGAAATCTAAACAAAGAAGAACAGAAAGGCCTCGTTCATCTCAAAGTACTGTAGCACACTGACTTGTTTGTGATTTCTGTAACACTTCATGGTGTTGAGGTTGTATTTATATTTTTACTTCTATAGCATTAGAGTTCTGTTTTGTTTGTGCTTTTATAATTGCCCGATGTTTATTGCTGTCGTGCATTAAATGATTGAAATGGATTTAAGGAAAAGCAAATGCTTAGTCCCATGACTGCAATGAGATGGGAAAGAGCCAACTTGTCAGCCAAAGGCCAAGCTAACTTTTGCTTCTTTCCCAGTCAGAGTTGTAAACATTAGGGATGTTGTGCAATTGTGAGAGACAGCCAGTCATGTGATTTATTACTGAGATTTATTGTTTTGTAGACGATAGCCCAAAGTTGGAAAAATAAGTTTATGCAAACATGGCTGCTCTCCAGGTCCTGGTGCTACACATCTATATAGCTGCTGATTGTACCAGGTGCAGCTTATCCTGTTCATTCTTTATTTATAATAGTAATTAATGACAGAGTGCCCAAAGTGCAATGTGCTTTTTAAAAAACACAGAAGAAGAGTTTCATGTTTTTGAGAAAATAATCTAGTTTAGACCACAGCTGATGAAGGCCAGCTGCTCTCATAATGTACTGTGAGAGAAGTGTTCCAGATAGGCTGGTATATGTCAGGCTATGATTGAGTTTTGTCCCAAGTATGTATCTGCAAGGATCTGCCGAGCTAGAACCCGGATCTGCCACGCTCTGCGTGACCAGCACTTCTAGTCAGTGCCTGGCTACCCTGGCAGAACTATAATCAATGCTCTGTAAAGCCTGGCACTACAGGAAGTGCTGACCAAAGAAGACTCAATTGGCAGTGCCCCCATGAGCTCTGGGTAAGCCAGGTGCTCTGTTTAAGCCAGGCATCTGTGCAACAAGGGAGATGCCTTGGCTACTGCTAAGACAGACCCTACCTAGTTCCTGTTTTCTTGCCTTTTTCCTAGTCCCTGTGCTAGCTTTTGCTCCTTCCTTGAACCCAGCTTAGTTCCTGCTTTCTCTGACTCCAGGTAAACCACTTCTGGCCCTTGGCCCTTCCTAGGCAATCTATTCCAGTACTTAATTACTCTGACGGTTAAGAAGTTTTTCCTAATGTCCGTTCAACCTTGCTGAAATTTAAGATCATTGCCTCTTATTCTGTCCTCAGAGGTTAAGAAGAGCAATTTTCCAGCCTCTCCTTTATAACAACCCCTTAGGTACTTGAAAACTGTTATGGTCATGTTTTCATTTTGTTGCTGTTTTCTCAACTTTTTCCAATCTGTCCACATCTTTCCTGAGATGTAGCACCCGGAACTAGTTACAAAAGTCTTGCGGATGTCTGATCAGCAGGGAGTGGAAGAATTACTGCTTGTGCCTTGCTTCCAAACTTTTGCAAATACATACCAGAGTCCTTTTTTAATTTTTGCAACAGTGTTACACTATTGACTCCTATTTAGTTTGTAGATCCACTATGATCCCCAGATTCCTTTCTACATCATGCCTGCCTAGGCAGTCACTTCCCATTTTGTGTGTGCTCAACTGTCAAGGCTGTTCCCCACTCTGGCACTCCTAGTGCAGAAGGTGGGAAACTGCAAGAGACCTTGCCCTCTATAGGCTCTGCTTAAAAAGCTCCCCAAAGTCACAGATTCCCTGGCCTTGGGAGGTAGCTGCCACCACCAAGTGAACCAAAAACCCCTTTCTTCTTGAACACAGGAAGGAAGCACTTGGACTTCTTCCAGAGAGGTACCCCCAGCTCTTTTACCATAAGAGAGCTGGAAGTAAAAAGAGAAAATGAACTGCAATCTCTGATAGCTGACCTCTCACAGACCTCCTGTTATCTTTCAGGACACAAGAATCAAATCAAATGTGATTTTTTATTAGCAAAACAAAAAGATGTTCTTGATAAAGCATACTAGGGTGCTAGGTGTTACAGAGCAACTGAGAAAAAACAGATTAAAACGCAGAGAAAATTATATCTCTGGGCTATAGCTTAGATACAGTGTATGGGGGTTGGGAGGGGGGAGGGAGAGACACACATGGACTTAGCACAGAGAAGTTTAACCAAACAACAAACAAAGAATACAACTTGATCGGGACTAAATAGACATTTTTCTATTTACTTACAGTCAGTACTTCAAGGTCCAGTCCATTTCCATGCCCAGTATTCCTTGTAGGCATAGTAGTTCTGCCTAGTCCAATTCATCTTGTTTCCCCAGTTCCTAACCTAAACCTCCCACAAAGAAAACAGCAGGCAGCTATATCTTTCAGTTTAAATTTCAACACCTTCTTCCATTGGCTCTCCTGGCTCCCTGCCAACACCCCGTAGCTACCTGAGTTTAACTCTTTAGTCACCGAATGCTGGCCAGCACTCCCTCCTATTCATCACAGCAACAGAATATTCTTTCCCAAGTGGAGGACTTTGCATTGATCCTTATTGAATTCCATCCTATTTACTTCAGACCATTTCTCCAGTTTGTCCAGATCATTTTGAATTATAACCCTGCCCTCCAAAGCACTTGCAACCCCTCCCAGTTTGATATTGTTTGCAAACCTGTATAAGTGTATTCTCTGGCTGCGTCTAGACTGGCATGATTTTGCGCAAATACTTTTAACGGAAAAGTTTTTCCATTAAAAGTATTTGCGCAAAAGCGCGTCTAGATTGGCACGGAGTTATCGTTATAATGATGCACTTTTGCGCAAAAGCACATCTACATTGGCGGTGCGCTTTTGCGCAAAAGCAGAAGCCCGGAACCATTTTGCAGAGGGCAAAAGGGCACCAGCCCTTTCCGGGGATGGGGGCTGGAGCTCCTTTGAGACACGTGCTTAAAGGGATCTCCCTGGACAGCCGTTTCTCTCCTGCTCTGTGCTTTAGTACCTCTTGTTGGGACTGACAGCCGTAGCAGTTTTGGTGGTTGCCCTCTGCCTTTTGGACACCACTGCCTTTTGCCACCGAGTGCTTTTGCCTGTTTTTTTTTTCTTTTGCCTTGTTTTGTCTGCCATGGAGCCAGGGGTGGCTGTGTGCCTGCTCTGGCCCCTGCCGGCCATTTTGGAGTGCCTGCAGCTGGTGCTCCAGGCTGGTGCCCTCCTGTTCCAGGACCAGGAGGCACAGACCGCTTTGGACTCTCTCACCAGGGAGGCCATGGCGTCCCTGTGGCATCCCCACCCCAGGGTGGAGAGGCCACTGTGGAGACTGGACACCAGTACGGACTGGTGGGACCGGCTCGTCCTGAGGCAATGGGACGACCAGCAATGGCTCCGGAACTTCTGCATGCGAAAGCGGACGTTCCTGGAGCTGTGTGCCTGGCTCGCCCCTGCACTCTAGAGAGCCACCACCCGGCTGCGGGCACCCATCCCCGTCGACAAGACGGTCGCCATTGCACTTTGGAAGCTGGCCACCCCGGACAGCTACCGATCGGTGGCACACCAGTTCAGGGTGGGCAGATCCACCGTTGGTGTCATCGTCATGGAGGTAAGTCCCAGGGGGAGTGGGGTGTGGGGAGGGTGCTGCACTCCATGCCCAGGGGCAGCCAAGACTTCAGGCTGGGCCACCCAGGGGTTTGGGCCGTCCCTCCCTTGCACAGGCCTGCTGGTGGGGGGGGGCGTAGGGCGAGGGGGCTGTGGTGTGTGTGCGTGCATGTGCGTGTGTGTGCGCGCGTGAGGACAGAGGGAATCACGGGGGGGGGGCGCCAAGGGAGCGCACACTCACCCCTGCCTTATGTGATGTGTTCCCCTGTGTTTCTCTGCACCCTTCTGCAGTCATCCACGCCATCAACGACGTCCTACTCCCAAGAATGATCCGCCTGCGCGACGTGGACGCTACGCTGGCTGGCTTCGCTGCCCTCGGGTTCCCCAACTGCAGAGGAGCCCTGGATGCAACCCACATCCCCGTCCAGGCCCGGAGCATCGAGCAGCCCATTTCATGAACAGGAAGGGGTACTGCTCTATTGTTCTCCAGGCCCTTGTGGACCACCGGGGCCACTTCCTGGACGTCTATGCGGGCTGGTCCGGCAGGGCATACGACGCCCGCATCCTCCGCAACTCCAGACTGTTTCGCAGGCTGGAGGTGGGCACCTACTTCCCCCAGCGGGAGTTGACTGTCGGGGATGTGCCTATGCCCATCTGTATCATCAGGGATGCGGCCTACCCCCTGCTGCCCTGGCTAATGCGGCCCTACACAGGGCGGCCGGACCAGAACCGGGCCCGGTTCAACGACCACCTTAACCGGGCCCGGAATCAAGTGGAGTGTGCCTTCGGCCGCTTAAAAGCCCGCTTCTGTTGTTTGCTCACCCGTCTCGAGATGGGTGAGTGGAATGCAACGGAGGTAGTGGCTGCATGCTGCGTGCTCCACAACGCTGTGGAGCAGAGTGGGGAGGCCTTCCTCCCCGCACGGATGGCAGCCGAGGGCCAGACTTTTATGAACAGCCCCACACAGCTGCCATCCGCCAGGCGCACCAGGATGGGGTGCGCATCCGAGAGGCCCTGACGGACATGTTCGCACAGGCCCCATAGTAGGGTCGCCTCGGTCTCCCCATACAACTCCCTCCCATCCCCTCCCCTCACCTCCCAATAAACACCAAACACAGTTTTGTTTTCAACAGAAAAACTTGTATGTTTTTATTTACAAGGGGGAGAGGGGGAGGAGACCTTGAACTGGGAGGGGGAGGAGACCTTGAACTGGGAGGGCAGACCTGCACATGGGGGGCAGGCCGTGTCGGGGCAGGCTGCACGGGGAGGTGGGCAGGAGGGGCAGGAGCAGGAGGGGCAGGGACAGGAGCAGGAGGGGCCATTGCAGGAGGGGCGAGGGGCACTGCTAGGGGAGGGATGGCGGGGGCACGGGGCAAGGCCATGCCATAGTGGACGGCATGGCCTATGTGGGTGGTGAGGGTGGCGATGGAATCCGCCATGCAGACGCACTGGGCCTGGAAGGCGCCCCAGGCCTCCTGGCGCCACTGCAGGTCCGCCTCCACGCACCGAGTGATGGCTGCCTCGACGCGCTCGATGGCCTGCACGTGGCGCCGAAGGAGCTGGTCCTGGTGGCAGAGCCGCTGCCTCGGTGGTTGGGCGGCTGAGGGTGCTGCTGTTGCCGGACTGGAGAGTCCCCGGCTTGTGCCTGGTCCCGCTGCAGGGAACAGAAGAAAGGATGGGTCAGTCAGGCAGCCCGGCCACTGTCCCTACACCTCATGCCCTCCACCCCACCCCTGAGCCCAGATGACACCACAGTGGTGTGGCTTGGGCCCACTCGGTTACCTCCCCTCCCCCCCATGTTGTATGTTTGCATAGAGGACTGCCCCTGGAGTAAGGTCCTCCTCCATGTATTGTAACCACTGGTCTGGGGCCCTTCTTTTTCTGGCCCTGGGGGCCTCCTGCACTGGGGGTGCGGGTGGCTGATCCCCACCTGGAGCTGCCATCGTGCTTGGGGGGGGGGTGTCTGCTGGACAGCAGGGGCCACATGGCAGACCTCTGGCCAGAGGTCTGAGGAAGGCTCCTGCCGCGTGAGCTCAGCAGCCTGCATCTGCTTTAAGGGGGCTCAGGTTACCAGGAAGTCCAGGGAGCTGACTGTGGCTATGGAGTCTCCAAGCGTCCATAGGGCTTTTTTCTGTTTAGCCTGCTTTTGCACAAAACATCTTAGCTGCCTGTCTACACTGGCCCTCTTGCGCAAAAGCATTTGCGCAAGAGGGCTTTTTCCCGAGCGGGAGAGTCATTGTATTTGCGCAAGAACACTGACGATCATACATTAGATCGTCAGTGTTCTTGCGCAAATTCAAGCGGCCAGTGTAGACAGCTGGCAAGTTTTTGCGCAAAAGCAGGTGCTTTTGCGCAAAAACTTGCCAGTCTAGACGCAGCCTCTATGTCATTATCTAAATCATTGATGAAGACATTGAACAGAGCTGAACCCAGAACTGATCTCTGAGGGACCCTACTTCTCTCTGTGTGCCATCTCAGCTCAGTGCAGTTAGTTGGCTCAGCAGACCTCTCTAGTACTACCCATAAAGACGACAGACTCAATTCAGTGTGAGGATGCTCTGCCAGGTTTATTGCCAAGGAAGCATGGTCCTAGTACCCCTAGATTCTACAGGAACACTAACACATGTATGCCCATTAAAATGGACTTACCTCAGTCAGAGGCAGGACTTTGTAATGCCTCCTAGACTGGATAAAAGTGCCCTCCTATGACTTCTTTTATACATCGATAGAAACTAGTTACATATTACACTCCTGACATGGTTAGTTACCAACCCTTCACCTTGTACCCGTGGGCTAGAACAAAACATCCCAATTCATTATTCTGCCCTCCCATCCTTGTCTTACTTGGGGTTGATATGTTTGTGTACATGGATATCCAGTACCTAGTACTTAAGAGGGCCTGTGTTTTAGCAACACCGGCCATGTCTTTGCTAAGTCCATGTGCCAAATGGTGGGCTTGTACACAGGCCTTTGCTTTATGAGAGGGCCTGACTTTTGCTCACAGCCTGGCTTTTACTGATTTTGCTTCAAGACTTGTACCTTGCCCTGTACTCCCCAGTGCACGCTCCGCAGGTGCTGACTTTCTCATTTCCTGAGGGGTGCTTGACACCCCCGTTCCATCTTGGACCCTGCTCCAACTCCACCCTTTTCCCTGAGGCCCTTCCCCTATCCAACCTCTTTGTGCCCCACTCTTCTTTGTGCCCCTAGCCTGCCTTTGCTCCTCCCCCTCCACCTAGTGTCTCCAGTCCACAGCTGAACAACTTCTCAGCTGCAGACAGGATGTGCTGAGGGCCTGCTACAGGGTGCTGAGTTACCCACTGCTTCCAGCTTGCCAAACCTATTGAGCAGAACATTGAACCTGTGGAAGAGCCATTAAGCGGTAATGAAGCCATTTAACAGCCTTGTGCCAACTCCAAATTTACTGATAAAACCAGTTGTGCATTACTTTGTCTACAGGACCTTAGCTTAAAATTTGCTTTAAATATTTCATTAGTTTGTTGCTGAAGATTATAAAATCACATCTCTAAAAATCCTTGTATAGAACACAGGATTTTTTAGATGCACAGTCTGAATATTCAGCTTTAGTTTTAAATGTGTGGATCTTCAGATAGTTGGGTTTTTTTTAATAAATTCTTCAAAAGACCAACCTTACCTAAAATACACATTTTAATTACTATCATACAAAACTGGCTTCTAAAGTCTTCCTGTTCTTTCTGTCCTTCCATGCAATAATTTCTTCCTTCACCTCCCTCCAGCCCCACCTATTGAAGAAAGTCCTTAAAGGATAACATCCCCTTTCTTTCAGATAGCTGGAACAAATGAGTTCTTTCTTTACTTCTTTACTTTACTTTCTCTAATTCTGACTATTTGATTAACTACTTTTAAGAGAACCCTTCACCAAAATCAGTACTTTATTAAGATTTAAAATCTTTTCTTTTACCTAAAATGTTGGAAACCTATTTTAACATGAAATTTCACAAATGTGTCTATTTTTATGGAGATAACACAAAATAAATGAGTGTTCCCTTTTTCTAAAAGCAATGGACTTTTTTATGAACGCACTAACCCACTGTGATAAATTTAAAATGATGTCTTTGTTTCAGTGCATTAAATATGTAGTAATCTGGAATGATTGCTTTATGAAGGCTAAGAGTACATTTAAACTATAAAATCAGTTTAGATATACTCATTAAGAAAATGTACAACAGAGAAGAGCTGCATCATGTATTCCATAATATTTAATGCTGTGTTCAGCAGGACAGCTGACTTGTCCTTCTTACAAAGTTTTTGAAGCTAAATCTCTGACAAACATCGGGTATATTTAAAAAAAAAAAGTGACTGACATTTTTTATTCCCAAATTTAGCTCTTTTAATTAGGTACCTTCTGCATATCCAGACATCACAATCTGGCAAGCAGTGGAAAACACGCTCCCTTTTCTTTAGAAAGGAATTTTAGAAGAGTGTTGGTTCATTTTATTTTTTTTCAAATGTTATTTGCTACATTTGGGTTCAGTGACTTGGCTGGAAGGGGTGAGCTGAGAAAGAGAGGGAAGAGAAGAGGGAGACAGTGGGGAAGGGGTGGGGTCCAGGCAGAGTGGAAGGGGAGACTGGACAGAGTGGGGGTGGAGTATGAGCAGGGCCACAGGCTATGGAGCTCGCCTCCCCAAGCAGCAGCAGCTTCACCCACTGCCCATGTCCTCCTTCTCAACACATATCTGGGCCACCCAGGCACCATTGAGCTGAGGTGTGAGGAAGGAATATAGAGTGGGCCCTGAGTGATAGTTTGGATTTAGGGAGGCTGAGTCATTCATTAGAAAAAAACATTTCAGGAATCTCACTTAAGGATCTGTCTGTGTTTTAAAAATGGCTACCTGAAGGAGTGCAGTGGCTACAAGCCATATTTTCAATTGATTAAATGGGAGACTGCAAAGGACTGACACATAGGGTTGCCAGGTGTCCGATATTGACCTGGACAGTCCGATATTTTTGCCTCCTGTCCGATAAAAAAATTCAGAAAATACCAGACACCTAAAATGTCCAGTATTTTCTGGTTTTTTTCCCTGCCAGGAGGTGAAAATACCGGACACCTGGCAACCATATGACACTCAGCAACCGGGCCCAGCCCCCAGACACCCCGCACGCCCCCGCATCTCCCTGCTTCCCTGGTTCTGCAGGGGCTTGTCTTGTGGCTGGAACAGAAAAGCAAAATGGCCACCAGCAAAAAAAGCCTCTTCTTAAAGGGGCATGCTGATTTTTTATTTTTTAATTTCTTTCTTTCTTTTTTTTTTTTTTTTGCTTAACTGCTGTTGGGGTCCTTTTTTTTTCTCAACAGCTTTGGTCTCCCCCTTTTTTTTCCTCAACAGAATTTTTTTCCTGATGGTTTTTTTTGGGGGGGGGGTGTTCGTTATTTTTGGTTAAACCATCTGGCAACCCTACTGACATAAGGACTTGAGTTAAAATATTTATGTACATGAACAACGAGGAGTCCTGTGGCACCTTAGAGACTAACAGATTTATTAGGGCATAAGCTTCTGTGGATTCCAGCTGATTTGTACGAGAGGCAGACTGATGCTGCCCCATCAATTCTCTGTAAACCATTAGCTGCAGGGAAATGTTTTAGGGGAATGAGAGACTTTTCCAGCCCCATATACTGTGTGATCCTCTGGCTAAGAAATGTCCTGTAAATGCATTGTTCCAAACAAGATTGGTTATAGTCATCTCATTGTCCAACTAAAGCCCTTTCATAGCCCTTTCTCTGCAATGATCTGAACAAACTTTGAAAACATTAAGGAAAGGAGCCTCCCCACGTGCCAGGCAGGTAGGTAAGTATTGGTATTCTATTTTGGAGATGGGGAAATGGAAGCACTGAGTGGTTAAAGGCCTGATCTGACAAGTTGCAAACTACCTTCAGCTCTCTTTGACTTCAGTGAGCGCTATAAGTATTCAGCTCCTCAGGCCCAGACATCAATGGGAGTTAGACACCTAAAGACCTGTGAGGCTCTGGGCTGAAACAACTGAACATCATTAACATACCAGGAGGCTAAGATGGTGTAGAGTTATCAAATCTACCTACAGTATTTCAAGGGCACCTATCACCTTGACATCTACAACTGATCTTGCAGCCTTTTTTAACAATGAAGATCCTGCATTCATTACTCCAGCAAAACCACTAATTAAGTTAATCAAACTATTGCCAAAGGACTAAATGGTCTTCGATTCTCCAATAAGATCTACACAGATGTGGAGCTCTGCCCACATGGATCTTACTGCAAGAGTGACGTCTCCAAAAGCTACAGGGGAATGCAGTCCAAGCTGATCTCTAACTGAAGCTTATTATTAGTTATGTCAATAGTAGATAGAGGGCAATATGCTTCTTCTTAATACCAGGGACACCATTTCATGTTTTGGTGGGGGGTGCAACCTGTGCATGCTGTAATGGTGGGGTGGGAGTGAGAGCATCAGGGGTAGACTGAGGACAGAGACTTTAGCAGTGTTACTGAGCATGCTCTGAACAAGCCAAGCAGCAAACTGGGGGGGTGGGAATCAACTCCATCTGTCCCCCCCCCATCATCTGTATCCAAGGGTTACTCCGGCACTGGAAAACTCTGCTTTTTTTTGGCAGACAACTTAGCAGTTAGCTGACAGGAGCACTGTATCTAATTCCTATATAAAAAAAAGAAAATTAAATAAATATTAGACCCACTCAGCTCTAACACGAGCATATTCTGACATCTTGTGGCAAGTCACTTAAGGGACACTGGATAGGTTTAAAGTTTTAATGTATATTCTTATTTTGTTACTAACTCTGTGGAGAGAGAGAGAGACCCCATCAGGACTCCTGGGCTCTGGAAGAGGAGTGGGATCTAGTGGGTTACAGCAAGGGGCAGATACATTTCAGCTCTATATAAGAACATCAGAATGGCCATACTGGGTCAGGCCAATGGTCCTTCTTGCCCGGTATCCTGTCTCCCAACAGTGGCCAGTGCCAGGTATTTCAGAAGGAATAAACAGAAGAGGCAATCATCATGATCAATCCCCTATCACCTATTTTGTTTGTTTTAAATCTGCTGCCTATAAATGTAATTGGGTCAGCTTCTTGTGTTATATTAGCGAAGGAATGAATAACATTTCCTTATTTTATTTTTCCACTCCATTTATGATTTTCTCAACCTCTAACATATCCGTCCACCCATTAGTCATTTCTTTTCCAAGCTGAAAAGTCCCAGTCTTGTTAATCTTTCCTCATATGAAAGCTGTTCCTTACTTCCTAATCATTTCTGTTGCCCTTTCTGTACCTTTTCCAAATATGATATATCTTTTTAGGTGGAGTGATGGGGTCTGCATATAGTAGTCAAGATGTGGGCATACAATGACTTTATGTAGAGGCAATGTAGTATTTTGTCTTATTATCTATTCCTTTCCTAATGATTCCCAATATTCTGTTAGCTTTTTAGTTTTTAGACTGCCACTGCATATTGAGGAGATATTTTCAGGGAATTATCCACAAGGATTCCAAGATCTTTCTTGGGTGGTAACAGCTATTTTAGACCCCATCATTTTTATATCTATAGTTAGGATTAAATTTTTCCATGTGCATTACTTTGCACTTATCAACACTGAATTCCATCTGCCCTTGTGTTGCCTGATCACCCGTTTTGTGAGATCCCTTTGCAACTCTTTGCAGTCATCTTTGGATTAGTCATTGTGTGGCATGAGATTTCAGTGAGCAAGCTCCCCTGTTTCAACAGCCAGCGGGGCTAAAGAACCCAAATGAAAACTCTCCACATGCAGCACTGTGATAACTGGGCTTGTCTGCATTAGCTTTGCCACTTTAATTATAGCAGTGTAGTGGACACAATTCAACTGATATAAAAATTCTTAAACTGTTTGTAATGTATTCTTGTATGCTAACTGAAATAAGGTATCACAATATAACTTCATCTACTCTAGTGCTTTTACCAGTAAACTATGTTGGCAAAAATATATCAGTAAAACTTTTAAGTATAGACCAGCCCATGAGTTGGAAAGGTTCTTGTTTTTACTGTGGCCATAGTAAAACTAACTCAGGATCTGCATACATAGCTTAAAACCCACAGTTCATATAACTTTACATGGAGCCATGTATAAGGAAATAACTCATTTTCTGATATTAGCATTTGCAAGCATGCCAGCCACACCCTTCAAATATTCTTGATCTTGAGGAATGTTCCTGAGTTATATAAAACATTTTATTCCCTGTCAGGTATTTTATTCAGCACAAACATTTTACAGGATGGTTTCTGCAATGGTGGCAATTCTATCAACACTGCTAGAAAATGTGTTGAGGCTGGAAGGTACAGTAAGAAAAGGATAATACAGTTGCACAAGTGAGACATAGTGGGTGAGGTAGTACCTTTCATTGGGCCAACTTTGGTTGGTGAGAAAGACAAGCATAAAAGCTCCACAGATGGCAATACCATACCATGCCATCCTTACTATTGCTGATTCTCCAATTGCCCAGCTCTGAAGGCAATGTAGAAGTAAGGGTGGCAATACTGCAACCCTCTACAATAATCTTGCAACCACCTGCACCTCCCTTTGGGGCAAGGACACCCAATTTGAGAAACACTGGTCTCTCCCATGTAATCTGTATAATATAGATAAAAGCACACAAGTCCAGAATTCATATTGGGATATGAGATCTTATGGTCTGTGACTCATTTTTTTCTTGACCATGAATTTGATAGTCAGTGTGTATCGTTGCCTGAAAATATGTGCTCAATGTCTAGTGCCAGTAAAAAAATTAACAAAATACTGGGAGTCATTAGGAAAAGAATAGATAATAAAACAGAAAATATTATATTGCCTCTATATAAATCCATTGCATGTCCACATATTGAATACTGTGTGCAGATTTGATCACCCTATCTCAAAAAATATATTGGATTTGGAAAAGGTCCAGAGAAGGGCAACATAAATTATTAGGAGTACTGAACACATTCCCTGTAAGGAGAGATTAAAAAGACTGGGACTTTTTAGTTTGGAGTAGAGATGATTAAGGGAGAGTATGACCGAGGTCTATAAAATCATGAATGGTGTGGAAAATTGAATAAAGATGTGTTATTTACTCCTTCATATAACATAAGAACTAGGAGTCACTCAATGAAATTAATAGGCAGAAGATTTAAAACAAACAAAAGGAAGTATTTCTTCATAGTCAACCTGTGGAATTTTGCCAGAGGATGTTGTGAAGGCCAAGAATATACCATGATTCAAAAATTAACTAGATAATTCATGGAAAATAGGTCCCTCAATGGCTATTAGCCAGGGAAGGCAGAGATCCCACACCATGTTCTACGTGTCACTCACCTCTGTTTGCCAGAAGCAGGGAATGGGTGACAGGATGAATCACTCAACAATTGCCTGTTATATTCATTCCCTTAGGGGCATCTGGCATTGGCCACTGTCAGAAGATGGGATAATGGGCTAGACAGGCTTTTGGTCTGACCCACTATCGCCGTTATGATGTTCTCACATAGAACCCGGATGTATCTGCCCCCTGCTGTAACCTGCTAGACCCCGCTCTCTTCCCAGAGCTGAGATAGAGCCCATGAATTCTGACAGAGTTCTTTCTTTCTCTCTCTCTCGCTCTCTCTGCAGAGTTAGTAACAATATATATTAAAATTCTAAACCTAACAGTGTCTCTTAAATGACTTGCCATAATATGTCAGAATATATTATTAGAGCTGAATGGGTCTATTATTTATTTTTTTTCTTGTATATAGGAATTAGATACAGTGCTCTTGTGAGCTAACTGCTAAATTAACTGCCAGATATCTAGTGTTTCCAAATATCTAATTAGCCCCTGGAATCATTGTTAAAATTGCCCCCCAACCAAAATCTGAAATGGTGCCCCTGATCAACTCCCCCTTTTGAATCACTTACTTAACCCCCTTACTGAATAACCCCAGAAAGGTGGAAGTTGTGGCAGAGCTGGCTGTTATGTGACACCCCTGGAGAAGCAGGGAACAGAAAAAAAAAAGCAACTTTCATACGTAGAGAAAAAAAAGGCTGTTAGAGTTATGGAGCAGTTACTGTAACACTTCTGCTCCCAGAATAACATTTCTAAGCAAGTGAAAATAGTTTTGATACTCACAACAAACAAAAAGTAGCAGCAGCTCTTCTCAAAGAGGCTGAGAATTTCACTTGACTATACTATATAGTAAAGTGAAAATACAAATTATATAGGCTTGTCCTGTCATGCCAGCTGTTTGCTCACACAGCAGCAGTGACTGCGGTTGGGTGGAGTGAAGAAATGGTTACTATAGCAACAACACACAATGTATAAAGCCTTTCCAGTCTGACTCACGATTTGCACATTTCTAAAGAATTTTTTTCTCTTGTTTTACAATCCCAACCTGTCCGTAGCTGCCAGACTCGTCAGTTTGTTCATGGATTGTGGTGGATGCAAAAGACATAAATTATTTTGGAAGAAGGTATTCTTCCAGTAGTAATTTCCCAGACCCAAGAGGAGTAAATCTGGAGTGTGTATTCTCGAATGGCTGTGGAAATTATGAAATTGTCCCAATTTAAACTTTATTGAGAATAGAAGAGCTAGCTAGCTAAAGGAGTTGGGGACTTCCTCTTTGAATTTACAGTGAAATATACAGCTTCTGAAAAGTGTTAAATAAATGTTTGCTTGTCAAAAGAAAAATATCCCTTTTGGTGAAGGAAGGTACAACAAAATGAGATTTTTCTGTCACCTGAGCTGTGAAAACAGCTCTCCATAGAAATACTAGTGAAACATTAAAAGGTTTTCTTTGCCTGAAACATTAGTGTAGCATTCCCTTGGGGAATGTCTACACAGCAAGCCAGTTATTTTGAAATAATTTTGAAATAAAGGTCAGCTTATTCTGGATTCTATAAGCCTCATTCTACAAGGAATAACACCTATTCCGAAATAGCATGTGTGTAGACAGGGCAGCTGGAGTTATTTTGAAATAAGAGGCCTCCAGGAAATCCCACAGCAGTCAGCCAGCTCCCAGGACCCTGCCAGGCAACGCAAGAGGCGCGCACCTTCCTGGTCTGGTGCAGAGATCCTGGCCCTCACTGAGGTCTGGAGTGAGGATGCAAACCTCCAGGATCTCCGCACCATACGCAGGAATCCCAACGTCTACAGCTGCATGGCCAAGAGCCTGGGCACAAAGGGCCACATGCACACCCAGGAACAAGTGTGAATGAAGGTTAAGGAGCTCCGCCAGGCCCTATGCCAAGGTCAGGGAGCGCAGCTCCCACTCTGGGGCTGAACCTCACACCTGCCCCTACTCCACAGACCTGCACCGCATCCTAGGGAGTGGGTCAGTCCCTTCCCTCCCAGTAGTGGACTCAGGGCTGGAGGCGCCCATCGTCACCTTCCTGGGGGACAGAAACACAGCAGAGAAGGAGGAAAAGGAGGAGGAGGAGCCAGACGAGGCCAGCACCATCGCTATGCTGACCCTGGAGCTGGTGCCTCACGCCCTGGGTGTCTCCCAGGCATCTTCCGAGGCCCCTCAGGTGAGTGCTATTACTTTCCCTACATACGCAGGGTGGAGGTGGCAGATGGTGAGGGGCTGGGGCATGCTCCTCGCTCAGCCTGCTTGGCCTGGGGATCATGCAGCAGCCTGTGCATGTGGAGTGCCAGTCCAGGGCACACAGCCCCAGGAGGCTGCACCAGAGGACTCTTGCGCTATTGCTCACACAGTCTGGGGGGCCTGCCATACTCATGAGACGGGAGTGGGACAGGCTCCCACCACAAGCCACCACTCGAAGGAGGCTGGGGACATGAAGACACATGCACGCACACACAAGAGTGCCACACACGGGCATGCTTGGGGCAGCACCTACTCCCAGGGACAGCGTAGCAAGGTACAGGGGCATGTGCCACTCACACACATGTCCCCCCAACACCCTGCCCCCCCTCTCCTCCAGCGGGTAGGAGGGATACAAGTTCTCTCCCTGCAGGACACTGCTAGTACCAAACCCAATGTGTGCGCGGCACAGAGAAAAAACCCAGCTGCCCTCTGGCCCCCCTCCCATCCACAGGATCCTGGTTTGGCTGGCACCTCTCCATGCCTGCTTGTCCCTGGGATGTGTGAGTATTGAGGCTCCCCCCAGGGGACAGCTGTGTCCCTGCAGAAAAAGGCGAACTGTTTAGGCCACAGATGGCCTTGCTCCAAGCACATCGTCTTCATCTGAGCCAAGAACTGGCAGTCTCGGCTCACAGATGAGGGCAAGGCTTCAACCACTGTGTCTCCAGGGATGAGTGACCATCTCTCTGTTCTCCACAGTTGGACCAGCTGCAAGAGGGGGGCAGTCGACACCACCTGGGGCAGCCTCCCAACCCCAAGTGACCCGCCAGCGCAGGAGAACCCAGGAAGAATTCCAGTGGGAGCACATCTCCACACTGTGAGCCCTGCAGCACACCCTGGACAGGAGTCTGGAGGAGGATATCCAGCTGCAGCTAGAGACCTGGTGGGAGATGCATGGCTGTACAAGCACTCAGTGCCGGCACAGTGCCTGCCCCATCTCCTGCCCCAGCTTCTGCTTCTCCTCCTAGAGCCTCCCCCCGCCCGTGGCCACCAAGGTACCTGCACCTGAGGCGGTGGGACCACCAGAGCCAAGTGCCACTCCCAACCTCAGCCCTGAGCCTCTCCCCCCCTCACCTTGGCTCTCTTCCCCTCTCCCAGGTTCTTTCCCCAGTCCCTCCCCAGTTACTTCTACCCAAATAAAAAAACCAAAGAGTTTATTTTTTCCAAAACAAAAAGTTTGTTTTATTGTCTCTGCAGGGGAGGGGGGGAAAGGGAGGGGTTGCTGAAGGAAAGGCAGTGAGGGGGGAGGCACAGGCCCCTAGTGGGGAGGCCCAGGGGAGAGTGTCACTGGGGTCCGTGTGAGAAACTCTCCCTCAGGGCCTCCTGGATGCACACAGCCCCCTGATGGGCCTGCCGGATGGCACCCATGCACAGTTGCTCGAAGGCCCTGCTGAGCTGGCCAGCCTCTGCCCCTCCCCTCTCCCCAGCAGGAATGTCTCTTCCCTCCTTTCCCAAATATTGTGAAGGCTATAGCATGCAGCCACCACTTGGGGGGTGTGCCGCTCCCTGATGTCGGGCCGGGTGAAGAGGCAGCGGAACCTCAGCTTGAGACGCTCGAAGTCACCCTCCACCACCATGTGGGCCCTGCTGAGCCTGGCATTGAAGTGTTCCTTGGTATGGTCAAGGTGGGTGGTGTAGGGTTTCACGAGCCAGGGCAACAGAAGGTCGGCTGTGTCCCCCATGAAGCACATTGGCATGTCCACATCCCTGACCCTGATGGTGTGGTTGGGAGGAAAACTGCCAGTGTGCAGCTTCTAGAAGATGCTGGAGTTGCAGAAGACGTGGGTGTCATGAGCCTTCCCTGACCACCCAATGTAGATGTTGGTGAACTAGCCATGGTGGTTTGTGACAGCCTTCAGGAGCATTGAAAAGTACCCCTTCTGGTTGATGTATTCAGATGCCCAGTGGTCGGGGGCCCAGATGACTCCTCTGTGCAGTAGGAAAGTGTTGATGGCCTGCACCACCTGTAGGAGACAAACAAACAGAGAATCATAGGGTTGCCAGAGCCCTTGGGAGGTCCCTGAGCCTCCCCCTGTACCTCCCACACATCAGGAGCAACCCCCTACTTACCCCATCCCCCAGCAGGGCTTTGTGAGGGCAGAACTGAAAAACCTCCTGGGGAGGGGGCATCTACCGCCACCAACAACAACCCCCCCTTTCCCTAGAGTACCCCTTTCCAGTACTTCACCACTCTCCTGGGACAATAGCACGAGCTTGCCATACCTGCATAACCATGAACCAACGGTTGATCTCCCCATGCCGATCTGGTTCCCGATAGATCGGTAGCTGTCTGGCATGGTGAGCTTCCACAGGGCAATGGTGACCCACTTCTCGAGGGGGATGGCAGGTCGCATGTGGGTGTCTGTTGCCTGAGGGCAGGGGTGAGCCATTCACACAGCTCCATAAAGGTGTCCTTCTGCATGCGGAAATTCTGGAGCCACTCCTGGTCGTCCCATCGCTCCATAACGAGCCGGTCCCACCAGTCGGAATTCATAATCTCATTTTTTACAAAATCATATCCCTAATCAACATAGCTATCCCAAGCTATGTCTACACTGCGGAGTTTTTCTGGAAAAATGGCAGTTTTTCCAGAAAAACTACACTTACGTCCACACTGCAATTGCATTCTTTTGACAGAAAGTCAAAAGAACCCTGGGGTTTTTCCAACAGCAGTAAACCTCTTTCTACGAGGAAGAAGCCTTTTTCCAAGGCAGATGGGGAAGAGGGTTATTTTTCTAAAGAAGAGGCCTCCAAGAAAAAGCACAGGTGCCCTAGTGGCCACTCTGTCCATAGTAATCACAACTTAAATGCAAGATAGTGTCCAACCAATGTGGAAACTATCTTTCGAAAAAGCAGATCACTTTTTCGATGCACTTTTGCTATGTGGATGCTCTCTTTCAAAAGAAGTTTTTTTTGGGAGCTCTCTTCTGGAAAAGCTTCTTCCAAAAGAAGCCTGCAGTCTAGACATAGCCTCAGAAAAAAACTACATAGACCAGGTCTAAGTGGATAAAATACACTCTTTTTCTGAATTGGCTAATGTTCTTCTGCTTGAAAATCTCAAGGCTCATTCAGCATTGGGACTACCACCTTTTGTTACATGTAAGCACAACCTGCCCTTCTGTGGAGTTTGGTGGGTTCCTATGTGGAGTTCAGTTCACACCATCATGAATCACTGTTCTCTGAACACTGCATCAGAAGCTTGTGCTAGTTACCAGATGGCAGTGCTTCAGTCACATCAGGAAGTAGAAAAGGGGTTACTTACAGGCAGTTAGAGCTTATCTACATGTGGAAGTTTACTGGTATAAGCTGAGGTGTGCATTTAATTCAAAGAGTTATCATTATACCTACTCCCTGTCTATATCTAGATACCATTCTGGTATAAGCAGTCCCAATGACAGGGGAGAGGGGTAAAGTGGGCAGTGTCCCAGGGCCCAGCAATTCCAAAGGGCCCAGGGATCCCCACTGCTATCACCACTAGTGTAGGAGCAGCAGCAGCCAGAATTTTGGGCCCTTTAAATCATTGCTGGAGCATCGCACCATGCACTCCTGGCAGCTCTGAGGGCTGTGGGGGGATGGTGCAACATGCTCTGGGCAGTGCTGAGGGGTGGCTGTCCTCAGCCCTGCCCCTTCCACCTGAGGCCCCGCCTCTTCCAGGAACATGGATCCACCCCCTATTTTGCCCCAAGGGCAAGTCTGTTGGCCCCCCTGGTATAAGAGAGCTTTATCTTGGTTTAGCTTATATTGTTTTGGAAGGAGTTTCAGCTAAACAAACCTAAAAAGTGACTTGGACTCAGACTGTCAATGGTGGGGTTTATATTGTTTTAACTATAGTGGTATAATTATACCAATATAGTTGGTAAAAACATAACCATCTAGAAAGCCCAAACTTTTGTTCTCAGAAAGTATCATTCCCAACAAGCTGCATTGCCTATGCCATTCTGGGGCTCAGCTCCAAAAGAGGAGGGCCACCCAAAGGTGTGGGGGTGGAAGAAAGGGGTACTTTGCCTTAGGCTTTGCCACTTGAGAGAGCCCTCAAAATGATGGAGTGGCAGATGGACCAAATTTGACTGAGTAATGTTGCAACCCGGTGCACAAGGTTGCACACCATTCAGGCTTGGTGTCTACCATGGATAGTGAGGAGAACGACTCACCTAACCCAGCCAAGCACAGATCCCATTGGCACTGCCACTAGTATCATCTTGCCAAGCCAGGCTCAGAGCCTGTAGGTAGGATTGGGGTTGGGGATACCTCTGCCCCTGACTGCATGCAGGGTAGAGCCCTACCCACCCACTGGGAAGCATATGATCCTACAGATCTTCTCTGACCCTCTTTTCCCCAATTTATCCTCCTTACTGGGAGGGCAGAAACCCCATTCACTTGAGCCCTTTCTGACCTCCACCCTATGCTGTCCCCTCTCTTCTTAAACTTTTTTTTTCATGGGAATCATTTTGGGTATGTCTACACTAGCCCCCTAGTTCGAACTAGGGAGGCTAATGTAGGCATTCGAACTTGCAAATGAAGCCCGGGATTTAAATGTTCCTGGGCGGGCGCCATTTTTAAATCCCCCTACTCCGAACTAACTGCCCGCGGCTACACGCGGCAATTAAAAGTTAATTCGAACTAAGTCCTTAGTTCGAATTAACTGTTACACCTCATGGAATGAGGGTTGGGGACTTAGTTTCAGATTTTCCCTAGTATTCCACATCACCACGTGGCCCTGCAAATAAGACTTCTGGAGGTAGAAAGCAATTGAGTGATGGCGCCAAGCTGCAGGGTATTTATACCCTCAGTTTATAGAACTAATGCCCTTTAATTGTCAAGGATGGCTTAAAAGGGTTTCTGGCCACATGGCTAGTATGGAATGCTTCCAGCATTACTATTCATAGGCAATACATTTGGAGGCAGAATTTATTAGTGAGTTCCTCCTTTTTCTCCTATAGCTCATCCAAGTTTATGACCCTCCTATTGTTTCCATGTCAGCAGACTGTGGTGTCCTAAACACAGGATTATGATTTTAGTACAGGTTCAGAAGATAAAGCAGCAATACTGAGAAAGTTGAAAGATTTATTCAAACACAAATGTTTCCTAACACAAAGGTGGATGCTGGCCCAGTGCATTATGTTCTGCATAAATATTCCTTTTTTCAAATTTGGGCAAAAGTTCTTCCTTAAAGGCAACAAAAAAGTACATCAGCTTTAACACACTCACATTGTTGTGACAACTCACTCATGTGGAGCTATGACATAATATATACTATTAAAATAGTTAATCCGTCCTTGTCAAAGGGGTTGATCCAAAACTACAAACTAATATTCAGATAGGAAAGGCCTACATCCTGTAAAAGATTAGGACCAAGACTTCCAAAATATGCAGGGGATTTAGCCACATATCTTCCATCCAAGTTAATCGCTAAGTCCCCCATACAACTTTGAAAAGTGCACCCTAAACTAATTAGTTTTAGATTACTGAAGTTATTGCCAGGGCAGCACTGGCTTGATCAAACTCCCTGATCCTTTTTAGTGCATATTTAAATAAACAAGGAATGAAGGGGGAAAAATACAGAAAATCTGACATAGAAAACTGCTGTTAAAGAGAACATACCCGAATATTATTTCTCTTTAAAAATCAGAAACCAAAGTAACTTGTTTTTCTTAAAAACCCAAAATCACACCACTACCCAGCAGAGGAATTACAGCAAAATACATTTCAACATTATCTGTTTTTGTGGTGAACCAGGAGCCCATTTGGCTAGGCACTGTACAAATGTGGATGATTACAAATAATTTGTGAGGTGGCTTTTCGACGTGTTGATGCACTTATTTTAAAGCATTACCTGCTTCTATTTTTAATTATCTCTTTTTTTCAAAAGCACCAAAATCCTAGTTAAACTAACCAGGTCCTCATGACCTTCTTTCCCTGCCTCCTCCATAGACCCAATGGCTGTGTCTAGACTGGCGCGATCTTGCGCCAGAGCTATGCAAATGAGGCTCAGCGTGGAATATCGCCGAACCTCATTTGCATAACTAATGAGCCGCCATTTTTGCGGAAGAGGCTCTTGCGCAAGACGGAGCTGTCTACACTGCCCCATCTTGCGCAAGAAAAACCCTCTTGCGCAAAGCCGTTATGCCTGAAAATAATCAGCATAACGGCTTTGCGCAAGAGGGTTTTTCTTGCGCAAGACGGGGCAGTGTAGACAGCTCCGTCTTGCGCAAGAGCCTCTTCCGCAAAAATGGCAGCTCATTAGTTATGCAAATGAGGCTCGGCGATATTCCACGCTGAGCCTCATTTGCATAGCTCTGGCGCAAGATCGCGCCAGTCTAGACACAGCCAATTTGTATCACATCTAGTGCTTATACGATAAAGTATTGAAGAGTAGGGATCAGTTGGCCAGAGTCTTTATGTTTCAAATTCCCTTTCCTTGGCAATTTGGGACTAGGCGTAGTTAAGCTGGCACTGATATAACATTTGGAAAGAAAAACCTGTATGATCAGATTTCTCCTTAGCTACCAATTCTCTCTTTTCCTAATAGTTCCCTTTGGTATAATGTGGTACAGTTAAAAAACAAAGCTGCAATTGATGATAGCTATATGCCTGATGTATTAATAGACAAATAATTGTATTCATGTGCCCAAGTCTGAAACACATTACAGCCCTACATGAGCCTCATTTTAAAGATGTAGGTTTGAATAATAAATAATTTGGCAGGACAAATTGTTTTGTAGTTAAAGTACAGGCTTTGTAATCAGGAAACCCGGGTTATGTTCCTGCTCAATCACAACCTTCCTGTGTTAATTTGGACAAATTATTTAGTTTCTTTGGCCCTCAGTTTTCATTGAACACAAGAGAGGGGCAAAGTGGGTGTAATAATATTTAATATCCCTATGGCACAGGTTAGAGACAATTCATTAATGTTCGCAAACCATTTTGAGACCTCAGATAGAAGGTGCTATAGAAGGGCAGTATATTGTTACTGCTACAATGGAACCACAGGGTCCGAGCATTTTACAATCCACACAAAAGATTTGGCCATTTCTTGCAGATCTAAAGGCAAAGCACTGCAATGACTGGTCATATTACTGATATGATTTACTGTTGCATGAGGAAGCACTAGCCTATGTAACTAAGACTAAATTTCAACTGTCAAAATAAAAAAACAAATGACAAAATCCTCCCAGAAGACCCACAATTCTCTCTGAGAGGAGCAAGTGAGACATGTGACAGATATTTGCCTGACCACTTGGATCCTACAATAAGGAGGGCAATATAAGAACCGATATAAAATAGAAAAGAAAAGAGATGAACATTAATACATTAAAATATGTTAACCTCACTTTGAGGCAAATTTTTATTTTTGTTACCGGCAAACCAGTAGAAGAGCTGGTAATAGACCCCAGAGGTCCTGATTCCCCTGTCTCTGTTCTAATTGCTAGACAACAGTACTTTACCTCAAAATCTCTTTCCTCTCATGGCTGTGCTGGCTAATGATCATTGAAATGATGCTGGAATCTATCAATGGCATAGTTAACCAATGACAAGTTAATCAGTTCATTTCAACATCTTGATTTCAACTTGTGTCAACATTCTAAAGTTTGGATACATATCTAAAATGTACTTTCTCTCTTTCTTCTTCTGGTCAAGTCAGGAGTACCACAAGCAGATGCTGTTTAATGATATTTCGAAGTGTCTGGTTCTGATCCTCTAATAACCTGCAGGTACCGCAGCATGGAAAAATAGAATCATTTTTTAAAATAATTGAACTTTTCCAAATATCATAAAAAGGGTTTGGTTTGATTTTATTTCTACTGATCACATATAACCCTTTAAAATAAAATCTCACTCTGAAAGTAACAGGTAGCTATATTTGTCTGTATCTGCAAAAACACTGTGGAGTCCTGTGGCTCTTTAAAGACTAATACATTTATTTGGGAATAAGCTTTCGTGGGTAAAAACCACTGTGTCAGATGTATCTGATGAACTGGTTTTCACACATGGAAGCTCGTGCCCAAATAGATCTGTTAGTCTTTAAGGAACCACAGGACACTCAGAAAGTGGTAGCTTTAAAAATAAGCGACACTATTTACCACAACATAATAAAGAATTTTTTTTAAAGATTCTTTTCTTAAGGTAGCTGAGACTATATCTTTATGACCTAGACTCTCCCTTCTAAAAGGCAATCTTCAAAAGGGAATAAATTGAGTTGTGTACTTTTTTGCACTTTCTAATATATCCACCTACCCACTGCATCCTGCCCACCTCCTCTTTTGCATTATGTTCTCACATTTTGCTGAAGGTTCAATTGAAGGATGCAAAGAGGTTGGTTTGGAGTTGTCTTAGCCATTACAACAAGGAATGGAGATGATGTTAAAGACTGAATTATCTTTTTTCCCCAGCTGTGTATTTTTGTTTGTAGTGATGCTAGGCACTAGGGGCACATCTAAACTACATCCCTTTTTCAATAAAGGGATGTAAATTAGACGTATCAAAATTGTAAATGAAGCTGGGATTTGAATTTCCTATGCTTCATTTACATAATGGCGGCTGCGGCTTTTTTTTGAAAAGCCGCTTTTCAAAAAACACCCGCGGTCAAGAAGGGGATTGTTCGACAGAAATGCCCCGTTTTGAAAGATCCTGTAATACTGTCCCTGTAGAATTTAAAGCTTTACCAAGATCAAGATTTAAAGGTGAGTTGTTAGAATGTGTTAGATAAAATGTCCTAAACATCTAGGCTGCGTCTAGACTGGCATGAATTTGCGCAAATGCTTTTAACGGAAAAGTTTTCCGTTAAAAGTATTTGCGCAAGAGAGTGTCTAGATTGGCATGGACACTTTTGCGCAAAAGCACTTTTTGCGCAAAAGCGTCCGTGGCCAATCTAGACGCGCTTTTGCGCAAGAAAGCCCCGATCGCCATTTTAGCCATCGGGGCTTTTTTGTGCAAAACAAAACTGAGCTGTCTACACTGGCCCTTTTGCGCAAAAGGTTTTGCGCAAAAGGACTTTTGCCCGAACGGGAGCGTCAAAGTATTTGCGCAAGAAGCACTGATTCCTTACATTAGAACATCAGTGCTCTTGCGCAAATTCAAGCGGCCAGTGTAGACAGCTGGCAAATTTTTGTGCAAAAGCAGCTGCTTTTGCGGAAAAACTGGCCAGTCTAGACACAGCCCTAGTGTAGACAAGACAATAGATTTTAACATGCTAGTTGGCTGAGTTGAAACCTGAGTTCTCTGCTACGCTTTAATTTAATGCGTTTAGCATAGATTAAAGAATATACTGCCTTGCTCAGTTTAGTTCTTTACAAGTTAGTTAGAATGTGCTAAATAAGGCCATGTCTACACTTACAGGTGTACAGTGGCAAAGCTGTACTGATACAGCTGTGCCACTCTAAGATCACTTTTAGTCACATGCTCTTTTGTTGACATAATAAAACTACCTTAAAGAGTGGCAGCAGCTACATCTGTCCGATGGCTTCTTCCATTGACATGCTGATGTGCACACAAGCACTTATGTCACTCAGGGTATATGTGTATTTTTCACATGCGGAGCAACAAAGATTATGCTGACGTGCTAGTGTAGACAAAATACCTTTAAATTCTAGTCTAGACAAGGCCTAACTATTTACCAGACAGACTTTTGTAAAGGCCCTGCTCCACTTAACAAAGGAAAGTCTACTCATAGGACTACTTGCTGGGATTTGTTGCTCTATTTTACAGCATTACAACAGTGTGGGGAATGGGGGTGGTAAGAACTCCCACCCACTGACTAGAATAGGAACCATAGGAGACGTACAGCGTGTCTCATAATACTCTGGGTAATCCACTTCACCTCATCATTTCTACTTTACCACAGATATTTTTGGCCACAGAGGGTGTGTTTACACAGTAAAGTTATTTCGGAATAACGGCTATTATTCCAAAATAACTATGAGAGCATCTACACAGCAATTCCGTTATTATGAAATAATTTTGAAATAACGGAGAGCTTATTTCGACTTCTGTTAACCTAATTTTACAAAGAATAATGACTATTCCAAAATAGCTATTTTGGAATAGGGGCTGTGTAGATGCTCCACTTCTGCTATTTCAAAATAGCCCCTCACCAGGGCCATTCTGTTATTCCTCCTGGGGCTCTAAATCGAGATAGCATGTCTACATTAGGGAAGCCTGCTTTGGATTAATTTTGAGGCTTCCCTGCAGTGTAGATGTGCTATTTCGAAATAAACTATTCTGGAATAGCTTATTCTGAAATAATTGTGCAGTGTAGACGTAGCCTCTGTAACTTCCCCTCCCCCCCCATCCTTATTGTGCCTGTAGCTATTTCTGTGGCGAGGCTTACCCTGTAGGTAAGGCTATGTCTACACTGGAAAGGTTAGGCAATGAAAATGTTGTTGACGTGCACCAGTAACGAAAACTGAAAACCAGTCAAACCCATTTTTCTGCAACCCATTGTCGACATTTTGTGGCCACATTGTTAGCACGCCTGTTGACAGAAAGAGCAAAGCAATTTGGGTAAGCATCCCACAGAGCCTGACACCACCTTCAGTCACTAAGCACCATGGAAACATGCAACGTAGTGCTAGGCATTTCAGGGACCTGAAAAACTTCCCATCAGCCACCGCTTTGCTTCCTGGCCCTCCCTGGGCTTCCAGCTTACTTTCATGCCACTTGGATGACAGTCTTGCTGTGAACTCCAGCATCTGCCATGAGGAATCATGGATCCTACAATTCTCTCCCACGTTGTATTCAGTGTGCTTAGGACATTGTGCATTGCAGCAGAGCTACTAATGAAATTGATAGCAGGGGACAAAGACTCGGATGTGGACAATTATGTGACAGAGACAGCACCAAACTGAAATTGCATTAGGTTGTCACTGCGGGATTACATTGTCATGCAAGTGTGGGATGCAGATCAGTGGGTACAGAACTCTAGGATGCATAAAAGAACCTTCCTGGAGCTTTGTGCTGAGCTGGACCCTGAACTGTTGCATAAGGACACCTGAACGAGAGTGGCTCTCTTGGTAGAGGAGCATACTGCCTTTGCCCTTTGGAAGCTGGTGACTCCCACTGAGTTGCAAATCAGTTTGGAGTGGAGAAGTCTACCATTGGGGCAGCACATATGCACGTGTGCAAGCCAATAAATCGCATTTTGCTGCGTAGGACTGTGACTCTGGGAAATGTGGATGACATAGTGGCTGGCTTTGTAGAAATGGGCTTTCCAAACTGTGGCAGGGCAATCGATGGCACACATATATTCCCAATGTAGCATCACCCTACCTTGCCTCAGAGTACATCATTTGAAAGGGGTACTTCTTGATGGTGCTTCAGGTGCTTGTGAAATGCCCACAGTGATCCTAGGTGATGTGGCTTACCTCTTACAGCCCTGGCTAATGAAGCCTTACATGGGACATCTGGACAGCAGGAAGGAGCTATTCAGCAACAAGCTAATGCAATGCTGCATGGTTGTTGAATGTGCCTTTGGCAGACTGAAAGTAAGGTGGAGGTGTCTCTATGGCAGGCTAGATCTTTTGAAGGATCATATCTCCAAGGCGGTGGCTGCATGCTGCTGCTTACCTAATTTGTGTGAGAGTAAGGGTGAAATGTTTGCCTAACGGTGGAGCACTGAGACACAGCACCTGGGCACATAGTTTGAACAGCCAGACACTCATGCTGTCAGAGGAATCGATAGGGTTCCTATCAATATCAGGGAGGCTCTGAGGAACCACTTTGACAATGAGGGGCACTGACATTTCTGTGTGTTGGGGTTGCTCGCCTGCCTCATCCCATTGCTCATCCTGAGCAAGGCATTTCCATGAAACCCAAGGGAAATTTCAGGGTTCCAAAGGGCCAGAGCAATTCATATGGATTGTGTCACACAAAATAAATTCATAGAATTTTGCATCAGGTTTGTTTTTATTGATGTCTTTCAATCAGGATGTTCATTGATAAGAGAGGATAAGGGTTACTGTAAAATCTTACAGTGGTGTTAATGTCCAGCTGTTAGCCACAGCTGCTTTCATGGGGAGTGGAATGAGCTGGGGCAAAAAAACATTACTTGATCATGAAAATGAGTGTGTAGGTATAAAGGGAGGCTTGCTGGATAAAGAATTGTTCATGTGCAGCTATGGTGGCTGATGGCTGGGTATGGAGGGATGGTTGCAGCGAAAAGAGTTCTGCTTGTGTTGACAGTGAAGCGTTTGATTGTGTTTACTCTGCATCTTGATAAGACACTTCAGCATCTCATTTTGGTCTTCCATAAGCTTTAGCATCCACTCAGTGGTTTGCATTCTCACTTTCATCTTCCACAGCTCTTCTTTGCTCCCTTTCTCTGTTTGAAGTGTTGAGTGATGCAACACATCCTTGTCCAGACCCTCCCTCATCTTCTATGGTTTTTTCCCTTAGTTAATGGAGTCTGTCTGCTGGTGAACATGTCTGACTTCTGAATGTCTGGTCTGGAAAAGTAACCATTAACAATAGAATGGCTGTACTATTCATGATAAAGATAGTGAAATGGTTCAAACATGCACATCTCTGAACATAACTTGCCACTTTTCTTGTTACCCTAGAGGCAAACACTAATCTCTCCAGACCCTCTGATCATGGTTCTAAAGGAGGGAAGGAGTATTAGGCATGGGTCCCAAAAGAAAGGACATTGTGGGCTTGTGCAGCAGCTGCATGTGGAAACAATTTGTAATAATCCTGCATTTGGCCACAGGCTGAGATTACTCTGGCTGACATATCCCAGCTGAAGGTTAACAAGCAAACCTGGGATCAATATCTGCATGCTCCTCATACAGCCAAACTCTGTGCTGCCTTCGTTCTGGCATCACAGTATGAGGACCAGTTTGGGAAAGAGTCATACCACGGTGATGGGGAAATGGCAGCCCTGCCATCAATTTTCTCACAGAGATTCTACAAGTACCTCAGGCAAAGCTTTGACACCATCTCCCAGCAAGAGTCTAATGATATCTGTGTGTACATCAATGCTCTGTTTGGACATAATGCAGACCCAGGCAGGGCGTAGCCAGCTCACAGAAATACAGCCCCCTGGTCACCACACACAACCGAATCCCTCCTCCTTCCCAGCTGCAAGAGCAAGTTCCCAAGCTGCCTCTGGCCCTTCCCCCACCCCACTGCAATACACAGCAACTTATCACCCTGTTCTGCTGCCGCCTGCAGCACTCCTCCCCCCTGGGTGCACTAGAACAATTTATCACCCTGTACTGCTGCAGTCTTCCTCCTCACCTGGCTGCACTAGAGCAATTTACTGCTCCGCATGGCCACCAACCGGACCACCTACTTCTTGCACAGCAACTTATCCTGTGTCTCTTCCCTTGCTTCATGATTCCACATCTCGTCCCATCCTTCATGCTCCACATACAGTTGCACATTGGTTGTTACCAGATTGAACCTAACCCTTTCCTCCACTTCCACCTCTTCATCAATAACTTCTGGCTCTGGGACGAGTGTTTCAGACTCTGTGCTATGAGACCTATCTACCTTCTCCTTGGGTGGGGATATGGGGTCCCCACCCAGGATTACACCCAGTTCTTATAAAAACAGCATATAGCAGGTACAGCACCAGACCTCCTTCTGGGGTCTGCGGGGGGAGGGGTTGCCTCCTTCTCCTTCAGGTATGACTGCCAGATTTCCTTTATCTTGGCTCTGCATTGTAGGGTGCCTCACTCATACCCCCTCCCAAAAAGGGCTTGAGAAATGCGATCATATGTGTGCCAGTCTCTATGAGGAGGGTCTATTAACAGAGATTCTCTATGTTCTAGTGAGGTGGAGAGGATAGAAGTATGGGTCAGATCAGATAAGACAGAGTCAAATGAAAAAGAGGCTAACACATCAGGAAATAGCAGACAGATAAAAAGTGACAAATTTTTAAAGTGCTTATACACAAATGCTAGAAGTCTAAATAATAAGATGGGTGAACTAGAGTGCCTTGTTTTAAAGGAGGATATTGATAGGCAACACGGAAACTGGGTGGAATGAGGACAATCAAAGGGACACAGTCATACCTGGGTACAAAATATATTGGAAGGACAGGACAGGATGTGCTGGTGTGGGAGTGGCACTATACATGAAAGAAAATGTAGAATCAAATGAAGTAAAAATCTTAAATGAGCCAAAATGATCTATAGACTCTCTATGGATAGTAATTCCATGCTCCAATAATAAGAATATAGCAGTAAGGATATATTATTGACCACCTGATCAGGACAGTGATAGTGACTGTGAAATGCTACAGGAGATTAGAGAGGCTATCAAAATAAAAAACTCAATAACAGTGGGGGATTTCAACTTATCCCCATATTAACTGCATACACATCACCTCAGGACAGGATGCAGAAAGAAAATTTCTTGATACTTTAAATGACTGCATTTTGGAGCAGCTGATTCTGGAAACCACAAGGGGAGAGGCTATTTTTTATTTAGTCCTAAGTGGAACACAGGATGTGGTCCAAGAGGTAAATATAGTTGGACCACTTGGAAATAGTGATGATAATGTAATAAAATTTAACATCTCTGTGGTGGGAAAAACAACTTAGTAGCCCAACATTGTGGCATTTAATTTTAGAACGGGGAACTACACAAAAATGAGGAGGTTAATTAAACAGAAATTAAAAGGCACAGTGACAAAAGTAAAATCTCTGCAAGCTGCATGGAAACTCTTCAAAGACACAATAGTAGAAGCCCAACTTAAATGTATACCCCAAATGAAAAAACAGTAAGAGAAACAAAAACCCCCACCATGGCTTAACAACCAAGTAAAAGAAGCAGTGAGAGATAAAAAAGACACCTTTTAAAAAGTGAAAGTCAAATCCTAGTGAAGAAAATAGAAAGGAACGTAAACTGTGAAATTAAGTATAAAAATATAAGAAGAAAAGCCAAAAAGGAGTTTGAAGAGCAGCTAGCCAAAAACTCAAAAAGTAATAGTAAAATGTTTTTAAGTACATCAGAAGCAGGAAGCCTGCTAAACAACCAGTGGGGCCCTTGGATGGTTGAGATGCTAAAGGAGCACTCAAAGACGATAAAGCCATTGCGGTGAAGCTAAATGAAATCTTTGCTTCAGTCTTCACAGGTGAGGATATTGGGGAGATTCCCAAACCTGAGCCATTCATTTTAGGTGACAAATCTGAGGAAATGTCCCAGATTGAGGTATCCTTAGAGGTGGTTTGGAACAAATTGATAAACTTAACAGTAACAAGTCACCAGGACTAGATGGCATTCATCCAAGAGTTCTGAAAGAACTCAAATGGGAAATTGCAGAACTATTAACTGTGGTTCGTAACCTATCCTTTAAATTGGCTTCCATACCTAATGATCAGAAGATAGCTAACGTGACACCAATATTTAAAAAGGGCTCTAGAGGTGATCCTGGCAATTACAGACCAATAAGTCTAACTTCAGTACGGGGCAAATTAGTTGAAACTGTAGTAAAGAATAAAATTGTCAGGCACATAGATGAGCATAATTTATTGGGGGAAAGTCAGCATGGTTTCTATAAAGGGAAATCATGCCTTACTAATCTGCTAGAGTTCTTTGAGGGGGGTCAACAAATATGTGGACAAAGGGGATCCAGTGGATCTAGTGTACTTAGATTTCCAGAAAGTCTTTGACAAAGTCCTTCACCAAAGGCTCTTAAGTAAAGTAAGTTGGCATGGGATAAGAGGGAAGGTCCTATCATGGATTGATAATTGGTTAAAAGACAGGAAACAAAGGGTAGGAATAAATGTTAAGTTTTCAGAGTGGAGAAAGGTAACTAGTGGTGTACCCCAAGGGTCTGTACTGGGACCCATCCTATTTAACTTACACTGCTCTACAGCCAAAATGTTTCTGAAATAAATGTAGTCAAACTTTACTAATTCTGGATCACTGAGAATGAAAATGATGCTTAAAATTGTTGATTGGCTCTAGTTTTCAAGATATGCTATTGGGTCAGTATATATGACCCTTGACTTGGGAATGGCGGAGGATAAGTGAGTTATAAAGGGAAGGGATCTCAATTTAAACCAGAAATGACTAAAATACATCTTTGACTGGATCTATGAATAAATCTATGACTGGGTTTGGACAGTACTTGCTTTTTAGGCAAAACAATGAATGATGCAATCTGAAGCTGGTATTGCGTCATACATGATATGAATTGCATCATGTTATTCCTAGAAGTCATGGATGATGCAATCATAACGAAGCTTACATCACTCTGCTGAACAAATTGCCCTATATCAGCTCTAGAAATCATACAGTGTCGTGCTCTCTTATTTGTCAGTGTTTGATTTTGCAAAGGGACACATTTCTGTTTAGCCAAAGTGAGCAGAGATGCCTCGTACTTGTGTGAACAGTGCAGATAACTTCTGCTATGTTTGTGGTGAAGTGACTTCTGCATCACAAAAGCGCAGTATAACCACTATGGTTAAGAAAGCCTATCATCTTTATTTTGGCTGCAAAATTGGAGATCAGGACAAGAGGTGGGCCCCACACATATGCTGCAACACTTGTGCAACAAATCTTTGCCAGTGGTTGAACAGGAAAAGGAAATCTATGCCTTTTGCAGTGCCAATGATTTGGAGAGAGCCAACAGATCATACCAGCAATTGTTACTTCTGCATGGTGCCTCCAGTTGGGAAAGGTGTGTCAAAGAAGAAAAAGTGGACTGTGCATTATCCAAACATTCCATCAGCTATACGCCCAGTACCCCACGGATAAGGACTGCCGGTTCCTGATGCACCAGAATCATTCTCACTTGAGTCAGACGAGGAAGAGGAAGAGGATGAAACTTCTGGTCCTGAACCATCAATGTCACAGGACCCACATTTTCTCCCATCCTCCTCCTCTGAACCACACCTCATAACACAAGGTGAACTGAATGACCTTGTCAGGGATTTGGAACTACCCAAGAGTAAGGCAGAGCTGTTGGGCTCCAGACTACAGCAGTGGAATCTCCTGGCAGGTGATGTTAGGGTTTCCATGTTCCGTGACCGTCAGAAGGATCTTGTCCCATTCTTCTTCATGGAAGGTGATCTTGTAGCCTGCAACAACATCGATGGTGTGATGGCAGCCCTCAACATCGTTCACGATCCAGATGAGTGGAGACTGTTCATCGATTCATCGAAGATGAGTCTTAAAGCTGTTTTGCTGCAAAATGGCAATGTTTTGCCATCAATTCCAGTTGGTCATGCAGTCCATATGAAGGAAACCTATGACAACATGAAACAACTTTTGAGGTGCATAAGCTATGACCAGCATCAGTGGCAGCTTTGTGGCGATTTGAAGGTTGTTGCTCTCTTGCTTGGTCTGCAGACTGGATACACAAAGTACTGCTGTTTTCTCTGCGAATGGGATATCGTGCAAGAGATTCCCACTACATGAAGATAGATTGGCCACTCCGACAGTCATTGGATCCTGGGAGGAAAAGTGTTCAGCATCCACCACTTGTTGAATCAAGGAAGATTTTGTTACCACCCTTACACATCAAGCTGGGTTTGATGAAGAACTTTGTCAAGGCCATGGACAAAACACAAGCAGCTTTCAAGTACCTCCGTGGAAAATTTCCAAGGTTAAGTGAAGCTAAGATAAAGGAAGGTGTCTTTGTTGGTCCTCAGATTCGTGAACTTCTTTGAGATGATGCATTTGACCATGCACTGCATGGCAAGGAAAAGACGGTATGGAAAGCCTTCCAGTTAGTGGCAATAAATTTTCTCAGAAACAAGAAGGCAGACAACTACAGGTTGTTGGTGGAAAACCTCCTCAAGGCATACAAAAGCCTTGGTTGCAACATGTCACTAAAGAGACATTTTTTGCACTTTCATCTAGATTTTTTTCCACCGAACTGCGGAGCAGTGAGCAACAAGCACGGCGAGCGATTTCACCAGGACATTGCAACAATGGAGAAACGCTATCAGGGCAAATGGAGCCCATCAATGCTTGCAGACTATTGCTGGACAGTGACAAGAGATGCTCCATTTAATGAATACAAGAGACAAGCCAAGAAGCACCAAGTAGACACTGAATAGGACTAAACTATGTACATAATAGTTTTTTGCCTTTTGTTTCATAATAAATTTTATTTATATAACCCTTTTGCTGATTTTTAAAGTGTTACATAAACAGGACAGGTGAAATATTATCATGTAAAGCAACCATAAACACATGAAAAGACCTAGGTTTACAATTTATGATTAAAACTCTACTATCTACACAATATGATCATAGACGTAAAATGTAAAAACTTAAATATCTTGGAAACAGTAGCCAATCAGTTGTTTTAATTGTCATATTTGAATTCAGCACATCAAAATACATAATAAATAGCACATTTTATCTCTGAAGCAGATGACTTCTAAAAAATTGTAGACCAGTGTTATTTATAAATGATCTAGAGAAAGGGATAAACAGTGTGATGGCAAAGTTTACAGATGCTACCAAACTGCTCAAGATAGTTAAGACCAAAGCAGACTGTGAAGAGCTTCAAAAAGAGCTCACCAAACTAAGCGTTTGAGCAACAAAATGGCAAATTAAATTTAATGTTGATAAATGTAAAGTAATGCACATTGGAAAAAATAATCCTGACTTTTCATACAATATGATGGGGACTAATTTAGCTCCAACAACTCAAGAGTAAGATCTTGGAGTCATTGTGGATAGTTCTTTGAAAATATCCACTCAGTGTTTAGCAGCAGTCAAAAAAGCAAACAGAATGTTAGGAATCATTTAAAAAGGAATAGAGAATAATATAATATATAGAGATATACCTATCTCATAGAACTGGAAGGAACCTTGAGAGATCATGGAGTCCAGTTGCCTGCCCTCATAGTAGGACCAAATACCATCCCTGACAGATTTTCCCCAGATCCCTAAATAGCCCCTCAAGAATTGAACTAACAATCCTGGGTGTAGCAGGCTAATGCTCAAACCACTGAACTATCCCTCCTCCTAAACTAAAGAACATTTTATTGCCACTATATAAAATGATGGTACACTCAGCTTTTGAATACTGTGTGCAGACATGGTCACCGCATCTCAAAAAAAGCTATATTGGCATTGGAAAAGGTTCAGAAAAGGGCAACAAAAATGATTAGGGGTTTGGATCGGGTCCCATATGAAGAGAAATTAAAAAGACTTGTACTTTTCAGCTTAGAAAATAGGAGACTAAGGGGGGATATGATAGAGGTCCATAAAATCATGACTGGTTTGGAAAAAGTGAATAAGGAAAAGTTATTTACTTATTCCCACAATATAAGAACTAGGGGTCACCAAATGAAATTAATAGGCAGCAGGTTTAAAACAAATAAAAGGAAATTTTTCTTCACTCAGTGCAACTCATTGCCAGAGGATGTGGTGAAGACCAGGACTTTAACCTGGGCTGACCTTACCATGAGGTGAACTGAGGCGGCCGCCTCAGGTGCCAGATTGTGGGGGGTGCACCACTAGGACCCAGAGTGTAGAAAATTGTGTCTGCTGCTGGTGTCTATGTATTCTCTCTGCTCTGAAAGTTAAGTGTTACTTAACATTTTTGAACAAGGCATTTTAAGTTGTTAGTTCTCCTTTATTGGGGTAGGTAGCAGAGCAGTACCATGAGAGGAACAGAACAGGAAGAAGGCAGAACTGAGACCTTTCAAAGTTTTGGCCGAAGTGAGGGGGCATGGGGGCATCATTTGAGCTCCCCGCCTCAGATGCCAAAATGTTGTGGGCTGGCCCTGACTTTAATAGGGTTCAAAAAAGAGCTAGATAGATTCATGGAGGTTAGGTCCATCAATGGCTATTAGCCAGCATGGGTAGGAATGATGTCCCTAGCCTCTGTCAGAGTCTGGAAATGGGTGACAGGAAAGGGATCATGTGATGATTACCTCCCTCTGGGGCATGTGGTACTGGCTACTGTTGGCAGACAGGATCGGGGCCGGATTAATGGGGGGGCTAGCCAGGTAGCTGCCTGGGGCACCAACCTATGGGGGGGGGCGCCTGATGGCAGCTGTAAGGGGCGCCATGCGCCCGGCCGCGCGGCCCCCCTTAGAGGTGCAATCAGGTGCCGCACACCCAATCGCAGCTGTAAGGTGCGCAGCGCACCAGGGGGCGGGCTGCACATGTGCCATGCGCCCAGGGGCGGAGCCACGAATGTGTCACACGCCTGCTGCCCGGGGTGCAGAAGTGGCTCGAGCCGGCCCTGGACAGGATACTGGGCTAGATGGACCTTTGGTCTGACCCAGTATAGCCATTCTTATGATGCTCACATCCACCTGCACTGTGGATTTTGGTGGCCTAGCTCAGAGATTCTGGATCTTGGTCTTCTGACAGGAGATGTTGAACCCCAAACTGTGGGAATATCTTGGAGACCTTGGAGGGTGGGGCTGAAGTTTTCTTATTTTTCCACACAGAAGGCAGCAGTGACATCATGGAGTCTTGGTTGGTGAACACTTTTTGACCACGGACCTCTGGTAAGTTCGTGCTTTTTGAGTTCATGCTGCTTAATTACATGTTCTTTGCCATATATATGCTAGAAGTGTGTGAAGGGATAGAAATGTACAAGACTAGGCTAGGTGTCCAATCTCCAGTTTTTGGTGAAAATTGAAACACAGAAGTCATTAAGTACCTACGCCATTTCCATATCATATCATATATATATATGTATATGATATGATATGTATATATATATACTATATATATATATAGTAGCCCAATGTCTGAGAATCTGTAATGCTGAAATGCTGGCTGTTCCCTCTGGGCAGCACTGTTGCCTGAAATGCTTGCTGTTCCCTCTGGGTGGTGCTGTTGCTGAAATGCTGGCTGTTCCCTCTGGGTGGCCCATGCTGCATGGGGAGTGCGGGGCCCAAACGGCCGCTTGCTCCCCCACGGCGGCCTGGCTAAGCGGCACAGAAGTCAGCCGAGCGCTACTGTGGGAGGGGAAGGGGGGCGGGGTGGTGACATACATGCCCAGGGGGCGGGGCCTGGCCTTTACATCACCGCCCCGCCCCCCTTCGCCTCCCACCATGGCACTCAGCTGACTTCTGCGCCACTCAGCCGGGCCACCACGGGGAAGCCCAAATGGCCGCTTGCTCCCCCACGGCGGCCCGGCTGAGCAGCACAGAAGTCAGCCGAGCACCACGGCGGGAGGTGAAGGGGGGCGGGGTGGTGATGTGTGGCATGACAGCAGCTCCAGGCCCCGCCCCCTGGCCATGAACATCACTGCCCCCCTTTGCCTCCCGCTGTGGTGCTCGGCTGACTTCTGCACCGCTCAGCCAGGTCGCTGCATGGGAGTAAGTGGCGCAAGCGACTGTTTGGGCTTCGTACTCCACATGCAGCACGGAGAGTGCGGAGCCCAAACAGCCATTTGGGCTCTGCAGTCCCCCGACTGAAAGGCAGGAGGGGGAGGAGAAGAGGGAGAGAGAGGCAGGAGGCGGAGGAGAGTTGGGGGGGGGGAGGCAGTAGGAGGAGGAAGGCGAGACACACACGGAGCGAGAGACCAGAGGCTCAGGAGAGAAAACCGACATGGAGGAGAGACCTGAAAATCCCGTCTTATGACAGGCTAATTGGCTAGTTTTTCTATAATTGCTTATCCCTCTTCATTGAGGGACAGGCCCACCCCATGCTTGGTCTCATGGATCACACACAGCTGTGATTGCCCCAGTTCTTCACCCCACATACTAATAAGATCCAAAAGCTCTGTGTTATTCTAAGCAGGAGAGCATTTTGAGTGATAGCCACCCCAATTTCTGAGACACTATGAGGAGCAATACACAATGAACCAGACACCAGGAAATGGATTTTTAAAGTTTCTGGGGTTTGCAGGTGGGAGGGGCAATTTACCTGTTTTTGTGGCTGCTGGCCAGAGTGGCTAATCAGGCATTATGGGAAACATGCTAGAGATCAATAAACTCAACAAAAACCCTACTATAATACACACTACATGATGGTTGGCAAGGGAGGGGAAGTGACCAAAGTCTTGTGCAAAGGTGGAAGTTTTTTGTCAAAACTTGTTGTGCATTGCAATGTGGGTGATCTGGTTTTGGTGACAAAACTTGCAAGTTTAGACAAGGCCTTAGACCAGCCCTCACAATTGTCTTGGAGTCTGCAAGAATTAGGCTCGTCTTTAATTAAAGATTGTCATTTAATGAAACCTTCAGGAATATATCCTACCAAAATTGGCAACCCTAGCCTCTGGGTTGGGGACTGTGTCATTCCTAGTGTTTGTACACTATTTGGCACAGTGCTGCCTCGATCCTGATTAGGACATTTAAGAGTATATGTAACCAGCTCAGCAGAAAGCTTTTTAGCCAGGGTTGATGGACTGTGGGTTATGAAGCTCATGGCAGCGCCCTAAAAATAGCTGTGTAGATACTGCTTTGAAGTTGCCATTTCGGCTGGAGTTTGGGCCGTGAAGCTTAGGGGCGTAAAAGTTTTTGCATTGAAATACTGGGATATAATTCAGTGACATAAAGGATATTGACACAGTGCCTCCTGCAGCTTTGTCAGTATGCATACCTGCGTATTTGGAAATGTTTTACATTTTGCTTGTGCCTCAGGAATTCAGTGCGATGAGTGTGGAAGGAAGGGTGTTTTTTAAATTGTTGGTCATGTTTAAAGTCAGAGCTTGCTATTTTTTATGATCTCACGTGAAGTCTTCCCAAAGCTGGGCTAAAGTTAGGCACCTCCAATTACGTAGCTGAATTTTCAGAGGTATTTAAAACATGCAACTTCTAGTTAAGTTTCTAGAAAGCTGTAATATTTTTGTCTAATCCAAGTTATTCGTTATAATTCAGGGTCAACAGGGTGGCCTGTGATGTGCAGGGAGGTCAGATTGGATGATCTGGTAAGCCCCTTCTGCCATAAACTCTGTGGATAAATTTAAGTCCACTCTAGCACTTTTGTCAGGCAGGTGTGTGGAAAAAACCAAACACTTTTCACTGACAAAGGTGCCAGTGCAGACAACACTCTGTCTTCTCCTCCTGACATAGTTACTACCGTTCATTGGGGCAGGTTTAATTATGCCAGTCGGGAGAGCACTTTCCCATCAGCATAGAGCAGTTAGTTACACACAGAGATATCCTTAGAATTTATGGGGTCCTGTCAAGTACTATTAAACAAGTAGCCCTAGACTATCCTTGAAGACAGCGTTGGGGATGGGGGAAACTTTTTTTTTTTTTTTTTTTAGAAACTTGACTTTATAATCTTTAGTCACACACTAATGAAATAGTTTTAAAGCGAATTTTAAACTAAGGTCCTGTAGACTAACACCATAAATTCAGAAACAGACAGTATATACACTTGGTGTTGGCAAATGCCTGTTAAATGGCTTCATTACCACCTGAATGGCTCTTCCATAGGTTCAGTGCTCTGCAAGAAGGTAGGGCTTTTTCACTTTTAAATTAATTAAATCCTCTCTGGAGGAAGCAGAACCCCAGAGCCACATACGTAGGTGGATGGACATTAGGACCCAGCAGTGCCCCAAATTTTCAGGTGCTCTATGCAGCTGCACCTCCTTTGTGTGGGTAAGGACAGCCCTGGTTCCATAGGAGATCTTCACAGCTGTAGCAGTAAGCTCTGCCACTACAAGGTCTCTAACAGGCATAGCGTAAGGCAATGACCACTCCAATTTAAGTGCCCAAATAAGGCACCCTAGTTTGAAAATGTTGGCCTCAGCCTAATAGCATAAAAGGCTAAAATAAGTAACAGCTAAACACCAGACTCATGGGCAGTGTTCATTTGTCATGTAAACGACAAATGTAAACATTTACAATTGATCCTGCATGCTGCTTTATGGGTGTTATATTGAAATCATTAACTCTCTCACCCTTTGTTTAATACATTAGTTTCCAACTAAATCTTAGGACAGATTCATTTTAACACTATTAATGTGAATTTATACCAAGGATGAATGTGGCTCCCTGGCTTTAGAAATTAACTTATTTAAATTGTCTAGAGGCAAGAGAAAAAGTATCATCCTAATTTTCTGTAGATTGGAGGAAACACCTTTCTTTTCGGTTAAACTCTCTCTTGCCCCATGCCAGCTCCTGCCCAGCTTGCTAGCATTAGCTAAGAACTGACTAACTCATAGGTGGAGAGCATGTACATAAGTTTTGATCAAAACTGACCTCCTCAGAATGTGTTTAGTTGTTAGAATCTGTGAAATATTTGAGATTCATGCAAGCAGCAACTTACTTGTAATAGCTGCGTTCCATGCTTTAAGGAAATATGTAGCTTGGTTTTATAACCTTCAAAATGTTTGTTCTCAACTTGTGAACTCAGGCATGGGAAATTTCTCCTTACACCTGCCCACCCAAAAGGTGTCTTCAAATCAAAGGGCCCATGCAGGAACACTGTAACACAAAAGAGTGATTAATGGCCCTGTCACCACAGCTGGAAAATGCTATGTACAAGGAAACTCAAATAAGACAGTCACAGCAAAACTTCACATAGTTTTGACTGTTTGACCTCTGGAAAGGTCAGAAACTCTCAACTGAAGCTGGAGATCCACGAGTGCTGCCTCTTGGTCAGCTCTGACAGACATTTTGAACTGACATCTCAGGCACTCACAGGAGTGAACCTATTGTGAGTGTGTTTGCTTGTTATAATCTGCAAATAACTCATTCCTTTTCCTTAGTGAAAAAACTTTTTAAGTAGTGTACAGGTGCAAGGTAAGAGTACCAATGAATCTGGGGAGTACAGATCAGTGTTCACATTGCACTCTCCATCAGTAATGAGCCTGGGCCAGGGAGGATAATGATCTACCCAGCACGCCAAATGTGGAGCTGAATCTTGGATAGCTGTCACTCTCATGACTTCTGTTTTCCTTAAAGCCGCAGCAGCACCCAGAGGCAAGTGGTTATGTGATGACTTCAGCCTTCGTTCTTGAAGAAAATAAATTTTAGTCCTGGTGGCTGATGACAAAGCTTCAAAACGTGACACCTGTGCACTCTAAAGAGACTCACAAAGCAGAAGGTAAATAAAAATAACACTCAGTCTATTGTATTTACAGATCTGTGATTTTTCAGCATCTGAGGCTGGCCATATTAAAAGACTGATTACAGTGAGCTGGGAATTCACATTTGGTAGAATCTAATATAGACTACCCCAGCAGTTTGGGGTGTCTGCCCTGTTTTTGTCAGTCAGTCAGTCCTGAGCTGGGGCACTCCAAGAGCCACTCAAGACAGTAGGACACTTGCTGCACAAGAAAAATATAAAAAAGGAATGACCAGAGCATGTTTTTGATTACTACAAAGCATAAAGCTGGAAGCAGAATCTTCTATTCTCTTTCACTATTTTAGGAGCTGCAGTATAGAACATGAGTGAGGTCTTACAGCCAGATTTCAAGGGGAAAAAACGCAGGGTAGACAACTGTGCAAGCAAACTTCTTCCCTGAAGAAAAAGAATTGTTCTCATTTATATATGTGAGGAAAGTTTAATTAACATTAAGGGAAGAAAATGGCTAAAAAAAGATAGCAATAAACACTGTGTACTGACATCTCCAATTTGGGTCTAATTTGGTGCTTTGGATACAGTAAGGCATATAAGGTCAAACCAGGTTATATCTAACTAATCATTTGTTCTGTCAGCCAAACCACCACCTTCTGAAGCAACACTGACTATACAAAGTCAAGTGAGGCACGATTTCATACCTGACCCTGATTTACTCTTCCAGGAAAAAGTCTGCTTGGTATAATGGTAAATCACCTTCTTCTGCAGGAACAGAGGCCTGGAAGAATACATTAAAATGCCGTATCATTTTCAGGCAGGCTCTGAGGAAACCCAGGGGGAATTTAATGTTACCGCTCTGCTCTCAGGTGTCTACACTTCACAGATTTTACCGAGATGGCTGGATCACTACAGCTCTATCACTAAAAGACATGCAGTGGAGTCACTGTTTGTCAGCTCTTTTGCAGACAAAATAATTCCATCACCAAGAAATAGCATTAGCTTTGTCAGCAGGAGAGTGTTCCTGCTGACAGAGCGCTGTTCATACAGAGTGCTGTTCACAGTGGTTGTCAGCAAAACTTTTGTCTTTTGGGGGATGTGCGGGCGTGTGATTTTAACACTTCTGAAAGAAAAATTTTATTATTCAGTAATTCCTCCCACTCTTGAATACAACTTCTTCTCCATGGAGCACAAACACCACCTCCTCCAGTTGATAAAAAACACCCAAAAGAAAATCCAGACTGTATGTAAAACGAAGAGTGGAAGTTCATTTTGTGTGCCCATATTACACCTTTAACACTGACTCCTTACAGGTGGTGTAAAGTTACCCCCAGGCACAGATTTTTATAGTTAAAAATAGTTGTTCTTTGTACTCCAAGCACAGCAACAAAAGACACCAGTAAGTGGTCAGTTTTTCATTAAATTCTTGAGTAAAGTTCTATGAAACATGTATACCATTTGCAAGATAGAACACATTTAAATATTTATATTAGTTTGAATGCTATTTCTCATCACTTGAAAATAATCTGCAAAAAATGCTTGGAGAAATCTTTCTGTAAGCTAAATCAGGATCAGTAAGACTTTCGTTTACTAGAACCTTGGCATCTCGTTTTCAAGGACAGGGAGTTCAGGCCCTAAAGGAGTTGTCTTTTAATTAAAACTTGTATTAGTCTCTTGCCAGTGCAATTAAAGTCAATTTCTGATATGGAAAAAAACCCTTAACATTTCATGACTGAAGCGTTTAAAGAAAAGTTTCAGCCTCATGAAGTGGCAATGGCTTTAGTTCACCCTTGCTCATACAGTGAGAAGAGAGAGACTGAATCATCACACAGATATTCACCCCCAGGTGAGAGGGTTGGTTTGGTGTTAAAATAAAAGACTTACCAAAGTTCAAGAGAAACTGAGACCAATGCCATGTTCCTCTTGCACTTAAGAATGTGATGAAAGCTGAAAATTCAGTTGCTGCTCATTTAGAGATAGTCAACTATGTTGCTCAAAATACATCTCTTACAGAGCCAAATATCAGCGTATGGCCGGATCACTGACTTGCAGCATCCTGCATCTCTCTTCCCCCTCCAAATTTCTAAGGAACATAAGTTTGTTTTAAATATTATTGATTCTGTGATTTTATGACCTGAAACACCTGTTTCCATTTTTACCTCCTAAAAATTAACAGGTTTTATATTTGTTCAATAGAGATAGACCTTGCCCTATGAGAAATGGAAAAAAAAAACCCCACAGCTCTAAGACAAAAAGTATGTTGAAGGTTAGTTAAAAGTGCTTCAGGGATGTACCACAAAACTGTCAAGGAAATGCCACCTTAAGGATAACAGAAAAACAAAAACCAATCACTTCTTGCCCATTAGACTATTACAATCACATGGCAGACTGAAGAAAAAGAGGTTATTACATACTTTACTTCTCATTAGTAAATTTCAAAAGCATGTTACAAGGGTGGTTATTAGCTATTTTACACATGGGGAAACTAGCAGAGGTGAAAAGACTTGCCCAGGACAACTCAGCAGGCCAGCAGCAAAGCCAGGAATAAAACTGAGGTCGAGTCCATTCCAGTGCTCAAGCCATTAAGCTCCAACACAGCTTACCACAAACTTTTGAAGTGCTTTGAGTTCTTTACCGAACCAGAAACATAGACAAGCATGTACAAGACAAACTATTTACTCCAAAAAGTTTGGAAGAAAAAGATGCTGCAGCAAGATGTGGCATGTTACATTTCAAAAATTTAGGTGTGGTGTGATTTTTTAAAAAATAGTCATTGGTAGTTTTTCTTCCAGCCTTAATGTGCTAGACAAAGCCTCCATACAGCGTTAAGCTTAGTGGCAACGTTTAAAAACTTCTGTATCATAAGTGGTTTAGATAAAACATGTCACTTACTTTCTGATGTTTGCATGCACAAAAGTGGTAACACCTTTATCTTAAGACTGTAGCGAAGAGGAACATTGCACCAGTTTGAGTGGGACTTTTCAGAAAGCAGCTTGTAATATGCACTAAGGCCAAGAATATTTTCCCAAGCAGAGCTATCAGCAATAAATCACAGTAATTAAGTTTAGTTTCAATGTCTCCTACTCCCAAACAAGCCACACTGTTCAAACACAAACACTATTTGACACTTTCTTGCATTCTAATGAGATAAATTCACCAGTATTCCTTAGCCTCTGAGATACCAACTGTTGATTACACAGCAATGGTAGAGAAAAGGAAAGCATCTGGATGTATTTAACCTAATCTTTGTATCATTTCACTCCCAGGAGTATCACATTTACAGCTGGCAATACAACTTAAATTCACACTACTGGACCTGTTCAGGACAAAACATGGGCCAACCATGTGCAGATAGCAGAAATAGAGATGGGCAAAGTGGCTTCACCCAGCAAGAGTTTTCCTGCTAAGCTAACAACACTTGTGTTGTGGCCTCATTTTCTCATCTTCCAACCCAGTAACTCCACAGGGTAGGCTAAGACTTCCTAGCAAGATCAGATAAACTGATTACATCTAGTTTATGTTTCAGGGAAGGAGAACAACTGGCAACCATCTCTCTAAAAGAGCAGTCTTCACCCCTCATGAGTGAAAGTGAAGGAAAGAAAGTGGTAGGCTTGTTGGCTAGCCAACTGCTTCATCTGCAAGCAGGACCTTTATGGAAGAAGGAATAAACAGAGCAAAGAAGGGTGAGCTACAATCAGAGATGGTAATGCACAGTAACCAGAATTGCCATTTCACCTAGACTTGAGCCCTAAAAATCAGCAAATGGAGTAGATACATAGCAGTTATGGGTAGCATGACTATATGTGCATACACACAGATTATCCATATTGACAAAAGTTTGTAAACTGAAAACCTCAATTTACCATGTGAATGGAAGGTACTTCCTATTAATGAATATGTTGGACAGGCTTAATGAACAAGCTTTGATCTATTAATCTGGCATAGCATTCCAAGGATCAGTGTAGTTTCAGGGCCACTATTTAGGTACTTTTGCCTTTCCAAAATGGTTTTGATTACACAGAAACAGCAGGTTCAGGACAATAGTTAAGTTTAGAGGTTAGGCCTAAATGAGGCTCTCTTTTTAAAAGGCCAGTCCTATCTAGCATGGAAAACGTCAGCAGCACTTTGATTAATTTTAAAGTGAACTATTCAAGAGTACTTAATTGCCAGCAAAAATGGTTAGTGTCTTACAAAGAACAAAGGCCACTTTCCCCCAGCTTACCAGTGGTTGAAGAGTTGTATCATCTTTTATTTTGATTAGAAAAAAAAAATTAATGGCTCTACGGACCCCTCAGAAAATAGCAATCTGATACACAATATACACTGTGCATACCTACACATAAATAAGTTAAGCAAAACAACTAATTTACATTTCAGTAAAATGAAAGTTTAATGTTTTGCAGATTCTTAGCTCAAATATCCATTCAGATAGACACCCATAAAAAAACCCCACCTTGTATTAAACTGACTGACATCCAGGCCTCCAATATTTCAGGCAAAGATGCAATAAAAGTGATCAAGTGGTTAAGTTACAGGTTTGTTACATCACACTATCATAACTGAACAACAGATAAACATTCAATATTTCAAGTGTACCATAAAAAAAACCACTAGTAAGTGCCCTAGTTTTGTACCATACAAATTATTTTAGTTCAATTCACGTATTCCTTGGCAACATATTTGCTAATTAATTTACATAAATTTTAAGAGTACCGACAGACTATGAATATCCTGAAACACGGCATCAAGAATAATCTCCTACCCCACAGAGAAACTTGTTTTAGCTCAATAAAATCAGTGGAATATGATAGGTTGAGGGTTGAAATTAAAAAAAAAAAAAAAAAGTCTTTTAGTCCCATAGCACAAGCAGAAATTTGATTAGCTAGCCATTTGGAGTAACTACAGCAAAACCTAGCTACCTTTGTACTTTAATTCACCATAGTTTATGCTTTCACAACTCAGATTTTTTAGTGCTGTGGGCGGTCTATACTACTAAGGCTTACTTTTTTAGACATATTACAGATATTTACTAGTGTGGTGTGCAGTATCAAATTAAAACTAAACTGTGAATTATATTGTGATGCACATTTACCAATTGCAAATTCCAATAATTTTTACTGTTTTTTCCAGTTGTGAAGTAATGAAGATTTTTTTTTTGCAAGTATTACTAAGAAATTGTAATTGATAACTTAGAACACAATTTGAAGAGTACAGTAGTCCTATTTCCAACTATTTGTTCAAACTATTTCCCCCATCACCAACTGAGTACAAAAATCAAGATTCTTTATTTTTGTACAATTCTTTCAGATTTACACTTGAAAAGCTTAACACCTGACTCAGTCAAAATGAAAGATACACAAGGATTCATAATTGCTACACTAATGGTTAATAGAGTCAAAATCTGGAAACAGGTAGCAGAAGCATGAAATGTGTGCCAACTTAAAAATATAGTACTCAAGGAGCCTCAAGCTAGAAGCCCGTAGAAGTGATAAGCCTTTGTTTGCTTTACAGATAATCTAGTATAAAGATTTTATTTCTGCACTGCAGAATGTTTAAGGTGCAAGTACCTAGTTCTCAAGTGTGCTCCCCACCTTTGAAACACCCAATTCTTGTTGCACCAAATCATATGCCAGCAGAAAGTGCTGAGGGAAGCTTGTTAGCCCAGCCCCATATACAGATGAATGAAAGTGCTTTTTAGGACTGAATATACCCATGTGTGTAGTATACCACCAAAACTGTAGACACATGGAATTTTATATTATATCTTATAAAATTACAAAATTAACACCTCCCCATGATTTTTAGTGTTTTTGCACAAAAACAATGACCTAAACCTAAATAATGAGTAAAACTGATTAAACTGCTCACCAAGGTCAGTTTTTCTAGTAATAATTTGGCATAGGATTAATTGTTTACTTATGTGACTATCATACATAGGTCAGTCATACAAAAATTGAAAATTCTGTGGGAAAGTCCTCTCCCCCATGTTGGAGCCATCAATATAAGAAAGCTGTCAACACAAGAGAAAGCACAGATCCCTCAGAAGCAGCTCTCCCAATATACAGATGCCTAGCCCTTGCAGCATGCATTTAACTGGTGCTTCAGATTTAGATTTTATGCATTTCTAAAGTCACATACTTTTGGGTAAGATTTTATAAATATGTACACACATTACGAGAAAGGTTAACTTAAAATACTGCTAATGAAAATGTTTGACATTTATGCACATTTTTTCAGTAGCCAGCTGCATTCTAGATGTAGGACCAGCCCAATGCCTCTCTTTTTGAGGAAAGGATATTACTTATTACTTTGAGTTTCCAGGAGTATCTTTCTAAAGAGAGGAAGGATTTTGAAGTTTCAAGATTCAGAGATTTTTTAGGTGAAATGTGTATTTTTACTCAATCCCCAGAACAAACTGGGACAGAGGTGGCCTTAGAAAAGAGTTTCTGGGTGCATTTGTGTATCTACGACTCTGCAGAAGCTGGAAGATATATAGAACACAATTAAAAATGCATTGAACAGCACCACTGAATTTTCAATATCTCATTAGTTGTATGAAGATATCATGCTACACCGTCTATACTTTAAGGACGAGTTCTCTTCTTGGATGAGATGTATAGTATAGTTACCTCGTTTTGAATAAAGAGACTGTATCAACAGTAAATGTGTTGCTATTAATCCAGTTAGGGTTAGCAAGATAAACCAAACATTAATAACTCAAATGGTATTAGACATAGTATTTGAGAATTCACAGTGATTATAAAAGTAGAATTGCTTTGATACAGAACTTAATTAGCAGTTATTCAATGTATAAAAATTAAAGACCTTCCACCACGCTACTGTATTCAGCATTAGCATTCCACCTCTTAAGAGTTCAGTAGTACCTCAATTAAGCAAAGACTTACATCATGCTTAACTATATCCTTTGTAAGACATCCCATTGACTTGAGAATTTGAATTATATGATTTGAATAGGTAAAGTTAAGACTGATCTTAAGTCTGAGGATTATAGCCCAAACATCTACAAAAAATCCTGACAGCAGAGCACTTTTGACCTTTTGTACCTAATGCTACTTTGTCACATAGTATTGCCTTTAGGAAGAAAAAGACTTTAAAAATACATGAAGGTATTCAAGAAATCCTGAAATAGCTGTCCATAAAGAGCAGTATGTAGTACCGGTTGATAATCTAGTAGTAAAATGTAAAGTTTTGGATTCTCTCCCCACCCTTGTTTCCCTCCAACACACTTTAAAACCAAAATAAGTATGTACTATGTTTCCAGACCCTGATGTCTAGCTTCTAAAAAAGAGGCCCACCAATTTTACATACCCAGCACTTCTTTACAGACCTACTACCCCAGCTGTACTTGCAAGGAAACAGCTCTTAAGTATGGGAAGCCTCCATTGTTTGGCTTGAAGCAGCCATTTCCTGGAAACTGCTAAATCCCAAGAGCCCTGCAGATGTTTACTGTACACTTAATGAAATTCAGAAGTAACAAGATATTTAGCTTTATCTCCTGAAGAATGCATAAGTCTGGATGAGGGGCTGCCATTCACATAGGCCTGCATGCACCTCCCCTTTTCTGCACTACATGCTCAATGGGTTCAGGAGCCTGTCACACCCCTAATTAGGTGCGCTGCCTGTCTCCCCACTTTATCCAAAGACATTGGATTTGGGTCTGAGTTTGAAGGATGTTTTCAGTGACTTGTCCTCCTGCTCTTCTTCCTCAGTCTCCGCACGGAGAGAGGAGGTGGTGTGAATGATCTGGGTGCGGAATCGGATTTTGTTGAGCCGTGGTTTCATCCTACCACTATTCGAGGCTTTCCTGCTCATCTCCTTACCCTTGCCAAAGGCTGCTGCCCCCTCACCTGAATCCGTCTCCTCACCAGGCCCATGGAGGTGGTGGGAGAGTTTGTAGGCAATGAGGTTGGAGGGGAGCACCTTGGAGAGTCTCCAGCGGCCACTCCCATTATTCGTGGCACCTTCACCCTCCTCTTGGAGGGCCCCCACCAGGCTCCGCATCTCTTCTGTGGTGCTTTGGCTCAGGTACTGGGAAGCCTTTCGCCCACTATAGTCCCTCACATCCACATCTGCATCATAGGCCCCCACAAGCAGCTTGACCACTTCCAGATGGCCATGCATGGCGGCTAGATGTAGTGCTGTGTACCCACTACTGGTGCGGGCATTGATATTGATGGGCAGCTGGTGCTTGTGAGCAAAGTTGACAAGCATGGCAAGCAGCTCCTGGCGCCCATGCTTGGCAGCCCAGTGCAGACAAGTGAAACCCGTGATGAAGTCCCTCTTGGAAAGCAGCCCTGGTTCGCAGCTGAGCAGTCCCTCCAAGCTCTCCCACCTGCCATCTGCAGCCGACAGCATCCAGGCGTGCTCCAGGGGATCCAGCGCCACCGAGCTGCCCCCGCCGCTCTCCTCCTCAGCAGAGGAAGAGGCCAGCGAGGCGCTGTCCGAGTCCCCGCCGCGGGCTCTGGGGGCCCCGGGGAAGAAGCTGCGTTTCAGCTGGGGGGAGCTGCCCATCATCAACCCACGGAAGTTCTTGCGGCTGGACCTGGGCGTTGCGCCTCCGCCCGAGCTGCCCGGGGAGCCGGAACCAGCCTCGACCCCCTCCTCTTCAGCAAGCCGGGCCGGGGGAGCCGCCTCCTCCCCGCCGCGCCCGGACTGCAGTCCCCGGGGCACGTTGCGCCGCGAGCTCCTCTTCCTGGCGCCGCCCGGGGGCACCTGGCCCAGCCGAGGCAAGTCGCTCCTACTCCCCGCCTGAGGGGGCGGCGGCGGGCGGCTGGGGGGGCCTGCCCCCTGGAGCTCCCCATCCTCCGGGCCCGGCTCTCCCGCAGCAGCGGGCGCGATCTCCTCCGACTGGCCCCCGCCGGCGCAAGGCGAGGAGTCCCGGCTCCGCTGTGCCGAGTCCACCACCGCCTCCTCCTCCTCACGGGTCACCGAGATGCTGGGCAGCGGCCCCGGCGCCGCCGGGGGATGGAGCGGGGCGGCGTCCGCGATGCTGGGCAGCGGCTCGGGCCCGGGCGCCGCGGGAGTCTCGAGGGGAGCAGCGGCCTCGCTGCCGCCGGGCTCGGGGGGCTGGTCGCCGGGCGGCGGCTCCGCTCTGTCCGCCTCGGGCACCCCGGCGGGCCGGTAGCGCCGCCGCAGCTGCACATACTTGGTGCCGGAGCCGGGATCCAGGCGCACGGTGGCCACGGCGTTGACCAGCTCCTTGAAGCGCTGGCGGGCCCGGGCGCGGCGCTCGGGCTCGGGGGGGCTCAGCCAGCCCCGGAAATGCTCCAGCAGCTCCGCGTTGGGCACCCGCCCGCCCCGCGCCGCCAGGAACCGCAGCACCGACTCCGGGCTCAGCCCCGGCTCCTCGGCCATCGCGCCCGGCGCTGCTCAGCGCAGCCCCATCGCTGCGGCCGCCCCCAGCGGCGGCTCCGGGCGCTCCCCGCCCCCCCCCTCGCTACTGAGGCAGCAGCTCCCGGCGTTAGCGCCGCGCGGCGGCTCAATCAGGGCGGCGGCGCGCGTCCCATCCTGCAGGCGGGGGGGGGGGGGGTCAGCGACCGTCAGCTGCCCGCTCACGTCAAGTCCGAACCTCCCGCGTGCCGCGCTCGCTCCGGGGCCGGGGTGCGAAGCGATTCCATCGCGGCGGGGGGGGGAGAGAGAAGACGCCCCCCCCCCTCCAAGAGACCCCGCCCCTCGGCGCAACGCCCCTCCCCACCCGTGTGCCTGGCCCCGCCCCCTCCCTGGCGACCCCGCCCCGCTCGCGGACCCTCTGGCTGCCAGTTACATTCCAACCGCCCTGCGCTTCCCGCGCGGCGCCTCCCTCCCCAGCCCCCGCGTCATGGCTTCCTCCGAGGTCGCTCGGCAGCTGGTGAGTCCCGCCCGGGAAACTTTTTCTCGCCTCTCTCCCCCTCCGACCGCTCCCTAAAAACTTCCTCTGCCGGCGGGCCGCGCAGACCCCCGGGGCGCAGCGCCTCGCACGGGCGGGCGGGAGAGACGTGACGGCCCCGGCCGCTCCCTCGGTCACCGCCCGCCGCAGCCCCCCTGCTCCCAGCCCGCTTGGGAAAGGCCCCCGAGGCAGCCTGGGGTGGGGCGGGCGCGCTAGGCGCGGCGGGAGGGCGCGCCCCTGCCCTGAGGCTGCGGGTACCAGTGCGGAGGAAGGGGGGGGGGGGCAGTCAGCCTCTTGCCGTCTGTGGTGGGTTTCATCCCGGCTCTCCAAGCCCCGTACCCGCAACTGGGGGAGATAGAGGGCCACAAGGGGGAGGGGTGACTCCTATTGAAATCAGTGTTTTGGTTTCAAAAGTCTGGGAATATTATACTCAGGGCTGTGACCTCAGCCCTGTCAGTCCAGTTATGAGCTAATCAGAGGACGGCAGCATTCATTTTCATGAATTGATTCATTAGCTTAACTTTTATTCCTTCTGAATGCTTCCTTTTCCTTTCCCCTTAACTCCTTTCGTCTGAAGAAGTGGGTTGTGCCCACGAAAACTCATGATTTCATCTACATTTGTGTGAGTCTCTAAGGTGCTGCAAGACTATTAGGTTTTTTTTTATCCTTTTCCTATGTCTCTACATTGAGGTGGAGCTTTGAATTAGTCATTAGCAAGTAGAGATGAGAAAACAAAATCTTATCACCATTGACTGGAATAAAACCAGGAGTTTGATTTTTAACTATACTTGCAACAAGGAGGAGTCCTGTGGCACCTTAAAGACTAGTAGGTCTGTAAGGTGCCACAGGGCTCCTCCTTGTTTTTGCAGATAGAGAATAACACAGTTACCCTTCTGAGACTTATGCTTATAGCATCTTTCAATAGTAACTGCTTTTGCATTTGTCCATGTGGTATGGAAGAATGCTCACAGTAGGGTAATACTATGAATATTTGTTAAAATATTTAATTACTTCAGAAGTATTCAAGTGGCCGCCTTGAAAACTGTCCAATTTGGGAACCATCCAGACATAGGAACCAATCTCATGTAATTCAGATTATGATGTATGATTAGTAAAAATCCAGTTATGGATAGCAGTAATCTAATGGTTATGAACTGTAGCTCACCAACAATGCACAGATATATGTTTGAATAAAAAAATTACTTTAATAATTTCTGATAATAAACACATTTGTTAATTTACCCTCAGTTTATAAAGTTATGAACAGAAATAAGGTGTTGTGCCCTAATCCTGTACTGAACCCTGTGTAGAAGGCCCATATGCCTGCTTTCAGTTTGCAACTGTCAACTTTCTAAAATTATTACTTGAAGATCCAATTCTGAGGCTTTGTCTTGATCGGAATGTCTGTGAGGTACTGCATTTTTTTTAATCTAACAGTTTTGCCTATGTTTTTGCATGCTTCAAGGAAAATGATGCCCCTTATCCTGGCAAATCCTATCAACTTTCCACTTCTTCCTTGTTCTTCAGATACATAGTTCCAATGCAAACCGTGGCCTGAATTAATTCTTATTTTTGATGTAGTGAATAATTTGATTAGTTTATGACACAAAGACAAATCTTCTGTACTGTTCCTCTCTGGTGTTGCACTGTTCAGGTTGTACCTCCCTTAACTGGACTCCCTGGTCCAGCAACGTTCTTGGACCACAGAGCTGAGGAACAGGGAGATCTGACAGTGGGACAGGAGTGCCGTAGGGGACACCGGCAACTCAGCCAGGAGCCCAGTGTCAGGCGGTGGGGGGTGGGGGAGAATAGGCAGCACAGCGTGAGTTCTGGGCCCAGCAGCGGTTGTGGAGATCTGGTCCCAGCTGTGGACCTCCGGCCCCAGCCCCTCTTTGGCTCCAGTGGCTGGGGAGCTCTGGCCCCAGTTGCGGAGCTCCAGCTGTGGTACTCCAGCCCCAGCAGCAGTGGCGCTGGTGTCATTTAGAGAGCCCTGGGGGGCTGGGACAGCAGTGGGGGAAGGCTGTCGCCCTAATCCGGACGCAGCACGGGCCAGGAGGGGAGGCACCTCCCCTGGTCTGGCAAATCTCCTCATTTGGGACCAGTCAGGTCTAGGGATGTGAATAGTTAAGCAATTAGGGCTGGAGTTGCTCCCTGCCCACTGCGGGAAGGGAGCTGCTCCAGCCCTGCAGTGCCCACAAGAACAGCACTTGTCTGCAGTGGTGGGAGAGGGGGCACTCCAGCTCGGACACTGCTTCCCCACTCATCTCCTTTTGATTGGTTAACTGACTAAACATAAATGTTTAACCAGTTAACCAATTAAACAGGATTTTACATCTTTAGTCAGGTCCCGAGGGTGCTGGATCAACAAGGTCCAACCTGTACAAAAGTGGCCTCAATAACCAGCTGGGGATTTGTCTTGTGTAGGGGAATCCCCGAGTGGAGTTTAGTTGTCATTTGTGCTTTCCTGTCACATGAGGTATTTTGAAAGGTGTGTCGCGAAAGTGCTGGACACTGATGATCCTTGATTGTTGGACAGTCTCTGCGGCCATTGAAGTGACATAAGTTAGAGCAGCCTTGTGGAGAATTGTATCCTGATTAGTCCCAGTCAGAGAAGTGCAAAGTCTCTTTTTCTTCACTTTCCAGACTTGCCCCTAGATCCAGTGCTAAACACTGCTTCATTTTTCAAAAAGAAGTAACCAGTAGTGGGCAGCGTGCTCGCTGTATGCAGCTCACTGGGGCTCCAGCTGCAGCTCGTAGACCCCCTGGCTGCTCCCCTTCTCCACACCCCTTCTGCTCACGGGGCACCGGATCCCCAAACTTCCTCTCCTCCTTCCTCATTCCCAGCACTTTCAGAGGAGAGGCTCCATCTTGCTCCTCCCCTTCCCTCCCAGAGCTGGAATGCTGCAAATCAGCTGTTCATGGTGTTCCAGCTCTGGGAGGGAATGGGAGCAGTGGGGACAGAGTGGAAATCAGGCAATGTTCAGGCTCTGAAAGTGTTGGGAGGGAGGGGAAGGAGCAGATAAGCGCTGGGCTCTGGTGCCTCAGTGTGCGAGAAGTGTGTGGGGAAGAGGGGGTAGACGAGGTGCCATTGGGCCACAGATAGAACCCCAGTGGGCCATGGTCTGCTGCCATCCACTGAGATAAAGGAGAGCTACTCATGTGGTCCACCCACCATTCCTGGTTGCCCATCCCTGGAAGTAACCCATTGCATTCCATTTTGTAAATATTTAATTATGCATTAAATAAGATTTCTAGCCTTTATATCATTTAGTACAATTTATTAGCTTTATATTGTATTCTGTATACAGCATTCTGTATATAAAGAATTATAGAGGAAGTAATGTAAGCTTGAGGACCAAAACTTCACAGACTGGACTCATGACTCTTATATAAATAGAAAGGAAAAACTGCTAAAGATTAGCATAAAAGAAGAGTTGAAATTTAAAAGGTAAATATGCCACAGAGTATTTTTGTGGGTTAACTATGTAAGAGGAGATCTGAAAAAAGCACTATCAGCAAAATTAAATGTGAGGGGGATTTAGAGTTCATCAATAGGCTTACAGATTTAGAGAAGCAAGACAATTCTAGATAGGGCAGGACAAACAAACAACATTACACTAGAAAATAGCAGGGAGTGGACCATTGGGAGCATTGAGAGGGGCCACATTCATGGGTAGATTGGATTGTAGATATTATAGGTGGAGGGAAGTGGAGAAAAATTTTCTAATTTCTCAAATTAACAAATACTAGTGTTAAAGTGCTCTAGAGTTAGACCATTTTTATTGGATGGGGTTGGCATTCAATCTTCACAGAAGAACACGCACGAAATCTCCAGGATAATTTAATACAGCTTCAGCAAAGGAATTATATAAATTACAAATATATAATATGAATAGAAATTAAGACTTTTTGATGGAAGCATTTAAAGTACTGCAGCTATTCATTGTTTACTTTTTTCATTGCCACTTCACATTGTTTTCAGTGAATGTTTTCAGAGAACCATCCCTAATGATTCAAAGATTTTTCTTGAGTGGTAATAGTTAATTTAGATCCCATGATATTATAGCAAGGGTAGGCAGTAAGATAGCAGCAGTTTGACACAGTTAGCCCCTGGCATGCTGCTCCACTTTATTTACTTGCCCCTCTGCAGCAATGGGCACTTGCAGCTGCTTTTGGCTGCATATTACTGTTTCTGGCCACTGGCTGCAGGAAGCTGCGTAAACTGAGACACCACTTCCCGCAGGTCCCATTGGCTAGGAATGGCAATCTGCTGCCAAAAGGAGCTGCAAGTGCCCATACCTGTCTGAAAATGGGTGTTGGGAGGGATTACATGAGGATTACCTGTTTTGTTTTGTCCCTCTGGGGCATCTGGTATTGGCCTGTGAGCTCGTTATTGCCCGCTGCTGTTTTATATGTATAGTTGGGATTATATTTTCTAATATGCATTCATTTCTATTAGTGATATTACAATGAGTGTAAAATGGCTAATCATGTAACCCTGAAAATTTCAGCGGTTACATGCGGGGCGGCAGGCAGCTCCCCGGGAGCTGGTGCTTTCCTGTCTCCTCGCTCCTGGGGAGCTGGCTGTTGCCCCCACACTGATATAGTGGCAGCAGCTTGGGGAGGCTGTTGGCTCCCTGGGAGCTGGACCGGGAGCCGTATGTAGCTTATGCTTATTGGTTACCCATTTAAACAGCTATACTTTTATATTCCTACTTTCCAGTTATCAACATTAGATTTCATTATGTTGCCTGATCACCCATTTTTGAGAGAACCTTCTGTGGATCTTCACAGTCTGCCTGGGACTTAACTATCTTGAGTAGTTTTGTATCATCTACAAAACTCCATTTCCAGATCATTTATAAATACTAGCATTACCTGTCCGGTTGTGACGGTAGACATATACCTGGCCGCCTCCCTCCCTGCTGTTCCCGGGGGGTGGGGAGGCTTGGGCGAGCTCGGGCTGCGCAGATGCCTGCCTTCCCACTGCTCTGGGGCTGGGGAGGCTGGAGCTTTGTGGCCTCCTTCCTCTCTGCTGCTCCCAAGGCCGGGGAGGCTTGGGCCGTAGAGCATCCTCCCTCGCCACTGCTCCCGGGGGTGGGGGGAGTTTGAGGCCATGTGTCCTCTTCGCTCCCTGCTGCTCTGGAGATGCCAGGTGCACGTGCTCTTCCCCTCCCTGTGGTGGGGGGATGTGCATACACTTGGCATGCTGCTGCTCCTCCTCCCCTCCCTGTGGGGGGGGGGCAGGGCTGGTGACTTACCTCCCCCTAGAAACTTCTCAAGTCTTCTCAAATGTTCTGTGTGACAGTTGGCATGACGGACACCTCTCCTTTTATAATAGTATATATAGTAGTTTAGGAGGGATGTAAAAATGCAGTTATAAATTTAAGCATGTAAACTGCTAAAAATCATAGTGGTTACATGAGCTGTGTTCTCTTGAGTATAAAGCTTAAAAAAACCTAAAAAAAAATACTGCAGAGACCACAGTGAAGCTGCTTTCCTGGGAGTAGGGATGTAAAGCAGTAGTCAACTATTCACATTCCCTCCTGCCCCTGCTGCCTTTGTATCAGAGGCAGCAAGTGGGGGGAGGGGATCAGGAGCAAGTGCTGGGGGGAGCTGGCTTAAAGCTGGTTCCCCTCAGCACCAACTCTGCAATACCCCCTTTCCCCCCCCCCCCCCCCAGGCCAGCTAGGGACCCCGGGCTGCACGTGGCATTTCAAAACAGCAGTGCTGTGTGGAGCTTGGGGTCAGATGGGGACTTCCCCCTGCACGTGGCATTGCCCAGGGTCTGACTCCAGGCAACGCTGCTGCTTTGAAGCAGCTCCTTCTCTTTCCCCCTGCCCTTGCTGCCTCTTTCTGATAGTCAGCAAGGGGGGGAAGTGACTAGTTGACTAGTCGATGGCATCCCTAATCTAGAATGATATAGTTAAAGCAATACAAATTTTGTGTTTAGAGGAGTTCAAAGAATGTTTACCATTAATAACAGCAGCAAAATTGAAACCAAAGAGCTAGCAGTTAGGCCTATATGGGGACAAGAAAATGGGAGGAAGAATATGTATTTGGTATTGCGGTTGGACCTGCCTAAAAATCCTTCTAAATATCAGCAAAGGAAAAGAAAATCTCTTCAGCTGTTTTTCAATTCTAAAGATACTTCTAACTAAATAATGTAAACTGTATTTATTCACATCTGACAACACAACAGAATTTTCTGATGCATTCTTGATCCATTGCTGGTTTTGCATCTTCAACAGCTGATGTGATATTTAAAGATTGCTCTGTGAGAAAGAAGAAGACCGGATGATCTTGTGGATAAGGAACGAGGCTGGAACAGAGAGATCCAGGTTCATTTCTTGGATCTTTGACTCTTTTTCTTGGAGTTTATACAAATCAATTAATCCCATTGTCATTTGTAAAATGAAGACTTCTCTACTGTACAAGGAAGTTGTGAAAATAAATCCATAAGTGCTTGATGCTTCAGATAACTTTATACATCACTGCAAATGTTTTATTAGTAAAATTTGTCCATATACTGGTTCTGAAATCTGTTTTACAAGTTACTCACTCTCATATTTGATATGTGAAATAAGATTTTGTATCTTGTGGTTTTATACTCTTAAGAATAATATGAAATTCTAAGTTCCATTTATAACTTGTGTAAAGTAATATAGTAAATATCTTGTACCCACACAGTTACATCCCCCGATTTGCTGCTGTTCTAAGAACTCATGCATCTGAGAAAATTTTGAAAATGATATAAATATCTCTGGGAGAAGTTGAGCCACTCAGTTTCCTGACCAAAACACTGATCTACAAGAAGCTGATTTGGCAAAAGTTCAAGGACCTAAGAAAATAAACAAAGTTGGACTTTATATATGAGCTTCACAATGTCGTCATAGTCAGGGTTATACTTAGGACATTTATCGCAAAAAGGCATTCTGTTATTGCACGTGTTTACTATACTTCAGTGCTATTATCTGCTTTGCAGTGAAAATTAGTTTTTGTCAAATTGTCAGTGTTGCAAATAGGGATATAAGAGTTTAACCAGTTAACCGATAAGCTGATGCTTATTGATCCCTGGTTAATGGTTAAGCTCCACGGGGCCAGGAACAGCCGGAAGCGGAGTGGTTAACCGTGTAACTGATATAGTGTTTATTGGGCACACATTACTGTTTTTATAATTTTTTTCATCCCTAGCTGCAAAACCAGCATACCTATCAAACAAGTGATGTTCTGTTCAGTCATCTTCGTTGTTATTGAACTTGGAAGTTAAATTAATTACCTGGAATACTTTTATTATTGTTTTTTTTTGTTTTTTTTTTTTAAAAGGAACCAGATTGACAGCTATGGAGACTAGGTCCTCTGTTTTTCCTCTGCAAGTACAGAAAGTCCTATGGTAGCTTTCCTCATACTACTCTGTTGATGGGTTCAGATCCTGACATGGATGGATTGGTACCATTTGTCATTGTTTTCTGTAGACGTTTTCCACGGAGATTGCTAGTGACTTATGCAATTTAGCAAACAGTTACATGGTAATTTAAGACCCACCTAGGATTTAGGCCATTGACCTACGTCTTGGTATCCCTCTATTATACTGAAACTCTAAAAATTCCTTATGTGTTTCAAATCTTAATTGTGGGTGTTATGAAACGATAAAATAGCTAATTTTTGTTCATATGCTAAGTTGCATCTTTAGGTTTGTTAGACAGAAGTGCTGTTATTATATAAGTTGCTGTTGCCCCCTCTGCTCCATCAGGAATTCTATGTTCCATTTGTTTTATTTCATCCACAATCCTCTATGTCTCTTTTTTAATACTGGCTCTCACACATTGGAGTACCTTTCCTAGTGTATTTTGTCATTTTCTGTTTTTCAAATTGTGACTATACTTGAATTATTTCATTTAATGCCATGTTAATTTTAGAATCAGCATATTCAGTAGTCCTAAAATATAGTGTGTTCTCCTTAAATTGTTTTGTCTGTGTACATTTTTCCAGAAATACCAGTCTAATATGAGAATGAGAGTAGCCTTTCTCCACATACCTGAAATATGAAAAGAGAATGAATAAATATTCAAATTATTATAAGGGATGCATACTAGAAAGATTTAGAGTAGTTTCATGATAAGTACTAACCTAATGTTAAAAGATCTGACTGATATGTCCAAACATATTCAATATAAAGGATGACACTTTCCCTGATCTTCTAAATTTAAATAACGCCTCCCCCCCCCCCCAAACTTAGGGCACATCTACACTTCCGGGAAGATTGACACTCTGGAGGTTGGTCTTCCGGCATTCAGTTTAATGGGTCTGGTAAAACTGGGCATGCCCCAGAAAATCTATGCAAGGTACTTCAACTTCAGTTATGCAATCCATGTAGCTGGAGTTGCATATCTTGCACTGATTTTCTCTGCCAATGTAGACCTGACCTTAGGGAAGTAGGCAAAAGCTAGGATGTAAACCCAGGTTAAGGTTAAGTCTTAGGATGCTTCAGTATTGGAAGGCTCAGGGAACTGTTGATGGTTTGATGATTGGAAACATAGGAACACAGAATAACATGGACCTGTGGCTAATTATGGTTTTGTCAACGTGTTTATGATTAGTTGTTTTTGTAGTTGCATTTACGATTCTACAGTTAGTATGTGGAAAAAGAATGTTGTTTCCTTTTAGACTATTTATCTTAGGAATTTTTCACATAGCCATCACCAAGGTATCTAAGTACCAATTCATCTATCATATATTTGAGAGAGTTTGTCCATCTGTCTATTTGTCTGTTCAAGAATTCCTCCTAAATGGTGAGAGCTAGGACCACCAAATTGAGTATACAGCTTCCTCGTCTCATAACTTACAGCAAGGTAATAGTTTGGTTGTCCCAGGAAAATGGAATATGCCTAAAATGGGATTGCCTCTCATAAAACCATTAAAGAGACAGAATCACCAGGCAGGTGAAAGGGGCACGCTGTGGGCATGCACCCCCCATCTGGGACTGTCCCAGCTCCAAGCCTTCCACCCCTCAGCTGCCCTTTAAGGGCAAGAGCTGGGGGGGGGGGGGGGGGACTGAAGCTCTCTTCCCATTCAGATGGGAACATTGCTGACTGTTCCCCTTTGTCAGTTAGCAAGGGGAAAGTGCACACTTTGCTGCATTCTTCATTCTGGCTGTCTGGCTGAGGAGTACAGGGGGCAGACGGACCTGGACCTGGACCTGCCCCAGCCAGGGGACATGCACCTCTACCCTGGCTGTATCTGCTGGAGCTGCAGTGGACAGGGAGAGGCACTTCTCACCTGGCCCCAAGCTGCTGCGATGAGAGAGGGCTGGGATAGTTCTCTCTCCCCAGGGCAGCCTCCGTACTGAACTCCTCATCCCCAGCCCCACCCCAGAGCAACAATTTAATTGAAGCATGTGCATTTTCCTTTTATTTTCCAAAAAACAAAATTAATTGAGTTAAGGACCTGAGCTTCGTCAGGTAAATCATCTAGTTATTTAATAAATTAAAAAGAATTATACATGTTTGGTACTTTAATTATATCCATTATAGTTGTGATGTTTGGGTAATTTTATCACACTAAAAAGTTCTCATCCTTCACACATTTAGAATACGTTTTTATCTATATATACCTTTCCTCAAGATTTCAGTCTGTATTTTGAATTCTTATACTCCCTTATGTTCTCCTTTGATTTTTTTTTTTTTGTATTTATAGAGGGATATCCTTCATTCACAAGTTTCTATTTCCTTTAGACCTATGTGCTTTCTTTTGTTTATAGTCTCTGATCTCACTAATCAGTTAATCATGTGAGTAGTCCTATTTACTTCAGTGACTTTGATGGCAAGTTAACTGGCTACAGCAAAACATAACTAGTTATGCCATCATTTCACTAAATGAGTACTTACTGTTCCACTGACAGACTTTGCAAACTTAATTTTTTCTTTAGCCACTGATCAGATCTAAAGAAGAATTGTAGTTTATTAGTAGATCTCCTTTTTATCACTGTTAATTGTTTTACAGCACATTTTCTTAAGTAATCATTTTTTCCGCAGCAAAATGATAATTGTCGACCCTTATCTTTGTCTGGCCACGTTGGTTTTGATAGCTTACCAGATCAGTTGGTTAACAAATCCATCAACCAAGGCTTCTGTTTCAACATTCTTTGTATTGGTAAGTAATATTTTTTATTATTTATAGCAGATAATATTAAATAATTGACCATAAGCTGTCTCTTGGCACAGATATTTTTAAAAAGTGGATGATAAGGTTACTGTTATGAAATGACTGCAGTATTGATACAGCATGTCCTAGGGTAGTTTTGCTTTATTAACTATGAACCATAACACACCTCTTTTTGTTCACAACCATCCTTTTGATTAACTTTGTGGTACTGTATTTTCAATTGTCAGGATTAAAAATGCCTTAAGTCTTGTTATGGTTTATAGCCATCTCTTCCCCATAAATAAAGTATTGCATGTAACAGAATCCGAGCTACCCCAATTAAGTTTTCTTGGTGTTAAGGTTTTCTTTCTCTCTTTCCCTATTTATTCCCCACTGATTTTTGGGATGCTGGAACCTAGGCCACCATGGCAGGCCCATGTAAGCATGCCAAAACTATCTTTATTCCTTATTTATAAAACACTAATCCTATCTTGAATCTTAAGATTCCAGTGAGAGGAGCTGCCTTTAATGCTCACAGGCAGTGTTCCCTCTAAGATTTTCCATCCCTGAGTGGAGTGAGTTTTTTCTTGTGCACCAATACTGATGTCATGTGCACTTGTTTGGATGTGTGCCACTGTGGCACCCACCAGTTACGAACATATATATATACACACGCTATATTTATTATATATAAATAAATAAAAATACTAGGGGGCTGCACCCCCTGCTCGCTTCGCTCGCCAACCTGCCCCTCTCCCCCAGCTGCAGCTCTCTCTCTGCCAGGGGGGGAGGGATTGAGGCTGGGCCAGTCCCAGCTCTACCCCTTCTTCCCCGCCCCCCCACGACAGCACTGGCTTTCCCCGCGGCTGCAGGGGCAGAGGGGAGGTGGGTTGAGGCCCCACCCTCTCCCTCCAGCTGCCGGGGAGAAGGGAGGACACTGCGCAGCAGCCCTGGCTCCAGAGCACTGGGGAAAGGGAGGTGGCAGGTGGGATGCAGAATGATGTAATGACTTCACTCTGTTGTCCTGCAGGAAAACTTTGTGTGTGTGCGTGTGTTTGTGTGTATATATAAAATGTGTGTACATATGTTCTATTTGACATGTAACTGAAGGTTTGAAGGAACATTCTAGAGCAGTGTTTCCCAATTTTATTTGGCCACGGAACCCTTTTAAACTTGAAAGAATTTCGAGGAATCCCTGGCCTCGCGTAGCCGGGGGGGAGGGGGGGGTGGACGGGGACCTCAGTCTGGTATATGGAGGATAATAATGCCAGGAGGAAGGGTTGAGGGAGGGGGCAGGGTGTCAGGCCACAAAGGAGGGTACAGGAGGGGTGTTGGGGCAAGGTGTCAGAGCATGCTGGGAATACGAGGTCTTGGCAGGGGGAGGGCAGTGAGTGAGGGATTTGGGTGTGGGGTCTGGGCATGAGGGGGGACGCTTACCTGGCTTAGCAACCTGCTGCAGCAGGGAAAGCCTCCAGGTAGCACACTCTTGTTCCTTGGGGGTGGGAGGGGGAGCTCGGTTCTCTCCCCCTTTCCCCCATGCAGCGGGGATCCCAGCGCAGCTGCAGCACCAGGTCAGGCTTCCCACTGGCAGGGCGTGGGGAGTGGTGTGTAGAAACCCCAACCTTCCCCTCCAGACCAAACTCTGCCACTTCCCCAGCAGGTTGGGGAGGGGTGTGGGGGAGAGAGAGTGGCAGCGCATGGCGGGGTAATGAGACACTGACAATTTTTTTGTACAAAACATGTTTACAGATGATTCTAAGGGTCAAAAAGAAGAAATATGATTTTATGTTTGGAGGAGCCAGTTTTTTCAGGTTATTTCTCTTTAAACTTTTTAAGAGGAAATAGCTATAATAAATAACACGTATTATGTTTTGTACAAATATATGCAAATGCAAACTTCTTACTTCTTTTTAAAGGGGAGACTGGAATTGGAAAATCAACCTTGATAGATACTTTGTTTAACACCAGTTTTGATGACCGTGTATCAACACATTTTCAACCAAATGTAAGACTCAGAGCTCAGACGTATGAACTCCAAGAAAGCAATGTTCGATTGAAACTAACCATTGTAAATACAGTGGGATTTGGTGACCAGATAAACAAAGAAGATAGGTTAGTGTTTCCTCATGTGGTAAGAATTTGATTATGCTCAGTAACCTTGGTCTTGAACTGCAGAGTCTGAGTTGACTTTTCAGATTAGATATGTGATTTTAAAAAATGCATGGTACAAATTACATATTTACTCCATTTATTTAATTATACATTTTCCAACATAATTAATGGCTTGTAGTTTCTTTTTGTCAAGCAAGTCATATAAGAAATCAGTTTGCCCTCATGTGTTCATGCTTTTATAATATAATGTGTTACAAATTATATCAATAAAATATATAATAGAGATGGACATTTCTTGAACTTTCATATAATTATACAGATAGTACGTTACACTACAGAATGTTCTCTGTAGACTTGTGTTTTTTAAGTTTCAATTAGGGATGTAAGCAACTAGCTGAGCAGTTGAGCGATTACTTGACTACTCGCTTCCCCTCCCCCTGCCTCTGTATCAGAGGCAGGAAGGGAAGTGGGGGAAGCAGAAGCAGGTGCTGAGGGGAGCCAGCTTAAAAGCCGGTTCTCCCCAGCACCGTCCCCACTGCAGCTCTGCACTTTAAATGTAGTAAGAGCCTGGCAAGTTCTTACTACATTTAAAGTGTAGAACTGCAGTGGGAGCATCCCCCTTCCCCCTTTATCAACTAATCAAATAGTCAATGGAAATTCCATCAACTACTCAATTAGTTAATTAAATATACTTAATATCCCTAGTTTCAATGGGATCTACAGAACAATGTAAGTTGGAAGAAAAATCATCTAGATTTTTTACATGTAGGTATATTTGAAGTTGGACACTCTAATTAGAGGGTGGAGCATTACACAGCTACTAGAGTTTAGAAGTTCTTTTCTGTCAATTCAGTTTGCTGAATTTAAATGTTCATAATTATTTAACTCATTTTCTGCAGACTTATTGGAATGACCAGAACTATGAAGCGTTCTTCATAATTATTTATGCAACAAGAAATGTTGGGCATGGAGGGAGGTTGTACATTTACTTCCGTAATATAAAATAACCTACAGCTTTAGCTTAGCAATGAAAGAGAGTTCTTGCTAGTGATGTGCTTATTCTTTGCCGTTTCTTTGATGAGCAATGCTTAGATGATGAAGAAAAATCTCAGATGCTGGAGTTAATAATATGCAGTAAAATCTTTCATATTGCAAGCACGACTGTCTTCTGCCTCTTTCAAATTCACTTTCCATGGAATCAGTACCGTTACATTTTTGCCTCCCATGATTGGTGTATGCTCTATGCAGCAACAGACGCTAAGGAACCACTGCTCTTGTGTCTACAATAGCATGTTTTGAAGATATATTATGGTCCTCTTTTAATGTGGATCATAAAAAAGATGGCAAAGAGTCCTTTAAAATGTAGCTAAAATAGAAATCAGGTCTCAGTTTTTAGAGGATACGTTCCTGCTGTCTTACCAGTAATAAAAGTCCTCAAAACACAATGCTGATCTCCAGCAGAGGTGAAAGGATAATTATGGACTGTATTAGACACATGCTATTTGTAGCAATAGTCTGTTAATTTCAAGATTGACTTTTGAGACTACATAAATTACAAAAGTCCATGAACTGGATCACGTGAAGATTTCAGTAAAAAGCCTAACTACTACACTGCTTTTCATCACCAATAGCAGAGAAGAATTTAACTGTATCCTTCACATTTTGTGTTGCATTAGTTTCTCAAACTGAGTCAGTAACTTTATTTTTACATTTCGTAGACAGTTTGGTCATTATCCATACACTTAATATCCTATTGTAGTGTAAGGCTTCTTGAGCTTCAGTGTATAAAGTTCATATGTAAAGCACTGGCATGCAGAAAAATATAACAGGGATTCCCTTTTTTTAGTCCTACTAAGAGAGAAACTAATCTTTGGTTGCTAACATGTCACATTTTTTTTTCCAGCTATCAGCCAATAGTGGATTATATAGATGCACAATTTGAGGCCTATCTCCAGGAAGAACTGAAAATTAAACGCTCCTTATACAACTACCATGACACTCGCATCCATGTCTGCCTCTATTTTATTTCACCTACAGGCCATTCCCTTAAAACGCTTGATTTGTTAACAATGAAGAATCTTGACAGCAAGGTAAGATTGTTTGAAACCATTTTGAATGAATGAATTCGTAGTCAAGATATTATGTTGTCAATAATTATTAGGGATGTAAGCGAGTAGTCAAGTCGCGTACTCGACTACTTGCTACCCTCCCGCCTTGCTGCCTGTGTATCAAAGGCAGTAGGGGAGGAGAAGACAGGAGCCGGTGCTGAGGGGAGCCGTGTCTGTGGTGCTGCCTGCCCCCCCTTGCTGCTGCCTCTGATACAGATGCAGCAAGGGGGCTGGAAACGAATAGTCCAGTACTCTGATCAGCTTCGGTGGGATTATTAAGTAATATATTATAGCTTTCTTAAGATGTTCAAAGTATGGACTTTCAAAATGTACACAACTTTTTAATTATTTTGTTGGCTTTTGAAGCCAGTCATGTAAGAGTCCGTGGAGAGTTTGTTAGAAATTAATTCAGACTTTATGGGAAGCCACTGAGTATTTTAACATATAAAATGTACAGGCTTGAAAACAAATCTTTTACACATGTTGTGAAATTTATATCATTTAATAGGTGAACATTATACCAGTCATAGCCAAAGCAGACACCATTTCTAAAACTGAACTACAGAAGTTTAAGATCAAACTCATGAGTGAATTGGTTAGTAATGGAGTCCAGATATATCAGTTTCCGACAGATGATGAAACCATTTCTAAAATTAATGCCACAATGAATGTAAGTATGTTGCATATATTTGAAAGAATGTTTGATATTCCAGTATTAAAGTATCCCCTTTACCACTTCTTTTTCTTGCACATTCTTGAGGCAATAGGGTTTTGTATTTGTAATAAATTGGATATTGACATTGGTCTTTTTTATGACCTACTTAAGGAAAAATTTAGAAACACTCATCTGATCTGGTTCCTAACTCCCCAAAAATCCTCCTGTTCTTATATTGGTAGATGGTATTCATCACCTTAAACTAAAGTTGAGGGAAAGCTAGGTTTTTCTTCTTGGAGTACTGTCTGTGGAGGATCCTGCTGTGGTGTGTATGGATTTTGTATCTACTGGTCAGCACTGCTTGTCAAACATTCTATGGGGGGTTGCATGTGTTCAAGAACATACATGGATGTGCAGCCTGAATGACCAATTGGTTTCCCCTTATCACTTGAGCCAGGGAGTAGGAGTGCTGCAATGTCTTGATACACTGTCATGGATTATTCTGACAGAAAATAATTCCTATTTTTGTGGAAAGCTTTGTGTTACTCTAGTAACTTTCTTCCTAGTTAACTAAACTGGAAGAAAAAGTATTGGAGCAGTCATTCAGTGTTCAGATTAGGGATGTGAACAGCTAGTCAACTTGCTTATCGGATAGTTGATAGGCTAGTTGACTAGTTGCTCTCCCTGCCCCTTTTGCTGCCTCTAACAGAAAGAGGCAGCAAGGTGGGGAAGAAGAGGGGTACTTCAAAGCGGCAGCGCCGTATGGAGCCTGGGGTCAGCGGGGGAGTCCCCAGCTGACCCCAGGCTCCATGCGGCACTGCCTCTTTGAAAAGCCCCAAGGAGTCTGAAGCCAGGCTCCCCACGGTGTTTCAAAGCAGCAGCGCTGCATGGAGACTGGTGTCAGTGGGGGAGTCTCCACCTAACCCTGGGCTACACGTGGCGCTGCTGCTTCGAAATGCCGCAAGGAGCCTGGCTCCGGGCTCCCTCCGGCGTTTTGAAGTGGCAGTGCCACTTGGAGCTTGGGGTCAGTGGGGGAGGCCCCAGCTTGACCCATGGCTCCAAGGGCGCTTTCGCCTTTGAAGTGTAGCAACTGCCCTAGGGCTGTTGCTACACTTCAAAGGCAGAGGCAAGCTATTGACTGTGAGGCAACCTATTGACATGCATCAACTATTTAATGAGTCATTTACTCACTATTTAACATCCCTAGTTCAGATCACATTTCCTGCCTAATGGCTGAGCTTGTGACATGAGCATGATCTCAGGCCTCAAGCTTTGCATTTCCTGTGATGGCCTCATGTTTGTCACTGGTGGATGCTGAAGATGTCTGTTCTACTTTGAGGAAGGTTGTATCCCAGGTAGAGCAATTATCTTCTGGCCTTTTCAAATAGAAAGTGATGCATGAGGGACAACTACCTAAAACACCTATTGTAGCAACCTGTGACAATTGTATTGGATTTGAGAAACAGAAGTCCTTGTGACATGTGCAGCCCTCTGCTGAACCTCCGAAGTCCTTTAGTGCTTAGCAGGCCAGCATTTGATTAGTTATTGCTCTTTTTAAATAGATTCTCAGTGTGAAACTGTCCTGTAGTTACATTTGTTTGTCTCCAAATGCTTGTTGTTTCTTTGTTTTAATTTTCAAGAGTTGTTTTCCAGTTCATATGTAAGATTACAGGAAGATAAGACTGAATTGCTTTGACTGTTTTTATAGGGACATTTACCATTTGCTGTAGTGGGCAGTGTGGAGGAAATGAAGGTTGGCAACAAAATGGTGAAAGCTCGACAGTATCCTTGGGGCATTGTACAAGGTAAAATCTGAATTTTGAATAATATTTTTCACAAGTATGTGAATGCTGCTTTCACTATCAAACCCACTCAAGTAGCAGAAGTGTTTGTTTTGATATTAAGTGCACTGATGCTGGCTGCTGATGCCAGATTGGTAGGCTGTTGGATCCAAAAAATTCGTGGTTTAATCCTCCAGGTCCCATCAACACAAATATGATTTATGAATGCTGAACATCTCTGAAAATCAGGCCATCAGATCCTGGATGCAATAATTATTTTATTGCATTTTTAAAGTGCTGCTGGCACTACCACATGCTAAAAGGCCACTATATCAGAACAGAGGAGAAAGAAAGAAATTTCTTTTGTAGAATCTAATAGGGAGTTGTGAAAAGAAAAATAATGGAGCCTGATACATAATCTGAGCATTAACTATAAACATTGTTTATCTTAAATCATGAGGCAGCTACTGAGTAAAAGAAACTAGCAACATTTCCCCGTTTCTCCCCACAAAAAATTAATCAGCCAATTGAACAGAAAATACCAAGGCTTTTCAAAATACTGTTCTGTGGTGTAATTGTATATTTTGTGTCAATATCTTTCTTATTATTTACCTGAATAGTGGAAAATGAGAACCATTGTGACTTTGTAAAGCTTCGTGAGATGCTTATTTGCACAAATATGGAAGACCTGAGAGAACAGACTCATGCACGCCATTATGAGCTCTATAGACGCTGCAAACTGGAAGAGATGGGCTTCAGAGACACAGGCCCTGAAAACAAACCTGTCAGGTAAGGGGTGAATCCTTTAGCTTGAATGTTGAGTCCATTCATTTCTTCCATTATGATCCATGATCCTCTATAATCTGAGAGAAAAGATGGAAGATTATGTACTTTAACACAATACTGGAAACAAATAGTGCTGTCTGAAGGAAATATCACTAATACAAGAAAATTGTATTTTTATCTAGTTGTTGTCACTGTATACTATATGTGTGTGTAATATGGTGCAACTCACCAGCATGGCACCTGCTGGTCAGTGGGAATTAGCACTACTTAATGCTAGAGCACCCTTTTCCAGCTGGTATTGTGCTTGCTGTTTTCTATTAGTGGCTCTCTCTGTCACCTTGCTTTAGAACCTACGTCCCTCCAAGACGATGGTGCCCTTCCCTCCAGGTGCTGGCCCACGGCAGTGCTGCCATACTCTGGAGTCCTCCCCTTCAAGGAACTCCCAACCCCATACGCCAGGGGTTCTCAAACTTTGTGATACCATGACCCCCTAAAATGCTAGATTAATTTGTTCCCCCCCCCCCCACTGCCCTGGGTCGCTTCCTCCCCCCTTCTCACCACACTCCTTGCCCTCCTGGGGTTCCTTCAAGGCGTCTGCGGTCCTCAACGCCCTTCCCCCCTGCAGGCTCCTTCCCCCCCGTCTCTTTCTCCTCTGTGCCTCTTTTCCTCTCCACGTCCCTTTGGTTCCTTCTCTCTCCTCTCCTCTCCTCTCTCTTCTGACCCCCACGTGCCCTTATTTACCTCTGGGTCCTCTGCCCCAACCCAATCCCCCAGCCCGCTGCCTGAGGGACCTCGCCCTCTCCCAGCTGGGGAAGCGTTGGGTCACCCGGCAACCGTGCCCCGGCCGGCCCCTCACATGTCCACTCCTGCACTGGTGCTGGCCTCACTCTCCAGCCACCTTGCCTCCTGCTGCAGCTGAGCCACGCTCCTGGAGTCTTGCGGCCCCGGCCACACTTCGCGGCATGCCGGCGGCTGCCTTCCTCTGCCCTGCTGCTCTTCGTGTCCCGGGAGAGAGGAATCGCAAGTGAAAAACTGAATCCAGCTGCGACCCCCCTCTAAGTTGCTCACGACCCCCCATGGGGGTCACGACCCACAGTTTGAGAAACACTGCCATGCACCCACCTTTCCTCAGGGACCCTACTGCCATTCGTAATCTAGCTTCTTACCTCCGGGGCAAACTGCAGTCTTACATGGCCACTCATCTTAGGCAAGGGGGTGTGGACCTGCTTCCTTTGACTGTTCTGGCTGCCTTCCTGGTATCCCTCAGATCCTTGTTGCTGGGCATTTCCTGGCTAACCCCGTCTTTCCCCAGCACTTCTCTGTCCATGCATGGTACCCTGACTAGTAGGCAGCTACGTCCTTCTCCCTCTAGGGTGCAGCCTAGCCAGCCATCTCTTTTATACAGCCCTCCTGGGTTCTGATTGGCTGCTGCAAGGCCTCCCATGCTTGGTCCCCTAGCTACAGCTCAGAGTGGTTTTTTAACCGTTTTTATGCCTTATGTGATATGACTGTTTTAGAAGAATACATACTGTTTCTGTATCTTTCACAAATCACGTCTGTTTTATTCCAAAACAAGATTGACTTGCAATCAAATTTGGCAGTGCATATTCTTCTATGTATGTACACTATTTGCTATTCTTTTCTATTGCCCTTGGAACAAATTCCAGCATAACCTTCCCCCCCCCTTTTTTTTTAGACTTCAACTTTGCTGTTTTGCCTTGTCTGTTATTGATATCTGATGCAGAAGTGGTAGTGTGATTAGATTCTGTAGTTAGAAATAATTAAAGAAATAACTTCAATCCTATAAAACTACTGGTACTACATTTAACTTTTCACATTTCTCTACCCATAAAAATTAGATTTTTTTTCATGACACAGAATACCTTCCAATAGCCTGTCTTAGAATTAATGGAGGATTCAAAAAAATCTTATGAAAACCAAAATAGAGAGAGTTTTCTTGTAATCAAGTTTTTTGTATAATTCCACTTTGCACAGCAAGTCTTTGTGATTGCTATCAACAATTTTTCTATTTTTCTAACTTTCTGACCTCTTATTCTTTATGTAGCCTCCTCTTTGTCCATATGTGACTATTTAATTTGTATGTGCATATTGTGTGTTAGAATTCTTCCAGAAATAGACTCCTGAAGTGCTGATTTTTCTCTCCTCCCAGTTTATAATTAGCATTCAAATTCTGTTGAGAAAGGAAATCTCAAGTGCCAGTTTACTGCTGTGCAGTACTGGTGGCCAACTCTGGGCTGGAATATACATAGAAAACAGCAAAATATCTTGGAACTAAAACTGTTTTTTAGTGCTTTGACTCCTCATTAGCTGATATTTTTATATCTAGTCATCTTAATACTAAAAAATAATACACTTTCTAACTATTTTAGAATAGCTTTTCTATTTGCATAAATTCTCAGCTTTCATCTTTGTCCGCATAAAGAAGTTACAAAGCAGCGGCAACAGATATGAACCGCAAAATACTAATGTTTAGGACAACACAGTTTTTGGCATTGATTAAATGAATTCCTGATTTTAACAATATACTGGCAAATGAGCTCATTTTGACACATGATTATGCTAGATGTGAGAGCGCTTTCCAAGAGATTTAAAGACCTTCATAAAATTTCTCTAGCTCTAACAAACAGATTGTAATGTAGAACATCAGCTGCCATAAGAGAAATCTGAATGTAACTGCACACGTATAGAACAGTTGATTAGATAATATTGTGGTGTTCTCCAGTCAAGACACCATGTAGTTGATTACATCATTCTTGACCAAACCTAACAGGAAGCTTGTGAACCTTCTGTAAGTAGAAAACTAAGGATCGGATCCAGTGAATGTTTCCATTTGCTTTTACTTCAGCAGGCTTTAGATCAGGATTTAAAAGCCTTGGCAGCTGAATAATTCTTCCTTCAAATGGGGAAATTGTTCTTGTAAATGGTAAAAGGTTTTAGCTGGCCTTATTAGAGACAGGTTCATTGATATCATTGTATTGCAACTGGCAAATTTAGTTTCAACTGCTATTGGGAAATGGCTGTAGTCAGTATCAGAGACTGTACTGTAGTCAACATATTTTTCTTTTCTTTACATTTATGTTCATTAACATCATCAATGTTTCTTAACACTGGTGTTCATATAGTTGCAATTTTTTCAACAAAAGAAATATGATATCTGAACACCATGGTACTGTAAGCTTTAAACTGTTTGCAGGCCTAAAGTTGCAGCATTATTCCTGTAAGTTTTAACACTCTACTTCCTGGATGTTGATTGGAATTGTATTCTCTGACAATAAATCAAAATTACAGAAAGCTCTAACAGTGGTTGATGTGTGGCCATTGGGGGCCTATTGAATAGCTAGCCTACTAAGAACCCTGTGTTTGATGGCAAGGATACTCTCTTTCAACAGATGAATTAGATATGCTTAGCCACAACTATTGAAGGCACCATTGTTTTTTAAGGAGAGAAATAGGTATAGTTAAAGAATTTAAACTGAGGAAATAACTGATTTATTGTGACAAAAATAAGCAGGATCTGCGTGCAATTCTCCCTGTGCTCTGTACCACAATGAAAATTACACTGATGACTAAAAGAGAAGGACTTGGTGTGTCTGGAGGAAAATGTTCATAACTTCATAATGAGAAGAGATAATTCAGAGGGTTCATTTGATATACAGCAAGCCCAGTAATATAAAATTTTCCATAAAGCATTTGATGGAACTGCTACACAAATCATAGACTAATTTAGAGGTGGGCAAAAGGGCCTCTGCGGGCTGGATCCAGCCCGTTAAGCGGGTTGATCCAGCCCGCAGAGGTCCTGCTGTTCCCCTGTCCCCAGGGCAGTTATGGCCCGGGGGCAGGGGAGCACGCAAAGCTTCCTCCCACCCTGTGAACAGCACACAGCGCTTTGAAGTGCCGCACGCTGGTTACAGGGCGGGAGGAGATGTCACACGCTCCCCTGCCCCCAAGCCGTGAATGGCCTGGGAGCAGGAGGAGTATGCGAAGTTTCCTCCACCCTCCCCCTCACCCTGCGAGGAGTGCACTGCACTTCAAAGTGCCATACTCTTGCGCAGGGCGAGGGAAGCTTCGCACAGCTCCCTGCCCCCAGGCCAATCAGGACTTGGGGGTAGGGGAGCGTGTGATGTCTCCTCCTGCCCTGCAAGCAGAGCGTGGCACTTTGAAGTGCTGTGTGCTCCTCGCAGGGCGGGGGTGGGTGGGAGGATGCTTCCCGTGCTCCCCCCGCCCCCAGGCCAATCAGGCCCTGGGGGTGGGGGAGTGTGTGAAGCCTCTTCCCGCCCTGCTGGGGCATGGGTGCCTAGTGGGAAGGGGCGGGCAAAGGGGGTCTCCCACCCCCAGACTCACCAATTATGGTCTGGGGCTGGGGAAACCCAGAAGCATTCTGGCCCCACCTTTTCCAGATTAGGCACTGCCCCTTTGGGGGTGGCTGGGGCCCACTTCAAAAAATTTTGACGTGGCCCCCGGCCAAAAATTATTGCCCACCCCTGGAATAAACTATGGAAATTAAATTAGATAGAATTAAATCCATCAGCAATAAGGGGAAAAGGGTAGCTCTACAATAGACAATACAGTAGGACCTCAATAAATTCCACTTTATTAAGCTGCCAATCCAGTCATTGCTGAGAAGAATGACCATCCTGGCCACTTTTCAGCAAAAATGTATTTACAAAGTGAGTTAAAGAACTAATTACTAAAACTCCAGCACTTTTACAAAATAGATATAGTATATTTGCTACTATTTAGTAGTATTTTACACTACTAAATATTAGTAAACATATTATAGTATGTTAAAATTATTGCACAAATAATTACTGAATGAATGAGAGTACCTCTAGGGAAGTCTTCCCTGACTTTATCAAATTTTGCAGGTGAACAATTATAAAATCTGCAATGGGTTTCACAAAAAGTATAAAGTAGCAACGTTTTGCTATATTTCAGTAATAAGCTGGCTTGGCTTCATCAAGAACTTTGTGGTGTTGGATATATGTCATTTTGATTTAATAAATGCATACCCTCATATAATTGCCCCTAATTAATTATTGATAATTTTGAATTTGAGTAGTATAGGAGCTTTTAGTCAAAAACTATTCATTTTGCAGAGCAATTGCAATAGATTTTGTATTGTCAGGACAGCTGATCAAGTGATAGACAGAGAGAACTGTAATTATTTTTTATAAATTGTCTAGTATGAAAAATTATGTTGGTAAGCATCCATTGCATATAAGTCAGTGGACTTGTTGTTATGTCCAAAAGAATGCTAGGTCCTCTCAGAAAACCTGTAAAGAAACCGTATTCCAGACTGAAAAGTGAAAAACATACAGTGTACAAGTGGGTGTAACAAGGAATAAGGATGGAGAGCAAAGATAGCAATGTACCATGGTTAAATAGGCCAATAAATATAGCAGTTATGTTCCCTGTGAGTTTGCTTAGTAATAAGAACAGTTAACTATGTTTCATTTGTAGCTACATTCCAGACATTTTTTTTTATTTATAATGGAATTCTAACACACCACTATATTTAACCCCCAAGGGACTTAAATGGAACTGGGTGTAATTTAGATTGTGTTAATCTCAATTAAGTATGACTACTCAATACATCTTGTACCTATGCCTTGTAAAAAATACTTGTATGGAAAGAGAGATTAGATGAATCACTTAGGTGTATGATGAGAGAGGGCCTCACACATGAAGTATATCCCAAAATGATATTAAGTGTAGGTGATGCATATTAAGCAAACATCAGTTTAATCAGAGATGAATGGTATATACAGTTTGTGAAACTAGAATTCATCATCTAATTCTTTGTAGGGTTCATCATTTGAAGTCAAACATAATTGGTTTTGTCATTTGGTTAGAATTCTATTTACTAGCCCTGACGATAGCCAAAATATTACCAGTCTGGAAGTTAAGTTGTTAAAGGATTTAGAATGTAATGAGGAGGGGAAAGAGAAAGACAGAAAAAAAGAATTGTATGGTAGCTGTTTGAAGAGAATACATGAGTAGATCTGCAAGCTACAATTTAAAAGTCCAGAAATCTTCCAGGATATTACTTGTCATGTACTTGAATTACATAGATTGCTCTTAAAGGTGAGTCTGCTTGCTGCCAGCCATAATCTATCAGAGCCTGATTCTGACAGGTGCAGAGCAACTGCAACTTCCTTGGAATAAATAGTTGTGGTAGTTCATCCCCATTTATATATGGCCATTAACACAGGAGCTATGCTGACTAGAGCTATTGGACTCTTTAAAGTGAAATTACTGTCCTAAAGTCCATTTTCCATTTATATGAATTTTCATTACCTGTACCTCATCAATATGTTGGAAATCTATGATTGGAATTATATTGTGCCCTGATCCAGCAGAAGTTTGTTCCCCCCTCCCCTCTCCTCCCCCCCCACTGTAGACAGAAGCATTTGCCAGGTATGCAGACTGAGTCTGAAATGAAGTGACTCCTGGCTTTTGACTGGTTCCTGTACTGACTAGGAGGTTAGCTGATAGCTAATAAGCATCCTTCATGCAGTCCATTGGTTGCTGACCCAATGCTGTGTTAGGGCCTACTTCTGGATATTTCCTAAATCCTTTTCTTAGAAGATATTTATCCTCTGGCTGAAGAAAACTCATGATCACAGAAACATTGAAAAATAGATAATACTAGTTTGCATAGATGGGAACAGCTTGTAAAAGGATGCTTGTTTACTTTCTTCATTTGAAGCTAATCTTTCTTTATTCTTTATTTTTCAACGTTGACAACATGTGCATCTCAGAAGCTTCCCAGCTAATTTCTTTTAAAGGGAACAGAATGCCCACAATTGGTGCAACCAGTTATTCCTTGGGCTAATTATCCTTTTTTAAGCCAGGCTGTCATATTACATTTTAAATTCCTCAAAGCAGGCACTTGTCCTTGTTCTGAGAAGAGCAACAAGAGAGATTAGGAACATGAAAAAGTTCTCCATGTGAAGAAAGATTGAGATTGTTTACTGTAAAAAGATGATGAATAAAAAGGGACATGATAAAAGTTTAGAGAAGGTTGATTGGTAGATTCTGTCATCCTAGGCCATAATTTAAGAACAAGGAGAAATTAAGTGAAGTTGAAAGGCTGCAAAAATCGAAACTTATAAGATGAAGTATTTTCCATCACAATGACCCGATGTCTTTGAAATCAGAAACTAGAGAGGTTGAGTGAGGGTTTAGATGTTTGGCAATTCTTGCTATCCAGTGACTTTCATAGTGTGATTTACAGACCCTTAGACATCTGCGAGGTGTTTTATGATTTCCAAAGTTATCCACACCTCTGAACATTTTTAGAGGTCTGCGAATGAAATAGGTTTGAAAACCAGTGATATAGATTTTATATTTAGTGCCTTCAAAAGTATTGGAAAGGATATAAAGCCTCTGGTGTAAAGCCTGACACACATCTTTAACTACTAGATACTAGGGTGAAACTGTCCTGGGGCCAGACTATTTCTCAGCTTCCTACACTGGTTTCTGTCACCTAATGAAGTTTCTGGTGCTTGCCGCTGACATAGTTGGGATACTGGACTGGATGGATCATAGGCCTGAACCACCACTATGAGAATTCTTGTTTCCCATCTGTTATGTAAAGTGCTGTGCTGTATGTATATGTAAAGAATAAAAACAAAAACATGATCGCTAAAAAGGTCTTAAATTTCATCCTTAGCAAGTCAATTAGATATGTGTTGCCTCTTGTTTAAACCTTTATTTGGGCAAACACCTAAGTAAGTGTAAGCAGGTGGGCCAAAACCTCTGGGATAGTCTGAGTCAAACTCCCTAAAAACACCTTACCACAATCCTCAGAGTTTGACACTGTTAATTGTAGTGCCTTAATTTATGTTAGCTTTTGATACTGAAGAGTTCTAAAACTTTTCTGTTAAGTGGAGAACTTTATTAATAGAATATATCTGAGGAATCAGTTGAATTACTCTTAAGGTAGATTATTTGGCTCACTGTTTTTATCAACTTGTAAGTTTGGACTTAGTGAGATGGGTAACACAAATATGAAATATTGTGTCCTACTGAGTCTGTTTAAATTAAGTGAACGTGAGCAAAACTTGATTGATTTGAACCTTTGTTTTTAGGGTCCCCCTACTACAGGGTTACAAAGGTAGCAAAAAGTCTATATCTCACAGCCACGCTTCTGTAGAAAGGTATGTAGTAGTACTATAGTGAAGTGTATAGTGTTTTAGTAAGATATTAAATATTATTTACCTTATTTGTATATAAATGCCCTTGTCACAAACCTTCTTTCATCAACAACTCCTCTTACAGAAAGAGTGATACTATCAGTCTACTAGATTTTCATTTAAATTCTAGCATTGTCTACATTTTGAAAAACATTTAACTGACCACAATATAAACTATTGAATTAGATATAACTAGTGCCAACTTAAATTCTGATGAAATATAAACCACTCTCAAAATGAAGCACTTTTTAGACTATGGTTCAACTGACTTTAAACATTATGGAGAGTGTGAAGTTATTTCATGTTCTGTTTTTGTCGTCGTGAATTACAAAACTATACTATATTTTAGAAACAAACTAAGAAAAGAACAAAAACAATGCTTTTCTAAGTGTCTGATTCTCTGGCAAATCTGGTATCTTCAAGGCAGACTTCTTTGTGTGAACTTCATGGATGCATACCATTTCACCCAATATGTTTCTCTGCAGAACTATTCCCGTGAATATAATTTTCAACATGTATCTAAATGAATACATTTCTAGGAAAGCTGTCTTAATTTCTCCATTTCTTTTAATTGGAATGCAGATGGCAACAACTTGTGCATTAAGATCTTGTGGTGATGATTTTTATTTTTAAGTGAATTTATTAATGTGGTGACCTTTCACCATTCCAGCGCTAGACCTGAACTGTTGAAGTATCTTCTTTTTGACACTTCAGTGTGCTTTAAATAATACCCCAACTACAGATCAAAACTTATATGTCTGCGAACTTAAAACTATAGTATAGTATCTTACAGACATAAATTCATTGATCTTCCAACAGCATTTTCTTTTATTAAGTTGGTTTATTCTTAGGCCTTTGTCTCCACTTATTGGAGGATTGGCACTCTGATGATTGCTCTTCCAAGGTTGGATTTAGTGGGTCTAGTAAAGACCCGCTAAATCAAATGTTATTGGTGTCCCTGTTGATTGTGATACTTCTCACAGTCACGAGAGCTGCTGTGGGGCCACTCCAGAAAATTGAAGCAAGGTTACATCGACTCCAACTATGCAATTCAGTTTTGCATTGATTTTTCACTACCAGTGTAGACCTGGACTTAGAGTCTTGAGATGGTTGCTACCAACACTTTTTTTAAAAATGGACTGCCCATTTGGTTGAAACAATGCACAGTACTGAGCTATAGTAACTTACTTTTGTCTTAGTCTTTATAACCCTCATTGGGAGAATAGAAGAGGAAGGAAAGTAGTGTTGAAAAATTATTCATTAATCTACCAGTGGTGTCAAACTCTTACCTGGTAGTGAATTGGGGATAGGTTTATTGTAAGAGGAGGAGAATCAACCCCTCTGCCATTACGCAACAGAAGGGATGTTGTAATCCCACCATCCAACAGCTAGTGAGGCAGCAAGCAATAACGTGTTGAATGTGTGGAGGAAAAAAGACAGTGAAGGAACTACGTCTGAAATATATTTGCAAATTGAGCAACAAGGCTTTCATAAAAGGATGAAAGAAAAATTGGGGTGAATAGACTATCAGCACCACTGATGTTAATATTTCCTGTTACATTGATTCAAAATGAATTAATATTTAGGATTGGGTAGCTTTCCTGCCACTGTCATGGATTTAAGTACAAACAGCAAGAGTTGAACCTGTTTCACTTGATTGTAACATCTTAACCAGCAAGTTCTTAGTTTCTCTTAGGGCTTTTTTTGTGCCTATTTTCCCATCATACCTTAATTGAATGGAATTCCCCTCTGGCGTACCAGCACCTGTTACATTTTCCTGGGGCAGCCTGGGTCTCAATGTAAGCCCGCTCAGGACATGCGGCTCTTAAAGGGGCTGCAACCGCATTTTTTGGCCCTCAATGCGGAGCTTAAAAAAAAAAAAAAGAAGAAGAAGCCTGGAGTTACTTACAAAAAAAAGTACTGTTTTCCCTAATTCATAAATTTTTACACTGAAGATTAATTTGAGTGGTAGGAGCTGAACAGGACTTACATCTGTTAACGTGCCAAAAAGGAAGAACGTAAGTTAATGAATAAAAAGATATTGAAGCAGTGTTTCAGTAGCCTGGGAGGAAGCCAGGAACCTTGCTCTGGATAACAGAGGAAAAATGCCAAGTTGGCAGCCAGAAAAGAAAATCAGATTATTAGAAAAAGCAAATGGGGCACACCTGTAACATCACAATAGAGAGGGGCATCATTGCGAATATTAAGATTTTGTCATGCTTATTTTTAGTAAAAGTCACTGACAGGTGGTGGATAGGTTGACAATACACAATAATTCCCAGAGGTCCTTTACTTCTCTGTGTCTTTTACTAAAAATAATGGGGAGTGGGGAGAGCAGCATGGGGAGCAATGGAAGACCAAGCTCCGGGGAGGGGGGATGAGTCTCCGTGTGGAAGAGGAGAACTCCAGCAACCACTGCCACCGTGGCTGACAGCTCCAGGGCCCCCACTGCCACCCTGGTGGGCTCAGAGATCCTTCAGTGTCTCAGAGGTGCAGCGGCCCCAGCAGCTGACAGCTCCAGCCCCACTGCCCTGTGGCACAAGGCTGAAGCAGAAAGTGGCACTAAGGTCTTTAAAAGCCATGGATTCCATGATTTTAATGTCAAAATCTTATCCTTAATCATTGTGAATATTCTGAGGATCCTTTCTTGGGGAATAATGCTGATAGGTAGTTTTAATAAGGGACAGGGACAGAGCCTCAGCTACTTTAAATGAAATGACCATATCTACACCAGATGAGGGTCTGGCCCACAAACTCAGTTATCTTAGAATTTGCTGTCTTAAAAAACATTTATTCAGGTACTTTTTTGGAAAGAGCATTTTTCATCCAAGAATTACAAACATTTTTCAAAGATAGGTATCTTCTCCCTCTTTAAAGATATGGGCACAGGAATAATGGAGCATGATGTAATAAACAGTTTGGTGGTTGTTACCCTGCTGCTTTGTTTTGTGTCCAGGTGTTTGCTTGATGGCCTGAACTGTTTTTATCCTCTTAACAATTTCAAAGATCAGTATGATAAGAGCTTCTGTTAGCATTATTTTTTTTAAATAGTTTTTTTTTTTCCACAGAAGCTAACAATTATGTTCTTAAGGAAATTCAGACATTCAAAAAATAAGCCTGTTTTGTGGATATCAAAATACTTGTAAAATCAGATATCACCTACAGCCACGTGACTATCACAGCTATTCAGTTTTGAAATCACGTAAAGAATCCTCTGTATTTTGTTTGAGGGTCACATTCTTCCCCTTCATTCAGGTTGGGCCTTTTGACTTCATTTATTTATGAGAGGACTCCTATCCTTTAATAACATCTTGAGTGTCCTAACGTCGTCTTTTCTTGTAAACTCTAAATCAGGGCTACTCAACATGCAGCCCGTGGGCCACATGTGACCCGCCGCCCATTTGTTTGTGGCCCATGGTGCAGTTTGGGTTTACGCAGGGCTCAACACATGGCCTGCAAGTGTGAGCCAAAACAAAAAAAGTAGTCAATATAATAATCTTCTGTGATATGTGTTTTTGTAGTTAAATTCCTGGACTGTCATTGCTCATTAAAAGTGTTGACATATGGGTGGAAATAGGGTGAATATTGCATATTATTAATATCCGCAGAACTGACTTAAATGGGGCCTTTGTCTTGTGTAGTCTTGCCTTAATCTTTGTATTTATGCCCGTCAGTGTGAAATAAGATATTTGCATATATATGCAACCACACTTAAGTTGCAGCCCTCGGCATGTGCTGTGAGTATCATTGTGGCCCCGGGGCTTCCAAAGTTGACTAGCCATGCACTAAATCTTGCAGATTGGAGATTGAGAGTGTTCCTAATCCATGTTTAAAAATGTGTAACAGTCCTAAACTGCTGTAATTTGAAGTGATTCAAATCAGATTATCAGGTTTTTAAATCTACCCATCCATGTTTACTTGGATCAAAATCTGTGCAGGGATTAGTTGCTTCTATTTAAGTTTACTTATTATTTGCATATGAGAAATTTGAGAGATTTGTACATGAGCTGAACAACTTGTTGAAGTAATGTGCTAAACTGTACGTACATGCTTTCTTTATATTTCCTTATCTTACAAACAATATGATAGGCTTTAAATTCTCGACTTCAGTCTACAGGAGACCTATGAAGCAAAGAGGCATGAGTTCTTTGGTGAATTGCAGCGGAAGGAGGAGGAGATGAGACAGATGTTTGTGCAGAGGGTCAAGGAGAAAGAAGCAATATTGAAAGAAGCTGAGCGAGAGGCAAGTATACATCTCTAGTTTTCTTTTTAGTTCACAGGCATTTGGAATATTTGAGCAAAATTACTACTATCGTACTTATTTATTAACTTTTGTATAGCACTAGAGCCTAAAGAACAAACTAGGTTGAGTTCCACTGTGCTAAACACTGTACAGTAATATAATAATTTCAATAGCATTCCACAAAGGATTTACAGTTAAGGACTGGACACATGGAAAAAAGAAACAAGTGGGCCTCGACAGAGAGTGATGGAGATAGGGTAAGATGTAACAGTCTGCACGATTCTTAGCCCTTCTACAGCAATGATCATAGCTCACCATGACCTAGCCATTATCAGACTGCAGTTTTCTGCATGTATTATGACAGAGGTGACTTTTGAGGAGGGATGTGAAAGAAGATAAGATGGTAACTACAGATTTTGATTGGGAGCATTTTCCATGCATCCTGATTTGCATGGGAAGAAGCACAGAAGTGCTTGTTTTAGAAGTGGATGATTAAGACTTCGCTGGTAGAATTAGTCGGAGTGAACATTGCAGTAAAATGAGTCAAATGGGGTAGGACTACATTGTGAAGTGCTTTTAAAAAAGGACATAATTTGTCATTGGAGATACTAACCATGTGACCTGAACTTCCTTATAGATTTTTATCAGAACTTTAGCAACCCCCAACTATCCATCAGACTCACTATACCACAGAATGTGCTCCAAAGAGAAAGTTACACACCTAAACATACTTAAAACCACCTTCACTAAACAAGGGCATCCAGCAGAGAAGTAGAGTGTGTTCTGGAAAAGGCCATCAGAATACTTCAGGAGAATGTTCTTCAATACAGAGAAGAAGAAAAAAAACCCCAAATCACTGACAGCGCACTCCTAGAGATGCAATTATTCTGATCTCCTCCTGGTGTAGCTCCACCTGTGCCTCTGGCAGAGGTAGAGTTAGCTATGTGATGAGAAAAGCTATCCTTTTGGCATAGGTAGCATCTTCACTATTTGCTGCAATAACACAGTTGCAGTTCTGCAAATGTAGACAACCCTTAGACACACTGCTTCTTTCTCCAGTCTTGAAGTAGAGCTCTGTGTAGCTCAGAGACTTGTACCTTCCACTAACAGAAGTTGCTTCAGTAAAAGATACTACCTCACCTACCTTATCTCTCTTATATGCAGGGTTGGTGCTTGGAGAATTTGTGCAGCATTGCTCTCTGTACCTGAATTCTGCCCAGTCTAGGACAGTAGTCTTGCAGTCACTTTTAAATATTACTCCTTAGATCAACCTTCTATAGGGCTTACTTGTTAATCTCACAAGTGTGGCAGTCCATACTAACAGCTGTAATAGATTTTGACCATACAGTGGTTCATTTGGATCTATAACTGCACAGATCAAAAGAGTTACTAACTAAGGGTATTTCTACACTCTGGACCTTATATTGGCACAGCTGTATCTCTGCAGTTGTGCCAATGTAAAGTCTCCTATGTAGACATGTTATGCCAATGGAGAGCACTCACATGCCAGCATAATTAAACATCGACCTCTGCTCGTTTTGGGTAATGTTGGTGGGAGATGATCACATGCTGACATAGAGCTGTTCACTTCTGTCTGTTGTTTTTCACAAAAGTTTTGACGACAAAAGTGCCGTGTAGACAAACCCTAATATTTGTTTCTTCAGAAAACAAATCTTGCAGTTCCAACAAATATTTTTTTCTCCGACTACTCAAATTGTAGTCATGGACACTGCACTGCATACATATACAACCAAATTATGGCTTTCTGGCCACCCAGTTTTAACAAGGGAGAAGTCTGATATATTAAACCCAACAATTCCAAACTCTTGAATGTCCTTCTAATCTTTTCTTCTCTTAGAAGTGCCAGTACCACCAAAGAGCTCCACCATTCCAGTTTATATCAAGTTATTTTTCTTTAGTCACTTGATTGATGATTGGATACTCCTCTGTTAAACCACAAAGGTGGTCCTCCCTTCAGTTTCAGAAATTTTACCTGATGCTGCCTAAGTTTTTGATCCATAGAAGACATTTCCTGATGCAGATCGAGTGCTCTATTTAGTTCTTGCTATTTATGGGCGCCAACATTATGTTATGTGTAGTAATCAGTCATCCAGAATAAGGAGGTTTGGTGCTTGTTTAGTACCTGTTAGTGGTAGAAAAGAATTGCTACCCATGTGTGTCCATTTTTAATACAAAATAAAATCTGTAGAAATGGCATCCTAAGTGCCTTTTTTAAAAAAAAGCTGTTTGGAAAAAAATGACTGTTTAAGCACTTTTTGTAAATGCATATAAATGTGATTGCACTCTGAAAATTTTTTTAAGTTTATTTTAAACAGGATTTTGGTGCTCTTCTGTTTGATTTATGAAGCTGTATACTTATTTTAAGAGCTCAAGATCTGTAAGAAGTCTGCAATAATAAAATGCAAGTTATCTACGCATCTTACAGATCGAGCATTAGTGTGCATTTTCCTATGGCAAGGCTACCACCTTGTGTCACTAGGTGGAAATGCAATTTTTATGCTGTTAACAGCTACAGGCTAAATTTGAGCATCTTAAGCGACTTCACCAAGAAGAAAGGATGAAGCTGGAGGAAAAAAGAAAACTCCTAGAAGATGATATGATTGCATTCAATAAAAGGAAAACTGCTACCGAGTTACTTCAAGCGCAGGCATTTGCATCTACACCTAGCGTCAGTTTGAAAAAAGACAAGGACCGCAAAAAGTAAGTGCTCATACTAGCAGTCTGTCTAGGATATAAAAAAAAAAAACCCCTTCATATTTCAAAGAGTTATTTAGTCATAACCAAATTTGAATTATTTTAATAAACAATATAAATGTTATGTTGAATACAATGAAAATTATAGTGTGAATTATCATTATGCTTAAGTCATTGGCTTAAATAACTTGGCTATTTTGACTGATCTGAGGAGCTTCTGTATATTCTATGAGAGTTCTTTTTTTCAATAAGGGATCCAGGCTTTCGGCTTGAACTGCTGTGCTTTGATGTCAGAGATCATGAATTTGTGAACATGCAGGAGCAGAGTGAGAGGGAGAAGTTAGAAAGGGACAGAATCTCACACAGGGAATTCCAGAAATAGCAATTGGATGCAGTTGTCAAGTTTATGGGTTTAGGGTATGTGCTAGTTTCAAAAGTTGTAGAAAATGTAGAATTGTTCTTCATAGTTACTTTTTTCTTGCATTTCTCTCTTCATTCTTTATGCTATCACTTTCTTATCACAGTATCCTATGCTATTTTCTTTTAATGTGGATCTTTGCCAGTGCTAAAGAGTAATCTTTGGCTGGGTCATTGGCAATCATCCAATACCTCCTTTCCACAGAGAAGCCAGTTGCTCTGCCATGTTTGTGATGTGTGATGATACAATCACAATTAAGTATTTTCAGGTGGTTGTAACATGGTCATACAATGGTGATGTATCTTGAACATGGCCCACATTTTTTCCTTTTGGAGCCAATTGACTTTTGTCTTTTGGAAACTTGAAAAAATTGTTGAGTTATGGGGTAGAGGTTGAACCTTCTTTTATGGCAGCCTCGGAACCGAAGTGGTCCTGAACAAGGGAATTTGCTGGTCCAGGGGAGGTCAGGCATCCAGGCTCTCCCAAGGCTCCCCTCCTGGCAGCTGCCCTGGGAGAACCCGAAGACCTGACCTCCTCCGGCCCACCTGCCTGGGTCTGCTGCCCCCAATCTGCTCACGGGGCTCTGCCCCTTGACCCCAGCCCTATGTCCAGTGATGGCAGCTGCTCAGGGGTTTCCCAGCTCTGTTTGCTGTGGCAGCAGCTGCTCCTGAGGTTCTCCATGGGTGGCAGCTGCTCCCACGGCACTCTCCCCCCAGGTCGCTGCTCCTGCAGGCTGCTGAACCATAGATGTTGCTGGACCAGGGAATCCCGGACGAGAGAGATTCAGCCTGTACTTTACTTTAAAAAGTAGAACTCCCAAATAACTCATTAAAACAAATATGTTTTCACAAAGAAAATTGGTGCACACAAAATATGTTTTAACTTTTGTGTGTGACAAGAGCAACAAACATAAAATTAATCATTTTGGTGCATTACAATTTAACTTTAAACAAGTGTTTAAAGTGCTTTATTGTTTGTTTCAGTCTTATTGAAATTGAAAGTTCATTTTTGATCAGCCATACAGTTTCATGTCACTGGCCAACTGCTACGCATAATGTTGGAAGTGGCATGCATGCGCCCATTCCCAGGAACGCTGGAGCAAAACCAGGCTTGACTTTTTCTGTGTGTACATCAGTCTTCTAGTCTACCTCACCTCGTCAAAATTGTATCTTGTAAGCAATGTAGCTTTCTTTTCCCTTGATGCCCTATTCTGTAAGAGTTGTATCTTAAAATGGGTTTCTTAAAACAGGCTTGTTAACTGTACCATTACGAGTAATTCTTGTGTATAACATTTTCCATTTTTTCTGTATTTACGAATGTATACTAATGTATTTTTGTTTCATTTCCAGCTTTATGTAACACAGAGGATTATGGCACCCAAATATTAAAAATTATACAAGCAAGCTATGGTCTCCTATGCTTTTTCTTTTGTATTTTTTATCAAACAAGAACTTGGAAAATGACCATTACTACTGGAAGTTCAGAAGAAAAGTATATGGTCAATATGCATACAGTATTGTAAGTTACTGATATTTTAATGTAATTTAATGGACATTACCATTAAGCAGCTGTATTGATATGCCCTTCTACTTTATGTGCATATGGCCAAGTCACATACACTTAAGGACATTGTACCAAAGAAAATGTCTCTGCCATAAACAGTTTCCTTTCATAATATGAATGCTGTAATACAGAAGTATTCAGTGAATATATATATATTATAACCTTTTGAAAGTAATTTTGATATGTTTATTACTAATAGCATTTAATGTAACTGCTGAAGTATTTTGAAATGTATTAAATATTGAAATCTGCTCAAATAACCACTTATTAGTTTTGCTGACAGTGGTTTGTTTTTATAGAAACACTATCTTGATTTTGTGATCTAAGCCTTCTAATGAAAATGAATAATGGTCTTCAGTGGTGCAGTGTTGCATGCTAATATATTTGTAGCTGACATAACTAATTTAAGACCAAGTAATTTAAAAATACGGTCTAATCTAGTTTCATCTTCTTTTCAGTATTCTGCCTCTTTACTTACATGGTTCAGAAGCTAGGCATTTATAAAATAAACTGGTCTGTTAAAGACACACATGAGGATATTTACAAACATGAGTTGTCTCAATAGTCCCTTGCATGCATAAATTAAACAGGTGTAAGAATTTCCAAGATTGGAGCCTTACTTTGTCTTTACTTAGTAAGGAGATACAAAGTGTTTAGTCACTTACAGAATAGGCTGAAGAATCATATTAAAAAAAAAAAAAGACAGACAGACAAACCTTGGAAAGTAACCATAGCTTTGTGGTATTAAAATTATGTCATATAACCAAAACAGATGGCTAAACTTCCCTTTTGTTAACTTCAGCACTTTTGGTTAAAGCACATTTAAAACAATTATTTTAAAATGTTAATCCCAATAACTATTATTCTGAAGCAGTCTATAGATAATCTAATTCTTCAAAGATAACTTGTTTGTTTTTATGTAAGATTTTTTAAATAAAATATTAATACATCACTGAAATAAAATGCACTTGCTGAAATGTCTGAATTTCTTTAAATCCTACTTTTTTGTATGTTGGTTTTATATACACAGGGTAAGACTCCACATTACTCTTACCCAACAGCCTTTTCTGACCTGCTCCCCAAGCCAGGCCCCTCTGCATAGCTGGGTGCTCCTCAGGCTGGGTGGATGGCACAGCTCTGCTGACACTCGTGCCTCTTCCCTGAAGCAGCTTAACACCGTCTGGTGATACCCTCCGGATCCAGTCCCTACCCAAGGAGTTTGGCTGCTATGAGATGCTCCTCAGTCCCTGGAGTGCTCTTTCTCCTTGTGCATCTGCCTCTCAGCAGCTTGGTCCCAAGCTGCTCAGTGTCCAGGGACCTGACATTGCAGCCAAGTCACTCCCCACTCGCAGAGCAGAACCAAATTCTTGCTCCACTGGGCTGCCCAGCCCCGTGACTGCTGGGCTCATGGCCACATAGGCCAAGCTCTAAGCTCAGCCATGTGAGCCTGGTGCCCAGGGGAGGTAGTTTCTGGCAAAAAAGACACTCTCCCACCAGCTCTGGAACCCAAGGCTGTGAGAACAGAGCGACCCCTAGGGTTACTGATTTCAAGTTCCCAAATAGAGGACACTGCTGGGGGGAGAGAGAAGAATTGGAGGAGCAAAGAGAGGTGCTGGACAACATTCCCTCTAATCTTTTTCCATCCAGATGTAGATATTTTTTATCCATGTGCAGAATACATGTAAACGTGCACTACAAACCTAGCTGTGGGCACTCTGCTAATAAGCTGGGTGGCGTTTGAATCTCTCCTAAGCACCCACACAACTGCTCAGCTTCCAGGGAATGCTGGAATTTGTACCTGGGGCAGGGCTACTCGCTGGAGGTAGGCTGCCTATGTTGGGTGGGGATGGGGCAAACAGGAGCACCAGCTGCTGCTGCTGGGGGGACAATACATAAAGAGCTTGTGCTTCTCCCCACATTCCTGTATCTCCTCTTTCCCACTCCATCCCTTTTCTCATTATCTCCTGCCTCTTTTTCCCCCCCTTCCACATCCCCCTCCACCTGCCTTATCTTATCACCTTCTCCCCCCCCCCCGCTGCCTTAGAATCATAAAGCTGGAAGAGACCTCAGGAGGTCGTCAAGTCCAGCCCCCCTGTCCAAAGCAGGACCAATCCCAGCTAAGTCAACCCAGCCAGGGCTTTGTCAAGCCAAGACTTAAAAACCTCGAGGGATGGAGATTCCACCACCTCCCTAGGTAACCCATTCCAGTGCTTCATCACCCTCCTAGTCAAATAGGTTTTCCTAATATCCAACCTAGACCTCCCCCACTGTAACTTGAGCCCATTGCTCCTTGTTCTGCCATCTGTCACCACTGAGAACAGCCTTTCTCCATCCTCTTTGGAACCTCTCTTCAGGAAGTTGAAGGCTGCTATCAAGTCCCCCCCTCACTCATCTCTTCTGCAGACTAAACAAACCCAACTCCCTCAGCCTGTCCTCCTAGATCATGCTCTCCAGCCCCCTAATAATTTTAGTTGCCCTCTACTGGACCCTCTCCAATGTGTCCACATCTTTTCTATAGTGGGGGGCCCAGAACTGGACACAATACTCCAGATGTGCCTCACCAGAGCCGAATGAAGGGGAATAACTTCTCTGGATCTGCTGGCAATGCTCCTCCTAATACAACCTAATATGCCATTAGCCTTCTTGGCTACAAGGGCACACTGTTGACTCATATCCAGCTTCTCATCCACTGTAATCCCCAGGTCCTTTTCTGCAGAACTGCTACTTAGGCTAGGAACTGACTGACTGTAACAATGCTTGGGATTCTTCTGTCCTAAGTGCAGGACTTTATACTTGTCCTTGTTGAACCTCATCAGATTTCTTTTGGCCCAATCCTCTAATCTGTTCAGGTCACTCTGGACCCTATCCGTGCCCTCCAGTGTATCTACCTCTCCCCCTAGCTTCGTCTCATCTGCAAACTTGCTGAGGGTGCAATCCATCCCCTCATCCATCCCCTCATCCAGGTCATTAATAAAGATATTGAAGAAAACCAGTTCTAGAACTGATCCTTGGGGCACTCCTCTACAAACTGACTGCCAACCTGACATCGAGCCGTTGATCACTACCCATTGGGCCTAACAGTCTAGCCAGCTTTCTATCCATCTTACAGTCCATTTATCCAATCCATACTTCCTAACTTGCTGGTAAGAATATTGTGGGAAACTGTATCAAAAGCTTTGCTAAAGTTAAGGTATATCACATCCACTGACTCCCATATCTACAGAGCCAGTTACCTTATCATGGAAGCTAATCAGATTGGTCAGGCACGACTTGCCCTTCGTGAATCCATGTTGATTATTCCTGATCACTTTCCCCTCTTCCAAGTGTTTCAAAATAGATTCCTTGAGGATCCCCTCCATGATTTTTCCAGGGACTGAGGTAAGGCTTACTGATCTGTAGTTCCCTAGATTGTCCTCCTTCCCTTTTTTAAAGATGGGCGGGCACTACATTTGCCTTTTTCCAATCATCCGGGATCTCTCCCGATTTTCACAAGTTTTCAAAGATAATGGCCAAAGGCTCCACAATGACATTTGCCAGCTCCCTCAGTACCCTCGGCTACATTAAATCTGGACCCATGAATTTGTGTATGTTTAGCTTTTCTAAATAGTTCCTAATCTGTTCTTTCTCCACCAACGGCTGCCCACCTCCTTCCCATACTGCGTTGCCTACTGCAGTACTCTGGGAGCTGACCTTGTCTGTGAAGACAGAGGCAAAGAAAGCATTGAGTACTTCAGCTTTTCCCACATCATCTATCACTAGGTTACCTCCCTCATCCAGTAAGGGCCCCACACCCTCTCTGATCACCCTCTTATTGCTAATATGCCTGTAGAAACCTTTCTTGTTACCCTTCATATCCCTTGCTAGCTGCAATTCCAATTGCGCTTTCGCCTTCCTGATAAATCCCCTGCATTCTCAAGCAATATATTTATACTCCTCCCTAGTCATCTGTCCAAGTTTCCACTTCTTGTAAGCTTCCTTTTTGTGTTTAAGCTCACCAAGGATGTCCCCGGTAAGCCAATCTGGTTGCCTACCATATTTGCTTTTCTTACTGCACATCGGAATGGTTTCTTTCTGTGCTTTTAATAAGGCTTATTTAAAATACTGCCAGCTCTCCTGGACTCCTTTCCCCTTCACGTAAGCATCCCAGGGGATCCTGCCCATCAGTTCTCTGAGGGAGTCAAAGTCTGCTTTTCTGAAGTCCAGGGTGTGTATTTTGCTACTCTCTTTTCTTCCTTTTGTCAGGATTCTGAAATCTACCATCTCATGATCACTTCTTCCCAGGTTGTCACCCACCTCTACTTCCTGTACTAGTTCCTCCCTGTTTGTGAGCAGCAGGTCGAGCTGCGCATGGGCCCTGGTTGGTTCCTTCAGCATTTGTACCAAGAAGTTCTCCCCAACATTCTCCAGAGACTTCCTGGATTGTCTGTGTACTGCTGTATTGGTCTATGGCACACACCAACCACAACATCACCCCTGTTGCTTCCACCTCTAAACTTAACCCATAGATTCTTAACAGGCTTTTCTCCCTCTAAGTACTGGAGCTCTGAGCAATCATACAGCTCTCTTACATACAGTGCAACTCTTCCTCATTTTCTCCCCCACCTGTTCCTCATGAACAGTTGATACCCTTCCATGACAGTGCTCCAGTAATGAGAGTCATCGCACCAAGTCTCCGTTATTCCAATCAAATCATAGTTCTTTGATTGGGCCAGGGCTTCTAATTCTTCCTGTTTGTTTCCCAAGCTTCTTGCATTTGTGTACAAACACCTAAGATAACCAGTTGATTGCCCTACCTTCTCCATTTGAATCAGGGGTCCTCCTTTGTTGCTCATTCCTCCTTGTGTTTCTTACTGGTATCCAGCTTCCCCACTTACCTCAGGGCTTTGGTCACCATCCTCCAACGAACCTAGTTTAAAGCCCTTCTCACTAGTCTCTCCCCCTCCACCAATGTACTCACCATTGTATGGAAAACAGGATTGTGGCCAAATGGGGCAGCTAGCTGCCGTAGAAGATGATGATGAGCTGTTCTATCCAGTTCAGCCCCACCCCTGCGGAGGAGATTCCCGCCTACTCTGGGATAATTCCTACTTGGGAAGAGGAGGGGTACTTGATCACAGTGAGTTGTAGGGAAATATGTTCCATGGAGACCCTCCCTATATTTCCCACATATATATTAGAAGAATATGTAATTTGATTCTTTTTCCCAGTTTTAAATGAGGAACTTGGCTACTATAGTTTTTAACACACACACACACACACACACCAACTCTTAACCCTTTTGAAATTGAAATAATATGAAGTGATTATTGTGGGAAACTTTATTACTGAAATTTAAAACTTTCTGTACTTAATTCTACATTTCTGTAAATCTCCCTATTTCACTTCAGGCTACAATTAAACAGAGGAAATCGATAAAGACTAAATTCCAAGCAAGTCTTGATATTAATCAATGGAAGAACTAGTAATCCAAGTACTTTTATTGCAGGTTTTTTCTGCCTGAAAAATACATTTTTTTTCTAAAACTTCAACTCTTTAATATAGTTTCCTCCACCATGGTCTTTACTGTTTCCTGCCTTCTATCAAAGGCTGCTGTTTACACTCAGCCGATGATACTCTTCTCTCCTGCCAACTCAGCATTCTACCTTAAAATCCCAACCCCCACTTCCTCCAGCCGTGCTGGTGCTGGGAGAGGGGGGCAGAGGAGGCAGAGCTGCAGCCGTCCCAGGGTTGTTGGGAGTCGGGACTGCTCAGTCTGGGCTCACACCGGCTCCGGGAGCTACCCCAGTGCCTGCGCATCCAGCTCCTCATACATTTAAACTGCAGAGCCTCAGCAGGGATAGCTCCTGGACCCAGTACCAACCCGTACAGAGTGCCTCCTATTATCAACTAATTGTGTAGTTGATACAAATTGTATCAACTACATGATTAGTCAATTACCCACTTAACATTCTTAGTGTGTGGTTGGAGGGAGGTGCAGGGGCAGGGTGTGTGGCCGGTGGAGGGGACAGGAGCAGGCTGGGGCTCAGGGTGCCTGGCCACGGGGGAGGGGGCAGAAGTGTTGGAGTGCACAGGAGCAAGTTGGGGCAGGGTGTCTGGCAAGGGGGAAGGAGTCAGGAGCAGGTTGGGGGCAGGGTGTCTGGCCAGGGCGGAGGGGACAAGGCTGGGAGTGTAGGATCTCGGGAGGGCTGGGGATGCAGGGTCTGGGCATGAGGGGGTGGGGGGCACTTATTTGTCTTTGGGCCCATGCCGTTCCAAGGCTTGGCCTCCCACTCTTCCTGTTAGCTGGAGTCTGGCCAATGGGAGTGCAGGGAAAGCCTCTAGACAGCATGCTGGTGCACGGGTGTTCCCCCAGCCCAGGATGGGGAGCCCTTCTTCCCCACATGGCAAGGCTCAGGGCTTTCTTTCTTTCACTGCTGTGGGAAGCCAGCGCTGGTGCTCCAACTGCGTGGGGGAGAGGGGAGAGTGAGGCTGCAGCACCAGGAAAAGGGGGCCTGGGCTGCTCAGATGAATGCTGCTGGGCACTTCCTTGCCTGCCTTGCAGAAGCACCACTTGTTGCTGCAGCCCCGCACGTGGCTGGATGGGAGGGAGCCAGTTTGGGCTTTGGAGACAGGCTGAGCTTGGGTCTCACTGGGGCAGCTCAGAACTAGGCTCAGGATGCAGCCACTTGGCGTGCAATGGAGCATGCGGCAGCAGGCGGCCAAGCACATGGGGCACCTCACCCTGTACTAGGCCCTTCTCCTGAGCCTGCTGGTCCAGCAGCCTGTGAGCAAGAGCAACAGCGGTGCAAGAGCAACAGCGATGCAAGCAAGCAGACTTGGAGCATGTCATGGCGCCCAAGGGCATGGGAGCCTGCCTCTGTTCCCAGCGCAAGTGGGCTGTGCTCTGGGCCTTGTACCAGCCAAAGCAGGTACACCTGAAAGGCTGCCATCAGAGCTGAGTGGGCAGGACCCTTGGGAGGCAGAATCTGCCCAGGCTGGGCTGCCAGGCGGTTTTGCGGGTCCCCAAACAGTGTCCGGGGCAGGGAGCTCATGTGAGGGTGGAGCCTGTGGATGCATATGATATAAGATGTCATTCTGCCATCCTGCATGAATTTTTTTTGAGAGAGAGACACAACTGGCATGTTCCTAACAGTCGCCAGCAGATGATGCCAAATAATCACTATAAAAAGGTTATTACTTGTACAGCTGTCCCATAACATAAACCAGCAATCATACTAATTATTAAAAACAGTTTTGTGTATTTGACAACCAGCCTCCCAAATTATCAAATAAAAAAATAAAGGGCTGTTACAATTTTATTCCTGTAAGAAGCAATTTAAAGGCAAAACCCTCCCAGCAGGGTGAAATCCCAATAACAGTAAGTAGCATGAATAAATCAGTGGCATGTAGAAAGTAAAAAATAGGGCTGTCAAGTGATTTTAAAAAATTAATCGCCATTAATTGTGCGATTGAACACTAATTGTGTAATTAATTGCACTGTTAATAATATAATTCCATTTATTTAAATTTTTTGGATGTTTTCTACATTTTTAAGAATACTGATTTCTATTATGACACAGAACATAAAATGCATAGTGCTCAATTTACATTTGTGTTTTATTACAAATATTTGCACTATAAAAAAAATACTATTTTTCAATATCCTCATTATGAGTACTGTAGTTCAGTCTCTTTATCATGAAAGCTGAATTTACAAATGTAGAATTTAGTACAAAAAAACTGCACTCAAAAACAAAACAATGTAAAACATTAGCACCTACAAGTCCACTTCTTGTTCAGCCAGTCACTCAGATAAACAAGTTTGTTTACATTTGCAGGAGATAATCCTGCCTGCTTCTTGTTTATTTGTCACCTGAAAGTGAAAACAGGCATTTGCATGGCACTGTTGTAGCTGGCATTGCATGATATTTACATGACAGGTGAACTAAACTTTAATATGCTTCTACATGCTTTTACCACCATTCTAGATGACATATGTCCATGCTGATGATGAGCTCTGCTCAATAACAATCCAAAGTAGTGTGGACTGATGCATGTGTATTTTCATTATCTGAGTCAGATGCCACTAGCAGAAATATTCAATATATTTCAATTGGAATTCTATTGTTTAACAATGCAGTTAAAACTGTGATTAATCATGATTAATGTTTTAATTGTGCTTTTTGAGTTAATCATATAAGTTAACTATGATTAATCGACAACCCTAATAAAAAGCTAGATCCTTATCCAAAGATCCTGATTAAATACTGCCTAGAGGATGGAGAACAGTTAAAAACCACAAAAATCACAGGTTGTATATGTTTATTCCCAGCTATTATCTATATGATTGTGGAGTTGGAGTAGCTACTCAATCGTGAAGTTGACTGTCTCTATCTTCAAAATGTAAGACTTATTCAGATAAGCCATCTTTAACTTAAAGACCATAGAAAAACACATTCCTAATGTCTCTGCCCTGCTGCATTCATCATAGAAGCAGGGAAGAGACATATATATCTGTCTGCTATTCTATGACTGCAAGTTCTTCCTTGCACTATCTCTGGCAGTGCTTTATCAAGTCTAGTTTTGAAAATAGCAGCTTGTTCTTTCCTGAAGCTAACCCCACAGAAGATAACCATTATGACAGGAGAACCCCTTACTGTTTCTCACTCTGAGATAGCTACCATAGTTTCTTCTGGTGGCAGTATGTAGGGCTCTTTGGAGTCCACAGAAGGTGGGATCTCTCCACAACAAATCCTAGAGACACTCGAGAAGAAGGGATTTCATCCCCACATCAAGAGCTGTAGAAGCAGAGGTGAATTAAGATTTATTGGGGCCCTGGCCGCACCCCTCATCCCAGGGCCCTCCCCTTGCTCTTCCTCTCCCCCTCTGAGGTTCTGCACCCTGGCCAGGCCAGAAGCTGGAACCGTGGTAAAAGCTGCAGCCCAGGGAGCCTGGGACCTTGTGGGGTACCCTGGACGTTCCTGTGACATTGGCCCTACTTGCAAGGCAGGTGGAGAGGCTGGGGCTCCCCATAGTGACCCAGGATCTGTGGGTAGCTCTTACCATAACCCGGATCTAGCTTCAGACCTGACTGGGGGTGAGACTCCAGGAGCAAGAGGATGGGCAGCGTGGGATACCAGTGGCACCGAGGGTCGCCAATTACTTAATGGCATAAAACTGAACACCTTTGCCCCACCTCCTGCCCTACCACTTCCCAAGGCTCCACCCCTTCACTTCATCCCCCTCCCCTACCTCACTTTCACCAAGCTGGGGCAGTGTGTTGAGGGGTAGGAGAGCGCTGGCTGGGGGATTTAGGTTCATGAGGCATTTTAGGCTTTTACCCTCCCTCTGAGGCCATGGTCTGCACAGGTGTAGGAATGTATTTAACTTTATGCACGGGGCTACTCATAGTTTATTTAAACATGGTCCTCAAATCTTGGCAAGAATGAGGCCTTCCTTTGTTTGACTCAACATCAATTTAATAAACTCCTTTTGTCTTATGCACTTGCCTGAAGATGGCCCCATGTGGGTCAATGGTTATGGACAGACATCTGCAAGGAGGTGAATGTGAAATGGGAAAGTGGAAGAAGGAAGGTCCACAGTTAGGTGCCGACCTGGGAAATGGGAGATCAGGCCTCAGTTCTTTAGTCTGCTGCAGGTTCCTCTGGGTATGTCTGCAGCAACCTGGGGCAGTGAGTCACAGAGCCCAGGTCTACAGATTTGGGCTCATACTGCGTTCTAAAACTAGCTGTGTCAATGTTGTAGCTCAGGCTCTGAAGCACACCCACTTCCCTGGGCACAGTCCAACAGACAAGCCATATTTGCTTCTCTTCTTTAGTATGTGCCTTAATCCCCATCCTCTTCCAGTTTCTATCCACCTCTGTCCCTTTGGCAATTGGTATATTGACTCTAAAAGCTGTAGCACCATCCAGCTGTAAGGACAGGCTGTGCTATTAGCGAAAGTATCCCTCACAGAGCCCTACTGATGTAGACTATTACTCGAATAGTATGCACCAGCTCAGTGACTGATCTAACTCTCGCTGTATGTTTTACCTCCCCCAATCCTCACTACTTAACTGAGCATCACTGAATTACTACATAGAGCAGTGGTCACCAACCAGTAGATCGGGATCTCCTGGTAGATCTTGGAGCCTCTGACAGGTGATCTTGACTGGTTTGGCCACAAGGCTATCAAGTGCAGGCACTTCAGCTGCCCCTCCCCCCACTGCTGGGCATCTCCTGCCCTTTGCCTAGGAGCTGCCCTTCTCCTTGGGAGCCCCTTGCTTTCTGTGCAGGGCAGGGGAGGAAGAAGAAGGGTGCTGATGCCCAGGTGCCCCCTCTCCCACTCTGTATCCTATCTCCACAGAGCAGAGAGGGGGCACAACAGGACTTGGGATGGAGGGAGTTTGTTGGCAGCTTTTGGGAGTGGTGCAGAGCCAGGACAGGGGTGAGCCTACCGAGACCCACTGCACCACCACACAGGAGCCACCAGAGGTAGTCAGTGACCAGCGGGAGTCCATATCCCGAAACCCTACCCCAGTCATGAACACCCCTCCAGCACCCCAACTTCCTGCCCCAAGCTCAGCTCAGAGCCCTTCTCACACTCCAGATCCCTTAATCCAAGACCAGAGCCTGCATCCCAACCCTCTGCCCCTGCCTGGTGAAAGCGAGGGAGGATAGGGGAGGGAAGGAGGATGGGGTGAGCAGGGGTGGGGCCTCAGAGAAGGGGCAGAAAGGAGGCGGGGCAAGGGTATTTGGGTTTGAGGTAGATCTTGGATTACACTTAAATTCAAAAAGTGATCTCATGCTTAAAAAGGTTGGAGACCATTGACATAGAGGTTATGTCAGGTATTTTGTAGGTACCAGTACATAGAAATAGGAATGTAACCTCAAAAATCTCCTGATTGCTTGTCTCTGAACACAGCAGAAATGTGGTACAATGAGTCTTGTGGAAAGGGAGAAGGTCAGCAGTAATAGATCTGATTTACAATACAGAACAGACGCTTGTTACAAAAGAATCTATTCACTTGTTCTCTCAGGCACAAGAGCACTGAACTTGGTGGCCCCATCAATGGGATAGGAGGGATTAACCCTCCATGTGTCCATCAATCTATTTCTGCTATTTGCAGGCGATATTACAGGATTCCAATTCCAAGGGACACTATCCACTTGAAAATTATCTGTCTGGCTGCAAATGTTGTACTCGCTGTTGCAAGTAACACCCACAGTTATTAGAAATAAAAAAAAATAGTGGGGAAAAATATCTCAGTTCTTCACATTTGTTTACATTATATATTGGATAGCACTTTGTTCATAGTAATTTTCATTCCCCCCCCTAATGCTTTAGGCCATAAGTCTGCAAATATTTATGTACATGAGTAATTTGGCAGGAAAGGAAAGTCGAATGAAAATATTAATGTGTGTAAAGTTAAGCACAAGTCTTTATAGGGCCAGAACTCTGATCAGTTACCTCCTTGTTGAAAAGACCACTAGAAATATCAATAGAGGCACAGAAACTCTCTTGACATTTTTATAAGATTGGGGAGGGAAGAAAATGCATAACATAGTTTTAAAGGGTGACTTAGAGACTAAACAACAAAGTAATCAGTTTAAAAACATGTGAAACTGACAATGCCTCTTTAAGGAAGGTAAGTAATACGTCTGATTTTCAAATAATCACTGGAATCCTGAGTGACATTTATTAGGATATGATGATATTTAAGTAAGATATTAAAGTGATGAGTTCAGAGTAACATATTGGATTTGCTGTAATTTTATTAAGTCAGATAGTAGCTGGCAGTGTGCCCTTTTGCACTTTGCAAATGTACTGTTCCACTCTTTGCTGTCATTGGAAAAAGAAACGGGTAGCCAAAGAGGAGGGGATTTACTTATTTATTTTAATCCATGCCTGTACAGTTCAGACCCAAACAACAACTAGGTGTTGTAAGGGTTGATATCAATAGGGAGCCTCTCTTAAAAGAAAATGCACTATTTTTACATCAATATATGATGATTACTGGTGTTGCTGCTTTGACCATCAGAAAGTGACAGCATTTATGTTCAAATTACAGAGCTGTAGCCAGATAGAATGGTAATTTCAGACTAGCTACAAATATCTTTCACTTTGAACAGGGTGGGTTTTTTTTTATTTTTATTTTTGGGTTTGTGCTATTCAATTAGAATTATACTCAGGCCATAACAAAAGGCTTTGTTGCAAGGTTTACTCCTATCTAATGATAAAAGAACCCATAGTGTGAAAATAGAAAAATCTAATCTATGTCAAACCACAATCAAACTAAATTTTGCCCTAATAGTGTTCAGTTTTTCTGCTGCCTTCATAGGCTGCCAGAGACTTTATTCTTAATTGAAAATGATAGTTCCCTGGGTAGTTGGGAGTCACATGGCAGCCCTTTATTGCTAGACCTATTATGTGCACACTATATCTCAGATATTGCCTGGAGAAATACAGCAGATTTATTGATATGAAGGACTGTCTCTCACTCAGTATCTGTCTGCCTTGCACTTGAATTCCAAGTGTGGATCATTTCTAATTTTATAAATTTCTGGAATCTTGAAGAGAGAACAGCTTTAATACCAAAACTACCATATCAATGGGAAAGAAAATGCTCTGAATGTGTCTGATTGACAGAAAAAAAATTCTTGGGGTTTTGTTTTTGTTTTTTGTTTTCTAGTAACAGAGAGTGGAGGAAAAAATCCCTGAATAAACTTAAACAAGTTGAAGAAAGAAATACTTCTGTCCCCAGGGAGAATTGTTTAGCTTAATCAAATGGGGAGACACTAATGAACGTGCCAAACTTAATATATATTAGGAACTGAGTCAGCTTCAGAAAGCAAGATAAGACTAATGACAAAATAAATCACTTTATAACCATTTAGCTCTGGTGTTTTATACCTAATGAGCTCTAGTGGGGGAGGGGAGGCATAGAAATAGGGGACAAATTTCTTTGTCCCCGGAGTTGTCCAACAATATTGCTTTGTGAAGAGCATGGGAGCCAGGCTTTTATTCTTTTTTATAACTGTCCTGACCCCCTCGAGTTATTTGATATTAACTTGCCTGCCTGCTAGAAGTTAAATCAAAGATTGTTCGAGGAACCAAGCAGAAAAGGTAAAACACTGACTGAAGTAAGAAGCCTGGAGGAAATGAAGGAGAAGATGTTTATTGGGGCACACCCCCAATCTGGCTTTATCTAAGCTAGAACTATTTACTTTTCCCCAATGTAAATGAGGAATTGGTCCTGCTATTGTGGGGAACTTGCTTGGCTTCTATATCACCCTAGTGGAATTGATTAGGGAAAGGATATGAGTTCTTACTCCCATTTTCTTTTCCAAGAGCACTGACTGATCTCAAGGACTCTTTTTCCACTCTCCTGCGTGGCAGAGTCCTCGTAACTCTGACAAAGCTTGGCCCAGGATTCCTGGAGGTCTTCACCCCAGCTTCCAGGAGGTCTTGGTTCCCCAATCTTGTCACTTAGTACAGAGGCTAACGTGTCTCCACTTTAGGGTACTTTCTCTGCTTTGGACGCTTCCCTGACCCACTGATGGCTACATATTGCTCAAGCAAATACAATTTGTTAAACCACAATCAATTTTTTAAAATAAGGAAAACATAGGAAAGGTTAAAGGAAAACGTGTAATCCATTCTGTGGCAGGGCACATCACAAACAGTAATTCCCACAAGATGGAGTCCCTAGGAGAGCGATCCCTAAGAGAGAAGTAACTAGTGGTGTCTCCCAGGGGTGCGTACCGGAACCAACCCTATTCAACATATTCATAAATGATCTGGCGGTCTGCCAGGTCTGCTTTATGACTTGACTTGCTAGCCATAATGAGCCCCTTCTGAGTGTGGGGCCAGTGCGATGGTGCCATATTAAATCTGGCACTTAACATAGTGTCTAAATGGAAAATATAGGTGCCAGTGGAGAGTTGGCCAGCTAGATCTGATCTCTAAGTTAGTTAGAAAAGTTTATTTACTGAGTAGCTGCTCAACCACATGTATTCCATGACTGTCTGGTTTGTGGTTTGGGGTAAGATCTGGATTATTTACATGGGGTATAATTGGGGAGGGAAAAGAAGTGCTCTTATGTCTATTTCTTAACCAAAAATTGGATGTGTGTAAATTTCTGGCAGGTGTGATTTTTTTTATTAACTTATAGCAGCCTAGTAATATTTACACTGCTACAGTTTACCCAGTGCTTGTCTAGGTTAGTATGCCCCCAAGCTTTGAGCTTGATAGCACCATAAACTATTTCAAGCAGCTGCTCCATCCTGTTTAATGGGGCTGTACAAAGTACCTACTCTCACTCTGGGCTGCATGGGGGGTCAGTAGCTGAGAAGCTGCCTCGCTGCTGGGAGGGAGGAGGGCAGGAGCCAGGAAGCCCAGTGCATGGCTCAGCTGGGCTGCCAGGGATCTGGGGAGCCTGGTGTGTAGCTCAGATGGTCTGAGGTGGGGGGAGCCAGGAAGGCTGATGCATGGCCCAGCTAGGCTGCACAGGGGAGCCAGGAAGCCCAGGGGGCAGCAGGGCAGGGGGTGGGTCCAGCAGCAGGGGGGCCAGAACTCACCTCCCCTGGTCTGGCAAAATCCCTCATCAGGAACCAGTCAGGTCCTGAGGGTGCCGGACCAGGAAGGTCCAACCTGTTGTAATTTGACATTTAAATCATAGACCTCTTTTAGGTTGTTTGAGATTTTGAATCCCCAAGTATTTTATAGAATGTGTTGCTCATTTCAGATTTGATATAATTTACTTTAAATCAAACTGTTTTGCCAAAGTCCTGGATTTCTTTCAAAGCTAATAATAGGGACATTTGATTTCGCTAAATATAACATAGCATTAGACACATATCTACTGATGTGGTCCTGCTATTTTTATTCCTGCGATGGATCCCCTGTGCCCTATCATCTGTGCATAAGTTTCCACAGCCCTTGTGAAAAGCAAAGAAGACAATGGATGTCCCTATCTCATCCATATGTGTAATTCAGAAAGGGCAGAATTAACCCCATGAACTCACACCATAGTTTTTGGGCTGGTGCAAAGAGCAGTAATCCTTCTAAGGAACTGGTGGCCAAAGTCCATAATGGACAGGACTTGAACCAGAAAGCTCCACTCTACTCCATCAAAAGCTTTCTCTGCATCTAGTGATACCAAGAGAAATGGATCAGTTTTTGGTCTGGCATTATGGATGATTCCAGCTAATCTCCAAATATTGTTAAGCATTTGTCTATCCTTAATGATGCAGTTTGATCTGGATTTATATAAGCTGAGATAATAGACTGCAATTGGCTTGCTAGTATTTCTGCTTAATTCTCTGTGATTCAACAGAGTTATGAGACTATAGGAATTGCCTAAGGTAAGGTCTTTTCCATCTAGGGAGAACAACCACTTGTAGAGGTCCTGTCCTATCAGAATGGTGTTGAAGGTACCTCTCAAAGGACCCACTAATATAGGGATGGGCAATAAGCAGCCAGCACCAACACCCACAGCTCCCAGCGACTAGCCAACATGAACTGTGAAAGGCCATACCTCAGAGACTCAAAGTCTGGTAGCCTGCCAGGATCTATCGCTCAGAAACTGTGTCTGGCCTGTACGCCACTTATTGCTCACACCTACACTATTAACTTGTAAAATCCAGCTGGAAAACCATCAGTTCCTGGAGTCTACCAATTTCCATACTTATTTGCCTCCAGGGTTCCTTCTTTTTTTAATTCTTTAGTTAATATTTCTTTATCAGTTTGCTTATCTTTGGCAAGCTTGCTATTTCCAGATATATTTTTATAACTTTAGAGCTTGGAGTATCTCAGGTATACAGATTTTAATAAGTAGCATATTTCATTAGGGGTATTATCATGTTATGCTGATTATTCTTAATTGGTGGAACAATATGTTGCTCTTGCATTTCCTTTTAGCTTTCAAGCTGATAGCCTATTACTTCTTTTTTGGTAGAATGTCTGCTTTGTACAAGTAAGGGCTTTTTCTGGAGCGTATGTCATTGACATACCATTTTAGCTCCATTTTAGCTCCATTTTAGTTGTATTTTTTTCTTGTGCTCTTTCTTTTTTCGGTTGACAAGTTCCGCTAATCAACTGACCCCTCCTTTTTATATTGTCTATATTAATTAATTGGGATATTGACCTATGACCTCTTTAACTTTTGCAACCCATTCTTTGCCTTAGAAAAGCAGGTAGAAACACTAGATTGCTAATGGAGATGTTTTTTCTTGCCCAGCAAAAGAAGGCTCATAGGCACCAGACACTGTGGAATGCTAGAGGATAAAATACTTTGTTTATTAACCTCACCCCCTAGACCCAGGAAGAGGGGAGGGGCATGTGGACTTGTCCCATCAGCTTGAACTCAAGGGAGAGAGAATAAAAATCTCTAACAAGGAAAAACTGTATCTTTATATTGCTTTGACTCCAAGGAGCAAGGATTACTAAGCATAAGCAAGAGATCCCCAGTGCTTGGCTTGGATTAATCCTCAAGGATACATACAGCTTTTTATATAAGCTTCTACCACCTTTTGGAACCTAAGACTGTATTTCATGTGTGTGTGTGTTTGTGTGGTTATCTGCTTTGATTTTGTAACTCTCATTTTTCTTAGTTAATAAATCTTTAGTTATGTTATTATAGGATTGGTGACAAGTGTCTTTGATGTAAGGTCTCTGAAGTGCAACTGACCTGGGGTAAGTGACTGGTTCATTGCGACTGGGAGGAACTTGAATATTATTTGAATTGTTGGTGTGAGGGACCACCTATCACAATGGCAGGCTTGCCTAAGTGGTATGAAAGGTGAGAGTACTCAAGGGTGCTGTCTATAATTCCATGGTTAGGCTGCTGGAGTGCTTGACCAGTTTACACTTGTTATGGGGTCGGGGAAATCTAAGTATAGAACTCACAACCAGCTTGGGGGTTTGTGCCCTGCTTCTTACCAGTCTGCGCTGAGGTTGGCACCCATGCTCTTGAGCCACTGCAGGGCACCAGGACAGTATCTTTTTACATTTTCAGCTTTTTTGGCAAATCCTTCCTCTGCTGGACTCTATTTTATTGGAGGAGATTAGTAGGTTTTTGGGGATGATGGAGGCAGGTTGCTTTACCATCCACCTCAAAGCTCAGGCTTCAGACAGCCATGTTATTATGTCCCACTACTAGTCTCTTTGTGCTGTATATATTTTTTTAAAAGTAGTGTTTTAATTTAGTAATATTCTCAAGAGCAAATTTTTGTCAGACTTTTCTTACCCAGATGAATGTCCATGGTTCTTTGTCTGTTCCCCAACATGCTACAGACTGTGGCTATACACTGAATAGGTGCTTAGTAAAATGTCCTTTACAGACCCAAACCAGTGACTTGAATGAGAGTTTTAATACTCATAGAGCTCGTTCACTGGGACATTGGAAATCTGCTGGTGTTTGTACATTTTTGCCATTTCCTGCAGAATGCAAGCTTTAAAAAAAGCATTTAGCACTTTCTGTATTAAAAAATGCAGCCCCTGGAGTGTAAACCAATACAGGGATGGCTTGTTAACCCAGCCTGGCGGAAAATTGTTTTCATTCAAACAGCAGTAGCAAAGATGTGAGCTATATACTTCACCTCGGTATTAACTTCAAAGCCTCATTGCCCTTGAGAATGTTTAAATATTGTTAGCCAGTGGACACCTCGCAGCAGGAGTTAGTGCACAGATAAAAAAATCACTGATTATTCTTCTGCCCCTTTCCCCACCAGGATGAGCTTTTTGGTCTCTCATTCTTCAAAGCAGGATTTGCTGTCAAGCAGCCTTGGCAAGAAAAAAGGCGAACTTTGCCCTTCCTTACCTAACCCTAAACTCCCCCAGGTGTTAGGAGAAAGAAAAGCTATTTAATTTGCACTGCCAGGTCACTTCACGGTACTGTGATGCTTCTCAGGTGCTGAGCACCCTTCACAGCCAGTGACTTCTATGGGAACGAAAGACACTGGAAGGGAAGCATTTAAAAGGTATGTAGGCAACTAAGTGTCTCATAGTTGGGCCCTTTGTGTTGCTACAGTAGTGCTGATGTTTAGAAGGGTTCGTTGTCATTACTTATATTACTGCACCGTCCTTGCAATTTACCCTACAAGTGGAAAAATAAGGGTGGTTTTGAATACAAAACAATGTGTCACTTGATAGAGCTTATCCTGTTTCCATTATTTTCATTGATCATTGTTAGGATATAGAAATTGAGGCCTGCCTGTAAAGACCTATACTTTAAGAATTTAGGTGTATTCTTATCATTTAGCTAGTTACAGGAGTATAAAAACAAAGAATCAAAATCACAGTGTACAGGACTCTCACTGGGAGAGTCTGAGGCCTTGTTCTTAAGCTAAGACCTTTGGCTAAGCAGCAGAGGCAGCCATAAGCTGGGAAATGGATAGTCACCTCCTCACACATCCAAACCAGTCACATTGAAATAGGGCAATTTTGGGCTGTTAGGAAGGCAGTCTAATCTATTGCCTCCACATTAAGGGACAAGCCTAGAAGATTTAAAGAAAACTTAAGATGACAGCTTTATGACTGGCAAGGACACACTTGGGGTTGTGAATTTTTCATTTTTTTATTGTTTTGTCAGTATGGTCCGCACATCTCTATTATTTTATCTGTATAGTCTTTATCTGGTTCTTCGATTGCTTCCATCTGCTGTATAAGTAATTTTGCTGGGTGTAAATCAATGAAGGTGACAGGATACATTTGGTTAGATAATCATGTTAGTATTGGTTAGTTAAATTTCAGTAAAATGATTGGTTTAGGTATAGCTGAGAATATTACTACATACATTGGGGGCAAACAGGAAGTAAGTTGGGAAAAGGGGAACAAGGGAAAAAAGAAAAAGGAAATTGGATTCATGTTTGCTGGAAGCTAACCCCAATAAACATTGCATTGTTTGTATCTCCAAACTTCGGGTATTGCTGTTCTCTGTTCATGTGAGAAGGACTAGAAAAGTGAGAGGGTCAAGGAATAAGCCCTTTAACAGTCATCATGACCTGTCTGTGGGAATTTCCTTCAACTGGGTAAAATCATAGCACTAACTGACTGTGTGTTTTCAGATTACCGTGTTGTCCAATGGGCATGAGATGTGGATAGGAACCGAATGTTGGGGCAGCTGCTTGTATAAAGGAATCAGAAATGTCACTCTAACTTTGAATGGAGAACATTTCTGTCAGTGGGGCACTCTTTTATGATGATGGGGAGCAGGAGGAAGAATGATTTTTTTCCCCTTTAACTTTAAGGGCCTGCTCTACAATCCTTGAAGTTAATGGGCAGCTTTGGCACTGTTTGGATCAGGCCCTGAACAAATACCATAGACACATCCACACTTGTAGTTGGGCTTCATAGTCAGTGGAAACTACCTCCAAGGTTCATTCTTTTGAGCTGAGAGAGTCATTCCCAGTTCAGACACTGGGATAGAATTGTTCAGCTGTGCTTAGTTGTTTTACAGCCCAGTGTCTGAGTTCCTCCCAAAGTGATACCCTCTAATTTAAACAGAGGTAACCTTGGAAGAGTTTATAAAACATTAATCAAAATGACACACTGTAATCTGCAGTACTGTAAAAGCGACAGCAGAATATCTGAAGTTTTCTCAGCAGCCAGTACGTGACTTTTTCGAGATATATTTATTTATCACAGAAGTTACCATCAAGGGAAGATTCACTTTACTGTTCCATATGACTTGTGCAGTCAATTGTTCCATAAGGTACACTTCTTCATCTGCAAGGGGAATTCAATTTAATATGAGCCATTAACTTTAATCATTGGATGACACACCTCTTATTCATGTGAGTAGATCTAATCAGTGAGAGATCCTGGCCCCACTCCGTACATCTATACAGCAATTATACACCCACATGCATTATATTCTCAGTGGGCCTGATTCTATGATAAACTAAAAACTTCAAGCTGTTGAAAAATCTGTACCCCATTGATGTCGCTTCACTTCAAGAGCAAGCCCTTTGAAACTATTTTCTTTCATAGGAAAAGAAGGCATGTTGTATACAAACGCAACACCCGCTCCCTTCCCCTCTTGTTACTTTATTGTAGAAGCCAATGCAAACAGTAATTATAAACGCCTTCCAAAGAATCAGCTGTAACAAAAGTCTTAACAGCACCAGAGAAATGCTTCTTGTAACAGCTAATTTAGCAAGGCAGTTCACTCCTATGCATCTGGCTCTTCTACTGAGTTCTCCGGTGCTCGTTTTCATTGCTCTGAACCATAAGCAAGTCAATGTGTCCCCATTATTTATCTACTGTAATCTAAAGAGGGAAAGTTTGGTACAGAAAACTTTTCACATGCTGAAATACATTTGAGACTCCAATAAATCCCTGCTGGAGAGTTAGCAATGTAAGGAAAGAATTAATAGGGGAAAAAGGAAGAAAAACACCTGGATGTGCTAAATAGATATTGCCATAAAGAGAGATATGGTGAACGAGGTAATAGCTTGTACTAGTGTTTAAAGGTTATCTTTGACCAACAGAAGTTGGTCTTACAAAAGGCATTACTCACTTACTTTCTCTCTCTAATATCTTGGGACCAACACAGTTGCTACACCATCACAAACATTACCATGAAAACAGACACATGCACATAAGATACATATATTTGTGACAGGGAAGGAATCTAAAGCTATGTCAACATGGGCACATTTGTAATTAAAAAGTGTCATTCAGGGGTGTGGAAGAGCCCTCCTCCTCCCCGAACAATGAAAGTTTGAACAATGAAAGCACTGGTGTGGACAGCGTTTCCTCAGCTTTGTGCTTCCAATGACAAAGCTAATGCCCCTATATACAATATGATGGGGACTAATTTGGCTACAACTACTGAAGAGCGAGATCTTGGAGTTGTTGTGGATAGTTCTCTGAAAACATCCACTCAGTGTGCAGCGGCAAGTAAATAGAATGTAGAAAATAGAATAGTAAATAGAATGTTAGGAGTCATTAAAAAAAGGGTTACAGAATAAGACAGAAAATATCTTCTTGCGTCTATATAGAACCATGGTACGCCCATATCTTGAATACTGTGTACAGATGTGGTTGCCTCTCATGGGCAGAGACTTATATGGGCTCGTGGTGCCCATGCTCCAGCAATATTCAGAGCCGGGGGCCCTGCTCCAGCAATATTTGGAGCTAGGTCTCTCCCCCGGCCCTGCCTGAAGCAGGCCCCAGCCCCCACCTGCCGGCCCCCCCGCGCATCCTCCCACCCCGGCCCCAGAGTGTCCCCCCTGGACCCAGCCCCAGCCCCAGAGCATCCCCTGCGGCCCTGTCCCATCCCTGCCGTGCACAGCTTTCAGTCTGGCTCCCCCTTGCCGGCTGCTGCTGCCATGCGCAGCATTTACAGGTGAGCAGGGATACGCCCAGGCATGACGTGACGTCACGGCCCGGGACTTTAAAACTCATTGGCACGGTGTTGCGCCGCATGGCCTAACTCCAGGTTTGGAGTCCGGGGACTTCTGGGGCCCAAGCGTAGACTCCAGCCCTGCAAAGTGGAAGGCAGAAGGTAAGGTAAGGGGAGGGGGAGGAAGGGGCTTGTGCGGAGGGGGAGGGGGGAAAATAGGGGAAGGGAAGGGAGAGGAAGGGGCTTGTGCAGAGGGGGAAAATAGGGGAAGGGGTGGGGGAGGAAGGGGCTTGTGCAGAGGGGGAAAATAGGGGAAGGGGTGGGGGAGGAAGGGGCTTGTGCGGAGGGGGAGGGGGAAAATAAGGGAAGGGGTGGGAGAGGAAGGGGCTTGTGCGGAGGGGGAGGGGGGAAATAAGGGAAGGGGTGGGAGAGGAAGGGGCTTGTGTGGAGGGCGAGGGGGAAGAAAGGGGAAGGCACCAAGGGACAGTGTGGAGGAGAGACAAATGCCAGGGGGCCAAGTGCAGACAATGAGGACAAGGGCAGGAGGGGAGGTGTCAGTGGGAGGGGGGACAGGGTGATGCTGGGAGAGGAGAGGTAAGGGCATGGGGGGGGGAGGAGGAGGTGCTGGGAGAAGGCTTGAAAGAAGGGGTGGGCATAAGAAAGGTGGGGATGGAGCAAGTCATGTGTGAGGGCACAGAGGGGCATGAGGAGAATGAGGGCAGAGAGTGGTGAGTGGATGGGCATCAGGGAAAAAGAGAGCAAAGGGGGCAGGGGCAGTGAGGGAAGGGGGAGGCACCAGGAGGGTGCAGGGCTAAGGGAAGTTGCAGGTGCCAGGAGATTCTGGGGGTGACGCAGAAGGACAGACACCTGCAGGGCGGGACCAGCACCAGAGGAGAGAGGCAGGGCAGGTGTGTAGAGGGAGGTGTTAGGAGAGGGGATGAGGAGGGGTAGCTCACATGATCAGAGTGGGGCTACTGGAGGAGTGGGCACAGGGGGGAGAGAAGGGCTGGTGGAGGGGGGCAGGTTGCAGGAGGGCTGAGGGCAGTGAGAAGGGCAGGAGTCAGGACAGCAGAGGAGGGTGAGGAGTTGGGGTGCAGCAGGCACCAGGGGAGCTGATGGAGCAAGGGGAGGAGACATGGCAGCAGAGAGAAAAGGTAAAGGTTTATGAGATAGTTATTAATAACTTGGGTGGCACATCCAAACAAGCCACATGAACTCAGTACTGGTGCACAACACAAAATTCATTCTGCTCATGGGAGGAAACTCTTAGGCTATGTCTACACTAGCGGCTTCTTGTGCAAGAACATCTTGCTCAAGGGTTCTTGTTCAAGAAGTCTTGCACAAGAACACGTCCACACTGCCATGTGCGAGCTGTGCTTTTGCACAAGAGCATCCATGGCAGTGTGGATGCTCTCTTGAGCAAGAAAGCTCCAATGGCCATTTTAGCCATAGGGGTTTCTTGAGCAAGAAATCCCTGCCGAGCATCCACACTGCCCTCTTGCGCAAGAGGGCTTACACCTGTTAGAAAAGAGCGTAGCTCTTGCACAAGACGCCCTCTCTTACCACGATGTACTGTAAATTTCCTTGCACAAGAGCGGGCAGTGTGGCTGCTCTGTGGGTTCTCACACAAGAAGGGCTGTACTTGTGCAAGTAGCCGTGAGTGCAGACATAGCCTTAGAGGGAACACTTCCCCCAGCCTCTCTGCCCCCGAGTTAATGTCACACACATTGGGTTAATGCAATTGCAGGATAGTTGCATGAGGGGGGTTTGGTGGGGGCCAAACTAATCCCTGTTGGTAGGAGGATGGTGGGAAAAGTCCTTCGAGAGGGGTGACATGACACCTTTTACTTCTGGTCATGTGTCCATCTTGCCCCGAGTGTGTTACCTCCAGAGGCCTGGTTAATGGGGGTCAAGGGGCATGGTTAATGGGGGTCAGGGCGTGGTTAATGGGGGTCAGGGGGTGTGGCTAATGGGGCACCACCAAAAATTATACAAACCTGCCGCCCCTGTGCCTCATCACAAAAAAGATATATTGTCATTGGAAAAGGTTCAGAAAAGGGCAACAAAAATGATTAGGGGTTTGGAAGGGGTCACATATGAAGAGAGATTAAAAAGACTTGGACTTTTCATCTTAGAAAAGAGGAGACTAAGGGGGGATATGATAGAGGTCTATAAAATCATGACTGGTATGAAAAAAGTGAATAAGGAAAAGTTATATACTTATTCCCACAATAAAATAACTAGGGGTCACCAAATGAAATTAATAGGCAGCAGGTTTAAAACAAACAAAAGGATATTTTTCTTCACTCAGCACCGTCAACCTGTGGAACTCCTTGCCAGAGGATGCGGTGAAGGCTAGAACTTTAACAGGGTTCAAAAAAGAGCCAGATAGATTCATGAAGGCTAGGTCCATCAATGGCTATTAGCCAGGATGGGTAGGAATGGTATCCCTAGCCTCTGTTTCTCTGGAGGTGGGTGACAGGGGAGGGATCACGTGAGGATTACATGTTGTGATCCCTCCCTCTGGGGCATCTGGTTTTGGCCACTGTCAGCAGACAGGATACTGGGCTAGATGGACCTTTGGTCTCACCCAGTATGGCCAATCTTATGTTCTTCTTGGGGACGATTTTCTTTGGTCACTGGGATTGCTTTCACCTGGCGATAAAGAGCAGCTACATAATGAACCTTATAATGGAGCAGCTGGAGTGGCACAACCACACTGTTGTAAGGTGCACAATGTAGACATAACAATATTGCAGCTATAGTTACAGGTCTCAGTGTATGCTGCAGAAGTCAGTATTGATACTGTGTATGTGTGTGTGAGAGAAAGAATCGTTCTTTGTACCCATGTAGTGTTTTTACTGACCACTTCAACATGCTGTACAAAGGTTTGAATTGTTTCAGTTTTACAGATGAGGAAGTTGATGCACCAAAGGGTTGTGACTTGACCAAGGTCACACAGCAAGTAAGCAGCAAAATGTAGATTCTCCCAACTTAGGGTGGCTCTAGTCATCAGATTGCACTGCCTTCATTGTAATTAGTTTGTATTTAACATAGACACAGGAAAAGTTATTAGCCCTCAGCCCTATGTTCATTAGTTCCCATTGAATGATGTGGATCTAGAACAAGCGAGGAAAAAGAAGAGGAGGAAAACATCTTGAACAAAACAGTGTGAAGATATCCGAGTGAGAGGGAGCAAATAGGGGCTAAGTTGTGGAAATCTGAATGTTCACATTCATAGCAATTTTACAAATCAGAGAGTTACTATCAATCTGGCCATGAATGTCTAGGTAGATAATTCCAAATGCAAGAGGCTGGATTCTTGTGAACCATGGGGATTTTAATTGCGTTGATTTTTCAAATGTGGAACCTATGGTTTAGTAAATTGCTTCTGTGTCCTGAGGCACATGGGTCTGATAAGTGTCTAAATATCCCATCAAATTAGAATTCTTGGAGCTGAATATATAATTATAGTATTATCTGTGTAGGGAGGGCAAATTGCACATCTCTGCAGTTCTGTTAGTGATAGCATTAAGTTCTGACAAAGCAGGGGACATGGACTGATATGGACTGGATGCATAGGTTCCGTATACACTAGATGTGTTCATTGTCATCTGTCAGGTATGCCTGAGGCTAGTTTAAATAAGGTATTTTGTATGCAGCACCACCTGGAACAGCACACTACTGTTTAACATTCTAATACACTTCCTCCTTTACATTCTACATGCCTACCATTTACAATATTTACACTAGCACACCGTCTTTGAAGTTCATTAAGTATCAGTCTGTACAGTGACTCTGAATAGAATTGGGTTTCTGATTACACATCACAAACACAGAACAACTTGGCCAGCTGACTGTCCATTAGTTGCCCAATCACTGGCTCTGGTGAGTTTTCTTCCTGTTCTATTTATGCCATTTGTAGAGTTCACTCTGTTGATTGTTCTTGTTCAGTAACAAACTGTAGGTAATGATGGTTTTTGATGAACTCTCCACTGTTGGCAGGCCTGCCAATGGGGGGTGGGGAAAGGGAGAGGGGGCAAAAAGGGCAACTGTCCTGGGGCCCTGCGATACAAAAGGGCCCAGAGCTCCCACCACAGCTACTGAAGTAGCAGTGGCAGCTGGAGCCCTGGACCTTTAAATTGCTGCCAGAGTGCTGCATGGGTCTCCAGTCCCAGCCCCATGCCTTCTGCCCATGGTCCCTCCCCTTCTGGGGTCTCAGAGCAGGGCTCCCCCACCTTGCCTGGGGCCTGATGAGGCTGTTGGCCCTGCTACCTGTCGGTCTCAATCACATATGATCTGCGTGCTGAATTTTTTCTTTTTGACAACTGGAATTGTCCATCCTTTTTCTCTATGGAATCTGACAAGAAAAGCTTTTTGGAAAAAGGCATGTGTGAGCACAGAAAAGGGAGGTCTGACAAAAAAAGAGGCCTCCAGGAAATAACACAGGTGTCAGTCCATCCACACTCATCACAACTCTATAGTTCCTGTCTCCCGGCAGCTCTTAAAGCCGCTGACACCCGGGACAGGGCTTGTGACAGGAAGCCGGCCCTGGGAGTTTCAACTCACAGCGTGGCTGCCAGTTCCTCACTTGTGAGCGCCTATGTCCCAGCCACAAGCCTCCCAAGAGCCCACTAGCCCTCACAGGGAGCATGAAGAGGGCTCCCAGAAACCTGCCAGGGACCGCAAGAAGCATACACCATCCTGGTCTGGGGCGGAGATCCTGGCCCTTCTGGAGGTATGGGGCGAGGAGGAGACCCTCTAGACAAAGGAATGCGGGCATATATGGCTGGATGGCCGAGAGCCTGGCCACGAGGGGCTACCACCGCAGTCTGGAGCAAGCGAGGAACAAGGCCAAGGAGCTCTGGCAGGGCTATGCCAGGGTCAGGGAACGCAGCTCTCCCTCTAGGACAGAATGCCACTCCTGCCCCTAATATGCAGAACTGCACCACATCCTGGGAGGTGGTGCAGGCCCTTCCCCACTTCTGGTGGTGGACTTGGAGCTGGAGACTCCCATCGTCACAGGAGGAGGAGGAGCTGGAGGAGGAGGAAGAGACAGCCAGCACCGTGACGACGCTCACGTTGGATCCGGTACCCCAGGGCCTGGATGTCTTGTAGGCATCCTCTATTTCTGAACAGCTTAATTCAGTTTAACATTCCATTTCAGCAGGCAAGTTTCAGTGTGTGCAGTCACCATGTACCTTGACTCAGCCCTCACAAATACAGCCTGCTGATCTAACAAGTGGAACAGACAGAGAGCACAGAGACTTACCTTTTGCTCTACATTCCAGTCTCTTGTAGACAAGGGGTTATATTTCAGCAAATGGGAATGAGATAGGAGGGCTAGAAATAATAACATAATGGTGGGGACCCTGCCATTTTCCAGGCTAACCCATCTGTCTATGAATTGTTGAAATATGGTTGAAATTCTGCTGTACTGAGGCTTTTTTTTTTTTAAAAAAAAGCCAACAACATAATATGCTAAAAGAAAAGCCAGACTGAATTACTTAGTCTAGTCATTAAAATAATATGTAAACACTGGCTTCATCATTTAACTGTTACACATTCTGATCATCTTTATGAATGAAAAGCCAGTTCTAAGCCCTCTGTGTTATTTTAGATCCTACGTAGAAGGTAAACACCCCCCAACCCCCAACTCTTTCCACAATTTGCATTTAGATTATTCAGTGCCCACATGCAGAATAAGATACTTTCTAGCTCTGTCAAACAAAATCTGATTGCCATTTAGTGCAGTGGCAGTCAATTTCCATTTCCATTAATGCAGATCCCAGACAATTATCTGAGGAGGAAAAAAATCAGAATAAAGCAGACTCCTACCTGCTGCCCTTATTTTCAAGTGGGCAGATGTAAGGGAATGTGAAAATACTCATGAACAGAAGAATGTTACAGCTTCTTTTGCCCTGTGCTAAAGAGAAAATGGAAGTATTGGGCTAAGTTCAGTGGTGCATTTTGTGTCCTTTGTGCTAGCTCAAAGGGACCGTAAAACTGCCATGTATCTTCCCAGGGGTTCTCCTTGGCAGGGGCAGAGCTGGCTTAACTGGCTCTAACACTCCCCCCCCCCCCACCTCAGAGGAGCCCCAATCATTGTGTGTTGTATGATATGAGGCAGCCAATGTTCCCTCTAATATTTTCCGTCCGTGTGTGGGATACATTTTGCTATATGCACTGAAAGAGGTGCAGACATGCATCACCAGGAGAAACACATGCTGCCAGCTGTGGGTGCTCTGCAAATCAGCAGGGTGGCATTTAAATCTCTCCTGGGTGGCTGTCCGAGCACTCAACTTACAGTGAGCACTAGAGGTGGCATGTCTACAAAATTCCTATGTACTGACTATTCTCCAAATGCCAAAAGGCCCATACAAACCAACTGAGGCCCAGGATATAACATCACTTAGGATGGAGGAGGCACACGTGTTGGCCCTTGCTTGAACTTTGCATTAGCACTGGGCTGTCAACCCTAATGCCAGGCTCCTTCTACAGGCCAACAAGGGCTATTTCTGAGAGTCAGGGATGAAGATGCAGTAGGTGATACATGTGTGAATGAAAAGGATGGGTCTGAACAACTTGGCTGGTACTGTAGATCACTGGAAAAAACCAGTAATAGACTGTCATGCCATGGGAGGTTTTCTAAGTTTTGTGTGAACAGTACCAGACAAATTCACACAGATAAGTCATCATGTACTTTGCACAGAAGACAATGCAATAGAAACACAGAAATCATTGTGATGCTTTGAGAACAGACATGGTAACTCTAAATCTATAAGATAGATAGTCAAGCAGGATATACACAGAGAATAAAAATTGAATTACACCCCTTAGATTTCTTTTTTGTCTAGTCTTCTAAGATGCCTCCCCACCACAAAAACATTCAGCTTCCAGCTGAAACCTTATATATAGGGTAAAGTTGTGTTATAATTTTTGGGGTGTGAGAGAAAGGTTAATGCTATCTACCATATATTTGAGTGAGTTTGTGTGTCTGTGTGTTTGTCTGTTCAAGAACTCCTAAAGGGTAAGAGCTAGGACCCCAAAATTCTGTATGTAGCTTCCTCTGATAACTTAAACCAAGGTAAGGATTTAGTTGTGCCAAGAAAATGAGATGTGCCTGGAATGGGATTGCTTCTCATCAAACAATACAGAAAAGAGACAGAATCACCAGGCAGGTGAAATAGGGTTGGTTGGGGATTCCCCTCCTATCCAGAACTGCCCAAACCCCAAGTCTCCCACCCTCCAGGCATCCTTTAAAGAGAGTGGATGGAGGGCTGCAGTCCTCCAACCATTTGTACAGGGATGCACAAAACCATACAGAAAACAGACAGAATCACCAGGCAAGTGAAAGGAATTGGCTGGGGTGCCATCCCTATCCAGGACTGCCCCAGCCCCAAGCCTCTTACCCTCCAGACACCCTTTAGGAAGAGTGAGCGGCTGGGGGCAGGGCTGAATCTCCCTCCCAATTCCTACCGGGACATTGCTGTCTGTTCCCCTTTGTCAGGGAGCAAGGGGCAGGGTTGCCAGGTGTCTGGTTTTGAACCGGACAGTCCAGTATTTGAGCTTTCTGTTCGGGAAACAAATTGAGAAAATAGAAATGAGAAAATATAAATGTCCAGTATTTTCTAAATAAGATGTAGTATCGATTGTGATGTAATGTCAAGTGTGTCCAGTATTTTTGTTGAAACCATTTGGGAACCCTAGCAAGGGGAAAGTGCACAGTTTGCTGCATTCCTCACACTGGCTGAGGAGCACAGGGGGCAAATGAACCTGGACCTGCCCCAGCTGTGGGACATGCACCCCTCCCCCAGGTGTGCCCACTAAAGCTGCAGTGGCCATGGAGAGGTGCTTCTCATCTGGCCCAAGCTACTGCAGTGAGAGAGGACTGAGGTAGTACTCTCTCCTCAGGGCAGCCTGCATATGGAACCCCTCATCCCCAGCCCCACCCCCAGAGCAGTGATTTAAATGATGCATGTGCATTTTCCTTTTATTTTCCAAAAATAAAAAATTGAGTTAAGGCCTTGAGCAACACCAGGTAAATCTAGTTATTGTATGTGAGCAATGTATACTATGTTAATAATATTAATATTATTAATATTGATATTGTTAAGTCTATATTACAGAATGTACTTCTAAATATCAATGTCTTATGGGAAATGACCCAAAATAGCAATCAATCAATAAAATCTAAAAAAACCCAAGTGACAGGGTGCTTGCCCTGCACTGGCCCTTTAAGGGCAAAACCCCAGCCCTGAGTGAGGGCTGAGAGCAAAGCGCCAGCTGAGGCAGTTGTTGCTAATGAGGGCCCAGCCTGGGGGCTATATAAAGAAGGGCTCCTGGGAGGTGAGGGGAACTGCTTGCTGCTCTGGATAGAGAGCAGGAGGTACCTAGTGGCCCAGGCAAGGGACGCTCAGCTCAGGCCAAGCAAGTGCCCAGGCTGCAAGGCCTGAGGCTACTAAGGATGAAGGCTGGCAGTGGGTCACTGAGGTAAGGTGGGTACAGGGGAACTGGGTGTTCCCTGGGAAGGGGAGGGGAGGACTCTGGAGTTCAAGCTGGATAAACACCTACCCCCTCCTCCATTCCTCTTCTTGCACACACGCGCCCCCCCCCTCCCCGCCCCCTGCTGCAGGGAAGGGAGCTCAGAGACACTGGAGTGGGAGTGTCCTAAAGAGGAGGCCCTGGTCCAAGAATGACATGGGTCTGGACTAGGGAGGGAAGTGAGAACACAGGGAGACACCAGCTAGAGGGAAGCATCCAGTGAGTCGACGGGCTAATTCCCAGGGCTACCAGTTGGAGGGGCAATGGGGGTAAGTCTGCCCTGTGACAACCCACAACAACTTGGCTTGGAGCATGTGTATGTTGTGACTGATACCAAAGCCAGTCAGTCAAAAGGGAGAACCTCTCCAGACACTTACAATCATGGCAATGTAAGGCTGGAAGGTTGCTATGAAGATGGTGGTCATTGATTGCTCTACATGCCTGCTGAAGAACAGAAGTAATGTGTTTAATCTGCATCAAGGAGTAAGATTAGGTATTTGGGGGGGAAAAAGGTCTGACTCTAAGTGAAGTTAAGCTCTGAAATAGGCTTCCAAGGGTGGTTGTGGAATCCCTATCATACACCTGTCAGGGCTGGACTAGGTAAACTTGGTCCTGCCTCTGTGCAGGATACTGGACCAGATGGACTCTCAAAGTACCTTCCAGCCCTATATTTTAATGATTCTATTATTCTGTGAAAGACAGGGCCCTCAGATGCTTTTCAGCAATATTACTGTCTAGTCAGTTATTCCTGATTTAATATTTCTTCATTTGATTTTTTTCCTTCCCAAGTGTAGTACTTGTCTTTACTGAATTTCATTGTGTTGAATTCAGACTAACACCACTGTGCTTCCCCTGCTGGCCTGGTATGGTATCACAGATCTCACTGAGCACTCCTCTGGTGGTTTCTCTGCCTGGTAACCTACTCTCTGGTTGAGTCACCATTTCTGGTTCACTTCTTCCCAGGGCCAAACTGTCAGAAACGAAAAGTGCAAAAATGTCTTCATCAGAAACAAGTCCTTCTGCCCTGTCTAGGCCTCTTCTTTGGCCTGTTTTCAGCTCAGTCTGCAGCCCACTTGCTGGGCTCAATGGTCTTTTCTTGGGGCTAGTAGAGGAAACAAATCCTGGTATCAGAAGACCGTGGGGACACAAGTTTATACTTTACATCTGTGCTGCTGCTGGCACCAGCACTGCCTTCAGAGCTGGGCAGCTGGAGGGCAGCAGCTACTGGCCAGGTGCCCGGCTCGGAAGGCAGAGCTGCTGCCAGCAGTAGCACAGAAGTAAGGATGGCATGGCAGAATATTGCCATCCTTCTACACTGCTGCTGGCAGGGTGCTGCCTTGAGAACTGGCTGCCCTGCTCACAGCCTCTGCTCTCCAGCTGCCAAACTCTGAAGGCAGCACAGAAGTTAAGGTGACCTAAAATAATGCTGTGATCCCCCAGGGGTCCTGATCTTTCCTTTTGGGTCAGGAGCCCCAATTTGAGATGTGCTAGGCTCCCCAGTGGACTCTGTATAGTATAGGGTAAAAGCACACAAGACCAGATTTCATGGTGGGAGACAGATTTCATAGTCCGTGACCCATTTTCCATGGCTGTGAATTTCCTAGGGTCCAAGATATTATCTCCCTTCCCTCTCTAGTAGGGTGTCACCACTGTAGGGGCAGGCATGAGCCAGTCGGGTTGACAAAATGGCATTCTGCTGCGCGCACCACCATGGTTGGTCAGTGAAGGTAGAGATGAGACCCCTCCCCCACAAGAGCCAAACTGCCTCCCAGCCCCCCACAAGGGGAGAGGGGTGGGTGGGTGCATAGCTCCAGCTCCCCCCCCCCCCCCCGGCTCTGGAGCTCGGTGAGGGAGGAGGGTATGCACCCCCAGTACCCCAAGCCAAGAGCGTGGGGAGGGCAGGCAGTGGGGACAGCAACACTCCACACCCAGAATGCCTAGAGCAGGCATTCGTGGGGCCAGGCTGGTGGTTTGGGAAGGCAGTGCCTTCCCCTGCCTATTATACCAGATGCCCATGCACACTGCTCATTCCGCCTGTTCCAAGATGCTGGGAGTACCCTCATGGCCACAGGACTGACCAGGAATCAACATACTGGGCAAAGGCCAGTTACCTCTAGAGACTCAGTCCAGGACTTGGCACTACACAGCAATCAGGGTAGGCTCAGCCCATAGCCAAGTATAGCACTTGCTTCAGGACACTAAAGTTATGCCACCATGCAATTAGACATGTGCATCTGGTCCGTGACTCATCAGGGCTCAGACCACACAATGGTGTAGACATTCTAGCTCGGGCTGCACCCTCTGCTCTGGGACCCTCCCATCATGCAGGGTCCTAGAATCTAACCTTCCCAGCCTGAGCCCAGATGTCTCCACTGTAATTAAACAGTCCTACTGCCTGAGCCCTGAGAGCAAAGTCAGCTGGCAGTGACCAGCTATGGGTGTTTAATTGCAGTGCAGATATCCCCCCACATGTATCTAACGCCAAAAAAAAGGGTGGGTATTGTTGGCTCTGCCCATGGTGAGGCACCTTCTTTGGCTACTGCCGATCAACACATCCAGAACTTTATTCATAATCATACCTTTGGTCTGTCTCAATGCAAAGAGTTTCCTATCATGGCCCAGGCCCTTGTAGACTTGCTGAAGGGGTATGGTGTGACAAAGTAATAAAAACAAGTGGTAGGCTGTTTTTGCGAAGTAATTGGAAAGACATCTGTAACTGCCTGGAAAATTGCTATATAAAAGGCTGGGCAGTGAGGACAATGCCTTCTCCAAACTGTCACCTGGCTGCCTTGCCAGCACAGATCATATATTTGGCATTGGCTATGACAGCCTAGCTGCCAGTTTCACCATGTAGAAGAAGCAGCTGGCATCAAGCAGTGGTCCTGGAGCCAGGAAGCTACTGCAGATGTTGTCCAGATGGTTTTGCTTGCCAGGAGCATTTAGACTAGGCTAACCATGCAGTCATTTGTTTTAACATGACTGGAATTCCTACTGAGTATTTCTAAATGTTCTGTGCAGAACCAAGTCTCCACAGGGCATGTGGCATGCAGCGTTCGTCAGCATGGGTTGGTATGCCCCACGCTGTTGTAACAGCAAGGCACAGTGCTGTGCAAAGGGGCTGACCAGAGCTCTGGGGTGAGCTGGATTATTGGCAGGGTCATGTGCTTTCCCACATTGCCTTTTGATGTTGTAAAGTTTCAGAGGGGTAGCTATGTTAGGCTACATCTACACTGTGCGGCTATTTCGGGATACCTCCGGTATCCCGACATAGCTACCCTGTATCTTAACAAGCCGCCTGTTGTGTTGAAATATTTTTCAAAATAACAGGTGTGCTATTTCGGCATCCCTGTAACCCTCATTCCATGAGGGTTAAGGGATGTCTCAATATAGTGCATTATTTCAAAATTTGGCACTGTGTAGATGTGCCGTATTTCAAAATAAGCTATTTTGAAATAGAATCAAAATAAGATACACAGTTCACGTAGCACAAATTGCACATCTTATTTTGTGTAGGGTGCTGTGTAGACACCTTTATTAATCTGTAAGGGTACATCTACACAGCATACTTATTTCGGAATAAGCTATTTCAGAAGACAGATTTTGAAACAGCTTATTTTGAAATAGAGCGTCTACACTACAGGGAAGCCTCAAAATTAGTCTGAGGTGGGCTCCTCTACTATGGATGCGCTACCTCGATTTAGAGCCCCAGGAGGCACTGGGGAGTAATTACTTTGCATGGCCCAGAGAAGGAGCTATTTTGAAATAGCAGCAGTGGAGCATCCACACTACTGCTATATTGAAATAGCTATTTCAGAATAGGTGTTGTTCCTCATGGAATGAGGAATATAGAAGTTGGAAGAAGCCATCCATTATTTCGATGTTATTTCAGAATAACAGTCATTATTCTGAAATAATGCTGCTGTGTAGACACACCCTAACTGAAAAAATTCAGATGAAGAAGCAGGTTGTGCCCATGAAGGCTGCTGATATCATCTACATGTTTTGTTAGTCTCTCAGGTGCTGCAGGACTCTTCAATTTTTTTAATTTTTTTTGATGTTGTGTGTTTGGTTCAGCTGAGGACTGAGGAATTTCTGGTTAAGTGTGTAGTTCTTTGAGGCCCACATTTGTAAGCTGTGACTAAGTAGGAAATAGACAGGCAGTGTGTCAGCGTGGCTAAGGGCTTGTTAGTCAAACAGCGAGTTTGCTGCAAGTTGAGGTGCGCATCTATCCTGTTGTAGCTGGATGTGCACAGATAGCTTAGTGTGGCCCTTCTGACCACACACTCAGCCTTTCTTGGTATGCTCTGAGCTGCTCCCTTTTCAAAGCACAGGAGATCCAGAAGTGCACTGGGGACCAGTCAGTGTGTGGCCACAGTGACCACATGGACACTAAGTGTGTGACTGACTGATTTGGAGTAGCTGTGTATCACAACTTATCAGGAACTAAGTGGTTGTGTAGATGAGCCATAAGCACCCTGCGGTGGAAGAACAGAACCACTGGATAAAACTATTTCCTGGCCTCAGTCTCCTCCTGTGATAAAGGCACATACAAGAGAAAACAGCCAAGCCACCATTCCCTCTACTGGAAGAATCCCCTCTAGGAAGGAAGGTGTAACACACTTTCAGACCCATCCTGCCAACAAAGATACCAGTTTGTGAAAACTGACCCTGGGCTCCTAACCACAGCTTTCAGCTCCCTGGGCAGAGCTGCACCTGTGTCACTGGCATAAGGCCCAGTGAAGAAGCGGCCAGTCCCTTCTGCTTTCATCGCTCCCATGGGTGGCAAGAACTTTCTCAGCTGGGAAACTGGCAACCTTTTGTCTTCAGTTTTCTTTTCACTTTTTGTTTTTGTTTTTTAAATTTGGCTCTAAATTCCACCGTGTTGACTTGTCCAGGAGGGACTCCTACTTCTGAGAAGCTGCAACAGCATCTTTCCCACAACCCCAGGAGATGAGGTAAAATGGATAAAAAGCAAGACATAGAACAGGGGTGGGCAAGAGAAACTCTGCAGGCAGGATCTGGCCAGGCAAGCGGGTTGATCAGCCCACAGATGCCCTGCTGCTTCCCCATCCTGGGGGAGTGCGCCAAGTCTCCTTCCCCGCCAGGGGCCTGAGGCGCTAAGCATGAACCCCCAACTGTTCAGCTGGCAGTTCTCTCAGGGATGGGGGCAGGGCTCAAAGACTTCACTCGCTCCCCCACCCACAGGCCAATCAGGGTCTGTGGGCGTGGCAGCATGGAAGTGTCCTGGCCCCACCCCTTCTGCCTAAGGCCCCGCTCCTTCCAGGACAGCCTGGGGCCACTTCAAAAACTTGTGAAGTGCCCCCCCCCCTTTCTAAAATTATTGCCCATCCCTGATGTTGTCGCTGCCTTCCCTCCTGTGAGCCCCTTTAGGTCTTCTGTGATGGGGAACTTTGACTACTTTTTCTCAGGGTTTTTTTTTTCCCCCTTCCACTCAAGTGCTGGCCTCTGCTCTTTCCCCATCCCCCTCAAAATCACTGCAGCCTAAAGTAAGGTGAATTTTTTTTTTTTTAGACAGAAGCTTTTTTTTACCAGAAAAAGTAGTTTCACATCAATTGAAATGATCTTTCAATTTCTGTGGAGATCACCAAATTTACACCAAACTGAAAATATTTATGGAACAGCGAAAGGAAACGTTTTGTTTTGCTTTCAAGACATTTGCTTTTGTTAAAAGGGAAATTGGATCCACAAAATGGCCTGAAGAGATGCCATCGGCACATTAATATTGAGCTGACTGGTTAGGGGTTCAACCCAGAATATGGGTGGCTGGGTTCAATTTCCCCCTTCTGCAGAGCTTGAATTTGGATCTTCTACAGCCTAAATGAGTATCTAACCACCATACTGCTTTCCCCCTGGCTAATCACTATTCATTGTCTCTGAATGACCATGAATTGCCACTGTGGATAACAACTGATGTCAGGGAGCACACAGAAGGAACTCCAGCTCGGAGTGGCTTAGTGCTCATCTAGAAGGTATGAGACCCATGTTCAAGTCCTGCTCTAATAACTGGCTAACACTGTGGCCCAGCTTCAGCAGCAGAGGTTGGGACAATAGCCTAGTGGTTAAAGCATGCTGCTGCAATGGATTCATACTGAAATCTGTTTGCCACCTCAGGCTAGAGGGAGACATTGAACCTTAGTCTCTCATGTTGCAGAAGAATGCCATAAGCACTGGGCCAAAGCCTGTCGAGGAGATGATACTTCCTCCTCTTTTGGGAGTCCAGTTTCCCTTTGTCTGTTGTCAAAATCCAGACATTTCAAGTTGGGCTGACATGAAACATCTCGTTTTGACACAACTCGAACTCTTTTCATTTTTCAAGAACTTTCATCTAAGCAACATTTAATTTTCAGTTTGACCTGAAATGAAACTTTTTTTTTTTTTCATTTCTTTGGAACAGGCAAACTGGCTGCTTCAGTTTTCTGGCTAACTCAACTGCTGCCTCCCCTTGCTAGCACTGAAATGCTAACTGTGCCCAAGTGTGGCCCTACAGAGAGGGCAAGCATTTACTCTTCACCGCCCACTCGGAACAGGGATTCCAAGTCATGTGAGGTTAGATCAGAATCAATGTTCCCTTTAATTTATGTGCATCTGTGGAGTGACTTTTGTTACGTGCCCTGAGACGTGTGCATGTGCACCACCACTAGAAACGCATGCTGCCAGATGTGTGGGCTTCTGTGGGTGCTCTGCTAATCAACTGGGTGGCATTTGAATCTCTTCTGGATAGCCACTCAAGTGCTTGGCTTACAGGGAACGCTGATCAGAACCCTAATATAACTGCTGTTCAGCAATGTCCTCATTCTGCCCTTTCTACCCTCAGCATTAGTAGTGGCTATGCACTCAGAGTCCCATGACACTGGTAAGGGTTCTTGGCCATCACAAAACAGCTCCTGCTCCAGCTTTTTTCCCCATGTATAAATCAGGCAACCATTATGTAAACAACCTTGGTGTCATAGTGATTGGCAAAACAAAAAGGTAGGACTGAGTAGACTTGTAGGTGCTAAAGCAGGGGTAAGGAACCTTTTTTGGACCGGGAGCTGCCCACTCACAGAAAAATCAGCCAGGGGCTGCACACGAGAAGCAAATAAATCAAACCAAACCATCACTGATGTGGCCCCCGACTGAGGAGAGAGACACTCCCAAAATTCCCCTTGTACACTGGAGCCTAGGAGAGTCCAGCCTAGTAGATTTTGTGTGCTCCAGCCCTGCAATAGGGTAGTGGGGGAGGAGGGGGTTGGAGCACCAGTGTGTGTTCCCCAGTGCTGGTGGAGGCATCAGCCTCAGGGGCTGGATCCAGGCAAGCTTGGGGGGGGGGGGGGAGGGCTGCATCTGGCCCCCAGGCCTGGGGTTCCCCACGCCTGTGCTAAAATTTTACAGTGTTATGGTTTGGAGTGCAGTTATGTAACCAAAAAAATTTACATTAAGATGCACTTTTGCAATAAAGAGATTGCACTTCAGTACTTGTATGAGGTGAATTGAAAAATACTATTTCTTTATCAGTTTTACAGTGCAAATATTTGCAATAAAATAACAAAGTGAGCACTGTATACTGTAGTGTGTTGAAATTGAAATCAATATTGAAATGGTTAGAAAAACATCCACAAATCTTATAAATATTTTCAAAAGTTTGTTTTTGTCCTGAAAGATCTCCGAGATGGTAAGAGTTAGAAACACAATTTTGAATGGATACTACTGATTTCCTAACTTAAATAACTGGATTGGTTATGTCAAAATCGGTTCCCCCAGAGCCCCAATTGGGCCCACTGATAATTAGCTTTTTGCAGTGCCTGATCATAGGCATTTGCTGGACTCTTCTGTTAAGCGTGTCACAAACTGCAGCTATGAGATCCTTTCCCTATGATAACATTTTATTGGAAATATTTTCTTTTATGTTAAAGTAATTTACCTAGTTCATTCACCACACCTTTTATCAAGAAATGAGTTAAATGTAAATGCGTTTTGTAAGCACATCACTAGCTATGTTAATTTCTTAAAGTAATATATGAGAAGTATTTCCAATAAAATATGCTATGTTAATGTAATTGCCATAGTTCATTTATATCACCTTTTACTATATTTTCCCCATGCGATGCTAGGTATTTCTGCTAGCATTTAATAAATTGCAGTTGCTATTCTATTAATAGTGTGACTAATCACAATTAAAAATAATTGTGATTTTTTTTGTCACGTGAGTTAATTGTGATCAATTGACACCTGTATTAAAATATTCTGTGGTCTAATACATATAAGTACACTAAGGCCCCCTTCTGCAGCTTTTACATCAAATAGTATTTATTCACAAGAGTAGCTCCAATTGAGTACATTGGGATTCAGTGACTCTGTTTGTACAAATACTACGCAGTTCAGTAGGGTTGGCAGAATAAAGTTCTTTATGTGAAAATACTGCTTCCTTTGAAGCATTTCCTGACATTTCTCTGCTTTCAACCCTTTTTCAAAGTCACCTTGGCCTAGATCATTACAGAAATGAAAGTTTGGAATCTAAATATCTTTGAGGATTTGGAGTCCTATGACTATCTTTGTTGTGAACCCCAGGACACCTGTTTTGTTTAATCTCTTGAACATCTAAATAAAGATGGAAAACTCTCACATGATTTAATGTTTATTTTATTTAAAGCATCAGAAACACGGTCCTTGTAGTTCATTTGTACTCATCACCATCAATATTTCCTAAATCACATTAACATTCATGTATAACAAACATTTTCCGAGCTGTGCAAAATACAAAGGAATTGTTCAATTAGCAGAAACCATTTCTAGAACCATAAACCTGGCATTTTACAAAATGAGGCTGCCAGAAGGATTCTTTTGCTTTTTTTTTCCTCTTGTAGGAAATGCACGTACACTTCCCCTGCCTTTATCTTTCCTTTGTATCTATTTTAAAAATGGATCACAGTAAGAGCCAATCCTCTCCCATAGTCAAGAACTTCCTAAATGGCACTGGGTCATTTTCTTGCATCACCAATCAGTCTTATGTTCTGCAGTTTTGCTCTTTGCAATTGATTTCTTCAAGAAAATTATTCAGTAACTAAAAAACTATTATGGAAAGCAACAAACTGGAGCCAGAAACAGCTGGTTTCAAAATATTAAACACCAAAAAAATATTTTGCCTCACAGGAGGTATGACTAAAAGGGCTATTTTGCCCTCAATCATCTATTTTTAAAAATCATTGTTGTTCTGACTGAAAAATACATTTAAAAACACTGACTTTACATGGACACTTCTGTATTGTCCTATGTAACAGCTTTTGTCCTGTTCGATTTAAACCTTAGAATGTATTCAGACAGATCTAAAATAGGTCCAGATTTCAACAATGTGATTCCTGTCTCATTTCTCTGGATATAGTACAGTAAATATACCGTGAAACAGGATTTTAACAGATATTTAGCCATTATAGCTTGTCAGAAAAATCTGTTTCTGACAATGCTAACTGAGAATTTTTATACATATGGATTTGTATATAACACGTTTTGGGGGAGCACTGTCACCTTGGTAGATCATGGTTTCTGATGTGGATGAAATGACTGGATAGATAGTGCTGTATTCGTAAATCAGCCTTTTGCCAAAGAAATGGCTTAAAGCTCTTATTGGTTTGTAGGCAATTTCCTCTTAACAATAACCATTTATTTTACTGATGACTTACAAGTTATTACAACCTGGAACATGAACAAATGTGATAATGTTAAACTTGCCCCCTCCTCTAAAATAATGTCTCTATGATTTGAAGGTGCAATTAGGCCACAGACTGTGTTTCTGGAATCACAGACAACAGGAAGAGAAACCTATCTTTACAGTGAACAAAGTCATTCAGCTCAACATAAGTAGGAATGTTCAATTAAACATATTCTGATATGGGCTAGCATACGTGGCTTGAATGAAAACAAAACCTGCATCCTCAGCATAAGAAATAGTGGGAATAAAGTAATGTCAAACACCCCCCATTGGGCCTCTTCTTTTTACTAAGATCATCTTCAGGTTGCTGCAACTCTAACATATGCATGAATGACCCCATATCTTTGTCTGCACAAGCAGCCCATCACTAGGAAAGGCAGGGTACAGACATAGTTACAAATATTCTTTTGTTACAACTTGGTTATGGGATGCCACAACTGAATCTCTTTTTTCAAATACTCCCACCCTTGCATTATTGGATTTTTCTCCTCTTTGTTTGATACAAATAACTGCATAAACTTGCTTTACATTTATTGCACTGGTAGGTCCCTGGCAGATGGAGGGGTATATTGCCTGATGTATTGTAGCTTGAGCAGGTTGGAACAGGGTTGAGAACTGTACATTTCTACAGTAAAAAAAAAAAAAAAATCACATTTTGACAATGCTAATTACAGCCACTGCAGTTCAATTCCCTTCTCTCTAATGCAATGGCAGAGGAAAAGTCCACTATTTCTGTGCTTGCTGGAACCTGCAGTGTTCTTTTTATTGCCACATAAGAGTCAATTAAAATTACTCCTCCTGGAAATGCTCCCAATTCTTGAAACATTATCATTATCTAGACAGAGTACTGTGCTTTATTCAGGTTCTTTAGAAACTATATATTAAGAGAGTGAGTTGCATGCGCATGTGCACACAGGCACACATATATCACCGCCTAATCTGATTTTTTTTTCTCTTGTAGTACTAGCAAACATCTTCATCTTCATGAAATCTACTCCCAAAACATTTCAGGAGTCACATGTTAATGTTAACAGTCCCTCTCATAAGCCAAACAGGAGCTTCCTAAGAATAAAATGATTATAATAAAAGCATCAGATGCATTGAAAACAAGAAATGACTGATCTATTAGGAATTATATAATGCATAACAGTACTTACATTAAAAGGTATTAATTAGAAAGACAAGGTGGGTGAGGTAATATCTTATTGGACCAAACATCTGGTCCTACTTCACTCACCTTGTCACTCTAACATCCTGGGACCAACACAGCTGCAATGACATACCTTTTTTAATTATTGGCTATGTCATACCAAAAAAAAAAGCAATGGAAAGTTGGATGCTGGAACAATGCTGCACATAATACGGACAGCTGATTAACCATAGGGATTCTGCTCAAATAACCCATGTTGTAATGATGGAACCATGGTTCCTCAAGGATCTGCTGTGTGCATCTCACTGGTCAGATGAAATGCAACTCTGATCACTAACATGCTTATTGGCATCCTGATGCAGCATAAATTGAGGTATATAGAAAGCATGATACTAATATTTTGGACTCCTAATTCTTTCTTGCACAACAATGCTCAAATCTTTAGCTAGGTTTTTTCCATACTCTCCCCTTTTCTCTCTGGAAAAATAAAATCCCAGATCAAGAGCTCCCTACTCTGCCTTTTGCCTCACTCCAATCCATCTTGCATAGGCCAGTAACAAGAACACTGCAGCTCTGACACATAAGTTACAGCAATATAACAACTTTTTAAAAGATATTTTCTCTGTAATTTACATAAAGGGTAATCGTTGGAGTTTAGTTTAGATACAAACCAAATGTGCATCCTCTCAGTCTGTGGGAAGGCACTACTTCAACATACCACTGTATGTACTGTACATGTTTTCGGAAGCACAGCAGGTACTGTGTTTCCAGAGCTGTCAAATGAAGGGCCTGGGGAGTCTTTGGACATAAAAATGGCAGTGGCTATTCCAGTCACATTTCCCTTTGCTGTCTCTTCTTGTGCTATGGAATTTCCCCTGAAAGATCTTTCGGTTCAGAGAGCAGTGATGGGGAAGAAAACAAGCCCTCAGAAACTCTCTACAAAGCTTCCGGGGAAGAGGCCCGTCCTGCCATTTCGCTGTAATGTCCCCTTGTACCAGCCATCCTCTCTTTTCTTGTGCACAAACACAACGTCGCCTTCTTTCAGTTCAATCTCTGCTTCACTCTGAGGAGGATACGGAACCACAACACGATACCTTTGAAAACCAAAGAAAAGGCCGCATCAAACACAAATCAAATGGCATGACCATGTTTTTAGAGTAGGCCCCTCACAAGGGCCCCACCATGGAAGACAGGCTGCAGATGCAAACCAGAAGCTCTGCAAGTTAATTTGGTTTGCCCCAGGCACTAGATCTCCGGCACCTGCCTGAAGCTACAGCTATACCAAGTCAGATGTAGTCTTGTCACCTCCAAGAGCCGTACAGGGTCAAGGCTGATCATTATTTAAAAGGGAGACTTCCCAGACAAACCATAGGTGACCTTGTTAATGAATTCAATAGATGACACCCTTCCTTCCCCATCTGTGCTGGCAAAGGTGCTGACTCTAGGGATGCACTGGGGCTGGAGCACCCCTGGGGAAAAGTCATTGGGTGCTGAGCATCATCTAAAGCAGTCCCAGATTGCTCATTCCCAGCACCTGTCCACAAATCAGCCCCTCCTCTTCCCTTCCCACGCGCTGCAATTAGCTGTTTTGCAGCATTCAAGAGGCCCTGGGGGGAAAGAGCAAGGATGCAGTGCACTCAGGAGAGGGGTGGAACTGGCAGGAAGAGGCGAGGGGAGGGGAGGGGAAAGGTGGGGCCTTGGGGAGAAAAGGTTGAGTTGGGATTTGGGGCAAAGACAGTGATCAAGCACTATCCTGGACATTTATAAATGTGCCTATGAGTAGTGGAGCAATGCTCCATGAAAACGTTGGGAGCCCTGTACTACTTTAGATGCTGCATTTTTAATTTACAATGCGGCCTAAACTTTCCCAGAAGTTACAGTTGGACACAGGTTTCTTTTATATGTCTTGTTCTAAGTTGCTGTGGGCTTTGATACAAACATCATGTTTTACTCTAGGGTGGCTACAGTTCATAGGAGAATTGATTTTACCACTTTTAAATAGTCAGGTGGAAAAAATTCACCAAAATGTTAGTTTCACCTTTCAACTACCTTTAGTTTTCAGCTGCTGTGGAATCTTTAGGGTGAAAGAACCTGAGCTCGGAGTTTGCTTTAAGGACAAGGCCCTTTGTGAAGACACAGGTGGGTATCCTTCTAAAACAGCTGTGTAAGTAGCATAACCATTCCTGGTGTGGGATGTTTGATAAGTGGCATGCTTGGAATTCAGGGGGTGACACAAGGGATTTAGCAACGGGTCAGGAGGATTATATTATTGGGGAGGAATGGGATTAAAAGGATTTAATGAGTGGGAAGGCCTAGAGAGGGTTTTGGATTGGATCCCCACAGTTCATCTTTCCAAGTGGGAGGGGTTGCCCGAAGATATTTGGTGGGGATGGTGGGTCTGTCCCCAAATCAGTAGAACTTACATGGCTCAAAAAGTACTTGCTCAAAAAGTAATAACAAAATGTTTTTAAGTACATCAGAAGCATGAAGCCTGCTAAACAACCAGTGGGGCCCCTGGACGATCGAGATGCTAAAGGAGCACTCAAAGACGATAAGGTCGTCATGGAGCTCTAGAGGTGATCCTGGCACTTACAGACTGGTAAATCTAACATCAGTACTGGGCAAATGAGTTGAATTGATAGTAAAGAATAAAATTGTCAGATACATAGATGAACATCATTTGTTGAGGAAAAGTTAACATGGTTTCTGTAAAGGGAAATCATGCCTTACTAATCTACTAGAGATTTTTGAGGGGGTCAAAAAGCATGTGGACAAGGGGATCCAGTGGATAGTCTACTTAGATTTTCAGAAAGCCTTTGACAAGGTCCCTCACCAAAGGCTCTTAAGTAAAATAAGTTGTCATGGGATAAGAGGGAAGGTCCTCTCATGGATTGATAACTGGTTAAAAGACAGGAAACAAAGGGTAGGAATAAATGGTAAGTTTTCAGAATGGAGAGAGGTAACTAGTGGTGTCCCCCAAGGATCCGTACTGGGACCAATCTATTCAAATTATTTATAAATGGTCTAGAGAAAGGGGTAAATAGCGAGGTGGCAAAATTTGCAGATGACACTAAACTGCTCAAGATAGTTAAGACCAAAGCAGACAGTGAAGAGCTTCAAAAAGATCTCACAAAACTAAGTGACTGGGCGACAAGATGGCAAATGAAATTCAATGTTCATAAATGTAAAGTAATGCATGTTGGAAAAAATAATCCTGACTATACATACAAAATGATGGAGACTAATTTAGCTACAACTACTCCAGAGTGAGATCTTGGAGACATAGTGGATGTTTTCAGAGAACTATCCACAAAGTGTATAGCGGCAGTCAAAAAAACAAACAGAATGTTAGGGATCATTAAAAAAGGGATAGAGAATAAGACAGAGTATCTCATTGCCTCTATATAAACTAGGGGTCACTAAATGAAATGAATAGATAGCAGGTTTGAAACAAACAAAAAGAAGTTTTTCTCCATGCAGAGCATAGTCAGCCTGTGGAACTCCTTTCCGGAGGATGTTGTGAAGACCAGACTTTAACAGGGTTAAAAAAAGAAGTAGATAAATTCATGGAAGTGAGGTCCATGAATGGCTATTAGCCAGGATGGATAGAAATGGTGTTTCTGGACTCAGTTTGTTAGAGGCTGGAAATGGATGACAGGAGAGAGATCACTTGATGATTACTTGTTCTGTTTACTCCTTCTGGGATATCTGGCATTGGCCACTGTTGGAAGACATACTACTGGGCTAGATGGACCTTTGGTCTGACCCAGGATGGCCTTTCTTATGTTGGCTTTATTCTAGGCACAAACCAAAGGACATTCGTGGTGGGGCAGGACAAAAATCACTTTTCTCAAACTGAAATAGGCTTCATCTCAATCTCCTGTTTTGTCCCCGCTGCCTAAGGCAAGGTTCCCCAAGACTTCACAATGGTCCATCCATGTTGCTCTTAAAGCTAAATCACAGGAGCAGCCAATAGCTTCCAAATGTCTCTACTAATTACAGAGTCATGATTGCAAACACTTGAAAATGAGCAATGTTTTGGACTTCTTTGAGCAATTAACAAAGAATTATTAATTTCACCAAAAATTATTTGTAGTTATTCCAGTCAGTATTATTAGTAGTAATAACTTTGTAGTGCCTAGGAGCCCTGGTCATAGATTAAGGCCTCGCTGTTTGAAGCACGGTCCAAACAAAGAGACTACAGACATGTTCAGGTGTTTCGTTTCCAAGCACCATTCTATGTTCGGTAAAACCCTATGGATTGTGACTAAGTTTGGTGCAAAATTGAATGTGTGTTCCACAAGAAATTCTGAAACAATGTTTGGCTTCAGCAGAAAAAGTGGAAATGTTAAAATTTACCACAGAAGAGAAAGCAAATTAAAAATTGTTTAGAAACAATCAAAATGTCTTGAGAAACGAGGCCAAGCCTGGGAGTCCAATCCGGGGGCTCCGAGCAAGCCCTAGCAGGCTGACGGGGAGCTGGAAACCTTGATGCCCTGCAGCCAAAGCTGAGCTGGGAGTCTCAAAACTTGGCAGCTGCAAAGGCGTCTGGCTCCTCAACAGCAAGCATGGAAGTCCCAAGAGCCCCTGCATGAGCTGGGGTTCTCAGAGCTCCCAGCTCCTCTGCTGTGGAGTTGTCTCATGGCTAGAGCTCCGGCCCTGCAGCAATCTGTATGGTGAGGTTCCCTGGGGAACTGGACCATGGCAGCCTGGGCTCCCCAGCAGTGTACCAGTTGAGCTGCTTCATCAACAGGTCGTCAAAACCAATGAGTTTTTTTATTAAACATTTTGGTTTCAACAAATTGGCATTTGCCAGGGAAAACCAGTTCCATCAAAAAATTCCCAACCAGCTCAAGCCAACACACAGAAGACTAGTACCTAGGACATTCCTCCTCAGGATATGTCGTTTCAGCTGGTATTTAACAATCAGTAACTGTCTCGCTAATTGCAAAGCCATGAATACCGTAAAGGTAGTTAAAGAAAAGCCAATTAACTATTTAGAAGTTATTTAAAGATTATTACCCATTGCATTTGCTGAATGGTCATTAATTCTCAATGAATGCTTGTAACAGTCAAGTATTTATTTAAAATAACAGCCTGTCTTATAGTTAAATTAAATATACTCTGGAGAATCTTGAAGCACAACATTACTCTAAATTCACTGAATTGATTCACAGTGGGTTGATACCACATCAAGGGCCTCTCTGAAACTGAATGGCAGTAGTTAATTTTCTTTGCAACCACAGTTTGGATGCCTGCTGGCTGCTGTGAAGCTACAGATGCAAACATGTGACAGTGAAATGACTAGATCTGGCTCAAGGAACTGTTCTCTGCAGCTGGGCTGAAGATCCTATTACTCGTAAAATGTTTGTTCCCATTCAGATGCAGGAGCTCTGCTCTAAGATCTGATTAAAACCTTTTTATCTTGCCATAGCAACACAGTCATGTAGAATATATATCTGTCAAGAACCATCAAAAATCAATTAGTCATCTTGTCCCTTGGCCACTACATCTAGCTGTCACGTTTTCCTGTGTGGAAGAGGAAATAACAGAGGATGATGTGTGTGCTACTGGCTGGCTACAAGAAAACAGTCTATGTTACTGTCATTTGCAGAACTGCCACACTTACAGTATGAGGCTTTGCCAATTACAGCCATTATGCAAATGAATGCACACATTATTTCAGACACTCTGCTTCAATGTTGATTAATTAAATTATCAGACTGGAACAATTTTAGCAAAGACAATGCCAAACTTCAGCTCGCTGAATTCAAATCAGCTGAAAATACATTCAAAGCATTTGTGCTGTTGTGTTCCAGATCTCAGAGTAGTTTACAGACATAAGGGATCCAGCCTCTCAACAGCTCTGAGAGGCATTTTTAACCCCATTTCCCAGATGAGGAAATTAAGGTAACAGTGAAGGTTTGCAGCAGTTCAGGGAATAGACTCCTTAATTTACAGACTGGTATCTTAACCACAAGATCATCCTTTTAAATACAGAATAGAATCTCACTAGTGGCTTAGAGCCCAATCGCTATTTAGGAAATGTTTCAAATTAGCACAAAAGATTATCAAAAACATCAAAACCATTCTCCCTCCAATGTTGGCATTCCTGTATTTGTAACAAGTAGGGTTGCCCCCTGTCTGGTTTTCATCTGGACACGCTGGGTTTCATCTTGTGTGTCCAGGTGCCATTTGACAAGCCCTGATGTCTGTTTTTTAAATGAGGGGGAAGCGGAGGAGCAGGGAAAGGTGAAGAAGAGGTTGGGAAGGGCTAGGGTATTGAGGAAAGAGGGGATGCAGAGGTGGGGTCTTGTGGGGGGAGAGATGTGGAGCTGAGGGGCAGGGCCTTAGTGGCCTGGTTGCCTGCTATTAGAAAGGTGGTAATTCTAGTAACAAGGGATTTAAAGATGTAAAAAATAAATCTAGGGTTTTATTGTATTACAAAATGTACTTTTTGAATTATTTAACTGCAATTTATTTATTTAACCCTGATACTTCACAGTATAGCTGTAAACATATAGCACATTTAATAAAAATAATGAAAGCTTAGTAATAAAAGACCTCATTTTCATATCTGTTAAGAAATCTTTGCTGCAGCATGGGATGGACTGACTATATTTTTTTCCCCTGAGATTTTTGGATTTGTAGACTTGGAAAGCGAGAGTTATTGAGGTTCCTCTGTACAAACAAAAGAATCACATGGCATTTCTGCCACAAAGGGGTTTCTAAACATCGTAAATCATTACAGTCAAAGCTTCTGATCCCATTTGGTGGCATTTACTTGTTTTTCTCAGTAACCTCTTTAAAAATATACATTAGTCTTGTTTTTTTTTTTAATCTCCTCTCTCTTCTTGGCCCCTCCAACCCTGAATATTTTTCTCTTCCCTCCTTCCTTCCTCTTTTCCCTGACCACTACTATGCAATAATAGGTTTTCTTTCATGTATGGCCGCAACTCTCATCATCTGTGGAACTCAGAAGAACATTGGAGTCTGTCACTGTCACATTGCATTAAAAATTTCATAATTTAGACATAATTTAGACCTTGTGTCTATCACAATGATGGGGCTGGTAGTACATTTATTATTGAGGTAGCCCAGCACTTCCTATTATGACATCTTGTTTTTTGCCGCTTATAACTTTGCCAAACTTTAATCATTTCTGTTGAAATTTTCCATGCAGGACGGGGAGTGTCTATAGCAGGCTCACTATTATTATTATGTATGATTATTTTTAAAATTTCAGCTCTAACAGTCCAGCCATTTCTGACACGGAAGTGAGGGGAAAAGATGCCATTTTGCAATCTTACAAGTTGTTGTGGCAATCTTTTCTTTGAGCAGTGCTAGCACTGCCATGTTTTGGAGCAGGGACTTGAAATTTGGCAGAGTGGCCTATTTGTCAGGGGTCTGCAAATAATTGTGAGAGACTGGACTGGAGGCTAGAGTGGGGATGATAACTTGTAACTGGGAGTTGTGGATGATGGGGAAAGAGCCACAGACTGGCAGGGCCAGGATACCAGGACTGGGAGTTGGGAGCAATCTGAGAGCCAGTTGGTGGGAAGGGGGAAAAGCATAGATCAGATGAGGAACTGGACTGAAATTGGGACTGGCTGGGCATCGAGACTGGGCACAAGATCCAGGGAATAAGAGACTGGGAGGAGCCAGGGAAGGTATAGGAAAAGACTGCGATTGGATGAGAAGCCCAGGGATAAGACTGCCCCTCCCCCCCACTACCATGCTATCCTCTGCTTGCTGTACAGGACAGGGGAGAGAGGTGATGTCATGGTGCCCCTCCTCCTATCCTGTATCCCACCTCCATAGAGTGTGTGTGGGGGATGTTACAACAGGGCTTGCGATGAAGGGAGTTTGCTGGCTGCTAGTGGGAATGGTGCAGGGCCAGGGAAGGGGTGGGCCTCCTTTAGCCCCACTGCTGCACCACCACCCAGAAGCCACCTGAGGTAAGCAGTGCCCAGCTGGAGCCCACACCCAAACTCCTGCCCCAGTTCTGAACCCTCCTGCATCCAAACTCCCTCCCAGAGCCTGCCCCCTGAACTTCCTCATGCACCTCAACTCCCTGCCCCAGACTATAGTCAGAGCTCCTCCCACACCCCAAATCCCTTAGCCCAAGACCAGAGCCTGTACCGCCCTCCCCCACACTCCAACCCTCTGTCCTAGCCTGATGAAAGTACATAAGGGTGGGGGAGGGATGGAGTGAGCAGGGGCAGGGTCTCAGAGAAGGGACACAAAGGAGGCGGGGCAAGGGTGTCTGGGTTTGAGGGAGATCCTGGACTGCACTTGAATTCAGAAAGTGATCTTGTGTTTAAAAAGGTTGGAGACCCCTGCTTTAGAGTGATCACAGGGATGTGACAAGGACCCTATTTTGCCTTCATGCTGTCAGACAGACCTTTGAATCTTATGCCCACTGTTCCTTGTGAGTAGCTTGAGTGATACGAGCAGGACTTGCTTGCATGAGCAAGAGGTGTAGCATCAGGCACTGTCCCTTCCCCACCCCCACCCCTGCTCCCATCAGTACAGTGTGCTACTGTAGAGAAGACTCAACTTCCAGAACAGCTGTGGTCTTCCTGTACCATGGCAATCTGACAACAGCAGCACACAGATGACAATATTTGGGACACATGCAGCTGAAAATGGTGTTCAGCACAGCAACATGTGACAGTCAGTTTATGCAAGACAGAGACAGTAGTAGCAGCTGTGACATTTCTTCTCTCAGCTGCTGGAAATGTTGTATGCTTTCTGCCATACAGCAGCACAGGTACGGAAAAACAGTGGGGAAAATTGCTCCCCCAAATGTATTAACAGATGATAAACCTCACACTCCTAGCAGATTGGTTCAAAATCCAGCATACACACAGGGTAAGCCAAGACAAACGTGCTTTCCTCTCCAGCCTGATCTCCCTAAAACCGAAACCAGACTCTGGAAATACATAAACATAGCAAGTTAAAATTAAATATATTTTCCACCTGATCTGCATATGAAAATAGAATATGACTATAAAATTAGCCCTGTCTGTGATAAGGTTATCCGCATCTTCCTTTCTGATCTGCGGCAATTTCTGTGCAGAAAGGACTGCAAGGTAGTGGAGCAAAATTCCTCTTTGCCATGTGGAAAGCAAGCTGTAAGCAATTTCAGTTCTATGCACTTTTGACATGGTGCAAATGTCGAATGCTTGGTTTTGTTTTGAGGTCTGCAGGCGCTAGGTACAGGAAGTGTAAGCCAGTTTTAAGGGAAGAAGTGTCCTGACTCTGCTGTCTGCATGTGCCACATTTGGAATGTTATAAATATTAAGGAATATGCTACTCCATCAATTTTGCAGTGTACTGTACTGCACAGATGGGCACTGAGAAATTAAAAGCCAAGATAATTATGTGAACTGAAATGTTTTGCAGGATTTTTTTCCCTCTTTTTTAATTTTCATCCAACATCTAAATCTATCTATTCAATCTTTTTTTCTCCCAGCCATGCAAATAAAGAACTGGTCCTACTGGAGAGATGAAATGCATCACAATTCGAACAAGTGAAATATGGAGTTGAGATGCTGAAGTCAAGTTCCTCTACTGCCAGATGTGAAATGAGCAAGCAGTTTAAAAAATGTAATTTGTTTAAAAAAATAATGTGGTACTTCTGAGCAATTTGGTGATTTAATGAGCACAGATGGATGGGGATGAATTTATAAAAGGCAAGCATTTAATGTATCTGCTCAGATTAGTCCAGGACTAAGTATTATATATCCTAGAGCATGAAGGTAATTAATATTCCCCATTATAGCCATAAAGAACCATATGATCAGTTAAAGAATGCAGATACACCAGTGACATGGAAGTTAATTCATAAATCAATTAGCAAATCTTGACTGCTTTGTATAATTAAAGTTATTTCAATTATAGCTTATTTTCAGACTTAAGACTCAGGAAATCAAAATGCTTAAAACCAAAACACTTTTTTTAATATTTGAATATTAATAATATATTTGAATTAATAATATTTGTAACACGTTAAGTATCCTGACTCTGTCAGTCCATTTGTTCTTAGTTGTAATAATATGGATCATACAGAACTCATCTTATGTCCCTCTCATTCTACCACTACTCCATGTTACTGCAGTCAATACAGGATCATTAGTCACCAGTGTTACTGACAGGGCTCTCTCTAGGTGCAGTGGCAGACTGGAAAATATGGGCTATACACCTCCGCACCTCAAGCTGCACCCTTTGGAATTCTCTGCATCATTGAAGTGGTGCTTCCAAAGCAATGCCACAACAACCAGCATAAGCGATGCTGGGGGAGGCCTTTTTTGCTTCACTCATATTTTTTTCTGAGGCCTTGTCTATGTCAGCTCTGCACTGCTTTAATTCAGGGTCAGAATTTAAACTGAATTAATTAAACTGGTTTAAACCTGGTTTATATCAATATTCCTCTCCTTACTGAGTCAAGCTCAATTGATATATGTCAAATTAAGAGTGGTCACGCAAGGTTTGGTTTTGCATTCTTTTAATTAACCCTGTTTTTAAACCAATTAAATCTTAAACCTTTGTAACTTTGAAAACAGACAAGGCCAGACATCTCTGCATTTCTCCCCATTGACTCTGTTCTCTCTTTTTTTTTTTTTCATAGAATCATAGGGCTGGAAGAGACCTCAGGAGGTCATCGAGTCCAACCCCTGCCCAAAGCAGAACCATCCCCAACTAAATCATCCCAGTTCCCAGCCAGGGCTTTGTCAAGCCAGAACTTAAAAACCTCTAGGGATGGAGATCCCACCACCTCCTTAGATGCTTCATTCCAGTGCTTCACCACCCTCCTAGTGAAAGTTTTTCCTAATATCCAACCTAGACCTCCCCCACTATAACTTCTGACCATTCTATATGACCATTTTTCTTCCCTGTTTTTCTTCTTTGGCATTGCCACTTTGTCCCCTCTCCCTAGGTTTGCAAAATAAGAGGCTTTATGAATTAAAAAAAAAAAAGAACGGTGGACTGCCAAACTCTTAAAATCGCATTCTCATTCTTTGTGCCAGTTATCAGCCACTTCCGGAATAAAGGAACTTTGGAACAGCATGACCTAGTAATGACTTAAGTGACCATGAATTTCAAGAAGACTCTTGTTTGCTACTGCTTATTAGGCCGGATATATTGGCTACCCAGTGTACCAAATACTGCACAGCATTCCATTATGATTATTAATATACAGTGATCACCATTGAAAAGTGGCATTTGTCAACAGCTTCCACATCCAGGGGAGTGACAGACTAAAACTTTCTCCTACACTTAGAATAGGAAATAACTGTGTAATGAGCATGAGTTATCCATTGGCAAACACTGACTTTTTAATGGGGAGCATCATAGCTGCCTCACACATGGCCTCTGAGGATAGGACAAGAAGCAATGGGCTTAAATTGCAGGAAGGGAGGTTTAGGTTGGACGTTAGGAAAAACTTCCTAACTGCCAAGATGGTTAAACACTGGAATAAGTTGCCTACGGATGTTGTGTAATCTCCATCTCTAGAGATATTGAAAAACAGGTTAGATAGACATCTATCTGGGATGGTCTAGATGGTGCTTGGTCCTGCCGTGAGGGCAGGGGACTGGACTCGATGACCTCTCCAGGTCTCTTCCAGTTCTAGTGTTCTATGATTCTATGATTTGTTTGGTTTGCAATATGCAGCGGGGTCTGAATTTTCTAATTCCAATAAACAAATGGACAATCTGTAGCAGTGCTGGGCAATCTGCGGCCTGAAGGCCACATGCAGCCCATCAGGGTAATCTGACTGCGGGTCGAGAAACATTTTGTTGATGATGACCAGGGCTCGACAAATTAGGCAATATACTCACCCATGGTGAGGAGATTTTAGCCCGGCGGGGCCGCGCAATACGGTCAGCACATGCACAGCGCGGTCTGCGCATGTGCAGCGTGTGCTTCCGCGTGGATGGCGAGCGGGGCTCGCCACCGCTTGGTGAGCCCTGATGATGACTATCTGCAAACATCGCTCCCCGCAGCTTCCAATGGCCACAATCTTCAGTTTCTGGCCAATGGGAGCTGCAGGAAGTGGCGGACAGCCCTGGCACAACCCCCACAGTTCCCATTGGCTGGGAACAGAGAACCATGGCCACTGGGAGCTGCAGGGGGCGGTGCTTGTGGATGATCAACATCAGCAAAATGTCTTGCGGCCTGCAGTCAGATCACCATCATGGGCCTCATGAGGCCCATGGGCTGCAGATTGCCCACCACTGATCTACAGACTCCTATGGCTTCTGAAAAAGGTGGGCAAAGAGCAATAGCGCTCTTACAAGCCAAACTGTGCCTCTGTCTCTCAAACACTCCTTTAGCTGCAAGTGACAGGGCAGACTGAAATTATGAGCAACCTTTCCTCATAGGCAAAGGTAAACTCTTTTGGTTTATAGCCTACCTTTCCCGAGGCAATGGCTTGGGCTCTGGACGGATGGCTGCCATTGAAGAAAGTGGCTGCCTGGCAGGAGAAGGAATGGAAAAATTCAAATCCAAGGAGCCTGTTTTTCTGTGCAGTGGCTCCATCCCCATAGCACCTTGCATTTCACTTTCAATTGGGCATGAACCTGCCCTGCCGTGGCTGGAGAGTGAGGAGAGTTCAGGTCCCACGGCTCCCTGCAGAGATCCCTCTGCTACTGCCTGGGGGTCCGGCGTTGGAGACACAGACGGAGGGGAGCGTGATTTCTTTTTTGTTGACGCGCCTGCTAAAAGCTTCAACAATCCGCCCTTCTTCTCTTTCTGAAAGGAAACCAACATGAAGCACATGAATGACCAACTCCCGGCTGTTATTAAGGCCTGAAAATAAACAGCACCACTCTATGGCTGTGTCTAAACTGGCCAGTTTTTCCGGAAAATCAGCCGCTTTTCCAGAAAAATTTGCCAGCTGTCTACACTGGCCGCTTGAATTTCCGCAAGAACACTGACGATCTCATGTATGATCATCAGTATTCTTGCGGAAATACTATGCTGCTCCTGTTCGGGCAAAAGTCCTTTTTGCACAAAGCTTTTGCACAAAAGGGCCAGTGTAGACAACGTGGTATTGTTTTGCGCAAAAAAGCCCCGATGGCTAAAATGGCAATCGGGGCTTTTTTGTGCAAAAGCGCGTCTAGATTGGCCAGTGACGCTTTTCCGCAAAAAGTGCTTTTACGGAAAAGCGTCCGTGCCAATCTAGACACTCTTTTCCGCAACTGCTTTTAACGGAAAACTTTTCCGTTAAAAGCATTTGCGGAAGATCATGATAGTCTAGACGGAGCCTATTTGTTTCACATTAGAGGAAAAAACAGTTTGAACTGTTGGAAGTTTGGCAGCACAAAAACCCAACTAAACAATGAACACCAACCATTATGGTATTACTCTTTAGGTCTAATACACCACTTCCACACTGGAAGTTACAAAATTAATAACAGTGAGTTAAAATACAGATCATTTATGAAATTTCACTTTTACAATAAACCATTGTCCTGACACAGGCATAGGTCCTGGAACTCAGGGTATGTCTAGACTACATGGCTCCATCGATGGAGCCATGTAGATGAGTTTACTAGACATAGGGAAATGAAGCAGCGATTTAAATAACTGCCGCTTCATTTACATCAAAATGGCCACCGCGCTGTGCCTGTCAGCTGTTTGGCAGCACAGCGGGGCAGACTGGACGCGCCGCGGTCAACAAGGGAAGCCTTTGTCGACTGCTCCGTTATGCCTCGTGAAATGAGGTTTACCGGAGCGGTTGACAAAGGCTTCCCTTGTCGACCGCGGCACATCCAGACTGCCCTGCTGTGCCGCCAAACAGCTGATAGCACAGCACGGCGGCCATTTTGATGTAAATGAAGCGGCAATTATTTTACTTGCCACTTCATTTTCCTATCTCTGGTAAACTCATCTACATGGCTCCGTCGACGGAGCCAGGTAGTCTAGACATACCCTAAGGGTGCTGGGCATGTGGCTGCACCCTCTGCCTTGAATGGTTTCCATTATACATAGGGTTTACAGTTTTTGGTTCAATGGTCCTCAGCACCCTCACTATATAAATTGTTCCCACATTCCTGGATATAGTGGCTGAAAATATCCAAATGGCATGTTTTTAATTTGGGAAAAACATAGATTTTTGAGAGCTTGCCATAGAAACGTGCCTTATCTTGCACTTCTGAATATCCTCTGGAAAAAATTCTACCACACACTTACCTTAAACACATGCACATTAGCTCCTTCAGCTAAAAAGTGTTGTGGGGGAAGAGAGCACATGTGTAAGTGTTATACTGGAACTCTAGGTATTATACGTGCAACCAATGCCTCCATAATGCAGTGCACTAATAAATAAAATGTTCCAATTTTTAACTATAAAATCATGCTGTTGCAAGGAATCTGTTTATTTCTTTGTTATTGTAGATAAAGTTCAAATCCTTACCCAAGATTATATTAAGATATTCAGGGACATGAAATTGAGCTGTATTTGGTCATTTGTTCTATAACAGGCTCTCTGGAGGGGAAAATGCACAAAGAAATTGCACTAGATATAGAACAGAAAGTACCTGTCTAGCTTCCAGCATGAACACAGTTTGGAAACATGAGACAGAATTTTATTTATTCTCTGTAGACACAATGTCTTGTGCAAGATTTAAAGTGATGCTCTTTTACATGCTGATTACTGAATTCATTTATCAAAGAAGCTTTAAAGAATGGGTGGGAGAACACAATGAAATAAATATAAACGTTTAGTACACAGACTGAATTCACTATAATTCATATATAATATCTAACGTCTCTGCTCCTGACATCTCTGATGTGCTCTCTTCTGCCATGACAGAACAATAAGAGAACAGATGCCCAAGAAGCACAGTATGGGAGAGCAAAATGCTACATGGTACCTCTGGAACACTTGCTACGGATTTTGTGAGCGAGGGTCTGAACCCTCCCCCTGCCACCGCAAAAGCCAACCCCCTCAAATTCTGAGGTGATGAGACATTGTGATAAGGTTGTCTGTATTTTATGGTTCACTCTATAAATTAAAACCTAATCATGTCAAGGTGCGGCTGATGCCGGTACAATCAATGAAGGTTGATGGAGCGCAGCACCACATATGATTAAATCACAAATATTAAATTGATTCATTTGGAAAGGTCAGAACATTAAAAACCCCACCATTCCCTGCTAAACACCTTCTCTATGAAAGAATCACAATGGGAACCTCACAAAAACCAGCAGAAAGCAACTTTATCTAAACCTGTAATGATAAGAAATTGACCTCCTCATAATATTAAGTTCAGAGATTCGTCATGAGGTTGGACACTTTCCTTCTCCCTGTAGATCACTGGCATAATATATTTTAATGACACCAGCATATCGTCTCCATAACGATTTTAAGGTGTTTCACACAGTACAATATCTACTCAATGGCTCCAAAGGAACAGTTAGAGAGCATCAGTGAGGGCGCTGGGAGCCTTTAACTGGAAGACCTACATGTGCAGAGTAACTACAAAACAGCAATTAAATTTGCCCCGAGTATTTCCCAGAGCCTCAGTGCTCAGAGTTTTGGCCCCGCGGAAGGCGTCAGGCATTCCCACAGGTTTGAAAATAATTACTGGAGCTCTGCTCCAAGTGGCTCTGGCTGAATTTAAGCCCTGGCTAAGTGGTATCAGCCTTTCTAATTAAATAGCCTGGCAAATTGCATTTTCCAAACATTCTATCTTATAGACTGTTGATCTCCTAAAATATATTCTACTATTAAAGCTATTTTTAAGTCACAAAGCACAAAAGGAAATATAATATATTTGTGCCCTTCTGGAAATAAACCATTATGGAGACCGACATTTTCAAAATTTGTTTACAAGATGAACTTCATCACTCAAAAGATTGGCATGAATTTCTACAGACAAGGTGTATCATCCCTGATATTAGGGAGGTGGAATGAAAATGGTGACGTGCCCTTAAGAATGATAACACAATAGTAGAATCACATGGAAGCGATTTTTTTTAAAATATTTTTTTCTAGCCTGATAAGATTTTTTATAAACTTTTTAGCGTAAGCTCTGGGGCTGGCAAAATTAAGAGACAACATGGGTTAATGGACTGAGCTCAGTCAGGACTGGTAGCCAAGAACTTGAAACTGCTAATCACATTTCTGCCATTGATTCACCATGTGGTCTTGCACAAGACACTCAGAGGTAGGTGAACTGTAGAGCAACCCTGCTCATTAGTACAATGGTTACATTACAATATCGATACTATGGTTTTTGACAAGTCCAAACAAGACTTTAAAATTCATCATTTTCTCCCATTTAACTAGCTCCTATGAGTGGTGCATGTCTGCTCTCAGACTACCACATCACTTTCCATGTCCTCCAAAGATGGTGCCAAGCTCTCTGACAGAATGAAGGCTGTCAGGATTTGATATTCCTAACATTTCTAATTTAAAAAGCAGACAGAATTGTTTTGAACCTTCTGTACTTGGCAGTTCACCATCAACCTCTCTGTGGCTGCTTCTCTATCTGCAAAAGGGGAACAAGTAAAATTTACCTATCTCACAAGAGGCTGTGAAAGTTAATGAATGTTTTCCACATGGTACATTTCTTTAATGCTTCTTTCCTTGGGTTTTTAGCAGCACAGAAATGCTGTGCTCTTCAGCAGTATTGTCTTCCAAAATGGAATCCCAGTAATAATTCATTGTAAGTGGCCAATTATGATGAATTCATTTAAAATTTGGTGTAATAGCAGCCATCATTCATCAGGAATTAATTTAATATTTATAGCTGTCCTGGGCAGCTCTTTCTACAGCAGTTTCCCTGTAATTCATCTAAGCATTAATGAACATAACATGTTATAAAAAGTGTATGCAAATTAGTTGCAGAACCCAATAAGTTTGGAGGGAAGAAGAGATGTTTTTGGAAGACATAATTCCTTTCTGGAATAAAATTTTGTATTAGGAAAAATGTATTTTCCTCTGGCCCTTACAGAACAATGTTAGGGCTCCTTCCTCCAGCAATGGAAGGCGATGCAGATACCTGAGTAGCATTGTTTTGTCAAAGGTCTGTAATGTACTATAACAAGCTTTGAAAGCATTTAGCTTACTTGGTCCGGTAGTCAAATATCCATTTGATGATGAATTATGTTTGATGCTATCAGTTTCCTGAATCTGACATGTTGATGGAATACTTGTCCCTGACTCTTGGCTGCTGTCACCATCTTTAAATTGCAGCTAATGTGTGGTTTGGTTTTTTTATTATATGTGCAGAGCTTGCATGTGCACAGCACGGTGTTAATTTGGGAAAGGTTAATTCTTAATCAAGTAAGTAAAATTAGCCCTCACAAATAAATTTTAGTGAGGTTATGGTAAATAAAAAAGTGACTGTAAAAGTGGAGCACATCTGCACCCAATGGCTGCGTCTAGACTGGCATGTTTTTCCGCAAATGCTTTTAACGGAAAAGTTTTTCCGTTAAAAGCATTTGCGGAAAGGAGTGTCTAGATTGGCACGGATGCTTTTGCGCAAAAGCACTTTTTGCGGAAAAGCGTCCATGCCACTCTAGACGCGGTTTTTGCGCAAGAAAGCCCTGATCGCCATTTTCGCCATCAGGGCTTTTTTGCGCAAAACGGTTCTCAGCTGTCTACACTGGCCCTCTTGCGCAAAAGCATTTGCGCAAGAGGGCTTTTTCCTGAATGGGAGAGTCATTGTATTTGCGCAAGAACACTGACGATCATACATTAGATCGTCAGTGTTCTTGCGCAAATTCAAGCAGCCAGTGTAGCCAGCTGGCAAGTTTTTGCGCAAAAGCAGCTGCTTTTGCGCAAAAACTTGACAGTCCAGACGCAGCCAATAGGTATAGTCAGAGTCGTAATTCCCAACTTCAGAGACAAAAGCCAGTGACCAGATTGTGCTCCTACACCTGTGCACAGAGGGTCCTCTGTGCAAAGCAGGCCCTGGCAGCAGGATGTGTGACAGCACTGTGGCCCTGCACCTACACCTGTGGGGAGGCAGATGTGGGGACATGCACTGCTCCTTGTCCCATATGTAAATAAATCATGACAGGGAATGTGCTGAAAAGTTAGTACAGCTCTGGGTTTAAAATATTTGATTATCTTAAAATAACATCTCAAAATATTTAATTGCTGGATTTTTCAGCTTCACAGTAAGTTGAAGGTTCTTCCTGATACTTCAAAAACAACCTCATTGTGGGCTTATTAAACAGCTCTTCTGTCAGCCTGAGGGTTTTTTCTGAGCCTGGGATATCGCTATAAGGGTTTTCCAGTTTACAAGATCATAGTCTAAATAAACACTGAGACCAAGGTGGTTTATATAGAGAGAATATATATTGGCCATATTAGCTCAACTCTTGTTTTGCATCCACCCTAAGAAACAGAAACTTTCATTTTAGCTTTCTCCATGTAAACTCCCAGTACTGAATTTCCTACCAACCTAGCCTCATTAAATAAATGAGGAAACTTTATTGCAGTTGATAGAAAAATGGGCTCCAGCCAATTAAATTAAGTATTTTTCATGTAACACCAGCTACACCAGTAGATAAGAAAGCCAGAGGGAAAAAGTTTTAATTAAAAATAGTTTCAATGTTATCCATCTAGTAGGTCAGTAAAAACCAGGGTGTACTTCCTCAGGTCAGTACCTCTAAGCCACCACACTCCACTGCTTATTTAATCTTGGTCAGTCCTTGCTGCAGTCAATGTATATCACAGTCTGGGACATCATGCATTTCTTCTACAATTCCAAATCACTGTTCCATCATTAAAAGCTAGGATAAACTATGTGATTTTTGGATTATGTCCTCTAGGGAAATTGTTAATTCAGATATAAGAGGTCTGAAGGAATTTTCAAACTTGGATCATGGAAGATTTTAATTACTGGAACTCAGATTGAGATAATTAGAGTATGGTAGAGAAGAGCTCAAAATAGAATGTTGGATCTGAAATTCTTCAGAATTTAGATATGAACTTTCCACCTTGAATTTGTCTCTATTTTTAATAAAGCATGACTGTTACGTGACTTGCTGAAAAAGATCCAGTGGCCATCACTAAAATGGTCAGTATTTATCAATAGATAACATACAGTGGCAAATGGTTATTTCTGGTTCTAGATAGAGGCTAATTCTAGGTAGAGGCTATACCGTACTCTTCTCCTTAGTTTAGGGGATTATCACAATCTCAATTCCAGTAATTAAAATCTTCCATGATTTAAGTTTGAAAATTCTTTCCACCTCTTATATCTGAATTAACAATTTCCCTAGAGGACATAATCCAAGAATCTCATAGTTATCTCATATACTATATTGTGTCAAAATTCATGGCAAATATTCACTTTTTAATGGAGACCACTGCATATGGTCAATTGTCTATAGTTACAATCTTATGACATGAGTCAAATGCTAAGAGCCATGTAGGACTTAATTATAGTATCATTAGCTTTCAAATATCATGAGGGTTGCAAAACAGAGTAATGATTTATGGATATTTTAAATAAATTATTTAATTTAATATATGGTAAAAAGTAAAACAATGTTTTTAAAGCAGTTGGGAAAACTACAGATAAATCCCTGTCAATCAGATCTGGCCAGAACATTTCAAATGAAACTTTCAAATGAAAGTAAAGTTTTGAAAGGAAAAGAAGAAGTAGTAATTCCATAAAGCCCTTAAGCATTGACTTCAGTGGGACTTAAGCATATGCTTAAAGTTAAGTATACACTTAAATACTTTGCTTAACTGGGTCCAAGGAAGGACTCCGTAAAGAGATACAAAAAAGAGGCTCTTAAAATATATTTAAATATTCAAATCAGGTAAAATATTAGATCTTTAAAAATAAATGGAACCAAGTTAACAAGCTAATTAGCAAGGAAAGAAAAATTAGATGTTGAAGTACAGTGAGTATTAACTATTAACAGGGTCCTTCAAATATGCTGCATGTGCAAGAAACAGATAGTAAGAGAGAAAATTGGTTCACTAAAAATACCATGAATTGGAGAGAGAGATTAAGCTACAACACCTGGTCTGGTACAGAGGGTTACAGCTGATAATGTACCCTGGACATGGTTATCAAAAGAATGGTAACTTGTAAAATAGAGAATATACCATATGCCCAGACAACAACTTTTAGTGCAAACAGTTAGTGGGAAAGGCTAAAAGAATCAATCTTATTTCTTACTGAAAAATTGAAAACTTCTCAATAGCCTGATAAAATTATCCAAAACTGTACCCTACTAAAGTAGAATGATCCAAAAGAGACAATAGATAAGACTCTAGTACCACTGAGCTCAATGACAAAACATTGATTTTAAGGTGGGGAGAGTGTTGTTTAGTGGCTAATGGCTGCATTGAAGAGTTCAGCATAGCATGTTCTGGTTCTATATCTGCCACTTACCTGCGACATGGCTTGGACATGACACTGAGGAGGATGCAGATGAAAACAATAAATCCAGGTGCATAATGGCGGGGAGGAGGGCATTTTAAAACAATGGACGTTCTTTAATCCTAATTCTGACATTTGGGTACAGGGGGAGGAATATCATAACAACAGACTCAGTACTAGTTATACAGTATTATGAATTTACAGGTTATATTAACTGAAGTAGAATGAGGGTTCTCCTCTAAGAAGTTTTTCTAGCCCAGCATCTTAGAAGCTAGTGCAACCTGTAGCCTGTGATTAAATAAATAAGTCACCCTGCAACCTGGCAAGGGAAATAGCATTTATCCATTACACAAGTTGCCTTAACTTTGTCACAAATGGGGTATTAAAATCAGAGTCAGATAGGATAATACTGTAAAACACATTAGCACCATAGAACTGCTAGTACCTAGGTCTACCAACCTTTAGAATAATATCACCCTAAATTTGATTTCCAAACAGGCAAAGGGCATGTTTTTTCTTCCACATATACATCACTACAACAAATCATTAGTCTCACTGAGAAATCATTGTGAAACCCAGCACATTTCTCAGCATTTTCTGGCATAGTACAAATATGAAATCAATTATTTAATCAGGTATACCAGGCCAATTGTATTTTATGGACCATTTAAATAAATCAAATATACCATGTAAGAATTTGTTTGGAAACATTTGAGGAAATAGAGAATAATATATCTGAACTACAGAGGAATCTACTATGTCTTTATTGATTCAACTTTTTATCAATAACTTGTGATTCTGAAGTGAGAAAAAGATTTATAAACAAACCAGATGTTAAATAAATTAGAATTAGTTCTTTAAATACCAAAATATTTAGATTATTGAGCAGTTAACGCTCTGGTTATAGTCTTTCTTACAAGAAAAAATGGTTTATTGGCCATTGACAGCTCTGGGATTAACACTCACATTTATAGAAAGCCACAACACACTAACTTGTTGAATATTTGAATAAAAAAGAATCAACAAAAATGTTGTGTGGCACACTCTAACCTTATATATACAAAGTTAATGCTATTTGCTGGCTTTCAAGAGGGATGGATTTCGTTTGCAAAGCACACAAAATGACTTAGCTTTGCTTTATAACCTTGTGAAAGGAGAGATAGCTGAGATTTGTAGTTTTATAGAAAGCAGAAACATGGGTAAAATTTTTGATTTTTGTAGGTCATCTTGTCCCATATTTTTAATGTATCTATTCCCACTTGGCTAATGCTGTTATGACAGCCATACTACTGCAGGCTGAAATTTCACCAGCTCTAATACACTAAGCAATATCGGGCTGGTCTATTGTACTCAGATGGGAGACTGGTAGAGAAAATTCAGGTGTTGGAGGAGGTGTATTCTCCTGTCAAAATTAATGGCCAGGCCTAGAAAGAGGTCCCATGTAAGCAATGCAGATTACCAAATTCTGCATGTACTAGACCAGAGGTCAGCAATCTACTGATCTCAGCCTGTCAGGGTAATATTCTGGCACACTGTGGTACATTTTATTGATGTTGACCATCTGTAAGCGTGTTTCCCCCTCCCCAGCAGTTCCCAGTGGCCACGGTTTCCGGCCATGGGAGCTGCAGGAAGTAGTGTGGGCTGCAGGGATGTAATGACTACCACTTCCTGAAGCTCCCCTTGGCCAAGAACAGCAAATTATAGACACTGGGAGCTGCAGGGGGCCTTGCCCACAGACCCTCAATGTCATCCAAATGTCTCATGGCCGGCCAGCAGATTACCCTGAGAGACCAAAGATTGCTGACCCCTGTACTAGACATTGTTCATAAATATACAACCATGAAATAATTCCACAAACAATTCATACAAGATGCATTTAATTTCAGAATGAGAAATAAAATGAGATTTTATTTTTACAAATTTTATTACATTCCCATTGAGTGAGACCTAGATGCTAGGAGAACAAATATTACTACCACATCTCTTGCAACCTATGTCTGTAAATTAGCAAGAAGACTTTCAGACTGCTGTTGTGATATCATAGCATTAAAGTCAAAGGCAGAATGAAAGTTGCCCCACAGCTTTTTAAAAAGTTTTAATACTTGATCTGACCAGAGTCCCATGAGCATAAAATGTCTGTCATTTTAGTGCTCTTAGATCTCCTCTTAAATTGTGCAGGCTCCACAGTTTGAAACCTCAGGTTTCTAAAAGCTGTTGTTAGTGTGTCATGTGTCAAAATATCCAAATATTTTTACAGCACTAACTAACTTATTTTCCACTAAGACAAGTAGGGTGATATTTTATAAGCAGCGAAAAGAGAAATATGCACATGCTCACTCACCCAGCTTCTGTTCTAGGAGTAATGGGAAGTTCAGCTCCACAGTCTTTGCATTTTTAGGGCAGTGGTGGGCCACATGTGGCCCAGTTGTGTTCTATGTGTGGCCCATGAGACATTTGTTTGTCATTGCCCACACTCAAAATTTCCAGATTCTACTGGTTTTCGTCTATGTAGTTGTTTTCCTACCAGTATTACAAAAGTGATACGCACCTAAAACAAGGGCACATGAAGTGAGGTGTATGCTGACTGTGCGCAACGTTGTGAGCGCTATGGTTCACTTGGCACTCCCCACAAATCCTTGTACTCAAGCAAGAGAGCTTACACCTGTTAGAAAAGAGCATAGCTCTTGCACAAGAAGCTCTCTCTTACCACGCCTTACTGCAAATTTTCTTGCGCAAGAGCAGGCGGGCAGTGCGGATGCTCTGTGGAAGAATGGCTGTTCTTGTGCAAGAAGCCGTGAGTGTAGACATAGCCTTCCTTGCTTAGGGTGGTTGCAGCAAGAAGCATCTTGCAGCCCAGCCCCGGGCTGCCAGCAACGCCTCCTTAACAGTTAAGAAGGCATGTGGGACCTAAGGGAAGCGGGGGAGGGGAAATCCCTTGCAGGAATGGGAGGGAAGGGGAAGACCGCTCCATTGTCTTCGCTGCAAGGAGTGGCCAGAGTTGGGCAAGCCCCAGAACCCCTTCCCAAAGTGGGGAGCTGAGAAACGGGAAGAAGGAGCAGCCATAGCTGGGCAAGCCCCAGAGGCTTTTGCTGTGGGTGGGACATCAGCTGAAGCAGTGTGGGGTGGTTTTTTTCTTCTCACTTGTGGGTGGTCTTCAACCGATATCTCTGTGGGTTAGTGGCTCCCAACCCAGAAAAGGTTCTCCACTGCTGCATTAGAGGTATGGAACATCACTATGAGGAGAGATTAAAAAGGCTGGAACGTTTCAGCTTGGAAAACATATAAGGAGGGATACAATAAAGGTCTTTAAAATCATCAAACCTGTGGAAAAAGTGAATAACGAAGTGTGATTTACCCCTTATAATCAGGGTCGCCCTTAGCCATAGGCAGAATAGGCAGTTGCCTAGGGCCCCAGTATTTCTGGGGCACCAATACTGTAAGCTTATGTTTGTGTTGCTAAGAGCAAGTCAGGCATAAGGGCACCAGTTTAATAATCCCTCCTAGGGCACCATAAATCCTAAGGACGGCCCTGCTCACTAGCCTAGGTTGCCCCTCACCATTTTAGGGAATTAAAAGTGCTCTGAATTGATGAATATAACAAACCTCACTGCTTCTGAAGGCACAGAACAGGGCAGAGATGTTGTCCATAGCACTGGAGTATAATCAATAATTATTGTGCATAAGATCTTTTCTCAGAGCAATGGAGGATTCTGCAATCTCTGTACTGATGCAGGTCTCTGGGATCCTAATATGTTCCTAGATGAATTATACCTATGACACCAAAATGGTTTAAATGATTTAATAGTTGGAGAGTCCAGTTTACGCAGTTATGCTAAAAAGAATGAAAGATTCCCAACGTTGTTTTGAAACACTGATTTTTGCTTTCCACAAGTGGCCACTGGTTCCTTGTCTGTGAGAGAGGGAGATGCAGATATGTGAACGGATTAACTTGTTCAATACAGTGACCAACATATCACTTCCTCCCAGATGTCATGACTTCCCCTATATTGTAATTAGTAAGAAGGTGTTCAGTTTTGCAAAAGTCAGTGTGGCTTAGTAGATGATGCTTAAGCCTTTGAGAGACTTGTAATACGTCCATCCATTCTGGCAGAAAAGATAGATGATAAAATGAATTTCATTTTACCTCTGGTACCACTCCTTACAACATAAAGATTTAAAAGAAACTAAGTGTCAGTAACACCTCTTTCTGATTCAGGCCTCTGGAGATGAATAATTACCGTAAATTCAGAGAACATGAGGGACCAGAAGGGAAATTTCCTCATACTACTACGAGGCCAAAATGTACCAGATACAGTTAGGTGAGTGGCAAGCCAATGTCACTGCTTTTGTGATACCTTTCTCTTAGACTGTTCATTTTACTGTGCTATCCTCTCATTACAACTCATCTTGTCTGTCTGTTCTAGCCACCTGGTGCATCCTCCATATCAACTCAGAGCTCTCGGGGGGGGGCGGGGAGGGGAGACAGTGTGTTACACATTGGTATGGAGCCTCACACAATGGGTGGACTGACACTTGACTGGGGATCACAGGTGCAACCATTATATAAATAATTAATAATATGCCTACATATTGCATTGGCAGCATTTTTAACAACACTTTGCTTTATTCAGCAACCTACACTGCTAACACCAAAGAATGCAGTATGAAGTCAATTCAAGCTTTGACAACTTCAATTCATAACAGAAACTGGCCATTTAAAAAAAAGCATTCTGCAATAAAATAGTAAATCTCAAATGCTTCTGTCGAATATTTCATATCTTCACCAAGATACAAGTCCCACAAAAATCCAAAGTACTGTTATACTTGAACAGAAATGACTGATTTAGGCTGATATTTTGCCTCCAGTATTGGGTGTGTCATAGGCAGATATACAATCTTTTACTACAATCATACAATAGGAACAGGAGGAGATTTCTTCTGGCCCCCCCCAGCTGCTGTTTACCTAAAGCTATTTGCCTCGAAGAAGCAGGAACTTACCTTTTTTATATAAGCTACTGTATAGTGTAAATACAAATCTTGCTCTTACTCATAAAAATGTTTGATCTGTTTCCTGTTATGGTTACTTTTGATTTTGTCTCTCTAAGATAAGTAACAACATGCCAACTTTATGAAATAAAGACTCTGAACAGCCATATTCTATTCAATTCTATTGGTCCTTCTGTCATACTTCTCACTGCTATACCTGGGCATCCTACAGCAGTGCATTAAGCAATGAGACAACACACCTGCCACATATCTGTTCTCTCACCTGCCTCCTAGTGAAAGACAAGTGTGTGCACTGGAGCATTTTGTTTCAGATTTTATTCTAATTGTAGGACATTTGTGTAAGTGTAAGTATCTGATTTGCACCCAGGAAGAAAAGGATTGGCAATGAGAAGCACTTGGGTAGGAGGTATCACTTACAGCAAAAGCTCCGTGGTATACTGGTATGTGTGTGTTCTAGAAACATCTGGAAAGTATGCCATTCAATCCTATAGCACATATCAGAAATAATGAGGCATCTATACAGCCAGGCAACAGCACCTGCCATGTTCAGAAACCGAGGAATCATTTTATTTTGTACGTTAATTCTGATGGAAATACAACTGGATAAAATGTAAACATGACCAGAAACTGTTACAAAGCAAATGCCTAAAACTATCCAAAATCTTTATTACTTAGTACACTTAGATATAAGATGCTGCTCATCATTACACTTGGACACATTCTGCATAGGTTAGAACAATGCCGAGCAAATCTTCGCCCTAATAGGGAAGATCTGCTTTGTTGTCCTCTATAGCAGCTGCCAAAGTGATTTTGTGAGGTTGGAGAGCGTACAGTAGACTAAGTACCCAGAGACTTCCAACAGCTTGCTCTAAAGGGTGGGTCTCTGATCTAATGGGACTGAATCCTAGAAACAGAAAACTGCCATTGAGTACTCCATATTCTGGGCTCCCACAGTCTTCACTCTTGAGAGGGACAGGGAAGAGGGCCAAATAATTTTTTTAAGAGTAATTATTACGGAGAAACTTAAGAGTAGATGTGCTGACTACAGGAACTGGGGTGTGTACCATTTTAGGCTTCAAAGATAGTGAGCAGCAACATGAATTTCACCTCAAATGAATTAGAAGCAAGTACAGAGCACATGTAAAATTCTTTTACTTTGGCTGTATTTTCAGAAGATGCTTCAGAATACCCATAAAGGTTAGCCCCAGGATGGCCAAAATTTGCATCTGAGAGAAAGGAGTGAAACTTCTTGGATGAAGATGGAAAAAGACATTTGTGGTCACTGCTGCTGCCTAGAAGTCCAAGAGAAAAGTCTAGTAGGGCCCCAACATTGAGAAAGACAATTATAAGCAAACAAATACCCGCAGCAGCCCACGTCCTGCAAAATGTTATGCTCATACCTAACTTTCTTTCACTTGATTCAAATGGACTACTTAGACCTGGTTTAGATACGGAAACATTTTAAATTTTTTTAAGTGATTTAGTTAAAGTGGAGCAAGATCTTCTGTGAACACACTTATGATGCTTTCAGAATGATTTATTTTAGTTTAGCTGAAATGTGTTCCTAATCAACTTAATCCAAAATAAGTCTGGGTTAAACTGGAATAAGAATGTCAAAATAACTTGCTGCAGTCTAAATTCACACGTTAAATGTTGGCTAGGGTGGAACTGGACTTCCTTTTCTTCTGAAAGGGCTACTCCCAGCGCTTGGTCGGACTCACCTCTGGGAACCTCCACTGGCTGCAGGAAGCTCCATGACTGTTGGCTGGGTGCCTAGCTCTGAAGGTAGAACTGTTGCTAGCAACAGTGGAGAAGTGAGGGCGGGACATGCTGTGGTACTGCCACCCTTATTTCTGTGCTGTTGCTGACTATGGTGCTACCTTTAGAGCTGGGTGCCCAGCCAGCAGTTGCTGCTCTCCAGCTGCCCAGTTCTGAAGGCAGTGCCACTGCCAGCAGCCGTGCAGAAGTATGGGTGGAAATATTACGTCCCAACTACAGTAGTCTTGAGATAACCCGCCCAAGTATTCTTTTGGGTTGGGACCCCCACAGTTACATAACCTTGACATTTTAGATTTAAATATAGGGAACTATGAAATTTAAGATTTTAAAAATCTGGTAATTATTAAATTTAACAAAATGGACTGTGAATGTGGTAGGCCCTTACACATTGCATTTAAGCTGCATGGAGTCTTTTTCCCAGCAAAAGGTCTCTGAGGACTTGAGAAGAGTCAGGACTGAGCAGACCCTACCACATCCCTTACATACTTAATGTTAAAGTCTTGCATATGTCATTTCAGGGTTGTGGTTTTACCATTTGTCTTTGATACTACACCTCCATATTTTTATAGAAATATGTTTTTGAATATGAATATGCATAACTAAATATGCTTTATGCAAAACAGAGCAAGTAACCTATCATTCAAGATCCTCTAATCCCCTGAATGTGTATATTTTACTTGAGTGCATATATCATTCTTGTATGCGAAGCTTAGAAATTTGAAGTGTAAACCTATTTTCTGAATTCTAGGTGAAGCCATTAGTGGTACTTAATTAACTTAATGGTCCAGTGCTGAAGACAATGCTGTAAATGGTTTTGTTTTTCCTGTAAGCCCATACTGTGGTTGGTTCCAGAAAGACATGTGACCATGCCAGCTGATGTTGGACTCCATCTTGAATTTTATATTTTTCCATAAGATAAATATATGTAAGGGGGGGGAATTTAACAAAGGACCCCCACTATAGGGAAATTCTATTTAAGGGAGAGGAGCAAACAAGGAGGGTCTTCAGCTGGTTTTGAAACTGCCTTCCCCACCTTAAGAGGATACATAAGAACATCTGGAAAAGGAAAGAACTGTAAATAGAGGGGTAGAGGAGCATTCCTGGGCCCAGGATAGAGAAAAAGATTGGCTCTGGCTGGTGAAGAACTGCACATGAGATAAGAAAGAGGGTGAGAAACATGATGTGTATCAACTTCTCTTTAGTGTATTAGGCTTAGCTGGTGTATTTTGTTTTATTCTTGCTCAGTAACTTACTTTGATCTCTATGTTTTCACTTGCAGTCACTTAAATCCTACTTTTTTATACTTAATACAACACTTTTGTTTACTTTCAAACCCAGTTTAAATATTTGTTACTGGGTGGGGATTAACAGTTGTGCATCTCTCTCTTTAATGATAAAGGGGGTGAACATCTTTATGGGTTTGTTCTATGTAAAACATTTGTATAGAGTAGGACAGATTTATTTGGGGGTTTGGTTCTATTTGGGGCTATGCTCCTCGGCGCTGACAAGTACCTGTAGCTGAGTCCTCCTAGAGCTGTTACCAGCATCTATGTTTCGGGGGGGGGGAGGGGTAAGGCGGTAGACACAACTCTATGCTTTTGCTGAGGGAGACCTGACCATCTGGCCCAGCAGGACAGGGTGGTGGGGCACCCAAAGGCAGGTAGGAGGGCTCACTGGTATGATAAGCACATTAGGTGACAGTTGCAAGGGGATCTCTGTGATCCAACCTCATCACACCTTTCACTGCCCTTACATGCTTAAAGTTAAAGACACATGTAAGTCTTTTCAGGATTGTGATATTATGGCTTGTCTACAAAGGGACAATCAGGAAAATTAATTCAAATTAACTTTTAAAGAAGATTAGGTTATCCACATTAAGCATTTATATGAACATCCTCATTCAGAACTAGAGTGGCCTTAATTTGGTTTAGTTTGATTCATTTTGCAATTCACTGATCCAATTCTTCAAAATGCTTCCCCCAGTAACACGCTGCACTACTTTTTTCCAGAGTTCAAGCTTCCATGAGAATAAGTGGGTTTGAAAACCGCACTTAAAACCTTTTTTAAAAGGTGTAAAATTAATTTATCTCTGCATCTGGCCAACAGATAGGTTCTGTGTTTCCTCGACACAGCATTTTCTATCATGATTACCTGAAACTGCTTGTGGAATCCTCTCTCCTCCCCATAAGCCTTATATCTGAGGCAGGGGAAACACAGATCATAGGGTGTGTCTAGATTACATGGCTCCGTCGACGGAACCATGTAAACTAGTTTACCTGACATAGTCAATGAAGCGGGGATTTAAATAATCCCCACTTCATTAAAATAAAAATGTCTACCGTGCTGTGCCGACAATCAGCTGATCTGGCACAGTGTGGCAGTCTAGACATGTATCGGTCGACAAGGGAAGCCTTTGTCGACCGCTCCCTTATGCCTCGTGAAAATTTTTAACATTCACACAACATACTGTGTTAATGATCTGGGACTGAAAACTACAATAGAGCAGTTTATTTTCGTGCAAAAGTAGCTGTCCAGAGAATCACAGTCCATTATTTTCACCTTCCCGGCTACCCTCTGCCAGTCAACCATGAGTTTCCAGAAGATTGTCTATAGTGACCACTGATTTGTAATAAACATTCTGAATCATACAGTATTCGTTTTCTATAAATACACACTTTAGTGAATCTTTAACTGACCAAAGTATATTTTAAAACATAAAATGACAAGCAGATGGCCTCTGCTTATACATTTAACCAGTTTTTAAAAAGCTGGCTTCAGTGTGTTTACTTTAAGCCTGAAGTCCTTGTGAATTATAGACTGGCTGCAGATATGGCATCTAATAACATACATTTTCTTTGCTATGTTTTAAAAATTCCTAGAGACAATTTTGTCCCAGAAAGGATTTTTAAATGCTTGATTTGTAAACCTTTACTCATTGCTGAATAGCAACTCATACTGAAGCAAATCCCATTGACGTCAGTAGCACTGCTCCTGGTAAATGCTGCTAACATGAGCACAGACTGCAGAATTCAGCCCACAGAACCCGATCCAGAGTCTGCTGAAGTCAATGGGAGGTATTTCCATTGGCTGCAATGGGTTTTGGAGCAAGTCCTAAATCTACTGAAAAGCTCTATTCATAACCTGAGAGGCAGAAAAAAGAAACCATGTGTGTGCGGTAAGAGGATAACCATTACTCTGATGATGAACTTGATTCATTTGTTATATGTAAATGTACCATGTGAATGGTCACAACTTGATCTGGAAGGAATGACTAGACACCCTGGGTGCGTCTAGACTGGCAAGATTTTGCGCAAAAACTTGCTGCCTGTCTACACTGGTCGCGAGAATTTGCGCAAGAGCACTGACGTTCTAATGTAAGAAATCAGTGCTTCTTGCACAAATTCTCTGATGCTCCCGCTCAGGGATAAGCCCTCTTGCACAAGAATACTTGCGCAAGAGGGCCAGTGTAGACAGGCACCTTAATTTCTTGTGCAAGAAAGCCCGATGGCTAAAATGGCCATCGGAGCTTTCTTGCGCAAAAGTGCGTCTATACTGGGCACGGATGCTTTTGCACAAAAGCAAATCTTTTGCGCAAAGGCACTTGCCAATATAGACGCTCTCTTGCGCAAATACTTTTTACGGAAAAACTTTTCCGTTAAAAGTATTTGCGCTAAATCATGCCAGTCTAGACGCAGCCCCTATGTATCAGAGGGGTAGCCGTGTTAGTCTGAATCTGCAAAAATAACGAGAAGTCCCGTGGCACCTTATAGACTAACATTTATTGGAGCATAAGCTTTCGTGGGCAAAGACCATGCATCTGACAAAGTGGGTCTTTGCCCATGAAAGCTTATGCTCCAATAAATCTGCTAGTCTTTAAGGTGCCACAGGATTGCTTGTGTTTAGACGCCACATGTTCAGGGAAACAAAAAAATCAAGAGTGCCCCTCGAGTGAGGTTGCCATCTGGCAAAATGATAGCTCAGGGCTTGCTTACCCTACTGTTATCAAAAAATTAAAAATAAACACAAACATGTTCACTGGCGTTCCTGTTGTTGTAACTTGGCAATGCCCTCAGATTCCATGATGAAGCCAGAGAATGGGGCAGAGATCTGCAGCCACATTTCATAATATGCTGTCACAAGACTGATGTTTACCTTCTGGCAGAAAGTGCGTGTTCAGTCAATTTGTATAATTCTTTTAGCAGTGTTTATGTAGACTTTTTATAGTTATTCCTGATGTTTAATCCTTATATTATAAATTACTGCAAAGGACACCAGGAAAATTTGTATGTGAACTATGGTCACTAAAAAGCAGATTGCAAGCAATTTTGACAGAGAAGCAATAAATTCAGAAACCAAATGTATCTGAGTACATTTGTTGTGGCATCTGTAGTGCCTGCTATTCATCAGTGACCACCCAGTCCCATCTCAACTCAATGTGTGAGGTATTAGTATGTTCTGCACTTGGAATTCATGTATCTGGAATATACCAAGCTGGGCAAGAGAGGGCTTTGCCACATTATGATGTGTGCGTCACAGATCAGAAAGCAAAGGGAAAGGCGAAAAAAACAGATGCAGAGTTTATTCTTGAAGGAATTGTGATATAAACAGTCTTCACAATTAGGAGCTATCAGCCCACATCATCATCATCATCATCTCAGGGAGGCAAGGAAGTATGCGTCCGGGTCTGTGGCAGACCCACACCAGTGCCTGGGACGTGGGCAGGCTGACCTGGGGATCAGCATGATGTACAGGAATCAGAGGCTAACAGGCATGTCTAATGTCAGAACCTATGTCTCAGATTCCAAAAGTTGGAGTCATGGTCAGACAGAAAACAGGAGCCAAAGTAAATGGTCAGCGGTGAGTTGGAAGCCAAAGAGCCATAGCCTAGGTTCTGAGATGTCGCAGTCAGAAACCAGGGCATCAGGGTTCAGGGCCTGGAGCTGAGGGCAGGAGCCAGGAACAGTGCAATGTCAAAATCAGGAACTGGCAGTCAAGTAGCATAAAACAGGGTCTGTAGCAGCAGGAAGCCAGGATCTACAGTGTAGCACAGATAACTTCCTAGGTCTCTTTCTGGCTCATATAGTGACCTTGGCCCAATCAGGGACTCCAGAGCTCCGCTGCTGAGGGGCAGTACCTATAGTGGAGGATAAGGCCTTAGGGCTTCCAATTTTCTAGTCCCTAGCAGAACCGCTGGGAAGTGGTGTGGATACAGGAGTGGCCTTCATGCCCATGGGAACTGGTTCAGAGACAGTGGATACTCACAGTGGTCTGCATCTGTGCAGGTCTGCGGAGGCAGGGAGTGCTGAGCACAGGGGGTAGACCTGGGAATCTGGATAAGTGGGATATAATGGAAAACAAGATCAATGGAAGGGCTGGAGCTGTTCTTCTCTCATGCTAGCTGGGTGTGCTGCACAACTCTGCTGAATATGGCGATGCAAATGTCCCTTTGCATGGGAGAGAAGAGTATTTGATTGACATCACTCTTCTGCCACTTACCTGCCTGCTTCGGAGTTGTCACCCCACTTTAGCCTAGAAGAGGTGAATGGAGCTGAGAACGGATCAGTTAAGTGGACAGACCACATGTGAAGGGAAACAGGTGGCCTAAGTAACCCCAGTTCAATGATGGAACCCAGAGGAGAAGGAGCAGGCAGGGCTAGTACAAAACCTAGAAGTTGGTAGCAGAAAAGGATAGTAGCAGAGGGCTGGGCTGCAGTGTGGAAGGCTTCAGTCACTCTCTGCGCATTAGAGAGAAAATGAAGGAAACCCAGAGAGAGAGAGAGAGAGAGAGAGAGATGTATATATAGAGAGAGTAGAAGCCCTGGAACCAGGCCCTCGAAGGAAGGAAGTGTTTACCCAGAAGGCTGAAGAGTGGAAGCCTGAGAAAGGCAGAACAGGAAACATCCCAGAGAAACAGCAGCATAAAGAGGCATTGCAGAGATTGGCTGCTGCTCAAAGAGTCCCTGAGCTGGAAACCTGAGAAAAGGTGGGCCTGGGTTCCCCTATCTGCCACTGGGGAGGTGGTACAGTCAGAACAGTGGATCTGAAGGATGGTTTATCCTGTAGGACTTTGATATCCCAAAAGTGGGCGTGGGAGGAGAGGGAGAAGAGAGAAGAGAGTGATCTAGTCGGAGAGCCAAGTCACAAATAGCCAAGTCACCCCCACACCATGAAAAGGGAGCACTCTGAGGCACAAAGAGAGGCTGTGGGGTACACAAATGAGCAACAGAAGGGGATGATGGACCCCCAAGCAGTCAGGAGGAGGCACCCTAGTGGTGAGTATAGCAACCTGGATCCATGCCTCTATACAGATAAGTTCCTCCTCTTGCCCATATGATGTTTGCTTTTGCAACAATTTTACACTGTTCTCTCATATTTAGACTGTGATCTACTATGATCACCGGGTCAATTTCTGCAGTATGCCTTACTAGGCATTCATTTTCTATTTTGTATGTGTGCAACTGATTGTTCCTTCATAAGTGGAGTATTTTGTATTTGTCCTTGTTGAATTTCATACTATTTACTTCAGGCCATTTCTCCAGTTTGTCCAGATCATTTTGAATTTTAATTTTATCTTCCAAACACTTTCAACGCATCCCAGCCTGATATTATCTACAAACTATATAAGTATACTCTCTATGCCTTTATCTAAATCATGAAAATATTGAACAGACCCAGACCCAGACCCTGTGGGATGCCACTTGATATGCCCTTCTAGCATGACTGTGAACCATTTGTAAGTACTGTCTGGGAAAGTTTTTCCAATCAGTTCTGCACTCACCTTATAGTAGCTCCATCTAGGTTGCATTTTCCTAGTTTGTTTATGAGGAAGTCATGCGAGACCATATCAACAGCCTTACAAAAGTCAAGATATACCACTTCTACTGCTTCCCCCACATCCACAAGGCTTGTTATGCTGTCAAAGAAAACTATTAGCTTGCTTTGACATAATTGGCTCTTGACAAATCCATGATGACTGTTACTTATCACCTTATTATCATCTTGTTTGAAAATTGATTGCTTAATTTTATTTGCTCCATCATATTTTCTGGTACAGAAGTTGGTCTATAATTCCCGAGGTTGTTCTTGTTTCCCTTTTTATAAACTGGCAGTATATTTACCCTTTTATAGTCTTTTGGAATCTCTCCCAGATTCCATGATTTTTCAAAGATAATCGCTAATGTCTCAGATATCTTCTCAGTCAGATCCTGGACTATTCTAGGATGCATTTTATCAGGCCTTGGTGACCTGAAGACATCTAACTTGTCTAAGTAATTTGAACTTGCTCTGTCACTATTTTATCTTCTGAACCTATCCCATTTTCACTGGCATTCACTATGTTAGGCATCCAATCGCTACTATCCCTTTTAGGGAAAGCTAAAACAAAAAGGTCATTTAGCACTTCTGCCATTTCTACATTTTCTGTTATTGTTCTGCCCCCCCCTCCCCCAAGTTGTCTTTTTACTTCTAATTTATTTGTAGAATATTAAAATGTTTTCTTGTTATTCTGTATGTCTCTATCTAGTGTAATCTCATTTTTATGCCTTGGCCTTTGTAATTTTATCCATACATGCTTGCATTTCTTGTTTATATTCACCCTTTATAATTTGACCTAGTTTTCACTTTTCTCTTTTTCACTTTTCTCTTTTGAATTTCAGATCATTGAAGATCTCTTGGTAAAGCCAGGGTGGTCTTTTGTCATACTTCCTATCTTTCTGACACAGCAGGTTAATTTGCTCTTGTGCTCTTAATAATGTCTCTTTGATAAACTGCCAACTCTCTCAGACTGTTTTTCCCTTTAGACTTGCTTCCCATGAGATCTTACCTACCAACTCCCAGAGTCTGCCTTTTTAAAATCCATTATCTTTATTATATTGTTTTCCTACCAACAACTCCTTAGAATCATGAACTCTATCATTTCATTATCACTGTCACATAAGCTGCCTTCCACTTTCAAATTCTCAGCCAGTTCCTCCTTATTTATCAAAATTAAATCTAGAATAGCCTCTCCCCAATAGCTTTCTCTACCTTCTGAAATAAAATTATTGCCTCCAATATATCATAAGAACTTATTGGACAATCTGTGCCCTGCTGTACTGTTTTCCCAACAGATGTCTGAATAGTTGAATTCCCCCATCATTAGCAAGTTCTGTGCTTCGGATGACTTTATTAATTGGTTTTCTTTTAAAAAAGAAACCCTTATCCAACTCTTCTTCCTGTTTTAGTGGTCTGTAGTAGGTTTTTATCATATCACCCTTGTTTTTTTACTCTTTATTTATTTCCATCTTAACCTCAGTCAAAGTGTATATATTTGTAATATCTAAGGCATCACCATCTCCCTTTTTTCCCTACCTGTCCTTCTTGCAAATTCTGACCCTATATTTTTTCACATAACACGCACAGTACTTCATCTTTTTCTTTCCATCACTCCCTTGTGTGCTCTTGTCATTTGTTAGTTCTTTGGTTTTCCCCAAGCAGAGCTAAGGATTTAGTAAACAACACAAGTCCTATTCACCATAAAGTTATTCTTCTCTAGGTCCCAGCAGAATGCTATGTCTTGCATTCACATAGTCTCATCTTGAAACCAAAGCTTTTTCCATTCACAATTTCTTTGGCTTCATCTCCCCTTTATAGTTACCGCTTGGTGGGAAATGACTTTGCTATTCTACAAGAGTCTGAGCTGTCAAATCTTTTTTACACCCTAATGTGGGATGAAACGTCACTCTCTAAATTTCTTGAAAACCAATATTCCAAATTTGTTGGGGGGGATCAGATAAATCAAATAGTGTTTCAATATTTCTTTTTATATTTCTTAAATATTTTAATGTAAGTTAACTAAAATTTCCAGAGTAATTTTGAATAAAAAATGAAATATTTAATTTTTCAAAATGGGGACATTTTTACAATTTCAGGGCTGTTTAAAAAAAATCAAACCAGGTTTGTATAAACCAACCCTTTCTGATATTACTGATAGGGACAAAACATTTTATTGGAAAGTACCAGAGCAACCCTACTGATAGCAACAAAGTACAGCCTAGCAACATTAGCGATGATACTAGGAACATTTCCCAGTGGGTATACGAGGGATCCTCCAACAGCATTACAAGAAAAATTAGGTTTCAGAGGCTGCTTCATAGGAAAGTCAAGATTCAAAATTTCTGTGGGGAGTTTGAAAGCATTTCCTAACATAAAAAATATGAAGAAGAAAAAGAAATGTTGATCAATGGCACATTCCCTTTCACCTAAGCAAAAGAACCCTGGCTAGGCAAAAAGACAATCTATTTTCTTGTAAAGCAGAAATATGCTATGTTTTGATAGCTGGGCTTCATGTTTTTGGCTGGATTGATCGCTAGCGTTAAAAAGTATTAATCAGTTGGTCGCCAGTATATGTTTGTCCTTTTGATTAAGTTTTAGTGATGGAGGAGAAGGCACTGGAGAGATTTTAAGCCTGAACTCTCTACCCCAGATTTGCACTCTGTGGCCTGAGCTCAGTTTCTGGTGAATCACTTGATGGTCACAAGATCAGCCATCTGAATCACTGAAAGCTGGAGATAATTTGCAGTGAATACAGCACACTTCACTGTATTGAAAAAAAAAAAGGATATTTCACAGAACTGCACTTGTTCTTTAGCTTTTTATATTTTTGCCACAAAACTCAACAGTGTTGCTACTTTTGTGTTCTGCATTCAGAGGAAATTAAACTAAAGTGTGGTGCTTTTTGGTAATTTATTTTTTTATTTTTGCCATGCTTTTTTTTTTTATTCCAGTTTCTTCTCAGGTGAATGTTTTAAAGCAAAAAGAAATATTTGTATTACTTTGTATTACTTCATCTCTACTAAGATTATTGAATTCTACTTCCAAAAAATTGGTGTCAGTTATATTTAAAGTGCTTAGCTTCTTTTATGTTTGTTTTCCCCAAAGTGATTACCATTATTTTGGTCATTCAATATCTCATAAAGTTAGTGGGAGTTGAAGGTGCTCAGCACCTCAAGTTTCAGACTGATGCTATCTTTTCTGAAAGAAGAATTCAATTTTTTAAGAATTTTTTTAGTAGAATTTCAATTTTTCACACAAGTTAATAATATGTGTAAAAGTGGAAAAACAGACATTAAAACTCAGTTATTGGGAACCCAGGGGGCTCTTAACCTTGTACGATCTGGTCCTTTATGCAGAATTTAGTACAATACTCTGAACATATCAATCTGGTGTTAAGTGTCACAGTTTCAACAGGCAAGCTGGATGAAGATCGTTACTCTGAAATAAGGAAAAAGACAATTTACTACAGTCTCTTATTTTACCAAGCTAAATTTTCAAAGGGACTTCCATCCAGACTCCAAATCTGCATCTGTAACTTTGTGGCCATAATTATTTTTGTGCTAAATAACCTGCATTTGTACAAGCAGGTGACACAGGTGAGGAAAAAGACATCTATCCCCTCTGTTATCTACTCAGTTTGTACATGTAAAACTGATCTCTTGTTACCTTAATGCAGGGTTACTCAAATTTGGAAGCCCTGGGGGCCACAATGATACTCACAGCACATGCTGAGGGCTGCAACTTAAGCGAGGTTGCATATACATGCAAATATATATGCAAATATATGCAAATAGCTTCTTTCACACTGACAGGCAGGAATACAAAGATTAAGCCGTAAGCCATGGGGCCGGACCCAAATATGGCCAGTGTGAGCCAGCCAGCACCTCTCAGGCTCTGCCCACAATGCTAAGCAGCCAGCACTTCCCACAATGCCCTGGCACTCCCGGCACCTCCTCCCTGGAGGCTAGAAATACCGACACCCTGTACCCGTCTGTTCCAGCCAGCCTGTCCCCTTGCATCTTTGAATGCTCACCCTACCTAGGAGACACCTCATCATTGTGAAACGTGTTCCCAAGGGAGGCCACGTTCAAAGAATCCCATGCATGGGCCATGTGTTGAGCCCCAGTAAACCCAAACCACATCGTGGGCCGTAAACAAATGGGCTGTAGGCTGCATGCAGCCCACATGTTGAGTGGCCCTACTTTAATGTAACCCCCACATGTACAGCTGTACAGGCTCCTACACTATGGTCCAGAGGTCCCAGGTTTGAATCAGCCTGTTAGTGGTTACAAGCGGGGGTTCCTCTGGGGTCTTAACTGGATCTCTGAAGCTTTAGATGTGCTTCTTTGGGTGTGGGTAAGTATGTAACCCACACACTTAGCAGGTATGGTTCAATGCCCCATGTAGTGGCACTGAGACGACTTACAGTGAGAGCTAAGAATGAGTGAGCTCTACAGCCTAACCTAAGCAGCAGCTGGCTTTATAGCTCAAGCTATAGCGGTTCCTACACTAAGCTCCAGAGGCCACAGGTTTAGTACTGGTTCCAGGTGGTTACATTAACATCAATGAACTGCAATATGATATGTTTCCCCACTGCTGTGATCTGTTTAACAGAGTTATGCAGCTCCTACATAGGTTCTAGGAACTCATTTTGTTGGTTCTATCCTATTTTAAAGCTGTAAACAGATTTTTTTTCTGTGCACTTAGACAAGTGTTTAATTTTGACTTGCCAATTTTCAAACATATTTTGTACATTCTAGCTGCTAACGCAAAGAAGATGTATAAAACTTATGACAAATTAACAGGCTGCTCACAAGAGCAATCACTTATTCTCAACTTTAGCAGACGCAGTGGCAGATATTTATAGGAATTGAATCAAAATTATCATAAAAAATGAAATAAGTGGATTTTACAGCAAGTTTAATTAGAGTGGTCAAACCACTCAGTGTGACTTGCTTGATTTGATTAAAGTGAGAAGGAGCATATTTAATGAGAAATTCATTCATTCATTCATTCATTCAATAAGTGGCTTTATCAGAGGTGCTAAACAAAGAGAGAGAGAGTGTGTGTGGGTGTGTGTGAAAAAGAAGTTATGATACAAGCAATTGGCTGAGGTGGAACTAAAGACTGTATTATAACTGCATGTTCTCAGCTTCATTTTACCAACTGAATATAGAGAACACTCATGCTGATTGAAGAGATAGGGTCCATGATTTAAAAATGACAACACAGATCTTTAGTTTCATTCCCTCACTGAGATTTTCCTCATTCTTTCAAATGGGGGCAGTGGCGAGGGGATTCAGAAAGTTTACTGGGGATCAGATTGAGTTACAGATCAAGTTATTAGTTAGGTAGTACTTAACTAGATACGTAACTGAAGAAATTCTCTACCATAAACTGAAGCCATTTGCATTTACTTCTATTTTTCATTGTCTTCCCTCTGGGAGACACTATTCAAATCACTAGAAAGGGATTTGTTTGGACATCCCCCATCCCCCTCCTGGAATGGTCAAGCTTTCTCCTTGAAGCAGAATAGTGTTTACCTATGAAATTTCACATCCAGGGCAGAATTTTATGCCCTTCTTTTCGTAGTTGAAAGACAACAGGAGGATGCTCAAGAAAGAGGATTAAGAAGATTTTAAACTCGCATGCCTCCTCTTTGTGAAACTAGTATTTATCTGTGAACCTGAGCACAGCTCATATTTACCAAATTTCCTTCAGCACACTCAGGAGATCTCTAAACATAGTATTATTGTGCACACAGTAAATATTTGTCCTATGCAGGTCTGTCACTATGGAACGACTTAGTGAATTTAGAAAAAAAAATTGCAAATCCAGGAGAAAGCTTAACTCCTAACCTCTCATGCTGTTCAAACACAAGCTCTAGCTTGCTTCCAGGCAGAATCTACCAGTAGGCTCTGCTATGTCCCATGAACAACTCTCAGAGTTGATATATGGGAACTGTTTGCAAAGGGTAAACTCTGGGTGAAAGCAAAATATTTGTTAAGAGTCTAAAAAGCTGAGAATGCTTAAAGCACTGGCTTTCATTAGCAACATGTTTAAGGTGCAGACATTGAAATATTGTTTCCAGTGTTGACTCCTACAAGCTTAAATCTACAGTGTATCAATCACATACTGCAATGAGTCATATTTAATCCAGTTCTTTGTTTCACTGAACCATGGCAATGCAATTTTCTGAAAGAAATGGAGATGTTTACAGAACTGTTAACAGCTCCTACCATTTACAAGTCACAGTGTTCTATTATGCTTCCGTCACCAGCCACCCAGATGTGCACCTCATAAAACTTCTTCCATGTAATTAGGCAGATTGTTTCTGACTTGGCCCCCCGGTTGTGAAGCTGGAGACACTCTAATTATGTCCTTCTAGGCTGTTTCAAATTTGTAAGACTCAGACACTGACCACGTAAGGTGCCAGAAGGCAGAAATGTAAAAGATTAACAGCTAAACTCACGTCTTATGTGCAAGTGGATCATGCTACAGTATAACCAGCGAACAGATTTAAAAAGTATGAAAATAATTGTAACTATGGATGCCCAGCGGGTACATGATGAAATGCGGTTTCTGCCTCCCATAGAAAACCTGGTGAGTTAAAGCATCTCTTGATGGTTAGCCTTTGCTTCCCTTATATTTAAATATCGGAATGGAAGATTTTTAACACCTATAGAGGATTATTTACATACCTTTTTCTACGACAGTCAGCTAGGAAAAACCTTAGTCTATAAATGCAGACAAGATGCAGACTCAGCAACCTTTTTAAACATGAGAGTTTGGCAGATAAATCAGGGGGGGAAAGATCACCTCCCTCCCCACATGCACAAGAGGCATTAATCAAAAATATGTGGTTTTAACAAGGATGTTTGCTAGAAACTGAAGAAGAAAATGTCAGAAATTATTCAAGATTTTCAGAAAGGCTTGCTGCTTCCCCACTGCTAAACCACACCAGAGATGTGATTACCTTTTCATTCTTCTTCTCCTCTGCTTTGCAGGAGGTGTTGGTTGGGCTGGCAGTCACCAAACTACTGATAGGCCCATTTCCTACCTCCCCATTCAAGTTGGCCGCGCTGACGTTTGGAGGAGTAATGGCTGCTGCTGCTGAAGTGAGGGGAATGATGGGCCTGGCACACTGGGCTCCGGGAATCACTTGGGCAGGGGCCTGGTGGACATGTTGTGGAGAAGCCATGGAGTGTGGTCTGACTGCAGTGGCTGGGAGCCGGGATGGGGAGCTCTGGGTTCTCAGTGGTGAGACGGTTGCCGTGGGCCGCTCCGGGACCTGAGCAGAGGAGTGTGCTGCTGAAGAATAACAAAGCAAAGAATTCAACTTGTAAGTACTGATACAGGCCAAAGCAACAGTCAATTTTATTTTACTTGATGATAAACACATTTTACTGCTTAGTATTTGACTTGTCCACAGGAGAGGCAAAAGTCTGTCATAACATTAGAATGGATTGTACTGGAAGTAGAGCAGGGCGCGATTTTTCATCTAACCCCCTTTTTCGTTGTTGAAAAATGCAGATTCAGGTCAACCAAAACATTATGCAAATTTGTGTCATCTTTGGCAAGTTGTTTCAGTCAAAGAAAAGGTGTCAGTGTAAAATTCCATTTAATCAGTTAACCGGTTAAATGTTATGTTGAACCACTTAAAGGAGGGTGGGCAGGGGCATGGTGTGGCAGGCCTGACCCCTTCACCATAGGCGTGGGCTGCGCCAGCCACCCCGGGCTAGGGTTCACAGAAATGAGAAGGAGAAAGTTGTGCTGCTGCCCATTTCCCTTGAACCTAACAGCCCCATGTGTAGAGCACTCACAGGAGAGACCGACTCGCATTCCCTATCTGGAGCAGGGACTTGAACTCAGAGGCGTGGCTTAACTACCAGGCTACTGGCTATTCTGATCTAGTTTTCTCTCAGTGTATGCTGGTGAAGCTGTTCCACTTTGTATAAAAGACCTGAATGGTCAGACTCCAGACTGAGAACATGAGAGTGACTTTGCAGCTTATGTCCAGTGTACTTACCTGGGAAGGGGGACAGTCAGGTTCCAGTCCCTGCTTCAATAGAAATTGTAAGTATTTTACATAAAGTGGAACAGCTTCAAGAGAGAGAGAAAAAGAGACCTGCCCTAGAATAGCCTATCGGTGGCTAGGGCGCTCACACGAGTGTGGAGAGATCTGGATTCACATCTCCATTCCACAGAGGGGATTCCACCCTAGGTCTCCTGTCTCCCACCTCCTAAGTGGGTGCCCTAGCCTTTGGGCTTTCAGGTGTAAGAGTGCTTGTGGGGACAAGGGGAGACAAAAAGTGTGGGAATAACTGCCAGAAATGTGGTGTTTCGGTTAAACAGATTTTTTTCTCCAATGTTTCAGAACGTCTCTAATTCACATGGCTCTAACTGAAAGTCCTTTCCTTATATGAAACACACAGAGTTTTAAAATAAAACCCCACATTTTTCAGCACATCTTGTAAACAGTACTGAGTGTACTGTTGACTTCTACAATCATTGCACATCCATGGGATCTATTATTCAAAGTAAACACAAATATACTCCATTTTAAATTTAATGTTTACTTCATTCTAATAGTTATGGTTAACTCCTTGATAATTTCTGGAGCTGCCAATTATTATATCTACATCAGCAGGAGATAGTTTAAATTGTTTAAAACATATCTTGTATTTCTGAAATATCATTTAACACCCCCCCCTGCAAAAAACCCAGTACCATATTTCAGGTTTAACAAAATAAGTTATCACTTTAAAAAAGAGAACAGCAAATGACTATGCTGTTAAGAACAAATTAAGTAACATCAATCATTAAAGCACTTTTGAGATCAGCCTTTTGAGATCTGCCAAGTTTCCTAAAGAGACTGTGCAAAACCCTTTCTTTTTCCTTCTCCAGATGGGTAAACTCTACTTCACCTCAGCTGATCACCACCAAGAACCAGGGAATTACTGCTCATCTATGTAACAATAACCATAATACACTATCAATGCCAGATCTCCAAAGATCCAGGAGACTATAGAATGTTTCATGTGTCAAAAAATATAACACACAGCACCACTTTCATTTCCATGTCTATCTTTTCTGATCTCCCAGGTGGGTTTGTTCCTTTGTGACAACCTGAATGCTGGTTATGGCAAAGACTGTACAGTAGAAAAGAACATGCCAGAATTAAGCACTTCTGATGCCTAAACAATTCTGCTGTTCTCTCCCAATCCCTTTTCTTCAGAATATTTTTATGCAGCAATAAAATCAACCCGGGGAGTTCTGCTACGGGATATCACTGAACAACATTATTCTAGTACAATTCAAAAAACTATATTCTATTCATATCCGTCAGAACAGCACCTGCTCTTACCTTGTGAGGGTTTAAAACAGCAATGGACATCATCAAACTGATCACCATCTGAGGTCATAAAGCAATTTCACCCCAATCTTATTCTTATGTTATACACAGAACACTGAATGCCTATTGCGATTTTTTTTAGTCTATTTTTGAAGCATCAGATATTAACCAGCTTTGCCAGGTAATCAACAAGATGGACACTGTGCTAGATAGACCCCTAATATATTCCAGTACAGCAACTCCTATTGATTAACCCTTCTCTTTCCCGGTTACTCCCTGAACCACAGAGTTCCTTTTTATTAATGTTGCATTTAGCAAACTACCAAACCAGGCCTGTATGCAGAGGGGGAGTGAAGGGTGAGAATGCACCCCCGTATGATCCCTCATGGGGCCGATTCTGGCCTGGCTGGGGAAGGCTGGGGTGGCAAGTTGCCCCAGCCTCCCTCCCCTGTGCTCTGGCTGGCAGGGGGAAGGCAGAAGCAGCACATTGGCCGAACCTCCCTCCCCCATGCTCTGGCCCGCTGGGGGAATGCTGGGGCTGATTTCTACCTCCTCCCCCAGGAGTGAGGCCAGCGGCGGGGCTGGGCTGCTCTGGCAGGAGCAGGGCAGCTACCTGCCTCTCCCATAGCTTGGGCCAGTCTGCCACAGCTGCGGCCCGGTCAGATTGGGGCTGATTCTGCCTCCGCCCTCCCAGGCAGATGGGAACTTTTTGGAATATTGTTTTTCATTAAGCAAAATCCCAGCATTACAGCAAAACCTCAGAAGGTAATTTCTATAAAACCTTTATTACTGTACACTTTTTTAATATGTTACAACAAATTCATTTTACCAATCACTGTTTCCACTGAAACTTTTCATTAACCTCTCATGCACACTCATTGCATGACTATTTTGAACTCCTTTATATTTAAAAAACTTGCGGTCCACATTTACAAACAAAGCACTCACCCTCACAGAAATTCCTGCGTATAGGCCTGCAAACTGTTGCTTAGCTACCTTGACTTTTTTTGTAATCCTGTCCTCTTGAAAGAGGAAGAGTCGACAAATTCAGATTTTTGCCATATTGTTTTCATTTTCTTTTTCAGTGCCTTTTTTACCTTGATCACTTGACAACATGTAATGAAATATATGGGCCACCCCCAAATATACATTAGAAATAGGTACAATTGTTTTATTCCCACCTAATTCATCCCCTCCAAATCTTTAAGTACAACTGTATCGCTACGTCTACACTGTCTCTTTTCTGAGGAAGAGACAATGTAAGTGAAGCTCTCATTAGCAACTTCTCACGCTTCATTTACATATCTTCTGATGCTTTTTGCAGAACAGGTTTTTGCACAAAAAGAACAGTGTAGACAGGTCCGTTTTGCGCAAAAACTCTTTTTGTGCAAGAATCTTTATTCCTCAAAAAATGAGGTTTACAGATTCTTGCGCAAAAGGGTTTTTTTTTGCGCAAAACGGACCCGTCTACACTGCTTTTTTTTGCGCAAAAACCTCTTCCGCAAAAAGCATCAGAAGACAATATGCAAATGAAGCATGAAAAGTTGCTAATGAGTGTTTCATTTGTATTGCCTCTTCCACAGAAAAGAGGAAATGTAGACATAGCGTATTTGTGGGTAGGCAAATCATGTGACTTTCTTTGGGCTTTGGGTAATGTGTAGGCCCTGATACAAGAAACAAAATCATCAACCCTCTACAAGTCAATGTTCCAGGTCTGAAAAATACTGCAACTGCCAAATTGGTTCCACGGTGAAATGGTATGTCTCTAGCTCTCTCGGATAAGAATACAAATTATGGAAATTCATTGCATGCTGCTATCCCCTCTAGATTTAAGGTTGATTCACTAGTCATACTTACATATTTTATTTGTTTAATGCAGGGGGTCAGTGTTTCTAGACTTGAAGGAAACTGACAGTGCCAAAATCAGCAAAAGAAATGGTCAGAGAAGAATCAGTTGTGAGCAAGGCTTCTACAGTCTGTTTGGTAATTTCATCTGCTTAGGAGCTGTCTTTGCTCTAAACATCTGTGGGTTTGGATTGTGTTGTGTCAATCATGCTATTAGTTGGCAATGTTCACTGAACACTATTTTCCTTCTGGACTGCTCATACACCATTTTCTGAGAAAAGAAATTGATTTGTTATTCATATAGACTGCAAGCCAACAACATGACTTGAATATTGTGTTTTTGTGTGTGCGTGTGTGTAACTTTGTGAGTTACATATTGAGGAAAAAGGTGGACAAATTGGAGAAGGTCCAGAAAAGAGCAGCAAAAATTATTAAAGGTCTAGAAAACATGACCTATGATGGAAGATTGAAAGAACTGGATGGCTGTGTCTACATTGGCAAAACTGCCGCCTGTCTACACTGGCTGCAAGTATTTGCGCAAGAACACTGATGTTGTACTGTACAAAATCAGTGCTTCTTGTGCAAATACTCTGACGCTCCCGCTCAGGGATAAGCCCTCTTGCGCAAGTATTCTTGTGCAAGAGGGCCAGTGTAGACAGCAACATTAATTTCTTGCGCAAGAAAGCCCAATGGCTAAAATGGCCATCGGAGCTTTCTTGCGCAAGAGAGCGTCTACGCCAGCATGGATGCTTTTTGAGCAAAAGCAAATCTTTTGTGCAAAGGCACATGCCAGTGTAGATGCTCTCTTGCGCAAATACTTTTAATGGAAAAATTTTTCCGTTAAAAGTATTTGCGCAAAATCATGCCAGTCTAGACGCAGCCGATATGTTTAGTTTAGAAAAGAGAAAACTGAGGAGGGACATGACAACCGCTTTCAAGTACTTAAAAGGTTGTTACAAGGAGGAGAAAGAAAAACTATTCTCCTTAACTCCGAAGGATTGGACAAGAAGCAATAGGCTTAAATTGCAGCAAGGGAGGTTTAGATTGGACTTAGGAAAAATTTCCTGTCAGGGTGGATAACCACTGGAATAAATTGCCGAGGGAGACTGTGGAATCTCTGTCATTGGAGATGACATGGAAAGTATGAGAAGCAGACACACAAAAAAGAAGTGCCAGGAAAGCTGTACTTCATGAATTATTCTGCTCTCTGAGTACTTTGCATGCCAAGATTTTGGAAGGATATTGAGACGCAGCGTCAGAATCATATGGGTCACAGAGAATGTGGGGAGTGTGATGACACCGCCCTGATACTTTATGAAATTTGCTTATGAATATAAATATGCATACCTCAAAGATGCTTTGGACAAAATACCTCATATAACCGATCAATTTTAATGTCACATTCTGCTGGATCTATATATCTTATTTGGGGACAAGCATCATTCTTGTATGTAAAGTTAAGACTATGAGGTATGAAACTGTTTATGGTTTTAAATGTGCAAATGTAAGCCCTGAATAGTGCTCCAGGGAAGCCTTAATGACTGGACAATCAACTTAATGACTTGAGAACAGACTTGTTTGTCCTTTTATTCTAAGCACTGGTTGGTCTTAGGAAGACATGTGACCTTACCACCTTGGGGTGGGGGGGGGGGAGACTAGTTTGATCAGAAGCTTCAGGGAGTAGCCGAGTTAGCCTGTACAGGTAAACTGAAAAAACAACAAATAGTCTGGTAGCACTTTATAGACTAACAAAACATGTAGATGGTTTCGTGGGCACAACCCACTTCTTCAGATGACCGGAGTGTTGGATGTCTAGGACCAAAATAAATAGGGAAGATGGGGGGGGGGGGTGGAAGAAGGGAAAATTGTGAGGCGGGGGGGGGACAACAAAAGGCAGTGGGTAAAAAATATATCAAGGGAAAGCTGAGCTGGAAAGCAATAGGGAAAACAAATAGTCTACAAGCACCTAAAGACTAGATAGTCAAAGGGGGCAAATAAGAACCATTAATTAGCAAAAAACAAAGAGTCAGGAAACACTTAAAGACTGATGAAACATCTTTCTAGATGGTATCATGAGATTCTTCAAAGACAAAGAACCATTGTCGCCTTCATTGTCTGATAGGTAGGTCTAACCATCCAGTATCTTTGTTTAATCCAGAGGTGTGAGAATTGAACTTGCAAATGAGCTGAAGTTCTAGTCCTTCCCTGTGTATTTGACTCCTGTAATTGGTTTGTAACAAAACAGTCGCTTGAAGATCTGTTAATGCATGCCCAGGGAGATTAAAGTGTGTCCCCACAGGCTTTTGTATGTTCCCTTTACAGATATCTGATTTGTGTCCATTAATTCTTTCACGTAGGGACTGTCCTGTTTGTCCAATATATACTGCAATGGGGCATTGCTGGCATTTGATGGCATAGATTAAAATACTGGATGTGCAGTTGAATGAGCCTCTGATTTGGTGGCTTATGTGGTTGGCTCCAGCAATGAGTTCACTTGTATAGATATGTGGGCAGAGTTGGCACCATGGTTGATTGCAGGGATGGGTTCCTGGATGCTTATGATGCAGCTGTGTAGCATGGTTATTGGAAAGAAAACGTTTCAGGTTGGGGGGGTTGTCTGTAAGTGAGAATAGGCCTTTCCCCCAAGGCCTCGGATCATTTTCCAAGACAGGTTGTAGATTGTGGATAATGTGTTGAAGAGGTTTGAGTTGTGGACCGTAGGTAATGACAAGTGGAATTCTGTTATTTTCTTTTGGCTTTGTCAATTTGTTTTTTCACTTCTCCAGGTGGGTATTTCAGTTCTAGGAGTGCTCTATAAAGATCCTGTAGGGGTAATTTTCCATGGCAGGTGGGAAGAGAGAACAACAGATTCCCACTCAAACGGGGAGTCTATAAAAAACAATGTGAAGCTATCTGTTCCTTGGTTTTTTTGGCTGGCCTGGGGAAGGACCTGACACACAAAACAAGTCAGAGAGAATAATCATCTATGACTTGAATACAGGTGTGCAATAAGAGCAAACTCTTTAGGATAAGGGACTGCTTGTAATAAGTTTTTTAGTGAATTAGAACTAGGTATGCATTTTCTTTTCATTTTCATTCTGTAATTTATTTTGCTCTGTCTGTTTTCACTTGCAACCACTTAAATCCTATTGTTTGTACTTAATAAAGTCATCTATGTGTGCTGGGAAGCCCACTATAAATAATTGTTACCTGGAGGGAGCAATCAGTGTGCATATTCTCTTTTTCATTGATAAAGAGAACGAACATCCTTATGTACTTTCTTTGCGTAAAACTTTTACTCATTGAAAGATGGATTTGTTTGCGGTTTTGATCCCTTTTTTGATTTCCTTTATGCTGTGCCTTAGAATTGCATTTTTCCATAGCTGAAGGGGATCAATGGCTGCGTTGCTCTTCAAGGGGGAGGTTACCCCAACTCTGTGCCTTGTCTGGGGGAGACGAGAGAATCTGGCCCAGCAGGACAGGGTGGTGGGGAGCTAAGTTCTCTCTAAACTGTGTGGCTGCATGACCACACAGCTATTTTCTGAGCCCCGCTCAGAGGTTCTCCTGTGCAGGCAGGGAGCTCAGTTGACCGGCAAAGGGTGGGGAGGGGGGCATCTAGCTAAGCAGCAGCTAAACGAAGCTGTAGTGTGCTTGAACTAAAGAGCTCCCACAGCAGATAAGCAGGCGGGAAAAAGAGGAAATAAGTAGCTGGGGGGGAGAGGGAGGGAGAGAATAATTAATTAATTGGCTTGGGGGGAAGTCAGAGGGGAGGGGAATTAAGAAAGTCCCATCTGCCTAAGGAGAGAGAGAGACAGGCAGAAACCCAGCAGTCTCTTCAACTCTCCTGGGTTGGGAAGGGGGAGGTAAGGGGCTGACTGCAGGGAGTACGTGGGGGACAGGGTGGGCGGGTGATTGCTGGCATCTATGCAGTGAAATGGAGGCAGGGGGTAGTTTGTTTGGGGTATCCTGAATCACTTGCTGCACTCCACTCTGTCTGTCTGGGTTGGAGGTGGGGGGAAAGCAGGCTGCCTAGGGTGTGCGTGTGCCAGGACACTTGCATGATTACATTTCAAACACAGTTTACATAGGTGTTAATGGTTTAAGGTAAGAAATAAAAAGATTCTTTTAACAGATTTTTGGGAGTGTTGCAGATATCTAAAACACTGTACTCAAATGATTTTTTAAAAATCCTGTGTTACTAATTAATACATGGTAAACTATATTGCATTAAGGCCAGATCTTTGCTATGTGGTAGAGTTCTGGCTCTTATGAGTCAGAAATAGAAAGTAGTAGGTGTGATGCTAGTTTTGTAGGATGAAACCTTATTTGCAAGTTCTTTGAATCATGCATCTGTTTACAAACCCTGAAGCCATGTGTTAAGTTGTTTTGGGGCTTCTACTCTTTGAGTTGGTGACACACACAAGGTGAAAGTTTCAAACCAGGAGAACTTTTATTTGTTTTTACAGCATGGATCCTACACATTCCCCAGAGACACTCTATAAGCCTAAGTGAATGCCTTTTACTCTCCTTTCTATTGTTAGTAAATATTGTATTAGTCATGCTCTCCTTGCAAATACTATTTCTAGTTGACTCATAGATTTGTTTAGCATCTTAAAGCTGAGCTATGTGAGGATAATATGCATTTTGCTGTGTTTACTAGCTGGAATTGTTAGAAAGGATGATGATACATGTATTCCAAGGGTAGTGTTAATTTTCTTTTTCATTTGATTTAATATTAAATATCATAAGCATAGCTCCTTGTTAACTATCCCTTGTTTTCACATATTTTCTTCTTTATCTTTTTTTTGTTTGCATTGGTGATGCATATCCACAACATTGCCTCAGTATTGGTGCTGCACATAAAGATTTCAACCTGCCCAAAAGAAAATTCACTCTGCCCAAGGATAGAAAATGTTAGAGGCAACACTGGGGAGCCCAGGAGAGCCAGAAGGCAAGTATCAGTGGCACCAGGAACCGTCTCACAGGGTCATCTGTGACAGCGACCCGTCACGGGGAGTACTGGCAGGTAACTCCTGAAGGCAAAAGGTTAGCTGAAAGATGAGAAAGGGAGGGTCTGCTGCATCTACCTGGGGTAAAGTAATTTTGCAATTGCAACCACATACTCTCTTAGTTCCATGAGAATACTTCTTTATGTCAACACAGACATCTGAAGCAATAGGAGCTGTCTGAAAGATTTCAGAGAGCCAAAGATATATTATAAAGCAAGGCTTTGTCTACACGATGATTTTTTCTGCAAGAGGCAATGCAATTGAAGTGCGGATTAGCATTTTCTCACGTTTCATTTGCATACTCTCTTTCGTTCCATTTTTGCGCTAGGGGTTTTTGTGTTAAAACAGGGAGTGTGGCTGTGGCCGTTTTGCGCAAACCCCCCTTTTTCCACAAGATCCTTATGCCTCTCTGGGACAGGCATAAGGATCTTGCAGAAAAAGGTTTTTTTGCTCAAAATGGCCATGGTCACTGCCTGTTTTAGTGCAAAAACGGAACAAAAGAGAGTATGCAAATGAAGCATGAGAAAATGCTAATCCGCGCTTCATTTGCATTGCCTCTTGCGAAAAAAGTCATAGTGTAGACAAAGCCCAAAAGCAGTATAAATTGATACTAACTTGATTACTTTCCAACAAGTATTCTATTCCTGCCTCCTAAGACTTTCCAAACTGTGAATATGTTTCAGACCATATGTGGTCTGACTACAAGAGGTGTTGGTGACTGGAAAAGAGGTGGAGAGGAAATCTGGAGAACTTTCTAATCTGTTCATTTGAGAAGGACATAAGCATTTACAGAACATTGATAAAGGAAGCAAAAGGAACACAAAATGAACACTAAGGACAGCAGACTTACAGACAATAACAAATTGTTTAAATCTACTAGTAATGAAAAGAATCCTCAGAAAAGAATGGGTCATTACTAGAGGGCAAAGGTAGAATTGTCAATAATAATTCACAAAAGAAAGAAATGTTCAATAGGCACCGCTGCTCTGTATTTGAAAAAAAAAACCCAGGTAATGTAATCATATTTATCAACTCTTTCAGTTCTGCTAATATCTTATGTGGAAGATAAACTGAAGCTAGACATTTCTAAATCAGCTGGTCCACATAACTTGCATCCAAGAATTTTAATGGGTGAGGAGCTTGCTAGACTGCTAATATTGGTTTTCAAAGTCTTGGAACACCACAAAAGTTCCAGGAGACTGGAAGAAGGCTAATGTTGTGCCAAGGGTAAACAGGATTATCCAGGTAATTGTAGGCTTTTAGTCTGACATCAATCTTGGGTAAGATAATGGAGCAGATGATACAGGACTTGATTAATAAAGAAGTAAAGGAGGATAATATAATTAATTCCAATCAACATGGGTTTTTGGAAAATTAATCCTGTCAAGCTAACCTGATATTTTTATGAGATTATCTTTGTCAACCAAACTCTTTATGTGGATGTACTATACTTAGCCTTCAGTGAGGCATTTTATTTGGTACCACAGGACATTTTGATTAAAGAACTAGAAGATACAAAATTAATATGGCACACATTAAATGGATTAAAAGATAGTTAATTGATAGGACTCAAAATATAGTTATAAACAAGGAATCATCACTTTAAAGGTGCATTTCCAAAGAGGTTCTACAGGGATTCGTTTTTGTCTGTACATTTTTATTAATGACCTGGAAGAAACAAAGTTAGCACTGATACAGTTTGCAAATGACATAAAAATGATCAGAATGGTAAATAAAGAAGAGGCCAGGTAATTCACACAAAACAATCTGAATTGCCTGGTAAGCTGGACTCAGGGAAACAAAGAATGTAGGCTATATTTGCACAATGGGGGACAACTGATCTCACAACGTTTGTGAAGCAATGACGGCGAAAAAGATTTGGAGGTCATAGTCAGTGATCAGCTAAACATGAACTTCCCATGCAATGTTGAGGCCAAAAACACCAAAAGGAAATCTCAAGTAGGGCTTTTTGACAACGGTGTGACCAGTTCAAGAAGGATATAGATAAATTAGAGGGGGGTTTAGAGAAGAGCTACAAGAATGGTTAAAAGATCATGCCTTAGGGTGACAGACTCAAAGAGCTCAATCTACTTAAACAGAAAAAAGGTCCAGGAGTAACTTGATTACAATCTAAGGGTATGTCTACTAGGGATGTAAAACTTTGTTTAAAAATGTAACCATGTAGTAACTACTAAAAATCTCAGCAGTTACATGGTTACATGCACTGTGGGCTCTGCAGTGTAAAGTTTCAATAAGCTTTACAGAAGAAGAGGGAAGAGGCTTTGCTGCCACTGCAAAGTTACATCCCCAGGAATGAGACCAGCAGGAGCTGCTGCTGGCCCCACTCCTGGGGAGCCAGCGTGTAACCTGTGGTGGAGGGAGGAGGCAGCTGGGCTTGTCACAGTCAGGGGCTGCTCTGGCGCGCCCCACGGGCTTGGAGCAGCTCCCGGCCTGGGATGGTCGGGGAGCTCCTCGTGCCTCTACTGGTTAACCGGAACCAATAAACTTCACCCTTAATGGGTGAGGCTTACCAGTTAACCTTTTACACTCATAATGTCTACGCTACACAGCTTTTAGCGACAAGGCTGTGTCAACATGTGTGAATGCTGTTTGTTGGTCAACAAAACACCTCTACCCGCTAAAAGGGGTGTTCATTTTGTCAGCAGCAGAGTGCTCCTTCTGACAATGCAGTGTTTACACTTTTACTTGCCATGGCAAAACTTTGGCGTTCATGGGATTTTTAAAGCACCTGAGAATGACAAAAGTTTTGTTGATCAAGTGTAGACACAGCCTAAGTAACTACATAGAGAATGAATATTCAATAATGGGCTTTTTAATCCAATAAAAGTACAACATGATCCTATGGATAGACTTGGAAGCTAGACAAACTGAGACTGGAAATGAGTGTATTTTTACAGCAAGAATAATTAACCATTAGAACAATTTACAAAGGATTGTAGTAGATTCTACATCACTGGCAATTTTTCAGTTAAAATTGGATGTTCTTCTAAATGATACACTTTAAGAATTATTTAGGGGAGGCCAGACTAGATGATCACAATGGTTTCTTCTGGCCTTAGCCTGAATCTTCTCTCTGAACTACAAAAAATATGATAATTAGATTATATCCTAGAGTGACTTCTATGCATGTAAAGACACGCCACTATGCATTATAATGAAAGAATTAGAGTCTATGGTCTTTTCAATAAAATAAGACTTAGATTCATGTGTATTTGATTACTTTTCCACTTGGCCTCTGTTAGAAGGAGGTTGTCAGACTAGATGATCATAATGGTCCCTTCTGGCCTTAATCTGTGAATCTATGCTTTATATTGCAGCATACCTTATCTAGTCTGTTGTGAATCTAAAATCTTCAGTTGCCAGCATTCCCCAATGCTTCTCTAGCTCAGTCTCCATAAACACACAGGCTCAAGTTACCATAAAATACTAAAAACAAAACGGCTTTACATTTTGCCATCAAGATCTACCATGTAATTTACCTTTAATTTACTCCACATTGCAACTACTTAACATCAGGAAAGCAGCACAAATTCTGCTCCAGAAAACCCTGCTTTGCATCAAAAAAGAAAATTAGACACAATAGTCCCCCTGCTGTGCACACCTCTTATTTGCATTTCAAAAAGGTGGCACTATTTTTTGGATACCTTCCATTGCCACTTTTACCTCCTTTGCCCAATATATACCTTTCATCCTTGAAGCCCAGTGAAATATTTCCTTATTTTAAGTCCTGTATTTTATCTGTCAAAGCCAAATGAACTCAGAAATGTTAATCTACTTAGAATGCAGGATGCTTTATTCTCTAAACTAAATGATGTAAATATTTATAACCAATGTAATCTATTTCAGCTGTGACAACAGTACAATCTGATAAACACAGCATAGTTCCCAGAGATCAATAGAAGTCCGTAAATATTAGGCACAAATAAAATATATCCTATTATATACTGGCTGAGCTTTGACTAACAGGAAAGGCTTGCAAAGGAACCTTGTGGGAACAACAGGATTCCAGTGGTTTGTTCACCAGGGATACAATGTCAAATTCTGAGAAGGGAAGGCAAGAGGCATTAGGGAGCCTATACATACCCATCTGCATGGCACTGCGTGTCTGGCTGACCATTTGCTGGGCTGAATACCTCATGCAGTTATTCATCTGAGGAGACGCTGACTGTTGTTGGGGATGTGTCTGAGGTGCAGTGATTGGAACAACAGGTCTGACAGCAGTGGTTGGGTTTGTGAGACTTGCCCCTCCTGGGTGAACAGCTCCTGAGGATCCTTTTATTGTCTGAGCCCCACGTGATAAGCTATTCCTGGGTTGACCACCTCCTACAGGCACTCTAAAGAGAAAGGAAGTGTAATGTGAAAACTCTGTTAAGACATATAGTTACCCATCTATTGCAATGATTGCTATAAATTACCAGAAGTTCCCTAAAGTGAGACATGATACAAATTAAGGTATTCAAATGAAGCTTAAAGTTAAGTCTTATATGTTTGTTTATATTTCCTAGAAAAATATGTATTTTGGTGGAATTTTGCACCTTCTCCCCTGCCCCCCTGCATGGGAGATCTCTCAAGTTGGAATGTTCAGCATAAGACACAAATGTTATAAAAACAGAAAGATCATCTTTCCCCCCCCTTCTTTAACTTGTCTGAAGTCCAGAATTTCTGCTTTAATTTATTCTAATAGACATCTACATATTACTAGCTAAATTCAAAAGAAATGGATGTTGCTTAAATGCTGTTTTGTACAGTAAGGCTATTTTTGCAGGTGGCAAAGGACAAATAATTAAAATGAGCAATGAAAATATTAATATAGGGCCTAAGCTCCTTGCAAATTTCTGTGAAAAAAAAGATGGGCAGCATTAAATCCCTGCAGTATGCCCGTTGAATCAGAGTGATGATGTTCAGGTTTGGAGTGGGAGCCTCAAAAATAGCTGGATTGGTTGGCTTTGGATTTTCATATGAACATGGGCAGTCGGGGCAGCTAGGACTGTGGGAGGCAGGTCCCCAGCCCCACCTACAGCCCCACTCCACCTGCTGAGGCCCAGCCTGCCCACTACAAGGAGAGGAGGTAGGGCCGCCTGCCGAGTGTGCACCCCTCTCCCATGGGGAGGGAGGAGGCCACACAACCTGAGTCTCCCTGGCCCTGGAGCACCGGGAAGGGAGGAGGTGTGTATCCCCAACCTCCCTGGCCCCGGAGCATGGGGAGGGCAGGTGCTGGGGGCAGCAACACTCCGTCCCCAAAACAACTACAGCAGGCATTATGGGGGCAGAGTGTGGGAGGGGCCATGCCTGGCAGTTTGGGAAGTCAAAGCCTTCCCCTGCCTAGGCTACCGGACACCCATGCATATGAACCTTTCATCCAATTCTAATTCAGAAGCACAATAAGTGAGCCCAGAGGCGTGGTGAGTTTAACTGACCTTACTTGGAAGGGAGATCTGTTTAAAAAATGAACAACTTGACACCTACGAACTGTCCTAACAGCTCACCTGCACTGAACACATTCTCTTACCTGCTTCGCCCTGGAGATTTTTTTTATTATCCATGTTGTCTGGGCAAGCAGAGAGAGGAGGATGAAGGACTTAAGACTGTTTCTTTATGCAGCCAGCTCATCAGAGCCCTGTTCTCCTGCTGACCAAAGTCTACACTACAGACTTGCATCAGTATAGCTAGTTTACTCAGGGGTGTAACAATCCATGCCCCTGAGCAATGTAGCTAGGCCATCCTACCCCTTGCTGTAGAAAGGACTATGTCAACATAGTAACCACCTCTCGCGGAAGCATATTAACGACATCAACAGAAGCAGCTCTCCTTTCAGCGTAGAAGTGTCTTCACTAAAGTGAACCTACAGCTGCAACTTTTTAGTGTTGACCTGTCCTGAGTCTCATTCTTTCCATCCACTGACCCCCCCGGTAACTCTGTAGTCAGTAGGGGTGAAAATGCTGCACAGATGCCAGCTGTCTATTTGCTCTGACATCGATATTTATAGAATGTTCTCCTCAGCTATCCAATCGTCTGGTCTTCCTTCCCAGCAGGAAGTGCAGTGAAACAGAGCAATCAGCTTTGTTACTATTCTGTTCTCATTGCTCTCTCACGTCCACCTTAGTGCACGGTGATCCATAAGAGAGGAGAGAGAAGAAGGTAAAGGGCAGAATATGAGGAGAGGACACAGGAGGGGAGAGAGAACTAACAGGGTTGGAGAAAATGGAGGAAGGAAATAAGCCCAGGGGAGAGGGGATAATGGAGGGTAACTAAGGCTTTGTCTACACTTCTGGCCACGTCAGCACTTTAACACAGCAGTTTGGTAATGGTACCAGCCCTGGGAGAGATCTCTCCCAATCTGTAAGTAAACTTCCTCCACAAGGGGAGTAGCTAATAGCACTGGGAGTTTATTTACACTGACACAGTGCTGTAACTTGCTGTGCGGCGGGTGCGGTGTGTGTGTGTGGGGGGCGGGGGGTAAAGTTACAGCACAATAAAGTAGCAGAGTAGACAAGCCTAAAGACCAAGATGTAGCAGGCTGGATGGGTGAAAGGACTTTAGAGAGAGAAATAGTTTATACGTAATGGGGCAGAGAGAGGGGAAAGGAGGAGAGAGGGAAAATATTGACCATACAAATCAGATAAAGTGAAAGGTCAAACCAGAGAAGAAAATCTTAAGTCCTAAGGAAAGCGAGTGAAAGGGGAAAACAATTAAAAAGGAATAAATCTGAGGGAAAGTATGTAAAAATAATAATGAGAGGATGCAACAAGATAGTCAAAATGTGAATATAGGAAGGTAAACAAGAGAAGGAAGAAAAATAATAGAAATATAGATTCCTACATGTTTTCACTTTGTATAAAATGTGCTTATTTATGTTGTTTTGAACCCATCATCATGGTGGTATAATTGTTTTCCCCCCAAACTGGAAAATCATGAATATTTTCCCCCACTTCCAGACAACAAAAGGGTTACACACTGTTTAAGATCCTTTTGGTTCCTATGGGTCACCCTCAGGGACTCTCTGAAAGTTGATGAATAGCCAGGAATGGGTAGGAAATGAGAGAGAACTGGCTAAATCAACTGCAATAGGCTTTATTCACCAATAAAGCAACATGCACACCTCTGTGCTCACAAGCAGAGAGGCACCCCTGCATATTTAAAACTGCAGCTGGGGAATCCCATAGGAACCCACCAGGCGTGAGAGCCTGAGAGATACTTGAAACTAGTACATTTCCTGGGTAGCCGTTCCTGTCCCCTTCCCCAACTGACTGTGAAAGGCCCCCCTTCTCCCTACCCTGCATGGTCTTGTTTTGCTGGTTGAAGGAAAAGAAAACAGGTAAATCAAAGACTATAACAAATGGGAGAGTTTGTTTTTTATCATATTTTTCGTGCTATTTTCACATAAGGTACTGCATATGTAAACAGACTGTTTTAATTACATGTTCATTTTCAATGGATCATAAAGTTAACCATACAACAACTCATGTGGTGAAGAAAGCATTTTTGCCTTTTAGCACTTTTCAGTGTCTTGTTCTAGTTATGACATGCTGCATTTAGCAAAGTCTTGCTGATCTGGATCACCAATACCACAGCATGAACCATTCACTTGTTAAGAGCTAAGAGTCAAGTACTGCAGGCAGTCAAGTTGCTGTATAAAAATCAGGAAAAGAAATTTAGCTTGGTGAATAATTCAGGCATTACAAAGCTGCAGTGTTAATTCTTTTGTCAATGAAATGCAACCTTGGAATGTCAACTAGACTATAGGTGTGGCAAAATGAAAACAATGTTACAATTATTCAGAGTGCAAACCATTTTGGTTTTTTTCCCAGTTCAGGTTCTGATTTGATTGCAGTCGGTGAGATGGGTTTAGGTCTGGTTAAAGTCATCAGAAAACCCCAAACAATGGTTCAGTTATTGGTTTGAACCAATTTGAATTAAATATCAATCTTGGTGTAAACTCTAAAGAGAAAATTAAAACTTAAAATTGACAGTATTTTGTTTTTTGGCCATTTATTTTTCACTTTACATGAGATTTCTTAGTGGTTTTGTGCTGTCAAATAAACACAATTTTTTGAAGAATTTGAGCAAAATAAAATAATACCTTCTAATATTTATTCTGTCATATTGGACTTCTGTGGTGAAAGGATAAATTTGAGTTTGGAGGCTGGGCCCTGCCTCAAGTGGGCCAAGTGGTAGGAGCAGATATCTCAGGATTGGAGATGGGTCAGAGGAGGACTGCCCAAGGGGCAGGAAGGTTGGGGAATCACTACCTTTTCCCTCTGGTTTACAGAGTTATTGTTAACTTCTGGGATGAAGGAGAATTCCACCTCTTCCCTCCCCAGGAGCAGTCTCAAAGATTGTTCATCTGTTTCTGGGTCCCACTGCTGCCTGATGTGATATACAGGCGGCTCCCAAAATTTCCTTTCTCCTCTCCTACTCTTGTGGGCTGGCTTCCTTCTATGTTCATGTCATTCTTTTCTCATGACACTAGAACCACAGAGTTACAAACCCCACAGTAATGAACTCAATGGCCCCCTAAGGTCTCTTCCAACCCTATGATTCTATGAACTGACCAGTTAACCACACACCTCTTTTGGAACTGGAAGTATGCCATCAGGCAGCATCAGGGACAAAACAAACAAACAAACAAACAAACAAACAAACAAACGAAACAACCCAACCCCCCCAAAAACCCAAAACACAGCATTTTTCTTCGATGTAGTAAAGTTACTAAGTTGTATTGATTCCATGTTCAGCTGTAAACTTTTGAAAGAATGTTTTGTTCAGAGTTATGAACATCTCAGAGTTACAAACAACCTCTATTTCCGAGGTTTTGTAACTCTAAGGCAGAGGGAGATTATGGGGTTGTTAACCCTCAACCATAGCAAGCGGAGGCTCCTCCTTCTGCCTGCAGCTCCACACACCATCCCATGCTCCTTCTGGGGAAATGGTGAGGGCTTGCCCTGCTTCACCCAGCACTCCGGGGTATGTCTAGACTGCATCCTTCTGTCAGCAGAGGGATGCAGATTAGGCAGGTCGATATTGCAAATGAGGCAGGGATTTAAATATCCTGTGCCTAATTTGCATAAAAATGACTGTCGCTTTTTGCCGACTCAGCACTTTGTCGGCAAAAAGTGGCAGTCTAGAGGGGGATCTGTTGAGAAAGAAAGCCTTTTTCGACAGATCCCTTATGCCTTCTCCAAGGAGGTTCACAGGATCTGTCAAAAAAGCCTTTCTTTCTCGACAGATCCCCCTCTAGACTGCCGCTTTTTGCCGACAAAGTGCTGAGTCGGCAAAACGCGACGGTCATTTTTATGCAAATTAGGCGCAGGATATTTAAATCCCTGCCTCATTTGCAATGTCGACCTACCTAATCTGCATCCCTCTGCCAACAGAGGGATGCAGTCTAGACATACCCCTGCTGAGGACCTGGGCCAGGAGATAGGAGCTTCCCCCACCTGCCCGGTACTCCTGCCAGGAAGTGGGGTCTGGACAAGGGGGATTGCCCCTCTGCCTGCCAGGTGAATGGGGCAGAGCAAGCCCCCACATCCTGACCCCACTCCCCAGCAGAGGCACTGGATAGGTGGCTCAGATTGTGCCCATTTTTCCAAGGGACCCCAATTGGCTGGGAGGTCTCGGCATCGGCCACATTGGCTAATCCACCACCACTCTGAGGTTCTACTGTATACTGGGCAGGTCTTTCTAGCAGTAATCACATGTCTACTTGTTATTTTGTTGTCTTGTTTGATAATGAAAAATGGTCACTGTTGTTTTTTAGAATATTGATCTTAAAAATCCTGAATCTTTAACCATCAGCCCAATTTTTTTTTCAGTTCAGTTCCAATTCAGGTTCAGTTGGTAGGATAAAATTATGGTTTGGGTTTGGTTCTGATTCAAGTAAAAATATCACTTCAAACTGGAACTTTGGTTTGGTTCTGGTTTCATTATATTTATTATGTTTGTCTTTACAATTTATGCTTGTCTTTAATTTTCTCTGTACCACATACCATTGCATGTAAACCAGGGAGGGATCATATCTGAAACCAGCTTCCAGGTTTTCTACAAAATGCTGTTAGAAAAAAACCTTTGTTTTGGAATTGCAAAACAAAACTCTGACCAATGAAATATTGCAAAATGCAAAACTATGTTTTGTTTCACTCCATTCTATTTCTGAAACACAGATAGCTGTAGCAGGAATAATTTATCAAACTCACCGTCCACCTCTGAACTTTGGGAATTTCTGATAAAATGAACCTCAGTTTCAAAGGACCCTGCAGTTTTGGTTTTATAAAAACCAAAATACAAATGATGAGGTATTGAAACACGAACCATAATCTCTCCTTATTTTGCTCATCGCTATTAGTTCCTTTTTTTTGATACGGGCTCCATAGCTCATAGGTTCTTCACAATAACGGGACAAGCAATCCAGCGAAATATAGTAATTTTAAGCAATTAATATCTCTTGAAAATGTGAATAATTCTAAAACCAAAATCAACAATCCAAGATACCAGAGATCCTAATGGTAGAAAATTGCCATTAGAATTGCTTTTGGGGATCAGTGTGTAATTTAACACTAAATCTACCCATTTTTTTCATTTTTCTTTAGAAGTTGGAACCCCTGTCCTTCTCTCTGTACACCTCTGCTCTAAACAGCACTACTAATAGTTCTCACCTGGAAACAGGAGTCACGTAGTTGCCTGGAAAGACTCCAGACATTCCAGTTCTCAGAGATGTCCCCTTAAACCAGCCATCCTGACACTTCTCAATGACCCGATACATTTCACCTTTACGCAGCTCCAACTCATCATTCTTCTGAGGCTTGTATGCATACAGAGCCAAGTAGCTGCAGGGAAAAGTTACACACATGCTGAGCAAATAGTTGATGTCAAAAATAAGTGATGTTCAGGTTCTTATTTCAGTCTAACAATGCAGGATAGCCCTGTGACTCAAATGATGCTCAGAAAGATGACTCAATAGGGGTAGGGATGTCAACATGAAGATGACTACATGATTAATCGATAAGCCTGGGCAGCAAGTAGGGGGTGGTGGTGGGAGCTGGTGACAGTGGGGAGCCAGCTTTAATCCAGCTTCCCATGAGCACAGGCCCCACCAGCCTCCACCCGCCCCGGTGGTACTGTCTCCAATGGAGAGGCAGTAGTGCAGAGAGTGAGGGAAGCAGGTTGGAGCAGATACATGTGTGGAGCCGGCATTTAAGTTGGCTCTGCAGACCCACCTGCCCCTGCATTGCTGCCTGCCCCCTCTCCGCCCCCCTGGTGCTGCTGTCTCTTTCAAAAGCAGCAGCGTGGTCGGGCGGGGGCAGGTGAGGCAACTGTGAAGCAGTCTCTGTCTGCTGCGAGACTCAGCGTACTGCAGACAGAGGCTGCTCCACAACAGCAGCCCCATCTGTGGGGGGGAGGGGGTCCAAGCTTGGACCCCCCGCAGACAGGGGCTGCTGTATCAGAGGCAACAGCATGGGGCGGCAGCAGGAACTGGCCTGTGAGGGGAGCACACAATGCACAGCTAGGCAGCAGCACTCACTGCCACTAAGTAGCATTGAAGCCAAAATGTTAGCAGGATTCATAAAAGGATTAAATATACATACGGGTAGCAAGCATGTCCAGAATTACAATAGTAAGGAGTTTTTAAAAGCCTATTGTTTGGGGAGGATGTAAATTAGCATGCTTCAGAGCATGCTCCAGCCCTCTGTGTGTGGATAAGATAATATTTTAACAATGGTCTTCAGGCCAAACCATGCCCTTACTCAGTCAACACTCCCATTAAAATCAATGGTAATTTCTCCACGGCAAAGATTTAAAGCTAGTCCTATGTTTTTTGTATGCATTATGCTTATAATCTTAGTTTTTATTTCAATATGCACAAGTTAATCTTATTTCAATATCCATAACTTTTTATATATTTGAATTATACTTTTATTTATTCTCTTTGTTTAGGATCTTTCCTTTCATCTCTCTTTTGCTCTTGCTTGATTACTTCAGGGACATGACTCAGGCTATGAAATCCTATAACTTATGGCTGCTAAAATTAGTCCCAATGTTTGGGGAGATACTTGTTGAAAATTCAGAATGATTGCTTATAGTTTAGGGGATAGCTAGGAAGCCTGTTAAGGAAAAACAATGAGAACAACCTCCGCTCAGCAACTTCTATCTTATAAACAAATCAAGATTTTTTGACACTATTCCCTTGCCACCCATACAAAAGGAAATTTCCAGCCACCCATGTTTATGATTGCTCATTCCTAAATGTTGTTTTGAAGGCAAATACAGAAGGACTAGAATAAAAAAGTAAACTCTATAAAAATGTAGCAGAATCTCCTCATACTGAAGAAAGGTTAAAAAGGGCTCAGTACATAACCTCGTAGCAGAGAAACAAAGAAAAAGTGAAAACTATAACCACAGTGATTGCAGATCTGCAACCAATAAAAACGATGCTTGGCTTTTTTACTTCTAGTCTTTAGGAATATGATTGAAGAATAAAGTCTATTAGTTTTCCTTATTCTATTCCTTTACATTACCTCCCAATATATATATATATATATATATATATATATATATATATACACATATATTGCAGCCAGTAAATATAAATAAACCACAGTAACGAGCAGAATACAAAATATTTGATAACAGTTCCTCAGGGCACACTTAGGCTGATATACTTGGCTCCATTCACCATGTGCATGTGATATAGTTATATTTCATTGGTCAACAGACAAGAGAAACCATTCTGTGTATTTTTTTTGTTCGATTTGTATAACCAGGCAGCAATGATCAGGTTAGTCATTGTTTACCTCACAGAAAACATGTGGCTGCATAGGAACTGAAGAACATTGAAATGCATGTGCCTGACATGAAACAGTGCTACATGTTCAGTGCTCATGCCTCATCATAGTGCTCTGTGAGGGTACAATGGTGAGTGTGAGGCTGCACAACTTGGGACCAGAAAGCATGGCTTATCTCTGGTTAGTACTTTTTTAGGTCTTTATATTGTGAGCCCAATTCAGAGTCTCTTGTAGCCTGTCTTAGACCTACTTACCCTTTTTGTCCAGTACTTGACTTGGGCTAGAGCGCTCCAGAAAGCTGTTCCTACACTTTGTCTGGTACTGATGCCAAAAGCATGCAGAATTCATAAAAGGATTACACATGCTCATGGACAGCAAGCGTATCCAGAGTTACAATAGTAAGGGTTTAAAAAACCACAAATATTTTGAAAGGATATAAATAAATTATCTTGCTTGAGAGCATGAGGAGCAAGCCTGTTATGGTATTACTGATAACTGTATCTTGGCACCTCTGGGTGGTGATTTGACCTAAGATATTCTTCTTGTTGAAATTGTGCATTCTGGAACTTTTTTGTAAGGACTTTAGCACCAATTTTATCCACAGGTAAGAGAGTCTTCCCTGACAGAGAAGAACTAGACTAGGGCACTAAGCATCTGAAAAGGTAGGAAAAAGAGTTGCCCCAATATATATCATCACATTAATATCACAATTCCACAGAGTGATTGCAGACTACTGATATGATTCTCTCATCAGAACCTCAGAACAATGAATGATGTTTTGTATCCTCTAAGCTTTAGTACCTAATTGTCACAGAATGGGTTTGCTAAGGGCTAGATTTCATGAGTTTTGAATTTCCCATTCTATTTAAAGCAGATCTGTAATCTCATTTTACATGTTTGTGTGTGAGAATTTCAACTTCTGTTTTAGGATATTATACACATATATGCATTTTTAGGTTTAGTTGGGTCTTCCTATATTTTATTAGATGAAGGGGTTCAGTAATTTAATACATAGGTACCCAATATATTCAATGGTCTAGGAGAGAATTATTGTAATGGATCCTATCACTCTTTTACTCCAGCTAATGTTCCATTTGATGTCTTTGTTTATTGTACAGAAGAATGTGATTGGACTGTTTTTATGGCTAGCCACAGTTCATCTGAATGATGATTGTTTCAGTGGTTCCAGTGTATGGAAATACGCCTTCCTAAAGCCTTAAATTTAAGGTAGCTGGGTTTCTCTAGCAGATAGGCACTTAATTTGCTTCACAATGATTCATACAGCTGTAATAAATATTCTGGAAGCTAAAAAAAAAAAATACTGTATAAAGAAAGGTGACCTGGTCTTTCACTGTTCATTTTTCAACTTCAACAGAAGGTTAGAGATAACTGTATTCAAAGAGCTATTGCTATGAGAACTCCTCTTTCAAATTAAAAAAAAAAAAAGAATCAAACCCACATGTGATTTGCAAAATGCCTGAGTGTGAATAAGATGAAGTGGCTGCTTACATATTGAGGGGAAGCTGGACTTTTGTTGGTGTTCCTTGATCTCCAACTATTGCACTTGTTCTGGGTCCAGCCACTGTAGCTGTTCCAATTGAGGAGGAATCCTGGAAACATAAAAATAAGAGACAAAAGAAGTAAAATACACCATTTCCCTAAAATACAGGGTAAAATTCATCTTTTGTTAGTTTCCGAGCAAAGCCTATTTCACAGATTCACCACCTTAACTTACATTGTATGACATGGCTTTTTAGCCTGAGAAATTCTAAGAATATAGTTCAGGCACAAGGGACACTAGCTTAACATTTCCATAGGCATGTCAGACTAGCTCAGCTGTGACTTGCATTTGAACCTTAAAACATTTACCAAAGCAAATCCACTTGGCTAGCTTAATATTTAATATTGACCAGTTCAATATTTATGTCCCTGTAATGGTATCTATTTAATAAGAACATTTTTTTTCAACTAGTTCATTTTCTTATCCTTAACACTTTGGTCAGCTATTCAGAGATTTCTTTAAAAATAGATCATTTTCACTCACTGAAATATATGGGCCAATTTAATATGAAATACTGGTGCCACCATGGTTTTTACCCACTTCTTATCTACAGTTATTTAGCTTCCACTGTAAAAAAATACACACTTGCTATCTAACAGGGCTAATGGAAGGAAATGCTTGAGCATCATTCAAAAACACAGCATTAATATTCTGCCCTTTGGAGCATGAGAAAAGCATTTAAGCCATTTTGAGACTAAGATCAGGAAACGGTGATGTTAAAAGCCAAGCATAACAAACTTAACTAATAAAGAGAAATAACTTAACTAGCTACTTTTTTTTTTCAAAATTTCACTCTACGGTGTCAGATCGAGGCCCACTGAAATTTCCAAGCAACAGTTCTGTCAACTATTTGTCAATCAGCAAGTCACATTTATTATTGTTTAAATAAAAGATTTATAGTCAGACACACCTAAGGAAGTCAGATCTTTTTGTCTGGGCCAAGATTATTAATGTAACCGCAGTTCTATAAAAGGCCTGCATAAGCTACTTTTAAAAAGAATCGGGAGATCCAGTTATAAGCACAATTTCCCCAAAAACGTTAACCCTTCCTCCTCCCCAAAGAAAATGAATGAATTTTTGTCTACATTTTCCACAGAAAGCTTTGATTTTCTTGGAGAGGGGAGTCCCTGGCCAGAGTGTACCATGAGAGATGCAGTCTGGATGAAAAGCTGAGTCCATAAATGGAGAATGAGGACATGGGGCAACTAAAGTACTATTCCCATAAGGCACTGCAGCAGCATTTCCAAACAAAAACATTTGATAAAAATAATAAATAAACATTTTCCATGGAAAGGTAGCACTTTTCACACAACCTTCCCCTGCCCCCCCAATAATATTTTTTACTGAAAAATAGTTCTGGACAGCTCTAATTGTAATGTCTGATTACAATACAGTCAAAATGTGGAATGGGATGGGACTTAACTGTATTGCACAAGAGTCGCGTAAACAGATTAATACCTTAGACATGCTTTACATTGGGTAGATCAGCTCCAACTCATACTATCACTGAAGAAAACATTTACATTCAAAATAGATGGTATAATGAAAAATGTTTAAGGAGAATTTAAGGGAATTATAGTCATCCAAACACTGAAGAAAAGTGATTTCTGCACAGAGGGGGGAGCACAAGCACATTTCACTGTCCCTACACATGCCCCTTGGCGGGTAGCCAAAAGCATCCCATGTCCCGAGAGCTACTTTGACTCTCCACCACGGCTCTGCCTTCTCTCTACATTGGTCAGTGGGACGGGATGGGTGTTCCAAGGGGATCATATTGCAGCATTCATAGGCTGGGTACAGTAAGTGTATTTTACCTGCAAGCTGGCCAGCTGCTGGGGGAAATGCTTCTCTTTAGGCATAGTCCCTCCCAGAACGAGCCTGGTAGGCAGAGACATCCCACCCACAGTCTGGCCTTACTAGGGTTGCCAGATGGTTTAACCACAAATACCAACTTCCCCCCCCACCCTGCCAAAAAAAAAAAAAACACAGGGGAAAAAATTCTGTTGAGGAGAAAAAAAGGGGGGGAGACCAAAGTTGTTGAGCAAAAAAAAAAAAGGACCCCGAGAGTTATTAAGCAAAAAAAAAAAAAATTTTTTAAAAATAAAACAGCATTAAAACAGCATGGCCCTTTTAAGTGCGAGCAGAGTCAGAATAGGGAGAGGGAGAGGTTGAGCACTAAGACCCAGGGAAGGCATTGCTTCCTCTTGCTTGGGGTCTTTAGGCTTTTTGCCAGCGGCCATCTTGTTTTCTTGGTCGAGCCAGAAAGCAGCTTCCCTGAGGAACCAGGTAATCAGGGGGTCCAGAGTCCGGGGCTCCGGGGGCTGGGCAAAGTTGCTGAGTGTGTCTGTAGGGTTGCCAGGTGTCCGGTATTTTCAGTATTTTCTGAATTTTTTTTACCGGACAGGAGGTGAAAATACCTGACTGTCCAGGTCAATATCAGACACCTGGCAACCCTAGCTGTAGGAGGGATGGTTCCTGTATCTATATAGGCTCCTCCTCTGAAATAGCAACATTCTTCAAAAGACCCAGGTCAGAAAGAAGTGGACACTGCAGGTAAGGGAGGAATAAATCCTCTGATGTTATATAAGTCTCCATACACCGTAGTGTCTGACTGGTCCATACCTGGCAGTCAGATGGTCCACAGAGGAACAAGTAAGTATTGATCTGCATCAGTGCTCACAGAGGCCTGGTCTACACTAGGACTTAGTCCAAAATAAGCCCCCGAACGTCAGTTTTGTAAGGGATGCATCCACACTACTAAGCCTGTTATTCAGGAATAAGGGGCCATGGAATTTGAACTCTGCACTCTTGCTTTTCATGAGTAATAGTGCTATTCCCGAACTTGTAAGTCTGAAATAACGTTAGTGTTGATGTTCCAGTGCCACTAATTCAAACAAATTAGCTTCTGGGACGCCTCCCACAGCTCCCCAGAGTGTTCCCTGGGGCTCTGAGTCCAAGGTAGTGTGTCCACATTAACAAAGCCTGCCTCGGACTACATTCGATTCTTCTCCATAATGAGGACATGGAACTTTGAATTTGTAAACTCAGGCGCCCAGAAGTCAAACTTAGTAAATTTGAAATAATCTCCTAGTGTAGACCTGGCCAGACAGAACTGGCCAACCAATTAGTAGAAGTAAGAAGTTCTCCCTCATAGGGTACTGTGGAATGTTTCAAATGCGTAGTTTCGTCATACATGTTGTGAAGTATAAAAGAAATTTTAACTACTTCCTTCAGGTGCACACTCTAAGCTTAAAACTTCTGTCAGGCATTTATTTGAGGAATTTGCCAATATGGGTAAATGAAAACAGTGTAGCAGTGCAGGAGCAGCTCACCGGAATGATCACAGGAACTTAGGCTGTTCAGCACTTTTGAAAACCAGTCTTCAGGTATCTCTTTAGAAACTGAGCATTATCCCACAAGAAGGTACAAGCCCCTCAGGTATTCCAAAACAATATGGGTGGAAAAAAATCGGGAGAGAGGAAAAAATAGATCTTAAAATAATTGGCTAGGTTTTGTCTCCCTTGAAATCCTTGGCATTCTATACATTGGCAACAAATAAATAAAAAATTAACCAAAGGCTTATGTCTATCCATATTTATTGCATAGATAGTAAAGAAAGAAATCATTATCTGCAGAGGTGGATACAGATTTTCTGATGGATACCAATTTTCTGATGTCTACTGGTGAAAGGCATTGCTAAAGGTAATGCAGCCCCTTTCAAAAATCAGCATTACTGGATTAATCTGTTTGAAAAAAACAGAGGACAGCTGGGATAACAGAGGGAGGGCAATGTAAACTCTATAATACTGGGACACTACATGTGGACTAGTGCTCTATATTTTGAAAAAGTCTTGAGATTTGTGTTCAGAATTCAATGTCATGAATGCAAATGGGGTTAGTATCTTATTAGAGTTCCAATTTATCTACATGAAAAAGCCACAGCTCAGTCTGGCATAATTAATCATGATTGGCAACCCCGGCTCAAGAGATGACAAGAAATACTACAGCAGGTCTCATCTGAGGTGTCTTTGCAGAGTTGTGGCTTTAGTCAATGCAAATAAATGCTTCCTTTTATTGTATATAAAACATATTCAACATTTTTTTTAAAAAAATTGTATGCTTCTACTTATTTCACTTATTGCTAATTATCCAGCATTCTTTGTCTCCAAGAAATTGTTCTGTTGGTGAATAGCCATTTATATGACCAATAATTTGTGCATGCATGTTTGATGCAACCACGTGTGCAATGGCTCTACCCAAATGCATATACAGATGAAGTTTATGGGGAAACTTTGGGTCATGCATTGTGACAACCATAGCTTGGTTTACATGATGCAGAGTTTTTGCAGCTTACAAATATTCTGCATAGATTTCCAAAAATTCCAGATGTTATTCAACAGATAATAAAAAATAGAGAAAATAGACAATGTTATTTTTACACATATGTAGATTCATCTTAAGGCATATATTGCAGTTTAATTAAGAATTGTTAAGGTCACTTGCCAGACTATAGAAATTCATGTAACAATGACACTATAGCGCCCTCATATTACATGCAATGTTTGTGTTAAGATGCTAGATCCATATACGATGTTGCTTCAATGCAGTTTACACACATTGTGACATTTTGTACCTTGGGAGAGTACCCTGTAATAACCATATTCCTCATCTGTATATAATTGTGATCTTGCATATAAATCATGCCATGCGACATATAAGGGGAAAAGGTATGATCTGCCGGAAGTCCTGTCTCTGTGTATGTATATCATCAACACATGTTAAATTATCAGAATTGTCTTGTATGGTTTTCACTAAAATATGTTTTGGATTTGGGAAGCGTCTAGATACTATCTATCTATCTATCTATCTATCTATCATCATCATCATCTTTTCTAGAATGTGAAGCGAAGAGGGCTGTGGAGCTCCTTCTGCAGCCAAGGATGGTACAGAAGGAACTGAGGAAGGTTGGGCATGCTATATGTTAAGGCGTTGAATGCTTGGGAGATACCTATGGTGCATGTGCGACCCAGCTGACTACTCTGATCTGCGGCACCAGGATGAGCCGACACAAACAGTGGAGAGCCCACAGGGACATCACTAGAAGAAGAATGATGTCCCTTGTCTGCCATATTTAACAAAAAGCCAGGAAATAGCAAATAATTATTTTGCTATAAATGACAAGTTCATTCTCCTTAAGTAACACACAGCTGGCAAGCAGATTAGAATGAAGACAACGCACCTGGGAGCTGACCTTTTGATGCTGTGTACCTCTGTGCTACTGTAAATGTAAACTGAAAAATAATAGAAAGACTGCTATGTGAAAGATGCACACATGCAGAGAGAGGCTGAGCAACAGAATTCTTAGTCACAGGACAAGTCTCAAGGCCTTCACATCCATGTAGACATCTTGTACTTAGTTAATCTGGGGTATTGCAGCAGAGGGACAGCTGGCATGGCTGAGTTTGATTTTTGGATTTTCACTTGGGCAGATCCAGTGGCCCCAATACTCCCACCCAGCTGTGAAAGTAACTTAACATTTCTTACAGGTACTGTCCTATTGTAACCTTGGTCCCTGCCAGCTCTTTAAATAGCTCCCTGCTGGCTTTTGCTGCAGCCCAGATAGCTCTTGCCGGAGCTACACCCCAGGGCACATTTGCTTACTTTCACCTCTGCTCCCACCTTTCTTCTGCACTACAGTGCAATGTAGAGAAGCCCTATTAAGAAACAGATACCATAGCCTCTGCGAGTCCTGACTCCTGGAGTTGTGGGGATGATGCCACAATTTCTTTTGTCATTAGAAAACAACACATAATTCTAGCACGTGTGGTTGCATAGAAAACCTTAAAAACACAAAACAAGTGTAGCCAATTCAGAGGTACCTACCTGACTCTCTTGACAGCCTGAAACAACAGCTCTGAGAGATGTGAACCACCCCATTCATATGCATGAGCCATTAAATCTGAAAGACACTGGTCTGGTCAATCCCTGCAGACAACACTGCAGAAGTGGAATGTATGTAGCCCTTGCAGCTGCCACCCCTTTGTGGCTATGTTCTGCTAGTGTCAGCAGGAGCACTCACGCCACGTCCCATTTCCTCAGTCTACAAAAAGTGGAAAAAAGGAATCGTGGGGCCACGGGTAAGGAAGGGGGAGGAGGTGTCCCATGTGTGAGTGTATATTGGGTCTTGGATTGCCTTAATCCAACCCTGATAGCAAGAGAAGAAACAAAGCATTCTTGGTGTCCTCATTCGAAGCCTATATATGTAATGACACTGCACATGCTTATGGCTTAATATAAAATGTGTAAGTTAAGGTATTATGCATCCACATGGACCTGACGGTTCTTAGGGTCAGAATCGGACATCAGGTATGAATAAGTGACCCCCCGGGAAGTGAGTGGGAGCTTGTATGTGTATATCTGAAGGCTCTTTATGTCTCTCTTTATCCACTGAATGGAAAGTAATATCCAGAAAAGCCCTATAACAGCATCAAACAAAGGGCATCTGAATAGCGATACAATGACGTTTATATTACAGTTCACAGCTTGGACTCCTCAGTACATTACAGACATGCTGCCTCTTGGGTCTGCTACCATATTGATATTATTTATATGTATATCTACGTACAGCTTGAAAGCTACTAAAACTACAGAAAATTACATTAAACTATTACTGATGAACTGACAACATTAAAAGTAAATTAAAAGCCCCCAATCAGGGTAAAACTTCATCCCAAACTCATTCTCCTGGTGTTTTCTTTCCACTCCCTTCGTGCATGACAGATGGCAGTCCAGTTTTCCATTCTGACTTCTCTTTTCTCAGTCTTTGTTACATTTAAGTCAGATCTTCACTGTTACTTTAATGACATTTTTAATGCTTAAATTTTAAAAGGCTTTATGCCTTTAGGGAATAACAGAGTCTCTTGGTGGGGCATGAGAGTTATGAAGAGTGATAAAACTAGGGACAGCATACAGCAGTTTTGCAAGTTGCAGCCTTTGCAGAAAACTATGTTATCATCAATAAAATCACCAACCAGAAATCCCAACTCTGACTTCAAAGCAAATCCAGCACAGTCACACCACAGGGCATTTGCCACATTCATTAATTCAAAGGAAAATGTCTTTTAATGTTTTGAATGCATATTTACATCTTATTTCCAAGGCTTTTTTTTTTACTACTGTATAATAAGGGAGAAACACTCAGATATTCAACACACACTGGTTAATACACTATCCTCCTGAAATATTCCAGCTAGAAAATAGGGTAATGGTCCTTGAGATTCATGCTACTCATTTCTCTAATTCACTGACTCCATAAAAGAATGACTCTGGCAATCATTGTAGGTCTTAATGTTCCTAGAAATAATGCACTTAATAATGATGCACTTGAAGCACAGCAGTGCTCCTGAGTATTGACGAAAAATGTTCTAGCAAGATCAAGTGGCCTCATGAAATGTTAATTACCAAAGTATAAGCTAAAAGGGTCTTACCAGTTCCAGAAAAAAACTTTTTATTTTGTAATGGTATATATGTAAAAGCAAATACACACAATTACAACTACAGCTGGGCATATGCCACCTACTACCTGTCTTCCACAAATACTGTCACTGATGTTATTTAATTATCATTTACTTAGTGCCTTATACAGCTTCTGAGGCACTTAAAGTTGTGCATAGGCTGGGATTACAGCTGAGCACTAAAACAGCCTATTCTAGCTCCATGTTAGCTTTGGTTCAAAATGTGACAAAACCCCCATCAATAATTGTTCCATAAATGTGAATAGTGAAGTTGATCAGAGGTGAACTCATGTAAATGAGCCTCCCTAGCCTCCACTTACCACTGCCCCATATTCTAAAGACAACTTTGTGTTGGAAATAACCTATTTTTGTCAACTTCATTCATACACTTTGTATCAATGGGAACTCAGTCTATACCCCAAGTGCAGTATTTATTACTGGCTATTCTGATATGACATTTTCTAGGCCTCTAAAATGAATTGTTTAGAGTTATTCCCTATAGGATTTTTCAGCACATTTTAATCAGTTTTCTGCACATTCCCGCATTTGTATTTCAAAGTATCCTTTTCAGCAGTTAGCTCTAGTGCTTTAATCTCCCACTAAACATTACTCAAGGAACATACATCTGTCCACTGTCACTCCTGGTGCCTATAAGTGCTACTGCAATATAAAATATTAAATAAACAGCCAACAAGAAAATAGTATGTTGTAATTGTTTTTTCTAAAATACCATGCATACACATATCATATGATGGAAGACCAGGATATTTTGATGCATTGTAAAATGAAGTCCCTCGCTTCCATATTTATATGCTCCTGATTCTCCAGAATCAGCAGTTGATTGGCAGATAACATAAATCACCAAGATTAATCTGCACAAAATGATTCCAGCAGTAAAATGTTTTAAAATGTTCTGCGGTTTCTTCCTTGTTGAGAACCTGGAAAAAAATTATCTTTCATCTGATTTGTTTTGCTAGTTTTGCAGGAAAGAGATTTCTGCACAGTTCAATAAAACTCCCTCAAATATTGAATAAAGCCCATGCTTGTTTAGCTAGCTATAGTATACAACTGAGGTTTTTGCTTCTTAGACTTTCAAAATATATTGATGCTAAAAGTATAAGATGAAAGGAGTATAGCAAATGCTTAAACATGTTATTTCTTTAGGATGACTGCTTTGTATTGGGTTCTAATTAGCCTTTATAACAAGCCTAGAGATTCAGTGAAATAACATATCTTTAGATTATAAGAGTTTTGAAGAGAAATTTAGTAGTCCAGTGTGTATAGCACATGCTAACATGCCCTTTAAATTCTGTTGGTATTTTACAATATACTTTGATAATACAGCCCACACATATGCACGAGTGCACAACCCCCAGAAAACTCTGTGTTTTAAAATAAGCATGAAGTCACAAGATTTGTTAATGATATACTTTAAATAGAGATGGGCTCAGAAGATAGTTTTTGGCTCCGGTTCCAGATATTTCTAGTCTATGGTTTTACGGTATATAAAGCCCAAGGGTAAATTCAGATTAAACTAGCCAAAATCTCTCATGCTGTTCTCATAAGATTTTTAGCTCCAGTTGATAACACCTGATTTCTGTTATCTAGAATGGTGGAATTCTCATGAGATCAGCTGTTCCTGTGAAATTTCAGTCATGTTTAGGCAAAATCTCATAAAAACTGTTCCGGTCAATCTTTGCTCATAGCTGAACTAGGCTGTAGGTATTATATAGATTTGGATTTGACCTCAAACTAAAACTAGGCGTGTAAGATGTGTTGAATTTTCCTTCCCCAGTCCTGCCCTCCCTTCACATAAATTCAAGGTTCTTGGCCCAATTTTAAATATAATCTGTATGCTTAGCATGGTCAGCTTTCCCAGAATACCTGTCAAATTTTACAGTCTGCAGCTTTAAAAGTGCTCTATATTTACATTTTCTCAGCTAAAATTCAACACGTCCAAATTATTTGGACAGCCATTTCAAAGGGGATTCTTTTGTTTCCAAATACTGTCACATTTTGGGATTGAGGAATATGTTGCCAAGATTCATTCTTCTTGACCTATCCACAATGCGTGACCTGCAGTTAAAAAACCTGCACTTTCACACAAAGAATTACAAATAGATTCCCCATACAAGGTGAGAACTATTTAAAATACAGATACAGCGCTCTTGCAACCTTTCCTCCTCTCTCAGACACTATGTAGTATGCACAAAGCCATACTTCATTATTCATGAGATGCATTTTCTGTCAAAAACCAGGGGACCTGGAGCAGGGCTGACCTATGACCTTTCCAGAAGCAGGGAAGAATAATTCATAAGGGGTGAAAATGGAAGCAAGATGAGCCATCTGAGGCTTAAGCATGATTAGCGTGCCATGAGACTTCTTTAGCTGTCCAGAGCGTCTCCGTTATGGACAGCTCCTCTGCACCAATTACCTAATTCAACTTCAATTTTATCACAGGCCTGCAGCATTAGTGCATTCTCAATAAACATTCATTTCACAAGCACATCAGAACACTTTGCATGATGGACAACCACTATTACCTTTTCAATGGCAGTTGTTATGTTTAATGGCCTACACTCAGCATGTAGGCATCAAGCATAGTACATGCAAATTCTCCTGAAAGCAAATGAAACGGCGATCAAAGCAACGCATCCTGCAACAGAAATACTTTTCCCACCCAACTATTTTGATTTTCCAATATGTGTTGTATTTGTGTTCTTTTTTTCCCCAGCTGTGATGGTTTGAAGCTCATAATTTTATCTCCAAGCATCTCTAAATTTTTAGTCAATGGAAAGACACCCCTCATTTTCACATGAATTAAAATTCTAAGAAATCCATGTACAATGTATTAACTTGTGGGAAGCAACTGAGTTGATACCACTTATATAATAACGAACAATTTAGTAAAGTTAGCAGTTTTCAATTGTTAGTTAAATGGCACCTAGAAATGCTGTTATTATATGTGATTTCATACTCTGATTTTGTCCTGGTACATATCACTGTTGACCATCTATAATGCATACCTTTCTGGAGAAATGAGTGGTTTGTAATAATATAGCAACTTACAAAAGAACTAAAAGCATGTCAAAACAACATGAAGGGTCTGGTTTAAATTAACAAACGCCACAACCTTTTTGTTTTTTAAGTGAAATGCAAAGGTCATTTTTAGAACACCGTTTTTAAAAATACTTTTAAAATACAGAAATATTTTATATTTGTGGGCAAGTATGTGTTTACAACTGTATGCAACGCTGTGAAAGGGTGAAAAAAACCTATTGTAGTGAAGTAAATATCAATCCCAGTACAAAGGCAAGGTGGATGAGGTAACCTTTTATTGGACCAACTGCTGTTGATGAAAGCGACAAGTTTTTGAGCTATACAAAGTTCTTCTTCAAGTTTGGGAAAGGTATTCAGAGGATAAGTCTATGCTGCAATTTAACATCTGTGGCTGACCTATGTCAGCTGACCAAGGGTCACAGGGCTTAGGCTACTGGGCTGCTTGACTGAGGTGTAGACCTTTAGACTCAGAGACTTTCCCCTGTCACAGGGTCCCAGAGCCCACACTCCAACCCCAGACTGAACAATTACACCATGCGAATTTGCATTTTCACATCAAAAGCTATGAATGGGACACATCCAGTCTAATTAATTAGCTGCATTAACACAGGTCCTACACTTGACAGGTAACTGCTTTTGCTGTTATGTATAACTTGGATTCTCTTATTTCTACTCCAGCTCACCTGATGCAGTGGGTTTTACCCATGAAAGATCATGATCTTACATATTTGTTAGTCTCTAAGGTGCCACAGGACTATTTGTTGTTAGCAAAGTTATGAATTTTAACTCCCAGGTTTGTATTTTGAAGGTGTGTGCAGGTTTCCCTTAAGAGGTCAGATATGGAATGACTGTTTTGTTGAAAAGTGTTCACACCTGTGTGTAATATGGTGGTTTTGTCCTTTATCATTTTGCTGTGTGAGTTCCTGAGAGAGCATAATTCTTGGTCTCATCCACATAGTTATTATTGGGGCATTTAGTGCACTGAATGAGGTACACCACATGTTGTGTGATAGGCAAGTGTAGGACCTAAGGATCTTGAAAGGTGCGTTATGCAGGATACTGATCATTGTAGAGGTGGAGAGATGTCAGCAGGTTTTGCATCTTTTGTTCTCCATGGATGTGAGGCAACTTTGCATTGGTGGATTTTCCTCTGTGAGGAGCTTGAATTTGATCATGAGCTTGGGTGGTTGTGTGAAGGCCAGAAGAAGGGGTTCCAGGAAAGATTTTAAGAATGGGGTTCCTGTTGAGTACAGATTTTAATTATTTAATGATACCCTGTATGGCCTCTAGTGTGGGACGGTTGGTGACAACTAAGGATGTGCAGTCAGAAGGTTTTTTTTCTGAAGAGAAAGTCTGAGATACACACTTTAAGACACTTAACACTACCTTCACCAAACAAGGATACTTCACCACAGAAAATCATCTCGTTTTAGAATGGGCCATCCAAATATCTGAAGAGAACCTGGTGCAGTCAGAAGGTTTTTTTTCCTGACTGAAGCAAGTTCTCTTCAGATATTTGGGTGGCCCATTCTAAAACGAATGATTTTCTGTGGTGAAGTATCCTTGTTTGGTGAAGGTGGTGTTAAGTGTCTTAAAGTGTGTATCTCAGACTTTCTCCTCAGGACATATGTGTTAACAGTACCTGGCTGTGGAGAACAGATGTATTGGTATGTTTGGGGTGATCTGTGAAGGCAGGTGTGGCAAACCATGGGTTCCTTGTACATACTTGTCTTTGGAGTTCCATCGTTGAAGCTGATTGTGGTGTCCAGGGAGTATTCTAGAGAGAGTTTAATGAATGGGTAGCAGTTAAAGGTAAGGTGGAAATCAATGAGAGAGGTTAGGACATCTGTCCTGAGGATGAAAATATCATCAGTGTATTTCAGGTATATTTTCTACAACACTTGAATGCTTCACTGTGCCACAGCCCTGGTTATGCCTCTAAATACATACACGGATTGCACTGTGTCCATATCATGGGGCTGATAATGATTCCTTTAAAAACAGTGAAGAGTACCTTATTTTACCATAGTCCCAAAGAGGTCAAGTGAAATACTTTGGAGTAAGACACCAGTGTGAATAAGGGAATTGCAATCTGGCCCCAAATCATTTGGAAACAAACATTTTATTACAAAAGATTATCAGACACTTTTAAGATAAAAAGTTTTTCTTGCTCCCTCCTATTGTACCTAAGTATTTCAGTGATCTTCCAGCAGAGTAGAATTTTACAGACAAATTCTATTTAAAAAGGAGTAGGTTAAGGATGGCTTTTGTGCTTTAAGTTTTAATTTCCTGGGTTGTTAGTTCAGCACAAACCTTTGTACTATTTTAACAGTGTATGTATGAATTTATTTTTGATTAATTCAAGAACAGAAAATGATGGACTGTAACGTCTCTGGAAAATTCAAAGATGCCATTTTTACATTACCTAAAACGTGTGTGATTTATCTGATATACAGCCACTCCCTTACTTATGAACACACCGACTTACGACCATCCGTACTTACGACCAACCTCCCATTAACCCCATTATAATATTTTTGAGTTGAGAACCATGTACGTCAAGTTTTTCGAACAGCGTGGGCAGCGCATTTAAGGGTATTTCCGACTTACGACCAAATCGAGTTACGACCAGGTGTTCGGAACGTAACCCGTACGTAAGTCGGGGACTGCCTGTATTAAGGTCTCTGATCCATATTTAGTACTTAGTGTTTCGTTACTGAAGTAGCTGTCACAGTTTATTGTGGAATAGCTACCTATTTTGGCACATGTACTACATTTTGCGGTAGTCTGTTCTTCAGCCTAGACATGAACAGAATGGGTAGAATGTACAGCCGTAAGGTTCTTAAGAAGGCAGGTGAAGGGGAAATTAGTTACAAATTAGATTCTCCCTTACACTCAGAATCCCTTACAGCAGCGGTGGGCAGACTATGGCCTGTGGGCAGCTCCTGGCCAGCATGTTCCTGCACCCCCAGGGGGTGGGGCAGAGGGCTCTGTGCACTGCCCTCTCTGGCAGGCGCCATCACCACAGCTCCCACTGCCTCAGAATGGGGAACTGTGGCCAGTGGAAGTTGTGGGGGCAGTGCGTGCAGAAGAGGGCAGTATGCAGAGCTGCCTGCCCTCCCTTCTCTTCCCTTGCCTCTGGGAGTGGCATAGGGCCAGGGCAGGAGGGGAGCCTGCCTTATCCCCACTGTACCATCAACTGGGAGCTGCCCAAGGTAAGTGATGCCTAGCTGGAGCCTGCACCCCAAACTCCTCCTACACCTCGCACCCCTTCTTGCATCCCAACCTCCTGCCCCAAACTTGTACCCTGAGCCCCCTCCTTCACCCTGCGCCCCAACCCTCTGACCTGAGCCTCTTCCCGCAAGCCATGAGACCCTTAGGCCAAAAAGTTTGCCCACCCCTGCTTTAGACCCACTCACTCTATACTGATGCTTAAAGGGAGGTTAAGCTGCAACTTACACTTACAAGTATTTGAACTACCCAGAGCTCTTCTTCAGACCTAAGAAAGGTCTGCAGAGTTTCACAGCTAAGTACAAGGCAACAGAGAGTTTAGCATACATACTTGGGACTGCTTGTTGTCACCGATCACTCCATACTGGAATCTATAAGGGGTATCTTGGAGTAACATCAAACAACTACAACCCATACACAATGGGGACCACATCCAGAAAGATTTTTTTCCTGAAACCCCTCTTCTGCCCTTCAAACAAGCAGACGTGTAGTGAGGGTGTTATGCACCCAGGGCAAAAGCAAAATTTGTGCCTCCCTACCCCGCACGGCGGGGCCCCGAACCTGGCACACGGCTGAGCCTGATCCTGGGAGGAGGGGGGAGCTTGTACCGTGTCTTCCCCCACCCTCTCCAGTTTGGGGCCAGCCCCCACATGCCTGCAGGAGGAGATGAAGGAGATGGAGCTGGGGACAGAGAGGCGGGGAGGAGGCTCCAGCTGGCGGCAGTGGGTGGAGGAGGAGCAGGTGAGCCGAGGGATGACAGGGGGAGTGGAGGGAGACTAAATTGGTGCCCCCCTAACGTGGTGCCCAGGGGCAACTGCCCCCATGTTTCCCCCTGGCTACACCCCTGCAAACATGCCCCCAGACTTCTCAAAGCTGAGCATTAGATGCAAGCTCCACCCAGACCAGGACAAACCAACTCAGATCCTGCCAGAACAAGAGATGCAAAACCTGTAGATGTATCTCAACAGGTACAATGATTGGTGTATCCCACAACAGACCTTTCAAGATCCATAGCTCCTGCATATTCCAATCAGAACATGCTGTTTGCCTCATCCAGCACACTAGATGCCCCAATAACAACTATTAAAGGGATAGCTGTGTTAGTCTGTAAATTTAAAAACAAGTAGTCCTGTGGAACCTTAGGCTATGTCTATACTGCATAATTATTTCAGAATAAGCTATTCTGGAATAGTTATTCCGAAATAGCTTATTTTGAAATAGCATGTCTACACTGCAGGGAAGCCTCAAAATTAATCCAAGGCAGGCTTCCCTAATGTAGACGTGCTATCTCAATTTAGAGCCTCAGGAGGAATAACTTAGAATGACCTTGGTGAGGGGCTACTTCAAAATCCCAGAAGCGGAGCGTCTACACATGCCTTATTTTGAAATAGCTATTTCAGAATAGGCATTATTCTTTGTAGAATGAGGTTTACAGAAATTGGAATAAGCTGTCCATTATTTTGAAATTATTTCTAAATAACGGAATTGCTGTGTAGACACACCCTAGACTACAGGGTTTTAAAAAAAAAAATTGGCCTTTTTTCGAAAAAACTTCCCCTGCGTCTAGACTGCTGCCGCGTTCTTTTGAAAGTAAATCGAAAGAACGCGGCAGTTTTTTTGACCGCGGAAAACCTCGTTTTATGAGGAAAAACGCCTTTTTTCGAAAGTGCTCTTTCGAAAAAAGGTGCTATGTAATGCAAACTTTGTAATGCAAATGTAGTGCATTTTCTCTTTTTGAAAGAGAGCATCCAGACTGCCTGGGTGCTTTCTTTCGAAAAAGCGGTTTGCTTTTTCAAAAGTACCAGTTGTAGTCTAGATGCTCTTTTTCGAAAGAGGCTGTTTTGAAAGTATCTTTTGAAAAAGCCTCTTTCGAAAGAGGACTGCAGTCTACATGTAGACTTAGAGACTAACAAATATAGATAGACAGATAGACAGACAGACGCTGGATTTATGGTTTACTACAGCAATCCGTAATTCATTAATGCTGCTTTTTTATCCTCTGACTACGGAGGTTATTAACAGGCCACTCCACTTGGTCCCTTAGAATATGTGTTAACTACTTACGTTAAACAATTAGGTTAAACAATCTGTTCAATCTTGTATTTAGCTGTGACACTCTGAGTACTTTTCCCAGACCTAAAGAAGAGCTTTGTATAGAGCTCTTAAAAGCACTTCTCTCTCACCAACAGAAGTTGGTCCAGTAAGGCTTTGTTTACACTACTTTGTTTTAACTGTATTCCTAAAAGTCAGGCAATGTAAATGCTGTTTGTCGGCATCAATGAGCCATTTGCACTGCTATTTGCTGCAGCAAAACTTGTGTGGGAGACAGGAGAGAGGACATTTAAGCACCTGTGAAGGACAAAAGTTTTGTTGCTTAATTGGCAGTACAGACAAAGCCAAAACCTTACCCACATTGTTTTTTTATTTAAATTTCAGCTTTTCAGTTTTTAGTTCTTCAAACATACACAATATTTAGAAATAAATCATTGTTATTTGATTCACACTCATGTGATTAAAAAATGGACAAAGTGGTTACTTTGAATTTTTAGTTAGGGGTGGGAGAATTAGGCTCTGGCTGACACACTCTGTTCAGCTGAAGCCTACAGATAATGATTACAGCATAGTCTGAAATCACCCAGGTTGGGGGGGGGTTTGTTTACAAGCGAAAACATGACTAACCTTAACCATTTTTACTACTTAGAAAACGAAAATCAAATACTAACATTTTAGGGCAGTCTGAAGTGGTGTCATTGAATAAAAGGTCAATGAACAGCAGTGTTGCGCACAATGTATAATTATGTATAAACCATATCCATGTATTTAGCTAAGGCTTAGGTGACCCTGATATTGCAGCTATAATAAATGGAGCTATTTATCAGACCTTATCTCTTTTTTAGCTCAGCGTTACAGTTATGTTATGCATTTTTTACCTGGGCTGGAGCACTGGATGAAAGATGAGTCAAGTCTCCGATTCTGGCAGCAGCTCGGGGATCGCTAGAGCTGATCAAAACTGGAGCACTAATTTCCATGGAATGCCTGTTATGCATGGCCTGAGAGGATTTGTGTGTCATACTGAGAGCTGTGAAGGAGTGGCGTTTCTTAGCATTCTTCTTGCCATCAATATGCCGCTGAATGGCACTGACTGCTCCTGTATTGTTTAAAGTAGAGCACTGGGCCAAATTTACTGCCATGTTGGTGTCAGATGGCAAAGGGACATCACAGCCAGATGCAGCAGTTAAGCATGTCTTGTCCATCTCTATAAGCTGTTTAGCTGATTCGTTGAGCTAAGTGCAGAGAAAAAAAAAAACAGAAGAATGGGGAAATTAAAAAACTGTCATAGCTAGCCATTGAACCTGTGAGTTCAAATTCTGCACTCATGCCAGTGCTACTAGAACTTCGCTTATAGAAGCACCAAAATCCTTCTGAGTGTTTTAAAAAATAGTGGAAGTCCATAATTCTGATAACCTGACACCCATGTTGAGTGTAATCCCATGGAAATCAACTGGACTTTATGTAAAGTAACATTCTATTCTAAGTGTGTAAGAATATCAGATTTTGGGGCTAAATGTGGAGAGCCCTGCACAGATACAAAATTTGTATCCGCATCCGTGTCTGCAAAACTGAGCTGCAGGTGTCCATATCCATATCCACTAATGCACATACCTGTGGATATAAAGTGGATATCCGCGGTTTTGCAGGGCTCTATAAATGTGTGTTTAAATATACTGCAAACTTTAGGAGTAACCCAACAGGAGCTCTATTCCTACTTACTGGGCAAACTGTTCACTTTGGAAATTTTTGGTTAAATATTAGCAATCCTTAATATGTTTATTTTGTTATGATCTGTCGATGTACCTGACAAGTCAGTACAATTCAGGTTAAAGAATTCAATTTCCTGAAAGCAGCTACAACCTTTCAACTCCCGAAGGTTCTAAAAAAGACATTATAGTATTTCTATGCACTTCAAGTCGTATGAACAGAAGAAAACAGTAAGGAATATAATATACACCCACTTTAAGGACCCTTTACACACCCGAAGTAATAAAAGAGGCCTGAGTGTAAGACTTCAGGTCAGTGGGTCTAAAATTAAACAGCCAGAAATGGAAGAACCCCAGACTACAGCCCACTTTTCAAATTGTAACTAGAAGTAATTTGCCTGGGACTACAGAAGGAGACATTGTCACAGCTTGGGCGAGAACTCAATACTTCCTGCATTTCCTAGTCCTGAGCCCAGCTGCTATGATATATTCTTTCTGTTAGACAATGCCTCTCTCATCTCAAATGCTAAGCTAGGAAGTCTGGCTAAGTTTAACAAAATTGTTGGCATTGAATAAAATGATGCATTTGTTACCATATGTACTCCTACTGCTGTATCAGTAAATGTTACTAAAGAATTCACCAATATTACTTTGTCTATGCCTTGCCAATGTCTCCATTATATCATCTCACTTTCCCCAGGTCAATATAAATATGTGCTTTGGGCTTGTCAATCCAAGAGCATTTCTTCCAAAATCTCTCTAGTATGTTTTTCTTTAAACACAACTAATATTCTTATCTTAGTACAAAATTAAAGCAAAGGATTTTTTTTTCTCAGTTGCATCATTTCAAATGAGCAGTATCACAGAGGCACCTAGCCTCACAAAGTCCAATCAAAGCCTAATGAAACAATAAGCAGGAAATATTAAGAACTAGCAGAAATACCTGGAATCACTCAAGGAAAATATAGTAAAAGGTGTGATGAATGAACTACGTCAATTACATTAACATAGCATATTTTATTGGAAATACTTTTCTCTTATATATTACTTTAAGAAATTAACATAGCTAGTGATGTGCTTACAAAACAACAAATCACATAGGGTCTCTTTTCTCAATCCCCACAAATCAGGAAGGCCCATCTTCCCTTAAAGACTCTATGCAAACCAATGCCTGCAGCCTCCTTGCCAGAAGCCCTGAGAAATGGAGGGGATGTCTCCTGGGCTCTGCAGCAGCAGCAAATCACTGCTCCCCAAGTAGCCACTCCCCGAGTGCCTTCAGTGCATGCTCCATGGGGCAACCTGAATGGACTTCTTAGCGGCAGCTGGACTGGTTGCATTGATCAGACAAAGCGAAAGACCTTCAGACCAGGTGCAATTACTGATATCTAGATGATCAGAACATGCAGCACCAGAACGTACCTGTTCTAATGAGAATAGGCTGTTCTGAGTGTACCATGTCCTCCTCAGGCTCCACGGTGCTCAAAACCTTGTCCGCCTACCCACCTCCTCTTTGTACTGTGACCTGAATCCTGAAAAGTGCATAATGCCTGTGGCACTTGTTGATAACGCACACAGCCCTGTCAGGAGAACACATGCAGCCCAAAAGAGGGTGAGTGGTAGGATGGCTCATTTGGGTGTGGGGGAAGGAAAGCAACTTTAATTTCCAGAAGGGGTTCAGTCGGAGCCCGGCTGCGTGAAGATGTTGAGAGGCTGTGATAGCTGAAGGCTTCTCCCAGCCACAATTAGCAAGGCTAGACCCCAGCTAGCATCAGCCACATTTGGGTCTGTCTTGGAGACCTGCTGGTGCCCTAGTATAAGGGAGGTTGCTGATTCTCTGCCCCACTGCAGCCTCTCCCCCATGAGCTTTCCCTTGATGGTGCTGCAGGTGCCCACATGCTTTATCCGTAGTTGCAGTTTATGTGACACGTTTAACAGAAGAGTCCAGCAAATGCCTATGATCAGGTGCTACTAAAAGCTAATTATCAATGGGCCCAATTGGGGTTCTGGGGGAACCGATTTTGAGATATAACCAGTCCAGTTATTTAAGTTAGGAAATCAGTAGAATCCGTGCAAAATTTTGTGTTTCTAGCTCTTACTGTTTCGGAGATCTTTCAGGACAAACAAACAAACACAAACAAATAAACACACACACACACAAACAAACTCAGAAATATTTATAAGATTATAGGACTCTCTTCCACAGTTTCAAACTTAGCATACAGTCCACACTGGGAAATAGGCAGCATATCACTCATGTCTATTCTCCACCAACTCTTCATGATCAATTTAACAGCTATGTGTGGCCCTGCCCTTAAAAATGCAGAAAACATGCTACGTGGAAATCCCATTTCCTTGAATTTCTTGACTTCCCAGGTACTGTAACTTATATAGGAAAGAACTTTCCTGACAGAAAATTTGTAGACACACAGGCTACGTCTAGACTACATCCCTCTGTCGGCAGAGGGATGTAAATGAAGCACTTCGAAAGTGCAAATGAAGCTGGGATTTAAATATCCCGTGCTTCATTTGCATAATCATGTAATGGCGCTCTTTCAAAAAAGCGCTATTTCAAAATTGAAACCGCAGTCTAACACAGTTCTTTCGAAAACGGGGCACTTTTTCAAAAGATCCTGTAAACCGAATTTTTTAAGGCTTACAGGATCTTTCGAAAAAGTGCCCCGTTTTCGAAAGAACCGTGTCTAGACTGCGGTTTCAATTTCAAAATAGCGCTTTTTTGAAAGAGCGCCATTACGTGATTATGCAAATGAAGCGCAGGATATTTAAATCCCGGCTTCATTTGCACTTTCGAAGTGCTTCATTTACAAATCCCGCTGCCAACAGAGGGATGTAGTCTAGCCACAGAGATGACCATATTCACTGTTCTACGAGGCATGATGTGAAGTAAGAAGAATTTTCTAAAACATTCACTGGGAACATCCCTCAAAGGGTGCTAACAGCTGGGGGTGAGGGAAAAGGCTCTTTATATTCAGCTAGAATACTGCACAATAGGTTTTGCATTTAATGAACAGAATCAATATATGAATGAAGTTATCTGAGATAAAAACCTTCAGATCTTCACCTATATTCTGAGGATGATCTAAACTAGAGTACACGAAATATTACATTGGATGAATATAAATATTATTATTGCTATTATTAAATGCTAATTATTATGTAAGCACCAAAACATTCCAGTTATGCTTGGGCCTCATTAGGCTGCAAAAACATACAGAATGACATAACCTCTGCCTTGAAGACCTTACAATGCAAATTTAAAAACAAGACACAGCAAGTGACAATAACAGTAAGAAAGGGAGGCAAGAAAAAAGAACAGGATCACACAGCTTTGTAGCTTTGCTGTGGAAGATCTTGATGGTTCCAAATAATTGTACCAATGATTTAAAACACAAACAAGTGAACAGACTAATAATGTCAGCATTTTCCCCATAGCTCATATATATCTTAGGAATGTTTGTCTCCAGTTTACAATGTCTCATTCTCAAGTCAGAAGTGATAAAATATTAACATCCAGAAAATAAACACGAATGCTCTGTAATTCTTTGTCCACTCACAACCGTCACCAGCCAAACAACAACCTCCACAATTAGTGATGTACTGCTACCGACAATGCTGGGATTAGCTGATACCATTCAATTAGACGGCCATTTTACCAGCTGAACTCTTCAATATAGGACCATTACAGAAGCCAGCACAGTGCACTGCACCTGCCAGTTTTTGCTTTTAACAGCTGATCCCATTTGAAATTCTTCAAGAATGTCCATTATTTCTCACTTTATCATGTTCTAAATTGGTACAGCCTAATATATGCCAGCAGGCTCACAACAATGGCAATGAAACCAGATGGTTCTTCTCTGTTATGTAGGTGTTACAGTTCTGCTTACCCAATCAATGGCGACACTCTTACTGAATTATTTAAAAAGGAGGGAAGGGGAAACACTACCACTATTTATGAAATGCTTTGAGTCTCTTCTCTGCAGAAGAACATGATGAACTAGTGAGTACCAATGGGCTAGGAATATCTGCAAAGAATTTAATGAAGTGTTTTTTGGACTCTGTGATGGGACCTCAGTTTCACAACAATGCCCCCTATCGAGACAGAAGTGCTTCTGCTTTTGTTCTTAACACCAGAACTATGATTCACTATCTGGCAACCCATTTATAAATCCCACTTATCAATCTTATCAGAAATACAGTAACAGGCAAACACCACAGAAAATGTTCTAGAAAGAAATGCTGGAAATATTTTAGAAGAAAAGTGAATCAGTATGTTTATAGCGCTATCATTTTCTTTTTCTCGTGATGACCGAGTTCCAGAGGCTTATCTTCCAGTGAAACTGGCCCCCAGACACCAATGTATGCTTCATAAAGATACTATGGATCTGGAGGAAAAAGCTGAGCTGGGAGATTGATTCTTTTTTTGTAAATGGGATTTTATAACTTCTTTTTTAACCTGAATACAAACCTCCAATTAAACTCCTACAATTTAAACATAATGTTTCTGTTGTCTTTCAGCAGATATTTATACAGTGTAACTGTTTGCAGTCTCAAAGTTTAATGGAAAGCTCTTTAAAACTTCCCATTACTTCAATCCATTGACTGCCTCAGGAATTGGACATTTCTATAGCTCTACTGCAATTTAATGAATCTTACATTTCACAATGCCTATTTTCTAACATCTCTTAGATGTAAAAATAAAAGAGAGATTTGGGCTATGTCTACATTAAGGATTTTACAGCGGCACAGTTGCTTTCTGCAGGTGGAGAGAGCTTTCTCACTGGCATAATTAAGTCGCTTCCAACGAGCAGCAGTAGATATGCCAGCAGGAGAGCGCAGCCAACTTAGCGCTATGTGCATGAGTGCATATGACGACAAAATACTTATGTCACTCGGGTGTGTTTTTTCATATGCCTGAGTGACAAAAAATGCGAGTGCAGACATGGCTTTAGGTTGAAATCTTTGCCCCTCTGAAATCAATAGCAAAACACTCACTGACTTGAGACCAGGATTTTACTCCAATGATTTATGCAACAAAGTGAGACACAGGGATATCACAGAAAACTCAACACATAACCATTAGAGACAGGATCCTGCCAGGTGTCAAGCATTCCGACCCTGATGCAAAAAAACCCACTTAAGTATATGCTTAACTTGAAGCATGTGAGTTATCTTGCAGTTAGGGGACAGAGCAGTCAGCATTTTGCTAGGTGAAGTCCTACAGGAGGCTTGTGACAGGAAGGAAAGGCTCTATTGGGGAGAACTATGTAAGGGTTGAGCCACATCACTTAACTTGTTCCTTATGTGAGATTGTCTATAGTAGCTCAGTTGATAAATTTTGGGTCACAGATGGCTAAGATAGTTGTATAACAAGGGTTACTGTGTCCCTTCTCTAAGAGGAAATGCCCACAGTAGTGGTAGTTGCACTGATAACTGGGGTCTGGTTTGTCTAGTTTTATCTCAGGCGCAATGATATGCTCAGAACAAGTTTCCTTCTGAGGCTAGTTCACCTTCATATGACCTTCACTCACAAAGGGAACAATGATCAAGCTCCATTTCATTTAAAAAAATCTGATGTCCTTGGTCTGAGCCTTGTTGTCTCATTCACACTATATGCTGCCAGTACTCTGGCATGTAGCCAAAGACGGTCCATAACCAGATCATACATAATGCTTTTTTTTGCTTTTCGATATTTTACTTGAGCCTTTACCACTTGGGCTACAAAAGTACAAGTGCTAAGCTGGATCATTCAGGACTTCCCTGCTGCCATTATTATTATTTTATTAGATTCTTAGATTCTGGATAAATGTTACTCTTCTGCAGAACACATTACAATGATTTCTTTCTTTCTCTTTTACAGACATTTGGATTTCAAATGTGTATGTTAAAAAGAAGTTGGGTAGAAATGCTATCAGAGTTGAGGTGACACAAAACTGAGCAAACTGTGAGTTGAATGACATGTCTATACACGGACATAAGAATTTACCTTATGCCTCTGTGTGCCCCACTTCCTCTCTCCTCAGAGCAGGTGGAATAGAAAATGGGGAAAGAATTACATGCTGGCAAGTATGGACTGTCAGATTGTGCATATGTGTGTGTGTGTCCATAATCTGCTGTTGGCATAGGCCAATAACTAATTACTATGCTACCGAGCAAGAAGGAAGCAGAGGTGCTGTACTTACACTAGAAACTTTTGCCAGTTTATTAATGTTGCTTAAGTATGTGGATTCCTTTTTTACTATATTTCTATACCGGCAAAAACCCTAGTGCAGATGCACTTATACCAGCAAAAAAGCATTTCCTGTCATTTATGTATTTGGTTATACATTTGCTTTTGAGTGATGTCTAGCTGACCAAAGAAACAAGTTCTCTGTGGTCCTGATTCATCAATGCACTCAAGCACATTTTTAAGTCCCAACGATGGGACTAAAATGCACTGCTGAATAAGGATGGGATTAATTAGGCATTTGCATTTAAGCACATGCCTTAGTATTTTGTTGAACGGAACCAGGGTGAGCTGAGGAGTGGAATTTATGTAAGATTTCCAGAAAAACAGAATTTAATGTTTTCTGTGGGTCTTTCGCAGAAACAGTTACCAAATGAAAACATCAGGGATACTAGTTTGCAGAGGTATAAAGAAAGAAGTTATGCTGAGTTCACGCCCGGTTAAAAACAAAAGGGAGCAAATCAATGACTGCTTAATAAAAAAGGACACAATGGTAAGAAAAGAAAATGCATTTAAGTTTTTGGTGGGCACTGTACTCTGGATTTAAAACCAAATTTAAACTATTAAATTTCTTTAGAATGTGAATCTGAGAAAATTAAAAATGTTTGTACCCACAGATTGTTAATGTTTCTATTTTACAGTTAATAAATACTAAAAAGGTTAAACACACTGCTATGTTACGCCTCTCAGAGACTTTGGTATATTGTAGCTCCATGGCTGATTTTGTGATTAAAATAAGCAGGCTGAATTTATTAAAGTGTTTGCAATTCACAGTAGGCATTTTGTAGAAAATATGATGTGCCTAAATTCTCAATTTGTTACACTAGGAATGATATTTATACTCACAAGTGTGGTGATGCGGATCAGTGACTGAAAGTGTAACTATATAAACTATTTCTGCCCTTGGCAGGTTAATAAGAATGATAGCATCTTTAAAAATGATCTCGACATTCTACTTTATGAGAAACTAAAACAAAATTTTAAAATTTTCAAGAAGCTTTCTTTGTACTCTTCAAGCTTTCAACCACAGGATCCATTCTATTCCTAGTGCAGTGAAATAGCAAAACTACTATTGATTCAAATGGGAATAAGATAAACTGCTTCCTGAATTATAGATGCTTTAAAGGTTTGTGGAGAAATTAATTAAGTTTAAACAGAAGAGTGCTGAAGACTTATAAGTGGATTGATAAAAAGCAAGCATATTGTTAAAGTTGTACTAAATATATTTATAATCTCCATGTTTATGGAAAACTTCCCAATTTGTTCAAAAATGGTTTAGATGAGTTATAAAATCCTCGCAGCAAGTGCCAATTTATATACACTTCTTTCAAACAAGGAGGCATTAATAAAGTATAATGTTAAAGAAGATATTATAAAGACAACCAAAACATTACTAAATAGATATTGGTGTTAATCTCTGTAACAATCCAGTGTTGCAAATGTTCTAATTTCTTACAAGGCAGGGACCAGCAAATGTAGAACAGATTTTTTCTGGAAATGGTTTATCCATCACTCCCACAATCCCCCTCACTCACTGTGATTCAGAGATTTGCTCCATGCAGAATCAGACTGAAAATGAAGCACCTCAATGTAGGCTGTCCATGCACACAGAGTGACAATAGGCTTACTGTTAGGATACACTGGCATCTCTAATCTCCATGTCTCTCTACAGTGGAAATATGGGGTTCACTCAGATATAGAAGCATGATAAAAATATAATCTTGCTCTCAGAGGACGATAAATTCCTAAACATATAGCAATGTAGCATCTTGCCTATAATTCTCTTAGACCTCCTAACAATTCCAAATGCACATATATGTGCTTACCTGAATTCTGAAAAAAATTATCTCTTTAATACTGTTCCTTGAAATGTAGAAGGTATTCAATAAGTTATTTTCCTGTTTAACAAGATCTTTCCTGCTCAGCACCATTGTCATTTCTAAACTATCTAGAGGCTGAAGGAATGTAGCATATTAGAACAATATGTTCTTGAAAGAATGTGTCATCGTGATCTTGCAAAATAAATGATGCATGCAGCAGGAATAAGCATAACCTATGAGTGGTGAATTGGGAATATTTTTTTTCTCTAATAGGCTTTAGACAGCAAATGATTCATATGGACCTAAGAGAAACAAATAGGTTGAGAAATCACATAAAATGTATAGTATATTGTAAAGTATAACTCATTATCCTTTGCGAACAAAATCTAAATTAATGATGATTGCTGCCGATAAAGGAAAGGAAAAAAGCCAGAATGCTAAAAATAAAAGAATCCACCAAAAAGAAGTTCAATTTTCTAATTTTGCTACATCTTTCTGGAAAAATTCCAGTTTTGCATCCTTCCACCTTCAAGTATGCTGACTATTCTGTCATTGACATGTCATCTACAGATGGATGAATCTAAGAACTACTTCACATCTCCAATGTTTCTGAAGATGTGAGCCAGATTTTGCCACTCTTAATCACTATTACCTAGATTTTGCCACTCTTAATCATGGTGAGTAATATCTTGCTTCATAATTATCCCATTAAAACCAATAGGAAAGTTAGCAGAGTAAGGGCTTACTCAGGGTACGTCTACACAGCAGCATTATTTCGGAATAACTGATGTTTTCCGAAATAACATAAGAACGGCCATACTAGGTCAGACCAGAGGTCCATCTAGCCCAGTATCCTGTCTGCTGACAGTGGCCAATACCAGATGCCCCAGAGGGAGGGATCACAAAAGGTAATCCTCACGTGATCCCTCCCCTGTCACTCACCTCCAGAGAAACAGAGGCTAGGGATACCATTCCTACCCACCTTTGCTAATAGCCATTGATGGACCTAACCTCCATGAATATATCTAGCTCTTTTTTGAACCCTGTTAAAGTTCTAGCCTTCACTGCATCCTCTGGCAAGGAGTTCTACAGGTTGACTGTGTGCTGAGTGAAGAAACACTTCCTTTTGTTTGTTTTAAGCCTACAATTAATCCACAAATACAATTCTCATGCTAATGGCCTCAATCAAGATGAGGGATGGCTGGGACATTATCAACCTAGCATTCAATGAAGGTGCAAACAGCTCTTTGTATAGATTCTTGTGTTAGTACCCTTTCTATCTATTGCCTTTGATCCTCATCTGCTTCGTTTTAACTATCTAATCTTCAGGTGCTGACTGGCAGCAAGTTCTGCCTTCCTTTTTTTCCCTTTCCCCATCTCCCTTCTCCCCTATTTATTTTGGGTCTGCACATCCTAAACTCAAAGCTCCGATCATCTGAAGAAGTGGGCTGTGCCCACGAAAGCTCATGATACCATCTATATGTTTTGTTAGTCTATAAAGTGCTATCGGACCATTTGTTGTTTTACAAAGCATAAGTACATGTCCTTCAAAGTTGAGGGCAGAGAACCAGTCTCGCAGATCCAGAGATGAAATGATGGAGGCCAGGGAAACCATACAGAATCTCAATTTTTTCCAACATTTGTTGAGGCAACGATATGTTAAACTGGTTAGCCAATTAAAGGGGTACCACAAATTGTACTAACATATTAAGGTTTTGACATTAAGGTGGAGGATTCTTATGTGGAATGGCCATTGTGTTGAGTGGATGTTATCTCTTTTGCTCTTTACATGACATTTATACAATATGAAAGCATGATAGAAGCACATTGGGATCCAAATCACTGTATTTACCAACTCCAGCCCAGCCAGAGCAGCCCCATGCTGCGGCCCCCACTGCAGTAGGCAGGGGCTGCTCAGGCTGGGGACACCAAAGCAGCCCCTGCCTGCAGGGTGCCTGGGCTTGCCGTAAGTGGGGGCTGCACTGAAGCAGCCCCTGTCTGTGACGGGCCCCTGTCGGGCTGGAGCAGCCTCCTGCCCACAGCAGGCAGGGAGCTGGCTGAGCCTCACTGGTTAACAGGTTAACCCTTCACATCCCTAGTTTTGACAGTACCTTCTACATATTTTCACAAGAGCAAATGCGGCACAGGACATACAAACCGACATTAGATTAATCTGGTGGTCAAGGGATTTAAAAAGCAAATGAATACCATGAACCTGGTGGTGATACCTTTTATTGGAGAGATTACAAATAAAATAGGTGAACTTTCAAGAATTCCATGCTCACTGATAGGAAAGCTGGAGGAAAGTGAAATTCTTAAATAGGTACCAACCTTTCCCCTTTGTTAATTTGCTTAGATTTAGTCCTCCTCTTGTCTTGCTTTCTGCAACACCAGTACCTAAAAAATATGCTTTTTAAGTTGAGGCTTGTTTAAAGTAGGGATGTTAAAATGAGGGTAATTGTGTAAACATGTAACCAATGAAATACCAATGAAGCTGGTGCATGCTGCTTTTGGGGATCTGGCTGCCTCCCACTGCATCAGAGGTAGCAGCATGGGGTGGTAGGTGGCTCCTCAGGAGGTGGTGTGCGCAGGGAGCCAGCTTTTAAGCCAGCCTCCCTGCATTGCTGCCCCCGATACAGAGGCAGCAGCACGGGATCGCAGCCAGCTCCCCGAGAGCCGGGTGGGAATCTGCATGTAACTGTGACTGTTAACCAGTAACCCCAGGCTTATCGGTTAACCGTCTACACGGTTATACATTCACATCCCTTGTTTAAAGCAACATCTATTTTTGGGGCAACTAAGTTGTTTTTTAGCCTAAAAATAACTTCACTTACAATTGTTATTTGTTTGAAAATGGCTTTCAGCCTGGGTCTGTACTCATAGGCCTTGTCACCTTTTGTGCGTTGCACAGAGAAAGTGTTAAAATTCTAGAAAATTCTGTAATCTGAAGCAGCAAGCAACTGAGGGGAAGCAGTTCCTGGGCTACACCAAAGCATTCAGCCATTGCTACTTATTTGATAAAAGGCGTAACCCTAGCTAACCTAGCATAACTTAGCGGGTGGCAAGATGTGAAGCTATGCAATGTGCTAGGTTCTGAGAACTGTCTTATAGGTAAGTAATTCACTCTTCCTCTCTTGCTAAATTTTACTATATTGATTTCCACTCTTAGAGCTTAGAGAGCTAAAGAAATGCCTGGGTGCAAAAATGCAATCTCTACAAGCGAAACTAATTAAGACACACAATTTACAGCAACAACAGTAATAAAGGACAAATAGCAAAATTCCTATGAGAAAAATAAAAATCTCTAGGCTTTTATTTTTAATTGAGTACCATGCAAATTAATTATTTGTTGCTGTTGATGCAGATTCCTTCAGGCACTGGTTCAAAGTGTACAACTGTGAGACAGTTAAAAATAAATGCACACCGCTGGAACTGTTGGAACTGGCTGTCAGAAAGGATCAATGGCTAAGACAAAGGCCCCCTACAATGTGACTCCTCTAGACAGAGACCAGAATAATGATTGTGTCCTCTAGGTCTATGTCAAAATCCTGTGGAGTTGGATATACTGCTTAATGGCAAACGACACATAGAATATCAAAACCTATCATATTTCTAAGACATACCACCCCAAGTCAATTCTAATGGCAAAAGCTAACAGTAAACAAAATACTTTTAGCAAGTACAGGACCAAAGGGATAGATGTTTGGTTTCAGGTATTTTTTACTCCAAATACTGTAGAAGTATATGAACCTCAATCTTCTCTCAGAAGAGACTCCCTCAGCCACCATGGCAGGATTTTAAGCCTACGCTGCTCCTCTCTTTGGAATCCAAAGATCAGAAGCTTGCTGATTTCTTTGAACATTGATTCCCAATGAAGAAATTTTCACTGGCTTATCGCCACATTCCTTGCAAAACTATAAATTCACTAGCTATGACTGAGGAAGGAACTCAGTGGACAAAATCAATGTACTATACTGGAGTCTGAAGTCTGAGACTTCCTGTACATTAGCATCTGATCTAAGCAGTGTCAATGCTTTATTAGTGATAGCTAATATGATATAGAATTACAACTAGAAAGGGGATTAACCATGAGTTTTCAAACTCTGGGTCATGGCTTATAAGAGCAAGCTGCTAGCTGGCCATGAGATGCTTTGTTTATCTGCATCTCTGCGGGTACAAACGATTGCAACTCCCATTGGCCACAGATTGCCGTTCCTGGCCATGGGAGCTGTGGGAAGAGGTATCCTGGTTTGTACTGCTTCCTGTAGCTCCCATTTGAAGGGAAGGGCCATCTGCGGTCAACAGGAGCTGTGATTGCCCGTACCTGTGGAGGCGCATATAAACAAAGTGTCTTGCAGACAGCTAGAAGATTGTCCTGACAAGCCACAAACCAGAGTTTGAAAATCCTTGAACTATGGCACCTTGTTTTCCTTAGAGTAATATTACTTTCTGAGGTAAACTTTTAAAATAAGTGTTAGCACTTATTATTTTCCTTTAGGCATTGGTGGAAATTTACAATACCACAAATTGTACTAACACATAAAGTTTTGATGTTAAGATGGAGGATTCTTATGTGGAATGGCCATTGTGTCGAGTGGATGTTATCTCTTTGCTCTTTACATGACATTTATATAATAAGGAAGCATGATAGAGGCACAGTAGGATCCAAATAACTGCATTTGAACTACAAGTAATGTAGAAGACTCACACATGCTCATGTTGAGCTTTGGAAGGATTCTTTGAAACAAATGACAGTGAGGGCCACTAGAGGGCTCACAAACTACTTAAAGGAGTACAACCCAATTCCAACATGTTACAGTGGATTTGATGATTCTCTTCTGGACTGTGTTTATAATAGATTTCTAGAGTGCCAAGAGTTTGTTTCATGTGGGTTTTTTTTGCTGTGCAAATCAAAATAAAGAAAATAAAGAGAAGATCAATTGCAAATATACAGATAAGAATGACAATCCGCATTAAGAACAAAGATTGTTATGCAATCTTTCTAGAGCTGAAGAAATAATTTTCAGTTGTATTGTATTGGTCTCAGCTTGAGTGGTACAGTGAGAGGGGTACAAAAATTGGCACCTGGGATGTACATTTATATAAAACAAAGATTCAGATGGAAAATGGACAAAAATAGTTAAAACATTAGCCACATCCATTCTGATTTAATTAGCACTGTTGTCACACTCCCATCTCTGTATTCCCCCCACTTCTTTCTTTTTTTCTTTCTTTCTTATCTGAGGAAGTGAACTGTAGCTCACAGCACTTACGCTCTAGTATCCTTATAAATTTGTTAGTCTTTAAAGCGCCACTAGGCGCCTTGTTGTTTTAGTTAAAACACTCCATAGATAAGAAGAAAATATTCCATTAATCTCCAATAATCAGGCAAAACAAGGCACCAATCTGATTTTATCCTACTGCATCCCACTGTACTTGGATTTTTAGTCTGTTTCCCTTTTATTGCAAATATTTCTGTTTTTGTTGATTGGCATCTTTGCCCTAATGTTATTTAAATGATATATTTCCATATGTGAGTCATTATTAAAAGAACCTGTTACTTTAAATTAAAAGGTTTTTATTTTGCATTGTTTCATACTCTCATGAGATTATCAGGAGTACTGATTCCAACAAAAAATCCTCTTACAGTCAACAAAGCAACTTCAGTGCGTTTTAATGTGAATGAAAGGCACAGAAACTATTCCTTCACAATACACTCCCATGATAATCTGTTTTTCATAAGTATTCTGATGGAATAGTCCATAGAATGAAAAGAATAAAAAATGTATACTCAACTTAAAAGGAAAATAAGCACTGTAGCCAGACAAAAATAAAGTAAGAATCTGACACAAGAAATGAAAGGGAAAGAGAAAGAAAGGGAAAAATTCACTTCAGGTGTAAAGGGATGTAAGTCTCTTAAGTCAATGACGTTACACTTATTTATACCAGGGTTGAATTGGTCTTATAGGTTTTTAAAAAGGAAGCTTTTCGAAAGGACACAAATTCACTATTTCTGCCTTTCAAAAAAGTTATTAACATTAAATATTACCAAGGCTGAAGCATTTTATCCATCTGGTTGCTCTCTGGAGAGAGATTGCTTTCTGCTTGGACTGTCCTTCAAAGACCATAAGCAAACAGGGTGATATCCAGAAGGGTTTGTTCTTAGGGCATTTCTAAGTCATTAACCAGAGCTCTTTTCAAATCTAGCATGTTACAAGGCTTTGAGGAAAAGAACAGAAGAAAGCTGGTTAGCTAAGGTGAAGTTCAGGCTCCTCTACCTTAGACAGAAAGATGGGGATGCAAAAGATGGGGATGCATTATTTCCCTTTAAAAAGCCAAGAATTTGGGGCTCATCTACTGTTGTTGTGGCTCCACTCTCTGACTCTCCTTTTTTTTTTTTTTTTCATGGAGCAGAAATTGCTGCCATGCCGACCATATAACTGAAGGATCAAAAATCAAGGACAAACTGATGTTTAGGACCTTAACTTGTCACCCTTGCGATACAAGTGCTCAGGGGAACAAAACAGATGGGAAGGAGACATTAAGGGCTCATCTAGACTACATCCCTCTGTCGAAAGAGGGATGTAAATGAGCCCGATTGAAAGTGCAAATGAAGCATGGATTTAAATATCCCGTGCTTTATTTGCATATTCGTGTCCGATCGCTGTTTCGAAAAAGGGTATTTCGAAAGTGAAACCGCAGTCTAGATGCAGTTCTTTGAAAAACACCCCTTTTCTAAAGAACCCATACTACTCATTTTTTCAGGAGTACGGGTTCTTTCGAAAAAGGGTTTTTTTTTCTGAAAGAACTGCATCTAGACTGCAGTTTCACTTTCGAAATACCCTTTTTCAAAACAGTGATTGGACGTGAATATGCACATGAAGTGTGGAATATTTCATTCCGCACTTCATTCGCACGTTCGATCGGGCTCATTTACATCCCTCTTTCAACAGGGATGTAGTCTAGACGAGCCCTAGATGTACAGAAAAGTTGGTCCACAGAACGTCTCATCATTAGGATGTGGTCTATCTCAGGAAAATGTTTCAGAACCCCTGATTTAAAGTACTGACAAACTAGTCTATGAAAGAAGATTTTGTTCTAAGTGGTTCTTTGGATCTACCATAACTGGATGCTAAGAACCTGAACACAGTTAGTTAGTTAGTTATATAAAAACAAAAAGATGTTCTATAAATAAACTAATTACAGGGATTTCAGTGAAAGGTTTTCTCTCAGCCTTAGTCATCAATTGCAATTTGCTGATTTGCAATACAGTATAGCTATGTTACAGTTATCGCAATAAGGAATATAAGTATATGCCCAGTCACTGATTCATGGGATTCTTCTTTTATCAGAGCCACACTTCTTTGGAGTTTGAAATCTAGCATTGCTGCTGCAGTCAGAATTTCTGCTTAACAACTCTAGCTTTGAGTTTGTATTTCTTGAGTGTGCTGGTGTGATCTACCCTTCCAATTACTGGGTGTCCTCCTGTCTCCATTTTTCATTACTGCAAGTTTAAATCTACCAGAACATACTGCGTTCTTCAATCTCCTCATTATTACACATGCCAGCACAGCACTAACACCCTCAGACCAATATAACACACAAACAGACAATACTGTGCAGATACAATTCTTAAAGGAAAAGGAGCTAATAATACACATGGCTAGACTTGACTAAACTATTTGGCAGTTTGTTATTTTTGAGCTAGGAGATTTCAAATGGAATTATTGGTTAAATTTCAGGATTATTTGAATCTGGGGTATCTATTTGGAACAACAGGAAAAAAAATTAAAATAAAAATAAACCCCAAACTATTTTGAGTATCAGGCAATGGAAACAATTTCAAAACCCATAATTCATGGCATTGAGGGCCCAGTTATTAAGAAACGGTACATTGTTTACACTATGCATGACATTTCTTAACAGTTTAATCAAACACAAGCAAAACTTAACAAATTAATCACAACAAGTAAAGTTACAGAAATTATTTGTACTGCTTATGGGAATTACTATAATCAACTTATTAGGACTCACTGAAAAATAAAAATTGCCTGAACTTATTAAAAGTTAAAAGTTAACTAACTGATACTACTGATACTAACTGATACTACCCTTAATATATAATAAAAACTCTGACTAACTGGCAACGCAAACCTGAAGAGCACCATCCATGGTTTGTTGTTCCAGCAATATTTTCGACACAGCAACTCCAGTGTGGGCCAAAATGGTTCAAGCCAATGAAATGGAACAGAGAACTAGCTGCTCCAGTGATCTACCCAGTGAAGCCTATCAGATGGTGACAACCAGCCATAAGGGTAACTTATAATACAGATGGACAATACCGTGTAGTAACTAATTGCAAGAAACGTATACATGGGGGCCTTACTTGTAATGTCACTACTCCAAACTTACAGCACTTAAGCAGCACAGTGGAACACACTATTATATTGTCCATTCCAGTTTTTGGAATAAATTTGTTACCCTAAGGTAGCCATAGTATCAAGATGAGGTTGAAACTCATCTACCAGTTTTTAATGTTCATATTAATACACTTACTTTTAAATTGAAAAACGTCACTGTATTTAGCCCCCATCCCACACACATACATTACTCAAATATTAGTAATGATATATACTAGGCAAAGCAATCTTTGAATGGCTTTATCCATTATGGGAATCTTGAAATACTGATTTCCCAACTTGAATAGAAGTTGCATTTAATGCTTTGCTTGCTTTACAAGATGTATGAAGTTATATTGGCTAAATAGGACTATCCATTTGTTAGATAACCCTATTCTGTTTCATTTAAGTATCCCATATCGCCTTGCAGCAGCTGAAGCAAGCTTTGGCATAAACAGATAGGAAAATTGTCAAAATTAAGATACATTAATTCTACATCTTATTACAAGCTAGGGAAATACTTTCATGGATCAGTTCCTGGAATGCCAGTATATAAAACGAAGGTAAGGAAGGAACAGAACAAAAAACTTAGGAACTGGAATAAACTGAGGGGTTTGATTTGAGTGTAAAGAGATGTGTGATTTGCAAAATCATCATATACATGTAATAGCAGATGAAATGTAAAACTTTGGGAGCCTATCTTCTGCCACAGGTACACTGTTGCACAAGGTAGCTTCCCAGAGATTGGTATTGTACAGACACTTTTTCCTGTAATGTATTATTATTAGCTTATACCAATATAGCTGACTTACATGGGTTACCTGGTCTCCTGAATATACTTCATAATGAACCAGTGTGGTCAAGCAATTGACTAGTCCATTTATAAACAAAAGTAATATCTGAAACTGGAAACAGTCATATACTTGTAAAACTCTGGTGGTGGAGGCACAAGCTTTTTTTGTACCGAACACAAGATCTTGTCATGGGTACAGTCATTCCCACTGCAATTTTCATTGGAATGAGTGGCTGCAGATATGGCAGAACATGCTAACTTACTTATGTCATCACTGGAGGACCATTTCACTTAGGCCTACTTACCCAACCAAGCACTCATGCCCATGGGCAGGTTTCTAACTGAAAGGCGTCTTCGCAGCCACCCAGTCAGATTTATAAAAAAGAACTGTTTCCCCCTGCTATTGTAAACCTGCCTGTATGTCCCTGCTCAGAGACTGCCACGCATGGCTGTGATGCTTGTGCACAGCAGCACTTCCTGGGCCTGTCCACTGAGCTCCTCTGCTGGTGCCTGGCATTAGCTGGCCTTTAAAAGCAGTTGAGTGAGGCACTGTGCAGTGTCTCCTTTCTTAGGCTGCTTCTCACAGCCTCGGCCCCTCACCCATCTTTGAGCAGCGCAGCTCAAGAGAACAAAGATTAGGGTAACAGATAACTGGAATCAAGAAAGGTGATGAGGGAAAGGTAAGAGAAGAATGAAAGCTGGCATAAGTCCAGCGTAACCAGTCAATTATAACAAACTGACTGGATCTTACAATCTGAGTAGAGAAAATCACTAAGCATTAGCTTCCATCAAGCAGACAAATTTTCAAAAACAGTTACTACACATCCTCATTTTAGTGCTATTGTTCGTGTCAGGTGTGAAACGTGATTTTTATGCTGTCCTGAAATAATCAGGCCGAGCACTAATCCTCTTTGTTTTGTCTCAAATCGTTAGCTAAGAAATCTGGAGGAGGACTCATTTCTGGGGGAAAACACTTTATGCTACACACAATGAGTCTGATTCTGTACCCAGTATGTAAATGAGGAGTAACTCCACTGAAGCAAACAGAATTACACCAGTATAAATCTGAGATCAGAAGCAGGCCCATATATTAGTATGAAGCTACTTGTGCTTATAAACCAGGCATGTTGCAGCAGAGCATATTATAGGTAAGTTATTCAAGTGGGTGATGCACAGAAGTAATATCTCTGATTAGCTGTAAAGGAGGAAAACAGATGCAAAATGATATTTTGAAATGAAAACTACTTAACTAAAGTGCTTGAGACAGATCTTGAGTCCTCTGAGGGAAATCTCACGTACAGTTGAAATATGGAACACATGTAACCAAAATATGGCTGCTGGTCAGTACAGGCAGTACTGAGGGATAATGATCCCAAGCCAACATGCCAGTATGGAATATTTTTAAATTAAGTGCCAGACTGTTACCAGCCCCTGACCAGCATATGCCTGTCCTCCCACTTGTGATCACCAAGCATATGCTAGTGTTGTCTGTAATCTTTGTACTCCTGTGGGCAGAATGACTGCTTGATAGCTTTGCTAACCACCTCATAGGTGACTGGGCTGGCTGCTTTTCCATAGGAGGACTGGGACCACATCCTCACCTAGAAAAAAAATCGCTATAGTGCCACTGAAATCAACAGAGCTTTTCTGAGTTACATCAGCTAAGGAATGGGGCTAATGTGCCCACGAAAGGATAACACAAGGGTTGTGCTACCAGAGCTCCCACAAGGGCAGAGAACATTTGTAGTGTTCCCAGTGAAGAGATATGTTTTCAAAGCACAGCTGACTCTAACTTCAATTGTTTCTATTGTGCTTTCCTATTACAATCAGGGCCCCAAATAGTTTGCAGAGTTTGCAAACAACAGGGAATGCCATGGGAAATTGGATGCAGAAAGATGGCAGTGCAGTTATCAGCACCTTCTTCTTCTAAGGTGACTGCAAATCAGGCTGCATAGTGAATTTTGTACTGTGATTATTCTCGTCTGTTTTCCTTATATATCTCTGCGATTACACCAAAACCTCTTGACTGGAAGCCAGTGACAATTCACCAGCTTACATCCTGTCAGCTGGTTTAAATTAAATTGACCAGGATAAGAGTAAATTCATTGGGTGGCTTATATCAAAACACCAAAACAACTTCTAGTTTCTGCCATTCCAAAATAGTTTGTCCATTTTTCAGGAATTCCAAGGTTATTCTAACCTGCTGTGTGTTTAAATAAACATCAAACACAAAAGAAAGCATGCGCAATCAATTGTGAGCTTACCTCCACATAGAGGATAGGGAAAATACCAATTTTATCTCCCAGCATTCCTTCTGCCCAGTTATCATCTACTCGCCTGATAACAGTCAAAATTTCATCCTAAAATCAGAGAGTGAAAACCACACACAATAACAGTTAGATTTTATATGGAAAGAGCAAAATGCTTTATGATAACCCCAAATTCATTATCTAATTAAAACAAACTTTCTCCAGTCTGCATGCTGTACAGTGATTGGCATGAAAAAGTTAGCATTTGCCAAAGACATTATTACTATCTATATTACAGTAGCAACTAGAAGCCCCAATTAAGATCTCTGTGGTAGGCACTGTGCAAACACAAAGGGTCAGTCCTGGGGGAATTCTGCAATTTTACTAAGGCTTCAAATGCAGCAACTGCAGAATTCCCCCAGGACTAAAGGGTGTCTATGCAATTGGAGATGAACGTGTAAATCCACCTCACAGAGACATAACTGTGCCAGCTCTGAGCAAACTAATTCACTTGTAATGGAGTGTAGCAATAACAATGCAAGCAATGGGTGCATACTTGGCTGGGTATGTACTAGGAGCAGCTCACATCACCCTAGTTACACTCCAGTTTTGTGCGTGTTAGCTCAGAGCTAGCACAGGTATGTTTCCTCAAGCTGGGATTTACATCTCCAGCTTCAACTGCAGACAAACTGGCAGTGACAGGCAGTCCTTGTTCCCCAGAGCTTGCAGTCTAACTAGACAAGACAGACAAAAGGGTCACAGAACCACAGACATATTAAGTAGCCATGTAGTAAGCTGGCAGCAGAACAAGGACTAGAACCCAAGTTTCCTGACTCTCAGTCCAATGTTGTGCTCCCTGAATCACACTGCTCTCTTGTAGGAATAAAAACCAGTTTTACCCCGCACTTTGAACACGAAATAGCTGCAGTAACTCTTTGCCAATGGCAATTCACTTTTTAACAGAGACCACTATGTGTTATTGCCGCTGTGTTTCATTGCCAAATAGGGTTGACAGGTGTCCGGTTTTCACCCGGACAGTCCGGTAATTGCATCTTCTGTCCGGTTAAAAAAAAACAGAAAATACCGGACATGCAAAATGTCCAGTATTTTCTGTTTTTCTTGGATGGAAGGCCGGCGAGGACATTTTTCCCCTGCTGCGTCTGGAGGGGTGTGTGTGCGTCCCTGGGGCCACTTAAAAAACTTCCCCCAGCCTCCCCTGCAGCACGGCCAGATACTTCCGGTTCCTCTCCTGCACGTGGGAGCAGTGCGCACAGGAAATCTGGCGTGAGGGAGAAGCTCCACGTGCTGGAGCCCTGCGGCATTTCAGCAAGGCGGCAGTGAAAAAGAGGCTGCAGCTCCTTCTAGGGTTACCAGGTAGGTTTAGAAAAAATACCGGACACACTTGATGGGGGGGAGGGGGACTGGCCAGGAGGGGGGCGGGGCTGGCCGGGAGGGGGAGGGGCGCGGGCAGCGCGGCTGGCTGTGGGAGATGGGGGAGGGGGAGGGGGCAGCACGGCTGGCCCGAAGAGATGGGGGGATCAGGGGCAGCGTGGCTGGCTGGGGGAGATGGGAGGGCAGGGCTGGTGGGCGGGAGGTCGGGGCAGCGCGGCTGGCCAGGGGAGATCAGGAGGAGAAGAACCGGCCGGCAGGAAGCAGGGGTGGCCGGGAGGGGGTCAGGGGCAGCGGAGCTGGTCGGGAAGGGGCGGGGGAAGGGGGGGGCGGGACTGACCTGGGCATGTGCAGATCCCGGGGTGCTGTCAGTCTCATGCACGGTCTGGAGAAGCGCGAGTGAGTCCAGATGTGGCTCCACCACGCACTCAGGAGCAGGGACAGGGCTTCTCCTCCTCCCCAAGGCATCAGACGCAGCCAGGGCTCCCAGTGCCGATCGCGCCCCGCCTCCCAGCCACTCCCGCAGCCTCCCCCAGGTTTCCATCTGACGCCCAGACAGAAATCCAGGAAATACCAGACATTACACATGTCCGATATTTTCTGGATTTTTTTACCAGACAGAGGGCCCAAAAACCGGACTGTCCAGTAGAATACTGGACATCTGGCAACCCTAGCTCCTTCCCAGGCTCAGGCAGCTGCAGAGGCTGCCAGCAAAACTCTGTTTGCTGTGAGCAGCTGTGTGGGATGAGAGGAGAGGAGAGGGAGGGAGGGGATCCATTCCCAGAGTGGGAGGGAGGGAAGCACCTGAGCCCTTCCCTGCATGGGGCACCTTTTGGAAGGAAGGGGAAGCCACAGCAGGGCCAGCTTCTCCCCTTCCTCCCACCACCTTCCCTGAACAGGCTGGCTAGCCTCTGGCAGACTGGAGCCTTAACAGTTAAGGAGGCATGGAGGGAAGGGGAGGGGGCATACCTTGCAGGAATGGGAAGGAAGAGAATCACCCCCAGCCCCTTCCCAGCATGGGGTGCATATAGGGAGGAAGGGGTGGCCACATCTGAGCAAGCCCCAGAACTCCTTCCATGCAATAGGCTGGCTGCAGCAAGGAGCAGTGTCTTGTAGCCCTACACTGGCGGCAATGACTCCTTAACAGGGACCTGAAGGAAAGGGGGGTGGGAGGGAGGAATCCCTTGCAAGAGGGGGAGGGAAGGGAAGCCCCCCACACTTCTTCCCTGCATGGAGTTAGGGTTTCCAGGTATGCGGTTTTCACCTGGACAGTCCGGCAATTGCGTCTTCTGTTTGGTTAAAAAAAAAACCAAAACAGAAAATACCGGTATTTTCTGTTTTTGTCGGACAGAAGGCCAGTGGGGACATTTTTCCCCTGCTGTGTCTGGCAGGTCCTTTTTTTTTTTTTTTAACTCAACCAATTTTCCCCCACCATGTGTGGGATTTTTTCTGAAAGTATTTGGCAACCCTATTGCTAAATGCTCATACTGGCCTCAGTCTTCGTAAGTGGCCATTCTGCGGAGCAAACTCAGCTGGTCCAGGATGGAGGGTGTGCCCGAAGCCTTATTTACACACACATCCCCCTTCTCGGACCAGCTGTTCACCACACTGATCCACAAAATGTATTAAAACAGTCTACACATTGTTCCCCCAAACCCTTCATCCCCAAGGGGCCAGTGTAGCAACTGAGAGCCAACAGTCCTGATCACACTTCCCATTTCAGCTGCAAGGACGGGAACAGCAAAGGAGCCAGTACGCTGGCTTGATGCCGCTGGAGAATCCCCCTAAACCAGTTTTCGGGTCCCATCGCGTGTGTTCCATTTCAAAATAAGAATCAGTTTTCAAAACAGAAATTATAATTTCCAACATAGCAAAGGATATGTAAGTCACAGTTCAGCTGGACACATTATATAATACATTGTTATATGTTAATTGAAATGACAATATGCAAATAAAAGCAAAGAACAATCAAAGGTGCTGATAGGATAGATTGCACTAGTAGCAACTACGGCTGGCAGGCTACATGTGACTCATTGGGGTCTCAAGACATTTTGCTAACTGCTACCCGCACGCAGGGTTGCTACTTTCTGTTAGTTTCCATCTGCATGTTTTTTTTTTCTAAGGTACCTGCCTCCGGAGCCAGAGGTCGAGGGTTTAATCCCCACCCCCGGGGACAGCCACCACGAACTAGGTGATGAATGGACCCGGCACCCTGGGGACATAGGAAGGATAAGGGGGGCCCAGAATGTAGGGAGGTTGGGGGGCTCCTCCAGTGGCCCTTGTAAAGCAAGGGTATGTGAAGTGAGATGAGTGCTGACGGCACACAATATTAATGGTAAGAGCTATGCACTCCCTCTGCATCCAGTCAAAATGCTGCAACGGTTGAATGGGCACACCCTGCAAACTGTAGGTACTCAAGTGCAGTGAGCAAAACTACCCTGTCCTTGGAGACCGTCTTGGTTACAACAATCTTGTGGTCTGCTGAGATGAAGGAGGGCCCAATACCATATGAGGAGATGCACTTTTTGTCAGTGGTAACTTAGTTTTACTTATTTATGTATAAAATACTAGTATCAATGTACTGCTGTACGGTATATTTTGTAAACATAATGAAATCTTACTATCATGAGATTCCATTTCAGTGCAGCTCTATTAAATCTTGGCTGAGGGATGTGGAAAGGACAACAGCTCTTTGTACTTATTATACAGCATGAGGTTTAGAAAACTGTTGATTATCAAGTTTTTCTTCTATTCAACATTTCCAGGTGCAGACAAAAATCTAAAACATGTCAATGATAAGAAAAGCTCTTACCACTTAAATAGAACTCTGAGCTATCTCAGTTTGAACAATTGAATTCACTGAGGGTTCCTCTACACTGCATGCTTATTTCAAAATAAGCTACTCTAGAAGAAATACTCTGAATTAGCTTATTTCAAAATAGTACGTCTACATTACAGGGAAGTCTCAAAATTAGTCCGAGGCAGGCTTCCCTGATGTGGATGTGCTACCTCGATTTAGAGCCCCAGAAGGCATGGGAGACAAATTAGTTTGAATGGCCCTGGGGAGGAGCTATTTTGAAATAATAGCAGTGGAGCGTCCACACTACTACTATTCCGAAATAGCTATTTCAGATAGGCATTGTTCCTCGTGGAATGAGGTTTACAGAAATAGGAATAAACCGTCTGTTATTTCGAATTTGTTTTGAAATAACAGAATTGCTGTGTAGATGCACCCTGACTGAATTACATTACAATGATCATTTCGTGGTGATGGGTTCACTATAACAACATGAGATTTGAGCTATCACTAAGGGGTTCCCCAGAAAGGCATGTGGCAGTGATCCTAAAGTAAAATGCCATGAGGCCATTAAATGTGTTCTGTGACAGGCAATTAAGGAACAGAGAGGATTGGTTTGGAAGACTTCTGAAAGTGAAGTTCACCATCTGATCATTCACTTATTGCATCAAACCTTTCTCTTCCATCCCTGTGAAGAAACTCAGTGATTTCCTCTCTTGCTACTCATGGACTTTCTCTGAACAGAGTTATGGCATTTCTTGCACTACCTTTGTTTATGGAAATAAATAAACTTTTCCATTTATTAATGTTTTGGGTATGGATGGATGCAGCTGTCCAGCAATGTTGCATTTATCTGTATAGGGGATACAGTTCTCTTGGTCAACAAATTTATAAGTGAATAGCTACACTGATCGAGAGTGCGAAAATACCTCCTAGGTTAGGAAGCTTTGGCAATTGCTTTTGACCGAATATTATGATGTTTCACATCCCAAAGGCTGCAAACTAACTCAAATAAGTTAAACAATTCCCGTGAGTTGTTCACCTCACAAACCTTAAGCTGAAAGTTAGTGAAAACAGTCAGAGATTGTGTGCGTCAGCTGTTTGTTACAGCCATAGGGATGGAGGAGGAAGCATTTGTGCTTCTGATGTTCCAGAAAAATAGATACTATTAAATTCCAAAGCCTTTTTCTGAAATGACCATTTCTGATTTTTGTGGAGAATTGCCAATATTATGTCTCTGCAAAAAGGAAAGTTTAATTTCTATGTAAATCTTACAAAACCAGAACACTGTGTGTGTGGAATTGTGAAGGGTGTACTCTCCACGCTGACCCTGCAAAAGCAGGATTGGGCTAATGGGGCCCAATCAGCCAAACAGGCTGCACTCTGGGAGGATAAAGCCTGGGAAGAAAGTCTTAATTGGGGTAAACTCATCTATGTGGGGACAACCAGGGCTTATAAAGAAAGGAAACTGGAAGCTGAGGAGACAGCACGGAGGAAACCTGTTTGGGGATAGTGAACAGGAAATCACTATGGGAGGGATAGTCAGGGCAGTAGGTGTGAGGACTGTCTAACACCACTTTGGGTGTGTCTACACAGCACCGTAACTTGAAATAAGATACACAATTTATAGAGCTCAAATTGCGTATCTTATTTCGATGCTATTTCAAAATAGCTTATTTCATCATTTGTCGCTGTCTACACAGTGCCAAATTTAGAAATAAAGTGCTATTCCAAAACATCCCTTACGTCTCATAGAAAGAGGTTTACAGGGAAGTTGGAATAATGAGCCCGAAATAACGGGCTTGCTGTGAAGACATGGGATAGCTATTTCAGGATACTCTGGTATCCCAAAATAGCACTGCAACGTAGATGTACCCAAAGTGCCTTGGCTGGAGGGTCAAGTCACAAAGAGGACGTTGTGGTTCCTGGAGCGAGATAGGGGTTGCAGGCTGAGAGAATGGTAGAGTGTAATTACTGGAAGAAGCGTAGACCTGGCACGCTGTTCCTCAGATGACCAGGAGAAGGCAGCACTTCAGCAGCGAGTAGAGCACCCCATCTCAGAATCTATAGCTCAGGAGGGTAAAATCAGGCATCTAAAAGAACAGGTTGTTTCAAGAGCCTGCCATAAATTCTCATATTTTGAATTAAATTTGGTTGACTTTTGATCAAACCTATTGTGATGATTTTATATTTCCAAGGTCATCTGTGTACCTTTATGCCAAATTTTCAAAGACTGACGAATTCCTGAATTGGGTTAGAACTGCAGCTGCCCAATCTGTGTGGGTATGTCTACACTACAGCACTAATTCGAACTAACTTAATTTGAATTAGTTAATTCGAACGAAGCTAATTCGAACTAGTGCATCTAGACCTAAAAACTAATTTGAATTAGCGTTTTGCTAATTCGAACTAGCATGTCCACATTGAGTGGACCCTGAACCGAAGTTAAGGCTGGCCGGAACCAGGACTTAGAGTGTGGAGCTGCTGCCTCAGGCTAGCCGAGGGCTGTGCTTAAAGGGACCTGAGCCCCCACCCCGAACAGACAGTTTTCAGGGTTCCCCGCTTGCTTGTCTACCTCGATGAGGGGCAGCAAAGCAGTCCTGTCTTGGAGTGCCCTGAGTGCCCACACTCGGCATACCACAGCACTTGGCCATCAGCCCGGCTGCACTTGCCGCAGGCTGCCATCCGGGGGTGTCAATCGGGGGGCTGTCAGGATCCAGGAGGCCCTGAAGGAGAGCTTCCACCCTGAGGAGCCCGCAGAGCCACCCCAGTCCTCCCCATCAGGGGCTCGTGCCCCATTCCTCCCTCACCTCCTTCCACTTACCCCTCCCTAGCCCCCCTTCCTGATGTAAAAAATAAAGGACACGTGTTCAAAAATAGAAACTCTTTATTTAACAAAACTGGGGGTGGGAGGATTAACCTCTGGGGAGACTGGGAAAAGGAGGTGGGAGAGGGGAAGAGAGAGGGTGGGAGAGGGGAGGTGGAAACCTGGGAGGAGGGAGCTGGAAGGGGGAAGCCAGGGGAAGAAGGAGGAGGGGAAGTATAAAACTATGGTACGCCATATCTTCAGTATTGTGTAGAGATGTGGTCTCCTCACCTCAAAAAAGATATTTTGGCCTTGGAAAGGGTTCAGAAAAGGGCAACTACAATGATTAGGGGTTTGGAACAGGTCCCATATGAAGAGAGGCTAAAGAGACTGGGACTTTTCAGCTTAGAAAAGAGGAGACTGAGGGGGGATATGATAGAGGTATATAAAATCATGAGTGGTGTGGAGAGGGTGCATAAAGAAAAGTTCTTCATTAGTTCCCATAATATAAGGACTAGAGGACACCAAATGAAATGAATGGGTAGCAGGCTTCAAACTAATAAAAAAAGAAAGTTCTTCTTCACACAGCGTGTAGTCAGCCTGTGGAATTCCTTGCCACAGGAGGCTGTGAAGGCTAGAACTATAACAGAGTTTTTAAAGAGAAGCTAGATAAATTCATGGAGGTTGGGTCCATGGAGTGCTATTAGCCAGGGGGTAGGAATGGTGTCCCTGGCCTCTGTTTGTGGAAGACTGGAGATGGATGGCACGAGACAAATGGCTTGGTCATTGTCTTCGGTCCATCCCCTCCGGGGTACCTGGTGTTGGCCGCTGTCAGCAGACAGGCTACTGGGCTAGATGGACCTTTGGTCTCACCCAGTACGGCCGTTCTTATGTTCTTATGTTCTAAGCTCAGGGCTCAGGGTCGGGGGTCTCACTGGACCAACTTGATTTTCATGCAAACCTGCTCCTGGGTTTGCATGTGGCCTTTGGTGGCCAGGCTGGCAGCTATCCTGCCCTAGATGGCCTCATTCCCGTGCCTAGTGCGGAGGTCGTGGACGTTGGAGGTCTCCCCCCAAACCTCGATGAAGTCCACGATCTCCACACTAGACCAGGCGGGCGCCCGCCTCTTGCGGCCCCGGGCAGGCTCCTGGGAGCCGCCAGCCTGGTCCTGGGAAGAGGCGGAGGGCTGGGTGGCAGCGGGTGGCTGGCTCATGCCGTGCCAGGTGCAGGGTCTGCTGGCTGGGTGCTGGCAGGCTTGCACCTGGCACGGACACTGTAGCCAGACCGTGCCCCTTTAAGGGCTCCGGGGCCGGGAGGGGGGCAGAAGAGTTTCCCTGGCTTGGCCCAGAGTGGCCACCAGGGCAAGCTGGGAAGAGCTAGCCTCCAACTAGTTCGAATTAAGTGGCTACACAGCCCTTAATTCGAACTACTTAATTCGAACTAGGCGTTAGTCCTCGCAGAATGAGGTTTACCTAGTTCGAATTAAGCGCTCCGCTAGTTCGAATTAAGTTCGAACTAGTGGTTTGCATGTGTAGCGCCTATGAAAGTTAATTTGAACTAACAGCTGTTAGTTCGAATTAACTTTGTAGTGTAGACATACCCTGTGTGTCTGAGCAAATCACATATTTACACGTTGGGTTCCATGGGCCTTCATAATGCTCATTTTTGTAGGAAAGCAAGGTGCAATCTTTGAAAATCAGCTAGTATTTCCTTGAGCATGCTATTGAGAAATTCCATGGATCACAACAAAGCCTAAAGTGTCAGTTAAATGTCTTTATTTACAGAAAAATGTCATGGCATTTGACAGCTAGCAGCATTCTTATGTTTTGAACAAGCAAACATTTCAATGTCTAATATTTGCTGCCTTAAATTAGTTGTATTGCAGTGCTACCTATTGACACTAGAAAGGTTCCCAACAAGACTATGAACAGCAAAACTCTACAGTTCTCTTATGAGACCCATTCAATCTTCTGTACTCTACTATTATACATACCCTAAATTGATTTCTAGGCAGCACAAATGAATACACATCTAAAAATTGTTATTTCAAAAGCTGACTGAATCTACTGTAATTTCCACAGTGACATTGGATGGCCTTTCTTTCCTTTTCCTTTTTTTTTGTTTCTTGTCAGCTAAAAGCGTTAGTGTTAGTCATTACCTGACAGCCTCATGAACAGTACTGTAAGATGGGCAATCCCATTTTATAAACTTTGGCAGAATGGAAATCAAATATAAATAATTTTAAATCAATTTGTCTTACTGAAAAATCAACCCTTTTGTGAGAATATAACACAAAATTGTGTCTCCAATGACAATCAAATTCATGGTATGATATTTAATAGAGTAATTTGCCGCTGTTAATGCACCAGTACAAAGCAGACTCATTTGCTGTTCCATGGAGATAACTCTATTGGTGTTAGATAACTGGACAGATTTCAGTGATGACAGAATGGCACAAGAAACTACTCTGCCTTGCCTGCCATCTATACTTGCCAGCTGGCAAGGAAGCCCTCACAGCAGCATACTACTACAGTGACAGCATGACAGCAAAGGAAACACCCCCTAAATTGAAATGTTAAGAGGCTGGAATGTCACTCGGTAGTAAGGAATTGGTACTGAAAGTGATAGCTCTTGGTAAAGTTGGCACAAAAATTGTTAATTACTGCTGAGGGCTTAGAGGAAAGAAATAATGAAAATGACCACTGTGATTTAAAAAACCCGCTACAATAGACTACAGGAAATGGGTTTTATCTTTATGGTTTTAAAATACATTTGCTCCTGGGGCACTTCTTTAAAGTGGCATGGGGACATACATGTTAACGCAGGAATGACATTTTGGACTAAATTCTAATCTCAGGGTAAATCTGAAGAAACTGTCCTAAAGCAAGTGGATGACTCCAGGTTTAACTATTGTAATTGAGATCGGAATCTGGTTTCTTGCTGGATTTCTTGCGTGTAGCCAGGTCCAGATTAAGGGGGGGCTAGCCGGGCAGCTGCCTGGGGCGCCAACCGATGGGGGGCACCTGATGGCAGGTGTAAGGGGCGCCACGCGCCCAGCCACACAGTACCCCTTAGAGCTGCAATCAGGCGCCCGGGGCCGCACGGTGCCCCTTACAGCTGCCATCAGGTGCCCAGGGCCGGGGGCCGCATAGCGCCCCTTAGAGCTGCCATCAGGCGCCGCGCGTCCGATTGCAGCTGTAAGGTGCGCAGTGCGCAGGAGGGCGGGGCCGCACATGTGCTGTGTGCCCAGGGGCAGAGCCACGCATGCGCCACGTGCCCACTGCCCAGGGCACAGGAATGGCTCGAGCCAGCCCTGCGTGTAGCACAGAGACTAGTACTGATGTGTGACAGTGTGTTTGTATGGGGGAGGGGAAGTAGGTCAAATAAAAACAGCACCAGACTAGATCCTGAGATACCGTGCAAGATGCAAATAAATGTGGTGCAATTCGCTGGGCTAAATTTTGATTCACTTTCACTGGTGCAAGTACGCTGCAACTCTTTTGAACTCAGAGGAGTGAAACTGATGTAAAACGAGTATGAGATTGGCACCAGGCCAATATAAAGACCTACCCAACTGCTAATACATAAATTGCTAAGAGAACCCTCCCCGAAGCATCACAATGACAACAGGCAGTGCACCAGAGGCACAGCCGGTTAGGCGGGTCCAGCGTGTTCCTTTCTCTATGGTCAGTTAACTTTGCTGATCCCTGCAGAAAACAACTGATTTTGTTTGGCCACAATGAAGCGAGACCAATGGAGAAGGATGGGTGCATCATCTCTTCCTGCCTTTTACACCCTTGCCATGGCAGGTGTAATTTGTTCCAGGCATAAAATAATATTAAAATTGATTTATTTGTATCCTTTTAATGTCAAGAGAGGTTCCAGGGTAAATCACAGTACCTTCTCTAACAGTGGGTTCTGACAAAGATCAGAGAGAAGAATAGGGATGTAAAAGTCCATTTAATTGGTTAGCCGGTTAAACTAAAGCCCCAGCCCAGACTCCCGGAACAAACCCCATCCGCAGCAGGCCCCATGGGGCTGAAGAAGCTCTCCAGCTCCCACTGGTTAAACGAACTGGTAAGCATCGCCCGTCAGCTTACTGGTTAACTGGCTAACCTTTCACATCCCTAAGAGGGACATACATTCATTTCATTGTATATAATTCTGGAGTAGGAGAAGGGCGCAGGCACTATACATTTGGGAGGGGGCAGTGAGAAGGAAACCAAATACTCGTACCTTGTTCTTCTCAGTGATACCCATAGACTTTCTTGTCACCATGGCTTAAGATGCTGACCACGGGTGGAATGTGAACTGCTTGTTCAGGGTGGCTAGCTCTCAGCCTTGCCCCCCTCCTGCAGTGTTTCCCCCCCCCCACTGGAGCCCAGTGCCCTCTCACTGCAGCCTCTGGACGCCTGCCCCAGACTGCTCCACCATCCCCAGCCCCAGGCAGATGGCGTGGTCTCTGCACCAGCCTGGGCCTTGGCACAGGATAAGAGCACAGGGTAAGAGCCACAAAGCAGGAAGGGGGCAAAGTGTGGGCAGGGCCACACCTGGCTGTTTGGGGAGGCTCAGCCTCTCCCGGCCTATGATACCCACTGCCCACAATACTGGCAGTGTCATGAAGTCCAATGAAAAAATAATGAAGTACAGCAGTATGAAAAAGACCTGTATTTGGTTTGCCTATAGGATTGTCTACAGTACAGTTTGAAATTCTCCAGATGGGGACTCTCTGGTTCAGTGCAGTGTTATTAAAAGTACTGCAAACCTTTGAAAAGAAGCCTCTTAAAACTCCATCTTAAATGAAAAGATGTTCTAAGTTATCAGCTGCAGATTCCCAGCAGCAGCTAAACAAACACATCTTAAATTACACCAGTAGTAAGTAAGGAGATGAAAAACAGCTTTTTACTTTACCTTGGTGAAGGTCAAACAGTCCTTGTCTTGGTCTTTATCCTTTATTTCAAAGTCATAAAGTGCTTTGCCCTGAGGCGGAGCTTGTGGAAGGGGCTTGATACACTGGATGTAGCTGGCTGGAAAGAAACCATGGTTTCCGTTGAGCTCTCCATGATACCAATTTTCATCTACCTTTCGTCGTAGTATGATAATGTCCCCTTTGTTAAACTTGAGGTCACCAGGTTCTTTTCCCTCATAGGTGTAGAGAGCTTTACCATAGGGCAGTTGAGAAATACTCTAAAAACACAAGACAATAATTGTAAGTAAACTCATAACATGCACCAGCTCTTTCTTTGAATTCTCCAGCTACTAGTACCTAAGGCCACGTCTTCATTAAGGGGAAGATCAATGTTGCCGTGATCGATCTTCCAGAGATCAATTTAGTGGGTCTAGTAAAGACCTGAGGGCGCCCCTGTCAGCAGCCTGTACTCCTGCTCCTGCGATGTAATGGAAACCAATGGGAGCATTTGCTCCTGTTGGCCTCTCACTGTGGGGACGGTGGGGAAATTCAAATCAATGAACTGATGTTGATTCCAGTTGCATATTTTAATTCAACCTTCCCCTTTAGTGTAGACCTGGCCTAAATGATGATCAGGGACTGATCTACCATCATGATTCAAATTCATTGCAATAAAACAGCATAATCTAAATTTTATGCAAAAAAAATCAACATTAGTATAACATTAAATACCAAGAAATGACACAGTTAGGGTGAAAGAGCTCTAAAACACTGATGCATTGTACTTAGGCTTCAAAATACTATTTAATTATATGAATGATACTGTGTTTGCTAATTCATACAATATATAATACCTAAACTAGAATTTCTTACAAAATATACATGCAATAAGATACAATACTGTACATACAGTCTTCAGTCTTGGTTTGATTTTTAAGTCACAATGACATCTACAAAACAAATTAAGTTTGAAGGAAATTGGTTCATTACATTAAGAGTTCTGAATTTAAAGATATTAAGTTGAAACTTTTTGACTTCATTTGTTAGAAAAAGTCCAACTGAATTGTAATAGCTTTTGTGTTTTATAAACAAAACCTCTTAATCCTTTCAAACTACCCATATTGCATGGTATTTACTAAGGACTACTGTATGTACATACATAAACTGATATGTAACCCTCACTATAACTTACTGTACTATAACATCTTTCAGTTTGTTTCCCAAAATACTGAAGAGATCTTATAAAAATGAGGAGTCCTGTGCAATGTTCCCTCTAATTTTTTCTATGGAATAAATTTTGTTAGGTGCACTGAGGAATGTGCAGATGTGCACCACCAGTAGAAACAGATGATGTCAGCTGTGGGCACTGTGGGCTCACAGCTGGGCAGCACTTGAATCTCTCTGGGTGACCACCCAAGCGCTCAGCTTACCGGGAACACTGGTCCTGCAGCACCTTAAAGATTAACAGATTTATTTGGGCATTAGCTTTCAGGGGTCAAAACCACTTTGTCAGATGCACAGACAAAGTGATCTTAAGAGATCTAGTGGCTCAGAGTTGCCACTCTCTTTTTTAGCTAGCTAGATAGACAGGGAGATAGGCAACTCCAATTATATATAATAGAAATGGTGTAAGGAGCAGAGAACTCTGCTAGGGCCTACTCCTGCACCTACTGAAACCAATGGCAAAATTCCTATAGACTTAAATAGAATCGGAATTAAGCCTGCAATGAAGGTACCTGCTTAATCATTACCTTGACCTGCTGTTGATGATTTCAGAAATGGTAAGTGAACAGACAAGAACAGAACAGAGGGAAGTTCTGCAAATAATTTAAGCAGAGTGACCTGGCTCCCAATTTCCTTTTTGGCCAAATCATGTCTAGTCTTTTTGTGAGTTCCTGGAGCAGAGGAAGCCTTTACCCTGGGACCCTTTGAGGGTAACAAATACCCTACAGTGGGCGTGGCAATGTAGCCCACTGCTCTTCCCACTGCCAGCATAGCTAACAAGCTGTGCAAGAAACAAAATGTGTCACCATCCTAATGGGTGCCTTCCTCTGCATGCTTCCCAGCCCCATGAGGCATCATGCAAATCCTTCCCACAGCTTCTGCAGGGTTGATGGAGAATTCCCTTTCCTGGCATCAATGCAGGGCAATACCCATCAAGAATGACTTGGCCCTTTCTCCCTCAATATTACGGTAGCTATTATTTTATTTAGCTCTTATAGAGACATGCAACATCCTGTCCATAGAGTTGAGAGAGGAAAGCTGAAAACGCTCCATGGATTTTTATAACATAAGTTTTGTAGGCGATTTCTTTATAAATGTTATACAATTTTGTATTGTTTGTGTATGCGCTGATGTTGTTTTTTATCTTCTGTTTACAGTGGCTGTCAGCTAGGAGAGGAGACTAGTGGGAAGGGTATAAAAACAAGATGTTTAAAAAACCTGGGATGTTTTACAAGATGTTTATGCTTGTTTGATTTCTGAGTGGTGTTTTTTCTGTATAAAGGATTAGTGGTTTATAGGAACAAGATCTGCAGTTACACTAGCTGGGGTAAAATTCATATTAATTCTGACGTTTGCAGTGTGAGGGGGTGGAACGGTCAAGAAGATATTTCTCCCCAAGTGACAATACAGGAAAAATAGATGTGCCACAGAGCTTTTATGCCTTCCTCCGAAGCACCTGGCACAGCCCATTTTTAGACACAGGATACTGGATTGGATGCACTATTGGTCTGTTTTGATATGGCAGTTCCTATGTTCTTATGACCAAATCTCAGTGTGGGCTGAGCAAGAACATCTGTCTGTAATTTATGCTACACCGTACCTCGGTATATAATGTGTAGATCCTGGGCACAGTAGGAAAGGATTTTTCATGACCATTAATTACATCACACTCACCTCAAAAGTCAGATCCTATGTTCATCTCTGTACACAGATGTTAACATCTTTATTTTATCTGGAAAGGGATGAGGCACGTAGGTGCTGAGTTGATTTTGTAAGTGTCAGTAATGGACTCTGCTGTCTGAATTATAGTGATGGAGCCTATCACACATACCGCAGCATTATCAGTGTTGTCTGGATAGGGATTTAATTTCACTGCCTCACAACACAATCTATCAAGTTTATTGATGACAATTTGTCCCACTTTTTTGGTTCTATGTGACAACTCCCTAACTGCTGCCAGAGACCAACAGTATGGAAGAAAGTTCTCAAACATAATGAAAAAGCATAATATCACAACAGAAAAGTGAATGGCCACATAACATGTCAACCTCCCAAGAACTGCTTATTCTATGGCATCATCCCATGGTGAGTTAGTCAGACTGTTCCTGATATACTTATCTCTGCTGCTATAGTGATGCCCAGGAATGCTGAGGCACTGTCTATCTAAGCATATAAAAGATTAAAGAACTTGTTGGTGTTATAAACAGAGGCACTGCACATATCGTGTCACCTATTTCATTCTAGAAAAACAATCCCATATTTAACTGGAGGGAAGGTTAGAGACTCTAATAGTAACACTGAGACAGGAGAGAAAGTGAGATTTATGACTCTAGTACTCTGCCTATGGAAGACAGTTTCTAAAATATAAAATAAAACCCCTTGCCAAGTATTCACTACACACAAACCATTACTGATCCAATTAGAGCATGGCACACCACACATACCATAACAGATTCTTTACTTAAAGAATGGCTCTGCTCAGAAAAGTGACTCCGTGAAGATCAGATTCCTAAGTTCTCTGACCATTTTAGATGTACAGCGCCCACAGAGTTAAGGGAAAAGAAACTGGATTGTATTCTGGCTCAGGAATCATTGGAAGAATTGTTTATTAAGTTCCATTTGTTGTATCTTAATTATGAATGATTAAAGCTGGTCAGAATTTTTTTATTCCACTGAAAATTTCAACTTTTCAGTACTGCATACATGAGGCATGTTAACTACAAATCCCATTAGGCAATGTAGAATCGTTTCCAAAACCATATATTTAAGTTTTCATCTGAATTTTTTGTTTTGTTTTGAGCTGCATTTTTTATATTTTTAATGAAAAAATCAACAATTTCAGTGGAAAGCACTGAATTTCAGTGGAAAGCAAATTTTTGATGAAAATTTGTTCAGTCAAAAGCCCAATTTTCCATAGAAAAACAGATCTGATAAAAAAACTGACAGACCCTGTGAGTCTGAAAGACCTCAGTTTGACTTAAAGATCCCAGGCTGAGTTTTCAGAATCAGAAGTAGAAAAAACTCCTCTTTACCTGCAAACACATCTTATATCAACTCAGATAGAGATCTAGACAGAGACACAAACATGAATCCTTATCCTCTCATTCTAATAGAGTCATTTTTCAAATAAATTACATTTGACAGTGGGTTGGGTATGGGTGCTTTAGAGAGAACTTCAACAGCATAATTCAGAAAAAATTGAAAAAAACCCTTTTTATCATTCTTCAATTAATTACAGTGGCATGGCTCAGTAGTCAGGAGACAGCAAACAACCAAACTCTGACTGGTCAGATTCATGAAATTATTTCAGATTCCAAACAAGTAACTGACTAGGCTTTTTTTTTATCATGTTAGTGACAGCAGTTGTTTTTGTTAGTCTGTATGGTATTGAATAGCCCAACAGATTTAGAAAGATTTGAGTAGGTTGGAAGAATGCATTTTTGTTGTTCTGATTTTATTGCTCTGCATTACAAAACAGCAGCATAACCCACACAAATACTGTTCACTAATTATCATGAGATACCTCCCTCCCCCAGGAGAGAACATAGCACACTCCTACAGATAGCTTCAAGCTTCACCCGCTAGTTTTCAAACCTTTGTTCAACCTATTTCTAACCTTATTTATTCACCATTCTCCACTTGACTCCTCCTCATTCCATTGGCCCTGGAGAATAGTGTTGTCAGCCAAATTTACAATCTAATTCATAGTTGTAATCTTTTAAAGTTCTGCCTAAAAATATACTGTTCCCCTTCTCTCTTGGCAGTCTAGCTCCACACGCTTATCCCATTTACGATAACTTTATGTTCCATACAATGCTTTTAGTCGTATTTTACCATCTTCAATAGGCACAGATGGTCTTTCCGACAAAATTCTCTAATTTAAAGCAGACTGTAACGTTGTCAAAATGAAAATGCAGGGAAACTGTGTCTGGGAATGATTTTGGAGGGAACCAGGCATGTATGCTTAGGAGTATTTCAGCAGCTGGAGAGAAAGGGAAAAATTAAATACTCCATTTTCAGCCAAGCACTCCCCTCTTTTCCTTCCACATCTTTTCTCCCCACCACCACCACCTTCCATTCTTTCAGGAAAAAAGGTCAAGCTACTGCACAGCAAGGCTGTGTCTACATTGGCGTGATCTTGCGCAAAAGCTGCCGCTTTTGAGCCAAAACTTGCTGCCTGTCTACACTGGCCGCGAGTTCTTGCGCAAGAACACTGATGTTCTGATGTATGAAATCAGTACTTCTTGCGAAAGAACTATGATGTCCCCGCTCAGGAATAAGTCCTCTTGCGCAACTGTTCTTGCGCAAGAGGCCAGTGTAGACAGGCAACATGAATTTCTTGCGCAAGAAAGCCCTATGGTTAAAATGGCCATCAGAGCTTTCTTGCGCAAGAGAGCGTCTACACTGCCATGGATGCTCTTGTGCAAAAGCACATCTCTTGCGCAAAGGCACATGCCACTGTAGACGCTCTCTTCTGGAAGAGTTTTTGCACAAGAACTCTTCCGCAAAAGAGTTCTTGCGCAAAATCATGCCAGTGTAGACGTAGCCCAAGGGTACAGGATATCTCTCCTTTATTCTCTTCTCTCAGGCCTAACCCTTTTCCTGTGCTATACCTGCAACTCCAGTATCTTTAACAAAAATAATATTTTCTGCTCTTAATCCTACCTTATTTCTACCTTATTTCTTGCTTTTTACCTTTTAACTCTGTCTTGCTTCCCAAAAGTTAAAGCAGATTAAAACAAGAGGGGGACCTCTCACCACATCAGCCAAAGAAGAAGAGCTACGTAGTAGTGCTGCTCATGCAAACCAGAGAGGAAAAGGAGGAGTCCTTCTCCTTGGCTCCTCCTTTACACTTTTCTCCTCTTGCCCATCATCTCAACTAGCTATTTGCTCTCCAGCTTGGACAGAACTGCTGTTTTGAACCCTCTCTCAAATCAAACTGAGACCTAAGGCATGTTGACCTGTGTTAGCTTGACTTACAACCATGGCAGTAACTATTGTGATGGTTCAAGACCACACTACCCGACTTCTGTTAGTGGTGGGTGTCCTCATCAGGAGCACTTCCACCGATATGAGGGGCTGAGAGTCCAGGCTATTGAGGAGCTGGAAACTTGCAGGAAGCAGACAGGTTCCCTGTGGGGTGCTGGGAGCCCAGGTAAAAAAGCCTGGTGGGGAGCCAGGTGGGTATAGCCCAGCTGGGAGTGGGGAGGGTGGCAGACTGGCAGGCACAGCCTGGCTCCAAGTGGGGAGCCTGGGTGACAGCGGTCCTTCTTGTCCATTTCACACCTCTATGCTGGAGCTGTTAAATTGGCAAGAATGGCAGCCAACAGGCAATATAAGTAACCCACAGACTCTACACAGACACCGTGTTGCTCTAATTACACCAACGAAAGCCCTACATCTCTCATGGACGTATTAGGTCAGTGTGGGCCACTTACATTGGCAGCAGCAAGGTTGATATAATTAGGTCAATGTTAGCTGCCTTACTTCATTCAACCTCTGTAGGGTAGCCCGGTCCTAAGTCACTCACAAGTGTAGCTTTGCAATCAAACAGCCTCTATATCTGACTATGTACTAAGAAATTGATTAGCCACATTGATTTCTCCTTGCATTTCTTAGGCTAACGAATTCAGCTAAAAGCACATGTAAAAACACATGTTCAAGACGCTTTGTTTTTTTGGGGGGGTTTTAAGAGGTGGATTGAGGAATCACAGCCAACATCAATATCCAACCTTTTCTTCTGCCAAAAATTACTTTGATACAATGCTGAAATCTGCCAAAGATTTCTTTTCCGATTTAATCAATCAATACTGACACAAAAGCCTGGAGCATTAATATACTGAGAAACTCTTTACTGATGACTTAATGATATGTTGGCAACTCAATAATTCTGCATTTATGTTTCAGCAAAGTCAAATGGCAGCCGTTTAGCAGGAGCCTGCTGGCAAATTGACAGAAAACAACCACAAAGCAATTAAATGAGAATATCGGAGGATTTTTCATTACAGACCCCAAAGAACAAAAGAAAAAAGCATTTGTTTCCAATAATCCTCTGGCTGGAAGAATTGCACACCTGTATTACAAGACCTGCACACTTCTCATAGGTGTTTAGTTCTGAAAACCTAAAGTAATATTCTGCCAATATGCTTCAAAGTAATGCATGCCTGGAAGACATATCAAAGGTTACTGGCCGCAGTGAGCAGCAAAAGAGGTCACTACAAGTAACAACATCCATTCAGTACCTATCCTACTAATGAAATGCACGCTCACACAATACATGTTGTTGTTTCATAAATAAATTCACTTTGTCTGGAAAGTGGAGATAGACAGTTTGTTATTTGGCCAATTTTATTAGACATAGCAAACAGATCTTGAATGTCTTGAGAGAGAGCATGTCACACCACTTAATTTGGCTTTACTCACACGAATTTGCCAGGAAACATACACGTGCTCTGCTGTACACAAACATCTTCCATTCTCAAACTTACGCAAGTTCTCAGAATGGGAGGTGCATAAATAACCCATCGGATTGGTTCACTGAATTTGAACATGAGCCATGAGCTCAGTGTTTTGACATGTTAAATCCATTTAGCTATAGTTTATCCTGCCCTCTGCTGTTATATGATTCCCAGATCCAACATCAACAACAGTTGGACAAAGAAAAAAAAACATAAAAACTTCTAAAGAGACTGAAACTTCACAGGGATTTTTTTATCACTATCCAAAATTAAGTTATTTCTGGTCACTGGTTTGCACTGAAGCATACATTATTTTGATTAAGCAAATCTCCTGTTTCACTGTTAAGCACAGCTGGCTCAGGAGGTGAAATGTCAACTCTGGAGCTTGATCCTTAGGATAGGCTTCAAAGTTGAACTAGGGTTTAGGGATGTTAAATTGTGGGTCATCGGCTAATCAAGTAGTCAATGAAATTTCCATCAACTACTTGATTAGTCGATAAGGGGGGAAACTGCAGAGCCATTGCAGTGGGGTTAGCTTCTGGCCTGGAAACCAATTCCGCTGCGCGTCTGCTTTTTAAATGTATTAAGAGCTGCTGGAGTCTTAATACCTCTAGAAAACAGAGGCATAGCTTCTGACACCAGGCATGAGCTGAGAATCAGCTGATTCCTGGCTTGCACCCCATCCCCCACTATGCCTCTGCCTCCCATGCCTATTCCGAGGTGGTGCTGGGGAAGCCAGCTTTTAAGCTGGCTCCCCCAGCACCAGCTCCTGCTCTCCCGTCTTGCAGCTTCTCTCTGAGGGTATGTCTACACTGCAGAGTTTTTCTGGAAAAACAGCCATTTTTCTGGACAAACTACACTTATGTCCACACTGCAATTGTGTTCTTTTGACAGAAAGTCGAAAGAATGTAGGGGTTTTTCCGTCTGAGGTAAACCTCTTTCTACAAGGAAGAAGCCTTTTTCTGAAAGAGCCATTTTGGAAAAAGATATGTGTGGACGGGGAAAAGGGTTTTTTTTTTCCAAAAGAAGAGGCCTCCAGGAAAAAGCACAGGTGCCCTAATGGCCACTCCATCCATAGTAATCACAACTTAAACGTGAGATCGCGTCCAATCAATGTGATTGCAGATCACTTTTTCAATGCAATTTTGCTGTGTGGACGCTCTCTTTCGGAAGAAGTTTTTCTAGAAGATCGCTTCCAGAAAAGCTTCTTCTTAAAGAAGCCTGAAGTCTAGACATAGCCTGATAGAGGCAGAAAGGGCGGGGGAAGCGACTAGTCAAGTCACTACTTGACTACCCGATAAGCTTATGCTTATCGAGTAGTCGACTAGTTGCTTACATCCCTTCTAGGGTTAGGTTTGGGTTCAACACTGCTGACATCTTGTGATCTCTTCTCATCAACTGTGACCAAAATTGGCAGAAAACTCAGGATAGAGATCAACCAGCTTTTGCTGAATTCCAGCCTGGTCTGAAAAATGCACACCCTTCAGTCTTTATAGAATAAGAGGACACCATAATGTGACGTAGATAGGAAACAGCATCAGAATCTCATGTGGAGTAACATCTGAGCCACTGGCCAGACTGCAAGATCTACAAAACAACACAAAATGAGAAGTCCAGGCCTGACAATCGCAGACAGCAGCAGGGCCAGCCCACAACATTTTGGCACCTGAGGCGGGGAGCTCAAATGACGCCCCCATGCCCCCGTGCTTGGGTCAAAACTTTGAAAGGTCTCAATTCTGCCTTCTTCCTGTTCTACTCCTCTCATGGCACTCCACCATCTCTGTGCATCTAGAGCAGAGAGAATACATATGCATCAGCAGCAGACACAATTTTCTACACTCTGGGTCCTAGTGATTTCTCCTCCCCCCCCCCCCCCCCCCACACACACACACAGTCTGGCATCTGAGGCGGCCACCAGCCCTGGACACCAGAGTCAGTAGGAAAGATAAAAGATAAAATAAAAATCAAGGATCAGGATTTCAGATTGCCAGAAATAGACAGAAACATGGAACCCAGGAAGACATGTTTCAACTATCTAAGTTTCCTCAGACCCACTCTTACTCACCTTCCGATAACCCAGAAAAATCACAATGCTCATGAGACCTCTTACAATACATACACAACTCCCAAGGTATCTTGCATAGGGCGTATTGAAAACAAAACAAAAGCTTCTCATACCCACCCCCTACGTATACCCCAGCAGTACAGGGAGGGATGCTATTTTTGTACTGTGTGAAAGGGGAAATTTGCCATTCAGGAAAAAGATTGTTCGCCTGTTGTGCACTGCCTGAACCGTGAAAAGGCAGCAAAGAGTGAAAGCTGTAGGCATCATGGCTGCGGGGGGATACCCCGGGCACAGGAGAATCCCTGCTAGATGCAGATAGGGCACAGTTAGCTCCTGTGCCACTTCTCGTCTCCCAGCTCTGATAAAGCAGCATTTTCTGGGTAGGAAAGAGGGAAGGTCAGCGTGTACTTCACTGTAATCATTCCCAGAGGCAAATGCTCACTTCAGGACAATGGCCAGCTGGAGGGGAGGAGCTGGTCGGAGAATCAATGAGACACAATCAGCCCCTGACAGGTTTTGTCCCCCACTTTCTTGCACAGCAAGGTCTGTAGCATGTATGTGAGGCTGAGATGAAGGGAACCAGACAGCCTCAGGACACCTTATCACACACCAGTAAGAACACTGAGAATCACCAAGAATACTAAAATGTCTCAGACAACACTTGAAACAATGTCCGTGAGACGCAATGGCACGACTTATTGTAATTTTGAAATATAACTGCCATTTTCTCCTGAAAATAAATTCCAGAGCTTTAGTTGTTTCTCCCACTGAACTGTCATTTATTTATTTTTTTTCTTTATAAAGTATCTCCATGTCCAAATAGCATAACCAAAGCACCAGCCTATGAATCCAGCAAAGCAAAATCATGAAAAGTATACCCATGTGGGGGATACATTGTAATTAAACACAACCCACCAGTACAAGACATTAATACTAATTAAACCCTATAATGATAATTTCATGCCTCATTACTCTGAAGCAGCACACAAATCTCTCCTTCCAAGAGAGAGCCAATTCTGTGGCAATGCACAGAATTGCTGCCCTGTCTTCTGATTAGTGGGATGCTTCTATGAAGGCAGCCAGGACCGCTCTTCAGCATATGGTACTCTGTCATGCAGAACAGCGTCTCACAAAGCACATCAACTGCAACAGAGAAGGGTGATGGAGTGTACACTACAAATAACTTTGATGGGGAACAGCATTACTCACAGTGTTAATGCTGGAGACAGGGCAATAATTTTAAGGAGTCCTGAGTTGAAAAGGGCTAAAAGTCATAACCATGGGATGGCTCTTTGGTTACCTTTGTGAAAAAAGTAGTCTGAGATCTGAGAAAATTCTGGGGGAGGAGGGATGTGGTCTCAGTCCAGTTCAGAAGACAATATAACAAAGAAACTATAATTAAAATTGGCAATCTTAGCAGAGGACAAGGAATACATGGAGAAAATGGTTGACCTATACTCTAACTCTTAGCCATAATCCCCCCAGAACCATCACTGCCCATGCAATATCTCGTAGGGAGCTAAACAGGAATTTAGCCACTGTGGCTGCCAACCAGCATATTTCAAGACCAATACATTCATTCAAACAAAGTACATTTGACAATTTTTATGCAGCTTTATTCATATTACTAAAAGGGATAATCCACAGATTTAGCTCCCTCTATGGGGAAGGTGGAAAAGAAAATAGTACTGAGATGTATGTAACAGAGTACCATAAGAGGTTAAGTGATTTACTCACAGAGTGTCAATGGACTAAGCCAGGTCTTGAACTCAGCTCAGCCTAATCCCAGCCCCATGCCTTACATACAAACACACTCTTAGCTCAGCTACAGAGCTCTTATAGATGTAAAATAGGAATAAGAATTGTTGTTCCTCTGTAAAATGGAGCTACCAAAGGAACAACAATTCTCAAGGTCACATAAGAAATCTGCTAGTGAACAAAGAAATCTGGCTCCTAGCCCTGTGCCTTACATATATATATATCCAGGGAATGTAGGGGGAAGAATATAATTCACTAAACTTTAAATTTGGTCTGGAGGCAAAGGCCTTAAATTCCCTGGGGAATACTGAAGTCAATGGAGCTATGACAATTTACACCAATACAGGCTCTGTCCCCAGAGCAGTTTTAAATGGATATCTGGGTTACTTTCAGCAGGCAGTACTGAACAGAAAACAGCTTGGGATGAAAGACACCATATACATGTAAGACAATGTTACAGCTGAAAATAGACCTTCCAAAAGTATCTGAGTATGTCACTGACTCAATCACCTGACTTCCCATTCATCATCACAAAACATTGCGGTGACAATCATAGCAATTATATTCTTTCATGGAGAATTAGGGTTAGAAAAATCAAGTATTTTTAGCTTATTTTAATGTGATTTAACATTTAGCAACAAAGAAGAGAGCCAGCAGCATATGACTAGCCAGTGACTCAGTAAGTTACCAGAAAGCACCCCATGAAACTCATGTTGAGGATACATGGAACTTTTAATCTCTATTATCAAGGTAATGTAGTTAATTTGACAATAAAAACAATACCATGAAGAATGAGTACTTAATAATGCTCCATTTATAGTGTAAAGTGCCAGGAACATTTATCGTGCTATATAAGTAATAATAAATCTTAGTAAAATAAAACTTCTTAATTAAAACTCAGCTATTCTGGATAATAAGGACTGAGTCATAAAATATCTCCTGGGGCTTTCAGGCATGCTGGGTGAGCATATTGTGATCCAGTGAACCCTCAATGCCAACTGGCAGAGGGCACAGGATTGTACAGGGATCCCCTGGGTCAGATATCTGCATAATAGTTCACTGAAGGCTCCTAAGGCATTGTAGTTAAGACAGGTCACATGGAGGTGAAATATCTTGGAAATGTCCCTATCATGTAGAATAGCTATGTCCCTGGCCGGCCATTTGCATACTGCATACCTAATATGGTATGCCCATTTGATACAGACCCAGGTGCCAATTGAGACTGTAAAATCTACAAGAAAGGAAATCTATAGGATGAAATGAACAGCAGGGCACATCCAGTTTATAAACAAAGGCAATGGGTTGTTCTGGTATATGTTGGATCCTTCACTTCGGAGGCAAACTGACAGCGTGTCTGTCTCATGAAAGACAAGTCACAGTCTGACTGGGATACCGTGTAAGCAATAATTATTTAGACATGCAAGAATCTTGTTAATTAAATCTAGGCTCTAGAATGTATGTTATTATTTCATTTTGTATGTAACAATTTGTTCCCAATACTTCTAATTGCTACTACTTGAATCTCTATCCTTTGTTAAACAAACTTGATTCCATTATAAACAAATCTAAGTGCTGTGAGTTAACCACAATCTCAGGTGAAACTGGTAAACTGAGATGTACTTCTCTGGAGGCAGCAAATCTATGAATACTGTGAGTGTCCAGTGGAAAAGAAGTTGCACACTTGATGGAGAGACTCCGGGGCAGGGGAATGCAGATTAATAATCTGTAGAGAGAGGCTGTGTCTACACTGGCACGATCTTGCGCAAAAGCAGCCGCTCTTGCGCAAAAACTTGCTGCCTGTCTACACTAGCCGCGTGTTCTTGTGCAAGTAAACTGACGTTCTAATGTATAAAATCAGGGCTTCTTGCGTGAGACCTCTGAGGCTCCTGCTCAGGAATAAGCCCTCTTGCGCAAGAGCTCTTCCAGAAGAGGCCAGTGTAGACAGGCAATATGAATTTCTTGCGCAAGAAAGCCCTATGGTTAAAATGGCCATCAGAGCTTTCTTGCGCAAGAGAGCGTCTACACTGGCATGGATGCTCTTGTGCAAAAGCACATCTCTTGCGCAAAAGCACATGCCAGTGTAGACGCTCTCTTCTGGAAGAGTTTTTGCAGAAGAACTCTTCCACAAAAGAGTTTTTGCGTGAGAACGCGCCAGTGTAGACGTAGAGAGAGTGTAGCCTGCGAAGCCTAGAGGGAACTGCCTATTTTGCCGATTGCTGTGACAAAAAAGATTTCCCCATGCAAAGGTGCCTTGCAATCCTGGGTGTCCCCAGGAAGTGCCACGCATACTCACTGCTATATTCTCGACTGACTTCTGCACAGGTCTGCTGGCTGGTGGAAAGGGTAACCCATTTGGGGGCAAGCTAGCATGTGGGGAGAGGGCAATATCAAGGAACAGTCCTTATGGATAGACACGTGTCAGGGGAGAATTTTCAAAAGCGTGCAAGCGGCTTTGGAGTGAGTTAGGTACTTACAAGGAGAATACAATATGAAAGAAACTGATCAGTTTGAGACAAAAATGTAAATAGCTACAATGTTATTGGTGGATTAGTCTGTGCAAAGGATGGGATGAGTATTTTTAATTTTCTTCAACAATGTGCAAGCAGAAGAACAGTTTACATTCCAAGAGAACAAGGTTATTTTGTAGTTTATACCGCAAGCAGGGTCAACTGTATTTTTCTTTATATGGCCCTTGCTTATACATTTCAGGACTCAAAAGACTTCAAACTTTTATTTGCATGACAATGGCATCCATGGCTCTGGCATTCCTGGAACTGAAAATGTCTGCAAGCCTTGCATTTCATTACCTGAAGTGTAGATACATCTGGAATCTGCTGCTTTACCAAAATAAGTTTCAGTTTTATAATGCAAAGATGCTTGGTCTGTGAACTTTAAAAACCCGAAAAGGAGGATGCTATTGGTAAAGCCATGTCAAATTCATAAATGCCATTGCTATTTTTGCTCTTCCAAGTCCCATCTATCCTGTCATCCAGTATCATCCTATTGTTCTGTATCTATCAATATTTATACATTCTAAGATCTCTCCTTGCTAGTAATGTATTTTTTTAAAGCAAAGTATTCTCCAACTTCATGTAGTTCTATTTTACAACGTGGTTTTCAAGGTCAGTCTACATTTCTGACAATGAAATCACAAGTATCACAGCTTAAGGTATTCCTGGGTAACATGAGCCAGCTGCAAATTCATTTATACAGATGTCTATAACCAGTAGTTTTCTTGATTCTTTATTGTTTAATAAGATACTAGAAGATTTACCTGGCATTGCTCAGATCCTTAACTCAATTAATGTTTGATTTTTGGAAAATAAAATAAAAATATACATGCTTCATTTAAACCATTGCCCTGAGATATGCCTGAGGGGTTCAGTATGCAGACTGTCCTGGGGTGAGAGGACTACCCCAGCCTTTCTCATGGCAGCAGCTTGGGGCCAGGTGAGAAGTGCCTCTCCATGGCCACTGCCATTCCAGTGGGCACAACTGGGGGTGGGGTCCATGTCCCCTGGCTGGGGCAGGTCCAGGTTTGTCTGCCCCTTGCACTTCCCAGGCAGAATGAGGAATGCAGCAAACTGTGCATTTTCATCCTCTTCCTGATGAAGAAGAACAGCCAGCAATGTTCCCATCTGAATCGGGGGGTAGTGGAATTCAGCCCCTCTGCCTTCCCTAAAAGGTGCCTGGGGTAGGCTCAGGGCTGGGGCAATCCTGGATGGGGGGAAGCCAGCCCCTTTAGCCTGCCTGGTGATTCTGTCTCTTTTCTGTATGGTTTTCTGAGAAACAATCCCATTCCAGGAACATCCCATTTTCCTGGAACAACCAAACCCTTACTTTGCTTTAAGTTATGGTAAGAGGAAGCTGCACACCAAATTTGGTGGCCCTAACTCTTACCATTTAGGGGAATTCTTGAACAGACAGACAGACAAACTCTCTCATATGTGTAATAGATACTATCAATACAGTGTAGGAGCTTTGGGTCAAATTCTGTTTTCAGTTGAACCCATATAATCCTATTAATATTGATAGGGTGACGTGTGCACAATAACTGACAGTACAATTTGACCCTGTATGTTCAGTATCTTATCTTAGCACTGAGTTTCTCTTCTCCCTTCTCCATCTCTTCACTATGACTGATCAGAAATGATCATGAAATCCTGAAGACATGGTTTCTAAGGGCCAAATTCTATCCACTACTGTTTGTGTGCAACTGCTTTTGAAATTAATGATGTTTGCATGCATAGTTAGAGCAGAATTGGATCTAAAGAGAGGATCTCAACCAATAGCAGCAATACACTTAAAACAAGCATGTCATGTGACTTTGAGATTGCACTATTCTAATTCTGAAGCCCTGATTCCCTTACAAAGGCAAACTCCCACTGAAGTAAGTAGTAAGAAAGACCACAGGATCTGGCACCTGATTAATGCAGGAAAAGTTGATGGAAAAATCTTTCAGTATATATATTAAATAGGCAATCTGATTGCAAGGTGCTACATGCAATGTTCAGAGAGAAGGGACAGCAAAGTTTACTAGATATATCCTGCCAGAATGGCAAACAGAACATTTTATAATGCAAACAGAAATTCCCTGAGGGCACCATAAAATCCCCCCACAAACTTACAACAAAGCATGAAATGAAACCTATTATAGAAGCAATCTAGCACCTCTATATTTAAGGTTGCCTTGTGTTGTGCACTCAAAGCATGGCTTAAATCCCTTATATAAAAATGAAATCTCACACTGTTCATTCCCAAAAGGACCCCATTTCTGTTGGGAGTACAACTTGCATTCTTTATCTGGTTGCTACTTAGCTCATTTTATTTTTTTTTCGTTGAAAGAAATTAAAAAGCATTCTGCTCTAAAATGTTTGCAGACTTATTTTTTTGTTCTGACTAATTCACCTTCACAATGACAGTGTTTATGAAGTTTGAATTTTTACACAATGCTTTATGCTGCAGGGCACAACAAGAAAGAACATTTTTGGGAGGAAAACATTTAAAAAACCGCCCAGAAGATGCATCTTTGTACTAACTGTTTAATTTGTTTTTTTTTTTCATGGATGCTGATGGAGCAAAGGATCTTTTGGGGCAACTTCAATTTGCCAGAGTGGTCATGTACCTCTGCTACCTATCCTGACACCCCAGACTTTTTACATCCTACTTCCCTGGTGCCTTAGTCCTTTTCTTTATGTTCCTTGCTTGTTTCCATGGTTACAACCTTCCCCCCTATCCTCACCCTTGAGATGCCTCTAGGCTTCCTCCCAGACTTCCTGGAAATGCTAAGGGTTTGCCAAGTCAAACAGATCCACTAAGGGATCATTGGAGCAAGACTTTCCTCAGACAAACCACAGAAGATTAATTAGGCAGAGAAGCAATTTCCTTAGTAGCAGAGCTATCAGCTCTATACGTCAGATGACTTTCATTGCAAGGCATCCCTTTCCACTATCTCTCAGACCTTTAACAGAAGACATGGAGACAAAGTTGCTTAGCAAATGGAGTCTGCTACACCAATACATAGCAAACATGTTTTCCATCTTGTTTCATTCTATGGTTGGGAACCCAGATGTGCACAATTGCAACACTCACAATATAGTTTATTAATACGTTTAGCACAGTCACAAACCCCCCAACTTAACAAGATAGATATGGGATGTACATCTATATTTCCATATGCTCACACCATTCCTTCTAGACCAATCTGAAGTATTATCTATCATCTTCCTCATCACCATCATATTCTCCAAAGTTCCAGTGGCAATCATTCTGGAACTTCCCACAGACTATTTCTCCTTCTCCTACCACCCCTAGCTTAGGATGCCACTTTTACAATATGTTACGCTGACATTATGTTTGATGCATATTCAGTAGAACAGGGGTGAGCAATAAAAGGGTAGCAGTTCGCCAGGGTTAACTGCTGCTATATTTACTTGTATCTCCACAGGAATGGGAAACCGCAGCTCCCATTGGCTGCAGATCGCTGTTTCTGGCCAATGGGAGCTGTGGGAAGCGGCATGGACAGGGACATCACTTCCTGCAGCTCTCATTGGCCAAGAATGGTGATCCATGGCCATTGGAAGCTGCAATTGCCCATACCTGCGAAGGCACAGGTAAATACACTGCTGATGGCCTACAAGAGGCTAGTCCTGGTGAACTGTATCTGGCCTACTGCTGCAGTAGAGTATATTTCCCTTTCTTATTATTTGTATTTCCTCCCCTTACTAATGGTGCAATATCCTTTTCCTATAGGTCAGTATATCACTTATCTCAACTTATTATCATATATGTCAATTCATTACCATGGCCCTTTTGTGGTTATGTATCACATTTGTTATTTCTGTCCTGCTGTAGCCAGACAGAGCCCACCTCCCTGCCCGTCACATCCATCTTGCTTGCCCCTCTGAGGTGCCTGGAGCACACTAGGCAAAGAGAGAGCAATAAAATCAGCATAGTCTTTGAAGCCTTGACAGAGGCCCGGATATGCTGGCTCATCTGACCCTGGATAACTGTAAACACAGATATGAGAGGGTGATCAAGCCAATAAGCTGACCCAGAGGCTGAGAGAACTGCCTTGACTGGCACCTATATTGATACGATCACACACAGCCGTCCCTGGAAGAGGAATCTCCCGCTGAGAAAAGAACGCCCAGTACTCCCAATTTAGTTATCTCTCTTACAAGTGTAAATTAAGCTCACGACTCCCTTGTACAAACTGGCGCCACAAATACGAACAAGCACCATTTGGCCCCATAGATAAGAAAGAGAATACATGACCCCATGGATATAAAGATGGGTCCAGCAGCACACTCACTCTGAGTGTCAATCTGCCATGTGCCTGCTGGTCAGGTTAGGTAATTGCCTCCCGAGGTTTCCACAGGGATGCCCACCTCGTATTCGTCTTTCCGAGGAATTGAGGGACCGATCCTGGCCTGACACACTGGAATCGAGAGACGCAAAAATTGTACCCGTATGTGTCCTTTTGTTTTAGTGCATGCATAGAATAGAGCTCTTTAAAGATTAAGCTGTCACTTGGTACCATTATTTTCTATCTCCTTTTTTTCTTTTCCTCTGTAACCATTTTAAGATCTGAATTTGCTAGCAGTTAAGAAGTAGAGCAATAGCCATTGTAACCACATGCTTTTATAAGCCCTTTTAATAAACCTGTAACTGTTTAAGTTTTAACCTGACTCCTCCTGTTGCTGTAACAGAACCAAACATAATTAAAAGAACTCCAGCCGGTCATAGGGGCAGACGCAGTAAGAGCTGGGCGTTTGGATCGTGTCGCCTCCACGGGACAGATCCTTTGGGGCATCCGTCGGCCTTCCCTAGGCCACCCACTGCGAAGGGACCCTGGTCCTAGCAGCTAAAGACACGGATGTAAAAGCTCTCCCTCGGGGCGCCCGTCAGCCTCCAATAGGCTGCCCGCTGCAAAGGTACCCCGGTCCTAGCAGTTGAAGACTCGGGTGTATAAGGCACACACAGACCACACGCACTGCCCTGACCATCGGCTGACACCTGCCCAGTTATTCAGTCTGGTCTTAACCGGTTATTTCAGGTTTTTCCAAGTAGTGGTGGTGTGCTTGTTAAATCTGAGGGTATCCTTGGAAGCTCATATCCCACTGAAGGTTGCCTAGGTGAAAGGCAGGCCAGGCATAGGTGTACTAGTTTTGCCTTAGCTCAATATGCAGGATGTGGCGTTACAGCCAAAATAATATAAACCTATAACAACCTATTATACTAATCAGATAATCAAAGAATAAGGAAATAAGAAATCTATACAAAAAAATATCTATAGGCAAGTATGCTGGTTAGCCTTATAGGCTACAACTACCCAATGTCTCCATTGAACAGGAGGAACTGAAGCCTTCACTAAGGACACCTGATAATATTTTCAACTGTATCTTACTTATCTGCGGAGTACTCCTCCAAACAGCCCATGCAAATCCAGCTACATAAAAATAGCAACAGCTCTTCCTGCACTGGGACATGCTTTAGCATATCTTAACACAATTTTTTTTTCTCACTAGCTGAAGAGTTGAAATTTTCTTGGCTCAGAATGCCAGTGTGAGAGAAGTTGCCCATTCACATACTTATCATAGGAATAGCCCTACAGCACTTCCAGTGATACGGGACTTTTTAAACAACAAGAATATCACATTAAATCTATCTCCCTTGCCCATGGCTATATCATCTAAAAATATGACACAAGACAACATTTATTCCAGGACTTCAGTAGAGATTTTTTTTCCCAATTGCCAGCAATACTCTAGTAATATTAGAACACATATACATATTTGTAATGAATTAAACATGCAAGAAATAATTTTTAAAAATCACCGAGTTACAATACCATTCTATTTAGGGCAAAACTACATTTTTTTGGTTCAAAAACTGCAAAAGATGTTTATATTTTAGGAGACTGTTGATTTTTTTTAAATGCAGTGATATTTCCAGCACCTGACTGTTTTATCCTTTCATCCAGATCCATCATACACAATGACTCATTAGCTACAATTTACTGAGACTCACGCTCTTCACAAAGATGATTAGGAACCACTTTAAAGTCTAAATACTGCTGACAGAACAGACTGGCACCTTCTCATACGCACATCTTAGCCCGCCTACGACCAGAAGGTATGTAATCAGCTCAGCCTTTGATAAGTGTTCAGTGGGTTGAAAAGACAGCATGCTACAACACTGACCTGCACCTCCAACAAGCTCTGAATACTGAAGAGGTCAAAGAGTGACTCATACTCTTACATTTCAAGCTGTCTTCCCCTCTAAAGCTGAAGAGCCCTCTGCAGATGAAGGCTCCCATTAACAACAGGTCAGCTTTTCCCTTACTTCAGCTGGAACAAACTAGGTGTAAGGGGACTGTTAGCCCCTTACTAAAACTCAGTGGGAGTTTTTGGTTGGTCAGCTCCCAGTACCAAAAGGGGAAGGGGTCCATGAGAAATCAGGGCCCTGAGACTGACAGACCCCAGGGACAATGGGAAGAGGCCAACACCTGCTCAGCCTGATTGACAGGTTGGACAGATCAATGAGGGAATTAGAAGGCCAGGTCCCATCCTCCCTGTGAGTTGGGATTTTCTGGGTCTCTGTGAGAAAAGGAGAGAGAGCTGAGAAGAGCAGCAGGAAAAACAAGCTGCGCTGAGGTGCAGACCTGCAGTGTCAGAGCCACACACACAGCGGAAGGAGTGCAGACCCTGTGCTGAGCAGCAGACCTGCAGTGACCAGAGAGCCAAAGGGGTCAGAGAAGCAACACAAGGAGCTGGAGGCTGGCAAAGCAGCACAGTCTGCAGCTGGGTGTGGTGAGCAGCTGGGACCAGCACAGGGGGAAAAGAGGCTCTGGGCAGGGACACGCCACCAGCCAAGGGGCCCTGCAGGCCAGACTTGGAGAGGGATTGTAACTCCAACTGGGAGAGGGGTCCTGCCACCTAGAGCCTGAGGCCATGTGGTCACTGCCAGAGCAAGCGTGTCCAACCTGCAGCCCCCCTTGCAGCACAGCCAGCGCCTGAGAGAGAGCCCTGGGACCTATAAGGAACAGACTGTGAACTGTCCTTACACTCTGCAGACTGCTGTTTGTGATGTCCCCATGCTAGAGAGCAGGACTATGTGTTCTCATTTAACCTTTCTCATTTATCCTTATTCATTTCTTTTTAATCAGTTGTTGTTTAATGAATTGTATTTGTTTTGAACTGTATGTAATGATCACTGGGTCAAGAAAGCATGCAGTGTGCAGAGAGCACCCCGGAGTGGGGACACCCTAGCCCCTGCCCTAACTGACTACAAGGTCGGGGATTAAGCCCCAGAAAACCTGGGCCCAGCCTTGTTGGGATTTCGAGGACTCTGCTACTCGGGAGAGTGGAAGGGGAGCCCTCAGGGTCAGGGAGGCCTTTGGGTAAAAGAAGTGGGAGCGGGGACTCAGATCCTTTCGCTGGTCCATTTCACTGGGGTTGTATAGAAGCCAGGAAAGTTCCCCACAATAGCGGGACCATTCCCCCGCTTACAAAGGGATGTAAAATAATCATTGAAAAAGCATTTAAACTGTGTAAATGCCAAAAATCCTAACAGTTACACACAATTAGGGCTCTGCAGTAAAACTTTTCTATTGCAGAGCCCACAGCATGAGGTGACAGCTAGCTCACCAGATGTGGGGTTGGCAGCCCCTGCCAGACCCAGTCCCGCAGAGCTGGCTTCGCTGTGGGCTCTGCAGTTAAGCTGTGGGCTCTACAGTATAACGTTTATACTGCAGAGCCGGCTGCGAAGCTAGCTATCCGGGAGCCAGCATGTAACCGTAACGGAAAGAGATAAGCTGAAGCTTATAGGTTCACCATTTAAAGAGCTACACTTTTACATCCCTAGAACAAACCCCAGTCTTTTCATGTTATAAAGCAAGAGTATACAGAAAAGGAAAGGAAAATATCAGGAAGATATGCACATCCATAATGCCAATGAGGCTTTCGTGCCATTTCACTTAAATCCTTTAGGGGAGAGAAAAGCTGATTATTTACAGTACACAGGTCAAAGTTATGCCTCAAGAGTTATGCCTCTATTATCATTTTCAATCCTCATATTGCAAAGATCCTTGCTGCCTTCGCAGGTACTACTTTGAGATCACAATCCCTTTGCATAATAATACCAAAAAATGCATCACTTGCACCCAGTCCGCAAATGATTAAAACAAAAAGTTCTGTAAGTGGGAAGATGACTTAGGTTTCATGCTCTGTATCATTTCCAGTTAAAAAGAAACATTCATGACAGAAAACAGGGGCTACTTTCAGTTCTCAGTTACCCTGTGTATTATTATCATCACCATTATTGTTTATAGCACTCAAAAATCCCACCAAGGAGTCTAGCACAATGAAATCCTGACCAGCTTGGTGTCTTTGGGAGCTACTGCAAAACATATCAAATAAACAGCAGCAGCATGAAACTGAGGGAAGGAATGACATCCATAGTTCAGACAGAAGTAATAGCGTCCAGTGACATCACTGGTGTCCATTAAATAGTGAAAGTCTCTCTCACTGAAGAGAGCTCACTGGCTCTCGGAGACTGATTCTGTCCCAGCAAAGCAGCCCATCATCAGGCTGAGGAGGCAATCCAGTCAGCTGTACCTGGAGTCCAGAAATGTTGGAGGGAAGCACAAGTCTGGCTGAGCCTCACCTTCCTTCCTCCTCCACAGCAGCTGCTGCTCTACCATCCTTAGCTCCTGCCCGGCTCCCTGGCTCCCGAGTCTTACCTACTAATTCCAGGCTTTTGGCCTAAGACTTTGGCTTTTATGGGATTGCTTAGCCTTTCCTCCAAAATGTCAGGAACTAATGGAGAGTGGGTGCAATGCTTCCTCTAATTACACCTATGCAACCCTACTGTCACAAAAAGAAATGCTCTACAGCAGGGATGGGCAATAATTTTTTGCCAGGGGCAACTTAAAAAATTTCTGAAGTGGCCCAGGCTGCTCCGGAAGGGGCGGGGCCTCGAGTGGAAGGGGCGGGGCCTCAAGCGGAAGGGGCAGGGCTGGGATACTTCCAGGTTCCCCACTCCCAGACCATGATTGGTCTGGGGTTGGGGGAGCGCCTTTGCCCACCCTCCCCCCCAGAAGTTTCCCCTAGGTGTCCATGCCCCTGCCTGGAAGGAGACTTCCCACGCTCCCCTGCCTCCCGGCCAATCAGGGCCTCGGGGCAGGCAAGCACACAAAGTGCCACGTGCCACTCACAGGCTGGGGCCAGGGCGGAGGAAACTTCGGGCACTCCCCCGCCCCCAGGCCCTGACTGGCCTGGGGGCAGGGAAGTGTATAAAGCCTCCTCCAGCCCTGCCAGGAGTGTTGCTCGCAGGGCGAGGTCAGAGTGGAGAAAACTTTGCACGTTCTCCCGCCCACAGGCCCTGATTGGCCTGGGTGTGGGAGAGCATGTGAAGCCTCCTCCCACCATGCCCGGAGCGCCTGGTACTTCCAAGTGTGGAGGAAACTTTGTCCCCTCCCCCCGTCCCCAGGCCGTAATTGGCCTGGGGGCGAGGGAGTGGCAGGCCCTTTTGCCCACCACTGCCCTGAGTCACTTGAGAAATGCATCATTATTTATCTAAGGGCACATCTACACTAGGAAATTATTTCCAAGTGACTTATTTCGAAATAATAACTCCCAAAATAACTATTTCAAAATAGCATGTCCACACTATAGGGAAGCCTCAAAATTAGTCCAAGGCAGGTTCTCTTAGGGTATGTCTAGACTACATCCCTCTGTCGTCAGAGGGATGTAAATTAGACATACCAAAATTGCTAATGAAGTGGGGATTTAAATCTCCTGCGCTTCGTTAGCATAAAAATGGCCGCCGCTTTTTGTTGCCACGGAGCTTTGATGACGAAAAGCGGCAGTGTAGCCGCGGTTCTATCGCTCACAAAAGCCTTTGGCGACAGATCCTGTACACCTCATTTGCACTTATATCCACTGATTTGCAGAGCTCTATTTATCGGGTATTTGAAAATACTGCCAGGTAAACAACAAGAAGACTCAGATGTTTGGAATATTAAACAAAATGCAGGCAATCACAGCCCTTCACTATGCTAAGTGCCCATTTAAAGTAATGTAGGTAAACTGGTGCATCCCCCTGGTATAGACACACTTTGGATTAAGAGTGTGCTGTTTTGATTTTGCTTAAGTCAGCAAATAATCAGTTGGAGCAAAATCAGAATAGGGGACTGTAGTTGGTTGGCCTGCCCGGAGGGGTTCCTCCTCCTCTGGCTCAGTGGACGGCCACTCCGACCCACTGTGCTGCCCCTTTAAGACCGACCCCGTTGGTCCACAGGGAGCGGTCCAGCCTTAGCTCAGGGTATGACAGCAGCAAACCCCTCACAGTTATGAGGAGCGGCCAGGCCCTCAGTCCAGGGTGTGGCAACAAACAACAGGTGAGTAGCTCCTTGGTCAGGAGGGGTGCAGGCGGATCGCCTGTGGCAGTGGCAAGGAGGGAGAGACTGCCACCCAATAGGTGGGTGGCAGGGGGGGGCGCAGGCCCACCCACTCCTCTGCGCCCCGGCCCAGGGCCCTAGGGCAGCCGTGCGGGCTGCTTCGGCTCGGCGGGTGGGCTCCGGCCCAAAACGTGCCGGCCTAGGAGCCTTTAACAGCCTCCACTACCCCTGGGCCACTTCTGTTCTCCCCCTCGGGTGGTACCTGGACATCGGGCAGAGGAGACTGGGAGTCCAGGAGGGTCTCGTCCCATCGGGGTGGTCCAGTCCAGTCCTCGGCTGCTTGCAGGTCACTAGGGCTCAGCTGGACTCCAGGGGCCGGCAGATTCGGGCGGTTGAGCCAGGCCTCCGGGTCAGGGTCCGTGGAAGTCCCCGGCGGTGCCTCCGGTCGAGGTAGCTGGGGCCGCTTCTCCCGGTCCCGGGGCTGGCGCTGGGGCACAGGCTCAGGCTGGCCTTTCGGCTCCTCCGTCGCTTCTGGGAAGGTAGGCCGGTTACGCTGGGCCTCCACCTCCCAGGCAGGGAGCCACCGGTCTGTGTCTGGGCCCCGGCAAGTAGGAGGTCCGGGCCAGGCCTCAGTCCCTACTTCCCAGGCTGGGAGTCCAGAGGAGGCCTCTAGCCTCTTGGCAGGCTCAGCCCTGACTGAGGCCGCTGCCTAGGCTTTTATAGTCCTGGGCCCGCCCCCGGGCTTCCGGTCAGGCGATAGGGCGGGGTTAGCCTCAGCCCAACATGGCGTCTGGAGGGGTTCCTCCTCCTCCGGCTCAGTGGGCGGCCACTCCAACCCACTACAGGGACCCTTAATTTGAACTCCGAGTGTCCAGTCTAGTGTGTTGCATGGTTTATTTAGATTGGTGCATGAATCAGCCCATGGAATAGCATGGGGAATGCTGTTGTAAGGGTCAAAAATGCCTGGATGAATGCATTTACTATTCATAGAAGGGAACCTAACACTTGGCACAGATGGTATGACAATTGGTGGATACATTTCATTACACCTCATCCCTATTTAGTCTCTCTTTCTTCCAGGCCCTGAATTTCCACCAGTCTTTATGGCTCTGAGTCCCTTACACAAAGTTCCATTATTGGTGTTAAGTGTGGAGAGGTAAATTTCAAGCTCTATATGCTATAAAGCTACTATGAACAAGATTATAAATACAGTTTATATTCTGGTGACATCAAAACCACTCAAGCTTTGCTTTTGCCGGGTGGGGTGTTTTGTGTGTGTGCGTGTTGCCATCAGAATGCTTCAAAATAGTTAGAGTTTACATGTATTTTCCAGTCTCCTTGTGCATCCTACACAGAAAAGATATATATGTATACACTGGGAAACTATAATAAAGAGTCAATGTAATGCTCAGTGCCATCCTCCTTTGCAGAGTTGTTGCAGTAAGCTGTGAACACCTGATTATATAAGTTGGTAAAATTTCAAAAATGAAAACTGTGAAATATCTGCAGGCCTGAGAAAGAACCAACTCAGTATGGGTATGTCTACACTACATCGCTATTTCGAATTAACTTAATTTGAAATAGTTAATTCGAATTAAGCTAATTCAAATTAACACATCTACACACAAAAACTATTTCGAAATAGCATGTCCACACTGAGTGGACCCTGAACCGAAGTTAAGGCTGGCCGGAACCAGTGCTGGCAGGGCATCAGGTTAGGACTTAGTGTGTGGGGCTGCCTCCTGAGGCTAACTGAGCTCTGTGCTTAAAGGGACCCTACCCCCACCCCAGACAGACAGAGTTCTCAGGGTTCCCTGCTTGCTTGTCTACTTTGATAAGGGACAGCAAAGCAGTCCTGTCTTGGAGTGCCCTGACACCACAGCACTCAGCCACATGGAGCCAGAGCTGCCCCTGGGCACGCTGGTGCGTCTCTTGGGGTCGTTGCCATCAGCCCGGCTGCACTGTCTGCAGGCTGCCATCCGAGGGGTCCATCGGGGGGCTGTCAGGATCCAGGAGGCCCTGCGGGAGAGCGTCCATCCCGAGGAGCCCTCAGAGCCACCCCGGTCCTCCCCACTGGGGGCTCGTGCCCCATTCCTCCCTCACATCCTTCCACTTACCCCTCCCTAGCCCCCCTTCCTGATGTCAAATAAAAGACACGTATGTTCAAAAACAGAAACTGGGTTTATTGAACAAAATTGCGGGGGGGGATGAACCTCTGGGGAGACTGGGAAAAGGAGGTGGGAGAGGGCAAGAGAGAGGGTGGGAGAGGGGAGGGGGAAACCTGGGAGGGGGGAGCTGGAAGCGGGAAGCAAGGGGAAGAAGGGGGAGAGGAAGCTCAGGGCTCAGGGTTGGGGGTCTCGCCAGACCAAATTGATTTTCATGCAAACCTGCTCTTTGGTTCGCATGTGGCCTTTGGTGGCCAGGCTGGCAGCTATCCTGCCATAGACAGCCGCATTCCTCTGTCTAGTGCGGAGATCATAGATGTTGGAGGCATCCCCCCCAAACCTGAATAAGGTCCATGATCTCCACCCTGGACCAGGAAGGTGCCTGCCTTCTCCAGCCCCTTTCAGGCTCCTGGGAGCTGGCAGACTGCTCCTGGGGAGTGGTGGAGGGCTGGCTGGCAGTGGCTTGCTGGCTCATGTTTTGAGCCATTGGGTCAGGGGCCACGGTGGCCACTGCTGGCTCTGGGCTGGCAGGCTTGGAGCTGGCACAGGCACTGTGGCCAGAGTCTACCCCTTTAATGGCTCCAGGGCTGGGGGACAGGGGAGTAAGTTTTCCTGGTTGTGTCCAGAGTGGCCAGCAGGGCTCCCCAGGAAGGACTGGAGGCCCCCTATTTTGAATTAAGTATCTACACAGCACTTAATTCGAAATAGCTATTTCGAATTTGGCGTTACTCCTCCTAGAATGAGGTTTACCAAATTCGAATTAAGCGCTCCGCTATTTCTAATTAATTTTGAAATAGCGGTTTGCATGTATAGACGCTATTAAAGTTCATTCGAAATAACGGCTGTTATTTCGAATTAACTTTGCAGTGTAGACGTACCCTATGATATTAATTGACAGCTCTAAGTCTAAGAGCAAACTCAGGATCCCTAGCTTCCGCAGTTGGGAGCTAGTTTAGTTAATCTCAATGGGGAAGGAAAGGAAGCTAATATCTATATTACCCTAGTACTTCTACAACCTCCCTTTCTCCTTTTCTCTTGAATATTAAAATCTCATCCATGGAGTTGCCTACATACTGTCTTGAAAGAGGCTATTTCAGCTTTATAGAAATGTTACTGGAGGATGATTTGCTAGGAAAAGGATGCACACACTCAGAAATGATAGATAAATGCTACTGGTAGTGTTCTCTGTGTCCACTATTAAGAGTATGACAATTACTCAAGTGCAAGTACCTGACAGTAGATATTACTAAAAATATAAGCTGCTGTAGGGCAAACATAAATTAATTGAGACTAAACACTGTGCTATGTCCCCTTAGATTTCTACAGCACTGGGCATGTTGTAGGTAGACTAAGAATTTACTAACATTAACAACTAAATGTAAGTGATACAAGAAGACTGGTCAGTTAATGCAGCTTTGTAATAAATCACCAGATTAGGTTCATTTTACATAGGTAAATAACAGGAAAGAAAGGGTTTTACAGTTGAGACATTGTTAATTCATACATTAAATTCATGTTAAAATAAGAAGTACTAGTTTGAAAATATCACTTTTTCAGGCAAGTATATTTCAGCAGAAGTTCAAAAGGGCTGACTGATTACACTGGAAAGTTTCTGTAGATTAAATTATTGAAAAAAATCTGTGTTAATGATGTCCAGAAGAGGAGACAGGACAATGCTGCTTAAAAGAGATCAAACACATTTATCCTGGACCAGATTCTACATAAAAGGCAAATTGCAGCTTAATATATTCCTTTCCAAGTTTGCCTGCATTAACTTTGTTGGAGCAAATTATCAATGGCACCATCTTCTTCTCTAAACCCCAATCATTTGCACAGCAACAAGGGCTACGTTCATGCATTATCTACATTAATTAAAATAACTTGCATTTATAAACTGAGAGTTGGACTGGAGTTTAATCCTGAACACAAACTCTATATGCAGCTAGGATTGCTTATGAGTGAAAACGTTTAGAGCCAGCAGTAACATGTGTTCAGCACACAGATCCACAAATAAGAGAACTATTGTTAAAACGTAATTAAGCAACTTGATTGACTCTGTACAATGTCCACTGGAAACTAAGGATATGTCTACACTACAGAGTTTTGTCGAGGAAACTAATGTCGACATGCAGAAGCTGTCAGAAACAGTCGCCAAAGTGTGTTTACATGCTTGCTTTCTCTCTTGACGGATTGTGTTCATGTCTAAGTTCCCCTTGTCGGCAGCAGGATTAATGCACCGTGGATATGTATCTCACAGTGCCTGGTGACATCATCTGTCCCTACATGTTGTGGGACCTCAAAACAGAACACCAGGCATCTTGGGGCCATTAAAAAATGTCCCTTCAGGGACTGCTTTTTTCAGGCGCTTCCAGCATCCTTTCATGCTTTTTTTCAAATCACCATTCTCTGCTGTGCACTCCGGTATCCGCAGCAAGAAAGAATGTATCACACAGTTCTCTCACGTGCTCTGTTAACTGTCATTAGAACCTTGTGCATGACAGTGCAGATCACCTGCCCCTATCATGCTCACTGTCATGCTCCTCCAAGACTTCTTCCTACTGACAGGGGAAGAAGTCTCGGAGGAGCTTGACAGTGAGCATGATAGGGACAGCAGCATGCATCTGGCATGCATAGAGCAGCTGTACAGAGTAGATCGGCTCTTCTGCACTAGGGAAACCTGCACTAGGTAGGATCGCATTGTCATGCAGGTATGGGATGAAGACCAGTGGCTGCAAAACTTTAGGATGTGAAAAGCAACTTTCCTGGAGCTGTGTGCTGAGCTGGCGCCCAACCTGCAGTGCAAGGAGACCAGAATGAGAGCTGCCCTCTCAGCGTGGAAGCATGTGGCAATTGCTGAGTAGAAGCTAGCAACTTCTGACTTCTACTGACCAGTTGCAAATCAGAGTTTGGAGAGGGGATGTCTGTCATTAGAGCTGTACTGCTGCAAGTGTGTAGGGCAATAAATCACATTCTTCTGTGGAGGACGTTAATTCTGGAACATGTGCCTGACGTAGCGTCTGGGTTTGCGGACATGGAATTTCCCAACTGTGGAGGGCCATAGATGGCACACGTATTCCAATTTTAGCATCAGTCCACCTTGCCATGGAGTACATCAACAGGAAGGGTTACTTCTCGATGGTGCTGCAGATGTTTGTGGATCACTGTGGGTGTTTCACAGACATCAGAGTGGGGTGGTCTGGAAAGATGCATGGCACACACATCTTCAGGAACACTGGCCTGTTCAGAAAGCTGCAGGTGGGGACTTTCTGTCCAGACCACAAGATTACAGTGGGGGATGTGAAAATGCCCATTGTGGTCCTGGGAGGCCTTGCAGCCCTGGCTCATGAAATTGCACACAGGGCACCTGGAAAGCAGTAAGGCACATTTTAACAACAGACCACATGCATGCTGCTCAGCCTTATGGATTAGCTACACAGAAATACGTGACGCTCACAGAAACACAGCTGGCCTCCCATTTTTCCATGCCCTCGGCCCTGAACTCCACAAGCCACAGCCACTTACCCTGCCTCTCATTCCCTGTTTCCTGGTCCCCAGAAAGCAGCTGTTCAGACTGGCTATGGTGAATATTTCCTGCCTGCCAGACACATTCGGTGACCCTGGGGGGAGCCCTAGTCCGCATCTACCTCAACCTCTTCCTTTCTGATTCCATCCTTCAGTTACTTCCGTAACTGCCTCTGTGCCCTCTGAGGTATCCGCTGGGCTCTTGGTAGTAGAGGTGGGGTCTCCACTGAAGATTGCGTCCAGCTCCTTATAAAAACAGCAGGTCTTCGGTGAAGCACTCACGAGCCTTATGACAGACCCGTCTCAGTTCTTTAAACTTCCCTCTGCACTGCAGCGTGTCCCTCTCATACCCCTTTTCACACAAGGCTCATGAAATGTGCCCATCCATGTCCCAGTTCCTACAGGTCACTCACAACTGAGCCTGGAAAGACTGCTCTCCCCCTATACTTTCAGATCCAACAGCTCTATAGTAGTCCAAACGGGAAAGTGCGATGGACAAGTATGGGCAGCTGGGAAGATGCCATAAGACCACTGGACACTGAGCCAGCCCACAGGGGAGGGAGGGTTTACTGGTGCTCAGGTAACAGGGAAAGGGATTTAAATTTCACAGGGCTTGCAAGGGGGTGGGGTAGACAGTTAGTTACCTGGCTGCAGGGCAGTGGAATTCAAACTGCTGACCAGAGCAGCTGATTGGGAATTGTGGGCCATTTCCTGGAGGCTGGAACCAGTGACAAAACGCCTCAATGTGTCTACACTCCATGTTTGTGGAAAACATAGGGAGTGGAGAAGACAAAAGTCCCTCATGGAGCTGGAAGTTTTTTGTCAATAAAAATGGCTGGGTTTTTTTGCGACAAAAGCCACATTTGACAAAAGGCACTTTTCCTTGACAAAACTTGCAAGTGCAGACAAGCCCTGAGAAAATCTGCATGAGAGCACAAGACAAATTAGAAGTCTGGTCAAGAACACCTTAGAAACTCAGGAGCCCAAGTTCTATTTTCAAAAGTGACTCTGACTACTTCAGGGACCACAAGTCATTGCAAAAATAATGAAACAACAGATAGCAGCCTTCTGTGCTATACAAATCAAGTGTAATGTAAGCAAAATAGCTACATAGCACAATGAAAAGTTGGCAAAAAGTAAAACAATTGCAATTGCCATCTATAACGCTACTCAAAACATTAACAAATTTGTAAATCTCACTTGCCTTATTCCAGATGATGGAATGTATGTTGTAGGAAGCACTGTTGACCCATCTTCTCTGGGTATAACTTTGAGCATCTTTTGCTCATCTGTGGAGTTTACCATGAACATATTATTTCTTATAATAGCCACATGAAGTTGGGTCAACACACTATTCAGTCACCACTGGGGACCTGGATTCAGTTCCTGGCTTAGATGACAAGTGATAATGAGTCTGGTTATTGAATCTTGGGGGGGACATTTGTTCACATTACTAAACCACCACACAATTTGGCAAGATGTGTTAGTATGTGCTTAAGAAAAGACTATGGGCAAAATTCTCAAATGACTTACAATTTATACAATTCCAATTTAGTTGCTGAGCCAAATTCATACCTGGTGTAACTCTCTTTGACCTTAAAAGGATTTCACAAGATTTTGCAACAATGCTGAATTTGGCTTCCGGACTATAACAGAAGCATGGGTGCTAGAATTCAAGAGTGAGGTGCATTAACACAGCTGTTTGGGGAAAATATAAACAGGATCCTCTTTCTTGTGCTCTGCCAGACCTGGAACTTTGCTATTATTGTTTTACTTTAACAAATAATCACATGAGAAACTTTTCTGCAGCCTTGGGATTTGCGAAACTACAAAGCAACAAAAAATGAGCTATACCCTAAGAAACTACAAGATTGGCTAAAAAAGCCACGTGGTTTTTAAAAACTGGGTTCTTTTAATTTGCCTTCTAAAGTTTGATCCTTCAGGGTTCATAATTTCAAGCTTTTCACCACAACTCTGAGGGCTATAAATGTACTTAAAAAAAAGATGAAATTCTTATATAATCATCTGACTCCACAAAGTGGGGCTTTGAGAAAAAACATCAACTATCTGCAAAATTACATTAGCTATGCATTTTTGGCCTAACTTCCATATACACAGAGCACATTGTTAATACACTGAACATGGTGAAAGGATTGTAATAAAGACCTGATACACAGGAGTGCTAGTAAGAAACCCAATTTAATTTCCTGGTCCCAGTTGCCTGATACTATATGGGGTGAAAAAAAGGTTAATAGGTCAGACCCACTGACTAATTTCACAGATTTAAAGGTCAGGATCAAGTCCATAGTGATGAACAACATACTGCAGAATCTTTTCCTGTTGCAACAAGAATATCAGTGGATCACTTTCTCTGTGGGGGCATCTGGTTGTTGAATAAATCTGGAGTGAAACAATGTGTCAGCTGATTCCAATTCTGTTTTTGGCACATAAGCCTCCCCTGGGAGGATAGTAAGGAATTTGTCTAATCATTTTGGTATTTGATGAATAAAAGGATAAAGTTCGCTTCTCTGTGAACAAGGAAGTAGGATGACTCCTCCTGCAACAACCAAACATGTATGTGAATAAAATTTTAGGGAAAGGAACCTAGGTTAAAAGGTGCTGTCTAATGGACATTCAAAAGTAAAAAGCTGGATATCAAAACAGATATCATGCAAATTAGAATTAAAAGCCTGCCTGAAACAATCCCATATCATTATGCCATTTTTCACTTAAGTTTCAAAAAAATTTAGTGTCTGAGATGTTGAGGAAAAAATAAGTGACCTCGAAGTTCCATTTCACAGGCTGCGATAGTCAGCAAATTGTCCATGTACATTCCACTACGACAGATATTGGGCAGACCCCTTACCTCTCATTTCTTTTAGCACAGCACTTAAGTTTCAACTGTAGCTACTGGAGCTCAGACAGTAACAAATATACATTTAAGACAGAAATATGGGTCAGAAAGAATGTTACAGCCTAACTAAGTCTATCAAAATATGAAACAATGTAGATAGTGTTAGATAAATATTTGCTTTGATTTTGTTTTAAAGGGAGATGCCAAAGACTCCCAGAGCATGAAAAAGTGACTGAGAGAGGTAGACATCTTTTGCCTAGTTTGGCTCTTCTTCTCTCGTCCCCAGACTATCTTTAAGCTCTGTTTCAGTCTGATATAGTCCTTCAGAAACGTGCAAACCTGTCTGCTCAAATATTCTACCAGCAGGAAAGCTATGTCAGCACTAACTTCATCAAAATCCATCATAAACCTTGAACATGCCAGAGAATGCAGGTGAAATGCCGAGGGAAGCTGAGTTTCTCCATGCCTCCTGCCAACATCAGACAGAATGAGCCCTGAATCCTTTCACAATTGAGTAAAAGTATGATACTTTATAGCTAGTTGTAGAAATATTAATAGATGATATTTTTTTCGTGGATGGAGCTTCCCAGCTTCAAAGAGAAATCAATTTCAAACCATTTCCCTAAGGAGATTCTCTTCCAAAAGCATTAACTGCAACATGAATCCTCTCTCTGAGGAAGAAGGAAGTTCCATATGACTTCTGAGAGGCAACCTCTCTCTTGAATTTCTATTTTGATATTTCATCCCATGTACCTGTGCACATCCGATTACTGATTGATATTTATATCCCATTTTTAAAAAGCTATGACGCTATGAGTATGAAAATGCTTGTGAGTGAGGGTGGAAAACAATGAATGGGCAGAACTGAAGAATTAAGTCCTGAAAGGAAACAGAGATAACACTTTTTATGCATAGTGACAAAAGGATGAGGTGCGTCTGGGAACATACATCATGGTAAAGCTTATCCCTGCAGCCATTACACTAAATTAAAAAAACAACAACAACAAATTGACCAGTGAACTTCAGGGGCTGAAAGATCAACTTACAGCCTTGGAATGATGAGTTGTAATGCAGCTGAACTGCTCCTTTGAGATCTGAGAGGCTCCACAGGAGTCAAAATGAATGGGACAGTTTAGTCGCAAATAACAGTCTGAAACACAAGTGCATAGCTAGTCATTTGAAAAGTCTACATTTCAGTTGATATGTTTCTCTCCTGTCCAGAGGAGATTCACAGTCTCCTGAGGTAGACCTGCCTCTATCTCTCAAAGTAGACATGCCTGATTCTCCTTGAGCTTCAGGGGGTAGCCGAGTTAGTCTGTTACAGAAAAAACAACAAACGGTCTGGTAGCACTTTATAGACTAACGAAACACGAAACATGTAGATGGTATCATGAGCTTGGGCTATGCCCACGAAAGCTCATGATACCATCTACATGTTTCGTTAGTCTATAAAGTGCTACCAGACCATCTGTTGATTATCCTTGGATACTAATGTAAACCAGGTCTGACTCCACTGAAGGCACTGGTGTAAAGACCGTGTATGTGAAAGAAGAACTGGGTCCAATATGATCCTAACTTCTACTAAGATAGTTAGAAGTGCATTACCTGTTGAATGAAAACTGTGTCTGTGCACCATGAGAAACATTCCCTGTTGCAAATTAAAAGCTCCACTAGCTTCTCAGCTGATATAAATAGATATAATGCTGCTTAAATCAACACGACTGTGACAAGTTATATTGTAGCACAGGGCTACTTAACACGCGGCCCGTGGCCACGTTCATTTGTTTGAGGCCCGCAGGTGGGAGCCAAAACAAAAAAGGAGTCAATATAATGGTCTTCTGTTGATATGAGTTTTAGTAGTTAAATTCCTGGACTGTCATTGCTCATTAAAAGTGCTGTCATATGGGTGGAAATCGGGTAAATATTGCATTTTATTAATATCCGCAGAACTGACTTAAATGGGGCCTGTGTGTTGTGTAGTCTTGCCTTAATCTTTGTATTCATGCCCATCAGTGTGAAAGAAACTATTTGCACATATTTGCATATATATTTGCATGTATATGCAACAACATTTAAGCTGGGGCCCTCAGCATGTGCTGTGAGTATCATTGTGGCTCCCGGGGCTTCCAAAGTTAAGTAGCCCTGTTGTAGCATATATATTTGTCTATGCCACACTTGGACACGACTGTATCTGCTACAGGTCAGTTTTCAGCTCAGGGGATTGGTAATGAGATATTGACTCACATCTAAGTTCCTGGTTGAATTCAAGTCTAGGCAGGAGAATTAGGTGAACTAGGATGTAAAGGGTTAATGCTTACCAGTGTTAACTGGATAACTGGCACCTAGCCCAGCTGGAGCAGCTGTAGACAGGGGGTTGCTCCAGCCTGGTTGGGTTTACTGTGCTGCGGGCGGGCAGAGGGGGGTGCTCCAGCCCAGCGTGCCACAGCAGGCCAGTTAACCGGTTGGACATATAGTTTAACTGGTTAACATTTTAAATGGGATTTTACATCCCTAACGTGAATGAGTTTTTGTTACACATTTATAAAATGCCACAGGGAAAACTCTACCCAGTGGTCTCATGCTAATGTCCAGTGGACACGCTTTCACCTTACAAAACCCACCACAGTACAATCTGGCTACCTAGGAAGGGAGAGAGTGGCCAGGGACTGAATGGGTCTGGAGCCTTTCCCCTGCAGACGGGATCCCACACTGGTAGGATGTGCAGAGAGGCCACAGTTCCTCTGTACTCGAGCCATCACTCTGCATGGTTATTAATCCAACATGTTTTACCAACATGAAGGCTGAGATGTGCAAATGAATTTAAGGGAGTTAGGCACCCAAATCCCATGGAATTTCAATAGGAGTCGGTTACTCATTTCCCTGAGGCAGTTTTGAAAAGCCTAAATCAACACTCACAAGGAAAATCAAACTTCCGAGGCCATGTCTACACAGCAGCTTATATCAACATAGTTTATGTCACTCATGAGGGTGAATAAATCACCTCTCGTTCCCCCCGAGTGGTGTTCCCTGTGACCTATGCTCTTGTGCGGCTGCTCAGGAGGGAGTCAAATGCTGCCCAGCTAAATAGCAGAGTGCCCGCAGCTAGGTATTATTTCTATTGGTTTTATACGCTCACACATGCATCAGGGCACATAAAAATTATTCTGCACATGGATGGAAAAAATTAGAGGGAACATTGCTTCCTGAGCGACACAAGTTACACTAACATAAATATCAGTGTGGACATGGTGATGTTGGTGGGAGAGTTTCCGACGCTTGTGGGGACTGAGTAGTTAAGCCAGCAGGAGAACTCTCTTCTTTACAGCTGTGCCACTGTTAATTCTCTCTGGGCCATACCCTTAGGATTCCGTCACAGGCACCCGTGAGAAGCCAGTAAAAGAATGAGGGAAAAATCTTTCTAGAAGGAAACTGTTTCTGTACTGTACATGTTTTTCATACACAACACAAATAGCTACGTTCTTTAAGTAACAATTTATTCAGTCTCTGTTGCAACTGCATGTTTTTAGGCACTAATTTAGGCACTAATGTAGAATGTATTTTGATCAGACAGCTGAAACCACTGGAACATAAATTCATATTTACCAGGAATAAAGTAGAATACTCTACTTGCTTCTTGCCCTTTAAATAAAAGATTTGTAGCAGGAAATTATTTTAACTAATAAAAATTAGTGCTCTGCAAACAGTGTAGTAGGAGTCCAATCTGTTTATGTCTGTTGAGTGAATGTGAACTATAAAGTTCAGAGTCAGTCATTACATCATTGCTATGTGAGGACATTTGTATTGCATCATTATAATGTAATGACTGTTCTGTGTGGTGGATGCCCATACTTGACACACAGAAAGGAGAGAGTCAAACATTTCCCCATCTAGCCAGAATTCTCTCTGGGGTGGTGCTCCTTCAGAACCACACTGGCTCATATACTGGACAACATGCACAATCCAAGTGCCAGCTTCTGTGCTGTTTTGCTCCACTGTGAAGATTTGGGGAGGACTTTTCCCACAATCCATAAATTATCTGCAGAGCCACTCTGCTGCCACGAGTGATGTCCTGAGATTGGAATCCCTTATGCAGCTCCTTCCCATTTGCCTGCAGCGTGCGGCAGCAGATCTTTTGGTTCAACCTTTTCCTATACCTACTCCTCCCATCCCACACCCCACCTCAGCAGAGGCAAAATCCATTCTTCCCTTGCACAGCGCACCTTAGCAAGACCACTGCTAGATGCAGAGGCATGATTTGCCCCAGCGTGGTACTGTTTTAACAGTTCAGGTTTGTTGATTTTTTGTAGCTAGATTTCTCTGGGATCACTTACCTTTTAGGAACATAAAAACAGCATGCTTGTACAATACCGAATATGAAGCCATGGGCAGTGGGATAGACAATATAACATATATCTCTTCTGTGGCAGGGCCATTAAAACAGAAACTCTGCACACAAGACCACAGGCCCAGCACTGCAGTACTCCCTCCCCAGTAAAATCTCTGCCTGCATTTTTCTGTATTACTCATTACCACTCTGAAAATGATTTATTTCAGAATGGGAGGGCGAGGAGACTTGGCAGAGCAGCTTCTAACAGTTCCAGTCCTCTGCTCTGTGAAAAGAATTCTGGCTAAAATACCAATGAACAACTGATTGCACATTATAAGGGAAAAGAAAAAAAAAGACTTTGTGAATTCCAAGCTGATTCACATCCTGTCTCTCCCCCTACTCGCCAGCACACACTGCTCCAATAGAACAAAATCCCCAGTAAGGAAACAGTCTCTTTTATGATGAAATTCACTGCAGAAAGCCAGCACAGGATCTATGCAAATCTCAAGTCCCACTTGCACTCTACTAGGGCTAATGGGGTTGACTGGTAAAGAAGCAACAAAATGACAACTGCCTATCCACCCTATCATAATGTGGGACAATCAATACAAATGGGCTTGCTAATAATGACACAGATGGTAGCTGCACGATACATACTCTAACTGTGGGAGCAGCAGAAGCCTGCCAGAAGAAAAACAGCCAGTCAGTGGTTTGAGAAATGATGAAGATCTCCAGATAATTGGCAGTACCAGCACCATCAAAGGAATGAGAAGAATCTCTCTATCTGCAATATATCCTATACAATTTTATCTGATTTTCTGAAGTGTCATCAAGCACAAGCCTATGCATTTGCTTATGTACTTCTTATAAAGGACCATAGTGGTGCATAATTCTTGTGCTGACCTCTGCACAGGGATAAATTTCATCCTTGTGGAACAAGTCTCTGAGAGTTTATGAAAGCCGTTTTTGCGCAAAGGGTTTTTGCATGAAAAAAAGTAGGGTGTGGACGTTTTTTTTGTGTGCAAAAACCCTGTTTTCCACAAGATCTTTAGAAGCATGAGGATCTTGCGGAAAACGGGGTTTCTCTGCAAAAACAAAACGTCCACCTTACGTTGTTTCACACAAAAACAGTGTGCATAAATTATGCAAATGAGGCGTGGTGATATGCTAATCTGTGCTTCATTTGCATACTCACTGCTGGGAAACTGGCAGTGTAGACGTAGCCATAGTGTAGACATATCTTATGTCTACACTACAAAAGAAGGTCGAATTAAGATATGCAACTTCAGCTATGTTAATTGCATACCTGAAGTCATAGTACCTTAACTTGACTTTTGGTGCTGTCTACACTGCAGGAAGTCAAAGGAAGAACACTCTTCCTTCAATTCCTCTTACTCCTCATTAAAGCAGGATGACCAACATCGACCAGAGTGTGCCTCTCAGTTTGAATTAACTGTTTTAACTAGACTGACATCATCTCTATAGTGTAGACTTGGGAAAGAAGTACCTGATCTCATCTCAGAAAATCAGATTAAAACATTTATTTTTTTATTTAGATGTATAGTTTTTCTAAAAAGAGTCTCTATTCATGTGCTCTACTCACCCTTAACATAGCTTAACAATACCTTCTCAGTGCTATCATTTATGATAATTCTCTGCTAATTCACAACTGTGCCCCCAAACAATTCCCAAATGCCTTCAATTACAATTTTCCTCCCTCACTTCCAGGAATAGTTGAGGCTGGCAATGCACCCTGAAAATTATCAGAAAACCATTTAGAAGATACTGCAGCTGAGCAGATTCTTGATAACCCTGAGAAATGGCCAGTTATCCAGGAGATTTTTGCCATTTCTCCAACTACTGACTGATCTTTTTTCTTATTTCAGGCTTTTCTTTCTCCCACAGATAACTCATGCATCTAGTTTTTTTATCATCATTAGCCAGCCCATCTTTCACTGAATTTCTCATTTCATTATCCTCTTGGTTGACAGTTGTCAGTTTGCTACCTCTTCTTATCTAACCAACCCCCTACAGACAACTTAGAATTGGGCTGTGATGATTGTTCCATAGGAGATTGATGGTAGGTAAGCCTTGTAAAGGCACTGTGACTTGCTACAGCCATTTGATTCAATGGAAATATTAATTTGATCACACTGAATGCAGAAGGGCTGGTTTAATCAGACTGACAAGCATGTGATTTTAGTAAATGAGGAAGCATCAGTGTTGGCTCTATGACTACTGTCAGTTGCTTACTACTGAAGCAACTATAGGAACTGAATGATATGATTGTTTTTAGTGTGTCACATTACAATACACCCTTCCCGTGCCAACACTGGTGCACAGGACAGAAACTAGTCTCTTCCATTCCTCTATGTCATTTGCTGCTGCTTCCATCTGTTCTATGATGTTGAGATTGGCTGCTCTGGCCTCCTTGCTCTTGGACGCCTTCATTTACTCATACCAGTTTTTTTCCATTTGACAGCTTCATGTGGGAAGTCTGTGTTGGCATCTGGAGTACTTTCTCCAAATAGGTTCAGTGCTTCCTTCTGTGAATGAACTGCTGGTTGGGGATTTCTCACATCTCTTCACTGGTCATGAAGTTTTTTCCAACCAATGCCCAAACTCTTTCCAAGGTGTTTTAGGGTTCTGACTAATGTTTTGGTAGATCTCCAGCTCTCACAGCCGTATGTTAGGACTGAGCTAACGTCTGAATGGAAAATTCTCAGTTTTATTCTGATGTGGTATATCTTTCATTTCTGCACATTATTAAGGTGAGTAAAATTCTGAGGATATCTTTCCCATCCTTGATGTTACTTCCCTCGTAAGGTCTCCATTAACAAGTATGATGCTGCCCAGGTAGATGAACAGTCCTATTTTCTTGAGATTTCTGCCTTTTAATTTGATGTTACTGCTTGATATCTGGCTTTCAAGGGTTTGTTTTACCATAATTAGTTTTCAGCCCTGCTTAACCTGCTGTTTTTGCCAGGTTGTCTGTCTATGTAACTTTGTGGAGGTTTTGCTCAGTTGCACAATAACGTCAGTAAAGCTGTGATCTTTTAAGCATTTACCATCTACCTATATTACACTACTGTTTGTGTTTCTAATATACTTCTTTATTATCTCAGCCATGAAAATGCCATACAACAGAAGAGATAAAATGCAGTACTGTTACATGTGAGTGTCCATGCTGAACCATTCTGTTGTCTGCTTGTTCACCTATGTAGCACACTGCACATCTCTGTACATGGTTTTGGTGATGTTGACAGCTTTAGCTGGGATTCTCTGGGTCAGAAAAATATCCCACAATGCACATCTGTGCAGGCTCTCAAAGGCCTTTTGAAAATCAATGAGATTGACGATGGGGAGAGCTATATGGAGGAGCAGTGTAACCCACACACCTAGGGTATGTCTAGACTACATACCTCTGCCGACAGAGGCATGTAAATTAGACTACCCGACATAGTCAATGAAGTGGGGATTTAAATATCCCCCGCTTCATTAAAATAAAAATGGCTGCTGCGCTGTGCTGGCTCAGCTGATCGTTGGCACAGCGTGGCAGTCAAGACGCGGATCGGTCGACAAGGAACGCCTTTGTCGACCGCTCCCTTATGCCTTGTGAAATGAGGTTTACAGGAGCGGTTGACAAAGGCGTTCCCTGTCAACCGATCCGTGTCTTGACTGCTGCACTGTGCCGATGATCAGCTGAGCCGGCACAGCGTGGTGGCCATTTTTATTTTAATGAAGTGGGGGATATTTAAATCCCCGCTTCATTGACTATGTCGGGTAGTCTAATTTACATGCCTCTGTCAGCAGAGGCATGTAGTCTAGACATACCCCTAGTGTGATTCACTGACCAATGCAGTGGCACTGAGACCACAGCAACAGCTAAGATCAAGAGATCTTTACAGCATGGGCTGGGAGCCAGCTGGCTTTTAACTCAGAGGGTAGAGGCTCCTATACTCCGCTTCAGAAGTCCAAGGTTCAAATCTGCCTGGTGGTGGTTACAGCATCATGAGAAAGTGAGTAAAAGCAATGAACAGCAGCACACAAAAAAGAGAAACTGAGATCTTTCTTTCTGAAGTGAGTTGTAGTTCATGAAAGCTTATACCTTAATACCTAATATCCTAATAAATTTGTTAATCTTTAAAGTGCCACCAGACTCCTTGTTGTTTTTGCTGAAACAAACTAACACAGCTGGCTCTCTGAAATCTGAGATATGTTGAAGACCTAGCCCATGAAACTGCTGTTAAGAAAGGAAATCACAGAGCCATTTGCAAGGTGACCAAAACCTTGTGTGGAAATTTCAGAATAGGAAAGGGGTCCATGAAGATGGAAAAATGCCTACCACTAAGGCTGACCAGAAAAAATAGATGAAAAGAGCATTTCAAAGAAGTTCTCAATAGGCTCGGGCCCACCTACAACCCCAGACTTTGATGAAACATGCAAGCCTGATCACCTTGACATTAAAATCAGTCCAACAGAGATGTCAGGACAGGCTGCTATCAAGCAGCTGGAAAATACTGAAAGTGATGGGAGATGATAAAATCATAGCTAAATACACTTGATATTATCATGCTAATGAATCTGATAAAGGTATTCAATGAAGCTTGGGAAAAAGAGACTCCTTCTGATCAGTGGAAAGATGGAATCACTGTCAGATTACCTCAAAAAAGTGATCTGAATGACCACATCAACTAGAGAGGAATTGTATTCCTCCCTGTTGTAGGGAAATCCTTCCGCACAGGATACTACCACAGAATGAAAGAAGCAGCGGAGGCAAAGTTCAGAGAAGAACAGGCTGAGTCAGAGCTAAAAGACCCTGTGTACAGCAAACAGTCAAATATTAAGGACTATCATGCCATGTTAGTCCTAGAAAGGCCCAGTACATAGCAGTTTAACTACTACAAACAGGTTATTTGCTGTCTTCTTTTATTAAGCCTTGTTGAATCTCATTAAACTAACAGTCAAGCCAGTGGAAATAAACCACTCAAACACTGTACAATAGAATTGGCATTAACAGAAGATATGCACTAGTATTCCTGTGTATCAGAGGTCAGTATATATCTCTAAAATCTCTTCATGTACCTGTAAATCAGTGTTGCTCCATTGACTTCAATGGAGTTATACTGATTTACAACAGCTGAGGAGCTGGTAATTGACTTCTGAGTTTGGGCAGTGATAGGTTGTCTTAAAATACTGTCCAGCTCTCTTCTGCCCAGTTTTTACTCCCAGGGCAAGGCTCTTTTCTTTGAGCTTGCCTTCACTATGTGTAAACAGATATCAACAGGTATATTTAACCAGAAACAAGCAAACAAACAAACAAACAAACAAAAACTCCCAAGACATGGAAATCCAGTAAAAACAAGACACATCCACACACTTCTCCCTCTGTAGAATCAATGCGTAGTCAGATCGCTTAATGCACTGTGGAAGGCGCTTGGATACTATGGTGATGAGCAAGATATAAAAACCTGAATATCAACTTGAGTAGAAAAAATAAAGAGAGCAAATAATAATCTGTCTTTTCGGGAATTATAAATCATTTGTGCTCTTTTGTTTTTGATCACGGGTCATGTTTCAGTGTTACACCATAGCCCTAAGACTGGCAGATCTAGTTTAAGGAGGCTTTTAACTGAAAAGGTAGATCCATCCTTGTACAGAGAGGGGCTATGTAGGTGTACTTACCTGCCAGTAGAGTACTATAGTTAGAGTTTTCCTTTGCCCTGCCAACTTTCAGCGGCAGAAATTACTCCTTGGAACTGTTGGCTGCTGGCATGGTATTGGGAGCTGTCATTTTATATGCCCTAGCTTTCCAGACAGGAAATCTGGGGAAATGGATCTCTTTTATTCATGTTGGGCCTAAGTGAGTAATGAACACCAAATCATTCAAGGAGTAAACAGACATTAAAGAAGTCACTTAAGTGGCAGAATGGAACAGCCAATATCTCCACCAGAGTTGAAACTCTCTGGAAATATGGAAGACAACTGAAAGTGATTGAAACAGCCCTTTTTTCTGTTTTGGCAAGTAATAGATGCAGCGCAAAGGATAGGTAGCCTTATTTCCAACAACTGGAAGTTTGGGAGCTCTTGACATGTTGAAGTAATTTTCAGTTAGCATCCTCTGCCTGAACTAACTATGAAACTGTATTACAGAACTTTGAGAAGTACTGTTCTCTATGTAAAAATGAAATCTGAGAGAGATGTTTTTAACCCGAGGGTAGTAAAAAGCAAGTGAAACCACAGAGCAGTTTGTGACTAATCTAAGCCTAAAGTGCCAATCTTGCAATTTCTGGAGGGACTAACTGCATCCTTGATAACAGACCAGACAGTGATTGGAATCTGGAACAACAACAGGAAAAAAATATCCCTCAGACAGACTACTGGGGGACCCAGAATTAACCCTTGCCAAGTTAATCAGAATTTAGTAAGTAACAGAAGTCACCCAGTCCAGAATGAAGTTTATGGAGGCTACACAGTGTTCCCACAGTGTAGACATGGCTGAGAATCCAAAATACCACAAGAAAAGAGGTCTGATACAGACAGGCATGTGGAACTCCAAGTCAGAACAAAGGAAAAACAGCACATGGAGCTGCACATACTGAGACAAACAGTTGAAGCCAGAACAATGCGTGGGATCTAGGAAATGATGCAAGAAGTGCGATGAATTACAACACTTTGCAGGGACCAGTGGAGTGTGCACAGCATGGATAGAGAACAATGACAGCACCACTAGCTCAAGTGAATGTTCATAAGAACAATCGACAGGGCTGCAGCCAAAGATGAGTGGATTATCAAACCCAAAGTAAATAGAAACAAAAGACAGGACTATGCAGCACTTTAAAGACTAACAGGATGGTTTATTAGGTGATGGTCATCTATTAGTATTAAGTTGGACACTGGCACATACCAATGTGCTGCCAGAAACACTGGTATTAACTGTGGAGAAGGGGGAAGCTCAAGGTGGTGGAATGTTAACAGGTAAAACTCAGAGTTTACAGCGGTAGGCTAAATATGCAAGCTTGATGTATAGGTAAAAAACACACCCAATAATATAAATTTTGTAACAGTACCCAGGAAATAAGCAGCCGTTGTTGGGATCAAAATGTGTCAAGTCCTTGGTTTCATCAATAGGGAGCATGCACTCATTGGAAAGTAGAGGACCAAAACAATCAAAAAAGAGGGGAAAGAGAAGCTCTCAACGGAGTCCAGAATAGAACTGACTGAGCCCAACCACACTATTATTCATGAGTTAGGAAAATTTCCCTTGTCCTAAGATGGAAGTTTGAAGAGGAGTTGGATAAGCTCATTGCTGTTGGAATCATAGGACCTTCAGCATTCGATTTAGCAGGTCTTAATTAGACCTGCTAAATCAAACCACAGAAGATCAATCTCCAGCATTGCAAGGGGAGACATGGCCATAGACTGGGCAGAACCACCCCTAGAAAGGACAAACTTGTTAGTCATTGTTGAAAAAAAAAGGGTACCCCTTATGTAGCGAGCCAAAAGAATTAAATAAATGTGCAAAGGGGAACATTTTCCATTATCTGAAAGAGGAGAAATTTGGGAGATGCGGATGATGCCAAATATTTTTCTACGCTAGATGAGTCAGCAGAGTTCTAGCAGATGACCATAGAAAGCCAGAGCCAACATTCAACACCCTGTTTAGGAGACACTGCATCCACAGGCTCCATTTGAGTTGTGTTTGGCACCCAAGCTGTTTATCCAGAAAATACAATGTATTTTTCATGGCAAAGAAAGGACTAAGGCTTTCAAAGATGATTTGATCTGGTGAAAAATAGTAGAGAAAGCATGACCAGGGGTTATGAGGCAGTTCTGAAAAGTGGAAGCACTGCTGGGCTAAAGCTAAATAAACATGTAAATTCCATGTAATAGAAATAACATACCTAAGAGACAAGTTAAAACAGCAAGTTGTATAGTAGCTCACAGTAAGTGTATAAGACATCAGCAATGTGCCTGCCCTAACCGGCAAGGAAGGGATAAAAAGATTCCTTGGTATGGTGAACTATGTAGGGAAATTTGTGCCTAATCTAATTGCTCAAATCAAGAACCTGAAAGTACTAATGTGCAAAGATGTCCAGTGGACATGGGATGCAAATCTTAATAAAGAGTTGAAGGAGTTAAGATGCACCAGTCCTGAGGTACTATGACAATAAGTGCAAAACTAAGTTGTCAATGAATGTCTCCAGGAAGGGTACTGGTGCAGTCTTCTTATAGTAATATGGTCAAAACTGGAGATCAGTTGCTTACATGTCACAGGCACTAACAACAACTGAATGTTAAGGGCTTAACTCGAAATAAGCTATGCGAATTGAGCTACGTCAATTGCATAGCTTATTTCAAAATAGCTTATTTTGAAATTGGGAGCATCTACACAGCACTTATTTGGAAATAGAGCACTATTCCTCCGACTTCCCTTACTCCTCGTACAATGAGGGTTATGTGAGTCGGAGTAAGAAGTCTTCCAGCTTGATAGTATTTTGACTTTATTTTGAAATAACTGCCTGCTGTGTAGATGCAGACTAAATTATTTCAAAATAATGTTGCTGTGTAGATGTACCCATAGAGAAGAAGGCATTCACTTTAGTACATGAGAGTAAAAGGTTTCAAGTCTTTATGTATGGGAGACCGGTCTTCATTGATACTAACCATAAACCATTTATTATAATTGCCAACAGGGGCCTGCTATCCAACTTCTCCCTTCCTCCAAAAATATAGAGATTATTTTTCAGATGTACAATTTGCAAACCAGATACAAACCTGGGAGACAGTGGGTGCAAACACATCTTCTATAGCATTGAACAAAAATACTATGGAGCAAATTCCACAGCTAGACATTGAACCTGGTTAAAAAAACCCTGTTTGGCTGCAGCTGAAATGGGGACTATGATTGCCAAAGAAATTGCTCAGGATGAGAACTGGATGGAAGGAAGGAAGGAAGGAAAGAAAGAAAGAAGGCCACTACAGGGTTGTCAGGACAGTTTGTTCCCCACATCACCAATTCAGTACTGGATTTTGTTTCAATACACTAGGATGGTGATCCCAAAGATGTTACAGATAATTATGTGATAAAGGATGTATGAAGGTCATTTAGGGATTGAAAAAAATCTAACAGAAAAGCTAACGTTTTAGGCTGGCCTAAATATTGAGGAAACTGTCAAAGTTTCTTGCCAAAGGTGCTAGAACAATTTGTATCATGGGAGTGCTGAGAGCTATTGAACCAAACTGTAAACCCTGTACATACGATGCAAACTACTTCAAGCCAGCACATGTGGAAGCACACTCAGCACCCCTAGTTCCAGCACCGATGCTTGTTGCATATGCCAAAAATAGAGGCTGAGCTCAGATAAAGAGCCAGCATCCGTGACACATGAAAAATTGCCCCCTTGAAGCAAAATAGCCATAGATTTATTTATGTTGACTGGAAAAAAATAAGTACTTATCCTAGATTATAATTCTCACTTCCCTGAGGTAGCCTTCCTAAAGGAAACTACAGCTAGAGAGATGATTGTACACATAGATCTATTTTAGCTAGATAAGTTATACCTGATATAGTAATGTCTGACAGGAGGCTGAAGTTGAGTGGAGATAAGTTTAAGCAATTTGCAGAGAAGTTTGGGTTTAAACACGTAACCACTAATCCCCCGCAATCCGCATTCCACAGGCAGGTGGAAAATGGTACTAGAAAAATAAAACAAACTGAAAACGGTCCTGGCGTCAAACACAGATTTGTATCTAGCACTGTTAAATACTGGAGGCCCCGCTTTACAACGGCTCGCACTTACGACCTTTTCCGTAAGTGCAGAAGGGGCTAAAATCCCCCAACTTATGTCTTCAGCCCCGTATTTGCGACGGCGTACGACGCCTGTCATAAATGTGGGCTCGAGTTACGACGCCCCCGACTCGCGACGCTATCCCCGGAGCTGATCGCGTCGCAAGTCGGGGGCAGCCTGTAATATGAAAGCACCAAGGAAACATGATTTATCCTTAAAGCCGTGGTTCTCAAACTGCAGACCATGGCTTGAGCTCAGCCTTCCTCCTTCCCCCCACAGCGGGGAGCCTGCGCCGGCACTCCAGCCTCCCACTCTCTCCCCCACAAGGTTGGAACACCAGCGCTGGCTTCCACATGGTGGGGGGCAGGGGGAAGAAAGCCCTGAGCCTTGCTGCGTGATCCAGATCATGGAGAAGAAGCGCTTCCTGTCCCCCGGTTGGGGGAACAGCAGCATGCAGGCATGCTGCCTGGAAGCTTTCCCCGCTGCTCCCATTGGCCAGAATCCGGCCAATGAGAGCAGCAGGAGGCTGTGCCTGGGAGCGAGGCAGGGCACAAGACAAGTAAGTGCCCCCCCTTATGCCGAGACCCCCGTAATCCCAGCCCCCTCATGCATCTGCCCCGCCAAGACCCCCCCACCTCCAGACTGCTCCTGCACCCTCCCTTCTAGCCAGACACCCAACTCCCAGGCCACTCCTGCACCTCCCTTGCTCTTGTCCCCTCCCCCCTGGCCACACACTGCACCTTCCCTTGCTCTTGCCCCCTTCCCTAGCCAGATACCCTACTCCCAAACCTGCTCCTGCAGCCTATCTCCCATCCAGACCTCACCCCCTGATGCACCTCACCTCCCACCCAGATCCTGCACCCTCAACCCTCTCATTGGCAGCCCTGTCCTGCACACTGAACCCTTCATTTTTGTCCCAACCCCAGAGCCTAGGGGAGTCCACAAAATCCACTAACCCTGGAACCCCAGAAGAGTAAATCTGGCCTCTGGGAAGCTCTGAATGTCAGTCCTCCCTATCTCTGTCCCTCCTCCTCCCCTCGTGATACTGCTGGAGCGCCAGAGTAGTGAAGTATCTTACTTGGGGGCCACATCAGTGAGGGCTTGGGTTTTTGGAGAGGTTTTTTTTTTTTTGCTTCTCACTTGTGTGGTCCCCAACTGATTTTTCTGTGGGTCAGTGACCCCAGACTCTAAAAAGGTTCCCCATTCCTGCCATAAATAAAGAAAACATGGGAACTTTTGTGTTGGACATAAATTAATATTTTACTTTATTTAACATGAAGCTTGATAAACTAACATGAGAAAGTTAAAGCACTTAATCAGTTTAATAATTTAAATTAACATTTCCTTTCTTACTGGTTATATTAAACCATTCTCCCTAACTGCAGCACTAGCAAAATGGCTCAGAAGTAATTATGTAATTAATGGCGAGTTTCCATTAGCAACTGGTGGGCCACAGAAAGGTTTGCACTGAGCCAGGCAGGCCATGGACCAAAAAGTTTGAGAACCTTAAAGGCATTTTAACACAAAACTGAGCTCTAAAATGCCTGTAATGGTAGAAGATGGTGTCAGAGAAACTAGTGACTTGCAGAAGTATAAAAGAGAGATAAAACTAAACAGAAAAAAAGCAATATTATTTTGGGCTCTTGTTAATGACTACCATTTCATGAAAATGAGGCACTGTGCATCCATGATGGTGATTAATGGCTGCGAATGGCAGTGGTGGCACATGTGGTTTGAGAAACAGGTGACATCTTCTCCAACCTCCAGAAGGGAGGAAGATAAGGGGCACTGAGTCTGTCACTTTGCCTGAATCATCACAACAGGTTAAGACAAGCAAGCCATAGGACACAACACTGTTAGTACAAATGGACTTTCAAGAGAGACATGCAAAACCAAGCAGCAGTGCAAAGCAGCTCAAAGAAGAACTGAACATTCTTAGTAAATGTAGACACTAGGTTGGTTATAAGTATTTGTAATTGTGAGTTATATAAATGTGGTTTGTTATTATTAAGTTTTGGCTGGAAAAAGAAAATGAGGTATTGGGAACTGTACCTCTATGTGGGTTGGTTTCCCAGACAGGAAGTCTGCGGGAGGGGGGAACTTCAAGAGCCCATGTTCTGTTATGCAGAGGCCATTGGCACTGTGTCACTGAATAAAGAGAGTTGCTTTCAAGCAGCTTTGGTGCAAAGCGATTGCTGAATTCCACAACTGCCGCAGGGTAGAGTAGCCAGGCTGCTCTGTCCTGAGATAGGAAATTGGCAGTGTGTAGAGAGGCCCAGGACTGGGACCACTGTGCACACCCTCATACTTCCTTATCTGTACTATTTGCTCCTTTGGCTGCAGCGAAGACCTAGCCCACTGCAGCCAAAGGAGCCGATTGGGCTGATTTAATATATTATGTTAATAGTGCATCATATTAACCCTACACATCCAGGACTGATATAAACCCACACTACGCAGCAGATATATTCAAACAACAAAATTATGCTTGTACCAGCAGCAATAAGAATCAGCCTGCTATGCTTTACCACACCAAGTATCATTTGTGAAACTATCCGTTAGCACTTTCTTTAGGAATTAGACTTGTAAAAATACTGAGTTATGTCAGCCTCATAAATTCCAAACATTGATAGAAATAGATATTCATTTAATAGTTGTGTGTTTATAATACACAACATTTATAAACTCCAATTATAATGTTTATAAAACCTGGCAGTAATCTTAACACTTAATTTTGATTTATGAACCATTACATGTGCAATCTCGTATTTTAATTACATGGAAACGTGCACAACAGACCACACTTGTTAAGCAGCCAATTGCCCCAAAGTAACCTCACAAGTGACAAGTACCCTTCTACTTCACCGCTCTTAAGCAACTGCCCTTTGTTGGTCCCTTGAACCATTGCTTAAAACAGCTCCCAGTATATTGTGCTTGATTATTGCTGGAATAATTTTATTCCTGGAAGCTCCCAAGGCACACTATTAAGTGTGTACAGGGCCAGCCAGGTGGAGACACCGCCATTGTGTGTTCTTTATGAGCAAGGGACAGCAGCAAAGGGGTGGATAGGGTTTTCCCCAACTAAACATCATCACCACTGGGGTACTCAGGATCTCCTTTTATGTTAAAACCATCAAGCGCCCAGGCACACCTGTGAGTGTGACCTGCTCCCGAGTAACTCAGGGAGGAAAAAGGGGGTTTCAATTACAAAAATAAGCACAAGACCAGTGCACTACTTGAATTTTATTAAAGCCCAATTTGAGGATATAAGGAAAAAGTGGTGCACGGATCTCAAGCTTGTCCTCTGCATGAATTTCACCTGTAAGAAGTGTTCAAATGAACAACAGTTTGCAGGACTGAGCCTTTAGGGTGATTTGCTTGAGTAAAGACTGCAGGATTAGGCCTTTGTTTGGTTAATCCTAACATTGAAAGGGTTGATTTCCAAAATCTGACTTTGCATTTTGAAACAGGATTTATAAATCAAGACTTTCACAAATACAATCAGATTTATGTTGTACTATCACAATCGGTAAATCCTATTAGATTTGTAAAAATGCTTTACGGTATGTAAATCTATTCCTTCTTAAAATTGACAAATGTTTTAAATAAAACCACTGCTTCAAACAACATTGTATGAATCAAAATTCTGTTGTCTTCTAAATCAGAAGTAAAACACTTAACTCACAGTCCAAAGCATGCAAATGTATAAATCCAATTTGTGAAACAACACCATAGCTGTAAAAGAGACAATATTGTTCTGCTAAATATACTAGCAAACCACATACATATTCATTGTAGACTTATTCCAGAAGAAGGTATTCATTTAACAGGGATGCTATCAAACATGCAAGACTGCTAATCTGGTACCATATGCCAAAAACCACAGTGGTGTGGATGATAAATGTTCCTATCTCTTATAACTGTTTAAATGAGCCTCATTTTGTAAGGCACTAATTTTTCTTCTAATATAAAAGTTCTTCTTTTACTGAGAAGACAAAGCATAATCTAATTTCCAAAATACCAAAAAAGCAGATGATCAGGAATTAGAGAATTGTGCATTCACTCAGATAATTTTCCTCTTGAAATTCCTGTCAATTCTTGCGACACATGACATTCTTAAGTAAAAGATAATTTGCATGGCACATTTCTTCTAACAATTTACTCAATTTAAGCATCAAAAGGGGGAGGGGAGAAAGAGCCATTAGAGGAGAACAAAAAATCAGAATAGATCCAGGAAAGGAAATACTGTGAGTATAGAGAATGGTTACCGGAAAGAAGTGCTGAGAGACAAACAAGGCTGGATTATGATATTCTGTAGCCCTAGGGCCTACGGTATATCAAGTACAAGAGGCTCTATACCATAAAAAGCATTAAATTATTAATATATAAACCCAAAAGGTCTATATTTGCGTAAGTACAAAGACTAAATTCTCCAAAAAGAATAATACAACCTCAAACACAACCTCATCTGAAGAAATGGGTTGTGCCCACGAAAGCTCATGATACCATCTACACGTTTTGTTAGTCTTTAAGGTGCTACTAGTCTATTTGTTGTTTTTAAAGTTTTTTCTGATATAGACTAACTTGGCTACCCCCTCTGAAGCTTCTGAATCTAAAACATGCCTTGCAATATGCCAATTTGCATTATAAAATAATTTCAAATTAACATTTTTCTTTTGCCATACTTTAAAAATACAGTGAAGGCTGATGGAGGGAAGTCACACTGATGGAGGGAAGTCAACACAAATTTATCCTCCTCAAGTCCCACTTGACCTAAGTCCACCAGATTATCACTTGCAAATTCAACCATGTGAACATGGATAGCACAGGAAGCAGAAAGTGGTATGCACACTAAAATACACAATTATACATATGTACAGATCAAAAGGAAACAGACAAAGAAGAGAGAAGGTACTATATGACTGAGCATTCTGGACCATAAACAGAAGATGGAGGCTTTCTGGCTACTGTCACACAAGGGAGATATTAAACATGATGTCACACCTAAGACGAGTCCCATAGGATTATGAGTTGGCAAGATTGCTTCATGACACTGCTGTCTCTGACCTCACATTTTCCCGCATTTTATCTGCAGTGAGATTATTTAATTATTTAAATAAGCTATAAAGACACTATCAGAATTTTACCATTAGCCATTAGCCAACAAAATGCTGCCTAGGAGACTGATAGCAGATTTACTTGTAGAAATACTAATTTTACAAGTGCAATTATGTTTTTTTCCCTTCAGCCCTGGCCTCTGCCTGTCAGTAATGAACAATTACTGAAAGGTAAGAGTAGGGTATGAATATTTGTATAGCAAGATGTGTATATTTTTATCATATTTGAACAAAAATGTCTTTATGTAGATAGAATCTTCTTTTTTCCCCACATCCTCCTTTATTTATCAACCCATTTTGATTAAATAGGGTTAGATTTTTTTTTTATTTTAGAGGTCCGTCATAGTGCAAGACCCAACTGTAGCTTAGTTATCTTACTCCTTAATCTGGCACTGGAGACAAATAACTAGTCATAACAGGAACTTTTTCTCACTTTGTTTCTAAACTAACTTGCTTCTAAAATGTAGACATCTTTATATCTAATTTTCTTATGTCTTAACTGACACTTAGGACAACCATTATAAGTAAAACATATCTTCATTTCTGGTGGTCATAAAAGCTTCTCAATACCAGGAAATTGTAAGGCTTCATAGGTCTGGAACCGGAGAACATTTAGGGCCAGGTTTGCAGCCAGTTCTTGTGTGGAGGAAATTGTAAGGTGCTTTCTTTCCTCCAGCAGAGTCAACAGCTTTACTCAGTCAGCAGAATCCACTTAACTCTTGCCAAGCAGGAGCAACATCTGCCAACAGTGCCTGCATGTTACAGCTAGAGTTTAATCCAGAATTGTGAAGACTGCATCCAGACTTTCTCTGAAGTTCAAGGCTTTTTATACTTAATGCTTAAGTCCAGACCCATTTCTGCTTTCAAATACAAAATATCACCTTTAACAAAAATCAGTGGTTGTTTTATCATCAAAAAAAAGGATGAAACAAAAGTGGCCAACTTCAAAAATGCTAGCTGAAGCTGGAATACAACCACTTCAGTCCTTCTGATACTGCAATAATATGATGCACAATCTTTCTTGATAGTGCAATGAGGGGTAACGGTAGTTCGAATTAGGATCTTTAATTCGAACTACCTAGTCCGTGCCGCGTGTAGCCGCGGGCACGGAGTTCGGACTAAGGGGGATTTAAAAATGGCGGCGCCTGGGAAGATGCAAATGAAGCCCGGGATATTTAAATCCCGGGCTTCATTTGCAACTCCGGTTGCCCTCATTAGACTGCCTAGCTCGAACTAACGAGCTAGTGTAGCCTTACCCTAAAAGGGTGTTACAAGGAGGATGGATAAAAATTGTTCTCCTTGGCCTCTGATGATAGGATAAGAAGCAGTGGGCTTAAATTGCAGCAAGGGAGGTTTAGGTTGGATATTAGGGAAAACTTCCTAACTGTCAGGGTGATTAAACACTGGAATAAATTGCCTAGGGAGGTTGTGGAATCTCCATGACTAGAGATATTTAAGAGCATGTTAGACAGACATCTGTCAGGGATGATCTAGACGGTGCTTGGTTTTGCTATGAGGGCAAGGGACTGGACTCAATGACCTCTCGAGGTCCCTTCCAGTTCTAGTATTCTATGATTCTATGAAAACGTTTTCCTGGTCATTTTGCTCAGGATGGCACCAGCTTGGCATACTTGCTGCTATTCATTCAAATGAAACCTGCCCAGAGACTATAATCTTACTACAGTTCATATCTGGCTATACATTTTTTTACATAGGAATCACATTTTCCTGTGTACTTGTTTCCTTAAAATTCCGTTTCTTTTTCATATTGCTCATGCAATTGGCCCTATTGTTATGATTAAACTGAGATGAAAAATATTGCATTCACATACTATACATTACTCTGAGAACCAGAAGCACAGTTCAGGTGTGCAACCTACAAAAATTCAAGCTTAACTTGCCTAGGCACATATTAATGGTCTTAAAAGTAGCCATTCTTCTACAAAGGAATTTCACAAGCGAATTACAGAGAAAGCGTGCAGAACTGACCTTCATATGCAAATCTGACACCAACTCCCTTGGCTTGAACAAAGACTTGAACTGATTAACATATTATAATACCAGCTTTCCTTACATTCAACACCATATTGACATCAAAAGCTAAGTATGGCACACTCAATTAGTCTCATTAGCACCGGGACTACAATTGACAAGCAATTTTTTTTCCCTCTCTCCCTTCTTATTCCCCCTTTTTTCTGCACTCAAGATCATCTCATCTGAAGAAATGAGTTTTGCCCACAAAAGCATATATATATCATATGATACCATATATATATAGTTAGTCTCTAAGGTGCCACAGGACTACTTGTTGTTTTTAAAGCTTCTTAAAGGTTCTCTCATGAATTGGGCCCAAACCACCTTCCATGAAGCACAAACAGGCAGAATGACTTTCTGGTTAGAAATGTACTCTGCAAATGTCCTTGGCTTAGACAATGCTGAAAGAAGTGTCAATTGTATGAGACCCAAAAATCTATCTGGTTGACTCTAGCCAGTGTTGTTAGCCCCTCACTTTCACTGATATTAAACTTCATACTAAAAACAAACAATTATGACAAGAAAAGAAATATCTTCATTCTGAATACAAGACTAAAAAAATGTAAAAAGCCATCACATATATCCCCAACCTCTAGAGTTAGTCAACTTAACCAATAGGTTGCACATCATCCTTTTAGAAACATCAACTACTTCTTCACCCATCCAATTTATTTCATTGTTTTTTACTGAAATAATAAAAATAGTTTTGGACTTGAAGTCATGGAACAAAGCTTTAAAAAAAGAGGCTTGTGAATGGTCCAGAAAATACATAACATACTGGCAGAAATAAAACTCCACACTTTTATCTACAACATAATACTGCAGGACTTTTCTGGTACAATCTACTGATAATATCATTTTTGTTCTGCCAGATCTGATTCCTGCTAATTATGAAGTGCAAGTTTAATAAAAGTGCTCTGGGGATAGCCACTCAATGGTTTTGATTCAATTCCTCTCATTCCTACTTTTTTGCTGTTGTTGTGGTTTAATGAAACACTCATTTATATTTTTAAATTTAACTAGGGGGCTGTACCCCTTGCTCGCTATGCTTGTTTTTGCAGCCAGAGAGCCTGATGATGTCATTCTGTCATGCAACAGGAAAAACTTTTTAATATATAGACAGAGATACAGATTGGACCTCTCTAGTCTGGCACTCTCTGGTCTGGCAACATCCATGGTCCAGCATGATTTTAGTTAGCCAGATGTCCACTTATCATAAGTGTGGCCAAGTTTCTCATGGTCCCAATAAGTTTGTTTACAGCCACCAGTCCTGGCTCTCAGTGTTCTGTGCTGTTATTTAGCTCTAATTTACCCTTAAATGTCTTCTAAGAGGCCAGTAAGCAGTGAAAATGTTGGTAATGCTGTTAGACAATATTGACCTCCCATGGTCCAGCAAATTCTCTGGTTTGGCACCAGTCATGTCCGGAGGGTGACAGACTAGAGAGGTTCAACCTGTACAAACCTTATATTTACTTGGACATTTAATTCCATAGCATATTATGGTAATATTTATTGGGTTCGTCATTGTGATAATTTGTCCCATAAAGTACCATAAAAGGGCAAACATCCCATATTAGTTTTTTAGTAGCTGGGAGTAATCAAATAGTGATATCAAATAGAATAAAATTACACCAAAATCTTTGGCTCAGCTTCAGACTTCAAAGTAATTCCTGTATTTATACAACTTTAATTTTGGAATTTACCAAACTCTTATATTTTATCTAATTTGAAATCTGACAAGGATTTTAAACTTCACTTACCATTTACACTGGAACTGTTTCCTTGATTTTAAGGAAACTTTTAGCATAACATTTTCAGCCCACCTGATGTTTAATCTAATAAAAATCTCCAGGAAGCTAGCAGCATCATGGCAATTCTCCTCTATCACTCTTTATTTTTAAATATTTATTCCAGGATGGCCTCCGTTCTCATTTTCCTGCTCTTAATGAGTGAAATCCACTCCTGTGCAGAAGGCATCGTGTTGACTTGACCCTTATTTGTATAAGTAGGCTAGAGCATTTTAATGGGACTTACTGTATGAGTAAGATGATGCTCAATGTAAGGATGACAGACCAAAGCTCTCCAAGAGTAAACTTGCCACAAAGGCTAATTTGGATTTTATAGTCCAATACTGAAAGCTCTCCTTTAATTGAAAATGCAACTGCATTATTTTTTCCTGTCAACCTAGAAACAAGAAGAACCTCCTTTCTCAAGTTCTGAAGGAATGTCAGCTCAACACAATATTCTAATTGGTTCATTTGGGAGTCACACAGATTTGAATTCCTGATTTATGTTAACCATCATAAAATTCTCTTTATGCAGGAGAAATCCTTCTTATTCTATGTACATATTATGCAATAGCAGAGAAATAGAAATAAATGTGATTAACATATATGTACTCGACATTCACAGGAGAAAACTGGTAAAATATTCTCTCTCCTACTATGAGAAGTTACTATTTCCAACTTTTCTTTAGAAAGGCTACGTCTATACTGCAAGCTTCTTTTGGAAGAAGCTTTTCTGGAAGAGGTCTTCCAAAAAAAAACGTCTTCCGAAAGAGCCCATTCACACTGCCAAAGAGCATTGAAAAAGCAATCTGCTTTTTCAAAAGATAGCATCCATTCAGTGTGGACGCTATCTCACATTTAAACTGTGATTACTATGGACGGAGTGGCCACCAGTGCCCCTGTGCTTTTTCCTCTTTCCTCTTCTTCTGAAAGAACTCCCTCTTCCCCGTCCACACACACCTTTTTCCAAAAGAGCTCTTTCAGAAAAAGGCTTCTTCCTCATAGAAAGAGGATTATCAATGCTGGAAAAACCCCTCTGTTCTTTTGATTTTCTTTAGAAAGAACACGATTGCAGTATGGACGTCATGTAAGTTTTTTTGGAAAAATGGCTGTTTTTCCGAAAAAAACTCTATAGTGTAGACATACCCAAATAGTTGATTATTCCAGGCTTATATAAAGGAAGATTCAGGGATAAACCCATCATTTCAATGTAGTAAACTCCAACATTAAATAAAAATATTTTTGTGATAAAAATTAAAAATCGAATACTGAGGACAGCTCCAGTGGGTGCTGGTACTCCTCACAGTTGTGAGGAGTAAGAGAAGCCGAGGGGAACATTTGCTCTCATTGACCTCACTCTGTGAAGACGGCAGCAAGCTCGGCTTAAGGTAAGCCAACTCCAGTTTTGTATTTTACGTAGCTGGAGTTACATATCTTAACCCAACCTTCCAGGTCTAGTGCGAACCTGGCCTGACAGCACTGATCTATTATATGCCAAAATAAGACAGGAAGCAGTCTTCAGAACTCATACTGAAGACAGATGAAAGAGGGCCTGCTGCTCTCACTTACACGAATGTAAATTTGGAGTATCTCCATCAAAGTCAAAGGACTTACATCAGTATAAAAGTGGCATAAATGAAAGTCAGGCCAATGAAATATCCCACAAATCCAACAAAACCACTCCATTCTGTTGGAATCAGTCATGGGGATACAATGATATAGAAGTTTCATTGACTCTTCCATACTGAAACCAGGATGTGAACTTTACAATAATTCAGCACTGTTTTTCATTGCCTGCACCCAACATACAAAGATGGCCACAAGTACACTTGTCATAGAACATAGGAATTCAGTAGGAATGGGTGACACAGCCTAGATCACATCAGCACAAACCTGATTATTCCCCACAAACTAAAATTGAGTGTGAATCTTTTTTGCGTTCAGCTATTTGTTGGTGAATTCAGTATAGGAGGCAAAACTAAACATAATGAGAAATGCTATTCCTGCAGGGTTTTGGATGCTGGCCGCACCAGAAAGCTCACAGTAGAATCTTCTGTCCACTTGCTTCACACCCTTCTTCCTGCCTTCTTGCATGACCCCTATGTCTGTGACTCCTCTTCTGCCCTGATTGCCCTTCAATTCCTCCCTTTCAACAAACTTGATGAAATCAGTCCATGCCCACTCACCAAGATGCTATTTTTATTAAAGTAAATAAATAACCATTATATTCTGACTTCCTGCTGGCCTATTTTTAGAATTGCTTCCTCCCCAACACACACATTTTTTTCTAATAAAACTTTCACTTCTTAATATTTTATTTGGTTTTTGTTCTGTATACAGTATGATGTTTTAATGATATTTGTTTGTCTAGCCAATGCCTCCTTCCCATCCCCCATAGTGCTTTGGAAGGAAGGTGAGTGGGGTTTCCTATAAATTAAATCATTATGTTAAAACTGGACCATATTGTGTAAGCTAAGGAGCCACTTTCCTTTAATAGTATTCAAGGAGCCTGGACAGGACAGATTAAATGGAATTGCTTCATTTCTAATAACAGAGCCATAGCATAAAGTGCTCTGAGAGTCTCTTTCATTCAGCAGTTATTTATTGTTCATAATTCACCTCCTGCTGACAGAGAAGGGCATGATGGAGCTAATTTAACATTTCTTTGGTCAGATTCCATTCATATCTGAGTGAAATATCAGTAAATAAAACTGAAGCACCATACATTAGGCTGCTGGAATTGTCATAGGTTAGGTTATCACACATACCATGTGCCTACTGAAGGGAAATTATTTCACAGTCCCAATCACCAGATGGTGGTTAAAGAAGGAGTCAGTCCAGGTAACCACTGTAAATATCATTTGAAAAGCACTGTGCCCTTTAAAAATGTGTCATTGGTTAAAAAGTTTGTTTGAGAGAAACAAATGAATGTGACAATTGAAATCGAACCACTGAACAGGAACTAAATGTTTTAATGGATAATGCAGTAACCCCTCTGCTAAGCGATATATATATATTGAGGCTTTGCAGGTCAGTGTCCCATTGGAGTAATCAGTGATGCAGAAGCTGGATATTTTCTTACTGAAACTTGTCTATTTTACACTATCTATATCTGCCCTTGAACACAGATGGCCACAAACAGCACACAGGGATCCTATATCAAACATCAAAGCCCGGTTTACCAGGGAGCAACCCTGTTTCAAGAATTTACACTAGCTAGAATAAAGCAGAGACCAAACCCTGGCTGCTTGCCGCAGCTCCCAAAAAAAGAGATACTTAAACACAAAACTAACAGTATAGATAGCCTCCTGGCTAGAACAGTAGTTGGCATTTGGGAGACTTTGGTTCAATTCTGCATGTTGCCATGAAATGCTTGCTTGGCCTTTGGCAAGCCGTTTTAATCTCTGTGCCTCATTACTCCACATATAAAAAGGGGATAGCACTACCTGCCTACCTCTCTAGGGCATTGCTCAGATAAATATAAAATCATAGAAGGCAGGGCTGGAAGGCATAGAGAGTCCATTTAGATAAGCCCCACTTTGCTGATGAAGGACCAGATATATCTATGCCATCCCTGACAGGTGTTTGTCTAGTCTGGTTTTTTTTTTTAACCTCCAATGGTGATTGCACAACCTCCCTTGGAAGCCTACTCCAGAGCATTGCTATCCTTACAGTTCTAAAGTTTTTTTTCATATCTAACCTAAATCTATTTTGCTGCACATTAAATGCATTATTTCTTGTTCTTCCTTCAGTGGACTTGGTGAACAAAGGACCACTCTCCTCTTTATAACAGGCCTCCTTCCCCTTCCTCGCACCTCCACTAAGCTGGTAACTCCGTCAAAGGAGAAAATGAGGTTGGTTTGGCCTGATTTGTTCTTCACAAATCCATGTTGACTGCCACTTATCACCCATTTATCCTCTAGGTGCTCACAAATTCCTTGTCTCATAATTTGTTCCAGTATTTTTTCAGGTACCAAAGCTAGGCTGATTTGTCTATAATTCCCCTGTTCCTCCCTCCTCGCCCCCGACTTAAAAAAATAAACAGGTACAGGCTGTACCTCGCTTAACCGGGACTCCATGGTCCGGCAACATCCATAGTCCAGCAGGACCATGGATGTTCCTGGACCACAGAGTCCAGGTATAAGGAGGTCAGGCCGCAGGGCAGGAGCAGGGTAGGAGGGGCGTGACTCAGCCAGAAGCCTGGGTTGAGGGAGGGGGGCACAGCAGGGAGTTTTGGCCCCTGTTGCCGGGCGGTAGTGGGGGGCTGGCAGCGGCTGCAGAGTCCCAGCAGCCACAGAGCCTCGGTTCCGGCAGCCACAGCAGCTGTGGAGCCCCGGCAGCTCAGAAGCCGCAGCAGCTGTGAAGCTGCAGTGTGAGGAGCCATGGCCGAGCTGGCAGCAGTGGGACTTGGCTGGAGTCCTTGCCAGGGGCAACATGGGCCATGTTGGGAGGGAACTCCCCTCGTTTGGCAAATCCCCTTGTTCAGGACCAATCAGGTCCCGAGGGTTCCGGACGAGGGAGGTACAACCTGTATTATGCCTGCTTTTCTTCTAGGGACGTAAAAATGTGTTTAAAAATGTAACCATGTAACTGCTAAAAAGCCCAGCAGTTACATGCACTGCGGGCTCCGCAGTATGAAGCTTATTTAAGCTTTATACTGCAGAGCCTGCAGCGAAGCCTCCCCAGAGCAGCTCCTGTCTGTGGCGGGCCCAGCCCACCCCCTTGTTCCTGCCCTGGCTGCAGGTTACCTGCTGGTTCCTCAGGAGGGGGCTGGCTTGGGCTGCTGGCCGTGCTCCTGAAGGAGGATGCTTCACTATAGCCAGCCCAACTACCAATCCTCTGAGCTTGCTAAATTCTGCCCTTTTTGAAGTCCACTGTCCTTATTCTACTGTTCTCACCCCTTCTTGCATGAGGTGCTCAGATACAATAGGGCCATATAGGTACCTAGGATAAATAGCTTTTCTTCAAAGATTGAACATTTTTTGAATGCTAAGAAAAAGAATAAAGACATGGCAACATGTCCATCATAGCAATACCATGTGTAAAAATTCCTGCTTCATGTGCACAAGACTCACATATATGGAGAAGGTTATTATTCCATGCTGTGAATCACATTACAGCACCTCATTTCTTCTTTATTGTTATAGTCAAAGTGGAATGCTATTTGTGTATTTTAAAAATCTTTAGAAACAAGAAGAAATGAAGCAGAGAAACCTTAACAGGTGGGAAGAGGGGGCAGAACACACCGTAAAGGGATAAAACAGGGTAAAGACAATTCAGAAGGCAAGCAGTGAAGAAGAAAGCAAGGGGAAATAAGGCTGAGAGAGGGGAAAACAGGACAAAACAGAATAATCATATAAACTACTGGTCAAAGAATCATAGAATCCTAGGGCTGGAGGAGACCTCAGGAGGTTATCAAGTCCAACCCCCGAGCAAAGCAGGATCAACGAGCGTTCCTAGTAAGCTGAGCAGTTGGTGGCTGCCCAGGAGGGATTCAGCTGCTACACAGCTAATTGGCAGAGTGCACACAGCTGTCCACAGTCACCACCATATGTATCTATTGGTGGTGCACATCTGCACATGCATCAGTGCACATAACAAAATGTATTCTGCACATGGATGGAAAAAAATTAGAGGGAACATTGGAACCAACCCTCACTAAACCATCCTAGCCAGGGCTTTGTCAAGCCATGTCTTAAAAACCTCTAGGGATGAAGATTCTACCACCTCCCTAGGTAACCCATTCCAGTGCTTCACCACCCTCCTAGTAAAATAGTAAAACTGGTGAAGAGGTGCTTGAAGAGCCAGGACTATACAGGAATGCTCCTACATTCCTGAAGCCAATTGCAATGAAGGCCTAAATTAGGACATCCGAAATAGGAAAAAATGAAGACTCCTTGAACGTTCAACAATTACCAGATTAGATCTGAACCTCTGAGTTTACACTTACATTGTCTCTCTCTCTCTCTCTCTCTCTCTCATACACATACACACCTGTTACTACAATTTTCAGTCCAGTTCTGCAGATTCAAAAATATTACATAAGAATTTGAACTACTGGATGTTTGCACAGACTGACTTGGCATTCCAAACCCTTTCAAGCACGCCCTTAGTAAGTTCAAAGTGTGTCTAAATTTAATAATGTGATTTTTAATTCCCTGTATTTTTGAAATCTCAAGGACTAAATGCACCCATTTAATGTAACTACCTCCAATGAACTGTATGGCAATATGCCTTTGCCAAGTTTGAAAGAAACTTGAAACTTCCCAAGACTGAGAGCCAAGGACTTTTATAACTATAGAATTATTGTATCAAGTTTTCATACCTCATAACACATTAAAAAAGGAAGGTGGTTGCAGGAAAAATGAAAGGAAGGTAAACCAAAGTAATGATGGAAAATAGAATATCTACATTACTGGATGTTTAGACGTGTTCATGATTATGGACTATGATTTATTCTACTATATATGTCATTCACTGGAATGTCATAGTTTATCTTCAGTTAGTGCTATTTGCCAAATCAATTCATGCAAAGAATAGGAGGAAAGAAATCACACACTGTAATACAGTTCATAAATCAAAAAAGGATATTTTCATGGACTTGGTCACTAATCAAACAGCAAATCATTTTCAAGTTTTGCTATCAAGGACCAATACTTTTCGGATGTGCTTAATCTGAAACAAAAATGCATCTATTCAAGCCACAAAGTAGCATAGTACAGGTTGGAACTCCCAAAACCAGGACTTTCTGGTGCAGCAACATCCATGGTCCGACAGGATGTTCCTGGAACAGGGAGCCTGGGCTGGGAGACCGAGTGGCAAGAGGGCTGGCGGCTTGGAACCTGGCCAGGTTGGGACTGGGACTGGAGCCATAGCCCTGGTAGGGCAGGCAGGGTTGCGGCAGCCACGGTAGCGGGGCTGGGATGTGCCAGCCCTGGTAGCGGGGCTGGGGGGCACAGCAGCATGGTGGGGAGGAGGGACCGGCAGCAGGGCGGGGAGGTGGGCTGGGTGGCTGGTAGCAGGGACCTCCCCTGGTCCAGCAAATTTCCTCGTTTGGGACTGGTCAGGTCCTGAGGGTGCCAGACCAGAGAGGTCCAACCTGTAAAATATAATGAATACAGAGGGAATGAGATACATACCACACCATCTACCACTTTAACATTAGATAAGCATTTATTTGTTTAGAGTTTTGAATTTTCAGAATGGGAAGGGTGGTTTTAGTTTATTTGCCAGTTTGCAGGCTGTGGGTTACAATGAATGGTAGTGCTGCATTTCAGTTATACGGAGGTTTATTTTTAAATGAGTATTTCTAACTTATGTCTAGGGTGCTTAAAGTATAACAGTGGCTGCCTTTTTAGAGTGTATATAAAATTAATTCTCTGCACATGTTAATATATTTTACCATCACAAAAAAACCCCCCACAGAACAGACACTACTTTTTAACTGAATAATTTTCCCCACCTGTTTGCTCCTCATAAGAAACCACACTTAAAGAAATTTTGAACAAATGGTGAGATTTTGTAAGTACACAAAAATAATATTTTAGCAAATAAATTATTTTGACCATGAATATTTCCAGCATTCATAGATGGATAAATTCATGTGGCATGCTAAGCAAAAGAGTTTGGTAAGATCTGGACCAAGGTATTGTATTCACTAGCTAGGTAGAGAAATAAATAACATGTAATTAGAAAGGGCTTTGAGGTATTATTGAATACCAATTTATTGCATTTCATACAACATGATTAGCATGGTAGTACAGACCTACTAATCTCAGTCACATTCACCCATATGTGGAGGGCCTATACTTTAGTCCCACTTAAACCTTCAAGTGTGACTAATGTGATGCAAAGGCCTCCTTCACAGACTCTGCAGAGGGGTGAATTTCACCCTCAAGGCCAGATTCTGGTACTTAATCACACTGAATAGCATTTTGCTGGCCCATTGAAAATAATTGGACCACTTCTGGAGCAAGGTGCTATTTAGAATAAGGGCCTAAGTGAACAAACAACAGCTAACAAAGAGAAATATACTGCCCTCCAATACCATTTTTCTTTTTCTTTTTCTTTCATCTCTAGGGACAATATTTTCATTAAAAAAGCGTTTCAGATGGGAAGAAATCTAGTCAATTGTTTAATGAAATCCATTAGCAACTACTTCTTTATACATAATGCACCCCCTGATAAGAATTTACCTTATAATAGCCATTTAAAATGTGATCTAGATAATGAAAGATACTAAATGAGCGTGTCTTAATGTGCTGTCTCTGCTGCCAAACACCCTCTCTGGCTTCTTGTGTTCTCTTATTCATGACAGAATGAGGAAATTGCTTGGCTAAGTCAACATCAGCTGTGCATATACTTAAAAGAAAAACCCAAAGGAAACCAGGTTCAGGATATAGCTCTGTGTATAGTTAATCAACAAAGTGTATTTTTCTTTCTCACATATTTGTTTCAATTAGAGCTTATTGAGTCATCTTTGCAGCCCCAGAGAGAACCTCAAGCAATCATCACTGCTTCTTAGAAGGTAATTTAGAACGCCATCCAGAATAGTTGTCCTTTTTAATCTACTACTACATGCTGCTCTTTTAGGATATTGTCACTCAGAGACAGGAGAACAAAGTAGAATATTAAAGTGAAAGGGTGCCCATTTGAATTTGGCAATTCCCTGCATACAAATAAGATCAATTAATAGGAAAGTCCAGCTATCATCAGGCAATACTCAAAATCTTGACTGGCCTATGCCTCCAAGGAATTGAATTCTTCTATTTAAATTGTACAATAGAAAGAGAGAAATTACTATGTAGTGACCATTTAAAATGCATATTTATTTTTTACAGTTAAATGAGCCAGTAACCTTCCAAGAGCAATTCTATCAAGAAAATTCTAAAAAAAAGTGTATGTTTACTGGCAAATATATGATATCATTTTGTCCAGTAGTCTGGTTAGCAAAGCAGAAAATAAAATAATGACACCAACAATCTCATTCTCTAATTCACAGGCATGCATAAATAGTCACAATGAACAGATGACAGACTGAATAGGCAAACATGTCATTGGTGAAGATAAATAAGTGTTCCTAAGCTCTTTATCTCAAGAATCTTAACTGCATCCAACCAGTAGCCACATGCATGCTAAAGTGGTTGTGCACTGAACATACTTAATGACAGCTTTGGGAGTGCAACTGAAGTCAGTGTTAAGTCAGATCCTTATCAGTTACTTAGCTGTAGTTCCACTGATTTCAAAAGACAAAGAGGAGTCCTCTGGCACCTGAGCCCTGGTCCACACTAGGGAGTTATTTTGAAATAACTCCCCTTATTTCAAAAAAGCAAGCGGAGCGTCCACACTGCCAAGCCTGTTATATCAAAATAACGGGCTGTTTATACTGAAATAACAATGCCTGCTTGTCATGAGGAATAACGCTTATTTTGAAATTGTTACTTAGAAGTAGCGTTAGTGTGGATGCTCAGCTGCTGCTATTTCAAAATAATGGGCCTCCAGAGGCCTGTCACAGCTGCACTTGTGGCTTCTCTGGCCACACCCCTGACAACCTCAATGCTCCCCTTCTCCTACAGAGCTTAAAGATGCAGGCAGAGACAAAGGGCTTGTGGCACCAGAACAGCCCTGCCAGCCCTGTGCCACACAGAACCCTTTGTGGTAGCATGGCCAACCCCAGCGCTTCCTCTGTGCCCCCCAAAGCTGCCAGCACTCCCACAGCACCCTTGGCTGCCACTAGCCAGAGACAAAAGAGGGCACTGGCCTGGACTGGTGCCGAGATCCTGGACCTCAACAAGGTCTCAGGGGAGGACACCAACCTCCAGGATCTCCATACCAAGAGGAGGAATGCGGATGTGTATGGCCATATGGCCGCCAGCCTGGTGGAAAAAAGACACATGCGGACCCTCAACTAGGTCCGCGTGAAAATCAAAGAACTTCGGCAGGCCTACACTAAGGCCAGGGAGCAGAGGGCATGCTCTGCGATGGCTTCTCACACATGCCACTTCTATGAGCAGCTCGATGCCATCCTGGGAGTGGGGGGTGGTCACCTTCCCCCCGGTCATCATCGCCTCAGGCCAGGACATGCCTGGCGTCAGGCCCCATGAGGGCGGGGTTGTGGAGGAGAGGAAGATGCAGGCCACCCAGGACACCACGCCCACCCACCAGCCAGGGGCTGATTCTCAGTCTGGAGCTGGTTCCTCCCTCCGAGGATGTCTCCCAGGGCTCAGACAATCCTGGCAAAGGCACTTCAGGTGAGTTCTATAACTTTGCCCATACACACATGAGGCAGGCGACAGGCTACAAGGGGCTGTGGGCTCCTCACTCGGCCTTCTCAGCATGGGGGTCGCACAACAGCCTGTGCATGTGAGTGCACATGGAGTGCCAGTCCGGAGCACTCATCCCCATGACGCTCTCACACAGGAACCCTCCTTCTCACAAGGTTCCTAGAGAGGCCTGCCTTATTTTGGCCTCCGTGGTGGAACACCTTCCCATGACAACCTGCCTTTAAGGAGGCTGGGGTCATGGAAACAGACAGCAGTGCCGCACATGACACAGGTTCAGGCCCACACTTGGGCAGCATCTACTCCTGGTCAAGCACGGCAATGTGGAGGAGACTGATCCCGTGAATGGGAACCTGCTGGGGGGAAGAAGAGGAGGTGACTCCAGTAGCACTGTCCCTGGAATAACTCCTGCCCTCTCCTCCAGTGGGCAGGGATATATGTTCTCTCTCTGAGGGACGCCACCACTGCTGGACCTGGCATGTGTGGGACACAAAAGGAAGCCGAGCCACCCTGTCACCCCCCTCCCACCCACAAGCTCCTGGCCTGGCCAGCATTTTCACATGCCTGCTTGTCCCTGTAATGTGGGGGTAACGAGGCTCCCTTGGGATGTCCTTGCCCCTGCAGGAAAGTGCCCGCTCTCTAGACAACAGATGGCCTTGCTGGAAGCACATTGCCATCGTCTGAACTGAGACCCTCAGTGTCAGCATGAAGATGAGGGCTGGGCTTTATGCATGGTATCTCCTGGGATGACTGCCCTTCTCACTCTTCTTCACATGTGGGCCAGCTGCAAGCGCGATGCATCCACCATCTTCCACGCCATCTTCCTGACTCTGCGGGATCTGCTGCAGAAAGCACACCAGGGAAGACCTGCTGTGGGACAAATGGCCTGCCTCCAGTCCCTCATCTGGGGGTTCGATGAAGAGCACTGGGAGCGGGCCAACTGCAAGGAGCGCCAGGCTGATCGGGAGCAGCAGAAGGCCATGTGGGAGCAGCTGTCATGCCAGCACAAACCCATGTACTCCTCCATAACGTCTGTCATGGAGCACATGGCTGCGTGCACGGAGCGGGCCACTAGTCACCTCTCCACCCACCCAACTCCCCAACCCCCTGCTTCTGGTCCCAGCGTCTCCTCCTAGCCTCCCCAGGGTCCGCTGGGGCCCCCAAATGTGTGGTGGTGTGACCACTTGGGCAGCCGAAGCCTCCCAAGGTATCCAAGGCAGGCTCCAGTCCCAGCCTCATCCCTGAGCCCACCTTCTCCCTCCTCCCCCAGTCCAGGTTCTTTCCCCAGTCCCTCCCCTGTTGTATGACCCCCAAATAAAAATTCAAGAGTTGTGTTTTCCAAACAAAAAGATGTTTTTATTTATTCTAGAATACATTGGAAGACATTTTAAACCTATCCAAAAATGTAGTCTAATTTAAGAAAAGGAAAAGTTTTTGCACTTTACTTTCATTGTTAAAGATGTTTAAGATGATGTATTTCCCTTTACCATGAATACTTATGCAATTCATTGTGAAATGCATATTTGAAACCGTTTGTAAACATCAAAATTAAGAAATGCCTGTTCCTAGTTATATATGAATTATTGCTTAAATCCTATGTCCAACATAAGACATTTCACAGAATTGGAAGACTGTATGAGACCTCAAGAGGTATTCTAGTCCAGCCCTCTACACTCAATGCAGGACTAAGTATTATCTAGATCAGTGGTTCCCAACCTTTTCAAGCATACAGGCAACCTTTTCAGTCTATTACATTTTATGGACATATATTCCATTGCTTGATAATCATTTGAAGTGTATAATAGTTCATGTTATCTAAACAAATATAGTAGTATTGAGAGAGAATACAGTGTGTTCACATTGAAATGCAACAACTTTGAGTGCCATACATTTTATTGGCTCCACCGATCCATTTTTGCTAGTGGCCCAACTAAACCCTTCCTGCCATTCTAATAGCTTTGGAATGGTTAGAGCGGGGTGACATATTCAAAAAAGAAAAAAAATGGTAAAAAGTGACTGACCCGTTTATAAGCCAACTCCAGAGGACAGTCACAGCTTGTCAGCTTCAGCATGGGCATGGAGCAGACTGCAAGGCATGGAGCTTCTCAGGTCCCATTGGCTGCTGTTTGCCTGCGCTGCTTCCTCAGCTCCTGTCCCCTCCATCCCCGCCCATCCACGGAGCGAGGGGGCTCTTGTGGCCAAAGGGAGCTCTGGAGCTGCCAGCTCCTCAAGGAGATGGAACTTCGGAAGGGTAGGGGGCAAGGGCGGAACTTTGGGAGTGCAGGGGGTGGGGCAGTGCAGCAGCTGTGCACTCCAGGGTGCGGCTTGCTTTTGATCCCATTCCCTGGATGCTAAGGGAGCAAGGGGAAAGTGCTTGCATCCTCATGCCAGCCAGGCATGAGAGGCATGCATGGCATGTAAGCACTTTCCCCACGCACCCTTAGCTTCCGGAGAACGGGATCAAAAGCAAGATTCGTCCCGGCGCTCATGGCTGCTGCCCCCCCCCCATGCTCCAGAGGAGTGGGGAGGGAGAGAAGAAAAGGAAAAGAAAAGTAAGGACCACGGTGGACCCAATCCTTACTTTTAAAAACTTTCTGCAGACCCTCTGTGTTGCCCTTGCAGACCACGGGTTGGGAACCACTGATCTAGATCATCCCTGACAGGTGTTTTTCTAACCTGCTTATAAAAACCTCCAGTGATAGACATTCCACAACCTCTCTAAACAATTTGTTCCAGGGCTTAACTACATTGACAGGAAGTTTTTCCGAACATCCAGTCTAAAGCTCCCTTGCTGCAATTAAAGCCCATGACTTCTTCTTGTATCCTCAGAAGTTAACAAGAGCATTTTTTTCCTCTCTTCTCCTTGTAACAACATTTCATGCACTTGAAAACTGTTGTATGGGTGTACTGAAAAGGGCAGAAGACACCTGATATGGATGTTAATCAGGCTGCAACTTTACTAGACAGATGTCTGGAATCACCTGGCAGATAAAGTATACAGTGCAGGCAAATCCATGTTTATTCAAATCATTACGAGGGGATTCCACCAGCCCCCTTTCATTTCCATCCAGGTCTCTCAGTCAACCCATGGTTTGGCCTTACCATCCACCACTGGATTAGAGCAAAAGAATTCCTTGGAGTGTCCTGCTTACAACACTGCTGATAATACATCCCAGAATGATGCTTGCTTTCTTGCACCAGTGTCACACTGTTGATTCATAGTTAGCTTGTGATCTACTATAAACACCAGATATCTTTCTGCAGCACTCCTTCCTAGGCAGTCATTCACTCATTTAAATGTGTTTGCAAAAGTTAGTACAGTGCCCACCTGTAACCTCCCTCCGCACCTCGGAATCCCTCTTTAAGGGAAACCCCTTGAGACCTCCGGAGTGGCAGCCCTGGTCCACCAGTGGGTCACTCGGCAGCCATAAGAATCTTCAGGGATCTGCAACAATTGGGGACCAGATCCCCTGCTTCTTTCTCAAGGGGAAAAAACCCATCCAAATTTGAAAAAACTGTTTGTGAAGAACCTAGCAGAGCTGTCCTCCCGCTGCTTCTTGAGTTATTTTGGACACAATCTGTCCTAATGTAAACAGAGAGGACTCCTTGAAATACTGTGAAAATATGGGGGTGAGAAAAGCAATAAATCTGAGAGACAGGGAAAGTTTCTGTTCCAAAAAAAATCATGTCCTTATTAAAAAAAAAAAATTAGAAGTGTCACCAAACGCATCTCACCAAGGAACCCAGTTAATTGCAGTGATATTTCTTCTGTATGCAATATGCAATTCCCTGGGAATTCCTATACATATGCCATTCAGTCATCAACATACTCCTTTCATTGAATTTCCTTTTAGAAATACACAGCAATAGCTCTGGTAAGCACCAAAATCTGAAGCACACTTAATATCAAACAACCGTTACTATTTCAGCTCCCTGAGATTTCTAAGTTACAAATGAGAAAGGTTTAGTTTGAGAAATTGAGCAATGGGTAACTTGCTTTGGTGAGGGAAATCTCAGATGCTCTTAGGTAAAATACATACTGTAGACATGTGTGTGTCTGTTTGTCTGTCTATAAAACTTAAACTGAACACTTCACATTCCAGAATTTGGAACATGCATAATCAAGCTGCATACTGAGCAAAGACGGATATTCATGACAAGTATAAAAGCAATGTTTTCCTTTTGGTTAGGTTTTTATATTGCTTTTTAAATAAAAACCTGAAAAAATGTAAAACAGTAGCAGAGACATTGACAACATAAAATACAGTTGCAAAACATACCTTCTATTGTTTCATGTTTAGTACTAATCTGATTCTGTAAATTTAAGCCACAAGGACAGTCTCTCTTCTTAGAAAATTACTGGATAGTAAAGTTGATCCCACCTGAGTTAACATTTCTTAACTAAATTTGCGATGGGTAAGCCACATATAGTTTATGAGATTCTGTTTTGATAAAGGAGGAGCATAGATTAGCTGGCTTCATGTCATACTCCCTGTCAGTACATGGGCCGGGCTTAGGAAACTAATAATCCAAGCAGCGGACCAAATTCGGTGATGAATCCTGCTTATGTGCCACCCGAGGCATGTTGCACATATGTTAAAAAGAAGATTCAGATAGTGTCCAGAAGCTTAGCTATTTATTTAAGTTTAGCTCAAACACTCTGAACCTCTTCAATATGTAAAATTGAATTAGAATCTCTTGAGAACAGCTCAGATCATATTACAGTATTTCCTCTTCTCATAAAAAGAAAGCAAATTTAATAATTTTTGTGGTTAATAAAGGATCAATTTCTGGGTCAGCTTACATTTGGACACTTGTTCAAATCAGTTCTTAGCTTATTCACACTGGCTTACTCAATCTCCCGTGGTAACTAGGGCTGTCAGAAAAATGTGACCACAATAAACCCAGAAACTAAGGCAAATACAAGCTGTAGCACAGTGGGAATTGAGGTTTTATCTGGCTTGTTTTTCAGATGGGAGTTTATATTGCTGCTTGACTATAACTGTTCCTGAAGCTTAAGAGTCTCTTAAGGAAAATCTCACCCATTAAATGAGGCCTCCTGAATTGTACAAATGAAGTCTGGCAAGAGGCAAAAGGAATGGAAGAAAGGCAACAAAAAAATTGATGGGGAGAGTCACAGTAGGAGAGAAGCAAGGGGGACTAACTATTTGAAAATTGGGAAACATGTATAGAAAAGTTTAAGGGCCTACTTCTCCACTCTGTCTCATCTCCACTCAGTGCAGGAGTGAAAAATGGGCAAAGACCTCAAGGTGTTACCACTGCAAAGGTAGTGATTTATGGGAAGCAAGACTAAGAGGGAAAAAAAATGAAGAGAGTTGGCAGTTTTTCAAAGGGACATTATTAAGGGCCCAAAAACAAACTAAACCACTACATAGGAAAGATAGACAGTATGGCAGGGGACCACGCTGGCTTAACCAGGAGACCTTACAAGATCTAAAAATCAAAGAGGAGTCATATAAAAAGTGGAAACTAGGTCAGATTGCAAAGGATGAATATAGGCAAACAACATGGGTATGCAGGGGCAAGATTAGAAAGGCGAAGGCACAAAATGAGTTCTCTATAGCTAGAGACATAAAGGGTAACAAGAAGATATTCTACAACTATATTAGAAGCAAGAGGAAGACCAAGGACAGGGTAGGCCCATTGCTCAATGAAGAGGGAGAAAGAATAACAGGAAACTTGGAAATGATAGAGGTGCTTAATGACTTCTTTGTTTCAGTTTTTATCATGAAGATTCCTTCCTAACGGTCAGGGTGGTTAAACACTGGAATAAATTCCCTACGGAGGTTGTGGAATCTCCATGACTGGAGATATTTAAGAGCATGTTGGATAGACATCTGTCAGGGATGATCTAGACAGTGCTTGGTCCTGCCATGAGGGCAGGGGACTGGACTTGATGATCTCTCGAGGTCCCTTCCAGTTGTAGTATTCTATGAGATAGACAGATAGGGTGTGTCTAAACTACACCCCTCTGCCGAGAGAGGGATGTAGATTAGGCACATCGCTATTGCAAATGAAGTGGGGATTTAAATATTCCGTCCTTCATTTGAATAGAAATGGCCGCCGCTTTTTGCCGCCGCGGCACTTTGCCGGCAAAAAGCAGCAGTCTAGACGGGGATCGGTTGACAAGGAAGCCTTTTCTGACCAATTCTGTAAACCTCGTTGCACCAGGCGTAAGGGATCGGTTGGAAAAGGCTTTCCTTGTCGACCGATCCCCGTCTAGACTGCTGCTTTTTGCCGGCAAAGTGCTGTGTCGGCAAAAAGCGGTGGCCATTTCTATTCAAATGAAGCACGGGATATTTAAATCTCCACTTCATTTCCAATAGTGATGTGCCTAATCTACATCCCTCTGTCGACAGAGGGGTGTAGTTTAAACACACCCATAGATAGATAGATAGATATGAACATAGAAAGAGAGAGATTTTCAAGGACTGTCCATGCTGGGGCTGCCATTTTCTCCACCCACTAAGGATTACTATTCCATGACAACCACGCTTCTTCAGCAAGTGCAATCTCATCTCTCACACACAGACAGGCCTGCAATTTAGCAATCCGTTATTTAGTATCTCCTTGGGAAAGTACAGATAGTAGAATAATTGCAGTAGAGAGATATTTCAAATGCTTTTTCAGTTCTCTAGAAGTCCTTTGGTCCCAGGAAGGACTTGAGCTCGGACCCCATATACATTGTCTCTGATTATTGAAAATTTTTCATTTGAACAAATAGGAAGTTAAAAAAATTCGAAATTATAAAAATACATAAAAATACATCATGCAATAGGAATTTTTTCCTACAAAAATTAAACTAATGTGTACTTTGGACTACTTAAATTACATTATTCTTACAAAGACAGCTAAAAAGAATGTGTCTTTCAGCAAGCAGCATCTTTTCCCAACAAGTTCTATCACCATCTTTATTTTAAAGTGTGTGCATCCACAGTGCAGCTACTGAAACACTTTTGTTGAGGAGGCAGCATCATCTCTCCATGTGTTTATATGCAAAATCAACACATTAATTAACTAAAAAAAATTCAGCATCAAATTTGGTAAAATGTTCAGTGTGGTGTCATAATTTTTACTTTGTTTTTTTTTAATTATTATTTAACTTGCCGAAGATTCCTGACTGAGCTCTTCAGAAACTGAAATCATCTGTTGAGCCTAAGAACAAGCACCACATGGGTAATGGCAGCACAAACCTCCCAACGCCTATACCACATTAACTTAGCCAACATCATTAGATTGTAAGTCCTTTGGGGGTAGAGATCATGCCTCTCTAACTCTTTGGTAAAGTGCCTAGCATACTGTGGTACTGTAAAAAAAAAGTACATGAGGCATGGACAGTGGGTATGGGTATCATATGCTGGAGGAGGCTGTACCTGCCCAAACAGCCAGGTGTGACCTCCCACCCACTCCCTGCCCTCAAGTGCCCTCCCTTCTCTCTCTGCAGCTTCCTCTATGTGGTGGCTATAACTCAGGCTGTGCCGCCTGCCCTTCTGGTGGTGGGGAAGATGGAGCCATGCTGCCAACCCTCCATGCGCTGCTGCGGAGGCTGTGGCCATGCCATCTGCCCTCAAAGCACTCTGGGACTAGGGGTGCTAGCCTGGGGTGGGGACCATGGCCTTCAAGGGGGGGGAAGCTCTGATCTCTGTGTGGAGGCCACAAAGAGGCAGGGTTGGGAGCTAGTCTCCCTTAGCTGACAGTTTACACGCCACTCATGTCATGAGTCACACTTTGGGATGCCTCTTCAAGTACAAATGGAATTAATCAAATGTGTCCCCATTCAGTCCTACCAGGGTGCCCAGTACATGCACCGTGGTAAGCAGTATCAAAATCTGCTGACATCTATAAAACCCCCAGCATGGTCCTGTGGTCTTTGTCATTCAGTAGGGGATATTCCACTACAGAGACCAACATGTTTTTGAATCACTCACCACAAAAATACTTGGCTTAGAATTAAAGTAGCTTTAACATAACTTAGCACTCAGATACTGCCTCATTCACTCTGACAGACTCCCTTTAACTCCACTTCGAACTTGCTTTCACATCTGACTAGTGGGCATATGTCCATATTGAATACATGTTAATAGTGCTGAATTTGGTATGGACAAATTCAGCACTATTAACATGTATTCAGTATGGACATATGCCCACTAGTCATATGTGCGGCATTGCGTCACATGTACACAGGGAAAGCATGAGATCGACATGATGGTTTTATGTTACTGTTACTGTTTGTTAATATTCTATGTACCCGCTTTTATATTTTGCTCAAACAAACTTTTCCTTCTGACCTCTCTCATAGTATGAAAGATTTGACCATTTCAGCTGAGCTAGCCATTTCACTCCATGACATAAAAGCTGTGGGAGTGAGGAAGACTATGGTCTTAAGTGATAACTTGTTTGAGGGCATAATGATTTGCATGCCCAATAATAATTCAGTAAGGAACTATTTCATCAAGACATTAGTTGTGGTCTATCCAAAAAGTTTTCAAATGCTAATTTTACACAAAGCAAAGATTGGAACTTACTCTTTAACAGGAGAAGCATATTTCTGCTTTCTGCTAAGTTTTACATATAAATGACTATATTTTAAGCTTCCTTTAAGCAGCAATGCAACTGTTCAAAGAGAAATTAACCCATACAAAAACTTTGAAACAATATGTAGCTAGGATTGCCAGATGGTTTTAACAAAAATTCTGGACACACTTGACATTACATCACAATCTACATTACATCTTATTTAGAAAATACTGGACATTTATATTTTCTCAATTTGTTTCCCAAACAGAAAGCTCAAATACTGAACTATCCAGTTCAAAACCGGACACCTGGCAACCCTATATGTAGCTTTGAAAAGGTTTCATTTCTAACTCTGCCTCATGTCTGCAATCTTGGTAGTAATAATGTAACACTTTTACATTTGCTCACTGTGTATATATTGTGTATGGTTTTAGAATATTACACTAGAAGCAAGTTTTGTTTTACATTCAGAAAATCCAACTGTAGTTTTACAATGCAAATTAATTTTATATAATTTCACAACAATTCAGTGAGCAGTCTACAAGCTAAACCTAGACTACAGGACACAATACAGCTTTAGTTTGCCATCAGGATGATTTTCTTTATCCCTTTGATAAGCTCACAGGGAGCTTATCAAATACATTGGCAATTTATTCATGGCTATAGTTTGTAGACAAAATGTCATATCCTGATCTTCGCATGCACTACTACCTTTTACTTTTGCTATATCTCCATCTGTTCTCCACAAGCTCACTACACCAGTAAGACATTAAACTCTCTGGTAGCTTTTGGCCAGCTGCTCCCTATTTCCAATGGAGTAGCTATCCCAGAGATCAGAACCAGAAATTTCCTAGGCACTCTGCATACATCTTTCAACCCACCCAAGTTTACGGATTCAATCACAGTAGTCTGAAATATTTTCAATTCAGTCACAATATTTCTGAGAAAGTATTTAACAAATTGTCCCTGGATTCACATGCAAAGACTAATATCTGGGATAGAGTTGATTCCCAGTGACCCATCTACACAGAGTTTTTATTTGTTTCTTTTAGTATCAATGTATCTTGAGTGATAGCTCAAAAATATTCAGACTCCAATGCATATTTACAGTCCATACTTACATGCATGATGTAGGACATCAGCAATAGATATCCTCATGGACTAGCTCTTTTTGTGCAGCAATTCCCTGCACTCTCCATAGTGAGGGAAAATATTTTATCAACATAGTTTAGTCTCCATTCTTACATTATAGCAATTTTACCCCACACCAAGTCTGACACAAATAATGAGTACAGTATGGAGGCATAAAACATTCCTGAATGACAAAAATGCTATGAAGTAATTTTAAAAGCCTAGAACAGGATTTAGGAAACATTTTACATGCGTTACAAGTGGGATCAGGATGTAGCCTTGTAAATATCTCGAGTTTACTTCCCTTTAAAGCAAATGATGTGGTCAGAAATGTGTTGTCTTGGTGCTTCCCAAAAACTACATATACATATATTGGCACAACATGTTTTGGTGAATGCTTTAGAGCACTAGTGTTCCCTCTTATTTTTTATGTCTATGTGCAGAATGAATTGTTATGTGCACCAGTATGGAGATGATGTGTGACATATTACCTCCATATTGGTGTACATGACACAACTCATTCTGCACATAGATGATTTGTGGCATGGATGATTTGAGCCCAAGGAGTTCTGAGTGTGGGAGGGGGCTTAGGGTGAGGGGGTTCTGGCTGGAGGTGCAGGCTCTGAGGTGGGGATGATGGATTTGGGATGGAGGAGGGGGCTTAGGCTGGGCAGAGGGTTGGGACTAGAGGTGAAGTTGTGGCTGGTAGGGGCGGCGAATTATGGGCCCATGGTGCTCAGGCTCCAGGAACATCCCCAGCCTGGGGGCCCAGCTCCAGCAAAGTTTGGGCCTGGGTCTCTCCCCTGGCCCCATCTGCTGCCCCCTGCACGCCTCCCCTGGTATGTCCCCCAACCCTGCCTGCTGCCCCTGTGGGATTTAAAAGGTCCCAGGGGCATTTGCCAGCACCAGCAGTGCAGCAAGGCTACAGCAGTTTCCTGCAAGTCCACTCCACATGGCTGCCGGCATGATGGGAGTGTGTGTGAAGCCAATGGGAGCTGCAAGGATGATGTCTGCGGACATCAGCGCAACAAGACTCCCTGCCCTGCCCTGCCCTGACTAGGAGTCACTGCTGGGGGGCAGGGCCAGTTAAGTGCCCTATACCCTTTCTACTCACCCCCTCCTGCTTCCAAACTCCCTCCCATAGCCTGTTCCATGTACCCCTTCCTGAACCCCCATCCCTTTCTCCTGCACCTCTGCTGACCCCAAACTCCCTCCCAGAGCCTTTATCCCATACACTCTGCACCAGACCAGAGCCTGCATTCAGCACCCAAACTCCCTCCCAGAGGTAGTACCCCTTCCTGCACCCCATCCTCTGCCCAAGCCCAGAGCCTGTACCTAGCATCCAAACTCCCACTCCCTCCCAGAGCCTGCTCCCATCCCCCCCATTCTGGGCACCATTAAAATTTCTTTAACTCTGTGACCTCTGGTGGCTGGGGATGCAGGCTCTGGGGTGGGGATGATGGGTTTGGGATGCGGGAGGGGAGCACAGGGCTGGGGCAGAGGGTTGGGGTCTAGAGGTGGACTTTGGTAACCCTCCCCCGCCCTCGGGAGAGATGCCCCTCCAGTCCTCTCTCATGCAGGAGCTGCTCCAGGCTAGGTGAGAGGCACCTCTCCACCAGCCATGGCAACTCTGATGTGGCTGGATTGGCCTGGGGCAAGGGTGTCTCTCTCCCATCTACCACAGGTCCATGCTGCTGGAGTTGGTGGCGGGAAGGGGAGAACTTTTAGAACAGTGGTTCCCAAACTTTTCGGCATCACACCCCCTTCTTGATTTTTGAAAAAACCCTCACGCCCCCGCCTGCCAAAAAAAAAAGCAGCAAAACTTGTTGAGAAAAAAAACGGAACTGAGCGGGGCAGCAAAACTTGATGGGGGGGGGAGGCTGGGTCGCCTCACGCCCCCCCTGGAATTTCTTCACACTCCCCCGGAGGGAACACCCCCCCAGTTTGGGAACCCATGTTTTAAAAGGTGCCTCTCCCCCAGGTGCGGCAGCTACCTTCTGGCCCTGTTCCTGCTGGAAGAACGAGACTCTCCTCCAGCTACAACAGGAAGCTGCCACAGCCAGGGAAGAGGCATGCTCCTCCAGCCCCAGCAAGGAGCTGCCACACCTGAACCACAGATGTTTAGGAGGCAGTGGCTGCTTGTTTATGCAGCCAGCGTTCTGGTCTTGTAAATGAGTGAAGTGATCCCATAAGACTGTATATCACTTTTCCCCCTTACAGTTCCCAGAATCCCACTATGGAGTGGTTACTTACTGTGCACCAGAATGGACATAATTACATAAACGTCAGCTCTCTACATTCTGCCCCCCACCCCCAGCATGAATGCAGCGTCAGTGTTATACATGTACTAAGCTTACTTTTTATTTTTGGCACTTGGTCTCAAACACCAGGTAAAACAACCTCCTAAATCTCCAGCAGAGTTCTTATTTCCCTGGATGCAAATGATGGAAATCACAAATGATGCAAGAGACATGAAAGTAAGCGTCACCTGCAGTGGCTTCCTACACACAAACAGAACATTTCTAAAGGCAAAAAAAGAGGTGGCGCTCATCAGATAAAGTACAGGACTGAACAACAGCAAAAAAGTAAAAGCTTGAAAGCTCAATGAAGCAGCAGGAAAAGTTGAATTCTTTTCTGTGAGGTGATGTTTTTTGACCATATCAGACTTGATCAGTTGACTTCTTCATATCAACAAACTGCCTCTGTAAACTGGTCTTGAGAATGCAATATCTCCATGGCCATATACTCAATGCACTAAAGGAGTAGGTGCAAACCCATAACACTCAAAAGCTTCTAAAATGCATTATGTTAATTTCCATCAGTGTTGTGGAAAGGTAATTAAATCTAGTGATTATTTTTATTCATGCTCTTCGGTTTCCATCCTCCTCGAGACTCATCTATTTCGTGATTTAAAATTATAGCACTAGGTCTCCTACTTTCTATGCTCTCGCAGGTATGTAAATGTCTTTAAAATGGAATCATTGAAAAAGCAGTAATTCATTTCAAAAACAAGTCATTTAACTACTTTATTGGTGACAAAAACTTTGTTACTTAAGAGAGGGGAAAGAACAATTATTTTCAACTAGCTGCAGTATGGCCTCTATTGTGTATTTACCTTTCCTATTTGGCACACTTTGAGCGTATTAGAAGAACGTTCTTTACTATGCAGAAAAAGGCACATGAAGAGGTTACTTACCTTGTTCAATAACTGGAACTCTTTGAAATGTGTCCTCTGATCGATGGTCCACATCAGGATATGTGAGGCTCATGCATTCTTTCCTGGATATTTTTGTCAGCAACATTCGTGGGTCCACACATGTGCCCCAGATACCCTCATGCTGCAGTGCCAGGATATATGGGGACTGAGGAGGGAGATCTGCCACCACTCCAGTTCCTTCTCAACTAGGTAAGTCCAGAGAAAAGACTCCCAGGAAAATGAGAAAGAGGTTGAGTGGAAGCACCCATGATAGGGACACATATGTTGAAGAATTCCAGATACTGTACAAGGTAAGTAACCTCTCCTCCTTTTTTCAAGTAGTGTCCCCAGGGGTGCTTTATGTCAGGACATTCCTGTGCTCTGTCTCAATTATCTGAGGCAGTGGATTCTGCATAAACTACAGAGAAGTGTCAGAGAAAGCTGCGTCAATGCTGGAAAAAGGAATGATGGCATAATGGTGGAAACCTGTGTGCACCAAAGTCCAGCTGGCTGCCCTGCACATGTCTGAGATAGGTGTTTTTCAGTAGGGCTACAGAAGTAGATGGGACCTTGCTGGAGTGAAGAATCACCCTGGGTAGGGGGAAATCCCTGGGACATTATAACAGGTATGTATCCTGCAACCCATTTGTGCAGTCTTTCAGTGAAAATCAGATGTCTTTTCATTCTTTCTGCAACCGAGATGGAAAGCCAAGGGGAACCCCTAAAGGGCTTAGTGCTATCAAAGTGAAAAAGCAATAGCGTTTTTTATGGATGCTCTTCTACATTCAAAGAATGAGGGTTGGGATAAAACACCTGTAGATGAGTCTCCTGATTAATGTCAAATTCTGAATAAATATTAGGTAGGAAGTGAAGATATGAATGTAGTGCCTAGTGATAGGACTTTATAGTGAAAGGACACCATGTACAGTAGCATCAGTATCAAGCTCGAAGTTCCCCTATCCTAATGGACAAGGTGAAGGCTATGAGGAACTTGGTCTTGAGCAGGGGTGGGCAATAATTTTTGTCTGGGGGCCACTTCAAAGTGCCACGTGCTCCTGGCAGGGCGGGAGGAGGCTTCATGCGCTCCCCCATCCCCAGGCCAATTAAGGCTTGGTGGTGGGGGAGCGTGCAAAGCCTTCTCCACTCTGCCCCAGCCCTGGCCCGCAGAGGCCCTTTTGTCCACCTGTGGTCTTGAGGAACAAATGAAAGAGAGAACAGGTCCCCAAAGGTTCAAATGAGGATTTCCTCAACACATTGAGGATTAAGTTGAAGTCCTGTGGTGAAGCTGGCTTCTTGACAAGAAGGAAGAGTTTGATAGACTCTTTGATAAAGGTCTTTGATAAAACTTTAGTGGGCAGATGAGCAAAGACTCGTTGATGGGGAGTGTTGTGAAAAGTTGTGTTTGCTGCTTGGAGAACATTGTGCCTGAGGTACCTCTTGATGCCAACTGGCATAGGTAGTGTTGCCAGATGTCCGGTATTCACTTGGACAGTCCGGTATTTTCAGCTCCTGTCCAGTAAAAAAATTCAGAGAATACCGGACACCTGAGATGTCCCGTATTCTCTGAATTCTTCCCCGGCCAGGAAACGAAAATGCTGGGCACCTGGCAACCCTACAAACACTCAGCGCCCCCCCCCCCGGCTCCCAACACCCCCAGCCCCCATGCTTACCTGGTTCCCCAAGGCTGCCGGCACAAAATGGCTGCCAGCCAAAAGACCTAGGGGAAGCAATGTTTAATTTTAATTTTTTTGCTTAATAAGTCCTTGGAGCTTGGAGTCCTTTTTTTTTTTTTGGCTCAGCAACTTTGGTCTCCCCCTCCTTTTTTTCCCCTTCAACAGAATTTTTTCCCAGGTTTTTTTTGGGGGGGGGTGTTGGGTATTTTTGTTTCAACCATCTGGCAGCCCTAGGCATAGGGCATAAGGGATATATACAATTTACGGCAATCCCTTGGTATTTGACTGCTAGTTCACAAAGAGTAACATATGATGTGTCTAATGAAAGTCTGTGTCCTCAAAATCATTGCTGTGCAAGGAGGTGTGTATATATGGCAAATTATGTTGCTAAGGCTTTGTGTCTTGGGACTGGTCCCCAGCAAAGGTGAAAAGCAGACAAACATCTCTTACCAGAAAGAAAACCTATCTGTAAGTTTACGTGTAAATTAAGTATTGTATGGTGCAAAATGGGCATTCATTCACAGTCTGTATTCAGGAATGTAAAATTTTCAAAGACATTAACAGGAAGAGGCAAACAGCAGGATATCCTGTTTGGGATAAGACAATGAACTTTTTAAACTGTATCTATGGTACAGATGAACTCCTAGCTATCCCTTTAATCTGTGAAGACAAGCTGTCAGCAGGTTTGATCTTATTAGCAGCAGTCTCAACAAAACTGGCGGAAGACCCTGGGAAAAGAACTTGGGGAAGCTTTCTTGTCAGAGACAAAAGAATGTCTTGTTAGTTAAATTTAGTCTCTAGAAAACATGTTATGATTTTGTCCTCTGTGTAACCATTTGTTTCCAATAATCTTACTCACTTGAATCTCTGTTCTCTGATAACAGACTTGCTCTTATTTTCAATATAAATATATCTAAGTGCTGGGTGTTCAGAGGATCTAGGCCCCAAGGTATAATGTCTAAGTTCTGATGTACTGTTCCCTTGGGAACAACAGGCCTGCCAGTTCTCTGAGTGTTCAGTGAAGAGGAGGCTGCCCTGTGGCTATTGCTAACCTAGGGTATGTCTGCACTACCACCCTTGTTCGAACTAGGGTGGTTAATGTAGGCATTCGAAGTTGCAAATGAAGCCCGGGATATTTAAATCCCGGGCTTCATTTGCAACTTCAAATGCCTACATTAACCACCCTAGTTCGAACAAGGGTGGTAGTGTAGACATACCCCTAGAGAGAGCGAGGCCTGTGAAAGTCTGGAAGGCAGTGTTTATGTTGCCAGAGACTGGTGGTTTCAGAGAACAGACAAAGTACAGATCGGTGACTGCACCAAGCCTGGAAGCATTTCCACTTTCTGCAGGTAAGTTTTCCTTGTCATTAGTTTTCTGCAATTAAACAGTACCATTTGTATCTTGAGGTGGGGGGGAGGGGCAGTCTCACTCTGTACCAGAGAACCATCAAATAGCCATGCCTTGAGGTGAAGCGCCAAGAGTCTGTGGTGGGTAATGGGTTCCTGAGTAGGGAGATTCATGCACTGTCAGGGGAAGGAAGAGAGGTGGTTTGAGAGACACATGAAACCAGCCCTGGGAACCCCACCTGTCTCTGCCACGATAATGCTGTGAGGATGGCTGCAGCTTAATTGCTCCTGTTTCGATACATTTAGGAATTTGAGCAGTAAAATCATTGGGAACAAGCATGTAGTGCACAAGGCCAAGAATTGTTAAGGGCATCTCCCGTCAAGTAATATCTCTCAGTACGCTTGACCAGTCTGTGTGAGGCTCGTGATAGTGTCAATACTGGAGGATGAGTCCATGCTGAAGATGGTAGGTTCTGTACATAAGAAGGCTCCAGAAGGTGAATTGGTACCCGAGAGTCTCTCCCCCAATGCCCCCCAGTAACAGTAATTCAGGCTCTTCCATGATTCGAAGCTCTCATAAAGTAGCAATCCAGACAATGCCAGGGAATCTGGGTAGGGTCCCTCAGGAGTCAGTATATTGAGGGCCAAAGAGTGATCGGTGCGCTCTTTTCAGCAGGCTACAGAAGATGTACTGATGACATATTTGGCATTGTTCCGGATGTCCTGTGTTTTGGAGGCACAGAGCCAAAGTCAGAGCTGTCCTAGTTTTCTTATCTCACAGCTTCTCAGAAAACAGCGTGCCCTAGCTGGTCTTGGTGCCAGAAGGGATAAGAGCCTCAGAAGTACCCATATCAGGGACATGAAGCCTGCTGAGACCCAGCCCCATGGGATGACTTTACCCTATTATTATCCTATTCTGGACAGTAGAATCTTTCCTGCTTTGGGGGTGTAGAGGTCCTGAAGGGCCTCCAGGGTCTTTGCTTACCACCACTGGAGCAGAAATGGTCACCAGGGCTCTCTGTGCAACTGGATTCACGTTATGGGGGGAAATCAGGCCCTTATAGATCTTAGAAAGCACAAACTCAAGAGAAGTTTTAGTCTGTCCTCCCACAAGTTCTTAGATCTGCTTTCGAATCCTGAGCAGTTCTTATATTTGGGGGGGTGGGCATCTCTCCCAGAGAAGACTGGTTGAATGTCCATATCTGTTGGGAAAAGACCTATGACTGGTCTGCGAAGATTTGACATCCCAGTTCTTGTTCATAATCAGCACTCAAAGCTGCAGCCCAGAATGGGCAAATTAAAAATGGGGAGAAGGGGAAGGAAATCCCATCCCCACACTTCCCCAGCTGGTGCTAAACTGTGTTAAATAACAGGAAAAATAAAATACCAAAAGAAGCTACAAAGATAGGTGAGAAAGGTAGGTAGCTGCATGGCTAGCTAACAGGCACTGCAAAGTTCTAGCTCAAATTGCAGGCAGTTAAGAAGGTACTGGAGCACAAGGGTCTCTGAAGCACAGACATGGACATTGCCGACAAATCTCAGATCAAGAATGCATGGGCGCGCACACAGCCTGACATGGAGGAGCACGCACTGGGGCACCACTCAAAGAAGAAGAACTGCTAAAGAAGACAAGACATCATTATCTACAGTAACAGATATAATGGTACAAGAACACCCCACTAGGGATAAAAATACAGCCCCGGTATTGTGGCCACTGACCAAATATTTGCTTCAGTCTAACATCTGAAATCAGTAGGAGCACCTAGACCAACACAAGGCTGCTGCCAAAGCTCTGAAATCTCCCCCAATAGGTTCCCATGGTCTGCACAGTTCAAGGCTTTTAGCTCCCTGAGCCACTTGAGATTGCTTTCCACTAACCTGATTCATTAAAATGTTTTCCAGTGTTTCATGCCTAGCTGGTTTATTTCTACTGGGCTATGCAATATCTATCAATTTTACAGTCTCTTTTAAATTACCCTTGGGTGGATGACTCAGAGCTGCTGGAAATCTGTATTTTCAGTAATCAATTCAAGATCAATAATGTTAAGAGTACCTTTTATGGTTAAGTGATGGTGAATAGGGTAGATTTTCTTTAAAGGGGAAGAAGAGAAGTGAACAGCTGATCTATAGTTGTTAAAAACAACCATTATTAATTATAATTTTTTAAAACTCTAGGACATACTGCTGGAATGAAAAGTTTCATTTCTACTGATCAATTGCCAAGGCCGCATCACAGCATCCAAAAATGGGCTCTGCTTTAGAAGTGTTTAAAGAATAACAAGATTTGGACAGAACCCTTCAAGACTGGCTGAACCACTTCTGTTTCAAGTAGGATCATTTTTGTTCAAAAATGGGGACACACAATAAATTTGGATGAACGAGTTCAACCATGAAAAACAGAAACTCTGATTAAAAATGAAGCAGAGGGGAAACCATTTCCTTCTGAAAGAAGGCAAAGAGTAGTCAGAGGTACAGGCACAGAAGTCCATCCTTGTTGAGAAGCTGGAGATTTAAACTATAATCCTTCTCCAAAATTAAACAGTGTGGCATATAGAGAGGCAGCACTGTTTCTGCAGAGGAGTTAGCCAGAGCTATTGATATATCCATGTTTGCTACCCTGTTAGGTTGAAACCTATAATTTGTTTAGTTTTTCTGTTTCTTATAAGAAGGTGTTGTGGAATCTTTAAGCTTTCTTGAGAATAGTGCGGTATGAGGCGTACACCTAAAGGGTCTACCAGGAACAACCATTAGGAACAACCATCAGCACACAACACCATTCCAGAATGTACTATATGTAGATAAACATCCATAGGGGGCACTAATACATATTCCAATACTTACAGTACTATTCCAATTATAAAGTGACCCTCTTGTGCCCTAGAGTACATCTACACAGCAGCGCTATTTCGGAATAATTGACATAATTCCGATATAACATAGTGTGTGTCTACATTGCCAGTCTTTATTTTGAAATAATGTCAAGCTGGAGGACTTCTTACTCTGACTCCTGTAACCCTCATTTTACGAGGAGTAAGGGAAGCTGAGGGAAGAGTGTTCTTCCTTCCATTTCCTGCTGCGTAGACAGCGCCAACAGCCATATTAAGTTATTAAGCTACGCAATTGACGTAGCTCAAGTTGTGTAGCTTAATCCAACTTTAGCCCTGCTGTGTAGACATACCCCTAGTGTTCTGACAATAATTAACATAAACATGTATTATCTACTACAGCAAACAACAAAATGGTATGTTTAGAGTTAGAGAAATGGCTGTGTTTTACAATGTAGTAAACATTGTAAAATCATTTCACATGATTTTAAACTTGACATACTCTTCAGTAGATTGCCACAACCAATGTTTTTAACACAACTTGCTCTGAGTCTTAGATTCCTAGATTTTACCTGATTTGTGTGAACAATGAATTGGGTATTCAAATACAGAAGTTTGTTAAGGGAAATGAAGAAAAAAAGTTTCCCAGCCTTCAGACATCCTCAGCCCTCACTTTGCTCATTTTCCAAAGCTGCTCAAAAGCTTTTACTATTATAGCTGGAGCTATGTTACTGGGTGAAAGAAATACATGACATTATAACCATTCACAGAAAAACATCAACAGAGTTTAATTGAAACTGCAGCATGTTAAGGGTAGATGATATTTTGTATAGTGTGTAGTATAATACACATGAGCCACATGCTACTCTCCCATGGAGAAGCATATAGTAGGGAAATAGGGAGACACAGAAAACTCTGTATGCAAACTTGTTGGAGTTTACTCTGCATGTGTTAAAGGCAGAAGAGGTGTTTACAAAATAATGGCAGAAGCAGAGGACATGAGCTTCCAAACCTGTGGAGCATATGAAGCTCTGGGAAACAGCTCACCTGCATCATGGATCACTATACCTTTGACTTGTTTCCTAGATTCTTGGTACTCTCCTTCTGGTCTATTCCCCTTTGCTGCCATTAAGGCTATGTCTACAAAGCAGCGCTATTTTGGGATATCGCTAGTATCCTGAAATAGTTATTCCACGTCTTAAGAGCAAGCCCGTTATATCAAAATATAATGGGCTCACTATTCTGATGTCTCTGTAAACCTCATTGCACTAGGGATAAGGGATGTTTCGGAGTAACACCTTATTTTGAAATCTGGCACTCTTGTAGACAGCAATTTGTATAGTTCAAATATATAATGGGCTCACTATTCCAACTGTAAACCTCATTCCATGAGGAGTAAGGGATGTTTCAGAATAGCGATTTATTTCAAAATAAGTGCTATGTAGATAGTGCCAAATTTTGAAATAAGCTAGCTATTTCAAAATTGACTTGAAATAAGCTACGCAATTTGCATAGCTCAAATTGCATAACTTATTTCGAGCTCCAGGTGCAATGTAGATGTATCCAGAAAGAGTAGCTCTCGGAAGTGCCCAGAGCAGGCAAAGTTGCTGGGTGGGAGATCCATCAACTTCCACAACTTCCCTAGTCTGTTATATCCTAGTATTATAGAATCACAGAATACTAGGACTGGAAGGGACCTCGAGAGGTCATCGAGTCCAGTCCCCTGCCCTCATGGCAGGACATAGCATCCATCTATATGTAAATCTAGAGTACATATAGGGCATGTCTAGACTACATCCCTCTTTCGAAAGAGGGATGTAAATTAGACAGATTGAAATTGCAAATGAAGCCGGGATTTAAATTTCCCATGCTTCATTTGCATAATGGCAGCCATGCGTTCTTTCAAAAAAGGGCTTTTCGAAAATAAAACCGCCATCTAGACGGTGAAATTTAAATCCCAGCTTCATTTGCAATTTCAATCTATCTAATTTACATCCCTCTTTTGAAAGAGGGAAATAGTTTAGACATGCCCATAGAGTATTTGGGGTGGAAAGGTGACTTCCATGGGGCAAAAATGGTTTACACCTTCAACTTTAGGTATTGTGGTCTCAAAACTCATTCTACTAACATTAGTAGGGAGCAGAATTGGACTTCCTAAATATTTGACATCAAGGAATAAGAAAACATGCTTCTAATATAGATGGGCGATAGAATTCCAGTGGGTTTGTCTTCTTTGAAAGAGACAGGTGTTGCCTGACAGTTCCAGTAATGAAACTTTCATAAGTCCTAACATATTCTTTTGTTATCCACTGAGCTCTCAAATGTTAGAGACAAAAGCCAAATCAGCATGAGTCTTACTCAGAATACATGAAAACATTTTCTGATCTTGAATAACATGTCTTTATCAGTCTCCTCCTATATTAAAATAAAAATCTTTGGCCCTGCTACCCCAGCTGATTATAGGTTTACATATTTGAAAAGAATGTAAGAAATGAGAAGTAAAAGACAACTAGCTGTACATGCTTAATCCCAATTAAGACAAGAATGTTTATACTCTTGCCTTGTGAAGCTATAATATTGGTTCTAAAGGCCATTTAATCCAGCTATTAACACTTTAGCCTTATCATGAGACTCAATTTGCACTGAGTAGTAAGGTGTGAAACAGCAAAGACTGTCATTTGCTTGCACATGCAATAGCACTCACCCACCCCTATCAGGAAAGACAAGCTCCCCGTGACCAGAATGCCTAGTGCTCTTGATTTGTTTGTCTTCAATACACAGCAACCCCTCCTCCATGTTCAGATTCTTTCACAGTACAATGATGAATTGCTTCTCTCTCCTGCTTTTATCTAGCTGCAATTATGAGATAAGTGAAATCTGACTGCATTTTGATGCCACCTGTTGCAGAGCACTAGAACAATATGTATTGAGAGTAGCAGCTGTTTCCTACATTGTGTTTATTTTTAATATTGTGAAGCCAGAATCTCTTTCCTAGGGCATTAAAACAGGCTGAAAGTAAATACATTAAAAAACCCGCAAACACATTGCTGCAATGATATTAAAGAAACCAGAAGCAAATAGCTCACGTTGGTAGAGATTTTTAATTCCCTCCACACTGAAAAGATTTCATGGTGTTTGGTCCTGCTGTGAGGGCAGGGGACTGGACCTGATGATCTCTCAAGTCCCTTCCAGTTCTAGTATCTATGATTCTATGATCCTGACAAAGCAAATGACCCTGCAGGTCTTTCCTGCTTAAGCTGGCCTGCTGATGTTAATAGGATGATTCACATAAAGAACCTCATTAATGCCTTGTTAATCAATCATCTTAAGCTTTCACTTATTGTCACCTACTTCATGTAGATATTTTACTGCCTTATCTATATTAGGGCCAAATCCTTCCTTCAAATCCTCACATAAATCTGCCATTGAAATCAGTACTCCAAATGTAGCCAAAGCCACTCTTACACACTAATAATCTTTTACTGGGTTGCTGTTATCACGATATCCATTTTCCCTCAAATCCCATCTTTTGCGTGAACATATAGTCATGAATGAACAGTAGACTTTAAACCCCCTCACTATTCTAAACATTGCTCTAAATTACAGTATTCCTGAGTTGTTTAACCAGTTTCTAAAAATGGTTCCATAAAAAAGCCAAAATGTATGAGTAAACAGAAGATATGAAAAGATTCCCCAAGGAAAACCATGATATTGGCAATGGGGATTCTGCCCTGACCTCTGCTATCACTCAGAACCTGCTTAGCATTCACTGTGATATTGACTAAAATCTCTAACTCTGAACACAAAGACCAGTTCAAAGGTTGGGTCATTCCATTTAACTTCAGCACAAAAGCTCCCTGCCTGCTCCCACTCTGATTATCTATAGCATAAATCAAGACACTGTCCAAAGAGGCCACATACACCTAAATATCCTAGGTCTGCTTCATCTGGCCTTATTAATAGCGTGTTGTCTTGCCCCACTTTGGTCCTAACTACATTGTAGTAACTTCAGGGGATAGCCAAGTTAGTCTGTTACAAAACAAACAAAAAACAACAACAACAAATGGTCTGATAGCACTTTATAGACGAACAAAATATGTAGATGGTATCATGAGCTTTCGTGGGCATAGCCCACTTCTTCAGATGACCAGAGTTATGAGTTTGGGATCTGAACACTCGAAATAAATAAGAGAGGGGAAGGCGGCGGAGGGGGGGGGGAGAAAAATGGAGGGAGGAGAGACATTATTTTTTTACATTGTAGTAAAAACTTTAAAAACAACAAATAGCCTGGTAGCACTTTAAAGACTAACAAAACATGTAGATGGTATCATGAGCTTTCGTGGGCACAGCCCACTTCTTCAAATGACCAGAGGGTTGGAAGTCCAGAACCAAGAACTGTAGTAATAAATGAAATCAACAAGTTTTACATGCATATTTATACTTTATACGTTCTAGGTTAACCCATACACTTCAGTGAAACCATGCAAAAAGGACTTCAGCAAAGAAAAACAACCACAGAAGTTCTTAGGAAAACACATCAGCTATTGCTGCAGAAAAATGCTCCAACTGCAAAACAGATTTTTAAAATGGTCACTTATCAGCACATGGATTAAGTTTCATGCCATATCATTCTGTCATGTAAAATATTTATCACTCCATTATTGTAATTCAAGGCCTTTTTCTGCAAGGAGTTAAGAAATTTGTCAACATTTTAACAGTAACTCTAGATTTTTATGGTGAAAGATACACATCTGTCATTTTTATTAGTATGAGTCACTGAATATATTAGGGCTTGCGAATATAGTTTGTAGGCTAAGGGGCTGAGATATTCTATTGTAGATATTTCGTCTCCATTATCTATTATTCTATTGATGGATTTTAATATGTAGGGTGGGGTGCTCTACATATAAACAGGAAGCATTTAACATGGCTAACAACATATTTAGTTATTATTTCCCCAAATGTACAATAGATACTTTAAAAGTCTCTATCTGAGCTCCAGGAGGCACACTTACAAAGGTATTTAGATGCCTACTGGAATTTAAAAAAGGACCTAAGCAAGGTAAAGGCTTAATTTCCAACATTTGTGGGGGCAGGCAGGGCCGGCCCACAACATTTTGGCACCTGAGGCGGGGAGCTCAAATGATGCCTCCATGCCACCTTTTTTCCTGCCTGCCTGTTATGTCTCTTGTGCCCTCTTTCCTCCAGCACAGCACTCCACCATCTCTGTGCATCTAGAGCAGAGAGAATACATATGCACCAGCAGCAGACACAATTTTCTACACTCTGGGTTCTAGTGGCGCCCCCCCAGTCTGGCACCTGAGGCGGCCGCCGCAGTTCATCTCATGGTAAGGCCAGCCCTGGGGGCAGTATCACACAGAGAGACTTTAAACTCCTCCCAGACACTGCTAAATAGCACAACACCTAAAACCATACAACCATTATACTTCCACATTCTGATGTCCTGAGGTGCTCTCCATCCCTGCTGTTTTCTTTGTGTGTGCTGTGCTTGGACCTGAAAAGTGCCAACCAATCTCTGGAGAAGCATTCTCAGCTTCCGCCTGAGATACAGACATTCAGGTTCTCATAGGAAACGCCAATCACCTTGCAGGATCATACCTTAGGGTGCCAGTTTCTTGAACATTGGACCTTTTCTTTTTCATGCTGAGCATACTATCAGCATTCAAGTACAGTATGAGGTTTTTTTGTATTGCTATTCACAATTGGATCCAATCATGAGCACGGAAGTCAGATACAAGTGTTTTGTCATAGACTTCAATGAAAACAAGATTGGACCTGTTTCCATTTATAAAAAATTGAGAGAACGGCTAGTCTAAAGCCAAAGATAAATGATAAATCATATCATTATTTAAATAAAGGCCTTCATGATACACGACTTAATCAGGAACTTTTATTTGTATCAACCTTGAATAAGATATTAATGAAAAATAAATTTACTTTGCTATTAGTTGTCTCTATTTCCACTGCTAGTATTGCAAATATGTGTCAGATAATTATTTCTCTTTCTCCTTTATAACCAAGATTCTCCTGCTGCTTTAATATGTAGCAAATTTAAAATTCTCTGGACATATCAGGTATCAAATCATAGTCCATTCCTGGGCATAGACTCAGCATTGTGACTTCACTGCCTGATCAAGCAGGAAGAGGAGATGAAATGTGGTGAGGGAGGAAATCCTTTTTTAAGCACAAATATCTATTAGCCAATGAAGCAAGACATAGAACTGGCTACTGAGTAATTTGAATACAGTATATTTTTAAAGTTTCCTCCATTTTCTCATTGTTTTCTCCATAGATAAAAGGAAAGTTCCCTTTTAGGTAGGTTGTTTAGGCTAAGGTTACGTCTACACTGCACAGTTATTTCGGAATAAGCTATTCCAGAATAGTTATTCTGAAATAGCTTATTTTGAAATAGCACATCTACACTGCAGGGAAGCCTCAACATTAGTCTGAGGGAGGCTTCCCTAGTGTATACCTGCTATCTCGATTTCGAGCCCCAGCAGGAATAACTTAGAATGGCCCTGGTGAGAGGCTATTTTGAAATAATTTAATTTAAATGAAGATATACCTATCTCATAGAACTGGAAGGGACCTTGAGAGGTCATCGAGTCCAGTCCCCTGCCCTCATGGCAGAACCAAGTACCATCCCTGACAGATTTGCCCCAGATCCCTAAATGGCCCCCACAAGGATTGAATTTACAACTCTGGATTTAGCATGCCAATACTCAAACCACTGAGGTATCCCTTCTCCCGGAAGTGGAGCATCTACACACGCCTTATTTCAAAATAGCTATTTTGGAATAGGCATTATTCTTCATAGAATGAGGTTTACAGAAGCTGGAATAAACCATCCATTGTTTCGAATTTTTTTCAAAACAACGGAATTGCTCTGTAGATGCTCGCATAGTTATTTTGGCATAACGGCCGTTATGCCAAAATAACTTTGCTGCGTAGACACATCCTAATTGATAAATACAGACAAACCTACACTGTTTTATTTAAATAGATGTAGTACAATTCTCAGATCACTTCATGTTCAGTACTTTATATAGAATATGATAAGGCAGAACTGTCAAGGAGGATGAGCAATACAAATGTAAATTCTCTTTCAGCAATAGTTTTAGGTACCAAAAGTTCCACTGGTGTTTTAGAGTCTATAATCTTTACTCGTGCATCTAATCAAGACCATGTCTAAAATACATCTATCTCCTTTAGGCTGAAACCCTGTTCTGTCTCTTCATGTGATATGGATGATTTACCAGTTATAAAGTACACTAACAGATAATTAATGCATTTGCCCAGCTTTAGCGACTCTCTCAAGCTTAGTTAATTTTCCACACATTCCTACTCTGGAAATAAAATCACCCTTAAGCAGAGTTCATAATATTGTATGAAAAGAAAAAAACCCTCCAAAGATTTACCATTCATAGCTAACTGCATTGACATAAAATCTTTGGTAGCATTAGTGAAGTTACTCTTGTCAATTGTCACATAAGACTTGTGTTATTTTAGTTTACCGACATTTGTTCTCCTCCCCTTCCCAATGTTTCCCCCAGGGGTGATAATTTGAATAGATAGGAAATGAAGAAGAATGACACATGTCAATCCTTTTCTCATAAGATTCACCTAAAGTTATTAATTGACATCCCATAATTGTCTTTATTATTGTCACTGCATGAAGAACAAATGAGAGCAATCCCCATGTTCTACCAATTTCTGAGGCCATGTAGCTCAACAATATTTGATAAGAAAAACCATTTGAAAATAGATAAAAGGGAAGTCAAAGGGAATTACTGGAGTGACACTTCACTATGTGAAATACTCTTATAATTCACTCTCATCTGGATAGCTTGAAAGTTACTCTTATCAGACACAGCAGATCATAAAGAATTTAGAGTACAATTCTTTCAGTTAATTACCTCAGCAATATATAACATTATAGTTGAACTTTGTGTAGAAAATCCTCCAATGTATTAAAAGAACACCGATTTATATGAGAAATATCTACTGTTTCAAACCAATCTATCGCAAAAGAAGGCAAACTGTAAAGTAGAGGAGGGAAGTTAAAAAATGCCACTCAGTTTATTCTAGGAATAAAATATTTTTAGGTTAACAAGAGTTATCTAAAGTTTTGAGTCACTACCAAATATTTAAAATAAATTATACTGGTTATGGCTAGAAAAAGCTTGATATAAAAAGCACAGTGTCAGAGTCAGTTGCTAATGTAAAAACAGAAATAGCAGTCTTTTATATATAAAGCTCTTGAAGATTATATGGTGGATATTTGGAATCAAGTAGATTTTCAGAAACATTCACAATAACACAGGTTAGTAAGACTGGACACTTTGTAATGCCAATAAAGCTATTATCACATCAATTGCTGAATGAGGTTTAATAAAAAAACCCCATCAAATATGGGCAAAATGTCCCATATCTCTTAGGGTGTATCTACACAGCACCCTTACCTTGAAATAAGCTACGCAATATGCACTACACAAATTGTGTAGCTTTTTTTGAGGTTATTTCGAAATAGCTTATTTCAAAATTTTGCGCTGTCTATACAGCACCAAATTTCAAAATAAAGCACTATTTTGACAAATTCCATAACCCTCGTGGAACAAGTGTTATTGGGATGCCGGAATAGTGCGCCCATTATTTTGAAATATATTTCGAAATAACGGGCACATTTAAAGATGTGGTATAGCTATTTTGGGATACTGGAGGTATCCTGAAATAGCTCCGTTGTGTAGACTTAGCCTTAGGGTGCATCTACACAGCGCCCTTACCTCAAAATAAGCTACACAATTTGTGCTACGCAAATTGTGTAGCTTATTTTGAGGTTATTTTGAAATAAAGCACTATTCCGACAAGTCCCTTAACCCTTGTGGAATGAGGGTTACAGGGATGCCAGAATAGCGTGCCCATTATTTTGAAATATATTTTGAAATAACGGGCACGTTTAAAAATGCGGAATTGCTATTTTGGGATACTTCTGGTTTCGTAGCCTTACTGAGATGAGTGGACTTCCATTTATAATTAAATTGTTCCTGTCACAAGTCTCTGAAGCATTGCTAGAAAACTTCACCTTCTAAAAATCCTATTAAAAACCTGGAATGGTTTTCAGAACACTTTGTGCAGCACAGAGAAGGTGGTTTACAAGAGTTCTAAGACACTACTCAAGTAAACGAGGCTTTCAGACCATTTCAGTCTAAACCCCTGTAGTGCAAGTGATGATACAGACAAACGGAAGCAATTCAACTTTAGCTCTCCCACTTTGCTTCCACAGTGCACAGTGGAGGTCTTTCAGAAAAAAACCTAGAATGCATGTAATGCATGTAAGCTATGCTGGGAAGTTGAAAATATGTATGCACAATGCAGGGAACATTGCAACTGAAGCAGGCTAAGGCAGATCTTCCGGAAAGGCATCTAGTCTTCATCTGAAAACATCAAGAATGGAGAATCCACTGTTTTGCTGGTTGTTTGTTTGTTTGTTTCAGTGGTTAATCACCCTCATTGTTAAACCGTTTAATTTCAAATTTGAATTCAGCTTCCACATATTGGTTCTTCTTATGCCTTTTTCTACTACATTAAAGAGTCCTAGTACTAAGTATTTTCTCCCTACAACGGTACTTATACATTTTTTTTTTTTGCCAAAGCATCATACCAGGCACTCATTTTGAGATGCTTGATCACTATAATCCCGGTTGCGTGGTATACATGTTCTGTCCTCTGTTGGGGCATGGCGAGGTTCTGATAAAACTGTGATTATAGTTTTCCTGACTGTCTTTAGGCTGAAAGTGCCTCAGCCCAGAAACCAGAGACAATATGTTGGCCCTTAGGGTCAGAGCAGCATGACCCAATGGCCAGAATCTGTTATAGCAGCTCTTGCATTTGGGGTCAGCACAGGCTTAGTGTTCAGAGTCAACTACAGTGGCCATTCAGGACAGTGTGACTTAGTGCCCAGTATGAATATGTCAATATGACAGCCCACCAACACAAGGCAGTACAGCCTGACAGCCAAGGTCAACATAATGTCCCTCAGACACCAGGCAGTACGGTGTAATGGCCAGAAACAATGGTGGACTGGATAGGAGACTGAGACCCCTTAATGCCTCCAGGACCCACCCAGGGCCCAAACAGTGGCAGAGTGGTCCACCACTGTGTCAATAGGGAATCCCAACGAAACATGCTGACCTCACTAATGTGGGAGATTCCACTTGCCCACCTTCCCTTGGGTGACTTCCTATCTTACTTCCAGAAGCTGCAGTCTATGAGAAATCAGGGTTGCTGGGCTCCTCAGTACAGGTGATTCATTGGCCCCTTTCTATGAATGGATCCAGCCTATCAAGCAATACAGATTACTCTGCATGACTGCCCTGTCTTCATCATTATTTATCATCACTCCACTCCTTTGCATCATCTGCAAATTTTATCAGCAGCTAATTTAAACTTACTTTCAGATCATTAATTAAAATGTTGAATAACATCAGGCCTAATACTGATCCCTCAGCAATCCTATTAGAAACATCCCCATTCAGTAATTCCCATTCCCATTTTTAAATCTATTGGTTAGACAGTTTCCCTTTCATTTAATGTGTACTCTAGTGATAAGGTATAGTTCTAATTCTTTAATCAGAATGTTGTGTAGTACTCAGAAAAACACCTTGCACAATTCTAAGTATATCACATCTAAACTTTATCAACCAAGCTTGTTTGAAAAAAGGTTTGTTTTACAAGACTTATGTTCCATAAACTCATGTTCACTGGCATTACTTATATTCCTACCCTTTCATTCTTTTTTAACCAAATCTGTAGCTACACTTCCCTTATTTTGCCTGGAAAAGATGTCAAGTTAACCAGCCTATAGTTACCTGGATTATCCAACTTGTCCTATTTGAATATGGCATAAAATTCTTTCAATCTTCTGGAATATCCTCAGCATCCCAAGATTTATTAAAAATTAACATCAATGGATCACAGATCTCATCAGTCAAGTCTTTTAGAACCCTTTGATGAAAGTTACCTATGCCAGCAGATTTTAAAATGTTTCTCCCTGAAGATTTTTTTTAAAATCCTTTTTAGTTACTAATAAAATGGAAGGTACTTCACCCATCCTTATATGATAAAAATATATCATCCTACTTCTTTCCAAAGACAGAACAGAAATATTTACTGAACACTTCTGTCTTCATAATTAACCATATTACCATCGCCATCCAGTAATGTGCTTATAATATTGCCAGGATTTCTTTTTTTGTACTTAAACTCCAACTTAAACGTTAGCATGCCAGGTTTTCATTTTTTTCCTGATTTTTTTTTTGTTTCCTTACCAATCTTCTGCACCTTGTAACTCATAACTTATAGTGATTACTTATTTCCCCTTTTCCATTGGTTATATTTTGCATTTTATTTCAAACTGCTTCCTCTGTTTCACCACTGAATCAGGATGGGCTTTTAGCCAAAGCTGTCCTCTTTCTTGATTGTGGAATTGTGGCTCTTTAGCCACCTAATAAATTTCTTCTTAAAGAACTTCCAATTTTTGTTTACATTTTTCTATCTAAACTTCTTTGCCCACCTAGTTATCTTATAATTTCCTGCAGTTTTGGCAATTTAGCCCTTTTGAAGTGCTGACTGTATATAATAGTGGTTGGAACTGTTCTCTGTTTGCCCATATTGAATATAATTAGGTCATGATCACTGGCCCCAAGCAATAACCAACTGTTAAATTCAGTGATTAATTCATTTCTATCCATCATAATGAGGTCCAAAGGAGAATAATTTTTTTTTTTTGCTGGGTGCAATACATTTTGCGTTAGAAAAAAATATTTATCATTTTGAGAGACTTTAATGATGCTTTAGGAAGGGCCACACGAGACTTCCTACATATGTCTTCTAAACTGAAGTGCTCCATAACAACACATTTTTTTCTGTCCACATTTTACAGATTGGTGTTTAAGGAGTAAACTCATCCTGTTCTTTAGTTTGATTCAGTGGCTTGGTAGCAGACCTTCTCCTGGTTCATAACACGTTGATCCATATACATTCAAGACCTGAATTTCTGAATTATCAATAACGCTAAAACATGTAATGGTATCTTTAGAGTACCATCACCTCCAATCTTTTTTACCTTCTCTACCCACCCCCCCCCAAGCAAGTTATATAAGAAATGATTTTACCATTCCATGTTAATTGCCTCACCAGTTTCAGTAATGCCAATTATATCAAATTTCTTCTCATATGTGAGAATTTCCACTTCATCTTGCTTGGCATGCCAGTTCCCAGAAATGGCATATAAACAATTGGGTTTTTTTCTTTTATTCACATTCTCAATCAAATCAGTTCAATTTGTTTGTGATACACTGAGTTTGAACTGCATTTGCCTCCTTCAATCCCTTCCCCTTTCGTTGTCAATTTTAAACATTCCCAGCTGCTCAAACTGATCTCTACCTGAGAAAATTAGCCCCCTGTCTGTGAGATGCAGGCCATACTATTCATACAGCCCACCGCCCCACTGAAATGTGGCCCAATGTTCCACAAAACCAAGCCTTCAGCTTTATCACTGATTGTGCAGCCAACAATTCACCTCCAGTATTTTCTGTCTTCTCTTGCTCATGAGATCTGAAAGCTCTCAGACTACATCCCTTTGACTTTCCTCTTCTTCGGCCCCCTTCCAAGATCCCTGAAGCCTACTATAATCCGGGCAGTTTTAAATGATGCCACATCACTTGTTCCAATGTGTACCATGACCAGTGTAGAACTGCCAGGCAATGTCTTAATCCTTCATAATTTGCAATTAAATTTTGTATTTTGCATGAAAGAGACAGTACATACGCCTTGTGTGCTTTGGTGAATTCTCTGCCCACTCTTCTTAATATGGCACCACCAATGATTGCTTGCCTTGAAGAGTCTGAAGAACCTCTCTTGATAAGTGTTTGCTTCATCCCACAAGAACAGTCATTGAGTGTGTCCCCGCTAGCTTAAGGTTCTCTTCCACCATGGATAGTTCCACAGTATACTCCTGACTCACTACATATCTCATAATGATTTGACTCTTCTAGTCACATTGAATCCCTCATGGTTCAGTTTTTTTTCTGGGTCACAAATCACCAGTCTGCTTCCTTGGTTTCTACTCTCTCTGGTTCCCTTCTTACTTTCTCAAATGCTTAGCAGTGCTGCAACTTGCATTCACAGATAATGTACTTTTCCTTCACTATGCCCAACAGTTTGAACTTCATGCACCAGAAATCTCTTCTTATTTCTAGCACAAAGGAAAACGTAGCACATGCTATGTATGTCACATCACTTGTTCCCCCATCACCCATATCTGCTACTTGGTCTCTCTAGAGCCTAAGTAGAAGGAATCAAACACTTTTCAAAAGTCTCCTGTTTGTTACACCTGTTTGCCTGCTCAAAAGTGTGCTTGGCAACTGATTTAAATACTAAGTTTTGCTGCTTAGCTCCACCCCCTCACTGACACAGAGGGACTACCTATTCAGACTCTTCAAACCCTGGATCCAATCAAAGACCCGTGTTCCCAGCTACACAGTCTGACAGAGGTATGACCAAAAAAATCTATTTCATCTGGCTTGCTTGTTAAGATTTCAAAATTCCAGCCCTTTAGAGACTGAAAACACAGCTACACAGTAGGGCAGATGTGGATGATTCCATCTTCCAGCTGTTCTACCAAACAACACACTGAAAAATCCTGCTATGATAAACTTTTCTTAGCATCTATGAATGCAACACTTTTATATACATTTTATTCCAATCCGGTATTGGAAATGTGCTCTGATGAAGCAGGAAGAGTTTCGCCATTTAGATTATATAACACATACTCTAGAATGGGGGAATTTTACTAGCTCAGTTAGGATTGCCAGAGGATAGGATTAGGCAGATGGCATTTTTGAAGGTTTAGCCGAGGCTTTATACAAGTCAGTAGGGAAGTGTCAATGTAAGGCCATTAATACTTGTTTGGATTCTTCCCATAGCAGCTGTCAAAAGAAAAAAATTGTGCATGTATCTAGAAACAGTTCTACATATGGTCAATAGCTAGCCATTTCAGTAAATTAAATCAATATAGTCCAGATCTTCATGTGAGACCGTGGGAAAGAGTGCACAAGTATTGTGAGGAGGCAAATGACTCTACTGCAAGTAAGCATGGGAGTGATTCCAGGGAGTGTCCAGCTGCTCGAGATCAGAGTGGAAAAGTTCCAATTTGGATTACTAAAATACTTTAAAGAATTTAAATTGCTGAGATGACAATGAAACATGGCAAAGAAATGGGTTACAGGTCACACATTTGGTTGAACCTCTCTATGGACAACATATAGCTCTGATGTTAGCATTCAGGAGCAAACCCATATGAGTAGATGTGATGGAAGGTGGGGATAATGATTCCATCCACTAAATATGTTAGTTGCTATCAAACACTGTGGAAAACACAGTGAGAGTGAGACTCCGATTTGGAATTCAGTTAGGGTCAGTTGCTTGTGAAATCTGTTGTGTGAATCCATTTTTATATCATGCAACTGTGATTCTGGTTAGATACAGTTAGAAGCTTTACTCTCTAATAATACTGTGACACTAAATTAATCCAAGCATATAAAGAGGAGGGTGGGTGACATCCCGGGCTTAACAGGATGTTCCTCAGCAGCCTCTGCAACGGGGCCAGTTATTAACTATTATTCTGTTACACCCCCCCTCCCCGCCCCCCGGGACTTTCATGTTGACTTCTAGGCACATCTTTTTGGGTTCTCAAAAGTTTGAAAAGTTCATTTCAATATGCTGAGTAGGAATGTTAATTAACATGTTTTTGGCTAAATGTATAGCTGCTAGATTTTTTAGTGGTTACACATTTACATGTAAGGGGGAAGGGGGCGGCAGGCGAGCACCGGATCCTATCTGTCCCACCTCTGCCGCCTCTGATAAAATACTGGCTCCTGCCTGGTCCCCACGCTGCTGCCTCTGAGAAAGGCGGCAGGGGAAGCAGGTGGTTCTCCAGAACCCAGTGAGTGTGGAGAGCTGGCTTAAAAGCTGGCTCCCCACACGTACTGACTTCTGCCTGCACCCCACCCTGCACTGCTCTCTCAGGTATGTGGGCACTGGCCCCAGCCTTCCCCCCCCCCCCTTCCTGCTTTGTATACAGAGGCAGAAAGGGGTGGGTTCATGTAACCATTATGATTAACGAATGAGCCCAGGCTTATTAGTTAATCATGAAAATGGCTACACACTAACATCCCTAATGCTGAGGTCATATGTTAAAACAATGACAGCAAAAAGGGCCTTGACTAAGTCTGTGAAAAATAAAAAAGATTGTTGGGCATGCATACATAAATTGCAAAGTCTTTTTTTTAGGATTGCAAAACGGCAAATTATACTTCAGCTTCCGAGAAAGTAATACAAAGATAAAGTGTAAGAATCACGTTCAGCCACCAGAAGATGGAATGGGAACTGTTGCGTCTAAGATGAAAAGACCATAAGCATCAAAAGACCAGCCAGAAGAGTACTGGAGAGAGAAAGGGGAGTTGTAGAAGTTCTAAAGAACAGCCAGCAAGACTAAGGGTATGTCTACACTAGCCCCCTAGTTCGAACTAGGGAGGCTAATGTAGGCATTTGAAGTTGCAAATGAAGCCCAGGATTTAAATATCCCGGGCTTTATTTGTATCTTCCCGTCCGGGCGCCATTTTTAAATCCCCCTAGTCCGAACTAACTGCCCGTGGCTACACGCGGCAGTCAAAAGTTAACTCGAACTAAGTCCTTAGTTCAAGTTAACTGCTACACCTCGTGGAATGAGATGTAACAGTTAACTCGAACTAAGGACTTAGTTCAAGTTAACTTTTGACTGCCGCGTGTAGCCGCGGGCAGTTAGTTCGGACTAGGGGGATTTAAAAATGGCGCCCGGACGGGAAGATGCAAATAAAGCCTAGGATATTTAAATCCCGGGCTTCATTTGCAACTTCGAATGCCTATATTAGCCTCCCTAGTTCGAACTAGGGGGCTAGTATAGACATACCCTAAGGGTGCTAGAGGGCTCTAAATTTGCACCACTACACAAATGTTCACAGGTCCCTGCCCTGAAAAGTTTAAAATCGAATGCTTTATCTATGTGAGAAAGTTGTACCAGTTAGATTTAAATTTGTAGTTAAACTTTTATTTAAACTTCTGCAAACTTATATTTAAATATAACCAAAATAAACCTGGTTTAAACAAAAGTAAGTGTCTTCATATATCTTTTTACACTAAACTGCCTTAAGTTAATACTTTAAACCAGTGCAAATTCTTGTGCAGAATGTTTCAAATCAGTCTCACTTAAAATCAGAAAAAGACTTTTGTGAGATGTGCAGATGTTCAGAGCAGTAGTTATGTTGGTAGATTCCATCAGAGGGCAGCAACAGCTGATGAGTCAGGAGGAATGCAGGGGTATGTGTGACATCACCCAAGGTACAATCTGGGCTGCTGAACCACTGTGTTCCTTTAACTCTCTATCCCACAGAGCTTTTTACATTTCTTTGCTAGTGAAAAACCGCCTCTCCTGGCTCTGCTCACACCTAGCCATTTGCATGTAAAACCACTCCCAGCAAAGTTACATGAATGTATTCCCAACCACTCATAAACTTCATACATGGTGACATCCAGAAATTCTTAGCCCCAGGTTTGCATTTGGTGCTGTTCAGCACACTGTTGAAAAATGCAAACTCATTAATAATCCATCATTCCATCACAGAAAATTATGGACCAGCTTTTGTTAACTTGAATAGAGATTCCCCAAATATGTCCACCAAAATACAATCATTTAGATAAAACAATAAAAGAAGTTTATGAACTAGAAGAAGTAATTAAGTAATTAAGTAATTATAATTGAGAGAAGGCATAGAGGTCAGTATTGGTTACAAAAGAAATACAACATAATCACACATACTATTTCCTAAGTTTTACCAAGGTAAATAAGATTCGAAGTGAACAACTTTCTCATCCCACTTGAGGCTACAGAGAGGTCACAGTTCTTATTACACACGCTGGATTTCCTTTCAGCATCTGAATACTACTCTTTGTTCAGTGTCCTTCAAGCATTCATTGATGCTATGAGCAGAAAGATGTAAGGTGAAAAGGAAAGGTAATTTGTGTGTTCAGAGGTCTCCTTTCTTATACCATTTCTCCTCTTTGAGGATTACCCACAGCTGGTATTCAGGTGACATTCAGTCTGTTTGTGGCAGATAGATGTTTTCCGTTACTAATATGTAAAGTTCTTCTTTGCACCCTCCTTCTTGCCAGATGACCATTTATACAGATGATAGTCCCTGGGGTTCATTTAATTATGCTGATATGTCAGTATGCCATTGTCTCTGAAAAACTATTTTGAGCTTGCTTTTCTAACTTAGTAACACGTTACAGTAAAGTAATTGTTTTACAGCAGACTCTCATAACTTCATACACCAGTTCCCATGTATGTTTCACTGGAATAATAACATTCAGTAGATTATGAATTTTCAAATTATACCTCACAAGGCATACTTTGTACAAAATATATCATAACCATATAAATGTGGTGAATGTGAGGTACAGTGTATCAAATGGGATTCAGGGTGTCATAGTATGTCAGTCCACACAAACCCATTCTGAGGCCAGGAGCAGCTATAGTACATAAGAAAATAAGAACGGACATACTGGGCCAAACCAAACATCCGTCTAGCCCAGTATCCTGTCTTCCGACAGTGGCCAATGCCAGATGCCTCAGAAGAAGTGAACAGAATAGGAAATCATCAAGCAATCCCTCTCCCATCACCCATTCCCAGCCTCTGACAGAGGCTAGGGACACACCATTCCTATCCATCCTGGCCAATAGCCATTGATGAACTTTGATGCATTAATAACCTCCATGCATTTATTTAGTTCTTTCTTGAACCCTGTTGAAGTCCTGGTCTTCACAACCTCCTCTGGCAAGAAGGTCTATAGACCAATCATGTACTGTATGAAGAAAAACTTCCCTTTGTTTGTTTTAAACCTGCTACCTCTTAATTTCATTTGGTGACTTCTAGTTCTTATGTTATGGGAACTAGTAAATAATTTTTCCTTATTTACTTTTTCCACATCAGTCATGATTTTATAGACCTCTATCATATCGCCGCTTAGTCTCCTCTTTTCTAAGATGAAAAGTCCAAGTCTTTTTAATCTCTCTTCATATGGCAGCCATTCCCAACCCCTAATCATTTTTGTTTCCCTTTTCTGAGCCTTTTCCAATGCCAAAATATCTTTTTTGAGATAAGGCAACCATATCTGTGTGCAGTATTTTGGTTTTACATAGAGGCAATAAGATGTTCTTTGTCTTATTCTCTCTCCCTTTTTAAATGATTCCTAACATTCTGTTTGCTTTTCCACATTGAGTGGATATTTTCACAGAACTATCCACAATTACTCCAAGATCTCTCTCTTGAGTAGTTATGGATAATTAGTCCTCATCATATTGTATGTATAACTGGGATTTTTTTCCAATGTGCATTACTTTACATTTATCAACATTAAATTTCATTTGCCATTTCATTGCCCAATCACTTAGTTTTGTGAAATTTTTTGAGGCTCTTCACAGTCTGCTTTGATCTTAACTGTCTTGAGCACTTCAGTATCATCTGCAAATTTTGCCACCTCACTGTTTACCCCTTCCTCCAGATCATTTATAAACAGGATTGGTCCAAGTACAGACCCTTGGGGGACACCACTAAGTTACCTCTCTCTATTCTGAAAATTTACCGTTTATTCCTACCCTTTGTTTTCTGTCTTTTAATCAGTTATCAATTCAGAAGACGACCTTCCTTCTTATCCCATGCCAACTTACTTTACTTAAGAGTCTTTGGAGGGACCTTGTCAAAGACTTTCTGGAAATCTAAGTACACTATCTCCACTGGATCGCTCTTGTCCACATGTTTGTTGACCCCCTCAAAGAACTCTTTTTTTAAATATTGGTATCACATGAGCTATCTTCCAGTCATTAGATACAGAAGATGATTTAAAGGATAGTTACAAACCACAGTTATAGTTCTGCAATTTCACATTTGAGTTTTTTCAGAACTCTTGGGTGATTGCCATCTGGTCTGGGTGACTTGTTACTGTTAAATTTATTAATTTGTTCCAAAACCTCCTCTAATGACACCTCAATCTGGAACAGTTCCTCAGATTTGTCACCTAAAAAGAATGGCTAAGGTTTGGGAATCTCCCTAACATCCTCAGCCGTGAAGACCGAAGCAAAGAATTAATTAGATTTCTCCACAATGATCTTATAGTCTTTAAGTGCTCCTTTGGCATCTCTATTGTCCAGGGGCCCCACTGGTTGTTTAGCAGGCTTCCTGCTTCTGATGTACTTAAAAAACACTTTTCTATTACTTTTTGAGTTTTTGGCTAGCTGTTCTTCAAACTCCTTTTTGTTTTTTCTTATTATATTTTTATACTTAACTTGACAGAGTTTATGTTCCTTTCTATTTTACTCACTAGAATTTAACTTCCACTTTTTAAATGGTGCCTTTTTATCTCTCACTGCTTCTTTTATTTGGTTGCTAAGCCTCAGCGGCACTTTTTTGGTTCTCTTACTGTGTTTTTTAATTTGGGGTAAACATTTAAGTTGGGCCTCTATTATGGTGTCTTTGAAAAGTTTCCATGCAGAGTGCAAGAATTTTACTTTTCTCACTGTAGCTTTTAATTTTTGTTTAATTAACCTCCTTGTTTTTGTGTAGTTCCCCTTTCTGAAATTAAATGCCACACGTGTTGAGTTGCTGAGGTGTTTTCCCCATTATTACATTATGGTCACTATTTTAACAGTCCAGTTATATTTACCCCTTGGACCAGATCCTGCATTCCACTTACGACTAAATCAAGAATTGCCTCTCCTCTTGTGGGTTCCAGAACCAGCTGCTCCAGGAAGCAGTCATTTAAGATATTAAGAAATTTTATCTCTGCATCCCGTCCTGAGGTGATGTGTACCCAGTCAATATGGAGATAGTTGAAATCCCCTACTACTATTGAGTTTTTTATTTTGATAGCCTCTCTAATCTCCTGTAGCATTTCACAGTCATTATCACTATCCTGGTCAGGTGGTCAATAATATATCCCTACTGCTATATTTTTATTATTAGAGCATGGAATTACTACCCATAGAGATTCTATGGAACATTTTGGTTCATTTAAGATTTTTACTTCATTTTATTCTACATTTTCTTTCACGTATAGTGCCACTCCCCCACCAGCACAACCAGATCTGTCCTTCCGATATATCCCTGGTATGACTTTGTTCCATTGATTGTCCTCACTGCACCAAGTTTCTGTGATGCCTATTATATCAATATCCTCCTTTAATACGAGGCACTCTAGTTCACGTATCTTATTATTTAGACTTTTTGTGTATAAGCACTTTAAAAATGTGTTATTATTTATCTCTCTGCCATTTCCTGATGTGTTAGACTCTTATTCATTTGATTGTTTCTCATCTGATCTTACCCATACTTCATCATCATCTTTCATCCTCTCCTCTTTACTAGAACATAGAGAATCTCTATTAATAGACCCTCCCCTAAGAGATGTCTCTGTCCAATCCCTGTGCTCCTCCCCTCCATTGGCTTTCCCCCAGCCCTTAGTTTAAAATATGCTCTACGACCTTTTTAATATTAAGTGCCAGCAGTCTGGATCCATTTTGGTTTAGGTGGAACCCATCCTTCCTATATAGGCTCCCCCTATCCCAAAAGTTTCCACAGTTCCTAATAAATCTAAACCCTTCCTCTCTACACCATCATCTCATCCACACATTGAGATTCTGAAGTTCTGCCTGCCTACCTGGCCCTGCGCGTGGAACTGGAAGCATTTCACAGAATGCTACCATAGAGGTCCTGGATTTGAATCTCTTTCCTAGCAGCCTAAATTTGGCCTCCAGAACCTTCCTCCTACTCTTCCCTATGTCACTGGTACCTACATGTACCATGACCAGCGGCTCCTCCCCAGCACCACACATAAGTCTATCTAGATGTCTCGAGAGATCTGCAACCTTTGCACCAGGCAGGCAAGTCACCATACGGTTCTCCTGGTCATCACAAACCTAACTGTAGCCTCCCTAGAATCTTTAATCCCTTTCTGCATGGAGCCTCTGAAGTGCTCCCCAATGGGCAGCCTTTAAAAAGCCCCATGGTAGTAAGTTCAGCATGTTAAAGTCTTTGCAGGGTAAAGGCACTACTCAGTAATAACTCTGGTAACAGCTGACATCTAACACTTGTATAATATTCTATACATAATTAGTGAAGTGTTATTCATCTATATATGTTTATGTATCAATCAAATAAGATTAATATGTACTGTGCAGTTCAAAATTACATCAGGATTCCTGAAATGTATGCCAGACATCCAGATTGCAATACAAAGCATATGCTCTGCCTGGTCTGTTGAGAACGATGTAACATCCCTTTACTGGATAAAACACTAGTTGCCAATATCATGTGCATTATATATATTTTCCACTTCTCAGCAAAAGTTATTATTGCTTTTGCTCCTTGAAGCTATAGTGCCTTGGACTGTGGATTTATCAGATCTCACAATTTCAGTACAGCAAGGTTATTTAGTAGTTGGATGGGAAACCCTTAAAGAAAAGACAGGGTGCTGCAGAAAGTACTGATAGAAATTCATTAACTGGTATCCTTACCTCGGAGTCAGCAATAAATCAGTATCTCAGCCTATTGCTAGGGGTCATTGTGCTACTTTTGAATGAGGCCTGGTCTCTGCTTATGCGAAGATCAACTCTTCGGAGATCAATCTTCTGGAGTGCAAACTAGCAGATCTAGTAAGCACTGCTAAATTGAAAGCTGAGGGTGCCCCCATCGACTCTGGTACTCCAGTGGATCACAAGGAATAAGGGAAGTCGATGCAGAGTTTCTGTCATCAACCTTCTGCAGTGGAGCCGCTGCAGAAATTTGGTTTGAGGTATGTCAACTCCAGCTACGCAATTCTCATAGCTGGAGTTGTGTATCTAAATCAAATTTCTCCCCCAGTGTAGACCCAGTCTTTAATTAAACTTTTTTTAATATTCATCAAAATTCTCCATGGAGAAAAATTATTTGCTGAATGGAACTGCCAGCTGTAGTAACCAGACTTTCCTGGGAGACTTATGTAAAGATTATTTTCAAAAACATACAGCTCTTGCAACTGCTGATTCTCATTTCTGACATACTAAGTATGTACGCAAGCAGAAAAGCTATTGGAGTATTTCTAAACAAAGATTTTACCATCTACGGCTTCTTTTTGCATGTAATAATTATTATAGCGTCCGATTTCTTCTTTGTTTTATAAACTAGATCTTATAAATTTTTTAATTAAAAATATTTATTCCCATACACTTCTCCCGGCCTTCTTTAATCAGCCTCAGCACATCCATAACAGTTTCACTTTTTTGGCTTGCTTTAATAGGAATCATTTCTGAAGAAATGTATAAATATTTGCTCTGAATATGTGAACAAATGAGTTATTTCCTGAGATGTCTCTCTTGATACCTCAAATCTGTTAGTATTTTGGCATCAGGCACTTTGTTCCCTTTGTGTCAGATCATCCTACAAACTGACTTCTTAGAGAAAAGGCCAATGTAATCTTTGGCAATTCTTACTAATACAAAAATGAAATAAAAAAGAGAACCAGCATAGGCCAATACTAAAAAGAATTTGTGCTGAAGAAATGTCAGCAATTTCTGATGGCTCTATTATTCTGGTAGTTTTGCTGTTGTCCTTCCTACAACAACAAAGATTTGTTGTCTGATGTTCACTATTTCATGAAAATCAAGCCACACAGAGGTAAAAAATACTCATCTGAGGCACAAATAATTCTGATGAACGAGGGCCATTCATGCAGTCCACTCACTAAGGCCAGTTTTGCCCTCAGAAGCACATTCACAGTTCCCACTGACTGAGGGACAGAATTTGGATTTTGGCAGAGATCTTAGATTTCTCTTGAACAACATGAACGTGTTTAATAATTTGTTCATGCTATACCCTGCAATCACTAAACAACAAACAATTTACAGCAAATCATCTTGGAGATGGTATGGTGGGAAAGCTAAACCAGCCAGTTCCAACCTTTTTTAGACAACTACAGTACAAAAGAACGAACCAAGAGAGAGATGCATGACTTTCTGTGACTGATATTCAAGCAATTATTTGTAAACTGCCTTGATTTGTTATATGCCAAATCTAAGTTAGTCCCCTCAATTAGCAATACAAATATGTTGGTGTCATCGGAAACTCCTTGTGCATTACTATCAAAAGTCTAACAATAGCTGTTTGCCTCAGAGATTTTTTTTATGGTGGAAGTATTTGTACTTTCCCTACCTTTCCATTGCAAAATTATTTTTACTAAATGAAAAAAAAAAACCCTAGGCCAAAAATAGTATCGGCACAAATTGCTACTGGAGAGATGTCTAATCTCAAGATGAATGGTCACAAAGGAACAGAGAAAATAGGCCCATTAGGTTGCTGAGTATTGTACAAAATCTCTCTCTCTCACACACACACACACACACACACAGACACAAACACACACAATCAATCAATTTGAGCAACACAGACACAAAAATTTGAGTCCCCAATGTATAAACTTCCCTGTTAAGATATTCTTCTTATTATTCTACAACTATCCATTGCCAGAAGCCATTCTCATATGCAAGCCAGTATATATGCTGCAGCTGGCAGTCCACTAGAATTGCTCATTCCTATATCTGTTTTGTAACCCTTGCAACCACAACCAGAGAATTTAAGAATGGATAAGGAAGTTATTGAGTGCTGTATGCACCACTTTCTCTTTCTGTAAGAGCTGGAAAGTTCAGATTCATAGATTGATGTGCTTCTCCTTCCTTCCTTAACTCTCTTACTGCCCCACTGCCTCAAAAGACGTACAGTCCATCCAGAAGAGTTGGCAACAATACACCCCCCCCAAGATTCATTGTTCCCTCTTCTTTAAAAAAATAATCTAAATATATATCACTCATCTGTCACTCAGAAGTAATTAAATGGTGATTTAACAGCAGAGGTTCCAATTCATTTGTCTTCGTGTTGATTTAAGATTGTTCACTCGGTGGATATTTAAAATATGATTGAGAGTGGAAGGATTGGGCCTACGCTAATTACTGACAAAGAGTAATATGGGACAAATATTCGGTATGAATAATTCATTAAAATATGATTCTTATTTGCAGATGCTAAAACAGAAAGCCGCATCTGTTGATGGGGAATAAAAAAGTCATAGCAAAAGCAATACATGATTTTCTGTTTTGATACAGTGCCAGGCAGAAGTTCTGTTTTCTAAGAGCAAGGAAATTAAACTGAAAAGCAGAAATGTCAAATAAACGTCCACACTCCCACACTTTACATACACAGCTGGCATTTGCTGGAAGTCTGGTCAAATTTAAAACTGGTCTCTGCTAAGCTATGGGTACCCTACCAAGCAGTATCCTCTGGAATCAGCCTTGTAAATCACATAAATGTCTTCTTTGCTATTACGACATCCATTATTGAACGCGTCATGCCAACAGTGACTGGACCCTTCAGACTGCTCAGGATATGGACAACACTGATAATTTAAAACCAAATTTAGAACAGCCCTACTGAAGAGGAATAACAGCATTTAAAGTAAAACAAAGCAGATAAACAAATCTTTCATTTCCTCTGTATTTTAATTGTTAATAAGAAGAATCAATAGTGAGTGGTTTTCCCGCTGCTCTGGACAAGAATAAACTGCACTCAGTCTATATCTAGTGCAGCACACATCTACTGCCCAATGCAACAGTGCAACGATGTATGTTGCAGGGATAGGGGAAAACAAAGACTCAGCCCATTCCTACCCACGTGGGGAATATGGAGGGAGGAGAACATAGCGGCTCTGTACAGCCTGCTTTTCCTTCTGCTCTTTGGTATAGGTAGCTGGCATATAGCCCCTTATTCCCTTGTGCAGATGCACAGAATAGGCTCTCATATGACCCAGTGCCATCTGGGAGATAATTAAAATGCGTAAGAAGCTCATTTGGGAGGGAGACTTTTTTTAAGTTTTATTCATAGTTGTACTGCTCTTTCTGATAGCCTTTGTTTGGGGATCTTCACAAAGTGGGCTTTCAGCACAGGGAACTCTCTTTTTCTAACACAATTATATATTTTATGTTTAAAACTTTTTCCTGGCTCTTCTTTCCGGTTTCAGCAGGAAATTGTCTCTGGTTTTATTTCTGCTTCAATATTCATTTCCTCTGTGACAGAGCAGGGGGATTTCTATAAAAAGATATATGAGTATCACACAGAGGGAAACATAACTCAGCTTAAATTGCGATGCACCACTTCTACTGACTGAACTGTATCGTTAGTTATATTTGACAAACATAACCTTGTGTACTGAGAATCTGAACTGAGTTTAATTTGAAAAGGAAAATATGTACATACCACAATGGTGATATTTGTATGTCAGGCAGCATTAGTCTTCACTGAAATTTTGTTTAGATTTTCACCCTGTCTCTTTCAGTTACCATGCTGAATGGACCAAGTTTGTTTCTTTTTCAGTTCTAGTCTTTCAGGGATCTTTATTTGCCATTCACCATTTTATATTAATTCTGGATGTCTGAACATTTTCATTATCAGAGCGGGAGGAGGAAACCAACAATAACCTATCAAGTACTATTCCAGTTGGGTATGTCTACACAGCAAAGTTATTTCGAAATATCAGCCATTATTTTGAAATATCTTTACTAGCGTCTACACATTCAAACCGCTATTTTGAAATTAATTCGAAATAGCAGAGCAATTATTTTGAATTTGGTAAACCTCATTTCACGAGGAATAACACCAAATTCAAAATAGCTATTTCGAAATAAGTGCTGTGTAGACACTTATATCAAAATAGAGGGTCTCCAGCCTTCCCAGGGTGCCCTGGTGGCCACTCCAGCCTCAACCAAGAACATTCCTCTCCCTCCCCCCTCCCCGGAGCCCTTAAAGGGGTAGACTCTGGCCACAGTGCCTGTGCCAGCTCCAAGCCTGCCAGCCCAGAGCCAGCAGTCACTGACCCTGACCCAGTGGTCCCAAAACATGAGCCAGCAAGCCACTGGCAGCCAGCCCTCCACCGCTCCCCAGGAGCAGTCTGCCAACTCCCAGGAGCCTGCCAGGGCCCGGAGAAGGTGGGTGCCTTCCTGGTCCAGGGTGGAGATCATGGACCTTATTCAGGTTTGGGGGAGATGCTCCCAATGTCCATGATTTCTGCACTAGATGGAGGAACGTGGCCGTCTATGGCAGGGTAGCTGCCAGCCTGGCCACCAAAGGCCACATGCGAACCCAGGAGCAGGTTTGCATGAAAATCAAGTTGGTCCGGCAAGACCCCCAACCCTGAGCTTCCTCTCCCCCTTCTTCCCCTTGCTTCCCCCTTCCAGCTCCCTCCGCCCAGGTTTCCCCCCTCCCCTCTCCCACCCTCTCTTCTCCCACCTCCTTTCCCCAGTCTCACCAGAGTTTCATCCCCCTTCCCCCCCCCCAGTTTTGTTAAATAAAGAGAGTTTGTGTTCATGAAAATACGTGTATTTTATTTGACATCAGGAAGGGGGGTTAGGGAGGGGTAAATGGAAGGACATGAGGGAAGAATGAGGCACAAGCCCCCAGTGGGGCAGACCAGGGAAGCTCTTAGTGTTCCTCAGGATGGAAGCTCTCCTGCAGGGCCTCCTGGATACTGACAGCCCCCCAATGGAGCTCCCAGATGGCTGCCTGCAGAAAGTGCAGCCAGGCTCGCAGCAACGCATCTAAGACAAGCACCAGAGTGCCCAGGGGCAGCTCTGGCACCATGTTGCAGAGTGCTGTGGTGTCCCGAGTGAGGGCAACCAGAGCACACAGAGACAAAATGTTTTACTGTCCCTCATCAAGGTAGACAAGCAAGCAGGGAAACCTGAGAACTGGCTGTCGGGGGGGGGGGGGGGGGAGGGCGTGTCCCTTTAAGCACAGATCTCAGATAACCTCAGGCAGCAGCCCCACACATTAAGTCCTGACCTGGTGCCCTGCCGGAACTGGTTCTGGCCAGCCTTAAATGTGATTCAGAGTTCACTCAGTGTGGACACGCTATTTTGAAATAGCAAAATGCTATTTTGAAATGCATTTTGTGTGTAGATGCGTTATTTCGAAATATCTTATTTTGAAATAACTATTTCGAAATTGATATTTCGAAATAACGCTGTAGTGTAAACATACCTGTTTAGATGCTACTTTGAGATTTCCCTTGGACTGGAATGTATTTCATTAAGTCACAAGGACATTGTGGCATGGATGTCAAATTAGATGGGCTTAATGGATTTCTTGTCACATTTCCATGCAAATCTTTTTATAGTCTTGCATTAGAATGTAATTTTCAGTAACTGCTTTTGCTGAATCTATTCTTATGATGTTTTGTTTTTCACATTCTTACAGAATTTTGGAGTTTTCTGAAAATTCTTGTATTTTTATTCCTATAATACGCAGAGGTCAGAGTATCTTAGGGTGTTGTCCATAGCTTGAAATAAGCTACACAATTTGAATCTGCATAGCTTATTTTGAATCCATTTTGAAATAGCGTATTTTGAAATTTGGCACTGTCTACACAGCATGTATTTCAAAATAAATCGCTATTCCAAAACGTCACTTACTCCTCTTGGAATGAGGTTTACAGGGACGTCGGAAAGCGAGCCCATAATATTTCAAAATAACAGGTGCACTCAAAAGACGCAGAATAGCTATTTTAGCGCCACAGTATAGACATAGCCTTAAGAGTTTTTATTTTAAATACACTTGCTTGGAGGACTGAGGACTTGTGATGCAAGTTTTCTTCCAGTACTCACTTAAATGTATCACAAATTCTAGGAAATCACAAGATGCTTCACATTCTACTGCAGTAATCTCTATTGTTTATGCTTTGATGTAAATCAGGGGTGGGCAAAAGGATCAGTGTGGGAAGCCTTCTCCTCTCTCCCCAGCCCCTCTCTCCCTCCCTCTGATGCCCAGAGCAGAGCCACATGGAGCAGCAAGCAGCCTGCAGCATCAGGTTTCTGCAGGTAAGCATCTCGCAGCCAGAGCCTGCTTCTGGCACCCCATTCCCTCTTCTCCCTCCCACTACCTGCTCCAAGCCACCACCCAAACCCTCTGTACCTCTTGTCCCCCGTCTCCCAGGTCATAACTCCCTCCCAGACCCTGCACCCCTTCCTACATTGCTCCCACAGGCCAGAATCCTCTCCTGCACCCATGCCCCCTTCCTGAGCCTGACCCTATTCCCCTGCCTCTGGTTACCACCCAAACCCTCTGCACCCCCTTCACCCAGGTCACAACTCCCTCCCAGACTTTGCAACCCCTTTTAGAACCTCTTCCCCGGCCAAAATCCTCTCCTGCACCCATACCCCCTATCCTCTCCTGCACCTATACCCCAAGCTCCTGCCCCAGATCAAAGCCCTCTCCTTCACCCAAACTCCCTCTCAGACCCCTCATTCCCTCCTGCACCCCAGTCCCCTATCTCAAGTTCCATTCTGTACCCAATCTCTGTCCCAGACCTCACAACCCCTCCATAGAAGTGCAGCCCTTGACCACTTGCCAAAATCTTGGAGTGGCTCCCCATTAAAAATTATTGCCCACCTCTGTTGTAAATCTGTATTTGGGAATTACATCCAGTTGTCGTTTGTTCTAATAATAAATACAACTTTGTTAAAATGTATAATGTCCTTTTTAAAATGTTCTAAAATCTTTAGTAGCAAGTGTCACAGTTCATAGCACCTATATTCCACCTCGGTGGTCCACCAAGACCACTCAACTCTTAGGCTTCTGGCTCCCAAGACATCACCTCTCTCGGGCAGTGACCCATGTCTCTCTCCCTCCGAGAGGTGTTTTTCCTGGCTAAACATTTCCCTGCCTACACTGTGAGTTTCCCAGCAAGCCAGAATGCCTCAGCAGGCCCATTTTGTTTTCGCCTCAGAAGCAATAAACAACATAATTGCCCACAGTTAGAAGTTTCCACTCAGCCCTTTCTTAGCAAATACATTTATTTTTAAGTTAAAAGCATTATAGAGAAAACATATTAAACCAATGAAAGAATCAACAAGAATGCTAATAAGTTTACCAAAAATCATCCCAGTGCTTCAACCATTTCCTAAGGAGGCGGGGGCGGAGGGAAGCCATGGACCAGTGATCCTATCCATTTGCTGTATCAGAAAGGTTATTTATCCAAGAGTCTTTCCTGTTGTCTCTTAATCTGTGCAGAATCCAGTTTGAAGAAGTATATGCAAGTCTCTCTAGGTGGCGGAACCTTTCTGAGGTATTATAACACAAGTGAATTTCCCTAATCACATCCTGCTTTTCTTGGTTCCTGGAGGGCTATGGTCATCCTTCCCCATGAAACTGCATACAGTCCCTGGCCTACAACGCTTTGCAAACTTCATACAGTAAGCTCCCCCAATGATATAGCTAGAAATTGCCATATCTGTCACAGCAAGATACTACGGGAGTCTGCTATACTTGGTTTGGTGTCTTCCACAGTGAGAATAGTTGAAAGAGCACATTAATAGGACAAGTTTAATCTTTGATTTTTATGACGCCTGTAGCATCCAGATTATCTGACAAAGCTGTTTGACTTTTATAACAGTTCATAACTGATTTATTTTTTCTCAGACAAATATTGGTAATTTGGGTAACATATATACAATGAATATTGTGAATCAGAAAACTTCATCCCTTCCCACAATTGGTTTGCTATATTACTTGATGCTTTAATATGTTTATAAATGTATTCACTTGCAGGTTTTGTTACATTATCCCACACAATTCTGAACTGATGATGAAAACATCCATGTCAATTGCTCTTTGAATCTTGTGAATCACTTGGCCTCTGGCAATGAGGTTCCTGGTCTAATTATGTGTTGTGCAAAAAAAGTATTTCCATTTACCACATTTTGCTTGTGTGTGGTATGTTAAGAGACAGAGAGAACAGAAGGTCCTTATCTACTTTCTCTACTCTATAACATGCTATCTTGTATTTTGCATTTTTAAAATATTTTATATCCCTTTTTATTAGTCACCTTCCTAAGATACACAATCATATTAGCAGTTTCTGAGGACCCTAGTTATACTCATCAGTCTTTTCTGAATAACCCTCCAATGCTACAATATTCCCTTTTATAAGGGATAACCAGAATACAGTGTTACAGATGCATACAAACCATTAATTTATATAATCACATAATATTTTTCATTCTGTTCTCAATTCCATTCCTTGGGCATCCTAATATTTGTTTGCTTTTTGGAACACAGCTGCAAATGAGGGAGAGGGCTTGATTGAGCTGTTCACAATGACTTGGTCCCTCTGATGTTTCTCACGGCTTTCTCTAGACTTGACTATTCTAAATAATGTCATGTCAACTCTAGATTTTGCAGTTTATCCCTTCATTTTCCATGTTATTAATGAAGACATTAAACAACAGAGGTCCTGAAACAGAACAGGTAGGCACTCTGCTGTTAACCTTTCGCCATGATGAAAATTAACCATCTATTATTTTGAACCAGCAAAATAATTTTTGTCACCTAAAACAAGGTCTGAACCAAAGTCAGCAGAGGTGAAAGGATAATAGAGACATTCTCAGGTTGTATGGATGGGAGTCTTTATCTCCCTCAGGTTCCCACAGATTGATACAGTAAAACCTGTGTTATCCAGCATGTTCAGGGATTAGGGCATTCCGGTTATCTAAAAATTCTGGTTATCTGAGGGTCCCATCAACCTAGGAAAAACCAATGGACAATAATAGTAAAACTTAAGTTTTTAATATTGGTAGTTTTGTAGTGTGAGGCAGTTGGTCTCACATTTCTATTTTGAGTTAAAGATGATTAGTACTTCTTAAATAAAAAATTGCTAAATCAATCATGGTAAACCAAGCCAGGCCTGTGCGCCTGCAGATGTGACAGTATTGTGGCTGGGGACAAAGCCAGTTAAAAAAGTTTTCTGGTTAACAGAGTGCCGGATAACAAAGGTTTCACTGTACAATGAAGACAATAGCCTTCTCTGTAGTCTGGATGCAGTATGAAGACTGGGTCAGAACCTTCACTTCTCTGTCTCTACCATGGTCACAAGTTACCACTCCAAATGAAAGGGGAAAAAAAGATATTAACACTTTTTGTCCTTGCTTTCAAAGCCCTAAATCACCTTCCTCATGCTTATGTCTCTAACCTCAACCATTTCACTTTTTCCCCTCAACACCTTTCTTTCTACTGCACCAATACAACAGACTTGACACACACACCCTTTCATTTCTTCTGCTCACAGTCATGTTCTCCTTTCTTACTTTTTGCTCACTAGGTCTTGAACAATCAGAATTTACCCACTACCTACACTCTGTTTAGTCTTATCAAAAAATAAGTTCTGTCATGAAGTCTACAAAAGTTTAAATCAAGATGTCACATCTACTCATCCAAAAAATGTACTTACCAAGAACTGTAGATGAATGAACTAAGTCACCCATAATCTTGATTTTGTAATCCTATACACAATCTTCTTCTTTGTCTCTATTTCGCTCATTGTGTCATATTTATACTCAAGACCATGCATTTTTCTGGAGCAGTGATCTGATGATCATTTTGTGACGTGCCTAGCAGTGGATACAATACATTCAAACAACAGCCACAAGGCAAACATTCAAATCGAAAGGGTGTATTAACTGAAATGAACACTACTCTGAAGATTTTTAGTCCAAATCAAAGCTTTGTAACAATTATTAAAGATTATGCAGTCTATAATATTGCAGAAGAATGCATGTCCTCTCCCCATCTGTAAGAGATACAAGACTGTGGTATATTTTTGAAAGGGTGTGCCCTTATAGTGTCAAAAAACTTCCTATAAAGCGTGGAAATTCATCTCCACAAATACAGCACACCTTTTTACAAAAGATGGCAAAGTATTATCTGCTGTTGAATTCATGTGAACATACACATTTTAAAAAGTGACTACTAATGGGTTTGGGTGCCCAGTCAGGCTCTTTTAAAGTGCCTGAAATTGAGCATCCAAAAATTGTGGCATCCAGAATAACTAGTCACTTTGAAAACTTAAGCCATTATGTATATATTTCAATGGTTCACTTAATCAATATAAAGACAAAGCAGTTATTACTTCTTGATTAAATATTCTCTCACTTAAAATTACGGGAAACACATCTTCCTTCCTTCCTAATATTGTCTAATGATAAGACAATGCTTTTTTAAAATTACTTTATTTCCCCAGGTTACATCAGTGTCTGAGTTTAGGTAGGAAAACAAACATCTCCCATCCATATAATTTAGTGTTCTTTTCAGTTTTGGTAGGAATTCCAAATAATACATGTTATGTATTTCATTACCATAGAAATAAAGATAGGTCCTTCATACACAACACAGATCAACTGAGCATATTTTTGAAAAGCAAATATACAGTTACAGCAAATATTTAAAATTAGGCAAGATGAATACATCTTGTCTCACTAATTTGCTATCCTTTCATACAAAGATTGTCAAGGGATCGATTTCAATCTACATCAGTAATGATTGAAGGCAATTAGTGTCTAGAATGGCTGTTCATTAGTCTATATCGGTGTTTCTTAATGACTGGACCAGCACCAGTCCATGGCAGTCTCTTTGCTGGTCCTTGAGATGTCTCTGTGACACTTTCAAAGAACAGCAAGCTAGACCCTGGAATCAAAAAGATTGAGAAACACTGGTCTGTATGACACGAATTGGTGGTCTTCAGTTCACAATGGACAAGTATCCACAACATAAAACTACAAAGAATTAAATGGGCATGAAGACAAAATTATTCTCTCTCCGCTCTAAATTGGGGTTCAGGAACATAGGAAGGGCAGGGAGAAAAAAATCCGCTATGTTTTATCAGCAGTGTGGATAAATAGAGGACTTTGATATCTAGTGCAATCAATTAGGCCCCTTTTCACAAATCACCAAATTCATGTTTGAAGGAAATTTGCAAAAGTGCAATAGAGTAGAAAGATTAATAAAGAGAAAAGTGGTTTAGTGGTTAGAGCACAGCCTTGTCACTTGCAGGCCCAGTTAAAAGTATGAGTAAGTGACGTTGGGGCTGCAAGACAACATGAGACAAAAAGATGAAAGAAGAGTGTATTTGCAGAAATATTTCTATAAAAAGAGGATACGAGTGAGGATAAAATAGTGACAGCAGATATAATGACAAGTTAGGCTTTCCCCTAAAGAATAATGGTGTAACATACTGAATTTAGTGTCATGGTAACATGGTAAAGACAATTATTGGTCAAAGATTTTTTTTTAAAAAGGTAGGGGTTCAGAAAGATTTCTAGACAGCACAGAGGAAGAAAAAGTTATCAGCTTTTAAAATTCCTTGTGTTTGCCTGCTGTTTTGGGCGCCTATTTCCCTAAAGTTTAAAATCTACCCCTGACATTCAAGCTTCTTTTTTTCTTCTGAGTATAGTTTATCATAATAACAATATATAAAAGTGTCCCCTAAAACATCCAAAAAAAGAAATAGTAATTCCTGTTTGCCCCCTCTGCTATGAAAAAGCATGGGCAAGTGCATATAAGGCTTATATGGGGTGGAGGATGGAAATAATCTCATCACAATAACGGATTCTAAGGGAGGCTCCTACGAAGATAATAAGGACCTTCCAGGGGATGGATGTCAGGTTTGGGGTAGGTTTTCAATATTAAACTAGGGTTTTTTGCAGTTCTTTGATCAACAATACAGAATCAGAAATTTATAAGTGCAAAGATGACAAAGTACATTCCGTTAAGGGTAATATTCTGGTGCATGGAAGGGACAAAGACATAATTCCCAAAGATAAAAAATGTGATTATCTTTTATCTGAACCCCAAAATTTTACAAGGGTTATATAACAAACAAGCTCAGCTACTCTCTGCTGACTGCTGAATATTTTATAAATTATTTAAGAGCTGAGAGAGAGTTCTGAAATAGGATCAGTATATGGTAACTTTGTGTGTGTGTGTGCATGCCATGTGTGTGTGTGTGTATTCATGATGGTATGGAACATGAATGTTAATGAATGAATGAAAATTAAGCCCTACTTTCATTGCATTTCCTTCCTCTCTTTTAATATTTTCCCCTCTCAGTGAATACATTATGGAATAAATGATGAAAAATACATCTGAAGGAGGCTTGAGCCAAAACATCCCTTTGTGGAGTCCCAGCTGACTCTGCATGCTCTTCAATCCCCCATTCACCCAGTCTTGCTAAAATTAACTTCCTTTTATAGCAGGCTATAAAAAATCCTATGCATATAACAAGTAAAAGTGCTAGCTGGGCAGCCAAAAAAAGAAGAGGTTACTTATTTTACAATAACTTGAGTTCTTTAAGATGTTTTTGTCCTTATGGGTGCTCCACTATAGGATGTGTGCATGCTCATGTGCTCTTGATTGGAGACAAAGTGGTGCCTGTAGGCCAGTGGCTGCACAGAAACACACCTGGTGCTCCAAACAAGGGGATATAGGCAGGCTTAGTTCCTTCTCAGTCCTGATGCCAGAGACTCCGCCCCCACAATATAGGGAAAAGGGGGTGGAGGGCAAAACATCCACAGGGACAAAAACATCTCAAAGAACTGAAGTTATTATAATGTAAGTAACCTCTCTTTTGAGTATTTATCTCTTACATACTTTTATAGGTCTCTTACAAGTGGGGGGAACTGTGGCCAGAATTTGACACAGTGTACATCTACAGGGGCAGTAACGACTTTTTAACAGGTAAAGTACCTTCCCTTGAAGATTAGTATTCAAGATGTCAACCAAAGTATGTTGTGATTCTTGGACTTCCTCAAGTGAGAACTGGAGAGAATCTATTAGCCTCTTTATAAGATCCTGGAATGTTTTAAAATCACCAGTATCGGTGTGGGGGACATTACCATCTCATTTGGAGATGAAGAGCATTTGACTGAAAGAGATGAGATCAACTCCAAGTGCGTATTCTTCAGTAATAAAGAAGTGCACAGTACCAGGGGATGGACAACAGGTGGCCACAGATGACATAACAAACTGTGATTTGACACAAACAAAAGTCCAGAAGTAGGAGGGGGCAAGAACTCCTGCAAGAGCATAAAATAAAATAACATAGACAAAAAGGAAAAGAATGAATAAAGGCTGTCAGAAGGTGGAAGAAAGGCATGAAACTAAAACAGTTAACAGCAAAGACTCCAAGCTGCACGTGTTTGAGAAAGAACTGAGTAGTGTCAGGCTCAAGTCTGCCTATATCCTATTTTTCAGGGCACAAAAAAGAAGCGACTAGTGGACTAGTAATTCCACTAGTTGCTCCCCCACTTGCTGCTTCTATCAGAGAGAGGCAGCAAGGGTGGGGAGCAGGATCCAGTGCTGGGGGAGGAGCTGATTTAAAAACTAGTTCCCCCCCAGCACCATCTTCTTGGGGAGAAGGGTCAGGGCTCTTGCTACATTTCAAAAGCAGGGAGTGCAGGGCCAGTGGGGGACTGCTTGAATCCCCCGCTGGCCATGCTGCCCGTGGAACTTCCACCTTTGAAATGTAGGAAGAGCTGGCTGGGCTCTTGCTACATTTCAAAGGCGGAGGTGCCCTTAATGACTAATCGAATAGTCAATGCAAATTACATCAACTATTCGATTAGCTGATTAATCTAAATTGAACATCCTTAGTTCTGCACAGGCTACTTTGCAGTCTCTGAGCAAGAGCACATGGGCACATGCACATCTTACAGAACATAAGCTCAAAGAGGCAATAACAGATTTTGTATCTACCAGAGAGGATGACTACAAGAGAGTCTGGGAGCAGGCACAGCAGCACACGTTAGAAGGAAAAGTAGGTAAACAACCTGACTAGTCGGACAGCAAAAAAAAATAAAACTCAAGGGTGTCAGGACTGGAAAGAAGAGACATGGTTAAGCAGAGCATTAGAACTGAGCTGCCCATCAGATGGGAGGAGTATGACAGTGCAACCTCTCTTGCAATAGTTGACATTTTCTTTAAATCCCAGCTCCTGAATTCAAGTGATTTCATCAGCTCAGCTTTTCTCTGAACTGAAAGCCAGTGTCTAGCCCACATGGCTGCAGACAAAAACCTTGAAAAGCTAGAAGGCAAAGAAAAAGAACCCCAAATTTATTTATATCTCAGTTTTTAAAATCAACGTCATGATTTTTGGGGTGGAGGTGGGGGCAGACTCGCTGTTTTGAGTACGTGGGGTTGCCAGTACTTGGGAGGTACTTAGCCATGGCTAAACAATAGCAGCCACATATACTATATCTGGGGAGAAAATGTGAGCCGCAGTTTGAATAGCTACCTATTAGTGCTTTCAGAACAGAACAGGGGATAAATTGAGTATGGGCTTTTCAAGTAGAGGAAGAGGCCAGGAAGGCAAGTAACTGTTGTCTGTTTCAGATGAGCTGCTACAGTAGGCTTTGTAGTAGGACAAACTACAACTGGATTCTTATATGTTGTGCTGACATAGCAGACTTGGAATCCAGGACAGCTGATGCTATTGCTCAGGGAATAAGAACCACCTCAGGGGTTGTCGGGATCAAGAGAGAAGAGCTAGCTGGCTTGATTTTAAATGGTGCACTGCAGCAATCGGCATGGGCTGTTCAAATTGTGGGCAAGCCAATTTTAGAAAAGATACAGTGCATAACAATATGAGGAGTATCAGCTACAGTCAACTGGAGTCTGCTGCCCTATAGAACAAAAAGAAAGCAAAGAAAACTGCTGAAACGTGAGAGCACCAAAATGTTTTTTTAAATATAACTAACATTGCAAACAAAACCTTTATAAACTGTGTTGGGTCCAAGCCATTGAGCAGGATATTGATCTGGATCTGATCTACCTCACATTAAGGTAGGTTCAGATCTGAGAGTCAAACATGAAAGTTGTTCAGCTGCCAATCAGGATCTTGTTCCAAAGGTCAGGGGGCTATTCACATCACAGGTTATCACTAGGTAAATTTTCTTCCACTCAGACTGTAATCAATTCAGACTAATACATTCTGAAAAGCACTACCACATTAAGGAGTGAATAAATAGATCGGCTAATGAAACTAAAGCTGCAATAAAGCTTAGTTTATTATAGTGGGTCCGTGGCACCATGACAGTTAAAGCTGAGACTAATTTACTGCTTAGCAACTGATTTTTCTAAGTGCCATACAATCCAAATGCTCATACAGATTGTCTTGAAAATTGTTGAGCCTCATGGGATTCAGAGTAATGCGAATGATCCAGATTTGTGGTTATCTGAGCTAGGGCTGGCAAAACACAGTTGTTTCTCCCACCAAACCTTGTAACATCAAAATGTTACATTTCTTATAACTTTTCTGTGCATACATGGGGCTCAGAATAGGGCTCCGATCCTCCCCAAAGTGAAGAGGTTGGAGGGGGATGGTAGTGATATTTTATTTTAACTCTTTATTTCCTGGTTTTCAGATATTTATGTGTAGGCTCTGATAGAAAATGACCATATAGATCACTGTTTCAACCACTGTTCTATATTTGCAACAGATCTTGTGCAAATGTTGTCTAGTAAGATGTCTGTGAAAAGGTTATGCTTTGCTGGGTTATAATTATGCTATTTGTATCCATGTATCATTTTTGCATTTGAAGTATGAGTACTGGCTCTATCCCTGATTTCAAATGTTTGATCCTGAGGAATTGCACACAAAGAATTTAGCCAGCATGTCTTGGAGGGACTATTCAACTGAATGTCTCATCAAAAGCACACAGACTCAAAGTGAAGTATGAGAGACACCCAACTACACTGAACTTTCCTCGGAACATCAGGTTAGCATGTGAGCAATGGCTTCCACCTGCAAAGAACTGAATCCTGCATGGTTATGTGATTTGAGCTGTAACACACATAGAGCTGGTCCAATGACACAGAAGTCACTGGGCCGCATGGTGGAGCTGATGATGATGGTGCGATACACACACTATAATGCTCACCTCTGGCATTACAGCAGCACTTGTTCCTCTGTCCTTCAAAGTATTTAATAATCACGGGCTGAAAGCACTTGTCACATCAATGACATAGAGGCAGACCTCCTGCTGCTGCCTCCCCACTGCCAAAGTCATTCATTGAAGCATGGCAAGGCTCCAGCAGCTCCTCACCTAGGAATTTTCCCTGCCACAAGGAGCTACCAGAGCCTTTTCCTTTCCCCCTATGTAGTTATACATAAATTCGAGTATCCCCTTTTCTTATCCCTCAGTTTAACCATTTATATTTTATTGTTTTCAATTGTGCTTCATATCCAAAAGGAACAGGAAGAAACTATAGCTTACAGTGACAATATTTTTTATTACAGACACTTGTATAATATTTAGTACTTTCAGAGACATTAAAAAACCTGTGTTCGAGATCTATCTTCATCATCATGATTTGTTCTTCATCTGGGTTGCCCATGTTTAGTTCCATATAGTAAATAATGTATTTTTCTATACAGCGATTATGATAAAATAAACAAATTCTTTTGACTAATCAACATAATTACTGCACACAGTGTAGATCAGTTTAAAGCAAAGAGATCATGCTACTGCTGTTCTATACTATCTAGTCTCATTTCCTCTCTCTCTCGCTCTCTTTAAATACTGCAGGGGAAAAAAATCAACCCTTCATTGCTTCTTCTTTAATCACACAACTATTGTATGAGCTAGGGTCATTATCAGGATTTAATTAACCATACTGGTATAATGTACCAATATAATTTCTATCCAACTGCCATGTTAGAAACACAGGAGTAATATAATGGTCTACTGAAGCACAGCTTAATCTGTTAAATTGAAGGTGCAACAATTCTAAAACACAGCAAGCAAGGCAATCCATATATCTCAATAATTTAAAACAACCTTGTTCAATTGCACTCACAAATATTCTTTTGAAAATAAAATGTATATCTTCTTAAAACAAACTGGTCCGGACCTAATCCTGTATTGGAAACAATATTCTTTCTCTTCAGAATATTCTGAAAGAAAAAATGCAGAAATTCAAGTGTGTCACACACACACGACACAGTCTGCTATATTTCTAAGAGTTTGGTTACAGCCTCTGACCCACTGATACTTCATCTCTTTCTGTTCAGTTATCCCCTCCCTCACTAAATATACATTTTACTATTTCCCACATGATAAGACTTGTCTGGAGAGGACAAATGATTGTTTTTATAAATGTCTCAGCTAACCCATGATAATTAACATATTTTTAACATTGCATAAGGATCACTTGCAGACACAGACTTTGATGTTGAATACCTTCAGGGTGTGTCTACACTGCACCGTAGGTCAAAATAAGATACACTATTTGAGCTATGCAAATTATATAGCTTATTTCTATGTTATTTTGAAATAGCCTATTTCTAAATTTGGCGCTGTTTACACAACACTTATTTCGAAATAAATCACTATTCCGAAACATCCCTTACTTCTCATGGACTGAGGTTTACTGGGACATCAGAATAGCGAGCCTGTTGTATTTCGAAATAACGGGTGTGCTCAAAAGATGTGGAATAGCTATTTCAGGATACCTCCGGTATCGCAAAATAGTGCTGCAGTGTAGACATATCCTCAGTGACCCAAGAGTAGGCTACAACTAGCTAACAAATTTTAAGCACCTCTTTCTGTGTCTACTCAGAGGGTATGTCCACAATGGACAGTTTTTGGTGACGAAAGTACGGTCAACATGCAAAAGTCACCAAAAAGAAAGTCACCAAATCATGTTTACAGTGCTACCTTCTGCCAACATAACATGGCCGCATTGTTACTCCCCCCTTGACAGAAAGAACAAAGCAATGTGGGTAAAAATCTCACTGTGTCTGACTACCTTCAGTAGCGAGGCATTGTGGGTACACACAACATAGCCCAAGGGATTTTGGGAACGTGAAAAATGTCCTGTCAGCCACCTCTTTGCTTCACATCCCTCCCCAGGGCTTGCAGCTTACTTTCACATCATTTCATACTGGGACAGACCTTGCTGCGCACTCCAGAATCTGCTGTGAGAAATCATGGATCCCAGACTACTATCCTATGCTGGGTTCAATGTGCTTAGGACATCACGCACTGCAGCAGAGCTACTTATGTACTTAGTATCAGAGTCAGACGATTCGGATGCAGAAGACAATGTGAGTGATACACACAGCAGCGAGGTGGCGTTGCTTTTGGCTGTCGCTGACCAGCCATATAGAATAGAGCACATCACTTTTGAGCAGGGAAACCAGTACTGAGTGGTGGGATCGCACTGTCATGCAGGTGTGGGATGAAGATGCCTACAGAACTTTCAGATGCATAAAGCAACCTTCTTGGAGCTGTGTGTTGAGCTGGCCCCTGAACTGCAGTGTGACTGAATGAGAGCTGCTCTCTTTGTAGAGAAGTGTGTTGCCATTGCTTTGGCTTTCCAAACTATGACGGGGCAATCTATAGCATAAATATTCTCATTATAGCGCCACCCCACCTTGCCACAGAGTACATCAGTCAAAAGGGGTATTTTTCCATGATGCTTCAGGTGCTTGTGGATCACCAGGGGCGTTTCACAGACATAAATGCGGAGTGGGCTGGAAAAGTGCATCACACACGCATTTTCAGGAACAGCAGCCTGTATAGAAAGCTGGAGGCTGGGACTTTCTTTCCAGACCATGGAATTACAGTGGGGGATGTGGAAATGCTCATAGTGATCCTAAGTGACCTGGCTTACCTCTTACCACCCTGCCTCATGAAGCTTTACCCGGGGCAGTAAGTAGTGGTTCAAGAAAAGAGTAATGCAATGCCAGCTGGTGGTTGAATGGTCCATCCCTGCTTCCCTGAGAAGACACCATGAGGAACATTACCCAATGAGCCAGCCAGTGGGAAATGGATTTTAAAGTTCCCAGGGTTTGCAGGGGGAGGGGCGCATTTCTGTTTACCTGTTTATGTGGCTGCAGAGCAGTGGAGTTCAAAGCACTGGCCAGAGTGGCAAATCGATCATGGGAAACATCCTGGAGTCCTATCAACTCCAAAAATCTCCTGCTGTAGTACGCACTGCATGATTGTCAACAGGAAAGGGGGGGGGAGAGACAAAAGTCCTTCATGGAGATGGAAGGTTTTTGTCGCCAAAAGTGGGTGGTTTTTGTCATGTTTCAGTGTGAGCGCTCTCCGGGTTTTGTCACCAAAAAGGGGTTTTCTGGCAACAAAACTTGCAATGCAGACAAGCCCAAAAGGTATATCTACATAGTAGGCTTGCCACATATCATAATAGGTTCCCCCCTACATTTTAAGCCCTCTTATCCACACTAAGAGCCCTTAGATGCACATTTAGGGGCAGGTAGTACCCCACTTGGCGTGCCTGTATGTGGGTATGGGTAAAAGAATATGCTGACCTTTAACTCTGACCTGCCTCCCACCCCCAACCACTTTGCAGTGTCAAGGTAATAAAAATGCAGCTGCCTGGCCTCTCATCTAGATAGTCCTCCATTTCCATTCCCACAGTTCCCTGAACCTGGATCTTCCAGCCCATCTACCTATTCACTTCTCATACCCCTTTCTTATACAAAAGCTGCCTGCCAGTTCATATACTGTTGATCAACATTCAGCCTTCATTTTCTATGCTGCCATTTTCTGAGCTCAATCTAGCTTTGTCTAGCCATCTAGAGGCAGACCCCTTAAATTGATATTAGCTTGTGCGATGAAGTGGGGATTGTATTCACTCTGTTTGCTTTGTTATGTTGTGATTTCGACTGTTCTGTAGTAACCCCATGTGTTTGCCTCAGTTTCCCTGGGCACTGCAGCACTGTCTAGATGGGGAGTGGAAGTCTGGGTACGACTCACTGAGGGAGTATGCGCAACCCATCACGTATTCAATGGCCCAGGCATACAGTAACCTGAGTCTGGGAGGGGAGTGTGACCAGGTGACACTTTTTCCCTGGGAAACTGGACAAAAGGAGGAGGTGGGGCTGGTGGAGAGGTGTGTGCTTCTGAGTGTGGGAGTGAGTCTCGCTAGTGTGGGGGCAGAGTTGGGGTTCAGGGCCTGGGGCTCTGGGCCCCCTTCCCCCAAGATGGATTGTACCAACAGCTCCTGGTTCCTGTGCTACCAAGTCTGTTCTGTGCTGTATTCCTGTGAACTAATACACCTTCGGTTCTACCAGCTGGCTGAGAGTCACGTCTGGCTGCGGATGGGAGTGCAGAGCCCGGTGGTTCCCCACACCTCGGTGACGCTTGCCAAAGGAACATACCATTAATTTCTAGCATGAGTACACTCAAGGCAATGATTTTTCTGAGAGCTCCAGATAGGGTTGCCAGATGATTTCAACAAAAATACCGGACACACTTGACATTACATCACAATCTACATCACATCTTATTTAGAAAATACCGGACATTTATATTTTTTCATTTATATTTTCTCAATGTGTTTCTCGAACAGAAAGCTCAAAAACTGGACTGTCCGGTTCAAAACTGGACACCTGGCAACCCTAGCTCCAGAAACTTCCATCGCTATGACAGCATCTCACAGAGGTTGGCACAGCTGTGCTTCCACCAGATTGGTGTGCAGTGCAGAGCAGGGAGCAGACCAAGCAATGTACTGCAAGACCAGAGGGCACGCAATGGGATCAGTTTCGCTTCAGATGAGGGTGGAAACCACAACAACTGCGGTTGACATATTTGCTGGGTCCTTCTAGGGAGTAAACTCTGAGCGCATGTGTGCCATGAACGGCCCAGTGCAGTTCTGAAAATCCCAGTCTTTGAAAGCAGTAATGAATTCAGGCCCATTTCTTATTTGCACCACCTCCAGGTGAAAATCACCCAACATTAAGAATCACTCGACCACTGTCACAACACTGAAAATTTCAGTAGTCACCACTGAACTAGTTTTTAACAGAACTGTAGCAGTCCGGAGTAGCCAGCCTTCAGGGAGCAATGGCACTAGTTTCTGCAATGGTATGGCCTTCCTCATTCCACTGTGCTGCTGGTGGAGTGTCAATGGAAGCTCCTTGCAGAACTCTGTGAAGATCCGCTTCCGTGTGCAGACATTTTGGAACCCCTGCCGGTCATCCCAGGTCTGCACAATGATGTGACCCCACTGTGCAGTGCTAATTTTCCTGCACCTGAAGTGCCAGTCTGTACATGGCAGGAGTGGGGAACCTTTTTTGGGTTGGGGGCCCCTAACCCACAGAAAAATCAGTCAGTGGCTACACACAAGTGAGAAGCAGAAAAAAACCCTTCACTGCGGTGCCCAACTGAGAAGAAGAAAGGCATTCTTCACATTCCCCTTGCACACTGGAGCCTGGGGGGCCAGCCTAGTAGATTTTGTACACTCCAGCTCCCAGGGGAGCAGCAGGGGGCTAGAGCAGCAGCACGGGCTTCCAAAGCTGAGGGGGGGGAGGCTGAGCCTCAGGGGCTAGATCCAGGCAAGCTGAGGGCCACATCCAGGCCCGAGGCCTGAGTTTCCCACCCCTGGTATATGGGATGCTTCTGCATATGGGATTCACCGTGGCTGTTTAGTCTGCATCAGTGAACCACCCTCCCCCCCCGCCGAGTTCCTCTGTGTTACATCAGAAAGTGCTTCCTAAATGCTCTCTTAGGGTACGTCTACACTGCAACACTATTTCAAAATAACTAGCACTATTCTAAAATAATTTAGTCTGTGTCTACACAGCAGGCAGGTATTTTGAAATAGTGTTAAAATACTGTCAAGCTGGAGGACTTCTTACTCCTGCTCCTGTAACCCTCATTGTACGAGGAGTATGAGAAGTCAGAGGAAGAGTGCTCTATTTCCAAATAAGTGTTGTGTAGATGCTCCCTATTTTGTAATAAGCTATTTCGAAATAAGATACACAATTGACGTAGCTCAATTTACGCAGCTTATTTCGACTTAAGCCCTGCAGTGTAGATGCGCCCTTAGTGACTGTCTACTCCGCTTAGGGTTGCCAGGTGTCCAGTATTGATCCGGAGAGTCCGATATTTTCGCCTCTTGTCTGGTAAAAAAATTCAGAAAATACCAGACACCTAAAATGTCCGGTATTTTCTGGGTTTTTTTCCCTGCCAGGAGGCAAAAAATACCAGACACCTGGTAACCCTATGACACACTCAGCAACTGGGCCCAGCCCCCGGACCCCCGCCCCCAGACCCCCTGCTTACCTGGTTCCACAGGGAAGCTCCCTTCTGGCTCGACCAAGAAAACAAGATGGCCACTGGCAAAAAGCCTAAAGACCTGAGCAAGGGGAAGCAATGCCTTCCCTGGGTCTTACTGCTCAATCTCTCCTCGTCCTATCCCTATTCTGACTCTGCACACACTTAAAGGGGCCATGCTGTTTCAATGCTTTTTTATTTATTTATTTATTTATTTACTTAATAACTCTTGGGGGTCCTTTTTTTTCTCAACAACTTTGGTCTCTCCCCTTTTTTTTCCCCTCAACAGAATTTTTTCCCCAGTGGTTTTTTGTGTGTGTGTGGCAGCGGGGTGTTCGGTATTTTTGGTTAAACCATCTGGCAACCCTAACTCCGCTGCATGAGCAATTCACCCACAGGCAGAAGCATGGCTTGTGGGAATGGACAGAAGTGGGGAGTGTACAGCACTTAAAATTTGGCTTAAATGTGGTGGACCTAAACCACTCCCACATGAGATCTGGGAACGTCCAAAAAGTTCTCTTACAAACAATCACTAGAACAGCTCCAGTTGATGATCTACCGATACTGGGATGATTTATAGCTACTAGTGCTCAACACTTGTAGCTCATGCCAGTGTGAGTAGGATGTGTGTGCTCCTCCTCAGCATGGACTTTTGGAGATGAGTATGGCTAATGTGTGACCAAGGACACAGGTTCATGCTGCAATATAGACAAGAACATAAGAATGGCCATACTAGGTCAGATTAAAGGTCCATCCGCTGACAGTGGCCAATGCCAGGTGACCCAAAGGGAATGAACAGAACAGGGAATCATCAACTGATCCATTCCCTAATGTGGACATGTTCTAAGCCCAAATGCTGTTTGAAAACAGGTTAATTAATGTGCCTTACTAACCATTTTAAACACCAGTCATTTTTCCAGTCAAGACAAGCCCCAATCTCTTTAGTGCCATTCAGACTATTGCTGCTTGCGTCATCTCCTTTGCTTTCTAGATCTATCTGCCAAGTGCTCTGCTTTAACAATATAGCAGCCTTAGAAATGCCTTATCTTCCAATAGGTCTCGGAATGAAAATGTATCCAGCATGGATACATCTGTTTCAGGCATCATATCAACTGCCATCATAAACTTGTGCAGTGTTCTCCCAAAATAACCAGAAGTCCACCTAGTGTTATCCATCATCATATGTAACAGGGATAAATTTGTCACCTAAAGAAGTGGGTTGTGCCCACGAAAGCTCATGATATTATTTATATATTTTTGTTAGTCTCTAATGTGCTACAGGACCACTGTTGTTTTTTAAGGGATAAATCATGCATGCAAATTGTGCATCACAGTTGTGAAATGGGCTACAAATGCAATGAAAATAAAGTACTGAAAAGTTTACCAAATGGGGAGAGAGAGGGTGTGTGTGTGTGTGAAAATGCTCCTCACTAGGGCTAGCCCTTAGAACACATCCCTGGCTCAAAGGCATTTCTGAAGAACTTGTCTGCGAGATAAGGAGAAAATTTCACACCTTCAACTTCTTGTCCTATAAAGCTGCTCTCAGTATGGGAAATAACATGATGTACTGCATTATGCAAAGTATAATCAGAGGATCACATTTACTTCAGTGTAACCAAATTTCCTGGACTGTATCAGAACTGGATAATTAAGCACAAAGCATTATGCATTTTCTGAATTGCTTAATAAGTAGTGGTGTTGTAGTATTCCTGGACTGTCATTCAGATTTGGAATGCCAAGTGATCAGTAAAAATCCTCTGAAACAGTCTCAAAAAAAATTAAACTCAGAAATATTTGGGTTTGTGGCTGATGTCTTTTATGATTTACCAGCAGATGTACAGTAAACTCTCTGATGAAACATATGAACAGTGAGGCATCCCATGGTTAAAATTTGCTTAAGGACATAAATTCTTTTAAAAAACATGAACTCACTTCCAGTTTTAATGTGGCAAGATAAGAGTGCTGATGCAGGATATTCAACTAAAAAGACAGCATTTAAAGTGAAAAAAGATCTCTCTCAAACATGGCATGCTAGGGTTTGTCTCTCTGAAGTCAATGTTCAAAGAAGAAATTTCTGATCACAGAATGCTCCAAACTTCAGCTGAACTACCAATTAGTTTTATTAGGGATGCTGCAAAACTGGCAGCCAAGAAGCGATGTACCCAGATGCAAAGACCAGACCCAGTGATATAATATTAACTGTTAGATGCTTCCTCGCTTTGCTTGTAACAGTTAATTAAGTAGGACAAAAAAATAAAACACACTTTTAATATAATGTTTAAAAGTGCCTCAACTTGCACCCAAATCTGTGTGTGCAGATCAACTAATTCATTTTGCATGCAAATGTGTGTTTTGTACACACCATACACACAGACAAAACACAGAACAATGTAAACCCCAATTCTGGTTTTAGTTTTTACTTGTTAAACAAGTATACAGTTCTGCTACTAACCCTCCTACGGATTATGTTTATTCTAAAGAAGCCACCTCTGTACAAGCTATTAAACAGCAGCCTTTATGACACATAGGAAGCCAGAATGCAGTCTCAGTTGAACAAATGTAAATACAGAAAATTTTTGCTGGTGCCAAGGAAGGTAGCCTGGATTGACAATAATGTAACAGGTCTCAATCTGACCCAATTCTGTCCTTCCACTGACAGAATTGTACCAATTTACAAGGTACAATAAGCCATAAGGTCAGATGACAGATTGAAAATATTAATTTTTATACCTAAATTAGAAATGGGTCATCATTCTCTCCACCATCAACAAATATTTTATCATTTCAATATTGCTCAAAAAAGAATCTGGGAACCACCAGACACTGTAGTTTGTATCCTTGTGTACCGTAAAAACTAACTTCAACCTTCTACCTTATGAATTTGCTGTAAGTGATATAGGCTGTGTCACAATCAGTTCTGAGGTACAGTTAAATCTGATTTGTGCCACTCTCACAGCACAAAGCAAACTGCAAGTGGCCAACTAAGCATTCTTTTTAGCGTACAAAATTCTCACTTGGCTTAGGAACACCACAGCCAGCTGTGCACCATGTCTATTGTGCTCCATAGTAGAAGAGCTGAGTTAGGAACACAGCTGTGAGGGAAAAGGGACATGGTCAGATTATAAATCAGAACAACTCTGATGTCATCTTTGATTCTACACCAGCAAGGCCCAAGATCTATCCCTTATAACCTTAAGTAGGCAGAGGTGAAAGCAAGCGGATGCACCCTGGTTTGCAGCTCCAGCAAGAACTGGTTCACAGCTCCTGCAGAGCTGCAGTGAAAGCCAGCAGGGAGCTATTTAAAGAGCTGTCAGGGACTGGGTTGCAATAGGATAGTACCTGTAAGAAATGTTAAGTTACTTTCGCCGCTATAAGTAGGTGATGTATTGATGACTTCCACAGATTGGAGCAGCAGTGCTTTTTTAATTAAACAAAACTCTGTTTTCACTTACAATATGCAAAATATACATTCTAGGCCTGATTCCAGGATCTTTCAGCTATGCAATTATTTATTTCATAATGTTTTATACCCACTTTGTAAGTGTAAATGACCACACAAATTGAAAGGTGATGGACAATCAGGCATCTCCAGTCTACTAGGACCATGATATGCTGCATAAACTGTGCAAAGGGACCTTTCAAGAGCCAAAGAATGTGAGACCTTAAGGGGCCCAGCAGTGTCCACAGGCATTTTATCATTTCAATATTATTCAAAAAAGAATCTGGCCCACTATACTGTAACTCATATCAAACCTGACACATCCACTTCCCACAACACACTGTTATTATGTCTCTAAAAGGTGTCATACAAGGTGTCATATGTAAATGGGTGACATGCTTGCCCCAAAATCGCTGAGTGATGTATGGGAGGTAGTACAGTACACATTCCAAGTCTGCCCTGAACACAGGAAAGTGGATTTATCTGTATGACTGGCTTAATTACAGGCAGGAGACAACAAAAATATATCTACATATAAGGTAAACAAAGCCATCAAGCTAACAAGTGGCACAGTAGGTAACTTAGCAAGCACACTTAGGGTCACAGTCTGCACCCTATTAAGCCTTCCTGACTCTTGAGACAAAGACAAGGGACTTTGAGGGAAGACAAAAGGAACACAAAAAGACATTCTAATTATCCATCACTCAGAGAACAAAGGAAATGGCACCCTATCATTCTGTGAAGGTTAGCTGGATTAGCTTGGAGGGCTGGAGAAGGAAAAAACAACTTAGTCACTAGAAACTGTGTTTTATTTTGTTTGTAACCTACCTTGGTGCCACTTAATTTTCTGTTCTTTATTAATGAACTTATTCTAAATTTACTATACAAAAATCTCAGTGCTGTTACATTAAAATAAACTGTGAGTCCTCAAGTAAAAAAAAAAAAAAAAAAGGCTGGTGTGTACACTGTCTCTTTGGGGGCAGTGAACTTAATTTCTGTAAGTGTCCAGTAACAGACCAGACACTGCAGACAACATCTCAGAAGTATCCTGAAATATCTACCCCGCAACTTTTGAACGCGTCTGCTATTTTGAAATATAGCGGACGCGCTATTTCGCCATCCCTGTAAACCTCATTCTACGAGGAGTAAGGGATGGCTCGGAATAGTGCTTTATTTTCAAACCTGGTGCTGTCTATGATGAAATAAGCTATTTCAAAATAGACTCGAAATAAGCTACGCAATTTGCATAGTGCAAATTGCATAGCTTATTTCGAGTTTCGGGTGCTGTGTAGACGCACACAAAGAGTTTGCTGGTGAAATGGATACACCGGTGTGGCAGGGAGCTGACACAGAGTCTAATGTCCCGCAAAGCTCTCATTTGCTGAGGAAGAGGAAGAGGAAGAACAGAGTGACTTACAGATTTGGGTGTCCTGAACAGAACATCATAGTGGCACAGTCCATGGAGTTACATTTAGCCTGCTGGCTGACTGAGGTTCACACCTCAGAAACTGATCAATTAGATTTTCAATTTATTCAGAATGAGAAGGCTGGGACCAGTCCAATAAGATTACAGGTTGTTGTTTTCTGTTTGTTTATTTTGGATGGGGAATAAAAGAAAGCATAAAAAATGAGCAATAGTGAAACATGTATGAAACTGGAAACAGCCTCGAGTCTAAATGGAAGGATAAAGAATGGGAAGCTGTGACTGCAGTGTGTGAACACCAAAAGTGGAAAGCTGAGATGAGAGCCAGAAAGTGGGAGGCTGAAAGACAACAGCAAGAAACAGCATACCAGCAAATCCTGGAAGTAGAGACAGCTGCCCATTAATGAACCATGGAACTGAAAGAGAGGGGAAGCTCAAGAAAGAGAGAGCGTGGAAAGGCAGCATAACCTGAGCTGGTGGGAAAAGCACGGACAGATCCAGCAGCTCCTAATATTCCCTCTCTCCCCCTAAGGACTCCCCAGCTATGCCAAGCATACAAAGAATCATACTGCATTGAAGAATACCTTACTGCTACTTTTGAAATATTCTGCAATTTGCATAAAATCCTGGGAGACAAGGAAGTCCCCACACTAGTTGCAAAGCTCTCGGGCAAAGCATTAAACACACTTAATGAAATGGAAATTGAACAGTCTTTGAAGTATGCTGAATTTAAAAAAAAAAAACCCTGTATGTGCAAAGGTTTCAAATTACCCCATAAATGTGCAGGTTAAGGTTTAGAAATCTCAAAAAAGGGTGATAAAATGAGTCATAAGGAATAGGTAAAGATGTGTGGTCTGATGAAAATACAGGGAAAGGAGCTGAGAATTGCAACCAGTTGTTAGAGCTTTTTGCACAGGAACATTTCCGGAATCTATTCTCTCTGAGGAGATCAGAGAGGCCATTCAGGATAAATCCTTGTGGTCTGTGCATGGGAGTAGCTGATCAGGCTGATTCCTATGTACAAGCTAAAGCAGTGATTCTCAATGAGGAGTCAAGCAGGAAACAAGTAGGTTTCAGGAGTTCTGCCCAGCAGAGTAAGCCTTACATTTGCTGGGACCCAGAGCAATTGTCCTGCTTGCTACCCGTAACACTGCCCCTGGCTTTTATATGCAGAAAAACAGTTGTTGTGGCGTAGAAGGGCCAGGCACGGTTTTTAGTATGTTGGGGGAACCTCAGAAAGAAAAAGGTTGAGAACCCCTGACTGGACCATCTACTGAGTGCACATCACACAGAGAAAGATAGAATCCCAATATAACCAGGAGATCTCAATGTGCCCCTTGGAAAGGGAGGGGCAGATGAGATCCCACACACTCAATTCCCCAGAACCAACAATCCTCTGACTTTCACATTCACAGATGAAATAAGAATTTTTTCATATGTAATTATACACCCGTGGGATAGTAGCTTTAGGCAAAGAGAATCTAAGCCAGTGGTCTTCAACTTCCAAGATCACTTTTTAAATGTCAGAACAAGCCAAGATCTACCCCATTCCTTCCTCAAGACCCCACCCCTTCCTTGAGGCCCTGCCCTCTCTGTTCCCCTTCCCTCCATCACTTGCTACCCCCGGCCCTTATACACTCTCAGGGTACAGCTACACTGCCGCTTTTTTTCGATCCTTCTGTTGGAAGAGATTTTTCCGACATTTGGCTCATCTAGACTGGGCCAAATGTCGGAAAAAACTCTTCCTTTAGAAGCCCCCTTATTCCTCATGGAACAAGGAATACAGGGGCTGCCAAAAGAGCGTGTTTGCCAGAAAAACTCCTGTAGTCTAGCTGTACCCTCACTGGGTTGAGACAGGAGGTGCGGGCTTTGGGGTGGGAATGAGGGATTTGGGTGTGGGAAAGGGCGAGAGGTGCAAGCTCTGGGAGGGAATTTGGCTGCAGGAGGATGTGGAGAAGGGGATGCTGGCTCAGAGAGGGGGCTCCAGACTGGGGAGTGTTGGGCTCAGGTGGAGGGTTGGGGTGCTGAGCAAGCCACAGGCTTGTGGATGTGAGGGTGCAGGAGTTTGGGTTGGGGTATGTGAGGGGCTCAGGGCAGGGAGGTTGGGAGTATGATGGGCTCAGGACACAAATTTGCAGTGTCTGAATGGTACAAGAGTGTTGTGGCAGAAGACTGAGGATGTGGGTGTGCAGGAGTTTGGGGATGTGAGAGGCTCAGGACAGGGGGTTCCAGTGTATGATAGGCTCAGATCTGGGGTTGGGGTGGGGGGTACAGGTCCTGAAAGCCTCGTGATTGACTGGTCAAGCCCCCGGGATCCACCCGTCGATCGTGACCACGATCGTGACCACGGATCTAAGCCCAAAGCCCATTCAGCCTAGGTTAATGCTGCTGTTGTAAACACAAGAACCACAGAGGTGCCTTAGGTGTTCCTGATGGATTTTGAAAGGTCTGACCCATTGGAGGTTGCTACTGACTTTATTAAGGATAGCAAACTGAATGGAAAAGAATCTCTGCAATGCAGGGACAGCCGCACCCAGATCTCTCTGGTCAGAGAAGTCGCAGTGAGATAGCTGTGTTAGTCTGTATCCGCAAAAACAGAAAAAAGCTTATGCCCTAATAAATTGGTTAGTCCCTTAGGTATCACAGGACTGCTTCTTGTTTCTGGTCAGAGAGGTCATGGTGAGGGAAACTCATATGTAAATCAGGAAAAGTGCAGAACTCCTGGCATGAGGAAAGTTTAAAACTGTTGTGTCTTTGGCAAAAAGTACAAGGAGTGGGAAGGCCTAGAAAGCATTTTAAATGTTGGTGTGTTGGATTGCATTACAGAAGTCCTTGCGGACAATGAAGTAGTAACTATAATGTAGAAAGGTCATTAATACAAAAACAAAAAGGAGTCCATTGACACTCTAAAGACTAATTTATTAGGGTATTATGGCATAAGCTAATACCCTAATAAATTTGTTAATCTTTAAAGTGTCAACAGACTCCTTGTAGTTTTTGCTGAAACAGGCTAACACGCCTATCTCTCTGAAACCTGTTATTAATACAGTAATGCATAGTAAAAAGAAATGTTGTTCTGTAATCACAGGAAAGAATTGTGAAGACAGAGAAACAGTTGAGGGGAGAAGGGACATTCCCAGCCCTCTTTCAGCAAAGGAGGCAGTGATCTCCAGAGACAAGAGAGGAGGAGCCTTTTCAAATAGAGGAGGCAGCTATCAGAGCGGACAACAGTCAGGAATTTGCAGACTTACCCTTAGAAAGCATAATGGGAATCATCTCCAGAGGTTGTCAATTTAAGGGAAACAGGGAAAGAGGGGTTTTTTTTAGGAGGAGAGATGATTGTACAGGGAAGACCCCTTCAGGAAAGACAGGGGGGCTGGGAAGCATTACAAATAACTGGTAAGTGCTCTGTCTCTTTGGAGGCAGCAAATGTAGTAACTTCTGTGAATGTCTAGTAAGAGGGACCAGGGCCGGACGGAGGCATGGGCGAGCCGGGCAGCTGCCCAGGGCGCCAACCAATGAGGGGCGCCTGATGGCAGCTGTAAGGGGCGCGCGGCATCCCTTACAGCTGCCATCAGGAGCCGCACGTGCGGCACTGGCCAGCAGCGCCCTTCCCCCCACGGCTGCGGGGCCCTGCATGGCCCGGTGCGCCAGGCCGGGTTGGGCAGCACATGCACCGTGCACCCCGGGGGCGGGCCCCGGGCTGCACACCAGCAGCCGTGGCTGGCGCGCGCATGCGCCGAGCGCCCCGGGGGGGGGCGGGCCCGCACTCCTTTGGGGGGCGGGCTCGCGCCTCACGGGCGGGCCCGCACATGCACCCTGCGCCCGGGGGTGGCGCCGTGTGCCCGGGCCCAGGGCACCAAAAGGGCTCAGGCCGGCCCTGAGAGGGACTGGAAACTGCAAAGCGACATCTCTGGGGGAGGTCGTGAACTTGGATTCACAGTACATTATCTGCAAGGTAAGGGTTAGATTGGTAGAGTCTCAAGGAGTTTGCTGGAGAGGCAGATAGACTTAACATAGCAGGGAGTTGACACAGAGTCTAATCTCTAGAGCACTACATGGGTAAAAAAATTGGTTTTTGCATCTGCAAAAATGGTCCACAGATATCTGTATCCACATCCGTGGATGCGGACACTCGCGGCTATAATGCAGATATCTGCAAATCTGTAATGTTCCAGATAAATGTTTATCCACATCCACAAAAATAAGCTGCAGATATCTGCACCCACATCTATGGATGAAGGTACCCAGAGATACAAAGCAAATATCCATGGATTTGCAGGGCTCTCCACTCTCTCGCATGCTGAGGCAGAAGAGTAAAGCAGTTACATGCATTTCTGAGTGTTCTGAAGTAAGGTCATCAGAGAAGGCTGTTAACCGCACAAATTTCTCTATCCCTTCCACACTGTAGGGACACACACACCTTTACCCAGTTCCTAGGGCTCGAGGTGCAACCCTGTTAATTTACACACCCACCCTTACCCTATTCCTAAGGCTCAGGGTGCATCTTCCTGCGGGTTTTGCAGGATCTTTAGCCACTGAAAGAGCCTCACACAGTAATCTTATCCTCTATTTATTGACAATTCCCAAACAAGCAGAATACACATGCTAAGCACACAGTGTCATGCTCACCAATCTGGGTGCAGGCAGACTTCCCCTGTTGGCCAGGCAATATCAGTCTCTCCGGTCTTAGGCTGTGTCTTGGAGGCGAGTTCTTCTTTTCCAGGTCTCCCCCCTTTTCTTGGTATTCCTGGTCTTCTTCCAGCCTTTTCTTCTTTCCTTCTGCTTTTGTTACTTCCGATCTTCTTCTTGGTCTCCTTCTTAGACCCCAGTTTATATTATGAAACCTGAGTCTTGCTTAGCTATACTTTAACCAATTATTTTAGTATAATTTTTCTAACCAATCATAACAAAATTACCTAACCAATCATACCCCACCACCTTAATTGATTTACACCTAGCAAAATTAATTATACAGCAGACAGGAACAGTTACAAACCAGACAGAGATCACACAGTCAAACAATAGGAAAGTGTAATGACAAGGATCATAGAATGAGGATTCCACAACATTCTCTATTGATAAGCAGTTTCTTGCCAGACAGAATGGTGTTACTTTCGAGCTCATCACCTATTAAACCATCTTGTTAGTCTTAAGTGCTACATCATTTTTCCTTTTGTTTTAGCAAGATCAGACTAACACGGCTACCACTCTATTACTCTTCTGTGTAGTGTAGACATGTCCTATGAGGGGAGAAAAGGAACATCTTACAGATGGGGGAGCGCAGCATGGCAAATAGAGCTCCACTATGTCCAATCCTCCATTGGCCAAGGGACCTTATATTACTGGTGTAACATAAGCCTGCCCTTGTGTTGCCCTAACACATCGAGCTGAGTGGCTCAGAATCAGAGAGCTACAACCATTGGCTTGCATCCATCTGTCATACACACCCACATGCTACATCTGAGCAGAGTGCAGACAGAGAGGCCAATCAAACCTATAAAGCATTTGTCCAACAGCATGCAAATGCAATAGCATGTAATCAGTGAACAACAACAGCACCACACCACGGAAAAGATCAATAAGCCCACATCTACACTTGAAAGATTTAGCCAGTATACATATACCAGCGTACTAAACTGGCAAAGAGCTCCTAGCATGGAGACAAAATGCACTCTCTCTGGCAAAGTTTCTGTAAGTGTCCCACCCAAAGTGTAATAAATTATACTGACAGAAGTGCACTTTTACCAGTATAATTGCATCTACTCTAGGATATTTTGTTCGCACAGGTATTTTAGTCACAAATCACATTAGTTTACTAATTAATGTGTGTGTATCTTTTCTGAAATGCACTAAATGTCATTTCTTATTATTATTAAAAACTGCATTCAAAAGGCAACATACCATATTAACAAAGATTAGTCCTGTGGCACCTTAGCCCTAGTCTACACTAGGGAGTTATTTAGAAATAATCCCCTTATTTTGAAATAACAAGGGGAGTGGTCACACTACCAAGCCCATTATTTTGAAATAAGGGGCTGGTTATTTTGAAATAACTCCTGCTTTCCACAAGGAATAATGCTTATGTCAAAAATAGTTATTTTGAAATAGCCATAGTGTGGACACAATGCTACTGTTTTTTAAAAATAACTACTCCCCAGAGTCATTCAAGTAATTACTCCCCTGTGCTACCTGGGACTCTAAGTCGAGGTAGCGCATCCACATTAAGGGAACTTGCCTCGTACTAATTTTGAGCTTTCCCTGTAGTGTGGACACGCTATTTCAAAATAGTTATTTCGGGAGTTGTTGTTTCAAAATAAGTTATTTTGAAATAGTTTCCTACTGTAGACAGGGCTTTAGAGACTAACAAAAATATATAGTATCGTGATCTTTCATGGGAAAAAGCCAGCTTATCATCTGATGAAGTGGGTTTTGTCCAGGAAAGCCCATGATACTATATATTTTTGTTAGTCTCTAAGGTGCAACAGAACTTCTTGTTGTTTTTAAAATTACAGACTAACAGGCTACCCCTCTGATACAGTATTGAGAACAACATAAACTTTAACAGAAATGTTACAAGGTTTAAAATCAATAAGGGTTTTTTTTTTATAATCTTGTGCATTCAATTAGAATCATAAATGAGGTCTTATGCAAAAGAAAAATAAGATTGCATTTTTTAAGAATTGTAATTTATGAAGAATAAATTTTGTAAATAAAGAAATGTGCAATTAGCCTGCGCTATCTGCTAAACTTATCAAAACAATTTTGCTTTTTAATACATGTGATTTTTCTATTTTAATTTGTTACTGTTAATGTAACATACTATACCTACAATTATATGAAAAAGTTGTAATCAGTACTTACATACTAATCATAAAGTAACAAACTAGCCAACAAGGTTACTCCTTACAATTTGTTTTTTAGAAAACTGCCATTTTAGCCCACAATAATTTACTGAACATACCAAAGGGTTTGATATGGTATGTTCAAAACTCAGCCCCCATCTCTGATTAACTATCCCTAGGAACAGATATATAGTAGCTTGCACAGCTCTTTGATATTTATATTTATGCTCGTTTGCATGACTGAAAAATAGAGAGAGAGGCTTAAACAAAGAATCAAGATTTTTATATTCAAAACAAAAAAAGTATCACCACTGAAAACATATAGTTTGACAAGCTTTCTTAGAAAGCTAACAATTAAAACACATGGTCCTGATATCAAAGTACAGTCTGCAGGATGCAGATATTTTCAATCCAATTTGTTACTTTATTTTCTCAAGGCATTTTAAAGCACTCTATTCTGAAACTTTAGTGTTTAACATACTTAAAATTTATATGTGGTGAATTGTCCAATCTACTATAAATATATTTTAGTATGATCATGGGAGCATATATGCATTTTAATACTGTAAAAATATTATTGTATTTATAGTGTGCCAAGCTTATCTAAAATAAGGTCACAAACTAATAAAAAACAGATTGTGTAAAACTGGAACTTGTATATAAATGCTGTCTGGCATTTCCTCTGGTTTTGATAAAAGAGCCCACTTATGACATAAATTGGAACACTGTAAAATAAAGGAATGTAAATTGTTTTTCTACTTTTCAGTGTTCACTTCCCAATGACCAATATATAGCTTGTACTCCTTTTAGTCTATTACAAATGTTGCACTGAATTATTGTTTAATTTAAACATAAGTATGCGTTATATTTTTATTTGTTGTTACTAGTGCAGGCTGAAGTAATCTGCTGCAAATTTAACTTAAAATGCTTCCCTCGCAGACAATCCATGCATAAACCACGCCAAGAGCAGTGATACGCCACTGACTGTTTGTTACATATTTTCTCCTAGAATAGCATGTATGTCCATGCAAAATAAGTGACGCAAAATGGCAAGACCCTGCTGACTAATAATAGGCAGGAGAACAGAGGCCAGTAGGAGGTGCTGAAGGGCACCAGAGCACAAAAGTGATCAAGAGATGAAGGCTAGTAACCTGACTGCAAATTTCCAGGAAGGAAAACGAGGGGGTTCGGTACTGAAGGGAAGGATCTGGAGCAGTGGTATTTAGACCTCAGTGGTTCAGGAGCCAAATTAGCTCCATTATCCAAAAAGAGCCACAGAGACGTGGTGAAAGTGTGAATGCATTGTTTCATTCACTGTAATACTACATATTCATATTCAAGCAGTATGACAAGAACTATATACATTATCAGGGCTTGACAAACGGCGGCGAAATCCACTCGCCAGCCCCGCACTGTGCATGCGCAAGACCCGCATTGCGCCTGCGCGCGCCGCCGGTGAACGGGGCAACTGGCTGAAATCTACTTGCCACGGGCGAGTAGATTCACTGATTTGTCGAGCCCTGTACATTATGCTATTCTTACCGCAAAATAACTGAAAAGCAGCCTGATTGGCTAATAATTGAGATTGGTTAATAATTAAATCACACGGTGTTTTAATATCATTTGTGGCCTCAGGCAATACATTCAAGAGCCACTTGCAGCTCCTGAGCATCAGTTTGCACATCACTAATATGGAGCCTTAGGGCCTGAGCCAAATTTCACTGAAGAAAATAGAAAAACTCCCATTGGCTTGGGCTTTGATCCGGCTCCTGATGAGGAAGCCGGGTGGGTTACCACACTGGGAAAGGGACTGGCTGACAGTACCATCACTGCTTAGAGAAGCCCTAAGGTGCAGATGGGTCAGCAATTGGTGAGAGCTTCATCAAGAAGTGCCACTGCTGATAGAGGAACTCAGAAGAGAACACGAAGCACACTTCTGCACACTCTGCCTTGCTGAAGAAAGAGTTCATTAAAAGTGTGCTTGAAGCCTTCGCGGAAAAATAGATATAATTGTATGTATCTGAAAAGGCAATTCTGTCAGCTATTATCATGAAAACCAAAACTTTTAATCTGATGGTCAAATCAGTGTCGGGTGGAAAACATTTCTGTTAAAAGCCTGTTTTGTTAAAAAAATTACAGGAATGGTTTTAACATTGGTTTGAGTTTTTATTATTTAATCCCATTAGTACTTGTGCCCCTGTTATCCACAATAAATATACTGTGAATGGAGGGGAGGGAAGAGAGAGAGAGAGAGAGAGAGCATTAAATAGGACTATAATTTCTATGCAAATGTGTGCCATCATTTCCAAGTGGATGGCAAGTCCACAAAGAGAGGGAGGGAGAGAAGGGGATTTACTGCTGGATGCAAATTTTGTATAAGAGATTGTTTAGAATAGTAGTAAGAATAACATAGAAATGCCCTGCCTGTCAGTTAATTGGTTTTGCACAATTCAGATCTCCTAATTTGTACTGAAATGTTTTCCCTATCTTCTTTCCACTCAGTCTGGCAGATGGACCAATAGAAAATGTTAATTTTATGCAATCGCTGCTGCCCATAGTTCATTCAATTCAGAGTTCTCTGTCAAAACTTTCTTAGTCATGATTAAAGGAGAGAGTATCATATCTATCATAACCATCTGGACTGAGAGCTACCAATCTGGACTGATTGGATAAAAGCCTAAACTACACTAGAAACAAAATCTTTATTTGGGCTTAGGTGATAGAATTCTAAAATTATGAACATAAACCATGCCTTGAGCTTGGCATTTTGGGTCTAATCTCTACTACCTCTCACTTGGTGTATTTACTGAGCCATAAGACAACTAAGTGCAAAATATCACCAAATCTAAATGTGAGCACTTTATACCCATTTTGCGCAATTCTGAATATTTTACTTGTGGGGGGATTCTGTGTCCCTGCTCACCTATGAAAAACAGCCTCCACCTCAGTAGAATTCTTGTGCTTCCCTGCAGAAAATGGCAGGGAAACAAATGGAAGCCAGGCAGGGGACTAAGGGGATGACCATTGGTACATGGTGTTTTGGGGGAAGAGGTGTTGGGGGAAGGAGATTGCACTCTCCCAAACCGAGACAAGACATATATGTGCATGGGGTTACCTGCCAGTGCCTTCCTCCTGCCCCCCTCATTTCTGAAGCACAGAGATGCCAGCTGAAGGAGGTTACATCTCAGCTCTTCCGAGAGTCTGCAGCTGAACACCAGCTCCTGGGTACTAGTTCCAGTTGTGCTCCCCTTCTGTGACCTAGAAATCTTCCTATTTTCTGTACAATGAGTGCCCATGGTGAGGGCAGGTAGGCAAAACAAGGTAAGGGAGGTTAAAAGCAGAGGGAGAGGCAGTGAGGAAAGAAAGAGTGTAGAATAGGGCAGGGGAAGGAAATGTGGGAGTATACATAATTTTAAATTTTTTGGCACAGAATTCCATCAGGAGTAAACATTTACATAAGAATCATACACAATGGGTGTGTCCAGACTGGCAAGATTTTGCGCAAAAGCAATTGCTTTTGCGCAAAAACTTGCCGCCTGTCTACACTGGCCACTTGAATTTGCGCAAGAGCACTGACGTTCTACTGTAAGAAATCACTGCTTCTTGAGCAAATACTTTGACGCTCCCGCTCAGGGATAAGACCTCTTGTGCAAGAATACTTGCGCAAGAGGGCCAGTATAGACAGGCACTTTAATTTCTTGCGCAAGAAAGCCCGATGGCTAAAATGGCCATCGGAGCTTTTTTGAGCAAAAGCGCGACTATACTGGGCATGGATGCTTTTGTGCAAAATATGTCTTTTCCATTAAAAGTATTTGCACTAAATCATGCCAGTCTAGACGCAGCCTCTGAGTGTATCACATAACAAAATTTCACTCAATCTAAAATCAACTCTTGGAATAACAAGTTTTCAGTTAAATCCGTGTGAATAAAAAATTTAAAAAATCAATGACTTTAAAAAAATTAAAAATAAGATTTTCTGACATAAATGGGATAATTTTTATTTTATTATTTAAATTGTCATCAATTTTTCTTTACAAAAATACACCTGTTTAAAATGAAATTTGAATTTAATAAAATGTGTGAAGGCCTAAACTTATAATAACCTCTTAAAATATTTAAATGAAAATTAAAGATGATGAATCCATGAGCCACTATCAAAAACTGTGAGTTAAAGACTTCTTTTCTATACACAATAAAGAATCTGAAAAACATCTAACTTCTGAAGTCAAACTTTATAAACAGGACACAACAGATCATGTGTTATGACAGAACTTTCTCACCAACTCATGGAAAAATAGTGACCCGCACAAGTAAAAATCAGCCCTTGCTTCTGAATGATTCTGGGCACTTCAAGTAAATGGTCTTGCTCTGTATCCTGGCATGTACAGCCGGTCCCTGAGTTACGAACGGTCGATTTACGACCGTTTGCATTTACGACCAAACCTCCCATTAAGCAGTCGTAAAGGCGGTCCCTGAGTTATGAACACAACCCACGCTTACGAACAGCGTGGTCGCAATGTAACTCAATGGCGTCCGACTTACGAAGATTTCTAGTTATGGCCAAGTGTTTGGTCCGTAACCCGTTTGTAACTTGGGGACCGGCTGTATACAGAGATACAAACAAACAAATAGAAATTCATTAAATTATCAACTTTTTCTCCTCTCTCTATATAAACCTTAGGGTACATCTACACTGCATGGCTATTTCGGGATACCAGAGGTATCCCGAAATAGCTGCCCTGCGTTCACACAGGCCACCCATTATTTCAAAATATTTTTCGAAATAATGGGCACGCTATTTCACCATCCTGGTAAACCTCGTTGTACGAGGGATGGCCCAAAATAGCTTATTTTGAAATTTGGCGCGTCTACACAACGCCAAATTTCAAAATAACACACTATCTCGAAATAGCTTCAAAATAAGATATGCAATTTGCATAGTGCAAATTGCGTATCTTATTTTAAGTTTAAGGTGATGTGTAGCTGCACCCTTCGTTGGGGAACCTGAGGCCCAAGGCCAGATGTGGCCCCCGGTTTGCCTGGATCCAGCCCCCCAGGCTCAGGGCTCCCCACCCAGCATTGGGGAGCCTGTGCTGGCGCTCCAGCCCCCTGCCACTTCTCTGAGGGGCTGGAGCACACAAAATCTACTAGCCTGGCTCTGATGTGCGAGGGGAACGTGGGAAGTGTCTTTCTCTTTTTCAGTCAGGGGGATTTGGTGGGTTTTGTTTTGTTTTTTTTACTTTTGCTTCTCACTTCTGTGCAGCCACCGACTGATTTTTCTCTGGTTTGGGTCAGTGGTACCCAAACCAAAAGAGGTTCCCTAACTCTGCTCTAAACAAATAAGATACTGCAATGCAAGCAGCGTGTGGGTCATGCGAGCAGAAGTCTTGGATTGTTGTTAGTTCTACTGTTATTCTGCAGGGATGGGTAAGCCTGGGACAGGAGAGTTATGGAACAAAGGAGAAGGAACAGAGTGCTCAACCAGGTGATAAAGCAGGTCTTTGTGGAAAGGAGGGATAACAGTCTTCAGAGTGCAGCCTGGAATGTTGATTTCAACACCTGGGAACAGTAGTAAAAAAAGCCAGGCTGCTTCAGGTCATAAAAAAGATGCTGCTGGTAAAAGAGGAACACATGCCAAATGTAAAACAGCGCAACACAGAGATGCAAGTCCTGGTTGTCAGTATGAAATAACATTATGAAATAATGCTCCTCAGGAGGCAATGACTTTGAAGATTACGATGGGGACGTGTCTGAACAATCTGGGTAAACATATTTTTGCACCATTCTTATAGACTGCCTACTATGTCTTACTATGTCAGCAAACCGTAATTTAGATGATTGTCTTTGATTTTTGAAATTTTGTTGCATTTACTTATGAATTTCAAAAAGTTTGTGTTCAAAATATAATTGGTATCTTAATTTTTTGTGGGATTATTTATCTATTATATTTATATTGTTACAGATTCTGAAATGATTTTTTCTTGCTCTATATCATCAAACATCCTCGGTGATGATTTCCTTTTAAAGGTAAATATTTTTAGGCATTCATTAATTTTATCATTTAAAAAAAATGTCAGGCCACTTGGTATGCTGCTAGAGATAAGAGTTTAAATAGATTTAGCTAATCCTTATAATTTGTTTACTCTCCCAAAAAACTAGATTTAGAATCAATTATATCAGTAAAACAGTGACACAAGTTCAAACAGCTGCAGTAGAGAAATCTTTCATTTACAATCTCGCTTCTTTAAAGCCATCCACTGAGTAATAGTGAGAGGAGTGACCTTTTGCCATTCTGTTTCAGAGTCCATTTTAGACGTAAGAGGTTACCAATGAGTATCATCTGCAATGCGTACGCCACAGTCATCTGCTCGTACCATCAGTAGTGCTACAACTAAACATACATCCGACGGTAAATTACCTATATCACGCAAAGGCCTTTCATCCTTCAGCAAAATCATGGATAATTCATAATCAGAAGCAGCAAATTCCAGCAAGATTGTATAAATGAGAAGATTGCTCAGTTAATTTACGCAACAAATTCTCCTGTTCATTATGGTCAGAATAAACATTTCATTGACATTGTTCAGTTATTTCAACCAGGCTACCCTCCATCAGGAAGATCAAACATTGCTGGAGCATTGCTGGATGCAGCATATGAGAAGGAAATAGAATGGTGTGCAAAAATATTGACAGGAAGTTCATTAATATGAGTTTTGACACAATTATTTGACACAATGATCCAGTAATAAGTGCTTGTATGATAAAAGAAGTTGGAATTGTCTATTTTACAGAAACAATTGCTACATCAGAAAATTCCCACAGTAGAATACGTAAACGACATAGCTGTAAAAATCTGTAACAGTGAACAAAAGTCAAATGCAAAGTTCTGTCATAGGCAATACTGCAAATGTAGCAAAAATAAGAAAAAAATCTAGAAGAAGAGAACAAAGAGAACCTGAGAATTATAGCATGCAGGGTGCAGCGCTCATTTATGCATTTTTAGACAGAGACCTAAGCACAACTCCAGTAACAAAGAAAAATGTAGCAGAAATTGAAAAATAACAAAAATTTTCCTTCAGCTTCACTGAAGAGAGCAAAAGGATTTGAGTTAATTATCCCCCAAGATATATGATAGAATTCCATAGCTGACCTTTTAAAAACTGGACTATTTATTAAAAACTGGACTATTCTGATGAAAATTTGTGAAGAAAATGCTACCTTGCTATTTAGATGTAAATTAACATGTTTTCATTCTTATGTCAACCAATGACAATGCACCTTTCTTTAAAAGATAGAAGTACAAATGAAAAAATAAATTAAAATCAATCATTTAAATCGAGGCTTTCCATTTGGTGATTCATATTGCCATTTTGAATCACCTTGCTGTAAATCAGTCCACCCTAAGTCAAATTAAAAAATAAGTCCACTAGAGGAATCAAGTTTTCTAAGATAATATATCTATATGCTGATTTGAACAAGAGGACACTGGGACAATACCCTGAGGATGAAGTGTAGTTTAAATATACTCTGAGCAAGTAAAAAATAAGACTTACAAGGTGGGAGAACCAACTAAAAGAAATGGGAGAAATTAGACCATAACCTTTAGTTAGGTAGCAGTTTGTTTATGTTGCAGACATCTTATTAGATCCCTTGCCACGTCTCAATATTCAGTAGCAGCAGCTGCTTAACTTCATCTGAGTTTACAATGAAAGTTGTACCCTTTTTGTTTGTATTCATGTACCCATGGCTACACCATCCTGAGAGTGGATTCCTGTAAAGCCCTCAATTGGCAAACCATCTGTCATCCATGGCTAGCACAAAATGTGATGGCCTCCTTGCTAGGATGGTAGTTCACATAGGTACAATATTAAGTCTACACATCACTGGCTACTAGAAGATTTCAAGAAGAAATTTGAGGTGTTGGTTCTCATCTACACAGACTCTACATGCATGAGTGAATGACAATATAGTAATTGTCAGGTGAGGCACTTCAGTTGGTTGAAATACAAAAGAACTAGTGGCAGGACATTTTTTGCAAGGAATCCTTAGGACAAGACTTGTTGGTTCTCACAGACTTTTCCTGAGGGAATATTTGGTAGGAGAGGGAGGGGGGTTATGTTAGAGACCATAATGAAGGACATACTCAGGGTTAGGGAGGTATTATTATACAGGAAGTACATCCTACACGTTATTAGTTGTATTTTTATAAAAATTGCACTTCAAATTATATGGGATGTGCCTAGAGCTTAGACAGGTGCAGACAGAAGCATATTTAAATAAATAAATAGGATGGAATCTAGTGATAGATGTAGCTGTGAGAATTTTGCTCTGCAAGTTTCCATTAGAAAAAAATTGTTCCAGGTGGAGTTTTATTCAATAGGAAATTCTGCCTTACAGTAATGGGTAGAGAAACACATTTGTTTCCCACAGCCACTGTTCTTTGTTACAGGGTTGGATCCTTTTCAAAAACTAGCTCCTCTACCAAGACTATTTCACATGAAGTGACAGGCCCTGGTGTATATACTAATCCTGCTTCTTTCCATTCATCGGCAGGAGAACTGGAATGAGATGGCCATGCACAACCATGATGCAAATTGCACATTTGTCGTCCATTCCTCTTCCTGCACATATCTAACATACTTTTCAGTATTAGATGTCACAGTAATAGTGCAAGATAAGGGAGATAGAACAATTTGAAGAGAAGGAACAAAAGTGTTGGCATAAGGACACTCATCTCACATTGGATCCATTCCTCCAACTGAGATGTGCAAATATAAGAATGTTGATCTAGCCACACTGGTGGATGTGAGGAAGATAAATCATACATGACGGCATTTTCAAACATCAAAGCTGATGTACATTTATTTTGGCTATAAGACACTAAAATATGAAATAGTATTTGGAAGGTTTAGGGCAAGGGAGATAGAGTAATAATTTAGCTTTCTGCCACAGTTGCAAATTTTCTAAAGGGTGTTTTGTTTGCTGACTATAAACATTCCAACACTGACTGACAAAGCTAAAATTCTGACCCTCATCTAGACACAGACTGTATGTCAAACACAAGCTATGGAATCTGTATACACATTTGGCACAACAGTATTTTGGCACAGGATCCTCATAACTAGATAGGCCAGAAAACCATTCTTTGCCATCTGTTCTGAACTGGTATAAAAGCGTACATTGGCATTCAGTTTCACAGCAGAAGGGTTCCCTGAACAACTACATTCAAAAAATAGTTCATTAGATACATTTAAAATGGGCTGAGGCTTTTTGTGTGAGATGAGTGCTGTGTAATGGCAAGTAAAAAATGGCAAATTAAAAAGTTGCTAATGTATCACTAGAATTTTTAGGACAGCTCTTACTCCACTAAAATCCTTAAGAAGGCAATATGATTTCATCAATGCATTAGAAAACAAAAATGACGCAAACATGAAATGTCTTGCTGCCTCAATGATAATCTTTTATTAATATCTGCGGGTATGTATGTCTATACTACATTGCAAGAGGAGTAACGGTAGTCCGAATTAGGGGCTTTAGTTCGAACTACCTAGCCCGTGCCGCGTGTAGCCGCGGGCAGGGAGTTCGAACTACCGGGCATTTAAAAATGGCGGCGCCTGGGAACATGCAAATAAAGCCCGGGATATTTTAATCCCGGGCTTCATTTGCAAGTTTGAATGACTACATTAGCCACCCTAGTTCGAACTAGGGTGGCAGTATAGACATACCCTGAATTAGATGAAAACAAAAGTCCTTCCAAAAAGCGTAAAAAGAACTTCAAAGTTGCACAATACTGATGTCAGCACTTATGAATTATCACAATTTAAAAACTCCCACATTTGTACATACAACGGATAAAACTCAAATGTACACACATAATAGATAAATATCATTCTGTGTGTATCTCTGAGGTGCACAACTTTGAAAACTGTCCCTAAAGATTTTCTGTTAAATACTGAGGGCCCAATTATAAGCTGAAGATCTGGGCCTGTATTATGAGGCTTTTGTAATGAGGATCTTCTTGGGGACAACTGGCAGGGGGCACAGGACTGCATAAGGGTTACAAGGAATCTCCTGAACCTGGTCTGTACATCCTAGTTCATCAAAGACAGTGATGTAAGGTTTCTGCTGAAAGGCTATGGCACCCTGATGGTCAAAATCCTCATGAAACCTATGAAGAGATAACATGTAAAGAATTATGAGTATATATTGAATATAAAGGTTATCTCACCAAAGGTAACTGTCCCTGCATTAAATAGCCAGATCAGCTGAGATCCTTCATTCATAAGACAAGGCAGCTGATGCAGTAGCAGAACAGTACCCAGATGTATCTTTGGTCCGCACTCTAAAGTGAGTTGGAGTTGGTCACTCGAAGATGACACTTTTCTTTTCTTTCAGGTGGGAGATGCTCATTCTACTTGTCTGGCTACATTAAATTGAATATTGTATACTTCACAGTGAATGCCTATTTATAGACTGAGCAAACTGCTAATCAAGTGAGCAAAATACTAATCAAGAAATTGTGAAGTTTCCAAGGGAGATTTCTACAGGGAAAAAAAGTAGCAGGGTTTATCTTCTTCACAGGTGAAGACAATGGATGGTTGAAGCTTTATCTGGTGGACCAAAGATACATCCAGGTACTTTTAAGCTACAGGGCATGCTGCCAGCTGGCTTGTCTTATGAATGAAGGATCTCAACTGGATCTGGCTATTTAATGCAGAGATAGTGACTCTGGGTGAGCTAACCTCTGTGAGACAGGAGAGCCTCATTAGCTAAGTTTAGGCCCTAGAAAGCATGTTTGTTACACTGGTAAACCAAGTCAGATCAGGGTTGGAGGGCAGTTCACTTGTATGTTAGTATATATCAGAAGCAACTGTTAGATGGCAGAGTGATTTCAGGCCAATTTACTTACTATTAGGCTACCTCAAAATAACTGTTGAAAGTGTAAGTACGTATTTGGATGTTTAAATTTCACAAAAACTAATGGATCATTACTTGTACTCTTCTTGCTTATTTATTCCTGTTATAAGATAACAGCAAACATTTACACTTGTATATAACACTGTAACTAAAATACTCTGAGGTCTCCGAGTGTATTCCTCACTATCTAAGTAAAAACCCTCATGGGTGCAGACACTTGTCAGATGGCTTTTTGTGTAAAGGAACTATAAATGTGCATTCAAGAAAGGTTCCATGATTTCTAGACTTCTTGGATTCCAACAGAGCAGAGAAACTGAACAAAAAGACGGAGCTTCCCAAAGTTATGCTGGGCAGTCCTGAGAGGCTTTTGAAAAACTGCCACCATTTGGAATTATAAACTGTAATTTACCTGTTATTATATTTTACCTACTTTAACCTCCCAGTAGCACACATTCTTTTCGCTTAGCTAATCAACCTATAGTTTGCTTAATATTAAATTGGCTCCCAGCATTGTCTTTGGTGTAAAATCTGGATTACCAATTGATTTGGGCTAAGTGACTGTTCTCTTGTAACTGGGAGAAAAGATTTAAAATTACCTTTTACCATAAAGTTCAGTTTGTTTGGGTAACAAGATAGACTACAGACTCTAGGGCTATATCTATACTGTGGAGCTATTTTGGGATACAAGAAGTATTCCAACATAGCTATTCCACGTCCTTTGAGCGTGCCCGTTATTTCAAAATAGATTTTGAAATACGGGCATGCTATTCCGGCATCCCTGTAACCCCCATTCCACGAGGGTTAAGGAACATTTTGGAATAGCGCTTTATTTCAGAATTTGGTTCTGTGTAGACAGTGCCAAATTTAAAAATAAACTATTTTGAAATTACCTCGAAATAAGCTACATAATATTATTATATTATTATGCATAGCTTATTTCGAAGTAAGGGTGCAATGTAGATGCACCCTTCGAGGACTGTCTGTGACTCCATGGTAAGACTGGTACAGTGATCCAGGAGTTCATATTTATTACTGGCTTGGTAAATATACCAGCAGTTGGGGCGTCTGCCTTCATTTTCTGATAATTTGCTCTGACATCAGCAGTCGCAGTTGTGAATCACTCCAGACAGTGTGAAAATGTTATGATTTTATTTTACATGTAATCATTTGTTCTCATTTATTCTACCTGCTTCTTCTTGAATACTTGTTCTTTGTTAAATAAACTTGTTTTGATTTTAAATGTATCTAAATGGTGTAAGCTGAACAGACAGGTGATCCTGAGATATAACTGGTAAGCTGAGATACACCAATCCTCAGGCAATCTGTCAATTTCGTGAGCCTCCAGTGGACCAGGAAAGGACATCCCAGGGAAATGCTAAGTGGTCAGGATTGGAGTGTGTCTATTGCTTACCTGCAGAGGTAAGCACAAACTAAAGCTATGCCCACAGTGTGCCCGCTGACTTAGGCTTATGGGGCTTAGGCTAAGGGGGTGGTGTAACTGCGGTGTATACATTTGGGCTTGGATTGAAGCCTAAGATCTGGAAGCTTCCCACCTCACAGGCATGTGGGAAGTAGGGTTTGGGGGGGTTCTGCAGCATCGCAGGTTTTACACCTGCCAACCCAGCCACCATCCCCATGCCTCTCAGCCCAGTATTCCTGCTATTGGCCCTGTACCCTCATCACCCAAGACCCCAGACACAAAGCCCACTGCTATCTGGGGGCTCTGCTGCTGTCCCCAGGCCCTAGTTGGCCTAGGGTTGATTTTTTTTAAAAATTCCCTACTTTTCCAACTCTATCTCTTTGCCTGGTTTGGGGGTTTCTGCTTTCTCCCATTCCGCCTATCTAAAGTCAAGTTGCATGAAGTAGCTTCTCTGAGCTCCACCCAACCTTCTTAGCATATGCGTTGTTTGGTCAGAGCACAGCTGTTAAGGCTAACAATTCTCCATTGTTCCTGGTCTGCTATGCACTGTGCTACAGCCCACGTCCACATTTGTGGTGGTCCACATTCATACAGAAGCATTCCCTGACTCAACAATTTTATTCGACAACTTAATTGCATCAACCAGAATTCATAAGTTGTATTGATATTTTCCCCAATCATCACAGCAAAATTAAGGCAAAATACGATAGAGGAACAAAACAGACAAATGGGATAGAGATGAGGGGACTAGGTTATGGTAGAAAAAAATGAATCTATGTAAATGAATCTACTGAGATCAAGACAGTGCTCTCAGTATTGCACACACTCATCAGCCTAACCAGAGCCTCACAGCAAAAGGAGGTTTTAAGATAGTGGCTTTCTCATTTTCACAAGGAGCTCTTCCCAAGCACAGGGAATGGTATACAGGAAAGCACAAAGGTGCTTGTGGGAAAAGTGTAAAACCATTTGTCAAGGACAGAGCAAAGATGGGGATCAACTCTGCAATCTAAAGTTATTTAAAGGGTGCTGCTCTGTTGATATTGGGGGAAGCATCTTATGCCACATAAGGTTTTAAGGTGTTCAAAAGATCTTGTTCACTGTTACAACATTAAACAGTTAATAATTGTTGCTTCTGTTTCTACATTAAGTTACATCTGGCTTACTCCCTTTGAACTTCCATAAAAATCTTAACTTTTACTAAACAAAAACAAAACAAAAAAAAAGAATAAAAAACTTATAGCATTTGAAACTTGCAAAGTTTTTTCCTTCTCTTTTAAAACTGTGGTCTTTTATTAGGGAAAACATTCCTTGTCTGATTAAATACCTTTTCAGGAGAAAAAGAAAAAATTACAGTGTGGTGTTAAGCTGTTGCTGAGCTCCAGCCATGGTCCATTTCAGGCAAAACTTAAAGAGAAATAGTGAAGAATAGTGAGTGCAGAAAATATAGTTTTGGCCTGCATCTTTCTCACTTGCAAACTGGCTTTTGGGAAAATATAGATAATTACAAACTAGGGATGTGAAAAGCCCAGGCTCATTGGTTAACCTTCACAGTTACATGCATTCTACGTGCAGGCTCCCAGTACAACCATGTAATGGTTACACAGTTAGGGCATGTCTATACAGAAAAGTTATTTTGAAATAACAGCCGTCATTTCGAAATAACTTTCCTAGCGTCTACACAGCCAAACCGCTATTTCAAAATTAATTTGAAATAGCGGAGTGCTTATTTTGAATTTGGTAAACCTCATTCCATGAGGAATAACGCCAAATTCGAAATAGCTAATTCGAAATAAGCGCTGTGTAGACACTTATTTCGAAATAGGGGGCCTCCAGCCCTTCCCAGGGTGCCCTGGTGGCCACTCTGAGCACAACCAGGAAAACTCCTCTCCCTCCCCCCCTCCCCGGAGCCCTTAAAGGGGTAGACTCTGGCCACAGTGCCTGTGCCAGCTCCAGGCCTGCCAGCCCAGAGCCAGCAGTCACTGCCCCTGATTCAGTGGCCCCAACATGAGCCAGCAAGCCACTGGCAGCCAGCCCTCCACCGCTCCCCAGGACCAGTCTGCCAGCTCCCAGGAGTCTGCCAGGGGCTGCAAAAGGCAGGCACCTTCCTGGTCTAGTGTGGAGATCGTGGACCTGATTGAGGTTTGGGGGGAGGCCTCCAATGTCCACGATCTCCGCACTAGACACGGGAACACGACCATCTACAGCGATGGCTGCCAGCCTGGCCACCAAGGGCCACAGCCGCACCCAGGAGCAGGTGCGGATGAAAATCAAGGAGCTGCAGCCGGCCTATGCCAGGGCCACAGGGGGCAGCTCCCAACCAGGGGCTGAGCCAGACGCCTGCCCCTATTTCAATGCCCTGGACCGCATCCTGGGGGGGCGGGACGGGCCGTGCCCTCCAGGTAATCGTCAACCCTGCAGCAGAGGGCCCTGACCAGGACATAGGGGAGGAGGAGAAGGAGAGCCAGGAGCCGCAGCAGACCAGGCGGAGGGTGCTGAACAGCCAGGGCCCCCGAGCCACCCCAGCAGGTCTGTCGTCAGTGTCATCCGAGGCCAGGGAGGCAACAACACGTGAGTGCCATCACTGTCCCCTTATGCGGGGGGAGGAGAGGGGACGGAAACCAGGGACTGTGCGCGTGGGCCTTGCTGTCCATGGATCACGCAGCAACCCGTGCATGTGCGAGCATGTGCCGCGCCATCCCTGGGCATGTGGCCCCAAATGGCTGCCACACAGGGGCCTTACCCTGTTAGCCACACGCATGTGTGAAGAGACATGACATTCTCCTGACTCCAAGGTGGGACACAGCAGGATGCCCTCCCTCCACAAGGCCACTCTACACAGAGGCAGGGGACATCTCCCCCCCCCCGCCCCCCACACACACACTATACACAGCACAGGGGCATGGGTGTGGTCTCGAGGTAGCTCCCACTCCCGGGGATAGCAGGACATTCCAAGCATGGCCTCTGTGCAAGCACATTGGCTCTGACGGTGCAGGGCACGGTCATCCTCGCCTTGCAGAGGGGGGGGCTGGGCTTCACCCATTGTGTCCCCAAGCAGAACTGACACTTCTCTTCTTTCTCCACAGCCGCACCAGTTGCGCGTGCAGGGCGCACCACCCCACCCGGGACATCCTCCCGCACCCGAGGGCTCTGCAGGCCCACCCATGCAGTGGAGGGGTACCAACAGCAGCACCTGGGGCCACTGCAAGCCCTGCACCGCACCCTCCAGCACTGGGTGCAAGAAGACCTGCAGCAGAAGACCTGCGGAAGCAGCTTGCCCGGGGCCATGCCATCTGCCAGCACCTGAAGACCCTGCTGTGGAGCATGCTGCCTCCTGCCGCTCCAGTGCCTGCTGCCTCCCCAGCTACCACTCCTCCTCCCACTCCTCCTCCACCTCCCACTCCTTCTCCCCCTCCCACTTCTCTCTCCACCTCCTCCCCACCCTCCATCTCCTCCCCATCCCCCCAGGGACACCGCGGTGCTGGGAGACAGTTGGCCCGGCGAGACCCCCAACCCTGAGCCCTGAACTTCCCCTCCCCCTTCTTCCCCTTGCTTCCCCTTCCAGCTCCCTCCTCCCAGGTTTCCCCGTCCCCTCTCCCACCCTCTCTCTCCCTTCTCCTGCCTCCTTTCCCCAGTCTCACCAGAGTTTCATTCCCCCCCTCCCCATTTTGTTAAATAAAGAGAGTTTCTATTTATGAAAATATGTGTATTTTATTTTACACCAGGAAGAGAGTTAGGGAGGGGTAAGTGGAAGGATGTGAGGGAGGAATGAGGCACAAGCCCCCAGTGGGGCACACCAGGGAGACTGTTAGGGTGTGTCTAGACAACAGGGTTTTGTCGACAAAACTGGACTATACCTGCGTCTACACTACCACCAAGTTCTGTCGACATAACGTCGACAGAACTCAGCAGTTTTGTCGACGGCTGTAAACCTCATTCTATGAGGAATAATGCCTTTTGTCGACAGAGTTCTGTTGACAGAAGGCGTTATTGCAACTACACTGTCCTTTGCAACTGCACTCTCATGTCGACAAAGTAGCTTGCTTTGTCAACAGAACTGGATGTAGTCTAGATGCTCTTTGTTGACAGAAGCTTTGTCGACAGTATCTGTCGACAAAGCCTTTGTCGACAAAAGCCTGTAGTCTAGACGTACCCTTAGTGTTCCTCAGGGTGGAAGCTCTCCCTCAGGGCCTCCTGAATACTGACAGCCCCCCGATGGACCTCCCGGATGACAGCCTGCAGCAAGTGCAGCCAGGCTAGCAGCAATGCATCCAAGAGAAGCACCAGTGTGCCCAGGGGCAGCTTTGGCTCCATGTTGCAGAGTGCTGTGATGTCCCGAGTGAGGGCAACCAGAGCACGCAGAGACAAAAATGCTTTGCTGTCCCTCAGTGAGGTAGGCAAGCAAACAGGGAAACCTGAGAACTGGATGTCCGGGGGTGCTTTAAGCACAGACCTCAGTTAGCCTCAGGCAGCAGCCCCAAACAGTAAGTCCTGACCTAGTGCCCTGCCAAAACTGGTTCCGGCCAGCCTTAAATGTGATTCAATGTCCACTCAGTGTGGACGTGCTATTTCGAAATAGCAAAATGCTATTTCGAAATGCATTTTGTGTGTAGAAGCATTATTTCGAAATAAGCTATTTTGAATTAACTATTTCGAAATAAGATATTTCGAAATAATGCTGTAGTGTAGACATACCCTTACTTAATTAAATGCTTTGTAATGTCCCTATTACAATTAAATGTTAGTAAATGTTGTTAAAAAGACCGCTGATGTGGTCTAATCTGCCCCTGGAAAAAATTGCTAGTGTAGGCTGAAAGCACTGTTTATAGTTTGCCTTTTTCACTTTCCGTGTGTTAACAAAAATTGATTTGTCTTGCCAAATTTGTCACCTCACTGTTTACCCTTTCTTAAGATCATTTATGAATATGTTGAATAGGATTGGCCCCAGTACAGACCCCAGAGGGACACCTCTAGTTACGTTTCTCCATTCTGAAAACTGACCATTTATTCCAACCCTTTGTTTTCTATCTTTTAACCAGTTACCAGTCCATGAGAGGACCTTCTCTCTTATCCTATGACAGCTTACTTTGCTTAAGAGCCTTTGGTGAGGGATCTTGTCAAAGGCTTTTTTGAAATCTACATTATACCTACATTAAATCTACATTATATCCAGTGACTCCTCCTTGTCCGCATGCTTGTTGACCCCCTCAAAGATTTCTAGTAGGTTAGTGAGGCATGATGTCCCTTCACAGAAACCAAAGCTGACTTTCCCCCCACCAAATTATGTTCATCTATGTGGCTGACAATTCTGTTCTTTACTATAGTTTCAACCAATTTGCCTAGTACTGAAGTTAGATTTACCACTCCGTAACTGCCAGGGTCACTGCTAGAGCTCTTTTTAAAAATTGGTGTCACATTTGCTATCTTCCAGTCATTTGGTCCAGAAGCTGATTATATTTTGGTGCAGAAGCTGATTATATTTTGCATTTAAAATATGTCTACCTAGCAAATGCAAGAGTGCTCCCCAGAATGAGCAGACATACATGGTAGCTCTCCTTAAACTAGTATGCTAGAAAGAGTGGTCATAACAGCATAGGCAATGGCTCAGGCTAGCTGCTGGAGTATGTACCAAAGCATTTGGAGGCAAGGAGAGGTTACCTTGACTTATGCTAATCACTAAATCAAAGAGCCTAGACACTGAAACTAAAATGTTTCCACTAATCTGCATGGGTGGAGTGTGAATTCTGGAGCCCAACCTTCACTGTAATCACTGCCCCTGGCCCCCATCCTTCCAGCTCCTGAATTATGTCTGTTGACTGGCCCCATACCAGGCTAGTGTGCCCCCTCTCAATTGCCAAGTTGCCAGGCATTGTAGCCACTGGCCCCTGCCCCACACCTCCAGCCTTCTCCCTCCTGGAGCACCAGGCACCTCAGCCTTTCTGGCTCCAGAGTGCCGGGTGGCTCAGCAGCTGTGTGGCCCCCAGCCTTCCTGGCCCTGGACCACCAGCAGCCAAGAAGCCTTAGCCTTCCTGGCCCAGAGCACCAGTGAGCTGGGAACCACAGGCTGAACTGCCAGACTCAACCTCCCCACCTCCCCCCAGCTGCTAGCCCCAGGTCAAGAAAAGCCTGCTGCATGCAGATAGGAGGGGGGCAGACCTGGGACGGAGCATTGGCGGGGTCACCCATGTCTGTATAGGCAGGCCCAGCCTACCTTTGCCACCATTACGGACTGCCCATATTAATCTGACCATTTAATTCTATCCCTTCTAATACACACTTAGCTTGAGATCTTAAAAATTAAGTTTAGATGCAAGAAGAACTCAAGAGACTTAGCTAATATTCTGGAAAAAGACTTTTTTTATCATTATACGCTGAACTATGTGTTGTCATGGAAATCCTCTCTCCCCCCAGGATGTTTAAAGTAAACAGCCATCCTTCTGCCTGCCTTTCAGTTCTCATGAATGACAGGTTAACTACCATTGCCACCTCTTACCCACAGGTGGTTCTGTCTGTGTAGGGAGCATTTCTCATATTTTTTCACTTAAGTCTGGAATAGAGGTCAAGACATCCCTTTCTAATCACTGACCTTTCCTCCCCTCAATTTCTTTTCTGTTCGAGCTGCCAACCAAATGCAGTGCTATTCATTGGTTTCTCTATATTCATAGATCACAATGTATCTGTTTGAAATGTCTCTTCTTTTAAAGCCATATAGAAGTTTGTATTTGTAGATGCCTTTAATTATTTGGGGAAAAAAATCCTTCCTGTATACAGGTAATAACATGTACTGTTTTCTCCAAGGAGACTGACACTTACTGGGTTTCTGTATCTATATACCAAAATGGCTATTAACGAGAACACCTAAGAAAACAAAACATAACACAAATAAACTATTCTTAATAATAGGGAACAAGTACTCTTTCCCCTTCAATGTGTCCATTATGATATGAAATTCCACTGATAACGTTATCATCTCTCTCGGTCACATTTTAATAATACGTAATACACATTTTTCTGGATAGAAAGTTGCTTCATTTGAGGGCACTCATCTGTCTCTCTCCTCTTTGGTAGTGCACAATATTGCAAAAAGGAGGTCAATCCAGGAGACTTTTATTTGTAAGTGCAAATTTGCTTTCCATTCCTCAATCATAAGCATACTTTAAAAGGAATGAAGATAACTAAGACACAGTGCTTGCCATTTTCCCCCTTTCACAGTAGGAAGAAATAGCTGAACATTTAACAACCCACTACTGCAGTCTCTTATTAAATCCCTTCCAACTTCCCATGGTAACCATTAGTTACCACAGAGCTAAATTCAATTAACAGTTTTCCTTAGGCACAGTCTGCTATTTGAAAAGTAAGAATCCCCAGAGTAAATGATTTTTTGAAAGAAGAAAGGTTTGATAATATTAGTGGCAGAATCCAATCAAATGCTCACTCTGATGGGCTAAATTCTAACCAGGTGTAAGCAGGCCCAATAGAAATCAATGGAACTGTAGCGCCTTACACCAGGTCTAAATTTTGCACAGTCTCTGCTGCATATGTTTTAGTTTGATAAAACATCTGACAAATATGTGAGAGGCGCAGAGTAACAGAGAAATCAAGGACTAGAGCCTCAACGGTGCTGATGTTGCACCATTTCTACACCATCCTCAATCCTGGGTCTAGTCGTGTGTTTGGCTGGCCACCAAGCAGCCTCAAGGCTGCTCGTAACTGCACCTATCTGCAATGTTCTCCACTATCCTGTTCTAGCAACCAGCGATCCCCAGAGCACAGCGGAACTCTGGTCATCATGGCTTTAATCTCCAGTTCCACCCTGTCAGATTATTACATCAGGGACTGTAGAGGGGAGTTGTACAGAGCTGGGAATGCCAGGTCTACATCACCCAGAAATTCCCCAGTGATGGAGGAAGACCAGAGTAACTAGCTAAGTTGGCTTTAAGTCTGTTTTGCAAGGGCCAGGATGTAGCCCAGAGAGACAGAAAGATAAATTATAATTGACATTGCAACTGCAATAAGATCTTCCCATTTTAGCGTTCACTGACAACGAAGTTACGGAACGATCTGTGAACCTGCTTTTGTCATAAATTAGACAAAACATGTAAGTCAATCTACTTTGCTTTACTGTTCAAAATATTTCCCTCTCACCAGATCTAAGATATCAGTTCTTCCCTGATATTTACTGAGTTACAGTTGCATGCTTATTACTATATGATACATAGATGAAAGTGCTATCCCTTACACAATGGTCTTCCAGTTTATCTTAGAAAAGGAATGTATATCAGACACATAATATACTGGATGACAAGATGAAGCTCCAATGTCAAAACAGTACAAGCTTTTTAAAACATATTTTTCATTGGTGGATTATGATCAAAAGGCTTTGTGGAAGAAGTGGACTTTAAAGCAGGTTTCTGAATGAAAAGACAGGGTGCTGTTTTGAGGAACAAGTAGCTGGAAACGGTTTAATTAATTTGACCTGCTAAGAACGTGAGGAGCTGTATTTGTTTCTTAAAAGAACAAATGTTTAGTTTCTGTAGAAGTCAATAGCTTAGATCCTATAGCTCACCACAGTTAACTTTTCACTCTTCCTTTTTTACAAGCCAGGTCTTTTCAACTACAACATGCACCTAGTGACAGAAATCTAAGTTATTGTACTAAGCTGAGAGAGGTTTAGCTAGGAGAAGCACATACCGTAATCTCTAGAGCTCTGCAAATCCGTGGATATCTGCTTTGTATCTGTGCATATTCTCATCTGCGGATGTGGATGCTAATATCCATGGCTCATTTTTATGAATATGGATTGAATGTGGATACAAATTTTGTACCTGGAACCCAAAAATTTGTGGCTATCCACTTTATATTCATGAGTATCCGCATCTGCAGATGTCAATACAGATATCTGCTGCTCATTTTTTGTGGATACAGATGCAGATGCAAACACAAATTTATTCTAAATATCTCTAAATATCTCCACACCTGGCTTGGTGAATGCTTCAATGTAAACACCTCTTTACTCTTGCATTATTGGAGCTGAGAACTATGAAGCAACGCAAAATAATCAGTATGCTCATTTTCATGTAATGTCTTTAACACACTTACAGCTTGGTTGCTTCATAGCAGTACTATAACTGCTAAGCTCTGTGAACACAGAAAGATTTGAGAATATCTGAGAATCTAATTGTTGTCTACCGTAGTGTATAATTAACAAACCCATTAAAATGATCAAATACTTCTACTATGTAGCCCAAGATCCAGTGTGCTTCAACAGCAGCCGTGGGAACTACAAGTTGTGGACTACAAACTGTGGCATGTTGGGAGCACTTTCTGCTAGGATGTACCCTCTGTCCCCAGCAGGGTCTGAGCAGGGACTGAGCTGGAAGCAGTATGCAGGCTGCATGCAGAGAGGAGGGGCTGCTGAACTGTGATCCTGTTCTATGTTTTTTTACAGGTAGGACCAAAAAGGGCTGTAGACATCCCTAGAGGAGTTTGAGTGATACAAAGGGAGAATGTGGACTTGGTTGTTGTGGTGCTTAGTTACTGTGGGAGTTGGAACATGCTGTAAGGAGGCTGTGTTGTATGCTGTAACTCAGGAGTGGACAAAAGGGCCTCCGCGGGCCTGATCCAGCCTACCAAGTGGGTGGATCCGGCCAGTGGAGGCCCTGCTGCTCCCCCGTCCCCAGGCCAATTAGGTCCTGGGGACGGGGGAGCACGCAAAGCCTCCTCCCGCCGTGCACTGCTCGCAGGGCAGGGCGGAGGGGAGAGTGAAGGAGGTTTCGTGAGTTCCCCTGCCCCAAAGCCAATCAGGGCCTGGAGGCGGGGGAGCTGCGTGAAGCTTCCTTCGCCCTGCCCCAGCCCTGCGAGGAGCCCGCAGCACTTCAAAGTGCCACGTGCTCCTCGCAGGGCAGAAGGAAGCTTCCCGCGCTCCCCGCCCCTACACCCTGGTTGGCCTGGGCGTGGGGGAGCATGCCAAGCCTCTTCCAGGGCATAGATGCCTAGTGGGAAGTGGGGGGCAAAGGGGTTGGGGGTGGGGTAGCCAATTAAGGTCTGGGGGTGGAGTAGCCATGCCCCTTCCCATTTAGGCCCCGCACCTTCCAGGGTGGCTCAGGGCTACTTCAAAATTTTTTGAAGTGGCCCCCGGGCAAAATGTTTGCCCAGCCCTGCTGTAACCTCTGCCTCCAGCATGCAGCAAGCAGAGAGAAGGGGCTGCTGAACTGTGATCCTGTTCTATGTTTTTTTACAGAATAAAGCCTGTTCCTGTGGTTTGTCTGAGTTGGTCTGGTCTGAGACACATAATACACACACAACGCAGAGCACACCAAGGAGCCTCAGGCCTAGCCTCCCACAACTGTGTAAGAAGTCACAAGGCTTCCCCAAGCTGAATAACCTCATACTGGGCTAGTGAACAGGAGCGGTTACAATTAGGGCTACCAGGTAGACCCCCCCCCAAAAAACAGATACACTTGATCGTGGGGAGGGGGGGGCGGTGCTGGCCGGGAGGAAGGGGGGGCGGGAAGCACGGCTGGGGAGGTCGGGGGCCGCGGGGCTGGCCAGGAGGAAGGGGGGGGGGCTGGGAGAAAGGGGGGGCAGGAAGCAGAGCTGGGGGGGGGTGCAGCGGCGCTGGCCAGGGGAGATCAGGAAGAGGAACGGGCCGGCGGGAAGCAGAGCTGGGGGGCGGTGCAGGGGTGCTGGCCGGGGAAGATCAGGAGGGGAAGTGGGGGAGAACCGGCCGGCCGGGAAGGGGCAGGGCGGTGAGCAAATCGGCCGGCATGGAGTGGGACTGACCCAGGCACTTGCAGATCCCGGGGCATTGCCTGTCCTGAGCAGGCTCCCGGCAACGCACGAGCGAGGAGGAGGTTTCCCCTCCTCCTCACACTCAACCAACTGAGGGCTCCCAGCAGCAATCGCGGCCCCGCCTCCCAGCTGGGACTCCCAGCCGGTCCCCCGCCCACACCAGGCTTCCGTCTGGTGCGCAGCCGGAAAAATCAGACAATACCGGACATTGCACATATCCGGTATTGTCTGATTATTTTACCAGACAAAGCGCGCAAATACCAGACACCTGGCAACCCTAGTTACAACTAAATAAAGGGTAAGAAAAAATTATAAAACAAATGCATGCTACAGCATAACGTCTTGTTACTCTGTAGATTTTGGATGACTCAATTCTATATTGGTTCAAGGAAACACTTTTCAGTTTGGTATAAATGGACAACAAACTCAGTAAAACCCATTGTTTCCATCTACACAGACGCTTTAGATGTTTTAAATATTCACTACCCTGAAAACATTTTATATATCTGATGCAAGGGTGATTCTAGTTGTCCAAAGCCCTAGACAAACTATCCTAATCTCACGAGCTCCCAGCTGTCCTTCTTCCCTTTATTCTCACTGCAGACAGCCTCTGAAAAAATATGGTGCCAATATACTGCGTCTTTAAATTGAGTGTGTGGAATAGCTTATTTGGAAATAGCATGTCTACACTGCAGGGAAGCCTCAAAATTAGTTCGAGGCAGGCTTCCCTAATGTAGACGTGCTATCTCGATTTAGAGCCCCAGGAGGCACCACGGAGGAATAACTTAGAATGGCCCTGGTGAGTGGCTATTTCAAAATAGCAGCAGAGGAGCATCTCCAGACACCTTATTTCAAAATAGCTATTTTGGAATAGGCTCTATTCCTTGGAGAATGAGGTTTACAGATTTTTTAATAAGCCAGCTGTTATTCTGAAATTATTTCAAAATAACGCTAATTATCTTGAAGTAACAGTGGAGTGTAGACGCACCCTCAGGAAAGGCCTGTAATTTTTCAGCATACATAACTCCAGAGAAATCATATAAGACATTTTTTCTGTTGAGACTTTCTATTATATTTACTAGAAGCTTTGAAATTCCCTAATCCAGTGGCAAGTTTGGGGTGGGCTTTTTGTTTCCATCTTAAGCCTTTTAAAGATAATCAGGTCAGGGAACTGTAAAAAACCCAGTAAAACACAGAACTCAGAATGCATTGGGGATCTATTTCCTGGGCTAAAGTCAAATCACTTAGAAACTTTGTAGCTCATTTTCTCAATCTGAAAAATGAGGACAATATACCACCTTCCTGCTTCAGGGACTGTGAAGTTTAACTCATTAATGCTTGGAATCACTTTGAGATCCTCAGATGGAAAGTGCTACAGAAGTGCAAAATATTATTATATTGGTTGGAACAGTGTAAAGAAATTCCACAGCGATGGTTCCATGTACCTAATGGGAAATGGGAAACACAACAAATTAATCAGTAAATACAATAATAATGATAGTTTAGTAGGTAAAAGTCCTGCAGAATCAAACCCAAAACTGTTTCACTGTCATTAAAAATGACATTTGTTTTTACCCAAACAGCTTTTTTACAGGATTAAAAGCATAAAACTGAAAACTTTCAGAAGTTTAATGATCTCATTGATTGCTTAAATTTGAACTCTCACTGTAACTAACAAACCAAAAACTGAAGTAGTGCAGAAGAGTATTACATTTAAAAAACAGTTTCACTCCTGACGAATAGACAGACAGATTGGAGTGTTTCAATCTCAAATCCTTAAACAAACCACTCAGGGACTTTAACATGCTTCAGATGGAATGTGTTTGCTAAAGCTGTTGCAATCAGGACTACAGTTTCATGGATGGATTTTGTCTGCTGCCACTAATGTCTCATTGTAATTTCTGATGCTAAACAGTCTACTAAATGTCACTGAGCTTTCTGAGGTAAAGGCAGATACAGAAGTATAAATTATGGTGAAAGAACAAAACATTTAAAATTACTGAGATATTGCATGAGGTACTATCTTTTATTGGTCCAACTTCTTCTGGTGAAAGAAGCATGCTTTCAGGCTACACAGAGCTCTTCTTCAGGTCAGGGAAAAATAAGCAAAGTGTCACTGCTAAACATATTTTAAACTGGAATTTAGAAATTAGGAAGAGACAGAGAAACAATATTGAATTTGCTAGTGAACTGCAACTCATAATTCCACGTACTCTTCAGTTTATGGCTTCAATTGTATAGGAGTCAAAATTTAATGTACTAAGCATTAGTACACCTAAACTACAGTATGAATTCATCCTAGGTAAAAAGCCAAGCAAATTAAGTAGTTTCCCCATAATTTCTAAATGCTGGGCCAAATATGATATCACAGTTTTACAAGATTCTAATCACTATGGTTTTATGGAAAATAGGTCTTGTCACGCAATCTTTTTTTATAGGATCACAAGTTGTTTGATAAAAGTAACTGTGTTAATGCAATATAATAGAACATCGGTAAGAGATTTGACTTAGTCTTGCATGACATTCTGATAAAAACATCAGTACTATGCAAAAATCAATGCAGCCCATATTCAATTAATTAAAAACTAGTTAACTCAAATTAGAAAAAGTAACTGGGAATCACCATCCAAAGGTGGTCATTTTAGAGGTGTTTCACCAGGATGTGTTCTTAACCCACTGCTATATGTATCTTCACCACTGACCTGGGAGACAATATAAAATTTGGTAAAATTGTATATGACATAACATTGGACAGAAGGAAATAATGATGGGGGAGGGGGAAGAGACAGGTCAGTTATAAAGGCCAATCTGGATCACTTGATAAGCTAGGCTCATTCAAACTTTGAATAGAGCGAAATCCAAGGTCATACGTTTAGAGACAATGAATGTAGGTCACACTTACAAGTGGGGGATCTATAAAAAGGAAAAGAGTTACTCTGAAAAGAACATAGGGGTCACAATAAACAGCCAATTGAGTGTGACACTGCAGTGCAATGCTGTTGCTAAGAGGATAAATACAATCCTCAGATGACATGCAGGAGGTTCAGTGAGGTGAATACAGCATTAGTGAAACCATTACTGGAGTATTCTGTCCAGTTATGGGACACACACTTTAAAAAGGATGTTCACAATTGAAAAGAATGGAAAATATGCTTTATAGTGAGAGACTTAAAAAACTCAATCTATTCATCTTATCCAAGAGAAGGTTAAGAGGTGACACAATCATGGTCTACAAGGACCTAATGGGGAGGATATTTCTGATAGCAGATTGCTCTTTAATCTAACAGAAAAAGGTAAAGTGAGATCTTGCTCCAAAGGAAGTTGAAGCTAGACAAATTCAGATTCAAGATAAAGCACAAATTCTTAAGTGAGGGTAATTAGCCATTGGAAAAATTTACCTACAGATGTGGGCTGCGTCTAGACTGGCAAGTTTTTCTGCAAAAGCAACTGCTTTTGCGGAAAAACTTGCCAGCTGTCGACACTGGCCGCTTGAATTTCCGCAAGAACACTGACGATCTCATGTAAGATTGTCAGTGTTCTTGCGGAAATACTATGCTGCTCCCGTTTGGGCAAAAGCCCTCCTGCGCAAATGCTTTTGTGCAAGAGGGCCAGTGTAGACAACGCGGTATTGTTTTGCGCAAAAAAGCCCTGATGGCTAAAATGGCGATTGGGGCTTTCTTGCGCAAAACCGCGTCTAGAGTGGCACGGATGCTTTTCCGCAAAAAGTGCTTTTGCGCAAAAGCGTCCGTGCCAATCTAGATGCTCTTTTCCGCAAATGCTTTTAACAGAAATACTTTTCCGTTAAAAGCATTTGCGGAAAATCATGCCAGTCTAGACGCAGCCATGCTGTATTCTTCATGACTTAAAATCTTTAAATCAAGTTTGGATCTTTTTCTAAAAGGTATATTATTGCTCAAACAAAAGTTACAGGCTTGATGCAAAGATTATTGGGTGAGGTTCTATGGCCTGTGTTATGCAAGAGGTTAGACTTCCCTTGCAACCTTAAAATCTAGAATTATCAGTTATTAAGTCTTTATGGGTTAAATGGGTATAACAGAAAGCAGACTTTAGTACACTAAAACACTGTTATAACTAAGAAGGTTGGAGTTTGTTTAACCAGTGTAATATCCTGAAGAATCTGGACCATAAATTGTTAAAGATAGAGAAGACATATTATATTTACATTTTTACAGACATGCAAACTTCAAGACATCGCTGAAGAGATAAACAAAAGTATTACAGACAATGAAGCTAAATTTAGGTCTTAGACTGCAAGTTGTGTGGGGCAGGGACTTTCTTTTGTTCTGTGTTTGTACAGCACCTCGCCTAATGGGACTCCTGGCCACTACAGTTATACAAATATTAAGTAATATCACAAAGAAGAAAAAAATACCAAGCACCAAATTATGAAGATATATGCTGCAGATAAATACTAGGGTTGTAAAATCCCATTTAATCAGTTAACCAGTTAAAGATTAAATTTAACTGGTTAACTGATTAAATGGGGCCGGGGGGGAGGGGAAGCTGCTCCCATGCCTGCACAGGCTGGGAGTCAGCAGCCTTGCATAAGAACGGCCATAGGTCAAACCAATGCTCCATCTAGCCCAGTGTCCTGTCTGCCGACAGTGGCCAATACCAGATGCCCCAAAGTGAGGGAACACAACAGGTAATTCTCTCGTGATCCCTCCCCTGTCACCCACAGGGCCATAAGCAGCAATAGAGAGAGAGGGGAGGACTGCTGGCTCCCAAGCATGCACAGGTTGGGAGGAAGCAGCCCTCCACCTGTGGCTGCTCCTAGATAACAGTTAACCATTACATGGTAAACATCGCCTGTTAAGGTTAACCAGCTAACTGTTCACATCCCTAATAAATACATAAAGTGACTGAAGGGATATAAGCAGGGTTTTCACGGATGCATCTCGTTGCTTTCTGAATTTCCCACTCTCCCACACTGGAGGGAAAACATACACATGGGGAGGCTCGTAATTAAAATGGACTTAATGATTTTTTTAAGGGAGTAGTCATCTCAGACCTTTAAATGGGGCCCCTTTCTTCCCTATTCACCTTCCATTGCTTTTTCCTCCCAAACATACCAGACCCATATCTCTCCCTTTTACTCCTGACTGACCATGCTCTCTCAGGCCAGATATATTTTTCCTTGTCTGTACTGAGGACGTGCACATTTTGGAAGGTCAGCATTCAACCTATTCTAATAGCTAGCTAATTTAATTTTCCAAGATCAGCAAAATGCACAAATCCTTGCCAACTCCAACAGATTAAAATAAATCCACAGTTTCTAGGACAAACCACTAAATTATGACAAGCCAAAAAAATTTTTTTAGCTAGGAAAAATATTCAGTTAAGTATATTTGATTTTTCATTCTTCCCAAATGCCATCTCTGGTATGCCTCAAACTTCAGAGAAAAAAGAAATTATAGCCTGACATATGCTCAAATGTGAAATTTCAAGTAAATTAGTTTATTTTCTGTGAAATTATATAGAGAAAAAACAGACTCCTAATAGAAAGTGAATTTCACTCCTAACTATGAAGGGAGAGCATACATTTTTATACTGTATTCCTCCGGAAAAAAATGTTGAAAAACCACCAGCATAAATGCTGATAAATGGATTCCTTATAGGAATTTATTCTAAGACAATGAGGGTTCCACTGATGATCACAATTAACATTTCTAATATTTCAGCTTTTCATTCAGAATACTGGGGCTGTATGGACAGAGCTCTTCAGAACTGCTCACAAAATGAACAACCAATGAGCAATTTCCAAGCCAGTAATCTCTGTATCTGTTAACACTATGGTCACCACTAGAGTTTTCAATTACAACATTGTTCAAAACAAATATAATCCTGTATTAATGATTTCATGGTTGCTTAACTGCCTGGTGTCAGACAGGTCAGAAACTTCCAGCATTACCATCCATGCATTTTGCATTAGAACATTGCCTGAGGAAATGATAAGATATCGAGTCACCAGTGAAGTCAGCCTGGCCTCAATTCTGCCCTAAAATATGTTTGTGTACATCACCAAATAGTGAAAAACCATAAGAACATAAAAATGGGCATACTGGACACAAGACCAATGCTTCATCCAGCTCAGGACTTTGTCTTCCAACAGTGGCTGGTGCTGGATGCTTTAGAGGGAGCGAACAAAACAGGGCATATTATTGAGTGATCCATCCTCTGTTATCCACCCAGAGCATGGGGTTGCATCCCCAACCACCTTGGCCAATAACCATTAAAAGACCTATCCTTAGTGAACTCTTCCAATTCCTTTCTGAACCTAGTTATAATTTTGGCCTTCACTACATCCCCTGCCAATGAATTCCACGGCTGAAGAAATGCTTCCTTATGCTTGCTTTAAACCTGGTGCCTATTAATTTCATTAGATGGTCCCTACTTCATGTGTCATGTACCAGGGTGAATAACATTTCTGTGTCTGCCTTCTCCACACCATTCATCATTTTATAAACCTCTATCAGATCCCACCCCTCAAACTGAACAGTCCCAGTCTTTTTAATCTCTCCTCATATGAGCACTGTTCCATATCCTTAAAAATTTTCTTGCCCTTCTCTGCACATTTTCCGATTATATATATATTTTTAGATGGAGTGACCAGAACTGCATGCAGTATTCAGGGTGAACCTGTGATTTACGTAATGGCCTTATGATATCTTGTGTCTTATTATTGATCCCTTTCCTAATGATTCCTAACATTCTGGTTTTTTTACTTCCACTGCACTTGGAGGAGACATTTTTAGAAAACAATCCATCATGAAAATCTGTTCAGTTGAGAGACTTTTCTACGGAAATAACACCATTTAAAAAATAGACTAAACTCCTTATAAAATGATGGAATGATCAAATTATCAGTTAGCTCGACTGGGCCTGCTCCTACTCATCTTACTCAGGCAAATATCCCAATGATGTCAGTGACACTTTGGCTACTGAAACCTCTTCCTACTCTCTAACCTCCTGGATTCTCACTTCTACTCAGCCTCAGTTCATCCAAAACTGTCACAAACAACATCCACATTGGTGCCATGTAGGCCACACCCAATCCCTCCTCATATCTAATTGCTGATTTCTTGTCTTCCTGCATGTACAAGTTCTGATTTGCCACTGTCAGAGGCTAGGTTCTTTCTAGACATTAGCGGGAGTGAAGGATGATCAGCACAACACTGCCAGTGTTCAGCACCTTATATCACTGGATTCTAATTGTCCTGCATAACAAAATTTTGTGACAAAATTTACTGGTTCAGGTTGCACCTCTAAAATCTCTCACCATCCATCATGCTCCGTGGTTCCTGGACCAGAGAGCTCATGAGCCTAATTGCAGGAAGGCCAGCAGCCCAGCCAGGGCTGGGGGCAGTGGGGCCAGAGGAGCCCCACAGCAGTGCTAGGACAAGGGTCGCCAGGTGTCCGGTTTTCTACTGGACAGTCTGGTATTTGCGCCCTCTGTCCGGTAGAAAAATTCAGAAAATACCAGACATGTGCAATGTCCGGTATTTTCTGAATTTCCTGCTGGGTGCCGGACGGAAGCCTGGCGGGGGTGGGGGAATGACTGGGAGACAGGGCCGTGATTGGCGCTGGGAGCCCTGTGGTCGCGTGCAAAAGCCGGGCGGGGCAGGGCAGGGGCAGTGGCCGGGACTCCCAGCCACTCCCCCCGCCCGGCTTCTGCACACAACCAGAGGCTCCAAGCGCCAATTGCAGCCCCGCCTCCTGGCTGGGAACCTCTGGTTGTGTGCAGAAGCCGGGCGGGGGGAGTGGCTCCCAGCCACTTCCCCCACGCCCGCCCGGCTTCTACTAGCAACTAGAGGGAGTGCGGGCCAGGAGTGCGGCCTGTTGGACTCTGGCTGTGGCCAGTGGCTGCACCATCCCCCACCGCCAGCTCTGCTTCCCACCCCCCTTCCTCCAGCCCCCCCTCCTTCCATCCATACCCCTGGCCCCCGATCCCCCCCCACCAGCCCCGCCTCCCGGCCAGCCCCACAGCCCCCAACCCCCCCCCCACCCCCCGCCTCCCACCCCCCTTCCTCCCAGCCAGCCCTGCCCCCCTCCCAGCCGGTCTCCCCACACCCCCCGCCCATGATCATGTGTCCGGTATTTTGGGGGGGGGTCTACCTGGTAACCCTAGCTAGGACTGGGGCAGTAGAACCCCGGCAGCATGGAGTTGGGAGCCAGAGAAGCCTGGCAGCGTGGAGCCAGGGAAACCTGACCACACCTGCAGCATTGTAGGGCTGGGGGGCTGGAGAAAACTGGCAGCATGTGGCAGGGCAGGGCTGAGAAACCTTAGCTGCCCACATAGTGCAGGGCCGGGGTGAAGCAGCATGGAACTGGGGTCTGGAGAATCCAAGCCTCCCATGGCAATGCGGAGCCAGGGAAACCTGGCCGTCCATAGCAGCGCTAGGTCAGTGCCTGGGACCAGAGAACCCCAGCCACCCATAGCAGCCTGAAGCTGGTGGGGAGAGAGGAGGCAGTGGCAGCACAGTAGACAGCTGGCTGGGGGCAGAGACATCTCCCTAGGTCCGACAAATTATCTCATTCAGCACCGATCAGGTCCCAGCGGTGCCGGACCAGAGTAGTCCAACCTCTATAGCATCAATGACAAAATATTAAACACAGAAGGAATTTACAGATGGTTACAAATCTTTGAAAGTAATAAGAATAAGTAAATTACAAAAACTATCTAAACTTTTTAATTTCAGAATATCTGGATTTTTTCTATGTAAGCAGGGTCTGAATCAATGCTTCCATTATAGCCAGCTGGAATGGGAAAGAAATCCTGGGTGCGTTTATGTAAATAGTTTGCCCCTGCTTTGCTTAGATCTGTTAGATAATTGGTTGTTATGGTGGTGTTTTGTCCATTGTAACTAATTTGGCTGTTGTGAGGGTCACAAACTGTGTTAACACTAAATGCAGGAATCATGAGATATGACCACCAATGTTTGGAGTTATTGGGGGAATGCAGAAAAGTCAGACTGTGTTTAACTCAGTTCAAAAGTGTAAAGAACCTTGGATGTACAAGGCTTCCTCTGCCAAAGCTCTGTGAAGTTAATCAGGGGAGGGAAGAACTCTGAACCAGCAGGCTGCATGGCCTCCAGGTGTGAGCTGTAAGATTGGTTCTACCTGTTTCTCCCCCGTTCTAATGATACAACTAGAACAGACTCCATAAGGAGTCTCTTTTATTATTGTAAATTTACTCCAGTGGACGCTGGGATTTTTTTGTGGCTGGACTGTGCTTTGGGTCAAGAGCTGAAATCATTAGGTTTGGCCCAGCGCTAAATCCACCACATGCCAGCGGAAGATGCGACGAGTGGCCAGAAGAGCAGCGGCAGCATAATGAGCAGCCAGCAGAGTGGCGATGCAGAGGGGTAATGAGTGGCCAGAAAAGCGGGAGCAACAAGCAGGTGGGTGGTGAGTGACCAGCAGAGTGAGTAAGATGCCTCCATACCTTCCCCATCCCTGCCACTCAGGATGGGAGGTGAACTCTGAGGATGCACCTCTGAACTCTGGGTCTGTCCTGACCAAGGACAGCAACTGTGAGTACGGTGCAGAAAAGGGTTGGGCGTATGAAGGGGACATTTACATGGTTGGACTTAAGAAACTGAGAGGAAAAGGACATTGCCCAACCTACTGGGGGTGGGTCCTTTGCTCATTGTTTACATTTATGAACGTTGTGCTGTTTTACCAAATTAATGCCACGTTACTTCCCTGCCCTTTTATTAAAAGTTTCTTTTCTACACTCAGACTCTGTGCTTGCAAGTGGGGAAGCATTGCTCTCAGAGGCACTATGGGATGTTGTGTGAATTTCCCAGGATACTGAATGGGGGCTCAAGTCAGTTCTGTGCTGGATGGATGGAGAGGAATCCCTAGATATTGAACCTGGACCTGGCTGCTGCTGGCACTACTTGGCAGAAGGGTTACACCTCTATTTTGCAGGATTCCAGTGATATGACAACCCACAGTCCCTTTTATCTAGAAAAAAAATCTACTGGTATTGCATATAACATGCCTCAGGTTGTTTTTAAGACAGTAACATGTGTTCATATGCCTGAGTTTTGAATAAATACCTCCAAAACCTGTAATTTACACCTATCCTCAACTTGCAAGTTAATTGTTTTGAAGCCAATTCTCCCTTCACATCTTACAGGTGGATGCAAATGAGGAGAAAGCAGTATCAACATTCAAATACTCTTGAAATCTCTAGAAAATTGTAGAAACTCACTATTAATACCATGTATTATTTTGCAGTACCTTAAGAAAAACTACACTCCCTAACGAAAGGTGAAGTATACTGAAGTGAAATTAAACATTATAAGAACATAAACATATACTAAATGTTTTACATAGATATATATTAGTTTTCATAAGGGACCCCATCAATTTTTCCCCTATTAATATATGCAATAGGATTAAAAAAAATAAAAGGCTGACAAAGCCCCCTTCACAAAAAAATTCCTCTCATGTCCCAACAGATTTTTTTTCCCCTTCAAGGACTCTTGGAGACTGTAATTTATCCCCACCTTATATCTTTCTAAAATAAACTTCTGAAGCACAGAAGGGAGAAATCCTGAAGACATATGGCAATCAAACTCTTTAAGACCAGCTGTAGCTTATCAGTTAGCTACCACAGAAAAGTAACAGTAATTTGCAGTGAGAAAAGTGTACGTATATACTTAAATTCTGGTTAAACTAACACAAATATAATTGTATGGACAAGCAGGCAGGGACTTGGTTTAAAAAGGCACATATAGCACCAAAAGTCCAAATTGTCACATTCATCCGGAAATGATCAGAATATTCAGAGTAGCTCATAAGCAAAGGTGGATCATTGTAAGGTTGTTACAGAGGGACTGGACAGAAAAGTGACGCTGTGCCATGGACAGCCATCCAGGAGACAGACAGAACCGATATATGACACAGTGATAGGTTTGCACCGTGTAAACATGGATAAGGAAGAGGAATGAGTATAAAGACACCCCCCACACACAACAGTCTTCACATGCTAGATAGGTTTGCACCATGTAAACATGGATAAGGCAGAGGAATGAGTATAAAGACCCTCTCCCACAACAGTCTTTGGTAGTGTGGGCTAGTCATGCTCTATCTGTTGCAATCACACCCCTGTTCCTACTTATCAGGGGAACAGGCAGGAGGCATGGGCTATGGCAGGTTGTGGCAAGCAGCATAAGCATGGGCCAGAAGAGTCAGGAGAAGGTCGTGCAGCCAGATGGAGAGAAGCAGAAGTCCAGAACCTAATACACCAAGTGTGCTGAGAACTCGCTCAGTGTCACCACACTGAAGTTTCTTTGTGACTCTAGCCCTATATTCCTTATGACAGGAGTTTTCTTTCAAGTTATGGCATATAAATGGGCTGTTAGGAACAATGCATGAAAGTGATGCCTTCTTTGATGGAGAATACAGTAAAACTACATGGACAATGTTTACATGCCAAACCATGTGCACAATGTGTTCCATCTGTCAATAGCTTATTTGATAGAGGAGCAGAAATCAAGGCATGGGTTCTGCATGACAGATGTGCTGGCCACTGTGTGTGTATGGGAGGCAGAGAATGCCAAGGCTCCACTTCATCCTTATCACTGTTTGTGTGTCTTATAGATCAGGGGGCATTAGGAAAAACCAGCCACTGCACTCCAACTGTGCCAGGCTGCTGCACAAGGGAGGAAAGGTGCAGGAGGCTTTTCATGCCCTCCTTCCATGTCTCCAGAGCTTTCACACACAATCTGACCCAGAGCGAGCCTCATTAAAAATTTAAGATTTATCACCTGTTTCCCATTCTAGGTACTGAGAATACCGAAAATGCTTCAGCAGGGATAATTACTTTTGTACAATTTGTGTCAATTAAAATAATAGCTCTACATCTTCCACATCTCTTTTTTATGCTATGTAATCTCCTTTGTTTCACCACTTAGAACATGTTTCTTTTTGCTTTTCAGTCTAATAAATCAAGAGGATATAGACACATTCTTCCATTCAGACATGCACACATATATGGTATACATATATGGTGGATGTGGTATACCTAGACTTTAGTAAGGCGTTTGATACGGTCTCGCATGATATTCTTATCAATAAACTAGGCAAATACAACTTAGATGGGGCTACTATAAGGTGGGTGCATAACTGGCTGGATAACCATACTCAGAGAGTAGTTATTAATGGTTCTCTATCCTGCTGGAAAGGTATAACAAGCGGGGTTCCGCAGGGATCTATTTTGGGACTGGCTCTGTTCAATATCTTCATCAACAATTTAAATATTGGCTTAGAAAGTATGCTTATTAAGTTTGCAGATGATACCAAGCTGGGAGGGGTTGCGACTGCTTTGGAGGATAGGGTCATAATTCAAAATGATCTGGACAAATTGGAGAAATGGTCTGAGGTAAACAGGATGAAGTTTAATAAAGACAAATGCAAAGTGCTCCACTTAGGAAGGAACAATCAGTTTCACACATACAGAATGGGAAGCGACTGTCTAGGAAGGAGTACGGCAGAAAGGGATCTCGGGGTTATAGTGGACCACAAGCTAAATATGAGTCAACAATGTGATGCTGTTGCAAAAAAAGCAAACATGATTCTGGGACACAGAAACAGGTATGTTGTGAGCAAGACACAAGAAGTCATTCCTCCACTCTACTCTGCGCTGGTTAGGACTCAGTTGGAGTATTGTGTCCAGTTCTGGGCACCGCATTTCAAGAAAGATGTGGAGAAATTGGAGAGGGTCCAGAGAAGAGCAACAAGAATGATTAAAGGTCTAGAGAACATGACCTATGAAGGAAGGCTGAAAGAATTGGGTTTGTTTAGTTTAGAAAAGAGAACATCGAGGGGGGACATGATAGCAATTTTCAGGTATCTAAAAGGGTGTGATGCGGAGGAGGGAGAAAACTTGTTCATCTTGGCCTCTGAGGATAGAACAAGAAGCAATGGGTTTAAACTGCAGCAAGGGAGGTTTAGGTTGGACATTAGGAAAAAGTTCCTAACTGTCACGGTGGTCAAACACTGGAATAAATTGCCCAGGGAGGTTGTGGAATCTCCATCTCTGGAGATATTTAAGAGTAGGTTAGATAAATGTCTATCAGGGATGGTCTAGTCAATACTGGGTCCTGCCATGAGGGCAGGGGATTGGACTCGATGACCTCTCGAGGTCCCTTCCAGTCCTAGTATTCTATGATTCTATGATTTTACAGAAATTCCAAGTGCACAGCCACATGCCTTTCTTTTCTGAAAATGCCTGTTTTGTACAACTCCTATTTGTACAGCTTTTTAAAAATATTGGAGAGGATTCACCAGAGAGAGAGAGAGACAGAGAGAGAGAAAAATGACTAAAGTTCATTTCTGCCCCCTTTCTCTCCCAACATCCTCCCAAAGTTATTACTGTTTGCTATTAACCTTTCTATACAGTCACTACTGTAAACTATCAGGCAGTTATACACAGAAACATTAATAGTAAGCAGTAATAACTCTGGGTGAATGGGGGAGAAAACTGGACCGAGGTGTCTCTATACTTAGTGTAAAGACAGATTCTTATCATTTGGTCTGATTGCAATTAACATGATAGGGCCACAGTCAGGTGTGTGAGTGGATTTAAATTATAGTATTTGAACAAGGAATTCATTATAAATAACTTCACTAATTAACATTATGAAAGTAGTGAGCCAAATACTTCCGAGATTTGGATGTGAACACTAGATCTGAAATGTATCAGAATTCCATGTTTAGAGCTTATAATTAACAATATCCTTTTTGACAGTCAAGCCAGTGAGCCAGAACAAAAGATGAAACCTTTCAACTGGATCACTGAACAGTTGCCAGGAACCTCACAATAAAATCTAGGTAATACAATTTCTAATTAACAGCTACTAACTTGAGCCCTACTTCATAAAACAATAAAACATAAAGCAGTGGTATTTTACCAACCAAAGTAGCTGTCATATGCAAAAGGCACTTTTACTAAGCAAGAAAAGTAGTTTCTTCCTTAACTCATTAATTTCTCTTCCTCTTCATGCAATAACCCACAAGTCTAGGAGTATTTCCTTGTACCTCTGGCATATAACAAGCACAATGATTTGTATCTGTGAGGATAGGGCGGCAAGTCAAGGAAGAGAGCAGGGATTGGAGAGGCAAAATTTTGTACTATATACTTAATAACAGTGTGCCTCTTTTTAAAGACTGTCATTTGTAACATGAGAACTTTTCAGAGCACTTTTTAAGTTAGTGTGTTTATATAAAAGAACAGTTAAAAAGAAATGTTATTTTGACAACAAAACTCAAGAAGAGCTTATGACTTGAGATTGAAACTTCAATAAAGATTGTTTTTTCTATAAATTCATCTTCAGTCCAGTCTAAAAAAATATAATCCAGAGACTGATACGTAAAGACAAAATAAGTATAAAGGGCCAGATGTGAATTCAGAAAACTTCATTGATTACTGGTTCAATGTAGACGCTCCAGCTTTACAGCCATGTAACTGTGAGCAGATTTGGGACCATATTTCTTTGCTCTGATTCTAAGAAAAAGTACACTTAATGCAATTCATGTATTTTCAAATTTCACAAATCATTTTGAGCAGAATAATAACTTTTCAGATAAAATACCAAGAAAAAAAAGAAATACTGCATCAATGACAAATAATCCAGGAATGACACAGTTTTAACTTGTTTGATAAATATATTAACCTTTCCCTTGGAACCATTTTTTTATCAACATGTTACCGTACACACACACACATACACACCTCTTTGCTGTAAAACAACAAAAATTATAAGACAACAACAATTCAAGACACACAACTATCATAATACTGACAGTTTAATCAGGGAATTTCCGTATTGCTTTCCTGAGAGAAGACTAGGAAAAGTGCTCGGGTCATAAACGCACAAAGGCTAGGCAAAGCTATCTAGAGTCTTTTCAAAGTCAGTAATAAAAAATATTAATTACCTTCCATGAACTACCTCCATTACTGCCTCTGCAAGCTGACATTCAAGAACCTTGAGGATTAATTACTTGTAATGAAGTTCACTTCTGCATTGTGTGGTTAAGCTCAACTCCCTATTGCAAATGAGTTTGACCTCTCCTGAACTGCATGCTGTGGAATTTCTTATCCAGAACTGGATTACTTATTGTAAACATGTTCACTGAGAATCAAATTCATGTATTATCCATGTTAAGATTGGAACTATAATGTTCATTCTTTAAAAAGAAAACAAAAGAAATATAACTTGAAGGCATATTAATAGAATCACTATAGAAAACACAAACCTGCATATTCATGAGATAATTAAAGCCTTTGAAAAAAACACACATTCACAGACATACATAACTGGTAGAGACGGACCTTAATTGTGAAGTTTGAATCCAGGCCTGTCTCTGGACATATCCATGATTTCTTGGGGAAGGGCGGGGCGAGCGGGTTGGATATGAGATTCTGGTTCAGGATTACATGTGTTGGTGATCAGAAAGAATATGATACAGTTGTTGACAGCACAATAAAGAAATGTTCATACATTCACAAGCAACACCACTGAATACATTGTGGTAGGAAATTTAACAACTACCATGCAATTCATAATGTTTTTCTTCTGGAAGAATTAAGATTAAACGCATATATGTTGATTTCTTTGACCAAATAGGAACTTTATCGTTTTATACTGAACTCTCTATATTTCTGTCTGAAGTTCAGACTACTTTGTGTAAAGAATACCTTATAGCAATGAATACTTTGTCGCAATGACCACAAAGGAGGCAAAAAGTAAGAAATAAATACAATGTTCATAAAAATATTTTTCTTCTCTATGATTGGTATCGATATAACCTCACAGTAGGTGTAGGGAATCCTCTGTTTCTAGGTATCAGCAAAATGAAAGCTTGGGCTAAAAGATACAGTTATTTAAGGGTTGTTCTTGCAAGCCTTCCATCCACATGTGAACAATACTTGCTTGCATAAAAAGGCTCATTTAGTTCAGTAGTGCTACACATCTGAGTAAACCTTTCAGTATCAAGCCTGTATGTTATTTTAAAAACAAGGGGGGCTATCTTTGAGGGCAGAAAGCAGGTGATGGGGGGAAACACTGTATAATGTCTATGGACTTTTAATCAAGCCCCTGGTGACAAAAGATCAAACTCTGAAGGAGTTTGGTTACCTGATCTGATGAGATCTTTTTTGGAAGGGTTTAGGATACAAGTATGTTCTGTTTTCCACCCTAGACCTAGGGACAGGACTGCTAGATATGGATGAGAAGAAACAGCTGAGACTAGCTTCGGAAGGTGGCAGAGTGGTGACTGACCAAGTCTCTACAGGCAGGAAACTACAAAAGGCATATGATTGGCCCCTTTCTTCTTCTCCTCTGTAAGTCATGCAGTTACTTCTCTACTTGATTTGTGGCTGAATTTAAGTAGAGGTCTCCTCTAAGCAGAACACTTAAGGAATGTTGCATTACGCTGCCTGGCCGCTACAATGTCAGTTACACACAGTTTACATTTTTAAGGTCTTCCTCACATCCATAAAGGCTAGAAACTTACTTGTTGGAAAACACAAATTTAAAACCTGCAAAACCTGATGGACTTGGTCCTGTTGTCCTGGGACAGCTTCCTACTTGCCCAGGGAAAGTGGGGCTTGCAAGTTCTGTCTTTTAATATGATGTTTAGTGATTAATTTGGTGATTGTCTATTTGCTGCTAAGAGTTGGCAGTTTGGTATGAATTTTTGTGGTGTGTATTGGTTCCTTCAAGTCAAAAGTTTGGTTTTAAGTCTGACCCTTAATATTACAAAAGAAAATATTGCACAAAGAAGTCCTCCCTTAGTTTCTTCATAGCTTTAATTTTAAAACCCCAAAAATGTGATAATCTCCATATGTGTGAAGGAAAACTGCTAAACTTCATGAAATCTTGTGTGTGGTCTAGCATATCTGATTATAACCTAGATTTTACAGGTCAGATGTGCCCAGCGAGAGTTAGAATTAAAAGATTTGCTACCAATCTTAGCCCAAAAAAACATTAAGGAGTATCACAGCCAATGAAATAAGCAGCTACTGTAATCAGTCTGACCTTGCTTTGAAGTAGTTGGCAGGGCAACTTTAAAAACATGATAATAATCTGTTTGCATGCCTAGATCTGATTTAATAAGTGAATAATAATAACAATAATAATGAAAGAAAACTAATCCCACTTCAAGTTCCCTGCTAACAAACACAGCAAGAACTTGATTTATGACATTCTAATTCAGAAATATGCCTCTGTTTAAAGAACTTCAATATCGCCTACTTTCCTTCCTTGCTGTTAAAATTATTTAGGATTTAGTATAAGAGTTTTCACAATTTCCTAGGAAGACTTACTCATAACAATTTTCCACATAATTTTAAATCCAGCAATAAAATAATCTCTGGAGACACCCAGGGACAGACATGACATGGGACATCGCTAGTAGTCTCATAGATGTGCCCAGGATGTCACATTTGGATGTATATCTTAAGACCCAAATCAGCATTTTTCAATTTTTTTAAAATTTCAATTAATTGTTTTGTGAGGAATCTTTACATTTTTCAACCACCTCTAATTCAGATTAGATTAGGCTACACGTTAAACGCCAAACGAGATTCAGGGTTTGGGTTCATCAGCAAGAAAATCTTTCAGTCCCAAATGTCAGAAATGTCATGAGCACAGCTGAATTTGTGAGTTTCTCAACATTCCATTCTGACTGGAGGAACTCTTGTGGGATCAGAGATTTCTAGATAGAAACTGTGTTTAAAATAATGTCTTGTGCAGATAAACAGAGGTCAAGATGTGTGCATCTATACGAAACTCTGAGTCTCTCAACAACCTTCAAATTATCAACTATTCTGTTAGAGAATCAATGGCAATCACAAACCTCCTACACCTCAGCCACAGAAAGGCCAAACAGCAAAGAAAATGCTGTTCTTCTGCCAGCCTGACATGACGGTATGGGGAGGATAACTTCAGAGAGTTTAAGTTTAAAAAACAACAAATGGTCTGGTAGCACTTTAGAGAATAACAAAACATGTAGATGGTATGTAGATGGTATCATGAGCAATTAGATAGGAAGGGTATCTATCTATCTATCTAATTGCTATTCTATGATCCTTATCTGCTTAACTGTCCAGTCTTTAGGTGCTTATAGATTACCTGTTCTGCCTACTTGTTTTTCCCTTTGATATTTTCATACCCCCTGCTCCTTGTTTCCCTCCCCCTTCCTTTTTTTTTCCTTTCCCCTTCTTCCTTCTCCCCTATTTATTTTGGGTCTGCACATCCTAAACTCAAAACTCTGGTCATCTGAAGAAGTGGGCTGTGCTCATGAAAGCTCATGATACCATCTACATATTTTGTTAGTCTATAAAGTGCTACAAGACCATTTGTTGTTTTTTAAATTTATCCTGTACAGATTAACTGGGCTACTCCCTGAAGCTTCAGAGCATTTGCTCTCTACATTCCCCTGTGCTCCATGACACCTCATCATGGGCAATATGGTGAAGAACGGAGGGTTATAGGGATGACCTGGAAATATGTTCACAAACTCCATGGATACACTGACACACAAACCCCTCATACAGGGAAATAGTAAGCCATGGCTTCCATTTTTGCTAGTAAGCTATTACAACAGCTGTAGTACAGCCCAGGCCAGCAACTGTGGAGCAGAATTGAGGATTCAGTTCCCTTGCCCCTGTACATGTGGCTGGCAGCATAGTCCAGTTGTGCTCAGTCTATATTCATCCCAGAATTTCTCCCTTGATTATTCCTCTACACATTTGGCTTTATTGAATCTATTGTATGAATTACAGCCCAATTCTCCAATGCATCTGTTTATATTTGTTCGATACTAGGGAATGGAGCACTGAATCAGCTGTGAAGTTGCTGCCTGGTGAGAACTGCTGATCATTTAGAATACTATTTCACTTTCGTGGTGCTTTTCCTTATGGTAATGCTGAGTGAGGAGAGTGCTTGAGAGAAAGAAGGGCAAAAAAATATTAATAAAGATTAATAATTCAGCACTAGTGACAGAGGAGTTAGGTCAACAGACATACTCTCTTTGGCTACATTAACAAGATATGCACAACAGTCCTTCTCTGCAACCTGTCTAAAGATCTTCTCCCAAAGCTATCCAAGATGGAAACAAGTGAAAAAAGATGTTCATAGAATCACAAAATCCTAGGGCTGGAAAAGACCTCAGGAGGTCATCGAGTCCAGCCCCCTGCCCAAAGCAGGACCATCCCCAACTAAACCATCCCAGCCAGGGCTTTGTCAAGCAAGGACTTAAAAACCTCTAGGGATGGAGATTCTACCTCCTCCCTAGGTAACCCATTCCAGTGCTTCACCACCCTCCTAGTAAAATAGTTTTTCCTAATATCCAACCTAAACCTCCCTCACATGTAGTTACACAGAGTTAAGAAGCTGATGATATTCTGTGTATCTAATAAATCTGTGACTAAATGGTCAGCATTCAAATTATTAGGTATTCTGTTCAAGAGTCAATGATCATAACATGAACGTTCGACATATCTCACTGAACAAACATTATTGGATAGTGAAATAAATTTCCTGAATTGAATGTGTCACCATCCTGGCTTCAGAAAAGTAAGATATTGATTCACCTCATATGAACTTCTCTGCCCTGTTCCCTTTAAATTACCATCAGCATGACAAGGAGACAAATGTTTAAACCAGTGGGAGCCACTATTGTTGCTGTGTTAACAATAGCATACCAAATGCCAGACAACAGATATTAGCTTTACAAAGAATTCTTTCATTTCACTCCCCTCTCACAGGAGCAGCACCATCTCTTGAGGTCTCTTCCAGCCCTTTAATTCTATGATCTGGCCCTTCCCCATCCTAAAAAGCAGCTGGCTGAAGCTGAATCCAGTAAAAAAGATTATGTTGATGGAAGAGGGAAACACTATGAAGGGCTGACTCTGCTACGTTGATGAAGTCCATAATCTTGGGGTCCAGTAGGACTCCTTGTTGCTGCTAGAGAAAGCCAGGAGGAAAACGTTGCCATGGGCCACATCTAGTTCTGCCCCTTAAGTTCTTTGTAAGGTGCTTATATAATATAATGATCCAGTATAAAAACCTGAGTGGATAGATTTAGCCAGAAACTCTTTGAGATTGTTCTGCTCTTTCAGAACTGCATTTATATTCAGCCTGACAAGGAGGAGAAGAAAGGGATTATTGTTAAAATTAATAAATCAGTATATGGTTGTGCTGCTTTAAGCAGTTAGTATATTGTTAGTATATTGTACATTTTCATCTTTTCTTCTTTCACTGAATGTTCCTAAAATAAGCTTATTTTTCATGTTAAATGGTCATAATTAAAATCAAATAAACACATTTCCTGGATAAAAGTTATTTACTTTCTAGAAGGAAGAAAAAGACAAATGTTTAAAATGAAAATAAATAAATTACACCATTTGACTAAATGAAAGGTTAGTGCAAATTGCTGAATCTAATCTTCGTATGAACAAAACATGTGATCCCCACACTGTATGCATGTCAGTTAATGTAAGTGTAAACAAATATTTATATAATAAAGAGGTGAATCCTTGATTTAAATACAAAACATAACAGTCTTCACCAGAAAGACATGACCAGTACCTCTTTAATATTTGTTTCACACGAAAAAGTAAATTATTTGAATGAAGAATCAATTTCCCCAGACTGCCATTCACTGCTTGAAGAAACAGACACAAAATGTATGAGACTCAGCCAGAGCATCAAATTCACTAGGTAATTTTTCACTTTTCAGAGTCAGCAATTGATAAAGACATCGATAAAATCTTTAACGGGCATATTTCTTGGTGCTTAAGCCTCTTTGAAATGGAACACAGCCCTACATCCATGAATAAACTCTTTGGAACTCTCTATAAACTAGTGAAAGTTGATCATGAAAAATGCCACAGATTGTTGTATTCTAATCTGTCTATAAAATCTAAGCTTTATGTGATATAGTTATCTAAGGATTTTACCTCAGTATTCCCTTAATATTTTATATTCCTATATCAGGTCTGTGTTATAAGATAATTGAATAAATACAATAATTCTTAGAAGCAACGCACAGTTTAGTCTCTTTCTAATTTCTGCAAGATAAAGTCTCACAAATGAACTGTGATGAGCCAAAAAGTAAAGGCATTTTACAAAATGGACAAGTTTAAAATGCTTGCTTCCATCAATATCCAAGACTTTAAGATGGTTCAAAAAAGAACTCGATAAGTTCCTGAAGGATTGGCTATTAAATAGGATGGGGCAGAGATGATGTCCCTAGAATCTGTTTGTCAGGGCTCAGAATGGACAATATATGGGATGGATCTCTTGATGATTACCTGTTCTGCTCATTCCATTTGGGGCACCTAGCACTGTCGAAAGACAGGATCGTAGGCTAGATGGATCTTTGATAGGACCTAGTATGACCATTCATAGGATCTTTAATTTACTGGTGTCATCACAGAGCAGTAGTAGTCTCCAAATGAGACCTGCAACTACTTTCTTCTAGCTTCATTAAATATCATGCAAGTCTTTTGTACAGGTTCCTCTTTAGAGAGCCTTCGTGCATTTTTTCTTGGATAGCCCACACTAAGATATGCTGATAAAAGCTCAGTAGGAACAAAATATAAGCAGCCTGCCAAGAGCCACACAGACTTGGCCTATGGACAACTTTAGGATCCAAAGCTGTGGAAAAGAAAACAAAAAAGGAGAATTGAAAACCAATGTCTCTTTCATTTCAGAACATGGAAAAAAAAGCATGTGATTCAGCAGCTGATTGACTATGTAAAATATATAAAACTAGCTCTTTGTAGTATCCTCAGCTGTTTTGCAGAATCATGAACATCTCAGAGATCATTATGCCCCTCATTATAAGAGAACAAAAAGCATTTTGACAAATTAACAGATTATTAGAGTTATTGAAGTAGCACTGGTATAACTGCTAACATTTGGGAAGCAAATTGTTTTCTAGCCAAATGTCTCCTGTTACAATCAGAAAGTTATTTTGACATTAAGCCCTATTTTTCATAAGACACATTATAATCATCTGCAGGGCATATTGTTGTGAAGATTATTTGATCGCTTTCTTCTTTTGGTAATATTAAGTGCAAACACCTTAAAAATGTTAAACTGCTACAGTTCAATATGACAGACCCCTACTTATATTTGTGTGATAATGAAAAATACTTTCAACTACATGAGCACTTTGCAGAGTCTCCAGTGAAAACTGAAATTTACATGAACTTTCCACACTTTCCCCTGACAGTACTATGTGCAAGCAACAAAATTCTTGGTTTCTATACAGGTATGAACTGAGAAACATTTGCCTTTATCTAACTCTGTTGACTGTTTTTGCCAAGAGAAATTATCAACATTTATTTTAAAAACACAGAATTGTGTCAATGGCTTTGTAAAATCCTGTATCTGACAAAATAAAATATATTGTCTATAATCTTCAGAAGTGTCTAAATCACTTGATAATTGACAGAAAGATATTAGTTGCCAGACCAGAGATACATATAAAATACAGGTAAAATCTCGCTAGTTCGGTGCTTTCTGATCTGGCAACATCCATTGTCTGGCATGGTTTTAGTTAGCTGGATGTCCACTTATCATGGATATGGTCAAGTTTCCTGCAGTCCTATAAAGTTACAGACACCAGTCCTGACTCTCAGTTTTCTGTGCTGTTACTTAGCTCTAATTTACCCCTAAATGTCTTCTAAAAGCCCAGCAAGCAGTGGAAGTGTTGGTAATGCTGCTTAGCGTAAGCATGTTTTTATGCCTCATCTAATTATTTCCTTGTGCCAGTACAATAAAATTGTGTAACAACACTAACACTTTGTTATGAAGACAGCTGATAAGCCTTTGCCAGGAGTAGGCTTATACAGGGTGTATCAGTACAGTCATATATTATTAAGCAGCATTGCAAGCATTGTTCCATTTATTCGCCTCAGCACAATAAAAAGAGACATACTTGCTACAATTTTGACCTCCTGTGGTACAGCAAATTCTCTGGTTTGCACTGGTTAGGTCCCAAAGGTGCCAGACTAGAGAGTTTCAGCCTGTATCTATATATGTAACATATTCCTTTCTTGGGGCTAAACAAATCAGCCTAGACACTCTCCCCAAGATTGGCTGTTCTTAGAAGTTTCTCTAAAGGATCCTTCTGCCCCAGATCCTAGTTCCATCTGTCCACAGAGATTATCCTGCCGCTCTTATATTTTGGTTGGTGGTAACAAGATCAATGTGATATGACTCAGGAATAACTGTTCACAGAAAGTTCAAGCACCTTACCAGAGTTGTTGACTCGAGTCCCACGACGTGAACTCGAGTCCGACTTAAGTCGCCGAGGTGACTCGACTTGAGACTCGACTCGGGTTCATTGTTTGTGACTTGAGACTCGACTTGAGACTTGCTAATTTTGTTAAATCGACTTGGTGAAAAAATTGTCCGAAAATGCTGATATTGATGGCTTGTACAAAAGTGACTTGACATTTTTTAAATTAAGACTTGAGACTCGACTTGGGACTTGACTCAAAAGTGACTTTAGGGACTCAAGACTCAACTTGAGACTTGAATTGTAGTGACTTGAGACTCAACTTGGACTTGACAATGACGACTTGAAGACAACACTGCACCTTACATAAAAATGATTCTAGCATACATATAATACGATTTTACAGTTCTCCCCACCAGGTAGTAGAGGAGAACATGTAACAAAGTTGGTTTCAAAATACACTTATCATAAAATTTAAGTAATGCATTTTCATGCAAGAATCCCAAAGACGAGTTTATGGCAAAGGAACTGTCTCTAAAAGTCTGGACAATAAAATAATCTTCCCAGTCCTGCACACAGTTTGGGGACCACCTTGAGACCATCTCCCAGCCCTGATCACACTTCAGGGATCACCTGATTTGCTGAGACACCACTAAGCCTGCTTCCCCTAGTAGCCTGGGCTCCCTGTATTGCTGTGCTTAGCTCTACAGCCTGTTTTAACTGAGGCACAGGGTCACACCCTCAAGGCTGTAGACACAGACTGTAAGCAGTACAGTACAAGACCTTTTCTGAGCACTCAAGTACACAGCCTGTCTGGGAGCTGAACACTAGTTAAATCCATCTTACGCTGTATAGAGATCTATACCGTGTAAGTGTAATGCCAACAGGCAGAATCAAACCTAGGACCTCTGGAGCTTAGTGCATGAGCCTCTACACATGAGCCAAATAAACACCAGCTCAGTCTCAACTATGGCTGTAGAGCACACTCATTCTTTCTCTCTGTAAGTGAATTAAATGCCACTACATGGAACAGTACACCACATCCAGGTGTGTGGGTTAGATAAGCTCATGAAATTCACCCTCATTCTCAATGTAAAAAGAGATTCGCACAGTCTCCTTGCTCTCTCCTCCACCCCCAGTAGTAATTACTTACTCAGGGTTTATTACTAAATAAAGGTGATTATATAAAGTATAAAATGATAGGATGTAAAGAGTCATAAGAGGTAACAAAGAGAACAAAATAAGTAACTGAGCAAATAAACAAACATACAGCCTAAGCTTTAACTTAATTAAAGAAGCATATAAGATGTCATGCTAAATGTGGTTCTAATCATCTTTTTCAAAAGCCAGACACTCTTCCTTCCCATTTCAGTCTCAGGGTGCATCTACACAGCAGCATTATTTTGGAATAATGGCCATTATTCCGAAATAACAATGCGAGCGTCTACCCAGAATTCCGTTATTTCAAAATAAATTTGAAATAACAGACGGCTTATTCCTACTTCTGTAAACCTCATTCCACAAGAAATGAGCCCTTCCGAAATAGCAATTTTGGAATAGCAGTAGTGTGGACACTCCACTGTTGCTATTTCAAAATAGCTCCTCCCCAGCTCCTTCCCATCAAGTTACTGTGTCCACATTAGGGAAGCTTGCTTCGGACTACTTTTGAGGCTTCCCTAAAGTGTAGATGTGTTATTTTAAAATAAGCTATTTTGGAGTATTTCTTCTGGAATAGCTTATTTTGAAATAAGTGTGCAGTGTAGACATGCCCTCAGTTATTCCTTGGGTGGAGTAGCCTTTTTGAGTGGGATAGCCAGGGAGAACTGATAACCAGTATTACCTCACACCCACCCTTAAATAGGATTTGCATAAAGTGGGAGTCTTTTTTTCCCTTGTTTGACTCCTTCCACATTTTTGGAAAAGTACAAAAATCAAAATGGGTTCCAGGATCAGGTGACATGGTAATATGTCTGTGTAGCCATTCTTCACAGGCTAACTCACATCTTCCCAGAAAAGTTAAGCTCTTTTACAGTTCATTGTCTCTTGCTGACGGTCCATCACCACTGTGGCCGCTTTCACTGTTGCACCTGAAGTGTCAGCAGTGAGTACAACCCAAAGCAGCAATTATTTAATTATAGATACACAGGTCAATATTCCTAACTTCATCTACACAAATGATACATGCACAGTGAAGGGGGTGGACTGAGCTCAACGGTCCCCTGCTGGAGACCTCAGGGCTCTGCCATACTCAACCCAGTGGGACATCGTTCCACTGAAGAGGTCCTTCAAGAGGCTACAGTGGCTGCACAGGAAGCAACCAATCAGGACCCAGGAGGGCCATATAAAAATGAGTGACAGAACAGAGTGTGGGGAGAGGTTGGTAAGGTTTGTTGGGCAGAGCTGCTATTAGGAGCTGGAGGAGGACTGCATGCCCAGCTGCCTGAAGGAACTGCAGCACAATTGCAGCTAAGTGGGCAGCAGGGAGTGGGAGAGCAAGAGGCTTCAGGCTGGTTTCCTGGCCTAAGATAAGGACAATTTGCAAGCAATTTGCAAGCAGGGACTGGGGGAGCATTGAAGGAGCTTCTGGATAGCTGCAGGAACTGAGTGACAACTGAACTTGGTGAGGAGTCCCCAGGGGCGGTCCTAGACTAGCTGCCAGCAACTGGTGCCCTAGGCGAACCATGCAATCGGCGCCCCCACCTCCAAACCCCTCAATGATATCGCGCCACCATTTGGCGCCCCATTTAACTTGGCGCCGTAGGTGACCGCCTAGTTCACCTATATGGACGGGCCGCCCCTGGCAGTCCCAGGAGAATAGTGTCTCCAAGGGGGAAGCCCTGGGTATACAGACCCATACCAGGGCTGAGATTACTTACAGACAGAGTCCCAGGCAGGGGGACAGAGAAACCACCTGAGAACCACTAAAAAAGGGATCACCAGAGGATACAGAACTCAAACAACCACAACTAGAAGGGGTGCTCATGAGAAGTGGGTGTTGACCCCATCACATGCATACAAATGAGATAAACAGATTCAGTAAATTACAACCTTTCTAATTATACGTTATGTAAGCCATCTTGCCTCAAGCATATCTGAGTTATGACCTATTCATATCATAAGCATATTTTCATAAAGCACAGAGAATATTATGTCACACACTTGACTTAGTATCTTCTGCAAATTAAGATCTGGCACCCTCATCTGAGAAGTTACAACTAAAACAGACCTTCCACACACTGCCATAAATAAATGGAAAAGCAGTTCCTTCATACTAGATATCAGCCGGTGATTCAAATAGTTAGTACTTTACAACCTGATTGAACTTTATTCCTGCAGACAGAAGTCAAAATGTGCCAGGCACACCATTTGCCAAGTCTCTAACGCACTTACTAGAAGAGTGAATCATGCAATATGAATAAAGTACAATAATACTTTTCACCTTTGAAGATAGTTATCCACACAAAGATCTGATTGAGCCCTCAGCAAATATCAAAACAAACATGAAGTATATGTCCTGAAATTCAGCTATCAAGGATCTGAAATCTAGAAGTCAAATCGAGGAGCTAATAATAGCTTATTCAGCCTGCAAAATCTGAAACACAAAGGGATAAGAAGAGTTTGACAGAACAACATATCTGGAAGCCAAGATATAATGGTCCCATTGAATAGGTGGCTTTAGCATGGAGAAATATTATATAAAACTAATTAATACAATGCAAAGTAAATGAGATAGTGTTTAAAAGATGGAATTTGTTTTCTGTCTGTCCTAGTTTTGGTGCCTTGTAGAAGTTAAAAAATAATTTGGATATAGATTTTAGGCAAAGCAGATTTCTCTGCTTCACTGAGTTCTGATATAGTACACTTTACCTTCCTGGTACCGTAAGATCAGTATTGCTCCCCTGTCCCCACCCCAATGTTTTCCTCCAGTGCTTTCAATGTTACATTCCCTTTCCACAATCACAGAAGTCGCTATGTAGTGCAAAGCTACACTAGCAATTTTGTGACTATTACTCATCTCAAGTTCAGATCTAATTTTCTGTCTGCTATTACCCTTAAACTGTATCTTCCTCTCATCAGACAACACAGTCTTTCATATTTTTCTTTTTCTTTTGTCTTCTAGGTTGTACCTCATTTGCTATATTCTGCTCCAACTTCTAACTCCTCTAGTTCTATTTGTTTAATTTTCTGTCTTTACTGGTATATGCAAAACCTCCAGTTAAATACTTTCTGTGAAGTTAATCCGTATGCTGTTTACCACTTCTTTCAGCAGCCGAACACATTCCTTTCCAACTTGATATATTGCCTTTATATTTAGCTTGTTTATAGTTTTTCATTTAGTTTTTGATACACATGATACTGCTCACATCTAACCAATTACATTAATTTTTCATGTGCAATTTTTGAGGCACTGTATCAAAACCTTTACCAGACTCCAGACATTTAACCAGAGTTGAAAATCAATTATGTGTAAAGAATCATTTAATAATATGAAGAAATAAAGCAACAGAACTGAAACAAATCTTTATTTCAACAGCTGCTGAGGAAACACAAGATTTCTTTGATTAAAAATAACTGCAGCAATTCTATCAGATGGGAAATGTTGCTTCTAAAGAGCTGCTATTTTATTTTGTTACACTGGCTCCAAATTTAGGAATGAGAAGTCCGGAGCATATTTATTATTTTAATTTTTATGCACACTGATTAAAAAATGACCCATTCTTAATGAAGAAACAGACATTTCATTCACCAGAGTTCTCTTCTCCCATCAAAATTCCATGTGACCTATGGCGTGTCTTAGGAAAACTGAACTTCAGCACAGTAAAATGATTTTCATAACTCTTGCCAATCTTACTTCATGCCTTCCTGTTGTCACTGCTCACTAAAACTTTCAGCCATACAGCTCAAAATCATATTACATGCAAATTACCTCATGGCTCCATGGAGATATCTGCTTTCCTTGCATAGATATGAGAATGCAAAAGTTATGGCAGCTAAGCAAGCCATAAATATAACATACCACAGAGATCCCCAAATTGTGGTCAATGGACTACTGGAATCCTGCTGAAGTCTGTCTTTCATCCTTCTTGCCAGCTATTAAACTGCATGGGGTGAGGGAGCTAAAATACTTTCAATATTTTCCTCATGTTACTTTCCTACGTAAACAGTTGTTGTAGTTGCCATAGGAAAATTATATAACTGGGAATAAGAGGAAAGAATGTCCACGAGCCAGCCTCTCTGTTAATATGAGATCCTCAGTAGGAATATTGGAATTGCTACAGCATACTGTTATAATTTCAAATTCCCATGAACATTAAGTGTTGACATCTGATATTCAGGTGAACACTCACAAGTGCACTGATTCCCAGTATTATTTGTAAGCAATCAGCAACACACAGCTCAATTCATACTGATTTGGAGCACCAAAGTGTGAAGGCCTTTCTTGTATCACATACATGGGGCCAGATTCCCTGGTCCAGCAATGAAAAAAGAAAAAAGTCCTTAAAGCTAGTATAAGAGGTCAGTGGATGATCCCCACTTCCCATCCCATGTGCCCGCTGTTATGGTTGGCATAGAAGCCAGCTTCTACACTACAAGGTACTTGGATGTAAAATCAAGCAACCTGAACAGTTTGCAAGATTGAAGCCAAAATCATTCCAATCTGTGAAATGGAATGGGAGCAAGGAAGGTGTTAAAAGTACGGAAATCACAGTGATTCATGTTTCAAAGATTTCCTCCCAGTTATTTGGGGAGGCTAGCAGGGAGGGACAGGATATGCTTCATCAACAGGCTATTTTATTTTATGTCAGGTGCTAGCCTGATAATCCAATTACCCCAGGATCAGGGAATAGTAAAGATGGTTTTGGCCTACTTTGCCCTCCCATACCTTTTCTTGAGCCAAGCAAAGATTGGCTCCACCAGACAATCTGGCCCATTCTTTTTTTCAGGACCACATTATCAGGTCAGCAAAGGAAATCTGACATCTGCTCAAGATGTCTGTCTAAGGTTCAAGCCTTGTGACTTTGGACCTTTAGGAGAGTCTGATATGGGTGACTAACTACTAGAGATTTAAAATCCCATTTAATCCGTTAACCGGTTAAGCATTATGTGTAACCGGTTAACGGACTAAGTGGGATACTGCAGGCAAGGGGATGAGGTGCAGTGGGCCTGGCTTCAGCAGCCCCCAGCCTACGGGGCTGCGGGCTCCTGGCCCCAACTGAGTTGGAGCAGCCCCCATCTGCAGTACACTGGGCACCAATTAACCAGTTACTGGTAAGCCTCACCCGGTAATCAGTTAACAGTTCACATCCCTATTAAGTACAAGGTGGAATTTTCTTTTCCAGAGGTACCAAGTGCAGATTTCATGAGTTTTCTCCCCTTTTCATTTATTAACACATTAAATACGGAACAGTATCAGCTTGCATTCATACTTGGATTTTCTGCTTGCCCTGCTCAATGGTCAAAATTAAATCTTCAGAATTCAGTAAACTAACACACAGGTATTTTCTGTCAATTGGTTTATATCTTACAAGGGTAAATTCTTTATAAACAAGACATCATAGAAACACTGATGGAATGAATGCCTTAATTCAAATTCTGAGACGTGGAAACATCCAACATAGCTAATATATTTTTCACTGTCTTGTCATGATCACCACATTTCGGTAGCATTCTAGCAAAAAAATAATCAACAAGAAAAAAATTAGCATACATTTTTAGATTTCATTTAGTGATGACCTTTCTGCTGCCTCTCACAACTGTCTGTTTCAGATTTTACAAGCTCCAGAGGCATCCTCAGCCCATAACAAATGTTATTTAAATATGCAATCTAGTGAGTGCACAATTCAAATAATCAGATTGGAAGGTACTCATATGCAGCAAATCTAAATCTAAGATTCAGACTTAGTTGTTGCCTATGAAATATTCATCCCAGACACCGAAAATCTTGCTTAATTTTTAGATTTTTCAGTCATCCTAATTCAAAAGTCAGATAACTCTGTTAAGAAAATTAAGAGCTCTCTATTATTTTAGACAACCAAAGGAACATAAGAGCAGCCATACTGGGTCAGACCAAACATCTATCTAGCCCAGTAATCCTGTCTTCTGACAGTGGCCAATGCCAGAGGCCCCAGAGGAAATGAACAGAGCAGGTAATCATCAAGTGATCCATCCATTGTTGCCCGTTCCCAGCTTCCGACAAACAGAAAGTAGGGCACCATTTTTGCTCATCCTGGCTAATAGCCATTGATGAATGTCTCCTTCATGAATTTATCTAGTTCTTTTTTGAACTCTGTTAAAGTCCTGGTCTTCACAATGTCCTCTGGCAAGGAGTTCCACAAGTTGACAGTGTGCTGTGTGAATAAATACTTCCTTTTGTTCATTTTAAACCTGCTACCTATTAATTTCATTTGTTGACCCCCTAGTTCTTGGGTTATGGGAACATGTAAATAACTTTTCCTTATTTACTTTCTCCACACCAGTCATCATTTTATAGACCTCTGTCATATCCCCCCTTAGTGATCTCTTTTCCAAGCTAAAAGTCCGAGTCTTATTAAACTCTTCTCATGTGACAGCTGTTCCATATCCCAAATAATTTTGTTGCCCTTTTCTGAACTTTTTCCAGTGCCAAGTTATTTTTTTTGAGATAAGGTGACCACATTGGCATGCAGTATTCAAGATGTGGGCATATCAGGGATTTATATAGAGTCAATAAGAAATTCTCTGTCTTATTCTCTATCCTTTCTTCATGATTCCTAACACTCTGTTTGCTTTTTTGACTTCTGTTGTACATTGAATGGATGTTTTTAGAGAACTATCCACAATGACTCCAAGATCCCTCTCTTGTTTAGTCCTGATCATTTTATACATATAGCTGGGATTATGTTTTCCACTGTGCGTTACTTTGCATTTATCAACATTAAAATACGTCTGCTATTTTGTTGCCCAGTCACCTAGTTTTGTAAGATCCTTTTGAAGCTCTTCACAGTGTGGTTTGGACTTAACTATCTTGAGCAGTTTTGTATCATCTGCAAATTTTGGCACCTCACTGTTTACCCTCAACAGGCCATTTTATGAAAATGTTGAAGAGAATTGGTCCCTGTGGAACATCACTAATTACCTCTCCATTCTGAAAATTGACCATTACTCCTACCTTTTGTTTCCTGTCTTTTAGCCAGTTATCGATCAAGAGGCCCTTCTCTCTTATCCCATGACAGCTTACTTTGGTTAAGAGCCTTTGGTGTGGGACCTCGTCAAAGGCTTTCTGGAACCCCAAGTATACTATATCCACTGTATCCCACTTGTTCACATGCTTTTTGACTCTTTCAAATAATTCTAGTAGATTGGTGAGGCATGATTTCCCTTTACAGAAACCATGCTGACTTTTCCCTATCAAATTATGTTCATCTATATGTCTGACAATTCCGTTCTCTGCTATAGTTTCAATCAATTTCCTTGGTACTGAAATTAGACTTACCAGTTTCTAATTTCCAGGACCACCTCTAGAGCCCTTTTAAAAAATTGTCATCACATTAGCTACCTTCCAGTCATTTGTACAACAGGTGATTTAAAGGACAGGTTACAAATAGGGATGCTAAAATGAATGTAATTGATTAACTATGTAACAGCTGAAAATTTCAATATTTACATGCAGAGCAGCAGCCAGCTCCTTGGGAACTGGTGGGTGCCAGGAGCTAGCTTTTAAGCACTTTAAAAACTTGTCACTATTTAGCTGTCTGCCATTACATGATGTGATGTAATGGGGCTCTTTTTCATTTGACTGTTTTTCATCAGATCTTACCCACATCTTGTCATCTTCCATTCACTCCTCTTTATTAGGACATAGACAATCTTTGTTGATTAGAAGTATGCATCAGACATTATGTGCCATGATATACATTTTAAATATTTAAATCTAATAGATTTGTTGAACTATCTAGATATTTAATAGGGTTTCTCTTAAATAATCCAGAACTTTCTTAGGCAAAGCATGCAGGGGAGGTTAAAAGTGTGCAACTTTCTGCAAAGGTCTACTGGTAAAACCTTCTGTCTTGCTTTCCCATTAAAGGTTCAGTATTTGTCCTACCCCATACTCAGAAGAGGCTGCAGGTTAAACCCCTTCTTCTTCCCTCTCCTCAGACACACCAAGTCTTTCGTGGATCCCATCGTGCAGAGCTGTCCTGCTTTCTCAATGGTTCTCATAATGCTCCTTCCCCTCCACTCCCTCAGCAATGTGATTCTAATGGAACTGTGCTGTCACAGCTTCCCACAGAGGTGGGTTTTGAAAATGACATTTATCCCCCAGGCTGTATAACCTGATCTCTGCCTGGTACAGTAGAAATAATGTGCATTTTTCCTCTCCTCATGCCTTCCCTGGGGGAAGTTTCAAAAGAAAGCAGCACACTGACATGGGCTACATCTGCACTATAGCCAGGATCGATAATCTGAGATCGATCCTCCAGCAGTCAGTTTAACAGATCGCCAAATGAACTGCAGATTGCTCTCTCTGCTGTTACTCTACTTCAGACAAGAAGAGTAAGAGACTCTGACAGGAGAGTTTCTCCCACTGATACATGCTCCCTCACCTCCCTCCGTGGTGTAGCTCAGTTATTCATGTAGCTGGAGATGCATAGCTTAAGTCGACTGTCTGATGTAGTGTAGATGTAGCCATGGAAATAGTTACACCTGCTTTCCGCATGGAGTGGAAAGACCAAATATATGGAGCATCTCTTCCATGTGTATATCTCAGAGGCATGGTTGGGCCCTGTATGCTTTTTAATATCAGAATCATTTTGAGTTTGAGCCATCACCCAGTGAGAATGCAGGATTTTTCTTGATATTATGTATTGAGATCTTTGAGCCCAAACCCACAAATTAATTAACAAGCATTATTTCAGTGGGAAAAACACTTTGTCAACACAATGAAGTCATAATCACATACTTACATAGTTCAACAGTGGAAACTTGTTTAATTTAAACTGATTCTCTGTTTTTCAAAAGAAGAGCAATGCTATCAGAACATTCTGTTTCATCATTAGTGATGTTATTTTTCTGGTAATATTTTGCTTTCCTACTACAATACGAATAACATTTTGTTCTTCTGCAGAAATATTTGTTAACATAATGTTCCATCGTGTACACTTTTTCTAAAACAGCTTGGTCTGCTGCATGATAATTATTAGATGTGTAATTACGTACATTAATTAATACAGAATTTCAAAACTGAAAATATGATGTCTCCTCCAGTGTCATCCTTCCTTACATTGTTACCATAGCAACCTGTCACTTTTTTGTGTGTGCAAGGGACAAAGAAAAACACTGGAGATATTTTTAATCAGCATAAATTAAGCACACATCATTTTACCTATTCTGTTAGTCCAGTAACATAACTTATTTTCATACCTGCCTATAATGCACTTAATAAAAGTGAGCTTCTGTAAACAATTACTTCTGCTGTCTCTCAACACAATACAGAGGCAATATCATTACAAAATACGCCCTATTCTTTTCCTTTTCACTTCTCATTTTACCTGCTCAGCATATACTCGGAGTCAAATTTGTTTATTCCAAATGAATTTGCTAACTCCATTTTCATTCCATTTAACTCCTAAAGTCAATCCACCAATGAAACATATTTTATGAGACTGGTTGCCATTTAAAAATTTGCATTCCCAGACACATAGATAAATCAAGTAACTCTGACTGTATCAGCATTGCTGATTTCCTAAACTACTGTGGCCAGCAACAGGTGGAAACAAATGCCAACATAAAGATATTCTATTCACATGCACCATTAGAAAGGAAAGAGATCACACTTAGACTTTATGTAGTAAATACAGGGAATCAATGGCAGTTAACGTGATAAGGTTTCTATTGACTAAAATACAAGATATTTGAACAAGTATGCTTGAAATGCATAGATAGATACACAGCGTATGTTTGTGATAGCTAGCGCGGGTAGCAGTACATCTAGTTAAGTTACCAAATGCTTTCCGTTGTCAGTCACTTATAATTGCTAAATTTTAGCTATTTGGGTTGAAATTTTCCATGCCAGGTGTCTGCTCCAAGATGAATTTTTAAGTTTCAGCTAAAATGGCTCAGCCATTTCTGGGGAAAGAGTTTGGGAAAGTTTGCCCATGTTAAAAAAAAAATTTTGACAAGCATTTCACTAAGAAGCTCAGGCTACGGAGTCAGGACTTCAAAATTGGCAGGGGACTCTTGAGTATCAAGGATGTGTCTTTTGCTGTTCCTGTGAAAATTCACCCAACTGTGGCCAAGTTATACATCTCTGAAAATCTCAGCACATGTTCAGCAGAGACTTGCTAGAGATTGACAGTTAAATTCTCAAAGGAGTCTTTATGCCCTGGGCATGATCCAGGCTCTCGGAACTACTACATGTCAACCAGACAGCGCATATGCCATTCCACAGTGTGACTGACCATGTTCTGTCCCAGGACTGCAGTTGCTGAGCAGTTCACGGTTGCTGAGCAGTTCACCATTGCTGCTGGGGCTAGAGGGATGCTAACCACAGGAATTCAGGTCGGGGGGGACTGTTCACCTGTGCTTCCAATATTCCTCCGCTAGGTTAATAAATTGCCATCAGCAAAAATACCCTCTTTCAAAATACCCATCATTTCCTATTGTTCTCCACCTGCCCCCACAAAAAAATGAAGCCAACTTGTTCTCATGGAAGATAGTAACCTCTTTTACGTTGGTCAGGAGGCAGAAAGGAACACTAAGGCCAGGTCTACATTAGAGGGCATTGTCAAACTAAGGTATGCAACTCCAGCTGCATGAATAGCATAACTACAGTTGACGTACCTTAGCTTGAATTATCGCAGCGTCCCCACTGCGGGGAGTCGACAGGAGAAACTCCGAGTCCACACCACTTCCCGCCACTCCCACTGGCTGGGAACAGTGATCTGTGGCCAACAGGAGATGTGATTGCTGATACCTGCAGCCATGCAGGTAAATATAGCAATGGCAGCCTGCCAGGGGCTAACCCTGGCAAACCACTGTTGCATTATTGCCCATCCCTGGCCTAAGTAGAGAACAAAGTCATACTGACACTGTAAGTGGCAAAACTCCACCCTTTGTTAATTCTGCAGATACAATTTACGTGGTTGCATCAGACCTTCATTCCATCAGAGGTCATGGTCAGATGTACATGTGGCATTATTCCCTTCCAGCATGCTGATTTCTCCATCACTAATCATCGTGTGACTGTTTAGTGATGGAGAAATCTATATAGATGCTCCAGCCTCATTAGCACTTTTACTTACTAAATGTTTAATAATGACAAACATCATTGTGCACTTAGTGTACTGGAAAGGCCTTTTCAGAATAATGCAGTAAAGAACCCTGATTGCTTAACAAATCTTATAAATAGCTTTCTAGCACTTTTTTATAAACACATTCATTCTGAAACTTCAATGTGACATGGATAGCTCTCCCGAGCCCAGCTAAAGTGGCAACTAATTAGTAGGCAACATATTTAGGAAATACAGGATCAGTATTTTAATTAGCAGCATTCCCATTTCACTTTTTAAATTTTTCAAAATAAAGATGAAAAGCTATCTACACAGAATATATTTATATATACAAAAGAAAAATTACCAGGCAATTATTCCAAACTTTTGATTGCTAGTTTCAATCATGTATCAAAAAAAATCTACATAAATGACAATCATCATCCAAAAAAATCACACCAAAAACATCATACATGGGAAATGACTACCTAGGAAAGAGTACCGCAAAAAGGGAGCTAGGGTCATAGTGGACCACAAGCTAAATGTGAATCAAAAGTGTGACGATGCAAAAAAAGCAACCATCATTCTTGGATATATTAACAGGAGTGTTGAAAGCAAGACAGGAGAAGTAATTCTTCTGCTCTACTCTGCACTGATTAGGCCTCAACTGGAGTACTGTGTTCAGTTGTGGGTGCCACATTTTAAGGAAAGATGTGGACAAATTGGAAAAAGTACAGAGAATATCAACAAAAATGATTAATGGTTTAGAAAACATGATTTATGAGGGAAGACTGAAATAAATGGGTTTGTTTAAACTAGAAAAGATAAATTATTCTCCTTAACCTCTGATGATAAGGCAAAAAACAATGGGTTTAAATTACAGCAAGGGAGGTTTAAATTGGACGTTAGTAAAAGCTTCCTGTCAAGGTGGTTAACCATTGGAATAAATTGCCTACAGAAGTTGTGGAATCCCCATTATTGGGAGATTTTTAAAAGAGGTTAGACAAACATCTGTCAGGGATGGTCAGATGGTGCTTGATCTGGTCGGACTTGATGACATCTTGAGGTTCCTTCCAGTTCTATTAACACTATGTTTTTTTCTAACAAATGTTAGGAATTCTGGAATTTCAAAGGTGGGATTCCATTCTGCAAAAAAAAAAAAAAAAAAAAACACCCCAAAACCTAGCTCTGTTACAGTTTTAAAGTTTGCAAATGTCACTACAGTCACCTAAAAAAATGTTATCTCTGTCCCCATAGCCCTTTACAGGAATTAGGAATGCAGAGAGGCACATATAATTACAAGGAAAGTAAATGCTTTATCAGATATAATCTAAAAGGGACAGTCACAACAATTTCTGTGTGTAGTGAGACCTACTGTATCAACTCCTGAAAGTGCTCTGCAACACAGCTGGTGTAACATTGATTGTATTTATGTATTCTCAGCTGTTTCGGATGTTGGTGGAGGGGTCGGAGAAGAGTGGAAAAAAGTGAACTCTTTCAGACTATCTACGAATAAATCTCCATACATACACTCTCTCCAAATTTATGAAAGGCACTTCTGTTCATTGGACACTTACTTTAATTTTCAACCTGAACCTCTTTTTGAGATACAATTAGCCAAAAACATGAAGAGTAACCATAAAAACTTTTAAACTTTTAGAAGCATTTGTGAAACACACTGTGTGATACTTTCTAGGAAAATTCTACCTTGGAACAAGATGAGGAATGGGAGATTTCAAATGAACTAGTTTATTTTGGTGCCCTTGAGCAGCTGGAAGGAGTAGGGGGAGGTAAGCATGTTTGAAAATTATGCTCAACACAGAAAACTAGCTTCAACTTCAACTATGAAAAGACACACATTCCTCCACAATATAGATCATCACACCATATATCAAGAATAAGCAATATAAAACTGAAAAAATAATGAAGTTTAAAATCTACATCAGAAGAACAGACTAGAAAAGTAAAAAAATTTATCTGCATTAAGCCTCTTGCTGAATGTGTGAAAATTCTATCGCCTGTCACCCTACTGCATGTCTAACACTAGCTGCTTCACAGCACAGCCAAGGAGAGTGAGAAGCAGGGAATGATAGGAAAGGCAAGTGAAAGGGGATTCAGAGAGAGGCACATTTGTTGAAGCATGAGGCAACACACCAGCGCAATAACGCACCTGACAATACAGTCAGTTCTGCAACAAAATACATTCACATATATAAACAAAAAAGATAAAGAATAAATATTGTGCATTCAGCTACAATAGTGTGGTTGAGGTGATGTCTACAAATGTAGACAACATTACAGAATTATTCTTCAGAATTCTGGGGGTAGACTAGAAAGTCTAATAGGTTTTTCACCTCTAATGTTTAAGAATATTTGATAATTATCCTAATTAGGGTTGCCAGCTGTCCGGTATTCTACTGGACAGTCCGGTTTTTAAGCCTTCTGTCTGGTAAAAAAATTAAAATACCGGACATGTGCAATGTCCGGTATTTTCTGTTTTTCCGGCTGGGTGCTGGATGGAAGCCTGGCAGGGGTGGGGGAAGTGGCAGGGAGGCAGGGCCGCGATAGGCGCTGGGAGCCTGTGGTAGCATGCAAACGCCTGGCGGGGGCGGGGGGAGTGGCTAGGAGTTCCAACCACCCCCTGCCCCCGCCAGGCTTCTGCAAGCAACCAGAGGGAGTCTCAGGCTGGGAGGAGGGGCCACGATCAGCGCTGGGAGCCTCTGGTTGTGTGCAGAAGCCAGGCGGGGGTTGGGGGGAGTGGCTGGGAGGCGGGGCGCAATCGGCGCTGGCAGCCCTCAGCTGATTGCGTCTGAGGAGGTGTGATGCCTTGGGGAGGAGGAGAAGCCCTGTCCCTGCTCCTGAGCGCTGTTCAAGCACGTTGTGGCGCCGTAGTCCAGGAGAGAAGCCCACAGATACTTTGTAGTAGCGTTTAGGTGCCTTCCATGGGCTCTCAGCCAAAACTGACTGGGGTGGAATTTCTGCTTCTTCCCACTGGGATACCCAAAGATTGGCTATGGGGGAGTCACCTTCCTACCCACGGTCGCCCCCCCGCCCCGCCCTGCCATTGTGTTGCCCCAGGGTCTGCCTCTCTCTGCTTTGGGTAGCAGGTGGCTACTTTGCAGAGCTTTGTTCCCAGCTTGGTGGCTCTTGGTAGCAGCTACACAGGATGTGTGTTCGGTGTGGGTGGAGGGTTGTTTTTTTTGTTTTTTTTTTGTTTTTTCTCGACAAATTTTTAGCCTGTGTGTTTGGTATGTTTTGGGAGACCATCTGGCAACCCTAATCCTAATGCTTCTGCTCACTTGTATGGCTTCTCATTATTTGTTAAGGTTTACAGTGGCTGTGAGATTCTTCCTGTGGTACATACTCTCATTCAAGTTACAAGTATACTTGATATTTTCAAATCAACAGTGAAAGCCTCTAAAATGGCAACATTTCAGTAGGAGTATGTTGTCTGGATATGGGTCTCTGTCTGCTTTAAGGGTGTTTATAATATGTATTTCCATTTTCATAGTACCTGCAACCTATCTCCCCCTCCCTCACACCAGGGGATTTGCCCCCTGCATTTAGTGTCTCCCTATCATATTCCTTCTTTGTGAAAACAAAATCAATTAACTGATTAAGACATCTATTATTTCCTTACCTCTAGCCTTCCATCAACCACTATCATTCTGAGTGAAAAATATTACCTCTTTACCATCTGCCCACTAAAAATCTGTTTTAAAAACTTTTTATCACTTAATTTCTATAAAGCAATATATAATAATAGTTTTAGTCCTTGCCTTGCAGAGGAGCTTTTGCTTTTTTGCTTATGTTTCTGAAGCTCCCAAACATCCTTCATGCATCAATTACATAAAGTAAATTTACTAAAGATATTATTTATTATTAAACAGAATCCCATTGTGCTAGACACTGTACAAACACAGAACATTAAAATGCATAAACAAAAACAGCCATCAAACACTTTAAGCATATACAAATATCTAAGATACTCTGAAGGTTACTTATAACTGCCTGGAATTCATATTTTCATAAGCATTAAATCACCAGAACTTATGACTAGTGTCCTGCAACCTCATAATGATCTAAGTCCTCCTGAAGCACCTAGCTGAAGGAGAAGTGACAAGGAGTCCTGTGGCACCTTATAGACTAACAGAAGTATTGGAGCATAAGCTTTCGTGGGCAAAGACCCACTTCATCAGATGCATGACGAAGTGGGTCTTTGCCCACGAAAGCTTATCTGTTAGTCTGTTAGGTGCTACAGGACTCCTTGTCACTTTTGCAGATCCAGACTAACACGGCTACCCTCTGATACTTAGCTGAAGGAGAGAAGCCCTCATCTTTAAAAGCCCTGGTCACCACTTCAATCTAGCAACTGGAGTAGACTCAGTAATCACTCTCCCATACTGGGAATAGCGGGGAGTGGCTGGGGATCTGCTTAGCAGTGGAAACTTCAGTCTTGCCTCTAACCAACTCCTTGTCGTCCTATCCAAAAAGAGAACGCAATGCAATATGCAGGTTTCTGGCATACTGTGCCCCTCTCCATTCCACCCCCTGTATAACTACATCAGTGACTCTTGCAGAGACAGTCATTTTGTTAAATTTGACCTCCTCCAGTACTGCATACTCACAAATATTTAATCTGTAATGATACTAAGGCCATGAGGAGTCTACGTCTGGTGATTAAAGCAAGGGAATCTACTGAAGTGGGTTCAACCTGTGCCACAGGTCCAATTTGTAAAAAAAATCACAACAGTGATGATAATACTTTCCTCCTTCCTAGGAGGGTTGAAGGTAAAATCATTAATATTTCTGAAGTGGTCACTTATGATGAGGGGCCCATCCAATGTAAATACAGCAATAGAGCAAGGATGTGAGAGTTAGAATTCTGAGGTTCTTGTCCCAGCCCCTCCACTGACTTCTTGTAGCTTCAGTTTACTTCTCCATTCTGCACTTCAGTTGACCCAACTGCACCATGGCTGAAATGATACTCCTGTCCACAGAGGTGTAGAGTGAAGGTTTGTAACAATATGTAATCCTTAAAAGAAAGTTGCTGTGTAATCGTAAAGAAATGTTAATAATCACAGTTCCGTTATTTTCCAGGACAATGTCCCAAATAGCCTGACTGTGTTTTTATTTCAACAAAAACTGGGTAAAAAAGCAATCTTGCACCACCACCAGAAGATCTCATTCATTTTTGCTCATTGTTAACCCCTCAATATTTGAGTAATTAAAATCCCTTATAATCAATACCCAGCCTTTTTTTTAATAGGCTAATCTTACCTATGAAAAGATTTTACAATCTAGTTTCTCTAAGGGTACATCTACACTGCAGAGCTATTTCAGGATACCAGAAGTATCCCGAAATAGTTATTCCACGTCTACTGAAGCAGCCCGTTATTTCGAAATAGATTTCAAAATAACAGGCAACTTATTCCAACATCCTGGTAACCCTCATTCCATGAGGATTAAGGGGCATTTCAGAATAGCAAGTTATTTCGAAATTTGGTGCTGTGTACACAGCACAAATTACAAAATAAGCTATTTTGAAATACACTTGAAATAAGCTACGCAATTTGCATAGCGCAAATTGCATAGCTTATTTCAAGCTAAGGGTGCTGTGTACATGCACCCTAACTAAACTCTTGGAGGGCTACAGAAACAAGAGAGTCATCTAATCTTGTTATAGTCCTTAATTTTAAATCCCATTTTTTGCTGTGTCTGCCTACATTGCTACATCTTTCCTCTCTGTGGAGAAAATATATTTCATCGTTATCTTCACTTCTCCTGTTTTAATTTATGTAACTCCCAGAACATTCTATACCTGATATTTGTAATTTTCATTCCTTTCCCTTGTTAGAAGCATCTGAAATGACACATAACCCCAAGGAGATATGCCTCTTGTTTATTATATTCCTGAAAAGATCTAACTTTACATTAGCAATTCTTTCATAGAAACAGCATTTGAATCAGTTTTATTTTAATCTTGTGCAGTAGTCACCAGCAAAATGTTATTTACTGCTTGTAAATAAAAACTGTTACCATGGTATTCTCGTTATTCCCAGCATAGGAAATACAGGGAAATTTATCTACCCTTACGGGAAAATTATAATTAGGATCCTACTAAATTCATGGCCATGAAAAACACATCATGGACTGGGAAATCTGATATCTCTCATGAAATCTGGCTCTAGTGGGTGATGGCAGGGCTGGGGGTGTCCCAGAAGGAAAGCTCCTACCATGGGCCAGGCTCTAGCTGATAGTCCCAGCCCAGGCTGGGGAGGGACCAGAGTTCCTTTTCCCCAGAGCCATGTTAGACACACTTGCAGGAACCTCTCATGGCTACTGGCTCCGCAGCTGTTGGCTGGAATAGCCCCCAACCCCAGGAGAGAGGCTGGAGCTGCCGGCTCTTGATCCAGGAAGAGAGGCTGCTGCCACAGCTGTCAGCCCATGATCCAGGAAAAGAGGCTGCAGCAACAGGTCAGTGTCTAGTCAGTAACAGCTGCTTCCTAACTGCCCCACTCTGCAGGCAGCACCTCTGCCAGCAGCAGAGCAGAAGTAAGTGTGGCAATCCCATGACCCTTACAATAGACTTGTGACTCCCCTATAATCTTTTGGGTCAGGAACCCCCATAGTTACAACACTCTGAAATTCCAGAAGTAAACATCTGAAACCGTGAAATATTTTTAAAATCCTATAACCAAGAAACTGACCAAAATGGGCCGTGAATTTGGTGGGGTCATAATTATAATATAGATATTTCAGCCTGCATGCAGTTTGAGAGCAGAACCAGACCTGCCAGTCACTGGCAATAGGGAAATGTACCCACCCCTAAAGTGCTTTCCAACTTCTATGGCCAGGATAATTCCATTTTACTTTACTCAATATACTTTGAGGAAAAAGCAAAACACATTTATCCTACTGCACAACAGGGGAAATGGCTGCTAATGAAAAATCCAAATCTTTGAATGTCAATTTCCACCCCTTATGCATTTATCTCCAGAGTGGGCCAGATCTGTAGGCCTTTTTACTATTAAAAAAAAAGTAAAGGTTCCTATTAGGGATGTACGAGTTTAACCGCTTAACCGTTAACAGTTAAACTCTGCATGGGATTGCCGGCAGCACCAGCAGCCCCGCAGGACCAGAAGCCCTGGCAACTCCACAGAGGCCAGCACCCCTGATAGCCCCGCAGAGTTATAAACCAGCAGCCACCACAGTCCCACAGGGCTGTGTTACCTAGGCTAGTGATTCAAAATGGAGTCTGCTGATCTTTATCACCTCAGCAGTTTCTTCCCGCCAAAAACCCCATGGAGGGATGCTTTGTACTCCACCCTCTAGCCTCTGCACACGGTTCTAAACCTGTGCACCCCTCACTAATGCGATGCGTGCACAGCCAGGTTATGCACCCAGCACCCTTTTCCCTATGCACACTGCCCTGTTCTACTGCACCCCACTCGCTAACCCAGTTTCCCGCCTTACTGCCTTTATAAACTCTCCTCTGAGAACAACTCAGGTTGGTTCTCCTCGGTCCGTCTGTAGATGTGGGTATCGTCGTGTTGGTAGCTGTGTCGTCGTGTCTTCTTCGTCCGCCACCCCTGAGGAGAGCCATCCACACGTGGTCTGGTCAAGGCTGCCCTGGTCCAGCACTAGCTGTGCCCTCCTGTGGTGTGAGAGAAGTCTCCCCTCTAAGGATTTTGGGACTGGTGTTATTGGACTCTGGGACTTTACCATCTTTATTTGCACACCTGCGGAACCTTACCGAGTCGAAGGACTGGAGACAAGGAATCCGGAGTTTCAGCCACATGGAGGCGAGGATACCCCACTTCGAGGGATCTCCCTGCTGTCCTCCCTTACGGCTTTAAATTAGCCACAAGTTCGCAGGTCGCAGGCGTCCATCGCTGCCTCCTATTCATTACTGTAAAGTATATTCCTTTTGTATACAGGACCTTTTCTATCCTTCTTTTCTTCCGGATTAGGGCGGGACTTTTACTGTTGTTCTTGTTGTTGATGCGTGTTGCTATCATTCTAAAATATATAGAAGTTTGGCCCTAAATTCATGTCTGACCTGATTTGTGACTACCTTTCCAACGGTGATAGATACGTGTACCAGGTCAAATCTGGCTTCTGTGGGGGAGGCAGCATTAGGCTTTGATTAATTGCCCACAGCAATTGTTTACCTCAGTCTCCCGGGTAACACCTGTGAGCCAGCAGCCCCGGGAGTGGTTAACCATGCAGCCAATAACTTTTATCGGTTACATGGTTAATATTTTCAATCATTTTTACTTCCCTAGTTTCTATAAGCACAACTACACTGTTCTAGTCTGCACCATGCTAAGGTCCATTAGATGCATTACAATGGGATTTTCATACCAATGTTCCTCCAGAACATGAAGCAAGACGATCCTTTATGCACAGGCATCCCAAATATGATATGATATATATCCTCTGTCTTGTGCTGGGCACTGAAGTACAGAGAAACTTCTGCCAAAAATCGCATTGGCAAAAGACTGTCTGACCAATGCTTAGAATTTGATGAATTAATGTACCGATTAAGGATGTTAAATTGCAGTTATCTGGGTTTGTATCGACAATTTGTATCAACTACACAATTAGTCAATAAGGACCACTCTGCAAAGCCATAGTGAGGGTAGTTCCAGGAGCCGGTTCTTGCCAGTTCCGGGAGCCACCTGCGCTGTGGCTCTGCATTTTAAATGTAGTAAGAGCCACTAGGCTCTTACTACATTTAAAAAGCAGAGGCGCAACATCCCAGACTGCTGAGTCCAGCAGTCTCTGTTTGTGGCGGCCCTGAGAACAGCAGGGAGTACAACAAATTAGTGAGCCAGATTGCTAATCGGAAATTTGAAACAAAACTTCGGCATTTCCCTCAGACAGCTCTGCTGCAAGGTGAGGGAGGGAGCGGGAGAGCACAGGTTGAGCTGCTGGCTGTGGGAGCAGACAAGACAGCACTGAATTTCACCTTTACTGAAAGTGATTGGCAGGTCTGGTTCTGCCCCCCCAGCTGCTAGCTGGATTAACGACTGCAATGGATCCGGACTCTGGAGAACTTCAAATTCCGCACGAACATTTATGTTTTGTATGGTGTCATATTTTAAAGGACACCACTGTCACGCTTTCTCTTTTTTTTAATGCACTTGACATCTACTCCATAAAAATATTCAGAGATAAATGCTTTTACCTTAGGATACCAGCAGGTGTGTTCTAAATCCTCCATCATTTTTCTGTATCACAGAATCCTTATGCTTATATCCTTAATATAAAGGCAGATTCACTCTCCATTACTTTTCTCATTTGTCTATTAGTTTTGCCGTGTTGAGTACCGTCTCATTGGCACTATAAATAGGCAGATCCTATAAATGGTATTAGAGATCTTACTGAGTGCCCTTCATTCACTTTTTGCATTTACCAATTCCATGAAGTCCCATGAGGACAAACTAACTCTCATGAAGTGCACTGGATATTTCCTTTGTAATTTTCTAAATGCTTTACTAAGTGGAACCAGATGAACTCTAGATCTTCAAATGGTTTCTGAATTCATTACTGACAATTTGTGGTGAGATTATTTTGTACAAAAACCAAACTGTTGTTTACACCTATATAGATAGAGAAGCTTTTTATTCACATTCAACAGGATTTTTCTCCGGTTTGAAATGTTTCTCATAGGGAGAGCTTACAGAGCTTTGACTGCTGTGATATAAAGATACTCAAAACCAATAGGGAAATGCTGCTTCTAAAACTACTGGCACAATATGGCTCTCTGTCATACCACACGGATTCTGATGCCTTTAAATAGAGTAGCCCAGCAGGACTGCCTTGAACATATTCCAGGATGAGATAGTAATGGCACTCTTGGACACATCATTCTAAGTGACAATTAATTGATCTAAAAGTCTACAGCAACTCCAGAGACATCTTTGCTGGCACTATTGTTCTTTAATGTATCATTTTGAGAGGGTTTGAAGGCTCCTGTAAGGACTGCTGAAGTACTAGCAGGAGAGAGGATTGGGGAGTTATGATTCCTCAGACTCCTATTTTATCTTGATGGGGTGTTTGACACAGGAACAGACATCTCAACATCTTGCAAAAGCTTTTCATTTTGATAGGACTGACAATGGGTATCATAAACTTTTCCAAATATGAAACGAGCAGGTAGAAAGATAGTCTTGCCCCTGCTAGGTTTCTCTGCATGGCCCTATTGCAGGAAATCAGAAATACAGGCCTCACGGGGGAGCTGAATGCTTTAAAGTGACTGCTGAGGCACGTCATATGCCTATGTCTAGACTATGCGCGGTTTCCAAAAGAAGATATGCAAATTCTGCTCTACTTTGCATATCTTCTTCAGTTTTTTCTCCCAGAAGAGGCTTTTCCGATATTTGGCCCATCTAAATGGGGCCAAATGTCAGAAAAAAACCCTCTTTCCAAAGCCCCCTTATTCCTCCAAAAAGGAGGTTTACACTAGCGTTTCAATCTTCAATTTCAAAGGCAGAATGTCGCACAACACTTCCGCCTTTGAAATGTAGCAACAGCCGGGCGGGCTCTTGCTACATTTCAAAGTGGAAGCACCCTTATCAACTAATCGAATAGTTAATGGACATTCTATCGACTATTTGATAAGTTGATTAACCTAATTTTAACATCCCTATATGGGTGCAGGAGGGGGCAGAGGATTTGGATATGTGGGGGAGGGGCTGGGGTGCCAGAGGCAGGCTTTGACTGGAAGGCGCTTACCAGCAGAAACCTGAGGCAGACTATGTGCTGCAGGCTGCTTGCTGCTCCATGTGGCTCTAGTCCAGGCATAAGAGGGACGGGGAGGGGGAAAAAGAGGGGAGATGAGGAGGGAGAGAGAAGGCTTCCTATACTGCCCCTGCTCCCAGCAAAAATTCTCAACTCCTATTGGCTGGAAACTGAGAGATTGGCCAATGGAAGCTTAGACATTTTGCTGAGGGGCGGGAACAGAATGAGAAGTCTCCCTTCCCAGCCATATAGAACAGAGAACAGCTGGCTTTTAAAAGTGTGAGGTATTCTCTGCCTAAGAGTTCTGGCATGGCGGGCCGGAACCGGCCTGTTAACAGCCTCTTGCCCACCCCTACCTTAGATGCATGCTAGGGAGTAGGGACATCACCTATATAAACAAATGGCACTGGAGAAAGGATGAAGTCAGTAATAAATTGAGTATCCTTTTTTGTGTTTTTCCCTGTGTGTTTAATGGATGAATATCAATTTATGTATTTATGGGTGTTTTATTGAATAACACTGAAAATCAGAAGCCGTGTCTTTCAATGGAGCTGGAAAATAAAGAAGAGGACCTACATGTCAGAGTAGAAGCAAAAATACTTTTATTAAATGTGCCACTTTCTATTGGTGTTCTGATAGTTTGTTAAACATTACATGACAGACACAGAGTCCTGAATAAGAAACAGCAAAAGAAGCATGGGCCTGCAGCAAGAATCCTACTACATGCAAAGAGTCTCTTTCTTACCCCTTTGAAGTGGCTCTAACAGTCCCTGCGCTTACCTGCATGCAGGGGCTATAACTGTGCCTAGCTAATGTGCAGGTGCAGGAGGGAAAGAGCTTTCTTGAATTCACTCCACTTGCATTCCTATGCAGCAGCTGGATACAATCTGACACCTAGCATATTTCCAGTGTTTACTAAAACCCACTTCTTCAAATGACCTTGAGACATTTAGGGGTAAATTAGAGTTAAACAACAGCACAGAACACTGAGAGCCAGGACTGGTGGCTATAAACAAACTTTATGGGACTGCAGGAAACTTGGCCACACCCATGATAAGTGGACATCCTGCTGACTAAAATAGATAATTACCTTCTGACTACTTAACTCCACTGCTTTGGCTAAATACAGTATTCTTCATTTTCTTTTTCTGCTATATATGGTAGGGTTGAATGGCTGTGTGTTTCGCTTAAGAAGTGGTTGCAATGATTCCTGTGTATATGTATAAACGTGTCTAGATTTAGATGAATATTTCAAAGGGTTTACGGTCCTTATGGATGAAAGCTGTTTTATATTATTTTGTATTTCTAAAACAACAAAAAAGATATTTGTTTTTATTAAACAAATTGATTGGAGGATGCATATGAGTGGAGGGTATACATGATTAGGTTCTGTTTTGGAATATTAATAACTCATAATTGCATTTCAGTGTTTTGTGCTGCATTCATTTGTATTAAATTGACATTTATATAATGTCTTAAATCTTTAACCTCTGAATAAACATCCGTTTATCATACACAATTACTAAATGAAGGAGAAACCAATTTGGCTAAAGTATGATTTAACTTATCCTTTGGCTCCAGACTTAAATAAAGGAAACTAGGGATGTAAAAGGTTAACTGATTAACCTGTAAGCCTCATCCTTAACGGAAGGGGCTGAAGCAGGCAGGGGGCGCTCCAGCCCCACAGGAGCCACCAGAGCTACCCCTGTCCGAGGCGGCCTGACATAGTAATTCCTCAAATAGTGAGTGATTTCAGTTATACACGTGTAAAATGTCTGCTTAAAAGCCAAAAGGATAACCAACCTATTAATAGTAGAAATTCCTGTCTATACTCAAAAATAATAGGGCCATATCAATGAGTGATTTAACAGCTGTGAAAACTGTATCCTTTAAAGTACAGCTACACTGCCCTGCAGTTTCTTCTATGGGAGTATGAATAACAATGCATGCTGAAGTGCTGCTCTGTAATTCCCCATGTGGATGCTGGGGGCACAAACAAGGAAAATTTGTGCCAGTAACATCCACATAGTGGGATTATATCACAGCACTTTGGTGCATAATGCTATTCACATATCCATAGTCTGAACTGCTGGGTTATTGTAGACAAGCTGTAAATTATAGGACATTCTAGAGAAAAAAGGTGGGAGAGGTACTGGACCTTCTGTTGGTGAGAGTCAAGCTTTCAGGCCTCACAGACCTCTTCTTCACCTACTTTTTATCTTTAATCCTGGAACCAACACAGCTATAACTACACTGCATACAACAATAGGATATTTTAATGATTTAATATAATAGCAAACATTTATGATATTTCACAGGTGCAACATTCACACACATAGTTAATGCCTTTTACGCCCGCTGGCGTGTAGGGCAGCAACGAAGGTTCTCCATTTTTGTTTGTCTTTGTCCATTTTCTCCAGTGTGTCCCAGTTGTAATTCATTCTCTTCATGTCTGCCTCAACAGTACGCCGCCATATTGTCTTGGGCCTCCCACATTTTCGTCGTCCTTCAGGCGTCCAGTGAAGTGCTATCTTTACAATGGCATCTGCCTCCCTTCTCATCACGTGCCCTATCCATTTCCAGCGTCTTCTCGTAATGATAGTGGTCATGTCCTCCTGGTGGTATTGCAGGAGCAGGTCAAGGTTGGAGATTATTTTCGGCCAAAAGATGCAAAGTATCTTACGAAGGCTGGTGGTGTGAAAGGATGAGAGCTTGGCACGGTCGCACTCTATCATATAGTAGTGCTGGGTAAGTCTGCATCATCTATCTTGATTGGTGCTGGTGAATCTATATTGAGAATCATAATCTCTGTTTTCTTCTGACTAACTCTTAGTCCAACCTGGCGTCCAAAGGTGCATAGGTGTTGTGTCTTTTCCTGCATGTGTTGATGGGTATGGGAAAGCAACGCAAGGTCGTCTGCAAAGTCAAGGTCTTCCAATGTGGAAAAAGGTGTCCATCTGATATCCCTTGATGCATCTGCCGTTATTCTCCGCATCACCCAGTCGATCACCATGTTGAAGAGTAGTGCAGACATGACGCATCCCTGTCTGACCCGTCTTGACTTTGAAAGACAGATCGCAGTATCCCACGCTACATGTGAAGTTGGTGTAAAAACTCTTAATGAGCTGGACCACTTGTAGAAGGATTCCATAGGCTCTCAGAATGCACCAAAGGCTTTTTCTGTGTATTCTGTCAAAAGCCTTCTCAAAATCAACAAAGTTTATGTACAACTGTCTCTGCCACTCTGTGCACTGCTCTATGATGTTTCTCAGGGTGAAAATCTGGTCTATACACCCTCTTCCCTTGTGAAATCTGGCTTGTTCTTTCCTCAGAAAGAACACATATACACATATACAATTCACACATATACAATTAGTTATATCCTTAATACAACATCCTATCTTAAGTTTCCACTCACTGAAAGCTTCGTTAGCCATTATGTAACCAGCACAAACAACTAATGGGAAGGTTTTCAAAAGCACAAAAAAGAGTTGGGGCCCAATTTACATCAGTGTTGATGAAAATTAGGTGAATTAACTGCACTTTGTGCCCTTGAAAATCCCCCATGTGAATTGTAAGAACAATGTCCCTTGGAAACACAGAGTTTTGACTAAAATAATAATACAAATAAAATGGAACCTATTGCCATAACAGAGAGGATCAAAGCAGTGATCCTAAGCTAGTGAAATAAGAAAAATCCCTGACCTCATAAATAACTTTGGTGGATGTCAAATATATTTTTAAAGTATTTCTATAATGCCAGTAAATATTACATCTTGTGGAAACATATTTTATTTATCTCTTGAGGTTAAGGATTTAGGAAAGACAAATCAAGTTTATTTCAGACTCCCTCAGGAAAAACAATCCCATCTGTCCTCACTCCTGCCCTGCTGCTTAACAGTGTTCATTATTAGCTCTTTCCATAACACGCCTCCATTTATCCCTTTCTGCACCAGAACATTTATCTCACAAATATTCTGGTCAAATGGCTTTACAATGCCACAACAAAACAAAAACATCCATTCCCTATAGAAATGAAATGTGTAACACAGTTAAGGGATCAAGATGAGATCTAACCTGTCTACATATTGACAGGGCTAAAGCCAATCACTTCACACAATCTCATATAGCATTACTCAGCCTAAATGGGAATGGGCAGGAAGAAGAACAAAAGAGCATGTGGTACATTTTAATAAATAATGTAAGGCTGTTATAAATGACAGTGTCTTCACAACAGCTCATCACTTGAAGACATCACAGTCCTCACTCTTTATTCCTGTGTAAAATCGTAAACTTTCAGAGCCATGCCATCTGTCTGTATAAACACTTAAAAAACCAGTTTTCCGTGACAGAAAGATGATCTTTATGTAAAATTTAACCTAATCAGAGCAGAGACTTTGCATTTTTAAAGAACACTATTTATTTCAATCCCTTCTTCTGAGAATGCCCAGATATATATAGCAAACCTCCTCCCCATATTCTTATAACCAGCATTTTAAAGCCAATTAAAAAAAATATTAATTGGATCAAGATAATTAGGGACTGATAAAAAATTAAATTTTATGTTTTTCATACCTGGAGTATGAATTTCCAAGCAAATTCAGCTGTATATTTTATACACTCTTTTCAGGGACCAACACTCTGATTTTACTAGCCCTTCTTAAACTGGTTTTACTAATGTGCTGTGAAATCTGAGCTGGAAGATGGCAAAAGTCAGAGTGTGTTGGGAAATACTTTCAATTTACACATTCTTCCAGCTCCATTGTACGTAAATCACAGCAAATTAGACTCCCCAACATATCAATGGTGTAAACATAGTCAAGTCTAGGAGTGTAGTTGAGCATATACAAGTTTAAGTTACCTCCTGAATGCTCCATTTGGTCCTAAAAAGTCATAAATTCCCTTTTTGTGGGGAAAAAGAAAGCACTCAATGTGCAGACGTCCACAAAAAAGGCTTAGCATGTAGCTATATAATATACCAGGAGAGTGGATGAAAAGCCATGCAGTAGCTGGCCTCAAAGTACAATTATACAGAGATGAAAGTCTGAGATTGATGTAGGAATGTTAGATATTGATTAACTGAATAATTCTGTAACCGCATCAAAACTTAGTGGTTACACAATTATTCGATAGTTCCCGAGGGCTGGGCTAGCAGCCAGTGTGATCCCAGTACCATTCCTAGGGCGCCCCCTGCCACCCTGCACTGCCGCCTCTGTATCAGAAGATTAACCGATGAGGCCAGGCTTATCGCTTAATCATGCAGTCGACCACAAGTTGACATCCCTAGATCGATGCCTTGGGAAGCAATATAACTTTATGCTCCTCCACACATGCACAGGTGTAACTGTAATATGGAATAGAACGTGCATAAATGCACAGTGAGGATTTTCAAGCAACTCATAATCTAAACTGAAGACAGCAAAACCCACCCTATTTACAAATAACTCTTGCATTCATGGAAATCCACTGACACACTAGTATAACACACAAGGCAATATAGGGCTGCCAGTATCTAGATGTTTCTGCCTATGACAGAAGTAATTTGCTAAGTCTTTCAGTAGCACATGGCATTTTTTCCCAAGAGTTTCCAACACAGTAAGCAGGATTTCACTCATACTTGTCCACTCTTTCATAGATGATAAACTAATTTATGCTGCATGGACATCTTCCAGATGGTAAACATGGTAGATCATCTTACAAAATAGGAATCTTTGGGCAGCACTAGGGATTTTGAAACCAAATTGCTATTGTATACATGTCTCTCCTTGTGCCATACAAGCCATGGAAGCGTTTGTGCCGTATGCACAGCTGGTGTCAGTATTGGGGGGATTCTGCAATTTTGCTATGGCTCCATATGCAACAATTGCAGAATCATCCCAGGACTATTGCGTATTGGTGAGACAATTATGTTATCTCATAATACTCATCTGGGTTGATACATTAGACTCACTGATTTCAGTTACTCCTAATCTGTTCTGCAAATACATTGCCTTCACAAAGCATCTTAAACAAAAAGTGAGACTGGAGTTTGTGAATGAAATTATCTCCCAGAATAGCATATGCACTAGCAGCATGGCTGCTTCAATATGGAGAGAAACTCCAGTGACCTCACCAAGTCAGCAACAACAGAGAGAGAGAAAGCAACACAAATTGTCAAAAGTGGAAAAACGTTTACAAAGTAAGCAAAAAAATGAAGCAAAGACTTTTTTGTAAAAAACTAAAAAATGTTCATTGGTAATGTAACAAAAATGTCTGGAGCGATAGGAAGCACTGACGCTAAGGAGATGAACTTAAGTGAACAAAAGTGCAGTACTGTAAGGGCATGTCTACACTTGCAGCCTAATTCGAAATAGGGCTGCAAATGTAGGCATTCGAAATTGCAAATCAAGCCCGGGATTTAAATATCCCGTGCTTGATTTGCATCTTCCCAGCCAGGCGCCATTTTTTTTTTTTTTTTTTTTTTGAAATTGACAAGCCCGGAATAACTGCCTGCATCTACACGCAGCAGTGAAATGGGCATTCGAAATAAAGCCCTATTTTGAAATACCTGTTATTCCTCCTGCAATGAGGTTTAACAGGTATTTCGAAATAGGGCTTTATTTTGAACGCCCGTTTCACTGCCGCGTGTAGACACGGGCAGTTATTCCAGGCTTGTCAATTTCAAAAAATGGCGCCCGGCCGGGAAGATGCAAATCAAGCGTGGGATATTTAAATCCCAGGCTTGATTTGCAATTTCGAATGCCTACCTTTGCAGCCCTATTTCGAGTTAGGCTGCAAGTGTAGACATACCCTAAGAAACTTTCTGTTTACAAATTGCCTGTTTAAAAAAAAGTTGCAGTTCAACAGATGGGCTTTTATATTTTTTCTCTTGTAATTTTTTCCCTTCAATTTTCTGACTGCTTGAGGAAAAAAGCACCGCAGGAGAAAAAAGGAGATCATAATATACATGACAAATACAAGTACCTCTGAAATTTAACCCACTCTATCTAGCAAAGACAGCTAAGATGGAAAGAAGATTGCAGGCTCTTTTCTGCAATCACAGTAATCACTATGGGACCAGACTGTAACTCAGAACAAGAATGTAAATGGCTATACTGTTGTCTAATTTTACTCATTTTGTTTCAGTTTATTTAAAATTAAACCACGGAAGTGGCAAAAGTCTTAACATTTTTACCAAAAGTAAAACACAGAAAACAGCTTGCCTCCAGCTGGAATTAAAAGTACCACCTACATATTGTAAAACACATCCCAATGCGAAGTCCTAGTGCCAACACCAAGCAGTATTAATAACCATGTCTCTCCAGTCAACCCAACACAAGGTTTTAGAAAAAACATCACAGGAGCAACTGTGGAAAGAAGTGCCTTGCGGTGGGGAGTCTGCACCCCAGATAACTGCTATACTACTCAGTGTCAGTGCAGGGACATTTGGACATCTACATGATACTACCATGGACATCATTTAAATACTCCCATCCCCACCCCACGCCCTACAGAAATAATGCTACAGCATTTCTTTTCTTAGTCCTTGAGAGAGGGATGTGCCATAATGCCTCACTTGGTCACAATAGCTCGCTTTCTCATCAATACAACAACAAAGTATATCAGATTTTGTGCTCATTCAAGACTACATAATAATAACCAGTATAACCTTGCTGGAATAAGATAAGATCTTGTCCTTGTTTGCTCTTGTTAACATGGCAGTCCCTGGAGCCACATGCCTTTCAATATATGATTGCCCGGTGCTTCAAGTTTACCTTTCATGAAGGACTCAAAACATTATTCTTTCAGGTTTCTGTGGTACAGGAGGAAATGGAGGATACTCAATGTACACTCAACCTTTGCAAAGATTAAAGGTCTGTATCAACAGGCCAGATGTCCAATATAAAATAAAAATATAACCTGCAGGCAGTAGCAAGTTAGCTTTCACAGATGGGAATACAATAACTAAGATCTCTGTTGTTTCCAGAAAAAAAAAAAACCTCTTCCCTTGTATCTTGGACCTGGAATTAGACTCATGATTTCATTTACCTGATTTGCATAACAAATGGAAACACATTTTTGCTAATCAAGCTTAGTTTTTAAAAAGTCTACTGAAACTAGGGACACTACGTATTCTTTTTCCTGATATGCTAGAAATAATTTGAATAAACTTGGGACCAACCACAGCATGCCACTTCAGTCTCCCCTTCTTTGGGCTAAAACAAGGAGAGAACTGCTTAGTACAGATCTGGAGAACAGACTTAACCGATTTTGTTCCAAAGCAACCCCGATGAAACCAATAGAGCTGTACAGAGAGCACATCCCCATAGGATTTGGACATTAGGACTTGAAATTCTCACCAAAAGGAGGAATTTTCCCCAAAGCCATGAGTCCTCTCCACTCCCTCTTGTCAAGCAGTATGAGGATTGCAATACAAGTGCACCAAGTAGACAGGACAAGGGTTGTAAAAATGTTTCAGCTCCACCAGATTTGTGTAGAACCCCCACAAAAACTAATTATATATATATATACATACATACATACATACATACACACACACACACAGAGGCAGTACTTAGCTCCTTTTCTTGGGTGATTCTTCCTAAAACAGAGCAAGAATAAAGAAAGATATGTCTTCACTGTAGAGTTAGCTCAGGTCTGATCTACACTACAGCAGGAGGTCAAATTAAGATACACAACTCCAGCTATGTTAATTACGACCAATTTAGCGGGTCTATACTCGATCCGCTAAATTGAACATCAGCAGAGCAACCTCTGGAGGCACTGATCTGCCAGTAAGTTTAGACGTGACCTCAGGGTATGGCTTGAGTGCCCCCTCCCACGCCAACTCCCACTGACACACAAAAGGCAAGTTAAGTGGTTCTTTAAATTTTTGCTAGCTGGCCCATCAGAGAGTGTAGGCTGAAGCTCAAATGCTGTTGACACTCACACTAGTAACGCAGCAAGGGCTCAGCTACTCTGCTCCATGCTCCTCTTATGCAACCACTGTATACTGCTTGAATGTTGTTCTGTGTCTTTCATCTAAGTAAGCTGACTTGAGTGCAGGTAACTCATGCTAATAGTGCGGTGGAGGCAAGTCTTCATTTGGAACAATTAGGAGAACAAAAAGCTCAGTTAACAGGTGCTGTAGCTCAGGGGTTGGGCAACCTGCGGCCCACAGGCCGGATACAGTTCATCAGGGTAAGCCGCTGGCGGGCCACCAGACAGGCTGTTTACCTTGTGTCCACAGGTATGGCTGCCTGCAGCTCCCATTAGCCATAGTTCACCATTCCTGCAGGTACGAGTCCCCAAGTCAGCCCTTCAGTGCTTCACGTCATGCACTGCCATGGGCCCCAGCAGTGATTTAAAGGGTCTGGGGCTCCAGTCACTATCGCGATAGCAGCAGCCAGGAGCCCTGGGCCCTTTTAAATCTCTGGTATGTACTTATGGTATGAATCTCTATGAGAGAATCCGTCATGAACACATATGCAACAAACCTGATCTCATATAATTGTATGCTGGACTCATAACCCAAAATTCCAGCACTCATGAAATCTTATCTATTATTTAAAAAGTACATTTACTAACTGGGCATATGTGAAACACTTCAGCAAACAAGAGGAAATAAAGGTAATATCAAAAATAAAAAAATAATAGTGCTTTCTAACCCAGTTTGAACAAGAAGTGTTTTAGTTTTGGGGGCTAAATAACACTAAAATAAGTGGATGGAGTTTTTTAGAAATGGACAGTCCTTAAACAGATGTAACTGAATATTAAAAAGAGAAAAGAATGTGTAACATGAATTACACAGATTGCTTACTTTATTAAAAACACTTTCAGAGAAGAAAGGAGCCAATAGACCTATCTGTATTGAAAGTTTTATACTCAGATTAAAGTTTCAGCAATGAAAATTATGTTTAGAAAATATAATCTCGTGACTTTGTTGTGAAAAAGACAAACCTCAAAGCTATAAAATTATGGAGTATAGACTATAAATATGAAAGAACAGCAAAAGAATAGAATGAGATAATGCAGATGATAAATATGGACACTTAAAATAGCTCAACAGTGCAAGTTCAGTTCTATTTAGTTTACAGAATGTATGTTTCTCTAGCTTAATATGATACATAATATTGTCCCAGATATCTGTATAAAATGCAAAACAGCCAGTCCCACATGAAATGGGACTTGTAGATGGTAAAAAATGTGGAAAACCACCTTTAAAGAAATAAAAAAAAAATTAGAACTAGAAATCATACAGGACTTAAAGAGATGCATATTGGGAATTGGCCAGTTCAAATGATGCAAGCCAGGAAGTTACTCCTATTCTTGCTCTTTATTTTTTAAAAATTGTAAATGCATGACTCTGGCAACAATTCCTACTGTAGATCACTGGTGGAAAAACTATTAATAAAATATCTTATACCTGAAGATTTAACACATTTTGTGAGAACAAAGACAAATTCACAAAAAACAGATAAAAGTAATAGTATATCTTAGACAGCAAAACAATACAATAGAAATTCTGAAATCATTGACATGTTTTGATGCAGACACAGTATCCGATATTTACAGTATAGACAAGAAGGAAATGCACAAAGCATAATAACCGAATTACATCCCCCTCCTCCCATAGTTTTTCTTTGTTTCTGTTCTCTTGAGACTCTTCTCCCTCCTCCCCACGTGAAATATATATATATTTATATAGTGTTTAAATAATTTTGAAAAAAAGGAAATGCTAATGATAAAACAACATACAATAGAACTTCGGAGATAGGAACACCAGAGTTATGAACTTAAACCCCAGCAAATACTATACTGCCTCAGGGCTTCAGTCCCAGGAGGTTGAGGCTGCAGCAGCAGCGTTGGGGAGGAGGTCATGGCTCCAGTCAGGGACAGGGACTGGAGCTTCTGCCTCACTGAAGTATCAGGCTCAGGGCTTTAGACCATGGGGGCAATGCTGACCTTAGAGCTGCAGCCCCACAGCTCCACTCTCAGTTTCAGTTTTGGCTCATGCTTCTGCTCCATACCCAACTTCAACCCCATGGCGGGGTGCCAGCACTCAGGTTTTTAGTTACAAGGCCAGTTTCAGCCTCAGTGTTCCTCCCAGATCTAAAGCCCTGAGCCCTGGTTCTCCTGTGGGGCAGAAACCCTGAGCCTCCCGCTCAGAGCCCTGGCGTCCCACAGGTCAGAAGCTCCAACTCCTCCCTCTCCCATTCAGCACCCTGAACCCCATTCACAGCTGCAACCTCAGTTCCCCATCTTCCTCCACCCCACCTCGAACCTCTTGTTCAGAGTTACAAATGTTTCAGAGTTATGGACAACCTCCATAGGAGTGTTGTGAGCAAGACACGAGAAATAATTCTTCCGCTCTACTCTGCACTGATCAGGCCTCGGCTGGAGTACTGTGTCCAGTTCTGGGCACCACATTTCAAGAAAGATGTGGAAAAACTGGAGAAGGTCCAGAGAAGAGCAACAAAAATGCTTAAAGGTGTAGAAAATATGATCTCTGAGGGAATTGGGTTTGTTTAATTTAGAAAAGAGAAGACCGAGAGGGGACATGATAGCCGTTTTCAAATACCTAAAAGGGTGTTTCAAGGAGGAGGGAGAAAAACTGTTCTCCTTGGCCTCTGATAGGGCAAGAAGCAATGGGCTTAAACTGCAGCAAGGGAGGTTGAGGCTGGACATTAGGAAAAGCTTCCTAACTGTCAGTATGGTTAAACACAGGAATAAATTGCCTAGGGAGGTGGTGGAATTTCCATCACTGGAGATATTTAAGAGCAGGTTGGATAGGCATCTGTCAGGGATGATCTATACCAGGGCTACCCCGGCCCCTCCGCCCACCTGGGAAGAGACGGCACAGCCAACCCAGGCCGCCCCAAGGATGGAGCTAGCTCCCACATTAGAAAGGCGGGATAAAGGACCTGCCGGAAATAGCCTGTTTTTTTGTGGCCCATGGTGCGGTCTGGGTTTATGCAGGGCTCAGCACATGGCCCACGGGTGGGATCCTTTGAACATGGCCTACACTGGGAACACGCTCCACAATGGTGAGGAGTCTCCCAGGCGGGGTGAGCACTGAAAGACGCAAGCGGACGGGCTTGCTGGAACAGATGGGTACAGGGTTTCGCCATTTCTAGCCCCCAGGGAGGAAGTGCCAGGAGTACCAGGGCACTGTGGGAAGTGCTTTATATTCATGCCCATCAGTGTGAAAGAAGCTATTTGCATATATATTTGCATGTATATGCAACCACACTTAAGTTGCGGCCCTCAGCATGTGCTGTGAGTATCCTTGTGGCCCCCAGGGCTTCCAAAGTTGAGTAGCCCTGATCTAGACAGTGCGTGGTCCAGCTGTGAAGGCAGGGGACTGGACTTGATGATCTCTGAAGGTCCCTTCCAGTTCTAGGATTCTATGATATGATTCCATTCTGAGGTGTCTGGAACTTTGAGGTTCTACTCTATGCTCAATATACAATATGTTGATTAATATTGTTAATTCTTTATAAAATTCTTTATAAAAATGTGTGTCAAGACAATGTAATTGTAATGTGTTATTATACATGACCCCAAATAGTAATAAAAATCTTTTTGAGGAATTAAAATGTACAGAGGGCTTTTACCATTCCTCCGATTTCTTGATGCTTGCCCAAATTTCCATCTTACTCTTTCACTGGTGAAGGAAAACTTATGCTAAATTATGTCAAGACTACTAAAGACATAACTTTGTGTTGCAGAGGTGACAGTTTGCAGTGGGTGGGAAAGAGTTCAGCAGCTACCCTCTTAAGCACTCCATACCAATCCTCAGAGCCAAGAGCCTCAGTAGGAGAGACTAGATATCAGAGAAACAGAAGAAGAGCAGGAAAACAATCAACTAAAAGAGACAAAACTCAATAAAACAACATTGCTTCCAATATCTTTAGCATTAAAAGATCCTTAGCAACATGTTTTATACTTGTGGTATATTTTCATAACCTTGTGAACGTGTTCTTGTTACATACTTTTTTCTTAGCTCTCTGTATAACTACAGTACATGCTTTGTGCTCATAATATCACAGTCCTATTAACCTTATTTGCTATATCAGCGTCTTGTCACAAAAGCTAGCCTGGCAAAGAGAAGAGAACTAAAAACAATTCATTTTTCTTTTCCCCCCCTGGGCATGTACAGACACACATTTATATTTTCAGCTAAGTTTCTGAGTTCACAACTGAAATACGCACACATTCCCCAGATACCAAACGAATCTCAGAGCTGTACACACCAAGGGCAACAGAGGTGAAATAAGTGAAGAGCTACTCCACTTTCTCACAAATGTGTAGAAAATATTGGCAGTAAAACCAAAGTGAAAACATATCTTCTGTGTTTACTGCTTCCCTCCTCCTCAAGCCTAGTTTTGAAAACCAAACCACTCTAGGAACGAAGTCTACTGCAGCAAAAGCCCTAACATAGGTCATTTTGACTACTGTAATAACTTGTTTTCTGGCTTCTCTGCAACTCATCGCCCCCAGTCCAATTTATGAGAAATGCAATTGTGAAGACTATAACAACTTTATATTTTCAAAGCTTTGTACAAACATCACAGAGGAGGAAATGGAGACAGGCAGAAGCCAGCAACTGAAGTTTTGCTGTAGTGTTATATCTGGTTGTTATCATTGTTAGTATTTATTGATTTAACACCATCCTCACCTGGCACTTCACAGGTAAAAGTACAGTCCCATCTTTCAGGAATGTCCACTCTAAGTTAAATAAAAAATGCCAACAGTGACAATATATCATGTATGGTATAAAACATTGAGAAGTGAGTGGCAGAAGAGAACAATTGATTGGAATAGAGTTCCAAGAAGCACACTGCTTTTTGGCCACAGAGAGACAACCAGTGTATGTATGTGTGTTGTTAAGCATATTTCTTGTTGATTAAATTGGAATAGTTTTAATTGTTTTTAAATAGAAATTATGTCATTGAAATATTTTATTAATAAGTCTTGTCTGAAAGATTTCAGGGAAGAAGTGCATTTCTATATGTATGTGGGGAGGGTGAATGCTCAACAGATGCAAAGAGTGCATCTGCATTTCATGGTGGGGATATAATTTCTAGCTTGAGGAGACCTATACGAGCTAGCTCTTGTCAAGTAAGCACTCTAAAACCAGGATGTAGTTATGGCAACATGAGTGGCTAGGCACCCTGAGTACATGTCTAGACTCTTGGATGAATAGATATGAAGGTTAGCCTCTCCTGCCACTTGCTCATTCTTGACATGCTAACTGAATCAGAGCTATTCTGGATATGTCTCCACAAACTGGAATTTATACTTCCAGCTCCAAGGACAGAGATACCTAAAATGAAAAAGGGATCTAGGCTGAAGGGACAGCAGGGAAGCAGGTAGGGTTGCCAGATGGCTGAAACAAAAATACCGAACACGCCCCCCCCCGCCAAAAAAAAAACCACTGGGAAAAAATTCTGTTGAAGGGGAAAAAAAGGGGGGGGGGAGAACAAAGTTGCTGAGAAAAAAAAGGGACTCCAAGGACTTATTAAGCCAAAAAAAAATTAAAATAAAACAGCATGTCCCCTTTAAGAGTGAGTGCAGGGATAGGAACAGGGGAGCAGTTGAGCACTAAGACCCAGGCGATGCTTTCCCTAGGTCTTTTGGCTGGCAGCCATTTTGTGCTGGCAGCCTTGGGGAACCAGGTAAGCATGGGGGCTGAGGTCGGGGGCTGGGGGTGGTGGGGAGAGACCAGGCTCTGAGTGTCTGTAATGTTGCCAGGTGCCCGGCATTTTCGCCTCCTGGCCGGGGAAAAATTCAGAAAATACCGGACATCTCAGGTGTCCAGTATTCTCTGAATTTTTTTACCGGACAGGAGGCAAAAATACCGGACTATCCGGGTGAATACCGGACACCTGGCAACCCTAGAAGCAGGTAGGAGGAGAGTTGCCTCCCTTGTGGTTGAAAACTACTTGGCAACCAAGCTACTAAGGGAAGAATGTGAGATATTCTGTGTTGGGGTGGGTAATACTTTTTAATGAGGGGCTACTCCAAGATTTTGGCAAGTGGTCCAGAGCCGCACTTCTATGGAAGGGGTTTAGGGTCTGGGACAGAGGTTAGGTGCAGAAGGGAGCTTGGGGTAGGGAATTGGGATGCAGGAGTGGGGCTGGAGAGGGAGTCTGGGTGAAGGAGGTGGTTGTGACCTGGGGCAGGGGCTTGCAATGCAGAGTCCAGGAGGGAATTCTGAGTGCAAGTGAGGATTCTGGCCTGGGGGAGGGACTTTATAAAGGGGGTGCAGGGTCTGGGAAGGAACTGTGACCTAGGAGAAGGGGGGAGAGGGGAATACTGAGTTTGGGTTGTGGCCTGGGTCAGGTAGTTGGGGGGAAAGACAGGGTGGGGTGCCAGAGTCAGGATCTGGCTGGGAGGCGCTTACCTAGGCAGCTCCCAATCAGCAGCCCTGCAGGAACCTGAGGCAGGCTCTCTGCTGAAGTCTCAGTCGGCTGGCTGCACCACTTGGGTCAGCTCCAGGCATGGGAAGGGGGGGAGGCTTTACAGGCTGACCCTGCCCCAGCAAAATTTCTCAGCTTCTATTGGCTAGAAACTGGCCAATGGGAGCTGAGAGATTTTGCTGGAGGTCAGGAACAGTGTGTGAAGCCTCCCTCCTCCCGCCCCAGCCTTCCAGAATGGAGAGCAGCCCGCTGTTTAAAGCATGAGCTGCTCTCTGCCTACGGATCCCAACAAGGCAGCCGCGGGCCAGATCTGGTGGCTTGATGGGCTGGATCTGACCTGTTGGCAGTCTTTCGACCACCCCTCTTTTATGTCTTACAGTGTCACAGCCAGTAGGTTGAAGACAGTCAGCTGTATGTCTTCTTTAAATTGATGCAAAATTCTATCATTTTATTCCTTTCCCAATATGTGATCAAGACAGTGACTTTGATAAAAGGAACTTAATTATACTTACCAATAAAGGAAAAAAAGCACTAAGGAATAATACAAAAATAATAAGTAATGATAACAGAAGTATGCCTATGGCCTCCACAGCAGCTATTGAGAACTGCCAAACAGCTTACAGTCTGAACCCTGTGGAGCCACAATTTTTCCTGTATACTCTGTATACCTTTTTTAGCTTATGATCCAGAGGCTGCAATCCACTAAGAGGCAGATCTCACAATAATCACCCAAGCCTTTGTCACCTACATACTTGACTAATGCAATATAACCTTAATATAGGACCACCCAACTGGTGCAAAAGGCAGAATTGGGTAGTCAACCGGAGTATGGAATGCTGGCTCACAAATCTCTGTATTGGCTTCTTACTCACTCTGGATGCTATTCATGGTGATAATGGTGAGCTTTAAAGCACAGTATGATTTGGGAGCTGGTTTGCCAAGAAGCTGCTTCAACTCCATTTTCTGGGATGGCAGGGAAGATTAGTTTTGACAATATTCCCAGTTCCTGGGACAAATTCTCCAGAACCAGAACCAGAGGGCCTCGACTTTTGTAATTCATGTCCCTGGAACTAATGAGGCAAATGAGGTAGGTTCAACATAAGGATCTTTTATGTTGTTTAATGGGGATTTTAATTATTATTTAGGTTTAGTTTGGTGTTCTTTTGTGTTTATTTTAGCTCTTGTTGATTTGTTTACTAAGACATCCTGAGGGCAACCAAGGCAGTAACTGTTGAATTACCGTTGTCTGTTGAGCGTAGGTTACAGAATTTATGGAGCTTTCATGTTTGGAATTAATGTGCCTATCTGCTAGCAACACCACATAAATTAATAAAAATGCATTAGATTATAAGTATACTAGCCAGACAAAACTAAGAACCCAATCCTGTGAACATTTACTAATAGGTATAGTTGATATTATCCTGAATACTACTGTTGAAGTCCAGGGAATAAGAAGTTCTTTGAGCTGTATTGTCCATATGCACATTCCACTAATGGCAGACATGCACCTCACATGCCAGAGATTAGAGTCTTTTGGCCAGGAGTAACCATACATGGAAAAGAGCAAAACATATCAGCCACCATTTGGTTCCTTCTCATCGCAGAATCCCAAAGATAAAAAGTCCACAGTGCAGGGGCGGGTCAGAGAATGACCATCTGGACAATACAACTTGGAGAAATCCAGTTACTGCATACAGTAACTTCTCTTTCTCCTTCAAGTGCTTGCCATTAATGGTGCCTGCCAAGCAGTGGCCCTATTAAAGACATAAGAGGTCAGAGTATGACTGAAACAATGACTGAAGAACTAATTTACCAAAACCAGCATCAGATCTGGAGATGTGGTGAGAGCATAGTGTCTCATGAAAGTATGGATTTATGCCCATGTGGCTGCTTTGAAAATGTCTACTATTGATACATTTTGAATTGATGCTGCTGATGCAGTTTAGGATATGGTGGAATGAGCTTTAAATTTGGTCAGTGGATTTACTTGGAACATTACGGCATTTTCTAATACAATCAGAAATCCAGTTTGATAGTCTCTTGTATGACATGGCAGAGCCTTACTACCTTTTCACAATGGAGACAAGCAGTCTTGGTGATGTTCGAAAACATTTTGTTCTATATAAGCCAGGTCTCTCCTAACAGTTAATGTAACATCATTTCCTTTCTCAGTGCATGAGATTTCAGGAAGACTATTAGTAGATGTATCTGCTTATTCAAGTGGAATTCTGCCCCTATTTCAGGGGAAAATTTGGGGACTGCTTTCATGGATACCTTCTCTGGACTGAATACTGGGTATGGTGCATCAGTCATCAGTGCCTAGATCTCACACAAGCTGACAGAAGTTATAGTAATCAAAAATGCCATTTTCATTGATACATGTAATATGGAACAAGTGGCCACAGGCATGAATGGTGGCCCCATGAGGGCGGAGAGTAAAGTTTAAACCTAACAGGGAAACAGATTTCTTAATTGTGGGAACACTTTGATGAGACCTTTCAGGAACTAATTACCATCATATGAGAATGCACCAGCAGCTGAGATCATGGCCTGGTGAACCTTAACCAAACTTAGCTATTCTGTGTCAGTTCAAGTACGTAGTCTAGTAACTGAGGAATCAAGAAAGTAATGTAGGATCACTGATTTCCAGTGGTATCAGTGAGAAAATCTCATCCACTCTGCCCAGTAAGGTTTGTCTTTGAGATTCTTTCTTGTTACTTATTAGGATTTCCTTAACTGGGGTAGAGGGTGCAGCTCTATTCTATTAACAACATCCACCCATATGGCATGTTGCGAGATGCAGGATGTAGAATCAGCTTCTTGTTCTGTGAAAGCAGGTCTGGGAATAGAGGCAGGGTTTTGGGTTGGGCAACTGACAGGTTCAGGAAGTCTGGGAATCAAAACTGTCTGGGCCACCTTGGAGCTGTGAGAATTAGTTTGGTGAAGTCCTGCTTAAGTTTGCAGAGCACCGTGAGAATAAAAAGAGCCAGAAAGCCTCCTCCTCACCACAGTATCAGAAACGCATGTACTATGGACTCCTTCTGAGCAGAATTTTTGGCACTTTCTGTTGTGTTGTGTGTATTAATGTGAAAGGTTAACCAGTTAACTTTGTGATGCTTATCGGTTCCAGTTAACAGATGGGGGCTTGAGCAGCCAAAGCGGCGTTCAAAGGGGCAGCGCTGCACAGCTGATCCCTGGCTTTGCTATGCGGCAGCTGCCCTTTTGAAACACCGCCTCGGTGTTTCAAAGGGGCAGCACCATGGAGCCCATGGTCAGCTGAGGACTCCCCAGCTGATCCGGGTTCCATGCAGCTTTTCAGCAGTGAAATGCCGCACAGAACCTGGGGTCAGCTGGGGACTCCCAGCTGACCCCAGGCTCCACAATGCTTCGGCGTTTTAAAAGGGCAGCGCTACACATGGCTCAGCTGTGCGGCGGCTGCCTCTTTGGAACACTGCCTTAGGTTTTAAAGCAACAGCGCCACACAGCTGATCCCCGGCTCAGCTATGTAGTGCTGCTGCTTTGAAGTACCCTTTCTTCCCCCTCCCCATTTGCTGCCTCTATTTGACAGAGGCAGCAAGGGGGGGGGGAATCGACTAGTCGACTATCTGATAAGCATTTGCTTATCGGATAGTCATCTAGTCCTTAACATCCTTACTGTAGACATAGCCTAAGTTCTGAAGAAGACTTGCACAAACAAATCCTCTGATTTTGCCCTCTCCAGCTTACATCTAAAGCTTACTCCACCCGCAGGGAACACTATAAAGCTAATTTTAAGTCAGACAACCATTATGCATCATTTGGCCAGTGTGTTTACACACCTGTGCTTTTTTCCCCTCCATCTATTGTGCACATGTACAGCTGCATGAAAAAGCTAGCACCTTATGATCAATTAACTGTTTTTTTACGCCTTCCTAACACAACAGCCTTAAAGATTAAAACATTGTAAAGGTTTGTGATAGAAAAATGTGGTGAAAAATCTGACTTCTCCCCGCCCCTCCGCCCCCATCTGTCCAATACTTACATTTATAGATGAGTTTCAGAGTAGCTAAATGCCTCCTGTTGATACCATCATATTTTTAACTTCAGCAAAACCATGCCATCTTTTTTTAAACTCCCTCCAGTATTATCTATCACAACATTATAAAATAAAGCTCAAACAAGACTCTCCTCTTAGCAAACCCTGATATTATCAAGATACATATTTTTAAAAATAAAATGTCAATTTATTATTTCATACTTTTTCTATTGAGGGAGTACAATATCCACTTATCTCTCCAAACTAAATGTTTTTTATTTCGGTTATGAACTTAACACTTTATAGGAAGCTCCTATTCTTAAAAAGAAAACTCAATCACAACATTTATCCATGTGTTAGATTCTGAAGTATTAGTATATACAGTTTTCTAAATGTTTAATTGTCTTACAAAAAGCAATGATATTTAATACAGTTTTGTTTTCTAAAAGTTAAGACAGCATTTATCACGTCTTCAGTATTTGGTGCAATGTTTCTTTCCCTTCTCTATTGAAGACCGAGTTAAAGTTATGGCTTTTTTCAAAACAATTTATCTGAAACCGAAAAAAGAAAATGGCTTTGGCCTTCCATAAATATGTTTCTATTATGAAAAATACTCTGAAAGAGCCTGAGACTTTATCTTACATGCAAGTGAATACAATGTAACACTCCTAACTAAGTAAAAGTGGAAGCCCACTTGTGGTTATTTGCATCATCCATTAGATCACAAGAATCCAAGGAGAAATGCCACACAAAACAGAAACATTAATCTTTTGTAAAATATTCCCTTTCATGTCACACTATGCTCACTAAATAATTAATTAAAATACATCAGCAGCTGTAAAAAGAAAGGAGGGAAAATCAATGAAAGCTTACAAATGAGGTTAACAAAGAAAAATACAAGAAGGATTACTGTTCAAAAATGCACAGGTCAAATGCTGAAGAAAGCACTGCCAGCAGCAATTGCCTGCAGACATTACATATATGATTAGTGACTCAATGCTATAAAAACACTATGTTTGATGAAACCATGTGTCCTGAGGATCTTGACACTTGGTAATAATTACAGCTCAAGTAATTTCCCTGTTCCAGATGGCTCTGTAGCATAAAGCTATAACACCTTTGTCCAATTTTTCAGAGTGCTGCACCACATAGGTCAGTCCTTCTGACATGGAAAGGAGTTTATGTTAATTATTCCCTATTGCTAGCAATCCAGAAAATTGCAAGTGCTTTTTGGCTTTTATTTGTACATAAAAATGTCAATTAAAACGCCTTGCTGAAAACAAGCACCTTTACCGCAGACAATGATTTGAATTATAGCTCTGTGGTCTTCACAGTAGTATGCTTTTATGGGAACACAAAATGAGGTTTTCACAAACTAGTACTCATACAGTATGAATGTATTTATTCTGCAAGTGATTACCATGGAAGAGTCACTCTCCTTTATTCCTTTCCAGGTTATAGTACCAACAGTCAATATGTGGTTTTGAGATTTCACATTGTCACATTGCCTGTTACGTGGAAGAGATTTGTTCGCTGGAAGGGAGCTGTTTGGGTCGCAACCCATCCAAAGATGCAAAGTGGCTCTGACAAGGGAGTTCACAATGGTTAATCTTCTGGAACACATTAGCTACACCAAACTCACAGTTACTCAGACTAAACAACCCTGAAAATCTCTTGATTTTATTCAGTAACAGGAAATGATTCAGATACACTTCTTAAAAGGGAGCCAACAAAGATTCGTAAATTTCACACTTATTTTACCTTTATTCACTATAAAACCACCAAAAATAAAAATTCTGCTGCCTTGAAGTGATGGTGCTGCCTTTCCTCTTTTTAATGCCTTTGCCAAAAGTTAACAAACCAATGGGAAAGGTGTGGGGGGATATATTGCAAGTACTTGACTGATTATATTCTTATTTTTCGGTCAATGGCCATCACACAATTTTGTAAACACACAGACCCAAATAAAAAATTACTGACTGCACAATGTGTTGCCCCATGTAAAAGTGAGAAACAGACCAGAAACTCTGTGAGAATCTTGCCTGAAAATACACTGCAATAAGTAGTAAAAGGTGGCCCAGTATGGAGGTAGAGAACAGATAGAAATCTTTTACTATGCAATTGCCATTTGGTAAGGGGCATTCATTATGAAGATCAGTGTTACATGCACAACATTAAACCAACACGTAAATGGAAGAGACTATAACATATGAAAATCTTTTCTGACTTTACTTATACCATTACTTATTCTAATTGCTTTTTTATTAAGTGCATTTGTGATTCAAAAAGTAACACCCTGATAGTTTCTATTGATTTCCAGCAATTCATTTCATATCGCATCAGACATCCATGAGAGTTTTGTCAAGAATTAATGACATTATGTAGACCAAAGAATTTATATCTTTACAAAGTCTGTACCTTTGCTGATATTATTATGTATTGCTCATTATTTTCCATTCCTGATTTTGAAAATTCCAATATTGGCCAATAGCCTTATTCTGGGGGAAGTTGCATTAAAATAAATGTAAGTGAGGCTGACGGAATTGGGCACCATAGAATGTATTATTCAATGCGTTTGTAATTATTTTAAAGGCGACTGCAAATGGCAGTCTGTTTCAGCAGTGCCCTTTTCTTCCAAGAAGAACAGCTTCTTCTGCTTATATTCCTCAATCTGCCCTCACCTGAAAAAGTTGTGTTCCTGCTTCTAATACAACTGTGTTGTAAACTCTATGTACACATACATATAAAATAATATTCTGAAGCAGCACTTTTTCTGTTTGCATATTTGCTTCCCCGTGGAATTAATGTGATTTACTAACTGCATACTTCATAGAATAGGCCAGAACCACAGAGCTTACAGGGCCCCTCAAATATCAAACAGAAAAGTGAACTTGCTTTTGAGTCTACAATATTTAAATTATAATATAAACCATTATCACCCCCAAAGCTAATCAACAGACTAACACTTACAGAACATCTGACTTTAAGATGTAACTCTAGTTGTAGGTTAGAATATATTGTATTGAAAAAAATAAAGTATCAATGAGACAGCTATGAATAATTTTTCAATAAACTGCAATGAAATAGCTTTGTGTGATGATACACCTAGTTTTCATACAATCTTGTTTGCATTAAAGAATAAGCTTTATGCCTTGCAACAAGAATTGATTTCTCATGGGAATCTTGTAGTAAGTGCACAGTACTTAATTAAACAAAGCATTTTTGACACTTGTTGCTATGCTCATCTTCATCTCTATTTCCTATCAGACAACAAATAGCAACACTGAAATTACATTTTAGTTCTATTTCCTTGCATTTTCTTTTGTCTACCTATTATGTCTTAGTAAAGACTTCTGCCACGTTCTTAAACTATTCCCAACATAGGTAAGCCACTATATCAAAAGTTATTTATTTCTAGCTAGACACAATCAGAGATATGTTAGAATGAAGTTCAGTAGCCACTCAAGGGTATCTTCTATTACCTCAATTCAGCAGTTTGTTTCTATTCATCAAAACATCCGTGAGGACCATGGATGTTGCTTGACCAGAGAGTCCTGGGGGAGGGCCAGAGGCAAGAGCTGTGCAGGGGCCAGAAACCTGCCAGGATGGCTGCGGGGGGCACAGAGGCCAGGAATCTGGCTCAGCCAGCAGCAGGACAGCCGGAATGCATGCAGGCTAGGTCTGCCATGGTGGGGCCAGGAGCCCTAGTGGCGGGAACAGGACTGCTGCACGGGACTGGTGGGACCAGGAACCCCGACAGCAGGGCCAGAGCTGCTGTGGAGGGCTGGCAGGACTGGGAGCACAGGCTGGCTGGGCCAATACTGCTGCAGCAGGGCTGGCAGGGGCTAGAGGACCGGCAGCAGGACAGTGGTCTTCCACGGTGAAGCTGGAAGCTCCAGACGCAGGACCGTGGGCTGCCATGGTAGGGCCTGTGGCAAGTGGAGAGCACCGTGAAGCCAGGCCAAGAATGGAACCAGGCTGGGAGGGCCAGTGGCAGGGGGGGCAGAAATAACCTCCCCAGTCTCTCAAAATCCCTCGAGGGTGCCAGACCAGAGAGGTCCAACCTGTACCTGCTTAACTTTGGACAGGTGGTCACTCATAGTTAAACACGCACCCAAATGCTTTTCCAACTAGAGATCAACTTAAGCACACACTTAAATGCTTTGCTGAATGGGGAGCTTAATGATTACTTTGTGTGGAAGGAAGATCTGAAATACACCCACGTGCCGGCCTTGTGCAGAACACACATACCTGTCAAATTGTTTTAGGTATTTTGGAGTATTATATTCAGTGCTCTCTCAAAAATTAAATGTCACTATTTTCCCTTCTCCAAACTTGTGTATTCTGTCAGTGCCAGTTACCAGTTAACATTAAGAAATCAAGTACAGTAACTATTTGTGATGGGGTGTCCTAGGCCTAATGCCTCCTGGCGGCCTTGCTGCAACCTGCCCCAGGGAGAAGAGCAGAAAAGAGGCCCTCCAAGTAGACTAGAGTGGCTGCTTCTCTGACAGCCAATCAGGGCCCAGCAAGTGGATATAAAAGAAGCTGCTGGGCATTTGACCCAGGCAGATCTAGGGGCTGATTGGGGAATAACAGCACTTCGGAAACCTCCGAATGGGAGCTGGACTTCAGACCTGGGCAGAACCGAGATCCAGCGGCTGAAGAGTAACTGTTAAACAGCAACACCTTGCAGAACCCTAGACAGGATCCAGGGGGAACTTGACTGCAAAGTCCCGAGAGAAAGGGCTGAACAGAGCAGCTTCCCGAGGAAGTGGACATGGGATCGTGACAGCAACAGACTCTATTAATACATAGCAGGCAACTGCTACTTACAGGGTCCCTGGGCCAGGACCCAGAGGAGTAGGCAGACCTGTGTCGTTCCCACCCCCCCCCGCCCAACCTCTAACAGCCACAATAGGGGGTAAGAAGAACCCTGGTCCCAAGCTCCTGACGAGACAGTATTCTGGGACACTTCCACCATCTGAGAACAGCCAGGCAGAGGAAATGCAGACTCGCCCTCAGCCACAAAGAGGCACTCACTAGAGGGTGAGTCCCTTCATAGTATTCTAGAGAGCAAAAGAGTTATTTTTTAAGAAAATAGAAATCTGCAATTCCTCCCTCATACATTGACTGAGCTTTCTACTACTACATTAAGGAAAGCAAATTACTATCTAGTAGAAGCACATGGAAAAACACAAGAATATCTAGTCACACCCAAAACTTTTGCAGTTTGGTATACTCTTAAGACTATGATCTGTCTTATTTATTCATTACATTTACAGATTCAGAGTTCCCCCCCAGGTTTTGTAAATAATGTATACAGACTTTATTATTTAAATTCAATTTCCACATTGCATGTGTATTTATGTATGTTTTGTTTATAATGTGCTTATATTTTATATAAAACATAATAAAATTAAAAAATCTGAAATAGTCTCTAAGTGCATTGTATTAACTTACTTTTAAAACAAATAAACAGAGAAGTTTTAAAACAGTCCAGCAGTTCATCTCTATGGGTATGTCTACACTAGCCCCCTAGTTCGAACTAGGGAGGCTAATGTAGGCATTCGAAGTGCAAATGAAGCCCGGGATTTAAATATCCCGGGCTTTATTTGCATCTTCCCATCCGGGCGCCATTTTTAAATCCCCCTAGTCCGAACTAACTGCCCCCGGCTACACGCGGCAGTCAAACGTTAACTCGAACTAAGTCCTTCGTTCGAGTTAACTGTTACACCTCATTTGCCACTTTGAATGCCTACATTAGCCTCCCTAGTTTGAACTAGGGGGCTAGTGTAGACATACCCTATCACTTTTGAGCTCCTTCCTGATCTTTTTTCTCCCGCATATCGAGAAAATACATACAGTACTACAGGTTGAACCTCCCTGAGCCGGCACCCTCGGGACTTGACTGGTCCTGGACTAGGGAATTTCCCTGATTAGGAGGGGTCAATGCACTGGGGGCTCTGCTTTTCCTCCTAGCCACCCTGCTGCTGCCTGGGGCTCTGCTCTCCCCACAGGGGGCTCCACTTTTCCCCATGCAGCTCTGCAGCCACCCGAGGCTCTACTTTTGCCCTGCAGCTCTGCTGCCAACTGGGGCTCCACGTTCTGCCGGGCAGCTCCACTGCCATTAGGGGCTCTCCCCAGCAGCCCCACTGCCACCCGGAGCTCCGCCTGGCTGCTCTACTACCACCAAGGGCTCTATTCTCTCAGACCTGTAGTCTGGTAATGTCTCACAAGGTCACCCCATCAATGCCAGACCAGGGAAGACTGGATTACGGAGTTTCAACCTGTATAAGAACTGTATATACTGAATACATAAAACTACAGTATTGTATCTGAGTCCATAAACTGTTTTACTGGCTCTTATTTCTGTTTCCAGGGTAAGCTCAGCTTTCAGACTTCATGACCTCTTTCTTCACATTAGTCATCCATGCAACACCAATAGCAAAGTGACTGCTTTCTGTGATGGTCTATGATAAGCTCTGGCAAGTTAAATAAAGGGCTCCTTGCTATTAATCTACTGTATATGGTCTCTTAGTTGGTTGAACCAGTTTGTCAAAGCACAACAACAGTTATAAATATTCCAGTTACAAGTCACAGTAGCCACAAAGCTGAGACAAGCTATACATTTTCAGGACAGGTGACAATTTCAAATATCTAAAGGAAAAAGGGAAAGTCTTAAAACTAAAAATATAATAATGATAGCTGCTTTCCACTTATTTCCCATGGTCACTGATACTTCAGTATGAAGTTTAACCAAACCATATTAGAAAACTAGTCAGTACATCTTAAAAAGATTAACAAAGAAAGCTACATTTCAAAATGACAACACAAGAGCTAAAAATCTGAAAAGTCTTGGATCATTTCCTTTTAAAGAAAAATAAGACATCTTCAAATTGTGTAAACCAGTATAATTCCACTGTCACTGATTTACACCAGTTGAGGACCTACCTGGTCCTAGATCTTTTAATGTTAATATCTGTGTGCCCAATTCTCATACGCTCATCTGGTTCTTCCTGTACAATAAAGGGAGGAGTTTAGCTACCTTTGTGACACTTGCCCCATCCTCATTTCTGGGTCCCCATGGAAAGATATTAAATACATGTGTGAAAAGGGGATTGGAAAGGGTGAGTCTGAGGCAGAAGGGAAATGGGGAGGTCGAGGGAAGAGGATTTTGATCATCCCTTTTGCGCAAAAACTTGCCGCCTGTCTACATTGGCCGCGAGAATTTGCGCAAGAACACTGACGTTGTAATGTACAAAATCAGTGCTTCTTGCGCAAATACTTCGATGCTCCCGCTCAGGCATAAGCCCTCTTGCGCAAGAATACTTGCGCAAGAGGGCCAGTGTAGACAGGAACATTAATTTCTTGCGCAAGAAAGCCCGATGGCTAAAATGGCCATCGGAGCTTTCTTGCGCAAGAGAGCGTCTATACTGGGCACGGATGCTTTTGCGCAAAAGCAAATCTTTTGCGCAGAGGCACATGCCAATATAGACGTTCTCTTGCACAAATACTTTTAACGGAAAAACTTTTCCGTTAAAAGTATTTGCACGAAATCATGCCAGTCTAGACGCAGCCACTGAGTATGTTCCACCACCTCACAGCTCCTAGTGATGACTAGACTGCGCAGGTGCCATTCCCACAGAGAAACAGAACATGCTTCACCCCAGGGCTAACAGGGTCAGAAGGACTTTGCCTATAATTATTTCCTTCGGGCCAGCCACTAGAACTAAAAGGAGGGAGTCTGTCAGGGACCATTTCGTTTTTCAAAATCCCCAACTGTATAATCCTTTTACAAGAATGTTAGTTAAGAAGAATATTCAGAAACTCAGGAAGTGCAGATATAAAGTTGCACTTCTCAAATAAAGCACTTGACTGCCTGAACTGTGCCACCAGTGCAACACCTGGAGAAAGTTGGAAACTCATATTACATTAACCATCTATTACAAAGAGCTTCAATTTATCAATGACTAGGCAAATTAGAATACCTTAATCTTAACCATATTACGGTTCTACTGTTTTCTACCCTTCTTTACAGTCATAAATAAAATATTCTACAAATTTCTTTTTAGATAAATAGCTAGCTGGATATAATCATTGCCCAGCCCTGATTAACAGTTCAGTACTATGATGGAGGATTGAAACTATGATGGAAGATTGAAAGAATTGGATTTGTTTAGTCTGAAAAAGAGAAGACAAAAAGGGGACACAATAACAGTTTTCAAGTACTTAAATTTAAAATATTGTTACAAGGGGAGGATGAAAAATTATTCTCCTTAATCTCTGATGACAGAACAAGAAGCAATGGGCTTAAACTTCAGTAAGGAAGGGTAGGTTGGACATGAGGAAAAACTTCCTGCCAAGGCAGTTATGTGCTGGAATAAAGTTACCAAAGAAGTTTATAGGATATCCATCATTGGAGATTTTTAAGAGCAGGTTAGACAAACAGTTGTCAAGGATGGTGTAGATGGTGCGTGGTCCTGCCATGAGTGCAGGAGACTGGACTTGATGACCTCTCAAGGTCCCTTCCAATCCTATGATTCTATACTGCCATGTGGTAGGATCACACAGAGCCACTAGTGACTTGGCATCCTATAGTTCTATAACATTATGTGGAAGCCAATGCATCCAGTAGCAATGAGTGTCACCATATACAAACTTCATGTGCCCTGATCACAAAATTAGAGAATTTACATGACAAAGAAGAGTTTGGCCATAAAACAAAACATTTAGGGTACGTCTATACTGCAACGCTATTTCGGGATACTGGAGTATCCCAAAATAGCTATCCCACGCCTTCACCACACGCCCGTTATTTCGGACTCACTATTCCAACAGTCCCGTAAACCTCATTCTATGAGGAGTAAGGGACGTTTTGGAATAGCACTTTATTTTGAAATTTTGTGCTGTGTAGACAGTGCCAAATGATGAAATAAGCTATTTTGAAATAGCTCAAATTGCGTATCTTATTTCGAGTTACAGTACTGTGTAGACGCACACTTAGTATCAGAGACGGGTATGTATGACAGATGCTGTAAAACCACTATTCAGAAAAAGTTGATTTGTGATCATCTATGTGCAAAGAAGGGAAGTTTGAATATGTCAAAGGTGCAACCTTAACTCTTTTTTAAATTCAAAATGTCAGGACCCCAGGAAATAAATTCTGAAGGTTCCTCAAAGGTAACAAGCACTCAAACCAATGATATATACCTGATTATTTACTTCAATTTAACATGAGGGAGGGGGCGGTGGAATCGGCTTTTTAAGAGGAATCCCAGAAAGATGTTTGACAAAAAATGTGGGTTTTTTTAATTGGCTCATTTTAAAGTCAGACTACTGAACAGGTTCACTTCAAACCATCAGAAAAATTCTATCTGTATTCCAAAAGTAAGGAGAGAAATTTTGGCTGTCATCATGATTTGTTTCCATGTTTAACAAAGTAATTTAAATACCACTTTAATTGAAAATCAGAACAGAATCTTAAAAAGGGAATTGTTACTAAGTGCCCTTGCAATACTCAAAAAATATTTGTCATAGTTAGTGTGTATCATGCAAGAGTTAAATATATAACTGTCATAATTTAAAGTAATGACTACTGTTCAGAAAAAGCAAATTAATTATTTAGATACATTATAGCATTTACAGGGCAACTGGAACCTAAGCTAGTTCACTGAATTCCTGATAAGGCACTGAAGTTCGAACTACATTCTATACCGTAAAATGCAAACTCTTTATTAAATAAAGACATTTAAAGGTGATGTTAATCCCTATGGCCTTAAATAAGAATAAAGTGCAAAGTCAATAATAAAAGGCAAAAATCCAATTTTCATGCAGTCAACTTTCAAATACTCTGCTGTTTCTATTAAATTAGCTTTTATTCACCATATGGTAATACCACTGAGGGCATATCAGGCTTCCTTGTAATACAATTACTATACAGCATTAAAACTGGTTCTTGAGACAGAATTATGGAATATATTATTTGGCTCCTTTTACATATCAAAAAACACAGAAAAGAGAGAACAAAATGTATAAAAACGAATAAGCAAATGAGAAGTAAACTCAAACAAAAAAATATGATTACAAGAGCAAAATAGGGTCTATGTCTCCGTTTCCATATATAAAATGGGGATAATTATATTCAGTGTTCTTTGTAAGGTGCTTTATGGATTATTTAAAATTGTCAGTTAATGAATGAAAAGTAAAAATTTTTACTGTTATTCAAAAAAAAAACCATTCTAGTTGGGAAATATAAATCTGTGAATAATCAGAATATACCATTTTAAGTGTCAAACAAATTTTCCAACCTGCCCTTTCATAACCCTTCTCTCAAAACAAAAGAATACTCAGTGAATACTCAACAACTCAAAGAACATAGATCAATTTTATCTTTATAAACCCTTTTTGAAATATCTCAGAGGGGGTAACCGTGTTAGTCTAACTTCAATAATGAGTAGTCCTGTGACACTTTAGGCTATGTCTACACTAAAAGGTTATTTCAAAATAAGTTATTTTGAAATAATAACTCCTGAAATAACTATTACAAAATAGTGTGTCCATACTATACAATATTAGTTTAAGGCAGGCTCCTTTAATGTGCACACGTTACCTCGACTTAGAGCCCCAGGAAGCACTGTGGATTAGTTACTCTGAATGACCCTGTGGAGTAGTTATTTCAAAATAACAGCAGCTGAGTGTCCACACTAACCCTATTTTAAAATAGCAATTTTGAAATAGGCATTATTCCTTGTAAATTCAGGGGTTACTATTTCAAAATAACAAGTGCTGTATGGACACTCACCTTGTTATTTCGAAATAATGGGAGTTATTTCGAATTAACTCTGTAGTGTAGACATGCCCTTAGAGACCAACTAAAATATACAGAATCGTGAGCTTTTGTGGGCAAAACCCACTTCATCAGATGAATTGGAATGGAAATAACAGAAACCAAGAGATACACATAACAGCAGAAGTATTTTTCAATTATAGGACCTGTGTTAATGAAACTAATTAAGTGAACTGGATGTGTCCCATACATAGCTTTTGATGTGGAAATGCAGATGTTAATGACAGGAGAAACTGGTAATTGGTTAGTGAAATTCCTTTGTAGAAGAAAGGCTACTTTTAAATCCATAATTGAGTAATCAGACAGGTTAAAATATTCCCCTATAGGTTTATGTGTGTTAGCATTTCTGATGTCTGATTTGTGTCCATTTATTCTTTGTCATAGAGACTGCTCCTGATGTTGTGGCTTATGAGGCTCATACAACTGCATATCCTCTAATGTGATATATACCATCAAGTGGCAGCAATGTCCCTCTGCCATGTATACTAGCCCAACTGGACAGTCTCTATGACTCTTTTCTCCCTTTTCTTTCCATTTAGCTCACCCCCTCCTGCCCAATAATAAAATAATAATGGAACTAACATGATATTTGCTGCCATGCCATTGTTCATTCTACTTTTATGTTAGATACCTTCTCCCACCCTGTGTTTGTCTTGTCTATTTAGATGATAAGCTCTTTGAGGACAGGGACTATACAATGCCAAGCACAACAGGGTCCTATTCTTGGTTGCCTTAGGCATCATCATAATAAACATGATTAATGATAATACTAGACCTTTATTTTGTTGAAATAGGAAAAATCTCACAAATAAGAAAAACTAAAAAAGAACATAAACTTTGAGCACAATTTGACTTTTACATGGTGATTTGAAGAAAAATGAATTGATAACAAGCATAGTAAGAATTCAGAAACCAGTCCTTTGATGTGTGTTTTTTTCCTGCACTGCACTTTATCACTTTGCTTTGTATTTCTTTTGCAAGAAATCTAACATACTCTGGGACCTGCCCCTTGGCAATGTTATAGCTGATTCTTAGAATATCAGTTTTACATCAGTAGTATTTCTCTAGAAAGGATTTTACAACTCTTTAGACATAACAGAAAATATGTGGGCCAAGGTAAACCCTCCAAATTTTAATCTGATGACAAATGTGCCATGGCAGGAACACAATCACTTACTTTCAGATTAAAAACAAGAAAGAGTTTCCTGATATTGACAAAATATTCCTCTAGTCAAGAGGAAAGTTCCCCCAGCTGGGAAAAAGTGGATCTGTAATTCAAATCTCACCTTTTCTAATACTGTTAAGATTCCCATGCAATTCAGTGCTTTTTGTTCTGAGACTGGAAAGCAGCCAGAGACGAGCTGTTGAGCACTCTGCCACCCATTTTTAAAATAAGTTAGCATGGTTTATGCAAGGTCATCACAGACACAGATCTCTAACATTACATATTGCAATCTTATCCACTACCATACACTGTCTTACAGACTGAGTTAATCCAGTTTAGGTCATCACAGAATCATAGAATTCTAGGGCAGGAAGAGACCTCAAGAGGGTCATCGAGTCCAGCCCCCAGCGCAAAGCAGGATAAACCCCAACTAACTCATCCCAGCCAGGACTTTGTCAAGCTGGGACTTAAAAACCTCGAGGGATGGAGATTCCACCACCTGCCTAGGTAACCCATTCCAGTGCTTCACCACCCTCCTAGTGAAATAGATTTTCCTAATAACCAACCTAGACCTCTCCCACTGTAACTTGAGACCATTGTTCCTTGTTCTGTCATCCGTCACTACTGAGAACAGCCTCTCTCCATCCTCTTTGGAACCTCCCTTTAGGAAGTTGAAGGCTGCTATCAAATCCCCCCTCACTCTTCTCTTCTGTAGACTAAATAAGCCCAAATCCTTCAGCCTCTCCTTGTAGATCATGTGCTCTAGCCCCCTAACCATTTTGGTTGCCTTCAGCTGGACCCTCTCCAATGCATCCACATCCTTTCTATAGTGGGGGGCCCAGAACTGGACACAATACTCCAGATGTGGCCTCACCAAAGCCAAATAAAGGGGAATAATCACTTCTCTAGATCTGCTGGCAATGCTCCTCCTAATGCAACCTAATATGCCATTAGCCTTCTTGACGTCAAGGGCACACTATTGACTCATATCCAGCTTCTCATCCACTGTAATCCCCAGGTCCTTTTCTGCAGAACTGCAGTCCCTAGCCTGTAACAGTGCCTGAGATTCTTCCGTCCCAAGTGCAGGACTTTGCACTTGTCCTTGTTGAACCTCATCAGATTTCTTTTGGCCCAATCCTCGAATTTGTCTAGGTCACTCTGGACCCTATCCCTGCCCTCCAACATTCCTACCTCTCCCCTTAGCTTAGTGTCATCCACAAACTTGCTGAGGGTGCAATCCATCCCCTCATCCAGTCATTAATAAAGATGTTAAACAAAACCGGCCCTAGAACCGATTCTTGGGGCACTCCGCTTGAAACCAACTGCCAGCCAGACATCAAGCCATTGATCACTACCCATTGAGCCTGACAATCTAGCCAGCTTACCAGCCACCTTACCGTCCATTTATCCAATCCATACTTCCTTAACTTGCGGGCAAGAATATTGTGGGAGACTGTATTAAAAGCTTTGCTAAAGTCAAGTTATATCAATCTACTGACTTCCCTATATCCATAGAGCCAGTTACCTTATCATAGAAGCTAATCAGGTTGGTTAGGCATGACTTGCCCTTGGTGAATCCATATTGACTATTCCTGATCATTTTCCCCTCTTCCAAGTGCTTCAAAATGGATTCCTTGAGTATCCCCTCCATGATTTTTCTGGGGACTAAGGTGAGGCTGACCAGTCTGTAGTTCCCTGGACTGTCCTTCTTCCCTTTTTTAAAGATGGGCACTACATTTGGCTTTTTCCAATCATCTGGGACTTCCGATCTCCATGAGTTTTCAAAGATAATGGCCAAAGTCTTTGCAATGACATCTGCCAACTCCCTCAATACCCTTGGATGCATTAAATCCAGACCCATGGATTTGTGTATGTCTAACTTTTCTAAATAGTTCTTAACTTGTTCTTTCTCCACCGAGGGCTGCCCACCTCCTTCCCATACTGTGTTGCCTAGTGCAGTAGTCTGGGAACTGACCTAGTCTGTATAGACAGAGGCAAAAAAAGCATTGACTACTTCAGCTTTTCCCACATCATCTGTCACTAGGTTACCTCCCTCATCCAATAAGGGCCTCACACCCTCTCTAATCACCCTCTTATTGCTAACATGCCTGTAGAAACCTTTCCTGTTACCCTTCACATTCCTTGCTAGCTGCAATTCCAATTGTGCTTTCGCCTTCCTGATTACTCCCCTGCATTTTCAAGCAATATATTTATACTTCTCCCAAGTCCTCTGTCCAAGTTTCCACTTTTTATAAGCTTCAAAGATGTAAATTATCCAGAATTGATTCTGCATTATTGGCTCAGTTTGAGAAGGAGTGTTCTTATTGGAGGAAAGGGCTGAGACGTGTTGTTGCCATGGTGAAACTACTGTCTTTTTTGGGACTACCTCTCAGATGACAAAATGAGATATCGGTGACAAATCAAAAAGGTAATTTTTTTAACCTGCCTTGACTATCTTAGTGAATTTGACAATTTTCTCAATGAACATTTGAAAAATTATCAATTTTGTCATGGAAGTTCAAAATGACTATAGGTCCATGGAATCAGAGGCACTAACATTAACAGAAAATATAGGTTCCTCTGATATATCTGATGAGAAGAATAAAAAAACAATAAGTTATTTTTCAATGATACTAGAGACAATGAAATCAATTTAAAAGGGAAAGAGAAGATCATCACTGAGAGTATGTCTAGACTGCATCCCTCTGTAAACCTCCTTGCAGGAGGCATAAGGGATCTGTCGAAAAAGGCTTTCCTTCTCAACAGATCCCACTCTAGACTGCCGCTTTTTGCTGACAAAGTGCTGCGTCGGCAAAACGCGTAGGCCATTTTTATGCAAATTAGGCACGGGATATTTAAATCCCTGCCTCATTTGCAATGTCGACCTGCCTAATCTGCATCCCTCTGCTGACAGAGGGATGCAGTCTAAACACACCCTACATGTTATTTGTAGCACAATAATAGTGCAATTGCAGAGTAGAGGTTAATCTTTAAAGAAAACTGTTGATTTATTTTGCACGTTTTTTGACAGAAGTATGGATGAAGTTGCTAAAAGCTACTACAGTAAGAAATTAAGTGAATTCTAATGAAAGGACATAGACACAAATCTTTTTGAAGATGAAGTGAAATATTTCACTTATTTTATTAAAAATGATGAGGTCCGTGCTTCGAGATCACCATTTGATTTTTACAGACTTGTACATGACAGTTTGCAGGCAACCTTTCCAAACGTAGAAACCATTCTGAAAATATTTTTAACAATAGCTGTCACAAATGCTTCTGGTGAACATTTTTTTCTGTATTGAAATGAGTTAAAAATTATTTGCAAAATATGATAAGTCAGGAACATTTTACAAGTTCAGTAATACTGACAATTGAAAGCGCCTCTTTACAAAATATTACTTATGACTTAACTGATATTTTTATAAAGAAAAAGTGTAGAAAGAAAGCTATCTGAATAAATACTTTTTTTCAAATTGAATAAGCTTCTTCAGAGGAAGTTATCTTTTATTTTTTGATTCATGCATCATCTATATATTTTATTTTTAGATATTTTTCACTTAGCTTAATGCAAATACAAGCTTTCCTCTAGACCAGAAGTTCAAAAACTGTGCTCTGAGAACTCCATTCAAGTGGACTGAGGAAAGGTTATGATGCTTTTTTAAATAAAGTGCTTTTATCCAAAGTACTTCACAATAGTTAGGGTGCATATACACTGCACCACTATTTCGAGATAACTAGTGTTATTTCAAAATAACAATGTCAGCGTCTACACAGCCATTCCACTATTTCAAAATAATTTTGAAATAACGGATGGCTTATTCCGAAATCTGTAAACCTCATTATACGAGGAATAATTCTTATTCTGAAATAGCTATTTCGAAATATGTTGTGTGTAGACACTCCACTGCTGCTATTTTGAAATAGCCCTTTACAAGGGCCATTCCAAGTTATTCCTCCACAGTGCCTCCTGGGGCTCTAAATCGAGATAGCACGTGTACTTTAGGGAAGACTGCCTCGGACTAAATTTGAGGCTTCCCTGTAGTGTAGAGATGCTATTTCCAAATAAGCTATTTCAGAATAACTATACCGAAATGGCTAATTTCGAAATAGCCATGCAGTGTAGACATACCCAAAGCTAATGGTACAAACAATATTTGGAAAGATCATTACGTGGTCCATCAAGACCCTCAGCAATTTTCAAGTGGTCTGTGGAAAAAAAGTTAGACTACAAAAACAATCAAGATACTTCACTTTATTTTCATTTACTTCTTATTGCTTATAATACAGGAGGAGGAGGAAGAAAAAAGAATGAACATGGGTGGGGCAGGAAGAGTGAATGTTTTTTTTGTTGGCTGGGTCCCCAGGCAGCCTCCAAAAAATGAAGCTGAGCACAGGGCCCCACTAACTCTGAATCCACTGCTAGGGTAAGTCCCAGTGCCCCAGCTCTACCCCCTGGCTGCAGCACCAAGCGGAACAGCCTGAGGTAAGCCCCAATGCCCCAGCTCTTCTGCCCAGCTGCAGCGCTGGGCAGAGCAGGCTAAGCTCCAGTGCCCTGACCCCATTCCTGGGCTGGAGCTTCGGGTGCAAGGTAAGTCCCGGTGTCCCAGCCCTGCTCCCTAGCTGGAGCACTGGAGTGGAGTGGGGTAAGCCCCGGCATCCCAAACCTGCTCCCAGCTGGAGCACTGGGCAGGCTGGCAGGGGTAAGGGGACCTGGAAGCAAAGTGTGTGGGCCGCAGCACACTCAGGCCCACCTGTGCTATGCCCCTGGGTTATCCTGTGCCTAAGCACTTTAAAGCTTTCTATCGCTGACTCATAAATAGTTGCATAACCCTACTGGGAAAGTGTATCAAATAACCCTCTAAAGGCTGGTCTGCAAACACAAAGGCTGCCAATTACTCTTGTAGCTCAAACAGTAGATGTTTAAACTAAGAATATAAAGTTCCAGAGGTTCAAACCCTGCTGTTTTTGTTTAAATGGAGGGGAATAGTATGCTTGACTATGATTCACCCAGTGAGACACCTCTTTAAAGTAAGTTTTGCACTTAACATCTATGAATCTGTAAGTTATTAGATGAATCACCATGCTTCATAGTTCAGTAATGTCACAATTTTTGCTTGTATAGCCTATTAGTTTAGGTGTATATGTGTTCTATTTCCCTTTCTGTGCCCAGCCCACAGAAGATGCAAGTCTGTGACAATTTTCAATTCAAAAGCCTGTCTGTCTAGTCCAATCTGTGAATACTCACTTTTTTTAAACTGTGCCGGTCATTGATTCAATGCCTGGCTTTGTCCAAAATGGCACTTGTCACACTACGAGGTATCCCTGGTTGCACTCCCAACCTACATTTGAAGGCTGACAAGATATGCCTCATGCTGGAAGGGAAGAGAGAGAGCAATAGGCAAATCTGTGCATGCAATGCAGACACTCACACCTTGCTGCCTCATTTCTTCCTGGCTGTATCCATTTTCCAGAAATTCAAGAGAGGCTTTGGGAAGGGATTTGATAGAAGTTGCCCCAACTGAGTGTATGTTATCACTGCTTAACATAAAGGCTTGTTCTTGAGGTACTTATTTTCAGTAACTTTTTAATGGGGATAAAACATAATAAAAACACAAAATTTACTGAGGTATATCACCGATTTTCACACTCTTGAGGAGAGTCAATGTAGTTAGGAGCAATGTTAGCAGCACAGTTTCTCTCTCTAATTCCCAGGCTGGCAGGCACGCAGCTCCTCTTAGGCTAGGTCTACAGTACGGGGGGGCGGGGTTCGGAAAAAGCTACGCAAATTGCACTCCGCAATTTGCATGGCTTTTTCTGAAAGAGGCTTTTCCACCATTTGGCCCAGTCTAGACAGGCAGAAAAGCCTCCTCTTTCAGCAGAGCCCTTATCCCTCGTAGAACAAGATATACAGGGCTCCCTGAAAGAGCATGTTTGCTCTTCCGCAAAAATAGCAGAAGAGCAAATGCATTATTTGGACGCGGCAGAGTTTTTTCGGGATACCTCTGGTATCCCAGAAAACCCCCACAGTGTAGATGTACCCTTAGAAAAAAAGCAAGCAAACAAACAAACAATGAAGTTAGCTAACAAAAACTACACTTTGCAACAATTAAGCACGCATCCCATGCACCCACAACCTTATAAGCAGGGAAATAAGAAAAAAGAAAATTGTGGGGAAAGACTCGTGCCTTCCTTTCCACCTTCATACTGCTTTCCTGGAGTGCGTAATCAACAATGTTGTTGGCAACATGAAACCAGCAAAGAATGAAGGGAAAGACTTAAAAATTTCTTATGTCCATGCTTTCAAGGTTGGGGTAGGGGAGGGGGATGCCCCATTGTCTTCACGGTCATTAAATGTAGTTTTGTTTGCTAATAAAAATGAATAAAATTGTTTAATCCTATGAAATAGAGTTCTTCAATCATTTTGTAGCCCACACCCATGTAAATAATGTTGGCTTATTTTTAGTCACCAATGGGAATGGCTGTATATAAAAAGGTGGCAATTTAACATCTCTGGAAATTGTTTTTTCCCCAGCAGCTGGACCAAAATTGCAGTGAGAGTTGGAGTAGAACCAAGGTCATGCAGCTTTCTCCATTCCCACTGTTCTTCTCCTTTGTACAGCTGAACCCACTTATATCAAAGCTGACTTTGCAGTGATGCTGGAACAATTTGTAAAGTGGGGGACAAATTGAACCAAACTGTAAACTCTGTATGTAATGCAAACAACTTCAAGATGGGGTGCGTCACCACACCAAGCACCTCTCATTCCAGCACCTATTTGACTTTTGCTCGTAGTGGTCACCCCTGTTTACAGAGTAAACAGAGTAAATACAAATTGAGTGGAGATCAGCAACTGAAATGATTCAGGGTTTGGGCTATTAATTATAATGAATAAAATAATCATAACAGGCTTTTTGTTTCCTTAGAGAAAATATTCTAAGGGAGGAACTTTTCTAAGATCTCAGTAGGAAATTGTTTCAAATAGCTACTAATTTTAAAGAAAAATAATAGAAGCTGGGGAGGGAATAAAGATTTTTTTTCCGGCAACTTAAGCAGTAAGTCTTTACACAGAGGCAGTCTGAAATACCAAACAACTGAAATTACTGACAAAGATAAGAACAACAGTGTGTCAATTGAAAAGCATATTTTTAGAAAAAGATTGGGGGGGCGGGAAGTTTCAGAAAAGATTCAATCCAATAACTGGATTTTTAGGTTAAAATTATGAGATAGTAAATTAAAATAGTTCTAGATGCAAAGAAAAAAGCCTTTCTAGACCATGTAAATCTATGCACAGGTGTAAATATACCAGTGCTTTAATATTTTATGTATTTTATTTTGCCATTTTGGTCAATAAACCACACAGTTTCTGTTATCAGGGAAGGACTGTATCACAAACAGATAGCCTCACTGACCTGCAAAACCTACACACTCACACATTAAAAGCCAACTATCCACAGAGCTTGACCTGCTGGGCATCTCGCCAACAACAGGAATTACATCTGTGTACAAGCTATTAACTCAAGATTAGAAACAAGGAATATTGTGTCTTGCTATGGAATTTAGGCAATGTCTATATTACATACCAGTTGTGGCAGTGCATAGGGTATTCGTGCAATATGGTGCAGTGAAAAGCTGGCTGCGTCACCACTGCAGCATGTAGCCACACATGTCAATTAAAGATTCTAGAAGCCAAGGAAGAGAGCAGGTGGGTCATTTTCCCCATTGTCTCTCCCCTGCCACAGACTTTCCTCATAGGGGATGAGTCTTTTCTGGCAGAAAGGAAAGGCTCCAACATTAGGCAGGCAATAGGACACTATGCCTCTAAAAACAGCAGTGTAGAGGTGAGACACAGCGTGGGCAAACAGCAAGCAAACAGGGTGCATATTTGAGTACCCGCACTCTTCAGGTGTGTCTTTACTCACTTAAACTATACCTCATAGGCTATTCTACTATTTATTCCTATGCTAGTGAGGGTTATGTGAGTTAGGGTTGCCAATCCCCCAGGATTGTCCTGGAGTCTCCAGGAATTAATCTTTAATTAAAAATTGTCATCTGATGAAACCTCTGGGAATGTGTCCAATCAAAATTGGCAATCCTACCATGGGTATGTATACTATATGCTGCCAAAAGAAGCATTCAGTCAGTGTAGATACATCTTTAGATACAGCTTATTGGAATATTTATATTCTATACCAATATGTCCCAGAAGCAAAGAAGGCAACTCTACTAAATTTTACCAATAGAAAATAATAGTAATATCTTCAATATATAGAGTACTTTTTCATCTCATATGATCCCAAATTCTTTAAAAATAATAACTTTAGACTTATAAAGCTCCTTTCATCTGAAGATCTCAAAGTACTGTAGATGGGTAAGTATTATTATCCCAAGTGTACAGGAAGGGAACCAGAAGTTCAAGAAGAACATGAAACTTCTTCAAGGTCAGTGGCAAAGCTGTGAATAAACCCAGATCACCTAACTCCCTTTCTCCCCTTCTCCCAGGTCACAACTCCCTCCCAGACCCTACATCTCCTCCAACACTCCTCCCCCAGGCCAGAATCCTCTCCTGCACCCCATGCCCCCCGCCCCAGGCCCTGCACCCGAGGCTCCTGCCCCAGATCACAATCCCCTTCTTCACCCAAACTCTCTCTCAGATCCCACAACCTCTTCTGCACCCCAGTCCCTTACCACAAGCTTTAAGAATCGGACCACCTGCTTCCCAGAAAAGAAAACAGCAAAACTACACAACAGTTTAGGATAGAAAGGGAAAAATGAGCAGAGTGGGAATTTGGGCAGAACGCAAGGGTTAGTATTCTCCCAAGCCTATGTATTTTATCTTTGAGCGGCTGGTTACTGAACAACAGTAACTAAATATTGTTACATGTGTGCATTTGTTAAGTGTGCAGTATTTAGTCTCTAGTTCTAATACAGGGGTCAGCAACCTACAGCCCACGTTCCATAAGTGGCACGCAAGATGATTTTCAGTGGCACGCACGATGTAAGTGGGGAGGGGGAGAAAGCCTGAGCCTCCCGCTGGATCCAGCATGTGGGGAACACATGCGCCTCCGCCCCCCGGCTCTGCGCACTGTCATTTCCTTTCCCCCGGCTGGGACAGGTTCACACTAGCGCAGCACAGCGCAGCAGCAACGGCCTCCCTACCCACACCCCCACCCCGAGAACGTAGGCACCTCCCTGGGCACTTTGCTGGTGGGCAGCTGGGGTGGCTTCCAGTGGCGCAGGGTTTCCAGAGTCCAGAGCATTCTTTGAGTCCTAGCGAGACCCCACCACCCACTGGAGCTGCCCCACCATCATGCACCCCCTTCTTCTCCCCACTGGGCCCCGGTCCGACTGCACCAATTCCTCCTCCATCTCCAGGTGGCTGCTTGTTGTTACAGTGGTTGCCACCGCTGCTGCCGGAGGCAGGGGTCAGCAGGTCTGAGGCAAAACCTGATGGAGCCGCTCCTGGACCTTGGCACCTTGGAGCTGCTGCTTCTCCGGCTCAGCAGGAGCACTCCATGTGCTGCCACTCTCTCCCCCCCCCCCACGCCTCCCCACCCCACTGGGGGAGCGGCAGCACATGGAGCTGCTGGCTCTGCTGCTCTCCACTGCAAACCAGGTCTGGCAGGAAAGGTCCCCCTCATTCACTCCCTTCCCCACACCAAGACCCCGCACTCCCAGCTTGCTCCAACACCCCCCCTCCTGGCCACACACTGCATGCTCCCTTACTCCTGTTCCGTCCACCTGGCCAGACACCCTACTCCCAGCCTGCTTCTGCACCCCACTTCCTGCCCAGATCCTGCACCCTATCCCTATCATACTCGCTGGCAACAATGTCTCACACACTCAACCCCTCATTTTTGTCCCTTCTCCAGAGCCTAAGGGAGTCCATAAAATCCACTAACTCTGGAACCTAAGAAAAGTAAATCTGGCCTATGGGAAACCCTGAACCTCAGTCCTCCCTGTCCCTTCTAACTCCGTGAGGCTGGAGCACCAGAGGAGTGAAGTATCTTAGTTGGGGGCCACATTAGTGAGAGTTTGGGGCTTTTTGAGGGTCTGCTCCCCGCTCTGGATTCTGAGGAGGGAGGGGGAGACTTCACACACTGACCCCACACCCCAGCAAAATCTCTCAACTCCAGTTGGCCAATTTCCAGCCAATAGGAGCTGAGAAATTTGGCTGGGGGGGCAGGAGCAGCATGTGAAGCCTCCTCCCTCCCTCCCACAACCCTCCCTGCTGGAGCAGAGCCATGTGGAGCAGTCAGCCATTTTGATCAGCCTGGGACTGCAGCAAGCAGGGAGCCTGCCTCAGGTTTCTGCAGGACTGATGACTGGGAGCCACCTAGGCAAGTGCCTCGCAGCCAGAGCCTGCCTTTGGAATTCCCCACCACCTCTCTTCCCCCAACTATCTGTCCCAGGCCATCACCCCCTCACCACCCAAACCCTTTGTACCTCCCCTCTCCGATACAATACAATATAACTTTGTATTTAATACTTTAAAGCATTCTTAGCCTATTTTAAACCGTTCAACATACTAACAGTTTCTGAACTTCCTCTTTCACATTCCAAACCTATGAATAATTGTGACACATGGCCAGAAAGGGGTAAGCAACTGACTGGTTAATGATCCAGAGTCAACTTTAAGACACATGGTAGAAAGGTATATATACATAGAAATTAAAGCCATTCTCTGTTAGGTAGACTAGGCTAGAACTTTGAAATGCAAAGCTGTATTGTTAGAAAATTAGAAGTGATACTAATTGTGTGTGTTTACTTACATATTGTTAGATATTAATCATGTAAACAGACAATTCATGTCTATTACTATAGCTGTTGATTCAGAGATCAAAAGTGAATATTAACATTTAGATGAATCTTGGGTGATAATTTCATTGTCTATATTTATCATTGAAGTTTGTGGTAAACTGCTTAATGTATAAATTACCTTATGTTAATCTGTATAATTTATTACCATGGTGTTTGAGAAACAGAAGCTTACCTCAAAAGCCTATTGTTCACCCAGGATTTAGCTGTTTTGGTTTGGTTGTTTGGTTTTCTTTTGTTTTTTTGCGGGGGGGGGCGGGGTTGTTTGGTTGGGGTTTTTTGCTGTCTTTTAAGGTCAATTAAAATTCTAAGAGACTACACATCAAACATATATTTCTAACATATTAATCTGAACATCTTCTAAACAAGAGTGAAGTTTCACAGAACTGATCTTGGGTTCTGTGTTATTATTCTTCCCTAAGGGCATGTCTACACAGCAGGGCTAATGCCAAAATAAGCTACGCAACTTGAGTACATCAATTGCGTAGCTTAAGTCAAAATAGCTTATTTCAGCTTTTGGTGCTGTCTACACAGCAGGAAGTCCAAATTAGAGCATTCTTCCTCCAACTTCCCTCACTCCTCGTAAAATGAGGGTTATAGGAGTTGGAGTAAGAAGTCCTCCAGCTTGACATTATTTTGACATTATGTTGAAATAACTGCTTGCTGTGTAGACATGGACTATGTTATTTTGGAATAACGTCAGTTATTCCAAAATAACGCTTCTGTGTAGACATAGCCAAATTAAAAACTACAGGTGGAATCTCTCTGGTCCAGCACCCTCAAGACCTGACATGTGCCAAATCAGAGAATTTGCTGGACTATGAGAGATCAATATTGTCTAGAAGCATTACCAACACTTCCACTGATTACTGGTCTATTAGAAGACATTTAGGAGTAAATTAGAGCTAAATAACAGTACAGAACCTGAGAGCCAGGATTGGTGGCTATAAACAAACTTTATGGGACTGCCAGAAACTTGGCCACACCCATAGTAAGTGGACATCCATGTAACTAAAATCATGGCAGACCATGGATGTTGCCAGAGTAGAGAGTGCCAAACTAAGAAGTTCAAGGCATATGTTTGTAATGCTTCATTTTGATGACTGCATCTCCCAAGTTAGGAAGATATTAAATAGGAGCGATTAAAAAAATTAGCTGTGATTCATCACACAATTAAAAATGTCATCACAATTAACTGTGCTGTTAAACAATCTTAGAAAACTATTTAAATATTTTGCATGTTTTCGATATTTTCAAATATATTGATTTAAATTACAACATAAAATACAAAGTGTAGAGTGCTGACTGTGTATTTATTTTATTACAAATATTTGCACTGTAAAGAGGCAAAAAATAATATTTTTTCAATTCACCTCATACAAGTAATGCAGTACAATCTCTTTAGTGTGAGAGTACAACTTACAAATATGTAAACCCTCATGAATGCCACATCCTCCGGAATGGCAGCCAATGCAAGAAGGGATATACAAATCTTTAGTGAATCTACCACAAATATATTGTGGCTTCAGCTACAACAGTGCTGTGTGAATACCTGTACTCACCTCTAGGTGATATTGTAAATAAGAGGCATGCAACAGTATCTCCCAGAAATATAAACAAACTTATTCATCTTAGAGATTGGCTGAACAAAAATTAGGACTGAGTGAACTTGTAGGCTCTCAAGTTTTACATTGTTTTGTTTTTGAGTGCAGTTATGTAACAAAAAAATCCCTACAACTGCAAGCTGCACTTTTATGACAGAGATCACACTACAGTATATGAGGTGAAATGAAAAATATTATTTCTTTTATGTGCCATTTTTACAGGGCAAATATTTGTAATAAAAAATAATATAAAGTGAGCACTTTATATTTTATGCTGCAAATGAAATCAATACTTTTGAAAATGTCAAAAACATCCAAATATATTGAATACATTCCAATCCTATTGCTTAATAGTATAATTGAAACAACAATTAATTGTGATAAAAATTAATCATGATTAAAAAATTAGAGTTAATTGTGTGAGTTAACTTTGATTAATTAACAGTCTTACGATTAACCTGTAAAAAAATGTGATTGGCACTTGAAATCAGAAAATAATAAATCTAAAGCAATGACTAAAATAAGAAACCATTTCAAAATATTTTCCAAGACAGCCAAGTTGTCAAAGGCTGTAAATGTTGTATGCAGTGTTATCATAGCCATGTTAGTCCCAAGGTATAAGAGAGACAAGGTGTATGAATTAATGTCTTTTATAGTATCAACTTCTGTTGGGGAGAGAGACAAGCTTACACTCTGTGGCTGTGTCTAGACTGGCCAGTTTTTCTGCAAAAGCGGCCGTTTTTGCTCAAAAACTTGCCAGCTGTCTACACTGGCTGCTTGAATTTGTGCAAGAGCACTGATGTTCTAATGTAAGAAATCAGTGCTTCTTGTGCAAATACTTTGACGCTCCCGTTCGGGCAAAAGTCCTTTTGCACAAAACCTTTTGCGCCAAAGGGCCAGTGTAGACAGCTCAGTTTTGTTTTGCACAAAAAAGCCCCGATGGCTAAAATGGCGATCAGGGCTTTCTTGCACAAAAGCGCGTCTAGATTGGCCACGGACGCTTTTGCGCAAAAAGTGCTTTTGCGCAAAAGCGTCCGTGCCAATCTAGACGCTCTTTTCCGCAAATGCTTTTAACGGAAAACTTTTCCGTTAAAAGCATTTGCAGAAAATCATGCCAGTCTAGACGTAGCCATTGGCTACATCTACACTGCAGGCTTTTGCCCAAGAACAGTTGTTCTTGCGCAAAAACTTGCTGGGTGTCTACACTGCACACGCGTTCTTGTGCAAGTAAATTTACAGTACAGAGTCAGAAAACAGGGCTTCTTCTGGAAGAGTTATTCCTCTCCCCGTGAGGAATAAGCCCTCTTGAGCAAGAGCTCTTCCACAAGAAGGCAGTGTAGACAAGCAACATGATTTTCTTGCGCAAGAAACCCCTATGGCTAAAATGGCCATCAGAGCTTTCTTGCACAAGAGAGCATCCACACTGACATGGACGCTCTTGCGCAAAAGCACATCTCTTGCGCAAAAGCACATGGCAGTGTGGACGTGCTCTTGTGGAAGACCTTTTGTACAAGAAGTCCTGCACAAAACCGTTCTTGCGCAAGAAGCCTGTAGTGTAGACGTAGCCCTTAAGTTTCCTCCCACCACCAGCCTCCCATCCCGGCGTCTTACCCCCGTGACTGGAGTGATGCTCACAGGCCACTTCTCTTTCAATGGTTCCTTGAAATATGTGAAATTAACTACTTATGCTAAACAATCTACTTCACCTTGGATTTATCTAGGACACTCTCAGTATATTTCTGAGACCTGAAGAAGAGCTCTGTGTAAGCTCAAAAGCTTGTCTCTCTCACCAACATAAGTCTGTCCAGTAAAAGGTATTACCTCACCCATCTTGTCTCTCTAAAAGCTGTAACAAAACCAAATGAGATATAATTCTGCTCTTCACAGTCAAATGACAAAAGGAATAATTCTAAGCAGTTTTGTAGTATCTGTTGTTTAATACAGATAGAGATGCTACATTTTGTTTTCAGGAAAGCTCCACAATCAGCTGCATCAGCAGCTTTAAGGAGGATTATTCTCCCCTACTGCTTTCTTTAAAAAGGAGATTAGTTCAGACTTTCTTTCACTGTAATGAACCTTGTAAGTATCAGGAACACTGCATTGATTTCAAAAGATAAAACTGTAAGGTCATTCAAAAGGCTAAACAAACAGTTTTGTGGAAACACTTCTGCTCAGGCACTCATTAGCAGAAGCAGGGGAAAACTGTAGTCCTTAATCAGAAAAGCTAGAGTGTGACTAAGTGTTGGGAACAATATTACTTTCTACCAAATTCACATGCATAAAAAGTTCCAAGGAAGCTCCATAACAGTGAGTAAAATGAAAAAAAAAAGTATTGGTCACACAAGATGATGAGGATTAGAATGCAACAGTGTGCCTGAACATTAAAAGATTCCTTACTGTACTGTGCATTGCATTGATTACTAGGGAGGCAACTTGCTAGAAAGGTATTCATTTATATTAATAATTAACACTCAATCCTTTCCAGTTGTACACACAGCCTACATTCTCCGGTGGTCCTATAAAAGCTACCCAGAAACTCTCATCTTCCCCTCCCTACCATACAGTTCATTGTTGTTTGTTACAAACACAGATCTGTAATGTCTTGTTTTCATTTAGACTGTAAGTTCTTAATAGCAAAAAATGTCTTTTTCATTGTATGTTTATAGATCTTTTTCAGAGGCTGATTTTGCAACAGGAGCCATCCAGGCATAAATATCCTCACAGTTGTATGTGGAGCCCTCTACAGAAGTCCATTAATGTAGAATATTTCCAACTCAAAATAATACATTCAGATGATTATGGGAAATTTATATTTTAAATGATCTAATAAATTATAAATATCCTTTTTAATTGTATAATCTTTAACATTTGATCACAAAAATAGTTGCTCTGACATCATGAATTGTCTGAAATGTAAATGATAGTATGTACAAAAATAGAGGATAGTTGCCTTTTCAAGAAAACTGGGCTCTTCAAATTGTGAAATCATTATTAAATATCTGAATATGGCATGTGGACACAGTTGAGTAAAGGGACCTATTGTCCCCAAAGCATTCCCAAACATACTTCACCATAAAGTTCCAAAATTGAATTTACAGAAAACAATTCATGGAATTTCCTATCATTTCCTGAAGGCACAACCTTAAAACCTTAGCATGGGTCTCACAGAATAGCCCATTTTATAAATGTTTTTGTAGGGACTGGGATGTTAATCAGTTAACTAGTAAGCATACAAGTAAACAGAACACTTACCTATATGCTTACTGGTTAACCAGCTCTTGACAATTAACTCCAGCAACTGCTAGATGCACTGAGCTAGGGCAGCCCCAGCTGCGGCAGGGTTCACTGGCCGAGCTGTGGGACCCAGTCACAGCAGGACCTAGGTTAAAACAGTTAACCAGTTAAGCGCTACCATTTAACCGGTTTACCATTTTAACATCCCTAGACTGATCCTTTTCCCATATAAGTCAATGAGTCCTTTGCCATTGAAATCAAAGGGAACAAGATTGGACAATTGACATGAAGTACTTTATAGTAAAAAAACCTGTACACTGTAATACTGTATGTATATAATTCATGCATTTTTAATTTTATATAAACATTATATATAAAATTTTTAAAACACAGAAATAAACTGCTCAAATAATAAGAATGGGCTTGAAGGGCATGTGTAATTGTATTTACCACAGCTCAAAAACTGAAAAAAAAGCTAATGAAAGTTGGACCGCCCTGGTTCAGCACTCTAAAGACCTGTCCAAACCCAAATGAGGGAATTTTCCATACCACAGTATGTCAATTCTGGCCTCTTTGCAGCCAGCGTCTAGGCTCTCCTAGGGAGACCACAAGCCATCAGGGCTCCCTGCACCCAGCCCCAGTTGAGCTCCTGGCTGCCAGTCCCCTGGCCACTAGCCCAGCTCTGATGCCAGCCAGGCCCCCCTGCCGCTGGCCCCCCTGCTCAGCTCCAATTCCAGCCCCGACCAGGCTCCTGGCCACCGGCCCCCAGCCTGCCAGACCGGCTCTTCTTCCAGCCCCAGCCAAGCTCTGGCCACTGGCCTCCTGGCTGGGCTCCATTCTTGGTCTGGCTCCGCTTCTGGACATTGGACCACTCAGCTCTCAGGCCTCCCCCTTCCATGCTGTGCTCCCTGCCACCTGCTTATCTTCCACCCCTCTCCCAGGTGGCCCCCCACTCCCAGCAGCCGGGGCTTTCTAGCCCAGCAACATCCATGGTCCCACTGGACCCCGGATGTTGCTGAACCAGAGAGGTTCAACTCATAGTATTAACCTTAAATGTAGTGCTCATAGACTAAGTAAGCATTTCCTAACTCATAACTCCTACATCACAGAAGAGAGATAGGTCTAGATCCATAGCAGCAGCCAAAGGTGCTGGAACTAGGGACACTGGGAGTGCTGCTGCACCCACTGGTTTGAAGTGGTTTCCATTATACAGGTTTACAGTAAGGATGTTAAATTTCAATTAATTAACTAATTGAATAGTCAATGGGATTTCCATTGATTATTTGATTAGTCAATAAGGACCTCCACCTTCCGCCTTTTAAATGTAAAAGACCCCCTGCAGGAGTCCTTGTGCATTTTAAAGGTTGAGTCCTGCTGACTCCTGCATGCATTTCTGCTTTGAAATGTACAAGAGCCCCAAGCGAGGTCTCTGAGTCCCTTCCTGGCTCCAGGTTCCTTGCAGCGCTTCCTCTTTGAAATGCACAAGAGCCCCAGCCAGCACTCTTGTACATTTCAAAGTTGGCCTCCGCTGCGCCCTGCCTCCTCCCACGGAGCTGGAGCTGGACCTGGGGGAAACCGGCTGTTAAGCTGGCTCCCTGTAGCACCCCCTCATGTTCCCCTCCCCTTGCTGCCTCTTTGTGATAGAGGCAGAAAGGGGAGGGGAGTGACTAGTCAAGTAGTGTGTCAACTATCCAATAAGCTTTTACTTATTGGATAGTCAACTAGTTGCTTTCACCCTAGTTTATAGTTTGGTTAAATGGCTCTCAGCAACTCCACTACAGAAATTATGCCAGCAGCCCTGATTACATCTGAGATATACCTGGTGGAGATGGAAGGGCTAAACAAAAATGGTGCTGAACACCCCTCCCCCGTTGCAGTCCTTCAATGTGGGAGCCACACTGGTTTATGGCATAATTTAAAGCAGTGTCAGGGTTGTTCTAAAGTTATGCCCTCCAGTAGTGGCTCTCAGACTTTCCAGACAACTGACTGTAACTGTTTCAGGAATCAGGACACAAGACAAATGAAAGTTCCACCTCACTTAAAAACTACTTGCTTACAAAACCAGACATAAAAATGGAAAAGTGTCACAGTACACTATTACTGAAAAATTGCTCGGTTTTGCATTTTAAACATGTAATTATAAAACAGATTGAAATGTAAATACATTATTTATATACCATTGTATATAGAGAAATACAAAAGTTTGTGTGTGATGTTATAGTGTGTACTGACTTCGCTAGTGCTTTTAAAGTAACCTATTATAAAATTAGGCCAACACCTAGATGAGTTGATGTACCCTACAGCCTGCTGCCCCACTGGGAAATTCTGGCAGCCAGGTATCAACAAGGCACAGAGATACCCCAACCTGCCCCCGTGCCATGGCTGAGAGTGAGATGGCAGAGCTTCTATGTCAGTTCAATACTGCCTACGGATCATCTTTACACAAAGGATATTCTCCCAGTCAGGGAACCAGCACAATAACTCAAAGCAAAGTAGTCAGAGTACAATTCTCCACAGCCCTGCATTCTGCACAGTCACTTACACCAACGCAAAGTAGCATGACACACTACCAAATCAGAATTCTTCATTCACACCAGATGAGAATCAACTCCCAAAGGAGCCTGATCTTACTCCTATTACATGATAGTACATTGAAAAAAATCCTTTCATTTCAGTGGGAGCAAGACTGGGCACATACAGTTGCTATAAACATTATTAGCAACTTAGGAGTGAGGAAATAATGATTTAGAACATCTTTGCTCAAAACACAGAGAAGATTACAATTCATTCCCTAAGTTACCACAGAACATGGTAAAATATGCCTTTGTTTAACACTGTGACAGCCTGCTGTGTGACACTCTAAATGACACTTACTTTCAGCACATTTAAACAGCAAGTTGCTACGGCAATGATTACAAGTCGTGTCACTATTTTAAAATGTGCACAGATTGGGGTGGAGTGTGACTAAGTTTAGAAAACCACATGTACCTGGAAATCTAATTATAGAGACAAACCAAACTGGCAAAATTAACATGAGATATCCTGTTGAATCCTTTACATTTTAACGTGTGAAATCATAATGCAGCATGTATTTTAAACATTTTAGAATGTTTGGCCCATTTAGTGTTTGATTACATCTTTCACATTCAAGTAACCATTATATTTTCGTGTCTCAAAAACTATCCTCAGAGACCAGTCATTGAAATGGTGAGGCAAGGTGACAGAGAAAAGGGTAGTTTTAGAATGAAGTCTTAAACCAGTGAATAAGACCAACAGCCACAGAAAACAAGTTCTGCATTCTCTATAAACTAATATCAATAGAGAGGGAAATACAACATACTTTCCCATGTTGGAATGTAAACGTCCATGGAAACAACCATCACCCCCAGCGCACACTGCCAAGACCTTGGTAACAGCACAGCCAAAGTAATATTTTCCAGTCTCTCTACTGACAGTTTGTCATTCCCCCATTGAGAACTTTAGTCTGAGTTTCTCAAATCTACTCTGAGTGCTAACTTCAAAAGTCTCTCTTAGTTTGAAAAAAAGCCACAACAAACAACATAAATGAAACAGCAATGATCTCCCAAAGCTATGAGATGAGAAATAACTGACTGGATTTTTTCCTTCCTGTAAAGGGAGAGAAAGAGGAATAGGAAGTAGCTGTGTGTGCAGGGGGACTGAGAACAAGGGAAGTTTGTAGATATAGGGTACTGGGAAATATGACGATCAGAAGCCTGTGTGAAAGCAACAAGGGAATGTATAGCAAGAAGTTTGTATCTCCATGATCAGGGCTAAGAAGGGGTGTCCAAGAGAGGGTGAGGGTGCAGGGAAGCAGGTGCAATCTAGGAATGAGTGATCAGGGTGAGAGTTGTGTGGAAATAGGATAAGGGCACAAGGACACGGCGGAGATGAGCCAGTCTATGGGGAGCAGGCAGGGCAGATGAGTGAGGTGGGAGGGCATAACTCTGAGGAGGGGACAGAGCAGGAGGCTGCGGGGTGCGAGGAGCCCCGAGGAGGGGGCAGAGCCGGGGGCTGGGGGCAGGGGCCGTGCTCCAGGCGCTGCAGAGCTGAGGCAGAGGCTCGTACCCACCTTTCCCAACAGGGCGCTCCGGCTGGCGGCGGCCGCGCTGGGGGAGCCGGTGGCCGCCGCGGGGTGACAGGCGGGCGACGCCGCCGACTCGCTTCCACCGCTGCCGGGGGCCGCCGCCGCCGCGCTGCCCTGCGCCGTAGGGCTGCCGCCCCGGGGCCGCTGGCGGATGCCGTCCAGCAGCCGGACCAGCAGGATGTTGGCGGGCAGCTCGTCCACGCCGCAGCCCACCAGGATGCGGCACTCGGGGCAGCGCAGCTCGTGGCGGGAGCTGACGATGCTCTCCAGGCAGCGGCGGCAGAAGGTGTGCTGGCAGGGCAGCGCCTTGGCCGTGGTGTCCAGCCGCTCCAGGCACACGGAGCACTCCAGCAAGTCCAGCAGGGACGACTCGTCCATCGCCGCCTCCGCCTCCGCCTCCGCCTCCTCCCCTGCCGCCGCCGCTTCGCCGCCTCCCCGCCGCGCCTCCGCTCGCCGCTTGGCTGCGGCTGCCTCGGGCGCGCACCGCCGGGGCGCCCCCAGGAGCATCTAGAGCCGCAGCGGCCGCCGCGCCGCACGGCGGCCCCGGCTCCCCACCAGCGGCCTGTCAGCAGGAGCCATCAGGGCGGCGGCGGCCGCGCAGAGCCGGGCGCGCTGGCGGCAGCAAGTGAATCACCGCCTCGAGCAGCAGGGGGTGCAGCTCCGCCCGGCCGCCGGGCCAGCAGAGAGCGGGGGGCACAGCCGAGCTCAGGCCGCCGGGCTCCCTCTGCCCTGCCCTGCCGGCCCCGCGCCCTTGCAGCACAGTTGTCCCGCGGGGCAATCCTGGGGCGAGAGCAATCCCGGCAGCATGGAGCTGGAGGAGGGCACCTGTTTCCAGCGGTCTCCCTCACACCCGCCGTGTGCGATCAGCCGCTGGGATGGGGCATGGCGCAGCCGGGGAGCCGGCTTAGCGCACCCAAGCCTCGCTGGAAACCCTGGGGCTGGCCAGGAGGGCAGCGGAAAGAGGCAGAGCAGATCCCCCCAGGGAGGACTTCAGCACTTCGTCTGACCCGCTGCTGCTCCTCGCCAGGCGGCCCCTCCTCTGCTGCCCCATGGCTCGCTGTAACCCGATCTCAGCAGGTCTCTCGTTCGCCCCCTGCCTTATTGAACAGTGCCACCCCCCTCCTCCGGAACAGCACCAATAACAGCGCGGAGAGAGGCTGCCCAGGAGCACATCCGCCTGGGGAAGAGGAGAGTTAACGGGATCCAAGCAAAGCAAGACCAGTTTACCCAGGCATTTTACAGACTCCTTTCGCAAGAAAACGGGGGACAGCCGCGCCCGCTCCCCTCCCTGACTCAGGCACAGAAGTGCTCTCCAGCAATCGGCTCAGATACTCGGCCTGGAAAATTCATAACGTTGTGTCGCTTCGGCTGGCTTTAGTTTTCTGCTGGGGTCACCAGCAGGCCTACTGGCTCGGACTTCCTGCCTCGGAGAAAGGATGGCCAGTGATCAACAGCCCAGGGGTGCTGCTGCCAAGAAAGGAGAGGGGCTGGAGGTTGCAGTCAAACTGACAGCGCCGCTAGCAATGTGCCACTAACGCTCCATCGGCGGGGAATGCGCGCCACACGCCACAGCATACCATCCATCCGCGCTTCCTACACGCGGGAGAGCCGCCCTCCAGCACCGGCCAGTCATGCAGGGAAAAGTTCAGTTCAACCCGGATCCAAAGGCAGCCGCTAATGTGTTTGTGCTGTAACAGTGAGCAGTTAAATCCACGTTTCTCAGCTACGCGCTGATGCAAAATATCTCTTCTTTCCTCTCCTCCCATTTCAGGGGGGAAGCACTGCGTTCTCCTATCCGACCCCAGGCTCAGGACAGCGTCAGAGCAACGGAAATACGCGTCCGCCCCGGAGCAACCCGAGATGCTGGAGAAGTTCACAGAAGTTTGTTCAAACTGTGCCTGAAAAAATGTATTTCTTGCAGTGGATTGCCCCTTAGTGGACAGTCTCGGACATAACACCTATTGGCATGGTGCTGCAAGGATATGGCGGGGGTGGCTTTGGACAAATTAAGAGCCTAACTTAATATTTACTAAAATGTAATATGAATGAAATCTGTCAGCTAGAGGGATAGCTGGAGAACTGACTTTTATCATTGGCTCAGTGACAGAATGGGAATGGTTCAGTGGTTGGGACACCACCTAGGAAGGGAAAGACTCCAAGGCCAGTCCCTCTGCTCCAAGCTCTTCTCCCTCAGTTAGACAGAGTTCAAGAACTTTCATAGAAAAAACTAACACAGCCCTACATCAGAATGACACAGACCACAGTGATTAGAGCTTCTCTTTGAAAGGTGGGAGACCTCTGTTGAAATCCTCTCCTTCCTTCAGGGGGAAGCAGAGTCTCCCACATCCCAGTATGTCTACATTATGCAGCCTTTCGTGACAAGGCTGTCTCATCACAGCCCTGTTGCTAAAAGTAAGCATGCGTGCACATTGACGACACTTTTGTTGACAACATATTTCCACTCCCCAGCAAGAGGGTTTCAATATGTTGGCAGCAGAATGCTCCTGCGGACAAAGCAGCATTCACACTTTCACTTCCCATGGCAAAACTTTGTTGTTCATGGAGAGCGGAGGGTTAAGCACCCATGAACAAGAGTCTTGTCAATCAAGTGGAAGTGTAGACATAGCCTAACAATTGAGCTAAAAGTTATAAGGTGGGCTCCTTCTCTGGCTGGGTTTTCAATGGCACCCAATTCAGTAGGTAGTCTCTGAGCTCACCTATAAGATCAGGTCCCACACGTAACATAGTGACTAAATGCCCGTCTTAGTCTGGTTTGTGACTTGCTCATTGGCTTACGCAAGAGACAGATGTTCAGGTGACTAGAGTGAGGCAGCAATACATCATAGGGATGTTTAAATGCATTTAATTAAGTAACCGTGTATCAGCTGAAAATTTCAGCAGTTACATGTGAATGGCAGTCGTCTCCTGCCTGTTCCCCCTCCCTCCCAATGCACTACTGCCTCTGATACAGAGGCAGCAGCGTGGGAGAAGAGGGTAGGCAGCTCCCAGGGAGCCAGCTTTTAAGCATATCAGGAGCCTGCGTGTAACTATGAAGGCTTATTGGTTAACCATGTACATGGTTACACTTTGACATCCCTAATGCATATATCCAAAGGCAGAAACATAGGCCCCTAAGAAAATATTACCCAGAAAAATACAGGTACCAAGTGAGTTCAGATATCCACAAAGCTAGGGTGGAATTTGGTGGACCACAGTGGAGCCAAAACATGCCTAACCCCAGGACTAAATACTGGTGACTAACTACCTTTGAGGAAAAGGCATTAGTATCTCTTCTAATAATTCCTGTGATACAATTTCCTTCTTAGCAGGCAAGACCTTTGTCCTAACCCAGTAAATCAGCGTTTCTTAAACTTTTTAAGACTGAGGAACACCAAACGATAATTTTTTTTATGAGGAACACCAAGGATTTTTTATTGAGCAAAAAAAAAAAAAAAGTCGGGGGGAAAAAGGGTTGGGGGGAAGTTACTGAGGAAAAAAAGGGTCCGTGGAAAGTTATTGAGCAGAGCAAAAAAAAAAGTTGCCTGCCTCTTTAAGGGCAGCCATTTTGAATTCTTTTGTTCTCCACGGCACACCTCCGACTGCCTCACGCTGCGGAACACAGTTTAAGAAACAGTGCAGTAAATCATATACTGCTAGTGGTCACCACTTTTTTTTCTTACACTTCAAATAAAAAGGAATATGTTTTTATGCGTCACTTTATTGCTAACAACCTGGTGAAAATCAAAATCAGAAAAATCTAACAATAATGAAGAACATTTGTTCCCCTTTTAATCTCCCACATAAACGGAGCTTCATGGATTTCGAGGCTCTGGGTTCCAGCTACCCAGGCCTTTGGGAAGAGCAGCAGATTATCCCTTCTCTACATCTTGTGTCTGGAGTGCTGAACAGTACTGAACAAATAGACCCATGCATGGAAACAGTCCTGCCTCTGGAAATGGGATGCAGCTGGCTTCTCCTTAAGATGAGTGTTCAGTCACACATGGAGCTCCCAGCAGGGACAAAAGAATGAAGCTCCGATTGAATTTCAACACACCTAATCATCAGCCTTGCAGGGTGCTTTAACTGTTCTGGCCTCTGGACAAGCTGGTTACAGCTTTTCTCCCTTTTACCATCTCGGCGGTAAAGTCTCATCAAAAAAGCTAACAGAGTGCTAGGGACTATTAGGAAAGATTATTTTCTGTCTTATAATCCTTTATTATTAACATCATGCTACTATATAAATCTATGTTATGCCCACCTTTTGAATTCTGCATGCAGTTCTGGTTAGCCCATCTGGCAACAGATATATTAGAACTGGAAAAAGTACAAAGTAGGGCAACAAAAATGATTAGGGTTATAGAACTGCATCTCTAGAAACAGAGATTTAAAAGACTTGGACTGTTCAGTTTAGAAAACAGAAAATATAGTCAACTGTTTTTTTTAAAAATAGATAAGTTCATGGAGGATAAGTCCATCACTGGCTATTAACTAAGATGGCCAATGTTCCCTCTAACTTTATGTCTAAGTGTGGAATGAATTTTGTTATGTGTTCCAGTATGGAAATGATGTGCAACACATCCATATTGGTGTACATAACAAAATTCATTCTGCACATGGATGATCTGTGGCAGGGATGGGCTAAGGGGTTCGGAGTGAGAGAAGAGGTTCAGGGTTGGGAAGATTGAGGGTTCTGGCAGGAGGCTCAGGCTCTGGGATGGGGCTAGGGATGAGGGGTTTTGGGTTCAGGCTTCCCCGCCCCCCACTCCTCTCTCTCCACAGGAGCTTGGGGCCAGGTGAGAGGCACCTCTTTGTTGGCCATAGCAGCTCCAGTGAGGCTGGACTGGGGTGGGGAGGGGAAAATCTCTTCCGGCTATGGCAGGCCCATGCTGCTGGGGACAGCGGGGAGAACTTTGAGAAGGTGCCTCTCCCCCAGCCATGGCAGTTTTTTGCTGGGGCCGGAGAACCTCTACCCCAGCGGCAGCAGTTCTCTACTCAGCATCCCTGAGCCCATGTGCAAGGCTTATTTGGCAGCTACACAGCTGAGAGGGAATTTAGGATACAACTTTATGCTCTGGGCATCCCTAACCCTTCTGTCAGAAGCTGGGACTGGATGATAATTGTCCTGTTCATTCCCTCTGAAGCATCTGGCATTAGTCACTTTCAGAAGACAGGTTACTGGTCCAGGTGGACCTTTGGTCTAACCCAGTATTCTTATATTCTTAACTGTAAAATCTCTTCATCCTTAAGCTACATGCAACACAGCAACTGTGTAACAGGGAATGTGTTGGAAATGTTCAAAATGTGTGAGTACTTTTTCAACTTGTGTAAAATGCACCTCTTTTTATGAACCCTGTTAATTACTTAATTAGTTTACAAATAATTACTTAACACTTGGCAGTTGAAAGCAGATGTTGTGGCACCTGAGACTGGAATTAATCATAAGTAAACACACATTTTTGATAAAGTAAAACAAACATTACTGTTGACATGGACCCCATGCCTTATGAAAATTGAGGTATGAATATGAATATGCATAACTTGAAGATGCTTTATACAAAACAGGTCATGTAATGTATCAAATTTATAGTTACAATCTGCTGAATCTATATATCCAATGTTTGTGCATGTATCATTCTTGTATGTAAAGTTAGAAGTATGAAGTGTATCTGTTTATAATTCTAAAGGTGCTAATGTAGGTTACTACTGATGCCCCAGAAAGTTAATGACTCAATACTCAGACCAATGACCTGTGGACCGTCCTGTTTGTCCTGTAAACCCAAACTGTAGTTTTGTCCTAGAGAGAGTGTGATCATCAGTGTTTCCTCTCAGCTGTGCAGCGGCACAGCTTCACAGGTGATTAATCAGCCCCTCCCAGTCAGAGGCTCAGGGCTCCATACAGGGAGCTGAGTGGCTAGTCTGGGTTGATTAGAGGAACACTGGTGATCATGATACCTGGTATTTACCATGGGGATAGGGGATGCTGAACAAAGAGTTCCTGCACTGGGAGAAAGTCTATTTAAGCAATGAGACGCAATCAGTCTTTTGTCTTCAAGCTGGCCTTGGAAAATGCTTGGCTCACCCTAAGAGGCTACCTGACAACAAAGGACTATGAAAAGTTGCAGACCCAAGCCAGAGTAAAGATCAGCTCTGACTTGAAGTTCTTTACCTGATACAAGAACAGCTTTTTAGGGTAAGAAGTTGCATGTAACAAGTTCCTTAGTAGATCAGAACTAGGTATGCGTTTTTTGTTCATTTTAATTTAGTAATTTAATTTGATCTGTTTTCACTTGCAACCACTTAAATCCTACTTTTTTTCCTTAATAAAAATGCTTTTGTTTATTATTAAGCCCAGTGCAAATAATTGTTACCGGAGCAGAGGAGGAGCAACCACTGTGCATATTGATTTCATTGATAAAGGGGACTGATCTTATGCTTTTTCAGTGTAAAACTTGTACATAGGGTTATACAGATTATTTGGGGATTTGGTCTTTTTTGAGGGTTGGTTTCCTGAGTGCTGAGCTCTCCAGGAACTGAACTGGTTCAGTGTTCTGTGTTGCTTTTCAGGGGGCAGTAACCCCAACTCTGTACCTTAGCTGGGGGAGACCAGTGGCTCTGGCCCAGTAGGACAGGGTGAGGGGGAGCCCCAGAGAGTAGGGAGGCGGGTGTCAGGAGCATGATCAATAAACCAGGGGACAACCCTAAGGGATTTTCTATGATTCACTCCATCACAACTATAACTCTGGTGTTTTGCTTTCTCTTTCTCCTGTTATTTCTTTCGTATATTTTTCTTCAGGCTTTTATGTGCTCAAAATTTTCCGTTCTCTCTACTTTGATTTCACTCTAACTTCATTATATTCCTGAAGTCTCTGTTGTTCATACACCTCCCTTCATCCCCACATTTTTCTTACTTTTATACATCTCAGGGCACGTATACACTACATTATTTCAAAATAATAAGGTGAGCGTCCACACAGCAAGCCCATTATTTCAAAATTATTTCAAAATAACAAGCTTCTTATTCTAGAATAATAAACCCTCATTTCACGAGGAACAATGCCTATTTCAAAATAGCTTTTTCGGAATAGCAGTAGTGTGGACACTCCACTGCTGCTATTTTGAAATAGCTCCTTCCCAGGGCCATTCAAAGTAATTATTACTCCCCAGTGTTTCCATGGGACTCTAAATCGAGGTAGGGCATCCACATTAGGGGAGCCTGTGTCAGACTAATTTTGAGGCTTCCTAGAGTGTGGACGTGCTATTTCAAAATAGTTATTTTGGGAGTTCTTATTCCAAAATAACTTATTTCAAAATACACTTGCAGTGTAGACATACCCTGGGTGTTATCTTTCAGGCCTGATCCAGAGAAGCACATAAAAACAAAGGCTTAACTTTCAGCATGTCAATATTTCCTAAATTAGATTACTGACATGCTTAACATGTTTTTTTTTCTGGATGAGGGCCTTATCTTCCAAATTTTGTAGTCATAGACCTCTACCTTCTCTAATTTCTCACTAAATCATTGTTTTCCCCTTAATTCTCTTCCTCCTTCTTGCATTTTTCCTGTGCTGGTTCCAGTTCCCTTATATCTGGCTCTCGGATCACTGAAGTTCAGTTCTTTCCAGTAATCCTCCTCCTGTGTGCCCTTTCAATTCTGCCTCTGCAGCTTCCTTCTCTCCCTGATCTTTGCTTCTCTAGTGTGGTTTAAACAATCTGTCCCCCTGCAAGGCGTGTTGACTACAGCTCTTACTCATTCTTCCTATTATTGTAACAATCAGCAGATGTAGAGAGTGTCCTCCCCTTCCAGAGAAATTCAAGTCCTTCCTGACCTTGGCTGGTAGAAGAATCCAAGTCCATCCTCTACACTGGGTTCCAGCCCAGGGATGCTGTAATAGACAGCCAACAGCTGCATGGGCGTACCCCTTTCTATTTCCCCCTCTATGAGATTTTACATGCCAGCAATCTGCTTTAGTTTAGATCAGTGGTTCCCAAACTTTTTGGCATCATGTCCCCCTTCTTGATTTTTGGAAAAACCCTCACCCCCCCCCCCCATAGCAGCAAAACTTGTTGAACACAAAAAAAAGGGAACTAAACAGGGCAGCAAAACTTGATGGGGGGGAGGCTGGGTCGCCTCACACCCCCCCCTGGAATTTCTTCACGCCCCCCCAGTTTGGGAACCCATGGTTTAGATGGAGCCCATCTTTACAGGCTTCTCTTTTCCCAAAATGTTTCCCACTTCCTAAAAACACAAATCCCTTATCCGAACATCCACAGATTGAGACTGCAACTTTGCCATGACGGTCCTGGATTTCAACCTCTTACCTATTTGGCATCAAGGACTTTTTCCCTAACTTTTCCTAGGTCATTGGTACCTATAAATACCACAACCACCAGTTCCACCTCAGCATTGCACAAAATTCTATCTAAATATCTCAGGAGAGCCACAACATTCACACCTATTAGGCAATGATGATGTGGTTCTCCCAATCATCACAAACTCAACTATACATATTTCTAATACATAAATCCCTCATTACTGTTGATTTCTAAATCCAAATGTCAAGGGTCCCTTCCCCAAGAGGGAGCATCTTGAAAATATTGTGACATCATGTTGAAGCTTAAGTTTGAAAGCACTTTGAGATTAAAGTGCTTTATAAAGGCAAATACTATTATATGGAGAGTAAATAGAAGTTTTAGTACAGGAAGCTTTAATTAGCAGTTGTACACAAACCATCAGAATAGTACAGTACATGTAATATATCAGGTATCCAAGTGTCTTGATTTAAAAAAAACGCTGGTTCAGTTTTCATGGGTCTTAGTCCTTTATGATCCTTTTTTGATACTGAGTTCAGAGCAGGAAAGACTGCTGGCTTTTGCTTTTTTTATATATTTGATAGACAGAAAGAAGGGATGTTAGGAAGTGTAACTTTGCAGCCAACAAAAATGATGTTGGTTAAACGATTAACTCCTGTGCTTTGCATTGAAAGGAGGGCGGGAGCCAGCACAGTCAGGCTGGCTCAGTCCTGGTTCGCGCTGGGTCCTGGCAGCTACCCTCACTGCGGCTCTGCATTTAAAGTATTGAAACTTTAACTGCAGTGTCACAACAGGGGTAGCTGCTGAGACCTGGTGCAAGCCAGGACTGAACCAGCTTGACTGTGCGCCCACTCCCAAAATACTTTAAATGCAGAGCTAGGGGCTGAGGGGAAGAGAGGAGAGTTGCATGTAGCTGGTAGCATTAATCGTTTAACCAGATATACTATTACATCCCTAATAGATAGCAGGAGAGGGGAAATGAGCTTTTAGCTTTGCCCTCATCCATTTACATGATGCTATTAGATCCAACCAACTTGTTTCCAGTCTTTTGCCAAACGCCACTCAGATTGTATATGATTAAACATAAATTGCTCTCACATCTTGCCCTTGTTCATGCTCTACTTGTAAGGGCCAGTGATGAGGTAGCTATTCATATCAGTTTTACTACCCAGCAATGATTAATGAGTGACAAATATTTGTACAGCACTTCAAAAACTGTAAGTGCTATAAAAATGTTAAGCACTATTACTATTTTTGAAATAATCAACGTAGTTAAACATGCAGTACTGTAAACAGCTCATTTCAAACCTATTCTTATTCTTGCATTTCCTGTGCCTGGTTTTAAATAATCACGGGTTTACACTTACATTATCTATCTTATTTACATTTAGATATAAATCAATTTCAAAGTGCAATTTTGCATCTGAATTACATTAATGTTTAGAAAAATTCTGAACTAATTCTTCCAGATGCCTTCCCCTTTACTCTTGTCACTGTACGTAGATCAGAGGTTTTCAAACTTCATTGCATCATGAACTCCTTCTGACAACAAAAATTGCTACATGACCGCAAGAGGGGGACCAAAGCCCGAGCCTATCCAAACTGTGCTGCCTTGAAAGAGGGAGCCAAATTCAAAGCCTGAGCTCTACTGCCCCCAGATGGGAAGAAGGGCAAAGCTGATGCCCAAGAGCTTCAGACCCAAGCAGGGAGCCTGTAAAGTCCCACCAAGCTGGCTTGAAGCCCTCAGGTTTTGGCACTGAAAGGCAAGGCTTTGACTTCAGCCAGAAGCCCTAGAAAGTCTGTCAGCCCTAATAATTCATTAAAACGTAGTCATGACCCACTTTGGGGTCACGACCCACAGTTTCGGAACAGTTGATCTAGATACTCCTGGAGGAATTCTGTGCTAAAAATTCGGCACACAAAATCTTAAAATTCTGCATATTTTTGTCAAAATAATGTAATATAACTAAGCTTGGTTTCAATTATTTTGGTAATTTATTTAAACTACAATGCAATGAATGGAGAATAGAGGTGAGGAGCATCAGAGGAAATCATCAGACTCCCGCTGTCAAATAGTAAAGTAGCTAATATTCACCCTTTACTTCTAGTTATGAGTCTACAAATATATGCAGCCATATTCTCAGTGTTATATCACAGGCTACTGAGGAGCAAATGAGATCGGAGGTAGTGTTCCCTCTAAGTTTTTATGTCCATGTGCAGAATGAATTTTGTTATGTGCACCAGAATGGAGATGATGTGCAACATAACACCACCATATTGGTGCACATAACAAAATTCATTTTTGTATATGGATGATTGTGGTGGGGTGGGATCAAGGGGTTTGGAGTATGAGAGGGGACTCAGGGTTGGGGGGAATGAGGGCTCTGACTGGGGGGGGGTGCAGGATCTGGGATCGGCCTGGAGATGAGGCATTTGAGATGTAGAAGAGGGCTCCAGACTTTAGCCAAGGGGTTTGGAGAGCAGGAGCAGACTTAGGGAAGGCAGTTGGGGTGGGGCGGTGTAAGGTCTGGGCAGGAGTTAGGGACTTAGGCTACAGGAGGGGGATCAGGGATAGAGCCAGGGGATGCCATGGTCCAGGGAGAGACACAGAGCCCAGAAGTGAAGTGACAACAGTGAGACACCACCACAGGAGGGCACCCTATGAGGATGGAGCTAATTCCCAGGATGCAACATAGGGATAAATCCACCCTGTCTCAGGGGGTCTAAAGAGGATGGAGTCAGGCTATTCTTAGTGGTGGCAGTTGACAAAACAAGAAGGTCTCAAGTTGCAGTGGGGGAGGTTTAGGTTGGCTAACAAGAAAAACTATTTCACTAGGAGGGTGGTGAAGCACTGGAATGGGTTGCCTAGGAAAGTGGTGGGATCTCCATCCTTATTGGTTTTTAAGGCCAGACTTGCCAAAGACCTGGCTAGAATGATTTAGTTGGGGTTGGTGCTGCTTCAAGCAGATGGTCTTCAGAGGTCTCTTCCAACCCTAATTTATGATTCTGTGAAAGGGCAGAGAGGTCGTTCAGGCAGTTGGGGAGGTAAGCTCTCTGTAAGCTTTGAATAAGATGGTATAAAGGGGAGCATTTGGGGCACGCTGATTACAAGAGGATGCAGAACCAGTAAGATCCATAGCCTGCACTAGCAGACACAGAGGAGTTGTCACCACCATCCAACTGACAGGGAGGAACTGAACATAAGAACGGCCATACTGGGTCTGACCAAAGGTCCATTTAGTCCAGTATCCTGTCTGCCGACAGTGGCCAATACCAGATGCCCCAGAGGGAGGGAACACAACAGGTAATCCTAACGTGATCCCTTCCCTGTCATCCACCTTCAGAGAAACAGAGGCTAGGGATACCATTGCTACCCATTCTGGCTAATAGCCATTGATGGACCTAACCTCCATGAATCTATCTAGCTCTTTTTTGAACCCTATTAAAGTCTGTCTTCACAACATCCTCTGGCAAGGATTTCCACAGGTTGACTGTGTGCTGAGTGAAGAAAAACTTCCTTTTGTTTGTTTTAAACTTGCTGCCTATTAATTTCATTTGGTGACCCCTAGTTCTTATATTGTGGAATAAGTAAATAACATTTCCTTATTCATTTTTTCCACACCCGTCATGATTTTATAGACCTCTATCATATCCCCCCTTAGTCTTCTCTCTTCTAAACTGAAAAGTCCAAGTCTTTTTAATCTCTCTCTATAAGGGACCTGGAACAAACCACTAACTGGATGCAAATCTGAAGGCTAAAGGCAATTTGAGTAAAAGTGATTGTGAAATGATAAATTAAGAAATGTGTGAGAACGAGGACAATGGGCTTCAAAAAATCAAATTTTAACAAATTAAGAACTGATAGATCAGTTCCTAGGGAAAGAAAATCTAAAGCAAAAAGAGGTTCAGGAGAGCTGGGAGTTTCATCAAAGAGATGATATTAAAAGTACAACTATGTTGATATGAAGCAAATATAGGAAAAATAGAAAGAGGCCAGTATGGCTCTATCAGGAGCTCTTTAATGATCTGCAAATCAAAAGGGAATCCTACAAAGGGTGAAAACATGGACAGATTCCAAGGATGGGTACAAAAGAATAGCACAAGCATGTAGGGACAAAATCAGAAAGGTTAAGGAAAAAAATGAGTTACACAGAGAAGGGACATAAAAGGCAGTAAGAAGAGGTTCTATAAATACATTAGGAGCAAGAGACAAATGAAGGAGGATAGGATTAGAATTCAAAATTACCTTGAAAAACTGGAGTATTGGTCTGAAATCAACAAGATGAGGTTCAATAAAGACAAGTACAACATACTACACTTGTGCATTTGATTTTTCCTTCATAATTATGTAACCCTTCTGCCGGGTAGGCCTGGCAGCAACCAGGGCCAGGTTCAATATCTTGGGGTCCATCTTACACAGAACCGGCTCGAGCCCCCACCCCGTAACCTGTGAAATTCACACACCCCTGGGTGCCTCTGAGGCAATGCTTCCCCACTCACAAGCACAGAGCCTGAGTGTAGGAAAGAAACATTTAATGAAACAGAGAGAGAAGTCATACGGCATTAACTTGGGAAAATACCACAAACAGAGTTCATAACCCAAACAAGAGCTAAGGCCCCCTGCCCCCAGCCAAGAATCACCCGAAGTCCCAAAGTCCGACACCCCAAAAGTCTCTGTCCCTGGTCAGTGCCACCCAGAGTCCAAAAGTTCACCCACAGGGTTTCACCTCCCAACCTGGGTAGAAATGGGGGTGGGGGTTAGATAGGGGGCACCTTACGAGTCACTCCGCCACGCTCCACCAGCTGTCTCGTTCCATGCCACCGGATGCTCTGCTGGTCGCCTGCCGCCACTCCTCACCTGCCGCCGCTCCTATCAGCCACACCATGCCGCTTGTCACCGCTCCTCGCCTGCTGCCGCTCCTCGCCTGCCGCCACACCGCACCATGCCGCTGGTCACCGCTCCTCGCCTGCCGCCGCTCCGCGCCACGATGGTGGTCGCCGCTCCTCGCCTGCCGCCACGCTGTGCCTACCACCGCTCCACGCCACACCGCTGGTCGCCGCTCCTCACCTGCTGCCGCTCCGCGCCACACCGCTGGTCGCCGCTCCTTGCCTGCCGCCACTCCAGGCCTGCCGCCGCTCCACGCCTGCTGCTGCTCCGCTGCTGGTCGCCGCTCCTCACTGGCTGCAATGGGTCTGGCTCCCAGCCGAACCAGTGATTTCAGCTCTTAGTGATTTCAACTCTTTAACCACCACCTGGACTGGCAAAGGATTGCAGCTTCCACTGGACTAGCAAAAAGACTCCTCATGGAGTCTGCTTTAGGTCTGTCCTTAAAACAAAGGGGGAAAGGGGCAGGTGGGCCAATCTTACAGCTCACACCTAGCAGGTGTGAAGCAGGCTGACTCAAGCCCTTTAAACCTTCCCCCCAGCTCAGTTCACTCAACTCTGGAAGGGGGGAGGCTTGTTCCTCAGAGACCTCTTACAATAATGGTGGTGTCTCTCCTGCAAACACTGGTGGCATGTTTTACAGTTCCCACATTTCGGGGTAGCATGATTTGTGACCCCCACAACGGCCCCAAATTATTTACAATACACCACGTTCCATTCCAACACTGATCCTCCATCAGCCCTGGCTGAATTGGATTTACATAGCCACACCTCATATTCCCTCCCCATCCTGGCATGAGCTGTATTTACATATCAACAGTTAACAGTTAATTATCTTGCACAGCTAAACAGTTGGGCTGCGTCAAGACTGGCATGATTTTCCGCAAATGCTTTTAACGGAAAAGTTTTTCCGTTAAAAGCATTTGCGGAAAAAAGCGTCTAGATTGGCACGGATGCTTTTGCACAAAAGCACTTTTTGCGGAATAGCATCCGTGCCAATCTAGACGCGGTTTTGCGCAAGAAAGCCCTGATCGCCATTTTTGCCATCGGGGCTTTTTTGTGCAAAACAGTTTTTACCTGTCTACACTGGCCCTCTTGCACAAAAGCATTTGCGCAAGAGGGCTTATCCCTGAGCGGGAGCATCATAGTATTTGCGCAAGAACACTGACAATCTTACATTAGATCGTCAGTGTTCTTGCGCAAATTCAAGCGGCCAGTGTAGACAGCTGGCAAGTTTTTACACAAAAGCAGCTGCTTTTGCGCAAAAACTTGCCAGTCTAGACGCAGCCTTGTAGTGGGCACACCCACCCCAGGGCAGATCTCTCCTTTTAGCTGGCTGATAGCAAGCAGCAGTTCAGCCCCTGCTTACATCTATAAAACAGGCAATAACTGGCTAGGCAGCAGTACTGCTGAAAAAGATCTGGGGATTGCTGTGAATCCCAGACTGCATATGAATCAATGTGATGCAGTTGCAAAAAAGGCTAATATTCGTGGGTGTATTAACCGAAGTTTTAAGATTCGTGTGTCCAGTTCTGGGTGTCAAACTTTTTAAAAAGACATGGAGGAATTGGAAAGAGCAGAACTAAAGGTTTTGAAAACCTGACCTATGAGTGTAGGGAGGCCTGGACAGCCCTCCCGTGACCAGAACAACAATGTCTGCATTGTCAGGCCTTGCCCTGACCATGTCCAAAGTATGGATCTCTAACAAAGCAAACCCTAGGCCTGTCTCAAGTCTGGTGCACGTAAGCATGCAAACAAGGTGGGGAAGCTTTGAGAGGCAGGAATGCTTGCACAATCATGTAGAGACTGCATAGTACTGCGAGACCAGGCCAAGAAGACCAGAAACAACCTGGTACTGATACATCCCATTTTTGATAAGCGAAAAATTCTAGATAAAGCCATAGAACTGTTAATTAAGCACTTTGTCTTGCAACATCCTGGATGTACCCCAAATATTGGCATAATAGGTATCTTACACAATATGCAGTTGATTGGTAGATATTATTAGAACAACCAAGTCTCGCTTTGCTATAAAATGGGCTTAGTAAAAAGAATCAATGGGATGGAATGAGCAGGATTGACCCACAGGTCCTGCTCTTGATATAACTAGAAGTAACAGACCCTTTCACACCAGCGACCCCAGTGCATGGCATTCCAACGTGTGGGAATCAAAGGAACCACAACCTCCTGCCTGGTACTGTAGGTAGCATACAGGTGAAGTGTAAGTGAACTAGGCTTAACTATTGTATTACAGTAGATCTTTTATTAATTGCTTTGGCATTGCTTTGTGCTGTGTTAAATGCTTTAAAATGTATAGTTATTTAAGTTTTAAATTGTATAGTAATTGTTTTTAAGGCTTGTAAAATGTGAACAACTATGTTAACTTCTTAAAGCTCGGAATAAATAAGTAAGTGGTTAAGTCTCTCTGGAGTGTCCTGGTTTCCCTTAGATCTAAAAATCGAACCACACAACAATGAGGGAAAAACTGGGCATGTTTAATCAAGAGAAAAGAAAATTGATGAGGGACCTGATAGTCTTAAAATATGTTACGAGATGTGATAAAGAGGGTGGTGATGTCCACTGAAGATAGGACAAATAGTAATGGGCTTAATCTGTGGCAAGGGAGATTTAGGTTAGATATTAGGGAAAACTTTTTAACCATAAGGGTGATTAAGCACTGGAATAGGCTTCCAAAGGAGGTTGTGGAATTGCCATCTTTGAAGGTTTTGAAGAACAAGTTGGAGGAAACCCCTATCAGGGATGGTCTAGGTTTACTTGATCCTGCCTCAGCACAGAGGTCTGGATTATTTGACCTCTCAATGTCCCTTCTAGTCCTATATTTCAATGATTTCCATGGGAGTGCTCAGTGCCTTGTAGGATGGAACTAAGGATGCAGCTACACGGCACCCTTACCTCAAAATAAGCTATGCAATTTGTGCTATGCAAATTGAGTAGCTTATTTTGAAGTAATATCGAAATAACTTATTTTGAAATTTGACACTGTCTACACAGCCACAAAATTTGAAATAAAGCACTGCTCCAAAATGTCCCTTAACTCTCGTGGAACAAGGTTTACAGGGACGTTGGAATAGCGAGCCTGTTATATTTTGAAATAACGGGCACGCTCAAAAGACCAGGAATAGTATTTCAGGATACTTCCTGTGTCCTAAAAAAAAGCACCACAGTGTAGATGTAGCCTAAATGATCAAATGCTTTCTTCACACTTTCTCTGTGAAGTCTGCTGTTGGAGAATATTACCGTCGTAATATCACTAACCACAAGACCACATTAATATGCCATCTGTAGCTAAAGAATGAATTAGAACTTTCTTCTGTGATAATGAAAATAGGAGCAGTACAGCTGTTCTACAAAGTTAATTTCAATAGAATGCATTTGAGCTGCAACAACTGGATTTTTTTAAAAACATTTTCTTAGAAAAAGTATGTGATAGTAAACAGAATCCTAATTTTAAAATATTATTTGAAGATCATTTCAAGGAATTTTAGAGATTTTTCGTGGTTTCTAGATCAAGGTCAAAAGAGATGGTTAGTTTCACAAATATTCAAATATCCGTAATTATGAAATTATGCTCTTGTGTTTGGTTCAGTCATCAAACATAACTCTGATTCTTAATCATCTCAGAAATTAAACATTACCTCACTATGTACAGGTTGGACCTTCCTGGTCCAGCACTATCAGGATCTGACTGATGCCAGATGAGGGATTTTGCCAAACCAGGGGAGGTCATATCTGGCTCCCTCAAGTCCTGGACAAAGCTGCCAGCCTCTTGGCTGGCTCCCCCTTGCTGCCAATCTCACTGCCCTGCTGGTCCCCCCCACCTCCTTCCCTGCTACGACGGGCAGCCCAGCTCTCTAAGTGGCAGGCTCCTGGCCCTACCGGGCAGCCCCACTATGGGGAGTTGAGCTTCTGGCTCTGTGGGGCACTGGGTTCCTGGCCCCACCAGGCAGCCCCTCTGGGTTCTGCCTGGCTGCCTATGTGTGGCGCACCAGGCAGCCCAGCTGTGAGGAGCCCAGCTGCCAGCCCTTCACTAGGACTCTCTGGTCCTGGAATGTCTGTGGTCCTGCCTGATGATGGATGTTGCCAGACCAGGGACTTCTGGATTACAGAGGTTCAACATGTACAAAGAAAAAAATGTACTTTCACTCTAAATTGACTTATTTCAGACTAAGGAAAAGGGAAACCAATTCCAGCACCATCAAAATAACCATTTGATACGTGATGTTGTCATTGCTGTAATGGAGTAAAGAAATTTAGTGAACAAATTGGTGGCTGTGTGTACAGATGGGACATAGTTCTTAGAAACATAAAGAGGAAGTACATGGAAAAGATTTAAAAAATTCAGGCAATAATCTCTACAGTCAAAAGTATAATTCAGTAGAATTTTTTAATATTCAAATATCATTCAATCAATACCTCAGCTCAGAATCAACCGAAACTCCTTAAAATTGCTTTCACTACCAGACAACATGGGCATAAGAAGTCTGGAATACATATAATAAGGAACGCTTACTCCTTCTGGTCCATAGTTTAATCGTTTGTTAAGAGGACACTGGCAACATTTAATACATACTTATTATCACATTCCCAAGAGGTTTTAGGTTCATAAGGGACATTTCAATTTTGATTCTTGACAAACACAAGTAAAATAATATACAAACAGTAATACACTAATATTGTTCAATAAAAAATTGTTAATCTTTAAAGTACCACCGGATTCCTTGTTTTTGCTAAAACAGACTAACATGACTACCTCTTTGAAACCTGTAATATAATCTTATTTTCATTAGTAACACTGCTTTCACACAGCTAATAAGCTATAATGTTACCATATCTTTCCAATGTCTATTATAATTAGGTATATACCTACTTGTTTCTAATGTTACATTACCTGCTGCAGATGTACCTCTTTAAAGGTATCATAATGTATTCAAGAATGACAAATGAATGTATATTGGTGAGTTGTAGTTTAATAAGTGCACATTTGCAGATATTACAGCATGATCTCTTTTACTGGATGTATCTTTTGATGTTTCATTCATAGGAAACATTCAAGTATCTTCAAGGATTTTCTTTCTGAAACAGAATAACTGGCACCCTTGAACCCTTGACTACATTTATGAGATTCAAATAATTCACACGTCTACCTCTAATGAGATAAACACCTGATCATTTTCTCTTTCTCTGAATGATTGACTTTATGGAATAAAAAATGTTATGGACTCTTGACTTTAATGTGAAAGTAGGATGAACAAAGCCAGGTCTTTGAAAGTTTATGGAGGATGAGAGTTGACAGTGGGATACAAGTTCTGGCAGCAGAAATGCTCTGAAATTCCTTCAGCAACTATAATTGCTCCCAGGAATCCAACTGGCTGAATTACCTTCCAATGCCTATAAGTAGAAACAGGTGCTTCACATCTGGAATTTGGCATCTCTATGTTTATTCTCTCAGTATCACTTACATTTATTTTCAAGGTAGAGAAGGGACCTTTTCATTAGCAAACCCCCACGATATTTGCATTTGGTAAGTGTATACATGGTAATGTCAATTCCAGGATAGACGTACCAAATTACCAATATGATAAAAGGAAATGAGTGTGATGGGGTTAGAAGATCCCATCCAATGGCATGAGTTCATCCTGTCCTTCAAGCTACCCTAAGTCTCTAGGCCATGAGACCTGAGGACTAAAGTCCCTAGAGTTGCCCAGTTATTCAGGACTTTAAAGCCCACTGGCCAGTCTATATAATCACCTTGATCCACAGGGCAGTGGGTCATGTGATCTGCATCAGGGAGTCAGGGTCCATAGACTCGCCCTCCAGATGGGGGTGTTGGGCCTGGCAGCCAGTTTGGGGGGAGGGCACTACTTTGGATGGGGAGGGGACCCAGGCCCTCCTTGCTCTACTGGGTCCCCACCTAGGGCTCTTGCAGCAGTGAATGTATCAGCTACTGGGTCAGTGAAAATCTGTCTATGACATGTGTCACGTTATTGGATTGTAATAGGAAAATGCAGAGTAGTGTTGCACCCACTGTGTGTGTTTGCCCCAAAATCTATGTAAGATAGGCTATGTGAGGTGTCTAATGAAAGCTTATGCTATGCTGATTCTGGCTATGCTACTCATATACTTGTATGATTTCTATATGTAAAGTTATGAATATGGGCTCAGTACTTGTATTTTAAATGTCTTCTGTCTGGGAGTAGGCATCGACCACCTATTGTGGGGGGTGGGGTGGCCCAGTGAATGCTGCATGGCTCTTAACAGTTGTCAATTGACACCTGAGAAGCACACAATGGCCCCTTGCCTGAGAAGGACGTACTTGGATACTCCAGGGCTCCATGCCAAAAAGGGTCATAGATTGGTTTGTGGATCAGATGATCAGTTCCATTTTGGGAGGCACCATTGCCCAGGAAAACAATGGATTTCCTTCCACATGGGCAAGGTTTAAAAAATATCCTGGGGGTGCCTCCATCTTTGTCTTCAATCCTGCTCTTGACTTCAGAAACATCCTTGCTAGGGCCAAAGAGCCAAGGGGGATTTGTTGACCCATCCAAACATAGGATGTACTCCAGAGACGTTTAAGCTAATGGTTTATTACATCTCTGCCAAGAGCCTGTATCAAGATCCTGGTGATTGATGTATGTCATGTGCTCTCTTTAAACATCCCATTCAACTTTTTCTTTCTTTTATTAATAAACCTTCAGATTTTAGATTCTAAAGGACTGGCCCAGCATGCTCTTTTGGGTAAGATCTGAGGTATAAATTGACCTGGACCTGTGGCTGGTCCTTTGGGACTGGGAGAACCTGTTCAGAGTCAGTGAGATTGGTTTTATAAAGTGCGGTGCTGGTTGTGGCACAGGTAACGCTGAAGTGTTTAAAGGGATTGCTTATGAGACTTCTTGCTGGCTAGGGTGGCAGCTGAAGTGCTCTGGGTTATTGGTTAAGTGCCTTATAGAGAAGGACCCCAATCTTGGGCTATAAGTAGCTCTAGCTTTAAGCAGTTTGCCCTGATTTGACCCGCTCAGTGGTGTCCCAAACAACCTGGTATATTACAACATGCTCACGAGTCTTGGACAGTATTCCCTCAAAGCTGCATGGCAGCACAGCTTCACAGGTGATTAATCAGCCCTGCCCAGTCAGACAGCTCCATGCACGGATCTCTGAGCCTCTGATTAATCACCCCTGAAGCTTAGAGGGAACACTGGTCTTGGAACATTGGCTAGCCACCCGCCTTGTGTCACGTTATTGGATTTTAAAGTGAGTAGACAAATCACTGCTGCGCGCACAGAGGGGGTGGTGTTTGCCCCAAATTCTGTAAGAAGTGGGCCATGTGAGGTGTCAAACAAAAGCTTATGCTCTGCTGATTCTATGTATGATACTCATGTACTTGTATGATGTTTTTATGTGAAGTTATGAATATGGGCTCTGTTCTTGTATTGTAAATGTTCTCTGTCTGGGAGGGAGCAATGGCCTGGGCTACCTATTGTAAGGAAGGATTGTTCAGTGAATGGCTGTGCTAACTAGCACTGCCCCATGGACAATGGCTCACGGAGTGGCCAATACACACCTGAGGAATGCATCTGGAAACCTGCAGGCTGGCCAGTGCATAATGGCTACTTGCATGTGAAACAGAGACAGATCACTTGATCATAAGAACATAAGAATGGCCGTACTGGGTCAGACCAAAGGTCCATCTAGCCCAGTATCCTGTCTGCCGACAGTGGCCAGCACCAGGTGCCCCAGAGAGGGTGGACCGAAGACAATGATCAAGCAATTTGTCTCCTGCCATCCCTCTCCAGCCTCTGACAAACAGAGGCCAAGGACACCATTTTATCCGCTGGCTAATAGCCTTTTATGGACCTAACCTCCATGAAATTATCTAGCTTCTCTTTAAACTCTATTATAGTCCTAGCCTTAACAGCCTCCTCTGGCAAGAAGTTCCACAGGCTGACTACACGCTGTGTGAAGAAGAACTTTCTTTTATTAGTTTTAAACCTGCTACCCATTAATTTCATTTGGTGTCCTCTAGTTCTTCTATTTAGGGAACTAATAAATAACTTTATGTGACCAGCTCCAGTTTTTTGGAGAAACCAGAGATATAAAAGTGCAATGAGGCTGTCTCCATTTTGTCTTCAATCTTACTACTGATCCCAGATGCAGCCTTGCTAGGGACAGAGAGCTGGGAAGGATTGCTGACCCATGCTGACATAGGATGTACACCAGAGACTTTTAAGCTAGCAGTTTGTTACATCTCTACTAAAAGCCTGCATCAAAAACTTGGTAGTTGATGTACATAATGTATTCTCCTTAACAATCTTACTCTCAACATTTTCTTTCATTTGTTAATAAATCTTTAGATTTTAGATTCTAAAGGATTGGTCCAGTGTGCTCTTGTGGGTAAGATCTAACGTATAAATTGACTGGGGACTATGGCTGGTTCTTTAGGACCAGGAGGATCTGTTTGGAGTTGGTGAGATCGGGGCTGATTATGGCACAGGGAGAGCTATGGTGTCTGAGGGGTTTTGCTCGTGAGGCTTCTTGCTGGCCGGATTGGCAGCTGAAACACTCTGTGTGATGGGTTTGTGGCCTATTTGGGAAAGGTCTCCAGTCGAGGGCTGTAAGTAGCCCTGGTTTTGAGCAATTCGCCGTGAACTGACATCCTCAGCAGCGCCCAGAGCTGGCCCAGTCCGTCACAACTTGGCTACTTCCTACTGTGCTACTCCTGTTGGTGATCAGCACATCTTCAGGGTCTCTGGGTTTCTCAGTCAATGCAATTCCCTGTATCTCAGAGCTCTCTGGGGTATTCACAGGTAGCGGGGTATCTGTTTGGGTCTGGCAGCTTATGGTGCAAGTCTCCAGGGATTCCTGGGCAGGAATCTGAGCATCTTTCCTCACCAGCAGTTAGCCCAGACTGAGTTGGACAGCTCCTTCTTATGCTTATGACTGGTGTGGAGAAAGTAAATTAAAAAGGTGTTATTTATTTCTATTCATAACACAATAACTAGGGGTCACCACATGAAATTAATAGGCAGCAGGTTGAAAACAAATAAAAGGAAATATTTTTTCACACAGTCAGTCTATGTTCTTTTCCAGAGGATGTTTTGAAGGCCAAAACTATAACAGGTTCAAAATGGAACTAGATAAATTCATGGAGGATAGGTCCATCAATGGCTATTAGCCAGGATGTAAAGGGTTGTGTCCCTAACCTCTGTTTTCTGGAAGCTGGGAATGGGTGACAGGGATAGATCACTTGATGAGTAGTTGTTATGTTCTGTTCATTCCCTCTGAAGCACCTGGCATTGGCCACTGTCAAAAGACAGGAGGCTGGGCCAGATGAAACATTTGTCTGACCCAGTCCAGATGCTCTTACATTCTCTTATCCAACCATGAATATTGCAGCATATTCTGCCAGGGCTCTGGCAGTTTCTGAAGCTTCTCTGACAAGCATTCATACAGGGTTTACATTCATTTGGTGACCCCTAGTTATTGTGTTATGTGAAGGAATAAATAACACTTTCTTATTTACTTTCTCCACACCAGTCATGATTTTATAGACCTCTATCATATTGCCCCTTAGTTGTTTCTTTTCAATTCTGAAAAGTCCCAGGCTTATTAATCTCTTGTCATATGGCAGCCGTTTCATACTCCTAATCATTTTTGTTGCCCTTTTCTATACCTTTTCCAATTCCAGTATATCTTTTTTAAGATAGAATGACCAGATCCTCATGCAATATTCAAGATGTGAGTATACCAGGGACTTATATACAGGGAATATGGCATTTTCTGTCTTATTCTCTATCTCTTTCTTAATGATTCTTAACATTCGTTTAGTTTTTTTACTGCAGCTTCACATTAAGTGGATGTTTCCTGAAAAGTATCCACAATGACTCTAAGATAGCTTTCTTGAGAGATAACAGCTAATTTAGAATCCATCACTTTATATGGATGTAGCCTAGCTATACCTTTAAACAGCGGTTCCCAAACTTTTCAAGCATAAGGGCAACCTTTTCAATCTTATTAACATTTTACGGACCCCCAAACTACATAGCTGTTTTCAAACATTTCATTACTTCATAATCATTTGAAATGTATAATAGTTCATGTTATCTAAACAAATATAGTAGTATTGAGAGATAATACAGCATGTCCACATTAAGATGTAACAACTTTGAGGTGCCAAATATTTTTATTGAATAAAATGTTATTGGCTCCACTGATCCATTTTTGCTAGCAGAACAATAAACCCTTCCCACTGCTCTAATAGCTTTTGAATGGTTAGAGCAGGGTGACGTATTCAAAAAAGAGAAAAAAAATGGTAAAATGTGACTGACCTGTTTATAAGCCGACTCCAGAGGACAGTCACAGCTTGTCAGCTTCAGCATGGGCTGAGGGATATGCAGACTGCAAGGCACTGAGCTTCTCAGGTCCCATTGGCTGCTGTTCACCCATGCTGCTTCCTCAGCTCCTGTCCCCTCCATCCCCTGCCCATCTATGGAACGAGGGAGCTCTTGTGGCCAAAGGGAGCTCTGGAGCTGCCAGCTCCTCAAGGGAGGAACTTTGGGAGGGTAGGGGGCAAGGGCGGAACTTCAGGAACATGGGGAGGGGGCAACAGCCATGCGCACTGGGTCGCGGCTTGCTGTTGATCCCATTCCCTGGATGCTAAGGAAATGAGGGGAAAGTGCTTGCATCCTGTGCATGCCTCTCACACACCAGCCAGGCATGAGAGGCATGCAAACACTTTACCCATGCTTCCTTAGCTTCCAGAGAATGGGATCAAAAGCAAATTGCATCCTGGTACGCATGGCTGATGCTCCCCCATCACCTCCCCCACACACTTCGGGGGTGGGGTGGGGGGGTGAGAAGAAAAAAAAGTAAGGATCGGGCCCACCACGGTGGGCTCAATCCTTACTTTTAAAAACTTTCTGCAGACCCTACAATGATCTCGTGGACCCCCAGGTGTCTGTGCACCACAGGTTGGGAGCCACTGTGCTAGACTGAGGAGTCCTCCATTATCACATTTCTATTCCCCATGCAGGCACAATTAAGTCACTCCTTAACCTTCTATTTGACAAGTTAAATACGACTGAGTTCCTTGATTTCTTTTACTAGAAAGGCATGTTTTGTAGTCCTTTAATCATTCTCATGGCTCTTTGCAGAACCATCTCCAATTTTTCAACATCTTTCTTGAATTGTGGATGCCAAACTGTTCCAGTAACAATTGCCCCAGCCCCAAATACAGAGGTAACATTACCTCTCTCCTCCTACTCAATATTCCCGTTTATAAATCCAGCAATGACATTCACTCTTTTGGCCTCAGCCTCATCTTGGGAGCTCATATTCAGCTGATTACCCACTATGACCCACATGTTCAGAGTCACTACTTCCCAAGACAGAGTCCCCCAGCCTATAATCAGGGCCTCTACATTCTTTGTTCCTAAATGTATGATTTTACATTGGCTGTTCTGAAATGAATACTGTTTGCTTCCATCCAGATTTGCAAGAGATTCGGATCTCCCTGTACTGGTGACCGCCCCTTTTTATTATTTTCACTCCCCCAAGTCCTTGTGCCTTCTGCAAACTTTATCAGTAATGGTTTTATGTTTTCTTTCTTCTTTCTAAAAATGTTAAATAGGACAGAGCCCCATAGGAAACATACCTGCGCAAAGAGGATTCCCCATTTAAATTTCATTTTGAGCCCATTACAGTTACATTTTAATCCATTTAATATGTGCCAGGTTGATTTTGTATTGTTCTAGATTCTAAATCAAAACATTGTGCAACAACAAGTCAAATGCCTTACAAAAGTCTGATTATTTTGTTCATAATGGTAATAGTGGTGATGTAATATAATTTGATCTCATGCACATGCGAGGCATGCACTCAGGTGGAATACATATGGCCAGTCATTCAAAGGTGAACCGATACTTAAGATAAGCATTTCCCCAGAACTCCTAAATTAAAGAATACGGACATATTTTAGTGCCAATACTGGTAATCCTGTATATCTGTTCAATAAATCAGTGCCCACTTATTGCCATTGCTGATCGAAATGATCCTAATGATAAATGGCTTATTACATTAAAAATGCTGGAAGTAGAATTAACGACATTACAAATGTTTTACAATTTAAATTACAGTGACCTTTCCAGTGAAGTTATGTCTTTTGGTAGGTTCATTATCAATTTAATATCCTTTGAAGCAGAATTAGTGATATTAATACATTTTTGCCATTCAAATTATGGACCATCTTTTCTTTATAAAAAGATTTCATTTAGTATAGGAGACTAAGGCAACATCTGCATGAGGAGACTATTTTAATTTAACACTAAATCTTACTGTGGTTGGCTACGTTACTAAACAAGTTCAGTTCCTGAACATTGACTTTGCAGCATAAAATGCTAATGTAAGACATGACTTTTATAACAATCTGGAAATTTCCGTACCTTTCAGTTCCCTCCCATGTATAATATGTATTATTCTAACAGTAACCTGATGTAAATCTCAAACCTGGTCAAGGGCAGAACAGTCATAGAGTCAATTAAGTAACCTTAAAATATGTACATTTAGTTTCACATAATTCACAGGCTCCTCTATATCAAATTAATAAACACTTTGACTCTTCTTTAAAAAAAAAGAATTGTGTCAAAACCTCAGATCTATTGGATCTATGGGAGACACTGAAGATTTATTTAGGAGAACTAATGACATCTTGTTATACATAATGAATCCCTTCCAAGTTAATATTGTAAGAAAGGAAATGGCAGTCAGACACGGTTATAGGTAAAATCCAATCACACAAATGTAACCCCTTCTGCCAGACAGAGCTGGCAGCATCAAGTCCCAGGTTCAGTATCTAGGGGGTTCCTTTTCAACAATACAAACAACAAAACTGACTCAAGCCCCCTCCCAGTAACCTGGAGAATTACACGCCACTCCCTGGGCACCTCTAAAAGGCAATACTTCCCCTCTTGCAAGCACAGAGTCACAGTGTAGCAAAAAAACTTAAATAAAAGGAGGGAAGTAGCTCCGCATTAATTTGGGGAAATGCTGGAACTAGGGTTCATAAATATAAACGATGGGCCCAAAAGTCCCTTCAACATGCCCATCCCATCTCTGCACCCCACTCACACTTGGTCAGTGCAGCCCCACAATTCAGAAGTTCATCTGCAAAGTTCTCCTCCCAGACTGGGTAGCAAGAAAGCACCTTTACATGCTCCATTGCTCAGACACTTGCTAGTCACCCTGCTGGCCACACCATTCCTCACCAGCTGTCTTTAGCCCCCTCCCCGCACTTAACACAGCTCTCAGTGATTTCAGCCATTAGTGGGGGGAGCCTCACTAAGTAGTCTTCTTACCTCAGAAACACTCTCCTAAAGTAGGCATCAGTGTTTTCAGCTCTTCAGCAAGTAACGTAATTCACAGCTGAGTCTAACTTAGCACTGTTATTATACCATGGAGAGAGGAAGGGTCAAATGGTGTCTGGGGCCCCTAAACAGGCCCTGCACTATCAAGTACAAATGCCTATCCGCAGCCTCTCTCAACTTAGCAGCCTTTGGAAGCCTTGTCCCCTGCTTAGCTAGTGTTGTTCAGTTAAGGGTGAGCCAAAAGGGATCATCTGGGCAAGCAATCCCATCATGCTGAGTACACAGGCAGGGTGGGTGTGCCCATGCAGGCAAGATCAGCACTTGAAATCCCCTTCCATAGCTCACCAGTAGATGTCAGTGGAGAACTCACTCAGGTGCTGCAAGACTGTTGTTTTTTCATTTCTTTGTGTAAGCTGTCTAACTTCTAAAAGGAAGGTTCCTCAGTGTGCTTCATGCCAACCTGGCAGACCAGCCCATTAGACAGAAGACTAGCATGCCTTGAGTTATTATTGGGGTTTTATTATTATTAGCCAACTAACAAAGACGCCTACAAAAAGCAGTCTCTCTGTCTCTCTCTACACCAGTTTAACAGGCAATATGATGGCATTTCTAATGGATTCCATCTTCCCAAAGTAACACAGTCCTTGGAAAGAGCTGTTGTAAATGGAAAAAGTAATTATTATGACTGGGTTAATATAAATAGGAGCCAAATACTTAGGATATCAGAATCATGTATTATAACAAAGAGCTTTTAGATAATGAAGAATATCATTCAGGACTTGCTCCTACAAACCTTTACCCTGTGCAGAGTCCCACTGAAATCAAAGAATTAAAGTTTGTAGAACCTGGTCCTCAAATGCTATTCCAGTAAATCTCAAAGCTCAAGCACAAAATAAATGCTTGTGAAGATCATATTCCTTTGGCTTTCCATTTCAAATGTTTCCACTGCAGTGACACAGAAGTCGATCCTTTGATGATTGTCCTTCTCAAAGTACATTACAGGATGCAGGAGTACCCTTTGCCTGTTTGGTGTGGTGCTCTGTCCTCCTCTAATATTCCCTAGACTGCCTAGAGATTGACGAGTCTGCTATAGCCTTGGCTAAGAGGCCCTTAGTTCATGCAACAGAGAGTCATACAGTATGTTTTAGAGACCCAGATTAGATTCTGATTTTGACCAAGTTCTGATGGCATTATACAAGCCCTGTGACACTGCCCAGAATTACCAGAGCTGGACGAGTATGCTGGGTTCTGGTGCTCAAAAAATCCCACTCACAAACAGCCTATTTTGCATCTGCAACTTTGATAGTCAGCTCTGCTGTCATGTTGATTTTTTCAGCATTATTTGTGTTTTCCCTACTTTGGAAAATGTTTAGATGTGCCATTGTGTAGCTCATTCTATTTCATGCAGCCAGGCAACATTGTTTTCTCTTCCTTTCCTGAGTTTGTTTATATTTTGGTTGACACTAAATATTAGATGGATCCACACTGTAACATTCAGATCTGGATCTAACTTGAGACTTCCCCAGAGTTCAGAGTTTTTAGATTTAGTATTCTAGTTCAGCCCATCTAGACACTAGCATGAATCAGAAGTAACTCCAATTAAGTTACTTAGGCCCCAACCCTCTGAAGTTCAACAGAAGTCATGCTCAAATAAGAGGTGAGGAGGGGCTAGTACGAAAAGGAAATGTTTGTCTAATAACAATAAAAAATGATAGCATTAAAGTGATCTGGGATAATAAGGGAAGTGCAGTAGAATGAAAAGTAACATAACACACTTGCCTTTTATTTCCTATATCATCTTGTGAAGAAGTATTTAGAACGAATCACTCCAACCACTGAAAATGTTCTGAGGGAATTCTCTGAAGGAGAAAACCAAATCACAGCTTTTTAATAGCAAGTAGAAATAATGCTCCAGTGTTAGTTTATTTATTGCACTGAGCACAGGCGGATTTACAATGAGACATACAGTACGCTGGCACTGGGCCCCCCTAATGACAAGTGCCTCTCTCCCTCCCGGGCTGGGCAGTCCAGCACCGGGTCTGGCACCCCGTGCCCCGCACAGGTGAGCAGGGAAGAGCAGGGAAGAGGTGGTGAGTAGCACGAAGACAGGCTGGAAGGCTTCAGAGGAGCACGGGGCAGGGAGGGCAGTAGGCTGCAGCTGCCTACAGTGGGGGAGGAGGGCAGCAGGGGGATTGCAAGCCCACAAGCCGCACAGATGGCAGGAGAAAGCTGCACTTTGAAATGGGAAAGAGCCGCTTCTCTCTGGTAGCTGGCTGCATGGCTGCGCTGCCCCCTCCTCCTGAGTCCTCCAATCTCTGTAGTGTTGTGCTGCACCTAGTGAGTGGCTGCTGCCCACGGGCAAAGGGAAGAGCAGCTGGGGGATAGAGAGCCCAGGGTGGGGGAGCGCACAAGTGGCTGATGGAACTTGTATCCCTCCCCGCCTTCAGGTGGAGCACATATGAGTCTCGGCCCATTTCTCTGGGCCAGCCAGTGCAGGCCATTGGGGCACCTGAAGCTGTCCTCCATGGCCATGGAGATCTTTGTATCTCCTCTGTCAGTCTTCTTCTCCAGCCCCACCATGGTGACTCTGCTCCTGCACGAGGGCCCAAACTGTGCCCCTTCCAGTCAAGGCCCGGCCCTTCTGGGGGCCCAGACATGCCATCCCCCCCCAAAACACACACACACACACCTTGCCCAGGAGTCTGGCTATTCTATCAGCAGCCCTGTCTGAACCCTTAGTTTCTGGGCCTGGGCCCTGCACCCAGGTCCAGATCTGTGCCTAGGAGGGACAGGGGCTGGCTTTCAGCAACTCACTATTAAAAATGTTCCAGTGTCTCTGGTGTTGAACGTACTTTGGGAATGGGTGGTCCATACCATGGCCCACCCAGGTCCACCTGTAGTTACACCTCTGCTCTTTCCAACATTTTTTAATCTGCCTAAAAATCAAGGTCAGGTTTTTTAAGCAATAATGAAGCAATATTATGAGTCTGGCAGTCAAAAACGCAAAAAAATGAAGGCGAGGCAAAAAGACGAAGCTGGGCAAAAAGACAGTTTGTCATCTTATTTTAAAAATCTTGAAGTATTGAATAGAGGACATTGATCAAAAAGTATGAGTGAGGAAACATCTCAATGATCTGATCATTTGCTGAGTTGTAGAGATACCACGACGACTGCAAAAGTTGAACAAGTGGACTCTGAAGTGGCACTGGAACTACAAAATATTGGTAATTTTGTCAAAGTAAGGGAAGACACCTACCCTGAAGACCTGAAGACATTGCATTATGGCCAAAATCTATTTAGTTGGATAGGATAGAATATTTCTTAGTAAATAAATTGAAAAACATAGGTAATATGGAGCAGGCAAATGGAAAACATTTCATTTATTATGTTTTTTTAATAAAGCGTTCTTATCCAAAGCACTTCACAACCATTAGCTAATCGTATAAACAATTTTTGGAAAAATCATTTAAGTGGTCCATTGAGACCCTTAGCAATTTTCAAGTGGTCTGTGAAAAAAAATATACACTACAAAAACAATCAAGGAGCAGGAAAAGTGAATGTTCTTTTTTTTAGGCTATCTCCAGGGCCCCCCCCCCCAAAAAATTGAAACCGAGCACAGGGCCCCACTAACTCTAAATCTGCCACTTGCACTGAGAGGCATTTTGAAAAAAAGGAAGGAAGAGGCAGTCCAGTCAATGAGTTTGTGCTGGAGTCTGGGTAGGTCCCATCTCGTATTAAATACTTGCTCAATATTTTGTCCTTGAAGGGCCATGTCCTGAGGGATGACAGTGGCATTAACCATGCTGTTCTATTTTTGAGAAACCAGGATTATTCTATGTAAGAACCGCTTATACTTTCAGAAAGAACTTGATGTTGTATCAAGGAAAGATGCTTATTTGTTGAGGGCAGTGCTGCAGCCGCTCTTTAATTAGCAAAGCTCCTCCGCCCATCTCCCGCAGGAAGTCAGTGCTTGACAATCTCCTTCCATAGGGAGGAAATGTCATGAAGGAGAAAAGTGGGGGACATACCAGGAGTAATATTTTTTCTCAGAGTGTATTGCCTACACTGAGCCACACTGCCCCCTTTTCTCTACTTCAGCTCATATCTCTGACATTTTGGGTTCCGTTCCTGAGGTGGAAAAAGCTTCCACTGATGGAAACAGGATGTCATGACAACATTGCACATAACAGAATTGCCTCACATTAAAAATCATATGTAGCCAAACTCCTATTCTTCACACTATATCACTCCATACTTGCACATGTTAAATGAGTGCTAAATACACAAAATGATCCAAAATATGAGCCAGAGAGAGCTTTGGTCATGAAATTTGCTATCTGTTTAGTATATGAAATTTAAAACATGTGCAGTTTTACAATCTCTCGCTCTCTCTATATAAAAATGTTTTTCCTGCCAGATGACAGAATGTTCCTGCCAGGTGACAGAATGATGTCATTACATAAGTGTCAGCATCATCAGTGTCAACAGGCTCTTAGTGAAGCAAAAGTGGCCACAGGGAGGAGGGTAGGTGAGCATAGCGAGCAGAGGGTACAGCCTCCTAATATTTGTATATTAGAAAATATGCCTTCGTCCACAGGAAGACATAAATTTTTGGGTTTTTCTTTTTAAAAAAAACAACATTTTTTGTTTATAGCCTAGCAAAATAACATACTGACCTGCCAGAAATTTATATTTTGTGCTTCTTTATAGGCTCTGAACACACTATTTAACACCAGTGTCTGGAAATAAACAAAGCAGAGAGACTGATAACTACCTAAAAAGTTAACCGCTTTTAGTTTGACATAGTTAAGATATAATGAACATGAAGGTTTGTAATGGAGAAGCTGATAGAATCATAACTATGGCATTGTGATGTGACTTTAAAATATACTAGTAATTGTTCCATTAGATTTCTGGTATTAAGACTGACCATAATACATTCATCAGTGATCCAGGTTAAGGTTGTTACAAGTCAGTTTAGAGCCAGAAGCAAAGCCTCTTGTGAGTCATTAGCTGACTTGTGATTATCCAGAAAGGACTCATTAATGTATTCACAGAATGTATGGATCTTTTTACAGTCAGTTGATTCATTTCTTGAACATGTAAAAATGTATATTATATGCCCCCATGGACTAATAATAGGTTCCCTATGTGTATATTTTTATGTCTCATCAACGGTATTGAACATTGATTTGAAATATACAGGTCAGCGTACAGGACGGTATATACAATATTGAGAAGGAATAATTATATACAGACATGAAATGAACCGTATTTTGTGACATTTGATAGCAATGCTGTGGCAATATCTTTTCATTTATTCAAATATATTTAAAATGTCCATTATCATGACATATATTGTATTCTATATATTATGGGGTTTATACCTACTATACATTTGAGAGAGTTTGTCTGTCTGTGAGTGTGTCTGTCGGTCTGTTCAAGAATTCCCCTTAAATGGTAAGAGCTAGGACCACCAAATTTGATATACAGTTTCCTCTTATAATTTAAATCAAGGTAAGGGTTTGGTTGGACCAGGAAAATGGGATGTGTCTAGAATGGGACCAAACCATAGAGCTAAGAGACATAATCACTAGGCAGGTGAAAGGGGCTGGCTGGGGCAATCCCCCTTCCAGGATTGCCCCAGCCCAGAGCCTCCCGCCCATCAGACATCCTTTAGCAAGGGTGAGGGAGTGGGCATGCAGTGTGTACTACTACAATAGGGTTTTTTTAGTTTATTGAACTCCAGGATGTTTCCCACAATGACCAATTAACCACTCTGGTCAGTGCTTTGCACTCCACTGCTCTACAGACACATAAACAGGTAAGCAGATATGCGACCCTCCCACCTGCAAACCCCGGGAACTTTATAACACATTTCCTGCTGTCTGGCTCAGTGTGTAGGGATCCTCATGGCATCTTTTCAGGGAAGCAGGGGTGGCTATTGTTCAAGACTCTCTCCTGCTTGGAGCACCCCAGAGCTTTTAGATCTTATCAGCGTGTGGGGTGAAGAATCGGTGCAATCACAGCTGTGAGTGACCCGTAGGAACTGGGATACATATGGTCAATTTCTTGAACCCTTTGTGTGAAGGAGTATGATCAAGATACCCTGCAGATACCCTGCAATGCAGAGCCAAGATAAAGGAACTCCAACAGTCGTATCAGAAGGTGAAGCAGGTAGGGTAAAGAAGGGTTGCTACACCCAAGACATGCCATTTTTATAAAGAACTGGATGCAATCCTTAGTGGGCACCCCATATCCGTAGCCAAGGAGCCTGTGGATACTTCAGAGTCAGCACAGAGTCAGCAGAAACAGGACTTACCCTGGAGGCAGAAGTTGCCCCCATAGGTACAGCTAGGAAATATTCTCCAGTACCAGTGCACAAGAGGTGTGCGCACCTAGCGTAATGCACACACACAATCACTCAAAGACGTGATTGGTGCTTTAAACCAGTCCAAATCTAATAATTTCATTAAACAATTCTATAAATCTCTATAAAACTTAGAAATGGGGGGAGTGAATTCCCACATTTTTACAACTACTGCTGAACGAGAAGCTGAATTTACTAAGTATCAGATATTGACTTAGATGACAATAAAATATATTCTACAGAATAACTTTTGCCTGGCCAAAGTAGTGTAAATCTGGACCAAGTCTGATATTATATAAAGGCAAATATTATTTTTTTCTTGCTACCTGTCTGGTATTTGGTACCAGAGGTAAATTGAATCTATTGAAGAGACCCTGAAAATAAATAGTGAGCATTCTGCTGTAAAATTCTGCTTCTCTGATGGTGGCAATATCCCTGAATTGGGATTTCACACTGAGCAAGGGGTGGCCATTCCCTTGAAAGATTTCACTGCATAGGAGCACAATAATGAGTAACATGCATTTTCTCTGTATCCTACTGAGACAAATTGTTCCTATCAGGAAAAGCGGTTTTAAAAACCTACTCTGTGGTGCTGCCTCTCCTTTCTCTTAAATGCACTTTAAAGGCAAAATCCAGCATAGTTGGAGACACAAGGAGAGAAGGAAAGGCTCTATATTTCCATTAGAAAACTATCTACGTTTATGTACCAGCAGGAGACAAGGCTATGTACTTAATGTGAGTTCCCTTTATTTTTATAGAACCATTATTAACTCTGAGAGAGAGAAGTTGGTCTAGTAACTGTAGCTGATTGAGGACTTTTTTCACTATATCCCTGCTTCCATTTTGGTATTTGTCTTTGCATTCCTTAACAAATGTTCAATCTTTATTCAGAGACAGAGAGAAAGGGACATGGAATCATAAACATTTGTAGAACTCTACAAAATTTAGCCATTGGTGGTAAGTATTTCAATGTTGCTTTGAAGGTAACATTTTTAAGACTTTTTGGTTACATGAAAAATCTAAAGGCATGTAATCATTCTAGGCAGTACCTAATAAGCAGACCTTTGAATTGAGGAAGGCTGATCCAGAGATTTGGCTGGCCCAAACATGCCAGTATGGATGGCCCAGTGGTTACAGTGCTAACGGAGGGCTTGGAGAAGCTGAGTGCGAGTCCCTTCTCCACCATAGACATCCTATGAGATATTAGGGAAGTTTCTTAAGCTTGGTCTATACGAGGACTTTACATTGAAGTTAGCCAGATATGGTCAATTTGCTAAGTAATGCATCCACACTACCAAGCCTGTCGTGTCAGCTTTAAGGGCCACTGAAATCGATCCAAGTACTCCTGCTCTTTATGGGTATGTCTACACTACAGCGTTATTTCGAAATATCTTATTTCGCAATAGTTAATTCAAAATAAGTTATTTCGAAATAATGCGTCTACACACAAAATGCATTTCGAAATAGCACATCCATACTGAGTGGACTCTGAATTGCATTTAAGGCCGGCCGGAACCAGTTCTGGCAGGGCACCAGGTCAGGACTCACTGTGTGGGGCTGCTGCCTGAGGCTAACTGAGTCTGTGCTTAAAGGGCCCCCCCTCCCTGAGACAGCGGGTTCTGAGGTTTCCTTGCTTGCTTGTCTACCTCGATGAGGGACAGCAAAGCATTTTTGTCTCAGTGTGCTCTGGTTGCCCTCACTCGGGACATCACAGCACTCTGCAACATGGAGCCAGAGCTGCCCCTGGGCACTCTGGTGCTTCTCTTGGACGCGTTGCTGTGAGCCTGGCTGCATTTGCTGCAGGCTGCCATCCAGGAGGTCCATCGGGGGGCTGTCAGTATCCAGGAGGCCCTGCGGGAGAGCTTCCACCCTGAGGAACACTAAGAGCCTCCCTGGTCTGCCCCACTGGGGACTTGTGCCTCATTCCTCCCTCACATCGTTCCACTTACCCCTCCCTAACCCCCTTCCTGGTGTAAAATAAAATACATGTATTTTCATAAATACAAACTCTTTATTTAACAAAACAGGGGAGGGGAGATGAAACTCTGGTGAGACTGGGGAAAGGAGGCAGGAGAAGGGAGAGAGAGGGTGGGAGAGGGGAGGGGGAAATTTGGGAGGAGGGAGCTGGAAGGGGGAAGCAAGGGGAAGAAGGGGGTGGGGAACCTCAGAGCTCATGGTTGGGGATCTTGCCTGGCCAACTGTCTCCCAGCACCGAGGGTGCGGGGGCCTCGGCGTCCCTGGGATGATGGGGAGGGGAAGGAGGGTGGAGGGAGAAGCGAGAGGAGGAGAAAGAGTGGGAGGAGGAGAGGTAGCTGGGGAGGCAGCAGGCACTGGAGCGGCAGGAGGCAGCATGCTCTGCACCAGGGTCTGCAGGTGCTGGCAAATGGCACAGCCCTGGACAAGCTGCTCCCACTGGAGCTGCAGGTCTTCTTGCACCCAGTGCTGGAGGGTGCGGTGCAGGGCTCGCAGTGCCCCCAGGTGCTGCTGTTGGTACCCCTCCACTGCATGGGTGGGCCTGCGGAGCCCTTGGGTGCATGAGCATGTCCCGGGTGGGGTGGTGCGCCCTGCACACGCAGCTGGTGCGGCTGTGGAGAAAGAAGAGAAGTGGTCAGTTCTCCCTGGGGACACAGTGGGTGAAGCCCAGCCCCCCTCTGCGAGGTGAGGATGACCATTCCCTGCACCATCAGAGCCATTGTGCTTGCACACAGGCCATGTTCGGAATGTCCTGCTATCCCTGGGAGTGGGAGCTGCCTTGTGACCACACCCATGCCCCTGTGCTGTATATAGTGGGGGGGGAAGATGTCCCCTGCCTCTGTGGAGAGTGGCCTTGTGGAGGGAGGGCGTCCAGTTGTGTCCCACCCCGGAGTCAGGAGAATGTCATGTCTCTTCACACACACGTGTCGCTAACAGGGTAAGGCCCCTGTGTGGCAGCCAGCTGGGGCCACATGCCCAGGGATGGCGCGGCACATGCTCACACATGGACAGGTTGCTGTGTGATCCATGGACAGCAAAGCCCACACACGCAGACCTTGGTTTTGGCCCCCCTCCAGCCCCTGCATAAGGGGACAGTGATGGCACTCACATGTTGTTGCCTCCCTGGCCTGAGATGACACCAGCAACAGGTCCACTGGGGCAGCTCGGGGGATCCTGGCTCATCGGGGTGGTGATGATGGCCTCCTCTGGCTCCTGGCTCTCCTCCTCCTCGATGCCCTGGTCAGGGCCCTCTGCCCCAGGGTTGACGGACACGGACACTTGGGGGACACGGACTGTCCCGCTCCCCAGGATGCGGTCCAGGGTGCCGAAATGGAGGCAGGTGTGTGGGTCTGCCCCCAGTTGGGAGCTGCCCCCTGTGGCCCTGGCATAGGCCTGCCACAGCTCTTTGATTTTCATGCGCACCTGCTCCTGGGTGCGCATGTGGCCTTTAGTGGCCAGGCTGGCAGCCATCCTCCTGTAGACGGCTGCATTCCTGCATCTAGTGTGGAGATCATGGACATTGGAGGCCTCCCACCAAACCTCAATCAGGTTCATGATCTCCGCACTAGACCAGGAAGGTGCCTACCTTCTCCTGCCCCTGGCAGACTCCTGGGAGCTGGCAGACTGGTTTTGGGGAGCAGTGGAGGGCTGGCTGCCGGTGGCTTTCTGGCTCATGTTGGGGCCACTGGGTCAGAGGCAGTGACTGCTGGCTCTGGGCTGGCAGGCCTGGAGCTGGCACAGGCACTGTGGCCAGAGTCAACCCCTTTAAGGGCTCCGGGGAGGGGGGGAGGGAGAGGAGTTTTCCTGGTTGTGCCCAGAGTGGCCACCAGGGCACCCTGGGAAGGGCTGGAGGCCCCCTATTTCGAAATAAGCATCTACACAGCGCTTATTTCAATTTAGCTATTTTGAATTTGGCGTTATTCCTCGTAGAATGAGGTTTACCAAATTCGAAATAAGCGCGCCGCTATTTCTAATTAATTTCGAAATAGCAGTTTGTCTGTGTAGATGCTAGGAAATTTATTTCAAAATAACAGCTGTTATTTCAAAATAATTTTGCTGTGTAGACATACCCTATGAGAGGTAACTCTATTCCCAATCTTGCATGGTCGAATTTATGGTAGTGTAGATGCAGTGTAGCTGGGAAGTCGAGGCCTCCCGGAGGCCTCCCACAGTTCCCTGCTCTGACTGCTCTGGCTAGAACTTGCACCACTACTACTCTCCCAGTGAGCACAAAAAGCCCTGGGGACATTAAAATGGCCTTTCCCATGTGGTTGCCATTGCGAGCACATCTCAGAGTGAGCAGCACACGATGGCATATGCAGTGATGACTTCAACCAATCCTACCAACACTACCATGACTTCAAATACTTCTGCTCCCATGGGCTCCAGTTCCCAGAGGCACAAAAAAGCACCAGTGTGGAGTGTTCAGGAGATCTTGGACCTCATTGAGGCATGGGGAGAGGAATCCATCTTCCCCAAGCTCCGAACCAGCAAGAGGAATGCCGATATTTACAGCACGATCACAAGCTGCTTGGGGACTAAAGGTTATTCCAGGGACGCCCAGCAGTGCCAAATGAAAATCAAGGATCTGAGGCAGTCCTACCAGAAGATGAAGGAGGTGAGTGGATGGTCTGGTACAGCATCTCACATGTGCTGCTACTACGAGTGGCTGGATGCAACTTTGGGTGGGGCAGGGGGAAGGCAGCTTCCCCAGCATGGTCACGGAGTCCGTCCAAGACATGCCTGGCATCAGTATGCAGGACAGCATGGTGGCGGAGGAGGAAGAAGAGGAGGAGAAGGAGACTGGCCAGCTGGCAATCCCTGAGAGCCAAGAGCTGTTCATGACACTGGAGGCAGTTTCCTCCTCCCAAGATATCTCCCAGTCCAGCAGTGATCTTGGGGAGGGCACTTCCAGTAAGTTCACAAACTTTTTCTAACTACTAAGTTCTAACTTTTACTAACTAAGGCAATAGGGTGTGATGTGCAGCGCGCTCTGTGCCTACACTGTGTGGGGGGTCCAGAACAGCTTGTTAACGTGTCTGCAGATGAAACAGGAGATTTGCCTACACAGTTCTTTGGAGCTGTCACATAGGAACTCTTTGATTGTTCTCACTCATAGGGTTCTTGGGGAGGCCAGCCTTATGCCGTCCTTTGTGGTAGGACACCAAGCCACCAGTAAGTGGTCTGGCATTATTGAACCACAAAGCATTGCAACGTAAGGCACAGGTTTATGGCCAGATTCAGTCAGCATCCACTCCCTGAAACACTCTGCTTGATTCAGAAAAGACTGCTATCTCTCATGGCAACCTGCATGAAGGAGGAGGAGAACCTATTAGCACTCTCCCCAGGAAGCCACATGTGCTGAACACACATCCCCTGCTCCCCTGTAGGTTGGGAAAGTAGCACTGTCTCCAGGAGGCCACGTGTGCTGGGCCTGGTGTATGCCAGACACGGTGGGAAGCCATCCTGCTCCATCCCCACTTCTCACCTGCAGGCTCCTGCCCTGATTTGGAAAGTAGCACTGTCCTGGAAGCCATGTGTGCCAGACCCAGCATGTACCGGACACAGCAGGAAGCTGCCTTTTCCTGCCTCCTCCCCGCACCTGAAGGTTCCTGATCTGGCTGGCCCCTTCCCATGCCTGCCTGCCTCAGAACTGAATGTGTCCCAATGCATCCCTGAGAGCTCTGTGCACCTGCTGTAAAGTGCCTGCTTTAAGGCAAACATTTGGCCTTGCATGGAATACATCCCCTTTGTCACAGAGACCTTCGGTGTAGGCTAACAGATTAGGGTTAGTCTTAACATACAGCGTATCTTTTGTAAAGTCTGCCCTTGTCACTTTTCATTGCAGCTGGGACAGCATGACAATGCTTTGCGGCAAACTGGGCTCCATGCTTGTGCTGCTATGGCATCCAGGCAGGCAACCAGGGCACAAAAAGGCATGACCACACTGCTTCCCGCTGATGTCACGCAGAAGGGGAGGGACTAGATGAGTGCCTTATGGGACACTGCCAAAATAAGCCCATAATGAACCACTGCAGTTTTGGGCTGCCTGGGCACCATGAGCATAGCCCAGAATGCAAAGCTACCTATGGTGCATTGCTCCCTGAGTTGACAGTAGGCTCCCTAATGGGGATGCGCTACTTCAGACTACATTCGATTTTTCCCTGCAGTGAGGACATGAATCTTTGACTTCCCAAAATTGGGTGCCCAGAAATCGACCATATTAGATTCTACCTTATCTCGTAGTGTAGACATGCCCTTAGCCTCCCTCTGCTGTTGTAAATGGGAATAATAGTACTTCCTTAATTCACAGGAATAGTCTGAGGATAAATACCCAGACTGCACCATATTGCCTCGGGGTGTGCATCCCCTGTAGCTGGCCAGTGCAGAGAGAGGGTCGTGGACTTGACCCCATTGGGATGCTCTGTCTATGTGAATCTCAAGTGCAGGGATGTGTGATTGTACCTGTCCCTTGCTCAGGGAGTATAGGGTAGTAGAAAGCTTCTTGCATCCTCCTACAACTTGCACAAAGCTAGCCTATGATGGATGCCGGATCAACTTTAACATCAGCAGAGATTTTAAGTCCCAGAAAGACTTTGTAACACTTCCCTCCCCATCATGATTAAAATGAGAAATGTAAAAGATTTGGATTGTATTGAAAGAAGCATTGCTGTGGAACAGATTTTTTTTTTTTTGAGACATCACAGAAATTCTTTAAAATTCAATTTCAGTGATGTAGATCTGACACAGGATCTATTATTCTGATATCCCAGAGGAGGTCAATAACATTTATTATAAGGTCTCCACATTAATTCATCAGGGCTGTAATATAGATAAAAATCTCATTAGTCCACATGTTTTGCAGCTGCTCTAACTTAATTTTCAGGGGTACCACAATACAATTATCCAAGATGATTAAATTTTATGTTCCCAGATCTTATAGATTATGTCTACAGGAAGAGAGTTCAACCCTATTATGTAATCGCAAAGATATGATTAGATTCCAAAGAGTGAATAAACAGATCATACTAAGGTAAAAAGGGCAACACAGCCAGTCATGAGACATATTTATGGCTGAATTAATGTCATATGAAGAAAAGATGAATCTAGAATACTTAGAATTTGCAGGTATCTTACAGAAGGTTGACTTAATAGACAAACATCTGTGTTATTTTGGTTCCAAAGTTTAGTTTAGACACTTAGGGTATGTCAATACTGCACAGCTATTTCGGGTTACCAGAGGATACACAAGCCACCTGTTATTTTGAAATATTTTTCTAAATCATGGGTCCGCTTTTTTGCGCGAGGGATAAGGGATGGCTCAAAATAGCGCATTATTTCAAAATTTGGCACTGTGTAGACACACCAAATTTCAAAACAAGCTATTTCAAAATAGATTTGAGATAAGATACATAATTTGCGTAGCTCAAATTGCATATCTTATTTCAAGTTTCGGGTGCTGTGTAGATCACCCATACAGAGGATGAATGAAGGGTACTTGATCAATGTAGCTTGGTAGGAGAGTATGGTGGTGGAAAGAGGTCCCTGGGAAAGCTACCAAAGTGATGGATGGATTACATTGAAGAAGGTGGGAACCTTAGTGCCATTGAAAGATGAAGGTGGTGGATGCTTGCATGATAGCCTGACCCAAGTTGACGGAAGAAGGAGAAGGAGAAGAAGAAGAAGAAGAAAGGGCTAATTGTGTGTGTTTTGGATTTTAAATGGGATACAACTGGGGCTGGTTTTGTATATAGTATCTGAACAATTTATAAGAGATTACAACATAATTGATAAAATAGTAAGGGTAAGAGGAATTTAAACTACTTACTTTGTATACTAGGACTTTCGGGTTTTTTATGTCTACTAAGCACAATCATCTTTAGTGTGATGAAAATATTAATTAAATGCACAACATTACATTAAGGCAGGGGTGGGCAATAATTTTTTCCTGGGGGCCACTTCAGAAATTTTTGAGGTGGCCCCGGGCCGCACAGGAAGGGGCAGAGCATCAAGTGAAGGGGCAGGGCCACAATATTTCCAACAATGATTGGTCTGGGGGTGAGGGAGTACCTTTGCCCCCAGCCTATATGCCCCAAAGCGAATTAAGGCTTTGGGGCGGGGGAGTGTGCGAAGCCTCCTTCGCTCTCCCCCTCCCCCACCCTGCGAGCAATGCTTCAAAGCACTACGTGCTCCTGCCAGGGCGGGAGGAGGCTCCCCTGTGTGCTTCCCCGCCCTCAGGCCCTAGTTGGCCTGGGTGTGGGGGAGCACACAAAGCCTCCTCCGCTCTCCCCCCGCCCTGAGAGCAGCGCCTAGTGCTTTGAAGGACAGAGAAGGCTTCGTGCGCTCCCCTTCCCCCAGGGCCTAATTGGCCTGGAGGTGGGGGAGGCCCTTTTGCCCATCCCTGTATTAAGGCTATGTCTACACAACAGAATTTTGTCAGGAAAATGGCCATTTTTCCGACAAAACTCGCAGAGTGTCCACAACTCAAGCACGTTTTTGCACAAAAAATTTGAAAGAACAGAGGGGTTTTTTCTCAATTGGTATTCCCCTTTCTATGAGGAAGAAGCCTTTTTGCAAAAGAGTTCTTTTGCAAAAAGGTGTGTGTGGCCAGGGAAGAGGGGGTTTGGCGCCAGAAATGGCCTCCAGGAAAAAGCACAGGTGCCCTGGTGGCAACTCCATACCAGCTAATCACAACTCTATAATTCCTGTCTCCTGGTCCCTCTTAAAGCTGCAGGCACCCTGGACAAGCCTTGTGGCAGGAAGCAGGACACAGAGCAGCAGGTCACCACGTGGCTCTCCCTGCCACAGGCCAGGACACCCATGGCCAAGCCTCAAGCCCCCCACGGTCCCCCTGGCCCTGCATGGGAGCAACAGGAGGGATCCCAAGACACCCCCCTCCCCCCCGGAGATAGAATCCCTCCTCAAATTGTGGGGCAAGGAGGAGACTCTGCAAGATCCCTGGCCAAACTTAGGAATGCAGACATTTATGCCCAGATGGCCACCTCCCTGGCAGAGCGGGGACACCCAACCCGGACCATGCAACAGGTCCGGAGCAAAGTGAAAGAACTCCACCTGGGATATGTCCGGGCCACCGAGGCCAGCTCTCACTCAGGGGCAGGACACCCCACCTGCCCTCACTATCAAGAGCTGCACCACATCCTGGGGGGTGGGGAAACATCTTCCCCACACATCCTGGTGGACTCCGGGGTTGAGACCCCCCATAATCGTCCGACCGTAGATCGCCCCGGAGGAGAAGCAGGAGGGCCAGGGCCAGCCGGCTGTGCTGGAGGAGGAGGAGCAGGAGATGGGGACCGTGACCCTCTCCCTCGAGCCAGTCACCGCCAGCCAGGACATCTCCCAGGCCTCCTTGGAGGCCTGGGAGGGATCTTCAGGTGAGTTGTCACACACAGAGGGTGGGGGAGGTGGGCGCACAGGGAGCGGGGCTGCTCAGGCTGCACATCATACTGCTGTCTGTGCACATGCAACCATGCGCAGTGGGAGGGTGCAGCATGCAGACACACCAGAATTCCTCACTCAGCACCTCCTAGTTAGGACAGAGATAATAGTACTGCTCTCTCTCACAGAGCGAGGGGAGGGCAAAAACATTAAAGACTGTGAGATAATCAAACAACACAATAGTGGGGAGCTACATAAATAGCCACGATAGATTTTCTCACATGTGGACTACAGATATGCTGAAGGTACAGCATAGAATAATCATTATAGCTTTAACACTGGAGCTAAATAACATTCTTGCTAACATTAAAGATTGAACTTCCAAAGGAACATAATAAATTGCCTGAAAAATGTGCACATGCATCTGTTGACATATTCATATGTAAGTGAACAAATAAATATAAATGGGACGATGCATTTATGCATACAAATGCATGCATGTAAGTGGATACCTATCCACATTTTGTGGATACAGTTTTGGAGACTCTTGAAAAGGTTGCCTAAAGACAACAAATCAAGTAAATTGAGATTAAGGCTACCGCTGTGTTCTTATAACATCTTTTAATTCCCAAATTTGAAACTCAGAGTACATCAGGTCATCAGCTTTGTTAATCATTTAAATTAACTTGTCTTAATAACCGAAGTCGTGAAGTCTCTGATAAGTTACAAATGAAGATAATCTGCATATATTATTGAAACCGAGGTGGCATGGGCATGGGAAAACCAGAAATATGTAAGGATACAGCTAAGGCAATAAAGCACACTGTTTAAGAACACCACCTTAGCTGTATATCTATGAACTAATGCTATTTATGAATAATTAATAATTAATGCTTCAACTCTCCATCTCTCTCTTTCCTCTGTTATCTATCTTGTCTATTTAGCCTGTCAACTTTTGGGAGGAGGCACCATCTTTTACTTTGTGTCTGTATAACACAATGAATCTCTAATCTTTTGGGGGTATCTCTAGGTACTACTACAATACAAATAATATTGTACAAATTTATCTATTAAAACTAGCAGATGTACCCAGCATTGAACAGATCTGTAACTGGAGGATTTTTTTTTTGAAAAATGAAAAATATACATGCGTTATTTCAATTATTGTATTTTTAAAAAATGAAGGAAAATGAAGGCTGGAGTGGGAGTTTGGGGATGAGGAGGGGCAGCAGTAGGTGTCTTAGGGAAAAGGGTTGGGAGGTTGAGGAGTCTCGGGGCAGGGGGAAGGGGTGCTGAACTCAAGCCATGTGGGAGGCACAGGCTCAGGACAGGGGACTAGGAGGTCGGGGGGGGGGGGGGAGCTTACCGGGACTGCCCATGCGTAAAGCTGTCTTGGGAGGGGCCAGGCTCTGGGGGCAGGCAAGATGGCAGAACCCCAACTCTGCTGGCCACTCCCTTGGTGCTGCAGCTGCCCCCAGTGGCCACTTTCAGTAGCACGTCCCTCCTCTCTCCACCCTCTCCCTTTTCATGTTATAGGAAACAGTCCCATTTACAGCACTTCCTGTTTTCCAGGCACAACCAAACCTGGTTAAAGTTAGGGTAAGGGGAAGCTGTACACCAAATGTGGTGGCCCTAGCTCTTATCGTTTAGGTGGAGTTCTGGAATAAAGGGACAAACAGATGCACAGACAGATACAATATAAAAATAGAGAGAGAGATTTTAGAGTGAGTCTGTCTGTGTGTCTGTCTGCAAGTCTGTTCAAGAACTCATCCTAAACGGTAAGAGCTAGGGCCACCAGATTTGGTATGCAGCTTCCTCTTCTTTTAACTTAAAGCAAGGTCAGGATTTGGTTGTGCCAAGAAAACAGGACAGTTTTCCATAACACGCAAAGGGTGGGACTGATGTTCTGAGGAACACTATACTGAGAGTGGCAGTGAGCTCAGAGGAGAGCTATATACAGAGTATCCACTGTGGATAGTTGTAGTACCAAGGGAGTGGCCAGCAGGGCTGGGGCTCTGCCATTTTGCCTGCCAGCACACCAGTAAGTAGCCTCCTTACCCGAAACCCTTTCCCTCATCCCAGTCCTTGGCCACAGTGCCAGAAGGGGGGGAGAAAAAAGGTCCCTGGCAGCTAAGAGGCCTGGGGTGAGAGGAGAGGAGCAGAGGGTAGAAAAGGGAACCCTGGTGGCCAGGGGGTGCTGGAGGGAGAGAAAAGGCATGTGCCGGATGGAAGTCCCCTACCCTGATTCCCTCCTCACATCCGCAGCCCTCACTCTCATACCCTTCCGCCCCAGCCTCCTGCACTCCCTACCCCACATCCCCAAGGCCCTTCCTTGACTCCTGCACTCTACACCCCACCAGCCCCAGTCTGAAGGTTCTGGGCAATGCCAGGTAAGTCTGCTAGTAATCATATAATATAAAATATTATATATAACAAATATTGATGATGATGATGATATTATATAATTATTGTTGATTGATTATTATATAATTTTCTTCATGTGCAGTTTAAGAGGAAAAACCTTGCTTTTGAAGGAGATAGCTGTTAAGCTTTAGAGGCCTTAATCTCTCTGTGCTTCAGTTGCCCATCTGTAAAATGGAGGTAACAAAGCCCCCTTATTTTACAGGGATATTTAAGATAAATTCATTAATGTTTCATAAATTCTATTCTGTGGAACCCTGGAGATCCCCCTCTCTGCCCTTTCCCCCACTCAACCTTTCCTCTAATCCTATGCCTATCCCTGCCCGACCATGCTTCTGTTCTCCTCATGTTCCAGGCCCTCTTTTTCTCACTGTCCTACTTTGTTCCTGTCACCCATCCTGTCTAAGCTACCTAATTAGCACTATGCCCCAGACTATCACGAGCCTCCAGCCTTCTAGTTACATTGCTTTCTAATTCTCCTCCTGCACACGCCTGGTGCCAAGAGAGAGGTGATTGAGAACACAAGAGCATGCCTCCCTGCTCACAGTTCTGGTGCCTGGCCCCATGAGGGCCAGGAAGAACAACTAGAGGAAAAGTCCTGCTCAGTCCCTGCAGCCCCAGGAAGGTCATCAAAAAAAATATCTCTGATCCCAGGCCCTCCTTCCCAGGGACAAATTTCAAATCCTTGCTCATAAGCATAGAGGTGCAACAACTCATTAATAACACTGTTAAAAAATCTGAACACGGAAATACAACTTGTTTTCTCCTAACCTCTTATGTCACTGTCAAGGCTGTACCCCACGCTGGCACTCCAAGTGCAGAAGGTGGGGGCCCACAAGAGACCGAAAAAAAAAAAAAAGAACTTGCCTCTACAGGCTCTGCTTTCCAAAAAAAAAGCCACCTCCCCAGAGTCACAAATCCACAGACTTTGGGGAGGTAGCTGCCACCATCAAGTGATTTTATCCCTAAAAACAGGGGTAAACACTTGAATTTTCCCTCCAGGGTATCCCAAGCTCTTTTGTCCCAAAAAAGCTGGAAAAAACAAAAAGAGAAAAGCAAGTGGCAGTCTCTGGTAGAAGACCTCATAGTTTGAGCCATGCAGACACACACAGACCGACAGACCTCCTGTACTTTCCAGGACACAAGAATCATATCGTCACCTTAAAAAGTGATTTTTATTACAAAACAAAAGATAAACTTGATAAAGCATACTTGGTGGCTAGATGTTACAGAGCAACTAAGGAAAACCAGTTTAAACAGAGAAAATCTCTGGGAACAATTCTTAGATGGTAAATGGAGAGGGAAGGCATAGATTCACACAGAGCAGTTCAAACCAAACCACAAAATAAAGAAACCAGATTCACAACTAGATTCACTTTTTCCCTTTACTTACTCACAGTCTTCTCTTGGTTGGGTCCATTTCCATGCCCCAAATTCCTTGGAGGCATGATTGTCCTGCCCTGGTTTAAATCATTCCATGTCTCTCAACTCCTGGTTTAACTCTCCCACACAAAGAAAGCAGGCAAGGTATCTATATCCAATTCAAATTTCAACACTCTATCTCAATTGGTTCTTTCTGGTCCCTTGCCAACACCCCTGCTAGCTACCTGAGTTTAACCCCTTATTCACCGAGTGCTCGTCAGCACTCTTCCTATCCATTACAGTCACAATCACTGGAACTGGAGTCAGACAGCCAGTGCTCCCTGTAGGGACAATTACTGATGGAACACTGGTAGAGCAGGGATGGCTGAAAGAACTCAGCCATGTGAACAGATGGTGGAGTTTGATAAAGTTTCACTTGTTCAGCTTAAACTGTGTCCACCTTCACACTTTGTGAATGAATATCTCCCAGCTGAATAGTTTTTAAACAGCTAAATAGTTATTTCTGAAAGTTTTAAAAGAATTCAATCTGAGACAGATACTCAGCAAGGAAAATTTCAGCCCCAAAGTCTGGCAAAGTTATAAGTATTGGAAATAGGGTATCAAACTGTCAGTCAGCTGTAATTACAGCCCATTATTTCCAGCTCCACCTTTAATTTCCAATTGTATAGGTTATATTTTTAACCAAAACATCTGTGATAGCTTATGAGAAATCAGCTTTAGAGGCCTGGATAGTTAATATTTCTCCTAGCCCACATTCAGAGTTCCCCATTAAATCTATCTATACATCTAATTATTGAAGAAAAACTGGACTGGACCCCCACGCCCTTTAAATCATTGCTGGAGTACCACACAGTGTGCTCTGGTCAGTTCTTAGAGCTCTCTGGGGAGGCAGGGGTGCTGCACAGTGCACTTCAGGCAGCACTGGGGGGGGGGGGCACTATGGTCTGGGCAGCTCTGAGGGCCAACTGCCCTTGGCCCCACCTCTTCTGCCTCATGCCTCAGCCCTTCCAGGAGCACAGAGCACCCCCTCACCTTGCCCAGGGGCCCAGCATAGCTGTTAGCACCGCTGTAACTCATTCACTAAAAATTCAAAATTATTACTCTACTAATAACATATCACATCCCTTATGTGGTCTTAAAGAGGTAAAAACAATGATAATGATTGATCTTATGCTTTACAATGCATCAGGAATGAGTGAATATATTTTAAGGTATTGATAATTTGGTTATTAAAGTGATTCCATGAGCTATACCAGGACCTTTACTATAAAAATAAGTATCATGCCCACTGAATGATTACAAAATAATTCTCAGTTTATTTACAAGATGGGGCTATATTCATACGTCAGCAGATGCTGACATTCTGTGCAAAATCAACAAGATAAAGAGGGCTGATAAGAACATAAGAATGGCCGTACTGGGTCAGACCAAAGGTCCATCTAGCCCAGTATCCTGTCTGCCGACAGTGGCCAGCACCAGGTGCCCCAGAGAGGGTGGACCGAAGACAATGATCAAGCGATTTGTCTCCTGCCATCCCTCTCCAGCCTCTGACAAACAGAGGCCAAGGACACCATTTTATCCCCTGGCTAATAGCCTTTTATGGACCTAACCTCCATGAAATTATCTAGCTTCTCTTTAAACTCTATTATAGTCCTAGCCTTCACAGCCTCCTCTGGCAAGGAGTTCCACAGGCTGACTACACGCTGTGTGAAGAAGAACTTTCTTTTATTAGTTTTAAACCTGCTACCCATTCATTTCATTTGGTGTCCTCTAGTTCTTCTATTTAGGGAACTAATAAATAACTTTTCTTTATCAGCCCTCTCCACACCACTCATGATTTTATATACCTCTATCATATCCCCCTTCAGTCTCCTCTTTTCTAAACTGAAAAGTCCCAGTCGCTTTAACCTCTCCTCATATGGGACCCGTTCCAAACCCCTAATCATTTTAGTTGCCCTTTTCTGAACCCTTTCCAAGGCCAAAATATCTTTTCTGAGGTGAGGAGACCACATCTGTACACAGTATTCAAGATGTGGGCGTACCATAGTTTTATACAGGGGCAGTAAGATATTTTGGGTCTTATTTTCTATCCCTTTCTTAATAATTCTGAGCATCCTATTTGCCTTTTTGACCGCCGCTGCACACTGTGTAGAAGTTTTCGGAGAACTGTCCACAATAACTCCAAGATCTCGTTCCTGATTTGTCGTAGCCAAATTAGCCCCCATCATACTGTACATATAGTTGGGGTTATTTTTCCCGATGTGCATTACTTTACACTTATCCACATTAAATTTCATTTGCCATTTTGTTGCCCAATCACTCAGTTTGGTGAGATCTTCTTGGAGTCCCTCACAGTCTGCTTCTGTCTTGACTATCCTAAACAGTTTGGTATCATCTGCAAACTTTACCACCTCACTGCTTACCCCTTTCTCCAGATCATTTATGAATAAGTTGAACAGGATTGGTCCTAGGACCGACCCTTGTGGGACACCACTAGTTACCCCTCTCCATTCTGAAAATTTACCATTTATTCCTACCCTTTGTTTCCCGTCTTTTAACCAGTTCTCAATCCAAGAAAGGACCTTCCCTCTTATCCCATGGCCATGTAATTTACACAAGAACCTTTGGTGAGGGACCTTGTCAAAGGCTTTCTGAAAATCTAAGTATACTATATCTACTGGATCCCCCTTGTCTGCATGTTTGTTAACCCCTTCAAAGAACTCTAATACATTAGTAAGACAGGATTTCCCTTTACAGAAACCATGTTGACTTTTGTCCAACAAATTATGTTCTTCTACATGCTTCACAATTTTATTCTTTACTATTGTTTCGACTAATTTGCCCGGTACTGAAGTTAGACTTACCGGTCTGTAATTGCCCGGATCGCCTCTAGAGCCCTTTTTAAATATTGGTGTCACATTGGCTACCTTCCAGTCATTAGGTACGGAAGCCGATTTAAGGGATAGGTTACAAACCACAGATAATAGTTCAGCAATTTCCCCTTTGAGTTCTTTTAGAACCCTTGGATGAATGCCAGCCGGTCCCGGAGATTTGTTAACATTAAGTTTTTCTATTTGTTCCAAAACCTCCTCTAATGATCTCATATTTGTTCTCCGTCCTCAAAACACTCAAAGTTTAACAGCATGCAGTGTCTATCTTTCACATAAACTTGTCAAAGACAAAAATTATTCTGAAAAGTTTGGCCTTAAGCTCCTTGGAACAAAAGTAGGTACATTATTCTGCGATGCATTAATAACATCTCTAGTGAGCTGAGCCAGGAAAGTGCTAAAAAGAGTCTTGTCTGTTTCTCCAACTTAACATTTTAACTACAGTTGGAATATGATGATTTTAATAGCTTTTGATAGAATATATTTTTGATCACACCACCTTGCCATTTGTTGCTTTTACTTACTTACTTAATCATATATAAACCATGTCAAACATATGTACATCTTCACAGAGGTTTAAAGGAGAACACAATATATATACTGTCTGAAATTGGCATCTACTATGTCAGAGGACTACCATGTCTGTAAAGTAGAAGTTCTGAAAGTTACTAATGGCTAGAACGGTCAAGATGAAGACAAGGAAACACCACCAATAAGAGTCAACCTAGCAACATTCACACTTCACACACAATTCTAAGAGACAGGAAGACTGCGGGTATGGAATCAGGATAAACACCCTCAATGAAGGATTAATAAGTATTTCAGGAGGGAGTATAGGTGATGGAAATAAATTGGCACAACTCTTTCTGGAAGGAAAATGCTGATTGGGAGCATGCTCCTATGAAAGTTTGGAATAGTCAATAATTAATCCAAAAGCAATTTACAGTCAAACTCCAATAGTCCACCATCCAATTGTACGGCACTCCTGATAGTCCGGCATCAAAATGGCAAGAGCCTAGTGAGTGAGCTTCGGCAAAAAACGAGTCACAAGGCAGCAGTGGCAGCAGCTGAACAGAGCAAAACGGATGGGAATCAGCCTGCCACTGGCATGGTGTGATGCTGGACAGTGCTTGTGCTACAATAAAAAGGGTTAAAAACATTTTATATACAGTATATACTGTACAGCCAGTCCCCAAGTTATGAGCACATCGATTTATGACCGTTCATATTTACAACCAACCTCCTATACAGCCGGAACCCGAGTTACGAATGAAATCTGCACTTACAAACAGCACTGCTATACATCAATGAATGTAATCCAATTTATGAACACATCAAGTTACAACCAAGTGCTTGGAACATAACTCGTTCGTAAGTCAGGGACCGACTCTGTGTGTGTGTGTGTGTGTATATATATAAAACCAATTTATAGTACCTCCTGATAGTCCAGCATATCCGATAATCCGGTATCACCTAGGTCCCAAAGGTTCCGGATTATCGGAAGTCTACTGTAGTTAGATGCTCCTTCTCCCCAGCTAAAAATAAAATAATACCAATACAAAGTAGTGTATATTTTATAGAAATGGTAATAATAAGAAAAAGCACCAGTATTTAGAGTTATATACCAAAGAACAAAACTAATCCATAAAGAGAATTCTTTGGTTCAGCAAATAATTTTACAGTAGCATGTACAGAAATGCCAATAGATGGGAAGGGAGAAGAAATAGCGAAGGGTGAAAAAATGATAATGTGTATAGCTCTAAAACTATACAGACAACAAAGCCACAGAAATAGTGAAACTCCAGATCCACACAGAAACACAATATTTTGAGGATGACAGCGTGGTAAGCCTTCAATGAGCTCTAGTCAAAGTGTTTTAACTGAGGTCCAACATTAAAGAGCTTTAACAGCTGTATCTAGCATCTGACCCGGCCTCGTTGATGTCAATGGCAGAACTCCAATTGATAGCAGGCTTCCTAAAGTGATTTAGCCAATTCAAACTAAATGCAGATTTGCTAAGACATCCCACTCCACACTGGTGTCTTGCTCATGGGCTTCCCCAAGTTCCTCCTCCATTCATAGTTTTCTAAAATCACTTTTCTGAAACTCTCTATTATCTGAAAAAATGTATCTATCCAGATTCTTATAGAGCTTTCCTCCCCATGTTATCAGGGCACTTGAGGATCATGAAGATACTGTTTTGGATAACAGAGTTTCAGATAAAATGTGATTCAGATAATTGGGTTTCTATTGCGTTTGAAAATAGCCATAGAAAAAATTGCCTGAGCGTTCTCTTAACATTTTTCATAGATTTGAAGGCTAGAAGGGACCCCTCTGAGACTCTAATCTGAACTGCTGCAAAATACAGACCAGAGGACTTTTCTGAACTAATTCCTCTTTGAACAAGAGTTGAGGTTTTAGAAAAAAAAAATCCGATTTTCACTTAAATTGTCAGTGATAGAGACTCCCCCACAATCCTTGGTGAATTAACTCAATGGTTAGTTACCCCTCACAGTTAAAACAGTTGAGCTGTAGAGATGCAGAGTAAAAGTTGGGAATGGAAAAATAGTCCTCGGCAAGAAAAACTGTGCAACTTTAGTAAGTGTCTTAAAGTAGAAAGAGTACTTTCTCAGCAACAATACTGATTTTTTACTATTTTTACAGCAGTCCTCATAAATTCTGCATTCTAGGAAAGGAATGATAATTTATTGTGTGCATAAATTAAGGATACTTTTGTGGCACTAGAAATGTGTTGTTAATGTAATGTGTACTAGGCAACAAAAACAGTAGTTAGCATTGAGAATGTAGGGCAAAGGTAATAACTATCCTTCCCCCCCCCCCAATGTGTTAGCTGTTCTCCACTAAGGATCTTATATGATGCTGAAAAATAGAGGAATGGTTGAAATCTTTGACTACGTTGACCCGTGTATGTTACAATTTGGAAAGGGTCTCAAAATATGCAGTTCTTCTTCGGGTACTGTCCCTGTGGGTGCTCCACTGTGGGTGTCGGGCTCGTCCCGGCGCCGCAGATCAGAGATCTTTTAGCTGTTGTCTGCCGGACCGCGCATGCACGGCAGCCATCTTGTGGCTTTTTGCGCCATTTCTAGTCGCGCGGTCCAGCTCCGCCAGTTCCTCCTAACTGTCTTCGGGTGCAGACGGAGAAACAGCTCCCTCTCATGTCTTTCCTGACAGGAATTGAGAGACGGGAAAAAGTTGTTATAGTTGTTATAGTTAGTTGTTCTGTTTATTCATAGTTATAGTTAGTTCATAGTTCTTAGTTAGTGTGTTAAAAAAAAAAAGAAAAAAGAAAAAGATATAGTAATATTCGTCAAAATGCCTGGATCCCCAGGATTCAAGAAGTGCACCACATGCAGGAAGTCCATGCCTGCTTCAGATGGCCACGCGTCTTGTATAAGATGCCTCGGTGAGGGACACATAGTGCCCCCGCTGTACTGAACTGACTGCCCGGGGACGTTGTGATGGCGACATGCGGCTCAAAATGTTGCTGTTTGACAAGGCCCTTCAGCTGCAGTCGGACTCCTCAGCCATGCCACCCTGCGGTACTTCTCCCAAGGTGGCGCAGAAGAAGAAAACCCTTTCCCCGTCCCGCTCTCTACCACCAACCAGAGTGAGCACGGGAGACAAGCCGGGCACCTCTGGATTGACGGTGACCCACAGACCAGAAAAGGAGAAACAGGTGTGCAGTACATCAGCACCGAGCCTAGCAGTGTGTATTGCACCGAGACCGATGTCGGCACCAAGGCTGGCACCCAACCCGGGACCGACATCATTGACACCGAGCCCGCCGGCTATATTGGCACAGGACCCAGCATGTTGGCAACAGGCTCGTTGGTGCTTGTCCCAGCCGCATCGACTACGTCAGCACCGCCCCCTTCGGCACCGACACATCATTCTGATATGGAACCGTCTTACACACAGGTAATAACGACTCCTGCATCGACGCCACCCATACTGCCCATACATCATTCCCCAGTACTGACCAGGGAAAGAAGACCCACAAACTTCCCACACCATCTCCAAGCCCAGAACCGGAAGCATTCTCCCCAGAGCCACCTGCTCCATCTCCAGTGCGGCCCTCTCATCCATCCCATTATACATCCAGGACCTGACAGTTTTTGCCCAGTGTATCTCCTCATTCAAGATACTATCATTACCACCGCCATCATTCACCTTCACCGGCTTACTTAAGGAGTAGGTCAAGATCCCCTAGGTCTCTCTCATATTCCAGAAGTTCCAGGTACAGGGATGACCATAGATGTTCATACAGGCATTCACCCTACCGTGATGATCATTGGCGCAGGCACTATAGTCACTGGGACCAGTGTTTCCACTCACCTGCCCATTCAAGGGGCATTTCACCATCACCTGCTCCTTCATACATTGCCCCAGACAAGAGCAGATCTGCCTCTCCACCTACGGAGAGACCACCTACGCCCACTGGTGACTAGCCGATAACGGTCCAACAGCTTACAGCGGAGGGCATGCATCTATCCAATACGGAGGGGTCACACTGACAATCCCGCACAGACATAGTGTCTTCCTCTCCAGATGATGCTGTATTCTCAGGAGACACCTCACAGACAGACAACCTGGAGGATTTTCAAGAACTGTTTAAAAGGGTCTCCGACAGTCAGAATGTCCAACTGGGGGAGGTTCAGCAGAAGCAACACCACCTGCTGCAAAACCTACACCCCTTGCACTCTTCCAAAGTTGCCCTCCCATTGGACGAGGCGATACTCGAAATAGCCAATGACATGTGGCAAACTCCTGCCTCCATGCCTCCAACCAACAAAAAAGTGGACAAAAAGTACTTTGTGCCAGCCAGGGGGATGGAATTTTTATTTAACCATCCACAACCCAACTCCTTGGTCATGGACACAGCACAGCAGAGGGCCAAAGTACCTCATTACAAGAACACCACCGGGGATAAGGACAGCAAACGGCTGGACCTCCTAGGCAGGAAGCTGTACTCGTCGGCAACTTCAACACTCCGTATGGCAAATTACTCTGCCCTGTTGGCCAATCACAACTTTGATAATTATGCCAAACTAGTTCCTCTCCTTGAACACCTTCCGGAGAGTAAACATCAGGTCCTTAAAGCTATTATACAGGAGGGATACACACAGGGCCGTCCTTAGGCATAAGCAGAATAGGCAGTTGCCTAGGGCACCAGTATTTCTGGGGCACCACAAGCAGTGGAGCATGTGTAAGCAGGGGCTAAATTACTGCTTGCTATCAGCCAGCTAAAAGGAGAGCTGCCCTGGGGGGTGGGTATGCTCACTCCAATTGCTTAGCTCTGCAAGATAATTAACTGTTAACTGTTGATATGTAAATACAACTCATGCCAGGAGGGGGAAGGAATCCGAGGTGTGGTTATGTAAATCCAATTAAGTCAGGGCAGATGGAGGATCAGTGCTGGAATGGAACGTGGTGTATTGTAACTAATTTGGGGCTGTTGTGGGGGTCACAAATCATGCTACTCCTAAATGTGGGAACTGTAAAATATGACACTAGTGCTTGCAGGAGAGACACCATCATTGTAAGAGGTTTCAGAGGAACAAGTCTCCCCCCTGCCAGAGTTGAGTGAACTGAATTGGGGTGGAAAGGGCTTGAGGGCTGAGTCAGCCTGCTTCATGCCTGCCCCGTGGGAGCTGAAAGACTGGCTCAACCTGCCCCTTTCTTCCTGGTTTTAAGGACAGACCTAAAGCAGACTCTGTGAGGAGTCTTTTTGCTAGTCCAGTGGAAGCTGGAATCTTTTGCCAGCCTAGGTGATGGCTAAAGAGTTGAAATCACTAAGAGCTGAAATCACTGGTTGGGCTGGGAACCAGCCCCATTGCAGCCCGTGGAGTGGCTGGCAGGAATGACTGGCTGGCAGGAGTGGCCAGCTGACTACAGGGCTACGTCTACACTGGCAGCTTCTTGCGCAAGAACAGCTGTTCTTCCATAAAAACTTGCCGGCTGTCTACACTGCACGAGCGTTCTTCCAGAAGTAAATTTACAGTACAGCGTTGGAAAACAGGGCTTCTTTTGGAAGAGTTATTCCTCTCTCCATGAGGAATAAGCCCTCTTGCGCAAGAGGCCATTGTAGACAGGCAACATGAATTTCTTGTGCAAGAAGCCCCTATGGTTAAAATGGCAGCCAGAGCTTTCTTGCGCAAGAGAGCGTCTACACTGCCATGGATGCTCTTGCACAAAAGCACATGTCTTGTGCAAAAGCACATGGCAGTGTAGATGCTCTCTTGTGGAAGAGTTTTTGCACAAGAACTCTTCCACAGAAGAGTTCTTGCTCAAAAAGCTGCCAGTGTAGAAGTAGCCCAGGAGTAGCACAAAGGTGGCCTAGCCTCAGGCTCAAGGAGGGGAGTCATCTGGATGATGTGTCAGGGTCTGCACTGACTGGACAGAGCTGTAAGTGGGGCATGTGAAGTGGGGTACAGAGAAAGTTTGGGTAAGTGAACTCTGTTGTGGTATTTTCCCAAGATAATGCCATGTGACTTCTCTCTTTTTCATTCAGTTTCTTTTCTTCACTCAGACTTTTTGCTTGCTAGTGGTAAAGCATTGCCTCTCAGAGGCTCCCAGGAGTGTGTGAATTTCCCAGGCTACTGGGTGGGGGCTCGAGCCAGTTCTGTGTGAAATGGACCCCTAGGCTATGTCTACACTGGCGGCTTCTTGCGCAAGTACATCTTGCTCAAACGTCCACACTGCCATGTGCGAGCTGTGCTTTTGCGCAAGAGCATCCATGGCTGTGTGGATGCTCTCTTGTGCAAGAAAGCTCTGATGGCCATTTTAGCCATAGGGCTTTCTTGCTCAAGAAATCACTGCTGAGCATCCACACTGCCCTCTTGCACAAGAGCTCCTGCGCAAGAGGGCTTACACCTGTTAAAAAAGAGCGTAGCTCTTGTGCAAGAAGCACTCTCTTACCACGCCGTCCTGTACATCTTCTTGTGCAAGAGCGGGTGGGCAGTGTGGACGCTTTCCGACAGAACAGCCATTCTTGCGCAATAACCCGCCAGCGTAGACATAGCCCTAGATATTGAACCCGGCCCTGGTTGCTGCCAGGCCTACCCAGTGGAAGGATTACGAATGGAACAGCAGGGCTGGGTCCTAGAGAGGGCCGAATGCACTGCCTGCAGCAAAGTCTGAGGGAGGGGATTGGCTGCTGGGGTCTCTGGGAAGGGAAGGGAAGGGAAGGAAAGGGGAGGGGGTGGGGGTGGAAGAGCAAGTCAGGCATAGGGGCACCAGTTTAATAATCCCACCTAGGGCACCATAAATCCTAAGGCCAGCCCTGGATTCACAGCCTCCCGTTCCGCACTTCACATCGCATTGGACACAGCAGACCGGACCACAGCTACATCTGTGGTCATGTGCAGGCTTCATGGTTACACATGGCAGCGGTACCTAAGGCGCTCCAAAATAAGGTGGAGGACCTGCCTTTTGATATACAAACCTTGTTTGCTGAAAAGACTGACCAGGTCCTTCACTCTGGTAAAGACTCAGGCACAACACTCAGGACTCTCGGCATGTTTACACCACCATACCATCGTAGAAGATACACACCGTACTAAAGGCAGAGGCCTTTTTCATATGCACCTTCACAGGCACACCAGTACGACCCTCAGCAACCCAGGCAGTGTCCCCAGAGGTGGCGCCCACAAGCTGCCAGACCAGCACATCAACAACCAAGCAAGCAGCAGGTTTGACGCGTGCATCGAGGGACTGCAAACCATCTAACTACTGCCCACTCACAATGCCACCACTGTGCTCTTTCAACAATAACATCAGATCGATGGGCCACGCAGCTTATCACATCATGCTATGTGATCCCCTGTATGTCTCCCGCCTCTCCCACCTCTCCTCCTCCGTCCCTCTTCAGGGACCCATCTCATGAATCTCCTCTCAAACAGGAGGTGGCTCATTTACTCAACACTGGAGCAATAGAGAGGGTACCAGAGGCCTTCCAAGGGAGGGGTTTCTACTCCCACTATTTCCTAACAGAGAAAAAATCTGGGGGTTGGAGACCCATATTAGATCTTCGGCAGCAGAATCAGTACCTCTGCAAGCAGCGCTTCAAGATGGTGACGCTAACAACGATCATACCAGCACTCGAGCACGACAATTGGTTTGCATCCCTCGATTTACAGGATGCTTAGTTCCATATTACCGTTCACTCGGCTCACAGGCAATTCCTCCACTTCCTGGAAGGTGCCGACCACTACCAATACAAGGTCCTTCCATTTGGCCTACCATCAGCCCCCAGGGTTTTCTTCAAAACGCTGGTGGTAGTCGTGGCCTTCCTTCGTCGACTAGGGATCATCATTTTTCCCTATCTGGATGACTGCCTCCTCAGAGCTCCCTCTTTCAACAAGGCATTATAAGCAGTCAACAAGACAAGGTCTTTGTTCGATGCCTTGGGTCTCATAATCGACATCCAAAAGTCGTCCCTCATACCACAACAATCTATAAAGTTCATAGGAGCCCGCCTCGACTCCATTACGGTGCACGCTTACCTACTTGCTTCCAGACTCCATGCCAGCCAAGATCTTGTGCAGATCTTTACTACAAGTCCCATGGTTCCTATACTTATCTGCCTGCAGCTTCTAGGCCACATGGCAGTGACGACATACGTCATAGCCAATGCAAGGCTGCACTTTCAATGTCTCCAACACTGGCTATCCATGATATACGCTCCTCACAGATACGACGTACACAGAATGGTGGTCGTACCTACCATAGTCAGACAATCTCTAAAATGGTGGACTATCCCCCACAACATGTTGGCAGGTATACCGTTCCACTGACCCCAGCCTACTGTCCAGATTATGATGGACACATCCCTACTCGGCTGAGGAGCTCATATGCAAAACAGGCAAGTTCAAGGCTGCTGGTCCCCTGATGTCTCTCTCTTCCACATAAACTTGCTCAAGCTCCGAGCTGTCTCCAATGCCTGCAAACACTTTCTCCTGCTTATCCGCAACCAAGGACTACAGGTACTCACAGACAATATGACAACAGTCTATTTTATAAACAGAGAGGGAGGAGCTCATTCCCACTCCCTTTGCATGGAAGCTGTATGCTTGTGGAACTTCTGCAACTGACACAACACGACTCTTGTAGCAGCCTACCTTCCTGGGGAGGACAACATCAAGGCAGATGCGCTCAGCAGGCGCTTTGCCCAACAACACAAATGGGAACTGCACCCAGAGGTTCTTTGCACACTATTCGACCACTGGGGCCACCCATCTGTGGACCTCTTTACCACACAGTACAATGCAAAGTGCATGAAATATTGCTCGAGGGCAGGCATTGGCCACACATCCAGGGGGGGACACTTTCCTCTACAACTGGGGTCATCATCTCCTATATGCATTCCCTCCCATTCCCCTAATTCCCAAGGTCCTGGAGAAGGTAATTATGGACAAAGCAACAGTGATTTTAATAGCACCATTCTGGCCGCACCAGACTTGGTTTCCTTACCTGTCCTGTATGTTGCCCCATCCTCCATACCATCTTCCGAGCTGACCTGATCTGCTGACACAGGATCATGGGCAAATTCTACACCCGCAACCGGATCACCTCGCTCTGTCCGCATGGCTCCTAATTGGTTCCAATGAAAGGAAATAAGTTGTTCTCATGCGGTCAAGCACATGCTATTACATAGCAGAACATTTTTAGCTCAGGATACTTACCTTCATAAGTGGTGAAGATTCCAGGAATGGTGCTCGGGCAAGAATCTAGACCCCAGCAAAACTTCTTTACACTCAATCTTGGACTATATTTTATACCTCAAGCACCTTGGGCTTGCCCTTTCATCTCTTAAGGTGCATCTGGCAACCATTACAGTGTTTCACCAACCTATTGATGGTTATACCGCCTTCTCCCATCTGACTACGAGAAGATTCATGATGGGCCTGACTAATCTTTTTACTGAACACAGGAGACCTCTGGACCCATGGAACCTAGAATTGGTCTTAGACACCTTAATGTGTCCACCATTTGAGCACTTGGCCACATGCGATTTCCGTACCTTAACCATGAAGGTTCTGTTCCTCTTAGCGATCACATCGGCTCACAGAATGGGAGAACTAGCGACCCTCGCGGCTGCTCCCCCATTTACCATATTTACAGCACAGAGAGTCATTCTACGTCCCCAACCTTCATTTTTGCCCAAGGTTAACTCCTCCTTTCATATAAATGAACCCATTATTCTTCCCATCTTTTATCCCAAGCCACATTCCTTGGAGCATCAAGCAAGACTGCACTCCCTTGATGTACGCAGGGCCTTGGCCTTTTACATTGAAAGAACTCGCGATCTGTGAAAGTCCCAACATCTATTAGTTTCACTGGATGACCGTTCCAACGGTCGCCCACTGTCTGCACAATGAATTTCAAAAATAATAGTTTCCTGCATCCTACATTGCTATGAATTAAGGAACAAGCTACTTCCACACACAATAAGGGCCCTACTCTACTAGGGCAATGGCGTCTTCGGCAGCTTTCCTAAGGGGAGTTCCCCTAAAAGACATTTGTTGAGCGGCCACTTGTTTGTCGGACCTCACGTTCACAAAACACTACGTGCTATCAAACGTATTTATGACTGATGCAGCAGTAGCCACTGCAGTTCTTTCCACAGCAGCAACTCATTGACTCCAAACCTGCCGCCTTCAGTCCGGCTACTGCTGTGGAGTCACCCACAGTGGAGCACCCACAGGGACACTACCCGAAGAAGAAGAAGAAGGTACTCACCTTGTGCAGTAACGATGGTTCTTCGAGGTGTGTGTCCCTGTGGGTGCTCCATAACCCGCCCTCCTCCCCTCTTCAGAGTCTGTTGTTTATGTCTTCCAGGCTTCAACGATCAGGAGGAACTGGCAGAGCCGGACTGTGCGACCAGAAACGGCATGAAAAGCCGCAAGATGGCCACCATGCATGCGTGGTCCAGCAGACAATGGCTAAAAGATCTCCGATCTGCGGTGCTGGGACGAGCCCGACACCCACAGTGGAGCACCCACGGGGACACACACCTTGAAGAACCATGGTTACTGCACAAGGTGATTAACCTTCTTTTTTTGCTCACCTTTAGTTGACTGGTTGAATTCATAGGCAGATACAAACCTCAGAGTTTTGAAGGAGTCAGGAAGAGACATGAGGCTGGACAACTGGGAGGATTTCTGGCAGATAGGTGGTCTTTTCTTGAATGAGTCCTGAGCCAATGTGTTGTGCTTCCCAATTGCCTCCCTAGCATCTATTCCTTATTCAAGTTACCACCCAGATATTGTTCCTCAGCCCTAATCAAGAGCATGAGGCAGGTATAATACAACAGTATGGTCACGAAGTTTAGGGTAAGACCTTGTGAGGTGGAGAAGCAGGTGGGTTAGTAAGCAAGGAGGCAGGTAGGTAGGGAAAGGGAGCTGGCTGTGGAGGAAAGATTAATTGTCTTGCACCTGAATTAGACAGCTGGGGGAAGGTCTGGAGTATTGTTCAGAGGAGGCAGCACAGTCAGAAGTGACATATGAGTCTATTCATATTTAATGCTCAGTTAACCTTTAGTGAAGCCAACCTGTGCACCAAATGAGGCACAGGTGGCAGGAGGAAGCTTTGCTCAGATACATCTTAGGAATGCCACAGCTGGGGAAGAAAAGCTCCAAATGGGCAATAGGAAGGAGGCCCATTGTCTGTGCTGCAGGATGGTCACACACAGAGGTACCTCTCCTATGCACTTAGGACTTCTGCCACTGAGGAAAGGGCAGATTTCACTTCAATTGCATTCTTTTTGTTGCTGCTTTTTTCCCCACCCCATTAAACATTATTTTTACATTGAAATGGATGCTACAGTTTTGGGGACAAATGAAGACTTGAAGGTTTTTGTATTGTAGAAAGAAGGGAGAAATGGTGTCTATTGAAAAGGGGAAAGGAGTCACATGGACAAGGGCCCTTTCTATGGCCCTTTGAGTTATAAACTGCAACAATGGGGAATATTTCTAGTTTCAGGATGCCTAGCACAAAAGGCAGGGCTGAAGGATAAAGGCAAACCTGAGGGACTTATTTGGATATTGACTATCATGAAAAAAATACAAAATAGCCCTGCTCGGAAGGTGCTTATTTATATTGTGGTTAGACCGAAAATGTGTGAGGCATTGGACAGACACACAAGAGGAGGTGGTTGTCACCTCCATGCGCTTAGAACCCTAAGGGAAAGACAAATAATAAAACGTGCAAAGTCAAAATGCTTGAGGCTATGTAAGGTTGCAGCCTGGAGTTTCTTTAGGCCATGACCATCCTTTCCCTTTCCCTTCCCCTGTCCAAGAGTACCCATTTTGTCCTTAGTGCCCCAATGCATCCCCCTTCCACCATGAGCTTCAAAGTCAGAACCACAGGGGGAAAGATCATTAAGCACAATAACCGAAAGAAAATATTTTGTTCACATACCCTGCACTAAAGGGGAGTTCAGGTCACTTGTAGGAAGCATATGTAGTATATGTTCTAATTTCACTCTGTAGTTTTCACTGTTTGAAAAACTGTCTGTAATCATCATTATTTTTAACAAGAATTTTATGAACAATCCTTTGTCATTTTCCCATCAGTCTTATTGTAAAGCTAAATGAAATAATCACATTTGGGAAAAGATTGTTTCTGATCGTCCCCCTGTGCAGCTCTTTTCCCCAGTGTACTCCACTGCCCCCCCAAAGTCCAAAGTTCTCCTATCCTGTACCCCTCTTTTTGTCTGTAGTTGTGTAAGCTCATCTTCTCCCTGTTGCTCAGCCCCCTTCTTTGCTCTCCAAGAACAACTGTTCTCAGCTGTGGCTCACAGTTCAGCCCTTCTTCTGCTCAACTCAGCAGGGGAATAGAGCTGCAATTCAGTTGCCTACAGCTGATAGTGGCCACTGAGCACACAGGAGGTCAAACAGTGCTATCATTGGCCCAAGGACTTTGGCAAGGACTAACACCAAGCAGAATGGAAGTGATAAGCTAGTGACAATCTCAGCCAGGTTGGGTACTAGCAGCTAGGATTTCTTCTCTGCATATGAATGTGAAGCCATTAATGGTACTCCTATGGGGTTGGGAGTGACAACCATTCCATTTAAAAGAATCCTTAACAATATAATACAAACTTGAATGACACTTTCATACCAACTCACAAACATGGAGGCTGACAAGGTGTGGCATGTGACAGTGCCATATGCACACCAGGTTTTTTATGCCAATACACAAACATTTTGAATGTTATCCTAGCCAAAAAGTTTAGTGCAGGGGCCAGCTGCCAAGCTTTTCGATTTTATGCACTACAAACCTCATCTTATGGACCTGGAGTTTGCCAAACTCTGTTGGAGCTGAAATGCTTTTTGAATTCCCTTGCCAGAAAAATATTATTCACTGAATCACCCCACACTGCCAAAATTTGATATTAGATATTGGACAGTATTTATGACACTAAGCTGTAAACAGTATTTATGATACTAAGCTGTTCTTCTTTAACATCAGTTGGGATTAACTGTACGGCTGGCCAGAAAAAACCCCCCACATTTCTGTTCAGCAATAAAGTTTGAGGTTTCAAAATTTGCTTGTCCCAATGTGGAAAGAAACCATGACCTTGTGATTTTTCTCGTAAAAAATGTGTGACAGAAAGCAGAAACACACACCACACATCCACCCAGCCAAGACAATAGCCACGGAATGAGAGCACTCACCTGGGAGTGGGGCTAGTGTGGGGTAGTATCTCTCTTCCCCACCCGAAATTCTACCCTAACAGAGCAATTTTCATAAAAATCAGTCATGTTTTAGTGCAAAGTTTTGTTTTCACCCCACCCCCAAAAATGTTACATTGAAAAATTTCCAAACAGCTTTAATTAATTGCTCTAAAATCTATTTATTATGTTAATAAAATGTATTTTTAAACAAGTCTGGCACATCATTTCATGTTTATCAATCTTAGGAACACATGGCTATGCAAATGATTTTGGTAGCTCCCTGAGACGTTCATAAAAATTACAAGTTCTTGTGTTATAGCTCATGTTTTGGCTCTCATTTTATGAAACAGGAAAAAATCTTTTTAATCTTTAAGTGAATTATGTCCATAAAAACAAAACTAAAAAACTCCAAAAGTGTATAAATAGTCATGAGGAGAAATGGAAAAGAGCAGGTGTCAGATCTGTGTAGGATAACTGCTTAGCTTTTCTAATCCTGTGGTATACCCCTAGGTGGTGCAGGTGAGTTTCCACAGAAAGAAAGCCCCTTTCCGTTCACTGTAGTTTTCAAAATGTTGAAGCCAGAGAGAAAGCAGCAAAAGAAAAGTTATTGGGAAGTCCTCTGAGACAGCAAGTGTGTAGAGAGCTGACAGCAGAACATTAGTACTACACCTCGGCACACTGGAATAAATGAGTGGACTCTGTGAAGGATGCAAAATCTGTCTGAGAGCGACTCTTGCCACCTGTGAAAATCTCTTGCCATATTTGGATTTCTAGAGCTTTATTCCCAGACTGATCTTGAGCTGATTTTGGTTTTGTTATTTATATCTGTATCAGGTAAGATTTTGTATACTACATTTTATTTCTCTCTTTAAAAACTAGATACAGTTGCAAGGCAAAAATGCAATTGTAATGGGATACAAATCAAGAAACATTTCTGAAAAGCATGTCATAATTAGGGTTAGTTTGAACAAGCACTACCTTTCAGCATGCATCTTTGCTTAGGGCACTAATGCTAAAGATCTTTTGTTATTTCTGCACACATTACAAAGTAAACTGAGTGATGAGCTGCACATTTAATTAAAGAATTCATCTTTTTTCAGATATGTTTAGTGAAAGTACCAACACTCCCATTAGCCAAAAAACTTCTTTGGAAGTGTTCAGCATAATGTGACTTCATTTGAGAGGAAGAATACTTTGGATTTTATTTCCCCACCCATCATACAAATGTAACCTCTACACCTTGCCATATTGCTATGACATTCTGAACAAAGAATATTACTACAAGATTTCAGTGAACCAGCTGGGGGATGAGGTTGAATAAATGTGAGTAATTAGGTACCTGCAAATTCAAGTTTAGGAGCATGCCGAGTTTTATTTCCAGCAGAGAGGTTTCTCAGCCCTGTTAAAGGAGAGCATTGTGGAGCCCAGGTCTTGAACAGAAGAGCAAACCATGGTGCTTTACCAGACCCATGAGCATACAGTTTAGCATGAACTTTGAAAATACAAGGGAACTTTTGTATGCTAAAGGGAATATTGATTTTAATTTTTGCAGACTCCAGATCTTCAGAAATTGTACAAACAGCTGCTGAATATAATTTGTGTTCCAGGTTCTGTGAGATAATGGGCACAGTTCTCAGTTGATGTAAATTAGTGTCACTCCATACAAATCATTGGAGTTACATCAATTTATACCACTGAAGTGAGTTTAGCTGTGTTGATCTACTGCGGCAGGGGAGATTGACTAGGAACATCGATTTTTATGTGTAAGAAAAAGTACAATACCAGGACTTAATCTTATAAGTGTCACTCCCTAGAATAAGAGTTGAGGAACTGGGCCTACTGGTACTAGTCCCCCTACTCTCCAAAAGAAGACAGTGATGGATGTTGCAGTATCCAGTTATAAATCTGGAAACAGGTCCATGTCAGAAATATTGCTGGGGCCAGATCATGGAATATCATAACATTAAGAAAGGACATTAGCTTTACTGGACAAGAGGAAGTTAGTTCAAATTATTAAGATCAGGTGTATTCAATTTCTCTTTCTTGACTGTCAATGTAAGTCAAAAGCAACTTTGGATTTGGAATACTGTGTTTAAGAATGCCACCAAGAAGAAAAATTATTAAATGTTAATGTATTTAATTATTCCCTTAGAACATGTACATTTACACTTGAGAGTATGTAGGCAAATAAATTACTTTTTGGCAGCAGTCTGTTTGGCTCCAAACTGTGCTCAACAGGCCAAATTCTGAGATAAACTGGTGTAAATCAGAATAATTCTTCAGTGGAGTTGATTTACACTGGTTTAATGTAGATCAGAATTTGGTCCATATATTTTTCCATGGGAATACAATGTGGTTGTTATTCACCATAAATAACACTGACATCTGCAGGGGAATCAAAAAAGGCTATGGCCAACAAACTCCACTGGGTTTTCTTTTTGTAGAAGATGGAAAAATCTTTCCATAAATGTATTGGATTTTTTTAAAAAATGGATAGATAAATGATCTCTTTATTTTAATATCAGTTCGTGAGAAATGATGTTCTCTATCAGAGACTCACACTATATTATTTGAGCAGATGTCAGAACAAATACTGGGTCAAATAGTTGCACCATAAGGATACACACATTCTCTCTGAGAATTACTTCATTTAAATAAGGGTATACGTTTTACATTTATGTTTGGCACTGCCAGGAGGATTTGAATATTCTAAAATAGACCATGGCTTTTAATTGAACCATGGATATGTAAATGATCCAAATTTCGCTTTTGAAAAAAATAGCAGAATACTCTTTCATAAGTGAGACAACCAGTGAAGATAACATTTTTCTTGTTTTGTCATCCTTAGTGTCTTTTCCCCTTCTAATATTTTCAGTAGACAATTTTCCTTTAACCACGCCGGGACGGAATTGGGATTCAGATTATAGCTTTGTTGCTCCTTTGATCAGTTAAAATGTTGAGAAATAGCAACATGAGCTATTACTTATAGCTGAAGGAACACTCAGAGTACGTCTATTCTGCAGGGTAAAAGTCAAATTAAGTTATGCAACTTCAGCTGTGTCAATTGTGTAGCTGAAGTCTAAATAGCTTAATTTGGGGCTTGGCACTGTCTACACAGCAGGAAGTCGAAGGAAGAGCACTCTTCCTTCCACTTCCCTTACTCCTCATGAAATGAGAGTTATAGGAGTTGGAGTAAGAAGTCCTCCAGCTCGACATTATTTTGAAATAATGGCTTGCTGTGTAGATTCGCTCTTTGTTATTTTGGAATAATGTCCGTTATTCTGAAATGCTACTGCTGTGTAGACATACCCTCAGGGTTCAGTTCAACCAAACCATGCTAGAGTCCTTTGCAGGGACTGGAAGCAGTGTTCCCTATAAGCTGTGTGTGGCTGTGTAGCCACTCAGGAGAGATTCAAATGCTACCCCGCTGATTAGCAGAGTGTCCAAAGCTAGATTTTTATACTTTTACTGGTGGGGCACGTTCACACATGCCTCATTGCACATAACAATTATTCCACACACGGATGGAAAAAATCTGCACATGGATGGAAAAGATTAGAATTCCATTTTGTACTAAATGCTTAATTATTCATTGGGCCAGAGTGACTGGATAGCCTACTGGTTAGCATGCCCACACCTGGGGGAAACAGGCTCCAGGCCCTGGTACAATGACTATGTCAGTATTTTATACACAGTAGAACAGCTTTAGCAGGAGAATTGACGAGTCTCATATTGGAATACCTGATAACTAAGTGGATAATGCCCCACACCAAAGTGGTGAGCAGACCAGGCTTCAAATCCCTACACCTGGGTCTCCTACATACAAGGAGTATCCTAAGCACCTGGCCATTGCACACAAATGTGGCTCCTGTTCCTCCCTGTTTAGTGTGGGGCCCAATCTGGTAGTTATATTCTTAGGTGTTGCCAAGCAAACCTATCAGATCAGGCCCGATAGATGGGCGAAAGCTTAGGTTGTCAATCCCACTGTAGTTTAGGCATAAATTAGGTGCTGAGCAGCTCAGTGGTGTCAGGACTTAGGTAGTTATGTGCTTCACCAGTGGCAGAACATAGATACCCAGCAGAGTTTACCAGTGGAAATTTAGGGCTTGTCTGCATGAAGCCAGAGTATTTTCTATAGGTGTAAACCCTGCCAGTGTGTACTAGAAGGTGTCTAGCTCACATACACCAGCAGAGTGTACATGGAGCAGTCAAAGCAAACACATTAGAGTACACTGCCATTCACATCTTCAGAGTATGGACTGTGGCACCATGCAGACAAACCCATAGGTACCTATGGACTGTAGGCATCTACAGAGCTAGGCGGCAGCTGACCAGTGGATTTAGGCACCTAACCTGGCAGCTACACATGTAAGTCCCACTACATGTTTCACCAAAGGGTGAAACTCTAGCCCCGCTTCCATTGACTTCAGTGGGGCCAGGGTTTTACCCCAAGGCTATGTCTAGACTGCCTCCTCTTGCGCAAAAAATATGCAAATGAGGCAAAGCGTGGCATATCGCCGTGCCTCATTTGCATAATTAATTAGCAAAAGCCTCTTACCATTTTTGCGTAAGAGGCTTTTGCGCAAAAAGGATCCATCTACATGGTTCCTTTTTCTGCAAAAATCCCCTCTTGCGCAAGAGCCGTTCTTCCTCTTTTTTTCATGAAGAACGGCTCTTGCGCAAGAGGGAGTTTTTGTGCAAAAAGGAGCCCCCTTTCCAACAGCCAGGGGGAGAGCTGTAGTGGCCGCAGACTCGGCTCAGCCCTCCCAGTGGTGGTGGGGGGGGGAGAGATGGGCCTGCTGTGGCTTCAGCCCGGCCCCTCCCGGCATCCGATCTCCTGAGGTCAACCTCGCCCTGTCCCCCATCCCCACCAGCTGGTGGAGGGGGGGGGAAGCAAAGAGCTGGGGCTGGGGAGGGTAAGAGGCCAGAGGTGCCTAAGAGCCAGGGCCGGCCAGGGGACAAGAGCCAGGGAAGCCTTGGGGCTGGGCCCTCCTCAGCAACTGGGGACAGCAGGGAAAAGCCAGGGCCAGAGTGGCCTTGGATCCTCCCTGGTGGGGGGCGGGGGAAAGAGCAATGGCCTTGGCCTGGCCCCTCTCAGGGGCCGGGGAGATAGCCAGGCCCAGTACAGCTTTTCCCCATCCCTTCCTCCCTCCCCAGGTGGCTGGGGGAGAGCCAGGTGGGACCTCACACTGGCCCCCCTCCCTGGTGGCTAAGGAGCAAAAAGCTGGGGCAGAGACGAGGGCACGAGTTAGGGTGGCCTTGGGGCAGGCTTTCCCCGGCAACCAAGGCAAGGGGAGAAGAGCTGGGGCCAGAGCAGCCTTGGACCCTCCCCAGCAGCAGAGTTGGGGGAATAGCCAGGGACTGGGTGGCCTTGGCCCGGGTCCTCCTCAGCTGAGAGGGGGGCTGGCGAGCATAGCAAGCAGGGGGCACAGCCCCCAAGTGACTCTTAAACTTCTGATAATACACAATGCACATTTTTCCTTTTAATTGTATATAGAATCCACTGTCTGGGTGATGGAATAGGATGAGCAGTGCTATTATAACTTACTAGGTAATAAATAAGGGTTCCACAAAGACTGGCTTCTGTCACTAGAGGACATGAGCTACAAATGCACTCTGCATCAAGATCAAGCCTCCTGGTGGGAAGAAGGAAGAGCAAACTGAGAGAATTTCAGACAGAATGAGGATGAAATTGATGGACTCTTAAAAAGCAATGGGCATTAGACTATTGTTTCCTCTTGTCAGAAATAGTTACTGTATGCCCTAAAACACAGGACCATTATTCATCTTCAAAAAAATTTAGGATGGGATTTGCAAAAGCATTCAACCTTGGCCTAACCCTATTCCTATTGAAGTCAATAACATTTTTATCACTGACTTCAATGAGAGCAGAGTTAGGGCAATGCTAAACGTTTTGAAAACCTTACCTTTTAAGTGTAGCTGCACGAATACTGAGAGGAGACCAGGAACACCTCATCTTTGTGTGACTTGAAATTTTGCCACTCCCTTTTCTTCACATTTAGTTAGGGGGGGGTGATTCATCAGTACAAGATTTCCCATTTCCAAAAAAAAGGAGGTGGCCCCAGCTGGGTGGAAAAATCAGAACCAAAGGCTCTGAATATCACAAGGCATATTTATTTCATATTGTTCAAATGTAATTTTCCTTTGAAAAGTGCTTTCATTTCAGTTTCAGTGCAGAAAAAGGATATGCAAGTATATTGTCAGTTAAGGGGAGTGTGTGTGTAAAGTCTGATTATTTTGCATCTGTGACTGTTTCACCTGCACTCTGCCCACTAATCCATCTCCATCAGAACAACATCAGACTGAAAACGTGAGTCTTAATCTAGTGGAAAAGGGAAAGTCCCAAATTTCCAACAGGATGCCCAGCAATTGCTTCTAGCCATAACAAATAGGTCCTGAAATATCACACATGTCTGTATAGAGATACACTTTCTATAATTTTAAGAAGTTTCTAATATTTACTTATTTTTTTCTCTCCAAGTCCTGTGCAGGCAGACTCCCAGCAGTTAAGTGAGCCAAGCTTTGTTGGCAGAGGAATCTGGAAAATAGCAAAAAAGAAATAAATATCAATTATCTAAAAATATTTCCAAAATAGATTTTTTTTCTGTAAAATGAGTGGCATATGCAGAGATACAGACCTTCTTGGCACACATTTGGAAGGATGTGCAGAACACATTCAAAGCTTCTCTACTCATGAGGGGTATGGTTTTCCCAGACTGATATTATGCTTTATGGACCACTGAGTGTGTTCTCTGTCTCTCTCTTACACACAGGCATACTGAATGTGTCCTTAAACTCATTCTAGCAGGAATTTATATTTAATTTTTCCTTGAACTACTTCTAGCCTATTCTTTACTTATTCAAGTAAAACTTCCATTGATCTCAGTGCGAGATTTGCCTGCAGAGAGAGTGAAAGATTTGGCCCTTTTGGAGTAACTATGCCTTTTTCTATTATTTTGTCTGCTGGCATGATAGATTTCTTTAATACATGGTTGCAGCCAGCACCCTTTGTTTTCTAATAGAGATTAGGTTACGTATTTTGTGAAGCCGAGCCAGAGGCAGAGCTCTTGTGAGCTAAAAATAGGGGCAGTTAAGTGGATTTGGACCTAAAATGCAAGCAGATCAGTCTTATCTTTTTGTTGTTGCTAATGAACACATTATACCTGACTGAAATAACTTAACCTAAAGGGCAAAAAATAGTTATGTATCGGAAGCTTTGAGATGGACTGGAAGGTAAAAAAACCCCATCAGTTATGAAATAAGATTAAAGCAATTAAAGGATAAGGCTCATACTTAATTTTCTCCATAGATGCAATTTTTCAAGCAGTGACAGCAACAAACCCTTTTCAAGTTTTATAGCTATTTCACATTTGGCAGAAACAACAGAAAACCATCTGTAGCAAACCAGAACTGTTATAAACATATTTAGCAATAAAAAAAGATTAAAAGAAATAAAATGATAACTTTAAATGGTACCTTTGAAGATGCGAGGAGCAAGAGTCATGGATTTACTGTCCTTTTTTACCTACTAGAACGTATCTACTGAGTTCTAGAATAGGCTATGCTGACTTGAAAAAGTTGAATATTTCAGCAGAAGGAATGTAAAGTACAAGGAATGAAACGAGGGGGTTTTTTTTGTCTTTTTTTTCTTGCTTTCTGTGATATAAGTTGTTATATAGATGTGTGGGACATGTTATGATTCAGTTTTCTGTACACTGACTGATCCAGCAAAGCATATAAATACTCAGACAATGTGAGAAGTCCCCTAGAAACCAATGGAACTACCCATGCTTATAAATTTTTCTGGCTTAGGAGCTGTACTTTTAACTGTAAGGAACCTCCCTCTTTAACTTTGGCAGAGACAGTGCACTGTATGAAAGGTAAGGGTCTTGCCACACTGCCATCTCTCATGAAGATTTAGATTTGTTCTTTCATTGTTCTTTTCCATATGCTGAACTGAGCTATCCAGACTGAAATCATCAATTTTTTGATCTTTGTGTATGAACAGTGCAAAAGTATCCTTTCACTATAGAGTAATTAAGTCATGGGTTAAAACCTGAGAGATGTGCTGACTTAGTGGAGTTTGCAGGTATTCAGCAGCTTGCCCCATACTGTTCTGCACTCTATGGTGCACTGATGTGAAATGGTACTAAAATTGCTAAAAAAAATTGATAATGACAACAAACCAATTATCAAACAGGAGAGCTAATCGAAAAATGAAACAACACGGTCACAAAACTGTTCTTGAAAATTTTATTAAAATGAGTTGAAATTTCAGAGTTTGATTACAGGCTCAGAAATAAATTAATTTTGTAATTTTTATTTATTAATGGCAGTTTCTCAAATGGTTCCAGAACAAAATACATGGATCTAATTTTAGAGGATAACATTTCTGGCTACCAAAACCTAAAGATGTCATGGGCTCCGTAATATCTTTTCATTACTAATGTCTAAATAAATTTCAGTCAGATGCCCAGCTTCAGGACAGGTTGTGGTTTTGTTTCTTTTCTTTTCTTTTCTTTTCTTTTTTTTTTTAAGTGCCAGGCTGATGAGTCATTAAAAGTTTCTTTCCAACAGCATGAATGTTGGGTTGCTCCTATCTCCCACACTGCCCAATAGATTCTGCCTCCCCAGCATCAACCACTGAATTTACATATCTCCATTTTCTCTTTGCATCTATCAACTTGTGTGGCCATTAAGATGGGAATGAAAGAAGAACAAAAGCAGCACAATGGTAAGAGAGGACGTCACAATACTCTCACCTCATAAATCTAAGTAACTTGGAATCTCCCATGAGAGAAAATTGTACCAGGGATAATTGAGGGTTAGTAATCTCATATACAAGGTTAGTTGGTCCGTAGCAGTTGTAACAGTAAGAATGTCATAGTACTGATGTAAGTCCATTTGAAAAGGATTCATACCTGTGGTATTTTGATTTGGCAGAAATGATGTAAAATCGTATTGGTTAGAAAGTTTTTGTGAAGCATTTTTGTGCCAGTTCATTGTTAGTATTGCTATAAGTTTACATGTAGCAAGCTGGTGATGTTATTGTGTTCTCTGGAGGTGAAAGCAATTTCCATTTTAAATTCAATTTTATAGTATATATAAATAAAGTTGATGTGTGCTTGCATATGCTGAACATAATATATACACATATACTTCTGCTTTAGGTGTACTTAGTGTATTTTTGTTAACCCAGTCATTCCTCTCATATGTACTTATACATTAAAGTGTTTCATAGACTGAAATGTAAGTGGCAAAGTTTTACTTAAAGAAACTTTTAATACAACAAAACAAGGAGGGCTTGAGCTAATGTCTAAATGTACTGCACAGAAATATTTGTGTTTTTCTACATGCAACTCTCAGTGTTAAAACATAAATAAAGAGATACAATGAAAGAGGGAGGTAACCCTTGTAAATTTTCTTCTAACCACTTACAAAACAAAAAATCTGGAAAGACTACAAGTGCCCATTATGACTGCCATATGGTCCTTGATTTCATGGAAAAGTGTCTCCAATTCTGTTAACTACAGAAGCTAATTTTAATATAGTGGATCTAATGTTTTTTGCTTATTGTCAGGTTAGTTGCACATAATTGTAGGATGGATGAAAGCTCATAAATTCTGAATATTATTTTTAATTACAAAGAGGTTCTCTCTCTAACCTTTTTCCCTCCCCCTCCCCCCACTTGTATACAAGCCAAACATATATTCTCATCAGGAAATTAGACACACGTGTATTGCACCTATCACAATCAGGGGCCTGATGGGGCCTCTAGGTCAGGAGTGGGCAAACTATGGGCTATGGACGGAGTCTGGCCCATCAGACCTTTTCACTCTGGCCCTTGACTTCCCACTGGAGAGTGGGGTGGGGGGCTTACTTTGCTCCACAGGTGCTGTGGCTCCTCACAACTCCTGGAAGCAAAGATAGCCAGGGGGCTCTGCAAACCCTGCCCCTAGCCTAAACACCAGTTCTGCAGCTCCCATTGGCCAGGCACCACAACCTACGGGAGCTGTGGAGGCAACACATAGCTGCGTCTCTGTATAGCAAGAGTGGGAACAAGCCACTATGTCCAGGAGCTGCTTAACATAAGCACCACCCTAAACTTGCACCCATGAGCCCCTCCGAGGCTCCAACTCACTTTTCCTGACGTGATTCCCCTCCCACCCTCTGAACCCCTCCATACCAGCCCAGCACACTCTCCGGCACCCCAAACCCCACATCCCAGTCTTACCCCAGAGCTCACACCTCCAACCAAAACCTACACCCTCCCACTGAACCCCAACAGCCTGTCTCATCCTCATCCCCCTCCTGTCCTCAAAACCCCTTGATCCCAGCCTCGTACACCCTCCAGCATCCCAATCCCCATCATCCCTGGCACCATCCTAGAACCAGCACTTCCAGCCAGAACCCCAACTCCCTTCCCATACTCCATTCCCAATGTTGTGAGTATTCATGACCCTCCACACAATTTCCCTACAGAGGTGTGGCCCTTTGGCCAAAAGATTTGCCTATCCCTGCTTTAGGTGCTAAGAAAATACAAATAAGTAATAATAATAAAAGACGGTGTGTTGCAGGTGCATTCCCCTGCCACTGCAGGATTGTCTGTCACAGAATATTTGATAGAACTTTGTTCTGTCTAGATTGTTAGGTCTGGTTGAAAAGTGGAAACACATATACACACACAAAGTTAGAATTCTGGGGGCTTAAGAAAAAGTAAGTGCACTCAACTTATATTACCCGTGCAAATCTAACATTGCCTCTTAATTAAATTGGAATAACAATATATAAAAGTCAAAATAACAACTGACTAGCAGATTATTGAAAAAGGAGTTGTTGAACGAAATCCTACAGTTTAGTAACTTTAACTTTACCGTCTTATAATTTCCATAAATATATATAAGAAGAATATACCAGTAGAAGGTTGTAAAATTCCATTTCCTTATTAAGGGTATAATTTCCAATGTTTTATATACCTTTGACATAGACTACAATATAACTTAATAAAAAGTATGACATATTAGTTGTTAAACACAAACAAATGTGCCAACTATATAAACTTAAAAGTCCATATACATTTGATACATTTCAAATCCCTACTGATTTCCTGCTTCATTTATAAAAGGAATAACACTATTCCTTCAGTACATGAATTGAGAGGGAAATTTGCTAATGAATCCTGTGATTAAACTAATAGAGGAGTCTTTAGTGCTTATTCAGCTAAATAGCATATTTGTCTCTATATATTCAACAATATTTATAATTATTTCAAAATACAAAAAAAAGGGCATAGTTGAAGTTGGTGGAGAAAAATAAATTGCATTCAGTGATAAGTAGTGAAGAAGGAATGTGTGTCATGAGTGGAGTGGCTACATCCCATAATTGTTTGTTTCCAGACTTTCACATTTCTGAGGTAGAAGAATGAAAATGATAAAATATGTTATGTGCTGTAAGTAAACTCTGATATGCATTTTCACCCTATTTGGCTTTTAAGATAGAGATTTTGCCACCTTTCCTCATGTAAACTAGTATCTTACTTCATATGTAGGCCACTTATTTCAATAACTGATATGACTCATTGGACACATCTACACTACACAGAAGATTGACACTCCAGAGGTCGATCTTCTGTCATTCGATTTAGTGGGTCTAGTATGGGTTTAGTGGGTCTAGCCTCTTGTGTGGATGGTGTGGAAACACGATGTATGATACATCGACTCCAGCTATGTAATTAATGTAGCTGAAGTTGCATATCTTATTCTATAGTGTAGACAGGCCATTGTGAATAAGGTTGGTAAAATCTGTCTCTGCATTTCTTGTTGACTGATTGTCTCTCTCTTAAAGAGCTTTGAATGTCGTATTTATTGTGTTCATATGTTTTGTATTTCTTCAACCTGCTCCTGGATCTTTCTATCAGAAGGATGCACATGTAGGGAAAAAAATACACACTTCAATACTTCAGCTGAACAGCTCTATTCATGTAGTAGTCTGAGGCCTTGTCTCCACTTACCAGGAGATCAGTGCTGTGGAGATCAATCTTTCAGGGGTCAATTTAGCAGGTCTAATAAGGTCCTGCTAAATCGACAACCAGTCATGCTCCTGTCTACGCTGGTATGCCACCAGGGTGCAAGGAGTAAAGGAAGTTGTTGGGAGAGTTTCTCCTGTTGAACTCCCCCTCCCCACTGTGGGGACAATGTAGAAATTTGAACTAAGGTATGTTGATTTTATTAATTCAAATTACCTTTGTTGGACTTTGCCCGCTAGTGTAGAAATGATTTGCTCCAGTGGCCCTCTGTAGGCCAATTGAAGTTAGTCACATTTCTTTGCAATCCTAAGGATACATCATTTCAAGATGCTAGTAACAGGCTTGATGGTACATTGCTTTTCATAAAGGGGTGTCTGAAGCCAATAAGTAATGATACAGCAGGTTTTTGATTGTTTCTCATTATCTGCCCACGAAAAAAAGTGCTAGTGGCATACCAAACAGCTTGTTAGCAACAGTCAAAACACCCTTGCCCCAGCACACACTGGTGTGTCTATCTTTGATGCAATTAATCATAACAGAAAGATAATTCATTTGTCAATACCTTCACTTTTATCATTAAAAGATAATTTATGGTTTTAATTAAATGTCACTTGCAGTCAGATGTGATATACAAATTTGGCATTGAGGCGCATACATGGATTTATGTAGCTCAAATACAAAGCAGAGCCAAGCAAGCAAAAATTCAGCCTGCAAAGTAGCTCACATGAAAATATTACTAACTACAAAATGTTTTGTGCAGTGTTGTTACAGTTGTGTTAATATTGGAGAGCCAAGGTGGTTGTGTACTTCACTCACCTTTTATCTACAAAATGCATTGCCGTTTTCAACTCTTTCCCATCTGTTTCTATTTTCCCAATAGGATTAGCTTTTGTATTTCAACAGTTGAAGCATTTCAGAAAAATGCTTCAGGGTGCTCCCTGCATTGTGCGACATTGTGGGTTCACCAGTTGTTTTATATTTGACGGCTGTATTTTCCACACCTTTTCTCTCTCTTTTTTTTAACTTTGATTTCCTTCAAACAGCTTTTCCTTTGGGGAAATGGTATTGCATTATGTAGTTTTGCTGTTTAGAGCACATTCAATGACTTCAGTATAAAAGCCATTCTTTTTCTAGTTACACAAGGCAGTACTTATTCAGAGCCAGACCACCCCTTCTGATAAGTGCCTGACAATGGCCTAAAAAAAAAAGTGGGTTAAAACCAGTAAAAAGTGTCCAAGGTGGGGGAAATGAATGGAAATGGCGTAACATCTCTTCCTTTGCTCTGAAGAAGGAAGGTGATGGGGGTGGAGATGGAGGGACATGCTGCTCGACAAAGCATCATCACCCTGCTATAGGATTTTAGATGCAAGGTTACTCTGACATTATTAACACTACTTGTGCAGAAACCTCCTCAGCACACTGACCCATCCTGAGGGCATCAGGTTTTCAGCCAGCCAACATTCCTATGGCTCTGTGAGAGGTTATTCTGGTACAGGGATGGGGGGAGGGAAGGAAGACACGTACATGACATCAGATAGGAACTTGTCCATTTTCTCTCTTATCTCATCCTGAAGGTGGGGGTTGGTGCTTCCACCTCCCTGGAGCGCTTAGCATTCTCAAAATACCAACCATAGCCTTTTAAAGGCCGTGTCCCTACTCTGCTCTCTGTACATACATCCCACTGAGGAGGAGAATAGGTTTCACCTGTGAGTGACAACTCACAGCAGCTCCTATCCTATGGAAGGGGTGATTTGGCTCTTTGTCATTACTCAAACATCTCACAAACTCCAGTGAAAGAGGCTTCTGAGTGACATGTGCTGAGTTGTACCAATAGTTATTTAAATGAGACCACTATTTCGTAAAATGTACTCAGCCTTACTTTGCTGCCAAGAGCTAAAGTGTCAGAATGAAATATAGAATGCTATTTTCGCAGGTACCAAATGACTTAACTTAAAAATGCTCCAAGCTACGTGTCCACAATAGAATCCTTCCTCATGGACCTATGTTCCTTTTCCAATCCTCTGACTATGGTCTCATGAAATTGATTTCTTTGGGAACCTCACAAACCTCCTGCTGACACTAGTACAAGGATATCAAACCTTGAGCAATGTCGCAAAAAAGCCAAACCTTTCACCTGTGGGGAAAAATAGGGTAATTGTGACGGAGCATAATTTTCTCACTGTACTTCATTTAGAGGACTGTATCCCAGACACGGGTTTTTCTTTTGTGTAAGTTTAAAAACTGAAATTTGCGTTTTCTTTTTAAATCTTAAATCCATTGCATTCAGACTTGTAATGGCCTGTGTAGCTGAAAAGGAACACTGTGCATTGTGTCCTAGAAACATTTTTTATTTGTATTGAAAATTTAATTTATGAGGACGCAATGAGAATAGGATCCATCTGAGTTGGAACAATCAAACCTCAAAATCTGAACATCCCCAAAGCCTGGAAATTGTGCAAATGACTATTGTCTTTAAAACGGATAGTTAAAACCCTGAATCTAAACATCCCTGAACATTAAGAATTAGAAATCCAGATCCAAAGCCTAATGTTAGGGCCAGCCCAGCATTCACTGATGTCAATGGAAAGACTCCCACTGACTTCACAGGCATTGGATCAAGCTTCCTGAGACTCATGTCCATCTTTAACAAATAACTAACGAGACATGCAGTCTAAATAAAATACGATAAATCAGCCTGTTGGGGTCATGATGACATGATACCCTTCTGAGACCAGTCCTGCCATGCTTCTTAGTGCCTAACCAATGAAAATCATTCTGAATGGATCAATAAAAAATATCATTTTCTCTTTGATTTTATTTCAATGATTATTACACAGCGACTCTCTTATGGTATTGTCACTATGTTGCCACCTTGGAATGCCTAATTGTCTGCTGCTGCCATCACAAACAACATCCAGCTACAATGTTCAGTATTTCAGATTACATTTGTGTGTTTTTATATAGCACCTACCACATTATGGCTGGGGCCTCTGACTGATACTGCAAAATTAATGTTAAGTCTGCAAATTGTTGGGGGTTTCTTCTATTTATGACAGGCTTTTTTTTCCTGTCCATATCCCCCCAATGTATTCTATAAACTAGAGCATTGATGCCTGTTAATATCAGATTTACAGCAACTAAAACGAGAGGACATTTTGTTGTCTGTCCAGGACATGTTGCCCCTCTTCTGCATATTTGGTTTTCTGATCCATTTTCCTTCCCACCCTTTTTTTTTCTTTACACATGTTAAAATTTTGTGACTTACACTGATCCCACCTGAAAAAAGGGGATGAAAAAGCCTGTAATCATCTGAGCTTTTCTGGAATGTTGAAGCCTGAAGCTTCTCTGTATATAAAAGTTTGATGGCCTGATGTTTAGTCTTGAAATATGAAAGGAAGTTGAAAGAGAGAAAGTAGCGATCTTCAACTGTTTCTTCTTGGTTCCAATGGTTTTATATAGCCCATCCTCCCACTAAGAAACATGCCTAAAAAAAATTACACGACATTATTTTATATCATAGCCTCTCTCATCACTGTACTAGAATGTGAGCCTGTCGGGCAAGAGACTCGGTTTATCATCTATAAAGTGTGCTATGCACACTTTTGCCTAAATAAAAACATGGTCTCAGGCCTAAATCCAGTAGGCAGGCACTGCTGCCTCCTGCATGTGTACTCTAAGTTGCCAAACCCAATTTGCTGTCCCTAACCACTCCCCTTTTACCTTCTCCCACTGGCTGCATTAGGCATTTGATTTTTACTTGAGTGTGATCACAATTCCATGTGCATTTATCTTAGATTAGGTGGCCATTATAAGATGAAGTACGTGAAACAGTCAGTCAGTCTGTGGTTGATTTTGAAAACATACAAGTCTCAACAATGTACTTAAAAGAAGGGTGACAGGTATAAATCATGTCTTCAAACAACCAGGCACATTCCAGACTTCAGAAACACTTCTTTGTGTAAAGATTTTTTTTTATTCCCTCCTTTTCTTTTCCTTGGGCTTGGAAGAGGATAAAAGTGGAGGGGTGTATGTATTCATTTAGTCTGATAATGAAGGTGAGGCTCACGGGCATAGTAATTTGGCAGGCTCTCACTTCCTGAAACAGTTTAAAAAATTATCCGAGGGCTGTTTAAAGACGAGCATTTTTTTGTGAAGCTGTTGGTGGTTCATTCTTATGAAGGAGCCGTGCAATTAATCTTGATTGTATTGAGGAGGCAGGTTGTCTTTGTATACTTTTCGGATCTATAATTAATGAGGATCAAAAAAATGTTAGAGGCATAATATTTAACAAGCATAGTTGAGGCTATACAAAATGGGCAGCAAATAGAGAAGTAAAATTAAAACCAACACCTTTTTCTTCAAAGGATCCTTCCTTATCCAGTGATAGCTATTAAAATACTTTTTGATTAAAAATAGTAGGTTCTAAACCCCAAGGGAATATGGTGATTTCACCACATTAAAAGATGGGTGTTTATTCTACAAGGATGGTCAAAGGGTTCTGTGATACTGATTCGCACCGGCTTAACTGGAAGCTAAAGGCTCTCAGCACCTTCCAAAATGAGCTCATAAACAGAGTTTATCATTTACCCAGAAGTTTTAAGGCAAGCATGTATGTTTGTGTAAAGCAAAACTTCAAAAGCAACGCAGCAGCTTCAGGATTTTACATGTAAAAAAATAATCTGAATGTTTTTGCCTTTGGGAATTTTGTAGACAGATTATCTTTTCTCTTTACTGATGATTTAAGTTCAGTTGGAACAGTTAATAGGTTATTTAGTTCTTGATAATAGCACTTCAGATACAAAAACAAACAAAAAAAAATAACCCAGGAATTAATCAGCTAAAAACACAGGACATCAGGATCTCACAATTTGATTTTGGCACTGTCATCCTACTGCCCCACCTCTTTTTTGTCATCACAATAGCTAAAGCAAGGAAATCAAGAAGCAGACACCATCAAGGCAATTCAAAACATGGCTGGCTCTAAATATCACTGACTCACAAAACAAATGCACACTTTGTTCAAAAGGAACATGAATTTTATCTTGATAGAGATCATTCATTCCATATGAACAGTTATTTTTACATTTGTGTTGCAAGTAAATATATGTAAACAACTCCAGAATTGGTCAGGCAGCAATCAGAGAAAATCAGGTTGTGATCTCTCTGATTTAGGGTGCATTTAAATTCTTTTAAAGAACAGTTTACCCTGGAGACTCCGGGTGTGCTCTACATTTCTCTGTTGGATGTCCGGGGCAACAACAACTGCAGCAAGGGAGGTTTAGGCTGGACGTTAGGAAAAAGTTTCTAACTGTCAGGGTGATTAAACACTGGAATAAATTGCCCAGGTAGGTTGTGGAATCTCCATCTGTGGACATATTTAAGAGTAGGTTAGATAAATGTCTTTCAGGGATGGTCTAGACAGTACTGGGTCCTGCCATGAGGGCAGGGGACTGGACTCGATGACCTCTCGAGGTCCCTTCCAGTCCTAGTGTTCTATGATTCTAACAAGTAGAGGAGCAGACTGATACTGACCCTGAACAACACAGAGGTGGGCAGAGGAAGGCATTTTGAACAGTTCAGTCACAGTGCAGTCTCCATCTGTTGAGGATACCCACACACAATTAGTCACTTCAGTCCAGAGCGTCAGAGTGTCTGGGGGGGTATGTCTGCACAGCCTTTTGGAGCTTACATGTGCAAGTCTCTCAACTGGGTTAAAACACCACCCCTCTCCCTAGGCATCAGAGTCCATGCTGCAGCCCTAGTCACAATTGCAAAGCTCTGTCTGTACAGCTATTTTTAGAGCACTAAGGTGAGCTCCACCAGACTAAGACCATGGACCCAGGCTAGGAAGCTCACTACTGCTCTCTTCAAAATGCTGTCGAGACATATTCTTCATGGACACTGAGCTCTCACAGAGGAGCATCCACAAGTAATGTTTTCTGCCATATTAGCCAGGGGAGGTGACTTGGTCCCATCCCTGCAGATGGGGGTCAATCTCAGGTTAGTCATGCCTTCATTCATTCTACTGCAATGTGATATACCTGAGCATGAAGCCTTCAGCACTTCGGAAACTCCAACTCCTTCCAGAACGTTCATCCCGTCAGCAACATGGGCTACCGTACTATAGGGATGTTAAATTGTGTTTAATCAGCTAATCCAGGAGGCGAAGGAATTTCCATCAACCACTCGACAAGGGGGGAAACTGAAGAGCCACAGCAGGGTTAGGGTGCGGCTCTTAGGGTTGCCAGGTGTCTCGTATTGAACCGGACAGTCCAGTATGTTCGCCTCCTCTCCGGTAATAAAATCCAGAAAATACCGGACACCTAAAATGTCCAGTATTTTCTGATTTTTTCCCAGCCAGGAGGCAAAATCTCAGGTTGTCCAGCTCAAAACGGAGGCAGCCTGGCAACCCAGAGGGGCGGGGATTACTAATCTCCCACTCAACCAAGGCAGCTAAAATCCCTGCAGGCTGGGAGGCCTGGGAGCAGCCTGGGGCCAAACCCTCCCCTGCAGCCCGGGGGCACTGGGGCACCGCTCCCGGGGGGTCTCTCTTACCTGCCCCCCAAGTGCTGCCTGCCCTGGGAGAGGTTCCTGGGGAGCAGTGGGACTGGCCCTGCTGGAGGTTCCCCTTCCCGGATGCAGCCTGGGCTCCGGGGCCCTGCAGCAGCCCGTGCCGGGGCTCAGGGATCAGGCTCGGAGCCTGGCCGCAGAGCCCCCCGCGAGCGGCAGCAGCGAGTAGCTTCCCGTGGCCGGGCCGGAACCAGCGATTGCCCCCCCCGCACCTGTTGGGACAGCGGGACTCCCAGCTGTGACTCCTGTCCCCAGAGCCTCCTGGGTCCTAGTGAGAGCAGAGCAGGAAAGGGGACTCCCCACCCAGGGCTGGAGCAGTTCCTAGCCAGGGGCAGGTTGGCAGAATTTTTGGTGGTGCCTACAATGGGTCCAAGACCACCCCCCCCGCACCTGCCTAAGGGTCTGGGAGGGAGTTTGGGGGCAGGATCAGAGCTGAGGCAGGGGACTGGGATGGGAATTTGGGGGTGCAGGCTCTGGGAGCTTAGGGGATTTTCAGCAAAGACAGTGTACTCATAAAAACGTATTTAACACCCCCTAATATTTAACTGGAACCCCCCCCCACACACACACTTGTTATAAAGTCTAATTAAGTTTGTTTTGCGTGATCACTCAGCCCCGAGAGTTGTTAAGCAAAAAAAAAACAACAAACAAACACCGTGGCCCCTTTAAAAACCTCATGGTGAGGCTTTTTGGCCTGCCATCTTGTCTCCCTGCGCCAGGCTTGACGGCTCCCCTGCGGTTTTTAAAGGGGCTACGGTGTTGCTTAACAACTCTTGGGGTTCTTTTTTTTTTCCCCCTCAACAAACTTTCCTGACGTGGGGGTTTTTTTCAGTATTTTTTCTGAAACCATCTGGCAACCCTAGCAGCTCTGCCTTTAAAAAGCAAAGGCACAGCATCTGGAAACAGGCGTGAGCTGGGACAGCTGATTCCCAGCTCAAGCCCAGTCCCCCCACAACACCTCTACATCTCATACCCCCCTGCTCCAGCTACTGCTCCCCCTCTTGCTGCCTCTATCAAAGAGAGGAAGCAAGGGGGGGGGGAATGACTAGTCAAGTCACTACTCAACTACCCGATAAGCATATGACTAATCGCTTATATCCCTACTATCCTAAGTGCCCCAGACCCATCCACCACTGTCTATATGAGCTTACTCTAGAACAGGGGTCAGCAACCTTTACAAACCAAAGAGCCAAACTACACCAAAATTCAGAAGTGGTCAACAAAGAGCTGTGTAAGAATGCCCATTTGCATGAGTGAAAATATACAACTTAATATGACTGATAATTGACACAATGATTAATAATAGCATAAATGAAACACTGTACTCACAGACTTTATTTAATGGGACTTCTGCTGCTGCATCTTTTCACGCATTTCTTTCAAGTTTACATCATAACTGGTCAAATCCAGCTTCATGCGTGCATTCAGGCTGTCTTCTGTCGAAATTATGGCAGGGGGCTGTGGATATGGGGGTGCAGGAGTCTGGATTGAGGGGCTTAGGGCAGGGGGTTCAGGTGTATGATGGGCTCAGGATTGGTGTGTTTGGGGAGGGGTGCAGGAGTGTTATGACTCTGTGGCCAAATGGGGACTGGGCCCCAACTGAGGGCTTGTTGGCCAGACTTCATTTTTAAACAAAGTAAAATATTATGTCCAACACAAAAGGTTTCAACATTGTCTTTATTTATGGCAGGATTAGGGAACCTTTTTTGGGTTGGGGGTCAAAAAAAAAGATCAGGCAGAGACCAAAAACACCCTCCCAAAACCCCCCACCCTCACTGATGTGGCCCCCAACTGAAACACCTCACTCCCCTGGTGCTCTAGCTCCATGGTGGCAGGAGGGGCAGGGAGGACTGAGGTTCAAGGACTCAGGCCAGATTTACTCTTCTGGGGTTCCAGGGTTAGTGGACTTTGTAGGCCCCCCTAGGCTCTGGGGTGAAGCCAGAAATGTGGGGTTAAGCATGCAGGACAGGGCTGCCAGGGAATGGGATAGGGATGGGAGTGCCAGATCTGGGCGTGGGAAGGAGTGAGGGGGTGAGGTCTGGGTGGGAGGTAATGTGCAAGAGCAGGCTGGGAGTAAGGTGTCTGGCCAGAGGGAGGGGGCAGGAGCAAGGGAGGAGGCAGGGGGCAGGAGCGGGCTGGGAGCAGGCTGTCTGGCTAGGGAGCAGGGGGCCTGGCCAGGGGTCAGGCTGTCTGGCCATGGGGCAGGATGAGGCTGGAGGTAGGGTGTCTGGGCAGGGAGCAGGGGCAGGAGCAGGATGGGGGGGCAGCTGTCTGGTCAGGGGGCAGGAGTGGGAAGGGGGCAGGCTGTCTGGCTGGGGGGTGAGTGAGGGGTGGGGGGCACTTACTTGTTTTCATTCCACATTGCAGGCACCATGTAACATGGCTTCCCACTGCTCCCATTCACCGGAAGGAAGCCTCCAGGAAGGATTCACAGGGGAAGCCTCTGCGAAGAAAATGGCAGCGCATGGAGCAATTTTTGGTTCCGCTTGTTTCCCGCATGCCGGGGGGGAGTGGTGGTGAGGGGGAAAAGGCAGTGCATGGAGCCATTTTTCAGTCAACTTATTCCCTGTACACTGGATCCAGTGGGGTGGCTCGGGGCTTTCTTCCCCCCGTTTCCTGCCCCCCATCCCCGCTGATGTTCCAGTCTTGTGGGGTGGGCAGTAAGGCTGTAACACCCACACTGGCTCCCTGCTGTGGGAGGAGCTAGTGAGGGGCTGAGTTGGGGCTCCAGAAGAGCCATATCTAGTTCCCCAGTGAGCCATATTTGGCTCATGTGCCATAGGTTGCGGACCCCTACTCTAGAATTTCAAATCAAGTTCACGGTCTCACTCCTTATCTTCAAAGTGCTCCATGTTCTGGGCCCAGGATGTCTAAAAGGTTGTGTAAGGCTCTGGGACAAAGGCCATGGTCAATAACTCCACTCCTCTGGCCCAGTGGAATTCTCAACAGTAAGTATAACACTCCTCCATACTGGAGATGGAGCTTTCTAAGGGGCAGCCCTGAGACTATGGAAATGAGCCCCCTACCTAGGCAGTAAGGATCATCACAAGCCTCACCACTCTCCACTCTAAACAAGAGGCACCTTACTGGGACCTTGCCTTCTTTAAGATAAACCGATAACAACAGAAATATTTATATTTAAAAGCAAACACCCTTTTCCACACCACCAAACCTAGCCACTACAGTGCATATGTTTCTCCATCTCGGGAAAGAATGAGCAACAAGCAGCATGTGCACAATGCAGTCACATTGCTCAAGGCACTGCTGGTAAGCACTCAGATACTACACTGAAAAGCATGGTAAAAAAAGAACCTATATATAATTGAAGTCACTGGACTTCATGTGAACTATGCTGCCAAGAAGCTGATTCCACCCAGTGTTTTCAGGAAGAAGGAGCGTTCTGACATTGAGTAATGTACAAATAGTCTTACTGCGCTCAGAAATGTGTCCCCAGTCTTAAGAAACTCCCATTTGGTTGGGAGAAAACTTAGGCAAAATCAAATAACAGAAAAGATATCTATCGATTACATCATACTCCCTTGTGAGTGTTGCATGCCTCCTAAGAACTGGGATTTTTTTCTTCAGATGTTCAGAAATGTCTGACAAAGAGCCTCATTTGTTAATTTAATATCTTCCTTCATAGTGCAATTTCTTTCCTTCCAATCCTCCCCACACCCTCCCAAAAAAATATCAACAAATCATCTGGTCATCAGTCTGATGAGTACAGAAAAGCACAGTTTGTCTAGAGAGACAAGCCGCAATGGCTTGATATTACTACACTGATGGTGGGCTGAGGGAATGAACAGGAATGTACAACCTAAAGCCTAATAAAACTCAGATTTAAACATACGTCAGCAGTTTCCCCCTGACCATGAATAATTACTTGTTTATTGGAAGACAATAACTACTCAGGAAAAAAATGGATACATAATTTTAGCTATAAAAACTGCATGCTCTTAAAATGAGATGTCTGGTTTCTGTGCAGAGGGGCCAACAGCTTTGCCTGGGCAAGTTAGAGGGAAGGGCTTCATGCTTCCAGAAGGGGTAGGTCCTCGAGCAGAATGGGCAGGGCTGTGGGCAGCCAGCTCTCGGCACTGCCCAGAGCATGTTGCACAGAACTCCGGTGGCAATTTAAAGGGCCCGGTGCACTGGCCACTGCTTTTGAATCACTGGGCCCTGGGGAAACTGTCCCCCTCTATCAGTGGGCCTGCTTCTGTGAATCCCACAAGATGTGGTATTGTAAAACACCATGAAAAGTAATTAAAACACAAAACCAAACCCCCAAGTTATCCATCTACATCGCCCACTGTGCCCTGTTGTTCATGTTCCTGTGTTTCAGACTATATGGTTTCTGAGGCAAGAACTCTTTATTTTTGTGTTTTGAACAACAGGTTGCCAATTATTAATCAATAATAATGAATATTAATGATAAACAATTATTTATAGGTAGACAAACTGCTGAGCTGAAATTCACATGCGAACTTGACACCATCAGAAAAGGTCTGAATAGAGATTGGGGACAGCTCCCTCACTGTCATAAGTAATTTTGTACTTTAGGTATCCTCACCTTCTTATCTACATCTACCCTGCTTGAATTAACTCTCATGTAACACTTTCATCTCTGTACCCCTGCTATCTGTTTCTTTTTCTTTCCCTTTCATGCATCTGATGAAGTGAGTTGCAACTCATGAAAGCTTATGCCATAAGAAAATTGTTAGTCTTGAATGTGCCACTAGACTCATTTTTTTAATTAAGAGTGTATATTTCCAATGGGTTCCCACAAGGATTGGTTCTGGCCGTAAATTATTTAACAATTTTACCAATAACCTGGAGAAAAATGAAATCATTACTGAAAGTCTGCAGATGACAAAAATTGGGGGAATGATAAATAATGAAGGGGACAGGTCATTAATTCAGAGCAATCTCGATTGCTTGGGAAGGTGGGCACAACCAAACAGTATACATTTTAATATAGCTAAAGGTATATACCTCTAGAAACAAGGAATGTAGGCCATACCTAACAAATGAGGAATTCTAGCCTGAGAAGCAGTAACCCTGAAAAAGATCTGTGGGTTACAGTGGCTAATCAAGCGACAAGAAGTCCTGTGGCACCTTCTAGACTAACAGATGTATTGGAGCATAAGCTTTCGTGGGCAAAGACCCACTTCGTCAGATGCATCAGTGGCTAATCAGTTAACGTATGCAACCGCTATGACACTGTGGCTGAAAAGACTAATGCAGTTCTTGGAAGCATAAATAAAAGGAATTTTTAGTAGGATTAGTGGGATTATTTTTCCTCTGTGCAGGTGCTTCTAATTTCCATTTGTGGTATTCACAGTAAGAACATAAGAATGGCCATATTGGGTCAGACCAAAGGTCCATCTAGCCCAGTATCCTGTCTGCTGATAGTGGCCAATACCAGATGCCCCAGAAGGAGGGATCACAACAGGTAATCCTAACGTGATCCCTTCCCTATCATCCACCTTCAGAGAAACAGAGGCTAGGGATACCATTTCTACCCATCCTGGCTAATAGCCATGGATGGACCTAACCTCCATGAATCTATCTGGCTCTTTTTTGAACCCTATTAAAGTTCTAGCCTTCACCACATCCTCTGGCAAGGAGTTCCACAGGTTGACTGTGTGCTGAGTGAAGAAAAACTTCCTTTTGTTTGTTTTAAAGCTGCTGCCTATTAATTTCATTTGGTAACCCCTACTTCTTTTATTGTAGGAATAAGTAAATAACTTTTCCTTATTCACTTTTTCCATACCAGTCATGATTTTATAGACCTCTATCATATCCCCCTTTAGTCTCCTCCAAGTCCAAGAAAGATGTAGATAAAATGGCCATGAGAATGACTGGAGGATTAGAAGACAAGCCCTGTTATCATGCCCTCGTCTATTTATCTTACCAGAGGCTAGGCTAAGAGGGGGGGGGGAGAGAATCTTGTTTATTAAAAAAAATAGTAATAGGCTCTTCAGTGTAGTAGACACAGGTAAAACAATATCCAAAGGCAGGAAGTTGAAGCTGGACTAATGCAGATTAAAAAAGGGCAGACATAGAATTGTGGCAGATTCTGCATCACCGGCAATTATTAAATCAAGAATGGAGGTTTTTCCAGGAGATCTGCTCTAAGAATTATTCTGGAGATGTACTCTGGCCTGTGTTATACAGGGGGTCAGACTAGATAAGCACAATAGTTCCTTCTGACCTCAGAATTAATGGATGACAAGGGACTGTTTCAGCCCCAGAATCAGTTTGACGATTACAAATTTAATCTGAGTGCCTAAAATGTTGTCCAGGCTTACAGTTCCTCATGCAAAGTGAGTGTTTCTATCACAAGAATGGAGGTGGTCATGATTTCTTAAAATCTCTGCTTTATCTTTATCCGTATGTCAGAATTTGGAGATTTCCACAAACTCCCATTAAAAAGACAAGAAAAGGGAAAGTTGAGGCATGCCTATATTAGGGATATGTCAGAGCTCTCTCTTGCCATTCTGACAGACTGGGATCCATAAATAATACAGTTTCAGGAAAATGAATGTCTATGCAGCTATATGTCTGGCCAAACATTACACCTTTTTAAGGTCAGTGGACACTATTATTTGGCCTGTGTCAGGCTAATAAAGCTGCTGATCCCAGACTTTTTATGCTGTTTAGAAACCCCCCTCCTCATGAGGAGTGTGACTATGGGCCCCATAGATAGAAAGTCGGGGGGAAATCTCAGGATCTCTGGCACCTTTAATGAAGTACAGTGATGAGATACTTGTAAATGAAAGAAGCGCTTACTTGTAGTAATTGTTCTCTGAAGCAATATAGCATGTAACAATAGTTCTTGTGAATCATGCTCCTGTGTGTGGCCATGGTCCTGAGGCAATTGGAGCCAGAGCAGCCAGCAGTCTTGACAAGTTGCTGTCAGGAGTCCAGGGCAGAGCCTGCATGTCAGGAGATCAATCATCTTTTCCTGAGACAGACTGTCTTGGCTGGTAGGTTGGAGGAAGATGTGTCTTGCTGTACACCACTTCAATAGAGCACCTGGTTCTAAAGTTGTTGAAGTTTAAGCATGTTTTTTTGACAGTTACATGTTGGTCTCATTCATTACTTGGAGGATGAAAAGAGACAGTTCTCTCCTCAGATCAATTTCAAATTCGAAGGCTGCTACAACTCCATTCTGCAGCTGGGACTATCGATTCTGGAGCACATGGAGCCCAGTTTTGTATCAGACTTCTGGAAAACAAGGAAAACTTTTTAATTGTTCCATTGGGACTTACCTAGTTGCAGTAACATTGGTGAGCAAACCCAACCACCCAGAGTATTCCAGGACAAAGGACGCTGCAGTTTTGCCTCTCCACGAAGATCAGGGTCTGATTGCACTTGGAACATTTTTGAAAGCCACGAAGCTGCTTTATTTCTCAGTTTGCAAGACAAAATGGCAATAGAGGAAGAGAAAACTAAAACTCACATTGACCAGTGCTGAGAATGAAGGAGAACCCAAAGCCCCACAAAGAGATGGGAGTCATGGAGTGTGTTAACTGACAGGTGATTAACAGAGCTGAAAGTGTAGCTCTGAGTAGGAGAGGCCAGTAGAGTGACAAGGGCTATGTCTACACTGCAGGCTTCTTGCGCAAGAGCGTGTCCACACTCATTGGATGCTCTCTTGCATATAAAACCACCCGGAACCAGTTTTAGCCGGGCTTTAGGTCACCAATTGCTCTCGAGTGCTGTTGCTGGAGCCCTGCAGAGACACGTGCTTAAAGGGACCCCCTTAGACAGCCGTTTCTGCTGCCTGCTTGTGGACCTCCATTGAGGGACAGCAAAGCGTCAGCAGAGCCTGCTGTGGTTGCCCTGTTCTTTTTGGGGACGCCACAGCTATTCCCTGTTGTGTGCTATGGAGCTGCCGCTGCCCCTGGGCAGGCGACGGCCCCACATGGGCATGCTGCAGTTCCTGCAGCATTTTCTTCCATCTGCCTACATGTTCCTGCTGGACGCGGACACGGAACTCCTCCTCGTCACCCTCTGCATGGCTGCGGCTGCTCCACTCTGGCTGCCGCACCCCACCATACACAGAAGGTTCTGGAGGCTGGAGACCAGTTCGGACTGGTGGGTCATGGAGCGGTGGGACGACCAGCAGTGGCTGCAGAACTTTCGCATGTGCAAGGCTACCTTCCTCGAGCTCTGTGCCTGGCTCGCACCCACCCTCCAGAGACGTGTCACCCATCTGTGGCCCGCCATCCCCCTGAAGAAGCAGTTCGCAATCGCCCTCTGGAAGTTGGCCACCCCAGACAGCTACCGGTTGGTGGCCAACCAGTTTGGGGTGGGGAAATCCACCGTCGGGACCCTGCATTGGGATAATTTGTATAGTGGGGTAACAAAACTGCAAGCCCTGTATAGGATGGAAACCACTTCAAGGCAGGGGGTGCTGCCAGTCGTAAGTGTTAGAACACCTCTTTACACATGGTCATAACAATCATCTGGCAATCTTTTACCTTTGAGGCTGCAATTTTCTGTGGTTGGCCTTTGCCCAATTTACAGAATATTTGAATGAAATCCTTTCAAATTTCCTAAGCAGGAGAGTGAAACATTTATTTTTCAACATCTTAAAAAAATTCTAGTTACATTTATTCTATTAGGCCTTCTTGAATATGGCTTGAAGTTTGACAATTGAAACTTGGCATGGTAATAATCATTGATGTTGACGTGCTATGCTTGGTTTGAACACAGAAATGGGTTTGACTGAATAAAGTTAGGAGCTTTTGAAAGCTATGCACTGGGTATACACAGCAGATTTTTCAATAAGCTGGAAGGTTGTGTATTTTAAAGATCTATTTTATGAACATGTGTGAGCAGCTCAGAAAGTGTACACTTTAAAAAATTAGCTAAAAGGCAACAGGCCTACCCCTCAGGCAGTTCTTCACTTTGCTTCTTGTGCTCCCAAATGGTGTGTTTGTGGTTTTTTTCAGTTAGCCATAGGCCTCAAAATGATTTTAAAGTGGCATAATGCCATATATGTTTTAATTGTATAAATACATGTAATAAAACTATTGGCAATGGCATAAAATAGCTAAAGGTCTGGTTACAGGAATGCCTTAATAAAGTATCACAAGAGCTCATGATATTATACATACACATTTTTGTTAGTCTCTAAAGTGCCACAGGAATACTAGTCTGTAGGCTGAAGGACACTGCATCAGTGGCTAAAACGTTGGTTATGCCAAGAGCTGATGCCCAGTTAAGAAAGACTTGCTCTGGTTGGAGACAGGGGTATCAAGGTAACTCAAAGGCTTGGCTGTCCCAAGAACTGTCACAACATACCCTTCATCATTACTCTGATTTGCCACAGATGCTAGACAACTTCAACTAGAAACTTAATATCCTTCCTCCAGAAATTCTTAGGAGGGTATCTCCAGGAACTTCAGGCCAATTAATACCTTGCCTGTCTTTCCAGAATTAAATATCCTGTGGTTTTAGATTTAATTGATGGCATATTTACACCAAGACTATATCTACACTACCAGTTTTTGCTGGAAGAGGCAATGCAAATGAAGCACTGATTAGCATATTGTTGCGCTTTATTTGCATAATCTATTCAGATCTGGTTTTGTGCAAAAATGGCTTGGAATAAATTGTGCAAATGAAGCATGACAATATGCTAATCAGCGCTTCATTCGCATTGCCTCTTCTGGCAAAAGCCATAGTGTAGACAAAGCCCAAGAGTTTGAATAGCAACAATCTTCATATTTGAATTGAGTAGCTAATAAAAACTATAGCTCTAAATCTCAGTAATTCCCCAGTACACTCCATTTCTAAAATTCCACTTTGTGTAAACAGGCATTAAAAAAGCATTGCCATTCAGGGCAAGGTAGCATCTCATTTAGTTCTGTCGGAGAGATTTTTCTAGAAATCATGCTGTATATTTGTTTTCATATTACTCTGAAAGAAAAAGACTGAAAAATAATCTCTAAACCGGTAAAACAGGACATCCTGTTTGACAGGAAAGAACCAAATTTATGTCTTGCTTGCTTCATGCTTGGACTTGAATTTTCTAAACAGCTTCTCTGATACAGGACAATACTTAGTTATTTATAACAACTGAACATCCCAGTCATCTATGTGATCAAATCCCATCTGCGGCTGGGTCATTTCAGTGTCAGTGAATAATGACAGAGGAAAGTGCATTTATTTCTGCAGATGTGGGGGGAGACGGGGAGGGAGGGACAGACTATAACTAACAATATCTAACCCCCTCAAATGTTATTTTTAATTATTTAAAACCCTCAAAGCAGACTTGCTAAACCCACAGAAACATTTTCTGATGTGTAATTTTATTCTAGAATGAGCCCAAGTGAGATATTTTCCCTTGGACCATTTTTCTCAGTTAGCCAAGTCCTCTGAACCTCTATCAGATGCCCACACTGCAGCAAGTGGCAATAGAAGACTGGCACTTGTAATAGTCAGTTTCAGTTAAGAATCAAGGCAAAAGAGAAGACAAGGCAGACCATACATTCTGACAAAGGAAATACAGGAAACCCTCGCCATTCATGAGGGATGTGTTCCCTCGCCCACTGCAAATGGCAAAATTTTGCTAATACTGGGAACCGTGGCTCCCAGCCCCTGTGATGAGCTCCATGTGACTCCTGAACTCATCACAAGGTTCAGGAGCCATGGGGAACTCTCTGCAGCTGCTGAGAGGTGCAGGGGACTCACTGTGGCTCCAGGGAACTTACTGCAAGGGGCCGGGAGTCGGGGTGAGTTCCCCATGGCTCCTGGTCCCCACCACCTTCCCCCAGACTGGGACAGCAGAACCACAAATCTGCAAATTGTGAGGGTCTCCTGTACTTTCAAAATGGCCAATAGACCCCCTTGACAAAATTGAGGACAGATGCCGTCTGAATGTTTGTTTAGGTTAAGAAGAGATGTTGAGACTAGGAATGTTAAGATGCATGTAATGAAATAAATGTGTAATCACTGAAAATTTACACATGGAACAGTAGGCAGCTAAAGGCGGCTCCCAGCGCATACTGGCTCCTGCCTGCACTGCTGCCTGATATAGAGGCAGCTGCGCAGGGAGGAAGGGAGCTCCCTGGAAGCCGGTATGTGCTGGGAGCCAGCTTTTAAGCTGGCTCTCCCCACGAACTGGGAGCCTGTGTGTATCCATGCACGTCAACCGTTGAGCCCAGGCTTGTTGGTTAACCGTGTACACGGTTACACTTTCACATCACTAGTTAAGACTAGGTCAGGATTAAACCTGCTACATTGTGGTATTAGGTACCTGTAGCTGCACTGAGCATAAGGTAGTGGTGACATGCTTGAGTTAAACCCCAGCAAATCTCAACTTCTTTTTCTAGACTAGACAAACCCCAAATGACCAAGGCAACACTCCTATACAGAGACCCATTGATTAACTATTCGCACATTCTGTACTGAGACAACTTGTGGAATCCATCTTGATGCATCCAAATACACCTAGTTGGCTACAGGGTCACAGGACTCAGTATAAGTGGTGTTCTGAGAACTTGGTTTGTCCCATCAAGAAAACCTACTGGGGGCAGGAGAAGCAACTGAAGAGAATAAAAAGCTAGTACATAGAGAACTAGACTAAGACTTAAGAGACCTGGTTTCTATTCCTGGCTCTATCACTGGCTCATTGGGTGGCCACTCTCTGTTCCTCAATCATCATCTGTAAAATGGGGAAATACTGACTTTCTTTTTAAGTGCTTTGAGATCCACTGATGAAAAGTGCTATTATGCTATATAGCGCTAAATATCATTATTCTAATTGCAGTCTTCAGGAATGCTTGAGCATCGTCAGAAAGGAACAGAAATGGAGCATTTCAGAAAGAGCTGTAACATTACTTGCAGCTACCAGTCCTTCAATACTCAAAACTCTTAGTCAAATGGGGAGTTCCTACATGTCCTTTGCTAGAAGCACAAGAGCTAAGGGTAGGAATCATTTTAATATGGTATCATTAGAAAAAAGTAGCTGCAATAGTAATAACTGGTGCAAAGTTTCCACTAACCTGACTATTTTGCAGGTCACAGTATATTTAAAATACTGGTGAAGCACATGTACCTTTCCAGGAGAGGAAGTTTCTCCGTGATTTTCAAAACACTGGTAGCTGTGGCCAACTGCAAAGGCATGTCTCTACTTTTAGGTCAGATTGACTTGGAAAGTACAGTCAAGCCCCCTCATAGGCTGTTTTGGTACAGAAATCACTTCTGCACATTGTCTCTTTCTAAGTCCCCAAATTAGTAAAACAAGGAAGGGACTATCTCCTCCACTCCAGCCCCTTTGCCTTGCTGTGTCAGTGTCCAAGGACTGTGAAAGCCCTGAATCCAGCCAGGGAAGGGTTCTCCCAGTGCAGGCTTTGCACACAGCAGTTTATACTGTCCTGTAGGACCATCACCATAAACCCCGGTCTTGGGACTATGTTGGGGGCGGAGCATGGCACAGGGCAACATGGTAATTCTGGGTAACAATGCCACCCTTTGGCAGCTGAGGACAGGCTGCTATAACTTAGGCAGCCTTACACAGAGTGGTCAAAGGCTATGTCTCCACAAGGGACCTTAATAGTGACACAGCTGTTCCAATGCAGCTGCGCCACTGTAAGGTCTGCTATGTAGCTGCTCTATGCCGACAGGAGAGAGCTCTCCCACTGCCATAATTAAACCACCCCCAACACATGGCAGAGCTATATCAGGGGAAGATGTTCTCCTGCCAGCACAGCATTATACATCAACAGAAGCATCGATTGGTCAGGGGGTGTGTGTTTTTTTCATACCTCTGACCAACAAAAAGTGCTCAAGTAAATAGCCTATATTATTCCATAGCCCTCCCCAGGCCAGAATCAGGAGGGCACATACACAGCTGAAACCCAACTTTAACCCTTCTTCCCCAGTGTGCAAGTACAGTACTGTGTCTCCTACAGCAGGGCAATCCTTGGGGATTCTTCAGAGACACACCATCTGCTTTTATACTGATCTATCTGCAGGTACCTGCAGGATGGGATGCAGCTGAATTCCTGCCCAGCACTGTACAGCTCTCATTATACATGTGCAACCCTGCATTACATACCAGATCTTGACACCTGGCCACACAACCTGGCTTAGTGCTAGAGCACGCTGCAGGGCTTCTCTCCCTGCCCACAAGGTGGCAGCAGAGCTACCCTGCAGCCCCTACTAAGTTTAGTCTGGTGGCAGAGCAGGCGCTGCAGCTTAGAGACCCCTGCCTGTGGGGAAAACCTAGAATATTCTCCAGAAGAGAAGTCCTCCATTCCTGCTCCTTACCTCCAACCACAGCACCAGAGCTGCTGTGCATAAAAGCTGAGCTTTCCAGGTGTGCAGGAGGTCTTTATACTTTATACATGAACTCCTGATATCATGCCTCTCCTACAGTGGCTTCAAGGTCATCTCTGTACCAGCAGAAAGATGGGAAGAATAGAGAGACAGTGGTTCTAACATATAGGCCCTAATGTGCTCCTCTACTTGCAGGCTTTTTCCCTGAGTCTGAGACAACACAGCTGAAAAGGAATTGGGGCTGTATCTATCACATTTAGCCATCGGTGGACTTACGTTGCTGGGCTTCCCATTTTGCATTTAGTTCCAAATGCAGTTTGACTTTTTTTGCAGAGCAGGACTTCCCCACATTGGAATGCCTGCCATTAGCAGCCACCCACATTGGCAGCCTATTACATTTCTATAGCACTTTGACAACACTCCAGAGGAATATGTAACATACCCAGAGATGCTTGAGGGGTAACAATTTTTAAAAAAACAACATCTTCATGCTTATTTATTCCCTGCACTTTTGTAGCCAATTTAGAATCTATTGATCTCCATGCCAATAAATGGTTTCTCTTTAAACTGCCTATAACTTTGGGGGATCGTTTCACCATCAGATTTATGCCCATTGCATGGCGAGCAGAGTTCTGTAGTTTAACCATGAACACAAAAGTTGTTTATGATATTTATTTCTGTTCTCTTAAGTGGCTACGATGTGACATCTAAACATTCTAGGTCAGGGGTGGGCAATAATTTTTGTTGGGGGGAGCACTCCAAGATTTTGGTAAGTGGTCAAGGGACACACTTTTTTATGGAGAGGATGTGGGGTCTGGGATGCAGGCTGGATGCAGAAGAGAGCTCAGGGAAGGGAACTGGGGTGCAGAGAGAGTCTGGGTTCTGAGATGTAATTTGGGTGAAAGAGGAGGTTGTGACCTGGGGCAGGAGATTGGGGTGCAGGTTCTGGGAGTGGGTCTGGGTGCAGGAAAGGATTCAGGCCTAGGGGAGGGTGGAGGAGAGAGTTTAGGATCTGGGAGGGAACAGGGGGACCTGGGGCAGTGGATTGGGGTGCAGGAGGGGGTGCAGGGTTGGGGAGGGAGTTATGACCTGGGAGAGGGGAGGTACAGAAGGTTTGGGTGGTGACCTGGGGCAGGGAGTTGGGGAGCAGGAGGGCTGGGGTGCCAGAAGCGGGCGCTTACCTAGGCAGCTCCTGGCCAGCAGCCCAGTGGGATCCTCAGGCAGGCTCCTTGCCTGCCACAGCTCCAGGCTACTCAAAGCGGCTGGCTGCTCCATGTGCCTCTCTGTACAGTGCATGGCTGGCGGGGTGACAGAGGGTAGGCAGAGACTTCACATGCTGCCCCTCTCCCAGCTCCCATTGGCCAGCTTCCAGCCATAGGAGGTGAGAGATTATTCTGGGAGAGGGGTAGCTACCCTCCTCCCCCCAGCACATGATGCAGAGAGGCACATGGAGCAGCCAGATGTTTTGAGCGGCATGGGGCTGCTCCATGCCTGAGGGGCATGGTAAGGTGAGCCAGATTGAAAGGCTTGGTGGGCCATATCTTTCCCACAGCTGTTCTAGATGGTGCTTGGTCCTACCATGAGTACAGATGACTAGACTTGCTGACCTATCAAGGTTCCTCCCACTCCTATGATTCTTCTAGAAAAGACTGTCTCAACAGCAAACTATGAATATTTTAATATATGTGCTAAGTTACTGCCCTCTAGTGGAATCTGGATCTATTTTAGGAAGACTTGTTTTGTACTGTGCAAAGTCTCATTATCTTCTATTTGCCTCACAGAAAGGAGAGGCTATAAAGAAAGTGTGAAAAAGTTATAACACAGAATAAGATTAATGGGGGGGCGGGATTGTTGGTTATATCTGAATGTATTTTGGGAAGTTAAAAGAACTGCAATTTATCTTAATTTTATAATGCCAACTATAGCCTGATCTTGGGAGACCTCTCAAATCCTATTGGAGTCATTGGGCACTGCGGGTGCTCAGCTATTCATAGAAAACGCTTAGCACCACACAGGATAAGGACCAAAGGGAAACCAAATCATAATTTTTAAAGCGCAGTTAAATGTAAAGCCTCTTTAATATCAGGTGGTATAAAGATCAATATTATTAAGCAGCCCAAAATAGTTTCATTTAAGCTTTTACAAGACCCCTTCTTCCTTTCTGTCAGCATATTGTTATTTCAAATAATTAGTAATAATGGCTTAGCTGAGAATATTAAGTATTTTAGAAATCGGCTTTTAAATCAACTTTATTTTTGCATTTCCTGGTCTCGCTGACTTTTTCTTCGGGATTGTATTGGCTCCCCAAGGACCCTTTCTTGGGTATATTTCTGTTGCAGGCTTTCTACAGCCATATACAATATAGTGAAGAAAAGAAGAGGTGTATGATTTAGTTCATGGACACAATCCCACTATCAGTGCATTCCAGAGATTAAAGTTTGTCAATTGGTGGTTTTATGTAAACAGAACCTAAAAGAAATGAGCACTGCTAAGAGACTAGGTTGCAAAAATCTTTGTTCACTTTCCTCCTTCACTCTACTCTCTTCAGTAGTTACTATTGCCCCTTTTGGAGCTCTGGCTTAGCCTTAGGGCAAGGAGAACAAGGCAGTTGCCTTGGGCCCCATGCCTTCAGGGCTCCGCGCTGCCCGGCACCCGCCTGCCCCTACCCACCCGGCTGCTCACTCGCTGCCCTGGCTGGGAACCACCGGGCCATGCGGTGCAGCCAACCACAACATGTCGCCTTGGGCCCCACAAACTCTTTGGCCAGGTCTGATCTGACTGATTCTACACACTTCATATCTGATTTATTACTTCATGCCACTTCACTGTGTTCAGACCATGTCCCCACCCACATTCTGTCTGGGCTTGTTTTGGGGGCAAAAAGTGGGAGTGTGAGGGGGGACAGGAATAGGGGAGCGGATAGCCTCACCAGGCCACTGTACATAGTGGGGTGGCCCGGCTTCACGCTCTTGGCTCTGTGGGGCCTCAGGCAGAAGGGGTGGGGTCAAGAGCCCTCCAGACTGAGGAGTTCCTCCCCCCCCCAGTGATGTCTGCAGCACACCTTGTGGTGCCCCTGCCTCCCCAGACAGCCCTCAGAGTCACCTGGAGTGCACAGCATGATGCTCCTGTGATAATTTAATGGTCTTGGGGCTTTTGCTGCTGCAGCAGCTGGAGCCCCAAACCCCTTTGACTCACTGGACCCTTGCGGCAATTGCCCCATTTGCCGCCACCCTCCCCCGCCCATTGGCAGGCCTGTTCAGGAATGAAGGGGTAAAAGGCCTATGCACTGCAATACATGGTAAATTTGCACCATCATCCTGTCCATTGGTGATTCTGCAAAAGTGTGAAAAGTATCTAAAATCAACAAAAGGAGAGAATGTTAGGGGGAGGGCAAAGGTAGTCAGGAGTAGGGTGAGGATGCAAGAGGCTCCTGTTCTATGTTTAAAAGACTCACTATTATGCTGTAGTCCTCGTCTACCCAGAGAAGAAACAGGCAATAGCTCTACCAACAAATCTGCTCTCTCTTTGGAAATGTGTGCACTTTAAACTTACAGATGATGGAAAACAGTCTTCACATTCCGGGAAAATATTCAAGATTTCAAAAAAGTTCTTCCCCTGAATTAGAATAAAAAGTCAAAATATTGAAAATTTTTGCAAACCAACAGAAAAAAATTTAGTTCAGCTCAACCTAGACATTTTGTTTCATTTTGGATGATTTTTAGGTTTTAATAAAAAAAAAAGCTGTTCTGAGCTAGAAAAATAAGATTTTCTCTTCATTTAGAATATAACACAATAGGACATTTCAACCATTTCAAAACATTTTTCCAAAAAATCCTGAAGTTGAGAAATGTATCTAAACCAGACCTTACCTGTAAACAGATTTGGTTTTGATGAAGCAACATTTTTCTACCAGAAAATAATTTACCAAAAATTCCTGATCAGCTCTTATTAAAGTAGCTTATTGCTAACTCTTCTGAGCCCAAGCAGTTAGCCATGGTCTTGCATAGGACTTTTGTTAGGAGAAATTGGTGATATCAGGTATTTCTCTGATGCAATCCTGCATATTTACAAAGAATGTACATGAAGTCCTATTTACTGAACACAGAAGGACTCAAACAACAAGCAGTAGTTTCCTTGCTCATAATTCCAAGCCTCTTCTAGCTAAAACTGCCCAAAACTCTTGGATTGCTTTTAGGCCCATGTTACAATGTTGGTTGGTTGGTTTTGATTTTGGCTGTCTCTTTAGCTGTCTGCTTCTCTGTCTGTTTCTGACTCACAGGCACAGATAACCACATAGCTGAAATCAACTCAATCCTGAGGTCATTCCATTTAGTCTTTGGCTGGCGTTGTCCATTGTTTCAGCACTCACGAAACAAAGAGGCAATTAATTATTCCTTCATTTAGCCTGAATAAAAGGTGCCTCTCATGTTCAACAGCTTCAGCAACATGGTGTTATTGCCCAAGAGCAAAATAACAAAGTTACTAAGTGCTCCAATCTCTGTTAATCTGCACTGAAAGCTTCACTCTTTTAGGTACACCTACACTGCAGCTCTGAGTGTGCATCCCAGCTCAGGTAGACACCAGCTAGCTTTGCATAAGCTACTGCTCTAAAGGTATCAATGTGGCAGGAGTAGCACAGATGGCAGCTAGCTGCCGGAATACATACCAGGGGGTCTGAGTGGCTTTGTACTCATGTGTCTAACCTGACTACACTGATATTTTTGGCATGGTAGCTCAAGCAGCATGCTGCCACCTGCAGTGAAGAGACACCCTTAAAGTCCCACCTTTGTCTCCCTCAGGTGCCCACATCAGCAGCGCCATTAACTTCAGTAAGAAAGGTTATGATGACTCTCCCTGAAGCCTACTAACATTACTTCTTCAGTCATGCTGTTATAACATCCCACCTATTTGGATTTGTCCTGTGGGATCAAATGACTATGCTGCACTAAGATCTCAGCATGTTCCTTTGCAGTATTCACACCCCTACTAGCCCACACTGCTTGGGATTTCATTTTAGATTTCCAGCATGATAGACCATTGTGCTGCCTCTGAACCACCAGGCCAGCTCGAGCTACAGAAATAACAAACCCTATTCAAACTCAGTCATACAAAGAAGGGGTCCTTTTTTCCCCCAAGGGGGTATTAAAATAAGCTCTTTTATCCGCAAACAACTGGCCTGCTTTTCAGAATCTCCGAGCATATGAAGATTCCATGGACTTCAGTGTCAAATCTGAAAATTAAACCAAAGTACAATCAACCACTGCCTAACATATTTGATTCATTACATCTGTTAGAAAGATCAGTCTGGATGTAACTGCTTCAGTCTTGCTTAATGTATTTGTACATGGAGAAAAAAATGCAGAGCCAGTGTTGCTCCAGCAATCACCCCATTAAAATGTTGGCATCTTAGTGGAATGTTAGCACTTAAAAGAACACTGCTGTGTTCTGCTTTAGCAGGCTTCAGCAGCACAGTGGTCGGTATCATAATGGCAAGAAGAGACACAATCATTTGCATGATTTTCATATTCTGTGCAAAACAGAATTAACCTGAACTATGGAGCTGTGACCAGCTCATCTGTGATGTAGATACCATCACCACAAACCTGTCACAGAAGCAAGAAACAAGGTATTTAGGCATTATCTGACTTCATACTTGATTTGTGAAGTAATTTGCCAGTGCTAAGCTGATGTTTTGAACCCTGCAATAATAAAACTTGTTGCTTATTTAAAAGGCCTAAATATGCAGCAAATCTAGCTAAAAATGGATTTATTTAATGTCATGACAGAATTTCCACTGAGTATTCCTTTGACACAGCTCTGGATTTCCTTGCTTTTGTGGTCATGTGCATATTACCAATAACTTTTTACAATGTGTATTAGGCAAATCTGGCTGGGGATCTAATATTTCTCATTTTTCCAGAACCGTATCTGTTTTAGAACTGAATAGGTCTTCCCCTTTAAAACAGAAGATCTTCCACTTTTGCTCTTTTCTCAGGTGGAAGTCCTGAAGATATATGCATGATGTTTTAGAGATATCACAAGGGCTACTTAAAAAAGCCTTTGAATGTGTCAGAGCATTGCCAAATGATGTTTCTTAGAGTGTAGTTAGGATCTACTATAACCAAAGTATTACAATAACATTTCTACCATTTGAGAATTTTAATTTATAAAATCCGTGCAGCAACGGTATCACTATGTTTTTCATCATGTTATAGAAAGGATTGTACCTCCTTTCCCAGGATATAAAAAAAAAAATGGCATTAGTTCTCCTTCAGAATTGTTTATGAAAAAAACATTTCCACACTCTAGCTGGTATTTTTTTTTAAAAGGAAGTTAACATTGTTCATATTTCTAGAGGAAGTTACTAGAGATGCTGCTGTCAGAAAGATTGTGAAGAATGTTTTTAAACTACTGCCTTTCTACCTAATACCTAAAGCTATGGGTTGTTAAAAGTTCTGAGCACTCAACTGAGGTCAGTTCTATGCTGCCCGGACATTCTCCCTGGGTCCTGTGAAGGACAGTTAAGCTTAACTGGTGTAATAGTGCTTACAGTCTGCCTTCTCTCCTCCCACAGTAGCAGCAGTTGGGTGCCCTAGGCCTTTTAGAATCACCAGGCCCTGGAGCAATTGCTGCCTTTTGCTTCCTTCCTCCTGTTGATGGACCTACCTATATCCAAAGTACCATAGGGATTGGGACTCAGTCCCCACCACAGACACAACTCTTGGTCCAGTACTGATCATTCACTGAATGCACAGGGCTGTTTATAACTATTCTATTTATAACATTCCTCTCCACCAGCCTCTCCCTCCACCCCCACCCCCAACCCCTCACACAGAGTTTTGCTGTTTGGTTGGCTCAGCTCTCAAGGGATAACAAAAGGTATGAACTCTCAAGGTAAACTGCCACAATGAACATTTCCTATATAGCCTCATAATAGCTATGAGGCATGTTTGGTAACTTTTACATCCTGGTTCTTGACATTTGGGGGTCTTCCTAACGGAGTTGCCTGCTCTGTTCATGTTCAAAGAGACAATATCCAACCAAGATCCCAGTCTTTGCCCCATGGCTTCTCTTCCCAGCTCTGGGAGCAATAGTCTAATGCTCTGATACAAAGCGTATGAGTTACACAATGAAAGTCTTTGTTCTCAAGGAGAGGAAAGGGCTTTACTTCTAAAGTTCATATTGTAGGTTTATATTCCTTGTGTGCATCTTTTGAGATTTCTAGAACTTCAGGCACTGCTTATAAGATGTCTTGTGCAGGGGAGCTGATAGGCTCCATGATATGGGGGGGAGCAACTCTGTGTCCCTAGATGGGGCGGGGCCTTGAGTGGCAGGACTGGGAGCAGGAAGCCCTAAGAGCAACCTGGAGCATGGTACGTGTTGCAGGAGCCCTGGGCCCCTTTGAATCACCTGGCCCCAAAGCAATTGCCCCCTTTTTCACCTCCCCTGTCGCTGGTCTTGGTGCTGTTCGTACTTTGACAGCAGACTAGAACTAGAAGAGTTCACAAAACCAGCCCCCAAAGTGTGAATGAAACAGCCTTTACTTTGAAGAGCAGAAAGGGGAAGAGGACAGAATACAAACCCACACACAGACACACCTTAAGAATATTTATTGGAGCTTGCATAATAATGACTGGTTATATCTTTTCAGGTAGAGTATCGAGAAAATATGGTTCATCTGGGCGAACGTAAATGGACACATGTATTCCCTTTTCTGGTGGTATGTATTTAATTGCCTCTAAGGTATAACCAACTTGCAAAGGGGTTTGTGTGTGTGCGTGTGTGGTTGGTTGGTTGATTTTTAAGTTTAGTAAAGTAACATAGCACTTCCTGTCTCAGCCCCCAATTTAGCCGCCTATTCCTGTATAGCAGAGCATAAAGCATGTGCTAACCATAGTCCCCTGCTTTAATCCCATTGATTTCAGTGGGACCTAACCAAGTACTTAAATGCTTCAGTGAATTGCAACCTCAGTGCTTACATCCTAGTAACCTGAATTCAACCCTGGAGCTTTAGGGCACCATCCATTTGGCTGGAAAATGTGTTTTTAAAATGCCCATAATCCATTGCATCTCCACTTGCAGGCAATAGTATTAAAGATATTTTGCACTAAAAGTTAATTCATCAGTCTGCCAGACCCTAGCTGGCAGGCAAGGATAACATGTCTAATGGGAAACCTGGTTGATAAATTAAATATTTGACATGTCTAACCTTGCATGACAGGTGTGGCTAGCGCACTCTGCTAATGCTGAGTATTCTAACTGTGGTGAAAATGAATACTATAACCAGACCACTGGAATGTGCCATGATTGTCCCCAGTGCAAACCAGGAGAAGAGCCTTATATGGTAAGTTCAGAGTCTCAGTCTTACGGTAAAACATCACACCGAAGGCTGAAATGAGAAAAAAAATGGCCTACAAAAATTAAATCTGGACTGTTTTTACATTGGTGTAAATTATGAAGATACAGTTTAGTGTCTCTGTGCACTGTTAAACAGAAGTGATTACGGATCTTAGCTATCTACAGGTTGAACCTCTCTAGTCCAGCACCCTTGGGACCTGACCCAGTGCCAAACCAAAGAATGTTCTCAACCCCAGCATGTCAATATTGTTTAGCAGCATTACTTACACTTCCACTGCTTACTGGGCTCTTAGAAGACATTTAGGGGTAAATTAGGACTAACAACAGAACAAAACAACGAGAGCCAAGACTGGTGGCTGTAAACAAACTGAATGGGACTGCGGGAAACTTGGCCACACCTATAATTAACTCAAATTATGCCAGACTAGAGAATGCTGGATTAGAGAGTCAATCTGTATTACTAATCTTACCAAAATGATGATGCTCAGAGGACTGCAGTGCTATTTGAGATCCTTGGATAAAAGATGCTATACAAGGGTAAAGGATTTTTGATTCTCTAAAAAGTATTATTAATTTTTAAAAGATAGACATGATTTGTAGCTGATTTTATATTTGTATTAGAGAAAGAAAGGAAAAACCCAGACTCACTCCCACATGCATGAGCGCACTTGCTCAACTTCAAGCCTGTATGGCTACTCATGTGCTTAAATGCTTTCCTGGACTGGGGTCTTACTCTTTTATGCTTCTCTAAACCACAGTCCACAAATAGCAATGTTTTAAAAAATTTCTTATATAAAAAGAACATTTCTTATATAAACCCACAGTTTTGCCTGGAGTCTCCTCTTGGTTCCCATATATTAGCTAATCAGCAATTTAAAACCTGACATTGGTGATTTTGTGTGATGAATAGCTTGGAATGCTTGCTCTCTCTCTCACACACACACACATCTCCCTGCAGACACGCTCACACAGGGAATTTAATTTTGCTTTCCTGCTGAAATAGTTTGGTGTTTAAAATCTTGGAAGCCTCTGCAACATTTTAAATTAGAGTTCCCAAGTAGTCATTTACTATGTAGCAGATAATTTCAATATTAAAAATATAAATTACTGAAAACCTATTTAATAAGCTAAACTTCCAATTGTAAGTTTTGCACAGTTGCTAATCCTGAATAAATCCAGTAGGAATAGCCAGTTGGTATTAAACCAGAATGCCAGTGCTGTTTTATTAAATCTAGACTGACGACTCATCTGGGAAATCAGAGTTAGGGGGTTACCAAGTATTGTGCAAACATTGCCATAAGGGAAGCACTCCCCAATCTCTTCTCTTCTCACCTATTATAAAAACACCTAATAATCTGCTTGAATATTCTCATTTTCAATGGCCTAATGTGCAGTCCCCATTTTTCCAGTTGATGAGTGGGTGAAAATCACTTCTGAGTTGTCAGAAATTTAACATATATAGCTAAGGGGAATTGCTGTTGAGAAAATGAAAAAGCAGTCCCCTTCTCTTCCTACAGTCACTTTGTGCCATCTCCTCATCATTTTTCATCCTTATCAATACAGATCGCAAGAGACTGACTCTCAAACTTGGCTCTGCTTGGAATCTTTGGGATTCCATTGTACTACAAAGCCACGGGGCCAGACTCAAATGATCTCTTTTCCTATACAGTAGCACCAAGTGTGGTTCTATCATTCAGCATCTGTCTGTTATAGACTTGTGGCTACGGCACCAAAGATGAAGACTACAGCTGCATTCCTTGCCTGTCTGAAAAGTTTTCCAAAGGAGGTTACCAGATATGCAGGCGTCACAAAGATTGTGAGGGATTTTTTCGAGCCACTGTCTTGACACCTGGTGATACAGAGAATGACGCAGAATGCGGGCCTTGTCTCCCTGGGTAAGAATATCACAATGAGTTTTTACAGACATATCCTTCAAAGTGCATCAAGTGTCTTTTCCACATTTACACCTCTGATCTCTTCTGATTTCCTCACCTGTTTATAAGTACAATGTCTATTAGTCATAGTTTAGGGTATTGATAAAAATAATACCTGCCACTACGCAAAAGCTTTTGAGTAGTTGTAGTAAATAGGCATGTGCCTTTAAGCCCACTGAAATGCAATAAACTGGAGGAATATTTCTGAGGGACAGAATGGGAAAAAGAGATGATGTTTTTTCCCTTACAAACAGCAAATGAGACTCCTCTGAAAAAGACCAGCTGTCAAGTTTTGCAATGTAAAGTATTTAGCACGTCTGTAGTACAGCTGTCTAAGGTATGTCTACCGTGCAGAAAAAAATTCCAAGACAGGGAGTCAGAACTGACTTGGGCTTGCACTACAGGGCTAAAAATACTAGTGTAGACATTCCCTCTTGGGCTGGAGCCCAAGCTCTGAAAGCTACCTATATGCCAGTCTCAGAACCTGGTGCTAGCCCAAGTGTTAATATCTGCCCTGCTATTTTTATCCCTGCAGCATGACCTGGAATCATTTGACTCAGGCTGGGGAGGCTTGTTGCTGCAGGATTTTTTTGTTTGATTTTTTGCATTGTAGATGTACCCTCAAGGGCTACCAAAGCCATATGACCTCCTAATAACACCCTTTGAGGTTAATAAATCAATCTTGTTCTGTGGCTAGTGCCAGTCCTTTATTATGGGAAGACAGCATTAGGCAGGATAAAAACAAGGAATTCAGAGAGAATGAATTATCAAGCTGGTCTGAAGTGAACATAGAATAAATGCTGCGTACTAGGGTCATCTTTGAGCTATACTGAAAATAGAGAGCATAATTCTGGAAGGGAGAGAAATACAAAAAGTGCTAGAAGAAATCACCAAATCAAATATATTAGATGTGCTCTTTGGGCAAGTCTACACTAAAAAGTCGTACAGCAGCACATCTGTGCCGCTGTAGCACATCTGGCAAAGACACTATGCTGATAGGAGAGAATTATTTCATGTGCATGAGAGGCGGAAACTATACAGGCAGTAGATGCTCTCCTGCCGGTGTGGACATCACTTAGGCTCCTGTAACTTGCTTCACTCAGGGGAGTGTCTTTTTCACACCGCTGAGTGACACAAGTTAGATTGACTTACATGGAAGTATAGACCTGCCCAAAGATACATTGTCTTTTCAATGTCCAAAAGATATATTCAAAAGCTTCAGAGGGGTAGCCGAGTTAGTCTGTAACTGAAAAAACTTTAAAAAAAATATGAATAGATTTGCAGCACCTTAAAGGCTAACAAACCATGTAGATGGTATCATGAGCTTTCGTGGGTTGTGCCCATGAAAGTTCATGATACCATATACATGTTTTGTTAGTCTTTAAGGTGCTGCAAGACTATTCGTTTTTTAAGATATATTGTCTTTTAATGGCTGCATACACATGTATGCATTTTTTCTAAAACTTTATTTTAGTTGGGTTTTGTGAGCAACAAAATGCAAGATTTTTCTTTGATACACCTTTGCACCTTTTGGTTTACATGTACTGCTCCCACTGACATCAGTGGGAGTATGCAGTGCAGGGACAGAAGGTACAAGATAGCTCACACAACTTAAAATGCAGTTGCGCTGGTAAAAAGAGAGATTGCCATAATTCCATAGGGTACGTCTACACTTGCTCCCTAGTTCGAACTAAGGATGCAAATGTAGCTGACCGAAATTGCTAATGAAGTGGGGATTTAAATATCCCGTGCTTCATTAGCATAATCTCGCCCGCACGCTATTCCGCTCGCCAACTGATTCCAACCAAGAAGTGCACTCTGGGACGCGTTAGTTCAAACCAAGGGGTTTGATTCGAACTTTTGCATCCTGGAGCGCAGTTCCTGGTTCGAATCAGCTGGTGAGCGGAATAGTGCGCAGGTGACATTATGCTAATGAAGCATGGGATATTTAAATCCCCACTTCATTAGCAATTTCGGTCGGCTACATTTGCATCCCTAGTTCGAACTAGGGAGCAAGTGTAGATGTACCATAGAATCATGGCATCTAAGGCCAGCAGAGACCACTATGGTCAGTCAGGCTAACTGATCTATATCTCACAGGCTGCCACCAAACTACACAGCACCCACACTCTGAACCCAACACCTAAAATTATATCTAAGTTTTACTAGAATCATAGAGCTGGAAGAGACCTCAGGAGGTCATCAAGTCCAGCCCCCTGCCCAAGGCAGGACCAATCCCAACTACTGTCTGCATGAGACTAATTGTGGGCCACGGGTAGAGAACAGCAGAAAATTTATTGACACATACCCAGTTAATCACAATGAGCAACCTGCACACGGTGCAACAGGTGGCTTAAAAAACAAAACAAAAACAAGGGCTCCCCCCCCCATTCTGACCTACAGGAAAACTCTCTCTCAACCTCACATGTGATGACAATCAGACTCTGAGTTTATTGCATCAGTGATTCCATATGAAATTCTCAGTTTATTGGTAAAAAGAAGGGCTTGTCTAGCTGCCAGCCAAGCCAATTTGCCTTGCACCTTGAAAGCAATCCCACTTGACTTTCTCCTCATACATCACACCAACAGTAAGGAAGAATATGAAGATTAAACAATGGCCTCAGTCACACCTGTATAACCTCATGGAAAACTAATGGAGCTTCACAGGTATAACCAAGGGTTCAATCTGTAAACAATAAGGCTGCACAGCTGTCACTCGAGGCATGATGGGACAATTCTGTGTTTGCACAGGTGAGAGTGGAAACAGAATTTGGATTACAGCAGGTTTCTATTGCTAAAAGGCTGATGCGGGAGAAAGACAGACAGAAAGAATTCATTTGACTTTCAGATCCCACAGTGATTTTGGAGGGTTGGCATCTAGAAAAACATCTTCTAACTTGTAAACTGAAGAGGTTGGATATGAAATTAGTGAGCTAAAATATGGAACCCCACTGTGCAATTTTTACAGACTCAGACCTCATTATGGAGAGAAGCCCTCCAGGCTGCTCCTGCATAGCTGTGGAAAACTGTAATAACTCAGGGCTGCTCTGCCAGACCAGGATATCTGGAGCACACAAACTCTTGCCATCTGCTGAATGGGGACAGGGAGGCAGATGGCATATGGGCAACTCCCTGCCAGGCAAAAGCTCCTAAACACAGGAGTAATCCTCAGTGGGCAGGGCCTCAGTTTGCAGAGTATAATGGCAGTTACCAAAGGTATTACTTGGAGCTCCCAAGACGGGTCAAATGCTATGATCTTGACCCAGGACTATATCCTGCCCTTGGTGCTTAAGCAGACATACCTTGTGGAATCAGTGGCTCTCAGTTCATACTTAGACAAAATTCTATTCTATTAGTAGAGCTGTGCCTGCTGCTACAGTGAACCCTCACACTGCTTGCCTCAAATAATGCAGCAGATAATTATATAATTTTGCCTCCGTATTTGCTATTTTTCCTATAATAAATGTTTGTGAAGATTCAGGTCTTTGGTGTGAGACCTTGGATCTCTCACAACCTCTTTGTGCCTAACCTCCCCATAGATAAAATAGGAATAATAGTATTTATCTATGCCTAGGGAGGTTGTGAGACTTAAAATCATCAATACTTGTGAAATACTGTGAAATCTAGTTGGGAGGGTGTTAAAGACATGGAAAGCATTACAGTGGAAGATTCAGGCCATCAAAATCCATTAGGGTTTTCTTCCTCTTGACCCACACTCTCCTTCCCGCAATTAGTGTTTATAATTTGGTTAGTAAGTCCTTTCCAACATTGTCCAAATACTTGGAGCATAGTAAGGTAACAGGAAAAAAAATCGCTGTTTAAAGTTCAAAGAAACGGATTAAGGTTTGCAATTGGAGCGCTTTCCTCAAAGCGCAGAGGAACACTTGCATGCCCTCTAGCACCTTCCCCAATTCTTTTTTTTGGGGGAATAAAAAATAAACTTGTCATGCTGTATCTTGGTGAAAACCGAAGAAATATTTATTCAGCTTGATTTGATAAACTGAAAGAAGGGCTGTTTATCTTCTAAACCATTGTGGCAGTCAGATACTGGATCTACACTCTCCCTTATTTATCTTTAGGGGGCTATAAATTGGCCTGCCATTCTCACTTGTGGTTTGGCAATAATTCACTGCTTATTTATTTTGCAGCACTGATAATCCACCAAAGAATAGTTAGCAAAGGTGGGGAGGTAGACTGGGTACAGAAAGAATAAAGAGAAAGAAATGAGTATCTTTTCAAGTCTACTAAAAAAAGCCAACATCCACTAGCTTGTGGCCTCTCTTAGTTATGTCTACACTACAACAGAACACCCACAGCTATTCTAGGTCAGCTGACTTAGATTTGTGGGGCTCCAGCTGTAAAAGGCTATAAAATTGCATGTTTGGGACTCCAGAGGTTCCCAGAGCCAAGACTCCAGCCTGATTCTATATGGCTACACTGCCCATTTTATAGCATCACAGTGTTGTTTAGGCATACCCTTTTGTATGTTCAGATACCCTGTTTATTGTATTGTTACCCTTTTATTACCCAAATGTGACCAGTCAAAGTTTGAGACCCTAAGGATGTCCAATTTGGGAGTAGAACTTGATGATGAAGCCTGGTATTTTCTTTGATAGCATCTTATTTATTTAAAAAAAATGTGCAAATTCCTGCATCTCCAAGCAGATGAGGGACCAAAACCAACAGGAGCAGTGCCTTAGCTTACAGGTCCAAGCTTTGTTCAGCCAGCTTCCCCGAGCTAGACCTCTCTCTGAGGTTCTCCAGGGTCACACCAGACTTGTAGGTTGCTCCTTGGCTTTTTTGATCTAACCATGAGTCTCATTTTGTGCCTTCACACACACTTACCCAAACAATACAAAGCAAAACCCTTCCACTCAGTACTCAGGTTCACAACACTCTTTTAACCTCAAGCCTCCCGCCAAAGGAACTTTTCTTGACAATTATGGTAACGGAAGGGTGTATTCACATCCCATCTTAAAGAAGTTTGTGATTTGTGCAGTCAGCAATACCTTGCAGCATAAAACAATACTTTAAATCATTTATTTTATGTACTAGCTGGCAGGCCACAGAATAGTAAGGAGGTCAGTAATTACTTCTATTTATATGTTACACTGTCTAGAGTGACTCAATGCGAGTACCAAGCTGTCAGAAAACAGGGCAGACACCGCAAACTGGTGGTTTATTCTATAATCAGATTCCACCAAGCCAACAACAAATGTGAACTCCTGCATCACTGTATCAATCTTGTCGTCAAGTCACCGATGGTCCTCTTAGACTCTCTAATCTATTTTGCCATCCAAACCAGACTTCATGATAATGGTTGCAATAACTAAAAAAATCTCATGACATCAGTTTTTCCCTAGTCACAGACCCTTGCCCCAGGTCAATTGATACTCCAGATTTTATCCTGAAGACAATGCTGGCAGCCAATTCTGCAGGTTTACCAGCTAAGAAAAAAAGAGCGTGAGACTTAGTGAGACATTAAAGCAGGTAAAACAACAAGTTGTAAATCCAAAATGATAGCAGACATAGTTATCTGCCAGTTTCCCAAAAGGTTTTTCTGGGCTACCCAGAACTGGGGAACTCCATCTTCTTCAGTTAATCTACCTGCTAGAATCCAAACAGTCCTGAAAATCAAGCATCTTTCTTTGAATCCATATATATCTTTTCACAAAGGACAGGCTAACAGTTTTCCAGGCTAACAGTTTTCCAACCAGGTGGGTTCTGTCTGACAGACAGTGCAGAATGCACTCCGTTCTTGATTAGCATGTCGAAAGATTTCTTTGACAGGTAATTTAGTCGCCAGGGTATCTACCATGTCAATGTTTGTGAGAGCAAACAACAGGGATGTTACTAGTGTTCAAGAACTGAATACTTTCTCATACTAGCAAACACTTTAATCTAGGTGTATCTAATTACAAGGGTTAAATAATGTAATAGTAAACAGGATATAGATGGGCAAAAATTATGCAATTAACATCACATTTAATCTCTATTAACACACAAGTGAATTGGTCTATGGCCCTAGCGGATGAGCTACTCTGTCAGTGTCATAGTCTGTATGATTAGGTGCATACTGTGGCTCCAAAAGCCAAAGCAGCTCTTGTGGAAGGTGTGGGAAGGTGCACCACCCAAGAGACAATAACTGCTGGCATTATATATGTGGTGGCTCCCTTTGCCTCCGGAGGTGAGGAAGAGAATGTATTCAACAGCAGCTACTGCTAAAAACTAGGGATGTACACAAGTAGTCCAGTCAACTACTTGCATCCTCCCCACTCAGAGGCAGCAAGCAGGGGGGTGGAGAAGCAGGAGCCAATGCTGTGGGTTGTTGCCTCTCCCTCCCCCCGTGCTGCTGCCTCTGACAGAGGCAGCAGCATGGGATGGGGCATGGGAGGCTGCCATGAAGCAGTCTCTGTCCACAGTCCCAACTTGCACTGGGTCTGGAAGCTACCCCGCCTCTGGCTCTGCATTTTAAAATGTAGTAATAGCCAGGTGGCTCTTACTACATTTAAAATGCAGAGCTGCAGCAGGGGTAGGTCCCGGACCTGGCGTGTGCCAAGACTGAGCCAGGCTTACTGAGTTCCGGTTCGTGCTGGGTCCGGGACCTACCCCCACTGAGGCTCTGCAGTTTAAATGTGATAGGGGCCCAGCTGCCTGCAGGCCCAGCTCCTGCTACATTTAAACTGCGGAGCCACAGCAGGGGTAGCTGCTGGACCTAGGACAGAGCACCTCCCCTTAACTAATTATGTAGCTGATACAAATTGTATTGACTACATGATTAGCCAATTACCTGCCTCTTAACAGCCTTGCTAAAAATGTTCATCATGTGTATAATGGGCTGTCCAGTGCATGTCTGCTTAGCAGTGAATGGAGGACTGAATCATAGCCATGCCTAGACACATGCCTCTTGGGACAGTGTGCTTAAATGAAGCTGCAATAGGTCATCTTTGGCACTATTGCCTCTTCTGCTTTCATTCCCATTATCATACCAACACACAGCAGCTCTGTGCAAATACATGACTGAGTATAGCCTTCAGTTTGAGAAGAACGGTTTTAAAAACATTATCGAGGTGGAGGCATGCCAAAGGATTTAAATACCATAGAAAGTCCTTCAGCAATGGGTATTTTGCCACTGACATTCCAGAAGCGATAGTCACTTGTAGTAATGGGTTCAGAAGAGTTTGAATGAACTGTGAGTTGAAATTTCAACAACTAGAGGGAGCATCTTCACTGGTACTGTCTATTGCACTAAATCAGGGTCAGGCTTGGTAACTGAACATGGGCTCTTGGCTACTTGTTCCTACTTCAGGGTGGTAATGTATTGACCATTTGCATTGGGTTTGGTTATTTTGGCATCTGGCCAGGGAAGGTTTTGGTTGAACGAAATACAAGATCTTAGTTCCCCTGAAACTGGGCAAGTTATTTAGGTTTTAAGGAATTTTGCCATGACTGTGACACTGTTTGGCGTTTTATACCTCTGACCACTATTATAAAGCTGAAATGCGTACATCTGCTGTCATCCACAAGGCTCTGTATGTTGAAATATAGATTAAATTACAAGGAACAAGGCACCTGTTATTTCTTGAACTGTAAAGCGCAAAAATATATAATGGGCTATTTTAGAATTTTGGTTAATAGTTTCGGTGATAATTTCTAAATACAAATGTTCAGACAAAAAAGTCACATGTGCATTGTCACAGGGTGGGTATGCCCAGCCCCCTGAGGAGCAGGACCCTAAGCCTCTAAGACCTCCCAAAGAGTGCATCCCATGTGCAGCCCAGTCTGTTTGGCTGAGGGCCAATCACACACACCCCGTCTCTACCAGGGTAGCCCAGCCTAGCAGCCAGAGACAGTAAAACACCCCTTCTTGAAGGGCAGTGAGGCCTAGCAGCCAAATTCTGTTCCCACTTCCTTCCCTCAGAGCAGCAAGGCCTAGCAGCCAGAGTCAATACCAACACTCCCTGTTCATAGGGCAATAAGGCATAGCTGCCAGCATCCATTCCCACTCCCTTTCCTCAGGGCAGTAATACCTAGTGTACTAATTCCATAATCAACACTCTGTTCTCCAGGCAGTAAGGCCTAGAGGCCAGAGTCAGCATCACAGCTCTATCGCCACCCCTTGGGGGGGGGGGGGAGAGGTAGTGAGGTGGAGGACCCGGGCCCACCCTCTCCACCGAGTCCCAGCCCATGGCACTGTCAGTGGTGAGTTTGTCCCACCACTAGCTCAGCAAGAAATCTGCCTGAAACACAGTGAACTCTTGTGGAATTAATTCCCCATCCTGGGCTACTTCCTACCAGACTCACCAAGGATGACTTCACCAGTTTCCTCTGGACTGGAAGCTTCTTCGGCCATTCCTTGCTGACTGGCCTCTGTAGTTCAGTCTGTCTATAGCTCTTCCTCCAGCATTCTTCCTCCCCCTCCCCTTCCTCAGTGGCGGTCAGCCCCGACTGAGCTGCTTTGCCAGCCTTTATATCGGTCCTCCAACAGGAGCATGTCCACCAAGGCTGTGGCAGTGGGGCTTTCTTGGCCAGGTAGCCCTGGTTAACCCTTGCTGGTCCAGTGCAGGGTTGGCACACCCCATCATAGATAAAAGCAGAATTCAGAAAATATTCAGGGTCAAGTATATATATTAGATGCTGGGATACCACAATGAAAGGTACAAAATAAATGCCTATTAATAAGTAACATATGTTCGGTAGTAGTCATAGAACACTAGAACTGGGAGGGATCTTGAGAGGTCATTCAGTCCAGCCCCCTGCCCTCATGGCAGGATCCAGCACCGTCTAGATCATCCCTGATGGCAGGTTGGATAAACATCTCTTAAATATCTCGAGTGATGGAGTAATTAGACCCATGTATTAAAATTAGGTGTAAGGCATAGAAATGTTATTTACTGACCAAAATTTTAAGACTGTTTTCTCATCAGTTCCCATATGAATGAGATTCTTGCATGCATACTGCCCAGTTACCATGTTCTGACACAAAACTTTAAGAGGAAAACAGAGATTTAAAACACAAAAATTTTCTCTTTGCCAAGAGGGACCTAATACAGACCATAATTCTCATGCTAAATCTAAATAAACCATCCCCCATAAGGAGTTGTTTGAAATGCTAAATTATAGTCTGATTTTCTCTGCAATTGGGATGGTTTTTCTAGTCATGGTTGGTGGCCTCAAATTGTGCTTTTTTTCCTCCTTGGTTAAGGAGATTATTCTTGTATGTACAGAAGACAAAATAAATCCAACTGGTGATCTTGTCTGGAAAATTACTGCTTGAAAAGAAATACTGTCCTTGTTTAGCAAGTCTCATTTCAGGACATGCCGTAAACTGTACTGAGAACACAGCAGGCAGAATAATGTTTTAGGCAGTGTTGCTGCTTCATGTCATGTATGGTTTATGGTGCATTATGCCTTTATGAGGGGAAGGGAAGACAAGAAAGGCTGTCTCAAATCAGGCAGTAAGAAATGATAATGTCATCAAAATGGTTATAAAAATGTTAAACTGATTTTATCTTAGAGTAATTGCTTGCTGCTCAACCGTACTCATCTGTGATGGATGCACTCTTAGTGTTTTGCCCTGTCTTGCCCTTTATTGTAGTTACTACATGTTGGAAAACCGACCAAGGAACATCTATGGCATGGTTTGCTACTCATGCTTGTTGGCACCTCCTAACACCAAGGAATGTAAGTGTTCCTTATTTTTTATACATTTCATTTGTTTTTTACTTAGATTCAGTCAGAAGCTTCATATGCAGCTCAGCATTTTGCTGATGCATATGCCAGTCAAAAATCAGAATAAATTCTCAGGAAAGTTGTGTTCCAGCAAGACCATACTGCAAATTAAACAATTCAGGAACATTAGAACTTTTAATTTTAGATCCTATTATTCTGTCATGTAGTGTTTTTCCATATCCAAAATTACTCATATGTGATCAATTATACTTTTCTTTAACTGGCTGCTCTCTAGGCCTTCAGTGTCTTTAGGACTAGTGAGTTTCCAGGTTTCTCTGAGGATACCATAGTGGGTGATAAGCAACACTGGGATTCTAATTAAATGCTAGTTCCAATTAGCCACTCCTTTGCTATGCTGGGTTCCTGCCCCTTCCTTATGAAGTCAAAAAGCAGGGAGAGGGGGTCTGCCAAAAAGGCCAGGGTAAGAAAGAACTGATATACAGCTGGTAATATGTTTTAGCGGGGAGAGCAAGGCTAGTGGATGAAGATGGGTCCCTTTTGGAGTTCAAACTAGGAAGGAGAAAAAGGTCTTATTTAATAAAAGCAGAAAGGGCAGGACTAGAAGCAAGAATCGTGTATGGCTATATTGGGAAGAAAGTAGAGAGGGGAAGAAGCTAAGATTACTTGTCTCCTGTTGCTACGTTTGCACAATCAGGGCAAGAACAACTACTTTTGGGGTTAGTAAGGTTAAAACTGGAAACAAAGATATCCCTAACAGTACATGTAACGTCATCTCATTAGTTTGGCATAAAGCAGTGGTTGTCTTCTAATCACACAGCCTCACCCTGTGGTCACTGGGAAGCCACCAAACATGGGGTATCTTCCCCTGAATGCAAGTAAAAAAAGCATCTTGCTTCTTCATGCTCTTGTTCAGTCATGAGATGGGAGGGCTGAGAGTAGAATTTGTTTAAGCAGCTGCTGAACTTCCATTTGATAATTGTAAAGAGAGATCCTGCACTCCAGTAGCTTGAATTGGGCTGATGGTTGGTCCATCAGTGCCCCAGAGGAAGGGGAGAGAGACAGTCAGCACACCCTACTGTAGATAAAGCCTATGGGAGCTGATCACCTCTTTTTGTGGGGAATGGAGGAGGTGATAGGATTAGAAATTCTCTGGGGGTAAGAATGGGGGGAGTGGACCTTCCCTCAAATAATCAAGAGAGGGAGTGTGGGGCGGGGAGGTGTAGGAGGCGTGAGACAAATGAACACAGGAGGGCCTCACCCCAGCCAGCAGTCAAGAGGGAGGGCAGAGAGCTATTTTCCCTACAAGCAGATAATAATGAAAGCTGCTCAGGCCTTCGCTTTTGAAAAAAACCCAACAAAGTCCATCATATGCACATGTACCATGACACTTCTCTAATGTATTGTATGGGATTGTCATACAGCCATCTGAACAGTTAGGTAGCTATGTGGCAATTAGTTGATTAACAGATGATCACGGATACACGGTGAACAAAATAAGCGACAGGTTCAGAATACTTTTGGTCTTTGTTCCAAGAGGTGGGATTACGGCAAGGAACTGTACACTTGTGACTTCAGGTTGAACCTCTCTAATCCAGCACCCTTGGGACCTGAGCGGTGCTGAACCAGAGAATTGCTGAACCATGGGAGGTCAGTATTGTCTAGCAGCATTACCAATGCTTCCACTGCTTACTGGGCTCTTAGAAGACATTTAGGGATAACTTAGAGCTAAGTAACAGCACAGAACATGACTGGTGGCTGTAAACAAACTTTATGGAACCACAGGAAACTGCCACACCCTTGATAAATGGACATATGGCTAACTAAAATCATCCTGCACTATGGACCAAAGAGTTGCCGGACCAAAGAGTGCTAGACTAGAGAGGTTCAACCTGTACTAGGCTCTGCCATTTCCTTTTTCCATCCCCAGTCAACAGCAGCCACCCCTCCATCTTCTGCTCATGTTTGTCCCATCTTTACATAAATGAGGGCATGGAGAATGGATCGGGCTATATAATAGTCATAACACCCTGAACTGTAATGAGCTTGAGCACATGATTGATAGTCTTGTAAATTGGAGCCTCAATCATGCCAAACATGTAAGATATGGAACATCTGGCAAGAAACCACTACAGGCTATTGCCTAATTCAGAAAGGCAAGTTCTGTTTTTGTAGGTATGTGAGAGATATAATATAAACACATCTAATTCTTTGAAAAAAGTCTGTGTACATCACTTAGTAACCACATTCATTCTGAATTTGCCAAAGGCACCAATAAATGAGTAAAATACACATTATCTTTGTGAAAAAGTCTCCAAAGGGTAGCTGTGTTAGTGTGTAAATTTAAAAACAATGAGTAATCCTGTGACGCCTTAGAGACTAACAAAAACATATACAGTATCATGAGCTTTCATGGGCAAAACCCACTTCTTCAGAAGCCAACAAAAAGGGGAGATGTTCCCAACAGCCTTCAGTTCCTTCCCTAACATGAGAATTCTTTTCCTGAGACGCCAGAGAAATGGAGAAGGTGGGTGGGGAGTGCAGTTATGGAGAGGTGACAATCTCATCCAAGAGCTACCAGAAAGTAACCTCTTTTTCTTCTTCAAGTGGCCCCTGCTTATTCCTATTCATGAGAGATTAGCGAGCAGTACAACCCAATAGGAAGGCGGGTTGAGACGTGATAGGTGAACAAGACCGTGAGGGGGGGAGGGACAGAATTGCTGGGCCCCTGGGCAAGATGTGGGGAGACCAGTTCTGTGCTTTGGGAAGAGGCGGAGCTGGGGCCTAGCCTCTCCCCACCAGCCCTTCAGCGCCACCTGGGGCTCCAGCGGTTATTTAATTAATATCAGTGGTCAGGAGCCTCAGGCCCTTTTGAACCACCAGGCCCCAGGGCAGTTGCTCCCTTTCTTCCCCTTTCTCCCATCAGCAGGCCCAGAACAAGGACCGCAAAACTCCCAAATGAGCATTAGCTCTGGATAGCAGGCAACGAAGGGCTGGAAGTGACCTCACTTTCACTCTCCCAGATGAGTCCTCAATAAGGGATCAACTTTTGATTCAAGTACAAACAGACCTTCAATAAGAATCTTGCAAATTCTATGAAGATGGATGGCCTAAAATTGGTGCTGCCTTCAGATTAGTTGTGTGTCTTTTGATAGGTTCAGGTGAATGAATGCCTGGCAAAACAAACAAAGATGTGAAGGAGACTTGGTAAAATACAGAGAAATTAGTGGCCTGTTTAGATGAAAAGCATGAAGTACTGTGGAAATGCAGATGAGGACACCAACTAAATCACACTTCTTATAGGGACTACAGAATATTGGGAAATTGGCCCATCTCTCCATGGACAGCAGCAAGGGACTAATTCTTTCTTCCCAGCCCAGCTTTATGTTGCAGATAATAAATAGCAAATGAGAGGTCACAAGATCTTTATGAAAGAAGACAGCAAAGCAACTGAGATACTCATATAAAGACTATCCCAAGGGCAGTTAAGCAAATACAAGCACTTGTGTTTGACTTAGGCTGTGAGCATCACATTGCTTTAAAAAAAAAACCAGTTTTGGCACACAAAAATCATTCAGATCATTCCATACATAACAGAAAGCAGCAGTGGGATTAATCAACCTATTTAGGTTTTTAAACTAAAACAGAATAATGCTCTGACAATTCAATTTTTTAAAAGATACTACCATAATTCGTAATTATCAGAGCAAGCGTACTTTAAAACAGATGAAATTTTTAATGTATAAAATAATTTATTAAAAGGTTGAAGGCTTCGTATGTCATGTTCCAATGAGGAGCTCAATTCTATAAAATATCAAAATTATTTAAAACAAATTTTAAAAAAATAAGACTTAAGGCAGAGTCTTAATCCAGAGAAAACTGATGGCCAAATTATAGCCTTCCTAAATAACAAGCTTTATAATGGAAAAGCTGACAAACTCTTACTGATATAGCACTGCTAATGAGTGTCTTTATTACATTCCGAAGGTACTATATACAGGTACCTATAAGAATGTAATTTACGCTACTATACAACTGGATTTCAAGTTTTTTTCGTGACAAGTATAGAGTGATTTCCATATGTGGTGCTTAGAATTTCTCTGGCTAAACTATGTCTAAATCTTCAGAGGTAAGTGACATCATCTGCATTGGAACCAGAATTAGGAATGTGGTCTGAGTACAAACCAGGCTTTCATAGTCTAGATATGTTGTTGGATGGGAAAAGGGAGAAAGCTAATAAGCCCCCTCTTTTTAGCCATCAAAAAAGCTGACAAAAGCTGGCAGCATAATTAACAAAAGACCTTCAAAAACTGGCAGTTTTCCATTCACCTTGTAATGCAGGTGCATTATTTGGCACATTCTTCAAAACCACATCTAAAGTAAAATCTTAGTTCATAATATAATCTGCAAAATTATTAAATTTGATCTCAGGTTTACAATATGTGTAATTACTAACACCCTCACAAGTATATTTGAAAGATAATCTGGTTGCAGCATCAGGGTGGAGTTCATTATAAGGCATTCCCATTCTTAGGTAAGCATATGAAAATTCTTGTTCAATCATTTCTGGATCCTGCATGTACTGAACTTTGAGCATGTGAACAGACTCGGAGTGAACGGAGGACACCTCCACATGCTGATGTAGGACAAGGTAGCACCTATCCCTCACTTTATACCATTGCTTTCCTACTTCAAAGTGCAGAAATAGTTCTATCATCATTTCTGGGCCATTTGCTTGGACAATCATTTTATGTACTTTTATGCTGCTCATTCCGTTCATGGAGGAATGACAAACTGTTAACAATATAAGAATGACTAGAAGCCTGATCAAACAAAACAGAAGCAGTTCAATAAATACATGTTTGAACTCAATTAAAAAAAAAAAAAAGGAGGACGACGAGGGACAAGATAGATCTTGTTGGACTACCTAAAAGCAGACAAAGCTGTATATTATTTCCCCATGTTAACTGAACTGCAGGGTAAGAATAGCAATTGACTTGTTGTAGCCTGCAAGCATACGACATCACAATTGTCCATCCCCCCCACATCATTTCAGAGCCGATCATTGACTAACATGCCCCACTATCAAACTGTGATGAAGAAATAAATAGAGACAGATCACAGATAGTGAAATTCAGTTCTATGCAAAGAACTACTACACTGGTAGAGAAATTAGGGAAATACTTATCCTTAATTCCCACTTCATAAAGAAACTAACTTCATTTTGCAATTTTTAGAATGGTCTAACAGTACAGGGTGTCTTAATAGCTTACACCTCACTTGTCTATGGACCAGGTGTGCCATGGAGAAGTGACTAAAGGCCAAAATAAGTGTTCATTCTGCAGCTTTAGAAATTAAGGGGAGCTGGCAATTAAAGAAGTAACAAATAAAGACTTTCTTTTGTGGAGCTATTTCAGACTATACTATGCTCGCTAAATCAAATGCCAGAACGTCGAACTTTGGCACAGGGAATGAAGACGCCCTTTAAGTAGCTCACTGTAATAAGACTCAAAACCAGGAATTAAAACTCAGGGTTAGAAAAGACCAGTCTCATCACTCCTGCAAGAACATTTAAAGAAGTCTACATATAAAAAAAATTAAAAAGTTTTTGAACTTTTCTAAGGTGCGACGTAGTCACCATCAAGCAAAATGATAAAATCACTAATTCTTCACATTTATCTTGTGTAGCAAAAGGCAAATATTAGTGAGTTGATTCTTAGACTAAAAGTGCTGTAGAATTAGTCTGTGTTTGTGAGAGGATAAGTTACTACAATCATCAAAGACTTAGTCTGGCAAATTCACACTACAACTGAAAAAAAATGACTAATGCTATTCTGCTGTTCTGGGAAATATGTTAAGGAATTTCAGGGTCTTGGCCGTCACTTGAGGTCGACTGGAAATTAAGCTGTCTGGTAGGCTATGAAAAATGTCTCATGGTCTATGAAGTAAAGATATATACGTGATGTTTAAATAAAAATGTTTTTTAGAAAATGAAAATATATTACCCAATGTAAAATGTTCCTGTGTGCATGGATTGATAAAGTCTTAACTTGGCACAAAGAACATTGCAGATGGCTTTAAAAGATTTTTTTTCTGATAATGGCAAAACACCTTCCAAACCTCATATGAAATAAATATTAGTTTTATTTTTTAAAAATTGAAACATTATTTATTTTTATAGAATTTTAAATGTTCTGGTTTGTGAACTCAGGCACTTTCAATGCTATATAGGTGAAATAATTACATCTATTTAATCTTTATAAACATATATATTGGAAGACAGCCTTAGTTTGCAGAAGCCATAGCAACCAGACTGACGACTAAGAACCATGGGATGCTTGTGAATTATTTTGAATAAATCATAGAACCAAGTCCTATAGGCCTTCATCAGTCCTTACTTAGGCAAAACTTTCATTGACTCAGTTTCTCATTTGTTTAAATATGAGTTTTGCCTGAAAAATAACTTTAGGGTTTGACTCATAGAAGTTAAAACCAGAAAAGACCTAGGTCATTTAGGGTATGTCTACACTGCAACACTATTTCAAAATAACTTAGTGCACATCTACACAGCAGGCAGTTATTTCAAAATAGTGTCAAAATACTGCCAGGCTGGAGGACTTCTTACTCCAACTCCTGTAGCCCTTATTATACAAGGAATTAGGGAAGTTGGTGGAAGAGTGCTCTATTTCTAAATAAGTGCGGTGTAGATGCTCCCTATTTCAAAATAAGCTACAGTAGACTTCTGATAATCCGGCACCTTTGGGACCTTGGTGGTGCCAGATTATTGGATATGCTGGAGTACCGGGAGGTACTATAAGGGGGTATACTTCCAACCCAATCCCCCTCTCTTACCCTCCCCCAGAGCCAAACACCTCCCCTCCCTGCTGTAACCCAGTCCCCCTTCTCCCCCAACCTTATGTCCAGGTCCCAAGGCAGCTGCCTGTGCTCAGCAGCCGGCTGCTAGCAAGTGCAGGCTGGACTGTGTGCGCACTGGGGACCATGAGTGGAATGGTGCAGGGCCGTGAACGCGCATGCAGCTCACAGTGGTCCGGTTGTGAGAGTGGCTGATTGGAGTACTTCCAGGTTCCAGCTGATGCTGGATTATTGAGAGTGCTGGACAACTAGATCCTGGACAATTGGAGTTTTACTGTATTTTGAAATAAGATTCGCAAGTGACGTAGCTCAATTTGCATAGTTTATTTTTAATTGAGCCCTGCAGCATAGATGCACCCTTAGAGAGACAAGGCAAGGCATCATCTTTTGTTAGACTAATTGGTGAGACTGGTGAGCTTCTGAGCTTACATAGAACTTCTCTCTCTCACCAAGAGAAGCTGATCCCATAAGAGACCTCACCCACCTTGTCCAGTGGCACAGAAACATGAGGAGTAAGGGAAGTCAATGGTAGCATTTGCTCTCATTGGCCTCTTGCTGCGTGGACACCGGCAAGCTTGGCTTAAGCTAAGTTGACTCCAGCTACGTAGAATACATAGCTGGAGTTGCATATCTTAAGCCAACTTTCCAGGTCTAGCGTAGACCTGGCCAAAGAGTATTCTTAGTTTCAGACTTTGTTCCCACTGTTTCTCTCTTTGCCTAGAGTCAAAAGAAGCTCACAGAACTGGCATTTTGCCCCAATTTGTGACCCAATTTTCCATTCTGAAAACATAGCACATATATTACATCACAGCTGAATTTTTAAAAAATTACAGTTGATTTTTTGTAATCAGTCATAGAAATCAAACAGGGGAAAGAGGCTATTAAATTATCCTATCCATCCCTCTGTCATTGCTAATTGTTTTCTATGGTTGATTTCAGGACTTTGTCTGACAACAATGGTGGTTTGTTGTTTTTGTTTTTTTGAAGATAGATTCTAGTTGGCAGGATCAGATGAAGCATGTCATCCTGCATGTCATACTAACTGTGCAGTTTCACCAAAGGGAAGGCATCCTGCAGTATCATTTGCTATCTTCCATAGAGTCTTCGCTGGCGTCATATAGCATTAAATACCAATCAGGACTTCATAGAAATCTCATTGAGGCAACCTGAGAGAGGCACTCATTTGATGACTCTCCTAGATGACCTTTCTACATTGGGGGTTGCACTGGCTAGCTCCAGACTCCATAATGGAGCAGGAATGGTGAGTGACTTGCACCTCCTTGACGAATTCCTGGCAGACATTCTGTTTCCCGTTTGCACGAGGGGAATCTATTGAGCAAATCTGAGCCTGCATATATCATGGAACACTTTGTCTGCATACAGGTTACTACACTAGTCAATGGGATTTTTGAAAATTCCTCCAAGTCCTGTGCAAAAAGATGCGCTACGGTAAATACATTTTTCAAAGTGTCAGAAATTTGGGGATTGTTGGCATTTCAGAAAATGAAAGTGCCTCTGAGGACTATTTTTTAATGAATGAGAAATTCAGTGAAACTAAGGGAATGCTTTGCTTACTATGACAAGGTTAAGGCATGTCTGAAATGATACAAGATAAGCAGAGAAATTTAAGGCAATTTTGTTACTACTGCAGGTGCTGGCATGAGTTCTGGTGTTTCAGCCATTTTCCCAAGTACCTCTGGCACAAACACGCTCTCACCTTTTCAGCATGTACACAAAGGTAAGAAAAGCTTCCTCGGGTTTATTCAGCAGCTATTTCTATAGAATACAGTATCAGCAGGTAAAAGGTACTGTTAAACTGAGAAACACCTGCTGTGAAACTATTTTTCATTGTTTTTCCATATGTTAAAAATTACTAACAATAACAACAGTTTACAATGATTTTAATCTGAACTGCTATTTCAGTGGAGGTGAACACAAAATGGACTTCAACTGAGTTGTTCTGATTTATGCTGGCAATTAATTTAGTTCATTATTTTTTAGCAATAAGGAAATGGCATTGACGCCCCAGCAGAGACTGGCCAGGAATATAAAAATAATTTAATAGAACTATAAGGCCAGTCTCTTTTTTCATTAAAACAAGAAATTCTACACTACTCCTCATGATTTGTCAAAACTACGTGAAAATAAGAACAATGCATTTCAAGTGAGGGGGAATTGTCAAAAACTGACCATTGTGTGCCTGTTTTTGTGGTGGAGGCGGCCACGTTTCCAGACATTTTATTGTCTCATTTTTAATTCAGCTTTCCACACTGAAGTATTTATCATTTTTTATAACTCTACATGGCTTTTTATAGCCTAGCTTATTGCTCTGATTTTCATCTCTGATTTTACCTACCTTAACTTAAATTCACCTTCTGTCAATGTTACACATGAATGTAGAAAAGCAAGTTTATCAATTCTTTTGCACACTATGGTTTGATCTTCTCCCTTTTCTTGCCTCTCTTTTGAGAGCATTAAAAACCCCTTGAAGGAAAATGACATCAACACGATCAAACAGTTCTTCTGAAGCATGGAAATGACATGTTAAAATATTCAGATGCTCTTTCTGAAGTAAGGGCGAATGTAGTTACCCCTATGATGAATTCATTTCATGAGTGAGTTTCAGACATTGAGAGAGAACGAGCGAGCATACATTAAGTCAGCTTTTAGGTTACTTATTATTGGCTCTGACTTTCAATTCTTCTCTCTGATATCAAGTATATGATACTTGGCTGGGAGTACAAGATCACGTACTTTGGATTCCATTCCCACCTTGCTGTTGAGGGAGAATTTTCTTTTCATGACATTGTTTATTTGAGGAATAATCAGTCTCTTATGTCTGGACTTAAAAATTTCTTTGCTGATGCTTAATTTATTTTTATTCAGATATAAGTGGTAATCTGACTTGTTTGAAAATTCCAGTGAGGGTTATAGATTGTGCCATAGCACTGAGGATGGTCTGGTGAATGCCAGTTACGCATTATTCAGTTCACTTGCAGTTTAGTTTCATTTTTCATCATTCTATAGTATTGATCATAAGATTATTTTGATGTGTTTACTGTCTGTTGGGCTGTCAGATATTGCTTTGGCTTAACTTGAGTCCTACTGAAGACAGCATACAGTTACCATGAGTCAATTTAAACTCCAGCCTTCTTTTCTGTCCTTTGTCCAAGAGGTCAGTGTTAGGACCAATGCTCTTCTGAACATATACACTGTTGGGTGTTACTTTTAGGGACTATAACCTATATTTTCATTGGCAGGCAAACGTTCTCCAGACCTACCTCATGCTTCTAGCCACTTGTCAGGCTGCTACCATGATATCCAGTTATGGATGTCACATTAATTTATAAAATTATCTAATGCTGATTGCTAGGGGTTTTCAGGTGGTTATGTCAAGTGCCTAGCCTACAGTTCATTTTGGCAATACACTCTCTAGCATAAAGAGGATGGGTATTAGAAGGACATATTTATCAATGGCTTTATAGTAACATTTCATAACTAGAACCTCCTTCTACTTTTGTGAGGATATTACTCTGACAACACTTAGAATTATTTATCAGCAACTCAATTTTGCAAGATGTACTACTGTAATTTAATCTTTGTAGGATATTCCAAAGATATAGTGTGTAGACAACAGGAACTCCTCTCTACCAAATGAATTTTTCATTGTTTTAGGATCCCCTTTTTGGTTCCCCATCACGTGTAATGATTTCAAAGTTCAGTGGTTTCTTCTCTGAGACGCATGTGTAAAAATGACAGACTAGTTTTATAATCCATACATGTCAATACAAATTATCCTGAATATATTAGAGATTTTAGCTGCACTTCTTACAATAGTCTACCACAACCATTTTAAACATGTTCACATTGATGGAACATTACCCAATACGTGTGTTGGGCTACATCTATGAAAAAATTACGCATTTTGTGGTTTTACTGAACAGTTTCATTATTTTATAAAGGAAAGCTAAATAACTGATTTTACTATTAAGAGAAATATCCAACTTTCACTCATGATTGAGAACTAGCATTTGTTCACAAGTTACACACAGTGAACTACAATACCATATGTTATGATATGGAATAATGCCATTTTCTGCCATACAAAGAGTCAAATCCTACCTTCAGATGTGCATACCCAAAAAGCCCATTGAAGCCAGTTGTGTGTGCAACCATGAGCAAAATTGGGCCTACAAGCCTATTTCAATTGTCAGCTGCTGTAAATTTCACCTTAGTATTTTCACCTGTTAGTAAGAATGACAAACTTAATTCTCTCAGGAGCAAACTGACAGTGTCAGAAAAGAAAATTACCAAAGAAATATTCATAAATTTTCTTTACAATTAATAAAACATTAATAAAACAATTAAAGCATAAACAAAATTTAATGAAACAGTGTGTAGCTATAATTTTAAAAATCTGAAATATGAAAAAGGTTAAATTTTGGTAGCTCATTTTCTTCTTATTGAACACTGAAAATTTCACAAGGTATTTGAAAGAGTATAGAATATTTTCTTCTTCATAAATAATTTTTTAATATTAGTAGACATTATAGCTCTCTTCACCCTTGCAGAACACATGGTCTAGTATTTGATGTAATTAGCATTAATAATTGCAGAATGAACTATACCGATTTGTCAAATTCTGTCTATTGGTTGACTTTGAAGAGTAAGAGCCATGTTCTGCAAGTTCCAGCAAAATTTCAGTTTGAATAAATGAGCTAAGTTTTAAGTAAATAAAGGAATGAACTAAGGATTAAATTTAGCACAGACCTCAAATTGATAAACGTTCTTTGTTTTCAGTAATGGCTCCTTTACAATAAACTATTTCTTTGTGTCTCCAGCAGATCTTTCAGGACAAGGGCATCTGGCTACTGCTCTTATAATTGCCATGTCTACTATATTCATAATGGCTATTGCCATTGTCTTGATCATCATGTTTTACATTGTGAAAACAAAACCTTCTGGTCAAGGTAACTGTGTGGCATAAGAAATTCCAATTGCAAAATGCTGTCTTCAGGCAACTGTTGAGAATGACTATTAATAAGTTACATTCTTTATATTCTAGCCTGTTGCACCAGCCATTCAGTAAAAACAGTTGAAGCCCAAGCCAATATGCAAGAAGAGAAGAAAGAAGTACAAGGTTTGAGCTGTTATAGTTTCCATTTTTTTTCCACACCAGGTAACACAGGGCTTAAACTCCCTTAATCCATCTTCCTGAGCAATTCTCAATTTACATTTTTAAACTCCAATTCCATTTATTAAAGCAATATGCAAAAAGGTTTCTGTATCACCAAATTTGCTCTTAATCCTGTGAGAGAAATTAAAAAGTGTAGAAGAATTCAGGGAAATTTAAGTTTATAGTCAGTTGCCAGCTGAAGACGCTAGAGAGGCAAAAAAACAGGCATATGCAATCGCTCTGCCAATTAAACATCTTTATTTTTTGATTTACAGAAAATGTTGTCATCTTCTCAGAGAAAGAGGAGTTTGAAAAACTGACAGCAGCTCCAGCTAAGGCTGTTAAAAGGTAAGTAAAAAACAAATTTTTTTAGCTTGGTTAAATTGGAAAAGGAACATAACCATTTCCAGATACTTGAGGCAAAGGAATTATTCATCATGGCACAAGGGAAAACAACAACAACAACAACAATGAAATGCAATTAAGACAAGGGGAAAATAGGCTAAAAGCTTCCTGATGGTGAGACCTAATAAAATGAGGAATAGTTTACCATGGCAGTCCTGCCAGCCTCACTGTGGCATATTTCCCCAAACTCCACTTGTGGTCTAATTCTTTTACAGGAATCTTGTAACTTTATTGGTACAGGATTATTCCTGGGCCACCTCCTTATGTCAACCCTGCTAAGGCCTAAATGTGGCTACTTTAAAAAAAATGTCGCACTAGCCTCAGTCTTTAGCGCTTTCATTACATCCTTACTTTGCTTATATACCTAACACACACTGTTCTTACATAAATGTTTGTCCTTATACTCCTACAATACTATCTTACTTAGGTCTATATGGTATCTGCTACTTACATCTGTTCATTGCCTATTGATTACATATCTATTGATGGGGTTAATTCATAACACAATTAAATGATATGTGTGACTGTGTAACAAACAGAGACAGTTGCTCATCGCCAATAGTAGGCTCAAACCTTAATAATATGATCCCTCAGGATAGACATTTTTAAATAAAAAAATTAATCCATTGTCTCTAAGATAGGAGAAAAGACAGAAATGGACTCAGACCATGAAAGGCTGCATTGCCATAAACTTAGCTTACATTTTCCAGTGAAAATGATGCATCTTCTGAGAATGAACGACTTTTAAGCCGCAGCATGGACAGTGACGAAGAAGCTGCCGTTGATAAACAAAGGACCCCAGATCTGTGCTTGTTATCCTTAGTTCATCTCACCGGGGACAAATCTTCTCCAAACAACAAATCAACTGGGGTAAGGCTTTTTTTCAAAACTGAAAATGGAGAAGTAGTTTGATAGTTTAAAAAAAATACATCCACAAACCATCACTATATTAGAACAATGTATTACAAGACAGATCAAACTACCCTACAGGAAAATTTGCCAATTTCTTATTAACTTGCAAATCTCAGCTGTAGCGACAGCATAGTTTTCCTTCAACATGCTAAAAATGCTGCATGTGCATGTATAAAATACACTGTTATGGGTTGAGAAATTAAGCACTTACAAGTCAGGAAATTAAAAAACAAGCTTCCTACAGCAACATTAACTCTGCTCTTTTGAACACTGTACATTTTAGGATATACATTTTAACAAAATATCAATACAGATGTCATGCATTTAAACAGACAAATCAAGAAAGAAAAATTAGTCTTAGTTTTCCTGGTTAAATGCACGCCTTGCTGTTTTATTGCCTTTTTTTCAAATGTACACTATAAAATGCCCAGCATTCAAAAAACAGCATTAATGTTGCTATAGGAACATGAGTGTATGAACAATGGAACTAGTGTTAGAGGGAACCTTACCTTTTGAATTTCTTGACTTCTGTGCTTAAGCACAACATGCTCATTTCTACATCTTAATGTTTCATTAAGATTAAGTTTTGTACTTAGCTTTCCTATTTATTTTTCAAAGATACAAGAGTCACTTTGAAGGTGGTTCCGGTATTTCAAAGAACTACACCTACACCATCTTACTGTTTGATTTCACTATCTGTTGCCTATGTTCCCTCCTGCTGGCTGGCTCCCTCACAGCGTTTTTAAAGAGCTTCAGGTGGTAACTAAGTTAGTCTGCTATGGAAAAAAACAACAAATGGTCTGGTAGCACTTCATAGACTAACAAAACATGTAGATGGTATTATGAGCTTTCGTGGGCAAAGCCCACTTCTTCAGAAAGGAAGCTAAGGGCACTTTAAGACATGTGTAAGATGCTTTAGAACATACCAAACTTTCTAACCCATGTTAAAAAGAAACTTTTTCTTAAAGTTTGAAGCGTATAACTATTCACACTTGCATAATTTAAATGGATGAGATGAATGTAGCTCAAAACTTTCCAAAATAGCTCATATTTCGACTAAGACCATCCATGAAAAGTTTTGGCCCCAAGAGAGATGCTTTTAAGCTTTCTTTTAAAAAGCTATTTACAGCTGGTAATTAGCATTCATCCTATGTATGAGTTTTCCCATGGGCACCACTTTCTAGCTATACATCGCATTAGGTTGAAAACTGGTATATCAGTTCTCAGACCAAGTGGCACTAAGGCTGTTAAATAGTGACTAATTGAATAGTCTTTGATGGAAACAGATTATGTTAAGATATTCAGCTTCCGTGCCTCACATTTTATGACCAAACCAGGTTCCATGCCTTGGGCAAGCACTTGGGAGTGGAGATGAAGTAATAAGACAGACCATAGAGCTCAATGGGTGTTGAGTGAGACTAGGGACATCTAGAAAGGTAGAAAAATACAGAAAATCTCATAGCTAGTTTTGGCAGCCTGGATGGCTCCTTCCTATTTAAAAAAAATATTATGCAATGAGCTACAATGAGATCCAACGTCAAAACACAAAGATAGCTCATTTGCCCATTTGCAGTGCAGAGTCAGCAATTTCAGCCTTTGGACAAAACAGACAGACTCTGGCATTCCTCTGACTAGACTAGGAAGGGAGGTGTGTGTCAAGTCTCTCTCTGCCCCAGAGATAACCAGCACAGAGGAAAGCCTCCCAAGTACAGAGAGAAAAGAGGACATCCAAGATGCTTTAAGTGGAAATCAGAAACCCTTAGGGGAAAAAAAGCTAAGCTCCTGACACATTTATAATGCCACTGCTCCAAATGCAGAACTACTGTGCTTATGTAGCCTTGGGTGGGCTGCACTTTACTGCCCTACTCCAGTGTTGTCTAAAAAAACCCCACCCCATTCTCAGCTGGAGACCCAAAGTTCAGTCTCTAAGGAATTTCAGCAAGGATAGAACAGTGCCAGCCTCCCTACATACAAGTCCCGAAAGAAATGGAAGAAATGAATATAATTAAATAACTTTATAAAAGCTTATGATGAAGAAACAAATAATCTAATTTGAACATAACTATTTTATAACCCAGACACTCTTCACAGTTACAACAAACATAAATAGAGAAAACCAAAAGTAAAATTTGAACAGTTCAGTCCACACAAAACACAATAAGCAGAAACAGAGATTTCAAAGGCTTAGATTTAGTTCACCAACATCTCAGTTTCTGTCTCTGATCATCAAATCTGCACAATATACTGAGTCTGAACCATCTCTCCACTTGGTTGTAGGGATCCTCAGTAAGGATGTTAAGGACTAGTCAACCAGTCGATAAGCAAAAGTTTATCAGATAGTCCAGTCAGCTAGTTGATTCCCCCCCTCTTGCTGCCTCTATTGGATAGAGGCAGCAAAGGTAGGGGGAGGGAAAGGGGATACTTCACAGCAGCAGTGCCAGATAGAGCCCATACCTGGGCTCCATGCAGTGCTGCCCCTTTGAAACACAAAGGGGAGTTTCAAAGGTGCAGCGCCACACAGCTGATCCCACACAGCCACGGCATTTCAAAGCAGCAGTACTGTGTGGAGCCCAGGGTCAGCTGGGGACTCTGAGTCTCCCCCTGGCCCTAGGCTCCATGAGGGCACTTCCACTTCAAAATTCACAAGAGCCCCCACTGGGGACTCTTGTGTATTTCAAAACTGGCACGCCCACATGTAACCCGTAGTCAGCGGGACTTCCCACTGGCCCGTGGCTGCATGCGGAGTTCCGCATTCCTCCTTGCAGGGGCTCTTGTACATTTCAAAGGAGGAATGCGGACGTGCCTATCAAGGAGTCTAGTACTAAATTAATCATTAGTTAACATCCTTAATCCTCAGTTGGAGTCCAGACAGACTTCCTCTGCTGCGGTCACTGCTAGACAGCCAGATAACTGACCAGTTAATCAGTTAACTCACAAGTGAACAGACTTACAGAAAACCCTGTTGCAAGAAAATACAAAAACAGAGTAACAAAATAGAAATGACTCTTTCCCCATTACTACCTTTAAAGACAAGCTGAAGAATCACACTGACTAAGAAAGTAAACTAGAACACTTTGGTTAAAATCAAAACAGCATTCAAAACATACAGTTAACACCGAAATTATTTTCCCTTCCAGTTTCCCTTTGCTATAATTAACATTGCCCAGGTTCCCAGTTAGAGGGTTAACATCACTACCTGCTGCAAAGTGTTTCAGAGGGAGGGACAGCAGCTTGCTCGCTGCTCCTGGCTCAATCTCTCCCAGCTCACCCAGGCTACAAGGCCCTTACAAAAGCAACTGTCCTACCTGCTTGCTTACGGAGTCTGATCCCAGCAACTGAGACAGAACCTATTGGAGTAGACCCCAAAACTACCACACCCTACTCCAGCTTCTGGGTATGGAGTGCTAAATTGGCCCAGCAATAGTGACCCAGACACAACTCACTCCTACCACCCAACCAGGGGTCTCTTAAAGTGGTATCTCCCTATTAGGTACATGGGTTACACTTAGAAAATCCCAAACTTCCAAATTTTTATTATGAAATAAGTAACCCCAAGAATATAACAGATCAAGTGAGCAGCAGTCAGTCAGGGGTCTACCACCACAGGTCTAGAAATCCAACTGACTGATGTACCTGGGCTTTTACAGGCCAAAGAAAATGAACCACACAAGTTCATTCCACAAACCTAAAAGCTCAAGCAGGCTTTTTTCAGGGTGTTTTCTAAATACGTTTTGTGACCACTGGTGGATTTGTGAAAGAAGTGCTTGGATCCCATGAAAAGGGGGAATTTTTCTAATAGCATGCTTCTAGCTAGGGCTGGCTTGAAGAAAACAATTCTGTATTATGACAACTTTTAAGGTTTTAAAATTGTTTTTATTTGGCACTGGAACAAAAACAAAATCTTTTCAAGTGTTTCTGCAAAATAGAAGTGCGTTAAAACATCTGGTTTCAGATTGAAAATGTCAGATCAATTTATGTCTCTCTCATCAGAAGTGCTCAGAGTGCCTGGGACTTCAGAAACCCTTCTCATCTAAATCAATGTTTCTGCTCTGGCTTTGACAAAAGAGCATATTCTGGCAAAAATACATTTAACTGAAAAATGTTCCCACCAATATAATTTGCCCCTCATGCCGCCTAGCAACAACTCCTCCAAGTGCAGTCCTCTTGCAGTGTGCTGGGAGAATTAATTCATCACAGCTGGTCCCACCCTGTGTATGTAACAGTCCCTGCATTTGGGGGAAACACAGCTGTGGTATTCACTTAACTCCCTCCCTTGGGGTGGGTCTTTAAATGGAAATTAAATACTAAAACACTTGCAGAAGAAAGTTCATTAATCCAAATTAGGATGACACTGGGACACAAAGTGAGATCTCCACCAGTGGAAAGGTAAAGCAATGCCCTTCCCCCCCCCAATATTTACTCTTAACTCATTTACACTTCTCTTACTCTTCTATGAAACTGCAGAAGGGATCTTTGGAAGCTACGTGTACTAATTCAGTGGCTGTGTCTACACTGGCACGATCTTGCGCCAAAGCGGCCGCTCTTGCGCAAAAACTTGCTGCCTGTCTACACTGGCCATGTGTTCTTGCACAAGTAAACTGATGTTCTACTGTATAAAATCAGGGCTTCTTGTGCAAGAACTATGATGCTACCACTCAGGAATAAGCCCTCTTGCGCAAGAGGCCAGTGTAGACAGGCAACATGAATTCCTTGCTCAAGAAAGCCCTATGGTTAAAATGGCCATCAGCGCTTTCTAGCACAAGAAAGCATCTACACTAGCATGGATGCTCTTACGCAAAAGCACATCTCTTGTGCAAAAGCACATGCCAGTGTAGACGCTCTCTTCTGGAAGAGTTTGTGCAGAAGAACTCTTCTGCAAAAGAGTTCTTGTGCAAGAAGCTGCCAGTGTAGATGTAGCCACTAGTGTGTTTAGAGTCTTGGAAGAGGAGCCTCTAGAGAGCACCTCAAGCAGTTGTATTGTGTGTCTGGTTGCCCTGTTTGCTTAGTAATTAGTGCCTCACCTGATTGAAGAAATAACGAGGTACTAGTCTTTAAAATATGTTTTGTTGCTGCTCTCTTTAGATTCAAAGTCGAAGGAAAAAGATACTTGATGTGTACGCCAGTGTATGTGGTGTTGCTGAAGGTGAGTGTGAACACAATGCATCCAGACTGTGTAGAACTAGAGCATAACTACCAGCTGTGGAATATATTTCTATTAGGCTTCATAACTGTCAAAAAGTGATCTACAAAAGAGATGATCCAAATTATAAATTGTATGATTTGTACTAGTTATATATTTTAAATAGGTTAGAGGAACAAACTGATTAAAACATGTCCTGATTAATTTAAGGTTTGGGGAAGATCAGATTTGTATTTCAGCTCTTAGCTCCCTCTCAGCTGCTCTTAAACCCTACCCTGCTCAGCCACCACATCCTAAAAACAGTAGTTTTCAAGTCAGACAATTTCAGGGTTTAATTCGATTTAGCTCCTGATTACTTCTGTTACTGAGGCACAGTGACATGGATTCATTTCACTACATCACACAGTATGCAATCTTATTCAATTTTCTCTTTAATTCACTCTTTCTCTGTGTGTTCTATGGTTCAGTGAGATCCCAGCTCTCACCAGACCACTGGTATTGAATTTGAAATGGAAAAAATTCTAACAGCTTCAAAATCAATAAATGAGGGGTACTTACAAAAGTCAAAGTGTAGGACTGGAAGGGACCTCGAGAGGTCATCTAGACCAGTGGTTCTCAAAGTGGGGTGCACTGACCACTAGTGGTCCCCAACACCTTGCAGGCTGTCCATGGCTCAAGCACAGTTCTCCTTATGTCCCCGCACAGAGGGGAGCCTGTGCTGACGCTCCAGCCTTGTGGTCCTTCCCCCGTGAGGTTGGAGTGCCAGCACCGGCTTCTTGGGAGAGTGGGTGGGGAGAAAGCCCCAAGACTCACTGTGCAATCTGGCTTGCAAGGAAGAAGTGGCTTTGTTCTCCACTTCCCCTCCCCTGGCTGGGGGAACAGCAGTGCACAGATGTGCTAGCTGGAGGCTTTCCACGCTGCGGCCAATGGGAACAGCAGGAGGCCGTGTTACACGGTGCCTTGGAGTAGCGGGGGATGCCAAGACAGATAAGTACCCCCTTCCCCTTGTGCCCAGACCCTATTCCCCCCTAACCCCCCCCCCACTGAGACCCTGCACCCCAAGCCTGCTCCTGCATTCTCCTCCTGGGCCAGACCCCCTACTCCTAGCCTGCTCCTGCACCCTACTTCCCACCCAGATTTTGCACCCTTACCCCCTACTGTACCCCACCTCCTGCCCAGATCCTGCACCTTCATCCCACTCACTGGCAGCCCTGTCCTGCACACTGAACACCTTATTTTGGACCAACCCCAGAGCTCAGGGAGTCCACAAAATCCACTAACCCCAGAAGCACAGAAGAGTTAATCTGGCCTATGGGAAGCCCTGAAGCTCAGTCCTCCTTCCCGCCATGGGGCTGGAATGCCAGGGGAGTGAGGTGTCTCAGTTGGGGGCCACATCAGTGAGGGCTGGGAGTTTTTGGAGGTTTTTTGTGGTTGTTGTTTTGCTTCTTGTGCTGTTTTTTCTGTGGGTCACTGGCCCCCTGACCTAAAAAAGGTTCCCCACCCCTGCCATAAATACAATGTTGAAACCTTTTGTGTTGGACATAAATAAGTATTTTACTTTACTTAAAATGAAGTTTGGTAAATTAACATGAGAAAATTAAAGGGCTTAATCTGTTTAATTTCAATGAACATTTCCTTTCTTACTAGTTAAAATACACCGTTCTTCCTAGCTACAGCACTAGCAAAATGGCTCAGGTGTAATTATATAATTAATGGTGAGTTTCCATTAGCAATTGGTGGTTTGTGGAAAGGTTTGTGTTGAGCCAGGAGGGCCCTGGGCCAAAAAGTTTGAGAACCATTTGTCTAGTCCAAGTGTTCTCATTCAAGGCAAGATTAAGCACTACCTCCTAGATCATCCCTGACTGGTGTTTGTCTAACTGTCAGGAATGATAGAGATTCTACAACCTCCAAAGGCAATTTGTTCTAGTGTTTAACTACCCTGACAGTTAGGAAATGTCTTCTAATGTACAACCTAAACCTCCCTTGGTCCAGTTTAAGCCCATTACTTCTTGTCCTAGCATCCAAGGTTAACAAGAACAATTTTTCTCCCTCTGCTTTGTAACATCTTTTATATACTTGAAAACTGCTATGTGTCTTCTCAGCTTTCTTTTTTCCAGACTAAATATACCCAGATTTTTCAGTCTTTCTTCAGGTCATATTTTCTAGATCTTTAATAATTTTTGTGGTCCTTCTCTGGACTTTCTCCAGTTTGTCCATATCTTTCTTAAAATGTGATACCCAGAACTAGACACAGTACTCTAGTTGAGGTCTAATCAGTGTGGAGTGGAGCAGATTATTCCTCATATCTTGCTTAAGACTCTCTTGCTAATACATCACAGAATTATGTTTGCTTCCCCCCCACACACACAGTGTCACACTGTCGACTCATATTTAACTAGTGGTCCACTATGACCCCCAGATTCCTTTCTACAGTAGTCCTTTCTAAACAGTCGTTTCCCATTTTGTGTGTGCAACTGACTGCTCCTTTCTAAGTGGAGTACTTTGTATTTGTCCTTGTTGAATTTCATCCTATTTACTTCAGATCATTTGGAATTTTAATCCTATCCTCCAAAGGACTTGCACCCCTTCCCAGCTTGGTATCACCTGCAAACGTTATAAAAGTGGTCTCTTTTGGTCATTATCTATATCACTGATGAAGATATTGAACAGAACCAGGCCTAGGACCTAGCCCTGCAGGACCCAGTTCAGTATAACCTTCCAGCTTGACAATGAAGCACTGATGAGTACTCTCAGGGGATGGTTTTCCAACCAGTTCTGCACCCACCATATTGTAGCTCCATTCTAGGCTACATTCCCCTAGTGTGTTTATGAGAAGTTCATATGAGACAGTATCAAAAGCCTTACGACAGTCAAGATAAACCACATCTTCCACTTCCCCATTTTCACAAACATTTGTTACCCTGCCTAACAAAAGCTCTATTAGGTTGGTTTGACACAGTTTGTTCTTGACAAATCCATGCTGTTATTTATCATCCTATTATCGTCTAATGATCACAGATTCTTAAATATTTGTTGCTGATACTGTCTCCTGAACTACATCTAGTATGATAGCAAAACTGTCAGCAAAGAGCATCTGTTCAGCCACCTGATCAGCGCTAATATTGACCAAGCTCTCCCATGGAGGCACTTGAATTATAAAACCCTTGCAGGAGTTGCGTGGAGGCCATAAGCATCATGGCACCAGCTGTGTTCGCCACCCTGCAAGAATACCCTTCCATGAGGGTGGAGGAACATGTGTAAAACACTGAGCCAGCTGTGGGAGAGAATTATCGTCAGCAATGTATGCTCTTTGCCATTAAATAACTGAATGTTGTACCACTAGAAAACTGGTATGCAAGCAAGTTTGCAAGCCAAAAAGAAAATCTTCTCCTAAACATGCTTAGCTTTAATCTGTTTAACATGCTCACTAAGGATACATCTTTAAGTAGCTCTGTGACAGCTACTTTAGGATTAGCTAAGAGAGGAGACTTCCATATGTCAGATCAATGAAACTTGGACTTTTCAACTTGAAAAAGAGATGACTAAGGGGGAGGGGTTATGATAGGGGTCTATAAAATCAAGACGGGTGTGGAGAACATAAATAAGGAAATGTTACTTACTCATGGCATAAGAACTAGAGGGTCATCAAACGAAATTAATAGGCAGCAGGTTTAAACAAACAAAGGGAAGTATTTCTTCATACTACACTGTCAACCTACGGAACTCTTTGTCAGAGGATGTTCCGATGGCCAAGATTATAACAAAGTTCATAAAAGGATGTTAAATTTGTGGAGGATAGGTTCATCACTCACTATTAGTGAGGATGGGCAGGGATGCAAAACCATATTCTGAAGTTTCCTAGCCTCTATTTGCCAGAAGCTAGGAATGGGCACTAGGGGATGAGTCATTTGATTACCTGTTCTGTTCATTCCTGATGAAGCACCTAGCCATTAGTCACTGTTGGAAGACAGGATGCTGGGCTTTAAGGATCATTGGTCTGACTCAGTATAGCCATTCTTATGTTCTTATCTTAGTCATTTTGCACCCAAACTCACACATGCATTCTTCTCTTATGTTCTCTCCCATTGTTTCAGTTTCTCTCTTTCAATACTTTTCCAATTTGATACTGTCATTTAGGGCCTATTAATTTAGAGCTACTCATGCCAAAATACTCGTATGAAAATAACCCAAAGAGTTGACTATCAGGCAGTGTGCTCCTCTCACATGATTTTTGGAGTATCCATATTTAATATTGTAAGATGTTAATAAGTGTAGTACTGAACTTCTAGTATTTCTAGTCATCATCAAGGTCCATATATAGACTCTTCTGACTCTAAGAATATTTACTTTGTAGGTCTCAGTCCCACAGAGCTACCATTTGATTGCCTGGAGAAGACCAGCAGGATGCTCAGTTCAACGTACAACTCAGAAAAAGCTATTGTGAAAACATGGCGCCACCTCGCTGAGAGCTTTGGACTAAAGAGGGATGAAATAGGTGGTATGACAGATGGCATGCAGCTCTTTGACCGTATCAGTACAGCCGGCTACAGCATCCCAGAACTTCTAACCAAACTAGTGCAAATTGAGCGGTTAGATGCTGTTGAGTCTCTGTGCGCAGATATTTTGGAGTGGGCGCAAGTGATGTCTTCGCCTGAACCTGTGGTTACAACCTGATTTGAGGATCATTTCCAAAGATTGCACAAGAACATTGATCCCGAGAGCAAAGGTTCAAAGACATAGGAATTAAAAAGAATTGGTGGTTTTCTCATACACTACTTACATTCCATGTTGTTCCAAAGAGTAAAGTGAGGCAGGATTTGCAACTGAATTTTCTTGCACATCAATAAACAAGGGCAAAAAATTCTTCTGAGAAGTTCAGCATGAAATATTTAGTTAAACAGAATAACTCTAGTTAAACAGTGACTAATAGTAAGTGGATACTAATATCCATTTCCCACACAGTTTACAAGTATAAGTACAGGCGAGTGTGTGGATACCATTTAATTATTGTCTGAGGATATTTATATCACCTGGGCTCTGTTCAATAATTTAATAGCTCTCTATAGTCTACTACAGTACCACATACAGATCTATCAGTTCTAACACATTTGATTGACAAATACATTCCTTATACTACAGATTTATTGAATCCAGAAGTATGTGCATAAAGTTATATAAACAAAGTGCTTAGATTAACTAATTATACTGTATGAAAAAAGTTACTAGTGGAGTCTACATGATCCAAGTGCTTCAAACTATGATATACAATGTGTTAGAGCATTCTTGATTTATGCGGACATTTCAGAAATTGTAAATGCAAACCATTAACTGACAAGATATGCTGGTGAGAAAGTTGGCTGTGACTGCCCTTAAGCCAAAAGGACATTTTTTCCTCTTGTCTGTATTTAGAAACAGACAGTTGTCCATTGCATTAGAGGACATTTTGCTTTTTAGGCATTAATGATATCAGTGCTTCTTAAGTTGTATTCCAAACAGAATCAAACAAAAATTGTGCATATTCTATGACTGCAGTGCAGAAGACATAGAATAAAAAATGTGGATTTAGTTAAACACTTGAAAAAGAAGAAGAAAACGTAGCAAATGAAGTGGTGTTTGAAAAGCTGTGCTCTTGTAAAAATATATGAACATGAACATTGAGTTAAACAAACCATGGAAGCTTTATTCTGAGATTGTCCACAGCAGCAACTTATCAACTTATTTGTTTAAAAGTTAACAAATCTCTATTTTTCTTGACAGTGTGGCTTATAAACCTATCACTGCAGGGACTAGAAGCCAGTAGCTGTTAACAATCCAGTTGGTTAATCTACAATTCAGTTCGTTGTTAAAATGGTGTGGTGATAGATTTCAGTGGGAATTATTACTAAATTAAAACAAATTCCATAACTTTTTAAATTAGAAATTGCATGACTGAGCTAATGTGATATAAAAATATCTGTCATATCCTTGACTCTAACAGCCAGTTTTCCACCACTGAGCATACTGAATTTATCTGTGACAGGACTGTAATTATATGCTGAATGGCTAATATCATTTAACACCTAAGTTTGCCAGTTTGATCATACTTCTCTCCTTGAAGGGACATTTTCCACAGATGAGCTCAAAACTAAAAACCACAAAGTACTGGACAAAGGGATGTTTAAAAATCTATGAGTAAAATTCTGGCTCCACTGAAGTCAATAACAAAATTCCAATTAACTTCAACATGGCCAGGATTTCAGGCCAAATCTGTATTTTGAAGTTTGAGTTCATCTTTAATAAAGAGAAAAGTTGCTCTTTTTCTTATGCCAATATATAATTACACAGTTGTCCTACAACTATTAGACTGGTCTACCATTTATTGTTTAATTTAATATTAACACATCATATACTTATGTAAAGACACGCAGTAATCATTTCTTTATTGACTCTGAAGAACATTAGGCCCTTGAAATTAATGGTGCCAACATGTACACAGACTATTTAACATTATTTAATGTAGTATATAGAGGTTTTTTTATTGTATTACACAAAAGCTGTACAGGAATAAAACAAAATATTTCTGTATATCTGCCTAAAGGCATCATTTCTAATAATTTTGTATAATACTGTATATATAAATTATTATATTGTACAATATGAATAAACATATATGCTAATAAAATAAAGTATGGCATATATTTGTCATGTCTTGATTTAAATTGCTTATTGATCCAGAAATCTATAATGAAATAAATTACTCAGAGGACTAGCAGGCACTTTATAGTCCTATGGGACAGACTGCTTACACAATGCACATGAATGCTTTGAAATAGCAAAGGCACGGCATTTGAGAGCCTAAAATCAGGACTGTATTCTTGTAAATCTTTATTTTGCTGTATATTCTGTTCCAGTCAGACTTTAGGAATTGTGTGAAAAAAGCATGAAGTCACATAAGGGCAGGCTTGGCCAAAGAATTAGCGGGGCCCAAGGCAGCATGTTGTGGTTGGCTGCTCTGCATGGCCGAGCGGCTCCCACCCAGGGCAGTGAGTGAGCAGCCGGGCGGGAGGGTGGCGAGCAGCACGGGGCCTGAAGGCACAGGGCCCAAGGCAACTGCCTTGCTCGCCTGCACAAGGGAAAAACTAAAGGAAGCAATGCAATTTTATTATCTTATGGTCTGGAAAGACCAGGGAGCCCAGATATTCCATTTAGCCAAATTTTAAAAATAGTTTTTAATCTACATTTTAGACTGAATTGTGTTTCCCCTAAATGACAAAAAATCAAACCATAACACCCAACCAACTTACTGTTAATTAACCAACACCTTTCAAAAAAAAAGAGAGAGGAGGGGAGCCCCAGAGTCTATCCTGGAAAGCTGATATACGCTAGTGTTGCCAGTCAGAAGACTCAACTATGATTTTTTAAGATGTATTTCTAGCATTGGCTGAGTGACAGATGCTAGTGCAAATCCCAGAGTGAGATACATGCTCCGACTTACTTACATTTTAGAAAGGCAAATTACCCAAGGCAAAAAATTGATATTACCACTGCCTGTATTTTAAACTTATTCTGGATCAAGGCCTCCACACTTCCCTGTCAATGAACTCTAGCTCAACACTATTTTTAGGTATTAAGCCATTATATGCAGATCCTGGGATAGACTGTGGACATCTGAAAGGACAAAAAAGTTATGGAACAGGCTAGTAACAATTTTTTTCTTCTTTGAGTGCCTGCTCATATGCATTCCAGTCTTGGTGCCTTACAAGGCTGGAAAGCAGGAAGAGGCATTAGAGTCTATTTGAACAAAGACCAAAGGACAATGCTGCCAAATCTGGCATCAGTGCTAGCATGGTGAATGATGTCATGATAGGATGAAAACATGTGTATTGTGACCAAGTTGCCACTTTGCAAATGTCTAAGGCATAAACTTTGGCCAGGAAGGGCCCAGAAGCTGCTTGGACCTCATGGAATGTGCTGTCACGCTGCATGGTGGGGATAGCCTTAGCCAAATTGTTGTATGAGTAAATACAGGAGGCTACCCAAGATGCTAGTCTCTGAGAAGAAACAGGAAGCTCACATTCAGAGTGTGCAGCCTTTCATCATCTTTATTCAAAGGAGGCGTCAGAAAAAAAAATGAAGGCAGGTGAATTGCTGGTTGATTTGGAAGTTAGATACCACTTTTGAGACAGAACTTGAGTGAAGATGCAGGCAAACTTTGGCTTTAGACTAGAGAAAACAGGCTAAGAAGGGCTGAACTTCAGGTGTTGCAGTTCCCCTACTCGCCTGCAGAAGTGTTGGCCACCAAAAATGGTCCATTGAAAGATGCTGTAATGAGCAGATAGCTAAAGATTCCCAAGCAGGCCCCATAGACCTTGACAATACCAGATTTAAGCGCCATGAGAAAATAGCAGTCTGGTACCTGAGAGTGGCAAACTAGTGCTGCAGAGGCCATGCATAGTCCAGTCTGATTTTTAACAGCACTCTGTGCACCGTAGCTTGCTTGTCTGAGGGGAGGGAGCCCATACTAGGGATGTAAAAGATTAGCTGGTTAACCTTAACAGGTGATGCTTACTGGCTCGAGTGGGGACTCGAGCAATCCCTGTCTGAGGTAGGAGGGGCTGCAGGCAAGCCCCCCCACCCTTAGTCAGTTAACCGGTTAAATGGGATTTTACATCCTTAGCTCATATTGTCACCTAATATAGAACAAAACTTCCTGATGTATCTCATTGTGAACAGGCCTATCTGAAGAGTCCCCGAGAGCTGAGGAATGAACCTGGCTACATCTGGATTAAGTCACGGTGACTCGCAAATGGCCTGTGTAGGTGGTCTGCAAGTTCACTCTGCCTTCCTGGAATGTAGGTGGCTTTGGGAGCAACCAAACTGGCAATGCAAAAGACCCATAAAATGAAACACCTTTTGGCAGTGCGGGCTCAAGAGGGCCCCTCCTTGTCTTTTGAGGGAGAACACTGTTCCTGTGCCATTAGAGGGTGAATAGGCTCTTTCTTCCCTTTCACCTGGCGTGAGAACTCCTGATTCACTAGCCAGCCAATTCTCAACTCCTTGATATTTGTGTGTAGAGCCAGGTCCTCTGCAGACCATTACCCCTGCACGTGAAGGAAACCCAAATGAGTCCCCCAATCCAGGGCAGATGTAGCTGTACTGCCACTAGCAAGGGTTGATGAAGAATAAAGCGAACGCGTATGTAAACGTTTGCAAGGTCTGTCCATCAATCCAGAGAGGCTAACGTGTGAGGGAGCATCCACCGCACAGGGTGTAGAGGATAATGGTTTGGCAAGGGCTCAGCCAACCTTGTAGAATCCTCATCACCAGTTCACAGAGCTGCCTTTCAGCCTGCCGGCAGCTCCCCAGGTATTTACAGAATACATGGCAGTGGTGGCTTCTGCCTGAGAAAGTTGGGAATACAAGTCCATACCTACCTGGACAGCTCACTTATGAGAGGCCATTCCAGAGGTCAGGCACGGTAGTTTATTCAAGTCAACTTTCAAAGCACTGGGACTGTTGATCAACTGAGAAAAGTCTATTCCTCTCACCAGTTCAGAGGATAGGATTTACAGGGGCAGTTCTGGACCCTACTCAAGTCAGAACTTTCCTTCAAGGTTTCCTGCAATTTGCTCCATCATTTTACACCTCAAAATTTACCCAGTCATGACAGCATGAAATGGGACAATCTGGCACACAAGATTACATATGTACAAAAGACCATACAGCCCAGAAGCCTCGTGCAATCTCACTGCCATACATTTGGTAAAAACCTGGGGGTTTTGGCAGCCCTGTAAACTAGCAATAAAATGGGTTTATTGACCTGAAATCTCCCTTTGCGTTCAGTGTTAGAAAGAAGCAGGAACAAAACCCCTACCTGGATGACAGAATGAATGTCCTAAAGGAGGTGTTCCTCACGAGAGTGATCCCTGAAGAGAGACAGGGAGAGAAAGCGAAAAACAAATTATATTCCACTTCCATGGCATGTAAAACCCATTGGTCCGAAGAAATTTGTGACCAAGTACTGAGGAAGTGGGATGGACAGTTTGCAAACAAAGGGGAAGAAGGGACTGGAATCTCAGAGTCTGGTCTGGCATCTTCAACTGAACAATCAAAATGGTTCCTTAGTTCTCCCAAGATCTCTAGATGGACTAGGATGAGCTGTAAAATGAGAAGGAGCAGGCTTGTGCTTCCTTTTTCTCAAAAGTTCCTGCTGAAGCACAAGAATAGGGTATCTGTGGGACTGCTTAGGACAAAAGTGCTTTCTCAAAGGGTCAAAAGTATTTATACCCAATTACTCTTGAGTTGCATGGAGTCCTTTAAAGCAGCTGTTAAGTTTATCCTCTGTCTGATCTGAAAAGAGGGATTACCCATCAAAAGCAGGTTTTAGTCTTCGGATCTTCTTGGAAAAATCCTGAGGACTGAAGCTGTGAGCATGTGTGTGTGATGAGGGCAGACTCCATGATTCTTGGGCCAAATCAGCCACAGCCAAACTGTCCAGAAGCGCTGTTCTTGCCACAAACTGTCCTTCAGTCAGCAGCAAAAGGAGCTGCTTTTTAGTATCCTCAGGCAGCTTTCCTTAGATTTCAGATTATCATCCCAGATGTTAAAGTCAGAGATATCACCCTAATAAGGCCTGTTGGTTGGTGATGCTAAACTGCAGGCTGTTGTATAACAAATTTTTCTCGCTTTTTGGCATCTGTTGACTTAGGGGTAGCGTTCCCTCTCACTGGCAGCTGAGATAATGAGCGACCCCAGAGTGGGGCGGGAATAAAAATGCTCAAAGCCTTGGGAGCACACAATAGGTGAGTGGGGATTTGCCCCAGAGCCTTGATGGGTTCCAAAATCACCTCATTGATTGACTGTCAATGAGTCAGTGAGAAGACTTCCTAACCTCCTCTACTTGGATGTCCAAGGATGAGACCATCATTTCTAAGAGCTCCTCAGAAGTCCTGTAGTCATGAAAAGTGGGTGAGGATACTCTCAGGCAGCTTCATCTGAGAAGGATAAGTTTAAAGAGAGCACTAGCTGAGACAGAGCTCCTCTGTCAATTGCTCACAGGATCCTTTTGAACATTTCCTTCCTGCTCTATTCCCTAACATGAAACTCACCCAAATACTTTATCTCAGAGGGCTGGTAGCCATGTAGTTTTAATGGTTAAAAACTATGAGGAGTCCTGTTGTACCTTAGAGACTAACATATTTATTAGTTCATGAGCATTTATGGGTTTTAGCATAGGCAGGAAGAAGGAACTGAGGAGGATTGGGTAAGCTCCAACTTTTATACCTGCATGCAGTGACACATGGCAGCAAGGCTCCTCAAATGTCCCAATGGATACTGGTGAGTGAAAAACGTCCAGCAACTGTGCAATCACTCAGAGAAAAACCAGGATATTTAATCAGCTTTTATTGGACTGAATCAACCATACCTTGATCTGAAAAACATACATACAAGTCCTTGAATCTCTTCTATAGCTCATTAAAGTAACTGGTTCTCTCCCATGCCCCCCTGATTATTATTTTAAGACACAGACACTGGAATCAGGACTTCTCATAAAAGCTAAGTGAGAAATTTGGGAGCATCCATTCAGCAAAGGGAGCTACAAGTCTAACAATAAGTAGCTTTGTCCAAAGATACCTACAAGTATCCACGCATGGTATTTCCTTTCCATGTACTCTCTATGAAACTCTGCCAGACTCATATAAAAGAATACACTCCTATAATCCGGCAGAAAACTGTGGATTGAAGTTGTCTTGGGTTGCATTATTAGAGATACTCCTTCACAAGAGAACCATCAATGGTGGTTGTCCAGGTGGAAGTTAAAGATCATACAATATGTTTCAGAAAGGAAGAGGACAACCCTGATGATCAGGCCTACTTCTCCTTTCCTAATAATAATCTTTAAAGGTTATAGAAATGTGATAATTAAACTATTGCTGAGAAATTATGGTTCCCAGAGCGACTGTACTATCACAGCCCAGCATATGGCCTCCAAGAAATAGGAGTTCAGATTATTTTACATAAACTGCCAAGCTTTCAGACACTACCAGATGGGTAGCATGGGCTAAATTTGAATGGATTATCTAGAGCTAAAAGGCTCAGTATGAGATTATCAATTCCCAAGCCTTCCAGTTCTACAGAAAAAACTCTGCCTCTCATTAAATCATGCAATGTCACAGCTGTGAACTATGGATTTTCCTCAGAGCTCTTTTTAAATTTGATGTGATAAATTAAACCACCCCTATCAGATATTGATGCTTATTGTGAACAAATAAGGGGAAAAAATGTTGCTACAGTATAAGGGATAGCTTCTACCTGAAAGTTTAATTTATCTATCTGCTTAAAAATCTTTTCCCTTTAATTTGTTGTTGAGTCCATTTATTCTAAACATTAACTGAGAAGGATTGGGTAAGAAAACTGACTCACATATTGAAGTTGGTAGGTAACTATGAAAAGGAGACACTTGATTGGCTGGCAAAGATTACAACTATGTAGGTATACAGTACAATTGTTCAGGTCAAGACTTGTTAGCCAATATATTTTCCTGAATCCATTGGGTTTATGAAAACACAACAGTCCCCATGCAATCCAAACAACAGCTACATCTCTTTGAAATGTTCACTTAGGCTACGTCTAGACTACATCCCTCTGTCAGCAGAGGAATGTAAATGAAGCACTTCAAAAGTGCAAATGAAGTGGGGATTTGAATATCCCGCGTTTCATTTGCATAATCACATAATGGCGCTCTTTCAAAAAAGTGCTATTTCGAAACTGAAACCGCACTCCAGACATGAATCTTTAGAAAATGGGGTGCTTTTTCAAAAGATCCTGTAAACCTGTGGTTTCAATTTTGAAATAGCGCTTTTTCAAAAGAGCGCCATTACATGATTATGCAAATGAAGCACAGGATATTTAAATCCTGGCTTCATTTGCACTTCTGAAGTGCTTCATTTACATTCCTCTGCTGACAGAGGGATGTAGTCTAGACACACCCTTTCTGTATATTTTTATCAAACAAAGGGTGTAGCTCAAGCATAAAATATCTATTTGCCCACTTGTTAAAGGGAAATAGAAAGATTTCCCTGGTGAGCATGAGGTAGTAAGACATGAAATACTGCCAAACATAACACTTAGGGGCTTTCTTAAACAAAATTTCAAGTCTTTGTTGTGAAGCAAACTTTCCAAGTGACCAAATGCAATGCCTCTTTCCACCTGGCCTCTGTAAAGACTCATAGTTTTGCCAAAAAACCAGCAGTGAAATTAATCCACTTGTGGTCAGTTTCACAGCTCCTAAATCAGGTGGGTGCCACAAAACTAACAGGCAACTTATCAGCTTCATACCAGAGATGCTGATAGCTCACAAAGGGTACATCTACACTGCATGCTTATTTTGAAATTAACTATTCCGGAATAGTTATTCTGAAATACCTTATTTCCAGGGCTCGACAAACTATGGAATCTACTCGCCTGCGGGGAGTAGATTTCAGCCCATCGCCCCGTTTACTGGCGGCGCACGCATGCGCAATGTGGCTCTTGCGCATGCATAGTGCAGGGCTGGCAAGCGACTTTTGCTGCCATTTGTCAAGCCCTGCTTATTTTGAAATAGAACATCTACACTGCAGGGAAGCCTCAAAATTAGTCTGAGGCAGCCTTCCCTAATATAGACATGCTATCTTGATCTAGAGGCCCAGGAGGCACTGGGGAGGAATAACTTAGAATGGTTCTGGTGAGGGACTATTTTGAAATACCAGCAGTGGAGGGTCTTATTTTGAAATAGCTAGTTTGGAATAGGCATCATTCCTCGTAGAATGAGGTTTATAGATTTTGGAATAAGCCATCCGTTATTTCAAAATTATATCGAAATAACAGAATGGCAGTGTAGATGCTCGCATTGTTATTTCCACATAACGCTAGTTATCTCGAAATAATGGGGCAGTGTAGATGCACCCAAAGCTAGGAGGTGCAGCAAAGGCAGGCTAGGGGCAGACCTATCCACAGAGGACAAACAAAACAGAAACGGCAGGAGGAGGGAAGCTGGAGCTACAGGCTTCCTCTTTTCAGCCCCTTCTTGCAGAGGACAGAAGTGATCTGGGAGAAGGGTAGAGTAGTGGAAATGCTCCAGTTTTCTCACAGCATCCAGGATGCTGTGGAAGGAACAGAGAGGGGGGAAAAGTCCCTTTCCCATCCAGCAATTAGGAGTGGATAGAGATTTAAGCTTAAGGTAATCTCGAAGGCTGAGCAAAGGAAGGCACCCTAGTGACATCGATTTGTTCCTGACCTGACACTAGTTTCCTCTCTGACTTAAGTTGTATCTCAACATCTGTGCTGTTGTTACCCCCTCTGTAAAGTGTGATTGATTATTACAGCTGTTTGAAAATCTGTCAACGATTTTCCAATTTAAATAAATGCCCTTTTTGCAAAAACCAAAATTTTTCACAGGATTTTTTTTTTTTAGTTTTCACTACCTGGAAGGCTTGTGCACCGGTGAAAGTGACAAAAGCTTTCTGGGAGGGCTGCCTCCCACACAGCTTTGGGAAACAGAAGCACAGTGCCCAGGTGCTCAGCCTGCCCTGCGACTCCAGGAACCCCTGGACAGAGAGCCCCAGTACTCTGCTTCCTCAGCGCTGGGAGCCACACAGCCAAAGTGCTCTACCTCCCTGCTCCCCTCTGATTAGAGCTGTGTGTGCAGACTGCCTCCAGGACCATAAACCTTCCTCTTCCAGGGTCTGCAGCTTTAGGCTACCCTGCTGTGAAACGAGGAGAGGGAAAGCCATAGGATCTGTAACTCTATCCTGGTTCTGTGGCAGGAAGCCTGAGAGCTGCGGCTCTCAGAATTTCCATGCTCTCTGCCACAGAGCTGAGAAGTCCTGGGATGGGTTTCCAAGATCTGGGGCAGCCTGCATAGTGGGGCTGTCCCAGAGTCTCAAATTTTGGGAACTAGGGCAGCTGCCCAGAGAAATTGACAAGAATGTGAATGTCACTTAACAGCTGTGGGTCCTGAGGAGGGGATTTGGTTTTGGAAACAATACCTATGTCAGTGTTTCCTCGACTCATTTTGGCGGGATTTCAAGTTTCCATGACATTTTAAAAACTGGTTTCATTCCATTTGGAAAAACAACAAATCCCAAACCAAATTTTGGAACAGCAAAATTTCTCATGAACCAGGAATTCCAGGTTTTCCTCTGCTTTAGCTGATAATACTTTCTTATTGCTCCCTCCCCCCAAGAATGTTGTGCATGTGAGAAACACTTTAAAAATGAAAATGTAGATATTATGCTGGATCAAGTTTCCATAGAAACATATCAGAAAGTTGAAAATTTGGAGTAAAAGGCTTTAAAACAATCAAAATGGTTATTAACAGCATCTTACTCAGTTTTTAGCTAGATAAAAAGGCACAATATAGCTATGCAAACAATTACTATCTTTCAAATAATTATTTTTGTTTTGTTAATTAGTGTATTTTCCTTATTTTCTTCATAAATATATTTTAATTTAAAACTTTTATAAAAAATTAAGATTCAGTCCTTCACACCCCCCACCCTTTCCAACCAGGCAAATTACCAAGATTTTAGTTTTTGTTTTGAATTTTTTTTTTAACTTCTTTCATGTGCTGGCCAATTCTTATTTGCTGTTCATTGTTGATTCCTGTCAATTTACAGCATTCTCATACAGAAACTAGTAAATACATGTGATGAAGTCTCCACAACACACAGGACAGGAAGGGGTTAAGATGTCCAGGTGGGTCAATTATCTCTACAAAATGCACATGGAGGAGCAACCTGGGAGCAGAGAATTGATTGCAAACAGATTCAGCTGCGCAGGAATAGGTGGACCCTATGAAGCCAGGAAGCTGGCAACAGACAAGGGCTATTGCTACGAAGGAGGAGGAGTGTTTGGAGGCTGCAACTATGTGTAGGCAGTCACTCAGTGGGAAGAGTGTTTGGAGCACCTGGTGGCATATGAACACCCCGTCACAGGAGTGATAATATTCTGGGGTGAGGATGCCACCCAATCAACTGCAGGGTTGTTGGCCATCTCTCTAATCCGTAAATATCCCCTTGTCTCTGGGTAACACAGAGTCTGTAAGCAGCCCTTGTCACAGGGCAGTATGGCCTACTGGCCAAAGTCTGTAAATAGCCCCTGTCTCGGGCAGCACAGAGAGTCTGTAGGCAGTCCTTGTCACAGGGCAGTGCGGCCTAAGGGCCAGAGTCAGTAGGATTGGGGATTAGCACGCTGGTGGGGAGACCCGGGCCCACACTGCTCCACTGGGTTCCAACCCAGTGCCCTGCGAGCGGCTGATCAGTCTACTTGGCAGGGAATCCGGCCGAAGCATGCCAAGTGTACTTGGGCAGGAGAGATAGCTCTGCACCCTCCTTGGGTCACTTCCTACTGGTGCTGCTGGGGCATCATCCCACGTAGCAGCTGGGTCTCCTGGCTCTCTGGCAATGGCTTCTCCTTGGGGCTCTGCTGGGGCAGTGTAGCAGCAGTCTCCTGGAACTTCTGTTTCCACTGCCTGGATCACTGGCCATTGCAGCTCTGGCTGGAGGTTCTTCCCCTTCACTGGCCAGCCCAGACTGAGCTGCTCTCTTGCCTTTTATGCTGCCCCAGCACTTGGCGCATGCCCAGTCTGGTTTTCACCCCTCCTGCTTTAGTGAAGAGTATGCACTCTCCATCACAGAGCTATACAACCCAAAGCAAAGAAGAGACAAGACAGTTACCTTTTTTGTAACTGGTGTTCTTGAAGAGGTGTTGCTCATATACATTTCACATTAGAAGTGCATGTTTGCCATGTGCTCTGGTGTCAGCAGTTTTCCCCTTAGCAGCATCCATAGGGGAATGGCTCTGTTGCTGCCATGGTGTGGTATAAGAGACACTGCACTTTCCCCTCCAACCCTCAGTTCCTTCTTGCTGGAACCTCCAACACTGGGAAAGGAGGGCAGAATGGGCAAGAGTAACATGAAGAACACCAGTTACAAAAAGATAACTTTTTTTTCCGAGTGCTCATCTACTTCCACATTAGGTGAGTCCAAGCAGTATCCATGGAGGTGGATAGGAGTTCATGGCCACTTTGGCTGCAGCACAGCTCTATCAAACCCAGCATCATCTTCACTGGGAAGTGGCCTCCATGACCTTCTGAAGGTGCGGGACTTCCCAAATAGATCTCTTTGCTACCCAGCAGAACAGGAAATGCCACCATTTCTGCTCCCTAAGGGGCCTTAGGAGGGGCTCCTTCTCAGATGCCTTCCTCTTGTCATGGGCAGAGGGCCTGCTGTAGGCATTCCTGTCAATCCCTCTCATCAGCAGGGTCCTCCTTCAGATTAAAACAGGACATCCTGACTGCCTCACCAGCATTGGTTTGGGACATGACCCTCCCCCAGATCCCTACTTGTCCATCCAAACCTATTGTCACAGGGGCAGAGGCAGTTCCTCCATCCCAACTTCACATCCCTGTATCTCATGGCATGGATGTTCCAGGGCTGAGTGAGGCTGACTGCACCTGTTCAGAGGAACTCCAGCAGGTCCTGCTAGGAAGCAGGAAACCTTCCAGGAGCCTTTCTTCAGTATGGACTTGCTGCAGTGGGGAGAAGTGCCTCTCCCTGTTGCCCCCAGCACAAACCCGCCATTGTGGTGAGAGGTCACACATCAACCCCGTATTGGTGCACATAAAATTCATTCTGCACGTGTGGGAAAAATTAGAGGAAATATTGCTTGTGATTGATTTGAGGCAATAATGATTTAAGAGCCCACTGGATGATTCTAAGTTCCAGTACATTGATTGTGTGTCTTCCTTTTTGCTGAGGACAAATCACCTCTTATTGTCACAATGTTGTTCACACAAGTCATCCGGCCTAGAATGGAAGTGTCCGAAGTAACTAATCTTGACATTATCAGAGAACGGAAGAGTATCCCCTTCATGACACTCAGATCTTGTTCCCACATTAACAATAATATAATCTGGAGGATCATCAACTTTTGATGCATGCATGGTTTGTAATTGCTTACCAATTAATGTTGCAAGCTTCTTATTCAAAAACATGCATATGGGATCACAAACAGGATTGATATTATGAGTCCCATTAGTTTCCCATCAGCTCCAGGGAATGCAGAGGCAGGGATATATCTCACTTTATGTATCTGTGCCTTCTTTTCTTCTGAGAAAAAAAGCTCTGTCCATCAGCCCCTATGAGAGAAATCTTCTAAGCATGTCCCTAAGGGTACGTCTAGACTGCGAGGATCTATTAGAAAAAGATATGCATAATGCACTCCACATTTTGCGTATCTTTTTTCAAAAGAGGCTTTTCTGAAATTTGGCCCATCTAAACTGGGCCAAATTTTGGAAAAAAACCCTCTTTCAAAAGCCCCCTTCTTCCTTGTGGAATGAGGAATACAGGGGCTTCCGAAAGAGCGCATTTGCTGTTCCGAAAAAAAAAAGGTGGAAGAGCAAACGCGTTCCCTGGATGCGGTGGAGTTTTTTTGAGATACCAGAGGTATACTGAAATAACCCCCACAGTCTAGCCATACCCTAAGTGACTTCTTTCAATTTACTCAATTCCAGATTGGAATAAAGGGAGCAAATCTTCTTATATCTATAGACAAACCAATAATCCAGGTACAGATAGAGAAACATTTCTTGCTTCCTGGTATACACAGCCAGTATGGAAAGGCACTTTGTGAAGACACTTGGGGCAACAGAAAGGCCAAAAGGAAGACTTTGCACTAACAATGGCCCCTTCCTACTATAAAACATAGGTGTTTCTCATGGGATGGTCATACTAAAATGTGAAAATAAACCTTTTTACAGAGAATCATAAAAGTGTAGGGATGAAAGAGACCTCCAGAGATCATCTAGTCTAGTCTACTATGCTGAAGCAGAACTAAGTAAACTAGACAATCTCTGACAAATAGCCGAACCTATTCTTACTTCTGAGAGTATCAAATCAATTGTGTATAGAAAAAAAGGGAGGGGGATTATGAATGCTGCAGGCAACAGGCAGAATTGATATCACCTGACAAATACATTAAGCTCCCCAAGAGCTAGAGTTGACTGAAGGCTCCCACCCACTTTTGGATGTAGGAAGCATCTTGAATATAAACCCTCTTACGATACCTCCAGTAAAGCTCCAGCTTTACCTAAATACCTTTATCATAGCTTTACCATAGAGGGTACCTAAATAAAATACAGTGAAGCTCTTTGTCAGCTGGAAGATCCTCATGAGATAGGTCTCATGAGATAGGTGCCTGAAAAGGACTATAGTGCAGTAGGAGGGTTGGAAAGAGAAAGGGTTTAGAACTGGACAGCAGAGCCACTGAGAATAATCTCTAGAATCCATTGGTCTGATACTATAGACTCCCATTGTTGGTGGAATTGTGACAGACAGTCCCCAAACAGGGTAGGAAAGATTTTTTCTCGCCCTCATGTCAAACTTGACACTGAGGATGAATCCCAGAGGAAGACATAGCCTAAGCTTTACACCATAAGCTATGTCTAGACTACACTGATCTATCGGAAAAAGGTATGCAAATTGCGCTTCACAATTTGCATACCTTTTTCCAATAGTTTTTTTTGGAAGAGGCTTTTCTGAAATTTGACCTGTCTACACTGGGCCAAATTTCAGAAAAGCCTCCTCTTTTGGAAGAGCCCTTCTTCCTCATAGAAGGAGGAAGACAAAGTTTCTGAAAGCGCGTCTGCTCTTCCGCAAAAAAAAGCAGAAGAGCAGACGCGTTTCCTGGACCTCGTAGCGTAGACACAGCCAAATGCAGTTCCATCCTCTGTTGCTGTTGTTGAGGACAATCCTGATGTTGATAATTCTTTCTTTCATAAAAACTGGACAAAGATGAACATAGAAGGTACCTAAATAAAATACAGTAAAGCTCTTTATCAGCTGGAAGATCCTTAAGGATCTGGCCATAGAGTTAATAGTCAGAGTTAGCACAGGTACATCACCTTGAGCTGGGAATCACTGCCCTAGCTCAAAGTGTAGATATAGCCTTAGCCTTCTTGGAGCTAGCTCAGTTTGTGATCAGGTGGCTAGCCTAAACTGCCACCTAGCCTGAATCAGGGCCCACGATACTCTTAGCTACACTGTCATTTTCAGAGCACTACCACTAGCAGAGCTAGCGTGTGTCTTGTCTACCCATTCTGGGAAGCATGCTCACTGCTGCAGTGTAGATATACCCTTACTACCACATACTCTCCTTCTCCAGCCACAGGCACATATCTTAACATTACTGGAACTAAAATGCACTGCAGACCATGCATGGCAACCTTAACTCTGTCCCCCTCAAGTCACCTTCTGCACACACCTCTTTATCAAACTATACCCTACCAATGCCATTAGTTGTGGATATTTAGTACAATACTTGTTTGTGTTGAGAGAGGATGGTATCTTAGTAAATGGAGTAATGGAAGGCCAACAGCCCTGTGGAGCAGAATTAACGAGTGTAGAGCAACTGTAACAGCTTCACAAATCAATTTCTGTATATTAATTTTGTAGCATTTTTAATGCTTCGGCAGGGGGTAGAAAATTATGTTTTGCATGGAGGAGCAAAAATACAGCTGCTAACAGAAGATTTGATCTGATATCCATTGGTACATCAAACCATCCCTGCTGTGAAATAAAATCTGATAAAAGTATAGCTGCTGCTGGAGAAGCTTTTATACAAAGATTTAATTCACAGTAATCGCTTCCACAAACAATGAATAATAGCTAAAAGTTACCAGAAATCTCCACTCCCCTTTTTTTATAAAATTATGTCTCACCAGATATACTCACGAATGCCTATCTTTCCTAGTTAGTGTAGACTGATGTCTTAAAAACTGTCAGCAAAAGGTCTGACTTCGGTCACAGCCCTATTTAAAGACTTTGTAGTAAAAAAAATGTATGACTAGAAACCAAACAAAAATATTTAAAGGGCATTAACACTAATCTTTCATACTGACTAGCCACAGAGTTCATCAAATAGTCTTATGGCAAGTTCTTAAATTATAATGATTTCAATTATATAATTACAAGGAGTTGCAAAGCATAGATCTTGTAGTTACAGCAGAATGGGATAACCAAACACAGAAATTAGTAATGAAAGACTTGTTGGCCCAAGTTTTCCCAGAGTTACTCATTTTGTACCCTTTTATGGAGCACCAATACCTATATGCATATATGTCAAAATTAATTGGCTTGAAAATAAATATTATTAAGTGCTTGAAAAGTGCATATAGAAAATTGTGTACATAAGTGGGAAACTGGACTAAGGCCTTTTTGGAAAATAAAATAAAAAAAATTCATATTATTAAAAGGCTTTTAATTGAAGTAATATTATTCCAAAAATTGTAAGAAATATTTTATATTTTCAGATATATTACAATCAAATTCCATACAAAAATACAAAACCAGTATTAGGAGTTAAAGCACAGCAATGTACAGAAAATATACATATGTAAAGAAAACACAGTGAACAGTAATTCCTGCAAGATACTAGATATTGCAGACCAGAAGTTTCTCACTCTCATACCTAGTATAATACACCAAGTTCAATTTAATCAAAATTTGACTTTTGTAAATTAAAACAATCATTTTCCTGCAATATATTTGTTAAAAGACTAATGTCTCCATATTATGTACCACCTGCATAAACAAAAACAATAATAAACGTTGGTAAAACACTTTGAAGAGTTTTAATTTTTAACCTTTTTAAGGCCAATTCATTTTTCACAATTTTGTGAGGAAAGTAGGTACTAGTGGTGTGCCTAGCAAGGAGGCATCAGCTGTTTAGAAAAGAATAGCACAGCACAGAATGTATTTCAGATAAATAAAAAATTTAAAAACAAAGAAAGCTTATTGAATATTGTGCAATTTCCCACCTTCTCTTTCAACGAATACACTGATTTAATAACAGAGGACATGACAAATTCTAACCTATACAGTAATAAACAAGCTATTGATGTTCTTTTGCTATTTATACAAATAAATATCTTGTTTGCACAAATCATACAGACTATAAATCATAATAAAATACAATTCATTAGTGACTTGTGCTTAGACTGGAGACAAAAGAGTTGGTCTTTGTTAAGCCCAAATTAAAGAGAATTGAATTAAGGTTAATACAGAGAAAAGCATGATCTGGATGTGTTGTCCTCTGTAGCTCTTGGATCACTAGATGAATAGTAAACAATTCAAACATCTTCTTATTACTTCTGTAAAAGATTTTTATATAAAATTAGTCAGCAACAAATTCATTAGATTACTTTCTAGTGTGTGAAGAGAATTTAAAATCACTATTCTAGAAAGTTGACATTTTTAATGGAACCAAATATATTTTATATTCCACAAATCTATTTTTTGACATTGTCAGTGATAATGGCTAAATTATCTCCAATGAAAAATATTGTTTTTTTCTTTCAACTTAGAAACTTATTTTCCCCACAGAGTTATGGGATTTTATCTTCAAGATCAAAACTAATCCTATACATCCCTAATTTTCTATAAAAATATTCAATACCTAATATGAATAAAATACTTTAATTTAGGCCTCTATTCTTTTATAAGAAAAATAATCAGATCAAGTAATGCACTGAAGGAATTCAGTACCAGATGTGATACCATTAGGCAGATGAGAGTGTATGTTGCAAGAAATTTGTAAAGAAACAATCAAGGAGAAAGTTGCTCAGAAAGGGTCTAAATTCCCTTTTCAAAAATTACTTATTGGGCATTTAGAAGCTTAAGGTCTCACAGTAAGTGGATAAGACTTAAGACTCCTAAATGCCTAAGTCACTTTTGAATATAGGATCTAGGTTCCTATATCAAATAGGCTCTCTTTTGTAAATTTTACCTCAGAAAGACCATGCTACAGAGTAACTCAGCAAAAGTGAGGGTCAGTTGAGAAAATGAGGCCAAAGAACTATGAGGTGGCATACAAGTTAACTGAAATATAAAATAAATAAATACTAGCCCAAATATGAATTTATATTATGTAACCTGAGCTGCACAAGATTTAGGAGCAAATTTTAAAGATTCATTTTATAAGGTAAAAGCTGTTCTTTTAATGGAACTAAAGGCAAAATAAGTTTGCCATTGCTAGATCTAATATTTGCAATATTGCTAGAAGTGCAGATACCTAATGGAGAAAGGAGGAAACCAAAAAAAGCAATTTTTATTAAACAAGGACTACAAAATAAAAAAAAATATTTACTTGATTCTGGAGAGTTTTTGCAGTATAATACTGATTTTTTCCAGTATCAGTAGATCTAGCTTAGGATTTCGAAGCAACACAGAACAAGTACGGAAAAAAGACTCATTACTGCAGGCTTCTAGGAAAGGCTTCAAAAAACCTGTAAAATAATAATGTAATGTTTTCATCAATTAAATTTCATAAACAATCCAATGTTATAGTTAATGAAAAATGAAGTGCACTTTATACTTGCAATGCAACAAGACTTAAACTACACAACTTTCTGGCCTAAACTTTACACAAAACTCTAGCAAAATCAGAAACTACATAAACCTGAATACATCATCAACACTTGGATGTAAAATAAGGGTTAAATCCCTTGGAGGGGTTCTTTTAACTAAAGTGATAGGTATGTCAAAGATGCAAAATTATCTAAAACTCATGTATCAGCTGTTCATGTGATCAACCAGGCAGAAGCACTAAGGAGTGGCAAATATGGTTCACCAAAGAAGATTGTTTTAAGAAACTGAAAATTACCTTTCAGCAGCTGATGCTGAAATAGTTACAGGAGCTAATGTGAAACTAGGTAGCCTTTCATTATCAAAATGTTTGTTTAATAGTCCTAGGCTTGAAGATAGGTGCAATAGTAACTGAGCAAAAAAAAAAAAAATCCATATAAATATTAATATAATTCCCTTAATGCTAATGCACACCTAAAGCTTTTGGTCAAGTTGTTAAATTTTATTAACTTTTGTTCTCTTCTCCATAATTTTACTGCTTATATACACCATGGAATCTGTCGGCATTTTACCACAACATTCTTGTACTTAACAAATTAGTTTACATGTCAGATTTTGTGTTTTAGAGTTCAAATGAGAAATAAATTTTAGGACTGATATGGAAAAAAGAATGCAAATACAAACACATGCACCATATAAAATTTCCCCACTTACTGAAATAAGCATCAATGTGCATTTGTTCCAACCACTGGCAGAGGATTTTAAAAAATAAATAAATAAAAAACTCAAACCTCAGATTAGTTTTTATTTAAATCAGTTTTTATTTCAATTAAAAATAGTTTTCTTTTTAAAACTAAACCTATTTCAAATTAAATTTGAAATTATGACAATTTATTATAAAGTTTAAGCCTACTCTAGTCCATTAAAACAATTTAAATAAAAAAAGTACAGCGGTTTTACTAAGTCCTCCTTAAAATATGAATTAAAGGGTGCCTCTTCTGAAATTATATAACTGAGGGAAATAGCTAACTTTTTAGGTCAAGTCAAATAAATATAAATATATCACAATATTTGTGTGCTAAATTCGATAGCTCTTTTATTTTCAGTCTTTAACAAATGTTAGTATTTACATTTTCACAAATGTAAGTGCTACAGTTTTGTTCTGCATTTTTAGGGCTTTGTCCATCTGGTAGGTTTAGATGCTCTACACTGGTATGATTTCTAAAGTGTACTAACAGATTGTGCATTAACTGGTCAATATAAATCTTGCTGAGGCACACTAAAGGTTCTCTAGTAAGCTTCAATATAGTACTATTTGTAACAGCACATGTTAAAGTGTACCAACTAGGATTACACAGATCAATTAGTGTCATATTGGTGCGTTTTAGAAATCACATCATTCCTTGTCCCTCCTCCCCATAGAACACATTACTCCATCATGCAGACAAATCTTTGGGCACCTAAATACTTTAAAATGTATATCAATTCACTAACTCCAGATAATACTTCATTTACTAAATCCATTTTAAATGAAAAATGTGCTCTGATAAACTTGACTTCTCATGTTTCTTGCATATAAGGCAATTTGATGAAACTAATATACAAATGTAAAATATGTCCATAACTAGTAAGTTAGCAAAATGAAGTACCAAACTGAGTGTAAAGGCTGTATTTGGTTGCAAGTCAACATGTTCCAATGTCTATAGGCATCCATGAGAATGAGCTTTACTTTAGGAAAACAACCAAAAAATACAAATACAAAACCAGACTAAAATCAATTATTTAAATCAAGATTTCCTGATTGCTGATGTCAACCATTTTTAAAATAAGTCATTTAAATCAATCTAACCTGTTAGGCAACAGTAACAATTAGAAAATATCAAGAAAATTTCACATTCTAGAGCTGCTTCAACAAATCCTGCTTATATAATGAAACAAACATTGAAAACTTAGTTTTTGATTTAAGAAATAAAGGACAACGGCTATTCACTGATTCAAAGCAATCTGATATTTCAACATAATTCACAAAAAGGACACAATAAAATGTTTGACTTTCTTACATATACACTCTATTTTCTGACAGCATGGTGGTAAAGGGACATGGATTTGGGAAGATGTTTCACAGCTTATTTTTTTTCCTTGTCAAACATATTTGTAAGTCCTACTCAACAAGGCAACTTAGCAGGATATGCAAACCACAGCATAAGGTAATGAAGTACAGAAAGCGTTTTTTTAATAGCTCCTTTCTATATGTTGTGTAAAGTACTTTATAAGTGAGATGTCAAAGTGCGGCTATCAATTCAGTGAAGATGGATGCACCTTTGTTTTAAAAAACAAGGACATACATATTTTATTAGTCATAATAGATAGCCTGAGAGTGAATACAAGATTGTAATTTATTTCAGGAGCTCTACTGAACCCAGTGTAAATTCTCAGAGGAGTAGCCATGTTAGTCTATAACTGAAGTGTAAATTGTAACCCAGAAAGCACAACTCAAGTAACATAACACCATTTAGAACAAGTGCTGAAAAATCTACTTGGAAAGAACAAGTGGAACATTTCTCTTTTTCAGCATGAGGGGTTAACATCAATTTCTGCAGAATTTAAGCTTTCACATATGTTGCTAGCCCATATGATCATGAAGATACTCTTCCAAATGTAAACAGTATGCAAAGCAATGTGATGATGCCAGCCCCTTCCTCACAGAATATAATTAGCTGGAAGTAGAACAATCAAAAATAGTTTAAGTATTCTAAGAGGATTTTTTTAATAAACTAAGTTTACAAAATACAGTATTTAGCAGTATCCTGTTAGTAATCCCATGGTAATATAATATATTTAAATTTGCGTTTATCTCAAAAACAGATTGTAGAAATGAACGAGTGCTTCTAAAACATATTTGAAAAATGTCTATTTTGGTGGTCTGACGTTGTAGTAATTATATGTAATTTTTCTTGTAAATTTTGGTGACTACAAAGTCTATAACTGTCATGGCAGGAATTCTGTACAAGTTACAGTATTCTGTACAAACCTGCACAGGCATTCTTAGACATTTGTACCAACTTGCATTAGTACTTCAGTTTCAGACGTACACTGCAATGGACAATAAGCAATTAACTATTGTTGACAGTTTATATCAGACTTCCCTGAAAGTGATCAGTCACCAACTTAATAGACTGTGTTAGCTACTACTAGTCAGCAATTGAAATAACACCAATGGAAATTCTTAGTGTCACAATGTAAGCAACACCTCCATTTTAAACTGAGGTGTATGCCATTTTCAAAAACAAAGAGACAGAAAGCATATCTGTCAGTGTGCCGTGCTGAATAATTAAACAGTAGGTTTTTTTTCTATGCTTCATGTGGATATGTGACTTCTATTAGCATTGGTGGCTAATGTACATACACACCAATGAGAGGGAGAAGAGATAGCAGTAATGCAAGTGAATGAAAGAATAATGACAACATGGCTGATTGGAGAAGTCTTCCCTTTGACTATGGGCCATAGCAAAGAATTTAAAAGGAAATGAAATTGTTCCCCCACTGTGTAGAGTCAACTGCACTACATTTATTTATAAAAGAGTGGAACAACTTGCTAAGTTCCTGTATCTTATTGTGAATGACAACAGTTGTTTGGAAGCAAGATGTATCTGATGTGGTATTGTTTAATCATTATTTTCTGTTGTAGTGTCCAAATTCTCCTAGGTGGTTTCCAAACCTGAGATAATTCATGCCTGATAAAATAAATCAATATAACCTAAACAAATATGTAGCTACCAACATGTATGCTGCTTGCTGACCTGATCGTTTTTTTTCTTACCCTTTCTTCAACCCATCATCTGTCTTTGGCTTTTTTGATTGTTTGCTTTAAGTTACATATTAAATTCTTTGTCCTGTATCATCTGTCCATCGTTCAATCCCCAACTGCAATTCCAGTGTTCTTATGACCACCACAAAATTTGACACTCATTTCATCACAAGTATAACAAAGGAAGATTTGCTTTTGATGTTTAAAGAAAAACTGAACCCATTTATTTAAGCTCAGACATTTGAAAATCCATAAAGGGGATGTTTTGACCAAAGTATTTGAATGACTGTACTTAGAATTTCCTTTTTCGAAGCTGCCATTTTTAGCAACCATTACAGACAGTTTTAAAAAATTTCACCTAGAAATTACAGTTTAAGTTATTTTAAAAAATTAAAGCACAATAATTTAAATAATGCACAATATTTAAAAACTTGTTTCTCTATTTGCATTTTTAAAAGTTTTCTATAGTAAGGTCAGTTGGAGACTTGTTTACATCCTCTTGCACAGGGTTCCCGCACTCAGTTTTCAATATGATTTTAATTTTCAGCAAGATGGTCAAAGCCAATGAAAGGGTTTAAACTACTTGTGTAAACCCCTCTGGTAGATACAACTTGTGACAATTAGTACAACTAATACCACAAAAACAAATAAGGGTTAAATTTTCCTCTTTTCTATTCTCATCCTATTACTTGTAACTATGTCACATTATGCTAATTATACTCTTTGTATTTATATCCATGCAATATTTGTGGACGTATGCCCTAAATACACATCTAAGCAAGGTATATTAGACAGATAAAGGAGGTTAGACAGTATGTTTTATTTGACCAACTTCTATCAGTGAGACAAACAAGCTTTTGAACTACACTTGTCTAATGTCCTGGGACTGACAGCTACAATACTGCATATTATACATATCGCATGCAAGGTATATTTACATATGGCCCTACTTACTGCATGGTGCATTTTGGTCAGTTTCATGATCAAAGGATTTTAAAAATAGTAAATTTCATTATTTTAGCCTAAAATTTCATGGTGTAATTATAAGGATCCTGAGTGAGCCAAAAGAGAGTTGTGTGGGGTCGCAAGTTTATTATAGGGGGAGTTGCGGCACTGCTACATTTATTTCTGTGATGCCTCCAGAGCTGGGCAACTGGAGGACAGCAGCTACAACTACTGAAGGCACAACTGCCACTAGAAGCAGCACAGGAGTAAGGATAGCATGGTAAGGTCATGCCACCCTTACTTCTGTGCCTAGTACAACAGCCATCACTCTCTGGACACCCAGATCTCAAGGCAGTGCAGAAATAAGAGCGACCCCACCTTAAAATAACTTTGCAGTCCCCCCTGTAGTTCTCTTCTAGTACACGACCCCAATTGAGAAATGCTGGTCTCCTCTGTGAAGTCTATATAGTATAGGGTAAAAGCACACATACAGACCAGATTTCAAGCTGGGAGACCAGATTTCACAGTCTGTGATGCATTTTTTCATGGCCTTGAATTTGTTAGGGTCCGATATCTATATATCTCTATCTATCTATCTATATCTTTTATGTTTTCCATATAAATCTATTTTTATAATCCTCATCAATGTTTGTTGCTCTTTTCTTCTCTCTCTCCAAATGTATCATCTTTTAGGTCATAAGCTACCCAGAATGGAACACTATATTTCAAGTTCAATCAAAGCAGAACCAAGGGACCTGGGACAAAATGTCCTTATATATTCAGTCCAAATCTCAACTGGCCTTTTATTCTGACACATCACATTGCAAATGTAATTATGAAAGTATTCAAGACTACATAAATCATCCAGAATGGCCTTCAGTAAGAATCACAGCAAATTTATTAGCCACTTTTAGAATAGGATTTGTTCAATTGCAGAATAGCACACATGCTTTTACTGTGGTTATCAGGTAAAAATTCTGCTAGTTATTATTTTTAAGTTCTGCTTAATATGATAAAAACAAACTTAAGACTTGGTGACTGTTTCTAGTAGTATTTAGAAACTTATATTCTTTCAGTAATACAGACTGAATATTTCCATTTGAACTTTGATGTTCCCATCCTGCATATAGTTCCACATGAGACATTTCACTGACTTTAATGGGGCTACTCACACAGGTGAAGTGAGGCACACGTGCAACTATTTGCATAATTGGGACCTTAAGTAGAAAAAATGTCCAAACACGATCCAAGTATATATGCTCAAAAGTTAACTTTACATTTACTAATTTACAGAGACCAAGAATGTTTGTGCTTAAATTCTTCCAGCCTAATAGTCTTGGAAAATATCAAAACCTTTGGATTAAAAAAAGTAATATATAAGCAAAAAGGTGTTAGTGCAAAATGGAGAAAATATAAGTTAACCATCTGTAAATGGACTTCCAGATGACAAAACAGTTACTTTACCTTCTCAAAACTGTTGCTCTTCAAGATGCGCTGCCTATGTCTATTACTTTGTAGGTGTGTATGCATCTCATGCACATGCAGTGGGGAGTTTTCCCTAGCTCCTTATGCTCTGCACCAAGTGTATGAAGGGTAGAGTAATCATGCCCCTTTCAGTTCCTTTGCATCAGAAAACTGATGTGCTGGGGAAGATAAGCTGAGTAATGGACATATGCAACATCTTGAAGAACAACAGTTATAAGAAAGTGGCTAACCCTTTCTCTTCAAGTACAGGTTGAACCTTTGTAGTCTTTGTATCATAAAGTTTGTTTACAGCCACCAGTCCAGGCTCTCAGTGTTCTGTGCTGTTATTTAGCTATAATTTATCCTAATTGACTTCTAAGAGCCCAGTAAGCAGTGGAAGTGTTGGTAACGCTACTAGACAATATTGATCTCCCACAGTGCGGAAAATTCTCTGGTTCGGCACCAGAGGAACTCGAGGGTGCTGGACTAGAGAGGTTCAACCTGTACTTGAACATCTCTGTTACACCACAGGTGACTCCCGAAGTGCTATCAGAGGAGGTGGAGTTTGAAGAAAACGGACTGCAAGATTGCTTTTCCCAACTTCACATTCTCTCTTGATGCAGTAGTAAGAACATAGCGACTGGAAAACGTGTGGACAGAAGACCATGTTGCTGCTCTGCATGTGTCTACAAGAGGGACCTGCCCCATAAACACTGCTGAGGCAGCAAGCACTCTGGTAATGTGAATGGTCAACTTCTCAGTTGGCAATTTGCTCCTAATAGCCAAAACAAAGTGATGAAACTGGTAATCCATTCTGAGAGTCTGAGTCATAACAGGATGACCTCTGATACATTCCATGTAGAAACGAATATCTGGGTAGAAGCCTGGAAAGGTACAGAGAGACTTAGCCCGAGGGAAGGAAAAATGTATCCAAGAGTAACTTAAGGCTATGACCTCCCCTGGAGCAAAACTCGGAACATTTCCTGTTCTGCTAGGGTTCAAGTAGGTCCACATTGGAAAACACTCTGTTTGAGATACCATAGCCAGGATGTCTGAGTTGAGAGACTATTTGTGGTTTAAGGCACAACTCCATATCAAACTATCATCTCCCAATAAAACAACTACTTCCCCAAAAATCTACAATTATTAGTGTTGGGGAAAATAATTAAGTAAAGGGTATAGGCCTCACTGGAGCGTTAGGTATGGTGCAAAATATGAACCAAAGTAAGGCTGTGAACCAAAATAGGCCCTGTCAGAATAGCAAGGCTAAATATCAGCTAAGTAAGCAAGCATATTCCTAAGAGGGTGATACAGAAAGACACAGATTCCTCGTGACATAGAGAGAGAACCATAAGATAACAGATTAAGATGTTTTGTTCAAACTGATAGGAAGGAAAGTAGCTAACATCATCAGGAGCGTAATAAGCCATTTGCTTGTACCAATACATAAAAAGAAAAATCATAGGAGGGGCAGCTATGTCTTGGCCTAGCAGAAAACCTTATGCTGATTGAGCTGATACCTTGTCACACGCATACACGTTAATGAACATGTAGCTTGGTATGAGGGGATAAGCCTGGCCTAGCCTTTGCTACTGAACTGAGTCTGTGGTCTTTCTTTACAAGTAATGTCAAGACCTGCTGAACCAATAAGCTGCAAACAATGCTGGTGCAGCAAACACAGGAGCTCCAGAAATAAGCAGCAACACTAGCAACTCAGGTGTGTGTAAAGAAGGGTGGGTGCAAAAGGAAGGGGCAGATTTAAAACAAGGCAAAAACATGGCATTCATCTCACTAGAGTATTTGATGCTGTTCAGTCTTCCACCAATATTATTTTTAAGAACATCTTTTTTAAGGCAAAGCAAACAGTCCCATTTCCATCAGCACAAAGATACAATAGGGAGTTTGGTTTGAGATTTAAGTTCTTGGAAAAGCCGAAATAGTTAACTATGTAAGAATGCCAAGCTGAATACTTTCAAAAACCAGTAATTTTTAAAATTATGTACCAGAGTTTACCTGATACAGCATCTGACCCATTCTCTGCCTCAGTTTTCCCATCTTAGACCCACCAATACCTGCATATTACATAAGCTCTCATATGTTGAGTAAAACCCCCTCTTGGGATCTGCTTTATTAAATCATAGTTCAATGTCAATTTAAATTAAAATCAGCCTTTGTTCACAACTGTTCAAGCTCTGTGAGGAAGGTGGAGGAGAGGCAACACAGTGTGAATCAACGGATTCATGGTGCTCCAAAAGTGCTGGGAAGGAAGGGGAGTAGGAAGTGTGGGGCTCCAGTGTCCCAGAGGCGCATGAGGAAAGGCACAAAAAGGGGATGCATTGGCTGCAGGCGGAACCTCAGTGTGCTGCAGGTTACCCACCCTGGCAATCATGTGGGCCACTGAGATGAAGGAGGACAACTCATGTGACCCACTCACTAGTCTTGGTTGCCAATCACTGCTCTAAGTATTCTTCTTCATATAGGGAAGCAGTCACTTATCTGAGCCATTTTATCCAATGACAGTAAATAAAACAATATAATGTCATCTAGCCATTTAGAAAAGTCATTTTTACTTACTGGAAATGGAAAAACCGAGTAGCATCAGCGACTAAAATTATAAAGAGAGTCCATATAAAAGCCTGTCTATTTTCGTGTCTCTATCTCATGGCAGAAAGGCTTGCATCCAATGTCTGTTTTAGCACAGAATGATTTCAGAAAAGCTAAAAATATGCCCACCATCACAGAAGCAATGGAAAACATTAGAATGAGTGGCAATCTATAACAGAAATAAATAAGAAAACAGAGCTGACAATATATGCTGCACATATTTAAGAAAAAAATCCCCAAAGAACTGACTTATACATGAAGAATGAGATAAACTGCTAACTCATGCAGCTAGAGGACAGTTTTATAAGAAAGTACTACTGGTACTGCATACTATATTCAGAAAGGAAGTATTTCATTTGGTTTTAAGTTTCATTGCATTTGTTTACATTGTATAATTCTATATCTTTATTGTTTAAAACTCAGCAAATTTACCAGATTCCATTGTCATCTGAAGTAAACCATCAATGGCATTAGAAAGCAGACCTCTACTGGATAGTCTTAAGTGATTTAATATGATAGGCACAGATTGGTACTCCAAAAATAAGGCCTTCCCTTCATCTGTCTTCAAGTCTACACAAAGGGAATCAAATGCTTGAGCCAGATAATCAGCTGAAAGAAACATTAAAATGCAAACAATTTTTTAATCACAGTTTTAATGACTGATCTATAAAACTCAGTATAAATAGCTATTGTGTGATTATTATACAGTTATAAAAATGTAATAAAATTAGAAGATTAAATAGATCATGATATTAAGGTTTAAACTGTTAGACCATTATTTTAATATTTTCTGTATTTCTAATAGTTAATTTACTGACCCTTTTTTCAAAGGAGGGAACAGGGAATTAGGGGACAACCCAATTTTTAAAAAGTATGACTTAAAGATTAGACTTACATATTTTGCTCGAGACAAAATGAACCCTCTTCTACATTCAATAAAGATTTATAATCCAGATTACCAGAATTACTTATTTCTATACTACAAGAAAGATGAATGCAGAAATTCAATTTCATGCTCAATATCATATTATTTCCAATATCAACAAGAAATAAATCCACATAACTAGTGAAATCACAATACCAATTGCTATGAACATTATTTTCTTCATGGTATTGAATAATGTTTGCTTTATGACTTCGAAACATAGAAATATGTTGCAATAGTTTTAAATTCTGAGTTAGTCCATATCCCGTTCCGGGGTGGCTGGCGCTACTTCAAAAATTTTTGAAGTAGCCCCCGGGGCAAAAATTATTGCCCACCCCTGGATTAGATAAATGGATTGTAAGGTGGATAGAAAGCTAGCTAGATTGTCGGGCCCAATGGGTAGTGATCAACAGCTCAATGTCTGGTTGGCAGTCGGTTTCTAGTGGAGTGCCCCAAGGATCGGTTCTAGGGCTGGTTTTGTTCAATATCTTTATTAATGACCTAGCTGAGGGGAAGGATTGCACCTTCAGCAAGTCTGTGGATGACACTAAGATAGGGGGATAGGTAGGAACATTGGAGGGCAGAGATAAGGTCCAGAGTGACCTAGACAAATTGGAGGATTGGGCCAAAAGAAATCAGAGTTCTGTCGTTGGGACGGAAGAATCCCAAGCATTGTTACAGGCTGGGGACCAACTGGCTATGTAGCAATTCAGCAGAAAAGGACCTGGGGATTACAGTGGATGAGAAGCTGGATATGAGTCAACAGTGTGCCCTTGTAGCCAAGAAGGCTAATGGCATATTAGGGTGCATTAGGAGGAGCATTTCCAGCAGATCTAGAGAAGTTATTATTCCCCTTTATTCGGCACTAGTGAGGACATATCTGGAGTATCGCATCCAGTTCCCTCCCCCCCCGTTTAGAAAGGATGTGGACACATTGGAGAGGATCCAGCCGAAGGCAACCAAAATGATTAGAGGGCTGGAGCACATGATCTACAAGGAGAGGCTGAGGGATTTGGGCTTATTTAGTCTACAAAAGAGAAGAGTGGGGCGGGGATTTGATAGTAGCCTTCAGCTTCCTGAAGGGAGGTTCCAAGGAGGATGGAGAGAGGCTGTTCTTAGTAGTGATGGATGGCAGAACAAGGAGCAATGGTCTCAAGTTACAGTGGGGGAGGTCTAGGTTGGACATTAGGAAAAACTATTTCACCAGAGGGTGTTGAAGCACTGGAATGGGTTACCTAGGGAGGTGCTGGAATCTCCATCCCTCGAGGTTTTTAAGTCCCAGCTTCACAAAGTCCTGGTTGGGATGATTTAGTTGGGGTTGGTCCTGCTTTGGCAGGGGGCTGGACTCGATGACCTCCTGAGGTCTCTTCCAGCCCTGGGATTTTATGATTCTATGATACATTTTGGAGACATCTATTAATGTACTCAGAGATGAAGAAGAGTCCTACATAAATACAAAGAATGCAACTGCTCCATTCCCACTTACTTTCATAAGGATCATCACTGTACAGTATTTTAAAATATACAGTGATGAGAGACTCAGAATTAAATAATAAACTCACCTAAATACCGTAAATAACCACAGTGCCTATATTTCAGACTTAGCTATTCAGATAGTTCTCAGTATTTCAGAACACCACCACATTATTTAGTTATGAGATGAAATAATTAAATACGATGGAGCATTCTGTAGTAGGAAAAGTTTAGTTAGAGTGCCACCTTCTGGACTTCAATGACACTGCAGAAGCAAAAAGTAATCTTTCTGAACATCTTGCATTATGAACAGAATAAAGTCAGTGTTTTACTTTCAAGGGGTGATCAGAATTCTGATGTAGTGATTTTATGAATGCACTTTTTATTACTGTAGATCATACTTAGCCATGGCATATAAACTAATAGTAAAAAACAATGAAAAGCTAAAAAGTTTTATCATTTTAAGCACTGCCCTTGAAGAGTCTCATCAATGTCTAGTTTTTTTTTCTTTTAACGTGCCAGCAGGGATCAACACCCAACATAGTTCTCATTTTAAAAGTATATTTTACATTACAGACTACTGGTTAAATAAACATTCTTCCAATTATTAGAACCTGTACCTGGTGTAAAAACTTCCAGAATAAATCTAAGGCATACCAAATATCATCATCAGGAATTTTAGTCTTCATAAGACAAATATAGCACAAGCAGTGCAGGGTAAACGTCTACTTAATACCACATTAATGGGCTGTCTATCTATTCTGGAGAGACCAAATCTGTAAGTATGAAAGCATAGTTTAGTCTCCAGACTGCTGAGGCAGTCCTGGACTGGTGAGGGGGAGGGAAGGGCGCTTTCTTTCGCCTGCCTGGCTGCCTTCTGCTTAGTGGCGCAGCCTGTAGGAGAGCCCAGGGAGCTCAGCTGAACGCACTGCACCTTCTCCTACAGCTGAGTTCCCCAGTCAGTTGGCTCCTCCTTATTGGACTGGCATGCAATGCCTTACTTTCACCTCTGGTTAATAAATCCAATATGGACTGCATGGAAAAAAACAAGGAACAGATGTTTCCTTCTGATGCCCAACAGGAGAACCTTGTCCAACTGGCGAGGTATGACTTTTGGAAGGCCTCCTGCTTCCCAGAAGAACTTGCTGGACCTTCTCTGAACCTGGTACATCCCTCTGGATTTAACCATGGAGCAACCATGCTGTGAGGTGTAGAGACTTGAGGCTGGGGTATAGTAGTCAGCCACGATCTTGCAACAGACAGTCCAGACAGCTGGGAAGCAGCCAATGAGAAGCTACTGCTACACTGCCATGTTCATGAGTGTACTAAACCAGTGCTGGTATGGCCAAGCTAGGGCAATTAAGATGACTCATGCTCTGATGTTCTTGATCTTTACTAGGACCCAGCTGATGAGGGGAATTGGCATCGGAAAGGGAGTAAGAGCGATGGCATTTCCTATTCTGCCTGCTGGTGAACAGACCCAGTTTCAGATTCCCTCACCTCTTCAAGAGCTTGCAGGCCACATCTGGGTGGAGGGACCACTTGTGGTGAGACGAAATCTCTGCTGAGATGATCTGCTATTTGATACCAGGGAGATGAGAAGTCTGCAGATCAATGTTGTGGCTGATACAGAAATCCCAAAGGAATAGAGCCTCCTGGTAGAGGGCCAATGAGCATACACCATTCTACCTGCTGATGCAGCACATTGGAGCTGTGTTGTCTGTCAGGATTTTCACCACTTTACTCAATAGTTGAGGCAGCAAGACTCCACAGGCCAACCAGATTGTCCTGAGCGCTTTGACATTTATGTGACAGTATCATTTCAGGGACCACCTCTCCTGTGTCTGAAGTCCTCCCAGGTGCGCCTCCCAGCCATGATCCAAGGTGTTTGGCTACAACTCAACAGAGGGAGTGGGGCTGTTGAATGGGACTCCATCTAGGACATTTTACATAAGAATGGCCATACTGGGTCAGACCAAAGGTCCATCCAGCCCAGTACCCTGTCTGCCAACAGTGGCCAATGCCAGGTATCCCAGAGGGAGTGAATCGAACAGGCAATGATCAAGCAATCTTTCTCCTGCCATCCATCTCCACCCTCTGACAAACAGAGGCTAGGGACCCTGGTCCACCATGGCAGTAAGGTAAGATCTGCCAGAGGAATGGGACCAGCTCTTTCCAGATGATCACTGGACTGGCAATATGTTGATGCTAACCATTGCTGGAGGGGACACATATGGAGCCTGGCATGGCGCACTGCATATGTGCATCCTGCCATGTGGCCCTACAGGCGCAGGCAGACATTGGCCATCAGGGGAAATGCAGATACTTCCGCAATAAGGCTTGACAGGGTCTGAAAACCGTCCAATAGCAGGAAAGATCTGGCATGGGCCTAACCTATCCTTTATACAGGGATTAACATGAACTTCTTGGCAATCACCACCAGGCTGAGAGACCTGCAAGTGGTCAGTGTCTCCTAGACGTGCCATCAAACGGTGGATCTGGACTGGCTCATCAAGAGTCACTCCTCAATGTACAGGTATATCTACACCCCTGTGTGTCTCAGATACACAGAGATCACCACCAACTATTTGGTGAACACTCCCAGAGCTATTGCCAACCCAAAAAAGAGGAAAAAAAACCTGATAGCAGCTTGGGCTCACTGTAAACAAAGGAAGTGTCTGTGTTGTTCCATTTGGGACCAACTTTAACTATAACTAAACTACTAAGGGATAACAAATAACTATGAATGTATAAATTTTAACAGGAGAAAAGGCCATTAGACAGAATGGAATGATAGAATACTAGAAGTGGAAGGGACCTTGAGAGGTCATTGAGTCCAATCCCCTGCCCTCACAGCAGGACCAAGCACCGTCTCTAGATCATCCCTGATAGATGTCTATCCAACCTGGTCTTAACAGAAGAGAATGACTCTAACAACACTAGCACAAGGCATCAGAATATTCCAGCACCATCACTGGAGGCAAGAAGGAATCATGCCATGGATGCGCCACTCCACTCGTCAGTATCACTCTTCTACAGATACTACTGAGGGAAATCTTCTGGCACTGGTGCATGCGGCAAGCACACACCTAATGTGATATGGGCATGAGCAATCACTCAAAGAACATAAAATTTCCCTAAAAAGCAGTGCAAAATTGTTGCTTATTTATTTCAGCTATAAACCTCCCCCCCACAACTATCTGCATCACTCTAAACAGCCATAACATAACTCAAAAAACAAAATTCAACTCTAGGACTTTGTATAACGCATCTTTTATTCCTGTATAATTTCTACCCTTTTGGATACCTAAATATGCAAACATGTTTATCTTCAACTTCTCTTTTTGTTGTTGATCCACCTTGTCAATATCAATTTATGTCATCAATAAGTGAGCATCTTAATATAATACAAACTATAACTTCTGAAAGCATTGTTTGTTGCAGCATGCTTAGTTTCTTAATAAAGTAAAACTTCAAGAACATACCCCTCACTTTACATTTCCAAGATACTTCAGACATTGATATGATATCTATTTGATAGACTTTGTGTATTTGGTTTTATCCAAAGGCTGTTGATTAAATGTAATAAAACATAAGAACTCACCTTGTGTTACTGTTTTGAGTATAATTAAAGTTGATACAAATCTCAAAGGTAAAATGGAACTCTTAAAGAAAGCTGCTGTCTTTGGTTTACTTTCAGCAGACTGCTCAGAAGAGCTATGTTTGTTTCCCTTATTTGCTATGCCTTTGAATATGTCTTCACCAAGTCTTCTCATAGTTGATGTCATAGTTGAATGCTGTTGAAAACAGTGCATCCATTTTATAAGAGTAGTAAATATAATCAGACAACTTAAAATGAAGTTTATTTTAAAGTACTATATTTATAAATAGGTCTGTACATTCTACAAAGGGATGTTACACAAACAGGTGGTAGACAATTAAAAGTATTACTATTAAGCTTAGCCAGTATTACCATTGAACAAGACACAAATAAATCTAATCTAATAAACCCAGACTGTAACACAATCAGCTTTTAAATTATCTTGTTTTGTCTTGCTACTATCGGATAACAACTTAAAAGCAGTTATTGTTTGGTTAAATCTAGAAGAATACTATATTTGCAATGCACCCATCAAGAAAACTTAAGTATACTATTCAAATTTTAAATATTAAATTGAAAAACTACCAATCTGCACACTGAGTGTGAACATAAAATTAGGACAGAAGGAAGTTTTAAATATGAGATTTAATTTCTCTATGACCACTGTCAATGGACTTTGATTTCAAGATTCAGACATTCACATGTTAATTTTCTTTTAATGATCCAGTCCACATAAGACTGAAATAAATGGGGAATGAATGTAAAAGGAGTGATGTAGTTTAGTATTGGTGAAAAGAAATGTTATAAATTAAAACAAAGTTTAAGAAAATATTGGCTGTGGGATGACATTCTATACTCAATGTTTCAGCACAATGACATTTAAAAGTGACAAGTGAGTTCTCTTTTCAATCACTGCTATCAAATATATTCCCCTATGGAAAATGTTCAAAATTACAGCTAAGCTTAAAGAAGGGAATCTTCAAAGTTGCCTAAGGCAATTAGATGCTCAAGTTCCATTGAGACTCAATAGCAGCAGGATACCTAATTCTTTTAAGAGCCTTTGAAAATCCCAACCAAAAGCAGAATGGATTTTGGAAACACTGAACCTAGTTATGAAACAGTGCTGCAATAAAATGTCTTCAAACTTTAAAGTAAATTATCACTCAAGTATATATGCTTGGTTATTCTTTTGCTGGGGCATACTCTTAAAACCCAAGTAGCCTTTATAGTAGTTCATATTCATATTTTTTTCTAAGTCTGATCCACTATGTTTATTTTCTTTAGTATAAAAATATAAATTAAGTAATCACAATTGTATGCAATTAAATTAGGAGAATTTATGCATAGTAAATTGACATATTTGTTCACCAATAAAAGAAAATATTTATCATTGGTGTTCAGGTCACTGAACTGAAAAGACAAATCAGGGGACAGAATATATTTCTCATATTGTAAACACAATGCATCTTTAGTCTGATCCAAATAAATAAGTACAGATTCTTGTGTAAAAACAATCTGCTTTATAACTTCAGCAACATTTATTAGAATCTAAGGTGCTGGTCTTGCAAAAAATTAGACACGTGCCTATCAAAGAGAATACTCAGAGTACACAAAGCTAGGCAAGGGCATAAATTTTTGCAAGACTGAACCCTAAATAGGACTCCATTTATGCTACTACAGATATGGTTCTGTAAGAAAATGTAAGAAAATCCTTCTCTAACAACCAACAATTCAAGGTCTGTGAAGTTCTCAGATATTATTACAATGGGAGCCACATAAGTCCCTAGACAGATAAAACAAGGTTCTATAATATAATACTAAATACAGAGTTGATAAAAACAATTATGACCTAACAAAATACTTTTAAATGACTATCTTTTTTTTCCCCTTTGCCTCATATCTGCAGCAAATTATTTGAATTTGAATGCTGTGAAGGCTACTGGGTTTTTAAAACTATATTCACTATATGGATTTATGTCACAGTACCTGAGCATTTTCTGAGAATTATCATTCTGAAAATGAAATATTAAAGAATTATTCTCTAAGTAGAATCCATATTTTACCTGTGTCCCACAGTCTAGCTGTCTTATAGCCCAGTAAATAAACTTAATTACAGGCATATGAAGTTTAGGGTTCACAAATGGCATCCACTGGAGTTGTTCAGCAATTATCGGTAAAAGCTGGAAAAACATATAGTAGTATTGTTTTATACAGCATCTGCCACTGAGTAAACAACTTAAATCCCTGGATGATAATGGATTGCACATGCAAATATTTATCTGGCAGATCCAATGCACTGTATACTTACTCTGTGTGATAAATGTATTCAAATGTTATTCTAGATTAACAACACCATAGCTCAGATTATTATTATTTTTAAAAATTCTACAAGTAGACATTGTAGTAGCATTATGACATCACATGTTATGGAGGTGTTTGGTCATGAGACTAAGGACTGATTTTTTAAATAAATGAAATTCTCTCTAAAGGCATGTGCCCAACCATGTGAAATTGCACAGAGGATTAAGTTTTATGCCCTATGAACTTTTTTGGTTCCTCTTTGTAAAATGTACTGATACCTTAACTCTGCCCTCAAGGAAAAATTGGTTACTGATCTCTATGGTAAACATACTTCAGGGTGTGTTGTGCATATATACGTTGCACAACAGGTGTGTGGTGTGTGTGTGTGTATGTCTAATGCATCTGAATCAAAGATTTTTGCTAGCTGTACTTGGACATCTTTGTGCATGTAGCTGAGTGCATAAAAGGCAAAGCCAGCCTGATTCCCCCTCAGGTCTTTTTCCAGCAGAAAAATGACACTTCCAAATTACAGGGAAAGGGGGACAAACACATTTAAAGAACAACAGGTTACAGTAGACAAAGTAATCATTGTTTCTTTTTCAAGTGATTTTTCACATATACATTCCACTGTAGGTGATTTACAAGCAATTTCCCTCGATGTGGTGAGACTTTAGACCTATGTGAACAGGGAATGAAGTATAGATTTGTCAAAGTCCAAATTGGCCATGAGTGACGGCATAGTGTTTGGAGAAGTGAAGGCATAGCATCTGATGAAGGCACCTACAGATGTAGCCACCTTATAGATGTCCACAGTCGGTATGTTGGTTAGAAAGGCTGTGGAGGTCACTTGTAGACTTGGTAGTTACATTTGCCAATTCATAACAGGATTTTATGCATGAAGATATACAATATGACACACACTAAGCCAAGGCTGCTTGACCTTTCACTCTTTTTGCATATACCACAAAGAGTCTATATAGGATTCTAAATTACTTTGTTCTATGGATGTAATTACATATGACTCTGTGCACACCTAGGGAGTGCAGTCTTTGCCCTCTGTCAGCTTGAGGCTTTGGAAAAAATACTGGTAAATGAACAATTTGACTCAGATGAATGCCTGTAATCACATTCAGGTGAAACTTGGATGTGATCTTAAAGCAACATTATCCTTTGAAAAAGAGTGAATGGATACACCAATAACACCTATTAACCAAGAATCTCACCTGGCAGATGTAATCACTATCACAAATGCAGTTTTCATTAAAAAAGTGGAATAATGAGCCAGATGCCCTGGGCACAAGGGAAGATCTCATTAGGTGTGACTGATAGGACAGTGTACACAATTAAGTCCTTTAAGAAACCTCACTAACATCAGATATGAGAAAACTGATGAGTCTTTAACATGAAAATGAACAACAGAAAGGATGGGTAGATGAACTCAACAGAAAATTCTGGTTGTTTTGGGGCCCTGAACCTCAACTCAAGAGCATTCATACAGAATACAAATCAGCATGTCCAGAGAGTGCCTTGTTGACTTTGACCAAACACTTTGACCCTGTAATTTTCTTTAAATTACCTGTATTTTTGGTACTAAAAGCGTCAAAACACACATTAAATACTACTGTCTGAATGAATGCAGAACTGTTACCCATACACAATTACCTTTGTTTTGAGGACTGTATTTAAACTAAATAAAAAATAAAACCATCTCAAGTTGGCCATATCGTTATTAAGGTTTTTTTTAAAAAAATCAAAACCTCTTTACCTTTGCACACTTTTCTTGTGTATCATTTTTGTGGGTATATGTTAGTTTGTGATTGTCTCCTCCTTCTTCCTCTTTTTTCACTTTGAGGAATTGATCTGAGATCCAGTCCATAAGAACAGTTAAAAGCTCATAAACATGTGAATTAAGTGGTGCCTGTAACAATCATAATATTAATTAAGGTTATGTAGCTTTTCCAAAACATATGGCATATTATTAGATCCTCTCAAAGGGAACAGACTGACATGTCAGACTATGAAAGCAGTTTTAACATTTTATTATATGTATTTGGGGTAGGATGGTGCCATGCCTGAGAAAAATTAGTTTAGACCTTTATTTGTAGTAATTATTGGTTGGCAGAAAATACACACGTACAAATTGCAAGTCATCCTAGGAAAACATCTTTACGCACAAAACAGAACCATTTTACTACTCTGGCCATAAGAATCTGAGATGAACTGTGACATACAGCTGCATAATTCACAGGTTTTGTCCACATGTAGTAATTTTTATTTGGGAAACATTAGATACACCGAACAAAACATGTAACCTTCCTGTATGTAACACACTGCTATTAAAATGTATCTCATTAACTATAACTGAATAATATTCATTCCAGTAATGAATAAGTTCAGAGAAAAGACGACAACGACTTCAGAAGAATGGACTGACCCTGCCCCCCACAATTAACATTACATTAAAATACATTAACTCAGAATCCCAACGTGCATCAAAATATATTAGGCTTGTCAGGAAAAGAAAAAAAAAGTGTATTAAAAAAAGTTTCTCAGGGTAGCCCCTCAGAGGGGAAAACCTTTAAAGCAAAGATAAAGTTGCATATAATATTTCAAGATGTATTCAAAAGAATTGTATTGCTAGACTTCATATTTATAAGAAGGGATGAAATCATAGAATATTGACAGAAGGCACATTATTGAATAAGACTACACTGAGATAAGAAATATTATTTCACAAAAGCAAAAGGGAATGTTTCAAGATAAAAAGGAAGGAAGGTGACCATATTGCAATCATATATAAAACATGACAGTATTTAATAAATTTCCCCCCCTCACTTGAGGCCTTTTATATTACAAGCATTAAGAGCATAATTATCTCTGGTTTAATCTTCCCATATCTGACATCACTTACCAGTTTTTCATTTCAGTTAGCTGTAGAGAGTTGCACATAGAGATTTTACTTACATTATGGAAGTAATCAAAATGTGCTAAGAACTTTCCAAACACAGTAGAAGAACTAGGCATACAATTTAAAAAGATAGACAGATTAAAAGATGGAGAATGAGATGCAACATAAAATCAAAGTGATAAGAATTTGAATAAATGCACTTCTTTTTAGTGGCAAATTTAAATGTAGTTCTTTTTCCAGTTAAACATACTAAATTTACCCCAATGCAATCTCATTGTTTTCAATGTCACTGTTCTTATGCCCTGAACATTTCAACCCTTTCTTCAATGTAAATGAGTTCACTCAGGCTATGTCTACACAGCAGCATTATTTCGGCATAACTGATGTTATTGTGAAACAACATAGTCTGTGTCTACACAGCAAGCAAGCAAGCAAGCAAGTGGTTATTTTGACATAATGTTGAAATAATGTCAAGCTGGAGGACTTCCACTCTGACTCCTGTAAACCTTATTTTATGAGGAGACAGGGAAGTTGGAGGAAGAATGCTATAATTCGGACTTCCTGATGTGTAGGCAGTGCCAAAAACTGAAATAAACCATTTTGACTTAAACTACGCAATTGACATAGCTCAAGGTGCATAGCTTATTTTGACTTTAGCCCTGATGTGTAGACATGCCCTCATATCATAAGTAAATAACTTCATTACTTTCCTGAAGACATAGCAAAAGTAGGCCTTCTAGAAAGATATTCAAACTTCTAATATCCACTAACTAAAACAGAAGTTTTCTTTCCTCCTTGCTTGTGTCTTACCTTACAAATTTTTGATGTTGCTGCCATTTTTTCCTGCTTCACAGATTTAATTTCTTGCATTGCTTGAGAAACATCTTTAGATTTCTGTATTGTTAAAAATTCATGCTTCCTCTGCAACAGGATACATTAATGAATTACATTTGACTTGTTTCTTACAAGGGAAGACGCACTGAGAAAAAACTGTAAGTCTTACCCGTAAATTATCTAAACGAGCTTGTACTTTTTTTGCTTGAACTTCCAATTTCTTGTTCCGCTCAATCACATCACTTAACTGAAAGAATCAGAAAATACGTTAAAAATACCTGTGCATTCAAAACTTAAGTTTAAATTCATTCTTTACTGCATATAAAGGTTGTTTAAAAATCACTAAACTAAGACTAGGTCTACACTGGTGGAGAAAATTGATGTAAGATATGCAATTCCAGCTATGACAACTGCGTAGCTGTAGTCGACATAGCATACTTCGATTTATGGGGCAGTCCCACAGCGGAAAGTCAACAGGAGAAACATTCCTGTTGACTTCCTTTATTCTTTGCGAGGAGTACCACAGTCGACAGGGATGTCGTCAACGTTCTATTTAGTGGGTCTTTGCTAGACTCATTAAATCAAATGCAGGAAGACTGAACTCTGTAGCACTGATCTCTGCGGCAGTGAAGACAAGGCCTTAGTTATAGACAGCCAGATCTATTAAAGTACAAGTTTATCTGCTCTCAGTGTGAACAAAGCAACAGTTAAGAGTATTATCCTTTTTATAAAATGTGCCTGCTAGAAAAGCTGTAATGTAATGTATAATAAGCTATGTTCTGTGAATTGAGAATTCAACTTACAAGCCAAGCACTGGGCTGACATTGTCTACAGAGACACCCAAATACAAAAACCATGCTTTCAGAGAATCTCACTCTTCCTAAAAGGACATATACAATTAATTTGAAATTACCTGTGTGCATAGCTCTATACCAGAGCTACTCAACTTTGGAAGCCCCGGGGGCCACAATGATACCCACAGCACATGCTGAGGGCCACAACTTAAGCGTTGTTGCAAATATATGCAAATAGCTTCATTCACACTGACGGGCATCAATACAAAGATTAAGGCAAGACTACACAACACGCAGGCCCCATTTAAGTCAGATCTGCTGATATTAATAAAATGCAATATTTACCTGATTTCTACCCATATGACAGCCCTTTTAATGAGCAATGACAGTTCAGCAATTTAACTACTAAAATGCATATCAACAGAAGACCATTATATTGATTATTACCCAAGTACCAGCCCAGACCTCTCTCACCCTGGCCTTGCTGCCGCCTCACTTCCCAGCTCTGCCACTGCCTTGCCACGTGCCTCTTGCCACCCCTAACAGATCCTGTGCACGTGCCAATGTGACCTGGCTCGGTGAGGCACTACCACTGTGGCAGATGAGGCAGGCGTGCTTTACCACTGCCTTTTGCCACCCCCTTCTCCCCTCCGCCCCAGGCCGGCTGGCAGCTCCCACACATGTGCAGATGCTGCTCTGCTCGTGGGGAGGCACTGCCACTGTGGTAGACATGGCAGGCGTGCTCTGCCATCTGGCAGCTGCTGCGCACGCGGCCTGGCTCAAAGCCACACGGTTCGGCACTGCAGCTGGAGCCCCAGCAATGAGGCAGGCAGGCAGCTCAGGAAGCGGGTCAAGGCACCGTGGGCTGCATGCAAAGGGGCCACGGGCCGCATGTTGAGTAGCCCTGCTCTATACATTACATTAATAAGTGCACAGTGATAGTTATAGGTATATTTACAAATCCTTATCCACATAACTAATTTCTCCAGTGCACAGTCACTCTGGATAAGCATCTACATGGTAGAATAATGTCAAACTACAATGACTACATAGAACCACAGAACCATACACCACACACCAATTTACATTGGTGCACTGAAATAAAACTGAAAATTCTCTCTCAGATTCTTAATTGGTTGATTCTTGCTCAGGCTCAAACAGACCACCATAAGCGAAGGCTGGCAAGCATTTGCCGTGCCCCTTTTGTCAGACTGGCAGGGAACCTGAGGGAGGGGAGGATTGGGATTGCCTTCCTCTGCAGCACGGGGCACAAGTCACTTGCTAGAATCTTCATGGTCTCTCTCATTTAAATCAATCCCCTGCCACTGCCAGGGCTGCAGGCATTTTTGCACAGTGGTCTCTCCTGTTGTATACCTGTGACATACAACAGCTTATCCTATAATGGCTTGTAACAGGTTCGGTCCTGTGTGCGAGCGCCCCTTGGTGGCTGAGGGGGGGAGGGTCTCGCAATATTTAACTCGCCTGTCTGAGGGCGAGTTAATGTCCAGTCCATGGCCGAGGTTCAGGCCTCTTATTTTACCCCCCCTTGCTTGGGTGTGGTTTGCAGGGTGTGTGTGTGTGGGGGGGGGGGTTGGACCCAGGCCCGCCCACTCCTCTAGGTCCCGGCCCAGGGAACCTATACATAGCAGTTACCTGCCAAGTTTCAAAGTCCGTAACTGTGGTCACGTCCCTGGGCCACTTCCCCAGGATGCCGTTTCATCCAGCCCTTCTCTAGGGCCTTGTTGCTGAATTCCCCTTGTCTGGGATTCTGCAGAGTTGTCGCTGGCTAGCCTTTTAACTGCAGGATCTAGCTCCACTCAGTTAAGGGGGTCCAGCTCCCACTCGGAGCTATCCAAGGTTCTGGTGCTCCCCAGTCAGCCCAGAAGTCTGCCCAGGTTGAGCTCCAGGAAGGAACTGATAGGCCTTAGCTAGCAGCTCCTTATATAGCAGCCTGCGCATCCTGATTGGCTGCAGTGAAGGCTGCCCCTCTACCCTGCTCGGAGGACCTCTCCACTACTCCTGCTGCTGGCCAGGGTGCTGAAAGGCCTCCAGCGGGGAGGTCAGGCTTTGTCCGCCCCATCACACGGCTATAATACTTTTGTTAATTCTGGTTGTTGCATTTACCTAGCAGTAGCTATGGGGGTTTAGTGGCCTGTGATATACAGGAGATAAGACTAGATGATTTGGTGGTCCCTTTCCAGCCTTACGTTTTAAGACTACAGCTGACTTTTTCTTACTGAATTAGCATGAAATAGGATGACATCACATACAAAAAATCCCCAATCAATAATCAAAAAGGTGAAAAAGTAAAATAACATGTATACTCTCCCGTCTCCAGAGTATGAAATAACTCACTATAAATCATTTGCAGCAAACCCAGCCTGAAGTAACCAACTGTGTCTCCTAGTTGGAAACTATCACTGCCTCTTTATATTCAAGTTAAAATAGACCTAAATTCTGCAGCAAATTTCTTCAGCACACTGGCACAAACAGAAAATTATGCTTCATTTCCACTTACACTTCCCTGGGTTATTTATTTTAGTCTGCCCCCACATTTTGAATTTGGAACAGATTTTTGTACTGCAAGCATACACAAACCAAAGGATTTGGTAGTTGGATAGAAAACAGATTTTTAGTTCCTGGTGAGCATGAGAAGTAATTTCAGATTATGGGGTAAACCTAGTAGGGGAAGATCTGCAATGAAATATAGATTGGAGATGACAATTACAATATCAATATTTTAGATTTGAAAGTTAACAATTCAGTGAGATGAATAGGACATTTGACATCACTATGAATTGTTGTTTCCTGTTGTCTGAGTCTAAAGACAATACTGTTATCAGTTTACACTTAGGCTATATTGTCAAGGTTATATTTACAACTACAAATGCTAGAATTACATATTATATTTAAAAGCTTGAATTCAGTAGCGTAATTCAACAGCAAAGGATAGATTCCACAACATTATGGAATACATGATGGTATATATATGCTATTAACTAGATCAGAGCTGCATTCTGATTATTAGAAGGCTATAGACCTTCTAATAATCAGAATGCAGCCCTGACCTAGGCCTGGGGGTCTCAATTTCTTTGTCAGAATATTGAATATGTTTTTCTTATGGATGACCTGTTGCTGGCTATTTAGAAGAGTAATTCAAACTTCACTAAGATTTGAAATTATAACAAAAGCACCAACCAGTTAAAAGAAAAAAGGAGAAAAAATATGAATCAAGTTGTAGGAAAGTTGTAGAAAGGGAACAAGAATAATTTCCGCTCAATTATATGAATCTTGTTTAATAAGACTGCAAATACAATCAGTCAACTTTCCCAAAATGATTTAAATTGATCCTAATATTTTTTTCATGAACAAATATGAAAACAGATCTTGCCTGTTTTTTTAAAGAGTCATTCATTTCCTTCAAGGCATCAAATGATGATCTGAGTCTCTTGTTTTCTTTTGTCTTTTCTTTCAAGGATTCTGACAGCTGTTGAACTTCTGCCTCATGTTGCTATAGAAAAAAATAGGATTAATGATATACCAACTAGAAACAATTTCTGTGATTAGTATGTTAAAATACGGTGCCTAATTTTCAAAGGGTCAGGTGTGCAGTTTTGCATGCCCAGATATCCTTGCACTTTGCGCCCATAAACTGTTGATATACAGGACATTCCTGATTTTCAAAAAGAATAATCATTACAACATGGGTGCGAGCAATACCTGGCCTTTTTGGTGAAGTCATACCCCTTTTGAAATCCACCAAGGATGTTTGAGTGTAAACAACCTTTTAGTTGAAAAGCGGACACTTATTGATTAATGATGTTGGTTACACTCAGCAAAACCTCTTCCCCTGGAGCCAGGTGGGCAAGGGTTGCCTAATCCGCTCCCAGGGAGGAGGCTTCGTTGACACTAAACTTTATACTGTGGCTTACAGCTAAGCTTTATACTGCAGAGTCTGCAACATGGCTAACCGTGTAACTGCTGAGATTTTCCGCGGTTATACAGTTACCTCACAATTTTTAACATCCCTATTAGGTACCATATAATCAAATCATCTCACTTATGTGTGTGTCCAAAGAATCAATTCCATAAATAAAACAAGTAGAAAAACAAGTTAACAGTGGAGGAAAAAAGGAAAAACTAATTTTTAAACTGATCGTTTATAAGGAAATGCTATGAACCTTAGCCACAACGATACCCAAATCCTCTTCTGCAGATCAGCAAATATTCCTAATGGCATAAAGTATCCCAGCAGCCTACAAGTTTTACTTGGACTTAGGAAGCTGAATTGGAATTTCTAAGAATTTATGCAGGACTTTATTTTAATATGTTGAAATAATTAGAGAAACAGGTAACAGTGAAACTGGGAGGTCATGTAATTTTTCCTATACTACAGATTAAGAGCAGCAAAGACATGCATCGAAGCAGGGCACTCAAAAATGGAGACTGAAGAACAACAGAGTAGCAGAGATAAGGGGGCTATGGAGTCTGAAAGTGAAGCACAGAGAGGATGCTCCTTTTTTCCAATCATCTAAAGGACCGTGGAAGGTTTCAAATTTCCTCAGACACCTACTAGCCAAGTTTGATATTTAAAATGACATGCTAAAGTAGACAAGAGACAACATCTGGGTGAAAATGTCACAAGTTTTTTCTTTCCCACCAGCTGTGACAAAAATGGGTAGTGAGAGAAAGGAGAGTTGGCCTTAATCTGAGAATTACTGTCTTTTGTACTAGTTTTCAGCCAGCAATCATAGAATCATAGAATACTAGGACTGGAAGGGACCTCGAGAGGTCATCGAGTCTAGTCCCCTGCCCTCATGGCAGGACCAAATACTGTCTAGACCATCCCTGATAGACATTTATCTAACCTACTCTTAAATATCTCCAGAGATAGGGATTCCACAACCTCCCTGGGCAATTTATTCCAGTGTTTGACTACCCTGACAGTTAGGAACTTTTTCCTAATGTCCAACCTAAACCTCCCTTGCTGCAGTTTAAACCCATTGCTTCTCGTTCTATCCTCAGAGGCCAAGATGAACAAGTTTTCTCCCTCCTCCTTATGACACCCTTTTAGATACCTGAAAACGGCTATTATGTCCCCCCTCAATCTTCTCTTTTCTAAACTAAACAAACCCAATTCTTTCAGCCTTCCTTCACAGGTCATGTTCTCTAGACCTTTAATCATTCTTGTTGCTCTTCTCTGGACCCTCTCCAATTTCTCCACATCTTTCTTGAAATATGGTGCCCAGAACTGGACACAATACTCCAACTGAGGCCTAACCAGTGCAGAGTAGAGTGGAAGAATGACTTCTCGTGTCTTACTCACAACACACCTGTTAATGCAGCCCAGAATCATGTTTGCTTTTTTAGCAACAGCATCACACTGTTGACGCGTATTTAGCTTGTGGTCCACTATGACCCCTCAATCCCTTTCAGCAGTTCTCCTTCCTAGATAATCACTTCCCATTCTGTATGTGTGACATGGATTGTTCCTTCCTCAGTGGAGCACTTTGCATTTGTCCTTATTAAACTTCATCCTATGTACCTCAGACCATTTCTCTAATTTGTCCAGATGATTTTGAATTATGACCCTATCCTCCAGAACAGTCGCAACCCCTCCCAGCTTGGTATCATCTGCAAACTTACTAAGCATACTTTCTATGCCAATATCTAAATCGTTGATGAAGATATTGAACAGAGCCGGTCCCAAAACAGACCCCTGAGGAACTCCATTTGTTATACCTTTCCAGCAGGATTGTGAACCATTAATAACTACTCTCTGAGTACGGTTATCCAGCCAGTTATGCACCCACCTTATAGTAGCCCCATCTAAGTTGTATTTGCCTAGTTTATTGATAAGAATATCATGCAAGACCGTATCAAACGCCTTACTAAAGTCTAGGTATACCACATCCACCGCTTCTCCCTTATCCACAAGACTCATTATCCTATCAAAGAAAGCTATCAGATTGGTCTGACATGATTTGTTCTTTACAAATCTATGCTGGCTGTTCCCTATCACCTTGCCACCTTCCAAGTGTTTACAGATGATTTCCTTAATTACTTGCTCTATTATCTTCCCTGGCACAGAAGTTAAACTAACTGGTCTGTAGTTTCTTGGGTGGTTCTTATTTCCCTTTTTATAAATGGGCACTATATTTGCCCTTTTCCAGTCTTCTGGAATCTCTCCTGTCTCCCATGATTTTCCGAAGATGATAGCTAGAGGCTCAGATACCTCCTCTATCAGCTCCTTAAGTATTCTAGGATGCATTTCATCAAGCCCTGGTGACTTGCAGGCATCTAACTTTTCTAGGTGATTTTTAACTTGTTCTTTTTTTATTTTATCTTCTAAACCTACCCCCTTCCCACTAGCATTCACTATGTTAGGCATTCCTTCAGACTTCTCGGTGAAGACCGAAACAAAAGTCATTAAGCATCTCTGCCATTTCCAAGTTTCCTGTTACTGTTTCTCCCGCCTCACTGACCAGTGGACCTACCCTGTCCTTGGTCTTCCTCTTGCTTCTAATGTATTTATAAAAAGTCTTCTTGTTTCCCTTTATTCCCGTAGCTAGTTTGAGCTCATTTTGTGCCTTTGCCTTTCTAACCTTGCTCCTGTATTCCTGTGTTGTTTGCCTATATTCATCCTTTGTAATTTGTCCTACTTTCCATTTTTTATATGACTCCTTTTTTATTTTTAGATCATGCAAGATCTCATGGTTAAGCCAAGGCGGTCTTTTGCCATATTTTCTATCTTTCCGACACAGTGGAATAGCTTGCTTTTGGGCCCTTAATGTCCCTTTGAAAAACTGCCAACTCTCCTCAGTTGTTTTTCCCCTCAGTCTTGATTCCCATGGGACCTTACCTATCAGCTCTCTGAGCTTACCAAAATCCGCCTTCCTGAAATCCATTGTCTCTATTTTGCTGTTCTCCCTTCTACCCTTCCTTAGAATTGTGAACTCTATGATTTCATGATCACTTTCCCCCAAGCTGCCTTCCACTTTCAAATTCTCAACCAGTTCCTCCCTATTTGTTAGGATCAAATCTAGAACAGCTTCCCCCGGTAGTTTTTTCAACCTTCTGAAATAAAAAGTTGTCTCCAACGCAGTCCAAGAACTTATTGGATAGTCTGTGCCCCGCTGTGTTATTTTCCCAACATATATCTGGATAGTTGAAGTCCCCCATCACCACCAAATCTTGGGCTTTGGATGATATTGTTAGTTGTTTAAAAAAAGCCTCATCCACTTCTTCCACCTGGGTAGGTGGCCTCTAGTAGACTCCTAGCATGACATCACCCTTGTTTTTAACCCCTTTTAGCCTAACCCAGAGACTCTCAACACTTCCGTCTCCTATGTCCATCTCCACCTCACTCCAAGTGTGTTCATTTTTAATATATAAGGCAACACCTCCTCCCTTTTTTCCCTTGAGCAAGCTGTACCCTTCCATACAAACATTCCAATCGTGTATTATCCCACCAAGTTTCTGTGATGCCAACAATGTCATAATTGTACTTATCTATTAGCACTTCCAGTTCTTCCTGCTTATTACCCATACTTCTCGCATTTGTATATAGTTATAAATGAAGTGGTCTGTTAAATTTTTCAAGCCCTGACTTCAGGCTCCTATAAAGCCAAGCTGAAAAACTTGTCTTATACAATATCTTAAAGGTTGAAATATTTGAATCTATTATGTATTTGAGAGAGTTTGTCTGACTGTTTGAGAACTCCTCCTAACCTAAACGGTCAGAGCTAGGACCACCAAATTCTGTATACAGCTTCCTCTTACCATAACTTAAAGCAAGGTAGGGGTTTGGTTGTGCCAGGAAAATGGGATGTTCCTGGAACAGGATTGCTTCTCATAAAACCAAACAGAAAAGAGACAGAATCACCAAGCAGGTGAAAGCGGCTAGCTGGAGGTGTGCCTCCCCGGGCCAGGATGGCCCCAGCCCTGAGCCTTCTACCTCGCAGGAACTCCATAGGGCATGGGGTTGCTGAAGCCCTCCCCTCCCAGATTCGTATGGGGATGTTGTTGACTTTTCCCCTTCATCACTATCAGGGTGATGTGAAAGTGCAAAGAGAAAGTACACAAACTTAACTGAGTTAAGGATCTGAGCAACACTGGGTAAATGTTCTAGTGTGACTTGTGGGGAGCGAGAACAAACATCAGCACCAAAGTCTTTAGTTGGAATGTTATGGAACTTACAACTAAAAGTTCAGTCCTTAAAACAGTATAAAAATAAAATAATTCTAACCGATATTAACAGCAAAGAGCTAGACTCAAAAAATATAACTCACTTAACTGGAAAAGAACCAGCTGCCTGAAAGACACTTAGTAGCCATATTGGTAGGGAACCCTAGGACTGAGGACTGAAAAACTGCAGAACGACTACAGGACTGGAAAAAAAAAAAATCAGCAGAACCACCATAGGACTGAAAAAAAATCATAAATTTCTCCATCCTACTGTGTTTTACAGGTTGCTGGACATTATAACTTACACTAAGAAAATTTATTAGGAGCTTTTATAGTTTTGTGACATGCCTACCAGAACTTCCCAGGGAATCAGACTTTAAAAGGGAAATGCTACATCCTTAAAAATACATCCTCCTCCTTGGATCTATAGCACAGAGGCAGTCAAAAATGCTGTGAAGATACTAAATGTTAAGGTTTTGTTGATTTTTTTAAATAAATTTATTTCAAAAGAGATGATCAAGAGCTTATTAAATTGCAGCTGAAAGAAAATATGGGTTCTCGCGGAACAGGAAAAAGTTTTGAGTCCAGGAAACATAGGAAAAAGTAATTTAAAAATAAGTTTAAACAAAATAGTAAGGAAAAATAATCTACTTTCTTTCATCCTTACACTGCTAAAGAATTTTTTATTGTTAAAAGATATATTGCATATAATGAAAAAAAAGTCATTCTAAAATCACTGCAGGAAATGAAATGTAAATTTCATATTAAAAAAATAATATTAAAACCACCCAGATTGTTGTTTTGTGGTTCATTAATACATATCTCAAATAATATGTGTCTCAAGATTTGGGATGTTAGCGTATAGTCGTTTAATTAACTGATAAACCTAATCTTATCAGTTAATCCAAACAACTACGCACACTCCCCCCTCTTGCTGCCCCTGTATCTGAGGGAGCAAGGAGGTGGGGGGGAGGTGGGAGCCGGTGCCTGTGGAGAGCCGGCTTTTAAGCTGGCTCCTCATGAGCTCTGGATCCCGAAGATCTGCTTGCTTCTCCCAACCCTGTGCTGCTGCCTCTGGCAGAGAGGCAGTAGTGCAGAGGGTAAGGGGGCAGGTGGGAGCAGGTACATGTGGGAAGCCAGCTTTCCCCTTGCTTGCCCCCCTCCACAAGCACCAGCTTCACGGAGCTGCCTCTCTGTCCCTGCGCTGCTGCTGCTATATCAGAGGCAGCAGTGCAGCGGGTGGAAGGGGAGAAAGGGACAGATGGGATGCCGGAGCAACCTCTGTCCACAGGGAGCTCAAACCCCCGGTGGACAAGGGCTGCTCCATGGGAGGGCCTGGGCCCCAGCAGACATAGGCTGCTACCTGCCTGCACTGCTGCCTCTGGATCTGCTGCTGGCCTTGCCCCCAGGAACCATCAAATAATTGTGTAACTGATAAGTTTTGGTGTGCTTACATGATTATTAAACTAAATGACATCTAACATCCCTACTGAAAATATATTACCTTACTATCCACAGCTTTTCATCTCATGGTATTCTTGTTTCTTCTTCTTAAATTCAGAACAAATTACTACCCAATGTTAAGTTTAAACTTTACAAGAGCAGATTTTCCTAATTTCATCCTGTTCTTATCCTATCCTATACCTCATTACAAGGCCTAATCCAAAGCTCATTGAACTAATTGGAAATAGTCTAATGGACTTCACTGGGTTTTGGATGTGACAGTCTTTTTCTTCATTACTTCATTATTACAGCTGTTTGGGGGCAATTCTGTTTTGCAGCAACTTTCAAGGGTTTTAAAATTTCACAGCAGTTTTTCATCCCAGATCTATCTGAATCAGACAGAGCAGGAACTTGAACTTAACCCAGGGCAAAGAGCATTTGCGTCTTTCTTTCTCTCCTCACTCCAGACCCCCAACCCTCTGACAAAGTTTTAGTCAAAAACAATATCTTCACAAATATTTTGGCTTCAATGAAACAACATATCAATGACATTTCATTCAGTTGAAAATGTTTTGATCAACTTTTACCTTTTCTTCCTTTCACTCTACACCACCTCCTCATTCACTCTCATTCATTTCACACTTACTTGTTTTTTATCCACCACTCACTCTCTGCTTTTCACTTTCCCACTATGTTTCCCAATCATGAAGCCTATTCCTCATTTCCACTAGCTGTACAGAAGAGCAAATAGAATAAAATAAAATAAAATAAAATAAAATAAAAAAAAGCACTACATAGACTCTTTATACAGCAGGCTGTGAACTGGATATGCAGATTTCTAAGTTAAGGTGAAATTTTGCTCAACAGTACACTTAAGACATATATTAACACACCATTAAATGCACAATCTCATGGCATAAGCACTCAATACTGCATATCTACATATGCAATGCTGAATTATTTCAAAATTCCAATGGATACTTTCTGAAGAAACAATATGTATAAAGTAGACTAAAAACCACTTCGTGTTAAAGGGAGCAAATTCAGTCAATAGGAAAGTTGCAGTTGCACATTGCAAAAAATGTAACTATGTTCTCCCTGTGGCTCTTACTAGGGATGTTAAAATGTATTTATTTAGGGAAACATGTAACTGTAAAATTTCAGCAGTTACATGCTTACACGCAAAGGGGAGAGGAGGCAGCCCACATGCAGCTGCCTGCCCCATCCCCTCTATGCTGCTGCCTCTGTATCAGAGGCAGCAATGTGGAGGGAGGAGAGGGGCAGAGGCAGCTCCCTCCACACACACTGACTCCCACCTGCTCTCCCTCTCCCCCACAATGACAGAGGCAACAGCACAGGGGAGAGGGGTGCCTGCATGTAACCGTCAAAGTTAACTGATGCATCCAGACTCATCAGTTAACCGTGTATGAGTTTACACTTTCACATCCCTAGCTCTTAACACTTAGGAAAAAGCTCAGATTTTTTGACCTCCCATCCTAATCTTCCAGATTAGATTGGGCATTTTACACATTATTTAAGTTCATTAACAAAACCCTCACAAAAAGCAGATTTTTGAATTACTGCCTCTTCCTTTAGTGCAGGGATGGGCAATAATATTGGGCCAGGGGCCACTTAAAAAATTTTTGAAGTGGCCCTAGGCCACCCCGGAAGGGGCGGGGCCAGGATGCTTCTGGGCTACCCCATCCACAGACCATGATTGGTCTGGGGGTGGAGGAGCCCCTTTGCCCCCCCTTTCCACTAGGCACCCATGCTTCTGGCAGGGTGGGATGAGGCTTTGCATGCTCCCCCACTTCCAGGACAATCAGGGCCTGAGGGTGGGGAAGCGCACGAAGCCTCCTCCTGCCCCTCAAGGAGCACGTGGCACTTTGAAGTGCTGTGCACTCCTCGCAGGGCCGGGGAAGGGCTAAGGAAGCTTTGCGGAGCTCTCCCATCCCTAGGCCCTGATTGGCCTGGGGGTGGGGGAGCACGCGAAGCCTCCTCACACCCTAACCCTGCCCTGTGAGGAGCACGCGGCAATTTAAAGTGCCGCATGCTCCTTGCAGGGTGGGAGTAGGGCGGAGGAAACTTTGTGCGCTCCTCCCACTCCCAGGTCAATCAGGGCCCAAGCGGCGGGGGAGTGCGTGACGTCTCCTCCAGCCCTGCAAGGAGCGCGTAGCACTTTGAAGTGCCAAATGCTCCTCACAGGGTGGAAGTTTCGTGTGTTTCTCACCCCTAACTGGCCTAGGGGCAGGGAGTGGCAAGGCCTCCACTGGCTGGATCAACCCACTTGGCAGGCCGGATTCAGCCCACAGAGGCTCTTTTGCCCACCCCTGCTTTAGTGAAATCATATATTTTTCCAATCTTACAGTGGCCTTTTCTTTCCTTAAAAGTTGTAGTTTTTACAGGGCTTATAAGAGCTCATGCCAATAAATATTGTTATAAACATCTAACTGTAGAATTTACTGTTTGAAACAATCAAGCTTGTTTTCAGTACAACAGCAAAACAGAATTATAGGATTTAGATTACAAGAAATATCTAACCGATCACAAAATTTTAGATGAGTTATCTCCAACCCTTCTTTTAGATATGCAGAACAAAGCCAGACACGGTTACATTTAACTATTCTTTTAGAAATGGATAACATTGTTCTCCAAATTATGCAGCAAAAAGCAACCCATAAACCAAACTGTTAAACTCATTTTTCTGAGAAATTGACCAAAATACACACAATATTACTTTATCCTTTATAGATATATCAACCTTTCATTCTAAAGATCTCAAAGCTCCTTACAAAAGTGAAAGAATATCTACATTTTATAGAGGATGAAATTGAGGGTCTGAAGAAATAAGTTAATTGTCTTGCCCCAGATAATGATTCTTACCCAAAGAAATCACTCTAAAATAAATTACTGTACCTCCTTTATAATTTGAAATTTTGCATGAACTTCTTCTTCAACACCTCTTATCTTAGTCAAAGCAGCTTCATGTCTGAAAAGCAATGCTTCTCTTTCAGCTAAAAAGTGTTCTCGTTTTTGAAGTTGCAGAGCATACTCCTGCTGTGCTGAATTTTCTTGCTGTCAGAAAATATGAACAATTTTTAAAAAAATTATAAAAATACACTTAATTGAAATACAGTCATTTTGTCAGGGATACCTTCAATTTTACAGAAGTGTATATAACCAAATGCACTCATACTCAGTGAACCATAAAATGCTATACATAAAATGGTGCACTGGGACACAATGCTGAAAGTCAACTACTTTCAGCACCTCATCGTAGTGATCTGACTGACTCCCATTACGGATTGGTTTCTAAAAAATCAGGCCACTTCTACTAGGTACCCAGGATTTAGGAACTTAATTTTAGGCACCTAAATCTGAAATTTCTGGTTAAAACTAAAAGTTTCAGAGGGGTAGCCATATAAATCTGTAACTTTAAAAACAGTAAGTAGTACTGTGGCACCTTAGAGACTAACAAAAACACACATATATATGGCATCATGAGCTTTTGTGGGCAAAACCCAGTTCTTCAGATGAGCTGATCTTGAGTGGAGCTAGTTAACAGTGGTTAATACTAGTTATTGTAATGCTTTGCCTTTTATCTGATGATTTCAAGTCCCCTATCAATTTATAAGACAACACTGTCTCAGACAATCTGCTACAGTCTCATGCAACACATTGGCTTATAAGATGCTGCAGAATGATATGAATAGCAACTTAAAAAAAAAATTTATCAACATGCAATTGTCCAGGGAAGAACATTAGGAAGGAAAGTGGAGTGCCACAGATTTAATACATTAGAAGTTTTTGAATATTCAATTAGTGCACTCATACTCAGTGAGTTTCTGAGGAAAATAATCTAATAATATTCTAAAATCATTTCCAATTCCTACCTGCAGTTTTTGATGTATGACATATAGTTCATCATATATCTGGTTGATGGGAGATGGTATTAATCTTTGACCACTCAATACCTCAGTTTCAGGCTTGCTTGCAGTCTTCCTCAACCAGACCACTACTGATATCATGATCACTACATGTTACTGTGTTTGCAGCCAAATTGGATGGTAAGGTGACATCTAATAAATAAAAAACACATTTTATAAATTTTATTCTTGCTGTTTATACTAATATATTACACGATCATTTATTGTTAAATAAAACACAGAAACACATTTTAAGCTTTTGCGATTGAATAGCAGTGCACTAGGCACCAAAGTGAAAAGTTAGTCTGAGTATCTTCTAAGGCACTCAGGGTATATGTTCCAAATCTTTATAATCTATTTCAAGCGTGTGCAAAATACAGCCTGTGAGCTGGATTCAGCTGGCCCAGCTAATTAGCCGAGCATGTATGCTTACAAACAGCACCAGTGGTAGTGGTGTGTTCAGCTGTCCCTCCCCCATCTTGCTCAGTCCTGCAGCTGAGCTGCTCCCAGGACCATCCTGCTAGAGCTGTGCAGAGGGGTGAGGTGGGGACTACGAGATGAGTGTGCTAATGTCAAGGTATCCCCCAGCCCATGTACCCCATCTCTGCAGAGCAGGGGTAAGGGAGAGGGACACACAGGAAAGTTGCTCCAATCGGGTGTATGAATGGTGACCGAGAGGAGTGTTTCTCAAAGAGGCAGTTCATTGTTCCTAAGATTTCTCCAGCAGCCAGCTCTCCCTCCTTCTCCCCCCCACACACCCCGTTTCTGGGAGCAACCCCCCCTTCAGTCTCTGGGCCACACACATGCACATCCTTCCCCTGAATCTGTGCCACACACATGCAGTCACTGTACACACACTCTTCCAGTCTTTGTGCCATACAGTCACACACATATAATGTGTGTCACATGCACACACAGTTTCTCTCTAGCCCCACTGCTCCGCCCCTTCCACCTGAGGTCCAGCCCCTGACAACTTCCCAAAATTCATGGAGCAGCCTCATAGCAAACATGATTGCACACCCCAATCTATTTTCTGTGATTTGTTTTTCCCATTGTTATTAGTTTTCTGAGCAATGTTGTTTTATAAATAACACCTTCTGCCTACCTGGAGAAATCCAACAGACATCATTAGGGCTACGATTACACTGCAACACTATTTCAGGATACTGGAGTATCCTGTTATTTCGGGCTCGCTATTCCAACTTTCCTGTAAACTGTATTCCACAAGGAGTAAGGGACATTTCAGAATAGTGGGTTATTTGGTGCTGTGTAGACAGCACCAAATTGCGAAATAAGCTATTTCAAAATAAGATCAAAATAAGATATGCAATTTGTGTAGCTATAATTTGCATAGCTTATTTCGAACTACAGTGAAGTATAGACGTAGCCTAGGAGATCTGTGCACAGGTTGAATGCACAACATAGCTATTAAGCACTAACTATTTCTCAGTGTTTTGATTGGTTCTATTGGTGATGATGGGGCAACAAGAAGGAACATTATGAGAGATGTTTTTATGCAGTCAAATAATGCCTGGGAACACTTATTTAATCAGACCACCTATTCTTAAAACTGAAAAAGCTTCATTTTATACACTTGGAAGTACTATTTTATATGGCTGGGTTTTTCTTTTTCTCTATTGATCCATAATATTCAATAATCAGAATTGCTTGTAAGAGACTTAAAAAGATCAATCTTTTAGAAAAAAATGTCTTGTCATAACTGTATTATTTATATATAGGCTAGATCTACTAAAACATTACATCTCAAAACTAAAATACAGTTTACTCAATTACAGGTTTTATTAATTGGATTATGAATAAGATTCAGTTGAAACTTTGAAAAGTTGGGGTTGAATGTAATATTTTTCTGATTACCTGTTTCTGTATATGTGTACACGATTGTATTTTGAATTGCATTAGTTGCAGAAACATCCACTGTGACCTCTTCCTCTAGTTCTAGCTGACTTGAATCGCTGAGCAAATCCAGCTCATCATCAAAGCTAAAAAATACAAATGGATGGATGACACTAATATGAAATTACACAGTGCCATTTTAAAATGTTATGCATGTAGTATAAAGAAGATTTGCACACAAATACAAATGTTTCTCACTCTAACATATGTACATTTGACTGAATGCAAAGAGATAACACTAATTTGCAAAGTACTTTGAAATCCTTTAAAAATGAAAAGCACATATAAAATACATTGAACATTGAAACTGATGACTTAATAAGACACATGGCACAAATAAACAATTTCATACATAAATCCTTACTTGCATGCAACAACTAAAACACTTTTGAAACAGATCAAAGCACGAACAGAATATCTAGAGAAGAAAATAAAAAGTGTGATACATGTTCTCTTGCAACTTGCTGCACTGGGGTAATAAGAACATCTTTCTGGAGTCTTCTAAAACAATCTCCTTCTAAATCCGGGGTGGGCAATAATTTCTGATGGGGGGCCACTCCAAGAATTAAGTAGTGGTCAAGGGCTACACTCTTCCCTGATATTAATGGAGGAAATGCAGGGTCTGGGATGGAGGTTTGGTGCAGAAGGAAGCTTGGGGTAAGAAGCTGTGGTGCAGGAGTATGTGTGGAATCTAGAAGGGGGTATGGGTGCAAGAGAGGTTTCTGACCTGGAAGAGGGATGTAAAAGGAGAAGTTGTGACCTGGAGAAGGGGCGTAGGAGGGAATTGTGACCTGGGGCAGGAGTGAAGGGTGCAGGGATTTGGGTTGTGACCTGGAGGAGGGGTATGTGGGGTGTGTGTGTGCAGGGTCTGGGAGGAGCAAGCATGCAAAGGGTTTGGGTGCAAGACTGAGGGCAGAAGGTTGAGGGATGAAGGGGCTGGGGTGCCAGAGGCAGGGCCTGACCAGGAGGCACTTACCTAGGCAGCTCCCAGCCAGCAGCCCTGCCTAGCAGGTTCCTCAGCCAAACAGGCTGCTCTGAATGCTGACAGCCTGGGGGTAGGAGTTCTTCATGCACTGCCTGTTCTGCAAACAGGAAGCTCCCATTGGCTGCAAGATTATGCTGGGAGTGGGGTCGTGTGTGAAGCCTCTCGGCTTCTCTCCCCAGCCCCACCCTGGTTTACAACATTCAGAGAGCTACTCTGAGCAGAAGGTGGAGACGGGGCAGGCAAGGAGACGGGTTGAAGCTCCCACTGTGCCCATGGGCCAGATCCAGCATCTTGGCAGGCTGGATCCAGCCGATGGGCCATATTTTGCCCACCCCTGTTCTAAATACATTTAACACTATCCAGTCAACTCTGGCTATTTTCCTTCCTTCCTCCTCACTTGTTTACTCCCTTATATCGCTCAATCCCTGTATCCCACTAGCTGAGCCAATGTAAGTGGGTGAGCTTCCTTATCCAAAATGAGTATTTACATTATTACGCGAGTCAGACAGAAGCTAATCTTTAGTGACCACGAAAACATGAATATATAAAAAACTAGGAAAACTATGCCTTGCACTTGGCAAACTGCTGTTGGCTCAGCTTGAAAATCCTACATAATGTGTTTAGGATTAACTCGTTATTTGTTTGGAATTTGTGGAGGAAATGCAAGGAAGAAAAAGGGGTTTAAAGGTAGATGAGGGAAGGAGGACACAGCTCTTACCAATCCAAATTTTTGAAACTCCTGAACAAGTCATTAAGAGGTTTGCTATAGTGCTTACTTCCGCTCTGGGTACTTTTTGATTGTGAAGAATTTATGGACAAAGGCATAACTGTATTATCTGATGAACTGTCCAAATTACCTATAAAATAATTCAAATATTAAATATTTCATTTTCCCATTCAAAAGCACAAGTTAAAAAATTATTTAATATACATGTACTCTGTAAGGATTATTGCTAAGAACAAAATCCTGAATCATAACATATTAGACCAAGATCTGGCAAGTAAGGAATTAAAATTAGTGATACAAAATATTAGATATATTGATTTTAATAATACTTTAAAAAACTGAAAAGTTTCATGGATTACTAAAACTAATTAAGTCCTAAAAAAATCCTTAAAAATTAAACTTGAAGAAAAGTTCTATGTAAGCTCAAAAGCTTGTCTCTCACACCAACAGAAGTTGGTCCAATAAAAGAGATCTCAGCCATTTGTGACTGAAACAATGTCAATTTTAAAGAACACACAACATTACATTTTTGATAATCTTTTAAAAGGTTTGTTCTGTCACTAAAAACATCTTAGAAACCTCAACTTTGTTTCAATTCAGATCTTTCTTCAGTTTTACAATTTGCATTCATATGCTAACTGCTCTGCAAATTTAAAGTTTGACGATTAGTGATGTTAAATTTAGTTTAATCGACTAGTTGATGGAATTTCCATCAACTAGTTGAGTAGTCAATAAGTGGGAGAGCCGCTGTGGCTCTGCCTTTTAAATGTATTGAGATCCTACTAGCGCTTAATACATTTAAAAGGCTGAAGCACAGCAGAGGGACCCGATGCAAGCTGGGACAGATGATTCCCAGCTCTTAACACATTTAAAAGGCAGAGCCGCAGCAGGGTTAGCTCCTGGGGCAGGGAGCTTACCCTGCTGCAGCAACCCAGCTTATTGACTAATCGATGGAAATTCCATTGGACTAGTTTATTAGTTGATTAAGCTAAATTTAACATCCCGAGCTGTCAAACTTTAAATTCGATAAAGGCAGCGAGGTGGTGGGGGGGAAAGGAAGAGACTAGTTGACTATTGGACAGTCAACTAGTTGCTTACATCCCTATTGACAACACAGCCTTTTACTTACTTTTTAGGTGCATCAGCACGGTGACATGCATTTCTCTAGAATCCCACATGCATGCTAATCATTAAGATCATAACTAGGTTTAAAAAGTGGAATTATATAAATGTCTTGGATTATATAAAACTTTTAAAAAAAGATTTTGTTCCCTGTTTTAATGTTATATTTTATAATTTCCAGCATGCAATGTTTAAGTGTGGTGCAAAGTTTAGTTAAGTCGCCTCCAGCCAGCAATGTCAGGCTCCTATGGGTACTTTATGGTATGGCTATAAAAGCAACATATTGATACATAACAAGGTAGCGAATATTACCTATCTCAAAGTTTCCCCACAAATCAACCCCCTCAAAACAAAACACATACTCTATCTCACACAATCCAACTGACCCGTTCTCATTTATGTGCCAATAATAACCAAATGCTTCTCTCTGACACACCACCTCAAACATATATAACAAGATTGTCATAGATATACTATACACTTACCAGGAGTGGGGTGTGCATGTGGTTAATTTTCATTCTATGGATGAAAGTAAGACTGTAGTGCAATACTAGGGCCACTTATATTCACCAATGCTCTCCCCCAAAACATTACTGGTAGTAGCGTTCTCCTTTAACATCCAGCTACTGGAGCTCTTTAGACACTGTGGGAGCAATACTCTTTTTAACCCCTACCTTCCTTACCTGCAGCCCTTCTCACAGAGAAAATACATAAGCATTAGCATTCCTCCCCTGCCAGCCTACCCAAACCTGCAACACAAAGAGATTTTCTCTGGAGTACTCCTGTAGAATACACACTAGGGATGTGAAAACGTAAACATGTAAATGGTTTACGGCCTGGGCTCACTGGTTAACTTTCACGGTTACATGCAGGCACCCCCCCCCTACACACACATTGCTGCCAGAGGCAACAGTCCGGAGGAGGAAGGCGGCTCCAAGGGAGCCAGTACACGCTGGGAGCCACCCCACACTTCGTGTGCTGCGGCCTGGTACAGAGGCAGCAGCGTGGGGGACCACGCTGGGGAGCTACCTCCTGCCGACACGTAAATGTGTAAATGACGCAATTTTTGGTTACATGTTTACCTAAATAAATGTGTTTTAAAATCCCTAATACACATATATGAACATACTTCCAGGCTGGTGCCCAAGAATTTCAAAAACACCAACCTAGAAAATACTTAGGCCTTGTCTGACAAGTTTTTGTGACCAAAACTTATATTGACATCCAAAAGTCAACAAAACTAAAATAGTCAGAGGGTGTTCACACTTGCTCCCACTGTCTACAGATCATGTCCATGTTGGGAGCACCATCATTTACAGTGTGAGCAATCCACCATGTGTATGTATCCCACAGTGCAATACTGTGGGAAGGCAGAGCTGATCACTGTGCTTCTTGGGATTCCAACTTTTCCCACAGCCTCCTCAGATGGAACAGCATTCTGAGTAGCTCCATGAGCTCTCCATGCTGAGAAATAAATAGCACAGAAGTTTGTCCTTCTTCCCCAGCAACATCAGTCTGCCTGCTGCTGTGTTCCTAGTGCAAGGCAGAACAGTAGCATGCCAGTGATATGCTCTTTGTTTGTTCCCCAAAAGGAACAGCACACTCAGCTATGAAATACTTCCTGGAGCTTTTAAAGAGAAGGGTGCGTGTCTACAGGGCAGCAGAGATTAGAACACTGAGCAGAAAGATCAGGGCAGGCATTGTGGGATACTGGTAGAAAGACAAGACAAACAGCAGTGTCTACATTGACTCTTGTGGTCAAAAAGAGGGGTGGAAGTTTTTTTGTCATGGAAACTGGATGTTTTTCTGATCAAAAATCATATGACAGTGTGTGTTCTCATTGTTTTTTTCCAAAAGGCAGTTTTTGGTTACAAAATTTGGTAGGGCAGACAAAGCCTTTGAAAGAATATAAAACGACTCCCTCAAATCAAGTGAATTTGAACTAGGGATATAATAGTATAGTCGATTAACCGATAAGCAAAAGCTTACAGGTTAATGCTATAGACTACACGCATTTCTCCACCCCCTTCCCCCCCAACCACCAGTAAATTTTTTAGTGGGCTGTCCAGCAGCCTGGCTCACTCCTGACGGGTCTGGGACCTACCCCGCTGCAGCTCTGCATTTAAAGTGTATTAGGAGCTGGGCAGGCAGGCAGCTCAGCTCAGTCCTGGCTCGCACTGGGTCCGGGACCTACCCCTGTTGTGGCTCTACATCTGAAGTGTATTAGCAGCCAAATGGGCAGGCAGCCAAGCTCATTTTCGGCTCGCGCCAGTGGGAGCTCAGATGTCCACTAGATAGGTGCTGCTGCCACAGGCAGACAGTCCACAAGGGGAGTTTGGCTCCTCAGGAGTGAGGCCAGAGCTCACTGGGCTGCTGGCCCCGCCCCTGGGAACTATAGAATAGTCAACTAACCAATAAGAATTCATGAGGTTACTCAACTATTCAACTGACCGATATTTAACATCCCTGATTTGAACTGATATGCTTTTTAAACAAATGATATCCAAAACATAATTTTTGTTGTATTACCTGTGTATATTAGGGAGCTTCCTTTTTTATTTTTGGTTTGTAATGAACAGGAAATACAATCCTAAAAGAAAACAGAAAAAAAGTTGCTACTATTTTTAATTCCATTATAATGTATATTAAAACATACATGCTTATTGTTTATAATGTTTTAATTAAGGAACTGTTGTTAAAAGATGTCCACTTTGAGCAGAAGATTAAGTGATCCTGACACATTCATAAGCAAATAAATAAAAAACCCTATACACTAATCAAGCTATTTTCCCATCATATATATAGTAGCCCAATGTCTGAGAGTCTGTAATGCTGAAATGCTGGCTGTTCCCTCTGGGCGGCGCTGTTGCTGAAATGCTGGCTGTTCCCTCTGGGCGGCCCGTGCTGCATGGGGAGTACGGGGCCCAAAAGGCCGCTTGCGCCACTTGCTCCCCTGCGGTGGCCCGGCTGAGTGGCGCAGAAATCAGCCGAGCGCCACGGCGGGAGGGGAAGGAGGGTGGGGCGGTGACGTACATGGCCAGGGGTGGGGCCTGGCCATGTACATCACCGCCCTGCCCCCCTTCGCCTCCCGCCATGGCGCTCGGCTGACTTCTGCGCCGCGCAGCCGGGCCGCCACGGGGGAGCCCAAACGGCAGCTTGCTCCCCCGCGGCAGCCCAGCTGAGTGGCACAGAAGTCAGCCGAGCGTCACGGCGGGAGGCGAAAGGGGGTGGGGCGGTGACATGCGGCGTGACAGCGGCTCCAGACCCCGCCCGCTGGCCGTGAACATCACCAGCCCGCCCTCCTTCGCCTCTCACCGTGGCGCTCGGCTGACTTCTGCGCCGCTCAGCCAGGCTGCCGTGTGGGAGCAAGTGGCGCAAGCAACCGTTTGGGCTCCGCGCTCCCCATGCAGCACAGGGAGTGCAGAGCCCAAATGGCCGTTTGGGCTCCGCGCTCCCCCGAGTGAGAGGTAGGAGGGGGAGGAGAAGAGAAAGAGAGAGACAGAGAGAGAGAAAGGAGGCGGAGGAGAGCTGAGAGAGAGAGTGGGGGAGGCAGTAGGAGGAGGAAAGAGAGAGAGAGAGAGACAGAGCGAGAGATCGGAGGCTCAGGAGAGAAGACCGGCGTGGAGGAGAGACCTGAAAATCTCGTTTTATGACGGGCTAATTGGCTAGTAATCTAAGAATGAATGAGTCCTAACGTTGTTTCTATTTTTAAAAACTTGAGAAACCTTCAAATATCTTTGTGATAAGAAGGGCCCTACCAATTTCACAGCTGTGAAAATGCATCAGGGACTGTGAAAAAAGCCCTTCCCTGAGAAAAAAAAATGGTTACTTACCTAATAACTGTTGTTCTTCGAGATGTGTTGTTCATGTCCATTCCGATTAGGTGTGCGCGCGCTGCATGCACAGATTCCAGAGCTTTTTCCCTTAGCAGTATCTGTTGGGCCAGCCAGGGAGCCCTCTGGAGCGATGCTGGTATATCGGTGCATATATACCCCTGCTGGCCCCTCAACCCCTCAGTTCCTTCTTGTTGGAGTTCTCCAACAAAGGGACATGACATGAAAATGGACATGAGCAACACATCTCAAAGAACAAGTTATGAGGTAAGTAACCATTTTTTCTTCTTTGAGTGCTTGCTCATGCCCATTCCAATTAGGTGACTCCCTAGCAGTGCCCTATGAGGTGGGATTGGAGCCTAACACTACCTACATCGCAACAGACTGTAGCACGGCCCTGCCAACAGTCGCATCTGCCCTGGCCTGCTGAGTAATCTCATAGTGCTCTGAGAAGATATGCATGGAGGACCACGTGGCTGCCCTACATATGTCAAGGATAGGCATCTGTGCGAGGAATGCTGTGGATGTCGCCTGAGCCCTTGTAGAGTGCACGACCTACCCGTGCTGTCATAGGACTCCTTAATGCATGAGGTAATCCAGGAGGATAGGCATTGGGTTGAAACCGGTGAGCCCTTCGTCCTCTCGGCTACTGAAATAAAAAGTTGTGGAGATTTACGAAACTCTTTCATCCTCTCTATATAGAACGCTAGGGTCCTTCTAACAACCAAGCAATGTAGGGCCTGTTCCCAAGGTGAGGCATGAGGCTTTGGGAAGAAAACTGGCAAGTAAATGTCTTATGACATGACACTGAGACCACCTTAGGGAGGAAAGCTGGATATGGACGTAGTCCTTGAAGAAAATCGTGTACGGGGGCTCCAAAGTGAGGGCCCTCAGCTCTGAGACCCCCCTTGCTGAGGTGATTGCGATCAAGAAAGCCACCTTCCACAACAGGTGTTTCAAAGAGCAGGTGGCAAATGGCTCAAAAGATGCCCTCATGAGACCAATCTGTACTAAATTAAGATCCCAGGATGGCACCGGGGGGGGGGGGGGGGGGGGGGGGGGGGGAGAGGAGAGGGTAAGTATAGGGAAACAATATGTCTACCCCTTTCATGAAGCATTTTACCATTGTTTTGGCAAATGCGGACACGTGACCCTCCCTAGGGTGAAAGACTGCAATGCACCTTCAAGGAGGATGTAGCGAGGCCCTGGTGTCTGAGGTGTAGCAAATAATCCAAGATTAGGGGGATTGTGGCATGCACCGGGTTTATTTCCCTTTGCTCTGACCACAAGGCAAATCGCATCCACTTGGCTTCGTACAGTGCCCTCATAGAAGGTTTTCTACTCTCTAGTAACATCTTCTGCATCTCCTGCGAGCAAAGTTGTTCTAGCCCTGTCAACCATGCAGGTTCCATGCTGCTAGGTGAAGGACCGCTAGATTTGGATGGCACAACTATTTACAGTAACTAACTACTAATAAACTAGTAAAACAACACTCAAGAGATAAGAGAACTATATACAGAAGTAAGGATAAGGACTATCAGTCTTAAACAGCGCTCCAGCTACTGTCACAGGCGGTAAGAAGGAACTGAGGGGGTGAGGGGCCAGCAGGGGTATGTATACCAGCACCACTCCAGGGGGCTTCCTGGCTGGGCCAACGGATACTGCTAAGGGAAAAAGCTCCGGAATCTGTGCATGCGGTGTGCACAAACCTAATTGGAATGGACATAAGCAAACACTCAAAGAAGAATCTGGTATCTCCTTTATTCTGGGAGTGCCCCATAAAAAAGGGATTCCTACATCTGATCCTGCAGGGAAAGGACAGGACCTGTCCCTTCCCTGCAAGCTGTTCTGGCGGTGGGGACCAGATCAGACCCACCTCCAGTACCTCCCCCTGCTGCAGGACACTAAGACAGAGCAGCCTGAGGTTCCTGCAGCTGGAGGAGTCTTGTGGAGTTGGATCATATCTTCCTTGTACTATAGAGTGGGTCCTATCAAAAGGGGCTTCCTACCTCCAGCTGGGCAAAGGAAGGACAGGATCTGCGAACTGCTCTAGTGGTCGTGTTGGGGGCAGGGACCTGACCCAGACCCACTTCTACCTCTTAGAACTTCCTGAGGCTGCAGGAATCTCTGTGATTGCTGCCTTTGGAGTCCAGCTTGAACACAGTGCAGAAATGAGGGTGGCAATTCCATGATCCCCCTAAAACAGATTTATTGACCCCACCCCCTTTCCCATCTCTTTTTGAATCAGAACCCCACGGTTACAACACTGTAAAATTTCAGGTTTAAAGAGCTGAAAAGGTGAAATTTATCAATTTTTTAAGTCCTATGGCTGTGAAGCTGGCCATAATGGACTATGAATTTAGTAGGGTCCTAGAAATAAGGACCGTTCAAGCAAATAGGCATAACTAAAGTAGGTAGCCATAAAAACAGTCCTAGATGTCAGCCCATTGCTCCAACCTTTCCTGCCTGCCTCCCCCACCCCCACCCCACGCGGATGCCTCTGATACAGAAACAACAGCATGGGGATCGGAGGGGAGAGCAGGCAGCTCCCACGGAGTCACCTGCCCCCCCCCACATGTAAACATGTAACCACTGAAAATGTCAGTGGTTACACATTTACCAAACTCCTCCCCTCCCCTTGCTTTTTAACATTCCCTAGTAGAGCCAGAAGATCGTCAGTGGGAAGCCAAACTGCTTTATCCTCACCTGAGAGTTGGAAGGGCTCAAGGCCCATGTAGTGCCCAAGGGGTTGAGGAAGCAGCCTGAGAAAATAGATCAAGGTGGATTTATGTGGTGGGAAAATCCAGCCTGATTTCTGCCCCCATCCGATTCACTAAGAAAGCAGAATGGGTCACTGGAGCCATCCATTTGTCTCTAGTCCAGAGAGCTTTCCTATCCATTTACCCCATACACTCTGCTCCCCACTAGTACAGATTGCTATTGCTCCTTTGGCAAAATCCTGGTGTTAAAATATAGGTCTTCAGTTATTTTGGCACACTGCCAACATATTTGCTGAGGCATTCAAGTGAGAGAAAGGATATGTCAATTTTTAATAGTTCATATCTTGCCAAAAAGCTGAACTGCATTTTTATGGGACAAAGAAAAGGTAAATGGGTAACCTGAAGGTGTTCTCTCTGTCAAATAACAATGGCTTTTTGAGGTATACATGTTCTTCAAAGAAAAGGTCCCAAGAATGGAAAATGTTAAATTCTCTTAACATAAGGATCACTAACAGCTCTCCCCACCGCTATAATATGGCTCTAACTCAACAGCAACCCTTTTCATTGCCCCTTCATTGACAATTGTTGAGATCACCATCTTGTCCATCAATTAGACTTTTAACCTCACAGACATCTTCAACTCTTCCTGCTCTCTTGCCCCCAGGTCTATCCAAATTGTCACTTTCTTACATATCATTTCTAATATCTGACCTTTCTTTTCTGTACTAAAGCTCTCATCCAAGCCTCATCTCTTGATTACTGTAACTTCTGCCTTCATGACAACCAAATCTTTCTGTCTCATCATCAACCAATACAACCCGCAGCTGCTAAAATTACATATTACTGCTTATTGCTTTCTCTCTTTCAATCCATTCGTTCTACCTATTCCATAATATCAAGTTCTAGCTTCATGTGCTAATCTTCAAGCACATTATTCTGCTCTATCACCCTTATCCATGTTCTTCCTACCACATATGCTCCTCTTCTTTCTTCAGCACTCTCCTGATGCACGCAATGACCTGTCTGAACTGATCCTCCTTCAAATCCCTACCCAAAACCCACTTGTATTGTCATGCCACAAGTCTACCAACTAGCAGTCATTTCTCATTTTACAGTTGTTACACAGATTTGTGTATTTATTTAGTAAGTCCTTAGATAGCATGATGGGTGCTACAAAGTACCCTAAAATAGAACAACACAGAAGATGCCTGATGTCCCATAGACATCAGGGCTCACTCATTGTGCAAAGTGTTGAGTAGAGTCTGGTGCCCCATGCCTGCCTGCACGTGCAGTTATTTCACTCAGTTGCCTACGAACAAGGAAAGACAACATAAGGAGGCTCCCATTTCCACGGCCACCCCATTCAACCATGTTGACACACCACACACAAAAGCCTACATGGAGAGGTGAAAGTAAATGGGTGTGCTATGATGCACAGCTCCAGCAAAAGCTGGCTGAGCTGCAACAAAAGCCAGCATGGAGCTATTTACAGAGCGAGCAGGGACCTGGGTTGCACTAGGACAGTAGCTGTATAAAACGTTAAGTTACTTTCACCCCCAGGTCACACAACGCTTCCATAGGACTCAGTGGCCCCCATTGCCACTGCCTGGTGAGTCTTTACTTTGGAGGAGGTAACTCAGAGCTATTCAACTTTGGAAGCCCCTGCTGCCACAATGATACTCACAGCACATGCTGAGGGCCACAACTTAAGTGTGGTTGATACACATGCAAATATATATGCAAATGGATGCAAATCGTTTCTTTCACACTGACAGGCACAAATACAAAGCTTAAGGCAAGACTACACAACACGTGGCCCCATTTAAGTCAGTTCTGCTGACGATAATAAAATGCAATATCTACCCGATTTCCACCTACATGGCAGCACTTTTAATGAGCAATGACAGTCCAGGAATTTAACTACTAAAGTGCATATCACCAGAAGACCATTATGCTGACTCCTTTTTTGTTTTGGCTCCCACCCGCGGGCCGTGTGTTGAGTAGCCCTGACATAACCAATGTTCAGCAGTGAGAGAGGGACACGGAACCATGGACCTATGGGGCACCAGGACCCTGCCCAGTGTCACACGTTGGGGGGGGGGGAGGGGGGGAGGAGAGGCAGGTCCCCTCCTCGTGCCCCACAGCTGCTGCGGCGGGTACATGGGGGGCGGGGGGATGCAGAGGCCCGCCCGCAGGGTCCCGCATGGGGGCGAGGGGGACATGTCGCTGCAGGGAGCGGCCCGGGGGCCACCCAGCGCCTCCGCCCCCCGACTCCAGGTTTCCCCTGCACGCGCCCCGGCGTCTCTCACCCCCGCGGCCGGCCCGGGCCCCCGGCCCAGATAGCGCCGCCGCAGACGCTCCACCGAGCCGCTCAGAGCCAAGCTCGCCATGAGCCGAGCCCAGCCGAGCCGCCGTCTCGCGCGAATCGGCCGCCAGTCAGTTGGCCGCCGGCTGGGGCAGCACTGAGCATGCGCTGTCCGGCTCAGCGGCGCGACCGCTGATGCCATTGCCCGTGGTGAGAAGCTAGACAGCGCGCCCAACGGTTGCCAGGTCTCCCGGACCGGAAGGACTGAATGACGGCATAGCAAATTGTGTCCTAGCCCTCCGGTCCGGGGGAGTTGGCAACAAAAGGTGGCAGCCGGGAAAAAGGGGGGGGGGGGGGATGGATGCGCTGCCGGACAGGAACCCGGGGCGCTGCTAGACAATGAGCCCAGGCGGGGTGAGCTGCCTGCACAAATGTACGGGAAGAGGGGCTTCCCCCCCGTTGCAGGATGGAGCATCTCAGCACCCACTTCCTTGGGTCACTGTATATCCTCCTCCCCTTCCCCCCCCCCCTCCAGTAATCCCGGGTCAGTTTACCTGTGTATACAGGTGCAGCTCATACATTTGTCGTCTTTGCCCTTCGCGTTGCCTGAAGTAGCCTGCCTACTCCCTGCTATCCATTGGAGATGGAGCTTACTTTTTAAAATATTATTTGGTTAGTTCCTGATGCCTGGTCATTCACCTTCCATAATATTGGATGGCCTTGTGCTATTTAACTGGTGTTTTAATAGCAATCATTTAAAAGAATTGCTGGTAACTTCAGCAACCATAGGTGTGTTCTAACAGTTTTTAATTCTAAATGTTTGTTCTTTTTTCATACACAAATTTATTATCTGGGATCATTCCACATCAAGACTGAGAATTCAGTCAGAGTTAAGTGAAATCTTAAGTGTCCTTTAATCTGATCATCTGGGCTAATACCCAAACTACAGATAGCTAAGAATGCCTGTTGAGAAATAACAGACAGAACAATGTAGCACTTTAAAGACTAACAAGATGGTTTATTAGGTGATGAGGTTTTCGTGGGCCAGACCTACTTCCTCAGATCAATATGTAGAAGAAAATTGGCACAACCATATATACCAAAGTGATACAATACAAAAAAATGAACTCATGTAAAAATGATGAATCAGGTTTAAGAACAGAGGAAGGGGGGGGGGAAGAAAGGTTAGTGTCTGTGAGGTAATGACATTAGGGGTGATAATTGGGGAAGCTATCTTTGTAATGGGTGAGATAATTAGCAGTTTTGTTGAGACCTATACATAAAGCATCAAATTTAAGCATGAATGACAATTCTGAAGCTTCTCTTTGGAGTTAAAATCGCTCTGAAGCAATATGCATGTTTTAAGGTCATGGAGAGAATGATCAGTCTGGCTGAAATGGCAAGCATCAGACTCTCATTGCCACAGTCATGCCACTTTTATGAGCAGCTGCATGTGATTCCAAAGGGGGACCCAACCAGCATCCCAAGCCAGTCTCTAGATTCCTTGCAAAACACTCCACTGGCAACATCAAGGAGGACAGCATGGATGAGGAAGAAGAGGAGAGATAAAAGCTGAAATAAATGTAGTAGCAACCCCTGCTCATATGATAAATGAGAATTTCTCTTAGTATAACTAACTGTTTTTATTGCCCCTAAATTCCATATTAAACCAAATTTATGTATCACCTCCCGTGCACTGAACCATCCATAATTTTGGCCTGGGCAGTAATTTCAGGAATGCTCCAGGGATGACAAGTGCAGTTATTTGGTTGTCATTTCATGGCATTAAGGGATTATAGTTAAAGGTCATCAGGGATTTTTCTTTAACTTTGTTGCAACAGGTCAATTTATCAAAATTGAAATTGTTCACAACTTTCAATTAAGTTTAGTGATAGAGGTTTCTCAGGTTCTTGTAAAGACGAGACCTCCTCATGCCGGCCACTGAACAGCCCAAGATTCAGACGTGGAAGACCCAACTTCAAGCCCCAGCTTTGCCATTTGCTTACATCTTAGGTGAGTACAGAGGTGAAAGTAAGCTAGTGCATGCAGGTGTGTCAACTGGGTAAGAAGAAGCTGACAGGCTGGGGTGCTTGGCTGTAGAAGGTGGGGTGCAGTACCAGCTGTATTCCCACGGCGCTCCTGGAGGCTACCACACTGAGCAGCAGGTAGGTTAAAGGAGTGGGCTGGGGTTGTGCTGCTCTACTGGTCCAGGATTGTCCCAGCCTTATGCCCTCCCCTTGGCACTATTTAGTGAGGGCAGCCACTTCCGGCTGCCTGAGATTCATACTGGGACACTGCTTGCTATTTCTCTTCCCTTCACTATCAGGGAGCGAGAGGAAAGCTCACAGCATGGGTCACTCATACCCTGTGTTACCCAGGCTAAGGAAAACAACAATTCAAAATGGAGTCTGCTGGGTTCCATCTTTACCTCAGCAGTTTTTCCCGCCAAAACTACCCTGAGGGCATCACCTCAGAAGGCTTTGTTCTCCATCCTCTAGCCTGTGCACATCACTCTAAATCTGTGCACCCAAGTTGTGCACCTGACCCCTTTTCCATGTGCACACGGCCCTAATCTGTTGCACCCCTCACGCTAATCCAGTTTCCCACCTTAGTGTCTTTATAAACCCTTTCCTGAGAACAGCTCGGGTTGGTTCTCCTCGGTCCGTTTGTAGCTGCGTGTCGTCGTGTTGGTGGTTCTTCGTCCGTCATCCCTGAGGAGCTCCATCCGTGTGTGGTCTGGCCGAGACTGCCCAGGTCCAGTACTGACTGTGCCCTCCTGAGGCGTGAGGGAAGCCTCCCCTTTAATGATTTTGGGACCAGTATTGTGGGACTTTACCATTTATTACTCGTCCACCTGCGGATCTTCACCAAGACGAAGGACTGGTGTTGAAGAATCCTGAGTGTGTCAGCCACGTGGAGGCGAGGATCCAGTTCGAGGACCATTCCGGAGCCTGGGATTGTTTTATCTTGGAGGGATCTCCCGGCTGATCCTCCCCTGCGACTTTAAATTAGCCAAAGGGTAGCAGGTCACAGGCACCCATTGCCACCTGAGTTTCTGTAACGTATAATCCTTTTGTATTTGGGAACCTTTCTATCTTTCTTTCCTTCTGGGTTAGGGTGGGACAATTACAGGGATATTGTTTGTTGATGCATGTTCTCGTTTTCTAAATTATATGGTTTGGCCCTAAATTTTGTCTCTGGCCTGATTTGTCCAACAGTGATTAGATACGTACCACCAGGTTGAATCTATCTTCGGGGGGGGGGGGGGGAAGGGAGGACAGCCTTAGGCTTTAATTAATTGCTTAGGCTTTACCACAGCAATTGTTTACCTCAGTTGCCCAGGTAACACTGAGCATCCTCCACTCCCAAGCCAGAAGGCAGAGGAATGCAGGCACACTGCTCTTTCCTTTCACTCCGACAGGAAGGGGAAAGCAAGCAGTGTCCTGGTACAAATTTGAGCCCTCCTCAGACACCCGAACCTTGATTCCTGCACACACCCCTCACACTCCCAGTCCTCTACACTGACAGCCTCCTCACCCCCCCACATAACATCCCTACTCAGGGCAGAGCATCGGGTAAGGACTAGTCGACTAGCAGATAAGCAAATGCTTATTGGATTCCCCCACCCCACTGCCTCTATCAGATAGAGGGGGTTACTTCAAAGCTGCAGCGCTGCACAGCTGAGCTGGGGCACTGCTGCAGGTGGAGTCCAAGGTCCCCAGCTGATCCCAGGCTCCAGCATGGCATTTTTGTGGAACCCAGGATCAGCTGGAAAGTCCCCAGCTGACCCCAGGTTCTGGGGAAACGTCACATGAAACCCGCAGTCAGCTGGGGAGTCCAACTGATCCCGGGTTCCAATGAAATGCCGCTCAGAGCCTGGGATCAGCTGGGGAATCCCCCATAGGCCCCAAGCTCCATGCTGTGCTGCTGCTTTGAAATGAACAAGAGTCCCCCCCTCCCGCACTGGGGATTCTTGTACATTTCAAAGCTGGCATGCTGTGTGCAGCCCGGAGTCAGTGGGACTTCCGCCTGGCCCCAGGCTGCACACGAAGTTCTGCATTCCTCCTCTGAAATGTACAAGAGCCTCAGTAGGGGCTCTTGTACATTTCAAAGGAGGAATGCAGAAGTGCCTATCAACTAGTCGATGGAAATTCCATCGCTACTTAACTAATAAAATAACTGATATTTAACACCCTTAACTCTGAGCCCCCACATCTTTAAGTCCCTGCCCTGATTAGGGATGTCAGCAAGTAGCTGCTTACATGATTAACAGATAAGTCCAGGCTTATTGGTTAATCTTAATGGTTACATGCACCTTCTCTTTGCTGCCTGTGTATCAGAGGCAGCAATGGGGGGGGGGGGGGAGGAGAGGTGGGAGCTGGTGTCCATGGGGGGCCAGCTTTTAAGATGGCTCCCTGTTCATGCTGGCTCCAGGAGCCACCTCCCCCGCAGAGACAGCAATGCGGGGTGAGGGGAACAGGTGGAAGCGGTGCTCCAGGGGGGAACCGGCCTAAAAGCCAGCTGCCCCCTTCTCCTCCCCCACACTTATGCCTCTGGAAGTGAAGTGGCAGCACACAGAGCTACTTCCTCCCACCATGAGCCAGGTCCAAGCTGTAAGGCTCCTCCACCCCCACAGTGAGAAACACCCTGCTGCGGGGGAGCAGGGGGGTAAGGGGAGAGAAGAAGAGGAAGGCCTCAGCCCAACTGCAATACAGTTGCAGACCACCAGTAATCCACAGACCATACTTTGAGAAAACCCACTGTTCTAGAGTCAAGGATGGCAACTTATTTGCAGCTGAATGTTCTTAAGAATGGTAAGGAAAATGAGTTGCCAACTCTTTATTTTTCAGTGCATCCATGGGAATAAGAATACATAGTTCTCATAGAGCTACTTTAGTTTGGAAACATGATGGCTAATTCTGTATTCCAAATACAGAAATATCAGGGTTGGAAATCAAAACAGATTATTCATGTACTATTCCTTGTACAAACCAAAGGGAAGAAAAGACAATTGCTTTAACAAGACTAGGATTTAATTTTAAATTTTTCATATTTTAAAACATATCAGGATAACATATGCCAGTGTTTGAACTTTTATTTCACAACATGCAAAGTCAATTAACACATAAAAAAGTACTCCTCTATAAGTTGTAATTTTACATTTATACATCAGAAATGTCAATTTTAAAAAAGCGGAACATAATTAGTCTACAACAGCTCACCTTTGATTTATACTGTTAGTGCACATATCTGTAAAATCACTATTGTGATGTTATATTTGCCCACAGTCTGTGATGACAATGCTTCTGCTCACCAACCCTTGGGGAGAACCAAAAGATTCAATTTTTTTCACAACATCCATGCCATCTGTCACAAACCCAAATACCACATGTTTGAAGTCCAGGTGTTCTGCTTTTTTAAGTGTAATAAAAAACTGAGAAGTATTGGTGTCTCGGCCACGATTTGCCATCGACAGTAATCCAGGACCAGTATGTTTCACTTCAAAGTTCTCATCTTCAAATGCATCTCCATAAATGGACTGTCCACCTGTTCCATCCTGCCTAGTGATATCTCCTCCCTGAAAGTATTAATTTATAGAATTAACTCATTATAAGCCTATAATTATCTACCAAGTAGGAAACTTGTATGTTTTCCGGTAAGAATAACTGAATTAGAAAAATGTTAAGAGCCCATATGTCTGGATATTGACAAAGTAAGACAGAATGGTCTCGTTCTTAGTTTTAACATACAGATGATCATCATAAGCCAACAGAAAACTAAAAATGTAAGCACTCATGGCAAGGTTTATTATGTGCTAATTTATGACCTGTGAAAGCTACAGAATCCTCTATGCTTGTGAATCACTGGTGTCCTGTTTTCCAGACAAATCTACTCGAATTTGACATGTCAGCACTTTACTAAATTGGGCAGATAAGTTTTTTGGGTTTCGTCACAGGGACATCTAGAAAAATTAACTCATGTGAATTTGAAGTGAATTAACCCCACTAAATCCCTGTGTGGGCACTGCTATTTGAAATTCAAGTGGCCTTGAAGTAAATTAAACAAAGCCAAAGTAAGACCACTTGAAACCAAAAGAGAATGTTCATATTCGGGTTTAACAGGATTTCACTAATATACTTCAAACTCACAATTTTAATCATTTTGGGCTAACTTTCCTGGCTGGCTATGTAGACAAGCTCTTTATTTTAGCCATGTGTTAACAAGCAAAGAGAAATGAAATATTAACCACTAAGGGCACTCTGCAGCTAATATGAGTCACTAATGCCCTTCAGATTAGTCCACTATTTTTTCTAGTCCACAGCTATACTAGCCTGGGCCAGTAAATAAGGTAACCAACCAAATGGGTTATTGCTAGCATTACGGAGCATACTGACTGAGATTACTACATACAGGAATAAAACCAAACTGAAATGAAGTCCAATAATAATAACTGTAAATTGGCAAATGGGAGGTCCATATGCCAATGCAATAGGATTGGATGATAATTGAATTCTAGTGTTACAGAAAGGTAGCCTCTTTACCTGACAGTTTAGGTTCTCAGTCTGAGTACTAAAATAACTGTTCTAATATCAACACCATATTGGCTGGACACTCAGATATAAACAGTTCAGGCTACTGTCATTATTTGGCAGAGATTAAGTCTGCAGAAGTTAGTGCATCAAGTCTGCACAGATGAGAAAAGTGTTCAAGTCAGTTTGAGAAAAGGTATTTGGCCTACCAAATCTTTATTACTTGTGATGCACACTGAGCCAGAAAGAACACAGTCTGATTTTCAGATGCAGGCTAAATTTTAAGACCTAGCCTTTAGAAAAAGAATTACTTGTAAGTGAATAAATTTAAAATGGAAATCATTGAGGTACAGTAAGAGGAATCCTACAACTTTTTAAAATAAAAATCAATTTTCAGACAAGAAGTATGCTTTTAAACTAACGAGTAAAATACTGTCCACTGAATCAAAATCTTTGGGTATGTCTAGATTACATGCCTCTGCTGACAGAGGCATGTAAAATAGGCTACCCGACATAATCAATGAAGCAGGGATTTAAATATCCCCGGCTTCATTAAAATAAAAATGGCCACCACGCTGTGCTGGCTCAGCTGATCATCAGCACAGCGCATGAGTCAAGACACAGATTGGTCAACAAGGGAAGCCTTTGTCGACCGCTCCCTTATGCCTCGTTATTTAAATCCCCGCTTCATTGACTACATCGGGTAGCCTATTTTACATGCCTCTGTCGGCAGAGGCATGTAATCTAGACATACCCTTTGGTAAAATCCTCACTCCACATAATAAATGGTCTTAGCTCTAAGAAATGAAAACAGGTTTTATTCTAAGAAAAATCTTCAACTTTCACTTACCTGACAAACAAAGTCAGGAACTATTCTGTGAAATACGGAGTTCTTAAATCCAAATCCTCTCTCCCCTGTGCACAGGGCCCTGAAATTTTCAGCTGTTCGAGGAACAATATTTGAAAATAGTTCCATGGTTATGTGTCCTAAAGGTTCATCATCAGCAGAAACCTCAAAATACACTACAGGATTGGTTTTCTTTGACAGTTCTGCTGCCAGGGATACATGTGCCCTCTGAAGTTCTGACAAATGTTGGCATTCTTCAAATCTCCTCTTGAAAGAATCAGCCATTTCTTGGCTTTTAAAGCGAACTGCAAGCTGTTCTACTTTTGCTTCTCCATCTGAAATGTAATTCCCAAACAGATTATTCATAGCCTACTCTGCATCAATTTAAGTTTTGTCATATAAATTAGGAAAAAGGTCAGGTGTTTGAGAAGATAGTGTTTTCTGTAGGTTACTTAAACTCACCAGCATAATCTGTGGCCGTCCATACTAAAGCATTGTTCGAGGTATTCAAGGGCTTTAAATTCATTGTTTTTGTGATTACATGATTTGCACACACTTTGAGAACTTGGTCCCTTCTCATTAAAATTCTGTAATATTTCTTCTGTGTATGGAACAGAATCTTCATCTCTCCAACTCCACGCTCCTTCCACTGATTGACTTCTCTGTCCCATCGATAGAGTTTCGCCCTTTCTTTGAAGAGAATTTCTTCATCCTCTTCTCCAGATTTAACCTCCACCTAGAAAGGAGCAAAGCCAGCATATTAATGCATTTCCTAGACAGATACTGTCACCAGTAATCTACTCATACATTAGATATAATGGGTAAGAGCTTTCTAGTATACTGATTTTACTCCCCCATCCCTGCTTTTAAAAATTTCTTCAAACATACTTTCTATTTAAAATTGTGCATATGCTGGTCTGTAGCCAGAAGAGATGTATTCCATACTTCGTGGTAAGATGAACAAGCTGTTTGAGATAAACCTCACCTTCTCAAGTATTTCATAATTAGAAAGTTAACTTTTTATAAAGTCATCTCAACTGACTAGATTGGTATAATACTGCTTGGACTAGAAAATTTAAATTTGCACTAGAAGACCTTGACATGTCCTGGGGCATATTTTCGAGCACAGAATCTCTCTTCCACAGGTTTGCACATCTGAATGCTTTGGCAGTGGTCCCAGACAAATGTATACGTTTCACTGGGATACAAGTATGTTGGAGAAGTCTGCATTATTTTTATATAGCATTACACGATGCTGTGTTTTATTTTTAGTACAGGTTGAATCTCTCTTGTCCAGGTCTTTCTGGTTCAGCAACATCCCTGGTCCGGCAGAACTACAGATGTTGCTAGACCAGAAAGCTGCAGCTGGAGGTTGAGAGTGGCTAGGAGCAGAGCCAGTGGTTGGCGGGAGCCTGCAAGGGCCAGTGCCCTGGGCTGGGGAACCCTGGGAGCAGCTGCCACCCCACAGGGGCTGGGGGCAGGAAGCAGAGCCATGGGAGTGGACTTGGGGTAGAGCCAAGCAGGTGGGCTGTAGGTGGTCAGGCCTCCGGATTCTCCCGGGATAGCAGCCAGGAAGGGAGCTCCAGGAGAGCCTGGATGCCTGACCTTCTCTGGTCTGGCAAATTCCTTTGTTCAAGTGTGCCAGACCAGGGAGGTTCAACCTGTACTGTGCATAGCTCGCTGCAGACAAAGGAATGATCTTAAAGAACTTGCTTTCTATAAACAAGCCACAAATGAGAAGAAGATGCAGGGTTGGACACGTACATAAGGATAGGCACAGCCAAACAATCCCAGTACATATTTCAAATTTCTGGTCTATTTACAAATGTTAAAAACTAGACTTGTTAAGAGTTCTTTTGGAGCAAATGAAAGTTTGAGACGATCAGACATTACAAACAATTGAAGAAAGATTGATTGTGGGAGGATAGATATGAAAAGAAAGGAAAGGAGAATAAAAGAGGCAAAAGTGAGATTAAAAGGTGAGACACAAGGGGAATGATGAGTAAGGTTGTGCAGGTTTCAGAAATGTTACTATGGATACTGTTAAATAACATTTATAATTAAAGCAAAAATTAAGTAGATTAAAAAATTGGTGCTACTGAGATAATGTCAATAATGAAGTTACATAACGCTTCCTTCACTATCCTACCTACCTTCCACTATAGGACTACCACTTCCTGCCAGCTCTTGAACATCTTTCTTTTGCCTACTGTGCTCCTCTTCAGATTCTTTAATTCCTTATTGCTCAGTAGTTCTGGCAAGTTTCCACCCAGATTTAGAGGAGAAGAACAGAATATATGGTATGGCATAACTGTTTTGTTAGCATGAATTTGGGGTGGCTACATTACTAATAAGTGGTAAAGCTGTGAGTTCTACCAATCAAAGCAGCACTCTAACAAGTGTATTCATATCATTCATTTTAGACATGCCACATTTCACAGAATGATCTTTAATCATGAGCTCTTAGTAGGGATATTAGATAGCATGTAACTGAATAGTTTTGTAACCACATGACAGGCCCAGGGGCAGGGCCGGCAGGTTGGAGTTGGTCTGCGAGGAGAGCCAGTTTAAAAACCAGCTTCCTATGTAGACCAGCTCTTGCCTGCCGCCCTGTGCTGCTGCCTCTGATACAGAAGCAGCAACGTGGGGAGGCAGCAGCCCCTGTCTGGGGGGGCTTCCAAGCTCTCAGTGGACAGATGCTGCTCCCTGGCAGCAGCCTTCCTCCGTGGCGAGGCTGGGCCTCCACAGACAGAGGTTGCTTTGTGGCAGCCTTCCCTGCATGGCTGCTGCTAACAGAGGCAACAGCGGGGGGAGGTGGCAGGGCGGAGCTGGGGGGAGGAATGGGCTTTTAAGCTGGCTCTCCCCAGCACCAGCTCCTGCCTGCCTCCCCACTTGCCTCTGCGGGAGGCAACAAGGTCTGCAGAGCCAGCACACATAGGGAGCCTGCTTGAAAGCTACCTCCCCACATGTATTGCCTTCTGCCTGCGCATATCACCCTCTAAGCTGCTGTCTGATGCAACAAGGGGGGGGGGGGGGAAGGAGACGGAGGAACAGGGAGAGTGTAGGTGGATTTGGTGCTCATGTGGAGCTGGCTTTTAAGCCCTCCACCCTACCCCCCTTGCTGCCACAGAGGCAGTCGGGGGCGGGTATGTAGCTGACAAGATTAACTGAGGCTTATTGGTAATCGTGTAGTCATCTACACGATGACATCCCTACTTAAAAGGGTTACTGGTAATATTGTGCACTTCTGCATACAAACTCAAGGTCCCTTGTAGAAGTGAAACTGTACAGGCTTCACGATAAAATTAAAATTTCAGAAGCTTTAAAAAAATATGCCTAAGGCAGCTTTTTCATACAATGTTGCCAATTTAATAGCGTTAGAGGCATGTTTTCCATCCCATTCTAAGGCAGGTAGATTCCCTAAAAATGACTAGCCCTGATAGTATCTAATACCTCAATCTATTTTTTCCTCTGGTACAGGATTCACTTTTATCCATCTGGGGCCTCAGGAAAACAAAACAATATTTTTAGAAAAAGCAGATTTTTCAGCCAACCTGAATGAAATGCAAAGCCTGCTAAAGAGGGGTTAATTTAGACGTGTATATACTTCAGTTTTACTAATCAAATATGTTAGAACAAGCATGTCTGTGAAACTATCAGAACCTCTTTAAACTATGACCAAAGACATCTTACCTCTGGTAAGGACACTATAGGTTCAAAGTGAATATCATCGCTATGTACAACTTCTTCATCACTACCATCATCTTCATCTCCTTTATTGGCTGTCTGTACTCCAAATACAGTTGCTCCAGTATCTGCCCATTTGAAGTTTTTATCTAGTTATGAAGAGTTTAAAGTTTCAGACATCTTTCCAACTACTCCTATACACACACACACACACACACACACACACACACACACACGTATGAATTGTACAGTTTAATTTTCATACACTATGCCATTTCTAGAGAAGACATTGTTTACACGTGTTCTGTCATTCATATTTAGTACCTTATGAACTAGCAGACTTAATGCACATCACACACTTGATAACTTGCATCAAAAGAAATTCAAATGTGAATTTATTACCAAAAGCATTTGCATCTTACCTTTAGAACCAAAAGCAAAATCCCCAGAATTTGAAGCTAGATCTGCAAATGACAGGCCAGAAGTTGTGCCAAATCCAAATGCGATTGTTCTGCTTCCTATTCACAATGAAAGTAAAATGAAAGGGAAACCTTGAGGGAAAGGAACTGGCAAGGATGACTCACCACAGCACTTTGTAACTGTACATAATACCAAGATGCAGAATGTGGCTGACAACTGTGAATCTATGAAGGCCAATGTATTAGGATGCTCCAAAGTGACTAACAGCACCTTAAACATTTACCCCAGTTAAAAAAAATATATATATTGATTCTTTTGGGCCCCCTATAAGAACATTTAAGTGACAAATTACCTCTTTGCAAAACTGCAGAATCTTACTAATTTTGCCACACTCCCTAATTTGTACACAGTGTACAGTTAATGGATATTTAATAGCAGCATACTGTAGTATGGTCTCATAATACTAGAATTACCTTTGATGCACATGGTCATTTTTCATTTATTCTTTTAATCAGTACAATGATTACATAGCTAAGCAGAATTAGTAGCATTCTAAATCGATCTTGGTTACCTATAATCAGTTATCTGTTGAAGTCAGTCCCAAAAGAACACTACCTTGGTTTGTGCAATCTGTTAAATTTGGATCATTTTCTTTTTTAGTTGACAAATCAACAGGTTTTTCATCAGCTCCTGACAAAGTCTGGGATGTGTGCAAGGATTCTGTAGTTGAGTCTGGTTCTTCACATTTACTGGTTGATGGAACAGATAATTCAGTCTCACTGGTACAGACTACATCAGTTGAACTGGTAACTTCATTTTCCAGAAACACCTAAAAAGAAGAAAATATGTGATTCCAATAAATGCTTTAAAAGAGCTAAAGAATATCTAGAAATCATCTGCTTAAATACTTTAAAAAGCTGCCAGAACAGCAGCATTAGGAATTAAATGCCACTACCAGGGACAGATTAAGGAGGGGGCTAACCAGGCAGCTGCCCAGGGCGCGAACCTATGGGGGGGGGGCACCTGATTGCAGCTGCACGGGGTGCCACACGGCCCCCGCCCCCAGGCACACAGCGCCCCTTACAGCCTGGGGGCGGGGGCCACACAGCACCTGATTTTTAGTAAATGGTAAAGAACTTTGAAAATATGAAGTGCTACAGTGCTAAAGAAATTCCAGATATATATTAAATACATCTGATTGTGCACAAATTTTTAAATTCTGAAATTTAAATTTTTTAAAAAGTGGTCTCTGAACAGCTTCAAACATTTTGTCTGGGATTAGATTTGTTTGCTTTTAAAAAAAGGAAAAATCTGAGGATTACCAACACATTGAGAGAGAAACCAAAAAGGAAAATGTTTCATAAATGGTCCCAAAGTTTTAGATGGCTCTACAATAGATTCAATTGGCATCCAAGTGAGATTACTCCAATACAGAGGAAGCAAGTTGACTCTTACTACTTGATGTACACCAGATATTTGATTTTAAAAAGCTAAGATTGCTTCAATAACTGTACAGGATATTCATGATGCTAGTTCAGAATTAAGAGTTCATGTAGTTAAAATGAATTTGAAAAGTCATGCTTTGAATTTTAGTTCATACTTTGGCTTCTTGAACTTTTTTAATTTCTGTCTGAAAGTCTTCCAAGTTGTCATTATCCTCATCAGTATCACTGCCAACACCACAGAAAAATGTAGAAGGAAGCTTTAGAGTTTCTGCTTTGGCCTTCTCTTCAGGAGTTGGTTTCTTTTCCCAGACAATAACACACTCCCTCTCATTCTCTGGTTCATTTTCTTCCATGATACCTAGAGATACAGCACATCAGAAATTACTGAAAAGTAGCAAACAAAAGAGTTCTGAAGCAAAATCTCTAGGATAGAGTATGAATAATTGGTCGATTCCTACTTTCAAGTAGCCCAAAAAGGAGGTTTGGACAAAAAGTTTTAGCTTCTACACCAGTGTTTCTTTAACTTTTTAAGACTGAGGAACACCAAACAATTGTGTTTTTAAAATGAGGAACACCAAGGATTTTTTGTTGAGTCAAAAAAAAAAGGGGGGGGGGGTGTCAAGGGGAAGTTAGAAGCAAAAAAAAAAAAAGAGAGGTCCACCTGCCCCTTTAAGGGCAGCCATTTTGAACTCTTTTCTCTGAAGCACCTCTGACTGCCTTGCAGAACACAGTTTAAGAAACACTGTTCTACACCAACTTTTACAAATTGAACATGTCAGATTTTTCTTGCTTTGGTTAAATAAAGTGACTTTTATTTCCAATTGGAAATAATACTACAACAATTGTAGAGAAGACTTTAATTTAATTTGAATAGAAAAGGCTGACAGTTCACATTTATTTTGCTGACAGCTAATTTGCTTAGTTAGGCTCAGGAAGAACTTTCACAAAAAGGCTTGTTTGATACACCTTTCTCTTCCTAATGCTCAAATCCCTTCTACCTCTAACCTCAAAAAAACCCCACCTACCTAGATGTTATAACGAATCTACATGATGAAAAATACACTTCCTGTAATGAAGGGCTCATTCTATTTGGAGAGCCCTGCCTTTGAGGGGGAAAGAGGTAGGTGTATCAGAGATCTCTCTCTTGGTGCATCAGATTACTTTAGAGAGGTGCTTGGATACCACTATCCTCAAGGAGAAGCAACTTGGTACGAGGCCCACAGATCTGTCAGTTGGCAGTACAGCAATTACTTTGGGTTTCAACTTAGCTGGGACTCAGGAAAACTGTTATGAGGTACCTATCAAGAGAAGTGCTATGAAACAGAAGGTAAAGCGTGGAGAACATTAGGTGGCCTGGCTTCATAAGATGTAGTTCTAATGCTGCCAGGGCTTCATGTTCATTTTCATTACATACAGACAAAAGCTGTTTCTATTAGAAACAGGAAGCGTATGAAATTCTAAATAGATTAACTTCTTTAATATTTCAGTCACTATGGAATTTTGAGTATGCCAGTGTATTTCATCCTGCCATACATTCAGTTAAGTACAATGTAATTTCTGAACATGAGTTATTCCTGAATACAAATTTGCCAGAATATACATATACATATATGTATCAGTTATATACCAGTTATATACCAAAGTGTGCATTAGAAGTTCAGTAGCAGGCCAATTAAAGAAGCTGCTATAATTGTGCCCAATTTTAGTTTGCTCTCCTAGACTTTGTACTTTATTATTTTTGGAAGTGAAGTTCACACTGTATGCATCATGGGTGGCCAACCTGTGGCTCTGGAGCCACCTGTGGCTCTTCTGACATTAATATGCAGCTCCTTGCTCAGGCACCGACTCCAGGACTGCAGCTACAGGTGCCAACTTTCCAGTGCTCAACTTCCGGCTCCACATCCTCCTCCAAGCGTATTGCACCTTCGCTCATTCTCTCCCCCACAGAGCCTCCTGAGTGCCATGAAACAGCTGATTTCAGTGGGCTGGAGGCTCGGGGAAGGAAGAGGAGGCACTGATCGGTGGGGCTGCTGGTGGGCAAAAGATGCTGGAGATGGGAGAAGGCGGCACCTGATGGGGACTGCTCACAAATTACTGTAGCTCTTTGGCAATGTACATTGGTAAACTGTGGCTTCTTCTCAGGCTTAGGTTGGCCACACCTGGTATATATCTATTACCCTCCATAAAGGTGCAACACTGATAGAATACAAGGTATAGCAGCTTTTAAGACAAGATTTTTCTAAATATTTAGATATGAAAAAGCAGAGTTTGAAATTTTAAGTAAAGCATCAGTTTCAGGGTTATACTTTCAAATCAAAGAGCGTAGCTGAAATCCACCCTCCCCCAAAGTTATTTACCTTGCATGGGATCTTTTGATGTTTTATGTTCTTTCGGATCATCAGGATATAACTTTCCATTAAGTTTCTTAACAGCCATTTCGTAGTCTTCATCTTAAAGATACAGAATTTAAGAGCGAGTCAGTGATTTTACACCATATACCTTTGGAAAACATCAATTCCAACTACCCCATCCAGATTTGCATGTCACTCCTGTTAGTGAATATGTAGCTCATGATTCCTGCTAGCTTCTAATTTTTGAGAGAACACAGCCAAACAGGAAAACATTAACTTAAATATTTCTTATTAATGATATATGTATTTGTTGATATAGTTAAATGTTGAAACACTCTTTCAATATAGACCATGCTGATTCTTATGTTTCATGATGTCCAAAATAATTTCATATCAAGTAGTTCCACAGCAGGATTAAGAACAAATTTACACATGAACAGTTGTTAATTAGCAAAACTGGATAAGGAAGCAAAGGAAATGGCTATTTAAACATTTTAATTTATAAAATATGCTACAAAGTCTTTAAGTATTTATTTTTCAGGGCAAACTTTTGCTACATTAGACCAGAATCCTCTAGAGCAACCAGACTCAAACAGAAACACTTAACATCCTAACACTAGGATTTTCAAAAAATATTTATAAAAATTCCATTATTTTAAGAGATTTTAGGGGACCCTCTTCTGTTGCTTTTTAAAAATGGTATGGAAAAGTTCTAGGATACGTATATTCATAATTTCATGTTTTCCCAGAATTGCCTCCCAAATGTAATGAGGGTGGCAGGGGAAAAAAAAAAAAAAAAAAAAAAAGAGCAGAAGACATCATCTGTGGTTTCATTTCTAGTCTACTCAGTCTTGAGGCTTCTGGCATAGGGATGTTAAATTGCGATTGATCATCTGAACAAGTAGTCGATGGAATTTCCATGGACTACTTGGTAAGACAATGCGGAAGGGCATGCTCGCTACCTTCCCTGTGGCTCTGCAGTTTAAACGTAGCAGGAGCCAGGTGTGCAGCAGCCTGACTCCTACTACATTTAAACTGCAGAGTCACAGTAGGGTTAGCTCTACGGGCCGGCACAAGCTCTTACTACATTTAAAAAGCAGAGCTGCAGCATCCCAGGACCGGTGTAAACCGGGACTGCTTAGTCCTAGCTTGCGCTGGCCCCAGAAGCTAATCCCACAGAGCCTCTGCCTTTTCAATATAGTAAGAGCTGCCTGGCTTTTAAAGCTCACTTTTAAAGGCAGAGCCACAGCAGTAGGGAACCGGTTCAGTCCCTGCTAGCGCATCCCCCCTCTACCCCGCAGAGATGATGCTGGGGGAATGGGCTTTTAAGCCAGCTCCCCCCAGCACTGACTCCTGCTCCCCCAATCCCCGCTTCCTCTAATAGAGAGGCAGCTGGGGGCTCGGGGGGGGGGGGGGGGAGAGGAGAAGAGAGAAATGCAAGTAGTCAATTCAATTACCTAATAAGCCTAAGCTTATTAGGTAATCGACTATTCGACTACTCTTTTACATCCCTATTCTGGTGTTAGACCCTTGAGGTCCTGAACATACTATACTGAATCTGCTTTTTATGGTCTTAAGAGTTAGCATAATTGTTATAAGCCATATATGGCTGAGCTTTACTATAGTCATGGGAAAATCTCTTACACAATCTCTGGCCACAAGAGACCAGAGCAGTGTGTCTTCAGAATAGGGATAATGCTTCCTCAGAGCATAAAGGGACACCACCTGCTCTTCTGCCTCCAGAGAATTTCTATTGGGCAGGGCTCAAGCATACTACTGTTACTCCACAGTACCCAAAATGGATCAACAAATTTTCAGCCCCTTACCATCCTCCTCTTCACTTAAGTAGCCAGGCTTATTCTTGTAACAGAAGAATGTTGAAGGCAGTTTGAGAGAATCAGCAAGAGCTCTTTGTCCAGGGGTAGGTGTTAGCTCAAAAACAATGAGTACCTCATCAGAGGGAAGTTCTGCATCAGCTTCCTTCTTCCTCTCAACTGTTACAATATCAAAGATTAACAGGATCAAAATGAAGACACTTGAGAACAAATCCGAAAAACTACTTCTGAAGTCATTCTGAAGACAATATTAGACCACACATGTGAATTACAAATATATAGAGAGCCACAAGAAACTAAGCATCAAAATTATGACAGAATACCGAGAAAGGGATTTAGTGTGAAGGAATGTGTCTTTCCAACATTAAAATGCACTAGTAAACACTTAGGTGTCACACCATGCTTTACATTAGGCATAAAACATTCTTCAGTCTTTGCAGCTCTTGTTGATTTTCATCATACAAGTTAAGTTAGACCCAACTGTTGCATGCATTTCATTTTTAAATTTACTAGGGGGCTGTGGTCCCTGCTCGCCAAACTCTGTCTGTGGCAGCTGAATCAGGGCCTCTCTTCCTACCCATGCCTCAGCAGGAGGGGGGCTGCCACTATCCCTTCCTGCAGCCAGATGGGGACCGGGCCTTGATTGGGCAGGGTGTGTAACTAGGGGGAGGGTGCAGGAGCAGGCTGGGGCAGGGAGTCTGGCCAACCCAGGAGAGGAGGGAGCCAGTGCCTAGGGAGTGCACGTGGATTGCTAAAGCCAGGCAATAGTTGCACTTGGACAGCTGCTTTGGGTGGGGGGGGGAAGAATGTCATGTCTCTCTTCTCCATGGGGGGCTCCATCTCCTGCCTTCAGCAGGTGACTCTGGGAGACAGGGCTGGCTCCATCTAGGGGCGGTGAATGCAGGTTGCCTTGGGCTGTGGAAACTCCTTGCTAGGGAGAGAACTTTCCCTTTTGGCCTCCCTTGACTGGCACTCTGATCTCCGCCCCACACATGGTGGCTGCTCGCTATCCTGTCTCTCCAATGCCCTCCACCCCCCCATGCTAATCACAGCCAGGCCCAGTGAAGAGCAGCAGGAGAGAGTGTGGCACTCAAGGCCAAAAGCCAATTGTCTTGGTGTGTGTGGCTGGGCAGCTCTCGTTGGGGCCCTGCTTAACTTCAAAGGCTAACCTTGTAGCACCCTCCCCCTAGGGACAGCTGGAGAGTCCTGGCGGCGCACCTCCCACTCCCCCAGGAAGCCAGTGCTGGCACACTAACCTTGCAGGGGGTGGGGAGGAGAGGACAACAAGGCTGGAGCTCCAGGCAGGTGAAGTAGGTAGCAGCCCGAGGCAGGTGGCGGCAGCAGTTGGAGCGTTGGGGCCCTGGACCCGGAAGTATAAGTGGGTCCAGAGACAGCTTCCTGCAGGGGATCTGGGGACCAGCGGGGAGCCCAGGGTATACCCAAGGGGCTGGGGTAGAGGGACACCAAGCCATGGCTGCTGCTTCCCCTTCTGAGTCTGCAGAGGCTTGGGGGAGGTGACGTGATTACATCACTGTCATCCCACAGGAAAGTTTCTTATAAAGCAATTTTAAATAGTAAAGTGTGGGTATTTGTGGCATCCAAATTACCACAAATTTGAGCAATAGAACATGATTTTATTAAAATTCAATTTAGAAGATAAACTGTAGAGACAGAGAACTAGGGATGTAAAATCCCATTTAATTAGTTAATGGTTAAATATTATGTTCAGCAGGTTCATTGATTAAACCAGGATGGGCATGGGCAGGCTGGAGAGGCCTAGAACCACCAAATTCAGTATTCTCTTACCATAACAAACTAAGTAGAGTTTAGTTGTGCCAGGAAAATGGGATGTTCCCAAAATGGATTGCTTTTCATAAAACCATAGAGACACACAGAATCATGAGGCAGGTGAAAGGAGTTGGCTGGGGGCGTGCCCTCCCCACTCTGGGACTTCTCCAGTCCCAAGCCTCCCATGCCTTAAGTGCCCTTTAGGGAAGAATAAAACTCTCCTCCACCTCTCCCCCCGTACCTATGGGAACATTACTGGCTGTTCGCCTTCATCAGGGAGTGAAGGGAAAGTTCAAGTTGATCCATTACTCACTCCAGCTGGGAGTGCAAGTGGCAGATGAACCAGGACTCCCCCAGCCATGTCCATTGGAGGTGCAACGGCCATGGAGAGTTGCTTCTCACCTGGCCCCAAGCTGCTATGATAAGAGGGCAGAGGTAGTCTTCTCTCCCTAGGGCTGCCTTCACTGAACCCCTCATTCCCAGCCCCAGCCCAGAGCAATGATTTAAATGAAGAAACAACAAAAATTATTCAAGGACCTGAGAAACCCCGGTTAAAATAGTTTGTAAATCAAGCCCCATCAGTACATTAAAAGAAAGTCAAATTAATAGATTTTTAGCATAATGCATGAACCAAACTTCACTGCACTTCCAAAAATCTATTTAAACTTAAAACCAAAACAAACATCTGACAGCCAGCAAAAGTTTGATTAAAAACACTCCTTTGGTCTCAAAATCACAATTACATCCTTTCAGATTGATACAGAGAAGAATACACCTCAATCTTGAATTGGAACTCTTCCTTCCACCATACTATTAGCACTAATTTAACAGCGTCAGATCCAAGTGCTAAAAAAACCTAGTTTTTAAATCATGCTTCCAAGGGTGTCCATAATCTGCAAGCTCCCGTGGTACTGACCCTGGCAGAGGGAGGAGAAAGCAGTTCTATGTGCTGCTGCTCCCCTCCCCACCCCAAATGGGGGAATGGCAGCTGGAGGCATTTCCCCAGAGGCTTTCCCCGCCACTACCATAGCAGCAGGGGAATGGTGCCTGGGAATGGCATGGGGCGCAAAGCCATGTGCGCTCCCAGAAGTGCGACACTGGGTAAGCACCCCACCCCCCCCTCATGCCCAGATCCCACAGCGCCCTTTCTGACCTGGTAAATTCTTTAATCTGGCATACACGGTTTCCCAGGGTTGACGGATACAGAAGTTCAAGTGTATCGCTTCACAAAGTTTCATATTTGACATGTAAGGTTACTCTGAGCAAGCCCACTTCAGGATGTTGCAACGGAAGTACTCAGTCATATCTGGTTAAAAGTACGGTTTCTTGTTTGGTATATATAACCTTAGAGGCGTGTCCTCTAAAACAAAGCTGAGGTAGAATGGGAAAGCTCATGCTTCTAATACTGGCTATGGTACAGACCCATTCAATAGCTACCTACAGGACTTCAGTTTCCAATATTGCCAATTCAGAATCTTTTGTGAGCACTAACATTTGAGTAAATCATTAATTTCAACATGCAGAAAACATACATTACATCCATCCAATAAAATAGTTAAGTTCAGGATACACAGTAGTGTACTAAACAGAAAAGGCTGTTCAGCGTAAGCAAGGTTGAGGCCAAAATCCTATAAGAATGAGCCCAATATTTGTCTCATCACGGTCAAACATCCTAGTGTTCTAATCCTCACTTCACAAAATGCATGGCTCAGAAGACAAGTTACAAAACAGATATTCCTGACAAGCGAGCTAAAATTTAGCCAGAATTAGTTCAGTTTTAGAAAGTCAATTTGTCCTTGTTTCATGTTTTGCTATTAACATCCTAAAAATGTGATTTTCCCATTAACTATATGAATAGACATGGCTGAGCTAATTATAGTATTTCCAACATAGCTATAAAAAGTTAAGTTAGAATAGATACATGGAAGAATCAATGCTGTTCATTCCAGATGTTAGAAAAAAGGCATTACTCATACAAAGCAGCTCTCTGCTGCTAGTCTAGCATTTTAACTTACTGATGTCAAAACAGCTCTGTATCAGAGTCTGGACTGCAAGTGTTTGATAGCTGTGAACTTTTTTTTTTTTTTTTTCAATATTGAAGATTTTATAGGCCTGAAGAATAACTGAGTAACTCTGACTATATTTTAAATAGGGTGGATTCGATTTCAGGTATGCCCTTTATTAATTCCTTTCCATTCCCCTCACATGGAATCAGTACATATGAAGGTTCAGCTGCAGTCAAATGTGGATTTTGGTATTTAATATTAACTTCTTAAAAGAATGAAATTCACACCATATTTCCAAGGTCTGTAAAACAGAAAAAACGTATAGAAATATGTCTTGTAGAGTGTTTAATCTATCTGTGACAGTTAAAAATACTTTGAAATGGCAAAACAAAACATGGATTCTTTGCATTTTCCATCCAACAATGCACCTTAATGGAGCATCACAAAAATACATTTTGAGGTAGAAGCTTTAGTTTAAGATCAGGAAATATTTTGAGCAACTTCATCCTGTGAATGTAAAATCAGAAAGTGTTCCCTATTTTAGCTTTTCCCTCTTTTACGGACTGAATAATGTCAAGTTATGGGTAAAATTTACACTATATATTAATCACTTTTTCCTCTGTAAAGGAGGAAGAGTAAGTTAAAGAAAAAGTTAAGGTGGTGTAAAGAATCAAGGATATTTACTTTATTTCACAGACAATAAATGAGAATAATTGCAGGTTTAAAAGTGAAATAATCTGATTATATTTGGAAGTAGCACCAATGTTCCCTCTAGTCTTCCCCTCCACATGCGGATTTTTTCCATCTTTGTGTGGAATAAATTTTATGTGCACTGAGGCATGTGAGTGTGGCACACCACCAGTAGAAACAAACAGCCTAGCTGCGGGTGGTCTGTTAATCAACTGGCATCACGTGGATTTCTCCTGAGTGGCCTCACAAACACAGCTTGCAGGAACACTGAGTAGCACTATTGCTCTTAACAAATGAAGAGTTAGTACTGATAGAAACATTTAATGTTGCTTTTTAGATAATGACACACTGTTTGGATATTGTAGGAATTGACATGGTTAGAACAATTGGTGTCAATATTTGACCAAGTTTTACTTAATCTTGTTAGAACTGCCAGTATTTAGGTTACAACCCGGGTTTGTTAGAAGATCTATCCATGCATGTTGAATGCTGCAACAGTTCTCAATATTAAACAGTTAGACAGTCTCTGCATATTCCTGTATTTTTTTTGACGATTGGACAGTGTAGTCATATTTAAGAAAAAATAAAAGTTTATTCAGCAAATAGCCACACAAGAATATTTTTTAAAAGTTATGTGCAGTGCAACTCCTTATATAGCCACACTTGGTGGCTAGAGACCACAGGCCTCCCATGCTCAGAATGTGACAATTAAAAAAAGGGACAGAAGGAAACAATTAAGGGACCAGTGAATGAACTTTTGAACACTTCCAGCAGAAGACAAGTGGACTCAGTTAAGATACTGGCTGGAAAAACTCAAGAGTTCAGGACATCTGTGTGTCCCCCATTTCACAGATGTTTATTTTTGAAGATATACAGTTCTTACTGGTTGGACATTGGGAATGAAACTGAACCAGTCTGAAACCCTCTTCATAAGGAATTCCAACAAAATCCTGAGCATACTCAGTAAAATTTCTCATACCTTTCCTCATATTCCTAAGGGAGATTTTAGCAAACAGATCTGAAGCCCTTATGGTAAATTTGAAGCAATGCAAAAGCTAAAAGTCTATGAAGTTGAGTACTCCAAGACCACTCAATATGAGAATTACCAAAAAAAAAAAATCCCCAAACTAAATTGAGAGGGAAGACAAATACACTTTCACTATGACAGGTTCAGACACACTAATTCTAACTACTGCTCTTCAGCATGCATATTAAATTTGTTTTAATTTTCATACTATTATATAGCCAAATGCTGTGTCACAATTGGGCAACTGTCAATACCGGCTAAAGAGGGATTTCATTACACATTCAGTGCAGCGTGTAAATACCTTTACTATCGGATTGAAAGGAAGGTGTGCTGGTCCAAAAGGCCATTGGATTAGATTTAAAAAGGCTAAAATTAAATCCTAGAAAATAAATGTGGGTGTAAGTGTTTACTTGGACTTCTAGAGGGCACAAACACACCTATGTCCGAAGTATACATCGCCAATCTCTACGGACTTCAATTAGTTAACGAATGTTTACATTGCCTGCTGTTTCTGTTTATCGATCCAATAAATGTAAACAAGCAGCAATCAATTTTTTTCCTACCAGGATACTTTACTATGTATATAATACTTTCCATAATTCTGAAATCCACTTACAGCCCAATATTCTGAGTTAGACAAAAATGGACATTTAACAAAATCTGACACTAACTTTCAAATACAAATACAATCCTATGCTTCATAAAATATGTAGCATCCTACCAAATTCACAGCCATGAAAAACGTGTCCTGGACAGGAAATTTTGGGCTTCCCCTGTGAAATCTGGTCTTGTGTGTGTTACCACCGTATACTTTACAGGTTTCATGGGAGAAACTAGTTTCTCCAATTAGGGATCCTAACACAGAAGGATATAGTTCTAGGGGAGGAGGGCGGGGTGTTTCCACAAGGTTATTTAGGGCAGTGGTCCCCAGTCTTTTTTAATACTGTGGACCTGCAAGCCTATTCACAAACTTTCGATGGACCAGTAACATTTTATTTGCATACTCATTATGGTAATTAATAGAGATGTGAAGGACTAGTCAACTAGTCACTTCCTTCCCCCCCATTTCTTCCCATTGCCTCTATCAGAAAGAGGCAGCAAAAGGCAGGGGGGGAGAGAGGAAGGAGTACTTCAAAGCGGCAGCGCCGCTTGAAGCCTGGGGCCAGACCCTGGGCTCTACATGGCACTGCCACTTTGAAACGCTGCATGCAGCCTGGGGCCAGTTGGGGTGTCCCCAGGCTGCACGTCGCATTTCAAAACTGTTGGTTTCAAAGCCCTAGGGCTGTTGCTACACTTCAAAGGTGGAATCGCCGTACTGACTAATAGAACAATCAATGCAAAATGCATCAACTATTCCATTAGTCAATATTTAACACCCTTAATTTGTTTTAAGAGGTCATGTATTCTTGTACATCGCATTTGTAGGTATACAATGCATGTCATAATGGGTCAGTTTGCAGATATCTACAACACTAAAAAAATTCACAGAAAAAATTCCGCTTTGGCTGCTGAGTGGGGCAGCCCTCCTGCATGGGCAACTGGTGCCTGCAGAGGGAGGGGCGCAGGGCAAATGCATGTGGAGCACCCTATTTAGAAACTAAAATTTTGTCAGGGGCATAGTAGCTGGTGCCCCCAAGTGTTACCACCATTCACCTTTGCCCTCCCCCCTATGGGGTGGGGGAGCTACCATTGTATCTTCTCCATGTTCTTCTGTACAACCCCTACCCTGTATCTCTCCCTTCCCAGGAAGGCTGCTCTTGCTCCCACAGTCTCCCCCCTGCATCTCCCCTTTCCCTTCATTGCACCCCTGCTTCCATCTGTCCCATAAGTCTCCCCTGAATCCCTTCAACCCTTCCCTCACATCCCTATTCCCCCTCATCTGCCCCTGCCCCTCCTCAGCCCCCTCCTGAGCAGTGTTCCCTTAAGCTGTGCAGCAAGCACAGCTTCACAGGTGATTAATCAGCCCCTCCCAGTCAGCTCCCTGCATGGAGTCCTGAGCCTCTGACTGGGCAGGGCTGATTAATCACCTGTGAAGCTCTGATGCTGCCCAGCTTAGAGGGAACACTGCTCCCAGCCCCCCCCCCCCCGCCCCAGGGCTGGGTCCCCCTGCCCCTCACACGCCTGGAGCTGGCAGCAGCTAGCTCCACTGGGAGCATCACAGGGCCAAACCCTCCTCCTACAGCCCAGGGGCTGGCCAGGCAGTTGGTGGTGCCCTGGGAGAGGCTCTCGGGGAGCAGCGAAACTGGCCCTGCTGGAGATTCCCCCTCCCGGCTGTAGCCTGGGCTCAGCAGTAGTCCCTATTGGGACTCAGGGATCTGGCCCCAGAGTCACTGTGATCAAGAGCTGCAAATTGCTTCCTGCCACAGGGGCCGAGCCCAGCCTTGGTTCCCAGAGCCCCTGCCTGCTGCTGGTCCTAGCAAGCAACCCACCACCCTACAGTGTGTTGCAGCCCACCAGCCAGCAGTTCGTGGCCCGGCATTGGTTGCAACCCAGTGGTTGGGAACCACTTATTTAGGGGGATTGCCAACCTTACTTCTGAGCTGTCTTCAGAACTGGACAGCCAGAGAGCAATGGTTTTGTCCAGGTGCCCAGATCTAAAGACAGCACCCCAACACCAACAGCACAGAAGTAAGGGTGGCTGTGATGTTGCACTCCGCAATCTTCACATAAACATAAGTATGACATAACTGGCATATACTTTATGCAAAATACTTAATGTAACATACTAGAAAAAGCGATAATCTGCTGCATGTGTGCATGTATCATCCCTGTATTTGAAGTTTGAAATATGAAGTATAAACTTGTTTTACTAACACTAGTGAGGGCCACACTAAAGGTACTTCAGAAATTTCATGATTCATTTATAAGGACAATGACCTGTAAGCGGTTTGTTTTTCCTATGGACCAGCGATTACAGGGGTGGGCAATAATTTTTGATCGTGGGCCACTTCAGAAATTTAAAAGGTGAAGCCCAAGAGTTTGCCCAGCAGAAGATACATCACATTATTCATTCCCTGCCTAAACAAAACAGATCAATAGGATCTGTGCAGCGTCTTCAAGTTAGACCTCTGGAGTGGCTGTGGGCTGCATTTTCATCACATGAGAGACTGGAGTCAAATTTGATATACCACACAATTGTCTTCATGAAGAGTATTTCCTGACTTAAATAAGTTTAAGACATCACTCAGCTGCTTAAAAATTTAGGAATCAGATAAATAGTAAGATAAAAAAAATCTAGGTAAAGCCTCAACAAAACATACCAGCAGCACTCAAGTTTTTGTTTTATGGCAGGTTTCAGCTAAACCTTTCTAGGAAGAAATGGAAGCCAAAGTTTTCAAACAATGACTAAAGATATGTCTGTGCACCTGAACTTAAGTACCAAAATAAAAGCCATGACTTTCAGAAGTCATGCCTATAAAAAGACTACCTATTTAGGAACAAGTCCAATTTGTGCATTCTGGTTCCAAACTGTATGCAACCATATTTGAAAATGTTGGTCCAAGCCTCTAGGTAATTACTAGCTCATCTGAATTCCTAGATAGGGACAGTATTATGCTGACATATTACACTAGTTCAGACATCTCCAACCCCCTTAATATGTACAAAGAGAACAATTATAAGCTAAAGAGGTATTGAAGTTTGTATTAACCACTGAAGAGAACAGTTCTGACATTACTAGGATAATTTACAGTATTTTAGTTGAACTGTAACAAAAAAACTCCACTAACTGCTATCCATGACAAATCATTCAATAATCTTCTGAATGAAAAAAAAAAAAGCGCAAAGTTTCTACTTAGCATAAGCCACTACCAATTCAGGTAATACTTACCTTTTTCTAGTGTTTTAAATGTGTAATTAGAAGATTCTGCTGTTGATGTAACCAAATAATTTTCTCCCTTGCTGTCTGTAGGCTTCTGATTAGCAATGTAACTTTCCGGAGGCTCAGTTACAGTGATCTCTAGCTCTCTATGCTTTATGTTTTGAGACACTGAACTATCCTCTTCATTTTTGCTTTTTGAAGGAGAGTTAAAGCTGAAACCAAACAGAGATCCTGTAGCTGAAGTATTTCCAAATGTGAATGGCTTTGATTTTTCACTACTAAAAATGCTCTTGACTGATTCTGAACCAAACACAAACTTTGGAGGAGAAACCACCGTTTTTGTTGGTGTTTCAGAACTGCTTGACACCTCTGAAACCTCTAAAGTCACATCAGAAGTATCGGCATCCTGGCTCAGATCAGTTCTCTCTCTGGTAGTTTCCTCCAGTACAGCTACAGCAATTCTGCCACATGGAGACTCTCTTGGTGTACTGGCACGCGAAGAAAGAGGTGTGATTAGAGTATTTTTTTCTTGGGCATGTTTTGCTTCATCAAAAATTTGCTTAAATGATTCTGCAACATCTTGTAGTTTAAATCGCACAGCCAGAAGCTCTACCTTTCTTTCCCCATCTGCAAAGTCACATGCAGTCCATACCCATGCTCTCTCTGTTCCTTTCATCTGTTGCATGTTCATGTCTGGTGTTATTCTATGATTGGCACAGAGTTTTAATACCTGGTCTCTTCTCATTACAATACGAACTTGTTTGTTGTCATAGTTTTGCAAGATCTTTATATCCCCAATACCTCTCTCTTTCCACTGATTGGCATCTTTATCGTATCTGTACAGTTTAGCTCTGTGACTGAAGACAACTTGCTCATTTTCTTCTCCACTTGCCACTTCTACAAGGTCAGGTAAAGGTACCACAGGTTCAAAGTACTGACCATCTTTTTCTTCTTCTTGAGTAAGATCAGACTCTTCATCTGTTCCAACAGACAATCTGCTCTGATTCTGTTTGGCAGGAGACTTTGATGGGCTCAAGGCAGATTTAAAACTAAAATTAAATCCTGTTGTAGACTCCCCAAATCTGAATAGGTTTTTCCTCACAGGGCTACTTGCCAGTGGTGAGGCATACACAGAGCTGCTTACACTGTCATCCAGAGCTTCTTCACGTAAATCATAGTTATCCCATTCCAGAGTTGGCCCACCACTTTCAGCATGTGGCTTTACAATTAAATCAGAGGCATTACTGGCTGAAGTTGAGTTTTTATTCTCTTCTTCTTCCATCAGTTTAGTTTTATCATCCGTCAAGAAGGTTTTGAGATCTTTCAATCCACTTTTCATTTCTTCTGCTTTCTGTATGAGTTGAGCTGTTCTACCTGTATCCACAAGCTTATGTGGGGTCTGTAGTGGTATATCCAATAGCAGCCTCTGGCACTCTTCAAATTTCTGTTTAAATTCCTCAGCCTGCTCTTGTGTTTTGAATTTAGCTGCCAGCTGCTCCAACTTTGCATCTCCATCAGAAAAGTCACTTGCCAACCACATCCATGCTTTGTCTGAACCAGACAGAGGTTTCAAATTCATTGTAGTAGTTATCCAATGGTTTGCACATACTTTCAGTACCTGTTCACGTCGCATTAGCATTCTTAGTTTGCCATTAACTTCATTTTTAAGAATTTTTAAGTTGCCAACACCACGTTCTTTCCACTGGCTTGTTTCTGGATCAAACCTAAATAGTTTTATCCTTTGTGAATAGAGCACTTTCTCATCCTCTTCCCCTGTCACTAGTTCCACTTTTTCAGGCATTTGGACAACAGGTTCAAAATGGATATCATCATTGTCATCCGTCTTATATGTTTCATCCTCCTTCTCAAGATCAGCAGAAGTATTAGCCTTGTGAACTGCTTTAGAATTCTGTGAGGAAAATAACTTTTCACCTGCACCTGAAAAGCCCTTGAAGTTTGGATCTTTTTTACCAAACTGAAATCCTTCTCCAGAAGTAGTTTGTGCAAGGTCAGCAAAAGTGAAAGTGCTGCTATTCTGGCCAAAAACTAAATCACTATTCTGTTTGTTAGAAATGTTATGAGACCGAATGCAAGCTGAGGGATTCTCCTTTTTGTCTTTTTCATCACCACTGTTTAAGCCACCAGTGGTACTTTCTTTGGGTGGCTCATCCTTTGCGATATTTTTACTAGGCTCCTCTATGCCAAATTTAAATCCCCCTGCAGTCACAGGCATTGAAAAGCTAAATCTTTCTTTTGCAGATTTAGCTTCAGTATCTGAAGGAATCTGAAATGTGAAGGAAGATGTTTTTCCTTGTTCTGCATGACCAAATTTAAAACCTTTTTCAGAAAAGTCTGACTTGAAACCTGTTCCCAGTTGTCCTCCAACAGGTTCAGGTAATTTGCCTTTAAGGCCAAATGTAAGAGTTGAGGGAGCATCAGGAACAGACTTACTACATGGATTTGATGCTTGACAAGCTACACAGTTTACTGAAGAGCCTTCATTTCGTACTAAGCAAACATTGCAATCCCATTGTCCTTCCTTTCTAGTGAAGAGTCCCTCAAATCCACTTTTCTGGGGTTTACTTGAATCAGTGGTAGAACCAAATCTGGGAGCAGGAGATACGTGAATAGTAGATGTAGACGCATTAGGCTGATTTGGTGATTTAGGATTCTGACATGCAACACAATTTACAGTTCCTGCTTCATTTCCTGCTAGGCACACAGTGCAGTCCCACTCACCCTCTTTTTTAGGCAACACGGCTCCAAAAACACTTTGTGTAGTCTTCGGAATGTCTCCTTGGCCAATTTTAAATGAAGTTTGCTGACCAAATACTGGCATGTTAGTTCTATTTTGATTTTGGCAGGCAACACATTTAGATGAGGTGGGTTCATTTCTTACTAAACCTATATTACAATCCCAATGGCCTTCTTTTTTAAGAAAAACTGATCCAAATTTATTTTGTGCGTTATCAGTGTTGAAAGTTGCAGTAGTTTCAGCTAATGGCGGAGCATACATTTCCTTGTTTCTTGGGTTTGGACTTTGGCATGCAATGCAGTTCTTAACAGTTGCTTCATTTCGAATCAGACATACATTACAGGCCCACTGATCTTTCTTCAATATAAACTGTTCCCCAAATCCACTAGTAGTAGTACATGTGGATGGGATTTCTCTACCAAAGGAAAAGGATATTGGTGTAGATGCAGCTGATATAACTGGAAAACTGCTTTTGCCATCAGATCCTTTTACAGAACTGCTTGCATTTTGGAATGGAGCCTGGCAAGCATTACATAGGGACACAGTTAAATTGTTTTTCTTTAAGCAGACACTACACTGCCACATCTCCTCTTTCTTAAACTGAAATCCAAAATTTGGGGTCCCAGGAACAGCTTTGCTAGGCTCCTTGCTATCCTGATTTGAGGTTTCTCTTGTAGTCTCAACATTCTGTGTGGCTGGTGTACCAACATTTGATCCTGAGGTTCTCAAAATATTTTGCACTTCTTCAAATTTATTCTTGAAAAGCATTGCTTCTTCTTTGGTTTTGAATCTAATGGCTAGCTGCTCAGGTTTTGCAAACTCATCTGCATAATCTAAAGCATGCCACACAAATGATTTGTCTGAACCTGCATTTGGTTGCAGCTTCATATCCGTATTTATGTAGTGATTTGCACAAATTTTCAACACTTGTTCCCGCCTCATAAGGAGCCGAATCTTCCCAGATATTTTATGCCTTAGTATTTTCACATTTCCAATGCCCCTCTCTTTCCATTCTTTAGATTCTGTGTCAAAACGGAACAGCTTTGCTCTATTGCAAAAGAATTCTTCTTCATCTTCCTCACCTGTCTTTACTTCAATCTTGTCAGGGAGTGGCACGACAGGCTCAAAGTGTGGACCGTCATCATCATCATCACCACCATGCATGCTTCCTCCATCAGTTTCATGGCTTCTATTAGCCAGATCTGAACTTGGAGTTCCAAACTCTGGTTTTCCAGGATCTTGGAAACTGAAAATGTCACCCTTGTCAAAACCTGAGGTTTTAGGTTGGTTCTGTCCCATATTTTCTGTAAATGAAATGCCTGTAATATTTGTGTTACCAAAACTGAAGACATTTCTTTGACCAGTTGTATGATCATGAATTGTTTTTTGTCCCACGTATCTATCATCTTGTAAAGGTTTATCTGATGTCAGAAGACCCAAGAGGCTTTCGCTGCTATTAAAAGCTGCATTGGGGTGCTGGGCAACAATCTGAGGTGATGAAAATGTAAAGTCTCCATCATTAGATTTGAAATTAGAGTTGAATTTAAAAGGGGTTGGTTGAGTTGACTGTGCAGGTGTTGTGAAAGAGGATTTTTTTCCATCTGCTGGTACAGGCTGCCCAAATGTAGATTTCCCAAATTCGATCACCTTTGATTCTGCAGATTTTGGAATTGGAGGAGCAATTGAAGGTTTTGTGAAATAGCCTGGTTCAGGCAATGGAGGATTTGTACTTGTTTGTGGAACACTGTAATTATAATAGTCATCAGCACCACGTGGAGACAGGAGTCCAGTAGCAGGAGAATCAAAACGCAAAGGAGCACTATATATTTCTTGGGAAAACATGCAGGCAGAGGTGTTCTGCAGTGGTGGTGTATGCATTGGCTGTTGATAAGCATATATATGTTGCTGAGGTGTAAGCCTGTTCATGCCATAGACAGGAGCCTAAAAAAAAAAGAAAAATTATAATTTTCTATATGTACTATGGCAGTGCCCGTACAAACATAAAACAATCCCGGCTTTAAAGTTCGCTGATGTTTTCATTTTAACCCTTAAAATAAGCCTCAATATTAAAGTGAAGCATAACAGCTATGATTTCCTTTTTATAGAAACACCTCCCTGCTTGAGCAAATACTTCTTATTTCTTTTCTTTAGGGATGTAAAATCCTGTTTAATTGGTTAACCAGTTAAACATATTGTTTAACTGGTTAACAGATTAAAGGTGGGGGGGGGGCGGAGCTGCTCCTGCTCAGCTGGAGAAGCCCCCCCCACCCACATCTGGGCTAGGCAACCCCTCAATCACCAACCACTGGGTCTGGAGCAGCCTCCTGCCTATGGCAAGCTGCACAAGCCCACACTGGTTAACCTTAACCAGTAAGCCTTACCTTAGTGTAAGTGTGAGGTTATAGTTAAATAATCACATCCCTATTCTCTATTCCTTCCTATTAACCCAAAACTTCTTCCCATCCTACAGAGAAACAGATTTTAGTTACGGTCAAACATTTGTCATTGGCTCTTACAGCAAGCATGTATACATCAAACTTGAACATAAGAGGTTGTTCTTTGGATGATACTACCAGAACCACACTTGGGCATTGAGCATAATCCATATAAAAGAGTGAATAATCCCACAAAGTTATTGTTAGAAGACCTCACTGAAAGAATCAATTTCATAGATAGATGTTGAGAATTGTTGAAGCAGTAAATTAACAGATCTTCTAAAGACTATCATTCAAAGCAGTAAGTTACCATATCTTCTCACCTTTGTTGGTGTTGCATTGGCAGCAGCTGTTCTGAGAAGATATTGAGAGTTATAGGCAGGTGACTGGCTATAGTAGACTGATGGGCCAGTAGTAGCAACTAAAAGAGAACACACAAGAGTTTAATTCTATTTTGTCATGCACACAAATGAGAACCTTCTTCAACCTTTATGATACAAAGGTATATTTGCAATGTTGAAACCTTAAATGTCTAATTTAGAGCAGATTTAAAAGCTGACCAAGATCTTCTGAAAACAAAGATTCCCTTAAACCCTCAATGCCAGTTTACCTGTTAGTGGAGCTCCATGAAAGTTTTGTGTTCCCTGATAGCCATCTGACATTGCATCTGTGCCATAGCCTTCAGTAGGCCACCGATGAGATGACAAGTTTGAGTTGGAATTATTTAGTTTCATTTCATGCATCTCATTCTATCAGGAGAGAGCGCATTTATGTAATGTTACATTTTAATATTAAAGACAGGTGCAGTTGTACGTAAAAACAGATGTTTACTTTGTCTCAGTTTTACTTGCGTTTAATACTGATTTTTAATCCAGATACCTTTGCTATCCACACCTTAATTTTGAAGAAAGATTACTGCATCTGTTTTCTTCATGTATAGCAATTTATACTGAAGAGCTCTTAGTATAAACTAATATTATTCTATTACTGAGCCAATACACAAAACCAATCAAATACTAGCAATAAATGAATTGAACACATCTGAAGTGCCATATTCAACATTATATAAATATCCAATTCTTCCATTCAGAAGAAAAAAAGCATACATTATAGTAGGCTAAAAGAGGCCTGAAGAAAGAAACTTAAGAGGCAGGTAATAGGGTAATTGTGTAGTCAACACAATTTGTATTAACTACATGATCAGCCAATAAGGGAAGACACTCAGGAGCTACCCCCGCTGCAACTCTGTGGTTTAAATGTAGTAAGAGCTGGAAGTGGGGATATTTAAGCTGCAGCGTTGTAGCGGGGATAGCTCCTGTAGCCAGAGTGGTCAGGGCCTTGGCTGGCCCCCTGCACCGCTGCAGGCAGCAGCAAAGACGGACAGAGGGGCATGCGGCACCGCGGAGATGGTGCTGGGGGGAACTGTCTCTCCCCCCCCCCCCTTGCTGTTTTTGATATTGGCAGATATAAGCCTAAGCTTATCAGGTAGTCAACTAATTGACTACTCTTATACATCCCTCATCTAAAGCCAAAATGGAGTTCACAGTCAAAGACAATGGGATGTGAAATTGCTTAGCCTCCCTGTCAACATTCTGACCAGACTATAAGGGTTGCTGTAACTTTGCAGGGGCACATGACTAGAGCACATGACTATGAACTCCATTTTGGATACCTGTATTTTTCCACAAACTGGTATGGGAACCAAGTTTGAAACAAAAGGTTCCCACTATATGGAAAAAGCATTGTAAGGTAGGAAAGTTCATCTGTTCTTCACTCCCCCCAACCCAGTACCTGAGAGAAGCACTGACAGAAACTTGGAACAGAAGTGGAGATCCTAAGCTATAAAGCAAGTGCACTTCGTGGCTGGAGAATCTGCAAGCCCGTGTGTATCATCAGTCAGGGTAAGAAATTAATTTGTACCCAATCTTTTCTTTTAGATCAAAGCAGATTAGCAAATAAACAAAACTGCAAATTAAGTCTGTTTGCAATCAGTTATCACTTACAATTTATCTTTCATAGTTAATACATTTTATTTTATGTTTTAATCTATCAGTGCGTCTGATAGGTCTGGGGAAAATGTCAGCTTGGTTAATACAAGCATAATGTGCATATTCTTCTCCACATTGCAGGAGAGGCAAACTAAGTAAATTCATACTGGTCAGGATTTTGACCAGGGAAGGATGGTATAGCTCTGTGGTCTGAAACTAGGGAGGCTGGGGATTATTTTGGCTGCAGCCTCTCTGGTTTATGTGGTGGTTGGCAAAATCCTGTAGGCAGGCTGGGTGTGTCCCTGCCTGTGTGAATGGCAGTGGGAGTACAAGACTGGGAGCAGTCTATAGCCTATTACTGTAACAGTGCTGGGAAGGAACCCAGGCTTATAAGTCAGAGGGCTCAGTAGTACCCCAGTTTCAGGTAACACTAGGGAATGAACCTGTCACAACATTTAAGTTTATTAAGATGGTTATCTTCTTCAAACTTTTGCTACATGTAGATTTAATAAGCGGTAAAAATTCTTCCATTATGAAGATGAAGCACCTGTATCTCCCTCAGGCCTCTTCCTCTCCCTGCTGGTTCTGCTGCTTTTGTCAGCATTGGGAACCTGTCTTTACCCATCTGTCCAGCAAGGTGCATTCACCTTCAGAATGCTTTCCTCAGCAGGAACACTCTGCTCAAGACTCTCTACAAGAGCAGTGGTCTTAGAGAGGCTCTTAGCCCTAGCAGAAATAGCAGTTTCAGACAGACAACAGACAAGGTGCAGGTGTTTAAGCCTAGATTAATACCCTGAAATTGAGGGGGAAAAAACCCCAAGAACCCAGCATTTCATATCCCCTCGTCCCACCACAAACACTTTTGGTTCCCCCAGGAACCCTTTGTGGATTCTCATAGGAGTGTCAGCTCACAATTTGAGAAGCATTGCTCTATGGCTCCTATGCAAAGTAGATAAACCACCTCTTCCTTTGACTGATTTTTATAAAGGTCCCCGAAGAGACAGGGATGAGGGACTGAAATTGTTGCAATAGCCATGGGCAATGAACTTGCAGAACCCTTTTCTGTTTTCACAGCCCACACTAGAAAGCAAGCAAGGGTGAAAGCAGGCAAGCATCCAAAATGTGGATGTTTGAGTGCCTGAGTATGGCCCTAGAAGTTCTCACGGAATCTGTCACTTGGAAATAGGTACAGCCTGACCAACAGCCAAAAATGTTGACTCAGCTTTTTCCTTGGTGGGGACTTAAGATTGTCACTGAAAGTAACTGCCCCATTATAACTGAAGAGCTTGCAATTTTGGGTTGACATGTAGATGCCCAGAAAACATATTATGGCCCTGGAAGCTTTTGAAAGCATGCAGTGAATTGTGCATACTAAGGTAATGTAATTCTGTGCCCTCAAATACTTTGAAATTTTCTGTAGGACCATATAATGAGCTTTGTGAACACTGTTGATTAAGTAGAACTTTTGTTTCTATAACAAGACTTTTTACACCTCTGAAGCCAAAAAGATGTTGGATGATTATAGAGGCAAGACAGAAGCACTACGTAAGGTATTAATTTCAAATGTACTTAACATTGATTGGGTTAGCTAGCTAGTTAGCTTTGGCCCTGGGTGATGAGACGTAGGCTTCAGTCCCAAGCTCCAGCAAGTCTGTCAGCCCTGGTAACCCTATTAAAATGGAGTCACGACCCACTCGGGGGTCTTGACTCAGTTTGAGAACTGCTGTCTTAATAGTCCCTGTGTGGCCTTGCCAGTAGTGGTTTGGCCCATTGCTAATCTGTAAACTATTGCAGCTGTTTCTCTGCCTGGATCTGTCATCTTGGAACCACAGCAGCTTTTTGCACCCGAACCTGGCAGCGGTGTACTTGAAATCTTGCATAGCTAGGTATGCATGAAAAGAGATGCTCAGCCAGTGTTGAACAGGTCTTGCTGAATAGCAGGAAATGCTCCACCAGAGCGACTAACTTGGCCAAATAGGTTAATGTACTGGGCCTTGGAATGATGTATTTGAGCCAAGTGGGCCTCACTGCAGGAGATCCTAGATTATCTGCTGCCCACTATCTTGGCTTTCCATCCTCTGTTCCTAGGCAAATTATTTTGCATGTTGGTGACGACAGTACAGTTTTTGAAAGGTCTGAAGTGTCCCTACCAGCACATCTGGGATTCTCTCTCTCCTCTGGACTTGAATGTCATGCTGTTGAGGTTCACGGGGCCTCCCTCTGAGCCGCTGCAGGGCTCCTAGCTGTGCAGCTTCTGTACCACCTGAGCCCCTGCCACGGGATTCCTGGCTTTGCCACCAAAGCTCCCTGGCTGCCAGACCCCCTGCCACAGGGCTCTTAGCCACACTGTAGGATACCCCACGCCACCTGAGCCTTCTGGTGCTGTGCTCCCCACATTGCTTGAGCCCCTGCCCACCACTGACCTCCCTACCCCTGGGCTCTGTGGTCCAGGAACATCCGTGGTCCTGCTGGACAGAGAATCTCAGTGTAGGGACTTACAACCTGTACTTAATTCCATTGGTATAACTGGAAATCTAATCGCACCATGGAAAATTAGCTTAAAAATTTAACAGTATGAGATTCATAATTTAATGTTATCTTTAGCACAAATACTGTGTTAGAAGCACTTTTCATTACATATTCCTTGATAAAAATTAATTCAATTAGCATTTATTTACCTTAATGGCTTCTACTTGCTGACAGATCATCTGAAGTAAAGACTTCTGATCTTCTACCCAGCGAGGGGGAGTTTTGGGAGAGAACTGGAAGAACAATTATTGAATCTTATCACATGAATTCAAAACAACGTATTTCACAAGAATTGTGTGCGTTATTTGATATACCTTGTAGCTTCTAGTTGGTGATAAAGAAAATTTTGTTGGTGATGGAGTAGAGTGTTTAATTTCTGAATCAGCAATTCGGGATAGCCCTTTCTTCAAGAAAGGGCTTTCTTCTTCACAACCATCCCCAAGCTCTTGAATTACTGTATCCAGCATCTCCTTGACAGTTTCTATTGGCACTGGTAACTGTGAAAGAATTGCAATAAAGAGCTATGATTTATGTACACATTTTTAAGGCTTAGGAATATATTCTCATGTTGAATTCAAGTGCAAATCAAGTATAAAGCATGAGTAAGCACATAAAGTTTCATGTAAAAATACCAGATACCACACTGACTATTCCTGAATCTATTTGTTTAGATTAGTAAAAGTGTTTGCAACATTAAACCTGAACCTTCTAGCTTTGAATATATTATTCTTCCTTGGCAGTTTCCCACTAGACTTTAGCCACTGTCAACTACTATTTACATGGTGTATTGTGACTTGCCTTTTCCAAAGCGCAATGCCTATTCTGCATGTACATCACTATAGGACAAAAATAGTAAATGATATAATTCTGCATGAACTTTAACAGAAAGAAGACTCATCTAACTAGTCTCTTTTCCTTGTGTAGAAGGACTGCAAAGCAGGGATGGGGTTCACCATTCAAGAAAGGGGAAGAGTATTTGCATACAAACTGGCTAATCTAGTGAGGAGGCTTTAAACTAGGTTTCACAGGGACAGGTGACCAAAGTAACAAACAAACATGGAGACCTGGGAGATGAGTCAGAAATGGGAGGGGGCATGGGCTATAATAGCAGAGATAACATAGGGACACTGCAGAACTGGAGGGCAAAGTGAAATCAGTATCTTAGATGCCCGTATACAAATGCAAGAAGTATGGGGAATAGGCAGGAAGAACCTGAAGTGATAGTAAATAAATACAACTATGACATAGTTGTATCAGAGACTTGGTGGGGTAATACATAGAATTGGAATATTGGTATAGAAGGGTACAGCTTGCTCAGGAAGGACAGGCAGGGAAAAAAGGAGGTGGTGTTGCCTTATTTATTAAAAATGTATACAGTTGGACTGAGGTTGAGATGGACATAAAAAAAAAGACTTGTTGAGAGTCTCCGGGTTAGGTTAAAAGGGGTAAAAAACCCAAGGGTGATGTCATGCAAGGGGTCTACTACAGATCACCTACCCAGGCAGAAGTGGATGAGGCTTTTTTTTTTTTTTAAACAACTAACATCATCCAAAGCGCAGGATTTGGTGGTGATGAGGGACTTCTGTGTTTTTTCCAGACATATGTCTGGATAGTTGGAGGGCACAGATTATCCAATAAGTTCTTGGACTGGACTGCAGATTTTTTTTTATTTCAGAAGGTCGAAAAAGCTACTGGTTGAGAAAGCTACTTGGGGGGAGTGTGGGAGAAGAGCTGCTCTTGATTTAACAAGTAGGAACCACTTTCAAATTTTTAACCGGAAGGCAGCTTGGGTGAAACTGATCATGAAACCATACAGTTCGTGTCCTAAGGAATGGTAGAAGGGAGAACAAAAAAATAAAGACAATGGATTTCAGGAAGGCACATTTTAGTTAACTCAGAAAGCTGGTAGGTAAGGTCCTATGAGAAGCAAGACTAAGAGGAAAAACAACTGAAGACAGTTGACTGTTTCAGAGAAACGTTACAGACTGCCCAACTTGCGACACGATTGGTTATTGGGATACCGTCACAAGTCGGGGGTGTTGTAACTCGAGCCCACATTTACGACAAGTGTTGTGTGCCGTCGTAAATGAGGGGCCGCGGACGTAAGTCGGGGGATTTCGGCCCCTTCCGCACTTACGGAAAAGGTCGTACATGCGGGGGGTCGTAAATTGGGCTGTTGTAAAGTCGGGGCCTCCTGTATTAAGGGCCCAAAAGCAAACTATTTCACTGAGTAGGAAAGACAGAAAGCACGAGACCACTTTGCTTAACCATGAGATCTTACATGATCTAAAAATCAAAAAGGAGTCATATAAAAAGCAGAAACCAAGTCAAATTACAAAGGATGAATATAAGCAATTAATGCAAGTATGTAGAGGCAAGACTAGAAAGGCAAATGCACAAAACAAGCTCATTTTACTAGAGACAAAGGGTAACAAGAAAACTTTCTACAAATATATTAGAAGCAAGAGGAAGACCAAGGACAAGGTATGCCCACTCCTCAGTGAAGCATGAAAAAATAGTAACAGGAAACTTGGACGTCGCAGAGGTGCTTAATGACTTCTTGATTTCAGTTTTCACCAAGAACATTGATGGTGACTGAATGCCTAATAGTGAACACGAGTGGAAAGGGGGTAGATTTAGAAGTTAAAATAAAAAACCGAACAAGTTAAAAGTTACTTAGAAAAGTTAGATGTCTTCAAGTCACCAGGGCCTGATGAAATGCATCCTAGAATACTTCAGGAGCTGATAAAGGAGGTATCATTAGCTATTATCTTTGAAAAGTCATGGAAGTCAGGAGATATTCCAGAAGACTGGAGAAGGGCAAATATAGTGCCCATCTATAAATAGGGAAATAAGAACAACCCAGGAAACTACAGACCAGTCAGCTTAATTTCTGTGCCAGGAAAGAAAATGGAGCAAATAATTAAGGAATTAATCAAACATCTGAAAGATAATAAGAGGATAGGTAATAGCCAGCATGGATTTGTAAAGAAAAAATCACGTCAAACCAATCTGATAGCTTTCTTTGATAGGATAGCAAATCTTGTGGATAATGGGGAAGCAGTAGATGTGGTATACCTAGACTTCAGTAAAGCATTTGATACTGTCTTGTATGACTATCAATAAACTAGGGAAATAATCTAGATGGGGCTACTATACGGTGGGTGCATAACTGGCTGGATAATAACTACTCTGAGAAGGGTTAACAGCTGCCAATCATGCTGGAAGGGCACAAGAGGGTTCCGCAGGAGTCTGTTTTGGGACTGGTTCTGTTCAATATCTTCATTAACAATTTAGATATTAGCATAGAGAGAGTATGATTATTAAGTCTGCAGATGATAGCAAGCTGGGAGGGGTTGCAAGTGGTTTGGATAAGGTTAGAATTCAAAACAAATCTGGACAAACTAGAGAAATGGTCTAAGGTAAACAGGATGAAGTTTAATAAGGACAAATGCAAAGTATTCCACTTAGGAAGGAACAATCAATCAGTTTCACACATACATAATGGGAAGTGACTATCTAGGAAGGAGTAGTACTAAGAAAGATCTAGGGGTCATAGCGGACCACAAGCTAAATAGGAGTCAGTGTGACACTATTGCAGAAAACAGGATTCTGGGATGCATTAACAGGAGTGTTGTGAGCAAGACATGAGAAGTGATTTTTCTGCTCTACACTGCACTGATTAGGCCTCAGGTGGACTACTGTGTCCATTTCTGAGCACTGTATTTCAAGAAAGATGGAGAAATTGGAAAAGCTCCAGAGAAGAGCAACAAAAATGATTTAAGGTCTAGAAAACATGACCTATGAGGGAAAACTGAAAGAATTGGGTTTGGTTGGAAAAGGAGGCTGAGAGGACACATGATAGCAGTTTTCAAGTATCTAAAAGGGTATTTATAAGGAGGAAAAAAATTTCCTCCTCGACCTCTGATAGGACAAGCAGCAATGGGCTTAAATTGCACCAAAGCAGGTTTAGGATGGACATTAGGAAAAACTACCTTTGTCAGGGTGGTTTAACAGTGGAACAAACTGCCTAGGGAGGTTGTGGAATCTCCATCACTGGAGATATTTAAGGTCAGGTATGATCTAGATGGTGCTTGGTCCTGCTGTGAGAGCAGGGGACTGGACTTGATGACTTTGAGGTCCCTTCCAGTTCTAGTATTCTATGATTTAGAAGCAATACTCAGAGTTAAATCAATGGTATAGAGTTAAATCAAGTCAAATATTTAATTTACATTGTAACCTTGCCCTAATGTTTGCTCAAAAATAAAAACTTCCTTTTTCTTGTAGTTCATTTTCAGAATCTTGACTAGACTATTGATTTCACATTTTTTAAAAATAAAGTTTAATAATTGTATGTGAAATATTTCAAAATAGAAAAAAGCCTGTTGCCACTGAATAAAAAGTTCTCTACATTTTAAGACCAAACCAGGCAGAGTTTTTTAATACATAGTTCCTTCTCAAATACTGAATTTGGAAAGTGTTCATGTTCTATCAAATTCTGAAAGGATATTTTAATACATGAGATTTCCTGCTGACACATGGAGTCCATCAATAAAGCAAACCAAATTACGTACCTTATCAATTACTGAAGGATCTATAAAACTTTCATCAATGATCTTTAATAGATAGTCTCTACTCTTTTGCAGATAACTTTTGCACTCTTCTTGTTCTTCTGGCGAGACTGCATCATTCTCAATCTCTTCAGCCTTTCTCTGGAAAATCTAGCCAACGAAGTACAGGAAATTCCCAACTTACAAATGGGTTGTGTTCCAAAAGTTTGTTTGAGAATCGGTTATTTGGAATGCTGAACATATTTTCCCATAGCAACTATGTTATAAATGGTGTTTAGGTTGCCAGGCTAGCCTACAAAAGCCTAGTTGACCCACAATGTAACTGTGATACTGTATTTTGCAATGAAAAATAGTAGAAAACAATACTGTTGCAATACTAATAAACAAACAGAAAAACAATAAAATTGACTAATAGTTTATTTAGCATTGAAGCCTGGTGCTTAAGGAAGAGCAAGTTTAGAGGAAAATGAGGAGGTGGGCAGAGATTCTAAAGGGGACTTCTGGGCATTCTTTGGCTACAGGGCCAGATTAATAGAGCCCTGCAGAAATACAAGATCTGTATCCACATCTGCAAAAATGAACCACATATCCGCACCCATATCTGTGGATGTGGATACCTGTGGATATAAGCAGATATCCACTAATTTGCAGGGCTCTATAGATTAACTTTCTAGGTGTCTGGGGTTATTTGATGTTTGGAACTGCCTTGACTCTGGGGTAGGGCCAAAAGTGAGGGGCTCAGAGCATGGGCAGGAGCTATGGGTTGAGGCAGGGGACGGCTCTGATTGGGAGTGTGGGCTTTGTGGTGGGGCTGAGGCCACTTGGGGTGCGAGAGTAGGCTCCAGGATGGGGCCCCAGAGTTTGGAGTGTGGGAGGAGGCTCAAAGCAGGGGGTGCAGGTGCAGGGTCTAGGTGGGAGCTAATGTGGCTCAGGGCAGGAGGTGGGGGTGGGGTACAGAGTCTGTGTGAGAGATAGTGTATGGGAGGGACTCAGGACTGGGGAAGCAGAGTTAACCTGGGACATCTCCTCTTTGGTGGCTCAGGCCTCGGAGAGGCCAGGGGATAGTTGGCTCTGCATGTTGACCTGCACTTGTCTGCAAGCACAACCTCCTGCAGCTCCCATTGTTCCGGACTACCGGCAAATGGGAGCAGCAGGCTCAGCAGCTGTTTGGGAAATCCCCAACCCTATTCCCCAGCCAGCACCCTGCTTGTTTCCGGCCACCATGCCCCCTGCTTCCTCTGAGTCCTACATCCCCCGCTGGCTCAGTGTGAGTGGGGACAAGGAGTAGAGCCCACAAAGGGGTGGCAGCCAGAGGATGGGGCTTACTGAGCTGCTGCTAAGCCCATGTGACTGGGGGCTGCTAAATCCATGGGTGAAGGGAGGGCAGCTGAGGGACAGAAGGGGGGGTGGGGGTGGGGCCTGTAGCTCTCCAGCTCATGATCACACCGCTCGCTACTAGGGATGTTAAAAAAAAAAAAGTATAAAAATAGTAACTGTTATAATGGATAAAAAGTATACATCAATTACACTGTTAACTGCAGCAGCACCATGGAGTTTAAACTGTTAACAGAAACTGAGAAGCATGAGCATATCAGTTAACTGGTTAACCGTTTAAACTTACATCCCTACTCATTACCACCTGCTCCTCTGCTGAAGGGAGCAGACTTATTTGCAGAAGTTTGTAACTGGGAGAATGCTGGTAATTTTTTTTAGCATATTGTATTAAGAACTAAATTAAAATAAGTTACACCTACTAGTGCAAGATTCCAATATGAAACAACATTTTTAATAGCTTCAAGTGCTAGCAAAGCATCCTCAGTTTTTCCATCAACTGCATCCAACATAGCAAATGCTATATATGCCTCCTCTTCATAGTCTGCAACCTGAGAAACCTACCAAAAGAAGGTTTGTCAAAAACTCACACACAAAATAAAGCTTGCATCCACTAAGTAACTGCTTGATACAAAAGTACATTTAACCTTACGTTCTGGAAATGCTTTTAAAAAAGCATTCAATCAGAAATTTATTTCCTCTTAAAAATAAAATGTCAATGTCCTTTTTGTATTTTTGAGCAACTTTTGAACAGTCATGTGACTGCACAAAATATGGTCAGTTACACAACCATTTGATAGTTCCCAGGGGCAGGGCTGGCAACCAGGGTGCTCCCAGCCCCACTCCCACATGGGATGGCAGGGGGAGACGGTCCACAAGGAGAGAGAGTTTAAAAACCAGCTCCCTTTGTGGACTGGTGCCTGCCGCCTCATGCTGCTGCCTCTAATGCAGAAGCAACAGTGCGGGGTGAGAACAGCCCTGTCTGTGGGAGGTACGAGCTCCCCAGGGCCAGAGGTTGCTCCAGAGCTAGACCCCCTGCAGAGAGGGGCTGCTACCACAAAGCAGCCTGGGTCTGCCATGGACAGAAGCTGCCTCATGGCAGCCACCCCTCTGCTGTGGCTGCCACCTCTGATAGAGACAGCAGTGTGGGCAGGCAGCACCATGGAGCTGGTGCTGGGGGAGCCAGCTTTTTCTATCAGAGGCAGCAGCACCAGAGTGGACGTGGGGGGCAGTAGGCTGCGGATCAGGTGCTTTTGGGGAGCCAGCTCCTCCTGGCATCAGCTCCTGCTCCCTCCGATAGAGAGACAGCAAGGGGGAGAGGGAGAATGCATGTAGTCGATAAGATTAACTGATAAGCAAAGGCTTATCAGTTAATAGTGTACTCTACTACACCCTGAAATCCCTACAATGTACACTTATCTACTACATTTTCCGAAGGCCCAGAGGTTTCTCATAGTAACCGTGAAATAATCAGGGCTCGACAAATACACTCGCCCGCGGCGAGTAGATTTTACCAGCTGGCGAGTGCACAGGTGGACTGGCCTGGTGGGCTGTTGTGACGGGCTGGCTGAAGCCTGCACTATGGGCAGCGCGGCCCCATCTGATCCGCCGGCCAGCAGCGGAGCAGAGCGCCGCCGGGAAGGGGGAAGTGTGGCGATTCTTGCCACCGGGCTGCCTGCATGCAGCTCCGCTGTGAGGAGGCAGGGCACGAGCCAGAGGGCGGGACGCCGGCAGATGCCAGGACGCTGGTGTGACGTGGCCCCACCGATTTTAAAGGGCCGCGGCAGCTCAGCTCTGGCCGCGTGTCCCTGGGAGCTGGCTGCAGCGCGCAGCGCAGCCAGGCCCTGCCCCGCCCCACCAGCTCCAGTCCTGCCACAGTCCCAGCCCCCTCACCAGTGAGAGACCGCCCTGCTCGCTGTGCCTGCCCCGCCCCACTTTGTCTCCGTGCTGCCCGTTCCCCACACCGCCCCTGCTCCCTGGACCCTCTGCTCTCCCTCTTCCCTGCGACTCTCTGGCTCTGTGCCACCCTTGCACCCCACACCCTGCTTCCCCCAGCTCTGTGCTGCCCGTTCCCTGCACTGCCCCTAGACCCCGATCCTTCTGCCCCTCCCGTTCCCCGCATCCCATTCCCCGTGCCTCCACCACACCCTGCTCCCCCCGATCCCTGCGTCCCTCTGGCTCTGTGCTTCCTGTTCCCCACGCCACCCCTGTATCCCCCCCCCCCAACTGTTCCCTCCACCCCTCTGGCTCTATGCTGTCCCTGCACACTGCTCCCCCTGTGGGTCAGGAGTGAGGGGTGCTTGTCCATAGGGAGGGGCTGGACAGGGCAGGGAAAAGGCTGCTGTGACCCAGCAGTGAGTGAAAGGGCGAGTTCACTTGAAGCGCCTTTGCCTTTATGGAAAAAAAAACGAATGAAAACGCTATTTATAGGGCTAAAATGCCAGGACAAAAACGAAAAAAAAAACCCATTGCAAAATGCAAACGTGTAAAAGACAACAAAAAAAGGAGGGGAGGGCGCACAAAAAACGTTTTGCTTGAGGCAGCAAAAAACCTAGAGCTGGCCCTGGGGGAGGGGAAGGGGCTGGGCTGTGCTGTGGGGAGGGGAGGGGAAGGGAAAAATATGGGGAAGGGGCTTGTGCTGAGGGGAGGGGAGGGGAGGAGAAGAAAGGGGAAGGCACCAAGGGACAGGGGTGCAGGAGAGACAAATCCCAGGGGGCCAAGTGCAGACAATGAGGAAAAGGGCAGGAGGGAAGGTGTCAGTGGGGGGGTGGGGGGGGAAACAGGGTGATGCTGATAGAGGAGAGGGTAAGGGCACTGGGGGCTAGAGAGGGGAGGGGGAGGTGCTGGGAGAAGGCTTGAAAGAAGGGGTGGGCATGAGGAAGGCGGGGATGGAGCAAGGCATGTGTGGCGGCACAGGGGCATGAGGGGAACAGGGGCAGAGGAAGTGAGGGAATGGGGAGGCACCAGGAGGGTGCAGGTGCCAGGGGATTCTGGGGTGAAGCAGAAGGGCAGACACCTGCAGGGGAGGGACCAGCACCAGAGGAGAGAGGCAGGGCAGGTGTATAGACAGAGGTGTTAGGAGAGGGGATGAGGAGGGGTAGCTCACACGATCAGAGTGGAGCTACTGGAGGAGTGGGCACAGGGGGAAGAGAAGGGCTGGTAGAGGGGGGCAGGTCTCAGGAAGGCTGAGGGCAGTGAGAAGGGCCGAAGTCAGGACAGCAGAGGAGGGTGAGGGGTTGGGGGGGCAGCAGGCACCAGGGGAGCTGATGGAGCAAGGAGAGGAGACATGGCAGCAGAGGGAAAAGGTAGAGGTATATAAGATATTTATTAATAACTTGGGTGATATTTATTAACATATTAGTAATTACTGTTCTTATTAGGAATTTATGCCATAAAAAAACACTTTTGGGGGGGGAGGGTGGCGAGTCCCTTTTTTGTCTGGCGAGTAGCGTTTTCCATAATTTGTCGAGCCCTGGATATAATCATTTCTTTTTACCAAGCCTTTGGAAGACTAAGTAGACTGCTGTTAGCTCTGGGCTTTTCAGTAGAAAAATGAATCAAGCTGAAGTCCAAACAAAAACAGTTACTGAAAGATGATAGATTATGCTTCATGCAAGATGTTTGGTCAAGTTTTTCTACTTATTGCAAGGGAAGACAGACTAAAAGACAGAAATATCTAAGTTCTCAAAAATAAAGACAGGAAGGTACTACGGCAGGGGTGGCCAACCCGCACACAGCTCTTCACCCCTGAAAGTGCGGCTCACAAAGCCACCCCATGCGCCCCTACAAATGGCCCCCGGCTCCCTGTGCTCACCAGGTACAGGGGAGCCATCTGATGCAGCAAAATGGCGGTGGCTCATGGGAACCTGATGTGGCCAAAAAGCCTAACCCGTGGTTTTTAAAGGGGCGGCATTCTTTTTGTTTTGCTCAATAACTCTGGCTGGTTGGGAGCTCTTCCTTTTTTTTTTTTTGCTCAAGAATTCTGGTGCAACTCTTCACATTTTTTCCACCGCTGTTTTGGCTCTCTTTGTTTAATGGGTTGGACACCCCTGTACTACGGCAATAGCACAGTTCACATATGCAAGACAGTGAGCAACAGCTTAACACCAGAACAGTGAAACTCAAACTGTGGGCTGGGACTGCAAAGCTGGATGCACGTCATGACTCCATCTGAGGCCAAATCTATACAGACCTGGAAGACTGGCTTAAGGTACGCAACTCCAGCTACATAAATAATGTCTATCAAGAGTACTCGTGCCAACCAGGGGTGCCCTTAGCATTTGATTTAGCAGGTCTTTACTAGACCTGCTAAATCCAATGCCAGAAGATCGATCTATAGTGTATAAGTATAAACATGGACATAGTGGGGTTGTCAGTGCTGGTTTAGAGTTTCTAGGGTCCGGAGCCAAACCCGAAGCCCAAACCCCACTGCAAGGGGCTGAAGCCCAAGGGCTAGGTGGCTGGGTTAGGTTACAGGCCCCATAGCTTGGGGCTGAAGCCCTTGGGCTTTGCTCTCCCCCCAACCTGGGAAGGCTCAGGCTTTGTTTCCCCATTCTGTAGTCATGTAGTAATTTTATTGTAAGAAGGGCATCATTGTGTACTGAAGTTTGAGAACCCCTGCGTTAGATCTAGGTTAAATTAGGCATGAGGAAGAATTCCTGGCAAGGTTATTAAAGCTGTTAAGTAGTGAGGACAGCAACCAAATTATTGAAATGTACAAAACCCCACTAGAAATCACAATTCTTAACTATCTGAAGCACTAAAGTAAAGCTGGTTCATTTTTTTCACCCAAAACATTGTTTAGTTGAAAAATGCAGATTCAAGTTGACAAAAACATTGTGAATGTGTGTCTGTTTCAGAAGATTCAGTCAAAAACAGTTTTAGATGTGGGTGAGGCAATATCAGGTTCTACTGGTGGGAGAGACAAGCTTTCGAGCTTACACAGGTTTTGAAGGAGAACTCTGGGTAGAAACTCAAAAAGCTTGTATCTTCCCCCACTAGAACTTGGTCTAAAAAAATACTGCCTCACCCACACTCTAATATCCTGGGACCAACATAGGTACAGCTACACAGTTTTGGAGGAGTCACAAAACCCCTTTTACTCCACAGCTCAGTGGTCAGGGCACTAACCCAAGGTATGGGTAGACCCAAATCTCTGATGGAGCTGTTCTACTTAGTATAAATCAATTTTTATTAAGCCAAAGAAACCCTGAGAAGGTCTCTGTAGCCTGGCAGGATGCTCGCCCACCAGGGAAACACCTGGGTTCCAATCCTTAGTCTGGGGCAGTGATTCCAGATCCCATGTAAGTACTCTTTTAGGCTATTGGGTAAATGGGGCCACCACTATTCGTTTTTGAATCTAGCCCAAAATGTCATTTGATTTTATTTCAAAAGGCAGGTGTCCAAAATTCAAAACAAAATATTCTGATGGTTACAAATTGAAGTCTCTTCCAACTTAGTTCATAAAAAAATGTTATGTATCAATGCAAAAACAAGATTTTTCAAAACTGCCAGTGAACCAATAAAACAGACAGAGTAAATTTCCACGACAGAGTAAATTTCAGGTAACTTTCAGCCCTTCAATCTTATCCAGCTAATGTTAGTACCTGAATATCTGCACTATGGAAGTGTTTGAACAAAGGATCAATAGGTTCAGGAACACTTTTCTTCTTTTTGATGATTTCCAGAATAGGCAAAACTTTTCTCCAATAGTAAACGCTGCGTCCAATGTACTCCCTTTGGTCATAGAAAGAGTTTAGGCTACTACCCTGTAAAGGAAGCAGAAAAGCAGTCATTATTTTAAGGAATTTCAGGTATTTAATATTTTTCAGATTGTTACTGTGTTTCAATTAGTCTTCAAAAGGTACTTATGCACCTCTCTGACCTGTCAAGTGAACCTCATACAATCTCGGTACAAGCCTATTTAATGCAATACAGCTATATAAAAAAGGTGAGATTTTTAAAGGACCAGTAGCAAATGACCACTGGGAAAAGGAATGTAAAAAAAGTTATTTCGTTTGGCATAACATGATCAGGTGAACACGTAATACGTTTTCAGTTTATTTCTATTCATTGCTAAGTTAATGAAGTATTTTACAACACTTAGAAAAGAATATGTAAGCTATAAAGATGTTATAGCTTTAACTATTTAAGTTCTAATGAAGGTAACCTTTTTTACCGACTTACTGTTTTATGAAGACATTTTGCCCAGTGAACAATTAGGGCAGGTTGAAGTCCATGCTTCCCTAGTGCTCTCAGAGTGTTTATTTCATGCTGGACTAGAAGCCTCAATTTTGCTGCTGTTCCCGGTCTGAAAAATAAAGACGACACATTGCCCAATTAGCCTGATCTATTTTATGTGAGAATTTTGCTCAATTCATTACAATAATGCAAATAAATTCTTATTATGCAGATTATCTGTTTAAATTCCTTTTTAGCTTCCCATTTGCCACATAAGCAGAAATACACTAATCAGGGTTGTGCACCCCAGACAGGCTCTGTAGGATTTATGTAGGACTGCAAGGCCAATTAACATACCTGGCAGCACCTATGAGAAACCAAAAGCAAAATATAATTGATAATGAATGCCTACTGCGGAGAGACTGGGCAGTGATTATAAAACTAATAGGTTTGCAGCAGGGAGAAAGTCTGCAGTCACTGCCTGGGGAACAGAAGATGTAGGTGTCTGAAGGAACAGACCTTGGTTGCCAGCTAAAGGGTTTGAAGGCTAGAACCGAGAGTAGAGATGGACCTGGGTTCCCCTACCAGCCACTGAGAAAGGTGATGTCAAACATTCTGGGTATAAGAACAGAACTCAGAGACAGATGAAAGATCATTGGACTACAGCTGGGCTAGCTCTTACAGTATAAAGGCCACCCCTTCTGGTGTATCAGCTTTAATCATGGGTAACAGTGAAGAGATGGTGGCATTGACTTGTATTTGGGCTAGCTGCCCAAGTGTACTACTCTTACCCTTACTATTTAGATTAAAGGTAGCCTACTGATGGGACAGTGACATCTTCACTTGCAGTGCAGAAATAGAAGTACATGCTAGGAGAGACTACAGTCAGCTGATTAATTGTGCTAAGATGGTCATGTTAAAAGTAGCTTAAATTTATAGAATGTAAAAATAAATAAACTTACATTGTTTTTTTGTGTATGAGGTTATAAACAGCATCCCACCAGTTTCTTTGCCTTTCACTACAGAGCTGTTTGCTCACTGGCAGTGGTAAAAACTGAGGTTGATGTGAACTGTAGTGAGTATTAAACGTCTCTTGTAATTGTAAGTGGCTAGTAAATATCACTCCAAGTAAAAATACCTGTTTTCATAAAATAAATGCATGTTATATTGTGCAATTCTCCACAGTGTAGTAAGTTACAGTGCTTCAACTGTTTCCTTACTTCAAGGTCCAATATGCAGATGGTTTCAGGAGCGTTTGTCTCAAGTCGTGATGTTTCCTGGGGCAAGCGGAAAAGTTGTTTCAACCATTTGCGTATTGCAGGTAACACTGACATTGAGTTCCGCTGTAAACCAAGCCACGTAAGGTGCTGGAGACAACCATTGTGCACTCGGATTGCACCTAAATAGAAAAAAATGACTTAGTTTGTATCAGTAGTATCCAGAAATGTTAAGATGATCAAAGCTGCATTTTATTCCATTAAAATATTTATTCAGTTATGAAATCTTTAAAAATTATAATCCAACCATTTTGGTTTCCTGCTTTTGAATCTGCTTCTTTTTCCACAACTAAGAAAAAAAAAATCAACTGTTTAGGCCCCCAGGCCATTCCGCAGACAAACAGATCTCATAAGCTATCTTTTTTATTTTAGATCTAGAAAGGCCACCATCATTTTATTTATGCAGTATGGCGGCACCCAAGTTGGTTCCAGGTTATTAGAGAGAAAAGACAGGTAAAGTAATATCTTTTATTGTACCATTGGTTAGTGACAGACAAGTTTTGAAACTTACACAGGAGTTCTTCAGGTCTGGGAAATTTAGAGCATCACAGCTAAATACAAGGTGGAACAGATTTTTAGCATAAGTAGATAACAGATTTCCAGGGACCATTCAAAGTCACGTGGCCCATTAATAATCCTCAAATAGCAAAGGGGAAAATGAAGGAGTAGAAGATAGTTGGAGTTGTTAGTGGGTTATAAGATGGATGAACACTTTTAATAAAGCAATTACTCTGTATCAGACCTATCAATTCTCATCTACAAAGGAAACATACACAAGCCTGGGAGCATAAATCCATTAACTCTGTTAGACACTAAAAATCAGACTGAACAGAGATACTCTGTTTATGGCTTATACATAAAGCTATAAACCTGCTATTAAACACAAGCGGCCGACCCATGCCCCCTCCCTATGGCTTGTGGAGAGCAGGCTGCAGAACTGTTATCCTGCAGTGCAGATTTCCAGGCCTTGGACGGAAGGATCCCAAAACTTGGGCTGCAGCCTGAATCTGGAAGTCTGTACTGCAGTTAAAGAGCTCCACAGACTGAGGTCCACAAGCCTGAGTCATACAGTGGGTTAACAGCAGCACAGATATCCACTCAATACATTTCACAGTCCTGAAGCAGAGCTCTATGGGAACACAAAAACTTGACTCTCCAACAAAAATTGGCCCAATAAAACACCCACCTTGTCTATTTAATCAGCATCTTAAACATTTGCCTACATTCACATTTCTAAGTGCTCACACAATTAACTATGCTTTGAGGAAAGTAAGTTTGGGGGGGGGGGGGGAGAGAGAGAAAGTCATGAGCAAGTGGAATAAAACCCCCATACTTCAGTGCAATGAAGTCTTATGACCTCCATGATATTGCAGATTTAGATGGAGTGTTTCAGATATCACTTCAGACATCAAAAGTGCACATGCTGCACCAGCCTTAGCTGTCCAAAGTCACTTGGCAGCATCCTAACATTTTTTTCATTTTAACCACCCTTTTCTTCTCAATCTCCACTTCTTGCACTGTGTAAAATGAGTGTAAAAAAAAACCATGTTTGTTTATTTTAGCCATTTGGTGAATAATGAAGCAAAGTAGTTTATGCTTCAAGACCAAATGCAGAAGAGTTATTTTGTAGCTAACAGTGCCAGCTTAATTGCAAAATTCATAATTTATTATAAGCAAACAATTAAAGATATCCATTTAGGTCAGCTTTTTATTTTTTCAAATCCCTGTTCGAAAGAATATTTGTGTAAGTGCTTATTCTGCCAGAGTACAGCTGCTTGACCAACTCTTCAAAGTAACTACCATTTCAAACTATCTAGCTAGGACCGCCCAGGAAGTCTGCACAGCACATACTGTTAAAATTAAAATAAGGATGCTAGAGTATGATATTTAAAACTGGAACTGCACTAGCCTATGGAATATCTTTCTTCTAGATCTAGGTGTGAGCTCTATAACACTGCATCCTTTGCCACCATCAAGCGTTCCTGAGTTATGAGTCCTTTAACAAAGGTGTTACCTCTTCAAGGAGCTATGGCTCAACTTACTTCTCTCCTGTCTCTCAGCCAGGTTTAATGATCTTCTACAGATACTCCAAAGCTGCTAAATTCTCTTCAAGCATTTCTGTGAAAAATGGGTTGCTTGCCTGAGGCATCCATGTTAATATTTGATAAAAATCTATGTTTCAGCCACACTGTAGATTATTTTCCAAAGTCAATTAGCATAAAGGCCATTTATCCTTGCTTGCAGTCTGTACTATTTGAAGGATTGTTCTTCAAATCAGAAGAAACATCACTCTAAGATACAGACAGTAAGCATAAAGAGTTCCTAAGTGATGTTCCTTACCAATATCATATCTGGCAAGTTCCATATGGTCTGGACCCTGTACACTGACATTTCTGACATTATCAGTGCCAAGGAAAGATCTCTCTCTGGAAGCTCCATTCTCAAAAAGTGCATCAAATAAAGTAGACTGCCCACTTTCATTTGCAAAAGACTCCACAATCTCTTTAAAGAAATCTTGCTTGCCATGGCTTAGGTTTAACAGCATGTGACCTGAAAAGCAAAAACATTGATGCAGGATTATTTTAAGAGTACAGCAGTGTATAGAAAGCATGTCTCATCAGATCACTAATACATGTCAAGGATTAAAGATTATGAGTGAAATCCAGGCCCCACCAAAGTACATAGAAAAACTCCCATGGATGTCAGTTGGGCCAGGATTTTACTCCATGCGTTTTCAAGTCTTTCATAAACATCATTTGAGAGGTAGCCTAACTAAAGAATTCTTCAATCCTAAACTCAAAGATATGAAGTCTTTGTAGTATTAGTATAATATATTAAAGCCAGAATCTTGGTATTCCAAGAACCCTGGAATTAGTACTCCCAGAGGAATTGCGTCACTGCATATACACAGAATTTATACCCCTCACAGATTTCTTTGCTTCCCCACAGAAAAGTGATTTCTGATGTGGAAACAGAATGAAACCACAAAACAGCAGTCACATGAGGAAGCATTGTTTCAGGTGCCAAGGATGGTTGGTATGAGTGCCTGGAACAGCCACTGGAGACAAAGCAATGCTGGAATAAGGGAGTGGGGAAAACACATGGGCTGGGCCATCACGTGTGAGGCTTTACGTGGAAGGGCAGGGCTTTTTCTGAGGAGAAAGGTGTGGGGCAGGCTCTGTCCCCTCAGGTAGCACAAAATGTAGCCTACCTGTTTAGTGAATGGTTCCAACTGTCTTTGTGAATCCACACATTTTAAGGCTCCTTTATATTGTCAGAATGGTGTAAAGGACAGTGTGGACTTATAAATGCTTATGATGCATTAGTGATGAGAACTGGTCTACATTTTTGGACGGAAAAATATTTATATCAAAATGTGCTCCATGTACTGTTTGCTACTGACTTTTCTGGAAACGGTCAGTAGACAATATAAACTGTGAATCTGATGCAAAAACAACTTGAGCTTATGGCTGAATATATTTGACGACTAATAACTAGGGATGTAAAAGGTTAACCAGTAGGAGCAACTCCCTGGGGGGAGTTGGGCAGGGGGATGTTTCAGCCCACGGGGTCTTCCAGAGCAGCCCCTGTTCATGGGGGGCCTGACCACCCCCCTCCTGCCCTGATTACAAGTTACGTACTGGCTCCCCAGGAGTGGGGCCAGCAGGGGCTGCTAGTACCACTTCTGGTAAGCTGGCTGCAGAGCCCACAGCGAAGCCTCCTCCCTGGAAACGGGGCTGGCAGGAGCCTTGTCCCCGCTCCCGGGGAGGCTTCACTGCAGGCTTTGCAGTATAAAGCTTATTTAAACTTTATACTCCAGAGACTGCAGTGCATGTAATGGCTATGATTTTTAGCAGTTACAAAGTTACATTTTAACCACATTTTTACATTCCTACTACTAATTAAAAATAAAGGATCAAACCTAATTACATTCTATTATGTAAGGGGGGTTTTGGGATTTTCTCCCATGCTCCCCACTGCCTCCATTGTATTGTACTTTCAATACATTACATAAGTATAATCACAATGATTTCAATTACTTTGTTATTTTCACAACTATATGCAGAATTTTAAAACCGTGTGCAGAATTTTAATTTAAGCCTCAGGAGTACATTATCTTCAACATGAATAGCTATGGCTTAAACAGAATGATCCCTTGCAGAACAAGGACATTTCTCAAAAGCACCGCATCCTAAAGTCCTTTGACCTCAGTACATTTATTATTTGTACTATAAAGATGTAATACAAAGACAGTCCCTCGTCTTGAATTTATAATCTAGGTTAATGACAGAAAAAGGTGGCTCAAAACAATGGATGGTGTGATAGGGAAGGAATACATGGTAATAATATAGAAGTGTGTACTTGAAAAACTAGTAGGGCATAACTGATAGTCTGTAGGGGCTTTGGCAAAAATAATTATGAAAGGATTTAAGACTAAGGTAGCAACTTTAACTTTTCATGTTTTTTGAAGAGATACAAGAGTTTTTGTAGTTTAAGAATGCTGAAAGTTCAAAAATGAGTGCACTGCACTGCTAAGTTCAGAGAAAATTATGAGAACTTAGTGTGTCAGAATCAGACTTTTCATATAAAACTACTGGAAGCTTTGAACATTTACATTAAACAGCAAAATGTTTACACACACCACACACACACACACACACACACACACACACATTCAAATCACTAAAGAACCATCTCTTGCATATGCCATGTGGGAAAGAATATATTAGTCTTGTTTTAAACAATTGCAATTAATATTCTTGTTACCAGATTGGCTCTGTCGATCACAGGCTAACATTTCCAGCATATCTTGTCCAGCTTGATCTGCCTTAATTTGTTTTGTCTTTGGCCTAGGGACCTGATGGGAATTACACAAGAGTCAGGAACCAAGAAGTTACTACTTCAAAAGTTAAGTTAGAGGGGAGTTTTTGCTAGTGAAATAGAAAATCCAAAAATTATGTTTATTGAACATGAAGGGAATGTATACATCAAGCTACTACTTTTCAGTTACCAGATACCTCCCTCTGCCCTTAGTTAGAATTAAAATATGCATTTTTGCTAGAAATCTCTGGGAAATGCACAATAGCAAGATTAAGATGGCATGAACACAGACTATTCCCAGATTATGGGTGCTAAGGTGGAGGGCAAGATTTGATTTAATAAGGTATAGTCTCAGAGCAAAGGTACTACATTCTAGATTATAAAAATCCTAATCTATTAGAGCCTAATTACATCTGATAACAGAAAACATGTACTCACATACCCCAGACTTTCTACAAACAACTGTAAGGTGATAAAATATTCTTTAACAACTGTAAGATATGTACATAATTGCTGCATATCAAAGAATTACAATTCAAAATTTAAAGAAATATATTCAAATGCATAATACAAAAACTGAAACCCACTTACCTGAAAAGCTATAAGGTAACACAAAGCTGCCAATTCAGATACAGCTCTCCACTGCTTTTCACTGTGCTGGGCCATTTTCAACAAAAGAATTCCAGCATACATGTAAAAGTGGCCTCTCATTTCCAGGAATGTAATGGACAACTCATCATTCCCATTCACATACGGCTTCACGGATTGAAGAGCATGATCAAAGCTATAGTACAAACAAAAAGTCATTAAAACTAAGGAAGCTGTATACAAGTGGTTTCAAAGTTGCAGTTTTGTCAATAAGATTATTTAACTGTTAGGTCTGCATGACAGTCAATCAAATGGCTTGATGCAACAGAATCTCAAATTTTCAAAGCTCTTGAGCATTTTTTAAAAATACTTTCTACTTGCATGAGTGAATCTTATGCTTTGGTATGCTGTTCCCCCACTCTCCAAACTACTTCTTGAGCAAGGATACCCCCCCCCACCCCCCATCATGCCCCTTGAGCCAGCTCTCATACTGGCATTGCCTCAAAAATAAAAGGAACTCTTCAAGATATGGCTACACCTCTTCACCTCAGCAAAGGTAAGCTGATGTTGAGAGAAGACTGAATCATTTGGTGCAAGATAATAACAAAACAAACAAGCGGAGATAAAAGGGACATGGGGAAGGTCATTGGACCTAAATGAGCATATGTTCTGAACCAACCAGAGCCACGAAAAATCTAAATCTTTTAAATGTTCTGCAGGAACTTGAGCAGCAGCTATAAACTGGTACATGAAACATGTTAAAACTCTATTCCTGGGGAGTTCCCAAATCCTAATGAGAGCAATACATTCTTTAAGTGATCTGACAAGATCACAGCTTGGAAATGTTGGAAATGTTTCAGGATGTACTCATTCAAGCACCATGGGATAAGATGGTAGAAAAGGAAAAAAAAACCACAACACCCAAACAAAGCAAACAGGTCTACAGATAATACTGCAAAGAAATACTATTAGATGAGAAGCTATATAGTAATATTGCAATAGCAAAAAGCACAGGGCACTATATTTCTCAGCTGGCCACCCAACTGCTAACCAAGCCAAACTTGTTTTGCTTTAGAAAGTCAGAGGAGATAAAGCAGTCCAAATGACATGGCCCACACCTTTTCAAGTAATGTTTCCCAATCCTGCAGTTTACACATCCTCGCAGGCACTACAACTACACACTTTAAAAAAAGGAAGTGACTTAAGAAGCTACTGCACAAGTAATAAAGGAGCTAAGGAAAAAGATGACTGAGTATGGGCAAGCAATTTTCACCCAAGCAGAAATACTTAAGTATTCACTAGTTACAGAAACCTAATGATTCCCCTCCTGGAAAAAGAGTGTCCAGCTACAGTGCCTCTTATCCAGCTGTTGAACTATTACACACAAAGATCTACTGGGTTGCTCCTGGAGTTAAATTTTTCAGATGCCCAAGCCTAAAGTATGAGATATTTCAAACCAGAGGAAAAATTTGTTTGAGAAGTCTGGTTAACAGATCACAGGAGTTTGGAAGGAAAGTGTCACCTCAATATTGGTTGCAGTTTTGCTACTGGGACAATATAGGAGTTGAGAAGTTCAAATACATCAGCTTGTGAATGTGTGTAAATGCAATTTAGTTCTAAAGAACTTTTACACCAGACGCTGAGATAAGCTGGTATGCAATCTAGTAAGTGCTTCCTTTCTTCTTTTTTGATGATGAAATGCCCTCCAGTGCTGCTTGAGCAATATGAAGACATACTCTGGTGGTTGTTCAAACAGAAGATTTAGCCAACATTGCTCGGTTCCTTCAGGGCAGGGAGCAAGAAGGGGAAGAGGATTGAGGGGGGTGCAGGAGTCAGAGTTGGGAGTGAGGAGGGACTCAGGGCATAGGGTGCAGAAGTCAAGGAAGGAGGTGTGGGTGGCCAGCAGCTGCTCCCCAGGGTTAGCCTGGAGTCATGCCACCTGGCTGGCAGCTGCTCCCCAGGACTGGGGCACTTGCTGTCCCCATGTTCATTCTGAAGTATAATTGTCCCTATGAGTGCCTACTTTTTCTGTTTGAGAAATACATTTCAGACACATCCTATTGTCCTGGCAACCAAACTCTTACCTTGCTTTAAGTTATGATAAGAGAAACTTGTCTACCAAATTTGCTAGTCCTAGCTCTTACCATTTAGGAGAAGTTCTTGAATACATAAACTCAGACGGATGGACAGACACACAAACTTTCTGAACTATATAGTAGATTCCTAGTAAGATAGAACATTTTGTAAAGAGACAAGCAAAGGACCACGTATAAACTTATGGGGAAAATAACGCTACGCGTCTTCAAGCCCAGACTACAGTATAGATATTTGCATCAGCTCTAGTCCAGCAATCAGCAGACTGAAGGCAGATGGACAGCACCAATAAGGATAGAACAAGAGTACCAGCCTCAGTAACTAGTGCAGAGTTGTTTCCCCCAACCACACGTACCCTGAAATAAAAGTCTGTTTGATACTCCATAGCATAGAAGGACACTCCTTGACAAGAGATTACGCAAGTCTTTTGCAGTCAGAATCAAATTAACATAATACCTTGCAAGTGATTCTCTGCTTTCTTGAACATCTCTAGTAGAAAGTGTCATTACTACAAGATTGGAGTACGCCAGCAAGAGATCTCTGTTGGTAGTTCTCCAGTTACTTTTTTCAGACTCTAACTCCTGTGCAGATTCTAGATATTCCTAAAAAAGATTTATCAGAAGACAGTTTAGTCACCTTCCTTGGGGTGATAACAGTACCAACCAGACACCATGTAAATTATGTTCACAGAATATTCCAGTTTGCAAGATAGGATCCTAACATCCAGTTCTTCCCCTATTTTCCAGGGACAAAGGCTCTCCACCAAAGACTGAAGCCAGCCAGCTCTGTTCAAGAGACAAACCCAACAGACTTACATATAAAACATTAAGATCAAATGTAATGAAGTACAGAGTATGTTGTACCCCCTTTTTTTGGGAGGACTTGTTTAAAAAAAAGGATGCTTCCACAGTTCTGGTGCTCTGCACTATTCATGTCCCCTCTGCCCCCCTCCCCCACACACACATTTCTCAAAGGTTAGACATTATTTCCACTAAAGAATAATCCTAGTACAAAAGTACAGAAAACAAGATTCTCAAAACCACAGTATGGATTTAACAAACCTTCAGTGTCTGTACAACACACAAGCACCACTGCAGGCTTGATCGCACAGGAATTTTCTTCTCTGCCTCCCGACAGTGAGTCACAGCATCCTTCAGTCTTTTATTTGAGCGGTATAGCTCTACTAGCCTGATGTTTACATAGACATCATCTGGTCTTGCATAGAGTTCTGATTGTATCAGATCAAAAAGCTGATTCCATCCATCTTCACCTTTACAATCTAGCAACTGTTCCTATTTAAAAACAAAAGCAGTGTGTTTTTAATATTTTCTATTTAAACTTTTTTATTACTGACTATGTGACTAGAGAGTTTCCATTTGAGAGGGTCAGGCTTTATGACATGAAATGAGAATTTGTATAATTTGCCTAAACTTAATAGAAGTGAAATTTAAAAAAATGTTTTTGAAAAGTGTTTCTTTAGTGAAGTAAGCGCACAAGGAGTTTCAGAGAACACTAAGATCTATTACGCTTTTGGTTTTATAGAATATTCTTTTCCTTATACACTATTTTATACCATTGTCTCTAACAAAGGATTAATTTTTGTTAAGAAAGAAGAGTTAACTTTTAAAAAAAGACAACTTGAACTACATTATTGCTGCCATACTTAGAAAACTAATGCAGTCATATAGAAATCAGACCACAGATGCTTAGTTACCGGAAGAGAACAAACTTCACCACTCTCCTCTTTTTGAATGGGAGTTAAAATACAGACCCCCATATTGGGAAACAAAGCAGCAACAAAAAGATTATTTAAAAAGCAAACATTTATCCAAATATTTACTCAAGAGTATAGAAAATAGGAAACTATTTCATCTATATCATCAAAAAAAACCCTGCTACTTTTCTCAGGGGAAAAGCACAGGAAAGTCAGTGTCTGTGATAGACTTCAGATATTTAAGGGAAAACAGTATTTCTATAGATCTATAATCAACACAAAAAGTTAGGGATTCTAACAATTTGAGATGTCCACAACTGTTCCCAGACAATTCAAAAAACAACAAACAAAGTGTGAGAGTTTTTTAAATGGAGCCTGGTCCTTGCTAGGTATAAACTAGTCATAAATGCAGATCAGAAAATGCATCACTAGACAAAGAAATCAACAACAGTTTAAACATCTGCTACCTTGCTACTTGCCAGAACTAGAAGTGTTGTCATAGATTAGGAAGTTTTTCCTGCATCAATTTCTCCCCATGAATCAGTGATCATAAATAAATATTTCAAAAAAGTTAAATCCTAGTGGGGACAATAGTGAGGAGCATAAACTCTAAGCAAGTCAAATGGAAAAGTATAATTAGGTACGCAAAAAAAGAATTTGAAGAGCTACTAACCAAAGACACAAAAACTAGCGGCAATTTTTAAAAAGTACATCAGACATCAATCACAACACTTCAAAGACTTCAAATTTGTTGATCGTCAATGATTAAAGAACATGGAGACAATCTCAAATTACAGAAGACCTCAAGTCAGACTCAAGATATGTGATGACTCCTAACCTATTTGGACCAGGGTTTCTCAACCTGTAGGCTGAGACCCAAAGTTGGGTCACCAAATGCATCAGAGTTGCAATGCTGGCTGAGCACAGCTCCTCATTTGTGGATGCTGTGATATGCTGCACTGATTCACCGTTCTGCTCAGTTTTGACCCAGCCATCCCTTCCAACATGACTATGAGGAGCCAGCTGGGCACAACTTGTGTGGCACACTGACTCCAAGCACCAGGCTGCTGCAACAACTCACAAATTTTGCCCAGCTGAACTCACAATACTTGGCAATAGGAGGTGAGTCCACCAAGTCCTGTACAACAGGAGCCCTGAGAATGTGGTTGGTATCATGTTCTCAGTTAACTACCCCCACCCTCAATTCCCTGGCCCACAGCCAAGTGACTCCTGCATCATACTGTCCATCCTATTCCCCAGATCTCTCTTCACTGTGTTGCCCTTCTGACTTTGCCCCAGGACTCCAAATCCTTTCATACCTTTAGCCTCTGTCCCCCAAGGGGCATGTAGGGGCTATGGTATTTTGGAAGCTATCAGCTTGATGCCTTCCGCTCAGTTCCTGTGAACTCATAGCTTTCCAGTGTCTCCCATTTACTTCCCCACTACGCTCTCTGTAAACTGAGTGCTCGAGCAGCTGCCCACGAGATATTTCGGTGCCGCCCAGCTAATCAGCAGAGTGCCCATAGCACTCTCAGCCAGCAGCATGTGTTTCTATGGTGGTACATACCCTCAATTACCTTGGGGCACATCACAGAATTTATTCTGCACATGGATGGAAAAAATTAGAGGGAACACTGCTTCCAGGTCCTCGAATCTCCCCACCTCACTTCCAAGACCACTGATCGCCTCCACATTTTACCTTCCTTTCACACCCCGTACCATATAAAAACCCTGTTTTTTGGAGGGTGGCTCGGCTCACTTTCCCTCCCCCAGACTCCTGCTAAGGGATTCCCCACCTGTCCACTTCTGGAATCTTAGCTCCACGCATCCTGCCCCTGACTCTCCAAAAGACTCCTGTGGGGGAAAGAGAAGCACTGGCCCATCAAGATATAAAAATGGGTCCTAAGCCCAATATGGTGTTCAGAACCACAGATTTAAGATTAAACACCTCTCCTTCTCCCCTCCCTCCCCCCCAAAAAAAGAGGTGAGATGAAATCAACAGGCTAAAGTTTGATAGTGAAGTCTGTCTTGGCCCTAGCTTAAAACAACTGCATACACACTCAAAAGATCCAGTTTACCTTCAATCTGTAAACAGCAGGGCTTCCAGGGAAGAGTTTAGAAGCTCTCTCAACCCAGTATTTTGTTCTTCCATCAGTAACATCACTGTCACACAATAATTCTGCAATCTTCAGTACAAGATCTTTCTGTGTTGGGTTCAACTCCACTGAACGCTAGTATTTCACCGCCACAAAAAAAACCCAAACAGCTGTTATTTTTTTGTAGTTAGAAATATGAAGCACTTCAGCATATAACTAGATTAGCAGAACATCTATTCATGCTCATCAGCAGTACTCATCTGTATCTACTTTTACAGTTTTAAGTTTGCAATGAAAACAGCTTCAAAAATCTGTCATAGTACTAAACTATATGAAAGATGTTTTGAATATGCTTATTTTTCAAAAATCATTAAGGCAAAGAAACATGCTGGTAGTTATACAGCTTTATATGCTGATGGAACATTCCAGATCAAATGAGCTTTGGCCCTGAATCTGCAATGCAGTTTATTAGCAACTGGAAACCACACCACAAAATTATAGGGATCCTTGTTTAGGGAATTATAGGGCAATCTCAATGCCTTATTTTAAAAAGTATTCTACCTCTTAAACTCCCTATTAATCAAGCTTCAGCGTGGGAAGAAGTTAATGGTAGGTTTTCTTAAAGATCAGTTCCAGGACAGATACAGCCTACGGTTACTTCAATTTGAATTTTCTTTACACTTATCTTAGGTATTGTATTAACAGTTGAATTTCTTCTATTCCTTTCAAGGTCTTTAATTTGTGCATTTGACAGTACTGACCATAGCCTTTCTTTTCCCAGGGATATCAAGTTAGTTCGCTTTGGTTTTGCTTATTTTTAACACAGCAACAGGGAAGAGATTGCACAGGGTAGGGAAAGAGGAGACTTATACCTGTCCCTGAATAACAGACATTATTTAGAACCAGACCAATTATCAGTAAGATTCATGACAATTATTTTAATATGCATATATACACTGATGTCAGACCGAAACCAGCTTTCCTACACCTGTTAGAATGCATTCCAATTAGATTTTTCAGTTAAGTTAATATGTGCTCAAGTTGGTGAGTTATAAACTCGAGGTTTTCTAGTAACACGCTGAGAAAGAAATAAGAAGCAAAACTAAACCCCTTCTGGGATTTATTCATAATTCAAGAATCATTTGAACTGATCACTTTTACTTCTCACCTTATAGCAACCCACAGCTTTTTCTATGTTATCTTCAGCTTCGTAGAGTTGGCCCAGAAATTTATGTGCTTTGGGATCTCTCTCTTGTACATTAAGATAAGTAGATATGTACCTGCAATAAATCAGTTGGTATATCAATATGTAATGAATAATTCTAAAACAAACCCTGAAATAGACAGTTAAATACTATAAGACCGTAAATAAGTGTTCTGGACTACGAGGGTGAATAGTAAGCAGCAAGTTCAGTTCCAGGTTTCTGTTTCAGGGCCTCAAAGATCCAGTCTCAAAGATCATCCAATATTATTCTGATATGGGCCATCATTTCCTGTTTGCCAGTAAACGTGTGTATCTAATAAGACTTGTGTCTGCAAATCACTTAGGGCTTGTTAAAAATTTAAAGAAAAGCCACCAGCAGCACTTTAAACTGAAAGTGTGGTCATGGCACAAGTGTTGGGAGAGCTCTGCCTGTGCTGTATAGCCTGGTTCACAGTGGTGCTTTACAAAGCTTGTAACTTGCTGTGCTTGGAAGTTGATGGAGTGTTTTTTCATACCTCTGAGCCAGAAAGTTATAGCGCTGTAAATACCAGCGTAGAATTAGCCTTGGAAAGAACTTACGGAAACTAAAATATAAAGTCCCGCTATTCTGTTTGAATTACAGACATCTGAATAGAGAATACTTGTCAGTCTAATATTTCCAATTTTTCTTCAGAGTTCCCTCATTAGCAACTCAATGGATTGTATCAAGTAAGAGCCATCAGCACTGTCTGGAAGTAACAATTTTGATCATTCAGTATTAGGCATCAGAAATTATTTTGTAACAATACCAGTTGTTCATTTAATTTCTGTAGGAGTAAAGCTCTTTGGAGAACAGAACAAAACATACTTTACCTTTTAGCCAGTTCATACTCTTTCGCTTCATAATAGAGTTTAGCAAAAAAGAATCCTTTCATTGATTTCTGGAGGAAAAAAAAAAAGAAATGTTATGATAGATATATTTTAAGCATTTAACACATCTATATTTTGACTCAAAATGGCTTAAAGTTTTGTGTTAACATACACCATACTGTTAAGTGACTAAACTTTAGACAGTTATTGGCCCAGTACAGTTTTTCATTATGATATGTAATACTCTACCCTATGACCTCTTTGCAGAGAAGCACCTAATATCATACTGAGAGTGTACAGTAGGAAATTAAGGCTACTTAGTGAACAGAGAAAATCATTGCTTGGTTGTACTAGGAGCACCTATGACAAGCAGCTTAAAAACACACAAACACACACGCCACACCGCTAAATGGAATACCAGATGGAGTAGTTTTGGCCACAACATACTATGCTTGCTTCTGGAAAAGTCTGTAATGCATCCATCCTCCAATAGGTGAATGATTAATTTCTTCAATTGTACACTGCAACAAGTGTCATCAAAAGCGAATATTTAAATATAGCACGGGAATCCCACACTATTCCCAAATTACACTAGTTGATTTCTTCCTGATAGTTCTCCCCACAGGAAAATTTCTGCAAGTGCCACAAAGATATAATTCTGTGACCTGATATTAACTAGGTGTTCTGCAAGGGAAGGGAGAAGCAACCAAAAGTACTTGCTCTCTATTCTATCACCCACTGTATCTCTAACAATGGAGGATTATCTTTGCACCTCAGTACAAGTTCTGGAACAGAAACTAGGGATGTTAAATATCGGTTAATTGAATAGTCGATTAACCTCATGAACTCTTATTGGTTACTCAACTATTCTATAGCCTACAGGGGTGGGGCCGGCAGTCAGTGCAATCTGGCCCCACTCCCGAGGAGCCCCCTGCCACTCTGTGTTGCTGCCTCTGTATCAGAGGCAGCAACATGGGTGCCAAGCATGAACTGGTCTGCAAGGGGAGCCAATTTAAAAACCAGCTCCCCTCATGGACCAGCTGCCTGTCACCCTGCGCTGTTGTCTCTGATACAGAGGCAGCAGCCCCTGTCCAGAGGGCGTCTGAGCTCCCGGACTTGGTGCAAGTCGGGACAGACATATGCTGCTGGCCTACCTGCTAAAAAGTTTACTGGCAAGGGGAAGGGGGAATTTGTGTAGTCTACAGCATTAACCTATAAGCTTTTGTTTATCGGTTAATCAACTATACAATTACATCCCTAGCCGGAACATAATCAAACTGACTAGTTCCTGCTATGGCTATTGTGGAGCAAAAAACCAGGCACTTACTGAAAAAAGAAAGAAGAAAATGGAGATGAAGGGCAACGAAGAAGGGGAGATAAGAAAAGGAAGCGAAGCCACTTTTTTTTTTTAAATTAATGACAGATCCTTTCTCCCTGGTGGTGCACAGGTGGTGCACACCTGTGGATATAATAAATTCAGGCATTAGGGTGAATGAAGGAAAACATCTGTTATCTAGCAACTCACTTTTGTTAAGTGGAGGACCAACACTGATTGGATAATGAAAAAAATCCACCAGCAGACGTTCTAGGTAAGAGTGAATATCGCTTTAAAAAAGGAATCATAGTAAATAAAATAAAAAGATAAAATGAAAGTTTCAGAGAAAAAAAGTAAAACCAGAAGAGGTGAAAGAGGCAGAGAAGCGAGGAAGAAGTAAATAAAGAACACTGGTGAAAGTCTTAAAAAAAAAAAAAAAAAAAAGATAAAAACTAGGGATGTTAAATTGCGAGTAACTGACTAATCGAATAGTTGATGCATTTTGCATCAACTAGTCAATAGGGCACCTCCACTTTTGAAGTGTAACAGCCCTAGACATCAGGCTCCTCACAGCATTTCAAAGCAGCAGCACCCCTTGGAGCTTGGGATCAGCTGGGGATGACCCTGCTGACCTTGGGCTCCAGGCGGCGCTGTCACTTTGAAACACCGTACAGTACTGCCACTTTGAAACGCCACATGCAGCCTGGGGACACCCCAGCTGGCCCTGGGCTGCACGCCCCCGTCTGCCACTTTGAAGTACCCCCTTCTCGTTCCTCCCCCTTGCTGCCTTTTTCTGATAGAGGCAGCAAGGGGGGGAGGGGGGAAGTGACTAATCAACTAGCCTGTTGACTACCCAATGAGCATTTGCTTGTCCATTAGTTCTTCACATCCCCAGTAAAGACTGATAAAATAAACCAAATGTTTATTGACACAGCTAAGTTTCAATTTGTATATTTTGGTATGAACTTAATTTTACTTGGCTCTAGCAAAAACAAAGCAACCATACAACCCTTTTTATCTTTAAGACACTGTAGGAGAATGGTTCAGAACATAACAGCCAAAAATCAAATGGTAGGCCACAGTCACAGTGAAAAATCTACAAAAGATGTCAATCTTTGTTTAAAAGGATATTTAATCCAAAATCTTATCCCTTTTTGCAATTTGGGTCTTCAGTTTGTCCTGGGATTAACTGTGTCTTTGTTTGACTGTAAGCTCCTTGGAGCATAGACCAAACAATGTCTGTGCTCAAATGATAAAGTACCTACATGGTGAGGAAACTATAGTAACTGCTCTATCAAGGAAGTCAGACATAGAAATAAATGTTTTAGATATAATGAAGATTTGGACTTTTTACATGCAAATTTGGTCCAGCCATCAGCTTACTGACAAGCCTCTAGCAAGGGCACCAGCTGTAAAGGGCCAAGTACTTTTCCTTCCAAGAGCATATTTAACTATGCTAACAAAACCAATCTAAGATCCTATCATATTTCTAGTAGAAGTCCAAGTAACTGAGATACTTTCATGAGCTCTGGAATATTTACATTTTAACACCGCCTCTTCATAAAACAATTGTATTATGGATCACTTCCTATGTTCACAACTAGGAAACACCCGTGTCAGCTACAGCAATTGCTTATGAGAGTGCATGACAACAGAGATACTCAACATATTTTTAGTTCTCTTCAATGCAATTTAAGAACTGGTAACAAGTTTAAAAAAAAGGCACTGATCAGCCAGATCTCTGCTAGACACCAACAAATGACCTGAGGAAAGCTGGAGAACCACTGAATTAACAAGTGAAGACAACACTAATTAACTCCTCAGCTTTCTCAAATCCCCCAGAAGAGAGGAAGTTTCCCTCCCAGTGTTACAGCACAAAGATATTTTTGAACAAAAGACATATTTAGTTTTTAATCTTTCATAAATATTGTATTATTGAACAAATGTGTCTGGAAGTTTGTAACGGTCTGGTGAGCCACATTTCTTTACAATTTCAAAAGGAGAGTTAATTTTTGACCCTTCTTAATTTTACAATACAGGACAAAGAAAGAATTTTAAGTATCTATTTTCCATTACTTACTTTGTGAACTTGACTGTACAGTCAGATGCATTACACATGTAAAATCAGCATCCCCTGTTTGTGTGGGTTTTCCACACAGTGAACAGGAGAAAACATTTTAAAAAGCTTTGTTGATGGTGATAACAAAAGACTGATAGGTGTAACTGTTAAATTTGGTAGATTTGTTGATTGTCTCTGTTGTAGAAATCATCTGAAAGGTATGACTTTCACTATCTAGAAAAATCTGTGTGCACATTCCAATGAGAAAGTAAAGCTAATTTCATGTTGAAAACATAGATGTGCTTATGAAAGAGTATATAAATTTCCTGCCACTACCATAGAGAGCAATCAATGATCAGAAACTACCGAACATTAACAACCAGGTTTTAAGCTTTAGATTGATCTCTAGCTTTTCAGAATTAAATGACAGTGTTAAACTTTATCAATATGGACAGCTGACAATTAGAGAGCATCTTCTGAGATCTGCAGAGAAATAGTTGGTAACATAAAACTAGCAATAATTTTCATTGCTGAACTGCATTACAAGATACCTTCTTAGCTAACTCCACATAAACAGTTGTGGTACTTGCCATGAGTACCCATGAACAAGCAAGGAAGTAGCTCAGCCACTTTTTATGAAAACATGATTGAAGTTTCATGAAAAAAAGAATGAGTCCACCAATTACTATCCCATAAATTAGTAACTCTGAAAGCTAGATGTCATGCTTTTTTAAAAGAGCAATACCAATGTTTTTCACACAAAATCAATTCTGCACCATTTCTTTGTTGACTTAAATTCTCTGCTTAGCAGAAGTATCAGGCCAAACTTTCCTGCACTATCCCACTGCTGTTCCTCAACTCATCATGACCATGGGGGAAGGTGTAGAGGAGGGGTGGGGAACCTAAGGCCCGGTTTGCCTGGACTTGGCCCCAGGTTCAGGGCTCTGCCGCCCCCCCCCCAGCATTAGGGAGCCCAGACTGGCACTCCAGCCACCCCCCAACCTTCCTGCTGGCCCAGAGCACATAAAACCTACTAGCCTGGGCCCCACTAGCTATGGTGTGGGAGGGGAATACAGGGAGTGTCTTTCTCCTTCTCAACTGGGGGCGGGGGGGGGGGGGGACGACGCGGCATTCACATCAGTGATGATTGGGGTTTGGATTTTTTCCCTTTGCTTGCGCATGGCCCCTGACTGATTTTCCTGTGGGTCAGCAGCTCCGGACCCAAAAAAGGTTCCCACCTCCGAAGGCTGGAAGAAACGCCCCCAGCCAACGACAGCTCAAGTTCCTTCCCGTTATTATAAGACTCAGGAACCCCAGCTGCTACAACTGCCTCCCAGCCTTGGCTACAGCCCCGCCCCCAGCCAAACCTACGGCGCAGGACAGCTCTGGCTGCGGATCCCTCCTCCCCCCCCCCCGGCCAGGTCAGGGGCCCGCCCGGCTTTGCAACCGGCCCTGCACAGGGCTGCAGTCGGCCCCGCCCACGCGGAATGAGGCCAGCCCGGCTGCCGGGGCAGGGACGTTGAACGCCGGGCTCCCGTCACCTGCGGGCCCGTGACTCGCCTCCCCGGAGCGGGCGGGAAACTGCTCTGTGGGGCCCCTCCGGGAACGGACCAGGACAAGCGCCCCCACCGCGGCCGCTCCGGCAGAGGCCAGCCCCCACTCGCCAACGGGCACCAGCAGCAGCACGCGCCCCCCGCGCTCTTGCGGAACAAACCGCCGCGCCGCGGACCCGCAGGCACCAGAACGGCGGGCGGAGACTAGGGACCGGGCGGGACCACTCACCTCTCTGGGGGAGGGGGCGGCGGCCTGCACGGAGGCGATGTACCGCTCCACCTCGGCCTTGCTGCGCCTCATGGCCGCGGCGCGCGCCGACTAAGCGAAACCGAAACGCCGCCTCGAGCCCCGCCACCCCGGCTCGCGCCGCGCCGCGCTGCGCCCGGCAGACGGGAGACTGAGCTTGGCTGGTGGGGGTGGGGTGGGGGTGGGGAGGAAAGTCTAGGTACGTTCGCGCGCCTCCTCAAGGTGCGTAACGCGGCGGTGCGTGTGCGTCGTCCTCCCTTGCGGAAGCGGAAATTACGTATGTCTGCTGAGCTGCCCCCGCTCGGCAGTCTGGTTCCGTCCCTTTCTCCGCCTGGGGTAGGGACTTCCCGGCGCGTTCCTTGCCCCTGGAACGGGAGCCAATCACAGCTAGCGGAGGGCGGGCCGGATGCGCGCGCACGGAAGGACAAACTGGCAGCTCAGGTTGGTTGCCAGTTTGTGGGGCAGGTTGGCGCGGGGGCGCCCATGGCCACTGAGGGCGGGGGCGGGGGCGGGGCTCGCTACCGCAAGGGAGGTTCGGGCTGGTGGTGAGGGAAAATGTGTAACGTTAAGGACAGTCGGACTGTGCAGGGAGGGCGTGGAGGCTCCACGGGAGGTTTGTAAGACCAGGGTAGACAACACCTGGGCAGGGAGGATTTAGGGCAGGGGTCTCAAACTCACCTGCGCTGGCCATCCACGTTTGCAGTCTGGCCCAGGAGACCTAGTGGCAATGGGGGCGTGCATGTAACACCCCTCTTCCCCGCCCAGTGCTGCTCCTTTCTGTCACTGCCCTACCTTCTCCCCCATTACACTCAGTAAATGAACTCAGAGGTGAGGGGGCCAGCCTCTCCTCTACCCTCCCTCCTGGCCAGACACCCTGCCCCAAGTCTCCTCCTGCACCCTCCCTTCTGGCCAGAGACCCTACCCCCAGCCTGTCTGTGCACCCTACCTCCCACCCTCTCCCCCTTCTGCACCCCAAGAGTGCAGGGTAGTGCTCATGAACTTTGTCACAAAAGCATGTTTGTGCGGATCAGCTTTCCTAATCATTTTTTATTTCTGTGATGTCATTTGTTTTGTATTATAGTGATCTTCATCTTCAGTTAATATTCTTCTGAGATTAGAATTTATATCTTGTAGGATTAAGCCTCAGAACAAGCCTACTGATGGACTACCTGGAACCATTATCATGTGTTTATCATGAATCGAAGCTACTTCAGAAACTGTCACAATGTTTCATTCTGTTCTCTCTGTATAGCACCCTGATCAGCAAAACTGTGCTTTTGATTCTTCCTCAACTACAGAGTATGTCCAGGATAGGAATGTAAAATCCTGTTTAATCAATTTAACCAGTTAAATGTTAACAAGATCGTGAGGGCAGGGGTAAATAAAACCAGATGGAACTTAAAGGAAAGGGGCATTCTTCAGCAGCCAGTGACTGACAGGTCTGGTTCAGTCACTAAGCAGCCCACATGCTAAAATACCCATTGTAATTGATCGGTAGATCTTAGCAGGTTAAAAACTGACTAGAACTAAATTGCAAGTAAGAGTAAGTTATGTACATATAACATTTACACAGCACTGCTGCCACACAAATGTCCTTAGACTTTTTCCTGATAGAGCTCATTAAGTGTATGGATTTATCATACTTTTCAATGTCCATTGCTTTGCATTTGTCCTCAGTGAAATTCACATGGGATCATGCTAGCAATTCACTAGCTTTATTTGGGCTCTCTGAAGTTCCTTGGTCTCTTCTAGTGTTTGTTATAACCAGGGCTCGACAAACTATAGAATCTACTCGCCTGTGGCGAGTAGATTTCAGCCACACGTTGAAATCAAATACAGGGTCCCTTACCACCAAACATCCCTTTAAAAAAAAGTCAAACAGGTTATAATTCTGTAGTCTTTATTGATCACACTGGAAAGCTTAGCTTTTAAACCAACGGATAGATTTTCTTAAAAGATATGAAATGAGACTGTAGTTGGTAGAGCATAACCTATACAATCTACGTAGGCTGCTATATTAAATGAAAAAAATATTTTATTAATTGTGTTATACAAGTTTGCCATACTACTGCACCTTTATAAAGAAAGGGAAAAAGCCATAGATTCTTTATGACTACAAATGAATAATATAAGACTTAGAAGCATCTTACAGTGAATTCTGATCAGTTTGGACCCAGTCCTTCAAGGCTGACATTTTAGGTGTTCAGTTGTAGGTGCTTAGCACCTTCTAGCATAGACCATTTATACGTACACTCACTGGTGTATGCCATGAGAGAGAATTATTGGAGGTATTATTAAAAAATTAATTCAGCCAAGAAACAACAATGTATTTTTAAAAATTCAAGTGTTCTCAATATTTAAAGAAAATAAATGTCATACATCCTATAGAAGTGAAGTAGTTAAAGCATATTATGTTTTATAATACCTGGTATACATTTTCTGCATAAGAATATAAAATAAAAATAAAACTGTATATATATTTAATGCATCCTTTTTTGAATACTATTGTGAAAGGTACAGAAGAATAAGGCACAAAATGTAAGTAAAATACAAATACACTCATGTTACTGGATTATTTTAAATGGAACATAACAAAATTCCGGTAACTCTGAATATGGATATTTCTTGCAACAGGAATATATTTTCTATATTTCCATTGCAACTTTAAAATCTAATATACAAAAATTATGTAATATTTATCTATTAAAGGCACTACACTTTTGCAGTGGTTGCACTTAGAAGTTTGACTTCAGAGACATTTAAAATAAGGCTTCATAATGATTACTTGGATCTGAATCTAAAAATGAATAGTTCCATAAAAAGTGATGCTATATCATTTAAAGATTACATGCTGAATTCTATGCTCAAGTATTACCCTTAACTTCAATGGCACTGTTTGTGTACAGAAAGCGAGGCTCATTTGTGAAGTCATTGCAGGAAATGCACAAGCAGTTCTTAGGTCTCCAGAGAATCTCACTGAAATTTGTGGCTATAAGGCAGATTCAACTGCAGGACCAGAGCCATAAAAGAGTACAATGAATTTGTATTTGCAGTTTACTATGCAAGTACAATATCCAGATCAACAGATATGTATAAAGGTATATGTCCAATACAGAACTGAAGATATATTTTGCTTTTGTTAGTTACAAGTTATATAAAATGTAGAGGGGGTTTTTAGATGCATGTTTTGAGAGAGAAAAGAGGAAAGTACTTTAGTATGAAGCTAGTCATGCATCAAGGAAACTAATTTTCTTTGCTTGTGTATTGCAGATTGCAGCCTCAAAGAAAAATAAAATAAAAGTCAAGTAATATCTGTAATATTTCTAATTTTTTTCCAGGAACAGGAGATTAGAAGGAGGCTTTACTTCCTCCCTAAAGTTTCAGCTAGTTTCTTCAATCTTTTCTTCAACTCCAGAGGAAACTTCTCATAGCATTTCTTGCAGACAGGCTTCATATCAAATTCAACAAATTTGTTCCTAAAAATGATGATCAAGGAAATATATTTAGTGGAAGAGATTTCAAAGAGTATTTGTAGCATGCCATATTGCTATGGTATAAACAGCAAAATGATGCTTTTTCAGTATATTTGCTGAATATTAAAAAAAGCTCTAAGCTGATAAATGATATATCAAATCAATAAATGTAGATGTATGCCTGAATCTATTTTTTAATGATACATACAACTATATTTGTTAGCAATGTCCAACTTTGTCATTGGGTGCCGTCATGCAGGAAGTGAAACAAATCCAGAAGACTTCTGATTTTTTTTTTAAACCGTGAGAAGTGAACAGTACAGATGAATTTGCTTAAGCTGAGATTTGGGCTTTGAAAAACAGAGGACCAGTCACTGCACATAAAGTTAATATTTATGTGAAAGAGACATGAAAGTAAAAGGCTGAAGTGAAGGAAACAACTGTACAGGAAAACAAAAAAATAGAGAACTTCTGACTACTGAGGAAAATTTTGTTTTATGCAATACTGTATGTTGTGCAACCACTGAATTGTAAACCTAACATGAAAGATACAGACTACATTTTCAGAAGTTTATGGAGAGCCAGTGTTATGGACCTAGAGATAGATGTCCAATGTGGGTATAAGCAAGGGCAGTTGTGGAAAAGTATGAATTTCCATACTGCGTTCAAGCAGTGGATATATAGTTAAGTATCCTGTCTAACAGTTGCAAGTATGCGCTGCTTCTGTGGCAAGAGGAAGAATCCCTATAGAAGGCAATTATGGGTAAGTCTGCTTATAAGACAGGAAATGCCACTATATCAGCAAAACAATAAAATAGGAACTTCGGTCAAATGCACAGTAAACTGGGAAAACAAAAAGAAGTATTTCTTTCAAATGCAGTAATCTCAAGTTACTTAAAACTACATACTATATTTTCATACAGAAATGTTAATTTTCAAGTTGACTGATATTTTAACAAGTCTTTCCAATATTTAAACAGTAAAACTCTTTGTTAATCAATTCAAATTAGACATGATTTTCTGATATGTCATGGGATTCCATAAGTTGAAATGTCCCTTTGCAGCAATATAGTGGGTTGGAACAAGAGACTCAGATAGTTCAATGTGAATTATAAACTTTATTTAAAAAAACCTTCTCATTATAAAGAACTTTTGAAGAATTCAAATAATATATATATATATATATATATATATATATATACTCTGTATGAACTGTAAAAAAATAAGCCAATTACTATTCAGAAGGCTTTCAGACAGAGTTTGCAATATGTGGACTTGCATAGTCCTGTCTCTGCTACTGAATTACAGTAATATGTCTAAGTGCTGTTCTGATACAGTAATTTAAAAATTGAGCAAAATATTAACATTAGTGAAAAAAATCTTAAAACAAGAAAATGTACTTGGAATACATTATTATTTTCGGGTACTGGCATTTTATATGAGCTTAAAATCTTGTGAGATGTTAAAATGGAAATACAAAGCATTCACTAAGAGTATTTTCACAACTAGCTTCTAAATCTGCATATCTGATTTTTCTGTGCATAATCCTGCATTTGAGCATGCAGTTAGGCAGGTGGATAGCTGAATGTACAAATGACCTACTGTCATATGTAATGAACTATACACACAAAATGTAGGCAATTTGGGAAGCTGGAATGAAATCATAGCTACACAGTAGTCAGATATTAAAATAGTCTGTTCAGTGGGGTAAGAATTTTTCTCCCAGAAATCTACATTTATGAATTTTGCTGTTTAAGAAACCTTGCAAATTCAATTCTGAGCACGTCCTAAACTTAACATATTAAAATTTAAGTGCTCAAGATTTCAAATCATAGATATGTGGAAATTAAGAGTTGTTCTTTCACTGATTATTACAAATACATGCAGAAAACTAAAAGATGCATACATGTCCTAAACACTGACCAAAGAAGAAAGAAGCAGAGATGGTGATAGGAGGAAAAGAAAAGTTTACAAACAGACTGGCTTTTTCTTTTTCAGCTTGTCTTTATCCTTCGCTTCTCGCTCTCGTTTGGCAAGTCGACGCTTAAATTCTTCTGGCATTTTCTCATAACAGTGTTTGCAGACAGGTTTTAGATCAATTTCAACAAACTTATCCCTTTAGATAAGGCACAGAGGAAACAGTGGAAAGAACATGAAAAGAGTTAAAAATGAGTCTTAGCTGAAAGAAGAAATGAACACAAAGCAAAAATAGATTTTAAAGTAGTAACACACATGTCATTTTCAAGAAGTCTATACATGTTCTATACTATTACAGTTAAAATATGACTAACATCTTTGATTGAAAGGTGACTATTGATCTGTTTTGAAGAGATCACAACTGTTTTCCATCTTAAACTATGTGATAAACTTACTTGAGTGTTAACTTAGTGTTGCAAGTGGAACAAGCGAAACAGTTCACACACCATGCCTTATTCAGAGCAGAGACAACTACGGGGAGGGGAAAAAAATATTATCAGATCAGTAAAAAAAGGCATGTTTAAAACTTCTGAAATTTGCATATTCATAAGACTTATAGCAAAAGGTGATTATTTTTAAACTTTTTTCTTAATTGGGAATAAAATTAGGGACCGTAATAATGAAAAATGTAGTGAGAATAAGGAGATATACACGTTAAGATATACTGTAAGTAAGTGCTGTGTAATTTAGATGCCTCTAAATTACTTAGTTTTTAAGCTGATGCTTAACTTTTAGTGATGATGTTTCTTTTGCCATAGTTTTAGTATGGGAGGGCTTGATTTTGAATGTAAGTTGCCTTTATTTTCCCCTTTATATCAGTCTCTACTTTCTTCTCCTTTGTATCTCTTTCCATCCTCCTTTCATTACATAGGGTTGCTGAGAATTAAGAAATGAAACCTCCTAAAGCATGCTTTATTAGGAAAAAGAAAAACAAAAACTTAGAGAAATGAAACTTAAGAGCCTTTGTTAGCAAGGAAGATGGATGAATGGGAGGAGATGTTCCTGGGTAATTTGCAGAGATAATAGAGACGAGTGAAATAGTGTAAGGGAAGTCCTTGAAGTCCCTTGTGCAGTTGCCAACAAACTGGTCAAGCATTGTTCTAAACCAGTTTTGACAAAGGTGAATACCTAATCAGTGATGTCAGATATGTAGGCTTGTTTATTGTAAGATGTAAAAGAGAGCAGGGAATGACTGGGGCCACATGCTACTTGCTTGCTTGTTTGTTTAGCTGAAGGCAGCTGTTTGAGGATTCCCGGCCTAATGCTGTTTTAAGTATCTGATCAATACTTACGATTGATAAATGCTATAAGAACATAAGAATGGCCATACTGGGTCAGATCAAAGGTCCATCTAGCTTAGTATCCTGTCTGCTGACAGTAGCCAGTACCAGGTGCCCCAGAGGGGGTGGACCGAAGACAATGATCAAGCGATTTGTCTCCTGCCATCCTTCTCCAGCCTTTGACAAACAGAGGTCGGGGCACCATTCCTTACCCCCTGGCTAATGGCCTTTTATGGACCTAACCTCCATGAATTTATCTAGCTCTTTTTTAAACTCTGTTATAGTCCTAGCCTTCACAGACTGCTCTGGCAAGGAGTTCCACAGGTTGACTGTGCGCTGTGTGAAGAACTTTCTTTTATTAGTTTTAAACCTGCTACCCAATCATTTCATTTGGTGTCCTCTAGTTCTTATATTATGGAAACAAGTAAATAACTTTTCTTTATTCACTTTCTCCACACCACTCATGATTTTATATACCTCTATCATATCCCCCCTCAGTCTCCTCTTTTCTAAACGGAAAAGTCCCAGTCTCTTTAGCCTCTCCTCATATGGGACCCGTTCCAAACCCCTAATCGTTTTAGTTGTTCTTTTCTGAACCTTTTCTAACACCAGAATATCTTTTTTGAGGTGAGGAGACCACATCTGTACGCAGTATTCAAGATGTGGGCGTACTATAGTTTTATATAGGGGCAGTAAGATATTCTTCGCCTTTTTTTCTATCCCTTTTTTAATAATTCCTAGCATCCTATTTCCTTTTTTGACTGCCACTGCACACAGTGGACGTTTTCAGAGAACTATCCATGATAACTCCAAGATCTCTTTCCTGATCAGTTGTAGCTAAATTAGCCCCCATTATATTGTATGTATAGTTTTTTTATTATTATTATTATATATTATTTTTTCCAATGTGCATTACTTTACACTTATCCACATTAAATTTCATTTGCCATTTTGTTGCCCAATCACTCAGTTTGGTGAGATCTTTTTGAAGTTCTTCACAGTCTACTTTGGTCTCGACTATCTTGAACAGTTTAGTATCGTCCGCAAACTTTGCCACCTCACTGCTTACCCCATATGGATATGTTAGTTTTAGCTGAGTGCAGATTGAACACTTGGAATAACTGGATAAAAGCCCATTTGGTCTTTGGATTAAGAAAGAAATCTTTGGCTGCATTCTGTTGGCCATTTGAAAATTCAATAAAGATTTTAACACCTTCCACCTCTACTCTTGCCAAAAAAGATCTATTTCCTCTATTTCAATGGGTGCAGCTTCATTATAAAAATGCACCTAAGGTTGCCTACTATGAATGAAATTGCAGCGGTAGTAATTTCCAATGATCATAACTGTTACTAGGCACTTCTCTCTGCAACTTATTGGACAACCGGTACCCAGAAGTGTCATTTTGAAGACAGGTATTTTGCTGTTTGTCAGTGGTATCCTAATCAGATACGTATTGCTTCATATATGATCCCTCTGAGTTAACTGGCTGCTTGACATGTTCCCCCATCCCACACACTTTGTTAGAATAATGCTGGACACACTCATTAATTAGAACAGCAATGTTTTGTTCATATGTGTATGGAGGAATGAAAGAATAAATTTAAAACAAAATGATATCCAGGGCAATGAAATGGCACACTACAATTTGCTCAGTTTAGCAACCAGACCATACAGTATGAGGCAACCAAATTAGATAACTAGGCATATGTGTTTCATATCTACACTATCACACAAAGCTGACGATACCAGTTTCACCAAAATTTCAGATATTTATTTGTTTTGGGAGGATTTTAAAAGATGAGCAGAACATTTCCTTCAAGACTCCTAAAATGTAGTTTTATACATAGAGCAGAGTGTTTCAAACTTGGGTTGCAGATCTGCCAGGGAAAGCACCTGGTGGGCCTGCGCCACTTCCCTCAGCTAGAAACGGCAAACCACAGCCACCGGGAGCTGCAAGGCTCCATGGATGCAGAACTCTAGCGTAAACAAAGCGTCATGGGCCCACATGGGGCTTTCCCTGGTGGCTGCATGACCCAACTTTGAAAACTCTCTTGAAAAGTTTCAAGCACAGTCTTGAAACTATACAGAAAGAACATCACCTGAATGTAGAGCTCATTCTTTACTGTCATGATTATATTCCATGGCATGCCGTTCTTCTAAAGTGTCTGGGCCTTATCCCACTTTTTAGCTGGTGCTATTACTGGCACATGTTATTTGTTCAGATAGATGTTGTTGTAACATAGATATTGATTCCTAATAAATAATCCATTCTTGTGGATTACTGCACCTGAACTGAGGTCTATTAACGTCCGTGGGGCTAAATACATGTAGAGGAAGCTGCCTGTGTAAATCTCACTTAGCCCTGGTCTACACTAGGACTTCATTTTTAAATAACCCCCCTAAGGTCGAATTTATAAGCAGAGCATCCACACTACCAAGCCTGTTATTTCAAAATAATCAGTCGTTTAAATTGAAATCTGTACTCCTGCTTTTCATCAGGAAGAATGCCAATTCTGAAATAGTTATTTCAAAATAGTGGTCATGTGGACATGCTGGTGCCACTATTTTGAAATAATTGGTCTCTGGAGGCCTCTTGCAGCTGCAGCTCTGACCACTCTGGCCACACCTAGCATTTCCACTGCTCTCCTCATCCTGTGGAGCTCTAAAAGTCCTAGCAATAGGAGATGGGCTTCTCACATGTAGTCTGCTTTGCAAGTCCTATGAGAGAGATCAGGACCTCAGGCAGAGATGAGCAACTCCAATGCTGCCAGCACTCCTACTACTCCCAGGGCAGCCAAGGCCTAGGGACACAGGAGGGCTCTGGCCTGGACTGGTGCGGAGATCCTGGACCTCATCAAGGTGTGGGGGGAGATCAACCTCCAGAATCTGTGCACCAGGAAAAGGAACATGGACATCTATGGTTGGATCACCACCAGCCTGGCCAAGAAAGGGCACAGCAGGACGCTTAACCAGTGCCAGATGAAAATTAAAGATCTGCAGCAGACCTACCCCAAGGCCAGGGAGCACAGCGGATGTTCTGGAACAGCACCACACACTTGCCACTACTACTACCAGCTCTACGCCATCCTGAGAGGTGGTTTGATCACCTCCCCCACCTCTGAGTCTGACCAGGACACGCCCGGCATCAGCCTGCAGGAGGACGGGATGGTGGAGGAGGAAAACGAGGAGGACGACAGCCAGGCGACCATGCCTGCCAGCCAGGAGCTGCTCCTCACTCTGGAGCTGGTCCCACCTCCCAGGACATCTCCCAGGTTTCTGAGGAACCTGGAGAGGGCACTTCAGATAAGCTTGTCTAACTTTCCCTATCTATAAGCGGGGGCAGGTGGCGGGCTGTGCACTCCTCCCTCAGCCTACTTGGTCTGGGGGGTTACACAACAGTCTGTTCATGTGGGTGCACATGGAGTGCCAGTCTGGAGCCTCAGCCCCATGACACTCTCACACAGGAACCCTTTGCTCATTCTCACAAAGTTCCCGGAGAGGCCTGCCTTAATCCAGCCTCCATGGTGGGACACCTTCCCATGACAAACCACCACTAAGTAGTCTGGGGTCATGGAACCACACAGCAGTGCAGCACACAGCCCAGCGTCATACCCTTATTCAGTCAGCATCCGCTCCCGGTTAAGCGGGGTGATGTGGAGGAGACTGATCTCGTGCATGGGAACCTGCTGGGGGATGAAAAGGAGGGGAACCCATAAGCACTCTTTCCAGTACGTGGCAGCTGCCGCTCACACACAACTCCCCTCATTCTTCCCTCACCCCTTTCAGCCTACAGGGATAGAAATTCTCTACAGGACGCCGCCAATGCTGAACCCAGTGTGTGCGGGACACAGAAGGAAGCTGAGCCGCCCCATCACCTTCCTTCTGCTCGCAGGCTCGTGGCATGGCCAGCACCTTCCCATGTCTGTTTGTCCCCGGGACATGGGTGTTGCGATGCTCCCCTAGGACATCTATGGCCCTGCTGGAAAGTGCCCACTGCCTAGGCAACATATAGTCTTGCTCAAAACACATCACCATCATCTGAAGCAAGACCTTTGGTGTTGGCTCAGAGATTAGGGCCAGCAGTGTCTCCTGTGATGACTACCCTTTGAATTTTTCTTCACAGCTGGATCAGCTGCGAGCTTGGCATGTCCTATGCCATTTACCTGACTGAGTGGGATCCACAGGAATGCACCTGGGAGGAACTCATGCAGGAGCAGATGCCCTTCCTGCAGTCCCCCATCCAGGGACTCAATGACCAATGCCAGGAATAGGCCACAGACCGAGAGGAGTTCCAGGCCGACCGGGACGAGTGCTGGGCTGACTGGGAGCAAAGGAAGGCCGCCTGGGACGAACTGGCATGGCAGCACAACACCATGATTTCCGCCCTCACCTCAGTGAGGGAGCGCATGGCCTCATGCATGAAGCGAGCCACCAGCCACTTCCCTGCCTCCCCCCAGACCCATGGCTTCCCCTCCAAGTGTCCTCAGTGGCTGCCGGGGACCCAGAACATGGGGGCAGTGGGACCTCTAGGGCAGCCAAAGCCTCCAGACCATGCACTCCCAACACAATCCCTAAGCCCACCGCACCCCTCCCTGTTCCCGCATTCCAGGTTCTTTTCTCATTCCCTCCCCTTCTGTATGTTCACCAAATAAAGACTCCTGGTTTTTTTGTTGTTGTTTTTTTTTACAAAAGATGTCTTTATTGTTTGCTCTGCAGGGGAGGAGGAAGGTAGGAATAGAGGGCAGGGGAAAGGCACATAAAGGGAATGCAGCAGCCCCTTGTGGAGAGGCACAGAGGAGAGTCTCAGAACTGGTTTTGCATGAAACTCTCCTTCAAGGCCTCTCTGATAAGCACAGTCTCTTGATGTGCTCTCTGTATGGCACTGGCGTCCGGCTACTCAAACTCCCTGGACAGATGTTCAGCCTCAGCCCCCTACCCTGGCAGAAAAGTCTCCCCCCTTGCTTCCACATAGGTTGTGGAGCACACAACAGGCCACCACCATGAAGGGGATGTTGCGCTCACTGAGGTCCAGGTGGATGAGGAAACTCCTGAACCTCCCCTTAAAATGGCCAAACGCACACTCCACCACACCATGCGGCACCTGCTTAGCTTGGTCTGAAGTGCTCCTTGGTGGGGTCCAGACTGTTTGTGTAGGGCTTCATGAGCCAGGGAAACAAGGGATAGGCTGAGTTGCCCAGGATTACAATGGGCACGTCCACCTCCCAGACTCTGATAGTGTGTTCAGGAGAAAAAGTGTGGGCATAGATCTTTCAGAACAGGACAGAGTACCAGAAGATGTGGGCGTCATGCGCCTTTCCCAACCATCCAACGCTGATGTCGGTGAAGCGAACCTTGTGATCGAGAGCCTGCAGCACCTTGAAAAAGTACCTTCCTGTTGATAAAGTCCGAGGCACGGTGGTCGGGAGCCAGGATGAGGATGTGCATGACATCTATAGCCCCTCTGCAACTGGGGAAAACCATGGTGGCAAAACTATTCACAATCATGTCCATGTTTCCCAGAGTGACGACTCTCCGTAGCAGCACGTGGTTGATGGCATTGGCTACTTGTATGAGCACAGCCTCGACTGTGGATTTCCCCACACCAAATTGATTCCTTACTGAGCCATAGCTGTCTAGCATAGCAAGCTTCTAAAGGGTGATGGCTACGCGCTTCTGCATGGGTGTCCAGTTGCCTGAGGGCAGGGGCCAGCCATGCACGGAGCTCCAGGAAGGTGGCCTTGCACATATGGAAGTTCTGCAGCCACTGCTGATCATCCCATCCCTGCAGGATGATGCAGTTCCACCAGTCTGAGCTTGTCTTCCTCTGCCAGAAGCGGCGTTCCACGGTGTCCAGGGGATTGAGGGGCATGTGCAGCAGTAGAAGTGCCAGGACCTGAGTGAACAGGGCCTGTGGTCCATGCTGGGGTTCATCCTGCTGGTCCCTGTCCTGCTGGAGCAACATGAGGGCAATGTGGAAGTACTACATCATGAGGCGCAGCATGAGGCCCATGAGCCTGGCACGGCTTTACAGCAGCTCTGGCTCCATGGTGTGCGTGCTGTGGTGTCCGCAAGGGTAACCAGAGCGCAAGGCACATGCCCACTGCATCCCTTTTACGGGAGGCAGTGGAGGAGTGGCGTGTGAGACGTGGCTGTAGAGAGGAGCCCCTGTAAGCACATGTCACAGCTTGTTTGACCCAGCAGCCATAGGAAGTATCCACCCTCCTGGTGCCCTCCCCAGAGTGCTTTATTTCAGACTAATTCAAACTAATTTTGATGCTTCCCTGTAGTGGGAACACTCTATTTTGAATGTGTTAAATTGGGAGCTAAGTCGAATTTAGTAATTTTGAAATAGTTTCCTAGTGTAGACATGTCCATGTACAATTGATTACTACTTCCTAAGGCGGCATTCTTATTTTACTCACAGAAACGCTGAAGCATTTAGAAAAAAAGCATAATGGGAGAAATAGGTAATCGTCATTTCGAAAGGTTTTCAGCACCCATCTTCCCTTTCCCTGTTGCCTCTTTCAGTAAGTGCTTCCTACTGAAGTGACATAAAAAAATGCAGCTACGGAAATGCTTACCATCTCCTTCAATCACTCGATTACAGTGGAAACAAACATCACCAAACAGCTGTGGATGGGAGAAAATACAATTTTTTTAAACGTTAAAAATTTATCATGAGTAAAATTTTAGAAAACAAAATAATTACAACTCAGCATATGGACATAGCAACTTTTCTAACAAGCTCAGTATGGTTAAAGGAGTGCGTGCTGTCATACTTTATTCTTTTTAAAAAACACATTACAAATAAGACACTTCATCATGAAAGATAAAATAATGTTTAATGGATGTTATCTTCTCTTCCAATTCTGTTTCGTTTCATTTTGCAATTTTTTCATCTTGAAAAATTAGTCTAGACTAGTTTTGTTTATCACTAGTTTATAGTCAATTTGAACTTTCAGGTTCTCCTGCATATCTAGAACAATGAGTTGCTCTTTCTGTTGCATAATTTCAATTTATATGTATACAGCCGCCCACTCACTCTGCTTTTGGCCCAAATTGTACTTGTTAATATCTATAGTATTATGGCATTTATTAATTTCAGCTATACTATCCATATTTCAAAAGTCAAACCTTTTATCTGTAATAAATACATGTCCCAGAACTCTGGAGCTTATTACCCATTTTTTAAGTGCCAAAAGGTGTGTGCATGTGACACTTCGCAGTTTGTTCAGTTTAAAATAGCTGCAAAAAGTTTATTTTAACAATTAACAGAATACACATAACAATCTTTTGTGTAGTCATTCAAATATATTTGCTATGCTCCTAACTGTGGTATTGGTGACTATAAAAAGGGGGTCTGGAGGGGAAAAAGGATAAGGGAATATAATCCATATATGAAAATGAAAGTAGTCACTAGGTGGTGTTCTCTGACAAATACATTTGTTGTTTACAGTCATGGAGAAAAGGTGAGTCAAGCAGGGTTGCACGACATATTTTCATGTGAAGTCATATCATTATGCAGTTAGCAAGCTGTGAGGAAAGCAACCCTATTAACTAAGGCCCAGTGCCAAACCCTAGACACCAAGCGACACATTTTTAGATTTTTGGAAAAGATGAGTGCCATTAGCAGCACTGACCTTGCAGATACTACACAATTCACAGCCAATAGTCCTTCATTCATTAGTAAGTATGGATTTGAAGGCTGAGTATATACTGAATGTTTTGTGAAGTCCTTTACAGTTTTATTTTTAAACACTTGAATCATTTGCAGAATAGTAGTAAAATGTTTAAGGAATAACAATACTGCTAGTTGCTACTTTTCAAGACACAGATGGTTGTCAGAAGGCAAAACTAGTCCTTTAGCGTTAGTCTTCTGTTTCCTATAGATATGAGTTGATGAATCATGAATTTATTAATGGCTAAGATGCAAAATTGAACCTTACCTGATTGTAATGGGTTTCGCAATATGCCAAGCCCTTCCTCTCATAGTGACGATGACCAAGAAATGGCTTTTCACACTTTGCACAAACAAAATGCTGCAAAGAAAATGGTATGAATTGTCTCTGGACTGGCTGAGTTTATGGCATTTCTTTGTAAACAGATACAAGCCTCAGGATTGAACAATATTAAAGGACAGTCTACTGGTAAAGCCTTCTTTAAAATGAAAAACATGTTTATTTATTTGTAAATTTAAAACAAACCCCCCACCCGAAATATTGCTCATTTAAAAATTTTATTTTAGAAAAAACTGAAGAAAAGTTCTGGATTCATTGTTAGTTGATAAATGGCACTGATATAATGAAACTTTATTGCTATACTTCTTGTTTGGCAATCAACAGTAATCTGATCAATGGTAGTGTGTTTTTATTTATTTATTTTAGGAGGAAGGATGAGCTTGAGATTTCAGGAGCAAGAGTAAGCAAATATGAATTCAATTTATGACTGTCCTGTTTTGGGAATTAATTTCTTTTTGCCTCAATTCTCTCAACTGTAAGATGAGCATAATAATACTTGCCTGCCTCACACCAAATGTGATATAAGGATACATTTATTGATTGAGATTTTTGAAGCAGTTTGTGGGATTTAGCTATATATACTCCATTAAACGTAACGAAATGTGTATAGTTAAATCTTCTGCAATGCTTTGAAACGCTCAACAATTGTGAAATGCTTGAAGATTTTCAAACTGAAGGTGTCATAGAAGCCAAAGTAGTAGTATGGTACTCTGCAACAGAATCATAGAAATGTAGAACTGGAAGCAATCTCAATGTGTCATCTGGCCCATTCCTTTGCACTGAGACACGACTAATTATCTTTAAAGAATCCCTCACAGGCGATTGTCATAATCTGTTCTTAAAAACTTTCAATAATGGAGATTCCACAACCTCCCTAGGTCATTTGTTCCAGTGTTTAACTAATCTTACAATTAGGAAGACTTTCCTGATGTGTAAACCCTGTGGTTTTCAAACATTTCTCATTTGTAGATCCCTAAAAATTTTCAACTGGAGTTGCAGCCCCCTTTGGAAATTTAACCTGTGGTCTGCAGGCTCCATTTCACAGAAATCTTAGACTGAAAACTGACTGAATTTAGAACTCAAATATAAATGTTGCATCTGCTTTGCTTGGCATTTGAGGCTGCATGAAAAATGTTTCCAAACTGAGCTTCTATGGTTACAATAGTATTTCTAGGTTTTGACCTGTAGGTGGGGTTATACGCATACTTTTGATTGATCAGAAAAACAAAATGCTTTTTCTGGGATCTGAATCTTTATTTTATATTTCTTCATATCTTGCTTACAACATTCCTGCTAACACATTCCAAAATCTTGTTTTGCTTTTTTGCAGCAGTATTACCTTGACGACTCATATTTAGTTTGAGTCTGCAGTACTCCTGCAGAATGGAGTCATTTCCGACTTTGTAGTTGTACAATTGATTACTCCTTCCTATGGTAGCACTTTGCATTTGTCCTTATTGAATTAAATCCTATTTATTTCAAAACAATTTCCAGTTTGTAATTAATAGTCTTTTATACCAAATATTACTACATTTCTGTATAATACTTGCCACTCCTATACTGCTTTCTATCCAATGATCTCAAAGCACCTTTTTGAACAGTTAACTTCACACACACTCTGTAAACTAGGCAATGTTATTATAATCCCCATTTTATAGATGGAGATACAGACAGAGAGAGAGTAAATAATTTGTCCAAGACCACAGAGGAAATTTGTGTCAGCTAAACCATATTTTTTCTGCAAGTGAACTTGTGTATATTCACTTAAGTTTCTGTTGAAGAGATATTTTGAATTCTACACTTCATCTGAAATGCAGGGAATCCTCTCAAAGTGCAGAATTTTTCAAAATGAAATAAACTGTGATTACAACTGAAGACATGTTACACAACTTTACCATTTCTGTAGAATTTTCTAATCTTTTCTATTGAAACTGATCCACAAAATTCCACAAGTAGTATATTTATGCCAAATATTTATAATACACAATACATGCATTGACATTTACCTCTACATGCCACTGTTTCCCCATAGCATTCACCACTCGTCCTTCAATTGGTCTCCTACATGCTCCACAAATGGGGACCCCCATTTTATCATGGCATGGTAAACAATATAATTCTCCCTTCAATTCACGAGCATCAGCAGTAAGTTCTTTCCTGTTCAAAAATTAATGAATAAAAAATGAATGCAAAGTTCATGAGTGATTTTGAAGGCATGACTTTATTTTTATGGATTTATTGAAAAAGTTTTATTTACACACCATTGTGGACTTTGCATATTAGTTTTCAAAATGGCCTGATTCAGTGGATTTTATCTTGAAGATTGAATGGCTGCATGGAAAACTCAAATGTGTGATAAGTATAATGCATTGAGTTTTTTATTTTCTCTAAATATCAGATTTATAATACTTTCATCATTTTCTTACACCAGTCTACACTGAACAGATGATCATTTGCAAGACCTAGGGCCAGCCTTCACTATGGGCTAAATCAGTGCTGCTGCAATTGGTGCAGCCGTGTTGATTTAGTGAGTCTGGTGATGACACAGATATGCTGATGGGAGAATGCTTCCTGCTAAAATAGCATGGTTTAGACACCGCTGTAAGTCAATCTAAGATACTTCCATTTTAGCTACATAACTTGTGTAATGTAACAAGAGTAATTTAGATTGACTTATCTCATTAGTGTAGACAAAGACCTAGAAATACTGAGCTAAAAATCTGTTCTCAGTGACACTAATGTAATCCACTAGTCATCTGATTTACTCTGGATTAATATCGGCATAACAGACTGGAATGTAGTGCTCTAACTCCAAATTAATCATGCATGGCTATACAGGGTTCAGAGATAAAGAAATACATACACCTATATGTGACAATCATGCATATTCTATCTCTGTATATTACTTTGTTTTAAACATTACTAGGGGGCGGTGCCCCTTGCTCATTACACTCATAAACCCACTGTTTCTGGGGGAAGGCAGCCCCAGCTCTTCCCCCATTGCCCTGGCCTCCCTCCTTCCCTCCCCCCAGCTGCAGGACAGGTCAGCCCCGGCTCTCCCCACCAGCTGTTGGGCAGGGCCAACGACAGGCCAGCCCCAGTGCCCCTTGCCCCGGATGGGCAGGTCTGAGGCCGAGTCAGTCCCAGCTCTTCCTCCTTCCCCACCTCCACTTGTACTTCAATTTCATCCCCCTGCCTCCATTCCTACACTCACCATCCCCCCTAACTCCTCCCACCCCACCTGACACTGCCTATCTCTACCCCAACTCCTTCCTCCATTCCTACACCCCCATCCTTCCCTAACCCTCCCCATCCCCACACTGCCCGTCCTCGTCTCCATTCCTATACCTCCCTCATCCCTACCATCACCCCTTACTGCACCGCCTATCCCCACATACACCCTATCCCCATTCCTCCCTCCACACACCCTGCCCCCTCCCACAAATTCATTGAGCTGCGCACCCCTCCCCCCCCAAGAGTACCACCAGGCCGGGCAGCACAGCCCTGGCCACCGCAGCGGAAGCCACAGCCCGCCCCCAACCCAGCCTTTCCACATGGGCCTGTTGGGGAAGCTTTGCTCCGCGGTGACACCAAGGAGCCCTTGAGTGAAGAGCAACCGCTCCAGAGCACTGGGGAAGCAGCCAGGGAGTAAGACCTGCCCAGCTTGCGGCGGGTCCGGGAGAGCACGCATGAGGCCTAGGCCACACAGATCGAAGCTGTGCGGCAGATGCACGGGCTGCACAGGTTGGGGGCAGGGCCCAGAGGCAGGCAGATGCTGCTCCAGGGGGCGTACGGATAAAAGAGCTCCTGGGAGAGCATGCTGGCCCGGGTCACCAGCACAGGCTGGAGCTGCTTGCTTGGTGGAAAACCTGCAGCATAGCCCCCAAATGCTGTGGCTGGGCTGTACACATCCAAGCCACGTGGTAAGTGCGTGGGCCAGGCAGACTGGGAGCAGGGCCCAGAGGCAGATAGACGCTGGTCCAGAGGGTGCACAGGGATGGAGTGGTCACGTGGTCAGGGCTCCTGGAGACACAGAGTGACTTGATGATGTCACTCTGTCGTCCTATAGGAAAAGTTTTTTTTAATATATCGAGAGAAATTGGATGATAAATCTGAATAGAGAAGTCACTCATCTTGTGCTGTAACCACAGTTCTTCGAGATAGGTGTCCCCATGGGTGCTCCGCTATAGGTGTTGGAGCGTCCCGGTGCCGCAGATCCCTAGCAGTAGCCAGCTGGGCTGAACATGCGCACTAGCCGCCTCGTGCTGTTTGTGCCCTGCACTTTGCATGCATGGCCTAACCCTCCTCAGTTCCTCATACACACCCGAGTATCTGAAAAAAAAGGAGAGAAACAGAAACTCCAAAAAAGAGGGGAGGAGGGTGTGTAATGGAGCACCCATGGGGACACACATCTCAAATAGAACTGTTGTTACTGCACAAGCGAGTAATTCCCTTTCTTCTTCAAGTGATGTTCCTGTGGCTGCTCCACTGCGGGTGACTTTGTAACAGTGATCGAAATGCAAGGTAGGTGGATTTCGGAGTCACCATTTAGCAGTGGTTGATAGTACCGCAGTGGCTACTGAGTGTCATTGTCAAGACGGTAAAGTATGGTGTAATGCTTCATATAAAGGTATAGTTTGATGACCATGTAGCAGCACGGCAAATGTCCCGGATGGGGATACCCCAGAGAAAGCCTATGGATGTCGACACTGCTCTTGTGGAGCGCGCTCTTGGTAGAACAGGAAACGTCTTGATCTGTATGGAGTAACATTGAGTGATGCGGGAGATAATTCTTGATATGCATTGTGATGAAATCGGTCCCCCTTGGAGTGTTTCACTATTGAAACAAATAGGCGATATTATGTACGGAAGGATCGGGTTCTGTATATATACAGTAGACTTCTGATAATCCGGCACCTTTGGGACCCAGGTGGTGCTGGATTATCGGATATGCTGGACTATTGGGAGGTACTCCGGTGGGGGGGCTGTGACAGGTCTGCTGGGACCCGAACTGCCTCTGGCCGGGGCGGGAGGGCAGGGGCTCGGCGGGGAACAGCACGGCGAGGGCTGAACCCTCCGCTGTTTTGCAGGGAGGCAAAGCCTGCAAGCGGTGGTGGCAGAGAGGGGGCGAGAGGCAGGCAGCTGCTTCAAGAAGTTGTTAGTCAATTACACTACCGCTGGCTGGATCCGCAAGTCGGTGGGGAACGGCAGTAGAGGAAAGATAAATTGCGGTACTGTAATTGATTAACAACTTCTTGAAGAAGCTGCCTGCCTCTCGCCCCTCTCTGCCGCCGCCGCTTGCAGGCTTTGCCTTCCTGCAAAACTGCGGAGGGCTCGGCCCTCGCTGCGCTGTTCGCCGCCCCCCCCCACCCTGCCCCTTCCAGAGGCAGTAGAGGAAAGATAAATTGCGAGCCTATCACCTCCGGATCCACCCGGCGGATGTGTAATTGACTAACAACTTCTTGAAGCAGCTGCCAGAGCACTTCCGGGTTCCAGTTGGTGCCGGACTATCGGGAGTGCCGGACCACTGGATGCCGGACAATTGGAGTTTTACTGTAAAAGGGAAGCATCCTGCGAACATCCAAGGTATTCAAAAAAAGCGTCTTGTCGGGACGAATGGGGCTTGGGATAGAAAGTAGGGAGAACTACAGGTTCGTTGGCATAGAAGTTGAAGGACACCGTCAGTATAAAGGAAGGATGAGGACGCAATATAACACTGTCCATAGTGAAGGAAGCATCACCATAAGGGTTGAAAGTTCACTCACCCCGAAGGCAGATGTTATAGCGAGTAGAAAGGCAACTTTCCTGGTCATCAGAGACAGTGGGCAGGTTGCCAATGGCTCAAATGGGGGCTGGGTGAAAGTGTCCAAAACCATTTCCAGGTTCCATGATGTAGATGGGGACCTGCGTGGCGGGTTAAGATTGTGTAAATCCTTGATTTACCTTCTGATGGTAGGGTGTGCAAAAATGGAATAGCAGTCAATCCGGGGATGGAAGGCAGTAATAGTGGCAAGATGAACTCTTAGAGAAGCCAGAGATAACCCTGACTGTTGTAGGTCAAGAATGTAGTCTAAAATTACATGGAGCAGTGTGGCATATGGGTTAATTTCGTTCTAGGTACACCAGGCCACGAATCGATTCCATTTTTGGAGGTAGATAGTGTGTGTGGTCTGCTGACTGCCATGCTTGTAGGACAGGACTACTCAACACTCGGCCCGTTTGTTTGCAGCCCACAGTATGATTTGGGTTTATGTGGTGGGATCCTTTGAATGTGGGCCTCCACTGGGAACATGCTACACAACGGCGAGTCAATATAATGGTATTCTGTTGATATGCGTTTTAGTAGTTAAATTCCTGGACTGTCATTGCTCATTAAAAGTGCTGTCATATGGGTGGAAATTGGGTAAATATTGCATTTTATTAATATCAGCAGAACTGACTTAAATGGAGCCTGCGTGTTATGTAGTCTTGCCTTAATTTTTGTATTCGTTCCTGTCAGTGTGAAAGAAGCTATTTGCATATATATTTGCACGTATATGCAACCACACTTAAGTTGCAGCCCTCGGCATGTGCTGTCTGTATCACTGTGGTCCCTGGGGCTTCCAAAGTTGAGTAGCCCTGCTGTGGGACATCTTTTACCCAATCCGAGCAGAGTGTTTCAGATTCTTGAAACCAGCAAGAAGCCAACCAGACAGCGTCTGAGGTTGGGGGTGCAACCCGTTCTGGGTCAATTGACTGTGGCGGTTCGGGAAGGGATAGGAGGGTTGGAGAGACATGTGAAAGAGATAAGGAAACCACATCTGTCTGGACCAGGAGGGGGCTATGAGGGATTATTTGAGCCCCATCTCTGCTGACCTTCTCGAAGACCCTTGGGATGAGGGGGATTCGCAGGCCATTCCAGTTGAACAGGAAGGCATCTCCTAATGATCCACATCCCACACCTGCTCTGAAACAATACTGAGGGCATTTGGTGTTGTTGTGGGAGGTGAATAGATCTATCTGGGGAAATCCCCATCGACGGAAGATGGACTGGAGCACTTGGTGATGAATCTCCCACTTGTGGTTTGTAGTGAAGTGCCTGCTCAGTGTCCACTCTAGTACTGTTGATGCCGGGTAGGTAAAATGCAATTATGGTTACATTGTTGCAGATGCACCAATTCCATAGCCAAATCGCTTCTACGCAGAGAACAGGAGCGCCCTCCCTCCCTGACAATTGACATACTGCATTTTCGTCATGTTGTCAGTAAGTATTCTGATGTGGTGCGATTGTAAACGTGTGCACAGAAGTGCTTGTAAGCGTTGACCACCGCTTGTAATTCCAAAAGGCTGATATGGAGAACTGTTTTGTGGTCAGACCATTGACCCTGAGCAAAATGTCCATCTAAGTGGGCACCCCATCCAAGTACAGAGGTATCTGTCGTGATAGGGACAGTTGATCGCGGTGGAATGGGACCCCTGCCAGGAGACTGTCTGGGTTGGTCCACCATTTGAGGGAAGCAACCACATTGGGCGGAAGAGAGACATGCCTTGTGAATATGTTTGGAAGGGACATATACCGATGTCAGCCAATGCTGAAGGAAACGAAGGTGCAGGTGGGCATGGTACACAATGCAGGTTGTTTCTGCCACATGACCCATAAGTTGTAGGCAGGTAAGTACCGGTACAATAGGGCTCATGGAGACCATTGCAACGAGGTCCTGTATGGATTGTAATCTTTGCATAAATAAGTAGGTGCAGGCAGTATTGGGGTCTAGTCGGGTGCCTCAAGTCCAGAGTTTGCGTTGGCTGAAATGTGGACATTTGCTCATTGATAATGAGTCTGAGTGACTCCCAGTCTCCCTCATCCAACACTGGGATTATAGATGCCAGGGTAACCATTTTGAACTGCTGCTTGCATAAGTATTCACTGAGCTTGCGAAGATCGAGGATGGGTCTCCAGCCCCCCATTATTTTTTCCATGAGAAAATATTTGGAGTAGAAGCCTTTGCCTCTGAACTGGTCTGGTATCCTCTCTACCATTCCAATGGTGAGGAGCTGGTAAACCTCCCTGTCTTAGCAGCTTCTCACAAGAGGGATACCTGAAGAGGGATGGGGAGGTGAGGAGGTTGGGGGAAGAGAGGTGAAGGAGATGGTGTAGCCATATGTCACAATCTCAAGAACCAAATGGTCCAAGGTGATGGCAGCTCATTGGTAATAAAACGGGTGCAAGTGATGGTGAAAAATGGGGACATGTTCATAGTGTGCATGTGTAAAGGAGAGGTCAGCAGACCCTCGACCAATGTCTCACATTTACTGCTTACTGGCCTGTTGGTTAGAGGAGCAGTTATTTTGTGGATGCTTCCTCTGAACTTGTGGTCTCGAGCAAGACTGTTCAAATCCTCTCTGCTGGTTCTGAGAGTAGGAGAAGTCGTGGTGCCATTGGTATGGTGTGTAACATCTGTGGTGGTAAGGTGGCATGTACATGCCTAGGGTACGTAATGTGGCTCAAGAGTCCTTACTTGTATGGAGGACCTCATCTGTCTTTGCTGCAAATAGTTTCTCCTTATCAAAGGGAAGGTTTTCCATTTTGTTCTGTAACTTCTTTGGGATTGCAGGAGCTTGGAGCCAAGAAGCTCCCTGCATAACTATGGTCGTTGTGGTAGAGCGAGCCGCAGTAACCGCGACATCAAGGGCCATTTGTAAGGCGGTACAGGCAGTAGTATAATCCTCCTGCACTATGAACTTTAGAATAGGTCTTTTATTGTCCAGCAGATATTCCATGAGCCCCGTGACCTTAGAGTAATTGTCAAAGTAATGATTGGCTAGAAGGGCTGAGTAATTCGCAATACAAAGTTGAAGAATTGAGGAAAAGTACATCTTCCTACCAAATAAGTCCATGCATTTACTTTCCTTATCCTGTGCCACATTCTTGTAGTGTAGTAGTTTGGACCTATGATGTGCTGCATCAACTACTAGGGAGTTTGATTGAGTGCAAAAATAAAAAGTCCATGCCCCTGGCAGAGACGAAATATTTATCATCAGTCCGCTTGTTGGTTGGAAGGGCAGAAGCCATATTTCATCAGCTGCTTCCACGATTGCCTCATCAATACGTAATGCAATCTTGGCATGACGGGAAGGCTGAAGATTTTTGAGGAAACGGTGTTGCTTCTCCTGGACCTCTCTAAATTGCACCTCCTGATTGGTGGCTACTCTCTTAAACAGTTCTTGGAACTGTTTCAGGTTGTCTGTCGGTGAAACATCTCCTGGAATAACTGCCTCATCCAGCAAGGAGGAGGAGGGCTGGTCCATAGGGAAGGTGTCAGGTTGTTGAGGGTTGTCTTCATCTCATATTTGACCCTCCTCATAACATACAACTAGGGGTCACTAAATGAAATTAATAGGTAGCAGGTTTAAAACAAACAAAAGGAAGTTTTTCTTCACACTGCGCATGGTCGGCCTGTGGAACTCCTTGCCAGAGAAGGTTGTGAAGACCAGGACTTTAACAGAGTTCAAGAAAGAACTAGATAAATTCATGGAGGTTAGGTCTATCACTGGCTATTAGCCAGGATGGGTAGGAATGGTGTCCCTAGCCTCTGCCAGAGGCTGAGAATGGGTGACGGGAGAGGGATTTGCTTGATGATTCCCTGTTCTGTTCACTCCCTCTGGGGCATCTAGCATTGGCCACTGTCAGCAGACAGGATACTGGGCTAGACAGACCTTTAGTCTGACCCAGTATGGCCATTTTTAAGTTCCTATGTTCTCTGTCTAAGGTTGTTCAGGAGGAGGCGGGGTATGGGCATGGGGTGATGGAAGACAACGCCTAGTAGCCGGTGCAGAAGAAATGGTAGATCGGTGTCTGGAAACCAAACAGTGACGCATGGTGACCAATGCCTGGGATAAGGTGGTGGGTAATGCCACTGTGCCATCCAAGGAAGTGGGCGATCACAGGGCTGTCTATGTCTATTGCAGTGATAGTAAGACCTTGTGGGTGAGGAGTGTTGTGATGAAAAGACACTCCTATGGTCATCATGGAAGTCACTGCATACCGATAACACAGGAGATCTAGGGGACCTGACTGAGCTCATGAATAAGGAGAAAGCTGCCTACCTGAAGTACCGCGAGATGATCTGGGTTGTGGCACTGAAGCGTGCAGTGAAGCTGATGTCTTCTAGGAGCTTGCGTGGCGTGCCCTGAGGGATTCTCCATCGGTGCCAGTGAGCGCAGTGCTGATGATGGCAATATCGATGCTGGCAATGAGCGTATCGGTTTGGGGCTGAAAGCCCTGGAAGGGCTCTTACTTGTTTTAGCATGGGCTTTGGTTGGTCCAAGGGTTTTTCAGGCACTGGCAGTGCCGGAATAGTAGATTGCTTCCCGGGTTTGCAGTCCCTCTGGCGCCAGTGCTGGTGACGTTCTGTGCTGGGACATGGGTTCTGCAGCACTCATGGAACTGGAGCTTGCAGTGCCAGATGTTCCTGGTTAACCTCTGGTACTGACATGGGTCAATGAAGTGGCTGGAAGCGTGTCAGAGAAGCTCTTTTTTTGGCGGACGTGCCTGGAACCGGGAAGCTGACCCACCAGTTTTTGGCCCTGGAAGGGTCTGAACGAGAGGTGGAGGCCCTAGAGTCAGATGTTTGGAGCGCCTTATCGAACAGGAGCATGTATCTCTGGGCATATCTAGACTACATGGCTCCATCGACGGAGCCATGTAGATTAGTCAGGACGGCAAAGGGAAATGAAGCGGCGATTTAAATTAAAATGGCTGCCGCACTGTGCCGATCAGCTGTTTGTCGGCACAGCGCGATAGTCTGGACGCTCCGCGGTCGACATCAAAGGCCTTTGTCGACCTCCCCGTTATGCCTTGTGGGATGAGGTTTACCAGGGAGGTCGACAAAGGACTTTGATGTCGACTGCGGAGCGTCCAGACTATCGCGCTGTGCTGACAAACAGCTGATCAGCACAGCATGGCAGCCATTTTAATTTAATGAAGTGGCGATTATTTAAATCGCCACTTCATTTCCCTTTGCCGTCCTGACTAATCTACATGGCTCTGTCGACGGAGCCATGTAGTCTAGACACACCCTCTCTGTCTCTGCATGTCCTCGCATTTTGGCAGCACGTGTGCCTCTCCCAGGCACCTATTTCACGAAGAATGCCCATCGGACACAGGCATTGGTTTGTGACAGCTGTTGCATTTCTTGAAGCCAGGCGAACCTGGCATGTTGAAGAAGTATCTTCTTCTTGTCGTCTTCTTTTTTGGGGGTGGGGGTGTGGCTGTTAACTGCAGCCTACAACGTCCAGGTTTTGTGTGTGTGTGTGTGTGTGTGTGTGTGTTGTTGTTGTGTTTGGTGTTTGTTGTTGTGTTTTTTTTTTTTTTTTTTTTTTAAGAACTGGACAAAAAAACTGAATAAGACTAACAACAGTGAAACAACTAACTAGGAAAAGCTCTAACTAAATAACATGTCTGACTAAACTAAGTAACTGTGAGGAGAGACACGAGGTCTGTCTGCAACCAAGGGTGGCAATGAAGGAAATGAGGAGGGCCGGGCCACACGCGCCAAGTGCAGGGCATGAACAGCACGAGGTGCCTAGTGCGCGTGCATGGCCCGGCCGGCTACTGCTAGGGAAATCTCTGATTTGCGGCACTGGGCAGCCCAACACGTACAGTGGAACACTCATGGGGACATAGAAGAAAATTTATGTTATTAAGAACAGTTAAAATAACATTGTCAAAATTAAGCTTTAAAATGGACTATAACCAATCTCATTTGATTGGTCTTGCTTCAGGATTACAGAGTCTTTTTAAGACTGGTATTTGCTGGGGCACTAAATACCTAAAGTGAAAACTTCCCTGCCACCAAATTACAGGATGGACACCTACAAACTAGCGCACTTGTGCTTTTCCCCATATGCCTCCAGTCCGGCATCTCCATGCAGACATGGAAAACTGGGGGAAAATCTGTGCTAAGACCCAAGTAAGTGTTAGCTCCCTCCGGGGGATGGGAAATTGCCTTGTCCAATTGCTACATAGGCCACTTTGAAAATCCATCAATTCTCTAGAGAGCTGTTTGAAACAGCAAATCTCCTCAGAGTTGCCCCAAGAGATACAGGGTTACAGCTGTACAGAGTCAATACAGCTGCCATCGCAGCCTGTAAAAACTGGGGAAGTGGCTCAGCCCTGAAGACAAGGACCAGCTGCCACGGATGAAGACACATTGTTTCAAAGAAGAGGGAAGAATTTACAATTTGCTTTTAAAAACTACTAGTTGAACCTCCCAAAACCAGAATTCTCTGGTCTAGCAGTATCCGTGATCCTTGATCAGAGAACCCTGGTAGCCTAGTGGGAGGAGGGCAATCCAGGAGGGGTCAAGTTGAAGCAGTGGGATGGGGCAGGCGCTGACGGCAGCCCCCAACAGCCTGTGGCACTGGGACCAGGTCGGGAGAGCCCCTGACAGCACAAGATTGGGCTAATGTCAGCCTGTAGCAGCACGGGGCCGGGGCCTGAGCCCTGGGTAGCCTGGAGAAGCAGCCCCGGACCAAGGCAGGGGCTGGCAGCAGCCTGCAGCAGCTTGGAGCTAGAGCCCTGGACAGCCCGCGAAAGCGGGGTCAGAACCTGGGGGCTGCCATAGGGCAGGAGCCCCAGCTCTCATCAGCCAATGGCAGAGGGATCAGGTCGAGGGTTAGAGAAAGCCCTAGCAGCCCACACCAGCATGGGGCTGGAGCCCCGGACAGCCCGTGGAGTGGAGCCAGAGCCCACAGGCTGCTGCAAGGCTGGGACCAGAGCCCGAGCCCCTGGCAGCCCAACCAGCGCCAGAGCCAGTCCTCGGCAGCCCGTGATAGCATGGGGCTGGAGCCTACGGCAGAGGGGGTTGCTAGGGCCCAGGAGCAGGTCAGCGACCCACCAGGCAGCCTGGCAGGGGCTGGAGGGACTTCCCTCCTCTCCCCGCAGCTGGCAGAGTCGGCAGCTGGGGGCTGTGGCAGGGAACTCTCTCTAGTCAGGCAAATTCCCTGGTTCTGGACCAGTCAGGTGCCAAGGGTGCCAGATAAGAGATCTCCAACCTGTAGAGGTGGCAGAGGAATAAGTTAAGCAGCAAAAGAGAGGAGCAAGTGGAGGAAGTGAAGGAGCTGCATTTTTATTTTTTTGAAACAAATGATGAAAAATAGAAAATGCAGTGGGATTTCTTAGTTTATAATTAAGATGACTGCCAATTACGGCTTAAAAATGGACCCCGCTAAGTAGCTGTTTATTCAACCTTTGGTTTTGGACATTTTAACTTTTTCATTACTTCAAGCCAGAGTGCTGTAACCTTAAATCCTAGTCAGTATTATATGCCTGACAAACCTGAGTGTCTGTCAGTCAGAACACTAGTAAGTCTGATAACATTTCAAGTGATGCAAAATTTATGATTACTCCAGGGGTTTAGTACCTTCACTGTTGCAAATGGTTTGCTTATTCTAAAAGACTGCATTCAGTCCATTCTAACATCTTCTATCACCATTTCAAATTCAGTCTTTCCAAAATGAAATTCTCATCTTTCCTCTTAATTCCTTTTTACTTCCTCCTCTGTCTCTTTTGTTACTTAAAATTGGACTATCCTCCAAGGAATGCAAACTTAGTCTCGTTTTCAACTCTTTTCTCCTGTTCTCTTCTGTATCTAGTCTCTAAGTAAATCTGGTCACTTCTGTTTCTTATAGTACAGTATTACCAAAATCTGTCCTTTCCTCACTACTGAAACTCTCAACAGTGCCCAGAGCTAGAACTGGGAGTACATACAGTGGTACTACAACTTCTCCCAAGATGCCATCTTGTTCTCCAGAAACCCAGCTTTCATTTAAGATTGTCTGTGAGAGGAATGAACCCCAGATTTCTGTAATCTATAAACCTCTGTTTGAGCTAAAGGATCAAGTCCATGAGCCCAGAGGTAATGGCAGACTCAAACCTCTCTATACATGAGCTAGTCCAGCTACTCAAGGGGGCAAAGAATCACACTCAGATAGCATGAATTACACAAATACAGCTGATTTTAAATTTTAAAACAGATGAAACAAATAAAAATCAGCCTTTTAAAAAGATTTTTTCTTCCATAAAATACAATTACCCGCAATTGGCACAATTGAAGTGATCAGGGTGGTAAGGATCATTCTTGAATATCAGTGGTTGTTCATCAATAATGGCATGGCACTTCTGGCAGATGTATTTTCCCAAACCCCTGGCTTTTTCCAGGTTGTGACAATGACGGCAAAGATGCCTAAAACAGAAAAACAGTAACAGTAAATAAATACTTTTTGGAATCTTACCGCACAATAAAAACACAAACAAAATCTTTTAGAATCTCAATTCATTCTGCTATTTGGATAAATCATATAAATCATATTTGGATAAATCATCTATTTCCTTAAGGAAATCAAGCTCAAAAGACAAGGGAAAAAATAGCAGTCAATTTACTTTTGTCCAGCACTTTTGTCTTTTGTTCTCTTGCATTTAATGTATTTGTAAAAGTAAAAACAGAATTAGAATTTGCTCAATATTTTTGTTGCCAAATGAAGTTAGGAAGGGAAGCTAAATGCTCACTTATGCTCTGATTCTGTGAATACTTGTGCACAGATGTTAAGTCACATACTTAACGTTAGGCATAGTGGCTGTAGCACATTTACTCACATTGAAAAACATCTCACTCTAGGAATGGCCTATTGAGGTTTAGAAGACTATTCCAGGAGCAAGGTGCTGCTAGTAAGTCAGAGTATCACAAACTGTCTCACAAAGACCTCAAAAAAGCTTGCAAATAAGAGCAACATTTTTTATGTTTTTCAGGCTCAATATAAAATCATCTGTCACATACAATTTAAAAAAAAGTATTAAAACAGAAAATAAAAAGCACTGACTATAGCAATGCACTTTATTCTGGACAGAATAAATCAGAATTCCAAAGTGACAAGGTAGGTATGTACACGTATATCTACATATTTAGTATCTTAGCATCATCGTTGTGAAGCATGAGTTGCTAAAATTACACCAGAAAAGATCTGTCATTTCATGTGGAAGAATTAATGGGATATGTCTGTCTACTTCTGATACGCTACTCTCAGAATGTTCTCTCCCTGTTATATCTCAATGTACTGCTGGCACTGGCATGACACAAGGGAACAGATGTACTCAGAAAGTAATCCTGATGGAAAGTCTGATGGTGTAGTGAAATACTGGTTAAGTGTTTTTGCAAATATTTTTTAAAAATCAATACTTAAACGTTTACATTTCGTTTTTGGGCAGTGTTCTCTGCAGATGAGACTTGCTTGAACCCCTGACCAATAAAGATATCTTATACATAAATAGAGATACTTCAGTTATTCCCTTAACTGTATTAAATAGGTTATATCATGTGACCTAAGATTTTTAGAAACCTTAATAAATATAAATCCCATCACTCCACTTTGGTCATGATCAGTACCATAGGAGGCGAAGATTTACCTTCCAGCATTCTTGACAAATCCAATATCTGCAAGTACTTTTTGGCATAGATCACAGCAGAAGCATTCAGGATGCCAACTATTGTTCATAGCTTTAATAACACGACCAATAATGAACTCACCTGTAAGTAAATAAAATATCTGGATCTTAAAAAAAGTTGTTTTAAATACCAGTGTACTTTAAGCAAACAAATAACACTGTATTTAGCAAAGTAAAATAAACCCAAACCTCCCAGCTTTTCACTTCAGGTATGTGGCTCCAGGGGCTCTGGTTCTCAACTTCATTCTTGACTACAAATCCAGAGCAAATTCCCTTACTAACAAAGCACTTCCCCTTCTCGCTAATACTACCTACCCTCCCTCATATACTTCATTTTCTATATGTGGGGTTTGGTTTGGTTTTTTACCTTCTCTCTCCTTTTCCAGTCATCTAATCTCTCATGCAGTTTTGGTATCCATGCAATTCTGCATGACTTTTTTTTTTTCCTAATTACTTTCTCCTTTCGGCTCTGAATAAACCAGCAGATTAACAGGATTTTTGTTTTTATTTGCATTTGCATTTTTTGCTAGCCAAGCAAAATGAGGCCTCACACTCAACTTGATGCCATTTCTTTATTGGTCTAACATGATAACTTGTGAAGACCATGTCCAATATTCTTGACATGCAGAAAAACATAGAAAAAAATAAAGCTATTTATCTTTAGTAACTGGAGGTTACTATATGGTAAATAACTTTCCATTCTTAGAGTGCTGGTCCATCTGCGTATTCCACTGTAAATAACTGACAAGTAGTACTCCATTTGGAGAAGGATGAGAGGTTTTAAGTGGCAGAGCTGAACAAGGACTACTGTACCAAAAGATGTATCAGCAGATGAGTTCAGACACCAAGGCACAGTTCTAATAAACGTGAGGACTGAATGTCACATAGCTGCCTTACAATTATCAAGTAGAAGCACCTGTGAAAAAGAAGCCACTCTTATTCTAGGGACAGTGTTCACTGTAAGCTGTGCACTTGTGTGACCACTCAGGAGAGATTCAAATGCTGCTCAGCTGATTAGCAGACCACCCACAGCTAGGTTTTGTTTTTGCTGGTAATGAACATTCACCTATGCCTCAGTGCACATAAAGAGTGTACTCTGCACATAAACAGAAAAAATCCGTACATGGATGGAAATGATTAGAGGGAAAATTGCCCATTGTTTGTCCTGGAAGTCCAGAAGGTGGTTGGTCGACATGTGATCATATTACCTGGTACAGGAATCCATTTTGAACATGATGTTTCCATGGTGTGGGGTGTGTGCAAAACAAAAGATTCCCACCCTGGGGGAAAAGTCTATTTAAGCAATGGGGATCTATCAGCCCTTTCTCTTCGGCTGGCTTTTGAAACTGTCTGACACACCCTACGGAGGATACTTGAAGAACTCGGAAAGGCTAGAGACCCAAGTCAGAGCAAAAGAGTTTCTCTCTCATTTTAAGCTGATATCTGAAATAAGAACAGCTGTTTAGGGTAAGACTCTGCTTGCAAAAAGTTTCTTAGTGAATTAGAACTAGCTATGCAATTTTATTTTAATTTAGTAACTTACTTGATCTGCATGTTTTCACTTGCAAGCACTTAAATCCTATTTTTTGTACTTAATAAAAAGCATTTTGTTTACTGTCTGGCCCAGTGTGAATAACTGATAACTGGGGGCAACTACTGTGAATCTTTCTCTTTCATTGATAAAGGGAGTTAACCTACGAGCTTTCCCCATGTAAAACTTTTACACAGGGCAAGATGGATCATTTGAGGATTTTTGGTCCCATTTAGGGGTTGATTTCCTGGATGCTGAGACCTTAGAACTGTGTCCTCCCAGAGCTGAAGTGGCTGAGTGTCTGCATTGCTCTGCAGGGGGGCAATAACCTCAACACTGTGCCTTGTCTGGGCGAGGCCCAGCAGGACAGGGTGGTAGGGATTCCCAGAGAGCAAGGTGGGCATGAGTGGCACACTAGGAAACAATCGCAAGGGGTCTTCTGTGATTGCAGCCCATCACACATTGTTCATAAGGAGGGCAAATGCTTGGATATCTAAATACAGACAAACATCCGTTTTGAGATTCTTTGAAAGGCTACAGCCTGACCCATGGCCCTATGGTGACAAGTAGTCCAGAGAATTTTCTGATAGTCCTTTATGACCTGCAGAGAATGAAGACAAAGGCTCACCAAATATACTTTTCCAGTCAGAAGGCTTGGCCCCCCTGGGAATTATAACCTCTCTTAAAATGGGGAGACCTAATGGAGTGAGAAACTCTGGGTCTGGGAGAGTGAAAATCTCTTCAGGAGAAACACAGGTCTTGGCTCTTCCTGGAGAGATAGGTGTCCTGCCCACCCAAACCCCTGGAGCTGCAATAGAGACAGTCTGTGCCAAAGCCACTAAAAGCAAAAATGGTGCAACAGGTAACTATGCTTTTGGCAACTGGTCTTTGTCAGTGTTGGCAAATGCCAGAATTTGTGGTTGGGAGACACTGTGGGGCCTAGTATGTCATGCCTCTGAGACTTAAGACATACTAAGTTCTCTTGAGCTGAACTAGCGATCAGTTTAGGCAAGGTTAAATCCAACTTTTTCAAAGTGGATTTGGAGGAAGACTCAGTCTCATGCTTATAAGACTGCTTCTTACTTCCCTGACAAGATGCTGACAAGGGATCTGTGGGGTAAGCTCTTTGCTCGTGAGGTGCACTTCTTACTGTATCAGGTCAATATACAAGGAGGGGTCCCTGGCCTAGGTCCAAATGCAGCTTTTGTAGCCTTTCTTGTTAGATGCTTCCTAGGTATGGCTAAGAAACAAACATCAGATACTGGCCCTAGTGGCAATAGGGGCTTCCCCAAAGCTGTATATAAGCATTGGTGGTCATTGCTGACTGAGAACAATCGCAAGCAGGGAGCACAAATTTCTGAAGCCCAGAGTCCTGGATGTAGACAGGAACCAAATGGTGTATCACCACATGGATGCACACTCCCCAGATCAAGGGAGACTGGCTAATAAATGCTAAAACTGTCAGATAAAAAGTCTGGAATATAAAAAAGCTATTTACAGATATCTAAATATATTTTCACAGAGAAAGAAGCTGAAGCTTCAGATACTGGAGGTTCCAACCTGGACTTAGCAGCAGTGAGAGGAAACTGGAGAGGCAGATAGTCAGCCCCACCCTTTTTTTCCCCTCAGTGAGAGGCACAAGGTGAGAAAATGGCACATGTGTGGACTAATACTACCTTTACAGTTCTCTGGTTCTGGATGCATGCATACCCACACAGTGTAATACAGATAGAGACCACACTCAAAGAAGCCGCCCGAGTAGCACACAATACTCGTTTGGTGCTGTAGTCAGAGCAGCATTGTGAGATCAGAGATAACTTAGCCCTGTGGTGTTCCAACATGCTAGTCACATGTGGCTATTTGGCCAGTTGAGCATGGCTAGTTCGCTGTGGCTACTGCTTCAGAACTGGTTGGACACCACAGATGTAGCTAGTCATCACTCATTCCCTTCACTGCATTTTCATACTTCAATCCAGAGTTTAAATTCAGCCACAGTCTTCTGGAGCAGAGCTCCGGTAATTATTTTAAAAGCTGCAGAAGCACCAGTGCGTCCTCTGGGGCAGAAGCCCCAAGACCCAATGCCTCCCATAGGGCAGAAGTCCAAGACTCTGGGAAATATTTGGGGGAGGGAAGAGGGGGGAAATTTAAGCCCTGCTTCTATCTCATCGATAAAATGAATCAGCAAATGGAACTGCTGGTCAAGACTGAGGTGATTTGCCAGACAGGCACAAAGTAGCTGAGTAGGAGTGAGACTGGAGAGTTGCACTGTCGCTTGGTCCATACTATGCCTGTCTCAGGCAAGTTCATTTACTTTTGCCCAGTCACATGTGTTTTAGTTCATTCTAAATTGTATCCCTTTGGTATTGCAGGGAGAAAGATGTGTCAATGGGAGGGATGACTAAGACAGGCAGCAGAATTAGGGTAGGAGGATGGCACACCAGGAGATTGTGGGGAGAATGGAGGGATGCATGGAGCCTCTCAGCTGTGAAATAAGCTTGGCCTACAGAAATAGAAAAGTCCATCATCCATCTAGTAAGTTGTACGTCTGAGTATTTATTTGAATTATGCACACTAAATTTCCCTTCCCACATCTCCCCTCCATCATTCAACCCCTCTGGCCACAGCAATTCCTAGCTTTAGACCTAGTGCACATAAGCCTCTCTTGGAGAGCATTCAATCTCTTCCTTTCATACAAATAAGCATTTCACACATATGATAAATAAGACAGACAGCTTCGTGTAGATGTCAACAAAACAGTTCAGGAGAGAGTTAAACGAGGTGAAGGGAGTGACTTTTCAGACCAGCTCAGGAAACACATTCCATGCACAGGACAATGTTCAAGAAAGGTGAGAAATGATTATGGGAGGAGTAGGCAACAAGGGTATTTTCACTGAAATAGAGAAGAAGCAAGTGCATTGAGTGAGTCAGTGTTATATAAGGCCTCAGAAGTGGTTTGAAGCTGAAAGGGCTTTAATTTGATGCCAGGGGGTGGGGAGGTGAAGGGGGAGAAAAGCCAGTGTTTTCATGAGATGGACAATGAAGATTCTTAATTTGTGCAGACTCAAGTGGGACAATGTAGGTACTGAGGAGTCCAATTATGAAATGGATACGATAATTGAAAAAGGAGATGACAAAGGCTTGCTGAGAGAGTTGGTTGCACAAAAACTTGTTTTTTGTTACATCATATCAAAAGCACATGATGGCCTAAAGTGTTACCAGATTCACATGCTAAATCACTAATCATTCTGAATTAATTCATCCATATTTTTTAAGTCCTATTTCCTGATTTCTTTATTTTAATAAGTCCCTTGATTATTCCCAATATTTTCTGAAGTCTATTTCATTCAATCACAGGGAACATTCACAAAGATTAAATTCTTTTCCAAGGTTATATGTTGAACTTACATTGTATGAGTAGTATGAAATACTTCCCCTGCTATAAAACTTACCACACTGATGGCAGCAAGGAGCAAAAAGCATCTGAAAATCATGTTCACAATACTTCCTGCCTTCAAACTGCAAATGAGAAGCAAACTGGAAGTTAGAGGAATGAACAGTATATTTCATTTCACATCAATAATGTAGATATCATTGAGTATCAGAGGGGTAGCCGTGTTAGTCTGAATCTGCAAAAGCGGCGAGGAGTCCTGTGGCACCTTAGGGTATGTCTACACTACCACCCTAGTTCGAACTAGGGTGGTTAATGTAGGCATTCGAAGTTGCAAATGAAGCCCGGGATATAAATATCCCGGGCTTCATTTGCATCTTGCCGGGCGGGCGCCGTTTTTAAATCCCCTTAGGTCGAATTCCGTGCCCGCGGCTACACGCGGCACGGAGTAGGTAGTTCGAATTAGGATCTCTAATTTGAACTACCGTTACTCCTCGTGGAACGAGGTGTACCGGTAGTTCGAATTAGAGATCCTAATTCGAACTACCTACTCCGTGCCGCGTGTAGCCGCGGGCACGGAGTTCGACCTAAGGGGATTTAAAAATGGCGCCCGCCCGGCAAGATGCAAATGAAGCCCGGGATATTTAATCCCGGGCTTCATTTGCAACTTCGAATGCCTACATTAGCCACCCTAGTTCCAACTAGGGTGGTAGTGTAGACATACCCTTATAGACTAACCGAAGCGTTGGAGCATAATGCTCCAATGCTTCGGTTAGTCTATAAGGTGCCACAGGACTCCTCGCCGCTTTTGTAGAGATCATCATAATTCTGTAACATTCCCAGATAGAATTAAATTGCAAAAGACGACTTGGCTATAACAAAGATGAAACACACACAAAAAAGGCTTTTGTGGGAAACAAACCTATCAATTCCTTGAATAGTGAATCTATCTACCTCCCATTAACTTTAAGGAGGCAGTACATTATTTGTTCCAGTATTAACTCTGAACTTAAATACTGTCTGACATAATGTAAATAACAACACAGAGCAAAAGCTTTAGACACTCCACCTTTTAAAAGCAAACAGGATACAGAAAATCTGATGCAACATACAATACTAGAGGTAGCAATTACATTTTGAATTATTGGATCAATTTATAAAAACCTTCCCCACTAGGAAACATTTTCCTTGAACCCCTCTGATTTTCTCTGCATTCTGCCCTTTCTGAAGGAATGGCCCAGCATATTGGAGGAAGTAAGTGCAGGAAAATGTTCATGTCAAAAATCTCTGCAACTTACTGTGCAAAACAACTTTCCAGTTCAGTATTATAATATACAAGAAAAACGTAGGAAAAGAACTTCCATTAAATCAATCTGACAAACTGATAAGGCTAAGGAAATTCACACCTGATCTCTTACTCAACAAACTTCTAGATATGAGGCTTTAAACTGGCCCATTATAGGGTATGTCTACACTGCAAAGTTAATTTGAAATAACAGTCATTATTTCGAATTAACTTTAATAGCGTCTATACAGGCAAACCACTATTTTGAAATAAAATCGAAATGGCAGGGTGCTTAATTCGAATTTGGTAAACCTCATTCTATGAGGAGTAACGCCAAATTCGAAATAGCTAATTCGAAGTAAGCTCTGTGTAAATGCTTATTTCGAATTAGCTGGCCTCCAGCCCTTCCCAGTTTCCCCTGGTGGCCACTCTGGACCAAACCAGGAAAACGCCTCTCCTCTCCCCCAGCCCCAGAGCCCTTAAAGGGGTAGACTCTGGCCAGACTGCACGTGCCAGATCCAGGCCTGCCAGCAGTCTCTGCCCCTGACCCAGTGGCCCCACCATGAGCTGGACAGCCAGTGCCAGCCAGCCGTCCCCGGCCCAGTCCCCCAGCACCCAGCCAGGGGTTGTAGACGCCGTGCTCCCTCCTGGACTAGTGAGGAGGTTTGGGGGCAGGCCCCCAATGTCCATGATCTCCGCACTAGACGGAGGAACGCGGCTGTCTACGGCCGCATAGCTGCCACCATGGCTCAGAAAGGCCACAGACGCATCCAGGAGCAGGTGCACTTGAAAATTAAAGAACTGCGGCAGGGGTACGCCAGGGCCACTCGGGGCAGCTCCTCAGCAGGGGCAGATACCTGCCCCTACTTCGAGACACTGGACCGCATCCCGGGGGGCAGTGAGCCGGGACCAGAGGGCCCTGACCAGGGCACGGAGCAGGAGCCGCCACACCACCAGGACCCCCGAGCTGTCCCACCTGCAGAGTCAACAGGGTCGTCCGAGGAGGCAACACCATGTAGGTGCCATCACTGTCCCCTTCCCGGGGGGGTGGGGAGGGAGACCAGGGACCATGCGCGTGGGCCTTGCTTACCACGGATCACGCAGCAACCTGTGCACGTGTGAGCACATGCCATGTCACCCCTGGGCAGGTGGCTCCAGCTGCCTGTCACACAGGGGCCATGGCCTGATAGCCACACACGTGTGTGAAGAACCTGACATGCTCCTGACCCCAGGGCAGGATGCAGCAGGACGCTTTCCCTTCACAAGCCCCCTCTAACATCTCCCCCCCACCTCACCCACACTATACACAGCACAGGGGCATGGGTGCGGTCTCGGGGCAGCTCCCACTCCCGGGGCTAGCCGGACATTCCGACCATGGCCTCTGTGCACGCACAGCCCCTCTGACGGTGCAGAGCACGGTCATCCTCACCTCGCAGGGGGGGACTGGGCTTTACCCACTGTGTCCCCAGGGAGAACTGACCACTTCTCTTCTTTCTCCACAGCCGCACCAGCTGCTTGTTCAGGGCGCACCACCCCGCCCGGGACATCCTCCTGCACCCGAGGGCTCCACAGGACGATCGCAACACGGCAGGGGTACCGAGAGCAGCACCTGGGGGCCCTGTGAGCCCTGACCCGCTCATGGAGCAGTGGGAACAGGAAGAATGGGAGTTCCGGAGGGAGCTGCTTGCCCAGGGTCGTGCCATCTGTACCCATCTGCAGACCCTGGTGCAGAGCGTGTTGCCTCGTGCCACTCCAGCACCTGCTGCCCCCCCAGCTACCGTTCCTCCTTCCACTTCTTCTCCCACTCCTGTCTCTCCCTCCTCAACCTCTCCACCCTGCTCCTCAATCTCCACACCCCCCCACCTCAATCTCCACACCCTCCTCCCCATCCCCCTGGGGACACCGAAGCCCCCGCACCCGCCGTGCTGGGAGACATGTGGCCCGATGAGACCCCCATCCCTAAGTTTCCCCTCCCCCTTCCTCCCCTTGCTTCCCCCTTCCAGCTCCCTCCTCCCAGTTTTCCCCCTCCCCTCTCCCACCCTCTCTCCTCCCGTCTCCTGCCTCCTTTCCCCAGTCTCCCCAGAGGTTCATCCACCCCCCCTCCCCCCGCTGTTTTGTTAAATAAACAGAGGGGGTTTTTTTAAAGTGTATTTATTTGACATCAGTAAGGGGGGGCCAGGGAGGGGTAAGTGGAAGGACGTGAGGGAGGAATGAGGCACAAGCCCCCAGTCGGGCAGACCAGGGAGACTGTTAGTGCTCCTCGGGGTGGAAGCTCTCCCGCAGGGCCCCCTGGATACTGACAGCCTCCCAATGGACCTCCCGGATGGCAGCCTGCAGAAAGTGCAGCCAGGCTCGTAGCAACGCGTCCACGAGACGCACCAGAGTGCCCAGGGGCAGCTCTGGCTCCCTGTGGCAGAGTGCTATGGTGTCCCAAGTGAGGGCAAGCAGAGCATGCAGACACACAAATGCTTTGCTGTCCCTCATCGAAGTAGACAAGCAAGCAGGAAAACCTGAGAACTGTCTGTCCGGGGTGGGGGTAGGGTTCCTTTAAGCACAGACCTTAGATAGCCTCAGGCAGCAGCCCCACACATTAAGTCCTGACCTGGTGCCCTGCCGGAACTGGTTCCAGCCAGCCTTAACTCCGATTCAGAGTCTACTCAGTGTGGATGCGCTATTTCAAAATAGCAAACGCTAATTCGAACTGCATTTTGTGTGTAGATGCATTAATTCGAATTAGCTTAATTCGAATTAACTATTTCGAATTAAGATAACTCGAATTAACGCTGTAGTGTAGACATACCCATAGACATTGAGGCTAGACACATGGCTTGGATTTAAAGCTGAACTTTCTGAAATTCCAGGGGATTCTTTGGTTCAGATGTGGTTCTCTGGTTCAAGTTTGTTTACACAGAAAGAAGATGGGAAATGATTTCAAAGAAGCAAAAATAGTACTATAGAACTAAGCAGTACTGAATAATATACAGGCAAACATGGCTTGAAAAAAAGGTGAGGTACTACTCTTTCATGGTGCCTGCAGGTATCTCATAACATGTTAAAACCAGACATACATCATTATGTTTACTATAAAATGTTTGGCATTTTACAAATTGATACAACCATTAAAGTGGAGGCAATGGAAAGCATTTTAAACTGGAAACTAAAAATCAAAATGAACTCAATGAATATTCAGCCTAAATTAAGAACAGTATAACATTTATATTTCCTGTATCCTGCTCTTTTATGATTCTCTAAGTATCAGAGAATTTTTATCTCTGTGAATCATTACACAGCAGAGTGAGTCATAGTGAACTGTCTAGCCGGGTGATGATCTTATGATGCAGACTGATTTTCACTATAAATATGAGACCCCCAAGATGAGTTCTCATGCTGAACTTTACTGGAGGAGCTAGGAATGAAAAGCCAGTGTTCTACAGTAAGTCTTCCAACCAGTCTGATGTTAGCACAAATCAAATGTACCAAACATTCTGTAATATCATGCATCATAAGGCTATAAAACTGATTACATATAAGAGTTAGAAAGGATTTGGACATGAACATACAAGAATATGGAATTTGAATGCTTCATTTGTGATACAATGAAGCTCTGTCTATACATGTTAACCCTGTTGCATGCAAATGTTGGTAGTCTGAACAGATTTTCCTTCTCTTCCACTTTTGTCAAGCAGGCATACTATTTGTTTTAATTTTTAGCTCATTTCTGCAGTACACTGTGGCAGATTCTACTATTTATCTACCAGCAAAAACCCTCAATTCCACGTAACTAATTACACAACACACGTTTTGTAAGACATATATGGGAGATCCAAGAATCAAAAGTTCTGAGGTAGGAAATCTTATCTCAAAATAATAACTAACTAGCTGCCAATCTCCACGTCTTTAATAGCTTACTAGAAAGATATATAATGTAAAAATATATATAATGTATCTACTCCAATTGAGGTGAGAGTATGTTGCATGCAGAACTGCTGATAACTTTTTACCCTAGCTGCTACCCGTTGGCACCAGTGTGGTGCACTATACATGTCCCTGCCAACCCAATCACAACTCAGTTCCTTCTTGCCTGCTACTCCAACAGTGAGGAAGGAGGATGGGTATAGAATAGGTTTGAGCAACACATCTCAAAGAATAACAGTAACAAAGGTGAGTAACCATGAGAACCACATTGTAGCCCTGTAGATATCCTGGAGAGGAACATGAGCCAGAAAAGCAGCTAAGAAAGCCTAAGCTCATGTGGATTGTGCTGTAAGAGGTGGCGGAGAAACCTTAGCGAGGTCATAACACATGCAGATACATGCCATGATCCAGGAGGAGATGTGTTGTGACATAACTGACAGACCCTTCATCTAATCCGCCACTACCACGAATAGCTGTGAGGATTTACAAAAGGGCTTAGTCCTGTCAATGTAGAATGTGAGAGCTTACCTGACATCCAGAATGTACGGCTACTGCTCCCATGAGTCCTGGTAAAGTGTGGGGTAGAAAACTAGAAGGCAATTGTCCTGATCTGTGTGGAAAGCACAGACCACTTTTGGAACAAAAGCCTGATGAAGGCAATGCTGAACCTTGTCTTTACGGAAAACAGTGTCTGACATGAGGGCGCAGAGTTCTGACACCGGTCTGGCAGAGGTGATGGTAACTAGAAAAGCCACCTTCCATGAAAGAAAAAGTAATGAACAAGTTGCTAAAGGCTCAAAGCGGGGAGAGAACCAGGCTGAGATTCCAAGCAGGGACTGGACTGATGGGTAAAGCCTCCACTCCCTTGAGAAAGTGCTTAACCAGGGGGTTCATGAAGATAAAGCAACCAGTTTCTCTCAGGTGAAAGACGATGGGTGGTGGTGGTCGGGGACTCCCTTCTAAGAGGGACTGAGTCATCCATCTGCCGTCCAGACCTGCAATCTTGAGAAGTGTGCTACTTACCAGGAGCTCGCATTCAGGATGTGACCAAGAGCCTTCTGAAAATGATTAAACCTTCGGATCGCTAACCCTTCCTGCTTCTCCATGGAGGAACTAACGATATGGCCAAGAATGACCTTGAGCAGGTTATAGCAGATTATGTAGCACTGGGGAGAAGGATCAAGGAATTTGAAGCGCAAGTGGTCTTCTCGTTCATCCTTCCCGTTGAAGGAAAAGGTCCAGGTAAGGATCGTCGAATAGAGGAGGTAAATGCGTGGTTGTGCTGGTGGTGTCGGAGAGAGGGCTTTGGTTTCTTCAACCATGGGACTCTGTTCCGGGCACAAGGATTGTTAGGAAGAGATGGGATCCACCTAACCAAGAGAGGAAAGAGCATCTTCGCGGGCAGGCTTGCAAACCTAGTGAGGAGGGCTTTAAACTAAGTTCATTGGGGGACGATGTCCAAAGCCGTGAGGTAAGTGAGGAAGTCAGACACTGGGAAGAATCACAAGGAGGAACAAGCAACAAAGGAGGACCCCTTATTCAGATCGAGAAGGTAGGGTGATCAACTGGTTATCTAAGGTGTTTGTACAGCCTGGGAAACAAACAGGAAGAATTAGAAGCCCTGGCCCAGTTAAACAACTATGATTTGATTGGAATAACGGAGACTTGGTGGAATGATTCAAATGACTGGAGCACTGTCATGGAAGAGTATAAACTGTTCAGGAAGAACAGGCGGGGGAGAAAAGGAGGAGGAGTTGCACTATATGTAAGAGACCAGTATGATTGCTCGGAGCTCCAGTACTTAGAGGGAGAAAAGACTGTTGAGAGTCTATGGGTTAAATTTAGAGGTGGAAGCAACAGGGGTGATGTTGTGGTTGGTGTCTACTATAGACCGCCGGATCAGGTGGATGAGGTAGATGAAGCTTTCTTTGGACAACTGAGAGAAGCTTCCAGATCACAGGCCCTGGTTCGCATGGGCGACTTTAATCACCCTGACATCTCTTGGGAGACCAATACAGCAGTACACAGACAATCCAGGAAGTTTTTGGAGAATGTTGGGGATAACTTCTTGGTACAAGTGCTGAAGGAACCGACCAGGGGCCATGCGCAGCTTGACCTGCTGCTCACAAACAGGGAGGAACTAGTAGGGGAAGCAGAGGTGGGTGACGACCTGGAAAGCAGTGATCATGAGATGGTAGATTTCAGGATCCTGACAAAAGGAAGAAAGGAGAGTAGCAAAATACACACCCTGGACTTCAGAAGAGCAGACTTTGACTCCCTCTGAGAACTGATGGGCAGGATCCCCTGGGATGCTCACATGAAGGGAAAAGGAGTCCAGTAGAACTGGCAGTATTTTAAAGAAGCCTTATTAAAGGCACAGGAAGAAACCATCCCGATGCGCAGCAAGAAAAGCAAATATGATAGGCAACCAGAATGGCTTATCGGGGACATCCATGGTGAGCTTAAACACAAAAAGGAAGCTTACAAGAAGTGGAAACTTGAACTGATGACTAAGGAGGAGTATAAATATATTGTTCGAGAATGCAGGGGAGTTATCAGGAAGGCAAAAGCGCAATTGGAATTGCGGCTGGCAAGAGATGTGAAGGGTAACAAGAAGGGTTTCTACAGGCGTGTTAGCAATAAGAGGGTGATCAGAGAGGATGTGGGGCCCTTACTAGATGAGGGAGGTAACCTAGTGACAGATGATGTGGGAAAAGTTGAAGTACTCAGTGCTTTCTTTGCCTCTGTCTTCACGGACAAGGTCAGCTCCCAGACAAATGCATTAGGCAACGCAGTATGGGAAGGGGGTGGACAGCCCTTGGTGGGGAAAGAACAAGTTAGGAACTATTTAGAAAAGCTAAACATACACAAATCCATGGGCCCGGATTTAATGCATCCAAGGGTACTGAGGGAGTTGGCAAATGTCATTGCGGAGCCTTTGGCCATTATCTTTGAAAACTCGTGGAGATCGGGAGAGATCCCGGATGATTGGAAAAAAGCAAATGTAGTGCCCATCTTTAAAAAAGGGATTCCACAAGGAATCCATTCTGAAGCACTTGGAAGAGGGGAAAGTGATCAGGAATAGTCAACATGGATTCACGAAGGGCAAGTCGTGCCTGACCAATCTGATTAGCTTCTATGATGAGGTAACTGGCTCTGTGGATATGGGAAAGTCAGTGGATGTGATATACCTTGACTTTAGCAAAGCTTTTGATATGGTCTCCCACAATATTCTTGCCAGCAAGTTAAGGGAGCATGGATTGGATAAATGGACTGTAAGATGGAAAGAAAGCTGGCTAGACTGTTGGGCCCAACGGGTAGTGATCAATGGTTCGATGTCAGGTTGGCGGTCAGTTTCTAGTGGAGTGCCCCAAGGATCAGTTCTTGGACCAGTTTTGTTCAACATCTTTATTAATGACCTGGATGAAGGGATGGATTGCACCCTCAGCAAGTTTGGAGATGACACTAAGCTAGGGGGAGAGGTAGATAGGCTGGAGGGCGGCGATAGGGTCCAAAGTGACCTGGACAGATTAAGAGGATTGGGCCAAAAGAAATCTGATGAGGTTCAATAAGGACAAGTACAGAGTCCTGCACTTGGGACGGAAGAATCCTGAGCATTGTTACAGGCTGGCAGCTCAATGGCTAAGTAGCAGTTCAGCAGAAAAGGATCTGGGGATTACAGTGGATGAGAAGCTGGATAAGAGTCAACAGTATGCCCTTGTAGCCAAGAAGGCTAATGGCATATTAGCATATTAGAGTGCATTAGGAGGAGCACTGCCAGCAGATCCAGAGAAGTTATTATTCCCCTTTATTTGGCTCTGGTGAGGCCACATCTGGAATATTGTGTCCAGTTCTGGGCCCCCCACTATAGAAAGGATGTGGACGCATTGGAGAGGGTCCAGCGGAGGGCAACCAAAATGATTAGGGGGCTGGAACGCATGACCTATGAGGACAGACTGAAGGATTTGGGCTTATTTAGTCTGCAGAAGAGAAGTGTGAGGAGGGATTTGATAGCAGCCTTCAACTTCCTAAAGGGAGGTTCCAAAGGAGATGGAGAAAGGCTGTTTACAGTAGTAACAGATGGCAGAACAAGGAGCAATGGTCTCAAGTTACAGTGGGGGAAGTCTAAGATTGGATATTAGGAAAAACTATTTCACTAGGAGGGTGGTGAAGCACTGGAATGGGTTACCTAGGGAGGTGGTGGAATCTCCTTCCCTAGAGGTGTTTAAGTCTCAGCTTCACAAAGCCCTGGCTGGGTTGATTTAGTTGGGATTGATCCTGCCTTGGGCAGGGTGCTGGACTTGATGACCTCCTGAGGTCTCTTCCAGCTCTATGAGTCTATAAAGGCCAAATCAGCTACCAGGTAGACCTTAAACAAGGAGGTAGCCAGGCTCTGGTGTTTCAAGGAGACCAGGTATTCCAACACATAAAAATGGAGGCTGATAAGGAAGCCAGGTTATGCTCGAGGCACCAAAAGGAGAAATGCTTCCACTTCATCAGATATGTGAGCCTAGTGGAAAGCTTCCTACTGCTGAAGAGGACCTGATGGACTGGCTCAGAGCAGGCAAGCTCAAAGGGGCTCAGCCACGGAGCCATCATGATGTGAGATGGGGAGAACGCAGATCCATGTGGGAAGGCAACCCTAGTCCTGGGTGATGAGTTCCAGGAGCAGGGGAAGCGGAATTGGCAGTCCAACTGACAGGTCCAGGAGCATGAGGTAGTAATATTGACACCCCCAGACCTGCACTATCAGAATGAAATTCACCCTGTCCCTGTGGAGCTGAAGGAGCACCTTGTGGGCCAGCGGAAATGGAGGGAAAACATACAACAAGCTGGGTCACCATGGGAACAGGAATGCACCTGCTAGGGACCCTGGAGTAAGACACCAGAACGCACAGAACTGTGGGCATCTCTGATTGTCCTGGATGGCAAAGAGATCTATCTGGGGAATCCCCCCCAATTGGAAAACAAGCATTGGATGTCGTATGGCGGACATCCAGCCAAAGTGACCACTCGTGGGCTAAGAAGCACCAGCTGAAGGGGGTCTCCAGCTTATTTTGAACCCCCAAAGTAAGAAGCCTTCAGGAGAACAGAATGGGCTATGCACAAAGTCCCACAGATGAATGGCTTCGGTACAAAGGCGGAGGAGGGGGGGAGAGATGACCTGGCTCCACCCCGTTTGTTGATGTAATACATGGCAATCATATTATCCGTCATGACTGCCATGCAACGACTCCGAAGGTAAGGGAGGAAGGCTAGACAAACGAGGAGGACTGGCCGAAGCTTGCGCACCTTGATATGAAAGGACAACTCCTCCTCTGACCACATTGCTTTAGTGGTGAGGTCCTTAAGGTGAGCGCCTCAACCCAGAACAGATGCGTCCACGACCAGGGACATCATAGGCTGTGGAGTGTGGAAAGGAATGCTGACTAGTACCAACCTGTGATCTAGCCACCAACAGAAGGCATGAGTGACATGGCAAGGCATTTGAGTACCACGTCTATACTGTCCTGTCCTGGGTTATACGTCAACATCAGCCAAGACTGCAGCGGCCACAGGTGAAGCCTGGTGAATGGCACTATGTATGTGCAAGTCACCATGTGAACCCAGGAACCTGAGCACATGCATGCTGTGGTGAGGGGAAAGTCAGAAAGAGACGTTAGTAGCTCAGTCACTGCCGTGAAGAGGTGGTCTGGTAAGAACACCTGAGCCCTAGTGGAGTCGAGCACTGCTTCAGTAAACTCGATCCTCTGTGTGAGAATGAGGGTATACTTTCCAGGGATGAGGAGGAGACCCAACCTGTCAAGAGTGGCTCTGGCAAGGGTGACATGTACCTCCATCTGTCGATGAGAACAGCCTCACAGAAGCCAGTTGTCCAGGTAAGGATAAACCAAACCTCACAACATCGGAAGAAAGCAGCCACCACTGCCATACACTTGATAAACACCTTGGGCGGTGTGGAGAGCCCAAAGGTGAAGGCCATGAAGTGGAAGTGCAATTGTCCCAGTAGGAACTATAGATACCATCTTTTGGGATGCTTTGACTGAAAATAAGCATCCTTTAATTTAAGGCTGGAGCACCAATCTCCCCAGCTCCAGGAAAGAAATGACGGTGCCCAGGGTAACCATCTGAAACTTGCTACTGATCACAAACTTGTTAAGCTCCCAAAGGTTAAAGATAGGTCGAAGGCCTCCCTTCACTTTGGGAAATAACAGAAATAATGAGAGTAGAAACCCTTGCCCCTGAAATCCCAAGGAACCTTGTCCACTGCACCCAAGTCATTTTAGTAGCTGTGTTTTCTGCATGTTTCCTGTACAAGGTACATAATGTATCTTTATAGATGTGTCTACTTCCTTCTATCTCTACTGGATATTTCTTTTCAAAGAATCATCCTACCATTCTGTGATAATATTTTATAAACAAACTTGAAGATATACCCAGCATTGCTCCGGTCCTTGATTCAATTAATTTTTGTTTTTTAGAAAAGAAAATGAAAATGTACATGCTTCATTTAAATCATTGCTCCGGGGTGTGGCTGGGGAAGAGGAGATCAGTATGCAAAAATTGCCCTAAGGAGAGAGGAGCATCCTAGCCCGCCCCTCATTGTAGCATCTTGAAGACAGGTGTGCCTGAGGGGTGGGAAACTCAGGACTGGGGCAGTCCTGGACAGGGGGAGAGCACCCCCAGCCAGCCCCTTTTCACCTGGTGATTCTGGCTCTTTTCTGTATATTTTATGAGAAGCAATCCCATTCCAGACACATCCCATTTTCTTGCCACAACCTTATGTTGCTTTAAGTTATAAGAGAAAGCTGAATACCAAATCCTAGCTCTTAGCGTTTAGGAGGAGTTATTGAATAAACAGATAGACAGACAGACAAATTCTCTCAATCTGAGAGTGTCGATGACACTGTCTGCACTTACCATTTGCACAGTATAGAAAATAAAAGCCCAAGAACGTAGGGGAGAAAAACATTTTAAACAACTTACCTCATAAAAGAGACCTTCAGGGAACTGCTGAAAGCACTGGGCACACACAAAACACTGTTCGTGGTACAGTTCACCATTGCTGTTAACAATCTTCTCAGCAGGTGCAAAGCCCCCTTTGCAGCGCTCACATATGGCATTTGCAAGAGCATTTGCCATATTACTGTAACAAAAAAATAAAGCAAAAAGAAATTGTTGATCTTCTCTTAAAATGAGGGGATAAAGAAAAAGGAAACGCTTCCACTGATTTTATTTCATCTCTCTTTTGAAAAGCCAACTGCCCCAATCAATCTCCTACTGAAGTTATGGAAATCTTTACACTAACTATAATGCGAGTTGCAGCAGTTCCTTAATGAGGAAAAAGTTGTGAAATATTTCAATTCCTTCCCCCAAGCAGCACCCTGTTCTAAGAACTTTTGGTCAAAAATGCAGTTTCAGGCTTTTATGGGGCGGGGGAGGGAGAACAGATTATATTTTCATTCAGTCAGGTACTACAAGAAAAAAACAATTACAATGATTATGGAAGATACGAGCAAATTTCATCAGTAATTAAAGATCAATGCAAGAATATTGTTCTGAAAGTGAGTATCAAAATCAATTCAAAAGATCTGAGGTATCAGTACAAAAGGATAGAACATACCTAACTTAACTGTTATGTTAGAAATAATCAAGAGTCAAGGAATGGTAAATGGTAAAAAGTATTCTTTAGATTTATCAATTTTGCAAAATGACTTGCAGCTACATGGAATTTGAATCAGAGATCAGGAAAACTTCTAAATAATAATGCTGGGAGTGCTTCTTAAAGGCATGCAGTAATAACATTATAATGCAACATCTGAAATATCAGAGGACAAAGCCTCATCTGCAATAAAGCCACATAGCTCCTTTGGAGGAACTACTCTAAATGAGGAACTACTCTAAATTTTTGAAGTCCACTGTTGATTTTTCATACTGCAAGAAGCTTTCATGCTTATATCTATTTAAACTCACAGAATTTAAGTCTCGGAGACTAAGCTTTCTACTGCAGACGCATCTGTAACATGGAGAAAGCACAGGCTAACTCTGAATTTTCACAACATCTGGCCAATATTAGCAGAACTGTAGAGTGCAAACAAGAACCATGGCAGATTTGAATTTGCTGGAAATCTCATTTGATCCAAACGTTTTAATCAGAATTTTATAAAACAATCTGTATTTTATTCCTCAATAACCAACAGATTTGATTGTTCAGAAAAAGTCATGCTGCATCTATAGATATAGAAGGCTCAGTTCCACATAAGATGCTGCGTGCCCCTGACTCCCACTGATTGTGCAGGAACAATCTCACGTGAAATAGTAGCACACATACATTTTAATAGGTGAAAGATGGTATATTCCTTATCCTGTATCACAAAAAGGCTAACCTTTGGTTAAGGAAACACTTAACCATTATCAGTAATCTGCTGCTTTTTTCTATTTTACAGCACTTTACGAATGAAGGTATCATACTGCATGAACAATACCCCTGACCAAATCTCTCAGACTAAGAACATGCAATTCCACAGGGGTTTCAGTCACCCACATACAAAATACAAATGCTAAGCGCAAACAGTAGTGAGCTGTACAGCTAAACACTGCCTTTCTCCACAATTCATTTCAATCAAAACCACTGTTCTCTATTGAAGATAACTGAATCGCTTCATTAGTCATACCTAACAACAGACTAAAACTGGATTTGATATAAATACTGATCACAATATAAATTGTGACCTTTCTTTAGAGTTCAACAGGTCATGAATACTAAGAATGATAAACGAAGACTATAGTTTAAGAATTCAACTTTCGGTATTTGTCATATATGAAATAAAATCTAGGCAACACCTGAAAATGAAGACATTGGAAAATTACAGCTTTTAGCAAAACAAAGCGTTAAAACCCTCCTTTTCCACACAAAATGCACACATATTTCTTCACTCTCCTTTGAGAAATATGTGCTACTATAGAACTACTTGCAGAATCTAAAAGAAGTCGTCTCTCAGAGTACATAATCTACACTACAAATCCAATCTAGCACACGTAACTGGCATGAAACCTACTGAAATCAAAGGACGGTTTTGTTTACAGCATCTGTTGGAAGTTTTAGTAGAGATCAAAACTAGAATTTTATCACAGGAATGGTAAGGTTTACTTAAGAGAGTGATTCAAATTTTCATTAAAAAAAAACCCTGCAGATTTAAAAATGATTCTACCACAGTAACATCCCAACCTGAAAAAGTGAACTTACAATCTTGCATAAAAGTCACAAAGTTCTTTGTATACTTTTATGTCACTGTGCCTACGTTGTAATTTTGACACTGCTTTCTCGCCTTCATTTCCATTGGTATTATGGACATCATGAATATCCCTGTGTGGAACTTCTTCATTCTCTGGAATCATATAGGAGTGAGCTCTGCTTTGGAATTCCATACTTTCCATAACTGGAAATCCAATTAATGTAATCCTTATTAAAATCAACTGCTATAGTGCAAAGAAGCTGCAGACAATAAAGTGTGGAGAAACAATATGCACGGCTTCCCCTTGTTCCCAGCAAAGTGATTTACTCCCCACAGTTTCACGTCAGTTAGCCAGGCTTCCCGAGATACTCTGCTAGAGTTTCAAGTTAAAAGTTCAACAGCAAAGGAGTTAGAATGACATGCTGTGATTCACTCAGATTCATTAGACACATTTCATTACAAGGCTGTAATACATGCTTGGGCAGTACGTATAATCTTCACTATCTACTGATGATCATAAGAATTTCACTCAGATACAGAGGGGCTATTTTATCAGGTAAACATGTATGAGTCAACACGTTCACTGTCAAACTCATCAACAGTTACTATTTACTGAAGAAAATTATTCCAATACTACTGAATCATGAACACACCAGCAAAGTATTCTATATCATTAGCAGATTGCTTAAAAGACCTGCTAGGCTAGATTGTAAAATTAGTTTTTTTACTGAGTGTGCTCCTTATGTCTCTTCTCAGTCAAATGTGCTGAGTTTATTTTTCTTTCTGCCAGCACTTCAGAGAAGATATGGCTACAACTGGATTAGTTATTTTCCATTTTGTCTCACACATCATTAGGAGAATCGCCAAATAAGTTCTAGATGTAAGAAGCAAAAACAAATTATCTTGATTTTCAGTTACCAGGCTGTGTTTAGCACTGCATTGACAGATAAATCCCATATAGATCTGAATGTAATATAGCTATTAGGAAGGAGGGAGGAAAGCAGCTTATGAGGATGTCAGTCATCCTATCATCACAATGATGACTTCTAATGCAGACTATGTACCATTTGTTCATAGGGGTTTTATTATACAGCAATTATTTTACTGCAACATTCAATTTGGTATAAGTCTGCTCAGTCCAACTGCAGATTTCTTGGAAGCAGAAGTTGTCCTAGCCCAGGAGTTTAAGTAACTTTACTCTTTCTGGTACAAAAAAAAATCTGGATTTGCAGACAATAATTATACTCCTTTGTCATATTTTAGTCAGCTATGATAGGCCCAGCCTCTGACAGCTTTGGACTTCAAACCAAAATGGATTTTTGAACGGTCTTTCAAGTAACTGACACCTCATGTTCAACTCAGTCTTAGCAGCAATTAATTACAAAAATGAATAGTAAACAATATGCATTTTGCCTTTTTTACAAGAGGGTTTTGGTATTCAAAGGATTTGCTGTTAGAGGGAAGTCTGAGAATGTGAGGAAGAATAGGGCCAAGGAAGTGCGAACAAATATACAGTTTAGGAGACGCAAGCAACAAAACCCCTGACCAAAATCAAGGGAATTCCATTCAAATGTTTCACTTTTAATAAATGGCAGGGTCTTTGAAAAGAAAAAGTCCATTCCAATGGGCCTGTTTTCACTATAATTTTTAAACACATTTGAAAGTATTTTCTGGCATGGTTGACTCCAAATATGATTGGAATCCACACTACGGATTGTAAGCGAGTAGTTATAGAATACTAGGACTGGAAGGGACCTCGAGAGGTCATCGAGTCCAGTCCCCTGTCCTCATGGCAGGACCCAGTACTGTCTAGACCATCCCTGATAGACATTTATCTAACCTGCTCTTAAATATTTCCAGAGAGAGATATTCCACAACCTCCCTAGTCCCTCAACAAGTTACCTCCCCCTCTCCTTGTTACCTCTTAAAAGCCAATTCCCCCCGCACCATCTCCACAAGAGGCAGGGGATGCAAAGGGGTAGCAGGGACCAGACACGAGCCGGGAATCAGCTGATTCCTTGCTCGCACCCAGTCTCAGATGCTGCACCTCTGCTTTTTAAAATGTATTAAGAGCCTGATAGTTCTTAATACATTTAAAAAGCAGAAGCGCAGCTGGGGGGGGGCACCCAACGTGAGCCGGGAATCAGCTGCACTTCGGCTTTTTAAATGTATTACAGGCAGACAGGCTCTTAATACATTTAAAAGGCTGGTGTGCAGCAGGGGAACCCAGAGTGAGCTGGGACAGCTGATTCCTGGCTCGCGCCAGGTCCCCACCCCTGCACACCACTCTTTTAAATGTATTAAGAGCCTGCCAGCCCTAGGTCCCAGGAGCTAACCCCGCTGCGACTCCCCCACTGATTGACTACTCAATGGAAATTCCATCGACTAGTTGATTAAGCTACATTTAACATCCCTAACCCACACAAAACATGGGGTACCCAGTTAAGCAGGTTTTGTTTTGTGCTATGACACAGGACACGATCATAAGTATGTGCAACTGGTTTTGCCAGTACTCCTTCCCCAATCTTTCTGCACAACACTGTTGAGCACATTGCCTCACATGCTTTTTGTATCACTTTATGCACCTGTTAGTCTGGCACTCGAGCCACGCGCTGAGAAATTATGGAATAAATGCCCAGATTTGCACAGAACACTCTGAGATCATGGTTAGGTAGCATGGGAGGTTCAGATGCACAATAACAGCTGTGATGTCAGAGAAGAATCTGTGTGGACAAAAATTGAGTCATGTCATGTAAAAATGTTATTTGGACAGAGCTGTTGTCCCACCACCTTAAACTTTGTTTTCTGATATTTGACAAGCAAACATTTTTTCCTCCCTTTTATTCACTATAGCATGAGTATGAGCATGTGTATAAGAGGAGATACAATTTGCAATTATTTCTTTAGAGCTATTGTGATATAAAAGGATACTTAAAAACATGTTTTTAGAGCAGTGTTTCCCAATTTTATTTGGCCACTGAACCCTTTTCAGCTTGAAAGAATTTCAAAGAACCCCTAGGGCTGCCAGGGTAAAATTTGTCGAGGGGAAAAAACCAACAACCCACTGTGCGATTTGTCGAGGGAACACCCCGCTCCCCAATTGGGAAACACTGTTTTAGAATCATGGTACTCTAGTTCAACTAATAGTGCTACTATCACAGTAATATCCATGTGTTCAGTATCCCGCCTGCCCCAACACTGGTGCTCAGTGTAAATAGCACTGGGTGCAGCCACACTAGAATATGATGTACTCACTTACTAGCAATGCTGCGTCTGCCACTGTGGAAGTTCTAGCACAGACCAGGCTAAGGCTGTAGCACGATGCCCTTGGTCAGAGGATAGATGCAGCAATATGGTAGTGGCAAAAATTGGGAGCCCGGTCTACGAGCACTGCTCCTGCGCAATCTCCACCACCGGAGATTTTTAACAGCAGGTTAAACACTCACTAGTCAGGGATGGTCTACATCAGTGATTCTCAAACCATGTGTCCAAACCTCAAAGTGGATCTTCATCCTATTTGAAAGGGGGCACCAGGATGGACAGACCTGCTGGGGCCCAAGATCGAAGCCAGAGCCCCACCACTTCAGGCTGAAGCAGAAACCCCAGTGTTTCAGTCCTGGGTGGCGGGTTCCCTGACTGGGGCTGAAGCTCTTGGGATTTTGCCCCCGCCCACCTAGAGTGGAGGAGCTCAGGCGGGCTCATCCTTCGATCCCCCCTCCTGGAGCTGTGTCATAATTTTTGTCAGAGGGAGGGTTGTGCTGCAATGAAGTTTGAGAATCCCTGGTCTACGTAATACTGAGTCCTACCATGAGTGTTTGGGACTGGACAAGATGACCACATGAGGGCCCTTCCAGTCCTACAATTCTATGATTCTGTTGCTGCACCAGTGATGAATCATATGTATAGCAGTGGAGATGTAGCCACAGTGATGTCCCTTCTCTTCCATATTAGCTCTATTGGAAATGCAGGATCAAAACAAATACTACAGCAATTTGCATAGAGAGATGGTCTGCTTCTCACTTGGGGCGTTTTTCTTAGCTTGAGGTTTATATTTTAGACTGCCAGACTTGAAGAGAACATACATATAATCTCCTTTTAAAAAAATGTTCCCCTAAAACAATAACCTGTTTGAATTTGAAATCCCCTCTCTACATGTACAGTGCTGTTGCACTCTACCCTATTCCTTTATTAATATTGCCTCTGCCCTATAACTGGGGAAGGTCAGAAGTTTCATCATGGTACCAGCACTGTCAACTAGTACACCGGGAGGGTTCCCAGCGCCACAACAATACTGCAGAGCACTACTGAAATGGTATAATGAGGACAAGCACTGCCTTTTTTCTTTTTTAAACTGAAGTTGTCATATTAGGGCAGGGGCAGGCAAAATATGGCCCATGAGCCAGATCTGACCTGCCGCCATCCTGTGGCCAAGAAGGAGCCTTGAGCAAGCTCCCTGCCTGCCACACCCCTGCACACTGCCCAAAGCACCAGATGCAGGGACCGTGTGCATCTTCACATGGTGTACACTTCTGGAGGAAGGGTAGTTTGGCACTCTATCCCTGTTCCCAGCACAATCTCGCAGTTCCCATTGGCTGAAAATCAGTCAATGGGAGCTGCCTGAGACATGCTTGCAGTGCAGGCAGCATACAGAGCCCTCCTCCTCCGCCAGCGGACACATGGCACCCAGAGACGCATGTGGGGGCACAGCAGGCAGAGAACTGGCCTGAGGGTTCTGCTTAGCTGCTGGTCGGGAGCTGCCTAGGGTAAGCCAGAGCCTTCACCTCTCGGCCAGAACTTTCACCCGGCACCCTACTCACTCTCTCCCCCTCCCACACAGCCAGACCCCCTTCCAGACCCTGCACCCCAATCTCCTGCCCCAGGTCACAGCCCAAACTGCTGCAGTCTCTTCTGCACTCCTGCCCCAGGACAGCTAGAGATGTGAAAGCTTTACTGTTTAAACCAGTCACCCGGTAAGCATTAGAGCTACCAGAATGCTTATAAGGTAACCGGTTTCATGACCATCCGTGACAGGCTGGAGCAGCCTTGGTGGTGCGTGGGCAGCCAAGCAGTGTCCCACCCCATCTGGGAACCATCGTCTTTCAAGCAGCAAACTCTTAGCCCTGGACGGCGTACTCCTCTCAAGGTGCAATTGTCACGTGACTTCCCAATGACATGTTAATTGACCTAAAAAAGGTCAATGTAAACTCAGAAATAGATACATACATCCAGTGTTTGTGTTGGTAGTCAGCTAGGGTGGCACCTTCATTTCCAATTATTTAAATGCTGCTCCAATTCAGAGAAATGTAGTTAGGAGTTTTAATAAATGCATTAATTACTATTTTGTAAAAACACAAGATACTCTGGTATTTTAGATGTTTTTACAGTTCCTGTCCTCTTCATTGAATGAACCATTCATTGAACCATCTTTTTACCCCTTCTCTTCAGTTGTCCTATGTATTCTTATTTGTCTTTACTTGTTGAGCTTGCTAGCAGTGCCAAGCACCACTTAAGTTACTCTAAGGGGGCTGCCATAAATTGAAGACCCTGGGGGTTTCTCTAATTTATGTGGTGGCCCTTTTCAGCTCCTGCAGCAGTCTAGAACCTCAAAGAAGCAAAGGTAGCATCCTTGCCTTTTGTGCTGTGCCAAGGGGCACAGTATAGAATCTCACCCTGCCTCTCCTTATCTGGGGTATAAAACACTGCGCAAACTTCTGATGCCACCGAAACATTTTGTAACCATAATGAAAGTGTACCCTGAGTTGCAAATTAAAAGTTTTCATGGAACATTAGTCTTGTGTTCCCTGCTATCCTCAGTAGAAGTGTTATAGCAAGTGTTGCAAAAAGTTGTTTTTTCCTTAAGATCTGAACCCACAAAGGCTATTTTAAATCTTGGTTTTAGGGCCAGATTTCTTGAAGTTACATGACTAGAAATGTAAAATAAATACAAGGAGCCTGATTCTGAACTTCCACTAGCTTCCACCGCTTCGAGTCACCCGTTACAATGGAGAGAAACTGGTGGAAGTAAGAAGCTTACTTTTGGGAATCTTACCCAAAAGATTTTGCCCATTTACAAGGATTTTTGTGCTTTTAAAACATGCTAGGCCGGGGATTAATCCACAATAGATGAGGCACCTACATTTTATATGGCACAAGACAGGAACCCAATGGAGGGATTCTAAGATGAACCTTCTGAAAAAATCAGATTCATAATGAGGATGCAGATACAACCCCAACTGTAACATCACGTAAGGTGGATGGTACCATATAAGTTGGTTTAATTAACAGAAGCAATAACAACGTTTACACTAATTCAATTCTATGGAACATGAAGAATGATTTCAAATTGCCTTCTGGTGCTTAGATCCCAAGACTCCAGCATTTTTTCTAGTGAATATTTTTGGGTGTCTGTTTTAGATCCAAGGAGGGGGGGACTTTTATAGAGATAGTTCAGCAGGACTTGCTGCCCATAGAACATTTTACTTCATTCCACAAATAGATGTGCAGAACAGTCACAGCTCCAAAGTAGATGCTTGGCAATAACAGCTGCCGTCGGTGCCTTAATTGCACTACAGTGAAATAAGGTTTTCTGCTTTAGCTGGAAGGCTGCTGTGTCACTGCTGACCTCCTAAAAGCAAAACTACCACATTCCCTGGGCAAGGTCAACTTACTGTAGAACAGGATAAAAATTCACAGCACAATCCTCCCTCTTGAAAACAACACCACAACAAAAGGATGATTTCATTTAAAATAACCAAATCAGCAATCTTTGTGCAAGGTTATACAACAGCCGCCTTTATGCAGTGGGACAAACTCAAATATACAGTCACTAGTTAAAAACAAATCATTCAATTTTCCATTACCATAAAACATACACAACTGTCTAGACCCTGCATAAAATTCTACATCTTTTTTTTTCAAGTACTGAATGGGATCCTGCTTCTCAGCATTAAACAACATTTAATATGATATAAAATAATCATCTGGTCTTAAGTGACCAAAAGATTAATTTTTACAACTGTTCAAACTGGGCAAATTGTGTAAGAACAGTTGGTTCTTACGAAATATTTTGCAGAAAGGAGTAATTCTTCAAAAGTGCTCAACACTGGCCTAAACTCTGCTCCCATTTAGAAAAGGAGAAAATACCCACTGATTTCAACATGATCAGAATTAGGTTAGATTTGAGTATTTCTAAAAACTGTAGTGATGTTTTCACACAAAATTATCTACAGGGCCTTTATCACATAATTTGGTATAAACTTATGCCAGTGTAAACAAATGTACTTTGCATCTGCTAATACAGAAGAACATTCATTCTCCATTTCTTTACTGGAGAGTAAATATTATAGGAATCTATAAGAGGCTTCTTCCCGCAGAGATCTTTATAGATCATAATCTTCAGTGAAAATCATTTCAAAGTAGAATTTGTGGGAGAGAAAAGAGGTATATCAGCTCTTGCATGTTATTACATTTTCAAGCAGTTATAGATACACCAATGCTTTTTTATGGGAAAATATTAGAATCCATTTAGAATTTAATTTTACACGATGAACTACAATAGACACTTAAGTATTAATGACTGAGAGAAGCGAGGTCTTATAGTTGAACTGGATAGCATTTTCTCATTGTGTGTCTGTGTGTACAGTTTGAACCTCTCTTGTCCAGCACTCTCTGGTCTGGCAACATCCATGATCCAGCATGATTTTAGTTAGCTGGATGTCCACTTTTCATGGGTGTGGCCAAGTTTCCCACAGTCCCATAAAATTTGTTTACAGCCACCAATCCTGGCTCCTCAGTGTTCTGTGCTGTTATTTACCTCTAAAGTACCCCTAAATGTCTTCTAAGAGCCCAGTAAGCAGTGGAAATATTGGCAATGCTGCTAGACAGTACTGACCTCCCGGGATCCAGCAAATTCTTTCTTTTGACACCAGTCAGGTCCTCAGGGTGCCAGACTAGAGAGGTTCAACATTTGAACACTACATTTGATCAAAACCAAAATTTCAGGAAATGCTCAAGGCAACAATAGGCAGAACTCTACAGATTTTGGGGAAAACTGAAGCAGGAAATGGGGAATACATAGGATAAGTCTACACTGAAATTAAAACCCCATGGATGGCCAATGTCAGCTGATTCAGGCTCATAGGGTGTACTTCGGCTGTGGGGCGTTTCACAGCTGTGTAGTGGTAACCTGGCCCATGCCAATTCCCACAGCTGCCATTGGCTGGGAACAGTGAACCATGGCCACTGGGAGCTGCAAGCAACTGTGTCAGCGGACACTCAGGTTAATAAAGCGTCTGACCACCCACCATTGGCTTACACTGACCAGCTGCGACCTAAGTTTGAAAACTGGACTAAAGAACTGATTGAGGGCAGCCATTAACACTTCCCAGCACAATTTAACTCCAATCTCAGTTCTGCCCATCCTCCCAAGAAGACCTCTGTGTAGCTCAAAAGCGGATATGCCAGTCATCTCTCACCAACGGATGTCAGTCCAATAAAAATTATTACCTTAGCCACCTTGTGTCTCTAGTACCCTGAGAATGACATAGCTACAGCTATTCTGGACACATCCTCCCAAGAGTTTAATATGCTGACACCTTGAATGACTTATCTCCCACACAAAAAGAAAAGCAGTAAGACTTGGAGGGCATGGGTAAAGATGGGCACACACAGACCTCCTGGCATGGAGGGGAGGAGAATGCAGAGTCTCAAAATGAGAAGAGACAGATAGTCAGGGGACATGCAGTACTCCCCACCCCCCGGCATGATGGAAGGGGTGAGAGGATTGCAGTGAGTCCCCAAAATAGAGGGGATGAGAGTGTGCCACACAGGGAGCTTGTGCAGGGACTGGAGGGATGTAGGGAGCCCCTCATCTATGCAATGAGCTCAGCCTGCAGAAGCTACAAAGCATGTGACCCCACCAGTAAATAATATTTTGATCATTTCTCGTAAGTATACATATAAATTTTCAAAAATGATCTTAATATTTTCTATAAAACTTCATGTCCCAAAGAAATGTGGTAATGTTGCATTACAGTGCTCCCCTTTGACATAGCAGTTTCCTTTTCCAATACTTTAGTATTTAATTCATCACTCAAGCTATCATTATCTATCGCCACAGATGCTGTTCCAAACAATAAGCTTGTAAATTTAAACGAGAAATTATATCAAATGTTAGTCCTGCATTGGCCATGTTCTTTCAGTAGCTACAACTGATGTTTTTGTAAGCTGAATGTTATGACCTGAACAGTTCATCCAGTAGCTATAATTAATATCTTGGCTAACCAAACGCTCAGCCTTCCATGAAAGCCTTCTTGTATGTCCATGTAGTTCCTTATAAGGTTGGGATAACTGTCAACACCAGACTTTCTGGCTCTAAACTACATTCTTATTATAGCAACGATTTCATTGGAAACACCATACTGGAGGATTGACCTTCAGCTAAGGTGGTGGAGGAGAGTGTTCATTTCTTCTCAGTCACGTCAGTCTTTTACAGATCTCTTCTTAAGTAAACAAAGATATTTGCATTGATAGGAGAATCTACTTTATTTCACCTTGAACCTTTGCCTTACTGTAAGTTTTTCTTTTCTAAAATATTCTATAACTTCTGTCAGTGACATGAGAAGCCTGTTAAGTTTTTAGCTGTTTGAATTAAAGCTGTGTTGGGGAGAGAAGGAAGATGAGCTTGATGAAGAAAGCAGATCTAGTGACACAACACTATTTTTTCTGCCATAAAGATTAAGTCACATCCGTTAGTCCCTTCAGTTTTAAGTATTGCTTGTTATTTCTCAAATGTTCATCACGGCACTATCAAGTTCCAAAATCAGAAAAGAGGAATTGGAAAACAGCTAAACAATCTGTATTTAGCTTACCCTTAAATATTCTGGTGATCATGCCAGCAAGAGATTAGGTATTAATGGGCACTATAATAAGATCATAAGACAAATGTGAATGATACTCTAGCAAAAAAAGAGAAAAAAAAAGCTGGCACAAAATGTCTTTGTTTTATAGATGTTAAGACTCAAACAGATCATTACAGTCATCTAGTCCAGGGGTTATCAAACTATTGCACTGCAACTCCCTTCTGACAACAAAAATCACGACCTGACCCCAGGAGGAGGACTGAGCTCCCAGGGCCAAAGCCACTGGGGGGGAGGGGAGGAAGGAGAGGAGGTAGAGCCAAAGCCCAAGGGCTTCAGCCCCAGGCAAGAGGCCCATAACCTGAGCCCTGCCACCCAAAACAGAAGCAGAAGCCTGAGCCCTGCTATCCAGGACTGATACCCTCAGGCTTCAGCTTTTGCCTCAGACCCCAGCAAGTCTAATGCCAACCCTGGTGACCCCAGTAAAACAGGGTCATGATCATTTTGGGGGTCCTGACCCACAGTTTGAGAACCACAGGTTTAGTGTGATCTGTTCCATAACACAGGCCAAAGATCCTCACATGATACCATGTATTTAGAAACAAAGATGGTGAATTTCAGGGCCACCGACTGAAACAAGAGATGCCAAACACTTTCTAAACTCAGGGCTGTGGGTTCGGGGTTTCTTTTTAGAGTTTTCTAAAGTGATAGGAATCAGGGTACGTTCTAATTGTCTAATATTAAGTGACTGTAGTATAAATGAACAAATGAAATGCATGCTAAAGAACACTAGAGACAGACTGGGTGAGGAAAGATGAAGAAAGTGATTACAATTTAAGACTTAAAAATAAAGAATTGTTTAATCCTAATGACTGCTTTGCATACTGCAGATAAAATTCACCACAATGAACATGGCAATTTACTAAACTGTCTCAAGGCAACAATGCTAGCATTTGCTATTTAAAAAAGAAAACTCACTCCAGCATAATGTGCACATACTTCCTCGTGAAATGGATGTATGGTGTTAGAGGTTAGTACAGAGCCTAAGAAAACATTGATTTTGCTACTGCTTTAATAATCAATAAAGTTTTCAAAAAGAGAAACATATATAAACATTTCTTATTGAAAAGGATTAAATAAAGTAAAGTCAACAACAGGAAAATACAAACACTATTTACTAGAACAAAAAGCAAATAGATCAGCTCAGGTAATTTGATTCTTATCCACAGCATGGATGAGAACAGTTTTCAATAGCTGCTAAAGGGAACAAGAGTAACCACATTTACTAAACAAACTTTCTGCCAGGGAGATTATCAATCATTTTTAGAAAGTGATACGCATAGGTTTAATACACAGAAATACAAAATTAATTGTCATACTTTCTTAGTCTTCAGTCACTCATTTTTTGACTCAAAAAGTCTTTTGAATCTTTCATAAAAGCATAGTTGGAAAAAAAACCCAAGAGATATCATTGTAGCAGGTTTAGATACTGATGGAAAATGCAGAACAGATTGACAACCAGGAAATTTAAGGTATGACAAGTAGCAAGCAACAAAACTCTATGGAATGCACAATTTGTTTCAAGTGCCAATACAGACCTTTTTGTTACAGTGTGCAAAACTCTTCAGTTTTGGTTCAGAGGCTTATAATAATTTTTATTTTATGTATTCATTTAATTTTACAATTTGTCGGCCTTCACAGTAGGGATGCTAGCGTACAGTTGCTTAAAAATTAACTGATAAGCTTGGGCTTATTGGTTAATTCAAAGGACTACACACTCTCCCCACTTTGCTGCTTCTCTATCTGCCTGCCCCCCCTACAGCTGCTGCCCATGAGCAACAGCTTCCTGGAGCTGGCCCCTCTCCTCCCCCATGCTGCTGCCTCTGGTATAGCATGGGGGCGGGGAGGAGGAAGGCTAAACCTACTCGCCTTGCAGACTGGCTCTGCCTGCCATCCCAGGAGTGGGGCCAGGAGCACACTGGCTGACAGCCCCGTCCCCTCCCCCCCAGGGAGTATTTTAGTAACCGTGTGTAACCGATTTTTTTTTTTGCAGCTACACAATTACTAAACTAAACATTATCTAACAGCCCTAGTTCCAAGCCTGTGATTTTAGCTGTGTGTCAGGTTCCTCCCAAAACAAAAGCCCCAGCCAGAATTACTAAACTTTGCCTAGCTGACCCCTAAAAGAAACAGATTGCAGAAAGAATTGCAAACTTTTTGGAAAACGTGGGCAGTTTCCTTTCAGTAATAAAATGCAAAACATTATGAAAAGCTCATGGGGCTCTTCTGATGAAATTATCGGTTCACCCTGCAACCAGGGGAGTACTTTAAAGAAGAATCTGCTAGTAAGTTAGTAACTTTGAAGATAAAAAGGCATTTGAAGTCAGTCCTATAACTCATGAATGAATTCTAACAGAAGAGAGCAAGTAAAACAAAGGGGCTCATAAAACCACATGCACTAAGACATCAGATGCATGCAGGACCAGTCAGAGTTCTATTTATGTTGGAACTCTAAAATCATAGTCTAAAATCATCACAACCTGGAACCCTCCTGCCCTCTCCCCCACTTCAGTTCACAGCACTCAAGTGAATACTGTGTGGGCTAGAGTCATGTTTTAAAATACAACTTATTAACAACAAGGGTAGAAAAAATATGAACCCAGATTTCTTTTACTGTCTAGAAGACTGGTGTTCATTACTCTTTCCTGCTGCTTGTGAATCAGTGGGTTTTAACCAAGACTTAATCTCTTGTTACAGAGTATTCCTGTGTGGTAATTAATCATTTCAAGGTACAGAGTTCATTCAAAATCTAGTTTAAAATACACATTAAGGATGTTACATTTAGATTAATCAACTAATCAAACAGTCAATAAGGGCGCCTCTGCCTTTGAAGTGTAGCAAGATCACTGTCGGCTTTTGCTACATTTCAAAGGTGGAACTGCTGCAGGGAGCACTGGGCCAGCAGGGGACTCAAGCAGGCACTTGTACATTTCAAAAGCAGGGAGCACAGGGCCAGGGGGGGACTGTCTAGTCCCCTGCTTGCCCCTGCTCCCTGGTGCTTCTGCTTTTGAAATGTAGCAGGCTTTTGCTAAGCACTCTTGCTACATTTCAAAGGCGGAAACGCCAGTTCCCCGCTGCTCCCCTATCCCCCCATGGAAACGGTGCTGAGGGGAACCAGCTTTTATGCCGGCTCCCTCCAGCACCGGCTCCTGCTCCCCCCTTTGATGCCTGTCTCTGGTAAAGGCAGCAAGGGGGAGAGAAAGCAACTAGCTGAGTCACTAGCCAACTATCCAATACGCATATGCTTCTCAGATAATCGACTAGTCACTTGCATCCTTACCATACAAACAATAAAAATGAAAAGGTATAGCATTAAATGTTATTTATAGAATACTTTTGATCCAGGTGCTATTTAATTAAAAACACTAAGTCCACATATCAAAAACAGGTTTTAAAATAAGATCTATTTATGAAATTTAACCAACTAACATTGAAGGAAAGAATTCTCACTCCTCTACCTATCTGTCAGTATCTGCTCGAGCCATTATATTCACCACCATTTAATAAATCAATCAAGCACATTTTATATCTGGATCATTACAGTAATTTAAAAGGAATGATTGCTCAATTCTCACCAATACAAATACGGTACATCACCATGTCATTTGGACTCAAAAGGATACTGTCTTTTGATTAAACAAAAAAAATAATTGTTTAGGAATAATTATGCAGCATAAAAAAGCTGGAGAGTGAGGACAAGAGAGAAGTTGTATGTTCATCATAAGTTACTTTTTATTGCTGAGGGGTCAAACTAAGTGTGAATATATGATGCATGCCTTTGCAAGTGCCACACTCTCTGGAAGTTGTCATAAGAAGTGTCAGTATTTCTTTCAGTGGTGAACATACATTGATGAACCCTCTCTTCACTTAAAACATCATACAGTTCAAGGATCCAAAATATTTTTGTTTCAGAGCAAAAGTTCTCTCATCCAAAATAGGGATTGCTCTGGCAGTAGTTCTAGCCACAGTAGTGTGCCGAATGTTGGACTTGTAACCTATTTCAATAATTTTGTTATGGAATATTTACTGTGTAAAACCTCACTGTTTAATAAAATCTAACAGAAATCAGTATCTGTACATCTGCTTTGCTACTGAATACTGTTGGCACTACTATTGAGCCTCTGCTGATAGTTACACCCAAAAGAAGCTGACTGGGACCCTGTGGAGCCGAAGAAACAATTTATAAATAATAACTGTGTTTTAAGTTTGACAAGACTATTGTTACACACGAAAATTCAAACAGCCACAGTTTAGGAATTCTGCAAATTAACCTTGCCTCCTCTGCCTTCCCTGGGCTCTCACTACCCTGTGGAATTCAGAAGCTCCACAGGTCCCTAGTTCCACATCTCACTCCTCCCAGTTTCTCCTATGAACACTAATAGGCCTGCAGGGAGCCAAAGTCCATAGACAACTTATGAGAGTAACGAGGGGTCTATCCAATGAGAGGTTTTTAGATTTTACATTGGGAAAGCATGGGACCCTGCATGGTCCAAGATGCAGCTCAAATGTTTCAGGCTTTACAAACTAGGGCTCTAATTCAGCAAAGTATTTAAACACATGCTTAACTTTAAGCATATGATTATAACCCAAGTCCCTTAACTACATGCTTAACTAGGGTTTAAAGCAGTTTGACTATAAAATGGCTTAATACTAGCGATGTTAAAGACGGCTTATCGGATAGTCTTTTGACTAGTCGATTCCACTCCCCCCTCCCCCCCCGCTGCCTCTATGAGATAGAGGTAACAAAGGGGAGGAGGGGTACTTCAAAGTGGCAGCGTCGCACATCTGTGCAGCGCTGCCGCTTTGAAACCCCAAGGCAGCGTTTCAAAGGGGCAGCCCTGGAGCCCGGGGTCAGCTGGGAACTCCGCAGCTGATCCCGGGTTCCACTGCCGTACAGAGCTCAGGATCAGCTGGGAGTCCTCAACTGACCCCAGGCTCCACGGCTGCTGCCCCTTTGAAATGCTGCCTCTTGTGCAGGCGCCCAGCCTGTTAGCTCGTGTGGCAAGGAAGTTCCCCATGGCAACACACACTGTCGCCAATGCACCCACGGCCACAGCCAGGCCAGACAGAGGGCATGGGGCGAGCAATGCCTGGGCAGCCGCAACCTGCTTCCCTCAGCCCCGCCCTTCTTACCCAGTGCCACGTCCTGCTCCGCTCGAAGTCCCGCATACACCCCTCTTGGAAGTGCTGGTGAAATCCAGCATCCAGTGCGTGACTATAGCCTCTACCTCTGCCAACAGCCCAGGGAACCATGCTCTGAACCACCTTCTCCATGCCCCCATCCACCTGCCCATGGGGCCACATGCCACTCTGCTCCGCCCTCACCCCTCTGGGTGAGACCTGGTGGTGTGCTGCGGCCCAGCAGTTGGGAACCGCCACTTTATAGGATTTCTTTTCTCACAGAAGATTAGACCAGCAAACTTCCTGAATAATTGATAAAAATTAAATGAAGAAAGCTAGTACCTATTGTAAGGGTGGGCAATAATTTTTTACCAGGGGCCGCTTCACTGGAAGGGGCAGGGCCAGAATACTTCCCTGCTTCCCCACCCACAGACCATGATTGGTCTGGCGGCGGGGGAGCGTATGAAGTCTTTGCCCCCCTCCCAGAGGTCCCCCCTTGGCACCCATGCCCCTGGTGGTGGGAGGAGACTTCACACGCTTGCCCTTCTGCCCCCAGGCCAACCAGGGTTTGAGGAGTGCACGAAGACTCTTCCGACCCTGCCAGGACCATGCGGTGCTTCTAAGCACTGCACGGTCCTTGCAGGGCAGGGGCAGCACGGAGGAAACTTTGTGCGTTTTCCCCTGCCCCCAGGCTCTGATTGTCCTGGGGGCAGGGGAGTGGCAGGGCCTCCACGAGCGGGATCAACCCGGTTGGTGGTCCAGATCTGGCCCATGGAGGCCCTTTTGCCCACCCCTGACCTATTGTGAGTAGAGAAATATCAGCTACTCCACATGTTCTTAACATTTTAACTGCATTTGCTTATTAAGAACCTAAAAGAGTTATGAAGGTACATAGCTCAAATATTTTTTCAATTGTATTAAATACTAATTTAACAACTGTTTTAATCCATTTTCTTCCAAAATATTCTACCAAATTGTGAAAATAAATCATAAGAATTTTTAGTCCAAACATTTCTAAACAATGTTAGGAAGATCTGGATGGAAGAGAGGATGTGAAAATAGGACTCAAAGCTGCTGTTGAATGGCTCCCAATAATTAGTCACAGATGTATGCTTACTATTTCCTTAGCATCCTGTTTTCTGGGGAAAGCGGGGGAGAGAAAGCTTACCAGATAGCTAGAATTTTTGTAACATCACTTTAAAAAGTATTTCACAACACAGTACAAACAAATCTCTAAGTGGGTTGTTTTGAAAAATGTTTTACTCTATCATTTCCTAAATATTTGCAGAGTTAAAATTCTTCATACAGATAAAGGTGCTAAGAGCAGCAGGAAGGAAAATAATATTTTGTTTTAACATTGTAACACGTAGCAAAGAAGCTCAAAATACAAACATTAGCAGGTGTACACCAAACTTTCACTTAAGGTATCATAGAAGCCTGTAGTATAGTGATGACTGTACCCAATGTATAGTATTCTGATTTTATTATGTTTCAAATCTAGGTGAAGGGGATGCGATCAATTTATGAGAATACAAATACATTCAGAAGCCACGGAATACAGCTTTAAACACGAATGTAATGTCAATACTGCTCAAAACACACTTTTGCAGGCTGGAATACATTTAAGTTTTCAAGTAGAACGAATATAAAGTATCATGAATGTTTTTGTCTTAAAGGCTCGTAAATCCAGTCATCCAGGGTAAGTGGGAAGCTTGAGGGAAGCGAAGGAACCTACACACCATCAACCTGTGCAGAATCCAACCTTTCATTTTCAAAAACCAAGTTTTTAGCCCTGTCATGGAAGCATTCCAAAGATGAATCGTGTGCAAACTGCTGGCTACTGTCATCTGCCCAGATCAGTTGAGGAACAGATCTTGTAATTTTGCTAAGCAGCAGCACTGAGAAATTAACAAGACTCTTGTCAGTTTGCTAAGGATATTCAGAAGTTTGTGGAGAACAGAGAGACTACCAGGAATCACGTTATTTTCACACTGCTGCTGATGCTTTGGAAAGTTAAAATTAGAAACAGAACACATGGGAGTTATTCCCCTGTGGCTTGATTCAGTGTACAATGGCCAAACTCCCAATGACTCTAATGTGCATGATCAGCCTTTGACCAAAAAACAAGTGTGCTGGGGAGAGGTAATGAATAAGCGAGAGAGAAAACTCCCTGGACTGCACTTACAGAACTCTGCACCAACAAAGCATTTAAAAACATTTAACTACCATCAAATTATAATCCTGAAAACTGGGGAAACTGAGGCATGAAGTGCTAAAGTGACTCATCCAAAGTCATACAGTCTGTGGAGCTATAGAAACTGACTATGAATTTTCCAATTCACAGTTCTGTATTTTAGACAAGGAAAGATGTCTGGCAGATAAAGTCTGAAATATTTTCAGATAGCTTGTTAAAATAAGAGACTAACTTAATGAGGAAATAGCACACTTCACTAAGATGCTATTATGAGGATTCTCCTGCAGATTGAAAATGACAAATTTTAAAATTCAAATGTAAAACTCATACAATTTTCCTACAATACACCCTACAATATGTAGGGAAAATACTTATGGGCTGATTCATTGGAAATTGAACAGCGGAATTATAAACCTCTAAAAGACAATGAAGAAATGTGTTCTGGTTTTTGACTATACCAGCATTAATGTGCACAGCTTCAAAAGTTAAAGATCTGTTTCCTGTTATGGACCCTCAAAGCTTGCAGTGGATAATCATTCTCAAAGTTATGTTAACATAGGAAATTACTCTACTTTCCTATTGGTTTTCAAATACCGTTAAGGGATTCTGTTTTAGGTAAAGTCAATGGTATTTTCTTACTGTGTAACCATTTAGGAATTTAAACCTATATATACATAGGGTGGATAAAAATAAATTTTAAAATCAGATTTTTATTGGATTTTTATTTTTTTGAAATCATCAATAAAATACTCAACTTCTCATTTAAAAATAACAGTTATGATGAAATCTTATCACAAACATGCTGCACCTACACTTACAGTCCCATAAAAATGAATTAATAGGTGCAGTCTGTCCAGCCGAACAACCAGCTCTTGCTTCTTGAAAGTTTTGGGTCTTCAATTTCTGTGCATAGACACAGACCAGAGAGAATTGTGTTTTTTCTGCGCTTGTGTGGTGGTGAATCTGAGACAAGCATGGAGGAGTTAGTTAAGACATTGTCTAAAGACAGAGAAACAATGTATAGAAAAGGACAGAGGCAGCATAGAAAGGAATACTGGAGTGGACTGGAAAGAAAAAGAGAAGACTTTCTCATCACACACACAACCCTCCTATATTTCCCCACACTTTTGCCACAGAAAAACTGTAATAGCTTCTGTGAGTAAAAGAGACCTTTTCTGAGAATATTTTGAAGAAATTCATTCCCTGGGTAGAAAAGGAAAATGTATCAAGTGTAAGCAGTTCAAAAAGATGATGCAGGGCCTCATTGCAAGACTGAAACATCATAAGGAAAACCGCTTATTGGGAGAAAATTATGTGGATGAAGAGGTGGATATGTCTGAAGAACAATCTGGATCAACTTTCAATGCACCATTCTTCAAGACTGTATGCCTTTTAGTATAAGTGTAATTTAACAAGTAAATTCCCAAGCTGTTTGCTTTGTTGGACGTTGCAAGAAAAAAAGTTTAGCTTAGCAAGTCCTTATGGCTTGTTTAATTAGTTAAGTAGGTTTAGAATCTATCACCCAAGCAATCAGAACTAGGGATGTTAAACTGTGTTTAATCAACTAATCAGCTAGTTGAAGGAATTTCCATCAACTAATCGATTAGTCCATAAGCGGGGGACACTGCGGCGCTGCAAAAGGGCTACCTCCCATCCCTGGGAGATAACCTCGCTGTGGCTCTGCCTTTTAAATGTATTAAGAGCCAGAAGGCAGCACAGCTGGGGGCGGGGGGACTAGGCACGAGCTGGGAGTAATTTAAATACATTTTAAAAGCAGAGGCATAGTGCTTGGGACTGGGCACCAGCCAGAAATCAGCTGATTCCTGGCTCGCGACCAGTCCCCCACTACACTTCTGCCTCCCGCGGAGACAGTGCTGGGGGGAACCAGCTTTTAAGGCAGCTCCCCCAGCACCAGGTCCTGCTCCCCCCTCCTCACAGATGCAGCAAGGAGGGGGAAGCGACTAGTTGGGTCACTACTCGACTATCCAATAAGCTCATGCCTATCAGATAGTTGACTAGTCGCTTACATCCCTAATCAAAACAGAAAGTTGCAGGGAGAGAAATCTAGAGTTGCCAGTTGCCACTGAGTGTCATTTTCTTATTTTACATTATATAATACATGCCCCTTAATTTTGGAACATCATGACCACAGAACATAATGTTGATGCCGTAAGTCTATTCTCTATTTTATTTTAGCATAACACAGCTTTCCCAAAGAAACCCCATCCTATACTTGTTTTCATTAGGGCTTACTCCAAAATTAAGTGGATTCTAAGCACAGTCTTAGCTTTTTTGATAACTTGGAATCAGATCTGCATCAAAATGATAGTTGAACTGAGGAAGATGAGAGCTAGTTGTAGAAGTTTTAAGGACACCGTACATTTAATGTTTTGAGGACTTGTCTGGTAGAGTTCATAAAATTTGAAATAAAAAAAAAAAGTATAAGGACAGCGGTCAGCCATCAACTCAGGAGACTGCTGTAATTCCAAGTGTGAAAAATGTACATAAATTTTAAAATTTAGCTTAATAAAATATAAGTGCTAATGTGTTTGTATGATTTAGTTCTTATGATTCCTAATGTACTGCTGCTGCATCTGCAGCTTGACACAGTAATGAGCATATGTATGATTTCCTAAATTAATAATATCAAGTTCTCTAAAAAAATTAGCTGTAGTAAAATGCTGTCTTGAGGTGTAAATTAATATGTTTTAGTGATCAGTTCTGCACCACTGTTTGAAGAAATATCAGTGGGAAACTTGATTTAAATCAATGATTTAAATAGCCTTGATTTAAATCAATCCACCCTGGGATATATTGTTCAGTGCTAAAATGCAGCATTACAATGTCCTAATTACAGTGAAACCTTTGTTATCCGGCACTCTGTTAACTAGAAAACTTTGTTAGCGGGCATTGCCCCAAGCCACAATACTGTCACATCTTCAGGCGCACAGGCCTGGCTTGGTTTACCAAGATTGGCTTAACATTTTTTTTATTTAATAAGCACTAATCATCTTTAACTCAAAATAGAAATGTGAGACCAACTGCCTCACACTACAAAACTACCAAAATTAAAAACTTGAGTTTTACTATTATTGTCCATTGTTTTTTCCTAGGTTGATGGGACCTTCAGATAACTGGAATTTTTAGATAACCGGAATGCCCTAATCCCCGAGTGTGCCAGATAACACAGGTTTTACTGTATTTGTACTTTAATGATTCAGATTAAGTCACATTGCACTTAATTCCAAATTAAAAGTGAAAACACAAAAACACCAAATCTCCCTCTCCCTCTATATACATATAAAAATTTCCTGTGGGATGACAGAGTGATGTCATCATGTCACTCCATCCCACTGCCCACCTCCCCCCTCAGCCGTGCAGCCTCCCCCCTCCCCGGTAGCCCTACCCCAGGAGCTCTGACCAAGTGCTGCTCCGTGAAATTGGGGGGGGGGGGGCCCTCCATCCCCACATGCTCCTTGGAGCAGCGTCCACCTGCCTCTGGGCCCCATCCCCAGCCCGCACGGCCCACACACCTGCTCCATGGCTTTGATCTGTGTGGCCCAGGCCTGGCCATAGCTTGTGGGGGCCGTGCTTTAGGTCTCCTCCCGAGCTAGTGGCTCCGGAGTGTGCTGGTGACCTAGGGCCAGACCCCTAGCTCAGGCGTGCTTTCCTGGGCCTGCTGCGAGGTGGGCGGGTCTTGGCCACGCCACACATCTGGCTCTTTGGGGACAGTGTGGTTACACTGCACCTCAGCCACTTCCCTGGCTTTCCAGAGCAGCCACTCTGCGCTCCAGGCTCCCTGGGCTCACCACAAAGCAGAGCTGCCCCAGAAGCATTTCACACAGCATTACACAAACCCCAAAAGGCCCATTCAGAAAGGCTGGGCTGAGCCCAAGGACACACTCAATGAATTTGTGGGAGGGGGCAGTGTGTGTGGGGAGGGAAGAAGGGGGACAGGATGTATGTAGGGATGGGTGGTGTGGTAAGGGGGGATGGTGGGAGTGAGGGGATACAGGAATGGAGGCAGGGGGATAGGCAGTGCGGAGGTGGAGATGTTAGGCAGGATAGGTGGGTGTAGGAATGGAGGTGGAGGTAGTGATGGAAGGAGGGGGATAGGCTGTGGGCCATGCAGATCTGGGATGAGGACTAGCGGCCCAGATTACCCACCGGGCTCTCTTCCCATGTGACCCAAATCTGGTACTCAGTAGAGCGCAGGATCATAAAGCTGGGGGCTTCCCCATCTCTCTACTGTGCCCACAAGGAACATGTCCCAGCCCCACAGTAGGAGCTCGCTTGCCAGCTGGAAGAGCACACCTGGAGCACTGCCGCCCTGCAGAGATGGGCAGTAACCGGGTACGGAGAGCAGGGAATTCTCTCCTTACCTGGCCGCTCACACATAACTCGGCCCCTGCCCCTCACTAGTGAGTCGGGTTCCCAGGAGCATCCAGAACAAAGAGGATTCAGATAAAGGAACCCATCCAGGGGTGTGCTGGAGCAGGAGCAGAGAAGGATGTGAGTGACTTGGGGCCATGGAGAGCACAGCTGGGCTAAGTGCAAGATTAACAGGCTCTCTGGCCGCGAAATCAGCCAGCGAGACAGGGGGGGTTGGCAAGCGTAGCAAGCAGGGGGCACAGCCCCCTGGTATCCATTAAAAGCTCTTTGGCATTGGCAACACTGCTTCTGCAGCAGTCTGTGAAGACTGTGCCAGGAAAAGCTGTCTTCCAAAAGATGAGGAGTAAAACAGGTATCTGCTTTTGCAGAACATATGGAATTATACATACATCTGATGAATTATACAGAAGTTATTGTACTGGAGTACTCATACTTTGTGTTCACATTGTGCTACTTAGTTTTAAAGTAAAGTACATTCAAACTGGTTTCAAGTAGGGATGTTAAATATCCGTTAATGGAATAGTCGATTAACCTCATGAATTCTTATCGGTTACTTGAATATTCTATAGTCCCTGGGGGCAGGGCCGGCAGCTAGTGTACTCCGGCCCCACTCCCGAGGAGCACCCTGCCAGTCTACGCTGCTGTCTCTGTATCAGAGGCAGCAGTGTGAGATGCCAGGTGGGAGCTGGTTCACAAGAGGAGCTCCCTTCACAAACCGGCTGCCTGTTGCCCTGCGCTGTTGCCTCTGATACAGAAACAGCAGTGTGGGGTGGCAGCAGCCCCTGTCCAGAGGAGGTGGGGGTAGGCAGAGCTCCCGGACCCGGTGCGAGCTGGAACTGAGCCGGGCTGCCTGCCCACCTGGCTCCTAATACACTTTTAAATGCAGAGCCACAGTGGGGGTAGGTCCAGGACCTGGCACAAGCCATGGCTGAGCCAGGCTGCTGCCCAGCTTGCTAAAAAATTTACTGGCAAAGTGGGGGAGGGGGAATGCGTGTAGTCAATAGCATTAACCAATAAGCTTTTGCTTACTGGTTAATCGACTACACCAGGGTGGCCAACCACAGCTCTCAAGCCGCATGCAGATCTTTGCTCTTAGAAATGCGGCTCTTACTAGGGTTACCATACATCCAGTTTTTCCCGGACATGTCCTTGTTTTCCCATGTTAAATTGCTGTCCAGTTGGCTTATTTAAAACACAAAAAATGTCCAGGATTCAGGGATGGGGTGGTGGCACCTGCCTTCAAGGGAACATTCAATTGTCTTTCAGAGCCATGCGCCTGGACAGTTCATGGCCACTCTGCACACACGCCCCAGTGTCTGGAGGGAAAAGCACGTGGCTGTGGTGGCAGTGACTCCGGTGAGACCCAGGGTGTTGTTAAAAGAATAAGAGAATCTGGGGTGCCTGGCTCTGGGGTAGGAAAGGGGGATTGGGTTAGAGCGCGGGGGGGGGGGAGGGTTGTGGGTGCCTGGCTCTGGCGGAGGGGGAGGGCATTGAGTTAGAGCAGGGAGGCTGGGGGTGCCTTAGGGTTATAGATATATACAAATAAATATATAATACTTTGCACTACTATCCACAGCTATTTTGGCTCTTAGTCTCTAACTGGTTGGCACCCCCTGGATTACACTATTACATCCCTAGTTTCAAGTCTAAGTTTCCCGTGTGATCACTCAAGCATTCTATAAAAAAGAGTCCTTCTGTTCGGAAAACCCCAACATTAAAGGCTGGAAAGAACCTTTACTGCACCCACTCATCCAACACACAAGCTACATGTGCCGAGGGAAAAATATATACTTAGCAAAATACAATCTACAACATGATGTTCATCACTCTACCTGTCTAATACCAAATAACTGGGCTATGAGAGCAAATGTGGGGAGGGGTCAGTGATATTAAATCTATTCCCTTACCAAGAACAGGAAGTGGGCTTGCTGTGCTGTTCCCTATACAAACTAGGGATGTTAAAATGAGTTTATTCTGGTAAATGTTTAAATTACATTTAAGTGATTACAAGTTTACATTCTGGGGGGTGCTGCTGGCTCTGATAGAAGGCCTTGTAAGTGGGAACTGGTGTGCATGGAGAGCCCACTCCCAGCAGCAGCACAGGAGGGAAAGAGCTGTGCCCAACTTCTCCATCCCCCACTTCTGCCTCTGATACAGAGGCAGCGGCGCTGGGGAAAGCTGGCGAACACAGGCTCCTGCCCACGCTGCTGCATCTGACACAGAGACAATAGTGCGGGGGAAGAGGGAAATGTGTGTAACTGTAAAGGTTAATCAATGAGCCCAGGCTCATTGGTTAACCATTTACACTAATACATCCCGAATACAAATGCATGCCCTGACCTTGCTTCCTAAAAGGTGACCTAGGAAGACAGTAACAAAAGAAGGGTAAGGGAGAGGGACATTAGAAGGGACAGAAGCAACATAATGCTGAAAAAGGAACTAGTAGATGACATTAATTGAACTTCATCTAAGGCTTCTTCAGACTCTCTCACAAGAGGCCACTAAGAGTACACCTCCACTGGGGGAAAAACCCCACCTCCTCTCCCTCACATGTGTCTCAGAGCCCAGGTCAACTAATTCAGGCTCATGCTAGGGGAATACATATATCAGTATAAAAGTTCCTGCCCAGGTGGGAGCTTGGGCTCTCACACCCACGCTTCATACTGGGTTTTAGAGCTCTGACTTCAACTCAACTGGGAACATCTACACTTTACACTCATAGCACAAGCCCTACAAGCCTGAGTCAGTTCACCCAGCTCTGAGATTCATTGCAGCGGTGTTTTTTTTTAGGTGTGTGGGCAAGTCCTAAGAAAATTAAGTAGTCATACACTAATGTTGATGCTGGATTAGAAACTGATTATTCTTGGTTTTCTAACATGGCAAAAGGTTTACAGTGAATTGCCTCACATTTAATTAAATAACTATGTAAAAGAGGGCTTAGCCAAGACTATGAAAAATGAATGAAGTGGTCAATTTCAGAAGGATGTTACAAAGCTATACAATAGAGCAACATTATGCACATTGTAAGCTCATGGTAAGTACATTAGTACATTAAGTAACATTTTGTCCTGTTCATGCATATTCATGCAGATTGACAGAATCTAAAGTAAATATAACTACTAAGAACAGACACCAAGGTGTAACTGTGGAAAGCAAAATGAAAACAGAGAATGTTCTACAGTGTTCCATTTATTGTTCATGAAAATTAAGGGCTTCCTCCTCCTAATACCTTGTTCTTCTTCATCTTGTACTTAAGTCATAATCCTATATCTATAACATTGCAATCTTTTGCCATAAAACTTACTGCAAGATCAAAAATAAGTCAGCATGGCAACTACAGGATGAAATAAAATATGGGTTAGGAATTGGGATGTAAGCGACTAGTCGAGTAGTCGATAAGCCTAGGCTTACCAGGTAATCAAGACAATACTTGACTAGTTGCTCTGCCCCCCTCCCCTCCCGCTTGTTGCCTCTATCAGAGGCAGCAAGGAGGGGAAGTAGGAGCCAGTGCATCATCTCCACAGTGGGGGGGGCAAGGGAGGCAGAGCTGCAGGAGGGGACCAGGTGCAAGCCAGGAATCAGCTGTCCCTGCTCGCATCAGGTCCACTGCTGTGCCTCTGCATTTTAAATGTAGGAAGAGCCAAATGGCTCTTCCTACATTTAAAAGGCAGAGCCGCAGTAGGGTTAGCTCCTGGGGCAGCATGAGCTGGGACTGCTTAGTCCCAGGTCATGTCTCCCCAGAGAGCTAACCCTGCTGTGGTTCTGCAGTTCAAATGTATTTAAATGTAGCAGGAGCCAGATGGCAGCCTGGCTCCTACTACATTTAAACTGCAGAACTGCAGCAGGAGTAGCAAGTGCCTCCCCCCTTATCGACTAATCGAGTAGTCGATGGAAATTCCATCGACTACTCAATTAGCTGATTATCTGCATTTTAACATCCTTAGTTAGGAAGGAGCAAAATCTAGTTTAAGCAGAAATAACTTCAGCGAATAGCAAATATGATAAGAACAATTATGAAGAGAGTAAAAGGACTGAATTTACATTATAATTTTCTTTTCTTTTCTTTTTTTTTTTTTTACTCATAATCAAGGTTAATTAGACATTAACCTTCAAGGCGCCTTACAACTCTGGCCTTCCTAGCAATTCACTTTTGACACGTCAGTCTGTTTGCTTGCCCTCTTGTCCCATGAGTTTCTTGACTTTCTTCCATTTCACCTCTTATGCTTAGAATGCCTTCTATTAAATTAACCATAAGGCTACTTCCTGACCTCTTCAAATTATTCCTCAAAAACCACTTCTGCCTCACATGTTGCTTATCTTAATGAACTGTAACCTACTGAGGGCAGGAATCGCATGTACCTTTATGCTTGTGTAGCATCTGTGACAAAGATAGGCCAGAGGGCTGCAATGGAGTGGGAAAGGGAACCCTAGAAGGGTAAAAGACCCACCCCTCTATTTCCTAGAAGTGGGTTACAGCAGGTCAATCAAGATCAGCTAAAAAAAGGTTGTCTCAGGCAGATTAGGATCAGATGAGACAGGGCTACCTTGGACCAGTTGATGTCAGCTAATTCCATTTCAGGTCTGCCTGAGATCTTTTAAATCATCCCCAGTTGGGAGAAGGGAGGAGTAGACGAAGAGAGGTGCACATGCATATGCACCCACCCACAGGGCTCCTAAGCTAGAAGACAGCAGGGGACTGAGCAGCTTCAGAAGGAGAGGCTGAGCTACACCCCAGGGGAAGAGGAAGAGCCTAGGGGAAGGCTGATAGGGAGTGCTTTACCCACCGCCCATCTCGTCAAAGGGGAGAAGTGCAGAGCGTGACAAGGGAAAAAGCAGGGCCACTGCCACACATCCCAGACAACTTAAATCAGGAAGCTACCAGAATATCCATGTTGAACAAGAATAATGATATTACTGCTATAAGGCATGGCTCTCTTATTTACCTCCAACAAACCTAGTCACAGGTTTTGTTTGTGAAAGAAGATTCTCATCCCATAATAGGACTTTGACATACCTACTTTTTGTTTCTTTTTACTAGTTTTAAATAAAGGACATTGACTAGATTAAAAGAATTATAAACAAAGGAAAGAAAATGTTGAGTGGAGAATGAACAACTAAACATACCCGATTTGACTTAGCTTAATTACTAAGTGATTTTTCAGTCTATACAACTGTTATTAACCGAGGGCTTGTCTAAACTGGAAAGTTACATCCACACCTCTGAGAAATGTAGCTATGCCAATGGGAAAACTCCTGGAGACACAGGTAGTGTCTACACTGAAGTGTAACTATGGTGCAATTACAGAGTGGCAATGTTGTAGTGTTGCAAGCATAGACAAGGGTTTGGTGTAACAGTGTTTTTGTGTACATAAAATGCTACAGTGAAGAACATTAATCCGGTTATGAGGAAACAAAGACAAGCTCTCTAACATTAATGCACAATGGAGTTTTAAAGGAGCAGATAAAAAGAAGTATCTGCAATGAGTATAGGCTTTTAAAGAAAAATGTCATTTTTTATTCCACTCAACTTCTTTCATGTTAATGCTTTTGTTAACACATTAACATTATGTTAATGACTTTAGATTGGAAAATATATTATATATTAATACAGATTTATTAATACAGATATATAAATAAAATCTATGCCTATGCACATTTTTTGACTTTTATAGAATTTTCAAGTAAACATCTATGGAATTTTCAGCACAAAGTAAATTCTGAAGCCATGAAAAAGCAGAGCTTATTAGAAAAAAAGGCTGGCATTATAACTCCCATATGAAACACAAGCACAGAATTGGATGAAGCATTCCAATTATGTAGCTGAATCACTAACATAAAAAGACACTTTTCTTTTATTTTAAAGTAAAAGTCATTAGGAGATGGGAAGTACTTCCTCTCCAATGATGCTTTTGCCAGCATTTATGGAAGAATCCTTTTCTGAATAACATGACATTTGAACAGCCTGTTTTTCCATCTAGAAGATAAAAAGTTTGCATTTTTACTGGTCTGCAACTGCATTTTCTGAGGCTACAAACTATTACTCTTTCATGTTCCAAAAGTAGGCTAATAAAAATCTCATGTAATGTTTTAAAAGGAACTTCATATTGAGAAAATAACATCATTAAAGGGCTTGCAGATTTTTTGTCACCTTTCCTTCATAAGGTCATGTCAAGTGGTTCTACTGCATTCTTTTGTCTAAGCCATTTCATAAAGAATCCCTATTGAAAAGAAGCATGATTCAACAAGCTGCAGTAGACCACCTCAAACAAAGAAAAGCCCTACAGAATGACATCCAAAGATCCCAAAGAAACTGTGTAACTTTCCTTGGTTTTCATTAGAGAGCCCTGATGATTAACATTGGATTTTAATCTACACTGCAACAGGTACTTTGTAAAGAGTATTCTGGAAAGTTATAGACAGGTCACATTTGTCATATTTAAAAAAGATTTATGCCATTGCTAAAAACTACACTATAACTGGTTCAAAGAGAAGACATCTGCTTCTTATTAGCCCTTTCTAGATTTATTCTGTGTCTTTTTGGGCTACTTTTACAGTGCACGTTTTACAATGACATTATTAGAACCTCAGTTTGTACTTAGTTTGCTATAATCATTTAAACAAATCCCTGTTAACTAAAAAGGCACCATGCACCTTTGTTAACCATTAATTTACACTCACCTTAGTTTCTCTTCATGTAACCCATGAAGTCCCAAACTATCAGGGCGATCCCGTCTCCTCCTGTACAGGCCAGAATATGATAGCTCTTTCAGCTGTAATGCAGTCATATTTCTCTACCCACAAGGGTTTTTTAAAGTTTCTGTGGAGTAGTGCGGCTGCCAAGATGCCTGGAGAGAAAATGCTCAGCAGCGTGTCTGCACACCTGCATTCGTCAGAGTGACAAATCTCTCAGCACAGGCAGTTGCTGTACTGCTTCCTGTTTCTCATAGGTACACACCCTTCAGAAAGGCACTACATTTCCTTTATCACTGAGTCTCACACCTATGGGATGCCTGCAGCAAGCCTACCAAGTTCCATGAAAGTTTCTTGGAAATTACAGCTTAAGTGCCCCATCATTGTAAACAAATTTACAATTTATTATGCAAACAATTAATCTCTATGCCTCTTGGAATTAGCTAAAGATTTCCAGTAAAATCATGAGCAATTAGCTCTTCCCTACCATTATTTATAACAAAAGGAGACCCATTAGCACTATGAAAGCCAAAGTTACTCAAGCATATAAGCAAACCAAAGAGTTGGAGGTTAATCCAATAAGCTGAGCAGCAGAAAGACCAACAACTTCCACATCCAGCATTCAAACTATCTCTTACAAGCCTGGGTGCCTGACTAATGCTACCAATACAAAACACTTTTTCTCCAAAACTCTAAAAATTAAAACAAAACCCATCAATACTTTTCTGCTTTTAACTATAGAAAGATCTGCCTCTCTGGAAATGGTCTATTTCCCAGTGGAAGCTGTAAAACATGAATGATATAGTTAAAAGTTTCCTGTAACACAGGAAAGTGACAACGATGGTTTTCCAAGCTGTATGTCTCATTTAAACTGGTAATAAAAAAAATATACTTGAATTTTAAAGTAGGTTTAAACAGACCTGATTTTTAAAAAATTGATTTTAATCTTGGCACAGGTTAACAGACTATAACCCAGTTTTTTTCCTAAGGGGAATTTATACATGAACCTAATTCAGTTTTTTATTTTTTTGAAATGCAAGTCTGATAAAATGAAGTGAAGAAGCTAAAAAACCCCAAACCTCACTGACTACTTGCAAGACACTCTTTGACCTAGACGGGAAACACATGTCTATGTGGTATGATACATAAGAGTGTCTGATTTGTAGTGGAACAAAGAGTAATTTCAAATCTCTACAATACAGATATGTGGAAAGAATTCAAGCTTCGATTTTAAATATGCAGTATTGGATCTGTAGTTTCACATTATTAAATTCTGTCGAGTGTATTAGATTATAAAGAAGCATGGGAGTTTTATACCAGTATTCTAGGAATAAGTCAGTATACTTTAGTATATCCTCTAAGATTTAAAAAAATCTTGTATAAAACAAAAAATACACATTTCATTTTAAAGTGCTGCTGTACATCTCCACTCACCTGGAAATCACAGCTGGAAAACTAGGAAAATTAAAACAGTTTGTGGTATTTACCTAAACATGCTGCATTCCAGTTTCAACTGGAATCTTGAACTAAACCACCAATGCACAGCAGGATAAGCTTAAACATAAATAAGCAACACCTCCCTAATGTTAGACATAAAATTAGACATCAGTAGTAGCTAATGTCTAGTTAATGCTGTTACAAATACTTGTTAAGTATGGTGATGATGCATACAGATGAGTAGTTTTTATAAACTATTAGCAGCTTCCTACATTTTAAAGGATATTATCAGCACATGTCCAAACAATTTCTAACAACTATAATGTACGAAGTGAACCCAAAGGATAGATATGATTGTGATGGTCCCATCCCATGCTTTATTAAATTGGCTTATGAATATAAATGTGTGTAACTCCAAGATGCTTTGGACAAAATACCTCATGTAACCTATCAATTTTAATATTAGCATCTGCTGGATCTATATATTCTATTTTGGTGCATGTATCATTCATGTATGGAAAGTCAGAAACATGAAGTATGAGACTAGCGTTTTAAATGTGCTAATGAGAGCCATCCAGGCTGCTCCCCTCCAAGCCTTAACGACCTGTAAACAGCCTTGTTTGTCCTGTAAGTCCAAAGGTGATTAAACTAGTAAGACATGTGACCAAACCACTAGGCACTGGGATTCCATTTTGACCAGGTAATTTTCCATGGAAGGGGTAATGAAAAGCAAAGGATTCCTGCCCCAGAGGAAAGACTATTTAAGAAAGGGGAAGTTATTGGGTCTTCGTCTTTGGCTGACCTGGAGAACGGCCTGGCATGTGAGGATACAAAGAGAACTGGAAACCCAAGTCAGAATAAAAGATCATCTTTGACTTGAAGGCTTGCCTGAAATAAGAACAGATTTTAAGGGTAAAAGCTTGTAAGCAGTAAGTTTTAATGGATTAGAACTAGCTATGTGTTTTCTTTTCACTTTAATTTAACTTACTTTGATCTGTCTGTTTTCACTTGCAACCACTTAAATCCTATGGTTGGTACTTAATAAAAACATTTTTGTTTACTAACAAGCCCAGTGTATTAAGCCGGGGGAGGGGGGAGAGAAACCAGTGTGCATATCCTTCTTTCATTGATAAAGAGGGCTTACCTAAATGAGCTTTCCTTGTGTACAACATTTACCCAGAGAAAGATGGATATATTTGGGGGTTTGATCCCTTTTGGGGGTTGGATTCCTGGGAGCTGTGCCCTAGAACTGCATTCTCCCAGAGCCGAAGTGGTTCAGTATCTGCATTGCTCTGCAGGGGGGACAGTTTCCCCAACTCTGTGCTTTGTCTGGGGGAGATCAGAGTATCTGTTCCAGCAGGACAGGGTGGTGGGGAGCCCGAGAGAGCAAGAAGGCAGGGGTCAGTGGCATGATCTGTACACGGGAAAACAATCCCAAGGGGTCTTCTGTGACCGTGCCCCATCACAATGATGTTATATTAAAAAGCTGTTTTGAATTAATAGAAATAAACTGATCTAGGATAGTTACTTGAGAAGTAACTAATAGGTTTTTTCCCCAAAAAATACTTTGGTTTCTTTTGGTTTTAACCTTGCATTTTTCTTTTAAATGAGTGGCTCAAAATCTCATGAAGAAAATGCCACATCCCTTTTTCTTGCAAATGGATTCTGTTTAATTATCAAGAAAAACTGCTCAAATGCCTATCATGTCAACTCATGGGTTTTTGTGTAAGGACTGCCAAGTGGTCAGAGCTTAAAAGGCAGAAGCTCAAGATACAATGTTAAGGACCACAGATGCCCCAAACTGAAGTGGTTCTGAGATCAAATCAGTCACAGGACAGCAACGCATCACACTTTACAGCATAACTTAACAGATCTATACATGAACTCTGGAGAGACCAATCTTTTAATAAAGAGGTGCTTGGCACCTATTCCTCCTCAAAGATACTTGTCGTCATTTTAAAACACTACAGCAGCACAACTTAACTGCTGTAGCACTTCACTTTAGGGATGTTAAATTGTGAGTAATTTACTAATTGAATAGTTGATGCATTTTGCATCGACTATTTGATTAGTCGATAGGACACCTCTGTCTTTGAAGTGTAGCAACAGCCCTAGGGCTGCTGCTACACTTCAAAGGCAAAAGCACTGTGTGGAACCCAGGATCAGCTGGGGACTCCCCCGCTAACCCCGGGCTCCACGCGGCATTGCTGCTGGTCCCAGGCTGCACGTGGCATTTCAAAGTGGCACAGCCCGGGGTCTGGTCCCAGGTTCCACACGGTGCTGCCACTTTGAAGTACCCCTTCTCTTACCCCCCTTGCTGACTCTTTCTGATAGAGGCAGCAAGGGGGAGAGGGAAGCGACAAGTCGATTAGCTTGTCAACTATCTGATAAACATTTGCTTATCAGATAGTCAACTAGTGCTTCACATCCCTACTTCACTTAGGGAAAGGATTCACCCATCAGTAGGTAACCCCTGTTGGAATTATTAATATTTGGAATTATTAATATGGGAAATCAAAGACTAATTTAACCATATATTAATTTATTAAATCCAAACGGTATTTATGTAATTGCTCTAAAAGCCTAACTTACAAGCAATTCACTACATCAGAACAGTAACAAAACATCTATAAGCATTTGATCAAGATACTTACAAATGGGCTAACCACAAGTATATTTAGATATATGTAGATCAGCTCCTGACTAGTCAGGCAGGTATTAGTAATGAACCCTTTAAGAGTTTACATTTAATATCTTTTAACAGACAAGCAATGTCAGTTACTGACTTCAGCTAAAAAAAAAATTGAAGACAGTTCACCCGTACTTCCAGTCTTAATCAAGATAAGATTTACAATCTCTTCTCTCCCTAAAGCCCTTCCTTTTCTCCTTCTTCCTGTCCATGGTTTTCAGATTGCATCTCAGTTCACACAGGCGTCAACACTGGTGTGTGGGTTAGGAAGGACCTTGGTAGTTTTTAAGACGGATACTCCGTGCAATTTCAAAACATCTGCAGTTAGCCCTATCAGGCAGAGGCCTTTTTTTTTTTTTTTTTAACAAATTATGGTCTTTAGAAATTCTTTGTGACAAACATCCTTCCTACTTCATTTATTTTAGCATTATAACATTATTTCCAAGGCCTTTGTTCTATTTCCTAGTCAGGGCCTTTCTTCACAACCCATATATTGCCTTAATCAGATTAATTCAATTTAGTTTTTTTTTTTAATTTTAGACTTATCCTACCATCCATCACCCCAAAAGGCTGATGGAAGAATTCTTCCATTGGCCTAACACTGTCAACATCTGTTACATCAGCTTAACTCCTCTGCTCACACCCCTGACCAGCCAGGTTATACCAATCTAATTTTCTAGTGTTGACCAAGCCCAGGATACTTGTTGTTTGCTATAGTTCTCCACCTCATCAAATCAACAACAGGTAATCCTCATGTGATCCCTCCCCTATCACCCACCTCCAGAGAAACAAAGGCTAGGGACCCCATTCATACCCATCCTGGCTAATAGCCATTGATGGACCTAACCTCCAGGAAACTATCTAGCTCTTTTTTGAACCCTGTTAAAGTTCTAGCCTTCACCGCATCCTCTGGCAAGGAGTTCCACGGGTTGGCTGTGTGCGCTGAGTGAAGAAAAACTTCCTTCTGTTTGTTTTAAACCTGCTGTCTATTAATTTCATTTGGTGACCCTTAGTTCTTTTATTATGGGAATAAGTAAATAACTTTTCCTTATTCACTTTTTCCACACCAGTCATGATTTTATAGACCTCTATCATATCCTTCCTTAGTGTCCTCTTTTGTAATCTGAAAAGTCCAAGTCTTTTTAGTCTCTCTTCATGTGGGATCGTTTACCAGCTTCATTTATCAGCAGAGCTTCAGGAGGATCTAAGCTGATCTGATTTGAATGAGAAATGACCTTTCATTAACAGAGTAAATTTGAGGATGTGCCAGAAACTTTTAATCTGAAACATTATTTTTTCCCCTTTCTCATAGCACCTGGTTGAAGACTGCATGAAACATAAGAGTTTTCACAAGGGCTAAACTCCTAGAGTGAGACTGTGGTCCTACTATAAAACTCAATGGCAAAATTCACTGACTTCAACAGGTTCAAAGTTCTACACCTGGTAACTGGCACAAGATGTTTTAGGAACAATAAAAGGTGTAGTAGGGGGAGGGAGGAGGAAGAGTTTTCACACGCAGACACAAAATGTAAGGACAGTTACTTATTTTGCAAAGTCAAATATTGAAGCTACAAAAGCCATATTTATGGTTGTCTGTGCAGCCTTAATTCTACCCCCTTCAGTTTGTTCAGTGAATAAGGAAACTATACTGTGTGATGTAATTAAACACTGTATCGTAAATCATATGCAGAAAGAATGGAATTAGGGTTTCATAAGCCAGTTTAAATTTGGTGTTGCCTCACTTTCCAGCGCTTGACCTGGCAATCTAAACGATTTTTAACGTTTTTTAAAATGTCATTTCCTGCTGTATTTTTTAAAAAGGAAAAAAGTAATGGCCAAAGGTATTTGGTTGTCACTGGGCTCAGTGTTGCAATGCCTAACTTATTTAGGAGTCCATTTCATTTTTTAGAAGTGATTTAGAAGCCAGTCCTCATTGCTAAATCTCTGTTGAAAAAGGAACAGGCTCTGACGTCATGCGTACATTACAACCCTGAGTGCAGCAAGGCTTAAATACCTTTACAAATATTTGAATTGGGCCCAGCTTATATAAGCCTAACAGTTCCCCAACTATACATCATCAGCACTCTGTGATCACTGAACCTTCAACACTGCAGCACAGATTGCTATCACTGGAACTACAAGGACTAACTACAAACAGAGCAGGAAGCAGGAGAATGCTGTTATCTCAGAGGGGAGAAATGGCCTGCTCAATGCGGGAGTGCTTGCAGGGGTCCTGGCCCAGATCTCTCCTGTCCCACCCCAAGTACTGGAAGAATCCCTACCTCATGTCAGGCTCCCACAGAAAAATGTGTGTTGTTGGGCCCATGTGCCAGGCCTGAGGGAGTTTTTACTGGCCTAGCCCTTTCCCTGGCACTAGACTGCTACAGATGCTCAGGCATCTGAAACACAGTCTTTAGTGCTGTTACGTGGTGGTGGTATAAACCCAGGTTAGCATGTTCGTGCTCAGATGTTCTTTTAGCAAGCTGGCAAAACTTCCCTGAGGTATACGAAAGGCCAAAGGGAAATAACGATTTGAACAGTTTCTCTTACCTACACTACAGAGTTTTGTCAACAAATAAAGGCAGATTTTCTCAACAAAACACAGGAGACATATACGCTACAATGCTACTTTTGGCAGTAAAATAAACCACTTCAATGAGAGGTTTCTGTGGCTACATTTTAGCAACAAAGTTTAACACAGGCACTAAACTGGGTTAGGTCACTGTAAAGGGCCTCAAAGAGATGTCCTACAATACCCATCCTGACCACTCTAGTCAGCAGTTCAAACTCAGCTGCTCTTCACTAAGATAAACCAGCATCCACATACACCCCTTTAATGGCTCTTCCATTTCCTGTTTGCTCAGTGTGTAAACCTCACATTGCATGGTTCCAGCTGTCCATGGTGGCAAATGATCTCCCTGGTGGCAAATGCTCTCCCTGGTTGGATTGTGGAGATCCACTGCAGTGCTGTTGGATCCACTGAGAAGACTGTCTCCCCCTCACCCTCCTGGAGCTTCCCCCCGCAGCAGGGAGCCTGCACTGGCGCCACAGCTTTATGGCTCCCTGCAAAATTGCCAGTGCCAGCTTCCTGCTGAGGGGGGGGGGGGAGGGAACCCCGAGCCTCCCCATAGGATCCAGCATGTGGGGAAGAAGCGGAGCCAAAAACGGCTCTGCGTGCTGCTGTTTTCCTTCCCTTAGCTGGGGGAACAGTCTCACAGGGACACACTTTCTGGAGGCTTCCCCTTTGGTCCCACTGGCCAGAAACCTGCGAATGGCAGCAGCAGGAGGCGGTATTACATAGTGCCTGCAACGCAGCGTGAAAGCAAGCAAGTGTCCCCCCCACCCCCTCATGCCCAGACCCCACACCTCCCCATTGATTCCCCACCCCGAGATCCCACACCCCCAGTCTGCTCCTGCACCCTCCCTTGCTCCTGCCCCCCTCCTCCTGGCCAGACACCCTACTCCCAGCTTGCTCCTGCACCCTACCTTCCACCCAGACCTCACTCCCTCCTGAACCCCACCTCCCACCCAGCTCCTTCACCCCATCCCTATCCCACTCACTAGTAGCCCTGTCCCACACACTGAACCCCACATTTTTTGCCCCACCCCAGAGCCTAGGGGGGCCCACAAAATCCACTAATCCTGGAACCCCAGAAGAGTAAATCTGGCCTGCTCCTCCCCCCACCATGGGGCTGCAGCACCAGGGGAGTGAGGTGTCTCAGTTGGGTGCCACATCAGTGAGGGTTGGGAGTTTTGGGCAGTATTTTTTTCTTCTTACTTATATGGTCCCCAATTGATTTTTCTGTGGGTCAGTGTCCACAACCCAAAAAAGGTTCCCCACCCCTGCCATAAATAAAGACAATGTTGAAACCTTTTGTGTTCAACATAATATTTTAATTTATTTAAAATGAAGCCTGGCCTCCAATCGGGGCCCAGCCCCCATCTGGCCACAGAGTCATAATACTCCTGCACCCCCCATGTCCCAACCCTGAGCCCATCATACACTTGAACTCCCGCCGTGAGCCCCTAACACCCCCAGAGCCCCAGCCCTCTGCCATAACATTCCTGCACTCCCCCACACCCCAGCCTTGTGCCCTGAGTCCATCATACATCCCAACCCAGAGTCCTGCACCCCCACATCCTCAGCCCCCTGCCATAAGACTGACAGAAGACATCCTGAATGCGTACATGAAGCTGGATTTGACCCATTACTATGTAAACTTGAAAGAAATGTGCGAAAAGATGCAGCAGCAGAAGTCCCATTAAATAAAGTCTGTGAGTACAGTGTTTCATTTATGCTATTATTAATCATTATGTCAATTATCAATAATATTAAGTTGTATATGTTCAGTCATGCAAATAAGCATTTTTATATGGTTCTTTGTTGACCACATGTTCTGAATTTTGATGTAGTTTGGCTCTTTGGTTTGAAATGGTTGCCAATCCCTGCATTAGTCGGTAGGGTATATATCTAAAAATGATTCCAATGATCAGTCACTACCACTAAATGTTAACAGTAGTATTTGTATATTATTGCCTCTCTCTCCAGGTCCCTGCTATATAATTTACATCTAAGGTACCACATAGCACAGGGGGTCCTCATTATAATCAGAACTTACATTGTATTTCTTTTATGAAAAATAAAGTTTTAGGAAGGGAAAAACATGAAAGAGTGTGTATCCCTCTCTCTCTCCTAATATTCAGTGACGGGTCTGCACTTGGAGCAAAAAAAATTACAGGCCTACCTAATGCAGAAGTGGTGAGTGTTGTTGAAGAAATGGGGAGAGAGAGGAGAAGCAGAGGGAACACTCTCCTTCCTCTCCCTCCTGCTCTTGGGCTGGTCTACTGGGCTTCTCCCATTTTAAACTACTTTAACCACTGCTTGCAATACTTTTCCAAGGAAGGCCCTACTAGCTGCTTCAGAGCTACCTTTCCTGATGCAGTGGGGATAACAACTCAGCACTACTTGTGTTGACTTTTTAAGTACTACTTAGTGTAAAGAGTCTTATTGAAAGCTTTAAAAGTGTTGACTAATAAATCAGTAAATTAACAAATAAAATATGGGAGTAGCCCAACAAAGCAGCGTGCACTAGGGATGTAAAAATGTGTTTAAAAACGAAGCCTTGCAACTGCTTAAAATCCGACTGGTTACACTCGCTGCAGGCTCCGCAGTATAAAGCTTATTTAAATAAGCCTTATACTGCAGAACTGGCAGCAAAGCCTCCCCAAGAGTGGGACCTACAAGGGCTGCTGGCCCCACTCCTAGGAAGGAGCCTTCCCTGCCACAGTCAAGCCGTCTCCCTGGGAGCCGGACTGGCAAGGGCTGCTGGTCCCACTCCCAGGGAGGCTTCACTGAGGGCTCTGCAGCTGGCTCCCCGGGGAGCCAGCACGAAACTTGTGATGGGATGACAGGACAGGCCTACCATGGACAGGGGCTGCTCTGGCTGACTGAAGCAGCCCCTGCCTGCGGCAGGAGACACAGGACCAGGCCCGCTATGGAGAGGAGCTGCTCTGGCCATTCAGCCAGAGCAGCCCCTGGCTACAGTGGGCCCCATGGGACCGGAGCAGCCCCCTGCCTGGGACGGAGGGAAGCTGCTCCAGACCCTACGGGTTAACTGCAACCCTCAGAGGTTAACCAGTTACCCATTTACATCCCTAGTGTAGAGAGACACACGCTGTGCTACAGCTTATGGTCTAGTACTACATATTAGTACTCCTACAATGTGCTTTACAGCATCTCCCCCTACCGGCCAAATTTAACCTTGGTTTTCATTCACCATCTCTTTTTCCAAACACGAGCTGAACTGTATTTTTATAATTCAGAAGATGCTGTTATTCAACCTCTTCTCCCGTGCAAAGGCAGAGTCTGTGAGATCATCATTTGCTTTCAGGGTGTAGGCGCGGGCATAAGGTAGAGAGGCAGGGAAGAGTAAACAAATGGTTGAACATGCAGGGTGGGGCCATGACTAAAGGGTAACAATGGTAGTCAATGAAAAATATCTAGTAGATGGACAAAATCTGCATGATACATGGAAAAACTTCACCCCCCATGGAATTAGTCAGCTATATCCTGCCATGTATAATGAGATTTCTTATGAGCAACAAAAATGCTTAAAGACCTAGAAAACACAAGCTATGAAAGAAGGCTGAAAAAATTGGGCTTGTATAGTTTGGAAAAGAGATGGCTGAGAGGACACATGATAGCAGTTTTCATAATATCTAAAAGTATTACAAGTAAGAAGGAGAAAAATTGTTCTCCTTGACCTCTAATGATAGGACAAGAAGCAATGGGTTTAAATTGAACCAAGGCAGGTTTAGGTTGGACATTAGGAAAAACTTCCTTTGTCAGGGTGGCTTAACAGTGGAATAAGTTGCCTCGGGAGGTAACTGGAGATATTTAAGAGCAGGTTAGATAGACATCTATCAAGGATGATCTAGATCAGTGGTCCCCAACGCGGTGCCCGCGGGTGCCATGGCGCCCACCGGGGCATTTATGTGCGCCCGCCAAGTGATCAGGGCCAGCCCAAGCCATTCTTGCACCCTGGGCCCTGGGTGCATGCGCAGCCCCGCCCCCCCGGGCGCATGCCCGGTCCCACCCCCCAGCAGCCCCAAAAGGTTGGGGACCACTGATCTAGATGGTGCTTCGTTCTGCCATGAGGGCAGGGGACTGGACTTGATGATCTCTTGAGGTCCGTTCCAGTTCCTAAAATCCTATGCGGGTAAGCTGCCCAGTAAACTAAGACTAGAAAAGTATCAGAGGGGTAGCTGTGTTAGTCTGAATCTGCAAAAGCGATGAGGAGTCCTGTGGCACCTTATAGACTAACAGATTTATTGGAGCATAAGCTTTCATGGGCAAAGACGAAAGCTTGCATCTGACGAAGTGGGTCTTTGCCCACGAAAGCTTATGCTCCAATAAATCTGTTAGTCTATAAGGTGCCATAGGACTCCTCGTCGCTAAGACTAGAAAGTCATTGTAGGTGCCATCTATGCAGAGTGGCCTCTCTTACCCTGATCAGGATTTAATGACAACAATTGTGGCATTTGCTGTAAATATTCTGTCACTTACTGTCAAACACCATCCTCACAGGCCTGGGCAGAACAAGCACCAGCAATATTGGAAAGGGCTCACCAAGCAAGTATTCTTTGAACATAAATAATACAATAATTCCTTGGGGAGTTTTAGACCATGCCTATTCTCTCCTAGCGATCTTTGGTTTTATTGTTTCTACTGTTGTATCCCATTGTTCCTGGTTTGTCGTTCCTTAAAACTGAAGCAACAGGCTTGATATTGTAGACTCATTGTTTCGAAAATCAACCTAATGCAGCTACGTTTGACCTAAACTTCATTTAATGCACTTTTGAAAAATGGGACTTAGGTGTTTTTCAAAATTTTGTGTGTACATGTAAGGAACTTAAGGGAACAAAATCTTACAAAAAAGGAGATACAACTGGAAGGGGAAAAAAGCAGCCAGAAAACACAGAGCTAAGTTTAATTTAGAAGAATCCCAGCCCCACCCCTCACAGGAGCCAAGCTGCATCCCCTCCCCCGCACCATGAGGAGGTGGGCTGCACGCCCCCCAAACCAGGGGACAGGAGCAGGCACGTGCACCCCAGCCTCCCTGCCCCAGAGCACAGGGAGGTTGGGCAGTGGGTGGCTCCAGCCTCTCCAGCCCTGGAGCACCAGAAAGGGAGGAGGGCAGGTGGCTCCAGTCTCCCTGGCCGAGAGTAAGGAGAGGGCAGGCACTCGGGGGCAGCAACACTCCACCCCAGAACGTCTAGAGTAGGCATTCTGGGGGTGGAGTGTGGGCGGGGCAAGGCTGACGGTTTGGGAAGGCAATACCTTCCCCTGCCTACAATAACCAACCACGCATGAATGCCAAACAACAGAAAGTTTGGAAATGCAAAACTGCAGCACGAAAGGACTTCAGATCTGCCCCCCTGTGATACCTGCCTATCATATTCCCTTCATATTTATTTTGGAAGGTGTATTATTTTCAGGAGTTCTATTCAAGGCTTGTAAATGTGATCTTTAATTTTTTAAAAATGAGTTATGTTATTTATGATGTGTAAAGAAGGTCTCAAATGTTTTGTTTTTAAAGAGATTTTCTCTACTTGCTACTATAGGAATTTCAGGAATGTTACTTCTAATCTTCCCCAATTTTACTGGAGGTCTAACTGGATGTCTCAGTTGTATAGTGTTCACATCAGACATTTGTTGAAGAGGTAGCAGTACTAAATGTTTACAAAAAGATTTCCTTTCTCCAAAACACTAATCATTGACATTTATGTTAGCAAAAAAGACCAAAAATCCCATCACCAGATTTTTAAACAGTCTGGTTAAAAATTCCTTACACTTTCAATTGCTCAACTTTTTACACTGTTGACCCTTCTGATTTTATTTCACTCATCCCACAGATTCTTGGGATACAGCTACTATGGTAAAACCAAGTAGAAAAAGAAGAGATCTGAAGGAAAGCTCTCTGTAAGCTCAAAAGCCTGTCTTTTTCCCAAGGTAAAATTGGTCCAATAATACATATTTCCTCAGTCAACTTGTTAGATAAACCTTTTAGGTCTTCTTTAATCCATATATCAAAGAATACAAAGGGAAGTAAGCCTAATTACTTTTTTCCCTTCCAGATCACCTTCAGAAGTTTTAATAATAAGCTATCACAGTGCAAAAGAAACAGAACTTAACTGTTGTGCTGGAGTATGGTCTTCCTCTTTTTCTCCAACAACTGGACTTAACAAACAAACAAACTCCCCGTTTTTTTACCCAACTATGTTAAAGATGTCACCTGAGCGCTCAGAACAAACAAAAAAATATTATAAAAATTCCTCAAGAAGTAGAATTTCAAGCACCTGAAAAATAGATTATTAAAAACAATGAAACAGAATGGCCATCTCGATGGTCAAAAATAAACCCCTTTTCTAAAGGAAAATGACCCATTTTAAACAATGGCGGTCAGCAATTAGTCACGTTGAAATGTTTCTACCATAAGTGTGACAAAATCCATGTTATTCTCACAGAATTTATGTTTCCAGGTCTCAGTTACATCTAAAAACATCACCTTTCCCCTCATATCCCCTTATCTATACTTGCAGTTACATCATTAACACCAGTTAAGAAGAAATCCTCATCAGCAGTAGGTAATTTTCCTTGGTGTATGTCGGTGGTTTTCAACCAGGGATACACATACCCCTAGGGGTGCACAAAGGTCTTTCAGGTGGTTCATCAACTCATCTACATTTTACATCAGGTTACATAAAAAGCACCAGTGGCAACAGTACAAACTCAAATTTCATTCAGACAATCACTTGTTTATTCTGCTCTCTATACTATATACTGAAAGGTAAGCACAACATTTATATTTCAATTGATTTCTTTTATTAAAATGAGAAAGTAAGCAATTTTTCAGTAACCATGTTCTGTGACACTGGTTTATTTTTATGTCTGATTTTGTAAGCTGATACTTTTAAAGTAAGATGAAATCAGGGGACCACATCATAAATCAGACTCCTGAGAGGTACAGAAATCAGGAAAGTTTGAGAGCCACTGCTATATGTGAATTCTTAGTACCATGAGACAGAACAGAGACAAATTATTTTCCCTAAAAATACATAAAGAATAGTAGCAACTAGAACACAGGGACTATCAGAACAATTTTTAGATGAGTAAAAATGGAATAAATTACTATTCAAAGCTATATGATCTGTGCCGTTAGGTTTTAACCGTTATAAAAGCCAGCAAACTGACTTTATTTTATAAGTTCCAAAATCCCCATAGCAATGTTTATGTTAGTTCCCATATATGGTTTCTGTTTATAACAAAATATTCAACCGGCTATATGACAGTATATCTTTTTAAGGCATCAAGTTTGTAGCCTTGAAGAAAATTTAACGCATATGGATACAGAAAACAAATGCAGCCACTGAAAGTTCAAAGCATTAAGAAGCAGGTACTTACACTGTGTAGACTTGCCAACAGAAGAATTGCACCAGTAATCTTTTCCATATATAGCTTTACCCTGAACAATCAGCTTTTGCATATTTCTCTGGTGGTTATTACTGGTGGTAGTGATAAAAAACAATGTGACTTAGCAAACCACTTCCTACTTTTGTCCATGAAAGTATCTCTCAGAATAAACCAAGAGAGGGAAATCACTAAACTCCATACTCCAGCTCCGGCCACAGCAGAGAAGGAAGAAAAAATTGTCCCTTCAGAAAATAGAGTTAAATTCAAGTGCCCTCCCAATATTTTAAAACAACGTAAACAAAAAGACCTACTCCAGTCTTGAAATTACACAGTAAAGGGAGGAGATGAAGAAAGGAGAAATAGATGGTGAGTTTTGTGTGCATCACCCAAGTGCCATACACTTAAACATACTAGGACAGACCCAGATTAGCTGGCTGCTGCACACTGATGGAGGGAAGACATGCTGGGGCTTGGGTGAACCACTTTCTCTTCCCTGAGTATAAAAAAAAAAAAGCCCAAACATAACTGCAGCATAATCAGATTATCAACTACATTCCATACCCTAATGACATAAAAAACCAAACAATGGGTACTTAAGAACAATTAGCACCTTCTCTTTCGGCTTCATGCAGCATGGATACACTAATTGACTATTTCTTCCCCCTTGTTTTCTTTTTTCCTTCTCTCCCCCCCCCCCCCATCCCCTATTTATTTAGTAACTGGATGTTTAATAACTCCATTCATTTGAAGAAGTGGGTTGTGCCCACGAAAGCTCATGATCCTATCTATATGTTTTATTAGTCTCTAAGGTGCTGCAAGACTATTCGTTGTTTTTTAAGTTTTTCCAGTTACAGACTAACTCTGCTTCCCTCCTGAAGCTTTTGCAGTATAATCAGGCAGGCACCTAGGGTCTATTAGAGCATGCTAGAAGCCACAGGCTGATTAGACACCTGCAGCCAATTACGACCCGTGGTGCAGCTTTAAAAGGTCTCCAGGGGGAAGGAGGGGAAGGGAAAAGAGCAAAGGGCAGGAAGTGCTGTGTGGGTGTGAGCAGAGGACTGAGGACCAGGTACCAAAGGAAAGATACTAGGTGGGATTGTTTGGGCAAGTGGCCCAGGAAATAGCTGCCAGATTGAGAGGCAGTAAACCTGCCTGTTGCCACTGCCTTAGGAACCCTAGGCCGGAACCTGGAGTATGGGTGGGCCCAGGTTCCTCCCAACGTCCCCACAACATCTGAACCTCTGCCCTGACAAGGGAGATCAGGACTCCAGAGGGGATTTTACCCCAAACTTATGAATGAACTAGTCGGTGATGAGTATGGCTCAGTAGGCTGTGGTTCCTGCCTCTGGTAAAGAGAAAGAGGTCGAGTGGAGGATCACAGTGAACCTCTGAGGCTAATGCTATCCACCAGTAGCGTGAGACAAGCTGGAAAATAGCTGGAGCTTTGTCATAATACACAATTATTTTAACCACAATTGCACAACATAAAAAAGACTAACCACTGTAGTCACCATAGGTAGTAAACAAGAATAAGCAGATATCCAATCTTTGGCTGCTAGCAGTGCCATTGAATACAGAGCTTATCCATGTGTGGCACTAGGAAGCCCCTTTGTACTGTTCCCCAGGCTGTTGACAAAGAAAGCATGGGATCCTTTACCTTACCTTAAAGAAAGGAATTAGCTTCACTTTTTTCCCCTCCTCATAGAAAACTCCCTCCTTTGCTGGCAAAACCACCATTCCCCTTCCTGGCAGCCTCATCAGTGGCAAAGGATACAGTGGGTACAGACACTGAACTACCGTCTCATTCTTGGGCTTTGATGTTGACAAGACAGAGTGGGGGGATCTGGCATGAAAATGGGTATTCTGTGGGTAAACAGGGCACTACCTTCTCCATTTTAAAAAGATGTCTGAAAAATCCTGCATGCAACTTCAAAGGGATGGAGAGATTCTTTATTAGTAAGTGACAGAACCAATACTCTCAGGAGTCAAAAACGTACTTGCCTTTAGGATGCAATCAGAGCAATGCAGTTCTCTTTTAGGGATGTAAGCGAGTACTTGACTACCCAATAAGCATAAACTTATTGGGTAGCTGAGTGGAGTACTTGACTACTTGCCTCCCCGCCCCCCTTGCTGCCTCTGTATGAAAGGCAGCAAAGCGGGGGGAGAACAGGAGCCAGTACTGGAGGGAGCTGGCTTAAAAGCCCCCCCCCCACACACACACACCCTGCTGCCTCTATCAGCCCCTGTCTGTGGGGGTCCCAGCCGAGCTCTTACAACATTTAAAAAGCAGAGGAGTAGCAGTCCCAGAGTGAGCCGGGACTGATTGGTTCCAGCTCACGCCCATGCAGGGAGCCACCTGCACTACAGCTCTGCATTTTAAAGGTAATAAGAGCCCAGCAGCTCTTACTACATTTAAAATGCAGAGCTGCAGTGGTCCAGAGCCAGCATAAGCCAGGATTGTTCAGTCCCGGCTTGAGCCGGCTCCAGGAGCTACTCCCCACTGTGGCTCTACAGAGCAGCCCTTATCGACTAATCGTGTAGTCAATACAAATTGTATCAACTACACAATTAGCCAAATAACCGCTCTTTAACATCCTTACTCTCTTTAGTGGTGCTGGAGCAGTGTACTCTTAGGCTATGTCTACACTGGAGGCTTCTTGCACAAGAACATCTTGTGCAAGGGTTCTTATGCAAGAAGTCTTGTGCAAGAAAACGTCCACACTGCCACATGAGAGCTGTGCTTTTGCGCAAGAGCTCCCATGGCAGTGTGGATGCTCTCTTGCGCAAGAAAGCTCTGATGGCCATTTTAGCCATAGGGGTTTCTTGCGCAAGAAATCCCTGCTGAGCATCCACCTGCCCTCTTGCGCAAGAGCTCCTGCGCAAGAAGGCTTACACCTGTTAAAAAAGAGCGTAGCTCTTGCGCAAGAAGCCCTCTCTTATCACGCCGTACTGTAAATTTCCTTGCACAAGAGCAGGCGGGCAATGTGGACGCTCTGCGGATTCTTGCAAACACAGCCACACTTGCACAAGAAGCCGCGAGTGTAGACATAGCCTTAGGGTTTGTCTACACTTAAAAGTTTAAAGCGCAGCTGTGGCAGCACCACTGCGGCATCGCTTTAAACTGGAAGTGTGGCCACGGCACCAGTGCTGGAAGAGAGCTCTTCCAGTACTCTACGTAAACCACTCCTGCAAGGGGACCATGGTAACCTGGTTCACACTGCAGCTGTACAGTGCTATAACTTGCTGCGTTTGGGTGGGGGGTGGGTATTTTTTCACATTCCTGAGCCAGAAAGTTCCAGTGCTGTAACGTGCCAGTGTGGACTTAGCCTTAGACTACATCTACTTTGGACACTACTTGTGGTGGTGTGTAGGGTTGGTGTAGCTACAAGTTGCACAGCAAAGCAAGCTCTATCCACGCTGCAGTGTGGAGATAATCATGTTAGTGGAAGACTCTGGCAGGGGGAGAGGAGCAGTGGGGGAAAGCTTGGCTGCTGCTATTTTTAGCAGGATAGTGTCCCACTGTTTTCATGCTGCTGGAGCCTGTTACTGCTCATGTAGCTATACTCTGCAGTACCCACTTTTCACTGTGGTGTGTAGTTACATGTACTTTTTACACAGCCAGAAATATAAACAAGGGCTTTCTTTTGGGGATACTACAATTAGCAGATTAGGGTGAAATCCATGGAGTTGTGGATGTGAAAGGCTCTTAGGGATTCTAGGCCAAAGGCTCTTAGGGATTCTGACTTCCATGGGGTTCTATGGGGCAGAATCTGGTTCCCAATTCAGATTTTAATACTAACGGTATAGCTAAAAATCCATGCAATTCTACAGACATCTCCAGCAATACATCTGCTTTAAAACCAAGGTTTATTACCTGTGGTTTTGCCCAAGAAATGAGGAAGCAGACACAATTTTCACATTGCACAGCATCTGTGCAGAAGTAGCTTGCCTTTTTTTTTTTTTTTTTTTTTTTAAGGTTTATGCTTTTTCTTTGAATTTGTGCCTGTGCTCTTTGAAATATTTTTAAAAGGCATATTCTCTTATGCACGGCAGCATAGCTTTACCACTTCAGCTACACCTCTGTATGGGAGAGAGCTCGCCTGCCGGCATCATTAAATCACCCCCAACAAGGGGTTCTAGCTATGTCTGCACTTCTGTTGTTGAAACTTATGTTGGTTGGGGGGGGGGGTAGTTTTTCACACCACTGACTGACAGAAGTTTTTCTGACAAAGTGCTAATGTAGACAAAGCCTTAGCTGTGAATATTCAACTCCCATTAATGTAAATTCACTACTCCAAAACAATGAGTACAAAACTGGAGTTTTAAAGGAATTCAGGAAGCTTTTATAAAAAATTCTGATAGTGCTTTGAAAATACTGAGTAACACACCAGCTTGAAATCCCTACATCAGATTTTTTTCTAACTGCTTTAAAGCCTTTTATAATAACTTTTAGAACTTAACTAGTTTGGTCAATTAAAAATGTAGAGGAAAGATTTTTTTACTGGAACACACTGAATGACAACTGTGTATTTTCAAAGGTACCTTCTGAGTACCTTTATGGAAAAATGATTGATAATCCTTCTCTCTACTATATTCAAGTTGAAATCGCTTTCCTAAAAGGAAGCTCTTTCTTTGAAGGAAAGAACTGCTAATTAATGAGTATGGTATTTATGGGGCCAAATTTAGACTATCAGATAAAACAATCAGATTTTAATGAGATACCACCAAAGAGTGACATACAGCTTTGTGCAGAGGGCCAGTCTAGGACTTATGACAATGCTTCCATCCCATTCAGCTCTGTTTTAAAGCGGAGGTTTTGGTCTGGCCCCCTGCACAGAGCTGAATTCCTACATAAGGCACTGCTAGGCTGACTTTTAACAAACAAACCTATTAAGCAATAACAGAAATGTTGTAATTATAGGATCTGTGACACTCAGCTGTGAGTAAGGGATTCAGTGAAGTCTATTACGCAACTCTCTCCTGAAGGGCTTCCTTACAGAAGATCTGCAGTATAAAATTTATGCTCCGCTCTTCATATCAATATCTTGATTACGTTAATCACACATTCCACTGCTTCATATTAATAAACTTTTATTTTAGGTGCTTAGCATATTTTGCTCTCTCCTCCTCATAGTCTCTCCCTATCACATATAGGACTGTTTTCTCGGTATCTCTATTTCTGTCTTCCTGCCACTTTAATTCACGTCAACGTCATTTTTCTTGTGGAGAAGTTAACATATTGTTATCAATAGAAGCTGCCACTTCCTGTACTGCACAGTACTTCCTCATATAATCTTTTTATTTCTTGCCTGCAACTGTGCTTCAGTTCTATCTACACTTGTGCAATAGTCACACAACCGTTACCCTGCTGACAAAGTATATATTATAGCAGGGCTACTTAACACACCGCCCGTGGCCCGTTTGTTTGCAGCTCGCAGTGCGGTTTGGGTTTACGCGGGGCTCAACACATGACCTTTGAACATGGCCTCCACTGGGAACATGCTCCACAACGGCGAGTCAATATAATGGTCTTCTGCTGATATGCGTTTTAGTAGTTAAATTCCTGGACTGTCATTGCTCATTAAAAGTGTTGTCATATGGGTGGAAATCGGGTAAATATTGCATTTTATTAATATAAGCGGAACTGACTTAAATGGGGCCTGCTAGTTGTGTAGTCTTGCCTTAATGTTTGTATTCATGCCTGTCAGTGTGAAAGAAGCTATTTGCATATATTTGCATGTTTATGCAACCACACTTAAGTTGCAGCCCTCGGCATGTGCTGTAAGTGTCATTGTGGCCCCCCCAGGCTTCCAAAGTTGAGTAGCCCTGTATTATAGCTTTGCTTCTTAGAAGAATAATGACTACACCCAAGTAAGCAGTGCATTTTCTGATCATAGATAAAGCAAATTCCTATAATCAAGATACAGGGTAAAAGACAAAAGAGGCTGTTAGAAACTTGATGTGTTTAAATTTTATGTATCGCCAGCACTCCAATGGTTTCTACATAAGTAGGAAGTCAAATAGCTTTTTGGCTCTGTCACTGCTAGGAAAACACAGATCAACTGCCATTAAAAATGAACTAAGACACCAAACATAAGCCTTTACATTAGTATAATCAGAAGAAATTTAGAGCCACTTCTTAGTTACACAGCAAAACAATGTAATTGCATTTGGCAGTTTTGTGTGTATCAACATCTTCTCCAGAGATCTGTGCCAAAACTAAAACCACTGAGAAACACTACAAAGGGGAAGAGCAATAACAGTGATATCAGGGTTGTCATTTTTGAAGAAATCTAAGAAAGGCAGGTGCCAAACTCCCATTAAAAATATCAGCCCAGGTGTATTACATATATTGTATGTTACCCTTTAATCATCTTAAAAGCTCTCCTTTGAACTTGCTTCTGTTTATTAATACCTTTTCTGAAGACCATGATGAATAACATAATTTCCTACTGAAAACATTACCAAGACTTGGTAAAGAATTATTGTCTATTACAAAGAAAAACCTTGATAAAAATACTCTAAACTGGCACACTGCTTTTCTTATCCCATCAGTGTTCATGCACACACATGCACATGTCTCTGCCAGGCTGCCTCACCTTGCTAGTTCTCACTACGAACTCAAAAGAAGTTGCCTGTCATTCCATGCAAGAGACCCAATCCTGCCCTATCTCCTAGAATAAGAAATCCTAGCCTGACTACTGCCTCCACCACCATTTAGTACAACATTTACTGTATGAACTAGTAGTCAATCCTTACAAAGATGAAGACATTAGGATTGGCCAAAATCCTAAGGAAGAAGGCAGAGAAAACTGACTCCCATGTTCAGCCACATTACTATGACAGGTCAATTGATAAATTGTAGCTTTCTGTACTTTTTATGCTTTTCTATGAAAGATGTTAAGATTATCTACCCGCCATTACTTTGTTGATTACTCAGTGAGATTTAGGTTCCTCAGCGCAGTCATTTTTGAAAACCAGACTTAGGCACTTCATCCTTTCAGGATCTTTTGATCCTAGTTATCTACAGGCTTGCCGCTGTCTTTTCTCATTCATCAAAAGCAAAATAGCATCTCCACTAAGCCCTTCAGCTTTTGATTAGAAACTGACTGAACAGATTTCAGAATGTCACAGGAACTGAATACTCTGTTTCTCAACAAATACAGGATATTTAAAATCCACAATGAGTAATAAATCATGAGACTCTGACAGTGGGATTTCTTCATTTTTGCCAAGGCCTGTAGTAGAGCCCAGACATAATTTGCCTCCCTTGATCTGTGTCTTTTACAAAATTAAGACAATTAAAACTTTCATCCAGGCCTGATGACAGGGGGAAGAGGGGCAAAGGCAACAGTTGCCCTGGAGCCCCATGTTTCAAAGGTGCCAGGAGCTCCCAGCCACAGCTGCTACTGTGGCATCGGATGGAGCCTTTGGCCCCTTTTTGTTGCTGAAGCGCTGTACTGTGCTGGACCCTTTGCGTGGCTCTGAGGATTGGAGGGGGCGCCCAGCGCCACACTCCGGGCAGCACTAAGGGGTGGCTACCCTCGACCCCACCCCTGCCGCCCTCATCCCTGCCCAACAAACCGCCCCCCCTCCCCAACACCCACACACACACACACACACACTCACACACATAACTTGCCCTGGGGCCCACAGTGGCTGTCAGACCCGATACTTTCATCCTTTCCTTCAGCATCTGTATACATCAACTTCTGTAAATCACAGAACATAAGAGTTGTAAGGGAGGTAAAATCCCAGTTAAAAAGTTAACCCGTTGGTTAACAGTGATCCTGTGGCCCCAGATGGGCTGGAGGGGCTCCCCCTTCCCATGGCAGAACGTGTGCAGGGAGCTGCTCCAGCCCGGCCGGCCCGCCACACCCTGGATTGCTCTGACCAGGCTGGGCTGAGCCTGCCACACTGCGGGCGGCGGCTGCTCTAGTTGGATGGGGCAAGGCCCACAGCACCGCGCAGTGGGCAGCTCCAGCCTGGCCTGGCTGGGGTGCAGTAGATCCAGCCAGGCTAGAACATCTCCTGTTGCAGTACAGTGCAGTGGGCATGTCTGGGCTGACGTGCCCCCGCCCCGGCTTGCTGAGCAACTTGTTAACCCTTTGCATCCACAAGCAATATAAGACTTCTATGGGTACCTTAAGCTCTTCATTCTTACTTGCCAGAACTTTGTTCAGTTTAGTTTTAAAATCGGAAGTGAGAGAGTGTCCGCCAATTTCCTGGAAAAACCACAGTACAGCTTAACTGGTATTTTATTCTGTGTTTTCTTCACACTATTTTCAGATAAAATTCTTCTTTTCCCACTTATATTCTACTAGCCCCATTTCTAGCTCCTGGTGCTACCCTCAATAATTATTCCTCTTCCTTTGCACCAGCACACTCAAATTACTTGCAGCTAGTTGAGATATCCACCACCACTGCTGAAGCAAGTTATACACGCAGTTATTAACATTATTCCTGTTGAGTTAATCCCTTCATCACAATTAAAATAATATTCAATCCTCTGCTCTGAACTTACCCCGTCTCTGGCCTGTGGGTACTCAAAACTCATTACCTAGCTGTGATCTCATAAAGAGAGAGAATCTATATCCTCCTTAGTCCCATTGTATACAAGCACTTGAGATTTCTTCCTGGTCACTGCTAACTACCTAGACATCTCTTTTCTTATAAAAATTTCTCTTCACACCCAACTTCCTGTACCTCACTGCAAATTGTACCTCCTCCTTAACTTGCTATTGCAAACCCCTCCTCACAAACTGGACCTAGCAAAATTTTGGGTTACAGCATGCTAGCAGCAATCTTTTTATCCAGCAGATGGAGTCAGAGATCAATCAGATCTGAAAAATAAAAATGCCCTCTCACTATAGTATATGAAAACGGAAGTGAAAATGTTTTCCATTTGCAGATGGCCTGGATATTCAAAACACATGAATTCCCTGAGATTATGTAGTTAACAGAAATTCAATAAATATTTCTTCTGCTCAGTTTTTAGCTACTGTCTCTTCACACATATACATAAGAGCTTGAACCTAACTGTTCCCAAAGGAAGCTCCATTAACTCACATACACCTCACTGACCCTCTGAAAATCTACTTCCATCCTTATTCTTGAGCGGGGGTCTCAAATTCCTGGCCCATGGACCAGCCTTGCTGCCGTGGAGAGTGTGTGTGGGGGAGGGGGCACGATTGCTGCCTCTGTGTGGTGCCAGTCCCTCCTCCCCCCAGCAGTGATCCCCAAAGGCACATGCTTGGGACAGGGTGCCATGGGGGGGAGGGGAAGACAGCAGAGCAATAGAGGGAAGGGACAGGGATTGGGGGCCGGTAACAGACAGCACCCCTCCCAGCCTTCCTGGAGCAGTTTGCACAATCACTCTGGCTGGGGATTCGCCCACGGGCTGTGAGTTTGAGCCTGTTATTGAACTGTCAGTCATAACCAAGATTTTGTACAAATTCCTCTCCAGTTCCACCAAAACATGGTTCTTTCCTTTTACAAAACCCAAGCCAAGCAGCAGAGAATTTTAAAGAAAAATGTAGCTCCTTTTCTTTCTTTTTCAACACAGGAAAAATAAGCTCAAAGTTTGCCTAGGAATGTGGCGTTTCAGTTTTTAATTTAAATCTACATGGCTGTTAACCCACCCTGGAACATCTGTTCAAGCCAACTGCCAACCAGTGGCAAACCTCCAATTCCTAAGTAAGGACAGAGAAGTTAGTCGAAGGCCAACTTCAAGGTCACCTGATTTAAACTAATATCCTAAACCAAGCACAATTTGGATTCAGGCTTGGACATGGAACACCCACATTCATTTTAGTGGCACTGATGAATCATCTCCTTGTGTCAATGAATAGAGGACAGACATCCGTTCTCATCCTCCAGGACTACGGTTAGGCAGGTTATAGTCTCTCTCTTGTGAGATTGCCACACCGATGACCATGAGAGAGGTCCTGGCTGGAAAGATGTATCCAATGAGTAACGATGGGAAACGTCTTCTCCACAACTAGACCGGAAATAAAAGTTCCACAAGGATCAGTTCTCACTGTGGAACTGTTCAACACCTACGTGCTGCCACTACTCAGATCACGTGGGCTGAAGTGCCAGCAATGCGCAGATGAGACATAACTCTACTTATCCATCACCATATATGACTACACCACTACTACTAAGATGACCCAGTGACTGGATAATATCAGCTCATGAATGAAGAACAGCCGGTTGAAACTGAATGTCAGCAAGAAAGTGGTCATGTTTGTGGGCAGAAGAAAGCATTTCGAAGGGTCTGCAGCCACAGTGTGATTTCCTCTGGCTGAATGTTCACCCTTCCCCCCCCCCCCAATCAGTCACGTTCATGTTTTATAGGTCAGCAACCTTTCCAAAGTGGCGTGCCAAGACGGGTGGAGGGGCTCTTCTCCACTGCGCACCCCATGGACCACCTGGCTCACTGCAAACCCTTCCGCAGTCTACCTGTTGCTAATGGAATCTCACCATTAATCACATAATTACATGTTGCTGCTAGTGCTGCAGCTAGGGAGAATGGTTTAATTTAAATTATTAAACCAACTAAGCATTTTAACTTTCTCAGGTTAGTTTATCAAACTTCATTTTAAATAAAATAAAATATTAATTTATGTCAATGTTTTCTTTATCTATGGCAGGGGTGAGGACCCTTTTTTGGGTCGGGGGCCACTGACCCACAGAAAAATCAGTTGGGGACTACACAAGTGATAAGCAAAAAAACTCCTCAAACTCCCAACTGAGACACTTCACTCCTCTGGCACCCCAGCCCCACAGGGCGAGGGGGAAGGGACAGGGAGGACTGAGATTCAGGGTTTCCCATAGGCCAGATTCACTTTTCTGGGGTTCCAGAGTTAGTGGATTTTGTGGACCCCCTTAGGCTCAGGGGTGGGCACAAAAATGAGGGGCTCAGTGTGCAGACAGGGCTGCCAGCGAATAGGATAGGGATGGGGTGCAGGATCTGGGCAAGAGGTGGAGTGTAGGAGAGGGTGTGGGTGCGAGGTCTGGGTGGGAGGTGGAGTGCAGACGCAGACTGAGATTAGAGTGTCTGGCCAGGAGGGAGGGCGCAGGAGCAAGGGAGGGTGTAGTAGTGAGCTGGGAGTGCGGGGTCTTGGCAGAGGGACAGAAGGGTGAGTGAGGGGGGATTGGGTTGCGGGGGTATGAGCATGAGGAGGGGCACTTACCTGGCTTCGCACCCCCATTGCTCCCAAGCACTGCCCCTGCCACTCCTATTGGCAGGCCAATGAGAGCAGCTGGAAAGTCTCCGGACATCATATCACTACGCTGTTCCCCCCGCAGGGTGAGGGAAGCCCCCAACCACGCAGCAGGGAGCCTGCACTGCTGCTCGAGCCTCGTGATCGCTGAGCAGCCCAGCTCTCCTTCTTCAGCCACTTCTCCAGCAGGTTGTCCAACATTATGGGGGCTTGATCGGGAGCTGGCGGGGCCACGCACATCAGTGGCAGCAAGTGTGGCCATAGTGCAGGGTCACTGGCTCACACAGCAGCCACCGGCAAAGGGGGCAGCCGAGCAGGGGTCGCCCTGCTCCTCGCCCGCTACCTTGGGCTGTCAGGAAGCCAGGGCAGCAGGCACAGCGCCTTCTTGCACAGGCTGTGTGCCAGGCTCTCAGCCAATGCCCACAACCCCTCGGGCTGCAGGCGGGACAGCCGGGCAATGGCGCTGTAGACCTCCAGGGCTTCAGCCATGTGGCTGGCGCGGGCCAGCACATCCACCCAGAGCAGGCTGTGGCAGTTCGGCCAGCTGCAAGCCGTAGATCTCAGCCGCCAGTTTGAAGTTGCTGCCACAAAAGGCCTCCTCGGCCACCTGCAGCATCTCGGCACAGGGCCCTGTGTTCGGCTCCATACCATCCACTCCGCTTGTCAGCAGCTCCAAGGTGCAGAGGTCCCCACGGCAGCGGCGTGGCTGGACCGGAAGCAACACGCAACAGAGGTAGTCCCGCTGGGGGGGAGGGGAGGGGACTGTGCAGTGTGCAGTGGTGGGGCAGTGGATGGCAGAGTGGCCAGAAACCATGTGCCATCGGAAGCCAGCCGGACTGCCCACCAGCAAAGCTCCAATGGAGCCACCTATGCACTCGGGGTGAGGAGGTTGCTGCGCCATGCAAGGAGCAGTGGCACAAAGCCATTTCTCGGTCGCTTCTTTCCATCAAGTAATGAAATGTCCGGCAGGGCTTTCCCGGGATGTTTGGTCGGCGTAGATCCAGCGGGGAGGCTCGTGTGACAGTGAAAAATCGGCTCACATGCCACTTAAGGCATTTGTGCCGTAGGTTGCTGACCCCTGTTTTATAGTGTTTCTACTTGGGTAAACTGTAAAGATAAAATAGAACTGAATCAAGCTCGCAAGTATATACTAACTGCCTCCACTATCCAGAATGTGGCACACTAAATAAAGGTGTGATAATGTCATAGAATAGGAAAAATAAAATGTGTTTCCATGAAAAATTTCTGTTCTTCAATAAGTAAGTTCCGTAAGTCTGTTATATTGAGTACTTCAGCCTGCTAGGATTTTGGAGGCAGAATCAGTCCCACCAACTACTGGCCCTACTTGCTGAAGATCCCTCCAATTATGACAACTTACCTAGACAAAAATAATTCAATTCTACTTTCCTAAATTACTGATTGGTTTATACTCCATGGGAAACACCCCATAATGGAAAAAACCCAAATCTCCAGATGCCGATTTCTATCTCTATTCTCAACAATCTGTTTTTCTCCAGGGTGGGCTTCGTCTTACTCTTCCAAGAAAGGAAACTGTCAGGTAAGCATATATACAGTTTTCTATTCCACACTGTGCTAAGCTCTACAGATCCATTACAATGGAATTGTCACAGCAGTGTGCCTTTTGGGCTGGAAAAAGGATTATTCTTTAAATATGAACATTCAAAACATGATATATTTTATATCTTCCATCTTCCCCAGGCAGTAAAGAACACACAAAGCATCTGCCAAAAAAAAACCAGAACCTGACACTGGGGAAAAACTGCACAACCAACTAGCAGAATTCTTTGAACATGCTGCCACCTAGTGGATCTTAGTACAGAAGAGCTGATTTCTCTGACCTGATAGCATCAGTGCTCTGGGGTCCTTAATGATTAACTGAAGGAGGAATGCCATCACAGTTATGAGGATTATTTGTCACAGAACAATAGTGGGTTGAATCATAAGAGAAGTCCCACCTTCAAAAACTCTTCCAGCCGGAAATAATAGCTGTTGGAAGATCTAATTAGAAATCCATAAGCAGTACAACACAGGGCCGGCTCGAGCCCCCAGGAGTGCGGCGCATGCACGGCCCCACCCCCACCCAGTCCGGCAGCTCCACGCGGTGCCCCCTACAAAGGGGCGCCCCGGGCGATAGCCCGGTCAGCCCGTAGCTTGGGCCGGCTCTGGTATAACACCACGTCTGCAAGAGTTCACTTTGCACTAGTGCTCTAAGGAGCAGAATGAAGTTCCCTAGCCTTGGCTAGAAAAAAGTTGCTTCCCTCAGGAAAATCAAATCCCAACATGAAATATTAAGTAACTGTCCTTAAAACTATGCATGTGCTTAGTCCGTGGCATCCAACATGATAGCTACTTGCAGATGTGGCTATTTAGCCAGTTAAGCGTGGCTAGTTCGCTATAGCAGTAACCACTGGTTGGATATCACGGGCTTAAGTGTTTTGCTGAATGGGAATGGACTGATTGATGCATACACCTGTAAACAAAAAGGAATTAACCTCTCTTCACTCCATCCTCTCCCCTCCCCTTATCTGTCATACGCATGAGCACTTCAAATGACTGGACAGCTTCAAGAATCCTGTGACTGACACATAGGATATAAAATCCTAGACAAAAACAAAACATTTGCTGAAAAATATTTTTCATTTAAAGGCTTGTTTTCAACTACAGTTACAAAACATAATGAATTATATAAAATATGGTAGCAGCACTGAAGTAGGAAAAAAAGAAGCTGTTACATAGATGAGCTCAGTAAAAGTTTAATTGGTGGAAAAAATGCAGTGAGTCATACTTGAAGTTTTAAAGTGTCTTGTTAGAGATTCTATCAAGAATTCCTACTACAGGATCCAGGAGCACTTTAAAGGGTTTAGAAAGAGAAGTATGTAACTTACTTGTGTAAGTTACCTAGAAAAACAAGTATTTTTAAGTTTTGGGCCTCATTCAAGCAATACTGTATTGGGTTTCTGAGTTGAAATAGTTCTTCCAATAGAGTATAAAAAGTAGCTTGAAATTTTTGCATGTTAAGCAATCTACATCAACTTTTACCCATCCAACATTTTTAGGCTGGTAGAACTCTTAGTCTAATCATCTCTCTCACTTCTCTCTGCTATTACCCTCTGAGAAACCAGCTTGTGACAGCAAAAATAATCCCCCTCCCCTTTAATTACATTTCTACTCCCTCTTCTCCTTGGCTCTCTTCTTCTGAAGTGAAGTGCTGAGACTGACACCAGAATTCCTCCTCCCTCAAAGCAGTGAGCACCTACTATTCCAATCCCCTCCTGTAATAATTTTTTCAAACATAGATACCATACTAGCTGAACATCTTCCATGGCAAAAGCAGAGACACAGCAAATCAGCTATTCAGCAAAAAAATTCAAACTAGAAAAGTACTGGTTTTTAATTAATATTAATTATCATTTGGGTTTTCTAAGTCACCCAGCATGCACAGCTCTGAGACATAGGGTCTACCAGAAAACCCTACTGAACCCTATAATGCCAGTCTACAAGAGAGTAAGTGTGTGTTGGTTTTTATAATGTGTGGGGTAGTTTTTGTTTTGTTTAAAAGATTTTATGTTATTACACAGAAGGCAAAAACAATCAGTTTCCAAAGCCCTCTCACATACTAGGAAAACCCCCCACCTTCCTGATGTTCTTTCCACCCTAATAACAGCTATACTAGCACAGCATAGTGCATGCTGAGAGGACACTGCTGAGCAGTAACACAGCAGAACAGCCAGGACTTTGGAAACAAAACATAGTCTTAGCTTCCTGGGTCACTCATGAAAGCCAATATACAACTTTACATAATTTTATTGTCTTTAAATATTTGTTGTTCGCCTCAAACAACTGAGTCAGGTTTGAAATAGGCATGGATGATTGGCTCCTTATGTCTTTTGGCTGGCTGCAATTTTTTAAATTAAAAGAACTAAATAGGGCACAAAAATGTACTGATTTTAAAAATGTGCTATTTATAAAGCAGTTCACATTAGGAAAATAAAATCCTGTTTAACTGGTTAACATTCTGTTCAACAGCATAAAAGGGGGTTGGAGTGGCCCTCCTGCCTGCCAGGGGTAAGAGCTACTTCAACAGTCTGGTCAGAACAGCCCCTGCCTGTGGTGGGTTTTGAGGAGCTGGAGCTGCTCCAGCCCCTCCCAGTTAACTGAAACTGATAAGCCTCAGCTGCTAAGTGCACTGCTAAGGGTGAGGCTTATGGGTTCCCAATTAACCATTCACATCCCTAGTTCACATACCAAGTAGTATCTTAACAGTGATGACTAGTTACTCACTGAACAACAAATAAGGATGAATTAATTTGGTACCAATGTGAGTGCCATACTTTATGCAAGAGATTCTCAGCCTTTTTCTCTCTGAGTCCCCTCTACAGCCTTCCAATCCCATATAAAAACTCCACTGCCCACCTATGCCACGAATACTTTTCTACATCTGAAAGTCAGGGCCAGCTCTAGAGGTAGCAAGCAGGACAGAATGCAGAGGCCCTATACCACAGGGGCCCCACAAAGACAAGTTGCTCAGATTTCAGTCTCAGACGGAGGGGCTTGGGATCACAGCCCCATACAGCTTTCTGTCCTGAGCACTATTGAGTCTAATGCTTGGCAGACCCCCTTGAAACCTGCTCGCAGTCCCCCAGATGGCCCTGGTTGAGAACTGCTGTTTTAGGCCATTTCACCATATTTTAAAATATATTGTATCCCTAGACCAGGGTTTCCCAACCTATAGGTCGGGACCCAAATATGGGTCGCCATTACATTTCAAAAGGGTCGCCAAGTGTCTCCCCAGGTGGCTCTGCCCTCCCTCCTCCCCCCGTTTTTGAATTGCCTTGGGTTACCAAGTCTTCCCGAATTGTCAAAATGGGTCCCCATCTGGAAAAGGTTGGGAATCGCTGCCCTAGACCAAATGAGATAAGAACTCAGTTCTGATTCCAATAAGCTTGGGCAGAAAAAGACCGAAAAATAAAGCAAAATAAATTCTCCAGATGCGTAACCCTCTTTTCATTTATCTATCATTTTTAGCACATTAGAAATTAGGTACTCAATATTTTAAGTTTATTTTTCAATGTGTTTGAAAAACAAATACTCATTTTTGGTATCTGGCAGTTACTGATAGAGATACAAACTCACAGACTTCACTACCACTATGGCATTATCCAACTATTTCATCATAATTTGAGAAAGTGAAGAGATTTGTTTCCATTAGAAATGTAGAAATTCTAATCTAGAGCAATGAGAAAGCTATGCCACAGGTATTCATGGAGTTCATAAAATATTTAAATGAGCAGCCATGAAACAGACCAGTGTCTTCTCACTTTTACTGTGGATGCTGCCTGGCAAGACTATTACTCCTGTGATCTCAAAGCTCTCAAAAAAGCATTGCTTATTTATACAGACAAACTTTACCTCAATTTGGACATTATTTTTTTCTGACCTTCCATCACACCCCGTGTTTTTATGGCACAAAGATTCTCAGTCTCACTGCAGTACAAAAACAAACTGATACTTAGCAGTTATATTGTGTTTTTTATAATTTCAAAGATCTGTACTAACATTAACTAATTAAGATGTCAAGGATACTGAAGTGAGCTGCCAGGCTTTCCCACAAACAGCACTGTGCTTTCTTTCAAGCTACTAGGCCAGTGATCCCCAACCTTTTAAAGCATAAGATCACTTTTTAAATTTAAGTGCAATGAGGAGCTACCTCAAACCCAAACACCCTTGCCCCACCTCCTTCCCACCCCTTCTCTGAGGCCCCACTCCTGCTCACTCCCTCCTCCCTCACTTTTATCAGGCTGGGGGCAGGGGCTTGGGGTGCAGGAGGAGTTCAGGACTGGGGCTAGGGTTCAGAAGGCTGGCTTCAGCTGGGCACCGCTACCACAGGTGGCTTCTGGTTGGTGGTGGTGCAATGGGGCTAAGGCAGGCTCACTCCTGCCCTGGCCCTGCACCACTTCCAAAAGCAGCCAGCAAACTCTCTCCATCCCTGCCCCCCTCTGTTCTGTGGAGATGGGGTACAGGGTGGAGGGCGGCACCCTGACATCAGCACCCCCCTTCCTCTTCTTCCCATGTCCTGCCCAGCAAGCAGGAGGCTCCCAGGAGTGAGGCGCACCCCCAAGGCAGAGGGCAGTAGCAGCACGGCAGCGCTGAGAGGGGCAGATGAAGTGCTGGCACTTGATAGCCTCCCAGCCAAACCTGTCAAAATCACCTGTCAAAGGTTCTAAGATCAACCAGTAGATCCCGATCTACTGGTTGGTGACCACTGTACTAGGCCATATCCGAACATGTCTGCGAAGAGAGGAGACCAAAGAAGATTTGCCTTTAGAGTGTGGAAGAATAATTTGTTTTTTAAAACAAGAGAACACAAATGGTTTTCAAAGAGAAAAAAGAAGAGCTACAGGAAGAATCAAGAATAGTTTCTGACCCCAAGGAAAAAGAATGCAGAGTTTTGATTGTAAAAACCTATGTTTGGTGTATGAGTCAATTACCCTCCAAGGCCTACATTTGTTGTTCTACTCTTCCTACCCCACCCTTTCTCGCCTTTTAAAATCAAGCATGATAGCCTTTTTTATGGAAGTGAGCCCAATGTTAAGTCAGTCCACGCCCTCGGGCTACACTATTTCATCCATAAAGCACATCATTTCCTTCTCAAGTTTCTATAAATAAAACCTAGCACCAGAAAATACAGATTTACTTTATGAAAGACTAGAAGATTTACCCGGCATCACTCAGGTTCTTAACTCAATTAATTTTTGTTTTTCTTCATTTAAATCATTACTCTGGGGTGGGGCTAGAGATAAGGGGTTCAGTGTGAAGGCTGCCCCAAGGTGAGAGGACAACCCCAACCCTCTCTCACTGCAGCAGCTTGGGGCCAGGTGAAAAGCGCCTCTCCATGACCACTGCAGCTCCAGCGGGCACAGCTAGGGGAAGGTGCATGTCTCTGGGCTGGGGAACATCCAGGTTTGTCTGCCCCCTGTGGTCCCAGCCAATGTGAGGAATGCAGCAAACTGTGCACTTTCTCCTCACTCCCTGACAAAGGGGAATAGTCAGCAATGATCTGGTATGAATCAGGGGCAGAGGGGAGAGCTTCAGCCCCCTGCCCCCACCCTCCATAAAGGGCACCTAGGGGATGAAAGGCTCAGGGCTGGGGCAGTTCTGGACCGGGGTGAGGTGGGGTGGAGGCACATTCCCAGAAGATCCAGCCCAAGGTACAGGCTGACCGGACTACCGCCCAAGGCGCCCCATTGTAGGGGGTGCCACGCGGGGCTGCCAGGCCGGGGCGGCACTGCGCATGCTCTGCGCGCCCGGGGTGGCGCCACGCATGCACCGCGCTCCCGGAGCCCGGGGCGCACAAATGGCTCGGGCTGGCCCTGATTCCCAGCTAGTCCCTTTCACCTGTCTGGTAATTGTCTCTTCTCTGTATGGTTTTATGAGGAGCAATCCCATTCCAGGCATATCCTGTTTTCCTGGCACAATCAAACCCTTACCTTGCTTTAAGTATGAGGAAGCTGTATTCTGAATTTGATGGACCCAGCTCTTACTGTTTAGGAGGAGTTCTTGAACAGACAGACAGATTCTCCCAAATATATAGTAGATAATAGGTGACAAACTCACTGTAATTTCCTTTCAAGCCAATATCAGAGAGAGATTGCTTTTGTGGAAGCACTATCCAGCTGAATTATCTGTGGTGTTTTTTTCATTAGATGTTAACTGCAAGCAGAGGCAAGGCTCTATTTACAAAAAGCTGAGTTTGTGGTTCTGCTAATTAGGGAGAGTGGAAAGTGAAAATGCATTTTCATATTTACTGTCACTTAGACAACAAATGACAGTGGGACAGAAACAGGATGTTCTTTGGCACCTAGAGAGAGAACAGACAAGTCATTGTGCTTTCACTCATGCGGTTAGCTTTACGTTGATTAAAGAGAATTACAGAAAAAAATATGAAGCAGATCAGAAATTGAAATTGAAGCTGGATCACAGGAACCTAGATTAGTACACAATCCAATTCTCTCTAATATTTTTATATTCTCATATGTAATTTTCCAATATTGAAAGATCATGCCTATGCTCCTTCTTCACAATGTGTCTTTCTTAGGGGCCTAATGAAGTTTAAAGTGAAACAGAGAAGACTCATGTAGGGTTTTACTTGGCTGCTGCTGCTCCTGATAGTACCACTTGCCTGGTTTTATTTACACAATTCACAACATAGATGTGATATAAATGGAAAATGACCCCCCCCCTAAAAAAAGTAGGGAAAAGAAACAGAGAACAGCTCATCTAGACATGAACCTTTTAATTTAAAGTTTGATTTTAAATCATTTAATTAAACCAGTACAAACCCGTTTTGGTTTAAACCAGGCTTATTTCTGTTAAGTTTGTCAATTAGGAACAGACTAAACCTAAATTAGCCACCGTTACTGAAACAAGAATATCCACAGAGGAGCTTATACTAGTTTCACAGAATTGGTTTAAGAGATGTTTTAAGTTAAACCAGTGCAATGTTTTCCCGTAGACAAAACTGGAGTGTGTGAATGGGGTCATGAGAGAGGGAGGGCCAACTGACTGGGAGGGGGCAGAAAGAGTACAGCATGGGATAAGACTCGCAGAAGGGAACCGGCCATTCCAGTGATCTAGTGGCTTTGTATTGTAGCTCAGGATTTGTGCTAACCAGTGTTGGAAATTGGATGTGAGGCACCCCACACAACCTCTGGGAAGGATGTGTGTTGTGTAGCTATCTGGTAAGCATCACCAACAAAACTGGCAGCAGCTATAGCTAACCTTCTCAACCAACAACCTGTAGCCTTTGACTAAGAGTTTGTGAAGGCAGTCATGGGGATCCAGGAAAATGATTTTAAAAAGGAAGGTAAAAATACAGTGTTGAGAAAAGACAGAGCATGGCAAAGCTGGCTTTTCTGTTGGGAAAGCTGCACTAGGTTAACTTAAGGGTTTTTTTAAACCAATTTAATTAAAACTCTTTCAATTTAAAAGAGGCCTTTTCCAGTTTGTTGCACCCAGTTCCTAATCAACTTGAGTTAAATTGAAATAAACCTGGTTTAAACAAAATGAAGAGTGGTCACACAGTTTTTTGCACTGATTTAATGTCATACCTTAAGTTAAACTGATGCAACGTGCATGAATAGACAAGTCCTGAGGAAGGCCAAGAGTGGAAAGGAAAGAAGAGACAAAGAAAAAAGGAGAAACCAAGCATTGCTTTGGAATTAAAGTAAAAAATCTGAGAAATACTACACCCTATTTCTCCACACTTTTCAGACCTCCTCCCCAATACCCTCCCGCCAAATGAATGAATGTAGAAAGCAAAGATTCCACTTATGAAGGGCAAAAATGAATCATTTAGATATACATTACATATGGATAGCATTTTACACGTCCAATTTATCACAGCAGGTATGTATTTACTTTGATGCTAAGCCCTCTGACACAATCCTTGACAGCTAAAACACCAAGGGCTAAATTCAGAATTAGTTTGTAAAGGCGGTTTGTGGTATGCCATCCCCCTCCATCAACAGACACGTTCCATGTACTACCCGCCTATATGTCTAATCTCTAGAAAAATAATAAAACCAAGTAGTTATGTAGCATCTGACATTTTCAAAGTGATGTGTGAATATTAAAATAATTAATGCTAAACACCATGAAGCTGGTAAGCAAGTTTTATGCACATGTAATTGACGGTGAAACTATGACAAATATAGATGATCCAAACACATTAGACCAAAGAATTTCCTGACTTCCAATTCTATGCTTATATTCCATATCATACAACCCTCTATTAACTAGTTATTAATAATTAAATTATTATTATTTTAAACCATAAAAGGAAGACACACAGTAACCATTGCATCATGGTCTCATACTCAATTTACCTTAGGGCCAGCACTAGGGATGTAAAATTTCAATTAATCAGCTAATCGAATAGTTGGTGGAATTTCTATCGACTATTCAATTAGTCGATGGGGAGGTGCTCGCTATCCCAGCTGCACCTCTGCCTTTTAAATGTAGTAAGAGCTGCCCACTCTTGATACATTTAAAAGACAGAGGTGTAACAGGGAAACCCAGTGAAAGCAGAGACTGTTTCAGTACCTGCTTGCACCTTTTCCCTGCTGCGCCTCTGCTTCCCCTGATCTCCCGTGGAGACGGTGCTGGGGAGAATCAGCTTTTAAGCCGGCTCCCCCCAGCACCAGTTCCTGCCTCCCCCTTGCTGCCTCTGATAGAGAGGCAACAAGGCGGGGAAGAGGGAGAGGAAGCAACTAGTCGAGTAGTGACTCGACTACCCAATAAGCCTATGTTTATCTGGTAATCGACTAGTCGCTTACATCCCTAGCCAGCACCAGTCTTCAAATCCTCCTCGTGAGCCAGTGGGCACCCTCTCTGGCAGGGCTTCAAAGGGGTATCTCCACGCGTTTCCTCCCATGCATTCCCTAGCTCCACGTGCCACTTCCTGGCAAATTTAACCTCCCCTTCTTCCCTCCCCTCCCCTCCCTTCCCCCCCCCCCCCCAGAGGGGTCTTCAGTGCCACCACTGGCAGCTCAGTAGGGCTTCAGCAGCTTTTGGCTGCTAGCTCTGCAGCACTATTAGCACATCCCTGTGGGCAAGGGGAAGTGTGTGCAGAGCCATCCTGCCTGTCCATAGGACGATTTGACACAGCCACTCTGGGCCCTGTGATGGCTGCCCCAACCATCCTATGGAAAGGTTGGTCCCCCATATTGAGGTTACCCCAGGGGTCCCTGGTTGGGCTGGAGCTAGCAGCAGAGGTTGCCCCCCTCCCCTCCACACTCATGTGGTAGCGGGAGCCATAAGGAAGCGCTGCTACGCAGTAGCCATCTCGCAAGCCAGCCTGTGCAGTGAAGCGGAGCAACTAGGCTGGCCTGGGAGATGACGGTGGAGCAGAGCAGAGGCTGCTGCATAACTCCTCTTCCATGCCGCTCCCACCACCGGGTGAGGGCAGGGGGGCAACCCCTGCTGCCACCTCACACCAGCCCTGCCCCCCCCCCCCCCCCCCCCCCCAGCAATCTCTGAGACTGCATCTCTCAGGGAAGGAGTTTTTAGGGAAGAGGCACAATGGGGGGCGGGGAGAGGGCAGAGCAGGGGCAGGAGCAGGGGCTGAACTTGGGGGAAGGGTATGGACAACCACCCCCAGGACAGCAGCTGTGCAAAGGCTGGACTGTGGAACTGCTTGGGCCACAGACAGCCTGCGGGTCCTGAGTTTGGGAACCCTGCATTACACACACAACAAATGTGATCTAACCCAAGCTAACTTCAATTCTGAGAATTCATCCCTTCTGGAACACTGCACCTATTGTCACCACAGAGTTTGCCAAATATGAGGCCATCTTCAAAATAATTCACTGTGAAATCATATGAACACAGGAAATATCAGAAAATCCCAAAAATCACATACTTGCCACATGACACAAAAATATAAGTTCTGAATTAAGCATTCAGCAAAAACAAGAAAGTTACTTCCAAAACTTACTCAGTCGTGTAAAAGTACTGAAAATCTTGAAGAATGGAGATCTATTCTGGATACAGCACATTAATTTAGAAGAGTTTAAATACCAGATCTACATTTATTTATTTTACTACCATCTTCTGATCATGACAATATCAACAGCATATATTTATCTAGTATATACGCTCACAATTCCTTTTGCTAACATTTAACAAGAGCATAAGATCTATTTTTTTAAAGTGCCACACTATTTGTCCAGCAGACATTTTTTCAAACAGTAGCTGTGATATAATTTAAAAAATATTGAAAAATGCACCAGCCCAAAGTAAAGACTAAATGCAGGCAAAAAAAATGTTTTAAACAAAATTGAACATTTTTCCATCACGCTATAACAAAGCCAAAAGCTTTTGCATACGTAACCACAGGTGGGAAAGTAGTTAACTTCTCTCATCTCAATTTTAGACATGAAATGCCAAGGAAATTAACAAAAACTTGAACAGATCATGAGAAAGAATTCTGACATGAAAGTAAGTGTCTTTACAAGAGTTCTCATGAGATGAATGCTCAGTGGTGGCTCACAAAAGCCCCTTGTACTCAGAAGCACTAATTTATGTTAGTGCTGCTCATACAGGTACACAGTGGTCAGCATTAGAATGGTCAGAGGATAGCCCACTGAATTCAGTAAGCATAGTTTTAGATGCACAAAGGAAGGCAGAACTGGGCCCCTAAACCTCAAGTTTAATTCAGATCTCTTTATTTCTCAAATTAATACACGGGATAAGATATTTTTAAAGCAAATTTAATTATTCATTACTCTTTTACACTGACTGGAAACCAGAGGTTCTCCCTTGCTGTTCCTCCACTTCAAATGTGACTTTAAGAGGTCAAAATTACATCCCAGTCTTGTAAATAACATGCTGTAAGCAAATCAACAAAAAGTTTCTTTAACATCTGGGATCTCAATATCCTGAACTTCGACACACAGACCTAACAAAAAATCAGCAAAATGCTTGAAGTCTTTGGCTTTTTACCATCAGGTGTCACTAACAATGAAAGAACATTTAGACACTGGGACTGCAAGAGAAAAGTGGGAGGAAAGATTGAAGGAAATAATGCAAAATCTGCTTCAGCTTGGTCAAATCACCTTCCCTTCTCAGTTGTGCAATTTGTAACATCTCAGTTCTTGTGATGTTTTTAATAGTACTAGTTCAGAAGTCAAATTAGATTAAATAGGAGCTGAATATCTAATGCAAACTCCCCACAAAAAAACTGTTTCCAGCTGAACTATTTTTAATTGTGAAGAACCACACTAAGGGCTCATTTAGCCGATGCGGAAGATTCGAAAGAGGATATGCAAATTCCGTGGGAATTTGCATATCTTCTTCTGATCTCACTTTCAAAAGAGGAACTTTCCTCAAAAAATGAAGTTTATGCAGCTTTTCAAAAAAAGGGGGGTTGCCAAAAAAACCACATCTTGATTACTTTCACTTTTGGAAGCTCCGCTTCCAAAACTTTCATATCCTCTTTTGAATCTTCTGCATAGTCTAGATAGTGGGTACGTCTAGACTACAAGCCTCTTTCGATAGAAGCTTTTTCGAAAGAGCTCTTTCGAAAAAGCCTCTTTCGAAAGAGATCGTCTAGACAGCCACACGGGTTTCGAAAAAGCGATCCGCTTTTTCAAAAGAGACCAACCAGGCAATCTGGACGCTCTCTTTCGAAAAAGCCCTGTTTGCGTTCAAGAACGCCTTTTTTTGAAAGAGTTCTTTCGAAAAAAGGCATTCTTACTGGTAAAAGTAGGTTTACCAATTTCAAAAGAATGTGACGGCAGTCTATATGCAGGTGAAGTTTTTTCTAAAAAAGGCCACTTTTTTCGAAAAAATTCAGTAGTCTAGACACATATACATAACTGAATCCCTCTGACAGTTTCATCATTAATGCATTATGTTTGCTTACAAAAATTATTTTTAAAAAAATCTTGAGTAACATATATGGACTGCAGCCTTGGCTTTAAACAAAGCCTGTTAGTGAGTCCTGATCCCAGGAAGACATTATACAACATAACTGACTTGGATGAGAGTTGTATACATACCATTACATTGCAACATCAGTTATATCTGAATGAATGTGGCTAAAGAGGTCTTTACAATCAAGTAAATTACAATCAAGTGATTATTATGTTGATTAGATTGCTGCATGTGCGCAGTAGTTTCCCAAACTCAGAAAAAGACCAGTCCATTCTCCAAACAAATTACTACCAAGCAGACAAAAAGAAAGAGAGAGTAGGGAAACATATTAACAACTACTAACAGACTTTTACCAAGTCAAGGGCTACTGCTTTAAAACTGTTTGACCACTGCCTCACCATGCATGACCATGCCATCGAACAACTCAGAAAACTAAACTTTGGTAACTTTCTCCCCACCCATACATGAAGGAAGGACCTGGATCCTATTCCTAACTCTGTCACGACTTGCTGTTTTATCTTGGGCAAATCACTTAGGGCTACATTCATAGAGAGACTTAGGTGACACTGAGTATCTTGATGCCAACTTTTTTCGGGCCTAGAAAAACCACAGTAGTAAGACTGATATCCACAAAGCCAGGTTAGCATTAAGTTAGAAGACAAGTACCTGAGAACGGAGTCACAAAAAACCAGTAGAGTAAGCCAGGAGCTACTTAAGAAAGTTAACCATAGAAACCGACAAGAGGGATGTGCTAAGCTACCCCACCTTTTACAGAGAGAGGCACAAAAGCCCAGGCTTCAGGGAGGTGGCTAGATCTCTGCTGGCGACCCACAGCCAGGAACCCCTCTTCTAAGGTGTTCCTTGTGACAATACTTTAGACAGGCACCAGCCTAGAAACACAATGGAGCTCAGAGGAGGAGGAAGAGATAGAGGTACCCCCCCCCATTCTATCTGGAGTGCCCGGTGGTTACAGCACTCACTAGGGATGTGGGAGACCCAGGTTCAATTTCTCTAAACTTCCCCCCCTTCCCCTCCCCCCCCTCGCAAGGGAGAAAGGAACTGAAGAGGGGTCTACCAACTCTAAGAAGAGTATTCTGAGCTCTAGGCTACTCTGGTATGGTGCTCCTCAGTCTCTCCAATTAAGTCTATTCTGCTGTATAGACACACTTAAGGAGTGAGAATGACTCTACAGCCCAGTGGTCCAGAAACCCACCTGAGAGATGGGAGACCAGGGTCCAGTCCCCCTGCTCTAGCTTTATGGAATTCTTTCATTACTATTTTGAGAAGATATTAATTCAACCCTTGCCACCAGGGTAGGCTTTCAAGATGACCTGAATAAGGAGAAAAAAACCCTGCAGCTTGTGCACTTTTTCATGAATTATTATGATTGTATCTGAAGTAGTTTTTTGCAATTGGAAGGCTCTAATTTGGCTGGTAAACTAGCAATATGGCAACATCACAGGAGTTGAGACAGTAGAAGTTGCACAGTTGAGAGGAGAAGGTATTTTTTCCTCTCAACTGTTAAAACTCTCAGGGCTTGTATACACACAGTGTTGCAACAAAAAGTGTATAGATTCGCCCAGCTTGTTCCGGTAAAGATAAAAATGCAGGCTACACAGACATACATCTTCAGTGGTATCTGTACAACTTTGTGTGTAGATCAGGCCTTAGCTTTGTCAAGGATTAATTAACATTTTGGTTAAAGGAAACTTTGACATTAAACATTTAAGACTTCCTTCGCCTCTTCAGCTAAGCAAACCTCTCCCAAGGCATTCCAGGGGAGAGCAAATTTCTCACCTTTCTAAAATTAAAAAAAAAAAAAAAAAAAAACAAGCAGGGAAAACATTAATAAAAACCAAATTCACCATTCAGACTTTTATACATCATCATGAAAAATTAAAAACAAAGAGCCAGATTCTAAGTCATTTTTTAAAATGTCTTTGCTATGCTTCCCTATGCCACTCCACTCCATCTAACTTCTATACATGGGTCTCAATAAATTCACTGGAAGAAGATTATTATGCATTAAAATTCTGTCCTGGTTATCTGGATCACTATAAGCACTAGGATAAAAAAAAAGTGTTTCAGTTTTAATTTTGGGAGCAATTATTTCTAAGTTCTCTTGCAAGAAATGTATTCCCAACCTGCTAGAAAGAACCTGAGCAGTGTTAGCCTATACTTCCATTAAGTTTCCAAACTCACATTCCAGAATACATTCCCTGAAAATTTACCCCTGGTGTTGGTTACCCCTATTTTCCTTCAATCCACACACACACAAAAACACTCTCTCTCAGGGCTGAAGGTACATACCAGGCACAGCTGAAGCTACACACATGAGCTCAGATTTCACTTCAGACTGGACTGAAATTGACCTACTTTGCAGTCAGAATGCAGGCTAATCAAGCCCAAGTGCTATTATTCCCCTTATGCTATCCCACAATTCTTCCTGAGCTACACTTCCTGTCTATCTCCTCCTTTATATTACCTATACTAAATGAACATTTTAACCCCACATTTGCTTGTTCCATTTTTGCTCTGCTTCCAGTGCATTTAAACAAGGACACCACCCAAGAAAAACTCCTATCATGCTGCCAGTTGGCCAAAAACTTGCCAGCCTTCTGAAAAAAATGTGATGTGAGGTCAGTAAGACACATAATTTGGGACACTTTTTTGGGTCAGGGACAGAAAGAAACACAGAGGCAGAGAAGTCAGCCAAGTACACCATAAATCACTTTGTGGTTTATCTTTATGGAATTCAGTCTCGTTAGAAGTTCTTGCTGCCAAGTGCTTGCTTTCTCCTTCAGAGCTGTCTGCATTAATAATGAGTAGCTCCACTTAGAAGTTATTTACATAAAGTACTATTCTTGTGTCACTATCAGACAGCAGCTTTATGCCAGGCAATGGGGGGGGAGGGAGAATATCATGTGAATAACTTCACAGAGCAGCCCAGTTTAATGCACCGCTAAAACCATGCTATATATAGCCCACCAGAAACCCATCCCAGCACATGGGCTAGTACAGCAGCATTGTGAACACAGCCAATGAAGACTTACCCTCCAATGGTGTGACTGAGCATGGCATGGCGCTCCATAGAATGAGCTCAACTAAGGAGCAAGCAGTGGCACGCTGGCCAGCTTACTGGAAATGATCCTGTTAGGTTGTTTAAAAACAATGAATGAACAAAAGTGGCTTCATTTCAGATGCTTTTTCACCTCATATATATTTCTATTTTAAGGCCACTAGTTAATAGTGTGGCCTGTATACTCATGCCTGTATTTTCAAAAGGAAAAATAGCCAAGTATTTTTGTTTGGATATCTAATTTATTAGAGATGTGCCTTTTAAAACATACATATATGTTAGCACAGATAATCCATATCTGTAAAGGCAAAAATGGCTATACAGACTTAAGCCCTTAGAATATCTGATGTTTCAGGATTCAGAATAAACCTTATAATAATCCATGATAAGCTTCCTTACAGTTTATATTTTCAACTTCCTAGATTTCATTAGTGTGTGTCACAAATATATAGTTATTTAAACACGGGAGATAGGACTTTTGCATTTCAATTTGAAGACGATACCATAAAAGTGCCTAAAAGAGAGCGTTTTGAGTCCAGAAAACAAAGTTTTCCTTTCTAGACAGCATTTAACAAGAAGCAGTTTTCAAGGCCTGTTTCAGCCCAGATTTAGAGTTCCACAAAGCTTCTATTACAGTGATTGGAAGATTCATCCTGCCAACTGGCAGCAATAATTTTCAACCATTAAAATAATTATGCTAGCAACAGCAATTTACTTTAAAGCCAGCAGCCAGTTATACTCTCTGCATGTTTCAGATATTGTAACATTACTTTAGAAAGATCAGTTTCCTCATTATTGAACAAAAATTTAAGTAAAGATTGTGACACAGGGTCTTTGGCAAATGGCCCCCGGTCTTTGTCAAGTCTGAGGTAAGATGCTTGCAAACTCCCTGCATCAAATGTGTCTTGCAAGTTAATGTACCCATAGAGAGCAGGGATGTGAAAATACACAAATGTACACAGTTAATCAATGAGCCTTCATACATCCCCCCTGTATCAGAGGCAGCAGCATGGGGGGAGGGAGGTGGTGGCTTTGCAGAAACCAGTGCTCATGGGGAGCTGGTTTAAAAACTATCTCCCTGCAAGCACCCGCTCCCACCTTGATTTCATTCTGCTGACTTCAGTGAGGTTACCCTGAGGTGAATTTGATCACTCTCCCACTCCTGCCGAGAGTCCCCCAACCCGCTTCTGCATCTTCCCTCTCTCACCTCCTACTCGCACTCTGCTCCTGCCCCTAACCTCCCAGCCAGACCCCCCATCCTCAGCCTGCTTCCACACACAGCCTCCTGCCTAGACCCCTTCACCTTCAGCCTGCTCCTGCGCACAACCTCCCGTCTAGACCCCACACACACACACACCCCTTCGGTCTCCTCCTGAATCCTATTTCCTGACTAGACCTTGCGCTACCACCCCCTCCTTCACCCATTTTGTTATCATGGGTGGCTGGCTGGCGGTCTGCATTGAGCAGGGTGAGCTTCGGCCAAAAAGTTTGAGAATCACTGATTTAGTACATTTCAGTTTTTAATTAAATTGAGCAGTTTAGACTAAAGCAGTGGTTCCCAACCTCTGGTCCATGATGGTATTGCAGGGAACCCGTGGAAAGTAAGAATCGAGCCCCACTGTGGTGGAACTGATCCTTACTTTTCTTTTCTTTTCCTTTTCTTACTTTTCTTTCCCTTTTCTTTTTTTTCTCCCCCAGGGAGAAAGGGGGATCAGTAAAATGTTAATAGTTTGAAAAGGGGTCCATATGCTTGAAAAAGTTGGGAACCATTGGACTACAGCATACCATTCTTTTCAGTAATTACAGACACTGTTTTTACTTTGGCACACGGCACACACGGATGTGAAAGGACATCCCTAGTATTCTAGTAGAATGATAGAATCATAGAACTGGAAGGGACCTTAAGAGGTCATCGAGTCCAGTCCCCCGCCCTCACAGCAGGACCAAGCCCTGTCTAGATCAGTGGTCTCCAACCTTTTTACACCCAAGATCACATTTTAAATGTCAGGGCAAGCCAAGATCTACCTCATCGCTTCCCCAAGACCCCACCCCTTCCTTGAGGGCCTGCCCCCTCCATTTCCTCTCCTCTCCATCACTTCTTGTCCCCAGCCCTTACTCACTCTCACTCAGTTGAGACAGGAGGTGCAAGCTTTGGGGTGGGAATCTGGATGCGGAAGGAGATGGAGAAGGAGATACTGGCTCAGGAATGGGGCTCCAGGCTGGAGAGTGTTGGGGTCAGGTGGAGGCTTGTAGATGTGGGGGTGCAGGAGTTGGGTTGGGGTGTGTGAGGGGCTCAAGGCAGGGAGGTTGGGAGTATGATGGGCTCAGGACATAGATTTGCAGTATGTGGATGGTGCAGGAGTTTGGGGATGTGAGGGGATCAGGACAGGGGGGTCAGGTGTATGATGAGCTCAGGGTTGGGGTCTGTGGGAGGTGCAGGAGTGTTATGAAGCTGTGGTCAGATGGGGGCTTGGCGGCCAGGCTTCACTTTTAAATAAAATATTATGTCCAACACAAAATGTTTTAACACTGTCTTTATTTATGGCAGGGGTGGGAAACATTTTTTGGGTCAGGGGTCACTGACCCACAGAAAAATCAGTCAGGGACCACACAAGTGAGCTGCAAAAAAACAATCCTGCCAAAAAAAAAAAACCCACCCCTCACTGATGTGGCTCCAACTCAGACACCTCACTCCCCTGGCACTCCAGCCCCATGGTGGAGGGCAGGGTAGGTAGGACTGAGGTGCAAGGCCTCAGACCAGATTAACTCTTCTGGGGTTCCAGGGTTAGTGGATTTTGTGGGGGCCCCCCCCCAGGCTCTAGGGTGGGGCCAAAAATGAGGGATCCAGTGTGCAGGACAGAGCTGCCAGTGAGTAGGATAGGGTGGGAGGATGAAGAATCTGGGTGGGAAATAAGGTGCGGGAGGAAGCAGGGGGGAGGTGTCTGGCCAGGAGGGAGGGGGCAGGAGCAGGGCGCTGGAGGGGGGTCTGACTGGGGGGGGGGGCAGGAGCAGCTCAGCCAGTACCTGGGGGTCTCCACGGATGAGTATCTCTTGGGAAGGAACTGCAGGCAGCGCTGGAAGAATAGCATGTGCGGTGGCTCCTTTAAGAAAGCCAGCCGCTCCGGATCCTCCACTGCCATCTTAATCCCGCCCTCCTCACCTCCCTGGTGCATGGGGAAAGGAAGGCAAGACAAGAAAGCATGCGCATTGCTGTGGGGAGGGGAGGAGCTGCGTGCGCGCACGCTTCATGAGAAGCCGGTTCCGGCACGAAGCTGCAGGACTTCTCCCCCCCTCCCCACCACCGCAGGAAGCCAGCTTTGGCTCCAGTTTTGTGAGGGACAGGACACTATAGTGCCAGGACAGGCTCATCGTTGCAGGTGGGGGGGAGCAAAGGAGGGCTAGGAACACTGTGTCGAGATCAACTGGCAGTGCCTCCACGATCGACTAGTCGATTCCAATCGACTGGTTGGTGACCACTGGTCTAGATCATTCCTGGCAGGAATCTGGCTAACCTGCTTATAAATATCTCCGGTGATGGAGATTCCACAACCCTCCTAGGCAATTTATTCCAGTGCTTAACCACTCTGACAGTTGGGAAGTTTTTCCTAATGGCTAACCTAAACCTCCCTTGCTGCAATTTAAGCCCATTGCTTCTTGTCCTATCCTCAGAGGCCAAGGAGAACAATTTTTCCTCCCTCCCCCTTGTGATACCCTTTTAGATACTTGAAAACTGCTATCATGTCCCCTCTCAGTCTTCTCCTTTCCAAACTAAAGAAGCCCAGTTCTTTCAGTCTTCCATCATAGCTCATGTTTTCTAGACTTTTAATCATTTTTGTTACTCTTCTTTGGACCTTCTGCAATTTTTCCACATCTTTCTTGAAATGTAGTACCCAGAACTGGACACAATATTCCGATGGAGGACTAATCAGCGCAGAGGAAGAATGACACTCCTGTTAATGCATCCCAGAATCATGTTTGCTTTTTTTATATCAGTGTCACACTTTTGACTTATGTTTAACATAACTCTGTATGTGTGAAACTGACTGTTCCTTCCTAAGTGGAGTACTTTGCATTTGTCCTTATTAAACTACATCATATTTACCTCAGCCCATTTCTCTAGTTTGTCCATATCATTTTGAATTATGACCCTATCCTCCAAAGTACTTGCAACCCCTCCCAGCTTGGTATCATCTGCAAACTTGATGGCATAGAGAGTATGATTATCATCTAAATCATTGCTGAAGATATTGAACATAACTGGTCACAAAACAGACCCCTGCGGAACTCCACTTGTTATGCCCTTCCAGCAGAATCGTGAACCATTAATAACTTCTCTCTGGGAATGGTTATCCAGCCAGTTATGCACCTACCTTACAGGGTGCATAACCCTAGTTTATTGCATAAGAAGGTCATGCAAGACGGTGTCAAATGCCTTACTAAAGTCTAGGCATACCACGTCCACCGCTAGTATAATACTAGATTTTTCAGAAAGGAATTGCTTTTGTAAATTACAGCCAGTGCTTCCAGAACTGTAGTACAGTGTTTCTTAAACTATATTCTGTGGAACATTGGTGTTCTGTGAACAACTCACAGGTGTGCCGTGACCTCTTCTATGTTTTTGTTACTTGTTTGTTTTTGTCTTTTTTTGTCTGATAACAATTTTTTTAAAGAAAATTTTCAAAGATGTTCCGCATAAAAAAAATTATTGTTTGGTGTTCTGTGGTCTCAAAAAGTTTAGAAACACTGCTGTAGTACATAACCACATGAACACACAACTGTCTTCTAGTCTGCTATGACCTGCTGATGATAAAAAAAAAAATTCAAAGAAAGTCTTATAAAAAAGCTAAGATATAATCCCAGTATTTCAGGGCAAATAGGGTCATATCAAAAACATAATTTGAAATACATTAGACTTGGAGTCACATGTAGAAAACAATCTGAGATAAAGAGCTTTCATCCCCACAACCCTACCTGGAACAGTTGTTTTGGTTTCTGTGTCAGTTACACATCTTCAATCTTTAATGGGAGGTAGGATGATCTAGAGCAGAGGTGGGCAAGAGGCTGCCAGCGAGCCGGATCCTGCCCACCATGCCACTACATCCAGCCTGCACCTGCCTTGATGGGAGCCTTAAGCGCAGCGGCAGCTGCTTTAAATGTGGCTGCTCTATTCTTGGAGCGAGGAGGGAGGCTTTGTGCTCTGCCCCACCCCTCGGCAAAATCTCTCAGCTCCCATTGGCCAGTTTCTGACCAATAGCAGCTGAGATATTTTGCTGGCAGCAGGGGCAGCCAATGACACCTCCTCCCTCTCACCCCCACTCCTGTGGATAAATCTCTGCAACATTTCCATATAACCATGTATCATTCTCATATAACTTTGTATTAAGAGAAACTTTGTGTCTTTATATAGATAGATCTTGTATAGATCTTTGCTTCTTATAGACCATAGAAACTTTATATTAAGTCCTTTATGTTATAGGCCTTAGGAATAGGAAAATGTCTTTTGCTAAGAGTAGAATCTCTCCCCTTTCATTGATTGTCCTGTTGAAATGAATGAGGTGTGAATGGAGAATGAAAGGTGAGCACCTCCAGCAGCAGTTGCAAGGGTGGAGGGGGACTGGGAGCCAGATCCAAGACAATACCTGTGAAGTGAGCTCATTGGAAAGAAGACTGGACATATAGATGGCCTTGGGAATTAAGCAGAGAGTGCCTGCCCTTGAAAGGACTCTCTTTGAAGCATCATTAAAAAAGGTGAGGTGATGACTAACTGGCTGCATGAGAGGGATAAATATGAGGCTTCTTGCAGAGGGACCCCAGGTTTTCATCTTGTCAACATTGGAGCATCGATCTGGATCAGCAGAAGCCCGGCTCCACCCCCTCCCATCTAACTCACCTGGACAGTGCAGTTAGGGGGAGCAACTATTGGTAACAACAAGACGGACTGTGCTTGTGTGTGTGTGTGTGTGAGTGCATGAGTGTAATGTATCATATGCATATGATAAAGTATTGATTGATCTATGAACGTTCAATAAATGTGGCGTGTTGCCTTATCCCCCTGAAAAAGATCCCGAGTGCTTCTTTTAAGCACAACACTCCCGACTCCTTCACCCTGCCCGGAGCAGAGCTACGTGGAGCAGCTTGCAACTGCAGCCTTCAGATTCCTGGAGGGCTGCTGAGTGGAAGCTGCCTAGGTAAGCTCCCTCCCAGACCCTGCACCCTCTCCTAGAGCACCTCCCCTCAGGCCAGAATCCTCTCTGGCACCCATTCTCCCTCCCTGACCTGCACCCCATTCCCCTGCCCCAAGCCATCACCCAAACCCTCTGCACACCTTCACCCAGGTCACAACTCCCTCCCAGTCACTGCACCCCCTCCGCAAGCCCCTTCCTCAGGCCAAAATCCTCTGGCACCCCTACTCCCTCCTGGACTCTGCACCCCCAAGTCTCTGTCCCAGATCACAACTCCCTCCTTCACCCAAACTCCTTCTCAGATTCCACATTCCCTCCTGAACCCCAGTCTCCTACCCAAGCTCCCTTCTGCACCCAACCTCTGTCCCAGACCCCACACTCCCTCAGTAGAAATGCAGTCCTTGACCACTTGCCAAAATCTTGGAGTGGTCTCCCATTAAAAATTATTGCCCACGCCTGATCTAGAGATTAGGGTGCAAGTCCAGGAGTCAGGAAACTCAGATTCAATTCCCTTCTCCACCACAGATACCCTGGCTGATCCCAAGCAAATCAATTAAACACGTAAGGCCGCTGTATAGATGCCACTGACCATTTTCAAAACTGCCACGAAAGTTCCCTATGGCACCCAAGTTTCCACTGGTCAGTATTGGTAAAGCCACCTAAGTCTCCCGTTCATGGGCAGCTCAGAGCTCTAGTTCAAGCCCCAGAGACCCCAAAGCAGGAGTCTCACAGTAGGACCTGGTTCTGCAGGTGTGCTCCAAGCAGTACCAACACCTGATACCTGTCAGATCCAACAGCAGGAGGGTTGGATGCAGGACCCTGATAGATAAGGGCACAAAAGACCTATGCAAAAGGCAGCCAGCCCAGACACAGAAAAAAGTAGGGCTGTTGTGAGAGAGGAACTGGAAGAATGAGGGGACAGAGAGAGGTTTTTGGCTGCTAGGACATAGGCTACCTAAGTGGCTGACCTGGCTTAGGTGCCTAAATCCAGGAGAGGGTTTTCAGCAGAGGATTTCAAGTGGAGGTAGGTGATATTTCTGGCCAGGCACACCAGGTCAGCCACCTACACTCCTAAGTCATTCTCCTCTCTCCATCACTGACCCTCTCCTCTGCATTTCACTCCTGGCTCACTTAGGCAGCTCCCAGCTTTCTGGCATCTGAGGGACCCCTTTCTTAGGCACCTAACTGTCCCCAGGCACTGTCTAGGGAGCCTGGGCACCTAGCTCTGGGCTGAGGATTCCATTATGTGGCAAGGTACCTAAGGCAGCGATGGGCAACCTAGGCTAGTGCGTGGGCCGCATGAGTGGCCCTCCTTCATCTCACTGGGCCGCAAGACTGTCATAACCAAAACAGTCTCCAGAGACAGGGTAGTTTTTCTAACTGCGCTTGCATACCTAGAATTTGTGGTGTGTGCTGACTGAATTGTAGCAGCACTTTGACTGGGTGCAGAGGGAGCGCATGGCTCTCACAGTCAATCAGCACGCCCCTCACTTCACATGCCTTAGCTTTACATGCATGTCACTTTAGTAATACTTGTAGGAACAAAACCTGTTTGGATGGAAACCAACAGAATCTGGCAACCCTGCACGTGGGCAACAGTCAACAAAATGCCTTGCAGGCCACACACAGAATCCCAATGGGACACAGATTGCCCACCACTGACCTAAGGGTTAGGTACTGTGACTCTGATCTCCCTTTTGAAAAACTTTTCTGTTTTACTCAGCAGCCATTCACACCTATTATTTCCCCCTCCCATCGGGGGGGGGGGGGGAAGAGGGGGGAGAGGGGGTTTCTCATTTGCAGATCCCACACCATTTTCAATGGACCTATGCTGAATAACCTCCATATGCATATGGGAAGGAATTTTTCTGCTTAAAAATAAGAAGAGTTTAGCTCAATAGAGGAGGAACACAAGGATTTTTTTTCTTTTAAATCTAGGTCTCACTATCCTAATATGACCCTAATTAGTAAAAAAGACTGGCTCTGTCTGTTTGAAGTGTTGCTATATCCTTGATACTCACTTTAAAAAAAATAAACAACCCACCAACTGAGGGTCAGGCTTATTAACTGATAAACAAAAGTGCAGTTATTTTAATGGTTTTTGTTTCTTTTCTTTTTTCTTTTGTTAAAGGTGAGGAAGGAATCTTCCCTCCCCCCCCCCTTTTTTTTTTAAATTATTCCTATCCTGGACAAACATAGACTCTGACCTTGGCTACTGTTTAATTGAATGCAACTGTCCAAAAACAGCTTGGATACACTACTGTTTCAGCAAAACATTAAGCACCAGAAGTCTATTTTAAAAAGGCTTTTTTAAAATGCATGATATATATTATATTGTGGCAAAGCACCTCCTTCACCTCACCATCACTGTTTTCCCCCTCCAGGGGCGGGGCCTGGAATAAAGCAGTCCCACTCCAAAGCAGTCCCACTCCGGAGAGTTTTTATTCCTCATTCATGGTTTATTTCATTTTAGAAGACGGACCTGAGGTCAGGCCCAAGCAGCCTAACAAAAGAAACAAGATAATAACACAAAAAAGGAACATGTCTCCCTGCCCCCTCTCTGCAGTACTGCCTTGTTATGCAGGCTCCAAAGTGGGAGTCCCTCCCCAAACAGGCAGTTAGCTTTTTGTTTCCCCTACGGCCGTGATGTGCAACACACTAGTCACTAGCCATACGTGGCTATTTGGCTGGTTGAGTGTGGCTAGTTGGCTTGAACAATGTGGCTATTTGGCCGGTTGAGTATGGCTAGTTCGCTATAGCAGCAGCCACTACAGTGGCTACTGCTTCAGAACTGGTTGGACACCACGGGCCTAGGGAGGGCAGCTTTCCACCTAGGAGAAGGCTTTTCAGTCACCCTACTACCACTAGCCATACTACAGCTTGTATCTCCTTCCTCCCTCTTACTAGAAAAGAGGTTTCTAAAGGCCGCAGGCAGCCCTTAATTGGACACCGGTGTCTCTAGTTGACCTGAAGCAACCTCTTTTTATCTAATGGGGAAGAGCCTTTACCATTCTGGGGCTGACATACTTGCCTTCTGGTCTGACTTTGTCACAATACTTATTCTTAAGTAGTTTATCATCTTGTTCTCCTACAGTTTTTGAAATTGGATACACATCTTCCTAAAGCCATAGAAACATGAGGACATTCACAAATATTTTACAATATGCAGACACTCAGAGCTCAAACATCCAATTACAAAGCAAATAGCCCTCTGAAACAAACCTCTCCAGATGTTTCATCACACAAAGATCTGATTAAACTGTGGCAAGCCAAAAGAATGTCCATTTCCTGAGTGAGCTACAAAAAAGGAAAAAAAATGTGAAAGAAGTAACAAAGATTTTTGAATGGCAGCTTTGACAATATCCCATTCATTCCACTTTTAACATAATTACTCCCTGTATCTTGAAATAGGAAATAAACTGCATACACTTGCACGTATATAATCATTTTTAAAAGTCTACATTCAATCACATTTTCAGGAATGTTTTTACAGCAGAAAATGTGTCTCTCTCTGGAGTATTTAAAAGTAGCACAGGAACTCATCATAAACATATTCACTTGACAGATTACTCTGGCTTCCATGGAATCTACTGCAAACCCTCATTACAACAGCCTTTGCTACAACGCTATCTACAATGTCCCTGAAGTTCAGCATATGGCAAAGCCACGAGACAGCACAAATTCATTTGTATAGTGGTAGTAATCCACCACCCATATTTCCATATGTGGTTTAATCTGAACTGTAAGCTTTTGGAACAGGAATCTTAACATCCTGTTTTTGTCAGTAATGCAATATTCACAGCGCCACAAAAATAAACAATATGCTAATATAAACAGCATTTGTTTCCTCAATGTAATGCAAAAATCTGAAGCCAATGAATTAAGTTACATACCATATCAACATTTTCCAGACACATTCAAGAGACACAGTCTCATTAAATGTTAATTACACCAATAAACTAACATATATTTAAACATATATTTGTGTTTCTGTTTTCTATGCCCCTTACGATGATGGATAAATGTGGCTCTCCCTTCCCTTGAATTTGTTAAAATTAGTTCCAGGGCAACAGACTGATGAAATCAGTGCAGGATTAACTTCACTGCAAGACCAGGCAGAAGGAGAAGCTGGCCTGGGATGGGAAAAGATCTTATTCAAACAGATCTTCAACAAAGCAAGCACAATACACAAACAAATCTCTAGGCTTACAAAAATTGTGTGTGTGCGCGTGTGTGTGTGTTCTCGTTTCAAGTTCACCACTGCAAAAAGTACACTTTTGTGTACAACTCTCCTCTTATTGTAACCTTGGTCTATTCAGATGTCATAAAGAAGACCTCTCTCATACCATAAACTACATACTTATTTCACATATTTCAAACTCTGTGAAAAAGTTAAGAAACGTATAGTTTTAATCTGTCAGGTTTTATACCTCACACACTCATAAACATGAAGTTCTGTTCTCTCTTTGGGCAAGGACCACAGTATCCAGCATCCAACATGGCCTTCTTAAAGCAAAGTATAATTAATTTAAAACAGGATTTCAGAGAAAACAGACTTTAAAAAGACAACAGTACATATATGCCAGTCTCCACAGCCCCTTTTTCTCTGTCAGCCAGTCCTCCTGACAGCCCAGGACAACAGACCTTCTTCCCTCTTCTTAGAAGGATTTTTAACTATTTAGTGTTCTTTTGATCTCTTCCTTCCCAGCACTGATAGAACAACTGTGTCACTATGAGTTGGTGCCCTACACCATGCCATTTTTTTGTAACTGCCCCCCTCAATGTTTGCCGAGAGTTGATCATATATAGCTATTGTGTTTCCCCTTCCACCTCACCCATCCCAATTCTTACTAAATAGCATAATCATTCATACAGGAAAGTCTTATAGCCCAACATACAATAGCTTCTCCCTGGCCAGGTCACATGCAGTGTTCATAACATACATCTCCTCAGAGTTTTCAGATTATTACACAGCAGTTCCCCATCCACTGTCTCAAGCATGAACACCATCCCCAGAGTTCCAGGGCATTTTCCTCTACTCCAGGAAGCAGTCTATGGAACTCCTGGAATCGGGGAAGGAGTGTGTGGGGAGAAAAGGAGAAAGTCTACCCATCATTCAGGCTTGTGCACACATGGCTTAAAAACTTTCAAGTTCTAATGTGAAAAAAAACACAAAAATTACCCTAAATTTGACGTTTAAATAAAACAGAAGCTGCCCACTGTACCAGATCTAATTAGTTAGGACCCACCTCTCTACCTAGTTTTTTGTTTGTTTTGTTTGTTTATTTTTATAATCAATGTTTACTTGAAAGAAACATTAGTCAACAATGAAAAGTAGGACTTCCATACACAGATTTCAGCCAGCACTCAAAGGCTTCCTATTAAAAATAAAGAGAAACCAAACATTCTAAACCAAAAATTCAAAGAACATAAAACCAGACCTGTGTGAAGCTTTCCCAGAAACAAAATGAACTTATGCCACAATTTAAGCCCATTTTAGAACACAGCCCTAATTGCTGGAGATGTTATCCGTCACCTCTATAATGCTGAATCACACACCATCTAAACATATGTTAAATGACACAACAAATTTCTGCTCTGAGACTACAGAAAGGATGGTCACTTTGTCTCAGAATGGGCAGGAACGGTGTCCCTAGCCTCTGTTTGTCAGGGGCTGCAAATGGATGACAGGAGAGAGATCGCTTGATGATTCCCTGTTCTTTTCTCCCTGTGGGCCAACTGGCATTGGCCACTGTCGGAAGACGGGATACTGGGCTAGATGGATCTGGTTAAAAACATTTTCTCATTGCATAGGCTATTATCATTTGTCTGCCAGTATTCTCCAGCTGATGAAAAAAAATGAATTAACTGTGGTATGTGACAGGCTTCAGCGTTAAATATAACCAGCTGGACAATCTCTTCATGGAGAGTCTTTACATCCAATTAAAAACTGCTCTGTATTTTCAAGATGTTTCAAACCTTTGGCTAGCAGTGGAGCTGAACTGAAGGATTATTTTGCTGACTATATACAGAAAACACATTAATGGCAAGGTGAGTAATGCACATGCAGTGAGAGCAGAATACATCCATTAAGGGTTAAGCGTTGCCAACTCCCGTGGTTTTACCACGAGTCTTACAATATTTGATGTTTTTCTTTCCATCTGCTGGAATCAATGGATTACATGAGCATCTCAGCTTTCAGTTAAAAAGGGGGATTACTAGCATATGTGGATGTGGAAAAAGACACGAAAGCTTGAAGCAAGTACTCAGTAAAGTTTCCAAAACAAGGAGGCAAATAAAAATAATAAAAATCCCATTACTTTTAAACCAAATTCACAATTGTTTGGGTGTTGGCAATACTGGAAATAAAACAATGCTCTACATCTCCCAGTTTTCAGTGTTCTTGCCAGACAGCAAAAATATCTGATTTTAATACAGCAGAAACTTCTAACACAAAGGGAAGTTAGTTTACCTTCCTGCATTATTAAGTCTAGGAACATGAGAAATGCTACACCAGAAGAGATCAATGGTACATCAAATAATCTGTACATGGTCATTGAAAGAGCTTCAGAGAAAAGAACAAAAAACTCCATAAACAAAAAATGATGATAATTTCTCCTATAGTAAAAGTTTCTGCTTAATCTCAAGATTGTTTTATGCTTTCTATCTTATATACAGTATCAGTTGTCTGATTCGTCAATCTTTAGATTTTTTTTATGTGATGTACTACTGCTCTTAACAAAACATAACAGGTTAGAGTCTTCTTTTGCTTTGGCCTTCTATCAGAACTTGTTATGGTGGACAGGCCCTAACAATGAACCATTTCTGCCACTGAAAAGCCCTGTTTTCAACTTTGACAATATTAACAACATTTAACATATCCTGGTATGAACAAAGAATAATACAAGCTACATTACAGTGGTAAGGAGTCTTAAAATTAAAATGTGAAACAGAACAAAAACACAGAGCAATCAGAATTTTCAAAACGACGCCCACAGCGTAAACCACAACAGAAAATGCTAAAAGGCTTACCTTAAGTGCTTTGACATAAATATTTTACTGCAATTTGAAAAAAAAAGACTTTATGCGGAGTATATTGTGTGTCTTTAAATGATTACCTGCAGTAAGCATAAGGAGCAAGTTCAGAGAAAAAAGAATCTGTGGGTTATAATATGATTTCATTTCAAGACTATATACAGCTTCTGATTTACAGAGGCCCTAACCACCGCATGCCGCACAATCTTTAATGCTATAAGAGCCCAGAATTCTGCAGCTTAATTATCCACTCTAACATACAGAATTGGAGTAAAAAAAAAAAGCAAAAGCTCTAGGCTGATTTTGCAAACTTACTAAAATGTTCACAAGTATATCCATTTTCTTTGCTCAACATTTTACTTGTATGTTTCCTGCAAGTATCATTATGAGAAAAACCTTTTTGAACTGGACACTATAAGCTCTTAAAGTAAATTGACTGAAAAATCATATTTCCAGTAAGCATTTGTAGAAATGCTATCTTACAATTTACTGCAATATTCCCAGAAGAAACTCCTACTCTGCCAATAACAGCACATCAGGATGACTACTTTCTTCTTTTACATAAGCAGAACACCATTGTCCAAAAGTAGTATAAATCAGTTACCTACTTCTTTCCCCCGACACATGCCTTAGCTCTCCATCTGAAGAACAGGCATAAAATTCAAGGTTCTTTAGATACAAAAATATCTAAAAAACAACAAAAACCACTACTTTGATTAGCTACCACCACAAGCAAGAAGAGGCCACCATTAGCCTAGAATGAAAATCATCACACCGTATTGTTGTGATATTGTTGCAGTATTAGAGCGTCTCACTGTCCGCCTGTCAAGAGGTCACTGACATGCTTTAGGCAACTTATCTGAAATTGCCACTCCACACATACACTTTCCCCAGGAATCGATATACTTTTAACTGTATATAGCTCTTTGATCCAGCAACTCCCCACTTTGGCAAAACACAGGATCTTTGAAGCTAGCAGCTCCACTGTCTTTCAAGTGTATGCCTTTTTTTCCCCTGGGAAGCCACTGTGTCAATTCCCTTTTTGTTCTTCTCACTGTCCCCTATCAAGTTAGATCAAATACTTTCATATAGGAAATTCTGACAACTCTCCACAGTTAACAACTTTTCCTTACTGACCAGGTCACTTACAATATTCACATCATTACTACAGATTTGTAGATTAATACATAGCGGCTTCATAATCCTCACACAGTTATTAATGCCAGAAAGACATCCTCTCAAAATGCTACAGAGATAGCAGATAATGGTTGTTTCTTTTCAATAGTCTACTTTTAAGATAAGAAAGCCACAAACAAGGGATTTCCCAGTTCACATGATCAGTCATTCTTGGGCTACTAATTCATATTCAAAATATGTTACCAGTGATTAAGGCCTTGTCTACATTTGCAAATTTTGTCTAAGGATGAAAAATCCTGACCAATCAGTTAACTGACTGAACATTAGATTAACCTAATGTTTAACCAGTTAACCAACTAAGTGGGATCCCGGGCGGGGGACTCCTGCTGCCAGCCCCAGCCCCAGTTCTGGGGCAGCCTTCCAGCCGGGGCAGGCCACAAGCAGGAGGCTGCTCCTGGGCACCCATTAACCACTACCTGGTAAGGTTACCGGTTCTAGAGATGTAAGTGACTAGTCGACTACCCGATAAGCATGAACTTGACTAGTAAGTAGGAACTTGACTAGTAGCTATCAAAGAGAGGCAGCAGAGGGAGGGGGCATGACCCAGTGCTGGGGATGCAGGGAGGCAGAGGAGAAATGGCGGGAGCAGGGATCGAAACAGTCCTGCTCATGCTGGTCCTACTGCTGCTCCTCTCCCTTGGAAATGTACAGGAGCCACCCACAGCTCTTGTACATTTCAAAGGGCCAGAAGCAGGGGAATGCTGAGTCTCTCCCTTTGAAATATACAAGAGCTGCCAGCAGCTCTTGTGCACTTCAAAGAGAGAGAGGCAGTGGGAACCACTGGGTCTCTCCCTTTGAAATGAACAGGAGATGCCAAGACTTTTGTACATTTCAAAGGGAGAGAGGCAGTGGGATAGTGAGGCCCCCATTATCAGCTAATCCAGCTGGCAATGGAAATTCCATCGTCGACTCAATTAGCTAATTAATCAAAATTTAACATCCCTAACCCCTTCATATCACTAGTTTTGTCTCCAAAAACACTTGTTGATGGCAAAACCCAGGGAGAGTCCACATTGAGACGTGACAAAAGTCACAACAAATGCCCAATTTTAGTGACAAAAAATTTCCGCCTCCACATGAGACTTTTGTCTCTCCTTTTATTGTTGACAATCATGTAGTGTGTATTCTATAGTAGGGTTTTTTTTTCAAGTTTATTGACCTCCAACATGTTCCCCACAAAGCCCAATTAGCCACTGTGACCAGCATTTGAACTCTGCTGCTCTGCAGCCATGTAAACAGGTAAACATTAAAAACCCATTTCCTGGTGTCTGGCTCACTCTGCAGTGGTCTTCCCGGCATCTTCACAGGGGTGGCTATCACTCAAAACGTTCTTCTGCTTGGAGCACACAGAGCTTTTGGATCTTATCAGTGTGTAGCGTAAAGAATCAGTGCAATCACAGCTGCCAGTGACTCATAGAAACCGAGACCTGTACAGACTAGGGATGTTAGAGTTTAACCGACAAGTTGATGCTTATCAGTTAATGGTACTGGTTAAACTCAACTGGCTCCCAGGGAGGCGGCTTCACTGCAGCAGGGCAGCAAAGCTTCCTCCCCGGGAGCTGGGCCAGTAGGGGCTGGCAGCTCCGTTCCCAGGGAAACGTCACTGGGAGCTCTGCAGTAAAAAGCTACTCTGCAGAGCCCGCAGCACATGTAATGACTAAGATTTTTAGCGGGTACATGGTTACCATATTAAATGCTTTTTAACATCCCTAGTACAGATACATTTCTCAAGCCCTATGTGGGAAGAAGTATGAGTGAGACACCTTACAATGCAGAGCCAAGATAAAGGAACTCCTGCAGTCATCCCAGAAAGCAAAGGAGGCAAACTACCAATCTGGCGCTGTACCCACAACTTGCTGTTTTTATAAGAACTGGATGCAATCCTGGGTGAGGATCCCACGTCCACATCCAAGGAGAAGGTAGATACATCCAAATGCACAGAGTCAGAAACACTTGTACAGTAGACAGAAGTTATCGCTGAAGAGGTGGAAGCAGACGAAGAGGTTAGGGTCAATCAGGTGACAACCCGAGTGCCAGGAAGCAAGGAATTGTTCTCAAGTCCTGATGTTTGTGAGGTCTCTAGGCAACTGTACATGGAGCATGAAGGAAGGGAAAAGATGCAGGGTAAGTCACTGTGCAGGTGGGTGGCAGGGGTACCACTGACAGCCATGTGGGGCAGGAAGTTGCTCTAGTGCAGCCGGAGGGGGGCATGGCAGCATGGGATGGTAAATTGTTCTAGTAGAGCCAGGGGAGGTTGGGGGCGGAGGTCATGCGGGCTGGTAAGTCACTGTGTATTGCAGAAGGGTGAGGCAGCCCTTGACTGTGGCGGGAGACGTGGGGAGAGATGTTCCAGCCCATTAGGAGGTGGGCAGTCCCCCACTTGCCCTCCTTTAATCAGTTAACCGGTTAAACAATATGTTTAATCAGTTAGCCAGTTAAACAGGATTTTATATCCCTAGCATAGACATAACCTAAGTACCAGATTCAGACTCTCTCCTTCAGCCACAGGAGGGATTCACCCTGAGGAGCAGCAGGCCAGCAGTTTCTACCAATGAAGAACTACTAGAGTTGCAGTTACTGCCACCCCAGGAATCCTGCTAGCAGAAGCTGCCATGGGGAGGTACTAAAATCAGCACATCCGCTGGCTACTCCACCTTTTTGTCCAACACCATCCACATTTCGTGGACTGTGCCAGACACCCATATATCTCCAGCTGGACATGCTTTGTTTTGCACTGCAGAAACTTCCTCCCTGATGGCTTATGAGCTGCCAAGAATTACACAGATTTCAACAGGAGCATTTTGTCTAGTTCATTTCAGCAAGTTTCTGCAAGTATGGACTCCAAGCTGCGTTTGCCTCAAAATTCATTACTGCTCTCTGGGTATTTGGCAAACTAGTTAATTGTCTCAATTTATCTCCTGATGAACATGTCAGAGCAGCATTTAGTGGCTGTCACAGCAGAAGAGATGCCAAGGACTTAATTGTTCTACCACCTGGACAGGAAGTCCCTCTACCTCAGAGCTGAGGCACACTAGCAGGACACAGCAGTGTGCACTGCAGCGGCCATGGACAGTCACTTCTCACCTGGACCCAAACAGCTGTAGTGAGAGGGCTGGAATTTTCCTCTCTCCCTAGGGCAGCCTCATCTCCAGCCCTACCACACAACGACTTAAATGAAGAAAAACAAAACTTATTTGAGTTAAGGACCCGAACAAAGCGGGGTAAATCTCCTAGTTATAAATAAAAGTTACCACTAGTGAAGTCAAACAGTTCAGCCAAATTACCTCTTTGTTTTCTTTGAGACAGGGAATAGCAATCAATAGCTGAGGACCAAGTAGCAGGATTGGGGGGGAAGAAAATAAAAAATACAGGATTAATTTGCTAGTTGAGTAGTCTATGGAATTTCCATCAAATACTCAACTAGTCCATAAGCACATCCGTATTCTGCCTTTGAAACATACAAGAGCCCCAGCGGTGGCTCTTGTGCATTTCAAAGTTGGAACGCAAGGCTCCATGCGGGAGCCTTGGGAGTCCCCAGATGATCCCGGGCTGCACTCGGTGCTGCCACTTTGAAATGTGCCGGGTGCCCCATGGCATTGAAAGCAGCAGCGCCGCATGGAGCAGCTGACTCCAGGCTCCATGTGGTACTGCTACTTTTAAGTACCCCTTCTTTTCCCCTCCTTGCTGCCTCTACCTGATAGACGCAATGCGGTGGGGGGGGGGAAACTAGTCAACTATCCTGTTGACTATCCGATAAGCATTTGCTTATTGGATAGTTGACTAGTCCTTTACATCCCTAGTTTTCAGAGAACTATCCACAATGATTCCAAGATCACTCTCTTGAGTGGTTATAGCTAAATTAGTCCCCATCATTTTATATGTGTAGTTGGGATGCTCCTGTTTCTGGTGTGAATTAAGTCATAAAGTAGGGTTGAGCATTTGACCAGTCCAAAAATAACTGGTCAACTAAGTGGTGAAAAATTATCAAATGAAATGTCAAAAACGGTCATATATTTTAAAGCACTAATTTATTAGAACAATGGCAACATTAACAAAAAAGAGTAACAAATCAGTGGGCTCCAAAAGGCTTAGATAGATATTTGTCAGTAATTATAAAGACCAAGTTACATAACTGAGTTATTTTTACCAGAAAACAGAAAGCAAACACACGCCATAATGCAATCAAAAAAGATGGCCATCACCTACATCAGAGCATTCTTGCTGGAATATTTGACAATGCCTGTGATCAAAATAACAGGTGGTCAACTGACCAGTCTATCAAGCTTCAGCATAAAATTGAATTCCTTAAAGGAAGGAATATCTGTGCTTTTAAACTTCACTATTTTAGGACCCCACTGTAACAGTACAAAGAAGTTGCATGAAGAAAGACAAAAGTCTATTTAAAGATAAAAATGCTTGAGCAAAGGAAGAAAGAATTAAAATGACAAAGCACACTTTTTTTGTAGAATAATCTCTAAGTTTACCTCAGTGTAAACACCCCACTTACCATATGGTATTTAAATAGTTAAAATGTCACACTTTACATCTGCAGAGCTCAAATGATAAATAGTTCTTCAATGTTTTCCTTTCACACACTTAATAGTTTAATTTTTATTTTAGTAAGAATTAACTGTATTCTCTCACGTGTCAAGAGTCACAGGTAGTTTACATCACAATAGTGAAGATAGTATCAGAGGGGTAGCCGTGTTCGCCGCTTTTGCAGATTCAGACTAAGAGTCCTGTAGCACCTTATAGACTAACCGCAGTGTTGGAGCATAAGCTTTCGTGGGCAAAGACCCACTTCGTCAGATGCATGTGGTCTTTGCCCACGAAAGCTTATGCTCCAACACTTCAGTTAGTCTATAAGGTGCTACAGGACTCTTTGCCGCAATAGTGAAGATGTATACCAAGAATAGAAACCACTTTGGAATGACTCAAATGTTTACTACATAAAATATTATTCTGCTTACATCAACTGTTTAGACTGGGTTAGAATCTAAATACATGAAAGAACTTGAGTAAAAACAGAATGCCTTCAAAATAATCACCAAAATCCCCTTACTGAGAGCTTTAATTGTAAATAAAATGAAACATGCAGCCCTTCCTCCAGATGAGCAGAGTGGGCAAGAATCTGGTGTATCTGGGTCAGGGAGTACAAAAGCACCAAATGCTATCTTTTTTGGCTTTATTCTGTCCTTTCAAGCCAACTGGACATGTCCTGCTGGGTTTAGTCATTAGTAATTTGGAGGAGACAGCACTTGTAGTAGAGATGTTGAAACAGTTAACCAGTTTAACGAGAGTGCTTAACTGATTAACAGTTTTGACTCAGCTCCTGCCACCCAGCCTGCTGCCTGCCCATGCTGCAACCATGGGGATCCCACCATGGATGGGAGGTCCTGCTGTGAAGCCCACTAGCCTCTACGCAGCTGGGGCTGTTCCGGCCCGGAGTGGCTGTCTGTCACTGCGGTTCACGGTCAAGAGTTGGTCAACCAGTAAGCCCAGGCTCACCAGCTGGGGGAGAGAGGGGACAAAGGGTGCAGCGCCCCAGGGCCCAGAGATTCAAAGGGGCCCAGGGCTGCAGCCGCCGCTGTCACGAGAGCTCCGGGTCCCTTTGAATCGCTGCTGGAGCACAACTCTGCATGGTTCTGAAGCGGGAAGAGAGGGCATGCTGCAGTCCAAGCAGCTCTGAGGGCTGGCTGCCGCCAGCTCCTTCCCTTTTACCCCACCACTTCCAGGGTTGCAGATCTGGGCCTCCCACACACACTTTGCCCTGGGACCTACAGTGGCTGTCAGCCCCCATTGGGTAAGCCTGGTGCTTACTGGTTAACCATTTAACACTCCTAGCTTGGGGGAAATCTACCTTGGTGCATTTACTCACCTTTCCCTGCCCTTCCAACCACCCAATATTCCCATACAGTCTAAATTTTCCTAGCAACACTAATCTAAACTAGCCTGATGGTGGTTTCCAGTAGCAGCTAGGCGAGGCCCTGGCATAATGAATTTTGCAGAAGTCATGCTGTTTGGGAGTGTGAGGCTGGGAGCCAATACTGTTACACAGGGCCTTCAGATCTCAAGGTCCACACCCTCAGCTTTTTCAGGGCTTGTTTCAATGCAGTGTTCCATGCATCAGGCTCATAAGAACGGCCATACTGGGTCAGACCAATGGTCCATCTAGCCCGGTATCCTGTCTGCCGACAGTAGCCAATAATAGATGCCAATACTGTGCTCCACGTGGCGTTTCAAAGAGGCAGTGGAGCATGGAGCCCGCTGACCCTGGGGCTCCACGCAGCACTCCCTCACCTTCCCCCCCCACTTTTGCTGCCTCTTTCTGATAAAGGTAGTAAGGGGGAGGGAGGAAGTGACTAGTCGACTAGCATGTCGACGATCTGATAAGCAGAGCTTTTTTTGTGATGGTACTGCCCCGTTCACAATACCGGCACCTCCAGACGCAGTACCAGCACCTCCAGTCAGAGCTCAACAACTTTTCCCTTGGAGTACCAGCATTTTTTTTTTTTTTTTTTTTTAAACACAAAAAAACCCACTGCCTATAAGCATTTGCTTATCGGCTAGTCAACTCGTTGTTCACATCCCTAGCGCAGACACAGTGCTTTTGCCATTTGTGGGGAGGAGGATGGCATCTCTAGTTTCATATATGGATACAAAGCACAGTTTTGCTGATATTGCTTCATCCAGGCGTGCTTTGCTTGCCAGTATAATATGCCAGTACTTCCATACTGGTAAAGCATCCCTGGGAAAGACAGGAGAGCTGCAGTGGAGAAGTCAATGGTGTATAGTTGGGGCAGAGGCAGGCTGGATACCACACCCACTCCCGCACCACAAGAATTGCGAGAGAACTCTGCACGTACAAGCTGGAAGGAATTCCCTGCTCCCCCAGGGAGCGCCGGGCCACTGTGGAAGCATGCGTGAGAATGCGGGGAGCCCCGGCCACTGGGGACTACTGACAAAAAACCAACCCGTGTCTGGCTCCGGCTGTTAGAGCCCACAGGCGTTGCGAGCCGCAGGAGCAACACCCCGATCGGGTCACACGTGCTATATCTGACCTCACCGCTCCCCGCCTAAACGCTTGTCACCCGGGCCCCGCGGACCTGCGCTCCAGCGCCCGCGCTTTGTGACTCCCACTCGGAGCCTCCAGGAGCAGCCACCGGGGTGTGGTGACCCGCTGGGTCTGCTACACAGCAGGGAACGAGCAGTCCCGCCTCCAGCCGCTGCCTGCCCTGCTCCGGGCCGCCCTGGGTGCGTGGCCCCGGCCCTGCCGCATGACCCAGCTGGGGGAAGTGGGGGAATCGCTGCTCTCCTCCCAGCGCACATACACCCCCGCCTGGCCGCGCCTCCGCCGACGGCGAGCAACGAAGCATCCCCGGAGCTTGGGGTCCCGGGGATCCCCGGAGCTTGGGGTCCCGGGGATCCCCGGAGCGTGGGGTCCCGGGGATCCCCGGAGCTTGGGGGCCCGGGGGTCCCCGGAGCTTGGGGTCCCGGGGATCCCCGGAGCTTGGGGTCCCGGGGATCCCCGGAGCTTGGGGTCCCGGGGATCCCCGCGCGCTTGGGGTCCCGGGGATCCCCGCCGCCTGGGGTCCCGGGGATCCCCGCCGCCTGGGGTCCCGGGGATCCCCGCCGCCCCCCCCCCCCCCCGGGAGGCAGCAGGAAAGCGGTGGGGCTGGCTCCCGCTCAGCGCCCGACCCGCACACGCCGCCCCCGGGAGGGCAGGGCCCAGGGACCCAGCGCCGCCCTGTGAGCAGGGGAGCGGCAGCGCTCCCGGCCCCGGAGGGATGAATGGGGCCGCGCGGGCGGGCGCCGCTGCCGGGCTCTTACCTGTTGGTCATTCCCGCCGCGACCCCCAACATCCCGGCGGCCGCCTCCCGCCAGGCAACTTCGCGCCCTGCCCCGGGCCAGTTCCGCGCCGCAGCGAGGAGGAGCCGGAGCAGCAGCTGCCGCGGGAGGAGCAGGAAGGCGGAGCGGGGCTGGGGCGGGCAGCAATGGCGCTCCCCGGCCCGCCGCCTGCAGCGCTGCAGCTCCGCCGCCAGGGAGGGGAGCGCAGCCGGCGCCCGCCCCCCGCCCCGGAGCAGGGGGATGCACTTGCCCCGCCCCGCGGGGAGGGCAGCGGCCCGCGCGTTTTCCCGCCTTCTAGGGGCTGCCGCTGTGCCGGGGGTGCAGTGAGTGCCGCACGCTGCGGGGCTGCCCCAGGGCTTTGGGGGCGCTAGCGACCTGCGCTGGCACAGCGGCCCCTTGGGCTAGGCACTGTGCCAAGGCCAGAGATGGGGCCTCTCCCGGGGCGCTCCCCTGGCGTTGGCTGGCCTCTCCGGGGCTGGGGCAGAGCAACTTTTGCCGCTGCCTTCCTCTCGCCAGTGCCCCCCGGCCAGGCTCAGTGCCCCCCAGGGAGCCTTCTGCGTTTGAAGACAGGTTCGACCGGCACTGGTCTGTACTGCCCGCCCTGAGCTCAAGGGGAGTTTTGCCACTGTGCAAGTGACAGTGGGAGCAGCCAGCTACCTTAGCCTTTTGGTGTGTGTTTCAACTCCTCGTCCTTTTTAAAACTTTTAAATGATCGGGGGGGGGGGGGGGGAAGAATAGAAAAGAGAATGAGACTGGAGCAGCTGGGAGAAAGCCATCATGTTCCCTACTTACTTGGCAGCGGCTGTAGTTTCCGCTGAAATCATCTCTTGAGGTCTGTTTTTAAAAGCCGCACTACTCTACTATTCAGTTAATAAATGTTCTAACTGAATTTAAGAGCATAGTTGAAGTTGAATAAAGGTTCATTGGTTGCAGTTTATTTTCTGGACTCGTGTTTTTCCGGTAGACAATGAGATGTTCAGGACAAAGTCTGTCCTTGGGCCAAGTCCATTCAAAAATGACCAAACCACAGGTTTTGTGGGGCTAGAGAACACAAGCAGAGGGAATGGTTTCATTAAGAAAGCCAAGAGAAGTCAAATGAAGTAGACAGACAATGCCCAGAACCAAACAGGACTATTTTCTCAGAACTAGAATTGCCATCAAAACAAAGTTTCATTCTAATTCTTTTTCAACTGTGTGTTCCACACTGAATATATTATGCAGCTATAAAACTAATAACTTATAGTGGCAGATCTATTCTCTCTTTCCCACAGGTAAGAATGACTCAACACTTGATTGTTTGTTAGATGCTAATCTCAACACTTCCTATTCTACCAGATTCTATTTTAGCAGCATTATTTTCAAATCCATCTGTACTATTTATTATTGCTCTCGTAGGAGAATGTATTGCGAGTGCCTAACTTAAAGAAATCTTGTTAAATTTGAGTATTTATGGATGAGACTCCACTGTCAAAATAGCCAACAATATGAGTAAAACAAAGCAGAAAAACTAGGGCAGCAAGATGCAGAGAAGACAGGGGCCGGATATATGGCCTTATATTGACACAGTATCATGATCCGGAATTCAACAACAAAAACCCAAAGCCTTTCTTTCTTTCTTTAAAGCACAATGGCTTTTAAAGAGAAGGTTGGGCTTTTCTTGCACTGCATGCTGGAAAGTATTCTGAATGAATGAAGAACAAGCTGTGGCTATAGTTTTCCCACAAGACATAATCCTTCAAAAGAAGGAAAGGTGGTGACCATGAGATCAGAGAAAATTTTGTTATTGATTAAAATCTGATTCAGTGACAGGAAGCTAAAGTAGGAATGTGTAGCCAATAATCAGTACAAAAAATGGCCAAAGCAAACTACCACACTAGCAGCATAGGAAGTCACCAAAGACCAGAAATGTATCATTTCTATGACTGAGTTTGGAAAACTGATCGTTTTCCAGTTTGCCAGAGAACAAATACCTGAGAACAAGTATAACTGACTTGGATTACAACATGCCCCAGAAATCTGTGTTAAGAATGATGCTCTATATATTTATACATACAAAAGCCACATGTTAAAAAGACTATCAAGTTAACCATACAAAAATGGTAAATAGAAGAATTAAGGTAGTCTGCAACTTTAATTCCGCCCCCTTAAGCATATGCATTATTTACATAATCACATAATTCCTCCTCTTTCCCCTAAAAATCTTCAAAATCTTTTAAACTTCCCCTGGAAATCATCCCACAGCTGTGATCACTGGTGTGCACTGGTTATCAAATGCTTTCTAAAGGAAACACCCCTTAATAAAGTGGCAGATATATTCTGCACTATACGCAGTTTTCAAGTGGCTTTAGTATAGCCCCCTATCAAACACAATGCACTAGTAAGCTAATGCTAAAATGATGAAGGCATTAGTCATCACTGAGATGATCATGTCCAACAGGTGTACAAATTTAGCTCAAAAAAAAAAAAGCAGCTTTTGCAAATGGTGCTGTATGAAAATCTGGAAGTTGATGGGTTTCAATGCCTGCCCCCTCCTCCAGGGGGAGGGACATACCAGTCCAGGCCAGTTTGCTGATTTAATCTGTTATCTTTTTTCTGTTCACTGGTAGTACTCCATATCATAGAACCTCAACCAATCTGCTACTGTACAATATACATTCTAATTAAGCTGTGAAACGCACTGTAATTTGGCCTATGCTTCTGGCCTTGTATATACAGACCTTTCTCTGAAAATCACCTGCTATTGTTGAAGTGCCAATGGTAGCAAGGTTATTGCGTAGATTGGTCACTTGCTTTGACCATGCATAGGTGACCCGAAGAGTTGGCACCAGTGAAGTAAAACTGTAATTGCAGTTGGTGGTGGGATAGTTTAGGGCAGCAAAGGATTAACTGGTTACCTGGTAATCATCAGCCTTACCAGCGTACTTACCAAGGTAACTAGATAACTGGTGGCCTGGCTTGGTTGGGCCCACTGTACTGCGGGCAGGGGGGCCACCCCTACCCACAGGATACTGGTTAACCGGTTAAATGTAACATTTAACTGGTTAACGTTTTAAATGTGATTTTACATCCCTACTGTAGATAGAGCTATACAACCAAACTGGTAAAAATACAGTTATCTGCCTTCTGACGGGAATGAATTGCTGTGAGCATTCAACACCTTTAGTTAATGTCTTTGTTTTGGTTTCTTATTTATTTCCAAGATAAATTCACCTTGTTGGGGGCAATTGATAAAGTAATCATAGGGCATGCCTACCCTCAAAGCACCCTCTGCTGGCAGAGTGTGGCACTGCTGGAGCTCTCTGCCTCAATTTCCTTCTCCACTACAGATTCTCAGCCTCCCCCACACAGTACAGAGTTGGTATAATAGCTTAGCTGTATGGCCAAGTCAATAACAAAAAACAAAACAAAACACACAAAAAACAACAAAAACCACACCCTACCACCTTCTGTGTTAAAAAAAAAAATCCAAACAAATCAATACTGCTTTTGTGCTACTTGGACTCCCTGCTGGCCCTCCTTGTGGTCCTCCTTATAAGTGTCTCTATGACTCAGAAATACAGCCCTGACTCCTGAGCTACTGCTCTCCGAGTCCCAGGGACTCTTTACTCCCTTTTAATCTCTCTGGCTCTGAGACAGAGCACTGACACCCAGGCTGCTTCTTGGGAGTTTCCTGCTTCTTCCACAGCCTACTTCAAGAATTCAGCTTGCCCCCTCTCAGCTCCATCTACTTCAGTCAGGTCTTGATTCTCAGCTTTCACATTTTTAACTCCCTCTCTGCGCTCCCAGGTCCCTAAGTGCTCCCTTGCTATGTCTCTCTACCCAAAGTTCAGGTTCTTCATAGGTTTTAATATGTCCTGTCTTCCCACATTAAAAACTTCTACCCCTGTGGGGGACTTGCCTTTTTCCCTCTTCAAGAGTCAGACCATCCTTCTGTGTCCCATTTTCCACATCTAAAGCACACAGGATATTCATTCCTGCCAGGTGAGGCATTTCCTACACTGCCCCTTTTGTTAGTCCTCCAAAACCTGCCAGAGGATTGCCAGCACCTACCTTTGATGCACCACCAGCAGGTGTTGAATGTCTTCCATTCTTTTCCCTTTTGTTAGGAGAGGTATGCCAGCCTGGGAAGGTGGATGATCCTGTCAGAGAAAGTTTTCCCCTAATCCCTCCTTGAAAGGAAGAAAGGGGGAGTCTCATGATCCTACTCCTTATATCATATGCAAGTCCGCCCCGATAGTGTCCCCTGCTGTCTGCGCAGGGCACAGCAGGTACTCTCTCTCTCAGTTTCCTCCTCCCTAGTAGACTCCATCAGTCTTCCCCATACAGATTAGAGTTGATGCCATGACTTAGTCTTCCGGCCTAGTCAATAACTAAAACTTAATCTGTTCTGAAGGCCTGGTGCAGGGCAGCAGATGATGTTGGCTCCCTCTACATGCTTATCGCGGTAGCGGGAGCCCGAGTGACCCAGCAGTCCGCTGTGCTCTGCTTCACCATAGCACTGGGAAGCAGAGCTCCTGAGCCCATCCTAGAGCAGGGAACGGAGGGGTGGAATGGAGGTGTGCCAGGAACAGGGCCTGCAGTGGGGGAGGGCAGTGTTGCTTCAGGGCCCACACCTGGGCATTGGGGGTAGAGCTGCCCTCGACCCAGTGCCCCATTCAGGATGGCCCTGTTTGCAGTCTTCTAGATACAGAATTTGTAGCTGCATCCTGTATCTGCAAAAATTAGTCGTGAGTATCGGCATTGACAGCCACGGATGCAGGTACAGGTGGATATTAAGTAGATATCTGCAGATTTGCAGGGTTCTACTAATTAGCTCTATCCCTGTATTTGGGAGACAGCTAATTATGGGACAGGTGGAATTATACAGTGCAGGCTAAATCTATGGCGCCTGGCTCTGTTACAAAAGCCCTGAATAAGTTGGGATACAGTTTCCTGACAATCACACATCCCCCCTTATATTCTTCACTGTCTTAACTGCCACTGTGAAACTCTTTCTTCTGTTATTAGACTAAAAATCCCTGTGCGCACAAAAGAGCTTTCTTAGTTAAAGGTTCTGACCATTGGAAGGTGCTGCCCTTGCGAGACTGCCGGTGTTTAAATCTGGCAACATCCAGGGAGCATTGTTAGACTAGCATTTAACTTTTGCTTCTTCTCCGAGCATATGCAACAGCAGACGCTATTTGTATTAATACTTCATTCTTGATTTTGAGTGGCTGTAAGCATAGCAGTTAAATGCTTACTTGAAGATTATATCGCATGGATTATAGGACTATAATTGCATAGATTATATTAAGATAAAAAGAGTGTGAATTGCTAATTTTGTACTCTGTCAAAGTTAAACATAAGGTAGGAGGCAGAACTAGTATAGCAACATTAGGTACATTTTTCTTTTGGTCATTTTACACAGCCTTTTAAAGGTTTCAGCAAAGGTAATTTTTCCCCCCCCAAACAGAATATCCATCTAAAAATGCCTACTAAAACTTCTAATGAACCAGCAGTTAGCATATGGGGTGAACTCTTTCTTGTATTATTTTCACTCTGTATTGATAAAGTTTCATAACTCATTTGTAGAAACAAGTGTATCAATTCAGTTCAACCACTGTTTCTGTTGAATTTAGTTTTCACAAAACCATTTGTAGAGAACAAAGGTTTATCTTCCACTGTAGCTGAAAAATAGGACATGATTACATTCAGTATATTGACAGACTTATGTTACTGCTCAGTTTGACTTCCTCTTTGATTCAATGCCAAGTTTCTGACTGAGCCTGAGACATGCCTAATGCATTGCATTTCAGTCTTCATGGAAAGCAAAAAAGGAATAGCACAGTAAGACTATAAGAAATGCAGTTTAGTACATTAATCTCCAATTCTGAAAAATTGGTATATTAAAACAAAAATCCAGCATTTACCTGCAGAAATAGCAACTCTGTGACTAGATCAGTAACTGGATGTGTAAATTTATATTGTTTCCAGTTGCAATAGCAAAAATCTGAAATAACAATGAAACAAATACATTTAACATTGGTTTAAGTGACTTTTAGTCAAAGATGTTAGATTAACGTCTTTTTGTTATCTAAGCATGTGCTCTACATTTATATATAATAGTTGATTTCTTGATTCTAATGTGAAAGTTTATTGCACCAGTGATATTTTGAAAATACAGGGCATGTATTTAAATGCCTATTCAAAGCTGAATAGGCATTTAGACAAACTATAAAAAGTATATACATTTAGTACATACAAATCTTTCTAAAACTACTCCCATTTCTCCCAGCTGAGCACTTGTGTACCACACCCATCATAGAATAATCACCTCTCTCAACCATCCCACATTCCTAACCCTCCCAACAGAATACATGAACCTTGTAGGATGCCTTAAGGTCACCAAGGCTATGTCTACACAGCAGCATTATTTTGGAATAACTGACATTCCAAAATAACATAGTCCACATCTAAACTATATGCAGTTATTTCAACAGAATGTTGACAAAATGTCAAGCTGGAGGACTTCTTACTCCGACTCCTGTAACCCTCATTTTACAAGGAGCAAGGAAAGTCGGGGGCAGAGTGCTCTCTCTCAGACTTCCTGCTGTGTAGACAACGCCAAAAAACAAAATAAACTATTTTGACTTAAGCTATGCAATTGATGTAGCTCAAGTTGCATAGTTTATTTCGGCTTTAGCTCTGCTGTGTGTAGATGTGCCCCAAGATTCTGTCAGGCCAAACTAGACAGGGCGTTCCAATGTAGGATTGACCTCAGAAAGCTTTTTTTTTTTTTTTTAAATCAAGGGATTGTTAGCTCAAGTAAAACTGATCAGAAAATTTCCAGTTGAATATTTTTCATTGGAAAATGTTGATTGGTCAAAGAAAACATTTTCTGGGAATGTGCTGGTTTTGTCAGATCTTCCAATAGAAACCAGATAGGTTTCCCACTGCCAGTTTGCTCTCTGCAAAGCCAATGTTCTCAGGGGTTCCAGGAGCTTGGCAACTCCCTGCTTTTGAGTTTGGTTAGCCAGGCTCCTAGTTTCTTGGTAGTTTGCCACTTAAGCAGCTGGAACACCAGGAAACTCTAGGAAGCTTGTCAATTTAGATAGACTTATGTGTAATGCTGGGGAGGAACTGGTGGTTGTGGTACATGTAGGTACCAATCACATAGGGAAGGGTAGCAGAGACATCTTGGAGGCCAAATTTAGGCTGCTAGGAAAGAGACTGAAATCAAGGACCTCTATGGTGGCATTCTCAGAAATGCTTCCAGTTCCACGAGCAGGGCCAAGTAGGCAGACAGAGCTTCAGAGACTCAATGTGTGGATGAAACGATGGTGTAGGGAGGAGGGCTTTAGCTTTATAAGGAACTGGGGAAACTTTTGGGATAGGGGGAGCCTATACAGAAAGGATGGGATCCATAGTGGATCCAGACTGCTGGCACTTAACATTAAAAAGGTCACAGAGCAGTTTTTAAACTAAGAGATGGGGAAAAGCCAATTGGTGCAGAGGAGTACGTGGATCAGACAGAGATGTCTCTTAGAGAAGAGTCTATGATAGAGATTCTTTAGTTTTAGTCAGGAGGAGAGGATGGAAGAGGATAAAGTATGGGCCAGATCAGACGAAAAACATTCACATAAAAAAGAATCTGACACATGAGAAAAGGGCAGACAAACAGTGACACGTTTTTAAAGTGCTTGTACACAAATGCTAGAAGTCTAAAAATAAGATAGGTGAACTGGAATGCCTCGTGTTAAAGAGGCTACTGATATAATAGGGCATCACAGAAACCTGGTGGAGCGAGGACAATCAATGGGACACAATCATTCCGGGGTACAAAATATATCGGAAGGACAGAACAGGTCGTGCGGGTGGGGGAGTGGCACTATATGTGAAAGAAAATTTAGAATCAAATGAAGTAAAAATCTTAAATGAATCAATATGTTCCATAGAATCGCTATGGGTAGTAATTCCCTGCTCTAATAAGAATATAACAGTAGGGATCTATTATCGACCAACTGACCAGGACAGTAATAGTGACTATGAAATGCTAAGGGAGATTAGAGAGGCTATCAAAATAAAGAACTCAATAATAGTGGGGGATTTCAACTATCCCCATATTGACTGGGTACATGTCTCCTCAGGATGAGATGCAGAGACAAAATTTCTTGATACCTTAAATGACTGCTTCTTGGAGCAGCTGGTTCAGGAACCCACAAGGGGAGAGGCAATTCTCGATTTAGTCCTGAGTGGCGCATAGGATCTAGTCCAAGAGGTAACTATAACACCGTGGTCACCAACCTGTCGATCGCGATTGACTGGTCGATCGCGAGGCCTCGACCAGTCAATCGCAAGGCATTCAGGCACCTCCACCCTCCATTTCCCCCCCACCCCCGAGAAGCCCCACTACCTACCTCTAGTGTAGTGCCAGCTTCCCGCGGGGTGGATGGAAGTCCTGGGTGAAGCCCATGTCACTTCCGGGGGCTCTGGCAGTGCACTGGCTGCTCCCCTCCCACAGCTCTGTCACATGCTGGGGGCGGGGGCGTTGGCCCCGGAGGAGGAGTGCGGCAGTTTCCCTGGGAGGGGTGAGTTGAGCTCAGGGGTTTCCCTGCGCCACGGGAGCGGGGGTTGGCCCCAGGGGTTGGCCCGGGGAGGCTCCCGCAGGGGGTTGTCCGCATGGTGGGAGGGGGGTTTGGCCCAGGGCAGGCTCCCGCAGGGGTTTGGTCCTGCCGCGGGAGACGCAGTTTGACCCCACCGGGGGAGAGGCGGCTTGGCCCCGGCGTCAGGTTCCCGCATGGGTTTGGCCCCATGGCAGGTGCCTGTGGAGGTTTGGCTGCACTGCGGGAGGCATGCGCCGGCTTCCATTGGGGAGATGGGGGAGGGAGAATCCTAGGGGGATGGGGGAGGGAGAATCCTGGGGGGGAGACGATAGCAGGGGACTCTCTGCCCCCACTCCCCACTGTCCTCTCTCCCCAGCCCCCTGTTCCCTCTCCCCACTCCCCAGCCTCAGAAACCTGTCCCCACTGGCACCCTGTCCCCTGCCCTCCTGGCACCCTGTCCCCTCTCCCGTCCCCAGCCACAGAAACCTGTCCCACTGGCACCCTGTCCAAACAGGTTCCCTGCCCTTCTTAGAAATAAAGACAATGCAGAAACTTTTTGTGTTTGACACAGTATTTTATTTGAAAATGAAGCCAGCCCAAACCCCCATCTGGCCACAGCATCATGACACTCCTGCACTCCTCTTTCCCTCAGACCCTAGATCTCAGCCTATCATACACTGGAACCCCCTGTCCTGAGCCCTTCACATACCCCAACCCAAATTCCTGAACCCTTACATCCAGAAGTCTGTGGCTTACTTAGTACCCTAACCCTACATCTGACCCCAACACTGCCTGGCCTGGAACTCCCTCCCCAAGCCAGCGTTCCCTTATCCACTTTCTCCTGCATCTAGATTTCCTCCCAGAGCTTGCACCTCTCACTTCTTCCCACACCCAAATCCCTCATTCCCACCCCGGAGCCTACACATCCTGTCTCAACCCAGTGAGGGTACGTCTAGACTGCAGGAGTTTTTCAGGATTCCGGAGATACCCCAGAAAAACTCTTCTGCATCCAGGGATGTGTTTGTTCTTCCACTTCTTTTAGTGGAAGAGCAAATATGATCTTTCGGTCACCCCTATATTCCTCTTTCCATGAGGAATAAGGGGGCTTCCAAAAGAAGGGGTTTTTCCTGACATTTGGTCAAGTCTAGACAGGCCAAATGTTGGAAAAACTTCTTCCTACAGAAGAATTGGGGGGAAAAAAGCAGCAGTGTAAGGGTTGGGGATAGCAAGTGATAGAAAGGAGGCAAACAGAGAGGGTGGGGCTTCAAGGAAGGGGCAGGGCGGTAGATCTTGGCTTGTTCTGTCATTTAAAAAGTGATCTTGGGTGTAAAAAGGTTGGAGACCACTGCTATAACAGGACCACTTGGAAATAGTGACCATAATATAACAACATTTAACATTAATTACCGTGGTGGGAAGAACATCTCAGCAGTCCAACACTGTGGCATTTAATTTCAAAAAGGGGAACTATGAAAAAATGAAGTTAGTTAAACAGAAATTAAAAGGTACAGTGACTAAGGTAAAATCCCTGCAAGCTGCATGGACACTTTTCAAAGATACCATAATAGAGCCCAACCTAAATGTATACCCCAAATTAAAAAACATAGTAGAAGAACTAAAGAGGAGCCACTGTGGCTTAACTACCAAAGAAGCAGTGAGAGATAAAAAGACATCTTTTAAAAAGTGGAAGTCAAATCCTAGTGAGGTAAATAGAAAGGAGCATAAATACTGCCAAATTAAGTGTAAAAATGTAATAAGAAAAGCCAAAAAGGAGTTTGAAGAACAGCTAGCCAAAAACTCAAAAGGTAATAAAATGTTTTTTAAATACATCAGAAGCAAGAAGCCTGCTAAACAACCAGTGGGGCCCCTGGACGATCGAGATACAAAAGGAGCACTTAAAGACAATAAAGTCATTGCAGAGAAACTAAATGAATTCTTTGCTTCAGTCTTCATGGCTCAGGATGTTAGGGAGATTTCCAAACCTGACCCCGTCCTCTGTAGGTGACAAATCTGAGGACTTGTCACAGATTGAAGAGTCATTAGAGGAGGTTTTGGAATTAATTGATAAACTTAACAGTAACAAGTCACTGGGACCAGATGGCAGTCACCCAAGAGTTCTGAAAGAACTCAAGCGGGAAATTGCGGAACTATTAACTCTGCTTTGTAACCTATCCTTTAAATCGGCTTCTGTACCCAATGACTGGAAGATAGCTAATGTAACGCCAGTATTTAAAAAGGACTCTAGAGGCGATACCGGCAATTACAGACCGTTAAGTCTAACGTCAGTACCAGGCAAATTAGTTGAAACAATAGTAAAGAATAAAATTGTCAGACACATAGAAGAACATAATTTGTTGGGCAAAAGTCAACATGGTTTCTGTAAAGGGAAATCATGTCTTACTAATCTATTAGAGTTCTTTGAAGGGGTCAACAAACATGTGGACAAAGGGGATCCAGTATATATAGTGTACTTAGATTTCCAGAAAGCCTTTGACAAGGTCCCTCACCAAAGGCTCTTACATAAATTAAGTTATCATGGGATAAGAGGGAAGATCCTTTCATGGACTGAGAACTGGTTAAAAGACAGGAAACAAAGGGTAGGAATAAATGGTAAATTTTCAGAATGGAGAGGGGTAACTAGTGGTGTTCCCCCAGGGTCAGTCCTAGGACCAATCCTATTCAACATATTCATAAATGATCTGGAAAAAGGGGTAAACAGTGAGGTGGCAAAGTTTGCAGACAATACTAAACTGCTCAAGGTAGTGAAGATCAAAGCAGACTGAAGAACTTCAAAAAGATCTCACCAAACTAAGTGACTGGGCAACAAAATGGCAAATGAAATTTAATGTGGATAAATGTAAAGTAATGCATATTGGAAAAAATAACCCCAACTATACATATAATATGATGGGGGCTAATTTAGCTACAACTAGTCAGGAAAGAGATCTTGGAGTCATTGTGAATAGTTCTCTGAAGACGTCCATGCGGTGTGCAGCGGCAGTCAAAAAAGCAAACAGGATGTTAGGAATCATTAAAAAAGGGATAAAGAATAAGATGGAGAATATCTTATTGACCTTATATAAATCCATGGTACGACCACATCTGGAATACTGCGTACAGATGTGGTCTCCTCATTTCAAAAAGAGATAGACTGGCTTAGAAAAGGTTCAGAGAAGGGCAACGAAAATGATTAGGGGTTTGGAATGGGTCCCATATGAGGAGAGATTAAAGAGACTGGGACTTTTCAGCTTGGAAAAGAGGAGACTAAGGGGGAATATGATAGAGGTCTATAAAATCATGAGTGGTGTGGAGAAAGTGAATAAGGAAAAGTTATTTACTTTTTCCCATAATGTAAGAACTAGGGACCACCAAATGAAACTAATGGGCAGCAGGTTTAAAACAAATAAAAGGAAGTTCTTCTTCACACAGTGCATAGTCAATCTGTGGAACTCTTTACCTGAGGAGGTCGTGAAGGCTAGGACTATAACAGGGTTTAAAAGAGAAAGAGAAATTAATGGAGGTTAAGTCCATAAATGGCTATTAGCCAGAATGGGTAAGGAATGGTGTCCCCAGCCTCTGTCTGTCCGAGGGTGGAGATTGATGGCAGGAGAGAGCTCGCTTGATCATTACCTGTTCAATTCACTCCCTCTGGGATATCTGGCATTGGACACTGTCGGCAGACAGGGTACTGGGCTGGATGGACCTTTGGTCTGACCCAGTATGGCCATTCTTATGTTCTTATTTTCTTCTGGAAAAAAAAAAAAAAATCAAAGATAAAATTTTGGACTGCCCCAATTCTGTGAGAAATTTTGAAATTTCGTGTTTTTGGTCTGACAATCTATTTTTCAACTTCAAAATTTGCCATGGAATGAAAATTCTAGGTTCCTACTTGTCATAATCTTGTACCCCTATTTACTGCAACAATAGCACATAACCATAATGACAAAGAAGCAGCCTTCAGGTTTGCCAACTTCATTCCAAAACACTTAAAAGTTAAGGTAAAAAATCCTATACTCTACTCAGAAGCTATTACAGGTTGCACCTCCCAAATCCAGGATTCTCTCATCCGGCAACATCTGTGGTCCAGTATGACCATGGATGTTCCCGGGGCAATAGGGCCAGAAGCTGGGAGCCTGGTGCAGCCCCACGAGTCTGCTAGTTTTGGGGCTACAGCAGCCTGGGCAGAGTGTGATTGGGGCTGTTTGCCACCCAGCAGCGGGGCTGGGACCACAGCAGCCCAAGAGGAGAAGCCTGGCCAGGCTGCGTCAGCCTGGGAGGTGGCAGGGCTACAGCAGCTTGGGCAGTAGTGGCAGGGTTGGCAGTGTGATTGGGCCTGTCTTCCACACAGCAGCAGGGCTGGGGTTGCGGCCCAGGAGGGGACGCGGGCCGGGGCCACGGAAACCCAGCAGAATCAGAGCAGCCAGGGCCACATACCACCAGGCAGCGGGGCTGCGGCAACCCGACTGAGCAGTGTGCCATGCTGCAGAGGGGCTGCAGCTGTCTGGCCAGCTGGCAGCAAAACAGGGGCTGGCCTGCAGACAGCCCAGCGGAGCTAAAGGAGTTGGCAGCGGCAGAGAGGCTGGTGTCTGGGGATTCCCTTTGTCCAGCAAATTCCCTCAGCTGGGAAAGGTCAGGTCCCGAGGGTTTCGGACAAGAAAGATCCAACCTGTACCATTTAAATACACATTGGAAAGTTCCAATGCATTTTGGAACCTTAAATTGCAAGTTTTTCATATTAGTACATTTTCTTATTAGACATTAATAATTTGAAATACTCCAAATGCTATAAATAGTACCGTGTAACTGCTTTAGATTGATAATCATATAATCTAGACATTACAAACAGACCAACACCACCATAATGGGGGACCTTCAAAGTAAACTATTACTAATAAACTAAACTATTATGTTTGGGATATTAGATATGGAAAGTCAAAATGATACCTTTAGATATGCAAGTTGCTGGCATTTAGAAAATGCAAAAGCTAAAGGAATATGACAATGAAATGGCCAATTTGTTTGTTTTGTGGGGGTGAAAGAGGACTTTATTCTTATCTTGCACTTTACAATGAACAAGGCATTAGAAAACAAGATTCATAAAAATAAACAGTAGCATATCAAATCTCTACCTAAGAACAGTAGCATTTTTACACTCCTTCTTGTACACGGATGTGAATGAGTATACAAGCTACAAAGCAATGGAGAGTTATATTTTAGTCCATTATGCATGTAACAGATTAGCTTTGCTTTAGCACCTTTTCATTTAGAGAAAAATCTGTGTGCAAGCATCTTTATGTTTAAGATTAAGCACAACAAACCTGAAACTTTGTCAACACTTGAAAGTTATATTGGCATAGTTACCTCCGTCAGGGTGAGACACAGATCCTTCCATTTTATTCCCTAACCTTCCTTCTCTTAGCAGGATGAGTTCACAGTGGCTATATATTTTTATCCAAGGAAAACAGACTGGGGGGGAAGGGCAGGGAGGAATTGGACAAAAGGCACATATATTTAAATCTTCCGTGGACATAAGAAATTGGATGCTATTTGCAAGAAGAGTACAACCTTGTGAAAGTATTAGTTCCAGATTAGGGTGGCTGGTGTGTAAATTAAACCAGAGATTCTCTGAAGCAATTCTCCTACCCCTAACACCACACATTCAGCATTTTTAACCTGTCTCAGCTACTAGTTGTCAGCCATTTGCTGTCTAGTAGTATATGCTAGACAAATAAGGGAAACACCAGTCTTTTTTAAAGTTAATTTATTTTTTTCCTAATAAGATACACTAAGATAGTAATTTTACATTAAGTTATTTTACAATTATGTTTCTCCCCACACACATTTTCACATTCATTTACCAAAATGGTGATCCTATCCCCAAGTCAGGATTGTGCCAGTATTTCTACAGTAAACCCATAACTCACATTATGCAACTTTTTACTTAAACCCTTCTGCTTTTGTGCTGCAGGACAATCAATACTAGGAAGCCCTGAATAACATTTATACAAATTATCAAAGAAAATAAGCATTCAGAACAGGCGCACACAGAGGTGAATATGCGTTTTATCAAAATGAACACAATATTAGACCATCAATTAAAGTGACATTTCCAACTGAAACATTATCTACTTTTGTTATGAATAACCCCTAAGATTATAACAGAAAGAGAAGTTCTTCCATTTGTTCACTTGGCACTTCTGACACCATATACACCCAGTTTCACTGTTTTGCAGATGTTGCCTGCCCTTCCTGAGGCTCTGTGAGAAGGTGTTTAACAGTAATAGCAGCAGCAGCAGAGCTAGTACAAAAAAAGGTAAGGAGGTAGATGTGCAGAGACAGAAAGGTGAAGGGAGAGAAAGGGTAGACCTGAGTATGTTCAGTGGTGTTGCCTTCAGGCCCACTGAAAACATCCTGGTGAATAAATGGGAACAGTTATTCTTTAAATGTTTGTGTGTGTTTAACCAGGGTATATTTTAATGGGTGCACCATCAGAAAGAGGTTTTAATAGTGTTTAAAAATATCTGACTGCCTCGCCTATGTGGCCAGTTATGTCTCTGCAGGAAATAAGAGAAGCACAACCCAAATGGTGGCCAGCATAGGTAGCAGTTGCTCAATCGCAGTCCAACATATGCAGGGGGTGGGGCCATGGCACTAACCAAACACTCTCCCTCTGCAGTTTCTAGCACTAGCTTCAGAATTAGCAGGCTTTTTTGCAGTCCCCCCTGCATCTAGTCTCAAACTATGGCCAAGGGTAGAAAGTGGGGGCATGTCATCTTAATCCTCAAACCCTCTTCCGCCTACTGCTAGGGAGCCCATAATTCGGCCCTAAGTATGGAAACTCTGTGGGGCAGGGGTCATGTCTCCCTGCAAGTTTTGTAAACAATTTGGGATAACATGGTACTGTAAAAATAGTGAAGAGACCAAAGACTCAAAGTGAGGCCAACCTGTATTCTTTGAAAATGAGCAGCACAGTGCAAAGGTGAGCAGAGTATCAGCTTTCCCTTTCAATTAAATTGCCTTTGGAATTTGAGTCATAACTAGGGTGCTCTATTAGCATACTAACATGGAAGTTAATGAAATACATATTTACCAGTCAAAATAATTGTGCTTCTAGCCTACATGTCCTGTCTATCCTGTTTACTGTAACTATATATTTAAAACCCAGACACTTGCTTACAGCTGAAGTTACTTGCATAGCCTGGCAAGATATGGGTTCTGAAAGCACTGACAGTTGAATAATACCCATTATACAAATATGTTTAGCTGTAATTACTAAAATATTCTTGGCAACACTCTTTCAAGGCCTCCGTAATGTTCCTTTGTAGCAGAAGCACATCATGCAAAGAGTGCATATTACATTCATGAACACAGTATTTGAATTTCACTAAAATAGTGACTATAAAGTCAAGAGTCCGAAAAAAAAAATCCAAATGTAATTGCTATTTAATACAGACAGTGTTACATTGTATGCTGCTTGCATACTTTTATTCACAGTTTGCAAAGTTAAATAAAATCCTAGGATCTGAAATACACCTTTAAAAGAGAAAGATTCCCTTGTCACAGCCTCTAACAAATAAAGTTGAGTAGATATTGGACAGAAAAACTCAGAGAAAACAATTATGACAGCAGCAAATGTTCAGTTGAACTAGTTTTGAAGTCAACATAAGAAACAATACAGGCATTTTCCTGCTGTGATTTAAAAATGTAAGATCATATGAGTGAAATACTATGAACTGAAATCTTTTACCACCAACTTTGTCCTGGCATTGTTTTAATTAGACTAATCACAGCTGACTGAATAAGAAAAATTAGGATCACCATCTAATGATTTAGAACAAACCAATGATGCTGGCGTGGTGCTTAACTTAAAATGACTCTATAACCACCAGTGGCAACTCCATGTCTTGTCTCAGCTTCCAAAGCTACAGATGTTCAAAAGATGGTTTTCTAATTGAGAGTCCTGTAATCCACGAGAAAGTCAAACTGGGTTCTGACTCATCTATGACCTAGGACAATTCTGCAACTAGAATTTAAAAAGTGCATTAGTACGGACTTGTGCCAAAAAGGATTCACCCTATAGTAACTACATTGGCTTTGCAGTGATAAGTGCAAGTTAAACATTTCCTCCACCGCCCCATATAGTAAGTTAAACTGAACTTGAAATAGACATAGGAAATAGAGATGACTAAAAAGTATTGTGACTTTCGTATCCATCACTCATTAAAGAAATTCTGTTTGCATAGCAAGACTCTCTCTACTGCTCTTCTTACAGCCAGTTTAACCACAATCCTGATTAATATTATGCTATTAAGGGAGTGAACACCAGAATGCTTTTCCCTAACCCTGGTCTTGTTGATTATTTGTACAGGGTGGTATGGCAGCAGTAGCAGAGAAAGACACGCTAGTGGCTCTAAGCGTATATCATTCCTGTTCTCTGTGTTCAGCAGTGTAGTTTTAGGACTGAATGAGAGCACGTTGGAGAAGAGGAGACAGATGCTTGAAAGTCTTGGATGGCTGGTGAGAAGAATGCATGTGTATATTTTATAAATTTACACACAAATAATGGAGTAATTAATTAAGAGAACAGAACTGGAATATGAAGAGAAAAAGGACAGCATGGGCTAGGAGGAAGAAAAGGTCAAAGAAAACAAAACAAGCTGAGGAAGGAGGGAAGCGTTCACTGTTTACAGTAGAGTAATTCATATTCTTGTATGGAAATGAGGTTTCTGGAAAAGCCATGAAGTAGCAGACTCTAAAATGAAGTGCAAATCACTTGACCATAAAGGCAGACACAGTGAGAAGTGAAAAGAGAAGGGAGTAATTTCTTTAAATGAGAATGCCTGCAAATGGCATCTATTATAAATGTTTTCCAAGAAAACATGCTTCCTTCTTTCCTAGCAGTTTTATTTAGGATGTGTAAACCTCCAGCAAATTCAAATACTTCAAAGACTCCTTCAGGGTCTTGTTCCTACCATCATTCAGTACCATGAAGTCCCTTTATTTCAGTATAGCATGATGGTGCCAGTGCCTGCTCACAGTTTCTTGGTTTATTACTCTCAAGCTGCCTATGCAGATTCCAACCTCAGACTAAGATACCTTAGTTTAAACTCTCTCTCCTAGAATTTCAGCCTACTTGTGCCACTGATTCTTAAAAAAATGTCTGTTCTGGGCCTTCCCTGAGTGCTCACTAGCATCTGATCACAAGATATTCTGAATATCCGACACATTAATATTCCAAACCCAGGCAAGTTTTAGGGGCCCACTAATCTCTTTGGCCCTACGCTTTATATTCTGTTTTTGTTGCAACTTAACAGAGAATTTAGCCAAAGTTAAAACAGAAAATGCCATGCATCTCCAAATCACACAATGTTTTATAAAGATAATCATGCAGTGGAAACAATTTGATTTTACATTGATACTAGTGTATGGGCAACAGATTTATAATAATATAAATAATTAGATTTCTTCAAATACATTGAGGGAAAATAACATCTTGGAAATGTATTTTGAAGTACTTCACTAAGTTATTTAATCTGTTCTTCCAGTTATTAAATTTTACAACATAATTTAATAAAAATTGGAAAATGTGTGACTAGTTTGCAAAATTATGTTTTCAAGTAATCAGTAATTTTTCACCCCAAAAATGTTTACAAGAAACAATGAAGTAATTTGGTGCATTCAGAACCTGGCATCAGAAAGTAACAATGCACATTCTTTAGAAACCCTCTATTCCAATTTTTAGGCTAAGACACATTGCTTAAGCTAATTTTCAAAATCAGAAAAATGAAAATGATCAATGCTACACATTTAAGGTTCATTCTTCTACAGTACAAATTTTCTGGTAGTGCAATTGGGGAATGTGAATGTCTAAAAGATTTCCATTGTCTCATCGAAGTCCTGACCAGCTGTGGAGGTACGAAGCCCAACCAGAGGGCCGTGATGAACTTTCTTCCTCACCTGAAGGGGGGAAAATATGCTTATAATCTTCATCAGCACTGAATAATAATTATGCACAAGTGAACTGAATGATGCAGTCTTATGCAGAACAGACACAGAACATTTACTTCTGTCAATTTTCTTACATTCAAATCGCATCCTTATGTTTACCGGTTACCAAAATTTTGGAGATATCTCCTTAAAATACTCTCTGGAAAACTGCTATCACATTGACAAATATCATCATCATGAAACGCCACTGTCCAGAATACACTTTGTTTTGAGTATTTAAGGAAACATGTCTGCATTTGGCAGACATAAAAGGCTTGTTTCAACTTCTTTATTGACTTCCCCTTCAAGATCCCATGTTTTAGAGGTGAGGTCTATTCCACAGGGACTGCCAGAACAGCAATACTCAATGCTGGGAACCTTTTCTGTTTTGCCATTCTAATAATAAATCCTCCCACTTATTACCTTAGTGTGTCAATACTTTTCACAGTCATGCTCATGTCTCCTTACTTAATGTTCAGTAGTGACTGACTTATTCCTTATTTAAAAAATGATCTGGAAAGTGCATACACTATAGCTGAATCTAAAATGTTTAGGGAAACTAATTAGTTAACTAAGGAAAATGACAATGAATGCCCATGTTTTGAAAGGGATAATAAAAAAAAAAGCATGTTGCAAATTTCAGAAGGAATTGTGTTTGACAAGTACCTTAAGCATTTACCATCAGACGGAGAGCTCTAATTACAAAGGGTACATCTACACAGCAGCGTTATTTCAAAATAACTTAGTCCGTGTCTACACGGCAGGCAGAATTTCCAAATAATGTCAAAATACTGTCAAGCAGGAGGACTTCTTACTCCGACTCCTGTAACCCTCCTGTACAAGGAGTAAAGGAAGTCAGAGCAAGGAGTGCTCTGTTTTGAAATAAGAGCTGTGTAGATGCTCCCAATTTCAAAATAAGCTATTTCGAAATAAGCTATGCAATTGACATAGCTCAATTTGCATAGCTCATTTCGAGTTAAGCCCTGCTTTGTAGACACACCCAAATTTATTGCAGAGGCCTGAATTTTCTTAGATTCTTCTACTTACGGGATATTTTTTGGAACGTATTTTTAAAATTAATCATTAGCCATTAAGAAGTCAGTTTTATAATAGGGCCTTTTAAAATTAAAATTAGACTATAACTTCTAGTTTCTTGGGAGAGCATCTGCCACGAGAGCTGTTTCACATCTTTTTCCCCAGAAAAGGGATTTTGTCTGCTATGAGTTTTAACAAGAAAGGAAGTGATCTCTCATTGTTTCTTAGGGTTTGTATTTTAACTTCAGATAATTTTTTTTTTAAACTTTTGGCTAACAATGTTGTTTTCTGACAGTTATGAATATCTTAACTCTCTCCTAAATGATCATAATAATTCTATTGCTCTGTCTGTTTACACAATATTCTTGATCTTTATTTTTCTGCAAGATCTGCACAGAAGTCACATTTCATTTTTCTTTTCTGCTTTCACATTCTGTTTCTGCAACTTTTTGATAATATAGAAGTACCTCATACCATGGGCAATTGCAACAAGTTTTCCCTTTTCTTCAGGGCTGAGCTGCAACATGGTATCCATTACTGGAAGAAGCCTCTCTCTTTCACTCCCTGACTTCAGAAATATAAATTGCAGGAGCACATTTTTCAAGTATTCCAGATTAGCAACAGACTTCTCTCGTTCTTGGTTTCTTTCCAGTCGTCTCACTTCACTCTTGAGAAGCTGCAGGCAGAAAGAAACCATTAATTATGACATTATCTTACTGATTTTTATAAAACGAAAGGCTGAATATAACTAGTCTGAGGAACACGGCTTCTGTATATTATATATGCAATAAGATATTGAAAGCGTTCAGTAGTTTGCATAAGATGTGTTCTGGGCAAAGATCCCATGGAGCCTGAAGGTGGCATAGAACTAACTATGCCTGTATTTGGATGTACAGCTGGCCTCCAGATAACACTATTAACTCAGAATTCATTTAAGCTATTTATAATCTTAAACACTTTTTGGATAAGTTTTGCATTATTATTGCAAAGTAATTTATTTATAAAGAAAGCATGGGGTAATAAGGTACAGATTGTGCAATTCTGATGACCAGGATAAAATTCAAAGGGCTGAATTGTTACTTGGATTATGTTTTGGCAAACTACTCACTCACCTAATCTTCTTACTATATATGTATTTTAAAAATGTGTATCTCTGAGTTCAAGAACTCCTCCTACACAGTAAGAGCTAGGACCACCAAATTTGATATGAAGCTTCTTATCATCATAACTTAAAGCAAGGTCAGGGTTTGGTTGTGCCAAGACAATAGGATATGGCTGGAATTCAATTGTTTCTCATACAATGGAAAGAGAGGTATCTGGCAGGTATAATGTAGAATGACTCCAGAGGGGCAGCAAGAGGCCAGAGATGGGGACTGGGCCAGCAGGGGTGGAGAAAGGGGCATCTATTTCAGAGAGTTTGTCTGTCTGTGTGTCTGTCCCCCAGCTGGGGGAAATGCACCCTCCTCTAGCTGTGCTTGCTGTAGCTGCAGTGGCCATGGACAGGCACTTCTCACCTGGTCCCAAGTTGCTGCGGTGAGAGGGCTGTGGTTGTCCTCTCTCCCTGGGGCAGCCTGCATAGTGAACCCCTCATCCCCAGCCCCAACCCCCCAAAAATGATTTAAATGAAGAAAAACAAAATTTGTTTGAGTTAATGTCCGAGCAACACCAGGTAAATCTTCTAGTTAGGAAATATTTATAAAACAAAATTTGTATGCACACAAATTGTATTAATAGACTGTGAACCTCACAAGAATGCTGCTTTGAAGACTGGCTTAAAAACACCTGTTACTTTCAGCTGCAGAAAATGCAAACTGGTTTTGTTAGCAAAGCAGTAAAATAAAGGGCAGTCTTTGAAAATAGGCATTTTGAATCCGCCAACCCTTATCAAACTGAGTAGCTCCTAAAATGCAATTAGATAAGTAACTGTCATCTGATGTTATATCAGTTCAGTATTCAAACATTCAAGAAATTTAATGCTCAACCAACATTTACATCCAGCGAATAAGGGTGCACTTAAAATCTTTACAGAGGATGGAAGGGAAAAGGGAGTAAAAAGAAAAATCAGCTATATGGGAAGAATAATTTAACTTAAAATGTTGTTATTTTTCTGAGAATTATGTCTTTTGTGCATGTGAAAACTGACTAAGCATACCAAGTACAGGGTGTAATTTGACAGTGTTATGTAAATACGTGGAATCTGAAAAAATAAACGGGTAGTAAAATTTTGCATCTCACCAGATTTCAAAACATTCCAGTTTGAATAATAAGAAGTTTTGTGAAACAACTAATCTGCTAAGGTATCAAAAGGATTTTCTTTAGGACACATACACACACGCAAACAAAAAAACCTCTAAAGAAACGTATCTAATATTTTAGTGACAGCTACTAACCTTAATTTGTTCCATTAGTATTGCATTTGTTGCTTCTGATTCATGAAGCAACCCATTCAAATGATCAGCACTTTTTGTTGTTGTGTTTAGCTTCTGGAGCAATTCTTCTTTGGTGAGTTCTATTTGCCCTTCAGGTGGTTCTGCAATTTAATATTTCAAAAGATTAATTTGTAGTTTAATTTACACTAGGACTGTTGGTTTATCATGTTTTTTTTTCAGAATTACACATCACAGTGGCAACATCAAATCACAGGAATGAAAAACGATGAGAAGTCAGACTTTACCACCCATTCTTAGTCTTGCTGTCAAAATATTTGTAGCAACCAAACTATTTTATTTTTTAGAAACAGACTTTCGTGTTTCTTTAAATGGCTTGGGGGAACAATCTCATGTTCTCACTGGTTTTTTTCCTGTCTGATGATTTCAGTTTTTCCTCAAAATAGTTTTTGGACTTGTAGTCATCTCTGTAACGATTAGCTGATGTTCTACATTTCCTTGATCTACTTTTTGGGACTTCAAAAGCAAATTCATGCACTTTGGCACAAGTTCTTTCTGATTCCATGTTCTCTAATGTGAATAGGATTGGACTAGTAAAGTCAATGTACATTTTGCCTCAATTTAATAGGTGTTAGATGAAAAATTAGCTTTCTATGCAATATTGTGAGATATTTTCTTCATATGCACAGTTCCTACAGTTTACCTACTCATTCACCCATCTGTTCTCTTTCCCATGAAAGTCCCTAAATGTAAAAAAATTTAAAAATTTGAAATAATCTTGGAATCTGTGCACAGAAACTGTAACAAACATATCCCTTAATCACTATTCAAGGACAGAGCTTATACAAAAATTAATAATGTGAACGTACACTCAGTGCTAAGCAATAGATAAGGGTTTAATGTCTGCAATACGAAGGAATCAAAATTCATATTTCTAACCTCAAGGAGATATTGCACAATTTAGGCTGAGGCACAATTTAGGGTGAGCATTACATCACCTAACTTTTAGGTGGCCTGCTGCCAAGTGGAATTCACAATCCCAAATTAGGAGCCACAGCTTTCTATACAATGCCCTTGAAGCATCAGGTACCTAGAAAAAGGATTTACAGAAGCCAGCACGGTGAGTGGAGACATCTAAGCTAGCCAGTAGGAAATGCTCAGGAAAGGGTGGCCAAAATTCCATCCTTCAAAAGGATACAAGTGACTGTCTCTACTTAGGTGTCACAATCATGATCATCTCCTGGGGACAGGTGCTGAACCCAAGTCAGTCATTTTTGTGTATATACCACTCCACCTCCCCGCCTTATCCCCTAGCCTATTCTGGTCTCCAGAATGTAGGCGAACTGGGATTGAATCTCCACTTTGCCTGATTGATAGCAAGGACTTGAAGCTAGCTCTCCCACATCCATGTGAATGTTCTGACCACTGGGTGAAGGGGTGTTCGGTCTCAATCTCTTTTGTTGAAGCTGCTTCATTTCTATAAAACATTTTTAAAATACTAATTATATGAGAAAGAGAGACACCGACCTCTATAATCCAGTGTTTAGGACACTCCCCTGGGATGTGGGAGACCCTGCTTCACATCAGGCTGAGTGAGGACTTGAACCTGGGTCTCCCACATCCTAGGATCAGTGTGTTAACTTTGAGACTTGGGTAAAAGAGCATCACCACCCCCATTTTCCTCCATTTTGTGCACAGTCCAGTACAGAAGATATGATCTATGCTGGCCTCTGATTAGGTCTATTGCATGAGGTCTTTCAAGTGAGATCTTACTTTCCAAATCCCACTGATGCTTAGGGTGTGGAACTGCTTGGTGGTTGACTGAGGCAGCTATGCACATGTCCAAAGGCAGAAATTTAGGCACGTGGGGGACCTTATCATTGGAAATTTAGGTGCCTATAAGGTTAGGCAGCAACTGGGCAGGGATTGTGAGGATCTAGATTTGGGACTTAGGCATCCAAAGTGGCTGTCAGGTACTCAAGTCTCTCTTGAGAATCCCACCCAAGGTAGTTGCAACACCAGGGGGGGGAGTTACGGTAGTAAAGTGGAATAAAGAATGACAAGCTTCTCAATGCTCTAAGGCAGGGGGTGTTTCTCAACAAATGTTTTCGTGGCCACATAGTACAGCCTCCAACTCTTGCTAGTGGCCACCCTGATAAACAGGTCTGGATTAACTTTTTAGCCTGGTATCAAATATAGTCCATCCGTCCCTCCCTCTCCCTCCCCCACCTCCCCAGGAATGATTGTAAAAGGGAGAAGCAGGAGCATGGGTTGCCAGCTGGAGCAAGGCAGGGGCCAGGGGAGGAAAGATGGGTACTCAGCTGAAACAAGGCAAGCTCTGGAGGTAAGAGCCTAGTGGGGTGGGGGATCACGGTCAGTCTCTGAAGTGAGGGAGGGCCTGGGGGTAAGCACAGCAGGGCTGAGGAGGGGGCAACACCCTACTCACCCAGAGCTGATATCTGTCTCTTATCAGTCCTAGCCATTTCTTTGTCTCTCACTGAACTGTCCTTCCTCTAGCAGCAGCTTCCTGCCCTCAGGGGTGGGCGTAAGTAAGGGATGGGGGTAGGCTAACTGAGTTTATTCCTGTAACCAGATTTTTTTTTCTAGTCAGCGCTGCTAACCAGACCAGAAACTACCAGGTCTCCTTTTCTGCCAGAGTTTATGATTGAAGAAAACTAAACACCTGGCAACAGGGGAGCGAGAAAAGCTGTGTGTGGGGGGGCATCATTTTTTAAAGTGAGGGCTAAGCCTTAAGGTAGCAGGGATGGGAGTGGGAAACAAGTGGTGGATGGGGGAGCAGGGGGTTAAGGAGAGGACCTAGTGGGCAGGGCCATGTCTTCTGTGCTGCCTAGGTAGGGACAATGTCAGCTGATCCCATCCAAGTTTCCAACCTACGGTAGGTAGGCTAAAAACTGTGGGACCAGCTGATTGTCACCAACCTCCAGCCCACACATGGTTAGGGATCCCCATTCCCAGCACACTGCACAGGTGGGGATCCCTGACATCGATGCTCCCCCATCCTCCCTGACTCACACCTGTTACCAACAAGTGAGCAGCTTGGGACCTCAGGGACCACTCTGCTGCCACAGCCTCAGAGCTGAGCAGCAGCAGGGACTCTGTCTGCTCTGCTCCTGCTCTGCTCCTCCTGTGAGAGAGGAGCTCTTAGCTGGTGGGAAGCTGAGAAAGGAGTGAAACTGGTGTGTGTATGTGGGGATGGGGGCGGGGTTTAAGAAGCCCTGTATCAATCAGCCAGGAGCACAGGGGAGGGGCCAGAGAGCTGGGAGAGGAAAGCCTGCACTGCAGTTACCAGGCTACAGCAGAAGGTGGAAGAGAGCCAGCCAGACAGGTGTGCCCCCCTACTGTGCGTAGGGCTGGGACAATCACACCTTTGGCTCCATTGTAAGTCCAGTGTTGCTGACAAACCCAATCACTCTCTCTCTGCCTCTTGCGGACCTACAGCTAGAGCCCACCCAGGGAAATGTGGGTTGGGAACTCACTGGCCACTCAGAGTCCCAGACTCAGTATGCCCTGTATGAGTGGAAGCAGAGAAACTGTTCAGCAGAGTGCCCCTGCAATCGAACTCCACAGACACCTCTGTTGACAAGAGCTGCCTCAGGCGCCATACACACTAGGCCCATGCCTCTCCAGAGGTCTTGCCAGTGCCTCTGAGGAGGCAGCGTGGAGCAGGGCGATGATCACTGCTGGCGGCACTAGTGTAAATGCCAAGGTGGCACTTCTTGCTACCCTTGGTAACTATTCAGGAGCAACATCTGAGCAGTGCATGGAAAGTCTGCTGCTTTGTGCCTCCCAATCTCTGCTCATGTTTGGCCATACAAATATCTGCGGGTGGCCACAAATGCAGTTCTAAGGACAACTTTCTCTGGCACCCAGAAGAGTACCAAGTAATACTGATTCTATAACTCAAGTTTTTAAACACTTATTATTGAAAAAAAACACCAACCAACAACAACAACAAAAGATTCATACTTACCAAATTTTGCTTCAGGAGAACTAAGAAGTTGTTCTAATGACGGCATATAGGTACTGGCAGAAGACACAGATTCTGTGTCAGTGGTTTCCATTCCTTCTCCCTCTTCCCTTGCTACAGCGGGCATATCAAGAAGAGGAAGGTCAGTGTTTCTCCGTTCTCGCAAGTTCTTCACTGGCAGGTTTGAAACAGATGGACCTGAAAAATAATTTTTTTCTTGATGGCATACTTTAACCACCAAGATGGCTGTGCAGTGGGGATGATCACCCAAAAGCCACTGAACCGGATGTGAAGGAGAACATGAGAACTAAAGAGAGGGGTGAATACATCTTTTAGTGCTTGAAATTAAGGAGATGTACACAAGCAAATAAAGTATCATGTGAGAAGTTCAGTCATCCTTAAAGAATGAATACAGAATATTTCACAATGAAACACAGAGTGTCTTTCACTTTGAAGATACCACTATACGTAGAATCCAGATTAGCAGGGATTCTGGTATAGGATCCTTTAAATTGACTATGTGAAACAAGTCATTGGTGTAACTATTTTAAATCTGAATGGTGGGGGCAGTGAAAGGGACAACAGTGGAGTGAAAAGCTGGCAGCATCCTCTAGGACAGGCTTGGGCAAAATACGGCCTGCAGGCTGCATCTGGCCTGCCACGCCACTGGATCAGGCCCACAGAGGCTGCGGGGAGCCCCAGGCAGGCATCCCTACTTGCCCCGCAGAAACAAAGCCCAGCAGCTGCATTTCTATTTTAAAACTGGAGGGGAGGGGGGAAGTTTCAAGAGCCACCCCGCCCCCAGCACAATCCCTTTGGCTGGTTTCTGGCCAGAAACCTGCCAATGGGAGCCGCTTGTTGGAATAACAGGCAGCCAAGAAGAACCACACCCACGCCCACGCCCACGCGCCCCCTCCCCCCTCAGTTATTCACTGAAGCACATGGCCAGGCAATCAGGCTGGCTGGCTAGGAAATGTTTTAAGCTCTGCAAGTCTTAGCTCTGCAGGCAGGCAGGCTGGTTTGGCTACTGGTTAGTAAGTCTGGCCACAGCTTGCCTCTGGCACCCCAGCCCTTTCCTGCTCCAAGTCTCTGCCCTTCCCATTCAACATACCCAAACCCTCTGTCCCCCTTTTACACCCATGCCCCCTCCCAGATCTGGCACCCCAATCTCCTGCCTCATAATTCCCTCCTTCCCTACATCACATCCCAAACCCCTGCACTCCAGTCCCCCGCCCTAGGTCACAACAGCCTGCTTCACCCAAACTCCAGTCTTCCTCCTGCATCCTTGTCTCTTACCCCAAGTTCCCCTCTGCACCCAACCGCCATCCCAGGCCCTGCATCTCCTCCATTAATATCATGGAAGAGTGCAGCTCTCGGTCACTTCCAAAATCTTGGAGTGGCCCCCTGTCAAAAATTATTGCCCACCCCTGCTCTAAGACATTGCACCAATTAATCAAATGGATTGTCTCATTCCAGTTTCTGATCTGTACCCACTCACCCACCCAAATCACAGCCGAAAACATTATTGATCATATCTTTTTTCAGTACATATAAAATACATGAAAGACTGATGCTTGTTCTACCTTTAGAAAGTTACAAGCTAAGAGTTATTTTTTTGCTCTTTTGGAAGGGTAAGCATTTCACATCACGCTTGTTCATTTAACTATAATTAGTGTATGGTCCACTAACAGTGATAAGAGATTTTTTAAAATAACGTAGAGTGTGTTTCAATTTAGAAGCCAAACCTTAAGGGAGGTTCGTGATTTTGAAAGTTGCATGTTGAAAAAGAGAGACACGTCCACAAAAGAAATAAAGTACAAAGAGAAGCAGCATAAACACAAAGCTCCCCCCCTCCCCTCACACAACATACCTAGATCCCGAGCTGGGGTGACCCTTCTAAAAATAACAGTATCTAAGCCTCCAGAATCAGTCTTCAACTTATTTTCTGAGACTGCCAATTCTGATAGTAATCTTGATAATACAGACTGACCCATTAGGAAATGAGCTGAGACAACCAATTCACACTACACATGTCGTCACTAAGTAGCGAAATAGCATTTCAGGATTACCAACTTCAGTTAGGTTTCAACCTGTGACCTGAGTTCAAAGGTTCTATTTCCTATACCAGTACTCTGAGCCATAAAATAACTCTTGCTTCTTAGTAAATTTTTAAATAAAAACCAGCAAGACAACTCTCATCTCTAACAGACACATATATTACTGCTCTCTTTATAGGTAAAAAAGTGTTTTATAACTGCTTGGGCCAACATTTAAGAATGTATTACAGTTTACCATACATTATCATAGTCTCTTTTGCTAATCCAAGAACTAAACTACACGTCTGTCTGCTGCAACGAGAAGTTGTAGCATTTTTTCTGTGCACCCAATCACTAGTTTTACTTTTATCTTGGAAGGAGCTGTCCAATGGACTCTCCAAAACCTGAGACAAATGGACAGGCAGAATAACAGTACTTACTAATAATTCCTCTTCCATCAGTAAGGAGACAGAATTCCAGATGTCACAGAGGAAATAAAGTGAGATAACTGACATAAGTACTATATCAACAGTTGAGAACAATATCTGCGCTTATGATTTTACATGGTAAATGTGTACACCATATGTTTTTGGAGATATTTGTGTGATTCATCATTTTTCTGTGGCTGACCATCTGACAGTTGAATAAATATAAATAATCAACAAACGGGGATTTTTTTTGGCTGCATGATTGGTCAAACTTACCTCTTGTGGTAGGTTCACTCTTAAGTTGAAAGAATTGGGCTTCTACCTTGGAGAGCTGCTGTTGCAATGTCTCTACAGTCTTCCTATGCTCTTCTTGCAAATGCCTCACTTGATCTCGGAAACTGTTCCGAAGAGATTCATTCTGGGTTGTCAGCTGACTTACAATCTGTGCATGCTCAGACTTCAACACCATGTTCTCAGATTGTATTGTACAGATCCTGAAAGGTGTGCACACAAAAACAACACTAATGAGATTTTCCAAATGTTTTTAAAATTTAAAACAGTATCCAACTCAGGAATCTCATTCATATCTTAGGAATTTAAGCGAAATAAGAAAATGAAAATATGAAAATGAAAATATGGTCAATTTATTTTTAAATGGTTAAGTCTTAGATTGCCAACCACAGGATAGGGAATTAGCTTACACTTATTCAGTGCCTTGCAAATTTATGGTGCAAAATAAAGATCTAAACATTTTTAACAAATGATTCTAGCTTCTATCATTATGAGATGTAGGATGATTAGAGGCATTGTGAGTTAAGAAGCTGAGCAGAAGACTAAGAACTTGTTAGTTCTAATTCTAGCTCAGCCACTCATTCATTGTGGTATTGGGCAAGTCACCTATCTGTAAAATGGGCATAATTCTTGTTTAACTGTCTCACAGCAATGTGTGAATATTAGCTAATTAATATTTGTGTAATACGTGCAAGAAGCGTTGTTACTATCGATGGTACAAAAATAAAGTTTGAATGCCTTTTTATATTTACCAATCATAGGATAGGTAAAAGGTCATGGACTACTAACTGCTACAATTTTTGACCAACCATAACGTGTCCAGTGCCCTTTTAAAGTTTGTTTTAGCATTTGTTATACCGTTTACCTACACTTACTATGATTCATTATTCAGCAGTAAAAAAAAATTGTGCCAAATTAATCTAGAAATATATCTGTCTGAACCAACAACTGCTTTTAACAGTGTCTCAATCTAATAGTTATTTAGTCTTCATGCTAAATTCTTATAGTTAAATAGAGATTGTCTTTTTAACTGTATGTGTCAATCTAATAATACTGTATTCTACAAAAACTGAAATGTTTAGAAATAGGAAATTTGCACAAATATGGAGAATGTGTACCTAACAGATGATTCCCAATTATGGATTTTCTCCCCCACTAATTATGCCAAGCTAAGGAAAAAATTATGCTTGGTACTGTATTGCTAAGCAAAAGATCCAGTTCATTTATCATATCTGGTTTCTGTTTCCATGACCAACAGAAACTGCAAGTATCTCCACCCATACCAAATACCAACACAGAAGTAGCAATAATTAGGAAATCCAAAGTCTATTCCATCCTGCTCTCTGTGACAAGAAAAAAAAAAGTTCAGTATTACACAGGGAAGAAGGAAGAAAAGAGGAGAAATGGAGTTTGTTGAAGTACCTGGAAGTAGAAAAAAATTAAGACACCGATATCACTGTCTGAAAAATTAAGTCACAGACGCTCACTAACAAATAATGTAGCGAGAATTGTGGGAAAGAGAATTTAAAAATGTTACCTTTCCAGAAGGGTATTAATTGGACTTTAAATTGCAACAATGGGATTCCCACCAGTCTGTCTGTACTACAATTTATTTAGAGGTCTGAACTCATTTTCCTACTTCACTAGATTAAATCTTTCAATACAATGGCAGTTCTGCACATGGTACTTACAAGTAGCCAGAAGCACTCAATGAGCTGCAAAAATGTAATCTTTAAAGTATATGGTTAAAGAGAAAAAAACATGAGGACATTTGAATTCCTGATCTTTCTAACACATTTATACCATTTCTATGAGCACAGAACAATTAAAAAAAAAAAAAAGGGCGGGGGTTGATACCAACTGCACACAATACAACATATCTACTCAGAGAACCATACTTTTCTCGGAGTTCTGCCTCTTTTGCCACAGTCTCCTGTAACATCTTATTGTGCCTTTCCAGCAGGGTGTCATGTTCCGACTGCAAGGCTTGGAGTTCAGTAACATTGATTTGTAAATTATGTTGGGTGTCTTGCAACTTCACTTTCAATTGGTCGATCACCATTTCCATGTGTTCTCTAAATAAAAAATAATACGTATTTTAAAAGCTTCAGAGGGGTAGCCGAGTTAGTCTGTACAGAATAAACTTAAACAACAAATAGTATGATAACACTTTAAAATATGTAAAGTGCTTTAAAGTCTTTAAAGGAGAGTTATCCCATTTCAGAACCACTAAATGTATCAATTATATTGGGTCATCTATTCTGCTAAATCTGAAATCCCTTTTCATTATACTAAATGGTTTGAATGATTCAGTACTAGCTGAAATGGCAACAAAATAGCTGATTTTGGGATTGTCCTAAGAACACGTCACCTGCTTGTGTCTCATTGTTCCTGGAACTGCTCATCCTGTTGCCTAATTGGGGATAGGGAGCTAAGAGTGTGTTTAATAATCCTTTCATCTTTAGACAAATTATGGAAGACAAAGCTAGAGAAAATCTGGGTGGAAAGGAAAATGGACGAGTAGCATTCAGGTTTAAAGAAGAACGGTCTCTTGAGTGTTTTTTGTATTTGTTTTGCACCAGCCCTGCAGGGGTATAAACAAGGAGAGTGTCGTGAAAAAAAAAGTGGGTTGAGAGGGAAAGGAAGATGGCAATCTGCAAAAATTAACACCAGAAAAACAAGTCAGTGTGTTATATTCAAATAAATTGATTCAGACAAGAGGAACTAGAGGAAAGGCCAATTTTGAGAAAAATATAACTTGAAGAAACTGCAAACTTATTCAAGTTCTTATTCCTGAGTGAGGTGAATACTACTACTGACTTCTAAAATGAACTATTTGTATGGTTAAGAGTTGTAGAAATAAGTCTAACTTCCTTTGAAATTTTATCCCAAATTTTTCAATTGTTGATCAAACTGTCCCACTTATAAATGTCTGAAATTTCCCAACAGTCTATGTCCAGTAGTAACACAACACTGCCTCCCATCAGAATTCCGCTGCTGGCAAAAAAGGAAGATAAATAAATGAGACTCCCTTGCAACTAGCTCATTTCAAAGAAACTCATGTCCTGACTAACTATAGAATCTGATAAAGTCCTCTGAATTCTCAACATCTGTTTTTATTATAATAGATAACACCTTAGATGCTGTTTTATAGTTTCTAACAGGGATCTCTCTAACAAATCATAGGACTCTGCTGGATCTGCAGCAGTATTTCCAGACCTCTGTCAAAAATCAGTTAACCATGGTTTATGCATAATGATTCTGATTATCTTAGGGCACTGACAATTTTTTTGGACAATGACTATCAGGAATGGTCACCCTGAAACTGATAAAACTATTAGCGTAGATTCCATGCAGAAGTAAGTCGAAGGCCTTCTGAAACGGCACTGAATTTGTCTGGCCCATACTTGCACTTAAATTTTCTGGACTAGTTCAGTTCACTTCACCTTTTCACATCTGTGTCAGGGAAAGTTTACAAAAAGGGTAACAACCAGTAAAACCTTTGTATAAGCAGTTTTTTTTTTTTAAATCACCACATAAGAACGGCCATACTGCTGAATGCAAGTCTAAATTATATGCTTGTAAGAAGTGGATGGGCCCGGTCGCTGGAGCTTTGCCTATGTTAGATCCTTTGTTGATGCTAACAATGGTTCAGCTTCGCTAGTGAGAACAGCAGCTTTTTTATAAGCAAAGTTGTAGCTGAAAACCATTTTCAACAGTTCATTTTCATGTCACAGATCAGGCTTACACAAACTATTGACCAAAAAGCAGACATGTTAGTTTCAGATTCATACTGAACTTTAAGGGTCCCTCCCACCTCTGGGACAAGAAAAAACCCCAATCTGTACAGGTGAAAAAAAGTGTTTTGCGTTTTGGTTAGGTGGAAGGTGGAAAAAGAGTGTAAACAAATTAATTTAGGATAATACATTACTTATCTGTTTTCCTTTAAATCAGGAAAATACCTTAAGATGTGTTATATAGCTATATAAAAACAAAATGTAAATGTATCAAACTCAAAATGTTTTGCCAACAGGCATTATATGCAAACTAGGAGTTGCAGTACTATTTACAGAAAAAGGGGTATGGTCGACTTGGAACACGAGTGATTTCAGATGAGTGGAAAATTACATTCAGATATTAGACCTGTCCTTGAGTTTTCCTGCCAGTTTTTTGGGGTTTGAAAATCACAACATTATTCTCTCACCTGCCAGTATTTTTTTTAATGGGGAAGACCCCACAGGAAAAGAAGAAACTGGATTGGTGTAGCATGTAGGAGCCCTCAGGGAAACAGTGAAAAAGTTCTATTTTTCAGAGTAATGTCAAATGCAGAAAGTACCTTAAATGTTAAATTGGGATTTTTTAAATCTTTCTGCTATAGTAACATGAATAAGTGAAAAATTTTAAGCTGAAATGTGATTTATAAGTTGATGGCATCCTTTTAAAGTGTTCTCTCTGGGTACTTCCATAATCTTCAATCAAAAATATTTAAATGCCAAAAAATAGACAGTTCTCAAAATTTGAAACAAGAATCATCACATAGATGAATATTTCTGACAGATTATTATTGTCAGTCAAAAAGACTACTGAAGTGGATTTCTCGTCCCTCTGTCCCTTTATTTAAATATGTATATATTAAAAAAAACCCCAAAATTCGATTATCTTTGGGTTCACTAGCTTTTGACTAGCAAGCACTTCAGACAAAATTTTTACCTTTCTTGCTTGGCTCCCTCTGTTTCAGTCTGAGAAGCACATTTATTCTTTTGTTGTTTTAAAACATTATGAACACGGACTTTGTAGCTTTCAAATTCAGAAGTGACAGTAGTTTTTTCTATCTATAATGCAAAAGAAGTAAACCCTCAATTATATAAACCGGTTATATAAAACCACAGTTGCAATTTTACTTTGTGATCTGTATGAATATTATACTGTTTAAATATTAAGAACTATGAACATTCCAACTGCATTTCCTTTTTTGTTTTGTTGAATACAAGATTAAATGGTTAATATGTTAATTAAGACAGCAAGTTCATTTAAAATGCAATATTCTATGACTGGTAGATTTTTTTTTATTTTATTTTTTTTTTAAGAACAAGGGGGACATTAGTGTTAACCACATTTGTCTTTCAGACAGTTTACAAATACACAATTCTATACAGTTTTTATGTAATGTTCAAATAGAGCCAAAACACATTACAATGTTCTTAAATATTAAAAACAGTAATTCCAAAAAAATGATGGATATGCAAACAGCATAGGCCAGTGGTCTCCAACGCAGTCACAAGCAGATAACTATTACGGTAGTATTCAGACCTGATTCTGAGTCATTCTGATATTTTATTCAAGAAACCAAAGTGATGGAAAAATTCCACAGCTTGTTTCTATAAAAGTATATATACACAGTTTATTTTCTGTCTTTTCATTATGTTTATGTTAAATTCACTTAACACACAAATTTAAGTTTGATGAAAATTTCCTGCCATTTAAAAAGAAAACCAGGTAGCTTCATCTTTAACCACAACTCTTACAGCAAGAAGAGTGTGTACTAATCACATTGACTTGACAAGCAATGCTTGTCCAGTATGCAATGTTTTGTTTTCCCCATCTCTAAAAATACTATACATGCAGGATTTTCACTCTTCAATCGCAGCAAGAGGTTGGTCGAATTCCCATAGCTTGTGAATTTGGTTTTTTAAACCTTGAGGGCAACACAAGCCATGCCCTCTATTGCATGTATAAATGTAAATACAAATATATCTCTAAATGTTCCAGTCATGTTAACTGTGATTGGCGAAGGAGCTTCCCTGGGGAGACTGTACTTCCACAGCTGTTACTATAGCTCTTCTGGCTCCAGTCATACTTGTCAATATGATTTTTTTAAACCAGTCCTTTACTTTTCCTTCCATTCAGGCATGAGAGTTAAAGTACTCCACCCCAAAATATCTGATAACCAGCCTTTGTTGTATTCAATGCATCTTCACTTGCTCTGCCGTTACTGCTCCTAATTTCCTAGTTGTGGCTTGGCAGCTTTCTTGATGCTCACCTTTGCATTGGTCATGTGCTCATCTGATATGTCAGGACTCCTTTTCTTTTGCAGATGTAGCATTCAAGGAAGAGGGCTGGGCACACAACAGCTTCTTCCATGTCAATGTGGCAGAACACCACCCACGATGGATGCTTTTCATTGTCCATCACGGTATCAGCCACGATATGTAGAAATGTCCAATGAATTTTCAAAAGATTGCCCTGGACAGCGAACAAAGTTGGTGAGTTGATTGCCTTCAAACTTTCCTTGAGGCAAATCAAACACGTTCCTAGAAGGCTGGCTTCAAAAAACTATTCCATTTGCAGCTTGGCTTCTGACAGATTAGAGATTTGTATGTATTGGGCATTCAAGCAACTGATTTAGAAGACATCTACTAAGTAGGCTCTACTGTCTCCAGTAGGAAAGGTTTGCAGTTGTGGTACAATAAAGGCCCAGATAGACTCCTTTACTTGCTCTATAAAAATTGCTTGACTGTTTTTTCTTCACCTGTCTCAGTCTATTGTAAAGATTAACTCCTTCCAGAAATATGTTTTTTGGGTTATGAACCAGTCTGAGGCAGAAATGTGTGTCTGCAATCCCTTGTCAATTTCACGCAGGGCTTAACTCCTCTGAAATCTCAAATTAAGAAAAAAAAAAGCTGCGCAGGGAAATGCAAATGTGGTCCCCATGAAAGTACCTTTCAAAACACCCTCATTTCTGTGAACTTAAGTTTCTTCACTGACAGTCATTTTCTTTGTGTTCGTATACCTTATATAAGATTAATTTTTACAGGGACTCCCTTGAGGTTCTCCTCCAAAGTTAATGTTCAGTATTAGTCTCTCAAATACACTCCCAAGGATTTCTAACTCCACCCAATTTTATTTTATTTAGAAAACAAATTTGCTGAGCAATGCTGTTTCAAAGAGAACTATGTCCAAATAGATGCCCAATGGCATTTCACATTATTATTATCTGGAAGCCATGTCAGGGCCTATTAGATGGATGTGTCCACAACAGAGAAGTGCAAAGCCACTACTTAGTTCTCTCTCCAGACATTTACAAAGTATTATTCCTTGCAGTTTCCAGAAGATGCTGTGTGCGCCAGAACTTTCCGTAAGAAGAATTTTATGTTAAGATGTCCTCTATTTTCAGCATTGAATTCTCTCTAATTGCTCTTTCTTTCACTGGACTTGAATGTTCTTACACCTCTGTTTGCATTATATATAAACAAAAGCCTCTGACTATTCACATAGTTGGCATTACCTTTGCTACTACTGTATATTGTTCATTTGGAATGTGAGAATTCTACACAAACATAGTATCTTCAAAGGAGAGAAAATGACTAATTTTGAACTCTGCTTTTCAGACAATGTTGTTTTTAGGACACTCCCTTACCTATTCCCCCCTCCTCCCAAGAGAGTTTTTGAGAGAAGTTATTTTCTTTTTCCTCTAAGGAACACGTATATTGATCATCTTGAAGTGATTTCTTTTTCTAGGAGATGTTTTATCTCTATATCTCAAAAAAACCCAAAATCTTTTCCTGTGGGATGACAGAGTGACACCACCACATCACTCTGTGTCCTGCAGCCCCTGCCCCTTCAGCCACCCGGTCTCCTCCCTCTCTCCTCCCTGCTGCTAACTCCATTAGCTCAAAATGTGACCTGTGCCACCCTGGCCCTTCTCCATCAGCCAGAGGGGGCCGAGGTGCTGGGCCTGCCTACTTCCAGAGACGGGGTTGGCGAGTGCAGCGAGCAGGGGGCACAGCCCCCTAGTATTAATTTAAATTAAATAAATGGGTCAAAGGTTTTCACATCTCAGTCACACTGTCTGGAGTTTGTATACAGAGACCTCTACCTACTTGTACTATGGCAAATACACTATTTAAGTTCTTTAAAGAGTTTAAACAAGTTTTCAGAAAAGGAAACAGTTGAAGCTTTGAAGTGCATTTTAACAGCTTTTTTTCCCCCCCCTTCCTTTTTCCTTCAGCTTGAGAAAATTTTAGAATGAAAAAATCCTCTTGATTGACCATCTATCTGATGGTAATAAATGTCCTGTTGGGGCAAAGTGAAGTTAGCTGAGATGGACTGAAGCTGTCGTTGCTGCTGCTGAAGTCTGATCCTGTTTTATCTCTAGTGGCATTTAGATTCATCTGGAACTAGTAAGGCTGGCAATCTCATCAGGATACCACTCTCTGGTCTGCTCATTCAGAATTTGTATGAGGAAGGAGGGCTGCCAGTAGTTGAGGGTAGTGACAGCTATGAGTATAAAGCTCATCTGTCCTTTCCTATTTTCCTCCTACATTTTTTTCTTTAAGGACTATAAAAGAAACAAATCGGTGGCATACCTCATCCTCTCATAATTTTGCTCACCAATTAAGGCTAATATTTGACAACATTTTTGGTTCATTAAATTTCTTTGCATTTTTTTGTTTTTACCTCGCATGATTTCACGTTAGTCTTTGAGTTACACCAGTATGGCCTATTTTTGTTTGGACTAATTGAGTCTCTATATCTGTGTCTTTTATAATAAAAGACATCTGACACACTTTCCATCTGCAAGACTCTGTGTAGCTCAAAAACTTACCTTTTCCATCAATAAAAGTTGGCTCAGTATTATCTCACCCAACTGGTTTCAAACATTTGTTGTTATATCAGATTGTAAACTTTTACATATTTTTTACAACTGAACTCACTATATAGTACATTTGTCAGCCCAATTATCACAACAGGGCCTCAAATCTGGTACAGCTAAAGAAACTAACTGGCAGAATTTATATTCCACTGAGGATGGTGCACAAGAAGCAGCAGAAGGCCTAATTTGTCCTCCACTCTGTTATTACTGAAAAATTCAAAAACCATTAAAAGTTAGGAGAATTCCTTCCAGTTCTCTGTCAAGGAGCAAAGAGCCAGGAGTGAGAATCCTGCAGGATGTTATCTTTAGAGAAGCAAAACTGCAAATTAAGTAACTACCTCTTCTAATGATCTAAAGAGCTATTACTTATTTTATAAAATAGTACCTTTGCTGTATTGCATTCTTCTTGTAAGGTTGAAATCTTGTGTTGGTAAGCACTCAGACTGCGCTGGTGTTGCTCTAAAGAGGTCCGCAGGTGTTCTTGAATCTTGTGTTTTTCTGATGTTTGTTCAGCTAGCTGAATCTGAAAATGAGAATGTACTTCAACAAAACTAGAATTTAGTCTAAAGAATTGACTCTTCATTAGGTGAACAGAATATGAAACAAAGCTCCAGATAGTCTGGTGATGGAAAACGTAGAAATGACTAGGTACAATTCTATTTTTAAAATTAAAAAAATATTAACGTGATGTTGGAAGGTATCTGAGCAATATCACATGCAACACATATCATTTGAATTTTACTTAAAATTCAGTGGCAATGTGTTTATTAAAAACACTTTCAAAAACCCCCCAAAAAGTTTAATTCATTAGGGCTAAAATGTAGATTAGAAGTATTTCCTTGTCATAGGACTCAGATTTCCTAATTCTCTTTTGAAAGATGAAATATAAAGAGGAGACAGCAGCAAACCAACTGAATATCGGAACTGATGTGTGTCAGTTCTGAAACATAAGCAGCAGTACTTAAACTTTACAGTGCTTTACACCAGAAACATCAGAGAAAATATGCAGAAATACAGTCAGATACAGTTTTTATCTTTATGGAAAAAATATATAGACATTGTGCTAATTACCCTAATTTCACCACTCATGCTATCACACAAACCCAAACCATGACTTCAGCCACTTGAATGCAGATTTAATTCTCAAATGAATGGACTGAGAGAGTCAGATGTGCCTCAGGTGATGGTAATAGATCAGCACATCTGACTTAGTGTGACAGATGAACTGATCTGTAGATTTGAGAGCACATCAGGCTTCATCAAAGGGCTAGAAGACAGGTGATCCTGAGTTTGAACCCTGCCTCTAGTACAGATTTGCTGCACAGCCTTGGTCAAGTTACTTCATCTTCCTGCCTCAGTCTTCCCTCATCCCCTATGAAGTGGGGATAATAATACATGTACATTTCTGCCTCTAATAGCTATTGTAAGAATTAACTAGGGTCTGTGAAGAGCTTTGTAAATTTAAAATGCTGGAGCACAGGTAGGAACATGAGTGATAAATTTGGGGTACATATTGCTTTTCAACATCTTTTGGAGATAAACTGAAAATCTTATGAGCATGTCACTGATAACGTTGTAAGCAATATGAAAGTGGTAAGGATTGTAGAAAAAACTTCTCTTACACATTTTTAAGGTTCTATCAGATAGAAAGTGTCCTGGAACAACCTTAAGTGTCACCAAATGTAGTTTTTGTTTATTAAAAAAAAAAACAAACCATACACACACACAACCTAGGAAATTATTGCTACACCTTTGGTTACACACAAGTCAGGGAGGAAAGAGAAGTTGGATGGGCCTGTGATTATCAGAGGGAAGCTACACTGATCCCACAACTGACTAGGGATGTCAATGATTAACCAGGTAACCAGTGGCCTGGCTGGGCCAGAGCAGCCTGCTGTGCTGCCTTGTCCGTGGGGAGGGGAACTGGGGGGGGGGGGGGGAGGGAGAGAGATGGCATACTCCAGCTCAGACAAGGGAGTCCCCAGCTGATCCCGGACTCCACATGGCAATGGCTCTTTGAAATGCCGTGAGGAGCCTGACGCCAGGCTCCTCGCAGCATTCAAAGCAGCAGCACCGCACAGAACATTTGACTCTGTGCAGCGCTGCCGCTTTTAAGTACCTTCCTCTACTCCCCGCCTTGGCAGCAAGGGGGAGGGAAGCGACTATCCAATAAGCATTTGCTTGTTGGATAGTCGACTATACATTTACATCCCTAGCCCAGACAGCCCCTGCGCTACATTGCAGGCAGGGAGACACTCCTGGAGCAGTCCCTCACCTGCCCCCGTTGAAGTGGTTAACCAGTTAAACATAACAGTTTAACTGCTTAAATTGGATTTTACATCCCTACTCCTGACTGTGTCCACACTCTAAAGGAGGTGAACTACTATGATGTATCTCATAAAAATCATTGTAAGACTTTTCTCTTTCTAGAGGAGACACAGGTATGATTGTTTCCTCTCCAGTTAGCAATTTTTCTCCATGTGATGGGAGACTGGAAGAGGTTTAGCCCTGTGGCCAAATCAACAGTCTTCCAGAGTACAGTATCCAATAAAAACACCAACACAAATACAGTTTCAAATACCTTACTGGCCTTCTGAAGGCTCCAACTGATTTAGCTACCCCCCTTAGTGCAATAGCCTATACTACCCCGTAGCATTCTTTCTGGTAGAAGAACGGTTGTGCTAACAACAAAGTGTGAAGTTTCTTGCCTTATAGACTTCCACTTGCTGCTGACTTGCCTCTAACTCTCCTTTTAATGATGCCTGGAGTATTAGATGGTCATTTGCCTGTAGGATAAGACACCTTGGTTAATTTAAAATACTTAATATATTTAAATTTTAGATCTGCAACTAAATTACAAGCATTTGTCAAAAAAAGTATATGCAATAAATTAAGCACTTACAGCTTGCCTTGAATCTGCCAGTTCTTTTTTGGTTTTCACTAGCAGTTGTTTTATCTGGGAGTTCCTTTCCTCATACTGTAGCACAGAAGATTGAAGAGAAGCTAATGCAGAAATAATTTTTGATGAGAAAAGGAAAAATTATTGTATAGCGCGCTTTTGTAAAAGTTCTCAGCGGGGTAGTGTTAGTCTGTATCTATAAAAACAAGGAGTCCTGTAGCACCTTAAAGACTAACAGATTTATTTGAGCATAAGCTTTTACAGATATGGATGTAAAATCCCAGTAAAAAAGTTAACTGGTTAAATGTAATGTTTAACAGGTTAACTGTGATCCCATGATGAGGGTGGGCGCTGCTCCAGCCCTGCTGGAGTGGTCCCCTGCCCACAGCATGGTGGGCCTAGCCAGGTTGGAGCAGCTTCTCACCCATAGCAGGATGTAGGGCTGCTCCAGGTAGGCCGGGCCCCCTGCCCAGAACTTGATTTAGTGGGCTACTCCATCTGGTCTGGAGCGTCCCTCCACCTGTGACATGGTGCAGTGGGCCTGGCATGTGGCATGGCACATTTGGCTGAGCCAGGCTGAAGCTGACCCTTCAGGTTAACCAGTTATACCAGTAAGCATGCTGGTAAGGCACATGCTTACCGGATAACTGGTTAACCTTTTACATCCCTATTCATGCATCAAAACCACTTTGTCAGATGCAAGTGGTTTTGACGCATGGAAGCTTATGCCCAAATTAATTTGTTAGTCTTTAAGATGCCACAGGACCCCTCATTGTTTTGTAACTGAAAGTGTTATGCATAAAAATATTCCAAGTCAGAATTTCCTAAAAATTAATGTTGGGAACAAGCAGATCATCAAGAGGTTCAACTTCAAGTTTCCAGATATCATTCTGGTTTTTTAAAATACAAAGCATCTTCAAGCAAATACAATGTTTAAATACACCAGTGTTTTTGTAAATGTTTTAAGTAGATGGTGATAACTCTACCAGGGGTTTTCAGTCACTTAGCTCTGTAAAAAGATTCTGAAGCATCATCAGCTCTCCAGCTCTAGGATTAACACTGACGTGAGAAATGTAGTTTGTCCAGTAAAATATCTGACTATTAGTTTAGTGCTTAAACAAATGAATTACAGTAATTCATTTAACATATAAGAAACTATTTTCTTGGCAGCTCTTCTTGTCTGCTAAGACGAGAATGTTAAGGTATACACACACATAACGTCTGTTTGTCTCCCCACCATGTTGGATATACGAAGCCCTATTATAGATGAGAAATTTTAAAAGTTAATGTTTTACTCACTTATTTCTTCTTGTAGTGTTTCTTGTTTTTGTTTTTGAATTTTGATCTCTTGTTCAAGATCTTCCATTTTGCAATTTTTATCTGTAATCTTCTGATTAAGTTCTTTCACTAAACGCTCATAATCTGCCATTTCCATATCCATTAGTGTGCTCTTCTGTGCATCCTGTAGATTACATATTTTGTAGTCCCAGTTTAAAATTGCTTGGGCTGATTTGAAGGATTTTTGTTTTGATTATTCTTTATGGCAAAACTGTTCCTCACAACTCCAGTTTGTTGGTCTAGAGCAGTGGTTCTCAAAGAGTGGTATAGGGATGTAAGCGACTAATTGACTACCCAATAAGCAAATGCTTATTGGGTAGTTGAGTAGGAACTAGACTAATCAATTCTTCCATTTGCTGCCTCTATCAGAGAGAGGGAATAAAGGGGTGGGGGGAGGGAGAGCCAGTCTCTGCAGGGGCAGGGGAGGCAGGGTGCAGCGGGGAAACAGTGTGAGCAGGAATTGAAATAGTCCTGCTTGCACTGGTCTGTCTGCTGCTCCTCCCTCTCCTCTTGAAATGTACAAGAGCTGCATCTTGAAATGTACCAGCGCCCCTGCTGGCACAAGATCTGCGGGCAGGTCCTATGTATTTCAAAGGGAGGCAGGCAGCGGGAACCCTCTACGTCTCTCCCTTTGAAATATACAAGAGCCGTGAGCGGCTCCTGCACATTTCAGAGGGAGAGAGGCAGTGGGATAGCGAGCGCCCCCCTTATCAACTAATCAAGTAGTCGATGGAAATTCCATTGACTACTCGATTAGCTGATTAATCGAAATTTAGCATCCCTGGTGTGGTCCATGACAATCTTGCAGGTAGGCCATGGGTTTGGCCTCCTTCAGTGGGAAACCCCTGCTGGTGCTCCAACCTCCCTCCCACCGTGGGACAGGAGCAGGACAAGGTGAGCCTTGTGGGCTGATCTGGCTTGCGGGGGAAGAAGCAGCTCCATGCTCTGTCGCTTCCCCTCCCCCCTGCCTTGGGGAACCGCAGTGCAGGAAACCATTTGCCTGGAGGCTTTCCCTGCTGCTCCCATTGGCCAGAATCATGGCCAATGGGGGGTTGTGCCTGGGAGCGGCATGAGGCACAGAACCAAGTAAGCACCTCCATCCTCCTTCATGTGCCCCCCGCACCTCCACCCCACTTATGTACCCTCTCTCCCACCCACACCTCCACCCTCAGCCCACTCCTATACCATACCTCCCACCCGGACTCCCCTCTTTACCCTACTTCTGTGCCCTACATCCCAGCCAGATTCCCACCCCAGCCCACTCCTGCGCCCAACCTCCTGGCCAGACCCCCACCCCCTCTCGTGCGCCCTACCTTCCAGCCAGACCCACCCCCCTCCTGCTGCAGCACTCATTTTGTCATCATGGGTAGTTGGTTGGTGGTTCCCGGAAAGGTGTGTGCTAAGAAGGATGAGCCACAGATCAAAAAGTTTGAGAACCACTGGTCTATGGCCATATATGCAACAGAAGAAAAACTTACCCATCTGTATTCTAAATTTAATTTGTTTGAATCAAAATAAGGAAACAATTTAAAATATTATAGTCCTGTCTAGCATGTCCTGATAAGCACTCTAAAGGAATCTGGTTCTGGAAAAACAAAAGTAGTCTTGTGATTAAGGCACGGGAATGGGACTCAGAAGATCTGGATTCAATTTCCACTTCCATTTAGCCTTTTATGTGCCCTGGGCTAGCAACAGTTTCTCTATGCCTCAGTTCCCCATCTATAAAATGGGATAAGTTTCCTTATCTCTTACTTGGATTTTCAGCTCTTGGAGCAGGGGTGTTCTATCATGTGTACAGCAGAAATCACAGGGGGGGTTGCAATCTCACTTGGGTCCTCTGAGCATACTGTATATAGAAACAATTACCCTACCCGCCTGGCCAGTTCTAGCTCTTGCATTGTTTTCTGAAGTTGTTTCTTTTCCTTCTGATGTTGCAGCTGAAGCTCTTCAAGCTCTCTTACAGCACAGCTGTGATCCTGAAAATTAGTTTAAATGCTTTTCAGTTACATAACTTGAGTTCAAGAATGTTTGTTCATGATGTGTCACAAAATTCAGGTTAGAAAGGATAACACCATTTTTGAAAAAAGTCTATCTTCCAAATTAAAGCCCAGATGAATTATAAAATGAATGTAACATACATATAAGGCTGCATTCTACTCTTACTACTGATGGTGACAAACCTCTCAAGATTAAAAGGCTCAGCCAGGCAACAGAATACGATGCTGTATCTAATCAATAAAGGGAGCAAAACCAAGCTAGTTAAAATATTAAAGATCCCACCATTTGCTGCACTTTTAAGAAGCCATTCCTTCAATTCATTCAGAGAATAGCCTATGCTTCATTTTTTATGGTCCCACAACATTGCTTTTACCTTTATCTTTTGCTCTTTTAGAAGTGTTTCAGCTTCCAGTTCTTTGTCGACTTTTGATTTGGCTTTTTGCATTTCTAATATCTGGGCTTCTAGCAGTTTAGTATTAGACTGGAGCGTTTCAATACGAGCCACAAGGTCTTCATTGGCAGAGCACAGTTGGTCTTGCTAGAATGTTAGTAACAAGATGAAAGTGGAAGTTAATATTCTTGAAACTCTTGCAGGAGGAGATATCAACTGTGTTTTTTTTTTTTTTAAATTGTTGTAAGCATTTTGCAGCTGCTCTTTTCTGAGAGCTCACACACCACAGTTGCTGACAAATAGGCTTAATTTTCAACTTCCTTCAGATTTGGGCCCTGATCCTTTGGAAATTATTTCTGTAGATGCATAAACATGACAGGACAGACCCATGTCCATATGAATGTTTAAAGCCAGAATCAGAAATAGTCTGATTTAAAATGTGGATTCCTACAACATAATTTTGAAACTATAATACATCCCTGTTGCAGTTTTCTTAGGAGCCTGGCAGAGATCAGTGGGTAAGCTTGGAAAACTATTTACTAGCTCTTTAGGAACAGAAATAGGAACTCAGCTACCCCTCTGAAATCTTTCGGAACAACATGCCAGCCAGAGCGGTATGCATAGCCGCTTCCCTTGGCTCAAATACAGCTGCCTTGATTCTGAGCAGATGTTAATGGCATCAACCCCAACACCAAAGATGTTATTTCATTTCCCCCAAATGTTGCCAATGTGTCTGTTTTAAGTGGCATAAAGCTAAGACACAGGTACACAGTCTGTTCCTATCTGCAATTCAAGTCTAGACATTGACAGGGCTTGTTTTGAACTAAGGATGTGAAGGTTTAACCGGTAATATCACCCTAAACAGGTAATGCTTACCAGTTAAGGTCAACTGGTGGGGCTGGAGCAGCTCCCTCCCTGCCATGGACAGAGAGCTGCTCCAGCCCTGCAGGGGCCTACCACAGACAGGGCTGTTCCAGTGCAGCCCCTGACTGCAGTGGACTCGAGCGCCCCAGAAGCAGCTCCTGCTGGCAGTAGCAAGGGGCAGGCATTGTCATCTCAGCCCCCTGGGGGTGCACCTGTGGCGTCCCAGCCCCAGCCTCGGCTGTGCAGCGGTGGCCTGGGGCAGCACTGGCCACATGCGGCAGGCAGATGGCCCCATCCCATATCCCTATCCCAGCCGCGGAGTGGCTGAGGCAGAACAGGCATTTAACTAGTTACACACTAAAATTTTAGATGTTGAACCAGTTAACTATTTAAATGCTTTTTAATATCCCTATTTTGAACCAACATTTTCACCAATTGTCTCACTGTCCCTCCCTTGTTGTATAAATCTGGAATTAAGGATGAAGGCACGAAATACAAAAGTATCAAATAGCTAAATTATTAGTCACATTTAATTCATGAAACATTCCATATCAATTTGAAAAAAATTCACCTGATGGATAAGCAGTGTAATGTATTCAAGAGTGAGACTGGGGGCAAAAAAGAAGATTTTAAATTCTCATGAGAGTATTTCAACCAATCAACGATTGGATTTAGGCCTTCAAATGACCCACTCAGTTTTCAGATATTTTGGGTGTCAACGGGACATGTTTTGCCTTTCTCCTCAGTACTTTCTGAGGAGGGAAACAGGACGAGAAAACCCCTACTTTTTAAATTTACAGTTTATAAATAATTCTTAAATAATCTCTTGTTTTAATAAAAGAGACACACAAAATTATCAGTCATTCATAATGGCCGCTTTTAGCCATGTAGAAGGAAGGGTCAGTATCAATGAAGGGTAGATAATGCTCTCCACTACCCATTAAATAAAAGGACTTAAATCTGTATGACTGCTGACAGCATTGTGCATTTGCTCTTTTCTGAGAGCCTGCTCAAACTCACATTACTACAGTTGTTGACAAAAGGGCTCAAATTTCTTCAGATTTGGGCCCTGACCCGTAACGCCAAACAGGCCCCTAGACACTTGCAGTTCAGAGAGAAATCTAGATATTTTTATAATGTCGCTAGTCTCATTTAATTTTTTTCCAAATCCAAAAAAACATTGTAAACATTAGGATATCTACTTACTAATACAAATATTAGTTTATTTGCTTGGCATATATTCAAAAATTCAGATGGAATCACAAAAATATTTACAGGGATAATTTAGGTAAATGTGGGTCTATCACATTGAATTGGGACTTAAAATCAATTACTTCATATCTGTCATACATAATATTTGCTCAGTCACAGCATAAGCTACCTGCTGCATTGAAGTCTGTAGTTGTCTTGTAAGGTCATCCCTCTGGTGTTCAAGATGACTTGCTCGGTCTTTTTCCAAATCCAGCTGTTCAGCTTGCTTGTCATATTCCAGCAAAAGATTCTTGAAACATACATAAAGCACTTTAATTTTTGTTATATACATGGAAGCTGTGATGTGCTTATAACATGGGTGTTTGGACATTCTTATTATTGTTCAGTACTTGATGTTTCTTATTATGACATCAGAAGTACCACAGGTGAATTAAAGTTGTAGTTCCATTCTAGGGTCAAGTGAAAAACACTTTCAAGTTTTCCTCTCTAGGTTTAAATCATTCATTTCACAGATTTTCTGTAGTTTGATGAAGTGAGGGGGCTTGATTTGCAAGCATTACATTGCATATAGAATATGCTTCATATGTTACAAAAATACATTTTGATTTTTAAGATTACATTTCCAGCCCTTAAAAAAAAAAAAAAAAAAGGCGGCATATTAGTAAAGGACTTTTGGCAATGGGGGTTGAATTATTTTGCTTTTGGAACCTTATCTTTTTATACTTCTTAATTTGACAATTTAACTGCATTAACAAGTGTTATTTTTCATTTAGATTCTTATATTGTTCTTTGTCTAAACTTAATACCAACATTCAAATTAAACTTTGAAATTCACACTTGAATTAAAGTAATGGGGGGAGGAGAAGGAAATCCCCAACTTTGATATTGGTATTGATTTGTGGGAGACCATTTTTACACAACTCTGGCTTCACAACTCAGCAGCCTTTTCTATTGATTTATATTTTTCCACCAGAAAAATAAATTTATTTAAAATTAAAAGAACTGAAGAATGTCAGAAGTTCACTGAAAAACTAAAATGTGGTATATATAGTTCTCTCTCACCTTGGATGCTAAAGGTAATTTTGGGAACACTGTTTGTATTTTAAGGACAGTATTCCTCAAAGCATTGTCAATATCACTTGTTTTCCTGCTTGACCACTCTGGTCATGCCAACCAGACAGAATGAATCAGTGGCACTAAAGCAGTGAGAATATTAACAAAAATCTATTTCTGAGTATGTAATCTTACAACCTCAAAACTGCACTGAAGCTTATGCCAATATTTTAAAAGTATGGTTAGATTTATTAATCTATTTTTAAACCAAATATACATGCAAAGGTGAATTGCTTATAACACAAATAAGTAAAGCAATTTTTTTAAGTCAGTTTTGGCCAGATACTAAGCATGGACTATTTCCACATAAAAGGATGAATGATTCTGAAAGTTGAGCCCATAAAGACAGGTATTATTACACAAAACTCTTGCAACTGAAATTATGAACACAACTATCGTTTTAATTGTTCTAGTGCCCCAACATACACAAGTTCATGTGAATAACAAATTTAATAAAACAACTATAATATATGCTAGTAGATGCTAAGTATAAATTCAAGGATTACTTCATCCAGGTTAGATACGGCAATCGTTGAACAATGAACAGCAACAACGTACAATAGTTTAGGATAGGAAGCAAAGAGCACTGTAACTACAGAGGGAAATTAAGTAGGGTGACTAATTATGCAAATAGCAAGTCATGGACACATCAAACTGGAAAATGCCATGTCTAAATAATAGTTTCTGATAAATGAAGCATTTTTGAAAATATAATACCTCTTACCTTATAGCTTTCTGCTCCATGGATGATGTCCCTCACAGAAGACGACAGATGATCTCTCTCTGATCGTACCAACTCTAATTCTTCTCTCAAAGACTGCACCTTATTACAAAAGCAATATGGAACAGTTTGATTACAACAGAACCATACAGTGCCAGAAAGCTCTTCAATATGAGGTCTAAATAAGTTACCTCTTTTCTACTGGAATCTAATTCTTTCCTTGCTTTCACAGCAATGACTTTAACTTTATTTAACTTCTCTTCTCTCTCTGCAGATTCCTTTTCTAGACATACTAACACAAAAAACAGAAACTAATTCATCTACACCATGGAATGAAGTCAAATACAAACTAATATTGATGTGAATTTGAAAACATTAGCAAAATAAAAAAGTATATGCACCTATTGCTACTGAAAAAAAAAAAACCAGGAAGAAGACATTTAAAAGACTTAATTCGCTTAAGCTTTTGAAGACCTGGTTTGAGAGCTAAGATTCCCAGCAACACACAAAACTATAATAGTGAACACCTTCCATTGTTCCAGAGAGTACTATTGGCAAACTTTGGTTTGTTTTTGGTTTTTTTTAGGATTTTGAAACACAAAAAAGCATTGGTCATTTACATGTTGTAAGAATGCAAGTGGTGGTGGGAGGTCCTTGTCAGAGAGGTGGGAGATTTTATTTCCTCTCTCTCTTGAGGAGCTCTGGGGAGTTGTCCCATCCATAAACTATTGTCCCTTTAAATAAAAACAAAACAAAAAATAAACCTCCAAAACACCTTGCTATAATTTTTCTATCCCAGGAAAAGTACATGAGATCCTCTCTATAACAAGTCAGTACTGCTATTCCTTATTTAACTGCACAGGTTTTGTAGGGACCAAAATTGGGAGAGCAATCAAACCCAGGGTTATGGTGCAGAAAAATATTTTCTATTTCACAGAACCAGCAACCATACTATTTTTAATGCTTTGGGCTATCATCATATGCAAAAGTGACTAGCATTATTATTATGATGCTGGCTACTAATCTGTACTGTCATTGTTTTTTAAATGAAAAAGACACTGAACTATCAAGAACAGCTGACAGACAAAAACATTTCTGAGAAAACACACCAGACTAAAATATTTCATGAGGAATCTATTGTTTTACTATATTACCAATCATCTTGGTAAAATTCAATGGTTTTGCCTCCATCTAGCATTAATTTTATAGTTCAGAAGGCTTATTGTTCTCTCTCAAATAAAGCTATATTGTTCAGTGGCATCTTAATAGTTACCAATTAAAAATATTAAAGATTATTCGATCTTCCCCTCCACATGGCATAATCATTATTAATTAGTATCAATTTTACAGCTCCAGCCGTGCACTGATGTCTACCTTAAAATAAAAACTATTTATCTGTTAGGGTAACAGACTATTGGCATATTTTGAACCCTTACAGGACACCAGGAAGTCATTTGCTTATTTGTACTATATTTCCCATTGTGTAGTGTTAAAAAGGAAATAATGGATTAAAAGTCACAACTAATTAAATGTAAAAAAATAAGAAAAGCACCAATTTTTTCTTGTAGTTCTGCTACTGAAGATTGTTGGTCATTTTGAACTGAAGACTTCTCCATGAAATTCTGTGATATAAAACAAAGATAATGGAATATTACAAACCTTTTTGTATCTGCTATTTCCTTGCATGTCACAATCAGAAAATGATTAATATATATTAAACTTAAGGCCAGAATCTGGGCTATTTCTATATGAATGAGAAACATGATTTATGCACAATTTTATATATCTTGTTAATTTACAAAGATGCTTAAAAGTAAGGGCAGGGAATTCATCCTCATAGCAACTGCTTTCCATCCTGCCCTATCAAGAACAAGAAAGGACAGACCATGAAGTTCTGGCCAACTACTATTTCTCAACCACTATCAGGCACTAACAATGCTCTCATGTGAGGAAGATCGAGCAAACTCAGCATAAGCAGAACAGGACAGATAACCGATCTAACACCAACTAAGTTTTGCTTATTTAACTTGTAGATATATAAATGTTAAGAGATGGAAGAAATTAGGTCATCTAGGACATCTATATATTAAATGAAGGGTAATTCATGGGTATTGGTAGGAAAGGGAGAAGACATTTTACTCAACTAAACTTTTAATGATCAAGTTAACTTTTAGTGTGGTCTTTTTGGTGAAGGCAGACTGTCAATTAGAAATACTTATTGGAAAAACAAAAACAGATCAACTGATTGGGGAGAGGGGCAGAAGGAATGGAGAAAGAACTTTTCTGAAATGGAAAAATTCACTTTGGGGCCGTGAAATAATGTGAAAATCCTTTTTGAACTTTCATTAAATCTTGGAGATTTAGTCTAGATACTGAAATAACAAAAATCAACCTTTAGAGAAGTCAGTTCAGCTTTCACAGTTCTAAGTTCAGTCTCTCTTTGTTCTAGATTTAGTTTTAGGTTTTCTTGCTCTTCTGTAGAAGATCCACTCTGTTGCTCATGCATTTGGGTTTCATTCCTTACTTTTTCATTGGCAAATTTCATCTCTTGGATCTCTAATTTCAATGCTTTTTTTTCTGACAAAGCTACTTCTAATTTTTCTGTTAAGAGACTCTTTTCTTTTTCAAGGGTGTCCAACAAAGATCTGAGCTCTGCACATTGAACTATATTTTCTTCCTGAAGTCTCTCGACCTTCTGTTGTAAATTAAGAATGTGTTCATCATTCTGTAAAGTAAGGCTGTGTTTTTCTTCTTTCATTTTTGCTAAGGATTCATTTGCAACCTGCAGTAAATTAATAGCATCATGTTCCTCCTCCTCATCTGAAAGTCTGGATCCTATTTGCTCAAGCAAACTGTGCAGCTGGGTTTTGACAAGTAATGCATGTGCTTGTTTGTTTTCAAGAAACATAGCCAACTGGTCTTTTTCCTCAAGAGCACTTTGTAATTTATTTTCTAAACTTTGAGCTTGTTCTTTAAACATTAGACAGTCTTCCTTTTCAGAGATAACCTTTTCCAGATCACTACTTATTTTGTCTTTTTCCTTATTGATTTTCTCATTTTCTTTATGAAGAGTATTTGCTTGAGATAACAGATTATTTCTATCCAACAAGAGAGCTTTCATTTGTTCCTCTAATTGCACTAACTTTTCGTTATTCTCATCCTTCTCTTTTAAAGTTTCTTTTAGTGTCTCTGTTAAATCCTCTACATTTTTTTTCAGTTCACTGTTGCTCTGGTTAACAAATTCTGCTTGTTGCAGAAGTTCCAGAACCTTTTCTTGTTCTTTTTTACACATTTCTTGGAGATTTTCTACCTCTTCAGCAGAGCATTTCAATTCATTTAAGACACCATCTTTTTGAGAGACAAAACTAGTCACCTTTTCTTCCAGTTCTTTTACTGTGGCCTCTTTCTGATAAAGAGAGATCTCCATTGCTTCATTCTTCTCCTGAAAGGCGACTATTTCATGCTTAAGTTCTTCTATCTCAGCTTGCTTAGATGATAATTTTTCTGCTTCTTCCTGAAGACGATTCACCGTTTCAAGAAGAACATCCTTTTCATTGAAAGCAGCTCTGAGTTTCTGCTGCAGTTCACTGACATCAGAAGCTTGCTGTTGCTTCATCGATTCAAACTCCTGACTTATCTTCCCAGCAGATTCCCCCAATTCAGTTTGTAGAGTTTCCAATGTTTCCCTCACACTCTCATAATTGAACACTGCTTCTTCCTTCTCCTGTATCAGCCTTTGACACTGTTCCTTCAGATCCTGCATTTCATAAACCAATGCCATATTTTCTTTTTCTGAACTTGACAATAAAGTCCGATGTTGTTCAGAAATCTGTCTCTCTTGTTGTTCTGTCAGATTTTGAACTTCTAGGTTATGCTTTTTTATGGTGATTTCATATTGGTGCCTAGCTGCTTGGAGTTCTGATTTTAGTTTTTCAATTATACAACAATGATCTTCTTTAGCAAGTTGCAGTTCATTAATTTTAAACTCCAAGTCTTCCCGCTCATGAAAATACTCATCCTTTGCATGCTGGATTTCCTCTTCCAGTTTTAATTTAACATTATTCATATAGGTTAATTCATCTTTTAATATACTATGTTGAGATTCCAGTTCTTTTAAAATATGTTCCAAGTGTTTCACCTTTTCTTCCATTTTTTTGTCTACGTAAGTTTCACCTTGTACATATGTACCATCTGTCTGGTTTGCTTTATTTTCATTTACAGATTCTCTTAGCTGTTCCAGTTCATGTTCATATTTCTCATTACTAGCATACAGTTCACCCTTCATGTTTTCTTTTATCAAGTGTTGCTCTGTTATTTCTGGCTGTTGCTGATTTATCTGGTTTCTCTCCTCTTCAGGTTCTTTTGAAGAGTTTTCCAGCTGATGCATCAATTCTGACACCCCTTCCTGCTGTATACCCTTTAGCTGTATAAGCTCTTCATGCAAATTATTGATTATACTACGGTAATGTTGAGAATTATTTTTGATAACTTCTTGCAGATTTTCAATTTCTTTGTTTTTATCTTGACTGATAACTTCCAATTGTTTATTCAGGAAAAACATCTGTTCCTCATACACATGCTTCATTTGCTGGACCTCTTCTTGGAGTCTTTTAGTTTCCTCTTGTTGACTACTATGAAGTTCAAGCTGTTCTGCAAGCCCCATTTGTTTCTTCACTTCTTCCTGTAGTTCTTTCTGCAGTTTTGTTAAGTCTTCATTGTATTTGGTCTGTGCTTTTATTATTTCATTCTTAAGTCCTTCAATATCTTTCAAATGGTCAATGCTTGATTGTTCCAACTGCTTCTGCAGTTCTTCTGTCTTGGTTACAGCACCCTAAAACAAACATATGTCAATAAATATGTAGAAACAAACTAAAACTGAAAGTAGATGAAAACCCAGTATATGACTTCCCCAACTGAAAACAGGTAACAAAATAATTCATCTGTACAATAAATGCCATTTGAAAACATGCTAAAGTGGAATTTATATATTAGTTACCAAACTTGTTACATTTTACAATCTAATAACGTATCAAGTAATTCAGATAGCTGCAAATGTGGATATTGTGATCTCTGAACTGAAAAAGTCTTGGTCTCATGTATGACCAACGAAATCAGGAAAGAGTTTGGAATAAACAAGTCCTTGATGTTGAGTAATGTACCAGAGATGGATACCATGAAGTTCTGTGGCCTAAGAAAAAATACTTTAAAATCCTACATTATTTGGAACAAGGAAATGACATTTGAGGATTGAATTTAAAATTGGACAAATAATGTACAGGAAAATTAGGGGAGATAAAGGGCATAGTAGGTAGGGCAGAATGTGTGGTTAAAAGACAAAATGTAATAGCGATGGCAAGATACAAAGAGAAGTGGAAAGGAAAGTTTTATGATTATGATAGTTATTAGATTCTTTCTTTGGTAAGGTCTGACTGATGTTGGTGGACAGATTCAATGACTTCTAGTTCAAAAAGGATCATCACGGACATCTGGTTTGCCCTCCTGCACATCATTGGCCACAGAACCTCACCTACCGACTCGTAACACACCCTAACCTCTGGCTGATTTACTGAAGTCCTCAAACCATGGTTTAAAGATTTCAAGTTTCAGAGAATTTACCTTTTATACTGGTTTAAACCTTCAAGTGACCCATATCCCATGCTACAGAGGAAGATGAAATCCCTTAAGAGTCTTTGCTAATCTGATTCAGGGGAAAATTCCTTCTCAACACCAAAATATGGTAGTCAGTTGGACCTGAGCATTTTAGTAAGTCCTACTAGCCAGACACTTGGAAAGAATTCTCTGTAGTAAGTCTCCCCATCTACTACTCCATCATTGGCCACTGGAGATATTTTCTACTAGTAGTGAAGTAGTCAGTGATTGGCTACTTGTCACTATAGGCAGTCACATCATTCCAACCCCTCCATAAATTTATCAAGCTCAATCCTGCAGCCTTTTTTTTTGGGGGGTGGGGGGGGGGTGGGCCTCTACTGCTCCCCTTGGAAAGCTATTGTAGAACTTCACTCATTTGATGATTAGAAACAGTAATCTAATTTTAAGCCTAAACTTGTTGATGATCCCTAAGCCTCCACTGAACACTGACAAATACATAGCTGAAATCAGTTTGGCATTAGAATTCCAACAGCGTGTTTAGTGTATAAATGTTATTGAATGCTTGCGAATTGCTGTAAGCATTAATCTCACTTGTAACATGTAAATCTCATATGGCAAGATAATATTTAAGGATCTACACTGCAAGCCTTTGTAACTGTGTAAATCACCAAACAGGAGAAAGACCTTAGCAACAGATTGAACCTCCGTGGTCCGGCACCCTTGGACCTGTTTGGTCTTGAACCAGGGAATTTGCCAGACCAGAAGAGGTCAATGCCGATCCCTCTGCTGCCACTGGCTGTAGGGCTCCACTCCGGTGGCAGAAGAGGGGCTGGCATTGACTGAGGGGGACTTAGGAGGACTCTTGGGGGGAAAAAGCAGGGTGGCGGAGGCCAAGAATGCACAAGTGTGGGAGTGCACCAAGCCTGGTATCCGCAGGCTCCATTCCTGGCCCCCACAGCAGCCAACCTGCCTCTTCCCCTGAACATCCCTTCTCCATCCACGCTCCTCCCTGAGCTTGAATGCCACAAGTGAGCTATTTGCTATGCTCCAAAAACTCCGGAAGGGTGGGGGAGGAGTTGAGGAATGCAGAACCTGGACTTTCCCTGAGTGCTCCAGCCTAGGAGCACCCATTGGGGATGCTGAACCACAGATGTTGAGGGATAAGGAAAGTCCAGATTATAGAGGTCCAACCTGTAGTGTGAAATGCTGATCTCCAACAGAAGGAGTTATGTCCTGCTTAACAAGGAAGGCCCATCAACATCACAAAGTCTGGAGTGAGATATTAATGAGGACAAAAGATTTTGTTGTTTGCTCTCCCCCACTCTCCAGGTAGTGGAGTTTTGGAAACTAAAAGCAGAAGTGTGGATGAGGGAATTAAAAACCCCTAACAAGGAGGAACTATAGCTCAGTGCTGCTTGGATTCTGGAGGCAGGGTTTCTAGATATAAACAAGGGATCTCCAGCTGCTTAGCCTGAGTTAGGTTTATAGGTCATAGAAGCTTCTCCAATAATCACGCTCTGTATTATCTTATGAAACTTAGGATTGTACCTCATTTGTGTATGTATGTTTAACTGTTTTAACCTCATAAATAATGATTATTTCCTTTTCCTATTAAGGAAGTTGTATGCAATTTATTATAGGACTGGGTACATGTGAGGTCTTCGGTGTGAGATCTAAGATGCAACCAACCTGCAGAAAGTGACTGGTCCTTAGAGCCTGGAAGTAACTTGACTGCTGTTGTGATTCATGTATAAGGGACTATCTATCACAAGGAGGCTTGCCTATGTGATGAGGAAGGCTAGAGTACCCATGGGGAGTGTTATTGTTCTTTGTAAACTGTGCACTTCGGCAGCAGCTCAGAAGAGATTAATTCATCTGATTGGCAAAGTGCCCACAGCCACCCAGAGCCAGCAGCATGTATTTCTACTGGTGGTGCATAACCACACATGCTGCAGTGAGCATAAAATTTATTTAGCACATGGAAACATTTACAGGGAATACTGCTGTCTTTGACTCCATATTTAGGCTGTTGTAATGCCTGCTGTAGATATTTATGCTTGAGAATTAATAGTTGAAATCTAACTATAGAAACCAAGGCTAGTCGGATTTATGCCCTGGTTCTAAATAGTCTGCCTTGAGGTTTACTCATGTTCCTGAGTCACAGCAGGACAGCTTGACAATGACCATTTAGTCTGTGCATAACCCATTTGTTTTAAGACTTGTAAAGAGATATCGTAAAGAGATATAATAATTTCGGAAAAGTATTCATTTTGATTATAATTAAATATACATGAACTATATGAGTATTATGCACTAACAAACACAAAAGAATGAGAAAAAAGATATTACAAAGTGAACCATACAATCATAATTATTAAACTATGAAACAAAAATATAATGGACTAGAAATGTTTTTAGCAAAATATGTTATTGCTCATTTCACTACCTCTGCTTCCTGTTTCCTTTTAGCATTTTCTTTTTTGAGTGCTATGCACTGTTGCTGGATCTCTGCTTTTTCCAGAAGAACAACATCCAGCCTCTCTGTGAGAGCCTAATTAGGAAAGAGCAAGAAGACTATTAGAAAAAAGTGAAAATGTAAAATTCTCAGCAACCTTTGCGAGGCATTGCTACAGAGTTCAGACATTGGCCTTGAGATGTTCTGCTTACCATTCAATAAAAAAAACCAATCTCATTACAAGAATTACCTTCAGTCCATAGGGAGAAGACAGAGAATAGTGACAGCTATATTGCTAACAAAACACCTCTCACAGTTAACCATTGAGCAGAATGAACTTGCTATACTAGAAATCTGGTTTTGTACCTATTATTTATATCTTCAGGGGGGGGGGGAAACCTATATGTAAATAATTGTTTTAAACATCAAACTATTATTTAAACAATCCAAATCTTGTTTCAAGAGTTTATAGGTGCTAACACCAACTTTTCATCTGAGTACCTACATAAGTTACTTCACTTTCAGCAAGACTGATTTTAGTAGGTGACGCATCTATGTGCCAGTTCAAATCTAAAAATATTTGAAAAGTGCATTTATTGTGATAAATTCACACAATAAAAAGCAATTTTAACTGTTGGACTGAGTAGGGCTGCTACATCATTTCTTTATAGCAGCAGTGCACATGTTCATCATCGTGAGCTGAACTACGCTCCTATAGAAGAAAAAAATTAAGAAAAGAGGATTGGTATTTTACTAGTAATTGTTTATAAAATTGACACAAAAATTAAATATTTCCATATATGATCCTGAAGATATATGGAAGAAAGAAAGTGCCTTTCATTGATGAGGACTGGTCCCAGAAGGTGCAGCTATACTGCATTTTTACCTTGAAATAGCTTATTTAGAAATTTGGAGCTGTCTACACAGTGCCAAATTTCAAAATAGAGCACTATTCCAAAATAGCCCTTAATGTTCATGGAACAAGGTTTACAGGCACACTGGAATAGTGCACCAGTTATTTTGAAAGATATTTCGAAAAGACGGGTGAGCTGTCAAGACGCGGAAAACGCTATTTCAGGATACCAGAAGTATCCCAAAATAGCACCGCTGTCTAGATGCACCCAGATAGTCTGAGTAAAACAGTTTGCTATTCAGTAAAACCACCACTAGAGAGATTCACATGGCAATGTATTGGCTGCGTCTAGACTGGCATGATTTTCCGCAAATGATTTTAATGGAAAAGTTTTTCCATTAAAAGCATTTGCAGAAAAGAGCATCTAGATTGGCATGGATGCTTTTGCGCAAAAGCACTTTTTGCGGAAAAGCATCCGTGCCAATCTAGACGCGGTTTTGCGCAAGAAAGCCCTGATCGCCATTTTCGCCATCAGGGCTTTTTTTTTTGCGCAAAACAGTTTTTACCTGTCTACACTGGCACTCTTGCACAACAGCATTTGCGCAAGAGGGCTTATCCCTGAGCGGGAGCATCATAGTATTTGCGCAAGAACACTGACAATCTTACATTAGATCGTCAGTGTTCTTGCGCAAATTCAAGCGGCCAGCGTAGAGAGCTGGCAAGTTTTTGTGCAAAAGCGGCTGCTTTTGCGCAAAAACTTGCCAGTCTAGACGCAGCCACAATGTATAGTACTTCAAAAACAATTATACATGCCCACCTGAACAATATCATCAGCTTCTCCAGTGCCTGGTTTTGATTTGAGTTCATTAATCTCTTTTTCCAATTCTAGGATAAAAAAAAATTAAGTTCTCCATAATCAGTTTGACATTTCATTGAGCAGCTTCCAACTCAGAAGAGAACGTGTCACTTTATGAGATTATAAATATATTACAATAGCATAGTAATGACATCAGATTTAAAAATTTCAAAACACCAACTCAGTTTACATTAAGAACTTCCTGAAATATTAGTATTCAAAAGTCACCCTCATCAAAACTTACACTAGAATGACACTTGGAATATAAAAATGTAGTGTTGGCCTCAAATAAATGGGTTAAAAGTTGTGAAGCACTCAGAGCAAAACAGTATTTAGTGCTATCTCCACCTGTGATGGGGTATACCAGAGTCTCTGAGGCCCCCTACTAGAGACCTTGTGGCCCTGCCATTCTCTGACTCAGAAAAGAAAAGTGGATAAGGTCAGCCAAGCTTTCTAGAATGGCTGTGTGGGACACAGCCAACCACAGTGTCCCTATAAGAGCCCAGCAGACCAGTATAAAAATCGCTGCATGGCCAGCATGAGGACTGGAGGAATGTGGCTGCCTGAGGGAGCTACAGAAACTTGAAAAGAGCAGAGCTGACAGAAATGGAAGAGGGGGAATAAGAAGGAGCTCTGGGTTGGTTGCTGGGACTTCATCAGGTTAAGGCCCTTATGTAAGGATGAAGGCACAGCTTAGATAAAGGGACATGGCAGATGACTGCTATCTACAGAGTCCCTGGGCTGGGATCTGGAGCAGTGGGTGGTCTGGGCCCTCCTGTATCCATTAAGCTCTGGTAAGTGGCTTGGGCTTTGACACACCTCAGAAAGGGAACTGAATTCTTTAGTGGCCAACAGGAGACCTGGGGCCTGAAATGTCCAGAGAGGGTGAAGACATTGCCTTCGGGGGGAGCTCTGAAGTACAGCTCAATACCAGGGCTGAGACCACTGATAGACTAGTAGACTAATTAAGAACCTAAACCGAAGGAAGGCTACAGGGAGAGAAAGTGCAGGCCCACACACCCTCTACCAGGGGGCGCTCATGAGAAATATGTGCACACCATTACAGTGTCATCTTCAAGCTCTTTTCTAAACCAGACAATCTTTCCTACTCAAAGTTAACTCAAAATTATGTCAGTCATCTTTTACTATTTATTTTCAAAGCAGCAACAATGAGTAATTATACGATTGCCAACATATTTAAAACTAGCAGACTTATCAGGCTTTGCCTGGGCCCTTCAGTGCAGGGCGTTGGGGAGCTGGAGAGGGTGCAGAAGGCAGCAGGCCAAGGGCATGTTTTTCTGCAAAGGCTGTCTCCCCCGCCTGCTGCCTCAGCCTGCCTGGGGCCTGTTCTCTCCCCTCCCTCTGGCACTGTGGCCAGGGCTGGGGGGAGGGGGAGGGATAGAGAAGGGTTTTGGGTAGGTGGGCTACTTACTAGTGTTCTGGAAGGCAAGATGGCAGAGCTCCAGACCTGTTGGCCACTCCCATGGTGGTACGGCTGCTCCCAATCATCCCTCTGTAGCACAGTTCTCTCCTGCTGGCTCACTGCCCTCAGTGGGCATTCTCATATCGCATCCTTATAGCAGCCCTTCCCTTGGCATGTAATGGAAATCTGTCCCTTTCCCACAGACAGACTCTAAAATACGTCTACCTATTTTAGAGTGTGTGTGTCTGTCTGCGCATCCGTTTGTTCAAGAACTCCTCCCATACAGTAACAGGTAGGGCCACCAAGTTTGGTATGCAGCTTCCTCTTTTCCTACCTTATAGCAAGGTCAGGATTTGGGAAAGTTTTCCATAACATGCAAAGGGAGGGTTCTGAGGGACACAGTATAAGAATGGCCCTTGTGGACAGTGAGCACAGAGAAGAGCTATCCTGTAGTGTCCACCAGAGGGCAGCTGTATCTCCAAGGAAGTAGTCAGCAGTGCTGGGGCTCCATCATCTTGCCTGCCAGCACAGAGGTAATTAGTTCCCAAACACCCCCACCCCGGCGACCCTTGGCCACAGCACTGGGGGGGGAAGGGGCAGAAAGGAGATGGGAAGAGAACAGGACTCAGGCAACGACAGATAAGTCTGTGTGTGTGTGTGTAATATTATATTATACCACACACACACACACACACACACACACACACACATAACAGGGTTGCATTATATAATTTTACATATGTAAAATCATATTATTTGGCTTGGAGTTTCCATCTCCCTCCACCAACATCAAAACATGTTACTATACAGGAGGCCCCCGAGATGCGACCGTCCGAGTTGCGACCCCAGCACTTACAACCATTTTTGTAAGTGCGGAAGGGGCTGGAAACCCCCGACTTATGTCCTCGGCCCGCATTCACGATGGCGCACAGCGCCTACCGTAAATGTGGGTTTGAGTTATGATGCCTCCCGACTTGCGACACTTCCTCCAGAACCAGTCGCGTTGCAAGTCTGGGGCCTCCTGTATACTATGACAAAAAAAGCAAACATTCTAGCAAATATGGGGAGCAGACACTCCATGAAAGGCCCCACATCAAGACGCAGTTCAATTATTCTTTTAAGCAAGTTTTCTCCCATCACACTCCTCCTTGCTTGGTTAGTAAGATTTATTGGGAGATCAATGCAATGTCTCCTCCACTCTGGACTTTCTACTTTAATCTTCTCAAAAAGGGAGGGAAAATGTAACAAAATGAGTTCCTGGAAAATCTAAGTTTTTCACTTGGGAATCAAATGCAGTGGTCAAATACAGTAACATAGAAAATTACTATTATGTCAATACTGATGTCATTTATTAAAAAAAAAAAAAAAAATTGGACAGCCACATAAATCCCCTTTATCTATGATACCTGTGCATCTTGACTTCACTTTCTGTATAAGCACCATTTGCTTCTTTGCAAATTTGATGAGATCTTCTTTGGGCAGTGTATCCAGCTGTAAAATGTGACAGTTTATAAAACATGCTTTCCCAATGCCTTTAAAATTGAAAACAAGGAATTTTAATTGTCTGACTTTCAAGATGTTAAAATTCAGGGCATGAAACATATTTTACCATATGTCTGTAAACACAATGTACATGTATAGTACCATGTAAGTGATCTAATTCTATATTAATTCTTACAAGTTTACTCCATAGGGCTCAATGAGGCAATATCAATGTGCAAGTAAGATTCAGTTGTGAAGGGTTAGCATACAGAGATGGGTTAAGACTCAAACTAAGGACTCATTTGAGAACAATTTAAATTGCTCAATGTTTTTAACTTGGCATGCTGACTTGACACAATTGTACAAGTGGCCCGTAAATTTAAATGAAAAAATTTATACCCTGAAAAGTCCATTGTTTGAATTGGATCCTGCCAAATGTTTTCTAAACTGTTAGAGCATTTGCTTCCAATAGTAACTGCCAGAATTAACAAGTTTTTTCTTCAGCATTCTCCAAAGTTAAACTTAGAACCCTATTAAATTGTGTTTAATAATTTAATAAACAGAGGAGTCAGTGTTTCCCTTCTAAAAATTAATTTCTCTTAAATATTCCCTCAGTAGCAGCTAGTGCAGCAAATTATAAATCTGTCCCAATGAGTTATATTTTTAAAGAAAGTTTCAGAGGTGTAGCCATGTTAGTCTGCAACTGCAAAGATGATTAGTCCTGTGGCACATTAGAGACTCACAAATATATAGGATCATGAGCTTTTGTGGGTAAAACCCATTTAATCAGATTTGTAAATAAAGTTTACCTTCGATTTACCAGTTCCTGGTGTGGCATAGGAAGCCACCATATCTTGTCCAGCATCTTGCACCTAAAAAACAAAGCACAGCATGTCAGAACTCATTTCTTTTCATTCCTAATGGAACCAGTTAAGAGCCAGTGGTACCTTCACAATAACTAACTCCTCCAGTAGAAGGTGGAACTCAAGAAAATTAAAATTAATAAAAAATACAACAAAAAAATGGAAGAAATGAGCTCAGGCATCTATCACAACAAGATCTGGATAGATCATTCACTGCATGATGCAAGCCAATATAGTCTTAGAAATTACTAATTTCTTTCCAAAAAACTGGTGTTTAGAAGGTGGACAAAATCTATTTTATTTGCAACTGGTCTGGAAAGTATAGCTTGATAACCTACTAACAAAAGATCAGTCTTAAAAATGTAGACAAATGAAAATACTAGAAGAGGAGTAGCATTTAAATGAACAGTGATTTTATGGTAGGATCTTCCAAGTTACACTCAAAGATGTTTACATCATCATCTTGGACTGGATTTGAAAGGTGACAATGTTCACATATACTTGGGAAGATAGAATAGAAATGCAAGGCTAGAAGGAACCTCAAAAAGTTAAACCCAGCCCCTGCATGAAGTAGATCAAGACCTCCCATAACAGGTATTTGTTCAGTTTGTTTTTTATCTAACCTAAATCCTCCATGCTACGGATTAAGTCCATTAGTTCTTGATCTATTGTCAGCAGACATAGAATAATTGGCCATTGTCCTCTTTATAACAGCTCTTAAGACTAATGGTAAGTCTTGAAATATGTTCCTTTCCCATTGTTTCAGCCTCTTTTCACAAATCAGATTTTCTAAACTTTTAGTAATATGTGTTGATCTCCACTAGACTCTCCCCAATTTGTCTATATCTTTTCTAAAGTGTGCTGCTCAGAACCAGATACAGTACTTCAACTGAGACCTCCACTAGTGGGTGTAGAGCAAGACAATTACCTTCCATATCTTGCATGAAACACTTTGGTTAATGTACACCAGAACAACAACAACCTTTTTTCAAACCGCATCACATTGTTTACTCATGTTCAGTTTGTAGTCTACTGTACAGATCCTTTTCAACAGTACCAGCTAACCAGTTATTCCCCATTCTGTAGCTGTGTCTTTGATCTTTCCTTCCTAAGTGAATTACTTTGCATTTGTCTTCTTTGAGTTTCCTCTTGTTCATTTCACACCAATTCTCCAATTTGTTAAGGTCATTTTGAATTCTAAACTTGTCTTCCAAAGTGCTTGCAATGTCTCCCACTTTGAAATTATTAATAAATTTAAGAATTCTCACCACTCAGTTTCCTAAGTCATTAATTAAAATATTTTAACAGTACTAGATCCAGGACTGACCCCACTAGATGTGACCTTTCAATGTTTGCTGTCATACTGGAAACTACTCTTAATTCTGCAGAAATCCTGCCAGGAGGAGCTGCCAGCACAGACCGGGGGCTCTAAGGAGCAATGTGACCACGCTCCTCTCCATAGGCCACAATGATTCTTGGGAGAGCCCTGCAGGTCAGCAGACACTGATGTCTATCCACACATAGCCACCTCCACGAGTTGACATTTGTATCCATGCAGGGCTCGCTACATATTTTATTTCTTAAAATAACACAGTGATACTGGTTTCAATTATTTTGGTAATTTTATTGAAACTATAGTATGGAGAATGGGATTGGGGAGCATTGGAGGAAATCCCCAACCCTCTCTAATAGTAATGTAGATAGTATTTATCCTTTACTTCTAGTTACTAGTCAAATATAAATATCCATATACTCAGTGTTACATCATAGGCAACCAAAGAGCAAGTGAGGGCTGGGGACGCAAATTCACAATTTATCTTTACTTTTGACCATCTTCAGAAAGATCAATAAAAAAAATTCCTATAAAAATGTCAATGAATTTTTTGCTAAGTGCAAAATTTTAGTTTTAATCACTAACTTATAATGAGCATTTATTAGGCCATATTGTGCTTTAATAATTTATATATCTGGTTTATACTCCTAGGGGAATTCATTAAAAACAATAGGAACAATTCACTAAGCTGGCAGGCTGCTATATTCTGCTTTGCCTGAGGGGACAAAGCCTGCCTCACACTTACCTCCTCAGAAACACCCCAAAGCACTGACCCTAGTATGCCAGCCATGCTGCAAGCACAGAGTCTCTCTCTCACATGCATGACCACCCAACCCCCACAACTCATCAGTGATTTTACATCTTTATGAGCTGTTCTGGGTGCTCAAACTGACTTGCCAGCCCTGCTGGGGAGGGAGTTGTGACCAGCCTCGTGGCTTCCCTTTACTTCCCCATCAGAAGTCATTTTTCTGTAATGAAGCAAAGAAATCTGCAGGGGACAGGAATTCTGCACATATGCAATGATGTAGAATTCACCAACAAGTAACTCTGCAAGAACAGTCTTTCACTTTATAGTAATTTAATGTAAATTACATTTATCTAGCTCACTTATGAAAATGTCATGTGGATTGTGTCAAAAGCTTACTAAAAAAATTATCAAGACATCACATTTATTGCTTGCTCCCCACCCACTAGACTAGTAACTATCAGAGAAGGAAAGTTGGTTGGTTTGGCATAATTTGCTCTTAACAACTCTATGGTGACTATTCCTTATAAGCCTATTGTCCTCTAGGTTCTCACAAAAATGATTGTTTAATAATTTGTTTCAGTCTCTTTCTGGGTAGTGGTTAGGCTGGTTGGTCTACAATTCTCTCAGTCCTCTATTTAAAAGATATGAACAAGATTTGGCCTTCTCCAATCCTATACAAGTTATGTGCCTGTTATGAGACTTCAGCTTCTTTCTAAATTGTCCATCAGTGATGGCCCCTAATTAGCAGTATTTCAGAGCTAATTCAGGTTTCCCTTAAGCAGAAGCCGATTTAATGACAAATTATCAAAAGAGAGAGACTTGTACAATAAACGTGAAAGTAAATGCATTTAGTCTGATGTTTTTCACTGTAAAAAAAACTGGTGAAGTGGACATACAATTTCTATAGAACAGAAATCCTGCCTACAACCTAAGGCATCTAAATACATATTACTGATCTAAATGTTCTATAACCTGTTCTTTTCCTATGTAGGCTTCTCCCTTTTTTAATATTAATTGTGATTTGTACCTGGTCACCATTAAGCTTTTACTGAAGACCAAAGTAAAATAGGAACTGAACAGATCAGCCTGTTTGATATCATGTTATTCACTTTCCTTCTCCACTAAGAGGGCCTACACTTTCTTTCTCTTGGTCCTAATGTATTTTAAAAACCTTGTCTAATTGTCTTTTACATCTCTTGCTAGGCCTCATTTTGTGTCTCCGCCTCTCATTTTCTCTGTATGTAAGTGTTTTTCCCTCTTACTTAGCAATTTGTCAGTTTCTACTTTTTGTAGGTTTACTTTTTGATTTTCATGTTATTGGAGAGCTCTAGACATGAAGAAACACTGGCAGTTTAAACTCAAAGTTCAAGCAGAAGCATACGAAAAAAGGGATTGGGGACTCCACACAGAGAGACCTTACAGGAACTCTGAGCGGACAGGATGAGACACAGTATAAACTGTGTAGCCACAAAAGACTTTGCTGCCATGCTATACGTACTATTTCCACACTGTACAAACAGTATGTTTGATTCACCATTCTGTTCACACTATCAGACTAGATGCGTTTACTTTCACTTTATGAGTCTATTTTGCTCATTTGCAATTAAATCAGCTTCTAACAAGGCATACACAATGCAAACAAATTACACAGAAGTACCAAACTAAATTTTTGTGGAAAATACACTAATTCTAGACATCTTTTAAACCAATCATCCAAACCTATGCCATGTTCTGAGATGCAATCACAACTTAACAATTACATTTCAAGAAAGCCCACAGATTACACTGGATTTATCAATGTATTTGACATTAAAATACAATGATTTGAAACTTCCTTTGGAAGTCTTTTTGTTTCTCTCTGTAACTGCAAAAGCTACACAAAATATACCTGCTCCAGTACTTGTGTGAGATAAAAATTACTTGACACTTGCCATTACATTTATGTAGCCTCTGGGTTATTTTACTTGATCTGCACAATGGAGGAAATCTAGTCATTTAGCAGACTTCTAAAATATCATCAAGGTCCCTTAGAGCTTGAGTGCTCTTATTAGGCTTTATAAAGCTTCTAAGTATCTACAAATCTAGTCACCCCCAGCTGTGGTCAGGATGGATTTTTACCTCCCACAGTGAAACCAGCTAACCCAGGAGGTGCATAACAGTGTTTCCACTTTTCTCTGAAGCCTGAATGCGCTTGGCACTACTCCCAAAAGGAAGATACCAAACTGGAAAGGTGCATGGGGTCTGGTTTATTATGGCAATCACCACCCTGCTGTTACCCTAAAACAATCACAGACAGTGTGAAGGGAGAGGATGTATAGCTCTCCTCCCCCCCCCTCCAGAAACACCTCCACTGTGTAGTTTTACAGTAATCTCTTGATACAGGTCCTCCTCACTATAGGTCCAAGATACATTCCAAAAAAGTTGGACTTATAGCTAAACAACTTAAAGCAGGGAATTCTTTTTCCTGTGACCAACTTCCATTTGCACAAATTGGGGTGGTGGTTGTTTTTTTTGGCAACTTAATAGCAGGGAATGGGAGAACTTATAAAACATCAGTTCCTGCAATCATGCACGACTTTAGGGCAGAATAGATGCATACTGGGGCAACTTATAGCGGGGCTGCCCGGTAACCCTTCTCGGGTAAGGGGTCCCATCCCAAGAGTTGCCGGAACCGGCGGGACTCCAGCCCGAAATGACACTGGACTCACATTTTTTGAGACAGTTTAAGGGGACCCTAGCTTCACTTCAAGCGCTGCAGCTCCTCTGCACCCGCTCGCAACAGCAAGGGCAGCAGCGTGGGGGGCGCAGAGCGGGGTGCCCCCCCGGGAAGGAGCTGGGGGGGGGTGTCACGAGCGCGCACAGAAGGGGGTGACCCGCCCTCTGCCCCGGGACAGGCGGCCACGCCCACACGGAGGGAGGTTGGGGGGGGGGAAGCCACACGCCCAAGGTCACCCACCGCCCCGCCCCGCGCGGCCCCAGCCCCAGCGCCGCCACGCGCAGCGTGGGAGGCGGCGGGGTTAATCCCCCGCGCCGGGTCTCGCACAGGGAGGGCAGCGGCCCCGCGCCCGGTACCTCCATGGCGGGACTGCAGCCGGCACGGTCCGGTGGGATTTCAGCGCCGCCGCATCCTGCTCCCCACTTCCGCCTTCGTCAGCACCCGCGTCAGGTCAGAGGTCACCAATCCGGGCCCGCCGCCTCCCGAGTGTTTCTATGGTAACTAGTGAACGTGAAAGAGGGTTGGGTTCTAGCTCCTGAACCCCAGGCCCGCCCCCAGCACCATCCCCGCCTCGTCGCCCCGCCCCGCCCCCCCACCGTTCCGTTCCGTTCCGTTCCGTTCCTCGGTCTGGGCCCTGCGGGGCCGCTGCTTGGTGCCGCCTGAGTCCGAGTAGGCACCGTGCAGTCACGCGGCGCGGCCCAGAGCAGCCAGCGCGCCCAGGCCACGCGCTGCGAGCTTTTATTGGCAGCGTAGCCCTGCCCCCTGCGTGTGCCCCAAGCCTTGTGTTTCTCCCTGGACGCTGCGGTGCACACGCCTCGGAGGAGCGAGACTGGGTTAGGCACTGTGAAAGGCCAGCGGCCGGCAGATGGGACTGGTTTGGCATAGGAGGGTTTGGCTAGGCAGCACAGCTAGGGTTGTTCATTTTCTCATTTCTATTTTCTCAGTTTGTTTCCCGAACAGAAAGCTCAACGACTGGACTGTCAGGTGCAAAACCGGACACCCAGCAACCCTAAGCACAGCTTTTAGCAGCGAGGCCTTGTCCCTAAGTCAGCACCAGTCATCGCTGTTTGTATACATCCTCCCCCTGAAAGAGGATGCAGGAGCGCGCTCTCCTCGGGGAAAGCACCGTTTGCGCTTTCACTTGCCGCAGCGAAACTTTGTCGTTCGTTGGGGGGAGGTGTTAAGCTAGTGTTTTAAACTACTAAATTTTGTTGACAGCGAAAAGTCAGAACAAAAATCGCCAAAGAACATTCACTGTTGTTCCCTCTGTGGACAGATCACATCCATACTGGGAGTGCCAGCATGATAGTGTAAACAAGGCACTGTGGGAATGTATGCCACAGTGCAGTGTTGTGGGAAAGCAGAGTTGATCACATCTTGGGTTTCCCTCCCAATTTCTCCCACCACAGCCTCCTCAACTGGAGCGACATCGTAACTAGCTACATGAGCTCTCTGTATTGAGGAATGTCAAAGCAGCACAGCTGTCTGTTTCCCTCCCCTTGCAGCTGAAGTCTGCTGTGTTCCTAGTATAGGGCAGAACAAGAGCAGTCCAATGATTTGCTCTTTGTTTGGTCCCCAAAGGGGGCAGCTCACTTAGCTTTCAGATACATGCCAGCAGGGAGAGCAGAGATCAAAACACTGAGGCAAGTGATCAGGACAGGTGCTGTGGGATACTGGTGGAAACCAAACAACTGATGACAAAACAGCAGTGTCTAAGCTGGCTCTTTGTTGACAGTAAGTAGAAGGGAAAAGAAAAAAGTATCTTGTGGGAGTGGAAGTTTTTTTCTCTGAAACTGGGTGTTTTTCCTGACAAAAATCACATTGCTGTGTGTATGCTCTCTTTTGTCACCAAAAGGCAATTTTTGTTGGCAAAATGTGGTAGTGTACACATACCCTTAGTGACCAGGTTATGAGGCTGCCTTGGCCTTATACTTTTGCACTAATTAATTTAAATTATGGGGGAGGAGTTTAGCTGGGATACCCTATCTTTTAAATCAGGGCTGGGCAAAATATGGTTCAGGGGGCAGATCTGCCCACAAAGCCACAGGATCTGGCCCACAGACCACCCTGCCAGGACCCTCATGCACACAGCTGCTGCGGATTTAAAGTGCAGTTGTGCACCTCTCTGCTCTGGAGGGAGGGGAAGGCTTCCTGTGATCTCCCTGACCCCAGCCCAGTCTTCAGCTCCTATTGTTCAGAAAGAGCTGACCAATAGAAACTGACCTCAGCCAATCTCTCAGCTCCTATTTGCTAGAAACAGCCAGCCAATAGGAGCTAAGAGATTGGCCTGGGGATTGGAGTAGTGCAAGCCTTTTCCCCCTCCTGGAGCTGAGAGCCTCATGGTAGGAACAAGCCTGCAGTTTAAAGTGATCGGGGGCTGCAGCAGGCAGGGAGCCTAGCTTGCCTTTGGGGTGCTGGCTGGGAGACACTTAGGTAAATGCTTCCTAGGCCGCGTCTGCTTCTGGCACCCCAGCCCCTCCTGCACCCCAACTCCCTCCTCCAGGTCACCATCCAAACCCTCTGCACCTCGTCATAACTCCCTCCCAGACCCTATACCCCCTCTTATTGCCCTCCCCCAGGCCAGAACCTTGTCCTGCACCCAAATGTAAGTGTCACCAGACAGATTTGAACCTGGGATCTCTGAAGTTTAGTATAGGACCCTCTACCCTTTGAGCTAAAAGACAGCTACTTCTTAGCCCATGCTATAGAGGTCTCTTGTTCTTATCTGTTGCTGTGGTCTGGGTAGCACTACATGGGACAGTGAACCACACTAGGGCTATGTCTAGACTTCTCCCTCTTGCGCCAAAAAATATGCAAATGAGGCAAAGCGTGGAATATTGCAGCACCTCATTTGCATAATTAAAGAGGTTCCATTTTTGCACAAGAGGCTTTTGCGCAAGAGGGGTTTTTTGTGCAAAAAGGATGCAGATGCGTGCAGATGGCTCCTTTTTGCGCAAAAGCCTCTTATGCAAAAATGGAGCCCCGTTAATTATGGAAACGAGATGCTGTGATAGTCCACGCTTCGCCTCATTTGCATTTTTTTTTGCGCAAGAGGGGGCAGTGTAGACATAGCCCCTGTGTGTGGGTTACACATACACCCTTTCAGACCCTGCACCCCAATCCTCTGACCCAGGTCACAACACCCTCCTTCACCCAAACTCCCTCTCAGACCTCATACCATCTCTTGCATCCCAGTCTCGTACACCATGCGCCCTTCTGTACCTAGCCTCCATCCTGGTTTAGAGGAAAACATAAATATAGAACAATTTCTTGCAGAAGGAGTGGCAAGAAAAGTGAGACAATCCAATGATAAAGTTACCAGGGGTGGGAGTTGAACTCTTATTCTTTCTGTAGCAATTAATTTTTCAATCAGTTAGTGCTTACCCTTTGTATTCTGTGTTGTTTTATATATATATATCTCAACCAGGTGGATCTCCTAATTATGTCAATGACAGGTTTGTACAAAGACTGATGGTAGACTATGGCCTTTAGCACGTGTGTAAATTGGAGGGTCAGGGAACCGCAAGCCTTGGGAAGGCATAAATTTGCTCCACCATGTGCAGCCCCATTGGAGCTGACTGGAACTGCCCCCAAAATACAGAAGTCAAACTATGCCTATGCCTTTATGTAATAACCAAATGTTTAGTTTCAGATTTTCTGTTAAGGCTGTTTTGTTCTGCTCTGGAAATGAAAGTAGCCATAAAGGTTTGAAATAGTTGCTTGAGAAATTCCTTATTGTAGGGAAACATCATGGTGGCACAGAGCCACAGAAATAACTCTTGAAGTACACATCAACCACATAAGGAACGTGACAAAGGAAAAATGTATATGACCATCAGTGTTCACTGTAACCTGAATGCTTGGGTGGCTGCCCAAGAGAAATTCAAATGCTGTCCAGCTGATTAGCAGAGCACCCATAGCCACCCACAGCTGGCAGCATGTGTTTCTACTGGTGGTGCACATCTGTACATGTCTTTGTGTACATAACAATTATTCCACACACGGATGGAAAAAAAGAGAGGGAACACTGGTGGCCAGGTCTCCCTTACAGCTCAGTGATCCTCAGCTACCAGATGCGCTCAGTGGGAACAAGGGCAGCTGGAGTAAAACAGCATTCTGGAGGTTTGGGGCAACATGAGTATAACATTAGACTGTGCAAATCATCATATTTGGCTCCTAGCTCCACCAGAGGGCTTGTCTGCCCTTAAAACTGCAGTGGCTATTGCACTTCAGTAAGATGCTACCGACAGCAATGGGAGGGTTTCTCCTGTTATATATAATCCAGCTGCCCAAAAAGTGGCCTCTAGGTCCACATTGACCTAACACTGACTACACTGTGGTTTTGGTTGGTTTAACTAAGTTTATTAAGGTGTGGATTTTTCACATGCTTGAGTAATGAAGTTGTACCTACCTAATTTCCTAGTGTAGATCAGGCTTTATGGAGAGAATGAGGCTATAGGAGTTACATGCTCAGCACTTTTGAAAATGAAGCAGGCACCAAAATATGGTTTTAGGATCTTATTTCTGAATATTTCAAATGAAGCATGGGGGGAATAAGTGATTTGTTGGTAGTCATGCAGATTTTTGGTATCAGAACCAGTGAGAAAAGCCAGACATCCTGGCTCTCAATTCTGTGCTTCAGTTAAGGGACATTCTTTCACTCCCAGCAAATACCCACCACATACTTTTAAAATGTGTGCAATTTTTATTCCAACTCTTCCTGTACTTTCAACGTGATATGTTTGACATTTCACTACAAATAATTGATTTTTGATGAGAAGTCGTTTGGGAGAAATATATTAGTTATTCTGTTTACAGTTCACAGGTTTAAAACGGAATATTATCTAATTAAAGAAGAACAGCTATTACATTAATGAAAAATGTTTTGTTAGTCAAAGTATTCTGCTGTCTTCAGGGAGCAATAATTTGCATTTTTCCAACTCTCCCTATAGTCGCTGATATTTGTAAATTAAATGGCAAGGACTGAAACAAGATAGAATTGTTACTCATGCAAAGCAAAAAAGTTAATTTTAATAAAATTTTATTAGGGCTGTTGATTAATCACAGTTAACTCACAATTGATTTTTAAAATGAATTGCAATTAATCACACTATTAAACAATAGAATATCAATTAAAATGTATTAAATATTTTGGATGCTTTTCTACATTTTCATATAATGGCTTCTTTTACAAAGTAGAATACAAAGTATATAGTGCTCACTTTATATTATTTTTATTACAAATTTTTGCACTGTAAAAATGATAAAAAAAATTTATTTTTCAATTCACCTCATGCAAGCATTATAGTGTATTCTCTTTATTTTGAAAGTGTAACTTACAAATGTAGACTTTTTTGTTACATAATTGCATTCTAAAACAAAACAACACAAACCTTTACAGCCTACAAGTTCACTCAGTCCTACTTCTTGTTCAGCCAGTCTCTAAGACAATAAGGTTGCTTACATTTATAGAAGATACTGCTGCCTGCTTCTTAATTTATAAGGTCACCTGAAAGTGGGAACAGGCACTTGCATAGCACTTTTGTAACTGGTGTTGCATGGTATTTATATGCCAGATATGCTAAATATTCGTATGCCTCTTCATGCTTTGGCCGCCATTCCAGAAGACATGCTCATTAAAAAAATAATGCATAAATTAATAATGCATAACTCCTTGAAAGAGCAACACTCTGTTGCACAAACTACAGTACCTAAACTACTAAAAAATAAAATCAGCCTTCTGCTGGCCTCATCTGATTCAGAGGATGAAAATGAACATGTGCCAGTCCGCTCTGCTTTGGTTTATTATTGAGCAGAACCCATCATCAGCATGGACGCATTTCTTCTCAAATGATAGTTGAAACATGAAGGGACATATGAATCTTTAGCCAATCTGGCAGGTAAATATCTTCTGATGCCAGCTACAATAGTGCCATGCTAACACCTGTTCTCACTTTAATGTGACATTGTAAACTAGTGGGCAGCATTATTTTCTGCAAATTATAACCAAACTTGTTTGACCGATCGAGTGAACAAGAAGTAGGACTGAGTGGACTTGTAGTCTCTAAAGAGGTACATTGTTTTACTTTTGAAAACAGTTTTTTATGTATAAGTCTACATTTGAAAGCTCAACTTTCATGATAAAGAGATTGTACTACAATACTTGTATGAGGTGAATTGAAAAATATTTTTTGTTTTTTTACAGCACAAATATTTGCAACCAAACTAAATATAAAGTGAGCACTGCACACTTCATGTTCTGTGCTGTAATTGAAATTGTGAGGGGGAAAGGGCTCTGGGGGTGTAGACTAAGGGATCGGACTGGAGATGAGGGGTTTGGGAGGGTCTAGACTGGGGGATGGGGCCAAGGGATTCAAATGTGTGAGGAGGCTGTGGGTTGAGGCAGAGGATTGAGGGGTGGAAGGGAATGAGGGCTCTAGGGTGCGGCTGGGGATGAGAGGTTCAGGGGATGGGAGGGGGCATTAGGCTGAGACATGGAGTTGGAGTTCAGGGTGGGGTGAGAGCTCTGGCGTAGGGCCAAGGGCTTGTGAGCTTGGCCCAAAATGACACAGTAAAGGAGCCTCAGGCTGGCAGATTAAGCTGACTCAGTGGCACCTCAGCATATCAGATGACCTCCCAAGGGGTCCAAGCTGTCACAATTAGATACTATCTAAAATTTTACAAACGTTATAAATAAACACACTCCACAACTCTGTTCTTCAGAAGCATTTTTATGAAGAAAAATCCTGGGAAAGCATAGGAGGATAAATTCCATCAGAGAAATCACCCTACCCCTGCCCCCATTCAATTTGGAGACGGATTTTGAGGGGCTTCTGTAAATTCTCTACCATACATTACTGCTTGACTCTAGTTTATCTTATATATTTGTCTCAAAGTTAGGTCTGCACAGAGGAAGAGGAGTTGATCAGAGAGAATAATCTCTATGGCCCCTTCTCAGAGCTCCATACGGAAAGTCAGAGAGGTTCTAGCCATTTTCTTCCTATAATCTTCATCAAATTTCTTATTCTGTGCTATTGTGAAATGGTTCTTCCAGTTCCCAACAGTCCCTATAATACAGCAAAGGCAAAGAGATAGTCACCATTAGGAAGAATACTTCCACTTTATCCCAAGTCCTCAAATCCATTATCACTAACACAAACGATTGAAATGAAGAGTTAATTCAAAACAAACTGAGAGGAAGATGAGACAATTCTAAAAACAAAATCAAACCAAACAAAAACCCCACAAAATCCAACAACCTCCCCAAAACAAACAAAAAAACAAAACAAAACCAAACAGCAGCACTATAACAGGTGAACTACAACCTCACAATAGAATGAGCAATACCTGGGAGAAATCATGGTGACTGCTCTACAATCATTGAGAAGCCTGGGAAAGTTATAGAGACTGTAAGGCAGGTAAAGGGCTTCTGCGGGGAAGACTCTGAGTCTAAGGAGCTGGAAACGTCTTTGGAGAAATCCAGACAGAATTTGGACCTAGAAATTTTTGCAGCCCTACAAGCCAGCGGCCAGAGGACTAAGCTCCAGCTAGGAAGAGCTGGGAGGAGGAACTGGGAGAACTAACAAGCTATGACTGAGATAAGTCACCAGAGCTAAGTACTGACTGTTGGTTCATAATGGACTTTATTTTGGGACAGGAAGGATTGTTAGGAACTGATTTTGTTATTAAAGCTGTCACAGGTTGTGGTGGTGAGGAGAAGTTATCGGCATGAAAGCCTGTATGCAGTTCTTAAGGGGCCTGCAAGAGGGGATTCAAGGGGCAGCATGCCTGCAAAGTGAAACTAATTCACACTGCTACAAGCACCTTTTCTCATGAATGGGGAGATTGAATGGTCCATTACTGCAGGCGGTTGAAAAGTGTAGTTTGCCATGGGGTTGTCCTTCATTATCTCAAATGAGGTGTGGTAGATGATCTTATCTAGAACCTCATTCTCCAAGTCCTTCTCCAGGAACTGTAACACCTTTTGGATTTCTCGCTTTGGATCCTGTGGAAACAGTAAAACTGGATAAGGAACCAACTCAGGAAGAGGAAACATTACATACAGAAAAAAGTGGTGATGAAGCGTGAAAATCATGCTACCTACCGCTGTGGGGTGGGTGATGGTGAAATTAGATCAAATGGGGACCCACCTGGTGTTAACTTTGTTGTGGGAAACTCATACCTGTTGGAAGCAAGGATGGCAATAATAGAGCACTATAAGCCTTGAGTCACCTCCTAACCTTCTTTAGATCTTCATAGAAGAGGTAGAGAATACAGTGGTTCTCTTTAGCTTCCCACCATCCTTTTACATGATCATACCAACACCCCCAAAGCACTGAAAGAGAAGGAGAGTAAGAAGTAATCAGCAAGTAGAAATGTCTGGTCTATTGAGATATCCTAGTTACTTATATAGCCCCCATAACTGGAGTATCTGAACACTTAATCTTTAATGTATTTATCCTCAGAGTCCCTGATTAGTAGGGGTATTTTATAGGTGGGAAGCTGAGGAGGGGGCGTCCTTTACTTTGAGGTGGGGGAGGAAAACCAAAAACCCATGGCATTTATTCACAGAGTCTGGATACTCAGATTCTAGCTTTTGATTACAGGGTGTAACAGGTTGTGATTCGTCACTGTGGTGTCCCCTGCTGGTTTCTTTGGGAATTAGCTCTTCAGACTTGGAGTATATTATGTTGGCTGGCATCTTGCCTTCAGTTTTCTATCTTCTGGACTGGTTTTGGCCCTGTCCTACGGCATACTCCCACTCTCTGGGACCCTCTCCTTCCAGCCTTGCCTTAGTGACCGACTGCCAGTCATCATCTAGCCCAGGCCTGGGGAAAATATGGCCCGTGGGCCACATCTGGCCCCCCCAAGCGGGGAGGCCCAGGCAGGCTCCCCTGCTTGCCCCGCACACCGTACAGAAATGCGTCTGCCAGGTTTTGTTTCTGTTTTAAAACTGGAGGGGAGCGGGGAATTTTCAAGAGCTGCCCCTCCCGCAGCACAATCCCATTGGCCAGTTTGTCATAATCACCTCCTTCACCCAAACTCCCTTCAAGACTCCAGTCTCCCTCCTGCACTCCAGTCCGTTATCCGAAGCTCCCCTCTGCACCCAACCTCCATCCCAGAACCCTCATCTCCTCATTAATATAATGGAAGAGTGCAGCCCTCGACCACTTTCCAAAATCTTGGAGTGGCTCCCCATCAAAAATTATTGCCCACCCCGATCTAGCCCCTGCCTCAGGGCAAACTGCAGTCTGAAGTGGCCACTCTTCATTGGCAAAGAGGTGGACCTGCCGCCTTCTGCTGTTCTGGCTGCCTCCCTGCAGCCCTGGTACCTGTCAGATCTTCTGTATCTGTCCTGCAGCCTGGGAGTTGGGTCAGGCCAGAGTTCCCCAGCTCTGCCTGCCTTTCCCCAGAAGTAGTCTTGCTCAGGTACCCTCTCTTCATTCCGAGACAGCCAGGTCTCTCCTGCTCCACAGCTTGAGCAAGAGTGTTCTGTTTCGCTCCTCTCCAGGAGCCCCTATTTATACAGCTACAGCTGGGCTCTAATTGGCTGTTATATGAGGCAGCAGCTTGCTCCAGAGCCGATTTATAGTACATCAACAGTGTTAGGTTTAACCCCTATTACGGCCAATGTGAGGCAGACATCCCATCACAAAGGGCTAAATATACTCATGTAGACATTCCCGCTTAGGCTCTGAAACCTAGTTTGTGTATATGTGTGTGTGAGGTGGGGCGTATAGACATACACTGATGCATAGAGAGACTGAGGACTTAGAATCATAGGATACTAGAACTGGAAGGGACCTCAAGAGATCATCAAGTCCAGTCCTCTGCCACCATGGCAGGACCAAGCATGGTCTATATCATCCCTGATAGATGTCTGTCTAATCTGCTCTTAAATATCTTCAGTGATGGAGATTCTACAACTTCCCTAGGCAATTTATTCCAGTGTTTTAACTACCCTGACAGTTAGGAAGTTTTTACTAATGTCCAACCTAAACCTCCCTTGCTGCAGTTTAAACCCATTGCTTCTTGTCCTATTGTCAGAGGCCAAGGAGAACAATTTTCTCCCCTCTTCCCTGTGACACCCTTTTAGGTAACTGAAAACTGCTGTCATGTCCCCCCTCAGTCTTCTCTTTTCCAAACTAAACAAGCCCAATTCCTTCAACCTTGCCTCAAAGCTCATGTTTTCTAGACCTTTTATCATTTTTGTTGCTCTTCTCTGGACCTTCTCCAACTTCTCCACATCTTTTTTGAAATATGGTGCCCAGAACTGGACACAATACTCTAACTGAGGCCTAATCAGGTAGAGTAGAGTGGAAGAATGACTTCTCATGTCTTGCTCACAACACTCCTGTTAATGTATCCCAGAATCATGTTTGCTTTTTTTTTGCAACAGTGTCATAACTGTTGACTCATGTTTAACTTGTGGTCCACTATGATCTGTATACCCTTTCTGCAGTACTCCTTCCTAGACAGTCTCTTCCCATCCTGTATGTGTGAAAATAATTGTTGCTTTCTAAGTGGAGTATTTTGCATTTGTCCTTATTAAACTTCACCCTATTTACCTCAGACCATTTCTCCAGTTTATCCAGATTATTTTGAATTATGACCCTATCCTCCAAAACAGTTGCGACCCCTCCGAACTTGGTATCATCTGCAAACTTAATAAGCATACTCTCTGTGCCAATATCTAAATTGTTGATGAAGATATTGCTAACAGAACTGGTCCCAAAACAGACCCCTGCGGAACCCCACTTGTTATGCCCTTCCAGCAGGATTGTGAATCATTAATAATTTCTCTCTGAGAATGGTTATCCAGCCAGTTATGCACCCATCTTATAGTACTTCCATCTAAGTTGTGTATGCCTAGTTTATTGATAAGAAGGTCATGCGAGGTCATATCGAATGCTTTACTAAAGTCTAGGTATACCACATCTACTGCTTCTCCCTTATCTACAAGACTTGTTATCCTATCAAAGAAAACTGTCAGATTGGTTTGACATGATTTGTTCTTTATAAATCCATGCTGGATGTTACCTATCACCTTATTTTCTTACAGATGTTTGCAGATGAATTCCTTAATTACCCGCTGCATTATCTTTCCTGGCACAGAAGTTAAACTGACTGGTCTGTAGTTTCCTGGGTTGTTCTTATTTTCCTTTTTATAGATAGGCACTATATTTGCCCTTTTCCAGTCTTCTGGAATCTCTCCCGGCTTCCATGATTTTTCAAAGATGATAGCTAATGGCTCAGATACCTCCTTTGTCAGCTTCTTGGGTATTCTAGGATGCATTTCATCAGGCCATGGTGACTTGAAGACATCTAACTTTTCTAAGTAATTTTTAACTTGTTCTTTTTTTATTTTAACTTCTAAACCTACCCCATTTCCACTAGCATTCACTATGTTAGGCATTCCTTCATCAGAAGACCAAAACAAAGAAGTCATTAAGCACTTACCTACACTGCAAGGTACAGCACATCAAGCCGGGATGTCAACTTATTGTGCACTGGCTTGCCACATAACAATGTCCTTTGTAGGCACTGCTAGCCATAAGGGAGGCTGCAATCTGGGACCTCTGGAGTGCTGTAGCAATGGCACATTTACATGGGATGCTACTGCATGACAAGCTGCTGTAGTGAGATTCACACTTTTGCTTGCTGTGCAGTGACCTGGCCAAGGTTACAGACTAAGGCTGCACAGAGCTCAGACTAGCACCCTATGTACTTGGCCATCCTTCCTCTCTGGCTGACTGCTGAGCAATGTGACTTTAATTACAAAATGTTAATAAAAGGATATCTAACATTTTAAACAGGAATTTATGGGTGTTGATGAGCATGGAGGGGAATAGGAGAGGGAGGAGCTCCCTGGAGTGAGAATATGAAGAAAGGAAATGTCTGAGTGTTAGTAAAAGACACCAGGATAGAACAGAGTTCCTGCTGAAATGTTTGGAGTAGATTTCTTTGTAGTACATCATCAGTGTTGGGTTCAGAACAATTGATGGAGGCTTGAAAGAAACAACCTCACAAACAAATAAAATAAATAAATAGCGTAAATTATGTGAACAGGATGTTGCACAAGTGGTTCTATTCACCTTGTCCAGCCATGAATTTCTCTAAAAACTTCTCCCAGGTTCCTGGCTCAGGCATATTTTTATTCATCCTGTGGAAATGGTAGTATGACACCAGGTTGTCTTTGGCATTTCTTGCCACATAGATTATCTAGATTGGATGTGAAATCAAGAGAGAGAAATAAATATTTTTATTTTACTTTATAGATGTAGACATGTACAGAAGGATCCTGTTGTGTTCTCTCTCAAAAGATGATCATTGAAGCCATAAGGGCTTTATATTTAGAAGATACCATTTTCTGAAACCAATTTGTTGTTGAATGAAATTCCTTCACTCTCATACAGAAACTATATTACAGGGAAGATGGGCCTCTAGATTTCAGCCGCAGTCCTACTGAGTTTTCAATTCATAGCCAAATAAAGTAGATTTGTGCCCCACTTTCCCCTCGTTACCTTACACTTTTGCTCCCAGAAGGAAGGAGGCACCAGTTGTACAGGGAGATGAGTTTTTAGTGTTCTTGGGGAGGGCATCGCTTCTGCTAATTCCAGGCCTGCAAAACATTTTGTAGGAATTCAGTGTCCTGGTATCTAAACTTCTCTACTTTGTCACCATCATGTCTGGGATTTTGATTTGATTTTCTAGGAAATGCCAGTTTGTATCAGTTACATATCCAATTCTATCTTACTGCATGCAACCCCTCCAGAGAAGCATTGTGTAACAACTTGGCTCACCCATCAGTGTCCTTGAGAGTTCCCTACATTCTTGAGGAAGAATGGTGAATGCTAATTCTCATCAAGTTTCTTTTTTTCTAGCTTTCTTGGGATACCATCTGAATCCCCTGGGGCAATGGTGAACATTGACTCATCTACCCTGATGGGCCTTTTCCCATTACAGTAGTCAGTGAATTTCCATTTTACTTGTAGAAGATTATTTCATTTTAGACAGGGTGACCTGATTGTCCTAGTTTTTCCCTTTGACAGTTTGAATGGGAGGCAGTGAGAGTTTTTATTTTTAAATGAGGATTCAGGATGTGTGCATGTGAGAGTTCTGTCTCGCTGCTCTATTCCCTTTGAATAAAATGAGTATCTTACAGCAGATAGTGTGTTGGAAGAAAACAGTATTTATCTTCACTATTTTCTCCCAGTCCCAACTCAATGACAGTATTTTCAATCCTAAACTCCAGAGTCGCATATTTAACAAACATTCTTCCATTTCTCTTGTCACTATACTCTCTTCCTGCTGAGTTTTCTGTTCTTACATTAATTTCTGCACATTTGTCTTCATCTCTTCTCCCCTCCCCTGCCTTCTTTCTCAGTCCTTCCTCTTTGTCCTCTCTTCTTTCCCCCTAAAACAGGTGTACTTTTATCCCTCTATGCCCTGACGGTCATGTGTGCGGGAGTACAGCTGCTAATTCCCAGTCTGAGAGAATTTCTTTGACTGTATGCTAGGGAGGATTGACTTGAGGACTCCTGGCAATGGAAAGCCTTGTTGAAGAGCTCCTGCTAATAAACCTGAACAATCATATGATCTGTGTAAAGATCTCTCCAGATAGCATGACAAATGGAATGGAGATTTTCTCGGAAAACTGGCATTACAATGGATACAATGGATAACATTTTCCATTATTCAGTTAACAAAACTTTATTCCATAATTCTGGACAAAAATCGAGTCCTGTTTGTGTTATACTTACCATTTGTATCAGAGCTGAAAGGTGCAGGCAGAACCCACTCAATGAAAGGGTGTCGCAGATAAGTGGTGGCACGTTTGCACTTTTCAGTGTCTCCATCATGTTGGATCATATCCACAATCTCCTGTATCCAGGTTGTACCTGAAAATATTAGAATTCTACATATTTCCCCCAAATGCGGTTGAAAAGCACATTTCTAAAACAGAAATGGAAGCTTGTTAAAAACACTGGTTGGGTAGTGACCACATTCAGGGAAGACTGGGGAAGTCACAAAGCTGTTGCTACAAGGTGATGATAGGCATGAGGGTTAGAAAATGAATCAGAGAGAAAATGCAATGGCAGGAAGGGAAGTTAAAGCTTTTAGTACCTCTTGAGGAAAGGGCTCTGAGATTACATTCAGGACTGTGTTCTTTTGCCTGGTAGAAATGTTTAAATAGAAAAATTAATGAATAAAAACATTGAGTTCAATTGGGATTGTTTATTTGTAGAGTTGAGTTAAAGTCATAATTTCCATCCTGTGGGAAATTCCGAAATTTTGACAGGTTTTTTCATCCTGAACTAGGACAAAAAGTGAAAAACCAAAGCTTCTAATAGAGGAAAAGCTCTGAAAATTTTCAATTTGGAATAACAAAAATGTTAAGTATTCCCGATTTAAAAAAATTTGTTTTGAGTCAATTTGACTTTAAATTTAATCTGGCTGAGCTGCTGCTGTGCCTCATGAGAGCTGTAGTTTGGGTGCCTCACCAGTTCTTCCCCATGGACGGGGCTCCATGACTTGACTACAAATCCCATGACACATTGTGATGGTTCATCCAGAGAAGATTACATCCCTTGTGATGCATCATAATCCGACCACGGATTCCAGCCCATAAGAGAGAACAGAGCATCAGAAAATGAACTGCAACTCCCATAATGCACTGTAGCAAGTCAGACAGCTGCAGTTTAATGTTGCACTGACTCAAGAGTTTAACATATCAATTCAGTGCAACAAACTGAAATTTTTCAATTTAGGATGACCTCACAGAAAATATCTTGTTTCAATATCTTAAGGAAAATAAAATTTCAGAATATAAATTTTCCCCACTAAAAATTTTGCAGCAACAATATTTTCTGTTGAAAAAGCTTTTTGACCAACTCTAAGTATGTGAAATTTTGATACCAGCAAACATTCAAGAATGTTCTTGAATCCCAAAGTTTTTGTTCATCCAAAATTAGCACTTGAAGGTTGTTGTTCATTATTCCCTTACTTGAAAGGTGTAAATAATCTACCACATGATGTAAGTGGCCACCATAGGAGACTGAAAATAAATACTTGCTAGTGAAGACAGACTGAACAACCTGCGGGCTGAAGATTCATCCAAACCTCTTGGCAAATTAAAGCTATGTCTACACTTAAAATATTACAGTATAGCCCTAAAGTACCCCACTGTAGCTCTTCAGCATAGATACTACAGTGACACAAAAGGTTCTTCCACTTCTGTAGTTAATTCACCTCCCCAAGAGATATTAGCTACATCAGTGGAAGAATTCTTTGTCAATCTAGTACCCGTCAACACCAGAGGTTCGGATGGCAGAGTTACATCTCTCAAGGGCATGGTTTTTAAATACCTCTGAGAGATGTAGCTATGCCAATGTAAATTTTCAGCATAAAGGAGTCCTAACTAATGAACTTGAAGAAATCAGGAATGTTTCATACCTGAGTCACTAACAAAACAAAAAACCCTCCTGCCAAAATCTACCAGCCTTAAATTCATAATATTTCTACCAGTTTCCTTTGCTTCATTATAAATTGAATATTTATTTTAACTAGGATTTTTTTAAATTAATACTAATTGTGTGTTATTGACTATACTTTTACATAAACTGAATTAAACTACTGGTTTAATCCTATGGTGTTAGACTATTTACATTTTGTAGGTGGTTGGTTAGGTTTTTTTCTGACAAGGAAGCTAGAAGTCACTAGACTCAGCCTTCAGCTGGTGGTCCAATTAAAGGCCTATGCTAGTGATTACACAAATCTCAGTCACAAGTCTTGATAAATGTATTGCAAAGTAAGAGTTTCAGTGCAAGCAGATAGTTCTGCCTCAACCCATTTCCACTTTCCTCCATTCCCACATACCTGCTTTTGCATAGGTTGCGATGAGCAGATCGTCAGGTCTGGCTTTGAAGTTCCAAATTTGATCCCATCGGTCAACACTATTTTTGGAAGGAGGATTCCGCCCACTTCATCTGTTTCAGAATGTGTTGTGGAGCACGTTAGGCTCAGACCTCTCACCTTGTCCCTAGCCATTATGTACTGCATGAAGAAGAAACAGGTTGCCTGTAAACAGGTCTGCTGTAAAGAAGTGCCTGTATATGAATTTACTGTTCTAATCTCAGGCAGGAATTCAGTGCATTTAATATGATAAAAGTGTCCACAATTTTCTGACTCAATTGCTCAAAGTTAGGAATAGCTAGGGATCAATATATAGGGAGCGTAAACTGTAGTCTAATTTTCAAAGGTGCTAAGTACCTTGCAGCTCCCATTGGCTTAAATGACAGCATCTTTGAAAGTCATGCCATATACTTGGGTGCCAAAAGAGTTTAAAATTCCTAGCTTTAGGTACCCATGTTTGAACATTTTCAGCTTTGTATTTACATGTATTCCTTAATGTAAATCAGTGACCTATGAAGGACAGGCACTTGCAAATTACAAACTCCATTAACAATTTGGAGCATAATCCTGAGAGGATTTAAGCCAGTTTCTACTGAAGTCAGTTGAAGACAACTCACAGGACCAGGTCCTTCTTTACTAAAGAAAACAAGTGAAAAAGCTTTGTAAATATGTCAGTGCTCCGACTCATGCTACTGAAAACTAAGTCATATCGGTCCTTTGTAATTCTTCCAATTCTGGACTTTTATCTTCTGGAATAATGTTACTGTGACCTGTAAAATGCATCATCTCAGTCACCCTTTTCAGTGCTATGGAATGGTAACACAGCTGGACATTTCTGAGAAACCTGGAGTTGAAATTGGCTCATTGTTCCTGCTTCTCACAGTCCTCCCACAGAACAGCATGATTAGAAATGGCATGTCTGCTGCAATCCAGTACTCACAAAACAGACCGAAGAGGAGTTTTCTGGATTTTGTTCCTTGCTTCCTTCCTTCCACTTCTAGTTTCTTTGCTCTGTCTGGGGAAATGACATGAGTAAAGGTGCTGAGCTTGGAACTACAAAACTGTGTGAGAAACTTGAAGCTGGAGAATTTCACACATGTGAATGCTTCCTGTCCCTGATGTTGCAGTTCCAGAATGAAAAGTATATGCTGTCTGGGGGCTGTTGTATTTCTAATCCTATACACACCTTCCTTAGTATAGGTTCTGTCACCAAAGAAATAGTGTGGGAAATTGTGCACAGCTTAAAAAGTCTTCTGTAAATGCAGGAATAAGAGGAGGAGGTGACATAGCAACAGCCAATGGCTAGAGAGTTTCTTTGCTTTGCGATGTATACCCCTTTTTAATATCTGGGAGATATGTTTTTAATCATATTGTAAAAAATGTTTACTCACCTATGACACTATTAACACCTGAGATTATTAAAAGAGAAAAAGTTCCAGTGAGGGTAATCTGTACCAAAATTTAAAAAAAAAATCCCTGGTATTTAACCTAATCTGAACATATAATAGCTTAAAGGGAAAATAAGTCTTTTTATCTGTGTTACCATTAGCACCAAAGTTAATATGGAGTGAATTTTTTAGAAGTATCTTTAATTTTCACCACTTAACTGTAAACTGCCTGTTTACTTTTGTACTTTATTCATTTTGGACAAGGAGAACTGATTCCATGGTCACTAATTTTTGTTTAAAGGCTGTTTCTAGTCAATTTCATTTCTAGACAATTTCTGATTGTCAGTCATTAGCATGATGTGCAATATTTTAATCCAAATGTATATTTAAAAGTTTAAACAAGTAATTGCTTTCAGTCATGTATAGTAACATCATGAGAACATTTTCAATACCATTAGATTTTGTCAAATAGTCATTCAACAGGCTGTAGTGGGGCATTAAATAGTTGGAAGGAATCCTTTAAGTCCTTTATTGCCCCACACAGCTCAGATGCTGATTTTTCCACCAAGGAGTTATCTAATACAGGAACATTTTAGAGCCACCACTGATCTTTTGGAATAATGGTAGGAGAGGTTCCTCCTACCACTGCTTCTCCTGAAACCTTCTTCACACAGATTTTTATCATATGGAGAAGAATGCCTCATCTAACTTAGGTGACTTTTCTCCATCATATTAGAGAAGTTATGGTCTTGCTGGCAGTGCCAATTCCACCATTATTACCTTGATTTACAGATGAGCCAGGTAAATGGGTAAATAAGTGCCAGAAAAACAGCAATACCTTCTTGATTGCCATTTTTGGGGTTAGGAAGGAATTTTCCCCCAGGTCAGATTGGAAAAGACCCTGGGATTTTTCCACTTTGGTCTGCAGCATGGATTACTAGCTTGAAGAGGGTAAACTACAGCCCATGTGCTACATCTGGCCTGCAAGATCCTTTGGTCCGGCCCCTGAGCTTCAGGAATGCTGGCTCCTGGCCCCTCCCCTTCTATCACCCTTTCCCTGCAACCTCAGCTCCTGTAGCACCTGGGCCGTGTGCTCACCACACTGCCAACCCCAGTGTTCCAGCTGGTGTAACTACAGCTCCATCCTGGTGGCATGTCCACAGTTCTGGCCGAGTGATGCAGCTACAGCTCTAGTGGGCAGCATGTCTGCAGCTCCAGTCAGGTGGCACAGCTGTAGTTTCACCAGCTCCCATGCTCTGGATGGTGCTGTCGGGGCAGACAGCAGGCAGGTTCCAGGGGGCAGTTGGGGTGGGGAGTAGGGGATGTTGGATAGGAGCAGAGGTCTTGGGGGCTGGTCAGGGGACAGGGTATGAGGGGTTGGATGGGCAGGGGTCCCAGCGGGGTTGCCAGGGGACAGGAAGCTTGGGTTGTTTAATGGAGGGTGGGGAGCAGCGGTGTAGGATGGGGGTGAGGACTCCATGGAGGCATTCAGGGACAGGGAGTGGGGGTTGGATGGGGGTTGGGGTGGGGGTCAGACCATGCTTGGCTGTTTGGGGAGGCACAGCCTCTGTCAAGGGGATCTGGCTGTGAAACAGATTTCTAGAGATGAGGTGAATCCAGAGTCTGCCTGTCTTTAGGAAATGATGCAATTACATACTCTTTGAATAAGCCTTTCTATCACACAACACCGATAGCATCTCCTACACATTAAATCCCAAGCTTAAGAAATCAAAGACAAAAACCCAGAGCTTTTACCTTCTAAAAGAAGTCCCAAGAATCCATGAAATCCAGTAGGGACTTCACTATTGCCACTGATTTTGTGTGGAAGACACTCAGGTACTATGATTATGGGCTGCAGTATAAAACCAGTAAGTAGACAGAGGGGGGAAATTCAGTGATCAGAGAGCAAAATGGGGGAAGGACAGAACAAGAGAGTGACATGGATACAAAAGACTGAGAGGAGAGGGAAAAGAAGGTGTGGGCAAGAGACTGTGACTGGATGGGCTGGGATGATCTGGAGGGAGCAAGACAGGTATAGGAAAAAGGAATGGAGAGGAATGGAATTACAATTTCCCCATCTCAGCAGTTGATAGGGGTTAAACTTGATCCTCTGCCAGCTGCTGTCTGGGTGGGGAGGGCTGTATGATAGTGTTGTTTCAGATTAAAATGGTCACACAGAGATTCAGGGGGAAAATAGATAAACTCAGGAGCCAACCCCCCCCCCCCCAAACAGTTAAAATATCTTTGATATTTAAGCCAATATTTATTTTTGGGACTTTGACTCAAGATTTTTACTCCTAGAAATGTCAATCTTGGAACAGTTTGTTCACAAGCAAACAAGCAAAGAATACAAGACACTCAAGCAGCAATAATTTTGGTTTTGTTTCCTTGTTCCAATTTACAGTGTAAGGTAATCTATGTACAACAGTTATATAGCATTACGAGATCCTATATGGTTTATGAGGATATGACATCCTGTTGTTTGTGGCAGCCACACTGGATTTTGTTTGTCCCTCACACACCTGCACCTGGTGGTTTGTTTCCTGGCCAACACTCCCCTCCTAGTTACACAACCTGCAAGATAATGCCATTAATCCCTGGGATAAACTAACTAAAAAGTGAGTGAACAAAGAAAAATTATGAAGCTGTTTAGTGTTTGTTTTTCCTTTATCATTGCTATGAATTTGAGTAGCTTGTGAACAGAGTGGTGCACCAGGTGTCCTGAAGAGAGATTAGAACGCCCTACCCACAGCTTTAAGACTGCTTTCAGTTTGGTAACTGAATGAGGGATTTCTTCCCATGTGAAATCAGCGGTACTGAGAGGCTGACTGCTGCACTGTAATCTGTGGACCTGGGTCACAATCACTATCCACTCTGCTACTCTCAAAGCAGAGCTTCTAGTGGACATGTTTCCTTCCCAGGCAGATCTCTAGGGATACGTCTACATTGTGGCGCTATTTTGGGATACTTCCAGTATCCCGAAGTAGCTGTTCTGCATCTTTGAAACAAGCCTGTTATTTTGAAATATAACTGGCTCGCTAGTCCGACATCCCTGTAAACCTTGTTCCAGGAGGATTAAGGGACACTTTGGAATAGTGGTTTATTTTGAAATTTGGCACTGTGCAGGCAGCACCAAATTATGAAATAAGCTATTTAGAAATTGACTCAAAATAAGCTACGCAATTTGCATAGCTCAAATTGCGTAGCTTATTTCGAGCCAAGGGTGCAGTGTAGACACACCCTAATACTCCTGATACTCAACATCTTCTTCCCATGTAAAATGGACTGTTTTTTTGTCTGGATAAATACAGCTAAAAATGTGCTTAGTTAGTCAAAAAAATAGCCCATTTATCAGAGATGGGAAGAGCCCATGATGAATTTGCAGTGGGAAAGAGGGGAATGGGGAATTTCCCGATATGTATTGGGGAGCATCCTGGGTCAGTCCATCTTTCGCAGAGTATAAAATTTAGGTTGGGTTAATTTTAAGTTTTGGATTTACTGAGCTTAATGAAAGGCGAATCTCCTCAGCAAAGGAACCATGAGGAGAAGACATAGGTGCCAATTTCCCTTCTAGCTGAGGGGTGCTCAATCCTTCTCCCCACCTCTGCCATCCCTCCATTCCAGTCCTTCCCCCCCAAGCTGTGCTCCCACCCTGCCCCCTTCCACTCTTCCTCCAAGGCTATGTTTAGACTGCATCCCTCTGTCAACAGAGGGATGCAAATCAAGCACATCGAAATTGCTAATGAAGCAGGGATTTAAATATCATGCACTTCATTAGCATAAACATGGCCACCGCTTTTTTTCAAAACGGAGTTTTTTCGAAAAAAAAAAAAAAAAAAAAAGACAGTCTAGATGCGGATCTGTTGAAAATAAACCCTTTTTCGACAGATCCTGTATTCCTCAAAAAATGAGGTTTATAGGATCTGTCGAAAAAGGGTTTATTTTCGACAGATCCGTGTCTAGACTACTGTTTTTTTCCGAAAAAATTCAGTTTCGAAAAAAAGTGGCAGCCATGTTTATGCTAATGAAGCACGGGATATTTAAATCCCTGCTTCATTAGAAATTTCAATGTGCCTAATCTACATCTCTCTGTCGACAGAGAGGTATAGTCTAGACACACCCCAAGCCCCTGCCTCTGTCCCACCTCATCTCCACTTCCTCCCCTGAGTGTGTCCCATCCTCTCTTCTCCCCCTCCCTCCTGGAGCTTCCTGAATGCTGTGAATCAGCTGTTCATGGAGCTCAAGAAGCACGGGGAGGGTGGGGGAGGAGTTGGTGGATGGGGCCACTAGTGGGTGAAAGGTGCAAAGGTGAGGGAATCAGAGGGGGGAGCTTGACTGCCAGTGGGTGCTTCATACCCCATATTTTTTCCCCATGGGTGCTCCAGCCCTGAAGTACCCACAGAGTCGGTGTCCATGACTTCTTCTAACCTAGCTGTGTCTTTTTCACTCATCCTAGATCTCATGGTATGTTTACACTACTGGCCAGATTGACAGGCAGCAATCGATCCAGTGGGGGTGGGGTTGATTTATCAAGTCTAGTGCACTGTGGTACTCCACCAGAATGAGAAGTGCAAGGAGATTTGACAGAAGAGTGTCTCCTATTGACACACTGCAGTGAAGACACCACGGTAAGTAGACCTAAACATGTTGACTTCCAGTTACATTATTGATATAGCTGAAGTGGCATACCTTAGATCTATCTCCCCCTGTAGTGTAAACCTGCCCTTAATGTAGAAAGCCAGAGACCTTGCAATCACCACTTTTCTCTAGTCTTCTATAAATTGTTTTCCCAGGCCCCAACAACTCCCAGTAGACACAAAAACAGAGATTTGAGGCATATGATCTTACCTGTATATGTATCTTCATATAGGCTGTGTCTGCATGGCGCGATCTGGTGCCAAAGCGGCTGCTTTTGCGCAAAAACATGCTGCCTGTCTACAATGGCGGGGAGTTCTTGCGCAAGAACACTGACGTTCTAATGTGTGAAATCAGTGCTTCTTGCGCAAGAACTATGATGCTCCTGTCCAGGAATAAGCCCTCTTGCGCAACTGTTCTTGCACAAGAGGCCAGTGTAGAAAGGCAACATGAATTTCTTGCGCAAGAAAGCCCGATGGCTAAAATGGCCATCGGAGCTTTCTTGCACAAGAGAGCGTCTACACTGGCACAGATGCTCTTGCGCAAAAGCACATCTCTTGCGCAAAGGCACATGCCAGTGTAGACGCTCTCTTGCGCAAATACTCTAACGCAAAAACTCTTGCGTTAAAGAGTATTTGCGCAAAATCATGCCAATGTAGACGTAGCCATGGTGTCTCCTTCATCAGGTCAGTGTAGTTCCAGTGGGCAGATCTACCTCCTTTTCCAAACAGCTTTGTTTTGAAATACTGTAACTGGAGTTTTCAGTGATGTCATCTGTTCCCTGTCTTTACATAGTTTTCCATTTGTACTGGTGCTAGAGTTTCAGTTGTTACAGTTGTTGACTTGAGTCCCACGACTTGAACTCGAGTCCGACTTAAGTCACCTAGGTGACTCGACTTGAGACTCGACTCAGGTTCATTGTTGTGACTTGAGACTCGACTCGAGACTTGCTAATTTTGTTAAATCGACTTGGTGAAAAAATTGTCCGAAAATGCCGATATCGATGGCTTGTACAAAAGTGACTTGACATTTTTTAAATTAAGACTTGAGACTCGACTTGAGACTTGAAACTGTAGTGACTTGAGACTCGACTTGTACTTGACAATGACGACTTGAAGACAACACTGAATTGTTATGCTGTTTTTTTTGCTTCTCCTGTATGGAAAAATACATGTATGTGTAACCCACACACTTCCTAGATGCGGTGCTCTGTCCTCTCTAGTGGCACTGAGACCACTTAGAAATTAATGAGTCTGCTACGCTCTTAGCTAAGAGCCACATGGTTTTTAACTCACACAGCAACAGCTCATGCGTTTAGATCTGGAGCAGGGCTACTCAACTTTGGAAGCCATAGGGCCACAATGATATTCACAGCACATGCCAAGGGCCACAACTTAAGTGTGGTTGCATATATATTCAGATATATATGCAAATAGCTTCTTTCACACTGATGGGCATGAATACAAAGATTAAGGCAAGACTACACAACATGCAGGCCCCATTTAAGTCAGTGCTGCTGATATTAATAAAAAGCAATATTTACCTGATTCCCACCCATATAACAGCACTTTTAATGAGCAACCCAGGAATTTAACTACTAAAATGCATATCAATAGAAGACCATCATATTGACTCGCCGTTGTGGAGTGTGTTCCCAGTGGAGGCCATGTTCAAAGGATCCCACCCCCGGGCCACATGATGAGCCCCATGTAAACCCAAACTGCACCGCGGGCCACAAACTAACAGGCTATATGCGGTCTGCGTATTGAGTAACCCGGTTCCAGAGGACCCTAGGTTTGATCCTGCCTGCCATTCATCGGGGTCTGTTGCAATGCTCCTTCTAATTTTTTCAATCCCTGTGTGGAATATATTATGTTATGTGCACTGAGGCATGTGCAAATGTGCACCATGAGTAGAAATATATGCTGCCGACTGTGGCGCTCTGCTAATAAACTGGGTGGCATTAGAATCTCTTCTGGGTGGTCACTAGGGATGTGAATGGTTAACTAGTAAGGATCACCCTTAGCGCACCACAGGCGGAAGACACTCCAGCATGGCTGGAGCAGACTCTGTCTCCTGGCGGGAATGTGTATGCAGGCCCGCCACATAACACCATGGGTGGAGGGCACTCCACCTTGGCTGAAGCAGCTCCTGCCTGCCTCTGTTTAAGTGGTTAACTGGTGAAACATAACGTTTAACTGATTAAATGGGATTTTGCATCCCTAGTGGTCACCCAAGCTTCAGCTTACAGGGAACACCGGTCTGTTGGTGTTACATATGCACTGAAAACTTGGTGGATTCCTGATCCAGTTGATCTTAACTTGTACCTGTTGCAAACTTCACCACTTTCTATCTCCGCAATCCTGATGCTTCATGACTGACCTATTTGTGCATATTCTGGATGAGCATGAGCAGAGCCAGTCAGAAGCCACGGGATAGAGAACCTAAAGGAAGTTAAGCAGACAAGCAAGTCTGATGCACAGTAAGTACTGGAGGCAAGAAGGGAAGCAAAAGGATGGGCCTGCTTCTGTTTTGTCAGCTCCCTGGCCTTCGAGCCAAAATGTGTACTACTTGTTGGTATGTTCTACTTGGTTATATCATGCTCCATTACTTTTAATTAAATATTTTGATTATCAAGCTTTTTTAACTTGACAGAATGCAGTAAGGAATTTATTGACTATATAGACATATTTCTGAATACTACATTTAGCTTTTTACGACTTTACATCAATACTGGTAGCAATGTTCCTATTAACAATTCTATTAATATAGTTTGGACAGATTTCCATTTTTTTAAGTAAGAGGAAACATTGGTATTTTATCATTAGACCTCATTACTCTCTTTTTACAGTAAGAGGATTGCAGGAATTACATGGAGAGAGAAAAAGAGTATTCAGTGTAAAGGATTGCAGCTAGGTTGCTATGAGTACAGTGGAACCCCCTTTCCGCCTAGGGTTGCCAGGTGTCTGGTTTTGAACCCAAGAGTACAGTATTTGAGTTTTCTGTTCGGGAAACAAATTGAGAAAATATAAATGAGAAAATTTAAATGTCCGGTATTTTCTAAATAAGATATAATGTAGATTGTGATGTAATGACAAGTGTGTCTGGTATTTTTGTTGAAACCATCTGGCAAACCTATTTCCAGCCTACCCATCATCTTCTTTTTAACAAGCATGTTACAGAAATGTGGATTAAAGTATAGTTCAATTGCATTAATCAATATGAACAATACTAAATTACCAATCTTTTAATGAATAGGAAAACAGTTTGCTTTTGTTTTGTTTAATTTTATGTTAGATTTAAACATCTCTACAAATAAATTAAATAATAATCAAGAGTCTTGGTAGGAATGTGAAGAATGGATTAGAAAAAGAGTATTTCTATTACTGTTTGTACAGAACCAATGATGGAGATTCTTAATTGCTATTCTCAAGACAACAAGAAACACAAAGTATTAAGTCACTTTTTTATGAAATTTTGCCTACATATAGTTGTCTGTATGAGTAAGGAAACAATATTTGATTTAAAATCTGCAGTCAATATGTTGAAGTCTTAAAATCACCTTGCAAATTTTATATTTGCATTCTCCACCAGGCCCCAACCCAGGGCCCTATCAGTGGTGGGTGGTTCCCACCACTGGCTCAGCGGGGAGTTTTCCCCGAAACGCGCCGAGCCCGCCTGGGCTTTTCCTGCTCCCCACCCCGGGTTGCTTCCTACCTCCTCCCCCTGACCGGCGGAGGTCCCATCTGGAGATGAGGGTCTGGCCGCGGCAGTGGCGTTGGCAGGCACGGCGTCTGGTGCATCCACAGCTGGTGCGGCGACAGTGGATAGGTGGGCTGTATGGCGTGGCCGGCGTTGCAGACCTGCTCGGCCCGGGTATGGTAGGGGTGGGGGCAACTGGCCCGGCAGTTTTTGCTCCGGCTGCAGCGGTTGTGGCTGTGGCTCCGGCACTCGTGCAGTAGCTCCTTCCGCTCTGGAGGTCAGCCCACACTAAGCTGCTTTGCGGGCTTTTATACCTAGGCTTCCCTGGGAGCATGCCCAGTAGGGCCGCGGGGGAGGGGCATACTCCACCCAATAGGCAGTGCGAGGTGGGCAGACCCCGTCACAATTACCAAAGAACATTTACTGTGTTATCTGCCTAAAGGTGGGGGAGTGGAGTCAGATTAAATCTGACCTTTTTATTAGTGCTGTGGGGTACAATTAATTAATATTTAGGAGGTGCCTAGAAACTGATGGTAAGTATCATGCAAATGCCTATAAATAAATAAAATAGTAAGTAAAATGGCAAGTGTTATGGATGGAGTGCTCGGTCTTAGGCCTCTTCCATTCAACAATACATTTAAGCACATACTTGAATCCATCTCTATTAAGCAAATCACTTAAGCACTTACTTTACTTTGTCTCATTGACGTCAGCTGCAGAGATATCCTCATCTTCAGCCTTTAGTTTCCTGTACGTTTTCCTGCTGTGGGAGAGGATGGAGCCAGCAGTTTGTAATAAATCTGTCCCAGCACTGCATGTGTTGGTGACACAGCTACGTTAATATATGAGGTTGTTACTGTAAGCATGAATAATCAGGTGATAAAGTTTAATTGGACTCCTACAAGCTTTTCCTAATACCTTTTGCCAAGAAAATATGCCCATGAAATGCTGCTGTGTCACTCCTTCAGTAGCAGGACATGGTTTTGCATTGTTTCTATAAATTACTCTATACAAATTAAAGGTCAGGTATACGCAGGCAGGGTAACCCATTTCCATTAGATACATGAGATTTGGTTTAGAGCCGCAGGGCATGAAACAAACTTTGTAGTAAACGGTTACAAAATGTAGTGCCCTTTATAAAGTAAAATTATGGAATTTACTTTAAATACCTAAACTTGCCATTAAAGGTTTCCTGGGCTAAATGGAATGTGGTGGTATGTAACAAAGAAAAATATCACCAATACACATAATTATAGAAATTATTTACTCTGTACAGCTGCGGATATTAAAATGAAAAAGTCTAGTGGTTAGACACTCAGGCTAGGTCTACGCGCTAGGGTTTTTTGCATTGCTTTTTCCGATCACTTTTCTGGAAGAGGTATCCAGGGCTCCCCAAAAGCGTGTGCTTGCTCTTTCACAGAAAAAAGTGGAAGAGCAAACGTGTTCCTTGGACGCAGTGGAGTTTTTCCAGGATACCTCCCGGAACCCCCCGCAGTGTATACGTACTCTCAGAGGCTATCTGGCACTAAAAGTCTATAGATTATTGAATATACAGGAAGGATCACACAGAGGTTCATCAGTATAAGAGAGAACCCATTTCCTTAGGGCTCAATCCTATTTTCTATTGAAGTCCATTAACATTCATGGGAAAGAATCTGGCCCCAACTGGATATCTTGGAGAGACGGTATAACTAGAATTGCAGATTTATACTGAAAGGGAGAAACAGTATTTATGAAGTCACAATGAAGGGGTTTTTTGTTAGGCTACGTCTAGACTGCATTTCTCTTTTCCAAAAAAGCAACGCTATGTCCAAGGAATGCGTCTGTTTTTTCAAAAATTTTTTCAAAAGAATGGACATGCTCTTTTGCTATCCCTATAAACCTTGTTCTATGAAGAATAAGCAATGGCTCAAAAGAGCACTTTTTTCCAAAATTTGGTGCCGTGTAGAGCACCAAATTTCAAAAAAGCCTCTTTTGAAATTAAATCAAAAAAAGATACACAATTTGCGCAAATTGAGTATCTTTTTTGATTTAAGAGTGCAGTCTAGAGGTAATCTTATAGACTACCATCTGAAACTCACAGTCATTATATGCCTTTTAACCACTGGTCCTTATTTAAAGGATGATGTGTACATAGTGCCCCTCACCCATGTACTTTTTCTGGCACAACTTCATAAAAACAATGGAACACCTATTTTTGAAAAGAGCTTAGAAACAATATTGTTCTAGGAGGCCAGCAATAGCCATAAACTCTCCCATTGGCTACCATTGATGTTGTTTTTCCCTTTGGCTTTCCTTTCTGTAGAGGAGGAACTAGGTACCCTTTTCCTGTGCTCATCCCCAGGGAGATTAGCCCCTCTCCATTCACACATTTTGTGAGCAGAAGACATCCCATAATTCTGTTTCAGCTCATTGGTCTTCACACCAAGGGCAACTCAAGGGTTTAACCTCATCCCTGTCACTCTCTTTACTCTGGGGCAAGACCTGTCCTGTCCCCTCCCTGCATTGTTCCTCTATGAACTCTTGATCTCCTACTCCTACCCAGTCATATTGGGGGCTCCTCCTCTTGGGGCCTTGGTAGCAAACTTTCTGTGGATGGCCCATCTCCCTCTGATAGGGCCTGTCTTCCTCTTTTGCCTAATTCCTGCTTGGCTAATTCATCCTTTCATCTTTCCATTTCCATTTGGAGTGGAGCTGGTGACAGAGAGGGACTGGGTGGCTTTTCCTCCCTAGCTCCAGTGGGGGCTGACCCGGTTCCGCGGTGCCTTCTCTGTCCCTCCCACCAACATTTCTCATGAACAGTTTGGGGACCACTGCTCTAGAGTGAAAGAACCGCATTGAGCTGCCCTGATGGCACAGCGCAGCTTGAAAGGAGAGGTCACTGACGTATCACCTCATTGTAAGGGATGCTCTGGTGGCATGGAGCTGCTTTAACAGTTCCTGTATTATCCATGCAGCAGCTGGCATAGAGGTGGTGGTTGAGAAAAAGGAGCTTGGTGATTCCCTAGATCCGGGCTACTCAACTTTGGAAGCCCTGGGGGCCACAATGATACTCACAGCACATGCTGAGGCCTGCAACTTAAGTGTGGTTGCATATGCATGCAAATATGTGCAAATAGCCTCTTTCACACTGATGGGCACGAATACAAAGATTAAGGCAAGACTACACGATATGCAGGCCCCATTTAAGTCAGTTCTGCTGATATTAATAAAATGCAATATCTACCCGATTTTCAGCCATATGACAACACTTTTAATGAACAATGACAGTCCAGGAATTTAACTACTAAAACACATTAAAAGAAGACCATTATATTGACTACTTTTTTGTTTTGGCTCCCAACCGGGGTCCACAAACAAACGGGCCGTGGGCTGCATGCGGCCCACCGACCGCGTGTTGAGTAGCCCTGCCCTAGAGCCAATGGCAATCAGAGCAAAATTAGATCAGTGCTTAAGGTACTCTAAGGTTATTCTGAGAACAGAGAAAGGTCAGAGGAGTTGAAAGGTGCCTTAAATCTACTTTGACACCTTCCTGAGTTGCACTACTCACTGCTCAGCAGCAACAGAGATGGAGATTTAATTCTTGACTTTTCTGAATTTGACTAGAGAGATCAAATTCTGTCCTGTGCCATCTTAGTCCCTAAAGAAACATCTTGACCTTTCATCTGGAACAGTGAAGTGAAGTTTTGTTAAAGTGGCACATCTGTTGTTCAAGCTGGGACACCACTCAGTGCAGACTCCAATCCTCAGTAAAAAAAAGACATTTGCTTAGCCAACCAGAGAATAAAGTCTTGTCTTCTTTTTACAACATCTGTTTGGAGCTGTGAAATCCCTGATGATGTCAAGAATCAAACAGCAACTTTAGAAACTTCCAGCCAACATAGAATGTGTGATCATAGGTCAAGTTCTACTCATCCTTTTGTAATCCCATTTTGATTCTGGTCCTACTGGGAAAATAGATGTGAGAAACCTTATGTGAATGTTATTTTTTTAAAATAACTATCCAGGTGCTACAAATTGGCAGAGATTTTGGAATGCATGTTCTTTGCAGGGGAGGGGTTTGGAGAACAATACATTTGTCACAATCCATGTTAGGTGACAGGAGGACCTACCTGAGCACTTAAGAGACATTTCCTAATGAGGCTAATAAAGGTTAATATTTTGGCAGTGACTTTTTATGACTATGTACAGTCATAAAAACCTTGCTCTGTTAAACTCATTGCTATGAGGGAAAACAGGGCTACAAACATTTTAGGAGGGCTTCTTGCAAGTATAAAAGTTAATTTAGTTCTTACCACCACCATTTTATCAGGCACTTTCATGAGCATCATAGTCCATGGATTTCCATTCCCTCCCTGGGAAACATGTGTGGTATTTTCTCATACCTGGCTATTTTGCCAAGGAAGGACAACTTTAACTTACATCCATGGTTCCATAGCACATCCTACAAGCACACTGTTCCTGACTGACCCAGACCATCTCCTGGGCTGCAATGGTCAGCTCTGGGATTTTGGCAGCATTGTGGGCACCTTACACCATTATGAGGACCCCACTAAGGCATTCTTTCTACCACCAGTGGCGTGTGTGTGTGTGTGTGTGTGTGTGAGAGAGAGAGAGAATATAGTATGTAGTCTGTCTGTCCATCAGAAATATATTTTAAATTAGTCCCATACAACCATTTGTAGTTTGATATCTCAAGGATAGGCTGCACTAATTGGTACACGTCTGCTCACATCTGCAGAAAAATCAGTGTCCTGCTTCTGGCTTACAAAAACTAATTAAATTAAAAATTAACAAAGATTTTTTAAGAAATCAAGAAAATATTCCCCTTTTCTGAGCCAGTTATAGTCACATTATGGTGGTCCCAAGTCTCATTTCCCTCAGGTAGAATTCCACTGCCTTGATGGCATAATTTGAATGTTGAATTCTTATCAGTATAAAACTAGCATTAGATCAGAAAGAATTGGGCTCACAGACTCTGCTGATGTGGTTTCAGTTTTCCCCCTTCAAGACAATGCATTTATTAGTTGGTTTCTGTCAGGCAATAAAATAGAAGCAGTTAATAGACTGTGCTTTTATTTTCTTGAGAATCAGCATTATTTTAAATGGCACAATCTCAAGATTGTGCAATTGGCTGTGAGAAGTGACAACACTGTGACCTTAAAGATTCCAGGAAGCTGATCCAGTGTATTGGAACATAGGTGTTGGATTTAACATTTCAGTTATCTTTTACCCTAAGATACAACAGGAGAAACTAATGCCAAGGTGTCAAAGAATTATACATGTGGCAGGTTGAACACTGGCTAGAGTGCTTAAATTACCCAACACATAGTTGTAGCTCCCCTGTAAGACTTTTGTGCCATTGGAGAATAATCGAGAGAGCTATTCTGAACAGGAGCTTCAGGGGGTAGCCGAATTAGTCTGTTACAGAAAAAAACAGCAAGCAAATCGTCTGGTAGCACTTTATAGACTAACAAAACATGTAGATGGTATCATGAGCTTTCGTGGGCACAGCCCACTTCTTCAGTTGACTGGAGTTATGATTAGAGGATAAGGAAACTCGAAATAAATAGGAGAAGGGAAGTGGGAGGTGGAGGGGAGAAAGATGTTCTGTTGCCCACCCCCCTACCTCTATGCATAAAGTATCAGGAGAAAGGGCGTTAAACCTGAGTAGATAAAGGTCAAAGATAGGTCAAGTCTGGCAAATCTCTTTCATTTCAGGGTATTACTACTATTATATACTGCTTAAATGGTCACAGTTTCTCTACATGATAGAAGCCATGCTGCAGCACTGTCAGTATTGTGATTACAAGACCTGGGACCTGATCCTTAGAATATTTGATATAGTCAGATACAAGTGCATGAAGTTACTCCTACAGTTTAGTGTTTGCAAGATCAAGAACTTAAAGTGTTTGTCAAAGAAATGTGTCCACATGAATAAATTTAATCTAATCCCAAAATTTATGTTCATGAAACCTAAATATGAGCCATAATGAAAATTGACACTTGGATTCCTTTAGTTTTCCACAAAATGTTGAATGTGTGTTTTGAAAACAAACAAACAAACAAACCAGACTATGCTTAATTTACAGATGTGTTAAAGGACCAATGCTACTCCTGTTAAAGTGAATAGTTAAACTCCTGTTAAGTTCAATGACAGTAGAATTAAGCAGTAAAGGTGAAATTTTCAAGAGTATCTGAAGATGTTATGCATTTAACTTTTACTTATGTCTGAAAATCTTATCCTAAATTGCTATTATTCTGATATGTTTAATGTTATCTCAATCAAAACAGAAATTCTTTTGTCTAAAGATGGTGGCAGGGGTACATGAAGTTTTAGTTCTCCGTGTGTTTGTGTCAGATTGTCTGCTGTTATAGCTCCAGTCTGGCTCCTTTTGATATACAATATTGTACATGTCATTTCAAAGACAAGAGGATGTCAACTTCTCTCAACTGGAGAAGCAGATTGCAAGAATGAAAATGGATGCAAAATTGGGAAAAAAACCCCAAGGAATTAAAAAAAACAAAACAAACAATCAAACCAAGCATGTAGAATAGTGATAGAGATGCAGCCGTGTTAGTCTGGTCTAGCTGAAACAAAAGACAGAACTATGTAGCACTTTAAAGACTAACAAGATGGTTTATTAGGTGATTAGCTTTGGTGGGCCAGACCCACTTTCTCAGATCAATTTGTGGAAGAAAATTGGCACAACCATATATACCAAAGTGATACAATCAAAAAAATGAGGACAAACATATAATGCTTACCTACAACTACAGGACATACCACACTAATACCAGCCGTGGAACTTTCCCTTGCAACAAACCCCGATGCCAGCTTTGTCCACATATTTACTCTGCTGACACCATTATTGGACCTAACCATGCCTATTATAAGATCAAGAACACATATTCCTGTTCTTCCAGAAATATAATTTATGCCATCATGTGCCTAAAGTGTCTGTCTGCTATGTACATTGGACAAACTTCTCAGACACTTCGCCAAAGAATCAATGCACACAAAATAGACATAAGACTCTCTCATACAGAGAAAGCTGTTGCTTGCCATTTCAGCCAGACTGACCATTCCCTCAATGACCTTAAAACATGCATATTGCTTCAAAGAGACTTTAACTCCAGACTTCAAGGAGAAGCTTCAGAATTGTCATTCATGCTTAAATTTGACACTTTATGTATGGGTCTAAACAAAGACTCTAATTATCTCACCCATTACAAAGATAGCTTCCCCAATTATCACCCCTATGTCATTACCTCACAGACACTAACCTTCCCCCCTCACCGACACTCTGTTCTAAAATTTGATTTGTCGATTTCACATGCGTTCATTTTTTTGATTGTATCACTTTGGTATATATGGTTGTGCCAATTTTCTTCCACAAATTGATCTGAGGAAGTGGGTCTGGCCCATGAAAGCTCATCACCTAATAAACCATCTTGTTAGTCTTTAAAATGCTACATAGTTCTGTCTTTTGTTTCAATCAAACCAAGGTACTGCAGTCCAGACTGGATGGGTGACAAAAGTTTGCCAGCTTAGAATTTTCCAGTCACTTAAAGTTATTTTTAGTGGGGGAAAAGCACTGATTCACTGTGCTAAACTTTGTGAAAATAATCTCTTGGTAAGTTAATTTTGGGGGTGGGGTGCAAGTGCTTTTCTTTCCCTGGTGCTTTTAGCCTTGTAGAATAAGATCTTTAATTCTGCAGTTGCTTTGGATAGACATGTATCTTTGTACTTCCATTAATTCTCTAGTGCCAGATCCAGCTTCTGTTGAAGACAGTGGAAAATCTCCTATTGGGAACTTTGTCTGCAAAATTTTCAAAATTGTGAAGATTCAACAATATCCCATGAGTCTATCTTTTTTATACTTGATTATGTAATAGGGAATGCTTAATAAAACTAAGGAACAGAAAATAAACTAAAAGGAAATATAATTTTATGCATACACTTTATTCATTGCCATGGGAGTAAATCAAGACAAATGCGGTAGCTGAATTGAGAAGGACTAGATAATTATGATAATTAATAAACATGTTTAACGATGCATGCTAAGATAATTTCCCCATACCAAAGTACTGTATATGCCTAAAGTAGAGCTGTTAGAATTCTTTTGTTGAAACAGGTTTTCATTTAAAAAGCTATTTTGTGAAAACTGAATTTTTTTTGCAAATCATATTGATTTCAAATATTTCCATAGTAACACACATTGAAGCAATAATAATGTCATTTAAATAGTTTATTTTTGAAATGTCAGCATTTCAGAATTTAATTTCTTTTTCATTTCTTGACATGTCGTAGTTATATAATGAAATATAAATATAAGCAGACAATAGACAATATAATGAAATATAAAAATACAAAATTGACGCAAATATCGAAATATAAAATTCTGAAATGCAAATTTTCAGAAATCAACATTTCACAATTTCCAGTTTGTGGAAAGTATCTGAAATAATTATTTTTATTCCACTTCCAAACAAAACCAAAATGTTGAAATGTTAGAATTTCCCACAATATGGAAGTTCTGAGTTACTGCCAGCTGAAGCCAGACCTCAAATATTGTGTTAACCTACTTGATTATTGAAATACTTCACAAACTTTTCCAGGTAATGCACCTTGTACATCACTGTCATAAAAACATGAGCAACACTTCTATACCAACTACATGGACAACTTCAGCTACTGATCTTTATAAACAGAGCACTTTATTTCTGTTTGTTATAACAAGAAGACAGCAGAATATCTAAGAGCAATGACTAAATAAGAGAGATGTGTGTTTTATTTAAGAATATAAAATATGAGTGTTTTTAAATATCAAAGAAACACCTGAATAGCGGTGCCCACATTCATCAAAAATACTTTTGTATGCATTGAATATGGGACCTAATGTCAAAGCCTTGAAAGTTTGACAGATAATTTTGAACAGAGTATTTTTTGACAGATCAGTTTGGTTTCTCAGTCCCATGTTCCTGCTTCACTGAGCAAGGGGTCCTGTTATATATGACTTAGTTCATTCTGAAGTCTCTAGTGGTCATAACCCATAAAACGGAATGACAAAGAGCCATCAATCAACACGAGATGAGGCTTAGCTGGAGATTTGAATGCTTAAGGCTCTCTGTGGCTATGACACCAACAAAGCAGTTTATGGAATATCAATCATTATTATAATGCTGACAAGTTGTCAATGGATGTTTAAGTTCAAGTTTATAAAGAATTTTTGCCTATGTGCAGCAGATCCTAAAAGTTCAGCTAATGAATGCCCTATTTGACTGACTGCATGTCATTTCGTATAAGAAGATGACACTAAACTTTTTGGGGTCATTACGTGATAATGTTATGTTATAGGATATTTAATCAATAAGTCATAATCATTAATGGGGTTGCAATTGCAGAAATTCAGCCTTTTAGAACAGTAGCTTTCAATCTTTCCAGACTACTGTACCCTTTTCTTAAATCGTTCATGATTTGTCTTATGTATTCCAAGTTTCACCTCACTTAAAAACTACTTGCTTACAAATCAGACAAAAGTGAAGAACTGTCACCATACGTGATTACTGAAGAATTGCTTACTTTTGCATTTTTACCATATAATTATAAAATAAATCAGTTGTGATAGAAATATTGTACTTACATGTCAGTGTATAGTGTGTAGAACACAATAAATAAGTCACTGCCTATATGAAATTTTAATTTGTACTGATTTACCTAGTACATTTTATGCAGCCTGTTGTAAAACTAGACAAATATTTTGATGGGTTGATGTATCCCTGGAAGACTTCTGTGTATTGCCCCGAAGGGTATGTATACTGCTGCCTGAGAACCACTGTTTTATAAGATTATTAGCACATTTATCCAGTGATGCTTAGGTTCTTAACTCATTTTTTTTTATAAAGGAAAGGAAAATAAATGTACATGCTTTATTTAAATGATTGTATTTTTAAACACAGTGCTATTTTGATATTTTTATTTCAGATTTCTTAAAAAGAGGGATTGTTAAAATGTTTCTATTAATTGTTTTTAGTAAATGCTTTAAATGGGAATTCCATCAAGTGTATTTTTTATCCCTATACACTCTTATAATTTCCTATGTTTTAACAAAAAAGGGCTATAGTCAATGACATTTTCTTCTAGTTTTCAAACCTTAAGCATTTATTTAGTTGCGCCAAAACAGAGCACTGCTCCAAATTTCTCTATTTTATCTCTTTTCTGTAAGGTTTATGGAGAAGCAATCCTATTCTAGGTTCATCCTTTTTTTCTGGCTCATCTTGGTTCAGTCCAGGCATGAATGTAACTTACATTTCCTACAGGTACTGTGGTATCACAACACCCTCTTTGGAGGGGCCCTCAGGACAGGAGGTGTGTGGGGGGGTTGTGATATGACAGTACCTATAAGAAATGTAAGTGTGGGGTGGAATGTGGGGGGCTCAAGGCGGCGGGTTGGGGAGTGTTGGAGTGGGAAGGGGCTCAGGGAGTGGAGAGTGCAGAAATCAGGACAGGAGCCTGGAGATGGGGCGGGGGGGAAAGGGGAGGCTCAGAGCAGGAGGAGTAGGGGGAGCAGGACACAGGGTTGGGGTGAGTAGGAGCTGAGGGCAGGGGGCTCTGTGTGTGTAGGGAGTGGCCAGGGAGGGGAGGCTGAAGCCCTCTCCCTGAGATTTGTACCAGGGCTGCTTGCACTTCCCCTTCCTGTCCCTGTTAGGGAGCAAGAGCCAAGTGCACAGCTCATCTGCCCCCCTGCGCTCCCCAGCCAGAGTGAAGAATGCAGCAAACTATGCACTTTTCCCTCGCTCCCTGACAGTAATAAAGGGGAACAGCCAGCAATCTGGAGGGGGTGCTTTAGACCCCTCCTCCCTCCCTCCCTCAAGGGCACCTGGGGGGTGTGTGGGAAGCTTGGGCCTGGAGCAGTCCTGGATAGAGATGGCCCCCAGCCATCCCCCTTCACCTGCTTCGTGATTCCTTCTCTTTTCTAAACAAGTAGTCCTTCTCGAAAAAGGGATGTAAATTAGACACTTCGATATTGCAAATGAAGCCGGGATTTAAGTTTCCCGTGCTTCATTTGCATAATGGCGGCCACTTTTTTTCCAAAATGGGGCTTTTTGAAAGAAAAAAGGACATTTAGATGGGGATCGATTGAAAATAAAACCCTTTTTCGAAAGATCCTGAACTCCTCATTTTTTGTTAGAGACTAACAAAAATATATATAGTATCATGAACTTTCATGAGCAAAACCCACTTCTTCAGATGAGCTGGAAGCTGTCTCTCTTTTTTGTTTGGTTTTATGAGAGACAATCCAGGCACATCCCATTGTCCTGCCACAACCAAACCCTTACCTTGCTTTAAGTTATGCTAAGAGGAAGCTGTATACCAAATTTGGTAATCCTAGCTCTTACCATTTAGGAGGAGTTCTTGAACAAACAAATAGACAAACTCTTTAAAATATATAGTAGATTCCCCCCCGAATAGGTATTTTCTGTTTAAAATGAATGTTTGTATTTTTTTTCTTCTTTAATGCTAATTAGCAGTTTAAGGATAAATACTGTCAGGAAGACCACGCCTAAAATCCAAGAAATTAAAACTGTGATATAGTCTGCTGGAAATGTATCAATGGCTGTTTCAAGGTATTCTCACTAGGAAGCTGAAAAGAAAAGAAAGGAACCTCTGATAATGAAGACCTGTAAGATTTTGCTCAGTTGCTCTAGTCTCAGCAGAGGGCAGACAAGTGATGTAGTAGAAAACTGCACCCATTCCACTCTGCCCCACAATGGAGAGTTAAAAGTGTAAGAATAAATTATCATTCCTAAATTAAATTCTGAAGTTGCCATCTTGCTGCCACATATTATTCAAGCAGGTTGGAAAGTGACTCTAGTCTCTTCCATTGTGCTCTTAGATTAATATAATGACAAATTATATCAGTTTTCAGCAAGATGTCTGCATCTAGCACTGTGTTTTGAAATATCTAACTACAACTTAAAAGTAATTTCACATTTTATTTGGCCATGCTAACTTTAATTCTGTAAAATACACTTGGTGAAGAAATCAGTGTCTAACAAATAAAAAGGAACCAAAACATTTTAAGAAACTTTATTTTCAAAAATTTGGCTATTATTAAGTGAAGCAATTAAGCAAATGCTTAAATTTAAAAATGTTAAAGTCTTATTTAGTTTGTCAGATTGATTTCAGAGAAAGTCATCAGCATGTGACTGAAGTTAAAGCATTTTCCTTAAGTGCTGTGCTATATTGGGGCAAACATTGTGGCTATGTCTAGACTGCATCCCTCTGTTGGCAGAGGGATGCAGATTAGGCACGTCGAAATTGCTAATGAAGCAGGGATTTAAATATTCTGTGCTTCATTAGCATAAACATGGCCGTTGCTTTTTTTCGACACGGAGCTTTTTCGAAAAAAACCAACAGTCTAGACGTGGATCTGTCAAAAAAGGGTTTATTGTCAACAGATCTGCGTCCAGACTGCCTTTTAAAAAAAAAAAAACTCCGTTTCAAAAAAAGCAGTGGCTCAAGAGGTGGAGTCATCAGGATGATGTGTCATGGTCTGCCCTGACTGGACAGAGCTGTAAGTGGGGCGTTTGAAGTGGGGTACAGAGAAAGTTTGGGTAAGTGAATGGAACCCTTACTTTGTTGGACTAGTGAGCCTGAGAGGCAAAAGACATTGCTCAATCATTTTGAGCTGGGACAGTTACTCGGGGTGGGGGAGGGGCGGGGGGTTATGAACTCTGTTTGTGGTATTTTCCCAAGTTAATGCCATGTGACTTTTCTTTCTCTTTCATTAAAAGTTTATTTTCTACGCTCAGACTCTGTGCTTGCGAGTGGGGAAGCATTGCCTCTCAGAGGTGCCCAGGGGTGTGTGAATTTCCCAGGTTACTGGGTGGGGGCTCAAGCCGGTTCTGTGTGAGATGGACCCCCAGATATTGAACCCATCCCTGGTTGCTGCCGGCCCTACCCGGCAGAAGGGTTACATGTATATGACGTTGGACACCATGAGCTGCTGGATTAAGTGAACGTAGTGTTGACTGACTCCGTATGCTCTTAGCACTGGCTCATTATTTGGGTCCCAAGCGTCACTACACTACAATCCCCCAGCACCATCCCACCAGAAAGGGGCAGCTGAGAGAGTGGCCAGGAATAGACTGCACACAGTAGTCCGTAACATGCTTTTTGCTGTTGTTAGGAGTACAATGGCAACGGTGTTCTCATTCATGTTTAATAAAGACTTAATAAAAGAGCTGACTTCCATTTGTGTTATACTCTACCCCCACTAATAATCATATCTGTTTATGATAGCCATGAAAATATGTAACATTAATTTAATTGGGAGAATGTAATTGAGCACTACTGTAATTTTTCTTGTTAAAAGGAGATTTCAGTCCTCCAGCGTATCTCATTATAAACCAGCACTGCACACAAATTAAAATCTTGTCTCTCTTCTCTAGGGACAGCCTCTGAATGTTAAAGGGGCACTATCAGCTATGATAGTTTAGGTTCAAAATGTAGATTTAACTATACCTGTGCTGCCTTGGTTCTGAAAAATATCATGGGCATGTAAGCAGAGTCTGAATGAGCTCTTCACTGACGTCTAGTGGTGAGCTGTGGAAGAGGCCTGCAGGAGCAGATCTTGCTTGCATGAGCACACCCACCCTGCCTAGGTGCTCAGCATGATGGGACTGCTTGACCCAAATGATCACTTTTGACTGCTATTGGATGCACAGTCTCTTTATTATTGGTACAAAAATAATAAAAGGTTGTTTTATGTGATATGTGAATTGAGGGCAGCAGAACTATACTTGGCATACCCCAGTGGAGGAGCTCACCCTCAACTAAACAGAACTAGCTAGGCAGGTGACCTGGCTTTCAAAGCTCATGGGGGTGTGAGTATATAGATTTTGCTGTAAGGTTTGTAGGGATCATTTAACTCTTTCCTCTCATTTATGCTATAATGGATGATCTAAATTAGGTTTAATTGAGAGTCTTGTTGTATGCTGTAGAGCTGAAATCACTGATGCCTAGCTCTCAGCATTAGGCCTACTCTGAGACAGTGTTTCTGGTGTAAAAATACTGCCTAGTTAACACCAGTGGTGAGGCTTGCTCATTAACAGCTGAAATCACTGTATTATGTGAGGGGCTCTGAAGACATCTTGGTGAATGGCCAATGAGAGGAGGTGAACAGGCAGTAAGGTGGCTGGTGAGGAGTGGTGTGGCTGGTAGGGTGGCTGGCAGGAAGAGGCATGGCCAACAGCTTGGCTGTTGAGTGCCTAAGCAGTGGAATGTGTAGTGTGTATTTTTACCCCTCTTGTGCCCAGTCAAGGAGGTGACCTCTGCAGATGAACTTCCGAACTCTGTGGCTGCACTGACCAAGGACAGCAACTGTGAGTGGGATGCAGAGAAGGGATATACATGTTAAAGGGACTTTAGGGCTGCTGGACTTAAGAAACTAAAGAGAAAAGACACCGCTCAACTTACCTGGGATGGGTCTTTTGGCTCAGGGTCACTGGGTGGGGGGCTCAAGCTGATATTGGTGTTTGTATTGTTGAGAAGGAACTCCTAGATACTGAACCCAGTCCTTATTGCTGCCAACTCTGTCTGACAGGAGGGTGACAGGCACAGAACTTCCCCAGCCTTGCAGTATTTTCAAGGTGACGCACATGCTGATCCAATGCTTTAGGAAAAACAACCACTTCAGTTTAGTTTTTGTGCTAAGTTCTACTGAGTCCTTTTGATTTTTTTGTTCCATATTCCTGATTTGTAGAAAGAGAATGTGCTATTTCAATGTGTCAGGGGCTTAGCCCAGTGTATCAAGACAAATCAGTGCAGGAGCCCCGCTGGCCCCATATACAGCTGACTCTGGGCTATGTAGCAAAGGAGTCCGTAGTGGGTAGCACCCCTGCCTCATCTGTTGCAGAGATGAGATGGCATGTGGTGACTGAGGTAGATGACTGAAGGAAGGGGAAAATGGTCTCTTAGTTAGTTAAGGCAGTTTATAGATTTTTAAGGCTAAAAGAGGCTCTGAGGTCGTTACGTCTGACCTTCTGTTTAACACAGAGCAAAAAATGTCACCCATTTATGCCTGTGTTGAGCCCAATAACTTGTGTAGGTTAAAACACATATTCCAGAAAGCTAGCCAGCCTGGATTTGAAGACATCAAGAAATGGAGTACCCACCAGTTCCCTTGTTAGTTTGTTTCAACAGATAAGTCACTCTGACAGTTAAAATTTGTGCCTTATTTTTAAACACAAATTTGCCTGGTTTTAACTCCCAGCCACTAGTTCTTGTTATACTTCTGTCTGCAATATTAAAAACCCCTTTAATACCTGGTGTTTTCTCCCTGTAAAAGTACTTATATATTTTAATCAAGTCACTTCTCCATCTTATTTCTGATAAGCTTTGTTAAGTTGAATGCTGCCCTGGAGGACTGGATTCTATCCTTGCTTCTGCCACAGAGTTCCTGTGTGTTGCTGGGAAAGTCACTTAGGCCAAATCTACACTCAAGGGATGTATGGAAAAATCTGACCCACCTGAGTGACATAGTTAAGCTGATCTAACCTGAGGTATTGACAGTACTAGGTCAACAGAAGAATTCTTCTGTCATCCTAGCTACCGCCTTGCGGGGAGGAGGGTTTAACTTAGGGGTGGGGAGGCTCAGACCCCCCCCCCCAGCACTGGGGAGTCTGCACTGGCACTCCAGCCCCTGCTGCCCCACTGCAGGGCTGGAGCACACAAAATCTACTAGGCTGGGCCCCCCTAGGCTCTGGTGGGCAAGAGGAATGTCGGGAGTGTCTCTCCCCTCATTTGGGGGCCACGTGAGCGAGGGAGTTTTTTGCTTCTCACTTGTATGTGGCCCCTGGCTCATTTTTCTGTGTGTCAGTGGCCCCCGGCCCAAAAAGGTTCCCCATCCCTTGTTTAACTACACCAGTGAGAGAACCCTTCCCGCTACTGTGGTGAGTGTCTGTGCTGAAATGCTACAGTGCCAGAGTTGCACAGTTGCAGAGTGTGCTGCTGTAGCATTTCAAGTGTAGACAAGCTCTTAGGCCTTGTCTACATTTCAGGCTTTGCTGCTTTAAGAATGCTGTCACAGTTAAAGTGGCCAAACCTCCCAAATGTAGACTGGGTTATATACCAGCCTAAGTATTTTTTCACTAAGGCTACATCTACACTGCAGAGTTCTTGTGCAAAAATGGCTGTTTTGTGTAAAAACTCGTGGAGCGTCCACACCTCAAGCGCGTTTTTACGGAAGAAAATTTACAGTGAATTGACAGAACAGAGGGGTTTTTGCGGAATAGATATTCCTCTTTCTATGAGGAATAACTCCTTTTTGCGCAAGAGTTATTCCTCTTGGATGGGCAGCAGGGGTTTTTTGCACAAAAACAGCCTAACAGAACGAGCATAGATGCCCTGATGGCCATTCTGTTAATGATAATCAGAGCTTTCTTGCAAGAGAGCGTCCATGAGCTCTCATTGCTCATTGCTTTTCTGATGCACTTTTGCAGAGTGGACGCGCTCTTGCACAAGAAGTTTTTGCAGAAGATCTCTTCCACAAAAAGGTTCTTGTGCAAGAAGCCTGCAGTGTAGACGTAGACTGATATAATTATGTCTCCACTACTGCTTTTACTACCATAGCTGTGTAGGGGAAAAAATGACACCTCTAACCAACAAAACTATGCTGTTAAAATTTAACTATAGCTCAATCTTAAAGCTGAAGTGCTCACTTCCATTATTTCATCAAGCACTAATTTTATATACCTTATTTTCTGGGTACCTGGAACCAGATTTGAAGATGTGCTGAGCATTTACTACTGTAGCTGAAGTTGACTGGAATTGTTCTTTGAATAAAAATACAATGAATTAAGTAAGAAAAAAAATCCAGGCCCAAGGTATCGCAGGGTATGTCTAGACTACATGCCTCTGGCGACTGAGGCATGTAGATTAGGCTACCCGGCATAAGAAAATGAAGCGGCGATTTAAATAATCACCACTTCATTTAAATTAAAATGGCTGCCGCACTGTGCCAGTCAGCTGTTTGTCAGCTCAGCGTGCTAGTCTGGACGCTCTGCGGTCGACATCAAAGGCATTTGTCAACCTCCCCGGTATGCCTCGTGGGATGAGGTTTACCGGGGAGGTTGACAAATGCCTTTGATGTCGACCGCGGAGCATTCAGACTAGCGCGCTGAGCCGACAAACAGCTGATTGGCATAGCGCGGCAGCCATTTTAATTTAAATGAAGCTGCGATTATTTAAATCACTGCTTCATTTTCCTATGCCGGGTAGCCTAATCTACATGCCTCTGTCACCAGAGGCATGTAGTCTAGACATACCCTCAGATTGTACACCTAGAATTAGTGGATACTTTTGACAAATCTGGCTTTAATCTTGTTGTGCCTCAGTTTCCAACTGCAAAATGGGGATAATGCTAGCTATATGCACAGGCGTGTCATGATAATAAATCCATTAAGGTTTACAAAGCTCCCAGATTCTATTGAGAGAGCACCAAACACATACTCTGAGGAAATTAATAATTTTGTATTCTGTGCATGGTTTGGATGGTGTGTTTTAATTGTACTTGGTCCACTCATTGAACAAAGATATATTGATCGCTGAATGAAGTATTCATTACTGAATGAAGCAGGGATCCTGTGGAAAAGACCATATGTGCTCATGTAATTGAAGTCTGTTTAATAATACATATGCACAAATGGGCTGAATTAAGGTTGTACAAGTATTGGCAATATTTTAAAGAAGCCTTATTGAAGGCACAGAAAGAAATCATCCCGATGTGCAGCAAGAAAAGCAAATATGGTAGGCAACCAGATTGGCCTACCGGGGAAATCCTTGGTGAGCTTAAACACAAAAAGGAAGCTTACCAGAAGTGGAAAATTGGACCGATGACTAGGGAGGAGTATAAATATATTGCTCGAGAATGCAGGGGAGTTATCAGGAAGGCGAAAGCGCAATTAGAATTGCAGCTAGCAAGGGACGTGAAGGGTAACAAGAAAGGTTTCTACAGGCATGTTAGCAATAAGAGGGTGATCAGAGAGGGTTTGGGGCCCTTACTGGATGAGGGAGGTAACCTAATGACAGATGAAGTGGGAAAAGCTGAAGTACTCAATGCTTTCTTTGCCTTTGTCTTCACGGACAAGGTAAATGCACTAGGCAATGCAGTATGGGAAGGAGGTGGACAGCCCTGGGTGGGGAAGGAACAACTTAGGAACTATTTAGAAAAGCTAAACATACATAAATCCATGGGTCTGGATTTAATACATCCGAGGGTACTGAGGGAGTTGGCAAATGTCATTGCGGAGCCTTTGGCCATTATCGGAAAACTCGTGGAGATCAAGAGAGATCCCAGATGATTGGAAAAAGGCAAATGTAGTGCCCATCTTTAAAACAAGAAAGAAGGACAATCCAGGGAACTACAGACCAGTCAGCCTTACCTCAGTCCCCGGAAAAATCATGGAGGGGATCCTCAAGAAATCCATTTTGAAGCACTTAAAAGAGGGGAAAGTGATCAGGAATAGTCAACATGGATTCATGAAGGGCAAGTTGTGCCTGACCAATCTGATTAGCTTCTATGATGAAGTAACTGGCTCTGTGGATATGGGAAAGTCAGTGGATGTGATATATCTTGACTTCGGCAAAGCTTGAGATACAGTCTCCCACAATATTCTTGCCAGCAAGTTAAGGGAGTATGGATTAGATAAATGGACTGTAAGATGGATAAAAAGCTGGCTAGACTGTCGGGCCCAACGGGTAGTGATCAACAGCTCGATGTCAGGTTGGCGGTCGGTTTCTAGTGGAGCGCCCCAAGGATCGGTTCTAGGGCCGGTTTTGTTCAACCTTTTTATTAATGACTTAGATGAGGGGATGGATTGCACCCTCAGCAAGTTTGCAGATGACACTAAGCTAAGGGGAGAGGTAGATACGCTGGAAGGCAGGGATAGGGTCCAGAGAGACACGCAGACAGATTAGAGCAGTGTTTCCCAATTTTATTTGGCCATAGAACCCTGTTCAGCTTTTCAGAATTTTCCTTCCCCAAGACCCCGCTCCTTCCTTGAGGTCCCATCCTCTCTGTTCCCCTCCTCTCCATCACTTGCTATCCCCAGCCCTTATACACTCTCACTGGGTTGAGACAGGAGGTGCGGGTGGGTGGCAGGGTGCTGGGGCTGGAGACAGAGTCCTGGGATGGGTGGCAGGGTGCTGGGGCCAGGGACAGGGTGCTGCTGGGTGCTAGGGTGTGTGGCAGGGTGCTGGGGCTGGAGACAGGGTCCTGGGGTGGGTGGCAGGGTTCTGGGGCCAGGGACCGAGTGCTTCTGGGTGCTGGGGACAGTGCTGGTGGGGGCAGGGGACAGGGTGCTGTTGGGTGCCAGGGTGGATGGCAGGGTGCTGGGGCCGGGGACAGGGTGCTGCTGGGTGCTGGGGTGGGTAGTAGGGTGCTGGGGCTGGAGACAGGGTGCAGCTGGGTGCTAGGGTGGATGGCAGGGTGCTGGGGCTGGGGACAGGATGCTGCTGGATGCTGGGGTGGGTGGCCGGGTGCTGGGGCCAGGGCCAGGGTGCTGGGAACAGTGCTGGTGCCCCTGTCCAGACTCCCCTACGAGTACCCTGTCCCCTGCACCCACCAGCACTGTTCCCAGCACCCTGGCCCTGGCCCCAGCACCCGGCCACCCACCCCAGCATCTGGAATATTGTGTCCAATTCTGGGCTCCCCACTATAGAAAGGATGTGGACGCATTGGAGAGGGTCCAGTGGAGGGCAACCAAAATGATTACGGGGCTGGAGCGCATGACCTATGAGGAGAAACTGAGGGATTTGGGTTTGTTTAGTCTGTTTAGTCTGCCGAAGAGAAGAGTGAGGAGGGATTTGATAGCAGCCTTCAACTTCCTGAAGGGAGGTTTCAAAGAGGATGGAGAAAGGCTGTTCACAGTAGTGATGGATAGAAGAACAAGGAGCGATGGTCTCAAGTTACAGTGGGAGAGGTCTAGGTTGGACATTAGGAAAAACTATTTCACCAGGAGGGTGGTGAAGCACTGGAATGGGTTACCTAGAGAGATGGTGGAATCTCCATCTCTCGAGGTTTTTAAGTTTTTGCTTGACAGGGCCCTGGCTAGGTTGATTTAGTTGGGATTGGTCCTGCCTTGGGTAGGGGGCTGGACTTGATGACCTCCTGAGGTCTCTTCTAGCTCTATGATTCTATGAACTTTGGAGGGCTTGACTTTGCAACCTTGAAATTTTTAAGTTCATTTTATTCGATGTAATATCTAGCGATACAGTGTAGCAGAAAGAAGATTGTTATTATTTTATTAAAAAAGGATCAGGAATGGATCCCTTGTTGAGTCTACCAGGATTAATTCTGTAAAAGCACTTTGAACATATAGAATGTTTCAATGATGCTGAATATTACCGTGTCAAATTGCCAAAACTTCATAATTTTCATTTTCTAAAATTCACAATTCAGACAATGAAATAATTTTAATACATGAAGTTCCAGTGCATATGGACCATATTTTTGGTTTGGATATATACTTTATTAACTTATATGGGATCAGAACATAAAAATCTGAAACTGAGTATCTTGGATAAATAAAAAAGACAAATTTTACCCACATTTATAAGCATATAGTTTCCTCTTATGTTGCCCAGCACACCAGGGCACCAATCTGCGTATTACCATCTAATTCAATGAAACGATTCAGTTCCTTAAAATTAAGCATATTTATGCTGGATTGGGATCTAAGTAGGTGCATTGGGAAGTATTTATTAAAATATTGGAATTCCCTTTTGTCAACACTATCCCCCCATCCTCCTCCTCAAAAAACTCTAAAGAAACTAAAGTACTATGTTGAACAATTTGACCTTAAGCAAACAAACATACATTTCACACAACATGTGGATGAAATGTAAACCACTCTGGTATCCAGACAATTACTTCTGCAGTTCTAAAATTGTATCCCAATGTCTAGCTATGCAGTTAATCTAACAACAAATAAGAGTCAAACACACCAAACAAACTATTGAAATTGTAACTTCTATGATGTTACTTATGCAGGCTTTGCAAAGTCAGAACCAGTAGATGGCACTATTTTGAGTAATTGCTGCATAGCTTTTGAGGGACCTCAATTGGAGAAATTCTCAAGCATACTTTTACTTTACTTAAACACATAGCTTCAGATGCTTAGCTGGTGTAAATTAGCCTTGCTCCACAGATGCTAATGGAACTGACCTTTAATGTCACAGAAAAATACAAATATTACATGCCTTGAACCTTTTTGACCCTCACAATAGAAAGTGATTGCATTCTCTTTTATTAAATATGAATGAGCCTTGAGATTTTCACCATGTTTTGTTAAAGTAATCAAGAATTTGTTGCTACCAAGGAAAAATAATTGGTACCCTGTTGTGTGATTGTACATGTAATTTTCCATCAGCTGCTTTTACTCTGAAGCTCCACTTCATAGCAGCTCTTCCCTCCTCCCCTCCCCCCCCCCAACATGATTGTCAGAAGATTGAGGGAGTTGTTCATTTAAAATGTCACAGAAAAATCTGCTGCTAATGATAAGAAGTATCCTTTCCTGGTGTCTTGCGAGGTACTTGGGCGAGAGACAGCATAACAATGTGTCCCTGTGAGACACAGACTACTGGAGCTCTGCTAATAGAGGCATTTACCCCATATGTGTGCTTGTGTGCAGTCTCTGATTTTCTTCCATGGTACGCTGCAGAAGCTGGAGCCAGCTCCATGAATGACCCTAACCCACGCTGGGCCTGATTGTGAAAGTGGAGCACCTGCGATTTTCACTGAATTCTGTAGGTGTTGTGAGTGCTCAGCACCAGTGAAGATCCAGTCCACATTGTCTAATCTGTGGGATAGGGCAAGTCACCTGTTTACTGGGGAGCAACAAATGCTGGCATGTGGCCTCTCTCTCTCTCTCTCTCTCTCTTTTTTAAACAAACAAGGAAGCAGGATTCTTTTGATCATTTGTTAAAGCAGGTGCTGGAGCAATGATGACTTTCTTCCCAGATTTAAGGGTAGCCCCTCCTGTTCACTAGCCCAGTATGAGGTTATTCAACATAGGGGAAGCCTTGTGACTTTTTTACACAACTCTGGGAGACTGGGCCTGAGGCTCCTTTGTGTGCTCTGCGTTGTGTGTCAGTGTGCGCGCGCCTCAGACCAGACCCTCTCAGACAAACCACCAGAAACAGGCTTTATTCTGTAGAGAACATAGAACAGGATCACAGTTCAGCAGCCTATATGCTCCCAGCTCAGTCAGTGCTGAGACCCTGCTGGGCGGTGGGGGCAGAGGGCACATCCTGGCAGGAACCAGGAAGTTCTCCAAACATGCCTCAGTTTGTAGTCCACAACCTGTAGTTCCAGGGGCTGCTTCTGAGGGTACATCTACACTGCATGCTTATTCTGAAATAACTTATTTCGAAATAAAACATCTACACTGCAGGGAAGCCTCAAAATTGGTCCAAGGAGGCCTTTTCTAATGTAGACGTGCTATCTTGATTTAGAGCCCCAGGAGGCACTGGGGAGGAATAACTTAGAATGGCCCTGGTGAGGGGCTACTTTGAAATAGCGGCAATGGAGTGTCTGCACACGCCTTATTTCAAAATAGCTCTTTCCAAATAGGTGTTATTTGTCATAGAATGAGGTTTACAGATTTCGGAATAAACCGTCTGTTATTTCAACATTATTTCGAAATAACGGAATGGCTGTGTAGACGCTCGCATTGTTATTTCAAAATAACACTAGTTATCTCAAAATAACAGGGCAGTGTAGATGCACCCTGAAGCACACTGGACCTTGGGCTGGACCAAGAAGGTGGGCCTGCTAGGACATAATCAGGAGTCAAGTCAACAAGGGAAAGGTACAAGAAAATAAAGACTTGACATATAGATGGATGGGAGAGGGAGGGAGAGAAAGAGAGAGAGTGTGGGAATGGGAAACACAAAACTTGACAAAAGAGTAGCATGTTTTAGTGGTTAATCATCATTGCTGTTTCAAAAGAAAATTGCACCTTATTTCTAGCCTGAATGTGTCTAGTTTCAGCTTCTAGTATTAATATTCATGTAATATATTTAACATAACTATGTCACAGTACATTTATTAGCAATGACATCTCTGAAGGCAATACAGAAGTCTCTGTTATAATCTGCGGCAACAACAGAGCATATATTGCATCTGTTTAAGAAATAAAGTTGGGAGCATGCATATAGCCATTCAGAGCAGCATATGATCAGGCAAACAAACAGCTTGTACATATGAACAGGAAATTGAACCAACAACAGGTGGTAAATGCAAACATTGGGAAAAGTATTAATTATTATTAATAATAATCATGCTTATTACAGTAGTGCCTAAGAATCATCCAGGAATGGAGCCCTTTTGTGCTAGGCACTGTGCAAACAGAACAGGAAGTGATCTCTGCTCCAAAGAACTTGTAATTGCAATAGGCCCAGACACAGAATGGGGAAATAGATGTAACACATAAGCACAATGTACAGTGGGATATCAATGCCATCATGCTAGTTCCATGATTTTTTGTGTGTGTGGTAGATTTACTTAGGAGGGAGATCAGCTAATTGTAGCTTTACATATTGTATGTAGAGCAAGTGCATGGCCTACATTTGGGGTGGCAAATCTACTAGCAAGGGTGTTAGCAGAGAAAATGTATCAAGTGTGTTTCCTGGTTCTTTCTTTCCCAATTGTTAGCACACGTTCTAACCAGTGAAAACTGCTGTTTACATTACTTATGGGAGTACCTGAATACAGAGTACTGAAAGGGAACCTTATAGAATTACCACACCTTCTAGCTCTCTACATTGTGTGTTAAAATCAAATAGCATGGAACCAGAAAATACTGCTATGTCTTTCTGAGATAAGTACTTTAAGGTCAACTTTTTTTTTGTGTATAATGCATTGCTTAAAATACAAACACCCTTTGTTTGTGCTGTTAATGTCTGCACCACTGAATGCTTTCAAGGATCCTGGCTACTGTAAAGGATGGCTTAGAAATCTAGTGTAAAAAGACAGCCAATGCCACTGGGGAATAAAGTGCTCTTCAAATGACTTGTGGCTTCCATTTACCAGGTTCATAATGTAATGCTCTTTCTACAAGGTATATTATTCAGGGTTGATCTTCATGAAACTTAAAGGGATAAAACATTTTTTTCCAATCCTTTTTAGTTATTGTTAGAAACTTAAAACTATATTAACTTTAATTTGCATAGTTTGAGAATATTTTGCTTGACAATGAAAAAACAAAACAGTGGCATTTCTTGATATCTTGGTTCTCCCCCCCCCCACAAATGTTATAACATTATGAAGCATGCAGACATGCTATTTTTTCCATTCCTTATAAAACTGCCCCTACACTGCATCTCCAGAGTCAAAGAGATGCTTAGCACTCATCTCCCCTTTTTGTACCCCCCCCCCCCCGCAATAGCAGGTGACTCCATAAGGATTTATCTAGACTTGAGTCTGAGGCCCTGTTTAATTGATTGCCAGTTTACTCAAGTTAACTAACATGATTGTAATGCTAGTCTAGCCACAGCACAAACCTTTGTTGCTGAGACCTAGAATAAATCATAAATGCTGGTGTCCCAAAACAAATACTTGTGGAATGCCTATGCTGGCATTTACAACTGCTTGTTCCAAGTTGACTAGGAACATCCTTCATTTTTAGGCCTGCAGATTATGAGCTCACATGGAGGTCAGTCAGAATAACATTTGGGGACAGTATCCATCCACCTTTTGCACATAAAGAATGTTGGACAGGATCCTAGTTAAAGTCAAGGACTAATCTTTGGAGTTCAGTGGTGCCATTAGAGAGACATGTTGTTTCAGAAGTTAGGGTGACCAGATGTCCCTTTTTTAAAGGGACATTCCTGTAGTTTAGCACTCTTGCAAGTATCCCTACTTTTTTTTAAAAAATGGGCCAGTTGTCTCATATTTTCTGTCTCTCCTCTCCCATCAATACTGGTGAATCCAACTTCTGGCTGGATCCTTGCTCACCAGCTTCCTACCCACCACCGTTGAGTGTGTGGGGTGGGGGTCTAGTGGCTGATGGTGCAGTGGGAGTGCAAGGCGGGTGGGTGGCTGGACATAAACGCAGCATGTGGTGCTGGTCTGTGCCCCTGCTGCATGATGGATCTTGGCCATTAGGTTCTTGCCCCACCCCACCCAGCACTGGCTGCTTGCTGTAACAGCTGGTTACATGGCACCTCTGCTGCCCACCCATCGGTTCTTTACATGCTTCCCCTCTTGCTGTCCTCTCCCTCCTGTGCCCCTTCACCCCTCCGCTGCTCCTCCATATCACCCAGGGGGTGTCCCATTTCTGGCACACTGCTTGGATCATTCAGCTCACCAACAGCCTGGCTGGCAGGCTCCTTCCTTTCCTCACTGCTTCTGGCTGGGCTGGCACCCAGGGAAGGATCAAGAACCTCTGGTCCAGGATGCTGGCCAGAAGGAGCCAAGCCCTGCATGTGCCAAAGCCCCACACAGCACAGGCACATGGAAGCTTCTCAACCCTCCAGCTAAGCTCTGCAGTGGTGGGGACGTTTGTGCCTAAACCCTGTTTCCAGCCTGTTCAGCCTGTTTGTGCCTAAACCCTGCAGGCTTCACAGCAGCTCCCCTCCCCCACCGCCCACAAGAGCAAAGCACCCTCTTCACACATAGGCCCTATCCTAGGTACTTCTCTGCTGAGCTACCTCTCTGATAGAGTTCTCTGAAGCCCCAGGGCCCTACTGCTCAAAGCATTTTTTTGGGCTTAACCCCTTCCTGCCCATACTTTAGCCAGGGGACAGGAGGTTACGTCCATGGCTGATTATGTCAACAGCCAGAAGCAGCTGGAGGTGTTTGTCCCTTCCTTCTGGCACAATAGCAAAAGGCAAGTAACTGCTTCCAGCCCCAGGGGAGGGAAGAGATGACCTCTGCAAAAACAGGTACCAGATCATCCCTACCCCTCACCTTCCTTCAGTTGGAAGCCGCTCCCATCCCTTTCCTTCTGCACAGTGCTGAAAGGCTGCTGCTGGCTACACTCTGGTGTGAACCCTGACAGATATTGGGAGGGGGAGCTGTGTGTGTCCCCCAACATGTTGCCTCAAAAAGACACTGGGACAGATACCAGGAGAGGCAGGCCCAGGGGCCAAACCAGGCATGGAGGATGAAGAGCACTGGGCAGGGAGGGTTTGGTCAGGTCAGTCAGTGTTCCCATCCCCATGTGAGAGAGGTGTGTGGGATATGTGTGTACCTCTCTTCATGTAAATCTTAAAGATAAGAAGATAAATTAAAAAAATCCATCTATGCAGTATTTCTTTTTAACAGGGTCTCAGTCAGCTTGATGTTAATTTGAACATTAAATAGTTCTGACTGCCACTAAACTTGCTTAAAGACAAGTAATTTTGCAAGGTGTCCCATATTCAGCATAGGGAAATATGGTTACTCTAGAAGAAGATGATAGTTCTAAAAGTGATAATGAGTGTTAAATCCCATGATGTAAAGGGACAGAGCTTTGGGAAGCTAAGCCAAACACAAGAGCTGTGACATTAGCCTGCTATGGATTTTCTGGTCCACATGAAGCCAATCAGAAGCCCCAGAAAAGAAAAGTAATGGGACAGGAATGCTATTATCCATCAATAGAAGTAGCCTCTACATATTTTTCATTGAACAAGGTGCTGTGATCTAAATTTACTGCAAAGGCATGGCCTGTAGACTCTTCTCTGGGGAACTAGAACTTCATTAGGCTCTGACAGTAAATTTTCTATTTGTGGCACCAGGGCCCCATTCCACAAAGCCTGTTACAGTACAACAATATTTTAGTTATCTCCTTTTTATTTTTCCCCATGAATGTTCAATGGGGTCCAAAACTTGTGTGTGTGGGTTTTTTTTTTAAATAATGGTTAGAATGGACTCATTGCCTAGTTTGGCTGGGGCTCACATATTATCTTTAATGGGAGTGTTCAAGATCATCCATCACAGTATGAATCTATAGTTTCCCTTCATTCAGTTTCAGGCACACACAATACATGAAAGGTCATAGGAGTGGCCATGCTAGGTCAGATCAGTGATCCATCTAGTCCAGTATCCTGTCTCCTGATAGTTGCCAGTGCCAGGTGCTTCAGAGGGAGTGAATAGGATGGGAGAATTTATTGAGTGACTTATCCCACAACCTCTGTTCAGCCATGGTAGTTCTTTTAAAAAATATTCTCATATTGTTTTTATGTGGTTGGTGTGTGTATATGACTATAACTATATATATATACACACACACATTACATATAAATAGTTTGAGCCTTAATGATGAGGTTTTAAAAAACTTTCACTCTTGTGACTGCTCCTTTTAATTTCAGTTTCATCATTTTTGGGCAGTCCCCCTTTTTGAACTTTAATGCTACTGTATTGTGGTTTTCTTATGCATTCCCTCTCCCCAAGGCTGTTTAAATTAAATTATATTATGGTGGCTATTACTTTCTAGTTCAGCTATATTCACCTCTTGGACCAGATCCTGTTGATTATTTAGGACTAAATCAAGAACTCTCTCTCAAAGCAGTCATTAATTGTGTCTAGAAATTGCCTCTCTGCATCCCCATCTTGAGGTGAAATGGTCCCATATGGGAATAGTTGAAATCCACATTATTATTGCGTTTTCTGTTTTGTAGCCACTCTAATCTCCCTGAGTATTTCACAGTCACCATCACTATCCTGGTCAGGTGGTTAATAGTATAGTCCCTATTGCTGTACTCTTATTATTCAAGCATGGAATTCTTATCCCTTGAGATTCTTGGTATGGTTGATTCATATAAAACTTTTATTATTTTTGATGCTGTGCTTTCTTTCATTATAGTGCTCCCCTACCAACGTGATCTACTGTGTCATACCTTTTTATTTTGTACTGTAGTACTATTGTCTCATTGATTATCATCATTCCACCAAGTTTCTGTGATGCCCATAATATCAATATCCTCATTTAATACCAGGCACTTGGCTCACTCTTCTTAGTTTTTAGAATTCTTGTATTTGTATACAAGCACTTATAACATTTGTCAATATTTAGTTGTCTGCCTTCATGTGATGCAAAGAATGGGACTCTTGTTTGGCTATTTCTCTTCAGTTACTTTATCAGATTCTATCCTCTGTTCTTTACTAGGATATAGACTATCCCCCTTTAATAAATCCTCTCCCCATGTGCTTCTCTATCCCTGTTGGCTTTTCCCCAGCTCTTGGTTTAAAACCTCCTCTACCACGCTTTCTAATTTCATATGTTGGCAATCTGTTTCTGTGTTCTCCAGTTCCTAATAAACAATGTTTTCAAGTAATTATTACCAAATAGTCACATCATGCTAATTTTGAACAGATTAATGTATTTAAATCTCATCCCAACTAACTGTATTCTCTTTTTGGTGGCTAGATAGTGACATGGACTATGTACATACAAAGGGGGTGTAAGAACCTGAACTTGTTCAATATATTAAGGAGAAGTTGTGTTCATTTTCCATTGCAGAACAATACTGTCAGGGAACAATTTCTGAGGTGAAGTTAATTACTGAGGAACTAGAACATGTGTCCAATCATGACAAATGAAGCAAACACTGAGTTTCAGATTTTGAATCTAGAATGCTCTCAAGAAACTGCTGGTAAACAATCAGTAGGTCAAGGGTTAGTCACTAAAATTCATTGGTGATAAATTCGAATAATCCAAGAAGAGCTCCGTTCAGTTAGTACTGAAGTCATGTATGCAGTACATTCAAAAGGATTTTAAGGGATTTTAATGCAAGTTGGAGCAGACCCTCAAATCACACATTGCTAGGAAGCAATTTAACAAAGAAATAAACAAAAAAGCAAAACATGGTTAAATGAGTCATATAAGTTATTTGCTCAGCTCTTGAAATAGGCACAGATGTTTGTTTTTATATATAAGTATAATAGTTGCATATTGCACAATTCATACAGTGGTGATTTAGTTAAAATGAAGAATTTAAGCAATAGAGACAGAAAAGAGTTATTTTTTAAATTTACAAGGGGAAAGTATTTGGAGGTTAGTTTTCTTTTTGGAAATCCACGCATTTATCGGCGTGACCTACTCCCAAATATGCTGGTAGAAGGAGGTAGAAGTTTCCCTTCTGATAGTTAATCAGTGCATGTTTTGAGATAGAGCGGCCTCAATTTCTCCCATTGAAGCTACTCCACTGTAGATAAGCGGTTGGATAGTTATTGGGCCAGAGAGAGTGAGAATGACTCTAGAGATGTGAGAGCTAGGGTACGTCTACACTGCATAGCTATTTTGGGATACCGGAGGTATCCCGAAATAGCTACCCCGTGTCTACACAAGCTGCCCATTATTTCAAAATATTTTTCAAAGTAACGGTCACGCCGTTTCGGCGTCCTGGTAACTAATGTTGTATGAGGGTTAAGGGATGGCTTGAAATAGATTTGAAATAAGCTACGTAAATTGCGTATCTTATTTTGAGTTTAGGGTGCTGTGTAGACCACCCACCACTGCTTGTGAGAAACACATTAAGCACCTTCCTCGGTGTCAGCCGGTGGTCAGGGCAGTGCATGTGTGTATGTTACACCCGAGTCTTCAACTGCTGAGACACAAGGCCCCGTCGCAGTGGGCAGTCTAGGTGAGACTGACGGGCGCCCCGAGGAGTTTAACGTCCGTGTCTTTACCGCTAGGATCGGGATCCTTTCGCGGCGGGCAGCCAACAGGCCGACAGACACCCCAGAGTTTACAGGGAGAGCTTATTACACCTCAGATTTTGACTGCTAGGATACACGATCCCTTCGCAGCGGGCAGCCTGGGGAGGCTGAGAGATGCCCCAACGGATCTGTCCCCTGGAAGCGACATGATCCAACGCTCAAGCTCTCCCTATATCTGTCCCTTATGACCAGCTGGAGTTCTTTTTAAAATTGTGCTTGGTTCTGTTACAGCAACTGAAGGAGTCAGGTCACAGCTTAAACAGTTACTATTTTATTGTTACAGGGTAAACTTAGCTGTTAAATGCTACTACTGTGTTACAGATAACACAGCCACTACAAAGGACAGGACAGAAATTACACTAATAAGTCACTTACAGGTACCATGAAACCCTTTTGGTTCTCTGAGCTCTTATTAAATGCATGCAAAATAGACACCTAGCAGGTATATATTCTCACCCCTGCGTTCCAGACTTGGCGTGGACAGCGTCTTTCTCTCAATCCCTCGGGAAGAAGTAGGGCGAGAGTAGGTCCCACAGACCTCGGGAGACAACCAATACCTGCCAGCAGGTGTAGATGATTGGAGCTCAAATGGGGTGGGCTACTAAACCCCTCTTTATACCCCTTGGGTCACGTAGGCTTCTTCCTGATCTCAAGTGGCCAATTAGGAAAAATGGCTTTGAATGCCAAGTTTCCCACGAAGGGTGCAAAGCATAATTCACACCTGGGAAAATGCAGACAATGGGCACCTCTGGTATGTGATGGGCGAAGATTCCTCTCCTGGGACAGTGCAGGCATGTCAATTACTGGTACTAGCCATCAGGGCAGCGGGAGGCCCTGGGTCGTCAGCTAGCCCATTTACTGTCTGGTTTCTGTTTATGGTAGAGTCAGGGACAGGCAGCACACCTGCGTTCCCAGGACATCAAAGGCTGACTGCCTTTCTCTTGCTCTCTGGGCGGGGGGGGGGGGAACAAGATGGGGTTCATGTCTGGCTACACTCGGGCAGAGGAGTATATGACTGAGAATCCCTGCCAGAGATAAGTAAAAGCTTCAGGGAGGCACCTAAATGCCTAACTGTGAGAGAAGGACAAGGCTTAGGATACACCCATTTTACCCATACACGCAGATTGGTGAGTGAATGGCTCAGGAGATTTAGTGGTTCAAATCCAGCCTAGGTCAGTAGTAATGACTAGATCTTGTTATTGTTTGATAGCTTTTTCACAACACATGATGACCAGAGCTTTTTGTTCTGTTATATTGAGTGCAAAATGAAAGAGGGGAAACGCTTCCCTGGTGCCATTTGTAATCAAGCTATAACCAATGTCAAATTGCAAAATAAAGGAAATGAATTTGTTTTTTCCTGCTGGAGCTCTCTGATGCGGAGGCAAATCTGCTCGAGTATTGAATTATTGATGAAGTTTGCTTTTTATAAACTGTACTGTGCTACCTGTGATATCGTAAACATGACGCCACCTCAGCTTTTCATCCTGACTACTGGCCATATTTTATCCTCAGTTATGCATAGAGGGTAGCTTTTGACTTTGGTGGGATCCTTACCCCCTGCATCCATTGGCAGCAGTCAGGTATGTGATCACTTTACTGACTAGCTGCACCTGGAAGCTCACACATAACTAATCTCTTATTGTCAGCACAAAGGTGCTAAAAGTGGATTCTTCTTTTAAGGGTGTAAGAACCTGACTGTAGCTGATCACCCCTTGGGTCCTGGTACATGGAAAGAAATGGGGCTGGGCACCCATTTATTCCCAAACTAGACTAAGTGGCATTAGAAATGAATGAAGTCTTGAATCCATTGCTTTTATGTGCTGTCTAACACAGCTGAATCAACATGGCAGGTCTGGGCAGAGGGTAATAATTTGCCATTAGCATAGGCTAGCAGTAAGCTACCGTCTGTCAGGGAACAACTGTGGGAGCAAAGCAAGTAGGGTTGTGACTTCTTGGACAATGTAGCCAATACACCTTTCCCTTCCAATGGACTGAGTCTTTGCAACCAAATATTTTTTCCTTCAGTGTTCAATATATTAAGGAGACGTGTTCATTTTCCATGGCACGGCGATACTGATTAGAAAAGGGCACATATGGTAAGTTTTTGATTTTGTATTGTAGCATATTGTGTTTAATAAAATAATTAATCTGACAATGCCAAAAGTTAGAGTGTTAATACATTTGGCACAAAAACCCTCCACACAGATCTACCAAACAGAAAACTAAGTATCTGGAGCTTTCTGGATAAACAAACATACAAATGGAGGTTACTGGCAGTGTAAAGGCCACTGAAGGTTAAAAACAGACAGACAAATATATACACTCACAACACACCAAAGTCTGCATGCTTACAGAAATGAAAGCTGTTCTGTTAGCAACAAATATCTCTAATGGCTGGAGATGAGACACTAGGTGGCAAAGGCGCTGAGTTACTACAGAGAATTCTTTCCCAGCTGTGTGTCTGGTGGGTCTTGCCCACATGCTCCAGATCTAATCAATTGCCGTATTTGGAATTGGGAAGGAATTTTCCCCTGGGTCAGATTGGCAGAAGCCAACTAGGGGATTTTCGTCTTCCTCTGAAGCCTGGGGCACGAGTCAATTGCAGGTTTAAACTAGTGTAAATGGTAGATTCTCTGTAACATGAAGTCTTTAAATCAAGAATTGAGGACTTTAGTAACTCAGCCATAGGGAAGGGGTCTATTACAGGAGTAGGTGGGTGAAATTCTGTGGTCTACAGTGTGTGTCAGACTAGATGATCGTGAGGATGGTGCCTCTTGGCCTTAAAGTCCATCAGTAAACACAATCCTGTATGGCAAGGAGCACTAGCCATCTGCTTGATTTGGCTCTCAGGCCAGGTCTATGCTAGACCTGGAAGGTCAGCTTAAGGTATGCAACTCCAGGGGTGTGTCTACCCTGCACTCTTACCTTGAAATGAGCTATGCAACTTGCGCTATGCAAATTGCGTAGCTTATTCTGAGGTAATTTCAAAATAAAGTGCTATTCCGAAATGTCCCTTAATCACGAGGGTTACAGGGATGCCGGAATAGCACGCCCATTATTTCAAAATCTATTTTGAAATAATGGGCACACTCAAAAGATGCAGAATAGCTATTTTGGGATACTTTTGGTATCATGAAATAGTGCCACAGTGTAGATGTAGCCCAGCTGCGTAAAATACATAGCTGGAATCGGTTTACCTTAAGCCAAGCTTACCTTGGTGCCATCTTCACAGAGGGAGGTGACAATCTCTAGAGCGGCAAGGGAAGACGTGCTCTTATTCACCACAGTTTTACACCAGAGTCACTGCATTAACTTCAGTGGAGTTACTCCTGACTTATGCCAGGCCAAAGTCTCTCCCAGAGCCACAGGTTATGGAACAGATGATTGATGCAAGAGATCTTGATGCTGCTTAGACTGCAGGGGAGAATGAAAAAAAAGATAAAAAATAAAACATGGCTCAACACAATGCATTTCAGCAAGGAAAGAGGTAGAATAATTAAAATCCTCTAGCCATGAGTTTTATACACTAGTAGGAACTCTCAGTCACATTTTTTATGAGCTGAAACATACTGTGCTGTGGTGAAAAAATAAGACGCGTAACCAATAAATGTGATTAAAATCTAAAAAATTGTTCTTTGTTGGAGGAACAAAGCAAAAAGCAGCCACACACACAACATAAGTATACCTGATATCTGTGAGAGATACTCACTAGAAAAACAGCAAATGTTTTTAGACTGGTTACTGCATTTCCTTCCACACCTCAAAGCTGATCAAGGAACAAAAATTGGAACAAGGATTATCATTTATTGATCACATAGCATGTGCTTGGGCAGTGTTTGTAGAGGTTAAAAGTAGTAAAAGCCCACTGAAGGTTAAAATGAATGATCTCTGTAAAGATTTAACTTAAAATAACAGCATTAGAAAAAAATATAGAAGGGTATATTTGTTATATATTCAGCAGGTTTCATGAGACTTTTAATGTGTTATTAAGAGCTATGTTTAACCTGGTATGCACCCTCTGCTGTGGTGCAATTTGCCTTCATAAGAACTTTTAGGTAGCTACCAGCAGGAAGTTCTGTTTCTTCTAGGAATGAGGGGGCCCATACAGCAATGTCTTTTTACTTCTGTTTTTAATGTGACAGGGGTCATTAACTGTAGTACTGGCATTAAAAATGCTATTTTCCAGGACAATGGGATGTTAGTTGTTAATTCATCCAATAACATAGAATATTGGCACAGTAATCAAGCTAAGTGGAGCTGTCAACACGTATTTAAAACTATAGATGGGCCCAAGCTACTGAGTTTGGAGACACACTCAAGCAAGCCAAACGTTATGGTGTTTGGATTGTATGTGTGTGTGTGTGTGAGGAACAAGAGCCTCTTTCTATGTCTAACTTGTTCATTTTCTTTTTTAAATGTGAAATTGCAAATTTTCTAAACATTCCTTTTAACATGACTAGTGGAGCCATTCACTATGTATGTGAAATAGTTTAGCATCATGAGGTCGCACCCCAGAGCAAGGCTCACAAGCACAGAAGTGACTCATCAGCTGCCCCCCTTTGTGGCTGAACATGGAATTATGGGTTCTTCCCCTTGTTTGCCTCTTCCCTGTTGGTCATCTCCACCTAAGTCGTCTATGACCAAGATGTTCATCCAGGCGATTTCCCTCCCCTTCCCTCCTGTCCCCATCAGTCCAGGAGAAATCCAGGCACTGAGGAATTGGTAGGTCATGGGCCTACTTGCTTGAGTGAAACCTACTATAGGGTGAAGAACTGTCAAGCCACAGTCTGCCCACTAGGCCAGGTGGCCTCTGGATGAAACTTGCTACAAACCGGTGGAGAAAGTGGCCCAACTTAAGGGGCATTGAAAAGAAAAAAAAAAGAAAAAAAAAAGGAGAGAGAAAAGGTAGGGATTTGAAGATGGACATGGACAAATTAGCAGGCCCAACTGCTTCAGCAGCTAGCCATTCAATAGCAGCAGTATCTCATTGGAGAGCTAGCTGTACTGGGAGCGGGGATGGGGAATCAGCCACATCACCTGGCACAACAGACCACATGTTCCAACCCCAGTGTACACCAGGGAACTTGGCACCAGCAGGGGCCAGTCTTAATACTATACCAAGTATCATAAGAACATAAGAACATAAGAATGGCCATACTGGGTCAGACCAAAGGTCCATCGAGCCCAGCATCCCATCTGCCGACGGTGGCCAATGCCAGGTGCCCCAGAGAAGGAGAACAGAAGACAATGATCAAGTGATTTATCTCCTGCCATCCATCTCCTGCCCTTGTTATGAAGGCTAGGGCACCATACTTTATCCCTGGCTAATAGCCATTTATGGACCTAACCTGCAAAAATTTATCAAGCTCTATTTTAAACCCTAATAGAGTCCTGGCCTTCACAGCCTCCTCGGGCAAGGAGTTCCACAGGGTGACTGTGCGCTGTGTGAAGAAAAATTTCCTTTTATTAGTTTTGAACCTACTACCCATCAATTTCATTTGGTGTCCCCTAGTTCTTGTATTATGGGAAAAGCTAAATAATTTTTCTATAATCACTTTCTCCACACCATTCATGATTTTATATACCTCTATCATATCGCCCCTCAATCGCCTTTTTTCCAAACTTTTTTATCCCGCTGAAACAAATAAAATGGAGCTGGAGAACAATCCAGAGGGATTTCTGCTAACCTTCAAGAGAGTTGCCACAGTGGCCAATTGGCCTGTGGGGAGCTGGCCCACTCATCTAGCCCCATGCCTCATCAGAACAGTCCAGAATGTATATCAAAGCCCCAGCATGGCAGCAGTACAAGATTATCCTCAGCCTAAGGTGGCCATCTTGGATGCTTTTGACAGTTTTGCTGTAATGGATCACTATTATTTTCAATGGGAAAGTTTCCCAGTCTGGGACCACAGGTGGTGGCCCAGCATCTGAGAGAACATTGTTGGCAGCTCTACACATTTACAACCTCTCTCAGCCTGTCCCCACACTACTTATCCCATTTGCTATTGAGACATTGAGGCTCTCCTCAGAGCACTCCATGATGGCAGCCTCTCTCATCCACTAGTTACATTCTCAAAGAAGCATCTTTGTGCTTTCATGCCAGGCTGCTCTTCACTCTTGGGAGGAGCGCCCCAGAAATGTATGCAAAATGACTGCTTTGCTATCCTCCTTCAAATTCCTCTTTCAAACCTTCCTTTTCTGTGCTGCCTATAAAAATATTTAAAGATGGATACTGAGTGTGCTGAGACCACTGCCTGCCGTGTTGACCAATATAGTCTTAGGGTTTCCTTGTACATCACTGTCTGTAGCCATCATCTAACTCCTATGTTATACCTCAAGCGTTAACTCTCTGGAGCAGGGATTGCCTTTTTGTTCAGTTTGCATTCAGTGCCTTAAAATCACCTTTGTCCACCCTAACTCCTTCCTGGTGGCTCAGTACAGATTAAGCCAGCCAATATAAACTGAAGATCAAAAGGATCTGCATTCAGTGTTTCTTGCTTTCATTTCATTTCATTATAAGGAGGCTTATGGGAGTAAATAATAATCCACCAATATACATCAAAATACTGGCCTTTATTGATATAAGTTTACTGATGTCATACCAATAAATAGAAAGGAGCCCTTTTTACACCAGCTGATGATCTGGCCACAGTGACTATCCAGAGATTAGTTCAGCCCTGGAATCTAGGGGTGGAAAGAACTAGACCATAAATCTGCACAACAGGCTGGTTGAAGACAGGAGAGTCAGGAGCAGTCAGTCACTTCAACAGTATGTGAGAGTGATCTCATGGATGGCTGTTACAGTTAGAGACAAACAAAAATTGCCTTCCATGCTGTGATATTTAACAGATTTTATTCTAGCAAACAGAGAGAACCTGCCTGCACAGGGAGAGTTCACTCTGACTTAGGGTACGTCTACACTAGCCCCCTAGATTGATCTAGGGAGGCTAATGAGGGCGACCGGAATTGCAAATCAAGCCCGGGATTTAAATATCCTGTGCTTGATTTGCATGTTCCTAACTAGTCGCCATTTTAGAAATTGACTAGCCTGAAGTAACTGCCTGCGTCTACATGTGGCAGTGAAACGGGATTCCGGAATAAAGCCCTAAATCGAATTAGGTGGTATTCCTTGTGGTGATCTAGGGGGCTAGTGTAGACGTACCCTAAGAAAGAAAAGTAGAGTGAAAATAGAAAAATACTAAACCAGTGAGATCAAGATTGTAAAAATCCAACCCCCCAGAGATGCCACTAATTCATGGCTGTTGTCTCTTGAGATGTTAGTCTCTGTACAATTTAATCTTTTTTTCTTTGCTGATGTCCTACAATGTGAACCCATAACTAAGATTTAGTAATGAGTCATGCTTTCATTGCATCATGACACCAACATTAACCCTATGACTATGCCCAGAAAAAAAAAAGTTATGTTTACACAAAGCTAAGGCTAAAAGTACATGGGGATCATTTAGAGTAAGACATTACAGATATGTTGCAATCATTCTAAAAATCAAGCACTGAATTTTCTGTGTTTATAGCTTTAAAATTAAATGTAAAAGAAATGTAAATGTTTTTTAAAAAGTATTGAAAGTGCCAGGTAGGGCACCCAAACAACCTTAACTCTGTCCTGCAACGACCATGCAATAACCATTCATGTCTTTATAGACTGTCGGTTTTTTCCTCTTCCTGATGTCATGTAAGCTTCAAAGGAATTTAGAGACTCAGACTGCTAGTACATGTAAATTGCACATGTTAGAAAGCCAGGAGCTCTGCATACATCACCCCAGACCATCTGGAACTTCAACTCATATCACTGATCCCATTTTTGAGCTCTTTCTCTACAGATATGAGACTGGAATTCTGCTCTTAATTACACTGACTTAAATTAACTGTAGATTTATACAGATATTTTGGCCCATAGACAGCAGCCTTTACAACCATGTTGCTGCTAGGATTTCTATCATTAGTGCTAAGACAACAATGAAAGTGATGGCTATTACTGCTGTCCCCTCCACCTCTGTGGCTGCCAGTGCCACCACTGGTGCTTTTAGGTCTTTAATAGGAGGGAGCAAGGAGGGTGTGATGGGGATATCTGCCACTGGGCAATACCTCCTTGTGGCTCACCTGGAGAGTTAGCTCTGCCACCTCACCAGGCTCCCTTTCCTTCAGTTAGTTCATCATTCCACTGACTCATTCTGTGGCCTCTCATGCTCCTGGAGCTGCAGCACTTTCCTCTTCATAGCTTAGCCTACCAACCAAGTCACATTAAAGTTCTCCCCCCACCTTCCAGGATATCACAAGTCCTTTGAGGCAAACTGTCCCAGGCAGTCTGTAACACTCTCCCACTGGCTGATAGGGAAATCCAGGTCCACTCTCTACACCAGGCACTAATCCAGGGACCATCAACCCAACAGCTTTGCACTTTTACTCTCCCAGCCCTTATTGCTCCTTTCTGAACTGCTTCCTAGGCTCCCCTTACAGCCCTTCCTTCTTGTATCAGGAAGTGGCACTACATGTTCCCCCCCCCAACCTGCCAACTTCCTCTCTTTAGAGATTCAGTCTGACTCCTCCTCCCAGCTGAACTCCATCTGCAATTTGTCCCTAGCCTTCCTTAGGCTTCCTCCAGCTGCAGCCTAAGATTAATTGATCTCATTTACTTTTTCAGGTCAAATGTGGCATGGACACCCCATCACAAGGTGTGATTCCCCTGATTGTATACAAATACTCACGGTAGGTAGATGAGTGCTAGTGTGAGAATGTGTAGCCACGATTGCATTTAGGTGGGTGAGAACTTGGCTCAGCACCGCTATGCATTCTCTGCTGCTGCCTGTGCTACCATGGCCGGCCACCTTGTGATTTATAATGATGCTTGCTGTCATTGAACTGCCATGACTATGTGCACAAAAGTAGGGGAATTACTCCTAGTTTGTAGTGTAGATCTAGCTCAAGAGTGAATTACAAAGAGGCTGTCCAGGCAACCTTAATTCTGGTATTTCTTAACTTCTCAGTACTCGACTTTACAACATTCACATGCTTTCACGTGTTTTTAAAAATATAAATAGAAAGCATGTTGCCTATTTCTATGAAGAAGAGTGATTTTCTTTGCAGTTTTTCTTTCTTGTGGTGGTATTTCTGTATAAATAGCTAATATGCAAGTTTCTTAGCCTATTTCTTGTCCCATTAATTTTATGGGACTGGCATCAGCTCCTCTGACTTTTAATACTTAGAATCATAGCAGTGTAGTAGTATTGTTTTCAAAATTCTCCATGAACAAAGGATATAATCTGGATGAATTAGAACTTCAGTAACATTCAAAGTGTGTTCTGTAATGATGTATCAAATAAGGCCTCATCTACACTAAGTGATGTAACTACATTGTTTGGGGGTATGAAAAAAACTGCGCCATTCAGGTGTGGATAGTTGACCTCAGTCCCCAAGTAGGCAGTGGAATGGAAGAATTCTCCTGTCAACCTAGTTATCATCTCTTGGGGAGGTGGCATATTAAGTATGCGGATGAGTGGGATTCTCCCATTGGCATAGGTAATGTCTACAGCGACATCCTAAAGTGGTGCAGTTGTGCTGCTGCATCTGACGAACTGGGTCTTTGCCCATGAAAGTTTTTGCTCCAATAAATCTGTAAGGTGCCACAGGACTTCTTGTTGTTTATGCAGATTCAAACTAAAACGGCTACCCCTCTGATACTTGCATTTTAAGAGTAGACAAGCACGAAGACACTTCAGTTAGAAACCGAATGTAAACAATTAGCCCTTCATTCACAATCTTTCAGCAATCGGATCTCATATCAGAGCTAATGTGAACTAATTGATTTTTAAAAACCACTACTCATGTTCTAGTTGGCATTTTGACTTTTGAGTCTTAAATTGCTATTTCTCAGTTGGCAGAAAAATAAGAAGTTTTACCCTGTGGATATATCAAAAATGATGTATACCATTTTTGCTTGTGAGGCACACAGTAAAGATCCTACTACTGCTATTTATTTTATTTATGCAGTTTTATCCCTGAGAGGATAAGAATAAAATACATGAATCAGGATTCCTTATTTAAGCTCTTGACAGATCATATGAGATTTTGAAAAAAGTAGGCAGAAAGAGACATTTATTTCAGTGTTGTAAGTTCAACAATTTCATGTTATGATGTTTTCACCTGCAGATATTATATTACTACAATATTGGCCAAACATTATGAACTCTAGGAGCTTAAACTTAAGCACCTAAAACGTTTGGTCTGATTATTAGAGGTACAGAGCATGGACAGCTTTCCTTGTCTTTAATAAGAGCTGTGGGTGGACAGCACCTTTGAAAAATTAAATCAGGCTATTTGGCTAACTTCAGGTGCCCAGGATGAGAATTGTTGGTCCTAGCTTTCATGAATGCATTAATTTGATGTTGAAAGAGGTGATAAGATATAATATAATGTTTCTCTAAGAGAAGTATCCAGGTAGCATAATAAGCAATGTGGTACCTTCAAAGTGTGTAGCTTACTTTTCATTCACTTTATCTATATCACCTCTATGAATAATGTTCAGCAGAATTTGAGGAAATATATCTAAGTTTAGCATGACTTTTTGCAGGTATGTCCATGTATAGTTGTCACCATTCTGCATGTTCACAAGGGCACTAAGGTGCTAATCCCACAAACATGCACACATAAAAGTTGACATTTGTTAAGTCACTGGGGATATTCAAGTACATAAAGTTGAAAACACTTCCATGCATTTTTAGGACCAAGGCTTATGTTTGAAAAGCAAGTTGCAAAGGACTTACAAAAGAATTGCAAAAATGTCTAAGTAAGGTAGATTGCTCACTGATGGATAGCTATGATCAGACCACCAAGCTATTGCTTTCTGTATATTCTTATCCACATGAAATTTGGTATAATGCTGCTATAGAGAGAAAATGCTATTTTCTCTGCAGGAAGATGCCCCAAGCTGTTCATTTCCTTACTCTTTCCCCAGGGCAGACAGGCAGAGAATACGTGAACCTATGGCTCCATCACCTACTCTCTCTAAGCCAATACAAGAAGTGGAGTAGTAATTTCCTGTTATAGACTAGCAATACATGACTTCTCTTGGAATCAAAGTGGAAGAAGGGGAAAACACTTGACTGTAAGGTGAGTCACAATGTTTTCAGAGGTTACTACTAGTCTCGTATGGTCTGTGCACTGCACCATTCCTAATTTACTGCTGTGCCTAAATCAAAATCTAGCCCATTTTGGATAATTAAACTGGACTGGTCACTTTCCTGCTGTTTCTATTACTTACTGTTTTATAGTTCATGTGCACCTGCACAATGAAGATCTATTTAGGGTTCCATTTCTGCTGTGGAACATTTATTTAAATTTAAAATAGCCTCATTTTCATTTATATAAAAACAACTCTGTTTAGTTTTGCAATACTAACATTTCGGGCATCAATTAATTGACATGTTCCTATAATGTTTTGTTCCCTTGATGTGAGCAAAATTCCTGGGATGAAATCCTGGTCCCACTGAAGTTAATGGGAGTTTTGTCATTGTCTTTAATGAAGCCAAGATTTCACATCCTAGTTTATGATAACATAAAATTTCACCATATGCTGTTACTATGAATAACAAGACTCTTCTGGGAACTGATAATTCAGTGGTAGAAAAATAAAGCATTCTGTTCTATTTTACTTCCAGACACCTATATTTTTCTGAGCTATTATTCAATCATTGTAAAAATGCAAAATTGTTCCACCATCCATGAATGTGTTATGCTAATTATTTGGTTGCAGTTCTGAGTTTACTGTGCATAGCTCAGATATAGATTTAGCAAGTATCTGAATAGTCTGTGGTGAATAATTCATTGAGCCAAAGCTAGAAAAGCATACTTTTTTGCTTATTACAATTTCTGAATATTCTGGGATTTTTGGATGACACTTCCAGATTCCTTAAACTTGTCCATTAAATCCTGCCCTTAGCTTGAATTCTGAATTACTTTACAATACCAAGTTTGAAGTATAATAATTAGAATGTGTCAAATTTACTTCTTAGGTCTGTCAAAATTGTCAAATTCCCTGTAACTCAAAATTCTGAAGAATATTTTTACTACTACTGGGAAAGCTTCCGAGAGTCTAGTGGTTCAGCTAGCATAAGCCTTGAAGTTCAAATGCTTATCCCGTTTTGCCTAATTTCTTTGAACAGTACTCTCCTGCCCTTCCCCTTAGTGTTGCCAGTTCCAAGCATTTGCAGATCATGAGTCTAGCCTGAAAAACAAAATCATAAAGTGACAATGAGGAATGAAGAACTCACCTCTGCAGTCTGATAAGATTGAAAGTACTTCTGGCCAAGGGCTGTGCCTTCTTAAAAGTGTTTGTCGAGAGTGTTTGCACAATGGGGCTCTGACCCCCACTGAGGCCACTAAGCTCTTCTGAACTAATACAAATATTCAATAATCATGGCAACTTCTACACAGTAAGTCAAATACAAGAGAGGAACCTACTGAGTTACTCTTATTTCTCCCTAAAGAACAGGCAATGGGAATGGGTCATTTAAGAAGGTGGAAGGAGATCTCTCCTTAACTCCTTCTCCTCAGGGTTAGGAGACACCAATCTTTAGGAACCTACCAACATGTTCTTTAAAAATAACCCAGACATCTGTTCTTTATCTTCACCAGCTGTGGTTGAACAAGGGAGTTACCTACTCTGGTAGCCTCTATGACTAGCTGTGAAAGGCAGAAAGTAGAGTTTGGCATTGTCGGGGGGCGGCCCCCCCCTTGGGGCATGTCGCCCATGCCTGGGGCATAGTTTAGACCGCTCGGGCCTAGTCTTAAAGTACGCTGCCCCTGTATTAGGGGAACTATGGCCCCCTGGCCTAGTCCTACGTACGCAGGCTCTGAGGCCTAGTCCTTCAGCCGAGCCCCCACTCGCCGGGGGTCGAGGAAGGAGGGGTAGGGGGGCCCGGGCCCTCCCTCTCCACCGGGTCCCAACCCAGAGCCCTATCAGGGGCGGGCGGCTCCCACCACTGGCTCGGAGGGAGGGGGTTCCTCCCCGCAACGTGCCGAGCCCTCCGGGGCCTTTCCCGCTCCCTGCCCTGGGTCGCTTCCTACCCCCTTCCCCTGGTCTGCCGCGGTCCCACCTGTTGGCGTGAGTCGGGTGGCTGTAGCGGCACCTCCCAAGGCAGCGTCTGGGGTAGCGGTGGCAGGTCCGGCGCCTGGGTCCCGGGTGGCTGGCTGGCGGCTCCGGCGTTGGGGTCGAGCCCGGCTTGGGCCTGGCAGCGGCATGTTCGACAGGCCTGGCGACTCCCTCTCTGGCTGTCGGGTCTGTGACTCTGGAGGTTGGGCCCTAGCTCCTGCTCCGACGGCTGTCTGCCCCAACTGAGCCGGTCTGCAGCCCTTTATACTTTGGGTCTCCTGGGAGCATGCCCAGTAGGGTTGCGTGGGTGCGGCCCTCTCAGCCCCCTGAGCCAGGTGGTTTCCCTGGGCTGGAGTGCGGGGCGGGGCCGCCCTGTCACACACCCTTCCCCTTAAGTGGGTGCCTGCCCCCTCGCTTGTCCCAGTCTCCTCTTTCCCCACCCAGGAAAAGAAATCAGCGTTAGTGTGCGTCTTCCCCGGGCGATGGGCTATACTGAAGTTGTATGGCTGTAAAGACAGGTACCATCGCATTAGCCGGGGGTTAGTCTCTTTCATGCTATTTAGCTACTTCAGGGGGGCATGGTTCATTATCACCTGAAATGGGTTTCCCAATACATAGTACCTTAAAGCATCTATAGCCCACTTCACTCCAGTGCTTCCTTTTCTATGGTGGCATAGTTCTGTTCTCGCGGGAAGAGCTTACGGCTTAGATATACCACCGGGTGCCCCCGCCCCCCCCGGCCTGCTGGGACAACACAGCCCCTAAGTCCCTCTGAGGCATCCGTCTGCAGCAGAAAGGGCTTCGAGAAATCCGGGTGGAACAAGACAGGGGCTTTAGTAAGCTTGTCCTTCAGGGTCCTCCTGAAGGCCCCCTTGCACTCTGCTGACCACTGTACCTTATTCGGCTGGGCATTTTTAGTGAGCTCTGATAGGGGAGCAGCAATATTCGCGAAATCAGGGATTAACCGGCGATAATATCCTGCTAGTCCGAAGAACTGGCGTACCTGTTTTTGTCGTGGGTGCTTTACACTCCTGCACTGCTTTCACCTTGTCTATTAACAGTTGTACCGTCCTCTGCCTGACGGTGTACCCTAAATAGGTCACCTCCTGGCGGCCCAGCTGACATTTTCACGGGTTGGCTGTAAGGCCGGCCTCCTTCAGGGTCTCCAATACTGCTTCTAAGTGTTGTAGATGGGCTTTCCACGTCGGGCTATAGATCACCACATCGTCTATATATGCAGCTGCGTAGGAGTGGTGGGGCTGTAACAATCGGTCCATCAATCTCTGGAACGTGGCTGTGGCCCCATGCAGTCCAAACGGCATGGTCACAAACTGAAACAGGCCAAAGGGGGTGGGGAAGGCAGTTTTTTTCCCTAGAAGCTGGTGTCAGGGGGATCTGCCAATACCCTTTCGTCATGTCTAGGATGGAGAAGTATTCCGCCTGGCCGAGCCGATCCAGTAACTCTTTGGCTCGAGGCATCAGGTAGGCATCGAACCTCAAGATGGCGTTGACTTTGCGGAAATCGATGCAAAACCACGTCGTACCATCCGGTTTTGGGACGAGAACAATCAGGCTCCTCCACTCACTGCGGGATTCCTCCACAACTTCCATCTCTAACATCGTCTGGAGTTCCCTCTGGACTGTTTCCCACATCTTCCTGGGTAGGGGCCGGTGTTGGTCTCATACTTTATGGCCCGGCCGGGTAGCAATGTGGTGATGTATGGCACTGATCCGGCCGGGTTGAGTGGAGAAAAACTGTGCGAATCCCTGGACTACCAGCTGCAATTCCCTCTGTTGTTCCGGATTTAGTTCCTTGCCCACCATGACCTGAGCAGTCCCCTGGAAGTCTTCTACTGCTAGCCCCAGTTCCGGGTCCGGCGGATACGGAGTGATAGTAGGCCTTTGGCCATTTTCCACTTCTTCAGGAGGTTGATGTGATACATTCGCACTTCTTTCCTCCTTCCTGGTAACCTCACTTCGTAATCTACGGTCCTTATTCTCTGTACCACCTCAAAGGGGCCTTGCCACTGGGCTAACAGTTTGGAGTCCTGGGAAGAGGCAGTAGGATGAGTACATAGTCCCCCGGTTCAAAAGAGCGGAGTTTGGCCCCTCAATTGTAATACCGGGCCTGGGACTCTTGTGCCTGCAAAAGGTTAGCCTTGGCAAATTCTCCTACCTTCTGTAAGCGCTCCCGCAACTGTAATATGTAGGGCACCGTTCCTTGGACCCGAGATGCCTGTTCTTCCCAGCTTTCTTTCAATAGGTCGAGTATCTCCCTCGGCTGGCGTCCATATAGGAGTTTGAACGGGGAAAACCCCGTTGACGCCTGGGGGACCTCCCGTATGGCGAACAACAGGGCCGGGAGGAGCTTGTCCCAATGTCGGGGGTCGTCGGCCACAAATTTACGCAGCATCGCCTTTAAGGTTTGATTAAAACGTTCCACCAGGCCATCTGTCTGGGGATGGTAAACAGTCGTTCTAAGCGGGTGGATATTTAGCAACCGTGACAGTTCTGCCATCAGGCGGGATGACACGTTGGTCCCCTGGTCGGTCAGGACCTCTTTAGGGATCCGCACGCGTGTAAATAACTTGAAAAGCTCCTCCGCTAGGGTGCGGGCGGTAGTATTTCGTAGGGGCACCGCTTCCGGGTACCATGTGGCGTAGTCCACCACCACCATGATATATTGGCACCCTGAACTGGCCTTCTCTAGGGGCTCTACCAGGTCCAACCCCACCCTTTCGAACGGGATCCCCACTACTGGTAGTGCCACCAGTGGAGCTTTCGGCACCCCTTTTGGGCTGGTGCGTTGGCACTCGGGACAAGATTCACAGAAGTCTTGCACTGCACGGTGAATGCCCGGCCAAAAAAAATTGCTGACTACCCGTTGCAGCGTCTTCTCTCGTCCTAGATGGCCCGCCCAGGGGAGCCAATGTGCCAGCCGAAGTACGGTATTCCTATATTTGCCCGGGACCAGTAGCTGCCACACGTCTTCCCCCCATCAGGGGGTTCTGGACCACCCAATACAGCCGATCTGCTCTCACTTGAAAGCGCGGGCCTTGAGGTTTGCGGGTGCCCTGGACCCCCTCCTCTCCGGGTTCTTGCACCTGCTCCCACGCTTGACTCAGCGTCAAATCCTCTCTTTGTTCCCTCATGAAGTCCCCATCCAGCTCCAGCATTTTGGCTTCGTCCTCCCAGGTTGCGTGGTCCCCCCTGGCTAGCGGTGGGTCCTTTGGTTGGTTCAGGGTTGGCCTTTCCTCCCCTCCTAGACTCTTGCCTTGGGCAGCCTCCTCCAGGTCGGGCGGGGAGGGGCAAGGACTCTCGCAGCACCCTGAAAAAGCCCCTCCAATCTCGGCCTAATATCACGGGGTAGGCTAACGTCGGGACCAACCCCACACTGTAGACCCCGGCACCCATGCCGTCGGGTATGCCCATACCTCCCCATGCACACACAACAATTGAATGGGGGCCCCTGCAGGCTCTGGGTCTTTTATTAGATCCACCCTCACCAAAGTCTGGCTGCAACCTGAGTCCACCAATGCCACCGTGGGGGGTCCCCTCTACCCAGAGTCGCACCACCCTTTTGGAGAAGTCTCCTTCCCCCTTTCCGGGCTCTGTGGTCAGCGAGTGTCCAAAAGGGCAGACCATGTGGGGCTCCTCTCCCCCGTGCCCCTTTTCTAGTCCATTCTCCCCTCGCCCTGTCTGCTTAAGGGTCCTCTCCTCTCCTTTTCCTTTGGGTGGCGTCGTGCTTACCCCCGGGTTTCCACGGAAGGTCCCGCGCCTGTGCCCTTCCTGTCACTGAGCCATCAGCTGGGCTGTGACCTCTCGCTCCCACTGGTGCTGCTGCTGCTGCTGTAACCCAACCAGCTGCTGCTGCAGCTGGGTCAGATATAACTCTTGCCAACGTTGCCATGCCGACAACTGCTCCCAGCACGTCATGGGCCCTACTCTCCCTGGCCTACCAACCCCCCTTGTCAGCCCCTTAGCCCAGGGGCGGGATTGGGCACCCGCATACTCCACCATGTGTCAGGGGGCAGCCCCCCGCTTGGGGCGTGCCGCCCATGCCTGGGGCATAGTTTAGACCGCTCAGGCCTAGTCTCAAAGTACACTGCCCCTGTATTAGGGGAACTACGGCCCCCTGGCCTAGTCCTATGTACGCAGGCTCTGAGGCCTAGTCCTTCAGCCGAGCCCCCACTCGCCGGGGGTCGAGGAAGGAGGGGTAGGGGGGCCCGGGCCCTCCCTCTCCACCGGGCCCCGACCCAGAGCCCTATCAGGGGCGGGTGGCTCCCACCACTGGCTCGGCAACGCGCAACGTGCCGAGCCCTCCGGGGCCTTTCCAGCTCCCTGCCCTGGGTCGCTTCCTACCCCCTTCCCCTGGTCTGCCGCGGTCCCACCTGTTGGCGTGAGTCGGGTGGCTGTAGCGGCACCTCCCAAGGCAGCGTCTGGGGTAGCGGTGGCAGGTCCGGCGCCTGGGTCCTGGGTGGCTGGCTGGCGGCTCCGGCGTTGGGGTCGAGCCCAGCTTGGGCCTGGCAGCGGCACGTTCGACAGGCCTGGCGACTCCCTCTCTGGCTGTCGGGTCTGTGACTCTGGAGGTTGGGCCCTAGCTCCTGCTCCGACGGCTGTCTGCCCCAACTGAGCCGGTCTGCAGCCCTTTATACTTTGGGTCTCCTGGGAGCATGCCCAGTAGGGTTGCGTGGGTGCGGCCCTCTCAGCCCCCTGAGCCAGGTGGTTTCCCTGGGCTGGAGTGCAGGGTGGGGCTGCCCCGTCACAGGCATGTTGGACTGAGAATTTAATTTACTTCAACTCTTCACAACTCCCGGGTACTCAGGGAGGTGTTTTAACCTCTTGTAGGACCAGTCTTTCTTCTGAAAAAGTCATGCGACTTGTCTCCACAGCCTTCAGCAACCTGCCTGGTTCAGCAGTTCCTGGATACAATGTATGGCATAAGGCCTTAAGTGCTGTTAATGTGGATGATCACATCAAAGAGAGGGAAGAATAACTGGAACCAGCAGATTGTTCATTCGGTCTTGCTTCCTGCAGAACCATATGGCTCCTTGGGCTTATAGGCAGTAGAAAAACAGAATGGAGAATTTTACCTACACATTTTACTACTTCAGTATTCCTTCTTTTCTGGCCAAAATGAAATCAACTTGCAAAATAAATAGCACTTCATGTTTTATTTTTGCACTGACAGCATAGCTACACGAAAAATATTATGACTTGCCTCTGACGCATGCAACTGAAAGAATTATTCTGATGTGCTCCTGAGCCTGTCTTTGTCACAAATTTCTATTTCAGTCCTTGTCATGCACTCTGCCTATCATTCATTATAGTTGATGAGTCCAGGGCAGAAAGGCTTCTCTCTCTCTTTGTTCCCTAGAGGATTTCATCTTAGCTAGCTCACCTTCAATCACGCTAATAGGTCTCCTGGCACAAATTCAGAAAGGCCCCGGTAAGACATTTCACACATTCAGTTCTATTTTTTTTTTTATTTCCAGTTTTAAAAATGATCACACTGGCTCAGGCCAAAATGAAGGGTTCCAGAAAATAATTCTATTGTAATGAAACTCTTTAATTAAAAATTTTTTTTTGTCTATAAACCTTTTCAGTGTCCTTACTAACTTTTCTCCTATGCACTGGCATGAGAATTGGGTTGTTCATTGATTACGCAATGAAAACTTAACTCCTGAATTGATTATATCTTGGTTTATGGCAAGTTTTACATTGAGCTGAGGACATGTTGGATCACAGTTACAGTATCTGTTCAGCTTTTGCTCCCATGAGAGGGTTCAACTGCAGATCTGACATCCTGATATACCCCATAATTTAGGCAGAAGAAAAGGGGTTAGCACATAGTGAGGGCATCATTTGGTAATTGTTTAATTTTTTTAACCCTCTCACGGTCACAGATTCTGTTGCTCTGCGTCGTTCTCATCTCATTTCTATTTGAATGGGGCTTGCCAAGCTGTGACGTGCAGTTTGAGGAGGAGGAGGAAGGTATAATGTATCTTACATTGTAGGAAATGACAGGTTTTAATTAAGAAAATGGATAATTTAGAATTTAAAGCTGGTTGCTTTCTCCTAGCGATTTTATGAGTGTGTCCTGATAAGTGTCAGACATCAGGCTAGAAGGTGAAATACATGTCTGGGAGTGACATTCACTTTACAGCAACTCACTAAAAGCTGGAATAACAAAGTCTCATTCACCTCCCCTCAGAGATCAGCCCAGACACTTGCCTAGAGGAGGCCCCAGAGCTGAAGTCTGGAGGAGAGGAGCTGCAAGACACCTTCCCCTCCCCCTTGAACATCGGGATCCAGAGGGAGAAACAGCCTGATGTTAGGTTCTGGACTTGTATGGAATTTCTTGTATGTGATCTGCTTTTAGGCCTGCCAGGAACTGCAGCTGCCAGGAACACTCCAGCCCCTTTCCCCTTCCCCTGGCAATATCTTCTATTTGCCATCTTCTATTTGATTGGTCCAGTGCCCCCTCGTGGCGGCCAGCAGCTCTGCAACCCATGTCTGATGGCGGGGCGCGGGGAGGTTGAGGGAGGAAATTTTGCACAAAAGCCATTAATTTCTACACAAATTCTACATTCTGCAGTGGTGCATAATTCCTCCATGAGTAGATACAGTTAGGGTTGTCAGGTGTCCGATATTGACCCGGACAGTCTGGTATTTTTGCCTCGTGTCTGGTAAAAAAATTCAGAAAATACTGGACTCCTAAAATGTCTGGTATTTTCTGATTTTTTTCCTGACCAGGAGGCGAAAATACTGGGCACCTGGAAACCCTATGACACAGTTGGGAACTGGGCCCAGCCCCCGGACTTCCCTCCCCAGCCCCCAGCCCCCTGCCCTCGGACCGCCTGCTTACCTGGTTCCGCAGGGAAGCTGTGTTCTGGCTTGGTCAAGAAAACAAAATGGCTGTCGACAAAAAGCCTAAAGAACAAGGGCAAGCAATGCCTTCCCTGGGTCTTAGTGTAATGAAATGACATTACAACCTGCCACAGAAATTGAGGCCAAACTCCCCCTTGATGTCAATCTAGCCTATGATTCAGTCTGCACTTTAAATCTGAATGTTATTATTTTTTCCACAGTAACAAATTGCAGTCATGCAAAAAAGGGAGTGAGGGATGGTGGGAAAGCACTGAAGCAGGACTTGTCAGAACTGAGTGCCCTTCTGGCTCTGCCACAGACTTCCTTTGTTATTTTGGGCAATTCAGTCTCTGTGTCTCTCAGTGCCATCAGTAAAACAGGGATAATACTACTTTCCTACCTCACGGGTTCTGGGAGGATGAATGTTGTGTGGATACACATGTGTAAGGAGGCCTGTATAAATACATCTATAGGTACAACAAATACACAATTTTCAGAGCACAAATTAAATTAAATATTGCTTGAAAAAGACATTAATATCAAAAGATGATTCTCAGATAACTGCAATTGTTTCTTTAATGCCAATCACTGTTCTTTATTTATTTTTTCTTACTGCTATTTCATTCAGAATGGTGTTTGCATTCTGCATGCCACAGCCTTTTGAATGGCTGATTGAAGTGTTACCTATTCATGCTTCACATTATTTTTCCAGGATATACAAGATTAAGATTCGTTTGGAATCAAAATAGGGTATTTTTATGCTAGACTAGATGAAATCATTGTCGGCAACTGTCAAAACAAAAATGACTTGAAGACAGATCATCTTGTTATAGGAGACTTGCTTCAGTAGTCTGGAACTTACAACCTATTTAGTCATGTCAAGGCAGTAAAGTCCCATTTGCAGTCAAGACATGATGTAATAAATATAAATTAAATTTGTTTTAGCTGATTTAATGATCACACCATTCTAATTAATTTTGGAAACAAATGATTTAGAGAACATGTTAAGTATGGTAAAAATAATTGAGATTTAAATAGTCATTTCATCGCAGATGAAAATTAATTGGAAAATAATGACACAACTAAGGTCCAAGGGAGTGAGATAATGGTGCTAGCCTTTCACAGCTGGAGAGCTAAAGGTTCAAAGGAAGATTCAAAGTCACAAAAGAATAGGAGTATGATGAGCTTGTGCTGGTTCTCAGTGGATCAAGTCATGACTGACGCCATAAGAAGTTTTAGCTTGGGACGTATACAGTGCAAGAGTATTATAGGTCATGGAGAGCCTATTGTCTTCAATGGGATTTGGATCAGCTCTATGCAGCTCTAGCTAGGGAGTAAGCTTGTAGATTGCCTATTCACACAATGCTAGGTCCCAGCCAGATATCTGTAACAAGCACTAAATAATGAGAATCCAGTGGCCCGTCCCAATGTCCCCTTTCATGCTGGTTGACTTAGAGCTGGTGCAGAATTTCCTACAAAGTTTGCAGAGGAGTAAAGAAGTTGTATGAGTGGTGGCTCTTTCTGCTTGTACCTTCTCATGCATGGCTGTTGGGTAACGTTCACCCACACATATGTATATATGGGATTTTCTTGTTTAATTTTTTGGGGGATATGTGGAATGAAATATACCTTTAGGCTCCCAAGATTCAAAAGGGCCCAAAATACAGATTTAATTATGCAAAAGTATGCAGACTCTTTACCCTAATTATCTGAACTGTAGTACACACATTAACGTCACAAAGGCTCTCTCATAAACCTTCTCTTCTCTAAAACAGTGTCATTTTTACTGAGCTTCCCAAATGCACAAGTTCTGTAAAACACCTGTTTTGTCAGAGTCTTTGTGATTTACATAAATGGCAGGCTGCTGTTCTAAGTATCTGTGTTCTTAATTGGAACAGGATGCGTCTGAATTTCTTCCTTACATTTATATGAATAAAGCTCCCTCTCCTTTAAGTCCAGCCAGCACAGAAAACAGTCTGGTCTTTGATTAATGCAGGAAAACTTGGTCTCCATCTGTATGAATAATGAAAAGTGCTGTCTGAGTCTGTATTCACCCAGACCTATCCGTCATGATCAGGAAAATTTCTGTATCCTGTCATAGGCACTCATCAGGAAGAATTTCATCCAGAGTTTCTCAGGCAGAATTGAGGTGCTGTTGCAATTTCTACACCAGGACTTTCAATATGTTCCCAGTCCCTAATACATTAATGGTATACTGACCATTCTGGCTTGCATAACCTTATATTATCTTTACAGTCAGATCACTGTAAAGCATTAAAAAGGTGTCCATAAATGATGCTGCTGCAAGACACAAAGTGTACTTTTAAGCAAGGACATAGCTATCTTCTACTCTGACTCTAAAGGCAGGCCAGAGTTTGAAATATGCTATTCTGGTCCTTTTCCATTAAGTAGCCCTCCACTTAGTACCATAATGTAATTAACATTGTGGGTCTCATGGCTCTTTTTAAAGGAATTAGACACCATGACTCACTTGGGCATTAGCTGAACAAACCCTCTCACTGCAGAATGACTCAATCACTAAGATTGCTATCTGGCAACATTCCGAGATATCAAGAACTAAGCGCTAGCTTTTAATTTGATTTAAGGTCATCTTTAATATTATTCAAACACCAGCAAAACCCTATTTTGAAAAAAAAATTATGAGTTATTTTAGGTACACACTGAACTCTGAGTGTCTGTCAGCATTACTGATCCTTTTAAAGCAATTGCATTTAATTTTGATACCTACTGAAAAAAGCCAGAGGAAGAAATAGAGCGTTTAAAGCAGGGGAAAATACATGCAACGGATAGTACAGAGAGAGAATTGTGAATTATGTGCAACCCCAATTCATTTCTCCTTTCTTCCTCTCTCTGCCTTCTTCCAGTGGATGGGAGATCTACCAGTGATTCTCATACCTCAGAGGTTCAGGAGCCAAATCAGTGGTCAGCATTATCTACTAATGTGTGAATTCATTGTTTTGTTTACTGTAGTACTACATATTCAGATTCAAACAGTATGACAGGGAAAATATTTAGCATATTAGTTTCACAGCATATTGACTGATGGTATATTATTATTTTATCAACGACAATTGATTACAAGCACAGTAAAAGTGCCCTGATTCGTTACTAATTAAATCACACAATGTTTAATGCCATGAGCTACAGGAGGCACATTTAAGAGGCCCAGGAGCCTTAGTCTGAGTATCTCTGAGCCCTGGTCTACACTAGGGAGTTATTTCAAAATAACTCCCCTTATTCTGAAATAACAAGCGGAGTGTCCACACTACCAAGCCCATTATTTCAAAATAAGGGGCTGGTTATTTTGAAATAGTAACTCCTGCTTTCCAGGAGATAATAACTCTTATCTCGAAATAGTTATTTCGAAATAGTGCTAGTGAGGATGCTCCACTGCTGCTATTTCGAAATAACTACTCCCCAGAGTCATTCAAAGTAATTCCTCTCCAGTGCTTCCTGGGGTTTTAAGTTGAGGTAGCACATCCACATTAAGGGACCCTGCCTCAGACTAATTTTGAGACGTTCCTGTAGTGTGGACCTGCTTTTTCAAAATACTATAGTTATTTCAGGAGTTATTTCAAAATAAGTTATTTCAGAATAATTTCCTAGTGTAGACATGGCCTGATAGGGTAAATGATAAAGGCATCATGTAAGGTGCTGAACATTGGGAAGGCAGAAGGTGCTTACACCTGATTTTCTCTGTTTGGTAAACTGGCAGGCAAAATGATTGCCATCTGGAGTTTGGAACAGTAAGTTTCTTAGTGACATGATTGCTTCATAGATTCAAGAGGCTTCCTGTCAGACATGCATGATAAATTTCCCCCAAATAATTTCTAGATCATATCTTTTAAATAAAGACAGTAATTTCCATTTGCTATAGGATCTATGGAGTTATCAGTTTAGAAACTCTCATCCTTCCTCCTCTTGAACCCTTTGGTGCTAGCCTGCCCCAGTGACCAGCTACCCGTTATGAAAGATAGAAATGAGGCAAAGGAGGAAGGCAAAGACTCTTCTCAAAACTCCCAGAAATCTCTTTTAAAAGCAAAGGACAACAAAGGCAATGCACACCTTCATCTCCCTCATTGCTTCACTGCCATTTTTTAGTGTTTTGCTCTTCTGAAAAATCTGGCATCTTGTATTTAGATGCTTAAGTATAGATTTAGGAGCCTGGGTTTGAAAATTTTGGCTAAGAGATGTGTGCGTGTGTTTCCTTTTTTTGAATTATTGCTCTGAGTTCATTTCTGCATTGGCTGACAGAGCAAAAGCAGATATTTTCCCCTGGAAAAAGGAGCAGGAAATCATTAATAATTTAATTAGCATAGTGAATTGTTATTGAAAAGGTTACTATCAGGTCTAAAATGTCTCACTGAGATAATTGAGATAATTGAGATAATTGCAGAGCAAACTCAGCCCTTATACATCACTTTCCACCTGACAGAGACCATCTCATCTTCATCTAAGATGAAGCCTAAAGCAGAACCAATTCTTAAGATCAAAATAATGAAATTTCAATTTGTTTGAAATTCATATTGTGGAACCAAAGGAAATGAAGAGCTGGATTGATTTCTTGCTTTTCAAAATAGGATAATAATCATTTTGTAATTAGAAGAGTTATGAATTGCAAAGTTTTTCAAAATTTCAATCAGAGGTGATCTTATACACATTTGGTGAAGTTTTATTGAGAAGCTACTTTTTGAGGCTTTGGATGAACAGTATCTGAATGTGATCACATGCAGATTTCAGCACCTCCTGGCCAGCATCCCAAACCAGAGAGTCTTGGGCTTTCCTGGGGTGCCTGTGCAGCCAGAGGCAGTGGGGGAAGGAAGGAGCCTGCTGGCTAGACTGTTGGTGAGCTGAGTGCTCTAACCAAAGGCTGGTTCTCCACACAGTGCTGGGAGTCAAACCAATCCTGCTGCTGGGGGGATATGGAGGCGCACAGCAGGGAGAGGACAGTGAGAAGAGGAGCAAGTAAAGGGCTGATGGGTGGGCAGCAGAGGCGGCACACAACTAGATGCCGCCTGGCATGTGTCTGCATGTACCCGCCACTTCAGGGCATAACCAATACTGGCCAGAAACCAGACATGGGAAGGGGTTTTGCTGGCCAAGAGCTGGCACACAGCAGGGGCTGTGCTGATGGACCAGCAGGGGATGTGGCCAGCCCTGCACCCTGCATCGTCACCCTGTCACCAGCCTTGTGCACCCAAGATGCTGGACCTCCCAGCTCACTGCCCGTGGGAGGATAGCTGGTGAGCAGGGATCTGGCCAGCAACAAGACCTGTCAGCACTGATGGAGGGTGGGGGGGGGGGGGGGGGAGAAGATAGAAAATACAGGGAAATTGGCCCGTATTTTCTAAGAAAAAGTTGGGACACCTGCAAGAGGGCTCAAAAATGGCTCTGTCTCATTTTCACCCTACTCATTGACTTAGCGGACATACATACATGCTTAAAAGTCAGGTGAACTACTTCGCTGTATCAGGGCTAAAATTTGAGGCTAATTATCCTATGTGGAATAAGTGGGGAGGAAACAGAAAATAATCATGATAAAACTTTGTTTTTATATAGGGCCTCAGTCAAAAGCCCACTGACGTCAATATGAGAAATCCTGTCTTCAGTGAAGTCAATGGGAGTTTTGCTGTTAACTCTAGTATAGCCAGGCCAGTGGTGAGCAACCCATGCCCTGCGTGCTGCACATGGCCCGTTGGGTTTCTATGTGTGGCCCACAAGATGTTTTACTGTTGCCCACATGCAGGATTGCCAGATTCTGTTGGTTTCAGTCTGCCTAGTTTTTTCCTACTGGTATTACTAAAGTGACACGCACGTAAAGCAAGGGTATGTGAAGTGAGGTGCCCCCTGACTGCACACAACATTGACTGTGAGAGCCATGTGCTCCTTCTGTGTCCAATCAAAGCGCTGCTATGATTCAGCTGGCACATCCTGCAAATTCTGCAAGCCCAGATAGCAAAACTACCCTATCCTGCGAGACTGTCTTTGTTGGGACAATCTTGCAGCGCACTTGAGATGAAGGAGAACCATTCATGTGGCCCACTTGCTAGCCTAGGTTGCCCATCACTGAGTCAGGTACATAGTGTTTTATAAAAAATGGCTGATTACCATAATGGTTTTATAAATAGTGAAACTAGAGCAGAGAGATTAAAGCCATACATAATCAAATCTCAGTGGCTCAGTCTCATATTATTAACTTTTCCCTAAAAAGGGATAGAATATGAGAAGTGCTGGGTATAGAGAAGATTATGTCTTGCCTTATATGTGTATCACACAATATTTAGAACACGGTTTCCTCCCACTGAATTTACAGAAAGAATAGGTTACCTACTAAGTAGCCTCTCTCACTTTTTTTACTTTAAAAATAGTTGGGATTACCATGTATAATCACAGTAACTATCAAGTCATCAAGTGATGTAATTTCTTTCAATTAATTAGTTATTTGAATGCGTTGCAAGATTGCACAGAACAAAGTTTAGTTGATTACAAATATATTTGTATCTTTTCAATTCCTTTGTGAACAAGGCATGTTTAATTTTGCTTTGGATTCCCATTTTGGCTGTAGTGTTAAATGCAATCTTTAAAACGTGTGGAATAATAAAGAGAATATAAAATAGTTTACAGGAATATTGAATTTTAAGGGGAAATATCCTCTGATTGGATACATATTTCTGGAGTTACTGTAATGAGGAACAGACTGGGGGTATGTCTACACTACAAAGTTAATTTGAACGAACAGCCGTTAGTTCGAAATAACTTTAATAGCGGCTATACATGCAAACCGCTATTTCGAATTTAATTTGAAATAGCAGAGCACTTAATTCGAACTAGGTAAACCTCATTCTACGAGGACTAACGCCTAGTTTGAATTAAGTAGTTCAAATTTAGGGCTGTGTCGCCACTTAATTCGAACTAGCTGAAGGCTAGCCCTTCCCAGGTTGCCCTGGTGGCCACTCTGGGCCAAACCAGGGAAACTCTTCTGCCCCCCTCCCAGCCTTGGAGCCCTTAAAGGGGCATGGTCTGGCTACCGTGCTTGTGCCAGTTGCAAGCCTGCCAGCACCCAGCCAGCAGACCCTGCACCTGGCACGCCATGAGCCAGCCACCCGCTGCCACCCAGCCCTCCACCTCTTCCCAGGACCAGGCTGGCGGCTCCCAGGAGCCTGCCCGGGGCCGCAAGAGGCGGGCGCCGGCCCGCCTGGTCTAGTGCGGAGATCGTGGACCTCATTGAGGTTTGGGGGAGGCCTTCAACGTCCACGATCTCCGCACTAGGCACAGGAACGCGGATGTCTACAGCCGCATGGCTGCCAGCCTGGCCACCAGAGGCCACATGTGGACCCAGGAGCAGGTCTGCTGCAAAATAAAGGACCTGCAACAGGCCTACTCCAGGGCCTCCCAGCCAGGAGCCGACCCGGAGGTCTGCCCTCATTATGAGGCCCTGGACCGCATCCTGGGGGCTCACGCAGTCCATGCCCCCCAGGTGGTGATCGACCCCGGGGCAGAGGGCCCCATCCCTGACACGGAGGAGGAGGAGGACATCGAGAGCCAGGAGCCTGCAGGGAGCCTGCCCAGGACCCAGGACCCCCGAGGCATCCCACAGAGCCCATCTGCTGCATCGTCTGAGGCTGGGGAGGGCTCCACATGTGAGTGCCATCATGCTCCCCTTATGTGTATGGAGGCGGGTGGAGAGGGAGCCCAGGGACCGTGTGCCTGGGCCTTGCCCACCATGGAGCAGCAGCTGGGTGTCATGCAGGCCCTGGCCCGTTCCCCACACGCCGACCTTGCCTTGCAGAGGGGGGCTGGGTTTCACCTACTGTGTCCCCAGGGAGAACTGACCACTGCTCTTGTTTCATCACAGCTGCAGCACCTGGGACTGCAGGGCGCACCACCCCGCCTGGAACAGCCACCTGCACCCAGGCCAGCAGGCGCACCCGCAACCAGGAGGAGTACCAGCGGCGGCACCTGCGGGTACTGGAGCAGCAGCTCCGCACCCGGGACCACTGGGTCCGGGAGGGCCTGCGGCTGTGGCAGTGAAGCTTGGAGGCACTGGAGGAGCAGGGCCATGCCCTCAGAGGCCACCTCCAGACCCTGGTGGACAGGTTCCTGCCTCCTCCTGCTCCAGCCCCTGCGGCCGCCCCAGTTCTCGCTCCTTCTCCCACCCCTGCTCCCCCTCCCGCTTCCTATGCACCCCCCGTCCCTCCTTCCCCACCCTCCACACCCATTCCTCCCCGACGCCCCCGCACCTGCAGTGCTGCAAGACGGGAGAGCCAGCAGGACCCCGAGCCCTGAGCTTTCCCTTCCCTTCCTCCCCTTCCTCCCCCCTTCCAGCTCCCTCCTCCCAGGTTTCCCCCTCCCCTCTCCCACCCTTATTCCTCCCTCCCCCCACCCCAGTTATGTAAAATAAAAAGAGATTTTTGTTGCCAAAACAGGTGTCTTTATTTGACATTAGGAAGGGGGGTTAGGGAGGGGAAAGGGGAAGGAGGGGTCTGTGGAAGAAGGCCCCAGTGGGGCATGCAGGGAGAGTTCAGTCCTCCTCCACCAGGAAGCTCTCCCGCAGGGCTTCCTGGATCTGGACGGCCCCCCGCTGAGCCTCCTGGATGGCAGCAGTGCGGGGCTGCACGTACTGGCCAGTGATGCGGTCAGCCTCAGCCATCCAGGCTGGCAGGAAAGCCTCTCCCTTCCGCTCACATAAATTGTGCAGCATACAACATGCTGCCACCACGGGAGGAATATTGTGCTTGGCGAGGTCAAGGCGGGTGAGGAGGCACCTAAAGCGTGCTTTCAGTCGGCTGAAGGCCCCCTCGACCACGATGCGGGCCCTGGTGAGCCTGGCATTGAAGGCCTGCGGGGAGGGGTTGAGGTGTCCTGTGTAGGGCTTCATGAGCCAGGGCTGTAGGGGGTAGGCCGCATCCCCCACCAGGCAGACAGGCATGTCCACGTCCCCGATCCTGATGTGGCGGTCGTGTGCAGCCTCTGGCACACGGAGGAGTTGCGAAACACCCTGGCGTCATGTGCCTTGCCGGACCAGCCCACATTAATGTCCGTGAACTGGCCCCGGTGGTCAGACACGGCCTGCAGGATCACGGAGAAGTAACCCTTGCACCAGAGGGAGGCCTGGTGTTCCGGGTCATGGACGGGGATGTGCATCCCGTTGATCGCCCCCCCGCAGTTGGGGAAGCTGAGGGCACCGAACCCCTGGATGACCGCGTCTGGGTCGGCGAGGCGGACCACCCTGCAGAGCAGCACCCAGTTGATGGCCTTGACCACCTGCAGAGAGACACACCGAACTGCGAATCACTGGGGTGCCCGGGTGGCTGGGAGTGTTCATTCCCTGGCACTGCCCCGTGCCTCACTCCCAGAAGCAACCCCCGCTGCGATCCTGGCCACCGTGGGCAGCATGTAGTACAGCTGGGACAGACTGAACCCTCCCGTGCGGGGCACTTTCGCCTCCTCCCCCTCCCCCCCCGTTTTCCCTGGGGTGGCCCATCCCTTCCTTGCAGCCCCCCTCCCTCCCCGGCCCAGTGGCTGGTGAGTGCCATACCTGCATGAGCACTGCTCCGAAGGTGGATTTCCCCACGCTGAACTGGTTCCCGACGGATCGGTAGCTGTCCGGTGTGGAGAGCTTCCACAGGGCGATGGCCACATGCTTCTGGAGGGGGATGGCGGGCCTCATGCGAGTGTCCCATCGCCACAGAGCAGGGGTGAGCCACTCGCAGAACTCCAGGAAGGTGTCCTTCTTTATCCTGAAGTTCTGGGTCCACTGTTGGTCTCCCCAGCACTCCAGGACGATGCGGTCCCACCAGTCGCTGCTGGTGTCCAGACGCCAGATGTGGCGGGGCACGCTGGCGTCCGGGCGCTGCTGCGGCTCCTCCACGGCCCCCAGGGAGGGCAGGGGGCTGACGTGCACCAAATGGTGCCAGGCAGCCTCCAGCCATTGCTGGCAGGCTTGCAACAGCAAGTCCAAAAACTGGAGCAGAATGCCCAGTTGAGCTCTGGCTCCATGGTGCTAACTGTGGCAGCGTCCCCAATGGGAACCACCGACACAGGCAGGCAGAGAGGAAAATGCTTTGCTGTCCCTCGGCGAGGTAGGCAAGCAAGTGAAAAAGCTGAGAACCGGCTGTCCAGGGGGCTCCCTTTAAGCACGAGCCTCAGATAGCCTCAGACAGCAGCCACACAAAGCAACTACTGACCCGATGCCCTGCCGGAACCGGTTTCAGCTGCCCTTAAATGCGACCCAGCGTCCAATCAGTGTGGACGTGCTAGTTCGAATTAGCAAAACGCTAATTCGAATTAGTTTTTGGGTCTAGATGCGTTATTTCAAATTAGCTTATTTCGAATTAACTAATTCGAAAGAAGTTAGTTCGAATTAGTGCTGTAGTGTAGACATACCCAGGATGTGTCTAGACTAAGTGAAAAAGTGTCCTTTTTTCAAAAAAACTTCCCCTGCATCTAGACTGCTGCCGTGTTCTTTCGAAAGTAAATTGAAAGAACGCGGCAGTTTTTTCGATCACGGAAAACCTTGTTTTACGAGGAATAACGCCTTTTTTCGAAAGTGCTCTTTCGAAAAAAAAAAAAAGGCGCTATGTAATGCAAACTGTGCTTTTTCGAAAGTACTGGTTGTAGTCTAGACACTCTTTTGAAAGAGGCTTGTAGTCTAGATGTAGCCATAATTACAGGCTATAATGCAGTTATTCAGATCCCTCCACATTCCTGTGTGGTTCTGTTAGGGCTGCTTACATCTGGGCTCTGCTGCCAGGCTGGCGATATAGGAGAGGTTATGTACCTAATACTGTCCTTCAGCAGGTGAAAGGGTGAGGTGGAGGTAAGGTGTAGATGGAGCAATGGTTTCATTCCTCCCATATATGCTTGTCTGCAGTGATGGTCAGGCAAGAGGGGTGAATCATGCAGGTCTCTGAAAACCAATGAAATATCTTATTTTCCTCTCAAAGCACAGAGCAGTCAATCTGAGGCCTGGTCTACACCTAAAACAGCCGTTGCAAACCCATGGCTCATGAGCTGCATGTGGCTCTTGCCCCCCCCAAAAGTGTGGCTCGCAAAGCCACTCCTGCGCCCCCCCCCAAGCTGCTTCCACCCCCCCGCCAGCTCCCCCGCAGCCCCCAGCTCCCAGCTTCCCTGTGCTTACCGGGTTGGAGCTGCAGGGTTTTAAAAATGGTGCCCAAGATGGTGGCCATCTTAAAGGGACAGCCTCTTAAAAAAATTTTTTTTAAATTTTTTTGTTTTTGCTTGACAATTCTGTTCTGGGGGGCTTTTTTTTCCTTGACAATTCTGGTGCGGTGCTTCGCATTTTTTCCACCGCTGTTTTGGCTCTCTTTCTTAAATGGGTTGGCCCACCCCTGACCTAAAACTTAGGTCAACCTAGCTGCGTCATTCAGGGCTGAGAAAAATTTCATGCCTTGTGTTACATAATTTGGTGACATAATTTGCATTGTAGATACTGCTAGTAAGAACTCATCCAGGACCCAGCTACCACCTCTTGGATTACCTTCCATAGTGGAACTTCAGTGTAGGAAGTGTCTACGCTACAGAGGCATAGTGCTGTGACACATACACATGTGCTTAGACACAGTTTCTTCCCTGTGTTGCTCCTGGTACAGCACAGCTCCACACCACTCCAATATCAGGGCTGATCCTAGTGGATCAGTCTCACCTAACATTAGCTTTGTTGTCTGGAAAATGATACAGGTCCAAGAAAAATACGATGCATGTTTAAATAATGAAAAGCCTCTTTGATGTAATCAGCAAGGATGAGAAAACATTAGTTATCAGGGTCAACTCATTTAAAAAAAAAACAACACCCGCCCAAACCCTTCTTTCAAGAAGCAGAAACACCTACATGTATTCTCTAGTCTTGAGTCTCCTGAAACATTACAGATCCATAATTTCCATTCTGTGTTTCTGTTCACTGCAGAAGAAATTATTCTGGTGCCTCTTCAACAGCAAATGAAAGAAGAATTGATCTTTTCTTTAATCTGAATAATGGATGTTCAATCCAACAGAGATACCATTCCTTCTTTATTGAATTACCTTGATGACATTGACAAAAAGCTCTAAATGTGAATCTTGATCTGAAGAAGCCCTGATCCCAATTTGTACAACCGTCTCTACTTGATGGTTAATCTCTCTTTCTTTGCTAAAGAGTTAATAAAACAGAAAAAAAGCTGCTTCTGTGTGCAAGCTAGAATGTGTACAACAAAACCAAAATCAATAAAAGCAGCAGAAAATCTGCTTTCATCTAGATATCTCTCTCATTTAGTGAAGGCATTTTTATAACTAGGTAGCTAGCTTCCACAACAAGCATTATTCTGTACCTGATTCTTTCTGTAACGGAGGGTTATTTCATTGTCAAACTACAGGTTTGCTTTATTTTTATTCTTTACTAGAACAAAAATTTAACATATTTACAAAGGAATAACTAGATGTGGCTTATTTTAGTTTCTCCAAAAAGAGCAGGCATGCTTATACTGAAACAGATACTTTATAGAGCTTGATGATACAAGAAATGTGTGTATGTGCATATCCATACACATTTTACAGAAGGACATTCACACATGGGAGTTTGTGCATAGATGAGGTTTTGTAATGTAACCAAAGGTGTAAATTTAATTTAAATATAGTTATATGGGTGTAATGCACCCCCCATTCTCCTCTCACGTGGACACTCCTATTCCAACAGGACTGTCCTTTTGTAGTTTAGCTTACAGTGCATGGAAAGGAATGTAAGCTATTCTAAAAATGATGTGATTAGATTGGAATGAGTGTCTATGCAGGGGTCTATACAGGTGTAACCATATGGCTGCGTCTAGACTGGCATGATTTTCCGCAAATGCTTTTAACGGAAAAGTTTTTCTGTTAAAAGCATTTGCGGAAAAGAGCATCTAGATTGGCACGGACGCTTTTGCGCAAAAGCACTTTTTGTGGAAAAACATCCATGCCAATCTAGACACGGTTTTGCACAAGAAAGCCCCGATCGCCATTTTTGCCATCGGGGCTTTTTTGCGCAAAACAGTTTTTACCTGTCTACACTGGCCCTCTTGCGCAAAAGCATTTGTGCAAGAGGGCTTTTTCCCTAGCGGGAGCGTCATTATATTTGCTCAAGAACACTGATGATCATACATTAGATCATCAGTGTTCTTGCGCAAATTCAAGTGGCCAGTGTAGACAGCTGGCAAGTTTTTGCGCAAAAGCAGCTGCTTTTGCGCAAAAACTTGCCAGTCTAGACACAGCCTATCTGTATAGCTATGACAGAGTAACTGGTAATGTTTTTCCCATATAAACAAGCCCTGAGAAACACTTTGATGATTATTACTGAAATGAGACAAATTCTGGGGAGAATACAAAAGAAATAGTCTCAACCTGTCTAAAAATCAGACTTTGAGTACAGAAGGATATAGGCTCGGGGGTGGGGCCAGGGATGATGGTCTTAGGGCTGGAGCAAAGGGTTGGGGTGGAAGGTCTCCAGCTGGGGGTGCAGGCTTTTGGGTTGGGCATGGTGGGCTGAGGGCTGGAGCAGAAAGCTGGAGTGTGAGGGCTCTGGTTGGAGTTACAAGATATGGGATGAGGTCAGAAACTGAAACTTAATTGAGGCTGAGATTATCCTAGTATGAGGAGGGACGCACTGCAGAGAACTTGGCTTCTCTATAACATCCCCTACTATTAAGACCATTTACTTTGCTAGATTGGTTCAGAGCCTTGGGATTCTTTGAGACTGTTTACTGCTATTGGATACATGGGCAGTCTCACTGAGTACATCTACAGTGTAATTCAACACACTCAGATGGTCTGCGTCAACTGATTGGGCTTGTGGGGTTTGGGCTGCAAAACTGGGGTATAGATGGTCAGGCTCAGGTCTGGGATCCCACAAAGTGGGAGAGTCCCAGAAACCAGGCTTCTGCTCAAGCCCAAACATTGTCACTGTGGCTATGTCTAGACTGCAGGCTTCTTTTGGAAGAAACTTTCCTGGAAGAGATCTTCTGAAAAAACTTCTTCCGAAAGAGAGCGTCCACACTGCCAAAGTGCATCGAAAAAGCCATCTGCTTTTTTGAAGAGAGCATCCAGACTGAATGGATTCTATCTCACATGTAAGCTGTGATTACTATGGGCAGAATGGCCACCACGGCACCTGTGCTTTTTCCTGTGTCCTCTTCTTGTGAAAGAACTCCCTCTTCCTTGTCCACACATGTCTTTTTCCAAAAGAGCTCTTTCGGAAAAAGGCTTCTTCCTCGTAGAAAGAGGTTTACCAATGTCAGAAAACCCGCTCTATTCATTCGATTTTCTTTCGAAAGAACATGATTGCAGTGTGGATGTAATTGAAGTTTTTTCAGAAAAACAGCCGGTTTTCCGAAAAAATTCTGTAGTGTAGACATACTCTGTAGCTGACATGGGCCAGTCATGGCTACTTAACTGCAGTGTAGACAGATTCATTGTACTTCACCAGACAGACCTACCCAGTGAGCCACCTACACGAAACCTTTACGCTTAATGATTGAAGTTCATTTTATTTAGGAATGAAACCACTCACCTTAAATAAGCAGCACCTGCTGCAAAATACAGCAGCCCCACAGCATAGGAACACAGGTCCTAGTATTCCTATAACCACGATACTCTACTCCCTGTCCTCATGTCTCATTAAAGTTCAGTTCAAGATCTCTCACCATATTCAAAGTCCTCCATAGAGATAAGAAAGAGAGAACTCATGCCTGACAACCAGAATCGCCCATGAAATCTGGAACAATTAAACTGTTAAGCCATGGGGAATGTTTGATAAGTCATATTCTTTCTAAACTCCTTTGCTCTGTTTACTGAAGAGGATTTCACAAGATATCACCAATGGTGAGGGAGATGCATTGCTTGACTGTATTTCTGGGTAGACTTCAAAATGCTGATGTTGACCTTTAGAGCTGTTAAAGCTGATAAGCAGAGCTAATCTTTCCTCCCCACTTCTCCCAGCATATGGGAAGATGGTGGAGCGAGGATTAGGGTGGGCTATCCAGAGATGCCTACTGTGGATTACTGTCATGTATTTGAGAAGGATTTGAACAATTCCTAAATGTCATTCAAATAATTTAAAATGATGGAATGTCCCAAGTTTAAGATGGGCCTTTATTCAACATTGATACGTCTAACTACATACAACAACTGGATAATGTTTCATACAATTTCATGGATGCCATGGTGAATGGTGAGAATTTCTCTAAGATACCTGGAAATGGCTTTTGGTGGAAGCAGGATACTTCTTAAATGGACCGATGGTTGCCTTGGATATAGCAGTTCCCATGCTCTGAATGACATCTGTGTGCTTTAGGAGACCAACACTTATTAGGTCATTTATTATTGAATGGTGCCCCTGCAAAAGGACATAAATTATGTGCTCTGTCTCTAGATACCTGAATTTGTGTTGCTGTTGATTAAAAATGCTTCCATAGCAATACACTTTTATTGCTCTTGGTAAACACAATTTTGTCATCTGGTGCCATTGCTAATTTAATTTAAAAGTAAGCCTGTATGTTCCTGTTCCTTTTTAACCTTGACATAGTAGCTCAGCATCACAAGTGAGCTAAGAAAGATACAGTATATACTTGGATCACATATCTTTACTTGACTTTTGGGGATACTAATTACATTAGTGAATAGCTCTCAATTTATTTCATCACATTTGTCATTCTGGGCTCACATGAGCAAGGGGGATAGCAAAACTGGTGAAATTCATTTAGTGCTCTCAAAAACAGCTTTTTTATCTATGAGGATAATCACAGCATAAATGCACAATGAAGAAATCTTCCAATTCTCTCTTTAGCTATTCATTACATTTTCATTGTTGTGGCCTGAGAGACAGTTGTGGAGGAATATTTTTCAGATTGACTGTTCTCCATTAATCTCTCCATATAGGTCAAATTGTGCATTGTTTCCTCAGTCCTTAAACTAAGACAAACTCCTGTTGGCATCAATCTAAATATTGATTTGGCTGACAGTGTGCAAAGTGAGAAAGTGCAGAAAAGGAAGGTTAGGTGCGTAATAGATACTGTATACAAGAAAGCATTTCTTCCGTGACCACAGATGATGGTATTGTTGGTTATATATTGCAGTTTCAGAAGGAAAAATCACTGTCAATGTAAAACCGAATATGGAATTTGCAAGGAATATATATTATGCTGTTACTGTTTCAACAACAGGTAACTAAAAATCTAAGCACACTGTATCCACTGGATCCTCCTTATTCACATGCTTGTTGATTACCTCAAAGAAATCTAATAAATTGATGAGACATGATTTCCCTTTATAAAAACCATGTTGACTCTTCCACGACAAATCATATTAATCTATGGCTGCATCTAGACTGGCATGATTTTCCACAAATGCTTTTAACGGAAAAGTTTTTCTGTTAAAAGCATTTGCGGAAAAGAGTGTCTAGATTGGCACGGACGCTTTTGCGCAAAAGCACTTTTTCCGGAAAAGCATCCGTGCCACTCTAGACATGGTTTTGCGCAAGAAAGCCCCGATTGCCATTTTCGCCATCGGGGCTTTTTTGCACAAAACGGTTCTCAGCTGTCTACACTGGCCCTCTTGTGCAAAAGCATTTGTGCAAGAGGGCTTTTTCCCGAACGGGAGAGTCATTGTATTTGCGCAAGAACACTGACGATCATACATTAGATCATCAGTGTTCTTGCGCAAATTCAAGCGGCCAGTCTAGACAGCTGGCAATATCCCAGGCTTAAATATTATTTAAATATCCCGGGCTTCATTTGCATGTTCCCGGGTGGGCACCATTTTTAAATGCCCCGTAGTTCGAACTGACTGCCCGCAGCTACACGCGGCAGTCAGAAGTTAATCCGAACTAAGTCCTTAGTTCAGATTAACTGTTATTGCTCCTGCAATGAGGTGTAACAGTTAATCCGAACTAAGGACTTAGTTCGGATTAACTTCTGACTGCCGCGTGTAGCCGCGGGCAGTCAGTTCGAACTACGGGGCATTTAAAAATGGCGCCCACCCGGGAACATGCAAATGAAGCCTGGGATATTTAAATCCCGGGCTTCATTTGCAAGTTCGAATGCCCACATTAGCCACCCTAGTTCGAACTAGGGGGCTAGTGTAGATATACCCTTAGTTACTTTTCCACTATCAGAGAATAAGCTTCAAGAAGATCTCATTCATCCTGAATTTAAAGCTAACAGAGTGCTGCACGCTGCTGTGCTTGTTTGTATTTATAAGGCCACATTTTGCCATTGATTTTTTTATGCAGAAGTCCCCATTGATTTTAGTGGGTTGTTCTGAATAATAGTTGATGACATCAGTCGGGCCCTTACTAATGGACAAGAGCTGGCTCATTCTTTTTCAAATTCAGCTTTACCCAGTTAGAATCATTCAGGAGTTTACTGTCTGTGATAGCAAACAGTGATATTTTGTCTGACAATATCTCTTTCTTTTCCCTTCTTATTTGGTTAACACTTGAAGGGAAGAACCTGAGAAACCTGACACCACAATTTGCATTAGATTGTACAGCACAGGTTTCATTGATAACAGACTAACAAACTGGCATGTTATTTAATTATCCTTTTCCTGTGCCAGTTCAAGCATTGGCCACTGGAGATCAGCACCAAACACAGCACCCTAGTAACAGAAATGCACAATAGTCTGTAGACAGCCTCACTCTGAGAAGACCAAACAGATATGCCCTGAATCTGAGTAGGCAGACTGACAATTCAGTCAGGATAAGATTCATCCATTGTGTGGGAAGCCACTGGAATGGGCTTTGTATTATTTAAGCCCTGCAGGGGAAATGAGTTTGGAATGGTTATGCAACCTTCCCATACTGTAGAAAGGGTCTCCATGCTGGCCCCACTCATGCAAGTAAAACCAAAAAAAAGAGACCTCAATGAAAACAAGCTAGGGGTGGATTGAGGCTGACTATTGAAACCACATTTGTGAGGACCATCACTCCAGCTGGTAGGGCCAATTTGGAGATGGTGGTTTCCACTTCCTTCCTTCTTTCCTCTGTCACATACACAGAGCCTATATTTTTGATTTCATCCTAAATGAACTGAAGACAAGAAAGGTCACACAGAAGAAACAAGGACTGTAAGACCAAAAAGCCTCACTGTCTCTGACAAAACCCCTTCTAGAGCTCTCTATATTAAACAGTGAAAAGAATAAATAATTGCAACAAGAACGGTGCAGAAAATTTGCATTAATGCTATTTCTCTTTGTGGTGGGGCAACTGCCCCACACTGGCTGGAAAGGGGTTAAAGCAGGCTGGAGGGAGCCTGTGCAGATCCCTGGCCAATCAGGGAGAGGCTTTTAAAGAAGCCAACCAGAAGTTTGCTGGGGCAGATCTGTATATAAGGAGCTGCCCAGCAGAGAGTAGGCAGTTAGGCCCTGACCAGGGAAGGTACAGGACCTAGTTCCCATAGAAGCACCTTCAGGAGTGCAGTGCTGGGCAGGCTTCAGGAGGCCTAGATGGAGACTCCAGCCTGATACCTGCCAGGATGTAGGCCTTGCTTCAAAGTCAGGAGGGTGCAAAGGGTTACAGGGGAAGTGGCCCATGGAACGAGAGGCAGTAAAGGGGAGTGAAGGAGGGCAGAACAAGGCTGCCATTGGAGGGTCCCTGGTTTGGGACCCAGAGGAGTGGGTGGGTCTCGCACCCCTTTTCCCCTTACACTGCGTCTAGCCATTACACGTGGCCTGGAAGGACTGTGGCTTGCCCCTGATGTGAGGGGCTAGATGGAGGTTGCAGTTGGCCATGGTGGCATGTGCTAGACCAAGGACAGCTGATACAACCCCGAATAGGGTTGCCAGATGGTTTAACCAAAAATGCCGAACACCGCCCCCCCCCCCCCAAAAAAAACACTGGGGAAAAAATTCTGTTGAGGGAAAAAAAAGTGGGAGGGAGACCAAGGCTGCGTCTAGACTGGCATGATTTTGCGCAAAAGCGACCACTTTTGCGCAAAATCTTGCCGCCTGTCTACACTGGCCGCGAGAATTTGCGCAAGAACACTGACTTTGTAATGTACAAAATCAGTGGTTCTTGCGCAAATACTCTGACGCTCCCGCTCAGGGATAAGCCCTCTTTCGCAAGTATTCTTGCGCAAGAGGGCTAGTGTAGACAGCAACGTTAGATTTCTTGTGCAAGAAAGCCCGATGGCTAAAATGGCCATTGGAGCTTTCTTGCACAAGAGAGCATCTACACTGGCACGGATGCTTTTGAGCAAAAGCAAATCTTTTGCGCAAAGGCACATGCCTGTATAGACACTCTCTTGCGTAAATACTTTTAATGGAAAAACTTTTCTATTAAAAGTATTTGCGCAAAATCATGCCAGTCTAGACGCAGCCCAAAGTTATTGAGCAAAAAAATAAAAATAAAATAAATAATAAAACAGCATTAAAACAGCATGGCCCCTTTCAGAGTCAGAATAGGGATAGGAACAGGGGAGCGGTTGAGCACTAAGACCCAGGGAAGGCATTGCTTCCCCTTGGTCTTTAGGCTTTTTTTCCGGTGGCCATTTTGTTTTCTTGATCAAGCCAGAACTCAGCTTCCCTGAGGAACCAGGTAAGCAGGGGATCCGGGATCCGGGATCTGGGGACTGGGGGCTGGGGGTGTCGGGGGCTGGGGGCGGGGAAGTCCGGGCGGGCTGGGCCCAGTTGCTGAGTGTGTCGTAGGGTTGCCAGGTGTCCGGTATTTTTGCCTCCTGGCCGGGAAAAAAATCAGAACATACCGGACAGTTTAGGTGTCCGGTATTTTCTGAATGTTTTTTACTGGACAGGAGGCAAAAATACCGGATATCTGGGTCAATACCGGACACCTGGCCACCCTAACCCCAAAAGACCACTGTAGTGGGCATTGCCAGAGGGAAGTGTCCCAAAGAGGATACCATGGTCCAGGAGTGATGCGGGTCTGGAGTAGGAGCGGGGAGTGAAGATGGCTGAGACACCACCAGAATGGGATGCCTCGCTGAGTAAAGAACTAATTCCCCGATGCAACCAGCAGGAAGTACGGCAAAGGTGAGTCCGACCTCATGACACTCCTCAAGACAGAGGACTTCAGTTTCCAGAACTGTCAACTGGGCACCGTCAAATGCACTACATTCTGAAGTCAGAATAACTCCAAATCTGTTCTTGGTAGTTTAAACATGCACTATATTTTCTAGTTTCTTGACAGCCTGTTGCAAGAAGGTGCCTGATAATTTTACAGCTCAGTGTAATTTGCAAGATGACAATTAGTGCAGCAAGCTGCCACTCAGACTGACAGATCAGAACAAAATACAAGGAGAAGGAAGTGCTATGTCAGTGTATGGACAACAAAGAGAACAAAAGAATAATCTTTTAAATACAGACCATCTATAGAGCATTAAGTTAATAATGAAATATCTAACATAAGGCCTAATGAAGAAATAATCAATAAAGACAATGCCATCCACTTATTTTTGAAAGGTAGAAAATACTTTTATCCCAAAGAACACATTTTCCCTCTTGAACCACATGTACAAAGTAAGTCCTAACAATGCTAATGGGAGTCATAAGACATTTAGATTAGATGTTCAAGTCAAACATGTTATGTAAATACAATGGCAAAATAAAATAAAATAGCCTGAGAGGGAGAAAAAGCCCACAGTATCAAATTTGTTTGTGTCTCATGCTTTTGGGAAATATACTTAAACTGATGTTTTTAGTGCTACTTCTGACTAGTGTAGTACAAATGTATGCAATCTATTGTTTTTGAAAATTCCACACTTCTCCAAGGAATACGTTCATATTATACAGTATCTAAACCTGATACTAATGCACCTTTTGAGGACACAAATATAAACTGAAATTCCAAATAAAGACTATTTAGGACTCTTCTGTCCTAAAGTATATTACATTACAAATACAAGGCCAATCGATTTCAGTTGCCCCAAGATAAGTGGGAGTACAATTTGACCCATAATCACTGTGTTGGGGTTCTGTTCCTATGATTTCTGAGTTCCTTGATGACATTTTGGTGACATTTTGTCTTGATAGAGATTAGATATAACTATCAACATACTGTACAGAATATCTATTGAAAAATCTGCCATGTAACAAACCATCTTGGGCCTAATTCTGATCTCACTTATTTTAGAATAAATCAGCATGAATGTACTCCATCGGTTTCAAAGTGGTGTGAGGTCCAAATTAACCCCCTTATTTTTACAAATGGGTTGAGTTAGCCTATCCCTTCTTACAAGTCACTACTGCATATTATAGTGATAACAGTATGACTATATTTATCAGCATGAGTTGGTATGGAATGGTTGAAGAATGGTGAAACCATGAATAATTTCTCACAGGTTGTCCCCAGAGAGTTTGGTTAAAACTAATACCAAACTATACCATTATGTATTCTGTACATTAAAAAAATACTGAAAAATTATGCCATTTCTTTGACAATTCTATGACAATTGCTCTATCCCCAGATACAGACTGTTCATCTCTAAAATTAAACTTGCTCGAGATCTAGTACAAACAAGATTCTAGAATAGTGACAGCTTTTATGCACATTCTGTAAATGATTTTAGCAACATATCTTACAGTGGTCTCAATACAGCCATGGAAAGTATAATTGTTCAATATATATCTGTTAATCCTCCAGAAAGCTATTTTGCCTTCCATACAATCCTGATTTTATCCCTCCCCCTTTGGAAGTTTGTTCACTATTCTATTAAAAAAACATTTTCTGTAACCTTCCATAGTTTTCTCAGTCCAAGTGTGAATATTTGGGCAAAATTTGGTGAAAAATTGATTTAGACGTTTTCCAGTTAGAAGAGTAAGAACAAAATACACATCATGTAGCATTTTGATGACTTGACTGATTCCAGTGTGTAATTGGTAATGCTACTCTAGCTGTACAGTGGCATGTATGTTCTTTCTGGCAGAGAGATTTATTCTTTGGCTGTATTGACTACTTGCTGCCTCCTCTCTTACTCTCTGCATTTAGTGATCTGTGATGTACAGTTGTGCAATTCCTGGAAAAAAGAGCAGCTTGTTTGGTTTATTGGTTTTGTGTCTGTTTTCATCCTGTGGGGGAAAAACAACAAAACAGATTTTCTACACTCCCAGGCCTGTGTTGTTGCCATGTTTGTAATGGGATTCCCGGATAAGATTACTACATCCATTACAAAACTGTCCTTTAAATGGATTGCACCTGAACTGCTCAAATGTGCGTCAGTGTCCTTACATGCTGACTGAATACAATGATAGTGAGAGAAACTGATCTTAAATAATTCATCCATATGTTCCCTACTCCAACTGCCTGAAGGTATCAGCAACATCCACTAGCACAAAACAAAACAAAAATAACGCCCCCCCCCCAACATATCCACACCAGCGAGGTGCAAATGCAGCAGCAACATACCTAGAAAACCTGAGCAAGGAACATTAAACCTGATTCTGCACCTGCTGGAGCCAGTGATAAGACCTCTACTGAGTTCAAATGAGACAGGATTGAGCACTGTCTTTGGCAATAACCTTTTCCTAGGAATTGATGGCAAAAACTATCCAGTCCCAGTATTCTCCTCCTTCCTCTAATGCTATAGCCATCACATAAGAAATCATATCAAACTGGGACAGCTAGAAGAGTGAATTGAGACCTGTTCACACTGATGATATCTGGGCTTGACTGTTGCACGTCTTATCCAGGTTCTGGCACAAAACACTCAGAATATTTGCTTAGCCACACAGGTTGGCATAAATACATCCTACCTTGGCTTCACACTCTGCATAGGCTCCTCATTAAATATACAGGTCAAGACAATTCATTACCTCAGTCCCAGTATTCACAGTTTTCTGTGGATCGGCCTGAGGTACCTACAACTGTGATCTCTCCTGATAGCTACATTCTCCTGGAACGATGAAATCATTAACCAAAAGGGGGAGCCTTGTGAGTGCCAGAGACAAATTTCTCAGGGGCTGGAGTTACCTGTTGCAAGAGTAGCCTCCACATAGTCCAACAGCAAGCACAGGGCTTGGTGTTCAGCTCAAAATACAAAACACATTCTTTGACGTGACTTTCCCTCAGTAAAGCCTTCATACAATACATGTACGTTATTTGTCCTAGAGGCTGGAAGGAAAGGAAGAGATGTATTGTTATATTTATTTTATATTATTCTGGAAGTGTACAGAGGCCTAGATACCTCAGTGCCTTGATGGCAGATCCTTCCTGTCAAGCTTACATCTGCAATACCTCTACTTGAGCTAAGCTGTCATAAAGACATATCCAATTATCTCTCCCATTAATAGTCCTAGACCACTTATTTCATTCAGTCATTGAACTCTGTATTAGAAGCCAGTTTTTGTTACTGAAAATGGGGAGGTATTTTAGATTCTGGAGCACCCCTTGCAAATTCCTGAGCAGGCTTTTTCATATGAACAAAGAATTTACGGGCACTAATAGTATATTTCCCAAGTTTGTCTGAGTCTAGTGCGCATTGGGATGGGACTTCTGGAACTTAGTCAATGCCATGTGATTTGTGCAGACATGATAAAAAAAACTCTAGGTTGTGTAGATCTTGAGCCTCGCTGTCTGATTCACAGAACTCCCCAGTAACCCAGGACACAACAATTACGTTTTTATCCAGAAACTCATTTGTACAAGGTAACTTGATTGTAACATTGTGCATTGCAGTGGTCTCCATTGGTAACGAGTCATTATTTGTAATGGAAATATTGACATAAATTGTGACTCATGGCAGCATATGGAAAACTGCACAAAATTTCAGTGGGATCATAAATACTTCATGTCACCAGAGTTCAATATTTTAGCAGTAAAAAGGTTTTGTATATCATTATACACCTGGAAAATGTTGGAAGAGCTTCCTTTCATGTGAGTGCTGACATTTGTTAGCTAGGTTCCTCTTTAAACATGTGAAGCATCTGGATGGAGAAAACCTTCTGAGCAAAGCTGTGGCTGACAGAGCATCCTCATGCATGTAATCCAAAGCTTTTAAAAACCACATTCATCTCTCTGGGGTTTCCCTCTTGTAGTTAATGCAGTTTTGTGGCTGAACTGATGCCAGTACTCTCAGCGGAGCTGTATGTGTGCTTTATTCTGCAAACTGAAACCTTGGAGGAATGGATAACTCTTCCTAAGTTTGTCACGTGTTGGACGAGAAGAAAAATAAATTACAGAAAAGCGTCCACCAAAGCTTATTGGCACAAATAATTAGACTTTTGGAGATCATAACATTACTCAGGAACACAATATCAACTAAAATGAACTACATATCAGTGAATGAAGACTCTTCATTGCTTGGTTCCAAATTTAAAGGGAATATATATTCATCTACATTAATATTGACCGGATATTGATTAAAACTGTTATGTTGTGTGGAGTTCCACAATATAGGAAGAAATCAGTGGAAATACAGAGAGCTTGAGTAGTTGCCAGTGTCCATTTTATTGCATAACACAGACCTAACTAGAACAAGCCCAAACCAGCTGGGCTGACCCCAGTGACCTAACTCAGTTACTATAACAACAAGATCTATATCAACAACCCAATACACAACAAAAACAAGTGCTTTTTTGCTTTATTTTCAGTTAAGATTTAGGGTACAACTGCACAGTTATCCATCTATCTTAGTAACATAAATCAAGGCACCTTCAGTAATATCTTAAGTTTCCATTGCCGAACCAAATTGATTTTGAATTTCATTATTACTGTATTTTTGAAGCAAAAGATTCTAGCTTTCAATAAGCTTCAGTACTAGCCTATGACAAGGGTTTTCAGACTTTGAGTTGTAGCTTGTAAGGGCCAGCCACGAGCTGACCACAAGAATTTGTTTACCTGCGCCTCTGCAGGTATGGGTGATCGCAACTACCATTAACTGTGGATCATTGTTCCTGGCCAATGGGAACTATGGGAAGCAGTGTCCTGGTCCATGCTGCCTCCTGCAGCTCCCATTGGCTGGGAATGGTGATCCATAGCCAATGGGAGCTGTGATCACCCATACCTGTGGAGGCACAGGTAAACAAAGCATCTCACGGTCAGCTAGTGGGTTGTCCTTACAAGCTGCAATCCTGAATTTGAAAACCTCTGGCCTATGGACTATTCCTAGATAGAAGATTCCAGTACACTAGTAGTATTAGGGTTGAAAGTGCTTATCACCAATGTAAAAACATCCTTCCAAGAATATATAGTTATCAAAAAGCAGGGTGGATTTATTTAAATCACATTAAAAAAAGGATTTAAATCAAGTTTCCCATTGAAACTACTCCCTACTTCTTCATATATTTCTTTAAATAATGGTACAAATTTGATCACTAAAACATTTTAATTTACACCTCAGTACAACACTTTACAACATCTACAAGGTTTACTTTGTGTAATTTTTTTACATAACTTGATTTGTATTAATTTAGGAAATCATACATATGCTCATTACCTATGTCAAGCTGTAGATGCAGCAGCAGTACATTAGGAATGGCAAGAACTAAATGATACAGACACAACAGCACTTATATTCAATTAAACTAAATCTTAAATGTTACATAAATGTGTCACACTTGCAATTATAGCTATCTCCTGAGTTGCTGTCTGATGGTGGTCTTTAAACTTTTTTTTTTAATTTTCAATTTTTATTAGCTCTAACAGACAAGTCCTCAGAATACTAAATGTACGGTGCCCTTAAAACTTCTACAACTAGCTGTCATCTTCCCCAATCCCACTGTTACTTTGATGCAGATCTGATTCCAAGTTTTACTATACAAGTTATACTATACTGATTCCAAAAATACTAAGACTGACTTTGTGGTTAGAATGCACTTAGTATTGGAGTAAGCCCCATAGAAAACAAGTATAGGATGGGATTCCTTTGGTAAAGCTGAGTTATCTCTCTATATATACACACAAAAGTTTTTCCTGCTGGACGAGAGAATGTTCCTGCCTGGTGGCAGAATAACATTGTGACAGGGTGCCACAGCCCTGCACTTTAAAAGCTCACACGCCGGCCCGGTATAGAGGGAGGCAAGCGGAGGTGCGCGCATGCGCGGCGTGCTCATACACTGCAAAACAGCTGGGAAGGAAGGAGGTGAGGGGGGCCGCCGACTCTGCAGGCGGTGGGAGGGTGAGCGCAGGCATGGCGTGCTCTCTCGCTGCAAGACAGCTGGGAGGGGCGGTGCCCGGGTGTGACATAACGCCAGGGCGCCAGGATTCAAAAGGGGCCGACGTTTGCGGCAAGAAGGGAGGACAGACCGACGGAGGGGTGGAGCCACAGCCGGGTCGCACCCCCAGGGGAACCCCGGAGGCACCATGGGAGAGACCCAGAAGGGTCAGGGGTGAGACAGACGTCCCGGGACTGACTGGTGGGTGGACCAGGTAAGGGGAGAGGAAGCAGCCCAGGGCAGGGCATTATAGCCCGTGGGCTGGTGCGTTTTGGTGGGAAGCCCCGCCAGCCAGACAAGACCTGGACAGATCTGCGTCCTTAGGGCCCTGGGCTGGGGTCCATGAGTGAGGGCAGGCCCGGACCCCCCACTTCCCACCGCCATATAAGGCTGTGGCAATTGAGTCCCAGCGGAGGGACACTCCGATCTGTTAAGTAAAACTGTGCAAAGACTGTCAAACTGTAAAGTTAAGGGCACAGAGTGCAAATAAAAACATAGGGTGGAGGACCAAAACCTTTTACAGACATCATCATGTTATCAGCAATAGGCTCTCTCAGCAAAGCGAAAGTGGCCTGAAAGAAGGGGGTAGGTGAGCATAGTGAGCAGAGGGTGCAGCTCCCCCTTAGTGCTGAAGTAAAATAGGGAATAGACTTATGGCATCACCATTATGGTCTGTGATCATTATGTTCCTAAATAAGGGGAGTGTATTAGGTAATATACAAAAATGACGCTCAGTGGCAACTGGTAACTCTAGATTTCTCTTACTGCAACTTTCTGTTCTGTTTACTTGGATGATAGATTGTAAATCTCGTTAACTAATCAAACAAGGCATAAGGATTAGCTAAGAAACTTTTTTTCTAGCAACATTCAACATAGCAAGCAGCTTGGGAATTTACTTGTTACATCACACTAAAAGGCATAGAGAGAGTCCTGAAGAATGATGCATTGCAAAGCTGATCCACAAACTTTTCTTCAGACACATCTACCTCTTCATCCACATTATTTCTCCCAATAAGCAGTTTTCCTTATGAAGTTTCAGTTTGCACTGCTGACACTTGACACATTTTCCTTTTTTACCCAGGGAACAAATTTCTTCAAAATATTCCCAGAAAGGGTCTCTTTTACATGCAGAAGCCATGTGTGGACACGCTGAATAGTGCCTTCTCTTTTCCTTTCCAGTCCATTCCACTGTTCCTTTCTATGTTGCCCTCATCCTTTCCTCTCTGTCTGTAGACAATGTCTTAATGAAGTCTTCTGTGCTTGGCACAGGGCCACCACCTCATGAGCACAGAACAAAAACAATCCTATCCAGCCTGTGTCTGTTTTTGCACAGGTTAGTCTGCTGAGAAACAGAAATTGAAGACCCAGAACTTTCAAGAAGCAAGAGCTGGTTGTTAGGCTGGACACACTACAGCTATTAACTCATTTTTATGGGACTATAAGTGTAGGTGTAGCATGTTTATGATGAGATGTTATTTTAAATGAGAAATTTAGTATTTTATTGATTATTTAAAATTTTTTAAAAATCCATTTTTTTTATCCACCCTGTTGAAAAGCAATGGAGTGACTTGTGATTTTTATTCATGTGACTGAGCTCAGAATATATTCTGCAATATTTATTAGTTCTGTATCTGGCTTTTTCTGGCTGAACTTCAGGAGGGAAAATATCTCCCAGAAACAAATAATAATAAATGCAACAATGTTTAAAAAATTGTAGCTAAACTTAGTAGCTAATAATGTTTCTTTGGGTATATCTACACTGCAGCGCTATTTTGGGATACCCGACTATCCTGAAATAGCTATCGCATGTCTACACAGTAAGCCCGTTATTTTGGGCTCGCTATACTGATGTCCCTGTAAACCTCATTCTACAAGGAGTGAGGGATGTTCCAGAATAGTGCTTTATTTCAGAATTTGGCACCATGTAGACAGTGCCAAATAACTAAATGAATTGAAATAATGCAACAAAATAGCATTGAAATAAGATATGCAATTTGCATAGCTCAAATTGCGTATCTTATTTCAAGTTACAATGCTGTGTAGATGCACCCTTTGTGACCTTCTATAATCTTGTTTAATGGTGATTATTCAAATTAAATTATTAGGGCCCAAACAGCCCACAAATAAACTGGGACAACTCCAATGAATTCATGTCCATTTACATCTTGATTGAAGTGAATTCCTTTTAAGTACCTAAATGGCAGGGGAGCCCTTTGTGGGTGTGAGCACTTCTGAAATTTGGCCTTACTGTGCACATTAATATTCTAATTAGTTCTCATTAGTTTTTTGGGAAGTGCCAAAGAAATTGTAGTTTTCAGTGAATACAAGTTTTCAGTGAATACAAGACTTCTGTGCATAAGACCTTATTAAATCACCTCTGTTTCTCTCCTCTTGTGTGACGGGGTGAGGCAACCCCGCCACTATCCCCAGCAAGCAGGATGGGTTGGCGCTGGGAGGGGGGCTGAGAGGCCGACTCAGACGGTGGAGGAGTCGGCGGCGCCAGACGCGCACGGCGAGGGGGCGAGTCAGCGCGGCACAGAAACACGGCAGCCGGGCACTTTCAGGGAGGCGGGAGGACGTCCGGGAGGGGGAGTGGCGTTGTATGACGTCACCCGAGCGACGGGCGCGGGGGTGACGTCACCCGCCGAGCGGGAGAACAGGGGGGAGGATAAAAGGGGGAGTGAAAACTCAGGCAAGGGGGGAGGAAGGGAGCAGACGAGGGAAGGTATGGAGGCCGGAATCGGGGTAGGGGTAAGAAGGGAGAATAATCCCCACCGGGATTCCGGTGGCAGGGTCGACTTAGGCCCAGGGTAGGGTCGTGGAGCCTGAGAGTGGGCGAGTTTAGGGGTAAGCCCCCGCCTGCTACCACTGGGGACGCGGTCCCCGGTGTTAGGGCCCTGGGCCAGGGTCTCGGAGCGTGGGTGGGCCCGGACCCCCTTCCCTGCCACTGGCAATCCAACGAAGCATCACCCGAATCGGGGCGCGATAGGCGCATAAATTAATGGGACCCAGTGCCCGAATAAATGTAAACTTGTTACATCTTGTGTTATATACTTGATGGAATCAGTGCAGAACTGCTACTGAAGGAGATAAAACTGGAGGTTGTCCTTCAGTGAATACTTTTGTTTCAGCACCAGCAAACAAAAGTAAACACTTGGAAGGTGGTAAGGTGATAGGAAACAGCCAGCATGGATTTGTAAAGAACAAATCATGTCAGACCAATCTGATAACTTTCTTTGATAGGATAATGAGCCTTGTGGATAAGGGAGAAGTGGTGGATGTGGTATACCTAGACTTTAGTAAGGCATTTGATATGGTCTCGCATGATATTCTTACCAATAAACTAGGCAAATACAACTTAGATGGGGCTACTATAAGGTGGGTGCATAACTGGCTGGATAACCGTACTCAGAGAGTAGTTATTAATGGTTCTCAATCCTGCTGGAAAGGTATAACAAGTGGGGTTCCCCTGGGGTCTGTTTTGGGACCGGCTCTGTTCAATGACTTCATCAACGATTTAGATATTGGCATTGAAAGTACGCTTATTAAGTTTGCAGATGATACCAAGCTGGGAGGGGTTGCAACTGCTTTGGAGGATAGGGTCATAATTCAAAATGATCTGGACAAATTGGAGAAATGGTCTGAGGTAAACAGGATGAAGTTTAATAAGGACAAATGCAAAGTGCTCCACTTAGGAAGGAACAATCAGTTTCACACATACAGAATGGGAAACAACTGTCTAGGAAGGAGTACGGCAGAAAGGGATCTAGGGGTCATAGTGGACCACAAGCTGAATATGAGTCTATAGTGTGATGCTGTTGCAAAAAAAGCAAATATGATTCTGGGATGCATTAACAGGTGTGTTATGAGAATGACACGAGAAGTCATTCTTCTGCTCTACTCTGCGCTGGTTAGGCCTCAGTTGGAGTATTGTGTCCAGTTCTGGGCACCGCATTTCAAGAAAGATGTGGAGAAATTGGAGAGGGTCCAGAGAAGAGCAACAAGAATGATTAAAGGTCTAGAGAACATGACCTATGAAGGAAGGCTGAAAGAATTGGGTTTGTTTAGTTTGGAAAAGAGAAGATTGAGGGGGAACATGATAGCAGTTTTCAGGTATCTAAAAGGGTGTCATAAGGAGGAGGGAGAAAACTTGTTCATCTTGGCCTCTGAGGATAGAACAAGAAGCAATGGGCTTAAGCTGCAGCAAGGGAGGTTTAGGTTGGACATCAGGAAAAAGTTCCTAACTGTCAGGGTGGTTAAACACTGGAATAAATTGCCCAGGGAGGTTGTGGAATCTCCATCTCTGGAGATATTTAAGAGTAGGTTAGATAAATGTCTATCAGGGATGGTCTAGACAGTACTGGGTCCTGCCATGAGGGCAGGGGACTGGACTCAATGACCTCTTGAGGTCCCTTCCAGTCCTAGTATTCTATGATTCTATTAATTATATCTGCCCTTCTGTTTTCCAACAGCCCCCAAGCTACTCGTACATGACATAGAAAGATGTTAAATAAAGAATAGCTTCTGTCCTTAGCAGGTAGCACAAACACGAAAATCATCTATGGATTGGTAAGCATGCATCATCCTTACAAGACAGTGCAAAAGATAATACAAAAAATGGTAGGGTTTTAGCTCCCTGCATCGGCACTAGTATTGGCCCCAGTCATGCCAGCACTTAGGACTGAACATGTTAGTCCTTTGACATATGTAGTAGTATACAGAAGTAAATCATCATACATGTGCTTAAGTGTTTGCATGATTGATGCCTTAGTCCCAAATGCTAGTGACAACCACCAAACTAAGTAAAAACCAGGGAGAAGCACTGAATCACAGAAAATCCTGGAAACCATATGGTTTGTTCTTTCAGTGTCTCCTTGGCTAAGGTGAGACTTGTCTTCCCTTAAGTCTCTCTTTAATGTGGGCCTCCCTTTAAGATCTCAAAACTGTAATATCTTATTTCAATTGTGCATTTGTGGTCTGTGGTCAGCAGCCAATTTTTCTGCTCATATATGAGGCAGTACAGACAAATGGTTTTTCAGAGATGGGAACCAGGCTAAAATTGATGTTAATCGTGCCTGTAAATTTTAGTACTGTTTATTCATGTCTGATCTACAGAATGAATGGTTGTGCTAGAAACTTCAAATGATATGTGACAGATCTTGGTGAGTTCCAATATCCAGGACCAATTATGGTATTGGAAAGTCCTAATGATTTTTCACTGACAAATGCTGAATGATGAAGGTAGAGATATAAAGTTTAATTTAAAATAATTTCTGTAGGTCTCTTCAATGTGGAGACAAGTTTCAAAATGCAAGCAAATTGCCTGAGAGGTTTGATACTGTGAAGAAGCATTTATTTAATTTTTAAAAAACTGTTGACTTTTCAAAGCCTCTAAGAAAAGCTCTTCAAAAAAAAAAAAAAAAAAAAAGGGAAGAGATGAGTACTCAGGTTACTCATCTCAGGTTATTTGGGTATCTTAATTATACAATTTAATGCTTTGGGGTATTTAGATTTTTTTTAATTACACCTTTTTGATAGCTTCAAAATGGTGATAACTTTGTCACTCTAGTCTCAGAGGGATAGCCGTGTTAGTCAGTAACTCTGGGCCCCTTACTCCATTTATCTGAAGAAGTGGGTTGTGCCCACGATAGCTCATGATACCATCTACATTTTTTGTTAGTCTCTAAGGTGCTGCAGAACCATTCTTTGTTTTTTTAAGTTTTGACACCATAGTAAAGTTTTTTTTTTTAAACTCTGAAGTTTCAGAAATGCACTCAAATTTTAATCATGATTTTTTTGATCTGAAAATGTATTTCAGAATAATTTATTTTCCCATTTCACCATCTCCACAATCAATTTACATTGATATAAGTAAATATAAATTTTCCAACACAATTATAATTTTAAATCTCAAGTCACATAGTCTGAATGTCATCGTATATCATGTTGTTGCCATTGATGTAATTAGATGTTGTCAAAGCATGATTAAGTATTAGTGTGTGCATTGTGCATAAAGGAAAATGTCACATAACAGCTGAGAACTTTTAGATACAAATGAGAATTGTATAAGACACTTGAATTCAAATCTAAAATAACGTAGAAGATATTTATAGTTTACACGGAAAAAAAACATTATTTTCTTAAATGGAAAAAAATGTAGAGTTCCGAGGGAAATTGTGATCTTTTTATCTGTCCTTGATAGTCATGATAAAATTAATATTTGTCTACAGTATATTTCTGACTTTGGAATCTCTCTATAATCATCCCATATAAATATTGTGTATGTACACACACAGTGAGAGGAAATACTGTTAGAATACGGAATAAGAAGACAGAGCAAGTTTAGCAAATATATACAGCTCTATTAAAGCAGTTTGAACTAGCTGTTCCAGATTTTATATAAGTCAGCAGGCTCAAAGCAATAATGGACTGGGTATACTGAATCTAGCAAAACAAATGGTCATACTTGAAAAAATTAAGAATTAGTCTGTCATTTACTAGGAGCTCCTTGAGCATTAGTAGCTTCGAACTGGAAAAAAGAAAAATTGCTCAAAATCAGAGTAACAGTACATAGAAGTAGGGTGTGTGTGTGTGTATGTGTGTGTGTGGGGGGGGGGGAGGCGGGGATGGGGAGAGAGGATACTAATGGAAAAGTTAATGTATTTACAAAGTACCTGGAAAATAGATATGGCACAGTCAGGTATGTGGATGTTTGGGTCTCATTTATTCAATACTTTCCTCACACCCACTCACAAAACATCTCATTTTAATATTTTAAAAATATAGACATGGCTAGGTTTGTAAACACAAATGAAAATGGCATTGTTTTTTAGTTTAGAAAATCCACAGAAACAAATAAGGAGTTTCATTGTAGAACATGGCAATACTCTGCCAGACAGAAAAGTGTGATACCATATCATTGCATGTTTCTCTAAATAAAAAGTGTGCGGCCATGATTTAAACTTGTTACAACTTCCTAAAAGAACATTTATTAAATAAACCCATACCATGCAGTATTCTGACCAAATTAAAAAAATGTGAAATTACTGATCTTTTCCCTTCTCCAGAAATCACACAGAACAGCACAGTGCTGAACTTCTGAAGTGCTTGGTTTCTCTTGGAAAGATTGCTTGCTTAGGGTCTGAAAATGATACCAAAGTGTTTTTTCTCCGGAAACTTTAAATTTAGAAGTCTTATTTAACACCTCAATTATATCAGGCTGTGCTCAGTTAGCTTTATAAGCCTCAGGAGTATCATGAGCATTCCCTCCATACAATTCTGCATTTTTCTTGTTGTTAATTTAATGCTTATGAAGAGCCCATAAATTTGTATTGATTTTTTCCTTACAGGTTTCAGCCCCATTAGTATATTCTATAAAGCACAGATGGGAGTCTTCAACTCATTACAGGGAGCTAGTTTAATACTGACCCCATCAATCTGTTCAGTTTTCATTTCAGAGACAGAAGAGTTGCTACAGAGAGTTTATCTATATGCATCTGCTGTTGTGCCTGTACCTAGATGACAAATTCTGAAATTAGTGAGGCAGAGCAAAGGGAAATAGAAACGTTATAATATGGATGAATAGAGAACCTTTTGGCATGCTGCAAAAGAGCAAGTATAGCTAGATTGAATTTATAACCCTGTTGCAGTTACTTAAGAAAACACAACACCATATATACGGTAATCAATATTCTTGAGAGTTCGAACTGCTTATGTTTTAAAAAAATTAACTAGGCTGATGCATTGACTATCTCTTCTAAATTTAATCACACTGGGACAATTAGAGTAATTTCATGTTTTCTACTTTAGCACTCCTCTGAAATGACCGCATCTGGGTAACTTTAATTACTGATTTGACTCAGTAAAACAGAAAAGAAAAATGGCTTGACATGATTAACTACTTCTGTTCTTCAGTGGGACTTTTGTTAAAAAAGTTTTCTCCCTAATAAAATAATCCTGTAGCCTACATAAAACTCAAGCCATGGAAGCATTACAACTTCATATTAAAATGTTTGCAAATCTGAAGCTATTCCTTACGCTTAGTTTTTAAACAAGTATTCTGCTAAGAAAATATTTGCATCTTTTTCTTTTTACACATTCTCTATAGTATTGCATGGAAACAGGATATTTGCATCATCAGAATCTCTGATCCTGCTATTGAGGTGTAAGTGAAAATAGAAGAGTAGGAATCTCAAACAATGTGATGTTCGTTCATTAAACTGAACCATTTTCTGTAACTCCAATTTCATGATTCAGTAGCTCTGTTGTTAGTAATTAGCAACAATGTGTAAGATACCAAGATTTACATACAGTAAATTTGGTTTTAGAAAGAGAAATATTTCTTAGACTTGAGTAGAAGCTTAGTGACTGCATAAACAGATTGAACTGTTTTTTGTAGTTTGAGATCATAGGCTCTGAACTTGCAAACACAGGCCCTGGCTGTGTCTACACTGGTGCGATCTTGCGCCAAAGTGGCCGCTCTTGCGCAAAAACTTGCTGCCTGTCTACACTGGCCGTGTGTTCTTGCGCAAGTCAACTGATGTTCTACTGTATAAAATCAGGGCTTCTTGCGCAAGAACTATGATGCTCCCGCTCAGGAATAAGCCCTCTTGCGCAACTGTTCTTGCGCAAGAGGCCAGTGTAGACAGGCACCATGAATTTCTTGAAAGCCCTATGGTTAAAATGGCCATCAGAGCTTTCTTGTGCAAGAGAGCGTCTACACTGGCATGGATGCTCTTGCGCAAAAGCACATCTCTTGCGCAAAAGCACATGCCAGTGTAGACGCTCTCTTCTGGAAGAGTTCTTGCGCAAGAAGCTGCCAGTGTAGACGTAGCCTCAAAGCACATTCTTAACTTTATTCAGATGACTAGTACCATTAGCTCCAAAGAGACTACTTAGAAGTACAATTAAACTTGTGCTTAACTGTTTCAGGATGGCATCCAGAAATTCTGATGCTATGTGCAAACACTGTGATGTAAAGGCATTTTTTAAGTATAATTTTAAAATTATATATATGAACATCTAGAAAATTATTCAGATGAGCAGCAATTACAGCTAGGACAGTAATCTTTAAAATATTTTCTTCCCTTGTTCTTTATTGCGAATGAAGACAGGATCTTTGCTTCTTACAAATTCATCTCCTCCAGTCCATTGTTATATAATGTGATATCACAATCATTTCTGTAGCAACCAATTGTCACCTCTCAGTTGGAGGATTATTTTTCAAAGAAAAGCAATTAGTTCACTTCAAGTAACTAATTATCGCCCTGCACTCTACCCCTCCAAACATTCATTCTTTTTTACTTCCACCCACCCAAAAAGCTCCCTATTATGTACAAGTTGTTTCACTATGAACAATCTTTCAAAGAAGAAAAACAAACCCACATCAAAACAGAGGATTATGACTTGAGGTGGGAGAAAAAGACATCAGGATTAGACAAATTCTTACTAATCAAAGATCCTGTTTTCATGTAACAAAGGAGTGAAGAGAAATAGAGAAAAATAATATAGACAGATGCAAGCATTTTTAAGTAGAATGTTTATTTAAAAAAATATTTATAAGGCATTAGCTGCTGATTTGCAAGCTTTTTTATAAGAAATTGTAATAGAGCACAAGTGGCCATCCTAAATGCCTCACTTCTAGCTTATGAGAGCTATGAATTTATTAGTGGCATGTTTGTTTTAGCATGTTTAAATTGGCATGTTTAAATTCATAGCTATTGGTTTTCATGGAATATGACAAGAAGAGGAGACCCAATTAAGCATTAATATTTAAGCATTTAATCCCCCTGCATCCCTTGGACCATTTCAAAGTCTGTGTTCTTGTAGAAAGAAAACAACGAATTCAAGGTACAAGGTGATTGCACATGCCTGGTCATTCTGGTCCAGGTTCTTTCTGTAGTGAGGACTGACCTGAAGGAGATATTGACAAAATGTATTGATTAGACTATTAAGGATTTCTGGTCTTTGTTTGCAGAGAGAGAAGGCAACTAATAGTGACACCAGAAAATTAGAGATTAAAAACAGTCAATCCGGACATTTTGTCACATACACTGAAAAAAGTTAATAAAATACAATAAAATGTTAACATACTACATCAAATATTATTTGTACATGATCAGGTAACTATTCAAAGAATCTGGCTAAAGATTCTGGCTTGCTAGCTGGGAAGCTCTCCTCTTCTGAATATTTTGGAAAGGGTGTCTGCATTTCTAAATACTCTCCTCTCTTTGTCAAGCATTTTTTGCTATTTTAACTGAACTGGTTAATGGCATATTGGCACTGTATCTTCCTGAGGCAATGTGTGCAAGGGGCACAAAGGGTCACTTGCCCATCCCTCAGATTCCTGACAGGGTTCACACCAGAAAGTGGCTAGCAGCAGCCTTTTGGCACTCTGCAGGAGTGAAGGGATGGGAGCTGCTTCCAGCTTCAGGGAAGGAATGGGAAGGGATGACCTAGCCATGTCTTTGCAGAGCTCTTCTCTTCCTCCCCCCCACCCCCCTTGCTGCCCCATTCCCGCCCCATGTGGCTGAAAGCAGCTAGTCCCTTCCTGCTCACACAATGTGAAAGGCAACTAACACCTCCAACTCACATAACTCAGCCACCTCCTCACCCCTGGCTACAGCTAGGGCAGGAAAGGGTTAAGCCCTCAACATGCATTGTGCGCCAGAGTCCAGGGAACCTGACTGCAGGGGCTTCAGTGAATGAGGCCAAAGAGCTGGCTCAGCACAGGAGGGAACGTATGCAATCGAGCAGCCCTGCACTCCCTGGAGGCAGGCCCAGGGGCATGAGGGAGGCATGGGTGAAAAGGGTGATAAGTCTCTGCCTGGGGGCTGCTGTGGAGCTTGCAGGTCCAGCGCATGAGCAGGCTGGAAACTGCTTCCCTCCAGGGAATAGCTGAGTATTAGAGAGGCTTTCCTGTGCCAGGGCTGTGCCGGGCTTTGACACATGTAGAGCTTGGCTCCTCCTGGCTAGCGCCCTGGGCCGTAAGATCTTGGGTTTTCCTGTGATGCCGGTCCAGCCAAAGGCAGTGGGGGAAGGAAGGCGCATGTAGGCCAGACTGTTGGTGAGCTGAACACTCTGTCCAGGTGCTGGTTCTCTTCATGGTGCTGGGAGTGGGACACCCCCCATGGGAGAGATGGAGGAGCTGTTAGGGCTGAAGGGACAAGGCAGGGAGAGGCCAGCAACAGGGAGAGCATATGAGGTGCCAGTGGGTGGGCAGCAGAGGTGACATGTAATTGTCCAACACCCGGCACCTGCCCATGTTCACCAGCCACCACAGTTTGCAGCCAGTGCCAGCTAAAAATGGGACCAGAGGCAGGGCTCTGCTGGCCAGGAACCAGCACACAGAGGGGGCTGCACTTATGGACTAGCACAGGGAACAGCCAGCCCCACACACTACATCTTCACCCCACCACTGGCCTTTCACACCCACCCCCATCATAAGCCACTGGACCCCTCCATTTGGCACTGATGGTTGTGCAGCTGGTGAACAGGGAACCATCCAGAAGCAGGACCAACCAGTACTGGTGTGAGAGGGAGGCAGACAATATGGGACAATTTGCCGTTACAAAAAAAAAAAGTCAGGACATCTCAGGAGGCTTTAAATATAGGAATCTCCTTTAAAAACAGGACATCTGGTCATCCTACCTCAGCCTAATCTCCAGAATATCAAAGAGAACTCAACAAAAAAACAAAAACATCATCAGGAGCATTTAAGTTCTATTTTAGTCACAGTTGCTGTGATCACTCTGGATCAAATAGAACCTTTCCTCAGACAAAAATTACTTCAAAGAAATGGGATTTTCACCTGTGGACGGCTTTGACACAAAATGAAATCTTGGCTCTATTGGAGTCAACAGCAGCACTCCCGTTGACTGTAATGGGACCAAGGTTCTACCCACAGTATTGTCTATGCTTAAGATTCTAAATTAGAATGAATATAGAATACCGTTCTTTTGAGTGAATAGAGACCTATATGTGTCTACACACTTCCTTTTTGCTGAGTGTAGTTCACCTATCATTCTTGTTCATATTCTATTAGCCCCTAATGTGGTTCTGATCCCAACAGCAGCCTTTGTGTTGGGCACTGGAAGAATCTATAAGAAGCCATGGCCCCTGCTTTCTACAGTTTAAAATCTAAAGAGAAGACAAACTACATTCCTATAACAATAAGAATGTGAAGTGGGGGAATGGAGAGGAGGGTAATACAATCTTATTTTGGGGCAACTTGAAGGTTCCTAATTAAAAAACACTTTTTCCCATTATCATTTTAAAATGTTCCTTTAGATGATAATTTCAAATCCTCCCTTAACATGGTATCCAAGTCCTGGCATCAAGGGATATGCTGTATGCATGCATGTGACTCAGGGTATGTCTACACAGCATGCTTATTTCGAAATACGCTATTTTGGAATTTTTTTCTGAAATAGCTTATTTTAAAATAGCACATCTACACTGCAGGGAAGCCTCAAAATTAGTCCGAGGCAGGCTTCCCTAATGTTGACATGAGACCTCGATTTAGAACCCCAGGAGACACTGGGCACTAATTACTTTGAATGGCCCTGGGGAGGAGCTATTTCAAAACAGCAGCAGTGGAGCATCCACACTACTACTATTATGAAATAGCTATTTTGGCATAAATATTATTCCTCATGGAATGAGGTTTATAGATTTTGAAGTAAGCCATTAGTTAGATTGAAATTATTTTGAAATAATGGAGTTTCTGTGTAGACGCTTGCATTGTTATTTTGAAATAACACCAGTTATTATGAAATAACTGTGCTGTGTAGATGCATCCTTAGACTATTTCTGGCCTCTATTGCAGGGGTGGGGAATCCAAGGCCCAGGGGCCAGATGAGGCCCCCAGTTTGCCTGGATCTAGTCCCTGAGACTTGGGGCTCCCCACAGCAATGGGGAGCCCATGCTGATGAGGAGTTGGTTTTCTTCTCACTTGTGTGCAGCCCCTGATTGATTTTTCTGTAGGTCAGTGGCCCCTGACCTAAAAAAGGTTCCCCACCCCTGCTCTATTAGTTTACATTAGTGATGGTGCTAGGAACCCCCTCGGCATTTTATATGCATTCTGTAGTGCCTTCATAAAGTCTATATAAGTCAGTGGTATTATACAAATGTTAATGTTTTCACTAAGGATTGAATTAAGCCTCTTTAAGGGCTGTTAACTGATTGTAACTCTGTAGATTATGTTGATTGAAACTCCATGCCAAGATTTTACAGTTTAGGAGCCAAGGATCCCATTTAACTTGCCTGCATCAGCTACATGCAAATTGGATCTAAGAGAAGACCTTGTGCTTGCATTGCCCAGACAGCATAAGTTTAATGAGGCTCAAAAGCCATTTAGTTGTCTTGCAGAACTAAAATAGAAAGGAAAATGAAATATAGCAAAATTAGATTGGCAGTGTTTCAAAAAGCCTCTGAAATGAAAAAAAAGTGACCCAACAATGAAGGAAAATCAGATGACTCAGGGGAGAGTTTAGGGGAGTAGATGACTCAGGATGTTGGAAATGGGAAACAGAGTCCTCTACCACCAGGTTTCTGTTTTAAAACTAGTCCATATTGGTAAAAGTGAAACACTGCTGTGCCGTGGACTAGGGGAAGCCAGCTGTGATCAATTTAATTCCCAATCTACAAGTCCACATAACAAGAGCTACCACTTACTTCAGGTCTGAAGCAATGTAACTTGAAATGAAACTCAAATGTAATGTGAACTCCCACAATGTCCTCCCTAAAGTGCTGCTCTCTCCCTGTATAGAAGCCCTTCCCAATAGGCTTAGATTTCCATATTAACTTGTATTGTTTTGTGGGAAAAGGCCACTATATCTTTTTAAAATGGGGTTCGTATTTCCAGGGGAGAGTTGGTTGGCTTTCTTCTCTGTCCAGAGATTCTGTTTTCCCCAGGGGTCATTCCTTCAGGGACTTGCTTTATTTCCCTCCTAATTTATTCTCAGCCTCACCTTGCTTCCAATATAATTTTCCTTCTGAGCCTTCTGAACCTAAGCCCTTCAACATTTTTGGGCACAACGCCTACTTATTGTGAGATGCCCAAAGGAGCACTGTGAGGTAGATGGCATTCAACAAGTCAGGCACTCTAATGAGTAGAATAGAGGCCCTTAGGACTGCAGCATCTCAAAGAATGTAGATAGGAACAGCAGAAGGTTGGCAAATGCCAAGCCTATCTTTTAAGGGTATGCTTATATAGCAAAAGCTATGCACAGGCTAGCCAACCAGAGCTAGCTTGAATGCAGCTAGTGTGGGTAACAATAACAACGAAGACAGCACCAGTAGAACACACGTGGCACTCTGGACCTATACTCAGCTTGCTCGCCTGCTCTGAAGCGGCTACTGCTACATGCGTTAGTTGGATTCAAGGTATCGTAGGCTGCCTAGCATGCACAGATGTTGCCGCGTAGACATACCCGAGTCAATTATAAATGAGGAAGGAGGGTCCAAGTCGGAAGGGGTGCAGAGCCTGTGACAAGATGACTATGGTGTGTGTGTGTGATGTCGGGTGGTGGGGAAGAGACTGGCTGGATTTCTCTTATTTCTCACTGTCCAGGATGTAGAAAGTGTGATCGTGTTTGACACTTCTGTTTCTGATTATCCAGAAAATGGAGGTGCAATAGCCTTTTGGAGAAGGCTTACAGAAGATTTAATACAGGCTTTTGGTTCAGGAGGGTGCTTGAAGGGTGCTTGAGATAAAACTATCGGTATGCTCATCCCTTAATTAAGGGGTCCACCCAGTTGATGAATGAACACAGACAGAACTGTCCCCAGGGCTCTAAAAGTGAATCTTTCAGACCAGGGTTTCAGCTGGCTATGTGCAATGTGGGAAAATGTCCCTTGTGGATGTCTGGGCTGCCCATACACTATGGATAAATACTTCAATTGCCTAGAGAGCTAGTCCTCAATGTTTCACAAGCAACTGGGTAATTTTTATTTTTGATTGATTTAAAATTTAGCTTTTAAAGATAGGCTAGAATCAAGTCCCTTTAAGGCTAAAAGGTACTTTAAAATGATACAACTAAAACTAATTATTTTTTAATCCCTCTGCTGTAACTTTTACCCAACTTCTATTGCATTTGCTGACTTTGGTAGTTCCATTTACTGAACTAAATCTCTGTGCATCAATACCACCAGCATGTCAAAGGAAACAAAAAATAACCCCCAAATGGCTTTTAGGATGATCTTATGTTAAAATAAATCTACAGACTTTTTATTGCTGCATTAATTATTAGCTCAGGAAACATGAGGACATCAATCCTTTCCATCCTTCAAGCGATTAAGTCTTTGAGAGTATTTTAAATCTTTCGTAGAATACTTGGCAAATATGACTAACTTTTCTTATAAATACCTAAAAAATAAATTCTACATTGTTCTTTAATATAGAGACCAGAATTTAGAGAAAGGAATCTTGGGAAAGTAAAAATTCATTATTTGATAGTACCTATACCTACCTTCTAGATACCCTGTCCCAGCCCTGAAAGGTACATAGGTGATAATCCCCATTGACTTCTTGCAGGAATAACAACAGTAAAACTGACATTGTCAGTTTCACATTTCATTTTGGAGTTTTGGTGTTTCCAAAAAGAATTGTTCTAGTTTGCAGAGAAAATTCAGTAAAATTTGCTTTTGTTTCCATGAAGAATAAACCCACAACAACCACCACCACCACCACCACCAACAAATCAACCTTAACATTTCTCATGAACTGAAAAACAGCAGGGCCAAATTAAAACCTTAGCCCTCCCTCTGCCTGGAGGGTATACCTTGTACAACTTTACTTTTCCTAATGACGCATATTCTAAGTCTTTTAGATGAGGGCTGAGTATCTCACTGAGAGGAGAAGAAATAGATTAATGGCTCCATGGCAGTGTTTCACAAAGTGGTCCACGGACTCACTCTGAAAAAGCTGCTCTGGGCCGCTCTGATTTGTTTACTTACTGGTTCCACAGCCACGAGTCTTGCAGCTCCCATTGGCTGTGATTTGCCGTTTGCAGCTAAGGGGAGCCGTGTGACCCGGGCTGGTGCTTCCCACAGCTCCCCTTGGCTGCAGCCCATGGGAGCCGCAAAGTTCCGTGGCTGCAGAGCAGGTAAGTAAACAAACTGGAGCAGCTCAGTAGCAGCTCTCTCAGAGTGGGTCCACAGACCACTCTGAGAAACACTGCACTATGGGTGAGTCTATAAAAACAAACTAATACAATATGTATATTGATGTACTAGTACTGCTATTAAACATATTACTTGTTGATAGTTATGATCCAGAGCACTAAGCAGGCAAATTTTGGGTGAAAGTTTTTCAATTTTCTAAACATTTTGGACAAAGAAAAATGATGGATTCTATTTGAACAACATCTGTCAATTAAAGTCCGCTTTCAAGTCCATAACCAAGTACAATTCTTAATTAATAAATGGCAGAAATCACAAGCCGTACTATCAATTTGCAATAGAGGGGACACTAATGATAGAAAAATGTCTTCTGAGTAGCTTAGGGTATGTCTACACTGCCACCCTAGTTCGAACTAGGGTGGCTAATGTAGTCATTCGAAGTTGCAAATGAAGCCTGGGATTTAAATATCCCGGGCTTCATTTGCATCTTGCCGGGTGGGCGCCATTTTTAAATGCCCTTAGTTCAAACTCTGTGCCCACGGCTACACGCGGCACGGAGCAGGTAGTTCGAATTAGAGATCCCGCCCGGCAAGATGCAAATGAAGCCCGGGATATTTAAATCCCGGGCTTCATTTGCAACTTCGAATGACTACATTAGCCACCCTAGTTTGAACTAGGGTGGCAGTGTAGACATACCCTAAGAAACTACAGCCACCATAAAACATTTGCAGGGAATTAAAATGAACCCCTTCTCAGAGGTAATGTTGCTAGCTACCAGAAATTCAGATATTAGAGTTTTGGCTTAAATAAAGTTAGGTGTGTCTGGAATATAGAGGACAGACAAAATGAAAATATCTCACAGAGAAATTCTTATTGAAAACATGTTTTGAAATTAAACAGCAAAGCTTCAAATATTGTCAAGTAAAGATAGTGGACCACATTCTCAGTGAGTTTAAAATCTGCATAGCAATGCCATCATCCATGAGCTATGCTGAGTTATAGCAGGTGAGGATCAGGCTTGGTCTTTTAAGGAAGGTCTTTTCCCCAAGAAAACAGTTTAAAAGCTATTTTCCTCCCACAGCTGACATTTTCATTGGGCTGCTGAATGTTACTGTTTCACCACCAGCTAATCAGAATCCTGCTTAAGTGTTTGCAGAGTGCTAGTCATTGTAGTATCTAGCCAAGAGAATGGCTGGAATTTTCTATGTTGGCTGTCAACCAGCATATTAATAAAGGTCAAGCCACTGAAGATCCGTTACCACCATCATAATAGAGCAGATGTAGTCAGGAACTCCTGGGGCCCCTCTTTGTTATGTATAAACACACACCTATTTTAAAAAAAGATACATTAATCAAAACACTGTGAGAAATGCAAAGTGAAGATTATGCCTCCCTTGACCTCTACACTTCTCTTCCATGTCCCCTAAACTTCTAGCTCTCTATGCACCACCCCTCATCCACAGCTGTCCCACTTGCCACATCATTCCTCCATATCCCTTTTCTTTGGTTCCATTTCTATATCCCGCTCACAATCCCCCCTAATCTTGAAGGTTGCCAAGTTTTTACCTGCACAAAATCAAAAACAATAACCACACTCCTTCCCCATATCTTCCCTGAGGCCCCTTCCCCATTCAGTACACCCTCACCCCTTGGTGGCTCACTCTCCCTCCCTCACTTTTACTGGGCTGGGGCAAGGGATTGGGCTGTGGGGGGAGGGGGGTAAGGATTGTAACTGGAAGTGTGGGGTGGGGACAGAAATGAGGGGTTCCGGGTGCAGGAGAGGGCTCTGTGCTGGGGCAGTGGGTTAGGGTGCAGGAAAGGGGAGAGCATTCTGACTGGAGGTTGTGGACTCTGGGGCGGGGCCAGAGATGAGGGGTTTGAGTTGCAGGAGGAAGCTCTAAGCTGGTGGGTGGGCTGAAGGATTTGAAGTGCAGGAGGGGGCTGAAGGATTTAGTTGAGACATGGGATTGTAGTGCAGGAGGGGTTGGGTGCAGGCAGGGGCCCTGGGTTTGTGAGGGGGGCTACGGGAGAGGGCAGGGGGTTGGGGCTCAGGTTTAGCTTCTGTGGCTCCCAGGCAGCAGGGCTAAGGCAGGCTCCCATTCGGTCCTTCCTCCATGCTGTGCCCCAGGAACAGCCAGCATATCTGGCTTCCAGACGGGGGAACTGGGAGGCTCCATGTGCTGCTCTTGCATGAAGGCTCTGCCTCTGCAGCTCCTATTGGCTGTGGTTCCCAGCCAGCAGGAGTGTGGAGGTGGTGCTCTGGGCAAGGGTTGCATGTAGAACCGTCTGCCCCCCACCCCACATAGGGCTGCTCCATGTGGAGCCCAGATGGGTGGGGACTAGCCTGCCTTTGTGCCATAGCACCGCTGACTAAACTTGTGATGGCCTGGTTGGCCAATGTTCCTTTTCAAATGGGCATTCCAGTCAAAAACGGGATGCCTGGCAACTGTACTGTTCTCCTTTCAGTGTCCCTCATCCCTGTCCTCCCCATTCCTTCTTTCATGCCCTGCCAATCCTCAGTGCTCACTCCTCCTGCCTTCCTCAGAGCCCAGACATTCATGCACCCACCTGTTACGCTACAGTCCTGTCACAGGACCTGCTCTACACACTGCTGGGGAGCACCCTCTCTTGCTCAGCAGGGGAATTAGCTTGCTGCTGCCCATGCCTTATCTACCAGTCACTCAGCTTACTGCCCCAGTCACTCAGTCTGCAGCTATTCTTCTGCCAGTCCAGAGCTTCTGTGCCTCTCCTCCATGGCTTAACCCTCTGGCCAAGTCACCATCATCTTCCTCTTGCAGAGTATTTCAGAGTCACTTTCCTTGGAGCCATGGTCAGTCTTCATCTTCAGTGTGCTGCGTTACACGTCTCTGAAAAACTCATTTGCACGTGCTCAGATCTTTTTAGAGACTTCCTTGTAAATGTCTGAACACCCCATCTTCACTGAACATGTACTGTAGCCCCACATAGCTTGAGCTTCAGGCAGAACCTCTCGTTGGTCTAGAGCAGGGTTTCCTAACCTATGGATCGGGACCCAAATATGGGTCGCCATTACATTTTAAAAGGGTCGCCAAGTGTTTCCCCAGGTGGCTCTGCCCTCCCTGCATTTTTAATTGCTGTGGGTCACCAAGTCTTTCTGAATTGTCAAAATGGGTCCCCATCTGGAAAAGATTGGGAACTGCTGGTCTAGAGGGAAATGTGCTGGGCTGGGAGCTAGAAGGGACCTAATCTCAGTTCTTCTAATTGACAGCATTCCCCCTCCTTTCCTTCTTTTTCTGTTATAAATTGGGAGGTTCCCCCTTTTTTCTCCACTTTCATCTGAAGTAATGGGTTTGCCCACAAAAGCTCATGATACTATATATCAAGGGTGTGGAACCTAAGGCGCGGGGGCCAGATGTGGCCCCCAGCTTGCCTGGATCTGGCCCCCCGAGGCTCAGGGCTCCCCTGGGCACTGGGAGTCTCCGCTGGTGCTCCAGCCACCCTCCAACCCCCCCCCATGGGGCTGGAGCACACACAATCTACTAGCCTGAGCCCCCCTAGGCTCTGGGTATGTAAGGGGAAATGTGGGGAGTGTCTTTCTCCTTCTCAGTCAGGGGCCACGTCAGTGAGGGTTTGGAGTTTTTTTGTTTTTCTCACTTGTGTGCGGCCTCCAACTGATTTTTCTGTGGGTCAGTGGCCCCTGAAACAAAAAAGTTCCCCACCCCTGCTATATATATTTTTGTTAGTCTTTAAGATGCTACAGGACTACTTGTTTTTTTAAAATTTACAGACTAACATGGCTACCCCTCTGAGACTTCTAATTATGAGTATTATTACTTCATTTATTATTGAGTAAAGCCATATAGCCCAGCTCCAAGTTTTGGAGATAGGTAATTATAATTCCCTCATTTTCTATGAGAAGTAACTGAGAGATTTTACAAGGTCATGTTAGGGGAACCTGGGCATAGTAGATCAATATGGTTCCATTTAATTTCTGGGGGGTTTTCAACCACTTTTTTGAAAACCTAAGAAATTGTACTAACAAGAATGTTTAAGGAATATTCAGGCTGGAAAGCCAAGCACTCAAAAGTTAATTGTAGAATAGTAGAATGGAGGTTGCTTGTGCAACTGTTCAGTGAATTAATTTTTTTTGGGAGACTTTTTAGGTTGCTAACTTCCTATGGAGCACCTTGCATTGTGCCATGATATCCAGGCATAATGATTTACTGAATTTTCTTGTTCCACCATCTTTCAGAAATGCTCATTAAGTGAAAAGTTGTTTTGATGGCAAAGGATTCTAATTCATTTATTTTTGTTTCCAATAAGTGTGCACTGGTATATGTCTATATATATACAGACCAGGGGTGGGCAATCATTTCTGAAGTAACCCCAGGCACCCTGGAAGGGGTGGGGCCTCAGGTGGAAGGGGCAGGGCCAGAACACTTCCATGCTTCCCCACCCACAGTCCCTGATTAGTCTGTGAGTGGGGGAACATGTGAAGTGTTTACCCTTTCCCCCTGCAGAGAGAATCACCGGCTGTTCTAAACAGCTGGCAGTTCCCTCTAGGTGCTAGTGCTCTTGGCGGTAAGAGGAGACTTTGTGTGGTCACCCTCATGCCCCAGGTCAATCATGGCTTGGGGGCAAGGGTAGCATGTGAAGTCTCCTCCTGCTTTGCCTCTAAGTGCTGCACACTCCTTGCAGAGCAGCGGCATGGCAGGAGAAGACTTTGTGTGCTCCCGTCTACCTAGGCTCTGATTGGCCTGAGGGCTGGGAAGTGGCAGGGCCTCTGCGGGCCAGAACAACCTGCTTGGCAGGCCGGATCCAGCCCGCAGAGGCTCTTTTACTCACCCCTGGTATAGACACACACTCATAGTTTTGAGTGTGCCTTACTATGCAACTTCTTTGATATCCTTTGCTTTTCTGTTTGAGTTTATTAGCTTATTCAGCGAAGTCATTTGGAGCATGCATTCCAGAAAGGCATGCAGTTTCATGTTAACTAAAAGAAATATTTTAAAAACTTTTAAATATTTTAATTAAATTAACAGCCAGGATTTGGGATTTTTGTTCATCATACCAGCAAATGAAGCTCTACAATGAGCTCTTTCTGAATTTTGCTTGAGATTGTTAATAATATATTTGATGGATCTACTATGCCCATACAAAGAGCAGAGGTCCATTGCAGGAATGTCTCTTGAACAGTATAATTGACACATATGGATAATTTAAATTGGTTTACTATTTGGTAACATGCTGTGGGCACACAGATATATGAAAACAGAAGAGGAAGCTTTGGTATAAACTATGTTACTGGGATTTCTCCAGAGAAAATTGGTTTATCTTTCACTTGCCTGTCAATTCAGTTTGCCTCTTTGACTTCCTGTATTGATACAAATGGAGTAAATCAGAGGATGGCTTAAGTAGACATGTCTAGGTAAGCATTTTTCATTCCCTTTTCTCAATTAAATGAGCTGCAATTGCATTACAGACGACTCTGCTCCTAAAGCTCATAAATATTCTTAATGCATTCTGTCTAGCTAAACCTATAGTGATGCAGTCAGCTGCCCTCCTGAACCTTTCTTTCCATTTCTTGACATGTGCTTGGAGAGCTACATTTTTACTTGGAGTTATTCCTAGTTGAGATGTAGAAATATTGAGAGTTCTTTGTATGGCTTCATCCCCCCTCCCTATATGGAAACAGATTGTCTGATTGTCATATACCCATTAGACATCAGATTGTAGCTGGAAGCAGAATTTTATAGCAGAGGCTAGCTTTTAAAAGCCATTCCGGAGAAGCTTCAAAACTAACTTCAAAACATTTTATAAGCTTTTTTTTTCCCCCCTAGAGAAGAATACACTGGAAAGAAGAGAGAGAAGAGAATGAATGCAAATACATCTTTTTGATGATTTTGAAAAAAAAATGTCTATTGAATAGGTATTTTTCAGACACCCAACATATTTATCAAAAATTAATGACTGAATAGGAAAGACCAGAAAGTAGTACTGTTACGAGTTCCCCTTGTGGGGTTCGAGTCTTCCCCACTCCCACCTGTTTATCAAGTACCAGTTTAAATCATCACGCATGATAGTGGTTTCCTGGTTTGGTTTATTCTCATATTATGTAGGACACACCGTATGGCCGCTTACCCGCACCGCACAGGGTTCGCATCCAAGGTAACGGGGAAGGGGGTTCGGGCCCTCCCTCTCTCCGAACCCTGACCCAGGGCCCTAAGACAGGGACCTAGATCCCTGTTCAGTGGGGGGGGGGAGCTGTGGCCCCTAAACTCCCCCACTCACGGGGTCCATGACCCTGCCCTGGGCCACTTCTTCCCCAGTTCCGTGTTTATGTCCGGCCGGCAGAGACCAGGTTAAAACTCACCCGGCCTTTCACTCTCCTGAGTCCTCACGTTGTTCGCTCTGGCATCCGCTTTCTTAGAGTTCTGGTCGATGCCTCCCTTCCCTTCTGATTCTTCCTCCCCTCGGGCTTTCCTACCCCCTTTTGAATTCCCTGCCGTGGCTTCTGGGGCTCTGCCCCCCCGCCCCGGCGCCCCTGCCGCTCCTTTTTTGGCCCATTTGGATGACGTCTCCAGTGACGTCATCCACCTGCATCTCCCGGCTCATTTTGATGACGTCTCCAGTGACGTCATCCGCCTGCGCTCCTGGCGGCGGATGTGCTGCACCCCCCGCTCTGCCGCCCGCGTTCTCCCTGGCCATTCCCCGGCCAGGGCCTCCCCGCGGGTCCCTGTCTCTGCTCTGCACCCCCCCGGACTCCCCAATTCGGGGTTCGGGGGGAGGGGGTTTCCAGTGCGGGGTGGAGGTGCCCCGTCACAAGTACCCAGAATTTCTATAGCTTTGAATGAATAGGAACACTTAATCAATTTGAAAAAAGCTGCTTTACTAAGCCCTTGCGGGGTTATTCAAAACACACAAACTCATCGTACACTGGATTTCTAAGCAAAGCAAATCACTGTCTTGGTTGCACTGTTTTTCCCATGCCATGGCCTAGAGTTTGCAGAATTTGTTCAGTCTTTCTTTAAAAAAAGAAAAAGAAAATAAAAATGTCAGACTGGTGATTTCTTCCATACCGGTAGAATAGAAATTATGATAAACATATTAAATAACCAGGGGAACTGATAGGATTGCTGGGCCCCTGGGCGGTGTGTGTGTGGGGCAGCTCCCTGCTCCTGGAAGGGACGGGATCTTTGGTGGAAGGGTCAGGGCTGGGGCAGCATCCTCTCCATTCCCCCACTGGTCCTCTGAGCCGGCTGCAGTGCATAGCGTGGGGCTGCAGTGTGCTGCATGGTTATCCTGAGGCGATTTCAAAAGGCCAATGCTCAGGTCACTGCCACAGTAGCAGTGGCAGGAACCTCAGGCCCTTTAGGATCGCCAGACCCTGAGGCAATTTTCTTTTCTCCCACCCCCTGCATCGGCAGGTCTGTAAATAAGGATCTAGTTTAATCCAGTGGTTAGGGCTTGTCACAGGATGGTTGGCCTCTGATTAAAACAGGTCCTGTGCTGGAGCAAGTGCTCTCAGTTGGGCCCTTGAAGAGGAAGGGCATGTGCTGGGCTATATAATGTGGTAGAAGGTATGTCAGTAAACAGAGCTAGAAGGGAAACTCAGGAAACTGTAGGAAGTGAAGGAGGCTCTTGCAGGAAAAATAGAACCCTGATGGCAGGGGGGATTTAGAGGCCTGAGTCCAGTTAGCAGGAAGCTCCTGGGTGTCCTTTCTTGATAGGCTGGTGGTAAAAGACAAAGGACCAGCCTTGCTTCTGGAATGCCACAAGAGTACAGGTCCAGGTCTCTCAGAGTATGTCTATACAGCAGGGCTAAAGTCGAATTAAGCTACGTCAATTGCATAGCTTAAGTCAAAATAGCTTTTAATTCGGCTTTAGGTGCTGTCTACACAGCAGGAAGTCGAAGGAAGAGCACTCTTCCTTTGACTTCCCTTATTCCTCATGAAATGAGGGTTACCGTGATTGGAGTAAGAAGTTCTCCAGCTTGCCATTATTTTGAAATAAAGGCTTGTAGTGTAGACGCGCACTATGTTATTTCGGAATAACGTCAGTTACTCTGAAATAACACTGCTAGGTAGACATACGCTCCATTCTTGAGAATGAAGTGTGGAGCTTGGGAGAAGCCAAAGAGTTGAGAGTTGAAGAAGCTAACTTAGAGGATGCTCCTGGGTGAAACCCTGACTGGGTTTGGTCCTGGAGGCCAGTGCCAGGAGGCTGGCCTCCAGCTAGGAAGAGCCTGTGACAGAAGAAGAGCTCTTTTTACCAGAGTTAAATACAAGGCAGCATGGGGGGTGGGGGAAGAGCAGGAGGACCATTTAGCCTGGGCATTTGTTAATTTGTTGGCATTTGGCATTTGTTAATTTGTTGGCATTTGATAAGTTTTGCAACTTGTTTTTTATGCACATCCCTATCAGACCAAAACGTGACACACCCTCTCAGCTTTTCTTGCACAGAAAAAGGCTAGAAGAACATTTGTTAAATTAAAAATAAAATTCAAATGTCTCTCTCTTTTGGTGCCTTATTTTGTTTTAATATATCATTTTCTATTTTTATTATGGGGAGGGGCCTCAAAAGCTGGAAATGGCCCAGCCTCTCTGGACCTCTGAGAGAGCCTGGCTAAGTGTGGACTTGTGTGTGGTGATGAATTTTAATTTGGGACCCTGAGTACTGTTAAGATCTGTTTCAGTTATCAAACCAGCTCCAGGCAAGAGTGATGGTAACCCAGTTGAGAACCTTGTGTGCAATTCCTAAAGGGGTGGAGCCTATAGATGGGGAAAACAGAGGCAGATCTCCACCAATGAGGGGGATGCTCGGGAAGCAGCTGACTCTAATGCAAGATGCTAATCCCTGCTCAGGTCCTGTCCATGCTACCATAACCCTAATAATACTCATTCTGGTCTCAAAACCAGATCACTACATACAGACCCAGTTAGTATACCAGGAATTATTGGAAGCTAGAATAGAGAGAATTCAACAGAAATATTTATGTTCGTTGGTAGAGATGGTTTACTGGCAACAAACAAATTCCCAGTGTTTACTTTGCATTTTCCAAATGGCACTAATTAAAACATGACTTGACCTTGCTGTAAAAGAATTCAGTCCCATATCTCTATAAGCTAGAAAAAACACCTCTCTGAGCTAAATGAAGATATCAATCCCCTCCATTACTGGGGACTCACAAGCCGGTGATAGTTGCCAGAAAGAAGCATATATCAGAAAGGCAAGGGAAATGCCTTCCACCTAAATTGTCATACTCGACCTAAGCAAATCCAACTGCTGGTGGAGTATGACAAAGGAAAATCTAGATCAGTAATGAATCCATACCCCCATCGTAAGAAAATGGCATTGTGGGGTTGGAATCGTGTTCGCTTTTGGATGATATGTGAAGTCCAGAGGGATGGATCACTCAAATGCATTCCAAGACATTCGAATAGGGATATTAAAATCTTCAAAATACTAACTTCCATGTCCTGCCCATGTTTCAGCTGTGGTAATCACAGAATCAGAGAATCCTAGAACTGGAAGGGACCTTGAGAGGTGATCAAGTCCAGTCCCCTGCCCTCACGCAGGACCAAGCACCATCTAGACTATCCTTGACAGACGTCTGTCTAACCTGCTCTTAAATCAGATTCTGCATGCCTATGTTTCTTTCTGTTACAATTAAGTCTGTTCTACCCACCCCCCACAAAAATATACCATAGCATTGCCAGTACCAAGCATCTGCCACCGTCTGTTCCAAACTTGGTAGCATTTCTGTGGTGGGGCCATATGATTTTTCCACATACAGTTTGTGCATTATTTTGGGATCCATCAAGATGAAGGATGTTTAAGTTTGAGATGGACCTGAACCCCAAATCCAAACATGCTCAAACTCTGAAGGGAGAGTGTATAAATTTGGACACAAGCACAGATCACATTCCTGTGCCTGGAGCCTTTTCTAACATGAATGCAAGTTGTTAGAGGCCAAGTTCCGGCCAGCCTTTGTCCAGACACATAAGAGAGGATGAGCAAATAATCCCACCCAACTACTGTTGGAGCCCTTGTGCAGGAACTATCTAAAACCCAAACAGAATAGAGTGCTACGTACTGAACTTGTTCCTTTTCACTCTCTGCCCTCCACCATCACATGTCTCTCTTGTTCTAGATGTCTAATTGTAGACAGAATTGTAGAATGTGGATGGGACCATGACTGCACCTTCTCCATAACCAGCCGAATTACCAAGCGCACAGGGAAGATGCACTCTATTTAAGCATTGTGAGTTGCCTGCTAGAATGCAATCTGGCCATTTCAAATTACTGCACTGTTGCATGGGAGATAGTATCTAGTATTAGATTTTTGCACTATAATTTATATAAAGCCATATTTTAAGTTTTTATGAAACATTTAAGTAATAAAGTTGCATTTACTTATTTAAATAAGTGCAGTCCAAGCGTAGGAGGTGAGTGAAATTCATGTTAAACGTGGTATTTATAAAATACCAACTGGTTATTATTTAGTCTTACAGTTAAATCCTAGACCCATAAAAATCCTTTTACTTCAGTGACATTTCATTGGTGAAAACAAGCAAGCTATAACCTTTAGTCTGCAAATACTATAGTTTAATGTAAATAATGCAGAGGTAGTTTACCCTCACCTGAGTCTTCTCTAAGCCTCTTATAAAAGAAAAACTTTAAAAATTAGTGGTCTTGTCGCACCTTAGAGACTAACAAAAAATATAGATAGTACCATGAGCTTTGGTGGGCATAGAGGGACACAACTCCCAAAAATGTAAAGCAGAAAAAGGTTGGAGAGTGGGAGGAAAAAAGAAAAAAACCTGTTAATTATAGTGCCTGTGCTAAATGAGGCTAACAGAGTGGGCTATAAGTATCCAATACTTAGCTTTTGGTGTTATTGGGGTGTTGAATTCAACGGCCCATCCAGGAAATGCCTTTGTCCAGTCCTTGGGTAAACATGTCAAATTTGCATGTGAAGGCCAGCTCCACAGTCTCTAGCTGGTTCCTGAAAGTACTCTGCAAGAGAATGGTGACTCTGAGAGCCATTAGTGAGTGCCCAGGCAGGTTAAAATGTTCCCTAACTGGTTTCTGCGTGTTACCATTTTGAATATCTGATTTGTGTCCATTAATCCTTTGGTGTGGAGACTATCCAGTTTGGCCAATGTACATGGCAGAGGGGCATTGCTGGCACTTGATGGCATAGATCACATTAGAGGATGTGCAGTTGTATGAGCTTCAGTATTCTCCCTTGAGAACTCAATCTCAGCCTGCTTGTGGCCTGAGTTTTTCTTAAAGTAACCCAAAGTTCCAAACAAAAAACTTCCACTCAGCATAACCTCTCCTCCCAAAGGCCCTGTCCCTTCCTGTTTGAAAAGGCAGCTGGGGCACATGCAAAATTAGGTCTGCCCTGATCTGCCTTCCTTGCTTGCTCCTACAAGAAAAACAGCTTTCAGATCATGCCCAACGTCCCTCCTCAAGGCCCAGCATAAAAGAGTCTCTCACCCACTCCCCTTTATCTACATTTCTCCTTCTACCTCTAGCCTGAACCTACTCTGACCTTTTTATAGCCCAGGTGCAGCCCAGCCTCCTCAATTGGCTCAGCTGGGAACACCTGGGCTATGTCTACACTGGCATATTCTTGTGCAAGAACGGCCATTCTTGCGCAAGAACCTGCAGAGCATCCACACTGCCTGCCCGCTCTTGCGCAAGAAGATTTACAGTATGGTGTGGGAAGAGAGGGTTTCTTGCACAAGAGCTACGCTCTTTTCTAACAGGTGTAAGCCCTCTTGCGCAGGAACTCTTGCGCAAGAAGGCAGTGTGGATGCACGGCAGGGTTTTTTTGAGCAAGAAACCCCTATGGCTAAAATGGCGATCAGAGCTTTCTTGCACAAGAGAGCGTCCACACTGACATGGATGCTCTTGCACAAAAGCACATGGCAGTGTGGATGTGTTCTTGCGCAAGAGTTTTTGCACAAGAACCCTTGTGCAAGATGTTCTTGCGCAAGAACCTGCCAATGTAGACATAGCCCTGCTGTGGCACAGGGGAGTTGGACCTATCTGAATCACAGCGGGCAGCTTCCCTTGTGCTGAGTGAGGAGGCATGAAGCAAAAAGACAAGCAGTCCTTGCCCCAAAGTTTGCAAACTTATGCTGCAGTCTGGCTGAGCAATGAATCTTGCAATTCTTAGTGCTGGGAAATTGTAGCTGCAAATAGCACAGGCTTTAACAAGCTGGACCATCATTACAGAAAAACCTGGCAGGGAAACTGTTGGGGGAGGTGTTTTTTTTCTCTTCTGAAGAAGGATAAAAAAAAAGGGGGGGCAGAGGGGGACATTGACTATAGTATAGTGGATCTTGGCAGAGTCGTGATTCTTGAGCCATCTAAGACTTAAACCTGTGAAGTAAGTTTGGAAGAGGTCAATATTTCTGCTGCGGTGCCAGGGCAGCAAAAGCATCTCTCATCACTGAAGAACTAGTCTAAAGCAGCAGGGCCCTTAAAAACAGCATTTTTAGCTTCTGATCATCCCTCTTCAGTGAGGCTGAGACACTACAGTGAATTGTATGCTGGAGCCTTGCTTAAGTGATTCCTGCTGAGTTTAGAGTCACAGCTGTGGCTAGTTGAAGACTATCCAAAAGGAAGGGAAATAACTGACATCAGAGAAAGCAAAATAAGACCTGGAGACAGTCTGATTTGACTGCCAACACTGAAGGGACCCCTGGAAACTTGGAAAAGGTCTTAGCTGACACTCAGTCTCCAGTAACTTCAAATGCTGCTGAGAAGAATGGGTACACGACACCTCATTGATCTTACTCTGTGCTAGGAGACCCCACTGAGGGGTGACGGTTAATCTTGTTAGCCTGGTTTTTGCAATGGGACGGTGCCATTTCTTGGAGCCTCGCCAAGCGGGGTTCTCAAAGGGACACTTCTTTTCTTTGCTCAAGACAAACAATGTCGTTCACTCCCTGAAAATGCAGAAAGGGGACTCTTCAGGAGATGTAATCTACCTGATGCCATTTGCAAACGTAATGCTCTTGGCAAGTACTTGTATCGTCTAGCACAGAGGTCTATTGACCAGTAGTTTTCTGCAGAGTGTTTGCTGGAGTCATTGAAGACATCGTGGGATTCTTGATGCCACCTCTTTGTTTGCAGCTTCTAAATCATATATTTAAAAATTCTAAAAATGCATGCTGCACTTCTCCAATGGTTGGGTGTGCCTTTGCTGCAGGGACCACAGATGCTCTGAAGAGGTGCATGGGAGAAGTGGAGGTGGCTGGAGTGCCTGGGACTGGGCTTTGTGATCGAGAGAATGAATAGAGGAGGGCTCTGAGCTACTCTCACTTTTAAAAATGTGGTCTGTGAAAGAGTTTGAGGAGGCTATAGATAATATTTAGTCCTGTCACAGGGGACTGGATTAGCTGATCTCTTGAGATCCTTTCCAGTCCTGCACTTCCATGACTTCCTGTCCCAAAAGCATTTAGTTCCTAAAGTTCCATACAGATGAAATATCCTGACTGAGCTGGTTCAAAAAACCCACTACCATGAAGTGTCTGATTATTCACATCCATAGTTAATATCAGCACTGATGTTAGCACCAGTTGCAAACACTCGGCCTGATGCTGAACGAGTGGGAAATACAAAAGCTCAACACAAAATGGAACTGCCGCTGTCCAGCATCTCCTGGAAGCAGAACTACTGCATTTGCCCTGAAGTTTTTTCCATTCTCCTGTTTCTGTACAAGGAAAAATGATAATAAAAAATCCCCCAAAACAAAACACTTACCGTGATGAGACAAACTGCTTAAGAGCACCACATGAGTTATGCTGCTGTGACAAGTAGCATAAAACTGCATGAACTCTCTTCAGAAACTCTTCCCCCACAGGGCACAAGAAAAGCTTACTTTGACCATTTTGAACTAGTAAACAAGCATCTTTATAAAGATGATGTGGCTTCTGTAATCGTCTCATGACATCAAGAAGTGACACTGACAATTCCCTCTCTGAAGTTTTCACATTCTTGTCAGTTTCCAACGGACAGTAAATACTCTTTACTGGACTATCTGGCTTAAAGCAAAACTCATGGTAATTCTGAGAGATGGTGAGAACTCAAGACATTTTAAAACCCTTTGTATAAATCACCACACTATTTATTACACAGTGGAGCTTTATAATATATTGCTAGTATCCCTATCACACACACAGACACTTGCTTTATTCTTTACAGTGTGGACTGTCGCATTCTCAGGTACTGGCTATTTTATAGGAGAATTGGAACTTGTCTCCAGCCCAACCAATACCTAGTCCATGTGTGGTTCAAATTTCCCAACACTTTATGGGGGAGAGGAGGGGAAGAAGGTGTCATTCTCTACTCTTTATCTCCCCTTCCAGATGATTATAAATCACATGTCTGGGAAAGTCAGCGAGTGGCTTCCCTTCTCCTTTGATGATAATGGAATGGCTGACAGAAAAACCAGACCGGATGTAAAGTCCCAAGTATCATTTCCACATTACACTGGATCTCCACCAGCCCAACCAGTGAAAGACCCAAGATTTGGTCTTTCATACTATATAGACTTTCATTCAGTGTCATTCTGTTTGTATACCTAATTAATACATGGCATTTGTATGCCTTTGTCATCGTATCTTACTCTTTGGCTGCATAGCGCTGAAGGCAGCACCTCTATCTGCAGCAGTGCAGATGTGAGGATGGCACTCCTGCTGGCTGGGGCATTCATGCTGTATGTGGTGCAGGAAATTTATTTTTAAATCTTGCTCATTTCCCACCCCGCAGTACCCATTCTCACATTGTTTTTTGTGTTTTATTCCTGCTCCTGCTCTTATGGCACCAGAATCCCAGTCCCACTGCAAGATAGACCCTTTGCAAACCAACCAACCAACCAACCAGTTTCAGATTATAAGTAATGGTGGAGGGACATGACAAATTCCATGAAGGGTAAGATGGAGGGAGGTGGGGCATAACCAGTGTTCCCTCTAATCTCTTCCATCCATTTTTTCTATCCATGCATGGAATATTTTTTATGTGTACCACCTCTATAAACAAAAAGCTTAGCTGTGGGTGCTCTGCTAATCAGGTGGCTGGCTTTTGAATCTCTCCAGAGTGGCCACCCAAGTGCAAAGCTTACAGGGGAACTGGGCATGACTGGAAAAGTTTGCACACAATTAGTGCAAAATATTATCTTCCTGAAGGTCTGTTTATAAAGCTGAATGTCAAACAACAGTGAACTTCTATTTCATTTAATACGTTTATGCGTTGATGAATTACATGTTTGTCATACGCTATTTAAGCATGGATGCAAATATTGAAAAAAGCATTAACAAGAACCAAAAATTGGCCACAGTTAAACAGGATGAATAGATTCATTTTAGATGTACATGACAACTGACATTCAGCAGTTGTCGTGATTAAACATTGGCTTATTTACAGATGTGTTCATACCAGATGCAGGTGATTACTCCTCCAATAATATCTCTGCATATTTGACTGTAAGAGGCATTACTAAAAGAAAAAATACTCAATTAATTTGATTAATTTAGGAATTGTATATGTTGTCAGATGTTCTATGGAATGTGTTAATTAAAAGTGTTGAATACATCAGAAATGAACTTGACTATTATTATAGCTTCTGTATTAAGGAGATTTATTCAGCCAAGCCAGGAAATCTAGAAGTACAACATCAGGTACATAAATTGAATCCATATAAGCCAACTGTAACTTGCATACCCTATTTCCACAACCTTTACTCATCTTTTTACTGTGGTATTTATTCCAGATGGTAGTCACTGTATGAGGCATCTCTAGCTTTCTGTGAAATAAAAGATTGCTCCATTGAAAGAACTGTTTTGACACTAACTTCAGCAAAATTAGGCCTTATAGTATGTCTCAAAGAAAAAACACTCCATTGTTTTTCTACTGTAAAAGAAGCTAACCTTTCCTTGGTTTGACATATTCTTCAAACTTAGGGATATTGGATTTGTAAGAAACTCCAGGTTCCAGATGGTTTTCTTTCTGCTGTGTTTTTCAAGAAATTAAAAAAAAAAACCCCACAAAGGATTATACAGAATACAGTCAGGTGTCTGAGCAGAGACCCGTTATAGCCAAGGTCTCTGATTGCATAGAAAAAAGGATGGCTTGCTGTTTAACTCTTCAGTGATGACTTAAGGGCTAATCTGTAAAGGAGAAATAAATAGCGACTTTGCGTTAGGATCAATGCTCCCTCTAATCTTTTCTATCCATGTGCAGATTTTTTCCATCCTTGTGCAGAATAAAGTTTACATGCAACTTGTGTGAATGTGCACCACCAACAGAAACACAAAACTTAGCTGTGGATGCTCTATTCATCAGCTGGGTGGCATTTGAATCTCTTCCGAGTGGCCGCACAAATGCATTGCTTACAAGGAACACTGGTCAGGATCTACCTTTTCCTTCTATTCTGTGTACTTGTATAGAAATCACCACCAGTCCACGCATCTGAAGAGTGGTCGTGGTACCACACTCGGCTTTCTATCTTTTGCTCTGGCAATTCCATTTGAACCGCCTTCATCTGTAGGATTTCCTGCAGTCTTTTCCCTCTCCCTTGACACACGGATTGTCAGAGGAAAATAAACACCTCTCCAATCCTCATCAGCTTTCCTCTACTCCTTTTCTGGAATGTTCAGCTTCTAGGACTTGCAGCAGCTTATCTGAAAAAGTCTACTTCTCTTGTTTGAACAAACCTTAAAAAAGGTGGGAAGACACAAATACTGTTTCTTTATCCTTCTAATAAGAAGCACTGCAGAGCCCTGGGCTCTTCTGAAGTGCCAGACTCTGGGGCAACTATCCTTTTACTTCCTCTTCCCCCTGTTGGTAGGCTTGGACACAAACTCTCCAGTGAAGCAGAAAAAGAGGCAGGCACTATGTCAGGGACAATAGAGTTTTCCCTATTCTGTGTTAGGAGAAACCATCTCTTTCTGTGAATCCTTAGCATTATCACATGACAGAAGGTCTATTTTACAGTTCAGTCAAACAGCAATATAACAGATTATTTGCCCTTTGCAAAAAGAAATACATAAATGACTATGACTAACAGACAGTAGTATGAAGCAAGATTAAATATACCGTCGTATTAGTAAGGCTGCTTTTTCTTCTTCCTCTAATGCTTATGTCAAACTCTCTGAAAGTTAATTGCAAATAATACTCCAAATTAATGGCAGTAATTTAAGATGGGTGACATCAACATCCATCGAGAAGTAATTATCCTTGTAAACAAAACAAGTCATAATGGGATCTAGCTGTATTTTTAAAAGCTTTCTCAGAGGATATCTCCTGTAACACATCTAGGCTTTCCATTCATAGCTACATATTCAAAATTAACAAGTGCTACTGTGAAGAAGGCAGGGCTTCTAAATTCTGGTGTAATGTAACTTTCTTTCCCTTCTAAGGTCAATTGAGTACATTTCAGAAAGCCAGACCAGCTATTAGCCATTTAGAAGATTAGACTGTGCATCAATCATTTGTTTGGGAAGGCACGAAACCAGCTGTCAGTTGCTGGAAATAGAATGGGTTAAATTTTAATAGCACTCTTTTTTTTTTCCCCTAGCAAACTGTAGTTTGTCATGCTTACAAGTTAAAGAAGTACCGTATCTTCATTCTCAGTGAATTTAACAGAGTCATTTCTCATGTCAGTATTCTGAGATGTGCAGCTGTCAGTAAATTTCATATGCTGTCAGGCTATAGGACAAACAGCTGCTTGTTCAGAGGTGGAAGAAATATATCCTGTTCAAGGTAATTTAGGGTTTTGCAGTATTTTCAAATATGCCAGTTCTCTTGAGGGAGCTGTTAGTGTGAAGGGAGAGGGAAAAATAAAGGAGAAGAAAAAGAGACAAAGCCATATCTAAGGAAAAGTATTTAGGCACTGCATTTAAGTTATGACTCATTGAAATTTACCGTTTGTTGCTCATTCAATCTTCACCTTAACAGCTTTGTTAAAACATCAGCCTTAGAACTAAATGTAAGGAGAAATATCATGGCAAATATTTATTTTCTGTTGTCCCTACCTCTGTACAGCAAAGACAAATGATTATCTCCACCTTCATTTTGAAATTTTAGATGTATTTTAAACACCACAAAATATTACATGGGAATGGCAAAAAGATACTAATGATGCAAGAACTCATATTTAGAGTGCAGCATTGCAGAGAATCTCCAGAAAACATTCTGTAGCTCCTGGCTTCAAGTATAGGTAGTAGGTTGAAAGGGATGCAGAATGTTACACAAAAATTGACTTCAGTCACGTTAGAAGAAGTGAGACAAAACTGTAACCAGCCCTTGTACCACCTCCTACTCCCATTTTGCAACTTGTACCATCTCAGATTTAGACTGTAAATTCTTTGTGGGGGAAGGGACTATTTCATTGCATGTTTCTGAGAAGGGCATAAGACACCTTTTTGTGTGACCAAAAACAAGGAATAATTTCTCTCAGTATAAAATTCATAGAAGCAATTACCATGTCTGTGTGTGTATCGGTGGATGCATTCACATGACAACTTAATCTGATTAGTCATTTTAATGTAATTGTTCTGAAAGGACAGACAATTAATGGATTGCAAGTGGGAACAGATTGTAATGAGTTTATCACCTTTGGATGTTTTTAGGTTTGGAGAAGTCTTGCTCTGGGCAAGGTCACTGCTTGGAAATTATATTAAATTGTGATATAAAGTAATATCCTTCTATACCATGATTATAGGCTCCATAGAGAGCTTTGGGAGCCTCATGATTTCATATTGCAGTGGTTTGGCAAACTTGTTTTGGTTTTGTTGCATGTGAGTTTACACTCCCTAAGACTCAGTTTTGGGTTTTGTTCTTTGGATTCAGTTCAGGTTTGTCTACACTTGCAGCTGAGAGGGTGTTTCCCAGCATGGGAAGATAGATGTGTATTATCTAGCATGCTAAACATAACAGTGTAGTTGGGAGGTAGCACAAACAGTGGCTCAGGCACAGATATATATACCCGGGGGGATCCTGGCATGTTTGTACTCAGGCGGCTAACTCTAGCTATGGGCCAGGCTATCCCTGGCTATATGGCTATTTTTAGCATGCTACCTTGAGCAGAACTAGTGTTTGTCTGTCTGTTGGCACTGAGAAACATGAAGCTTGGCTGAAACAGTGGTGTGCTTGCCTGGTTTGAAGTTGAAACCAAAGTTGTTACCCAAGAACTATCAATGCCAGCTGGCAAAGGGCTGGAACACTAACTGACTGGTGGTGTCAGGCAGCTGACACCCAGTTAAGCACAAGCAATTCTCCCTCTCACTGGAGGAAGGAGGAGAACCAGTTTCTTGGGTTGCTAAGAACCATCACAGTGGCTTAACCCTGGCAGGATTTATACAGTCTGTTGGCCAGCTAGGGCTCCAAGCACTGGGAGTCCCAAGTGGGGAGGTTGAGAACAGACAAACCAGTTGTCAAAGCAGTGGAAAGTAGACGATGGCTAGAGCAGCAGCAAAGGCAGCATGAGCAAAGAAACCCATTCATTTTTTTACGCTCACCAAGAAGCAGTTAGAAGAACTGTGTGCATAGTGGGTCTAGCAGCTGCTGATCAGAAGAAATCAGAGCTGGGGTGGCCAGACTGCACTCATATGCCATGAGGCAGGATGGAGGAGAAATGATTGGAGTTCAAGGCCAGGAGTAATAATGAGGGCCCAGGGCTGAAGCAACACCTGCTTGCTGAGCAGGGCAAACACGGGCAGCTCAAACAAAAGAAGAGGGTCAGTTCATGTCCCTGGGACCCTGGAGGAAGGACATAAGGATGTGTCAGATCAGGGACCAGCAGACAAATAGGTGTGGGTCTAATAGCCACTAAAGGGTGTTCTGAGATTCTCACTGTAGGAAGCTATTTTTCTTGATGTGTTATTTTGTGTAATAATTTAACAGGGTTAAACCTCTCCCCAAAAAAGCTCAAGTACAAGCTCACCATGGCCAGACTCAGTGGTTAAGGGGGCAAGCTCATGGGTTACTCTTGTCGGGGAAACTGAGTCACTGCTAAAGGTGTTGAAAAAACTTTAAAAACAATGAATAGTCCTGCAGCACCTTAGAGACTAACAAAAAATGTAGTTGGTATTATGAGCTTTTGTGGACACAACCCACTTCTTCAGATGAATGAAGTTTAAGGGGTCCAGGTTCCAAATAAATAGCAGAGAAAGAAAGAGTATGGGGAGGAAAAGAAAAAGAGAAAAAATGGGAAGAGAATAGTCATTTAGAGTGTCTATGCTAAATGAAGCTGATAGAGTGGGTTTTAAGTACTCTTAAGTACCTGGTGTTTGGCTTTTTATGTCATTAGGATGTGGAATGTAGCGGGTAATCCAGTTAAGGTCTTTGTTTAAACCTCTATTGTAGGTATCAAACTTGTAAATGAAATTTAATTTTGCAGATTCCCTTTCAAGTTGGTTTTTGAAATTGGCTTGTAATAATATGGAAACTTTGAGATCTATTAAATTAAAATGTTCCCCAATAGGTTTCTCTGTTACCTTTTCGAATATCTGATTTGTGTTCATTAATCCTTCGTCGTAGAGACTGTCCAGTTTGGCCAATATATATGGCAGGAGGCATTGCTGGCACAGATCACATTGGTGCATGTACAGTTATATGAGCCTCTAATGTGGTGGTTTATGTGGTTAGGTCCTGTGATGATGTCACTTGTATAGATGTGTGGACAGAATTGGCACGGGAGTTAATTGCAGGGGTGGGTTCCTGGATGAGTATGATGGAGGTGTGCTGCATGGTTGCTGGACATTAAAGGTGTTTGTGGTATGGCTAGAAGGTGCTGTGGCCAAGAATCTTCTGGGAGTGATGAGAGATTTGTTATTCTGGGAAATGCTGTGGGCTAGAATGCCACTGGGAGGAGGGAAAATAGGCAAGGCCATGTGGTGATCTATGTTAGAATTCCTCTGAAGCGAGACTCTGGGTGACAGTGATGTAGAGAGGAAGGGTTTAGATTTATTAGGAACTGGGGAAACTTTTGGGAAAGGGAAGGCCTATACAGGAAGGATGGGTCCACCCAAAACCAAAATGGAACCAGACTCTTTTCACTTAACATTAAAAAGGTCGTAGAGCAGTTGTTTAAACTAAAGGCTGGGGGAAAGCCGATGGGTGCGGAGGAGCACATGGATCGGACATCTCTTAGGGGAGGGTCTGTTAATAGAGATTCTCTATGTTCTAGTCAGGAGGAGAGGATGGAAAATGATAAAGTGTGGGTCAGATCAGATGAGACACACTCAAATGAAAAAGTCTAACATCAGGAAATGGCAGACAGATAAATAGTGATAAATATTAACGTGCTTGTACACAAACACTTTAGAAGTCTAAATAATAAGATGGGTGAACTAAAGTGTGTCATTTTAAAGAAGGATATTGATATAATAGGCATCACAGAAACTTGGAGGAATCAGGTCAATCAATGGGACATAGTCATACCAGGGTACAAAATATATCAGAAGGACAGATCTGGTAGTGCGGGTGGGGGAGTGGCACTATACATGAAAGAAAATGTAGAATCAAATGAAGTAAAAATCTTAATGAACCAAAATGTTCCATAGAATCTCTATGGATAGTAATTCCATGCTCTAATAATAAGAATACAGCAGTAGGGATATATTATCAGCCACCTGATCAGGACAGTGATAGTAACTATGAAATGCTAAGGGAGATTAGAGAAGCTATTAAAATAAAAAAATAAAAAAATAATAGTGGGGGATTTCAACTATCTCCATATTGACTGGGTACATGTCACCTCAGGACAGGATGCAGAGATAAAATTTCTTGATACCTTAAGTGACTGCTTCCTGGAGCAGCTGATTCTGGAACCCACAAGGGGAGAGGCAATTCTTGATTTAGTCCTAAGTGGAGCACAGGATCTGGTCTCGGAGGTAAATATAACTGGACCACTTGGAAATAGTGACCATAATGTAATAAAATTTAACAAATAAGTTGAAACTACAGTAAAAAATATATTTGTCAGTCACATAGATGAACATAATTTGTTGGGGGAAGTCAACATGGTTTCTGTAAAAGGGAAATCATGCCTTACTAGAGTTCTTTGAGGGGGTCAACAAACATGTACAAGGGAGATCCAGTAGATATGGTATAGTTAGATTTCCAGAAAGCCTTTGACAAGATCCCTCACCAAAGGCTCTTAGTACAGTAAGTTGTCATGGGATAAGAAAGTAGGATCTCTCATGGATTGATAACTGGTTAAAAGACAGGAAACAAAGGGTAGGAATAAATGGTAAGTTTTCAGAATGGAGAGAAGTAACTAGTGGTGTCCCCCAAGGGTCTGTCCTAGGACCAGTCCTATTCAACTTATTTATAAATGATCTGGAGAAAGCAGTAAACAGTGAGGTGGTAACATTTGCAGATGATACCAAACTGCTCACAGAAAAACCTGTTAGCCTACATTTTAATCAAACTGGCCATTCCCTTAAAGACCTAACAACATGTGTCTTACTACAAAGAGACTTTAATACCAGATTACAGAAAGAGACTTCAGAACTCTTTTTTATGCTAAAATTTGACACTTTGTGAATAGGCCTTAATTTAGATGATAATTACCTTACACATTACAAAGACAGCCTCCCCACCTTTTGATATTCGTAGTAACTCCAGATAAGCCACTTAATTGACGTTTACAATAAGCAATTTCCTCCTTCCTTGTCACTTCTCCCCTGCCCCCACCTTCTGTGCTATGTATCTGATTTGTTACTATATATTTTGTTTACTTTTTCATTGTATCCATCTGTAACATAATGGTCATGCCTATTCACTTTCAGAATATAATCTGAAGAAGTGGGTCTGCCCCACGAAAGCTCATCACCTAATAAACCATCTTGTTAGTCTTTAAAGTGCTACTGGCTTGTAACTATAGTTAGCCAAGTCACAGTCCAGGATTTCTGATTCGCTAACTAACTATGCTTTCAGTGCATGCAGGATGTTGTTGGGTGGCAGGTTGATGTGCCACAGATTCACATCCTGGCTTGCTGTGTAGTAGGGATGTGAATGGGTAACCTTCTTTCCTCTCCCCCCACTCCCCGCAGCTGCTGTTCTCAGCCCTCGTGGGCTGGCAGACAACAGTCCAGTGTGGGTTCAGAAGCAGCAGGGCTGGAGCAGCCTCTGTTCACGGTGTGGGGGCTGCTCCAGCCTGCCTCATTTAATCCATTAACAGTTGTTAACTGGTTAAACTTATCATTTAACTGGTTAACTAATTAAATGGGATTTTACATCCCTACTGCATGCTAGCTTGATGTATAGAAAAGCCAGTCAGCTAAACCAGTTTCCCATGCTGGTATTGACAGGATACTGTTATGAGGTACCATCTTCTGGAAGAGACATTGAAGTCCTTATGACTTTTTGCAAGACTATAGGTTTTGACCCAAATATTCCAAGCCAATTTCCATTTTAGATCATTTAATTTTATCTACAGACGTCTCCCTGCAGTTGTAATTAGATACATTGGCCAGTTTTTCATGAATTATTTTATAGTGACGATCTGTATAGCTAAACTGATGGTACGTGGGATGGTACTTGGTCCTGCTGTGTGAGCAGGGGACTGGACTCGATGACCTCTCAAGGCCCATTCCAGTTCTATGAGATGGTATATCTCCATATATTATATTATATGACTGTTTTTTTTGTTTTGCGCAAGATAGTAAAGACCAAAGCAGACTGTGAAGAGCTTCAAAAAGATCTCAAAAAATGAAGTGATTGGGCAACAAAATGACAAATGAAATTTAATGCTGATAAATGTAAAGTAATGCACATTGGAAGAATAATCCCAACTATACATACAATATGATGGGAACTAATTTGGCACAACTACTCAAGAGAGAGATCTTGGGGTCATTGTGGATAGTTCTCTGAAAACATCCACTCAGTGTGCAGTGGCAGTCAAAAAAGCAAACAGAATGTTAGGAATCATTAAAAAAGGGATAGAGAGTAAGACAGAAAATATCTTATTGCCTCTATATAAAACCATGGTACACCCACATCTTGAATACTGCGTACAGATGTGGTTGCCTCATCTAAAAAAAGATATAGTGGAATTGGAAAAGGTTCAGAAAAGGGCAACACTAATGATTAGGGGTTTGGAACTGGTCTCATGTGAAGGGAAATTAAAAAGACTGGGACTTTTCAGCTTAGAAAAGAGGAGATTAAGGGCGGATATGATAGAGGTCTACAAAATCATGACTGGTGTGGAAAAAATGAATAAGGAGAAGTTATTTACTTGTTCCCATTATATAAGAACTAGGGGGTCACTAAATGAAATTAGCAGGTTTAAAACAAACAAAAGGAAGTTTTCCTTCATGTAGCACACAGTTAATCTATGAAACTCCTCGCTAGAGGATGTTGTGAAGACTAGGACTTTAACAGGGTTAAAAAAGAGCTAGGTAAGTTCATGTGCATAAGGTCCATCAATGACTACTAGCCAGAATGGGTAGGAATGGTGTCCCTAGCCTCTGTTTGTCTGGAAATGGATGACAGGAGAGGGATCATGTGATGATTATCTGTTGTGTTTACTCCCTCTGGGGCATCTGGCATTGGCCACTATAGGTAAGCAGGATACTGGGCTAGATGGACCTTTGGTCTGTCGCAGTATGGCTGTTCTTATGTTCTTAAATTCATGCTACTCTGCAAAGGGTGGAAAATTCCCAGAGAGGAGTGTAGATGTTAAGATGGGAGAAAGGTGCCCCTTAATCCATGAGGTTTGAGAGGTTATCTGAGATGTAATTAGACTTGAGAGGGAAGGAGCTATATCTCACCTTTTCCTAAGGTGGGGAGGAACTTGGTAACTAATCTAGGATGTTATCATCAAACTGGATTTTGGTACGATCACTGGAATTGACAGACTGAGGGTATGTCCACACTACAACGCTATTTCGAATTAACTTAATTCGAATTAGTTAATTCGAATTAAGCTAATTTGAAATAACGTATCTAGACACAAAAACTAATTCGAAATAGCACGTCCACATTGAGTGGACCCTGAATCGAAGGTAAGGCTGGCCGGAACGAGTGCCAAAAAGGCATCAGGGTCGGACTTAGTGTGTGGGGCTGCTGCCTGAGGCTAGCCGAGGTCTGTGCTTAAAGGGACCCGACCCCACATCTCGGGCAGACAGTTCTCAGGTTTCTCTGCTTGCTGGTCCACCTCGCTGAGGGACAGCAAAGCATTCGTGTCTCGGAGTGCTCTGCTTGCCCTCACTTGGGACACCACGGCACTCTGCAACATGGAACCAGACTTGGCCCTGGGCACGCCGGTGCGTCTCGTGGGGTCGTTGCCATCAGCCCGGCTGCACTTGCTGCAGGCTGCCATCCGGGAGGTCCATTGGGGGACTGTCAGGATCCAGGAGGCCCTGAGGGAGAGCGTCCACCCAGAGGAGCCCTCAGAGCCACACCAGTCCTCCCCACCGGGGGCTCGTGCCCCATTCCTCCCTCACGTCCTTCCACTTACTCTTCCCTAGCCCCCCCTTCCTGATGTCAAATAAAAGACACGTATTTTCAAAAATATTAACTGGGTTTATTGAACACAACTGGGGAGGGGGAATGAAACTGTGGGGAGACGGAGGAAAGGAGGCTGGAGAGGGCAGGGGAGAGGGGTGGGGGAAAACTGGGAGGAGGGAGCTGGAAGGGGGAAGCAAGGGGAAGAAGGGGGAGGGGAAGCTCAGCACTCAGGCCTGGGGGTCTCGCCGGGCCAACTGTCTCCCAGCACGGCGAGGGAGGGGGCCCCAGCATCCCCGGGAGGATGGGGAGGAGGGTGCGGAGGTTGAGGTGGGGGTGTGTGGACATTGAGGGGGAGGGTGTGGAGGTTGAGGAGAAAGAGGTGGGGGGGCAGGAGTGGGAGGAGGGACAGTAGTTGGGGGGGCAGCAGGCGCAGGACCGGCACAGGGCACCATGCTCTGCAGCAGGGCCTGGAGGTGACAGTTCCTCACTCGGTCCTCCGCAAGCTGCTCCTGGCGGAGCTGCAGGTCCTCCAGCATCCAGGCCTGGATGTTGCGGTGCAGGGCTTGCAGGGCCCCCAGGTGCTGGTCCCAGTACTCCTGCCATGTGGTGGTGGTCCGGAGCAAGCCACAGGTGCGCCCTGCACGAGCAGCTGGTGCAGCTGTAGAGAAAGAAGAGAAGTGGTCACTTCTCCCTGGGGACACAGTGGGTGATGCCCAGCCCGCCCCCCGTGACGTGAGGGCGACCGTGCTCTGCACCATCAGAGCCGTTGTGCTTACACAGAGGCCACGGTCAGGATGTCTGGCTCTCCCCGGGACTGGGCGCTGCCCCAAGACCACACCCATGCCCCTGTGCCGTGTATAGTGTGGCCGGGGCGGGGGGGAGATGTCCCCTGCCTCTGTGTAGAGGGGGCGTGTGAAGGGAGGGCGTCCTGCTGGGTCCCGCCTCAGGGTCGGGAGCATGTCAGGTCTCTTCACACACGCATGTGCCTATTGGGCCATGGCCCCTGGGTGTCACGCAGCTGGAGCCACCTGCCCAAGGGTGGCATGGCACATGCTCGCACGTACACAGGTGGCTGCATAATCCGTGGGAGGCATGGCCCACGCGCGCGGTCCCTGGTCTCCCTCCCCACTTCCCCCCCTGGGTAGGGGACAGTGCTGGCACTTACCTGCTATGGCCTCCCCAGGCGACCCTGCCGACTCTGGTGCCGGAACAGCTGACAGTGGCCCCTCCGGTGCACCCGGGTCAGGGCCCTCCAGTCCCAGCTTGCTGCCTCCCAGGCTGGCGTGGACCGCCCCACCCCCCAGGAGTTGGTCGAGGGCGGGGAAGTAGGGGCAGGTGGCAGCCCCTGCTGGCCCTGGCGTACCCCTGCCGCAGCTCTTTGACTTTCAGGCGCACCTGCTCCTGGGTGCACCTGTGTCCCTTCTGGGCCATGGTGGCCGCTATGCGGCTGTAGACGGCTGCGTTCCTCCTCCTAGTGCGGAGATCATGGATGTTGGGGGCCTGCCCCCAAACCTCAATGAGGTCCATGACCTCCGCACTAGTCCAGGAGGGCGCGCGCCGTCTATGGCCCCTGGGTGCTGGGGGAGTGGGCGTGGGACAGCTGGCTGTCACTGGCTGCCTGGCTCATCCTGGGGCCACTGGGTCAGGGGCAGAGACTGCTGGCAGGGCTGGCTCTGGCAAGTGCCGTCTGGCCAGAGTCTACCCCTTTAAGGGCCCCGGGGCTGGGGGAGAGGAGAGGAGTTTTCCTGGTTTGGCCCAGAGTGGCCACCAGGGGGAACCTGGGAAGGGCTAGCTTCCAGCTAGTTCTAATTAAGTGGCTACACAGCACTTAATTCGAACTACTTAATTCGAATTAGGCATTACTCCTCATAGAAGGAGGTTTACCAAGTTCGAATTAAGCGCTCCGCTATTTCGAATTAAATTCGAAATAGTGGTGTGCCTGTATAGCCGCTATTAAAGTTAATTCGAACTAACGGCTGTTAGTTTGAATTAACTTTGTAGTGTAGACATACCCTGACTGACGGCACGTGTAAAGTTCAAATTATTGAGTAGTACAGCTAGTTCCCTGTCCAGGCAAGAGGCTCTTGAGATGACAACTACAGAGCAGCCAGTGGCTTATCCTAGTGCCTCAATGTAAGAGGCCGTGAGTGACCCAAGAATCTCTTACTGCTCGCTGGCAAAAGGTTGGCTTAGCCCAGAGATTGGATGACTAAGAGAGGCAGGGAGTTGATACCCATTTAAGCACCAACAATTCTTCCTCTTGATGAAGGCAGGGTTAGCTCCTGTCTCTAGGAAAATTGCCATTGCTTAAATGTGACTTCCAATCATGGGTATCCCAAGAATCGTCACAATAGAGCAGTGGTTCTCAACGCATTTCAGTCCATGGACCACCAGGCCAATCAACAAATTTTTGTGGACCTCCTCCAGCACATGTAGCACAGGAAGAACGACACAGCAACTGCTCAGCACGACAGTGGCAGCTACACTGACACTCAGAGACTCAGACAGAAGTTACTGGCAACACAATGCAGTTGCGTCCTAGGTGAGACTATGGATGATGCGCCGTGTGCTTGTGAACACAGAGTAAAACAGCCTAACGGTGGCACCTGCTCAGGCCGTATGACTTTGGACAATGTTCCTGTAGACCACCGAAAAAGTCACCATGGATCACCAGTTGAGAACCACAGCAATAGAGTTTCATCTCAAAATCAAAAGGCCCTCCCTTGAACTCATGGGAAGGAAGGGATATGACACAAAAGGTCACCAATGATAGATTTGTCCTCGAGGTTTGCAAACCTCAGTGAACCTGAGCTGCATTTCAGGGTTATAACGTTCAAAATTAGATGAGTTAAGTCAGTCTAGTGAACTTGCAGAGGGCAGGAAGGGGCACTGACAACTAGAGCTGAACAATATATTTTTTATCCAAAATTTTCAGTGACACATGCATTTTTAAATTTGTGTGGGTGCTGCGGAATTATTTGTGCTGGGGAAAACAAAACAAATTATGAAGCAATCTGACTTTTTCAGTTCAACATTTCTGAAATGAAACATTTCATTTTTGTTGCCACACATTTTTTTTAGAAGTTTCCTTCACATTAATATAAAACATTGAAACATTAAATGCTTGAAACAAATTGAACAGAGAACTGTTCAACCCCAAATGATTTTTCAAGGTTTTCAATTTGCTGAAAATTTTAACACTAGTTTTCAGTTTAACCCAAAATGAAATTCATTTTTTTTCAGAGTAGTGAGAGAATAGAAATATCCTTTCTTCAGACAGCTCTGTAGATACAGCTTTCCATGTTTATTATTTTAAACCTTCTAATATTTTATTTTGCTGAGATCAGGTACAGTGCTGTTTGGCTCTCAGCAATAAACAAATTAAGGAAGAAGCTTGTCACATGTGGTACTCAGCCACAAAAACTGTAAGTTGAAAGTTTTGTTATCAGAGGGTAACATTCCAGGTACAAAGCCCTTTTTTACACTTTAAGCCACCTACTTCCAAAAATGAAATCTCAGTTGAAGTGGATCTAATCATAGAAAGCAGCAATTATTTGATGAACAATCGATATATCATTTCTTCAGAAAGTAAAAGCTCAAGAGTACCAAAAAAAATCACAGGATTTGATTTTACTGTAGTTGTCATCATTATCAACATGAGCGCTGATTCAGTTGGAATAAAAAGAAAAAGACAAAACAAAAACTTTTATTGACTGTGAAAAGAATTTGCCCCAGAAAAATGTATTAAGGGAATTGGGGGCTAAGGAAAGGATACACTTGGACAGTTTCCCGGTATGGTCCATAATCATGTTTGGGGAAGTGCACAGTATGTATGACTCAGGGCTAAGTATGGAGAAAGAATTCGTTTCTAACAACACAAGAAAAGAAGAACAAAGATCAGGGTGAAAGTCAGGCACGTGCATTTTTGTGTATCTAATGTATGTGCTTAAATTCCAGGTATATACTTGCAAATTGGGTATTGTGCACAGGTAGCCAGCCAGATAACTGGCCATATACATATAAATATACTTGATTTACATGCTTACATTAGGTCTATGCATGCACAAATGAGAGATTTACAAACGTATGTAAGAAAATGCCACCAACTACAAATGAGAACCAGGTCCAATGTGTATTAGATAAAGATATAGACATGAATTATCACAACCTAAAGCTCACATTTTGTGGGATGTTAGAAGACACCTACATCTTGTTACTTAGTCCAATGCAAAACTGCTGTTAAAATAATTCTGTGAATGATTAACTATAAATATTTATTACATTACCTTCACAATACACTCCTGCCATCCCCTTCTGCTCCTCCACCCTAAAAATAATTAAGAAATTAAGGGCTGGCCTTATGATTAAAATGCTGAAAACAGGACTTAAGACACCTAGGTTCAAACTCCAGAGGTAAAAGCCTTCCCGTGTGATCTCACTCTGTACTTCTCCTTCCCATTCCTAGCATGGAGACAATAATACTTCCTTCATTTGTCTTGTCTATATGGATTGCAAGCTCTTCTCACCCTGTGATTGGGCAGGGTAGGCGGCCTATTGTAACCTGACAATCTCAGTTGGGATCCCTATTATCACAGTTGTAATACATATATAATGTTAACAATGTTTGAGTCAATATGATGTGATTTAACATTGTCTGTCAGTTATTCCAGTAACAAAAATAGTTCTTAAAACCCCGTACAGTTTGCTCCAGGTATGCTGCACCTTTATACTCGCAACATGAAAAGCCAGGAGAGGCCTCCCTGTACCTTGCCAGCTAGGCATCATGCTAAACACTATCAAAGAGAAACCTGGCCTTGTCACAGAAGTGTGCCTTCCACTTCCGAGAGATACAGACTGGAGTCTTCACATTCACTTCATCTCATCCTGTAACTTGAACCTATACTAGTAACCACAGATGGTGTGGCTATTACATCTCAAAGGGCACATCTACACAGCAGGGCTAAAGTTGAATTAAGCAACCAACTTCACCTGTGACAACTGTGTAGTTTAAGTCAAAATAGCTTAATTCGATTTCCCTTACTCCTCGTGAAATGAGGGTTACCATGAGTCAGAGTAAAAAATCCTCCAGCTCGCCATTATTTCGAAATAAGGGCTTGTAGCATAGATGTGTACTATGTTATTTCGGAACAATGTCAGTTATTCTGAAATAACGCTGCTGTGTAGATGTACCCTAAAAGGGGAACATCTATCACAGGACTGAATCTGGAATTTAACCACTGAATGATTGAAGTGTAGGGCTGATGTTCAAGGCCATTAAGATTAATGAAAATATACATTTTTCATTACAGTCTAATAGCCTGCTACCAAATCGGGCAACTGCTGTGCAATGTTTGTACAAAAAAATTGCTAATCACAATCTTTATTGTGTACTCTGCTACAGCCAACTTTTAAGCATTTGCAGCTATGCTGGATTGTTTTAAATCACTGTCAACAGTTACTTAGTGAAAAAGGAAATACTATTAATGGAAGATACTATATGGTATGACATCCTGACACCATTTCCTCAGCATTTAGGAAGATTTATCATCATTTTACTCTTCCGTGATGACTTTTATTCTCCCTTTTCTGGGGAGGTTCTTGTTCTATTTATAACACTATTGAGGAATTAAATAGCTAGGGATGTAAAAATCTATTTCTAAAAGTACAGTCAGATAACCATCCTACAAAACATACTAACAAAAGTTGTCCTTATTCAAAAAAATCCTATTGATTGATGTTAACTTGAATACTCACATGAGGAAGGTACTTGCAGGATTGGGAACATTATTTATATTTAAAATCAGCTGGTAAGGAAGTGAATATTGAGAGGCCAATCTTGCAAAAATCTTACTTATTTAAGCAGTTCCCCTGAAATCAATAGAGCTACTCATCTGTGTGAGAGCTGCAGGAATTAGGTCTAATTTTCCATTCCAGAATGCTTCATACTTTCTAAGAGTATGTCTACACAGCAGCTAGGCACCCATGGCTGGCCCATGTCAGCTGGCTCGTGTATGTGGGGGCTCAGAGGTAGTACTGTTTCTTTGCTGTTTACACATTAGGGTTTGGCTATAATCAAGACCCTGGGACCTGGATCCTAGACCCTGGGACATTATGAGATGGGAGGGTCTCCGAGCCCAAACTTCAGTCTGAGCCCAAAAGTCTTCACTGCAATGAAACATCCCTGCAGCCTGAGTCCTGTGAGCCCAAGTCAGCTGGCATGGGCCAACCGCAGGTTTTTCTTTGCTCTTTAGAAATACCCTGAATTTTCTCCAGTTTAAAAAAAAAAAAAAAGCACAATTACTGGCTTGATCCTTAGTAGCTATAAATCAGAGTAGCTACATGGATTTATTCCAATGGAGCCACTGTATAGAAAATCTAACGCAGGGTCTGTATCTCACTGTGGATGGGATTATATAGTAATCCCTTTCTGTATGGCTGTTTCTCTCAGTTCTGCACACTTCAGTACAAGGTAGACACCAACTATAATTCAAGAGAAAAGCACTTTCTGATTAGGGAGCGGGAAGGATGGCTCTTGTGAGGAAAGAGTAAAAGAAGAAAATACATTTAGCGTGGTAAAATAAAGGCGGCAGGGGAAACATGATAACTGTCTATAAATATATGAACTATATCAACAACAGGTGATCACACTTAACGACTTACCCTTATGTGCAACTGCCCAAAAGACCACACCTGCTCCATGCACTAGATCAGTGGCTCCCCTTGGCTGCAAAGGATGAAACAGAGCCAATGGGAGCCGCGAGGCTCCGTGGCCGTGGCACCGGTAAATAAACAAACCGGGGTGGCCAGTTAATGTGTTTCTGACAGTGATTCCGCAGAACACTTTTAGAAACACTGCACTAGATGAGCTCTTGCCTGGAAGTACTGGACATCCTGAGCCTCTGGGGAAAAGAGCAACCAGCTGTGGAAATATGGAGATTTGTGAACAGAATGCATGGGGGATGGAGGAAAAGGGATCGGCAGTAGTGCTGCATGAAGTTGAAGGAACTTAGCCAAGAGCACCACAAGTCGAGGTAGGAAAAGGGAAGGAGGTTTTGAAATGTATCTTCCTCTTTCCCTTGTGACTATAAATCCAGTGATACAGCTGTTGGTTTCTAACAGTAGCAGCTGCCACTGCAGCTTTGAGGGCTTCCTCCTGCACACCCATAGAGTGCCTGACCATAATGAGGAGGAGAAAAAAAATTGGACTAGGGAAGGCATGTTCTGCAAGATGTTGCAAGCCAGTGCCTAGCAGTACCCAAAGCCCCTGCCCAGAGAATATTCCAACACAGACCATCACTGTGGCCGACTGCTAAAGTGCTCTTTCAAACCTCCCTCAACCTCACAACTGCATACTGAGCTCTTGTACTGGCCCTGATGTTTGGCTGTTCAAAGTCAGCAAACAGCCGCTCCACATCCACACTGGTGGCAGTTTTTCTCCCTTTGCCCCATAGATTTTATGTAGGACATTACTGGGATATTTTTGTCACTGAGATTAAATCTAGTAAATAAACTACCTGAGCTTCCCTTCAATCGCCCAAAACACATTTGAGGGTCATTCTTCACCTGCTGAACCAGCAGCGGAGGCTTTCCTTGGTGCTGCCAAGGTGGTTAGTCTAATGCTTCTTGCGGCAGGCTGGGGCCCCCAAACCACTATTTGCTGTTCAATATTACCAATGGTAAGCTGCTGGTCAGGAATGAAATGTCCCTGCTTGCGGCTTACTGACAAGTCCTGTGCTCCTAATGATGAAAATGTCATGACCAGCCCATACTGATATTGGTGAAGTATCCCTAGTGGAAAGTAGCCTCTCTGTTGATGTACTCTGTGGCAAGGTGATCTGGTGCCGAAATAGGACATGCATGTCATCCATTGCCTCATCACAGTTTGAAAACCCACTTGATGTATACTGTACAATGCTGAGAATCACAATTCTGCATAGGAGGAGATAGTTAATGGCCATGCACACTTGCAAGACAATGGCCCCCACAAAACTTGAATTATTTTTCTCTATGTCCCTCCATAAACTGCTCTTCTAGAAATCATCCTGGTCCTTATTGTTGTGGCTTTCTTATGGCTCTGCAAATACTGGAGAATTGTGCATCCTTTATTTGCAGTGCTCATATGCTTTGTAAGCTCCATGCTTCTCTCAGAGTGGGTGGACAGTGGAAAGTGCCATGCAGATTTGTGGCATTTTAAAAAAGGTCCCCCAAATTGTGACATATAGGTGGTACTATGGGATGGAGAAACTTGCTTGCTGAGTCACCTCGCTCCCAGAGATCCCTGGATAAATCATTTCTGTCTCACAACATTGCAAAAATTTCCCCAAAGTATTGTGCCTGTGGTTTATTGCACTTTGCATTGACACAAGTACTCCTGGTAAATACACTCAGCACTGATGCAAGCATTCAAGTTTGCATGCACATGAATGATATACAAACGTTGGGGGCTGTACCCTGCAAAGTTTGCCTGGATCAAATTTTGCAGGGTAGATATGGCCTCAGTCTGAGACAAGAGACAGTGGATGGATACAGACAGGTGAGCAAGTATTGGTCAGCAGGATAGACCAATAAACAATCCAACATGTCTGCCTGTAGTATTTTTATGTGAAGTTTGACATAGGGATTGTTGAGTCAGGTTATAACTTTGGCTTTTGTTACTGGGCCTCTGACCATTGGAAAATGTATACAAGTTGACTCTCTCTAGTTCAGCACCCTCGGGACCTGATTGGTGATGAACTAGAGAACTTTCTGAACCCCGGGAGGTTAATATTATCTAGAAGCATTTCCAACACTTCTACTGCTTACTGGGCTGTTAGAGGACATTTAGGGGTAAATTAGAGGTAAATAACAGCATAGAACACTGAGCCAGGACTGGTGACAGTAAACAAATTTTATAGGACTGTGGGAAACTTGGCCACACCCATGGTAAGAGGACATCCAGCTAACTAAAATCATGCCGGGCCATGGATGTTGCCCCACCAGAGAATGACAGATGAAAGAGATTCAAATTGTAGTTATTTCTGTGGGGCTGGGATGTGTTTCTTTTAAAACAACAACTGGAACTCCCTGTTCAAACCCTTCTTTTATGGGCCATGGGAAGGACAGGATTGCCTACACCAAACTCAATGTACAGCACTAGCAACTTCAAATTTAAATAACAACGATAACTTATCATGCTTCAGGGCTTCAGTAGGTTGCCGGCAGGGATCGCTTTCCTCCAGTATGCAATTGGTATATTAGCTGTAGGATGGTGTTTGCCTTCTTCTGAAGTATTGGAAACCACTCACAGCAGGAGATGGACACGAGATGAGATGGACCAGTATTCTGAGGTAGTGCAGAGAATACTTATATGCCTGGCCGGTATGTTTTGGTCACATGCTCAGAGACCAAATGATTTGGGGCGGGGAAGGAATTTTCCTCCAGCTCAGCCTGGCAGGGAGGGACCTCCGTGGGTTACCTGCGCATAGCTTAATAACCAATTCCTTGCCATTACATGGGCATGTATTGGTGGCCCTTTGGTCTCTGCTGTTCTCTGCCTATGCTATTCTACAGTGTAGTCTCCAAAGGACTGAAATGCTTTATTCTAATTAAAGTTGTTGGGCTCAATTTAGGGGTATCTGGGTGAAATCTAATGGCTTATGATATAGAGGAGGTCAGAGCAGATGGGAGGGTCTCAGTGGGAAGCCCACACCAACAGCTTTCTAGGGCAGGCAGTGGACCTTCTAATATAGCATTAGTAGTCTATAAGAGTACGTCTACACTGCAATGCTATTTTGAAATAACTACTGCTATTCTGGAATAATTTAGTCCACGTCTACACAGCAGGCAGTTATTTCAAACTAGTGTCAAAATACTGTCAAGCTGGAGGACTTCTTACGCCGACTCCTGTAACCCTCATTGTATGAGGAATAAGGAAAGTCGGAGGAAGAGTGCTCTATTTCCAAATAAGTGCTGTGTAGATGCTCCCAATTTCAAAATAAGCTATTTTGAAATAAGGTATGCAATTGACGTAGCTCAATTTGTGTAGCTTATTTCGAGTTAAGCCCTACTGTGTAGAAGCACCCTAAATATATAGTCATGAGGCAGGTGCGGCTGGGCCACATTTTGCATGCCACATTGCAACACCACTCAGTCAAATTTGGCCCTTTGTCATCACAATGTAATTGCAACTTTGTGAAGAGGTGCAAGGGCTGGCAGCATCTATTAGTGCTCATCATTGCTGAAATTGAGAAACTTTGCCCTGAAAACGGTGTGGATATTAAAGGTAGCCTTTAAAAAGCAAGTACCTGATAGAGCAAACACATTGGCAATGCTAGTGGCAGTGCCCTTCTCACTTTTGTAAGGGGAAGGTCTGTTCCAAATAAAAATATTGCTAAGGTGGGATTAGATGGTCTAATGATTCCTTTTGGCCCTTAAGCACTATGGAATTTGTGAACTCTGGCAGGCATGCTGACAGGGGAGGCAAAGGAAGTAGTTGCCATGGCCGCAAACCCAGGAGTGGCAGCGGCCAGAGCTCTGGGCCCTTTAAATTGCTGCTGGAGTGCTAGCGGGAGAATTGGTGGGGGAGGGTCCATGCTGTGGCGTGCTCCAGGTAGTGCTGAGGCCTACCTGTTCCCAGTCCTGCCCCAGGCCCTTCTCCTTCTGGGAGCACGGAGCTTTCCTTCCCCCCCGCACCTTGCTCAGAAGCCTCACAAGTCTGTCGGCCTCCCTGAACACTGCAGGAAACCATTTGTTCTGAACTGACTGGCAAATCATTTTTATCACTGCCAAACAAACCATTGTTACCACTGCAGAATATACAATGGTTTGTTTCAGCCATTCAGTTCACTTGTAATGGTTAACAGGAACAGACAGGTAAATTGGAAGCCTGTTAGAAGGTGTAGTAGAATCCTTCCCCCCCACACACACAGACTGCCAGAAAAGGGTTATTGGTAGGGTTGCCAGGTGTCTGGTTTTGAACCAGACATTCCAGTATTTGAGCTTTCTGTTTGGGAAACAAATTGAGAAAATATAAATGTCCAGTATTTTCTAAATAAGATGTAATGTAGATTGTGATGTAATGTCAAGTGTGTCCACTATTTTTGTTGAAACCATCTAGCAACCCTAGTTATTGGCCTCCCAAAAAAGGGAAATCAGTATAGTAAGCAAAGACTCAGAGATTAATTTGGCTGCTACTAAGCTTCCTATATGCTATATTTAAAAAGAGGCACTACTAAAAATCTGTGTGGACTTGCCTAAATAGATACTCCTTTTCAGTGTCAATTGTGTGTGTCCTGTGACAATGATTCTGCTCATGGTCTCTGTAAAGGTATCTAATGTAATGTACTGAATATCTATATAGGGGTATTAGAAACTGTAGTCCGTCTATACATTTTGTTCGCCTCTAAGGTGCTGGAAGACTATTTGTTATTTTTTAAATTTTTACAGTTGCACTTGTTCAAGGATAGACATTTGACCCCGATACTTGGTTACAGCTGTACTCTTGTTTTTGCAAATTAGCATCAGTTATATTTATTGCATCTTTAGTTTTACTCTTCATAGCCTATTTTCTTCACCCTAGCTTTGTAGGTAATACACTTTAAAGAAGAAATTGTGTTATATCCATTGTAAGGAATTAGTACTTTACCTGGTTCAAAATTATACTACTCTAACTAAATGCTCAGAGATGGAGTCTTTGACCCAATTCCCCCTATTTAGTGTTCAAAATTTATATTATTGTAATTAGCTTCCATCCAATTTGGGAGGAGGGAAGGGTTTGCAGGTGGGTGTGGTTTGAAAGGGAGCTGGAGGAATGGAATCTGTGACAAAGTGCTCTTGTGAGGGGGGCTGCTCATGGCCAGCTCCAGATAAGGGCTTTGGCTACACTGAATTGTGCTGGATATTTTAGACAATGTGGTTTCACCTCATTCTTTAGGACAGTCATAATGCTGCAGTATGAATGTTAGAACTTTTCCCCTGTGCTTCCTACTGAAGTGATCCTCAAGGCACGGTAGGTGGGTGAATGGACAAAGTTTGTCTTGACGTTGTCATTCAGGGTTGTTGTTTTTTTTCAAATACAGGTATGAAACTCTGGATATTTTGCAAGCTTGTGATTTCATATAAGAAAAATCATACACAGGCAAAAAAGGAGTGTAGAAATGCTGCCCATTGTGACCTTTCCAGGAGGACTTTACCTTGCTAGGGAAGGCAGGGCTCCTCTTTGGGACTGGGAGCTTTAGAGATCTCTTTGATACCTCTCTGAGGAGAAGCAAAGGGTGCCCTTAGCATGGGCTTGCTTTAAGGCACGTGGAAACTGGCTTTATAATATGCAGATTTTGGTCACTGCAAGGTCCATTGCTCTTTCCTTTTTGGCCTGAGTGAGTTATCAAGAGATTTTGTGCTGGTACCTCTTGTACTGAGTTAGACAGTGTGGTTGGTGATGCTCACTAGCAATCCCTTTCCTTCTTCCCTTCTTCCCCTGGGGCTGCATTTAGTCTATAGTTTTATACAGTAGACTATATTGATTTCTTCCAGTTTTGGAATTTCCCTGGCTCATCTTCTTACCTCTCCCAGGCTTCGTCTTCACTGCGAGATTTTTCCGCAGAAAATATGCTAATGAGGGACTCATTAGCATATTTTCTGCTGTTTCTTTTTGTGCAAAAACCCCTTGCACAAAAAGAAATGGCAGAAAATATGCGAATGAGATCATGACTCATGCTAATGAGTCCCTCATTCGTATATTTTCTGGCAAAAAAACCCTCACAGTGAAGATGCAGCCCCAGTGTTTAATTGCCTCCTTTTCATAGCAGAGAATACTATGTCTTTCTCTTTTGCCCTTTGAGCAGCTTTTGCTAGTCCAAGATATCTAAATCTTGAATTCTAGCTGGCTTGAGTAGGACACCCAAAGGCTTCTCTAACCCATGTTTCTGCTTTCTATTGGTGGGAGTCCCAGACAGTGGATCTAGGCCACACATGCTCAAAGAGCCACACAGACTTTTCTTTTCCTCCTCTTAATTTTGGGAGGACCCAGTTTAAAAGTCACAGATTACACCTGGCACCTTTCTGTAAGGCAGGAAGATCTGATTTCAAGGAAGTTGCCAGGTAACTGAGATTAACAAATTATCTGCCAGATGTGCAGGATGATTGTAACCTGATCTCAGCACTTCAGTAATGTCTCTTCTAACAGCCAAACCTTAGCCCCTTTTTAAAAGAACAGGTTATTTTAGGTCTCCTGTTTAAGTCCCTGAGGCTACGTCTACACTGGCAGCTTCTTGCTCAAGAACTCTTTTGCGGAAGAGTTCTTGTGCAAAAACTCTTCCAGAAGAGAGCATCTACACTGGCATGTGCTTTTGCGCAAGAGATGTGCTTTTGCGCAAGAGCATCTATGCCAGTGCAGACGCTCTCTTGCGCAAGAAAGCTCTGATGGCTATTTTAACCATAGGGCTTTCTTGCGCAAGAAATTCATGTTGCCTGTCTACACTGGCCTCTTGCGCAAGAACAGTTGCGCAAGAGGGCTTATTCCTGAGCAGGAGCATCGTAGTTCTTGCGCAAGAAGCCCTGATTTTATATAGTAGAACGTCAGTGTTTACTTGCGCAAGAACACACGGCCAGTGTAGACAGGCAGCAAGTTTTTGCGCAAGAGCGGCCACTTTGGTGCAAGATCGCGCCTATGTAGACACAGCCTGAGAGTTTACCATTTGTTTCCATGCTTACATAATAACACTGAATTCTTACATAGTGCCTAACTGGATTGTTTCACAAATTAGCCACATATAAAAATTATACAACAAGCAGAGCCAAATGAAATCCAAAGCCTTTAAGAGTAGCGTTATTCACCGAAGAAAATCAGTGACTGGTGATAGAGGACTAACACTAGACCAAAAGCAATAAACATTTCCGATAACAATTCAGGCTTGGATATGTCCTCGTAGTCTGACCCCAGCAATTTCCCAAGCAAACTGGTTGACTCATACATGATGGCTACCTTTCCTTCCTCAAGTTCTAGCACTTCCAGCAATAAGGTTTCCAATAAATCAGGCACTGTTCCACAGACTCTTTCAACCTGACCCCAGCATTATAAAGCCAACTTGAAAGCTTTCTTTGACAGGGGAACAAGCCTTGTAGATAAGGGGGAAGTGACAGACATGGTATATCTGGACTTTAGTAAGGCATTTGATACAGTCTCATGTGACTGTTTCATTAGCAAACTAGAGAAATACAACCTATATGGAGCTACTATAAGGTGGGTGCATAATTTGTTGGATAACCATTCCCAGAGAGTAGTTCTAAATGGTTTGCAGTCATGCTGGAAGGGCATAATGAGTGGGGTTCTGCAGGGATCAGTTTCGGGAATAGTTCTGTTCAATATTTAATCAATGATATAGATAATACCATAGAGAGTGCCCCTACAGGCTGGACCTCCTTGGTCTGGCACCCTCAGGACCTGAGCCACCTTGAACCAGGGACTTTGTCAGACCAGGGGAGGTCAATGCTTCCCTGCTGGCTGCCCCACTGCTGGCTCCTCTCCCTGGGGCTCCCCACCCTACCACCTTCACTGCCACCAAGGATTCCCAGGTGTTCCCTAGCCTGGGCCACATGGCTGCTGATAGCCCCACTGCTGCGGGGATTTCCGAGCGTTCCCAGGCTGGGGTGCCTGCTGCTTGGCCCCCTGCTGCCTCCGGGGGGTTCCCAGTCAGGGTTGCCTAGTTATCACAGCCCTGCTGCTGATGGGGGGGTTCCAGGATTCCCCTGCCGGGGCCACCTGGCTGCCACAGGCCCCACTGCCAGGGGCTCTCTGGCCCCATAACCCCACTAATGTGGGGGTTCCCTGGCTGGGGCGGAGGCTCCCTGGTGCTGCCTGGCCCTGGGTTTCCCTGCCTAGCCATTGCTGGCCGAGCCAGGATTCCTCAGATCTCATGTTCTCTCGGCTCGCTTCCACTCCTAGGGCTCTTTGGTACAGCAACATCTGTGGCTTTGCCAGACCACGGATGTTACTGGACCAGAGAGTCCTGGATTTAGGAGGTTCAACTTGTATAACATTTGCAGATGATACTAAGCTGGAAGGAGTTGCAAGTGCTTTGAAGGATGGGATTATAAGTCAAAATGATCTGGAGAAATGGCCTGAGATAAATAGGATGAAATTCAATATGGACAAATGCAAAGTACTCCACTTAGCAAGGAATGATCAGTTGCAAACATACAAAATGGGTAATGACTATCTAGGAAGGAGTGGAAAAGGATTTAGGGGTCATAATGGACCACAAGCTGAATATGAGTCAACAGTGTGACACTGTTGCAAAAAAAAAAAAAAAAAAAAAAAAAAAAAAAAAAAAAAAAAAAAGGCAAGCAGCAGCAGCAAACACTTTATTCTGGGATGTAATAGAAGGAGTGTAGTAAGCAGGATATGAGAAGCAATTCTTTCCCTCTACTTTGTTCTGATAGTACCCCCACTGAAGCCTAGTATCCAGTTTTGGGCACCACATTGAGGGTTGCCAAGTGTCCGGTATTGAACCGGACAGTCCGGTAATTTCACCTCCTGCCCATTAAAAAATTCAGAAAATACTGGACACCTAAAATGTCTGGTATTTTCTGATTTTTTTCCTGGCCAGGAGGCCAAAATCCCGGGTGCTTATCGGGTTCCACAGGGGATCTGTTTGGTCCGGCGCAGGGAGGCAAGATGGTGGATGGCCGCTGGCAGCTTGTTAGGGCCCAAAAGCCTCAAAGGTGTTTCTTAAAGGGGCCACGTTGGGTGGTTTTTTTTTTTGGTTCAGTATTTTTTCAGAAACCATCTGGTGACCCTAACCACATTTTAGGAAAAATGAGGACAAATCAGAGAAGGTCCAGAGAAGAGCAACAAAAATGATTAAAAGTCTAACATGACAGTTTTCAAGTACTTAAAACATTGTTACAAGGAGGAGGGAGAAAAATTATTCTCTTTAATCTCTGATGATAGGACAAGAAGCATTGGGCTTAAATTGCAGCAAGGGAGGTTTAGGTTGGACATTAGGAAAACTTCCTGTCTGGGTGGTTAAGCTCTGGAATAAATTGCCTAGGGAGGCTGTGGAATCTCCCTCATTGGAGTTTAAGAGCAGGTTAGACAAATACCTGTCAATCTAACCTTTGTACTTTGAATGGAAGTTTGCTGCATCTCATTTTATTGCTCAGGGAGGCAATGAGAGCTGGCAGGAAAGAGTAGTCATGCTTATATGTGTATGTCTTATTGTTTTACAGTTATCATCAAAGGCCTCGCTCTCCTGGGTGGTTTAAAAAATTGCAGGATAGCAAGGAGTTGGAAGGATGAGAGGCAATTCGTATTTTAGTTTAATTAAACTTGGAAGATGCAGCACCTGGAAATAGCCAGTGTACACTGGTTGAAGGTTAGCCTGGAGAAACAGAGCAGAATAAACCATAGCAAATCATATATTGGAAGAGAATCTGGGTCTATCTAGTCTATCCAGTGTCTTTCAATGTGAGGACAATATTTTTTGAGTTTTTTTTAATAGGCTTCGTAAGAGTAAGTTTCCAGAGCCTGGAATGGAATCCACATCTCACAATGGACTTTCTGTGCTGTGTGTCTCAAAGAGAAAATCAGAAATAAATCCTGAAGCCCAATTCCCCTTGATTTTTTTACTTGAATATGAAAGCTAGATAAAAACAAATTCCATTCTAATGTCACTCCTCACTTTGATCCCTTCATGATCCTACTCAAGATTAAAGGTTATTGTACTAATCATATTCATGTGTTTCAGGATTCTTGCATATGGTGCCATTAGCCCTTTCTCTTCCTGACTCCATTAGGTTTAGTGTATTTTTTCTAGCTTACCAAGAGGCCATAAATATCTACAGAATCTGTACATGACGACAGCTTGCTGTATTAGGTAGCCTTGTCATTCATCTTATTCTCTCTTTGCCCCGGATCCATTTTAGAAACTAATTGTGAGTCCTGCTTGCTCTTTTAGTTAATTAAAATCCAGGAGACCTTGTAATTTTTTCCACTGATACTTTGGAAGGTCTGTTAATACCAGTTGTGGGTGATGGATGTTGTGAGTAGACACACATTTATACAACAGTGAAATGGTGCCTCAGAACTATTCCATGTTTTTGAAAGTGTGTATATTTCAATATAAAAAAAAATATAGCAACTAGTCAGCATTCAAAGGTACGTGAGTACAGAGATGTAATGGACAAATTTAAAAAGACCTAGGACTAGCTCACCCTCTGTAATAAAGATGCTGGATGCTAGGAAGACACTAGGCCTTATTTTCTGGTCCCAATTACCCAGCCTGGGCAGGGTTACAAAGGTTAATACACATGGCAGGCCCTCTGATAGGAGGAGGGGCAAAGAGGGAAATTGCCCTGGGCCAGGCTATTCAAAGGTGCCCAGGGCTCCAACTGCTGTTACAGTAGCAGCAGCAGCTGGAGCCTTGGGCCCTTAAATCATCACTAGAGTACTGGGCCATGTACCCTACACAGCGCTAAAGCCTGGGGAGTGGGCTATGCTCCAGGCAGCACTGTGGGCCAGCTGTCCTTGGCCCTGCCTCTTCTGCCCTCAGGCCTGCCCCTTCTGGGAATGTGGAGCTGGGGCCCCTCTTACTTTGCCGAGGGGCCCGCGGAGGCTCTCAGCGCCGCTGACACGCAGTAGTCTGCCTTGTCTTCTGAACCACTGCTCAGAACTGTCCCCAGACAGCAGAGAAAAATTAACCTGTTCCTTCTTAGCTTTGCTGCTATTCACAAGATTCTAAACAGCACCAGCAAACCCTAAAAAGACTGAGGGCATATCTATACTAGGAAATTATTTCAAAAATAACTTATTTCAAAATAACTCCTGAAATAATAATTTTAAAATAGCGCATCCGTACTGCAGGGGAAGCCGCAGTATTAGTCTGAGGCAGGCTCCCTTAATGTGGATACGCTACCTTGACTTAGAGCCCCAGGAAGCATGGAGGAGAAATTACTTTGAATGACTCTGGGAAGGAGTTACAGCCTCCCTCCGAGTTACGAACAAGTTACAGACCAAACACTTGACCGTAACTTGATCTGTTCGTAACTTGTACCCCATTGAATTACATAGCGACCATGCTGTTCGTAAGCGCAGGTTGTGTTCGTAACTCAGGGACGGCCTTTATGACCACTTCATGGGAGCTTTGGTCGTAAATGCGAACGGTTGTAACTCAATCGTTCACAACTCGGGGACTGGCTGTATTTCAAAATAGCAGCAGTAGAGCATCCCCACTACTGCTATTTCGAAATAGGTGTTATTCCTCATGGAAAGCAAGAGTTATTGTTTCGAAATAGCTCCTAGTGTAAACCACGACTGATTGGTTTGCCCTCTTTTGCAGCTTGGGAAAGCTCTGAGCACAAGCAGCAACCCTAGAACGGTCTGACAATTATAGATGTTACACAAGGCTCATATTTGGAAAGTGGCAGTCATAATAAAACATTTACAACATGAAAGTGTACATTTTGCAGCATCTGATGCCATTCACATGGGAAAAGTGTTAACTCACCACGGGCAGGTGGCTTTTTCAAGACCTGTTTATCTACACAATGCACACTAGCTATTTCACGGGTTATCATAGCAAGTTTAAATACATTACTAAAATATACACTATAGCAATACTAAGAAGTGAATACTATTGCAATAAACTAACACTACAGTCAAGTGATGGAAACAGGTCATCATTACAGGAGATTAGAAATCTGCACCAATAAAGTATTGTTTCAAGATCAAAATGGAATAGTTAAAGAATCTTCTGAATAAGGTACAATGAATTAATAGCAAGTAGTATTTGGAATCATTCATAGGTAAGCTATTTAGAAAACACTAACCACTCTCCATTTTGGGGGTGGGGGGAGACTATTGGCATTTGTCTTCAAATGTCATGTGCACAGCACTGCCGAGAAACTGTATTGCTGGGTGGAAATAGGAGAGACACTGTAGCTAGGTTTTCAGGATGGAGAAAATCTGATAATGTTGTACTTCTACCATGTGCCAGAGTCATATGTGCAGCGGACTAATGGCTCAGTGAGGCATATTGCCAGCTCTGTCTCAGAAGTGTTAAATACAGGAGGCCAAGAATTAGTTAGTCTCCTTTCCCAGAAGCTCCACACTTGACAATTCCAAGAAAGCTCTCTCTATTGCGTTCTCTATTAGTCTCTTTCTTCAGTCTGTTTTTTTACTTTCTCCAACAGAGAAATTTCTTTTCCTCTATTCTTCAGGCAGGGCATTATCTTGGTACAGTTCTGAGCATACTGGGTATCATTCAAAGAGGGAAGAGATTGACTTTACAGAAATGCTAAGATATAGGTTTTTTTCCCCATGGCCCAGATGTAGTTGGAGGCCTGATCATACAACAGTTATAGTGATGTCTTTTAAAGTTACACAAACTTGGGCACTGAAGTTCAGCATTCAGTTTTTGGATCTCTGGACACATTAGTCAGCATTTACAAATACCCAACTCTGTTTCCCATATGTTTGAAGTAACATCATGCGAGATCACTGCTGAAACTCACTCACCTGACAGTTAAGGACTGATGCCAAATGCTCATCTCACACACAAATTCTTCTCTACAAAATTAAATACATTACATTGGCACTCATTCCCCCCCTCCTCCCTTACTACTGAGTAGTCCCTCCTTCTAGCTATTCTGGTTTTAGCTCCCCCCAGTTCAGCACCCTCTTCTCGTCCGCTAGTGCTGCTCTTCTCCTGCAAAGGATAGCTATACAACTTTTTTCATGACTAGCCCACCAGCCAGATCACACTATGATTTTTTTTGGGGGGGGGGGGGGGGAAGAAGAGAACAGCAGAGGGGTCTTTCAAAGTTTCTCTGCACAAGCAACATCAGGGAGTCCTCAGGCCCACTGCTCTGACCTTATTCACATGGCCGCTCAGGCAGTCTCACATGGGAATGCTGGATAGCATGCAAGGCTCTTTTAGCCCACCGCCACAGGAAGACAAGACAGCAGGAATGTGCTTTATCTAGGCTGCTACTTTATTAGCTTACTAAGTATTGGAAACTGCCCCCAGCAATACTACTCTGCAGTGCATAGTAGAGGAACCAAGCCATCCCTCTATTCTGCATTCCAGTCCAGGCCCCTACAGAAAACATTTAGGCTATGTCTACACTGGCAGCTTCTTGCACAAGAACAGCCGTTCTTGTGCAAAAGCTTGCCTTCTGTCTACACTGCACACGCATTCTTGCACCAGTAAGTTTACAGTATAGCATTGTAAAACAGGGCTTCTTCCAGAAGAGTTATTCCTCTCCCCACAAGGAATAAGCCCTCTTGTGCAAGAGCTCTTCCACAAGAGAGCAGTGTAGACTGGCAACATGAATTTCTTGCCCAAGAAGCCCCTATGGTTAAAATGGCCATCAGAGCTTTCTTGCACAAGAGAACAGCCACACTACCATGGATGCTCTTGTGCAAAAGCACATGGCAGTGTGGACACACTCTTGTGGAAGATTTTTTGCACAAGAACTCTTCTACAAAAGAGTTCTTGTGCAAGAAGCCACCAGTGTAGACATAGTCCTAAGATATGCAGCTCCACCTACCTTATTACCTTTATCCCTGAACTACTGCCAATCCTGCATCTTTAAGCTTTTCATTCTTCAGACCTCTTAGTCAGAGGCCTCTCTTTAGCCTAGTAGCTAAACCATTCCTCCTAAGTTCCTCTCCCTTATGTCTAGTAAGGAAATCAATAACACATATAGGTGTGCCAGCCTCCTGGCTTTATAGAAACCAGCACTGTTCCCTCACAGGTGAGCTTCCTTCTAATTAGTGCGTTCCACACAGCCAAAATCTCCCTCCCCTTTGCAGTTTAACTGGATGATTAGGCCCACTTGGCTTCATTCAACTTCTCCAGGGATGGTGTAAAGAGTACACCCCCAAACACACCCTTTTATGTGCCAGAGTAGTACTGTGAAGGGGGGGCTGGTAGAGTAAATGAGACTTGCCCTGACTATCAGAGAAACAACTCTAAATATCAGCAGCTCTGTATATTTCATCAGAGATCCTTTTTCTTCCCCTTGCTTTTTTTCCCCTGAAAATGGGATAATGCGCTATACCCACTTTAGATGGAACTCTGAATTAGCACAATTTTATATCTCAGGCAGTGGTAGCTTGAATTTGAATCCAAGGGAAATTGAAAAAGCAGCAGGCAAGCAAGTTAGAAAAGCAAGTTAGATCAATATCCATTTTCCCTAATTATGATAATTCAGTCTGTTCTGTTAAGATACATTATCTCTGTCAAATTCTATTACAGAACCTGGTGAAGCTGACAGAAATGATCTGTCTCTTGAACTAGTGTGTGGCTGCTAAATCAAAAGGGTAGAGGTTAAGATCAATTTTGCCATGGTTCATTTACTCCTGCTGTGATGGTTTAGTCCACTTTCCAAGGGAGATAAGCTGCAGCTGATCAACCATCTACAAGGTACAAATTTCAGTCATGTAATGGATAAAAAGCTACTGCTATAAAGCAACAAAACAACAATGAGCTCTCTATGAATAGGCATACTAGTTAGACAAATCTCATTAGACTCTTGTTTAGTCAGGAGATAGCAGCTACTGCAAATGAGTATCACTTAGAATGAGGAGCCAAGATGAATCAGCCATCTGAAATTGTCATAAAGGGGGGCTCAAAAACATTGACTAGAAGAGATTGTCATTTTAAATATATTTTCAGGAACTACTGCTGTAAACCTGGGCAAACACAAAGCCTCTGATGGGAAGAGGGAGAGCAAAAAGGGAAGAGCACTGTTTTAGCACAGTCTGTTTGTTCTGTCTTCCTGGAAATACAGGAATGTGTACAACTCTGTAAAGTGAGGGATCTCTTTCTCTACTCTCTTTTATAATTTGTTTCAGCTCTGTGGGACTCACAGGTAATAACCCTAAAAGAAAACCCTTAAAAATTATATCCTAACTAATATATAGTAGGTCAATATATGTACAAATTAATGATTATTGTAATGCCTACACATAGTCCTTTAAAAACATATCAATATGCATGCATGTGGGCATGAGTCTGGATGAAGTCAGGGTCCTGAAAGTTAACTGGCTGCTATGGGAATCCTGGACAGCATGCAAGGCTCTTTTAGCCCATCCACCACAAGAAGATCAGACAGCGGGAATGTGCTTTATCTAGGTTGCAACTTTTTTAACTTACTAAACCTTGGAAACCCTTTGTCCATGTCACCCAGTGCATGTTACCCTCTCCTCTGAGTCCCTTTTCACCTTGCCTTTGGCACTCCTTTAATCTGGTCCCAGCACTGCTGTTGCGAGTCCACCTCACTACCCTCATGCAGAGGGTAAGAAGGTGGGGAAAAGGGATTGTTTCCTTACCATCCCAGGTGTTAGGAGCCCATACACCATTCCCCACCTTTGTCAGGGGATGCTGTCCCCTTCTTGCTTTCAAGATTTTCTAGTTCACCAGGAAACCAGATGTGTCAGATTTGCAGGGTAACTGCACTTGGATTCTCCCTCTGAGGTTCACCAGGGTGCCCACTTTTAGGCTACCAGCTGTCATCCACTTGGGTAGTGCCCGACATCTCCTGACAGGGATTTTCAAGGCAGCCTAATTCCCTGCCTACACTGTGAATTCCCCAACAAGCCAGATTGTCTCAGCAATCCAGCATCTATGCTTTGCTTTCTCTCCAAAGCACCTTAACTGCTCACAGCTATAAGTGACTCCATAGCTCTCTCAAAGCAAGCACATTTACTCTTTAAGTGAAGGGACTATGGAGGAAACAAAACCAACAGCAAATTCTTGTATAGAAGCTAAAATCTTGCCAGAGGTCACTCATCACATCAGTCTTATGGGCCTTGTAGGCCAAGTCCTTTCAACCTGTCGTGAGAACCACAGGTCCGATGATGCATACCCAAGGGGGGGAAGGACAGAACCAGGTGGACCGTTTTAGCAAATAAAAGATATTTATTTATGACAGTGATGAATTTATAGTATTTATTCTAAGATTTTTAATAGACCGTGTCAATAATGAATTTACAGTATTTATTTATTAATTCTACGGTTTCTAATTAAACGTGTCAGAAATATAAGGATGGGAATGGCAAGGGGAATAGTCTCTATTCTAAAGATATCCAGACTCATTAATTAAATAACAGTGATAACTACAAACTCTATGTACTACCAAAACAACTACAACACTAAACTTATACAACAAAGAAAATCAAATCATACATACCAACTTACACAGCACATGGAACATTTCAGAGATATCGGTTCGGTTGCGAAGGCCTTGGTTATGCCCGAGAGTCGGGGGAGGTGGCTGGTTGGTTGATCAGGCCGGCAGCGCTTTGAAGTATACGGGAAGGCACACGCACGGTGGTACGTGTGTTGTGAAGACCTCCTCGAGTGAACTGTGCGATGAGTATTTATCCCCAAGTCTGCACATTGCTTTCCCGCGCTTGCATATTACCATATACGGCCCAACAGTCACCAAGTGGGGGTCTGTGGCCCAGGGGTTGGGCCGAAACTGTGCAGGTTTCATTCGACCAGGTAAGCCCCGCAGTTCTCACACCAAGGTGATGGGTGGGAGAGTCCAAGGCTATTTTCCCCTTTTCACACCTTCCCTTTTTTTAAAGGCAATGGTATGCAGGAAGGGTGTGGCCGGTTTCTCCCAAGGAGTTCTGCAGCCCACTATAGCAAGGCCAAACTTTTTACTGAGGGGGGGGGACAGTTTTTTTTCTAACACAACCCTTCCCAGGAGCAACTGGGGCATCCCCAGGACAAAAGGTCCTGAGAGTTTGCTGGGTCAGGAAGATGGTCCCAAGTCAATTTAAATTCAGACTATTTATCCAAAAGTCCTTTCCTTGCTGGCCTCTGGAGAGCCCACCTGACCCATCCAAAGGGTGGCTGCACTGGGCCCTGTGCTTTGGGGGCCCCTGTAGGGCCCAGGGTAGCCTTAGGGATTATCAGGAGGGGCCTGACGCTGGCAATAGGGGTTGGGGCCTGCCCTCACACTCACCAACAGTTGTGGGAGCCACAGGAAAGAGTGACCCAGCAGCCTGCACTGCTCCACCATCTCCCAGCCGGGTCACTCTCCTTCACTGCAGCAGCAAGCAGTGGAGTGACCCAGCTGCAGCCTGCTCTGCTCTGCTCTCCTGAGTGATGCAGCTGGGAGCTGGGTTCAAGGGGAGCATAGCAAGCTGGGCTCTGTAACTCCACTTTTTGCTGTTGCAGTGAGTGCTGGGAGGTCCAACCCCTTCTGCTGGCACCAGGCCTCCCCCGATAATCCCCTCGGTCACAGGGGAGGGGAGGGGAGGGGGTTTGGGGAAAGGGGTGCAATGGGGGTTGAAGAGGGTTGAACAGTGGGGGGAAGAGAGGGAGCAAGGGCAGAGCAGGGTCAGGACTTGGGGGAAGAGTTGGCGTGGGGTGGGAGTGGAGTGGCGGTGGGAAGAGGCGGGGTGGGACCTGGGGTGGAAGAGGGGTTGTCCTGGGTCCCACACGCCGCTAGGGATGGTGCTCCCGGAGATAATCAATATATTTGAGCCCTCCCACAGGAGGTGGTACCTCTTTTTGAGGCCATTTACAACCTGGCTGATTTGCCTTAATCACCACCCACTGTTCTAGTTCCTGGAGGACCTTTGGTAGCCCTTCCCCGTGGCCCAGAACACAATTATACTTAACCCATCATTTAGAACTATGGATTACAAAAATACTGCACAATGGTGCCATATCTCTCACTTCTGCCTCTAGAGAGGTTACATTCAAGCCTGACCACCACAATAAGGCCTTTCAATGGTAGTGAAGGAAATTGGCAGAATCTGTCACACGGGGCACAAGCCAGGGTGTGACAACATGAGCACGTTACGACCCAGTTTATCCGTGGGGTCTCTGTTGAGAGGAAAATGAAAATCTCCCACACTACTAAGGCTTATTGACAATGAGGGAAAATTGCTACCCAGTTCCCAAAAGGCAACTAGCTTAATTCCTTCAGCAAGGTCCCAAAGCTGCCTCTAATCCCAGGAGAAAGATGGCAGGTGCTTTTCTTCCCACAACAGAATGAGTGAGAACAAATCCCTCACCCCCACCAGGGTACATAGGCTACCTCTGCACTATTCTGTCCAGCCAGTCATTTCATCTCCCCAAGCTGATGAGGAGATTGAGCACCCAAAAAAAGGGGAGGAAATCTTTAAATGGACCCAAACAATTACTTTCTCCTGATGGTCCAAAAAGTCTTTCCCCATCTCTGAGGCTGCTCTGAGAGGGGTGAGAGGCAATGTTCCTTCTATTTTTTTCCATCCATATGTGGAGTAAATTTTATTTGCACCAAAGCATGTGTGGATGTGCACCACAAGTAGAAACACATGCTGCTGGCTGCTGCTGGCTGTGTGCACTCTGTTAATCAACAGGGCAGCATCTGAATCTCTCCTGGGTGACTGCCCATGTACACAGCTTACAGAGAATACTGGTGTGAGTGTGAGTGGGGGAGGGAAGGAAGTGATGGAATTAAAAACACTAATGGAAATTTAACAATGCATGGACTTTGTTACATTTTATATATACAGTAGGTTGTTGACTACACAGATGTTTGCTAATGCCCAACATTTATTTGTTATTTAATGATTATGCACATAACCCAATATTGTTTGTAGGAGGAAGTTGGAACACTTTTCTGTTTATCTGAGATGAAGCCCAGATTTACTCTTCTGCTGTAGTCTTTGGTTGCTTAACATAACTCAGTGTAATGTAAATCAATCACAAATAGAGACAAACTTCTTTTATCTAACAAATCTATATCCTAAATTCTTTGTTTCCTTGACGCTTGAAAGTCTGTCAGATTTTTTTATGTTAATGTGAATGGGCCACTTCACCTTCAATGGTCCCTTGAAATATATGCTAATTACTTATGCTAAACTATCTATTTTGCCTTGTATTTAGCCATGATACTGCGGGGAGTACATTTCCCAGCCATGAAAAAGAGTCCAGTGCAAAAAAAAAAAAAGGGCTCTAGAGGCGATCCGGGCAATTACAGACCGGTAAGTCTAACTTCAGTACCGGGCAAATTAGTTGAAACAATAGTAAAGAATAAAATTGTGAAGCATGTAGAAGAACATAATTTGTTGGACAAAAGTCAACATGGTTTCTGTAAAGGGAAATCCTGTCTTACTAATCTATTACAGTTCTTTGAAGGGGTTAACAAACATGAGGACAAGGGGGATCCAGTCGATATAGTATACTTAGATTTTCAGAAAGCCTTTGACAAGGTCCCTCACCAAAGGCTCTTGTGTAAATTACATGGCCATGGGATAAGAGGGAAGGTGCTTTCTTGGATTGAGAACTGGTTAAAAGACAGGAAACAAAGGGTAGGAATAAATGGTAAATTTTCAGAATGGAGAGGGGTAACTAGTGGTGTCCCCCAAGGGTCGGTCCTAGGACCAATCCTGTTCAACTTATTCATAAATGATCTGGAGAAAGGGGTAAGCAGTGAGGTGGTAAAGTTTGCAGATGATACCAAACTGTTTAGGATAGTCAAGACAGAAGCAGACTGTGAGGGACTCCAAGAAGATGTCACCAAACTGAGTGATTGGGCAACAAAATGGCAAATGAAATTTAATGTGGATAAGTGTAAAGTAATGCACATCGGGAAAAATAACCCCAACTATACGTACAGTATGATGGGGGCTAATTTGGCTACGACAAATCAGGAAAGAGATCTTGGAGTTATCGTGGACAGTTCTCTGAAAACTTCCACACAGTGTGCAGCGGCGGTCAAAAAGGCAAATAGGATGCTCGGAATTATTAAGAAAGGGATAGAAAATAAGACCCAGAATATCTTACTGCCCCTGTATAAAACTATGGTACGCCCACATCTTGAATACTGTGTACAGATGTGGTCTCCTCACCTCAAAAAAGATATTTTGGCCTTGGAAAGGGTTCAGAAAAGGGCAACTAAAATGATTAGGGGTTTGGAACGGGTCCCATATGAGGAGAGGTTAAAGAGACTGGGACTTTTCAGTTTAGAAAAGAGGAGACTGAGGGGGGATATGATAGAGGTATATAAAATCATGAGTGGTGTGGAGAGGGCCGATAAAGAGAAGTTATTTATTAGTTCCCGAAATAGAAGAACTAGAGGACACCAAATGAAATGATTGGTAGCAGGTTTAAAACTAATAAAAGAAAGTTCTTCTTCACACAGCGTGTAGTCAGCCTGTGGAACTCCTTGCCAGAGGAGGCTGTGAAGGCTAGGACTATAATAGAGTTTAAAGAGAAGCTAGATAATTTCATGGAGGTTAGGTCCATAAAAGGCTATTAGCCAGGGGATAAAATGGTGTCCTTGGCCTCTGTTTGTCAGAGGCTGGAGAGGGATGGCCGGAGACAAATCGCTTGATCATTGTCTTCGGTCCACCCTCTCTGGGGCACCTGGTGCTGGCCACTGTCGGCAGACAGGATACTGGGCTAGATGGACCTTTGGTCTGACCCAGTACGGCCATTCTTATGTCCTTATGTTCTTAAGCTCAAAAGCTTCTCTCTCTCACCAATGGAAGCTAGTCCAATAAAAGATATTAGGGATCTGTGCCCCCTGCTCGCTACATTCACCAACCCCTTTGTCTGCCACAGCTGGATCATGGCCTTCCTTCCTACCCGTGCTGCAGCAGGAGCGGGGCTGTCACCATGGGGCCTGCCTAGGGTTGCCAGGTGTCTGGTTTTGAACCCGACTGTCCAGTATTTGCGCTTTCTGTTTGGGAAACAAATTGAGAAAATAGAAATGTCCGGTATTTTCTAAATAAGATGTAATGTAGATTGTGATGTAATGTCAAGTGTGTCCGGTATTTTTGTTTAAACCATCTGGCAACCCTAGGCCTGCCCCAGAATCAGGGCCAGGGCCAGGACACTATGGCCAGATGGGGGCTGGGCCCCAATAGGGCAGGGTGTCTGCACGAGCTCGACGCCGAGCTAACTCTGGACTCTCCCCAGATGCAGTGGCTTTGCTATGGCATCCCTACCCAACCATGGAAAGGCGATACTGGAGTCTTGACACCAGTTCCAACTGGTGGGACGGGCTGGTCCTGGAGCAATGGGATGACCAGCACTGGCTCCAGAACTTCAGGATGTGAAAGCAGACATTCCTGGAGCTGTGTGGCTGGCTCCCCCCTGCACTCCTCAGATGTGACACCCAGCTGTGGCCCACCATCCCCGTCAACAAGAGGGTCGCCATCGCCCTGTGGAAGCGGGCCACACCGGACAGTTCCCACTCAGTGACACACCAGTTCGGGGTGGGCAGGTCCATAGTGGGTGCCATCTTGATGCAGATAAGGCCCTGGGTGGGGGGTGCACTCCCTGCCCGGGGGAAGGGAAGACTCCAGGCTGGGAGGGGACAGGGAGCGTGGGGGAAGCCTCGTCACCCATGGGCTTGTGCCGTCCCTCCCTCACATAGCCCTGCTGGTATGGGGGGGGGGGGGGCCCTCTGGCATTTTTGGGGGGAGAGGGCATCACATGGGGGCGGGCACCTCCCAAGGGCTCATGCACCTACCCTGCCTCATTTGGTGCATTCCCTGTGTTTCTGTGTGCCCTTCTGCAGGTTGTCAGAGCCATCAACGACATCCTGCTCAAGAGAGTCATCCGCCTGCGGGACCATGGCTGGCTTCACTGTCCTGGGGTTCCCCAACTGCGGGGGAGCCTTGGATGGGACCCACATCCCTGTCTGGGCCCTGGAGCATGGAGTGGCCCACTTCATCAACCACAAGGGGTACTTCTCTATGGTGCTCCAGGCCTCCGCTGACCAGCATGGCCACTTCACGGACATCTATGAGGGGTGGTCAGGCAGGACACATGATGCCCGCATCCTCAGAAACTCCAGCCTGTTTTGCAGGATGGAGGCAGGCACTTTCTTTCCCCAGCGGGAATTGACGGTTGGGACATCCGCATGCCAGTGTGCATCATGGGGGACGCGGCTTACTCCCTTGTGCCCTGGCTGATGTGGCCGTACACCGGACGCATGGACCCAGAGTGGGAACGATTCAACCAGCACCTGAACCGGGCCAGAAAACAGGTGGAGTGCGCCTTTGGACGGCTCAAGGGGAGATTCCTTCATAGGGTGAGCAGAACATTGCGGAGGTTATGGCAGCATGTTGTATGCTGCACAACATAGTGGAGCAGAAGGGGGAGGCCTTCCTCCCAGGGTGGATGGCAGGAGAGGGCCGGGCGTTCGAGAAGCCCCGCACAGCCGCCATCCAGCAGGCACACCATGATGGGGTGCACATCTGGGAGGCCCTCAGGGAGATGTTCTCCCAGGCCCCAAACTAGGGTCACTTCTGTCTGGCGTCCACATCTCCCTCCCATCTCTAACCCTTCCCTCCTCCTTTCCCTCTCCTCCCAATAAACACAACTGTTTTTGGTTAACAAAGGAGAAACTGTATTTTTTATATAGGGATGAAGGGTGGGCAGTGGGAGGGTGCTCTGAACTGGGACGGGGAGGAGGAGGAAAGGGCTCTGAATTGGAAGGGGGAGTTAGCGCTAAGAAGGGTGGCTCCTGCCAGTGCTGCTGAGGGTGCAGAGGCTTTGGTGCCTTTCAGGCCGGGTTGGGGCAGGCAGCACAGGGAGGTGGGCAGGACGGGGTGCAGCAAGAGGGGGCATGGCAATGGCAGAAGAAGGGGCGGCAGGAGGGGGTCTGGGCATGGCAGGAAGGGCAGCAGGGTGGGGCAAGTCCATGCCATAGTGAACGGCATGGCCAATGTGGGAGGTCAGTGCAGCGATGCTGCCACACATGTGGTCGCATGAACTGGCCCCACACCTGCTGCCACCACTCCTGGCCGGTTCGCAGCTTCGTGCTGACCGCCTCCTCCATTCTCTCCACGGCTTGCACATGACGGCGGAGGGGCTGGTCGCACTGCCTGGCCCGCCGGACTGGTGCTTGGGTGGTCGGTGCCGCAGGTGCAGGGCTGGAGGGTCCCTCACTCTCGGCTGGTCCCGCTGCAGAGAACACAGAAAATGGAGAGGCAGTCAGTCAGCTCTGCCCACAGCGGCCCTGAGCCCTGTGCCCTCTTCCCTGAGCCTCATGTGACACCACACAACTGTGGCTTGGGCCCAGTCAGTCCCCTGTGTGTGTGTCCACAATAAAGGACTAACTCCAAATCCTGGGAGAGAAGTGATCCTCCATGGATTGTAACCCTTGGGAGACACCACTGTGAATGAAGACCCCTTGTGTCTGTGTCCTAGCCACTTGGCATGCAGTGTCTGTCTGCGTTGCACTGTGCACACTCCCTCCCCAAAGCAGAGCACATGGCTTCTACTCTTGTCACCGTCTGTGAGCACACACCATTGATGCTGTAGTCATGTATGTGTACACATTCCCACATTGCATGGGAGCATGTGTGGCAGATGAGGTCTGGGTTCTCAGACTGCTGTCAGTTGATTTCCTCCGAGACACAGCCAGGGCTACTGGGAGTGTACTGTCTCTGCAGCAAAACTCAGTGGCCAGTGGCCCAGGCTGCCTGCTTCCCCACTCCCCCTCCCCTCAGCCCTTGGACATGTCGCCCAGGGAAGTGTGTGGCCGCAGTGGGGGGTTTCCCTTGGGGCAGCAGAGAGGCCGGGAGTAGCCTGGGGGCTCCGTGGAGGCCGTGTTCACAGGGGTGGCTCGCTGCGCTTTTTCCAGGAGCAGCTGCTGTGTCACATGGGCAGGCATGGCTGCGTACTGTGTGCGGCCTTTGGGATGTGTGGGGTGTGGCCTGCGCCCTTGGGGTTTGGCTGCTTCCAGCCAGCATCCTTCCTCACTCCCCCAGGCAGGACGTGTCTGAGCAGCAGGGTCCCAGGCGTGCCCTGGAGCTGCCTGCTGCATCCACATGCCACACAGTCAGTCTGCACGAGGTTGCACGTGCTGCGAACTGCTGCACGGTGTGCAGCTCAAACTGCCTGAGTGACCTCCCCCCCCCCCCCCCAGGCACCTGGCTCCCCCACTCTTGCGAGTGAGAAGCGCAACACTCACTGGATGATGCGTCGCCAGTCTCGGACGAAGCCTGGGAGACGTCCCGACTGCTGGGCACTGGCTCCAGGTGGAGAGGGAATGGGGCTGCTGAGGTCGTCTCCGTCGTCCTTGGAGCTGGTGGTCAAGTCGCCCTCCTTCTCCAGGTCAGGTGGCCTGACCACCGGGGGGTGCAGTCCGGTGTCCACCATCGGCGAGGGCCCTTGGATCGCTGTCTCACCCAGGATGGTGTGCAAGTGGTCATAATGGGGGCAGGTGTCAGCTCCTGTCCCCCTGCCCTCACTGGCCCTCACGTAGCCAAGGCGCAGCTCCTTGACCTTGGCCCAGACCTGTTCAAGGGTCCAGGCCGGATGTCCATGAGTGCCTGGGCCATGCTGCCAAAGATATTGGCATTGCGGTGCTGAGACTGGGGGTTGTGGAGGGCTTCCTCCTGCGCCCAGAGGTCCAGGAGGGTCTCCACCCCAGCCTCGGACCAGCAAGGGGCTCGCCGCTTGCTTCCCCTCCGAGTCTGCTGGGAGCCCTGGGGTGGCTGCTGGGAGGAAGTGCAGGCTCATGGGGTGGCTCTGGAGCAGACATCTGGGCTTCTGGGTGCAGCAGGGCAGAGCCGTGTGGTGGAGAGCTGCCAGCAATGCTGCTGCTGCCATACGGCATCTGCAGGGTGCCTGTGCCTTTAAGGAGGCATGCTTGTGCAAGAAGACTTCTTCCTCGGAGCGTCAGAGCTCTTGCGCAAGAAGCCCTCTTTTCTGATGCTGTACTGTAAATTTACTTGCGCAAGAATGCATGTGCAGTGTAGACACTCTGCAAGTGTTTGCGCAAGAACAGCTGTTCTTACGCAAAAAGCCTGCAGTGTAGACATAGTCCTGAGGAAGAACAGGAGTACAGATTTTGAATTCTGCAGTCCGTTATTTCAGAACAATGGGTTTGGTAGTGTGGCTGCTCCACTTATAAATTCGACCTTGGGGCAGAGGGTTATTTTGAAAGAAAGTCCTAGTGTAGACCAGGGCTAAGGGTGAAAATAAGTGTTCAAGTGTCTAACCAGCTCTTTTTCTTTCCTTTCAAAAACACAATGATCTGCAGAGTTGTAATGGAAAAAAGTCTGAAGTTTAGGTGAAAGTGAATAAGAATACTATGAAAAAGTGAAAGCTAATCCCACAGACTTGGGCTGCAGTGCGTTTGAAACATGAGAAAAGGGAACATAGCATAGGAGTGAGAGTGTCATGGCTATCACACACCCTGAGACACCGTCTCTTACAATACAATATATACAAAAGGCCAGAATAAAAAATAAGAAATTACCTTTCCCACTCAAAAGTGTTAGAGAGGAGACATAGGAAGATTTGGGGACTACCAGCTTATGGGTGCGGCTTTCTCTAGGAACCAAGTGATTTAAGAATGCAACTCCCATTAAATGTCCAAGTAAATCATTCCCAAGTTACTTGGACTCTTTTGAAAATCTCCCCTTACTTATCTAATCTGTAAAGAATGACTGACATTTTATTATTAGTTTTTACTTCTGTATAGAAGAAAGATATATTTTGCTAGGTGTGTGGTTCCCACTGGGGATGGTGGTGCACACCTGTAATCCAGCTACTTGGGAGGCTCAGGCTGGCCGATCACTCAGGAATGCTAGGTTGCATTGTACTATGCCTATCAGATGTCTGGCCACAGACAGCCTGGCCAGCTAGTGGCTGAGGGAATGGCTAGAACAACCTGAATGGCTTATTGTATAAGAGCTCCCTCTGTGAGGGCCGAAAGACCAATCAATCATGGTGATGTGACTCCCAGCTTTATAGCGAGGTTGATTCTTTCTTAAAAGACAAGAAAAATTAAAAAGCCAGTTGTTGGTTTTGCAGCAAAATTTACATTCTGTTTTCTCCTGTCATAGCCACACAAATAACTGCATAGTTGTGGTCCTTTTGTGGAAGCCACAATCCTTTTGTGGCTCATTTAATTTGCTTGGTGTCAGAGATCTGGCCAGGGGAGTTCATGTTATGTATGCTTCACGTACAATTATTATGGATATTTGTATTACAATGGCTCCCACAGGCCATAGTCAGGATCAGAGCCCACACGCTGTACAAACAAATAAATTCAATACCTGCCTCAAAGAAATTAAATTAAATTTATTTCTTATGAAAGATGCCAGATTAAAATACCAGACATGTCAGCCCTCTGCTTGTCCTGGGAACCAGAAGAACCTGGGCCTGGACGGTAGAATTTTCCTTACATCAGGGGTGAAAGGAACTTAAATTTTGTACAGGTACTGTCCTATCACAACCCGGGACCCTACCAGCTCTTTAAATAGCTCCCTGCTGGCTTTTGCTGTAGCCCAGCCAATTCTTGCCAGAACCGTGCACCGGTGCGCATCCACTTACTTTCACCTCTGTCTCACATTGTCCCACCACCTGCATTATTAACTGCAGTGACCATTTCTAAGGGCAGGAGTATTGTTTATTCTCTAGTCCATGGGCCCTTGTGACAGGGTATCTGCCCCGCACTTGCCCTTTAAGGGTAAAACCCAACCCTGGGAGAGCAAAACCCCAGAGGTGAGGCAGATACTACCAATTAGGGCCCAGTTGGGGCTGTATACATAAGGGCTCCTGGAGGGAAGAGGACATAGAAATACTCTTGCTTTAGCTGGGCGGGGGGCAAGAAGGACCTGGTTGCCAGGGAAACTGGAGGCTTCCTGAGACAGAGCAGTGATGGGGAAAGGCAGGCAGAGCTGGGGAGTTGTGACCTGACCTTACTCCCAGGCTGCAGGACCTGAGGCAAGGCCTGAAGGTACTAAGGCTGCAGGAAAACAGACAGGATAGGGAAAGGCAGCAGGTCCATATCCCCTTGCCAAGGATGAATGTCCATGTCAGACTGCAGTTTGCCCCTGAGGTATGAGGCTAGATGACAACTGGCAGTAGGGTCACTGAGGCAAGGTGAGTATAAGGGGATTGGAGATTCCCTAGGAGGAGAAGACCCTAAAGTGCAGGGGCACTGACTTAGGACGGTACCAGTACATGTGACACCAGCAGAAAGGGGGCGCTCCAGGGCTGAAGAGCTATTTCCCAAAGTGACCAGCTTACGTCCTGTTCATGGAGACTCATTTTGGTGGCTTTATGTGTTTCTCTTTAGTCACTGCCTCAGCTTCCTTTTCCTGATCTGTAAAATAGGATCTCTGGGAGAGCAGAAGCAAGAATGATCCCTGAATACACAGGGTGAGTGTTTACCCCATGACAGTGTGCTAACAGGGTAATGTTTTCTCATGCAAATATTTTCCCTTTAACTCTTTTTTAGCAGCAGTTTTGGGTAGCTACTGTGCAGTGTTTGGAGAATATCTGTTGGAATGTTCAACAGAATGGTCTTTGGTCATGTTCACATACATTTGTGGTGGCTGTCACAGTTTCAGGGCATCCGCACCTCTTTTCTCCCTCTGTGGTTCCTCCAGGGCAACCACTGAAAGGTAACAAGGGAGCTGGAAACCTTTCCTGGGGGAGCTCTGTGCTCAGTCCTTCCTGGCTGGTGATTTTAAGGATGCACAGCGCCCGATCCTATACTGGCTCCAGCAAGCATGTCTGCCTGAAAGACATGTATCTATTCTTTGCTTGCTTTCCAAAAGCTATGACCAGCATATTGCCTGCAGTTATAGGTTACCACACACCTCTTTCTAACCAAGCATATTTATTCTTAAGGTGAAAACAACCAGAGAATCTACAGACATGTTGAAAAGCTTACCATAGATGACCCTTACTGCAGCCTCGGCCTCTGGAAGGTCTTTCTATTTCAACCCCCCCCAACTGAGTTTTTCCAGTGTTACAAGTGCATAAGATTCAGAATCAGAAACAATGGCTGGGCAGAGCAGCCATTTCCTTATATAGTTTTGGTCTTTGATTTTGGCCTTTGGTAAGTGCTTATCATTTGACAAAAATCCTCTCCTTGAGGGGGTAGCTTAAAAAGGCTGAATTTTTGCATAAATGGAGTTGGATAATTAGCAGAAATCTCTCCCTAGGGTATCCCCAGGAAATACACAATATTTAATGTTCTAAAAATCCATATTTGTCTGGCACATTTTTGATATAGTCTTTTGAACTCCCAGTTCTCATATGTGTCCTTTCCCCCAGTATCCTACCACATACATGCAATCTTGGCCCACACTAACACGTAAGCATAGTATAATGAGGTCTTCCAAGGATGTGACAGGAATTGCTCTGTGTGTCATACTGGCTTCCATAAATACTAAAGCAGTCAAGTTTTACTGGCACAGATACTTATCAGTTATGAGTTTTTAATTCTTGGTTTGCACACATACAAACCAGCAATTGGATAATAAGAAGTATGCTTGCCTGGTCAGGGAACAGAAACCTGTGACTTACAGTAAGTGACCCATCAATACATAGCTTGGATTCAGGTTTTTGAATAGCAAAGCAGAGGAGAAATGTTTGTGGAAAATAATATAGAATTGAGAAAATTATGTCCTGTTCATGGAGAGTCATTTTGGTGGCTTTATGTGTTTCTCTTTAGTCCTGCCTCATCTTCCTTTTCCTGATCTGTAAAATAGGATCTCTGGGAGAGCAGAAGCAAGAATGATCCCTGAATACAGCTTTTCACAAGACATGCCACATTCTCCTTCCAACCTTCCTTCACCCCATACCCCTTTGGGGAAGCTAGTGCCTCAATTAATACTAGCTATAAGCAGTCTTTGAGTATAGGTCCTGGAATTAACTCTGGTTTTTCTAGAGCAGTGTTTCTCAACCTTTTTTATAAAGTACCCCTTTAAAAAGATAAGTTCCCCCAGTATCTACAGTTTTCAGACACACACAATTTTTTTCTACCATTGCAACACATTTGTTTAAACAACTTAATGGTAGCCGGGTGGGCGATAATATTTTTGGGTGTAAAAAGTACAAAAATAATAAAACGCTGTAAAACTTTAAAAAAAATTCAGTTTTCTCTACATTTCAGTTGTGTTGATGTACCCCCGCCCCCCAGACTTCTCTTGACTACCCCAAAGGGTATTCGTACCATTGGTTGAGAAACACTGCTCTAGAGGACACACAGAGAGAGTCTTGTGCACCTGCAAGGGGCTACATATTATTTGGCCATATATCTTGACGTATTAATGGATGATACTACAAGAGCTAGTTAATTATCTCTATGATCAGCCTCTTTCAGTTAGGCTATGTCTACACTTCTCTGTAGTTCAAAATAAGATAAACAATCTGAGCTATGCAAATTGCATATCTTATTTTGATCTTATTTCAAAATGGCTTATTTCATAATTTGGCGGTGTCTACACCGTGCCAAATTTCAAAATAACTCACTATTCCAGAACGTCCCTTACTCCACGTGGAATGAGGTTTACAGAGACATTGGAATAGTGAGCCCGAAATAACGGGCTTGATGTTAAGATGCGGGATAGCTATTTCGGGATACTCTGGTATCCCAAAATAGCATTGCAGTGTAGATGTAGTCTTGTTTACCTCAAATTCATGTTCTGATTGCAAAAGCTAAAAGTCTTCCAACGATAATTGACTGGAATTGACCAATTTCTGAAGCATTGATTTCATAAAACTAAACTGGAAAACCCAGGCATCCAGGGCAAACTTTCAAAACATTTCTTTTTGCAGTTAGCCACAAAAGGATTCCTTTCCACTGGGACTAGTACCATTGCTTAGTGACAGTATGCTTCACAATTCATCCATCATAGTAATGACTTCACCTGGGAAAACAATATAAAACAAACTTATTTCTTCCCTTTGAGACTCTCTCTTTCCACAATGAATATAAAGTTTAATTCAACAGAACCCAGAATAACACTGTGTATATACAAAATTTGAGAGAGAGGCAGGAAATGAATATTTTTAGAAATCTTGTTCCTTTGGCCAATTGTATCTACAGATATTACAGGGTAAATAAGTAAGCAGGGATTGCCTTGGAAATTTTAACCACCGGCAGAAACACAATAGGATTTCTGGCAGATGTTATTGCTAGAAACTAGTAGGATAAGACACAGAAAATTTCCTTTGGAAGAGTTTGCATTCTGGTACATTTAAAAAATAACTACCAACCGAGATGTCATGTTGAGCTAATGTAATCTTTGTCTTACTCAGTCTTACTTTAGTACACAGTCCATTGTGTGGTAGCAATCACAAAAGGAGCTTAGCTGGAGTCTTAGAAGGTTACACTTGAAGAGAAACATAACTGCATGATGCCTTTCCCATTCACTTCTCTGTCCCTGGGCAAGCATTCAGTTTTTATAAGTGATGAGCTTATTAAGGTTTTGCTTCTTAAAAGCCCCCCAGGGAGACATTTGTCTCTTTGCCATTCTGTATTTACAATTTGTAACTACAAAAATTGTAGTAATGTCCTCTTTCAGCTATAAGCACACTATCAATACCTTGGATGTATACTAATATTCACAGCTTTCTGTGGAGAGTTGGATCCTGGTTAATGAATCCCTACTGGAAATCATACAGAAATAATTATATTTATTCTTTTATAGTACAAATGCTCTTCATGGCATAACGTGATTTGCTTTTGAAAATGCATACATATTTCAATTCTCTACATGTAAGCTTTCAGAGTGCATCAGGATAAGTATGAATATACATAGACTGATTCTGAGAGAGGCTGAGCATCCAGAACTCTCTTTGGAGCTGGTGGGGAGGTGTACCTTTACGTCTACAGGTTGTACCTCCCTTAACTGGCACTCTCTGGTCCAGCAACATCCAGGGTGTGGCAGGACCACAGATATTCCTGGACCACCCAGCCCAGGTATAGGGAGTCTGGCTATTGGGCAGTAGCGCAACGGGGGCCGGCGACACAGCTGGGAAACCCATGTCGGGGGTGTGGTAGGGCAGCGCAGCAGAGACATCTTGACCCAGTAGCTGGGCAGTAGCGGGGGACCGGCAGCAGCCAGGGAGCTCTGGGCCCAGTTGTGCAGTTCCAGCCCTGGCAGCAGCCAGGGAGGTCTGGCTCCAGCTGTAGTGGGGCCAGGCAGCAGTGGGGCCGAGCTGGAGCCCTAGTCTGGGGCAGTGTTAAGCACTGAGCCACGAGGGTAGGGACCTCCTCTGGTCCAGTAAATCCCCTCATTTGGGACCTGTCAGGTCTCAAGGGTGCCAGACAAGGGAGGTCCAACCTGTAGTTGCCGTGGGTCAGATTTAAAAAAAAAAAAAAAAGGAGCACTGAAAATCAGAGACCACGTTTGAAAATTCCAGTTCCAGTTTGCTGGGCAAGAAGCTAAGTGACTTTCACCGCCAGTGCCAGGTTTTGCTATAATTAATTTTAGAATAATTCTGTTTCCTCTTCTAATTTTAGTATACTGTAGTCAGCAAACCAATCCTGAGTGTATATACCACATCTGTAGCACTACGCCGCATTTAGATTTCCAAATAGTCTAACTACTTGGGGGGAACCATTTCTTATCCCCTGTGAGTATGGCCCTACCAAATTCATGTCCATGAAAAACACTTCATGGACCATGAAATCTGGTCTTTTGTATGCTTTTGAATTACGTTAAATTATGTTGTACTGGCAGTGTGCTGCTAATAGCAGCAAGAAGTAATGGTAGCAATACCACACACCTCTCTCATGCAATAACCTTGTGACGCCCTCCCCCCTTCACAACTGCTTTTTGGGTCAGGATCCCTGCAATTACATCACCATGAAATTTTAGATTTAATTAGCTAAAATCATAAAATTTACAATTTAAAAAAATCCTATGACCATGAAATTGACCAAAATGGACCATGAATTTGGTTGGGCTCTACCTCTGAGGTTTCCACCAAACATGTAGTTTCCTAAAAAACCTAGGCAAAAATCTAGCCAAAAGCATTTCACTTAGAGCTCCTCTTGTCTTCTTGTTATGTTTAATAATGGTATTTGATTTGTAGACTAATCCCAAAGTGCTTTAAAACTTATGCACTTCGGCATTCATAGGAATCGCTTCATGGCTTATGCAGTGCATTATACTCCCATCCTTTAGCCATTCCAGAATACACAGATAATGTATAACTACAAATTCAGTGACTTATAGTAAACCAGTCTGTGCAAATATATCTTCTCCTCAGGAATGTTTAGGGAAAAACTTAATGGGAGCTAGACTACTTAGGCTGTGGAAGAGGAAGAGGCAGGAAGCAGTAGCAGCTGCAAGCTGTAAAATGGCCATTTCAGGGCTGCAGCTGTGTGTCTCTGGCAAATGTAAAGGGCTAGCCCCCAGAGAGGTATCCTGGGTTAAATTTTCCCATAAGTGGGCTATGCTGTGCTGGAAAGGGTTAGGACAGATCATGGGATTTTGCGGGGAAAAGAGTGCCTGTTTTTGTACATCACAAATGGATTCATAATTCTCAGGCAGAGCATTACAGTTCCACTGTGGAACAGTCCTGATATCTTGGTAATTTCCTTTCACAACAGGAAGGTGAATTTCTTTCAGCTGAGAGATGACAAAATTTCAAACCACAGCACTGAATGAAGTTCAAAGTGTATAACCTGTTCTGCACTCTCTCTCTCTAATAGCAGCTGTCAGGCAGGTGTGAATTCCCCCCTATTCTTCTCCTCCTCCAGGTCTGTGTCTTCTATTTGCTAGGTCTGCTCTCTCTCTTCTCTGGACAGGCTTAGTCCAGTCCCTTCCCCTTGGGTACATCTAGTTGGATTTTCCCCTCTGGCTCTGTCTAGTCCGTATCTTTTTCTCTCTACAGGCCTGGTTCCTTCCAGTACAGAACATTAGTATTTACTATTCATATTACAACAGTGCTTAGAAGACTGGGACCTGACTCTAATAGGTGCTATACACAAATATAAAAACATGGGCCAGGGCCTGAGGGTACTCTTCAATCTAAGAAATGTACTAGGAAATTCACAAATAGGGAAGTTAGTATTAACATATTCTGATAGGGGAAGTATTTCAAAATTTTGGTTAAGAATCCAGTTCTCCGAGTCAGTTGTTTTCAAACTTTTTTCTTGTGATCCAATTGGGAAAGTTGCAAATGGAGACTCCTATGATTAATAAAATTCAGCCTTCTCATATTTATGGTCCCATCTGGTCCAAAAAGATTGTTTACTGGTGAATCTAAATTTCTCTGTGCTCTCTTGTTGATAATACTTGAATTAGGGATTGGTGGTTCAAGTTTTCAAATATACAGAGAAAGAAAACATTGCAAATTTCATGGTAGCTTTAACATTCTTGCAGAATTGCCTCTTAGAAGATGCTGAGCTGACCAAAGAGATATTTTGTTTATACAGTGCACACATAATCCACACACTTGTTTAACCCCTACTCAGCAGATTTGAACCCATGATCCTGAAACTTAGTGTAGGAGCTGCTGCAGCTTGAGCTATTAAGCTAGCTAGCATGCTAGTTAGGCTGTAGAGCTCACTCATTCTTATCTGTCGCTGTAAGTGGTCTAAGTGCCACTACATGGGACAGTGAACCACAGCCACAAGTGTGTGGGCTACATACATGTAACTGACAGAACTTCCAAGGTGTTATAGGGGCTTCTACTACCCTCCACATTTTCCTACTTTTAGAAAAGAAAAGAAGGAATCTGTTATGTAAACTATAAAAATTTCAGGTTCTAACGTGGCTTTAGATTTTATGTCCGGATACGAATTGTTCCATTATTGCTCCTATAATTATTGCACTGCCATATGTAAATATTTACATTCATAACTATTATTTATATAGCACTGTAAGAGTACATTGTAATATACAATGTCTGTGCTCTGATAAATAAAGCTTACAGTCAATGAGAGAGACAGACATAGCTGAGATGCTTTACTTTGAGAGAGTGTAATGTATTATTTTGTGACTGCTTTGTAGGAAAAAGCTTGATTTTATATATTAGATATATAAAAAACATGAACACTTGACCCAGTAGGCTTAGATTAGGGCTGGTAAGACATAGCGGAAAGAAAACTGATAACAACAACAAATAATCTCCTAAGATGTTGGTGGTAGCAATTTCAAATGCTCTGCCATTAAAGGTATATTGAGAAGGCACCAATATACAGCTGGGAATTTCATTTATTGCGGGAGGCCTTCAGTATATGAAGTGTCTCATTTCCCCCTCAGCATTGACCTTGCATGTGATATTTTGACTGCAACAAGATCAGAATTGATGGAAAAGCCTTATATTTCCCTCTCCCTTTCAGTTTCACTTGATGGCTCCTGGAAATGATTGACTTGCAAAATATTTCATCTTCTGACAGACATTTGGAGAGCAACAACCAATCAGCAATATGCTCATGCTGGAAGAAGACTAGCTATGTGTCATTCACCTCATTCTGGATTGCAGCAAGGGGATTAGGCATTTTAACTATGTGAAATATTATATTGGCATTTGTATCTCTTAAGTTACTATGAAAAGTCCCTTTTGGACTTATGGAAGGCCATAACAGTCTTTTAGTAAGAGAAACACTTATTGTGGGATGAGTATGGTTGGTTTAATTTATATTTCAATGAACACAGTTTTTACATTTAAAAAAAAATGTAGACCATGCTTAAAAGTATATAAGAAAATCAAGGTAAATGGACAATATCAAGTATTGTAGTAATATTCTTGTATGGCCAAATACATCTGCTCATTGCAATCACTTTTGGATCACATTATGCAGCATATGGAATATATGCCTTCCTGCATTTTAATATATTTTCAATACAGTAGAAGGCTTTTTTGCTACAGGAGCTATGTAGGGCTGATCATCCTCACAGTTCAGCATAATACTAATAATGTAACTGCCCGATCTACATAATAAGGGCTAGAGTTCAAGTCTGAAATTGTCAAACCCAGGTGCTTGGAGTTATGTGGGTAGGCCTGGCTTGATATGATTAATAATGGGTCATGGGAGAGGCCTCTTTTCCTGGGAGATAGGATTAGGGAAGTGAATGGATCAGCAGGCTGGACACAGAATGTCTGTGTTAAAATTAAGGGAACATCCATTGACAATGGACAAGATAACAATGAGTAAAATAAGCCTAGAATGTAAAAAGGGGGAAGGAGTGAGTAATGCGTGAACAGCATGCAAAGAGAGCATATGCTACAGCAGTGGTCTCCAACCTTTTTATACCCAAGATCACTTTTTAAATCTCAGAACAGGTGAAGATCTACTGCCCCGCCCCTTCCTTGAAGCCCCACCCCTTCCTTGAAGCCATACCCCTTCTTGAAGCCACACCCTTTCTATTCTCCTGTCCATCACTTGCTATCCCCAGCCCTTATACACTCTGTTAAACAGTTTATTTTTAAATTATGCAATATATAAAATTAAAATCACATGTTTATAGTTATGAAATAAATGGTCTGTTTTTAATTCATGCTATTTAAGTGTAAAATGAAGCATTTACAATTATACATTTTGTTCTCTGCTATTTTGTAAATCTAAAATCAAGTATTGATAATTATATGTTTTTTCCTCCAATAACAAAGTCTCAGTGTGACACCTGTGACTGAACAGTATCTGCCAGTGTCTTGAAGTCTGGGTTGTAGTCTGAGATTGCTAGTCGTATACAGTCCATCAGATGGGCATCTGTGAGGTGGGTGTGCTACTTGGACTTGATTATCTTTAATTGGGAAAATGCTGTCTCACAGAGATATGTGGAGCCAAAGTAAGCCTTCACTTTGAAAGCACAAGATGATAGAAGTGGATATTTTTCTCTGTTTACCATTCTCCAAAAATCACTGTCCCTTGCTCTGACTTTCAGCTCAATATCATTTTGCATAGTAATTATCTCCATATTAAGTCCATTGCTTTGTAAATGAAACACCTGATGAAATTTGGTAGCCAAGCCGCGAATGTCTTCCACTTGAAGGAATGGATTTAAGACAAACATGACAATTGGTTCCATCACATCTAATTCCTGAAATCTCCTGTTGAATTCCTCTGCTAATTTCTTCAGGTGTGCACAGAAGTTTTTCTTTTTCGTTAATTTTTTCTAGTATTCCCCCCAAACTTGGGAAGTCATGCAGTGTTTTATTCTCTAATTCGGAGGACCATAGGCCCAGTTTCAATTTGAATGCATTCACAGCACTGAGCATATGTGCTAAGTCTCTGTCCTTTCCCTGAAGTTCACAGTTCAGCTCATTCAGTTTTGATGTCATATCTGTAAGGAACCCAAAGTCTAGCAACCATGTACTATCTGACAGCTCACTGTACACTTCATTCCTTGATTTAAGAAAAGTGTTAATTTCAGGCATCAGCTCTAAAAATCTTTGCAGGACCTTTCCTCGACTTAACCACCTCACATCAGCATGGAGGATTAGTTCACCATAGGCAGCATCCAGTTCGTTGAGTAAGGATTTAAATAGGCGGTGCTGAAGGGGTCTTGCTTGAATTGAGTTTGCAATCTTAACAACTACTTTCATTATATGAAAGAAGTCCATAACTTTACTTGCTAATACTTGCTGGTGGATTATACAGTGATAATTGACAAAAGAAGGGAAATCAGGATCATTCCTGCAAAATGCAACAAAGCCTGCATTTGCGCCAAGCATGGCTGGTGCACCATCTGTTGTGATGGAAACCAATTTCTTGGTTGGAATGTTTTTCTCAAGCACATACCTTTTGAATGTGTTGTATATATCCTCACCTCTTGTTCTCTCTTTAAGGGGCAAAAGGGTGAGAAGATCCTCTTTAATTGTCATATCCTTAAAAACCATGCACACAAAAACAATCTGCTGGGCAGTGTCGGTCATGTCAATAGATTCATCAAACTGCAGTGAGAAGCATTTGCAGTCCTTCAGGTCCTGCCGTAGTTGCTGAAAGACATCTTCTGACAAAGATTCCACTCTTCTTGCTACTGTGGAAGCACCAAGTGACACGCCCTGGATCGCTGTCATTATTTCTTCTTTGTTTTTAAAATCTTTGAATAAAGAGTCAGCTGCCACAATCATTGCTTCTTTAATTATTTCGCCATCTGTGAATGATTTCTTATGTTTTGCCAGCAAATGGCAAATACAAAATGATGCTTCAGTGCAGGCCTTGCCTTTTGCTGCTGGTTTAAAAAATAATGACTGTCGAGCTTTCAAAATGGCCTTCAGTTCATTAACTTTCTTTGTATGTAGCATGCTGTTCAAGGGAAAACTATCCTTGAATTTACTATGTACTGTTGTGTGGTGTTGTTCCAAATTGCTCCTTTTACTTAATGATAAACTTTGATGACATATCAAGTATACGCTCTTATCTTTTATATTTGTGAACAGAAATTCATGTTCCCATTCCATGTGGAAGTTGTACATTTTTGATTTCTTAGGTGGCCTAGGCTTGCCATTCATGTTTATCTCCAGCCAGGGAGGTAGAGCTAAAATAAAAAAGCAAGATAGCACTAAACTACCAAATGTGTGATCTGTGTGTTTTGGTACAGTGTGGTGATATTATTGTCATGGACAGACCGAACACCGCTTTTACAGCTGTTTGGATTTAGAATTTAAAATTTTCATGATTTATTTGTGCATGCGAGTCAGTGTGGTCTGCTGGAGCTGGAACCCAGCAGGGACAGCTTCACTGGGCCCCAGGCCTTTCGTAGTTCCCCACCGGACCCAGTTAGAATCATAGCTGCTGTCAGTGATGGATACACTCAAGACAGCACAGGTCAATATGAGGGCCTCTCCAGGCTTTACTGTCACTGGGCTGGACGGGACCAGCTACACCTGGCCTGGGAGAGAACAGGGAAAGGAAAAGCAGCAAAGGTTCCATTCTCATTACCAGGCACTGAGGAAAACTCCCCAGAAGGCAGGGCTGGGCAGGTCTATGTCTGGGGAGAGACTGAGGCTCCTAGAAGATGGCACAGAGGGGAAGCTGCTTGGCCAGTTGGCTGTGGCGTTCAGCTGCCCCACTCCACCTGATGGGGTGGCTTTTCCTCTGTCAGCCCACGTGGAGCACGGTGCACCTGGGCTGAACACAGTAGCCTCCCCACGAATTGAAATTAAGGGGATTGTTCAAATTTACAAGGGGGGGGAGGGCCAATGAGGGGTGAGACCGTGAGGGTGAAGGTGGGCTGTATGGCATCATAGCTCACAAAACTGGGGGGTGTTGGGGAAATTCAGGGGGATATACACCCCCATGGCGGGGAGGAGGTAGGGAAATCCCTGGCTGAGTGCCATGGCCAGGCAGCTTCTCCTCTTCACCAGCCCACCTGAGCTGGTGCACCCTAGCTGAGCACCATGGCCAGCTGGCCGGGCAGCCCCATCGCTTCACTCTAGCCCTGCTGCCCTGTGCTCAGCCTGGGAGGCTGCGCCAGGATCCTTGGGAAGCCGTTCATCTTTTGCTCCAGCACAGCTAGAGCTAGGCGCAGCCTCCCTGGGTTGAGCGCAGGGCAGCAGAGCTAGAGCGAAGAGAAGCGGCTGCCCAGCCAGCTGGCCATGGTGCTCAGCCAAAGTGCACCATGCTCCATGTGGGCTGGTGCAGAGGGGAAGCTGCCTGGCCAGCTGGCTGTGGCGTTCAGCCCGGAGGAGGCTGAACCGCGCTCCAGCTGATTGGGTGGCTTCTCCTCTGCACCTGCCCATGTGGAGCGTGGTGCACCCTGGCTGAGCACCATGGCCAGCTGGCCGGGCAGCCGCTTCTCTTCGCTCCAGCCCGGCTGTCCCTGCGCTCAGCCCGGGAAGCTTACTCCAGCCAAGGTGCACCATGCTCCACATGGGCAGGCGCAGAGGAGAAGCCGCCCGATCAGCTGGAGTGTGGGGCAGCCTCTTTCAGCTGAAAGCCACAGCCAGCTGGCCAGGGTGTTTCAGCCCTCCTGACCTCCCAGCTCCCACCATTCCGCGCAGCTACTCACCTGTGTTGTTGCTCGGTGAATAGCTGCTCCTCAAATGAGGAAATCAAATGTAAATGTACTGCGCAGGCGTGCAGTTCAGAGAGGGCTCAAGAGCGACTCTTAGAGCCCCTGAGATCGACCGGTAGCTCGCAATCTACCGGTTGGTGACCACAGTGCTACAGGGATTGGTTCCTACAAAGTAACCAAGCCAGTATCAAAATGTGTGATACCAGGTATAGTCAATGCAATGTGATGTGTACATGTATGTAAGTGATTTACTGTGTGATGTGTAGGGATTTACTGTACTGTGTATGCCCAATATCCACCGTGGTGTCTGATGCTGATCAAATCAGTATAGTTTTGCTGTTTGCCAAATAAAGGAACCTGAGTGACAAGCCTGGATCAGGTCTTGTGGAAATGGTCTTGGGGCAACCCCAAAAATGCTTAGCATCTTGCAAGACTGGGCCCCAATTAAGCAACTGGCTTGTCTTCACTAAGTCATGGGACTGGATGAATCACTATTACTATTTCTTCCTTTCCCCTGCTGGGGTTTTCAGACTAGGCTCAGTCTAGGAGCTGTTGCATTTGCATAACCACAGAGATCTATCAGTCAGAATTTTAGGAGGCACAATGTGGCTGGGCTTCAAGTCTAGTGCAGAGTCCCTTGGGGTTAGACAAGGAACTCAGCTGTAGTGAATACAAAGTGGATTCAAAATCATTGGATTTAATTATTACAGGAGGTCAAAATCGTTCAGGTAAAACATTTCTATGAATTATTTTGCAAAAAAACCCCATGAAAATGCTATACCGTGGGATGTGTGTGTATGAGCGAGTGCATTCAATAATAACAGATACATTTCTATATACAGATATTACACTTACAGCTCTAAATGTAAGCACAGGTTTTTTCCCCTTGGTTTAATTTCCCATTGTTCTGTCCTGGAGTTAGGACAGTTTGTACTGTTCAGGGATTTTATTACCATACAGATCCAAAACTCAAGCCAGAACGTACAAAGCTGATGAATTTGCAATAAATTTTAGCCGGTTGGGCTGTTGTTATGAAAAATATCGTATGTATTCTTGTAAAACAAAATGATAACCTGGCCCTTTATGGGAGACCAGTATAAAGCCAATTACTGTTCTGAAAAGTTTTGGGTCTAAGGCTCTGATGCAGAAATGCACTTAAACAGGTGTGTAACTGAGTGTATGAATAGTCCCATTGACTTCAAAGGGGCTGAACAAATGTAAGCACCTTCTGAGATCTGGGTCTAAAAGACTTTCATGGCAAGGAAAAGATGCATTGTGAAATCCAGTGGAGAGAAGGGGAGTTTCTAACATAGGATTATTTTTAGTGGCTTGATGCAGAAAGGACTATGCAAATGGGCAAAACCCCCAAACCAAATTGAAAAATATTCATACCAAAATGAAGTTTCAGTTTGCTAGGTATTGGGGTTTGTTCAAACCTGACACATAAACTGAAACTCCTTTTGGCCATGGACCTGTGTGAATTCAAAAAGAACAAATAGTTTGCACAACTCCTTGCAATCCCTCTGCTTCTGAGAGGCAGCCCTAATTTACCAGCAGTGCCATCAGATGAATGGGCGGGGTGCCGGTTATTCTTTTGTTTCTTTGGCAACATGCTTCAGAAAGAAAGGTCAATAGTGTGTGTTTTAAAAAAAATTTCTTCATTCCCAAAGCAAAGGCAATGGAGCTCAAATATTTGAAAGATTAGATGTGCAGGGTAAAAGCTCTGGAGCGTAGCTACTGCAAATTCAGGTAAATTATAGACACCAATAACAAGCACAAGAGACACAAAGAACAGCAGCAACTGGAATTAATGTTATTTGTGATATTGTACCGGGGAGGCAAGCAACTGCCGCTGATTGCAGAGGTCCCTTGATGTAATGACTGACCTTGCTGGTATTTTTTATTTGTTACAGTAGCAACAAGATACCCTAAGCAAATGTAAGTATCCTTGTACCAGGCACTGTACAGACTCACAGTAAGAGACAGCTGTAGCCTGGAAGAGCTTAACTGTAACTAGACATGACAAAGAAAGAGATAGGGGAAGTCGAGGCAAGTGGTGTGCATATTAGTTTACTGAATGCATAGTTTTACCACTGCTACCCCCCCTCTTGCTACTTCATCCATCTCTTTGCATGATAAACTCACTCATGCCTTCCGTTGTTAGGCTGTAAATACTTTGAAGAAGGTGCTTACACAGCACCTAATGCAATGGGTCTTGTATAATTTGTCCTTTGGGCATTTTTTAAATTTAATAATAGTAATTAATAATAATGCATGATCTATATGCAGTATGAATAAGGAACAAAATATACAAGCTATTGAAAAGTTCCTAAAATACTAGAAATAATAGGCATATGAATTGTTCACTGCTGTGCAGAAATATAAAGAATATCATAAAATCATAGAAGATTAGAGTTGGAAGAGACCTCAATAGGTCATCTAGTCCAACACCCTGCTTAAAGCATGACCAGTCCCAGCTAAATCATCCCAGCCAAGCCTTTGTCAAGCTGAAACTTAAACTTTTCCTTAGGCAAACCATTCCAGTGCTTCACCACCCTCCTAGTGAAAGCATTTTCCTGAGGCCATTGCTTCTTATTCTGTCAATACACATGTGACAGGAGTCTTAATATTAATTCCTGTCTTTAGTCATAGATGTGGAGGACAAAAATGAGACAGGAAGCAGTGCTCCTGCAATGTGGTTGGAAGAAGTCTGTGAGTCCCTTCATCCTCTTTGATCAGGTTTGAGAGACAGATTATTGAATCCAAACTCTGTAGGATTCACAGGAAGAAATGCTTTAAAAAAAAAAAAATCTGCAGCAGAGACCAGGAGAATTAGTGGGAGATTCTTCACAGGACTCCATCAGGCAGCATTGTGAAAGCTGGACCTGAAGACTCAGATCTGCCTTTTTTATGGAAAAGATGGAAATAGTCACATCAAGCCTCAGTGTCAGCCCTGGCTGATATAATAGACCTCCTCCTGCTGCAGGCCTCTCTACTGCAGCCATTGCAATTCAGGCTGCACTACTGAGTGACTGATGGTTTTTTTGCTCCTAACTGGAAACTTTCACGGCTAACTAACTGGTTACAGCACACTGGGGCAATTTCTTGAAACCTTAGAATCTTTGTCATGGTCAATCATTTAACACCTTCCTCTGAAGCCTCTAGTAATAGACCTTGCATGTTGAATAGTAATAGAGAGGTAGCCATGTTAGTCTGATCTTGCTAAAACAAAAGGAAAAGCTATGTAGCACTTTAAAGACTAACAAGATGGTTTAATAGGTGTTGAGTTTTCATGGGCCAGACCCACTTCCTCAGATCATATTCTGGAAGAGAATTGGCATTTGGTATATATGGTCATGCCAGTTCTCTTCCAGAATATGATCTGAGGAAGTGGGTCTGGCCCATGAAAGCTCATCACCTATTAAACCATCTTGTTAGTCTTTAAAGTGCTACATAGCTTTTCCTTTTGTCATAGACCCTGGTACTGATGACTGCTGGATGCTGCACAGACCAGGATTACTCATGTGCCTTAATACAGTAACACTGCTTCTAATTATGAAGCTTTAGGTGGGGCCTTCATTAGGTTCTAAAACAGGTTATTATTGCTGCCTATCATTATTTCCTGCCCTGTTTCCATTCTCTAAGTATGCTTAGCAAAGAACAGAGGGATTTTTTTAACATAAACATTTTGTTCACTCAAAGACCAAACCCAGATGCAGCACCTCAAGATACATGAAAATGGTTCCAGCCCACGCACTTACCAAGCTGTGGTAAACTGCGTACCCTGCACTGCTAAAATCTGTTACCAAGGTTTATTGCAGGGTTAAGAGTAACATATGCCCAAGGCGACTTTTATTCTGAATATTGCAGTACAGTTTGTAGCTTAGTTAATTACATACCTGCTATTTGTGATCAGGATTGCTCTGGCATCTATCAGTCAGGAAGATCAAACCATTAGCTTGCATTTCTGAACTGAGTAATGAAAACATTCAAACATAGTCCTGAGATTACAATCTAGATGTTTCACAGTAACATTGCTAAGTCTTCCAAGCTGAACATTTTCTAGATACTATTTGTTATGATACCCTCTACAGCTTTATTTATACCTATGTATTGCTCATGAGGAGTAAGGGACTGGCAGTGTTGGAAAGTGAGCTGTTTATTGACAATTTATCCAGTCTCAATAAAGATTTTCTCATTGTCCCTCTAGTCACAGGGACAACAAAGTGAATTTAGCAGAAAATAGCTTGACCAAATGGTTAAACCAGTGAACAGTGCAAGCTGAAACATCCTAGCCTGTTTTTCTGCAATGATATCACATCAGTAAAATGCATAAAAGATAATTTCCTATAGATTGTAACAGGCCCAGGCATGGTCTGTGTTTGGCCATCACTAATGGTCCATGTAGGGCAAGTTAGGTCATTGCTGTTGGCACAGCCGTCTTAGGCTATACCTTGAAAACAGATTGGTTTACTCTCGTCAGCAACTAACATCTGCAAGTTACTTTCTATGGGCCTCTTTGTAGTGCATCCCCTGGCCACTTTGCAGGTTTGCTTGCTCACGCTGCAGTTTCTCCATGAGCACGGGTAACTGCGGAAATGTCCAAAGCTGCTAAACAATGAGAAGTCCTGTGGCACCACACAGACTAACAGATTTATCGGAGCATAAGCTTTTGTGGGCAAAGACCCACTTCCTCAGATGCATGTTCATAGCTGCTAAAGTTCATAAAGTTTATACAAAGTTTATACAAATTCTTTGATGCTCTTTAAACTTGAACAGTCCATTATGCAGTGTAAAGTCACTTCAGGAACAGTTGTTCTCCAGCAGGCCAGAACAGTGGGATACATCTTCCCTTTCTGTTCTTGTTTTAACAACCATAGTGGGATTTTGGTATGTATGGCTAAGCTTAGTCTGTACATTATTAATCAAACAGTTACCTTTCTGATTATTCCACTCTGTGGTCAAGTGTCCTTATAAACACACCATTTGGTTTTAGTTCTTTTTATTGACTGGCTCTTTTAGCACAGCTGCATTTCACTGACTGGAAAGCATAAGCATGGCTTGCAAAGGTGAGCCTTACTTCTTCACTTTATCACTTAAATGAAAAGAAATCAATATGATATTAATTTTGAAATCATTTGCAGAAAGGGAAAGATGTCTGTTTAGCTACATGAGTGCTACATTCTTGTGAAAGACTATAGAAGCTCTGATTTTTCTTAGGCCAAGTCTTCACGACACGGAAGATGGACACTGCTGTGATCGATCTTCCGGAGTTTGATTTAGCGAGACTAGTTAAGACTTGCTAAATCAAACTCAGAGGGCACCCTGGTATTTCTGCTTCTGTGAGAAACTGGGAACATTTGCTCCTGTCAGCCTCCCACTGTGGGGTTGGTGGAGAAACTCGAAACAAGGTACATTGACTCCAGCTATGTAATTAACATATTGACCTTCCCCTTTAATGTAGACCTGGCCTCTGATTATTGAAGAAATCTAGCAGTTGGATCTTGAGAGTTATCCTCTTAGCCCTCTGTTCAAGCTTTTCTAAACAGGCCTTAATGCCAGAGCAATTTTTAAACTGCACTAAGTCAGAACTTAGGGGCTTTAGTGACTACAGTGATGCCAGTAGTAGTTAATCAGTGCTGGACAAGGGAACCTGGTTTTTGGAAAAATGGTAAATTAGGATACAGAGGGGAATTTCATGGGGCTTATTTACAGGGTGCAAAACCTAAAAATAACAAAGAACATGTTGTGGAGTGTAACAGGGCAGACCTCACAACCATGGCACCTCCTGCCAGTTACTCAGGGAATAAGCTTTTTTTGGTGCTGGAGCACCCCCTTCTAGCTGGAGTCTCACCTTTTGTTGTTCTCCACCACTCTAGATCAGGGCATACATCTCTCCCAGACCGTGGCACCCTCCTGTGGGGGGTACTGCCCTACCGTAGTGCCCCCACACTCTCAAGTCTTCCCCCTCTGGGGACCCTCAATTCCCTATGCCTATCTTATCTCAGTGACCCACTGCCAGTCTTCATCTAGCCACTGCCACAGGGGCAAATTGCAGTCTGAAATGGCCACTCTTCATTGACAAAGGGATGTGGACCTGCTGCTTTTGCCTATCCTGGCTGCCTTCCCGCAGCCCTGCTGCTTTTGCCTATCCTGGCTGCCTTGCTTCAGGCCCTGCAGCCTGGGGACTTGCCTGGCCAGAGCTTCCCCAGCTCTGCCTGACTTTCCCTTGCTCTGCTCTGCTCTGCTCTGCTCTGCTCTAAATCAGGAAGCCTCTGGCTTCCCTAGCAGCTAGGTCCCTCCTTCTCCCGAGTCAGAGCAAGAGTCTCTCTCCCTTCCTCCCTCCTGGAACCCTTATTTGTACTGCCTGTGGCTGGGCCCTAATTGGCTCCTACCAGCTACAACTGCTGGCTCCACAGCTCCAGCATTCCAGCCCTCTCCCCAGGCTGTGTTTTAACCCTTAAAGGGCCAGTGTGGGGCAAATGCCCCATCACGTGGAGCTGTTCAGTATAAATAAAACCCAGTCCCCAGGCAATAGTATGGCTTCTGTGGTGATTCTGTAAGCATTTAAACAGTTTTTTTCCCTCTAGTTTAGACAATGCTTTTAAGAATCCAGAAGCAGCTGGGCACATAACTCTTCTGAGATGATGAACTGCTTTGGCAAGGGTGGACACGCCCCTCCAATAGATGGAGCAATCACAACCATCTCCAACAGATGGAGTTGCTTGTTTCTGATAACACTTTGCTCATATTCTGGTTGAGAGTCACACAGTTCAGATCCCAGTCCCTTTCTTGGCTAGGCACTGAGAAAAAATGAACCTGCTGTATATCATCTATCCCAGAAAAGGAGGCAAAAAGTTCTCTGTTTTCAGCATGTTTAGAACAATGCAGTCCAAACCACCTTATAACCTCTCTTATTTCACTCCTGTTGAACAGGAGGTCATGAGAGACTGGGAACCCTGGGACCATGCATGAGGAGATACTGAGAGTGAATGAGGAGCTGCCCACCACTGTCCTTTACAATTTTCCATAGAAGTAGGAATGGGACACTGATTCACACTTCCCTTGTTCATCCCTGCCCCCAAAGTCACAGGAAGGTCAACATCACTTAGTCGTCACTGTTATCAAAGGCTGCTGACCCATCTAATACAAATGGATACTAGACTAATATCCAGCATCAGAACAAGATTGTCAACCAAAGACACTAATGCAGGCTCTTTATTGTTCCCAGATCACATTGCTAGGGAGCGTACTAGGAGAATACGAGGGGGATAACAGAGTCGCTCCGCTTTTCTGAATGACCTGTGCTTGGTCTAGGATTTCAACTGGTTTTAGTCACCATGCTAGTAGCATTCTAGCCCACTGAAAAATGCAAACTGTTAACCAATACAAAACATGGTGCTGAGCTCTGAGCACTGCTACTGGTATACAATTATTGATTATATCTTATTAGCAAATTGTCGGAGAATATCACATTCCCTTTACTGAAAGGAAACTTCATTAACAGTTGGGTAAAAGGTGCCATTCCATTTCCAAATAAGTATATGTACTTCATTGCTTCAACATTATTGATAACTGTACAATATTTTGATTTATACTTTGAAAGAGTGATGCAAATAATAAGTCAGGAACTAATTTTCAGCTGGTGTAAGTTTCATATATATATATATATATATCTCCTTCAAATCCCCTTTACAGGCCCGGAATGATGTAAATCTACCTTTGTGTGTATTAGAAAGTTCTCAATACACAGAAAGACATTAACATGATTAAAACTTTGTCCTACACTGGAGTTTACTCCTTTTCTTAGTAGAAGCACTAGTCAGTATTTGTAAGGTTATAATCTCTATACTTTGGTATGGGATTTGAAACTGTGCTTTGCTTTCAAATCAATTTTCTAAAAGACAGCTGCATCATTGTGAATTTAAAGACCACTTGCTGCATACAAAAGGTGGAGAGCAATTTTTTACAATGTTCAATGATTAAAACAGTTTAAATAAAAAGTTATACTTCTTTAATCATTTGCATTTCTACTGTCAGTTATTATATCCATTATCGAAGTGTTTGTACACACTATTTGCAAAGAATGAAAGTCAATCTGTATTACTGTTCCCAGAGAATAGTTGTCAATGACTCATAGTCATGCTGAAAGGACATAACTAGTGGGGTTCTGCAGGCATCACTTTTGGGACAGGTTCTTTTCAATATCTTCATCACTGATTGAGACAATGGCATAAAGAGTTTACTTATAATGGTACCACTCTGGGAGGGATTGCAAGTGCTTTAGAGGATAGGGTTATACAGTAATTCAAAGATCTGAGAAACTGGAGAAATGGTCTTAAGTAAATAGCATGAAATTCAACAAATGCAAAATGCTACACTTAGGAAAGAACAATCAGTTTCACACATACAGAATGGGAAGTGACTGTCTAGGAAGGAGTACTACAGAAAGGGATCTAGGTGTTATAGTGGACAACAAACTAAACATGAGTCAGATACAAGAAACAATTCTACTTTACTCTGCGATGAATAGGCCTCAGTGGGAGTACTGTGTCCTATTCTGGGCTCCACATTTTAGGAAAGATGTGGACAAATTGGAGAAGGTCCAGAGAAGAGCAATAAAAATGATCAAAGGTCTAGAACACATGAGCTATGAGGGAAGGCTGAAAAAATAGGGGTTGTTTCATCTAGAAAAAAGAAGACTGAGAGGGGACATGATAGTAGGTTGCACCGTTTAATTTAATAAATACATAAAGGGGAATGAAAATGGGGGTATTTGGATTGTGGAGTTTCAGCAAAATGTGTGCATTTTTGCATACATATTTGTGTTTGTGTGTATGCTCAATATATGTGGAATGTTGTACATCTTCCCATGTTTGTCATACACGTTCTGGTTTTAGTGGCTGTTAGTATCAAAAGTAGTACAATAAAACCTACTATGCAATCTAATAAATTCACCAAAAACATTTACATCAGTACAAACTAGCCCATACAAATAATTTTCAAAGTTTTTTCCTATGGAGAGTATCTGGGACTTTACCTATGGCTGCAGCCTGTGTGCCTGGCACATATATAAATATATATACACTAAAAAGCTTACCTGGCATGCCCAGATCCTTCAGTGAAGATGGCTGGCAGTGTGAGGGGTGCAGGAGCCATGATAGGGCCTTGGCGATCTGGGGGGGTGGGCAGGGCAGGAGACCAGGGACATGCAAGAATGAGGGTTGGGGGTTGAGGAGGGGCTCAGGGCAGGGGGTCCCATCTGACAGGGCTTTCTCTCCCTGCATGGCTGGCAGTGCCTTTTCTCCCCCCTTCCCCGAGTCCTCCTGGCTGGCAGGGGCCTTCTCTCTCCCCTGAGGACCCCTGCTCAGCAGTGGCCTTTTCTCTCCCCCACCCCCACAGCTGGCAGAGGCCTTCTTTCTCCCCACAGCTCTCCTTGGTCCCAGGGGCCTTCTCTCTCACCACAGCCTCCCTGACTGGCAGGGGCCTTTTCTCTCCCCTCAATCCCTCCACCAGCAGGAGCCTTCTCTCTCCCTCCTGCCCCCACAGCCAGCATGGTCCTTCTCTCCTTCCCCAGCCACCCTGCCTGGCAAGGCCCCTTTCTCCTCCCTGCCCCATGCTGTAGCCAAGGAGTAGGGGTAGGGATTTGGGGTAAGGAGGCTACTTACCCAGTCTGGTAGCAGGCAAGATGGCAAGCCCCAGCCTCAGCTCACCACTCTCTTGGTGGTGTGGTTGCTCCCAATGGTCACTCTGCAGCATTGCATTCCCTCAATTGGCAGCCCCCTCCCTTTCCATCTTCTGGAAAACAGTCCCATCGCCAGCACTTCCTATATTCCTGGCAAAACCAAACCCTGACCTTGCTTTAGGTTAGGGTAAGAGGAAGCTGCACACCAAATTTGGTGCCCTAGCTCTTACTGTTTAGGAGGAGTTCTTGAACAAACTGACAATAGGAGTTAGTGGGATTTTTAGAAGTGCTTAGTCATGTAGGTTCCTAGCTCCCATTGATTTACAAGGGAGTAAGAGGTGCCTCAATGCTGCTGAAAATCCAACTCTCTGTCCCTTAGTTTCTTCATATGTAAAATGAGATATGGTTGCTACCCACCTTTGTAAAGCATTTTGAGGTCTATAGAAAGAAGTGCTGTGTAAGTGCCAATTATTGCTATTGTAACATTACAAGTGCCTGCATGCTACTGTAGGGCCTGAATTCAGGCCCAGTAAAGTAAATGGCAGCTATTCTACTGACTTCAGTGGGCGTTAGCTGGATAAAAGCAGACCTTTAGTTTTCAATGATCCTGCAGCTCTTATGCTCACAGAACTCTGGTAGTGCTAAAAGTACAACACGTACAATACAGAGAGTGTGCTAAACAACAGGTACCCAGTGCTCAGCCTTACAAGGCCTAGCTTTTACGAACCTAGAAAATCAAAGGAACAACTGTGCAATTTGCAGAATCTGAGTTAAGTGCCTAGGGCCCCGAGGCAATGAACGGGGAGTGCTGGGTGCCTAGGAATTTGGACCACAAAACAGCATAGCAGATGGGGAGCTGCCTAAAATAGCCAATGGGAGATGCTGATGAGAGAGGTGTCTCCAAAGTCCCATCCCTCTCACAGAGGTTGCTGCCTGAATGCAGGCTGCAAGGAAATACCTGCCTTTGCTAGCGAGCTACATGTGGCATCCGCTCTCGTGGAGTCAGGCGGCTGAGGCACAGAAATTGCTTTTGTGAGAATGAGTTTGGCACTTGCCTCACGCCACACGACACAGCTGGAGGAGGAGGTGCCCACTTGGCTAGAGCATTCATGTAGAATGTGGAGGCTCAGGTTCAATTCCTCCTGCTACGCCGGGCAGGGGGAATGATTTGAAGAGGGGCTGCTTGCATCTCAGGAGGGTGCTGTAGCCGTTGATTGATGGGATATTCTGATGTGGGGCTTCCATATTCTCTCCCGTTGCAGCTGTTCCATTAGGGGAAATATGCAAAGAGTCAGTGGGCAAGAGAGAATGACTTCATAGACTGATGATTCGAGCCCCCTCTTATAAGGTGTCCCACTGAACCACCACTATCTGCTCCTCCAGCCAGATCTTGAATGGGCCCTACCCTGGTAGGTGGCCGCTGGTTTGTGGATCACACTAGAGCTTAGGGAGATGGGAGTCTGGACACCCTGAGTGAGGCAGCAGTGCAGAGGCCAGAAGCAGAAACACAGGTGCCTAGGGAATGTTGACAGCATAAATGTAGATGCTGAGTGAATTTAGACATTTATAGGGTTAGGAGGCAGGAGTTCTGTGGATCACAGAGGAACCTAAGTATGTCTATGGATCTGGCCACAATGGCCTGCAATCCAGTTTTTAGTGAAAGTTTTTTCCCCCTCTGTCCGCCCCTCACTTTTTAAAAAAGAATACTGTGAATTTCCACTTCATTCAGACTATCAGTTTTTTTTATCAGCTTTCCACAATGCACCCCATTAACTCCACTCCCAAGCTGTGGCTCCCATTTGGCATGACAGTGGCTTATCCCTCTCTCAGTAAGGCAGCACAGTGGCAGAAGGTATCCCCTCTTCCCTCCACCAAGAGCAAGAACTGTTGCAGTGACATCTCATCTTCTCTAGACAGCAAGGGGGACAGCAGGGTGTCACCCAATACTTTCTCTACAAGTTGGGGTGTGAGGTTCTGCTTGGATGAAAAGAGCAGTCCCACTGTGCTTTTCTTGCTACACACAGAGTTTTCTGATGAAGGGGAGCTAGCAGAGCCCCACAGTGCAATGGCTCTGGGAATTAACCAAGCGTTAAGATGAATGAGGCAAATCACACATTTTAGAGCTGTGGTTGCAGGCTGGCTACAGAATCAGGCAGATAACACTGCATTGGAAACCCTCATTGAGTTCAAGTTTTCAAGCTTTTCTTCACAACCACAAGGAATCATAAGCTAATTAAAAATGAAAAATTAGATTCTGGTGTAACCCTCTGATTTCAGGAACCAGAGCCTTAAGCCTGCATTTATAGCGCACGAGCAAGTGAGGGCCATCGTCGACCGGGCCAAGTCATTTTACAAACGCTTCAAAATATAAAGTAGTATGCCTTGGTCTGACCCTGCCAAAGTTAAGTGAAGTAAAGTGAGGCTCATCAGCTTCCCTTGATATTTATGAGTTATCCAGTTGTAGGATGATTTATTTCTGTGGTACTATATATTGTATACAAACCAAACACAATTTACTCTGCTTGATAATAAAATAAATTTATATTTCTTTTTAATAGATGGACAAAAACAGAGCCAAAACTAGACAATATTTTCCTGAATGACCTGGGCACTATTTAATACAGTACTGATGCAATTAAAACATAGACATCTATAGTATGGTGCTTGTTTGATTTGTTAGGTACTGTACAGAGTTTTAATATAATATTTCTGACACAGACAAAAATATACATTTTATATCAATAACCACAAATACTACCCTGTTAAATAGCAGACTTACAATAACTTACTGCCTAATTACACATTGTACTTGTTCAAATGACCTTAATGGGTAAAAGGCAAAATAAATGACCATCTTATTTCTATGATATTTATATTTTAAACCCTAAAATATTGTCCTATGTGGAAATAAAAGGCTAAATTTGTTGCCATACTTGATTCACTTGAAGTTTACATTCAGTTCAGGTTCACATAAGATTATTTTATTTATAATACATATATCATCCTATGTGGACAGCTAAAGACATAATAATAGTTCATAGATTATTTGCATTCATTTTTGACATCATGGCTATGCAATAAGCTTGATGTTATGAACAAATCTCATGCAGAAGATTCTACAGATCTACCAAACAAGCATGTTTTCCATGGTGATTTTAAAAGTATGGAAATAAAGCATACAATCATGATAAGAATACTTTATCCACAATGGTGGGCCTAGAAATAATGATCTCAATGTCTGAAAATGGACTTCTTCCATAATTTTGCCCTGTTGTTTGTATAGAGGATTTAGCACTATTGTCTAAAAAAATGCAAAGCTAGGAAAGAAACATCAAAAGATATATGTCAAAACAAAGTTGGCCGATGAACCATTTGGCAGTCATATTTTGAAGAACTATATCCTATTGTCATTTTGCATGTGAAAATCTAGTTTTTTTCCTTTGAAAAAGTCAAGGTTAGGGTATGGCCCTTATTTTTATTCACATCTTTGTTCTCTAATGCTAGATAAACTCAACTAAGGCAACAAGACTTGGGCTCGTCTAAGTTTACAGTGCTGCAGTGGTGCAGCTATAGTGCTTAATGAAGAAGCTATCTGTGCTGATGAGAGAGCTTCTCCTGTCGGCATTAGGTACTCCAGCTCCCTGAAAGGCAGTAGCTATGTCCCACAATGGGAGAAGCCCTCCTGTCTACATAGTATTATCTACACTGGGGGTTAGATTGGTGTACTATGTCACTCGGGGTAGGGATTTTCCACACCTCTGAGTGATATAGTTATACCTGCCAAAGTTTCTAGGATGAACTAAGTCTTGCAAACAAGCATTATGCTGGGGTTGTCTGTGAGGACCTTGGAATCTTCCAATACTTGAAGGAGAGCATCAGTACAGTTCCTCTGCGATTTTTATGACTCCCCTCTAGGCAAGCATATAGATTTGGCTTGTAGATTGGCAGAGTTGTGGAGCCAGTGCCCACATCCCAGACTCTCCTGGCCCCTCTGCTGTGATTGTGATGCCATGGAATAAAGCTACTCAAAGAGCAACAGATATGGAACCCTCCATTTAGAATTGGTTGGGAAAACTTGGATGGAACCATTTTCCACCAGCAAATATAACATTTATGTTAGTTTCATTGGCATTTCACTTAGGAGATAAACCAGAAATATTTTTTTGATAATGTGGAAACTTTCTTTTTCCCTATTTTTGGAATGAAAGATTTTGATTTCGAAACATTTCATTTTGAATTTTTAAAATTCTGTATTATAACATATAATTTGAAAAGTCAAAAGTGAAATAATGATGCTTCTTAGCAAAATGTTTCATTCAATCCAAACTTTTTTTTGGTCACTTCCTTTAGCTGAGAATGTAGAAGTTGTTGGGTTTCACTCCAAATTGAAACTAAATCATTTTTCAAAATCTCAAATCCTTTGTGAATTGGAATTTTCCATCATCTGCTCAGCCATGCCTTCAGTACAGCCTCACTGCAGTCTTCCCCCATGAACAAAAGGTCTGCAGTCATCCTCCTGCATTCAAGCCTTCCAAGTCCAAGGAAAGTGTTAGGATTTAGCCCTAAGGGTGAGATTATGGCTTCCCCTATACAAAGCCCAAGTATCAAGGCTTTGCATAGCTCATTTACAAATAGTTGCCAGATGGAGTCCTCAAATTCAACTTGGAACTAGGGCCCAGGCCACCTGCATTATGGCTGCTAGTACAAGCATGGTTCACTGTGTCATTTTTGAATTAGCAGATCTAAACTGGGCATACACCCACTGGACAAAACCCAGCAACTTTCCTGTCCTTTCTCTTCTCCTTTCCCTTCCGCATGGCTTAATGGAGCTCCCTACATGATCTGAATCACCTCTTCTACTCACTCACAAAGTAGAAACTTGGCATTTTTGCTGTATATAGGACCATGTGTGCATTTGAAGGAGATCCTAATTTGAATCTACAGTCCTTAGAGCATGACTTAAAAAAAATACATTACTGCAGTTCATATGGTGCACATTCAGAGCTGAGATGCAGTGTTATTTTTGAAATATGACTTTTGGAAAAACATTAATATTTCCAGAATGAATTGTATGTACATACACAATATACATATAGCATTAAAACTCCACAAAAGGAGCAAAATAATTTAAGGATCAACCTTGTGACAGTTACATTGACACTGAATGCAAAAGTTGATGGCTTCTTCCTTTAGCAGCAAAACTTATTCTTACATTTTTTTCTTCTCTGCTATAATTCATAGCTTCATGAATGCTAGGCTATTTCTACACAGCAGCGTTATTTCGGAATAACTGACATTATTCCGAAATAACAAAGTAAGAAACTATCACCAGTAATCAAAACAGAAAGAAATATGAATGTCAGTTTTACTTTTTTCTATGATCTGTTAATTTTTCAAGGTTCATTGGGGTGTTACTGCAGTATAACTCTTCATTGTAGAGCAATTCAGTTGTTACTCCTCCCACTGGGAAAAGACTGTAACAATGGGAACAGACACAGATATCTAAGATATGGTCAAGTGACTGCAAATTTTGTTTTTGGTTTGCAGTGTCAGGTGATTGAGCAATCTGGTGCTGCCTTTTATGGGTGATACCCCACTTGCTGACCAATCCTAGAGTTCCAAAGAGGCACTGGGATAGACCAGTTGTTACCCTCCTAACAAAGGTGGACTCCATTTGGCTGCTAAGCATCACTGTGCCATCTGTTGGGTGTGTGGATGAGCCTTTCCTATTGGTTGCTCTGCAATTTGGTGCCAGCCTTGATGATTGACACCTATGGCCGCCCCCAGATTTTCTGTCAAAACTGTTTTTCAATCAAAAATTGGGTTTTCAACAAAGTGAAATTTTCCACATGTCCACTTTCCACAGAAAATTTAGACTTTTCATAGCACAGCCACAACAAAATAGATAGCATTTTTTATTTCAAAATGTTTTGGTTTTTTAATGAAAAGTAAAAGCTTTCTACAAAGTTCCATCCAGGTCTCTTGAGTCTCCCTACTATTCATGGACTGTTACATTTCCACATCAATAGACTGTTTATGTCCCAAATTCATTTTGACACTGAGCAAAGAAATTGTTTATTTTTTCACAACTGCAAAACTCTATTTACTTTTACAAAGCATAAATTCCTATTACTTCACCCAGAGCTTAGTTTTTCAACTCAATTTATTGCTTTAATTTTTTTATAAATAAGTTTTAAAATCATCTATTGGTGACAGCCACTCAGTGATAGAAAGTAAAGGCATATATAGTAATATAATTTATTTAAAGTTATCTTGCATATTGTATAAATATGATAACACCACTTTTAAATGGCGATATCTTTTTTTAACCTTTTCTACGTATAATACATTTAACCCTCCTATAAGGAACTTATTGTTAATCACACCCTTAATTACTTTAGTAGAAATAATAAAATAATGAACCTCTTTTTATTATATTTGTTATAAGAAAAAGCAAGAAAGGTTGTTAATTATTACTTCCTGTACCAGCAGCCTGATAATTAGCAATGAATCACAGTAGTGACCATATATTTTTCAAATAGTGCCAATAAAATGTTGACTGCTCATTATTTTAGATTGACCATATTATAATCTCACAGATAACTGAATACAAATGTCAAGTATCTTTATTTACTGACGGATCTAAATATTTTCCCACTGTTTTCTCTTCTTTTATTTTTTTTTATGTATTTATTAAATTCTGTAGTACCAAGGTCTCTTTGAGTGGGTGGGGATATGAGGAATTTATCCTTTGATATTTCACTACCCAACAGCAACAAACATGATAATAAAATATAAGAGTTTATTTCACAGGGTCCCACTCTCATAGAAGTGATTTAAAGAATTGTGCAGTGGTGTTTCATTCCTGGTCCTTGTTTTTCTTTTGCTAAAATGCCTCTTACTATTCTTCCTGGGATACCCCATTGCACTGCATTTTATCTGAAAGCAGAATTTCATTTTGTGTTGGTCACTAAGTTATCTTCAGCACTGGATAGCTCTGGACTTGAATCAATGTCACTGAAGGCTTCCTTATTTGTGAAAGTTGAGGTCAAAGTCAGACTGTGCCGAGGATTCACAGGTGCAAGCTCATTTAATATAATATTGTCACTTTTTACAAGAGTTGTTTTATCCATGTTTTCTTGACTGTACCTTGCAACAACAGCGTCAAGGAAGTCTAATTTTGGTGGCAAAGAACCACTTTCAAATAAATATTTTGCTAGGTAGGAGACTGCAATATTGGTGAAGAAAGAGGTGAGCATAGCAAGTGCTTTAAATGGGAATCGTTGGATGTATATATTATTTTTATCTGCATAGTAGCCAGGATAGAAGATCAAGGGCTGTAGGTAGAGGTATGGTTCTCCTCCAGTAATTCTGAGAACAAGACCAAACAAATAGCCTGCAATGGCACCATAAGTGTTGGTTCCTTTGATAAATAACACACATAAGAGCTGAGGAAAGATGATGATGTAAACAAGATCAGAACTGAGATACCAGAGTCCATAAACTGACTTAGCTAGGAGTGCCATTGCTGTGGCTGATGCTCCGAAGAGGAAAATAGTGATTCGCATGACCCACACTATTTCCCTGTCTGAGGCCTAAAAAAAGAAAAGAAAACAGTGTTAGTTTTCTAGTAATACATGTATTACTCCGAAATTCTTGCAGCTTTAGGAGGAAATAATTTAACACAGTGCACAAGCAAAAAACCAAGTGGAATGACAACTGAATTTTAAAAATAAGTCTATCATGAAACAATTTGTAGATGTGAGAACACACCACTTCTTTGTTCACTCTGCCAGGCTTTGAAGCTGTAGTTCGTTCTGCTCAGTTTCAGTCTGCCAAATGATTTCTAAACATTTTTATGTTAATCAAAGTTGTGAAAATCAGTATCTCTTATGTTAATAATTTAATAAAATTTGTATTGACTATAATAATTAGGAATTGTTCGGGTATCTTGCAACATTATGAATAGAGCTAAATACAGTTTCACCAGATGTTACTTCTTCACCTATCTATTTAATTACAATTCCCAGGATTTCTATGATTTTTCATTTTCTTTATTTAATATTCGGTAATAAGAGAAATGTTACATTTTATCTTACTGTAGATAGAAACAATTGGAGAATATTTTCAGTGTCACTTTGAAAGTCTCCCCAAGACCTTTCCGTTAAAAACAATTGAAATTTAATCTTACATTTTGTCGAAATGAAAGTTGGTAAATATTTCGAGCAAACATGGAACTCGCTGACAAGATTGAAGAGTCAGCTGATGACATCACAGCAGCAGATACTGCACCAAGGCCAAAGAAAGAAATATAGACAGGACAAAGATATTGAAGCACAATTGGTAAAATCATATCTGCTTCTTTTCTGTCCGTGGGGTCTGGTAAACCATACATAGTCCTGTTCCAATCTGTAATATAAATATATATATATACATATAAATGTAGAGGATGCATATTGACTTCTTTGCCTTTGTGAATAATCAGTGATCAGTGCATAATGTCATGTTCATTCATGCTCATTGAGTCTATGCAAACCTTGCCAATTTGAGTTCAGATGATTGCAGCAAATCCAAACCAGCTGTTCTGCTTTGCAGGGGGTTTGTACCACCTGAGGTTCAGGAGGAGGGGTGGGCTCATTTAAGCCTGAGCACTCCAACTATAGCTGACTACATTTTCTGATTTCACAGAGAAATTAATGGGTTGTGCTACTGTCTTCCCAACTAACCTTTGCACCCAAAAGATCTCTTTCTTTTTATTTATATGTTTTGATGCAAGGGCCCTCAAACCTCCGTGCCTTCCTGGTAGCTTTTGGACAGCTGTGTAACCTGCTGTCCTCATCTGATTCTTTGAAATCAGTGTGCTGGACTATCCCCCTCAACCATGAGGCCCACCCCAGGAAAGGTCTTCTGCTTCCAATCCTCCCAATCATTAGAAGCATCACAAGAAACAGACTCTTGGTGCTGCAGATCACAGTTCCGCACCACCCTTTTTCTCTGGGTGTCTCATCAAGATAACTAAAACCAAGAAAACTGTCTTTCTCTGTACAGCACAGCAAGGGGTGTTAAGACCTCAGACTTCCCTAGAAAACAGTGCAACAAAAGGAGCAACCACCTTTCCTCTTGTCGTGTTGCTGAATAGGAATAGAAGGAAGAAATGCCCCAAGATGCGTCAGTGACTGCCAAACACACGGTGCCTTTACCTACTTACTTTACCCCTGCCCAGGTGATTGGAGCAGGAAATATCTTTTGGTTATGCTCGCATAGTGCTGAACAAAATGGATCCCATGACCCATGCCTGAAGCTCCTATGCAATATAAAGGCAAATGACATTTTTAATAATAAATGGCTAATATCAGGATGTAAGTCAAACTAAAATATGGTAGCAAGTCTGCGAACACGGAGGAGAGACAAAATAGTGGCAGCAACAGGGACAGAATTCTGGTTGTACTAGCACAGGGTTCTGCCACTTTCACAGTAGTACAGTCTCCGTTAGACAGTATTTACAGAATGTCTATGACATACACACCTCATCTGCTCTGATTCCATTCGACAGAAGGACTTTTTAGACATTTGCAATAGACAGATCATGAGCATATTCAAAATATATTAACTATTTACAGCATTAGACTGAACTGTGGGATCCTCTGAGTCAGAAGAATGTTCTATACAATTAAATCCAGGTCTATTCTTCTATAAAGGAAATCAGGAGATGTTTAATGTTATTATCTGGCTGGATTATATGGAACACACACTCTGTTAAGGGTTTCACACACTGATAGCAACAGAGGTATTCACTCAGGTCAGTCATTTACCTGTTGATGCTCCTATTGCGCCAATGAGTATTGCAGGAAGGGCCATCACAAGACAGCCAAAAGCAGCCAGAAAGGATAATACTTGAGCATATGTGGCAGATGAAGAAGAAAGAACTCGCTGAAAATATGCTTGCCATGGGATGCCTCCCAACATCTGCAAGTACAATAAACAACACACTGTCATTTCTGATTTACTGAGGATTTCTTTAACATATTTACATACATCGGAATAGGCAACAGCAATAACCTGTTCCTATCCAGTGTCCTAGGTACTTCAATTATATATGTAATACCAAAAATTTCAGCCAGGCACAGCCCATAAGAATTGAATATTTTCACCCTCTCGGGTAACACTGCAGTCTTGTTATGTGTAATCACATCTCTTGTTTTCTGTGCAGGCCATTCCCTTGAAAAATCATCATTGATATTTTGCACTTCTGTATCACCAATCACCCAAAGATCTCAATGGGCATCACAAAGACTAATTAAGCCTTACAACAAAGATTAGGAAATATTGTCAATTAATTTCATAGATGGGGAACTGACAGACAGATCCCCCCTTTGAAGCCAACGAGAACTACCTTAGGCACCAGTGGGATTTGAAATGAGCATTTCATTGTTCCTGACATATGTTTTAGACCTCAGAACCATTCAGTGATGGACTGTGTGATATTCACTTCCAACCCAGTCCTCAATACTTCCTCTAAGCTATGCAGCCAAAGTAATACCAATGGAAAGCCTGGGACAGCTATGGCACAGAATTTTCAAACTCTCATAACGGTAGAGAATTTTTTTTCTTTTAAAATTTATATAAAATAAATAATTTTAAATAAAAGAAAAATATATTTTCTTTTAAAAATGGTGTCTCTTCTTCTATCTTGGTGGATAACCGGAATAATGGTTGAGTAAATTTAAAATGACATGAAAATCTACATTAAAAGGTACGTTACTAAGATTGCAATGTCAAGACTGTCCTGAAAGCAAGGTTTGAATAGTGTTCAAAATATAAGGGATGGGGCCAAACACTGAACGAAGAGAAAACAAAATATTAAACAGAGGCTCAGTAACTGAGCATCATCCATCCTGTATTCCAAGTGCGGCAGGGAACCTGTGAAAAATGTAGTCTATGATCATACAGTTAAAGACTGTTATGGAATCAGAGAAGATAAGGGTTGGAAGTCACCTCAGGAGGTCATCTACTCAACTTTGGAAGCCCCGGGGGCCACAGTGATACTCACAGCATATGCCAAGAGCCACAACGTAAGTGTGGTTGCATATACATGCAAATATATATGCAAACATATGCAAATTTCACACTGACGGGCATGAATACAAAGATTAAGGCAAGACTACACAACACACAGGACCCATCTAAGTCAGTTCTGTTGATATTAATAAAATGCAATATTTACCCGATTTCCACCCATATGACAGCACTTTTAATGAGCAATGACAGTCCAGGAATTTACCACCACCCTCGTAGTGAAATAGTTTTTCTTAATATCCAACCTAGACCACCCCCACTGTAACTTGAAACCATGGCTTCTTGTTCTGTCATCTGCCATCACTGAGAATAACTTAGCTTGATCCATTTTGGAACCCTCCTTCAGGTAGCTGAAGGCTGCTATCAAATACCCCCTCACTCTTCTCTCTTGCAGTCTAAACAAGCCCAGTTCCCTCAGCCACTCCTCATAAGTCATGTACCATGGCTCCCTAATCATTTTCATTACCCTCTGCTGGACTCTCTCCAATTTGTCCACTTCTTTTCTGTAGTGGGGCCCCCAAAATTGGACACAGTACTCAGATGTGGCCTCACCAGTGTTGAATAGAGGGGAATAATCACATCCTTCAATCTGCTGACATTACTCCTACAAATGCAGCCCAATATGCTGTTATATTTCTTGGCTACAGGGGCGTACTGTTGACTCGTATCCTGCGTCTCATCCACTGGAATTCCCAGGTCTTTTTTTCTTTGAACTGCTTCTTAGCCATTGGGTCCCAGGCCTGTAGCAGTGCATGGGTTTCTTCCATCCTAAGTGCAGGACTCTGCTCTTGTCCTTGTTGAACCTCATCAGATTTATTTAGCATGAACCCTATCCCTATTTCTCTCTCCCACCTTAGTGTTACCAAGGAACTTGCTGAAGGTGCAATACTTCCCATCATCCAGATCAACATTAATGATGATGTTGAACAAAACTGGCTCCTGGACCAGTGTTCCCTCTAAGATCCACGAGCAAAATGAGTTTTGTCTTGTGCACCAATATTGAAGTCAGGTGTGCTTGTGGCACCCGAGTTATTAACAAATATCTTATATATATTTTGTAAAATGTTATGGAAGAACGAACGCTAAAAGAAGGGATAATTAACAAGGTTGATGACTTTAAATAGTTATTTAATATGAAGTCAAATAAAAAGAAAATTAATACTGCAAAATTTTCAGTAGCCAACTTCCTCTGTTTATAGCCCTCTCCCAGGCCCTCCCCCAGCTAGATGTACGGTAGATGAACTCCCTTCCAGTCCTATGATTCTATGATTACTGTTGGAATTCAAACACCACAAGGGTGTTGGAGGGTTTGCTAGCAATATCAGAAGTATGAGATCCAGCAGAAACGTTTGAACTACAGCATCTCTCAACTTTTATTAGGATACTAAGGCATGACCACAGTGCATCAATGCAAGAAGGCTGAAAGAGTGAAAGAAGTATCTAAGCCCCCTTTGTGCCTTCAGTATTTTCCACCTAGCCAGAAGCAAGTTCAGCTGCTATTGTATGTTAAATTAGCCTCAAGGCCACTCTAAGTCTGCAATGCCCACAGTTCTGTGGAAGTCATAGGAGGCCAAGAATAGGCACAGTGCAGCACTGCTCTAGTTTTCCTCCAGAATGCCCCTGTCCTGGGAGCTTTTTTTGGGGGGGGGGCACTCCTGAGCCATTTCATTGGCTCTAAGCAAGATAGGGAGTCCCCTACCTACACTGGGGATAAGACCCAAGTAGGGAAGTGAGATCCTGCCTTTAGGGTACCTTTGTGCCGCTGGAGTGCAAAATGGCTACACTGTATAATGCTGCACTAATAGCATGGACATCCATTGGCACAGCCAGGTGGAATCTGGGGCAGGGTGCTCCTTTCCCCCCTCTGCAGCGGTGCTGGGAGCCTGTGGCACACTGATGTGGGAATCAGCATCATCCCCTCCCCCTGGCTGTGTCCCTGCCCTGGGTGCCCTCCAACCAGTGTCTGAGTAGGGTTGTCAGGTGTCTGGTTCTGAACCAGACAGTCCAGTATTTGAGCTTTCTGTTTGGGAAACAAATTGAGAAAATATAAATGAGCAAATATAAATGTCCAGTATTTTCTAAATAAGATGTAATGTAGATTGTGATGTAATGTCAAGTGTGTCCGCTATTTTTGTTGAAACCATCTGGCAACCCTATGTCTGAGCCATGTTGTTGCTGTCTGCACAGGGTGGCAAAACAGCAGCAGGACAAGCGGCAGGTAGCGCTGTGTGGGCTGCAGTGGGCCCAGGTGCTGAGCAAGGCCGCAATGCACCTTCCCCTCAGGAAGGCTGCCCCTACCCCCAAGGCAGAAGGAAAAGGCAACTCACTCGAGAGCTGGGATGAAGGTCTAGTTTCTCCAGCGTCATTCCGCCAGTGATGATGGCAGAGGAATGGCAGCCTGTTCCTCTGCCACAACAGCAGACAACGCCACAGCAGCTCCCTGGCCTCCCCATGCCACATAACACCCTGGCCCCCAGAGCAGCCACACTGCAGCCCCAGCTCCAGGCCCAGCAGCTGACCCGCAGCCTGTCCCAGAAGCAGCTACCCTCTGGCCCTAGCCCAGCTCCAGACCTTCCCCAGGGCTGAAGCTGGCACCAGGGCTGTGTGGAGACTTCCCAGCTAGTCCTGGGTGGTGGCCCCGGCTATGCCTGGGTGGCAGGCCCTGGCAGGTAGAAGAGCTGTTGCATGGCCACACAGTCCTGGGCCAGCCCCTGCAGGTGGAAGAGCCCCTGCCATGGCCCCACAGCCCTGGCCCTTACCCCTGGGGCAGCTGGACAGTTATTATGTGGCCCTGGCCAGAGACCTGGGTAGTCGGTGATAGCAAAGAACTGCCCAGCTGAGCCCCGCATGTCTCCCCCCAGCAGCAGCAGCTCATCTTCTATCAGCACACTGCAGTGTGGCTCTGCAAAGGAGGCGGGCAGGCAGAGAATTTTTTGTGCGTAGCTGCAGAGGCGCGCAGCTTAGGGGGAACTATGCCCTGGACCAGTGTTCCCGCTAAGATTTTCCATTCATGAGTGGCGTGTGTTTTGTCTTGTGCGCCAACAATGAGGTCACATGCACTTGTTTGGGTGTGTGCCACTGTAGCACCCACCAGTGCGCTGCTCCCCAAGAGACTCTCCCAGGTAGCGCCCCCCCCCCACACACGGGGAGAAGGTGAGTTACGCCCCCCCCCCCACCTCCCAGGGAGCATTGCTCCCTGGGCAGCCTGTGTGCAGGGCAGGGACTGCCCCAGGCTAATTCTCATGGGGTTGGCTGTGAGTCTTCAGCTGTGGCAGAGGGAACGGTTTGCAGGCAGTGAGGTGCGATGGGTGGGGCAGTGACATGTGGGGTGCAGGGGGGATAGAGAATTGTGGGTCAGGGGCTCTGAAGGGCAAAAGAGAAGTGTGGGAGGGGGGAAAGAGAGATGCAGGAGGCCCCAGCCCCAGGAGCAGCCGCACCACAGCCCAGCTCCAGCTTAGGGCAGCTGCCATTCGGTCAGCCCAGGGAGCAGTCAGGCAGCCACTTTGTGGCTCTGAACACAGCTCCAGCCCTGGGGAAGAGCTGGAGCTGGCTTTGGGAACAGCCCCACCACCACGTGGCCCAGTCCCTGTGCGGTCCGAGGCCCCAACACACGGCCGTCCCCAGCCCCCTACCACACGGCCAGCCCTGTTCCCCCACCACATGGCCAATCCTGGCCCCCCACCACATGGGGCTGACCCCAGTCCTGGCCCCTGGTCCCTAGCCCTAGCCCCTGGCTGCTGAAGCAGGCCCTGGCTCCCCTGCCATGCAGCAGGTTCTAGCCCCCCTCCTGGAGCAACCCTGCCATGCGGCCACGGAGGGCCCCAGCCACTGGAGCAGGTCCTGGCCTCCCCTGCCATGCGGCTGCAGCAGATCCCAGCCCTTCACTGGAGCAGGCCCCGGCCACCCACTATGTTGTTCCCAGTTGGCAGCTGGAGCGGCCCCCCTACCATGCAGCCTCAGTAGGTCCCCCCAGGAGACACCCCATCTCATAGCCCCAGCCGCCTTCCACACTTTGTGACGACCCCCCCCCCCGCACCATGCTGCCTCAACTGGCCCTACCCGCTGGAGCAGCTGCCCGCCATGCTACTCACCTTCCAGCAGGAAGGTGACCACTGCTGTGCGGTTCTGCAAAGAAGGTGGGTGGGGGGATAATTTTTTGTGCTCAGCTACGCAGGCGCTCACCTTAGTAGGAACTATGCCCTAGACCAATCCCTGGGACACTGCATCATACCGGCTTCCAACTAGACATTGAGCCATTGATCACTGCCCAGGGAGCATGGCGATCTAACACATTTTCTATCCACCTTATAGTCCATTCATCCAATCCATACTTCTTTAACTTGCTGGCAAGTGTACTGTGGGAGTCTTTATCAAGCCTTGCTAAAGTCAAGGTATATCATGGTACATATATATGGGGTCCACCACTTTCCCCATATCCACAGAGCCAGTTATCTCATCATAGAAGGCAATTAGGTTGGTCAGGTATGAATTGCCCTTGATGAATCCGTGTTGACTGTTCCTGATCACCTTTCTCTCCTCCAAGTGTTTCAGAATAGATTCCCTGAGGACCTTCTCCATGATTTTTCCAGGGACTGAGATGATCATAATGCATAGACACAAGGGAGCCCAGTAAAGGTTGCTTAGGCAAATTAAATTCTGACAATTTTTGGATGTTTGGCTTTGCAGTCTTACTAGTGTTCTTTTAACACAGGTGTGTGAGTGTGTGCATGTATAATTTCCTAAGCTTTTTTAAAAAAGCAAATGGAACAACAGAAATTCCATCATGTAGCATTATATGAACACCCTTATGAGTCATCAGCAGGGTGAGAATCTGTAGAACCATCAAATAAACCTCTTTCCCATCAGTTAACAGAGTAACAGGGACAATAATGTGTTCTATTCCTCTTCTTCATCCCCAGCTTGGCCAAATTCAACAGATTTTCACAGGACAAGCACATATCACATCCCTGGCATACAGGTCATCAAATTCCAATTCCCTTCTCTAAAGCATAGGGACCTTTGGCTTCTCAAAGAAAAGGTTAACAGTATTTTTTAACATGGGCTAAAAAAATTTTTCTAGCTCAATTCTCATAAACAACTGAACCATTTTGGCTGAAATTTTATAAATAAATTCATTCATTCAGCCTGAGGCATTCACCTGGAATGGAAAGTTGTAAGTTCAAAGTTATAAGAAACTGAAGCCAGGTTGTTATAATCCAAAGTGTTAGGCAAGCATAAGAATAAGCGGAGTTAACAGCCATTCCTATAGCCAATGGATTTTGCAAACACTAAACTGATTTTCATTCTGGCATATGTCTGTCCATCCATCCTGTCTTTCTAATTCATCTACAACTGTGACATCTTTAGTCAGTTGTATATAGTATTTATTGCCACCTACAATATAGTCCTCTGGCAAAACATCATTTGTTAAATGTTATCCCTATTTAATTCATGAACTTTAACTAGGTCTACTCTTTTAGATAAACAATATTTAATTGCTTTGCTGATAGGCCTCCACTTCAGCTGCTGTGCTTTCATATTTTACTGAAATGTCATTGAAATCAATTGACTATCAGAGTATATCTGTCTTGGAGGGTTAGCTGTGTTAGGGTACGTCTACACTAGCCCCCTAGTTCAAACTAGGGAGGCTAATGAGGGTGACCGAAATTGCTAATGAAGCCCGGGATTTAAATTAAATTAAATTGATTAGCATATTCCCGTCCGGTCGCCATTTTGGAAACTGACTAGCCCGAAGTAACTGCCCGCGTCTACACGCGGCAGAGAAGTGGGATTCCGAGATAAACCCTTTAGTTCGAATCAACTGTTAAACCTCATTCCACAAGGAGTAGCAGTTAATTCGAACTAAGGGGTTTATCTCGGAATCCCGCTTCTCTGCCGCGTGTAGACGCAGGCAGTTACTTCGGGCTATTCAATGGCGACCGGACGGGAATATGCTAATCAAGCGCGGGATATTTAAATCCCGGGCTTCATTAGCAATTTCGGTCGCCCTCATTAGCCTCCCTAGTTCGAACTAGGGGGCTAGTGTAGACGTACCCTGTGCCTGTAACTTTAAAAACAATGAGTATTCCTGTGGCACCTTAGAGATTAACAAAAATATATAGACTCACAAGCTTTCGTGGGTAAAACCCACTTCATCAGATGAATTGCAGCAGCAGTCTAGAAGTTAAAATTCTCCATGCACAGTTTACTGGCAACTTTTAATTAGCCACTTTACATTTACATATGTGACATAGCAATACAGTATGGATGATTAAATGCTTTATTCTCTCATATAGTCCATTACTTACCAGTAAAAAGAAATTGTCAAGCCAGGAGTAAACATCAAGTGGTTCAATGGATCCAAGCCAAGACTCTTCCTGAGCAGCTGTGAATCCAATGTTTTTAACTGCAGGATGTGACATTGCAAAAGGAACACTGATCCACTATAACCAAAGAGTGATATTTTATTGAATGTAAAAAGCTGTACAAATATAAAATTATTGTATAAGAAATGTATTCAGCATTTTCCTTTTACTGTGCGCTTCAGTTCAAATGCCAATTTTAAGCACAAGAGAACCACATTCTCTGCTGGTTTTACATGTGCTAGGGGAGTTTGGCATACAATGTAGACACACACAAACCAAATGTATATAGATAAAGGGAATTACGCTATAAATCAATGTTTCTCAAACTTTTGAAAGTTGTGTCTCCTTCTGGAAAATGAAACCGCCTGCATTCCCTGTTACTGGAGGAGGGACTTGAAATTTGGCAAGGGAGGCTTGTGTTTGCCCCAGGGATGTGCCTTGTCCAATTCTATGAAATTCTGCTCAAATATGGTTCCGGTCTAAGCTTTAGAAAAATCACAATTTGCACATGCTCAGTAGGATCTTCTTTGATTGTAGTAGCTAAAATCTCTGAAGATTCCATCCACACTAGGCATGCTCCACCCCAGAGCTGAGCGGGATTTTTCCTTCAATTGAAGCTCTAGGTTGCTGCAAGTTGTGCTGAGTCCAAGTCTAGGCACCTGAACTGGGAACAGGGAGTGTATCTCTCTTATGCTTTCATTGGCCTCCACAGCTTAAAAGAGGAAGCTGCCTGATTTCACTTCAGAGGGAATTGACTAGACCTAGCGGGGACTGGAAACTGAGGTGAAGGCCATCAGGATTGGAGAGAGAAACTGGGAGTGGGAGGAGCGGTTGTAGGGAGATTGGGACTGGGAGACAGGGAACAGAAACAGGGACAACCAAAAGACGCAGGAATAGTGCAGTATAGTATTATTGACAATACTGTCATACATACACACAAAGAGGCCAAATTAAGGCTTGTGGATTAAATTAATTTTAAATTCAGGCATTTCCTAAGAATTGAATGTTTGACTTTGCAACCCTAATAATGTTATTTGAATATAACTATTGTTCATACAATATTGTATCACATGCAATCATTAAAGGTCTGATTCTTTGCTGCATCCACTTTATGTGGGACAGGAGAGAAGGGAGGTTGATCAGTAAATGCAGTAATGGATCCTTGATTCTCTGCTCTAATCCCAAATCCTGGCATATTTTAAGGCAGTCTAGAGACTGCTCTGAACTGTGCCTGAAGCCTATGGTACTTTAGGTACCATATGCCAGCTGGGAATTTCTGGAGCAGTTCCCCCTCTAGCTGCTCATCTTCCTTACACTTCCTACTCCTCTGTGCCACAGGCTGCTGGGAGGGAGATGAAGACCAAGGGACTGGCTCCAGAAATGCTGTGCCTTTTGGGACTCTCCCATACCAGGTGTATCCTAGCTAAGGTGTTACAACAAGTGTTGTACTGCCTGAATTGTACAAAGAGGTAGAATGAGCTCAAAAATAGAGTCCCGTGTCCCTAGTTCAAACTCCTGCACAGTATCAGTGTATGGGCTCACTGGCACGAATGCAGTTCTGTGCTCACAGTGACCCCTCCAGGAAGCAAACTGGAGCAGTTCTGCTTTGCAGACTGGATTTGGGGGCTTTGCATGAGGAAGCGAGGACAGGTAGTGAATTGTCCCAGCCAGCCGGCTCCTTCTTGTTGGAGAGGTGCACCAGAGCATTCCTGCTTACTTCACCCCAGGTTGTCTATTCAGCAGCATGGTGAGGGGAAGGATTTTTTTCTCCTTGCTACCAGTGATCATACTCAGTTCCTAACCTCCAGTTTAGACTGGGTCTGGGACTCTGGATTTCACCCATTTTCCAGGCCAAGACTACCACTACACTTAGAAACCCCCCCCAATGAAATATAAATGAGGAAGCTCACCAGCCCCAGGAAGATGCAGAAGAGCTGAACCACATCAGTGTAGGCTACTGAGTATAGTCCACCCACGAGAGTGTACAGAATTGCAATCAGGGCAGAAACAATCACTGAAATGTTGACATCAATATCAATGATCACACTTATGGTGGCACCTAGAGGGGAAAACAAAAGACTTTAGCTATTCTGCTCTCTTCAGTCGCCTTTCAGAAAGCTCAAACCAGTCTCAAGATATGTCATGATCTGCAAAATAAAATGGGACTTTTTCTTTTGCCTGGTTTTTTCCCTTAAAGATCCAGTTGATAAGTAAGGTGCAGTGTGGAGCTGCACATTCTGCCTCATCTCAGGGAGACAGAATGCCTAGTGGACCACCTGATCATGCTAGGGATATGGGCTTGTAGCTACTCCCCTTTCCAGGTGACAGATGTATGCTCTGCTCTCTGGGTCAGTGCCTGGTTGCAGGGCAGGGATATGGCCTTGTCTCCTCCACACCTCATTTGCAGCACCAGATGCCCTTGAAGGAGTAGGGATAGAACAGTCTCTGTGCTCTGTTGATTGTAGTGACTGCCATCCTGCCTCAGGCTGGATAGAGAAAGGAAGGAAGGCTCCTTCGTACATCCTCTCATACTGTGCACACTTACAAGAGCCAGGAGATTATGACTGTGATTTTTCACTCTGTCCAAGCTGTGCTGACTTCCCTAATTCACAGCTGCCCAACCGTGGCTCCAATTAGGACTGCACAGGGATGACCCTCACTTACATCACTGGATGATGGAGTATAATGGAGCTGTGCTTTTCCATGAGCCTTCCTCTCCTCCCTGTCCTGCCTACAGCTCCTCCCCTTACAGTGGACAGCAGAGGAATGGCAGGGATAAGGGGGCAGAAGAGACACCTCCACTGGATTTACACCAGAGGTTAATTTCCCTGCCCTGGCAGAATGTTCCATTTACCTTCTTCGATTGCTTTAAGGCCACTTTGAACTGCCTTCACGGGGCAAAGTGGCCAGCCCCCTGCCTTTCCAGATGTTATGTGTATGGCCATTACTCTAGAAATTCACTGCTTTGATAGAACTGATTAAATGCACCTGATTCCTAGAGAACAAAACTTTAACATTCATTCAAACAGTAAATCTCAACAAAGCAGTTGCTCTGTTTTCCTTGGATGAAAAAAAAGCCTCACAGCGTGCATCTTTTATCGTTCATTTTAAAAAGCCTTCCCTCACTCATTTCAGAATGTTGAATTTAAACTATCATCATGATTTGCAGGTGTGGTATTTCCACAGCATGTAATCACTAAGGTCCTTGTGCACCCAGAGTTGAGAAAGAGTTAGCAGTCTAGCTCCTACAGAAGCTGTGTTATTTTAGGATTTCAGGGGGCAAGTGGGAGGCATGCTGTTACTTCGACAGCTACCTTCAGAAAACCTCCAAGATTCATGGTTTGGGGGATGGGTCCACAGACCTTTTTTAGAGAGCTGAAAACCTATCCCTTTCTCCCCATGAAGAGGAAATTCAGAGTCAAAACCTATGGAAGTTCTATTCCCCAGAATGGATATGACGTTCATAGGGGAGAATGGTCCAGTACATTTGGGAGCACAAAATGGTTGACTTTGTTCAAATAGTAGCTAAAATGGAAAACCCGTGCAATTTTATTGCCTTTAATTGCCACTTGTTTATATAACATGCTAGAAAGGCATTCACAGTGCTTGCTTGCTTGCTTTGATATACCACATAAAGCCGTCTTAAAAATCAATTGATCTTCATTCAAAAAAGAACATTTTAAATTCTCAGAAAGTTCTTCAAATCATTCACTTCCCATCACCTCAGCAGGCAGTTTGTTCTTAGATTCTTAAGGGTCTTGTGATGAAATTATGGAGAATAAGTTCCCCAGTGCTTTGCAGTTAATCAGAGCACAGTTGGAAAGAAGCTTTAAATTTTATTTTTTGTTTAAAAAAAGATTGCCCTGTAAAGCCGTACTATGCACGTGGGTTACTTGATTCACGTCATGACAACTAAAGGTGATTAAACTCTAGAGATGTTTCCATTTTTGAAAGGACAGCAAAATTCCAGTCTGTAATAGAGATGGGAGAACGGGGTGGTGATTTTCTTTAGACAAATATTAATCTTTCTTTCTGAGACATGTTTCCATTAGTTCTTTGAGTCATTTTTGAAACCTAACAATATTCTTTATTTTCCAAATACAGATGCATTCTGACATTTAACAAGATTTAGCTTCATTGATTAGTCCAGAGCATTGCTTCTCTTCTATGGGCCACTGAAATTGTTTTACAATTTTACAATGTTTGAATACTAGGGATTATGCCATTTATATGCACTATCAAAAATTTTGCATAACTATCCTTTTTCTTTACCCTGGTATACACTAGGGCTTTATTTCGAAATAACTCCCCTTAGGTCAAATTTATAAGTGGAGAGTCCACACTACAAAGCCTGTTATTTCGAAATAACAGGCCGCTTATTTTGAAATCTGTATTCCTGCTTTCCTCAGGGAATAATGCTAATTTTGAAATAGTTATTTCAAAATAGTGATAATGAGGATGTTCCAGTGCTACTATTTCAAAATAACTACAGATTGGTCCTCCTTGATCCGGCATCCTCAGAACCTGATTGGTCCCAGATGAGGGACTGTGCCGGACCAGGGAAGATCATTTCTGGGCCCCCTGTCACCAGACTCCCCAGCCATGGCCTCGCTGCCAGCCTCCCAGTCGACTTCCCTCTGCTGCTGGCCCCGCCACATGCAGGGCTCCTGACCCCACCTGGCAGCCCTGCTGCGGCACGCACAACCCCACTGCTGGGCTCCCGGCCCCGTGGGACAGCCCTTCCTGCTGGGGTCCAGCTGTGCCACTGGGAGACAGCCCTGCTTGGACTTCAGCCTCAGTTGTCAGTCCCGCTGCCTCCCAGTCTCACTGAGCAGCTTCACAGGTGGCAGTGGGGCTGCCAGGCTCTTTGCTGTGCTGCTGAGCAACAGCCCCACTCTTGGATCCTGGCCCTGCCACCAGGCAGCCCCATGGTCAGGCTTCCGGCTCTGTGGGGCAGCCGCACTGCCTGCTAGTCCTGCCGGCAGCTGTGTCACTTGGCAATAGTGGGGCTGCCAGGCTCCTGGTTGTGCTGCCGAGAGGCACCACTGCATCTCGGTCTCGCTGGGCAGTTTTGCTTCTGGGCTCCAGCTCCACTGCCTCCTGCTCCCCCAGCCCTTGCAGTGTCACCAACAGGGGGCAGCTCTACTGCTGGGCTCCTGTTTTGCTGCCACAGGGCAGCTCCGCTACTGGGCTCTAGCTCCGCTGCAGGCGCCCAGTCACCAACCCTCCACCAGGACTCTCTGGTCCTGGGACATCCATAGTCCTGCTGGACCAGGGATGTTGCCGGACCAGAGGGTCTTGGTTAAGCGAGGTTCATCCTGTACTCCCCAGAGTAATTTGAACTATTTACTCCCCAGTGCTTCCTAGGGCTCCAAGTCGAGGTAGCACATCCACAATAACGGAGCCTGCCTTGGACTCATTTCAAGGCTTCCCCATAGTGTGGACATGCTATTTTGATTTTGTTATTTTGGGAGTTATTAAATCAATTTTAGTTGCTTTGAAATATTTTCCTAGTGTAGACGTGCCCTTTGAGAGCTATTACTCCCAGCTGTGATCCTGAGGGTGTCAAAAAATTGTGATAGACTTAACAGAGAGGAATATGTTTTCAATTAGAATGGAATTACTCAGATCCTATTGTAGCTAAAGAAAGCTGTGTTGCCAAAGCTTTTCAGTACTGCTTGTAAAACACACTCTTCACATGTAACTAAAAAAATATATATATAAAAAAATCTTTGCACTCTTTTAAAGTGTACTGAGAGAGTCAAGGTTCTGATAAGCAGGCACCTCTAGACCAAGACAACTGTCCTTTTAAAAAATGTTTGGACAGGGTAGTTAGCAATTTAAATAGTCCCTGGATTTAGGAATTGATTTTGAAGTGGTGTTCCTTAATGCATTTCTGATTTTTTTAAAACTCCCTTTGGACAGTGAACTAATGTTATTCCTGCTGATCTCTTACCTAATGCAGAGAAGATGGCTGCAGCCCAAAACATTTCTCCCATAAGAGCAGGTATAAACAGCAGCCCTCCCATTCTTTTTCCATAAAGCTGTTGAAATGGGTCTAACATTGTCACATAGCCTTTGGAACGCATGGGTTTTGCAAAAAATAGACCACCTGAAAAGTTAAACAACAAAAATGACAGCATTAGTGGAGAAATGTGTTTACAGTGAGTCAAATATTGTTGGTTTTCACAGGTGTAAAAGTGTCCGCTTGAGTGTATTTTTACAGAAATGTAAAATAAAATTAAAATAGTCTCGAAACAGAAAAGGAAGGGTTTTTTTTAATGTAAAGAAAGCAGCAGTTCAAAGACAAAATCAATGAAAACCACTTCCTACCCTATGTACACACATGGGGTACGTCTAGACTGCAAGCCTCTTTTGAAAAAAAGCATCTAGACTACAACCAGTACTTTCGAAAAAGCATCCCAGGCAGTCTGGATGCTCTCTTCTGCAAAAGCACAATTTGCATTACATAGCAAAGTGCTCTTTCGAAAAAAGGCATTCTTCCTTGTAAAATGGGGTTTTCCGTGGTCGAAAAAACTACCGAGTTCTTTTGATTTACTTTCGAAAGAACACAGCAGCAGTCTAGACGCAGGGGAAGTTTTTTTGAAAGAAAGGCCGATTTTTTCGAAAAAACCCTGTAGTCTAGGTATACTCATAGTGACAACATACATGTTCTGGTTATGAAAAACAAAATGTGAATGTGTAAAGCCCTGTGATTTAATGCATCCAGCTTGCTGTGAGTATTGCTCAGTTGTTTTCATTTAATGTAAAGGCACTTATCTTGGGATTCACATATTGGAACAGCACTGTAGATTTTTTTTCCTCAAATTTCATTTAGTAATGCAGTTACCCAATATACCATTTCACCAGAAACAGATATTGGTACTCAAATGATTGTGGGCCTATGGTATTCCAGATTTACGCCTAGATTGCCCTCATAAAAGTCAATGGAGTTCCACCAGCATAAAACTGGTGTAATGTTGTGGAGACTCAGGACCTGTATAACTAAGAGTCCAATTTGCCCCCTTTACAGTCTAATATCCATTTGCAAAATATCCATTGTCTGTAATGGCTGTAGGATTGGCTGCTTGGTCAGATACTTCCTACTTGCACCATATAAGATGCACAATGTACAGAAGATTTCACATATTTCTTCCCTATGTACACACATGAAGATTTCACACATTTCTTCAATTTTCTCTACAATTGAGTCCCTGTTTGTACTTTATAAGGGTTCCAGAATAGCTTACTAATCACGATCAAATGGTATACTTTCATGTTACACAGTAGTTAGTTTAGGCTGAAAGCTACAGACAGCCTTTCTGCCATTCTTGTATTGTTCATGAATCCCATATCTATTGTACTTCTCTTAACACATCACTGCTTTTTTAGGGTGGTGTCAGGGGATTTGAAAGTGGAACAAGGGGACTAATAAGATAACAGGTATCAGAAATGTCTCAGAGGGGTTACCATGTTAGTCTGTAACTTTGAAAACAAGAAGTAATCCTATAGCACCCTAGAGACTAACATATATATATAGTATCATGAGCTTTCATGGGCAAAACCCATGAAAAAGGTACTATATTGTTAATTCTTTATACCTTACATACCAGCAGCCATGCAGCATAAGCCTCCTAATTATGTTATATCACTTTGGCTTTCATTCTGCATTGGAAGGGAAGGATGGTCCTGCATTTAGGCGACTAGCTTAGGAGTTAGGAACCCTTAGTTCAATTCCTTGCTCTGCTACAGCCTTCTTGTATGACCTTAGGCCATATATAATAGTGTTCATAGACAGATTTGAAGAAATAAAAGCTTTATATTACTGTATAGGACAATAGTCCTCTAATGCAGTGTTTCTCAACCACTAGTACGAGTACCCTTAGAGGTACTCGAGCGAAATGTGGGGGGTACGTCAACACAACTGAAATTTGGAGAAAACTGAATTTTTGTTTAAAGTTTTACAGTGTTTTATTATTTTTGTACTTTTTACACTCAAAAAATTCATCGCCCGCCTGGCTATGATTAAGTTGTTTAAACAAATGTGTTGCAATGGTAGAAAAAAAAATGTGTGTCTGAAAACTGTAGGTACTGGGGGTACTTATAATTTTTTTTTTCTAAAAAAGGGGTACTTTATAAAAAAGGTTGAGAAACACTGCTCTAATGTGTTCAAAAGGATGTCCAAGGAATTCTTAATGATTTAAGATCTCAAATTATTTCCAATAATTAGTAATATATTAGTTTCCTTTCTAAAGTCCTTATTGAAAGCTCATGAAGGTCAATGGAAGGACTCCTGTTAATTTTAATGGTGCTTACAGCAGGCCCTAACTATGGGATTCCAATAACAATTTTAACATCAGTATATTTTTAAAAACAGAGAGTCTAATTTATTTTTGCTTACCTAAAACCAGACTAAGGGAGTATCCAATAGGTGCTTGAGCCCAAGCCAGCCCGTAGCCTGGAACATATACAGCTTCTGCTGTCCCATTGATGTAGCCTCCTCCAACCCAGGTGGCTGAACATGAAGAAGAGGAGGAAGAACTGAAAACGTAAATCTTATTTTGATGGTCAACATGTATCATAACTTCTAACGTACAACTAGAAGTAGAACTCAACTCAGAAAATTCTTAACTTTTACATTTAACAAGAGTTTAACCAATGGAGATCCTGAAAATGTGGCTCAAGTTTCACTCTCCCGCTAAATGAAAAAATCTCTTGATTTAGCCAATTTTCAGTTATACAAATGCCATTAAAATTAGAGCTTTGGTGGGCATGTCATCTACCAAAGTTTTAGACTTTGCCAAATGTATGTAAGATTCTTAAAGATATATTCCTGAGCTGTTGTAAAAGTAGAGGTCCTGCTTTCATTCAAATGAAAAACTGCAACACTGGTCACATTCCCAACCATTGGAAAATAATACACTCATTCTGTCTCTAATGGCAGATTGCCAGACCTCGGAGGCTGAGGATCCAGATTAAGTCTGCAGATCTCTCTCACACAGAAGTGTATTGTAATTAGATCTGAGCAAATAATTCATAGCAAATAATTGCAGTGAATTTGAGTTCTTTTCCTGTTTGCAGATTGTCTGCAAATAGATCCTGATTTTGGCTAATATATTTGTCAGCTACATGTATCGCTGAATGATATTCATGAATTAATGCTTGGATCTGTAATTTGTTTATCAGCAGTTCATTACAATTATTAGATTTTTGAAATGCAAAACCTAAGCTTTTTTTATTGGACACAGAGCTCACAAGATGTTGTTTTTATTTCCTGATTAGATGAAGAGGAATCTAACTCTTAGAATCATACTTCCAGTGTAAAAACTTGTGATTCTAAATTAGAAATTCACTTTCTATGAGTATTCTACTCCCAGTAGCCACTATTTCTACAAACATTTATTTCAATAGACAAATCGGTTGGAATATTTGAAGACAGCAAAAACACCACAAAAGAAACAAATTTATTTAGAAATTTAAATTATTTTTATGGAAGATTATTTACAGTATTCTCCCCATACTTTCTGTAATAATAACACTCAGCCACTGAGCATGTACAGAAAGTTTTTTTTTCATTTGAAGCTAAATTTTGTACCTTTCTATAGGCTAAGGAACAAAGCTAATAGTGAGGTTCCAACTGCAAAGAGAAATAAGGATTATTTTTCTCCTCTGCATTCAGAATCATAGCCCTGGTCCAGTGTGCAGCTGCAAATCTTTGCAGGAGATGTTTTTGGGACAGCAGCAGGGTCTGCTCCTGGTAGTAGTGGTCAAATCCTTCTGCCTGTAATCCCGCTTTTACAGTGTGCATTTTGATAGCTTGCTAAGATTTGTTGCAGAATACACAGACATTGCCTATGATAATATGCATGCCCAGGTATCAAAAGATAGAAGAGCACTCATCCCATTGCTGATACCTAGCACGAGGACCTAATATTACAGAATCATTGACACACTGATCATACTATAGGCTTTTTATCCACTGACAGGGATGGATGGAAAGACTAATGAAAACATAGTGTTGTCTAGTTTGACTCTCCAGTGTCCATATATGGCTGTGATATATATTGCTAGCTGTATGTATAGTTGTGGGATTGAAGTGTCTAGATACCACAACAGTAATATCTACATTGAAAAGGCTTAGGTGGAGGGATGGATGTTTTACCTTCTTCCCTAAGGAAGGTATGGACATGAAATCTGTACCGTGGGGTCCAGTTTTCAAAGGTTGAAGTCTGGAATAACTTGTTGGCTGAGTCAGATCAATTGCACCAAGTATTGGTTGCATTTGGGATAGGGAATAACATGTTGACTTTTTCATTCCCCTTGACTTTTTCATTCCAACCGACTCACTTTTCTTCCTATGCTGATTAGGCATTTTATACCTGCTATAAACCATGTAGGAGGATGTATATTAGGGTTTTAAATGCACTGAAGGGAATATTTTTCCAGCACAGCCTTTCTGAGCTAGCTTCCTTAGTACCAGACTGAACTCTTAGGGTACGTCTACACTGCAAAGTTAATTCGAAATAACAGCCATTATTTCGAATTAACTTTAATAGCGTCTATACATGCAAACCGCTATTTTGAAATTAATTCGAAATAGTGGAGCACTTTATTTGAATTTGGTAAACCTCATTCTACGAGGAGTAACGCCAAATTCGAAATAGCTATTTCGAATTAAGTGCTGTGTAGACACTTAATTCGAAATAGGGGGCCTCCAGCCTTCCCAGGGTGCCCTGGTGGCACAACCAGGAAAATTTCCTCTCCTCTCCCCCCAGCCCCTGAGCCATTAAAGGGGTAGACTCTGGCCACAGTGCCTGTGCCAGCTCCAAACCTGCCAGCCCAGAGCCAGCATTGGCCACCAGGGCTCCCGACCCAGTGGTCCCAAAACATGAGCCAGCAAGCCACTGGCAGCCTGCCCTCCACTGCTCCTCAGGAGCAGTCTGCCAGCTCCCAGGAGCCTGACAGGGGCTGGAGAAGGCAGGCACCTTCCTGGTCCAGGGTGGAGATCATGGACCTTATTCAGGTTTGGGGGAGATGCCCCCAATGTCCATGATCTCCGCACTAGATGGAGGAACGCGGCCGTCTATGGCAGGATAGCTGCCAGCCTGGCCACCAAAGGCCACATGCAAACCCAGGAGCAGGTCTGCATGAAAATCAAGTTGGTCCGGCAAGACACCCAACCCTGAGCTCTGAGCTTCCCCTCCCCCTTCTTCCCCTTGCTTCCCCCTTCCAGCTCCCTCCTCCCAGGTTTCCCCCTCCCCTCTTCCACCCTCTCTCTTGCCCTCTCCCACCTCCTTTTCCCAGTCTCCCCAGAGGTTCATCCCCTCCCAGTCTTGTTCAATAAACCCAGTTTCTATTTTTGAACATATGTGTCTTTTATTTGACATCAGGAAGGGGGGCTAGGGAGGGGTAAGTGGAAGGACGTGAGGGAGGAATGGGGCATGAGCCCCCGGTGGGGAGGACCGGGGAGGCTCTGAGGGCTCCTCGGGGTGGGTGCTCTCCCGCAGGGCCTCCTGGATCCTGACAGCCCCCCGATGAACCCCCCCGGATGGCAGCCTGCAGCAAGTGCAGCTGGGCTGATGGCAACGATCCCATGAGACATACCGGCATGCCCAGGGGCAGCTCTGGCTCCATGTGGCTGAGTGTTGTGGTGTCCTGAGTGCGGGCACTCAGGGCACTCCAAGACAGGACTGCTTTGCTGTCCCTCATCGAGGTAGACAAGCAAGCGGGGAACCCTGAGAACTGTCTGTCCGGGGTGGGGGTAGGGTCCCTTTAAGCATGAAGCTCAGTTAGCCTCAGGCAGCAGCCCCACACACTAAGTCCTAACCTGATGCCCTGCTGGCACTGGTTCCGGCCAGCCTTAACTTCGGTTCAGGGTCCACTCAGTGTGGATGCGCTATTTCGAAATAGCAAAACGCTATTTCAAAATAGTTTTTGTGTGTAGATGCATTAATTTGAATTATCTTAATTTGAATTAACTATTTCGAATTATGTTAATTCGAAATAGCGCTGTAGTGTAGACATACCCTTAATTTTTTATTTTATCAGATCCTGTATGAATAAGACTTAAAAATTTGGAGGTGCTGGTTCAAATATATTAACCATATTTCTAATGGGATAATTTCTCATTTTAGGAAAGAACTGCTGGGCTTCCTCTCATGGTCATTTCACTTTCCTTACCTCTCAGAACTGCTCACACAGTAATACTCATGTACCTACATGATTGCAGATATAACATATCATTATATTGTTCTTTATGATAGTTAGAATGGTCTGACAATGGCCCATAGCATTATATCAGAGAATGTCTTAATAGACTTTTTCCTGAACTAGTTCATGAGAGTGATGTTGGCTTTCACCACCTCTCTGCATGAACAGGGAATTCTGTCCTCCAAAATCAGAAGATCTCTGAGATCTGTGCAGGCCTTGGGAAATCTGTGTCATAACCAATCAGGATATTGCCTCTCCTTGCCCTAGCTATGGACAAGGAAGATTCTTGGGCTGGAGCAAGATCAGTATGTAAGAGAGAAGGTCTGCTGATAGGACATTCTCCATAGCAGCATTATGACTTTCCATTCTTATCACAAATAGCTCAAATTGACTAATCTTCACTGGATGTTGCAGAGCTAACCTATTTTCCCAGGCTTTCAGGAGGAAGAGATGCACCAAGGGCTGATTTTGAGGAGAGAATGGAATATTGTTCAGTATTAATGTTTTGGCTGGTCAGTTTCTGGATCTAAGGGGTGAAGAGGAGTGGCTTCTAACTACATTTTTACTTGCAAGACTGTCTTCTAAATATCTGTTGAAAGAACCTAGAGCATTGAGCATTTATGTTATTTTAATGTAGTTATTGTGCAATCCTCTTTTTTAAAACAAGCCAATCAAAGGGAATAAAAAAACTAATAATCTATAGAATCTTTCACATATGGGAAATTATTTCAATCTTTTATCTGCCTACCCTTTGGATGGGACACATACAACACCAATTTTCCATTTTAAATGTACACTGGGAGAAAAGTTAGAGATTATGCACGTTAGTGATGCAGAGTCAAATTCTGCTCTTAGGTCAGATGAGAAACACAGACACTCACTTTAAGTGATCTTTCTCTACAACACCACATATCAAATATTGGATTTTTCAAGTCATTATGCAGATAAAAAAACAGCTAGCATTTCTTTATAAAATGGTTTGCTGACTGAGCACTCAAATTATTATCAAGATAATGAGATTTTGTAAAACAAAGCTACTGATCACACAAGCATCATATTGATAATTTTTCATTGTGTAAGAAAATGTAGCACTCTCTTTGACTAAAATAAAGAACAGTGTTTGAGGATCATGGCTCCATTTGGAGAATTATTGTTAGGCTGTGGCAGCATTTTGATTAAACAACTCCCGCTGTTTCCCCCAGGGTTTAATCACAACCATAAACATTTATGGTGGGCTAAATTTGCAACAGATCTTATCTCTGAGGTAATTTTAAAAAACGAAATAACATGCTAATAATTGGCTTATATTTAAATTTATGCATGTAAAATGATATATGAATTAAAGGCCTGTTTTGTTGTTCAATAAGTCGTAAACAATTTCATGTTTAAAATGAAATGTCGTGAGTTGTGCATAATTCAGTTTTTTAACTTTATATTTTGAAAACAGTGGATATGTTCAACTTCGTACCGTTTTATGTTAAAACATATTATTTACTTTTAAAACAGCTATTTCTCAAGAAACATATACCTGCATTTAGATTTTCCTTAATGACCAGTTGCTTTTTTATAAACACTCTAAATACTTATTTACAGAATAAATGTTAATAACTGTAAGGGCCTTATACTACTCCCATAGAACTCAATCCAAAAATTCCCATTAACTCCAGGACTGGACTCTAAATTAGATATTAAAATCTATGTATCAGTTCTGCCACCCTCATGTTGAGTAAAACCTGATGGTAGGAGTCAATTCTTTGATTTCAGTGGCACTGCTTATGAAGTAAGGCACTGCGCTGCAGGATTCCAGGTTGCAGCATTGGGTCCTATTCTTATAAATACAATTTTAAAAAGGAAGTTTTAAATTTTTAAAGTTTTCTGGTTCCCACTTGCTTGTGCTATGGGCGTGCTGTGATGCTCAATAACCAGATTTTCATTTACATTCTCATTTACATGACAGACTTTGTTTTTAATTAGCACATAAACAATTAAGGAAATGAATGGTATGTATTTATGTTTGAATAATATTCCTAAAACATGGGAATTTCAAAACTCAAACTAAAATACTTTCCTTTAACTCATTATGCCTGGTTATCACAATATACTACCGAAAAATCAAAATCCTCCATTGTCTGAAGATATGAACATATCAAGGCATAACATGATGGTATATTATTGTTGATTATCATAATCTTACATTTAATAATTGTCTTTCGTTCCTGCTTTATAAACTGTGTGGCCCAATCATCCCTACTCTAATAAGACTTAGGCCCTGATTATGCAAAAATGTATGAATAACTATAAATTTAGCACTGTGCAAGGTGCCACTGAACTTAGTATGGGACTAACTTTATGTGTGGTTGGCAGTGCCATGTTAACTTCAGTGGGACTACTCACAGCACATAAAATTAAGCATGTGCATCAGTGTTTGGATAATCAAGCCTTGCACCATAAAGTACATGGGATTTTTACCTGAGCAAGGACCTCAGGACTGGACCATGTGTGGGTATAGGAAGCATCACCAGCAGAGATGATCAGAGGATAACAATTTTGTTTTGTGGCAACTTCTGAGATTTCAAAAATATTTGTCTTTGTTCTTCTTTTGTTTTGGGAGAAAAGCCTTTGGAATGTGTTCATGATAATGGCATTGTGTCAGGAGGATGTATGTGTCTGGGTGCGTAGAACTGGGATGTGATGTGCCTAGGTTTAGGTCCCTTCTCTGCCTGATTCAGAGCAGAGTTTTCCATCCCAAATCCTGGGTACCTAGGTCTCCCAAAATCAAGGCCTAACTGTATGCATCCCCACATCCTCCTTTCATGAAAATGAGAGGTTTTGTTTTGAAACTTCATAAATTGCCATAAAATGGAATCCTCACTCTCCGGTCGCCTCTACTGGTGACGTGCCCCATTTGTTCCAACCAGAGATCGTTGCAAAAGCTATTTAGCCACCTTTGAATAGAGAGGTGGCAGTTTAGCAGACAACAGGAACACACGAGTGCACAGAGGAAAGTAGTGTTTTAGCCATGATTCAGAATCTATTGGCTTTAAACAACATCCTTACCAATTTTTCTACCCTACAACCAAATCTGTAGCCTTAAGTGAGCAAAACGCCTATTGCAGTCAGTGGGAATTTTGCTTGACTAAGGAGCAGAGGATTTTGCACTTAGTTTTCATGAGTCTCTTCCTGAATTCTGAAGCTGGAAACACAGTCAAAGAAAGAAATTTAAATAGAATCTGATCAATCTGATTTGGAGGTGTAAGAGCTTCATGTTGGAATTGCATTAAAAATCTTACAAAACTGAACAATTCTAAAACAAATATAAAGAGGATATCAGTTCAGTTTGTATGCAATGGAATTTTGTACAAATTAGACAGATAGAATATTTGAAAACACTTGCAATTTAGGATAAGATTGTGATGCTTTTACTCACATCACTGAAGAATTACTCATACAAGAAGTCCCATTGTCTTCAGTTAGTCCAGTGGGTTCTCTCAGACATTCCAGTGCACCCCCTTCAGTCTGAGAGGTTGCACTGGTATGAATGAAAGTGGTACTGAAATCATTTTCTAATCTCTGACTGCTCACACTAATACGCACAACACAATCTTAAATTGTTTTGCCAAACTATGGCAAAATAGGCCAAAATGATCCCTTGTGTAATTCTACTGAAATCAGCAGAGTTAAATTTGTCCCGGTGCATCAAAAACGGTCTTTGCTTCGGCATGTTTTCCCATTCCTTTTTGTATTTAAAATTTCCCCCCTCCCTAAAACCCATCATTAACCAATGGGTTTGGGATGCTATAATAAAAGTAAAATATATAGTCACTCCACTGAAAAATTCTGATGACTTCAGTTTTCTATCTAAAATCACTGCGGACAAAAATGTCTCATATTTTACTGATACAGCATCAGTATAAAATAAAATAGAGTTAATTCTTCCTTTAGAATATAATAATTATTATTTAACTCACTGTGATATTTACTTATTCATTAAAAAATACAGTATCAAACAAAAACCATCCATCTTAAATCATGACTCTCCATTGATATTGAAATTTCTTTTCTCCACTTTGCATTATTCAAAACACAATATTTCTTATATCTTTTATTCATAGGAAAGAAAGAATGAGATGCTGTATGTTTCAGGTATAGAAAAGAGGGTTTATCATACCGGTCATTGTAAATCCACCAACTAGTAAGCCTATATCTCTTCCACCGACTATAATAGCTTCTCTGCGATCTCCATCGCTGCCACTATTTTTGGTTTTCCAGGCAGCCCATATTCCAACAAGCAGGATTGCCAGATAGAATACAATTATAGCAACCAGCCCCTCCACATGGAAAGGCATGTCGAAATCACGACTGTTCCCTGGATTGCTAATTCATTAAGATGTCTGGAGAGAATGCAATAATATATTATACATTATACATTTGATAAAAGCAAACTGAAGAAATCATACATGGCATGAGACCAATTAGAACCAGAGTATAAAAAAACCCCTCAGTTGTTCATCCAAGAGAGTCTATAGATTATTTTATTGATAGGTTATTTCAGATGTAATCAGTAGTAATATAAGTCATGTTTAAAACAATTCAGGTTACGCCACTACTTAACAAACTTCTGACAAATCCTTGAAATGAAAGCCAAATAGACACTTATTTTTTTAAAGTTTGTTTTAAGAATAGAAAACGATCATTACATGAATTAAACAAAACAATCTTGGTAAAAATTAGGGTCTTGCGACAAATCACTTATTTTAATCTGAATTCTAATTATTTTATGTACTCCTTGGTATAGTAGAACTCTCTGCTCAAGAAGTACTTTGGCTTACTGCCTCCAGAATAGAAGATATTATTAATATCAGCTGTTCATATTTACAAATGATCTTTAATGTGTTAAAATCCATGCAACAAAATTATATTAATGAATATCTAAAGCTGTGGACAAATAATAACCATACTAGAAAACTTGAATCTTGAAATCTACACCCTTCCCCGCCCCACATTGCCTCCCCCTTTCATCTCCTGTACTTATACACCTGTATGTACCTGCTTTTGCACATCTGGATTTGCTTTCTGATATGAAAAATTTCTCACACACAAGAATTTTTTCAATTTTGTCATTCGTTTTATAAATAAAAAAATTATAAACTGAATGGCATTTTACAAAAGTCACAGCAGTGCAGCATGGCAAATAGAAGACAGGTGTAATTGAAATATCTTCACATAAATAAGTTCTAGACAATGCTATTAAATAATATGGCTATTCAATGCACCTTTGTCTTCTTTTCTCACAGTTTCTTTGCACCCAGTTTCTCAGTTACACAAAGAAATAAACTCTGTGTTTTTATGTACTAGTTATTGATACAAAATATGCCATATTTATAGCAATGATACTAGAGATGTCTACATAACAGAAAGTATTTGTTTGCCTACAAGTGAAGTTTAACTATTCCCCTAGGAATTGCCAATACTACTGTCATCTAGGCAGAGAGTAGCAAATTCTTCCAATCCCCCCTCCTCTCACAATCCAAAACCTTTGATACACAAAACTGATTCAAACAAGGCAGGCAGCTTGTAGTTTCTGAGTTCACAAAGGCAAACCCTGAGCTTGCCTTCTAGCTATAGGAGCAAGTTAGGGTTATTGCTCCCATTCAGAAAAAATAGGATCCAGACACACACAGTTCCCTGCATCTTTAGCATCACTCAGCCAAAGCTTTTCCCTCCCCAGTGTCACTAATCCCATCCTTGATCCAATTCACCTCTTTTGTGGCAGGGTCTCCTCTTTCCCCTTCTTTCTGTGCTCTCTGTCTCCCCTGTCTCATGCACTGGAATCAAGCAGTCAGATCCCAATGCCTTTTGTCCACCCACAGAGGTAATTGTGAGAAGTAGCGTTCTCCTTTTTTAAAGGGACAGTTACATTGCAAAGAGTCCAGCCCCACAGGAACATCACATCGACTAGAGCAAATGTACATCGTGTCCCCGTACAACACAGCACACAACTGACGCAAAGGCAGTCATGCGCCACGCCAGCTAGGAGGCTCACTGTTCCCCTTTTCAGTGCGGGGAGTGTGTGTGTGTCACAGCTGGGGGGGGACATCAGAGTGCAAGGGGGGACCGGGTAAAGAGATGGCTCAGAGGAGAATAACTATCTGAGCCATGACAGAGGGAGGGAATGATGAGACAGAAAAAGGGGGAGGGAGAAAAAAATGAAATAAAGAGTCAGAGAGGGGCAGGGAATGAGGAGAAGGAGCTAAAAAAGATTGGGGATGAGAAAAGGTGAAGGGGAGCGAATGGGGGAAGGGAACCAGAGAAAGAAGGTGCCGATTAAACTGCATGTGCCGGGCAAAAGGAACGAGGGCAGAGTATTAGGTGGGACGGCAGGGAAGGATGAATGAGAGACACAGGGAGAAGGTGTGATGAATTAGTGAGTGCAAAAGTGGTATAATAAAAAAAGTTCAAAATCCAGACTATGTATTAGGGAGATAATAGAGAGATGTATAAATAGTGAAAGAGCTGAAGAAGGTGCCATACATTTTAGTTATCCTGTAGTCCCAGGATCAGCCATGTGGAGTCTGGAAAGTCCTCCTGATAACACAGCACACCATCAGCCATTCAGTAGGTATGCAGCATCCTCAGCTGCACTGCAGCTACCCTGGCGCTGTTCCTGAGACCCCGACTGAGGCCCTTTGCCACACATCTCCCCATTCTGCATCTACTTGAGCTTACACTAGAGGGAGAGTGGCTGCTTGAAGCCTGGCAATCTCTCCTCAAGCTGGGTGATGAGGAAGGAGTTTCTTACATATGAATCAGCTCATTACTATTCTGCTCACCACAGCATGGCAGCATCTACCACAGATCTGGTCAGTCCCATAGTCCAGACTGGTCTTCTACTGATGAGTAAGTGGCATGGCACTTCATGCATATCTTTTGGAAACTGGCAGTTCTGGCATCTCCTGGAATTTGTCAAGGAGATTCTTAGCTGCAATATAATGCCTGATGTTAGGAAGAGAGAAACTAGTTAGGACTGGTAGCCAAGAGTGTTTGTTGGTCTCATCATCTCTGTTATTCTCATCATTTGACTCAGTTGTACATCAACTAGCTTTATATCGTAAGAGGTTAACCACACAGTGTTTTCCATCTAAGTATCAGAGAGCTACTCCTGAGTTGTGCTGTGTTTGTATGTTAGCTCCTCAAGTTTAGCCCACAGGCTTGTTCAGGAGGCCATTTCTGTTCTTTGTCTTTTGGGCCATCTTGGTAAGGTGGTCTTTATAGTTAAGTTTGTGAGTTACGGATACTCCTAGACAAAGTGGCTTTGGACAGGGGCTTTGTTCTCCATTCAAGATTATGTTGAACTGGTGTGAAGTTTTGGTGTAGTTGAGATAGAAACATGACAACAGTGTTTTTGACTCTGGGCTTAAGTCTCCAATTCTTGCAACAGCAACAGATGGCTGACATGACAAGTTCAAGTCACCCTCAGGTTTTTTTTTAAATCTCTGTCTCCTGAAGCTGGGCGGATGTCATTTGTGTACCTAAATTTCCTTGAAATTGTTAGAAGCAGATGTCCTGTAAATATATTTTAAAATGTTTGAGCAAGAACATATCCCTAACAGAATCAATTCTGCTGGGATTTCCAAATGCTCAATTTTTTTTTTGGCCTAGTATACCTTGGAATTGTCTGTCTCAAAGCATCATTTCTGAAGCCATAACAACACATGGAGGTAACATCACTGACATCTTGATCAGCACAGCTGTATGTAAGGTGGTGTGATATGCTCCCATCAATTCAAGAAACACAGTCCACATCTTCTCTTTCTATTGGAAACTGTTTTCTTGGTCAGAGCAAGGACTTAGTTAGAAGTGCAAAGGCTGACCCTTCCCACAACTCCCTGTGGTTGGAAATGGTGAAGCAGAGCCAATGGGAGTTGTGTGTCTCCGTGGCTATGCAACTTTTCCAAAGTGAGCCCTCATGCTGATAAATAAAACTGCAATGCTGAAACTCCAAAAAGCAATTGGAGAGAACCCCAGAACAGTTACTAAACATTTCATGATCTTAAGCAGATCTTGTGATTTTCATTAACGTTTGGCGTTGTCAGGGGATCTGGAATAAGAATCTTCTGAAGCCATGGCAGGGTAACACTGCAGGAAGTGGGAATTCATCATTGCTCCTTAATGGAAGAAATATACAAAAATGATGCTACCAATGAAATGAAGAACTCCGTTTTCTTGCATATTGAGATATTTTGTCTTTTTTTAAAAGTCACATTCTTATAGGAACAATGTAACTGTCCTCAGCATGGATTTGACATAAAATTATGGTGTGTTCGGAATTAGTTTAAATAGAAAGGATTGGTTAATTACAGCCTTTTCCCCCAACTCTTTAAGAAAAAGGAAACAAAGACCAGTCAAAGTACAGTAAAGAAAATTCTCAAAATCTTACTCAAAAGGTTTTCTTGGCCAAATATTAAAATAAAAAAATATTCAACCAGCCGAAAAGACAAAATTTCTCTTTTTTTGGTGCATATGCCACTCAAGACAAAATGCTTTTTATGCAAAACTTTGGTCTACTGCCTCCTTCCTCAGAGGCAGCAGTAAGCAAACTTTTTGGCCCAAGGGCCACACCACAGTATGGAAATAGTATGGAGAGCTCATGAAATTGGCACTGGGGTACAGGAGAGGGTCAAGGCTCTGGCTGGGGGTGCAGGCTTTGGGATGGGGCCAGAAATGAGGAGTTCAAGGCATGGGAGGGGAAACGAGGTGTTCAGAGGGCAAGAGGGGGCTTCAAAGTGGGGTGGGAGTTGGCATGCAGGGAGTGGGTGAGAGCTTTGGCTGGGGGTGAGGGCAGTAGGGGGGCGGGGCTGTGGATGAGTGGTTTGGGGGTAGGGAGTGCTCTGTGCAGAGACCAAGGGGTTTGGAGGGTAGAAGGCGGGATCAGGACTGTGGAAGGGGGTTGGTGAGTGTGGTGGGGCTCAGGGGTGCAGGGTTTGTGTGATACTTACCTCAGTCATCTCCTGGAAACAGTGGCATGTCCCCCTTCTGGCTGGCTCCAAGGTGGAGGCACAACCAGGTGGCTCGTGTGGTGCCCCCCTATCTGCAGGCACCCCCAGCCAATGGGAGCTGTGGGGTGGTGTGTGTGGTGGGGGCAGTGCATGAAGTCCTCTGGCTGTCCCTACACATAGGAGCTGGTCAGAAGAGAGACATGCCACTGCTTCTAATGGGAGCTCAAGGGCCAGATTAAAACAGTTGATGGGCCAGATGGGCCTTATGGGCTGTAGTTTGCCCCTTCCGCTTATACGCCTAGGCAGCAGATTTGGCTTGAACTTCCCCTCCATGGGTGAAGGGGAGAAGGTTGGGATATTCTCAGTGCCATTCAGATTTGGCCCAGCTGGCCCTCCATCGTGAGCTAGAGCTAGAGTGGCATCTGCTCAGGTAAGTCCTGGCATCCAGTGAACATTCACAAATCCAGTCAGGGCTCCACTGAAGTCAATGACAAAATGACTGTGGATTTCAGCTTAACCTGCATTTCACCCCTAAAGTTCAAGGTTAAACAAGCCAGATTTTTTTCAAGTTATAGCACTGGGGGAAAATTATTTCTTTTCATTCCTGAAAATTTCCTAACTAATTGTGATAATTTGAAACTCAGAAATAGACTAACACCTTCACAATTATTTATCTCTGATGAAAACTAGTGGACAGGTCCACACTGTACCTGTGTCTAATTCTTTACTTAGTTATTTTTCCATAAACATGTTAAATTATGTATTTTTCTATAAGGAGTTAATCAGATTGGTAGGTTCATTGAATTCTGATATGGGACTGGATCCCCAGGCTCCCTTTGCTGCTTCTATGTGGTCTCACTCCACTGCCTGAGAAGAGACTGTGGTTGCAGTTTTGTCCTGGATTAGATCCATATAAACCAGCAGTGTTAACTATTTAGTGCCCCTCCTCCAAAAATACTCAGCAGCACAAGATCTCAGATGTTGGATTTACAGTTGGTATCCCAACATATTCCTTTTGTACCCTCCAAAGTCTATTGGCTAGCGGTTCCAGACAGTATCAGTGTAACATAGGAGCACCCAAGAACATTCATTACCTATAACTGCACCTGGAACAATGAGGTTTATATTATTGCATGCAAAAAAAAAACATTTTAAAAGAACACTATTAAGGTTGCAAAGTCAAGCTCTTAAAAGTGCGGGTGTTCCATAATCAAGGCTGCCTGTGCAATCTTAATTCAGCGTCCATATGCATTACGAGGTAGTCTTTAATTACATGCCCACATATTATTTTTTCCCACTGCCCAGGGATTAATCAGTGTCCTGGAGCAGGCTGTATAGGTCCTTTGTCTTATTTGTTGCAGAAATTGGATGGTGTGTAGTATTTGTACTACTGGAATAGGTGGGGCTAGGCTGACTATAACTAACACAGATCTTACTAAAAAGGGAAGAACCACTAAGTCTAGGGTACAATTACTTGCTGGGGACAGAAAGAGAAAACAAAAATGGGAGTGATGTTTAATGCTGAAAATCAGGGGACCAGAAGGGGACAAGGAGCAGAGAACTATCAGTCCTTAAAGGCATCTAAGGAGACAATGGACATAGAGCAGAAGAGCTCTGTCCAAAGCTGTGATCGTATAAGGCCCCACTATCAGAGAAACCCCACCCCCATTCAGCTTCCTCTTCTTGGTATGACGGCTGTCTGTCCTGGCTGTGCTAGGAGGAGCGGACAAGGATGGCCCACTACAGTCCCTTGCCTTCCTTACAATTCAGGTGGCCACTTGGTGTCAGGGTGGGACTTGAAGGCAAGTAAGACCGTGCTATGAAACACAAGTATGTGCAAGTATGTTATTGGGCATGGTTCACAGGAGGAATGACTGGATGGCATTCTGCTGACTCATGGTGTGTTAGGGGTGGACATGGAGATTCGCAGGGCAGGGGCCTGGCAACAAGTTCCAGAGAGCCAGGGATGAGCCAAAGCAGGGAGCAACCTTCCACAAGACCTACTTAAGAAAGAGAAGTGAGAGGCAAGGCTGCCTCTCATCTCCAGGAGTACAAAACAGCGACATGGAGGACGGGCAGCCCCTTGCGCTGACCAAGTGTTGAAGGACCCACTCAGTCCCTGTGTAGGAGCTCTCTGATATGGTGACATCAGCCAGGTCCATCCTTTGTTGCACCACTTGCATGTGGAGATGGGGGGTAGTATAGCAGTGGTTCTCTGAGGGGGTTCTTCCCGTTGGTGGCCACTGCTGACCTGATTGTTGATACTAGCTTCCAGGTCCTGAAGAGGTTCCAGTAAAAGACTGGAAGCTCACAGGTATTGCAGAAGACCTCTTAGGTGGAGATTGTATTAATGGGAGTTTCTAGGGGTACTGCTGAGAGGGTCAGTTCAGGGTGAATTACTTAGAGACAGGACTACTTATAGCCCAAGACTGGGGGGTCCTCCTATATATGGTACACCAAACCAGTCATTAGCAAGAAGTCATAAAAGTAGTTCCCTTCAGACATTCCAGTTCTCCTTTGTCAACAGCAGCATCACTCCTTATAAGATGAGAGGTTCTGAAAACAAATCTCACCAAATGAAAAGTTTCTTGTGATCCCAAAAGACTAGTCACATTTCCAGGTTAATTTATAACTCAGCTTTTACTCCCAAGAGAAAGCTGAGGAGAATGCTGAATAGATGGCTTGGCAAGCTTCAGCCTGACTATAGGTCTCTCATGCCCAGGCCCACAAGCTGCCATCAGGATTATCTGCAAGGCTGGCTCTTGAAGCACCAACGCTGTCATCCTCTTGTGGGGGAGATGGAGGAAGGTCCTGATAACAATGGTATACAACTGGCTGAACAATAGCCAGTCAGGCAATAGGCAGTTCAGATGTACCCCTGGACCAAAGCTGATAGGTGTGGGCATGGCCTAAGTTAAGTCCACACCAACAGCAAAAGCTCATGAAGTGGGGCTCAAAGCCAAACTCTTGCAGAATACCCATGAGCTACCTATGATCCACCCTGTCAAATACCTGCTTCTGGTCCAGGAACAGAAGGGCAAGTGACAGATTATCTCTACACACTAGGTGGGGTAGGTACCAGACCAGATATAAGTTATCAATGATGGCCCAGCATGGAATGATGTAGGTCTAGTCAGGGTGGATCACGTCCACCAGCACAGATCCCAATGAGATGGCTTTTGCTATGACCTTGTAGTCCATATTGAGCAGTAAGACTGGGCACCAGCCTTGTGGCAGTTCCCCCATGTGGCAGTTCCCCTTCTTAGGCAGTTGGGTGGCAAGAGCTGGGCTTAAGGACATCCCAGAATGTGCAATAGAACTCCATGGTCATCTCTTTCATGCTTGTAGATTTGTTGGTGGGCTTTAGAGGGAGGATCTCCTACAACTTTCAGGTGACACTGTGAATAAAAAAGCAGGCAGAAGTGTCTCCCATAAATTTGAACACATTTGTTTCTCTTAGCAACTGGTTGAACAAGAAATAGGACTGAGTGGACTTGTAGGCACAAAAATTTTACATTTTTTGTTATTAAGTGCAATTATGTAACGACTCATGATAAAGAAATTGCACTGCATATGAGTGAATTGAAAAATGTTATTTCTTTTGTGTATCATTTTTAGAGTCCAAATATTTGTAATAAAAATAATATAAAATGAGAACTGTGTACTTTGTATTCTATGTTGCAAGTGAACATTGAAATTGATGTATTTGAAAGTGTAAAAAAATCCAAAATATTTAATACATTTCACTTGATATTCTATTGCTCAACTATACCATCAAAACTCCAATTAATCACATGAGTTAACTGCAATTAATCAACAGCCCTAGATGGAATTATTGGCACTGATATTTTCTGATTAAATATACAGCAGTTAATAAATAGATAAGACAGCATAGGTAGGGGCCAATGTAATTGAGACCAGGGTACCAGGAAAATCTTCTTTTCTCTGGATTGGTATTCTCTCACTTGTGCCCCTTGTTAGTTTAGTTACTTATACTTTTCCACATTACGTATCCATTAGCATTCCTCTAATCAATATTACTTAACCTAAGCTGCATATCCAGCTATACATTTATCCAAGCTCTTATAAATTGGTTTTTCATTGTTCATCCTGTGCTATTATAAATCATTAACATTACATCAACATTAAACTAATAAAACGTAACCCTTATTTTCTACCATTCAGCTATGTTCTACATATGTTAATATCATATATGTATCATCTTAAAGCATTCATTTATATAAGCTTTATTTCTTATTTGAGTAGGAAAGTGATGGGGAACAACTCATCAAATACCAAAATAGTTTTATCTTTTCCAAACATGGCTTTTCAAGGGGCTTTTTGCTCCAAGTTTAGCATCATGTTGTCACTCCTTAATTACTTTTCAGTAATATTACCTGTTGCATGTTGGGGTGTTTTATTCAGTTTAGAATCATAGAATCATATGGCTGGAAGAGATCTCAGGAGGTCATTAAGTCCAGACCCCTGCCCAAGGCAGTACCAATCCCAACTAAATCAACCCAACTTTGTTTAGGGCTGAGATATCTAGTTGTTCCCCAACACAGATACTGGACCAAACCCCGCAGGTGAGATAGGCAGAGGAATGACTGTCATCCCCTGGTTTATGCGTTACTCTGAAGCATAGGTATCCAATTGGGCTGCAGTGCCCAGGTAAAAGCATAGGCAACATTTACTACAAAACTGTAGGTATAGAGTGATTTTAGGCACCTGCAGGCATCAGTAGCAGCTGATTGGGATTGTGAATCCCAATGTGGCCTGATTCTGGGACTTAGGCACCTAAAATGGCAATTAAGTGCCTAAGTCCTTTTGTGAATCCATCCAGGAAGGGCAATGGAAGAGCCATGGTAAGATGATCTGAGCCATGAGTCCCTGGTACTGTCTTGTATACATCTTTCTTGCTTCTGTACCCAGAATGGAGTTTAAATCCCTAGTATCAGTGGCTACAGTGCTCCTGCCTAGGAATCTATTATCCTCTTGTCCAACAGACCTCACTACTTGCTATTTACTATATACAGAAGCCATGCACAGTTGCTTGTTGTGCAAGGGAACTTTTCTAGGGCCACTTCCAACCTGATGGTACTTAGTTTCTGTTAGCGGTGTCTCACATTGGATGGGTGCGGCACCTAAAATGGATAGACTTTAAAAGTTCCTTCAGGATTTAGACGTAGTAAATTTTACAGAGATATTTGCTCTGCTTAACATGGGATATAGCTGGTTACCATCCCTCAGAATTCTTTCTGATTCTGTTCTGTGTGACCCCTGTACCTGAATTTTTATATGGATTTCCTCTTGCTCTGTCAGTGCTGATGATATACAGCTGTCTCGGCAGGAGATTCAGTTTGTGGAAATGATGTCTTCAAGACACCAGCAGCTATTGGATTACTTTTCATTAGTAGCCCCTGGCCAACATCCAGGATGAGCTGGCCACTCCTTCCAGCTGCAAGCTTCTTTCTTGATCTTCCCCCGAGAATTCCCAGGCTCCATTCTGTAGGATGCTATGCAGCTGCACCTTGGAACACTTTCTGAAAGCACGGTAAGAGCCACAGTCTGTTCTCACGTACAACAGTACAAGTCTGGAGTAATTCAGCTGAAGTTAATTGAGTCACTTTCAATTTACATTGGTTTAGGTGGGAGTATAACCCTGCCTTAAGTCTAACTTTTACTACCCTTTGTTTCCTTTCTTTGTGCAAAGATGCCAAGCTGTGCCCCGCGTTTTACTGAATTCTTGTGTAATAATTTACAACCTTAACCAGATCTTCATAAAGAAATTTGTCTATGAATTGTTCAGTCACCAGAGAAAATGGTCACAGTGGACAGGGTATATCAAAGTATTTGGAGGAAAGGAAAAAGTAATAATTCACCTCAGTGTGTTTTAAAAATACAAGACTTTTAACAAGGCTTTCTCTTGTTAAAATGCTTTTACTGTAGCTTAGTTTAAAATCTGCAGTAAAACATTTTCCTGCGGTGGATGCTAAAGGAAGATTTAATGGCAGAATTATTTAAAAACAGGGTCTTGAGACCAGTTTGTGGCTTTCAGAATATCATTCATCATAGATTCCCATTACAATTTCTTTATTAGCCATGGAGTCCCTAAAGAAAATTACCCATCCATTTGCTCCACTGCTCTGCAAAACCATCTGGATGTAGTAAGGGAAATATTGGAAGATATAGCTGAAAGAAATTAACACTTGCTGATTACCTTGAGGGAAGATAAAACTACAGTTACAGTTCTGTGCTCTCAGGCCCCCAGACAGCATGCATCACAAACATGAACTTCTTGATTGTAAACTGAATAAAATGTTGAAGTAGCTGCTGCTGTCTTTGTCGCACTGGCAAATAGCATATATGGCACATTATTTAGTAAGAATAGAAGAACATAAGAATGGCCATACTGCTCCATCTAGCCCAGTATCCTGTCTGCTGACAGCGGCCAATGCGAGATGCTCCTAGACGGAATGAACAGAGGGTAAGCATCAAGTGATCCCCTTCCCCTGCCACTCATTCCCAGCTTCTGACAAAGAGAGGCTAGGGACACCATTTCTACCCATTCTGGCGAATAGCTATTGATGAACCCATCCTCCATGAATGTATCTAGTTATTTTTTGAACCCTGTTAAAATCCTGGTCTACACAACATCCTCTAGCAAAGAGTTCCACAGGCTGACTATGCGATGTGTGAAGAAATACTTCCTTTTATTTGTTTTAAGTCTACTACCTATTCAAATATTGTACTGCATAATATCCATTGGCCTATAGTATATTAAGTTAAAAAATACCCATGTTAAAAGAATGTTAAGGTTGTAAAGTCAAACTCCCCAAAGTTAGGAAAAGCCACTATTAAGTTAGGTTGTGCAATTTTAGTTCAGCCCGTTTGTGCCTATTCATTATAGAATGGCCTTTAATCACATAACCATATACTATTTACCCCCAAAATATCCCAGTTTCATTCAGTGAGGAAGAGTTCTTTAATATTTCTTCTTATCCTCCCCATTGTGTGTATAGTCCTGGGCCTTATTTACTGCACACCATTCAAATTCTGCACTGAATACAAGGTTACTAATTTCTCTCTGGAGGTTTCCATGGTGCTGTCATCCTAGTATTCAAACACTTAAACAGTAATTAATTTATTTTTACAACACCTCTGTGATAATAGGTGTCGTTATCCTCTCCATCTTTTGTAGATATCAGGGAGAAATTAAGACTAAAATTGTCAAAAGTCCATTAATGTTCAGTTCTCAGCTCAAAACACCTAAACCCTGTTTTTTCCAGTGCATTTAAAATTTTTATACCTCTTTATATCCTCAAAACACAGCTTGAGTTGATGTCATGACTACTTAGTCATGAGAGGACAGTACTTCTGCAAATCTCAAAGGGTATGTCTACATAGCAGCAGCAGAATACTGGCGTTATTCTGAAATAACATAGTCCACGGCTACACTATAAGCAGTTATTTCGACATAATGTCAATATAATGTCAAGCTGGAGGACTTCTTACTCCAACTCCTGTAACCCTCATTTTACGAGAAGTAAGGGAAGTCGGAGGAAGAGTGCTCTTCCTCAGACTTCCTGCTGTGTAGACAGCACCAAAAGTTGAAATAAGCTATTTCAACTTAAAGCTACGCAACTGACGTAGCTCAAGTGGTGTAGCTTATTTCGGCTTTAGCCCTGCTGTGTAAATGTGCCCCAAAATAGCTAAACCTTACAACTTAAAACCTGAAACTGTTTTTAAAAAATTCAGCCTTAGTCAGACATCAGCCATGGAAAATTTCAGCCTGAATAGTTAATATATGGCAAAGCTACAAGTAACCGAATACAATCCTATAATTGAAAGTTTCAGGCAACATTAAATATAGGTATTGCTACCTATACTGACAATAATTAATATGCAGTAAACACACTTTTATCTGTGACACTTCTTACCATTGTTAGTCCACAAAGAGATTCATTTTGTCCTTCGTCTATTTCATCTGTAATTAAAAAGTTGTGAATATAAAAAAATCAAAAAACAAAAGACAAAAAGGAAATGGCTCTGATTCTCCACTCTTACTCCACTTTGAAACCAGTCTGACCCTTCTGATTTAGTAGAATTGTTCCTAGTTTAATTCAGTATAAGTGGGAGAAATCCATGATATTTGTAACATGTTATAGTATGGCATGTTACAGTACCATGTTATTTGTACCATGGTATAGTGTGGCATTGGTCTCTGGTGGCCCAGTACAGAGTAGCAGGAATGTTTCTGCCTCATTTTCCCCTTACAGGCTATCAGTAAGTTCAACAAAGCTTGTATATAGTGGGCAGTTTCCCCTCCAGGGTTCAATTTATTTAACCAGAGCCTAACAGACATTCAAACAAGTCTTCACCCCCCCCCCTCGCTGTCCTGGGATGGGGGGGTGTCCTGAGTCCATCTGTCTCCTGTCTTCCATGATCTCTGCCAGTAAAGCTCTCTCATTCTACAGCCCTTTTCTGGAGTCAGGCCTCCTGACATCACCTAGGAAAAGGTTCCTTCTCTGAACTTAATGGTCCCGCAAAGGTCAAATCACTCCAGTTCTCCTCTGGTGTACTGTATAATTCCTCAGTTACTTTGACCTCTTGCTGCTATTTAATAAAGTCTTTCGCTGAGACCAGGCCTTTGCCGCTCACAGCCTTTTCAGAATTTGCTCCCTCCAGAAGAACCTTTCCTTGGTCTCCTTTGCTAGTTAATTTTAATCAGCTCTCCTGAGAAGTTTCTTTCTTCAGGAACTTCCTCTCTATGTTCTGGAAGGGCATAACAAGCGGGGTTCTGCAGGGACCAGTTTTGGGACTGGTTCTGTTCAGTATCTTCATCAATGATTTGGATAATAGCATAGAGTTCACTTATAAAGTTTATGGATAATACCAAACTGGGAGAGTTTGCAAATGTTTTGGAAGATAGGATTATAATTCAAAATGATCTAGAGAAACTTGAGAAATGGTCTGAGGTAAAATAGCCTGTTGAAGTCAAGGGAAAGATTTCTTTTGACTTCAGTAGTTTTGGATCAAGCTCTCAGAAGATAAGCAATTTATGAAAGGTAAGAAACTGGGATGCAATAAGATATCTATAATTTCCATATACATTATATACATTTACAAATAAATGCCAGTTTTACTTGACTTTCTCTCTGGCCAATGTCCTTTAGGTGTTCTGGAAAAAAGTGGATATTGGCAAAAGATTTAGGGGAGATTAATTTAGAAGCCGTAAGTTTCAAGGTGTGGAGGGCTTTCTATGCATAAATGGATGCATGAAAAAAAACCAGGAGATTTCACTGGGAAGGTACCTTTTTTCTTTCAATGAAAATGGTGTATATATATATATATTTAGTTATTGCTCTAGCATGACTTCAGTCATTAACTTGAACGTTTCTGGAGAAATTTTGGGCAGGCCTCTGTGGATATAACAGGGTAGAATCCAAACCAATAAGTAGCTATGTAAACCCTGCCCTGTAACCTGGGGTTTCCTTTACACTGCCCTGCTGCTGCAGCCTCTAACCTGGACTGCTCAAAAAGCCTCAGTGATGTAAGTTACTCCTAGCTATGGCTGTGTGTGCAGCAGACAGCCTTAAAGAATACCCAGAGTGACCCTAGCACACACCAGTCCCATATTTTCCCCCAGTAATATATATCCTGTCCTGCCCAACCTTCTCCTGGGCAGTACAAATATATTAAGGGAATAACATGCACACGACTTCTTACCTCACATTAAGTTACTATACACTGGATTAGATAAAACAGTAAAACAAGTGCCCAATTTAACAAATTATACTAGACTCAAAGCAAAGTTTTCTCATCTCATGCTTTCAGCTGTCTTATGGACCCTACTCTTTAGGTCAGGCTCCTCCCTCCTTTGTCTTTTTAGGTGCAAATAATGCAGTGGTCAGGGAAAGAGAGAGGGATGTCTTGGGGTGACTGTCCCTTCTTTTTATAGTCCTGTTCCATTTTGAAAAGCATGTCCACATGGGAGCAAGGCAACAGGAAGTCTGTGCGTTTTGCCCCTTCCCCTTTCCTGACAAAAAGTGGCCACTTTGGCTATGTCTACATTGCATGCTTATTTTGAAATAACAGATGTGACTCTACACAGCATTTCGAAATAATGAGCTTCTTACTCTGACTCATGGTAACCCTCATTTCATGAGGAGTAAAGGAAGTCTAAGGTAGAGTGTTCTTCCTTCTACTTCCTGCTGTGTAGACAGCACCAAAAGTCGAGTTAAGCTACTTCAACTTCAGCTATGCATTTAACTTAGCTGGAGTTGCGTATCTTAACTCGACTTTGTCCCTCAGTGTAGACATACCCCCAGCAAGTAATGGTCCTTCAGTGTTGTTTACACTTGGCTGAGGCAACAGCTCACCCTTTGTCTTTGTGGAACTGGTTGGGCCATTTCCCAGACTTATCTGGAAAACACTTTATTCATGATGGCAGCTTAGGTTTATAATTTCATATAAAATGCTGCTACATGCATTTTGCCATGATATCATTGCTCAGCAAATTATGGTTTTTAAATGGCACCTCATAAGGCATACCTTGTGCAAATATTATTACAATAGTGTATCTGGTGTGAACACAGGGCTATTTTCTGTCAAACTCTGATCGACAGGCCCTTTATTCTCAATGTGAATTTCACATCAGCCTCTGAACATTTCTCAAACAATCCATGAAAACAACCTTCTTTCAGAACAACCAAAGCAAAGCAGAAAAAACAAACAAACAAACAAACAAACAAACAAACCTAACCTGGAAACTGTAGCTGATAGGCTGGAATCAGGAGAATTGTATTAACTACTACACATTCAACTTGATTTAATCATTGCAATTACCCAATAGGTCCAGTACTTAAGAACATACTTAATACTTACTAAGCAATCCCAATGTCTTGAGCCAGATTTTTGCTTGAATGGTGGGCTAGCTGAAGAAAATCCATGCACAGATGTGAAAATGTGGTGATATTCAACCTATGGAGTTTCCTTGGAACCATCCCACTCTATCAAGTGGATAAGGGTCCAAAAAGGACAGAATACACCATCACATTTGGATCAGGGTCTCCACCTTTTCCTCTGGTATAAAAAGACCCATCCCATCTTTGATTTAATTACGAGAGGACTCTTATGCAAAAGAAACCCAGTCATTCTCATGTTAGAGGTCCTTGTAACCTGTAAAATAAAAAGAGCCATAGGACAATGCCATTGATTTTGGGGAAGCCACCAAGGTGTAGGGCAGCCAGTTAGGCTATAGCGACCCAGTGCCTCAACATTACTCCTTGAAATCTCTCTTGCTCCCTTGGCAATATGAATGAAAAGCTGGTGAGCCACCACAACCTACTTACCAGTAACTGACGCGGACCAGAATGGATAGGTAACAGCTTCTATCAAGTTGGAAGATGAATTACAAGAGGATGACATTAATGCTTATATTCCTGTCACCCCCATCCAAATACGTCATCTGAAATAATACTGAAACATTTATGAGAGTTGACATCCTTCTGGTAGAAAGTAACAAAGGAACTGATCTGTTCCTTTGTGAGGAGTTCAGGATTAGCTATACTTAAGATTTTTGACAGTGCTGAACTTTTCCTGGGAACTGTAATTGACAAGTCCCTATACTATACATCAGATCCCCACGACATCTTATTAGTTACCATGATCATGGGCTGTAATGATGGAAAAGTTGGGTTTTAGAGTTCAATACAGGTATTTAAGTTGCTGAGGGAGAAGAAAAACACATGCCAGCATGAAATTATTTTATAATTTATCACAATATTCCTGCATCTACAAATCACATCACATTTGTTTGTACTAGGAGAATCTACTCAAATTGAATTACTTTCAAAGAATCATAGAAAAGTACTCCTGGGAAGGGACCTTGAGAAGTCATCATGTCCAGCTGCCTGTTCTAGGCCATCACTGACAGATATTTGTTCAAGCTGTTCTTAAAAACCTCCCATGATGGAGATTCCACAACTTTCTTTGCAAAGTTATTCCAGATCTTAACTACATTTATAGTTTAAAAGCTTTTCCCCCCTAATATCAAACCTAAATTTCTCCTGCTGCAGATTAAGCGCATTATTTCTTGTCCTGCCTTCACTCGATATTGAGAACAATTTATCAGTGTTTTTTTCAACTGTCCTTGTGCTATTTGAAGACTGTTATCAGCTCTCCCATCAGTGTACCTGTCTTAACTCTAAACATGCTGTTTTTAACCTTTCCTTGTAGGTCAGATTTTCTATATACTTTATATTTTTTGTTATTCTCCTTTGGACTCTACAATTTTTCACATCCTTCTTAAAGCATGGCATCCAGATTTGAACACAATTATTCAGCTGAGGCCTCATCAGTGCCAAGTAGAGCATGAAAATTACCACCTGTGTCTTACATATGACACTCCTGTTAAAACAGCCCAGAATGATATTAGACTTTTTTTTGCAGCTGCATTCATATTGTTGATTCATATTTAATTTGTGATCCATTTTAACCCACAAATCCTTTTCAGCAGTACTACCACGTAGGCAGTTATTCCCCATTTTGTAGCTATGCATTTGATTTTTCCTTCCTAAGTAAAGTACTGTGCACGTGTCTTTGGAGGATAGCATTAGAATTCAAAGTAACCTTGACCAAAAAAAAAAAAAAAAAAAAAAAAAAAGAATTAGCTTAAAATCAACAAGATTAAATTCAACAAAGTGCTTGTATTCCCTCCCAGATTGGTGTCATCTGCAAATTTTATAAGCCTACTCTCTATTGCAGTATCCAAGTTCTTAATGAAAATATTGAATAGCACTAGACCAGGGACTCACCAAAGCAGTACACCACTAGATATATCCTATCAGTTTAATGGTGAACCATTGATGACCATACTTTCAGTATGGAATTTCAATCAATTATGCATCCACTTTATAGTAATTTCATCTAGCCCACATTTCCCTAGTTTGCTCATGAGAAAATCATGTGGGACTCGGAAAAAAACCCTTACTAAAATCAAGATTTATGGCTACTGCTTGTGCCCTCTCCACTGGATCAATGACACTGTCAAAGATGATTTTGCATAGTCCTGGTGATGTTTCTAATAAATATGTATCTCCACATTCAATGACACATATTTTTGACTTTTTATTTTGGACTGGGATAAAAAAGAGATATTACTTTTGTTCTCTTTCTCTTTCTTTAGTTTTTTGTTTTATATAAAGACCGATTTGTTTCATGTGTAGTTGCTCTCAAGTTTCACCATAATCAAAATAATGAGTGAAAATTCTGAGCTGTTCATTTAAAAACATATATAATAATGTTAAACCATACCATTATGTGGTATGATTTATAAACAACCTTGTCAGAGATATTATCAACACTTTTCAAATTAAATACATTTGGCAAGATAAAAATATGTTTTATCAACATATGTTTCATTATCATTAGGCCAGAATTCCATTTCATTCTTTAGAAGACACTTTTCTAACTAACCTCCCCAAATAGGCATGCTCGCAAAATAAGCCTCAATTTCTACAAGGTGTAAGTAAACTAGTTAAACTGGTTTTGGAGACAAAAATTAGGCTAGAGATATTCTTGGAGGAATGTGAAGGAAGTTATATACCATTTTTGTATTTCACTCACAGTATCTAGGGCCAGGTCTACACTAGACCTGGAAGGTCGGCTTAAGGTACGCAGCTCCAGCTACATAAAATCCATAGATGGAGTCATCTTACCTTAAGCTGAACTTGGCAGCATCCATGCAACAGGAGGCTGATGGGAGGAAATGCTTCTGTTGGTTTCCCTTACTCCTTGCAACAGTGAGGAGTACAGGCACTAGCTGAAGCTGCCCTCAGTGTTCGATTTAGCAGGTCTATACTAGACCCACTCAGTCGAATGCCAGAACGTGAGTCTCTGGCACTGTGAGTGAAGATGTGTCTTAATAGTCTACTTAATCCTCCTTTAATACTTCTTAACTAAATTCATGTAAAATTGTCAAACTGAAATACTTGCCTTGTGCTACACTTAGTGGCAATGTGCATAGGGTCAGCACTTCCACCCTGGGATACACTCTAATCTCTCCCAAATATTTGAGCAGACATTCCTTTAGATGTAAGATACTATTGCTACTTAATTACTCAATCTTCAAAGGACAGAAGCATCATCTTGTCTTCTTTTCTAAGGCAGGGTCATAAAGGTTTCCTGGAAGTTTGGTAATGGAGCCCCAACTGCTGAATAAACCACTGAATTTCTATTTTCTTTGACACAAATTGGATGAGATTCTGCCTACATATAAAACCATGTTTAGTGTTCATCAGAGAATAAGATGATTCTTTCCAAACGGGACAATAATTCTGAATAATCTAGAACAGAATGGGAAGAAAATGTGACTAATGTGAATGAGGATTTTTAAAAATATAAATATAAAGCCTCTGAAGTATAATCAGCTGATTCTTATATGCTGCAGAGATCTTTTATAGGCCCTCTGAAAATCAGTAAATTTCACCCACAACGGTTTTTTCCTCTTTTTTTGCCATTCAGTGATTAATTTCAGTCTCTCCTTTATGTAATACAATCTATTAGTCTGACCAGTTGTCATAACCAGGAGTGCTGACCAGCACCTGGTGACTAAGGGGTTAACCCTGTAGCTAGCCAGGTATCGGATGGTCAGCCAATAACAATGCAGGTAGGAATTTCAAACTGGAAAAGAGGAGTTTTATCTCTCTGTTCTTTGTCTGAGATTCAGAGCAGTTTCTTCCAAGACTGAGGGAGATGGGAGACACTTCTCTCTCCAAGAACGGACTTCTTAAAATGTGTAAGTAGGGAAAAGTTTAGATAGTCCATCAGGGTTATTGTTTTCCTTGTTTGGAAATTTGGAAATAATGTCTGAGCTGTTAATTGTGTTTTTTTCTTTGTAACTAAGTTTTAGCCCAAGGGGTTTCCCTGAGTATCTTCATCAATTGGTGGCTCTTCCCATCTAGCCACTTTACTATGCTTTCAACTGTAGTTGTGTTTTGATAATAAACTATTGTTCCTTTTTTTCTAATTAACCGGTATTGGTTGATTGTTGTGTCCTTAGGACTCAGTGCCTAGTTATAAGGGCAGAGTCCATTATCTGACTATGAATTCCCTCTGTTTTTCCCAACTCCAAGCAAAAGGGAGGTTGGGGCAGGGGGAGAGTTTTACCTTAGGGAGGAGATTTCCCAAGTGATCTCTTCCCTGGTTTTCTTGGAATTACTTGGGTGGTGGCAGCGGATTCACCAAAATCTGAGTATTAAGATTTTGGAGGAGAATTTTTTTCTTACCAGAGCCTGTAGAGGCAAGGTTTTGGAGTGCCCTTGCAGGCCCCCACTTCTGCATTCGTCATGCTAGAGGGGGAACAGCCTTGACACCAGTTAAATGAAGTATTTCAGCAAATGTATTTCTGTATGTCATTATTCTTTGTTACAAATTTGGTAGATTTGAGCATTGGCACCCAAGATTCAGGCCTTGATATCAAAAGGTACTTGAACACATGCCTAACTTCTAGTATGAAATTAGTCCCAAAGACTTCAGTGGAATTACTCATATGCATGTGCTGAAGTACCATTCAGAATTAGCCTCAGTAAACTTAACATCATGTTATGTGAATAACAGCTCACCACAGCAAGAATCCTTCTGGGGGCATATGGGAATAGATCTGCCACAACAAACCATCCACACATGCCCTCTCTGCTGATATCATGGCTCAAAAGTCAGAATTGGCGCAACACTGTAATTGCACTAAGGCCAGATATATACTAGACCTGGAAGGTTGGATAAAAGTATGCAGGTATGCAACCCCACATAGCTGGAGTCAGCCTGCCTTAAGCCAAGCCTAGTGCCATCTTCACAGAGGGAGGCTGTGAGCGGGTATGGGGTGTGATCACCCCCTGACCTTCTGCAGGGGGGCTCGGCAGACCCCAACGCCCGCTTCTGGGTTGCCGGTTGTCGGACCAAGTCCGGTACCGACGCGATTGGGTGTGATCACTCCATCCCAGCGGGACTGGGGGATCTGCGGACCCTGAACCCTTCTCCCCTCGGTTGGGGCCTTTCTGTCCCTCGACGCTTATGGACTTTACTTTCACAGGGCCGTACCAATGCTGGTTCCTGCGGGGATGTGTGGGGAGGGGGACCCGGGCCCACCCTCTCCTCCGGGTCCCAGCCCGGGGCCCTAAGTGCAGGGGTCTGCTCGTCCCCTGCACAGCAAATGTGGGATGATTCCCGCAATGCGTCTGCCCACGGGCGCCAAAAGGGCCCCGCCCCGGGCTGCTTCCTCCCCCCTGCGAGTCTCGGGGCCCCACCCGAGCGGTCTCTGAGACCTACTGTAGTTCGGGTGCTTGCCTCGGTGGACGTCTTCCCTCAGGCTCTGGTCGCAGCTCCGGGAATGGGTGATCTCTGCGGGGGTCCTGGGTCTCCGGGGTTTGGTGCCCGCACGCCGACCACCCTTGGGGGTCGTGCCGACCCGACCTTGACCCAGGGCGTTCCAGGGGCCGGCCTCGGTGGCTGCCCCCTTCCTCGCTGCCGGCGGGCCCTTTTGATCTGGCCCGCTGGTTGCATCGTGCTGGCGTAGCCCCGCCTCGCCTGGGATGTGGCTGGCTCGCCGGCCTCCCCCCACCCGTCACTCAGTGCGTCCGCCTCCAGCGGACACACGCCGGGAATGGGGCCAGCCACCGCGGGGCGGCGCAGCCGCGGGGGAAGGCCCTGGCACCGCCGTCCGCTCCTCGTAATGCCGCAGCAGCTAGGCACCGCTGCCGGGGTCGGGGCTTCCTGCCAGCTCATTCCGGGGTCCTGAGTGTGGGCCACCGGTGGCCCATCACAGAGGCCTATGGGAGAAAATGCTCCTGTTGGCTTCTCTTACTCCTGTGACTGCCAGGAGTACGGGCTTTAATCAGTGGCACCCTCAGCATTTGATTTAGCAGGCCTTAACTAGACCCACTAAATCAAACACCAGAAGTTCAAACTCTGGCATGGCAAGTGAAGACATAGCCTAAAAGGTAGCACACAGGCAGGCGTGCTACTCCCACTATCTGCTGAGCAAGAGGCATACAACAAATCAGTTGGAATATTGGAACTCTTCTTAATGTTGGAAGTATGGAGCATGGCCACACTTGCAATAGAGCAGACAATTAATGTTCCACACTGAGAAACATTCTCTCTTTATTGGCAGTGAGGAGGGCCAAGGCTCTGAGGGTGTTCTATAGATGTGTTTTATGTAATATAGTCCTATTAGCAAGGGCACCCACTTGTCTAGGAATAGCTGGCTCACTATCAGCACTGTTCATTATTTTGGGCATTTTTTTTTTGTCATTTGCCAGTAGTTGTGTGGAAATAAGTTAGTGGTCTTCAGTTCCTAGTAGACAGGTGTCATACAACGCACCCCACAGTCATCATCAACACCAATTAGTACACTTGTTAGCATGTTCAGCCAAAAGGTCAATGTCCGAAGGAGCATGGAGATCTTTTAAAACCTAGTCAAGGCTCCTACATTACAAAGGTTGAAGCAAGTTGGCAGAGGATGGTGGGGAAATTTGAAGGGTCCTCATTAAACTTATTTTTATGGAGTAATAGGGTGCAAAATGTAACTCCTGCTAAAGCAGCAGTGGAATTAGTTCTCTGATATTAAATCTGCCATACAAAGTTAATTTTTAATTAGAGTAATTAATTTCACTGCTTTATTTATGCAAAAGTACAAATCAGTAAATACAGATTCATAAATTTTCCTTGCAGTATTAGGATCTGATACAGAGGGGAAGTAAATGCAAATAGCATGAAAACAACGTTTTCTAGGATTTGTTTTTCATTTAACTTGAAGCTAGGAAAAGGTTGTATTCAGACCCCAGAGGCTTCCACAGGTGCATTTCATTTTGGCATTTAGCTAAAAGGTGCTTTAAACCACAGTGTTCATAAATAAGGTAATTTATTAGCATAGTTTCATAAAGCTGAAATACCCAATAGCTTTAGCAGATTTATTAAGAAGTCATCCTCTCAATCTGTACTTTTATAACTTAAACAAACGACTGGGAAACATAATATTTGTACATAATTTGTATAAAATCTTTCAAAAATGCTTAATAATTTATCACATGCTGTGCAGGTGATCCATTCTGCAGTTGTTAGACCGAATGAGAAAAAGACCTTGTGTGATCCAAGCAGAAGGCAGTAAATCACAAGATCCTAAAGTCTCATAAATAACAGTAAAGAACTGACTTATAACTTAGAAAAGCTAAAAAAAAGCAGAAAGTCCTTTTATTACAACCCATTGTGGATTTGATTTTAGTATATAGCTATATTCTGGCTTCAGTCATTCTTTCTACAGAGCAGTGTGTACACATATGGTCTTCATTTTCTGCTCAGAGTAACCTAAAATATCAATGCACAGCAGGGAAGGGAAAGGAATATGTTCAGCTTCAGCAGTACATTTTCTTGATTTTGTCAAATGCTTAATATAATTTGTATGCATCTTTGTGGTTTAATTCCAATATGTGTCACTGATATGCTCTTGGCTCTGCATCTGTGCCAGACTCACTAAGGTGTTCATGAACCTGTTGTGATTTTAGTAAATTGTGTAAATTCACTGACAACAGTAGTAGCCATTGTGGTGCTGTTGAGAAGGGGAGTGCACATTTTGTAACAGGGATATAAAATGTCTGAGAGGAAAAAATGTCATCAGTATTGCAAAGCAGGGAAGATTGGCACTTTTAGGTAAAGCTTTAATTTTGTCTGTGCACATTTGTTTGCTATGTCAGGTCAATGTTTTTAAAAATTGTATTTATTAGGAAATAGTAAGTGTTTCAATTAATGAATGTCTATGAAATATTCCACATTTTAATTGATCACATCACTGTTAATTAATTATATTAACTAGTATTTCAATCATGTAAGGCAATATGTTGTTGCCATTTGCTTCCTAGAAATAATCTGATCAGCACCTTGGACAGAAACTCAGGTTCACACTGTTTTTTAAAATTTTGTAGCATTTTATTTAAATCTGTGAAGTCTAAATGTGCAAATGTTACAAAGCTAAATCTTCCCTAACAACAGGGTGGAACATCAGGATTTTATGCTAGAATCATTAATATAAAATGAACCAGCTGATGAGAACAGGAAGGAGGTTTGTTTGCTTAGGCCTGAAGGTAAGATCTATGGGGTAGGAACAGACACTGTATAAATTGCACTTTTCTGAATAAAAAGATTATTGTGAACTCTCTTGGGTAGGGTCTGTATCTTTCTGTGTGTTTAGACAGTGCCTAGCCATTGCGAGCACTACTGGATTATAACAAGGGAGAGATTTTTAAAAGACACAAATGGCTAGTAAGTACTTAGGCACCTAAGCCTTGAGTTTAAGTGCCCAAGTACCAGTCTGGGGTCTGCTGTGATCTGCAAAACTTTCCCACCTAAACTTGTTTGGCACCTAAGCTTTAAAGTGAAAGTTCCCTAGGTACTTATGTTCCTGCCTCTGGACATGTGTACTCTTGCTTTCCTTCAGCTGACCCAACATATGTCTCCTGCCTAAGCCCATGAATAATTCACAAAACATAGAAGACAGGTATTTGGCTGCCCAAGCCATATGTGAGGCCCATGCTCATGGGCATGCCCAGAGGCTGCTTATCAGTTTTGGTCCCATTCAGAATTTGACTGGAGAAGTGCTCTCTACCTTATTGGGTTCAGCCTACTGAATAGAGTACTTGGCTAGGACTGAGGGAGGCCCAAGTTCAATACCCTTCTCTGCTTACAGAGAAAGGAGACCCTGTTCAAATACCACACCTCAGAAGAGTGCTGAAATTACTAATCTGTGGAATTCACTGGTGTGTGGGGGGGTGTGCAATATCCCTGATGAAGCTGTTCCACTTTGTGTAATTAATGAAAAGGGGTGGGAGCTGCTTTCTAGGTGGGTACCTTCCACCCTGCATTATAGAATCATTATTATTCTCTGTGACCCACTGAGTCTTAAAGTATTTATCTACAGCAGGACAATCAGTTCGACATAGAGAGCATGACTCTGTAGCTTGGTGATTGGGGCACCCATCTAGGAGGCAGAAGACCCCCATTGTCCACCCCACAGCTCCCATTAATCTTTCATTAATTATCCACAATAGAATTGGGTCTCTCACATCCTGGGTATGTGCTCTAATCACTGAGCTAAAAGTGGTAAGGAAGGCACCACTTCCTATTCCATATTCTCCAGAACCAATAAATATGGTCAGAGTTAAGGGTAGCCATGTGTTGTTCAGGATTAAATGTGGATCTATATGGGTTATACAAGAGGCAGAAGAGGAATTAATGAGTAGCTTACACACTGTATGTTAAATGACCTAACCCCATATTTTTTTCTTTTTTTGGTTTTGCATTGGTGGGATAGGCAGTCTAGTAACCTTAACTTAAAGTTAATTTTTTTTTGGGGTGGGAACAGAAATATAATCTGAACATTTCCAAATTTAATTATCGCTCTGGTTCAGTCATGAATGACTGAATCAAATTGTATTGTGAAAATGAAAGCCATTTAGTCATGATCACAAAAAGTCTCCAGGAAGGTTGAACAAAACCAACTTTTGTTCCGAAGAGAATGTACATTAATGTGGCATTGACTTTTCTGTTTTCTACTTTCCCCCATCCCTCCATTTCATATTTCATAGATAGGAGTACATGGAAAATGTAGCTCAGTGTTAAATGAGCTGAGAAAACAGGGACAGAAGATGAAAAGACAAGATAATTTCTCTTGTATAGATGAGCAGACAGAAAAACCAATAACCCAGAGATCAATTGAGCAGCCAGACATAGGAACAAGAATAAACATGATCAAGGGTAGAAAGCTCTGCCCAAGAATCGGCCAGGGGTGGGGGGGAGGCAGTTTGAAATATTTGCTTTGAACATATTCCTCAAGATAATTCTTCCAAACATTTGCTTAAGGTATGAGGGCTTTTATCCATGCCTGTAATTTACTGACATACTGGACAATATAAATTATATCTGTTTAATTTCAGATGAAGAATTAATTCATTAATTGGATGCCAAAGTTGTTCAAAAAGTCACTCAAACTTAGAGAAATAATGTTGAAATGTCATATACCACCTTTGTGCAAATGGATTAGGATGCAGTTTTAAATTTTCATTTTGGAAATAAGGTGCAATTTTTTCAACAGGGTTGATAATTAACCATTGGAACAAGCTACTTAGTGATGTGTTAGATTTTATATTACTTTAAATCTCTAAATTAAGACTGGATACTTTTCTAAGAGATCTGGCTGAGCTCAAACAAAAGTTATGGGCTTGACGCAGGAATGGCTTGGTGAAATTTTGTGCCCAGAGTTGTGCAGAAGATCAGTTTAGATCAGTGTTTCTCAAAGTGGGTCTTGGTCTCCCCTTGAATGAGAGCCAATGGGAGCCACAAGGCTCTCTGACTACAGACCCTATAGGTAAACAAAGCATCATGGGCTTGTTAGCAACTTCCCCAAAGCAGGTTCTTGGCCCAGTTTGAGAAACACTGGTGCAGATAACCATGAATAGTCCCATCTGGGCTTAAAATCTTTTGATCCTGTGCTGTAGTTAGTTTATAGTTTGAGAAATAATATATTTCATACAGATTTTTCCTATAATTTTACAGACACGTTAAATAGCATGCTGTACTTCCTTCCACCCTTTTGTTTTTATACTTGCAAATCATTATACTATTTAGTGCAAGTACATCTTTAGGTTGGACTGTTCACAATAGCCTGATACCAAATCCCACTGAAATTCTATGTGTGATAGATACCTAATTCCCTTAGTCTCATTTGAAAATCCCAGTTTTTAAAGTCATTTTTTTCCCCAAAAAGGGCCTTTGAATTTGACAGCCTCACTTTTTTTGGATGCCTGGTTCATATACCCTTCTATGGTCCACTTCAGGAAAACATCTCTTTTGAGAGAAGCATTTAAGCACTGCGTAAAACTCACTGAAGCCAATGGGACTTAAATGCTTGCTTAAAGTTTAGAACATTCTTAAGTGCTTTATTGAAGAAGTGCCTTTATTGCTGGGATTTTGATCAAAATTTGAATTGCCTTTGACTTTCCTCATCCCTCCCTCCCTCCTCTTCCAAAAGTTAAGGGGTGAAATTTCTGCCCCATTGAATTCAGTGGGGCTTTGTTTACACTACATCCTTTGCCAAAAGAGGCAATGCAAATGAAGCGCGGATTAGCATTTTCTCGCACTTCATTTGCATACTCTCTTTTGTTCCATTTTTCTGCAAGGGGTTTTTGTGCAAAAAGGAAACATCCACACTGTTTGTTTTTGCGCAAAAACGGAACAAAAGAGAGTATGCAAATGAAGCACGAGAAAATGCTAATCTGCGCTTCATTTGCATTTCCTCTTTTCTGGCAAAGCATGTAGTGTAGCCGTAGCCTGGGAGTTTAGCCATTGACTTTGATGGCACCAGGATTTTACCCAAGATGCCCCATTAAACATTACAGATTACAAGGTGTCTTTTCTCTAAGATTTTAATAGTTTTGTTAGCAACCATGAAAAATGCATTCCTTTGAACTAGAAGCACTAGAGCCTGATATGCAATTCTGAGAACAAAAACAAACAATAATTTTATTTATGAAGCACCCCCATGCCACAAAAGTTCTTGGCGTGCTGAAGAATTGTACAAAAAATTCTCATTCATTAATAAAAAAACACCCAGACCTGAACAACATTGCAGACAAAGTAAGTAAACAAACAAAACAATAAAACAACAGTGGTAGACTGGGTCTTTTAGCAGCCCTGATATATCGTGGAAAGGAAAATTACTCTTCTATATCATATAATGCTTTCAATGCACTGATCTATCTGTAGTTTCCAAAATGCTATATATCTCAAAGATGGATAAATACCAGTGCTTGCACATGAGTAGCCCATTTCCCTAAAGGGGAATGAGGGTTGCATGAAAGCAGGAAAAGGAAGTGTATGCCTTTTTCTAGATCCATATTTTTGAGGGACATGTAGAATTGGATCAGTTTGGGGAGAGTTGAAGGGGGGCCAGGAGAAGCGCTCCAGGGGCATGTCTACATTAGCCAGAAGATCAACTCTCTGGAGGGTGATATTCTAGTGTTTGATTTTGTGAGTCTAATGTAGATCCATAAATTGAATGCTGAGGGCAGCCCCTGCCATCTTCTGGTACTCCTCCTTCTGTGAGGAGTAAGGGAAACTGATGGGAGCCTCTTGCTGGATGGTGTTTTACGATACGTCAGCTCCAGCTACACAATTAATGTAGCTGGAGCTGTGTTTCTTATGTTGACCTTCCGCTCCAGTGTAGACCAAGCCTGGGTGATCTCAACAGACACGATGCAATATGAACAAGTTACCATTCTAGGTTGTCATTTAAGATGTACAAATGGTATGTAATAGCCTAATATAAACAGCAGGGTACCTGGCTCTTCCAACAATTATTCCTATGAATATGCCTCACTCATGCAATTAATCCTGCAGATTACAGTGAGAATCTGCAAGTAAATAAGGATTAGAGGGTCAGATCCATATTTTTTCTCTTTTAACAAAAAATTAACAAATTGCTCACTCACTTGAACACATGGAAGTAGGCAATTAATATATATGAAAGTGGTGCACTCTTTAAAAATAATGTATTTTGCTGTAAGCCAGTTAAGATGCACTTAATGAGGCCTCAGGTTCTTGGGATCCCTCTGCTCTTATTTGTTTCTGTTAGTTATACTGAGCATCAATAGGGACATATATCATGTTATGCACCCAGTAATCGATTGTGGTGATCTGTTTTATTCCAGATGAAGAGGCCTTGTTGAAGGGAGATGCATTTTACAATAAGTGGTCCTGATTTCCAGGCAGCTGCTGCTAATGCCTTTCAGTGAGTAATGCTGCACAAACGGAAATGGCCTTTTTTCATGCAGTTCAGGAAGGTGCTTGAAGTAAATACAGAGAAACTTTCCGATAATTGTTTCTGAATTGTAACATCAAAACATCAGACAAAGTTAGATCTGATTTAGAATGGAGTTTGTATAACACTCACATGCATAAGGTCGCTGTAGGTGCATCTACATTGCAACATAGGTCGAAATAAGATACGCAATTTGAGCTACGCAAACTATGCATCTTATTTCAATCTTATTTTGAAATAGTTTATTTTGTAATTTGGCACTACACAGTGCCAAGTTTCGAAATAATCCACTATTCCGAAATGTCCCTTACTCTTCATGGAATGAGGTTTACAGGGATGTTGGAATAGTGAGCCCATTATATTTCAAAATTATGGGCTTGCTGTGAAGACATGGGATTGCAGTGTAGATGTAGCCTATTTCTCTTTCTTCTCTTGCTCTGTACAGGTCCAGCCTAATGTGCCATGTGTAACATACAACATGCAATATGAAGGAGGTAATGAACAACATTTAATGAAACTATTAGAGCAGATGCCAGTAGGTAGCACTACAACAATGGTTGCAAAATTGCTTCCATTCTAGCTTCCAAAAGATTCACCCTTAGCTCTGAATTTTGCCATGTCTGGCTTCTTGTCTGCTCGTATTTTTTTCCTGGAAAGCCAAGCACATTCCCTCCAGAATTTTCAAATTATGAGCATGAGGGAAGATATATTTTTCAAATAAAAAAAATCATTCCCATATTTGCTTTGTGATGGGCTAACACGGAGCAGCTAAAATGTGAAACCTCGTGTTTCACAGGCCATAGTCTCTCAAGAATAGCAATATCCTGCATTTTGGATAGTTTGAAAATATTTGACTATAAATCCCCAGGAGATAATTGGAATTGTCTGGGAAACTTCAACCTGACAGCAGGATGTTGGAGGAGCAGAAAAGAGCTCAGTGGGAGGGCTGGCTTCACTGCTTGACTGTCATCCTGGACTGTGTTCCTAGCATCTTCATTCCTTGTGTACCCTTTGCCCGCTGTGCCTGCCAAGAGAAGCTTCCTGTCCCTTTCCCCTGCAGAGATTCTCCTGCCAGCTACGCAATTCCTCTTCTGCCTGCTCTGCATAGGGCTCTGACCTCCTTACTACAGCTCCCCATGGTCTCTAACTACTGCTGCCCCCAAGCAGAGCTTCCTTTGTCTTGTCATCTATTTTGATGATGCTAGTGCTTTTGTCTCGCCTGGAGGCAAGGTGCTTCTTCCACCTTTTACCACCAAACTGTGCCTTTACTGAATCAGCCAAAGTCTTTGCTTAAAGGCAACTGGTGCTGCTACTAACTCAGAGCCTAGCTGCTGCTGAAGGGACAAATTCTGAAACTTTTCCCCATATAACCAGGGTCTGAAAGCTCTCTCCCCAGATATACAGCGATGGTGGGGGGGAGAAGACATCAGGGACAGACCTAGACACACCCACACTGCTTAGGTGCACACCATAATGGAGCCATTTTGCTGGATGGTGCTGGATTGTACATCACTTCGTTTTTGTGTGCATGGATGATAAAGTGGTTTTATCCCTGTGTGAACCAAGGACAGCAAAACTGTGCTTGACATGCCCTGATTGAGGTGATTCACTCTCAACTGAACTGTGCTTGCTGAGTAGGAGGCAGGGTTGCCAATGCCAGTGGAGAGAAGCGATGGGGACAGTTGCTGGTAGCTGGTGGTGTGATCTCTGATTAAGGGCCCTAGACATCATTTAAATCTCTTCCATGCCACTGTTTAACAACAGATCTGATTAAGACTCAATTGAGATGCTTGTGTTGTGAATCACTAGAGCTGATGTCACTGCTAGCCACGTTTAAGCATTAGATCTCTAATGGGGCAGGCTCTCTGGTGAAAAGTCTACCCAGCCTTTACTAGCAGTGATGTTACCAGATTTGCCCATTACTTAGAGTATGATCCCTTATTAAGGTTAGTTTTCTGGGGGGAGAGGTTGATAATTCTATGTGCTGCTTCTGTCACCTGTGTTCTCATTCGGACTTCTGCTCCTCCTTCCTGCCAGTTCTCTGCCAACGGAGTTCTCCTTCAGGACCTATGGTCCCCGGGACTGGGTTCTTCAGCCCTAGAATCAGATGAACAGGTGCACGCAGACACTTGAACAGAGCGTGTCTGAGAGGACCGGGTTAATCAGCACTCCCAAGATGACCCCTTCTCTGTCCTTGGATTCAGCAGGCTGGGTCAAGCAGCACTTCCAAGTGTAGGAGAAAGAAAGAGCTTGATGTAAGGCTGGAGGCCTGAACCAACGTAAGCAAGAGTTATACTATGAATAACAGACTGGCCCTGTCAAAAGCAGATGTTTGCCTGCAAGTCGGTGTCTGTGACATGAACTTGGCACTAGTACTGCTAGCACTGCTAAAGCACATGGAACATGTCAATCCATCCCGCCAGGACAGTACAAGTCAGGTTCAATAAACTATAACGGATCACACAATTCAGGGTCAGAAGTCTAGAGACTGAGAGCGAGAGCGAGTGATTGATTCTCACCACTCTGAAGTTTGAATCAGTCCAGGTTCCCAGGTGGTGGTTGTAGCTGAGGTGCCAGAGAGCTGGAGACAGGCAGAGCTCTCAGCACAGACACTCAGAAGATGATGGCCCAATGGAATTCATGCAGATGCTGGATCCAGGCATCAAAACACTTACCTGAATGTGGGTAGGGGTTTGTGTAGGGAAAGAACAGTAGTTCAAGGCAGAATACTAGAGTTGTTTATAGGTAAATGGATGTTACCCCAAAGGTAGGCTGGATTCTTTTTCTTTGCCATACAGACTCAGAGCTTGTGAGAGGGGAAGTGTCCAGGAGGGGTGTGCAACTGTCCTAGCTCAAGCTGGTTCTGCGTTGTACTGTTACCAGGAACCCTAGCTATTGAACCCAGCCCTTGCTGCTGTCAACTTCACATGGCAGAAGGATTACACACAGGTTGATGTGCACTACACTAAGGCAGGAGCGGCCCTAGACAAGCTGCCGGCAACTGGCGCCCTAGGTGAAACGCGCGATCGGTGTGCGATTGGCGCCCCCGCCTCCAAAGCCCTCAACGACCATTTATCTTGGCGCCCTAGGCGACCGCCTAGTTCGCCTGTATTGATGGGCCGCCACTGCACTAAGGCAAGTAGTCTCTTTGAATACAGTGGGACTGCCTGCACAAGTGCTATTCAGTGAGTGTAAGGGCTGGAGAGCCAGAGCTATAGTTAGCAGCTTATAGCAGCAGGAAAAAGAGGGTCAGGACCCCCAAAACAGGCTAAACTAACACTGAATACTTTTAAGGTACAGTAAGTTTGACCTATTATTCCCTATGTCTCACTGCTTTCTTCTTTTTTTAAAAATAAACTATTGGCCAGCCAAAATAGAATTTCAGATGCTCTTTAAGTGGGCAATTATATTCTGAAGTATTAGCTAATGCTTTTACCGGGGTTATATAATACAGTGTCAAAATGGATTTAGCATAACCTTCTAAAAACCTAAATATTTTCCCTTACATGCAGGAACCAAAGGCTCCTATTGCTAGGACAAGAGTAGCATTTTCTGCATTAGTGTTGTGATTGAAGAAATGGGATGTTACTTCAGAAAGTTCCATTCAAGATCATGGGTATAATTGTCATTGCTATTGCACTTGAAACTCCTGTTGATTTTCATGCAGGATGTTTAAGGTATGAGGCACCTGCAGGACCGGGACCCAGAACTATAAAGTTATTTCATGACTGAGGTTCAGACCTCAGTATTGACAAAACAAAAATGCTTAGAATTGCATAGTGAATGAGGTAAGATTGTACATCTGCATTATATTAACAGAGATATGCAGCTGTTAAGAGCATTGTGATTAGGCCGACAGCAACGCAGATGTTCTCTTAAGCTTAGTAGGAATAATTCATTGGGTAGCCCATTTTAGCCTGCCTTCTGTCATAATAGCCAGCAAGTTGCATTTCTCATTATCCAACTGGTGTATCTGCATTATTTTTGCTAAAAGAAGCATACTGTTTTGAGAATCTGCTTTCTCTTTGCAATTGTAAAACCAGTGGCATTTCAGCTGGCAAAACATTCCAGCTGTGATGCTTCTTATTGCTGAACAAATTCTGAGCAAATGCCTGATTACCCACTTTTTTCTGTCTTCCTAACAGAGACACCCCTACATTTTTGTCGCTAGTATGATGGTGCTCTTGCAGTATGTATTCTTGTTGTTAGAGGTTATCAAATCTGTCAGTCTCTTGCACTTTGATACCTGCTTTGATATTCTAGACCCTGTTTATAACTGAGAAGGGGTAAATGGGTTGTCAAAACAGACAATTTTATGGGCACAAATGAAGACTTTATTTAATTTTAGGTGTGTTCCAAGAATATTTTTATTGGTCAGACCATGAGTTTTTTTTCTAGTCTTTGAAGTAATGCCATCAGGATGGCTGCAAACATTTACAAATAACTCTGTTAATAATTCATTTACATTACTTTGAGAAAAGTACTAAAAAAACTAGTCTCATGTCAAGTACTCTATCATAAGAATACTGCTTGCTGATGACAACACAGCAAAATAAACAGATGGTATTCTATCCACAGGCAGCATATTCAAAAATGGAGAAACTGAAGACTTCAGTTCACTTTATGCACTTGAATTAGGAAAGTAACAAAGCTGAAAAATGAAAACTCAAAGCTGAGTTTCCGATTTTCTATGGATATTGAGCACAATTTTCTGTGACATTACATTACTGAAGTCAATAGAGATATCCTAGTAGAAACAGTGTCTCATTTTGTTAAATTATTTATTTAGTGTTTAAACCATTTTTGTTATATTTCCATACTTTAACAGCAAAACATATGCTTTCAGTCTAAAATGACATTTCATATTAAAGAGAACAAAAAGAACAGCAGTAAAATCTACAGACTACCAATACATAGCAAGACATAAGAACCTAATGGTCATAACTGGGTCAGACCATGATTTTACTGGGTATCTTCACTTTACACCTCAAATGAAATGAGGATTCTTACAATGGGCATAGATGTGTGCGTTTTGCTGGTGAATTAATTTTGTGCTTACATCTCTAGTTACTAATTAATATGTTCCAATAGCAACTGGCAGCATTCCCTTTCTCTTATGCAAAATTATGCTTTCTGCACTTCAGTATTACCCCCACTTTTTTCTGCAGCACAAGATTATAAGATACTGAGAATTCAGTATTTGTAAAGATAATTGCTGGTCAGTCTTTAGACATGGAAGCAGGAGCCATTGTACGTCTGCCTGTTAGTGCTGTTACACTTTTTACACTCCTTAGCCCTGTACCAATATCCTTCTGTGATACAGGTTAATATTCAAGATCCTCAGGTTTGACTATTAACTTTATTATTTGTATTCTGATAATGCCTAGTAACTCCAACCATTGATTGGGGCCCTACTATGCAGAGTGTTGTACAATAGCAACAAAAACTGTTCCTGACCCAAGAGCTTACAATACATAAACAGGTCTGCTGATAGGGGAGGCAAAGGGGGCAATTGCCCCAGGGTCTGGCGATTCAAAGGGGCCAGGGCTCCCAGCTCCATTGCTGCAGTGCTTGCTGGAGACTTGGGCCCTTTAAATGTCTGCTGGAGCCCCACATGGCGCACTCTGGGTTGATGGGCAGTAAGGCTAGCCCCCAGCCTTATCTTTTCTGCCTGAGGCCCTGCCCCTTCCAGGATCACAGAGCCGGCCCCCCGCCATCTTGCCCAGTGCCCTGGAAAGTCTGTTAGAACATAAGAACATAAGAATGGCCGTACTGGGTCAGACCAAAGGTCCATCTAGCCCAGTAGTCTGTCTGCCAACAGTGGCCAGCACCAGGTGCCCTGGAGGGGGTGGACCGAAGACAATGATCAAGCGATTTGTCTCGTGCCATCCGTCTCCAGCCTCTGACAAACAGAGGCCAGGGACACCATTCCTACCCCCTGGCTAATAGCCTTTTATGGACCTAACCTCCATGAATTTATCTAGCTTCTCTTTAAACTCTGTTATAGTTCTAGCCTTCACAGCCTCCTTTGGCAAGGAGTTCCACAGGTTGACTATGTGCTGTGTGAAGAAGAACTTTCGCTTATTAGCTACCCATTAATTTCATTTGGTGTCCTCTAGTCCTTATATTATGGGAACTAATGAATAACTTTTCTTTGTTCACCCTCTCCACACCACTCATGATTTTATATACCTCTATCATATCCCCCCTCAGTCTCCTCTTTTCCAAACTGAAAAGTCCCAGTTGCTTTAGGCTCTCCTCATATGGGACCTGTTCCAAACCCTGATCATTTTAGTTGCCTTTTTCTGAACCATTTCCAAGGCCAAAATATCTTTTTTGAGGTGAGGAGACCACATCTGTACACAGTACTCAAGATGTGGGCGTACCATAGTTTCATACAGGGGCAGTAAGATATTCTGTGTCTTATTTTCTATCCCTTTCTTAATAATTCCTAACATTCTATTTGCCTTTTTGACTGCCGCAGCACACTGCGTGGACGTTTTCAGAGAACTATCCATGATAACTCCAAGATCTCTTTCCTGATTTGTCGTAGCCAAATTAGCCCCCATCATATTATATGTACAGTTGGGGTTATTTTTTCCAACGTGCATTACTTTATACTTATCCACATTAAACTTCATTTGCCATTTTGTTGCCCAATCACTCAGTTTGGTGAGAAACTGCTGTTGGCAGCCCTGTACATAGAGAATCCATCTGTGTGAGTGAGGGGAGAATTAGACCCATTTCTTTTACATCAGATGCATCTTGGTAGGATGTGATGGAGCAAGCTTACACTCATGGCTAATCTCGCTGTACTTGTTCTATGGATAAATGCAGAACTCTGAGTTCCAAGGCTGTCAGTCAGAAACTCTTCATAAATATTCAGGGGGGAAATAGATGAGAAGCAGAGAAACAACACCCTGACAGGCAAATGGGGAAGAACTGGAAGAACCACAAGTAACTACAGAGTCAAGGTAGATGAGGTAATATGATATTGTACCAGTGTCTGTTGGTGAGAGAGACAAGCATTTGAACTTACATAGAGCTCTTATTTATGTCAAGAAATCACAATCAGAAGTATAAGGGCTGACATGCTGCAGGGAAGATAGGCCTTAATTGTAGTCCAGGACAATGGGGGATTTCTAGTTCTCTTTCAAATGGATTGTGGTGCAGTTTTTACATGCAGCATACATACATTTTTCACTGTTTGGAAATATATTTTACACCTGTATTTTATTGGTAAAATTATTTCTCAACAATCTCTGGAGTGCTGAGAAAGTTCTGTGCCAGTGACATGTCAATCACAGAAGATCATAAAGAGGAAACCAAAGAGACAGATATAACATGAAAAAGATGGCAATGAAGCATTATGGTTAAAGAAAAACATCACAAAATGTTTAGGAAATGCAAGAGTGAAGATTGCCAGGGCAAAATTAATTCTGCGTAATCAGTACTATATTAAACTAAACAGTTAACTACAAGACAGGAAGTGAAAGATATAAATAGGCAAGAAGTACAGAATAGAATAATAGCAGACTAGTATATAGAAGAGACTACTTCCTCATCTGCATGAGCAGATATATAATCTAGACTTTGATTTTTAGATGACATTTTAGAAACTAAAAAACACTGAATAATGAAGCAGAAATTATGCCGAGACTTAGCATAACTAAAGTTTGTCCTGGCTTATCTTTTCCTTTGTAAGGTGAGCAGAGAAATAGGAGCTGGAAATGACAGAGGAGAATAAGGACAGGGATGGGAGTGGCAAAATCGCAGAACTCTTGGAAAAAGGAGATGGGGAAGGGAGGGCAAAGGATGATGGAGATTAAGGAAAGAGAACTGGGTAATACTGGAAGGAACTTCATTTTTCATCTATAACTCAGTCAAGGGGAAGGTGAAACCTATGATGGTGAGAGATGTGAGATGAATGTGGACAACAATTTGCAATTCAATATAACTTTAAAATGATATTATAATATGCACTTTCACTTATGTCACAAGACAGCTGAGGGACAACTCCCATCCCATATGACTCTGGTGTGACCGGCCACATGTAGAACATCAGTGCTCAGTCCCTTCCTAGGGTACATCTAAACTACATCCCTTTTTCGATAAAGGGATGTAAATTAGACGTATTGAAATTGTAAATGAAGCTGGGATTTGAATTTCCCGTGCTTTATTTACATAATGGTGGCCACAGCTTTTTTTTCCGAAAAGCCGCTTTTCAAAAAAATCGCAGTCAAGGCAGTGATCTTTCAACAGCAATGCTCTGTTTCGAAAGATCCTGTAACCCTCATTTTTTTATCCCCATCTTGACCATGCTTTTTTTTTTGAAAAGTGGCTTTTTTTTTTAAAATCAAAAAAGGGATGTAGTTTAGGTGTACCCCTACTGGTTAGATATGGATAACATGATTTAAGAAGCTAGAAGGAATTAATAGCTTCTAGGGAATGATTAATAATCACTAAATATTTTGAACAGTGGGGCCATTACAACAATCTGCAATTTATTTGAAGGGTATAAATGCCAAGAAGAGAAATTACAGAGGTTTTAGCTAGGAAAAATGGAATTAAAGTTAAAGGGAAATTTTAAAATCAATATTAGAAAAAAGTTCCTGGCAACATGATGAATTAGACTGTTCAATAATCAAAAGACATGGAAGAATAAGTCATGATTTTGTGTATGCCAAAGACCAAGAAAGTTGCTTACATACAAGGGCAAAAATGGGCACCTAAAGTTAAGCTTCTTTATCCATATTTGGGCACCTAAATAAGATCCTGGATTTTCAGAGGTGCTGAGCAGTCAAGAGAGATGCTGGGAAGTGCTGGATGATGTTGAAAAAAAATGAGGCTCCCTACTGAGATGCATAAAATGGATTTAGGAGCCTAACTTTTGGCACCCATTTTTTAAAACCTTGGCCAAGGCGTGGAATGAGGGCCGAATTCACAGCCGAGGAAAGTCAATAGAACAGCTCTGCTTGTCTTCGGTGGGCTTGGGATCAGGTCTTGAAAGAAGCCAGCAGTGAGAATCATATCACTGGATGCTTTCCAAGGGTGTTGAAAAAGTTATAGATTAAAGACTAGGGGAAATTTTCAAAAAGAGTAGTTGGCCTCCCAACTGTCATTGTAAATGAATGAGAGGTGATAGCCTCACCTTCAAAAGTGATTTGAAAACTTTTCCCTAAATCAAAAATATACATAGGACAATTCTTGACTTTTCTGCAAGAAATCGGCAGCCATAATATTTCTGTAACATCTATTTTTAATGGAATTTCCTAGGTGTTTTAAATTTAAAAAAATTAAGAAGAGATTTGCATCATAACATCAAACAGCCACCATCTATCTCTCAAACACTCTTTAGAACATTCCCACATTAGCATCAACTTCTGGGACACACACAATCAGCTTCAGCTGGGGAAGCCTGCAGACAACTGCATATAAGAATCGCAGGGATCACCACACTTACCTCCACAGATCACATAACCATCCCAGATATACTAAGCCATCTGTAATGTACAGTCAGGCCTCCAGACACTACAGAATACGTTCTATGAAGAAAGTCTGGGATATATAACTCAAACTCAAACCTGCCTTCAAATAAGGACACTCCACCAAAGTAGTGGATCACATCGTGGTCTGAGCCATCCCAATATCCCAAGATAACCTGCTTTAATACAGGGAAAAAACCCTGAACACTCCCCCAAACCTCACAATCTTCTGACTGCACCTAGTTGCCACCTGCCACCTCACACTGGAACCCATACAAATTCTCATTAAATAATTACAACCCATGCTTGATGGGGACACATCCTGAAAGAAATCTTTCCAAAATCCCCTCATCTGGCTGTCAGACACCTCCCCAACCTTGCCAAGCTCATCAGTAGAAGCCAGCTACACTCAGAACAGGGGCCATCATCTAAAAGTGGCACCAGACCCTGCTAGACCAGATGCAAAATGTACTGACATATCTCCTTTGCTAAGACTATCAAATGCCCTCCACAAGCGTGCCAGGTCCCACACATGGCTATCACAACCCCTGGTGTAGCTCATCCAGTGCACTAAGTGCCCCAACAACATCTATGTGGGTGTGTAACACAGTGTGACTCATGGCCATGGCACCTCCTGCTGGACACTGAGGGAATTAGCTGAATTCAGCCTTGGAGCACTTTGGCTGGTGTCTCACCTCCTGCTGGACACTGAGGGAATTAGCTGAATTCAGCCTTGGAGCACCCCCTTTTGGCTGGTGTCTCACCTCCTGCTGGACACTGAGGGAATTAGCCGAATTCAGCCTTGGAGCACCCCCTTTTGGCTGGTGTCTCACCTTACGTGTTAGTGGTTCTGCCACCTTACACTAGGACCAGCGTCCCTCCCAGACCATGGTTCCCTCCTTTCTGGGTACTACCCTACTGCAATGCCCCCATAGTCTGGGGTCCTCCCCCTTTAGGGATCCTCTAGTCACCTATATCCACCTTGCTTCAGTGACCCTACTGCCAGTTGTCATCTAGCCCCTTACCTCAGGGGCAAACTGCAGTCTGACATGGACACTCATCATAGGCAAGGGGGTGTGGACCTGCTGCCGTCTTCTATCCTGGCTGTGTCCCTGCAGTCCTCGTACCCTCAGTTCGTGCCTCTGATCTGGGAGTGGGCTCAGGCCAAAGTTCTCCATCTCCGCCTGCCTTTCCCCAGCACTGCTCTGTCTTAGGAAGCCTCTAGGTTCTTGGGCAGCCAGGTCCCTCCTGCTCCACAGCTGGCTCAAGAGTGTGTGAGTCTTTCCTCCCCTCCAGGAGCCCTCATTTATACAGCCCCAGCTGGGTCCTAATTGGCGGATACATGCCACAACTGCTTGCTCCACAGCCCCAGCCCTCTGCCAGGGCTGTATTTACTTCTTCTTAGGCCAGTGCAGGGCCTATGTCCCAGCACAGGGTGAAACCAAACAATCACTATCCTCTTGAAAAAAGATAAAAGCCAAAACATCATGTCACCCATGGGTGAACACTTCACCAAGCTATAGACGTAATTTATATAATTTTCATTTCACAAAGTATTTATATCGCTTTATACCTGATCTATCAGACCTCATCCTCAAAGGAAGCCTGCAAGATATCTTCAAAAGATAAATTTGGGAGCTTAAACTCATAACTTTGCTAGACACTAAAAATCATGGTTTTTATAAAGGCACTGGATTATGGCTTATTACAATAATTTGTAACCCCTAATTTTTTGTGCTATGGCTACACAAATAGTCCCTTAGAATGGTCCCTTAGAACATGTGCAAATGACACTCTGAGTATCTTTACAGAACTGTATAGTTTGAAAGCTTGCCCCTTTCACCAAAAGAAGTTAGTCCAATATTTTCTCACCAAACCCACAACTTCGTTGCACCAGATCCTGCTTTCGTTCATATTAATGTAAATCTGAAGCGCTAACACTGACTTCATTGGACTTACTCAGCACTGTGCCAGGTTTTAATCCATTGTGCTTAATTTATAACCTACCCATCGGGTAAATTATTGAGTTCTTAAAATCACCTGATTCTCCAATAGACAGAAGCAAAAACCAAACATGCCGATCTACATGTTTGTCAAGAGAGATGAATAGCTTATTATATTTATGAAATTTTAGAAAGATGTTTTGTTGGCTTAAAGGAAGTGTGATACACTTGAGACAATTCTTTGTCACTTTTAAAAAGTGATACGTAGCTGAAAAAACTGGGTTTATATATATAATGGAAACAGTGGCAAAAATAAGGGATCCCATACTATTATTACCTACCCCAAAGGCAAACGTTGAAATACCAATTAACATTCTTATTTTCCTTTATTTTACAGGATAAAATTAAGTGTGGTAGGAAAAGTAGCAGCAGGGTGCCCCCTGCTGGACAAACTGAGCCAGATGCTTTTGAACAAGAGACAACAGAAGGTGTGTAGATGTGCGTGTCATCAGAAAGCAAAATCCCAGCATCCATCTTATCAATATCTACCAATAGTGGCTGAGGTGTGTTATTAACAAGGTTTTGAATTATTTTGTATCCACTTTTGTAATTATTTTCCCTTACACTATTTGTAAGCCAATGCTGTAGGTTTCCATATTTGAAAACAAGTTCTGAATATAAAACCACCTAGCTCAGGTTGTCTACTTCTAGGAACCACAATATCTTTTCTACTCTACCCTGGTTATTGTGGTAATATTACCTTTTGAAGGATTTAATCTCCTCCGGTTGACGAACAGGTGCTCAGAATGGCAAGAGATGTAGTTGATGATCGAGCAACTGGTATTCTTCATTCTGAGCCAGAGACAATTCCCCAGCTTGGCATAAGGGGACACTGATGAGAAAAAATAGGGCAATGTCACTTGTGGTCATTGAAACTTGGAACACAGAGAGGGAGTTACTTCTCTGTCATCTTCCTACAACCACCAAGGATACACTGTAGAATTGAGGAAGAGCTTGGGTAAGCTCAAAACCTTGTCTCTCTTACCAATACAAGTTATTACCGTACCATCGTGTTTTTCTGGTAACAACAGTGTCACAATAAGATTACAGTAAAGTCACCCAATGAGTATCATGTATTGTGGCATGACACATCCTTTCTGCTGTATGATGTGTGAATAGGTTTGCCAGGTTTTGAACCGGACAGTCCAGTATTTGAGCTTTCTGTTCGGGAAACAAATTGAGAAAATGGAAATGAGAAAATATAACTGTCCGGTATTTGCTAAATAAGATGTAATATAGATTGTGATGTAATGTCAAGCATGTCCGGTATTTTTGTTGAAACCATCTGGCAACTCTATGTGTGAATACAATACAGCAGTGGTCTCCAACCTTTTTAACCTCAAGATCACTTTTTCAATTTAAGTACAATGTAAGATCTACCTCAAACCCAAATACCCTTGCCCTGCTTCCTTCCTGCCCCCTTCTCTGAGGCCCTGCCCCTCCTTCACCCTTCTCCAAGGCCTCACCCTGCTCACTCCATCCCCCTTCCTATCCCATCCTCACTCACTTTCGCCAGGCTGGGGTAAGAGGTTGGGGTGCAGGCTCTGGTCTTGGGCCTAGGAGTTTGGAGTGTGCAAGGGGCTCCAAGCTTAGCCCAGGGGATTGGGGTTCAAGAGGGGTTTCAGGGTGCAAGCTCTGGGAAGGAGTTTGGGTGCAGGGGGACTTACATCTGGGACAGGAGGTTGGGTGTAGGAGGAGGTTCAGGGCTGGGACAAGGGTTGAGGAAGCAGGATCTGGCTGGTCACTGTTTAACTGAGACAGCTTCTGGGTGGTGGAGCAGTGGGGTTAAGACTTACTCCTGCCGTGGCCCTGCACCGCTCCTGAAAGCAGCTGGCACGTACAGCCATGGCTCCATGGTGCCATGTGCTCCCCCTCATCTACAGGCATTGAGCCCACAGCTTCTATTGGCCACAGTTCCCTGTTATTGATCAATGGGAGCTCCAGCAGTGGTGTCTGCAGGCAAGGACAGCATGTGGAGACCCCCTGCTCTGCCTTTCTCAGGGGCTGCAGGGACATGCCAGCCACTTCCAGGAGCAGCAATTACCATAGGGATAATTACTGCAGCCATAACAGGTTAGACATTTTAGAACTCACTGCTCAAAGAATTAAATGTAGGTGTAATAGAGCAATAAAAATGATGAAATGCACAGACCAGTCAAAAACCAAAAATAACCCACTTTGCAAGCAGTAGATAATGTAATAACCCTCCACGTATGTGTTGGGTCAGGAGATGAGAGTGAAGGACAGTGTGTGTTTGTGAGAATGACAGAGACACACACAGTGTGTGAGAGTGACAGAGATTTGCATTGCCAAGCTCTCTCCATCCCCTTCTTTCTGGGGCTAGGACTACACTACAGAGTTTTTGCACAAAAACTCGCAGAGTGTCCACACCTCAAGCGTGTTTTTGCACAACTAAAATGAAAAACAGAGGGGTTTTTCCAATGTAGGTATTTCTCCTTCTACGAGGAATAACTCCTTTTTGTGCAAGATTTCTAGCACAAAAAAGGTGTGTGTGGACAGGGAACAGGGGGTTTTTGCGCAAAAAGAGGCAATCGAAAAAAGCACAGCTGCCCTGGCGGCCATTCTCTAAATAGCAATCAGAGTTTCCTTTCGAGAGAGCATCCATGCAATCTGGATGCTCTCTTGCGCAAAAGCACATCACTTTTCTGATGCGCTTTTGCAGTGTGGATGCGCTCTTGTGCAAGAAGTTTTTGCGGAAGATCTCTTCCGCAAAAAGCTTTTTGCGCACGAAGCCTGTAGTGTAGACATAGCCTGGGTGGAGATAGGGTACAGAAGTGGGGGGGAGGAGGGTCACTCTGACATAAGCGCCCCCCTTCTCCCTTCCACACTCTGCACAGCAAGCAGGAGACTTCCAGGGGGGCAGCTCCAAGGCAGATGGCAGGAACAGCATGACAGTAGGTGGAGGGTCAACTGAAGTGACAGCGCTTGATAGCTTCCTGGCCAAACCAGTCAGGATCACCTGTCAGAGGCTCCAAGATCTACTGGTAGATCCTGATCTACTGGTTGGTGACCACTGCAATACAGCCTCAGAGTTACAAACACCTCGGGAATGGAGATTGGTCATAACTCTGAAATGTTTGTAACTCTGAAGAAAAGGTTATGGTTGTTCTCAGCAGGGCCTACAGCCACCGCAGACCCAGGAGTAAGGTATGTGGGGGCCTCGTGTGTAAGAGGTGGGACTGAAGGCAGTCAGCCCTAAGTACCAACTGGAGTGCAGAGCTGGGCCCCCCCCTCTAGGCCTCAAAGCTGTGTGGAGCAGCTGACGTGGCGCTCGAGCAGCAGTTCAAATGGGTCTGGGGCTCCAGCTGCTGCCAGTGCCACAGTAGCAGCAGTGGTGACTGGGAGCTCTGGACCCCTTTGAAACACCAGGCCCTAGGACAATTGCTGAACACCGAGTTTCCCCCTACCCACATAGGCAGGCCTGATTGTTCTTTCAAAAGTTTACAACTGAACATTGACTTAATACAGCTTTGCAACTTTACTGTGCAGAAAAAAATGCTGTGTTCCCCCTCCTTTTTAGTAGTTTACATTCAGCACAGTACTGTGCTGTATTTATCTTTTGCTTTTGTCTCTACTGCTGCCAGACTGTATACTTCTAGTTCCAGATGAGGTGTGCGGTTAACTTGTCAGTTTGTATCTCTGGAATGCATTAGCGCTGAGGTACTACTGTAGTATGTCGATAAAATGCAGCCAGGTTATTCAGCCCCAACCTGTAGAGCTTGTGGATAATTACAACTACACTTTATAAGTAATGTGTGGCTTGTGATGGAATGGATTTGAAGCACCACTTGTCCTTAAATTGGCCAACTAGCATCTTTAAAAAAATACCCTCATTTATTCACCCAGAAATTGATTTCTAAAAGATTCATTAAGTCATCCCCTTTAAAGGGATTCTACCCATAGCATAACCACGACATAGAAATAATCTTCCCCCAGTGGTCCCTTGAGACCCCACTTTCTGGCCTGGTGGAGGTCAAGCACTTCAGAGGAAATAGAGGCATTGGCTTCCAGAGCTAGTTAAGTTCTCTCTGTTGATTTTGGGTTTATTGTACTGCAGAATATACAGGTGTAGAAGTGAAAATAGTGCTTCTCACCGGAGATTGATTGTATTGCTCAGTAATGGGTGCAATCACCAGGATGGATTTAGCTCTCACTCATGCTCAGTAGAGCAAACAAGTTGCAATCCTCTATTTAAGAAGTAGAGCTGAACCCACATGGTAATACCATATCTGAGTTTCTCTGGACTTTGGAGAATTTCTGTGGTGGATAAGTACTTTCCTACTCCAGTTCCCCAAGAGACAGTAGCTATGTTGGTGTGAAAGTCCTCAGGGGTTGAGTGATGTATATATACTGACCTGAGCCTTGGTGTAGACAACATGATATCGATGGGAGGATCTTCCATTGGCATAGGTAACATGTTCACTCTAAAATCTACATCCATGAGCAATGTAGTTTTACCAATGTAAGTTGGTACCATAGACTAAGCCTTAGAGAAGATGATGAGGTAATATTTTTTTGCGGGGAGGGGGGCAACTTCTGGTTTTTGGTGAGAGAGACAAGCTTTTAAGCTGACATAAAGCTCTTCTTCAAATCTGGGAAACGTTGGCCATGTTTATACAACCACTTATGTTGACAAAGTTTATGTTGCTCATGGGTGTGAACCTCCCCCTCCTGAATGACATAAATTATGATGGCATAAGTGATAGCGTGCACAGCACTATGTTGGCAGGAGAGCTTCTCCCACTGACATATCTACTGCTGCTTGATGTGGGTGGTTTACTCATACCAGTGGGAGACCTCTCTCCCAGCAGCATAAAGCAACTACATGAGAGATCTTACAACTGTGCCGCTGTAAGCTCTCTAGTGTAGACATAGTCTCACTTAGAACATCACCTGCTAAACAATCTGTTCCATCCTGTGTTTAGCTAAGTGATCATTCAAGGTGAAGTGTCCCCTTAACACCAATTCAGTCACAGGGAGGAAGGGAAAAGAGGGGAGGGGAAGAGGCTGAGGGAGAAGTTGTTAGTGGGTTGTAGATTGCTGTAATAAGCCATAAAGTCAGTGTCTCTATTCAGTCCATGAATTTTAGTGCCTAGCAAAGTTATGAATTTAAACTCCTGGGCTTGTCTTTAGAAAGCGTTTTGCAGGTTTCCTTTGAGAATGAGGACGGAGAGGTCAGCTATACAGAGACAGCTTTGTGAAAATTATTCACCAACAAGTGTCTTTTATCTTTTATCATTGTACTGCATGAGTTCATTTGAGGGTGTAGTGATTGTCTGGCTTCACCCACATAATTGGTGTTGGGGCAGTGTTGTTTTCACCTGGTATGTCTTGAAGGAAACTGCCTCTTCGTGTGGTGAGTGGTTTGAGGATGGCTTATATGGCTCCCAATGTTCTTTCCATAAGACTGCCATGGCTCGATACAATGAGTCTGCCTGGGTTCCCTTGATTGTGAATCTTGGGAAGCATTAGAAGATCTCTGGGGCTGGTTCATGTGGGATGAGTTTGTAGAGTTTCCCGTGCAGTTGTTTGGACAAGGACTTGATGATATCCCTTAAGTTCTTTGGTAAATTGCAGTGTTGTCTTCAAGTCGTCATTATCAAGTCCAAGTCGAGTGTCAAGTCACTACAATTCAAGTCTCAAGTCGAGTCTTGAGTCCCTAAAGTCACTTTTGAGTCAAGTTCCAAGTCGAGTCTCAAGTCTTAATTTAAAAAATGTTAAGTCACTTTTGTACAAGCCTCAATATCGGCATTTTCGGACAATTTTTTCACCAAGTCTATTTAACAAAATTAGCAAGTCTCAAGTCGAGTCTCAAGTCACAAACAATGAACCTGAGTCGAGTCTCAAGTCGAGTCACCTAGGCGACTTAAGTCGGACTCGAGTTCAAGTCGTGGGACTCGAGTCAACAACTCTGGTAAATTGGGGTGTGGAGTCTTCTCTGAGTTCCTCATAGTAGCTGGTGCAACAGAGTTGCTAGTTGGTCTTGTTAACATAACATGTGGCTGCAGGTTTCATCATCATTTGGTGCTAGTTAGGTTTCAGGAACTGTGTGGGCCCTACTACACATGCTCATCTCAAGACGTGATGCAACTCCTCTAGTTCACTAAATACCCTAATAGTAACTATATGGGTGAAACCAGACAATCCCTACACCCTCAAGTGAACTCACACAGGACAATGATAAAAGACACTTGTTGGTGAATATTTTTCACAAAGCTGTCTCTGTACAGCTGACCTCCCAGGCATCTCAAATGTACTCACACAGGAAACTGATAAAACAGAAAAATACCCTATTGCCTATGGGCAGACACTTTTCACAAAGCGATCACTCTGAAACTGTCAGTGCTCACACTCAAAGGGAACCTGCACAATACTTTCAGAAGACAAGACTCAGAGCTTAAATTCTTAACTTTGCTAGATCCTAAAAATCATGGACTAACTAAAAATACTAGATTTATGGCCTATTTCAACAAACAACTTCTCTAGCTACTTCCTCACTCTCTTTTCCTTTCCTCCCTCCAACTGTGTGGTCCCTTGAAATACCCATTAACTTGTTATGCTATTACCTCACCCACCTTGTCTCTGATTCAAAGGCAGACTTCCCAGAACCCCTCCTTGTCTCATCAGCACAAGGAGGGTCTCTGGAGATAAGTTAGCTCTGAGACAAAGTAGGCAGCAATAATAGTGAATGGGTAAACTGAGTCACACAATTTCCATAAAAATACTGACATTTCCCACATTCTTCTCAAGTATTATTAACTAATGTGTGTGTTTGGCCAGCTAGCATGGGAAATCTTATGCGTAGCAGTTGCTGGTCAACTATTAATTTTTAAGTTAAGTCACAATATGCATCGTTAGCTTCAGATCAGCAGACTATAGCAATCTGCTTTATGGCTCCTGTCTAGCCCAACACAGTACACCTGCATTTTAAGGGAAAGGCATACTGTAAATTACTCTTTTTGCTACATGCTGCTGCACCAGAAGATCTTGTTACCAGGATGTAAATAACTGCATTGATTTCTGGCTTGTATGGTTACCTTCTATAATACAAATTAGATGAGACACAAATGACATTGAAGGCTGAAACAAGAGATACCCCAAATGTACTCTCTAAAATTGAATAGCCTAACACCATTTGCAAGTCAATTCCAATTTACTATGAGCCTGAAAACTGCCTCAATGCTCTTTCATCACGATTTGTTCATTCATGCATTTCATCCTTAAAGCATAATTTGTATTAAAGCATAGTTCTATTAGTCAACTCTGTTTAAACAGGGCATATTTTAAAGATAGGTAAAACAATGGGTTAGAACAGGTAGGGGCAAAATATGGCCCATGGGCCACATCTAGCTCACCAAACATTTTCCTCTGGCCCACCAAGACCTTCTGGGCTGGGGCCAGAGGAAATGTCCTGCAATCCAGCAAGGTACTCAGAAGTCTGCTCGACTGTCATGGTTGCAGGCTGCTGGCAAGTGTGTCTCTGCATGCCCTTTGGAGAAAGGGGGGCAGCGCATGGAAACACACAGCCCCCCCGTCCCAAGGGGTATGCAGGGAAATGTTTGCCAGAAGCAGCCACCAGTTTTAAGCAGTGTGGGGGCTCCATGGCATGAGTGCCCCACTGTGCCACTGGCTGTGAATTTTCACTCCCCTCCCACCCACCCACCCTCCTTTGTAGCACTACCTCCTACCCTGGGTCAGAACACCCTCCTGCACCTAAACTCACTCCCAGATCCCATACTCCCTCTATTGATATAATACAGAAGTGTGGCCTATGACCACTTACCAAAATCCTTGGAGCAGACCCCATGCAAAAATTGTCCCCCCCTCCCCAGGTTAGAATCAGTCACCCCTGCCTGCATTGTATAGTACCATATTTTATAAGCAATCTCACTGATGTAAATGAGATTGTTTATGAAGCCAGGTGCTTCTCATTTTAAGTAAAGTGCAGTGAGATTTGGGTGAGCTTACTATAGAATATGGATCAATTATTAATTGGTGAGGCCTCAGCTGAAGCACTGTGTCTAACTCAAGGTTCCATACTTTAGGAAAGATGTGGACAGATGGGAAAGAACAAAAAAATAAAAAAAATAAAAGGTTTTGAAAACCTGGCCTATGAGGAAAGGTTAAAAACTGGGCATGATTAGTCTTGAGAAAAGATGATTGGGGGAGGGGAGACCTGATAACAGTGACATGTATTTTAACACAAACTGCATCCATTATCCCAATCCATACAATCATGACAAACTACAATCATAGAATCATAGAGCTGGAAGAGACCTCAGGAGGTCATCAAGTCCAGCCCCCTGCCCAAGGCAGGACCAATCCCAACTAAAAAGGCAAGTCTAGTGGTGTTTCAGGCTTATCACAGACTGTAAATGTCATCATTGCCTCTAGCAGGCATATGGAGGCAGTTTTCCAAATACAGGTATTTCAGTCCAAAAGGAAGGTATAATTTCCCTAGGTTCAGATAATGGTTTTCTTTAAAAAGGAAGAAATGTACTCCTAAATAATTTTGGTAAAGCCAGTGTGGACTACAGAGCATTCCTTGTCCTGTTAGAGTACTTTGCTACTAGTTCACTAGAGGGAGGTATAGGAAAAGAATTCAGAGAAGTAAAAGCAGAAACAATTGAAAACTAGATATCTATCTAAGCTGGTGCTTTGTGTGTTTTGGAAGACAACTAATTGTCAGAGCAAAAATGTTATATCAACTGACAAAGCAAATTAGACATTTCTTTCCAATTCCAATCTTGTCAATAAGTTGTATTGCAGTTTCCTCACTTAGACTGGAAGCACGTTAGATGAGCTCAAACTCTATAAATAGTTTTAGCCAATTAAAAAGTGTGTACAATTTTTTTCTCTCATGGAAGCTCTCTCATTGGTTGAGCCTCTGGATACTTTCTAAATTCTTTCTTTCTTTCGTTGAACAGTATGTATTGCCCTTTAACGAGACTGTAGTTGGCTGTTATAAAAATAGCCAGGAATCAAATACAAGTACAACATCACTACATAGATTATATTAATCCTTTTAAGAATATGGCAGCATGCCAGCTTCTGGGATAATTTCCCCCTTATTCCACCCAGGGAATGGATAACTGAGCATTTGTACAGCACTTGTGAAAGGAGAAAGTTTTCTCTTCAGGTGCTGGCATCTGCAGTTTAAGTATTCTTGTGTTGCCCTGCCAATGCCATCAGTCTACACTGCTCTTTTTTAGAAGTAAAAGGCCATTTGAGAACAGTAGGTAGCTACTTAAATAAATAAAGAAAACAAGAATGCTTGATTTAACTTGCAGCACAAACCCTATTTGTTCCAGTCCTGATAGCCACTATAATCTTTCTAGAGTTAATGTTAAAAGGGGCCTACAACCACACCAGCACCTTCCCCCTCTCACAGTGGGGAGGGTTCCCCTTTTCTGAATAAGATGTCTGTTCTGTGAGGAACGGGTATCTATTACTTGCTTCCTAAATGGGCATCAAGACAGAAAGCCTACTCCACTGTACCTGCCCCAAGGACAGCCACCCAGCCAGGGAAACAATTTAAATACTTATAGGTAGGTAAAGCAGAGGAAGCAACAGCTACAGAAAGGTGCCAAAAGGAATTTGGCCATTAATATACATTTGGAATTAAAGGTGTGTGTGTGTATGTGTGTATGTGTGCATGCGTGTAGATGACGGGAGGGAAAGGGGAAGAGGAACTGATCTTTAAAAGGGAAAGAGGAAATCAAGTGTGCTATTGCACTTGAAAGCGGCAATAGATTTGGGTTTTTCTTTTTTTTTAACGTACAGAACAGTCAACATTTCATTCCATTCTGAAATGGAATGCTGTTCCTTATTTCATTAAAAATGCATGTTCTATAAAATATGGATCAGCAGCAGGCCCCTTTGGTGAAAAGCAAGTTACAATCTTACCAATCTGAACTAAATTATTTGTGTTGGTTTTACAGACTGGAATGCAAAGCTGCATACTCTATTGGTGCTGTCCAAAGGTTTTAAACAATTATAGTACTTCTAGAATATTGATGGCTGAACAAAGAAATATATTGAGGGTATGTGGAACAGGGGCGCCATTTCAGGTTTTGGTTGGGCGGGCGGAGGGTGGAGGGGAACAATTTAGCAGTTAGTTGACAGGGACCTTGTATGTAATTCCTATATAAAAGAAAGACAAATAAATATTAGACTTGCTCAGCTCTAATAATATGTTCTGAAATCTTGTGGCAAGTCACTGAGGAGACACTGTCAGGTTTAAAATTTGAATAGTCTTTGTTACTAATTTTGCCGAGAGAGACCCCATCAGAACTCCTGGGTTCTATTTCAGCTCTGGGAGATGAGTGGGATCTAGTGGGTAACAGCAGGGACAAATGTATCTGGGTTCTATGTAAGTATATCAGAATGGTCGTATTGAATCAGACGAAAGGTCTGTCTAGACCATTATCTGTCTTCCAACAGTGGCCAATGCCAGATGCTTCAGAGAGAATGAATACAACAGGCAATCCTTGAGTGGTTTATCCCATCACCCATTCCCAGCTTCTGGCAAACAGAGGCAAGGGACATTCAGAACATTATGTTGCCCACTCTGGCTAATAGTCACTCATGGGCCCATTCTCCATGAACTTATCTAGTTTTTTCTTGAACCTCGTTATAGCCTTGACCTTCACAACATCCTCTAGCAAAGAGGTCCATGGGCTGGCTGTAAAGAAATACTTGCTTTTGTTTATTTTAAAACTGCTGCCTATTAATTTCATGGTGCAGCTCCTAGTTCTTGTGCTATGTGAAAGAGTAAATAACATTCCTTATTCCATTTTTCCACATCATTCATGACTTTTTAGACCTATGTCATATCTTTCTTTCATTGTCTCTTCTCCAAACTAAAAAGTTCCAGTCTTTTTAATCTCTCCTCATAGCGAATGTGTTCAATATGCTGAACAATTTCTGTTGCCCTGCTCTGTACCTTTTCCAAATCCAATATAATTATTTTGACATGGGGTGATGACCAAATTTGCTTCCCCCTGCTGCTGCTGGTGAGTGTGGGGTGGGAGGGTGGACCCCTGCTGCCATCGCTGGCCTGCCAGTCCTGCTATTCTCCCAGGTCACCTTGGTTGGGGGAAAAGGTGGAGCAAGGCCAGGGAGAAGGCAGGGAAGAAGTGGTGTAGGGGGCGGGGCAGAGCAAGGGTGAGGAGGGGTAGAGTAGGGACAGGGTCTGGATTGGAGGGATGTTGTCCCAGTCCTTCTCTGGGTGGGGCATCACTTGGCTGGTGGCCCTGAGGGCCAGTCTGAAGAACATAAGAATGGTCATATTGGGTCAGACCAAAGGTTCATCTAGTTCAGTATCCTGTCTTCTAGCAGTAGGCAATTCCAGAAAACCTAGAGGGAAAGACCAGAATATGTAAATCATCAAATGATCCACACCATGTTGTCGCCCATTCCTAGCTTCTGACAAACAGAGACTAGGGACACCATTCCTGCCCATTTTGGCTAATAACCATTGAGGGACCTCTCCTCCATAAATTTATCTAGTTCATGTTAAAGTCCATGCAGATGTGGTCACTTCATCTCAAAAAAGATATCTTGGCATTGGAAAAAGTTCAGAAAGGGGCAACAAAAATGATGAGGAGCTTGAAATCATTGTTAAAGTTGAGGTCTTCACAACATCCTTTGGCAAGGAGTTCCACAGATTGACTGTGTATGGTGTGAAGAAATACTTCCTTTAGTTTGTTTTAAACACATTACCTATTAATTTCATTTGGTGACCCCTAATTCTTGTGTTATTGGAACATGTAAATAACTTTTCCTTATTTACTTTCTCCATACCAGTAATGATTTTATAGACCTCCATCATATTCCCCTGTAGTCTCCTCTTTTCTAAGATGAAAAGTTCAAGTCTTATTAATCTTTTCTCATATGACAGTTATTTCAAACCCCTCATCATTTTTGTTGCCCCTTTCTGAGCTTTTTCCAATGCCAAGATATCGTTTTTGAGATGAAGTGACCACATCTGCATGCTGTATTCAAGATGTGGGCGTACTATGAGTTTATATAAATGCAATAAGATATTATCTGTCTTATTCTCTATCCCTTTTAAAATGACTCCTAACATTCTGTTTGCTTTTTTGACCAGTGCTGCACACTGAGGTTATGTCTAGACTGCGGGCTTCTTTCGGAAGAAGCTTTTCCGGAAGAGATCTTCCAAAAAAACTTCTTTCAAAAGAATGCGTCCACACTGCAAAAGCACATCGAAAAAGCAATCTGCTTTTTCAAAAGAGAGCATCCACACTGAATGGATGCTATCTCGCATGTAAGCTGTGATTACTATGGATGGAATGGCCACCAGGGCACCTGTGCTTTTTCCTCTGTCCTCTTCTTTCGAAAGAACTTCCTCTTCCCCATCCACACACGCCTTTTTCTGAAAGAGCTTTTTGGGAAAAAGGCTTCTTCCTGATAGAATGAGGATTACCAATGTCAGAAAGCCCCCTCTGTTCTTTCGATTTTCTTTCGGAAGAACGCGATTGCAGTGTGGACGTAATTGAAGTTTTTTTTGGAAAAACAGCCATTTTTCCAAAAAAACCTCTGTAGTGTAGACATACCCTGAATGGATATTTTCAGACAACTATCCATATTGACTCCAAGATCTCTCTTTTGTGTAGTTATAGCTAATTTAGTCCCTATCATTTCATATGTATAGTTGGAATTATGTTTTCCAATATGCATTACTTTGCATCTATCAACAATAAAATTAATCTGCCATTCTGTTGCCCAGTCTCCTAGTTTTGTAATTTGGGGTGTACATTTAAGTTGAATGTCTGTTACGGAGTTGTTGACAAAGTTTCCATACAGCTGGCAGGAATTTTACTTTTCGCATTGTACCTTTTAATTTCTGTTTTACTAACCTCCTCATTTTTGTATAGTTTCCCTTTCTGAAATTAAATGTCACAGTATGGACTGCTGTGATGTTTTTCCTGACACAAGAATGCTACATTTAATTATATTAAGGTCTCTATTTCCAAGTGGTCCAGCTATATTCACCTCTTGTACCAGATTCTGTACTTCACTTAGGACTAAATCAAGAATTGCTTCTGCTCCAGTGAGTTCCGAGAAGCAGTTATTTAAGATGTCAAAACACTTTATCTTTGCATCCTGTCCTGATGTGATATGTAACTACTCAATAGGATAGTTGAAATCCCCCATTATAATCAAGTTTTTAAAATTTTTATAGCTTCTCTAATCTTCCTTAGAATTTCAGTCACTATCACTCCTCTGGTCTCTAAAGCCACAATATTGCAGAATGGAAAGTTGTATGGTGTTGCTTTCTTGAGACATCTAAGCATGAGATTCTAAATGTGAAACTGCCTTTTTTAAAAAATAAGAGGATTATTGAAATTGATATTTTAAAATCAGGAAAATCACCACTTATGATGAGGTGGGAGAAAAACCACTTTCAAGCAGGTGGGTAGGAAAGCCAATATTGGAACCTCAAATTTAGACTTGTTTGAACTGCAAGTTGGTTCAGAATTGAGTCCTTGGAGCTATAGTAAGTTCTAATCCAGAATTTAAGGAGCCCTGTTTTCTGGATCTCATTCATTTGCAGTTGAAAATTCAAAAGAACATCTCTTTTCATTAAAATTCCAGCTCAAGATGGCATAGTACTTAAATCACAGCTCATCAGATGAGGTATCCATCACTAGGCAAAGCCATTAAAAAACACCTCAAAACATTTGAGCATTGTACTATGGAATCCAAAACAACGCCCTAAACAGACTTAGCCTCAAGTTTGAACTCCAAAACTGATCAAAACCTGCTCGGGATCAGAATCAGACAAAAAGGGTGTGTCTAGACAGTGGTATTATTTCAGGATATTTCCGGTATCCTGAAATAGCTATTCCACGTCTTTTAAACAAGCCTGTTATTTTGAAGATTAAGGGTTGTTTCAGAATAGCGCTCTATTTCGAAATAAACTCAAAATAAGCTACGGAACTTGTGTAGCTCAAATTGTGTAGCTTATTTTGAGCTACATGTATAAGCTCCCAAAGTCTTCAGCAGTCTTTAATTTAAACTAATAATAAAATGTGAATGTCAGGCTTATTTTTAAAAAAACTTGTTTTTCTTTTTTAAAGTCTCATTTAAAACTGTCTCGAATGATTAGTATTTCTTTGTGAGTAGGCTTTGACTTTTATTCTTCCCTTAAAATATTTTCACCTCCCTTTGCCAGTTTTTGGATAAAATATAAAACATGTAGGAAAGAGCTCCTTTCTCTTTTGATTAATGAAGGCTGGAGCTTGAAATCCAGCTGAAGATTAAGGGCACTGTCTCCTTTATGGAGTCATAGTAAATTGAATGTTATTTATAATTTATAGGAATGCTGAGTAGGAGGAGCACTGCTGCAATATATTAGCTTTCTTCTATTAATCTAATGAATATAATTATTTCCTAAATCTTACATATAAATAATTCTTTCCATTGAGGAGAAATACTGTGTACAGGTTTTTAAGAGTATTACCACTAAACCTCCTTAAACTTCTCTCAACTTATTTCATTTTGAGATTTACTGAAAATCAGTAACATAATATAATGCTCCCAGGTCTGCATTGCTACATACTCTGAACAAGCACCTCTTGCACAAATAGTATTTATAGTGTGTGTGTGTGGGGGGGGGGGGAGGGAGGCAGGTGTACGTTATTTAGATTTTATTCAGAAATACACATAAATACATTTACTTCTAGAGTCTGATTCTATGTCATACTGATCACCCCCAGCTTCCACTGAAATTAATTAAATGTCCTAGAACAATAATATCCTAGTAAACCTCTATTTATTAACAATCCCCACAAACAGAATGCACATGCTAAGCATATGATGCTCACCACTCCCAATAAGCTAGATGAACTTGTCTTGATGGTCAGTCAGGATAAGGGCCATCTGGGGGGCTCCAGTTTCTGCATGGTGTCATTGGCAGAGTGTTGAGGTCTTGCAGGTCTGATCTTTGGGCTATTTCCTGGAGTTGATTCCCAAAGAACTTCCTTTTGAGCCCCATTTTAAATAGTGAAATGTGAGTCCAGCTTAGCTGCACCTTAACCAATTATTTTACTAACCAATCCTAACATACTGTAACTGAATTGTCTAACTAATAATACCTTCCCTGCCCCGCTTAATAGATTTACACCGAACAAAATTAATTATACAACAGAAAGAAACAATTAAAGAACCAGGGATCATACAAACAATAGGGAAATGGGGACCATACTGATAGAACAATAAAGACATGAGGATTTCACAACCCCATCTATTGTTAAGTAGTATCTTGCCAGACAAAATGCTATCAAACTAAGTTTTCTTTAACCCTCTCAAGATCTGTTTCTTTCTTTGGTGATATTGGGAACCATTAGGACAGGGTCTCCTCTTAATAGCCTAATGTTACACTGTTTTAAAGTAATCTAGCTGAAACAAAAGACAGGACTATGTAGCACTTTAAAGACTAACAAGATGGTTTATTAGGTGATGAGCTTTCGTGGGCCAGACCCACTTCCTCAGATCAATTTGTGGAAGAAAATAGGCACGACCATATATACCAAAGTGATACAATCAAAAAAAAGTGAACACATATAAAATTGACAAATCAGATTTTAGAACAGAGGAGGGGTGAGGGGGGAAGGTTAGTGTCTGTGAGATAATGACATTTGGGGAAGCTATCTTTGTAATGGGTGAGATAATTAGCATCTTTGTTGAGACCCATACGTAAAGTGTCAAATTTAAGCATGAATGACAGTTCTGAGGCTTCTCTTTGAAGTATGGAGTTAAAATCTCTTTGAAGCAATATGCATGTTTTAAGGTCATTGAGAGAATGGTCATTCTGGTTAAAATGGCAAGCAACAGTTTTCTCTCTGTGAGAGAGCCCGATGTCTGTTTTATGTGCATTGATTCTTTGGCAAAGTGTTTGAGAAGTGTGTCCAATATACATAGCAGACGGACACTTTAGGCACATGATGGCCTCAATAGGGTAATTGAGGTTTATAAATGCTTGGTAGAGATCCTGAAGTTTCTGGTCTCTGTCAGTGGGATTAGAGCAGATGCAAATGTATCTAAGGGCTTGGCTATAGAGGATGGATCATATGGTGTATCCTGGATGGGAGCTGGAGGCATGTAGGTAACTTAGGAGTCAGTGGGTTTTTTGTAGAGAGTGGTGTCTAATTTACCATTGGTGATTTGTACTGTGGTATCCAGGAAATGGATCTCTCGTGTAGAATGGTCCAGGCTGAGATTGATGGTGGGGTGTAGGTTGTTAAAGTCTCTGTGGAATGCATCCAGTGTTTCTTGGCCATGGGTCCAGATCATAAAGATGTCATCGATGTAGCGTAAGTAGAGAAGGGGTAAAAGGGGACGGAATCTGAGGAAACGTTGTTCTAAGTCAGCCATAAAGATGTTAGCGTACTATGGGGCCATGGGGATACAACTTATACCTCCAGATCAGCGGCACAGTCATGGGTACCCGCATGGCCCCACAGTATGCTAACATCTTTATGGCTGACTTAGAACAACGTTTCCTCAGATCCCGTCTATAGCCAAGCCCTTATTGTCTATAGCCAAGCCCTTAGATACAATCGCATCTGCTCTAATCCCACTGACAGAGACCAGAAACTTCAGGATCTCTACCAAGCATTTATAAACCTCAATTACCCACCTGGAGAAATAAAAAAACAAATTGAAAGAGCCAGACGAATACCCAGGAACCATCTACTTCAAGACAGACCCAAGAAAACCAACAATAGAACACCACTTGTCATCACCTATAGCCCCCAACTTAAACCCGTCCAACGCATTATCAAAAAACTACAACCTATACTGGAACAGGATACTACTCTCCAAGAGGCTCTGGGAGACAGACCCATAGTCTCCTATAGACAACCACCTAACCTCAGGAAGATTCTTACCAACAACCACAGGACATACCACACTAATACCAACCCTGGAACTTTCCCTTGCAACAAACCCCGGTGCCAGCTTTGTGCACATATTTACTCTGCTGACACCATTATTGGACCTAACCATGCCAGTTACAAGATCAAGAACACATATTCCTGTTCATCCAGAAATATAATTGATGCCATCATGTGCCTAAAGTGTCATTTGTCCAATACCTGAGTGCCAGGTTGTGGGGGAACCTGGACTACCCTGCCTTGGCAATAAATGGTGATGTCTGCCTTGTCCAAAGTGTGGATTTCTGGCCTGTTTCAAGTCTGGTGCGTGAAAGCACGCAGGCAAGGCCTGAGAGTCAGGAATTGTTTTGCATAACAATGCAGATTAAGTGTGGTATGTGAGACCATGTCAAGAACACACAGAACAAGTAGCCTTGTATTGATACTTGTTTCTGATAAGCAAAAAGTACAGATGCAGTCATAAAACTGTTAACTGCACATATAGCAGTAACATCCTGGATAGCAGGATGTACCCCAAATATGAGCATTGGGGCATTTTATGTATCTTACACAATACGTAATCAATGGGAAAATATTATTAGAATGACGAAGTCTCACTTTGCTATAAATTGTGTTTAGTAAGAACAATCGATGGGAGGGAATGGGCAGGATTGACCCACATGTCCTGCTCGATGTAACTAGACGTGATTAGGCCCTTCTCACCGGCTACGTCAGTGGTGGAGTTCCTATGCGTGGGAAAAGACAGAACCACGACATCCTGCCTGGCACTGTAGGTAGCATACGGGTGAAGTGTAAGTGAATTAGGCTTTATTATTGTATATAGTAGATCTTTTAGTAATCGCTTTTGCATTGCTTTGCGCTGTATTAATTGCTTTAGAATCTATAGTATTTAAGGTTTAAATTGTATACTAATTGTTCTTAAGGCTTGTAAAACTTAAACAACTGTATTAACTGCTTAAAGCTTGCAATAAATAAGAAAGTGGTTAAGCAGCCCTGGCGTGTACTGGTTTCCCTTGGATCTAAAATAAATTGAACCACACGACACAGGTATAGAGTTTGGGCAAGATGGAGTCTGTTAATCCCTCTTATGAAGGGGCTGGACAGAGAAATGTGTGCTACATGATCACATCCTAGGTCCAGTTAAGCAGATGCAGTCATAGAATGCAGGAGGGAGGGCCCAGCTCCTATATAATCTGTGCTGTGGATTTCGTCTTATAAGATGCTCACAGTTACTGCAGGATAGGTCTGTGGAGGTTTTAAAAAGTACTGTTAAAGGCTCTATCTAGGAGAAAGCTTCTTCTCCATGGAAACACCCTGCCCTCAGGCTGCTGACTCACTATGGTTGTTTCCAGCCATCGAAACTGTCTCCACAAGATTTGGGGTTCATAACTGAGTTCCACATGGAAAACCCATAGAAAAAGGTATTTGTACATGCCAATCAAGTAACTCCATGTCTGAGTACCCCACTTACCTTTGCAAAGGTATACTTTTTGCAGATAAAGAACTGAGGACACAAACCATTTGGGCTCACTTTCAGAGGCTGGTTTTGAAAGCTGTGTCTATGTGGCCACATATGACTGCCATGCCACCCAGAAGCCCAGCTTAGTAAATAGCATCTGATAATGTACAGCAGCAAGCAGAAGAGTGAGTTTGTTGACTGATAGATATTCAGTAAACTGATTTCTGTAAGATTTCTAATGACCCCAAAACATTTCTTCCAGTTTTGCCAAAAATATCAGGACAGCCAGCACAGAGCTTAAAAAAGGGACTGTCCTAGCCAAAAGAGGACATACGGTCTGCCTACTCACCACCTCTGTGGGCTGCTCCCTACCTTTCCCCTGTTCATCAATGTCTCTTGCCCATCTGACTTCCATGATAGAGCACTGTCACCTCATGCACATTCCTCAAGTCCCTCCTCAAGCTTTGTGGCTGATTCCAGAGCACTGTTCTACTTTGCTTCAGGCCTGTCTTTGTTGGATTGCCCTCCTCTTCAGCTGAGTCTAATACTAACTTGGTCCTAATGTCCTCAACTTTTCCCCTTTCTAGGTGGAACCTGCAGGGTGTAACTGGGCCCAGAGATTCGTGTTAATCCTTCATTTGTCAGTGTAGGGCATATGCCACATCCCAGACAGAAGAAAAATGTATTTCGGTGCAATTTATCGATAGATAGATAAGTAATATGTGTATCCAAGTAGGGATTTCCCTCTTAGCACTCACCCAGGTATCCTTTCATTATTTTAAAAGTAAGTCTTAGAGAACAATACTGCAGTACTGAAGTGGAGGATATGACAAAATGAAAATAATTTTACGTTTACAATCAAACAGTAGTGATTGGAAAGGAACAGAGGAAGAAAGAGCTGAGATGGAAATATTTAACAAGACAACTAAATTCAACATGTATGTCTTTTAATGTAAACGGAACAAACTTTTAAGACCCCCTTAGCTATTACAAATAATTGCTCACATGTACCTGAATACTCTACTGAACAGTTAATAATAGGATTGGACACTGCTCTCCATTTACAATGGTTCCAGGCCACTTATTTCTGGCGCAAGTCCTAATGGCTCAGATCTGAGAATACTCTTCCAGTAGATTTGGCACACCCCTTCTCAGCTCTCATTGCCATCCTCTTTCCAGAAGCTCTGTGCTCTTGATGGCATTCCCATCACAGTCTCAGCACACTACAGCCACACCTAGAAGTTGTACCACATACCAATTACATCGATTCTGTTTCGTCTATCAAGTTGGTAAAATAAAGATTTGTGAAGCGATAAAAAAGAAAATATTAGGAAGCTGTGGCTTGCTTTGAAACCAAGAATGTGCATGTACAAAAAAAAAAAAAAAAAAAGAGCTCTCCAATCTGGCTTCTCTACCTAAGAAATCAGGGAATGCACTTGGAAAAACAATACTATGGAATAAAAAAATGTTATGCAGTTCTTTAGCCACTCATACATACATTACTGAAGTCAATAGACGCTGTGGGTGCTAAGGACTTCTTAAATAAATAAGGACATAAGTTTTTGACTAGAGACTATGGTACTTCACAGATACAATATGCAGAAATAGTGGTGTGCTTACCAATTATCTTTGAAACTGGCTAATATGTCATCTGATGAGTATGCGTGCTGGGCCACCTGGGAGCTTAGTGACTGCTTGAGACATTAGGTTATATTAAAGCATGTACTCATTTATTATCAGGATCTATTCTGTATCAGTGAGCTAGCTAGTCCCCCGACACATAGCAAATGAGTTTACTTTCCCAGGGAACCTGCTCTGTGTTCACTCCCCAAAACAAAGTACCAATTAGCTAAACTTGATAGTAAAATAAACCACTTTAATTGGGCAACAGATATTGGCAGTTAAACATAAAAGTGCATATGTAAATATGCCATTTATTTTCAGTGCTTGACAAATTATATCTTTTCTCTTGATGAATACAAGTATCTCTTCCTATTGAAACATGGGAACTTCTATCATCTCAAATGACTTTATCAGATAGTGCAAAATTAGTCCTGTACAATTAAATGGCCACTTTTCCCTTGTATATCTGAGAGATGCCAGTTCATTTCTTTTTACCTTCTTAGGAAGCTGCTCTTAAGTAGAGCTGGTTGGAATTTGGAATTTCCATTCCATGGAAAACTCTGACATTTCAAAATTTCCTTTCATCTCATATTGGAACTAGATGTCAAAAAGTCAGTCTTCTGTAAAATGAAATATCTAAGTTTCAACTTTTTCATTTTCACTTTTATATATTAAAATTATTTTATTATAATACATAAAACAAAACACCATGTCTTTGTTGAGATCAAACATTTTGATAAGATTGAATTAAAACATTTAGATACATTTTCATAAAAAATTGATCAAAATCGATATGTTCCTGCCTAAAATTTTGGTTGCATCAGCATTTTTCCAAGGAAAAATATTCCACTAGAAAATTTTTAATCAGCCCTACTGTCAAGTGTTATGAAGTTCTTCACCAACAAGCATTAGAGTCCCAGTATAAACACCATACTGAATACCATCTTAATCTGGTATTTTTTCCTCTGGAAGGGTGTGGGGGAGTCTGACATCTTGGGTCACCTCTGAATTTCATATAGGCAATATACTGCCCAGAGTCATTAGGTTGAACCCTAATGATGGTGTCATTGATGCTTCCTATTCCTTTAAGGCTGGTGGTTCTGACTTGCTAATTCCCTTGCCCATCCTCTGAAAGGTATTTATTTGAAATGTAGAAAGAACACTACCAAATCTATCCTGATTTAAATGTTGCTCCAGTATTCTTACCAGGTACCCTCTGTTATTTGGAAAATTAACCTGGGGTACCACACTACAATTGTGTTTGGAGTGCTAATGGTCCTTTTCTCATTCCTTCTTTCCCTATGCTTCACTAGACATTGATCACAGTTCTTGTGATATTTACTTGGATGCATTACTGAGTAGCACATTGCTTGTGGGCAAATGCCTTTGAAATCACCCATTCATGTGTTATCCCTTCACCTTTATGTTGAGTAACACAATATATCCTCAGCTAAAAGATGGTCAATTAATAAAGATCCACTACCAAAATACCAACAAAATCTTACCCACCTTGTTCATAACCTGGTTTATGGAGCCCACCATGGGATGTACTGCTACCTCCAGTCACTAATTAATTGCCCAACTTTAGTCTATATTATATGCAAATTTTCTTCTGTATCCTCAGGCTCTGTCTTAAAATTCATGTGGTGAATATATTGTGTTCCCTGATGTAAAAAGTAATTTGTTTTTGCACTTACCTTGTTACCAGACTCTCAGAACCTCCTTGACTCAGATTTCATGATCACACATGGCAGTGTGGTAGACCGACTAATAGTTTGTTGCATATTCTTGTATAATTTTTAGTAGATAAACCCATTGTAATTCCTGATTCTCTTTCTTGAACTCCTAGAAAGAAGGGTCATGTGATTTATCTATCCTTTATAAATATAACACTCTATAGGGTATATTGCAATCTTTAGCTGAGGATAAGGCATTGGCTTTTCCCCAGTGCATGGCTGTGGCAAAAGAGTTTCTGTTAACAGGCCCGTACACAGGAATTTCTGTAGGGGGTGCTTTTTATGTGAATGTAGACCCAGGTCTTGATCCTGGGGGGTTGTGAATCAGCCCCAGCCTTCTCCCGGTAGGTTGTATCATTGGGGAGGGAGTCTTGGGCAGCACACCGCTCCTGCCTTCCCCCAGCTGGCTGGAGCATGCTTACTTGGGGGACCATGGGGAGGGTTTCATTCGCACCCAGGGGTGGGCCTAGACTAGCTGCCAGCAATTGGCACCCTAGGCGAACCATGCAATCGGCACCCCCACCTCCAAACCCCTCAATGATATTGCACCACCATTTGGCGCCCCATTTAACTTGGCACCTAGGCAACCACCTAGTTTGCCTATATGGACGGGCCGCCCCTGTTCGCACCCTTCACACGCCTCTGCATATGGGCCTGTAGGGAGTTTCTGGAAGTAAATTTCAGACTTTTGTGTATGATGTTTCATCTGAAGAAGTGGGTTGTACCCACAAAAAGCTCATGATACCATCTATATCTTTTATTAATCTTTAAGGTGCTGCTAGACTATTCATTGTTTTTTAAGTGTATCATTACAAAGTGTAAGACAGCAACAATTAAATAAATTAATATCTTCTATTTGTATAGAACTTTAAATCCCGAGACAGATCAATGCACTATACAGAATACAGGCAAAATATTCTGACCTTGTTCACATCCACGTACATCCCATTAAAGCCAATAACTCTACTACGCGAAGCCAGCTATATTTATATATTCACACCCAGTAGGGACTGTGGATGGTGATCAGGCTGCTGCTGGTGGACTCAAACTTTTGGCTATCCTTCAGGTAAATATCCAAGCAGCTGGATTCCTACAAGAACTAAAGAGACCACCTAAATGCTGTGGTATGGCCTCATAAATCTGGGCCTGTTTGGAAACTGGCAAGCTATCTAGCCAGTGGGCACAGACACCTTATAACGTAAGAGTAATCTAGACAATAAACTAAAAAAGCAGAATCAAGTTTGTTTCACTGAGAGCATGGCTTTCTACCAGAAATCCTGAAGCAGATTGGGATATGCTGCTGCTACTGCAATTCAGAGCTTGTTAAAGCTGGAAATTAAAACAACAACAACAACAACTTTTGCAGCATATAAAACAAGGCTTTGGCTTAGCTATTGAAAAGAATTAAAGTTTTATAGGAGGTGGAGAGAGAGAGAGAGAGTTTATAATTAAACCTCTGCTCTCCAGTCTCTAAGGAATTGAATAAGAAATGGTTTTCCTGGGCAGCTGAATTTCTGCTAAACAAGATAGTTGAGGGAGGAAGCCTTCTTGATAGCTTCATGTAGGTTTGCACATGTGGTAGAGTCAGGGAACATTTTTGAAAACAAAACCTTCTGGGCTTGATCAATCTGACAATATCCAGAGCCTCCTGGGCCATGAACATTTCATACACTCACCGATTCTGGCTCCTAGCAGGAAACTCTCTCCTGGAGGGGAGGGAAGGTGGGAGTGGGGGAGGGAGTAAATCAGCCCCAGCAGCACACCACTTCTGCATTCCCCCTGCTGGCCGGAGCACAGGGGAGGGAGGCTAGGGCAACAAGCTGTTTCTGCCTTCCCCTGGCCAGCTGGAACATGAGGGAAGGAGGTCAGGGCAGTGCCCTGCTCTTGCCTTTTCCCCAATTAGAACTGGCCACATGAGGGATTATGGGAGGGATGCATTCCCACTCTTCGCACCCTGCTGCATACGGGCCTGGTTGAGATTACAGAACCTGATCCACTTCTTCAACACCAGCGTCCATATCCCAGTACAATGAAGCTATATGTTGCAGAGGCTAATGAGTCTTTATTCTTGCCCCTCTTCTAACAATTCCCCTAACTGGCTAGTAATCAAACCTGTTGGGTCTTGGAGGCTCACAATTGATTATAGCTAGTGCTTAAATTGTAATGAAAGAGGTGCCAGGGCTGAAGCAATATTTTTGTTTTCATAATTGACCCAGTAAGCACCGGAGGTGCACGGCTAGGCACTGCCAAGCCTGGAGGTGCTGCAGCTCAATCCTGGCAAGCCCTGGCACAAATTAAGCACTTATAATCACAAATTGAGCTAAGTGACCCTTGCGTGTTCAGGCAATGTCCACCACTCCCAACTCAATTAAACCATTTACTCCGGCCTTACAGTCATTTTCTACCTGAGATTTTTCTCATAGATTTTTGGTCTGTCTGTATGAATTTGGCTTTGCTTTTCAGGGGCAGCCATGGGGACTTCACAACTCCCCTTCTTTTTTTCCATGGTCAAATGTGAACATGGATCATTTCTACTTTCTAAAACTGCTGCTTTATTTCAGTATGCTGGTGACCTCACCCCTGCTACTGTCACCCTGGACGTGTACCTGAAGGTCCTAAACAAGTTTCTCACACTATTACCCCATGCCGTCCTGAAATGCAACCAAGGTGTGTTTTCTACCAGAGGATTTTCCTTCTCGGGGTTACTCTGCCCAAAGATGGACAGGCATCATTTCATCAGTAGGTAGATCTGCTTGCTCATTTACTGTCACCTATCAGTGTGCCCACACTGAAGGCATTTTTGTACCTTATTGGATATCACAGTGATTTCATTCCTGACTATGCCTTTACAACTGCTCCCCCAACCATCTTCTAAAGAAAGCCATTTCTCAGTGTTGGAGAGAGAACCATCAACACACAATCACAACTCTTAGTCAGGCTGTGGTATCACCACCTCCCCATGCCACACCTGACCCCCTCCCAGTCCCCCCCTCCCTGACCCCTCCCCTCACTTGGAGGTCACTGCCAGAGTAGTCACAGTGTCAGTGGTTTTACCTCAGGAGATGTGTAATGGGGGGCACTCATTGCTAGTGGCGTCTTTCTGGCTGTCTTGGAGATTAACTCTGCCAGGTGCTGCATACCCCCACCCTGCACCCAGCGGTGTCTCTCCTATCATCCTCTCTCCCAGAGGGCCCATCCCATTTGCAGTGTCCTCTTTGTGGTTTGGCCATCTGGCCAGGTCACTCCATAGCTCCCCTCTTGGACAGGGGGAGAAAGAGTATGTAACAAAGCCTTTCCGGAACAAATCAGGCAGACCTCTGTCCTCTGCCTGATCGATGCCACGCCCCCGCAGTTGGTAGAAGGACTCCAAGTTCCAGATCAGCAGCGCTCTGGTTGGCCACCAAGATCTGTACTCCTATTCCTTGAGGCTTTCCCATAAATCTTCTCTTACCTTCCTAGCCTATCTCTCCCACATTGGGTTTGCAAGTCTTCTCCCAGGGAGTAACTACGGACTATGCATTTAGCCCTGTTCACAACTTCCTCCACTCAAGCCTACATTTTGCAGTTGCCTTCCACTCTTAACTCCTGTTCCTGCCCAACAGAACATCATTTAATCATAAAATCATAGAACTGGAAGGAACCTTGAAAGGTCACTAAGTCCAGTCTCCTGCACTCCTGGCAGGACCAAGCACTATTTAGACCATCTCTGACAGGTGTCTGTCAAACCTGCTCTTTACAACTTCTAATGATGGAAATTCCACAGCCTCCCTAGGCAAGTTATTCCAGTGCTTAATCACCCTGACAGTCAGGAAGCTTTTCCCAAATGTCCTCCCTTGCTGCAATTTAAGCCCATTACTTCTTGTCCTACAATCAGAGGTTAAAGAAAATATTTTTCTCCTTCCTTCTTGTAACAACCTTTGAGATTTTATCAGGTCCCCACTCAGTCTTATCTTTTCCAGACTAAACAAACCCAGTTCTTTTAGGCTGTGTCTAGACTGGCGCAATCTTGCGCCAGAGCTATGCAAATGAGGCTCAGCGTGGAATATCACAGAGCCTCATTTACATAACTAATGAGCCGCCATTTTTGCGGAAGAGGCTCTTGCGCAAGACGGAGCTGTCTACACTGCCCCTTCTTGCGCAAGAAAAACCCTCTTGCGCAAAGCTGTTATGCCTGAAAATAATCAGCATAATGGCTTTGCGCAAGAGGGTTTTTCTTGTGCAAGAAGGGGCAGTGTAGACAGCTCCGTCTTGCGCAAGAGCCTCTTCCGCAAAAATGGCGGCTCATTAGTTATGTAAATGAGGCTCTGTGATATTCCACACTGAGCCTAATTTGCATAGCTCTGGCGCAAGATTGCGCCAGTCTAGACACAGCCTTAGTGTTTCCTCATAGGTCATGTTTTCTAGACCTTTAATTATTTTTGTTGCTCTTCTCTGGACTTTTTAGAATTTGTCCACATCTTTCCTGAAATGTGATGCCCAGAACTTGGACACAATACTCCAGTTGAGGCCTAATCAGTGCAGAATGGAGTGGAAGAATTACTTCTCATGTCTGGCTCACAACACTCCTGTTAATGCATCCCAGAATCATGTTTGGTTTTTTTGCAACAGTGTCACACTGTTGACTCATATTTAGTTTGTGGGTTGTTATGACCCCTAGATCCTTTTGCACAGTACTCCTTTGTAGGCAGTTATTTCCCATTTTGTATGAATGCAACTGTTGTCCCTTTCTAAGTGGAGTACTTTGCAAGTGCCCATATTACATTTCATCCAATGGGTTGGTATGATTTGTTCTTTACAAGTCCATATTATTACTTATCACCTTAGTATCTTCTAGATGTTTGCAAATTGATCAGCTCCTGCTCTCTGGCTCTTGTACCAGCTGCTGCCCAGTATGTTAATTAGGCCTAATTTATACTCTCAGAGCCTCTGTGGGGAGTACACCCTAATCCCAAGGGGCACAATAAATGAAGGCCTGTTGCATAGGCCTCCAAACTACTCCCACCTGTGGAGCTTAAACACTTCCTGTGTAAATGCAATTATTGGCCACGCTCTGGGCAATCCAATGTTTCATTATGTAAGTGGCCTCTCTTTTCTCATCTCATGCATGCCACAGACACCTATCATTTTCTTCGTATTGACCGAGTTAAAGATGGACAGGTATCTAATGCCTGCTGGAGAGAGACATCACTACCTACTCTTCCCCTGTTCCTTCACCTCTCATCTGCAATGACATAGCCACCTCAGTTTTTCCAGCCTCTATCTTTCTTCACTGATATATCCTTCTTCCTTTCATGGACTCCTCCAGTTTCTCCAAAAATGGTAAAACACTTGCTGGTTTCCTCCTTCATGTCCTTTTCCTGTCTGCCCCACCTTTCTCTTTTGGTTTCCTGCACTCCCCGTTCAGCCCGATATGCAGCTGAACTTTCAATCTCAGCTTTGAAATGCTTTGTTGCCTTAACACTGCCCTTCCTCTTTGACTATGCTTGGATATGTAATGCCCTCACTGAGTTCCTTGCTCACTGGCTGCACTTCTGATGGTTCCCTGGTATCTTATGCAGCCCTGCTTTCTGACATTGTTTTCCTTCCCTCTTTCCTCCCTTTTTTTCTGAGCATTAGGCACAGAGAGCTCAAGATGGGGAAACATTGGACCTTCCCATGTAAAACCATGAGCTCCCCTGTCTCAGCAATTAGCACTAATTGAGCTAATCAGTTAGTAAACCATGAGCTCTCCTGTCTGTACCTGATTTGCAGGCACCACAGAAGAAGGGTGAATATTATCAGAAGGAACAAAACAGGCGCAGGCAGGAAAGAAATTGCCACAGCAATCTCCTTTAAAACCATACGAACCAAGTGTAACCCTTAAGGAGAATAACTTACTCATGTTGGAATGGATTAAACAGGGAAGTGGGTTAGAGAAATCAGAAAGGGACAGGGAAAGCTGGTGAGTACGGGGGGACAGTTCTGCACCTCCCCTCAGCAATGTGTCTGGCAGCTGTGAGAGTGTAGCTGCATAGCTCCACTTCCTCCCCACCACTGACAGGGATTGGGGGATGGGGGACTGACCCCTGCTATGGGTACTAGCTCCAGCCCCCCACCCACCCACTAGTCCCTGTGGGCTGCCCAGAGGCACTGGCCGCTTTCCCCTCTTGCCTGCAGTGTTTGGGGGGTGGGGGGTAGGGTTTATGTGGTCTCTCAGACCTCACATGTCACCAGTGCATCTAGTCCAGTATTCTGTCTGCTGACAGTGGCCAGTGACAGATGCCTCAGGGGCAGTGAACAGAACAGGACAATAATCAAGTGATCTGTCCTTTGCTGTCCAGTCCCAGCTTCTGGAAGTCAGATGTTTAGGGACACCCAGAGCATGGCGGTGCATTGACCATCACAGCTAATAGGCATTGATGAATCTATGCTCCATCAAGTTATCTAATTCTTTTCTGAACTGAATTGCAAATGCCAAAGGCTTAACCCCTTCATTATGAAGGGGGATGTTGCAGTGACACAGAGGATGCTGTTTGTGAAACAGGATGCCACTGAGGCTGTATTGTTTGGTCCTAGATAGTGATGAGCATGTCCAATTGATTAGACAGGTGCCACCTGCTGTCAAAGACAGATTTACAGACCAAGTACTCTCTCCTGTTCAATTTGATGGGGTACAGAAGGCACATGGTTGAAAACAGTTGAGTAATTAGTGTACGCCTTTGTTACGTATTCCTCTATAAGGCCAGGTCTACATTAGACCCAGCAGCTCAGCTTAAGGTATGCAACTCCAGGTACACAGAATATGTAGCTGGAATCATCTTATCTTAAGCAGATCTTGTGGGCATCCCACAGCAGGAGACCAACAGGAGCAAATGCTCCCATGGGCTTCCTTAACACTTCACAAAAGGAGGAGTATCGGACGCTGGTGGGGGCACCCTCTGAGTATGGTTTAATGAGTCTTAACTAGACTTGCTAAATCAAGCTCCGGAAGATCGATTGCGGCAGCGGCAATCTTCCATTTAGTGCAGACAAGGCCTAAGATGGCAGAGGCTATGATTGAAAGTATGGGAATTCCAATCTCTTCAGCAAACTTGCCTGCTGCATGGGATGTAACTGAAGCCTACTCAGTGGGCTTGGCAGCTGATTAAAGCCAGGCATTATCAGAGAAATGTGAAACGTGGGCTTTTTCTCAGCAAAGGTGTCTTCCTACTGTGACAGAGGCAGCAGCAATTTTTTTTTCTTATCAGCCTGAACTGTAATAAGTACACAGCTCTGGCATGCATTAAGCTGAGCACTTCACTGAAAGCACAGAGTTAGAACTGGTGGTACCAATCTTCTATTTAATTCCCCCAACAGGACTGTGAATTAATAGATCAGTATACTGATCACCGCTTACATTATTTTGTCCCCATACAAAGGATAAACAGCCATGGTAATTCATGGGATGCTTTTGGGGAGACTGTTCAATATCAGCAACAGAAGTATGCCTGTTTGTCCTGGGTGAGGGATATTCTGTAACTGAGGGTATATCTACACTACAGAGTTTTTTTTTGGAAAAACAGCCGTTTTTCTGAAAAAACTTGAGTTATGTCCACACTGCAGTTGAATTCTTTTGACAGTAAATCGAAAGAACAGAGGGGTTTTTCTGACATTGGTAATCCTCATTCTATCAGGAAGAAGCCTTTTTCCCAAAAAGCTCTTTCGGAAAAAGGCGTGTGTGGATGGGGAAGAGGGAGTTCTTTCGAAATAAGAGGAAAGAGGAAAAAGCACAGGTGCCCTGGTGGCCACTCCATCCATAGTAATCTCAGTTTACATGTGAGATAGCGTCCATTCAGCGTGGACACTATCTTTCGAAAAAGTAGATGGCTTTTTCAATGTGCTTTTGTAGTGTGGGCTCTCTCTTTCAGAAGAAGTTTTTCCAGAACATCTCTTCCAGAAAAGCTTCTTCTGAAAGAAGCCTGCAGTCTAGACATAGCCTGAAACACAGTTTTGGTAAAAGACCTTTTCCCATATCTGTGGTCCTGAGAAAGCACTCTGTGAAGCTCAGTCAATCATCAATTGCAGTGTTATAAGGAGGTGCCCCTCGGTAACACCATATCATCCTGCCTGCTGTTTTACTACCATGGAGAGTGATTGAAACCCCTGTTTGCATATGTTCCAACATACTGTGCTACAAATGAAGGATTTTAATACTAACAGGCGAAGGAAGGGGATGCAAAGTGTCAAAACCCTTGTTCCTTCTGTTCGGGGTTACCCTTTCATCATCATGCTCACCTCTGTTTAACCCTTCTTCCCATTCATTAATCCCCTGTTTAGTGGGAGGAAGAGATCCCAAGAGACCCCGTAACAACCAAGAATCACCTGTCCCTGAAACTCTACCCCTGCATCTATGTCCAGCCACTAAGGGTAGCAGTGTCATGGAGTCAAAGTTAATAAAATCCACAGTCCAGGAGTTAGCAAAATCATCCCAAAGATGCTGGTAACAGCTATCCTAGCCATTCTCATAGAACAAACTCTGAGGAGGAGATGGGGATTATTTCTGGGGTGAGCACAGTGATTTGTCCCTTAAGGACCCAAATGTGTTTCTTGAAGTCTTCCTCCCTCTGTTTACAACCCTTCTGATCTAGCAAGGGTCTCTGTTACTTTAAATCCAATTGCTCCTGAGGCATTCTGAAAGCACTTTTTAAATCATCAGCTTTGTTTGCACTGTAACTTCTCACATTCTTCCCTGCCAGATCTGTCCTGGCATTCACCCAGCTTACCATTAGTTTCTTCCAAGTTGCAAGTGATACAAGTTACTCAAACTGTCAAGTTGCTGTCTTAACTCTTTAGTTTCTTCTCAGGGTTTGTACTGTTCTCTCTTAACCTTCTAAAGTCCTGTGTAGTCTCTGACTTTGGCGTGAAAGGCTTAACATGCCAGAAAAAAGGCACTTCATATCTTTGCCCCTTAATTCTTTTTCCTGTTCTATCTTAGGGCTTTCAGTCCAAAATATCTCTGACACAGATTCTCCAGGGCCATAGTCATAAATGGCATATAGCACTGATGAACTGCCCCTATTATCTGAAATAAATATTTTTACAAAGGATTTTAATATCCTCTGATTGTCAGCTGACACAATTTATATTTCCTAGGGCTCTGGCATTTAGCCTGCGTTAGCTCTTTCTGCTATATAATACTAATCTGTTGTCTTTTAAAAGATGTTCCCTAAGGCATCTTTCTGCAGAAGTAGCTGAAACCCATTATCAACCAAAGTAAAAACCTCGGTGATGTAACTGTTCTTTTGACTGAGAACTACGTAGTGACCTTGTATTCAAAACGGCTATAACACAGCTCTGATTATTAATGCTTGTCTGAGGTTCCAACTGTTATTTACAGATTTGGTCCTTTATCAGTCGTCACAGTTAGCCAGATTTATTAGCACATCAGTGTTACTCAAAGATCAGTCATTGCAAATGCAGAAAGATAAGGGTTAAATACTTTCCTACTCCATTGATCTGGGGATACAACCAGCAACATGCACTGTTGCGGAAAAACAGCCTGGGGCTAAGAAGTATATATTCCAGGGGTGGGCAAAGGGGCCTCCGTGGGCTGGATCCAGCCTGCCAAGTGAGTTGATCTGGCCCGCGGAGGTCCTGCCATCCCCCCGCCCTCAGGCCAATCACGGCCTAGGGATGTGGGAGCACGCGGCACTCCCTTGCAGGGCAGGGGCAGACTTCACATGGTCTCCCTGCCCCCAGGCCTAATTGAGTTAGGGGTGGGGAAAAGTGTGCAAAGTCTCCTCCGACTGCTAGGGGCGCGGGCACCTAGAGGGAACCGCCAGCTGTTCAGAACAGCTCTCTCTGGGGGGTGCAGCGGCAAATGACTTCATGCACTCCCCCACCCACACACCAATCAGGGTCTGTGGGTGGGGAAGCACAAAAGTGTCCTGGCTCCGCCCCTTCTGCCTGATTCCTCACCCCTCCCAAGGTGGCCCGGGACCACTTAAAAAATTTCTCAAGTGGCCCTTGGTCAAAAATTATTGCCCACTCCTGGTATATTCCTTAGGCTGCTATAATGGGCAAAACACCACCAATTTGTGTCATTCTTGCCCTAATATTTCCATTCCCTTGCAGTTTGCCCTCACTATCCATACTTGTTGGTTGTTTGAATTTAGTTTCTAGCAACAGTTATACCAGTTGTTTATTATTTTCAGAAACCCTCAGCAAAATATTACTTAACATCTGTGCGTGCCAAGCACCAAAGCTTACCCTTAGCTGTTAATGATTTCAGTATAGAGAAAAATGGGGAAAATGGTTCACTTTCACATAAATATGGCTTCTCTCAAAAGCAGATAATTCTGGCAAAATAACCTTGGTAACTGATTTAAACCTGGCCTTTCCCCAGTCTGTGAATCACCCTGGGACTTAAATAGGAGAGATGTGCCCAGATGCCTAGGTGAAGGCAGTGGTGTGTATGTTCAGAGGCAGAAATGTAGGCTTCCAGAGAACATATACACTGAAAACATAGGTGCTGAGTGTGTTTGGGTGCTTACAGGGTTCAGCAGGAGTTTTTTGCATGGCATTGGAACCAAAAGTGGGGCTTCGGTGCCTAAACTTGAGATGTACACAGTTTCTGGAGTAATCTGGAGTTTAGGTGCTAAAGTAGCTTTGTGGGTCTGGGCCTAGGAAGCCAGTGGTGTTACATGTGTGTTGAAACTAGTGTGTGTTTCCACAGGCCTCCCTATGTGTTGGGGGAAAATGTTACTTCATTCTCTACTTTTTACATATGAAAAGATGTCTCTCTTATAATAAATTTATTACTGGTGGATTTAAAAGAGGGAAACAAATCTGGAAGCCCCTAGCATGCTATCAGATAGGAATGCTCAGCACAGAAGGGGTTGTGGTGGTAGCCTTAAGCTATCTTTGTGATGAGATAGATGTAAAGGAAAGCTGGCCATGTCCCTAACACTAGCAGCTGGCAGAAGGATGCAGGAAATACTATGGGGGTTCTTTGCTACCTGAGGATACTCCTACACGTGAGCCCATGGCCAAATAAACTACTTTCAGAATTGTTTTGTATGGGTGGAGAAGCCCAAAGCAGCCTGAGCATCTTGGCCAGTGATAAGCATAATAAAAAAAAGTGAAAGGAGGCCATGTAAGCAATGAAAAAGAAAAAAAGGATCAAATCAACAAACACATAAAACGGTACTAGGCCAGAGCACAAATATACAGAACATGCTTTGAATTTGGACATCTCCCATACCACAAAAACAGGGCATCCACCTAAATTTTGCAGCTCACTGCTCCTTAAAGGCAGCACAAACAGCATAGTCCTGCTGGGCAAAGAGACACTGTATAATCCTGCTATTCAGGGCTGTTGAGAAGGGTGTGTTTGGAGACTTTTCTCCTGTTCCTCTTTGGCACGGCTCCCTAGCAATTCTGTCTACATCTACACTGCAGTCGTCTTGCGCAAGAAGCTTTTTTCGGAAGAGATCTTCTGCAAAAACTTCTTGCGCAAGAGAGCATCCACACTGCAAAAGCGCATTGAAAAAGCGATGCACTTTTTTGAAAGATAGCATCCAGATTGCCTGGACTCTACCTCGCATGTAAGCAGTGATTGCTATGGACAGAATGGCCACCAGGGCACCTGTGCTTTTTCCTCTTCCCTCGTCTTCTGAAAGAACTCCCTCTTCCCCATCCACACATGTCTTTTTGCGAAAGGGCTCTTTCAAAAAAAGACTTCTTCCTCGTAGAATGAGGATTACCAATTGTGAAAAAAGCCCTCTGGTCTTTCGATTTACTGTCGAAAGAACGCAATTGTAGTGTGGACGTAATTCAAGTTTTGTCAGAAAAACAGCCATTTTTCTGACAAAACTCTGTAGTCTAGACATAGCTTCTGTCAGCAACCGAATGGAGAAAGTTGGGATGGGGCGGGGAAAAGAGGCCCGGCTATGGCCAGTGGATCAGTCACTATACAGATATCCTTATCAGATCCCTCCATTGGAGGAATGGGGTGCACAGGATCTCCCCCCTTCCCCAGCTGCAGTAGCAGTCAAGGAGTTTGCTGATGCAGATGACCGGGATGAGTGGAATGGAGATTTTGTCCTTTCCCAGCCTTTGTGCAGATGCTGAGAGCAAAAAGTACAGACTTGGGCTTTACCCAGAGGTTGGGGATTTGGCCCATTTCCATCAAGTCAAAGGTGTGCATTATATCAGAAGGGGAAACGTGACAGTGAAGGGGTAGCTATGCATCACAGGCATTGCTGAGTCGGTAAGCATTTTTCCCAACTTTGCCTTGCACATCTGTTATATATTTAGGTAATTTATACTAGTAATGCAAGAGAGATGTAAGCGGGTGATAAGGCTTAATCTGTTTAGCATATGTGCATTGTGCCTCAGGGGACACATGACCAGGATTTGTCATTGAATTTGGTCTGCTGGTTGGATCATTAGTGTCCCTGGCTTGGGCTGGGTACTGACACTAATAATTTTGTAACTGAGGGTTTCATGGCTGTGAAAACCTCTGGAAGTTAGACTAGACTCAGACTCTTTCATTTAGTTATAGCTAACTTCCACAAAGCAGAGAAGATCTTATTCTTCTCTCAACTAGTATCACATTTGTTTTATGCCTGTAATGCTCTTACTGGATTCCTGTATGAACTTTTTTTTTCTACACTATTATTACACCCACTTTCATTTGTCTGCTTCTGGAAAACAGCACACACCTGCTTGGTGTAAATACTGGCTGATCATTAAGTCAGGAAGACAGAAAACAAACAACAGCTGGAACACAACAACATGAGCTTGTTGAAAATAAAAGGATATTTTGCCCGTGACAGCATTACCGCCATGGAATCTCTGTTCCCTGTGCTAGCTGCTAATCATCACCTTACAAAGCTATCCAATAGAACTTTGCAGTATATAAAATATCTGTCTACATTTTTGTAGAAGTAGCCCAAGAGTTAGGGACACTTTGAATGTTGCATACTTTCCAGTACTTATTCTACAGCAAAGTTGCACTCAAGGAACAAAGTTGTGTTGGGTCCTCACAACAAAGTTGTGTTGGGTCCTCACAACAAAGTTGTGTTGGTGTAAATTGATTGCCACAGAGCTGTATCTGTTTACAAACAGAGGATTTGCTCTGTGATCTTCAGTTAAATCCATTCTTTCCAGTGAGGTATTGGCACATTGTTCCCTGAGGACTGGTCTACAGTACGACCTTTGTCCGAAATTAGCCACCGGATTTTCTAAGCAATGCATCAATACTACCAAGCCTGTTATTCTGAAATAAGGGGTCATGGAATTTAGACTCTCTAGTCCTGCTTTTCATAAGGAGTAACACAATTCCCGAACTTGTAAGTCTGAAATACGGTAGTGTAGATGCTCCGGTGCCCCTACTTCTAACTAATTGGCCTCCAAGAGACCTCCTCCCATAGCTCCCCTGAATGCTTCCTGTGGCTCTTGAGTCTAAGACAGGCTCTGTTAATGTGGATGCACTACTTTGGACTACATTCGATTCTTCCCCATAGGGAGGACACGGAACTTCGAATTTGTAAAATTGGGTGCCCAAGAATCGAACTTAATACATCTGAATAATTGCTTAGTGTAGACATGGCCCAAGGGACATATATGGAATCTGGACATTTTCAATTAAATTAAGATTACATTTTTCAAGAATACTTTTTGCAAAAAAAGTTCTTTCAATTTTCCAACCAGCTATAGAACTGGCAAAACAATTTTTTTTTCAACAAAAAAGGGACACAATTTTCTCATGTTTCTAACAGCTCTGGTAGGGACAGCTCTCATCGCTTTAGTGAGACACTACAGTGACCAACTGTCCGCAGTCATGAATACACTAACAAAATGCCCCTTTCTTGTTTAGCACCTCCCACAGAACACTACGGCTCCTGGGTAAACTGGGCCAAGAGAAACAAGAGGTTTCAGCAAAAAGATTACCTGCCCCACCCATCCATCAGACCCTGAGGCTATGTCTATGCTGTGTGTTTTTTGCGGAAGAGGAAATGCAAATGGAGTGCTCATTTGCATATCTTCTTCTGATCCTTTTTCCCTTATTCCTCAAAAAATGAGGTTTACAGGCTCTTGTGCAAAAGGTTTTTTTCTGACAAATGGCCCTGTCTACACAGGGCTTTTTATCGTAAAAACCTCTTCTGCAAAAAAGGATCGGAAGAAGATATGCAAATGAGACCTCCATTTGCATTTCCTCTTCCACAAAAAACACACAGTGTAGATGTAGCCTGATGTCTTTATTGACTCTTCCCTTGTGACTGCCAAATTGCTATGAATCTGGAATAGGAACTGATTTATCAACCCACAGTCCCTGACTGCATTCTGAGATTCTAGTAGCTGCTGTATACGGAATTCTTAAATTTCTCTCTGAAGACAAAATCAGTGACTCTCAGAACATTCTCCCAGAAATCATACTGGATTGAACTGGGCTGCACATTCATCAACACCTTGCTAAAACATGGCTAATTTGCACAACTGGAAATCCTCTATGCAACAAATTTTGAGCTACAGCCTAAGATTCCACCCCCTAGTCTTCATTTTTGAGAAAAACCTATTAATAGACTTTCCTGACAGTGATCACTAGGTGAGGGCATATTCCCAACTACCCCAAAACATACATAAGTGCTGCACTCAGAAATCTCATTCATTTTGAATGGCTGTTACAATTACATCAAGGGGTCTAATTCTTTGGGGGGATAGGGTGAAAATCTAGTGAACTACTAACTCCAATAGTTCTTGACTTTTAGCAGCAACTTTGACCTCCAGGCTCGGGTGTCAGACCTGGGCATAGCACCAAGACATCATTAATGGAGCTGATCAGTGATCTCCTAATGGTAACGAACAAAAGGGGAATGTTTGTGCTCGTATTGTGAGAGCTGTCAACCACAGTTGATTATGAGGTGCTGGGAGACCTGGAAGGAGTGGGCCAAATTTCCCTGAGCTGGTTCTTTCTTCTTGCAAAGAGCCAGAGTGCGTTGATAAAGTATTTTATATACTTTTTCTGTCCTTTTCTGGGGCAAGGAAGGGGGGAGCATTTACTGTCCATAGACTGGTTTAGCAACATATAATTTCCCTTTGCATCCCAGTAGTTTTTTTTATTAAATAAAGATGTAGGCTTACACTAAGGAGACGAGACGTAGTGGCTGCAGGGCTATGGAGCAGCTCATGCTGTATGACCTTCATTTCTTTGTTTCTTTGTTGTTTTGTTGTAGTAGTATAGCCTAACTGCAGATAATCAGCCTTTAATTAATAAAGCCATGTGTAATTTCCATCTGTGGTTATGTCATCAGCTTTACCTACATGAAAAGGGGTATTTTGGGAGGGGGGGACAGGGAGGGAAAGTTGTGCCTATATCTTCTTCTGATGGGCATCTGTGCACCTATGTTCTACCCTTCTTTTAAACCAATTTTTGTATTCATTATTTCTGCCTCAGTCTGAATCTCCTCACAGGCTAATATTTTCATCATCAAAAACCAAATTACACCATGTAATCATTTTCTGAAATGCTCCCCTGAGCTTGATCAGTTAAATTAATTACATTTTGTTTGTTTTTGCTTTCTATGTTTAACATCACAGCACTATGGCATGTCAGACCTTCTTTTGCTCTCTTGTTACTTTTTGGTCATTCTCTGTATGAAGCACCACTGTGCCACCTTTACACATTTGTTAATTAATCTCACCATAATCATCATCTTTGTAATTATCTCTGCATCTTGAACACCTGGTCTGACTTTAGAAATCACTTGCCATCTGGTCAAATACTGGGTTATTATAGCAACTTATTGGCAGGATAAAATACTGTTTTTTAAGAGACTTGATAGTTCCTCCCACTTCCCCAGCTTCCCAATATAGTTTGGTTCCATTAAATTAAACAACACCAGCAAGTTAACACATTTTTCCTTTCATCGACTTTCAAAATGCAACATCCAAAACTATCTCTTGGGGATAGTTCAGTTTTAATCTCTATAGCCATTATGTCTCTAAGAACTCCATGAATTTCTTCTTTAGATTCTCTGATATGATACTTATTCAATAACTTCCATTGCCTGTGAATAAATGGAGCAGTAAATGGCTCTTGTCTGGCAAGCAAATGCTTAGACAACTGCAGGGGAGCCATTTGTTAGGGGTACATGCAAATGGAACATCACTAATGTGCCACAAATGTGTTTTCCATAAAATATACTATTATTAAAGGCATGGACCTGGCAGATGATATGCTGCACAATGCTATAAATAAGCTGTTTCTTGTGAAAAATCAGTGGATCGGATAATGAACTTCATGCAGTATGGTTCATTATATGACACCTGAGTGAATGTTATGAGTGAATAACATCTCTTCCATTTAGGTACTGGCTGAGGAAACTACTTGAGATAGAATTTTCACTAATACCCTTCACAAGCATTATCAGTACTTTGGTAACATTCCTTTTTTTATGACAACTTGTTACGATTTTTTTTTAAACTGACAAGAGACAAACTGGTATTTGCAAGAGACAAACTGGTATCTCTTTTATCTTTTATTTATATCATCCTTTGTAATTTCTCCATTCATATAGTTAGAAGAAAAAAAAGAAAAGAAAGCATTTGAGGTTTTTACATTAGATTGTATACCTACCACTAAAAAGGCTATGTATTTTTACCTCATGGTAACTGATGTGCATGTGTTACTGGAAGTATGAAGTAAACTTAATGAGGGAAACTGCTGGAAGGAGCACTGGGTTATTTAACTTGTGGTAAAACTAAAGTGCCTGGCCTTCAATGGGTGTTTACCTCAGGATAGCTTGTGTGTGTTAGTTTCCCCAAGGTTAAAAAAAAAGTATCATTTTTAGAAGTGAAGACAAGGCCTTGGAACTGTACCTAAGTGATATCCTTCCCTCCCTCCCCCCCCTTTTTCTGCATCATAAGCAATGAGAAATATGTAAGGGGTCTGCTATTTTTCAGTTAATCCAAGAAAAAAAATCAGAAAGTTAAAATGAATTAATCTTCTATTTTGTGGGCATGGATCTAGATATACAGCTTTAGGTAAAATGTAATTTTTAAAATTCAAGAACTATACATTTCTTTCATTTTCCAGAACACCTTAATAAAAGACTCAGTGTGAAATAGTGATGCCAGGTTTTTTTTAGTACAACTCTGGTAAAGATACAGTGTGAAATCTGGGATCTATTGAAATTCATGGCAAAAGATCCATTGATTTCAACAGGGTTGAGATTTCACCCTATATGTGAATGAAGATAATTTGAAGGTGGTGGATTTATCAGGATATGATACGATCAAATGTGGACACAGAGCTACAAAAAAAAAAGTATTTTGAGATGGCTTCATTCCTTTACAAAGTGCAAGAACAGAAAATATTTTATTCATAACCCTGTTAAACTTTTAGTGCTATCAATTTGTGTTTTGTGTATGAATATTATCTCTTGGATCTTTCATTTTATTTTCAATGCCTAGGATGCATTGTTCCAAGCCCAAAAATATAAATGACACTAGATGTAATTTAAACTCAAAAGAATAAGATTTTGATTACAAATTTTGTATGGCTAAGAAAATTGTTTTCAGCAAAACATTAGACATTACTGCTGGAGCGACAGGTTTAGGGACAGGTTGCAGTTTTGAAAATTTAGCTACATAAAGAGCAGAGACAGTAAGAAAAAAACACAGAGGCCCCATCAAGATGAGGAAAATAGGCCATGTTGGAAAATATGTTAGGTAACATGCATCTAAACACAATTTTTCATCTAATGCAGGCACAGTTTAACACCTTTAGATATAGTGCTAGCTAGTCTTGATTGAAGCTAACTGGCAGTCTAGTTTAGAGAGATAGCCAGAGGGCCTGGGATGAGATAAACTAGCCACACTCCACAGTTTCAATACCTTTGTGTTTCGGTTATTTAAGGAGGGATAAATCTCTTTGTAGTGTCACCCTGTCTCCCTTTTTTGATTGATTTTATATAATAAAGGGAGCAAAGAAATAGAAATACTGGGGAAGAATTTCAGTCCCTCTCTCATAGGGCTTGTGTACACTGTGCAGCGGTGTGGGCTACAGCAATGTTTCTGAAAGTGTACCGCGGAAACACTTTCAGAAACACTAACTGGCCGCCCCTGTTTGTATATGTACCTGCGCTGTGGCCACAGAGCCTTGTGGCTCCCATTGGCTCCGTTTTGTCCTTTGCAGCCAAGGGGAGCCACGGGAAGTGGCATGGGCTGGGCCACCGCTTCCCGCGGCTCCCGTTGGCTGCAAAGGACGAAATAGAGCCAATGGGAGCCACGAGGCTCTGTGGCTGCGGTGTCGGTACATAAACAAACCGGGGCGGCCAGTTAAAGTGTTTCTGAAAGTGTTTCTGCAGGACACTTTCAGAAACACTGGGCTACAGAGATGTGAGTTACAGAATATACCAAAACATGCTATTACTGCCCTGCATGCATGCTACTGGCATGAACTAAAAGGTAACTAGTTTGCATTAATGTAAATCCGACTATGTTAACAAACAAGTTGTGCTATCCGTTTCCACATGGGACCGTTAGGGTATGTCTACACTAACACTACAGAGGAAGATTGAAGCTGCCGCTGTTGATCTTCCAGGGTTTGAATTAGCGGTCTAGTTCAAAGTGAAAGGGGCACTCAGGTCGATGCCAGTAACCCTGCTTTCATGAGGAGTAAGGGAAGTCGAAGGGAGAGTGTTCTTCCTTCAACTTCCTGCAGTGTAGACAGCGCCAAAAGCCGAGTTAAGCTACTTTGACTTCAGCTCTGCAATTAACGCAGCTGAAGTTGAGTATCTTAGTTCGACTTTGTCTTGTAGTGTAGACGTACCCTTAGAGGGCAACATTTTTCTGTGCTCTGCAAGTCACACTCTGCAGCCTGCAGTGCAGCATGGGATAGTCAAAGTCTTAGGTTCACCTCTGGATCTAGCCTTCGGGCCTTTTCTGGTGTCAGCAGCAGTAAGAGAGAGAGACAAATTCTGCCCTTGCATATGCCAAGCAACTCCATTAAATGGGGCTGCACACAAGGTTCTGAGGAGAGACTCATGAGCCCAAACTATTTGACATAAGCTGAGTTCTTAATGCCAGATTCTGCCCTGTCCTTAGCATGCAGCTTTCTAATGTTGCTCAAGGGTAGTATATGGCCCTGCGTCATCAGATATATCCCTCTTTAACATTCACAGCCTCCAGCTGGTGGGATCTGATTCTCCTTTTTTCTATTCTTCCATTTCCTCATGTTGCCAATGTAGCAAGTCCCTGGTAACATTGTAAGCAGGAGGAGTCTCTAGTACAGTGGTGGCAATAACCGGCCTGTGGGCCAGATCTGGTTGGCCAGGGATAGCCCCTGATGGGCTGTTGCCACTATATTTACCTGCACCTCCACAGGTATGGGTGCTTGCAGCTCTCGTTGGCCATGGATCATTGTTCACAGCCAACGGGAGCTGCAGGAAGTGGGCGATTCCTGGCCAAAAGGAGCTGTAAGTACTTGTACCTATGGAGGTGCAGGTAAATATAGTGGTGGCAGCCCACTGCCTCTGTCTTATTGCTTGGCCCTGGTCTAGTACTTCAAAACATGACCTTTTACTACTTGAGCTAAATGACTAAATTTATGGTTACAACTGAAAATGGGGAATAGCTAGCTTAGTCATAGTACCATTGAAAAAGGATCTGTAGGTTACAGGAAATCAGAAACTGCATATGAGTCACCAGTGTGATGCACTTGTGAAAAAAGGCTAATATCATTCTGGCGCTGAATGAGCATCACATGTAGACACAGGAGGTAACTGTCTCATCCTGTTCAGCACTGGGGAGGCTGGAGCTAGAGAACCATGTCCACTGAAGGCAGGGCAGGAAAGGGCTTAATGTGCAGCAAGGAAGATTTAGGTAAGATATGAGGAAAAACTACTGAACTATAATAATAGGTAAGGTCTGGAATAGGTTTCCAAGTGAGGTTTGTGGAATCCCCATGACTGTAGGCTTTTAAGAGCATGTAGGACAAAAGGAGTTGGTGAGTGCATGGGCGGTCAGTATAATAGGCGGGGGAAGGCACAGCCTTCCCAAACTGGTATCCTGGCCCCGCTAACACTCCACCCCCAGGACACCTACTGTAGGCATTCTGGGGGTGGAGTGTTGCTCTCCCCAGTGCCTGGCCTCCCCGTGCTCCAGGGCTAGGGAGTCTGGAGCCACGTGTCACCTGCTCTCCCCGTGCTCTGGGCTGGGGAGGCTGGAGCTGTGCGCTGCCCCCCCTTCCTATAGTGGGGGTGGGGTGGGAGACATCTTTGCTCCCATGGGGGGTGGGGCCTTGGCAGAAGGGGCAGGGCTGGGGGTGAGAGACAAGGGTTACTGAGACAAGGGTTAATGTAGGGGGGGTTGCTTCCATACTTTCGCCATTGTGGCAATGGCGCTGCCTTCAGAGTTGGGCAGCTGGAGAGAAGCAGCTGCTGGCCTGAATCCCATCTCTGAAGGCAGAGCCAGAAGCAGCACAGAAGTCAGGGTGGCATGGGATGTTATTGCTCCCTTTACTTCTGTGCTGTTGCTGGTGGGGCACTGCCTTCAGAGCTGGGTACCTGGCCAACAGCAGCTGCAATACAGTTGCCCAGTTCTGAAGGCAGTGAAGAAATAAGGGTGGCACACTACTGCAACCTCCTAAAATAATCTTGTGATCCCTCTATAACTACTTTTTGGATCAGGACCCCCAATTTGAGAAATGCTAATTCCCCCTCCCGCCATTAAATATGTATAGTATAGAATGAAAGCACACACAAAATACCGGATTTCATGGGGGAGATCAGATTTCATGGTCTGTGATGCATTTTTCATGGCTGTGAATTTGGTAGGGCTCTAGCTAGATCCAAATCTTTGAATCAGACTTCTCACTGGAAAACCAATGAGTAAGATCCCAGAATTCTGCTATTACCTGGAAGTTGGGTGAGACTGGTGTCAATGATGGCACATTGGTGTTGAATGTTGTTCTAACTATCCATATATATGTGTAAATCTTTTGAGAATTCTCTCTCTTAGTTCTAATGACAAATTTAAACATTAATGCTGAAGTGACAAGACAGTTGAAATAATGTCTGAACCAACTTCTCTCATGAAATAGATAAGATTTCAAGCTTCCACAGCGATCTTCTTCAGACAGAGTATCTTGTCTTTTTCACTACCACGTCCCTGTAATACTCTAGGACCAACACGGCGGCAACAACATGGCAAACCACATTAATGATACAGTATTTCTGATTCAATTCTAAGGATGAGATTGCACTTCTATGATTAAGACAAAAACATATGCAAATATTCCTCTGACTGTGAAGTTAAGCAGTGTGGTGGCTGTCCACAGTATGCACTGCACAGAGTAAGCTCTTTGTTCCTCATTGTTCTTTCTCCTGTCCAGGTGCAGCCTGTCTAATAAACTAATAGACACCACTCAGTGGATTGCTGTGCAACTGGCTCTTGCTGAAGTAGTCATCTTACCTACAGCTGGTCAGCAGAACAATGGTCTCATTGTCAGATGGCAAGCACATTGGAGCAGCTGTGATTCTATAGGAATATACTTCTAAGATAAAGCTTCACTATATTTGGGCCCAAATAAAATCCCATATCATACCCAATGTTAAGGGTTAAAGATGGGGTTAAATGTTTTCACAGTCCATCTATAGGCGAGATGCTTGGAATCCTTACAAAACCATCATTATATTTATATCTTGTATATCAAACTATAGACTCACTATTATCAAAGAGCTCCCAAATCTGAGATCAACAGTTAGACCTTGTTATTTAGCAATGAACGCTCTTGCTATAAAATACATGTAAAGTATTTCCAGCAAGCATAAAATGACACAAGTGATCAATTATATACCTTAAAAAACCTACCTGTCTCACCCATCGAGTGGATTTCTGTGAAAATACTGTCTCTAAGGACTGCCAAATAATATACTTGATTTCACATTAAATGGAAAATTGATCTAGTGACTACTTAGGCTGACCTTGCGACTAGGAATCTCAGAATTTTTAGCTTGCTACATTTTAAACTGTAATCTAGTACAGCATCATAATGTCACCACAATATTTTGGAATGATTATTGCTGTAAGAAATTAACTATTAGCATAAATTATTAGCTTTTTGTGCAATTAATTTGAGTTTACCAAGAAACTTTAGGCACTAATAATGAATTATTTCCTAATAATACATAACCATCTGTTTTCAACTTGCTGGAAGCATTATAAATTTTCCTTACTGTATTTTTCTTGTTTCTATGATCTGTTGCCATATTTAACATTTAGTCTCAATATACTGATTATCACTTTCTGACACAAAATTGTCTCAAAAAAAGCTGTCAGCACAACTCCACATTATATAAACAGTTCTGTGACTTTGAGACGTATGTTATTATCTCTGCTGTCCTCTCAGCTCTTGTGGTGTTTCAGTCTTAATCTCTCAATAACTCAGCTAGGCTTGTGGGCTCTATTCAGAACTTCAAAGCCAGATAATTCCTTCTCCGTATTTTTTTGCCTCACCTCAAAGACTGATCCATAAATCTAGTTTAGTTGAGGCCCGGAACAAACAGAAACAAAGCTTTTGTAAGTTGAGGGGCAGCAGAGAATTGTTAATTTTAGTGGTCATCTAATGGTTATCAGAATACAGAGAGGATATCTGAGCATCTGGCTTCCTGGCAGTGATAAGGACTGAAGCTTTCTGTTGTGGCTTTCTGTCAATGCAGCTGGTAGGAATGAAGATTTTGTTAATATGCTTAGTAACTATGCTATCCCCTAATCACTGTATCCTTGATATTTCACAGTAAACATCTCATCACAAAACATTTATAAGACAAAGGTTATAAAAAACAACACATTGTACAAGTGTCCTACCCAGAAATCATGTGGTATTGTATTTTAGCAAAAGAATAGTCATTACTATTAAAGCTGGGTATGAAACATTTACAATGCCTATTATACACACAGAGAGAGAGAGAGAGAGAGAGAGAGTGGAAAGAATACACCATTGTGAACATGAAATGAGTTATTCTAACAAGTTTGAGATGATCATATATTTCTTTAGCAATGGAGCTCTTGCAGGACCCAATTAGAGGGTTAAAGTTTTCCTTTTTGGAGATTTGAATGCTTGGTTATAATAATATCTTCTCCCATCTCTACTGCTGACTTGTGAAGTCAATGGAAGTTTTGCCTGAAAAGAAAGCAGACTCATACCCCTAGTTCATTGCAATTCAGACGAGGGATGTTAAGGAGTGTGTAATTTTTGTCGACTACACGATTAATCAACAAGGGTTAGCAGTAAAAGCACTCAGTCCCGGCTCATGCCAGGTCCCAGCAACTCCCTCGCTGCAGCTCTGCATTAATAGGAGATTGGGGAGCTGGCGCGTAGGCAGGCTTGCTCAGTCCCAGCTCCCTAATGCAGAGCCACAGAGGGGGATTGCTGCCAGGATGTGGCTTGAGCCTGGGACTGAGCCAGCTTGTTGCCAGCCCACTAAAAAAATGTACTTGCAGAGCCACGGGGATGGGAAAGGGGGGTTGTGTGTAGTTGATAGCGTTAATGGATAAGCATCTGTTTATCGTTTAATCGAGTACCCTATTACATCCCTAATTCAGACACTGTCTGTGTTATTTATAGAACTTAGTTTAGTGGATTGCACCCTTTACTGGGAGTTAAGAGTCCAGAGTTTTATTCCTAGCTTTGCCACTGACTTATTGTGCAACCTTGTGCAAGACACTTCTCTCTATGCCTCTGCTTTCCTTCCTATCCTTAGTCCACTGTACCTATTTGCATGGACATCTCTTTAGGGCAGGGACTTTCTCTTTCTCTTACTATGTGTTGTACTTACTTAGGAGAGGGACCCCATCTCCCTTGGGGCCTCTCAATGGTTGTGTAATACAACAACAAGAAGCTAACCCGGTTGTAGTGGTTCAACACATTGCAAAACAGTTCTAGCCACCCTTTGTTAATGGGGCCATACCAATGTATAATCAGTTTTAAAGAGCACTTTAGCCAAAAGTTTCATTTAGGTTATCATATGTTTTAAAAATCTGGTCACAGCACAGCTGGGCCTCAAGCAAATTTAACAGCCACTCAATAGTCTTCTGTAGTTTACACAGGAAATAGAGGACTACAGTGTGTATGTGTGTGTGTGTGTGGGGGGGGGGCTGTCTGTTAGTCTAATCTATGTTTTTGTTCATCACCATCATATCTCTATACCCAGATAAAAAAAACAACCCCAAAGTCGATAGCTTACATTTCATTCCAAGGTATAGCTCATGTCAGACAGAACTGCAACCACCTCTTCCATTTTGTATGATCCCTTTCCCTTTTGTTATTTTTCTCTCACATTTATTGGGAAATTGTTACATTAAAATCAAGAATATTATGTGCCAGAGACAACAAAACCACAGGGTAATACAAATCAACCTTTTGGCCTGTTCTCTGGTGAGCATCACAAATCCACTACATCTACTCATGCTAGACTTGACATTTAGATGCTGTGTCTATCGGAAAGACAGAGCCCTCTTTCTTATATATGTGGAAGCCAATATCTAGATCTCCACTATCTGTGCAGTCGTATGTAATTGAGGATATAAAAGACTACTGGTGTAAGTGAATGGCAAGTTTTGATTTTGTAATGTTACACACACATTTAGTACACATAAATGACTGTACAAGGCAATTAGGCAGTGACAAATCAGACCACAAAGGTAGCTCAGAATTTAGTCCTTCAGTCTTAATGTAATCATACAGTTATTGATATTAAGATGTGCCTGTTTCAGATGGTATCATGTGACTATGTTAAGATTTTAGATTACCAAAAGAAGCAAGTCAGTGCAGTTGCATTTTAACTTTTTCTTTTTCATAACACTTTTTTTTTTGTTGGCAAGAATACTAAGCCTATAGATGGATCAGATATAACTAGACTGACATATCTTCCTGCAAAAGAAAATAATAAAAGTATCCACACTGGGAAACTAGTCTTCTGTGGTGTACCCTAAAACTACTGGCTATCAATAAACACATAGATCTGTAGCTTCTTTTGCTTGTTAAGAACACCATGTTAGATAATGTGATAAGAGCAATTTTAATATGATGTTTCCTGTCTGAAAAGGTGGTGATGCAGTCATGTTTACTTTGTCAAGTAATTGACATCTTTATAAAAATCATTCTGTACAATTTTAATAGATTTAGTTAAAACTGAAACAGGTAACTGAACTGATTTTAAATAAGCCTAGTGCTGTATTTTATGAAGTTTTATTAGTTTCTTTGAAATGCAGATTTGTATTAGTAGAACACGGAATAAAATGAGCGTTATGACTGCACATGCAAGATAAGTAGAAGAAATATTCACATATTCATGGTTCATGTCTCTTGTTGAGGCCCGTTTTTGTATGTATATTATTAAAGGCTACTTCACAAGGGGGGGCAGGCACTTCATTGTCAGCTGCATTTTTTAGACACAGCCTGTGACATATTAAAAAGGCTTATTCTAATGCTACTAAATTTTCCTTAAACTTATTTTCTAGGGGATTTGCATATTAGCTTTAAAAAGAGATACTGTCATGATAAAAATTGTGAGTATGACTGATGTGTATGAACTTGTGAAATACTTTGGGCCCCTGAACTGGAAATATCTGCAGCTCTATCACACTTAGCAGCTTAGCTCATCCAAACCATAGTGCATATCTTGCAAAGGCATACACAGAGGAGTATCTTAATGGTACTAGGTAATGTGTGTAAAGTAAGCACCTGCCTAAGTGTGAAGATGATCAGAGCCATAAAGCATTATTCTGACACTATATGTACTCATTTATATTTGTACAGTGGTATCGAATCAGAACTCACAATGACACCTTTTTACTCCTACTTTGTACTCACTTTGCATAGGAGTAAATGAAAATGTGAGCTTCCATGCAGCAAAGAATTATGGCCTTAGGCCAGGTGTGCACTACAAACTCATTTTGGTATAACTACATTGCCCAGGGGTGTAAAAAATCCACACACCCGGTCCTGAGCAACATGGTCCTACTGACCCAATCCCTGATGTAGACAGCACTATGTCAACAGGAGAGCTTCTTCCAGCAACATAGTTACAGCCTTTCATGGAAGTGACATAAATACACCAACGGGACAGTGAATACACCTGCACTGTCATGCTACAGTGTCTGTGAAGACAATTCCTTAGTGTTTACATTTCACTCAGCCAGGATATTTAAGCTAGAGGGATCAGTTTCACAAATGCCAGCAATGCCCCTCTGCCATGTATACTGGCCATACAGTACAGTCTCTATGGGAAAGAATTAATGGACACAAATGAGATATACGAAAAGGCAACACACAGAAACAATTTGGGGAACATTTGTCTGGGCACTCATTAATGGATCTCCAAGTCACCATATTGCTTCAGGCCAATTCCTCAAGCCAAATACATAGGAAAGCCTTAGAACTTAACTTCATTTACAGGTTTGATTCCTATCACGAAGGTATGAATAAAGACATTGGCTGGTTGGCCCACTATGTTCGACATCCTAATGACATAAAAAACCAAACAATGGGCACTTAAGAACAATTTGTACCTTCTCTATCATCTTCATGTAGCATGAACACACTAATTGACTATTTCTTTTTCTTTTTTTCCCCCTTCTCTCTTCTCTCCTCCCTCCCCACCCCTATTTATTTTGAAACTGGACCTTTAATAACTCCATTCATCTACACATTTTGTTAGTCTTTAAGGAGCTGTAAGACTATTGGTTGCTTTTTAAGTTTTTACATGATTACTTTGAATCTTTGGTTCTCACTCATTAACTCATTCAGATTGTCTCTAGACTTCCAAAGTGACAAAGAAATGCTTAAACTCAAAAGTTTATTTTCTCTGAAATCATAAAAAAATAAAATAAAATAGGGGCCTAAGCTAGTTGGCAGTGGTCCTTAAGGTATATGAACAAGAATTTGACTTGCAACACAGAACACACAGTTATTAAAGTTTTTCCCCTTTTAAAACAGTTTTCTCGATTAAAAAAACCTGACAATTTAAAATAAATGGAACATTATAAAATTTTACTGACCTATTTAGCAGTCAGCTTTAATAGCCTCATTAACATGCTTCTAACAGAAGTCCATTAGCAGTTGAAAGTCAGAACAGTATATTTTATACCTCCCATTCAGCTGCATCGCCCCTTCCTTTCATTAAAATTGTATTACAGTCTCTTGCCATAGATATAGTACTAAGGTGCCAGATATGCGGTGTTCAATAACATATAAGTATTATGATTTGACAGTACACTTGTATGTTCAGATGCTTTGAGGGGCTGGGCATCATCCACTGTAGCTAGTTAAGGCTGCAAAATATTTTCCTGTATAAACCCTTGTTTTTGGATATTCATTGCTCTGTGAAACAGATTAATGTTTTTAATGCTTTGTCACACTATTACAGACTAACAAAAAATGAAGAGAATATCATGAGCTATCAACCCACCTCTTCAGATGAATGGAGCAAGGGGTCCAGAGGTTCAAATAAATAGCAGAAAAAGAAGGGATGGGATCTTTCCCCTTTTCTTTCCCTCTTCATCCTCTCTTTTTCTACTGTTTATTTGTACCTGTGGACCCCTTGCTCCATTCATTTGAAGAAGTGGGTTCTGCCCATTTTATTGCACAGATGGGTGAAGGACAGAACTGATGTGGGGCTGAATGCAGAGTAGGAGGAGCTGAAATGATGTGGTGATTGGGATATACATAATTAATAGCTGAACTAGGCAGATGCAGCACTAAGGGCAAAGAATCGGTTATGTTTATCTACACTGCAAGATTTACCTGGTGTTGCTTAGGTCCTTAACTCGATTAATTTTTGTTTTTTGGAAATTAAAATGAAAATGTACATGTGTCACTTAAGTCATTGCTCTGGTTAAAACATAGCAGCTTAGGGAGAGCTTGACCTGGGCCATGACAGCTTCCTTAAAAATGAATGTGATTAAAATATGCTTCTTTCCTTTGCACAGATCAATTAGTAATTTTTAGAATATGCTAGTTCAAAAACTATTGACTCCCCTCTCACTATTTTGGTCCTTTTGTAGTACAATTCTAAACAGAAGAATAGGTTCATCTTATCCGCATACTTATTTCAAACAGCTGACACAGGAAATTAATTTCATTAAACTATGTTATTGAAGATGTATCAAACAGAACTATCCAAATAAAATCTTCTGTATTTATATCACTTATGACACATTTAGATTGAGCTATCTAACATTATTTTCTATTATAACATGTTCATTTAGGAGCCTTGTGATGGAATATACCCCACACAGGGCCAGCCAGAGTTAACCAGGCTTATATGGCTGAGAGAGACCCACCTCCACAGCCCTGCTGGGCATGCTCCAACTGAAGGACCAGTATAAAAGCCAGGGTAGCAGCTCAGTCAGGGCTGACCACCACACGGGAAGGAGCTGCAGCCAGAACTCTGAAGCAGGAGCAGTAGGTGGACACCGCAGCAGAGGCCAGCCAATGGAGACTGGCCGGGGAAGGGCCTAGCTCGGAGGATGCAGGTGGGGAAGACGTTGACAATCCTGGACAGGGTAGGAAGTAGCCCAGGGCAAGGAATTAGAATCTCCAAGAGCTAAGCGTGCTTTGGGTGGACTCCCTGCTGAGCTAGTGGGACATGCTCACCACTGACAGGACCCTGGGCTGGGACCAGGTGGAGAGGGAGAGCCTGGGTCCCCCTACCCCACCCTATTAGCCCCCCAAGGGGGATACTACACCTGGACTGCTGACTTGGCCACTGGGCCCTATTGCCCCACTAACAGGGGCTGTTACTGACTTGGCCACTGGGCCCTATTGCCCTGCTGACAGGGGCTGTTATTGACTGGGCCGTGGGGCCCTATTGACCTGCTGACAGGGACTGCTACTGACCTGGGGACAGTAACAATTATGGAGTGGAGCAACCCAGACGGGGCCTAAAGGGCTCTGTGCCCTGCCTCCGGGGCAGGGGGAGCTGGGCTTGCCACCCCGTGACAACTGGTGGAGACTGTGCACAATTACAGTGTTCTACCCCCTCCCCCTTCAATGTAAGGGGAAGTGTGGAGCGATTGGGGGAAAAAAAAGGAGGGGGACTAGGAAAGGAACAAGAGGAAGAGCGTTTTTTTGTATTCAGTAATATCTTGTAGGCACAATGGAGCCTGGTAAATTTTTTGAGTGGTTGCTAGACAACCAGCAGAAACAGGTGGCCCAGCAGCAGCAGCAGACCCAGCTGCTCCAGCAGATGGTGACCCAGCAACAATTGCAGGTGACCCAGCACCAGGAGCAGCAGCATCAGTTGCTGAGGGAACTCACCACACAACAGCAGGCCCAACAAGACTAATGGCTGCAGTGGATGATGGCACTGTAGCGGGCTGCATCACCTCCTCCCCTTTGCCCACCTGAAGGTGGGGCTGGGAGTGGCCTGACAGGGTGGCCCATATGCCTCATGAAGATGGGACCTCATGATGATCTGGAAGCCTATTGTATGGTCTTTGAGCAGGTCGCTGCTGCCACAGAATGACCACGGGACCACTGGGCCACACTACTGGCATCTTACCTGACCAGTCCAGCTCAGATGGCCTAGCGAAATCTGGTCTCCTGCAAGGCACTGGAGTACCCCCAAGTGAAGGCAGCCATATTATACCAAGTCGGGGTCAACGTGGAGACATTCTGCCAGCTGCTGTGCCAAGAACAATACGGACCGGGAGCCAGGCCCCGGGCAGTGGCCCAGCGAATCTGAGATCATTGCTGGTGGTAGCTTGAACCAGATCAGCAGACAGCAGCACAGGTAGCCAAACTGGTGGCCCTGGAGCAATTTGTGCAAGTCCTGCCTAGGGACAGGAAGGAGTGAGTGCAACAGCCCCGTCCTAAGACCCTTGCCTTGACTCAAAGCTAGAGCAGAAACTGGGTAGCCCAAGAGTGCAGGGCAAGAGACAGGACCTCTGGCAGGCGGGGCTGGGCTTGCCATTCTGTGACAAGTCTAAAGAAGTCACACAAGCCAATACAAGTTTACAGAATGGTTCTCTCCTAATGAAATTAGGAAATAGCATGAGAACAAACAAATAACTATCTACCAGTCTCATCCCAGAGTACAATGTTCTCTGATATTACTAAAAATGTATTTCTAATATGCTTGAAGCATCGTGTTGCTGCTGTTCTTTTTAAAATATCCAGTACTATATGCCAACGTCTTTATGGCTGACCTCAAACAATGTTTCCTCAGCTCCTGCCCCCTAGCCCCTTACTTTACTTATGCTCCATTGACAACATTTTCATCACATGGACCCACGGGAAGGAGACCCTTGAAGAATTCTGCAGGGATTTCAACAACTTCCACACCACCATCAACCTCAGCCTGGACCAGTTCACACAAGAGATCCACTTCCTTGACACTGTCTATCAGGGATGGTCTAGACAGTATTTGGTCCCACCATGAGGGCAGGGGACTGGACTCGATGACCTCTCAAGGTCCCCTCCAGTCCTAGTATTCTTTGATTCTATGACTACAGTACAATTACATGATGGCCACATTTCCGCCAGCTTATACCGGAAACCTACTGACCGTTACCCTTACCTACTTGCCTCCAGCTTCCATCCAAGACATGTTTCCTGATCAATTGTTTACAGCCAGGCCCTAAGGTACAACCAGATTTGCTCCAATCCCTCAGACAGAGAAAAACACCTACAGGATCTCTATCAAGCAAAAATAGATTGATAGAGCCAGACGCGTACTCAGGCATCAGCTTCTTCAAGACAGGCCCAACAAAGAAAACAAGAGAACTCCACTTGTCATCACCTATAGCCCCTAACTTACACACCTCCTGCACATTATTAGCAATCTACAACTTACCCTGGAAAATGACCCCTCACTCTCACAGGCCTTGGGAGACAGGCCAGTCCTTACCTACAGACAACTCTCTAACCTCAAACAAATTATTTCCAGCAACCACGCAGCAACCTCCATCATACTCATCCAGGAACCCACCCCTGCAATCAATTCCAGTGCCAACTCTGTCCACATATCTATACAAGCCAGGGGCAGACTGGCCCGGTGGGATACCGGGAATTTCCCGGTGGGCCATCGTCCGGTGGGCCATTGTGTCCGCATGCCGTTGCCCCTCACTCCAAGCGGCTCCACATCCACGCTGTATGTGGCACGTAGAGCCCGACCCATTGCCTGCGCTGCGTGCTGGACATGAAGTGGGGGCAGGGCTTGAAGGGCACGCAGGGGTGATGTCACGGGGAGGGCTGTTCTCAACCCATTTCCCAGGCCTATTTTGATTGCCAATCCGCTCCTGATACAAGCAACATCCTCATAGGAACTAACCACAAAAGCCACTACATCAGAGGCTCAGATAACTGCACATCCACCAATGTGATCTATGCCAGCAATGCCCCACTGCCATGTATATTGGCAAAACTGGAAAGTCTCTGCAACAAAGGATTAATGGACACAAATCAGATATTTGAAATGGTAACACACAGAAACCTGTTGGGGGAACATTTCAGCTTGTGCAGGCACCCACTAATGGATCTAAATGTGTCTATATTATTTGAAAGCAATTTCAAAAGCCAGCTTGAAAGAGAAACTGCAGAACTTGGTTTCATTTACAAGTCTGACACCTTGAATAGAGGTTTAAACAAAGACCACACCCTAATGACATAAAAAGCCAAGCCACAGGTACTTAGAATACTTACAGCCCACTCTATTAGCCTCATTTAGCATGGACACTTTAATTGACGATATTTTTTCTCAGTTGTTTCCCTTCTCTTTCCTTCCCATCCCCTCTCTTTTTCTGCTGTTATTGGTACCCTGGACCCCTTAACTCCATTTCGCTGAAGAAGTGGTTTGTGCCAACGAAAGCTCATGATACCATCTACATTTTTTATTAGTTTCTAAGGGTATGTCTACACTGCCACCCTAGTTCGAACTAGGGTGGCTAATGTAGGCATTTGAACTTGCAAATGAAGCCCGGGATTTAAATATCTCGGGCTTTATTTGCATGTTCCTGGGCGCCGCCATTTTTAAATGCCCCGTAGTTCGAACTCCCTGCCCGCGGCTACACGCGGCACGGACTAGGTAGTTCGAATTAAAGCTCCTAATTCGATCTACCGTTACTCCTCATACCCAGCTAAAAAGTCAGATTATACTTGTATATGGTTCTGAAGAATTAGTGGATCAGCAAGCTAATTTACCACCCTTTCATCTCACCTTCATTTGAATCTAACTTTGATCACAAGTGAAAACAGATTCAGTAATTTCCTTTTTGTTCTTCATATAGGGCCATACTTTGTCTCAATGCTCACTATTTACTTAATCCTTCCTCAGGCAAAAGGTCTCTCTGAATGACTAAGGACTTCAGGTTTTCATCTTTACTTTGGAAATGTCAATTACACCGTCAAATGGCGCCATGTAACATTATTTAGCAGGCTGTGTGCAGGAGAGGCGAATGACAAGAAAAGTAGCAAAGCAGCAGGCAAAAATGGAAGTTCATTGGCAGAACTGTGGTGTTGGTTAGGGATGTTAGAGTTAACCCATAACTGGTTAACTGATAAGTTGATGTTTATTAGTTAATGTTAGCATTTAAACTCTGCCCACTTGGGGAGTCAGCTTCTTGTCCCCTCCCCCTCCCCCTCCCGTGGGCTCTGCAGATTAAGATCTGGAAGGCTCCGTCCCAGCATGCACCAGGTCCCAGCAGCTGGCTCCATAGGAACAGAGACAGCCCGGCTCCTGGGGAGGCTTCGCTGTGGGTTCTGCAGTATAAAGCTTACCTAAGTTTTACTGCAGAGTCCACAGTGCGTGTAACCATGTAACTGCTGAGATTTTTAGCGATGGCATGGTCACCTTTTTAAATGACTTTTTACATCTCTAGCGTCGGCTGTTCTGAAATTCATCAGATTCCCCCTAAATTTTTTACAGTCTCTCTCCCTCCCTCTGTCTCTCACACACATGCAGTGGAGTTACAGATTATTTACTGTGTTATGACCAGATAATGTAGTAGAATTACCTGCTGTTAATACTTGATGTTTCCAATTCAGTTGTCATATATTTAGTATCAATAAGGTATCAGTCTTTCATAATCATTCATGTAACCACCATTTTGTAAATATCAAAGCAATACCAGTCTATAGTAAATCTCACAACCACAAATTAATTTTGAGAATGGTGAACTTCCCTGATTGTATGCATGCTTGTGTACCAAAGCAAAACGTCAATTTTATGGCAACACAAAAATATGCTCTTGCATCATCTATTGTACTCTGAAGGGAATGCACATTCCCAAGCAGTCTAGGTTGGCTTGCTTGTTTTCAAGTACAAATGTATTGCACTAGCACTGGGGTGGCCAACCAGTTAGACACTAAGAGCCAAAATAGCTGTGGATAGTAGTGCAAAGAGCCACGCACCCCTCCCCCCGAGCCAGGCATCCCCAGCTCCCCCTCTGTAACCCAATGCCCTCCCCCTCCTGCAGAGCCAGGCACCCCCAGCCTCCCTGCTCTAACCCAATGCCTTCCCTCCCTGCAGAGCAGTGGCGTAGCAAGGGTGTTATGCACCCGGGGCAAAGGCAAAATTTGCCCCTAATCATTTGCGCCGGGGCCCCAGTGCAGAAGTCCCAGGAGCAGCATCATTTGCACAGTCCCCATGCCCATGGCGACCCAGAGCCACCTCAGAGAAGGAGCGGAGCAGTTGGGCTCATGGAGGGGCTCTGCCCCTGCTCTGCTCAGCTGCAGATTGGTGGGGGCTCCGGGTCCCAGAGGATCTAGTCCCAAGAGGTGGGCAGTGCTTCGGGTTGTTCCCCCCATGCCGGCTGGAGCTGGAGTCCCTGGCCTGGGCCTGCTGTTCCTTGAGCAGTGCAGGGTCTGGTGGAGCTGCTCAGCCCCTCTCCAATGAGCGGCAAGGGCAGTACCTGGGGCATAGTGGGCTGGGATCGGTGGCTGGTGCCCAGGCTCTGTGGTGGGGCTCAAGGGCACTTGGTGTTTCTTGGTGCACAGACTCACCTTCCTGTCTCAAACCACACGCCTGAGAGAGGGGCACAGGGAGCCTGCCGGGGGTGCTGCTGGCGCTGCATGGGGCAGCAGCTGGCTAGCCCTCGCCCTGCCCTCCACCCCTTGGGGCATAGGCAGGGGGTGGGATCTGGCCTCTGCTCCACAACTCCCGGCCCTGGTCCTGTCCAGTCTGGGCACCAAACTGCGCAGCATGGGCAGCAGTGGCTCCCGAACCAGGGGAGCTGGGCTCCTGGGTAGGCCTTTGAAGTGCCCGCTCCTGCCGCCAGGCCCTGCCTTGGCGGCTTGTCTGCAGGGAGCAAGTGGCCTGCCAGCGCCAGGCTCACCATGTGGGGCTGTGCACTCCCACCACAGCCCAGCACCCCCCTAGCGTAGTGCCCGGGGGCAACTGCCCCCCCTTGCTACTCCACTGCTACTAAGCCAGACACCCCAGCCCCCCCGCTGTAACCCAATGCCCTCCCCCTCCCCCAGAGCCAGGCAGCCCCAGATTCTTTTATTCTTTTAGTAATACCCTGGGTCTCATGGGAGCTGCCGCCGCAACAGCCACGTGCTTTTCCCTCTGGGGCATGTGCTCAGTGCAGCTGTGAGCAGTCCGGGCATGCAGCTCCCAGCGACAATTGAGCCATAACCCTAAGAGCCGCATTTCTCTGAGCAAAGAGCTGCATGCGGCTCGAGAGCAGTGGGTTGGCCACCCCTGCTAGCAGATGAGGCCCGTAGTTTACTCTTAAAGGAAAGTTCAAGAAATTAAATATAAACATAGAATTTTTTTAATGTGCTTACAAAAGGGAAGTAAAAGAACTATTTTAAATTTGTACAATTTCAACTTCAAACATTATTCATCTTATTATTTTTTTATTAACTCTAATTACAATAGTCATGACTTTTCCCCAGTGGAAAACAATTATTTAAAATTTCACCCAGCATATTCTAGCATTCAGCTAATTTAAGTAGCAGGATTGTTTGTGCAAAATATGGTATCTGTAGGCGATCACAAAGTTTGGCTTTATTTTACATAAACAAATCCACAAACAAACAAACTCTTCAAAATATATAATAGATGTGTCATTATAACCTCCATTTTGGTACTGACAGTACTTGTATGGTTTGTTGACAGAGAGTTACCTTACTGTTTTTCAGCAGCCCCAAAGTTTCTGTCACCAGGCCTCATTTCTCAGTGCTGCTGGCAGCTGCCTAATTCCTGGTGGGCTAAAAACTAAGGCTATGTCTACAGTGGCAGGTTGTTGCACCAGAAATATGCAAATGAGGCTAAGCGTGGAATATTGCTGAGCATCGTTTGCATACCTAATGAGCTGCCATTTTTGCAGAAGAGGCTCTTGCGCCAGAAGGAGCTGTATACACTGCCCCTTTCTTGTGCAAGAAAAACCCTCTTGCATAATGCCGTTCTTCCTGAAAATAATCAGCGTAGCGGCATTGCGCAAGAGGGTTTTTCTTGCGCAAGAAGGGACAGTGTAGACAGCTCCTTCTGGCGCAAGAGTCTCTTCCGCAAAAATGACAGCTCATTAGGTATGCAAATGAGGCTTGGCAATATTCCACGCTTAGCCTCATTTGCATATTTCTGGCGCAACAACCCACCAGTGTAGACATAGCCTAAAGGTTTTGTCTACACTGCAGGGTTTTTGTGCAAGAAGCTTTTTGTGTCCAGAACTCAAAGCGCATCTGTCATGATCATGAGGGTTAGCCAGCAGCCTGGGGACTAAGGGGTTAACTATGTCCCTTACCTAGCCAGGTGGAGTGGCCAATAGCAATGTAGGTAGGAATTTCAAACTGGGACAAAGGAATTTTTGGTTTTTCCCTCCTTTGTTCTGGGCAGTTCTCTCCAGCTATTGAGGGGGACAGACAATGGCTACGTCTACACTGGCAGCTTCTTGCGCAAGAACTGTTTTGCAGAAGAGTTCTTGTGCAAAAAGTCTTCCACAAGAGCGTGTCTACACTGGCATGTGCTTTTGCGCAAGAGCATCCATGCCAGTGTGGACGCTCTCTTTTAACCATAGGGGCTTCTTGCACAAGAAATTCATGTTGCCTGTCTACACTGCCCTCTTGTGGAAGAGCTCTTGTGCAAGAGGGCTTATTCCTCGTGGGGAGCAGAATAACTCTTCCGGAAGAAGCCCTGTTTTACAACGCTATACTGTAAATTTACTTGCGCAAGAATGCACATGCAGTGTAGACAGCAGGCAAGTTTTTGCGCAAGAACAGCTGTTCTTGTGCAAGAAGCTGCCAGTGTAGACATAGCCTAGGTCTCCCTCCAAGAAAAGCTCTTTCTTCCCTTTCTGTAAGTAGGGTAAAGTTTAGATAAATCCGTTAGGTTTCATTGTTTTATGGTTTGGGTATGGGATCTGCTGTCTGTGCACTTTTAAAAAATGTTTTGACTTTCCTTTGTAACTAAGTTCTAGGCCCATGGAGTTTCTCCACGCGTGTATTATTTTGTTACTTTTCCATCGAATTGTTATGCTTGTAACAGGAATAGTGTGGTGATAATAAAAGTTTTCTCTTTTCCTTTTATTAACCTGGTATTGGTTAATGGTGGTGTCCTGCTTTTTTACTTTAGGGGTGAGATTTTCCCAAATGGTCTCTCTCCTGGTCTCTTTATTAATTTGGGTGGCGGCAGCGGAAGTTTTATTCCCAAAATCTAGGGTTTTAAGATTTTGGGGGGAAGTTTTATACCAAAGCCTGGTAGATAACGTTTTGGGGTATACTTGCTGGACCCCAATTCTGCATTTATCGTGCCAGAGTGGGGAAGGAGCCATGACATCATCACAAAAGTGATGTGCTTTTGCGCAAGAGAGCGTCCACACTGCATGGACACTCTTGCGCACCTGTGCTTTTTCTGATAGGGGTTTCTTGTGCAAAAACCCCTCCGGAGCGTCCACACTTGCCTTTTTGTGCAAGAGCTGTAGCTCAAAAAGGAGTTATTCTTTGTGAGGAGAGGAATAACACTACTGGCAAAAGCCCTCTGTCCTGCTGATTTACTTGAGCAAAAACGTGCTTGAGTTGTGGACACTGCCACTTTTTGGACAAAAATGGCCGTTTTTGTGCAAAAACCTTGTAGTGTAGACATAGCCTAACAGAATGGCCATCAGAGCACCTGTGTTTTTTCTGATAGGCTCTTTTTGCACAAGAAACCCCTGCAGAGCACCCACACCTGCCTTTTTGCACAAGAGCTGTAGTGCAAAAAGGAGTTATTCCTCGTGGGGAGAGGAATAATTCTACCGGCAAAAACCCTCTGTCCTGTCAATTTACTGTATTTTTTTGTGTGTGCAAAAACGTGCTTGAGGTGTGGATGCTCCGCCGGTTTCTGCACAAAAACAATGGGTTTTGCGCAAAAACTTCGTAGTGTAGACATAGCCAAAGTGACTTGGTAGTGCCTCCAGCAAGACAATGGTAATCATATCAAGGCTCCCTGAATTGAACTGACAAATGATTCAGATTCATCCAAGCAAACAAATTAAAAACAACAACTGTAAACATCATGTTAGGATTTGATCAAAGAGAAATACACGGTCATTAAAAATATTAAATGATTAAAATGACTGCAGATTATTAATACCCCTTTGTAATGGCTGAAGGTTTTGCTAGCAAACATACAAGATCATATGACCACACATTCCCCACCTCCTATCATTCCTAAACAGAGGTGTCTCCGTGCTGAGCTCTGTCTGTTCCCCATGTCTCAGGTACCAGATGGTGCACATAGACACATTGCAGACCTGTACAGAGATGCTGTTAGAAACATATTTCATTGTACTGGAAATTGGCAGAGCAGGTCTCAATGAGCTGAGTAGATGAAAGACCTTTTGTAGATGAAATGTGCTTTTAATGGTGCAAAATTAATCCCTATTTACCTAACAATAATACAGGACACGCAAGATCCTTTTTCTGGCTGAGCAGTTGGGAGACAGAAGCAAGCAACTGGGTCTTCCCTGGGGATTGCTAGACTGGAGAAGGACTCACCACCCAGCCCCATTTCTAGAACAGTGCTGATAGTCTTTAAAGCTTGGAACCCACAGGATCAGTTGTAAACAGGTTAGGTCTTGGGATCCAGAATCCCAGCTGCGGTGTAGGCTGGTTGCAGGGCAAGCAGGCTGCAGGTACTGGCAGAAGAGAAGGGCTGTTGCTTCTTATTGCTGGCAGGCTGGTGGCAGGAGGAGCAGATTGTTCCCTCCTGAGGGTGTTCTGCAGGCTGAGGTTACAGACAGGCCAGCAGCTGGGACTGGCATTGCTGTGTTAGAAAATGTGTGTGTGAGAGAGAGAAAAACCTTCTCTCCCATCTACTCCCATGTAGAGGGAAAACCAGGCTATTCACACACTCCCTCCTTCTTTCCTGGGCATCCAGACAGGGTCAGAGACTTCTTGCAGTCTGCATGGTGGTCTCCTACCCTCTGACTATCTACTGGGGACTGCTGTGGTCTCCCCTCTTCACAATGGTGAAGGAAGAGGGTTGACAGAGTGACTGGGGATGTGTGCGCATCATATCTCTCTCTCCTTCCCTTCTGCTACTCTGAAGTCAACAGTGGAGGGTCTGTATGGACCACATGGGTCCAAAATGTGTGTCTCTTCTGGGAGTATTGCCCCCTTGTTAAGGGGGTGGAGCAGGGCGACACCATTCTGATTGCAGAATAAGAGCTAGTAAAAAAAACCCACTCCATTGAAGACATGACTGTGGATAGTGTATATCACTCTGCAGTCTTCTCAGGCTTTTGTTAGAAGGGCCACAAAGTCTGGAACTTACAGTCAGTCATTGTTTCTTCCTAAACTTGTACATGAACAGAGCCTATGTAGCACCTCTGATGCTGTTCTATGAATTACTGCCCAGGACATTTATTACAAGCATTAGCAGCCATTTACCCATCATTAATCAGAGCAGTCTGTTACAGTACTTCTCAGCCATGTTGCACCCTTGCTTTCCTAGCTGGCTAAAATATTTTATACTACCATTAGCCTCAAAACCTCAACAAACAGCTTGTAAATTTAGACATAGCCTGGGATCCTGAGAAGTGTAGTTCCCTATTTGTGGCTAATTCATAGTCTATGTTTATGTTTGTGTCAGGACTTGGGCTTTCTCACTGAGTCAGGTTTGAAATATGTTGTCATAAAGTGTATTCTTGTGTTGATCCGTCAGATTAGGAGGAGAAACTCAGGCTCTTCTTATCGGAGCCATTAGTTATAGAGCTATGCATCATAGTGGAATATACATCTTCATATTTACAAACCTCTACATTTCAGTAGGACTAAATTGTAAGACTAACTGGAATTTTCAATTATATTTAGAGAACTACTGCAGGGCATGGCAGATAAGGTAGGTGGCACCTACAAAATGTGAGACAACTATTTGCTACACAAGTGTAAATAATTTTTCCAAAATATTTTAGCATGAAAGCCAATTTCAGTTTTACAGTACTCACCTTAATCAACAGGCAGAATCTTTTTGTGAGCAAAGCCTCACTTTCAAAATCAATGATAATGGAGTAGTGGCTGAAGTCTTTATTGGTAAAAGGAAACCACTGATTATAACAAAGGTAAGCAAACTGTACATGCATGCCTTTTTATACGGTCTGAAAAGCCAATCTAGCTATGCATTTATACCAAAGACACCAAAATAAAGGAAGAAACATACTAGAGTGATTTTGCTAGCAAACCTACTTATTTATCTGTTAATTCATACAAGGAATTCAATCTGTGTGCCAGTTCAGAAAGCTGTGTAACAAAAGCATTTTACAAGTTAAATGATTTTCTGGAAATCATGCTAAGCTGGTCATTCTGCTTAATCAGCATAAAGTTCAGTACTGCATCAGTTTACTAAAGCATATCATTACCCCAAGGGCTTCAAATTCCATCAGTTTCATCTCAGTCATTTGGCCATGAGCTATGCAATTCCCATAACATGACCCGAGTCTTGGAAATAAGGATAGGAGTACTAAAAATATCAATGTTCGCTTGTCTGACATGCTCTATGCTGATAAAATATTTATTTCCAGATGTTTGTTTTCATAGTTTATTAAAGCAGACATACTGAGAAGATTTAGTTTTATCCTGCTCATGCAAGCTGATCAGAAAAATGGTGATGATTTTTTTTTTAAATTAGCTGATTTGTTGAAATTGAGACATTTCACAGAGACTGATATCAACACATTTCTGCTGGAATTCTACCTGGTTTCCAGCCAGCTCACCTGTCTGACTCCTTAGCAGCTGGTTTGATGGGCTGAGGAGAGGCTTGAAAGGTAGAAGCCCTGGCAGTCCCAGATCCCAAGCTCACAGACTCATGACTGCTTGTGACAGCCCATGACTTTGAGGCTTCCTGACTCTGGGGCAGCCAAGTAGGTGGACTGCACAAGAGACAGGGTTCCCAGAACTGGATAGTGCAGGCCTGACTTAACCTAAATAACTTGCCTCATGAATGGGAAGGTGAACTGAAGGTTAGGTTTTCAGCACAAGCAATATGCTGGAGTCAGGATGACTCGCTAAGAGCTAGTATTAGGAAACAAGCCTGAATGTAAGATAAGATGTATGTCAGACTATGCATGAACAGGGCCTGGACAGAATGCATACTGTACAAGAATTGGTCCCTGAAAAGTAATCAAGCCAGTCATGAAGTGTATAATACAATGTTTTGTTAGGAGTTAGTATTAATTAATGTGTATAAGGAAAAAAATGTGTTGCATAATTTTGGATCTGTGAGATACCCTGCATCCATTTTGAGTCTGATCAACTCAGCATAGCTTTGTTGCCTTCCAGATAAAGGAAACTGAGTGATAAGATCAGAGTTGAATTGAATTTTTAGACAACAGAGTAGAAGAGATCTTGGGGGACCCTCAACATAGTGATGCCATGAGTTGGAGTCTATACATGTGGAGCAGACAAAGTATAGTTTATTAGACAGGTCATCTTGCTGTCAGGGATTGTAGCCCAGAAGTTTAGCAATGACACTGGAAAGGTTTAATTTTGAGGAGGTTTCCAGGGCCCTGGAGGAGTAGATTAAATCTAAAAGAAGCTTCTATGGACTTCCCAAGAAAGTATGAAGGGGGGATTGGGAGATTGGGTAGAATAGGAACTTCAATTAGTAGTAATGACCAAAAATATAAAAAGGAGAAACAACCTATTTATTGTCACAAGGCTTAGTATTGTCACAAGGCTTAGTATTGGGAATTGGAGCCTGAAGCCAGCAGATAAAGGACTTAAAGATCCAGCTCCACGGATTGGAAAAGGAAAGAAATGGGCTAGAGGAGGTAAAAGAAATATATAAAGTAGATTCAGTACAATCCAATGAGGAATTTTTGGAGAAGATTGAAAGCTGGGGCATTTAGGGAAGAACAGGATCATCTTGTAGAATAAATGGCAGAGTTAGAAGGCCAGCTTTGGAGATGCCAACCTGATGGAAGGCGGGATCCGGGATGGGTTTCTCTGGCTTTAGCTTAGCTATGGGGCTACCTGTGCAGCAGGGCCTAGGCAGGTTCCTGCAGCCCTGGCATCCCACTCCTGCTTATGAGACTGCTTAAACCAGTCATCTACTCTGGCCCCTTCCCACTGTTAGTATTAGAAGCCTATCACATGGGGGGAAGGCCTGTAAATATGCATGGACCATACAGCCCCAGGGGTACAAAGATTCTCCGGCTATTTTTGACGCTCCCTATGGAGGATGAGCACAAACAAAATTTGTTGGAAGCTTCACAGTGTCTGCAGTGGACAGGATTAAAATTAAATAGAGGAAAACCCATAACAGGTTAGGAGAGAGGTAACCTTCCTAGGGTCCCCATAGCTAAAGAAAGGTGGAGCATCAATCACCAGAGGGTGATTAATTCTAAAATGCTCTTCCACACTGACGAAAAGACACCACAACTTTGCTGGGAATAACAGGGTTTCCCAGGGAGCTCTCCGCCCCGCTTGCTGAAACAGCAAGCCCATTTATCAACTGGTAAGGACACGTCACAGAAACTGGCAGGAAGAACACACTGAAGCAGTGGTTATGCTGAAAACAAAAGCCAACCATCAAGCAAACTTCTGAGAAAAGTTCTGGTGCTGGCAAGCCTGAATGCCAACTAAGTCATTTTTTATGTATCCTGTGGTAACTTCAAGCAACATAGCGGTGTTGGTTATGCACCAGTGCTTTTTTTGTGATGGTATGGCCCGGTACGGCATACCGTCACCTATTTTCCCAGCACACAGTAAATAAATGGCATTTCCCCCGTGCATACCGGCACCTATTTTCCTAGTGTCGCTCATCTCCTGACAGAAGCCTGCTCAGGATGGTGTTTTCTTGTTTATTTGTTTTTTCTCAACAAGTTTCCTCCCTTCCCCCCCAGCCCCCCCCCCCTTTTTTTGCTGGTGTACCAGCACCTTTTTTCGTACAAAAAAAGCACTATACGCAACAATAGGTGGTTCAGGACTTGGTGGTGTCTTTGCCCTGCGACTGCTGTGCAGTGTGGAACTGAAACAAAACTGCTGGGTGAAGGGTATGTTGACTATGTACCAGACTATTATCAAGCAGAAGTGCTTTGTGGGAAGTCAGAAAATGTTCTTTGTCAGTCACCATATTCTCCTAAAGGTACTGTCAGAGGGAAAGAGAGGTCTTCTGGGCAAGTACGCAGTGAAAGGATGTAGAGACAGACTCTGGCTTTGCAAGGAGACAATGTGGAAGTGGTTCAGCTTAAAGAATAAAAGGAATGGATTGCAAGAATATGCATAGAAGGAAAGCCACATGAATGTGAGATCCGCCTCACTATACCTGGCATTCAATCTTTAAGGAACTGCGCACCAACAAGGTTAGAGAAAAACAGGCAGTAGCCACTATTTAAAAAAGGAAAGGAAAGAGTGTCTGGCAGCATTAAAGCTAAGAGACGGGATGGTCATAAATGCCTGATAGTAGTATAATCGTGGGAGTAAATCAGCTCAGTATACAGTATTAAGATCAGTTACTGATGTGCTGTGGAAGTAAAAGGATCTCTCTCTAAGCTTACCATAGTTCTGGATGCAGACTGGGTGCCCAGGAGAGCTGTGTTAATGCTTGCTTGGTGGGCTCAGAACAAGTATTAGGCTACTGATGGAGGAGAGATTAAATTCAGTACTATGTGGAAAATGCTCAGTGATATTGCCAAGTGATTTGATGGAGTGGATGTGGTTAAAACACAGGAAAAAGGAGCCCCTTGCAAAAGAGAATCAGGCAGCTGATTCAGCAGCCACAGATGAGGCAATAACTGGACCACCCTGTCACTGGGCGGCCGCTTTGAAAGCTATCCCAACAGCAGTTCTCACCTGGGGTCAGCAACAATATCAACAAAAGAAAGTGGAGAAGTTGGAAAGCATTAAAAAATAGATCTGGAGTTAGAACCACTCTGAAAACAAGCTCAGAGTGGCGGAGTAAAGGTTGAAGGTCAAGACTGAGGGCTTGTCTACACTAGTGCTTAAATCCATGTAATTTATGTTGCTCAGGGGTGTGACCCCTCCCCCATCCCTGCTGAGCAACATAAGTGAGATTGACATAAAGCACTGTCCATACTATACAGCATGTTGGTGGGAGGCACTCCCCTGCCCATGTAGCTTCCCCACTTGTCGAGGGAGAGTAATTATGTCAGTGGGAGAGCACTCTCCTGTTGGCATAGTATGTTTTCACCAGATGTGCTACTGAAGTCCAGGTGATGGGGACTTCATGGATTTAGGGGCATAGATTTAGGGGAGTATTGGCATTGTAATGGATCACACTCCTTTATTCAAACTCTACACACTACAGTAGTGATCTTTCTACAAAATAACATTTGTGAGGAATCGTTTGAAAACAAATAACTCACTGGTCAATAACATAGTGATGAAACACGTGTAGCAAGATTATAAAGCTGTGTCCAGAATCTGAAGTAATGTTTGAAATGTGTTTGCCAGACAGGTCTGAGGCGTAGGTAACCCCAGTTTCTTGAAGACAAGGACAAGATGATGCCTCTAGCCATGTGTCATCAAAGATGATTACAACCAGACGACAAATGGCCATCCTTTGGCAGCAAAGAGGAGGACAGGAAAAGATCAATTTGTATTTTAACAAATAATAACATGGAAACTCTTTCACAGTAAGATCCCATGGCTCCATCCTCACAGCTGTAAGGAACTTTATGTAGGAGTAATCCTCAGGAAAATGCATTGCAAAGGGTGACTAGACTGTAAAAATGAGGGGCAAAACACCCCAAGTGTTCATTTTGTCTCCCCCTCTTAATGTTTCAGTTGAAAAGACAAAGCCCCTTGGACTCTTGGGGGCAGATTTTGATTTGAGAATGTGGGCAGCAATGTTGCTGGGAACCTGTGGTAAGAATTTTGCCATGAACAAGTGTAGTGTGTTAAATGTTAGTTACTCAAATGCATGTTACCTTAATTTCTCTTGTGAACATTTCTGACTTTAATATCTTGTACTTATACTCATTTAAAATCTCTTTACAGTCAAACACATTTGTTTTATTCTTTAATCAAAACTAATCCAGAATTGTTTGGTAACTCCAATTAAGGTAGAAAACTTTTATAGATTGACTCCTTAGAGGGGCAACAGACCTGTAATATTTAGCCTAGCAAAGGGCTGGACAATGCAGAACACATATTCTTTTGGGAAAAAATTGAGACCAGGAGTGTTTTGGGATCATCCTGCATGTTAACAACCCAGGCTGATGGAAGGTGACTGGTGTGTGTGGCTGGCAGGCTGCAGCTAGACAGACACTCAGGGTGTTACTGCCTGTTACTGTTTGCTGTTTGGCTGTGGGTAGCAAAGATGGGAGCTACAGCACCTCAGAATTGTGAGGCACCCATAGTTTCTGGGCAGGTGGTAACACAATCTCTCACTGGTCTGGACTGCACCCTGGAATGTCATAGGTCTACACTGGAATTTCAGTGCTAAAGCTGTGCTCGTATACAAGTGGCTGACAATGGATCTGGATGGACAGTTGGTATTACCATCAATTCTTCCCTTTTTACCTGTGGGAGATTCAGTGCAGTGAGCATAGTCCCTCAGACACCTATACACATTCATACTGTCCTCCCTCCAGAGGGGTCAACTCTCTCTTCTTTATTTTGTCTGATAACCACTCCATAGCCAGAACACATTTTTTATAAACACCACTCATGAAAGAGTGATGGAAGACATAGTATGAATACACTTCACACTTATTTTTGATTTCACAAAATACAGATTGCCTGGGGCCTGCCTGGCCATGTGTAAGGAGTGGTTCAGTAACAATATCAAAGCACATATTCTATTATGGCAGGATCTGGTGGGAGGTTTATTTCAAGGACACATAAATCCTAGAACAAAGATGTATATGTTGGCAAAACATATTGTGTGGCACTCCCTCTGGAATTCTGCAGACATTGAGGGACAGGACCTTAAAACTACCTACTTAACAGATGGATTTGGACAAGCCATTAAAGAGGCATGATTAGTACTTTAACCTTGCTGCAAGAGGCATAAACTATTAACAATGTGTACTCCATTGCACAAGCTTTACAGAGATGTAATCCATTTAAATACTGTTATTCATTCAGTGAATGATCATAATGTTTCTCAAGCAATTGCTTGTAGTATATGTGGTACTGAACTTGTTATGCAAGTAGGTCAGATGATAGAAGAAATTAAGTGGGTGGAACAGTGAAGATCATTACATAGCATTCTTATCTGGACCATGCTAATGGAAAAGGGAGCTTATAATACTGGGGAAGAAAATTTGCAGTTTGTAAGTTAGAAGGCTCAGGATCTTGGGCACCACATAAAATTAATAATTTGACTCTGCCAATTATGCTGAGATGAATGGGGGTGGTAGTTCTAAAGCATATTAACAGTATGAGTACAATAAAGAATGGAATGTGTAAACGACAGTATTTTAGTGTGAAGATGGTGACAGAAGGAGATGAAACCAACACAGCTTGTTGTGAAGAAGTAAAGGACCAATGGTGCTGTGAGTGCACAGTGCAAATGATCCTGCCCACCTGCGGGGAAGATTGTGCTTAACTAGTCAACAAGAAGTGTGTGAAAGAGGTGGTAAAAGTGTGGACATAGACTGTGCACTTTGGGTCACCATAACTTTTAGTTTGGCACAGCACCATACCAGGGGAGCCTCAGATTGGGGCTCATGCTCTAAGTACTCATAACTTTGGAATATAGCTTTGTACCCATAACTCTGCTGTCTATTACCATCATGCTCTAATACCAATAAATAAATAAATGGAGCAATTGTTGCCCATTACCAAACAAATAACTGAGCAATAAGAAATTGGGAACGATACTGTCTGTACAGGCAGTGGAAACACCCTGCTGGACTGCATAAGAGGAACTGAGCTTGCATCCCCTGATTTGTACCTTTAGCATAATATTAATCATGGCTCAAATGATTACAGCTAGGATATGGCTACACTGTGTTGGTTTTTTTCGAAGAAGGTATGCAAATTGCACTCACTTTTGCATATCTTCTTCCATTTTTTTTTCTGGAAGAGGATTTTCTGATATTTGGCCCGTCTACACGGGGCCAAATGTTGGGAAAACCCCCTCTTTCAGAAGCTCCCTTATTCCTCGTAAAACAAGGTGTACAGGGGGCTTCCAAAGGAGGTTTTTTTTCTGACATTTGGCCACGTGTAGACGGGCCAAATATTGGAAAATCCTCTTCCAGAAAAAAACAGAAGAAGATATGCAAATCTTTGAAAAAAAACCCCATAGTGTAACCATACCCCTACTGTGGCCTTGGGGATGTATTGCTGTTGGTAAACTTGGAAAGGAGAGCACAGGAAGATTTGAATAAGATAAGAATGAAATTACTTCTATTAGAATTCTGCAGTTGTTGCATTTGGAGCCATAGTAAAATTTCAGAATTCCAAAAAGATTATGAAAAGAACACTAACATAAAAACCAAAACAATACAAAGAGTGCAAATGAGTTGATATAAGTAATTTGCCTTATTTCTTAGTGGGCATGATTGGAAAGGTGAATGGATGGTAAAGTTGCCATATAAAACAATCTGTCAGTCAGGACGGCTAGCTAAGATCAGGTTAAGTCTCATGGCATAGCCATGTTAGTCTTTATCATGTGGCATCCTAGAGATTAACAGATTTATTAGGGCATAAGATTTCATGGGTAAAACCCACTTCATCAGATGAATAGCTAGCTATTCTCTAGGGTGCTACAGGATGCCTTGTTGTTTATCCTGGTATTAATAAACAAGACTAAATGTAAGAAGGTGGAGATCACATCATGCACAGACACACTGGTAGGTAATGATTCCTGGAAAGTAACCAAGCCAATCATGATGATGAACTTTATAGTTAGATACTAATGCTGGCAGGAATATATATATAAATAATATTTGTATTGTATGACTTTGGATCTGTGATATAGCCCGAATCTACCTTATGTATCTGAGTCAGATCAATTCATTATAGTTTTGTTATATGCCAAATAAAGGAACTTGGAGTCAAGCTGAATTTCTGGAAGCCAAGTGAAAGAGAGGAGGACCAAACAGCCCAAATGACAATTGACTTTCACTGAAAATTTAAAAATGTTAGGATTTTGCTCCAAATCAAGTTAATCTATTTTTAAATATATCAAAATCATCTTTGAAATAAAACTACCGCCCCGAGTCTAATAGCACTTTCTTGTCTTGCTATATGCATCTTTGCAAATAAATCTATACAGTTATTTTCTAATTTGGCCAAGTCTACTTTCTGTAGAATTTAGAAGTTGGATCCAATATTTGGTTTTTGATCACTAGAAAAAAGGCAATTGTTAGACAAAGCATTTGGACATCTGCAGCAGTTTTCAAATTTGGTTCCTACATTAGGTGAGCTGCTCTGAAATTGCATGCTCAAAGTGACAAGCATACCTAAGTTCCCAACTATGGAACTGTGTGCCCAATTTAGGTGCCCAAATAAAGGAACTTCAGAAGAGCCTTCTAAAACTAGGCAATTGAGCAAGGTGGTGATAAACGCCATTCAATGTCAGAAACTGGAGAATAGCGCAAATTAGAATGAAAAATTCAAACTAATGCACATTGACAGGTTCTAAATTCACTGAAAATAAAGAGAAAAAATCCTTAGACATCATTATTGACAGTGCCTTAAAAGATATACTCAATGCACAGTTGCAATAGAAAAAGTAAATATGATATCAGGTTCCATTGAGAAAGGGCTAAAGGATAATACTGAAACTATTATGCTGTTACATGAATCAGTGGTATTTCCTCACTTTGTGTACTGTGTTTGATTTTGCACATTTCATTCCCACAAAGATATAGCAGAATTTCAGAAAAAGGAAAGATCCAGTGAAGGGTAATGATATGGAAACACAAAATAACCTTGTGATATGGAAAGACTTGCACATGAGTTTTAAAGATTTATTGCCAGAGTTTAAAATTGAGACTTTTTTGACCCAAATCATCTCAACACTTTTACAGAAATATTTGTGAAAAAAATATTTTTTTCAACCAGTTCAAATGACAATTACTTACTTTACAAAAGAGATGTATAAGAAGTGACATAATTCTAACATGTAAAATAATGAAAAATATAGCATATGAGGAATATCGGATGTCTTATTTACCCTCTTTCCTTATGAAAGAAGAAAGAAAGAAGAATTAGCTTAAAAGGAAACAAATGTAAAATTATCACATAACCGGGCTGCAAAATGCACTAAACACTCTAAGGCAGTTGTTTTCAACCATTTTCCACTTCCAGACCTCTAAACAATTTCCATTGGAGGCACAGACCCCTTTGGAACTTACACATAGTTACATGTTAAAAAATATTGGTAATGACAACCTATGGTAATGATCACTTTTCATAGACTGCTTAGCCATAGCCTATGGTCCCCAGGAGTCAACGAACCACTGGTTGAAAACTACCGCTGTATGGCAAAGCATCTAGTAGAAAGCAAAAAGGGATTAGACAATTACTTGAGTAAAAAGACTATAAATAAGTTACATTAGATAAGATTAAAGTTAGTTAAGAAAGTAGGGGCTGCGCCCTCTGCTCGCTATGTTCACCTACCTTCCTGTCTCAAGTGGCTTTCGCGGCAAGAGAGTGTGAGAGCGTCATGATGTTGGAGCATGGGTGTGTGGTGACATCATTCTGTCGCCTGACAAGAAAAACTTTTTTTTTTATATATAGAGAGATATCAGGCTATATATAAAATCAGTAACTCCGTAAAATGAGGACAAAACTTTACTATTGTTGTGTAATAGCCCATTGTAGATCGTTGTCACCTTCTTTTGAAATATCCAACATAAACTAGGGAACTGGTTAGACCATCTTGAGTCAAAAGTAATTTAAATGCACATTTTAAGTTTTAATAAGCTGAAAGTGACTTGTTCAAATTTAAGGTTTACGTATCACTTTCCTTATTTGTTCCTCCTTCATCTCTTCTTCCTTCCCACTCTTGTAACCTTTATTTTGAGTCCAGTATATCTGTATGTCTTCTTGCTACCTTTTTAAATGTCCTTCTCTTTCTTTCTTTTATCCTTGTACCTGTACTACCTCCTTACCTTGCTTGTCTTCCATTTACTACAAACCAGGAGTGTTCAGGGCCCTCCCCCGTGGTGTTTGTTTCTCATACTGTACATATAATGCGGTTCTTTTTCTTTCATCTTATGTTTTGAGGGCATGCAAGGATTGCCATGCTCTAGGCCCAGGGAGAAACGTTGCTTACGGATTCCTAGCACGTCATGCAGAAATGAATTACCAGACTTGCTTCAGAAATGTCTTCTATTATTCTTCACTGAAATATAACATGTAGCCCTCTCTCTTCTCAGCTTTATATGGATTCCAAGACACCACACCAAACTCATTTCATTTGACACTTTTTTTCCCCATCTCCTGGAATATAACAACAGTCTCATGCTAATGAACCCTTCTGTCTTCAACTTATGCATCTGTCCAATAGTGTTTCAGAAATACATAGACTAGTTCTTTTTTAAATTGTTGCTTCCATGGCCATTTCTCTCCGAGTATTCCTTTTAAAAATACCATGGATGAATTGTCTTTTTTTTTTCTTCAGAAATACAAAGATTGCAATGACTCTCAATCAGTTGAAAGAGATGCCAATACGGTGATCCTCTTGTTCACAAATGTTTATTCAACAATAGAGTATGAATTCAAATAATGGCAATGCTCTACAAGAAATAATAGAGTAACAGAGATGAAAAGCTATTATTGACAGATTATTGAATCTATCCTTCTTCTGTGAGGTAGAATCCAGCCCCCATAGCCATGGCTCCCTGTGGTGGGCAACTGCACCAGCCACTCTGACTACTGAATCCCTGACCCATACCCACTCGGTTTAGCTTATGGAGAAGCATGGCAGATACCCCATTAAAGATTAAAATATTTAACTGGGGCTATGGCAAGGATAGGGTGTTTGGATTGGGGTGGGAGCATTAACATTAAGGCACGTGAGCATGACGCACGACAATTTAAGCAGGCTGCAGAGATTCTTGAGGGACCAACTGCACTTGCTTGCAGTTTAACCCTCCCCTCTCCCTGGTGGTCCTTTCAGAAGCTGAAAATTCCTCAGCCTGAGTCCAACACTTCCCCCTAGTTCAGTTGCTCTTCTCAGGTGTTTTCAGGAGTCTTCTTTGGGCAAGAAGTCAGTGAAAAGCCTTGATGATGTCTCTTCCATGCCTTAAATAGCTTTTGCATATGGCAAGAAACCTTTATTTACACTTCTGGTTCCCAACTAGTCAGTGGAAAAATGTTGGTATTTCAGATGCAGACCAGGTGACCTAGTCACATGACCCTGTAGTATCATAGAAACTAGGAGTCAGAGGTTGTTTACAAAGTCCTCAGGAAGGCTTCGTTGTGGGATATTAGCTTCTTCTAAAGCTTCTTTCTCCTAATAGCTCATCAACCTGAATGGGCCTTTCCCAAACAGTATCTAGACTGACTATCTTTTGCCTAGTGGGAATTCCTCAGGCGTAAACAAATTTGTAATACACATATATCTTTACATTTCTGAACTTCAGATATAAAAATGATATCTGCATACAAATAGAATAATTATATTTCCAATATATATATTTCCTATATATATGATCAATTTTGCATAAAATACATCAGAATCATACTGTAGTCATATCATAATAATATCACTGTGAAGAATATGGAGTGTAGTGTTACAGTTTTAGGACAGGTCCATCAATGTTTATTAGCCAGGATGGGCAGGGAAGGTGTCCTTAGCCTGTATTTGCCAGAACACGGGGAGTGGGCAACAGGGGATGTATCACTTGATGGTTATGGGTTCTGTTCATTCCCCCTGAAGCACTTGGCAGTGGCTAGTATTGGAAGATAGGATATTGGGCTAGATGAGCCATTTGTCTGACACAATATGGCCATTCTTATGATCAGTTCATGAACATTTTCAAGACTGATGTTTTGTCCCAATCTGGGAGAAGAAAACACTGAAACCTCAAAAATTCTTAACGGACAAGGAAATCCTTTTCTGTTCAGCTCTAATTGTAAGGCCATTCTTTTGCATAGTCAAACATAATGGTTCATTGTGAATGTGACAGTATCTGACGGGAGGGGGGGGGTGGTCATTGTTACGACCACTCTTATATAATTGCAACAAAACTTGTAGGCTATGTCTACACTATCAGGTTATTTCAAAATAATGTATTTTTAAACAATAACTCCCAAAATAACTATTTTGAAATAAGCTTATTCCTCGTTACAAGCAGGAGTTATTATTCCGAAATAACAAGGCCATTATTTTGAAATAACTGGCTTCGTAGTTTGGACGCTCGTCTTGTTATTTTAAAATAAGGGGAATTATGCCTCAGTGTAGACATGCCCTTACAAAGTATGTCAAGTAAGGTGTCAATAGAAAAGTTATGATTTGCTGAATATGATTATGCTATCCGTACACATGTACCTTTTTTGAATACGAAGTTATAATTTTAACTATGTAACTTTATTTCAAATGTTTGCTCATATGGTAACACTCATACGGTAACACCCATACAGTAATTAGCCTGCAAATCGTGAAAGGACTATTTATGTTAAATGGCTCATCAGCGAACACTGAACTCACAGTGGACCATGGGAGGTGCCTATTTAAAATTAATGGATTTCCCTGTGAATGTGTGAATATTCTTACTAAAGTATGGATGATGGCCTCTAGTATGACTAAGCAAAGCATGCATGGACATGTGACTTGCTTATGTGACTACAAACATATCTGTAATTTTCCACAAACTCAAACAATGGGTTTTCCTTCACTTGTCGGAAGGTATAAAACACCCTGGAAGCATCTCCATTGTGTCTCTTTCCTGCTCACACTTCTGGACTATAAACCTATAATAATGGGAACATTCCATCCAAGGGCATGAGGACCTTCCAATGATGTGGAAGCAATCAAGCAACCAGAGACTTAATAAACCAACAGTTTATTCCATTGCTGCTAGAAGCCTGATCCAAGAACTTTGCAATTGTTGTATGTATTTTCTCTTTCTTTCTTTCTTTCTTTCTTTCTTCCTGCCTCCAGTATCCTGAAAAAACTCTGCCGCGTCCAGGGAACGCGTTTGCTCTGCCGCTTTTTTTTCCGCCAAAAAAAGCGGAAGAGCAAACGCGCTCTTTGTGAAGCCCCTGTATTCCTTGTTCTATGAGGAAGAAGGGGGTTTCCAAAAGAGGTTTTTTTTCCAGATTTGGCCCAGTCTAGACAGGCCAAATGTCAGAAAAGCCTCTTCTGACAAAAGAATTGGAAAAAGGTATGCAAAATGCAGAGCACATTTTGTGTACCTTTTTCTGACAAAAACTGGTAGTCTAGCTGTACCTTAAAGGATTGGCAACAGTGTGACTATTGGGTAAGATCTGGGTTATATGTTGACCTGGGTATGTGGTTGGTCCTTTGGGATCTGAAGAACCCTTTTGTTTGATGAAATTGGTTTTAAATAACCACTTATCCTTAAATCTAATGTCTGGATGTTAAATCCAGGACTGGAGAGCCTTAAGAGACTGCTCTCCTGACTCTATGCTAGCCAGTGTGATGGAAGAGAAATTTAGTTTTGTTGCTGCCTTGGTATCCCTTATGGGACAATAACCATCAGCTTTGGGGTGTGTCCTTAGCAGCTTACCCTGAATTTGGTATTTTCAGTTGTCACCTACTGAGGCACAGTGACTGTGAGCCATTGTTCAAATACTGTCCACCCGCAATTTTGGTTATATGGTGGTTCCAGCATAGTCACATCTTTGCACTGGGTGGCATAATAATGAGAGAGTACCAGAGAAAACAGAGTAAATGACTTAAGGAAGTATGTAGTTCTAATTGCAGAAATTAGAAAATAATTCCCCTTTTGCAATCATCTAGAGGTGGGCTTGCCACAGGCCTTCTGTTGCATTGGGGTATGTTTACACCAGCCCCCTAGTTCGAACTAGGGAGGCTAATATAGGCATTCGAAATTGCAAATCAAGCCCAGGATTTAAATATCCCGTGCTTGATTTGCATCTTCCCGGCCGGTAGCCACTTTTTGAAATTTACAAGTCCGGACTAACTGCCCGCGTCTACACACGGCAGGGACCCAGTATTTCGAATTAAAGCCCCTAAATTGAACTACCTGTTAAACCTCCTTGCAGGAGAGGCTAGTGTAGACATACCCTTGGAGTGAATGAAAGGAGATTAAAATGGAGTCAAAATAGAGTTCCTCTGCTTTTAAAACTGAAGCTCTGTTTTGGAAATCCATACAATTACCTTATCATTTTTAATATTAGGGTATACCCAAGTATATGCGTACATAAGAATAGCGATTCATATGTATACATATTAGGGTACACATATTAGGCATAACATATAAGCACATATTTTACACTGTACAGACTAAGTTATATTATTGTCAGTGCTATAGAGAAGTTAATGGGGGTCCAGGGCAAAATTTGAAACTGAGCCTCCTGCCACTCTTCTAAAAAACCACAGTAGGTAGAACTCAGGCGGCGGGGTAGGGGAGGGGATTGGTTGGACAGTAAGTCCACTTTACATACATGTCTCAGCAGTGGCTTCTGTCCCAGAAGCCCGGGTCCAGTTTCCCACTCTGGGTGTTGTGACCTGAAGTAGAGGTGCAACTGTCACTCTTGTCATGAGAGTGGTGCTGTGACTCTGCAGGCCAGGTTGCCATGCCACTCAGTCTGGGGGCCTGTTAAAAGGGAGGCCTCGGTCAAACTGCCCTTCTGCCCAGCCTCTCCCCTTTGGTTGGCCTTGATTAGGTACGGTCAGATCAGCAGTCTAACGTGATGAACATCACTAACATTAACAATTCAGTTTCTACGGGCCAATTTATGAGATGCTGGTTTCTCTGGCCAAAAGGTCTTAGTCCAAAGATGTTCACCATGAATTCCATTTGCCCAGACTTGATTGGTTTTAATGATTTAGATTAAATGGAAGTGCTTTCCAGACATACAAATATACCACCAAAAGAGAGAAAGACAGAGAGGCTGAGGTCAACAACAAAAGTGATTTTTCTATACAAATCAACAAGACACTTCAAATATTTTTTTACCACAACTGAACCCTCATCGTGTAACAGTCATTTTTGCCATTTTTGTGTCATGCCATTGCACACTCCTTCCCTTTCCCTTGTGGATTTGCTGGCGTCTGCTTCCTTTTTTCTTATTTGATGTGCCATTTGCGCCTTACACGTCAGAAAGGATTGTGCTCATGGCAGTGGATCAACTTTTCAAAAGAATGCCTACCTGCAGGCAGTGACTGATGAGCTCTATTCCCCTCCAATAATTGTTGCTACCCTCTCACCTCCTTTGGGTGAACTTATGACTGGCTGGTTATTGCTTTCTTAAAAGTGTGTGGAAACTTGCTTCAGTAGGTTGACAAGTCTAAGCTAGCCTTCAGAATCCATGTCCTTGGAGATCAAAGGAATGCTGGAATTCCTTTAGAGATCAGAAGAGGGGTAGGCTTTCACACTCTTCCCCTCCCTTCCTCCAGTTATATGGAAATTAGCAAGAGGGTGGGTATGAAGGAAAATTGTTCACTGAAAGCAAAAGGGATTTATGCCTAAAACAATATTTTCAGGCTAGCATTAGTTTCTCAGAAGCACATGCCTGGTTCTGAATAACATTCTTAATGCAAGGGTAACATATGACTGACATTAGCCTGGATACAGTATTTAGGGCCTGGTTGTCATTTATGCGATAGCCTCTTTTCTCTGCTCTGTCAGTGTAAGAAGGTCTAAAATGGGTGCAAAATATGTTCTGCGCAGCAGTGTAGAGGGATATTAAGGAAACTTAAAGTCAGTTGCTAAGGGCCAGATTTTAAAACATATTTAGGTACCTAATGACAAAGATAGGACTTTCTAAAGCACCTAGACACCTATATCACCTGCATATTTAGATGCCTAAATACCTTTAAAATCTTGCCCTTACTATCTGGTATGCTGAATCACATGAACATTACACCAGAGCACTGTAGATTGTAATGCTTCTGTAAGGCTGTGTCTAGACTATACCTCTCTGTTGACAGAGAGATGTAGATTAGGCACGTCAAAATTGCTAATGAAGCAGGGATTTAAATATCCCCTGCCTCATTAGCATAAACATGGCCACTGCTTTTTTTCGAAACAGAGCATTTTTGAAAAAAAAGGCAGTCTAGACACGGATCTGTTGAAAATAAAGCCTTTTTCGACAGATCCTGTAAACCTCCTTTTTTGATGACAGAGAGGTGTAGACTAGACACACCCTTGGTGTTCACACCTCCACATCAGCTGCTAGAAGTGGGCCTCATCCTCCCTGACTGAATTGACCTTGTTATCTCTAGCCTTATTCTTGACTGGAACTCTTTTCTTATGCCTGTATATTTATACCTGCCTCTGGAATTGCCACTACATGCATCTGATGAAGTGCGTTTTTTCCCATGAAAGCTTATGCTCCAATAAATCTGTTAGTCTATAAGGTGCCACAGGACTTCTCGTTGTTCTTGCAGATTCAGACTAACATGGCTACCCCTCTGATACGGTACCTGGGACACTGTCTTCATCCCATGCACTACCTTGACAGCTGAGATCTTTTAACACACTCCCCAACAACCTCTGTTTTTCTATTTATGGGACTCGGGACAGGCTGGATGATAAAATTTACATCCCTTGGGTAGGCACAGTATAGCCTGGATTTGTTAACCTCCAGGACAAAGTGCAAACCACTCTGGTTGCACTGTATCTTTTTGTTTGGGCGTTTTTGCCCAAGGTTGGTGGACACAGATATGCTAACATTAAAAATAGCTCTGGTGATCACGTTAGGATCGTAATGTCTGGTCTCAGGACAAAAATAGCGTTAATGAAGTTCAGATGGTTTTTATAAATACCCGCCTCTTGCGCAGTGCTTGTCATCCATAGATCTTAAAGCTCTTCACAAAGGAGGTCAGCATCTTTAGCCGCATTTGACAGATGAATAAATTGGCACAAGAGGCAAATGACTTGTCCAGCAGATGATAGGGAAGCAGTATAACCCAGATTCCCCATATCCCAGTCCACAGCTCTGCCCACAAGGATCTTCCTATGGTAACGAATTAGCCAGGGACCAGAAACACTCTGCTGGCCTTCCCCGGCCACAGTAAAACAGCAGCAAGTACCATTCAGCTACAGTTCCAGTATATAGAACACAGAAGTCACCAGGCAGCCAAAAAACCCAAACCACCAGCACCAGCACTCACATTGTCAATCTATTGATGACAAGTAGACAAGGTCAAATAATTTATTGCAGTGGAAGCACTCGAGAAATTGTTTAATATGTATTTAAATATATTTTCCATTATTGAGATGGAACCAAAAAAAGTAATTTATTAATATTTTTGCCATTCTTGAGCTTTTTTCTATTTTCCAGCTCTATTAAGAGGGCTTCTACTTTTGATTGTGTTAATCCTAAATATAGGGCCAGATTCTCAGTCGATGAAAGTGGGGCTAGCTGTATTCAGTTCAAAGGAGTAAAAGCAATGTAGCTATGCGTCAGTAAGCATGTCATGGTGACGTACACCAAAAAGTGTACGTAGGAACAGCGAAGTAAAGCTTCAAAAAAAAAGAAAAGGCAGCTTCAGATATGATAAAAGCCTTAAATCCTTTTATTGATTAGCCTGGCAGCTGGATGCTGGCAGAGCAGAGCGGCAAGCCTCTATTAAAGTTTTCTATGGCCATTCTACAAAGATAGCAGTAGGTAGCGAGACAGCTATATAATGGACACTTCTAGACTGTTCTTTGTCCTTTCCCTCTGGGGTGATCTTTGGCTTCACACTAAAGTTCTGTGCCCCATTCCCACAGTGATGCACATTGTCCAGCACTGCTTGTAAGGGATGTATTTTCAGCTGTGTGAATAAGAAGTTCTATGCATGGGGCTGTCTGACAAAGACCCAAACTGTGCTTCTAGCTCTGTGCATGATAACCCCAGTATTACTAAACAGGTCTCAATTTTGCACTCCTAATTCAGGCAGAAAGCCTGTTGAAATCTAATGACTATGTGCACAATACTTCCAGTAAGGGTAAAAATGCCTTCCTCTCTAAGGCAGAAGAGGCTAATTTCAATTCTAAGCCAGCATGCTATAGCCTTGGAATGGCTAGGCCATGCTGGAACCCACTGCACTGCCTTACTCTCAGGGTGCCCTTTATCCTGCCTCCCTGGGCAGGGAGAGAAAGCAAGTAGGGAGGGCAGGGCCCAAGACTAGAACCCACCACCCTAGCATCCCCAGGCAACTAGAACCCCCCACCCTGCCATCCCCAGTATGGTAGGAAATTGGCGAGAGACCAGAATTGGGCCTCATGTACAAGACAAGGCTTAGGCATGACTTTCCAACAGGCTGAACATCCAGAGCTCCCACAGATTTTAGCTGGAGTGGAGAGTGCTCAGTACTTCTTAAAATTAAGTCCACAGAGCCCAGAAACTAGAGCAATGGCTGCATTAGGGTTATCTAGATGGTATTGCCCGCACAAGTAAAGTTGATGCATTACACCTGTTGAATATGCTTTCTTCAGGTTAGCAAATTCATGTTTTTAGTGCCCTCTTTTGAAAATATAAGGTGCTATGTATCTGATAACTATGCATTATTCCATCATTGAAGGTACAAGAGATGAATTGCAGAAAGGATCACTAAAGGGGAGCAGTAAAAGAGGTTCTTAAACATGCTCATCTGAAATAAAATCCAGAATGGGCCAAATTCTATCCTCAGTTAGGCACAGTTTCCATTGATTTTACTGGGGACTGAGTGTAAGTATTCTGAGGCCAGAATTTGGTCCTGTGGTAAAAGTCACGATTACAAAGTGAAACTACGCTACAGGTTGGACCTCCCTGATCCGGCATCTTCGGGACCTGACTAGTGCCGAATGAAAGAATTTGCCAGACCAGGGATGTCCTCTGCCATCAGGCCCCAAATCCTCTGCCTGCTGCTGGGAGACTATTGCCCCAGCAGGCACCCTGCCTCCACTCTGCCAGCTCCCTGGCTACCTGGGCTGCTATGGGCTGCTGTCTCCTGCCATGGGGGCTTCGGCCCCACTTGCCATGGGCTGCCATGAGGCTCTGGCCCCAGCCCTGGCCCTGCTTGCTGTGGCCAGTCACAGGGCTCTGGCACCACTTGCCGTAGGGCTGCAGCCTCAGACCTACTTGCTGTGGGCTGCCGTGGGATGCTGTGGGGCCCCAGCCCTGGCCCTGCACTGCCCCTGGTCAGGCTGCCGACCCTGCTGTCCATAGCTCCAGCTGGGCCTCCTTCCATTAGAATGCCAGGCTTTCTGGCCTGTGGTCCTGCCAGACATGAATGTTGCCAGACTAGAGAGTTCTGGTTTTTGGAGGCGTAACCTGTTGTTGAAGATACATTTTTCTCATCTGCCTGTCAAATTCTGAGTACATCCCTTCTACATCAGTTTCATCCACACTGATGAACGTGCATGGATGATCTGAAGGTGCAGAAAAATGCAGATTGGAAATACTGGAAAGAAATAGAATACAAATAGCACCTTCAAATAGAAATAGCTATAAAGAATGAGAATTCTGCCTTTTGCTTTTATCTCTTCTGAAATGCATTATAATGGCACACTGATTATCAAATTGTTCCCTTCTCCCCCAAGAGATCCTTCTAGGAAATTGAGCTTTTCATCTTCATTCCTACATCATCGGGCACTGTTTTCTTGTCTGTTATGCCAGCTTCTTTAAGGATACGTCTAAACAACAGTGTTATTTCGAATAACTAACATTATTCCAAAATAACGTAGTGCACGTCTACACTACAAGACTTTCTTTCAAAATAATGACGAGCTGGAGGACTTCTTACTCTGACTCCTGTAACCCTCATTTCACAAGGAGTAAAGAAAGTCAAAGGAAGAATGTTGCTTAATTCAAGTTTTGCCCTGCTGTGTAGATGTACCCTGAGGGAAATAAAGGATCTTCTTGGGACAGAGCACACCCTGTTCTTGTCTATTAGCACCCCACAAACTGCCTGGACTCTACTGGCTATGCCTCCATATTGTGCCTTTTTTTACGGTCCCTCTGTCAACACCTTTACAGACTCATGTGCTTTCAGTTCTATCCCTCCACCTCCAGGGATTGAAAGGAGAAGAGGTCTTTCTTCTCTGAGATCTCCCTAAGGCTACAGCTACACTACCAGAGTAAGTTGACCTAAGCTATGCAATTCTTAAGCTGCACAACTATGTGAATAATGTAGGTGGAGTTGACATACCATAGGTCCTGTTACTGCGGAGTTTATAATGTGGGGGCTTGACAGGAGAAACTCTCCTAGTACTCTCCCATCAACTTCCCTTACTCTTCTTGTCGGGTGTAGAGTAGAAGGGTCGACTACAGAGCAATGTGCATTCAATTGGTGAATCTTAACTAGACCTGCTAAATTGACTGCTGGTGGACTGATCTCAGAGCCTCTATCTGGGCTATAGTGTTGTAGACATAGGCTAAGATAAGGCTCACCTAGCCCTGTTCCAGTCTTCTCTCCCTTCCTTCCTGTGCTTTTCTTCTTGAGTGGGAGGGTTAATTGTCTCTTTAGCTCACCCTGCCCTCCTAGCCCCCTCCCCAGCAGATTAGATAATTTCAATTACTTCATCAATCTTTTCCAGGGAAATTAATTGGTGTCAGGGGGAGGAGAATGCAAGCTCATCTGATAACTCCCTGCACTTTGTCACACTTCAACTCAAGCCCTTATTTCCCCACATACCTATTATTTGACTTCAAAACTGATTTGAAATGTAGTTTATTTGCACTTTTATAACCTGGGCCACTTTTTGAGGCTGATGAGGAGCCTGCATTATAGCTCTTTTCCACTTTCTGGCTTGGGACATTCAAAATTTCTATTTCCAAGTCTAATTCACTTTTGAAGTCCTTCATATGAGTTTAATGTTCATGTGCAAAAACAAATCTACAGCACATAGAACAAAACCAAAATAACACTTAGACATTTTCAAATATTTATAGATCATTTTTTATATTTATGAAATGGTTGCTTTTTTTCTACATGGCAGCTGTCGACATTTCAATGGAAAATTCCAAAGAAATGTTTTACAACATTTGCAATGTTTTTTGCTTTTCAAACAGCTATAAAATTACTTGGGGATTTTTAGAAAAAAAAAGACTTCAAGGAAATTTCAGAGACAATAAAAAAATTCAAAACAATTTCAAGAACTGCATTACTCCTTTTTTGACCAGCTGACGTAAATGCTGAACAGAAAGTGGGATACAATTTCTATAAAAACTGATGTGCCAAGGAACAATTTTAAAGAGATGTTAAAGTTGGTTCACTGTATTTGCTTGTCTGTAATATACACAGAACAGACAGAGTTGTATAAATATTTAGTGTTAAGTTACTAGGAAAATTTGAAATCTGAGTTTTGCATTCACTTCATCCCAGAAGCCTTCCTAGTAAGCAAAAGGTTATAGTATCTGTAAAGCCATTTCTTGACATCATTTGTCCTTCCACTAATGCTTGATTAAGCCCTGCACAAATTTGTGTAATCTGTGGTTTTCATGTGTGTTATTACCAGACTGTTTCTTGAATCAGCATTGTGGTAAATGCAATGAGTATAGTGCTACAAATAAAGGGGAAAACATCTGAGGCAATAAATAATTCAAGGATGCTCTTCATTGTAACTGATTCTCTTTTCATGAGCAAGAGGCACCTAAATTATTCTACCCTGACAGAGAGAGCTAGAATCTTTCTTTCTTTGAACTGTTCATGGGGATACAAAAGTGGGTCTGCTGTTTGGCTGGTTGGTAGAGAGTGCTCTAGAGCGCATTGTCACTTGTCAAAAAACAACATTTGTTTAAAAATCATAAGAGGAGGAAAAGCCATAGGCTAGCACATTGAATCTATTCAAGCTTCCTTCCTAGCAGATTCATGGTGCTCTGGACTATAGTTTATGTGATGATTTTCTAATGAATGTAGATTTACAGCACAGTTTCTCTCCTCTTCTTCCCCACAAGAGATAGCCACGCTGTCAGTTATCAGAAGATACGACCTCTGGCAGAGGAGTTTAGAGCATCTTAAATAAAACAAACATTTTATATATAAAACCCCACCAACATAATCTCTATGGCCTTTCATTTTGAGGAAAAACATATTTCTGCCGTGAGCATGGTATTTTTAGAACAAATTAGGACAAAATCTGAAACCCTTTCTACCTTGCAATGGGATTTCATTCAGACGACATGGAAACTAAATAAGAAAAAGTGAATGCAATTGTTTTATGTGGCATATGAGCAGCAACCCTAAAATCCGAAGAACTATAGTATGAAGATAAATGCATCATAGCTTAATCAGTGTAGTAGTCTGTATCCCTAAATCACCGGACTCAAGTTGCTACCTGTTTGCTTCCTTTCATGAAAAGCACAGAATGGAACTCTTCTGTAAACACAACTAGTTACCTCTGAGAACCTCAAGGACAAAGCCACTGGACACCCAGCGGATGCTATTGGGACACATCACATGTGCAATGGTTGAGAAGCAATGGGAAGAAATGGCAGAAGTTATACGTGCGCACATTGTTTTGGTGCTCAGGTTGATGCCACATGTGAATGATCATGTAGATCTGTGGCTAAGATGGTGCCTTTTTATCCACACTTTACAAGAAGTATGCAAATATTGGGTTAAGATGCATGTCATCCATGCATGCCACCTTTAGATTAGACTGCTATTATGCATTCTTCCGAAAATAAGGGTCATACTTAAAAAAAAATCCAAAAACTGAACTAGTGGCAAATTTAATTTCTCATTAATCAGCAGTATTTTATGGCATGAGACTATCACTTCAGTGCTTCATTGTCTGGGCAGTCGCCTAGTCATTTCTGGCGGGAGTGTAACGTGTTGACTTTGATTTACAGTTACTACTTCAGTAAGGCTGTTCACATGCTTAACTTCAGGCGTTGCTGAATCTTGGTCTCCAGCCCTAGATGATTTGACAGTTACCTACATAAGAAGATTAGATTATCACAATGGTCCTTTCTGGTTTTATAATTTATGAATTAACCAGAGTTCCTAAACAACACAGGCCATACGGCTTCCCTTAAATAATTCCTGTTTGAACTAGAGCATATATTTTAGGACAACGTCTAATCTTGACTTAAACTGGTCGGTACAGAGAGAATGATTTAAACTGTAGTGTACCACTGGTCCAGTTAGATTAGTCATTGTATTTTTTTTTATTGATTTTGCATGGATGATACATAAGAACATAAGAATATCCATACTGGGTGAGACCAAAGGTCCATCTAGCCCAGTATCCTGTCTTCCGACAGTGGCCAATACCAGATGCCCCAGAGGGAGTGAACAGAACAGGGAATCATCACATGATCCCTCATACATATAGCACCTTTAGACCACTGCAGGCTTCTTAATTATTTGAAATAAACCTAAAAACATAATTATGAAAAAAACCCACCCATTGCTACTGATTGGCTGAAATAGTCAAGTGATGAAGCTTGTTTTCCTCCTATTTAATAAAAAAATCTAGAGGGTAATCTGGAATACTGTTAACCAGTCAAGTCTGCATATATAAATACTATACCCTGTTTCACTGAACTCACAGAAAACATTAGTCTCCGATGAGCTAATCAGATAAACATATGCACATTTTCTTCCTGATTACTAAGAATGCTGCAGAGCAGCACTCTCTACCCCCGACACCCACATTCCGGATAATTTCTCGGTTGGTTTGGAAAGATTATAAATAGCAAGTTCATTGCCATCATGGAGAAGGCACCAAGCAGGTATGATGAAAATATCCAGGGCCCAGTTCCCTAGTTGCTCTGGACAGGGAACTCCAGCTGACTTAAACTTCATTTCAGTGCTGAGAGCAACCACAGGGCATGGCCCTCACAGTTGTACCAAATCCTTGTTTGCCCAGAGTCCCCAGCAGGAGAGAGCTGTGCTTGGTGCAAGGCCAGGGAGGAATAGGGGACAAATGGTGTTTTTGCAATAGCTTTTATCTCATTCTTGGGACAGTCCAGGACCTGGGCTGGTCATTGGCATAGATTAGAGCAGCCAGTGATGCAAAGTACATTCTAATATATTCTAATCATGCCCCCTTTCTGTGCCCTGAGGTGGCACAGCAGGCTTCACATTAGCTGAGTGGATGTCTTGGCAGGGGCACTCCTCCTACAACTGGTTAAGCAAACTTTAGGGCTGCTTTACATTGCTGGAGAGAGCCCTAGGATATGGACCACTGACATCCTTTGAATGAGCATCAAGCTCAATGTCCCTCCAGATGCATTGTTTCATTAATACTTACCTCTTGGGTCAGTAAATCTTGATGATGACCTCCCAGTGCAAATGTCTGTAGAAAGTTTTACTTCCTTGTTTGAACCCCATAATCACGGGCAGAAGAATTCCAGGTGACATGTCTCCCTCACCTTGGGGTAACAAGGAAGTCTATATGAGATCTGGAGCTTTAGTGTATGCTTATAAAATCTTCCATGTGTTATTTATATAATAATTTGCAGGGCTTGTGTTACCATGGCAACTTTTCTACACTGTGAGATAAATCATTACATGTATGGAAGTCATACGAGGTTTTCCACAGTCGAAAAAACTGTCCCGTTCTTTCAATTTACTTTCGAAAAAATGCAGCAGCAGTCTAGACGCAGGGGAAGTTTTTTTGAAAAAAGGCCACTTTTTAAAAAAAACCCTGTAGTCTAGACACACCCTAAGCTCCAAGGGCAAGATGTATCTCTTACTATGTCCAACACACAGGACGGTGATCTCACTTGGTACCTCTAAGCATTGTTCTCAGACAAATAACAAAACTGTATAATTTTTATTACTCTTGAAGCCAAATTGCAATCCTAGAGCAATATTAACTGGTGCTTGTATTTATATTCTGAGAGGATTTGATTTAAAGAAAAGCAACCCTGAAAACTCTTTGGTTAATTCAGAGAAATCCATTAAAGGTTATGTCTAATATTAACAAATATTATTCTTTAATGTATTTTCATGCTTAATTTCCTGGCACTCTGCTGACCTATTCTGTTCTAACAGTCCCCTAATAATAAATTTAGAACAAAATTTATGAACCCAGTCACCTAAAATTCATATTTAGGCCCCTAAGTAGACCTGACTTAACTTTAAAATATACTGAACTTCTGAATGGGCGGCAAGAGGGGTTGCTTAGCAACTCGGAAAATCAGATCCACTTCTGTTTAAATGCTTAAATGTGGAATAAGCATCATTACTATAGGCAGCAGATTGAAAAATGTTGGCCCTATTTTCCATTTCCTTTGTAATACCAAGATATAATGGGACAGTTTATTCGAAGTTGAGCTGCCTGCTGACATGCACCTGTTAGATGAAGCTGTTTAATAAAACATGATCTTCTTTCTAATTTAATAAAAGGATGGTATTTTAATGTAAAAAACTACTTTAAAAAAACAAGGCAAAGCCAGCTGTGTCCATGCAAACTTATCTGCTGAACAAACACTCAATACTGAGGCTTGGAACAGCCTTCTCCCATTCCGTAAGGATCTTTGTGGTCAATTTTAATGAAGGACTGAGGCACCATATTGATTTTGAGCAGAATTAAATTCCAGAAATGATCAAAATTATAGCGGATTTAAATAAAATGTTTCCCAAGAGCACAAGATTGTCCTTTGGCTGTCTGGACTATGTGAGATTTGTAGGCAACTTAAATGTCTGGTCTCTGCCAAGAGACCAGACATTGCTTTCACAGTTTCCAGTCAACGTCATGGGATTGCCAGCTAAGGAGAGGAATAGAACAGCACCATAATATTTGTTTGTTGATACCTCAGCATCTAATCTCATCTTTTTTTCCCCTTTCAAAGATTTTAAAGTAATGGTGCTGTTTATGCAAGAATATGATTTAGAACACTATTAAAGTACAATGGTAGTGGTCTCAGTTCTCTGTGATTCATGTTACTAAAACAGCATACAAGCTGTCATAGATCATGTTTGGCAGTCTCTGATCAAGAGGCCCAGGACTGGAATAACATGGGTGCTGCAGGTCAGGTTACAGGCACATTAGCAGAGCTGTGCAGGGAAAGTTTGTGCCACATCTGCCAAAACTATTCCTGGCTTGAGCTAGTATTGATCATTTTCATAAACGCTACATTCACCCCCAATTCTGCATAAAATGAAAGAGCGAATGCCATCAGGGCAAGGAATTTGTAAGCATTTTAATTCTCACTTTAATAATACATACAAGGAATTCAGAAGTGGACAAAAAGAATTCATATTTTGGCATTAGATCTATGGAAAACATTCTCAAAACATGAAGCCAAATAATTTTTGCCTTTAACAAACAGTTATAATCATGAAAATATTTGGCATCTGCAGAGTCTCTTTCATGCATTGGGGAACCTCATAGCACTTGAAGAAAACAAATATATAATCAAAAAATACTTTTGGAAAGAAAAAAAAGCACCATATTTTCCCCAAATTGGAACTATCTGCTTATTATCACAGGCCTATAAAATCATATTAAATTCAGCTACCAGGTGGAGAGTAGCAGCAAATCATGTACCTTTCTTTAGCTAACATTCTTGTGGAAGTCCTGAGAAATGCAGAGCAGTGAGCTTTACTTTGACACAAAATGAGTGAGCTGACAAACCAGCCAGCAAATCTTCTGAGAGGAAAAAATCAAACCTCTAAAATCCACTGCTCTTTTGAATGTGCTGGAGGTTTGGAGACAAGGGGGAAGCGGTTGCCATAGTTCACTAGACTTTCAAAAAGGCTTTGACTAAGGGATCAATCTCTCTCTTCCTCTGCATCCAACTTTTTATATAGAAATTGGAAGGCTTCCAAGAGTCTTTGCATTTAGACATGTTCTCTCCCAGAAATAAATTCTCCCACATGAAACACTCATTTTGGTGTAATGAAGCCACCTCCACCTCCATTAGAGTGTTGGGGGCTATTACCTGAGCAGGGCACTTGCAATCCGCAATTAGGCTGATAACATCAATTTAGTTAGAGAAATCGCATCTTGGCAAGACAATACAGAAGGAAGGAGGGTGAGTCAGAGACATCAAAGCAGAGTAAAAAGGAAAGAAATTGCTCCGGAACCAGGAGGGAATCTCCTACCACAATCAGACACACAAAACTACAGGTAAGTAAAGGGCAAGTGAGGTGGATGAAAAGGAAATGTGTGAGGCAGGAGTCCTACGTAAATAACTGCCCTGCTTTGGGGAAAGAAGGGGAGCTCCTACCAAACAACTCCAGGGAACTCTGTTCTCAGGAACCATTAATCAGAACCTCAGACAGTGGCACTCTCCCATTCAACCTGCTTACCTCAAATTGAACCCCATAGAGAATGGGGCAGGACAAAGAAAGGGCAAAGACATATGAAATCCATCACTGCTGAAGCGTTGGCTCTCATTGCCCATGTGGCTGGGGTATCTCCCTCTGTTACAGTTATAAATGGGAATACTACAAGCAATGGGCTAGAATAATCTATATTTGCAAATAAAAATTATGTTTAGTGAGAGCTGCATTGAGCACATCCCAACCCATCCCACACATTAAAAGCATGGAAATAAGAGTTAAATGGAAAGACTTGTGCATTCCTTTATGAATTCATATTGCCTATAAAACACTCAGTGACACTCCAGCACTCCATAAAGCTTTCAGTTTAATCTCCAGTCAACAATATGAACCCCAGCTTCATCAAACTGGCACTCTTAACTCAAAACCTTAATGGTCAATTTGTATGCTTTACAATCACTTATAGCCACAGATTGAGATAGTCAGATGTGCCACCTTCTGTGCATGTGGGGAGTTATTCTGCCTTAGCACTGCTGAAGTCCCTGTAAGGTAAATCTTTCTTCCACCACTGTCTGTCTAGAAGACCCCCATCCCAATCTGATGGACCTGGCATCAGCTATACACAACTTGATCACATCCTATATAAAATAATGTATTGTTAGAAAACTTCCAGTAATATAAAACACTAGCAGATGTATCTGGTTTAGCTTGGATCCTTACCTCAATTAATGGTTTGTGGGGTTTTTTTGTTTGGAAAATTTACATGCTTTATTTAATTGATTGTATTTTCAAAAACACAGTGTTATTTTCATTGTTAATTTTTATTCTAGATTTCTTTAAAAAGAGATTGTTAAAAAATTTTCATTTAATTATTTGTAGTACCTTTTTAAAGGAAATTTAATCAAGTGTATTTTTAATTTATCCCTATAAATGCCTATCCTTTGCTGTGTTTTAACAGAAAAGAGCTGTAGTCAATTTGGTTCATTTCTTCTATTTTCTTCTATTTTTAAATCTAAAAGCATTGATTTAACTGTGCTAAATTTCTCCTTTTTTCTTTTTTCTGTGAGGTTTATTGAGAAGCAGTCCTATTCCAGATTCATCCTATTTTTCTGGCGCATCTTGGTTTAGTCTCAATATTCACTCAGTTATGTCAGTTTTGAGGACTGCACTTGTTTGGTTTTATGAGAAGTAATCCCATTCCAGGCATATCCCATTTTTCTGGCACAACCAAACCTTTATGGTGCTTTAAGTTATGATAAGAGGAATCTGCATACAAATTTGGTGGTCCTAGCTCTTACTGTTTAGGGGATCTCTAGAGGAAGGATAAAACTTGTCTGTTCATGAAATAGTGCTTTCTCAGGGGTTAGGCTGAGGCTGTGGAATGAATTTACCCAGGAACTAAGAACCAGCACATTACTCACTTGTTCATACTTGCCTTTTCTAATACGCATATTACTTCATGTACGTTTATGTAAACCTTACCAAAACAAAGCACCTTATTGCATTGTTTTGATCTTTCCCATTTCAATGAGATATTTACAAACTAAAAACTTAAGCTTCAGTTAACTGAAAACTTCTGACACAGCCTCATCTATGGAGGCATAACCATAACATACTCATATGGCTTCCATTGCCCCGGGGAACTTGTAGAGCCAATTGGCAAGGGGAACTCCTGGATCTGGTATTTACACTGTATCTCACTAAGGTCATGTCTACACTAGGAAATAATTTTGAAATTAATAAAATCAAAAGAATAACTCCTGAAATAACAAAAGCGAAAGAGCATCGAAATTACTCAGAATTATTTTGAATTAGCGTGTCCACACTGATTGGAGCCTGCCTCAGACTTAGAGCCCCCGGAAGCACTCTGGGGAGGGCACCAAGAGGGTGGACACTTCCTGTGGCTGCCTTGTCAGGCAAGCTACAATGCGTGCTTACAGGGGAAGTATTCTGAAATATCTCCCCAATGTAGACCAGGGCTATCAGAGGGTCATGTGAGGTTTCTAATAAAATCTCATGTCACTCTGGTCATCCATATAAATGTGTAATACATGTGCAGATACAAAGTAAAGCGCTCTGTACATAAACTGAAAATGTGTGCTTATAGTCTGTGTCTAGGATCCAGTGAAAAAGTTGAAAAAAATATTGTTTTTTCAGACAAGAATTGTTTACCTATGTGGCTTTTTTAAATGTAAAACAAGTATTCTATAGTTCACAATGGGTCGCTACTCTCCAGTCCGAGTTGAATGCAAACAAAGGATAGTGACAACTTCAAAGAAAGGAAGGTAAAAGGGAAGAAGTAAATGGTGGGGGTTTGTGTGGGCTAAGAGAAGACTCTCTTGAGATACACATCAAAAGATTTGCTCTACCATATTTGGGGAACAAAGATGACACTCAGACACACTTCACTGAGGAAGTAAGCAGACAGAGAATTTGCTCCATGAAAAAGGTATCAGCCAGACTTGGTTGAAAATGATGAAGCAAATTTTGAGTATGAAACTTCTTTGGATGGGAGGTTCACTGGTTAATTTAGTATGTATAAAACATGCTACGATTTTGTTTTATATGTATCCATTTGTTTCCAATCATCTTGCTATCACTTGAATCTCTTATGCTTATTTTCACTATAACTATATCTAAATGTGGTTATGCTGGGCAAAATGGAGGTCCTGAATTTACAAGCTGATATGCAAGGGCATCATTTCGGGAGGGCAGTGGGGGCTACAGCCACACGTATTGGGATTCTGCTTGCTCTTCTTCCCCTTCCCCTCACAATCAGGCAGCCAGGAAACTACATGGCTTGCATCGCTTACTGCTCTACTCCTGTCCTCCCCATCTGGGAGTGAGAGGAATGCAAGGAAGCTGTGAACTTTCCCCTCGCTCCCTGACAGTGAAGGGATGGAGAAGAAGACAAATCAGTGTCCTACTAGGCACAGCGGCAGCCCCTCCCACTTCCTCCCACTTCCTCCGCCCTCCCAAAATGGTGCCCTTGATTTGTGGCTATCACTAACCTGCAGAGGGAGCCAGGCCTGCAAGGACTGTAAGGTAGGGCATGTTTGTGTTTCCAGAGGCTGGTGATTCCAGGGCAGCTGGTGGTTCCTATCCTCAGCAGTACCACACAAGATTTCCTAATGCTACAGGGAGGTGGTGGTGAGGTGCCTCACAACACTGAGTATCCCTGGGGAACATCACAGCATAATCTGTCATACATGTATCCTATCAATGTCCTGTAAGATAGGAAAGTGCTATTTGCCCTATTTCCTAAGTGAAGAACACAGAGATGAAGTGTCACCACACACCTCCTACGTGTGGTGCTCTGTCCCTTCTAGTGGCACCAAGACCACTCAGAGATCAACGTGTCTTCTACAACCTTAGCTACAGACCCTGGGGCTTTTCACTCAGCTACGAGAGGTTCATGCAGTATGGTGCAGAGGTCCCCAATTCAATCCTGCCCACCCATGACTGGGGTCTGTTGGTGTTACATAAGAGCCCACTGTTATTTTGCCATTACACCATGTGAACTCTGAGACATAAGTTAAACCAAGAAGAGGTTACTGTTATTACAAATAAGAGTATCCATATAAGGAGTTATACTACTATAACTACAGCAGTATAAATATACTGGTATAGTAATGTCAGTAAATTGCTCCATGTAGACAAGACTACGTGATTAGCCCTTGTTCACACAGGAAGTGTGTGACAGAGCAGGAAATTAAAACTAGATCTCCCAAATAACAGGTTTATTGCTCTTATCCCTCAGCTCATCTTTCCTCTATGATTAATCTATGTAGTGACATGAAAAGGGAGCAAGTTGAGATGCAAACTTAGCAATTTGACCCTGCATACTTTTGCAAATGCAGTATTCTGTAAATACATTTAGAAGTCACATTTGAAAATGTAGTCCCATATGATTTATCAGGCTCTGCAATGAGACAGATGTACATTGGCAATGGTTAAAAACACAGCATCACACAGTTAGTTATTATAGAAAGGTGGACTCTGCTGGAGGGCTCTTTACTGGAGGGCGCTGACAAATGGACACGGCATAGTGGTTTTTTTCTCCACTGGGCACCCTTTGCAAACAGAAACTCTGGTGGTAAGCCTCTTCCTGTGACTCAGCCCTCTGGCCAAGTCGCAGTCTGTTTCCACCTCTTTTGAGTCCTTTAACCAGTCCAACAGAGATATCAGGCTCAGCTACCTCTCTTTCAAGGGCACACTTCAGTCCGAATGTAATATTCTCACCCCGTCCAGTCCCCAGCTCCAGTCACCCTCTCTTGCTCAAGCAAGCTCCAGCTATAATGAGACCTCTTCACATCTGTCCACCACCTCCAGTGTCTCACTTTACACCCAGCATAGAGCTGGCCCAGTTCACTAAGTTCTCAGAGTTTCTGGCAAGCCATTATCTCACAGTAGCTCCTGATTGCCTCAGAGGTGTCATGCTCATGTCTGGAGCAGGCAACCTACTTCTCTGCCCTTTCCGCAGGCCTCTTCCCAGACACTTACTGCATCATCTCTCCCAATCTCCTCCCAAATGAACCTTTTCTCTTCTAAGTTCACCCCTTCACCTGGCAACACCTTCCTTAGGTGTCATCAGTGACATCATCAGCACTCTCAGGCTGTTAGCCTTTTTAGTTCCAGTGCAGGGCTTACACACCATCAGGGTTACATAGTTTTGCTATATGTATTTTCTGTATGAAATATGTCTTCAGTAATCAGTTATTGATTTTCTATTAATTAAATGTTGACTATAATCTAAATTAAATGTAACTGGCACTCTTAGTACTACTAAATCAAACAGGCAAATGAAAACTACCCAGGAACCCATACTCCTAAATCACATTTATTTTGGGCACAGTTTTGTTTAGATTTTTCTTGTCATTTTTGCATACTAATATTTTTAAGGGGACGCAAGGAGCATGCAGCATACTTTTCTTTCAGAAGATGAATATCGTGTACAATGAATCTATTACATCTACTGGCTCTGTGATTCTACCATTTGCTAGTGAATAATGTATTAAGCCTGTCCAGCTTTCTTCTGTTTGCAAGATGAGATCTGCAATGGTTTCTTCTTACTCATTTATACTCAATATTTAAATAATGTCATATTCTAGCCCTGATGCAGTCATTGTTGAAAGAAACATCACAGAACTGTCCCAGGTTTACTTTTCTACACAAAGAATGGAAAAGGCATCCACATTTTGTCTATCTATTGCCTGTAACTGGAAGTATTTCCATGTTTATACTATGTAAATGTCTGTGGTGTGTGGACAGGTTTTTTGCTCTGTCTTTCTATGCAATGTGAATTACAACAGCAAAGGCTTCACATTTTTATACTGAAGGCATCTGTTGTGGTACTATTCCTTATACTGCTTTTCTACCTTTGCTGTGTTTTTCAAATCTGACTAGGACTTTATTACGTACGTTGATCTGATAATTTAGGACTAAGTATTTCAAAGAACACCCTACACATACTTTTTTCTCTTCTTCTTCTGTTTTACAGAATCCAAAGATGTGCAGTTTAAGAAGACAAGGAAACATGTACCTAGTACAGAACTTGCAATCTAAAGTTACATGGTGAGTCAAGGTTTGGAGAGTGTATTGCATGAGGAAGTGAGTAGGCTAAAGCAGCTATCATGTGGTTACTCAACTGAGCTATGCACATAACATGGAGATTCATTGAAAGGGAACTTTTTCTGAAACAGAAGGATGTGGCTATGCTAGTTCATGAGCAGGGGTGTTGATATTTTTAGGTATCAAGGTAGAAAAGAAGGGTCAGATCTAATAGGAGAGGGAAAGAAGAAAATCTTGAATTGCCTATACTCCAGTGCTAGGAGTCCGGCTAACAAACAAGAGAAATTGGAATTGCTCATTTGTCAGAAAAAAAAATTGCTCTGATTAATATTACTACTGGAATGATTCACATAGTCAAAATGTTCAAATCAATGGTTATAGCCTGTGAAGGAAGGATCGAGTGGGCAAAAGGGGAGGGGAGTAACATTCTTTGTTAAAAATGGCATTACTTGTTTCTGAGTCACTGATAACAGTAAAGAAAATGTTGAAGGTTCATGGACCCATGTCCTAACAGATAAAGCCCAAGATGAGGTATTAGTTGGTGTCTGCTACAGACCATCAAATTCACACTAGGGAATGGGATAACTGCCTCATTATGCACTGATCTATGATGTATAGGGGAAAAAAGCAGCATGTTCATGGGGGACTTCAGTTTGAGTGACATATGCTGGAGGTATCATGCTGACAGTACTAAACAACCCTGGAATTTCTAAACATTATAGATAACAATTTCCTAACTTAAAAAAAAAAATACTGAAACCAACACAGGGGGATTCTGTATTAAACTTTAACCTAGCAGGTAAAGAGGAACTGATCAGAAAACTAAAAATTAACAGTAGTTTAGGTGGAAGTGACTTCATTACGTTTATAATGTGCAAGCAGAATAAAGTCACATTGTTTTCAGTTTTTTGAACCCATTTGAAAAAGTTGACAACAATCATTGAGGTAAATTCAGCTGTGAGTGATAATTGGGAATCATTTAAGAATACTTTACTAGGTACACAAAAAGCCACAATCCCATGATTAAAGAAGAAGGCTGTAACAGTTAAAAATATGACCTGGTTTATAGGGGAATTGAAGCTAGCTATAAAAATAAATAACTAATACAAATGGAAGAAAGGAAAGTTGATAGTAATGAATACAAATCAGAAGTTAGAAACTGTAGTAAACTGACCAGAGAAGCAAAAGAACACAAAGAGAACCCTATGACTAGCAGCATTAATAACAAAAAGAGGCTTTTAAAATAGATTAGGAACAAAAAGAATCCTAACAATGTTATTGATCCATTACTAGATGGAAATGGTAGAATGAGCAATAATAATACAGAATAGAGAGAAGAGTTTGATACATATTTCTTGTCTGTATTTGCGGAAAAAAACAGATAATTTGATCTCATCATATGGTGATGATAGTCCTCTTTCCACTCCAATGGTATCTCTGGAAGATTTTAAACAGGAGCAACTAATATAGACATTTTAGAATCAGTAGGTCCAAAACTTGCATTCAAGAATTTTAAAAGCTGTTTGGGGAGCTTACCTGATTTTTAATGTTGATTTTCAATAAGTCTTGAAGCACAGGGGAAGTTTGAGGAGATAGGAAGAAAGCTAATGTTGTGCCAGCTTTTAAAAAGGATAAACCAGATGACCGGGGTAGGTGTAGGGCTTTAGCTTGACACCAGTCTCAGGCCAGATAATGGAGTATTTTATATGGGATTTGATTAATAAAGAATTAAAGAATGTAATTAATGCAAATCAACATGGCTTTATGAAAAATAGATCCTATTAAATTAACATAACTTTTTGTGATAAGATTATATATTTGGTTAATAAAAGTAATAGTGCTGATGTAATAGACTTCTGTAAGGCCTTTTACTTGATACTGCATGACAATGTGAATGAATAAACATCTAGAATTAAATAAAATTAACGTGGCACACATTAAATAGGTTTTAAAAACTGCTGATAAGTCTCAAAATGGAACTGTTAACAGGAAATTGTCAGCAAATGGCCCTGTGTTATTTAATATTTTAAATCTACAGCCTGGAAGAAAACGATGATGAAGTATTCAGATGAAACAAAATCTGAATAAAATGATGAAGTATTCAGATGAAACAAAAATTAGAGGGGTGGCAAATAATGAAGGAGACAGATTACTGATTCAGAGTGATCTGGATCACTTAGTAAACTGGACGCAAGCAAGTGATATGCATTTTAAAATGGCTAAAAGTAAATGTATAAATCTAAAAACAAAGACTGTAAGCCAGGGGGCTCTATCCTGGAAAGCAGTGACTCTGAAAAAGATTTGCAGGGTTATGCTGGATGATCAACGGAACATGAACTCCCAGTGTGGCACTGGGGCCAAAAGAGCTAATGTGATCCTGGAATGCATACATAGAGTAAATCTGGATTAGGACTAGAGAGATTATTTTACCTGTGTATTTGGCACTGGTGCTGCCACTGATGGAATACTGTGACATTAAGAAGGATGTTTACACATTGGAGATGGCTCAGGGTGAGAGCCATGAGAATGATTAAAGGATTAGAAAACATGCTTCAAAGTGACAGTGTAAAAGGCTGCAATCTATTTAGTTTAACAAAGAGAAGATAAAGGATGACCTAATTAGACTGTAAGTATCTACATGGGGAACAAATATTCAATAATAGGCTCTTTGGTCCAGCAGAGAAAGGTATAACGTGATCCAAAGGCTGGAATTGGAAACTAGACAAGTTCAGACTGGCAATAAGGTGTAAAGTTTGGCAAAGAGGGTAATCAACCACTGTAACTGTTTACCTATGGTCACGGTAGATTCTTGATTCCTGCTAATTTTTAAAATCAGTATTGGATTTTTTCTAAAAAAAGGATTATCTGGGGAAGATGTTCTAAGGCTTGTGTGGTATATGTGTTCAGACTAGATGATGGTCTCTTCTGGTCTTGAAATCCTTGAATCTATGAAATGTTGTAGAGGAAGAAATGGCAAGATAGGAACAGAATATGGACGTGTGGGGAAAATGAGAAGAAAGTCTCATGCTAAGGAAAATGCGGATGTTATAAAGGTAATAGAGAAAGAACGGAGAAAATACAGATTAGGTGGGAAAATGTCTTTAAAATGTTGACCTTAATTTACCATGAAGGCAAGAGATATGTTGAGATGTGGGATTGGATAGAGGAAGACAGATCAGGCATGGTAAAACAGAGTTGTGAATCATCAGAACAGAAAATGGGAGCATTAGGAAAAATAAAATAAGTCTATACCAAAAGAGAACCCCTTTGTAAGAAAAATTACCAAGTTTTGTTGTCTGGCCATAATATATGCATATGGACAATCCATAAAGATATTTACTGCACGAAACCAGAAACAAGACAAATTAGTTTCAGATAGCCACATGATTAAATAAAGAGCAGTGGAATTTCTATAGAAAATTCATGCAGTTCAAATGTGTATTCACTTCTGCAATAACTAATTTACAGTATCTGACAGTGTGGAACATCTTAGCTAATGTTAGAAGTACACGAGGACAGTTTCTTTTTTACTTTAAAAGCCTCTTCATTCAAGTATGGCATTCTCTTACAAGCCTTATTTCTTTCTATTCATGGCCCAGCAGTATGGAGGGATTTCATTTCCTACTTTTCAAACTGAGAAGAAGGGCATCGTAGACTCTTTAGCTATTGTATTTCACTGCATTAACACAACTGACAGCTCATTAATGATGGTCCCTATTCAAGGAGAAAGAAAGGCCACAGTAAACTAGGCTAAAATATGCTCTTGGGTTTGAAGAAACTTTACAGTCTAAAAACATTCATCAGGTAAATTAAGGCTGATATTTGTGAAATTTCTAAAGGGAGTATTTTGTTCCAACATTCAAATGACCTAAGTTTTGACATAGTTTCAGTGAAGCTGAATTAAATGTGTTTGCTATCTAGAGAAATGATGGAAATGGTTCCCCTAACTCACACACACATCCTTTCAGTAGAGATGTCGTAATTTTGTTAGTTTAATGAGAGATGTTGCAGGGTTTGTAGTTAAATAAAAATAATCAAATGCTCCCATAGCCTAAGACTTCTATGGGCTTAAAAAAATATCCCCAAGGAAACTGCCAGATGTAGGTCACCATTATAATCCAGGGAACATGTGTTCTAATTCTTCTGTGTTAAGAAATAAGCATGTTATATGACGCCATTTGGCTAATGTGTACATTTTTGGGATGAGAAATGTCTTTGGAGTGAATCTTCAGCGAGCTAAACTCAAAGGGAATGTTGCCAGGAAGATGAAATGAAGCTAAATGATTGCTCTTCTCCCCAGTAGCTCATCAGACTCAAGAGCATTGTTGCCAGAGGAATGGCTAGGGGCTATTATTAATGATGAACATTTTGGGGGAATTTACACATCCAAGATACACTTGACATAGGTTTATATTTGTCACTGCCTCTCTTTTCTATGCTTCATTTAAATTAGTGTGAGCCCCTTGCAGATGGCTTAAATATGATACCAACAGGGAAATGGCTCTCAGATAGCATCCTAAATGCCCTAACTGAAACCGTATATTGCAAAGCACAGGAGGCAACATGAAAATCAGACAGTGGTACATACAACTACTGCCAGCAGGCTTTAGTTTTTATTTGAACCGTTTTGAGAAGGGTCAGATTCAGCTAGTAGTACCTTACCTGTTGGTAGGTCCAGGGATAGCTGTGAGACTCTTTATAGAGTGAGATTCCACTCAGCCCCACTATGGATAGCAAAATCTGGGAAATTGGAAAGATGCTTCCCCTCCCAAAAAAACAAAGCAACAAACCAACCAACCCCTGAACCAGAAGTCTTTTCACAGCAGATTTGACTCTAAAAAATTGTTTCACTGAAAGGATTAAAATCTGGAATGCTCTAAAAGAAAAGCTTTTTTTTCATGAGCTACTTTCCCTAGCTACTGTATTCGCTTTTTCATTGCCCATAACTTTACCATATCAAACAGTGCATTTCATGTTTCTTAATGAGGGGTTTGCATTAAGGCTGAAGTGCTTTGAACTCTGTATGCCTCCTTTCAGTTTAGCATAGAACCTTGGTTGAGGGTTTGCTGATCACTAGGACTGAAAAGAAAGAACATTAGGGCAAATTAGGGCACTCTCTCTGGTGGAAGCTACCACCAGTGAAGAATAGATTTTATTTGCTGAATACATCAAGCTGTGCTGCTAAAGCAGTATAATTGTGGATCTGCATGCAGTTCCTTTTTTTACAAGCTACATCCCATTTTATAGAGGTTGTAAGTAGTAACAATCCAGCAAACCCAAAAGCTCTCTAATCAGTATGCATGAAAGAAGGGGATAAAGAAGTAGATGAATTTGCCCAAGCCCAGAGCAAAATATCTCTAACTTTGGGTAGATGTTAGACTTTTGTTTGCACAGCAGTTCCTGGGGTCTTTTATTTATTTAATGCAGTGGTAACTTAAGGCCTTCTTGCAGCTCAGGTTTCTCAAAAGTGCAGTCATCATACACTAAAAAAATCAAAGCAAAACAATAACAAAAAGGCAATAATGTGAAATCATAACAAGAGGAAAGCCTAAGTACAAAAGAACCCTGCCTGCATATGATGGAGGAGTTGTTCTTGAAGTAACTGCAAGTCTATTTCATATGGTACCCTACCTGGAAAGTTTTTTTTCCCTCCTCAGTGCCCTGATTTTTTTTCTTTTTGCAAAATTATGCTAAACAGCAGTCAAATTAACCCACTTCAGTTACCTTGCAGTTTCCCAAGGAGCTAAATGAAGAACATTTTCTTAGCTTAGGGATTTAATGATTTTAATTAGCTTAAATACGTATCTCTGATGCATGTAAAACATAAGAAGAGGGTGGCATGTTTACAACTATATTTAACTGGAGATTGTTGTGCACTCAGATGTTTTACCTTAATACAGAGCAGTTATGCATATCCTTTATCTTTAATGAGGTGTGCAGAAAGAATTACTAATGGTCATTTCAAAAATACTTGCAACACCAGAAACAATGACTAGGAAGTTCAGACAGATTAATTATTAAGACTACCAGTCTACAACTACAATGTTTAAATAAACCAATAGGAAAACAGTCTATCTTCCTCTAACTACAAAAGAGATGCATTTTCTATAGGGAAATTAGTAGACAAATAATAACTTTTTAGGGATAACGGCCCAGATCCTCAAAGGGATTCAGGCACCTAACAACCAATGAAGTCAGTTTAACTGTTCCTTCAGTTAAACATTTCTGATGACAAGTTTCCTTGTGAGTTCAAAAACATTTGAATAAGTAACTGCCTCCCTTCAGCTCTTCCCTGACTCCCAGCAGGCCTCCTAATTTTGCTGTAATGTATCTCGGGGTCTCTGCAGCTCTAGCTATCTTGGTTAGGATGCTAATTGTCTTTAAATCCCAGAGGATCCCAGGGTCATACCAAAATGGGTCATTCTTGGCTTGAATCCAACAATACCAGATCCGAAGTGCCTTGATTGAATATTAACAAAAGTAAGGGGCTTATTGAGGACTTGCAGCAATAAAAGAGAAGACGACTCTGGTTGGGATGGCAACAGAAATGTGTAAGTCACATTGGCACACCTTTGGAATTGATTCTCATTTTCACTAAGGCCCCTTTATACTACTCTGGCAGCGTAAAGGAGGTTTAAAATGGGTGTTACTGTAATTTACAGTCAGAGGTTTTATTACCTAGGAAAGGGAGAAAGACACACTGCATTGAACTCTACGGTGATGCTGAATTTGAAGATGTTGAAAACATTAATTTCAGACAGACCTATGAGAGATGCTAGAAGTGTGGGCACGAAATAAAATGAAATGTAACCTGGAAAATTGCCGACTAATGCATCTGGGGACTGGGAAGGAGAAACCCTGAAACACTGATATGCCGTGACAGGGAGGAGCTTGGAAAGAATAATGATAAACTGAGGGACGAGGAGAGAGAGCAAATTGGATAGCACTATGCAAACAGTAAGATACCAAAAAATGAATAATGCATGTTGAGATAGAAAATTGAGAAATATAGGAGCATTTAAGAGCAGGGAGGTGAAAGTCTGGTAGAACAGCACCCAAAATGCTATTCACAATTCTGGGTACCTCACGACAGTAGGGAAGAGAGCAGTGAGAAGCTCACTGATTAACCTTAGCTAATCCTATAATTAAACACAAACTGTTTTGAAGTGCTGAAAAACGCCAAAGTGATCCCCAGGCCTCTGCCAGGAGGCAGTGGCAGGAGGCCTTAAGTGAACCAATGCCTACTGTAGTTTAAGCATTTTGCTTTCAAGAGGAAGCCTCTGGATTTCTTAAAACTTAGGCCCAAGCTGGCTGGGTTGAAGAACTTTCAGGCTTGACTCTTCACTATGCTGAACCTTCTGTTGTCACCTACAAGTGAATGCAAAGTGGGCATAATATAATCACTCTCATTTGGTGTCTATCACAGAATAGCTAATCCCTGTGGATAGATTAAGGCTAGTTTCTCTCCACTTCCAGACGAGAGCAGTTGAGTGCAGTCCATCCTAAAGATGGGTGGGGTACAGCTAGTCTATAAAGGGCTGTTAGCAGGCAGTGAGGAGACAGACTGAGATTGGCTGCATCTTAGGGATGAAAAGTCATACTGGAGTGGAATTAGCTCCTGTGGTGGGTCTCTGGAGGAAGGGCTGGCTGAAATGGGGAAGCTTTCAGGAGCAGGAGTGCAGAGATCTCTGTGAGAAGTGGCCCTGAAGCCCAAGGCTGAGGAATGAGTTGAAAGACTGTTTTTTTTTCTAGGGTGGTTTTTTTTTTTTTGGCTGACTTTTGTTAAGGAAAATAAACCTCCTTGTGAAAGACTGGGGAGAGTCTGCCCTAAAAACACTGCATTGGCACAACTGCACCTGTGCAGCCGTAGCACTTTAATGAAGATGCCCCAAACTGAAGAGAGAGCTCTCCCATCAGCTTAGTTAATCCACCTACCTCAAAGGCAGTAGCTATGTCAGTGGGAGAAGCTCACCCGCTGACATAGCACTATTTACTTTGGGGCAGGAGGCAGTGAAGGTCAGTATAACTCCGTTGCTCAGGGAAGTGGATTTTTCATGCCCCTGAGCAATGTAGTTCTCCTGATAGAGGTCTGTAGTGGAGACCAAATCTGAGTGTGGTAGTGTGAGCTTGGGAGCTGTAAGAGAAACCTGGCCTGGTGACAGCATCATTTTACACCTACATTACACAAGTATAGATGATTATCCCAGGTACAAAGCAGTGGAAAATCAAGTTTTGGTGGCTATGTTTCTCTTTCATATAGTAATATAATCTATACATCTCTTCCTGGGGTTTTTATTCCCTGGGTCAGGTGCCAGTGTAACCTACAGACCTAGGCTACATCTACACTGTTTGTTTTTTGCTGAAGAGGAAATGCAAATGAAGCGCTCATTAGCAAATCTCACGCTCTCATTTGCATATTCTCTTTCAATCCTTTTTGTGGAAGAGGTTTTTGCAAAAAAAACCACAGTGTAGACGGGGCTATTTTTCGGAAAAAAACCTCTTTTGCACAAGATCTTGTAAACCTTATTTTCTGAGGAATAAAAGATCTTGCACAAAAAGGTTTTTTTCTGAAAAATGTCCCCATCTACACTGTGGATTTTTTTCACAAAAACCTCTTCTGCAAAAAGGATTGGAAAAGAATATGCAAATCAGAGCATGAGATTTGCTAATGAGCGCTTCATTTGCATATCCTCTTCCGCAAAAAACAAACAGTGCAGACGTAGCCTCAGTGTGATTCACTGTCCCATGTAGTGCAATTAGACAACTTACAGCAAGAGCTAAGAACAAGGGCGCTCTACAGACCAGTCTGAGAGCCAGTTTGCTTTATAGCTTAAACTGTAGCGACTTCTACACTAAGTGCCAGGGACCCCAGATTCAAAACCTGCCTGGTAGTGGTTACACCAGGAGGGAAAAAATATCAGCCCCAACATTTTGGGAACTGTGCACACATTGCTTATTAGGTAGAATTTATTTCTTGGGGCAGTTGTTATTGTGTCAAGGCAGAAAGTGCATTTGCCACATGCTCCACCATAGTGGTGCATACTGCCTGATGGAGAAAGAATCAGCGATGGAGGAAACCATGCATCTACATTAGCTTTTGTGTGTGCTGGGCCACTTTCACTCCTGGTGTAACTCAGTCAGAGAGAGGCTATGTGGTTTATATATCAGGCATTAGTTTGACCCAACATCTAAGAAAGTGATTGTTTTTCCAGGGGAGAATGAATAATGTGCTTTCTGGCACCGTGTTTGTATGGACTTCATGTGCTCTTTCATTCAGCTGATCAATAAAAATAGCTCCTGACACAACTCTTATGTCATATGGTGCTTGGGTAGCCCTTTTCAGATCTTGTACATCTGGTGCTGGGGAGGCAGGAGAAGCATCTAACTTTAGATACTGGCACATGACAAATGGAAATGCTCAGCTGCTGCTAAACTCACAAGGAAAAAAAACAGGACGTGAAAAGAATGAATTCAAATGGTCGTGTTCACTGACAGCCAATGCTCCTTCTAAAACAAATGTGAGCTCCCCACCCAGCCGTTCAAAACCCATTATAACCACTGACATATATGGTGTTCGAGTCCTTAGAAAGGTCCCCTGGTACGCTGCCAACTTCAATTTGGTGAATTAGTGAAAATAACAAAAATCAATATCTTGGGTTGGCCATATATTGGATGAACCAGATTAGGGCTTTTTTTTTCTGACAATCTCACAAATGGAAATTGGGGCGGGGGGGAAGAGGTGGAAAATGATGGTACCTTAAGGCAGGAGTCCTCAGCCTTTTCCTTCCTGTGTCTCCCAACATGCTATAAATCTCCGTGGCCCTTCTGTGCCACAATAGCTGGTTTTCTATGTACAAAAGCCAGAGCTGGTATTATGGGGTAGCCAGGCCTGCCAACTGGGGGAGGGGAGGCACAAAAGGAGCAGTTACCCCCAAGTCTAGTGTTTCAAAGGGGCTGGGGGCTCCTGTCTGCTACCACTGCTACTGCAGCAGCTGGAGCCCTGGACCCTTTAAATCACCATCGAGTCACCATGCAACACCCTGCAGGTGGCTCTCAGGGCTGTTGGGGGTAAGTGGGGGCCTCGTGAGCTCTGGGCAGTGCTGAAGGCTGGCTGCCCCAGCCCTGCCCCTTCCACCCATGGCTCTGCCCCTTCTGGGTACATGGAGCTGCCCCCATCCTGCCCCGGGGTCCAGCAAGTCTGATGCCCCCCCTGGGAGTAGCAGGCTAGGCAGTTGCCTTGGGCTCCATACCACAGGGGCCACTGTAAAACTACACTGCTCAGACTTTGGCTTTAGCCCCGGGTGGCAGGGCTTAGGGCCCTGGGCTTCGGCCTTAATAGCAGGGCTTCAGCTTTCTGCCTGGGCCCCAGTGAATCTAGTGCTACCCCTGCTTGGTGGATTCACTGAAACCTGCTCATGGCTCCCTAGGGGGCCCCAGACCCCTGGTTGAGAACCACTGTCTTACGGGTTTGGTAGCTCAGCAGGGGAAGAGAGCTTGCTCGGGGGCAGACAGGGGAGGTGGGATTCAGAATGCCTTGGCATTGGGAGTTTGAGTTGCCAAATCATGCTTCTTGTGGGAGGAGATGGCTCAGGGGCAAGGGGTGCCCTTTCAATGGATTGAAGGGTCAAACAGGAAAGACTGAAACAGGAGGCTACATGTCTCTGGTGATGGGGGGAAAGGAACGGAGGGAAATGGAGCAAGGCTCAAGAGAGAAGAAATGGTCTGAGGGGGCATGGCAGTGAGAAGGTGATATGGAGAGGGTATGGGTAGGACAAAGCCAGTCTGAGTGAGGTGAAAAGAACATGAAGCGGGAGGGGTGCCCATATCAGCTCTTTCCTTCCATCTAATTTGATGTCCGACTTCTCCCTACTTAGGCCCCATCTATACTGGGGAAAATCACATCATGTTAGAACGCATGTTAACTATCATGACATGTATAAAGCACTCAGCAAAGGCTTGATTCTCAGTACAGTATTGCTATTATACACTGCTCTAACAGTGTACAGTGGCACAGGCAGCTAAGGTGACAAATCTAAGTGGGTAGCTGGCATTGTTTCCCTCCCGAGCACTTTTATGCAAGAAGCTGGTTGCAGAAAGATGATGCCTACACTCAGAGGAGCCTAGCCGAACATTTTCCTTTGAAGTAGAACCCTGATATAAGAGTTCGAGGCAAAAATAAAACAGGCTTGTATTCTCCGTCAAGGACAGACAGGCTTTACACAAAAGCGATACCGCAGACGGATTTCCCGAGTAGTATCCCAGACAATTTCTCTGGAAACCTCTCTGTGGAGTATTGCTGCTCCTGAATCTGTGAGGGGGAGGGAAGGGGAGAGAAGGGGATAGGGGAGTGTGGAAAAGACTAATGGGCAAAAAGAGGAGAAAGAACAAAGGGAAATTGGCTTGAAAGACCAGAGAAAGAAGGAATCATAATGTTTGGCCTTTATATTTTCAAAGCACTCTTCAAACAATAACTAATCAGTCCTCCACTCTCCTGTGAGTTAGGTTAGTGTCATTACTAGAGCTGAGCAGAAAAAAGACCATTGCATTTTGCAGAGGATTGCAATATCACAAAATGTGGTTTTCTTCTGATTCAGAATGAAAATGGAATTTCACTGTGCCCTGGCTCAGGGGCAATACACTTGGTGGGCTGCCCCAAAGCCCTGAACCTTGGAGTTCTGGGGTCTTTGACTCCAAAGCAATCTGCATAGCAGGTTGCCACGGACCTGGGGAGCACTGGTATCTTGTGTTCTGAGGCATTCCACCAAGCAGACTGTCTTGGAGCTGGCAGGAAATTAGTTGGGTTTCCTTTGGAACTCCCTGTGGTTCCACTGGAACCTTGTCAGAAATCCAACCATCTCTGCAAAACATTTTGAATTTGATAACTCAGGAAATGATGGTTGAAAAAAAATGTTTCATTGCAATTTTCCCCACTAGCGCTTTTAGCCTGGAAACAGACTAAAAACAGACATGGGACAAGATTCAGTTCTCGTACACACACGTCTGTTAGCCCCAGCATTATTTTCTGCTGCTTTGGGAGTGGCCAAACTTGCTGACCATCTGAGCTGCCTTTGACAATTTTCAGCAGTTTGGGTATATCTACACTAGCTCGTTAATTCGAGCTAGGTAGGCAAATCAGGGAACCGGGGTTGCAAATGAAGCCCAGGATTTAAATATCCTGGGCTTTATTTGCATGTTCCCGTCTGGCCGCCATTTTTAAAACCCCCTTAGTCCGAACGAACTGCCTGCAGCTACACGCGGCAGTTTAAAGTTAATCCGAACTAAATCCTTAGTTCAGATTAACTGTTACTCCTCGTGTAGCTGCAGGCAGTTCGTTCGGACTAAGAGGGATTTAAAAATGGCGGCCGGATGGGAACATGCAAATAAAGCCCAGGATATTTAAATCCCGGGCTTCATTTGCAACCCCGGTTCTCTGATTTGCCTACGTAGCTCGAATTAATGAGCTAGTGTAGACATACCCTTTGAAGAGCTGGGGAATGCCAGCTGGCACGTGAACTCCAGTCACACGCCTGCTGAAGCCCTGAGCCCTGGCAAGCAGAAACCTCTAATCACACCATCCCACTGCAGGGAAGAAGTCCTTATCTTGCCTCCCAGTCTGATAGGTGGAAAATGGTAGGGGAGGGCAGGAGTCTCTGCAAAGTGCACTTTAACTCTAAAAGAGCTGCATGCTGCTTACAAGCCATGGTTAGACCATCCGTGGCTTATACCATGGCTGAATTTGTCCTTGAGAAGTTGCAATGTAAACAGCCAGAAAGTCAATCAATAAGGTTATGTCTACACAGCAACGTTATTTTGGAATAATTGATGTTATTCTGAAATAACAAAGAGCGCGTCTACACTGCAACCCATTATTTTGAAATAATGGCGAGCTGGAGGACTTCTTACTCTGACTCCTGTAACCCTCATTTCACAAGGAGTAAGGGAAGTCGAAGAAGAATGTTCTTCCTTTGACTTCCTGCTATGTAGACAGCGCCAAAAGCCGAATTAAGCTCGTTTGACTTCAGCTACGCAATTGACATCGCTGAAGTTGTGTATCTTAATTTGACTTTTGCCCTGCTGTGTAGACATGCCCTTTGAGAGACCAGATTAGGACTCAGGGATTCCTGGCTCCAATTGCCCATGTCTGATCATTAGCACAGAGAGAACAAAAGAGGAAAGGACAGAAATGAAGTGAGAGAAAGAAGAGGCAACAAACAAGACACCCAAAAAGGAGAGCGGTACAGGAGCTAGAGTCAGAAGGAGATGGCATAGGAGCCTTATTTTCAAACTGGAAATATTTCAACTTCCTCCTGCAAACTGAATTTCTCAATGCAAAGGTCCTTTTTTGTGGGGAGCCTCCATCCACTCTATAAGTTCCATGGAGTCTTTCATGAGAGTAGGGGGTGCTTAAGTAAAACTCTCCCACACCAGACTATTGTGTCATGTGCCTTGTGTCAATTAACTGCTGCAGACCTCCACTGCAAATTATCATGCTCAGCTCCAAGGGGAGCAGTTCAAGTAATTTTCTCTCCGGCTGAGGTTTGGACAGACATTCAAGAGCTCTTGAAGGAAGTTTTATTGGCCTACATTTTATGCCTTGGATTAGGATGTAAAGGGGGAAATGTTGCAATCTAAGGAGGATCCCAAAACAGAAAGCCCTGGAAACTGAGCCCTCTCTTATTGCCTAGAAAGATAGAAGTCTTCCCTAATACTATAAATATTGAATTGTTCTACCTTTTCCCTGTGAGTGTAGTTATTTGAAGTGAAATGCTCAATAGCAGCCATAGGATTTTAGTTTATAAGGGAGTAACAGAAAGAAATCTGACTACACCACCATCTGTTGAGATTCCAAAAGGTAACCATTTTTCTTAATTTTAAACATTCTAGACTCTCTTATTATGGTTTCCCAGGTAAAACAATCTCCACAGCAGAGCAATGCGAGCACTTTGGGCCCTCTGTGCATTCATAAGAGAGTTTCATTGGAAGCCCTGATTACACTATACATTGAAGCCTCCAGGAACCGATTCCGAACTTTTCAGTCTCATTTCCTTGGATATTCAACCTTGATCAATTTTCATTTGAAAAGGTAATTGTAAAAAAAATCTCTTCACACTCAGAAACAGCAGTAATTATATACAGTAATCTGTGATACATGGATTTAACCAGAACAGAGACTCGTTCACCAACGAATGATAATCCTGTTATCTCCTTGCTTTTTGCCTAAACACATTGATTGTCTTCATTACAAACTAGAGAGAAAGCAAGCAGAAATAAAGACCTTTCCTTCAACAGACATACATACACATACATTTCTCTCTCTCTCTCTCTTTCTCTGGGTATGTCTAGACTGCAGAGCTTTGCTGCATCCAAGGAATGGGTCCGCTTTTCTGAAAAAAATGTCAGAAAAGCAGATGTGTTTTGTCAGCATCCCTGTAAACCTCATTTTATGAGGAAGAAGGGATGTTCTGAAAGAGGTTTATTTTCCAAAATTTGGCCCTGTGTAGACAGGCCAAATTTCAGAAAAGCCTCTTTCGGAACACACACACACACACACACACACACACACATATACACACACACACACGACACCTAATGGGTAAAACACTCAATACAAAAGGCCCAATTTTTCACTGTTGTACACGAGTCAATGGAGTTATTCTGGGACAGAATCGGTGCAACAGGTGGAAAATCAGGCCCAATCTTCTCACTGCAGCAGCATGTATAAACAATCCAAGCTAAGTTATGACTCGTCTGCTGGATTCACTAGTGGGGGAAATTGGGTGGAAGCCAGTAAAAGGCAGACATAATATGGCTTTCAGTAATCCAGTGTTCAAGCATCTGAGTCAGGAGGGAATAGCTAATAGTGCTGGCAGCAATGGCTGGTTGTGAAGTGGCATTTTTTTGACATTTCCAGAAGCACACCTCCTCCATACTGACAAGAGTAGGAGGACAGATTTTCACAATAGCTCAACTCCCATTTAGGAACCTAAATGAAATGGTCAGATTTTCCACGAATGCTCAGAACTCAGCAATTCCCGCAGTTCTCTGATGCAAAGCCAGGGATGCTCAACTGTTTTCAGTGGGAGCAGCTGAGTGCTGAGAACTTTTGAAAATCTGACAACTTCATTTAGATGCCTGCATGGGAGCAGAGATCTTTCAAAAATCTGGTCTCAGAGGTTATGTCTACACTCCAATGATCTATCGGAAAAAGGCACGCAAAGTGCGCTCTCCGCAGTGGGCCAAATTTTGGAAAAGCCTCCTCTTTTGGAAGAGCCCTTCTTCCTTGTGGAAGAAAAAAAAGCAGAAGAGCAGATGTGTTCCCTGGATGCAACAGAGTTTTTCCAGGATACCTCCAGTATCCCGGAAACCCCCCCTAGTGTAGACATAGTCAGAGAGGCATTATAGCTCTTGCAGGTGTAATTCCTCCAGCCATTGTTTGGGTGGTGCCTCTCTTTCTCTCCCAGTGGACCTTTGCCTTTTAGGGAGCATAATTTGACCCAATTGATATAAAGGTTTTATTCAAAGATCAGTTTTCAAATATCTGGGAGAGCCCTTAGATCTTTCAGTAACTAGTAAAGTTAGGTGGAATTCAATGTTACAGTTAATAGAGGTTCATGCAAACCTCTTCCTCAGTTCTGGTCTGCATGTTTTTCCCCTCCTGAGCTTTGCTTTACATTTTGGGTTTAAATGACTCTAAAATTAAAAACCTAGCTCAGTCAAAAATCACACTTAGTTGTGCACAGAAAAAAGGCAAAAATGTAAGGCTTTGTCAGAAGACACTGGGAGAAACTCATAACTCCATTTACCTCAGGGGAAATTTTGGCATAAGTTTTGTTTAGTTTTGACAGAAATCCATAAATGGGCACAAAAATTCACTTGAAACTGGATCCTGCCTTGGTTGGAAGGTTTATGAACCTTTCAATGAACATCTGCTAAGTTTTAGGTTTGCAACCAAACCCAATACCAGGCAGCAAAGAAACAAAATGAGTTAATGCTTGCCAGAGTTATTGAGGGGAATATGAAGGACTTTTGGAAATATAGCAGAGGTATTATATTAGGGAACAGGGGGAAAGCAGGTCCATTAATAAATGAAGATGAATAATAAATAATGTGCTGCAAAAAAGACTGAGATAATTTCCACTGTTATCAAATCTGTCACCAACACGAATAATATATATTCTGACAAAGTCAGTCCAGACAGCTATAAGAGAATGTCAGGTTTGTCAGCCGTAGAATGGTGAAAGTTCTTTGCCTATAAACTGAAAAGAAGTTACCTCAGGTCAAGTAGCAGTACCCCAGAGGCGGGACAGGGAAAAGTAATCCCTTGCAGAGTTATGATCTTGTTTCTTCTGTTTGGCTGAAGAAAACTGCTTGCTCCTGCCCTAAGGCTGACCTTGTAAAATACTGAAAAGCAAAACCTGAATGAGAAATAAAAACTCCCTGGAGTAGGACTGCTTTATTCCAATCCTGCCCAATGCCAGAGGGAGAAACACTGAGCCGGGTTAGGCAAAGGAGGACCATTGCTACAGTATTCAAAAGTTTGAAATAATTGGAAGGAAGGAAAACTGCTTAAAATAACTTGGACCATGTGAACATATAGAATTCAGCTAATCTTAATGATATCCTAGGGCATTAACTGCTGATAATTATATTTTATAAGTCACATGCCTTGTCTACAGTAGAAAGTTGCCCCGATTTAAGGGATGGCACTATTGTGAACTGCTTTAGCTAAACTAATGCAAATCTCCATGTGGCTTCTCTTATTTTGGTTTAAGAGTGGTTTATTTTACTTTAATTTATGTTGATTAGCAACTGGTTTAGATTAAACCAAAATATGTATTTAAGTTAAGTTGGTGCAATTTTTAGGGGTAGAGAAGGTTATAGGTAACAGGGCGATACCAGAGAAAAGTAAATATAGCACTATCTTTAAAAAAAGGAAAGAAAAGCAATCATAGCAAACATCATACCCTAGATTTAATTTTATCCATAGTAATATAATTAAGCCAAATACACAGACTCCGCTTCCCCCACTTAACATATAGGGCTAGATTCTTTTCTACATCACAAGTAGTGTCACTGATTTTAATGGGACTGCTTGTGGAATAAGGTGGTTTCTAATATGAATAAAGGTTACAAAATCTGGCCCATGTGAACCATGAGCAGTAAGTGGAACAAACCTCAACAGACAAACTTGACTGTTTTGTTTTAAATTTCCAAACCTTTGGAAGACAAGATCCCAGCAGATATTGTACATTTGGATTTTAGTTAAGTATTTAATACAATGTTTTGCAAGATATTAATTGGACAATTAGTTTCTATCCAAGCCACTCTTGAATTGTCATTTGGTCTGAAAATTGTGGACAAGACTGTAAACAAAGGATATTGATATGTAGGAGATTACTGAGTTGAGGACAGATGATCTAGTAGGATACTACTGGCATTGGTATTAAGATTAATCTCATTTAACATCTTCGCTAATGAGCTGGAAGAGCAAGTATACAGTATGTTAGTGAAATTTGCATGATACTAAGCTGGGAGGACTTGCAAACACCCTTAAGTAGAGAGACATAATATAAGGGACCTAAAGAGACAGAAAATAGTAAAGATAATACAGAATGCACATTGAGGCATAAGAACATAAGAATGGCCATACTGAGTCAGACCAATGGTCCATCCAGCCCAATATCCTGTCTGCCAACAGTGCCCAATACCAGATGCTCCAGAGGGAAGAAACACAACAGGTAATCCTCATGTGATCCCTCCCCTGTCACCCATTTCCAGACAAACAGAGGCTAGATAAACCATGCCTACCCATCTTGGCTAATAGCCATTGATGGACCTAACCTCCATGAATCTATCTAGCTCTTTTTTGAACTCTGTTAAGATGCTAGCCTTCACCACATCCTCTGGCAAGGAGTTCCAGAGGTTGACTGCGCTGACTGAAGAAACACTTCCTTTAGTTTGTTTTTAACCTGCTGCCTATTAATTTAATTTAATTAGTCAGAAGAAGAGAGAAACCTGGGAGTCAGTAATGTTGACTGAGACCTGGGGATGCTTGTAAAATGTGTCTGAAATGTGATATAGCAGCTAAAAAGACCAGTGCCACTTTGGGCAGTATGTGCAAAACGGTTCTACACACAAGAGGGAGATGAAAGTTCTCCTCTTTATGGCTGTCATGCATTTGCTCCAGAACTACTGTATTTAGTTTATACAACTTGTAAACAGAAAGATGGCAACAAAATTCAGAAAGTGAAGTCACAAATTGTGGGGGTAAGTGATTAAGAAAGTCAGAGATGTATCATTTAATTAAGCAAAAACAAATGGGGGAAATGTATCAGGACACTAAGATGTGACAGGATTATGATGATCAATAGATGGCTTTGGCAGTGGTGTTATAAGGAGGGCTTTGGGATGTATGGTCACTGGGAGGCATTTATGGACAGAGGACTGTTCTCTCAGGATGGACTTCACCTAAGTAGGGAGGGAAATAGACTTCTACGATGGAGGCTGGCTCAACTGATTAAGAGAACTTTAAACTAGGAATTTGGGGGAGACGGTTGGGAGCTGTCTAGGTAATCTCTACACCAGATTTTAACACTAAGAGGGAGGAAAACGAAGTAAGAAAGGATATAGCTGGGGGTAGGAGAATGTACATGAGGAAGGGTAGGGTGGATACTAGTCTAATAGGTCATATTGGAGGTACAACGTCCGTGCCAAATTGGGTAAAGAATGTGAGTGAGGCCAAACAGCAAAAATTAAGATGTTTGTACACCAATGCAAGGAGCCTAGGTAACAAAATGGAGGAACTAGAGCTATTGGTCCAGGAAGTGAAACCAGATATTATAGGAATAACAGAAACATGGTGGAATACTAGGCATGATTGGAGTACAGGTATTGAAGGGTATGTGCTGTTTAGGAAAGACAGAAATAAGGGTAAAGATGGTGGAGTCGCATTGTATATCAAAGATGAGGTAGATTGTAAAGAAATAAAAAGTGATGGAATGGAGAAGACAGAGTCTGTTTGGGCAAAAATCACATTGGGGAAGAAAACTATCAGATCCTCCCCTGGGATAGTGCTTGGGGTGTGTTATAGACCACCAGGATCCAATTTGGATATGGATAGAGACCTCTTTAATGTTTTTAATGAAGTAAATACTCATGGAAACTGCGTAATCATGGGAGATTTCAGCTTTCCAGATATAGACTGGAGAACAAGTGCTAGTAATAATAATAGGGCTCAGATTTTCCTAGATGTGATAGCTGATGAATTCCTTCATCAAGTAGTTGCTGAACCAACAAGGGGGGATGCTATTTTAGATTTGGTTTTGGTGAGTAGCGAGGACCTCATAGATGAAATGGTTGTAGGGGACAATCTTGGCTCGAGTGATCATGAGCTAATACAGTTCAAATTAAATGGAAGGATAAACAAAAATAAATCTGAGACTAGGGTTTTTGATTTCAAAAGGGCTAACTTTAATAAATTAAGGAAAATAGTTAGGGAAGTTGATTAGACTAAAGAAATTATGGATCTTGAGGTGGAGGAGGCCTGGGATTATTTTAAGTTAAAGTTGCAGAAGCTGTCAGAAGCCTGTATCCCAAGAAAAGGGAAAAAAATTATAGGCAGGTGTGTTAGACCAAGCTGGATGAGCAAGCATCTCAGAGAGGTGATTAAGAAAAAGCAGAAAGCATATAAGGAGTGGAAGATGGGAGGGATCAGTAAAGAAAGCTACCTTATTGAGGTTAGAGCATGTAGGGACAAAGTGAGAGAGGCTAAAAGTCAGGTAGAGTTGGACCTTGCAAAGGGAATTAAAACCAATAGTAAAAGGTTTTATAGCCATATAAATAGGAAAAAAACAAAAAAAGAAGAAGTAGGACCGCTAATTACTAAGGATGGAGTGGAGGTTAAAGATAATCTAGGAATGGTCCAATATCTAAACAAATACTTTGCTTCAGTCTTTAATGAGGCTAATGAAGAGCTTAGGGATAATGGTAACATAACAAATGGGACTAAGGATATGGAGGTAGATATTACCATATCCGAGGTAAAAGCCAAACTTGAACAACTTAATGGGAGTAAATCGGGGGGCCCAGATAATCTTCATCCAAGAATATTAAAGGAACTGGCACATGAAATTGCAAGTCCATTAGCAAAATTTTTTAATAAATCTCTAAACTCAGGGGTTGTACCATTTGACTGGAGAATTGCTAATATAGTTCCTATTTTTAAGAAAGGGAAAAAAAGTGACCCGGGTAACTATAGGCCTGTTAGTTTGACATCTGTAGTATGCAAGATCTTGGAAAAAATTTTGAAGGAGAAAGTAGTTAGAGACATTGAGGCTAATGGCAATTGGGACAAATTACAACATGGTTTTACAAAAGATAGATTGTGCCAAACCAACCTGATCTCCTTTTTTGAGAAAGTAACAGATTTTTTAGATAAAGGAAATGCAGTGGATCTAATCTACCTCGACTTTAGTAAGGCATTTGATACAGTACCACATGGGGAATTATTGGTTAAATTGGAAAAAATAGGGATTAATATGAAAGTTGAGAGGTGGATAAGCAATTGGTTAAAGGGGAGACTACAGCGGATCATATTGAAAGGTGAACTGTCAGGTTGGAGGAAGGTTACTAGCGGAGTTCCTCAGGGATCAGTTTTGGGCCCAATTTTATTTAATCTTTTTATTACTGACCTTGGCACCAAAAGTGGAAGTGTTCTGATAAAATTTGCGGATGACACAAAGTTGGGAGGTATTGCCAATTCAGAAAAGGATCGGGATATCATACAGGAAGATCTGGATGACCTTGTAAATTGGAGTGATAGCAATAGGATGAAATTTAATAGTGAGAAGTGTAAGGTTATGCATTTAGGGATTAATAACAAGAATTTTAGTTATAAGCTGGGGACACATCAGTTGGAAGTAACGGAGGAGGAGAAGGACCTCGGAGTCCTGGCTGATTATAGGATGACTATGAGCCGCCATTGTGACATGGCCGTGAAAAAGGCTAATATGGTCTTGGGATGTATTAGGCCAGGTATTTCCAGTAGGGATAAGGAGGTGTTAGTGCCATTATACAAGGCATTGGTGAGACCCCATTTGGAATACTGTGTGCAGTTCTGATCTCTCATGTTTAAGAAGGATGAATTCAAACTAGAACAGGTACAAAGAAGGGCCGCTAGGATGATCCGAGGAATGGAAAACCTGTCTTATGAAAGGAGACTCAAGGAGCTTGGCTTGTTTACCTTAACCAAAAGAAGGCTGAGGGGGGACATGATTGCATTCTTTAAATATATTAGAGGGATAAATACCAGGGAGGGAGAGGAATTATTTAAGCTTAATACCAATGTGGACACAAGAACAAATGGATATAAGCTGGCTAGTAGGAAGTTTAGATTTGAGATTAGATGAAGGTTTCTAACCATTAGAGGAGTGAGGTTCTGGAACGGCCTTCCAAGGGAAGTAGTGGGGGCAAAAGACCTATCTGGCTTCAAGATTAAACTAGATGGGTTTATGAAGGGGATGGTTTGATGAGATAACATGATCTTGGTAACTAATTGACCATTCATTATCAGTGGTAAATAGGTCAATGGAGGGATGATAGGAGTTACTACAGAGAACTTTCTGGGTGTCTGGCTGGTGAGTCTTGCCCACATGCTCAGGGTTTAGCTGATCGCCATATTTGGGGTCGGGAAGAAATTTTCCTCCAGGGTAGATTGGCAAAGGCCCTGGAGGTTTTTCGCCTTCCTCTGTAGCATGGGGTACAGATTACAGCTGGAGGATTCTCTGCATCTTGGGGTCTTTGAACCATTGTTTCAAGGACTTCAATATCTGAGATATAGGTGAGAGGATTATTCTAGGAGTGGGTGGGTGAGATTCTGTGGCCTGCATTGTGCAGGGGGTCAGACTAGATGATCATAATTGTCCCTTCTGACCTTAAAGTCTATGAGTCTATGAGACACAGCTATCTGAAAGGCTAGGGAACCAAAGAGAGAATAAGATTACGAAAGAGAAAAATCAGACTGGATTCTTTTTTTTAGACATTTCTGAGTAAGTTCTATTAAATTCTGAAAAAACCTACATAGGATACTGGTACATGCTAAATTGCTTGGGATTTTTAAAACAAGACAGAGCAAATGTCCTGTGTGAAATAATCATGCATTGGCAAGGTGATGAACTGTATAGATCTTTTCTATTTTGTCTATGAATTCTGCATAGTTTAATAGGCTTTTTTTTTTAAACAGAACATCCTCATAGCTCTGATAACTAGATGTATGGAAAATTCAAGTACTTTTTCTGGCTAGCCAAAGCTCTGCTAAAATACATTATATGACATATAGAATCCTTCCCTTAGAATCATAGAATCATAGAACCATAGAGCTGGAAGAGACCTCAGAAGGTCATCAAGTCCAGCCCCCTGCCCTAGGCAGGACCAATCCCAACTAAATCAACCCAGCCAGGACTTTGTCAAGCCGAGACTTAAAAATCTCTAGGGATGGAGACTCCACTACTTTCCTAGGTAACCCATTCCAGTGCTTCACCACTCTCCTAGTGAAATAGTTTTTCCTAATATCCAACCTGGACCTCTCCCACCGCAACTTGAAACCATTGTTCCTTGTTCTGCCATCCATCACTACTGAGAACAGCTTTTCTCCATCCTCTTTGGAACCTACCTTCAGGAAGTTGAAGGCTGCTATCAAATCCCCCCTCACTCTTCGCTTCTGCAGACTAAACAGACCCAACTCCCTCAGCCTCTCCTAGTAGGTCATATGCTCCAGCCCCCTAATCATTTTGGTTGCCCTCCGCCGGACCCTCTTCAATGCGTCCACATCCTTTTTGTAATGGGGGGGCCCAGAACTGGACACAATACTCCAGATGTGGCCTCACAAGAGCCGAATAAAGGGGAATAATCACATCTCTGGATCTGCTGGCAGTGCTCCTCCTAATGCAACCTAATATGCCATTAGCCTTCTTGGCTACAAGGGCACACTGTTGACTCATATCCAGCTGTAACCCCCAGGTCCTTTTCTGCAGAACTACTACTTAGCTGGTTGGTCCCCAGCCTGTAACAATGCTTGGGATTCTTCCATCCCAAGTGCAGGACTCTGCACTTGTCCTTGTTGAACCTCATCAGATTTCTTGTGGCCCAATCCTCCAATTTGTCTAGGTCACTCTGGACCCTATGTCTGCCCTTGAGTGTATCTACCTCTCCCCCTAGCTTAGTGTCATCTGCAAACTTGCTGAGGGTGCAATGCATCCCCTCATCCAGGTCATTAATAAAGATATTGAACAAAACTGCTCCTAGAACCGAACCTTGGGGCACTCCGCTAGAAACCGACCGCCATCCTGACATTGAGCCGTTGATCATTACCCGCTGGGCCCGACCTTCTAGCCAGCTTTCAATCCATTTTACCATCCCTTGTAGCAAGATTATCTGAAATATAACTTTTATTTTGTAATAAAAATATGTCTTTCCTACTCTTGATTGCCAGCTGTTTCAGAACTATTGTAAGTGTTCCAACATCCACATTTCATTAACTTTTCTTTCAGATCCCCTGTTCAGTGATGCTTAGCCATGATCTTTTGTGCCTTATTAAGCAGAGATGGTAGTTTTTTCTTAGTAAAAGTTGTGTAACTTAGCCCCATTTTCTACTCCACCCAAACTTTGCCAAAACTCAACTGAGGTGTCAGAAATTTTGCATATATACACTTCTGACAGAAGACTTTTTTTTTAAGCTGGGAAGGGAGAAAGGAGGGAAATAGTGAAGGTATTTATTAATTATAAATACCTTAAACCTTAAAAATCAGAGATACTGCACTGTTTGAAAATTATTCTAACTTTTTTTTGAGGGAACAGTGTATCTCTGACTATTTGGCATAGTAGATCAAAGTTTATCCTATGACTATTTTGGAGTTGTCAGCTGGTTATGTTTTTGGAGTCATTCTGTTCTAAATTTATGAGAATGTTTGTATGAGAGCACCCTATGAATGTGGACATTGTAAGCTAAGAAGTATTGTCATTCCCCAAAAAAGAGTGAGCATGCACGCACACACTCTCATTCTGTTCTTCACTCTGCTATACTAGATGGCTTTACACACTTACCTTCTTTCTGAAGCTTCCCAGTCACCCCACAAATCAAATCACCATGGAAATAATGCCTCCCACTGGCCGTGGGCAGTTTCACAAGTGGCAAGTCTAAAGCCAATTGAGTCAAGCAGCCAGCATCTTCAGGTAGCTAAGCACAGGTTTGTGGCACGGCTTGGTGGAGAAAAGGAAAGCTGTTCATGAGGCAGCAAGGAAAACAAGGTCCTGAACAAATAAGTATGAATGAGAGTTACAAAGAAAGTGATGGGGGAATTGGAGCCTGAAGACAAGGGAGCAAACAGGAAAATACCAGTGAGATTTTACAAAGTGCTTAGTATTGGCCTCAGCTCCTATTGATGTCAGTTGTAAATCTCCCAGGGTATGTCTACACATCAAAGTTAATTTGAAATAACAGACGTTATTTCAAATTAACTTTACTACTGTCTACACAACCAAACCGCTATTTTGAAATAAATTCGAAATAGTGGAGCACTTATTTCGAATTTGGTAAACCTCATTCTAAATTTGGTAAATCTCATTTGGTGAATAACGCCAAATTCAAAACAGCTAATTCGAAATAAGCGCTGTGTAGACACTTATTTTGAAATAGGGGGGCTCCAGCCTTCCCAGGGTGCCCTGGTGGCCACTTCAGCCTCAAACAAGAACACTCCATTCCCTCCCCCCGCTACCCGGAGCCCTTAAAGGGGTAGACTCTGGCCATGGTACCTGTGCCAGCTCCAAGCCTGCCGGCCCAGAGCCAGCAGTCACTGCCCCTGATCCAGTGACCCCAAAACATGAGCCAGCAAGCCACTGGCAGCCTCCACCGCTCCCCAGGAGCAGCCTGCCAGCTCCCAGGAGCCTGCTAGGGCCTGGAGAAGGCGGGCGCCTTTCTGGTCCAGGGTGGAGATCAGGGTGGACCTTACTCAGGTTTGGGGGGGAATGCCTCCAACGTCCATGATGTCTGCACTAGATGGAGGAACGCGGCCATCTATGGCAGGATAGCTGCCAGCCTGGCCACCAAAGGCCACATGCGAACCCAGGAGCAGGTTCGCATGAAAATCAAGCTGGTCCGGCAAGACCCCCAACCCTGAGCCCTGAGCTTCCCCTGCCCCTTCTTCCCCTTGCTTCCCCCTTTCAGCTCCCTCCTCCCAGGTTTCCCCCTCCCCTCTCCCACTTCCTTTCTCCAGTCTCACCAGTTTCATCCCCCCCCCCAGTTTTGTTAAATAAAGAGAGTTTGTGTTCATGAAAATACGTGTATTTTATTTGACATCAGGAAGGGGGGCTGGGAGGGTAAGTGGAACGATGTGGGGGAGGAATGAGGCACAAGCCCCCAGTGGGGCAGACCAGGGAGGCTCTTAGTGCTCCTCAGGATGGAAGCTCTCCCGCAGGGCCTCCTGGATACTGCCAGCCCCCCGATGGACCTCCCAGATGGCAGCCTGCAGAAAGTGCAGCCAGGCTCGCAGCAACACGTTCATGAGAAGCACCAGAGTGCCCAGGGGCTGCTCTGGCTCCATGTTGCAGAGGGCTGTGGTGTCCTGAGTGAGGCCAACCAGAGCACGCAGAGACACAAATACTTTGCTGTCCCTCAGCGAGGTAGGCAAGCAAGCAGGGAAAGCTGAGAACCGGCTGCCCGGGGTGAGGGTCCCTTTAAGCACAAGCCTCAGATAGCCTCAAGCAGCAGCCACACAAATGAACTCCTGACCTGATGCCCTGCTGGACCTGGTTCTGGCCAGCCTTCAATGCAATTCAGTGTCCACTCAAAGTGGATGCACTATTTCGAAATAGCAAAATGCTATTTTGAAATGCATTTTGTGTGTAGATGTGTTATTTCGAAATAAGCTATTTCAAATTAACCCTTTTGAAATAAGATATTTTGAAATAACACTGTAGTGTAGACATACCCCCATTGACTTCAGTGGGAGCAGAACTAGGCCAATGATGCACACTTTTAAAAATACCACCTCCAATAGGTATATTGGGCAGGGAAAAAGAGGGAGAAAAAATAAGCAGAGAGAAACACGAGGAAAAGAACAAAAATATATTTTTAAAAATTGCAGAAGAGCAGGAGAGTTGACAGGTAGGATAGGAAGAGATCTTACAGCAAAACAATTGCACATTCATTTCTTTAAGAGGATTTGAGCATACAGAGAGAGAGAAAGAGAGAGAGAGAGCAAGAACCATAGCAAAAGGACTGGTAGAAGCCAGATTTGGTGGGTGCAGGGCTCCTGATAACTAGGAATATCTTAAAGCCCACAGAGTTTGGAATTTTGCTTGTTGCTTCAGATATCTTAAACCACGTCCACAGCAGGTTACACAGGTGATTACACATACTCTTGTCACAAAGGTACATCTCCAAAATCTGAGAGGCCCGCAGATGAAGGAAGCTAACAGCTGGATAGAATGAAGGGTTTAAAATCATTATAAAACTCTCTTGTCTTGATATGAAGAAAGGTAGGGACCTGATTTTGCTGCCATTTGATGTCAACAGACAAAACACCTACTGACTTCAATACTTGAGGTATTGGAATGTATATTAGGATGCTGTGATAGGAGCTGCATAAATCCTTGGTGTGATTATGGAAGGTGAGAGGAAAGATGTTAGTGTTCTTTCCTCCCAAGTATAGATTTCCTGCCCCTCATGCCCAATTGCACTGGTTGGGAGTTTGTGATCTATTACATTCAGAGTTGGCTCAATCATAAATTTCTGGTCCAAAATTTCTTACCCTTCATAGATGAGATGTGAGTTGTGTCCTCCCTCATATCTCAGCCATGAGTAGCTCTTAAGATAAAGATACATTTTTGTCCCCTAACTCAGGAGCAGGACACGGCCCAGGGAAGTGGTTTAATGAAAAGCATTTAGAATTTTTGAAAAAAAAAATGCTTGTTGTAATAGCCATACAGGGTTGAGCTATGGGGGAAGCAGGATTAGAACGAAACTTGTACTAAAGATCAGTCTGGAGGATATAGTCTGTGGTCAATCACCTATTCTACCCTTCTCCCATTATAATTGTGTGAATCATTTCCCCTCTCACAACAGCATGACATTCCTGTGGTAACCACAGCAATTATTGGTATGGAAGAGCCATATTAATAAAGCATTTAATATATTTTACTTGTACAGTAATACAATATAGTTGCTAGTAACAAGGAGGTGTTACCCAGGCTAAGGAAAACAACATTTCAAAATGGAGTCTGCTGGCCATTATCACCTCAGCAATTTCTTCCCGCCAAAATCACACGGAGGGATCACCTCAAAAGGCTTTGCACTCCACCCTCTAGCCTGTGCACACGACTCTAAATCTGTGCACCCCTCTCTAATGTGATGCGTGCTTACCCAAGTTGTGCACCCGACCCCTTTTTTTCATGTGCACACCACCCTATTCTGTTGCACCCCTCAAGCTAACCCAGTTTCCCGCCTTAGTGTCTTTATAAACCCTTTCCTGAGAACAGCTCGGGTTGGTTCTCCTCGGTCCGTTTGTAGCTGCGTGTCGTCGTGTTGGTGGTTCTTCGTCCGTCATCCCTGAGGAGCTCCATCCGTGCGTGGTCTGGCCGAGACTGCCCAGGTCCAGTACTGACTGTGCCCTCCTGAGGTGTGAGGGAAGCCTCTCCTTCAAGGATTTTGGGACTGGTATTGTGGGACTTTGGGACTTTACCATTTATTACTTGTCCACCTGCGGATCTTCACCAAGCCGAATGACTGGTGTCAAAGAATCCTGAGTGTGTCAGCCACGTGGAGGTGATGATCCAGTTCGAGGACCATTCCAGACCCCGGGATCATTTTATCTTCAAGGGATCTCCCTGCTGATCCTCCCCGCGGCTTTAAATTAGCCAAAGGGTAGCAGGTCGCAGGCACCCAGTCGCCACCTCTGAGTTTTTGTAACGTATAATCCTTTTGTATTCGGGAACCTTTCTATCTTTCTTTCCTTCTGGGTTAGGGTGGGACAATTACAGGGATATTGTTGTTTGTTGATGCATGTTCTCATTTTCCAAATTATATGGTTTGGCCCTAAATTTTGTCTCTGGCCTGATTTGTCCAATGGTGATTAGATACGTACCACCAGGTCGAATCTATCTTCTGTGGGGGGGACAGCCTTAGGCTTTAATTAATTGCTTAGGCTCCACAAGCAATTGTTTACCTCAGTCTCCCAGGTAAGAGAGGAGAGCTAGTTTCATGTGACCTGCCTCTCTGCAGTTTGCTTGAGAGTGCCCTGTAGACCACAACATAAGAAACCTCTGCTGAAGTAGAATTCTGTCTTCTGTCCCTTTTAAGATTTTAGAGAGTGCCTATTACTGTGGTATCTAAGTGCTGCTCAGAGATAGTTCTTTCTCAACTCTTCCAGGAAGATCACTGAGGCAATGCATGATTTTTTTTTACATTTAATGGGTGCTGGAGAGCAGGCTCTTATGAAAAGGGGTGCTTGTACATCTCTTTCTGAATACAGTAGGATGGGGTGCAGAGCTTTTGCAAAGAGGTCCACAGCCAGGAAAGAAGAACTTAGGCTGAGATTTTCAAAGGACCTGGGTGAGTTACGTTAACAGCTGAGTACCTTTCCTCCCTTAAGCAGCTTTGAAAATTCTAGCCACTAGTGAAAACAAGAGGGGGTGCACCAGACAGTTTATTTGGCCCTATATGGAGCCCAGAACATTGGTATCTCCATGGAGCCCTAATTTTGCCTTGCAGTATACTGTGCCTGTAATTATCCCTTGTACACCTGGTGGGTCATTCGGTGCATACAGCCTTCCTGGTATATGCCTCTAGGTTGTTCAGCTGCCAGACTAGAAATGAAAATGCATTGAAGAGAACACTGCTGATGTTTCCAACTCACAAAAAAAATCTTTTCCCCCTCCGGATGAGGCATCTTGGCAAAGGTCTGGTGTTTTACTTAGATTGGTTTTCTTCAAGGTAATCAGAGCTGAGCTAGATAAGAACCTGTGCAAAGAGGTTTGATTTCAGATGGTCCAAAGGCAGCTGCTGCGCAGAGTAAGTTTTAATTTAGTTTTCAGGAAAGAAAGCTGGTGCACCCTTACCTCCTGCCGAGATACATGTTTGCACTCTCAGATTGCCTGGGCTGAAGCTTTTCACGCTTCAGCAATGACAGCCGCCTTCTCACTCTTCACTGCTTTCCAGAGAGGCTATAAATAGCACAGACCGTATTTATCAATTATTTGGCTGGATTTTTCCATTTATTTTACTACATAGCACAGAGGTGCAGCAATTACTTGTGCTGGAACAAATAATGAGTTAGGAAAGTTCATTAACAAAGCAGACAATGGTGCTTAGGCTGAGGATGTAAGTGGAAATTGAAATTAAGGGCTGGATTCTTATCCCCTTGAAGTTAATGGCAGAACTACTGACATCAAGGGAGGCAGGATTGGGTGCTAAAACCCTAAGGCAGTAGGAGAAGAAAGAATAGAAGAGAGAAGGTGTCCAGTGACTCCCCCACCCCACCAACAGGCTGCCCAGATAACTAATAAAGGTCTGAAGCCTCAGACAATTCATTTCCCCCCCCACTTTGCATTAGCCTTGTTACAGGTAGGGACAGAAATAGAGGCTGGTAATTCAGTGAATGCTCTGTGTAAGTTATAATTTTCTCTCTGCATCAAGATGAACACAGACAAAAACCCGCAACTTCGACTTCCACTTCCAAGAGGATTGCATCCCTGTCACAGCTGGGACATTTCTTTCACCAGCCCTGATCTTGGACACCCAAACCTTTGGACACCCAAAAATGCATCTCTGACTAGATGGCTGTGTGTGACTCCTTCACCTCAGCAGGTGGCTGCAGGAAGATCTTGTAGAGTGTGTGTGTGTTAGTTGGGGAGGGAAGGAGGAATGGCAGAAAGATACTCTATTAATGAGCATATCAGCTCAAACCCCATGTAGCCATCCTCTTCACTGAACCCATCCACTGAGATTTATTCCAATGGGAGGCAGCTAAAGGGGTGAGAAAACATCAATCAGCTGCTAACCAGGAAGGGGGGGAAAAAACACTTGAAACTGAATTCTCATATGTTTGATCACAAATATTCCTCATACAAAATACACAGGACTTTCATTTCAGAATTTCACATAAATATAATGTAACTCTTAATGTGAATCCACATCATCCTCACTGCCTTCTATTTTAGTACCTCACAGGTATCAATGTATTTTATCCTCACAACACAGCTTCCTGTGAATTAGGATGTATTATCCCTACTGCACAGATGGGGAACTTAGATGAAGTATAGAATTCAGGAACATCTACACAGCAGGACTAAAGTCGAATTAAGCTACACAACTTCAGCTACGTCAATTGTGTTGCTTAAGTCGGCTTTTGGTGCTGTCTACACAGCAGGAGGTCGAAGGAAGAACACTCTTCCTTCAACTTCCCTTACTCCTCATGAAATAAGGTTACTATGAGTTGGAGTAAGAAGTCCTTCAGGTCTACATTATTTCAAAATAAAGGCTTGTAGTATAAACACGCCCTATTTTATTTCGGGATAACGTTAGTTATTCCAAAATAATGCTGCTGTGTAGATGTACCCTGAGTGACTTGCCCAAGATAACACAAAATCTATGGCTGACATAAGAGTGGAACCCAGGTTGCTGTATGTGCATAACAACAGCCAACCCACTGGCCCATCTCTATCTCTAACTAGCAAAAGCACCTTAAGCAAATATGGGCAGACGCCAGTGATAGAATCACACACAGTCTTCTATAATGAAACAAAAAACAGGACTATGTAGCACTTTAAAGACTAACAAGATGGTTTATTAGTTGATGAGCTTTCGTGGGCCAGACCCACTTCCTCAGATCAAATTGTGGAAGAAAATAGGCATGACCATATATACCAAAGGGATACAATCAAAAAAATGAATACACATAAAAAAGGACAAATCAAATTTCAGAACAGAGGGGGGGATAAAGGGGGGAGAGGTAAATGTCTGTGAGCTAATGATATTAGAGGTGATAATTGGGGAAGCTATCTTTGTAATGGGTAAGATAATTAGAGTCTTTGTTGAGACCCTGGCATAAAGTGTCAAATTTAAGCATGAATGACAGTTCAGAGGTTTCTCTTTCAAGCCTGGTGTGAAAATGTCTTTGAAGCAGTATGCAGGTAATCAAGTCATTGAGACAATGCCCTTTCTGGTTGAAATGGCAAGAAACTGTTTTTTCTTTGTGATACTGTCTGATATCCGTTTTGTGTGCATTGATTCTTTGGCGAAGCGTCTGAGACGTTTGTCCAATGTACATAGCAGATGGACACTGTCGGCACATGATGATATAGATTATATTTCTGGATGAGCAGGAATATGTGTTCTTGATCTTATAACTGAATTGGTTAGGTCCAATAATGGTGTCAGCAGAGTAAATATGTGGGCAAAGTTGGCAACGGGGTTTGTTGCAAGGAAAAGTCCCAGGGTTGGTATTAGTGTGGTATGTCCCGTGGTTGTTGGTAAGAATCATCCTGAGGTTAGGTGATTGTCTGTAGGAGACTATGGGTCTGTCTCCCAGAGCCTCTCGGAGTGTAGTATCCTGTTCTCGTATAGGTTGTAGTTTATTGATAATATGTTGGACGGGTTTACGTTGGGGGCTATAGGTGATGACAAGTGGTGTTCTATTGTTGGTTTTCTTGGGTCTGTCTTGAAGTAGATGGTTTCTGGGTATTCGTCTGGCTCTTTCAATTTGTGTTTTTATTTCTCCAGGTGGGTAATTGAGGTTTATAAATGCTTGGTAGAGATCCTGAAGTTTCTGGTCTCTGTCAGTGGGATTAGAGCAGATGTGGTTGTATCGAAGGGCTTGGCTATAGATGATGGATCGTATGGTGTGTTCTGGATGGGAGCTGGAGGCATGAAGGTAACTGTATGAGTCAGTGGGTTTTCTGTAGAGAGTGGTGTCTAATTTACCATTGGTGATTTGTACTGTGGTATCCAGGAAATGGATCTCTCATGTAGAATGGTCCAGGCTGAGATTGATGTGGGGTGTAGGCTGTTAAAATCTCTGTGGAATGTCTCCAGTGTTTCTTGGCTGTGGGTCCAGATCATAAAGATGTCATCGATGTATCATAAGTATAGAAGGGGTAAAAGGGGACGGGATCTGAGGAAACGTTGTTCTAAGTCAGCCATAAAGATGTTAGCGTACTGTAATATTTTATTTCTGGATGTTCTCTCCCTTGAGCTGATTGCAGAAGGTGAAGAGGGCAGGAACAAATATCAAACCTGGTCAGAAGACACTCATAGCAATGTGTGACATTGTCTATCTTTGGCCACAGGCACATGTGGGATTTTGTCAGTAGCCCCAGGCATGAAGGATGGCTGCACACTCACCCTGGCCCATTCAAGAATGGTTCAAAAGGACCCATTAATGGTGTGGCAAAGCTGGGTATACATATGCAGGAGTCAGTTACCAGAAACTGGTTCCTGATGTTAGCTGTGGACCATTCTTCATGCCTCATCAATATTGCAGAGAAATCTAGGCAGAGTGGGTGCCTTGATCATAAGTGTGCTGCTGGGTGGTAAAAGAGGTTTGTAGACAGTGGTAAGATCAGGTATGCCATCATCATCTCAACCATTCTGGCTGTAGCATCCTCCCGAAGGACATATGGAGAAGTAATGTTACTGAACTGGGGTAGGGGGGTTGGCATAGATGTGGGTTGAATTGTCCCAGTTATGATGTGAATGGTTCAGTGTAGTTTTGTGTGAACCAACTTGACACGAAATGGATGGAACCAGAGCTGAACATTCTGTATTCTTCTGCAGAGTAATAGAGGGCTACGACAGTTGATTGGAGCATGTGTTTGCTTCCCATGAAGTGTTGGCCTATTTGCATAAATGTTCGTTATGTGTCTTCACCTTAGCCACAGTTTTCCTCAGGCGGGTAAGATATATGAAATCTATATCTAGGGATACTCACAGATAGACTGGATTGGACCATGTTTCAAGCAATGTCCATTGAAAAAGATATTCAGGTCTTGGTTTGCTCTGGTGTTGTAAAGATGGAAAACACTTGAAACTGTCTTGTGATGATAGTAAATTCCACCAACTATATTATGCAGCCAACTTAATCAGGGGTATGTCTACACTGCACACTTATTTTGAAATAAGCTACTCCAGAAGAAATACTCTGAAATAGCTTATTTCAAAATAGCACATCTACACTATAGGGAAGCCTCAAAATTAGTCCGAGGCAGGCTTCCCTAATGTGGACGCGCTACCTCGATTTAGAGTCCCAGGAGGCACCGGAGCATCCACACTATGGCTATTTTGAAATAGCTGTTTTGGAAGAGGAGTTATTCCTCATGGAATGAGGTTTACAAAAGTCGGAATAAGCCATCTGTTATTTCAAATTTGTTTTGAAATAATGGAATGGCTGTGGAGGTGCTCGAATTGTTATTTCTGATAATGGCCGTTATTCTGAAATAACGCTGCTGTGTAGCTGCACTCCAAGTGAGCATTTAGGGTTTCTTCAGGTTCTGGGAATGACTATGATTGGATGCCTATGCAAATATCACCTGTATGTGTGCACTTGTGGGAATGAACGAGCACAAGAAAATTTGTATACAGGTTGAAAAGCATTGGTGACAGCAGAGAGCCTTGGGGTGTCGTTGGCTTAGCCTTTTTCATATGCTAATTCTGTTTCTCCTGTGCACTTGGGAACATCTGTTGTGGTGGAGAAGGTCAATGGCATTGACTACCCATGCTGTGGGTTCTTTTGACAATTTGAAAAAGAGTCCCATGGTGGGCCTTGACTGTGTCATATGCTACTGTAGGGTCCAGAAATATAGCTCCTGTCTTCAGTTTTTTCTGAAAACTATGCTAGATTAATATTGTTAAAGCTTGGGCTTACCTGTGCTCTAATATCTCTTGATCACTTGTGCTCCAACCTCTCCCAAAGCCTGCTTGCTCAGTGCTGAATATTGGCCCCACTTCTGGGAAAAGTCACTGAAGAATGAGATGCTCCAGCACCTCGAATGACAGAGGCAACAGAGCTATTAGGCAACAGGACCATTAACAAGCTGAGAATAGACGGTTCAGTGGGAGCAAGGGGGTTGGAGTAGCCGCCAGCTAGGTGCTCCCCATACTAGAGGAATTCCCAGCTGGGGAGTTCTCCCTTGCCTTCCATCTCCTTTGTACTACTCAGGACCAAATAATGGTATTTATGGGCCAGATTGTTTTTATCTAACTCACAAGGCTGGTGTGAGTATAAGTTAAAGTTGGTAAATTATTATGAAAAAGTAAATCCTTCTGTCAATGTTAACCTTATTTCATACCAGTTTTTCTTAAAAATCATATTGGCTTCCAAATCCCTTTTTCATAGGATTGCCCAAAGTTGTCCTCCCCATAATCTCCGCAATTCTTTAGAATTTGCTTCCAATATACACATCTTTGAACACACTCTCCCACCCCAAACAAACACCGAACATAAAAACACCTCCTACCCATCACACCACACATTCCTGGTTAAAATCTTTTTCTGGATTTTAACTGTATACTTTTGCAGGGAGGGCTATTGGTATAGCTTAGAAATAAAGAAAAGGCATTGAACAATCCTGTCATAAAAGGCACTTGTTCTTGTTGCAGCCTTGGATGTTTATGAAATGATCTCTGTTCACTGTATTCCATGTGGCATTAGTCTCCTGTCCCCATATCAGCCTTGGACAGCTGTGCAAAGCTATGACCATAGAGTTCCTTGTTAAGAGGAACTGTATCTCGAGGTGGGAGAAGTGAAAAAGTCATCTACGTACCATAGAGTGTATCATTATGTAAGCACCTGACAAAAACGTATTTTGGTGGGGGAGAAAGAAAGGGTAAGGTCAGGAGCTCAAAATACGTTGTTTAAAGAGAAACATTCACTGAGAATAATGCTAAATATTAATTAAAATATAAATGCAATAGAAAATGAGACTGAAGGTATATTGGGCTTACCTACACTACCACTATTTGTTTTTAAACATTCCCTGTTAAACCCTTCATATGCCATGAAATCCAGATATTGACTACACGTAATGTCCTAATATGCTTTTTATTCCTATCAGTGTCAGGGGCAGGAGAAACATCAGCAATCAATTGCTGCGACAGAAAACTATCCTAGATTGATTAAAAATAAATGTTAAGATTTCCATTGTTAGACACACTTTAGCAGGGTTGTGTTTGGTGAGACTCCTGAAGTTACCCTAAGTGAAGAGGTCTTTGGGGAACCAGGGAGTGGTCTGACCACACACAAGACAGTAGAAGAGAGGAAACACAGCCCTCTCCTCACTTCAAGCAGCTGCAAGACTGAGGCAGGGGCACATAGTGCTTCATGGTCCTGAATACAATAGCTGGGAAACTAGTCCCTACTGATGCTACTGTGCTATGGACTATGCAACACTCTCTACCCTGGCCTCAGGCCAGCACTCATCTTCTGCAGGTGAAGAAACCCAGACCCAATGGCCTAAGGCGAGAGCACTCAGACCAGCTCCTGGCATCTGAAGATGCTTTCCAATTTAATTGTAGTGGTACCTCAGTGTCCCTGTTTTCTGTGGCACACAACAGTTTAGTTGCCTGAGAACAATTTTAGTTTCATCCAAGTTATTGGGCCCAACAAAAGGGAAACTGAATAAAGTGTAATGGTCTCTGTTATACAGGAAGTGTGGTTAGGTGATCTACTGGCCCCCTCTGGCCTTAAACTATATGAAATAGGTGTGGAGGAGGCAGAAGTAACCCTTAATAAGCAGATCCCTGGATGATGAAAGTTGGTGAGATAGCTCTGAAGCCCTGGGAAGCCCCAGTACGGAACACCATGACACACAAGCCTGTTTGTGCCAATGGGCAAAGGGTTCTTTACAAGCAACACTGATCTCAGACCTGACAAACTCACTACCCCAAAACACAGCTTTCATGGTATTCATCTCTGATGGGCAGCATGTGAGGTTTCTTCTGGACACCTGTAAGTTATTGATACTGATAAATAAGGCTACAATGTTCTCACAGAGGTTGCAGAAGTCACAGAATCTGAGGCTTCCAGAGACCTCTGTGACTTTAGCCTGTGGTGCCTGGGAGCTGCAGGGTTCCCCCTGCTGCCCATGGGGACTGGGGACTGTGGGCAGCATGGGTCCCGAGCTCTGAGCTTCTTCCTGGCTGCCACGGGCAGCAGGGCCTCAGAAGCTCCCAACCACCATTGGAGGTACCTTGAGAGCTCCCAGCTACTGTGGATGTGGGGGGGGGGAAGGGCTGCAGCTCCCCATTTTGTCATCCATATTTTTACTAAAATCAGTGATAGGTCACAGGCGTCTGTGTATTTTTCTTTATTTCCCCTGGCATGTCCCTGACTTATACTAAAAAGATGCATAACAAAATCTTAGCCTTACTCAGAATCACTGCAAAATGTGTGTAGACAAACACAACTTAAGGAATAATGTAGTCACAGTGAGAATGATGCCCTTATGGTCTTGAAGTGAAAGTGAGCCTCTGGGGGGAATCATGGGTCTTAGTGCTGCCCCATGAAACAAGAGGCAGCTGTCACTCCTCCCTGGCTAGCTGATTAAGCACTGCATTGCTCAAGTGTCCACTGTTGCACCGACTCAGAAAAGCCAATGGAAAACTGTCAAAGATAAACTATCAACATCAAAGCTAAGTGGACGTAACAAAGGGACCACCCTGTCTCTGAATGGAGACAAACAACAGATTTGGTATATCACAGCATGGAGAGAGGCATTTTGCATCCATTCACTAAGGAGACACTTTGTGTGTCTTGTGAAGTTTGGACCCTAGTTCCTTTAAAGCCAGCCAACTTTTCAACAGACTGAATCTTGTGGAGGCCCTAGTTCACATTTTCTGTTTTGGGTTGTACTGTAAGCCTCTGTTTCCATCATTCTCTCTTGTTTCTATTGAATCTCTCTTCTTTCTTAAGTAAACCTTCTTTTGTTTTATTGTAAGTGCTCATAAGGGCTGTGTGTTATATAGGAACAGTGATTCAAGGTAAAACTGGCAAACTGGAGTACACTTTCTCCTTGGGAGCAGAGGGCCTGTGACTCCTGTAAGTAGTAGTATCAGGAGCTGATTATCACAGGGGAACACATCAAGGAGACTTGGAGACTGAGGCTTTTAGAACAATCTGTTACAGGCAGGTTTCAGACACTCCCAGCCTTGCAAATATATCTCCAGGATTACCTTGACACTAATGTCTAGAACTCAGTATGGAGTAAAACAATAAACACGTTAAATCTGTATCCATGGCCTGAACTTCATTTAGTATTTCATATCGCACAAAGCAATATTGGTATCCAAGCCCTTATCATCAGCATTCTTTCTGTGCTCGCTGATGGTTAACTTCTGCACCTAAGTTATGAAATTTTATCCATTGTCTAGATACCACATATCAGAGCTTTCTCTTTTCTATTATAGTAATAATCAGGTTTGTTACTCTTGAAGACAGATGATAATAAATAATCCTCCTAAAAAATCTTAGTGGCTGGCTTGCCCGCACAGATAAATTAATAATAAATAATTGTATCAAACTGAAAAAATGTCTTTCAAAAGAGCAGGAATGGATGGCTGAATTTAGTATACTTAACACTCTTGGATAAGGGAACAATGTTTCACCTGATAATTTGTCTAGTAGTTTGGTCATTTGTTCCTCATACATTAATCTAATTACTACCTAGCCACAATTCTGGTGAATTATAGTATAGTAAATATATTTACACCAGTATTTCTGGTACTATCCCAGTGTATTGTATGTTGGTATTTTTGTTTAATGAAATTTTTTCTTAAAAAATGTGCATTATTGTTTCAATCTTGTTTAATCATTTATATTTTATGAAGGACTCTATTCTATTCAGATTCTTATATTGTGCTTGTTGACATGTCAGGGAGGGATAGCCCAGTGGTTTGCACTTTGGCTTGCTAAACCTAGGGTGATGAGTTGAACCTTTGAGGGGGCCATTTAGGGATGTGGGGCAAATCTGCCAGGGATGGTACTCACTCCTGTGGTGAGAGCAGGGGACTGGACTGGATGACCTCTCAAGGGCCCCTTCCACTTCTATAAGATAGGTATATCTCCATATAACTGCACCTGCTGTGGTCCATAGAGGGCACCCATATAAGGTTTCTGGCTTCTAACTGTCACATCTCCTGGGTGCAAACTTAGATCTCACTCACTCCTGACCTGGAGTTTTCAGGCCTCACACCATCCATGTGTTAGCCTCAGCAAGCCACTGTGTCTCAGGCCTGCACCTGTGTTTTGCTTTCTCTCCAATGGCTATGAACAGTGTATCACCAACTGTTACAAGTTACCACACTGCTCTTGCTAAATAATGCTCATTTTTAAGGTAACGGCATTACCAAGTAAGCATGAAAGCAATAGTTCCTATATGCAAGATAAAAGATTACCAGAGCTCACCCAAGAGTCTTAGGGGGTTCTAGTAGTTCAGCTTCCATCCAACCCTTCAGCCTGAGAGGGGCATGGGCCCTCCCATTGAAAGAAGTTTCTGTCCATTTCGTGGATCAAAAGAAGGCCCTGACTCAGTTCAAATGCAACTTTTTCATATGCAAAGCCTTTTCTTTGTCTCTTGGCCTCTGAAAATCCAGTTTGAATCAGCATGTGCAAGCCTTCCTATGGAGTGGTACCGCATTGGAGGTATTCACAACCTGAGTGCTTCACCTTAATTATCCCCAGCTGTTTTAGATTCGATAGATGCTGTGATAATCCTTTCCCATGGAGTAAAACACAATAATGCAGAAACCATTCATAACAATAATACAGTGTGATCCCCAAAGATATTGCATGGGGTTGCAATATGTGTCACAACACCCATCACTGCGGTATCTGAGCACTTCCAATTGATACATTAAGCCGCATGACTAGCATCGCATGTCGTTCTTTTTCCAGTCCTTTCCTATAAAAATGGAACATGAGAATTTGAAATAGACTTGAAGTAATAATTCCCCATTTTCAGACAAATTAGGTCCTACTTTCCCCAAATTTTAATTTCAAGCGGAGGTGTGGCCTTGCCACTATCAATTCCTATTTGGAAGACCAATGAACATCTAAACAAGGGTTAGTGGCTATTTTGACTCCAATGATAGATCTATCTTAGATCTGATCATGATTCTTCCATTAGCATGCATGATATTGTTACATGCTAATGCGTTTTAAGAAACAAATGATATACAATTTACTGGCAAAATAGTTGACTTCAAGGCAATTGGATAGCAAAAAGCAATCCACCTCATTTTAACCAGAACACAGATTTTAGTAGTGCTTTCCTAGGGTACCATTCCAGTTCCATAAGTGCTAAAATCATCTTGTGTAAACAGTGAGGCAGATTTTTTTTCTCATTATTTCTTTTTTAAAACGTCAGGTTAAACCTTACAGCTAAAGTGCAATTCTTCCAACATCCATCTGCTGCTGATGAGGCACACATACTTATTTTCTTTGCTGCCCTGAAACTGTAAAAAGCAGAAATCAGGAAGTCTGCCTTTGTTTCTTTTGTTTTTAATGTTTGGATTGTACCCTGTCATAAAATTCATTCTGTGTGGTAGGTCATTTAAGAAAGCAGCAGGCTTCTACTTAAAATCAGTTGATAATTGCTTTCTACTGAGTGACTCACCCTGCCAGGAAGTATGCTTTATTGTTGCTACTTTGGAGTTTGATTTTTCAAGCCACCCTAAGAGCTTATAGGTGAGCATAGGCAGTCTGGTTGTACACACTGTTTTGTATACGGTGTTAATGCCATCTGGTTTTATGGGATAAGAGATGACTCTTCAGCTGTCCCTTTTATCATTGATATGGGCAGGCTAACAGTTATTCTCTACCAGCCCTCTCCTCTTGTTATATTTGCCTTTAGTTCTCCCATTCAGTGGATGATCCAATTAATGTCAAGAACAGAGGATTTGACAGCATGCCATTGCAGGTGTGTTGTAACAGTGTGGGAACGTAGGAAAGGAGTTTGTTTCTTTCTGAGGAGAATTTAAGTATATATATTTTTAAACACAGTGCAGAGAGTCCTACCTCACTACACCCACGTTACTTAGCAGGACACACATTAGAATGGATCAATAGGAGTTACTTTAAGTGGAACAGTGAATCATTCATTTAATTTGAAAACAAAAAGGGTGACTCTCAAATACTCTATCTGGGAGGATTAGAAGCATTCATTACTGTGGGCTTCCATGCTTCAATAAGCAATACAAGTTTATAAAATGGGGACTAAACATATTTTAACAAACTCTTGCAAACATGGGAAATGTGTGACTCTAAAAGGACATCAGTGCCAACTAGCCACAGCATAATGGTGTCATGATATATACCCCCAAAGTGGCATGCCGTAGATAACTGGAAAACTAATAATTCACTGATCATTAATATTTTTGTATGATATATGTATGGTAAAGCCACAAAGGACTTTGTAGATATGTGATAGAAATAAGTTATTTAAAAGTATTTGGTAAGCACATTTGCCTTAGCCACATTTGCCTCCACACAAAGGGACATGGTTCCACCTGCTTGAGCGAATCTCCAATGTAAATTAAGTAAGGTGTGATCTAACAGAAATAAACAAAGGAACAAACAAAAAGAAGCAACACATTTACACGCCAGGTACGCAAAGCTATTAAGAGAGCCAGTGGGGAAAGGTGACCACTTAACAATCTCGGCGGGCTTTGGAAACTGCCCACCTAGAAGCCTTCTTTCCTCTTGAAGCAGGGACAATTAACTTTAAGAAGATAAAAGCAGATTAAAAAAAACATTTGGACATTCGTCACTCGAGAAGACACAGGAAATGCGCACCTTGAGCTCTGTGGAAGGTCCTGGCCAGAAAGTCTGATCAGCCAATCTGGACAAAAGACGTGATGAGAAACGCTTCTTTGAACAATTGATTATAGTTTGTTAAAAATGTCTTAGTCTTAGAAGTATATTTTTATTTTTGTTTGCATGTAACCCTTTCCAGCCTTATTCTTTATACTTCGTATCACTTAATCTGTGACTCTTATATAACCTTGCTTTAGCTTAATATTACATCTGTTCCATGCTTTGATTAAAACTGGGGGTGTATCTTCACTGCACCATTATTTCAAGATAACTAGCGTTATTTCGAAATAACAATGAGAGCATCTCACAGCCATTACGTTATGTTGAAATTATTTCAAAATAACAGATGTCTTATTCCAAAATCTGTAAACCTCATTTTATGAGGAAAAATGCCTATTCTGAAATAGCTGTTTTGAAATAAGGCGAGTGTAGACGCTCCACTGCTGCTATTTCAAAATAGCCCCAAACCAAGGCCATTCTGAGTTACTCCTCCTCAGTGCCTCCTGGGGCTCTAAATTGAAATAGCACGTCTACATTCGGGAAGCCTGCCTTGGACTAATTTTGAGGCTTCCCTGCAGTGAAGATGTGCTATTTCAAAATAAGATATTTCAGAATAATTATTACAGAATATCTTATTTTGAAATTAGCGTGGGACTTTGTTAACCTCAGTTAAGTAATGAAGTAATGTTTCTTTAAGGGAGCAACATGTTTCATAAGTATTGTGAGTGCTGCAATCCAAAGGAGTGGACTCTACAAGAGAGGTGATTTGGGGAATACTTGGGACTGGGAGGCTGCTGGATTTAGGGCTCTGAACCAATGCTGTACAACCTTGGGTTACAAAACAGGCAATGACAAAACCCCCAGCAGCCAGGAAATGGCTCACAGGTTTTGGAACCAAACTGATGACCTCAACTGTTTTAAGTATTTGAATATATGTAAGGAAGAAAGCGATAAATGTCACCTTGGCATATATGTGAACAAGGCAAGAGAAGAGTAATGAGTCATTACTAGAGCTATAGGAGAAACAAGAATCGTATTTATGCATTTTAAAGTTGTCTGGCTTCAGTTTTATGTTGGTCAGTGTTTTATGTTAGATCCTCATTTTGTGTACAAGTGATAGCTATTACCCTAAGAGGACTTGAATGAAATATTAGCCAATTTAAAACTATGTTCCACACAGGGCTGGAGAGTTTATGGACGGTTGCTGCACCAAGAAAATTGTAATATCTGGAAACGGTTTGATAGATTGTGATTGGACCACATACATGCTTGCTGCTGCTTTAGAGGGGATCAATCGCACTGCTCAGCTTTCATTTGGCCTATGGTGGTTCATGTTCTGACCCAAACCTCCCACAATCTTTTCTTAATGGCCCAGATCTGGAAATAAAGGATAAAGGTCTTTGTAGCATGAAGGGATATAATCAGTAATTGCTTCTCCTATGAAGATTTAATGAACATTAAAACAATAAAATCATTATTATTCAAATTTGTTTTACATTTACTATCCTCAAATGCTGTTACATTCAGAGATTTTAACTTCTAATACTGCAAACAGGCATACTAAAAACCATTGCTGTCATGGATATCAAATGATTCTGTTAAGATGCAGAAGCATGCAGTTTTGAGCAAGTGTTTGAAATTAGATACAAAGGCCATAGAGTTTGATTTGAGAGTTGAGCTACATTAGGGTGCATCTACACAGCAGAGCTTAACTAGAAATAAGCTACGCAAATTGAGCTACATCAATTGCGTAGCTTATTTCGAAATAGCTTATTTCAAAATTGGGACCATCTACACAACACTTATTTTGAAATAGAGCACTCTTCCTCCAACTTCCCTTACTCCTTGTAGAATGAGGGTTCCAGGAGTTGGAGTAAGAAGACCTCCAGCTTGACAGTATTTCAACATTATTTCCAAATAACTGCCTGCTGTGTAGACACGAACTAGGTGTTTTTGAAATAGCTCTAGTTATTTTGAAATAATGTTGCTGTGTAGACGTACCCTTAGCTAGTTTGATCTCACTTTTTGCTTTGGCCTTTCTAATTGTGTCCTTACACACTTGTGTTATTTGTTTATATTAAACTTTTGTAATATAGCCTAGTTTTCACTTTTTTATAGGATTTTTTTATAGGATTTCAGATCATTGAAGATCTCATGGTTAAGCCAAGGTGATCTTTTGCCATAAATCCGATCTTTCTCTTGCAGTGGGATAGTTTGCATTGATGAACTTAAAATATCCCTTTGAAAAACTGCCAACTGTCTTTTATTGTTTTTCTCCTTAGATTTTCTTCAAATGGGATGTTATCTGCCAACTTCCTGAGTTGTTTCCATAAGTCAGCCTTCTTGAAATCCATTGTCTTTATTTTACAGTTCTCCCTCCTACCATTCCTTAGACTCATGAACACTACCATTGCATAATCACTTTGACCCAAGTTGCCTTTTACTTCTTTGCCTCTTTCCTGCTCTGATATCTGAACTTACATGAAAAAGATAATTCCAGTCAATGAAATGAAGACTTTCTAACCTTCTGAAGTTACCAGAAACATTACAAAACTGTAGACTATTTCATTACTGCTATAAACCTGATCTAGTATTCTAAGGCTTTAAAATACTTGACTATTTTTGACATTATTTGACCTGTCAATTGACCAGTTCATTTTAGACTAGTCACATGCCCAACCCTAGTGCCACAGTGTTTTCCCTATGAGCTGCCTGGTTATATACAAAGTCTTTGTTTTTGCCTTTGAGAAGGGGTAGCTTTGTGTAATATTTCACATCTCAAACATTTTATAGCAACTAACTAAGGGTAACATTCCTTCCTCTTTCATGTCTAGCATCTAAATATGCTTGGGAGAGGAGGTACATGGTGCCCAGTTTGCAGAATCTATGTTGAAAAATGGAAGAAGGTAAGGTGTCTACATGTGTAACCACCACCAGGTGGATTTGAACCTGGGACCTCAATGTATGAGCATCTACAGCTTGAGCTATAAAGCTAGCTGGCTCTCAGCTTAGGCTGTAGAGCACCCTTGTTCCTATCTGTCACTGTAAGTGGTCTAAGTACCACTACATGGGACAGTGACCCACATAGGTGTGTGGGTTACACATGCTTCTGCACTACCTGGTTTGTGGGACACCTTGATTTTTATCCTCTTCAAGAAAGGGGATAAAGTGGACTGTGGAAACTATCATGGTATCTCTCTCTTTACTGTCACAGGCAAAGTTCTGGTATGGATCCTTGCAACTCATTAGAAATGTTTTTATTGGAGTCAGAGCGGCTTCCAACCATGTCACAGAACTATGGATATGATCTTCATTGCACTGCAGGGACAAAAAAAGTGTGGGGAGCAAAATCAACCACTCTTCATGGCTCTTATTGATCTAACTAAAGCCTTTGACTCAGTGAGTCGCCAGGCCCTTTGAACTGTACTTTTGAAGAGTGGATATCCTGATAAACACATCAATGTCCTAAAGTTGCTTCATGACAGCATGAAAGCGACTGTTCTGAGCAGCACTGGCTCCCAGAATGAACCTTTTGAAGTACAAACAGGAGTCAAACAGGGCTGTATTATTGCCCCAACCATGTTTGTGATCTTTATTGCTGTCATTTTTTACCTAATTGCTGGGAAGCGCCCAGCTGGTGTTGAAATCATCTGCAGAATGGATAGAAAGCTGTTTAGGCTTAGCAGGCTGAAAGCTAAGAGTAAGATTTCCACCACATCTATCGTGGAACTTCAGTATACTGATGACAATGCAGTTTTTGCCCATTCTGAGAAAGATCTTCAAACTATCTTCAACATGTTTGCTGATGCTTATGTGTGTCTTGGTCTCACCCTCAACGTCAAGATGGTCAAAGTGCTCCAAACGAGGTACCACGTGCCCCATTTATTAAAATCAATGGAGAAGCACTGGAGAATGCTGATCATTTTCTCTACCTTGGAAGTTATCTTTCATCCAAGGCAGATATTGATGTACAAATCCAACATTGTCTGAGCTGTGCCAGTGCAGCCTTTCCTGGTTTACAGCAGTCAAGGCTGTTCCTCACTCTGGCATGATGAATGCAGGACTTAGGGGCTCGGAAAAGCATTCTGAAATGCCTCTACAGGCTCTGATACAAAAACTTCCCCCCACAAAATCCTAATACCCGGATTTTGGGGGACCTGCTGCTGCCACCACCCCCGAGTAATTCCAAGAAAAAAAATCAGGGAAGAGATCACTTGGGAAATCCCCTCCCTATAGTAAAACTCTTCTCCCTGCCCCAACCTCCGTTTTATTTGGAGTTGGGAAAAACAGAGGGAATCCACAGTCAACAAGGGACTCTGCCCTTGCAACTAGGCACTGAGTCCTAAAGACACAACAATCAACCAATACCAGTTAATTAGAAAAAAGAACAAACTTTTATTATCAAAACAAAGCTACAGTTGCAAGCATAGTAAATTGGCTAGATGGAAAGAGCCACCATTTGTTATAGATACTCAGGGAAAGTCTCTGGGCTGACAGCTTAGTTACAAAAGGGGAAAAAAACCACTTAACAAGCTCAGACATTATTTCCAAATCCCCAGACAGGGAAAACAATAAACTTTGATGGACTATCTAAGCTTTTCCCGACTTACACATTTTAAGAAGTCCGTTCTTGGAGAAAGAAGTGTCTCCCATTTCCGTCAATAGCTGGGAGAAACTGCTCTGGATCTCAAACAAAGAAGAGAGAAGAGAAACCCCCCTCTTTTCTAGTTTGAAATTCCTACCTGCATTGTTATTGGCTGACCGTGTGATACCTTGCTAAGTACAGAGTTAACCCCTTAGTCACAAGGTACTGGTCAGCACTCCTGGTTATGACAACAGCACAGGATTTTTGAAGATCATGACATTGAAACAGACCCCAAGCTTCTTGTCTGTCAAGCCGTCATTCTCCCAGCACTATTGTGCGGTCTTAAACCTGGACAACCTACAGACATCACTTAAAAGTCCTGAGAGGTATCACCAAGGCTGCCTCCACAAGATCTTGAAGATCAAATGGGAAGACAGGCACACTAGCATTAATGTTATGGAAGAGGTGAAGACCACCAGTATCGAGGCAATGATCATCCGTCAGCAACTTTGCTAGACTGGTCACGTTGTTCGGATGCTAGACCATCACCTCCCAAAACAGGTTCTGTTTTCTCAGCTGAAAGTAGGATACCGTAACATGGAAGGACTATGGAAGCCTTATAAGGACTTGTTGAAAAATAACTTAAAGAAGTACAACATTGACATTGACACTTGGGAGACACTCGCCCAGGATCATTCAAAATGGAGAGAAATCCTATGCTCCCTGCATTTTGAATTTTCCCACCGACAAGCTGAGGAGGAGAAGAGGCACAGGAGAACAGAGAGACTGGCCTCTAGTCATGCTCAGCAGTCTCCTGCTGTACCTGGAAACATCTGTCCTCATTGTGATAGAACTTATGATTCAAGGATCGGCCTTATCGGCCACCTGAGGGTCTACAACTCCCATGGAAAATGATCATACTTGGTAATGAGCAATCACTCATCATCATCACCTGATTCTGTCTGGGCCCAGAACCAGAAATGCCAGAATACTATAAGGACAGATGTTTCTGTGGAGTTTTAGGCCCTGACTGGTAGCCAAAGTTACTGGGAATCCTAGTTGAGAGCCTAGGGGTGCACACGAGACTGCATGGGGTGCAGGACTGCCCTCTCTCCACTCACTGACAGCTGTAGCAGGAAGGTGCAGGCCAGCTGGCTCCAGCCCACATGGTGCCACTCCCCAGCCGTGCCGCTCTGGGGAGTGCTGGGCATAGGAGGGCAGGGAAAGGTGGAAAGGGCAGGGCAGGGGCAAAGCGAAAGGGTGGGGAAGGTTCCCCCCCCCCCTTCTTCTGTCCCCAGTTGCCAAGGCTGTCACCTTCCTGGAGGTGATGGGACTCAGGCTTCCAGCTTCAGCCCTGGGGCAGTGGATGAAAGGGTCTGCAAGTCTAAAAAAATGGAGGGGTGCAGTCAAAAAAGCAAAGGAAACAACAACAAAGACAAGAAAGTGCAAAGCACCTTTTTTTGTGTGTGTTTCTATTCTGTTTAGATCCAGTAAAGAATAGAAACAAGTATACATTGTTTTTATTACTGAGCCTACAAAAATGCCCTACATAAATAAACTACAATATTTTGGACATATATATATGTGCATATTTATTTGTTTTGCCTAAAGTTAATTATATATTTTAGGAAAGAATGGTCAGGGAGGCCATCAGGAAGAGTTAGTGGACACAGTCTGAGGCCATCAAAAATTTATCTTTGGAACACCTGGACTAGACCAACTGGAAAATGGTGTGAATTATGTTTGAATCTCTCAACTTTCCAGCTTCAAAAGCCTTTCTTTACAAATGGCCCTGTTTACCTACAGACACAGCTGTCAGGTATGTCAAGGTTTAGATCAGGTTGATAAATGCAGTAAAACCACAAAATATTTATGCCCCAGCCAGATCTGCTTTGCAAGTTCAGATTCTAAGTACACTGGAAGATGTGTCTACCTAAATGGCTCAGTGACCCCACACACCAACAACACATGTATGGTCTTTATTCCCAATCCTGGAGGTGCTGAGTGTCACCTGCAAGGTGTCAAGAACCCATTCTGGGAAAAGAGAGCAAAAAGACCTTGAAAGAGATGCTTGGCTCCATGGAGGAGTGAGCCCTTAGGGCTTGGCAGTTCTTTCTGAAGGCACTTGAATCATTTAACCATGTGAGCTGTCCTTACACATTGTTTTTCAAAGCAATAGTTTCCTGCCCTTAACTACCTTTAATTTGCTTTCACTTTCTGTATTAGGGCCTAAAGAAAAATGGTTAGCTCCCTGGCATGTCAGAGCCTACTAAGGGGCTTGTATATCCTGTCAGCTCAGACATTCCGGCAGATTCCTGAATAAATATTTTGATAAAATCTTAAGGTTCTCTCCTGTGATGCCCACAAGAAGTGAGTCAGTAGTAACAGCTGAGCCACCAAGATGTGCGTATGGCTGAATTGCATCCATGCCTGGTCTCATTTCATGCTTCCTTACCCTCGTGCCCCACGGGTTGTGTCACCACTAGACTTAGGCTCCTATCCTGCAATCAAGTCTGCAAGGGGAGCCACGTGTGGCTGCACAGAAGTCCCCAGACTTTACGGGGTTTCCCTGTGGGCTGAGTGGTCTGCCAGTGCAGATCTGATTAGATTGAAAGCTCTTGGGGGCACAGCATATGTTATTTTTGCAAATTGCCTGCCATGATTTGTAGGCTGTAACAATAATAGACTAACAGAAGCAACTTTTTTTAAAAAATGAAACAACCCTTACTTCAGGAAGGTCTCGGAGAAGTTGAAGGAGTTAGCATATTTTACTGACACATACATAATCATTTTAACTTTGCGGCTTCCAGCTCATCTGAAGAAGTGAGTTTTGCCCACAAGAGCTCATGATACTACAGGAGGCCCCCGACTTGCGATGTGATTGGTTCCGGGGGAAGCGTCGCAAGTCGGGGGCATTGTAACTCAAACCCGCATTTACGATAGGAACCGTGCGCCGTCGTAAATGCAAGCCAAGGACATCAGTCGGGGGTTTTTGGCCCCTTCCACACTTACAAAAATGGTTGTGAGTTTGGGGGGTCGGAACTCAGGTGGTCGCAAGTCGGGGGCCTCCTATATATATATTTGTTAATCTCTGGGTACGTCTACACTGCAGAGGAAGACTGAAGCTGCTGCTGTCTATCTTCCAGGGTTCAAATTAGCGGTCAAGTTAAGACTAATTTGAACTGAGAGGGGCACTCGGGTGGATGCTGGTAATCTTCATTTAATGAGAAGTAAGGGAAATCAAAGGGAAAGTGTTCTTCCTTCAACTTCCTGCAGTGTAGACAGCACCAAAAACCGAGTTAAGCTACTTTGACTTCATCTATGCAATTAAAGTAGCTGAAGTTGCATATCTTAATTTGACATTGTCCCACAGTGTAGATGTACCCTAAGGTGCCACAGGACTACCTGTCATTTTAACTTTGTCTGTCTTTGTCTATCTTTAGCACAGATGTCAAGTTTTCTGAGGCAGGCCCCACACCTGCAAAGATTTTCACAGGCACTTCACTTTAAGCATGCAAATAGTCCCACTGAAGTCAATAGGTTTAGTTTTTGGTTTTTAATTCATCATACATTCATAACTGGATTCCTCAGGCTGTACATTTCTTCAAGAGTGGGCCTTAGGTGTTAAGAGCATGTTCTGCCAAGCCCCTTCCATCCTGGTTTAGTTCTAAGAAAAAAAGCGAGAGGGAAGCAAATGCACAAGAGTTTTCAAAAGCTGGCTCCTTTCAAAAGACTTTTGTCTTACGCAGGGGAAAAAATGATAAAGCTTATTTGTTATGTGACCATCGGCTGATTTTTTTTGAGAACTTACAGAACAAGCAGTGAAATTTCACCAGTTTGCAGTAAAATGAAGTGCTGAGGCAATGTAGCACAGTTAAATAGCTCTGACAGCACAAAGCTAGAGTCAGCATGAAAATACAGAGAGCTTGTGTATTATGAATTTATAATGAGTAAAAGAAAATCCTATTGTGGAAATCTATTTAATGGATATTCTCAATACACAGCAGTTCAGCGTGCCTTTGAGAAGCTGATCCGTTTATCTTCTCACTTATAGATGTGCACAAGAGCTCCACACATGTAGAGCAGTGAATATCCCTCAGCACTGGGTACATGAAGGAGCTGAACTTCTCTTCAAAAAATAAGTGGCGCCATGGATTTTGAAAAACATAACCAACCTGAATTGCCTCTGAGCTCCATTACTGCTCACACTCTCTCATCTTTTCAACTTTCCTTGCAAGCTATTCTCTTCCACACACACAATGTCTTAGCACTTTGGGAAGGAAACCTTGTTCCTCTCTTATGAAGTTAATAGTGATGATGCCATTGGTTTACTTCGTAGCTTATAATTTTGAAACCAGATGAGCCAGTGGCTTATGATAAACTTTATTCTCATTAGACTTGCCCAGTATTGTGTGGGTCCTTCAGGACAGATGGCTGGGAGTGTGGGGGGTGCAGGAGTCAGAGCAGGGGCTTAGGAATGTGGGGGGTCAATGTAGGGTGTGGGGGCTGCAGGAGTCAGGGTTAGGGGATAAGGAGGGGCTCATGGCACAGGGTGGGGGTGCAGGAGTCAGGGCAGAGAGTTGGGACATGTGGGGAGATTCAGAAGAGGGTGTGGGGATTCAGGGGGTGCAGAGGCTTGAGGGGTGAGGAGAAGCTCGGGGCAGGGGCTGGGGTTGTAGAAGTCAGGGCATGGGGTTGGAAGGTGTGGGGAACCTCAGGGCAGGGAGGTGGGGGTGCAATAGTTAAGGTAGGGGAAGGGGAGCTCAGGATGGGGGGGTGGCAGGTGTCTATGCTCCCCAGGTCTGCGTGACCTGCATGCAGCCCGGCTGGTGGCTGCTCCCCATGGAAGGCCTTGGCAGTGCCGTCTGTGCTGCCCAGCTGGCCCTCTGTGGTCATTCTGCAGTATAACTGTCCCTGCTATCAGAGCCCTTCCTTTCCATTTGATGAGAAACAACTGGATTCCAGGCACATCTCATTTTCCTGATCCAACCAAATCCTGATCTTGCTTTAAGTTAGGATAAGAGGAAGCTGCATATCAAATATGGTAGTTTACACATACACACACTCTCTTTCTAAAATATAGAAGAGATGGCTGCCTTTTTGCTTGCTACAAACACTGTTGCCTCCTCTTCAGTGAAAACCTCACATGAGCAAATGAACCCCTCATGTCAGGACTGTGGATTTAGCTTGTCAGCAAGTCAAGGCAGGGATTGTCTTTTAGGGTATATTTACCCTGCAGTTAAAAATCCATGGCTGCCTCATGCCGGCTGACTTGATTTTTTGCTGTGTAGACATTCAGGCTTGGGATAGATGTTGGGCTCTAAAACTCTGCAAGGTGGGAGAGTCACGCAGTTCTGCCTGAAGCCCAAGCCTGGATGTTGACATGACCAATAAACAGCCCATTAGCTTGAGCCCAGTGAGTGCCAGTCAGCTGGTCTGGTCCAACTGTGGGTGTCTAATTGCAGGCTAGATACACCCTTAGTTTGTTTGTGCAGGGTCTCACATACTGTGCCTCCAACTCTGCCTGGGCCCTCTAAATCCAATAGTAATAAGAAAATCCATTTTTCAGTTTTGATATCATATGACCCAACAGCCAAATGATGACGTCTCTAATAACAACTTCCAAGATATATTTTTTAGCCAAGTCAGTAGGATTGACCACATCTCTATTAAAGTATTGATTCTGCAAGTTTCTCTTTCAGTAGGTGTGCCTCTTGCAAAGAGTTCTCAAGATTTGGTTCTTTAGCTTTGCGAAGGTAGGGTTTCATACATTCACAGATTTCAAGGCCAAAAGGGGCCATTATCTTCATCTATAATTCTTGCATAATACAATCCATAGAATTTCCCTAGAATAATTCCTAGAGTATATTTTTTAGAAAAACAGCCAATTTGATTTAAAAATTGCCAATGAGTGAATGATGGAGCAGAGTGGGGGCTATCCAGTTGATTGCACTGAATGCAGGCTTGTGTGTAGGGGGCATGTATGTACAGTCGATGCCAGGAGTTCCTGGGCCTCAGAGACTATGTGCAGGCTCCAGAGGCCTACGCAAAATAAAACAAAACATGCCAGCTAAGCTTAATACTCGAAGAAGTTGATAGAAATCATATTTTCTCATTCTAGTTCTTATTTCAGGTAACGTTTTTCTCCAGCCAGATCCTTTCTGACCTGGGTCCAGCAATTCTTCTCCACTGCTCTTGTTACAGTTCTTTTGTTTCCAGGTGTTTTCATATATCCTCTGGGGTGGGGGTGGGGGGGGGGGAGGAAGTTTGTAGTGCCAGCTGAAGGCAATCATCGTTTACTTTCCTTGCCTTATATAGAATTTCCCTTGGGCAGGATGGAAGCTTTTGATCAATTACTCTCACACACACGCCTGTGGAAAAGTACAAATCTCAAAATGGATTCCAGCATCAGTTGGCATAGACACATGTCTTTGTAGAATGTCTGCAAGGAGACGGTTCTCCCCCACTCAATTGTCTCTTGCAAGTGGCCTATTAGCTCTGTATCTGGCCTCTTTCTTGTTGTTTCTGATTGGCTAGAAATAGGCGTTTCTCAACACGAACACATTGATAATAAATCTACAGTCAATATTCTTCATTCCAGATGCACTCATACAAATAAAATATGCACATGTGGGGATTATGAGCTTTCCATTGATAGGTTACATGCAATATTTTGCACAAAGTATATTTGAGTGAAGCATATTTATAAGCATATTTTCATAAAGAATATGAAATACATTGCCACACAAAAAGATTGGTACAAAAGGAGGGAGAAAATATTCTTCTTAATCTCTGAGGACTGGAAAAAGCAATGGGCTCAAACTGCAGCAAGAGAGGCTTAGGTTGAATATTAGGAAAAACTTCCTAACTGCCAGGATGGTTAACCATTGGAATAAATTGCCTAGGGAGGTTGTGGAATCTTCATCATTGAAGATTTTTAAGAGCAGTTTAGACAAACACCTGTCAGGGATGGTCTAGATGGTGCTTGTTCCTGCAATGAATGCAGGGGACTCAATCTCATGACCTCTTGACACTCCTTCCCAATCTATGATTCTGTAATTCTTGAACTGGGAACCCCAGAATTGGACAAAGTACTCCAAGAGGAATTTCAAATGCAGTGCTAAATGCAGGTGTACTCTTTACTCATATTCCTACTGTTTATACATCCCAGGATCTCATTAACCCTTATGGTCACAGCATTGCCCTGGAAGCTCATGGTCAGCTGCTTATCCACCACAACCCTCAGACATTTTGGGCACGTCTACATTAAGAGGAAAATTGATGCTGCCATAGTCACTCTTCCAGGGTTCGATTTAGCGAGTCTAGTAAAGACCTGCTAAATCAAACTCAGAAGGCGATCCCGTTGCCACTAGTACTCCTGCTCCTCAGGAGGAATAAGGGAAGCTGATGGGAAGTTTGCTCCCATTGGCCTCCTGCTGTGTGGACAGCATGGAAACATGATTTAAGATACATCAACTCCAGCTACGTAATTAATGTAGCTGGAGTTGCGTATCTTAATTGAACCTCCCACTTCAGTGTAGACCAGGCCTTTCAGAGTGACCGCTTTCCAAAATAAAGTCTCCCATTCGGTTGAAAAAAGCTCCCTTCCACCTCAGATTTAGGTTATATGTGGTATTCAATATGACAACATGCCAAGAAACACATGATTCTATGGTCTCTTCTGAACCAGAAAAATGAAAATCGGGCTGGGGCTCAATTGAAAGAGACATGTACACATAAAAAGATATTCTGACAAGAAAACAAAATCATGGAAGAATATTCCTGCCAAGGAATGTTATTTCAGATCAGGAAATCACCAAAGAAATGCCTTCTGTTTTTTATGTTATCTCTATATCATAAGTATATAATTCAGGAGTTACCATGTAATGAATATTTATTTATTAGACACATAGTCAGATGACCTAGCTGTATCAGCCAAGCTTAAGTGTTACTGTTTTAATAATAATTTACCATTTTAAAAATAAATGCAATTTGAATATTTTAGTGCGCCCTCTTCATAACAATCTCTACCTCCTCTTTGTGTGTTTGCTATTCAATAATTGAATTGACTTAGCTGTTTCTTCCTAGAGGTCTATGAGGGTGTTCATATAGAGCCCTATTCATTTTTTGGTTTGTCCTGTATATTCTGCAAGTATGGGAGAAATGTGTGTGTCTTTAAGAAAGAAAGTTCCACTTACAATAAAAGAATAGATTCAAGCTTAGTTTCCAACCATTCAGAGTCTGTTTTTGTCTCTTTCTCGTCCCCCCCCTTTCTATTTTAAGTACAATCCTTTGCATAAATTGTAAGCCGAACAATATAAAGTTCTGTGGTCAAATCCTATGTTCCTTACTGAGGCAAAACTCCCATTAGTTCCAGGCACTTTTGCCTGAGTAAAGAGTGCAGGATTTTGTTGTAATGTCTCTTCCTGCCTCCCACATATTGATCTCTCTCTCACACACACAGGATGTTGGTTACAATGGCACACTGCAGGCCTTTCTGTTAAAGCTGAATGCACTGAACCATTTTGACAACAGGGCTCTGCTAAACAGCAGTTGCTGTTCTATTTATTATTAATAATCTAAACAAAGAATCACTTTTTTACTGTGTGGTTTTTTTAAACTGCTTGTAACACATGGTAGATTTACAGAACTGGAAACAAAATTCTGTTTATCTGCAGAACAAATATAACATGTGCAGTGATGCTGCCTCCATCCATGGTGTACCTCCAAATACTAATCTGGGGAGACCACTTACGGGAATGAGAGGGAGGTAAATGTTCAAGCCGTTTTTAGCTCTTATGTTGAGACTTCACAAAATAGATGGTGTATGTAAAATCTACAGGGCTCTGAATAGATGTGATCATGCCAATCCTTTGAACATAGCTCCTTCCTGTGCTGTTAATCTTTTGGACAGTGCTAACCAACTAGGGCTTGACTTCCAAGGGACGTTTGTAGCTGCTTCATGCAATTTAATATAATAAACCTCCACTGCATGGTTAACTTTCTATTTCAGAGGCTCTCTATGCCAGAAGATTCCAGCACAAGATCAGGATTGAGTCTGAACCACCAAAGCTAGAGAGGGAAAATTTTAAATCAGAGAACTCCATCTTGCTTGTAGTGCAACAATAAAAAAAATGCTCTGTGGCATTCATAACTGCAGGTTTTGAAGTTAAATGAAGGGTCACCTGTAAATTGCAGTTTGGAACATTGAGTTGGTTGGATATTTTGCTGCAAAGCATCTTCTTCTCAAACATTGTAATAATAATCACTGTTGCTAGCATGCAGTACACTGCCCAGTCTCAGATCTTGCTGACAAATGTCTCTTTGGAAGGGGTGAAGAATCAAATTTCTAAGGCCATTTGTGATGGGGTGCAGTCACAGACGACCCCTCGGGGGTGTTTTCCAGGATGCTGCCACAGCCACTCTCCTTCCAGCTCTCTGGGGCTTCTCACCACCCAGTCTTGCTGGGTCAGCTCTGCTGGTCTCCCCCAGCCAAGGCCCTGAGCTGAGATCCCTGCCCCCCTGAGAAGCAGTACGGACACTGAACCTCATCAGGTTCAAGGAGAGTACAGTTTAGGGCCCAGCTTCCTGGGATACCACTCCCCAAATGGGATCAAATTCCAAAGAACTAGGTAAACCACCTTTAACAACGAAAGGGGGAATGTACACACTGGTTGCCCCTCCCCCAAGGTAACAATTACTTACACTGGGTTTGATAGAAAATAAAAATGACTTTATTAAGTAGAAGCAGTAGGATTTAACTGACAATAATTGAGAACATGTAACCACCACCGGGCCGATTTGAACCTGGGACCTCAGCAGGGGAGTATAGGAGCCTCTACCCTCTGAGCTAAAATGCCAGCTGGCTCCCAGCCTCTGTTCTAGAGGGCTCTTGCTCTTAACTATTGCTGTGGTCTAGGTACCACTTGCATTGCTCAGTAACCACACAAGGTATGGGGGTTACTAACAGGCAGAGCAAAGTAGATTACAAATCAAAAGGAACAAGAATGCTTGGCTAATTCTACACTGAAACCTCAGTACAGATTCTTCAAACTCACACTAAAACCTCTTTTCTAGCTGCTTCTCCAAACCAGGGCTGTCTCCCCACTTTGGGGTCTTCTGCTCCTTTCCTTCAGGTGCAACCAGACAAAAGACCAAGGCCTCTGCTCTCTTATTCTTTTTGTTAAAGAACATAAGAATAGCCATACTGGGTCAGACCAAAGGTCCATCTAGCCCAGTATCCTGTCCGCCGACAGTGGCCAGTGACAGGTGCCCGAGAGGGGGTGGACCGAAGACAATGATCAAGCAATTTGTCTCCTGCCATCCATCTCCAGCCTTTGACAAACAGAGGCCAGGGGCACCATTCCTTATCCCCTGGCTAATAGCCTTTTATGGACCTAACCGCCATGAATTTATCTAGCTCTTTTTAAAACTCTCTTATAGTCCTAGCCTTCACAGTCTCCTCTGGCAAGGAGTTCCACAGGTTGACTGTGCACTGTGTGAAGAAGAACTTTCTTTTATTAGTTTTAAACCTGCTACCCATTAATTTCATTTGGTGTCCTCTAGTTCTTATATTATGGGAACAAGTAAATAACTGTTCTTTATTCACCCTCTCCACACCACTCATGATTTTATATAGCTCTATCATATCCCCCCTCAGTCTCCTCTTTTCTAAACTGAAAAGTCCCAGTCTCTTTAGCCTCTCCTTATATGGGACCTGTTCCAAACCCATAATCATTTTAGTTGCCCTTTTCTGAACCTTTTCTAATGCCAAAATGTCTTTTTTGAGGTGAGGAGACCACATCTGTATGCAGTATTCAAAATGTGGGCGTACCATAGTTTTATATAGGAGCAGTAAGATATTCTGCGTCTTATTTTCTATCCCTTTTTTAATAATTCCTAACGAATTGAGGCCACTCCCTACCAACCACTGCTCAGACTTAAGGACAAAAGAGATTGTTTAACACTTGCACATCAAGACTTTGAGGGGTAACACCCTCCATGTCTCCCATTCACACATTTAAAACCCACAAAGTATTCCCCACTCCATAAGTCTAATTTTACACCCAAAAATGATACCTACAGCAAAGTAAGATAAACAGAACCAGCGGATCATGACATGAAGATTGATGGGTTACACGAAATAATTTGCTCAAAGCAGCTTTGAGTTATGTAAATTCATGTCCATAAGTCCCATTTCATAAAGCGGGGGGAAGGGGTCCGTCACACCATTTAACTGAGATTTTAGAATATTTGTCAACAAAAGTTTGATTTTTCTCTTTCCAGAATCACAAATGGAGGATGCAAAGAAGAAAATTAATGACTCATCTGAAGAATAGTGTGGGGCCTATAGTGCCAGTTCATACATATTTCTTGACTACTGGGACATTTTTGGTGACTATTAAGAATTTTGGTAAGGATGCTAACTAAAATGTCATGAATGGAAGATACCAAACTTTTTATATAACAGAATTTATTTTATTTGTTTTATTTTATTCAGAAATACTTAGGAAATTCTTTTTGAAAAATTGAAGCTAAGACTATTAAGATTGTAGGATCATAAGCCAGATCAGGAAAGAGAAGAGTTGCATGTGTGATCTTTAACTCTTGTGTTTATGTATTACTAGAAGATTTACCTGGTGTTGCTGGAGTCGTTAAAGAGGACAACCCCAGCTCTCTCTCACTGCATCAGCTTTAGGCCCGGTCAGAAGCTCCTGTCCATGGCTGCTGGAGCTGTAGCGGGCACAGCCAGGGGAGGGTTGCATGTACCCTGTTGAAGTTGATTAGATGCCTATTGATTTCTCTGGAAGCTGAGTTAGATCCAATATTTAGCTCGGTGAAAATCCCAGAGTGCATAATATGTCGATTATACCTATACAAATTAAATACAGTATACACTTAACATTTGAATATGTTCACAAGAGGACTCAGGTGTGGCTATACATACAGCTTTAACTATCATTTCCTTTCTTTTGAGGGCTCTTCATAACAATCTTTTAACATCAATTTCTTGAGGGAATATAACTTGAACTAAGTCTTCTTTCATTAAGAGACACTTCCAATCCTTTCAAATTATATTTTCTCCAAATGGAAATAGCTTAGATCTCATAAGTGGCACCTAATTACTAACTTTTCATGGACCAGTATCATATGAAGATAATTCTGCTATTCCATGATACACATGCATTTCAGTTTGCTATTGATATTCAGTAAATAAAGTCTCAGTGTTGTTTCATTGCTTTGCAGGATTTCAGGATAATGAAGGATGCTTGGAGTGAGCCTTAGGAGAACTGGCCTTGTAAAATCTTATATTAGACTTTGCCTTTGAGTATATTAGGGATATCTCCAAGGTCTCATCTTACATTAATATTTGTTATATAACTTTATCTCATCAGTATATTTCCATTAAGACAGAAATTCCTTTTTCAAGGACACATAGCGGTTAAGCGAGTCCATACAGTATGCTTCACTTGTCCTTGCATTCACATAAAATGCAAGAATGTATTAAAAATTACACAGTGACTTGCATACTGATTGTTTAGGTATCCAATAATTTAAGAGCAATAAACTATAAATAGTGTGTTATTAAAGAAACAATGGTACTATCCTCCTTATTTCAGTGATACTTGTGGTTTTGTAAGCACCAAATTTCTGTAAGGATTCTTTCCACCTTGTGCTGTCTCCTTGTAGAAAGTACGTGTAATATAATTTTAACTGGCTTCTGTTAGGATTTGGGAGAGTGTTACACTCCTATTCACAGATATAAATTGCTTCACAAGGAGCAAGGTAGTGGAGAAACAGGTCTCTTATGCCACTTGGGAGGCCCTCCAGATATAGGAATGTGTATAGGAAAATGTATTCCACATGTTTCCTGATCACTCTTGATCTGTCATGCAATACAGTCTAAAGTTACATAAGCCAATAGGCTTCAAGATAATTCACTGAAATCATAGTTATTTCCAAAAAGGTGATACACTCAAGTGAGCTTTCCTGCCGTCTGTAGTTACTGCCACCCCTGTCTATTAAAAGTCATAGTTATGAGTCACCTTATTATCATTAGTTACAGAATGACTAAGTTTGTTAAATATGTCAGCTAATCTTCAAAAGTTTGATTCAATGACAGTATATTATGCATCACATTAATCCATTAATGAAAGCAACACTTGCATGACTACTAGATCCTCTTTTCTACCCATATTCAAACAATACATAGATTTAAAATGAATGCCCAGTGTAACAGGAACATTTATCAAAGCATCTGTGCTTTATTCAGAATTTAAAGAAGTACCCATTAATTTTCCCCTATTGTGTATCCTAACTGAGCACTGAGTATGGGTGTGGTATACCTATATAAAGTGATTAAACAAAGCCTTTCCAACAACATCTGCAGTGATTGATAACACTCCTTTCATAATGGCACTGTTTAAAAACCTTGTTGTGGCTTTTCGCTGCAGTTAGAGGGCTTTTAGTTAAGTAAATGAGGCTGAATTATTTTTTTTATCTTACGTAGTTTTAGTCTAAACAAAATGAATGGAACTACTCCCTTGAGCAAGGTAAGTAGGAGCCACCCATGACCTGAATTAGATGGCAAAATTTGTAGAGTATATCACTCTAAATGACCTCTATTAATTAATGGCACTTTTAAAAATAGGTGGGTGGGAAGAAAATATAGATCATTTCAACAAAGTCTCATTAGTACAAAGTAATAGGGGACTTTTTAGAGTGTTGCAGAGAATAGCTGCCTGATATCATTGGATAACACCGTAATTTGAAGTCAGAGGACAGTTGATGTCAATGTGGTAACTGGCTGTTCCATCTACATATGATTGCATTTTGAAAATCAGAATCTTTTTGCTCTCAGACTGTGGAGATTGATCATATCAAGTGTTAAATCTTTGTAGCATATTGGGCCTCTGGGCTGCATTCTATTTCCCTTCTTCATCCTACATTTATCAGAACCTCTATTCTCATGAACTCAACTCATTTTCCACAACCCACTTAATCTTCTAAGTTTACATTTTTTAGCTTGCTGTTCACTGCCTTCTCCATGCTGCCTCCATGATCATCCAAAATACCCTTACCAAGGGTTTTCCAATAATGCTGTAAAAGCCTTATTTAAGTTAACTAAATCATAACAACAAACAGTGATAATTCTCAGGTACGAGCAGGTATAGTTTCCATGGCTAAGGTGTACAGTCAATGTCATCCATGTCTCCAGGTTGTAAATAAGTCTAGTTCCAAAGTAGAGAGAGACTTTAGCTTTTTTTCAGATGTTTGCTAGCCAATGGCTAAATTACTCTCCTTTTCTATCTCCATCTTCCCACTTGTATATTCCCTATTTACTCTCTCACATCTCTCTCTATATATTTTAGCATGAGTCTGTCTGTCTGTGTGTCTGTCCGTGAGTCTGTTTGTTCAGGAACGCCTCCTAAATAGTAAGAGATAGAGCCATCAAATGTGGTATGCAGCTTCCTCTTCTCTTAACTTAAAGCAAGGTCAGGGTTTGGTTGTGCCAGGACAACCAGAAGTCCTTAGGAAAGGACTGTTTTCCATAACATGCACAGGAAGGGCTTGTTGTTTGGAGGTGCATGATACTGAGATTGGCCACTGGGGGCAGCAAGCCTGCAGGGGAGAGCTATCCTGCAGACTGCCCACTTGGGCAGCTGTACCACCAAGGGAATGGCAACAGGGCTGGGGCTCTGCTATCTTGCCTGCCAGCACACCTAGTAAGTCGCCCCCTTGCCCCAAACCCTTTCCCCTCCTCCCAGTCCTTGGCTGCAGTGCTGGAGTGGGGGGAGATGCGCTTGGCAGCTGTGGGGAGGACTGGGAGGAGAGAAAACACCCCTGGTAGCTGGGGGAGTTGGGAGGAGAGAAAAGGCCTATGCCAGATGGGATCCCCCTTAGCCCCTCCGCACCGCCCCCCCCAACCCTCACTCTTTTACCACTGCCCCTGTATCCTTTACTCCCCCCCACATTCCCAAGACCATGCCCTGAGTCCTGCACGCCCCACACTGCCAGACTCCTGCCCTGAAGGACCCGGGCAACACAGGGTAAGTCTGCTAGTACCTAATAAATGTTCCTGCAAGTCTCCTGAACTTGCTTGTAGTATTACCACAAATTCCAACAATATATTTAACTAGTAATTAAGAAAAATGTGTGTGCATGCACGCACACACATGCACACAACACACACACACACACATTGTATTTATTGCCAACACTCGAAAGATAAGAAAATATTACGGTGATTCCACCAGTGATTTTTGCTTCAGAACTCCCATGCTCAACCATTCATTGTGACCATAAAGAAAAATAATCAGTCCCCACAACGAATGTACAAAAGGCAATTTAGGATGTATTTCCATGACAAATTATGCTCCTGAAATTATTGTCTCTCAAGAGCAATTTTCTCCTCTTCTCTTTCCAACTCTATCATGATCTGTTCATTAATTCTTGCATTAAATAGTTTAATTTAGTGCCTGAGCCTGCATTCTTAAATGCCTAAAATTTCCATTGAGATCAATGGGAATAAGATGGGTACAAGAATGCAGGGTAAGCCCCTCAGATTATGATCTCTACGGGGAAAAGACTTCGGGCCATGTCTTCTGGTAATGGATATCAGCATAGCCAATTGTTGAAATAAATGGAGTTATGCAAATTTATGCCATGTGAAGGTCTGTCCTTTGGATTTTCTACTGGAAAAATCACTGTGCACTCTTACAGTTATTGAATAAATAGTAAGGGCTCAATTGTGCAACTTTGCACATTGGCTCTCAGGAATAAGGGTTCTTGTCAGATCTAAGAACTCGGAAGTGTGAGTACTGGTCATAAAATTGGCACCTAATACTTCAAGATTCAAGCTTGTTTACGATATTACGTCAAGCTATATGCAACTGTTTCCCCTTCTTATTCTTGGTGGTTCGGAAGAGGGCTAAAGAAAAGTTTCAATAAATGTATAGGGCCTGATTCTTCTCTGACAGTGGTGTCAGTTACAAATAACTCAAATGAAGTCCAGGAAGCCACATCAGTATAAAACTGGCATTAGCGAGGGAAGCATCAGGCCCACATATATTAAAATGTCCTAATTGCTTTATGGAGATTTGTAGGTCAGAGAAAAAGGGAAGAGGAGACCACATGTAAGTTGGTCAGAAATGTTATGATGGAACATTTTTCTTTTGGAAGATTCCAATTCATCTAAATCAAAACATGACACAAGACCAAATGTGCCATTGGGACACAGGCAGGGGTCTGACAGAACTCAGGCTAGCCAGTCATCTGATCTCAGACCCTATAGGATCAGGCAGGCTAGAGAACCCCTGCCAGGTGACCTGTGGTATCCACACTGCTATTTTTAGTAGGGCTGTCAATTGATGTGCATTAACACCTGCGATTAATGCAGGAAAGAATTAACGCATTATTTTTTTTAATGTGTTAATGCTGCGCTGCCCCTTTGAAGCACTTCTTCGGTACTTCAAAGGGGCAGCTCATTAGGAGCCTGGGATCAGCTGGAGTCCTCAGCTGATCCCTGGCTCCGCATTACGCCACCCCTTTGAGGTGCCGGGGCAGCATTTCAAAGGGGCAGGTGCACTGAGCCTGGGGTCATCTGAGAACTCCAGCTGATCCCGGGCTTCCACAGCGCTGCCCCTTTGAAATGCTGCCACAGCGTTTCAAAGGGGCAGTGCACGCGATTAATCGCACAATTAATCGTGATTAAATTTTTTAATCTCTTGACACCTCTAATTTTTAGCATGCTAGTTTGAGCCCAGCTAGCATGTGTCTATCTGCTTTGGTTAGGAGACTCTCTCCTGGCTTCAGTGCAGACACATACTGTGTCTAGCTCCTGACAGAAAAGAGGGAACCTGGAAGTTTTCAGGTTCCCAGAAGTCGGGTGGGGAATCTGAAAATCCTGGAAGCCCTGGTTGAGTTTGAGGCCTTGTAATTAGATCCCCCAAGTGGAATTTTGTTTTGAAAAATTCAAAACAAAATGTTTCAATTATTTTAACACTTCATTTGTTTTCAGAATTTGCCTTTGCAGGAGTTTCAAAATTTCTATTTTCTATTTCTCTTTCCAAATCACAACAAAGTTTTTTTTTCCCAGAAAAATGTTGGAGTTTCTCACAGAAGAGAAATTCTGATTTTCAGGTCTAATCACAAGAGTTCCCATGTGTAGTGCAACTCAAGTTTCCATTAGTGGAAGTTACTGAAGTTCAGTTTTTTTGCTTAGGAGTGGATTAGCAGAAAAAAAGATATGTACTCTGTTCACATAGCATATTAGTAAAGATACTGTACTGTATTTCAGTAAACTGGACAAGACTCATTTTCTTTCAACTGAAGAAGAGAAGCCTGGAGAATGATGCATAACAATATAAGATGGAATATTTAATTGGAAATAAAAGATTACTAAAAAAAATTCTGTCATTGAAAGGCAACATAGAAGACTGCATTATGTAAGTCATTAAAATCAGATAGAAGCATCTATGATAATCAGATAAATCAGGGCTCAGAAATGCAGAGAGGATTGTTGCCTTCTAAAAATATAATAAATTGGTAATAAAAGAGTTACAACATATTTTATATTCGAGATACATTTTAATTGCTTGGAAGGGGGCTATGTTCATGAGGGATTTTGTTTTTTTCATTGAGGCAAGTGCCTGAAATAAGAACTAGAGATAGCATCTCTTTCACCATTTTAAAGTTGAGAGTAAAAATATATAAAAGCGTGGAAATTAAGCCAAAAGAAAAATGTATTGAGATCTATATGTAGAAAGGTAGTAAATCCAATAGCAAATCATCTAAATGTTTTACTTAGTCCAGAAACCTGTATTGGAGAGTCTTTAGTATAACAGTCTTCAGAGGTATGTGCAAAAATTCTGAAATGGACAATTATGGAACAACCTACTAATAAAAATGTTTCCTTATGGTTGGATGATGCCCTGAAATATGTTATTTAATGTACATATTACATAAATATATGCTGAAAACATTACACCGTGTCTATACTTACCAGAGATTGACGTTGCTACGATTAATGCAACAGGGTTTGGTTAAGTGGGTCTGGTGAAGACCAGATAAATTGACAGCAGAACATTGGCTGGTTGACCCCATTACACTACTGGAATGAAAGGAATATAAGGCAGCTGGAGAGTTTCTCCCATTGGCTACATCTAGACTACAATCCTCTTTCGAAAAAGGCTTTTTCGAAAGAGATCGTCTAGACAGCAACCAGTATTTTCGAAAAAGTGAGCCACTTTTTTGAAAGAAAGCACCCAGGCAGTCTGGATGCTCTCTTTTGAAAAAGCACTGTTTACGTTCAATAACACCTTTTTTCAAAAGAGCACTTTCGAAAAAAGGTGTTATTCCTCGTAAAATGAGGTTTTCCACAGTCAAAAAAACTGCTGTGTTCTTTCGATTTAATTGAGAAAGAACATGGCCGCAGTCTAGATGCAGGTGAAGTTTTTTCGAAAAAAGGCCACTTTTTTCGAAAAAACCCTGTAGTCTAGACACACCATTGACACAGTACAGTGTAGACACTGTGGCCTAAGCTATGCGAATGCCAGTTACATTATCCACATATCTGTAGTAACACAACTTCTGTTGACTTACTGTGGTAGTGTAGATAAAGCCACAGACTACAAAGTTTAAAACTAGAAATTGTCAGGTTCTAGGAATCATGTATAGCCTCAGTTTGCCTCCTTTGTCCCTATGCCTCATGACATAATTATATACTCAGGTCTCGTACTATTTTTTCCATAAATTCTCTGCTTCATTCAGTGCATAGGATGGAAGATAATCAGGAAATGCTGCAGTACTTCAATAATTTTTTTTCAACCTCATTATACAGTATGTGATCCCCGGTTTGTTTATTATACAACATGCAAACCCTAAACTAAATTGATCCTTCACTCATACTCTTTTCTAGGACAGAAAGCCCTGCAGTAGCAAAGTGCTTCACAAATATTAATTAACTTATCTCTGCATTTCCCCTGTGAGAGGGGAGACTGAGAAACTGAGACAAAGTTTTACGCTGGGATATACAGTGAACTTGTGGCATGCAGTTCAGAGCTGCCTGAATTCCAACCCCAAGTTTATTTCTCCAGATGAGTGTTTCTCAACCAGTGGTAGGAGTACCTTGGGGGTACTTGAGAGAAGTCTGGGGGGTACGTCAACACAACTGACATTTGGAGAAAACTGAACTTTTGTTTTAAGTTTTACAGCATTTTATTATTTTTGTACTTTTTCCACCCAAAAATGTCATTGCCCACCCAGCTACGATTAAGTTGTTTAAACAAATGTGTTGCAATGGTAGAAAAAAATGTTGTGTATTTGAAAACTGTAAGTACTGGGGGTACTTATAATTTTTTTTGGGGGGGGGAAAGGGGTACTTTATAAAAAAAGATTGAGAAACACTGCTCCAGACCACACTGCTGGAAGAAATTAGCATCCACAGCTCTCATTGATTTCAGGTGCTCAGCACCTCTGCAGATCAAATCTCAAGTGTCTAAAGTTGGGCCCACAGTATGCAGAACACAAAAATGAGTAGCACTAGCCACCTGCTTACATGTTGGTGTTACTTGCTTTCAAAAATCTGGGAGAAAGACAGAAATAGAGCAGAGATCTTTCGTGTGGGATTCATTTGCCTTAGTACAAGAGCATCACTTTTTCTTCCTACGCTCCCCTGTGTTCTTCTTGACACTTCTTGCAATTAATGAGAGAGGGGCTTTCCAGAACCTTTTTCACTGCACAACCCTGATTCACTTTCTAAGAACCATTCTGTCTATGCACTGAATAAGGCAGGATCCTTTGGGAAAAAATAATATATACCCATGGAATTAAAGATTACATTTTTATTCATGCATACAAAGGGACAGAATCAGGCCTGCCAACAGCGGGGGCAAAAGGGGCTGGCGATTCAAAGGGGCCCAGGACCCCAGGCCACTGCCACTGCTACTGAGGCACCGGTGGTGGCTGGAGCCCTGGGCCCTTTAAATCTCCATCAGAACTCCAGGCTGTTTAAATCACCATCTGGAATTTAGGTTCTCAGGGCTGGGGGAGGGTGGCATGGCATGCTGTGGGTGGCACAGAGGGTTGATTGCCCTCACTCCCACACCTTCCACCCAAGGCCCTACCCCTCCTGGGAGCATGGAGCTGGGGCCCCTCCCCTGGCCCAGGGTTCCCTCAGGGCCGTCAGCTGCCCTGGGAAGAATTAAGACTGTCCAGGCAACCTAAATTTGACATTTACTAACTATCAAGTGCTGCGCAACTTTAAGAAATGTTCTTTTAAGTTGGAAAGAGGGGGCGAGGGGTTAATGCTCTTTCCTAGAGTATTTTACTACAAAAAAAGGTAAAAAGTTTATTAAGTACAATTGTTGCACACACGGTACACCAGTAACAACAGGGTTAGAACTCTGAACCGACTGCTACCATTTCAGCAACGGAACTAGTTCCTGGAAGGAAAGAAAGCTCTTATCCCAAGAAGCTATGATCACTGGAGCCTTATGCTGGGCATGATATGTGGTAGCAGGGAGCACAACTTCCCCCCCTTACTATCTGGCAGGAGATGGGGTGTCCCCTTGTCTGGAGGGGGAAAGGAACGTGTAATACTTTCATGTGCCTGGATATGTTTCATAAAAAGGCTAGAGAACATACTAACAAACTTTCTTTGCACTGAAAGTAACCATGAGAGATTTCAGTCCAGAGGGTATTTATTTTCCTCTTGAAAGTTAGAAGTGCCTGAAATTGGGGCCCTATAATGAAGACGCCTCCTCCTCATAATGAAGGCACCACAATTACCACATCACCACTGTGAAACTATAATTAGAATAAGAACAATAACTGTATAAACTCTATCACAGAGGAGCTCATTGGAGCCAATTAACTGGAGATGACTGCTGTATTGCAGGAGCAGAGCTTCAGTAATGAAGAGGAAACCAATCAAATGTTCAATAGTGTTATGTTCATTTTGCAGCTTGTATATTGGTTTGGGCTCTATATAAACCTAAGAGATCTCATAAGCCATCCAACACCATAGAAACGGCAATGGCTTTGTCACTACAAATGTGGGTCAGATTTCCACTAGTAACATAAGGATGAAAGAATTGGCAGCAAAGGACCCGTCCTCCCAGGCATCCATTCCATATGGCCCCAATAAGTTTCTGATGTTACCAGACTATTCCAGTTGGAAACCTGAGTCTGAATACCATTAGATTCTCACACCCCTAAGAGCAAGACTGGTCATGGATCAAGCACTAATACAGTCACTACTGCTGTCATGCATGAGAGATTTGATAGTATTAAGTTTTACTGTATGGTGGGAGTTACAGAAGGGGAATCATGAGCCATTCTTCATTGTTTCTATGCATTATTTACACATTCAAACTAAGCCTTATAGAAGCTTGAGATTCAGCTTTAATAGCATTTTGCAACTAAACTGTTAAGTGTGGAGAGGTGACGCTTTATCTGTTTTCCTCCCTGTCTCTGCTCTAGCTCTTGGCAAGATCACTATCTTCCTACAGTGATGAAAGAGAATATTAAGTGCAGACATCAAAATGGAAAACATGGCAAGTCCTTTTTATCTTACTGTTTATTAAGACTCTTCATTCCTGATTCATTAAGTGTTGTATTTTTAATTGATGGCAGTGAAATTTAGAGATATGCGGTCATAGATTATTTCACTGTCTCCTTGTACACAGGACCAGCAACTAAAACCAGTAATAATCTTCTTGACGGTAACCTCACTGATATGCTCACATATTAAGAGTAATTTTCTTCTCTTTGCTTGTACTCGTAAATTCAGATTTACTTTGAAATGTAGGGAGTTCTGATTTACTCGGGGGAAGCAGAGAGTAGAATTTAGACATAATAACTGGGTGAGTTGGGCTTGCACTTAGTGAAGGAGGTAGGATTGACCTGAAGGTCAGCAAACTGAGGCTCTTTCAGACTAACAAGGAAACAAATCCCAGCATCAAAACCTCCCTTCTAAGGACACTCTGTCTGCGGCCCACCCAAAGTTGGGACCCATCTTCTGTCAGCAAGACCATCCCTTGCTCCTAAAACAAGCTTGAAACCAGTGCAGCCTATTTAGCACTGAGGTAATAGGTGTATGTTGAGGAGACCTCTAGAATAACCCACAGCTCTATGTTTTCTTTTTATGTGCCTGATAGAATCCATTCTCTTTGCCAGTGCCTAGCTGCAGTTTGCGTGACAGCTGGCTGACTGAGGTTCAGTCTAGATAAGAGCAATGTAAATCTACATTGAAGGAACACCTGGAGGACATGAGGGAAGTGATACCTGTTCCCTTGGTAGATCTTTGAGGGTGCATCCACATAGCAATGTTATTTCAGAATAACGGTTGTTATTCTGAAATAACAATGCAAGCGTCTACATGGCAATTCCTTATTTCAAAATAAATTTAAAATAACAGACAGCTTATTCCGACTTCTGTAAACCTTATTCCACGAGGAACAATGCCTATTTTGAAATAGCTATCTCAGGGTATGTCTACACTAGCCCCCAGTTCGAACTAGGGAGGCTAACGGGGGCGACCGAAATTGCAAATGAAGTGCGGGATTTAAATATCCCGTGCTTCATTAGCATGTTCCCGGGCGGTCGCCATTTTGGAAATTGACTAGCCCGGAAGAACTGCCCGTGTCTACACACGGCAGAGAAGGGCGATTCCGAAATAAACCCCTTACTTCGAATTACCAGTTAAACTTCAATGGAATGAGGTTTATAGAAGTCGGAATAAGCCGTCTGTTATTCTGAATTTATTTTGAAATAAGGAATTACCATGTTGATGCAATGGACGATTCGAAGTAAGGGGCTTATTTTGGAATCGCCCTTCTCTGCCTCGTGTAGACGTGGGCAGTTCTTCCGGGCTAGTCAATTTCCAAAATGGCGACTGCCCGGGAACATGCTAATGAAGCGCGGGATATTTAAATCCCGCGCTTCATTTGCAATTTCGTTCGCCCTCATTAGCCTCCCTAGTTCGAACTAGGGGGCTAGTGTAGACATACCCTCAGAATAGCGGTAGTGTGGATGCTCCAGTGCTGCTATTTTGAAATAGCTCCTCCCCAGGGCCATGCAAAGTAATTACTCCTCAGTGCCTCCTAGGGCTCTAAATCGAGGTAGCACATCCACATTAGTATTGCTGCCTCAGACTAATTTTGAGCCATCCCTGTAGTGTAGACGTGCTATTTCAAAATAAGCTATTTTGGAAAAAAATAATCTGGAATAGTTTATTTCGAAATAAGCGTGCAGTGCAGACTTGCAATCTGAGGTTTTGTGGGGTTCTGAATTTTTAGGCAGTAGCATTAGCCAAGTGTGTTTATTTTTCATCCTTCCTACGCAAGAAGATTGCCTAGGAACATTTTATGTTGTCTGTCGACATTGCTACAACTCTCTGCCTTTTTGTAACATCTTGCTGCCTTTTTGTAACATCTGCATTAGAGCACTGCTATGCACCACATATGAGACTATACTTTTGGGCCATACTGTCTTCAGCTAGTTCAGAATGCAGCTTCTTGCTTACTTGGGATCCAATACTGCTAAGCTTTCATGTGCTGAGAAAGGCAATACTTCACTAGTATTCCGTCAGATCCTCCCTCCTCCCCATGTTGTGAACTACACATAAAAGCCAAGAACAACTGGCAGTCTTTGCATTCAACTTAGATGGGTAACTGCTCCTCCATGTACCCTAGTGGGTAGCAGACTATATTATCCTATAGCGTTTTCCAGTCTGCATAGCTCTTATGTATACAAGTGAGCTCAGGAATGTTTCCACATTGCCCTTAATGTAGGGCTATGTCTTACAGATAGAGTCAAATTCTTTATGAGCAGCAATGTCCCCTGGAAATAATGAGGAACAATGGCCACCTCTGAAAGCATTTTTCAGTATCTACAAAACAGTGGTCTCTGAGCTTACTATCTATTTTCCATATACAATATTTAATGGGTTGGTAGGAGGTCTTCAGTGGAGACCTCATTGGTTAAACAAGCAGCAAGACTGTGTCTTGATAAGTGAGTGACATCAAAGAAGAGTGGCTTGCTTTTGGAACATTGGCAGCTTTTGTTTGAAACAAACTGATTGACATATTATTCATAATCACCCTTTTAAAAATCTGACTAAAAGAAAACACATTCTTATGAACACTGCTTTGAAGGCACTTGAAAAGAAATTCCCCTCCCCTCTCAGTCACTTAGTATGTTTTCTGTATTTAAAATTTAGATACTTTAAAGATTCAGTTACTGGTAACTGCTTAAACACAATGACATCAGACACAACTTGTTTGTCCCCATCTCTCTCTTGTTTGTTCTTGTGTTTGAGTTTACCACTCTAATTGAAGTGGAATAATATTCACTGGCATAATATTCTGTTATTTGTGATTACTCACCAAATCATTGTGAAGTGTCCACTGTCTCCCCTCTTCTTGCCTCTGTTACTAGGTTTAATCTCTTGTGCATTCTCTGCTGTGCTGTCCTGGAAATAATTGTATTTGCAGTGATGGTTTTATAATGGTAGTTCTGCAGTGGAAATGCATGTGGGGCAAATTCCACAGTCTTAACTCAGACAAATCTCTCACTGAAATCAATGTGAGCTTCTCCTGTGGAAATGACTGAGTAAGAACTTTGTGACTGAGCTTATTATGTGTAAAATATTTATATAATATAAGTTAAAACTCAAAAAGCAACCATCAAATCCAAGCACTGACTCTTAGAGTATCATTGTACAGTTTGAGCTATATTCTTTTCTCCATTTGGACATACAGCTTACACTGCTGTTAATGAGAGTTGTGTGCATCAGTTTTTATAGTAATACCTCTGGGTGATTTTTAAGGGACAGGTTGTGATACCTGTGCTGACACTGAGTAGTACCTTACTTGACAGGCAATCCCATTCATTTCAAAGGGCCTGCACATGGTGAAAGCTGCTATTCAATGTGAGTAAAGGTAGCAGCATTTGCCACTCAATAATTATTTGCCATTTGATTATAAATGATTACCTAGAAGGCTTGATGAATTTTGCAGTGTGATGCATAGATTTAGATGTGCAGCAGCCATTAATTTCCAGTGCAGTTCATAGCAATTTAACCAATTTCCTTGGACATCAATGATGATTTTCAATAGGTAAATTCCTGCATAGTACAAGGAAAATATCCCCTTCTTTCACTTATGCTACCTTTAAAAGTCAGATGTATGTTTCATACACTATACTCTGTATTCTTAATTCTTCTTCGAGTGGTTGCTCATGTCCATTCGAATTAGGTGTGCGCAACGCGTGCACCGGCTCTCCGGAGTGTTTTCCCTAGCGGTATCCGTAGCGCTGGCGGGTCGCCCCCTGGAGTGGCACTGCTATAGCGGAGCATAAGTACCCCTACCGGCGCTCCCCCTCCTCAGTTCCTTCTTACCGCCCATGACGGTCGTTGGAGCGTGTCTCTCTCTCAGAGTAGTTAATGGTTCCCATTTCTCTTAGTGTAGTGTTTGTAAATAGTTGTAAATAGTTTTAATTAGTTAGATAGTTAGTGAGTTCTTTGTTTTCCTTTCCCCCTTCGGGGGTGAGGAATGCCAGGGCCGCAAGGCTTTAAGGCTTGCACAGTATGCGCCAAGTTCATGCCTAAGGGAGACCCTCACGATAGCTGGTTGAAGTGTTTGGGTGAGGGCCACTTAGCAGACACCTGTAAGATCTGCAGGTTGTTCAAGCCGCACACAAAGAGGGAGCAAGACTCCCGTTCGAAGCTTCTCCTCATGGAGGCGGCTCTTCAACCGGCACTGACTGGCCACTCCACTGGTGTGCAGTGCACTGGCGTCGACGCAGGACGCCCCATCCCGTGCGCGGCCTTCAGTACCGAGGGCCCGGCACTGTTCCCACTCCCCAGCACCAAAGAAACTAAAGGCTTCGTGGGGTGAGATCTCCGAGCCGCAAGTCCAGGTTGGGCCTACACCATCGCTACGTGTTGCCAGTGCAGACGTCTCCAAGTGCTGTTGTGCGGCGGAAGTGAGCGGACCGACCATCCAGTCCAGGTCAGCTACCCTCGCACCGTCCCTCGACGCCAGAGACTTTTGAGGCGGCGCAGAACTTGATTAGCCTCACTACCTCCCCTCTGTCGTCTGTTGAGGCGGAGCGGTCGAGGTCTTCTACACCAGGAGCCATGTTGGCACCGGTTTCTCCTCCGCACCGGTTGGAACGGTCGGCACCGGTCACGTATGCAGCGGGACCGTCCCCTGTGGGATCAGTACTGCTTGCCGCTATGTCGATGCCGGACTCGGCACAGGCGGCCAGGCCTCACCCGGCGCTCGGCTGGACTTGACCTCCCTCGGTGCTGGGACCTCTCCCGGCACCGATCTTAGCTGCTCCGGTGCCGTATTACCCAGGCCATGTGGCACCATCAACGGCACCGTCAGCAGTATCGGTACTGGGCCTCCTGCCCAGTGTCGTGCCGATATAGTCATCGGCACCGGCCTCTTCAGCACCGCTGCAAGTTTCGGCACCTACTATAGTACCGCCATCGGCCCCGTGGATGCCGGTACCACCATTGCTGATGATGCCAAACCCTTCTAGGGCGGCCACCATGGCTCTGGCACCATCAGTTTTACCCACCATGGCGCCCAAGGCAGCACCGGTAGGGGCGCCATCTCTGGGACGCTTAGACTCTGCAGTTCTGCATCCGCAACCGGTACCGACCTCGGCACCGCAGTCAACGTGCACCGTGTCGGCGCCACAGTTGGGCCCGACACCTGCTTTTCTGGTACAGGCACCGGTACGACCTCACCGCACGCATGTGGGCAAGCCGGAATCCATGGCCAGGTTCGCCCCCCCGATGGTAATGGGGTACTCGTCATCGGCGCCACCCTGGCCCGAGTCTGATTACTCTTCAGGTTCGGATGTGGGCTCTTTTAGGTCAGGGTCCTTGAGGGCTTCGTCAGAGCATAGATCCCGTTCCTGGCACTGGTGTGATCATTCGCACGTGCAACAGACTTAGCCACCTCAGCCGCGCTGGCCTTTCTGGATGCTGTGGGCATACCGTCAGTGGCAAGGACCTATGCCCCCATCCGTGGTGTCCAGTGTCTCTGGGCACTGAGTGCCCCCGTTGGCGTCGCTGTTGCGACCCCCTCCCTCACCTCAGAGGACTGCAACCCTAGATGCTGCTAGAGACCTGCAGGCTTCGGAGCCGGAGCCACCTCCGCCGATGGTGGTGCTTGCCCAGCCGGCCCCCCAACCAGGCCCTACGCTGGATCCGGTGCCGATTCAGGAGTCATCGGCGTCATCATCTCCTGATGAGGCCTTAGCAGATCCCGCACCGGCGATGCCGACCATGGATGCTCAGTCGCACCAGGAGTTGCTCCGACGTCTGGCCTCCAACCTGGGTGTCCCAGTGGAGCCAGTAGTAGAGGACACGGATCTGATGATAGACATCCCGTCCGACGATGCACCCGCCCGTTTGGCTTTGCCACTCAACAAAACTGTGGCTAAGATCACAAATGCCCTATGGCAGACCCCGGCTTCCTTAACCCCTACCTTAAAGGGAGTCGAGAGGCGCTATTATGTCCCACAGTCGGGACACGAGCACCTGTATTCCCAACCTGTCCCGGAGTCCTTGGTTGTCCAACCCGTGGCTCAGAAGGAGAGGCTTCCGCAGCCGGGGCCGTCCCCGAAGGCTAGGGAGCCCAAACGCCTCGATTTAATGGGGCGCAAAGTGTATGCCACCAGTGGGGTGCAACTCCGAATCGCTAATCAGCAGGCAATGCTGAGCCGATATGCATACAACACATGGCAGGCAATGGATAAGTTCAAAGATAAGCTCCCCGCTGAGGCGCGTCAAGAGTTTGGGGCTATGACCACGGAGGGCAGAACCATCGCCCACACGGCTCTTCAGGCTTCCCTGGATGCCATTGACTCTGCAGCCCGCACCATGGTGTTGGGTGTAGTTATGCACCGCGGTGCCTGGCAGGTGTCTGGAATACCTCCTGATGTGCAGACTACTATTCAGGACCTGCCCTTTGACGGCAAAGCGTTGTTCTCCGAGCATACCGACTCGAGGCTCCATACGCTCAAAGACATGAGGTCGACTCTCCGGTCTTTGGGGATCCATACGCCGGCTCCTCAGCAACGTCAGCTCCCCTACAGACAACAGGGGAGAACGCAGTCCCAGGTCCCCCGTAGGGATTACTGGAGATGCCGTCCTCGCGCTCCCAGTGGGGTGCAGGGGCGGCTGCGGCCCCATCTTCGTCCAGAGGTCGTTGTCGCTGCCCGAGAGGGGACAACCCCCGTGAGGCTGGACAGGGCCCCTCTCAACAGTCCAAGCACCCGTTTTGATGATCCTCTAGAGAGTTGCATACCAGTTTCCCCCCTGGCCCCCTGTTTGGGGCCAGGTTATCCCACTTTGCCCGTGCCTGGGCGGAAATCACCACCGACGCTTGGGTTCTGAGAGTAGTCAGGGATGGCTATATTATTCCTTTCCTGGGCTCGCCCCCTTCCAACCCACCCGCCCCGTCCCTTTTCTGGGACACCTCTCACGAAGGCATTCTCCGTCAGGAGGTGTTAGTGCTCCTCCAAAAGGGAGCAGTAGAGAGGGTCCCTTCTCACTTATGGGGCAAGGGGTTTTATTCCCAGTATTTTATTATCCCGAAACCCAAGGGCAGGGTTCGTCCCATTCTAGACCTCAGGGACCTCAACAAGATGGTGGTGAAATCCAAATTCAGAATGGTAACACTGGCCTCAGTCATCCCGGTGTTACAGTTAGGGGATTGGTACACAACTCTCGATCTCAAGGACACTTACTTCCATGTGGCAGTAAGATCCAGCCACAGGAGGTTTCTCTGCTTCATAGCGTCTCGCTGTCACTTCCAGTTTACAGTGCTCCCTTTTGGACTTTCGACAGCGCACAGGGTCTTCACAAAATGCATGTCGGTCGTAGCAGCATTCCTCCGCAAAAAGGGGGTACACGTCTTTCCGTACCTAGACGGCTGGCTAATTTGTGGTCGATCCTATGAACAAATGGAGGCTCGTGTTTCCCTTACAAGGACTCTCTTCTTAAGACTAGGCCTCTTGCTAAACAAGGAAAAGTCATCATTGACTCCCTCTCAGCACCTAGAATTTGTGGGGGGCCCTCTTGGACGCCAGGGTGGCGCGAGCATTCCTCCCAAGGAACAGATTTCTGGCTATAGTGGAGCTGGTCTCCGAGTTAATCTGCTTTCCCATTACGACCGCCCGAGTCTGCTCGAGGCTGCTGGGGCATATGGCAGCATGCACTTATATAGTACGCCACACTCGAATGAGGCTCAGATTGTTGCAGGCCTGATTAGCGAAGGCGTTTGACCAGTCCAGGGGTCTCTGGGACATGGTACTGATGGTACCTCCAGCGGTAGTTGCCTCCTTACAGTGATGGACTCAGAAGGCTGTGGTGTGCAGCGGGGATCTGTTTACTGTACTTCCCCCCTCGGTGACGCTAGTCACAGATGCTTCGGACCTGGATTGGGGAGTGCACCTGGGCCATCATAGGACCCAGGGCTTGTGGTCCCCTGCAGAGCGGACCCTACATATAAATGTCCGGGAGCTAAGGGCAGTCAGGAGAGCTTGTGAGGCCTTCCTCATGAGGCTCTCGCGCCGCTCCATCCTGGTGCGCCCGGACAACATGGCAGCTGCGTTCTACATCAACAGGCAGAGGGGAGCCTGGTCGCCTCCCCTCTGTCACGAGGCTTTGCTGCTGTGGGACCTGTGTGTAGCACACGATATACTTTTGCAGGCAGAGTACCTGCTAGGGTGCAAAAACTTGCTGGCCGATGCTCTGAGCAGGTCCTTCGGAGCCCACGAATGGTCCCTCAAGGATTTGGCCCTTCATCAGGTCTTCCACAGGTGGGGTTGTCCCCTAATAGACCTGTTTGCCTTGGCACACAACACCAAATGCCAGAGTTACTGCTCCCTCTTGGGGCTGGGGGAACACTCCAGGGAAGATGCCATGACTGTGCTGTGGCCGGTGGGCATCCTCTATGCATTCCCACCGTTTCCCCTAATTCCCAGGGTTCTGACCAGGGTCAAGACCTTCAGGTCCATGGTCATCCTGATAGCCCCTCGGTGGCCCAGGCAATTCTGGTTCCCTATCCTGGTGGATATGCTCAGCGAGAAGCCTATAACACTCCCGCCGGTTCAGGATCTCCTGACCCAACCTTGGGACGGGGGCCTCATGGTTCACCCAAATCTCAGCTCTCATCACCTCACGGCCCGGTTTATCCGTGGCTAATGCAACCAGAAAGGGAATGTTCCCAGGAGGTGCAGATGGTGCTCCTAGGTAGCAGGAAGCCATCCACCAGGTGGTCCTATGCAGCCAAGTGGCGGCGGTTCTCGTCTTGGGCATCCAGAAGGGGGGGTGCACCCGTCCTGTGCACCTGTCCCGTCCATTCTGGACTACCTCTTCGAACTCAGGTCAGGCGAGCTCTCTACCTCTTCCATCAAAGTACATGTGGCCTCACTCTCCGCTTTCCATGTTGGATCGGCAGGAGTCTCTCTGTTCTCTGACCCTGTGGTCAAAAGGTTCCTTAAGGGTTTGGATAAGTTGTACCCCTCGGTTAGACCCCCTCTCCCCGCTTGGGACCTTAACCTCGTGTTGTCCAGAATTGTGTCACCCCCCTATGAGCCGCTGGCCACGTGCTTTTTGAGGCACCTTTCTATGAAGGTTGCGTTCATTGTGGCCATTACGTCGGCTCGCAGGGTCTCCGAGCTGAGGGCACTAACTGTTAATCCGCCCTACCTACTGTTCTCGGAGAATATTGTGAGGCTCCATCCTCACCCGGCTTTTCTCCCCAAGGTGGTGTCACTGTTCCATCTCTCTCAAGAAATTTACCTCCCGGTTTTCTTTCCAAAGCCCCATGCCTCTCCTAGGGAGCAAGTGCTCCACTCCCTAGATGCTAGGCGGGCATTAGCCTTTTATGTTGATAGAACGAAACCCTTTTGTAAGTCCACACAACTGTTTGTTGCTTTTGTGGACAGAATGAAAGGGCTCCCTATCTCAACCCAGAGGTTGTCCAATTGGGCCGCGGGGTGTTATCAGGGAGTGTTATGTCTTGGCCGGGAAGGTCCCACCCCAGGTTACAGCACATTCCACCAGGGTGCAGGCGTCCTCTGTAGCTTTTGGGGCACAGGTTCCGATTACTGAAATCTGCAGGGTGGCCACGTGGTTGTCAGTGCATACCTTTACGGTGCACTATGCGCTGACACAGCAGGCCAGGGAGGATGCAGGGTTGGGTTCTGCGGTCCTCAGTTCGGTGTTGTAACTCTGTTTGTTTCTCTGTACCACATTGCACTTTTTTCAACAGTTCTCAGTGTTCTGTTACTTGAATAAATATGTTTGGGTTGTTCAACTTTCGTGGACTTGTCTTTCTGGGTGCTCCGACCCCTCCTCCGTGAAGTGGGGTTAGCTTGGAAGTCACCTAATTCGAATGGATATGAGCAACCACTCGAAGAAGAAAAGAATGGTTACTTACCTGTAACCATTGTTCTTCGAGATGTGCTGCTCATGTCCATTCGATTCCCCCCCTACCTCCCCTTCGTCGGAGTGTCCGGCAAGAAGGAACTGAGGAGGGGGAGGGGTACTTATGCTCTGCTATGGCGGCGCCACTCCAGGGGGTGACCTGCCGGCACTACGGGTACCACTAGGGAAAATACTCCAGAGACGTGGTGCACACAGTGCGCACACCTAATTAGAATGGACATGAGCAACACATCTCGAAGAACAACAGTTACAGGTAAGTAACCATTCTTTTCACACACTATGGACATCTTGAATATTCTGGGACAAATAGTCACCTCCAGCTAGAAGTCCCATCTATTTGCATGAGCGCAACAAGTAGCACTTCTTTGCTTCTTTGTAATTTATGCAGGCACCAGTATGTCTTTCTAATTGTTCTGCTTTGATCTGTGGGTATATTACTTGGTTTCTATATTTCAGTCACTGAAGCTGTTGCTTATTTAAGGATCTGATGCTGTATAAATTTAAAGCTCAATCCTGAAAGCTTGATTCACTGGAATAATCTTTACTCACATAATAGGCTCATTGACTTCTGTGGGTATAGTCATGGAAGCGAAGGTTTGCAGATACAGGCACATAATTATCCCAACAGTCTAAGATACTATGCATCTACACAGGGAAAATGGTGTAGAAATGAAGGGCCAGATCTGGCTTTTACTGAAGTAAATGACAAAACAACCCTTAATGTCAATGGGACGTGAAATAGGCCCAGTATTACTGGCTGACTCACTGACTGAGAGGCATGGATTTCCAGAGAATTATTGCGATGTGCTACTGCATTTTAAGTGCCTTTATCTATTTAGAAAGTCCCTCAGATGTGCTGTTTGTGGATGTGAGAAATAGAAACTACATAGACTTCATTTCTACAGGCCATATTCCCAGGTGGTGTAAATTGGCATAGATCCATTGGCCTATTTCTAAGTCATATGATTATGGAGGATTGTCATTTGTCATGCTTCTTAAAATTCATATTGATCACAATGAGACATATATGTGCATAAGTATATATAAATAATCAATATCCCCATATTTACTGTGAATTACCATTGTAGGTACAATATGGGGTTAGTTAATTAGTGCTCTCTAATTACTACACCTGCTGAATACTCAGTGGCAGCATGGGACTCCAGTTGTCACTGTGGCAAATTAGACTCAATGATCAACCCTTCGTGTCATCACTGGTATGATCAATACAACTCAAACCTCCAACCTCATGGTCCTGGCTGGCATTATTTCCCCAGAGAGTAGAGCCTGGTTGCTTTACAGTGCATAGACAACTACTAAGACAGCTTACTTCACAATTTCATCTCAAAGTCAGATCAAAAGCACTGGGTAAAGTCAAGATGCCTCTTTTCTGAAATAGTTGAGCTTCTCTGTCAGTCCACTGGGCACATCCTGTCCAAGATGGTTCAAAACTACATATCAGATCAATGGTCCATTGTTTGGCAAATAGACAACTTAGATGTGTGTTGCTTTGTCTTTCCAGAAAAAGCTGTTGTATATCCCTCAGAACAATTATGAGAACCAAAAGTTCATAATAAGAGGATATACTGTGGTTGCATGTGGTTTCCCTTACATTTTTGCCATGGGAGGGAGGTTTCCTGAGCTTATTTTGATTTTATTTCAAAATAGGCTATTTTGAAATTTGGCGCATCTACATGGCGCCAAATTTTGAAATAAAGCACAATTTCAAGCCAGCCCTTAACCCTCATGCAACGATGTTTACAGGCATAGCAAAATAGTTCATCCATTATTTTGAAAAATATCTCGAAATAATGGGCACGTTGGACGCGGGGTAGCTATTTTGGGTTACCGGAGGTATCCCGAAATAGCTTCACAGTGTAGATGTATCCTTAGAATGAGGTTTACAGGGATATCAGAACAGCAAGCCTAAAATAATGGGCTGGCTGTGAAGATGCAGGATAGCTATTTTGGGATACTCCAGTATCCCGAAATAGCATTGCAGTGTAGCATTGTAGCCTCAGAGAGCTGTCTCTGGACATGTCTACACTAGGAAATAATTCTGAAATAACTAAATTCAAAATAATAACTCCCGAAATAACTATTTAAAAAAAAGTGTTATTCCCCGGAGTACAGATTTTGAAATAACCAGCCTGTTATTTTGAAATAATGGGCTTGGTAGTGTGGATGCTCTGCTTATCATTTTGAAATAAGGGGTGTTATTTCAAAATAACCCCCTAGTATAGACCAGGGTGTTGTGTCCAGAATTCACAGATCTCATATCAATGGAATAACGTGTCTCCAACCATATCCAATCAGGCTTGTAATGGTTGGTTCAGAATACCAGAAACTCATTTTTTTCACTTGATAAATCCCAAGGGTATCATATTTAACATTATACATGGCTTACGTTTCTAGTTCTCTTCTTCCCCTTCAATATTATCAGCCTTCTCTTTGTTTTATCATAGTTTTTTTTTATTTTTACCTTGCATGTAAGTTAAAGTGCATAATAAGAGATATTGGCCCGAAACTTCAAAAGCTATTTGGGTGTCTAACTTCCAATGAAATTAATAGGAGTTAGGTGCCAGACCTTTGAGGATCTGGACTACAGACCTTTTGATCCTTGCATGCAATTTTCCTAAATGTCAGTAGTAGTTTTGTGGAAAGATAAAGAGCCTTAGGTTCCCAAAATCTTTACTTAGTCTTTACTGAGGCAAAGATTCCATTAGTGTCAATGAGAGTTTTATCTCAGAAAAGACTGAGTAAAAATTGAGGAACTACTTTAGGACTTGATCCTTTAATTATTTATTTCCCTGGCATCACTTTTTTACTGTAGCTACATGTGCTGAACAATAATCAAGAAGACAAATATGCATTTTTAAATACCTAGTGGAAGTACTCAAATATATGATTCACCAAAAGTTGCTGATATTTGCTGAATACAGTAATTGCCTCTACAAACATTTCTAGTAATTTTTGACCGGCTCCGTAGCTGGTCAATTACTATTCACTGAATAATTTTTTAAATGGTTAATGGTGACATTAATCAAATAAATTGTGCAATGAATATTTTTTCAAAGCTTGTTAAGAATTTCCTTCATAATACATACAGGCCTCTATATAATAAATGAACAAGTGCTGTGAATTACTGAGCCATATTTTTAGTGAAGGCTTTGGGGATAGCATTAACCTCCATAGTGAGGCTCAAGTGGTTTGGACAGTCACTAGAATCCAAAAATGTGATTATGGCCACATAATTCAAAATGTGCTTGCATTTTAATTAACACAGGGATTCAAAGATAAAGGTGCATCTTCCTTCCCCTCTTGTACCTCTCCTCATTTTTTGTCTTCCTAGCCCACTCCCCCTCTTGTCTCACCTCTTCTCCATAAACTTCCAGTTTGGACATTGCTCCCTCCTAAACACAGCAGAGGAGGCTCCCTCTGAAGACCCACCCTAGCAGCTGGTAGCAGGAATGAATTAGGCTCCTGTATACCAAAAGCACACACTTAATTTTAAGCAAGTGAAGAGTCTCACTGAAGTCAGCGGATAAATGAGACTGTTTACATGTCAACTGCAAAAGTAAATGGTTTGCTGAAAGGGGCCCCTGAACACTAATTGAGAGATTTTAGTAATACATGGGGCACATCACATCACATTTGAATTGTTATATTTTATTTCACTGTTTGGTTTACATCTTACACTGAAGCATTTATATTAGATACCGCACGATGTCAAGTACTCATGCATTATCTTTACCAAAAAACATTGGGATAAATGTAGTCCCTCAACACATAGAAACTGTTTTCACTAAAGGAGGATAATTTAACATTTAGATAATAAGTATGCAATTTTTAAAAACCGTAGCTAGTATTAGTTCCAAAAAGATGGCTCCTCCCCCTAATATAATTACATGTTTCAGAAAGTCTATGTTGTATCACTAAGCAGCTAAAACCATTGGCAAACTCTGATTTTGAGATTTACAGTATTAGTATGCTCACAGAAATGTTAACAGACACCAGATAGGAATGAAAAAGTCTTCTATATCACTAAAATATAGTAATTCAAAAAATATGAACTCAAAGACAGAGTGTACACCTCTCACACAGACTACAATAATAACATTTAGTCCTTTTCCAGTCATTCATCTCAAGGCATTTCATAAGAGAAGGTAAGTATCACTATCACCATTTTATAGATGGGAGATAGAGGCACAGCAACTTGTCCTAACTTCGGAAAGAGGGACTGATATCTAAAGTATCCTGACACCCTCCTTGTGTCCTATTCACTGGACCATGCTGTAGTGGACGTAAGATATGCCGCTTCTTTGTTATATTGTTCTTCCATTCATGGGGCACAGCTGTTAGCTGTCAGGAAATAAACTACTTGTGTTTGACAGATACCTGTGTGGTGTATTTTGTACCTTGAGAGCCCAGTGTCGGACCTGAGACTTACTCTGGCCAGCTACACATGTTGATTTCCTTCAGCCTCAACTTTCTGTCTGGCCAAAGTCGATGTCATAGTTGGTATAGAACCTAGAATTCTTGACTCCCACTAGCCACATTGCATTCCTTTAAAAAAGTCAGTTTTGTTTCCCGACCAATACCATAATATCTAATACTCAGAACTGTGTGTGTAGCTTAGTGGTCTTGATAATTCAGTCCTATCCATTCCCTTGGAAACACCAGGCATTGGCCACTGTAGACAGCATACTGACCTAGGTGGGCATTTGGTCTGACCCATTTATGGTCATTCTTACATTCTTATTTAAGTCCAGAAGATGCTTCCTAAATGTATTAAGCTTTGGCAGTTGGCTGGAATTCTGTTGATACAATAATGTGGTTGCCTCATTGGCCTTATGCAAGATTTCATTGTATAAAAAGGCTGTGCTCAGCTGCTGCTACTTGAGATGCTACTTTGAGACTACACTTCAAGCTGACAAGAATGCGGTCTTAATATTTTTCCTTTTGAAACTTCCGAGTTAGAAGGCTGCTTCTTCTAATCAGCAGGCTTTAGTCGTGCTCAGACTCCATCAGACTGTAACAGACACTTAATCCAGCTCTGATGTCACAGATTAATAAAATTACTAAAGTCTATAATGAAGAATGCTTATGTGAATGACATGCATTTCCAGTCTTGTAGCTCCCCGAGAGCCATGGGTTTTTTCCCCCAAAAGTAGCAAATTGTCATCCACTATGTGAAGAAAAAAAAAATCAAGAAAACTTCTGAAAACATCTGAATCTGTCTAGGAGTGACTTTCCCTTCCCGAGTGAGAAACTCTTCCAACTGCTTAAGGCTCTCATCTTGATGCAGGTTTGTAGGATTATATGAACCCCAGCCAACTGCTTCATCATTTATGAAGCTTGCAGGTATGTCACCTCTCTGTGTTCGATTAAAAACAAAAAGGAAAAAGAGAATATGAATAAAGTTCTTTGTACCACTGAGATAAGAGAATATGAATAAGGTTCCTTGTACTTTTGATATAAGAATAAATGAATAGTTCTTCTTCATGCTCTGAAGTAGGAGATTCAGTGACCTGAACAGTAGCAAGACTGATTGAAAGGACAGAAGATATATGTGGCTGCCACAGGACCCTGGCAGCATTTTATCAATTTCTTTATTCAGTCTTTTTTCCATCAAGACAGAAAAGGCTGTAGAGAGGAAAACTATAGATAACTGATTTACAGGTGTTAATACTGTGTGGCACTTAAAAATCCTTCTTTCACCTTCCTTAATGCTAATAGTTTGCCATAGTTAAATTTTTAAAAATAGTGGGACAGAATGGTCACCAGCCATTGCAACAATAGATTCTGGCAGTAAATGTGTGAAGTTTAATTCTTCTAAAGCCACTTCATCTTCTAACAGAGGTTAGTACCTTTCATCTCTCTTTTGCTTGGCTTTTTTTTTTTTTAAGTTCCTTGCCTTCCATGTGAAATTCCATTTCACAAAGTGATTGACAGCAGACATAGAATCCTAAGGCTCTTCAGCCCTGAATGACAAAATAAAGCAGAACACTCACCCTCCCCCAACCCGTAATGTACCATAAAAAGATAGCAACAGCTGCTGCAGTGGCAGAATCCCACTGCTGGCCTTTTGAAAGAGTGGCTAAGCAGCTGCTTCTTTAAAACAATCAGCTAAGTTATTTTCTTAAAAGGGAAAAATACTTTAAAACAATTGAACCTCATTTCCAAGATCACACATGTTGCAATTAGACTGTTTTTAGAGGCCAACATGCTCCAGGGGATAGTGTTCTGGAATTGAGGCCATTAAACTCTGGTTCTGCCAATGATCTACTATGTGACCTTGGGCAAGTCCCCTCATCAATGTTTCCCTGGCTGTGTTGTCTAGTTAAACAGTAAGCTCTCCAGGGCAGGGACTGTTTATTGCTATATATTTGTCAATTGCCTGGAACAATAGACTTGAGTCCTGCTTGTGATTTCTAGGCACTGCTATAATATAATAATTATAGCAATCATAATAAACGGCTAATGAAGGTTACCTGTGTGAAAAAAGAAAATAATTTTACACATTAATTTTAAAGAGTTGAATAGCTGCTGTGCTGTGGTGCCCAGAAGCAGATGTTTTCAGAGTCCTGTACCATTGCAAGTGCATTAGGAAAGATGCATTGTAAATTAAGTATGCAAAATACTTGTGTCACAGATTGGCAAAATATCACACTATGCCTCCAAAGAGAGGAAAAGCAGGTGAGAATCTCAGAGAGGGCAGGAAATGGAGACACAGAGGAGGGGGGTGACTGGATTAGTGACTGCATATGTTAGAGAGAAGACTGTGTCAGTGAGAAGTCTTTGTTTGGAAGTAGTGTCAAAAAAGTATAATGTGGGCCAACAGAATTCCACTGCAGCTAGAACTAATTCCTTGAATCAGTTTAATTTCATCAGACAGCAGTAAAGTTATACAACACCCATGACACCGTAGGAACACTGGTCCAAAGGAGGACATTTGAACAGATGCTACGTTGTAAGAAATGGTAAATATTTGCTTTGTACCAATCAAGCTTGATAAAATGGTCATTTAAGAGATTTGTGGTTCAGTTGGGAAGTCGTCAAATTAGCCTGTTAATGTTAAATTGGAGTGAAAACAGACCTCATACCTAGTAATGAAGTTGAAGTTCAGCCTGCAGAGCTAAACAGGCAGGCCCCTCATTTTGTGTTAGTGCAGGCGGAAATCAGGAAGGATGTTAGCAGGAAGCACAAGATGATAGCACAGGCAGACAAAAGCTGAAGCAAGCTGTTCACCAGAAATCTAATCTCTCGTGAACAAACCCTTCCTAGGCTTGCTTTGAAAAGCTTGCAAATTCACAGTCTTTCACCTTTGGGTTTTGGGATGAAAGACAAGCTGGCCAGCTGCCAATATTTAATTCAACTGTTTTATCTAAGAGTGAGATAGTGAGTCAGTCAGGGAGAGACAAGGACTTTCTGGATTCAGAAGAGGAGTGTTTTCTTGGAGATTTCTCAATTGACGTTAACTAATCTCTTCTTTCTAGACTAGCAGTCTTGGAAATCTTTTTTTTTTCTTTTAAAGAAAGATTCCTCACTGGAATTTATTCAGACCTTCACAGCTCCAGCTGAGAAATGAGAAGCACACTTAATAAAACAAATGTACCTAATGATGACCTGAAAATCTCAGTAGCTTCTCTAAAGCCTTCCAATAACAAGTTTATGTTGTTTAGTGAACCACAAACCACACAGGGTCAAAGCCAAAAATCTTAATTCAGGGGTTTTTGTTTGTTTGTTTGCTTGTTTGTTTTTCAGGAAGTTGTGGTATATAGGTTTCCGTGGGTGGTTGCCTTTTTTCCTTTGCCTCTTGCCCCTCTCCTGCACCCAGGTGTAATACCCTCCTGATGTCCCAAAAAGGGGAAGACAATTGCCTCACTCCTATTCAGCATGGGCCAGATCTTGTGAAGAATCTACTGCACATGCTGACCACAAGAGAATGATCAGGCCTTGAGTAAAGACTTCAGGCTTTGCCCAATGGTTAGGAAATACTGGTTACCTTTTATCCAATATATATTTTTTTTTAATTTCTGGGGGGGGGGGGAGTGCCATCCTCCAAGAGTTTTGCTTTTGCTTTAATCCTTGAACCTTAGGCTGCACTGTAAGTGCTGAAGTTTAGCTGATTTTGCTTGAAAACTCAGCAAAACCCCGAGTGCCACATACTTTCAACACAAAACCATAAATCGGTTTGAATCTGCATCAAGTTGGGGCTAGGATCTCTCACAATATTTACATCCCAATGCAAATCATTCAGTGACCAAGACTGAACTTTGAGTTAGGAACAAACCTCCAAGTCTGGTGAATATTGTATTTCAAAGTGTCATTTCCCACTGTTCAAGTGTTTTATCTAAACAGCATTTGAATTGACTAAATCGGTGGAATTTTGCTGGCACTCTTATAAGGACAAGGTGCCTCACAACATTTCCAGGAATTCTTGTTTCTTAAATGGCCAGCACTACCTTGGACTCGATGCATTACTGCTTTGCAGCTGGTGTAGACCGACGTTTACCCTTGTGCAAAGAGGTTATAAATCACAACCATGCTGAGCTGGCAGCATTATGCACCCGTTGTGCCACAAGAGCCAGGCAGTAGGAAATCAGGCTTCATAAAAGCTACCTTCTCAGTCATACCTGAACTGAAAAGGCACATGAAATTGAAGAAAAATAACTAAAAAAGAAGATATCCAAATACTACTAAATTGCCAAAAAGTCAGATTTAAGTTTTGAAGAATCATTTACATCAGGTCTTATCTTATCTAACTTAGTTTGCCTATTTTTATTATGTTGTCAATATGAGCTGGCTATCAATTTGGTTAGGTGGAGGTATTCAAGATTTCTTCCTTCCTAACTTTATACTATATTATGACACTGGTACTATCATACTATATTCTCCTGTGACAATGCATTTAGAAGAGATGACTATGAATACTAAATTTGCATGGTTTTTATTATTCCAAAATACAAATTAAGCTTGTGTTCTTTGCAACGGCATTTGAAAGGAGTTATTTAGTCTGTAGTGCCAGCTGTGTAGAGGACAGATAAGCAATTGCACTGATTTATGTAAAAATGAGCATAATAATCTTCCTAAAAGCCTCTTCAGAGACAAGTTGATAGTGACTCTGGATACGTCTATACTACAGAGCTTTTTCAGAAACTCTACAGAGTTTTTTTGGCCATTTTTCTGAAAAAAATGTCAATTACATCCACACTGCAATCGCGTTCTTTCGAAAGAAAATCAAAAGAACAGAGGGGTTTTTCTGACATTGGTAAACCTCTTTCTACGAGGAAGAAGCCTTTTTCCGAAAGAGCTCTTTTGGAAAAAGGCATGTGCGGATGGGGAAGAGGGTTTTCTTTTGAAAGAAGAGGCCTCCAGTAAATAACATAGGTGTCCTGGTGGCCACTCTGTCCAAAGTAATCACAACTCTATAGTTCCTGTCTCTTGGCCCCACTTAAAGCTGCAGACACCCTGAACAAGCCTTGTGGCAGGAAGCCAGCCTGGGAGCAGCATCCTGATCTCGCAGCTCTCCCTGCCCCAGGTATTTGGAGTTATGTGCGAGCGACAAGCCCCCCGATGCTCCCCTGGCCATCACAGGGAGCAGCCCCAGGGATCCCAGGACCTACCCAGGGGGACCAAGAGGCAGGCACCCTCCTCGTCTGGAGTGGAGATCCTGTCCCTCCTCAAGCTGTGGGGCGAGGAGGAGACCCTGCAGGATCTCTGCTCCAAGCGGCAGAAAGCTGACATTTTTGGGTGCATGGCTGAGTCCCTGGTGGAGCGCTGACACCCACATTGGACCTTGGAACAGATCCAGAGTAAGGTCAAAGAGCTCCACCAGGGATACATGAGAGCCAGAGAGTGCAGTTCGCACTCCAGGGCAGGACCCCACACCTGCCCTTGCTGCCAGGAGCTGAACCAAATCCTAGGGGTTGGGGAAGCCATTTCCCCACCTGTCATCATGAACTCCGGCTTCAACACACCCATCGTTGCCTGCGGAGGAGGAGGAGGAGGAGCAGGGATAGCAGAAGGAGGAGGAGGAGGAGGTGGACGATATAGCCACTGTCACGCACTCCTTAGAGCCGGTTCTTGTGAGCCTGGACATCTCCCAGGACTCCTCTGATGCTGGGGAGGGATCTTCAGGTGAGTGCTCTCAGTTTGTCATGCACACAGGGCAGGGGAGTGGGCGCAGAGAGGGAGGTATGTAACCGTCGTCATGCTGCAGTCCATGCACGTGGAACCATGTGCAGCAGCAGTGTGCACCATGCGGACTTAGCAGGCAGCCCCTGAGCATGCCTGGGATCCTGCTTCCAGGTTCAGGGGAGGCCACATACATGTCTGGCCCTGGCGTCCAGGATGCCCTCCCACCACCTGCAAAGGCATGCCTGTGTGCTGTGTGTGGCACTCCTCGGTGTGTCTGTGGTCATGCCTCCCCCTTTCTCTCCGCAATGTTGTGGAGGACACAACATGCTGACACCACCTCAGGGATGTTGTGCTCCCCCACATCCAGGTGGGTCAGGAGGCACCTGAAATGCGCCTTGAGGCGGCTGAAGGCGCACTCCACCTGGATCCTGGCCTAGTCAGGTGAACATAAATTGGTCCCTGCTGGGGTCCAGGTGGCTGGTATAAGGCTTCATTAGGCATGGCATCGGGGGTAAGCCATGTCCCCCGTGATTCACAGTGTCATCTGCATGTCGTCAACTGCAAAGTCCCGGAGGCAGGCGGGGAAAAGGGGCCCGCCTCCAGCTTCCCGTAGAGGTTGGAGTTTCTGAAGATGAGGGCGTGTGCCCTGCCCAACCCAACAAAAAAGTCCATGCACTGTCCACGGTAGTCGACCAGGGCCTGCAGCACCATAGAAAAGTAGCCCTTACGGTTGATGTACTGGGCCGCTCCATGTTAAGATGCATGGATCGGGATGTGGGTCCCATCAATCGCTCCCCTGCAGTTTGGGAACCTCAGGTCAGCAAATCTGGCCATGAGGGGGTCCAGGTCTCCCAGGCGGATGACTCTGCACAGCAGGATGGAGTTGATGGCCCTCACAACCTGCCGAAGGAGACAAATAAACACACAAAACAGAGAATGAGAGAGGGAGTGCCTGAGCCCTTGGGAGGTGCCCACCCCCATCCCATTCCCTCTCCCCCACAAACACCGCAGTAGCCACCCCCTATGAGGCCAACCCCCCAGCAGCAGGGCTGTGTGAGGGAGGGATAGCACAACCCTCTGGGGATGGGGCTTCCCCCACCCCGCCACTCTACCCCCCCGCCCCCTCCAATCCCCTCTTTCCTGAGGGTCACCCTTTTCCAGGACCCCCGCCCCCACACACACACAGGGACTGCAGCCTGAGAGTGCATTACCTCCATGAGGAAGTCCCCAATGGCAGACTTCCCCACTCTGAATTGGTTGTCCCACCAACCGGTAACTGTCTGGGGTGGTGAGCTTCCAGACGGCGATGGCGACCCGCTTCTCCAGGAGGGTGGCAGGCCACAGGTGGGTGTTGCATCATCAAAGGGCAGGGGCGAGCCAGGCACTCAGTTCCAGAAAGGTAGCCTTCCGCATGTGGAAGTTTTGGAGTCACTGCTGGTCCAGCCTCCAGAAATGCCTCTCCACTGAGAGTTGTGGTGGCAAGGGTGTTGCTCCCGCACCCAGGGAGAGGGTCCCCAGAATGAACTCGGGGTTGAGCTCGGTCAGGACCAGGAAGGTAACTGGCACAAAATGCTGCAGAAACTGCAGTATGGCTGTGGGGCCATATCATGCCCAGAGTCAGCTCCGGCTCCATGGCAGAAAGAGAAAAGCTGTGGCATCCAAAAAAGCTGGGCAACCACAGTAGGCACTGTGAGAGCATTGCTGTCCCTCGGAGAGGTAGGCAAGCACACAGCTGAAGCAGAGAAATAGCTGTCTGGCGGGTCCCTTTAAGTGTGTGTCTCTGCAAGGCTCTGGCACCAACACTCAGAAGCAATTGGTGACCTAAAGCACTGCCTGAAGTGTTTCCGGGTGGCCTTTTAAGTGAGAGAGCATCCAATCAGTCTGGATGCTCTCTTTCAAAAAAGCGCATTGATGTGCTTTGGCAGTGTGGATGTGCTCTTTCGGAAGATCTCTTCTGGAAAAGCTTCTTCTGAAAGAAGCCTGCAGTCTAGATGTAGCCTTTGTCTATGTGAAATGATTATATAAATCCCTTATCCTCCCTGAACTTCTGTCAGAAGACAGGGTGCTAGGTGGTCAAGCCTAGTCACTGGAGAAGGAGTCAGGACTAATGGTCAGAGTTTGAATGCCAGAGCACTATTAGAGCTGGGGATTGGAGCTGAAAGTCAGAACAGAAGTCAGTGTCCAAATGCCAGAGCAAAGGGTCAAGAAAGAGTCAGGGCCTGTAATCAGAACTGAAGAGTAGAACCAGATTCTCTGGAGTCAGGAAAGGCAGGAGTAGGGCTGGTTCCAAGCCTGAGATAGGACTGGAACAAAGCTGTGCAGGACAGGGTCTAGGCTGGAGCAATGCAGGAGCAAGGTTTGGAGTGAGGCAAACACAGGCAGGCAGAGACTCCACCAACATATGTACTGAGCTGCTGCTGATACTCTGCAGCTGTTGGGCTCCAGAGCTGGTCTCCTGGCTGTCTTAGCCCACTAGTTGGCTCTGCTATGACTCCACTGAAGACTGGGTACGTGCAGGTGCAAACATCCATTCCTGTCAAGAGACCTCTGTGAGCAGTAATGCAAGTTACCTTTTCCATTCCAAGCGTAACAATAAGATAAAGAGAATGTGTGATGCGTTGTACCCCTTTCCTGTGTGCCACCTGATATACTGAGGTGCCACTGAGCCCACCCACTCCATCAGTCTGGGCTCCCTCTCCTTGTTCTGCTGTGCCCAGCCTCAACACACAGGTAGGAATACACCCAGCTGTAGAATCACAAAGAGTCTGCAACCAGTCCTGCCTGAGAAGATTCATTTCAGCAATCACCCAGCAAGAAATTGCACACACCCTTAAGCTTTAACCTGCAGGTGGGAGGTTTCCCCACACAGAAACTTGCCCTGGGCCAGATCAAAGTAAGCCAGGCCATAAGTTTTCACCCCTGTTATAAGGGATAGCAAACAGAACAAAGCAGATTAATGAGCAAATAAAACAAACCATGCAAACTAAGCTTCTGAGACTAAATTAACTGGTTAATACTAGCAAATTCTTACCCTAGATATTTTATGAAGCTTGCAGAGATTCTTGAAGGCAAACTGCACTATTTGCAGCTTAAATCTCTAGATATTCCTTTCATGGGTAAGATCTTTCTCATTTGGGTCCAGTCCCTTTCTTCCCCAATTAAGTCTTAGGGTTTATTGCAGTCATGTTGGGCAGGGATTCCATGAAAAGAAAAATCAATCCTTATTAACTCACCTCTCAGTCTTAAATAGGATTTTTATAGAATCATAGGCAGGAATCCTTTGTTTCCCAGTATGCCCCCATTCCCTTCTTGTGGAAAAAGTTCAAGTTGGTATTAGCATCATCAAAGCATCTTCAAAGTCCTAGTGTTCTCCGTAATGGTAATGGTTCTCCGTAATAGTGTTCTCCATTCAGGCTGATTCCATTTTGTCTGGTGGTTGTTCTTCAGCTGCAAACCACAGTTGCGATTGTTACATAGTCAACATTCCTAACTTCAGATAGAAAAATGATACATGCATAGAAAGGTTATAATTTATTTGGTATATTATCCTCTTTTCAATGATATCTCACATGACCCATCTTTCATAAAATATATCTGATTTATTCCATATTCATATAACAACATTACTATGAAGAATACAGGGTGTAGCATCAAAATGGTCAGCAAAAATAAGTTATCAGCTCATAAAACAGAAGTCTCTAAACACACGTGTGTGAATACATGCACATACAGACTCTCACAAGTGTCCAGGAATACAAACAGAACAAGTCACATTGGATTCCTTGCTTTCAAAGTAGGATTGTTCATCTATTTCATTCGGTAAACCAGTTCAAATCTACTATTATAATTATATGACAAAGGCACCTCAAATATTTTCATTGATCAGACTTGTTGATCACACTGAATCAGTCTGGTCTTGGAATCCAGGAATCTCTGACTTTTGCCCCTTTCAACTTTCCTTCTATTATCTCTTAGGTGAACGTTCATACCAATATTTCTTCAGCTACTTTTTTGAAAAAACTTGGGCATTTATACCAGATGAATCTTTGAATAAAAGCATCTGATACAAAATCATCATCACAATCATACCTTCTTCATATATCATTTGATCATGTGGTAATTGTACAAGAGTTAGTCACTAGGAAGTTATTTGGCTGTAGTATGGATGACTTTTAGGTTCAAAGCTAAAGTCTTGAATCTTATTCTTTTTTTAAAAATTCCCACTCAACCACTACTTGGTTGGAGATACAATCCTATGTCTTGGGCATAGGATTAATTAATTAATTTAGTAGTTAATTAATTAATTTAGTAGTTGCCTACCCAATAACTCTGAATTCTTTTTCCAATTCCTACAGGCAGGACGGAGCCCAAATATTTCTTAAAAATCTGAGGCACACTAGGTTGCAGCATATTACCAAGGAGAACACCTTATGCTCTCTATTGGAATCTTTACCTCTGTTCTTTCTTAATCAATGTGCTCTTTCTGACATGGAAAATACAATAGAAATTATTTGAATTGTCCTAAAATTTCCTACAACACTTTATCTCTTACTATGTCTTTCTCCAGAAACACTTCCTGAAAAATCAATATCCCAATGATTTCTTTGGCCAGACCATCTCTTTCTGAAGGTAAGCCATCTAATAAAGCACTGGAAATAGCAGGTGATTGAGCTGACTAATCACATGGCTTAAGCAGGGAATTCTAAATATGGAATACTTGAAGCAATGCCTTCCAACAGAGGCTTATAAAAGGCTATTCATCAACAAAAAAGTAAAAGTCGTGAACTGTTCATGAGTAATTCACTGACAGAAGGGTCAAATTTGACATATAAATTGTTCACTGCGAATATTCTGATGAGCTCTAATTATATGAATGTAATCTTCTCTCTTAGCCTCCTGATTGCTTGATAGTCACATAAAAAGGAAGTAAATAGAATGGAGATAAAGTTCTGGCAGTAAGCAATAGATGACATATTTATTCTAAGGGTATGTCTAGACTGTGTTGCTCTTTTGGGATACTGGAAGTATCCCAAAATAGCAACATCACGTCTTTAAAAGCACCTGATATTTCCCAAAATAGTGGGCACGCTATTCCGGTGACCCTATAACTCTTGTTCCATGAGGGTTAAGGGCTTTGTGTGTAGACAGCACCAAATTTCAAAATAATCTCTTTTGATTTAGCCTCGTAATAAGCTACGCAATTTGTGTAGCGCATATTGCGTAGCTTATTACAACAGACGGATGCTGTCTAGATACACCCTAAGTTGTTGCTAGAAAAATAATTAAACCACAATTTTACTGCTGATTTTATTTGTTGGTATGTGAAGGCAATTTAAATTCATCAATGGAAAATCAATTAATATTGACATATCAATGGTCAAATATTGGAAATGTCAAAATCATTTAAAGATGAAATTACTGTAGTGGCTTGGAAGTACTCATTAAACATCCATCCCAGCTATAGAAAAACCTCACTCTTAAGCCTAGTGCTGTGACAGATCAAATGTAATTGTGAAAAGGGTCAATCTGATGAATTTGCTGAGGTGCCACTTAGATTTTAAAGCTGAAACTAACAAACTATATTTGCCAATTGGATAAGTGTAATAGCCCACATTAGAATGGAATCTAATAGGAAAAATCTCTCATCACTGACTCCATAAGATAGCCTATGGTTATTTCTATTAAAGAAGAAAAAATAGTCTTTGAAATGAAATGTCACCTCTTCATCTTGTCCTGTTAACCCTGGCCTATGGGAGAATCTTTTCCACACAGCTGGTCCAGGTGTTGGTCACATTGGAGATTCTGCAGCTTTTTCATGGATTCAATCAATGCTCATTAGTTCAGTGACTATGTATGAAGGAGAGAATCTTTCCTACAAAAAGTGTTCCCCAACGTCTTCTGAGTCCTGTGGCTCTGGACAAGGGGAGCATCTTTCTCACATTAGGGTTCAGCAAAACTCTTACATGTGGTTTCATAAGTTTTATATATCCTGATTCCAGGGCACACTGGAAAAGGCCACCCTCTGATTTCTACTTGCCATTTGCCAAATGACTCACAGAAAAATTAGTCTGAAGCCAAGGAGAAAGACACTTCTCACATTCCCTTTTGCATACCAGAGCCTAGCGGGGAGCAGGCTAGCAGAGTCTCTGTGCTCCAGCCACGCAGTGAGGTGGGGGGTGGGAGGAGCTGGCGCACCAGCATAGGCTCCCAATGCTGGGGGGAGCCCTGAGCCTTGGGGACCAGATCCAGGCAAGCCGGGGAATGCATCTGGCCTCTAGGCCTTAGGTTCCCCAGCCCTGCTTCAGAGGGTTTGATTTATTTCATGGACTGTATTTCATAATTTGCTCCAGCTACTCCTGCTTTCCAGCAATTTCTCTTACTATTCCAAAGTTCTACCTGCTCAGATGATGATAACTTTCAACATTCTTTTTTGTGGTGTACAATTCTTAACACTTCGAGGGTGCAACAATTACCTACATAGAAAACAAACAAAATTCCTTATCTACTATGTATTTTAGACAGTTTGTCTTTTTGTCTATTTGTTTGTTTGATCAAGAACTCCTTCTAAACGGTAAGAGCTAGGACCACCAGATTTGGTATACAGCTTCCTCTCATCATAACTTACAGAAACATAAAGGTTTGGTTGTGCCAGAAAAATAGCATGTGCCTGCAATGGGATTGCTTCTCATAAACCAAACAGAAAAGAGACAGGCTCACCAATGAAATACAGTCCTCACAATTGACATAACTAAGCAAATGTTGAAAGAGACTGAACCAAGATGAGCCAGAAAAATAGGATAAACCTGGAATAGGATCGCTTCTGAATATACCTTACAGAAAAAAGATAAAATGGAGAAATGTGGAGTAAATGCTCTCTTTTGACACAGCTTAATCAATGCTTAAGCTTTGAAAACTAAAAGAAACTGTTATTGGAAACCAAATTGATTATAGCCTTTTTGTTAAAACATAGTGCATGGTAAGAGTTTATAGAGGTGAAGAATAAAAATACATTTGATGTAATTCCATATTTTAAAAAGATGTACTGAAAAAAAATGAAACAGAAAAAATTTAACAATCTCTTTTTTAAAGAAGTCTGAAATTAAAATTAAACTTCATAAAAGTGGGGTGGATGCTCCTTCCCGCAGCTCCTATTGGCCAGGAATGGCAATTCTCAGTCAATGGGAGCTGCAATCGCCTGTATCTGCAAAGGCCCAGGTAAATACAGCAGCAGTGGCCTACCAGGGGCTAACCCTGGCGAACTGGATCTGGCTCATGGGCTGATATTTGCCCACTGTTGTCATAAAATAACACTGTATTTTTGAAAAATACAAACATTTAAATAAAGCACATACATTTTCTTTTCCAAAAAAGCCCCCCAAACCAATCTTAATTGAGTTAAGGACCCAAGCAACGCTGGGTACATCTACTAGTAGTCTTCTAAACTAGTGGACACAATCCATACAATCTGTGATTGCATCTAACACTCTTCACTTCTGCCAAGGCTTATCATACAATAGGAGATATTACATTAGAGGAACAAAACAGATAGGACAGAGATGAAGAAGGTGTCAGCAACACATTTTTAAGGCATCCTTTACTGTCTATACAGTTTACACAAGCCATCATTTTCCTCCGACCTTCATAAGGTTTTCTGGAATAAGGGAATATCTGCAAATGAAAAAATATAGCAAAATCAGCCAGATAAAGGTCTGGTCTACACTACAAACCTGTGTCAATATAACTACATTGCTCAGGGGTTTGAAAAATCCACACCCCTGAGCAATATAATCATACCAATCTTAACCCCCATCCTGCCCTCACAGACAGCCCTATGTTAACAGGAGAGCTCTCTCATGTCGATATACAAAAGTCTTCTCTTAAGTGCTGCAGTGGCACAGCTGCCTCAGTGCAGTCATGCTGATGCATTGTTTAAAGTGTCGAGCCGCACTTAATGTGCTGAGTTTAGAGAAAGAAGTTGGGTAACAATCAACTTCTGTAGGTGAGAGAGGCAAGCCACACAGAATTCTTCAGGTCTGGGAAAGATACGCTCAACCTCAAAGCTAAACACCTGGTGTGATGGGGTGAGGTCACAGACGACCCCTTGGGGTACCTCCCGGGGTGCTAACATGGCCACTGCCACTCGCCTTCCTGCTTTCTGGGGCTCCTCACTTCCTGGTCCTGCTGGGTCAGCTCTGCTGGTCTCCCCCAGCCAAGGCCCCGAGCTGAGGTCCCTGCCCCCACCGAGAAGTGGTACAGACACTGAACCACATCAGGTCCAAGGAGAGTGTAGTTTAGGGCCCAGCCTCCTGAGAAAGTGCTCCCCAGATGGGATCAAACCCCAAAGAATTAGGTAAGCCCCCTTAACAATGAAAGGGGGAATGTGCACACTGGTTGCCCCCCCAGGTAACAATCACTTACACTAGGTTTGATAGAAAATAAAAATGGTTTTATTAAGTTGAAGCAATAGATTTAAGTAGTAATAAATTAAAGTAGGAAGAGCAAAGTAGGTTACAAATGAAAAGAAACAAAACAGCTTGACTAATTCTACATTGAAACCTCAGTACAAACTTAATCAAACTCACCCTAAAACCTCTTTTCCACTCTAAACCAGGGCTCTCCTCCCCACCCTGGGGTCTCAGGCTCCTTCCTTGAGGTGCAGCCCAGCCAAAAGACCTAGGCCTCTACTTTCCTATTCCTTTTGTTAAGGAGTTGAGGCCCCTCCCTACCAGCCACTGCTCAGACTTAAGGACAAAAGATTGTTTTACAGTGGCTCATCTAGAAGTTGCAGGAAACACCCTCCATGTCTCCCATTCACACATTGGAGACTCACAAATCATTCCCCACTCCCTGGGTATGTCTACACTGCAAAGTTAATTCGAAATAACAGCCATTATTTTGAATAAACTTTAATAGCGTCTACTCATGCAAACCGCTATTTCAAATTTAATTGGAAATAGCGGAGCCCTTAATTCAAATTTGGTAAACCTCATTCTACGAGGAGTAATGCCAAATTTAAAATAGCTATTTTGAATTAAGTGCTGTGTAGACACTTAATTCGAAATAGGAGGCCTCCAGCCCTTCCCAAGGAGCCCTGGTGGCCACTCTGGGCACAACCAGGAAAACTTACTCTCCTCTCCCCCAGCCCTGGAGCCATTAAAGGGGTAGACCCTGGCCACAGTGCCTGTGCCAGCTCCAAGCCTGCCAGCCCAGAGCCAGCAGTGGCCACCGGGGCCCCTAAACCAGTGGCCACAAGACATGAGCCAGCAAGCCACTGGCAGCCAGCCCTCCACCACCCCCCAGGAGCAGTCTGCCAGCTCCCAGGAGCCTGACAGAGGCTGGAGAAGGCGGGTGCCTTCCTGGTCCAGGGTGGAGATCATGGACATTATTCAGGTTTGGGGGGATGCCCCCAACGTCCATGATCTCCACACTAGATGGAGGAATGCGGCCATGTATGGCAGGATAGCTGCCAGCCTGGCCACCAAAGGCCACATGCAAACCCAGGAGCAGGTTTGCATGAAAGTCAAGTTGATCCGGCGAAACCCCCACCCCTGAGCCCTGAGCTTCCCATCCCCCTTCTTACCCTTGCTTCCCCCTTCCAGCTCCCTCCTTCCAGGTTTTCCCCTCCCCTCTCCCACCCTCTCTTTTCCCCTCTCCCATCTCCTTTCCCCAGTCTCCCCAGATGTTCATCCTCCCCCCCAGTTTTGTTCAATAAACCTAGTTTCTATTTTTGAACATACGTATCTTTTATTTGACATCAGGAAGGGGGGCTAGGGAGGGGTAAGTGGACGGACATGAGGAAGGAATGGGGCACGAGCCCCCAGTGGGGAGGACCGGGGAGGCCCTCAGGGCCTCCTGGATCCTGACAGCCCCCCCGATGGACTCCCCCGGATGGCAGCCTGCAGCAAGTGCAGCTGGGCTGATGGCAATGACCCCACGAGATGCACCAGCATGCCTAGGGGCAGCTCTGGCTCCATGTGGCTGAATGCTGTGGTGTCCCAAGTTCACTCCAAGACATTCCAAGACAGGACTGCTTTGCTGTCCCTCATCGAGGTAGACAAGCAAGCCGGGAACCCTGAGAACTGTGTGTCTGGGGTGGGGGTAGGGTCCCTTTCAGCACGGAGCTCAGTTAGCCTCAGGCAGCAGCCCCACACACTAAGTCCTAACCTGATACCCTGCCGGCACTGATTCCGGTCAGCCTTAACTTCGGTTCAGGGTCCACTCAGTGTGGATGCGCTATTTCGAAATAGCAAAACGCTATTTTGAAATAGTTTTTGTGTGTAGATGCGTTATTTTGAATTAGCTTAATTCGAATTAACTATTTTGAATTAAGTTAATTCGAAATAGCGCTGTAGTGTAGACATACGCCCTGTGTCTAATTTTACACAAACAAATGATACATACAACAGAGTAAGATAAACAGAACTAGCAAATCATGACATGAGGATTGATGGGTTACATGAAATAATTTGCTCAAACCACCTTTGAGTTATGTATATTCATGACCATGAGTCCAGTTCACAAAGCATGGGGGGGGGGGGGTCCATCACACCTGGTATAACAGATTGATTAGAATGAGTAGTTAACACACATTCTGATGGTATGTCTACACAGCAGCATTATTTTGGAATAACGTCCATTATTTCCAGATAACTATGGGAATGTCTACACAGCTAGCTTGTTAAATTTCAAAATAATTTCGAAATAACGGGTGGCTTATTTTAGCATTTGTAAACCTCATTCCACAAGGAATAACGCCTCTTCTGAAATAGCTATTTCAGAATAGCTGTAGTGTGGATGTTCCACTGCTGCTATTTTGAAATAATTCCTCCCCCAGGCCATTCAAAGTAATTACTCCCCAGTATTTCCTGGGGCTCTAAATCAAGGTAGCTCATCCACATTAGGGCAACCTATGTTGAACTAATTTCCAGGCTTCCCTGTAGTATAGATGCACTATTTCGAAATAAGCTATTTCAGAGTATTCTGGAATTGCTTATTCCGAAATAATTGTGCAGGGTGGACGTAGCCTATGGGACCATTCAAGGTACAGTGACCCAATAACAGCGCTGCAGTCATAGACCAAAATGAGAGGGTTAGTGGGTTACAGATTGTTGTAAGAAGCCATAAATCCAGTGTGTTAATTTAATCCATAATTTTTAGTGACTAGCGGAGATATAAATGTAAGCTCATCTTTTGAATGGCTGTGCAGATTTCCTTTGAGAATGAGGACTGAAAGGTCAGATATAGTAGAATTGCTTTGTGAAAAGTGTTCAGACATGGGTTATGGAGTGGGGTTTTTTTTTTATCATTTTCCTGTATACATTCATTTAGGAATGTAGTGATTGGTTCCACCCTGTTACCCACACAAATTTCTCTATCCCTTCCACACTTTAGGGACGCACACCTTTATCCAGTTCCTAGGGCTTAAGGTGCAAACCTGTTCATTTACACACCCACCCTTACCCAATTCCTAGAGCTCAGGGCATAACTTCCTGAGGGTTTGCAGTATCTTTTGCCACTGAAAGAGCCTGACACAGTAATATTCTTATTCTCTATTAATTGACAATGCCCAAGCAAGCAGAATACACATGCTAAGCATACAGTGTCATGCTCACCAATCCTGATAAAGGCCGGCAGACTTCCCCTGTTGACCAGGCAAGGTCAGTCTCTCTGAATCTTAGCTGCTGCACATCATGGTCATGCAGAGGAGGCTGAGTTTTAGAGATGAGTTTTCTTTCTTTCTTTCTATTACTTTTGCTTCTATTACTTGCCTCCTTGGACCCCTGATTTATATAGCTAAACTTGAGTCCTGCTTAGCTATACCTTAACCAATTATTTTAGTATAATTTTACTAACCAGTCATAACATACTGTAACAGAATTACCTAACCAATCATACCTCTCTATTACTATCCACCACCTTAGTTGATTTACACCTAGCAAAATTAATTATACAGCAGACAGAAACAGTTACAAACTCCGGTCATCTGAAGAAGTGAGCTGTGCTCATGATACCATCTACATGTTTTGTTAGTCTATAAAGTGCTACCAGACTATTCTTTGTTTTTTAAGTTTATCCTGTACAGACTAACTCGCCTACCCCTTGAAGCTTCAGTTACAAACCAGACAGAGATCACGCAGACAAACAATAGGAAAGTGAGGAGAATAATCATAGAATGCAGATTCCACAACCTCAACTATTGGTAAACATAAAAAACAACAAATAGTCTGGTAGCACTTTATAGACTAGCAAAACATGTAGATGGTATCATGAGCTTTTGTGGGCACAGCCCACTTCTTCAGATGACTGGAAGTTTCTTGCCAGATGAAATGCTGTTAAATAAGTTTTCTCTATCTATCTTGATATCTGTTTCTTTATCTGGTGACAGTTGGTGCTATTAGGACAGCCTGGTATGACACTATTTTAATGCAATTTAGATGGAATGTGAGTATGTGACTCCAGGCTTTACAGCTACTGGCTGCTGCTCTTCAGTTGGCTGCAGAAGAAGGCTTTAATTTAGGCCTTCCAATATGGCTACAGGCCTTCCACTGCGGCTACAGAAAAAACATATTGTTCTAAGTGCATTTAGTGCACTGGATGAAGCATACACATGTTGTGATGGGCACATGCAGGACCAAGAGATTTGGAGTGTTGTGGGGGTTAGGGTTGTGGGTTCGTCATTGTAGCAATGGTGATATGTCTGTCGTTTTTGCATCTGTTGTTCTTGAAGGTTGTGGTGGCCCATTGAGATAATGTGCCTGGTCTGTGAAGAGCTTGCTTCTGATGATGTGTTTGGAGAGTGTTTGAAGGACAGAAAAAACACCGAATACAAAAATGTACTGAGTTTCACAGGGGTCCTATACTCCCTCAATCCATTCACTGCACCCCCATTGGCATGCACTTGCACAATAGAACAAAGGCAATACATAACTTTACGTATACAAGTCACTGGAAAAGTAACATTTCTCCCTTTACTTAGGACAAGCCAAATATTTCATACAGCGGTTCTCTCTGAGATTTACTCTATTCCCTACACAATGAAAACTAGATGTAATATGGCGTACAGCTTATAAACTGGAAGAAAAATTCAAATGGAAGGAAAGATCTGAATAAAAAGCTTCTGAGCAATTAGTGCTGGAATACCAGATGCATATTTATATGCATTGGATTCATGGTAATTGCCCATCACTGGGCTAATTTAATTTATATTATTTCTGAGTTGATTTCATCATCAGTATGTTTTCGCTGTTACTAAGCTACTGTAATTTCAACGTCAGGTGGCTCTGTTTTGACTTGCATATGCTTGCAACCCTTCAGTATCCACAGGGGGACCACAGTTTACTATAATCTTTCCAGTTCAAATATGTCATACACTTAAAATGTGTGAGTTTGCACAGCAGACACTTACATGCCCCATATCAGACCTGTGTGTGTCAAAAGTACCTGATATATAAGCCTTGGGAGTACTGCCAGCTAATCCTTTGCTGTTTTGGAATTCACCTGCTTCAGAATGTGCCCAATAAGGCAAATAACAGCACACCACTGGTTATCACCTATAGCCCCTAGCTAAAACCTCTCATTTAAGCACATCATTGACAATCTACAACCTATCCTGAAAAATGAACCCTCATTCTCACAGCCCTTGGGAGACAGGCCAGTCCTCACACAGAGACAGCCCTCACAACCAGAAGCAAATACTCACCAGCAGCCACACAATGCACCACAGAAACACTTACCCAGAAACATATCCCTGCAACAAACCCCGTTGCCAGCTCTGTCCTTATAGCTATACAAGCGACACCATCACAGGACCTAATCACATAAGCTACACTATCAAAAGCTCTTCAACCTGCACATCCACTGTGATCTATGCCATCAAATGCCAGTAATGCCCTCTGGCCTGTATATTGGCCACACTGGACAGTCTCTACACTATAGGATAAATTGACATAAATCAGACATCAGGAATGGTAATACCCATAAACCGGTAGGGGAACATTTTAACCTTCCTAGACACTTAGTAATGTATTTGAAACTAGCCATCCTTCTACAAAAGAATTTAAAAACCCTATTATAAAGGAAGACAGCTGAACTAGAATTCATCTGCAAATTCAATACTATAACTTTAGCATTGAATAATGCTCTCAACTGGTTAATGCATTACAAAGGCAATTTCCCCTCTCTGGATATTTTCATTTCCACCCTAAATGCTGTGAACGACCCACTTCCATCCTGACTGGATTAGCTGCATTAATACAAGCAACTTTTTCCTTATATATACCTCTGCTTCTGTAACTTCCACTCCAATACATCTAATGAAGTGGGTTTTAAAAGCTTATGAAAGCTTGTGCCCTCATAAATCTGTTAGTCTCTAAGGTGCCACAGGACTCCTCGTTGTTTTTGCAGATACAGACTTAATGTAGTTATCACTATGAGATTGTTTTGAAGATAGTATTTTCTCACTGAAAAATTTCCTGTGTATGTACTTTAGGTTATTTAATGGCTCCCAAAGTTTACTCATTCGTAACAGGTCTCCTAGTCATTAGTATGAATTCATTTCTAATGTATATCCAAATGGTTGTGGCAAATAAAAAGCACAGAAATAGAAAACATAAAACATATTGTACTAGAGGGAATAACTGTGCATTTGCAGTGAGATTAACTAATTGATCAAATATGTCTCTTCCATTTTAAAATTATATTATTCTATGATATTTATACATCTTACTATTTTTCTTCAGTGTACCAAAGGTCTAAAAACTTTAGAATTAATAATAAAAATACATTTTTCTCTCTCTGATTGTATTAGTAATTTTAGTTTTACTTTTGTTTAAGAACATGTGCAATACTCAGAAGCATTTATCGGAACATAAGAGATTTGTTAATATTGCAATGCTAAATTATTAAGCTCTAATTTCAGTTTGTGGTTGAAACTGACTACACTAAGGATGAAAGGTCAGAGAAGAGAATATGAATGTTAGGCCTTTTAGGAAACAATAAAGAAGTTATAGAACAGTATATGATTTAGAGGAGAAAGAGAACGAGTGGAGTCATTGATAATCATAGAGTGGAGAGGTGAGACAAAATTTAGCTGTCATTAGATCTTAAATAGAGGGGATGCATAGAGCTTTCAATGATTAGGGGTAGAGGTTGGTTTACTTTACTAGAACCTAGACATTTCAGGAATAAGGGTAATGCAGGCGTGATGGAACCAGGGGGTTAGAGAGGCCAGGGCTTCCTTGTTTTAAAATGGGCATAGTTTGGGTATCAGAGGGCTGCATTGTCCACCCAAACTGAAAGCCTTGGGCTGGTACGAGTGGCACAGGCAGGGGCTGCACTTTGCAATGGGGGAGCTGATATGGTGATCAATTCTCCATCTTGAAGCACAGATCTTACCTCTGGCTCCAGCCTCTTTCTGGTGGTGGAGGGCTGAGGTAAACCTTAGCCCTCACTAGCCATTGGGCTCCATCCCTATGTCTCCTCTTCCCCTGAGGCCCCTTGCCATGGCCAGTCAGATGCCAGAGATGGGCCATGGTAAGAACTACCCAAGGAGCCTGGGCTGCTGTGGAGAGACTTGGACCCTCTATTTGCCTTGAGCAGGGAGCTGAGGTGCCCAAGAGCAGTCCCCATCCCATGTCCCTGCCCCTGCAGCACACCACTCAGGGCAAATGAACAGTCTGGGGATTCACACAGCAACCCAAGCTCTCTGGGCAGTTGTTACCACAGCCAGCTCCAGCTTATGGCCTGTCCAAGGGGCAGGTCCTTTTGGGGAAATGGAGGAATAGAGGGCAGGGCAATAAGGGGTGGGGCTGTGGGGGAAGAGAAGGAGTAGGGGACAAGGCCACAGTGTGTGGAGGAGGTGAGGCTTCATGCCCCCTCCCACTTCTACCAACGTTCCAGTGCTCCTAAGGTAATGCATATGATTACATATAAAGTTGGCTAGTTCATTTAATATTTTAGGCTTCACCATAGTTGCTTTTCATTCTAACTATAATATATTTGAAAGCTGCTAATCAATACCACAACCGAGTGCTTAGTTTATTAGTTACAAAACACTGAGATGTGAATTTGTCTTAACATGTCTAACGTTGAAGGAGGAGACACATAACAATGCCAAAAGTTAATTAGATAGAAAAGTATTGACACTCATTTCAAAGAGTGCAGAAAACTGGGGTTGACAAGATTGCATGTTCCATGTGTGACATTCCACAAGGGTGCAACTTGTATTGCTCTGTCCCATTAGCTCTCCAGCCCGCATTGATTTTACATTGCTTTGCTAGTGAACAACAAACCTCTCCAAGTGCTGATCACTCACTGCCATCAGCATAAAAAGCCACTCAGAGCTTTGTATATGAATGCTATACTCAGTCATCCCTGACAAGGTTCAGGGTGACAATCACATACCTCTGTCCCGGCTTTGCCACCCCATAATGTGTGTCTTGCACTACTCAGTACTGCCACTCCCTGAACAGTTTAAGCTCATTAAAAGCCCATCATTTCATCAAAGGGGGTGATTAAGCACCAGCCTTTGTTAACCAGAGTAGATATTCCTCAAACACTTCAATCAAAACACACCATTTTAGATAAAAGAATAAAACAAGTTTATGAACTAGAGAAAGATAGATTTTAATAGTGTTTTACAAGTGGTAAGTCATAAAGGTCAGACTTGGTTATGCAAGAAATAAAAGGATAAAACCATAAATTAATGCCTGAACTTTACCATGCAAGTAAGATTTGCAGCAAGCAGCTCTCTCACCAGACGCTGTGGGCGGTTCACAGCTCAAAGTTTTTAGTTCTCAGGCTGGATTTCCTTTCAGCCTTAGTCCACTCCCCTTCATTTAATGTCCTTCAGGTGTTCAATGATGTTATGAACAAAGAGCTGTAAGGTGAAGAGGAGAGGTAATTTGTGTGTTGTGTGTTCTCCCTTTTTATATTCCAACTATAGGATCATGGGATCATATGAATTACAAATTCTTAGTTTATATGTTCTGATGTATGTTAAATGTCTGATTAAAAAGGTAATGGCTCCAACGCTTTCCTGTTAAGCCAGTGTACCTTGGTGTCTATGAAATTTCCTTGTGCATGTAGCTCAGAACCACAATACATTAAAATCTTAGAACTCTATACACATTGTTGACAGTGCAAATATGTTCAGCAGATTATGAGTTTTCAAATTACACACAATAAAATCTTAACACTCTGTATACAGTGTTGGTATTCACATTGTAACAGTACAGTGACTTTCAGAATCTTATGAGTGTTCAAATAACAAGGCATACTTTTTGCAAACTATTAAATAACCATATAAAAATGATGAATATGGGCACTGGATATTACATGGGGTACAGTGGGTCACACTATGTCATGAAACTTTATCTACTGAATTAGAAAACAGAATATTAATGATTTGTCTCATGACCAAGAAGTGGGCATTCTGATCTAGTGGTCAGAATGTGAGCCAGAAGCCAGGCCAGGTCAGATATCAGGAGATCACAGTCTGAGATATGCCAAAGGGCAAACCAAGAGTCAGGTATCAGGAGAGAGGCAGGGTTAGGCAACCTGGAGGTCAGAGTCAGCCAGTAGACACACATAGCACAAGGGAAGCCCGCCTTAAGCAGAGGAAATTGAGATGCCTGGACTATTTTGTATTCCTGTGCTCTGTTTAAATAAAAGCATGGAATCCAGTCAGGACCCCCTGAGTTCTGCCAATCAGGTCCCAGGACTGGAGCTCTGTCAGGCTCTGTCTACACTACCAGGTTATTTTGAAATAATAACTCCCAAAATAACTATTTCAAAATAAGCTTATTCCTCTTCACAAGCAGGAGTACAGATTTCGAAATAATAAGCCCATTATTTCAAATGAGCAGGCTTGGTAGTGTGGACGCTCGCCTTGTTATTTCAAAATAAGGGGTGTTATTTTGAAATAACTCCTCAGTATAGACATGCCCTCAGAGTTCAGCTTCAAATTCTAGTGAATGTTAGCAGGTCACTAGGTGGCAGGCAGGACTGCTGACAGCAGGGGCAAAGAGAGCAGCTGCCCTGGGGCCTGGCAATTTAAATAAGCCAAGGGCTCTGGTAGCCACCACCACTATTGTAGCAGTGACAGCAAGAGCCCTGAGACCTTTACATCAATGCCAGAGCCGTGCATGGCACCGTCTAGGCAGGGCTGAGGGCTGGGTGGAAAAGGCGGTGGCAAGATCCAGGCAGCACAGATAGCTGGCTGTCCCTAGTCCCATCCCTTCTGCCTGAATCCATGCTCCTTCAGGGGAAGGGGGGAGGGATGGTGGAGTCTGTAACCAGCCCTGGTGGCAGGTCAGAACTTACTGGTTTCTAAGAGCTCTGCAGACTAGTAGTTGAGACACAAGAACTTGACAATTTGATGATCCTATGAGTGAGGCACTTGTGGGGCCTTTGTTTTCACTGAACCATGGTCACGATTAGCATTTAAATCCCTGTTCCAATCCTCTCATAAACTCTTCAATAGCACCTCCATTTAGGAGAAATCTATGCTCAGCTATAAGACCTAAACACAGAAAAGATCAATCAGGGTACATCTAGACTGCAGAGTTTTTCCAGGATACTGGAAGTATCCCGGAAAAACTCTGCTGCAACCAAGGAATGCATCTGCTCTTCCAAAAAAATTTTCAGAAGAGCAGACGCCTTTTTTTGGCTTCCCTGTAAACCTCGTTTCACAAGGAAGAAGGGATGTGCCGAAAAAAGGAGGGTGTTCTGACATTGGCCCAGTGTAGACGGGTCAAATGTCAGAAAAGCCTGTTCCAAAAAAAGAAACGGAAAAAGCTGCGCAGATTGCAACTCACAGTTTGCATATCTTTTTCCAGAAGAACTGTGTAGTCTAGACATAGCCTCAGTGATCATACCATGGAAAGAACTAAAAGGCAAAACTTGAATTTGATAAAAAAGTTACCATCGCTATAACACAAAATGGGTAATTTAAACAAATTATTTTAACTGCTGAGGCAACAAGGGCATATTTAGAGAACCAAGAGTCTGTGTCTCTACATTTGTGTCCAGGTACCCTAATTATTGTAGCAAAACTCCAGCCTTGCCTCAGGGGTCCTGCACTTCTAGGCAGAAAGTTTCTCAGAGGCTCGCTGTAGCTCTCCAGATAGCCTCTAGCCCTTTACTACAGGGAAGGGTCACAGCCTACTGAGCCATTCTCATCATAGACCAGTCAAATAGGTTTTGGGTTGTATCCATCTGTAGTCCCAAACTCCCCTTCAGGGGTGGCTTCCATAGCGGTGCAGGGAAGATTAGGGGAAACCCAGATCTGCCCTCTGCTCCAGGTTCCAGCCCAGGGACCCTAATGGCAGCAGAGCAGGTAGAAATTCCTCCACCACCAGAGCTGCAGCTTTTCCCTGAGACAGTTCCCCAACCAGCTCCTCCTGGTACCTGACCTGGTACCTCCTGGTGCTCTTCCCCAGCACCTCTTCACTCCTAGTCCTTGGCCAGCTGGCCCTCCCTAGCAGCAGGTCCTTAATGCGCTGCCTGTGTTCTTAATTGGCCCCAGGCTTTTCCTGATTGCACTGCAGCAGCCCCTGTCCTGGCTACTGTTCACCTAGATGTCCCTCTAACTTGGACACTCACAAAAATGATTAGGTTCATTGCCTGCAAAGAGCAGTGAGAGTCAACAGAGGAGGAACATGTGGAGGGGAAGTGAAGAGCTCTCCCAAGAAAACAAGCATCATTTTGGGACTCAGGAACTTGAGGGCAGCAAGACAGGAAGACAGCCCTTCCCCCAGACAAAATTCAGCTTTGGACTCAGGTGGGAAATCCTGTCAAAGGAACCTCAGCTTGTAAATCTCTATTTTTACAAATAATTATTATACTATGCTGCTGCACTACTTTCTGTTCCAGGCACCTCACCTCAGAGTCTCCAGCCCCTGCCTCCCTACATCCTTCAGCCCACACCATTCCCCATCTTTCCTTTGGCCCCTTGTGCACATTTACAAAATGGCAGCTGCACTGCCCTGGCAGATGGCTTCTGTCTCATGATGAAGCTTAATTGACTGACTGTTTGCAAGGCCCTGGCAGAGAGACCACATATCAATTTACCTCTTTTTCTTTTCCCTCCGCACATCTGTCCTGCACACTGCACACTCCTCTTGCTCTCCTCCCCCAGTTGCATTATCCCATGTAAAATGGAGGCTGGCAGCATAGCATAGCTGTAACCTCTCCCATCACCTAACATTTGAATGATGAAAACATTCAGTGGTGTCAATAGTTTATTAAGATAATAGTTACAGGAAAAAGTTTGGTTGGTATTATCACTTTACATGTGATAGACATAGGCACTGCATGCCCAGAGGGGTTCTAAGACTAACACTCCATGCTGAGGTATGTATGCCCTAAAACAGGCATTCAAGAGGAAAAGAAATTTACCTTAGGGATAGCAGAGCCATACAGTTCTCAGTGACTTTTCACAGGCTTATACAGCAAAACACTGGGAGTAGTTAAAGCTTCAAACAATCTATGTAGACCCCAATCTGTTTTTCTCTGCTTTTTCAGCATGTTTGCAGGGGAGATAAAGCAAAAACGAAGACATTGTACAGAATAACTGCATAGTCTTTGCCCCCAGCATGCCTCGGAGTTCCCTTCCACTCCTGCAACACTTCTAGGGAGACCGTTTTGCCTACCTTAGTGCCTACCTCAGGGCAGACTGTCAGAAATTGGGCAGATATCCCAAATTGGTGGTGTGTTCTATAATGAGATTTCACCAACCCAGTAACAAAAGTAAACTCCTAGAACACTATGCCAGTCTTGTCATGGAGTGACAGATAGTCCCTTTAGCCTATTTGGCCTATCTTGCCATCCAGAAAAACTGAACCTTGTGATAACGAGTCTCAGAGGGGTAGCCGTGTTTGTCTGTAAGGCTATGTCTACACAGCAGTGTGATTTTGGAATAACTGACATTATTCCAAAATAACAAAGAGCGCATCTACCCTACAAGCCTTTATTTCAGAATAATGTCGAGTTGGAGGACTTCTTACTCTGACTCCTGTAACCCTCATTTCACGAGGAAGAAGAGTGTTCTTCCTTAAACTTCCTGTCATGTAGACAGCATCAAAAGCCGAAATAAGCTATGCAATTGTCGTAGCTGAAGTTGTGTGACTTAATTTGACTTTAGCCCTGCTGTGTAGACATGCCCTAAGAGACTAACAAAAATGTAGATGGTATCATGAGCTTTTGTGGGCACAACCCACTTCTTCAGAAAATGGTCACTTAAACCAAAAATCATACCAGGTCAGGCTTCACCCAGTCCCAAGAGACCAATCCCTTACCCCAACTGGTGCTCTGGATTTAACACCCAGGTGGCATTGCCATGGCAAAAGACACTGTGGAGAACAGGGCTGGCCTTACCATGAGGCGAACTGAGGCGGCCGCCTCAGGTGCCAGACTGTGTGTGTGTGGGGGGGGGGAGCACCACTAGGACCAGAGAATTGAGACTTTTCAAAGTTTTGGCCCAAGCGAGGGAGCATGGGGGCATCATTTGAGCTCCCCACCTCACGTGCCAAAATGTTGTGGTCCAGCCCTGGTGGAGAAGAAGAGACACTTGGAAGCAATTCCTGGAGGCAATACAAAAGCAGAAAGTTCTTCTATAGCACATGCTGATAGTAATCACATAGACAATCCAACTCCCAGGACTGCCTGGTGGTGTGGCAAGCCAAGTCCAAAACCAGACACCCCATGCTGAGAGTGTAAATAAAGACCCTGTATTTGCAGTTACCAGAATAGTGGAGCAGAGCAGTTAGGGTAGCACTTTTGCTGTAAGACCACAGCAATTAAAATGGTATTAGGCTGCCCAGAGAGAGGGGATGTATGGGACAAAGTGAGCAGAAGCATAGGATTTTTCTGAATTTAACCCCAAGTCCCAGAATTCCACTGGCTTCTACAATGCATCCCACAATGCACAATGAGAAAAATCCCAGAATGCACACAGCTCAGCAGCAAAGCAAAGGACCATAGGCTATCCTCCCTGGAATGCCACATGTTTAGTATGCACAAAGCCACTGACATGTGTGCTCAATGAGGCAAGTTGAAAGAGGGCACAGCTGTCCTGTGTATACTTTAGTACAGTTTACGTATTGCATACCAACTAGTGCTTGTCAATTCGCTGCAAACCTAATGCCCCACGTAGACCAAGTCTCACTTTCTGTATTTCAGTATCAGTGGATTTGTATGAAGAATTCATATTTTCTAATGTGTTTAAACATAAAACAATCTTTCCCAAACTATTGTATTATATCCTCTCACTTTCTCCCCCTTTGTTTACAGCAGTGGTTCCCAAACTTTTCAGCATTGCGCCCCCTTTTTGATTTTTGAAAAAAAATCTTGCCCCACCCACCCACCCAACAGCAAAACTTGTTGAGCAAAAAAAAAAAAAGGAACTGACCGGGACAGCAAAACTTGAATTTCTTCACGCCCCCTAGTTTGGGAACCCATGGTTTACAGGCTATTTATTTAGGCAACAGTCCTGAAAATTGTTCTGTGTGGCCAGACACCTGTGACTGGTTGGAACAATTTGTAGGGCAAGGGCATGAGACTCTAAACTCTGTGTTGTAGAGGCCTGTTTTATTATACGTATGTAATATGGAGCTTTATAATTCATAAATAACACAGTCAATGCTTATCTGCAACATAGAGTAAACACAGATTTATTCCTGGCTAATGCTGGCTTCTTTTGGGTTCCTATGGCACAAGAAAGACTATCAGGAGGGCAGGTGGTAGTGCTAAAAAGAATGAACAGCCTCCCATCCAGAGATGCCTGATGATAGTGGGAGAACAGAGTGAGGGCAGCCAGCTGCAGCAGTGTTTCTGAGCATGCTCAGGCCATGTGGGCATGTTTAGTAAAACCCTAGCAGGAAATCGGGGGAGGATGTGACAGCACATGCCCCTCCCTACTTGCTGTCTCTGCTGTCCATCCGCAGAGGGGCTTTTAAATGCCCAGCACAGCCCAGAGGGTAATCTTAGCCTGGATGGCACTGATGCATCTGTCCCTGCTACAGCCTCCATCAAAGAACCCCGCATCCAAATGAAAACTACCCTTCTGCCAGTGGAAGCCATGGGGAGGATTGGAATGTTGCTCCTCTCCTTAGATTTCATCCCCCAAGAGACTCAGTGGGACTCACAGTCCAAAAGGTTGTTCTTTGCACCTGCTGTACCAGCAGCAGGACTGCATTAAAGGCATGCTGAGGCCCATGTGTCAAGTTTAATATGCCCCATCACATTATCAAAAATGTGTATTAGCCTAACAGAAAGGCCAATGAAAATAGAAATACATTTGTAAATTTTACATGTGCATATATTTACATTTGCATATATACCAGTACATAGGCAAGTATGCAACTAAAAACTATTAATTTTTTTTAATAAGAGACTCCTCATAATCTGAGGCCCTGAACTATATCTTACCTAGCTTGTGCATAAATCAGGCACTGTGAACTGAACCTAAGGCCGACTGGCCAGATGCTCAGCTGGTGTCAATCGGTATAGCTCCAATGACTTCAAGAAGCACACTCACTTCAATGGGACTACCTCCCCTTTACACCAGTAATATATAACCATCATTATTTCTGGTATAAGGAAAGTTATGGCTATGATTTTTTTTCTAGCTTCTTCCATGTATATAGACTACTTTGGAAATTCTAGGCACCCTGAAATATTGTGAAGAGCTCTTAAAAAAAAAAGCAAGATTTTCCTCATTTTATATTAATTTGTTTTGTTTTGCTTCTCTTTTATTTTCATTATTGGAAAACTGCTCTGGAGCTAATCTATAAACCTTCTAATGGGAATGATATCCTTCACAGGTCATTTGCACAACAAAAATTCCTGTTCCTAATAGGCTCAATCCACTGCCCAGGGCATTTCTTAGCTTTATGGCATTTTACCCATTGGACATGGGTAACATAGTTAAGATTAGGCTGACATTATTAGAAAATATTAGAACATTTTCAGGCACAGGAGCAATAAAAACGTGTGGAAAAAAACCATTTGTAGATTCCATTGTGTGTTTCTTCAGTGGGGTAAAAAGCTTAGCGCAGAGCTGAAAGCCTTTTTTTTTTCCCCATAATTTTCTTAGAATATCTTTTGTCACACTGTCATTCCTTTGGGACTCACTTCTAGTTCACTGCGCAACAGGCCTTTTAGATATTGTCAGACTATGCAGACTTTTTGGACAGAGGTTCCCCCTAAACCAGTGGTCCCTGTCATCTGTGTGTTTGTGCAGCCACTCAGGAGAGATGCCAGTGCTGCCCCGCTCATTAGCAGAGTGCCCACAGGTAAGTTTGTGTTTCCCTGCTCATGGTGCACATTCGCACATGCCTTGATGCACATAAAAATATTCCTTTCACAGATGGATGGAAAAGATTAGAAGGATTAGAGGGAGCATTGCCCTGCACCCTCAGTCTAAGTTCTTTGTACAGTTGATGGCCCCTTACACACACACACACACACACACACCCTATTGCAGAGCTAACCTCTGAAGATGTAGCATTAAAGAGATGTTCTGAAAGCATTACGAAGAGAAGCTGGGAATCTCTCTTGCCAAACACTTAACAAAATTGTGCCAATTTCAGTCTCCCACAGATGTGCAGGGTACTGATATTGACGTCGGTTAGCTTCACATGCAGCAAACTTCCTGAACATTTATTATGAACTATGGGTCCAAATGTGGTCCTGCTATAAACAGTCTCAGCTTCAGGCTGAAATTCTGAAATGACATTAAAAAAAAAGGGTTAAGCTACACACATGATAGTGCTGACCTCACTTAGTCTAGTGAAACCAAGAAATTCCACTGAGGTCACCCTAACCTGCAAACAAGAGTTTAGGATTATCACGGTGATGGGCTGTGGCTGGCACTGAGAACCAATGGGAAAAGGTGCAAAGGAATCTGCTCTCATTGGTACTAGGATAAGACAGGAGAATCTCTATTTAAGTCCATGGATTTACACCAGTGAAAAATCACTGAGGGATCAGAATCAGGCCAACAGCTTTCTCTTCCTCCCCCTCCAACGGACACACATTTGTCTTAGTGGAGCCTTCTTGGGCACAGACCCACTGGCCAAATTACCACCACTACATCTTGACATAACCATTTTGCCTCTCCAAGATCCAGCACGAAGTACCTGTATTGTGTGCTGTTTCATTTCATAGGAGAATGCAGACCCCTTGTACCTACTATCTGCAGCTTGCCTGCTCAGCCACTCCCTACCCCATACAACAGCAACACAGCAGGCCAGATTCTGAACCAAGATCCTCCCACTTCGTGGTCACCTGTAGGAAACAGGGGGATAGCTGAAAAAAGTTTTCTCTCCCCAGCTATTGACTCTGCCCATATACGTGGGGAAGAAGAAAGCTGTAAAATATCCAGATATTTATGTTCATAAGATGAAAGTTTTTCTCATTAGTAGCTTTTTCTCTGTTTGGGAGTCATACTTAGGATTCTGTTGGAAAGTGCTATACATTTGATCTGCTTTACTGCTCAGAAACTGGTAAAAATGAATGATATCCATAAAGAGAATTTTTTAAAACACGTCAGAGCCATGCTCAAAGTTCTAACAGATCTCTAGTTCAGCAGTAGTGAATCTGACCAGCAGGCTCATTAGCTGTGTGGATTCAGGAGGAATGCCCCAAGGAATTCTTTTATCTCCTTTTTGTTGTGACTGCAGTTCTCATGAGAATCTCATAGTGGCCACAGCTATGCTTACTGCAAATAGGTGTGGCACAAATTTCCACACACAGCTATGCTACTGCACCTATATTCCTCTGGTGCTCCACTCTCGCTCTCCTGAGTAGGGATTTTCAGTTACGCTAAACTGTATGTTGGTTTTGTTATACAGACAAATGTCAGCCAGAAATCAAGAAGAGATGACCTAACCTATTTATAGCTGTCACTTAAATGAGAGTTCAACCATGTGATCTCCAGAGGTTAAGGACTAGTGCATTAACCTATTGACACTTTTGAGTCCAACCCCCACAATATTTCTATAGCATGCTGATTGTTCTGGTCAAATAGACATGGCTTCATGGTTTCCAGTGAAGCATTTCTATTATCTTCAGCTTCAACTGGGATTCAACAGAAGTCCTCCATTGAAAAGAGGGAATTGTTATGTCTATTGCATTAGAGTAGCCAGAGTTAAACTGGCAAATATCTACAAAGTACCCAGCAATCATTTGACTCCCTCACATAATAGTGAGCAAATTGCAGATATGAGCAGGGAAGAAGGGAAATAAAGCTCAGGTGGTATAGGGGAAGGATAAAGCCAGTTAAGGGTAAATGCCACCCATCTACTGCAATCTGGTACATTCCAAAGGGAGAAAAAAAATCAAACAACGAAGTCCTACTTTCTCTCCAGATGTGTCTCCAGATGAGCCAGGATCTCACTCTCATCCTTCTCCCAAATGTTTTCATCACCTGCTTCTTCGTTGCCCTTCATTTCTGCCCCTTTCTTCCCCACATTTAATCTTGCTTCTTCCATCAAAGAATTCCACAGTCTCACACTTTACCTCAACCCCTTCCATTTAATGTTCCCAGTCCCTAAAAGCATCCATCCCACTGCTTGCTTTCGATGGGGAAACAGGCTGAACACAAGAAGTCAGCTGACTTGGGCAGAGGTTGCACAGCCACTCAGCTCTCATCTTAGTCCTCATTCTGTCTCCCTCTATCAGCTGCAGTCCAAGTTTCAAGGTTCAGCCTAAAGATGTAGGAGGAAATTGTGTCCCCCTTTTTGTGGGTTCCCCTTCCGACTCTTATGCTTAGTGGCTGACAGTGCGGCAAAATGCTGAAAGAACAATGATGACTACGTGTCTTCAGTTGTTTCCCCCAACATTCATACAGCCCCTTTTATTATAGGCAGACCTAATTAGTGTGGTCTAATGCTAAGCTTATAACACATCCTGTTATAAGATCTAAAAATTCCTGATCAAACCATTGATTTATTCCTAAAATTCATCTTAGATGAAAATTGGTTTACAATATCTAAATGTCAGAGCAGAGGAGCACCTAGGCAATATCTAAGATTTCCACAGCTTCCTGCCTATGCCCCCTCCCCCAACTGTGACTGGTGCAGACTTTTTACTATTAGTGAGGTAAAGCTGAATAAGACTGACTCTCCTTTTAATGTTTTCTGCTGTGGTTCACCCTGCATGCCATTTTCCAAACTGAAGTGGAGCTAAAATCTCAGCCTTTTTTTTATGTATAACATACATTTTCCTTAACACGGGTTGCTTTTGTCCTTAAACTTTCAATTTTGCTTTGTTTAAAGCACCCACACTGAGTCACATTCTATTGTGGTACACCACTGCGCATCTGGAGTAACTCTGCTGATCTCTATACTGTTGCTCCCCCTTTAGTTCTGCAATCATAACTGAAAACATAATGTGGCTTTTTGTGTGGGTTTTCAGGGCACTTGAGAGAGCCTTTCATTTATAACACTTTGCTTTCCGATAGTCTGTAGATCTCAAAAAGCTTTACAAAGCAAGTTCAACTAGCCCCATTTTACAGATGGAAAAACTAAGGCAATGAGAGTTGAGATATTTTGCCCAAAGCAAGATGGAACCAGCTGGGCTCAGAATGCAAGTCTCCAAATCCATCGGCCTATTTACTGGCACATGCTGCCTCCCTTCACTCTCAGTGCTCTGACTGACAATAGTGCAAGTGCAGCTCCAAGTGTCAATTATGGCTTTAATTACAAAAACAGTTATCAGTGCTTGCATACAACAAGGAAATTAAGCACTCTATGGTGCACATATCGCTCCGTCAAAAAGGCATGTTTGACATGTTTTCCATTTCACCAAATTTCTGGTACTGGTTTTTTACAGATTAGGTTTTAAATTGCTTATATTCAAATTGTTCATCACTCAACTCTGTCCCAGCTGTAGGCTGACAGACTAGTGTTTTGTAAGTGTGCTCTGTTGGCAAGAGGCAGTTTTACAGATGATATGCCATACAAAAATATATAAGGAGTGCGCAGAACAAGAGACCTAATTCTCCACTGCCCTGCACCTTGTATAGGCATTTATATCTGTGACAACAGGGTGCAAAATGCTACAAATCTGAGCAGTAGCATTTTACATTCAGTTGATACCCACAATACACAAGTGGGAGTGGCTACACAAAGGTGGTGAGGGGGGAGGAATGAGATCCATTGACTTCAGTGAGAATCAGTTGCCTTAAAAGAGGAGTTTTGCCTGACTAATGACTGGGTACGGATGGTAGAGGTCAGATTTTTAAAGGTACTTATGTGTGTATGTTTTCTTCACCTGCTTGAAGAGAGGTACCTAGTGGGATTCTAGGTGCCCACCCTGAGTTTAAGCCATCTGAATGCAGTTTTAGGCACCTAAATATTTTTTAAAATCTGCCTCTTGGTCCTTAGTATTTAGTATTTAACATCTAGTAACTATTTAAGCCCCAGTTTCATTGCCATTGAAGTCAAAGGCCCTTGTTTTAATGGGAGCAGGATCTTCTTGTTCCCATAACAGACTTCCAGATAAATCAGGCCAAAAACATAAATACTCTAGCTACGAGATTGTAATGTAGATTCTTAGAATTAAGAATCATAACACACAAGACCCAAAACAGCGAGAGAAGAAACAGGCTATTGCTTAAGCAGAGAGACACAACTCATCCTACTTTGGCTTAAGCTGGCTCTTTCCACACTGGCTGTTTGCTGACTGACCAGATCACATCATTTCTCTTAAAGTCCCCTCGTCTGAAAGCAGGACGAGGAAATCTCTCAATAGCTTGTCATTTTTGGCCAGTTTCTAACATATCACATTCCATCTCTGTAAATCACTTACATAAAAAAATACACAATTACCAGCTCCTCCTCCCCAAGTTTAGCCTTATGAGAGAGCTGTAATTTTGCTATGGCTGGTGATGCTTGTCAGGGAGAGAAAGTGGTTTTTGATTCTCCTTTTTGTTCTTTATGGCTACTGTTTGGATCACCCTCAGCAGAAGAACTCTTTCCCTCATTCTTTCAGCTACCATTTTATGGTATTGCCTCCTCCAGCCAAGAAAATCTCTGTCCAGATGTGATCATTTCAGGCGAAACATCTGGTAACTGTCCTGATCTGTTGCTTCATCTGAAAGTGCCCAATCCTGCAATGTGATAAGTACTTCTTCAGAGGTACTAAGCTCTCTGAGAACAATGGAGTCAGTGGGAGTACTACACAGAAGGCCACAAGCAACTTGCAACATCAAGCTTTAACAGTTACTTCAAAATCTCAGGCCCAGATCTAGCAACTTCTTATACTTGGGCAGCAGGGGAGTCAATAGCTGGGCCTCTGGGCAAAGAGGGAGGGCTTTGGTCTTTGTTCCTGGATGGGTTAAGGCCTTGGGGAGAAGTGGCAGGGCTGCCCAGACCACAACCCTCTCCCTCAGAGCTACCCAGAGCGTTCTGCACAGTGCTCCAGAGTCAATTTAAAGGGCCAGGGGCTGCATGCACTGCCACTGCTGCAGTAGCCATGGTGGCAGCTCTGGGAGCCCAGAGCCCTTTTGAATTGCTGGATTCTGGGGCAATTGCCCCCATGTCCTTCCTTGTCATTGGGCCTGTTGGGCAAACTGATGTGCCCGCACAGAGCTCCTTTGGCTCCCTATGTGTAGGAAATTGCAGAGTCAAAGCTTTAATGCGGAATCCCCCAAATCCTGTTATTGTACACTGAGATATTAGATACAAAGCAAGTACAGTCTTAACAGACAGTGAACTTCTAAATGTCTACACAGAGGGGCAGTCAAGATGAAAACAATTACACTGTGTGTCTTCCCCATATTTGTGTTTCCTGAGCTGTGCTACCAACCATAATTTACATTACTGAATCTGCAAGTCATAAGTGAAAAAAAGACTTTTTTACTTTTTGAATGCTGGTCAGTTTGGAAAATGATACAGGATGGCTCATTTCCACTTTTGTTTATAGTCATTTTTTGCTTTCTGACTCCTATTCTAGCATAATGTTCTTTTGACTGAATGCTGTAGAAAACATGTTGATTATTTTTAAACACTATTTTTAAATTAAATGCTTTTAGTTCTAAATTTAATGAAAAAAAACCCTTGCACATTAGGGATCCTAAAACTTTTCTTTTAAAAAAAGTAATTCTTAATTTTAGTCTTAAACCTCTTCAGTAGTACCTATGCTAACATCTGGTATGAGATTCCTGTCTTCAGTGCAAAAAATGAAAAAAAAAAAAATCAAGGGCCTAAAAATCTAATAATGGTTTTTTCATCCACAAATTGAGTGAAAAGTTCAAGGCTTCTAATGTCCTTAATGAAGAATAGATCTTTCTATTTTATGCTAAGACCATATTATGAAAACTTCAAGATGACAAATATTTTACATAGTATTAGCATAGTAAATTATATTATTGCTATGCTATTTGACTGCGATTCATAAAGCTCTCAATTAATTTTCTTAAGCAATTACCAAATAGTGCAGTGTGTTTGATAGTACTGAGAACTGAGAAAATCCTTCCCCTCTTTTTCCACAATCTGTTTAAAGTCTGAAAGGTATTAAGAGCATAAAGAAAGTTATACTGATGGATTTTCAAAGACTTTGACAAAAAAGGACTAAGTCATCCATGATTGATCAAAGGGATAAAAGGATTTTCCCCATTAAATCTTGAAAGACAAAAGTTTCAAATCCAGTATTTTACTGAAGCATCAACACTAAAGGAATAATTTTCTTACTCTTATCCTGATGTGATATGGCTATATTCTAAATCAATATTTAGGTCTCTAATTCTTACCATAACCTATAGCAGTTACTACAGTGACTTAAAGATGACTGATATACAGTATCGGTGTACAACAAGAATACACTGATCAGATTATCACAAGACCCATTACTGATCATCTGCTTTCATATTACCCCTTTAATCATCATATTATCCCACAATCTGGGCATCATGTTACCCCAGAATTTGGACCTTGGAAACTTCAATGATTTGTCTCCAAAAATACAATTATTTCCATCCAAAGGGACAACAAGGTGGTGGCTCACCCTAGAGGAATTGCTAGGGTATTGCCAGCAGGCTCATCTCTGACCAGCAGAAGACCCTTTAGAGCAGGCTAATCCTGCTAACCCTCAAAAGCTTTGGTTGCAGCTGCTTCTGCAAGTAGCTGCTTTCGAAATCTTCTGCTTTTTCTTCAACCTTATTCTCTTCAGTTCTGAAGCTCAAGTACCATAGACACCTACACTTAAATCTGCTACCTGTCAGCTGGCTGCTCTCTCAAGTCCAGCTCATTAGGAAGGATCCTCCTTGCCTAATTAGATTGGCTCAGCCAATCAGCTTCCAGTTATTTTCATAGTGCTCAGCCTTTCTAGATCCTGGCTTTCCTGCATAGATCATCCCTTGAGGTCATTAGCATAGGTCTTCCCTCTGATCTTCCCCTTGAAGTCTTGGGAGGCATGCTGAGTCATTCCCCATTGAACTCTATCTACCCCTGTGTTCTCCATAGAGAATCACTGTGACTACCATTGTGAATTTGTAACTCTAAACTATCATTAATTGCTACTTATCTAAAGCTTTAATCTTAAAACTATTTAGTGAAAGCCAAAACATTGTGATGTTGTCACTATCATTGTTATGCCAATCTGGAGGGGGAAATTTTATGATGCTTAAATCCCTCTTTCAAAGTTTTTCTCTATAAGTCTCTATCCAAGGTGTGGTGAGGTTTTTCAGAGCAGCTAAATGCAAAATATTTTGTTTACAATCATTTAGCATAGCAGAACATATTTAATTCCTTTAACCTGTCTTCATAATATAGTCCTCCAAGCTTCCCATAATTTTTCCCTGTCCTCTCTGAAATCTTCTCCCATGTATTACTTTGTCTCTAGTGAAGAAGTGGACTGTGCCCACAGAACCTCATAATACTATTTATATATTTTTGTTATTCTCTAAGGCTGGGTCTACACTACAGCATTTTTGTGCAAAAACTCGTGGAGCGTCCTTACCTCAAGCGCATTTTTGCGCAAGTAAAACAACAGAACAGAGGGGGTTTTCTGATATAGGTATTCCTCCTTCTACAAGGAATAACTCCTTTTTGCACAAGAGTTAAGAATCTGACACATCAGAAAAGGGCAGACAAATAAACAGTGACAAGTTTTTAAAGTGCTTGTACACAAATGCTAGAAGTCTAAAAATAAGATGGGTGAACTAGAGTGCCTCGTGTTAAGGGAGGATACTGATATAATAGGAATCACAGAAACCTGAAGGAGCGAGGACAATCAATGGGACACAATCATTCTGGGGTACAAAATATATCAGAAAGACAGAACAGGTCATGCGGGTGGGGGAATGGCACTATATGTGAAAGAAAATTTAGAATCAAATGAAGTAAAAATCTTAAATGAATACATGTTCCATAAAATCGCTGTGGATAGTAATTCCCTGCTCTAATAAGAATACAACAGTAGGGATCTATTATCAACCACCTGACCAGGACAGTAATAGTGACTATGAAATGCTAAGGGAGATTAGAGAGGCTATCAAAATAAAGAACTCAATAATAGTGGGGGATTTCAACTATCCCCATATTGACTGGGTACATGTCACCTCAGGACGAGATGCAGAGACAAAATTTCTTGATACCTTAAACGACTGCTTCTTGGAGCAGCTGGTACGGGAACCCACAAGGGGAGAGGCAATTCTCGATTTAGTCCTGAGTGGCGCGCAGGATCTGGTCCAGGAGGTAACTATTACAGGACCGCTTGGAAATAGTGACCATAATATAATAACATTTAACATTCCTGTGGTGGGAAGAACATCTCAGCAGCTCAACACTGTGGCATTTAATTTCAAAAAGGGGAACTATGCAAAAATGAGGAGATTATTTAAACAGAAATTAAAAGGTACAGCGACTAATGTAAAATCCCTGCAAGCTGCATGGACACTTTTCAAAGACACCATAATAGAGGCCCAACTTAAATGTATATCCCAAATTAAAAAACATAATAGAAGAACTAAAGAGCCACCGTGGCTTAACAACCACATAAAAGAAGCAATGAGAGATAAAAAGACATCTTTTAAAAAGTGGAAGTTAAATCCTAGTGAGGTAAATAGAAAGGAGCATAAACACTGCCAAATTAAGTGTAAAAATGTAATAAGAAAAGCCAAAAAGGAATTTGAAGAACAGATAGCCAAAAACTCAGAAGGTAATAACAAAATGTTTTTTAAATACATCAGAACCAGGAAGCCTGCTAAACAACCAGTGGGGCCCCTGGACGATTGAGATACAAAAGGAGCACTTAAAGACAATAAAGTCATTGCAGAGAAACTAAACAAATTATTTGCTTCAGTCTTCACAGCTGAGGATGTTAGGGAGATTCCCAAACCTGACCTGTCCTTTGTAGGTGACAAATCTGAGGACTTGTCACAGATTGAAGTGTCATTAGAGGAGGTTTTGGAATTAATTGATAAACTTAACAGTAACAAGTCACCGGGACCAGATGGCATTCACCCAAGAGTTCTGAAAGAACTCAAATGTGAAATTGTGGAACTATTAATATGGTTTGTAACCTATCCTTTAAATCAGCTTCTGTACCCAATGACTGGAAGATAGCTAATGTAACACCAATATTTAAAAAGGGCTCTAGAGGCGATCCCGGCAATTATAGACCGGTAAGTCTAATGTCATTACTGGGCAAATTAGTTGAAACTATAGTAAACAATAAAATTGTCAGACACATAGAAGAACATAATTTGTTGGTCAAAAGTCAACATGGTTTCTGTAAAGGGAAATCATGTCTTACTAATCTATTAGAGTTCTTTGAAGGGGTCAGCAAACACGTGGACAAGGGGGATCCAGTAGATATAGTGTACTGTACTTAGATTTCCAGAAAGCCTTTGACAAGGTCCCTCACCAAAGGCTCTTACGTAAATTAAGTTGTCATGGGATAAGAGGGAAGATCCTTTCATGGACTGAGAACTGGTTAAAAGACAGGAAACAAAGGGTAGGAATAAATGGTAAATTTTCAGAATGGAGAGGGGTAACTAGTGGTGTTCCCAAAGGATCAGTCCTAGGACCAAATCTATTCAACTTATTCACCTGTGGAGAGGGAGGGCCAGGTTCCCCATCAACCCCCCTCCCTTGGCCAGCAAGGAGAGTGGACTAGCACAGAATGCCACCTAAGCGGCAAAGCAGCCTCTCGTTAAGGACACTAGAGACTCGGGCTTGACAGACTACCAGGACGTTGGGGGACAATAAGGTGGTGGGACATGCGGTACCACCTCTACAGACTCGGGGGGGGGGACCCCAGCCTGGACAAACCGCCACACGGGGCAACAAAATGGCAAATGAAATTTAATGTGGATAAATGTAAAGTAATGCACATTGGAAAAAATAACCCCAACTATACATATAATATGATGGGGGCTAATTTAGCTACAACTAATCAGGAAAGAGATCTTGGAGTCATCGTGGATAGTTCTCTGAAGATGTCCACGCAGTGTGCAGCGGCAGTCAAAAAAGCAAATAGATTGTTAGGAATCATTAAAAAAGGGATAGAGAATAAGATGGAGAATATCTTATTGTCCTTATATAAATCCATGGTACGCCCACATCTTGAATACTGTGTACAGATGTGGTCTCCTCATCTCAAAAAAGATATACTGGCATTAGAATAGGTTCAGAGAAGGGCAACTAAAATGATTAGGGGTTTGGAATGGGTCCCATATGAGGAGAGATTAAAGAGACTGGGACTTTTCAGCTTGGAAAAGAGGAGACTAAGGGGGGATATGATAGAGGTCTATAAATCATGAGTGGTTTGGAAAAAGTGAATAAGGAAAAGTTATTTACTTGTTCCCATAATGTAAGAACTAGGGACCACCAAATGAAACTAATGGGCAGCAGGTTTAAAACAAATAAAAGGAAGTTCTTCTTCACACAGCTCATAGTCAATCTGTGGAACTCCTTGCCTGAGGAAGTTGTGAAGGCTAGGACTATAACAGGGTTTAAAAGAGAACTAGATAAATTCATGGTGGTGAAGTCCATAAATGGCTATTAGCCAGGATAGGTAAGGAATGGTGTCCCTAGCCTCTATTTGTCAAAGGGTGGAGATAGATGGCAGGAGAGAGATCATTTGATCATTACCTGTTCGATTTACTCCCTTCTGGGACACCTAGCATTGGCCACTGTCGGCAGACAGGGTGCTGGGCTGGATGGACCTTTGGTCTGACCCAGTATGGCCATTCTTATGTTCTTATGAGTTCTTGCACAAAAAGGTGTGTGTGGATGGGCAACAGGGTTTTTTTATGCAAAAACAGGAAAGAGGAAAAAGCACAAGTGCCCTGGTGGCCATTCTGTGGATAGTAATCAGCTCTTTCTTTTGAGAGAGCATCCATGCAGTCTGGATGCTCTCTTGTGCAAGAAGTTTTTGCAGAAGATCTCTTCCGCAAAAAGCTTCTTGCGCAAGAAACCTGAAGTGTAGACATAGTCTTAAGTGCTATAGGACCACTGTTGTTTTTTAAGTTTTTTTTAGTCACAGATTAACATGGCTACCCCTCTGAGACTTTTGTCTCTAGTAATACAGCACTCAGAATTGAGTGAACTATTCCAGCTGAGGTCACATCAGAACTACAAAGAGAGGGAAAATTATGTCTTTGGTCTACCAGCCAATGTCTTTCATTCTGCAGCCCAAAATTGAATTTGCTGTTTTTCTTTTTTGTTAGTATGTCACATTGCAGATACAGCTGATGTACTGTCTGCTTTCTTGTAAGCCTTTTTTGGTACATAAGAATTTAGCTAGTACTCAGACAGTTATAAGTAGATGCCAACCACCTTGTCAAATGCTGCAGAGCCTCTTATCTTATTTTTTTGGACAAAGTCATCAAGATGATAATGGCAAACCAGTCCTAGTTGTAATTAATATCTGCCAGTATCCTGGGCCTTTCCCTATCCTTTTTCAGATCTCAAAGTGATATTGAGTTAAAATAATTAGGTTTGTAGAGGGTATATAGTATCATTGGACAATTTCCTTGTAGCCAAGAACAAAATAAAAATGTAGCTTTAATCACATTAAAGTACTTATGGACCATGTATTCAACATTGTAAGGATCAATGGAGCTTCATAAAGTTGGCTTCATTCCTTCCTTTCAGATACATCCCGCAATCTCATGATGGCCAAGAACGCCTCTTTCCCAAGAGTTCCGATATTCTATAAAGTTCACCTATAGGCCCTCTTCTGTTCAGCTTCTACATTAGATCACCAGATCAGGGGTTTTCAAACTTTGGGTTGCAGCTTGTAGCCCAACCCAAAGTTTGAAAACCTCTGCCTTAGATGAAACTGTGAGACCATATAGGCTCAAATGCCAGCAATAAAACTCCCATCTGTCTGTCAGGAGTAGAATAACACGATCACCCGTCTGCTCCAGCTGCTGAAAATGTACTATGTGCTCACAGAAAATGAAACTGGCTGAAGCCTAACCCTGTAAGACTGGGGTAAGAAACCTCCAACCTGCGGGCCACACACAATGTTAGCTACTCGCAGGCTGCAAGACATTTGTTTACCAGAGTGTCCACAGGCACAGAGCTCCACAGCTTCTAGTGCCCATGGTTCACCTTCCCATTAGTGCAGGTCAAAGCCAAAGGAGTTGTTTCTGCTCTTGGGGTTGTATAGTTTAGTGGCCAGAGTCAACAGACTCGCCCTGACTCTCAGGCTGTAAGCAGACAGTAAGAGACATGGGCTGCCACCTACGGGTGGTTGACTACTGAGATAGGGAAATCTGGGCCCTCCCTGCTCTACCGGGTCCCAGCCCAGGGCCCTAGGAGTGGCAGAGTGTTCTACCACTGAGCCAGTGAGGCTCCAACTGAAACATGCTAGCTTCCTGCAGAACTATAGCTAGTCCCCTCTGGATCACTTCCGGCCATGTCACTTGGAGCTAACATCAATGCATTGTCAAAGCCCCTGGGCTTCTCCATGCATGGGGTTCCTAGCGATTTTGATCCCTTTCAGATATCTGCATGCTCTTGGGTGTCGTTCTGGGTCTTGGTACCTCCAGCATCTCCAGTCAGGGGTTCCAGCTGCTTCCAGACTGGAGCCAGTAAGGAGCATCCTTCCTCCTTAGTGGTCAGCCCAGACTGAGCTGAACTGCTCCCTTTTATACTAGTGCTGCACCTGGAGCATGCCCGGTAAGGAAGTGGGGGAATTAAAATACTACTTAAATATCCCACAGAATACAAAATGTAGCCACATTATAATATTTAAGGTGTATGTGAGAGGGTGCACTCACCCCACACTGGAAAAGAGTTAACTCCTCTCTATGGGTGAGCAAGCTATGTCCCCACCTCCCTACTGGTCTTTGCCTCTACCCCCACCCCATAATTCTATAAAGATTCTGATGACCTTAATCCTCATTCACTTCTGCAGCCACCATAAGGTCCTGGTCTTCATCCTCAAAGCCCTCAGTGGATTACAGTTTGTGTGTTTTCAGGGCCCAACTTCTATGCTATATCCCACCTAGAATATTTTGGTCAGTAAAATCATTGCATCCATTGGAGCCCATAATGAAACTCTTGCAAGCAGGGACCAGATTGCTTTCAATGGAGTCACAGAAGTTTTAGGAACCTATAATGCAAACAGCTTCAGGAGAATTGATTCTGGGGAGGACAAAGCTAATTTTGAAAGGAACACTTCGTTTTCTCTTGAACAAAAAAGAAAAGAAAGTCTTCTTTATAAAAAAGAAACAGAATATATTTTTCTAAGCACAAAATATGATTGCCCTTGCAAATTTGTTCCTGCAATGATTGTACTCAGAAAAATGAAGGTGGGATTGGATTTAAAAATGTAGTCCAAAATGACAAACTTATTTTGAAACTGAAAGGTTATTACATGATCTGGCCAGAAAAAAGCCTTTAGAGCTGAAGCTACAATTGGAACTGTAATGCAACCAGACAGCTGAGATAATAAAATATCATCTTCATTAGAGGCTGTAACCTTGATTAGTCTCTCCAGTAAAGGGTCATGACTGACATTTACAAGTGAATCAAGAAGTTAGCTGAGAATCAGAGGAGATAAAGATAAATATTTCTCCTCTCCTTGAGCTTAAGTATATAACAAATACATTTGGGACACAAGCTGCTTAGTTTGCATTAGAGGATACACTTTAAAAAAATGAGTACAAGTTGTGTGGAATAAATGGCCCATTCAAAACTTGAATTCCATCAGTTGCGAGAACACAGCTTTATTTAGGGCCAGATTCTGCCACCCTTATATTTGAAGTTGATGAGACTACTCACAGAGTAAGGTATTCCTCAGTTTGAGGACGTATGATAGAATATGGCCTTTGGTTGCTATGGTTACCACATACTATGCAAATTGAATGACTTTAGGTATGTTTATAATGATTTTATGATAATTTTGTCAATTTACTAATGAATTATCTTTGTCAGTTTTCGTCAATGGCCTGACTCAGAGTTACTGAATAATGATGTACTAGTATTGTAAAAGTCATGTCTTGCTGTGAATATGATGCCCTGGAAGCTATACAAGACAAACATCCTAGTTCCCAGCATGTTAACAGTGTTCTCAAACTATCCAGACCTCTCACATCAAATTTTGTTTTAAAGTCTGCTTGTGTAAAGTCAGAACAACTGTATTCATCAGAGTTACTTGGATTTTACATAAGTGAAAATGGTAAAAATTTGCCCTTAAGCCTGGAAATTGAATTTGGAATTCTCCAATTTAACTTGGAATTCCCATACAGACAGGGTTTCTTATAGGATTTCTGGGAGCTTCCATTTCCAGTCCTGTCTGAAAGTATTCGTAATAAAACTGGTAAAATGAAAAGAAAGCCTTACTGATTTTTGTCCGACTATTTTTGTCAGATTTTTAATTTTCACTGAAATTTCCAAAATCAAATATTTTGATAAGGTCTAGTTCTAAGAATATCGTCTCGCTTATCTTCAGTGCTTTTGATAGTTGTGATTTATACAACATTTCACATACATCCTTTCTCATAGCGATTCAGAACTTCCAATTCAGTTCTACCAGTGGCCAAAGGTCTGGAAGTGTGCTCCTCTCCTTCCCAACCCCATAATTGAATAGCAGTCATTGAAACCAAGAACTCCCTCTGAATTCTCACGTTATAGTCTGAAGCAGGCATGTTTAAATAGTTTGTCAGAAAAAAGTTCCTAACTATATTTGCCCTTGATTCAGCATGGAAGGATTTCAGTTGGCTATGGTATACTGAAGTTAAATTTTCTGAATGGGTATATCTCTGAAAGTCTCTTACTGGCTGCTAGTGCTAATTCTCACTGAAAAACAGCTGAATTAATTTTCAGGCACACCAGAACTTTCCGTAACATCATATGAAGAATTTGTCACCATGACATTCTTGAATCTTTTCAGACAGCTGAATGACATATAGCAGTATTAATTCACAAAATAATACTAAGCACTTTTATGCAATGTTACTTTACATCTTCTCCACAATTGCTCGCTCACTTATTTTGTTCCATATTAAATTACTCATCTGCATATCTGACACAATCTCCTTGCTGCATTCACATGTGTCTCCAAGATTTAGCTATTATCCTGTCTGGAATGAAGTCTGAGCTGCCTACTAATAATTAAACAATTATTCCTAGGTTTTATGTCTCTCCACATGAGCAGCATTTTAGTAAAAATTGTTCTCACCTATATTAAGCAAGCTTTCTTAATTTCCCTTCCATACAAGGTCCAGTCTAAATAAGACAGAGGTGATTCAATGAGAGAATTGATGGAGTTAATGATCCACCCCTATTATTGTGATCTGCTAAAGTCTAGCCATTTATAGCACATGATGTAAGACATAGCTTTGTGTTCTCTGCTAACTGTAGGAGTTGGAATCCCCTTAACAATTAGACTTGATCTATATGTAAAATTTAGGTCAGTTTAGTTACATTGCTCAGGGCTGCAAAAAATTTCATGCCCTGTGCAATGTAATTAAGTTGACCTAACCCTTAGTGTAGATACCACAAGGCAGATGGAACGATTCTTTCAATGACCTAGCTATCACCTGTTGAGGTGGGGTGGGGAAAAAGGAGCATGGATTTACTACAGTGGTGGAAAAAAACCCTTCTGTTACTGTAGAAAGTGCTACAGTGGTGTAGCTACAGCTGTGCCACTGTAGTGTTTGTAGTGTATACATACAACTACCTTGCTAATCCTCCTGTTATCGCTCTTTTGGGATGGCTGATTTGTTTGCAGCACAGATACATGGAAGACGTCCAGTTTGGGGAACATGGTGCACATAAGAATGCTGGTTCTTGGAGAACATACATGAGGCTAGAGTTGGGTATATACTGCAAATGAAATTCTACGTATATTTGCTCATATTTCTAGATGAATTGACTTCTATTATATTTGCAACCCTTTTGTGTTCCCTTGTTTCAAATGAACTAATTCATGGACAAAAATGTCCCCCCTGTGAATTCTGAGTGAATATTGTAATACAGTAGTGGACAAGAGTTTTTTGTTTCATCTTCAGAATTACTGTCACTGACAGCCTGCTTCCAAGGGCTGTGCTTATCCAATCAAAGAGCAGAAAAATACTCTATGGTACATACGTGATAGCAATACAATACTCATAAACTATTCAGAAATGATCTACCGAAACTAAAATGATTTGTCAAAATTACTCAGCTTTCTTTGGACAACTAATACAGTCAAGAAAATCATGACCGTGGTTCAAGGAAAACTTGTTAACATGTAGATGCAAAATCTTTTGAATAAACTATGTGTTATAAAATTATTTGCTCTGTTCTAAGTTGGTTTTTTTCTCTATGTATAAAAAGTCAGCAGCTGAATAATCATGGCTCACCCAGTTAAAATGTAGAAAAATGACTGGCTTCCCCAAAGGCGGACAGTTCAGCAGACAGAGAACAGAGACTGCAGGGAGCTTCAGGTTGGCGCTTACCTCCTACAGAGGTGAGAAATTCTGTGAGGGCTAAGCTGACTAGGAATACAGCTCATGCAGACCTTGGGGTCTCAGCAGCACTAGACAGCTTAATCCTGGAAATATAGCTAAACTTTGGTTAACTGGGAGCTTTGGTTAATAAGAATTTGGTGAATTGGGCTTCACTGTAATGACCAAAATTGTGGAAAGAGATACCAGCTACAACATCGATGTGTGTATGTGAAAAAGAAATACAGTAATGATAATAACAGTAATAACTGCTCCAATATTCCACTTGCATGGCGAAAGGAGGAAAACCAAAATCTACATCTGGTTCTGAAGAAAAAGGATGAATTTTCCTTGATGAAATGTGTTGTGTTTTGTATTAGGAATCTATGGCATTCCAGGGGGCACTCCAAACCAGTCAGTGACTGTGTCACTCCTGCCCTGCAATCTTGAGCACCTTGCAATGCTTTGTTGTTGTCGTATCCAGCTTGGGTCACTCATAGTCAGTCTGCCAACATGCATGGCACACCCTCAGGGTGTGGGTATAGCCATAGACCTGATCCAGCAACTTGAACTGCAGAAGACTGGCTCCACAGTCAAACTCTGGCTTCCACTCTCCTTGATAACCACCTTTATAGTGACCCCAGCACACTACCAGTTCTGGACATAACCCACCCCCTCCCCCCAACATGTGCTGTACACAGTCCAGACCTCTCCTCAGCGGTCCAGATATATTAAGTCAGTTGCCCCTTAAAGGGATCAATATACAACAGTTTACTACATTAAATGGAATAATCCACACAGTTCAAAGAAAACCTTGGAAAAGTTTAATTAAAAAAATATAACAAATTTATTTAATTACTAAAGGAGATTTTAAATGAGCTCGGTATACAATATTAAAGTCAGGCATGGTTATAAGAGAAATAAAGTGCTTCCTTGTACTAGAACTCAATTAACTTGACTTGTTTCAAGGAGAAATCCCTCACCACATGTTCCCAGTAATACTGCTAATCACATTCTTTGGCCGGGATCTACTCCCAAAGTCCAGAGGTTCTTTCTTTGATCTTCTTAGGTGAAAGAGAGAGAGATTGCTATGGAGAGATACATGGGGCATTTTGCCCCTCACATTTATAGTCCATTCACTCTTTGAAATGTATTTTCCTGAAGGTGACCCCTACATAAAGTTCATTCCAGGTGTGAGGGTGCAGAAAAAGAGTCTGGTGGCAAAAGAGATTCCATGCTATTGCTTGCAAAAATCCAATCAATCTGTTTCTACCCCCTCTTCCTTGTAAAAAAAAGTCACTTGACAGGTGACTGCCCATTAGCTTAGACAACACCTGGCTTGTCTTTTGTCTTTGAGAAACTGGTTTACTGAGAATTGGCTGGTAAACACATTTCACACCTAAGTCCATTTTATGTTTATAACTCTACATGTAATGTCACTACATGCATTTCACCAGGAGATAATTGACCAGCTAGTTATTAGTTTTCAAATGATACTTCACAAGGCATATTTTGTACAAAGAGTATTACAATAAACGTGTAAGGTACAATGGTGCATTCAGTCACATAATCTCATTAAAAAGTTTTCAGGCATCACAACGTTGTCTGGTTAGCCAAATGGTGAAATAGCTGTGTTGTCTCTTTGTCAGCTGCCTGCACATAAATGCTTGACATAGATTTCTGGTGATTTTTATAGCTATAGCAAAATTCATGGCAGATGGTCTTGGAAAGCTAAAGTATTTTCATTCTCCCAGTGTTTTCTACCAGTGTCACAAAAGGCTGGGTGCGACAGATGAAGTTACAGTTGACATATTTTTTAGTGGTCACTAAATTTTCACTGTCATCACCAGTCCCTACTGTGTCACCACCCATAAATTGTCAACACAGCTCATTTTGCAGTGTAGAGTTCATCAAATACAAATTCATGTCATGATGAAGGAATAATGAATCATGTCTACATGACACATAACATACCCTGGATTTTATTTTCTCTGTCTCTGAATAACTCCTGTAAGAATTGCTTCATATTGTACCTTGTGACACTTTAGAACACATGTAGTCAGTTTAATTGTTTAAGCAGCTATTAAAAATAGCCAATTCAGGTGGCAATCTTTTCAGTTCATCTGTAAACAACAGAAGCTTTTTAAACCCAGGACCATTATTATCATTAGTAAAGCAATGTTCATGGTTGCATAGGAACATTTTGGGTTAAATGTGAAACTGGTGCTTTGGCACTGGAACGCCCACAGCATAGGTCAGGGCAAGTGGAAAATAATAGTGAGAAGGCTCATCTTTGTGCGTCTCCAGTCGCATGATATATTTTTGTAAATCCAGACTCCTGGTTAAAGTAAGAGGGGCTTCTCTAACTTAAAGTTGCCACTTGCAGCCTCAAGAGGCTAAAACCACAGTTGGGGATTTGCCACAATGAAGGAACAGCTAAATCACATGTAACCCACACAACGAGGTTACACTGCAGGTAAAAATCGGAAAAAGATATGCAAATTGCAAGCCACAATTTGCGTATCTTTTTCTGTTTTTCTTCTGAAAGAGCCCTTTCCGACATTTGGCCCATCTACACAGGGCCATATGTCAGAAATCAACCCTCTTTCGAAACATCCCTACTTTCTCGTAGAATGAGGTTTACAGGGATGCTGAAAAAAGCGTCTGCTTTTCTGATTTCTGGAAAAGCAGACACGTTCCTTGGAGGTGGCAGAGCTCTGGTATTCCGGAAAAGCTCTGCAGTACAGACATAGCCCTAGTGTGGGTCACTGTCCCTTGCACTGGTACTTAGACCACTGACAGCAAGAGATGAGAACAAGTGAGCCCTACAATCAAGCTGAGTGCCAGCTGGCTCTATAGCTTAACCAAAGCTGAGTAACAGCTGGCTCTATAGGTTACAGGTTCAAATCTGCCCAGTGCTGATTACACATGCATGACTTTTCTTTGGCCATACCCCCTTTGCCAGTAGCAAGAAGGAGGAGGATCATGGCAGGGCCTTTCTGACAGATTTATGCTACCAAAGCATACACTGGGGTAAGCCACTGGGAGATAAATACATCAATTTTATAAGGAAAATCTTCCAACACAAAGCAGCCACATTCACTGGAGAATTTGGCCTTTTCCCTCTACAGCTCACTCAGCTATTATAGTTGCTGTTGAGAATGATCCACAATTTGTGGGAAAATGCTGATGACACTTGTTAAAAAATAATGCATTAATTAAATTTATGACTGAATTCCTTGGGGGAGAATTGTGTGTCTCTTGCTCTGTGTTTTACATGCAGTCTGCCACATATATTTCATTTTATAATAGTCTGAGATGATTATAAGTTGTTCATTTCACTTTCACTGAAAATTTGATAAAACACAAAGGTACCAATGTGAGATTTCTAAAGATAGCTACAGCACTTGATTAAAGGTTTAAGTGTCTGAAGTGCCTTCCAAAATCTGAGAGGGATGAAGTGTGGAGCATGTTTTCAGAAATCTTAAAAGAGCAACACTCCAGTGTGGAAACTATAGAACCCAACTACCAAAAAATAGAGTCAACCTTTTGCTTCTGGTATCTGACTAAGATGATAAAAATGAGCCTGTGTTGATCCACCACTCTTATGATTTAGATGCTAACTCATTTGTATATGTATGTTTGCACACTTTATCCTGTAAATAACTCATTTTTTTCCTACTTAATAACCCTTTAGATAGTTCATTGTAGTCTTTAGTGTCCTATCTAGGGTAGCAACTGATCTGAGAAAATAACTGTATTTTGGGACTGGAAGCAACCTGAATATTGTCTGATATTTGGTGTAGGTGACCATTTATCAGTAAGCCCAGTTTGTCTGGGTGGCAAGACAGGCTGGACAGTCAAAGGGGACTGTCTGTGATTCCATAGTAGAACAGTTATACTGATCCAGGAGGTCACTCTGTTACTGGCTTGGTGAAATCTAATTATAGGACACATCACCAGTTTTGGAGGTGTCTGCCCTGTTTTTGACAGTCTGGGTACGTCAACACCGCACAGCTATTTTGAAATAAGATATTCTGGAATAGATATTCAGAAATAGCTTATTTCGAAATACCACACTGTGGGGAAGCCTCAAAATTAGTCCGAGGCAGGCTTCCCTAATGAAGACGTACTATCTCAATTTAGAGGCGCTGGGAAGGAATAACTTAGAATGGCCCTGTTGAGTGGCCATTTCAAAATAGCAGCAATGGAGCATCTACACACGCCTTATTTTGAAATAGCTATTTCGCAATAGGCGTTATTCCTCATAGAATGAGGTTTACAGATTTCGGAATAAGCCGTCCATGATTTCAAAATTGTTTCAAAATAACGGAGTGGCTGTGTAGACACACCTTGTTATTTCAAAATAATGCTAGTAATCTCAAAATAATGGTGCAGTGTAAACACACCCTTTGCCTGAGGCAGGTGTAACCCACACACCTAATGGGTGTGGTTCACTGTCTCATATAGTGGCACCTAGACCACTTACAGGGAGAGACAATGAGTTTCCTTTACAGCCTTAGCTGACAACCAGCTGTCTTTCAGTTCAAGCTGTAAGATTCATACACTAAGCTCCAGCAGTCCCAGGTTTGGTCCCCCCTCCTGGTGTTACATACACACTTATGGTTATACGCCACTTCAGACAGCATGGCACATACCCTATTTGGCTCTCTGCTTGCCCAAGCCATGCCTCCCATTGCTAGTTTTAGCCATATAGTGACCTATTGGCTCTTAGCTGCTCGAAGGTCTAGCAGCAGGGAAAGGCTCTGGCAGGAAGGGGGTTGGGGAGAAAATGGGGAAAGGCTCTGGTAGTGGAGAAATACTTTGGCAGCTCTCCACTATGGCTTCAACTAGACTGCAGTGTGAAATCAGAAAAAGATACACAATGTGTGGTACACAAATTGCGTATCTTTTTCCAATGTACTTTCGAAAGAGGCTTTTCTGAAATTTGGCGCAAATGCCGGGAAAAAAACCCTCTTTTGACACATTCCTTATGCCTCACAGAACGAGGTTTACAGGGATGGCGAAAGAGAACGTCTGCTTTTTCGAATTTTTGGGGGGAAAAGCGGACACGTTCCTTGGACGCAGCATTGCTTTTCCGGGATACCTGTGGTATCCCGGAAAAGCAATGCAGTCTAGACATACAGTTCCTTCCCTGCCTCAGGGAAAGAGCCTGGCAATGGGAAAGACTCCAGCAGTGTGAAAAGGCTCCAGCAGCTTCCCGTTTCTGGAGACCTTCCTTGTTACAAGTAAAGATTCCAGCAGTGGGGAAAGTCTCTGGCAGTGGGGAGCTGCTGAAGCCTTTCTCCACTGCTTCCCTAGAGCCAGAGCTTTTCACACACTGTGGACACAACCTTTTCATTGTGGTGTGCGGCTACACATACTCTACATCAGGGGTTCCCAAACTTTTTGACATGGGGACCAGTAAATCCATTCACAAGCTTTTGGAGGATTGGTAACATTCATTTGCATATTTGCATATTCATTAAGCAAATGATGAGTATTCAAATAAGTTGTTTCTGGTCCTCCCAAACCCCCCAGTGCCAGCATTAGCAAAGCTTTTGATACAGTCACCCACAATATTCTTGCCAGCAAGTTAAGGGAATATGGATTGGATAAATGGACTGTAAGATGAATAGAAAGCTGGCTAGATCAGGGTTTCCCAAACTTTTTACTTTAGTTGGAACCCATTTTTTTTCAGTACTGTTTTTTGCAGCCCAAAAATATAAACTCATATAAAAAAAGAATGAAAAATGAATAAATTTTCAGTGGTTCACCCGGCTGCATCCTTCGCCCAGCTTGGGCCAGGGCTTGGGGGACCTGGCGCTGCATGGGCACTCCAGGAGGCGGGAGCAGGAGCAGATTGGGGGTAGGGTATCTGGCTAGGAGGGAGGGTGCAAGGAAGGGTAGGGTTGCCAGGTGTCCAGTTTTGCACCCAGCAGTACAGTATTTCAGGGTTTTGTCCAGGAAACAAATTGAGAAATTACCAGACATATAAAATGTCTGGTATTTTCTAATTAGGTAAGTTTTATTATAATTAGGTGTATCAGTCCTTAGCTGCGAACTGCCTGGCTGGTAGATGTGCTCATGCTGCCTGAGTGTGTCTACCTGCCAGGCAGTTCGCAACTACTCCAGGGAGGGAATGTGGGGTGGGGGGGCAAAATGGAATCCCCGGCTGGACTCACTCGTCTGCCAGGGTCTGCATGTGCCCAGGTCAGTCCCTGCTCCCCCACCTTCTTCTCCCGATCTCCCCAGTCAAGCCCTGCTGCCCCTGTCTAGTCCTGCTTCTGGCGGCTGGTTCCCCCCACCAATCTCCCCCGGTCAGCCCTGCTCCCCCGACGACTCCCCCAGCCAGCCCCGCTGCCCCCGTCCAGACCTGCTTCTGGCAGCTGGTTCTCCTGTCCTCCTCCTCCTGATCTCCCCCGGCCAGCCTCCCCGCCCCCCAGACAGCCCTGGTTCCACTGCCTGCCCTCCCCAATCTCCACCAGACAGCCCTGCTGCCCCCAACCCTGCTTCCGTCGGCCGGCCGCCCAGATCTCCGCGGGACAGTTCTGCTACCTCCAACCCTGCTTCCGCCACCCGCCAGCCCTGATCTTCGCGGGACAGCCCCGCTGCCCCCAACCCTGCTTCCACCGGCTGCCCGCCTCCCCGCATCTCTGCAGGACAGCCCTGCTGCCTCCAACCCTGCTTCCCGGCGGCCAGTTTCCCCCCTGACACACACACACCTCCTCCCAACCCGGCCCTGCTCTGCTCCCCTCCCGGCAGCCATGCTGAGGTCTGGTGTTTTTTTCCTGCAGCCCATAGTTTGGGAAACGCTGTTCTACATGCTGCCAAAAGTGGTGTGCAGTACCTGCGTAGCTTTAGTGTCAGTGTATTTGAATGTGGGACTCCCTTGTTCCCAACTCCGAGGTACAGACCAATATCTTAGTGTTCATTGATCATTTTATTGCTAGGGCACTGTGGAGTAATATTCAATTGGATAATTTTTAAAAATGTGTCATGTTATGAATATGAGGAACCTTTCACATACTTAACAGTAGCATTAATGGCAATATTTTTATATGGATCCTTTTTGTTTTTCAGATGCTAATAAACACATGCCAAACTAATCTGGGTATGCTTTTTTCCTCTTAAGAGACTGGAGTAAGTGTTTGTTTTCTTTTGACATATTGATTTAAATGTAGCAGAGAATTCATAGTAACTCTCCACCATAGTATATCATTATGCTTAAATGCAGTTTAGTCATTGTAGAGAATTATCCTGCCATTTATGTCTGACTGTGATGCATATGCATCTGGCTTGTACAGCTTCCACACATCCCCCTCTTTCACTAATGGTTTCATTCTATTCCTTTTCATAATATATTATTCACCAGTAAAAAAATCACAATACTAGTCCAGCAATTGCTATAGTCTATCCCCTAAGCCTATGCAGACTATTATGTTCTAACATGCTCATAGACGCAATTGGTCTAATTTTAGGCTACCCAAGTAGTCCCTAAACAATAATGAACTCTGTTTTCTAAAAGACTCACAATTCCGATGAATGCCTAAGACTGTAGTATTCTATGATCACTGTAATTACACCTATTGATTTAATCACTTTGCCTGTGTACGTCTTGAAAAACCCCAATGATTTCTCTAATTTCATTTAATATGTTGGTTGTTTACATTCCGACATTTCTGTCTTGGTTAAACCTGGGTTTAATTTTATTTTAAAAGCTTGATTTTATCAGTGGTTTGAGAATTAAAACATGCATAGAGCATTCAACATCATTGTTAGTAGCTGTAGGTAGCTAAGGTTGATTTTTCCTACTATCTTTACTCAACACAACATTCAGTAATACACAAATGTCATCTGCATTTTGTCATTTAGAGTATTATGTTTTGGCACTTCCTCTACTCCCATCCCTTGATCTTAGGACCTGCCACTTTTAATTACCCAACTCTTTTTTCAAAGGTTTTTTTTTAAGCACTAAGATTGACCACAACTTTTGCCTCCAAGCACTCTCATTAAAAATGAAAAAATTTCTTTATTTCAGACAAACACTCATTGTAGAAAACTTTCTCTGGAACATGTCTACTGCTAGAATGGTGTACGGCATTGTTGAGACGGAGCCTGGCATAATAGATGGAGGCTGGGATTTTCAGAGGAGCTGGAGAGAATTAGTCACTCAAATCCCTTTGAGATTCAGTAGGAGTCGGTCACATAACTGCTTTTGACAACCCCAGCCCAAATGTCCTTATTTTCCTTTTCAACAATATCGATCCAAAGGCCCTGCTTACATACTAAAGCTGTCCCACTTCTACTTGAATTGGTACAGAAACTAACCTAGCTCAATTAATGCCACTTTTTTGCACAGGCATGTAGTCAGGGGGCATGCATGTTGATTGACAGGGAGATTGATAGGAAGGAATCATGGTTTCTAACCATTAGAGGAGTGAGGTTCTGGAATGGCCTTCCAAGGGAAGTAGTGGGGGCAAAAGATCTACCTGGCTTCAAAATTAAACTAGATGGGTTTATGAAGGGGATGGTTTGACAAGATAACATGGTCTTGGTAACTAATTGACTAGTCATTATCAGTGGTAAATAGGTCAATGGAGGGATGATAGGGGTTACTATAGAGAACTTTCTGGGTGTCTGGCTGGGGAGTCTTGCCCACATGCTCAGGGTTTAGCTGATCACCATATTTGGGGTCGGGAAGGAATTTTCCTCCAGGGTAGATTGGCAGAGGCCCTGGAGGTTTTTCGCCTTCCTCTGTAGCATGGGGTACAGATCACAGCTGGAGGATTCTCTGCATCTTGGGGTCTTCAAACTATTTGAAGGCTTCAATATCTGAGAGATAGGGGTGAGGATTATTCTAGGAGTGGGTGGGTGAAATTCTGCGGCCTGCATTGTGCGGGGGGTCAGACTAGATGATCATAATGGTCCCTTCTGACCTTAAAGTCTATGAGTCTATGAATCAGGCAGGGCCAGGATATCCATACCTGCTCTGCCAGAAACAGAAGGGCAGGGCAGGAAGTATAAAAGTCAGGCCCCGCAGCTCGTTTGGGCTGGACCTGCCAGAGATGGATGCCTCTCACCTGCTGCTGGGGTTTGAGCTGGGCAGAGACTGCTACAGTGCTGAGGACTTGGAGGAGCTGCTAGACCTGCCTGCTGACAGGGACTCAAAGAAGCTGCTGGGACTGCCATTTGTAGTATACCCAGGGAGAAACTTTCTACTCCACTGCCACTTCTGGAAGCACTCAGTTACTCACAGCTTTTGTCACTCCACTGGCAGTTGGGCAAGCCAGCATTCTGATTTGCTAAAGCACTGCCACATGCGCAAAGCATCCAATTGTCACGCAGTGACAATTAAAAAAAATAACCAACCAACAAGCACAATCATCCTACCAAAGAAGAAGCCTTTTAATAGCCACATCAACACCTTTTCATTCAAAAACAGTATCTATGCAGGGCTGGGGAGCAGTGTCTCCTCTAAGCTGCAGGGCAGCCCAGCTTCACTGGTGATTAATCAGCCCCACCCAGTCAGAGGCTCAGGGCTCCTTGCACAGAGCTGACTGACTGGGTGGTGCTGATTAATCACCTGTGAAGCTGTGCTGCTCTGGAGCTTAGAGGGAACACTGATGGGGAGCCCCAAGCCTCACATGCCAGATCCAGCATGTGGGGGAGAATAAGCGTGGCACCGCTCACCCTCCCCCCTCTCCCCCCCGGCTGGGGGAATGTGGTGCTGGAAACCACTCATGGGAGGGTTTCCCTGCTGCTCCTATTGGCCAGATTTCCCGTGGCCCCCCTCCTGCCCAGCTCTCTCAGTTCCAGTCGGCTTCTGTACCTCCCTCCCGCCCAGCTCTCCCAGCCCTGGTCTGCTCCTGCACCCTCCCACCCTTCCACACACACCACCCTCAGTCCACTCCTGCACCTCCCTCGCGGCCAGACCTCTACTCTCAGCCTGCTCCAGCACCCTACCTCCCACCCAGACCCCCACCCTCATCCCCATCCCTATCCCACTCCCTGGCAGCCTCCTCCCACACAGTGAACCCCTCATTTTGGACTCACCCCAGAGCCTGGGGGGGAGAGTTCACAAAATCTACTAACCCTGGGACCCCAAAAGAGTTAATCTGGCCTGTGGGAAACCCTGAAGCTTGGTCTTCCCTGCCTCCTCTCCCTTCCCTCCCCCACCATGGGCTGGAGCACAAGGGGAGTGAAGTATCTCAGCTGGGGGTCACATCAGTGAGGGCTTTTTTTGTATGTATGTGTATAAATAAATATATATATATATAAATGTGTGTGTATGTGAAATAATGGTGCCCTATGATAACTCAAGTGGTTAACCATAGATTTCCATAGGATGGCTACTTTTTACTTCTGGATACTTGAGCACAATTAAGATGCGATACTTTTGTACTTTTATTGAAGTAGTTTTTCAGAAGGATACTTTGACTTTTACTTATTTATATTTTTTCAGAGTAGCTGTATTTTTACATAATTAACTTTTTTGGGTACATTTTCCCCCACTGGTCGTTGCATGAATCCAAGTCAGTGTGTTTTGGCTGGATCCCTGCTGACCCAGTGGTGGAGCACTTCACCACTGTGAGGCTATGTCTACACAGCAGTGTTACTTCAGCATTATGGACGTTATTCCAAAATAACATAGTGCGCATCTCCACTGCCAGCCTTTATTTTGAACTAATGTTGAGCTGGCAGACTTCTTACTCCACCTCCTCATGTTACAAGGACTAAGGGAAGTCAAAGGGAGAATGTTCTTCCTTCGACTTCCTGCTGTATAGACAGCACTGAAAGCCGAAATAACCTATTTCAACTTCAGCTACGCAATTGACGTAGCTCAAGTTGCGTAGCTTATTCCGACTTTAGACCTACCCTTAGGGACCTGGGCTGGGACCTACTGGAGCAGGGTGAGCTTGTGTCCCCCTACTCTCCTTCTATCAACTGCACTCCTGAGGTGACAGCCTCCCCATTCCAGGCCAAGAGGCCTTCATTTGTCTGCCATCTGCCAAAGCCAAGATATCAGGCTGTGTTTGCTGCTCTACCCTGACTAAGGGCCCGAGCTTCTAGGTTATTTGAGGCTCTGCCCTGCCCAAGGGCCCAAGCCTATAGACTGCTTGTGCTCCCATCTACCTGACCCTATAGACTGCTTATGTTCCACACTACATATGGGCCTGAGACCTTAGATTCTTTGCTTGGTTCTCTGATGGTCTGATGGCCTGGTCACATAGACTCTTTATTGTCTTGCCCAGCCTGTGATCAGGGCCCCGAACTATGTGTCTCATGACCCTGCCTAGAAGGTCAGAGCTATGGAGACTGCTGATCCCCTAATAACTCTTACTTTATTAAGGATTCAAGAATGAGGTGGGACTGATAGGGAGGGATGGCCATGCTCTTAAATCAGTTTAAGAGAGTGCCTTGTAATGATTTTGCTGAAGTTCTCCCTTACCTTTCACAATTCAGTGCTTGATTGATTTCTTACTCTACCAACTTCCTCCACGGATGTTCCACTGGCATGATCTCTTCCCCTTCACCCTGATCATTTTTCCTGCTCTACCCCTTATCCATGCATGACATTCTCTTCTCTCATGCTCTCTGCAAGAGTACACTCTGCATGCTAAGGAGTCCAAACCTTTCTCCCGACTGCAATCTGAGCTTCCTCCCTTTTCTGAGTCATGCATCTAAAATTGTCTTGTCAAAGTCTTCCTAAATTCTTCCTCAAAATCAGATTAACATACACAGCTGGCTGGAGTGCAGGGAATGGAACCCGTTAACAGCTTTCAGAAGTAAAGGAGAGGGAAAAGTTTTCTGGTCTCATGTGCTAAAATTCACTCTCCTATTCACTCTGTCTGAGTCCTATAGCATCAGTGTGCAATTTAACGGACCATTGGAGGATGATGGAAAAGACATTAATAAGGAAGAATCAATCATGGCCATTGACCAATACTAGTGCAATGCATTGAGCTTAGGCATGTGCAAAAAAATATTAACCAAATAAGGATCACAATGGAAAAAAGTAGTGATACTCTTCCAAGCCCTACCCGCAAAAAGGTTCCACTAACAACATGCTTCCCCTCTTGAAACACCAAAGTGAAACATGACTCAGAGCTTCTTGTGCTCTTGCTCATAACCATGTGTGTTCTGCTGAGCTCCTGGTTATTGGCTACCTGGTTGTGGGACTGAGCTACACTCATTGGCAATGCTGGGATCCTTGGACTTGGCTTTCTAGTATTGAAGCTTGGATGCCCCACACTCTGCTAGGTTCCTCGGTGTTTGTTTTTGTTTGGCTGGTTCCCACAACAGAATAAGGAGCAATATTCCAACATCAAGATGAGCTATTACTATCAACAGATGTTGCAGATCTCAACATGATCCTCCTTCTCCTTTCTTACATGCTTTGGTCAGAAGTAAAATAGCTAAAATGTGAACATTTAACTTTTGCTATCCTCAAAGAGCTGAGTATTGGAGGCTGGGCTTTTGGGGAAGTTAAGAGAACTTCCAGCAAACAAAGAATGGAGCACAGCCTGTAGGATGTCACACAGCTTCATCACAGATTGTAGTTAAACACCATGTGAAGCTGGGACTATCCAAAAGGTTTCTAGACTAAGAAAACAGATGGGTGCACTTGGGTTTTCTAGCAATTTGCCCCCTCCCATAGTTTGGCTCTTCTCCTGCCCTCTCTCCTCTCCGCTTGGCTCTGGCTTGGGAAAATCTGATCTGTTTTCAACAGACTCAAAAAATTCTGAAATCCAATTCAGCATTTTCTGGTTGCTCCTCCATAGCTTTGCTATTCTTGGCTATGAGCAAGGAAATTCAAACTGTACTATAGATTAAGCCAAACACTCAAAGAGAATAAATTAACTATTTTTATGCAACATTTTAGTTATAGCAACAGGCAAATTATTACATTAATATATTCACGGTCTCAGAAGGGAGAAAAATACTCACTTAGTCTTTGATCTTCTTCCTAATCTCCATCATCATCCAAAGCCTCAGAGTCAAAAGACTCAAGAAACTCTTCTAAGTTGATCTTAGTGTTCTGAATGACTGCATTCATTCACTGGTATTTTGCCTGGCCTGAATTCTTTCTTAGAAATCCTGCAGTTCTATTTATACATAAGGACACTAGGAAGCATGGGCTACAGTGCATTCAGCTCCCAGATTTGTGTCCACGTTGTGTTGCATGAATGGTGAAATTTCATAGATTCTAAAGCCAGAAGGGACCATTATGATAATCTAGTCTGACCTACCATATAACACAAGCCATAGAACTTCCCCAAGTAATATCTAGAGCATATCTTCTAGAAAAATATCCAATCTCACTTAAAAAATCGTTAGTGATGGAGAATCCACCACAACACTTGATACATTTTTCCAATGATCAATTACTCTCATAGTTACCTTATTCCCAGTCTAACTTTGTCTAACTTCAACTTCTACCCACTGGATTCTGTTTCTCTGCTAGACTGAATAACTTTTTAAAAATATTTGTTCCTCATGTAGATACTTACAGACTGTAATCAAGTCACCTCTTCACCTTCTCTTTGTCAGGCTACATAGATTTAGCTTTTTGAGTCTATCACTATGGGCAGTGGGTGTAAGAGGCAGGGGAAGGCAATGCCTCCTGAAACTGCCAGGCTAGCACTGTCCATACTTCACCCCCAGCCACCTCCATCAGCTCGGCTTCTCCAGTTGCCTTGGACTGTCTGGACTTCAGCCTTGCCTAGGCTGAGGAGACTGGAGCCAGGGGAGCTACCCTTCATGTGCCACCTGCCCTCCCCATGCTCTTGAGTCTATCACCATCGTGGGTGGCTGCACACCAAGGGTATGTCTAGACTACATGCCTCCGCTGACAGAGGCATGTAAACTAGGCTACCCGACATAGTCAAAGAAGCTGGGATTTAAATATCCCTGGCTTCATTAAAATAAACATGGCCGCCACAGCTGATTGTCAGCACAGCGCGCGAGTCAAGACGCGGATCGGTCGACAGGGGAAGCCTTTATCGACCGCTCCTTTATGCCTCATGAAATGAGGTTTACAAGAGCGGTCGACAATGGCTTCCCCTCTCGACCGATCCGTGTCTTGACTCGCGTGCTGTGCCGACAATCAGCTGAGCTGGCACAGCGCGGCGGCCATGTTTATTTTAATGAAGCCGGGGATATTTAAATCCCAGCTTCTTTGACTATGTCGGGTAGCCTAGTTTACATGCCTCTGTCAGCGGAGACATGTAGTCTAGACATACCCCAAGGAAGGTTGAGGCCATATGATGCATGCTAGGGATTCGGGAGAACTGCCCCTACAGTTGAGGGTATGTGGTTCCCACGGGGGTCTTGAGCAGCAGAGGGGGTGTCTCAGGTGGAAGAGGTGGGGCTGGGGACTTGCCTCCCACAGCCCTAGGTTCACCCACTGCCCCTGCCTATCATTATAAGGCATGTTTTCTAATCCTATACTTATTCTCATGGCTTTTTCTCTGAACACACTCCAGTTCATCAACATCAACTCCTACTCAAGATTTCTTTGTTTATTCATCCAAAGATTGCAATTAGGCCTTTTGGCTACAGCAGTATTTTGGGAGCTCATGTTCAGCTAATTATCCACAGCAACTTTGAAGTCTTTTTCACAATCACTGCTTCCCACGTTAGAGTGCCCAGTCCTGTAAGAATGGCCTACAGTCTTTTGTTCCTAAATCGCATCTAGTCATATTAAAATGCATGTCGTTGGCTTATCAAGCGATCCAGATCTCTCTGTATCAGTGATCAGTTCTTTTCATTCATTTTTCACCACACCCACAATTTTTATTCAAATCTCATGAGGGATGATTTAGTTTTCTTTTAGGTCATTGATAAAAACATGAGTTAGTCTGGGGCCTAAAACCGGTTCCTGGATTTATATGGACACTAGTGTTCTAGCTATTTCCATTTGTGTGAATAATACATTTTGTTATATGCACTGAGGCATGTGCGGATGTGCATCACTAGTAGGAACACATGCTGCTGGCTGTGGGCACCGTGAATGCTCTGTTAATCATCTGGGCAGCATTTGAATCTCTCTCGTGTGGACGCCCAAGCACTCAGCTTACAGGGAACACTTACCTTTATCAACCAAACTTGTAATCACATGAAAAAGTTTTCAAACTGGACTGACAGTATCTATTTTCCATAAACTTATGTTGACGGGCATTAACTATATTACTTGCCTTCAATTCAATTCAAAATATTATTTGAATCTTGCATCAGCTGCATCCCAGTGCCTTGTTCAAGATACATGTCAGACTGACAGGTCTATACAGTGATGACCTGGTCATCCCATTCACCCTCTTTATATGTGTAACCCCCAAGGAGATTACCTAGATTCCTGGGGCTCTGTCTGCTGGCAGCTCAGGGAGAGGCACACTGTCCCTGGTAGGGAAGGGGAGCCAAGGCAAACTCAGAGTCTGCTCGGCAACCAATGGGGAGTGAGATGCCCTGCCCAGGGAGTTCAGGAAAGGGGAGAAGCCATTTTTGGATTTTTTGGAGTGAGTCTGGAGCCAGCCAGGGCAAGGGCAGGGCTGGCTGTGTGGGGAGCTGGTAAGCCCCAGGCTTGCATGCAGGGTTCCTCCTGAGAACTGGCCTCTAGGGACCCAAAAGCAAGATCCCTCAGCTGGGTTTTCCTTCTCCACTGTTGATTCCCAGTTTGTAGAGTTTGCTGGGAAATTTCCCCAGCTGGGCTGAGTTAGCCCTTCAGCTCCCGAGGTGAGACCGGTCAGCTCTGCTCTGTCTCCTAGTTCAGGGCTGCTGCCTGCTGTGTGCGTGTCTGGACGCTGGGCTAGGAGACTACAGTTTGGATTTTAGTACAGTTGTGTAATCTGCACCTTGATCCCTGCACCCCTTTGTGGTGAGGGGAAATCCTGGGACTGAAGCAGCCTGATTCCTGCCTGAATAGGATCCCTGCTAGCAGAGATCAGCCCCTCTGCAATGACTGAGGATTCCAGAGTCATCTCTGAACCAGAGGTTCATTCATGGAGTTTGTGAGTGCACCATCTTTTAGTTAGTCAGTCAGGGAATTTGTTTTGGAGACCCCCCTACTTGCTGAACTGTGTCCTCAAGCCAGGGAGTAAGGGTTTGGGGATTTTATAACCTGCTGCATGTTGAACCTGTGGAGGGATTTACCACCTTATCCCGCTTGTGAGTCCTTTGGGCTGTACTGAACCCAGTCAGCCACACTGCTAAACCACTGCAGAGAAGAATTTTGTGGTCATTGGTCATCAAGGGCCCCAACAAAGTACGCATACCAATGGGACACTAATCTTACATTTGCTTCATCAAGTCACGTGACTGGGGCAAGTCACAGGTATTAGCAGCGTAGGCACCGGAGAACCTAAAAATAGTGTTTTACCCTGTTATGTTATAATTGTCTCCTGTTTAATGATTGTGTTGAATATATTGTATGTGTTTGTGTTATTTCTTGGAAGTCTCCATAGGTGGGGATTATCCTGTGGTTAGAATTTTCCTCCCAAGCTGACGTGGTGACCCTTCCAGGAAGGAGTGAGGGGAGTGGAGGCACTGCCAAATAAATTCATAGGAAAAAATAAAGAGGATACACCCTGCTGAGTGGGTGGCAGGATCCAGAAGAACCCAGACCGGTCCATCAAAACCTGTAAGCAGATTGGCATTAAAGAAGGTAACCGGGTGGAGAGGGGGCGCTACATATGTTAGCACAACATTAGTCTTCTGGATCTTACCCTCTATTCCAAGAAGTAATGGACAGGAGGAGTGCTGACCAGCACCTGATGACTAAGGGGTTAAACTCAGGTAGCTAGCAAAGGTGTTGGCCAGGGGGCCGGGAGAACCCAGTCAAGATAGAGTGTTGAAATTTGAATTGCATATAGATTCCTTGCCTGCTTTCTTTGTGTGGGAGAGAAAAAAACAGGAATTGAGAGACACAGAATGATTTAAACCCAGGCACGACTACCATGCCTCCAGGAAATTCAGGGCATGGAAGTGCACTGTACCAAGAAAAGATTGGAAGTAAGTAAAGGGGAAAAAAGTGAAACTAGACACGTTCAGGGTATTTTTTTCTTTATTTTGTGGTTTGGTTTGAATCTGGTCTGTGTGAATCTATGCTCCCCTCCCTCCCCATTTACCATCTAGCATTGTGCCCAGAGACTTTTCTCTGTGTTTTATTTTTTTTTCTTTAGTTGCTCTGTAACATCTAGCAACCAAGTATGCTTTATCAAGTTTATCTTTTATTTTGAAATAAAAATAACTTTTTTTAAGGTGATGATTTGATTCTTGTGTCCTGGAAAGTCTGTCTGTCTATGTTTATCTGCATGCCTCAGACTGAGAGGTCAGCTACTAGAGGGTATGTCTACACTACATGGCCCCGTCGACGGAGCCATGTAGATGAGGGTTGTAGACATAGCAAAATGAAGCGGCAATTTAAATAATCGCCGCTTCATTTACATCAAAATGGCTGCCGCACTGTGCCGATCAGCTGTTTGTCAGCACAGCGCGGTAGTCTGGATGCTCGGCAGTAGACATCAAAAGCCTTTGTCGACCGCCCCGTTATGCCTCGTGGAATGAGGTTTACCAGGGCAGTCGACAAATGCTTTTGATGTCGACTGCTGAGTGTCCAGACTACCGCACTGTGCCGACAAACAGCTGATTGGCACAGCGCGGCAGCCATTTTGATGTAAATGAAGTGGCGATTATTTAAATCACCTCTTCATTTTGCTATGTCTACAACCCTCATCTACATGGCTCCGTCGACAGAACCATGTAGTGTAGACATACCGAGATTGCAGCTTGTTTTCCTCTTTTCTTTTTTCTAGCTCTTTTAGGGCAAAAGAGCTTAAGGTACTCCTGGGGGTGGGCTCAAGTGTTCACCCCCAGGTTTTTTAGGCATAAAAATCACTTGATGGTGGCCGTGATTCCCCAAAATCTGTGTATTGTGATTTTGGGGGAAAGTTTTGGTAACCAGTGCCGACAAAGGCAAAGTTTTTTTTTCTTTTGCGCTCTTGCCGGCCCCCATCTTCTGCATTCGGAGTGCCAGAGTGGGGAACAGCCCTGACACAAGACTTACTGAAAATCAACTTTAATTGTCCAGTGAACTCCCCAGAAAGCTCTTTAAAACATTTGGATTCAAATTATCTAGAACTGGTTAATTTAAAAATGTTCAACTTTAGTACCTGCTGTTTAACATCCTTCTGAGATACTAGTGGAAGTGGCAGAGTGTTATCATATAACTACATCATCTGTTTTTTCTCCAAAATACAGAAAAGAAATATTTATTGAACACTTTTCTGCTTTCTTATTGATAATGCTACCATTTTCATCTAGTAATAGACTATGGTTAGGATTATTTTTGTTCATAATATACTTTAAAAACTCTTTCTTATTGTCCTTAACTCTGCTGGTTGTAGATTTCTCCGTGTTCCCTTGCTTGTCTCATAATTTTTTCTACAATTCTTACTTTCTGATTTATATTCATTACCATCAGCTTCACCTTTTTCCATTAGAGAGAGAGAGAAAGATTTAAAGAGAGAGAGAGAGAGAGAGTGCTACCTTCACTTTCCCTCTAAACCAAGTCACTTTACAGCTTTCTCCCTAAGGTATGGGATTGTAGAGTTAGGACATGTAATACAGAGGTCTTAAACTTTTCCCAATTACCATTCATTTTATCTGATTAAATTCATCTTCCCTGCTAATATGGCTCTTAATCATTTACAGCTTTGTGAAATTGGCCCCTTTAATACACCAGATCTGTATATTATTGGTTTAGACTTTATTCTATTTGCACATAATAAAGGTGATTAAGTTATCATTTTTTACCTAAGCTAAGATTAATTTTTACTTCTGCAATCCATTCCTCTTTGTCTGTTAAAATAAGGTTTAATACACAATTTCCCAATGTTGGAGGCAAATTTTCATCCAAGTATTGACAACATGAGACCTCCAAAATATGTCATTCAGACCTCAGTGCCCCATGATGATCACACAGATTCTTTTCCCCTACACATGATAGGTAGGTTCACAAAGAACTGACCATCCTGTTCTATAGTATAATTTGGTGGCCTTGAGAACACACCAACCAATGCCCCATCTTGTGCTTTATCTGTTAGGACATTGGTCCATAAGCATTTAAGATAATTTTTTTTACAAATTATCAGTGACTCAAAAATATGTAATGTCATTTTAACATAGAGTGCTACTCCCCCCGCCCCCCTGCTCACTCATTCCTTCTTAAGTGTATTATAACAATTGATTTTAACATTTAAATTGTGCAAATCATCCCACCAGTTTTCAGAAATATCAAACTGATGTGCATAAAATTCAAATTCCTTTTGTTTGTTACTCAGGCTCCTAGGAATGGTATATGGGCAGTTTAACTATTTCTTCTCTTTATGTCCTTTGGCTCCTTAATTAGTATTGTTCTCAATATCCTGATTTTATTCTGAGCATTCATATTGCCCCTCTTTTTACCTTCCTCTTTTTGCTATTAGTTTAACAAACTTCTGCACACTCTAGCCAATCTGATTCCAAGATGATTGATGTCCCCTCTGTTGAAGTAGAGGCTATCCAAATCTTAAAGTCCCTTCTCCCTATAGAAGCTAGACCAGTGTTCCACAAAATCAGAACCTTCTACCTACACCACTTACCTACCCAGCAGTTCACTTCCAGAATCTTCTGCCTTGTGTCTTACTTTTCTCACAGGATAGGAAGGCTCTCAAAGAAGATCACCTGCTCATCCTTCTTCTTCAGCATGCTTCTGAGTTTCCTGAAGTCCTCTATTATCTGTGAGATGTCCCTTAATGCAGTGTCATTAACGCCAATACGAACCATCACCAATGAATCTTTTCCTATCTACCTCAAAAGCCTGTTCAATCTTAGAGTGATGTCTGATAGCCTGGTTCTAGAATGCACACACCATCCTGTATTGGCCTGTTCATGCAGAAGGTTCTTTCCATTCTGAATATTGGCTGAATGTTCTAGCTGTGTAGGAATTCCTGCTGGTCATCTTCTGTCTGACGGCCACAGCATGCCCATCCTCCTCTTTCTCCAGACATAAAGAATGCTTCTGTCACTTCTTGGCCCCAATAGCTATGAACAGCCACCTCTCCTCTGACTTCTTCTTTCTCTGACTCATTGGTTGCCACTCCTTTCTTCCTTGAATCTGTTATATTGTTGTCGAGTGACTTCTCACTGTCTGACTGATGGCGTGTCTTGGATAAGCACTGAGTACCTGAGGCACGACACAGGTGAGGCTGAGGTAATGTTTCCACAGTTTTGTGGAAGAGTGCAGAGAAAATGGTGGAGACTGATGGTGTGTTTCCACTGCTTCCTGCTCGGATCTGCAATTCAGGATGATATAGAGCCTTAGCTACTATCATATGATTAGGGAGCCCATGAAAGCTTTCTTCAGTTTTACACACAAAAAATAGGATATAATTTTTCTATTGGGGACCTCATTACAGATTCATGCTTGTGGCAGCTCAAGGTTAGACTGCTGCAATGCTTCTAACATTGGTGATGAGCCTCACTACTAGGCATATCTCATCACTTCATTTCCCAGTCACTAGTGCATCTCAGTCCCTCCTGCTCTCTTAGGGCTCAATATAGGGGCAAATGGGTGGGGTGTAGTAGCCTGTGTTGGGCAGGTGGGCAGACTAGATGATCTGGTGATCCTTTCTGGACTTAAACTCTAACTCTACTGTGAAAAAATTAGGTTTTTATTGTACTGCTAGCAGGTGAGGCCTGTTGTTGACTGGGCAAAGTCATTTTGTGTAGATGACACTTATAGGAAAGTTCAAGACGTTAAATATATGAAATAGAATTGTTTATTAATGTGCTTGCAAAAGGGAAGTAAAAGAACAGTTTTAAATTTGTAGGATTTCAACTTCAAACATTATTCATTTTATTGATTAATTACCATACATAGTAAATTTTAATCAGAAACTTCTAAATCTTCTGTTGTTCTTTCCGTAACTATTTTGAATTATTTTGTGATTTGTAACAGTAAAATTTTTCTTTGCACTAAAATGACAGTTGAATAAGTGACTCAATTTTAATTGTCAGCAAATATTTTATGAACTCTAATCATAACAGTCGTGACTTTTTTCCAATGAAAAACAAAAGTAATTATTTAAACTTTTCACCCAGCATATTCTGGCATAAAAAGTAGTGCATTCAGCTAATTTAGGAGGCAGGATTGTTTATGCAAAATTTGGTATCTATAGGTAATCGCAAAGTATGACTTTATTTTGCATAAACGGATCCACAAGCAAACTCTTCAAAATATATAATAGATTATCTCTCCTATTGCATCTTGACTACAAACTCTCTGAGATACAGACTGTCTTGTAGGGTATAGTAAAAATAAACAGTAATAAATAGTATAGTAAAAAAATAGTAAAAATAGAGTATTTCCCTTTATTTTTAATGTACACAACAAAGCTTTGAGGCAGGACTGTGCATATAAACATAAATCTTTACCTATGCTCTGTCCTCATGGTGGTTTCTCCCAATGGAGCTTTCTAACCTTCCCTCGAGCTCAGAGAACTTCTCAGGCTTTACTTATTATGTCTCCGGGTCTGATCCACACCCATTGAAATCAATGAGAGTCAAAGGGATCAGACAGACAGGTCAGAGCAGAGGATGGTCAGGGTTCTATTATCATATCACACCTCTGTTTCTCCTTTAAAGTCAGACCCCAAGATTTGTTCTCTCTGAGTGAGACAGACTCATGGACTCCAGGCACTTCTCCGTCCCTTCATACCCTCTCCTGGTAAAGCAATGAGCAGAATCTAGCTCCAGATAAGGGCAAGGCAAGTTTCAGATGCTATTTCCTCACAGGCTGAGAGTCAGATGGACATTTTGAAATAGAAATTTTGCAGGTCTCATTTTAAAAAGTTTACAAAGCTCAACTCTTTTATTGGTTGTTTTACCAGAACTGTAATTGAAGCAGTTCTGACAGCTTTCAGAAACAAAAGAAGCTTCACAGAGTATTTAAAAGTCTTTTTAAAACACGTTTTTTTCTGCCTTTGTGTTTGTGAGAGACTCTGGCAGTACTGTAAAACAGAAGTTCTTCTCTTTGCTCCCTCTATTCTCTGTCAATCATCTGAATCTACACCGCATTTAGAATTTGTCACATTGTGTGAAGGAGATTTTAAAAATAATCCCTTCCAATTTGTTAATTGTTGAATACAAAATCCCATTGCAAAATGTTGCAAAACTGATGACTAACTCTGAGAACTATGAAATTGTTCATGTAAATGTATTAAATATTAGGTATTTTATCCTGCTCTTTTACCTTCAGTACAAATTTATTGTTCTTTTACTAAAAATAATTTGACTGCTTTGGATTGTTGGAGGAGACTGCTAGCAATTTAACTATGTGTATATTTTCTGAAATGGAGTTTTGCCTTTGAGTACTTGACTTGAATCTCCCATTTGAAGTCAGAAACAAAGCACCTGAATCCTCTTTCACTCATGCCACTCTCTCAAAATAGAGAACTCTTCTCCTGACTTCCCTTACTTGTCATAAAATGAGGGTTACAGGAGTTGGAGTAAGAAGTCCTCCAGCTTGACAGTATTTTGACATTATGTCGAAATAACTGCTGGCTGTGTAGACGCTGATTATGTTATTTTGAAATAACGCTAGTTATTTTGAAATAATGTTACTGTGTAGACATAGCCTAAGGGTTTTTTTTCCACTATTCAATCAAATACCTAATATATAGCATCTTATAAAACATATTTTGCAAAATTTTAAAAAGCAACTGAATGATAAAATGTTTTGTAGCATAACTGTAGTTTCATGTAGCATAACAGAGAAGTGAATTTGGCCTATCATTATTAGGCCAAAATTTCAAATGAAATAAGGCAAACTGTAGTAATCATGTATGTATACACTAATACAAGAAACATATTAATAGTTCTATTTTCACATGCATTAATTTTTTGAAAAATAAATTAAAATCTATACAACATTTGTATACAAATTTATGGAGTAAGCAGGGTCTAAACATAATATAAAACTAAATACCTGAAATATTTTAAAATAATGATATTCAGTTGGCTTAAAATACAAAATAAAAGTGTTAGACCAAAAGCCTGATATATAGCCAATCTAGAAGCTTCAGGGGGTAGCCGAGTTAGTCTGTACAGGATAAACTTAAAAAACAACAAATGGTTTGGTAGCACTTTAAAGACTAACAAAACATGTAGATGGTTTCATGAGCTTTCGTGGGCACAGCCCACTTCTTCAGATGACCGGAGTTTTGCCATTCTAATGAGTTAGCTTAATTACAATGTTCCTTTTTCTATGAATTCAAGAAAGAGCATCCAGAAACACACCCAGCCCAGACATATTCTCTACATCTCTCTTTCAGATGAATAAAAGATCAGCGGCAGAGCTTCCATTGTCTTAACTGGGGCCAGATTTTCACCCAAAATATTTATCAGCAATATGCTAATTTCTTCATGACTATTACATAGCCCAGCTCCTTAAACTGGTTTATTTTATTAGAAAACAAACATTCTCTCTATTTCCTCCAGAAATCAGCAGTTATGGTCAACATAGATATCCTCAGTAGAATGGAGATCATCTTTTGGAAGAACCAGTGCTTGAGGGAGCTTCAAAAATAGCACTGTGCTTCCAGTGTTACTTGGAAGCCTAACAATACTGTGCTACTCAGTCTAAAGAGTCACCAGAAAGGGGAATGAAGAATTAAACTGACAGCGCTGTCTCCACAGCAGCTGAAAATAATTGGTGTAAAAATCATAAAATATTGTCCTAACTACGGCTGTGTCAACATCAGTTGTGTTTGGTTTGGTGGCAAAGCTTGCATTCCCCACTAGCCAAACTCCCCTCCCCTGTTTTACCCCCTCCAAAAAAAAAAGTTTCATTTCAAACTGAAATGCAATTTTTTGTCAGCTTTTGCTTCACAAGACAAAAACAAGCCCCGAACAGATTTGTTCAGGTCAAACAAAACATTTTGAATGTGGAAATGAAATGGGAACACTTTTGAAATGAAATGTCATTTCAAGCTGACATTTTGTTTCGGAAATATAGTTTCAAAGCAAACCATTTAAGGCTTGTTTATCTTCCTTTTTTTTTCTCAGCCATTAGTATTGGCCAAATAATTTTGGAGCCTCGAAAAATACATTTTTTGGGGAAAAATATTTATTAACTGAAAATATGTCTCCAAACTCTAGAGCTAACATCTGCAATGACTTAGAAAGCCAGATTTTGGGATGCAGTGCAGCACTGGCATTCTGCTCACTGCAGCATAGGAAGCTCACCCCAGTGTAGTAGGACCTTCTGGCATTAGGAAAAACTGACTTAGCTATCCTTATAGTTAGGCTTCCCATGGGACGTTGTGGAATCCCCATCATTAGAGATTTTTAAGAACAGGTTAGATAAAACCCTGCCAGGGATGGTCTAGATCAGGGCTACTCAACTTTGGAATCCCCAGGGGCCACAGTGATACTCACAGAACATGTGGAGGGCTGCAACTTAAGTATGGTTGAATATACATGCAAATATATATACAAATATATGCAAATAGCTTCTTTCACAGTGATGGGCATGAATACAAAGATTAAGGCAAGACTACACAACATGCAGGCCCCATTTATGTCAGTTCTGCTGATATTAATAAAATGCAATATCTAGCCAATTTCCACCCATATGACAGCACTTTTAATGAGCTATGACAGTCCAGGTATTTAACTACTAAAATGCATATCAAGAGAAGACCACTATATTGACTCGCCATTGTGGAGCGTGTTCCCAGTGGAGGCCATATTCAAAGGATCTCACCCATGGGCTGCAAACAAACAGGCCACAGGCCACACATGGCCCATGGTCTGTGTGTTGAATAGCCCTGGTCTAGATGGTGCTTGGTTCTGCCATGAGTGCAAGGGGCCTGGACATGATGATCTTGTGAGGTTCCTTCCAGCCCTACATTTCTATGATTCTAGTGACTAGGTGTGGGGATAGCCACTCCTGTGCCATTGACTCCTCTCTTCTGACAACACTGGCAGTTGGCCAGGTCAAAGTGACTATAGTTGGGGCTTCTGGACATCTCACGAAACCTCAACTGCCATTTCACTCTCCTGTGGCCAGCAGCAGCCAAAGCTGCGTATAGCAGCCAAAACACCAGATGCAAATCACACTTGGGCACATACTGGTCCAGGGTCAGGGGGTCACAAAGACCCTTGAGCTGCACTGTGCGTCACTTTCTAAGGACCTGGGCCATACTCTTTGTGCCTCCTCCATTTCTTGCTGGGTGTCTCCTTGTCTTCATTCCGGGGCTTTAGTTTGCAGCCAAAGTTTCTGGTCTCTTTCAGCAGCATTTATTCAGCAAGGGTTGGAGGAGTTATTATGGCACAAGGAGCTCATCAGTTAGGTAAGTTTCATTTATTACTGTATATTTTGTTAATTGATTTTATTCAACTGTACACTGTGGATTTAATTTGGGAGTGATATTTAATCTCAGTGGCTGTGTCTAGACTGGCGCGATCTTGCGCCAGAGCTATGCAAATGAGGCTCAGCGTGGAATATCACCAAGCCTCATTTGCATAACTAATGAGCCGCCATTTTTGCAGAAGAGGCTCTTGTGCAAGACAGAGCTGTCTACACTGCCCCTTCTTGTGCAAGAAAAACCCTCTTGCGCAAAGCCGTTATGCTGATTATTTTCAGGCATAACGGCTTTGCGCAAGAGGGTTTTTCTTGCACAAGAAGGGGCAGTGTAGACAGCTCCATCTTGTGCAAGAGTCTCTTCTGCAAAAATGGTGGCTCATTAGTTATGCAAATGAGGCTCGGCGATATTCCACGCTGAGCCTCATTTGCATAGCTCTGGTGCAAGATCGCGCCAGTCTAGACACAGCCAGTGTGTTAAACTCTGTTTCTTTAAATTAAGTAAAAGCGTGTCAATTATAATTTAAGTACATTAGATACTTATTATTTATAATTATTATTTTTGAGTTAGCAGCATGCCACAGATTATTATTGGAATGGGTTGTTTCCTGGAGGTACAATCTCTCGAGTGAGGATCCAGAACACAAGCCATTGTATAGCCATGTTTGATTCAATATAACCGACCTATCTGTTTTTACAGTGCTTGACAGGTGGACTTTCTTTGTTAAGTGCATTTTCATGTTATGCAGAGTGATGAAAACAACAGTGATGTTCTGTAGGCTTAGTGAGTGGCAATTTCCCTAGTTAATTCTTCATATATTTCCAAGAGGAAAATTAAATTCAGCAATATTCCTTTGGAAAGGAGTCAGCGACATAACAGTTGGTTTCTCTAAGCAGTGCATACCCAAAGCTTGGATATTTTCAACTGGATGTTTCAGTCTACCTTACAATAACATCATGGATTAACTGGTTGAGCAGTAGGCACAGTTCTTAATGTGTACTGTGAAATTTTGAAATGACACAATAAGGATGTAATACGGTTGGTAAGAATCTGCTGAGAACTATCATGTTTAACAACATAATAACAAAACAAAGCCTCATTAATGCAAAGGCACTTTCCTACCAGCGTGTTCTGTAAACTCTGAAATCTCTAGCCAGGGTTCCCCCTTGGAAATAATTTTCCTAATAAATTTACTCAAGGCTTACCATGACTGAGCTTCCACAATATATTCCTTCATTAGTTCAAAGGCTACCACATTGCATATTTCCAAAACACAGCTGCAAACATACACACTTAGGGTACATCTACACAGCAACGTTATTTTGAAATAACTAGTGTTATTTCAAAATAACTTAGTCCACATCGACACAGCAGGCAGTTATTTCGACATAATGTCAAAATACTGTCAAGCTGGAGGACTTCTTACAATGACTCCTGTAACCCTCATTGTAGGAGGAGTAAGGGAAGTCAGAGCAAGAGTGCTCTGTTTCAAAATAAGTGCTGTGTAGATGCTCCCAATTTCGAAATAAGCTATTTTGAAATAAGCTATGCAATTGACGTAGCTCAATTTGTGTAGCTTATTTCGAATTAACCCTGCTGTGTATTCTCAGATTAGGATCAAACTCAGGAGATGGCATGCCCCCAAGGGGTAAGTAACAGCTCTGACAGAGAACCTCCTAAAAGGCTTCCCTTTAATATACAATAATAAACAAGTCCTGTCATTGCTGATTATTGGACCTCAGCTAAAACCAAATGAAGCCGTTTCGGGCTAAAAGTCTATGGACAGTTTAAGACAAGATTAATGGCTGGGATCCTTTGTCCAATATTTCCTTCTTATCTTAAGTCATATTGCTCTATAATGGGGGTGGGCAAGATGCGGCTAGCGGGCCGGATCCGGCCTGCCAAGCCACTGCATCCATCCCATGGCCACCTTGCCAGCACCTTTTCCTCAGAACAAGGGCAGCTGCTTTAAAGAGCAGGCTGCTAATTGCTCTGCAAGCTGGGTAGGGAGGAGAAAGCTTCATGCGCTGTCTCCACCCCCTAGCAAAATCCCCAAGCTCCCATTAGTCAGTTTCCAGCCAACAGGAGCTGAGAAATGTTGCTGAAGGCAGGGGTAGCAAATGAAACCTCCTTACTCCCTCGCTCTCCCCTCCCTGTGCCAGAGCAGAGCCACGTGGAGCAGCCCGCAGACAGGGAGTCTGCAGAGCTGCTGGCTGGGAGCCACCTAGGTAAGTGCCTCCCAGCCAGAGCCTGCCTCTGGCACCCCACCCCTTTCTCTCCCCCCAAATAACTGCCCTAGACCTCCACCCAAACCCTCTGTATCCCCTCTCTCCATCTCCTCCAGGTCACAACTCCCTCCCAGGCCTGCACCCTCTCCTACACCCCTCCCCCAGGCCAGAATCCTCTCCTGCACCCACACATCCTCCCGGACCTTGTACCCCAAGTCCCTGCCACAGATTATAACCCCTTCCTTCACCCAAACTCCCTCTCAGACCCCACACTCCCGCCTGCACCCCAGTCCTCTATCAAGCTCCCTTCTATATACCACCTGCTGTCCCAGACACCTCACCCCCTCCACAGAAGTGCACCCCCTGACTACTTACCAAAATCTTGGAGTGGCCCCCCCCATTAAAAATTATTGCCCACCCCTGCTCTATAACTAACTGCATTAAACAAACCTATGCAACCCAGTATTTATTGCACCTAGTAGTCAGTTAACCATGTTTTCTTATTTTTAATGATCTCAACCCAAACTTTAAAAAAGATGATGTTGGCATTTCAAAGGTCACTACAGATTTCACACAAACAACCCTTCTTTCTCGTGATCTCATTCTTTTTGGTCACTTGTTTTGGGCCTATCATTCATGTTAACCTCCAAGCTAAAGTTAAAAACCATAGTTCATCCATAGGCCTACATCCCCTAATGAAGCACATAAAACAACTTGTAAAATAAGCAAAAGAATTATAGCTTTATTCTAGCTACACATTTATACAGAAATTGGAGCACCCATGTGCTTTCCTGGAAAAGGGTCTCAGTGCAGAATTGCACTTCTATTCTACTCCTTATGGATTCACTATGAAGTCACACTGAAGAAAGACTATGTTAATTTTATTTGGCAAGCTTATAGTGCTTTATACATTCACAGTTTGATGTGGATATTTGCTAATTAAGTCTCACAGAAAGCCAGAGAGGGTACGGCTACACAGCAGCATTATTTCAGAATAGCTGACGTTACTCAAAATAATATAGTGCACATCTACACAGCAAACCGTTATTTCGAAATAATGTTGAGATGGAGGAATTCTTACTCCAACTCCTGTAACCCTCATTTCACGAGGAGTAAGGGAAGTCTTCCTATGACTTCCTGCTGTGTAGGCAGCACCAAAAGACAAATTAAGCTATTTCGACTTCAGCTACGTAATTGACACAGCTGAAGTTACGTTCCTTAATTTGACTTTTGCCCTGCAGTGTAGACATGCCCTAAGGTAGCTGAGTAATGTTTATTTTTTTGCAAATGGGTAAAGTGAGATAGAAAGTGACATGCTCAAGGTCACCCAGTGAGTCATTAGCAGAACTGGAGTTAGAACTGGAATGGGGGGGCCACTCAGGGTCTCGTGACGCTCAGTCCTGAGTTTTTTCTTTTAGATCTTTTCTGTGGGACCACATAGCTGCTGCAAAGTAGAGAGATAAGGTAGTTCATTTATTTTGATTTATAAAATACCAAAGGCTGCCCATCTGACACTGGGCACCACTGACAAATATTTGGTAATAAAGTGAATCAATATAGCTTTTAACAGTATTAACTATGGACTGGGTTTCCTCCCAGAGATATCAGCAGTGCTTGATTATGCAAGACACTTTTGTGATGGAAATTTATAAAATGTTTCAAGAATACTTGGCAATGTAGAAATCATAGTGCTCAAAGTAGAACAGCGTACGCAATCATCTCGTCTGGCGCTCTGGAATAACTAACGTTATTCCAAAATAACGCTGCTGGGTAGACATACCCCCACTGACATAGCACTGTCTACAGTGAGGATTAGGTCAGTATTTTTCACACTCTTGACCAAACAGTTACACCAGCATACATCTGTAGTGTTTACTCGACCTCAGAATGTCATTAAGAGGAAGCCCCAGCTAAAATAAAATAGCATTTGAATCAGGGGTGATGCATGGGGAGCACAAGGGGTTGCACACCCTCTAAACACTGTGGATGAGGGAACTAGTGGGGGGTGGTGGACCTGGTGCCTGCAAGAGGGGTCTAGCCTCCCCACACTCACTGGCAGCAGTAGGGGAAGTGGAGCAAGGTGGCTCCTGCTCTCACTGCTCTCCCAGCCACCTCACTCAGGGGAGAGTCAGGAAAACCCTTGCGCTCATCGTCAGGAAGCAGAGAGACATGGCTGAGGGAGCAAAGCAAGATGGGGCTGCATTGCTCTGCTTCCCCTGCTGTGCCCCGACCCTACTAGTCCTCCTGGGCTCAGTCGGTTGGGGAAGAGGTGGGAAAGGGGAAGGGAGAGGTGGGGACTGAGGCAGAGTGGGGTTGTCCTGACTCTTCCCCGGGCTGGTCACGTGGCCAGTGTCACCCCTCTCCCATCCCCTGTTGCCAGTTGCCTCTGATTTGAATAGTGCAAATGCTTTCCAGACAGCTAGAGCAGACACATTATGCAATTTGGTGAATCCAGAGTTAAGAGTAGGCATTATCAGTGCTAGGAGGGAAGCTAGCCTTTTTATCTACCCAGTGCCAGTGGTAAGGAAAAACATAAAACATTCAGTATTACAGTGCAGTCACAGTACTCATTTTAGAAAGAGCAAACCAGTAGGCAGGAGTGGTGAAGCAATTAATGTTCTCTCTGCATGTACCACAGTTAAGGAGAGAAAGAAAACTGTTTTGAGAATCACACAGAAAAAGTCATTGTTAAACAAGGACACCAAGGACATGAGCACAACTAGATCATTCAAGAGCATCCCAGTAAGCAGAATTATCTTTGCCATCAATCAGTATGCATCACCACAGTCACTGGGCCTAAAATGGATCCCTGAGCAAGGTCCCAATTAAGCCTTTTTTTTTTTTTGATTAAACACATCCCAGTCAACTGGAATGTACTGTAGAATACTTCAAAAATTGCACCAGTCCTCTAATGATCAAAAACAAATAAAAAATCACATCCCTATTTGGGAGCAATATGCTGAGACCAAAATCTACACATGATTGTCACTTTCTTCTGACTAGGGAACACAAATGAATTACCTGGTTGGTGTATAAAGATGTGACACACAGCAGTGCTAGCAAAAGATTAGTTTTTATGCCCTGGTCCCAGTTACCTGACAGAAGTTAGAGGTTACTTGGCAGGAATGTATCCAAAGACTTCAAGGCAGTTGTTTTAGTAAATAAATAAACAAATAAATAAAAATAATAATTAATAATAATAGAAAATCAACGGAGAAAGGGATAAACTTAAAATTCAATACATGAAGATTTATTTTTCGATACTTTACCCACAAACACAGTTTGTAATACCTTATCAGAACCTTGCAACTGAGTTGGAAGTCTTTCCTGAAATCTTAGTTATTGCTATCCGGTATTTTTCTGGCAGGCACATTTGAAATAGCTGTAGCAGCCTGATGTTATTTCCACAGTATGTTAATAATGGATGCAAGATGGGGCAGTGGATTTCTTTTGCTAAAGAGCAGCAATTGACATATAGTATGATATTTAAGTTTTTAGAAAACTATATATGCTTTGTATCTGAAAAAAGACGACTTATGATATCATCCAGATGTTACAAGAGACTCAGATTGTGTACATGAATCTTTTAAGCTACAGCAATGATTATGGAATTTATCTACTCTTTTAAATACAGGTCACAGTTTGGTAGTTTAGCACTTCCTGTGTTTTAAAAAGTATTGACTTGTGGCTAATTCTTGCAATTAAGAAATAAATAACGTGGCCCCTGAAACCATGGCTTAACTAATCAGACACGGGATGTGCCCTGCACAGGTCACTTTTTAATTTACAATTTCATTCTTTATAAGACTTTGTATTCCTGGGTGGCCTCTAATGTTCTACACATGGACTGTTGTGTTTTTCTTTTCCTGAGGGAAATGATGTCACAGACATGTCTTTACGTTGTTTTGGCTGTGGTCCAGTTTCCCAAAAGAAAACACTGCTCTGCTCTGTGCAATAGGAGTGCATTGAGATTTTAATTCAGTCATCTCAAACATTTCAATCAGAACGCTTTAAAAACAGAACATAATTAATCAACAGCATGTGACAACTACAAAATGGATTATTTTTTGGAAGGCATTGCTTGTGAGATATTTGGGTGAAATCTAACAATGCATTATCTTGACAATAGAGACCGGAAGATTTGATGGATGAGAAACACATTGGCAATATTTGATTGACTGCCGCCACTGTCAGAAAAGGGATAATGCCTGCCAATACATGAAATCTAGGCTCCAAGAAATAATTTGTGAGAGATGTGAATGCTGGTGAATGTAAAACATGGGGAGGGGTTGGGAGTGCACACTGACTCTCAATATGGCATTTCTAAGTAGGGGTAAAACAGTTCAGAAAACCAAGAACCTTCTCCAGTCCTTGCCCCCTGGGTTCTCCTACGCTGCAGAGTTTTTTTGGAAAAACGGCCATTTTTCCGAAAAAACCTCACATCCACACTTCAATCGTGTTCTTTCGAAAACAAATCGAAAGAACAGCAGGGGTTTTCCAACATTGGTAAACCTCTTTCTATGAGGAAGAAGCCTTTTTCCGAGAGAGCTCTTTTGGAAAAAGGCATGTGTGGACAGGGAAGAGGGAGTTCTTTTGCAAGAAGAGGAAAAAGCACAGGTGCCCTGTTGGCTACTCTGTCCATAGTAATCACAGCTTAAATGCAAGATAGCGTCCATTCAGTGTGCGCGCCAGCTTTCGAAAAAGAAGATCTCTTCTGGAAAAGCTTCTTCTGATAGAAGCCTGCAGTCTAGACGTAGCCTCTGACTTGTGCAAAATTGGAATAATGCCATAGGCATCTTTCTATATAGCCATGTGTTTATCTGGCGAGGTTTTCCCCTCACACTCACCTATGTGGTATCTGAACATCCACAGAATTACACTGTAAGAAGAGAAGTGACCCTTTCTTGCCCATTTTTAGAACTAAACCCAAACCAATCCCTTTACAAGATTATGAAATTTTAAAATAGAATTTGATTTAACTTCCAGTTTGAGACCAGGGCCTAAGGCTCAAATTCACCCCTTGGTTACAACTCGACAACTCTACTGGGTCCATGAAAATTGCCTACCAGTAAATCAGAAGAGAAAAGTAAAAATAGTGGAAGTGTCATGAACAAGACTGTCCTAGGGAGATTTTTTTCCAGGCCCACTTCTGCAAACCTGAGATGGTATGGTTAAACATCCAGAAGTGAGGATCTTTGTCTGAAAACAACTGGGACTTCAGATCGTTTGAGGTGTGTCCATTTCTACTTTTTAAGTATTTCCTCCCCAGACATATTAACACATTGGAGGTGGATAAGGCCTGATTCTGCTGTCACAGTGTTGTAAAAAAAAATAAAGTCAATGGAGTTATCGTGGGATAAAACCCCTATGAGATCTAATCTGGTCTAAAGAGAAAAAGAAATCTAATGCTCACAAAAAACCTATCAAATAAGTCAAGTATTTTCTACTTTGCCTTACAGTTGCCATGGCAATGTACATTATATGCATGGCTGGAGTAAAACAGCTTGAGATACCAAAAACTATCATACGACATATTGTAGCAGTGCATAGCAATGCTAAGGTGGGTTTTTTTAACAAACTGGAAACAATTACAGGAAATAGCAAGTCACTGTAATATCAATATATAGAATTTATTTACAGCATTTTTGCCCCATCATGTTTCAATGCTTATTGGTATTGCTCTAATATAGGGGTGTGTCTACACAGCACCGTAACTCAAAATAAGATACTCAATTTGAGCTGAGCAAATTGCATATCTTATTTTGATGCTATTTCGAAATAGCTTATTTCATCATTTGGTGCTATCTACACAGTGGGATAGCTATTTCGGGATACTCCTGCATCCCGAAATAGCTTTGCAGTGTAGATGTTGCCTAGGAGGGTATACCAAAAAACCTCATTGCAGAGGACTTGAGTAGCAGGATAATAACTGAGGGTACATCTATACAGCAGCGTTATTTCGGAATAACTGACATCTACACTACAAGCCTTTATTTCAAAATAATATCAAGCTGGAGGACTTCTTACTCTGACTCATGGTAACCCTCATTTCACGAGGAGTAAGGGAAGTCGAAGGAAGTGTGTTCTTCCTTCAACCTCCTGCTTTGTAGACAGCACCAAAAGCCAAATTAAACTATTTCAACTTAAGCTACTCAATTGACGTAGCTGAAATTGCATAGCTTAATTCAACTTTTGCCCTGCTGTGTAGATATACCCTAAAGGGCTAGCAATAATATGGTCCAATGTTTAGCGTATCCCTTTTAACTTTACCACACAACTAGATTTTGGGATATTATTCAAATCAATCCCGCAAAACGTTTGAGAATCACTCAAGACAAGTAAATAAAATGCTTGGCCAGTGTGAAATGACAGAAATAGTCAAGATCTGAGATTGACCTAAAAGTAATCGGATTAATTTGCAACCAACTTTCTAGCTAAAAAGAAAGTCAAACACTGGACTAGGCTTCCAAACAAGGTTGTGAAACCACAATCATTCAAGGTTTTTAAGAACAGGTTGGACAAACACTGGTGAAGGATAGTCTAGGTCAGGGCAGCCAATAGTGAGGGGCAAAGGGAGCCATTGCCATAGGGCCCAGCGATTCAAAAGGGCCCAGGGTTCCTGGCCACTGCTACGGCTGCCGGGGTGGCACCAGAGCCCTAGCCTTTAAATTGACAGTAGAGTCCTGTGCTGTGTGCTCCGGGCAGTTCTGAGGGCTGGAGGAGAGTGGAGTGTGTGTGTGCGTAGGAGCACGATGTGGTGTGGGCAGTGCTGAGGGTTGGCTACCTTAGCCTTGCACCTTCTGCCTGAGGCCCACCCCTTCCAGGATCATGGAGCCACCCCCACACACACTTTGCCTACGGGCCTGGCAAGTCTGTCTGATCTAGGTTTACTTGGTCCTATCTCATCATAGTGGACTGAAATAAATGTCCTCGCAAGTTCTCTTCTAGTCCTCTATTTCTATAGTCAGTGTTTGAAATTTGCTACCAATTCTAAAAGGAATAATTTAACAACAGCTAAAACAACCAGGAGAGTTCCATAATGGATGGAAACCAGTTTGACAGAACAATGATTTCAGCTTTAAACTCACACACTATATACCATTTATAAAACCCTCCATGCTCTGAATCTGAGTTTTTCCCCCAGCAGCTGTCACTATTCATCAAATATCTTTGTGCACCAGATCCCCTTTTCTTCTGTATAAAATTAGACTTATAAGCAGGAGAAAGTTTTTCATTGTTGTTAGGTATCACACAATCAAAAGTAGAGTCATGTACAGATGGTCTACATGCCAGTTGTAAACATTTACTGTAAGACGGGTAGTTTTTTATCAGGCACTTGAGTTATTTAATCAATTTTTATTTTTCTTTGTTAGCTCCAGAGTAAAATCCATGGAGAGTTCAGAAGAATGTAAAATGCAAGACTCTCATACATTACCACAAATATATGTTCTAAATCCCAAACTAATTATATTGAAGAATCAATATGCTGCATAGAGCTCTCTCTTGCTCTTTCTCTCTCCATCCCTCCCACCCCCCCTGCTTTTTAGGTAGGCACATTAGTTCTACAGTGAGTAATTGTTCTAAATATTGTGCCTAAAAGTACAGTATATATTGGTAGCTACTGATGGAGATGGAGAATTACAGCAATTGAAAAACGGGAGCAATCCAAATAAACAGAAATACCACTTATTCATAAACAAAAGTCTGTCAAAAGAGATACTCTGATTTACACTATGTCTACACAGAAGCTAGAAGTGTAATTTCCAGCTCGGGTAGATGTACATGCGCAGGGCTTGACAAACGGTGGTGAAAACCACTCGCCAGCCCCGCACTGCGCATGCACACGCCGCCGGTGAACCGGGTGCGCGGCTGAAATCTACTCGCCACGGGCGAGTAGATTCTATAATTTGTCAAGCCCTATACATGCGTCATCTCTGACAGAGTTAGAATGCCACAGATGGGCTAGTCTCCTGATGCTAAACCTGTCTGAGAAGCTAGGTACATACTTCAGTGGCTAGGTTGAACCACCACTTACCCCACCAGAGCTACACTGCTGTTTCAAGCACATGAGCTTGATCAATGCTAATGTGTATATATCTGCCTGAGCTGGAAATTACACTGCCCAGCTGCAATGCAGATATACTTTTAGTCATACTGACCCATCTGGATTTTTATTAGATCATTCATTACTTCAGGCTTGATCCAAAGTCCATTGAATTCAGTGGAAAAATTCCAATTGACTTCAATGGGCATTGGCTGGAGCCTGCAAGTATGGCTTTCAGAGAAGTGATGAAAGCCAAGTAAGTCATTAGACAGCTATCTGAACAGTGAATTGAGAACAAGACAATTTCCTCTTTCATTCTTATTTATTGTGCATGGAGAATTAAAAATACTAACAACAACCTGGAAGTAATTATGAGCCCTTTTTGGGGATGACACTCAAACTCCTAAGAGATCAGGATATAAAACTTGCCGAGAAGCACCACTTAATAACAAAGTCTCTCTCTCCAATGGCTTTCAGTAGCAGTCATTACAGACATTTCCAGGAGCCACCCCATCTTAGGACAGATACCTAGGTAATGAGGTTTCTTTCTCTGAATTCACCCCAAGTAGAGTGAGTTCCTCATGACTCAGTCCCTGTTCCCAGAGAGGATGGCTCTCAAAGGGCATATCTACACTGGGTCTCAAAGGGCATGTCTACAACCATTTATTACAACCAAACCACTGTAATAAATGTTGGGCTCAGACAACACAAACTGAAAGGCATCTAATAAACCATTCATCCATCAGCAATCCCTATGAATAGGGTTTTCAAAGGAAGGCAGGGTAGTGTCAAAAGAAACTTGGGGTGCATCTACACAGCAGGTTTCAACTCGAAATAAGCTACACAAATTGAGCTACGTCAATTGCATACCTTATTTCGAAATTGGGAACATCTACACAGCACTTATTTCAAAACAGAGCACTCTTCCTCCAACTTTCCTTACTCCTCATACAAGGAGGGTTACAGGAGTCAGAGTAAGAAGTTCTCCAGCTTGACAGTATTTCGACATTATTTCGAAATAACTGCCAGCTGTGTAGATGCGGACTAAGTTATTTTGAAATAATGCTAGTTATTTCAAAATCATATTGCTGTGTAGATGTACCCTTGGAAATCCCATCTACTCACCACAGCTTGAGGTGCAAGAACAAGAGATGAATAAAAAATGGTTTCTAGAGTGTCCCAAAGCCTGTGAGGGGCAAAAGTAGCCAGAGCTGTAAATCCTGGCAGAAGGGAATGTTTGGGAAGGCTATACAGAGAGGTGGGGAATCAGCAGAAGAAAATAAGGAACCCAAGCCTATTCCCATTTCATCAAGGCTCCAAGGAAGCTGTAGTTACCGTGGCCTGACTTTCTCCTCTGGAAGTGGGAGTAACTGAACCAAAGTCTGTGGAGTTATACTTGTACAAAAGTAGTGTAAGAGAGAGACTGAGGCCTCCCTGACACTAACCTTACTCTTCAGAGTATTTTGGATATACCACAATAATACATTGTTATCTAGGACTCTGTAACAGAAGTCAAGTGTTGAATAATGTAAAGAAAGAATGTATGCTCAAGTCATCTGCCTGGGTATTATTATGAAAAGCACAAAACCTGTTGTCTTAGGGAACTCTTCTTTTTGCCTTTTCCCCCCGATCTCATCATTAGTTACCAGAACTATTTAACATTAGGAAAAGCAGAGATGCTGTGGCAGCAGTATTTGATGGTTTTATTAAAGACAAGAGTAGAAGTTGTGAGGCCCAAGGCAGAAATTACTAGGGGAGAGGGTCATATTAGATGGTCTCTGAGGCTCCTTCAGGCATTAATGTAGGAATCCATGGATAAAGCTGGGTAATATTTCTTCAAATTCCAAGACATTTTTCATGAAAAATTGTTAGTTTTCCAGCCAGGTCAGTTAAATACTGGGTGTGAGCATGTGGCATCTTCCCAGGGATAAGGAAAAGAAAACATTATCAGAAAAAAGGAGACTTTTCAGCAGCCAGCGAGGTAGATGCAGGAAGTAGCAGCCAAATCCAGAATAGCCTTCTTGGGAATATGGCTGCATGTCTGTCAAATTTAAAGGGCCAGCTCCAGAAAAGAATGCTGGGGAAAAAATTCTATCAGAGAACAATCTGACTGGAGATTGTTAATAGAATTAGCTGAATTCTAAAGGAAGGGAAGGTCCTGTAGCACATCCTCCTCATCACTTTCACACTGCAAAGAAGCATAGCACTGCATCCAATGAACAGTACAGACAGGTTATGGCCACCATCAGCCAGCAATCTTCTTCCATATTTTGCTGTCTTCACACGCTTGAAAAGTGCACTATTCCCCATCCTGTCCAGGCAACGACTTTGTGAACCACACTCACTACAGCTGTCCCTTGTTCTGGGCACCAGTGCTTGCAAAACTTGCTTCAGCAATTTTCTTCTGCTCATCCAACCCACCTGTCCTGCAAGTTCAAGTTTTCTTTATCCAATCATCTTGATGATATCAGGCATCAGTCTGGTTATGCTGCAGATTTGGGAGGTTACCTTATTAGTTGTGTGAGAGCTATCGCTAAACTGTAACATTTCAGTTCAAAGCTTCTTCATATCCTGCTTTCTTAGCATCTATGTCTTGCATGTATATAGCAAGATGCTGAATACAAGAGACTGCAGCAATTTCATTCTACACTTCCTGGTAATACTTTTGCTTCTGCATATGTGGCGGAGTATGGCAAGAGCAGCAGACATAAGTCCAATTTGATGTAGTAGACACTGCCATTATATCATTCAGTATCGGAATTATTGTCAATGTGTCAAAATATGAAAAGGCATCTTTTCTTTAGAGGAGGTCGGAAGGGTCTGACTGGAGGAATGGGGAGAGTTAAATTTTCACAGCTCATTTCAAATTCATGGATGTGACTTCTTGCAATGGAAGAACTCCACAATGGGTTGTATAACTTTTCAGTCTGCTGGTGGTAGGTGCCCAAGGAGAGGGTCGGGGAAGAACTGAGCACCTCCAACTCCACATGACTTCACTGGGAGTTGTGGAAATGCTAAACATTTGTTTCCTATAACTGTATTTCTTGGGCTTCTTAGATTTGGGGGTTTAATAATTAAATGCCGGGATCTCTTGTTAGTAGTATAATATCAGACAAACAAGTGGAAAGACCATGTGAAGTCTGATCAACAACAACAAAAGGACTGTGTAGCGTCAGGGCCCTGCTCTTCATGAGACATTTTATCTATGGTATCAGGCAGGAACTTAGTTTACACTGGGATTTCCTGCCTGATTTACAAAGCAGAAGCAAAACCACACACATCCATTCTGATACGTCTCCCCCTTCATCCATCAGGTGCTGACAGCACTAATCTGTGACTAAGTAGTGACCCAGAAACTCGAGTCAGCTATTCCCATTGTCTGGATGTAGGGCTATTCATGGAAACTACATATGGAAAGTATCAATAAACGTCAGCCTGTAAAAAAGGAAAGAAATGACTGACTGACCATTTTAACATGAGAAAGTTGCTTAGAACAAAAGGCCTGATTATCACATCAGTGACAAAGAAACCAGAATGCAGATGATGAAGTCTCCTGCTAAGAATTTGCTTTCAGCAAACAAAATTGTTTCTTCTCTTCTTTCAAACAGCACAGTTTGATCAAAGTTAGCTGGCAGCACTGACACTGTACTTGAGACTCTGTGTCCATTTACAAATTAGCTGTGTGGTTAGATGTGAGTTTCCTGATTGTTAGAGGAAGAGAGCCAGAAGTAGTTTGGTGGTAGAAAGGATCACCTACCTCCAACTGATAAACGCATTTCCTCACCAGCACCTCATAGAGCGGAGAAGCCACACTTACTGTGGAGTGCTTCTGATTGGCTCCTTTTTGATTGAATTCAGGAATCATCTGTTGCCTCCAGCTGACCATTTCAAAGGGTTCTAACTCATGTAGCTCATTGAAGCCAGGAGCTGAAATTAACGTGCACAGCACAAAGACACAGAGTATAAATCTTCATTCCTTTCATGAGGAACAGCAGCATATTTTCTCTGCAGGCAAATATCTGAGGTGCTGTTACTGTACTGCTCCAGTGAGATCAGAAATATAGGTTTTACTTTTCTCCTCTCTGCCCCCCATGGCTGCACAACATTCACAACGAAGAGGAGAAATAGCTCATGCATCAAGAAGGTCAATAGCTCTTTACATTATTTTGTCCTTTCATAGTCTTGAGTTAGAACAAAACAATGAGATATTTTGCTGACTAGACCTCAGAGTCATTCGGTTTTATTTCATGAAATTGGCCAGCTACTTTAAAAAAAAAAGGAGACTAAAACTAAAATACTGGCAGTTAGCAATAGCGAGGGAATATGCCATACCAATTCCCCTTTTCTTCTCTCCTGGAGTGTCCTTTCAGACATCTGATGACATTCTTTGCTAGATGGGTCCGTGGGGCTTTTAAAAAGTGTGTCATGCCTTTATATAGCATAGGCTGAATTTTCAAAGGGGCTTAGTAAAGACCCACACAATCAGGGGAGCCGACAGCCTCCACAAGCCTCTGGGCAAGGTGTTGGACCTAGTTCTGCACTCCTGGAAGGGGCGGGGCCTTGGGCAGAAGGGGAGAGGCCGGGGTCAGCCAGCCCTCACATTCCAGGTGGCGATTTAAAGGGCCTAGGGCTCTGGCTGCCATTGCTGCTGCAGTAGAAGCAGCAGCAGCTGGGAGCCGGGGGCCCCTTAGAATCACCAGACCCTGAGGCAACTGCCCCTTTTGCTCCCCTCCCCCTTGATTGGCCTGCACCCAACAGACATAGGGGTTATATCCACAAAAGGGGTTGTGCGTCTCAATTGTCACTTGAGGTGCTCAAGTTCAACATGTTGTCACCACTGAGATCCCCCAAACCATGCTCAGCAACTGCCTGGCCCCATAAATGCCTAAATATCTATCATTAAAGTCTCTTAGGTACCCATGTTTTTGACATTCAGCAAGCACAAAAACCTCCGTCTTGGTGCCCAGGAACCTATCTAAGCCCTTGTGGAATCCTCGAAGTAAGCTTTTCACTTCCTACCTTGCCGATGGGGCCCAACGAAATAGGCCTTCACAGAGCATGCCTAACCTCACACAAAATTGCTATAAGCAGCAGTAGTGCCCTGCCATGACTTGTAGCCCAGTAGTTAGATCACTCAGCAAGGATGGGAGAGACCCAGGTTCAATTTCCCCTGCTGCCTGAGGTGGAGACAGACTTGCAGTTGGATAGTTCACTCAAGAATGTACCTGAACCACTGAACTATGGGATAGTCTGGGACAGGATGCACTCAATCTGTCCTGTTGAAGCTCTTCCACTTTGGGTATGTCTAAACTACATCCCTTTTTTGATAAAGGGATGTAAATTAGATGTATCGAAATTGCAAATGAAGCCGGGATTTGAATTTCCCACGCTTCATTTCCATAATGGTGGCCATGGGGGTTTTTTTTTTCGAAAAGCAGCTTTTCGAAAAAAAGCTGTGGCTGCCATTATGCAAATGAAGCGCAGGAAATTCAAAACCCGGCTTCATTTGCAATTTCGATATGTCTAATTTACATCCCTTTATCGAAAAAGGAATGTAGTTTAGACATACGTATTAAATCTGCCCTGGGCCAGGGGGAAAGCAAGTGAGAGATCCCGGGTTAAGTAAGGGGGCTGGGTAATTGCCACCTTGATGATGGGGCTACAGCACGGGCAGACACTGCTTCTATTGATTTATAGACTTACTTTGATTCCTCCTTTTCTGCTTGCTCAGGATAGTTCAGCTGCAGCTGTACTCAGGATGTAACTTTTCATGAATAGTCTATGCCTTAACCATGTTATCATTTTTATGCCGTTATCCGTTCCTATTTGCTCTGAAGTATACATTCAGGGTCACATCTCCTTTCCTTCTTTGTAAGTTGCTTATTCAAGGAGTTTCGTGAAACTTAGTTTTTGTGTGAAAACTGCCTACACGAGTTAAAAAGCTGTAAACAGTAAACAGGGGCGGGTATAATTATATTCATCCTATGACTATGATTATGCATTATATGGGTGTTCACATTACTAAATTAGGGCTTAAAGGGTGATGTAATTGACAAGTGTATTTGCATACTAAGATTAAATGGTGTACCAAGGTTGGTGGGGTGGGGCCCGAGACAGAACAAGTATCTGCAATAAAGGTTCCCTTCTACCCCATCCACCTCTGGGTAACCTGTTCTTTTGTAACAAGAGAAAGAACTACTCTATAGCCCAGCAATTAGGACACTTGGCTGGGCAATAGGAGACACATTCTCCCTACTCCAATAACTACAGGTTGCAGAGCTGAGCTAGACCTAAGAATTGTTTGGGTTCCTCAGGGTGTTTTTTTGGAAGCAGACTAGTCATGCTGCTATGGATTTGATCGTCAAGACTGAGAACAGTTAAGGGGAGCGGTTGCCCCCTCCTTTCTCACTGCTGTCTGGATGGGTTGTCTTTGGGGCTACCTTGCATTGGTCTATTATGTTATCATACATTTGTGATTACCGGGCCCAGTCTAATTCTGGGTCCATCTTCATTGGCCCCTGTAAAAAGTTATTTCACTGGGGATTTGGAAGGTTAAAAAAATGGGGAGGAGAGTTAGATATCAGCATAGACCTGAGGATGAATTTGAGAATAGCAGATAAATTCCATGTGGGAAGTAGTTTCTGGCCAGAGGGTTCTTCAGGACTAGGAGGGAAATGTTCTACAATATTTCTATACCCTTGGCATCAATCCCTTCTGGTAAGAAATACATCACAAGTCCCAGCAAACTGAGCTTAAGAGGCAGCTGAGCAACCTTTTCATTCCCAATGAATCCTAACTCAAGGCAAGACAGAAGATGGGAAATCATTAATTTCTGAAGCTAGGAGGAAAATGTTGTGGCCAGTATACCCCAAGGCCGTGCTTGTGAATTGGAAAAAAAAAAAGAGAGAGGTCTTCAATATGTTCACACTTTGACAGCAGCAGTAATGAGAGGCTTAGAGTGGATTTTTCTACATTTTCTCTCAATTTCTTGGTTTACTATAAGGAGGGCAATGACAAAGAAATGCAGTAGAGGCCTCTGACTCTATTACATATGAATGTATGGCTTCATTTATTCAGTACCCTATTCTAGCAATCACATGGAAAACTATTTTTAAATATATAGCTGGAATTTGCATAATATAGCCCCAGGAGAATGTAACAAAAATACATTGTATCTTTTAATGTTTAACTGTTAAGATAATAAGATTGACTGGGATTGGCTTTCTTTGAGCTAGCTAGGAAAATTATTTATAAACCTGTTGATTCCAAATTCAGTAATAAGTAAAAACTGTGTGTGTGTGCAAAAGTACATTCACATGTACAATGTTATCCATTACACAGTTCCTGTCCTTACAGCCAGCTTGCATTTGCTGCAATAGTTTTATTTACCACTGCTTTAAAACTGGTGTTTGAATAAGAATGAAATTTACATTTTCTTAATTAGGTCCCATAAGAACAGCAGCTAGTCAGGCATTCTTTCAAGTATGAGTCTTTTTAGAGCTAATCAGTAGGCAGTGGGTTATTTTATTGCTTTTAAGGCAACTTCAAACATTTTCTGCAGAAAAGGTGGTGGTAAATCAAGACAAATCAAAACAGGCAGCATGGCATGTCAGACCTTCTGAAGAGATGTACATCTAGGGCAGTAGAGGAAGGAGAAAATGGAATGCAGATAGATACACAGGGGGTTGGGATTATTGGAAAAACTTTGCCCTGGAAAATGAAATTTAATACAGTGATGAATTTGCAAATAAATGATAAAATTTCCCCCACTCTCTGTGAGTTAAATCCTGACCCTCAAACAGCCAGAATTAATAGGCTATGGGGATACAGGATGGCAATACTCTTTCAACCTACTGATATCTTGTGGTGCACCCATGCAACTTTTTGGTAACCACTGCTCCAGCTTCTGTGTTCCAAAATCTGCAAACTCAACTAGGTATGAAATGCCTATATATGGGGCTAGGCCAGTGGACCTGCAAAACTGTGGCTCTGCTGGCAATTTCCAGGACCCTTTTGTGTCCCCAAATCCATATGAATAATGAGCATGTTCAAGGCAGCTATTGCGAACAGAAAAAGAGGCAAAATTAAAAGAAATTATTAACAGCAAATTAGTCTGTTGGCTCTAATAAAGCTATAATAAATTATAAGGAGCATTTGGGAGCATTTGTTAACTGAAGATACATACCGATATTTAACTAATTACGAAAATGTGGCTATCATTTAACCCTCTGTGAAATGGCAGTTTTGAGTGAGAAACCAGTTACTTTAAACAAAGTAGCACATTAGTGTTATATTGACAAAGGGAGACATGTTCATTAGGTTGCTAACCTTAACCCATGAAAAGGAGGGAGTATGGCAACAACCTGTCAAGAGAACTATACAAATCAGAGCCAATTTAATTAGGTCTAGCTATGGCAATGTGTAGATAATTTTCTGGGCTTTTAATGTGTCAGTAAGGAAGCTTTGCTTTCTTGAAGTTCTCCACTATTTCCACACAGAGAACACCTTCCAGGACCAAACAGGTGATACTTAAAGGTGAGGAGAAAAAATTCCCCTGAGAATCATAAAAAACATGCTATGATTCCCTGTATACCCTTGTGCTATGAACCCCACAGGCCTGTTGGATACATCAGCTGCTGTATCATATATCATCCTAAAAAGTTTGTGAGGTGCTCTAATTCAGTAAATGAAGAGGCTATCATGACCTATTAAGTAGTGCTGTTCCTTCAGATAAGGAAGTGACAGAAGATTTTTTCTCCTCTAAGAACTGAATCCTGAAAAGCTACATAGTGAGGAGGCTAAACTCATTGAAAAGCAGTAGGAACCACAGCACTGGTTCAGTTTTCTTTACCCTCCCAAGGACAATCGTGGGCTGAACACTGGACTGGGCTGGAACTGGAGTGTACTAAGGGTTTCTTGGTGAAGGGGGAGGGGATACCAATTTGACCTGGTCAAACAATGGCCTTGTAAAAAGAATCAAATGTCCTCATTGTTAATTGATTGATTCAATTATAACTTGGGATCTGCCCTTGCAAAAATCTTTGTGAGTTTTGTCATTGACATAGGCAGAGCAGGATTAGGATCTATCTAGTTCATTGCTTTAAAGGACAAAAAGCCCATTTGGAGGGTTTGGACAGCAGGAACTTTTCTGATTATGGAACACCTAAATCAACACCCCTGCAGCAGTGCAACTAGGAGTGGAATCTGGATAGTCTCCAAGACATGGTGGATACAGTTCAATCACATTGGCTGGAGTCATTGTCTGAGATACCACAGGGGAACAAGGGCACCTACAGACACCTGCTGGTTTGTCCACAAAGGTAGGATCACGCCAGCCCTGCCCCTCAGGGAGGATTCATGCACCTATCCATGCAGCTGCTTTTTTTGCAATCACTGAGGCTCTGCAGGGGAAGGCACAGAAATCCAGGGCCTCTCTTGGCAAGGACTGTGCCCACATCCCTGCTAGTGCCTGCTCCAGGATGCTTCTGGTTTTTTGGCTCAAGCCAAAATGGCTCCATGGGTATCACCCCTCTCCCTCCCAAAATGGATTTCTGCAGGACCCAGTTACCTCCACCCCAATGCTGCCTGGCAACAGCCCCACCCCAGGCAGTGGGCACCACTCAGCTGCTGGTGCTGCTGAGGCTTGGAGGTGGTAGCATAGCTCATGTTTTGACGGAGGTCCCTACAGCAGCAGCTGAGCTCGAGCTAGCATTGCCAACAGTCTAATCACACAAAGACAAGCATACTGGCCTTGCGCCTTGCTCTGTCCTCTTCCCCAAAGCTCCACCCTTGCTTCACCTATTTCTGAGGCCCTACCCCACTCACTCCATCCCCTTTCCTCCATTGCTCACTCTCCCCCACCCTCACTCACTTTGATTGGTTAGGGGCCAGAGATTGGGTAAAGAATGAGGAGTGCAGGATCCTGCCAGATAGTGCTTACCTTGGGGTGGCTCCCAGTCAGCAGCACAGCAGGGCTAAGGTAGGGTCCCTGCCTGCCCTAGCTCAACACCACTCTGGGAAGTGTCCAGCATGGTTCTTGAAGCTCCTAGGGAAGGATCGGGGAGACAGCATGTGGCTCCGTGCACTGCTCCTTCCTGAAGTCATTACCCCCATAGCTCCCATTGGCTGCAGTTCCCAGCTTCTGGACAATGGGAGCTATGGTGTTAGTGTTCAGCCCTTAGCCCCTCTGCATCTCAAGATTTTTAACAGCCAAAAATCTCCCAGACTAGCTGCAGTGGCTTAGGGGAGATCAAGCTGGGAGATTCCTGGCAAAACTCGGCAATCCTAGCTCAAGTGGCAGCTCGTGGCTTGGCTTCACAGAAAACAGCCTGACCAGACTCAGCATAGCTGTGCAGGAATTTCCCAGGAAGGCCGTTGCAGTGCTCAGCACATAGCAGCCCAAAATTTAGCAGAGGTTAGCTGCTCCAGGGCACATGACTTGTGTAAAACCTTGTCCTCGAGCCCCCTCCTATCTTAAATGCTATTGGCCAGTAGGAATGAGTGGCAGCCAGGATTTCTTCCACAGCTTGAATGGCAGCAGCAGCGGAGGCAGTGGCTTCTAGGAGGAATCAGTGGTCATGACAGCAGCCTGGGTATCACAGAGGCTCTGGTTTGAGTAGGCCTCAGTGCTAGGTGGGTGGACGGTGGCCCACTGCAGTCCATTTGTGGCTACACCCCTGCCACTCAGTCTTCTTATTTTCCAACTAAAAATGCTTGAAAGGAGGAACTTACAATATCTGGAAGAGGACACTGCTCTTCATACTGTAGAAAACAGATTGTTCAGTCAGTGAAGCATGTGTCTTTCTCTGAGAGACCTGCTAAAATGTCCAACATTATTTAGCTTTTTTTTAAATATACGCTGCACACAACATATTTCTCATATAAATTAAAAGGAAGTTGGAGAAAGACTAAAAATCCGGTTTTCTTGACAGCTGAAACATTGTCCCATTAGCAGTATCTAACTAAATAACAGAAATTGGAGATGAAGTATTGTTAGTAACTCCTGGAAACTTCCAAAATTGGAGCAAGTGGGGAACAAAACACCATGAAAACACAGCAAAAATAAAGAAGAGGGAAAGGTAGACGTGAAATTCACTAAAAATAAACATCCAGTTGCTGTGGAGCCAAAGGCAAATCTTTATATGCTGACAGCATCTCTCCTTTAGGGAGCATGTTCTGCTGCATATTTATTTTCACTAGGCCTGTGTTGTCCTACTGGGACATGGAAGCTTCAATTTTCAGAGCTTTCACCTGACAGAGATATGTCGCTATAAAGTACCAAAACAATCCTAATGTAAAACATTTTTTACTCAAATCCTTTTTCTAAGAAGTGTATTATGAATAATTAATTGTGCTTGCTGCTCTCTCTCTCTGTCTCTCTCTCTCTCTTCTCCCATCCAATGTTCCTGATAAGCTTATGTTAGAGCACCAACTGCTGTGCCGGTCCACCCTGTTTGTTGCAACAGGGCTAACATGTGTCTGTTAAAAGTGTAATCTGAGGTTTAGGGAGAGACATGTCAGAGGACTTTCACATCCAGACCCACACTGAGAAGATCATTACAAATGTTTGCTGTTTCAGTCCAGGCTACAGTAGAAAATAACACAACAATCCCCCTACAGACAGTACCTACAGTAGCCTGATGAAAAACCTGAAGCTCTCAGCTGGTGGAGAAACTAAATTATATCTCAGACCTAGAAATCAGGGTTGACGTCATAAGCGAGGCTGTGTAAGAAAACTTAGATTACAGTGGTACTACTACAATACCTCGAAATAAATCAGTGTTTTGTGGTGAGCTCTTAATCTTTATATGTACAAACAAACTGATGCACAATTAAGCAGGGGGGGAAAGTGGGAAGAAGGAACATTGTTAGCAGGCAGTTGTATTCATAAATGTTTAACAAATAATGTCTAATTAAGTGATTCAGTGCAATTGTAATCAAACTAAATTCAACCAGGAAATGTCCTACTTAGTTATGAATCTGTAGTCAACAGTCACACTGGATTTCTCCTGTCATGCATTGCATTAAAATGCACACTTCTATTTAAGTGGGACAAGACACATGACATCTCAGGGCATCATCCCTAAGGTACTGTTTAGTTATCAATTAAAACAAAGGTGTTATAAGTATTATCTGTCACTGAGATATCTTAAGTCAGCAAGGAAAAAGGGGGGAAAGTATGCTAATTATGCCTGGGCTAATATATTAAAAGCATCTGTTTGCTTGTTAAAGTCAATGACATCTTATAAAACCCAGAGAAAGAAATTAACATATTTCAGAAGAAATCAATTGGAAAAGATCTTAACACAATACTTTTTATGATGATGGCAGGAGAACAGTTTACAGAGCCCAACTGTTGACTTATTTTCTCTATACATGAACATAATTCTGTGAAGATGACACTACAAGAAGCAAGATGGGAAATGAAAATGGATCAACATTTTTGTTCGAGAAATAAAATTAATTGCCCATTCTTGCCAGTAAAGAACCATCACGGGCATTCTCAAACTGTGTTCCCCCAGAAAGCATCTGTGGAAAAGCCTACATGCTAGGTGGGTAGGACATTGTTACACCATGGCCAGCACTGATGAAGGGGGCTGCAAATTCTGGACTAGGTCAGGTGTAGATAGAGCAGACAGCAAATGCCTGTCTGCATTTTAGTGTGCTGTTGGCAAGACAAGGCCAGAATAAAGAGAAGTTTGGAGATGAACAAAGGAAAGGAACTTAGGAAGGAGGTTGGGGAAGAGAGACAGGAAACAAAGACCTCGTCTACACTAACTGGTGCTGTCGATCTATATCAGCTATGCACACAGTGAAGCTGAAGGCAACATATTCACTGTAGTGTCTTGCCTGCGGCTAAGTCAGTGAGGGCTGCTCTCCCACTGATGCCAGCTACTCTTCTTGTCTTGGTAGAGTACTGGTGTCGACAGTAGCACTCTCGGAGATCGATTTATTGCATCTAAGCAGATGAGATAAATCGATGGCTGGTGGACTGATTGCTGCAGCATCAATCCACCACGTAGTGCAGACAAGGCCAAAGAGACAGAAAAGTCTCTCTGAAAAAAAGATTGGCATTTGGGAGGTGCAATGGAACAGAAAAAAGGGACAGAGGGAAGGAAACAACAAACAAGAAACCCAAGAGAAATGCAAAAGGAGGGAAGGGGGAGACAGAGAGAGAGAGAGAGAGAGGCTATGTCTAGACTACAGGATTTTTTCAAAAAAAGTAGCCTTTTAAAAAAAAACTTCACCTGCATCTAGACTGCCGCCGCGTTCTTTGAAATTAAATCGAAAGAACAGAGCGGTTTTTTTTTTACTGCGGTAAACCTCATTTTATGAGGAAGAACACCTTTTTTCTAAAAAGCTTTCAAAGAAAGGTGGTCTTGAATGCAAGCCGTGCTTTTTCGAAAGAGAGCATCCAGATTGCCTGGGTGCTCTCTTTCGAAAAAGCGGCTCTCTTTTTCGAAAAAAGTGGTTGCTGTCTAGACGATCTCTTTCAAAAGAAGCTTTTTTGAAAGATTCAAAAAAGCCTCTTTCGAAAGAGGCTTGTAGTCTAGAAGTACCCAGAGAGAGATGGAAGGGAAGAAAGAGAAAGAGAAATGAAACCATGGAATCAGAGTTCAACAGAGCAAATGAATAATATGGAAGAGGTGAGAGAAAAATGATGCACATATGTCTGGGTTACAAAAAAAATCTGTGCGGAGCAAGATGTGGACAGCCATGCATAATGGTTAGAGTCAGGGTCCTAGAAAAAGAACTAGTGTCAAAGTCAGGTGCTAAGCCTAAGGTCACAGCCAGAAACAGTAATCAAACGAGGAGCAGGGACTTGGAGCAAAACGGAAAAGCAGGAACCAGGAATAGATAGGGGTCTGGAAGAAGGATGGCAGGAGACAGCATCCCAGCCAGCAGTCAGAGATTCACCTGCCTAATCAGACAGATTCTGGTGCCTCTTTCTGGTTTAAGTAGTACATCTCAGTCAGTTTGCTAACCCCAAGCCCCGGGGGAGGGAGAGGAAAGGAGAGTCAGGTGAGCTGAGGGGTGGGGTTGAGGGCATGGCTCTGGTCTGATGACTGTGATGTATGTAGTTTTTCAGGCTTGTGATCCCTCACAGAGCCTGTTAGGGTTTTAATTAATTGGCTTTTACCTTAATTATAGGGTTAATGCACTTTTTCTGGGTCCATCAGGCACCAAATTTTAGGTCTTAAATTGTGTCAGATACTAAATATAAAGCTGAGTAATGTGTCATGAAAATAGGTGGCCCAGAGTGAGAAGAAGGAATAATTATTTCCTGCTGCAGTGTTACAGCCATTCCTGGGAAGGAGAAAAGAAGCAAATGGGAAAGCCTCCTGGACTGGACCTGATTATGTAAACAAGCAAGAAACATTCCCACTGGAAGAAAGGGCCACTGAAACTGGGAACAGTAGCTCTCCTAGCTAGGTACAATATTTAATTACGCCTCAGAACTACAGGCCAAGAACAAACTCTTCATTTCCACCTGAAGTGCAGTGTTCTTCAAGTTAAGGTCACTCCTTTGTAAGCCAGCTTTTTACCTTTGTAATCGATTTCCCACATTTTCTCCATTATGGCTTTAATAGCAAAGTAAGCCAGCACATCCATTTTAACACAGGCAAGGTGCTTCTCAATACTTGCCGTTGTTATGTGGTCCATCGCCTGATAAAAATTACTTCAATTTTGTTGACATCCCCGAGACATATTGTCTAACCGTGATATTGTGTTAATTTGAACCCTCTGAGTATTTTTGCATGGCTGAGTCTTCAAACCCCATCTCCAGCACCTTGAGAGATTCACATTACATCAAGAACTTGGAAAAGGAATCCAAAAGCCATTTGCTTCTTGTGTATGCAAATACATTCAGGACCAAATCTCCCCCTCCCTTTTTTAGTCTGATGGTTTTAACAATCCAGGAAATGCTGTTACGTTATTACTGATACCTGTCCATGTTCCCTTTGCACATATCTCATTGCTCACATGCCCTGCTGGATGTCTGACATCTGCTGATGAGTTTGTCAAAATAATACACCGGTCCAGTAGTTTTAAATTGAGGGCAGGTGTTGTGCAGAAGAAAATAGTTTACCTTTACCTGAAATAACCAATTACTCTACAGCTCTTTTCTTACTACATTAGCATTAATCTTTACTCTCTCTCTCTGCCCAAACGCATTATAACTTGTCCACGGAAACAGTGAACCTCAATCTATTTTTACTTTGTTCACAGTAAGTTGCCATTGCTTTATGCATTTTTGCTTTGTGAACTTTAATACAAATGAGCCAACATGCAATTCATTTGTCAAGACTGGAGATGGGGCTGAACTATATCCACAGTTCTGAACACCACTGAAAATATTCTGAACAGTGCAGGAAATCTCTGAAGCCGGTTGGTTGTGAGCTTTGTTGTACAAAACATTCTATATTTCTATACTCATGACCTGAGTTTGGGTTTCTGTGTTTCCATTGCAAATATTGACATAACTAATTCCTTAAAAACAGACCTGGGAGCTGCTGTTCTTACATTTTGCTAGTTGTTCATGATATTATGTTATGGCAGAAAGAACAGCTAAAGTCTGATCTCTGAAGATAAGTGCAGGAGGAATTGCATGTTTGTAATACTTGTCTATGCATTGAAGATTAGCTATTATTACTGCGAACAACTGTAAGAGTGTAAGGGGATAACTACCCTACACAGGCATAGAAGGGGTTACTCATGGCCTGCCCTGGAAGGAGTAATGGAGGTGAGTATTCTGTGTGACCCAGAAAGTCTGTGTGAAGCACAGTCAGTCAGGGAGGAATTGCAGGGAGCACCCAGTCTAAGTCTGGCAGGCTGAAAGAAAAGGGAGTTGCTGGTCAGAGTAGGATCAGTTGCTGCAGGGAGCTCTGGGAGGGAGGCCTGTGCCCCTGGAGGGCCAAGAGAACTGTAAGCACCTTAAACAGAACAGCTTCTGGCAGGAACTAGGAAGCAAGCGGGAGCTTCTGGTTGGCTGTGGGTCTGAGCAGCTGAGTGCCCTGAGGGAAGGGCAAAAAAGTGCTGGGGATGCAGGAAAGGGGTCCGGGGAAATATAGCAGAATTGACAGAAGTTAAAAGGACCCAACAGGGTCTTTCAGTTGGGACCCATGGAAGTGGAGAAGCCTGGTCCCCCACTCACTATTGGGAAAGTGGCCGGACAATAGGACGATGTATGATACATGCCCCTGGAAAGGGGATACATGGATGGTGGCCTAGCCAGAGGCCTTGAGCAAACTATGGGCAGGGGTGTCGGCCTCAAGCTAATCCCCAGAGCGACCAGGTGGAGGTGCGAGTCTGGTTCTGAGGACTGTACTCTTTGACCAAGAGTTTTGCCAGTAGGGTGGATGGGAACAGGATTGTGTCCTTATTTTGTTTCAGCCCAGTCCTGTAAGGCACTGAATACCCCTGAATACTCTCATCTCCATCTGACCCAGTGTGTGTTGAGAACACTCCATAGCTTTGCTTCCACTGCTGTCCTGCCTCTCTTAATTCAACCCCCTGACACACATACACACTCTTACCTCACCCATGTCCAAATAGTTCAAATCCTTGAGTAGCTTGGGGGGTGCCTGGCTCTGGACAGGAACATGTATCTGGACTTGGGTTTGGAGACTGCTATTTTTTCTTATATTTAATGGGGATGAAGGGTGGCTACTACACTCACTGGTTTCAATGAGATTTAACCACACCTTTTAACAGTACAATAGATTCTTCATTTGCTGCAGTCTGGTTCCTTTTTCTTTCCCCAGACAAGCTCCCAGTATAGTTAGAAGTATAGGTACTAGCCAAGCAATTTATCTTTAAAGAACAAAGAATAAGGAAATTTCTCCAAAACGGGTGATGTTGAAATTAGCCAAACACTATATTTGATTTGCTTATGTATAATTCAACCTTCTTATTCTCTGTTACTCACTAAAATAAGCACCTTCCAAAGCATATGATTCATTATAAGTTGGCAGGGTTTTTGTAGCCATGCTGGGCCAAGGATATTAAAGCGACAAGGTGGGTGAAGGTCATACCTTTTAATGGACCAACTTTTGTTGATGAGAGAGACAAGCTTTAAGCTACACAGAGCCCAGACCCAAAGGAGAACTCTGTATACCTTGAAAACTAATCTCTTTCACCAACAGAAATTGGTCTAACAAATGCTATTATGTCACCCATCTTGCTGGCATTATAAATGTACCATGCAGCCACTGAAAAATTACCAAGGCCCTGATCCTTCACACTGGTCCACTTGGTTGGACCCACATACAAACCAATTAAATCAAGGGGGTTCCATACAATCACAGGCACCTGGTATTTCAATTCCTGATCCTGTCAGTCATTCCTCATACTAAATTAGGGATGGGGAACCTAAGGCCAGGACTTGCTCCAGCACTGGGGAGCCCACATTGGTGCTCCAGTCCCCCTACTACCCTCCCTGTAGGGCTGGAGCACACAAAATACACTAGCCACCCCCCCCCCCCGCACCCCCGCGCCAAGGTTCTGGTGTGTGAGGGGAATGTGAGGAGTATTCTTCTACTTCTCAGGAGCTACGTCAGTGAGGGGTTTTTTTGTTTTGTTTTGTTTTTTGTTTTTTGCTTCTCACTTGCGTATGGCCTCTGACTGATTTTTCTGCAGGTCAATGGCTCCCAACCCAAAAAAGATTCCCCACCCCTGTACTAAATAGTCCATTCTCATGTCCCACTGACCTCTATGGACATCTAGCATGAGTAAAAATTCCTCAAGACAGTGAGGACTTTCAGGACTGGGCCCTTATGTAAAACTCAACCATCCTGAACTTTGGATACTTTGAAAGAAATTTTCATTGTGGGGGAATAAAAAGTTTCACAATCTCCAGAAATATCCCCAAACTTGTCTGAGTCTTTGTTCATTCATTTTTCTTTATAAGGCATAGTGTTCACTTCTCTTCAGAATGCTTTTAGAAATGTAACACTTTATTGGAGAAGAAAATAAGGTAGCTAAAGGAATGGTAATTTGTCCATGGTGTTACAGTAAATGTCGCAGTTCTGTCCCGTTGTCACCAGTTTATTTGATCTGTGGGAATACAACCAACCAATAGCTTCTGAAACATCAACCAATAAGAGCCCATATAAATACCCATCTGTGAACATGGATTCAATCAGTGCTACTATAGTCAAGAAGATGGATTATCTCAGGCTTAAAAAGAGAGTATCAGACTGACATAAACCCAAAAAATAGGTTTGCCAAGGAGAAATCCTACCATCAATTAAAATCTTTCTATTGGAGTTTAAAACACATATCAAGATAACAGCTAGATGGAAACACTCCTAGGCAATGTGTATGGTACATCATGATACCATCATGGCACTGAGAAAGAAGGAACTTTATTTGCATCCAGGATTACTGACAGCAGTCCTGGGCTCTAAGACAGAACAGCCAAGGGGCATTAATGTTCCCTCTATTTTTTTCCATTCATGTGCCGAATAAATTTTGTTATGTGCACCTAGACATGTGTGGGTATGCACCACCAGTAGAAACATATGTTACCAGCTGTGGACACTGTGGGCACCCTGCTAATCAGCTGGGTGGCATTTTAATCTCTCCTGGGTGGCCACCCAAGTGCTCATCTTACAGGGAACACTGAAGGGCACCCATGCATGCACAAGCCATTTCCACTTGGTGCAGTCTGCCAGACATTTGGGTGGTGCTGCACATGCTCTTCCAGCACAGGGCTTCCACATACTCACCCAGCAGGGTTGTCAACTATCTAATCGTGCAAAGCCTAATACCCTTGCCCTGCCCGTTCCCTGAGGCCATGCCCCTGTCCCACCACTTCTACAAGGCTCCACCACCCCCAAACACTCCACACCCCCTCCTTCCATCACTTGCTGTCCCCCAGCCTCACTCACTTTCACCAGGCTGGGGTGGGGATTGCAGTGTGGGCTCTGGGAGAGAGTTTGGGTGTGGTAGCAGGTGTGAGGTGCAGACTCTGGAAGGGAGTTGGGGGGCTGGCTCTGAGCAGGGGAAAAGGGTTGGAGTATGGGAAAGGGTGCGTGGTGGCGGAGTTCAGGTGCTGGCTCTGGGTGAAGGCAGAGGTGCAGGGTGTGAGTTCTGATAGGGAGTTTGTGTGTAGAAAAGGGTGTGAAGTGCAGGCTCTGGGAGGGAGTTTGGGTGTGGGGAGGGGTGTAAAGTGCAGGCTCTGGGAGGGAGTTTGGGTGTGGGCTCTGGACTGGGGCAGGAGGTTGAAGTGTGAAAAGGGGTCGGGGTGGCATGTATCTTGGGTGGCTCCCAAAAGTGACCAGAACACTCCTTTGGCAGTGGCTTCTAGGCGGGGGGGAGGACAGGGTTTCTCCATGCGCTGCTGCCCACAGGCACTGCCCCCACAGCCTCCACTGACAGCAGCTCCTGGCCAATGGCAACTGCGGAATCTGTGCTCAGGGAGGGGACAGTGCACTGAGTCAGCCCCCAGGGCAGTGATTGACTTGCTGGTGCCGGACGCTTCTGGGAGTGGTGCGGAGCAAGGGCAGTTAGGAAGCCTGCCATAGCCCCACTGTGCTGACAGTGGCAGAGGCCAGGGGCTCCCAGTCCGAGCCCTTTTAAATTGCCTAGGTCCCTAGGTAATTGCCCCCTTTTCCCTCTGTTGGCATACCAGTTTGCATCAGGAATTTTGTTTAAGAAAGGCCAGTTGCTAATAATGGGATCTCCACTGGTGATTGATTCCTGAATAACTTTATTTAGTAAAGTGAGACTTGGATGGATGGGTCCTCTGGTACCTTATTACTCCCAGACAATTAATTGGTGAACCATAAGCTTACATAGTGTAAGTTTAGGGACACTTAGTTGCTCTCTTATTTGTGTCTGACTTCAAATGTCAAAGTTGTCCGGCTGCATTTGAGCAAATGTGTTCAGTTTACTTGTGAATCCTGGAGGGGGGAGGGGGGGCTAACAGCAAGCACTGTGGTGCATAAACCCCACTCTGGCAGTGACAGAGTTAAGGGGAGATGCAGAGCTCAATCAGTGCGTTTTTGCACCTGCAGAGAAGACGGGTACTTTACATTATATTTACACTGTAGCAGAGAACAGGCCTCCCAGCCTGGGTAGACAAACCCATGCTAGATCATTACAAATATCAGTGTGGCTATTGCACAGGCAGCACCATGGGCTAACCACCCTAGCACAAGCCCGGAGTCTATGGTCAGGTGGCTAGTCCATGCCATTGCCTATGCTGCAATGTCCACAAAGTTATTTTTAGCTCAAACCAGGCCTGGAAGTGGGAGACACGCTTCAGGTGGCAGGGCTGATATACCGGAAGGGACAGATTCAGCTGAGGAGCACTAGACTGGATGGCTCCTATAAAGTCAGGGCTGCAGGGCCAATGGGGGAGGGCTGAGAGAGGAGAACTGGATTAGGAGCTTATACTACCAGACGTGGTGCTGAGGGGAAAGGACAACAAGGAGAAGAAGAAGAAGAGGTTCCCAACAGCTGCCAGAGAGGCCAGGAACGACCCAGAAAAGGTTCCTCAGCAACAGATTAGCAAGAAGCTGCACAAAGAGACTCACAGACAGCAAGACAACAGGAAAACAGAGTCCTGGGGAAAGCACCTGTGGACAGACAGCGGTAAGATCTGGAAGCAGCCCAGGAAAGCAACAAGGGCTCATAAGGAACAGGTCTTATTGGACTGAGGAAAGGGTGAGTCTGGATTTCCCTACTATCCCATGAAACAGGGATAGCAAGTCCTCCCTGAGGAAGAGGGAGCAAAGGGAACAGAGCTGAGGCTGGGACTGATACCCAGTTCAAGGTCATAGGACGTTTGGCCTCTCAGACTCTTTGGGTACGTCTAGACTACAGGCTTTTGTCGACAGAAGTTTTGTCGACAGATACTGTTGACAAAGCTTCTGTTGACAAAGAGCATCTAGACTACATCCAGTTCTGTCGACAAAGCAAGTCGCTTTGTCGACATGACAGTGCAGACGCAAAGGACAGTGTAGATGCAATAACGCCTTCTGTCGACAGAACTCTGTCGACAAAAGGCGTTATTCCTTGTAGAATGAGGTTTACAGCCGTCGACAAAACTGCTGAGTTCTGTCAACATTATGTTGACAGAACTCAGTGGCAGTGTAGACGCAGGTACAGTTTTGTCGACAAAAGTCCACTTTTGTCGACAAAACCCTGTAGTCTAGACACACCCTTTAGTATTCCAGAAGGGGTGAGATGACAAATGACCTGGCCAGAGAGCTCGAGTTTTAAGAAGAGGCTGACTGCCATAGCTGTCTGGTGGGATACACTGAGGTTGAGTCACTGTAACTCCATGTCCATTTGTAAGGGTGCATGCTAGCCAGTGCATTCACTCTGGTACACCACCCCATTCCACTCTGTGTGACTTGTCAGAGGTTTGGGCCATCCTATCACGGGGAAAACGTTCAGTAGCTCAGTTCCCTCTTGGAAGCCCTGTCTTCCTCCTCCCACGAGGAAGAAGGGTTCTTCCGAAAGAGGAGGCTTTTCTGAAATTTGGCTCAGTGTTGACGGGCCAAATTTCAGAAAAGCCTCTTCTGAAAAAACTATTGGAAGAAGCTACGCAAATTGCAGCATGCAATTTGCGTACCTTTTTCCAATAGATCATTGTAGTGTAGACATAGCCGGAGAGAATTTTGGAGTGGCGCTGAGCAATGGGGGACATTTTCTTTCTGGTAGGTTAATCCTGTGTGAAGCCCAACACACGTGCTTGTGCATACCAGAATTCTGTGTGTGTTTGTTGGTCTCAACAAGGTTCATAGTTATGATGCACGATTATAAACCCTTCTTAAAAGTCAGACAGTCCAGAACATAATAGGGAAAAATAAGATGGTCAACTATTACTTTACTGATGTAAGCTAAGCAAAATACAAACTTAATCATGGATTCCAAAAGGAACATTATTCCATCTATTTTCTGTTCATTATGTGGTGGGTTTTCTTTCTTTCTTTTGTTCTTTCTTTCTTTCACATTTTAGCACAGCACAATCAATGAACAACTAGGGTAAAAGTAAATGTTACCTTGCAGCTCCTGGTTTTCAGTTGTTTCAGTTTCCATTTATATATGGTCTATTTAGACTGTAAGCTAAGCGTCCACCACATTGTTGGCACAATATATACAATAATTGTTTGAAACAATTCCACACAGACTTTTCTGTAATGCAGCAGCCTACAAGACATATAGTCACAGTGCCTGGGTTTGCAACAGCTTCTGAAGGAGTAGTTATTTCCACACCATTAGGGAAAACTAGGGGTCACCAAATTAAATAAATAGGCAACAGGTTTAAAACAAACAAAAGGAAGATTTTCTTCACTCAGTGGACAGTCAGCCTCTGGAACTCCCTGCCAGAGGATGTGGTGAAGACCAGGACTTTAACAGGGTTCAAAAAAGAGCTAGATAGATGGGTTAGGTCCATCAATGGTTATTAGCCAGAATGGGTGGAAATGGTGTCCCTAGCCTCTGTTTGTCTGGAAATGGATGACAGGACAGGGATCACATGAGGATTACCTGTTATGTTCCCTCCCTCTGGAGCACCTGGTATCAGCAGACAGGATACTAGGCTAGATTGACCATTGGTCTGACCCAGTATGGCTGTTCTTATGTTCTTACCATTATGAGGCAAGTTTCCAGGCCCAAGATATCAGAAAGAGAGTGAGCGAGAGATCTGTGTTTCCCTATGAAGTGGTTACATGTTTATATCTGGACCTCCTGGTTCCAGCAGTGAGTCTTAGCAGAACTGCCAAAGGGGGGTGAGGGCAAAGAGAGTAATAGGCCCAGGTCTCTGGGCTGCCACCATTGCTGCACCATGGAAGCAGCAGAGGCTGGCACCCCAATTGCTTTAAATCACCACCAGAGCCCTGCAGGGCATGGTCCAAGCCGTGCTGAGGGTTGGCTGAGGGAGGCCTGGTGTGGTCTGGGCAGCGCTGAGGGCTGGCTGACCCTTGCCCTGCCTCTTCTGCTCAAGGCCCCTTCTGGGGGCCTAGAGCTGAGCCCACCCCCATTGCCCAGGGCCCAGCAAAGTCTGTCGCCAGCCCTGAGTTTTAATGAGTTGAGCACTGATCCTGCAATGTGTTTGCCTGGACGGATGTTTATGTTTGGCCAGGGCCCCTCATTTACAGTCTGCACGGGTGCAGGGCACCTTCCTGCTCACATCTTTTAGAAGGTTTGGGATTGAAATATTCAATAACAATGGTCACACAATAATCTCTTGGATTTCAGAGAGCTAGCTCTTAACACTGTGCTGGAATTATTCTTCCACTGTTTTACTCATTGGAGCTCCATTATATTTCAGCCCATCTGAGACTGAAAAACAAAACAAAAATTCAGTAAAAATGTGGTAGATAAACATTTCTAGCAGTAATATAGTATCATGGGCCAAATTCCCTGTTGCCTTGCACGTGGTATGGTCACTGATGCCAGCGCAAGGTGAGTAAAAATTATTAAACTCAACAAAGACATTGGTGTGAATGGCTACCCAGGGTGCTGGGCAACAGAGAATATGGCTTTATCCATTTTTATGCTTTGATGAATATAACCATAAAACTGACATTGATTTCTTTTATGTCTGGAGAGAACTTTTTGGCTTTTATATAATCAATACTATGCTACCAAAGACACCTTTATTACCAGCCAAAAGGTCTGACTTGGTACAACCTCACTCATATGTACATCAAAATCATTAGGACAACTCATTTGAATAAGATTTTGCAGAACCAGGCCTTCAGTGGTCATTATCAGCTTCCTTGGGAAATAAAATAAGTATTCATTCATTCACTGTTACTCTCTGCACTGCTAATGATTTGATATTTGTTTGGTGTGCTGCTTGATGCTTGAATAACAATTATCTCACAGTTTTCAGGTAAGTGCATCTAAAAAGACTGTTGTTATACACCTAAAGAAGCAATAATTAGTAGAATTTACATTTTATCCTCTATGCTCCCTTTTTAAAGGACTCTGTCTACTTTTTTTTAGTTATGTCTGACTATTCTGTTAGGCAATATATAATGAGGGGAAATACAGTGAATATCAAGCAATCTGTATTGCAAAAATTCTTCTTGTAATTGCAGTCAGATTTACTGGATGTAAGATGAGGCCATCCTGTAGTTCTGGGTTTTGATCTCTTTGAACATTGGAGATTAGAAACAGACATGTCAGATCATCTGATAAATCCTACTTGAGCTCTTCTGAGTTAGTACTTTGACCCACTGTGATCTGTGTCACAAACTAGGAACTCTTTGTCTCTGTGACATCCCCCCCCACTCTTCACTCCCACTCCAAGGATAAAGATGATGAATTATAAGAGGATTTTAGAATATCTGTTGATACCGACCATGTGTTACACAGGGCTGGTCCCTGTTCAGTATGAGCCAAATGCAGGCTGTATGTGAAAATTTAGTGCAGGGCAGATATTGGTCCATCTCTTGTGGAAACTCATAGCCAGTGAGCAGACATCTTGCCCTGGCAAGGCAAGTTGCCTTTGTGTCCCAGGGACTAGCTAGCACAGGAGTTGTGCAGGGTTGTGAAGGGACCTGCTGGGCTAGATATCCACATAATAATTCCTTGAAGGGTAGCACGGGATGTCTCTACTGAGAGCTAGTAAATGGCCATCAGAATCATTTTGAAATGTATTTGCAGGTAAAATGTAAGGGTATAAGGGAACTATTTATCTATTCAGAAAAATTATATTACTAAAGTCTTGGCATTAAGGCAGGTGACATATCTGGGAAATGTCCCTTTCACACACAGGAGATAACTGAAAACTATTTTTCTGTCTGGCCATTTGCATATGGTACATAACATACAGAATGCCCATTTGATACAGAGCCAGGTGCAAATTGACAGACCACCAAATCTACAAGACAGGAAATCTATGGGATGAAACAAACAGCAGGTGAGTGTCCTGCTTATGAATAAAGATAAAGGGTTGTTCTGGTAAATCTTGGAGTGCAAAGAGACACACTGAATCCTACACTTTGGAGTCAAACAGACACCATGTCTGTCTTGTGACAGACAGACACCAGCCTGACTGGCTGTACAGTTTTTGGGTGAGCAATGATTTAGATCGGGGTAGGCAATAATTTTTGGTGGGGGCAAGATTTTGGTAAGTGGTCAAGGGCCACACTTTTCTGTGGAGGGGGTGTAGGGTCTAGGTTGGAAGTTAGCTGCAGAAGGGTGCACTGGGTAAGGGACTGGGGTGAAGGAGACGGTGTGGGGTCTGAGAGGGTGTTTGGATGGAGGAGGGGGTTATGACTCAGGTCAGGAGGTTGAACTGCACGGTCAGGGAGGGTGTGTGTGTGCAGGAGAGGGTTCTGGCCTGGAGGAGGGATGTAAGAGGGGAGGGGTACAGGATCTGGGAGGGAGTAGTCTCCTGGGGAGGGAGGGCAGAGGGTTTAGATGGTGATCGGGGAGGGAGTTGGGGTGCAGGAGGGGTTGGGGTGCCAGAGGCAGGTGCTGGTTGGGAGGAGTTTGCCTAAGTGTCTTCTGACCAGCAGGCTGCAGCACCCCCAAGGCAGGCTGAGCTCCTTGCCTGCTGCAGCCCCCGCCTGCTTGAAAATACAGGCTGCTCCCCCCACTGGCTCTCAACTCTGGGTGGGGAAAGAGGCTTGCACTGCCCCAGTCTCTGCTCTGATTGGCTGGCTGTTTCCAATAGAAGCTGAGAGATTGGCTGAGGTCAGTTCTTATTGGCTGGTTGTTTTTGGCCAATAGGAGATGAGGACTGGGCCGGGGGCGGGGAGATTGAATGAAGTCTCCCCCTCCCTGCAGAGCAGAGAGCCACAGGGACTGTGTTTTAAACCGTGGCAGCTGCGTGTGCCTAAAGGTCCCAGCAGGGTGGTCCACATGCTGGATCCAGTGGCTTGGCAGGCCGGATCTGGCCCCTGGGCCATATTTTGCCCAGCCCTGATTTAGATGCTTTCTTAGACAAGAAAGCATCTTGTTATTTAAGTTTAGTCAATAGAATGTGTATTATAATTTTATACGTATATATTGGTACCTATATACCAATACTTCTAAATGCTACTACTTTGAATCTCTAGGCTTTGTTAAATACACTCCTGTTTGATTCAATGTAAACAAATATAAGTACTGTATATTAAGTGGATCAGTGATCTGAGATGAAACAGGCAAGCTGGGTTATCTGTTTCTTTGGAAGCAGTGGGTCAGTGAATTCTGAAAAGATTCAGTGGGTTCGGGGCTGGCCCCTCCGAGGACGAGTTTGGAGGAGGCTGAGGGTTGGAGTGTGCCTAGCACTAACCTGCAGAGTGGTGGTGGGGCTTGCAAGACCTAGAGGTGAGTGTCACTTTCTGGAATGCAGTATAGCCCAGTCACCAGGCGCCTCATAACCCTGAGTGCCTCACAATGATTTTCCCCCAACCTGGGCTGATCCCAAAGAGCATGCAGGTCACATGCACAGTGTCTGTGAATAGCTGCAGCCCTAGTCCAGCAGTTGTAACCCCAGCCCTGTCAGCAATATATCAGTCACACTTTAACTTCCACCAGCCTTGGTTACTAGATGCAGGTTGGCCCCAACCATACCTAATTTTCTGTGAAACGTGTTCTGCAATGCCCAGCCCTCACCTAGATAGTACAAACTGTTAAGAGCCACTGCCCCTGCAAGAGGTCAATATTCAATATTTTGCTACTTTAACTGGAGCTACCAAAATGTTCCATTTAAACATACATTGGATTGGGCTTAGATTAAAATAGACTTCTACAACTTCTATGGGTGCAGGGCTGTGCGTTTTGAGCATCTTATAAAAACATGTTCTTTACCCATAATGTTGCTATACACATGTCACTGTAATAACATTCACCAGAAATGTATTAGTTTTCAAATGACACAACACATGATACCACATTATTAAAAGGGTGTGCGGGTTGTGAATACACAGGTGCTGCTTTTGATCACAGAGAGGGCTCATTTTGCTGACCATGGCTGGTGGAGTTGCAGGGAACTGACCTGCTGAGCTCCAGCAAGAAGAGACCGGGTGTCCTCATACTAAGAACAGTTGGTATCTATGTGCCTCACAACCCTTGGTCACCCAAGTATTGGAGTCTCACAATGAGCCAGCACAAGGCATGGTAGGGAGCTCTATATAATGCTCCTCTCAACAGGAGCGCCATGCATGCTGGCCAGAGTTTGCTGGTAATAGTTGGATTGCGTGCCACCCACATGTTAGCTAACATATGCACACCTGCATTCTGAGTCTCTTTTGGCTGCTATCCATGTGGGAGATCCCTGTGGTTCATTCCCCTTGGTAACTACCAGCCCACTGTCATGTGTCATCATGGGATGGCAGATGCATATGCACATTGCATCAGCTGATACTCACAAACTCCTTTTCCCTTCTGGTGCTCCTGCTCCCCCAAAGGCAAAATTAAGCCCCGTCTCTCTTCATGGGCAGACTGAAAAAAATGTTCAGGAAAGAGTTTAGTTCTACCACTTCAACCTGCTCAGTTGCATGCTAGTTGATGTTTTGCATTAGTTTTACTACGGTACTGAAGGCATTGGAAGTCCAAGATATTTAATCATGTTCATTCTATAAACACCATTTTTACAGCACATGGCATTACAAATTCTTCACTGCTGTGTGCTTTTATGGGGAGGGAAGGAGAAAAGAACCAGCTGTAAATTATTTATATATCTATCAGTTTTACCATATTTTCAGTTATGTTGCTGGCATTTACCATTGTTTTCTAAATGTTCTTATTACCTGACCTTTCTATGCCTTTTATTCCTCAGTGGACTCAGCGTCTGCTAAAAACAACAACCGTACACATGAATTCTTTGAATGAATATAAGTACCCGTAGTTAAGTGCATAGCAACACAGTAAATTTAAACCTAATCTCTTACAAAAATGCCTTGAGCATGCACAGGCAGTGTTGGGGGAATTAATTGAAAACAAAAGGAACAAACTGATTTACCAGTGTTCTTTTTCTGTGTTCTATGTTGTTCATATATACAGATCCTCTGCTGGTATAAACGGGATTAGCTCATGCAGTTAGGTTGATTTTCACCAGCTGAGGGTTTTTTTCTATTTTTACTGTCTGTAGTTGTGTGATGGGGTGTTCACACCACAGCCATAGATGCTGGAACTAGGGGGATGCTGGGAGTGCGGTAGCCTGAAGTGGCTTCCATTATATACAGGTTTTACAGTTTGAGTCAATGGCTCCCAGCACTCCCAGTTTCAACATCCATGTCTACAGCTCACCTGAAAGGGTTAAGCAGACTGCACAGAGGTTCCCTGTGCTGGATACCAAGTGTGTGTAGGGGTCTGAGTTCCCTGCCTAACACTGAAGAGAGTGTCATAAACTTGAATTAGAGGACAGCCCAGAAAGGCAACTGGAGAGCTGGTCTTTCTAGAGCGTCTTTGATACCCTTAGAAGGGGAAATGCATGTAGTGACCAGGCTAGGGTGCCAAACCATACAGAGGGAAAACCAAACCCTGAAGAGAGGGGGGCATTCTGAGTTCCAGAGCGTGAGAGTGGCCATAGTAATAAAAATGATGGAAAGGGGTGTCAAACCTGGACAGAGCTAATCCTCTGAGCCAGGACTGGCTCTAGACTAAATGGCATCTCAGGCAAGGAACATCTTCAGTGATCTCCATCTGTTAAACTTTTGAATAGCTTATTTTTATTGCATTTGTAGCCCATTTCGTAAGTTTGATGCATGATTTATCTGTCAAATGAAACTACAAATTTGAGTGCAAGGATCTGTAAATCTCTATTTATTCATGCCATATTTAATCAAATAAAGTAATTTTTACCTCTAAGCATATAGAAACATCTAAAATTGAAGAACAACTGAAATATAGTATCAAAAAATGGAACGATGTACCAATGTTGGATGCACCAGTATTAAACAGTGTTACAAGAGATGACAGCCCTAGAATGTTACATGTTGCTTCTAAGATTATATTTTCCCTTTTGTTGCTAACAGAAAAAATGACACCCTGAGCCAGGCTATGTCTAGACTGCAGGCTTCTTTCAGAAGAAGCTTTTCCAGAAGAGATCTTCTAGAAAGACTTCTTCCAAAAGAGCGCGTCCACACTGCAAAAGCGCATCGAAAAAGTTATCTGCTTTTTCGAAAGATAGCGTCCGCACTGAATGGACGCTTTCTCGCATGTACGCTGTGATTACTATGGATGGAATGGTCACCAGGGCACCTGTGCTTTTTCCTCTTTCCTCTTCTTTTGAAAGAATTCCCTTTTCCCCATCCACACACGCCTTTTTTCCAAAAGAGCTCTTTCACAAAAAGGCTTCTTCCTCATAGAATGAGGATTTTCAATGCCAGAAAAACCCCTCTGTTCTTTTGATTTTCTTTTGAAAGAATGCAATTACAGTGTGGACATAACTCAAGTTTTCTCGGAAAAACAGCCTTTTTTCTGAAAAGAACTCTGTAGTGTAGACATAACCACAGGCACCCCAAACAATCACCTGGGTGACCTACCCCTAAATCCAACCCTGCTCTGAACAGCCAAGTGTCTTAGTGGCGAGTGAACCATGTGAGAAAGTGTTTGAACTGTTACTAAACAATAAAGAAAAGATTACATTTCCTAGAATCTCCTTGTGGTGTAGCTGGGAAAAGCTTGAGATAGTAGCATTTTATGGTGGCTTCAGAACTTTTGTGAACATGTTGTACATATTAAGTAAAATGTCTTCAGAGCTTTATTTAATCAGAAAAGCATTTAATAACCTTTAACTTTAAATTAAAGTAACTTTAATTTACATTTGGTAGCATGAAAAATTAAAGTGCAGGATTTTCAAAACCTTGAAAGTTTAGTAGGATTTGTATGTGGCAAACTTCAGCCCTGCATTCACCCCTGGCATTATAATAATATTTGTAGATTGCATGCCTCATTTGAAAACTCATAATTTGTTGCCACTAATGTCCGGATAAAATGTGTGTGGCAACATTATACATAACACTGTAAGACTCCACTGTGTGGTGTTATTAATACATGTTCCAAACCACAGCTTGGCACCTGTCCAAACAGAAGTTGGCAAACAGGTCTGTGTCAGACAAAAGAATGTGTGCTCTGCTTAATTTGCATTGAAGCAGTAAACAGAGTCATCAAGCAGGAAGGATAGACACAGAAATCTCAAGAAGGTGAGGAAAAATAACTGAAATCACTTTCTCCCGACACTTTCTCTGTCTCCTAAATCTCAGCTGGAAATATTTTCCCAGGGAGGGGCTGACATGATAAAAAGGGGGGCAAGGCACCCCAAGAAAACCCCTCCTCTTCATCTCTCATTCTCTGTCCATCAATTATAAGCACCAGAAGGAACAAAAGATGTAGCTATTACATGGAAGAAGGCGTCCTGGCCTAGAAGTTTGGCCTGTAAGATTATTGAGAAAGAAACTTTGCTTTGAATGTAACACAGTTTGTTAAGTTCAGCAGTAGCTGCACTTTATATTTACTTCTCTTGTAACCATTTCTGTTTTTATGCCTCATTACTTGTATTTCACTTCAAATTTCTTTACAGTTAATAAACTTGTTTTATTGTTTGATCTAAACCTGTGTGTTTGGATTGAAGTGTTTGGGAAACTCCATTTGGGCTAACATGATTTGTGCATATTATTTTCTAGTAAGAAAATGATAGGCTTTATATGAGAGGATTAGGTAGTACAAGACATATATTTCTGGGGAAAAGTCTGGAACTGGGAATGTGCCGGGATCACTCTGCTGTATAGTTCCAGCTGATAAAAGCCAAGATGTGAATGATAGGTTGCAAGTACACACAGATGGGAGTGACTTATATGCCAGATGCTGATTATGAGCAGTCCAGGAGTGGAGAGAACAATAGCAAAGCAGTGTAAAGCGGCCCCCAGGTTAGAAGGAAGGGGTGGCACAGTTAGTCATTTGTCACTCAGTAGCCTAAACTAGACTGGGTACAGCAATTGTGCTACCAGGTCATGTACATGCTTTTCAAAATCCCATCCAATGTAAAGATACTTCTGTGCAGAGTTCCTGAATTAATTATTATGATAAATAATTTGCAAATATGGAAAGAGGCAAAGCGATTTTGTTTTTTGAAAGAAACAGGACTTTCTATAGGAAAATGCACCGAGTCATTTTTGAATGTTTGGCAAAAACTTGAAAAAAATACAATTTAAATAGTCAGAAAGTAAAACCGAGTTGTGCACTATCCAGTTTATGCTACCGCCTCATTTTTATCACTTTACCTTCATCTTTGCACTTCCTCTTTCCTCCCACCCTCAATTGTTTATTATACCAAATGTCCTCTCACCCCTGTTTGCTATAACGAATGTTGCATCTTGTCTGAAATGAGGTCCAGAGCCTACAGTTGGTTCCATGTATGTGGACCCCTGGAGACCTGAAAGAATCAGTTGTTGTTCTGAGGCTGTAAGCGCCAGTCCTGCAAACACTCAGAGCTTGTGTACGCTACGTGGACGATCAATGCTGCTGCAGTCAGTCTTCTGGGGTTTGAAGTAGCAGGTCTAGCAAAGACCCGGTAATTCAAACTGAGAGGGTGCTCCTTCTTGCGCCGGTGCTCCTGCTCCTCATGAGAAGTAAGGGAAGCCAATGGGAGTATTTGCTAGACCTCCCACTGTGTGGACAGTGCCAAAACATGATTTAAGATACTTCAACTCCAGCTACATTAATAGCTGGAGTTGCTTATTTTAAGTCGACTTTACCCCTTAGTGTAGACCTGGCCTTTTAGATCTGCTAAAATTTAAGCATGAGTTGGAGCTTTGAATTGTAACCTCTTCCGCAAATACTATATCTTACTATGCTTTTGCATTCCACCTTGCACAATGGGGCCTTAATCCCAATTGGGGGCCCTTGGTTACTATTTAATAAATAATAATAACAAATAATAAATAAATGGATTTATGAGAGTTGAGTCCCTTAGCTCTATTTCCTATCCTTAGCTTGCTTTCTTCAGTGGTATTCTTCCTCTCTTTCTGTTTCCAAGGAACTATTTCTTCTTTTTTTCTAAACAATTCTGCCCTTCATATCTGGAAAAGTCCAGGAGGCGTAATGGCCAAAAGGGAGATGCTGACTGCTGAGGTAGACATTAGTAAGGCTGATGTCTAGGAAGGCCAGACCTTTTGTGCAACATGCTTCTTGTGGCTCTGATTCTAGCTTTATGGAAGAGGTGTGTGTCACACTCACCCGAACCTCATGTGTACTGGCTCACTCTGCAGTGGGGAGAGGCTGCAGAAGGTTGTGAGAGCAGTCATTTAGGCTGCTTTCTTATCTGAAAAGAGACTATGTAGAAATAGAATCTCCGTACTGAAGAGATGGTCTCCCTGCGTCTATTTGGAGTTCACGTCTGGTGATTTGAGTGAATAATGTAAGATTTGTAATATATTTCTGCTCAAGATAGCACTGCTGAGCCCACACAGCTAAAGGAGAAGGAAAGGAATGAGATGCTATTTCCTACTGTGCATCTTACAGAATTGCTAACAAAGCTGCTCTTGCAGATTCTGAACCCCCTGGGGTCAATGTGTGAGCTGGAAAGCATACCACTCATGTCCTAAAATGGGTTGTATTAGCACCTAAGAGCTCCAGTCATGGACCATGACCCTGTTGTTTGTACAGCACTTAGCACAAATGCTTATAAGAACAAGAGACGATAAAGAAACATAGGGACATAGGACTGGAAATGCCCTCCTAGGACATTAGGGTTAATTGCCTGCTATCTCAAGCAACCCTATCAGATAATCCCATAAGATTGTCAAGGTATATCTTAAAATTAGTTAGATATTTGCCTCCGCTCCTCTGAATGGGAGGCTATTCCAACAACCTTCTTCTAATCTCCAGAATGAGTTCATTCATGGGCAGTTTATACCCATTTGTTCTTGAACAAACATTGTCCTTAAATAGCTTAAATAACTCTTCTCCCTCCCTGGTGTATTTGTAGTCATCAATCATATCTCTTCTCTGGCTTTGTTTTGGCCTGTCTGTATCCAACTAATAACATGAGGGATTATAAGGAAACAATGAAGAAATGCTGGTCAGCTTAATAGGCAGTGGTCTCAGCACACCAGTGGCCTTAACTGTTGTCAAGATATTTTGTAACTTTCTTTGCAGAGGAGAGATTTGAAGGGAGGCTGATGAGGTAGCTTTCCATATATTTGCAGGGAGATCCTCCCTGGCCTGAGGAGCAGCACAGGAGAAAGCATGAAGTTACTTTTTTGAATATATAACAAGTGGATGATGAAGGATGACATCATGGGCCCATGAGGAGAGAGGAAGTGACATCTTGAGGGTGAGAGATAAAAGGTAGGCTTGGGGTAGACATTGAATGGCCTTATATTTGATGGAGAGCAAGTGAAGGGATACAAAGAGAAGGATGCAATAGTCTAAACAATGGGCTAAGAAAATGACCTTTGCAGCAACATTGTGAATGGAGACTACTGGGGTGTGATTGCATTTATCTAGGCCAGAGGGAAGAATGAACAGTAACTGAGATGAGACCATGGGCAAAAGCTTTAGCTGTGTGAATGGATAAGAAAAGTTGTATTATAGAGATTATGTAGAAAGCCTCCACTGTCTAGAGTGAGACTGTAGGTGAGGAGGCTCAGGTTATGGTCCTGAATGGCAGGCAGGATTGTGGTGGCTTCCATAGCGACCGGCGGTGGGTAAACAGGTGGGCGGAAAATCAGAATTCTGATTTAGCTATACTAAACTTCAGACAGCCTTTAGAGATGAGAGAGACAGGCTGAAGTTTTAGTTTGGCCAGAAGGAGATAGGTCTGTCGGAGGGTACGTCTACACTACAGTGTTAATTTGAGTTAACTTAATTCAAAATAGTTAATTGGAATTAAGCTAATTTGAATTAACGCATCTACACATAAAACCTATTTCGAAATAGAGTGTCCACACTGAGTGGACCCTGAACAGAAGTTAAGGCTGGCCGGAACCAGTGCCAGCAGGGCATCAGGTTAGGACTTAGTGTGTGGGGCTGCTGCCTGAGGCTAACTGAGCTCCGTGCTTAAAGGGACCCTACCCCCATCCCGGACAGACAGTTCTCAGGGTTCCCTGCTTGCTTGTCTACCTCAATGAGGGATAGCAAAGCAGTCCTGTCTTGGAGTGCCCTGAGTGTTCGCACTTGGGACACCACAGCACTTGGCCACATGGAGCCAGAGCTGCCCTTGGGCATGCGGGTGCATCTCGTGGGGTCGTTGCCATCAGCCCAGCTGCACTTGCTGCAGGCTGCCATCCAGGGGGTCCATTGGGGGGCTGTCAGGATCTAGTAGGCCCTGCGGGACAGTGTCCACCCCGAGGAGCCCTCAGAGCCACCCTGGTCCTCCCCACCGGGGGCTCGTGCCCCATTCCTCCCTCACGTCCTTCCACTTACCCCTCCCTAGCCCCCCTTCCTGATGTCAAACAAAAGACACGTATGTTCAAAAATAGAAACTGGGTTTATTGAACAAAACTGGGGGGGGATGAACCTCTGGGGAGACTGGGAAAAGGAGGTGGGAGACGGGAAGAGAGAGGGGGAAACCTGGGAGGAGGGAGCTGGAAGGGGGAAGCAAGGGGAAGAAAGGGGAGGGGAAGCTCAGGGCTCAGGGTTGGGGGTCTTGCTGGACCAACTTGATTTTCATGCAAACCTGCTCCTGGGTTCGCATGTGGCCTTTGGTGGCCAGGCTGGCAGCTATCCTGCCATAGATGGCTGTATTCCTCTGTCTAGTGCGGAGATCATGGACATTGGAGGCATCCCCCCCCAAACCTGAATAAGGTCCATGATCTCCATCCTGGACCAGGAAGGTGCCCGCCTTCTCCAGCCCCTGTCAGGCTCCTGGGAGCTGGCAGACTGCTCCTGGGGAGCGGTGGAGGGCTGGCTGCCAGTGGCTTGCTGGCTCATGTTTTGGGGCCTCTGGGTCAGGGGCCCTGGTGGCCACTGCTGGCTCTGGGCTGGCAGGCTTGGAGCTGGCACAGGCACTGTGGCCAGGGTCTACCCCTTTAATGGCTCCGGGGCTAGGGGAGAGGAAAGTAAGTTTTCCTGGTTGTACCCAGAGTGGCCACCAGGGCTCCTTGGGAAGGGCTGGAGGCCCCCTATTTTGAATTATGTGTCTACACAGCACTTAATTTGGAATAGCTATTTCCAATTTGGCATTACTCCTCGTAAAATGAGGTTTACCAAATTCGAACTAAGGGCTCTGCTATTTCGAATTAATTTCAAAATAGCGGTTTGCATGTATAGACGCTATTAAAGTTAATTCGAAATAACGGCTGTTATTTTGAATTAACTTTGCAGTGTAGACATATCCATAGAGAGGTAGATCTGTGAGTTATTAGCATAGAGAGAGGGTAGTTTAATTTTTGTAGAGAAGGGTATCAAGGGTCAACTTCTGTGGAACCACCACTGGCAGCTGCCACAGTGATGAAAAGGACCTTCTGAAGGATACTTTGAGGGGGCAATTAGAGAGGCTGTAAGAGAACCAATAGCAGACAGAATCATGGAAGCCAATGGAGGTAAACAGCATGACCTTCAGTGTCAAATGGCTGACTCCTCAAGGAGAATGAGGCCGGAATACTGGTTTTGAGGATTAACTTCTTTTACTGGACTACCCTACATTCCCTGTGACGCAAGGCTTACATTCTCACTGCATGTTTCCTGGAGACCCAGGGCTCCGAGCTTGGGGCTTCCAAGGGTTTGAAAATATTTAATGGAGCACCATCCCAGATGGGTCTGGCTGAGATTAACCCTGTCCTGACCCATGTCTCTTCCAGGCTAGAGTAAAGATCCTCATTTGCTTTGTGATCTGATCATGTGGGTCTCCTTCCTACATGACCTCACTGAATGATGGATCTCCATGTGGCTCTAACCCTTGGAGTACCTGCAGAGCTTGCTTCTAGGTAGATATGGTGGTGATCATGACTACTAAGCCTAACCAATGTTCTTGTGCAACTGTTCACACAGGTTCTTGCTTAGGCCCAAGAGATGATCGGATGTAGTATGCCCATCATCTCCCTTTCCCCTATTGCTAGACCCTGCCACATATTATAAGAACCTGGGGATACTCAATGAAGTTTTACAAAAAAGAAAAATGGTAAAAACTTAATTGTACTTCCCTCTCTGGAACAAAGTAAAACTAAGCCCTAGCCCATGAAAAGTGTTCATGAAAAAAATCTTTTCCAATAGTCTAAATTAACAGCCCCTTGAATCTACTGTGGCTTGTCTGCTTCATAGGTGTCCAATTTCCTGGTGGGCTAGCACATTGCTCACTGTTTATTAAACTTTACATAGACAGATGTTTTTAAGTAAAACATTTCTTGAAGGCTAATGCACCAGTGAATGCTGACATCTGCAAGGCACTACATTACACGGCTTTGTCTCAGGCCCACCCACGCCTTCTCAGCCAGGGGCACAAAAGTACGCAGCTCATGTCTGGAAGAAACTGGAATAACTATGAACTTCAGCACCTTCAGCACAAATGGTAAAACTTATTTCTTCAGACTTCATGTTTATGTCACCTTGTCCAACAACAAAATATGTTTTTATAAACAATTGCAAAGTCCACGCATGATGAGGCAAGGGAAAGATCTGAGTCTGCTCCGCAGCTCTTTCCCCTCACAATACAAGTATGTATTAGTCTCTTCCATCTTAAAAAACTGCACACAACACCACACTTGCCTCTTCAACTTCCACCCCTTTCCCCATCTCACTTTCATCTCTAAGGGTATGTCTACACTACAGCGCTATTTCGAATGATCTTAATTCGAAATAGTTAATTCAAATTAAGTTTATTCGAAATAATGCATCTATACACAAAAACTATTTTGAAATAGCGTTTTGCTATTTCAAAATAGCATGTCTACACTGAGTGGACCCTGAACAGAAGTTAAGGCTGGCCAGAACCAGTGCGACAGGGCATCAGGTTAGGACTTAGTGTGTGGGGCTGCTGCCTGAGGCTAACTGAGCTCCGTGCTTAAAGGGACCCTACCCCCATCCCGGACAGATAGTTCTCAGGGTTCCCTGCTTGCTTGTCTACCTCAATGAGGGACAGCAAAGCAGTCCTGTCTTGGAGTGTCCTGAGTGCCCGCACTCGGGACACCACAGCACTTGGCCACATGGAGCCAGAGCTGCCCTTGGGCACGCTGGTGAGTCTCATGGGGTCGTTGCCATCATCCCGGCTGCTCTTGCTGCAGGCTGCCATCCGGGGGGTCCACTAGGGGGTTGTCAGGATCCAGGAGGCCCTGCGGGACAGCGTCCACCCCGAGGAGCTCTCAGAGCCACCCCGGTCCTCCCCACCGGGGGCTCGTGCCCCATTCCTCCCTCACGTCCTTCCACTTACCCCTCCTTAGCCCCCCTTTCTGATGTCAAATAAAATACACTTTTTTCAAAAATAGAAACTCTGTTTATTTAACAAAACGGTGGGGGAGGGGGGATGAACCTCTGGGGAGACTGGGGAAAGAAGGTGGGAGACGGGAGGAGAGAGGATGGGAGTGGGGAGGAGGAAAACTGGGAGGAGGGAGCTGGAAGGGGGAAGCAAGGGGAGGCAGGGGGAGGGGAAGCTCAGCCCTCGGGGTGGGGGTCTCATCGGGCCACATGTCTCCCAGCACGGCGGATGAGGGGGCCTCGGCATCCCCAGGGGGATGGGGAGGAGGGTGTGGAGGTTGAGGTAGGGGGTGTGGAGATTGAGGAGGAGGGTGAAGAGGTTGAGGAGGGAGAGGCGGGAGGGGGAGAAGAAGTGGGAGGAGGAACGGTAGCTGGGGGGGGCAGCAGGTGCTGGAGTGGCACGAGGCAGCACGCTCTGCACCAGGGTCTGCAGATGGGTACAGATGGCACGACCCTGGGCAAGCAGCTCCCTCCGGAACTCCTGTTCTTCCTGTGCCTGCTGCTCCATGATGAGGGTCAGGGCTGGCAGGGCCCCCAGGTGCTGCTCTCGGTACCCCTGATGTGTTGTGGTCGTCCTGTGGAGCCCTCAGGTGTGGGAGCATGTCCCGGGCGGGGTGATGCGCCCTGCATATGCAGCTGGTGCAGCTGTGGAGAAAGAAGAGAAGTGGTCAGTTCTCCCTGGGGACACAGTGGGTAAAGCCCAGCCCCCCCTGCGAGGTGAGGATGACCGTGCTCTGCACCGTCAGAGCTGCTGTTCGTGCACAGAGGCCATGGTCGGAATGTCCGGCTAGCCCCGGGAGTGGGAGCTGCCCCGAGACCGCACCCATGCCCCTGTGCTGTGTATAGTGTGGGTGAGGTGGGGGGGAGATGTTAGAAGGGGCTTGTGAAGGGAAAGCATCCTGCTGCATCCTGCCCTGGGGTCAGGAGCATGTCAGGTCTCTTCACACACGTGTGTGGCTATCAGGCCATGGCACTTGTGTGACAGGCAGCTGGAGCCACCTGCCCAGGGGTGGCACAGCATGTGCTCACACGTGCACAGGTTGCTGCATGATCCGTGGTAAGCAAGGCCTATGCGCGCGTTCCCTGGTCTCCCTGCCCACCCCCCGGGAAGGGGACAGTGATGACACTTACATGGTGTGGCCTCCCCGGATGACCCTGCTGACTCCGCTGCTTGGGGGTCCAGCTGGTGCAGCACACCCCGTGGCGGCTCCTCCTCTGCGCCCTGGTCAGGGCCCTCTGGTCCCGGCTCACTGCCCCCCGGGGTGGCATGGACCGTCCCGCCCCCCAGGATGCGGTCCAGTGCCTCGAAGTAGGGGCAGGTGTCTGCCCCTGCTGAGGAGCTGCCCCGAGTGGCCCTGGCGTACCCCTGCCACAGCTCTTTAATTTTCAGGTGCACCTACTCCTGGGTGCACCTGTGGCCTTTCTGGGCCATGGTGGCAGCTATGCGGCCTGTAGATGGCTGCGTTCCTCCGTCTAGTGCGGAGATCATGGACATTGGGGGCCTGCCCCCAAACCACAATGAGGTCCATGATCTCCACACTAGTCCAGGAGGGAGCGCGGTGTCTATGACCCCTGGCTGGCTCCTGGGTGCTGGGGGACTGGGTGGGGGACAGCTGGCTGGCACTGGCTGCCCGGTTCATGGTGGGGCCACTGGATCAGGGGCAGAGACTGCTGGCAGGCCTGGATCTGGCATGTGCAGTCTGGCCAGAGTCTACCCCTTTAAGGGCTCCGGGGCTGGGGGAGAGGAGAGGAGTTTTCCTGGTTTGGCCCAGAGTGGCCACCAGGGGAAACCGGGAAGGGCTGGAGGCCAGCTAATTCAAATTAAGTGTCTACACAGCACTTATTTCGAATTAGCTATTTCAAATTTGGCGTTACTCCTCATAGAATGAGGTTTACCAAATTCGAATTAAGTGTTCCGCTATTTCAAATTAAATTCGAAATAGCGGTTTGCATGTATAGATGCTATTAAAGTTAATTCGAAATAACAGCTGTTATTTCAAATTAACTTTGCAGTGTAGACATACCCTAAGAGTATGTCTAGACTGCATCCCTCTGTCAGCAGAGGGATGCAGATTAGGCAAGTTGACATTGCAAATGAGGCAGATATTTAAATATCCCGTGCCTAATTTGCATAAAAATGGCCGCCGTGTTTTGCCGACTCAACAATTTGTCGGCAAAAAGCGACAGTCTAGAGGGGGATCTGTCGAGAAAGAACGCCTTTTTTGACAGATCCCTTATGCCTCCTGCAAGAAGGTTTACAGGATCTGTCAAAAAAGGCGTTCTTTCTCGACAGATCCCCCTCTAGACTACCGCTTTTTGCCGACAGAGTGCTGAGTCGGCAAAACGCGACGGCCATTTTTATGCAAATTAGGCACGGGATATTTAAATCCCTGCCTCATTTGCAATGTCGACCTGCCTAATCTGCATACCTCTGCCGACAGAAGGATGCAGTCTAGACATACCCTCTGATCACTGACCATACTGTTTACACAGTGTCTGGAATTTTTCTCCTCAAATTCCATCCTGGGCCTTCTCCAATCTGGCTTCTGCCCCTTGCCCTCTAATGACACTGTTCTCACCAAATTCTGTAAATACCTCTCTCTAGACTAATCTCAGAAACAATATGCCATCCTTGTGATGGGTTGTCTGCCCCACATCAGCCCCTGATGGGTTAAGGTGCTAGGCAGGTCAATTAACCTGCTTAGACTGCAAGGGAGGGGGAGCTAGTGAGCAATGAGGACTGATTAAAGACTGAAGTTGTACTGGACAGGAACAAGCACATTTTTTATATTGCCAGCTTACTGAAGGCAGAAAGGCTTCAGGGAAGGGGTCTGCCGACGTACTCTCTAAGGCTAGGGAGAAGAGGAAGCTTGGCTCCACAATGAAATGGTATGCCTGGAGAAGGATGGAGAAGAAGCCTGATAGATACAATGTAGGAAATAACAGAAAGGTATGGAACAGTGAAGACCTTAGCTACTGGTTGTAGGTCCCTGTGCTGGAACTCAGGGTATGTCTACACTTGCCCCCTAGTTCGAACTAGGGAGGCAAATGAAGCATACCGAAGATGCAAATCAAGCGCGGGATTTAAATATCCCGCACTTGATTAGCATAATTGCAGCCAGTCGCCATTTTAAAATGCCGGTCGCCTGATTTAACTTGCCGCGTATAGACGCAGTAGTCCGATTTAAACCCCTTCCCTCGAATTAACTGTTACTCTTCATTGCAATGAAGGAGGGAAGGGTGTTCCGACTGAACACAGTTTCGCGTGTCTACACGCGGCAAGTTAAATCAGGCGACCAGCATTTTAAAATGGCGACTGGCTGCGATTATGCCAATCAAGCGTGGGATAGTTAAATCCCACGCTTGATTTGCAACTTCGGTATGCTTCATTTGCCTCCCTAGTTCGAACTAGGGGGCAAGTGTAGACATACCCTCAGAGAACAGGGCAGGCCCAGGTTCCTCTATCAGACACTGGGGAAGTAGCCGCATTAAGGGACAGTAAAGTGGAAGATTTCCTGTGCAGCTGGTACAGAGAGAGACTTTGGTATGCAAAACATCCAGAAGGGGGAAATGACACTGGCCTGACTGCAGGGCCAATCCAGGAAGAAGGAGTAGTTGAGTCCCAAGAGAGAGATGGAAGGGGTATCAGACTGGCAGAGCTCATCCCCAGACGCAGCCACAAGGGCCTGCATTAGTGGTGAGTAGAGTACACCATGACAATCCTCCTCCTGGGTCACTGGTCAGTTGACTTTGACAGTCCTTCATGTTTCCTCAAAGTCTTTCCTTTGCTCACATAAGTCTCTTCTCTCCTCATTTGCTTCCTGCCTCTCTATTTGTTCTTTCAGTGTGCCCTTTGGAGGACCTGCTGCATTGTTTCTTCAGCCTTCTGTGGAAGCTCTGCCAGTTGTGTCCTTGCTCTGTGTGGTATGTCTAATCCCCAAAGAGTTAAGTAGAATTGGGACCAGGAAAGGAAATACCCACAACATCAGAGAGTTCTTCAAATGCATTTTTACCATCTCCACATTGTTATTAAAGGGTCTTTCACTATGTGGAGAAATAGTCTTAGTAGACATTTGAAAAGAAAAAAAATACAAAGTAACTTTATTTTGTTTAATAACCTTTTCTGGGAATGCTCTTTTGCCATTAGCAACTCCTTAGTGATGGATTATGATTCAAAAATTGCCGTTTACCAGAGGCTCTGCTCATGATGTGGAAAAAAAACCTGATTGGACATCAGTTGCAAAATGCCAGTGCGCCAAAATGTCACCTTGAAAACCTTGAGAACGATACAGATTGACCTTGGGGCATAGAGGCGCTGATATTTTCAAAGTTCATCAGGATGGCACATTCAGTCTTGAAGTTACAAAAGCTACAAGTCAATATGTATAGGTAGAGGATGCTGTGTGTCAAATCTAGCTTTTAATACACAACTATACATTTGGCAACTCTAGCTTGATTAGTTTTGTCATGTTATATATGTGTAAATGAGAACACAATCTGCCCATGGTCTATTTAAATGTAGTAAAAAAGAAAAGCACCCTGCCATAAATCAATTATATAAAATCTTCTATGTTGTACATTGAAAGTCACATACTTTTTTTTACATGTGCAGCAATAAAAAATTATTAAAGCCTATACTGTGTCCAGACCCCTGCATAGCTGTGCAAGATTGGAGAGAATCTTAGGATGGGGAGGGGGGAATGTATCAGGATCATAAAAGGGCACTCAGGACCAGGAGTCAAAGCAGAAGCAATTCTGAGACTGAGGGTATGTCTAGACTAATGGCTCCGTCGACGGAGCCATGTAGATGAGGTTTCTAGACATAGGGAAATGAACCAGCGGTTTAAATAATCGCCGCTTCATTTACATCAAAATGGCTGCCGCGCTGTGCCGATCAGCTGTTTGGCGGCACAGCGCGGTAGTCTGGATGCTCCACAGTCGACAAGGGAAGCCCTTGTCAACCACCCCGTTATGCCTCGTGGAATGAGGTTTACCAGGGCGGTTGACAAGGGCTTCCCTTGTTGACTGCGGAGCGTCCAGACTACCGCGCTGTGCCGCCAAACAGCTGATCAGCACAGCGCGGCAGCCATTTTGATGTATATGAAGCGGCAATTATTTAAATCACCGCTTCATTTCCCTTTTTTGAGTACACTAATCTACATGGCTCCGTCGACTAGTGTACTTATCTAATTTATCTAGCTGAATAAAAGTGTCAGGGAGATTCTCAGAAATAAGGCTTTAAACTGTTTTAGATAGAAGTATCAATACAGGAGTCTCTCGGTAGTAACTTATTTCAACAGGCTTTTGTTAATTATTGCCTTTCTCCTTTTCTTCCCATTTCCATCTTTTATGATAAAGTTACTTCTAACAATAGCATCATCTATATGCACCAAGCAGCAGTCCTTGAAAACATCCTCATACAAGGGTCCTGCAATGTCATGTTGGCTGTTTTGAGAGCTTAGTGGGGGAAAGTTGCATTAATATGTCCTACTCAGTTTTTTTCATCCCCACATTGCACTTGTCCCAACAACGATCCTATATTATAGGTCCCAAGATTCCAAAAGCTATTACTCACTAAAAAACGCATATTGTTAAATTAAAGGAAATTGATGATTTTTCATATGTGGGAGAGAGACACAAACAGATGCTTTCTTATTTTACTAGTTTTATCTGCTTTCTATTTAAGGTAATATCACAAATAACAAAGACTAATTTTTAAAGCTACAAAGAAAGTGAATTATTTAATAATAATTAAAAAAGGATCTGTGTAGGAGATTAAACTTTCTTTAATCCCTCAAATCTCCTTGCCAAATGCAATAACATTATGAAATCACTTGACACTTTTTACTCAACATATACCAGGACAAGTAGCCAACACCTATATCAGACACATTAGACCTGTATACACTCACATGTTTATTTTCCTTCTTCCAAATTTTTTTAAGTGCACTAGGTCTATTACAGGTTGTATTGCTTTTTTACAAATATTGATTTTTTCCCCATGGTGCTTATATTGAAAAAGGCATCGATATGTATTTACTAAGCCATTACCTTCTTAATTGGTGAATTTATTAGATCAGATGCTTTCTTTCATAAATACTTCATTAAAGGCAGGAGACCGTTGATCTAAACCCCTTTGCGGAGAGGCTGCTTCAACTATAAAGAACAGAGATGGTTCTCATTTGACTGCAAACTAGACTGAATTTCACAATGAAACTTTCATCATAAAAAAGAAGAAGAAAAAATAGCCTCACTATCACACAGCAATGACTTTGTTTCCTAGAAAGATTTGTTTCCCCAAAACAAACAAGCAAAAAGTAAATGGTGCAGGGTTTCTGGGAAGAAACTGATTTTTTAAAGAAACCACTGCTGTAAAGACTGCTTGCTTCTGTAATTTGTAGAAAGGAGCTCTCTTAATTATGCTCAGTTTATTGCATCTCTCTCTCTCTCTCTCTCTCTCCCTCCTTCTCTGCGCCTGTGTGTGTATATGCAGAAGGCTAGAGAAAGCTGGCTGCACTACCTGAATAGCTATTGAAAGAGTGAGACGTCTCAGAGCCTGCTTCATTACTGGGTAGCAGCTATTCCAGTGTGTAAGAGAGCCTAACTGCATTCTTCCGGTGAAAACCCCTTGGTAAGTGTCCTATGCTGACAGAGCTGCAGATTAACTCAGCAAAGGAAGAGGGTGGAGGGGGGAGAGGTTGTGTGCAGCATGAGATCAATTAGAGTTCAATGATTTTTTTTAATGGGTTCAATCTTTTCTGTATCCGTGCAATAGAGAACACTGTGTGGAGTGTTGTATGGGCTCTAGAGCAACATGAAGTAAATTCAGGAGGGCTTAAAACAGCTGAAAAAAATGACTAGAGATGAGGTTGGTAATGCTTCTTAGAACTGCAAGATGATTCTTTTATCCTTCACTTTTTTTCCTGTTGATTGTACTAGGTGTCTTAAAAGGCTCAGAATAACAAAGCTAGTTTTCTTGCTGATGGGTGCTTTCGAAATGTAGAACTTTTAACAAAACGGGGGTGACAGCTATATAGCAGAGAAATGTGTATGTGGAAGAGCGGGAGTTATTTGCATGCACAGTATTTTACCTGCTTCTGTTACTTACTATGCAGATTTACTATGCTCAGGAGAAGTCTAGAGAACTAAGGAATGCACATCTACTGATCAGGACACTGATGTGTGTGCTTGTTAAGTATGCTTGTCACATGTTTTATTAATCATCTGGCTGATAAGCGGTGCTGTCCAAAAGTTCATTTCAATATATATAAACACACACACTCACGGACATGCATTTTACTTACTTAGACGCCCTGGATCAAGTTCATTAGACTCAAGAGGAAATGATAGCACCTCGCTGAGAGGTCAGGTCTTGGCTCTCCTGCCCTAGCAGAACAAGTATAATTTGAATGGTAGATTTGAATTGTGCACTCTTTACAGCTTTCCAGTAAGCTCAAGCCTTGAACATTTTGATTCAAAAGGTGTTAACTGGTGATGGGCTAGACTGGTTGGTGGTTAAATACAGGAAATAAACTGATTGGCTCCAAACTGAATCCAAGTCTACTTCCCTTACAAATAAATCCAGTCCAGCTGCATCAGTATCAGGACACGGTATTGTGCACTCATTAATTATTGTCACTCCAGTCCAGATCTCTGTTGGATACAGCTGTGCATTGGATCAGACCGATGACACAGCTGTATTTGTAACTGTCAGGAGGGTTGTTCCTTATAGCAAGAAAATATACAGTGATAATTTTAGACTCTTGCTTCATGTCCTAGTCATCACTTTCTCTGTCCCTGAACAAACACGATAGATCTAAGGATTAGATTTTAGGTCTCCTATGGTAACTTTCAAGTCACTCTGGGTATATTTACTTTCTCTGTCCAGGGCAAAGGGATTGTATTGATTTTTTTTCCAGTTGACTTTATCTGTAGTGTTTAAGGAGCAACTTTTATAAGCTAGTATAAGTACACACCCCAGCTCACTGGCAAAGTACAAAATAAGTACTGCTTCCTCCAGCTCAGTCATATCACATGAGATTGATAGAGGAATCATTGTGAAAGGTACAGGCTGACAGATTGAGCTGGGGAATTGATAAGTGAGCTTGTATAACTAGTCACTATAGAATTTATAAATAGGACTACTTATGTGCCATGTATTCCAGGTTTTGAGATCCAGCATTACCCTGTCAATAGCAAACTAAATTGTTGCTAAAATTGCATCATTGCCTATGACATTTAGTGCATTAAATGTATTATGGGGAGCAATAGAGAGTAAAAAAAAACCTGGCAGCAGAGTACATTTTTTTCCTTGCATTTATGTATAACTTCCATCGTTGCTGAATACAATTGCGCAGTGCGTTTTCTCTTAAGTTTTTTTTTCTCCTTTTGTGGGCCAGCTTTATCTACATGTATGAGAGTAAAATTACTGTAATGACAAAGAATTTCAGCACAAAGGGAATGAGGGACAGGAAGCCCTTGTGATTAGTACGTCTGGTTCTGAGTACTGAGTTCATACTTGAGCTTGTTCCTGTTAACTAGGTGATTTTGCTGTTGTCCGTTTTGCCATGTAACAATGAGCATAAATCTTTAGCCAACCTGATAGGAGACAGGTTTGTGAGGAAAAAATCTCATTTGCTGGGGTCATACTTGAATATCTTTATGCCAGTTGAGCAGTTCTCAAGGATTTCAGTGTAGTGAGCACCAGTAAGGGTAGCTGAATTGGGTCATGTATGATACAAAGTTCTATATTTACCATGAACTGTGTCTTTAGGGGCAAGATGGTGGCTCACCTTTGCATGAGTTCTGGGGTAAAATGCTCAAGGAGGCTTACCCCTTCCATCCCTGCCCAAGTGACACTCCAACCTTGTAATCTGGTATTTCATGATGCCCCTAAGTGGGAAGAGACAATCAGTGTTATGGTATCATGCCTTTCCACAGAATGGGCGAGATAGGTGGGCTAAAACTGGCTTACCTACCTACAGGATGGTACAACCTCTGCACCCACACACCTGTGTATTAGGTAGTCTAGGGAAGGGATGGCTTGCACACACTGCCTCCAGTTCATGGTTGTGTCTAATTCTCACACTTTGCCCATGTTGTAAGAAAGCAGTGCTCACACTTTAGCAACCCAAGAATCTCCATTTTGATTTAAAAATTTTCATGGACCTTCCTCTCTCTCCCGCAAGCCTAATGATGTTTATGCACATTTGTAGAAACATATGTTGTGCTCATTGAAAGTCCTGTTTGTTTGTTTGTTTGTGCCACAAACACTATTATTTATTTGATTAAACTTTATTATTATCTAGCGATACGTAAATATGTCTCGGTAAGGAACTATTCTTTATTTTTTATTATCATTACATGTAAACAGCTAAAAATCTTCACTCTTTCCCACTCCTGCTCCTGCCCTACCCCTCCTCTTCCCACCTCTTTCCACACCCATCCCCTGATCATGTCTCAGCCCCACTCTTTCCCCTTTCTCCCAGTGCCTCCTGCATACCTCTGAATAGCTGTTCTGCAGCATGGAGGAGGTGCTGGGAGAAAGGGAGAGGAGTTGATCTGCAAGGCTGGGGTCCCTGGACTGACTTACAGACTCCCTGGAGCTGTACACAACTTGCAGCCCCCCCGGAGTACCCTCACAGACCTACAGGAGTCTGTAGACTCTACCCTGAGAAATGCTGTTACAAAAGATGGTCAAATACTGGTAAAGCAGGTGTGGGTTCAGTCAAAAATCAAATTTTACAGGGGGAGGAGGAGGAATTATTTAAAAAAATGAAGCTTGGAAAATTTTGGCCCGTTCTTTATGTAACACAATGTACAGATTAATTCCATTTTTGGTTAAGGGTTAACCCTTCTATCAACCTTAGACCAGGGCTATTCCCTACTAATGTTCAAGATTGGATTAGTTTCCAAAAAAGATGTGAGCTAGAAATTATTTTGGGAAAGTTGCATGTGTTTTACAGAAGTTCAGCCAAGATGCTCATAATGGCCTTGGAAGCTCTGAATGTCAAGTGCCTCCCAGGTTTCTAATATGGGCCTTGATTCTGTAAATGCTATCCAGAATTTTCAGATACAGCCAGCGTAAGACACAGCCACAGAGATCTGAACACACCTTCAAGCCGACCCAGGTTTTCAATCAGACATTTCCTCTACTTCTTCAACTTAAAATGCCCCTCCTCTCTCTCATCCTCATCAAAGATTACAATTCATGAAGCAGAAAATGCCAGATGTTCAAGCACTAGCAAAGAGCTCTTCTAAATTGTTTCTAGTTTTTCCACACATTTGTATGACAGATTTTCATTACTCCCCTCTGTTTTTCTATATTGAATCTATCAAAGCATTTCGGTACCCATCACTTAGCTATCTGAAGGGTGCTCATCACAACTCCTAGTGGACAACTTAATTAGTTTTTAGATAGAGCTTGAGAAATTTATGAATGGGATTGTATGATGGGGTTACTTGTGGGGAGGGGGCATTGCTCAGTTGCCCCGGAGGGTCCCTTCCAGTTCATAGCTAAAATTTCATGCTGCAGGGCTTCAGCCATTCACCTGCAGGGATCAGAGAGGGAATGTTTCCCCCATGGTCTTCTGGGTTGGTGAGGGCTGTTTTGTTGATGTTTTTCTTTTTTATTCCTTTTTCTGAAACATCAAAGATGGCACACTGGAAGGGGTGGGCCAGTCCTCTGAGGTGGGACTAGGCATTTTCTCACAGACTGTGAGATCAGGAGGACCATCATACTCATGTAATCTGACCTCCTGCACATTGCAGACCACAGAATCTCACCTACTCACTCCTGTAATAGGCCTGTAACCTCTGGCTGAGTTACCGAAGTCTTCAAATCTTGATCAGAGACTCCACCCTTTACTCTAGTTCACATCAGAAAGTGACCTGGGCTTGTGGCCCTCTGTATCTTGAAGCAGCACCTTGCAACCTCCATATTCACCTTGTCTCCGTATAACATATTTCATACAAAGTATGCCGTGTAAGATAGCATAGGAAAGATCATGATTTGATTAAACCCATTGTTCTGTTCAAATATGCATATTGTAAGCCTGTAGGAAGTTATGAGATTTTACCATCTAGTTGTTATTGAAATACATTGGAAATTTGCCAGTCTCTATGCTAGTTCCCCAGTGACAACACAGGAGGTGATCCACTCCCCAAAAGGTGTTACATGACCATTAATCAGTAGAGGAATTATAAACAAATGATTTAGGATGCCATAAAAGGGCTGCAAAAGCATCATACAGTGGGGGATGGCTCAACTGTGACTTAGCAAAACTTACAAGGGCATGTCTGGGCTAATGTTTTCTCAGAGCATGGACTGAGGATATAAAATAGGGGACATCATGCTTTTGCCATTCTCCTTCCCCACGACAGAGATTTGAACTTAGGAGGCTGGTTTTAAGCTTAAAGGAGAACTTGTGTATTAAGAATGATAAGTTACCTTCAATATCTGGTGGGGATGAGAAAAATAGCTTGATCCAAATATTACCTGCTCTGATAAGGTTTAAGATTTAGACTTTGTTCTTGCATTTTATTTTCTTTGATAACTCTCTCTGACCTTTTGTGGCTACCACTTACACTCACTTAAACCTATCTTTCTATAGCTAATCAATCTATTTTATATTTTGCCTAAGTCAGTGTGTTTTGGATGAAGTGCTTGGGAAATCTCAGACCAGTTTGCAAGGGCTAGTGTGTGTCCTCTCCATATAGAGGGAGGGACAGAGAGATTAATAAACATACACTAGTCAAGCTTCTAACCAGGGCAAGACTGTATATACCAGGGGCACAGGGCAGGGGACTTGGGAGATTTGCTGGTGCCTTTCTCTGTAAAATGCACGTGTTGCTCAGGGAGCACCCATGTAATTCAGGTTGATGTGGGGCTCCACCTGTGGTTGTACTGTGATAGCAGCACCTGGAGGGGTTTGCTGCTTGTCCCTAGCAAAGCATTTGGAGAGACAACCCAGGCTGGAGAGTTAAGGGAGCACACTGGTATCCTAGTTCCAGGCTGTACCCCAGGGATCCTGCCACAATGCCCCATACTGCAGAGGAAGGTGGAAACCCCTTCATCCAAGTCTCTGCCAATGTGACCTCGAGGAAAACTTCTTCACAACCCCAAATACACTGATCAGTTAGACCTGAGCATATGAGTAAGATCCACAACCAAATACCTAAGTGAGAGTTCTCTGTATAACTCCTTGTCTAGTGTCCTATCTTCAGCTATAACAAATATTTGTCACCAGCAGTTGCAGGTGGGCCATATGTCATTGTGGACAGCCTCATTGTACCATCCTCTCCATAAACTTATGAAGCTCAATCTCTCTCTCTCTCTCGCTCTTCTCTCCCCTATCTTCTCCCCCAGGTACCTGGCTGGCTTGTTCTTGCTTGCATGCTCAGGGTCTAACTGATTGCCACATGTGGGGACAGGAAGGAATTCCCGAACTAAGGTTTTCACTTTCCTCTGCGGCATGAGGTGTTGGTCATTTGCTAGGATTATCTGGGCACTTAATTAATTCTCTCCCATTGCAGGAGCCTCGGGCATTGTTGAACCTCAGTGCTCCTGTTCTCTGCATGTGGTACATAATCGATGACTGTGACATGTATCTGTTTTCATAAGGTATTCATGGTGTGTGTTGTGATTATACTCACAAAAATCCATTGCATCTGCTATGTTGGATTAGAAACGGTTTTCCAGATTTTATTTCCAGCATATTTTCACTTTGCATGTTCTTCAAAAAGAGAAGCTCTGTGGGCAATTTGTGCCAGGGTTTGCCAGAGCTGAGCCTCGGCCCCTCAAGGCTTGGCAGTTCATAGATCAGTCTCCTCTGGGCTTACAGCATCAGTTATGAAAGTTTAAAAAAAAAAAAAAAAGGCTTGAGCCCTGGAACCTTTTTCAGTACAAATTTAAGTCTGGAGAAGCTGTACAGAGAACAGTTATGACCACAGCTACAACCCAGGGGAGTGTACACTCATTATCCCAGAGAACAAGGCATCCCTGTTCGAACTACAGAAACAAAAAATGAGACCTGCACCAAACAGCAATGCAGTGGGTCTCACCTTCCCTTAACCTCAGCTTTGGATTCACAGCTTTACACAGCCCACCTACTTCAAAATCAATTAAAAGAGGAGGAAGATGCACTCCGAAGTTTCAAAGAGCACAGCCTGCTCTGAAAGCCTAGCAGCCAGCGATCCTTTTTTAATCCAGAACAATCTCAGTGACTTCAGATGGAGTTTTCAGTGAGAGACTATGGCAAGCTCCATCCCCTGGACTAGAACAGCTGCTTGTAAAGCAGCTTCCTTCAATTATGAAAACAAAGTGAAAGCATGGTAGCATATGCTGTGTTGATTCATGTCTTACAAAATATCATTCCACGTAGATATATTTGGTACATGCAAGAAGAAAGCTGCTGTTACCTTGGAAAAATGCAGTTGAGTGTAGCATTAGCCACTTGAATATCCGACTTGACAAACAGTCAGCTGCAATATGTTTTAATGCAGAACCATAGAACTTAGGGAGTTGATCCAGAGGAATGTTATTCTCATCTTTTTTTTTTCTGGGTGTCTTAAAATGCTACTTGCAAATGGAAAACATTGGTAAAAAATTCCTCCTGTGGGAGTCTGATCCTGCAGGTGCAGCTAGTGTCCACAACATTAAAAAAAAAACCAGGATTACCCATTATCTGCAAAACAGAGATAATACCTCTTTTGTCCCACTCTTATCGGTGTTGGATGTCTGTACTGTACATTCCTTAGGGCAGAGACTGTCTCCTATATGGTGCTCATCCCCTAACATCGTTTTTTATTTTGTTTGGAGCACTCACGGAGAAAAATTAGCAGGTGCAGAGCACCCACTGGCAGCCAAGTTCCCCTCTCTCTCCCTGCCTGCCCCAGCGCCTTGCCCACCAGCAATCCTGCTGATCACCTCCTTCTCTGCCATCCCAGTGCCTCCTGCCCACCACAAACAGCTGTTTCACAGCATGCTGTTGGGTTGGGGAAGGAGGGAGAGGAGTGGGGATGGGGTGGAAAGAGTAGGGAGGAGGCAGGGTGATGGCAAAGCAGGAGCAGAAAGAGGTGGGCAGGGGATTGGGGAAAGGGATGGAGTAGAGGCAGGATGGGGGTGGAGTGGGGGCAGGAAGAGGCAGGGCAGGGTGCAGAGTTAGGGGAGGGGTGGAATAGGAGTGGGAAGGAGCAAGGCAGGAAGAGGTGGGACAAGACAGGGAGATAGGGGAAGGGATGGTGTAGTTGTTGAGCAGGGGTGGTAAAAGGTGGGGTGGGGTGAAGGATTAGGGGTAGAGGGAGTGGGGGATGGGATGGGAAGAGGTGGGGTGAGGTGAGGGTCTGAGGGAAAGGGTGGAGGTGCAGTGGGGTGGGAGTGGAGCATGGGCAGGAAAAGGTGGGGCTGTGAGGAAGAGGTGGAATGGGAATGGGGCAGGGTGTGGGATTGGAGGAAGGTGGGAATGGGGCAGGACGAGGTGGAGCTGGGGAAAGGGGTGGTGGGGGGGATGGAGCATGGGGTGGAGTGGAGGGGTCGAGCACCTGTGATAATAAATTCCACACATGGCAGTAATGGACATTCTTGGGCACACACACACACACACACACACACACACACACACACACACACACACACACACACACAAAATATTCTGGAATCAAAGTATCTGGAAACATATGTACCGATGATATTGACGATGCCTGCGGAATACAGATTTCTTTGACAGTTATATTGGCTCTGCAGAAGGGACAATATTAAAGTCTTGTTTTTGACAGTTAACTAAGCAGATGTGAGTCAGAAGTCACAGGTGGAGCAGATATGTCTATCCTCTCTGTCACAGAGCTCTCAAGTGCTTGCAGGTTTTTTGTTTTTTTGTTTTTTGCTGCTCTTCAATCTTTGTGTAGATTATACACTTGCAGACAGTACCGTGTGTCTATGGTTATCCACAAACCATCTGATAGATCTCCAGGGGAATAGTTATATTGCTCGCTTCTCTATTGCTCAGAGCTTTCAGATTCAAGTACCCCTCCCAGCCCCTCCAAAAAATGACAGAATACAGTTAACCACCTTTAGAGAATTAAACAGTCATTTAGTGGTGAAATCACTCAGCAAAGAAGAGAACTTATTGATTAAATTCCTTATAGACATTCCTTGCAGTTTCTGAAGCAAAGTTTGCAGAATCAGTTGTTCATGTCAGCAAACAGCAGTGCTTAGCCTTAGAATTTGCAAAGAGGTCCAATGTTAGATTTAAAAATTTAAAAAAAATGAAATCTTGATTTCTGTATGAGGACCTCATGCAATGCAGACAAGCATTTGTGCTCTGCTTTGTTCATTGGAAAGCACCATTGTATTACACTTCTAAAGAAACTCCAGACAGTGACACAGATGTGAATTACTGCCTCAGTCTCATTACAGAGCTCCCTGTGATCCTTTTGGGCACATTTTTCAAGTTGAATATCCTGCTGTTGTATATTTCTGGTGCAGGAGTATAGCACTTCTCTCCTTCGGCTATCTGCCACCTTTTTACTCTGACATCCTCTGAGGTGGTTTGTAATAAAAGCAAACTAAAAGACAAAAATAAGAAGAATCATATGTTTTCCTGAGATTTGATTCCATTGTGTCAGAGTTGGAACTCTTTCAGAGCAAAACTGAGATCTGCTCCAGGAAACAGTGGGGGCACTTACCCATTCATTTAATTGTTGCCCATAGCACCTCTGTTCTATTATATGCCAGACAGACTTTTAAAAAAGTCATCGGTCTTTCACCAGCTGTACAATTTTTGGAACGTTTGGTGGTTGCAGATAAGGTCAATGACTATAAAGATTATCTGTTTAAGTTAGAAAATCTGTGTTCTGTGAGCATAAATCAGATAAACTGCATTATGATTTCCTCATGCCCCCAGTAGTTCTGTTCATGGCATATGCTTCTGAGAACTGAGCTACTGGAGGCATGAGGCTTACTTTTTCCTAACAAGGGTCTGTCCTATTCAGATACATGTATTCTTCTGAGTAAAGACCTTTGCATCTCAACCACAAATAATGTCTGTGATTGTATGTTGACTATTCGAGATGAGACGGAATTGCAAAGTTCTAGTCTGGATCTGATCTACCCAATGTTTGGGGATATTCAGTGCTAGTATGCCAGGTTTAAGAGTTTCTCCTGTAAACACATGCAGAGCTATCTCTGTAAGTACCCCTTGTCAGCTATGCCCCACAGCAATTCTCATACAAACTCAGAACATCTGCCTTGGACTCCAACTGTGTCATTTTTTTAAAGTAGGAACTGAAAGCATATCAGCATAAATGGTTCCAGATCATAGAACTGCATAAACCACTGCCTTCGGAAGTCTGTTCAACACTCAAGGACAAATCTAAGGACAATCACATCGTCAATCATTTTGTCCTAAGTAAGGGTCAGGTTAAATCAGTGTTTCTCAACCAGTGATACGAGTACCTTTCGGGGTACTCGAGAGAAGTCTGGGGGATATGTCAACACAACTGACATTTGGAGAAAACTGAATTTGTTTTAAGTTTTACAATTTTTGTACTTTTTACACCCAAAAATTTCATCGCCCACCCAGCTACAATTAAGTTGTTTAAACAAATGTGTTGCAACGGTAGAAAAAAATGTTGCGTGCCTCAAAAATGTAGGTACTGGGGGTACTTATAATTTGTTTTTTTTTTAAAAAGGGGTACTTTATAAAAAAAGGTTGAGAAACACTGGGTTAAACCAAAACGCTATTTACAACAGTGTCCTTTCTTTTCAGCTCTACTGTTATTTAAGGCATTTGACCTGACTTAGTAGGAGAGAAACTACTCACGTGACTTGCTTAAGGAGATACATGTGGCACAATTTGGATTTTTGAGTACAGTAATTTAAACAAGTAAGCTGTATTCCTGGTCTCTCCTATTTAACATCTGTTGAATCCGTAATCTTCCATCTGGATTATCAAGCCAAACTGGGTCACTTTACAGTTATGTGGTGGGGAGGGAGAATCATCATAGAATGAGCATAGAAGGTGAAAATCATCATTTGTTCATTTTTTCCAGTTGAACAAAAAAATGACACTGGGAAACAACAACTTTTGGGGTCCTCGGTTTCCTTCTGGTGACAGTGAGATTTGTGTTCTCACTAAGAGCTAGCAATCCCTTTGGTTTTAACATAGCAGTCACCTAGAATGAAAATCACACATTTGCATACAAAATGCACAATCACTCCCACTTCTCAGTCTTAAATATTACCATACAAATATTCTAAATATACTAATGGCTAAGTGATGCCATATGAGTTTAATCAATGGTTCATCAAGCCCAGCATCCTGTGCAATTAGAAGCAGCTGTGATTTTTAACAATGATTTCACAATAAAAATTTGACTGTCGTAATAACTCCCCTCATTCAAATTTACAGCACAAATAATGACTAGATATTGACACAACAACTAATACTTTATGTTTATCTATTTCAGTTCATGAAATAGTACTATAGATTAATACACCACACTCTGGGACCTGAAAAGAATTGTTGATACTGGAAATTTTTCACAAACCACAGAATCAAAACCCCTTCGTTTTGGAAACACCAACACATGGTCTTTGATTTAAGGAGTGGGAGACATAGGGTATGTCTACACTGCATTCCTCTTTTGAGAGAGGAATGCAGATGCAGACAAATGAAATTGCAAATAAAGGTTGGATTTGAATTTCCCACGCTTCATTTGCATAATTGCGACCAGCCGCTTTTTCAAAATAGCCAGTTTAGAGATAAAAAACGCCATTTAGACGCGGTTATTTTGAGGAAAAAACCCCTTCTTTTGAAATAACCCTTAAACCTCATTTTATGAGTAAGGATTATTTCAAAAAAGAAGGATTTTTTCTCAAAATAACCGCATCTAAACAGCGTTTTTTATCTCGAAATAGGGTATTTCAAAAAAGCGGCCGGCCGCGATTATGCGAATGAAGCACGGGAAATTCAAATCCGCGCGTCATTTGCAATTTCATTTGTCTGCATTTGCATTCCTCTCTCGAAAGAGGAATGCAGTATAGACATACTCATAGGAAGTTGTTCACTAGGGGCCTAATCCTGTGGAAATGCATTGAAATTAATGGCAGTTTTGCTACTAACTTCAGAGGCAGAAGGATCAGGGCCCAGTTTTTCAACTATTTTTTTGAACAAAAACACTCTAGACCAGCAGCTGTTGCCTGAAAGTGACATTCTTGTCAGTTTCACAGCTGCTATTACTTTTTAGTAGTATTAGAAGATTTACCCGGTATTGTTCGGCTCCTTAACTGAATTCGTTGTTTATTTTTTAATAACATGAAAAAGCACATGCTTCGTTTAAATCGGAGCTTCAGGGGGTAGCTGAGTTACTCTGTTACAGAAAGAAAACAGCAAGCAAATGGTCTGGTAGCAAAACATGTAGATGGTATCATGAGCTTTCAGATAAAGAAGTGGGCTGTGCCCACGAAAGCTCATGATACCATCTACATGTTTTGTTAGTCTATAAAGTGCTACAAGACTATTTGCTTGCTGGTTTTTTTTTTTATTTAAATCATTACTCTACGGTGGGGCTGGGATGGAGGGTTCAGTATGCAGGCTGCCCTGGGGAAAGAGGACTACTCAGCCATCTCTCACCACAGCAGCTTGGGGCCAGGTGAGAAGCACTTCTCAATGGCCACTGCAGCTCCATTGGGCACAGCTGGGGAGAGAGGTGCATGTCCCCTGCCTGGGCAGGTCGAAGTTTGTCCCCTGCGCTACCCAGCCAGAGTGAGGAATGCAGCAAACTGTGCACTTTCCCCTTGCCCCCTGATGAAGGGGAACAGCCAGCAATGTTCCCATACAAATCAGAGAGGGGGGAGTTTCAGCCCTGCCTTTGTAAAGGCCGGGAGGCTTAAGGCTGGGGCAGTCCCAGACCAGGGGGAAGGGGGTCACATGCCTCACAGCCAGTGACTCTCTTTTCTCTATGGTTGGATGAGAATCAGTCCCATTCCAGGCACATCCCATTTTCATGCCCCAACCCAACCCTTGCCCTTGCTTTAAGTTAAACTGAGGAAGCTGTATACTGAATGTGGTGGTCCCTAGCTCTTATCGCTTAGGAGGAGTTCTTCAGCAAACAGACAGATAGTCAGTCTGACAGACAGACATAGATGGACAAATTCTCTCAAATATATAGTAGATGACACTGTCAGGAATGTCACTTTCTGTCTGTGGCCACCCTGGGTTGTCACCTGTTGTGGCCACCCTGCTCAAGAGTGGAGTAACCTGAGGAGTCAGCTGGCCTAGGAGCCTGAAAGCCCTGGGTCGCTAACCGGATGATAGTCTGCATGGTGGGGCTGCCCCAGAGCCACAGATCCAGGAAGCCCATGTCCATGGCAGAGTGTGGGAAGGCTCCCCAGCAGCTGATCAGGTAAAGTGGCAGGAAACTATATCCCTGGAGATCTGGCAGGAGATCTGGCAGGGTTGCAGAAGGGCCCCTTTCTGTGTTTCAGTGGTAATTCATCAAACTCAACTCGGTTCTGCAAGAAATTTCAGGTTTGATGAATTGGTATTTTTTGATGAAACTCTGTTTCCCTGGAAAATTTCCCAATCAGGCCCATTTGCACAAGTGGCTTCTTTGAACCAAGCAAGCTCAGCAAAATGGCTGGAGGAGCTTCCAGAGACAAGCCTTTCCTGCCAGAACCCAGCAGAGAACTCTCAACAGCCTGAGATACTTGCAGATTTGCTGCCAGGGTTTTAACAAGGAGCTCCTACAGACATTCTCTTCCTTAGTTTGTGAGAAACTCCTTGGGCAGGGTTGCATGTGATGCAAAGTGAGAGACAGAGAAAGCTGTTCACTACGGACTGGATCTTGTACCACTGAAATCCAGGGAAGTTTTGCTGTTGACTTCAATGGAAGAAGGATCAGGGCCTAGTTTTTAAACTTTGTTTCTGAAACAGAAACACTTTCTCATGACCATAGCCAAGGTAGGAGGCAGAACTGAGTGGCCAATAAATGACTTTAACATACACTTGTGATGCCCGACAGACAAAGATAAAGACAAAGCCCCTAGCCTGACCCACGCTCTGGATGATATTAATGGGGCTGTTACCAGCAAAGGCGCACTAGTAAACTAAATTTAATGGGCCTGATCTTAAAAGATGTTAAATGCCTTTGTCCCAGAAGATGGTCCAACCTGCAAACCACCATAGCTGTCACCTGCGGATTTCTAGGCTCAAGTCTGAATAATCACAGACACATGTCAAATTTAGGAATATATTGTGAATACAACAGATAACACAACACAGAACTATAAAACATAGGATAACACTATGTAAAACAACCCCACGCCCCAGATGTAAAAGGAAATAGAACAGCAAAGTAAAATAAGGGAGTATAATACTCAGTCTGTCTGAGGCAGTTTGAAGCTCAGGACCTTCAACCCTTTAGCTGGTGGTAGCTTTCAGGGGAGGAACACTGAGGCGTCCTGATGCTCCGGTGTTAGCGATGGTATGGCAAACAGTTCAGTTCACGGCTTGGTCCTTGCCTTCGCAAATCCATAAAATTCAGTTTTATGGATTTCAGGCAGAGCAGTTCTGGGTGCCTTGAAGGGTCTTCGCCACAGCAGACGCAGAACGATGGCAGAGCTCTGTGGTCACAATCCTGATGGTGTGGGGAGGAGCAGGTAGCTGAGGCTCACTGAGCTGAGCTGTTGCTACAGCTGTGGGTCAAAGCACCCTGTGGGCAGCAGCAGAGTCGGGTCTGGTCTGTCTCTGGACTGGTCCTTCACCACAGTCTCTGGCGATGGAATCACTCTCCTCCACGATGGTAGGGAAAACTGCTGACCCGATCTCCTCAGGAATTCAGCTTATATTGAGCTCAAGGCGGGAAACTTAGCTGGAGTGCTGGGTGCATCATGTAGAGTGATGTGTGCAACTGATTCATGTCCAGTGCAGATTTTCATGCCATGTGTATGGCTATGGTGCTGTGTGCACAGCCATGTGCTGTGTGCAAATGATGGATCTTGGTGGCAAAAGTCTCAAGTCAGTTATGGACTCCGTTTAAAAAATCCCATCATGCACCACAACTCCATTTTGAATTGTCTCTCAGTCCACAGCCTCCATTTTGATTTTACACTGTCCATAGCTAACAGGGCTGAGTACATTGCTTATTATTATCATCATTGCCCAACACTTCCCTTCATAAGAGCCTGAATTCCGATGGCGCTGGGGATGCATAAGTCTGGCAGATTTGATGAGGAATGTCGTGCTGGGGATAAACTTGGAACTGGCTGGGTATAGAGACTGGGACAAAGAGTTGAGGTTAGATTGCCAGGAGGCATTCCAATGGGATGAGGAGTCCAGGCAGGGAGTCTGGTGGCTGGTAGTCAGTGGGCAAAGGGAACATGGGCAGAAGGAGGGACAACTAGAGATTAGGATTTTGGGGTGTGCAAAGAGAAATGGATCAGATGAAGAGCTATGAGGGAGGCAAATGGGAATCGCTGGGCAAAAACACTGAGGACAAATTGATGGGAAGAACTGGAAATGGCTGAACAAGCCAAGTGGGAGAGGGGAAGACTAGGCCTGGCTGGAAAAGGGGAAGAGTTAATTCTGCCATTTCCTAACTTTTAGGAGACAGAGAGAGAGAGAGAGATTCTCATGGATACGCTGGTATTAAAAACCATTTTCTTTTTGTGTAACTGCAACAAGGGGAAGCTGTACAAGTATTTTCATTTGGAAATAGTATTGAAAATACCCGACCCAAGGCGTAATCTGGTCTATGATAAAAGTAAAAGAGGGGGTGCTTTTTAGAAGGTATTTTTATGAATCCCAGAAGTAAGTCCTCTCTAGGAGGGTTGCTTTAGCAGTATCCTCCTAAAGGCGGCAGAGGCAGAGGAAGAAAAATATTGTTTCAGGCACTTAAAGATATGCAGCTCAAAACCAGGTAAGAGAATCTGTTGAAACAAGTGTTTCACGGTGATAAGGAGGGACACAGAATCATGCACAGATTTTTTTCCAATTTATAGGAAATGATGAGTGGGAATGGCTGTTTCTCCTAGCCCTATGCTCCCCTAAATTCCCCTCTGTTCCCCTTGTTATGGGAAGATGAATTGTGCCAACTGAAGCAGCTTAGTATATCTCCCAGGGAGCTCTGGGCAAACCTGTGTCCCATCCCTGTGCACCTTCTTGTCACTTGGGAGCAAGTTCTCCTACTGGTTGCTCCCCACATAACCTATGTGTGACTGACCAGTCATGATTTCTTGAGGGACTTTCTTAGGATATGTCTACATTGCAGAGTGTAGATGGATGTTTTTCTGGAAAAACTACACTTATGTCCACACTACAATTGCGTTCTTTCAACAGAAAGTCGAAAGAATGCAGGGGGTTTTCCAACAGCGGTAAACCTCTTTCTATGAGGAAGAAGCCTTTTTCCGAAAGAGCTCTTTCAGAAAAAGGCATGTGGGGATGGGGAAGGGGTTTTTTTTCTGAAAGAAGAGGCCTCCAGGAAAAAGCACAGGTGCCCTGGTGGCCACTCCATCCATAGTAACCACAGCTTAAATGCAAGAGAGCGTCCAATCAATGTGAACGCTAGCTTTCAAAAAAGCAGATCGCTTTTTCAATGCGCTTTTGCTGTGTGGATGCTCTCTTCCGGAAAAGCTTCTTCCACAAGAAGCCTGCAGTGTAGACATACCCTTAGTAACATTGACTGACTAACACAGGATGCCTTTACTGTTTGTTTTCAATTCAGTTAGGATGAGGATAAAATGTTGGGGCCTGTAACATGACCAGTACCTTAGCAAAGCTGTGTGAGATGAAGATGGAATTATTTGTTCCTTGGGCATATTTGCACATGGCAAGGTCAGATCAGATTTATACAGCGTAGGCCTAACTTAACAGGCTGCCAAGTACAGAGGGCCTCTAAAACAGTATTTTAAACATACTGAGCAGTATTGTAGCCTTTAAAGCCAGAACTAGTTAAGAAAAAGGTGTGGGAAGTAGGAATGTGAACAACTAGTCGACAGGCTAGTCTATCAGAAAGAGGCAGCTGGGGAGGGGGGAGGAAAGGAAGGGGTACTTCAAAGTGGCAACGCCGCGTGGAGCCCAGGATCAGGCTCTGCGTGGAGCCCAGGATCAGGCACTTTAAAGCGGCAGTGCCATACAGATCCCAGGGTCAGTGGGGGACTCCCCAGCTGATCCTGGGCTCCACACGGCGCTGCCACTTTGAAACGCCATGTGCAGTCTGATGGCGGGCTCCCCACGGAGTTTCAAAGCGCCGCATGGAGCCCAGGGTTAGCGGGGGAGTCCCCAGCTGACCCCGGGCTCCACGTGGCACTTTCGCCTTTGAAGTGCAGCAATAGCCCTAGGGCTGTTGCTGCACTTCAAAGGCGGAGGCGCCCTATCGACTAATCGAATAGTCAATGCAAAATGCATCGACTATTCGATTTGTCAATTACTCGCAATTTACTAACCTTAGAGGGAAAGCACCATACCACTAGCTCCAGGAGGCATCTTGCTCACAGATGAGAAATGCGGGCAGCATGTCTTTTGAGTGCTTGTGGCCTGATTCAGATAGAGGCAAAATTAACATGAGTCTCCCATTGACTTGAATGGAACTTGACCCAGGCCCTAGGTGAGCACAGAGTGGAGATGCTTTTATACCTTCCTTTTGAAGATACAGAACATGCTAACTCCAGGGCTAAGACATTACCACCATATAGAAAGGGAGGGGGGCATACACCTCTTTCTCCTCCACCCATTTTGAGCTCTTTAGCCGCACCTGTGATGCCAGGCACCAGCCCAAGAGTTTACATACAGGCTACGTCTAAACTGGCATGATTTTCCGCAAATGCTTTTAGCGGAAAAGTTTTTCCGTTAAAAGCATTTGCGGAAAAGAGCATCTAGATTGGCACAGATGCTTTTGCGCAAAAGCACTTTTTGCGGAAAAGCGTCCGTGCCAATCTAGATGCGGTTTTGCGCAAGAAAGCCCCGATCGCCACTTTCGCCATCGGGGCTTTTTTGCGCAAAATGGTTCTCAGTTGTCTACACTGGCCCTCTTGCGCAAAAGCATTTGCGCAAGAGGGCTTTTTCCCGAACAGGAGAGTCATTGTATTTGCGCAAGAACACTGACGATCATACATTAGATCATACATTAAAAGCTGCTTTTGCGGAAAAACTTGCCAGTCTAGATGCAGCCACAGTGTATGGTGATTGATATTTAAGCACACAACAGATGAAGTTCAATGTAACACAATGCCACAGGAACATTGCTTATGCCAGGAAAACAGTAAGTCCCTAATCAATGTTCTATGCAAAAAAAAGATTTTTTTCTTCTGTTCACCCTGAGCAAATTAGCAGCTTTCTGTACTAACTATAAAAGCAAGCAGATGTACAGGGATGGAATTAATTAGAGCCTATTACAGTTAAGTAAGAAAGAGCAACCAAAATTTAAACTGCTGTTTTCATTATGGCTCTAAGTCGGGGATACTTGGTACTATACAAGGTTTAAAAGCTAAGACAGTAATGAGATAGCATCAGAATCAAAAGCTGGGTGGGTTTTTTTTAACAATGTTATACATAGGAAAGCCAAATGGATTTGAATTCTGCAGCCCCAATGCACTCCAAGTACTAAAGTATCAGGATGAATCTGGAGATGTTATCCCACTGGGATCAAGAGCCAAAAAAGCCCCAAAGGGGCTTGTCACGGGGTACGCCCCTGGCGTGGGGCACACCCCCTTCCTTATGGGCCCGCCGCCCGCTCTATCAGGGTGAGTACAACCCTAACAGTCCCCACCTAAAAGTTCATGCCCCTCTATCAGGGTAAATACGGCCTAAGAGGCCTAGCCGCTCCGAGAGGCCTCTCCTGGCCCGGGGTAGAGTAACCAGGGAGGGGAAAATGGGTGGCAGGGGGACCCGGGCCCTCCCTCTCCACCGGGTCCCAGCCCAGGGCCCTTGAGGCAGGGCCTATGGCTCCTGTCTGCACGGCGGGGACTCCGGCCGATACACGCAGAGCCAAGCTTTGAAACCTTTGCCCTGGGCTGCTTCCTACCACGCCCTGGTTCCCCTGGGGCCCCTTCGCCTCCGCGTCAGTACCTGCTGGTGTTGTGGGCGGGCGCACTCCTGCCTCGCTGGGATTGGCGGCTGCTGGCTTTATCCCCAGGTCAGGCACGGGTGGCCACTCCGGTCCCAGCTGCTGCAGAAACACTGACCCGGCCTGGTCTATTCCCTCCTCCTGCAATTCTCCTGGCTGCAGGGCTCCCTCTGCTTTTATACCCGGCCTCCGCTGGGAGCATGCCCAGCAGGGCTGGAGGGGCGGGGCTTTCTCCGCCAACTGGGCCTGGGCTACCCACTGTCCGTCAGTGCGGGGCCTGTACGCCCCGTCACAGGGCTATCAATTTGAGTCTGGGGAATTTGTACCCCTGTAATAGATGGAATATCAATCAATTTAGCTTTGCAAGGAAAAAGCACATTGTGAGATTTGCACCTGACAATATTATCTGTGATCTTTTTATGCAGTCTTAAAGTGAGGGTTTGGCAGTTAGTGACAGCAAGTTTGTCAAAGACGCTGTCTTGTTCATACTCTGTGGAAAATTGTGTTACTGTCTCATTCGTCACAAAGTAGGCTTGGAAAATGTTAACATTAGCATTCCTTTTGCAGAACTTGCAGTTTCAGGATAGATGCTTTTTACTGCTGGGAGGCCTATATGTAAACTTGTGGAGTTAATGCAGATAAAGGAATTTAGGTTCAAATATTTTAACACTCTAATTTATTACAGTGCTCTCATGTTTCATACCCAAGATTCCCCCTTTTGCGTGCAAATATGAATTGTTTGAAGGAGTTGTGAGTATGATTTACTGTATATTTATAGTAATGCCATTTTTGGTTTTACACAATAAAAAGAGGACAGTATGATAGTTTTAGCTGGACAGCGCAAAGTAACTATTGTGGCCAGGGGGATAAAAAATAGACTACTAACTGCATATTTCGGCACGCAAATAAGCAATCTAGTTTTCAAAAGTGCTGAGCACTAAATGTTGATATAGGAGCCTAACATTAGACTTCCATTTTTTGAAAAACTTGACCTGTGATTTTATACCTAATTTTCACTTTTACAGTGTAAATGTTAGGGCTCCAATGTTACAAGGCACCCGTACAACAGAAACGTATGAGGAGTGAGGATCTAGCTCTCCAGTCCTTGAATATTTGTTACTCATGTGAGTAACCCTACAGAAGTCAATGAAACTGCTGGCATGACCAAGGACTAGCATAAAGATTGCTTAACAGCACTAGGCCTCGTTTTTTTGTTGTTGGTTTTGGGGGTGGGGGAGGGTTGTTTGTTTTTTTGCTTTGTTTTCCTATTCTGTGCTATTGTCGACTAACAGCTACAGATTATTACCATTATTCGGTAAGAAAGAGATCCCAGAGTTCTCTTTTCTTTTCTTTTCTTTTCTTTTCTTTTTTCTTTTCTTTTCTTTTCTTTTCTTTTGGAAGGAAGGCATAAATCAATTCTGACATTTGTAACAGTGTACTTCCAGCAAAGGCCAATATCTGGCTTTGAAGGAAGCCAAAACACACACCAACCAACAAAAAGCCAATGGAGGAAGTGGCAAGGGGAGCATCTTCCTGATAATAAATTCCTTTTTCAGTGAAAAAGTATGAAATTTAACACTGAAACATTTTGTTCCACTTCTGAGCTTAAAAAAAAAAAAGCAATTAGATGTGGTTAGGTTAATGGCTGAATGTATCACACACACTATGTGGGATTCTCCCTGCCTGAATTGTCTCGCCCTAAGAAGAAATGAACCACCAGCTGTTACTGTTGCATTACTGGATAGGTTTCTGCCAATGGCCACTGGTGCACATTTCACAAATCAATTAGTACAATGTGTAAGGTTGTGTAATTTATGAGGAATTAATTGGAAATAGATTTCTTAACAGAAATCAACATGAGAGTAAGCAAAAAAATCCAGCCTAAAATCTCCCCCATACAGTATGTGATAGATAGCTCTGTGTAAAATTGACATTTTCTACCTATTCTTACTCTCATGAACTCTAATACTCTTAGAAAGATATTACAGGTTTTGTATACTGGCACGCTTCTCAAAGGAGGGAGAGGAGGCTGAGAAGAAACAAGAGTGGGAACATATAAAGAGCCATAATCTTGAAGGCAAGTAGCCAACCCAGTAGAATGTTGGGGCAAGAATTAGAGTTGCAAGAGTGAAAGGCGAGAGGGAGTTCTCTGTGGAAGTCAGTTCCTTACTGGAAATGGAATCGCAGGGAAGTTATATCCAGTCTGGGCAGTCACTCATGAACAAGGGAGGAGAGAGAGAGAAAAGAGACAGCAAAAATCTGCAGCTGTGGAATATGTGACATTATCCCAGCCACCGCTTTTGGAATGAAGAGATCGGCATACCTGGCACCATCTGCAGAACAGAAGCCAGTTGAGTGCAGACATGTGCGCAGCTGCGTAACTTAACATAGATTGAAATGAATTTGCATAGATGTAGCTGGACCCACAGAAAGAGAAAGGGGGACAGTGAGAGACCATGGTAATTAAATTCTCTTCCTCCTTGCCCAGCATCAGCACCACCTTGCAAAAGCATCCCCAGTGCCTAGACAAATACCCACACAATACCATCCCCAAAAGACACACACCTCTCCAACCCTTCCTGCAAAAAGAACCCCCCATACAACCTTTCTCCCCTGTCCCTCCTAACCAATTTCACTCCAAATTCCCAAACCCCAGGTGGATTCCAATCCTTTCAGCCCAGGGAAAGTCCTCTCCCCCCTCCTCATTCTAGGAAAAGGACAGCAGCAGAAGGAAGACAAAGATCCTCCTGGAAGGGGAACTCCCCCTCAGGCTTGGAAGAGAGCATCATGGCCAGAAAGGAGCAGTGTGGCCAGAAGGGAGCTCAGTTCCTCCCTCCCTCCCTCACTAGCTTTGAGTGTGCCAAGAAAGCTTTATGTAACCCACACACCTTCTGAGCGTAGGTCACTGTCCCATGTACTGGCACTGAAACCACTTACAGATAGAGTAATCAGTCTGCTCTACAGCCTTAGCTAACAGCCAGCAGCACCTCTCCCAACTGCTCTGGGTATGTCTCCTGTTTTGACCCCTGCCTTTTAGCTCATGCAGTAAAAGAAGTTCATGTTCTAAGCTCTAGAAGACCCAAGTTCAATGCTGCCCACAGATGACTGGGGTCTGCCAGTACTACATTAGTACCATAGGAGAGCCCAGCCTTACATGTAGTGTGGGAAGCAGCTCTGCCAGTGGTAAGGGGCAAGGCCATCCTTCATCACTGGCAGCATCTCCAGTTGGTCGCCTATGCCATTGTCCCAGCTACTGGGGAAGGTAGCCAAACAGTGGGGAATTTCTCCTATAGCTTTTCCTTGCAGAGTAGAAAAAAACCTGCAGTCTTTGGGAAGCCCCACTCTTCTAGCCTGTTCCAGTGGGTTGTGTACTGCCCATGCCTAGAAGAGACTTGAAGATTTTCATGATTTCTTAGTTGCATTTGTTTCCGGTCTTTGTTCTAAAACAAAGAGCATTTGATTTAAATATAGCTAAGTGGCACTTTTCCCCGCAGTGCTGAGTACATGTCCTATTTTGTCCCCTGAACCATCCTGTCCCACATGAAATACGAGATTTCCCATGTGCCATGATGCCTTCAGCCATGCACATGTTACGCACTGTGTGTAGCATTGGCAGGTGCAAAGCTAGGGAGGGAACCAGCTGCTTGTGGGCATGCTCAGCTCCTCGGACATGTTCAAAAGTTTCAGAGGGGTAGCCATGTTACACTGTGATAGAAAAAACTTAAAAAACAACAAATGGTCCTGCAGTGCTTAAGGTTTGTCTACACTACAGTGTTATTTCGAAATATCTTATTACGAAATAGTTATTTCGAAATACCTTATTTCGAAATAACGCGTCTACACACAAAATGCATTTTGAAATAATAGCATTTTGCTATTTCGAAATAGAGCGTCCACACTGAGTGGACTCTGAATCGCATTTAAGGCTGGCCGGAACCAGTTCCAGCAGGGAACCAGGTCAGGACTTACTGTGTGGGGCTGCTGCCTGAGGCTATCTGAGGTCTGTGCTTAAAGGGACCCAACCCCCACCCCAGACAGCCAGTTCTCAGGTTTCCCTCCTTGCTTGTCTACCTCGATGAGGGACAGCAAAACATTTTTGTCTCTGCGTGCTTTGGTTGCCCTTACTTGGGACACCACAGCACTCTGCAACATAGAGCCAGAGCTGCCCCTGGGCACTCTGGTGCTTCTCTTGGACATGTTGCTGCAAGCCTGGCTGCACTTTCTTCAGGCTGCTATCCAGGAGGTCAATTGGGGGGCTGTCAGCGACCAGACAGCCCTGCGGGAGAGCTTCCACCATGAGGAGCACTAAGAGCCTCCCTGGTCTGCCCCACGGGGGCTTGTGCCTCATTCCTCCCTCACGTCCTTCCACGTACCCCTCTCTAACCCCCCTTCCTGATGTCAAATAAAATATACATATTTTCATGAACACAAACTCTCTTTATTTAACAAAACTGGGGAGGGGGAATGAAACTCTGGTGAGACTGGGGAAAAGAGGTGGAAGAGGGGAGAAGAGAGGGTGGGAGAGGGGAGGGGGAAACCTGGGAGGAGGGAGCTGAAAGGGGGAAGCAAGGGGAAGAAGGGGAAGGGGAAGCTCAGGGCTCAGGGTTGGGGGTCTCACCGGACCAACTTGAGTGTCATGCAAACCTGCTCCTGCGTTCGCATGTGGCCTTTGATGGCCAGGCTGGCAGCTATCCTGCCATAGACGGCCGCGTTCCTCCATCTAGTGCAGAGATCATGGACGTTGGGGGCATCCCCTCCAAACCCGAATAAGGTCCATGATCTCCACCCTGGACCAGGAAGGCACCCACCTTCTCTGGGCCCTGGCAGGCTCCTGGGAGCTGGCAGACTGCTCCTGGGGAGTGGTGGAGGGCTGGCTGCCAGTGGCTTGCTGGCTCATATTTTGGGGCCACTGGGTCGGGGGCAGTGACTGCTGGCTCTGGGCTGGCAGGCTTGGAGCTGGCACAGGCACTGTGGCCAGAGTCTACCCCTTTAAGGGCTCTGGGGAGTGGGGGATGGAGAGAAGTGTTCTTGGTTGAGGCCGGAGTGGCCACCAGGGCACCCTGGGAAGGCTGGAGGCCCCCTATTTCAAAATAAGTGTCTACACTTATTTCGAAATAGCTATTTCGAATTTGGCATTATTCCTCGTAGAATGAGGTTTACCAAATTCGAAATAAGCGCTCTGCTATTTTGAATTTATTTTGAAATAGCGGTTTGGCTGTGTAGACACTAGGAAAGTTATTTCGAAATAAGGGCTGTTATTTCAAAATAACTTTGCTGTGTAGACATACCCTTAGAGAGTAACAAAACAGGTAGATGGTATTATGAGTTTTCATGGGCATAGCCCACTTCTTCAGATGAAAAAACATGTTCAATGGCTGCATGGGAACTCTGGGGTGGGGTATAGCACTTCCGTAGGCTGGGAGGTGGAGATTTAGTACAGCACAAAATGTTGAGGTACAATGCAGTGTTGTCATGGTCACCAAAAGGACTTGGGAGGGACTGTGGTTTCTGGCCTTGCAGGTGCCAAAGACAGCCGGCAGGGTTTTGTGCTGTCATATAGGGAGACCTTTGAATTTGCAGCCCCTAGGCCTTTCCACACTCAGGGAGAAATTCTCCCAGGTCGAGAGGACAGAGACGAGGGCCTGTCAGGGGTGTGTGCATGTGTGTACGCACACACCGGGAGCTGCCACATGAGGGGAAACTTCCAAGCTTGGACTCTTTCCAAAGACTGTCAAAAGGATATAAGAACGGCCATACTGGATCAGACCAATGGACCATCTAGTCCAGTCATCTCTCAGCTGACAGTGGCTGGTGCCAAATGCTTCAGAGGGAATGAACAGAACATGGCTATTATTGGGTGATCCATCCCCTCTTGTCCCGCCCCAGTTTCTGGCAGTCAGAGGTTTAAGGGATACCTAGAGCACAGGGTTGCATCTCTAACCATGCTGGCTAATGCCCATGAATGTGCCTATCCTCCATGAATCTAGCTGGTATTTTCTGAACCCAGATAATGCTTCTGACTTTCTCAGGATTCCATGGCAATGCGTTCGACAGGTTCAATGAACGCTGGGTGAAGAAATACTTCCTTTTGTGTGTTAGGCTTTTGCTGCCTGTTGATTTCATTAGGTCACCCCAGATTCTTGTATTATGTGAATGGGTAAATAACACTTCCTTATTCACTCTCTCCACATCATTCATGATTTTATAGACCTCATTTTCTGTCTTGTTTTCTCTCTCTTTCCTGATGAGTCCCATAATTCAGTGGGGGAGGTGGGAGGGTTTGACTGGTGCACACTGAACAGATGTTTCAGATAACTACCCAAGATGACTTCAAGATCACTTTCTTGAGTGGTAACAGCGAATCGAGATCCCATCATTTTATACGTATAGTGGGATTGTGTTTTCCAATGTGCACTTCTTTTCATTTCTGAATATTGAATTTCATCTGCCATTTTATTGCCCAATCACCCAGTTTTAGGAGATCTCTTTGTAATTTGTTGCAGTCTACTTTGGACTTTACTTCCTTGAATCATTTTGCATAATCAATACATTTTGTCATTTCCCTTTTTACTCCTATTTTCTAGAACATTTATGAATATGCCAAAAGGCACAAGCCTCAGTTCAGATCCTGGAGGTACCCTGCTATTTACCTTTCTCCATTGTGAAAACTGACCATTTATTCCTAGCCTTTGTTTTCGATATTGTAATGAGTTACTAAGACATTCCCTCTTATTTCATGAGTGCTTACTTTACTTCAGAGCCTTAGGTGAGGAAACTTGCCAAAGACTTCCTGGAAGTCCAAGTGCGTGATATCCACTGGATTGCCTTCGTCCACATGCTTGTTCACCCCCTCAAAGAATTCTAATTGATTTGTGAGGCATGATTTTCCTTTACAAATGCCATATTAACTATTCCCCAACCTACTGTGTTCATCTGTTCGTCTGATAATTCTGTTATTTGCTGTAGTTTCAATCAATTTGTTAGGTACTGAAGTCAGGTTTACCAGCCTATAGATGCAGAATTGCCTTTGGAGCCTTTTAAAAAAATGGCGTTACATCTGATACAGAGGCTGATTTAAGCAAAAGATTACATGTCAGAGTTAGTAGAGCGTCAATTTCATTTGAGTTATTCACAGCTCTTGGGTGAGTACCATCTGGCCCTGGTGACCTATTACTCTTTAATTTATCGACCTCTTTGACTGACACCTTTAGCTGGGATGATTCCTCAGATATCACCTAAAAAGAATGGGTCAGGTGTGGGAATATCCCTCACATTCTGTGCAGTGAAGACCAATGCAAAGAATTAATTTAGCTTCTCTGCAAGGGCTTCCTGATCTGACTGTTTGGCAGGCTTCCTGCTTCTGATGTTCTTTCGGCCAATTTTGCTGTTAGCTTTTGTGTCTATTGCTAGTTGTTCTTCAAATTCTTTTCTGGTCTGCCTCATTATACTTTTATACTTGACTTACCAGAATTTATGCTCCTTTTTATTTTCCTCATTAGGATTTGACATCTAATTTTAAATAATGTCTTTTTGCCTCTAACCACCTTTTACTCTGTTATTTTGCAATGGCAGTATTTGTGGTCCTCTTTTTGTTTTTCTTTATTTATTTTCATTTGGGGTATACATTTCGTTTGAGCCTCTGTTTTGGCATTTTAAAAGAATTCACTCTTCTGACTATTCCTTTTAATTTCTTTTAAACTGGCTTCTTCATTTTTGTGTAATTCCCATTTTTTAACTTAAATGTTACTGTGGTGGGCTTCTTTGTTATCCCCCTCCCCCCCGGATGTTAAATTTAATTACATTAGGGTTGCTATTACAGAGTGTTCATCTTGGAACAGATCCTGTGCACCACTTTAGAATTAAATAAAAAATTATCTCTCCCCTTGTGGAGAACTAGCTGCTCAAAGAAGCAGTCTTTAATGGTGTCTATTAATTATATCTTTTCCTCCTATCCTGAGGTGACATGTATCCAGTCAATATGGGGATATTCCTCATTACTGAGTTTTTTGTTTTTGTAGCCTCACTAATCAACCTGAGCATTTCATAGTTACCGTCACTATCCATCCTCGTCAGGCGGTCGATAGTATATTCCTACTGCTGTATTCTTATTATCCAAGTATGGCATTTCTATCCATAAAGTTTCATTGGTAGTGTGATTCTTATTTGGCTCGATGTTTTCTTTTATATAGAGAACTACTGCCCCACCAGGTACTCGGGGTCACCCATCTCAGTATCTTGACTTTTTGCCTTTGCAATTACTTATAAACAATTGCTTATAAAATTTGCCAATAATTAGTTTATCTGCTTCAAGTGATATAACTGAATGTGACTCTTATTATTTTATTGTTTCCCTTCAGATCCTTCCTGTACTTCTCCTTACTCCTCCCCTTTACTAGCATATGGAGTATCTTTAGTAAATCCTCTTCTAAAGGATGCTGTTCCACACTTGTTGGCTGTTACCCAGCCCTTAGTTTTAAAACTTCTTCCCAACCTTTTTAATTGTACATGCCAGCAATCTGATTCCATTTTGACTTAGATGAGCCCATCCTTCCTGCATAAGTTTCTCCTGTCCCCAAAGTCTCCATATTTCTCATAAAACCTAAATCCCTCCTTCTCACACCATTGTCTCATCCACACCTTGAGACCTTGATGTTCGGCCTGTCTTACTAGTCCTGCACAGGGAACTAAAAGCATTTCAGAAAATGCTGCCATGGAATCCTGGATTTCAGTCTCTTACCTAGCAGCCTACATTTGGCCTCCAGAACCTCTTTTCCTGTGTCATTGATACTACATGTACCATGACCACCAGCTCTTCGTAAGTACAACCTGTCTAGATGTCTCAAGAGTTCTATAATTTTTGCACCAACTAGGCTTCTCCTGGTCAGCACAAACCCAGCTATCTATGTTTCTAATCAAATCCCCCATTGCTATTATCTACCTTTTCCTGAGGAGTATCCTCAGGGCAAGAGGATACCATGACATTATCTGAAAGAAGCGTGCCCACTAAGGGGTCATTTCCTTCTGCTCTAGCTTGTTCTCCTTCCCCTAGACTTTCATCCTCCTCAACAGCACAACAGTTATACACTATGTGTGGGACTGCTCTTTTGTGTCCTGGAAAATCACATCGACATACCTCTCTGTCTCTCTTAGTTCCTCCAGTTCAGCCACTCTGGTCTCAAGATCCTGTACTTGGACTCCTCAGACTTATCCTGTACTTGGACTCCTCATGTTCCTCCACATGCTTATTTCAAAATAAGCTATTCCGGAATAGATATTCAGAAATAGCTTATTTCAAAATAGCATGTCTACACTGCGGGAAAGCCTCAAAATTAGTCCGAGGCAGGCTTCCCTAATGTAGACATGCTATCTCGATTTAGAGCCCCAGGAGGCACTGGGGAGGAATAACTTAGAATGGCCCTGGTGAGGGACTATTTCAAAATAGCAGCAGTGGAGTGTCTGCACATGCCTTATTTCGAAATAGCTATTTCGGAATAGGCATTATTGCTCGTAGAATGAGGTTTACAGATTTCAGAATAAGCCGTCGGTTATTTTGAAATTATTTTGAAATAACGGAATGGCAGTGTAGATGCTCGCATTGTTATTTCAAAATAACGCTAGTTATCTCAAAATGACAGTGCTGTGTAAACGCACCCTGAGGGCCAGGAGCTCCTTGCACCAGATGCACACATACATCATCTTCCAACAAGGTACTTATGCTAAATTCAGTGCAATAAACTAGATAGTCCCCACTCTATTGCTGAACTTTCTGCCTGCATTCTTTTTATTCCAGCAGGGTTGTTACAAATGTTCTTTGTTTTGTTTTCTTTTGGGGATGGGGCATAGAGGGGTTGTTTTTAGCAGATGTTTATTAGGCAAATTTTGCTCTTGCACATCCTCTTTAGGCTCCCGTTTGCTGCTCCTGTTCGCTAGCTCCCCTGGTTGCTTAAGGAGTAGGTTTTTTAAACCCCTGTTCTCCTTGAGTTAGCCCTGCCCCCTATTAAAGAATTCTAAAGTGATTAGAGATCAGAGGATAGCCTCATTAGGAAGTGCTGCAGCCTTGCTGACCAAGCCTCTAGGCTCAGCACACAACCTTCCCCCCCCCCACACACAAACACCCCACACCACACTATAAACTTCAGTCAGGCAGACACCTGCCTACTCATAAGAACAAACATGCAAACAGAAAACAAACTTCACCCCAAGGGTCAAGTAGCCACTCCTCCTTCATCTGGAGAATTTCTTGCCTGTTCATCAAATCAGAATAGATGGTCTTGGAGGGAGCTGTGAAAGAAAGCTGGAGATGGGGGAGAGGGAAATCCTAGACCCAAGATTTCGTTATTGAAAAACTCCCTTACAGAGTGAGGAGGTGATTTAACATTATTTCTATCTACCCCTGTGGAGTGCCTCATGCAAAATCCATTTAACTTTGGCTTGATGCAGATTTTGTTTATATATGAATTTCAACTTCACACGAAACAAAAGTACAGGACTCACCCCCATTAAACTATATAAATATGCCAAGGGCAGAGAATTATACAGATGTAAATACCAACTGTAAGAGAAGAGTTCAAGGAATAATTTGTTAGAATAGCTGTTCTGCGGGAACTCTGCTCTAATGGAAGAGGCAGACTCAGATTTCCAGACTGTACCCTGCAAATTATACCACTGTACTTTACAAGAGTAGCTGGGAGGGTAATAACATATAGAATTATTGATCAGAATGAATAGAGTTAAGTCTTGAAGAGAAAAATGCAAAAAATAACTGATAGAGTGATGTGAATTAGGACAGGAACTCCGAGATATCTCTTTGTTTATCTTCTGAAAAGATATGTGAAAATACAAGAGGAAAAGCATGAAAGAAAAATGATCACCTTAATAATAGTTTTAGCAGATCTCCTGTCAGAAAATATTTCCCAAACTAGTTGTATTTAAAGATTTCCCCCAAAGTGCAGATAGTCTAGTAATCAAGACATTTCATGACTTAATTTACCCTGATTAGCATAGCAATTTGCTACCTTTTCAAAAAGTGCTAATCAATTTTAGCTTCTATTAGACTGAAAACACCACACAAATTGCTGTCATCGTCTTAAACTGCTAATCAATTTTGAAAATCTAAATCAATCTGCATTTTTACTCTATCATTTTTCGGTCACTGGTTGTAATGCCCTTTATAACCTTGAAGTGTGAGAAATGATTTTTTCATGAAGAATAATTAGCTAAAATGATGTGCCTCATTTAAACATTGCAATTTTTACCCCCTATCTAGTTAAAACATTAAATGCATACTAACTATTGAGAGAGAAAAAAAGAGTTATTTTAGTAGCCAAGGTCACTGCAAGGTAGCTCCACTTCAGTTATTTTTAAGTTTGATGGGGAAAATTGCTACTTGTTAAGATTTTACATTTTTTTAAAATGATAGATGTACATTGTGTAAACTAAGCTATTGAATATGATGAGCTGACAGATCTTTTGAAAAATCACGTGCTCAAAACTATTTGTGTTATTTGATTCCTGTATTTACAAAACATAGATTTATCCCTCTCATGCTGTGAAACAGTTGAATATGTATCAACATAACAGCTTTCTGTATCAGCAGCACCCCAGAAATTTTTCACATGCTACACTCAGTTGAACTCCCTTGTGTCCACGCTCTGCCTTCCTTTTCCTGGCTGGCTCCCCACGTGGACACTCACCTCAGCTCCCTGGACTTGTAGCAGGTCTGGAGACTGTCACTGAGCAAGTTCTATGGGTAGAGCAGGAGGGCCATGGGCTGCTGGAAGCAAGGCAAGACTGGGCAGGCCTTTAAGTGGGAGCCCTGGAGCAAAAGGAGCCGGCCCCACCACAGCAGAAATGGGGGGAGCAGTGGTGGCCACCTCATAGCCCATTCAAGTTTGGCCTTGCAGCCCTCTCCATCATGCCAGGGGGAAGCAGGGCCAACAGTCAGTGCGTGACACTGCAGTCTCACAAGAAAGGGTTCCAGTGCCACTCAGGATTGGCCCTACAGTGCTTCTGTCTTGATAGGAAGAGAAGGGGGACCGTGAGTGAGTGAGCCATAAGCTACGTCTACACGGCACAGTTATTTCAGAATAAGCTATTCCGGAATAGTTATTCCAAAATAGCTTATTTCAAAATAGCACGCCTACACTGCAGGGAAGCCACAAAATTAATCCAAGGCAGGTGTCCCTAATGTAGACGTGCTATCTCGATTTAGAGCCCCAGGAAGAATAACTTAGACTGGCTCTGGTGAGGGGCTATTTCGAAATAGCAGAAGTGGGGCATCTACACACGCCTTATTTTGATATAGCTATTTTGGAATAGGCGTTATTCCTCATAGAATGAGGTTTACAGAAGTCGGTATAAGCCATCCGTTATTTCGAAATTATTTCAAAATAACGGAATTGCTGTGCAGATGCTCACATTGTTATTTCGGAATAACGGCCGTTGTTCCGAAATAACTTCTCTGTGTAGACACACCCCGAGTGAGTGGAGTTACAACCAGGTGCACAGCCGATGCAATGCTTCTCAGGGAGAGGTCATAGGGACAAACATGAGCAGCTCTGCAACTTCTGTGTGTCAGGTCACAATGCCCCTCACTCATTTCAACCTCTCCTCCCCCAACCCCATTCACCAGTAATGATGGAGGGGTCCCAGAGTGGGCAGATGAGCAGCCAGTAGTGTTACTCCAACGTCTACATCAGGTTTTGCTCTGCTTCCAGCAGCCTGAGCCTTGGGTGTCCCTGTCAATGTTACGTGTGATGGTAACATATTTACACCTCTAGGCACCGCTGTTCTGTATGATCATGGTTACACTTCCCTACTGCCACCAATAAAAGCTATCCCAGGTCTTCATGCACAGTCACTGTATCTCAGCATAAGGAATGTTCAGATGTCAGAAATCAAGGCTTGTTCTTAGTAACCAAATCTACTCCTCTACCATCTGAAGCTTCTTTCACTCACATATTTATTAGGCAGTTCTTCTCTGGCAATGAAGGATCTTCCCATCCAGATTCTCTGTTTAGAGTCCACTGTACTCAAAGCAAATTGTGTGGGAGTTCTCAGTGAAGCCCATGAAAGGTCTATGCTGAAGTCAGGCTGCTACATGTATTCCCCCTTCCACAACTCATTGCCCCAAAACAGTCCGGAGTTTCTGCAGCATGGTGTGACATCAGCCCACCCAGCATGTACAGCAGCAATACTGCTAGAGCCCAGCAAAAGTGCCTTATGCTCCCTAAAATGCTGTACAGCAAACGGAACATAAGTCATGGCTATTTGCCATGCAGATAGCAATGATGTGTATATGGCACCGAAGGCTCGTTACTAAATAGATTTAAGTGCCATTTGGTCATGATGCAGGTTTGTGTTTCTGTTGACTGCTCATGCTCCCATGTGCTGTGTTGCATGCATGGGACTGTGCGCAGCTCACATCTGACCAGACCCACTGATGGGAGGGAAAGGCGGGGGGCAGAAGGGACAGTTGCCCTGGGGCCTGGCATTTCCAAAGTGCTTGGTGTTCCCAGCTGTAGCTGCTACGTCAGGAGCAGGTGGTAGCTGGAGCCCTGGGCCCTTTAAATCACTGCTGGAGTGCTGTGCAGCATGCTCCGGGTGGCTCTCGGGGCCAGCGCAGTGTGCCACGCTCTGAGCAGTGCTGAAGGCTGGCTGCGCTCAGCTCAGGCCCTTCAGGCTAAGACCCCGCCCCTTCCAGGACCATCAAGGGACTCCCGCCCCCATGGCAAATCTGCCAGCCCCCCTGCATCTGACATTCCCCTTGTTGCTGTGCTGTGGCCTAAAGATGGAGTGTTCATTCATTCGACCGCCTCATGTGGGTTGTCTTCCCATTTGACCATGTTGACTGTGCTGTGCTATGAACAACCAGACATAACCGTCATTCTCCAGCATGCCGTAAGTGCACGACTCCTTCTTATCTCCTCAGTCGCCTGACACAATGGATGGTTTCGGTGACATTGGTACTTGCACCCCAACACCTTTTCCCCTTTAGCAAACTCCTGGACAGGCTCTCTCTATGCCAGCTATTACAATTGTGCTTGGTGCCACTGTAACTGGTCACAGTTGAGCAGGACTACTACATGTGTCAGATGGACCCTTTCCACCTGCCACTGCACAACAGCATGCAGGCAGCATAACTGCCTTTTTGAATAATTTTGGTGAGGGTTTTTTTTTGTTTTTGTTTTTTGGTTTTTTTGTAAAATGAGACAAATAGGCACCTATGTCTTCCTCTGCTGTGAGTTTGCATCAGCCGTTAGCTGGAAGAGAGAGTATTTTTGCCTTTGCAAGTACAACTTTTACATGGATACAAACCTACCTTATTTTTAAAAGCAAAGCAATTGCTAACTCAATGAAGTCAAAGTCCAACAAATTGTTGTTCACAATGAGTTTATGCTTCAGAATGCTATCTTGAGCAAAGCTCATTTGTTTGGCTCTAATTTATAAGGTTAAGAGACAGGAACTAGAATCCTATTAATTTCAAGTGGTTATCTGTACGATTTTCCACCTGAAAACATGACAAATACCCAAATGTTGAATGGGTAGTGATAGTATTAGGCAATAATCCATGAGATATGTAGGTGACTCAGAATATAGGCATGCCACTGGCAGTTAACTAAATCCAAATAAATACACTAAAGATAAGCAAACAAAAATATGCACCTTCCTTACTGTATCAGTTAAATGTGAAGGCTGAGCTATGCACCAGGCTTTGAAAATTAACAAACATGGACTCTCTCAAACCAGTAGAGGAAGTGATCTCATGGGCCAACAGTCCTCTGCTGACAACTTCCTGCTACCGACATTCAAATACAGGGATCATGAACTCCAGGCTTTAAAATGCAGGGATCATTTGTGAGACTGTATCCATTCTTCTCAACAGATGTGACAGTACATCAGGAGAGAGGTGTGGAAAACACGGCAGTGCAAATTCCCCAAATCTTGCTGATAGCTTCACGCTCCAGTTTTATCCAGCAAATAAAGTGAAATGTTTGAACTACCTTCATTTGCTCTTCTAATACCATGAATCAGTGCAAGTTCAGTTGTGTACCATGCTTTAGAAAAATCATCTTCTTGCATTCACCGCTGTTAACAGTAGTCCACTGGTCACCTGTGGACAGAGAGAGCTACATCTAGGGTACGTCTAGACTGCAGAGTTTTTCCGGGATACCTCCAGTATCCCGGAAAACCTCTGCCACATCCAAGGAACGCGTCTGCTTTTCTGAAAAAAAATTTCAGAAAAGCAGACGCATTTTTTGGCATCCCTTTAAAACTCGTGCTATGAGGAAGAAGGGATGTTTAGAAAGATGCTTTTTCCCCGACATTTGGCCCACTGCAGATGGGTCAAATTGTCGGAAAAGCCTTTTTCGAAAGAAAAGCGGAAAAAGACATGCAAACTGTGGTTCGCAATTTGTGTATCTTTTTCCAACTTTTCTTTGTAGTCTAGAGACAGCCCTAGACAGGCTAATACAGCCAAATAAATAAACTCTTGGTAAGAGTAAGAACAAACATACAACCACAGTATTTACATTAAATGTAGAACAGATGAGAGGGAAAAAGGAAAGAAACAAAATTGGAGGGGAGAGGATGAGAATAGACAAGATAAGGACAGAGTATAAGAGAGGAGAGAAGAACATATTCACATGAATTGCCATACTTGATCAGACCTCTGATCTATTTTTTCAGTACCCTGTTTTTAAAAGAAACTAGAACTAGCTGTTTCAGATGAAGCTGCAAGAAAACCATGTAGTGGACAGCTGCAGGATAACCGCCCATTATGGTATGCAATCACTATCAGAGGTTGGTTTACACCCTTAAGCATCAGGGAAGAAGACAACTAAGATGAAAAGAGAAGAGACAATAGGGTTAGTTTTGCTACTGTGTTTTGGGTAGTGGATATAATTCAAAGCCTTCAGGATATACCTGAATAAAACATATGGACAAACAAGTCATCCATGAACATCATGTGCTCACTGTTTTTATGTGACACTTACTGAAGCCTCTGGAATTCTGAGCTCCTGATATTGTTACCCAGGGTTGCCCTTAATAACAATTCCTTACACGCAGACTAAAAAAACTTTTCCAAAAACTCTCCAACTGACAACTTTCCTTGCTTACTTGCTATAGGACCTCAGATGAACTATAATGTTCCAAGGGGCAAGAACATTGTCTTAACAATGGGGCTAGGCCTACACTACAGAGTTTTTGTGCAAAAACTTGCGTAGTGTCCATACCTCAAGCGTATTTTTGCACAAGTAAATTGACAGAACTGAGGGGTTTTTCCGGTGTAGGTATTCCTTTTTCTTTGAGCATAACTCCTTTTTGTGCAAGAGTTCTTGCGCAAAGAGGTGCGTGTGGACAGGCAACAGAGGTTTTTTGCGCAAATACAGGAAAGAGGGAAAAGCACAGGTGCCCTGGTGGCCTTTCTGTGGATAGCTATCAGCGCTTTCTTTCAGGAGAGCGTCCATGTAGTGTGAATGCTGTCTTGTGCAAAAGCACATCGCTTTTTCGACGCGCTTTTGCAGTGTGGATGTGCTCTTGCGCAAGAAGTTTTTGTGGAAGATCTCTTCCACAAAAAGCTTCTTGCACAAGAAACCTGTAGTGTAGACATAGCCTGGGTGTAATGCAATTCTATTTTACTAACAATGGCAAGTGATGGTTTCCACACACCAGTTGCCTAGGACACATCTTTTCTCAGCAAAGCAAAGCTGAGCCTGCAAAGCTCTCAGATTACATCTACGTACTTTTATGATTGAAATTTAAAATATCCTGCAATGTGTGCTCTCATACCAGGGAGCATTTCTATTGTTGTGGCTTAAATATAAATATCTATCAAGGAATGTTGCTTTTCCTCTCTGAGGGCTTTCTTGTACCAGTTAGACACAGCCTCTCATTAGAAGCAATGCAGAGCTACAACTGCCCCAAGGAGAGCTCCTGGATGAATTCTGACCCAGAGAAGCAGAATATTCTTCCTAGCTCTCTCTAGTATATATATATATATATATATATATATATATATATATAAAAACTCCTCAATGCTGCACCTGATTTCCAGGGAATGCAGGACTCGTTCTGCTGCTGGCACATGGAAGCAGGAGCAAAAAGCATGGCCTTGCTTCATCTCTGGCCCCTTCAAACATGTTCCACATCCATCTTTCGATCCTTCAATGTCTCCTGGTTCTTTTGTGATAAGAGGTGGGCAGGCCTGAATGTAGTGTTCCCAGGCAAGCCATTAATTATACAAATATTTATAATATTTTGTTATTGTGCATCCCATTTGCTGTACAACTTAATATTTTATTTGCTTTTCTGACTCACTGAGGTGTCTATGATTATAATAGCCTGGTCTTTTACCTCAGTAATTCCAGTGGATATAAAACCCAGAAATGTAGACAAGCCGGTCCAGTGATTTCTTCAACTGAGTTACTTTCATGATTTCCCTTAATGGTTGCCCAAGGATGTTAAATGAGAATGATGGCAGGCCAGGGCCCTGAGTAACTCTGCTCTCAGCTTTCTTGGAAAACAGAAGCTGCTGCCTATCATGACTAATTGGAACAGATAGGAAGGAATCAACTTAGTTGTTTTAGCACATTTATGTCAACTCCTATCAGGATATGCAGACAGAACAGTAACACCTTGTGATCATCATATCAGCATTGACCAATGTATCAAGCGGCATCAGCATGCTGTGAAGAATACTTTTTATCGTCTATGGGTGTCTTTTCATTCACAGTTTAAGTGCCAGAACTACTTAGCCTAATTCTGCTGATGTGTTACCTCTGACAAAATATATACCCTTATAAAAAATCATCTCTATACAAGGTGCCCAACCACCTCTGCACATCTTGAACTTGCTTATGCTGTTGTAGAATCATTCCTCAAACAGGTCTTTTGGGAGTATAACTGAAATTATATTTTATCCCTCCCTTCCCCCCTAACCAAACTGGCAATTAATGCTCTAATCTTGTGAGAAATAAAACCCATTAAAACATGCAATGGCTTAATGTGAACCGCTGGCATAAATTCCCATGCACCAATCACAGATTAGGCCCCTTACAATGTGAACTTAAATGGCAATCATCTCTCCCAGTTTGTACTAGCAATAAAATGTCTTCCTCCAGTTAAGTTTTCCTCCTGGTATTTTGGAAGTTTTATTCCTGTGTTTGCTTTTCATGTTTTGGTCTTATGCTGACTACACTGTCCTAACCTGTACAACTAGATGACCATCGTGCTCTGATGAATTTGCCCAGGGTCAGCAGGGCAAAAAAGGCTGACAGAGGAATGATAACAAAATTAATGTACAAAGACTTGCCCTAAAGCACAGACAAGTCAGCTCTAGACTTATTTTTTGTCCATGATCTAGCCACTACATTTAGTGTGCAGGGTAAGGAAAGTGAATAAAAGATGTACTGCAGGATTGTGAATATAAAATAGAGAAAGCACACTTGTTTGCTATGGGACATTTTACTTGCTCTGATCATGCAGAAGTCTGAATGTAACAGATTGCTTTTTCTATGAGCTTCAGATTGGAAATCCTTGGCAGACAAAATAAAAGAATGGATGTAATCTAAACTAGTTGATCTGTTTTCAGTGATAAACCAAGGTTAATGTGGACACAAATTAATAAGAATATGCATTTTACATTTCCAGTTCTGTCATGTGTAGCTCCTCACACTATACCTGCTCTTTTTTCTCAAGAAAAAATTAAGTATAAGAGAAGCATTTTTCACACTTTCAAAAATGACTGTTTTTCATTTAGAAAACAATGCTGTTCATTGTGTGGTGAGATGGAAGTGCAAAGGAGCAGGGGGAGAGATATTGGGAACTAAGGATATAATAGTGTAGCCAATTAACTGATAAGCAAAATCTTATAGGTTAATGTTATAGAATACGTGCATTTCCTCCCCCACCAGTAAATTTTTTTAGAAGGCTGGCCAGAAGCCTGTCTCATTCCTGGCTTGCGATGGGTCTTGGACCTATGCTCACTCTGGCTGTGCATTTAAAGTGTTATTAGGAGGTAGGCAGGCAGGCAGTCTGGCTCAGTTCCAGCTCACCCTGGGTCCTGAAGCTCAGACCTGGCTCCATCAGGGGCTGCTGCCACCCCTGTAGCAGAGGCAATAGCATAGGGCAACAGGCAGCCAGTCCACAAGGGGAGCTGGTTTTTAAAATGGCTCCGCTCATGGACTAGCTCCTGCCTGGCACCCCACGCTGCTGCCTCTGATACAGAAGAAGCAATGCAGAGCGGCAGGGGGTTTCTTGGGGGTGGGGCCAGATTGCACTGACTGCCGGCCCCACCCCCGGAGACTATAGACTAGTCAAGTAACCGATAAGAATTCATGAGGTTACTCGACTATTCAATTAACTGATATTTAACATCCCTACTGGGAACCACTCTCCGACCTGAGAAAGGACACAGCAAAATTAGCGTCTGATTTAAAGCAAAAATGGCACCATATTCATTAACCTCTCTGTAGTGGAACTGGAGAGGAAGACTGCTTTTGTGGGGTAGGAAGCCTTGGAGGGCTGAGTTCAACTCTCAGTCTGCCACAGACTTCTTGGGTGGCGGTGGGAAAGACACTTCACCCCTCTGTGCCTCAGTTCTGCATACGTAAAATGGGGCTATTATACGCCTTCTACCCTTTGCCTGTCTTGTCTATTTAGGTGGTAAGCCCTTCACAATAAGCCCTTTGGTTTATGAGTTTGTTCTGTGCCTAGTCCAGCAGGACCCTGACCTCCTTTCTGGCCTCTGAGTGATACTGAATCACAACTAAATAACTAAATAATGGCTGGATGCTTCAAGGTTGGCAAATAAAAGTTCCACAACTGATTTAGCTGAGTGACCTGGCTTGGGGAGGAAAAAAAAAGCTTAAACAGGGAATCATGCATGGCTTTGTGCTTGACCTGTATAATATAGGAATCCAACAACAATCAAATAGGAAAACCTGCCTCAAAGGAAATAGACTTTGCCCGTTTTTGTTTATTGCTAGCTGTGGGAAGCACTGTGTCACAGTCAGGCACCATGATGGTTTCCTAGCTTCTGTTGTACTCATTACACTGTTGATCCTGATGGTGTCTTAGAAACAATGCCAGGAGGGCAGTGCAAAGGTGATACTGTGAGCTGCTTTAGAAATAGTTTAATTCAGCAGAAATGTGTATAGATCTTGTACAAGTGAGTTTAATTTAAGGGAAAGCTAGGGCTCATGGTTCAACTCCTGGCTTTTCCACAGATTCCCTTTGTGTCCTTGGACGAGTTGCTCAGTATTTGTGTGCCCACTGTCACCATCTGTAAAACAGGAATAACAACAATATTTCTTTCCTCCAATCTTTGGCTGGTGTGCCTATTTAAATCATACACTGTTTGGGGCAGGGACTCTATAGATGGCATCTAGGAGAATTGGGCACTTCTAAAAGGCTACAGCTACACTGCAGTGCTATTTCGTGGTACCAGAGGCATGATAAGGGACCTGCTGAAGAGAGGGAGGTGGGGTGGGTTCTGGAGTGGACTAGGGGATAGGGCATTCAGCTGGGGAGTGAAGCGTGCTTCTGGAGTGGCCTAGGGGATGTGGCATTTGCTTGTGGCATGCAGGGCGGGGGGCTTGATTCTTGCCCCAAGAGGTAGCCTGAAATAGCTGTCCTGCAACTTAGCACACTCATTATTTTGAAATATAATGGGCTCGCTATTCTGACCTCCCTGTAAACCTCATTCCACAAGGAGTAAGACATTTTGGAATAGAGATTTATTTTGAATAAAAAGCGCAGTTCATTTCAAGCTACATGTGCAGTGTAGACACACACAAATAGAAATAATCATAGAATATTAGAACTGGAAGGGACCTCAAGAGGTCATCAATTCCAGTTCCCTGCACTCAAGGCAGGACCAAGCACCATCTAGATCATCCCTGATAGATGTTTATCTAACCTGTTCTTAAATAAGTCCAGTGATGGGCGATTCCACAACCTCCCTTGGCAATGTATTCCAGTGCTTAACCACCCTGACAGTTAAACTTTTTCCTAATGTCTAACCTAAACCTCCCTTGCTGCAATTTAAGCCCTTTGCTTCTTGTCCTATCATCAGAGGTTAAGGAGAATAATTTTTTCTACCTCCTCCTCTAACATCCTTTTAGGTACTAGAAAGCTGTTATCACGTCCCCTCTCGGTCTTCTCTTTCTTAAACTAAACAAACCCAGTTCTTTCAGTCTTCCTCATAGTTCATATTTTCTAGATCTTAAATCATTCTTGTTGCTCTTCTCTGGACCTTCTCCAGTTTCTCCACATCTCTCCTGAAATGTGGTGCCCAGAACTGGACACAATAATCCAGTTGAGGCCTAATTAGTACAGAGTAGAGCAGAAGAATGACTTCTCGTGTCTTGCTTACAACACTCCTGTTAATGCATCCCAGAATAAGGTTTGCTTTTTTGGCAACAACGTCACACTGTTGACTTATATTTAGCTTGTGGTCCACTATGACCACTATAATAGTAACAGCCTTCATTCTTTTTAATTCAACATTTCACTAGTTTGTAGTGTTAGATTCATGATAATCCTATACCTGAAAGTTGTCACATATAATTTAGACTGGTTTGGAAAATGGGAATATCAAGTAAAACATGATTGGTGATGAAAAATGGTCAACATTCAAGATCACTTTTCAAATCTGATATAGGTGACAAGTGAAGTAATTTTGGTAAATGCACATCTAATCCCTCCTAGATATGTTTCCTCAACTCAGGAAGTGAGTTTGTCACTACAATACAACCTCAGAGTTACAAATGCCAGAGTTATGAACTGGTCAGTCAACAATACACACCTCATTTGGAACTGGAAGTATACAACCAGGTAGCAGCAGAACCTCCCCCCTCCAAAAAAGCACATACAGTATACTATGGTGTTAAACATAAATTACAAGATAATAAAGGAAAAGCAGCTTTTTTTTTCTTCTGCATAGTAAATTTTCAAAGTAATATTAAGTCAATGTTCATTTGTAAACTTTTGAAAGAACCATCATGTTTTGTTCAGAGTTACAAAGATTTCAGAGTTATGAACAGTCTCCATTCACAATGTGTTTGTAACTCTGTGGTTCTAATGTAAGTGTATTAATTATGCTCTGTACTTAGAAAATTCAGAGCATAACAAGAGATTTTCAGATCAAGCCACACTGATAGAACTGTGAGGGGAAATATGCCATCCTTGCCGGCCCTGTACTATGTCTTTTTCTAGTTAGTGCTCTGAGCCTTTCAGAAACACAACTGAGAAATAAATAGGGCAGAACAAAAGAAGTGTTTGCATCCCTTAGTTAAAGATTAAGACCTATTCTTATTACATCAGTTGGTCTTCAATTCCAATTCCTTCTCAGTCAAATTGACATTTACCTCATTTTTTTCTGCATCCATTATCTGAGAAATTAAATTTTACAGAAATAAAAGAATCACATTGAGAATGGATGCACGTTCCATTTACTCTAATTATGCACAGTGAAAAGTTTCCATTTCAACAAGCCTCATTGATATTCTGCTGTGAACTTGACTAGGAAAAAAACCCCCAACACAACACAAGAGGAGATTTTACCAGTCAATTGACTTTAACTAAAAATAGCTTTTGTATGTTTAAGAATATTACATTTTTAATGTTCTTTTGTTTTCTCTCCCATAATGACTACTGTAATGACAGAACATCTGGAAAGACTGAAGTGCCCTAATATTCTGGTTCTTCTATTTTATAGATTAATTCCAAACAGCAGGAAGCAGTGTGTCAACATAAACCAGGAGTTTGAGCTGTATATGAACATGTCAGCTTTGGGGCCTTTGGGAGAAATTCTTACTTATCTCACAGATGTGGTTAAACCTTTCAATATTTCATGATGCCTGACACTGAAGTAGTTAGATTCAACATGATCTTTACAGTTTTCATAAAATAAATATATATACATGGATTTAATGGATTTAGGAGCAAATTTGAGAATCACAGTGTGAAACATGGAAAAATTTATTGAAAAATATAGAAAACATGAAAGAAATTAGCTTTTATATGAAATTAGATGAACAATGAATATTATCAACTATTAGGTGGCGTGAGCTAAATTCTGCGTATCCTGCAAAATTCTCAATATAACATAATACTAAAAAAACATTCAAAATAAAGTAAGGATATTATTAAGTATCAGTATCCTCTCTTTCTCCTGAAGCAACTAAATTCTGAATTAAAGCTGCTTCAGAAATATGCTCAGTTGTGGCAAACATGATTCTCTTATGAAAAAATATCATAATAAATAACCTTAGGGTATGTTCTCAGACAAAATAGATTATTAAGCCAAAATTAAAGTTGTAACCAGATATCAACATGAGAGGAAAAAGTTATTAATCTCTTACAGTTGGAAAGTCTAAAATCCAGGACACACAAAATTAAGATTACACTTTAGTTTATCACAAACATTGGAAAGTGTGGAAATGCAGAGTTAAGGTATCTCAAATAACTTTAACATCCCCCTGATTCTACACCCACACACCCTCTAGTAAAATTTCCTATCTGCACATATAAAATGAAAATGGTGGGTCTGCATTTGACATATCTGAGGGCTAGAAATTGCTTTTAATCTAATATTTTCAACTCTAGTATACCCATCCAGCATGCTGATCCTGGTGAATGTTTTTATGAGACCAAACAGGTGGGTTTTTAAAAATATTTGCTGTCTAAACAGATATTTCAAACATGAAAAAGACTTTAGGAAAAGATTTGTATAGTTAAAATCAAGGGAAGGTAAAATCTCAGTCAAGGTATTGTCAAGGTTCAGATTTCAGAGAAAATTTAAAAATAATAATAATGATAATCAGTGTTATATTTCGGGGTCCATTCAGAAGCGCCTGGCTACCAGGATTTGGTCTGTGGTCCATCTATTGACTATTTTTGGTCTAAAGCATCCAAGGCAGATGGTTACCCAGCCTCCTTTTGAAAACCTTCAGCGAAGAAGCTTCTGTGACTAAGGTAGCTCCTTATTTCAGTGGGTTTTGGATCAGGCCCTAGATGTCCTTGATTTTACAAGTCCTCAGAGAGGGGGAAAGGATGGATGAGAGAGTGAGGCAGGGATGCTGAAAAAGGCTTTGTGTATCAGAGACAATGGTAGGAATATTTTTTTAAAATGAACAGCCCTGTGGCACCTTAGGGTACATCTACAAAGCAACATTATTTTGAAATAACTTAGTCCGCGTCTACACAAGAGGCAGTTATTTTGAAATATGGTGCATCTACACTGCAGGGCTTTACTCGAAATAAGCTATGCAAATTGAGCTACGTCAATTGTGAATCTTATTTCAAAATAGGGAAGGCCTACACAGCATTTATTTCAAAATAGAGCACTCTTTCTCTGACTTCCCTTATTCCTCGTACAATGTGAGTTACAGGAGTCGGAGAAAGAAGTCCTCCAGCTTGACAGTATTTTGACACAATTTCACAATAACTGCCTGCTGGGTAGACATGGACTAAGTTATTTCGGAATAGAGTTAGTTATTTGGAAATAGTGTGGCAGTGTAGACATACCCCATAATGTCGAAATACTGTCAAGCTGCAGGACTTCTTATTCTGATTCCGGTAACCCTCATTTTACGAGGAGTAAGGGCAGTCGGAGGAATAGTGCTCTATTTCAAAGTAAGTGCTGTGTAGATGCTCCCAATTTCAAAATAAGCTATTTCAAAATAAGCTACGCAATTGACATAGCTCAATTTGCATAGCTTATTTCAAGTTAAGCCCTGCTGTGTAGACACAGGGTGTGTCTAGACTACAGGGTTTTTTCGAAAAAAGTGGCCTTTTTTCGAAAAAACTTTCCCTGTGTCTAGACTGCTGCCGCGTTCTTTCGAAAGTAAATTGAAAGAACGCGGCAGTTTTTTCGACCACGGAAAACCTCGTTTTATAAGGAAGAACGCCTTTTTTCGAAAGTGCTCTTTTGAAAAAAGGCGCTATATAATGCAAACTGTGCTTTTTCGAAAGAGAGCATCCAGACTGCCTGAGTGCTCTCTTTCAAAAAAGCAACTTGCTTTTTCAAAAGTACTGGCTGTAGTCTAGACACTCTTTTTCGAAAGAGGCTTTTTTGAAAGTAACTTTCGAAAAAGCCTCTTTCAAAAGAGGCTTGCAGTCTAGATGTAGCCTTGGAGACTAACAAATATAGAGAGAGTATCATGAGCTTTCATGGGCAAAACCCACTTCTTCAGGTGATCTGAGCTTGTTAGGAATAAGCAGGGGTGGAAAAATAAGAAGGTTCAATACAGTTTGTAGAGAGCCATTGATTAGAAAATTAAGGTAGTACAGGTGATAGTTACTAGAGCATAGTATGAGCAAAAGGATAAATGAAAGGACTAAAGCTAGCAAGAGGGACAGGGTAGTTTAAAATCAATGGACTTTCTCCTCTCAGCTAGCAAGTAAAGATTTACAAAGTGTGTGAGGGGGAGCGAGAGGGAGATGCTAAAACTACAACGGCACAAAGGTATATAAGAGAGCACTGAGAGTTGCCATTGGGTGTACAGCATGCTGCTGGTTACCAGTGTGCTGCAAAATGCTGTGGGGAGGGACATGAGAGTGGGGTATAAGCACTGGACAGGTATGAGCAGAAGACTTGTCAATGACATTATCTCAAAACAGCAGTGACCCCCCCCCCCCCCCGGCATGTATACATTGAATTGTTTGGATCACGGGCAACTCAAAGACTAGCAGGCCACATGGGTCTGAGCATCACAATGCCCATGCTGGTTGGTTCACATGAACAAAACCACAGATCACTTCGATGTCCAACACCCTGCATGTCAATATTTTATGTCTGTGTTTGCATATCTTCAAAAGGGCAAAAACAAGCCCTTGCACTGCATTTATTGTCCTTTCCCTACTGAGAAGTACAGTTGTGACTCTTGGCAACTCGACCTCACTGTGATCAACGAGAAAGCTCGCCAGGTTTGATACGTGCATTCAGTTATCCAGTTGATACTTTAAGTGCTGAATATGAGAAAAGAACAGTTGCAGCAGCACAATGTGCATTCTATAGCTAAGGGTACGTCATCAATTCCACTGAAAAGCTCTAGAACAAATCTTGATGTCCTTTCTCAGGAGTGCAGGCAGTTCTTCCTTCCCCAGACAAAACAGCCACTCGAGTTTGACTCGAAGGACTGAGCAGAAATGGAGAAAGGATTTGGCTTTTTGTATGTAGCAGTTCAAAACCCAGCTTTGCCAATTTTTCTATGGAACGTGATTAAACAAGAGCGATTAGTTTTTACAAGTCTTTAAACAGGAAGGCTCCTATTTTAAACTCCTGAAGTGCAAGAAATCAAGGACTTGTAGTAAGAAATTCCAGGGCTTGGGTGTGGTTTAAAGAAAGAAATATTTTAAATTAATATTTATTTTAGTTTTGCTACAAATTGTTAATAAGCATATAATGATAAACACATTAAATGAAGCATACATCACAAATATTTATCATCAATGCACCACTAGAGCACCTGGCCTTTGCACTGGGAATTTCCTTGTGAGTTGCAAGAAGGAATCTTTCAAAATGTGACCCAGCCAGAAGGACGTTTCCTGGCAGAAGGGGACTATGTAACTATGTAACCCCTGCTTTTCCCTTGGGGAGGGGGGAAGGGGCGCGATGGCTGGAGGATCCACATTGTGAAAAATGAAAAAACAGGCATACTCAAAACCTTTAGCAGCGGGATGTTCAGGAGTTGCTCCATATCCATATATGTCCCATATCCTGTACCTCTCCCCTCACAATGTGACAGTCCCTCTTTGGATGCAGACACGACTTTTCACACATGTAGAATGTCTGGGTTCAGGAAAGAAATGACAGTAGGATTTGTCTCATAATTCTTCCTACACAGAAAAAAAGGTGGTTCAAAAGTGAACATGAAAAACTGTAATTTATCTTCAAAGTAAACCTGCAGCTGTAGCATGCTTTCAGAGAAAAAAGCCATGATACTAAGATTTATAATGTAATTTCTTTTCATATGCAGTAGTTATTTTTCAAAATGATTTTTAAGAAATGTTTGCTGGTGCAATACCATGAGGTTTACAGCATCCTTCACACAAAGTATCACACCATGCTTTACAGAAGCAGTGTAATGGATAGCACTGCACAGATGCAGTGACTCTCCGGCAAACAGAGGAATAACTATACAGTGGAGTAAAGTCACAGAAAAGAAGTGTGTGTGTGTGTGTGTGTGTGTGTGTGTGTGTGTTTACCAGCTAATGATCTGCCCCTTAAGGCAGAAATGGTGCAAGTTTTAGATGTGTATTTTTAAAATATTTTTTCAGACTAGGTACAGTAGGGAGAAGGCAAAAGACTACGTGTAGATAATTGAACAGTTCCTGAGCACCCTCAGCACTGACTGACTTCACTGGAGTTGTGAGTGCAGAGCACCTCTGGCATGTTAGACTCCTGGTAACTTCTACAGATTCCTGTTGCTTGATCTGGACTTTTGTGACTATGCAGACACATATGTGCTGAATAAATTATGAGAAATGATAGTGAAAATCCAGTCAAATCTTAATAGGAAAATTGACATTTGGACAGAAGAAACCAGCAGTATCTGTGGTTCCATATCAAGATGCCTTATTTTTGTTCTATTTTTAATATTATGAAAACAAAAGAAGTAATAAAAATAAACTAGTATTATGTCTGTTAAAACAATGAAGGGTTTAGTTAAAGTCACAAATGCTAGAAAATTCAGGTAAGCCTAGATGCCTTTTTTTAAAATTCATCCCATATTGCCTTGGAATTTCAGTGAGCCTCTGAAAAATTATGACTGATCTTATATTTACTGCTCTTCAGTTGAGTAAAGCAACACAGCACATTAGGAAAAGTGGTTTAGTCTGGCTTTAGATCTCAGGGCTCTTCAGAGTTAAAGTAGTGCTAAGAACCCAACTTAAACACCATTTCCAATAGCTTTTTTAAGATACACGTAGTTACTTTTGTTAGACACACAATGTACAGTCATTTCAGAGGGGTAGCCATGTTAGTCTGTAACTGAAAAAACTTAAAAAACAACAGTTTTGCAGCACCTTAGAGACTAACAAAAAATATAGATGGTAACATGAGCTTTTGTGGGCACAACCCACTTCTTCAGATGAATGGTGTTTCCAATGTACAGTAGAATTAGCTTGCACCCCTTCCACGCTCACAGTGTCATAATGAACATTTATTTTTTTATGCAGTGCAATTGCACTGCTACAGCCTTGCCTTCAATATTTCGAACTAGAAAACCTGGAGTCCTGTGATTCTGAAAATCTGTGGGTTTACTTTTCAAGCTTACTCCCTACCACCTCCATTTCAACTGATCCTACCTGCAGTTAGACTTGAACAAAACCCCAGCTACTAGTTAAGCATTAAAGCAGAAATCAAAGATTAAGGAATCCTACTATATGCTAATGTTTCAGTTGCCCCCAGACTACTTTCAATTGCTCTCTCCAGGGATCTGACCTGCTTTTCGCAGTAAGCTGTTCGTAAAATGGGAGATTTTATAATTACCAGGGCTATGACTTGCTAGGAAACATTCCTCTTTTGACTACATCGGTATCCAGGATGACAACTAGGTTAATTCTCACCAGGCCAACATTAACATATTTTTCAGAGGATTTTTTAAAATGTCAATGTTTTATGTGTGTGCAGCATAATATTTGCTCTTTACACCAGGGAGCGGAGGCAGGTAATAACACTGTAAATGGAAGTCCTTTATCTCAAAGCTATGGGACAGCTTCAGCACGTGCTTCCTACCAGTCACCTACATCCTGACTTGCACAGCAAGCTGAACTGAGATGATTTTGTCTCCACGCTAGCTTTGATTTATACTTCCATTGAATAGAAACAGAAGAGTTCTCTACCGAGTGGTAGATATATTTTTGAAGCTTTCATTTTAGATAAACACGTCCTGGAAAACTCTCCTGCTGACAACAAACTAAAACAAAAGGACTATGATATGGTTTCAAGACTAAAGGATTGTCTACAATGGAGAGGAAAACAACATGGCTGACAGACATAAGAGACAGGGGAGGGCAATGCCTTCCCAAACTGGCAGGCATGGCATCACCCACACTCCGCTCCCAGAACGCCTACTGCTTCAGCACAGCTCCCAGTGGGAGCTGTGCTGAAGCAGTAGGCATGCTGGGGGCTGAATGTTGCTGCCCTGGTGCTTTAACCATGCTGAGGCTGAAGCGGTGTGCCTTTCCTGTGCTCCAAGGTGGGGAGGCTGGGGCCAGGTGCCACCCACCCTCTTGTGGTGCTTCAAGGCCAGAGAGGCTCCTGTGGGGTGCTAAAGGCTTTCCTCTATGGTGGTGGTGGGGCTTGGCTTCTGTAGGGGGTGGGGCCTCAGGCAGAAGGGGTGGGGCTGGGAGCTTGCCTCCCCAGGCCCTACGTTCATCCACTGCCCATGGTAACAAGATAAAGTTGAGTTACACTCATGGAAAACACTTGCCCACACATTACACAATTCATGATAGCGCACTGACTCTATTGGTACCAGGAACTCTGGACTCCTTATTTCATCAGGAACTGAATTTGCTGCAAATTGAGTTAGTTCTGTCGTGTGTGTGTGCACATAATACTTCCCATGCCCTACTTTGGCAGTCCTCCAACAGCTACCTCCCGCTGGTGCGCAGGCAGCCACTTGTCTCTTTACCTGGGTGCCTGTCACTGCTCTAGTGTCGCTTTGGCTGAGCGTCCCTTTTCCTATTCCAAATCTGGTGGGGGGCCAGCATTTGTCTATGTGCTCCTGGCATGGAGAGTATCCATGCTGCTGCCACACTACACCAGCAGCCTCACAACACACCTTGAGCAGCTGTCTGGTGCCAGGCTGAGCCCCTGGGTCTCATCACCATGTGGGGAGAAGCCCGACTGCAAAAAGCCCTTGTGGCCAGCGATCAGAATAAAGATCCATTGGTGGACATGGCTACGCTGATGTCCACAAGTGGCACAACTGGGATGCCAACCGGTGCCAGAGGAAGCATAGAGAGTACGGGAAGACTTCCATTTGAACCAGGGATGCCAGGGGAAAGCGCAGCAATGGAAACACGACTTGCCCAATTTTTGAGGCGCTGGGAAGGATTTTGTACAATTACATTATGACCCAACCCAGTGTCTGGAAGCAGGACCTGCAGCAAAGCCAGTCTCCCAGCAACCTAATGAGTTCCTCTGGCCTGTATTAGGCTGCTGGATTGTCTACACCACCCCATGGGGAGGAAAGGTAAAGGTTAGGAGACCAGCTCCTAAAGCTGGCAGCACCAGTTACTTCAAGTATGTGCCCACAGCTGTGATAACATCTGCACCTGCTTGTTCCTGGCCCAGCCCAGGCCTGCTATGCTCTGGCCTTGGCTTGGACCCAGCCTTGTTTCACTCCAGGTAACCTGGCTCTGCCCACGCGTTCCATCTCCTGACTTTTGACCCCTGGCTCTGGCATCTGGCCTTGGACTCTGGCTCTGGCTCAGGGATCCGATACCCTGCTACCAACTCCTGCTCCAGCCACTAGCCCTGACTGCCCACATCCTGGTCTCTGACACCCAGGAAGGTTGTGTTCCTGCTGCCTACTTTCTTCCCTCCAGCACTCATTTCCTCTGGGATAATCAGCAAGACTCCTTGGAAGATGGCCACAAAGAGGGCAGTGAAGGACTGTAGCCCCAAAAGCCAGGATCTCTTCAGGACTATGATGCTGGTCAGGAAGGAGAGCAGCTCGATTATGGTCGCAGAATGGCAGGAAAAGTCAATTTTTCCAAAGTGCTTAAGTGATTAAGAAGCCTACATCCCATTTTCACAGGTAACTTAATATCATGCTAATAATCCCATTAAGATTCTGCTGCAGGGCTTGAAGAAGATTGTTGGTGTACATTCGATATAGACACAATATCTCTGCTATGAACCAGGCAAAGGTTGTCAGGTCTCAGAAGATCAGTGGAAAGGTACTTAGTTGTAGTTGGGGAAGTAAGAACACAGAGAGACAAAAGGACAATGATGGGGACCTGAGGAAGGATGGGAGATGGGAGCTCAAAGGAACATAAGCTGGAGATGAAGTGTGGAGAAGAAAAGTTCTGTGAGAGGCAGGATGTGAGTGAAAATGTCTAGATAAAACCACAGGTTTGTGAGCAAGTGGGGCAGTGGGAAGAATAGTAAGCAGAAGTAGATCTACAATGGCACAATGGATGACTGAAGATGCTAAGAGGAGTTGATCTGTTAGGTATGAGCAGAGCAGATGGACAGAAGAAAGCATATGAGCTCTAAGGAGTCCATTTACCGAAGCACAACAGGAGGGCAAAGTATGCTTACCTTTTGTCTAAATAAAGCACTGCTTACAGATAATGTCCAGTTATTTTATTTCCAAATGGAAATATTGGAATATTACCCTAAGTCACCAACTCCTCTACAGACAGAACTGTATATAACTGCAGAGCTGTGATCTTTGCTATAGCTAATAATGAGGAAATTCCTTACATATATATTTACATAACCGCTCATCTTAAACCCACCGCATTCTCTTACAAATGTTGCTTCCCACATTGTGAAAAGGGGCCATTGGTTCTTTCAGCCTTCACAGTGGCAAACCTTTAGACATCTGGAAGTTGATCTACAATAGCTGGTGAAACTACAAACTCCCTTTCATTAACTATGGCTTTATCCAGGCCTTTTAGCTAATAAACCATCCAAGCTGATCCAAAAAGCAAGTACTCTTCTGTTAGTGACTATTGACTAATTAAAAAAAGTTAACATATATGCCCTAGGGACCTATCCATGTGCTTAATGCTGAATCAATGAAGATGAGGACAGACAGCAGGAACAAACTCCAATGAGCACAGGTCTGGCCTCTGGTTAAGATATATTTGATTTAATTCTTCCTTAAAAGTGATATTTTAGGACCAGCTTTCACCAGCCCACCTCATCCCCTGTGCTGAGTCTCCGTGGCAGGTTTAATGATTAAAAGACATAGAAAGGGCTGGTACAGTAATCTGTTCCTGCCTCAAGTAATGGGTATTTGAATGAACTAATAGTGTTTTCTTGTTTACCCACAGGAATATGGATTACTTTTGCACTTGATTTTATAATTTGATAATTAGAAACCATTAACCACCTCTTTCCCTTTTTGCTCTTCCCAAAGGGAACTGTGGTAAAACTTCATAGCTTTTAACATGCAATAGCAAAGAGTTGTTCAGAGGTCAAATCAGCTTTACTAGTGCTGGAATATAAATAGCAATCCCTTCCTAATTAGGAGTGATTTATGGAATACACAGGCAAACTCTAACACAGGTACAAATGAGCTTTTGCAATGTACACTTAAAGGAATGGGAAGTTAGAAAATGAAATTTGGGGAAGCATTTCCTGAAACCTCTGCCTGAAGGATGTTGTGAACAGAAATGGGCAGAGTGTTTGATCATTTACATCTGCTCCATGATTGGAACTACTCAGCCTTGCTAATTTACCAGCATTTATACAGGACAAAGGTGTCTAATTCATTTTGTAGTTGAGTCTGGTTTTAAGTACAGACCGAGTACCAGGGTATTCATTGAGGACTCCATACCACCCTCAAACCATTGCAGATATCTCACTGATGTCAATAGAATGTTTACACAAACAGCATGGGAGGAATCAGGCCTTTAAGCAGTATCTAAACATTTAGCTATGAGTGTTGATTTATTATTAGTTCAACTTTTCCCCCTTGCTGTGGGAAAACATGCTTCCCTTTAGGACTCCCGCTCCCTTGCTATTTCTCCCTCTCATTCTCCCCATCCTCCTTTCTTTCTCACCTTCTCTGAATCTCTTGTCCTTTCTTCCCTGCATTACATTCCCTGCAGAAGTCCCCATTTGCAGTCCTCTGTGCTTCACTCCTGTCCCATTCCATCAGCTAACATGATCAGCAATGAAAATAAGCAGTGCTGACATGTGAAGGGTCTTAATCAGATTTTAGAGTCAATACCCCACTGAGACTAAACTTTCCTTAGCACATATCTGGGAGCCTGATAACCCTCATATACCATTCAGGCCGCATGTATCTATCAAGTGGGTCGGATGCAGGGCCAGATTAATGCCCTGGGAAACTAGGGCTCAAATGCATGGGTAGAGCCAAAACCTGAGCTATGCTGCAACCAGGTCACAATGCCATTCACTCCAGGTTGGGCTAATTGAGACTCTGTCATACCTAGGACCAAATTATGAATTGAACTGGCCCTGGCTGGGTATTTATCAGGGTAACACCCCTCTATATATGGCCATTAGTCTAATGAGACCCCAAACACAAGTCTTTTGCTCTCTGATTCTCCAGACTTACAGATAGAGGAATCACTTTGCCCACAGCCACTTATAGGATGTTAAGTCAGCCATTGTTAAATAGTGCCCTATATTAGAACAGGAAGTAGAAAATATCATATACAACTGAGAAAGGGGGACTGAGACATGGAAAGTGCAGTTAGCCTGTAAATCTGGTGGATGGCTTGTTTCTGCAGATGTTAAGCTTGTATACTCACATTTGTGCATGCAAAATGGGTATTAGTACTTGTAACTACTTCCCCCGGGTGCCAGTCCTAATTTGCACATGCATCTACCAAATCAGCAGGTGGGATTTTGCACACACAAATGCAACACACGTTGCTTAATGGTGCAAATCAGATGCCAATGTTTGAAAATTTCTCTCCAAATGTTTCATATCACTATGACAAGTAATGATCCTTATCAGGCAGCTGGATGCATAATGCAGCTTAGCGGATCTTGGCAATAGAAAGTAGAAATGAATTAGGCTCTGTTGCTACTAAATTAAATGTGTTAACCCTTATTTAGGCATTCATTATACCAACATTAAGGACTATCTCCATTGATCCATTTTCTGATATACAATAGAGTGGGTTGGATGCTGTCACTGTAGACTCAGTTCCCCAATTTAACATCTAAGGATATGTCTATACTTATCCACAGATCAATGCCCTGGAGGTTAATTTTCTGGCATTTGATTTAGCAGGTCTCATGAGGACTCTCTAAATCAATTGCTGAGGACACCCCCATCAGCACCGGTACTCCTACTCCTCACAAGGAGTAAGGGAAGTTGATGGGAGAATTTCTCCTGTTGACCTGTCACTATGGGGACAGTGCCAAAGTTCAAATCAAAGTATGTCCACTTCAGCTACACAATTAACATAACTGGAGTTATGTATCTTAATTCAAATGTGTCCCCTAATGTAGACCTGGCCTAACTTCTGTTATTTAAAATAAAATCAGACTTCATATAGTAGGAGAAAGTGTCAAGATATCAGGAATATGATATTAACAGGGCTCGCCAAGTGGCGGCAAGCCCCGCTCACCAGCCGCGCAGTTCTGCACTCTGCACATGTGCAGATCGTTCTGTGCATGCACAGATTGCTCTGCGCCGGCTCTTCCGGGTTGTAATCTACTCACCACGGGCGAGTAGATTACATTATTTGTTGAGCCCTGGATATTAATTTATAGATTTTTAAAATAATGGGCCTTGTACTTCTCCCATTTTAACCTATGTAAATCAGGAATAACTTCTCTGAATTCAACGGAGTTTCATCAGAATAAAAACAGCAACAAAGAAAGTAAAATCAGGCTGAAGATTAATAATGGACTATCTGTAAATGTATAATAATGGAAAATAAAAATTAAACCAGGGTTGAAAGTATAACAATAATATCATGACAAATAATCATCTGAAGAAGTGGGCTATGCCCACGAAAGCTCATGAAACCATCTACATGTTTTGTTAGTCTTTAAAGTGCTACCAGACCATTTGTTGTTTTTCAAGTTTATCCTGTACAGACTAACTTGGCTACTCCTTGAAGCTTTTCAATAATACAGTGATTAAAGAGACAGTACTTTGTAAGTGTACACAATAATAACATATTAAACAAAATGATAGCTAGGGAATGATGATAACCCTGGGAGAGTTTCTGTGCTGTGCCCCCAAAGAAAGCAACACAGAACTTCTAGCCCAGGAAGATAGGAGCTAAAAAGGCTTTAAGCTAGTTATGCACTCTCCCAGGTTACCCTAAGGACCAAAGTGGCCTCCAGCAAAACACTGAGGGTATGTCTACACAGCAAAGTTATTTTGAAATAACAGCTGTTATTTCAAAATAACTTTACCAGTGTCTACAAACTGCTATTTCAAAATTAAATCAAAATAGTGGAAGGCTTATTTCGAAATTGGTAAACCTCATTCCACGAGGAATACCACCAATTTTGAAATTGCTATTTTGAAATAAAGGCTGTGTAAATGCTTATTTCAAAATAGGGGGCCTCCAGCCCTTCCCAGGGTGCCCTGGTGGCCACTTTGGGCACAACCAAGAAAACTCCTCTCCCTCCCCCACTGCCCGGAGCCCTTAAAGGGGTTGAGTCTGGCCACAATGCCTGTGCCAGCTCCAAGCCTGTCAGCCCAGAGCCAGCAGTCGCTGCACCTGACCCAGTGGCCCCAGCATGAGCCAGGCAGCCAGCTCCCCAGGAGCAGTCTGCCAGATCTCAGGAGCCTGCCAGGGGCCGGAAAAGGCGGGCGCCTGCCTGGTCCAGTGCGGAGATCAGGGACCTCATTCAGGTTTGGGGGGGATGCCTCCAACATCCATGATCTCCGCACCAAATGGAGGAATGCAACCGTCTACAGGCAGATGGCTGCCAGCCTGGCCACCAAAGGCCACTTGCGAACCCGGGAGCAGGTTCTCATGAAAATAAAGGAGCCGCGGCAGGCGTATGTGAGGGCCACAGGGGGCAGCTCCCAACCAGGGGCAGACCCAGACCCCTGCCCCTATTTTGACGCTGTGGACCACATCCTGGGGGGGCAGGATGGTCCGTGCCCCCCAGGTGCTCATCGACCCTGGGGCAGAGCTTGCTGCCTCCTGCTGCTCCAGCCCCTGCTGCCTCCCCAGCTACCACTCCTCCTCCCATTCCTTCTCCCCCTCCCGCTTTTTCCTCCCCACCCTCCCCACACCCCCAGGGATGCCGATGCTGGGAGACAGTTGGATGCTGGGATACAGTTGGGCCGGTGAGACTGCCAACCTTGAGCCCTGAGCTTCTCAGCCCCCTTCCTCCCCCTGCCAGCTCCCTCCTCCCAGGTTTCCCCCTCCCCTCTCCCACTCTCCCTCCTCCCCTCTCCCACCTTCTTTCCCCAGTCTCACCTCAGTTTCATTCCTCCCCCCCCCCAGTTTTGTTCAATAAAGAGGCTTTGTTGTAATAAACACACGTGTCTTTTATTGTACAGCAGGAAGGGGGCTTAGGGAGGGGTAAGTGGAAGGATGTGAGGGAGAAATGAGGCACAAGCCCCCAGTGGGGCACACCAGGGAGACTGTTACTGCCTGCAGAACGTGCTGCCAGGCTCGCAGCAACACATCCAGGAGAAGCACCAGAGTGCCTGGGGGCGGCTCAGGCTCCATGCTGCAGAGTCCTGTGGTGTCCTGAGTGAGGGTAACCAGAGCACGCAGAGAAAAAAATGCTTTGCTGCCCCTCAGCGAGGTAGGCAAGCAAGCAGGGAAACCTTAGAACCGGCTGTCCGGGGGGTCCTTTTAAGCACAGGTCTCAGATACCTTGTGTGGCTGCTGCCTGAGGCTAACTCCTGACCTGATGCCCTGCCAGAACTGGTTCCAGCCAGCCTTAAATGCGATTCAGCGTCCTAGCAGTGTGGACACACTATTTCAAAATAGCAAAATGCTATTTCAAAATGCATTTTGTGTCTAGACACGTTATTTTGAAATAACTATTTTGAAATAAGATATTTTGAAATAAAGCTGTAGTGTAGACATACCCTGACAGCCCTGGGAGCTAAGGAAATTATTCCAGCTACCTTAGGTCGTCTGACAGGTTGTAACATTTTCCAGAGTCTCTGTAGTTTGGCAGCCATAGTTTTCCCATCTCAAGCCCTAGCCCAGTGTACAACCTTCTCCGGGGACAGTCCCCAGAATGACAGCCTATGACAGCTGTGTGTAGTGCCTGCACTTTGAGAGTTCTTTGCAGGCCAGATCCAGGACTTAAAGCCCTTTTACATCATTCCAATCCTTTAAGCCAGAATACAGGGACCAGAGCAGAAGAGTATCTTGCCCTGTGGCTCTGTCTAAAAGGAGAAAATAGGGTCCCCTTACACTTAATCTCTGTCTGGGGAATTGACAATTTCTCCCCTCTGTAGTTCACCAAACTCGTACCCTGATCTGCTACTAGCCCCCTGTGTGTGCCAGCTGAGCCTGATAGCAAAGCATGGGACTTCACTCCCACTTCAAGTAAAGGATGAACCTGGAATGCCCATCTGAATTTTTTCTTCCCTTTAGCAAAACTTCTAGAAAATATACCCTGTGAGTTTCCTTAGCAACTGGCCCCCTAGCAACAACATTCTCTTGAGCTTGCCCATTAAACTACATAACTACCTTTTGATATATTTCAGATGTTTATAGGAATAGTGTTTATTATATCTGTTTAAAATATAAACTAGTTTACACCTAGCCAATAAATCTTACAGCAGCCTAATTTTTCTAGAAATGGTCCTCTGTGCAACTTTTTATGTCTGCAAGATGAAAAGATTTAAAATGTTCCGAAATTCTCTAATCCTGCTTAATAGCTACTGATCCCTGAAACATTTAAAGTACTAATGTATTATTCAAGACTTCCTTCTTTTATGAAAGTTGTACTCATCCAATAGGGAACAGGAAACTCCATGCAGTTTGTAATTGGTCAGATAATTAACCAATAGAGCATGAATTTTGAGTATTGATTATCTTAAAAACAAAACAAAAAATCTTACAAACTTTGAATTGATCAAATATATATGGAAAATGTATTCATTGGAGGAAATTGTACTCTGCTTCTGAACATTCAAGCAGGGGAAAAAAGGAGTCCAAATTCATTGTTATGTTATTTATTGTAAATTATTCTCTAGTTACAGACCAAACATTTCAAAGCTTTCATCCAAGATGTGCTAAGGTACTTGGATGAAGGTAATCACCACTACAAAGCCATAGACCAAAGATTGATGCACGGTTCCTGCCCTTCAGTCACTCTGTGAAAATCAGGTGAGTACAAAAGACATGTGACAAGAGCATGTGACTCAGAACCAGGCCTGATATGATGGAAGCCTGAGTTAGATCAAGAGAGAGCTGTTTGCCTTCAAAAAGCAGGCTGTTGAACTAGCAAGAGACCCTGGGCATCAAAAGTGGGGAAGATTGTGCTATGAGGGCAGGAACCCATGGTAGATGATGTGTGCGTGGGGAGTGGCTTCCCCCATGCTGCCAGCCTATGAGATGGTACAGCCACCTCTATCAACCAAGGGGAAAGGGACTGATTGGAGCTAAGGCGGGATGGAAAGTAATCCCAGCAGAAAGGCTCGTGGCTGTTGTGGAACAGGATAGACCCTGAGAAGCAAGGCTGTCCTTTGGCATTTGATTTAAACTCTGGAAGGGGTGAATATTTGTGACATGGCCAGTGACCTAAGAGCACTAGGAGCTGGTAAATTACTGCCACATTTGAGAGAGGAAATTGAGATAGGAAAGCATCTTAAAACTAGACTGGGAAAGTCCCTGATACACTCTCCTATCAAAATCTCTTATGTGTGAGACTTTACCTAAAATATATTTCATTCTTAATTTAGACACAATGCATGGATCATAATTAGACTTTCCACATGTAATCTGGAATAGGGATTCAGATGGGATCTGAGCTCAGAGTTCTTGTATCTAATTCTCAGTAAATTGACTGTAATTTGATGGGACATTCACATGCTTTTCTCCTTGGGTGTGTCTAGACTACAGGGTTTTTTCGAAAAAACTTCCCCTGCGTCTAGAGTGCTGCCACATTCTTTGGAAAGTAAATCAAAAGAACGCAGCAGTTTTTTCGACCACAGAAAACCTCATTTTACGAGGAAGAACGCCTTTTTTCAAAAGTGCAGACCCGAACCTGGGATGTCTGGAGTTTAGTGCATGAACCACTAAGGCTGTAGAGCACACTCATAGGGTTGCCAGGTGTCCAGTTCTGAACCAGACAGTCCAGTATTTGAGCTTTCTGTTTGGGAAACAAATTGAGAAAATAGAAAGGAGGAAATATAACTGTCTGGTATTTTCTAAATAAGATGTAATGTAGATTGTGATGTAATGTCAAGTGTGTCCAGTATTTTTGTTGAAACCATCTGGCAACCCTACACACTCATTCTCTCTCTCTCTCTGTAAGTGGTCTCAGTGCCACTACATGGGTCAGTTCTCCACAGCCAGCAGGTGTGCGGGTTACACAAGCAAACAGCCCAACTGCAAACCCCTTGCACAAAAAGAAACAGCAGAAAATATGCTAATGAGATTGCAACTTATGCTAACGAATCCCTCACTAGCATATTTTCTGCCGAAAGAACTCACAGTGAAGACAAAGCCCTAGGCACTAAGGGTATGTCCACACAGCAGTGTTATTTCGGAATAACTGACATTATTCTGAAATAACAGAGCATGTGTCTACACTACAAGCCGTTATTTAGACATAATGTCAAAATAATGTCAAGCTGGAGAACTTCTTACTCTGGCTCCTGTAACCCTCATATTAGGAGGAGTAAGGGAAGTTGGAGGAAGAGTGCTCTAACTCGGACTTCCTGCTGTCTAGACAGAGCCAAAAGCCAAATTAAGCTATTTCAACTTAAGCTATGCAATTGATGTAGCTCAAGTTGCGTATCTTATTTTGGCTTTAACCCCAGGAGAGCGTTGAGGAGGAGAGCTGAAAGTAGAAAGAAGGGGTGGGATTTCCTGCCCGCCTAACAGAGATCTGAGAATGGCTCTTGTATGCTGCTGATATATGGCAGCAGCCTCCATAACAAATTACAAATGTAGCCACTTTAAGATGCCTCTCCACTGCTACGTGAGTGGGTGGAAGGAACCTTAGTGTGAATGAGAATCAGACTCTGAAAAATTAAGCAGCTATTTTAAATGTATGCAGCCTGTCTCCTGCATTATGAGACATGCATAGGTGATGCTATATGTATTCACTCCAAATTCCTACCCTGTTTCTCCTCCCACCCCTCTTGGGTACCTAACAACATTATTTCAAAATAATGTCAAAATACTGCCAAGCAGGAGGACTTCTTACTCTGACTCCTGTAACCCTCATTGTACGAGGAATAAGGGAAGTCGGAGGAAGAGTGCTCTATTTCGAAATAAGTTCTGTGTAGACGCTCCTGATTTCAAAATAAGCTACACAATTGATGTAGCTCAATTTGCATAGCTTATTTCAAGTTAAGCTCTGCTGTGTAGATGCACCCTTATAATATTGAAACAGGTAGAACTGTGAGGCAGAAGTAGCTGATGATTATATGCAAATGATGCTGGGTTCCTTTTCAGCCTCAGGCAAATCTGGAAGCATAAACTGACCAGTACATCAAGTGGAAGCATACTTTTGTGCTCTGATTATTTTTTATTCTTCATTTGCCTGGCAATTAATGATACAGCTAAACTAAGCAGTGGACAGATTTTCTGACAAACTAATTTTTGAAGGTAAGACTATCCAAACTATGGACATATGCTGATTTGAGTTTGTAAATGTCCACTTTGGAAATTTCACTACACAAATTCTAGACAACAAAATGCTCATGAAATGGATATATTCTTGGTTAGATCTATGATCCTCTCAAGATAAGCCATGCTGGAGCATTGGTTCAAAAACATTTTGGTGGCAAAAAAATCTCAGAGGGATAGCTGTGTTAGTCTGCAACTAAAACAATGAGTAGCCCTGTGGCATCTTAAAGACTAACCAAAATATATAGAATCATGAGCTTTCGTGGGCAAAACCACTTGCAGAAATCCCCCCAACCACAAGCAAATCCTTTCCAGCAGCCACACATCACACCTCAGATACAGTTACCCAAGAACCTACCCCTGCAACATCACAGGACCTAATCACATAAGCCACAACATCAAGGGCTCATCCACCTGCCCAACCACTAACATGATCTATGCCATCAAATGCCAGTAATGCCCCTCTGCCATGTATATTGGCCAAACTGGACAGTCTCTACTGCAAAGGATAAATGAACACAAATCAGACAGCAGGAATGGTAACACACAGAAACCTGTAAGGGAACATTTTAACCTGCCTGGTTGCTCAAACTTGGATTTAAAAGTAGCCATTCTTCTACAAAGGAATTTCACTAACCAGTTACAGAGAGAGTCTGCAGAACTGGAATTCATCTACAGATTTGACACTGTTACCCTGTGCTTGAACAAAGTCATCAACTGGTTGGTGCATTACAAAGCCAATTTTTGTGGCCTTTAACATCTGCATTTCCACATCAAAAGTTGTGCATAAGACACACCCAGCCCATTTAATTAGCCTCAATAACACAGAACCTACAACTGACAGGTACTATTTCTGCTCTCATATCTATATCTATATCTATCTTGGTTTCTTGGTGTCTGTTATTTCCACTCTTAATTTACTCGTTATTTTGATGGCAGACATCCTTTACCATTTTTTCCAAATTTACCTATACTCTCAGCTGGTATAAAATGAGTTCAGTGTTTACAATAATCGAGATAGCCCAATTTACATCAGCTGAGGATGTTGCCCATTAACTCGATCAAAATGCTTCTGGGAGTATGTTGTACTGGATAGGAATTGGGTAATAGACTTTTAAATAGTTTGTGAGCCCTCTAAAGGCAGTGTTTATATTCTCTGGTTAACAGCCTGCCTATTGTACCTGTGTGGTTCCTTTGTTTACTTTGTGTAAAGAGCAAAAGACACAACAATGTGAATATTGGAATGTGACACATGGAAACGGGCATACAGAAAACTAAAAAGACCAGATGATTTGGGGGCTTTATTTGAAAAGTGAATGAGTGAAATCCTGGCCTGGCTGAGAGTTTTGTTGTTGTCTTCAGTGAGGCCAAAATATAATCCCATAAATTGGTAGGGAATTTTGGAAGCATAATCTCCCCTCCCCCAACCAGTTTGCTGTGTTGCATGAAAACTGATGAATTATTTTTGTGGCAACACCAATAATGAGCTCAAAAGAAACATTGAATTCACTACACAAACAGCTAATTAAAAACTGGCCAATGCAGCAAGTTCTTCCCTTTTTTTTTTCTTTTAGTGACATTTAAAAATGTAAGAAATATCAGGTGAATATTTTCTGTATATGATAAACACGACACAGTGTAATGGAACAATATGTATATAACATAACGAGATCTAGTGAACACAAGCTGAAGTCTGCAGCCTTCCAGGTGGAAAATAGGTAAGTAATAGTGAGGGTAATTACCCATTCCAAAAGATTTCCAAGGGAGTAAATTCTGCATCATTAAGGATGCTTGAATCAAGACTGAATGCTAAAAGATATGCTCTAATTCAGCTATACATTAATGGGCTAAACAAACAAATCACTGGGTGAAATTCTATGACCTGTATTAGAATCAGATTAAGTGGTCATAATGGTCTTTCCTACTCTATAAATCTGTGTATGTGTTCTCCATTTCTCTCAAATAAAAAAAATAAAATATTACTAACATCAATCCGATCTAAGTTCTTTCCTTTCATCTTCTTTCACTTCACCTTTCCTTCTGCATATTCTTTTTTTCTCTCTGGGTATGTCTACACTACAAAGTTAATTTGAACTAACAGCCGTTAGTTCGAATTAACTTTAATAGCGTCTACACATACAAACCGCTAGTTCGAACTTAATTCGAACTAGCGGAGCGCTTAATTCGAACTAGGTAAACCTCATTCTACGAGGACTAACGCCTAGTTTGAATTAAGTAGTTCGAATTAAGGGCTGTGTAGCCACTTAATTCGAACTAGTTGGAGGCTAGCCCTTCCCAGCTTGCCCTGGTGGCCACTCTGGGCCAAACCAGGGAAATTTTTCTGCCCTCCTCCCAGCCCCGGAGCCCTTAAAGGGGCACGGTCTGGCTACAGTGCTCATGCCAGTTGCAAGCCTGCCAGCACCCAGCCAGCAGACCCTGCACCTGGCACGGCATGAGCTAGCCACCCGCTGCCACCCAGCCCTCCGCCTCTTCCCAGGACCAGGCTGGCGGCTTCCAGGAGCCTGCCCGGGGCTGCAAGAGGCGGGCGCCCGCCTGGTCTAGTGCGGAGATCGTGGACCTCATCAAGGTTTGGGGGGAGGCCTCCAACATCCACGATCTCTGCACTAGCCACAGGAACGCAGCCGTCAACAGCCACATGGCTGCCAGCCTGGCCACCAGAGGCCACATGCGAACCCAGGAGCAGGTTTGCATGAAAATCAAGTTGGTCCAGTGAGACCCCCGACCCTGAGCCCAGAACATAAGAACGGCTGTACTGGGTCAGACCAAAGGTCCATCTAGCCCAGTAGCCTGTCTGCCGACAGCAGCCAACACCAGGTACCCCGGAGGGGATGGACCGAAGATAATGACCAAGCGATTTGTCTCGTGCCATCCATCTCCAGCCTTCCACAAACAGAGGCCAGAGACACCGTTCCTACCCCCTGGCTAATAGCACTCCATGGACCCAACCGCCATGAATTTATCTAACTTCTCTTTAAACTCTGCTATAGTTCTAATCTTCACAGCCTCCTGTGGTTTGGAGTTCCACAGGCTGACTATGTGCTGTGTGAAGAAGAACCATTAGAGGTCTTTGAAGGCAGAAGGGATAGCTCAGTGGTTTGAGCATTTGCCTGCTAAATCCAGGGTTGTAAGTTCAATCCTTGAGGAGGCCATTTAGGGATCTAGGGCAAAATCTGTCAGGGATGGTATTTGGTCCTGCTATGAAGGCAGGGGACTGGACTTGATGACCTTTCAAGGTCCCTTCTAGTTCTAGGAGATAGGCATCTCTATTAATTATTAAAACTTTTGCTTATTAGTTTTAAACCTGCTGCCCATTAATTTCATTTGGTGTCCTCTAGTCCTTCTATTATGGGAACTAATGAAGAACTTTTCTTTATTCACCCTCTCCACACCACTCATGCTTTTATAGACCTCTGTCATATCCCCCCTCAGTGTCCTCTTTTCTAAGCTGAAAAGTCCCAGTCTCTTTAGCCTCTCTTCATATGGGACCTGTTCCAAACCCCTAATCATTGTAGTTGCCCTTTTCTGAACCCTTTCCAAGGTCAAAATATCTTTTTTGAGGTGAGGAGACCACATCTGTACACAGTACTGAAGATATGGCATACTATAGTTTTAGACTTCCCCTCCTCCTTCTTCCCCTGGCTTCCCCCTTCCAGCTCCCTCGTCCCAGGTTTCCACCTCCCCTCTCCCACCCTCTCTCTTCCCCTCTCCCATCTCCTTTTCCCAGTCTCCCCAGAGGTTAATCCCCTCCCCCCCCCCCAGTTTTGTTAAATAAAGAGAGTTTCTATTTTTGAACATGTGTCCTTTATTTTTTACATCAGGAAGGGGGGCTGGGGAGGGGTAAGTGGAAGGAGGTGAGGGAGGAATGGGGTACGAGCCCCCGATGGGGAGGTCTGGGGTGGCTCTGAGGGCTCCTTGGGGTGGAAGCTCTCCTGCAGGGCCTCCTGGATCCTGACAGCCCCCCGATTGACACCCCCGGATGGCAGCCTGTGGCAAGTGCAGCTGGGCTGATGGCCGAGTGCTGTGATGTGCCGAGTGTGGGCACTCAGGGCACTCCAAGACAGGACTGCTTTGCCGTCCCTCATTCGAGGTAGACAAGCAAGCAGGGAACCCTGAGAACTGTCTGTCCAGGGTGGGGGTTGGGTCCCTTTAAGCACAGCCCTCGGCTAGCCTGAGGCAGCAGCTCCACTCTCTAAGTCCTAACCTGATGCCCTGCTGGCACTGGTTCCAGCCAGCCTTAACTTCTGTTCAGGGTCCACTCAATGTGGACATGCTAGTTTGAATTAGCAAAATGCTAATTCGAATTAGTTTTTAGGTCTAGATGCACTAATTCGAATTAGCTTAGTTCGAATTAACTAATTCGAACTAAGTTAGTTCGAATTAGTGCTGTAGTGTAGACATACCCTGTTATACAGTGCATTGCCTCAGACTAATTTTTCAACTAGCATTTTAAAAATGTAGTTTATATTTCTCCATGACAATCAGTTGTACATTTCTGTGTTTAATGTTTGCATGAACTAGAGGAGAACAACATGGGTGCCGGGGGGAGGAAGAGAGGAGGCGAGGTTAGCTGTCTGGATAGAGAAGAGAGGCTGAATTTTAGAAATGTTTTGGAGGTAGAAAGCACAATATGTAAATATGGCCTGTTTTTGTGGGGGCCAGAGTGGAGAGAACATCAAAAAGGATTCCCCCAGTTTTGAGCCTGAGTGACAATGGCAATGGCAACAATAGAGGTTGGCCCTCCCTGACCTGGCATCCTCAGCACCTGACTGGTCATGTATGAGAGATTTTGCCAGACCAAGGCAGGTCATTTCTGGCCTCCTGATGCTGGCCCCCCCCCAGCCCTGGCCTGACTGCTAGCCTCCTGCTCAGCTTCTCCCTCCGCCACTGACTCCTCCCTCTGCCACAACTGCCCCCTCCTGCCAGCCCCTCCAGGCTTACCAGCCCTGCTGGGTAGCCTAGCTGGAGTACGTTGAGCTCCTGGCTATGCTGGCAGTTTGCTGCCAGCCGCCTGTTGCCCTATTGACCCACAAGACTCCCAGCCACTAGCCCTCAACTGGGATTCACTGGTCCTGGAAAACTGGACCAGAGATTCCTGATTTAGAGAGGTTCGACCTGTGGTGACAAAATGGCAGAGTGGGGAACAAAGGTAAGGAGCTCAGATTTGCCATGCAAAGCTGGAGTTGACAGGGACACACATAAGAGGAGAAGTGAGAGAGACAGAGAGGTAGATTTGTGACTCCGCAACAGTAATTGGAGCCAGGAAAGTAGCTGAAGAAAAGGTGTAAACTAAGGAGAGGCAGGAGCCGATTCAGAGCCTTGTGGGACTCCCAGGATAATGGGGAAGTAGAGGAGGACCTTACAAAAGACATTAAAGGGATGGCCAGAGGGTTTGAAGGAAACCCAGATGCATTTATATTTTAAGACCCGAAGGGACCATTATGATCATCCCGTCTGACCCGAGAAGACACTCCTGTAAAAGCCGATCAGAACGAGGCTCTTAATTCTCACCACAAAAAAGAAAGATTTAATCAAACTGCTGTGTTCCAGCGCTTGTGCAATAAGTTGCACTGCATGTTCTATGGCCTCATCTGCTGCTCTGAGTGACAGTATATTAGTGGAGCATGTTCACATTTCACTGAGAAGTGTATTAAAGTGGTATGCAAAATGAATGAGCTGATCGATAAAAGGGTTATCAATGCAATTATAACTGGGGCCACCCATGGATGTGGGCACTATAGTTCAGGAGAAGACACATTTGCAGATGAGCTTTTGGTGAAGTATCAAGTTGACACCTATTATCAAATAATGTGGAATACTGCCAAGCTATCCTGACTCACCATTTTTCTAAGGGGGTAGGGAGAAGCTTTGCTATGCAGTTCAGATATTTGCAGGACCAGAGAATGAAAATGCATGAAGGAACTATAAGAAGGTATTATTATAATTCTACAAGCATATATTGAGATTTCTTCTAAACTGCTAAATATGTTGCCAGGATTAATTTCTAGCCATAAATTCTCTCCATGATAAATCTGGTTTGGGGTTTTGATTTTTTTAAAATGGCAGTGTGATTGGTCTGGGCACTGCATGGTTAACTGCAGTCTTCAGGGTGAATATTTCTTCCAGGTTCTTTAATCCTAACCTTCATGGAATGGCTTGTAAAATGTAACAGGATCTAATCAGTAGATTTATTAGGCATGTGATACAGGCCTGAGTGCAACACTGCAGAATTAGGTTCTGCTCATTTTTAACATGTCATTCACATCCAGAAGAAGGTAATTTGTGATACTCCAAGCAAGCTCAACAAATCCACTGGCCCATTTAGAGGCGTATTTTCTGTGGAAAAGTAAATAATTGAAATATATTTGTTTTTGTTATAGTTGTATCCTCAAGCGCTCATCAATAAAACCTGACTCTGATGTGTCCCACTAGTCCCCTCAAAGGCTACTCAATTTCCCTGACTCAGATGTTCTCATAGAACAGGCAGTACATGTGCTGTTTTGCTGGATGTAACAATATTCTGATCATTTCATTGTACCATATAAAGAACCGTTCTGACAAGCAGATCTCTGCAGGCTCTGAATAACCTTACCCCAAATGAGGTTCATGAGCTTGCTCTGGGAAGAAAAATACCAACCTCCCAATAACTACACTTCTAAATCTTTGCTGTGTGCAAGCTTTTATATAGATGACAGCCATAAACCTACAAAACTGGAATAAATTACTCATTTACTGGAGAAAATGGTACCCTTCTGTATTACATCAGCTCAGGTGAAAATAGCATTGCCCTCTAAAATCATATGCTCAATCCCATTAGTTATAAAGAAGGCACTGACTTAACTTTGTTCACTTTTTAGCAGCATGACACAAGAAGTGATGGGTCTTCATTCTGTTTGTATTAATTGTATACATGCAGTGGGAGCTGATAGTATAAGATTGATTGTAATTGAGCCATAAATTTAGCACAGAGAAACACCATCCATTTAGCTGGACAGCTCTGTGATGAAATACATTTCTAGAGCCTGGATAGCAGGCAGAGTGTCTAAGATAACAAATGACAAATGGCTCATACCACAGCTGCAGGAAGACAATCTTCAATAAAAAAATAAATAAAATGTTGAATTCTGAAAGAGCTACCGTAAGTTATTTTCCAGTGATTATGCTTCACAGCAAATTTATAATGTTAAAATGTTATTTAACACCTCAATTCCTTTTAGTTGATGAAAATATGCAGAAGATATTAACATTTCTGAAATCTGAAATGTTTTGTACCCTCCCATTGTGTTATGTGTCACTAACCTCCTGGCCCATAACAAAGTGCTTTCTAAAATAAATCAAATTGCTGGTATTTGAATAAATATAACTAGCGAAGCTTAGTCTGGCTCAAAGGGACAGAGCCTCAGCTGGTATATGTTGTCTTAGTGCCGCTGAACTCAGCGGAGCTATGACAGTTTTCATCAGCTGAGTTGCTGCTTCAAGATCTATATGCTGCCATTTGAAAACAATTCCCACTGATACATCGTGTCTTTAGCAATGATAGCAGAGAGAATCGTTTTCCCCTCCAACTTTTAAGTCTTTTCCACTTAAAGAGGTACACCATAGCATGCAAGTACCTTCCATCACTTACAAGCTGATAAGGCTCTTTTTATACCTTCCATAACACCAAGAAGCTGGCTTAGGGTTTAGAGTTTAGATCTGTGAGAATGAGGGTCCTTTTGTGGGAAAGGCTGGACAGGGTCACCTTTGGTTCTGAATGTGGCAACAGTATAGCTTCTTCTGACAGTAAGTTCCATACTCTTGATCAAATTTCTGTGAAGATTTTCTCCCAAGCAGTCATAAGCCTCTTTGTCAGTTGACAGTGTATTGTTCCAGCAGAATGAAGCTGTTGTGGGTGGTCATAATGAGCGATGAAGAGGGAGCCATAACTTCTTCCATATAGGGCTTTGAACCCTCAGTTTTGCCATGCATATTATTCATGGAACAAAAATATTTTAATGTATCTCTGGAAATTATTTCAGAAGTTATTTCAGAAAGCTCTGTGCATCTTCTTTTGCAGATCCTAAAGACTTCTAGCTCCCCATGTGTATCAATGCAGAGAAATGTTCATCACAAGCTAAGTAACTGCTAAGCTAGATAGGCAGCTATTTCCACTTGATCCTGAACTCCCTACCAGCAAAAAAGCAAACACTCTTGACACAATGTTTACAACACATATAAACCACGGTTTATCTTAGATATGACAATACAATGTCTACCATGTATCAAAGGGAGAAAATGTAGTTTGAACAAGAGCCAAGATTATGGTTAGGACCCTGCCAAATTCACAGCCATGAAAAACGCACAACAGACTATGAAATCTGCTCTCCTCCATGAAATCTGATCTTTTGTGTGCTTTTACTTTAGAGATTTCATGGGGGAGCCTTGCGTTTCTCAGACTTGGGATCCTGACTCAAAAGGGGTCCACATAGTATTGCCATCCTTACTTCTGCACTGCCACTGGGTGGCAAGGACACCATTTTGGGAGGCTGGGGGAGGGCAGCAGCCATGCACTCTGAGATGTGGCTTGCTTTTCATCCCGTTTCCCGGAAGCTAAGGGAGTAAGGGAAAAGTGCCTGCATTCCGTGCATGCCTCACACCTGGCTGGTGAGCTCCCTTCACCAGCCAGGTGTGAGAGGCATGCACAGAATGCAAGCACTTTCCCCTCACTCCCTTTGCATCTGGGGAACAGGATGAAAAGCAAGCCACATCCCAGAGTGCACAGCTTCTGCCCCCAGCTTCTCAAAATGGCTCCCTTGCTGGGTGGGTGCAGAGCTGCAGATGCTGGCCAAGGATCGAGTTCAGAAGGCAGCAGCACAGAAGTAACGGTGGCAACACTGTACCATGCCATCCTTACTTCTGTACTGTAGCTGGTGGCTGCTCTGCCTTCAGGTCTTGGCTCCCAGCCAGCAGACACCACTCTCTGGCCACCCAGCTCTGAAGGCAGCGCAGTTACCAGCAGCAGTGCAGAAGTAAAGATGGCAATACCCTAACCTCCCTTCAACAACTCTGTGACCCCTATACAACCCATTTTGGGGTAGGACTCTCAGTTACAACACTGTGAAAATAAAGATTGAAATATCTTATTATTTTTAAAATCCAATGACTGTGAAATTGACCAAAATGGACCCTGAATTTGGAAGGGCCCTAATTATGATTCAGTTGACACTTTGGGCTAACTCACTTCAGTAATACAACGTTTACCCTTATTTCAAAACTATGGTGTTAATTCACATTATTTTCTTGTGTAATACTTTGAGCTGTCATCTGACTGCTGTTTACATGATGATTAATTGACTGGAAAGGAAACATGCTCCTTCCTATGGAAAAGATGCAAAAGATAAAGTATCCTTTGTGGAGTGTTAGTAAAAAGCCATAACTTCACTGACGAGTTCCATTGCAGAAATGAAATCAGCTTGATTAACTGACTCACATGTACTAAGTCTGTCCTACAATGTTCACATTCTTATACAGTGCTCATCACCATGGTATCTGAGAGTGGTAGCTGTGTCACATGATTGGTGTTGTACTCCCATTTCAGCTGGTAAAAAATGTCAGGGTTCGGTTACTGGGGTTTTTTTTCAGAAAATTGTTCTTGATTGATCAGAATTGTTCATGACAGATTTGTCAGTTCTGTCCAAAAGATTTCAAGTTTATATAAAAAAAACCAACTCCCAAAATCGTGGGCAAAAATAAATGTTTCACCAAACAAAACAAAAACCAAAGGGATGTTGACAAACGAAACAAATTAATTTGCTTCAAAATTGTTTACAGGGAAAAAGGATGCTTTCCTGAGTAGCTCTAAAAGTGCCTCTTTGCTGAGTTAGCAAGTGACCAGTCCTCTGCACCTGGACCTTCACTAAATTGAAGTGATTGATCTAGAATTGGTTCATTTTGTATTGAGCCAAAATCTAATGGTCTATAATTCTAGATTTGCAAATAAAACACTTTTGTTGAAAGAGTTCAGGATAAAAATGTGTCCCTCTAATGCCCAGGTCAAGATTACATTTCCTTTTGCAAATGTGTAGAAATGAACTGATAGGAGACTCAACCTGCTCCCCACTGCCATAAAACTCTACAAAACTCCCCGTCAACCCAACCGACTCACAAGGCCCATCAGCTTTACCCTTCCCTGCCTGATTTGTTCTGTAATACTAATGAGAATATGTTGTTGGGTGTATACTGTTGAATTTATGTATTGTTTAAATGCATTGTAAGGATTCCAGAAGTAGCACAGTGCCCAGGAATTTGCCAAACTCTATTAATTCTTTCAAAGTATAATGTGTTGGTGGAATGACAAATGTTGTCTAATTTTTATTTGAAAACCCCCCCCCATATAACCCCAGAACAGACACACATAAATACAACTAATGAATAGAATGTAAAGAAAGATCTAGGATGGAGATGAGGGTGCCATGAAGCCAGATAGATGAGACTTATTCTGATTCCAATTTGATACTGGTCAATAACTGTCTGAATTTCATTAGTTTTCTGATAATTTGTTCACTTTTGTTCTCCACACAGTCCCTTCACCAATGGCTTACTGAGGCAGATTCACCACTGGAGCTGGTTTGTTGCCCCTGGTGATTTTAATTTGCAGTCACTGACTGGGCAGATGTAACTTCTCTGAAAACAGGAGTACTGTCTGCACATCGGGAAGCCAAGAGCTGGCATCCTCCTAGGTTTTGTTTAACGTCTTCTGTTTCTCCTGTGGGACTGATACTCAGAGGTAGTTATGACACATGACCTTGGTGCAGATGAAATAGCTCCTTCCTTGGCCAGTTGCCAGCCACTTTCTGTTTAAAATCTAACATTCTCTCTCTATTTGACATTCTTGTCCTCGTGTTTCTTCTGCTCCAAGTCTCAGAGCTGGTGACCCTATAAATAGATGTGGCAGAATTTGATTTTTTTTTGTAATTTCAATAGATAATATTGCTATTTCTTTTAAGTATATTTAGATTTTTGTTGATTTAAATTTTTAGTTGTGCAAAATTAGAGGTTTGAGCTTTTTAATATTTATCAGTTTAAATGTTCACTGGTGTGGGAAATGACTAGTAGGTCAGAAAACAGAGTGGGTCAGACAATTATTTAATCACAAATGTTGATTTCAACTTTGTAACTGTTAGAACACAAATTGTCAACATCTTGTGTCAAAATATACAGAGTAAATTTCCTTAAACTCTGAATTCTCAAACAGCATTTTTTTCTTACTTCGCCCATCTGTAAATTTCAATTATTAGAGATGGAAATATGTTTTCATCAGTTTGTGTGCAATTGATGTTTACTGACATTTTACTGATAAAAATCTAGCCCTTCCAAGCATGCCTCCAAAGCATGCAATATTCTAATAATGCTAAGCATGCTTCAACCATGATTTTCCATATTTATGTGGCTTTCTGGCACAAAAGAATGAAGAAAGAGTTGTGTTTCATGCAACACCACACTCTACACTCTTTCACACGCTGTAAGGGTCAGTGCTTCAAAGGTAAATGCAAAGGCAGTTTCAAAGACAGGCCTCAGTCATCTGGTGCCAGGCATCTGGGTTTTTTTACTGGAACACCCAGATGAAAAGGGATTCTGGTGACTCCTGTTGACACTGCCGACTGGGTTGTTAAAAGTCCATTTGGTGACACAGCAGGGGCCAGGGCTAAGTCAGGCTCCCTACCTGCCCTGGCTGTGCAAACCTTCTGGAAGTAGCCACCAGGTCCCTGTGGCCCCTGGGCACATGGGTGGCCAGAGAGGCTCAGCATGCTTCTCCCACCCTAAGTGCTGACTTTGCAGCTCCCATTGGCTGGGAACTGTAACCAATGGGGGCTGCAGGGATGGTGCCTATGAGCACGGGAGTAGCGTGAGGAACCTCTCTGGCTGCCTATGTACCTAGAGGTCCACAGGGACCTGATGCCCACTTCCAGGAGCTGTACTAAGCACCACTGAGACCTTGAACCCTGAACTCCCTCCCATACCCCAACTCCCTGTCCCAGCCCGGAGTCCGTTCCTGCAGCCAAACTCCCTCCTGTAGCTTGCATCCCCCCGTCCCACATCCCATCCCCTTGCCCCATTCCTGAGCCCCCTTCTGCATCTCAAACACCTCTTCTCTAGCCCCATCCCAGAGCCCGCACCCCCACTCAGAGCCCTCACCCCCCTCGTGCATCCCAACACCCTGCCCCAGCCCCACAAAAGTGAGTGAGAGTGGGAGACGGTGAGCAGGGGAGGGATGGCAGATGGAGCAAGGTGGGGCAGGCCATCAGTGAAGGGGCAGGACCTTGCTGAAGGGGTGGGGCAGGGGTATTCAGTTGTGTACAATAGAACGTTGGCAATCCAATGGACACAGGCTTCAGAGATCTTTAACTCCAAGGCAGCTCACCCAAAGCCACAGTCATGGGCAGGAAGACAAAGTCTGACATACACTGATCTGATTTCAGAGGAATCCAGAGCCTCGTTTCATGTGGCCTGACCTAGAGGGAGAAATCCTACCAGGCTTTTTGATGAGCTATGACCCCGAGAGATCCCAGGAAATCTGTTCTTCAGTCCAGCATACAAAGTGTCCCTGCCTTTGAGACTGCTCATCTTTTTCTGGTTTCAGGGTCCCAAGACTCCCAACTATAGTTCAGGCCTCTTCTGTCCTTCCCTCCTCTCTTGGCATAGGTCCCAAGAGAATGGTGATTCCATTCTGACCCTGCTATGTGCATATACACCCAGGGTATGTCTATGCTCTGAACTGGGGGTGTGACTCTCAGCTCAAGGAGATGTAACCACAGTAGCTCTCAACATACTAGTGCACTGAACAAAGCATTGCCACAGTGATGCAAGTGGTGGGAAGAGCTAGCTTCCCTGAGTGAGTCCCTGTCTGAGACACTGGGCACACAGTAGAGGGGTAGTTAGCCCCTCCCGCTATCCCCATCTCCACACTCCTGCTCTAATTTTAGCGTGCTAGCTCAATCAAAGCCAGCACTGTCTGTCTCCCCCAGCCAGGAATTACACACCCATCTTGAAGTGCAGACACATCCATACAGGCGGGGCATTACCCAAAGCTCATGGAAGACAATGGAAAGACACTCAGTGCCTTTCATGGACTTTGGATCATGCCCATACAGTGATATGGACACACACGTCTTGAAAATTCCAGGGCCTGATTCTCGTTTACACTCCTTCTTTACACCATCCCTTTCCAGACTGCTGTTAAGGGACGGGCCATCATGTGAATAAGAATCAGTTCTCATTCTCACTCCTGCAAGTTGATGTATGGGATGGATCTGCTAGCAGAAGCCTATTTGGCATCACAAAGCTGACAGCTGCATGGTAATGAGCCCATTCCAATAGAATAAAGCTCATTACTATTAATATTAACCAGACTCTGAGTGATTCATTAAATGCTTTTCAAAATTTGGAAAGTACTTAATCAAAAGCTGGGGGCAGAGGAGAGGAGGAGTGTGGGAGAACAAATAAATAAAGCTAGTGTCAGAAACTGTTTATTTTTGGCCTTCTGTATGAATCTGGTCCATTGTTTTGACAGGAAATGGAATGAAAAAGGTAGAAGTTCATTGATTTACCCAGTTAAAAGATTAGATGCTGACAATTATATATAAACATGAAGAAGATGCTAAGGGTGAAATCCAAATGCCCTTGCTGTCAATGACCACAATTCCCATTGATTTCAATCGGACCAGGATTTTATCCTCAATGTCTAAAGAATGCAATGAATTTCCATAAAACAGAGGGTTATTTCTTGGCCCTATAAATTGTGGCTTCAGAGTTTTTTATGCATGCTGTTTGCAATTAATCCTGTGTGTATATGTATATACACACACAAATGCATGTGCTTTGTCACACAAACATTCAAAACGATTTGAGGCTCATTTTATTCTTCTGCAACATTACCAAGCACCACAGATAAATCAAGGGGATGTTGGGCAGGAGTCAGGGAAGGGGAGGGAGCAGATGAGTTTTGGTAACTGTTGAGGAAAAAGAAATTGCATGTAGCTAGCAGTATGGGGAGACTTTGTCATCTGAGAGGACTTGATATGAGCATTTGACATGCGAGTGGGGGTTGCCTGTCATCTTTTACCTCCCTCATCTGATTATCTTTTTGTCTCCTCCGGCTTCTGAACCCCCTTGTCTCTGAGAGCAACTTCTTTTCCTTTTGCAGCACTGCATTTGTAAGGAAAAGGGATGCCCTATTTTCTGCATTCTGCGTCTCAGTATGAGGTTCCCAGCTGACTGTTACACGTTGTAATGTGCAAAGAAACTCTGGTCAATTAAGCCCTCTCTTGGGCACCCCGGGGTTTGGAGCATATCAGGGAAGACGTTGCTCAGGGATTCAGCTCTAAGACAGCTGTGACTCGTGCTAGTCTTCATGGGAATGAAAGGAATATTATAGGAAAGGGGCAGGATGGTGCTCTACCTGAACTTGTCCAGTGTCTACCAGTTTGACAGCACTATTTGGAAGAAAAGAAGAGGTCGGGGAAGTCCTTCATGTTTTCTGACCTTTGTGGATAGGCCATTTTATCTGTAGCCCTCCAAACTTCTCCCTCATCCCAAGGTACCTTCTCTAAAGAGTGGATAGAAAGAGTATGAAGTGTTCTGTTTTTTCCTCCTAGACCCCTTGAGCGACCTGTTTTGAATCGTTTATTTCCCCTCCAAGTTTTTGGCAAGGTCAGGAACTTAAAGGGCTGAAAATGTTCTCCTTTTAAAAGAGCACTTAACTTTGTTGTTGTTGAATAGCCTATTTCGTACATGAAGATATTTTTTAAATAGCATTTTAAATTGGTGACCTTCAGTTTGTTCTGACCTGTGGGAGGGTTGTCTCGGATTGTAACATGTCGAGGCTTTGAAACTTGGGGGCATATGCTTGTGAATGTTAATTCTTCAGTGCACATTATTCAGTCCGTTCTGCTTACAGAAGAGCATTTCTGTTTATTGTCCTCCTGCAGTTTTCCCCCCTTCCACTAGAAACAGGAGCTGAGTTTGGATAATTAATCCACAGCATGAGTTTTCATTTTGTTTTTACACCAGAAAACTGAAGTGTCATCTACACTTCTTGACTACTCTGTAGCTTTGCACACCCTTTCAATCAGTGGATTCTAGAATGGGGGTTGGTGTGATGGGGAAATGATTTAACAGCAATTTCCAGACAGAATCTGTGCAAGCAAAGAAAGGGCTAATAATGACTTCATTTCAGCTAGTATCCCAAACACCATAAGGAGTAGCCAGTGTTTACAGGAACAGGTAACTATCAAAGACTGACTTTTTGCAGCAGGATTCCCTCAGCATAAGATAGGTTATAATTTTAACAAAGAATTCTTGAGAGATTTTCTTTCCTTCCACAAGTCATTATTTTTCTTTTTGTCATTGTGTAAATGTAAGACATAGCATTACTGCTTGGAAGAAATTACGGACAAGGCTGTGTGTTTCTGCTGGCCCATCACACATCTAAGCAGAGCACACACCCTTCACTCACAGTTCATGAGGCCCACAGTTCCACACACGGTTCATAATGCAGCAAGCTCAGCAAAGCAGAGGAACCAATAAGCTAGCTGTGTTTGGATCTGGGCAGGCAACAGAATTCCAGTCCCTGGAAAAATTTGAATTAATTTTTTTTTCTGAATTGGAATGAAAAAAACGAAACCCAAAAACTTCTGTCTGAGACCGTCAGATCATTTTGTTTTAATATTACAGAAAGGTTTCTGTTCAGATTTTTTAATGTTTAATATTTATACATACTGGATAATAAATGTTGTATATAAATAAGATTTATATTGAAATTAATTTAAAAATAAAAATTAAATTATATATTTTAATATTATTCAAATGAAAGTTTTCCCCTCGAAAACTGTGGAATCCAACATGTCCCCATGAAATATTAGAATTTTTCTATAGAAAACCTTACTATCTAAAAGTGCCCCACCAGCTCAGTCTGTGTTATCCTCAGCCCATTATTTTCTAGAGTTGCAGAAACTACCCTATGCTTACCTCATTTTTTGAGACACTTCCCTATAAAGCAGGGCTATTCAACACATGGCCCACAGGCCAGATGCAGCCCGCGGCCCGTTTGTTTGCGGCCTACGGCGCAGTTTGAGTTTACGCGGGGCTCAACACACAGCCCATGGGTGGGAGCCAAAACAAAAAAGTAGTCAATATGATTTTCTGTTGATACGCATTTTAGTAGGTAAATTTCTGGACTGTCATTGCTCATTAAAAGTGCTGTCATATGGGTAGAAATTGGGTAAATATTGCATTTTATTAATATCAGCAGAACTGACTTAAATGGGGCCTGTGTGTTGTGTAGTCTTGCTTTAACCTTTGTATTTATGCCCGTCAGTGTGAAAGAAGCTATTTGCATATATTTGCATATATATTTGCATGTATATGCAACCTTACTAAGTGCAGCCCTTGGCATGTGCTGTGCGTATGAGTGTGGATCCTGGGGCTTCCAAAGTTGGGTAGCCTTGCTATAAAGGCTCCAGTTCTGCCAAACTGTGTTATGTTGGGACTAATTCCATAAGTAATACTCCACACAAATATGAGTGGTGGAATTAGGACTAAAATCAGGAGACTAAAGAGCAAACAAAAACAGTAGCATTAGAATGAAGACACATCTTCTGAAGTAGCAAAACTAGAAAATCTATCTTTTCAATGAGAATCTTTCTTCTTGGGTCCTGATTCTAACTCTTATGGAGTCATTGGCATTATTGTAGTGTTTTTTTTTAAAAATGGGATAGCAGAATCAGGCCACTTGTGTCTAGAAATACATAACTGGATTTCTACCACCACAAACAGTAAAGAAACCTCCAAGCTTTTTGTATATTTTTGCTTCTTCCAATTTTGAGTCAAATCTTTCAAAACCAACCCAGATAAATAATCCTTTGTCACAGGAATGGTCCTGGTTCACTTCCGTGGACAAGGGAAAGAATAAAAGTTACGGAATCAGGCCCTCAGCCCCTTTGCAGTAAACCCTTTGCAATATTACATTCAGCAATGTTGTGGCATGTCCATTATCACAAATGCCCAAAATTCCACTAATGATAATTTACACTTCCCAGAGCTGCTGTCAAATCAGTAGTGACAAATGCTCTTGCGTAAGTCCTCAGGGAGCCAGCATCATGGCTTTGTTAAATGTACTCCTGCTTGATTCGCCGCAGTATGGACAAGGTGACAAGTGCCGCCCATGTGATGGAATTCTTTATAGCTCTGCTGACATGCCACTATGTAGTCCCTGTAATTTTTGAAAGGCACATTAAAGTCAATAGTTGGGTTTTTTTAACCAGCACCGGATTCATCCAAGTCTGAAGACTATCCTGCTGTCAAATGTATGCAAAGATGCCATTAGTGTACACATTGTGCAAATGTTGTAGCACATTCTTTCAGGATTGGTTGCCTTTCATGGAGCATAGGGAATTACACTGTGGCTTTCAACAGTGTTAATAGCCCAGCTTCATCTCGGTTGTAATTCCACTGATGTTCAGCCTTGTGATTAATGGTCATTAAATGAAAAAATCTGTTAATGCAATATTATGGCTGAAATGGCATTTGTGGAAATGTCATTTGTGGCTTCTGCCCTGCCCTTTACTTGTCCCTTGGTTCATACTTAGGGCTGGATTCTCCTGGCATTTACATCAGCATCACTTCAGAGTAACTGGAGTGATGGTAGGGAAGTTACACTGGATTGCACTAGTGTCAATTATTATTATTGCAGCTTACCATTTATATTCAGGAACTGCCCACTGCCACAAATGGCAGAAGGGGATGGGGGGAGGAACTGACTGGGATATGTAAATATGCATATGGTACTCCAGGGAATTCCTTGACTTGTGGTGATATCTTAGCTATGTCGCATTAACAAATTTCCCTGCATTAATTTTCCTACCAAAATAAAAAGGGGCTAACACCTTAATTTGAGTTTGTTCAGACCCCCCATTGCACTGTAACCCAGCAGAAATGCAGCTCTGTTTGAGGCAGAAAATTCAAGGTGACTTGCCGGGTTGGGATGACTTGCCAGGTTTGGAGAGGATCCAGAGTATCAAGGGCTCTAACTGACTATGCATAGATGTAAGCACTCAAGTACATCCACATAACTCACTAGCTGAATTCAAGCAGAAAATCCTGAGCTCACAGTAAATGGGCTTTGCATTTGGGAGAGGAGGTGTGTGAGATGGTTCACTCACCCATCCACCACCCCGCATCTCTCCCATGATGGGTGAACACTCCCCCGTTCCAAAATGTCCCTTTGACTGCTGGATGCCAGAGTCACAGCACTGCTGGTCTGAGAAGCACCTAGAGTAGGGGTGAGCAATGGGGGGAGGGGGGAAGGTACACCAGGGATTTTGGTAGGTTGTCACAGGCCACACATTTCTACTATATTGGAGGAGGTGCCGTGTCTGTGAGAGAGCTGGGGTGCAGGAGGGCAAGTGAGGTGTAGGCTCTGGCTGGGAGGTGTTTACCACAGGTGGCTCCCGGCCAGCAGCACAGCAGGGCTCAAGAGGCTGCCTGCATGCCATAGGCCAATGCTACTCCTGGAAGTGGCTGGTGGCAACTGGCATGTCTCTGCACGCCCCTTGAGGAGGGGGGCGAAGGGCGGGTACCAGGTCCCCGTGTGCTGGAGCCAGTTTCCAGGCAATGGGAATTGTGAGGATGGTGCTGGGGGTAAAGGGTAGCACATGGAGCCACCTCCCCCCTGCCAGGAGTGTGCAGAGACATGCCAGCAGTAGCGGGACACTTCCAGCAGCTGTGTGGAGCCTCAGCAGACAGGCAGCTTGCTTGCATGCCCTGCTGTACCACAAGACTTTTAGCCACCCAGAGACCACAAGGAGGCAGCCGAAGAGCCACACGAGGCTCCAGAGCCACAAACTGCCAACCCCTGTTCTACTAGTTTCCTCAATTGCCGAGACTCATGACAGGTCAGACTGAAATATTAGATGGGCTAGATATGGCCTGTGGGATGTATTTTGCCCACCCCTGTACCAAGGGCTTGGAACCCCATGGAATTAAGTTAAACCTAATTCATCGCCCTCTGTTCTTAGACAGAAAAAAAGTCAGAACAGAGTTCCTTGCATGTTTCAAAGTCCCAGAGCCATGTTAGTCTGTAACTGAAAAAAATTAAAAGACTTAAAAAATAACAAACGGTCCTGCAGCACTTGAAAGACTAACAAAACATGTAGAAGGTATCATGAGCTTTCGTGGGCACAACCCACTTCTTCAGATGAATGGAGCAAGGGGTCCAGAGGTACAAATAAATAGCAGAAAAAAAGATGGGGAGGGAAAGAAAAGGAATATTTTTTTTTGTCAATTAGAGTGTCCATGCTAAATGAGGCGAGTAGGCTGTAAGTGCCCGGTGCTTAGCTTTTGATGTCATTAGGGTATGGAATATAGCAGCCCATCCAGATCAGATTGGAGAGGTCCAACCTGTACTGGAGAATGACCTTGGTTTATTAAGTCCTCTCTACAACACATCTTGGTCCTCTGAAAGACCTAGAATTCCCTAAACACAGGCTCTATAAATCCTACCACTCCTATGGTACCTTCTCTGCCATTTTGGGGGGAGGCGCTAGAGCAGAATTTAAGGGGACACATGTAAATCACCATGGAAAAATAATATCCTGAGCATATGATGTAACATGCTATTTTTGCTCCTTTCTACATTATTTTCTCCTAATACTACAAAGCCCTCATTCTTCACTATGGCAAACACAGGGCTAGTTCCTCCCTAGAGTAAATCAACATAGCTCCACTGATAGCATGGCAATCCAGGGAGAACACTGACTTCCAGCTGAAAATGTGGCCCAATGTGATATGCGAAATTTTAGATGTAAACCATTTTCACTGAATTAGGAAGAGAGAGAAACATGTGAGAACTTTCTGAACTAGTGAAAAAAAATCTGTTCTTTCATGCTTAGATAACTGAAAGGATGAATGGATTTTCTTCTAACTTATCCTTCAAAATTACTTATGAGAGAAAAACAATAATTAGAAACATCAATACAAAGGTAATTGGAAGAGCACTAATGAGAAACATCAATACAAAGGTAATTGCAAATAAGGGCTTGAAATGAAAGTATGTTTTCAATCATAAGAGGGAAGCCCAGGGCACTTGGCTTAAATATTTGGCACTTCATTTCCCAGGGGAACATGGCCTTCAGAAATTACTTAGACATTTTTTGAACAGGTTACATTTTCATAATTATGAAAATGCAGATTATAAATAAATAACAGTAAGAAAAAAATCAGGAAGAATGTCAATCATTTGGATTTTAATCATTTTAAATAGAAAAAAAAAAAGCTCCAGCTGAAAAGAATATTTATCTAGAAAATGTGTTTGAGAAGATGGCCTTGCATTATGGGTCATATAGAATCAATTAGTATTATGCTTACCTAGATATTTGTTAGTCCAGAGGCTAATTTAGTTCCTAGCTGTTTCGAGGCCAGGCTATGAATAACTTGACTTATGTTCTTATTATAAGTCACATATTGTACATTATCATGGGCTTCATGAGAGTTGATGTTTTTCTTTAAAGACCCAATTCCTGTATGTATTTACTGTAGTTTTATTATATGTTCAGTCTATTTAAACACTTTAATATCTAAATGAATGCTTTTAAGCTGTTCCTCTAGTTTTCTTTTCTATATAAAATATTCAAAAATAATCTGTGAACAGAAAATATTGATTGGCTTAAATGAGAGTTCTTTTTATTTTATTCTTGTTTAAGTCACTCCTAATATTAAAATCCTGTGCTCTGTACAATGCCCAGGGAAATGGGCTTTGTACAGGACATCTGAGAAGGTTTACGGCAGTGGTGGGCAACCTGTGGCCCAGTGGGGTTCCAACTTCCTGCTCTCCTACCCCACATGCCTCTCATGCACTGTGGCACCAGAGCTCCACGCATCCTACGCCTTCCCCCTACCAGAACTTTCAGAGTGCATGAATCTGCTGATTTGTGTTCCGTCCTCACTCCTTCCCTTCCCTCCCAAAGCTTGAACAGCCACAAACAGCTGATTCATGGCATTCCAGCTCTGAGATGGAAGAGGAGGAGCAGGAACAGAGTGGCTCTTCCAAAAGTGCCAAGAGTGGGTGGGGAGGAATGGGAAGTGTGGGGAGGAGGAGGAGATGTGTGGGGAAGGAGGGCAGACAGGAGGGCTGCGGGTCCACAGGTGGAATTCCAGCGGGCCATGGGTTGTTGCAGCCCATTGAAGTGAAGAAGAGCCACTCATGAGGCCCACTCCCTATTTTTGGTTGTCTGTGGCTGGTTTATGGGGTGGGATGAATTCTTCTGTGAGTTGGCACCAAGTGTCTTTGTGCTGCCACTTTAGTCCCTAGCTTCCTATCTAGCTGCTGCCCTGTGCACAGGGTTCACACTTGAGGGGCTGCTTGACCCGTGGGTATCCATTGGCCATAACTTAGTGTGTTTCTATCTCATCCTCATCCCTGCTCTCTACTTCTCCAAACTGATGAGGAGAAAGACACTGTGAAGCAGAGCTCCTTGGTGTGTGTAATATGCACACACAGTCTTCCTGCATGGTCTAGCCATGGCCTGCTCCCTTGCACATTGCCACATTAACTCATGCCTACTGTTCAGATAACTTCCACAGAATGCAGTAGCCTTGGGAAATAGAGCAAAAGACCTTGTGTCAAACACAGAATGGAGAACATAGACCTTCTCTGAAATTAACAGCCAGCACTATCTGTCTAGTCTTCTATGATGGGCTATTTGTATGGAGCTAATTGTATTCAGTTGGACATCATTGATCTTCATCAGTAGAGTGCATTATCTTCACTATCACAGAGAAGTATCTTTTGTGTTTACTACCAGTGCATATCCAGCCATTCAACCCCAAAGCTTTTCCCTTCCCTTTGCTGATAACTTCCATTTTAACCTTTTAATTAATCATCAACATAATGACCTTGTCTTTGAAATATGCAGACATGTTGAGTAAACAGGATGAATCTGAAGATGAGCAGCAAAAGTAGGCCAGCATTCTTGAATTGTGATTATAGTCTAAATGTGCATTTATGAATTTTTATTATTAATTATGTAGGCTAGAGGAACTGACACCACTGACAAGGGAGAGTGAAGTCTGCTCTACAGCCTTAGCTAAGTGCAAGTTGACTTTTTGCTCATGCAGAAGAGGCACATGGCTTTAGTCCCTAAGGTTGCAGGTTCAATCCCACCTGCTGATGATGAGTATCTGTCATCTTTACAATTAATTTTACAACAGTCTCCGGAAGTCCAAGTCTCCGGGATCTGGATTATGCTGGGTTAGGTGCTGAACACATATAGAGACAACAGTATCTCTCTTCAGATGAGCTGAGGCTGAGAAGATGAGCAAAGCAGGTGGGGAGGAGAAAGATACAATTACATTTAGTTATTTAAATGGCAATTACAAAAATAAATGTTGATTGTCTCTACCCCTTTAAGGAGATCTCTCTCAGTAGATGTCCACAAAGAGCCCAAATTTAGTGTCCTTCAGGGTATGATGTAGCCATTTTCATTTGGTGACTTGAACTATTATTGTTTTATTTTATTTTATTTTAGCTTTTATTTTATTCCAGTTTGATTAATGATTTGTGTGTGTATGTCTCACTGTTTTCAGCAACAGAAGAGATTTATTGTAACGCTATTGTTCCATCACAAAGATCCCTTTGAGACTGTCACTTGATGTGCCAATCAAACCACTGAGCCAACCTACCTGTCCTCTGGCACATCCCACCACCCTGTCCTGCTGAGCCAGAACTTTGGTCTCCCCCAGTGATGACACAGAGTTGGGATCACAGCCCATAGCAAAGCGACACGCACACTGAGATAATCTGAGCCTTAGGAAGGCCCAGTCAAAGAGACGTGACACAGCACTCAGGTGCACAGTCCAAATTGGACCAAAACCCCAGATAAATTCTTCTCACTATGCATAAAGTTTATACAGAATGAACTCATAAGTTGTTCACTTCCTTTATCACTGAAAGAGAGATGTACAGCTATTATCTCCCTGAGGTAACAATTATTTACTCTGGGCTTAATAATAAACAAAAGTGATTTTATTAGGTATAAAAAGTAGGATTTAAGTGACCACACGTGATAGCAGACAGATCAAAGTAAGTTACTAAACAAAGTAAAACAAAACACACCAAGCTTAATACTCTAAGAAACTTGTTACATGTGATTTCTTATCCTAACAGTAGTTCTGATCACCTTTTCTCACAAGCTAGGAAGTCTCCCAACTTGGGACTGATTCTTCCCCCTGTTCAGTCTTAGTTGTTTCCAGCAGTCAACTCGATGGTAAGCAGGGGTGATCTGGCAACCATTCTTATTGTTTGGTTTCCTACTTTTATATAGCTTTTGCCCAGGACAGAAATATTTTGTGTTGATTTTAAACTTGCTCTCATCTTTAGTGGAAAAGTACAAGGACCAAGATGTATCCCAGCATCAATTGACATGGTCATATGTCTTTGTAGCACCCCAGAGTCTATGACTCAGATAGGACTGCGGGAAGACATTTCTCCCCCACTCAATTGTCTCTCACTAATGGGCTATTAGCTCTGTGTCTGGCTTCCTCATTGTTGTGCCTGATGGGCTGATATTAGGCTTTTCCCAACACGAACATTGATAATAAATCTACAGTCAATATACCTAATTTCACATACAGAAATGCTACATGCATGCAAATGGAATATACACGTTCTTCAGATTACAACTTTTAAAATATCTTACACAGAGTATTTTGCATAAAGCAGTTTCCAGATATGCATATTTGTATTCAGAAGTGTATTTGCATAAAGAATATGAAATGCACCATCACAGCTATCTCTTGGAGGTGGCATATGTAACTTCTTGTGTAAAACCAGGTCAAGCAGCAGCCAGATAAAGATTAAAGGACCCCTACTTGTCATTGGTTGCGTGGAATATACAAAGAGAAAGCTGGGCCTACAGGGAATGGGCCTATAGGGAAGAGAGAAGAGACGGGAATATCCTTTTTCCCTCTGGTTTGTGATGGTAAACACCTTAGGGGGAAGTTGAAATGTTTTCTTTTGTGTTCAAACAATATATCATGCCCTGAGGCAAGGGCCTTCGAAGGACTAGCATTGTCATTAAAACAGAAACAGCCCAATGGTTTACAGGCCCATTGAATTAGCTACTATCCATATTTCTGTGTGCAACACAGGCCCCTGCTGGCCATATAAATCAGTACTGACTTCACTTTCATTGACTTTTTTGGGTGGCGGGGGGGGGGGGGGCGGATTTTATTTTCATTATTAACCAATAAACTAACATAAAGCAGTAAGCCCAGCATTCAGTCACTTCCTCACAGGAACCTTCTTGTCTCTTCTTGTCAGCAGATCTCCAGCGCCACCTCTCCGCTTTGGGTTCACTCGCTCATTCTGCTACTCCTCTTTGGAGAACAAACCTCTGAATTACTTGCTGTTTGGAATTTACTGACAGGCTCTCTCCCTCACTGTCTCCTTTCCTCGGGGACTCTGAGGGCATGTCTACACAGCAGGGCAAAAGTCAAATTAAGCTACGCAACCTGAGCTATCGCAATTGTGTCGCTTATGTCGAAATAGCTTATTTTGACTTTTGGTGCTGTCTTCACGGCAGGAAGTCTGAGTTAGAGCACTCTTCCTCCGACTTCCCTTGCTCCTCATGAAATGAGGGTTACAGGAGTCAGAGCAAGAAGTCCTCCAGATCGACATTATTTCAAAATAAAGGCTTGCAGTGTAGACATACTCTTTGTTATTTCGGGATAATGTCAGTTATTCCAAATTAATGCTGCTGTGTAGATGTACCCTGATAGTTCTCTTAGGCCTGTCAACTCCAAGTCCTCATTTGGAGACTGTCCCCATAAAGACCTACTGCACCTCCTGTGGATGCCTCCAAGCTGTAAGAACTACAGAGCTTCTCTAGCAAGAACTTCTCCTTTTCATGGGCAAGCTTCTTTTTATTCTGCTTTGGCAAACTCTTACCTCAGTTACTCTATTTCTGGTTAGCTAAAGGGGTGCCTTCAGGAGCACCAATTTGGTCCCTGGCATTCCCCACTGGGTTGTCTTGAGCCAGTTAGGATCTGATCCTTCCTGAAAGGCTATTGGCTCCATGGCACTGTTATAATATGAAGGGTATGCTGGTCAGAGCAGCATGCCACACATGGGTTTGGACCAATTGTGAGTTTACTTACTCTGACTTAAATCTGGAGTAAAGCCATTGAACTGAAGTGGGTTTTACCTGTGAAAGCTTATGCCCTAATAAATCTGTTAGTCTCTAAGGTGCCACAGGACTCCTAATTGTTTTTGCAGATACAGACTAACAGGGATACCCCTCTGAGATGTTTCGCAATTGAGCTCAGTGGAATACTTTGCCTTGAAATCAGTGTAACAGAGAGCAGAATACAGCCGATGCCTTGCCAGTACAGCTACAAGTGTATATTCCTAGAAACACTTTTTCCCGGCTAAGTAGGAGGAGAAAAGGTGGATTCTCAGAGTCTAGAGACTGTCAACAGACAATCCTGGAAAAAAATAGCTCTTTCTATTGCTTCAGGTTTCCTGGCAGAGAGAGGATGCTCTCTTTTCATATGATCCCATGCTCTAGAAGGCTAATTGCACCATTTAGGCTCATTTGTTAATGTGAGTCAATTTCTCCATAAGATGAGAAGCCCCCTTTTCCTGTGTTAGAACTTGTTAGCATTTTATGGGAAAGGGAAAAGTGCCAACAAGGCACTAATAGCCTTCTTTAGCAGTTAATTATAACGAACAGTTATGAATCTGAATCAGCACCAGAAACTAATGAATTCACCCTTATCATGAATGAAACTGACTAATGAATATGGTCTGCACATAAATAATAGTGACCCTGCCTTGTTAAGTTACCAAATGAAAGAACTGATAATGGAAGATGTAGAGTCCAACCCTGCTCCCACTGAAGTCAGTTGAAAGGCTGCTGTGTTCTTCAATATGAGCAGGTGCAAGGGATTCTAGAGTCCTATGGAATTATTTCTTTTTTTTTTTACGTTTTGCTTTATTTGGGGGAGGGGGTTTATGTTTGATTTCATTTTTTCCGTGCAGTGTCCAGGCCTTTCCCCCAGGAGGATGGGAAGCCTGAAGGGGCAAGGCAGGTTGCTGAATAAGTCTGCTCTGCATTCTTCCCACAGTGCTGGCTCCTGTCCAATGTTCCCTCTATTTTTTCCATCCATGGGCAGAATAAATTTTGTTACGTGCACTGAGGCATGTGTGGATATGCACCACCAATAGAAACACATGCTGCTGGCTGTGGGTGCTGTGGGCACTCTGCTAGTTAATTGGGCAGCATTTGAATCTCTCCAGGGGACACTGCTCCTGTCCCCTCATGGCATTAGGACCTGGCCCTGTGCAGGTTTGGCCCAGTTGCCTCCACTCCCCGCCCCCATTATGATGGCGGGTTGGCCAGGACAATCCCCCACTCAGCAGATCACAACACCACTTACTCCAATTTGGCCCAGCTGGCCCTCTGTCCAGGCTGCGGGGGATGAGTGGCTTTGTGACCCCACCAACAGGCCACACCACGTGGAGTGGGGAGCCAGGCCCAGCCCTGTGGGACAGGAACTGCTGGTTGGGGTTTGAGTATTTCATTTTATTTCTTTGGGTTTTGTTTTCTTTCATGTTATTTCACATTTGTGAAAAACCAGGGTCTGACAATAGCTGCTGGAATCACTGGATAGTGACACCTGTCCTGTGATGGGGCTATTAACTTGGCATAACCTTGACCCCTGTCATGGGACCGGTACCAGGAAAGAGGGACGAGGGTTGAGATTTTCAAAGCTATCCCAGGAGATGTGTAGACTTATTTTCATTTTGGCCAACACTATAGTTACTTTTGACATCTTATAATAAAATGTGTGACAGACAGAAATGCTGGTGAAGAACTATATTGATTATTTTTTCAAAAGCACCTAGGGGTGTAAACACCTGTTCCAGGCTTATACTAGCGGACACATTTCTGTGGCTAAACGGACCTCAACAGAAGGAACTGTTTTCACAGCAAAAACTTGGTCATGTGGTCAAAAAGCTTTCCAGGTGCAGTGGTGGTTAGTGACAGATGTCCAGTAAGAGTCATTCTCATTTTTCGGGTCTATCCCAGTCTGCAACCTAGCCCTCTCAATGTGTGTGCTGTAGTAATTGCTATTTTGGGTATTAATTTCTAACATACATTGTATGTAATTTTTTAAATAGAGAACATGCACCAATAGCCACCTGAGTTAGGGGTATTAACTGCTTCTAACCATGACCCATGGAAGATCACTAGAGTCCAGAACTAAAGACCCTCTTACCAGCATTTAATTGGAGTTATACCGGGCTTCTTGGTAGCTTCTTTCTTATATGAACTGGAAGGCTGCAGATAAAGCTCTGTTTTGCCTAGAAGGCTGCGGGGGAGGGGTTTTCTGAAGATAAAAGTAACTCTCTTCTTTGAAGGACTTAAGCATGTCTTTTCTTTTCTCTGTTGCTCTTTCACTTGCAAATTTCCATTGTTTATAGGGATTTGAGATGGGGCAAGTCTCAGCCGCAAGTTTACATCTCTGGCTAGGCCATGTGGGGAATATACTGTAGGAAGATTATGGCCTTTCTAGTGAAACAATATGTATCTAGCCTCTGTGCTCCTTACTATCTATTTAACTGCTTTGTTACATTTCTACTGAATTAGTCTCGGACTCCATCTTAAAGTTTTGTCAGGTAATTCAAAGATAACAAAGGCAGAAAGCAGAGTTAATAGAATTTTAAAGTTAGAATATTTGAATCACAACCTATTTCTGCTAGTCATGGAATTAAGCATTTGGGTGCATACATATATAGGGCCAGATCTTTGTCTTGGGTGAATCAGCATAGCTCCACTGAAGCCAACAGAGCTATGCCAGTTTGTACCAGGGGAGAATCAGGCCATTGCACCTTTTGTTAATTAAAAGCAAATAGCTACACAAGGCATTCAGCACATTATATTTGGACTTTGTTGTAAAATATCTGGCAGTAAGAACAGTTAAGCCGTTTTTGCAGTTTTACTTTAGAATAGATGTAAAATCCTTTTGCTTTTGAATCCCCCAGCTTTTGTTCAGGTATAATCATCTTCCTTGGTTGACAACAACACTTACACGTTTTAAACACTCACTCATTTGAATTTTTCAGAAGGACCAATTCTTAATTCCAAATTAAAATTCAATACAACCCCATTTGAGTCACTTCCCAGATTCCAGAGTATCCTCAGCACCCTTTACAACAGTCTCTCTGTTTAGATTCCTCCTGTTAGAACCAAACTTTGAATGCTTTATTTCCTCTGCAAGCAAATGAAGAGATGCCCTCTCTGCTAGCGATTCTGACTTGTTAATCAGTTCCCTCAAGTTATTTTCCCAGTCTTCTACCTTCATTTTCAATGTGTTTGTTCTATCCTCAAATGGCACAGAAAATTCCCTGATAGTGTTGCTGTTATATTAGCACTTTCACAGCATGCTAGATGTTTTCCAAACCTTGAATGGGTGGATTCTGCCTTCAGCAGATCACATTCCAAGAGCAGAGACACAACCAGACAGAGGTTAAGGGAAGGGGTTTTGTATTTTACTAAAAGCTAGTTAGACTCACCATAAGCAGCATGGCAGATGTAAGTAAGTCGATGGGTGTGTCTACATTGGGGCTGGAGGTGTTTGTTCTAGCTCCAGTAGACAGGCTCACACTAATTCCATGTGAACTAGCATGCTGAACATAACAGTGAGTGTAGCCATGGTGACAGAAGTGGCAGGAGCAGCTATTAATCTTACCTTAAGGTTTCAGACACAGGACAGCTATCCCCTCAGCCATTTTTACCAATTACTATTACCATACCAATTTACTATTTTTAGTGCCAGAGCTCTATCAGAACTAGCTGTAGATGAAAGCTCTAACACAAATTTAAATGTGGACTTGGTAGAAGCTTTGCAGGTTAGGTCAGAAAGGTTGCAACAAAACCAAGAACCAAAAGGGGTATCTAGGACTGTCTTGTGCCCTTACCTATGGTCAGGATCTCCTTTGAGCGTATTTGGCTGGACCTGGTGTGGCCCCTGGAGAAGAACAGCACAGGACACAAGAATATCCTCATTGTAGTCGATTACGCAATGTAGTGCCCTGAGGCTGTCCCTTTGAGGACTGCCACTTCATCTGCTATCACTAACAGACACCTGCAGATCTTTGCCAGTGTTGGGCTAGCACGCGTGTTACTATAGGACTGAGGAACTAGTGTAACATCCAGATTGATGATAGCAGAACTATGCTGCCTGCTAAACATCCATTCCCTCAAAACCTCGGTCTGCCCCCACCCAGACTGAGAGGTTAGTGGAGCAGTTCAATGAGACCCTGAAGTCGATGCTGAGGAAGTTCATGGAGGATGAAACGCAGAACTGGGATAAGTTTCTCCCAGCACTACTCTTCACTCTATGAGCGGTTCCACAGTCCTCCACTGGATTTTCCCCATTGAATTCCTCTATGGCAGGCAGCCCTGGAGGGTCAATGGGTCTGACCAGGACGTATTGCTGTAATGGGAATGACTCCAGAAGCTGGGTACCATGGTGCCAGGAACCTGTTGGGCACAACTTTCTCTAGAGCCATGGTCACCAACCCGTCGATCGCAATCGACTGGTCGACCACGAGGGCTCAACCAGTCGATCGTGAGGCGTTCGGGCCCCCTCCCATTTCCCCAACCCCCAAAAAGCCCCACTACCTACCTCCAACGACAATGGAGGTAGTGCTGCCTTCCTGCTGGGTGGACGGAAGTCCTGCAGCTGCACGCCACTTCCGGGGGTTCTGGAAGTGCACCGGCTGCTTCCCCTCCCTCAGGTCTGTGGCATGCCGGGAACTTGCAGGGGGTGGGGGGGAGTCCCCAGAGGAGGCACGCTCCAGGGCTTCCCTCCAGTGCAGGGGGAGGGGAGAGGAGTCCCAGGAGGAGGCGGGTGTGGGGGACTCCCTGTCCCCTGCTCTCACTGGCACTCTGTCCCTTCCCCCCCCCCCCGCCGGCACCCTGTCCCCTCTCCTCTGTCTCCCACTGGCACCCTACCCCTGCCCCCACTGGCATCCTGCCCCCAACCCCAGCACCGTGTCCCGTGCCCCCATTGACACCCTGTCCCCTGCCCCAGCACCCACTAGCACCCTTCCCCAGTACCATGTCCCCCACCCCCACCAGCACAGCTGGGGACACATTAGTGAGGCTTGGGGGGGGGGCGGTTGGATGAGCTATTTTTTTGCATCTCACTTGTGTGGCCCCAACTGACTTTTCTGTGGGTTAGTGACCTCTGACTCAGAACAGGTTCCCCGCCCTTCTCATAAATAAAGACAATCCAGAAACTTTTTGTGTTTGACATAGTATTTTATTTAAAAATGAAGTCTGGCCAACAAACCCCCAACTGGGGCCAAGCCCCCATCTGGCTGCAGCATCATAACAATCCTGCACCCCTCCCCGCACAGAGCCTAGATCTGAGCCTATCATACACTGGACCCCCCTGCCCTGAGCCCCTCACATACCCCAACCCAAATTCCTACACCCTCACATCCACAAGCCTGTGGCCTGCTTAGTACCCCAACCCTCCATCTGACCCCAACACTCCCCAGCCTGGAGCCCCCTCCCCGAGCCAGCATCCCCTTCTCCACTTCCTCCTGCATCCAGATTTCCTCCCAGAGCTTGCACCTCTCAACCCTTCCCACACCCAAATCCCTCATTCCCACCCCAGAGCCCACATATCCTGTCTCAACCCACTGAGGGTATGGCTAGACTGCAGGAGTTTTTCCAGGATTTCAGAGATATCCCAGAAAAACTCTTCCGCATCCAGGGACGCATTTGTTCTTCCGCTTTTTTTAGTGGAAGAGCAAACATGCTCTTTCGGTAACCCCTATATTCCTCATTCCACGAGGAATAAAGAGGCTTCTGAAAGAAGGGGTTTTTCTGACATTTGGTTCAGTCTAGACAGGACAAATGTTGGAAAAACCTCTTCCTACAGAAAAATCGAAAAAAAAGCGGCAGTGTAGAGTGTATAAGGGCTCAGGATAGCAAGTGATGGAGAGGAGGAGAATAGAAATGGTGGGGCTTCAAGGAAGGGGTTGGATCTTGGGGGAAGGATGGGGCAGTAGATCTTGGCTTGTTCTGACATTTAAAAAGTGACCTTGGGTGTAAAAAGGTTGGAGACCGCTGCTCTAGAGCACCAGTACAACAGGAGAAAAAAGATGACCTTCGAGCCTAGCGACCGGGTCTTGTTATTACCCTCCTCAGACGCTAAGCTGCTGGCCAAAGGAAAGAGCCTCTTCTAAGTAACCAGATGGGTAGGGCCTGTTGACTATGAGATACAGTTCTTGGGGCACTGGAGACACGACCGGGTCTACCATGTGAACTTCCTCAAGGCCTGTAAGGACTGGGAAGGCCTGATGATTGCTCTGTGTTGGGGCCACTGGCCAATGAACCCTCTGAGCCTGGGTCAGTAGCAGTTGGCTCAAATAACAAGAACACATGTGGAGGCTAGTGTCTGCCTGGACCCTGGATTGGGACCCGGTGGAAAGGCGGGCCTGGGTCCTCCCACCCTGGCCACACTGCCCCTGGGTGGTGGTCAACATCAGCAATGTTAGTGACTTTGGCTGCTAGGCCACCATGCCCAGAGAGCAAGGTCTGCACTGCTGACTCTGGCCAACAGACTGCACTACTCTAAGAGCCCTAGTTTTATTAGTGATTGGCTGCTAGACCACTCTATGCTGAGAGCAAGGGCTGTATTGCTGACTCTGGCCATTAGGCCGCACTGACCTAGGAACAAGGGTTGGGCTATTGCCTCTGTCCATTAGGTAATATTGCCCTGTGTTCTACTGATTAAGGCCACAGGGCCACACATCTCTGAGATCCGTGGCTGTCTTATGGACTCAAGCGTGGTGCTATAACACACCTCTCCTCTGACCCCAAAGGATGCCAGGGAGTAGCAGTCTCGCAACATTCACATACCACAACTCATGCATGAGTTTCCAGATCATCTGTCCATCTAGTGGCATTTTAGCCCCCTTCTGTAGCAGATATCCTGAAATCCACAGCATAGTAAAGTGGCCCTGATTACTGATTAGCTGGATTACTGAGATTATTATGGGATGGAGCCATGCATCATTCCTCCCTTACTTCCTATTTAGTTAATGGCAGTTCTCCCTACCACCCACATAGTAATGTGTTGTGATAGAATCATAGCATCCTAGAACTGGAAGGGACCTCGAGAGGTCATTGAGTCCAGTCCCGTCCTCACGACAGGACCAAGCACCGTCTAGAACAACCCTGACAGATGTCTATCCAACCTTCTCTTAAATATCTCCAGAGATGGAGATTCCACAACCCGCTTAGGCAATTAATTCCAGTGTTTAACCACCCTGACAGGCAGGAAGTTTTTCCTGATGTCCAACCTAAACCTCCCTTGCTGCAATTTAAGCCCATTGCTTCTTGTCTTTTCATCAGAGGCCAAGGAGAACAATTTTTCTCCCTCCTCCTTATAACACCTTTTTAGATAGATGAAAACTGCTATTATGTCCCCTCTCAGTCTTCTCTTTTCTAAGATAAACAAGCCCAGTTCTTTCAGTCTTCCCTAACAGGTCATGTTCTCTAGACCTTTAATCATTTTTGTTGCTCTTCTCTGGACCTTCTCCAATTTCTCTACATCTTTCTAGAAAGGTGGTGCCCAGAACTGGACACAATACTCCAACTGAGGCCTAATCAGCACAGAGTAGAGTGGAAGAATGACTTTTTATGTCTTGCTCACAACACTCCTGTTAATGCATCCCAGAATAATGTTTGGTTTTTTTGCAACTGTGTCACTGTTGACTCATGTTCAACTTGTCGTCCACTAGACCTCTAGATCCCTTTCAGCAGTACTCTTTCCTAGACAATCACTTCCCATTCTGTATGTGTGAAACAGATTATTCCTTCCTAAGTGGAGTACTTTGCATTTGTCCTTATTAAATGCTATCCTGTTTACCTCAGCCCATTTCTCTACTTTGTCCAGATCATTTTGAATTATGACCCTGTCCTCCAAAGAACATACAACCCCTCCCAGATTGGTATCATCTGCAAACTTAATAATCATACTCTCTATGCCATCATCTAAATCATTGATTAAAATACTGAAGAGAACTGGCCCCAAAACAGACCCCTGCCAATCCCACTTGTTATGCCCTTCCAGCATGACTGTGAACCGTTAATAACTGTTCTCTGAGAACAGCTATCCAGCCAGGTATGCACCCACCTTATAGTAGCCCCATCTAGGTTGTATTTCCCTAGTTTATTGATAAGAAGGTCATGCGAGACCATCATGCAGCATAATAAAGCAGAAAGTTCCTAGCCTGCAATCCTCTGTGTAAGCTTATTTTTTGTTTTCCTTTCCAAAACATAGAGTTTTAGTACCTGTGCATAGCTGCCCTGTTGTTGTCCCCATGACTTACCTTCTTTCTCTGGAAGCATGATCATTCAAGAGCCATGTCACTATTGGCTGCCGATACCTCAAATGTACCAGTACAGTTGCAAAAGGAGACATGACAGTTAATGTTAAATATCCCTCTTCCATCCTCTTCACCTGCCCCTCCATAATCTGTGGAGACCCACTCCACATATCTCTGGAGAAGAAGTTCTTGTGGCAGACCAGAGCAAAAGCATAAAATGAGGCTGTTGCATTTCCATTTTCAGTGCCCCAATGTCTGATGGCTTTTCTCTCTGTATGGAAAGATAGGGGAGTCTACTGCCCACAGGCTTTCTACAATGTCCATATTTCATTCCAATGATTGGTTCCGGTGACATTTTAATACCCTCTGATTTGTCCTCAGTCAGTTCCAATGCTGAATTTATTGTGAAATGTGATGGTAAGAACAATTAAATGTTTTAAAATTGAGAATATATATCATTTGTACATATTTTAACTCAGGTAATGCCTGCTATTTTCCCTGCAAAATGCATTTTCTGCATCAAAGGCACTAACCCAGCACCTTGAAAGGCTAGAAAATTTATCAAGGTCATGAGAATCTGAAATAATCAAACTGCTCTTAGAGGAAAATCAGCCAAGTGCAGCCTAATGCGTATTTTATATCTCAGGTTAATCTATCTACTATTGTGAACCTTTAATCCTCAATCCTACTCTACATTTGGGACTGTTTGTAAAAATCCTTCAAAATAAGGATTATAAGGCCCAGCATCAAATGCAAGTCTCTGCTCTTAAAGCCTTGTTATTTGCAACATGAATGAATTAGATTCCATGAAATGTACCATAAATGAGGTTCTTGATGGACTAAGTCATATTTTATTGGCCATGTAAATAGCAGTGGTTGGACTGCATTTCTCTGGGGTCATCAATATTTTAAACATGTTATTGTAATTGTTGATTACATTCTGAAGAGATGTGTGTAACCTATAATAACTTCATAGTCTCACATGCTGCACATTTTGCCGTTTCTTGAAGACAGAAGGTTATTTCCATCCAGGATAGGTATGTTAGGGACAGAAGGTGGGTTTTTTTGTTTTTTTGGTTTTTTTTACCATCACATACTCTACAGCTTGTTGTTTTGTACAAAATAGGAAAACTAATTTCACAGAATTAACTTGAAAATCCTTTTTTGAATAATTCATTCTGGAACATCTGGCTGACTCATAGAGCTTTTGTTGCTGTGAGTAACTTTCAAGCCTAAATTGCTCTGAACATATCTGCATTTCCTTTGATTATTAATATGATGCACAGGTTTCATACTGGTCTGTGCCAACGTGAAGTAGCTGTGTCAAATGAAATTTATTCTGAATAAGCCTAATGTTGTATGAGCTACAAGTTGTCTTCTACCGAAAGTTTTATTTCCCCTTTCATTGAACTTGGGAAAATAAACAATTTGGTACTCATGACTAGTGCAGCTGGGTTGATTTACCAAAATCTGCATTAAGCCATTTGCTGGCTTCTTGTTAAGGATGCTTGGATTTAGATGTTTGTTTCTAGTACAGTGTATATATGTTTTATTATTACTATGCAGCAGCAGAATAAATCTGTGGTTTGAGTCAATTAGGCAGAGAAAAGTAATAGATGTTAAATGTACCAGTTTGGGTATAATTTCATAAGCAAATTAATTTGCCATACAAGGAATCATCTTCCCAAATCTAGAATAAAAGTCTGCCTTCTAGAAATGTGGTATGAGTGCTTTAAAATAGCCCACTGTAAAATGGGCACACTAGTATGACACCTGATAATTCAAGTCTTGCAATCATCATAATACTTGTTTTTCCAGTACCTGTCTGCTGTATCTATCCAAGAACATAAGACAAGCCATACTGGGTCAGACCAAAGGTCCATCCAGCCCAGTATCCTGTCTGCCGACAGCAGCCAATACCAGATGCCCCAGAGGGAGGGGACACAACAGGTAATCCTCACATGATCCCTCCCCTGTCACCCACCTCCGGAGAAACAGGTTAGGCACACCATTCTTACCCATCCTGGCTAATAGCCATTGATGGACCTAACCTCCATGAAACTATCTAGCTCTTTTTTGAAGTCCTAGCCTTCACCACATCCTCTGGCAAGGAATTCCACAGATTGACTGTGCGCTGAGTGAAGAAAAACTTCCTTCTGTTTGTTTTAAACCTACTGGCTATTAATTTCATTTGGTGACTCCTAGTTCTTATATTGTGGGAATATGTAAATAACTTTTCCTTATTCACTTTTTCCACACCAGTCATGATTTGATCATTACCTGTTCGATTCACTCCCTCTGGGGCACCTGGCATTGGCCACTGTCAGCAGACAGGGTACTGGGCTGGATGGACCTTTGGTCTGACCCAGTATGGCTGTTCTTATGTTCTTATGTTCTTATCATATCCTCTATCATATCCCCTCTTAGTCTCCTTTTTTCTAAGCTGAAAAGTCCAAGTCTTTCTAATCTTTCTTCATATGGGACCCGTTCCAAACCCCTAATTATTTTTGTTGCCCTTTTCTGAACCTTTTCCAATGCCAATATATCTTTTTTGAGATGAGGCGACCACATCTGTACGTAGTATTCAATATATGGGCGTACCATGAATTTATATAAGAGTAATAAGATATTTTCCGTCTTATTCTCTATCTCTTTTTAAATTCTAACATTCTATTTGCTTTTCTGACTGCCGCTGCACACTGAGTGGATGTTTTCAGAGAACTATCCACAATGACACCAAGATCTCTCTCTTGAGTAGTTGTAGCTAAATTAGTCCCCATCATATTGTATGTATAGTTGGTATTATTTTTTCCAATGTGCATTACTTTACATTTATCAACATTAAATTTCATTTGCCATTTTGTTGCCCAATCACTTAATTTGGTAAGATCTTTAGCATTTCATAGCCACTATCACTGTCCTGATCAGGTGGTCGGTAATATATCCCTAATGCTATATTCTTATTATTGGAGCATGGAATTTCTATCCATAGAGATTCTATGGAACATTTAGGGTCATTTAAGATTTTTATTTCATTTGATTCTACATTTTCTTTCACATATAGTGCCACTCCCGCACCAGTACAACCAGATCTGTTCTTCCGATATATCCCTGGTATGACTGTGTCCCATTGATTGTCCTCATTCCACTAAGTTTCCATGATGCCTATTATATCAACATCCTCCTTTAAAACTAGGCACTCTAGTTCACCCACTTTATTATTTAGACTTCTAGCTTTTGTGTATAAGCACTTTAAAAATTTGTCCCTATTTATCTGTCTGCCATTTCCTGATGTGTTAGACTCTTTTTCATTTGACTGTGTCTGATCTGATCCGACCCACATTTCCATCCTCTCCTCCTGACTAGAACATAGAGCTTCTCTATTAATAAACCCTCCTCTAAGAGATGTCTCTGTCCGATCCATGTGCTCCTCCGCACCCATCAGCTTTCCCCAGCCCTTAGTTTAAAAACTGGTCTACGACCTTTTTAATGTTAAGTGCTAGCAATCTGGTTCCATTTTGGTTTAGGTGGAGCCCATCCTTCCTGTATAGGCTCCCCCTATCCCAAAAGTTTCCCCAGTTCCTAATAAATCTGAACCCCTCCTCTCTACACCATCGTCTCATCCACGCATTGAGACTCTGAAGCTCTGCCTGCCTACCTAGCCCTGCACGTGGAACTGGAAGCATTTCAGAGAATGCTACCATAGAGATCCTGGATTTCAATCTCTTTCCTAGCAGCCTAAATGTGGCCTCCAGAACCTCTCTCCTACCCTTCCCTATGTCATTGGTTCTCCCGATCATCACAAATCCAGCTATCTATGTTTCTAATGATCGGATCCCCCATTACTAACACCTGCCTTTTTCTAACGACTGGAGTTCCCTCCCCCGGAGAAGTATCCTCAGTGAGAGAGGATACAATAACATCCTCTGGAAGGAAGGTCCCAACTATGGGATCATTTCCCTTTGCTCCAGTTAACTGTTCTCCTTCCCTGAGCCTTTCATCCTCCTTAACAGCACAGGCACTGTCTGACCAGAGGTGGGACATTTCTACAGTGTCCCGGAAAGCCTCAGCCATGTACCTCTTGGCCTCCCTTACCCCCTCCAATTTAGCCACCCTGGCCTCCAAAGCCCGTACGTGGTATCTGAGGGCCAGGAGCTCCTTGCACCAAATGCACACATACATCACCTGTCCATACGGCAGGTAATCATACATGCTACACTGGGTGCAATAAATAGGATAGCCCCCACTCTGCTGCTGGGCTTCTGCCTGCATTCTCTCCTATAGCTAATTAGATTATTGATAGGATTTTTATGTAAATCTGGTAGTTTTGGTTTTAAAGTAGTGTAAAAGTTTTTAAAGAATGGCAAGTGTACCTAGCCCCCTTCCAACTCCTCATCTAGCCAAGTACATTTTATAACAAGAACTTCCTTTCCATTTGTTACTGTATCTTGAATATGTTCTTCAAAAAATATACAACATTCAAGTGGTACACAGCACTGCAGGAATTCCAGATAAAGTTAATTAAAATCCTGTCAAGTGAATGTGAGGTATAAGCATGAAAGTTAACATATATTAACAGGAGCTTTTCAAGATTTCTTATTAATTAAGTTGCAATATCAGCTTCATATTATGACACATGTACTATATAGTCTGTACAGGTTACCTTGTGGCATAGCCTGCAAATTGATTTAGAAATAGATTTAAACTGGTGCAATAGTTGTGTGGACCATGCCTAAAGCATCCATGTAGCAGGTAAGGCCTGGGTGGGCCAGATCCAGTTCCCCAGGATTAGCCTTTAGCTTGCTGCCACCAGTATATTTACCTGCACTTCCTCAGGTATGGACAATTGCAGCTCCGATTGGCTGTGAATCGCTCTTCCCAGCTAATAGGAGCTGTGGGAAGTGGTGTCCTGGTCCATGCCACCTCCTGCAGCTCTCATTGGCCAGGAACAGCGATCCGCAGCCAACGGGAGCTGCAACTGGTTGTACCCATGGAGGCACAAGTAAATACCACAGTGGTGGCCTGCCAGGGATTAACACTGGGGAACTGCCACAATTTTATTGCCCACCCATAAGGTAGGGGCTGAAGGACTTGAAGAGACTTCTGCATCTTTGTCCACAGCTGCTTGGACTATTACAGAAGCATAGGGGCTGCTACTGAGTAACTCACCCACAGAAACAGCTTATCAGAAAAGCAATGCTTCAGGTCATACCTCATTATTATCCCTTAGAGCTCTGCCATGTTTCCCTGGGCCCATGTGTAATATAACAGGCTGGGTCTGGGCACCGCTGAGAGGGTCAGATCAGGGTAAATTGCTGAAAACCAGAGCTACTTACAGCCCAAGACTGGAGTCCTTCCCTATAGGACTACAGTCCAGGTCAATTTATATCTTGTATCTTACCCAAAAGCACGCTGGCCAATCCTTTAGAATCTAAAATCTGAAAGTTTACTAATAAAAGAAAGAAAAGGTTGAGAGTGAGAATGCAGGCTCTTAGCAGAGATGTTATAAACTGCCAGCTTAAAAAGTCTCTGTTCTACATCCTATGGCAGGATGGGGCAGCAAATCCTTCCTGGCTCTTTATCCATAGCAGGGTGCTTCAGGAATCAGGAGAAGAACTGAAGACAAGATGGAGGCACTCTCATGATACATTTATAATCTTCCCCTGCAGAGAGAAAATGTATTTTTCTCTTGGTACCTCCCAAACTGGATCTGGTCACATGATCAAGTGACCTGTCTCTGTCTCTCATGCAAGTAGCCATGATGTATTGGTTAGTCTGCAGGTTCCAAGACGCGTTCCTTGGGTGTTTATTAGCAACCTTGAGAGCCTTTGTCTATGCAGCATTGCTAATTAGCACAGCCGTTCGTTGGATAAGTATTCCTCACAATAGATGGTCAAGACCTATTGCTCTCTCCTAGACAGATAACATTTTAAATTCAAGTGCAGAGCCCATATTCATAACTTGACATACAAAAAATTATACAAATATATGAGTAGCAGACATAGAATCAGCCTAACATAAGCTTTCATTTGACATCTCACCCTGCCCACTTTGTACAAAATTGGGGGTTACCACACACCAGTGTGTGCAGCAGTGATTTGCCTGCCCATATTAAAATCCAATAATGTGACACCTTCCCCGCACCTCCAATCCACATGGCTCTGGAGAGCTGACCCTGAGGCAGAAAGCCTTCCAATGTTCCCCACTGGGGTAGTTGGTCCACATATCATCTCTTACAATGTCCCCATCTAGTTCTCTATACTTGTGACTTTTGTGACTATCAGAGCCACAATAAAAGATTATAAATATTATTAATGTAGGCTCTGGCCCTATAAAGATTGATGCACACATTTAATTGGAAGTTAATGGGGCTGCTCACATGCTTGAAGCACATCTTTACTGGAGCATGGCCTATGTGGTGCCTTGAAGGTACACGGTATTTGCATTAGAGGAAGTGGCATGAACAAACCAAACTATGGGACTTAAGGGAGGCTGAGAGGCTTTACTGTGAAAGGACTGTAAATGGAATGGGCTATGAATACAAATACCAAGGGCAGCAAATAAACAACACCATGTTACTAAAGTTGAGAACCTTTTCCCCTTGTGACACAACATGGTACAATCCAGACTAATAAATAGCTGTGTCACTTCTGCCTTGTGACCTGGCGTGCCCTTTACAATGTCCTGCTGCTATAGCCTCAGTATGGACTACTCACAGCATCCTCTAGTGAGCAAGTCACTCCCAGCTATGTCTGTGTGTGCTACAGCCAGCCAGCCTCACCTTGACTCTTATCGGCCTCAGCCATGCTTCAGGGTGACCTCAACACACTCCCAGTCCCAACACAAATTTATACAGATTTTATTTCTCTAAGGAAAAACAATACATACAAGTTGTTGCCCCAAACAGACACTTCATCTTGAGTTTACTGGATTAGATAAAAGCAATAAACAAACATTATCAAGGGCAGGTCTACACTAGACCTGGAAGGTTGGGTTAAGGTACACAACTCCAACTACATAAAATACGTAGCTGGAATTGTCTTACCTTAAGCTGAATTTGGAGCCATTTTCACAGAAGGAGGCTGACGAGAGCAAATGCTCCCATCAGCTTCCTTTATTCCTCACTACTGCCAGGAATACTGGTGCCATCTGGAGCGATCCTCAGCGTTTGATTTAGCGGGTCATAACTAGACCCGCTAAATCAAATGCCAGAAGAATGATCTCTATTGTGGTAAGTATAGAGGCCTCGAAAGATGTTGCATACATATCAGAAATGGTTCCCTGAGAAATAAAGATAAAATGCAACTGGTGCCCAACTTATCAAACTATATTAGATTCAAAGCAAAGTTTTTCTCAGCACATGCTTTCTGCAACCTGGCAGACCAAATCCTTTAGGTCAGAACCACTCTCACAATGTCCAGTAGCTGCTTTCTTTGTCTCTTCAGATGCAGTGAATGCTATGGGCAGGAAGAGAGGGGTCTGTTGAAGTGTTTGTCCCTCCTTTTTTAGTTTCATTCCCCCTCTCAAAAAACCTCTCCAGCTGAGACTCAGGAAACAAAGAATCTGTGTGGAAAGAGATCCCTGGCTGTTGGGGTTTTTTTCACCTGTTTGAACTTTCTTTGTCTTTCCTTCCTGCTCGAAGACTCCATTTACTGCTTAAATGCAAATTAAGGCACAAACACATTCCGTTGCTTAGAACAGATGTCTTAATAAAGTGTACAGTCTAGGATGGGCGATTGGAGGAGCTGGGCCAGTTGGCTAGGACATGTAACAGTAGCCAGTGCAGCTGGTGGATAATGACCAATTCCATGTGACTAGAGTAAAACTTATGTCACCTGACAGCTGGTGCCAAAAAAGAACGATCTGTCCTTTATCAACCCATGCTATCCTTCTGCATGTTTGCCTCGTGACACATACTTCTAAAGGACTGACTGTAATACAAAAGAACTCTGTGGTGACTGGGAAAGTGATGCTAACAGTTCTTATTTGAGAGTAGTTTCATAAATATGTTACTGGAGAGAAATAGATCAGAGTAGATACAGAGTATAAATCTTTAGAAGCCATATTACAGAAGCCATTCAGCAAAGCATCACCTAGACTTTAGAAAATGATTGTGAAATTGCAAAACTACTCATTACATGTGAAATATTGACCCAATACAGAGCTTCTTATACTAGGCATGCTTTCAAGATTACCTATACACAGCGAAAGCAAGAAGCTTCAGGAAGAAGAATTTGAACTATATATAATTCTATTACTACCCACTTCTGAAACAAATTTTGACAAGTGCAGACAAGAAATACAAAATATCCCAATTTTAGAAGAGGTTGAAAGTGTCATTCTAGACCAACAACAAAAGCTAACAACAAAAAGTCTAGGTACCGCAACATTATTGGGACTATTGACATGAAGTTGCTGCATATATAAAAATATTGTGTCACAAGAGTACATAGCATGAAGTCAGAAATGTTAATTATGATCTATATTGCATTCTAAAAAGTACAAGAATAGGACTCAAAGTATTCAGTATTGGTCATAATATAAGAACTTGAATGGAATTCTAGCCTGGCATGAAGGCTGTAATTAAAGATACGGTATCCAAAGGGACTCTGCAATATATCCAGGGAACAGAATGTGAAAGAATCGCAGAAGTCACATATGATTCCTGATCACCCTTAGGCTGTGGGAGGCACAGTCTAAATTAAATACTTAATATCCTGAATACTTATATTCACATTTAGTAGTGTTAGAATATGGTGGCACACTTCATAATGCTTTCTTAGGATCAGGACTTCAGAAGGACAAAATCTATAGTAGCAGCTTCTAACATACTTCTTCGACTAAAGACAATTAACACTGAAATATTTACAAAAATAACAGTGCCAGAAGAAACTAGGTCAAGGAATATGACAAGAATGCCAACTACGTACTTTATGACAAACAGGAAATATTGATGCCATCTGTAACAAGGTCATCTGCTTTGTCAGGACCATCTCTTAGGACCATCTCTGCAGAACATAAAGATGCTTAAACAAAATCAAGAATTACACTGTGTTCCTCACACTAACATCTGCACTGTCAGAGTAGTAATGGTACTTTGAGTCTCCTGGTTGTAGAATATCCTGACTTGTGTATAGAACTTGCAGTACCACAAGAAAATAGATAAGGAATAACAGGTTAGTGCAGGGAACTGGGAATGGGAAATTGTTCTGGCCTCTTTACGCTCTCTGTTGAATTCAGTCCAATTCTGTTATAACAGGGATCAGACTCAGGCCTAGAGAACTTCACAACTGAATTTCTGGTTCACATCAGCATAGGTTGTTAGTAGACACATACATGGTGGAAGGCTTGTGCTGCTCATATTGCCTCTCTTTGGCGGAACTTTGATCAGCAGCTTTCATATGCACTAAACTCACTTGCAAACAAATTAAAGAGAAACAAGGCCTTCATGAATAGCCAAGTTCAACCCAGGACTCCTTGTGCTGACCACCAGAATTTTATGATGCAGCCAGATTCTGTTTTCACTGAATTGCTCCCGCTGAGGGATGATGGAGCAGTGCAATGTGGCAGCTGAGTACAGCTGGATAAAACTACCACAGTGGGCTGTTACCTATATGCAAAACTGAGAATGGAAAATAAAACTGGTATCTCACCAACATGCTGTAGAAGAATGTAAGCTTTGTGAATCTCAACAATTCTAATATAACTATGATCCGGTCTGTGAACAGCTTCTATAGAGTGTAACTATGTCAGTTAAGAGGGTGGGGGGGGGGTTAACTGACATACGGTATTTACACTGGTACAAACCCTACTGTGGATGCAGTTACATCTGTATAAAGGTTCCTTATACTAGCATAGCTTATTTCCCTTCCCATTTGAGGATACCTAGTGGTGAAACTGTGTCCACAATAGGAGGACTGTACCACTTCATCATACAAAGTGGTACAACTTTTTGGTCTAGAAAAGGCCTAAGTCACCATTGCAAAAGTTCCAAATTGGAGAAATTCTTAATCCATTGCTGGCAATTTGATTTGAAAATATAGTGTGACCTCCAATTCACTTTGTACCTAAAAGTTGGATCCATTCAAAAAGAATGCTTCGTTAATGGATTTTCAAGTCACTGTAGTAGATGTGAATCTGGTTAAAGAGCAGCCCTTGTGTTCTGACATCCCCAGCATAAATTTAATGAGGTGCAACTTAAGAAATCATAGTGGTAACGATGTAACTGCAGCAGTATTTAACAGTTGTTTGCGGTGCTGTTATAGGTAGTGTTGGTCCCAGGATATGCGGGAGAGACAAGGTAGGTGAGGTAATAGTTCTGTGGCAGCTCAAAAGCTTGTACCTTCCACAAACAGAAGTTGGTCCAATAAAAAGATATTACCTCACCCACCTTGACTCTAGCACTATTAAACACACACTACAATGACAGACAAAACCCAGCTCCAGTCATTGCATGTTGAATCATAAGAGGCAGCTGTGTGTGGATTGGCTTTTGACTCAGAGGATACAGTTTCAGAACAAAAACAATCCCACCAAACCAAATCTTGAGCTGTTGCCAGGAAACACCACAAACCGTTGGAAACCCTTCCTTATAATAAATAAACAAACCAACCTGAACCCACTAAAATAAAAGAGTTTCCAAGGTTTGCAGGCAAGATTCTTAGGTAGCAAAACCAACATAGGTCCATTGAAATAAATGGATTTACCCTGATTTACACCAGCTGAAGACCAACCCCCACAAAATGAACTGAAGCTTAATCATAGTTACCTGATACTTAAAACACATGCATCCACCTACTCTTCTCTGCAGTCTATGCAGAATGGTGGCCAGGTTTTCACCTACCACCCTGCTACTGCCTTACTTCCCTCCTTGAATCTCTGCACTGGCTTTTCCTCTCCTCGCACATTAAGTTCTATTTGCCTGTCCTCACCTTTAAGGTTGCGTACAACACTGCACCCCTCCTCCAACTCTGACCTCATTTCATCCTATGCTTCCCTCACTCCCACTGCATTTTCCAGTTTTCCCCCTCTCTCAGCTTGAACTTTAATTGCATAATATCCCTGATTCTTTGATCAAATTGTCATTCCACTGCCCATAAGCCAAACAACTTAGTACTTCTCTTTCACATCTCCGTACACGATTCTCTTCTTTCATGAACCTTTTCTATGGACAGCTCACCAATGTCTCCACACTATCTCACCTTTCAATGGATGCCCCCATTTATTTACACATCCAAAATAAGTGTAAGTTCTTCAGAACAGGAGCAATGTCTTGTGCTTCATCAAAAGTACACTCAAAGCACTATCTAAATAATAATTCCCCAAACCTGGTACTGAATGTCCCAGTAGAATATGAGGCTCATTCATTACGAACACATTGTATCTTTACTGCATCTCTCACAATAACTTTATAAATTTGTTTCTAAAAGACAATCTCATTTTTTGTTGTGAGTACATTAGGCATTTATTGTTTTAGGAGAAAAGCTGTAGAGGACTCAGGAATAGGAGCAGTCCTCAAAATTATTAAAAGAAGTTATTAGGTGAAATAGAGGCCTCATTGAAATCCATGACAAAACTGCTATCAACTTCAATGGGACCAAAATTTCACTCCTGGGTAGGCATACAAATTAAATCCATCTGCTTGGGTTGTACCCTTCTTGTATATCCACTCAGAATAAGCTATATTTCTGGATGGGGGTGCCTCTACACCCATGGAACTGCCCCAGTGCTGAGCCTTCCAACCGCCAAGCACCCTTTAGCGAGGGCAGAGGGGGCTGTAGCTCATTCCCTCCCCTCATTCATATGGGAACATTGCTGGCTGTTCCCCTTCATCAGGGAGAACAGGAAAGTGCACAGTTTGCTGTATTCCTCACTCTGGCTGGGAAGAGTAGGGGCCAGATGAACTTGGACCTGCCCCAGCAGGGGGACGTGAACCTCTCCCCTGGCTGTGTCTGCTGGAGCTGCAGTGGTCATGGAAAGGCGCATCTCACCTGCCCCAAGCTGCAGCGGTGAGAGAGGGCTGGGGTAGTTCTCACCCCAGGGAAGCCTGCACACTGAACCCCTTGTCCCCAACCCCACCCCAGAGTGATGATTTAAATGAAGAAAAATGAAAATGAATTGAGTTAAGGACCCAAGCAACAGCAGCTAAATATTCTACTCTAGATATATTTTGTCTCCTGCTTTTGGTATTGTAGTTGAACTAATAACTAATTATTATTTTGGGTAGAAGAAGAGACAGACAACAAAATTGTCAGTAAATAGTTCTATTTTTTCCCTGTACAAATGTGTGTGGAGATTTAGGAAGTCACAAATTATTGCTGAAAGTAACTTTCCTCCTCATCATCAAAAGTTCTCTTGAGCTGACTAATATGATCCATAATAGGAATTGACTTTGGAATAATACTTGATAGAGTAATGAGGCCAACAGGCCATATCCATTATCTTCATCATGTAAAATGATTTTAAAACATTATTTGGCAATACTTTTACAGCTGAGTTATTTTTGGCAAGCCTTTCGGCAAGTTTTCCATTCTCACCCAAGGTTAATGTAATCAAGTCCTTTCTTTCATCCCTTTTGAAAATATATAAAATTAGAAAAAAAAATTGAAGGGCTCTGGAGCATCATAATGATTTTTCTGATTCATTTTCTTATATATTCAAAAGTGACTCCTTTACTTTATTCTGTTGTGCGGACCCACCTGAATATATTGGCATCTGTATAAGTTCAATGGATTCCCCTCAGGGTAAATCAAAGGTTTGCATTATCACTGTGAAGCATGTTTGAAACAAACAAAAACATGAAAAATGTGCTTGGTTTCAGAAATTGAAACTCCAGGCTCATCAAAATTCACTACGAATCATTAGCTTTTTCCAAAGTTGGGCCCATTTTTCAGTAAACTGGGGCAGATTTACATTTTTCACTGAAACTAGGTAAACTTTACATAGGAGTTGCTTTAGCCTCCATAATCCAGAATCTTGTCTCTGACAATGGCCAGTACCAGTTACTTCAGAGAACATTCCAAGAATGTTTATGGAATAGGAGTGGTTTCTAAATAGCTCCCTTCAGTTAGCTGGTGGTACGTGACGTAAGTAAGGTTAATATTATTATTTATTATATGAATTTCAGGGATGCCAGAGGCTCCAGCCAAGTGAAGTTGGCTCATAAAGTGGCTTTTCCATTCTTTAGATGTCTTGACACTTTGTTTGCTTTGATAACTGGACATTTTTTGAGTTTGCCATAATAATACCTAAGTCTGCTCTCTGCTGACTGTTACATCTGAGGAAGAGCTCTGCCCAGCTTAATGCCCTCTTCCTTTATTCATTTGTGCTCTGTCCCCACTCATGCACCAAGAGTTGTCATGCTCCCTTTTCTTGGCTTGGCTGTCCTGATGGGTCACTATGTGGTTTCTCCCTTCCCAGATATCTTACTGCACAACCTGTTCGAATATCAGTCCCAGCAGTCCTTCAGTTCAAAGCGATGCCATTTCCCCCAGCAGCAAGTAGGGGAATTCGAGCTATCCTTATACTCTGGGTTCCAGCCCAGGGACCCTTGAATCAGCAGCCAAAGTTTACAACCTCCCAAACCTTGCTGCCATTCCCCGGGCCTCCTTCCCAGACTATATCAATAGGCTTCCTTCTCTACCACCTCTCTGGGGAAATGTTCCTTCAGGACTACAGTCCCAGGGTGCCTACTCTCCCCCTGGGTTTCCTTCTTTCTCTCAATAAGCCCTGAGAGTGACTGCAGCCTTCCACACTGCTGCCTTCTTTTGCCTTTACTTCCTGACCTTATACCAGCCCTTCCGCTTCTGACTAGCTGGACTCCATCCTCAGTAAGTGCTTGCCTATCTAGACAAACTCTCCTATCAGGTTACTTAACACCCCATCTCGAAATCACTCAAATTTCACATGATCCCCATCAGTGCTCATTACCCTGTATTTCATAGAATCATAGATCCATCCTCTCTCTGGCAAGGTCTATACTAGGGAACAAAGTCAAACTAAGATATGCAACTCTAGTTACATCAATAGTGTAGCTGGAGCTGACAAACCTTAGTTCTAATTTCTGTGGCGTACCCACTGCGGGAGATCAACAGGAGAAACTCTCCCAATGACTTCGCTGACCCCCTTATGGTGGAGTACAGGAGTTGACAGGGGAGTGATCAGCAATCGATTTAGTGAATACTTACTATACCCACTAAATCAACCCCCAAGAGATCAATCTCTGCAGAGTTGATTTCCCAGCAAGTGGAGACAAGGCCTCATATGTCTTCTCTTTTTGAGACTGAACAAACCCAATTCTTTGAATTTTCCTCACTGGTCATGTTTTCTAGACCTTTAATCATTTTGTGGCTTTTTCTCTGGACTTTTTCCAGTTTGTCCACATCTTTTCTGAAATGTGGTACCCAGAACTGGACACAATATTCCAACTGAAGCCTATACAGTATGTAGTATGCATTACTTCTCGTGTCCTGCTTACAACGCTCCTGTTAATACATCTCAGAAGGATGTTTGCTTTTTTTGCAACAGTGTCACAAATATTTAGTTTGTGGTCTACTATGACTCCTAGATCCCATTCTGCAATACTCCTTCGTAGGTAGTCATTTCCCATTCTTTATGTGTGCAACTGATTGTTCCTTCCTAAGTGGAGTATTTTGTATATGTCCATAATGAATTTCATCCTGTTTACCTCAGACCATTTCTCCAATTTGTCCAGATCATTTTGAATTATGATCCCATCCCCCAAAGCACTTGCAATCCCTCCCAGCATGGTATTGCCCACAAACTTTATAAGCGTTCTCTTTATGCCATTATCTAAATCACTGATGAAGATATTGAACAGAACTGGTTACAGAACTGATCCCTGCAGAACCCCACTAATTATGTCCTTCCAGTGCAACTGTGAGCCTTTGATAACTACTCTCTGGCAAAGGCTATTCAATCAGTTATGCACCTATTTTATAGTAGCTCCATCTAAGTTGTATTTCCCTAGTTTGTTAGTCAGAAGGTCATGCAAGATTGTATCAAAAGCCTTATTAAAGCATATATATGTGTATATATAGATGCATATATAGATGGGCACTATATTTGCCCTTTTCCAGTCTTCTGGAATCTCTTCCATATTCCACGATTTTTCAACGATAATTACTAATGGCTCACATATCATCTCAGTCATCTGAGTATTCTAGGATGCACTCCATCAGGCCCTGGTGACTCAAAGACAACTAAATTACATTTAAGTAATTTTTAATTTGTTCTTTTACTATTTTGGATAATGAACTTACCTCATTTTCACAAGTTTCAGGGGGTAGCCGAGTTAGTCTGTACAGAAAAAAACAACAAATGGTCTGGTAGCACTTTATAAGCATTCTCTTTATGGTAGCACCATATACAAAATATGTAGATGGTATCATGAGCTTTCATGGGCACAGCCCACTTCTTCAGATGACCGGAGTTTTGAGTTTAGGATGTGCAGACCCAAAACAAATAGGAGAGAAGGGCAGGAGGCAGAGGGTATAGAAAATTCAGGAAGGTAGAGGGATCCAATAACCACCAGCCTTCTTGGTGAAAACCAAAACAAAGACATCATTAAGCAACTATACCATTTCTACATTTTCTGTTATTTTTCCCGTGTTCGTTTAGCAATGGGCCTACCTTGTCCTTGATCTTCCTCTTACTTTGAATGTGTTTGTAGGATGTTTTCTTGTTACACTTTATGTCTCTAGCTGGTTTGAGCCTGTTTTGTGATTTGGCCTTTCTAATTTTGCCCCTACATACTCCTGCTATTTTTTTATATACATTCTTTCTAATTTGACTTAGTTTACCATTTTTATAGAACTCCTTTTTTATTTTTAGATCATTCAAAATTTACTGGTTAAGCCAGGGTGGTCTCTTGCCATACTTCCTATCTTTCTTGCACAGTGGAACAGTTTGCTCTTGTGTTCTTAATATATCTTTTTGAAACACTGACAACAGTCTTGAGTTGTTTTTCCTCATAGACTAGTTTCCCATGGGATCTTGCCTACCAAATCCCTCAGCTTGCTCAAGTCTGCCTTCTTGAAATCCATTTTCTTTATTTTACTCTTCTCTCTTCTACCATTCCTTAGAATCATGAATGCTACCATTTCATGATCACTTTCACCCAAGCTGCCTTCCACTTTCAAATTCTCAACCAGTTCCTCCCTATTCATCAAAATTAAATCTTCAATAGCCTCCCCTTAGTAGCTTTCTCTGCCTTCTGAAATAAAAAATGGTCAGAAATAAAACATTGGTCAACATTGAATTTCATCTGTGATCACTCTGCCTATCCACTTCCCCTTGTTAGGTCCCTCTGAAATTCTTCATGTTCTTCTCTAGTCTTGTCTCAGTCAAATGTTTTCATGCATTTGCAAATTTTGCCACCTCAAAAGTCAGTTTTTTGCTGTTTTTGTAAGCTGTTTTTCAATTTCTCCACTTAAACCAGATAAAATTACATTTTGCTTGGAGATTATGAGTTCATTTGAACCTGAATTGCAAAGCAAAACTCATAAGGTGCAAACTCATGTGAATAAAAACAGAAAATAACCATATGCACCCTTGCAGAGCAAAATGGCTGACTTTCACACAGATGTATATAATATTTTCTGAGAAATTTGTGGATAGATACTTACCAATCTACTGTGAAGTATGTTCTGTATGAATGTATCTAATATGTGCTGGGGAAAGATTTAAGGACAACAAATGGAAATATATAATATCCCCATGGTCCATATAACAAGTTGATTTTGGGTGGAGGGGTTGTGCTTGGACATATGTACAATTTTGCCCTACATGCTCACACATTCGATCCTCTCTTTCCTTAGGGCTGAGGATACAGCCACCTGATTACTACATATATCTAGTTAAAGAAAGCATTAAATTCTGTGTTCTGAGCTAACTGAGCATCAACCATCCAACAGAATAGGTGTCTTCTCCCCAAAAGAGGGAATTTGTTTCTTGTGAAGCCATTAAAACTAATCTGACCATGCTATTAGAGACTATAAAAATGATTAAAACTATACGAAGAATTCTTGTCCAGCTGTTAGCTGTTTTATCCACTAAACCATGAGCAATTCTTAGCATAAAAGTATAATTGTTCTGTTGAGGTTTCAGACTTGAATTACCCACAAGTTTACCATAAGATGATTGGAATGCAGTATTCCGTATGGTGAAACACTTGGCTGCCAGAATAGCCTGGGAATATATAATAATAATAATAATACAAATAATAACTTTGGCTCATAAGAATCAGGTTGGAGATTAGGTGGAAAACTTTGGTAAAGATAAAGAATTTAAATAGCTGTTTGTCTATTTCATAGTTTTTCAGACTAAATTCATATAATGTCATAGTATTTTCAGAAAAAATAACAATCTTGGTGATTCATGAACACATTAGGCAACTGAACATTTTGACTGCTTTGTTATCAGACCTGATCACATGATTAATTCAAAGTTGTTAATTTTGTGCATTTTCACATACATGATACATTTTTCTAGCTTCTCTATAATAAATGAAAAGACCATTCAGTGCGCAAGGTAAAGCTAGTATACATAAATCAAATCTCAGTAAACCTCATTTTTAAAAAGTCATGCACATATCTACTATAAAGTAAAATCAAAATTCAGATCAAACTAGCATTTCCTTCTGAATCCTGTGAATTGATTGTTTTGTCCTAGAGTTCTCAGCTAGAGTTCTGTTCCTGTACATACAATATTATATTTGTGTAGAAGCTCTCCATAGCAACTAATGAGCTCCTGAGGGTAAGGAAAGAAATAAAGCTCAAGTTTGATTTACAAAAATGAAGCAGTCATTTTCCATTTTCACTGTTGAATTTGAAATGATTCACAATTCAACTGCATTGTTATTAGCTTCCCGTACAACTGACATGGAAAACTTAAACTAACCTTAATAACACTACTATGCTCTTAGAGAACCACTTTAGCAGTTTCTGTATGTGCTATATGTGGAGCAGTGCTGTGTGTGCCTTTATTTTTCTATGAATAGGGGACATATCTTGCAAGCTACATGAGCTGAACTGAGGAATGGAGTGCATAAACTGAGCTGTAGTAAGGAGTTCACTGGCAGCGACATTAGGGCTGTTTCATTACTACTACTCCTCTTCTAGTATATAAGAGCAGCCATTTAATTTTATTTTTCCTCTGTATCTGACTTGTCCTTGATCCAACATACATTTTTTTTCATCTGTTTATTATCTGAATTCTGAAACTACCAAAATGGAATCGGTGTCAAAGTAGAATAGAAAAGAAGACAGGATGTATTTCAGAGCCTGTCCTATTTGGGATACCTCATAGCACATGTATTTCTGTAAAGCACTGTTTTGCAGAATGGGGTAGGAGCTAAGGTAGTTCTCTTTCTATGAAAGGAAAAATAATAATGTATTAAATTGATTGTAGTCCCTGAGTTTTACTACTGATCATCTTATCATGATAGTTGTAGTCTCCTCAGGCCTCTCTTCCCCTTTTCATGGCATGAGTCCATATCATTCATTTCTGTCTTTAGGTTCTTATCTTTCTCTATGTCCTCTTCTGCATCTGAATCTAGAAGAAGGGTGAGCAATAGGCAACCCACAGGCCAGATATAAATCACCAGGTTTAGCTATTGGTGAGTTGCTGGTGTTTTATTTACTTACATATCCACAGGTATGGCTGCTTGCATTTCCCATTGAATGTGGGTCACAATTTCCGGCCAATGGAAGATGTGGGATGCGATGTCTCGGTCTGTGCTGCTTCCTACTGCTCCCATTGGCCAGGAATGGTGATCCATGGCCAACAGGAGCTGCAAGCAGCTGTACCTGTGGATATGCAGGTAGATAGAGTGCCAGTGGCCCTCCAAGAGCCAACTCTGGTGAATCATCTCCAGCTTATTGCTGACTTTGGTGTATCCAGAAGATTTCCTAGATAAGGGGAAATTTAGGATCCTTTCTGAGACAAAAACTTAGAAATTATGAATGCAAAGAACTTAAAGACCTAGCCAGTCCTCCTCTTTTTGGCAAGTATATCTTGCTACTCAACAAATATACATAGACAAAGGATTCCAAGTCTATATCCATCCTTGCTGTAAATGCATGACAAACTGTACTACTTTCCAGTCACTGTTCTCATGAGAAAAAAAACCCTCTTAGCTTTAATTTTCTATTCTACTGCTCTCATTTGTAGCTGGGTATTATCCCCTGGTGCTGCCAGTAGAATAGATAATTTCCTTCTATAGATCTCTCTTCAAGTATATGAAAATTACAGTAAAATCTTCCCTTTTTCAGGCCCCTTTTTATATGTGACAAACTTGTTGATATACTACAGGGAAGTAATACCTAAGATAGAGAGATAGGTTCTTTATTTCTTGAGACTTTCCTTTTACAGAAAACCAGTCCTTTCATATTACAAACCAATCTCCTTTCCTTCTGAAATGTCTCTAAACCCTGGATAACCTTTCCTATAGTGTGTGATCTAAACTGTATGCAATATGCTACTTGTGACCCCTATATATTCTCTATTTGAATTTGAAACATAGTCTGTTATTTATCCAATTTATGATCCTGTTGAATTCCTTTACCAACATTATGCATCATGACTCTGCCTTCATAGTATTACTCAGAACCAAAATCCATTTATTTTCTCTCATTCACTTCAAGAAAACTTAACTTCCTCCCCCATGCCCATGCCAGCCTATACGTAACACATCAACCATTTCCAAACAATGAAAACCATGTCCCAGTAACCCACGCTATGAAAAATTCACCTTTTACCTCACTAGAACTGTTGTGCTGTTCTCCTTTTTGGTTTTGGGTGAATTTACACATTCATCCAATGATAATTTTCATCATTTTTACTACAAATGCAGTTTTGTTGGGATTTTCCTCTGAAATGCTATGTGCGGTCTTGAGTAAGCCTTGGAGGCCCAAAGAAAGTTAAAAAATAAATAAATAAACTAAGGCACGGGAGTGGTACTTGGGAGGACTGGACTCAATGCCTGACTCTGCCACAGCCTTCCTGTGTTATGTTGGGTAAGTCATGTTGTCTCTCGGGGTATGTCTAGACTGCACCCCTCTGCCGGCAGAGGGATGCAGATTAGGCAGGTCGAAATTGCTAATGAAGTGGGGATTTAAATATCCTGTGCTTCATTAGCATAAAAATGGCCGCCACTTTTTTTCAGCACGGAGTTATGTCGGAGAAAAGCAGCAGTCTAGAGGCTGATCTTTTGCTAAAGAAAGCCTTTTCCAATAGATCCCTTATGCCTTGTAAAATGAGGTATACAGGATCTATTGGAAAAGGCTTTCTTTAGCGAAAGATCAGCCTCGAGACTGCTGCTTTTCTCCGACAAAACTCCGTGCCAAAAAAAAGCGGAGGCCATTTTTATACTAATGAAGCGTGGGATATTTAAATCCCCACTTCATTAGCAATTTCGACCTGCCTAATCTGCATCCCTCTGCTGGCAGAGGGGTGCAGTCTAGACATACCCTCGATGTCTCAATTCCCCATCTGTACAATGGGGATAATATTTTCTCTTTCCTACCATTTGGTCTTGTTTATTTAGATTGTAAGCTCTTCAGGGCCAGGACTCTTGATAGTTTATATAGTCCCTTGCACAATGAGGCTCTGATCTCTGTTGGGAATCTCAAGGCACTACTATAATACACATCTGGTGGCCTTCATTACCGCCAATAATGTCTTTCTGTGGGAAAAGGCTACATAGGAACATAAGGTCGGCCATATTAGGTCAGACCAAAGGTCCATATAGCCCAGTATCCTGTCTGCCAACAGTGGCCAATGCTAGGTGCCCCCGGAGGGAGTGAGCAGAATAGATTATCATCAAGCGATCTCACCCCTGCCACCCATTCCCAGCTTCTGACAAACAGAGGCTAAGGACACCATTCCTACTCATCCTGGCTAATAGTCATTGATGGACCTAACCTCCATGAATTTATCCAGTTCTTTTTTAGCCCTGTTATAGTCATGGCCTTTGCAACATCCTCTGGCTATTACCCTGAGAAAGGAGAATGTCACCCTCAGGGTTTCGGACTGAGTCAACTTTTGCCACCAACTTTGTTTTTATGGGGCAGATATACTCCAGGCCCATGCCTGCAGGGATGCTATCAGAATGAACAGTTTTTCAGAGCAGAAAGCCAGTTTTAATCATTAAAAATGGATGTGAGGTTCTGTTAAAATTCCATATGAATTTACAAACTCCATTGTGCGTTTTATGAAAATACTACAATGCAGGTGTCTATTTTGCCTGTTTTGTTGGCACTGGCAATTGTTTTTCTATTGTGCCCCTGAGAACATTCAGAAGACAGAACGCTTGGATAAATAAAGTTTGTGTAATTTCCTGAAATTCAAATTAAAAATATCTTTTTGAGCCCTACAGGTTTAGCACCATGGTAATACCCTTTGATTAATGATTTTTTTCCTGTTTCTCCAAGAGACTTTCTTCAATTTCCGTGTCAAAATGCTACTGCTCATCTCAGAATATCAAAAAAGGCAAAGTTAATAAATTGCACGTAATAAATTCAACTATGCTGAAATCATTATCACCAGAAAGCCTTATAACACCACACACACACGCACACTTTTGCTATTAGTCACTTCAGCCTGTCCTTGCCGCAAGCTAAGTATGAAAATGTCAAAGATTTTTCATCTTGGAGATCTGATGAGATTGTAGCCAGTTTTTTCCTTCAGAAGCCTAGGCTTTATGTGCATGTTTGTTTTGTGAATTGATAAGGAAGACTTTCTAGTTTTGCTGCTTCACTTTAAGTAGAGTTAGGAATTTAAGACATGCTATGTTTGCCAATATCTACTGGTATTCTTTCAGAATTATATGAAAGTAAGCATTTCCTGAGCTGAATCTGTTGTGTGTTAATGTCTAGTTGTTTAAATCATTATAGAACTGATAACTGAATCCTCAAGCTATTGGAGGTTTGGCTTGGTTTTGAGGACAACAAAGAAGATAAAGGATTACCTGAAATTTTGTCATCCTTAGTGCTTGTCTTCACTACATTTCAAAATCAGCACTGCTGCCATTGATGCAGTGATGTCAATTTAGTGGCTCTGGTGAAGACACACTAAATTGGTGGGAGAGCACTCTCTCGGTGACTTCAGTACTCCACCTCAATGAGAGGCAGAAGCTATGTTGTAATGTACGCGTCTTAACTAGTGTAACAAAAGGGTACGTCTACACTGCACAGCTATTTCAAAATAAGCATTCTGGAATAGTTATTCTGAAATAACTTATTTTGAAATAGCACGTCTACACTGCAGGGAAGCTTCAAAATTAGTCCAAGGCAGGCTTCCCTAATGTAGTCCTGCTATCTCGATTTAGAGCCCCAGGAGGCACTAGAGAGGAATAACTTGAAATGGTCCTGGTGAGGGGCTATTTTGAAATAGCAGCAGTGGACCATCTACATATGCCTTATTTCAAAATAGCTATTTCGGAATAGGCTCTATTCCTCATAGAATGAGGTTTACAGATTTCGGAATAAGCCATCTGGTATTTCGAAATTATTTCAAAATAAGGGAATGGCTGCGTAGACGCTCGCATTGTTATTTTGAAATAATGCTAGTTATCTCAAAATAACAGTGCAGTGTAGACACACCCTTAGATTGACTTACAAAATTAGTGCAGACAAGGCCTACATCTAAAAAACTCTCTGACAGTCAGAAATAAGATAATTGTTAAAACAACTCCACTCTTTGTTTTCATTGGCTACTCAGACAGTAAGCTCGTCAGGGCAGGAGACTGTAGGGCTGTGTCTATACTGGCGCGATCTTGCGCCAGAGCTATGCAAATGAGGCTCAGCGTGGAATATCGCTGAGCCTCATTTGCATAACTAATGAGCCGCCATTTTTGCGGAAGAGGCTCTTGCGCAAGATGGAGCTGTCTACACTGCCCCTTCTTGCGCAAGAAAAACCCTCTTGCGCAAAGCCGTTATGCCTGAAAATAATCAGCATAACGGCTTTGCACAAGAGGGTTTTTCTTGCACAAGAAGGGGCAGTGTAGACAGCTCCGTCTTGCGCAAGAGCCTCTTCCGCAAAAATGGTGGTTCATTAGTTATGCAAATGAGGCTCGGAGATATTCCACGTTGAGCCTAATTTGTATAGCTCTGGCGCAAGATCGCACCAGTATAGACACAGCCTAGGTGTATGTATAGTAGTTGGCGTAATGGAAACCTGATCTTTATTGGATGCACCTATAATGCAAATTATTAATGATTATACTGTTGCAAAATGTAGAAATTTACATTTTTAAATTGATAACTGTGAGCTACAGACTAGGAAAGCTAAAGCATTAAGTCAAGACATGGTTAAAAAAGAACAGGCAAAAATAGGTGGAAAATGGAAAGGAGGTTGCTAAGGAGGGAAAGATAACTAATAAATGTTTCAAGCACACAAGGATCAAGAGGTCAGTGCAGGATATGGTAGGGCCTCTTCTAGGAAAGAAGGGTAATTTACTGATGTAAGAGATACACTAGAGTAGACAGTGCAAAAGCACCAGTGTGAATCCTTTATCTCCGTGACCACTTTTTGGAAAGGATGGGGAACAGACATAAATTTCCCATGGGAGGAAATGGGGAAGGGAAGAGATAGAGAGAAAGAATAAAAATTCAGGATCTGCCATAAAGGGAGATCAAAATAGATTCTAAGATATTCCAGTGTGAACATGTCACATGATTTTTTAAAGTTCTAATGGAAAAAATAGGCTATATAATAGTAATTACATATAATATGAAGATATATTATTTTGCATTTGAAACAGCAAATAATTTTTAAAACACAGGTCTAGTGTAAAAAGCAACTGTGTGATAAACAGCACCTTCTGACTGCACAGATCTGTGCACAAGAATAAGATTGGGGGGGTTATTATTTCTGTTGCCTCCTATGTGCCATCCCAGCATTTAAGCCCCCTGCAATTTCTCAATAATGATTTTCAACTGATCTATTTCTCTTCAGTTCTTTTGCATTGGTCTTTATTCTCACTTTAAAGTTGTCAAAGGTGGGAGTATCTTTTAATCTGTTTATTTTTTTAAAGGGAAAATCAGGTTTGATCATGAGGTATGCTTTCTGTCTCACACTAAATAACAAAATCTCTGCAGTTGGCCCGAAGGGGGAAAGTTTTAGAAAAGATCTGTTTCAAAAGAATGAAATACAGCCTTTTCAAGGCTTTGGTTCAAGAACTTATCAGTAAAGAGCACTCCAGAAACCTTTTATCCTATCAAAGCACATGTCCTTCTCCTTCACTGATGGAGCGATAGAGAAAGAGCTATGCATAAGTTGTGTTGCTGTGGCATAAACAATAACGATGAAGACAACTGATTATTTAAAAAAAAATCAGCCACAAATACAATTAGCTGAGTCCACCACTGGTTTTCTACTTATGTTTGCACCAGACAAATGTCTCACTGCAGGGTCTACTGGTGAAATGCTTACAAGTTTCAGAAAGGAAAGCAGGCTGCTCTTGCCTGAACACACACACACACACACACACACACACAAAAGAAAGAAAGAACGAAAGATGACAGGTTTTTCCATATCAAGGCACTTTCCTGTCATGTTTTTATAATCAATGTTTGATTTTTAAAAGGAAAACCTCCCATGTAGTATAGCTGAAAGAGCAAAAAACAAAACAAAAAAACCTCACTTCTTTGTGCCTAATATCAACCATATGCTGGCCCTTGAAATGAGAAAAACCAGAGTGTGGTAAATGAAGAACCATCTTTGTAATTAAAATATGCTTATCCTATTCAGGTTCATGGACCCTGGGAATTAAGCAATGGGTTGATTGTAGCAATAGCATTTTACAAATGTCAGAGTGCACAACTGTGGGGAAGCAATGTTGTGGTTTGACTGAGGAACCAGTGGAGCACTGTAATAGCAATGCCTGGAGATTGGCATGCTGGGAAGCAGCTCTTGTTGCTCCCTGCAGTGTTATTCTACTGACATGATATATAGATGGGAGGGACCATGATGGTGCCATTGCCCCATACAGATGTGACACACACCTTGAGCTCCTCAATATAGCCACCAAAATGAGAATAGGGGTTTGGGTGTCTTCTATGCCTTATAATGGACCAGTGAAGTCAATGGAAAGATCCCCACTGATTTCAATGGGCTTTGGATCAAGTGTCACACAAGCAGAGCCATAATTATGTAAGGACAGCTGTACTGGGTCAGATCTAAGCTCTGTCAAGATCAGCATCCTGTCTTCTGACAGTGGCCGATGCCAGGTGTGTCAGAGAAAATGAACAGAACAGGGAACCATAAAGCGATCCATCCCCTGTTGTCCACTTCCAGCTTCTGACAAACAGACTAGGGATACACAGTTGCATCCCTGACCACCCTTGCTAATAGCCACTGATGGACAGCCCCACCATGAAGGTTTCTAGTTCTTTTTTGAACTTTGTTATATTTTTGATCTTCACAACATCTCCTGGCCACAAGTTCCACAGGCTGACTGAGTGTTTTGTTCCCTTTAAATCTGTGGCCTAGTAATTTCATTGGTGACTCCTGCTTCTTGTGCTATGTGAATGACTAAATAACACTTCCACATTCACTTTCTCCACACCAGTCACAATTTTATCGGCCTCTATTATATGCCCCTGTAGTCATCTCATTTTCAAACTGAAAAGTGCCAGTCTTTTTAATCTCTCCACCTACAGAAGCTGTTCCAAATCCTTTATCATTTTTGTTGTCCTTCTCTATACCCTGTCCAATTCTAATACATCTTTTTTGAGATGGGGTAACCAGAACTGCACACAGTATTCAAGATGCCAGCATACCATGGATTTATATAGTGGCATTATGATATTTTGTCATATTATTTATCCCTTTCCCGATGGTTCATAAAATTCTTTTTTTAATATTAGGCCCACCATATTTTGGAAAAAACATTAACTGTTAGGAACCTATGGTTATGCAGTTTCCCAAATGGTACATCTCCTGGCCCAGAATGGAGGGTAGGTACTGTGATGAAGGGGGGTGAGAAGCAAGTCCACTCTGTACATGCCATGCAATGGCAGCTCCTGTCCCATGGATCCAGGCTCCCCTCTAAACATTGCAACCTGCCACATGTAACAATGCCAATCAAATTTGCCCTGGCTACACTTCTGTCATGGGCCAAATTTGAGTGAGTTGCACTGGCTGGATTAGGGAGCCAAGCCCAGTCCAGCAGTATAGAAGCCTTTGCTGCATGGTGATTACAGGACAGCATCTTTCTCTAATCCCCCTCTCAAAGGGCCTCCCACCAGTCTTGGATTAGTACTGCAGTGCTGGGCAGAGATTGAACATAGAATCATAAAATACTAGAATGGGAAGGAATCTTGAGAGGTCATCAAGTCCAGTCCCCTGCCCTCACAGCAGGACCAAGCACCATCTCTGACAGGTGTTTGTCCAATATGCTCTTAAAAGTCTCCAGTGATGGAAATTCCACGACCTCCCTAGGCAATTTATTCCAGTGTTTAACCACCCTGACAGTTAGGAATGTCCGACCTAAACCTCCCTTGCTGCAATTTGAGTCCATTGCTTCTTGTCCAATTTGTCCATATTTTAAGGTGGCTTGAAAAAAGAGACAAAATGCAGTTGGTGGGCGTGACACTTGCTGGGGATATGAAAGGGCTGTGAGGCACCTTGTCACTACAGCCCCTAGATATTTTGTCTGTGTGTGGCATACATCAGCTCTCCAACCCCACCATCACGCGTAGTGTTTATCAGTTTGCCACTTCCAAAGGAACAGTGCACCCCAGCTTTTCACTCCCACCTCAGATCACCGTTCCACTTCACTCATAGCGATTAGGTTTGTTTACAGCAAAATCAAATCTGAATTTCTTTAACAAAGCACAGTGATTCCAGATAGCAAGCAGAGGTACCAGACACAAATTGTTATATACAAGTAAAATCGAAACATACAGTCTAGAGTCTAGATTTCATAAACCAGATACTCGAAAGTCTAATAAAATATTGTTCACTCCAAATCCTTGCAGCTTTGTACAGCCAGACAGGCTCTGAGCCTTCTTTCATGAGACAGCCATAATGTCAGTTTGCCTGCGAGGTGAAGGTTTTAGAGTGTCTCCTTGCACTCCGAGATATACCAGACCAATCTTTACTCATAAACAGGACACCCCGCTATTGTTTGTTTCATCCTGTAGACTTTCTCTTCGGCAGTTTTCAGAGTCTCTCAATTTGCACCCAGGTCTGCATCAAATGGGAACACAGTGTGAGGCACGGGCACCAACTCCCTGGGTGCTGCAGTGCTGGAGCACCCACTGAGAAAAAATAATGGGTGCTCAGCACTCCTCTCTGTTCCCCCCCACCCTCCAACACCTCACACCTGTCGGTGGCCTCACTGAACTACTTCTCCTCTCTCCCTGCACCTCCTGCCACCAGTTGTTTCATGGTGTTCAGAGGCGCCATGCAGGTGGGGGAGGAGCAGAGTAGGGCATGCGTGGAGTGAGGGCAGGAAGAGGCAGAAGGGGCAGAAGCTTTGGGGAAGGGGTGGAGTGGGGGTGGGGAAGGGGCAGAAGCATGGGTAAGGGGTGGAGTGGGAGTGGGGGAGGGGCAGAAGCTTGGGGGAAGGGGTGGAGTGGGAGTGGGGCAGGGCCAGAGCAGGGGCATGAAGAGGTGGGCTGGAGTTGGGGTTTGGAGGAAGGATGGAGTAGGGGTGGGACAGACTGGTGAGGGGGAGAGTACACCTCAGCCCCGATCAGTGCCTATGGTGTGAGGCATGCAGCACACAATGCACAAATTGGCCAGACAGAGAGATAAATGTCACTTACTTCCTATCTGACACAAGTGTGTCCTTGAGGTATGTCACCTCCCGGTGACCTACCTTAACTCCAAGAATTTAAGAGCATATTATCAGGTTAGGTACATAACTCGTTAAATATTATCCATGTGCGCGGACTCTAATGATTATGATTATAGCTGAGCTCTCTACCCAGCTCATGTCAGCCTGAGGTAAATTATTATGCAGATGCCAACCCAGGGATCCTGCCAACTTAATGCACCCCCTGTGCTCTCTGCCAACTGGAATCAAGAGGCCCTGAGTCACAGGAGGTTGCCTTAGTAGAAGGTTTGGGAACTACTGATTTAGTTTATCTGCTATTTTTAGTCTGTGATTTATGAGATCATCAGAATCCCTTACAGTAATTAGCACTGAATTATCAATCGCTCACCATCTTTTGCATGTTAACACAGGAAGGAGATTTATAAGAATAATTCCACATTGCATAAGGGAAGCAAAGGGCTCTTTCACCAGATGGGTGGAGGGTGTTGTCCAGTATGGAAAGTAGAATACCATTAAATGTGCAATGTGGGTATTGGAAAGCATCTCATGTTACGCAGCTGGGGTAGAGTCATAGGGTGGCTTGCCCCTTGTAGGCCAAGCCTGATTATGAAGGAGGCACACCTGATTCCTCGATGGGAGCAGCAGGAAGACGCCAGGCTGTAGGCCCTGCCGAGAGTTCTTTTGGAGAACTGAGGTTTTTAGGGGACAATAGCTTCCAGCAAAGTGACTGAGGACTGCATGAAATGCAGAGGCTGCTGTGAGTGGGTGGAGAAACCTGAAACTTAGGAAGTGAGACGACAGGCAGGAAAGGCCTGGGACAAAATGGCTGTACATAAACTTTGTTGTAAACGGTTGTTAAGTTAATAAAGCAAACCCCAAGAAAGGATGGAAATGGACAATCATTTGTGAATTATTGAGGAAGCCTGAAACTGAGGCTGCTTGCAGGGTCTCCCTGAGGTCACCAGGAGCTATTTGGGAAGAGCCACTTATTGACGAGTAGACCATGGCCATGATTCTCCACTACAACCAAGCTGCATTCCGACATAATGGGCAGCAGAAGCCACAGGAGGCCGGTTGTGGCTACCTCATCCTTCTCTGGTCTAACTTCTATGAGGATCAAGCAGCAAAGGGACAACTCCAGCCTCTGCCGTTGCTGTACAGGAGCTTTCAGACACAAAAAAAATCTGGTCTATTGGAGCTCGCTTTGGCCTTGCCTCTAGACTGCCCTTCCCTTGCTGAATCAAAGCCTATAGCACTGTGCTTAATTTGTAATGAAAGAGGTTCTGGGACTCAGGCAAATTTCTCTCCTTCATATCTGATGCGGCAAGCTCAGAGGTGAATGGGCTATGAAATGTAAAGCCTATATTTCCATGATATCCAACACGTAAGCCACTAGCCACATGTGGCTATTTGGCTGGCTGAGTGGGGCTAGATGGCTTGAACAATGTGGCTATTTGGCTGGTTAAGCATGCCTGGTTCACCTACAAATAGCCTCCTTCACTTACATGGGCTACTTTCTAATCACCTTACTAGTACTTAGTAGCACCTTACATCCTGAATAGCCTTCTGAGTGGACTTTTAAAATTACCAATCTTATCTGAGTTTGCATTGTAGTGATTTTTGATCATTCCACTTGGCCAAAACCTGCTGCAGAAGTTAGTTTTAACTGTGATACTTACGTTCACTTCAGCGGTTTGATTTCTTGTTGCCTCTACAATGGTCCTTTGTGCTTGGTTATTATTTTTCCTTCTCCTAGAGTTGCTTTGGGTGATGTGCCTACTGCTGGCCTCTCTATGTGTTATGCATGCCTCTTCCCCAGCGGTGGCCAACCCGCAGCTCGCGAGCCGCATGCGGCTCGCAAAGGAAAAAATTGTGGCTCCTGATGGAACTGGGATGAACCTGGAACCGCTCAGGCCCGCGCTGTTCTGCTCATGGCCCCCAGCGCACTATGTCATATCCCGGCTGCTGAGTGCTCCAGGACCTGGGCATAAGGCTGGGGGAGGGGAGGATTGGGTTAGAGCAGGCGGGAGATGCCTGGCTCTGGAGAAGGGAGGGGAGGGAAGGGGGATCAGGTTGGGGAAGTGCGCATGTGTCCTGGCCAGCACATGCTCAAAGCCAACTGCTCAGCACACGTGCCCAGTGCCTGGGGAGCAGTGGCAGTGGCAGCGGCAGCAGCTCTCCTCCGAGACCTGGGCATAAGATTGGGGAGAGAGGGATTGGGTTACAGCGGGGAAGGGAGGTGTCTGGCTCTGGGGAAGGGGGGGAGTTGTATTGGGTGGGAAGGTGGGGTGCACATGGCGTCCCAGCATCCCGGCCAGCACATGTTCAAAGCTGGCTGCTCAGAGCACGCGCCCCAGTGCCTGGGGAGACACGTGTGGCGGTAGTGGCAGCGGCTCTGGCTCCGGGACCGGGGCATAAGATTGTGGGGAATGGGATTGGGTTAGAGCGGGGAGGGGGGCCTGGCTCTGGGGGAAGTGGAGGGGACGGGATGGGGATTGCGTTAGAGTGGGGGAGGGCAGGGAGTAGGAATCCCGGTACTGCATGCCAGCTCCAACTTCTCAGGAAGCACGCGGCTGTCGTGGGGAGCAGAGGAAGAGCACGCGCTTCCTGACAAGTTGGAGCTGGCATGCAGTCCCGGGACTCCTACACACACACACACACACACCCTACACAGGCAGGCAGCAAGGGGAAGGGCCCAACAACAGACCTGGTGTTTCAGGAAGCGTGCCAGCTATTTATGGGAGGGAAAGGGAGGAGAGGGGAGGGGAAGAGCAGCCCGCGTGCTTCCTGAGACTCGGGATCCCCAGGTACCAGCCAGCTGTCTCTGTCCCCTCCTCCTGGCCAGACTCCCCCACCAGCACCCTGCCCCAGCACTCACCAGCACCATGCCCCAGCACTCTGTCCCCTGCCCCCACCAGCACAGTTGGGGCCACATTAGTGAGGCTTGGGGTTTTTTGGAGGGGTTGTTTTTTGCATCTCACTTGTGTGGCCCCAACTGACTTTTCTGTGGGTCAGTGACCCCTGACTCAAAACAGGTTCCCCACCCCTCTCATAAATAAAGACAATGCTGAAACACATTGTGTTTGACATAATATTTTATTTAAAAATGAAGCCTGGCCAACAAGCCCCCAGTTGGGGCCAAGCCCCCATCTGGCCGCAGCATCATAACACTCCTGCACCCCCTCAGACCCCAAACCTGAGCCTATCATACACTGGAGCCCCCTGTCCTGAGCCTTTCACATCCCCAAACTCCTAAACCCTCACATCCCCAGTCTTCTGCCACAACACTCCTACATCATCCACATATCACAAATCTTTGTCCTGAGCCCATCATACTCCCAGCCTCCCTGCCCTGAGCCCCTCATCCACCCCAGCCCAAACTCTTGCACCCTCACAGCCACAAGCCTGCAGGTTGCTGAGCACCCCAGCCCTCCACCTGACCTCAACACTGTCCGGCCTGCAGCCCCCTCCCTGGGACAGTGTACCAGCACCTATTTTCCCCTGGCATGGCTGGGGTTTTTTTTGCTCAACAACTTTCTGCCCTGGTACGTGGCTCTTCACACTCTGTCCACTGCTATTTTGGCTCTTCAACTCTAACGGGTTGGCCACCCCTGCTCTTCCCCATTTCACCATTGGACATGAGTGAAAAAGAAATTAAAATGTTGCCATCATTGGTTGATCTTCTTTCTGCCCCCATTTGCCTTCTGTGCCTCTAGCTTCCAAAGTCTAAGGATACGTCTACACTAGACCCCTAGATCGATCTAGGGAGGCTAATGAAGGCGACCGAAATTGCAAATCAAGTCCAGGATTTAAATATCCCACACTTGATTTGCATGTTCCCGGCCGGTCGCCATTTTAGAAATTGACTAGCCCAAAGTAACTGCCCGTGTCTACATGCGGCAGTGAAACAGGATTCCGATTTAAAGCCCCTAAATCGAATTAACTGGTAAACCTCATTGCAGGAGGAATACCAGCTAATTCGAGTTAGGGGTTTAAATCAGAATCCCGTTTCACTGCCATGTGTAGACGCGGGCAGTTACTTTGGGCTAGTCAATTTCTAAAATGTCGACCGGCCGGGAACATGCAAATCAAGCACGGGATATTTAAATCCCGGGCTTGATTTGCAATTTTGGTCACCTTCATTAGCCTCTCTAGATCGATCTAGGGGGCTAGTGTAGACGTACCCTAAGTTATATGGCACTGATAAAGTGAAGTGTTTACATATTTGTTTTGATCTTTCCCTATGGTCCTTTCTTATAAGCTATATTTAGTGACCCATTTTGCTAAGAACCATTACAGTTCATATTAAATACCCTTAACCTTTGTATATATTCAAAGATGAACATAAAAGTCAATGTACTGCCATGGAAAACTACAAATTAACATTAAGAATCTCTCTATTATCTATAGATCAGGAACAATGTAAACAGCAGCAGTTCAAGCTCCCCTTTCTTCTTTCCACCTGTTTGCTTGAACACTGATCCAAGGAACTACTTCTAGAGTGAACAGGTAGGTCACTGTCAACAGAGTCTGTTGAACTCTTACCACTTGTGCTAAAGCTTACAGAAAGAATGCCAGTGAATGCTGATCTTGTGGATGGAGAAACATTTCTCATCATGTGTACTTATCAAAATGATCATTATAATTTCTGAGCCTTGTTGGCCTTTTGGATGAAAAAATGATACCAGTTGTGAGACTGCCATGATCAAAGTCCAATAAAAGGCTTCTTTAAGTTTTTGTGCTTTTAAAAGGCACCATAGAGAGGAAAGTATTAAAATTGCACAATGAAGCACAAAATAGTTCCTCGTGAATGATGTCACAAAAACAGCTCATTCAGGATATGTCTACACAGAAGCGTTATTTTGTCATAACATCAGTTATTCCGAAATAATAAAGAGCATGTCTACACAGCGAGACTATTATTTCAAAATAAATTCAAAATAACGGGATTCTTACTCTGACTCCTGTAACCCTAATTTCACAAGGAATAAGGGAAGTTGAGGGAAGAGTGTTCTTCCTTTAACTTCCTGCTGTGTAGACAGCGCCAAAAGCCGAATTAAGCTTTTTCAACTTCAGCTACGCAATTAATGTAGCTCAAGTTGCGTAGCTTAAATCAACTTTAGCCCTGCTGTGTAGACATGCCCTCAGTGACAGAAAAACAAACTAGAAATGATAACAAAGCTCTCAGGAAGACTTTGTCCATACAAACAACTCATGTTGGCATAACTGTGTTGACATGGCTATATATACCTAACCCTTCTCCCTCTCCCCCAGTGCTCACAGTGCTATGTCTATAAGAGGGTTTCTCCCACTAGCATAGCTATCATGTTTTGGGACAGTGGACTACTTATGCCAGTGGGAAAAGCTCTCCCATCTGTATAGGCTCCATAGGTAGCATTGTCGCTAAGTGCTGTAGGAGTGCAGGCAGCTGTACTGCAGCAGTGCTGTAAAGTGCAGACAAGCTCTAAAAGTTAAAGGAGAGTAATTTGTGACCACTTTCCCTCCAAAGCTAATACTGACTAACCATCAAGTCTTTTAGCATTTAATAGTTGAATGGCACTGTTTATGTTCTAAATTGGTCTCAGCTAGGTGGCTTGAGTGGTGAAAAAGCCCATAAGGTTATAGTGATAGAACAGAGTAAAAATCAGCTATGGACAAACTGCAAAAGATTAAGAATTTGGGTTCTGTCCAGATAAGCACCTAATAGTCTGGAGGATTATCTGAAGCTTACCAAAAACCCCTTGAGTCTACAAAATTTAGCTGGAAATCTCACAGGAACACATTTTCTCATGATATTTCCAGCTAAATATTATAGACTTGGTTTGGATAAGCTTCAGATGATCCACATTTATGGGTACTCATCCAAACTGAACTGAACCTCTGACTTTTGGAGGGTCTCCTGATACCATTAACATTTCCGAATGGCAAAATACAGAGAGAACCAAAAATGAAACAGCCAAGGAATTAAGGGATAAAGAAACAACCCATACAGTAAATAGAAAAGGGTCATAAAAGCAAAAAGGAAACACATTGCCTCCTTGAGCCAGAGGTACTGCTAGCATCATGCAAAGAAACAACGTAATCAGTTTTTGATGTATAGAGCTGCAGCAAAAGGAGGAAAAATCTCAAGGTTCTTGAGATATTTTTATTTTACCTAGCTACACCAAAAATAGATTAGTTTTTGCACCTAAAATGTTTCAGCGAGTTAATCTATAATGCGGATAGGACAAAATCTTGGACTCCAAAATGAGGAAAGCTACATTGTGTGAATTAGAAATGAATTGTATTAAGGCATCTGAAGATGTGTATAAACCAGTGCAAAAATATTTTCAAAGCACATGTATAAAACTATTATGACTGCAACCTTTAAATTGGATGCTGCAAAAAGAGAAAGTTACTAATGATGGTTCTGATACTGCTACCTTCAGAGTCTGATATTTTTTATTTTGACTTCAAAGGGAAGAAGGATCAGACCCAATATTTGCAATATAAAGCTTTCTTCATGATCAGTCTGCAAAGCAACAGGTATTGCAGCTCTTTCATGTAGACTGAAAGATCTGCAAAGAGAAGTTTCCAGCTGAGACAAATTTAGCACAGATTCTCTAACTGGGACAGAAGGAGGTTCACTTTTGGATCATGATACAGCTGCTGCCTACAAACCACAGAGGGCTTGGTTCAATTCTCAGCTGCCATAACAATGATTTCTACTCAACAGGCAAAATATCTATGACTATAAAAGGACTTAGCTCAAATAACATCACTGGATTTTCACCCATTTGTACCAGCAGACTATTTGGCCTAACTAATTCAATCCCAAAAAACGAGATTTGCTCTAGTATCTTGCCATCAGTTAGCCAGCACAATAGAACTAGCTTGTAATGTTTTGAAAATCAATATATCAGGATGCTGTAGCTACTGCATAATGAATAGCTGAATGGAATATCTGCAAAGCATTTGTCACTGAATTTTGCTTGCTTTTGCAATAGCATAACATCTGTAAAATTGTGGCATTTTTGCAAAATGTTTCACATTTTTAAATGGGTGAAGTTTTGTGATTTTTTCATTGTAAATTTTGCAGCCTATATATGTTTAAATTTCTTTTAATTTTTAGTTGGGTTGATCGGTTATCACTAGTGAGAGGTCAAATGAGATACATTTTGATTCCTTTACTGGTTGAGTGAACCCTTTGTATTTCCAAGGGAGACAGAAACCATTTTGACTGCATTTTTTTGTGAAGAATATGCTATTATTAGAAGTCTTCCTTCCGAACAATAAAGCAAAAATTAGTTCACCTTTTTTATTTACATCAAAGCAAAACTGATTTACAATTAACCATGTACTTCTCTTTCATTACTGATACATACTATGCCAGATGAGTGTTTGATGTGTCACATTTACATAGGATGTACCTATTATTAGTTTATAACTGATTTTATTTTCCTGCCTTTGAAAGGTTTACTATATACTTTGATATTTTCCTTATTCCTCATCAACTTTGATCTGACAAGAGTGTAGGGCATCAACAGTGAGTTTGTGATAGTCTCTGCTTGCATCACATTTGTTATGTTGTATTCTAATGGCGACTGCTCACTGAGGTCTATGCAGTGTAGGTGTAACCGTGTCAGTTGCAGGGTATTAGAGAGACAAAGTGAGTGACATAATATGTTTTACTAGACCAACTCCAGTTGGTGAGAGAGACAAGCTTTTGAGCGGCACAGAGCTCTTCTTGTCTCTCTCACCAGAAGAGGATGATCCAATAAAAGATACTGCCTCACCCACGTGGAGGACTACTCAGTTGAGTAAGGGCACCTTTCCACACAACAAAGAGGCACTTCTGCAGCAGCAACAGCGATGGGGGGGGGGGGGCCGAAAGCGATTGGGCACATCTTCAAACAGGCACAGGTATCAAGGGGGTCACAGCAGGGTACAGAGCGGGAGGCGTAACATCAGCAGCACGGTTTCCTGATCACAAGTCACATCTCATCTTGGCACATGCAGCAAGCTGCTGCAGACAAATGTCTGGCTAATTTTCACTAGAATTAGCAAACAATCAGGGATTGGGGATATGCTTTGAGGGCAGAATATCCATAAAGAAGATCATGCTGATTTGTTATTATTGCTATTTATATTGTTGTAATGCTCCCTCCCCCCACCATCAGATCCTTTTGCTAGGATCTATACAACACAAAAGAAACAAGATCCATGCCCTGAAGATCTTATACCCTAAAAAGACATAAAACAAACAGAATACAGGGGAAAGAGACACACCAATCGGCAATCAGAGAGTGTCTCTAGTTGAAATGGTGAAGCCCCGTCTGTTCTCTCTCTCTCTCTTTCTCTCTCTCTCTCACACACACACTCACACAGCCCCTAGATACATCTGTGTGTCTGTACTCCCATTGCTACTTCTTGGTGAAGAAGGAGCTACTCCTAAGGGTTGGTTCTGCGTCCCTGCCCTGCTGCAGAATCTCGAGAGGAGGGTTCCTTTTGGCAGGATTCATCAGATCCAATATAGCCAAGAAAATATTCCCCCCCGTTTTGCCCTGCTCGTCCTAGATCCATAGTTGTTGTTGGAGCCTGCATTATTGAATAGCTATGACACTTCAGATGCACGAATAATTACAGAGCTGTAATTGCTCTACTTAATTAGATCTTGTGCAGGTCTAGTGAGGGGGCTAGAGTCAGTGCACATCGCTGCTGTATTGAAATCTTCTTCATGCACAGCAAACACAAAAATCCAAACAGTACAATGCGAAGTGCAAACTGTGCACTCCCAGGAACATTTATGCTTTCGGCAAGGGAGTGTAGTAAATGACAGTCGTTGGTCTTTTCCATCTCTGCTATCTATATTGCTGTACTCAAACTGTTCTGCTGCTGTTCCACTTGCTGTGCTAAGTCTTGTGGAATATATGAAACTGGAATGCTCTGGGAGCTCATTCTACTATAGGGGCCTGTTGGTGTACTTTGGCAGGAGTCAGCCATCAAACTTAGCTGCTTTGTACTGCTTATTGCAACTTACTCACCACTGCTGCTTTGAAAAGCTCCCGTGGCATTGTACCCTGGAAATAGTGGGTTTGTGTCACTAAAAATAGAATGTCAATGCTAAACTAATGACAATGCAACAATTCAAAATGATCAGCCGTAATGCCAAGCAAACAAGGAAATGCCCAACAAAGGCTATCATGGGATTGCTAATTCACACAACTAGCAGGGTTTCATAGAAGGGGCTTCAAAATTTATTAATATATTTGTACTATGCTAGCACCTAGGAACCTTATCCACAGATCAGGGCACTATTGTGCTAGATGCTGTATGGATAAAGCTCCGGTTCGCACCTCAGAGAGCTCACTATCTACCTGTCAGATGGACACAACCGGTGAACAAACCAGACAAATTCAGTGTGTGTGGGCTGGCAGGATGGGGAAACAGTGAAACAGAGTTTAGTAGAAAAGCAGAAGCCGTGGTTCATCATTTGCCTAACCAATGCCAGACTGGAGTGATTTGTAGGTGTTCTCAGCGGGAGCTGATTTTGAGGAGGGAAGTATAAAAGAATGGGGGAAGGGTATAAGGAATGGAGTTTTTCGTTGCACTTTTGCTGTGTGGACACTTTCTTTCAAAATAAGTTTTTCCGGAAGATCTCTTCTAGAAAAGCTTCTTCCGAAAGAAACTTTCAGTCTAGACGTAGCCACAGAGTCATTCCTGATTAACTCAACATGTGGAGCCTCGTATTCCAGAATAAGAGTGCCACGTTCCTCTTAAGCTTAGCACACATTCAAAGTGCATAAAGCTAAACAGAAACAAGGCAGTCAAATCAGTCATAGTTACACAGGAAAACTCCATTTGTAGACAAGCCCTTTGTTTCACGTGCTCTGTCAACTTAGAAGAAAAATTCCATTACATGGTTACTTTATATCTATAAACTTATCCATCTCTAGCAGCAAAATTATCATTGTTAAAATAATGCCTGTGGATGTTTCAATATTTCTGTGGAAGTATATGGAGTAACTGACCATATTTCCTGGACACTGGCCTCTATATTGCCAAATGAACATTTCATTAAGGCATATATTCTGGGTGTCGCAATTTGTCATGCCTAGTTTAAGACATCGTAAAAAAAGGCCTAATTTTCAGAGAAAGCTGAGCATCTACCAAGTAAAAATCAAGATGTTTTGAGGGGTATCAAGTTGGTCACCCAAAATCACTAGCCCCTTTTTGAAATCTTAGTCCTAAATGTGGTGGAGGGGATCCCATTGCTCAACTTTAAATACTGCAGGTAAGATGCTACTATAGTAAATGAAAACAGATAATGGGCTCCCTTCCTTGCCCCAAAGAACCAGCATTCCTATGAAGTATTTTCCTTTATCTGAATATTTTCTTCATCTCTCTTCAACAAGGATCCAACCCTTTAATGGGCTCTCTAGGTGATTATTATTATTATTCATAATAACAATATTTCCATTAATCTTAGTGAAAAATCCCGTGATATGTGCATAATACCAAATAGATTTTTAGTACTACTAAAATAAAAATAGTTTTATATTTGCAAATAAGGAAAGCTTTAACAAAACCTCTGTTAGGCAAAATCTTACTAGCTGGCTACCACTGGAAATATTGTATGGTCTTTAAATTGTTTTTAAGTTATGATAACAAAAAATCTGGGTAACAACAAATTATTTCCAAACATACATTCCAGGGCAGATTTAGCAAACACAACAACATTTTGCTTACAAAGATTTCCATTTGAAGAGTATTCTGCACTCTTAAATAACCATCCATATGCAAATTAATAAACATATGGTTTGGTTTCTCTTTTTCCTTCTAGTGGTGCCAACGATGCTTAATAAATAATAAAATAATAAAATAATGATTAATGAGAGTCCATTGAAGGACTAGATCCTTTCTCTAGCATTGTAAAACCATAACATTGAAGTCAATAAAATTTTGCCACTGCAGTGGGGCACCCATAGGACTTTCATTAAGAGATCCTGTACTTCTTCCATTGATGATTTCCTTACTTTTCAGATTTATGTCTGACCTCAGCTTCACTTCAGTATGTGCTTCAAATTTAATTGGACACACAATTTCTCAACTCCAAAGTCAGTTTTTATTTCAAGTCAGGCTTCTCATGAGCAAAAGTAAATTTTCTACAAAATACAGTGGTAGCCTGCAAAACTTTCCTTTGTTAATGATCATTTCATGTTAAAATGTAAGTGCCTGGGCTTGTCTGCATGGGGAAACTGACTAGCATAGCTATAGAGGAATACTTATTGCAGAATATCTATGATGGACAGTTTCAGCCACATACATAAGGCCTATGATTCACCATTACATTTCTATACCAACAAAGCTGGAGCTTGTCCATCTTATCAGAAAGCTAGGTAAGTGTTACTCCAAGCACATTAAACCCCTTTGGCCTCTTTCATCACAACAGTCGATAAGGCGACAAGGTCACAATATTTCAATTTGCTCACAGTGAATAGACCATAAAGAACGGCTCAGTTCTTTCGTCTCTTTTAGATGACCTGGTTTAATGTGCTGCAAATAAAGACCTTGGAGGATAACAAGAGCTTAATACGTAAGATGGAGGGGAGAAGTGGTGCTGGAAGGTTGTTTTAGTTGTCTTTGATGACTCCTCACTGCAAACCAATGTTATTTCAGTAGCATTCAATGATCAAAACACTACTATATTGGCTCCCTGGTTCAAGGTGGAACCCAAACAAATGCAGCCATGTCTATGTATGTGTTGTCTCTCTCCTACTTAGTGGACAAGCAGGGGAGCCAACAGACTTGTCAGACCCCTAGGCAAGGTGGAGGGGAGATCTGTGCTCCTGGAAGGGGTGGAACCTTGCATGGAAGGGGCAGGGCTGGGGCTAGCCATCCCTCAGCACAGCACAGACCATGTCATGCTGTTGCCAGAGATGTTGTGAAGACCAAGACTTTAACAGGGCTTAAAAAAGAACTAGATACATCCATGGAGGTTAGGTCCACCAGTACTTATTAGCCGGCATGGGTAGCCTGTTTGTCAGAGACTGGAAATGGGTGACCGAGTTGGGATCACTTGATGATTCCCTGTTCTGTTTACTCCCTTTGGGACATCTGGCATTGGCCACTGTCGGCAGACAGGATACTGGGCTAAATGGACCTTTGATCTGACCCAGCATGGCCGTTCTTATTTTTCCCCAGCCAGCACTTCAGCATTGCCCAGAGTGTACCTTGTAGGGCTTTGGCAGCCATTTAAAAGGCCCGAGGCTCCAGCCACTGCCACTGCTGCTGCAGCAGCTGGGAGCGGTTGGCTCTTTTGAATCACTGGGACCTGGAGCAGTTGCCCTCTTTGCCTCCCCTCATCAGTGGGCCTGTGGACAAGGGCTTCCAAAATGCACAGTAGGGCACAGAATACTGAACTGGGGCAACACGTCTACATGCTTTGCCTTATGCAAATACTGTATATAGGGTTAAAACCCTAAAATGCACAGATTTCATTTACTAAGGGTGTTTCCCCAGAAGTAGACAAAATGAATGATTATGCTAAATTAGGCAAAGCCATCATTGTCTGAGCTGGCAGAGATCTGGAAGCAAGGCCTTCTGCAGTTTGTTGTCTTATGGCTGAGCAGATTTTCTTGCATCTTAGGAGAAAAATTAGGAGGAAAGAGAAGAGGGTTTCATCCAACTCAATCAATATTAGTCAATAATAGTTTGCACTGACAGAGCTAAAGGACAATTAGAGTGCACTCACCTCTCACTATAATTCTGTCCTGGCAAAGGTCAGATAAAATTGCAGCTAATGAGCAGCTCACTACCACCGGAGTAATGGACACCTACATGGGGCAAAAATTAGCAACTTCAGCCAACTGAATTGTTATCAAGGAAATAAAACCAACTGTACTGTATGATCTCAGCAGCTGCTGACAGTATCTAGTTGCTTGCAGGATGATTGCTGGCTTCTGCTAAATGCCCTCTGAGATACAGGGCAGCTACATACTATATGGGGAATTGCATTCCAGTTGTATGGCAACAAATCCCTTTTGTTTCTGCAAATTCAGCAGAGCTCTCTACTAGTTTAATCTCCTATTCATCTAATTTGCGTAAGGTGCTGAAAAGGATATGAACACAAGACTGTCAGATGACACTGTCATTCAGATTGCTTGGTTATAGATGTAGTAGAAAAATGATAAGGGTTTTTTTGGAGGGGGAGTTATTTCACTGGGATGGATAGAGAGAACCTGCCTAAGCACCCTGCATTACATTTACCTACACCCTTGTGTCTGTAAAGTTACTGGCTTTTCTGTGGTGCTATTGCCACTGGGACAGTATTTGGAGACTCAAACATTCAACCCTCCAAAAAGCAGATTCTTATGGGATTTTTTTTTTTAGGAAAGGGTTTGCTTTGAAGATGTAAGAATTTTTTTAAATTTTATTTTTGTGGTCCATGAATTTCTGCTACATTGCTTTGCCAATAATAATATATCATATCATTTATTCTTCCCTGTACAATATCCATGTAGCTATTAAAATGATATATTTATTAAATGTATTGATATCAAATAAAGGCTTAACCTGTTTTAAACTGAACCCAAGTTCATTCAAGACCATACTGATTTCCGTACTTCAATTTTACATCAGTCTTCTTCATTCTGCCACATTTCTCTCTTTTCTTCCCTTTCCCCCTGCTGCCAACACCACAATTAAAACGAATAGATTCCCTCTTTACATCTGGAAAGTGAAGGATTTCGGGTTATGTTGTGTTCCCTTGGAGGATGCTGTGCCACCATTGTGGGTCCTTCCTGTATATTCTTCCATTTACTGTTTGACACAGTAAGTTACCTGAACATCTAGTCAACTTCTCATGTTCATTACTCCACCAATACCAGCAACCTCTGATATAACAATCAAATGATCTCATTAAGTTTTGGCCCCTTCTGCAGGAGCCCCCTGGGGAACACTGATGTGTTTGAGGTCTTCCTTTGAAGACTCTTTGTCTCTGATCTCAAAAAAAGGCTTTGAACCCTCTGATGATTCTTCTTTCCAATCATATCAATATCCAGCAGTGCTAGCACAATCCTCACCATTGCACTGTGAGAAATCTGCTGTAATTAATCTTTATTCTCCACTCTTTCCTGAGTGATTTCCTCTCTACCTAGCTGGTCAACGGAGAGGAAGAAAAATGAGCACCCATGTGCCACTCGGTTTCTGGGTTTATGAAGATGCATAGCGCATGCTGGCAAACAGATTCTCAACATATTAAGTTCTTTTCTGGAAACTGCTCTTTCACACCTATCAAGCAGACACTGTTACAAATAAAATTATGCATGTTAAGAGATTTTGTTTTGCCTCTTTTGTCCTTAGGAGTTATTTCATTTTAAAATACATTAGCCAATATGCTGCCCACTTGCTACTAAGGATTTAAGGGAACAAAATCAAGGGAAAAGCCAGAGTGATGCCAAGCAGACTGTGTGCTGGATACTTCCACTTCACTCTGGCCTCCTCTTGTTATGCCTTGTTACTGTACAGTACACTGCAGTATCTCCATGTCCCCAATCCCTAACAGGGTACCACTGGTTTTGGCATGGTATAAACAGACAGAAAGACCCAGTCCCTACCCCAAAGACCTTGCAGTCTAAAAGGAGCTTAAGATCTAAGCAGCATCTGTTTGGTCCCTGAAGGATGTGTAAGAAGTAAGCAGGTCAAAACTGAAGAGAGGAAGAGTCAGATGGCCAACAACCCACAGGAAAAAATGTGGGAAAATCCACCTTAGCTGACAAGGGTTTGCAGGTAAATACAAAGGAGATTGCCTCCATCCAGCTATACAGGAACTCCAGGGCTGTGAGCCATGATCCCATGGATCCAAAGCTCCTGGTATTCCACGGCCAGCAGGGGCACTGCTCCTTCCCATGCTCATCCCACATACCAACGGCTGGCCTACACTACAAAGGTTATGTCCACACTACAGAGTTTTGTCGGAAAAATGGCTATATTCTGACAAAACTTGAGGAACGTCCACACTGCAATTGCATTCTTCCACAAGAAAATCGAAAGAACAGAGGGGTTTTTCTGGCATTGGTAATCCTCATTCTACAAAGAAGAAGCCTTTTTGAGAAAGAGCTCTTTCACAAAAAGGCATGTGTGGATAGGAAAGAGGGAGCTCTTTTGGAAGAAGAGGAAAGAGGAAAAAGCACAGGTGCCCTGGTGGCCATTCCATCCATAGTAATCACAGCTTACATGCGAGAGAGCGTCCATTCAGTCTGGATGCTCTCTTGCCGAAAAAGCAGATGGCTTTTTCAATGCACTTTTTTCAGTGGGGATGCTCTCTTTCGGAAATTTTTTTGGAAGATCTCTTCTGAAAAAAGCTTCTTCCGAAAGTAGCCTGTAGTCTAGATGTAGCCAGAGTGAGGTTGATATCAGTTGCCTTGCATCAACCTAGTTGTTCGTGTGCCAACAGTTACTTGTTTCCCACGGATATAAGCTCTCCATTACACCGACAGGGTCAATGGGCCAAGGTCATAAATATAGATACTGTGTTGCTTCTGTTGCCCTAGCAGACCTCCAGCAGCTGTCCCACAATGCCTAGCACTAATTGTTCTGATCACAGTTGTGAACTCTGCTGCCCAAGGGTCACAGAGACCGGACTTACACACCTTTAAGCCCATGTGAATTTTGAAAAAAGCTTTTCCTGATTCCCCATCTTAGCAAGCCCACAGGCTAGCAGCATATGGGCCTGAGCAGCTTCAAAACACCAGCAGCAGCTGTGTTCTCTCTGCCTCTGTTGCTCTCAGGAGGAAGATACCAGCTAAAATCATCAACAGCCATAGAAAATGTTGCCGGCATTTAGTGCCACTGCCTATATTTATAGGTTTATGCAACCAAACAATTCCCTCTTCATTTCCCTTGCCCCTGGTGGGCCATACTCACCATGGCAGGTGCTGCAAGTGGCACCATGCCCAAGCACTGCCAAGCAGAAGTGGCAATAAGCATCTCCCTTTTAAAACTTCAGAGGAACAAGGGAAAGGAGTTTGGAATCTTAAGTTTTGCTTTCTGCTGTGACTTCCTGCAGCTGCAGCCCCTGTGGTATTGGCCCCTTCCACACCCACAGAAAATCTCAGCTAGGTAAGGAGGAGAAAGGAAAGGACACAGGCTGACCCAGTCAGTGCTGCATCAGACCATGAGCACAGGGCCTGGAGAGTGAATGTTGCAGAAAGCCTAGAGTAAGGCTACGTCTAGACTGCAGGCTTCTTTTGAAAGAAGCTTTTCCCGAAGAGATCTTCCGAAAAAACTTCTTTCGAAAGAGAGCGTCCAAAAACAAAAGTGCATGCAAAAAGCGATGTGCTTTTCCGAAAGAGAGCGTCCACACTGATTGGACTCTCTGTCGCGTAAAAGGCCACCCGGAACCACTTCAGGCAGGGCATTAGGTCAGCAGTTGCTTCTGGGTGCTGTTGCCTAAGGCTAGCTGAGACATGTGCTTAAAGGGACACCCCCCCCAGACGGCCATTTCTCAGGTTCTGCTGCAAGCTTGCCTACCTCTCTGAGGGACAGCAAAGCTTCAGCAGTGCATGCTCTGCTTGCCCATTTTTTGGCTGCCACAGCATACTCCTTGCCATGGAGCCAGAGCTGCCCCTGGGCATGCGATGGCCCCACACTGTCATGCTGCAGGTCCTGCAGAAGTTTGTGCAGACCGTCTTGACAGTCCTGCCCCCGCTTGACTCCGAGCTCATCTGTGAGTCCTTCTGCCTGGAGGCGGGAGTAATGCCCTTGCCCCTGCACCTCATGGTGGAGAGACGATTCTGGAGGCTGGACACCAGTTACAACTGGTGGTACCAGCTGGTGATGGAGCAGTAGGACAACCAGCAGTGGCTCAACAACTTTCATATGCGGAAGGCCACCTTTATGGAGCTGTGTGCCTGGCTCGCCCCTGCTCTGCAATTATGGAACATCTACCTGCAGCCCACCATCTCCCTGGAGAAGTGGGTGACCATCACTGTCTGGAAGCTTGCCACCCCAGACAGCTACCTGTCTGTGGGCAACCAGTTCGGCATGGAAAAGTCCACCATCAGGGCCCTCCTCATGGAGGTAAGGCATTCTCGGGCTGTAGTCCCTGCAGGGGGGAAGAGTCCTGGAAAGGGGGACCCTAGGGAAAGAGGGGGCTGGGATGGGCCTGGGGGGTTCTGCCATCCTGCCCTCACACAGCCCTGCTGCTCAGGGGGCAGCCTCATTGGGGATGGCTCCTGAGGTGTTTGGATGGGGGGATACCTCCCAAGGGCTGAGGCACTCCCTCTCATTCTCTGTTTTGTGTATTTCTTTGTCCCCTTCTGCAGATTGTGAGGGCCATCAACTCTATCCTGCTGCACAGGGTCATCCACCTGGGAGACCGGGACCCCATCGTTGCAGGATTTGCCACCAACTGCAGGGAGCCATCGATGGAACCCACATCCCAATCCGCACACTACATCATTGAGCAGCCCAATACATAAACTGCAAGGGCTGTTTCTCCATGGTGCTGCAGGCCCTGATCAACCCCTGTGGACAGTTTACAGACATTTTTGTCGGGTGGTTGGGCAGAACACATGATGTCCGCATATTCAGAAACTCCAGCGGGACTTTCACATGGGGGGCCTGCAGGTGCCACTGGGCATCATCGGGGATGTGTCCTTCCCACTAATGCCTTGGCTCATGAAGTTCTATACTGGCAAACTGGACGCCAGCAGGGAACAATTCAATGTGCACCTCAGCCGGGCCCGAATGCAAAAGAAATGCGCCTTTGGCCGCCTCAAGACTCAGTTCAGGTGCCTCTTGACCCGCCTGGACATGAGGGAGCACAACATCCCTGAGATGGTCACGGCATGTTGTGTTCTCCACAACATCATGGAGAGGAAGGGGGAGGCCTTCCTACCTGGGTGGGGGACAGAGGCCAGCTGGGAAGGGAGGGCCTTCGAGCAGCCATGGACAGCTACCATCTGCCAGGCACATCAGGCGGGGGTGTGCATCCAGGAGGCCCTGAGGGAGATTTTCTCTCAAGGATCCAGTAACTCTCCCCAGGGCCTCCCCACTAGGGGCCTGTGCCTTACCCCCCCTATGCCTTTTCCAACACAACCCCTTCCTTCCCCCCTTCCCTGCACAGTCAATAAAGACACCAGTTTGGATTAGAACAACAAAAAAAATGTATTTTTTTGTATACTGCGGAGGAGGGGGGCTGAGAACCTGGAGGGGGAAGAAGAAGGGGGGCTCAGGACTGGGAGTGGCATGTGGGGCAGCTGAAAGTGCCACTTCGGGTCCGGGGACCTCGGTGAACTCGGGGGTGGGTGGGGCCTGGGACAACAAGGGGGGTGGGCAGGATGGGGGGCTTGAGTGGGATCAGGGATGGCATGGGGCCAGGGGGAGGGAGCATAGGCATGGCAGGGGGAGCTTCCCCTCGCACACACACTAGCGCCTGGCAGCGCTGTCTGTGGCAGGCATGCCCGTGTGCTGTGTGTGGCATTCCTCAGTCGGTGAGGGGTCGTGCGTGCACCCTTGTCCCCAGCCTGCTTCCAGCATTGGCGGGAGGTAGGAAGGCATCCACCCCAGGAGCCACACATGTGGGGGGCCTCCCCACAGCCTGTGAGCAGTATCCCAGGGGTGCTCTGGGGCTGGATCCTGAGGCCACATGGTGCAGTCTGATGCTGCACATGCTGGGAGTGCAGCACAATATCCAGGCCGAGTGACGATCGCACCCCATCCCCTCTGCACCTGCCTCCCCTGTCTTGTGTGTGTGACAAACTGACAGCACTCACCTGATGATCCCTCCCCACCATCACAGGATGCTTAGGAGGTCTCCAAGGCCTGGGGTACTGGCTCCAGGGTGAGGGTGACCATGCTGGCTGTGTCCCCCTCGTCCTGCAGCTGCTGTTCATCCTCCTCCTCCTCGTCAAGGAGCTCTGGGCAGGTGACCACGGGCATCTTGACAACGGGTGGGGAAACGAGCAGGAGACAACAGGTGGGGACAGGGCTTCTCCACCCCCCAGAATGCAGTGCACCTCACTGAATAGGGGCAGTAGTGTGGTCCTGCCCCAGAGTGAGAGCTGCACTCCCTGGCCCTGGTGTAGCCTTGGCATAGCTCCTTCCCCTTGCTCCATACTTTGTCCAAGGTGTGGCAGTGGTGTCCTCTGGCAGCCGGAGCTTCGGCCATCTGGCAATAAATGTCTGCATTGCACCTCCGGGAGCAGAGATCCTGCAGGGTCTCCTACCCTCCTCCCCCCAGCTCGAGGAGGAACAGGATCTCTGCCCCGGACCAGGAGGGCGCATGGTGTTTGGTGCCCCTGGGTGGGTCCTGGGAGCCCTGGTGGTGCTCCCTGTGAGGGCCAGAAGGGTGTTGGGGGGCTTGTGGCTCAGCCATAGCTCCCAGTGTGAGTTGCAAGGAGAGCCGCGTGGTCAGGTGCTGCTCCAGGGCCAGCTTCCTGCCACAAGGCTTGTCCAGGGTGCCTGCAGCTTTAAGAGCGGGCAGGAGACAGGAACTATCGAGTTGTGATTAGTTTGGACAGAGTGGCCACCAGGGCACCTGTGTTATTTCCTGGAGGCCTCTTCTTTCAAAAGAAAACCCTCTTCCCTGTCCACACACGCCTTTTTCTGAAAGAGCTGTTTCGGAAAAGGCATTCTTCCTCACAGAAAGAGGTTTACCGCTGTCAGAAAACCCCCTTGAAAGAACGCGATTGCAGTGTGGATGTAAGTGAAGTTTTTTCAGAAAAATGGCTGTTTTTTTGAAAAAAACTCTGCAGTGTAGACATACCCTAAGAAAGAGCAGAGAGGAGACAGGCCCAGAAATCCCATAAGAAAAAGGAGAGGGAGACGCACTGGATCATAATGTGGCTTTTCCAGCAATAAACAGATGCAACAGACTCTTGTGGACAAAGCGCTTCAACACTCCCAGGTTACATCCCCTCCATATTCCATATGGAGTCAGGGGCCACGTCTCTACCCTCCCACTCCAGGCTGGGGACATTAATGTCAGATGCAATTTCACATACACTGTGAGAGCCACCGTTGATCTATGTGTAACTCAAATAGACATGAACATTTCTTCCTCTTCTTTATGGTTTTAATTTAGGATTAAATAAATGTATTGAGGTTTTAACTTGCACACAGTTTTGGAGTGTTTTCATTACTAATAAACGCTATTGTTTGGGAAACAATTCATCTTTATTAGTTCATGACATAATGCTGCAGAATGCCTGGCAGTAGCTAAAGCACCCTCTTAGTTCTTGTTGCCCACCGTGACGCAACTCATAGGATCAGTGACAAACCCCGTGTAACAATCATAAATGTCCAGCAAGCACCACAAATTTAACAGGTGCATTGTCAGTGTTATATTCATAGAGTTGCACCAAGCACCACACAATTCCTAACAAGCCCCAAAACTGCAGATCCAGGTAGCCTCATTACTGTGACTTGCTGTTAAAATGCTTTTTCAAGCCTCTCCTCCCTCCCCCAAGTAGTTGAGTAATTTTGAAAAGGCTTATCTTTGTTGTTCAAACTCAGCAGCGAGCTGCTCCACCTCTGTCCTCCACCCCAGTATACCCCACACACCTTCTGGGCATGGTGTACTGTCCCACCTAGTGGCACCAAGAACACTTACAGCGAGAATAATGAGTCTGCTCTACAGCCCTAGCTAACAGCGAACTGGCTTTTAGCTCAAGTGGTAGAGGCTCATGCACCGAGGTCCCAGGTTTGATTCCACCTGTCTGTGTTACACCAGCAGAAACTTTTTGCTCGTTGTTTCTCAGATATCATGCAGGACAGCCCTAAGCCTCAGGATATGGTTTTCACTAAGCTCCGCTCTTGTGAGTAAACAATGCCAGTGCCTCTTCATTCTAACAACAGCACATTCAGCTGTCATACTGCATCTGCTATGCTGGCAGTTGAATCTTTTCTTGGTACAGTCGAGGTTACTAGTGTATGGCTTCAGAAGCCCAGGGAATAAGTAGCAAGCTGAGTCCACCAAGATTCACTATGGACACTCCAACATTCCCAGCGGTAATCCATTGGTTAGGAAAGAAAATTCCTGCTTGCGGATTTCTGAAGTCCTGTGTTCTTAAAGATGGGAGCATCATGTGCTTTCCCTGACCAGCCACCACTGATGTTCAGGAAGCATCCCCTGTGATCCACCAATTGCTTGCATAACCATAGAAAAGTAGCTCTTTCTGTTGATGTACCCTGTGCCAAGGTGGTCTGGTGCCAAAATAAGGATATGCATGCTATCACCCCACGGCAATTTGGGAATCCCATTGCCGTGAATGTATGCATTATCTCCCGCGTACAGCTGAGAGTGCAGTCCTGCATAGCCGGACACAATTAATGGGACTCCCCCCATAACACCCAGCGCACCTAAGATTTAGTCAGGGGTATTTATAGTACAAGTCATGGGCAGACCACGGGCCATGAATTTTTGTTTATTATCTGTGACCTCTCCATGACTTTTACTAAAAATACTTGTGACCGAAGCACAGCCTAAATTATGAGGTGATCTCACCACTCAGTGCTCATTTCTCAGGCCCAGAAGCAGCACTGCTCCATGAATGCCACCAATGGTCTTGAATTGGTTCTTGCTAAGTCCCATGGCCATCTGCTCTCCAGAAAGCTCTTACGTCCCCAGTGGCTCTTCCTATGGCTCTGCAAATTCCAGAGGATCACATGTTCTGTGCTTACAATGCTCAGGCCAAAACTACAGAACACTGTAGACTCAATGCCGCTGTCAGACGGTAGCATAGACATCACCTGACCTACCCTATAATAACTTGGAGTTAACCTTTCCAAAGGAGACTGGAAGCATAATAAAGTTAGGATTTAGATGACCTCTTGACATTGAATTTCATTCCATTACTGCTGGGAATAGGTTCAGGGAAAGATGAGTTTGAGCTGCTATTGCTGTGTTATAGGGTCCAGTCTTGTGAGGTGCTGAACAGCTTGAATCCTTCAATGGCAAATTCCAATAGAAATCAACAGGATTTGGGGCACGGTGTAAACTTTGGCAGCCCTGAAGGCCAGCTCTGACTACAATGGTGGCGGCTGCAATGCAGGGTTGGTTAGCCCTAGTCTGTACTTAACATTTAGATCAATCTGGCTACATCACTCAGGAGTGTCAAAAATTCATGGGCGTCATAACTTAGCCAACCTAACCTGTGCAATTCTTCCGTCGATGTAGCGACCACTACCTGGAGAAGTGGATTACTTCCATCAATGGAAGAACCCCTCTGCCAATGCAGGAAGCATTTATGTTACATTACGGCTGCAGCTGTGCGGATGTAGCACCTGTAGTATAGACATGCCCTTGGGTTAAAAAGGTTCAAAGACAATAAAAATCAGAGATCCTCAGGATTCCAACAAGATTAGCCAGAACCTCACATTAAGTAAACACATACAACTAATAAATGGAACTCATAGTTATTCGTGCATTTTTTTGGCTGATACTGTTTGGCCAAATTCTGCATTTAAACAGTTACATTTTCAATCACACCCATAGGGGAGGGAAGCAAAGGAGCCTGATGAAAGAGCCCACTGAACGTGCTTTGTAACACGAGCCTGAATTTACTGAGGCTATAGCTAAGCCCTTGGCCTTTTTTAAGACTAGATTTACCCTATTCATTGACATAATACCATGGGAGATCAGTATGGTCTCTACCTTTTGTGTTTGAACTCCAAGGGATCGCATATTTCACTCTAAACAAAAACTCCAGCGACAGCACCCCATTACAAGCTGAGATTTGATGCTATCTTTGCAACTGCTTTGTGCCAGCAGCAATGGATGAGAGAGTGTCAGGTTAAAAGGCTGCAAAACCAATACCGCAGAGAGGGCAAATGCTGACCTAGTTTTTTTCCATAGAGATTATTCAGGTAGGAAACCTTCTCTCCCCATCCCGTTGGCGACATAACAGTAAGTTAACACTGCCTGAACCTGGTCACGGGTATAAAGCTACTGAACCCATTGGGAGGGGTTTTGCCTAGAAACATGTGTAGCCTCTTTCTGCCTCAGGAAGGGAATGTTCCTTCATGTTGTTTCCATAACATTGAAGTCCATAACATGCTTGGTGATGTTGCCACCTGTTACGTAAACATCAGCACCCTGGCTGTGCAGTATGCAACATTTAGTATTTTGTAGGACTCAGTTCCTCATGAAGGTACTTCTGTTTTATGCTGGTGTGAATCCACTGAAGCCAGTGGAGTTTATGCCAGTGTGGAACAGGTGTTAATGCAATGAGGAATCAGCCCTCAGAGCCTGAGTAGCTACAGGGTTTAAATTTCTAAAGCAAGGTTTTGATTTCTTATTTACTTATGTTGCTTATTTTCTGCACAACTCAGAAAAAACAGCAAGGGTCAGCTCTGCACCTGGTGTAAATCAGCATAATTTCATTGACGGGATCCATCCTAACAAGTGGAAAGAGTGTCTCACATTTCATCCTAGTTCTATTGGTTTTTTTGTTTTTCTAGCAATACTGCTACCCTTAGTCTCCTTCATTTATGTATTATTTGTTTCTGGTAACACCCATAATGCATTCGGTACTTTTGAAACACAAAACAAAAAAAGTGTCCCTACCACAAAAAAACTGTTAAGCTGGAGCACATATATATAATTCTGAAAGTCCATAATTATTTTTAAATAGCTAGTTAACAAGTCTCACAGCATATCCAAAACTATCATTTCAAAATAATTGCATTTTTATGTTGCCAAGCTTATCAGAAATTAAAATTCTAAGGATGTGGATATTTAACTACATACATCATTCTAGAACTCTGCAGGCAGCTGGCTTTAAATCACATAAAGCCAAAAAGACTGTAGTATTCCATTTACTGTAGGTCAGATTTGTGGTACAAATTCTTGACAATAGGTTTATCGTTGACTGGAGTATACAGCATTATTTGTTTCAGTTATTGATTACTACTACAGTAACATCTCTTGGCACTTAAATCTATCTGTGAAAAAAAAAACATGGCAGATATGTGCAGGCAATCTATGTCAGGAGGGAGATGTGCTGCCCAAGTACAAAATAACTATTCCTCACTGTTAGCCTCAGCCCAAATTCTGCCCTCAGAGTGCAAGTACTGTTGACTTAGGTCTAATCCTGCAGTGAGCTCTGGTCACGAAGACCCATGTGTCTGTATGGATCTTTTTGCATGCCTGAGCTGTTAAATGGGGGTAGGGGTAAAGGACACTGTTTAGGTAACTACAAGCAAAGCACAACCTTGAGCCATTAACTGCATTTTGTTTTAAAGATGCACAGATACTCTTTTCATTTACTAAAGAGCAATAAGGTGTGAAATGTGCATATTAAAAGATACATTTTTTTCCAGATTTTGGATGAGGCTTTTTCTCCTGGATGCTATCACATTAAATTACATTAAAAATGTCACATTACTTCATTTTGTGCTTGATGTGACATGATTGACTAAATGGGATGAGCTGCCATTTGAAGCAATGTGACACACAGAGTCACAGTTGCTAATAAGAAAGAAATAGAAAAGTAATTTCAGTGCTATGGTTGTGTATTGATAATTTTGCATGAGTGTCTTTGCAAGGACACTGCCAAAGCTATCATCCATTAAAAATGAATACTTCCACTTTGTGAACGGACATACTTATCCTTCGGGGTCATTAAGTGATTCCTTCTAGGCTAACACCACATCACTCTAAGCTGCCTACAGAGAAGAAATTCCAGTACCCTTCTTCCCATTACCGTGTCTCTTTCAGGACCAAAAAGAGTTAAAGAAGTGACAGAAATGAAAGGAGGGGAATATGTCACAGATGGGGCTTTTGAACTTGCCATTTGTGGCTATGAAGCTTACTTACAAGGCAGGGGGTGTGGGTGTCTGATGAGGAAAGGCAACAATCAGTGATGTGATACTAGAGGAAAGCTCTTCTATGGAATGTTTTGAGCTATTTGTTGAATAATTGCTGATGTTAAGACTATAATGAAATAGTGGGCATGTGACTTGGTGCTTAAGAGCCCATTGTGGGGCCTATGGTTTTTATTATTAGTACTAGCCAATTAGCCCGTCATAAGACGGGATTTTCAGGTCTCTCCTTCACGTCAGTCTTCTCTCCTGAGCCTCTGGTCTCTCGCTCCGTCTCTCTCTCTCTCTCTCTCTCTCTCTCTCTCTCTCCTCCTCCTCCTAGTGCCTCCCCCTCTCTCTCTCAGCTCTCCTCTGCCTTCTGCCTCTTTCTCTGTCTCTTTTCCCCCTCCTGCCTCTCACTCTCTCTCCGCTCTCCTCTGTCTCCGTCGGGGATGCATGTTTGTCCAGGCCCCGCCCCATGGGCGTGTACGTCACCGTCCCGCCTTCCTTTGCCTCCTGCCGTGGCACTTGGCTGACTTCTGCGCCGCTCAGCCGGGCCACCACGTGGGAGCAAGCGGCGCAAACGGCCTCTCTCTCTCTCTTCTCCTACTGCCTCGCCTCTCTCTCTCAGCTCTCATCCGCTCCTGCCTCTCTCTCCGTCTCTCTCTTTCTCTTCTCCTCCTCCCGCCTCTCACTCTGTGTTTCTCTTCTCCTCCTCCTCCTGCTGCATCTCTCTCACTCTCTCTCTTGCTGTCCTCCACCTCCTCCGTTCTCCTCTCTGTCTCCTCCACATCCTCTGTGTCTGCTCCGCTTTCCTCCTTTTGAATCCGGCGCCCTTTCTTGACGTCAGAGACGCACGCTCGTCCAGGCCCCGCCCCCTGGCTGTTCCCTCTGGGCGGCGCTGTTGCCTCCTGCCGTGGCACTTGGCTGACTTCTGCGCCGCTCAGCCAGGCCGCCGCATGGGAGAAAGCGGCACAAGCATCCATTTGGGCTCCGCACTCCCCGTGCTGCATGGGGAGCGCGGAGCCCAAACAGTTGCTTGTGCCGCTTGCTCCCACGCGGTGGCCTGGCTGAGCGGCACAGAAGTCAGCTGAGCGCCACGACGGGAGGCGAAGGGGGGCAGGGTGGTGACGTACACAGACAGGCCCTGCCCCCTGGCCGTGTACGTCACCGCCCCACACCCCTTCCCCTCCCGCCGTGGCGCTCAGCTGACTTCTGCGCCACTCAGCCGGACCGCCGCAAGGAAGCAAGCGGCGCAAGCGGCCATTTGGGCCCCGCACTCCCCATGCAGCACATGCCGCCCAGAGGGAACAGCCAGCATTTCAGGCAATAGCACCGCCCAGAGGCAACAGCCAGTATTTCAGCATTACAGACTCTCAGACATTGGGCTACTATATATTTGATGATGGTCTACAAATATCACGTATGCTCCAGGAATGATTGTTGTGTTGTTTTTTTAAATTTTTGGGTGAAGCTTTGTTGAACAGTGATTTTCTAAAACAGAGACAAGGGAAGGGAAAGGCAGATGTAATGGTAATTGGCAGGAGGGAGGAGTTTAGGAGGAAAGGAAACATGGTAGACAGGTGGGAGTGAAGTTGATGGAGAAGGTGGGGAGAAGTTCAGAGCACAAAGTTTATTGGCACAAGACAGACACTATTCAGAGTAAAACCTCTGAAAAGCAGTCGATTCTAATGACCTCATCAGCATCCTAAGATCTCTGTTGCAGCTGCTTGTCTCTACTCCTGCTGGCTCTGTGTCTGGATGACCTTTCACAGCAGTTTCCCTTTTTTCCCTGACCTCACATGGCTGAGGTGGGAAAAGTAGAGTTGCTTGAGTCTTGCTGCCTCCATGCCCTACAAGACTGCTTTACAGACTTTTTTTTTTCATTTGCAGACCCTTCAATTTTCATATGGAGGTGTGGACCACTTCATGCATCTGATGAAGTAGGTCTTTGCCCACAAAAGCTTATGCTTATGCTCCAATACATCTGTTAGTCTATAAGGTGCCACAGGACTCCTTGTCGCTTTTGCAGATCCAGACTAACACGGCTACCCCTCTGATACTGGACCACTTCAGAAATCTTAGGCATAGTCTGAGGACTCCAGGGATCTATGGACTATAGATGGGAAACTTCTGCCTTATCAGATAGCTTTGTAAAAAGCCTAAAATTAACAAAGGGCTCCAAGAAGAGGAGACCTTGCTCTCTATCAAACAAAGGACTTGGTGTACCTATGTGCTAGGGGAGTTGGGGCATGATTACATGTGGTTACAGATTGTGGAAAGTTCAGCGTTTCTGTCCTTTTTTATGATTTAATACTTGGTTTTGTTACAACATCAGGATGTAGAAGTCAAAATATCTACATTTTGATTTGAAAAGTGTCAGATGAAACACTTCACCCTTGTTGATCAAAATGTTTCATTTTGATCTGTCTTGACTTTGAATTGTGTTCCCCTGAGCTGCCAGAGTGCCTCATGGGAATTATAGCTAAGGTGCTACATTAGCCCATTCTCCTCTACATGCCAGAGAACACTCTCTTTCTTACATCCTGCCCATGTCATGGACTCCCAAGAGGCCCTGAAGCAGTTCAGCCAGAAAAGAGACAACAGTGCACCATGGGAGATGTAGTTCAAGGAAGGAGTCTGGCCCAAGAAGGAGGACTGGCATGAAATACCTGAACTATGACTCAGATGAAGTATTATACCAGCTCAGGCTGACACAGATTAATGTCACAGACACAAAATAACATGCTCATGTTTGATTTGGCACAGGTTTTCCATCAGAAAGTGCCTGTTCTTTGACAGAATTGACACATTCTATGGGAATATGTCAATTCTAAGTAAATGCTTCATGCAAACCAGGTATCGAGGCATTTTCTGACTATTTCTGTTTGGAACATTGAAATGTAGCAATGCAATTTTTTTCTGTGAAAGGGAAATTCTGGTTCTTTCATAGTTCCAGTAGGTAAGATAGGAAAATCTACAAGAAGTCTGGAATGCTTCCAAGACTGCCTAGCTTGTTATGAAATGGAAAAGCCCATTTTTTGTCAAGATCCAGTTCAAAGCTTAATTCACACTTGCCCCTCCCATCTTCTTGGCACTCAAAATAGAGACATCAGAGAATTTTGGTAGGCTATATTTTTGGCCTGTAGACATGGACACTGTCATGTTTGTTCTTGAATAAAGAACATGGAGACCAAAAATCTTGACTCAGATATTTGCTATTTAAAAATTTCTTCTGGTTTTTTTTTTGATAGATATATCAAAATACCAGTCCTGATGAGATGCTGAATAGGCTTTGATTACTACGGTTAGAGCACCAGGCAACTTGACAAGCACAGCTTAGTCATTCATGGGTTACAAAACAAGTGGATAAAATGTCAATAGACTTAGTTAACCAATTTTAAAAGTGGCTGGGTGTCTGCATGGGAACACATTCATCTTGAAACACTCGGGCCATGTCTATACACATACGGCGCTGTAACTATGCAGTTGTGGCACATCTGAGGAGTACGCATAGGGAGAGAGCATTCCTGTTGGCATAATAGAACCACCTCCACAAACAGCAGAAGCGATGTTTCAGGAGACGCTCTCCTGCGAGTATAGCACTGTGTGCACACAAGCACTTACGTTGGTGTAACGTATGTTGCTCAGGGGGTGAATTATTCAACCCCCTGAACCATATAAATTATGCAGACATAGGCTGTAAGGTAGATGTAGCCTCTGGTACACCCATTGTGGGGATAAAGTGGAGTGGGGAAGAGATATCAGAGCTGGGGGAAGGGGTGGCTTTCTACATTTTTCTGCCTCCCGGCACCCCATTATCCAACCTTATCTTCCTCTGCTTCTCACTCTGCCTCAGTCCCTCTGCCTTCTGTTACATTGGATGTGCCTCACCTGTTCCCATCCCTTCCCCCAGCCAGCTTTCTCACTCCTTGTATACTTCACCCTACTTCAGTCATAATTGCATCAGCTGATCCCTGCCCCTCTGCTCCCCCATTATGCAAGTTCAGGGTTTTGATGCAGTGCATATATTTCTGGTTGATATCTCTGTTTAAAGCTCCTGTGTAGCCATTGATCGTGTTTGACTGAAGTTCAAGGACTTCACTATTCCGCCTCTTTGCAATTGAAAAGTGCCCTCACCCTAGTACAGGAAAACTTGGAGTGGAGTGTAACTTGCTGCCTCGCATACAGACACAGAAGTGGTGAGGACCACAGTGATGGCACATCTGAATGAGCAATGTTAGGTGCTACAGGTTTGCTAGTATCTACTGTGAACTTACAGTGCAACTAAAACCAAGGAACCGGGTATTCTGCCATTTTTGTGGCTGAGGAATTGGCCAACAGAGTTCCCCTATTGATACAGAATTGTGCTCCGGCATCTAGGCATTCATTGATAACAATTTAAAAAAATATAAAAACAAGCAAAAACTTGGCTGTATTTTAGGCTTCTTTCACAGTATTTCAGTAGTGGAAATGAGCTATAATGCTGCCCTGAAGGGGGCAGATGATTCCTCATCTTGGAGAATATAAAGCATTTTGAAAGCTCCGCAACCTCTCGCCTGCTTTATTTCTTGTAGAGGATGTGATGGGGGGGGGAGGTTGAGAGTGAGTTCACTGACATCATACTTTAAAGCAGTCCTCAGGCACAAGACTGGAAGAGGGGAAATGGGGCTTAGTCACTTTCTTCTCCCCACAAACTCTCTACCCTTCTCCCACTCCCACCTCAGTTGAGTGAAGTGTGAGTTTGGCACAGTTGACATGGCCCCGTGATACTAGCACAGATTGCAAAGAAAAGCTTGAATACAGGAACTAGTGTAACCAAAGCAGCAGTGTGTGCAGGAGTTTGCAGACAGCATAGAAACAAGAGCTCAGAGAAGGAGGAACTGTATCATTTTGATATTGTCAAAAACAAAAATCAGGACACTTTTTATGACTCTTAAAAAAAATGTAAATACTCACATGCTCCACACTCCCTCTCCTCCCTTTCATCTGCTCAGCCTAAGTCAGAAAAGCTCCCCCTGGAGCAGCAGAGCAGATCAAAGACAGCTTACGCCCTGCCTCCTCAATCTGAGGCCTTCCGTCCATCACTTCCCTCCTCCCTATATCACTGACTGTAGAGAGAAGGGGAGCAAAGGACAGAGGGACCATCCCATCAGGTCCCCATCCTGCCCAACATCTCCACAAGAGAGCAGAGCAGGGGTTTTGCACTGACTAGAGCAGGTCATTCACTCGCAGGTCTGCTGCTGCAAAGCTGTTTCCTGACAAACTCTGGTTTTGAATAGTGCTGGCATGAAACACATCCCCTATGTCCCGAGCGTAAAAGAGAGACACAAAATACTCTGTATCAGCGTAGCCACAGATCACAAGCAAACATTTCCCAGTGAGAAAAATACCAAAAGTTTTGTCTGATGCAATGGAAAACCAAGTCACTCCTCCTGCCCAATGTTCTTAGGAAACTGGGACAACCAATGAAAACGGGACATCTGGGCATTACTTCTGTAACCTAGGGATGACAAATTAAATGTGAACACTTAATGCTTCACTATTAGTCCCATTAACAGAAACATTCAGCTTATTTGCATATCCCTGAAGAAATACAGAGACCTCCTTCACTGAGTATCTACAACTGAATAATACAACCTTTTTAAAAAATTTATCTGAAGCTGCCACAGAGTTTGTAACAGGGTGCTGCAGAATCCAGAAGCGTTGCCACAGTGTTTAGGTCCACCTTGTAATAGAGTGTACAACATGGACCTTGGCTGTATCTTACAAAGCACAGTAATGAGTTAGGGTTTGTGTAGTCAACAAATGGCCTCACGACAGAAGCACATGCTGTAATAAGCAATACACTCATCAAATGCTGCACAAAACTTGGAACATGACTGCCTTTTTCTTTTGCTGATTACTGTGATAATACACTTGTCTACCCACATGTAAAAAACCGATAAGCATGGAAAAAGTGCATTAATAAAATGTTGACAATTAGTCTTGTTGACCTCATAACTTCTGTAATCCCATACTGAAATGTCTGCGACTATTTACACAACACTAAATCTCACGCAGTGAAGCTCAGTCAGAGAATTGCTCCATACCCTAACAGATGTTCTTGTTTTTAGGCAACTGGATCTTCATTCCTGCAGGAACAAGAACTAAAAAAAACAAGTGGGAAACTCAAATGACTGATCCCCAAGTTGGGGAGATATTATTTGTGATTTGTATAGCAGCAGTGCCTGCGACCCCAGTCATGAGCCATACTCCATTGTTCTAGTCCCTGTACAAACAGAACAGATGGCTCCTGTGGAGAAGCACTTACAATCTAAGTATAAGGTGAGGAAGAACAGCTGAATGCAACAAATTGACAGGGGAGCATGAGGTAACAATGGGATCATGAACAGCGTGAGAAGCGCTACATGGCAGCAGACTAATTGTTGTTGAGTACTTTGTAAGTGTTGCAGTAAAGATGCTTTAAGGAAGAATGTTAAAAAGGACAATATGGTGACTTTGTGGAGACTTATCTGGGAGCTCCCCCCATGTATAAAGGAGTTGCATGGGAGAAAGCACAATGTTTGACAAATGAGCAAGCCAAGACTGGCTGTGTGGTGGAGCACAGGTGAGAGTTGGTATCTTGCTAGTGTATAAGAGATGATAGGTAGGGTGGATATAAGCCATGAATGGCTTAAAAGTGAAGACAAGTAGCCTGTGGTTAATGTGGTGTAGAAGCAGGATCTGTTGATGTGGCTGAAGCAAGAAAACAGTCTTAGCAGTAGTGTTTTAAATGGCTGCATGTGGGACAACATGGCTCCATGATGAAGTGGAATCTCTCTACCAAATTATTCACTTAACTTTTTCTCAGCAGCAAGTTTCTTTTTTAATTGGAATGAGGAATACATCATTCTTGGCAAGGGTAGGGAAAAATAATTCTCTAATCAAAAGATAAATTCAAGGAAGTAATTTGGAAGATTCAGGCATCAGATCCAACTGCAATTCAAGTAATTTCTCTATTTTACTTATCATGGCTTTATTGTGCTGAAACCACCATTAACTGAAGTAATTGGAAAAGGGGGGGGGGACTGCCTATTGCAATTTAATTTCCACATAGATGCCGAACATTGTGTCCATATTTCAATGTACTGCCAATGGAAAACTACAGTCAGAGAGAAGCCTATAGCTTCTCCAAGAGCAAAATGGCTCTGGTGGGTCCCAGTACATACACAGACATTGTGTCTACACCAGTGGGTCTCAAACTTTTTGGTCCACAGTCTATCCCACTCAATGCTGGTCTTTCCACGGCCCACCAGCCAACCACCCATGGTGACAAAATAAATGCAGGAAGGGGTGGAGGATAGAGTATGGCCAGGAGGTTGGATGCAGGAGCAGGCTGGGAGTGGGGGGTCTGGGAGAGAGGGAGGGTGCAAGAGCAGGCTGGAGGTGGGGGACCTGGGAGAGAGGAAGGATACAGGAGTGGACTGGGTGTGCAGGGTTTCAGTGGAAGTGGTGTGTGTGAGGGGGATGGGGGTATGGAGTCTGGCATGAGGGAGATGGGGAGCACTTACCTAGCTCTGTGTCTCCCACTGCTGCTATGCTCTATTCCTCCCCTCCCCCCCCCCCCCGCTGCTCCCATTGGCCATGATTACGGCCAATGGGAGCAGCGGGAAAAGCCTCCAGCTGAGCAGTTTTCTGAACTGCTGTTCCCCCAGCCACGGGGTAAGGGAAATGGCAGCACACAGAGCCACTTCCTCCCCCTGCAAACTGGATCCAGCCAGCGAGGCTCACCCCACCCCTGCAGCAGAAAGTTGGTGCTGATGCTCCAACCTCGCAGGGGTAGGGAGCATGGGGCTGGGGCGCCAGCCCAGATTCTCCACTGCAGGAACAGAGTGAGCCCTGAGCCTGTGGCCTACTTGCAAGATGGCCCTGGATCACTAGTGGTTTGTGGAGCACACTTTGAGAACCACCGGTTTAGATGGAATGTGAGGATATGACTTTCTGCTTCTTGGGATATGGCTGCTGCTCTTCTAATATGACTGCAGACAAAGGACTTAGGCCACACAATATGGTGACAGGAAAAGGCCTCATCCTTACCTTTTAGCCCCTCATTTCCCTGTGTGTTGCACTACAGCATTATCTCCTTTATTGTACAAAAGCATTCATAAATATACTGTTGTCCTTCTTCCTTTGGCCAGTGCAAGTCCATTACATGGTAGGTAGCAAAGGATACCCTTGATTTCTGTTGGTGAGGTACATCCTGCTCGAGTTATGACTGGTGCATTTTCTGATTCAACAATCCATTACTGTCGTAGGTGCATTTAGGGGCAAGTGGCTCATCTTTGACTTCACATGTGGACATGGGAAAGTCAGTGGATGTGGTATACCTTGACGTTAGCAAGGCTTTTGATACGGTCTCCCACAATATTCTTGCCAGCAAGTTAAGGGAATGTGGATTGGATAAATGGACAGTAAGATGGATAGAAAGCTGGCTAGAAGGCCGGGCCCAGCAGGTTGTGATCAACAGCTCGATGTCAGGATGGCAGTCGGTTTCTAGCGGAGTGCCCCAAGGTTCGGTTCTAGGACTGGTTTTGTTCAATACCTTTATTAATGACCTGGATGAGGGGATGGATTGCACCCTCAGCAAGTTTGCAGATGACACCAAGCTAGGTGGAGAGGTAGATACACTGGAGGGCAGGGATAGAGTCCAGAGTGATTTAGACAAATTGGAGGATTGGGCCACAAGAAATCTGATGAGTTTCAACAAGGACAAGTGCAGAGTCCTGCACTTGGGATGGAAGAATCCCAAGCACTGTTACAGGCTGGGGACCAACCAGCTAAGTAGTAGTTCTGCAGAAAAGGACTTGGGGGTTACAGTGGATGAGAAGCTGGATATGAGTCAACAGTGTGCCCTTGTAGCCAAGAAGGCTAATGGCATATTAGGTTGCATTAAGAGGAGCATTGCCAGCAGATCCAGAGATGTCATTATTCCCCTTTATTCGGCTCTGGTGAGGCCATATCTGGAGTATTGTGTCCAGTTCTGGGCCCCTCACTACAAAAAGGATGTGGACGCATTGGAGAGGGTCCAGCAGAGGGCAACCAAAATGATTAGGGGGCTGGAGCATATGACCTATGAGGAGAGGCTGAGGGAGTTGGGTCTGTTTAGTCTGCAGAAGCGAAGAGTGGGGGGGATTTGATAGCAGCCTTCAACTTCCTGAAGGGAGGTTCCAAAGAGGATGGAGAGAGGCTGTTCTCAGTAGTGACGGATGGCAGAACAAGGAGCAATGGTCTTAAGCTGTGGTGGGAGAGGTCCAGGTTGGATATTAGGAAAAACTATTTCACTAGGAGAGTGGTGAAACACTAGTACCTAGGGAAATAGTGGAGTCTCCATCCCTAGAGGTGTTTAAGTCTTGGCTTGACCAAGCCCTGGCTGGGTTGATCTAGTTGGGATTGGTCCTGCCTAGAGCAGGGGGCTAGACTTGATGACCTCCTGAGGTCTCTTTCAGCTCTATGGTTCTATGATTCTATGTGGCTTGCTGTGCTCTGCAAAATAATAAGAACATAGAATGGCCATACTGGGTCAGACGAAAGGTCATCTAGCCCAGTATCCTGTCTGCTGACAGTGGCCAATGCCAGGTGCCCCAGAGGGGGTGGACTGAAGACAATGATCAAGTGATTTGTCTCCTGCCATCCATCTCTAGCCTTTGGCAAACATAGGCCAGGGACACCATTCCTTACCCCCTGGCTAATGGCCTTTTATGGACCTAACCTCCATGAATTTATCGAGCTCTTTTTTAAACTCTGTTATAGTCCTAGCCTTCACAGCCTCCTCTGGCAAGGAGTTCCACAGGTTGACTATGCGCTGTGTGAAGAATAACTTTCTTTTATTAGTTTTAAACCTGCTACCCATTAATTTCATTTGGTGTCCTCTAGTTCTTATATTATGGGAACAAGTAAATAACTTTTCTTTATTCACCGTCTCCATACCACTCATGATTTTATATACCTCTATCATATCCCCCCTCAGTCTCCTCTTTTCTAAACTGAAAAGTCCCAGTCTCTTTAGCCTCTCCTTATATAGAACCCGTTCCAAACCCCTAATCATTTTAGTTGCCCTTTTCTGAACCTTTTCTAATGCCAAAATATCTTTTTTGAGGTGAGGAGACCAAATCTGTATGCAGTATTCAAGATGTAGGCGTACTATAGTTTTATATAGGGGCAGTAAAATATTCATCGTCTTATTTTCTATCCCTTTTTTAATAATTCCTAACATCCTATTTGCTTTTTTGACTGCCACTGCACACTGCGTGGATGTTTTCAGAGAACTATCCATGATAACTTCAAGATCTCTTTCCTGATTAGTTGTAGCTAAATTAGCCCCCATCATATTGTATGTATAGTTGGGATTATTTTTTCCAATGTGCATTACTTTACACTTATTCACATTAACTTTCATTTGCCGTTTTGTTGCCCAATCACTCAGTTTTGTGAGATCTTTTTGAAGTTCTTCACAGTCTGCTTTTGTCTTGACTATCTTGAACAGTTTAGTATCGTCCACAAACTTTGCCACCTCACCACTTACCCCTTTCTCTAGATTATTTATGAATAAGTTGAATAGGATTGGTCCTAGGACTGACCCTTGGGGAACACCAGTAGTTACCCCCCTCCATTCTGAAAATTTACCATTTATTCCTATCCTTTGTTTCCTGTCTTCACCAGTTCTCAGTCCATGAAAGGATATTCCCTCTTATCCCATGACAATTTAATTTACACAAGAGCCTTTGGTGAGAGACCTTGTCAAAGGCTTTCTGGAAATCTAATGCAGAAACTGGAATCCAAATGAGTCTATAAATAGCACCAGTGGGATTCCAGTCTGCCAAGTGCACGTTCAGCCACCATTCTACCCCTGCTGAAATGAAAATGTAAACTTTTTTGCTTGACCTTCTGAGACCAGGATGTGGTTTCATAAGGAAAGGCAAAAGGGGGTCAGCAGAGTCCCCCACAACAGTGGGAACAGTAACTCCCTATATGATAATGTCACTTGGTGGGAATATTATCCCAGCCTGCCATCATAAACCTTTCCAGTGCAGCCCATGTTGGCATCTATCAAGGCTGTTCCCCACTCTGGCATGACGAATGCAGAAGTTGGGGGACCACAAGACCACTCCAAAACCTTTCCTCTACAGGCTCTGATACAAAAACTTCCCCCAAAAATCCAAATACACAGATTTTGGGAATCGGCTGCCACCATAAAGTGCTTTGAACCCCAAAATGAAACAAAAAAATAGGGGTCGACACTTGAAACCAACCCCAGGCATACCCCAAGCTCTTTTTCCCCAAACGAGCTTGAAAAAGAAAAGAGAAAAACAAGCTGCAGTCTTTGGTAGCTGACCCCTCAGTCAGAGACATGCAGATACACACAGACAAACCTTCCAGGACACAAAAATCAACCAATACTGGTTACTTAGAAAAAAGAAACAATCTTTTATTATCAACACAAAACTACAGTTGCAAACATAGTAAATTGGCTAGATGGAAGGAGCCACCATTGATATAGATACTCAAAGAAAGCCCCTGGGCTGAAAGCTTAGTTACAAAAGAGGGAAAAAAAACAGTTAGCAAGCTCAGACATTATTTCCAAATTCCCAAACAAGGAAAACAATGAACCCTGACCGGCTATCTAAATTTTTCCCTACTTACACATTTTAAGAAGTCCGTTCTTGGAGAGAGAAGCATCTCCCTCTATAGCTGGGAGAAACTGCTCTGAATCTCAAACAAAGAAGAGAAGAGAAAAACCCCTCTTTTCCAGTTTGAAATTCCTACCTGCATTGTTATTGGCTGAACGACTCGATACCTTGCTAGGCACCTGTAACACCTTAGTCACCAGGTGCTGGTCAGCACTCCTAATTATGACAGCAGCTATTCGTTGGCCTCTGTGATCCACAAGGGCTATCATAACAATGGTGTAGTACCCTTTGTGGTTTATGTACTCATTTGCTCCCTGAGGAGAGCCTTTGAGTTAATCAGTGACCCCAGCACAATTTGGAAACACATTCTCTCAAAGCCAGCAATTGCTTCAGGCACATTGTTTGTGCTGGCTGCCATTGGCTAAATCTCTAATCTCCTCCAAAACCTCTGCTATCACTTTACCCACAGCTGACATTCCAACACCAGGCAGTTTTGGTTCAAAAATCAACCAAATTATTTTGGGAAGGGGGAATTTTTAGGGCTAGCCAAAAAAAAAAAAAAAAAAAAAAAACCAATTATTTTCTCAGCTCTACCACAATTTTGCAATCAGCCACACACGAACAGGCCATTACACACCGATTTCAGCGGGGCTCTAGATTTGTGGGGAAAAGGACTGACCTGTAGCTCTTCTTACAGGATTGAGGATTACATTTGTGGCAAGCAGGAAAGCATCCATGGGCTCAAGAAGTTTGAGAGTCTGTGTGATATCATATTATGGTCCTCCAGTGGTCACATTTTCACATTTTAGTAAGGCCTGGAAGGGGTTAAGTAGCCTGCAGTAACTTGTAAATGGTCTAAGTACCTTAATGGCTATGTTATTGCTTGCGTCTCATGGGTTCCAGCTGCCTTGTACAATGTTTACTAGCTGACCCTAAGTACTTCAGGAAGAGTAATCTGATTTCAGGATCAGTTATCTCCACAAGTCTGTTGTGGCAGAGACAGTCAATTAACAATACACTAAGCACAGCCTGGTTTTGATCTCAGCAATACTCCTCTTACACAACTGTACCATTTACTTTAGTAGATTTATTCCTGAGCTCAACCAGTGTACTCAATTGCACTCAGCCCTGTGTTGCATCTCCTTTTCCCCAACTCTGAGGCTAGGTCTACACTACAGCTTTTTTTTAGGATAAAGCTACACATTTTGCGTACCTTTTTCTGATTTTTTTTTTCAGAAGAGGCTTTTCCAAAATTTGGCCTGTCTACACTGGGCCAAATTTCAGAAAATCCCCCTCTTTTGGAAGATCCCTTCTTCCTCGTGGAATGAGGAAGACCGGGATTCCAAAAAAGCAAGTTTGCACTTCTGCAAAAAAAAAAGCGGAAGAGAAAACGCGTTCCCTGGATGCAGTGGAGTTTTTGTGGGATACCTCTGGTATCCCGGAAAAACCCTGCAGTGTAGACATACCCTGAGGCAACTTCTGGACTTCAGAATTAACCTCTACCTAAGAGGCAAAAGATTTCACAGTTTCTATCTTCAACTCTTTAGTATTGCACAAATCTGTCTTGCGGGGGGCAGATTACCCCTTTCAGTAAAGGAAGGGATTAAGAAATTCAGATTTGGAGGTGTAATGGAAAGTGGTTCAAAGATTCAGATCACTAGTATGGGTCAAAGGTGAGCTCCTGTAGTATAGCAAAGCACTTTAGGAAGGATTCAAGAGATGTTAAAACCTTATGTAACTACCGGTAGTGTATTCAAACTGGGACCTCTGGAGCTTAGCGGACGAGCCTCTACAGCTTGAGCTATAAAACCAGTTAGCGCTCAGTGTAGGCTGTAAAGCTCGCTCATTCTTATCTCTCACTGTAAGTGGTCTAAGTGCCACTACATGGGACAGTGAACCACAGCCACCAGGTGCATGGTGGAAAGTAGTGACAACTACTTTCCACCATGTCTGTAGTTTCTTTGCTATGGCAGAAAAGCACACTAGGGAACCATTCCTCTATCCCTCCCCCCACTTCAAACAATGTTGTTCTTCATTATAAAGCCACCATATAGAATTAATTGGCACATTGGACCTGATTCTGATCTCTTACACCAGCAAACTGCTTTAAGTGCGATGAAGATCAGGACCTATGTAATCAAGTTTTTGTAAAGACCAAGTATGAATTGTTGCTGTGCAGTCAGTTAAATTGGGCAGTATTTCAAATTTACTGAATGCTAAACATTATTCCAGAAAACTAGTAACATGAAAAAGTGTTTCCATTGCACGTCAGTCTTGACAGTCTGGACGGCTTGTCATAATTTCCTTGTCCATCTACAGCTAGCATTGGGCCTGATCCTCCTTTCACACTAGTGCAACTCAGCTGAGCTCTATGGAGTTATTTCTGATACATGCCACTGTAAATGAGCGAAGAAACAGGCCCCAGATTGTAAGCAGGGAGAGAGAGTTAAGCCATTTGCAGCACGCATACACAAGCTTTTAATGATCCTATAAAAACCGGAGCACTCAAAAGTATTTAGTATAGCCATCTACTGGCACGTATCCAGTAACTATTTACATGTAGAGAGATCTCATTTACAGAGTAGTTCTATAACACAGCTGAAGGGCTGCAGAGATAAGATAGTGACTAGTAATAGTGGCCAACCCTTGAGGAGACGTCAAGACTAGGAACTATAACATTTTGTGCACCGCACTGGTATACCCTCTTTCAGATGACCAACTCCAAATGCTGCAAATATGAAACAACTCTTTGGAAACCAAGAGGAGGCAAATGCAGTAGGTGAAGTATTATCCTCATATGACAAATAGGAAACCATAGGGACACAGAGGCACTATTGTCAACTTTCAACTTTACTGAAAATCTTAGGGTATCTGGTAGGTGTCTTTTCCTGAAAGCCTCAGCTCAAGCGCCCCATGAAAATCTAGACTGTGTTTAAAAACTAGCTGAAAGTCCCTGTTGTCAAATGGCTATAATCCATGAAGTGTGAAAACAGAGGAAATGGGTATGAACTTAACAATTGGATAACAGACCATGAATCTAAGTGATGGTTCAACTTAGTGATGCTCTCAACCATACTTGTTCCTGTTGTCATTACTTTACCCTGGGTACATCTACACAGCAACATTAATTCGAAATAACTTAGCCCACATCTACACAGCAGGGGTATGCGTACACTGTCTTTTTTTTTTTTTTGGAAGAGGTATACAAATAGCGCTCGAATTTGCATACCTTCTTCCATTTTTTTTCCTGGAAGAGGCTTTTCCACCATTTGGCCCCATCTGCATGGGGCCAAATGTCGGAAACCCCCCCTCTTTCGAAAACCCCCTTCTTCCTTGTAAAACTGAAGAAGGTATGCAAATATGAGCGCTATTTGCATACGTCTTATGAAAAAAACCAAGCAGTGTAGCCATACCCCAGGTAGTTATTTCGAAATAGTGTCAAAATACTGTCAAACTGGAGAACTTCTTACTCCAGTTCCTGTAACCCTCATTGTACGAGGAGTAAGGGCAGTCAGAGGAAGAGTGCTCTATTTCAAAATAAGTGCTGTGTAGACACTCCCAATTTCGAAAAAAGCTATTTTGAAATAAGCTACGCAATTGATGTTAATTCAATTTGTGTATCTTATTTTGAGTTAAGCCCTGCTGTGTAGTCGCAGCCCGATTCAGCCATGCTAGGCTTCAAATCGCCAGAATGGAAAACCCCTGTAATCTTATTCTATTGATAAGGTATAAATTCATAGGCTTTGGGGTACTTGAGAAAAAGGGTTTGAAAGTGACTCAAATAATCCCCAAAAGATCAAAAACCAGAGACAAATAAGACATGATGTCACAGCAGAACAGGGCCCAGAGCTCCTGGTAGGAAATGGAAGAGGGTGAGTGGAACAGGCTGTGGCTGGGGGAAGGGAAACCAGGGTTGACTAGAGCTAACTCCTGTGGTGTCTCTCTGAGGCAAAGCACCCTGGGACTACTGCTCCAGGAAGCGAGCAGAGCTGAATAGAGCTGGGAAGCAACTAGGTGCAGGAGTGTCAGAGACTCTGGGGACAGGTGGTCCTGAAGACAGAAAGGAGTGAGTTAAAATACTGTTTTGTTGATTTACTTGTTTGCATTAAGAGAATAAGCCTTTGAGGAGACTATGTATGGCAAGAAGTGTTTGGAAGCCAGGGAAAAGCCATGCCTTGAGACAACTCAGAAACCACAGGGTTTTTTTGGGTCTGACTAAAGAGTTTTGAATACTCAGGTTTTGCAATACTGCAGATAGTAAGTGACTGTGCTGAAGTGTGAAAGCACATGGTAATGTTAGGCATAAAACCCAGCCATCTTGACTCCTGACCCCAGTTAGTTCCTGTACTTACTATAAGACCGGATTTTCCTCTAATTATTCACTTTGATAGTTTTACCCCAAAGCAAGAGCACAATTAGTATGTTTTTCTTCCTCTTCTTTGTGTCCCTTACCCCACTCTGCCACCACCACCCCTTATTGAGAAGTCACTCTTTACATTTATAGTGATTATTACTCTCCATACAGCTACAAATGCCTAACACTGAAAAGGTGCATTTAATAGACATCTAGATAAACAGAAGTAATTTTAAGATGTCACAGACTAGTGCAACAGAGCCATTAGTATTTAGGATAAATTCTTAGCCAGCTGCAGAAACTCCACCCAAGACTTATACTGCCTGCAAAACTAACCAACCATACTGAGCATACTGTTTTATTCAAACAATTTAACCAAGTTGTAAATCTAGTGCTAAATAAGCACATGACTATTAGCATGACCATTTACTCAAGACTAAACCAAGATTTACTAAGAGTTATGAAACAGAGGAACTCATTCTGTGGTATAGAATTCTGTTTATGACCACATAGTTAAATCTGAGTTACTGTGCTTATTGTAAACACCACTTTTCAAGGATTTATATCTCAGCTATTTTATTACACCCACCACCGAAACTCACCATTCCTGGCCACAGTTCCGGAGCAATTTTCCTTCTAAAACTTTTCAACTAATTTCAATCATATTTTAAAACTAAGGACATTAAACTCTACTAGACTTTTTGACAATTTCTGTGTTTTAAAAGATGATAATTTACATGCTAAGATTTTGCATGCACTTAAGCCCCTTAATCTGATCTGGTTCTTTATCCACAATATTGTTGTTTAAATGTAAATGGCTGGGAAATGTTCCTCTGAAAAGCAGCTTATGCACATTCATAAAACAAGTAATAACATTCCTAACATGATGATTTTGCCAGTGTAAGTCTCATCAAAATAAAAGAATTTTCAAGTTATTTCCAGTGAGACCATAGTAACTAATTGAATGAAGAATATGGTTTAGGTCACAGGCTTTACTGTATATTTAGAGCAAGTGACCTTATTTGGCTCAAGAGGTGTTCCAAAGTTGTGATGTTTTGTGTCCCACTCCCTTATTGAACTCTAGGAGTTTATCCAGCTCTGTATTGTGGAACTGAGCCTAACACTCTCTGCCATATAGTTTTCTTTATAACCATGACATGGTCTTCATTTTGTCAGAGCAGCAACAGCCTTTGTTATAATGGAAATCTGGGACCAGATCCTCAACTTGTACAAATACAGCAAAGCCAATGGAACTAGACATGGGTGACATGTTTCAGCCATATGGTGTAACTGACAAGTGCAGATATGGAATGACCAAAGCGCTGAGAATATGTCACTTTCAGGAAAATGTTACAGCTGAAGGGGCAGAAAAACAGATAGGTCAAAATGGTTCATTTCAACATATCCAGCCTCTGGGAAGGAATGTGGGGGTGGGAGGAAATGGGGTTCTACAATCAAAAGGCAACTTAGTTACCATTCAAATAATTCTGCTGGCATCGCTATTCTTATAGGGTGTGTCTAGACTACAGGGGTTTTTCAAAAAAAATAGTTTCGAAAAAACTTCACCTGCATCTAGACTGCAGCCACGTTCTTTCGAAAGTAAATTGAAAGAACGTGGCAGTTTTTTCGATCACGGTAAACCTCGTTTTACGAGGAATAACGCCTTCTTTCGAAAGTACTCTTTCAAAAAAAGGCACTCTTGAATGCAAACTGTGCTTTTTCGAAAGAGAGTGTCTAGACTCTTTTTCGAAAAAGCGGCTCACTTTTTCAAAAAATCTGCTTGTAGTTGAGACGCTCTCTTTCGAAAGAGGCTTTTTCAAAAGATTCTTTCGAAAAAGCCTCTTTTGAAAGAGGCTTGCAGTCTAGATGTAGCCACATTGAATAGACCAGTGCTTAAGACATTCAGATTGGAAGTGGGAGCCCCTCATTCAAAACGCCACCCTGGAACAGGGCCTGGAAGCTGCGCATCCCCTGCTCCTAAGTAAGTGCCCTACCCACCAAACTAGAGGCACTCACATGTCCCACTGAATATTTAATACAGCATGGAACAGCTCCAGCGGGAGACAGAAATCTGCTATAGAACACTAGTTGGATGGTTAGGGCATTCATATGGGGTATGAGAGGCCTGGCTTCAATTCCCTGCACCACCACTCCTGTCCTGTGAATGGCTCCAACATCAAAATGATGGGATTTGTTTGCGATTGAAGAAAACACACCCTTTGTTTGACCTGAAACACAGAGATTTCTGATTTTTTTTGATTTACCAGCAATTCTGTATTTTGATTTTGGGTTGATCTGAAATGTGTGTAGGATTTGTCCCAGAAATGCCAGCAAACTAAAACATTGATTAGCCCACTTCAAAGAGGAGCTACACTGATTTACACACAGTGAAGTTCTCACCTTGGGGTATGATCATCACCTTTTTATTTCCTGCCAAGACTCTAGACCACAATACTGGCAAAATGTGGTTCTAAAGATGGCTTAATGAGACCAGAGAGGATTACTTGAATGATAAGAGTGATCATTCTGTGGCATACTCTAAGTCCCCCCTTTGCCTCTCCTCAACTCTGTTTCCCAAGCAGGGGGGAAAAATCTATACTTAAAGAAAAGGGAACATGGTTAGAAAATAGATAGCCCATGCCTACCAATAGTTTGCGGGAGAGGGCAAAGCAAGGGCGATCAGATTCAGCGGGGTTATTGAGCTTGCTTAGCACAAGTCAAGCAAGAAATTGGAGGGGGGGTACATGACCCTGCATGTCCCTCCCCCACACACCCATTGTGTCTGCAGACAGCATATGTCTTGACCTATCTTCCTGTGTATTTTGGATCTTTGACACTGTTGTATCCCATTGCAAGTTAGAACAGCTCTTAGCCTGCTGCTTTAACATGACTTGAGCTACAGCAGTATCAGGTGACTGAAGCGTGAACTTTAACTTGCAGGGCATGTGTTCAGTGCCTCACAAGCCTAATGAAGTGAGTGACTTGAATTCCTTTCTCCTACTTTTTCAAATCCAACTCCGCATGCCTGTAGGGCTTACAAAAACCTGCTTGAGGTTGGAGCAGAGGGTGTGAGATTTGTAAGTTGTGGTGTGGGAAGTTGGTATGGGAAGGGAGTTTGTGGAGCTGAGGAGATTGTGATTGAGTATTATGATGATGGAGTGCCAAGGCATCCAAAGTGAGGTTAGTGTGGATGTTAATATTCCTTCACTAGTAACTTTGTTGAGCAATTAAAACCTTCTAATTTTAAGGAAATAACTTGTCTGGGTAAAATCTGATTTTCTGACACATGATCAAACTGAGTGGAGTTTCCATATAATAGGATTTCATCTCAACCAACATGCCTTTAAAAAAATCAGTAACAAAACACCTAGCAACTATGAGCCAGACTTTAGCTAATATAAGATGGCATAGTATCCTCATAATCCTCCAGACAGAAGGAAAACAGACCACCATAGTTAATGGTCTTATCATACTTAGGTATGAACCAGAAAGACATGAGTCAAGGAAATCTGGTTCCAGTCATGGAGAGGTCAACTCTGGCAGTTCTAGTGCAACTTAATGATACTTCCCACAAGAAGCATTACACCTGTGTTCTATAGGCTGAATGGGAAGCCAGTACCAAATATTTGTCCTGCTCTGCAAAGCCCTCTATGCCTGGGCCCTGTAATTTAAAGCATGAAGAAGTGCAATGGCTAAGTAGGCAGTTGAGATCAGCAGGGATGTTGAGCTGATACTCCATGCAAACGGTATGATAGTCTTCTGGGAGAGACCTGGACTCTAACACTTACTCTGGGAGCTTACAGAGTTGCACCTTGGTTTTGTTATCTGGAAAGAGCTTTTTAGGTCAGCCCAGACTTGTCCCAGGGGTTCTTTAAGAGTGACTTGTTGAGACACTATATGTTTCAGGACAAGCATAGTATACAAATAAAATATGCATTTTTTTTTACAAGAGGGGGAAGACTGTAGGTTTCAGCCTGTCTCACCTCTGTCAAAAATCCAATTTAGAGATGGCACACTCCTCAAAAGAGTGTAAATAAGGAAGTGAGTCTAACAGGATCTCACCTATTCAACCATAAAAAGGTCCTTGCGCAACTCTTCTGTCAAACCCTGAATGACCAAAAAAAAAAAAAAAAAAGGAGAGTTTTGGTTGTGTCAACTATGTGTTGCTGAAAATGGGTAACAGCATTTGCCTCGTTGTAGACATTAAATGGGAACGTAAAGCTTCTATAGGAGGAAACCCTTTTATCTTGCTGGGGGGCATCAGAGATTCTACTTGGGAATGGGAAACATTCTGTGAGAGGAGTCTGGATGTTTCTAATGGAAAGTTTTGGAGGAATGTCTGAGTCACGTTTGATTCCTGATCCACCACCAGAATGAATTAGAAGCTGCTTGAGTAGATTTGGCAGTTCAGTGAAAACTGACCTAAGCTGACAAGGCTCTCTGAGAATACTGGTTTTCAGCAGAGCTACTTGTGCTATGGGGATGCTGATTCTTTTCACAAACCCTTCCAGCTTTGCTAAGTATTGTGATGCCTTACCATGAGGAAAAAGTTCAGTTTGAGAATAATTGAAACCTGAACTTGGAGGAAAAGAAGGCCCTTGCTGAAAGATGATGCCTCCCTTTTCCTCCAGATAAGATTTGTTGGCCCAGGGCAGTCATGCTGAATGAAGAGCTCATGGTGAGTGACTGCCACCAAGGAACAGAGATTGTGGGCCAAAAGTCTGAAGTTGGGACAAACGTCTAGCAATACCAGTGCATGTTGGCTTCGGGTTTCCTCAGAAAGGCTAGGTTTACACTACCAGGTTATTTTGAAATACAGGTTGGACCTCTCTGGTCCGGCATCATTGTGATCTGACCGTTCCCTAACAAGAGAATTTGCTGGACCAGGGGAGGTCTCCTGCCACCGGCCACCAAGCCCATCACCCATTGCTGGGAGGCTGCCCCAGAAGACAACGCTGCCTTCCCCTCCCCCCACACACCTGGGTGAGCTACTTGCCCAGCTACTGCTGGCTCCCTGGGCAGCACAGCCTCCGGCTCCTGCCGCGGGGTTCTGTTCCTGGGCAGCTGGGAGCCCTGTCCCTGCACAGCCCTACCCCGGACCTGTGCAGCCAGGGAAAGCCACGGGTGCCTGTGCTCCTGGGGGCTCCAGCCCTGGTCCTGTGTGCCCTGAGCCAGGCTGTCAACTCTGATGTCCCGGCCAGCTGGCCCTCTTGCCCTTAGGCTCCCGGGCTCTCTTCTCCAGGAGAATCCACAGTTCTGCCGGACCAGAGAGTCCTGGATTTTGGAGGTACAACCTGTAATAACTCACAAAATAACTATTTTGAAATGAGATTATTCCTCTTCACAAGCAAGAATTATTATTTCGAAATAACAAGCCCATTATTTTGAAATAACAGGCTTGGTAGTTTGGACGCTCACCTTGTTATTTCAAAATTAGGGGAGTTATTTCAAAATAACTCCCCAGTGTAGACATGCCTTAAGTGACCTCGCTGGAGGGCTAAGCATCAGGAAAGGAAGACCACTGACAGTTTGGTAGGACGCACGGCGGGGGAAGGAGAGACACTACGCCTCTCAGGGATGATCTTGATGGTGCTTGGTCCTGCCATGAATGCAGGGGAGTAGACTTGATGACTCCAAGGTCCCTTCCAGTCCTATGATTCCATACTGTGCCCGGTGAGCAAGGGGTGCACTGCCTGATGAATCACATACCTGCACTGAGTCCTTCAATTACACCTCACTGTTTATAGTCTGAAGTGAGGCATAATTGAAGGACTCTAAAAAGGAAAGAAAATGTAGACTTCCTTTGCGGAGTCTGCAAAGAGACTACTGAAGGCCTTCAAAGCCCTGGTCTAGGACACTGATTCTGTTTACCCTCCTGTTATCCAAAATATGAAGACTTCCTGCTATTCCTCTGCTGTTCTATATTATTGTTTCTGCAGAGGACAAACTCATTATAGGGGAAAGCTGAATATGGTAGATCAGTAGTTTCTTGGTTTGAAAATACATTAATTTACTAGGCTAGATTCTCAGCTGATACAACCTGACATCTCTCCAACAACCCACTGTTGCACGGCCGAATCTCAGATACAGTTAACTTGCAAGTCCCCAAATTATTAGCACTGCAATTGTGTACACAAATACATGTCGCTTTGCCCTGCAATTAAGAATGTATTGCTGTGGAAAATCTAGGTCTGAGCACTTTTATTGCACATTGGCTTGCAGGAGCAAAACTGTCTCCCCCCCCAAAAAAATTGTCTAAATGAAAGTGGAGTTAGTTGCAAATTGCACTAATTGCTGTACTCTCTACATAAAAGTGCCACTTGCTTAGCAGCTTTCACAAGGCATAACATGGAGTTTGGCACTTTTTAGGAAACTCATTACTTGACAATATATTATTGTGTCTGATGAAGTTAGCAGGGACATTCTTGGCAAAGTTGCAAGAAAAATCATTGTTGTCAGACAAATGTTTCAGTAATAGGATCCCCACTCACCATTAGCATGCCTCTTTACATCTGTCAGGGAACATTGCTCTCGTGGCATCAAATTCCCCCTTGCTGCTCATGAGTCACTTTACAATAGTCTTTCTTTTGGTAACTTGGCCCTCCAGCCAGGTCACCATTTTGTGCACTACTTTTGTGCCTATAAAGGACACCACCACCAGTGTCTAAGGCTACGTCTACACTGCAGAGCTTTTCCGGGATACCGGAGGTATTTCGGAAAAGCTCTGCCGCATCCAAGGAATGCGTCTGCTTTTCCAAAAAAAATGTCAGAAAAGCAGACGCGGTTTTTTAGCATCCCTGTAAACCTAGTTCTACAAGGAAGAAGGGATGTTCTGAAAGAGGGTTTTTTCCTGACATTTGGCCCTGTGTAGATGGGCCAAATGTTGGAAAAGCCTCTTTTGGAAGAAAAGCAGAAAAAGATATGCAAATTGCGGTTCACAATGTATGTATCTATTTCCGACTTTTCTTTGTAGTGTAGAGATAGCCTAAATGCCTTTGCCAGATGGCGTTAAATCCAATCTCTGGCGCTATGCCACCACACCAGTGGCTGATATAGGGAATCCAGATCCACCCCCTCCACCAGGTTCCAGCCCCAGGACTAGCAATCCAGGTCCTCAGTCTCCATCCCTGTTGTTTTTTCCCTGGGATCCTTTGATCAAGCCATCCTGTGGTCTCTTTCACCATAGCAGTCCACTCTGCTTGCCTTAGTTCCTTCACTCCTCCTTGCCTCTTGCCAGAATTCTTACTCCAGAATAGGATCCCAGGGCTTACCCTTCCTTAGACTTTCTCCCAGGAAGCAACTGCAGACTCCTTTCTTTGCAGCCCCCTTCTAGGCAAAGCTTCCTACTTTTATAATGCAGACCCAGCTCTTCCCCATCTCTGTTTCTCTCAATCAACCTCCTTCTCTCAGGTGATTCCAGGTAAGGCAGGGGTTCTTAACCTTTTTACCTTCACACCTCCCCTGAAAGTGAACTTTATGTTCACACCCCCCTGGGAGCCACTTTGTGCACAGCCTAGCCCCGCCCCCCTCACCTGACAGGAAGCTAAGGGGCGTGGCTAGGACCAGCCTGAGCTGAAGGCCTGGCTCGAACCCTGAGCCCTGCCTGAACCCTGGGACCTGGCGAACCAGCTGGATGCTGGACGCAGCCGTCCGAACTAATTCCCAAGTCCGACAGCTGGTGGCGCTGTGGAGTGAGTGAACCCCGTTACAATGCCTAAATGAATAATATGAGCTTTTTACTTTGAACCTTTTCCTAACAAATTTAAGTAATATTTGAAGATGAAAGTCGGCAATGCTCGCATACCGTTATTATAGTGTGTCGTCACATAGGCCTGATTGATTCGCACTGCTATTGTAGTGTGCCGATCTCTAGAAGTTAATAAGAAATTAATGTTTATAATTTTAATTCATAATATTAATTATGAAGAAATCTAAACTTTAGAATTTTATCCAGTGAGAAGGCAATTGCGATAAATTTTCTGGGAGGCACCTCACACCTCCCCTGTATCCCCTTCACACCTCCCGTGGGGAGGCGCACCTCACTGGTTAAGAACCCCTGAGGTAAGGTAACCGAATTGGCCCCTTACGGCTATCTTAACCCTACCAGAGGTACTGTGGGCTGCATGCCCATCAAAGTGTTCTAAGGTCTGGAAAGGTAATCCACAGTATGTAAGTTACTCAATAGAAGGTTACTTTTTTGTACTGCCCATATACACTTCAGGGAGATTTCATTAATTCCTGAAAAATCCTCCTTGATAATGTACTATTGGAAAAGCAACTGAAGAAGACAATCCAAGCTATCAATATGCAATGTCTTTTTACCTGCTTACCAGATAATGAACACACAAGTTGAATGCCATTAATGTTTGGTTTTAAATGATTTGTACTAATTTCCAGAATTATATGATGCGCAATGCTAGTTTCAGGTAACTGCACATGTAAACCTCTGGCCCCCAATGGTCTGCTGCAGGAATGCCCCTCAGTGCTGTTTCTCTCTCTCTGGGCAGGGACTCATAGTTCACTCCCTTCTGAATGGGCTTTTAGGTTGGAGTCCTTTTGCACTTTACTATGACTATATCAAGCAGTCTGACGAACTTCCAGTTTCCTTCCAAGGACAAGGACAGTGACTTACCAGTGACTCAAACAGCTCTTCCAAGGTAGAACACATTTATTTAAGGACAAAAGAGTAAACCTAAGACACAATAAAAAGATCTTGATGCATACTACATGTACCAAAAGCTGCCAGTCGGTCCCCTTGGTAACCCTAGCAAGTTCAAGTCCTTCCAACACTTTCAGTACAGTTAAGTCCTCCCTTGAAAACAAAGGTCAGGTCCATTTGCTGAATCCAAATCAAAGGCCTCTCTCTCAATTTTAGCTGACCCTTTTATATCAAAAGCTCTTTGTCTATCTCCTTGGCTTCTAGTATCTGTTTGAGCTAGTACGTGCAAATCATGCCAGAGGTGGTATGTCTCTGGAGTTGTTTACAATCCCAGGGCTTGAAGCAGTAATCACGTCCCCCCCCCTCCCCCCCATACTTCCTGGATGTGCTGGCCTGTCACCCATCAAGTAAAATACAAACCCTAGCCTATTGTGAGAGACAGAACGGTCATAAATATAATACAATATGGTTCTCAAGTTACTGTATGTGGTTGCATATCTGTCACATATTGTATTACCATTATTATTACTCTGATGTCCTCAAAGGAAATGTAATTTCCAGCCTTTTCTGAGCAGGCTGAGAAGACAACCCAGACAGTCAGAATGCTGTTATAACAACAAGGATTCCTGTGGCACCTTAAAGACTAAGGGCTCATCTAGACTATGAGGAACAGTCGAAAGAGGATATGCAAATTCCACGGGAATGTGCATATCTTCTTCCAATCGCACTTTCAAAAGCAGAGCTTTCGAAAGTGAAAGTAGTTTAGATGCGGCTTTTTCAGTGAACCCCCCCCCCTTTGTCCAAAAGCTGCTCTTCCTCAAAAAATGGGGTTTTGACTGTTCCACATAGTCTAGATGAGACCTAACAGATTTATTTGGGCAGAAGCTTTTGTGGGTAAAAATGTGCCTCATCAGATGCAACTTACAAAGTGGGTCTTTGCCCACAAAAGCTTCTGCCCAAATAAATCTGTTAGTCTTTAAGGCGCCACAGGACTCGTTGTTTTTGCAGATATGGACTAACATGGCTACCCCTTTGGTACTTGTCAGAATGCTGTTCTGAGATTCGTAATGAGATTTGAGAATGGGTTTTACCAACTTGCATCCATGCTTAGAGTTGCATGACTAAGTGTTATGGGAATGGGATAATGGCTGGAAAATGTGGGCTTTCTCAGGAAAAAAAATCCCAGTAAAAGATCTAAATACTATATTTTGTAGCAGTTTATGTTGGTTAAGTATGTGTTTTTTTTCTTACCAAAATAGTTAAATTTGTACAAGCCCCTTATGCAGACACAGTTATGCCCAGTATAAAGGTGTCTTTGTAAGTGTGTAGCTTATTCCTGTATGGAAATTGGAATATGCAACACCAATATAAGGCCCCTTTGTACTGGTATAACAGCATCCACACAAGGGGTTTGTATGCTTTCACTAGACCAGTACTGTTACCTTCACACAACCCTAGCATATAGGCAAGCCCCTGGAGCCTATGATTTTTCCAGGCTTACTCTGTCTGGTCTCTAATAAAGTCTGTGTTGCATCATTGAGGTCAGAGCCCCTGCCTCTCATTGGGATGGAATTTTTCAATGTCTTTCTTGGTTGAATTAAACAAGGTCACGGTTTGCTTTTACCTGGTTAGGGATGATTTTTTTTCTTCCTTTCAATATAAGAACGCTCCCATTTCTGACAGCTTGTCTCCATTCATTTTAGGACCTTCCTGATCCCATCCTATCTTTATAACTAATCTCCTCAGGATGCCTTTCCTTCCCGTTTTCTGGTATTGGTTCCCCAGTCTACCTCCCCACATTACTGCCCTAGTTAATAATTCTTTTTTCCTCTACTAGGAGTTTCTGCAAATCTGGACTTGCTCCTTACCTTCTAAAATACCTTCCCTTGCCAATAGCAAGTTTTCCCTACTGCCCCATTTCTAGCTTTCTCTTTCTCAGCAAAGTGTCTCTCCGCTGAGTCTGGAGGATAATACACTAGCAGTTCAAACCTGGAAGGCTTTCTTCACAAGCACAAAGACTAGAAGGGTAGGAGCTTAAATCCTGCAGAAAATGATTGATAAGAAATGGCTGGGTGTACTAATGAGGAGTTTCTCTTATTGGAAACAACTTTCTGCTGCAAGTTTGATATAGAGCTTACTCAATAAAGTGTATACTCCTGAAATCCAAACTGAGGTCCATAGTGGATTATTAGCAGGCCAGAATGGCTGAACGGCTTCTGAACAGTGTACTCTGTAGATGGACAGATCAATGCGCTGATTTTTAGCTACTGTAAGTAAGCACCACTGACTACAAATGATGCGTCTTCAGATGTTCACTCAACTTCTTTTCCCCCCCGGATCTTTGAATGTTATGTGGGTGCCTTGCCACTGTATTTTTGCATGTTATGTGGAATATTGTTCATAGCCCTCTGAAACAAGGCTAGTCACAGTGTTTAACCCAAAAGAAAAATGGTAATATAAAATATAATGGGGATATAAAAATGCCCTCCCTGCATTCCTGTACTGTAGTAATTTCTGCAAGCAAACTCGCATAGATCAGTTTCACCAAACGTTTGACACCCAGGTAAGGGAACAGTGTTCAGGGTGAAGAAGTGATATTCTGCACCTGATTTCAGATTTAGCAAAGCTGGACAGAAAATTACAACATTGTTTGGAGTTGCAAGGAGGGGCTGGGAAAATTGAGCAACTATGTGGAAAAGGATAACTTTCATACACTCTGATTCGTATTTATTTTGAAATCTTCACATGTCCATACGGTGCCATCTCTCTTCAGCACTGGCACAGTAACCAGCCTGGGGCCCAAGAGGTAACAAAACTCCTGCCTCGACTAGATGTTATAGCCTGTTGGGATGTGGCACATATATCTTGCCACAACAAGATCTTGCCATAACAGTTGGGCTCCTTCATGCTGTCTTGAAAATCAAATAACAACAATGTTCCTTGAAACTCTGCAAGTAGGCCTATTTCGCCATCATGTGACAGTGCAGCTCCTGGAACCACCTCCATCAGCTGGTTCAATTTGATCTAGTCCTGCACAGATACAGGAGAGAGTGCGAGGAGCCTTTCCATCCTTCTGATCATCTGTAAGTTCAGGCACAGGGCGGTCTGTGCATTCACAATGTTTAAGAACTCACAGTGGTGCTCCATTCCCCACTGGTTGCAGAGCTGGGCCACCCAAAACCTGGGTGTGGAGTGTGTGATTTCTGCTATAAAAGAGTGTAACAGCTGCTGCTGTTTGTTTTCCCACAGGCATCCTGCTTGATGCAGTCAGTGTGTCTTCAGGAGCAACCGCCTCCGCACTGTCCCCTGGCTGGCAGAGATGGCTTACAGCCACAATCTAGCCCTTAGTTTGTAAATTGCTTGGAGCGGGGATTATGATTTCTTTCATGTCAGACCGTGCAACCCACAGTGAGGTTGCTCATTAAAAAATCATGCTCAGAAGTGATCCCTGAGGCTGTAGTTAGTGTTCTGTGCCTTAGCATGAGAGAGTAGAGTTGGATCCTCCAGATTAGCCTCACTCCCTGAGCTGGTAGGGACTGGGCATGCTGCCAAGAAACGTGCCCCTCTCCTAGCAGTAAGACCTCTGATGCGTGACTTGTTGTGAGAGTGGTATCAATGGACATTGCCTGGGTAGGAAGGGTGAAATACAGAAGACCTGTGGAAGACTTCCTTAAGAAACGTAATCAATTAAGCCTATTTAGGGAGGTTTCGAATGGACTTCATAGTGAGACCAGAACTCCTCAGTTAGAAGGATGGTGGGTAGGTCATGGAACCCTGTGGGAGGCTGAATAAGGGTGACCATTCACCCAACCCCAGAATTCTGGACATTGCAGTATTTCCAGGAACAGCATGGGCTCACCCCCACTGGAGTGAGCTTGGACTCACGATGCATGCAAGATCGTGTTGCACGTGCGGGGTCACGCTAGCAGGGGTGGGGCATCATGATTTGCAAAATTCCATCCCCCAGCTGACACCAGACAAAACCACATGCAGTTCTCACTCAGTACCAGATGGGGGACAAACCTTAGAAAAGGAGCACTGTCTGGCTTAAAACCTGATGAATGGGCTGTCTGTGGAAGAATGAAGAGATCCTCAGGGCTCAAAGGCCTGATCTACACTGGAGGGGAAGGTCGACCTAAGATACACAACTCCAGCTACATTAATTGTATAGTTGGAGTCAATGTACCTTAAATCCCCATCCACACAGCAGGAGGCCAATGGGAGCACACACTCCTGCTGGCTTCCCTTAGTCCTTGCAGGATGCTGGTGGGGGCTGCCCTCAGCATTTGATTTAGGGGTCTACACTAGACCTATTAAATCGAATGCTAGAAGATCGACCTCCGGAGGGTCGATCTCTGTAGTGTGGACATACCGTAACAGCTCATCGACCTATTTTCATAGCAAATAGTAGGGTGATTGGTGCAATACAAAAATGTAGTACTCTTTCTCTTCAGCATCTAAGGAAGTGAGATGTAGCTCACAAAAGCTCATATTCTAATGCCCTCATAAATTTGTTAGTCTTCAAAGTGCCACCAGACTCCTTGTTTTTTTTATAGTAGAATAGTTCAATGCACTGCTAATATGGGACATTTTGCTGGTACCTAGGAATATAGATCTCTGCCCAGAAGGAAACAGGTAAAGGACTTAATTTAGAAGCAAGTGATTAAGCAGTTAAATCTAGCATGCATCATATTAACTTCAGTAAAGTTTCTCCTAATGATAATACTCCGAGTTAATTATTTGAGGCAAGAAAGCGGAGATAGATGATGAAGAGCTTAGTGGTGCAAAGGGTCCCCAGAATAAAATACATGTTCTGTTTATCAATTTAATATTGGTTACCTTCTCTTTCATAGTTACATTGCTGCCATACTACTCAGAACCTCAAACAAGCCTGGTACCCCATTATGCAGCCTGTTGTACAAAGACAGTCGCTACTTCATAGTTTGCAGCCTAAAGCCTCTGTCTTGTGAACTGCTCCCATTGACTGGATGGTCCTCCATATAAGAAGTGGGGTACTCTCACATACAGGAGCTTGCAGGATCAGGGACCACAAATTAAAAAGACATAAGGCGGGTGGAAAGTTACATTTTTCTAAAGTTGCAAAACTACTTACTTATAAACTCTCTGTTGACAAGCCCACGACTTTCAGAAATGTTCACTTTGGGGGAGGAGATTTTTCTTTGCATGGTCTCTGCCTCAAGACTTTTGTTAAAATTTGAGGCAAAGCCCTTTAGCCAGGACAGGATTTGGGGAAATGGAAGAAATAAATTCTTCACATTGTTAGAAAGTTGTAAGCACACTTTTTGAACAAGGCAACAGGCATGGCTGAAGTTTGAAACATGCAAGTTGGCACTGTCACTAATGAGCAATAACATCTTCAGCTTCAGGGAACAAAATTAAAAAGAGATAAATGACAGAAAATGGTCTAAGTTCCCAATCCTGCAAGTACTCAAGGATATGTGTCCCTGCTTTCTTCAATGAGACTATGATTAGGTCTGCATCTGGGCTTTAGGCAACTGACTTTCCTTATGATGTATACCCTTTCCCTATACAGCAAACCAGGAACAAATTACTGATGCTTTCTGCGAGCACCATCTTCACGAAAGCACAAAGCAACTGTCTTATGAGAAGGGGGTGATGAGATCAGCTTTGTGCAACTTGGACTGTGACACTGCTCAGACCTCTGTCCCACCTACCTGTGTGTTCCTATCTCACTGTGATTCTTTGTAAAGCCACAGATCCCTGACAGGCACTGCACTTACTCAGGCATCCACAGACAGGGACACACCCAACTGAGTTACATGAATGCTGTCACAACCATTCATGAACCAACAATAGAGAGGCTCCAGCCAATTCCTCCCAGCTCCCCAGACTTGCACCCCAGAACTGTACCATGTTGTCCTCATCAGAAGCCTGGCCAGTGCAAGTTCATTACCCAGTCCACACCTCTCTTGATGTGGCAAGGCCATGCATTGGCCTTGGTAAGTAGAGCTGCGATTTCCCAAACACTTCAACCAAAATACTCTGTTTTAAGTAAAATATAAAACTACAAATCTGTTAACTGCAGAAAGATCGGTTTTAAGTCATTATAAGTACCGAGATCAGAATTGGTTACTTAAGAAATAAAAAATAATTTGCAATCTGGATTCTACAATAAACAGGATTTGAATCAAGCAGTGTCTCACCCGGATGGTGCACATAGGTCACAGATCTTCACTACATGGGCTGTGACTTTTCTCTCTTTCCCACCCTGGGACCACTCTCCCCAGTTCACAGTCTTTGTTCTCCAGTTGTGTTTCCAGGTGTTGAGTTGTGGAGGAGGAGGCCATGTGAGGCCCAATTATGATGTCATTTCCTCTCTTAGGCTACGTCTATACTGCGGCAGTTTTTCGGAAAAGGACATGCAAATGAAGCGCTCATTTGGAGCGCTCATTTGCAAATCTCGTGCTCTCATTTGCATATTCTCTTCCAATCCTTTTTGCGGAAGAGGTTTTTGCGATAAAAAGCCATGTGTAGATGAGGCCATCTGTCAGAAAAACCCAGTTTTGCACAAGATCTCTTATTCCTCAAAAAATGAGGTTTACAGGGTCTTGTGCAAAACAAGGTTTTTCCGACAAATGGTCCTGTCTACACAGGGCTTTTTATCGCAAAAACCTCTTCCGCAAAAAGGATCAGAAGAGAATATGCAAATGAGAGTGCGGGATTTGCAAATGAGCTCTCCATTTGCATTTCCTCTTCAGAAAAACTGATGCAGTGTAGACATAGCCTCAATAGATTCTTCCAGGTCCAGAGAAGAGAAACCAAAATTATTAAAGGCCTAGAAAACATGACCTATGAGGGAAGACTGAAAGATTGGACTTCTTTAGTTTAGAAAAGACTGAGAGGGGACATGATAGCAGTTTTCAAGTATCTATAAGGGTGTTACAAGGAGGAGGAAGAAAAATTGTTCTCCTTGGCCTCTAATGATAGGACAAGAAGCAATAGACGTTTAGGTTGGACATTAGGGAAAACTTTCTAACTGTCAGGGTGGTTAAGCACTGGAATAAATTGCCTGGGGGGGGGGGCATGTGGAATCTTCATCACTGGAGATATTTAAGAGCAGGTTAGATAGACATCTATCAGGGATGATACAGACCATGCTTGGTCCTGCCGTGAGGGCAGGGGCTGGACTCAGTGACCTCTTGAGGTCCCCTCCAGTTCTAGAATTCTATGATTCCAGCTGGCTGGAAAGATCTTTTGATGTGAAGATCTGGCGGTTCCCATTGGTCAGTAAGTGTTCTCTGTAAGTTTTCTGGAGTTGTCCACTGGAAGAGAGGATTCCCCTTGATAGGTTATCAGCACATCTGGCTAGTCCATTGTGGTACCTGACAGGCTGGTTGTGGATGATCCCAACCTATTTCAGTAACACACAGAGCAATCTTCATAATGGCATGTACAGGATAGCACATACAATCCAACAGTATATTAATGTTCAACTAATCAAGACTTTTAGAATAACACCTCCTAAGGCATACTTTGTACAAAATATATCATAATTATTGACAGTGATGAATATGGGGATCCAGGACGCTGTTTTGAAGTACAGAGTGTCAGAGGAGGGGACAGGAAAACCCTCAAAATACTCTGTCTTAACAGTGTGGGCAAATGTTGAGGATGGAAAGGAAGAGGGTACACTTAGATCTTGCTGCTTTAGACTGTCAACAGTTTTTGCTGTTTTCTACCTCATTCGGAAAAAGATGTTTCTATTAAATTAAAGCTTCCCTCTTTCTTCTGTAAAGATACTCCACTCACGCCATAAGTAGATGAGTTGCTGACCTGCTAAATCAGCCTTGAAGAAAACTATCTACAGTTTACCTTCCTCATCCTATTACCATAAACAAAGTGTAGCTTTCTCAAACAAATTGGGATTTTATTGCTAAAGTAATTTAGAAGCATTTTTTTTCTTTGGAGAAAAATGCAAAAGGAACTGCATTGTGCCTGTTTTTTATTTGTGGTACAGCGTGTGCAGAAAAACATATGCAGCGCAGCAGAGTCAGTGTCATTCTTGGAACCTTACAAAAGTGTCTTTGCTCCAAAAAGTGACTGAGTTAAGAAAGGCATTGTCTTACTCAGCAAATCTGCCCTTCTCCCACTCTGCCACATATCCTGATTTATTGACAGCAGGCTCTGCCTGTTGACTATGTGAGCTCTGCAGCGCTCGGAGAGAATACACTGGATTATATTCCTTGTTGGGCATCATCAAAAGAACTGTTTCTACCCCACAAAATGCTGCACTTCAACAACTCCATGAAAAGCAATGGGGGTAGCCCTGCAATCTCCAATAGAAACCAAAAAGACTGCAGTTGCAGAAATGCCACTTAGCACAATTTGTCCTGCAGAAACAGTACTGAGCGAAGCTGATGGGCACACCATTTCAATCACTGTCTTTCTCTTGGCATTGGAAACTTGGCACACTACCAGTGTATTGTCATGGTGCCTGGACAGTTCTGACAGCTGGGGCATGTAGACCATTTTTTCCTTAAGAAACAAACAGTCTGTACCACCTAGAGCTCTCATTCTGTGTCACTGACACTGTTAGGGATCTGACTTTAGACCCAGGGCGCTAGAGAACCTTCCGCTGACCGAGAGTCCAAATAGAACAAGAGGAAAGGGACCTCCCCACCTTGGAAAGCTCAGCCTTCTTAGAAAGATGGGCTCATTTGTGACTGAGAAGATAAGCATTTGGCTCTAAAAAACATCATCAATTTGGCCTGTCATGGTACCATCTGGAGATCATTTGTAATTACTATAGTTCCACAGGGCTGCACACTCCTTCCAACAAGCTTGAAGAGAACTGATAAGTACCATGAAATGGCATCTTTATTTATAGCAATGCTAAAAAAGTGCTTAATTGGTTCAAATGCTGTAAAATTGCTTTTCTTAATATAGACTCTAGTTCAGCAACAAGAGCATTGGAAATAATTAGGAGTAATCCATTAAAAGAGCTACCATTTGATATAGCTGGAAATAAGCAAAGGAGAGGCTTTGAAATGAAAGCAAGTGTTTAGGTATCCTTTTAACAGCTTTCCACTTTTCAGGTGTTATTTTGCACCTCAGTTTATAAATGACAGTTTACTGCTGTATAATGGGAGAAAGCAATCTCATAGTTCAGGATGTGCAGGCACAAGTAAACCAGTTCCTTCCTGCTGGAACTAGGCTATTGCTATAGCAACATCCAAATGATAGACAGATTTTTGAATGTGCAGTGGTCTACTGTGATACAACAGAGCTTCTGGGATTTCTACCAAATGGCTGCAACCCTGAATGCAATGATACCAAGTTGCCAGATTTTTAAAAAAAAATCAGTTTCCAAATATATTTTCAATAAACCCCACTTAAAATATGGCCTTTTGATTCAAATGCAAGATTCTTAAGCCAATCACTGTGTAGTGCACTAACAATCAAACGGACAGGCCACACCCAAAGCTTAACCTTGTCTACATACAGTTCCAATCTTCTCATATGCAAAGTGTCTTCTACAATAACGCCCTCAACTTGAGGTCTTGAAGCAGTGGAGCTCCCCATGGGCACAGAAGTCTACTTGTGTGTCCTCAGTTGCAGGAGGGGGGCCTTAGTAACCACGTGACTTAGGGCTCTGCAGGCTGTTTCCTATAGTCATGAAACATTCCATGACGTTTACAATACAACACAACTGGAATAGGCAACTACAGATACACCTGCATCAGCCTAGTACAGCGCACCTGTAGGTAGGAGAGTCTTCTCTCAGCTTGGCGGCCATTGTTTCTGTCTGTGCTCTCCAGAGAGGTTCTGCTGAGAGTGGAGAGCAGTTCTGATTTGCCCAGCACCCACAGACAGGCTGTAGATGGGAGCTCTTTCAGGCAACAGCTGCTCCTTTAGCACATGTCAGGGATGTGCTGCCCATGCTCCTTTCCAGCCAGCTCTGCTAAGTTTGGGGATAACAATAACCCCTCCAGTTTCATTCAAAAGGGAGTTTCTGTGACTTTTGGCCACTGCAACCAGACCCTCGGGCAGAGCTGTTGGCCCAGGGAACTTGGCTACCTTTGACACTGATAAAAGCAACCAGTGAACTTAGCCTTATGTGTGTGGAAACTTGTAGAAATCCTCCCTCTTTTTTTGTTTTAAACTTCTTAAATGTAGTTTGTACCTAGATGGGTCTCCTTTCATCTACAGGTCTAAGCACCTCACTCTCCAGCTGGTAGAGGCAGAAACAACCAAAGGAGGGGTTGCTGCACTGGTGGGGAAGGACTAAAATAAGGCCCAGCTTGGGCCATCTCCCTCCTCAGAATTCCCCTGGACTTAAGAACTGTGCAGAGTGCACAAGGCCCTGGTGATACCTCCCTTCCCCCCACTATGTGCTCTTGAGAGAAATCTGCAAAGAGGAGACAGCCACAGACTCCTGTTGGTGGGCCAGAAGCAGACAAAGCAAGGACCTTTGGGAGGGGGGACTCTGTCTTCCCCTTTCAGTGTCCCCTCTCTCTTCTCTTTAGCTGATCCCCTTCTAACTAGGCCCCTTGCCCGCCGCATGCACACATACCATCCAATTAAGAAACTAACAAGCCTGTTGCCATCATTATTTACTTTGCCTGTGTGATATAGCTTTTCCCTCACCCTGTGTCTGTCCGGTCTCTTTACATTGTAAGCTCTTTGGGGCAGAGACTGTCTTTATATTCTATTGCATAGCACATAGCTCAGTGGGGTTCTTGTCCATGACTAGGGCTCCTAGGCTTAATTGGAATACAGCTTAATAATGAATCTATCTGTGTAACACGCCCATGGAGTTGGCATGAATCAGTGCCATTTTTCACATAAAGGCAACCGAAGCACCAAGCACGAGATCACACAGGAAGTCTGTGACAGAGCTCAGCTGTAAGCACAGATCTCGTGAGTTCTAATATGGTGTTTTGACAACAGCACTGATGTTCCTCCAAACACTTTCCAGATAATAAAGAAGATAATGTAACTGTCCTGTTCCTACATGCTAAATGCTCCTTTCCTACAAGAGAATTTACAGGTGCAAAGAGGTGCAGAACCTTACAGATCTTGGGATATGAGAATAGAGCTAAAGTTTGTGAATGAACATAAAACACAGTTTGGGTATGTCTACACTAGCCACCCTAGTTCGAACTAGGGTGGCTAATGTAGTCATTCGAACTTGTAAATGAAGCCCGGGATTAAAATATCCCGGGCTTTATTTGCATGTTCCCGGGTGCCGCCATTTTTAAATGCCCGGTAGGGAGTTCGAACTACATGCAAATAAAGCCCGGGATATTTTAATCCCGGGCTTCATTTGCAAGTTCAAATGACTACATTAGCCACCCTAGTTCGAACTAGGGTGGCTAGTGTAGACATACCCTTCTTGATTAGTTGCTGTGGTAGTTTCATTCATGGTAGTTTTTTTATTGTATTCTTAAAGCACCCTAAAACTCAAAATTGCCTTTGGACCTATTTTTGCTTCATGCTTAGTAGGTTTGTACAAATTTGATTACATCCTATACTTGTACTCAAGTGAACTAAAAGAGCTTTTATAATTCACAAGACACTCTGTATAATGTATTTCTCAGCATTCATGGTGTGGCATGTGATCATCAAGTTTTCAAAATATGCATGTTTTGCAAACATACCTTCTGCAGCCGGTCTTTTTATGTCAGGAATCAAAATGGGTAGTGGAGCTAGGAAAGAGCTATGCACATTTTTTCCTTGAAATTCTAGTGCTTGCATGCTGATTTATTTCTCATGTTGAAAATTCTGTAACAGATGTGACAGAACAAGTGCTAAGAAGGAAAAGGAACTGTCAAAGTATCTTTGATATATTTTAAATTGACTTTCTTCTGTGTTGTTAATATACTTTGCAATCTTTAAGCTTGTTGTTTTTATTGGGTCTAAGAGCTGGGGGAGAGGGGAGAAGGTGAAAGAGAGAGGAAACAGATGAAGAGCTGGAGTGCAGGGTGGGGGGTGGACCTGGGACTAGCTGGGCATGGAGACTGCAACAAGAAGCAGGGGTGGGAGAGACACAGAGATTGGATGAGAATGGGGATGGACAATGTGGATGGGGAGAGGTGAGGAGGCAACTGGAGGTCAGGCTGTAGGAGACACTGACTGAGGAATTGGGATTGGCTGAGCAAGGAGACCCTAAGAAGCCTGAGGAGTGTGGACAGGGATTGAGTAAGTAAGGAGAATAAGACTGGGTAAGGAGCCAAGATGGGCAAGAGACAGACTTTGGATAGGGACAGGCTGGAGGGCACGGAGGCAGAAGTGAGCATATGAGGTGGGAAAAGTTATTGCATAAGAGTATGTTCCGACTAGAAAGCAGACCCCTTTCCTTTAGTTGTGGGACAAAATGAGCTTGAAATCCATTCCTTGCTTCTTTCTAGAGCTACAACTCCTATACTCTACAGGTTGGACCTCTCTAATCCGGCACTCAATAGTCCAACAACCTCTGTAGTACAGAATGATTTTAGTTAGTTGGATGTCCTCTTATCTTGGATATGGCTCCATCAAGTCTGTTTACAGCCACTAATCCTGGCTCTGTGTTCTGTGATGTTATTTAGTTGTAATTTATCCCCATATGTCTTCTAAGAGCCCAGTTAGCAGTGGAAGTATTGGTGATGCTGTTAGACAATATATATCTCTTGGTGTTTGGCAAATTCTCTGTTTTGGCACCAGTCAGGTCCCAATGGTGCCTGACTAGAAAGATTCAACCTATAGTACGTTTCACAATTACCGTATTTGCTAAGGATGTGTGCTATCACTAGAGGGGAAGAACAATCTACTAATGCTATCAGTGACTCCATTAGCTCATGTGGCAGAGGTCTGCGATGGTTCTAAAGGTTCCCTGATGATGACCCATGGGGCATATTTACACTCGTATAATGGAATTTATTTTTCCAGTAAAAAACCCCAGACAATTAGACACACACAACTGTTTAAGTACACTACTAAGGTTGCAAAGTCACGGACTCAAAAGTTGGGAAATGCCAGAAATAAGGCTGCCTGTGCAACTCTAATTCAGACCCCTTGTTCATATGCATCATTATACTATTTTAATTATGTGATTACACACTATTTTTTCCCGATAGTCCCTGACTCTTTCAGTACTAGCCAGTTGCCCTGAAAGTCAAGCAGAAAAGTGTCACAGATTGTAGGAGCCCTGATGGCTGCTGAGTGAAATAGACATGAACTTGTCAGTTTTATGGCTGCTATAATCATGAAATTGACAAAAAGCCTGACAGTTTCACTCAGTAGCTGACAGATTCCAGAACACTTTTTCTTTTGGGAACACCAAAAAATCAGACTCTCTAGTTCACAGGAAATTTAAAAATGTTGAATGCTCTTGCATTCTAGATATTCTGAGTTTTGGCCAGCTCCAGTCAAAAACTCTATTGAGCATTGCCGAGGGGTTGTAGCTCTCAGGCATCATGTGGTGGAGGACAAAAGTGTTCACTGTGCATTGAGTAGAAGGTACCTGCTTGTGAGCTAATGGGGCAAGATTTGGGTATACAAGAGGCAGAATGAGGAGAGAAACAATTATGCAGGATTATGGGTGAGTAAAGCACTCCAAAAGTTTCAACAAAACCACCTAGATCAATGCAGAAAAGTTTCAGCAATAAATTAGGCCAAAACCAACTTTGCACTGGATTGAACAAAATAGGGGAAGATTTTTGGCATGGCCAGGCATGCATGCACAGGAACATATGAAGAAACATGGCAGAGGTACCCTTGTAAATATGCCAACTGCATGATGGATCTCTCCACTAAGACTAGAACTTGTTATCATTGATGATGCTGTAGAGCCTGGAACTTCTCTCTGAATGTATGCACTCTTCTTGGCTATGCTCCCTGATGAGGTAGGCCTGGTTTGCATTAGAAAAAATTTAGTATTTTTCATATTAGAATAAGAATGTTGGTTAATGGTGGCTAATGATGAGTTGTTTGAGCTTTTTTTTTCTTGTAAAGGATTTATAAACTCTAGTTTGGATGCAATAAATACTAGAAGACTTACTAGGGTCCTTTAGGGCTGGTGGCTGGTGGTGCAGGAGCCAGGGCAGGGACTTGGGGATCTGGGGGACTCAGGGCAGGAGGGCGGATTAAGGGGTGAGAAGGGACTCAGGGCAGGGGGTGGGGGTGCAGAAGTCATGGCGGGGGTTGGGAGGAGAGGGATCTCAGAAGAGGGAGTGGGGGGTTCAGGGCATGGGTGGCCACCAGCTTCTTCCTGGGGCTAGGCCACAGGGAGCATGCACCCCAGCCACTGGCTTCTTCCTAGGGCCAGTGCAGGGGTGGGAGGCCACGCAAGCATCATTTCCTGGGGCTGGCCCAGGGGTGGAGAAGACACACAGGTGGCATTTCCCAGGACTGGCTCACGGCAGCAGGGGCTGCACAGCAGCCAGCAAATGCTTCCCAGGGTAGGATGGGGCAGTGGGTGCTGCTGGCCAGCAGCTGCTTGCTGGGGTGCTTGCTGCCTCCCTGTGGTCATTCTTGTCCCCAGTACTTGCTGCTCCCCTGTGGACATGGGTGAATATAATTGTACCTGCTCTTACTTCCCTCCCTTTCTGTTTGATGTGAAACAATCACATTCCACACACATCCCATTGTCCTGGCCTGACCTTGCTTTAAGTTATGGTAAGAGGAAGCTCCCTACCAAATTTGGTGATCCTAGCTCTTACCCTTTAGGAAAGGCTCCTGAACAAACGAACTCACAGACGGACAGACAGACAGGTGTGCATTTTTGAAATATATAGATAGATATGTTTGAGAGAGTTTGTCTGTCTGTCTGCTTGTTCAAGAACTTCTCCAAAACGATAAGAGCTAGGACCACTAATATCTAGCTTCCTCTTCTCATAACTTACAGCAAGGTCAGGGTTTGGTTGTGGCAGGAAGATGGGATGTGCCTGGAATGGGATTGTTTCTCATGCAACTATACAGAAAAGAGACAGAATCCTCAGGCAGGTGAAAGGGGCTGGCTGGGGGTGCCCCCCCATCCAGGATTGCCCAAGCCTTTCATTCCCTAGGCACCCTTTAGGTGGGCAGGGGAATGAAGCTCCCTCGCCCTGGTTCATATAGCTGGCTGTTCCCCTTTGTCAGGGAGCGAGGGGAAAGTGCATAGTTTGCTGCATTCGTCACTCTGGCTGGGGAGTGCAGGGGGCAGATGAGCTGTGCACTTTGCTCTCACTTCCTGACAGGGACAGGAAGGGGAAGAGCAAGCAGCCCTGATATGAATGTCATCCTACACACAGACACACACACATGCACACACCCAGTCTCCTGTTGGAGCCCCTCTTCACCCCCCCCAAATCTGACTCCTGTACTCCACACACTTTCAGCCCTCTACCCTGAGCCCCTCCTTAAGGACCCAAGCATCACTTGGTAAATGCACCAGTACAGTATAAAGATGCTTTATGCTAGGATAGCATATATCTCTTCGTGAACTGGAATAAGATATACCAGAATAAGGGCACATGTACACAGCAGGGCTAAAGCCGAAATAAGCTATGCAACTTGAGCTACGTCAATTGCGTAGCTTTAGTCAAAATAGCTTATTTCAGTTTTTGGTGCTGTCTACACAGCAGGAACTCTCAGGTAGAGCACTCTTCCTCCGACTTCCCTTACTTTTCATAAAGTGAGGATTACAGGAGTCAGAGTAAGAAGTTCTCCAGCTCAACATTATGTCAAAATAACTGCTCGCTGTGTAGACATGAACTATGTTATTTTGGAATAACATCAGTTATTCCGAAATAACTCTGCTGTGTAGATGTACACTAAGTGCTTTTAACCAGTGTAACTACATCCACACTGAGGGTTGGTGAAAGGTTTCTCTTCAACTATTGTGGTATAGTCAAAGCATCAAAATTTTCTGGTGCAGACAAGTCTTAGAATGAATTTGGTTTTGATACATATGTTCCCCAACCAAACATGTCTACCTTCCCAGTATATTTGGGGCACAATTTTAAGGTTAGTGGGAGAACTAGACTCTGACTTGAACTCCAGGCAATCTCCCTGAAATCAAAACTACCACAACTAAATTAATCAGGTGCATGGTGTGTAAATCAGGGTCCAACTTGATCCAAAGCATGTCAGACAACTTCAGAGGGAGTTGCAAGTCTCCTTTCATGCCCTTTGAATACCAAATTCATTGAATGGCCACTGTTAGGCTTTAACAGTGGCCCAGTTTTTGCCAACTGGCTTACAGTGAGTGGTTTCCCTGAAACTTACAGAACTGCTCATGCACATCATGAACAAGGTCATCAGGATCTGGCCTTAATTAAATTAAGGTGATTTGATATTTAAAAAAAAATGCAGAGAGGACTAAATCCTGCTTGCTTTACTCTAGCTAGTACATGCATGGAAGTCATTGTTGCCATTACACACAATGTTTTATACCATTTTGTTATAACAGAGGGAGGGAAGGATTTGTCCTTAGCTCTGAAAGAAACTATTTAAATTTGGATCTTACCAATCACAGGCTCTCTCAGCAGAAGGAGAATAGGCAAGAAATAGAGTAAACTGAATTACACAAAGGACGAGAACTTTGCTGAGATAGCAATGCCTTTCTTTTGGTGTTCTTTTGGAAAGAATTTGCACACACACACACATATATATATGCAAACTAAGAGTTAAGGAACCAGATCTGGAATGATTACTGTTTTCCTCAGGTTTTTTTCAAGTAAAATATTCACATAGTTACATTTGTTTGACAAACTAACAACTGATCTGTAAATACTGTGGTCATGGAGGTTAAATGAACAGTAAGTAACATTTTTTTTGTAAGAATGCATGAGAAAATTAGGTTTAAAGCTTTGACACAAGCTGACTAAATTCAAAATTAAGGTTTTCTCCATCCTATGCTCCTCCTGTTGTCCTGAAGTACAGTAGGATAAAAATTCAATTCAATATAACCCAGTAGTAACCCCCCTGGATGACTGAAAGATGTAGAGCCAGCTTTTCGCCCAAATCATCTCTTCTCTATGGGGAAACAGTTTGGTGAGGTAAGTGCCCATGTGATGACCCCTCCCCCCCCAGTACTCGTGCACCTGTAGAAAACTCTGTCCATCCCCCCTAGGACCCATGCAGGTGCTGGAGGAAATAGAGAGGTCAGTGCTGTAGGCGGGGAGGCCCAAATGCCAGTGATTCCCTGCCGACTGCATGGTCTGGAAGCCTTTCTTCCTGGCAGCATGGAACTAATGTGGCACTGCTGGCAGGGCTTCCCCTGGCAGCAGCTGCCCCAGGAGCCTGGTTAAGGAACAAGCATGGGGGTTGTAATGTCTTAACATGTGGGTCTAGAGCAGGGTTTAGCCTCTTGCCCAGTGTTGAGTCCCTCCCCTGGCATGGACCCTGGGCTGCATGGAGGTGCATCTGCAGGGTTGGAAGACAGTGGGGCCGTGTGGCAGAGGACCCCCCCACTCCTTTCTGCATGGAACGGGTGATTCAGAGACGTGGAATTCCCTCTGTGTAGAGGAGACTGTGTCTATGTAGTTGCTTTGTACTGATTTTCCTTTATTTCATTAACAATAAAAGCAAAACAAGAAGCTCCTCATGGGCACTCCAGTGGCTCATTGCATTGTGGACTGTCTGATGAATAGATGTGGGAATCTTTCACGCATCAGAGTACTATAATAAGAAAACATGAAATTGCCGGGGCCAGTGTTCCCTGTAAGTTGAGCACTTGGGCGGCCACCAGGGCGGTGGGTGAAGGTAGGGCTGGGGGAAGCAAGCCTCCAGCCCTGCCCCCAGGCCCTCCCCTTTTGCCCAGGCTCTGCTCCCCTCCCCTCGCCCCGGGTGCCAAGGTGCATCCCCACCAGAAGCACCACGGGGAGGTGAGGCAGCACATGGCCCCAGCTTCCCCGGCCACAGAGCACAGGGAGAGTGGGCACTTGGGGGCAGCAACACTCCACCCAAGTACACCTACATTAGGCATTCTGGGGCCGGAGTTTGGGTGGGACCAGGCTGGTGGTTTGGGAAGGCAATACCTTCCCCTGCCTATTATACCCACCGCCCCTGTCGGCCACCCACGAGAGATTCAAATGCCACCCAGCTGATAAGCAGAGCCCCCCTCCCAGCCATCAACATGAGTTTCTACTGGTGGTGCACATCTGCACATGCCTTGGTGCACATAACAAAATGTATTTTGCACATGGATGGAAAAAATTAGAGGGAACACTGGTGGAGACAATGGATTACACCTCATCTGAAATCCACCCCAGTGTGAAGAACTCTCACCAGATGCTCTGCATTCCACTTTAGCTAAAACCACTGTGCAATGCCCATCTGACTGATCAGCCTATTGAATTACTGAATTGGTTGCTGATACCTATTAAATCCATATGCAATGCTTACGAGTTGCTGTTGAATCCTAGCTATTGTGCACATTCAGTAGCCTGTCTTCTAAATGGAAACAAATTCTCTCCCTCACACCCATTCCCGCACAACTACAAGTAGCTCACATGAGGAATTAATGCCCCTACAACTTCACTTTAGCCCATCTCCAGTCATCAATCCCTGTGTGGAGCACACCATTGATTTTTTTATACAATGGAAGAAAACCGCCAAAAGCAATTACTTAATGACAGTGAACCAAAAGTGCCTGAAACCAATCACTTTTTTTGTGCTCTGTAACTTAAAAAAATGGCAAATTTGATCCCTTCTCCCCACACTCTGGTACAAAATATTTTAATAATAGTGTGTCAGACTGAATCTGGAGGAAATGGTAAAATAAATTGTAACCCTCGGCCTAATAAGGTCCTCCATTGGTGTTGCTGCAGTGGTTAGGGGTCACCATGTTTCAGGTTCCCAAAAAGAGGACATTGGTGGAGAGGGAGGAAGGGGGAGCTGGAGGAGATTACAATGGAGTGGGAGACCAGTGGGATGTGTGTGTACTGGGAGGGGGATCTAGGAGGTGCAGGAGGACTGTGTGTGTACTGGGAGGGGGACCTGGAGGGTGCAGGGGGTATGTACTGAGATGGGGATCTGGGGAGTGCAGGAGGAATGTGTTTGTACTGGGAGATACAGGGGGTATCTGCAGCCTCATTCTTGAGGTGGGTGGCAATGATGCTCCCTGTCACAGAGACAGAGTGGTTGGCATAGACCTCGGCCACAGGGACAGCCACCAGTCAGTTTCCCTGTGGGGCTCTCCCTCAACCCAAGTCTGTGGGCTGAGGCCTGAGTGGGCGGCCTCTGGCAGCTGCAAGGGACCAATCAGATGTGGATGCAGGGGAGGGACCAAGCAGGAAGTGGACCAATCAGGGCTCTTTATGAGCTGTAACATGTACTCTGAAACCCTTCTCCACCCTCCCCCAAACATTTCCTATCATTTGAAAAATCCACCCGAACAGAGGGCAGAAGATTCAAAAGAAGCAATGTCCAGGAAAACCCAGACATAGGGTAACCCTAGAAATATTGCTTTATTCTTCCCACCTCTGGCTCATGCTTGCAATAAGCAGCATGTGATCATTTTAAAAAGGTGGCAAATACGTGCATCAGCTTCTGCAGAAAAAAGATATGCAAATAAGGAGTCCAAGAGAACACACATGGAACAAAGCAAGAACAAAAGTACAACTTGACAGTTCTTTGTGTGGTATCCTGTGACAATGCACTAAATAGGCTGGTCTTTAAATTCAAAGTATAATATCTCTTTCGAAAATAAAACACTGTATTTTGATTTGGGTGTTTAAGAGTTTCATTTTAATTGTGTGCTGGGGGGCAATTATAGCAGAACTGAGATTCTTTCCTACAAAACAGCTTCTCTGTGTTGTTACCTCCCTACAGCTGAGTAGAATAATCTTAATATCTCTGTGTCTCCACTAGGGCTGTGACCAGGCACCCCTGCTCTCCATCAATCTCTGACTACTGGAATGGCCCCCTAAGTCTGCCGTGCATTGTGCCATACCCAGAATTTGTACCTGGCCAGACTCAGGATCAGAGAGCAGCAGAGTGATATAAAGCAGACTTTCTCTCCTGTGCTGCTCTGCAAAGTCCAGCCAGATCGGAGAATCTGGACCAAGACACAATACACCGTAAGCTTTGATTCTTTCTGCACAATGCCATATTTGGGCATATCATCAGCCTCCTGTGTTGGCCTCTTCCCAATGCATGTTGCTTTCATTAGTGAGTACTATCGCTATAAGCTCTGATTTCCATATAAAAGTCTCTCATGAACATACTTTATGTGGTGATTTCCCTGCAGTTAGGATGGAGTTTCCAGCCTCTGTTTGTTGAAGGTACACATTCACAATTGATGAATGAGAGTCATAGTCTGAGTACTCTTGGATTCTTTGCTGATGCTTAATTCTCACATACCAGCATCCAGGAGTAATGCCTTGTACTATTTCCACTGGGCTAGGAGATTCCATCCTGTCCTAGCTGAGGATGACCCACTTTCAGGTAGTCATGCATTTGTCATCCCCTTAGCTGGACTACAGCAATATGAAATAACTAGGCACGAAGCCTTCAACACTTGGAAACTTCTGGCTAGTATAGAAATTGCACCACATCTCCTCAGCAACACAGGTTATCATGCGCCCTTCAGGCCTGTCCTCTGCCCTCTACACTGACTTTCCATAGAACGTCAACGTCTCAGTCTTTGCTTTCAGGGTGCTGTGTGGTCTAGGGCAACAGTACCAGAAGCTCCACCCCTCTCCATGGCCCCACCCTCTGCTCCTCCTTTTCCCCCTGAGGCCCCACCCCCCAACCAGGCTGGAACTCAGAGATGGACTGTGGTAAGAGTGTCCCAGGTATCCTGTGTTGCTGTGGGTAGCTCCAGACGCTCTACCTGGGCAGGGGAGGAAGGGTGACCAAGAGCAGCCTCCAGCACATGAAGGGTCCAGAGCTCCCCAGTACTTTAAGCACAGATACTATACTGATGAGCATGGCTGAGTTTGGCAATACAAGATATTTTATATTTCCTTATTTAAGTCAAGCATAATGCTTAGGACTCAATTCTAACAGCGTGATTACAGCTGACTGCAGGGCTGACAGCAGCCACTGCCCCAGATGGCACTCCATGTTCCAAAGACTGCAGATTATCACTTCTGCCACTGACCTGCACTGGAGATGTGAGATCCCAAAGAGGGGCTTTGTGACTAGTGAAACTGCGAACTGTAGTTTACGCCTAACTGTATCAGAAAGAGGCCAACAAACTGTAGGAAATTTTAAAAAGGGCAATAAATGATTAAAGGACTTGAGGGATTAATTTATAAAGAAGATTAAAAGAACTAAATATGCTTAGCTCAGTTTCTCTGATGACTCAGAGGGCAGGATAATGCCATAGAAGCATGAAGGGTGTAAATTCTAGGACATGAGAGGAATTGTTTAGGCTGATGTGAGGAGATAAGCAATAGTAAAGGAATTAAATTGATCAAAGGAAAATTTAGTCGGAACCATAGGAAAATGTTCCTAACATTGATTCACAATAGGGCATTTAATTCCCTCCTCAAGGAATTCATGGAAGTTCCATTTCTTGAGTCACTTTCAGCTAACGTAGTCAAATCCACCTTCTATAAAAGGAGATGGACATCTAAATGACTGAATCAGAGGATAAAATGGTGCCTCTTAAGAGGTGCTACCACCTCGCTAAGAGAGGATGGAGACACACTGCTCAAGTCTCAGGAAGCATTATCCCTTTGAGTCATAATGCCTCTGCAGTGATGTGCTACCAAAACTTTCCAATAGGCTCTCTCAAAAATGTACCATCTCAGTCACTGACACATGTGACATTCCTTTGGTAAAATGCACTTCCTTCTTCACCCATTCAAGCTGTAACCTGGCGCCTCTTGATCCACCAAATTTACTCTTCTCATGACCTCACCAAGGCTCTTCTTGGTGCCTTCCCGTTCCTCATGGTAGTAAGTTGTGACAGGGGAATGGCTGGTCCAGGTGGGCTCAGAATCCAGTACAGTAGCAGAGCCTGTGTTCTCCTCCCCCACCCAAATGGTAGACATTACATGCAACTGCTGCTGCCTGAACTGTAACCCTCACACCATGCCCAGATCACATCATCCCAGTCTAAAGTGTGAAAACACTAGCTGGGAGAGGTAGGCTGCAGTGTCAGACTCCCACGCAGTTCAGCGATAACGTGGTCCCATCTCCCCTTGTCACTTTCTGCACATGGGGCTGACCCTGTTAGGATTCCATAGGGTAGGCTGCAGGTCCCTTGAGATGCAGGAATGCTGTTCCCCTCCCAGCAGTTGTATACTGGGTGAAAGCAGAGGACGCAAAACTGTAACAGGCAGAGCTGGCCTATCCATTTTCAGGTGTGTGGTAAAACAATTTTTTGTGATCGTTCCCCTCCATCCTTCCCCACAATCTCGTCGGCTTTTTTCCATGATCATCACACCATTCAGTGCAGAGCTGGCCTCAGTATGGCAGAGAGGGTTAGTGGTATGTGTCAAAGGATGTAACTGACTACTTTTTACACACACATGGCTCCCAGGTTATCTGCCTGCTGCAGATGTCAAGCCCACCTTCATATTGCTCTCGGTCTTAGCAACTGGTTAATAAGGCTTTGCTTTCAAAACTGCCTCTTTGAGGGACGGCACTTGAGCCTTTCCTTTATATAATGTGACAGAGCCAGACTAGGTGGCTGCAGTAGTATGGTCCGATTGGAGACTGGGAGGTGGGCGGTCATAAGCCCGCCAACATCTAAAGGACCCTCCCCCAGCCTAAAGGGAGGATCCACTGACACCTGGAGTCCAAGGCTATGTCTACACTACAACCCTCTTTCGACAGGGATGTAAATTAGACAGATCAAAATTGCAAATGAAGCCATGATTTGAATTTCCTGCACTTCATTTGCATAACTGCGTCACAGCATTCTTTTGAAAAACGCTATTTCGCAAGTGAAACCGCGGTCTAGACGCGGTTCTTTCAAAAAGAAAAGCCTTTTTCAAAAGATCCTGTACTGTACTGTAGTTTAGACCTACCCCAAATGATTATGGGGGACAAATAAAAAGAAAAACGGGCAGGTGTGAAGGTCAAAGGGCCAAAACAAGGGAACCAGATGGGGGTACTGAGCAGAGAGCCCCAGACTGTACCCACTGCTCCACAAAAGCATCAAGAGAGCCAACAGACGCTGCCCAGAGGGACTTTTCCCAGATGTGTGAGTGGATAGAGGAATGGAAAAAGGCCCTACAGTCACAGGCCCCTCCCTCAGCCACCTAAGCTCCCTGGTTTTATAGATGGCCATCTTGGTCATAACCAGGAGGCAGTTGATGAGGAGGTCCCATGACTTTGTGGGGCCAGAGATGGGGTGTGTGTGAATCAACAGGTGAGGGGAGACGTGCAGCCAGAACCTCAACAAGAGGTTCTGAAGGAGCTGAAAGAGGGGCTGTAAACTGGTGCACTCAAGGTAGACATGCGCCAGGGTCTCCCTCATGCCACAGAAGGGGCAAGTGTCAGGGATAGGGGTAAATCACGCCAAGTACACGCCTGTGCTCACTGCAGGAGTCTGGTAGAAGGTAAGGATACTGGCCACTGGATGCACAGTTTTCTGATCCCTGAGTGACCAGAACTGGGGCTCCTCCAGAGCAATCAGGAATGTATTAGAACCAATTAAGTCAGGCAGACACGATAAGATACCGGGAGCATATTAAGAACTAGCTAGACGCAATTAAGGAAGACAGGCTAATCAGAACACTTTCAGCCCATTAAGAACCAGCTAGAACTGATATAAAAGGCTCCCCTTCAGGGAGGATGGCTGGTGAGGAGCTGGGTGTAAGGTGGTGAGCTGTGGAAGACAGCTGGGAGGATGAGTGTGATCAGGTACCAGAAGCAAGGTGCTTAGAGGGGCTGTTTTGGGGAAAATGGCCCAGGGCAGGAATTTAGCTTTGGTAGTGAAGGAAGAACTACCTGTTGCTGCTGCCATTAGGGTCCCTGGGCTGGAACCCAGAGTAGAGGGCAGACCTGGCTTCCCTCAGATCCTCCCCACACCATCACAGAGATATTCCCTGAGATGGAAGACTGAGACCAAGGAGGGGTCTCAAACCAAGCACATTGACTGGCCTATGATGAAGGTGGCTCAGTAGGCTGTAACCCTTGCCTTCAGAAAGGGAGAGAGGCTACGTCGAGAGTCACAGTGAGCCTCTGAGGCATGCCCTAACCACCTACAAGTGCAGGACCTCTGAGGCAACACTGGAGCGTTGCCACTATAAGTACTTTTGAATGGCTACTGGGGTTCTCTGTCCTGGTGCCTGAAGGCTGTTTTTAATATGAGACTCATGCAGACACCTTCACATCTCCTCTGGCTCCGCTGTCTGCTTCCTGGATGTTGGCAAGAGCTTTTAAAAGGAGGAAAAACACAGAGTCATTGTGCCTCTATATGTTCTTCTGTCAAACGCCTCCTCTCCTCCTTCCTCGCATGGCTGTCAGCACTGCACCCCCATGTTGTGCTTGCTACTGTGCCAACACCTGCCATTTCCCCTAGATGAGTATGTACTGTCACGGCAAAGAATAAACAGTGTAGGCTGTGAGATGCTGCAGTCTGAACGCTATGGGTTACACACATAATTAATCATAAAAAAATCAGCCCAAGAAGAGCAGAGTGGAGGTTTCTTCCTTCTCTTCCAAGCTGGAGTTTCTATGGGCTTTGAAACTCCACCTTCAATGCCAATATGCGCACTTGTAAAAGTGCTCTTTTCCCTTCCAAGTCAAGTACATTTATCAACCCTGTGACTTGCATGTTAAGTTAGAAACTTGAATATATTAAGAGAGGCAATGAATTTTAGGGAATTTCTAGATAGACCGGGGGCAGATCCTGCCCCATTAACTTGAAGAGAATTGCATATTTATAAGTAAGGGCAGGATTTGGTCTATACTGTGTAATGATTTGTTACTTAGAAATACTGTTCCTAAAATTCTATCCAGACAGAGGAAGTGGATGCTAGTACAAAAAAATTACAATGCCAAATAACGTATGGCTGAAGATTTTCCCGAGTCCTAACCACAGTCAGCTAAGTGGCTGTTCCCCTTTTATGTAAAACTGACTGTAAAACCCTAATGTAAATCTAGAGGAATAAACTCCTACATTTAGAAAAAGTGAAAATCATTAATCAAACCTAATTTCCATAGGTTTGTAAGCACATGTGTATCATGGGGATTCATAATAAACTTAATTCTCAAAAATGTATTACCTTTGAGTGTGTTGCCACATCCCAGATCTTTGATCTGATTTTGTTCTGACCTTCAAGCTGGTGTCTCCTCCTGTGTTTCTCATGCTACTAATTTTTAAGCTGAGTCAAAAGAAGAGAGTTTAAGCATATAGGGCATTAATATTAAAAGTGACTTTCACCCTGGAACAAACTCAGAATTATTTTAATATGAAAAGAATTTACTTCATTAGTAATTTTTTATGGTCTAGCTATTATTTCAGCTGTGATTTTTAAATGAGTTCTCTGCACTCCACCTCACTTTCCTCTCAGTTCTCCAGTGAAATCTGAACTCTACATTAGTGACATCACATTTTGCCTTGCTGAGGATATAATTTGGGGTCAGATTCTGTTCTCAATTTAACCACTGTAAGGCCCTGACTACATAGGCAGCATATTTCTTATCAATGCCCTTTGGGCTGCCCACTACAAAACCCCGTTTCAGTGACCTGGGAAAGAATCCTGTCCCACTCCTCAGAACAGAGACAGGTAGCAGGAACACTGCTGGAGGTCTAGTTTTCACCTTAGATCTCTGGTAAGTGCTCTAACATCTCACTTTTGTTGCAGCACTAAATATGGTCCTGGCAGTGACCCTCAAGGCCATTGCCTTAGCAACGGTTTTGTACACCTCTGTAATGTGATGATTGTAGGAAAGGACTGCCCACCCCAGTCTTTCTGCAGAGGGCAAGGATATCTGGGACCCCAGCATGGCTCCATGTGACTATAGGAGCTTGCAGCCCACAAACAGACTGACCCTGTACTTGTGCCAGCATTAAACGGGGAAGTGCCATCTGGTTCCTATGACCACAGACCACTGGAGAGCACACAGTCAGGCCATTCTAGTATCATGCAGAGTAGAATGGCAATTAGAGGACTGGCAAGCTATTGCAGAGTAGAGACGCATCCCAAGAATGTTAGTCCTCGGTAACTCAATCTGCAATTAATTTAATCCAATTTCAAAGTGGATTATGTCTATTAACATTAAGTTAATGTGTATTAACTGGCCACTTTATATGCACTAAGAATTGTATTGAGTGGATATGGGCCATTTTAACAGGAACAAAGTTAAGGTAGTGCAAAATAACCACCCCCACCCAATGTAAAGAAGGCCTAACTTTGGAAGAAGGATGGAATAAGATGAAGAAGCTTTTGTTCAACTCTGCTGCTGAAAAACATAGCAATATTCTCAGTAAACTTGAATCTTTTTTATGGCTACACAAAACTGAAATCTCCTGAAAAAAATCTATTGATTTTAATATAACAAAAATGTGTATTTGGGCCTAGCAGCAAAGGAATTTACATAAGAACATAAGAACATAAGAATGGCCATACTGGGTCAGACCAAAGGTCCATCGAGCCCAGCATCCCATCTGCCGACGGTGGCCAATGCCAGGTGCCCCAGAGAAGGAGAACAGAAGACAATGATCAAGTGATTTATCTCCTGCCATCCACCTCCTGCCCTTGTTATGAAGGCTAGGGCACCATACTTTATCCCTGGCTAATAGCCATTTATGGACCTAACCTGCAAAAATTTATCAAGCTCTTTTTTAAACCCTAATAGAGTCCTGGCCTTCACAGCCTCCTCGGGCAAGGAGTTCCACAGGTTGACTGTGCGCTGTGTGAAGAAAAATTTCCTTTTATTAGTTTTGAACCTACTACCCATCAATTTCATTTGGTGTCCCCTAGTTCTTGTATTATGGGAAAAGGTAAATAATTTTTCTATAATCACTTTCTCCACACCATTCATGATTTTATATACCTCTATCATATCGCCCCTCAATCGCCTTTTTTCCAAACTGAAAAGTCCCAGTCTCTCTAGCCTCTCCCCATATGGGACCCTTTCCAAGCCCCTAATCATCTTAGTCGCCCTTTTCTGAACCTTTTCTAATGCCAATATATCTTTTTTGAGGTGAGGAGACCACATCTGCACGCAGTACTCGAGATGTGGGCGTACCATAGTTTTATATAGGGGAAGTATGATATCTTTTGTCTTATTATCTATCCCTTTTTTAATAATTCCTAACATCCTATTTGCCTTACTAACTGCCGCTGCACACTGCGTGGATGTTTTCATAGAACTATCCACTATAACTCCAAGATCCCTTTCCTGATCTGTCGTAGCTAAATTTGACCCCATCATGTAGTACGTGTAATTTGGGTTATTTTTTCCAACATGCATTACCTTACACTTACCCACATTAAATTTCATTTGCCATTTTGCTGCCCAATCACTCAGTTTGCTGAGATCTTTTTGTAGTTCTTCACAATCCCTTTTGCTTTTGACTGTCCTGAACAACTTTGTGTCATCTGCAAACTTGGCCACCTCACTGCTTACCTCATTTTCTAGATCATTGATGAACAAGTTGAACAGGATTGGTCCCAGTACTGACCCCTGGGGAACACCACTAGTTACCCTCCTCCATTGTGAAAATTTACCATTTATTCCCACCCTTTGTTTTCTGTCTTTTAACCAATTCTTGATCCATGAAAGGACCTTTCCTCCTATCCCATGACCACCTAATTTACGTAAAAGCCTTTGGTGTGGGACCGTGTCAAAGGCTTTCTGGAAATCTAGGTATATTATATCCACTGGGTGCCCCTTGTCCGCATGTTTATTAACCCCTTCAAAGAATTCTAACAGATTAGTTAGACACGACTTCCCTCTGCAGAAACCATGCTGACTTTTGCCCAACAATTCGTGCTCTTCTATGTGCCTTGCAATTTTACTCTTTACTAGTGTTTCTACTAATTTGCCTGGTACTGATGTTAAACTTATCGGTCTATAATTGCCAGGATCTCCTCTAGAGCCTTTTTTAAATATTGGTGTTATATTGGCCATCTTCCAGTCATTTGGTACCAAAGTGGATTTAAAGGATAGGTTACAAACCACTGTTAATAACTCCGCAATTTCACATTTGAGTTCTTTCAGAACCCTTGGGTGAATGCCGTCTGGTCCCGGAGACTTGTTACTATTCAGCTTATCAATTAATTCCATAACCTCCTCTAATGTCACTTCAATCTGAGTGAGTTCCTCAGATTTGTCACCTAAAAAGGCTGGCTCAGATTTAGGAACCTCTGTAACATCCTCAGCCGTGAAGACTGAAGCAAAGAAATCATTTAATCGCTCCGCAATGGCACTGTCTTCCTTGATCGCTCCTTTTATATCTTTATCATCCAAGGGCCCCACTGCTTTTTTAGCGGGCTTCCTGCTTCTAATGTATTTAAAAAACATTTTACTATCATTTTTTGAATTTTTGGCTAGCTGTTCCTCAAACTCTTTTTTGGCTTTTCTTACTACATTATGACACTTAATTTGGGAGTGTTTATGTTCCTTTCTATTTTCCTCACTAGGATTTGACTTCCACTTTTTAAAAGCTGCCCTTTTCTCTCTCACTGCCTTTTTAACATGGCTGTTTAGCCATGGTGGTTCTTTGTTAGGTCTCTTACTGTGTTTTTTTATTTGGGGTATACATTTAAGTTGGGTCTCTAGTATGGTGTCTTTAAACAGTTCCCATGCAGCTTCCAGGGATTTTAGTTTAATTACTCTCCCTTTTAGTTTCTGTTTAACTAGCTTCCTCATTTTAGTGTAATTCCCCTTTTTAAAATTAAATGCCAGAGTGTTTGACCGCTGCGGTGTTCTTCCCAACACAGGAATATTAAAAGTTATTATATTGTGGTCACTATTTCCAAGCGGTCCAGTAACAGTTACCTCTTGGACCAGATCCTGCGTTCCAGTCAAGACTAGGTCGAGAATCGACTCTCCCCTTGTGGGTTCCTGTACTAGCTGCTCCAAGAAGCAGTCATTTAAGGCATCAAGAAATTTAATCTCTGAATCCCGTCCTGAGGTGACATGCACCCAATCAATATGGGGATAATTGAAATCTCCTATTATTACTGTGTTTTTTATTTTGGTAGCCTCTCTAATCTCCCTTATCATTTCAGCATCACTATCACTGTCCTGGTTAGGTGGTCGGTAATATATTCCTAATGCCATATTCATATTAGAGGAATGAATTGTTATCCATAATGATTCTATGGAACATTTTGATTCCTTTAGGATTTTTACTTCATTTGATTCTATATTATCCTTCACATATAGTACCACTCCGCCACCCGCACGACCTGTTCTGTCTTTCCGAAATAATTTATATCCCGGTATGATAGTGTCCCACTGATTGTCCTCATTCCACCATGTTTCTGAGATGCCTATTATGTCAACTTCCTCCTTTGATATGAGGTACTCCAGTTCACCCATCTTATTAGACAGACTCCTAGCATTAGTGTAAAAGCATGTTAGAAAACTACCACTATTTATATGTCCGCCTTTCACAGACACATTGGATTTTTTTATGCACGATTGTTTCACATCTGATCTTGCCCATATATTATTTCCCACGTTCCCTATCTGACTAACTTCTAGGGAATCCCTACCTATGGAGCCTCGTGTAAGAGAAGTCTCCGTCCGATCCAGGTGCTCCCCCGCACCAATCGGCTTTCCCCCACCTCTTAGTTTAAAAACTGCTCTACGACCTTTTTAATGTTTAATGCCAGCAGTCTGGATCCACCTTGATTTAGGTGGAGCCCATCATTCCTGTATAGACTCCCCCTACCCCAAAAGTGTCCCCAGTTCCTAATAAATCTAAACCCCTCTTCCCTGCACCATCGTCTCATCCACGCATTGAGACTCTGAAGTTCTGCCTGTCTATCTGGCCCTGCGCGTGGAACTGGAAGCATTTCAGAGAATGCCACCAAAGATGTTCTGGATTTCAGTCTCTTTCCTAGTAACCTAAATTTGGCCTCCAGAACATCTCTTCTACCCTTCCCTATGTCATTGGTACCAACATGTACCACGACGACCGGCTCCTCCCCAGCACTGCCCATAAGTCTGTCTAGATGCCTCGAGAGATCCGCAACCTTCGCACCAGGCAGGCAAGTAACCATACGGTTCTCCCGGTCATCACAAACCCAACTATCTATATTTCTAATGATCGAATCCCCCACTACTAAAACCTGCTTCTTCCTAACAGCTGGAGCTCCCTCCCCCGGAGAAGTATCCTCGGCACGAGAGGATACAACATCACCCTCTGGAAGGAGGGTCCCAACTATGGGATGGTTTCCCTCTGCTCCCATTGACTGCTCTCCTTCCCTGAGCCTTTCATCCTCCGTAACAGCATCAGGACTGTCAGATTGGAGGTGGGACAGCCCTACTATGTCCCGGAAAGTCTCATCCACAAACACCTCTGCCTTCCTTAGCTCCTCCAGTTCAGCCACCCTGGCCTCCAAAGCACGCACTCGGTCTCTGAGGGCCAGGAGCTCCTTGCATCGAGCGCACACATACGCCACCCACCCACAGGGTAGGTAGTCATACATACTGCACTCGACACAATAAACAGGATAGCCCCAACTCTGCTGCTGGGCTTCTGCCTCCATTTCCTACTCTAATTATATATGAGGGTTAATTAAATGTTTCAGATAGAGGTTGTTATAAAGGATTTAGTTTAAGGGCAATAGAAGTCACTGGCTCCCCCCAAGCTCCCCTCTCAAAACTCCCTCCTGTTAGCACTCACCCTGTTCGCGAGCACCCGGTCGCAAAGCTCCCTTGTCGCTTACCAGCAGGGTTTAAGTGCTCGGCCTCCCTGATAGCTCCTCCCTCTGCCTACAGCTCAGCCAATCAGCACACGGTGTTTCAATTCAAACCTAATCAGCTTCCAACTGCCTGCCTGCCTGCCTGAGCACACGGCCTTTCAAACAAACAAACAAACACACTCAGCTCAGCACTCCAAACACTCCAAACAAACAAACAAACTCCAAACAAACACACACAAGCCCAAAACCTCCAAATATAAGCAGCCACTTACCCCAAGGTGCTTTAGTTTGCTCCTTCCTTCTCCTCCTCCAGGAGAGCCTCTCAAAACTCCCTCCTGTTAGCACTCACCCTGTTCGCGAGCACCCGGTCGCAAAGCTCCCTGGTCGCTTACCAGCAGGGTTTAAGTGTAATTCCCCTTTTTAAAATTAAATGCCAGAGTGTTTGACCGCTGCGGTGTTCTTCCCAACACAGGAATATTAAAAGTTATTATATTGTGGTCTGGGATCTCTATGGAAGCAGCATGTTTAGATTATGCACTTAAATTCATCACAATTTATTGTGCTTTTAATCAAATGTTTATTCTAGTAATAAACATAGACCCACTTTTATTATTTTTTTCATAATAAAGATCCCGAACAGGGATTAGCACTCATGCTCTCTGACAAGATGTACCAGGTGTTCACTGAGACCTCACCACCTTGGTACTCTCCTACAAAGATCTCCTGCTGGAAGGAAAAAGAAGTGAATTCAGACCTCCTGGAATACAAAAGGGCCAAGAGCAGACAGAGGCCAATCAGGCTACGTCTACACTGAGGCGCTTTTTCGGGATATTGGAAGTATCCCGAAATAGCTATTCTGAGTCTTTTTAGGGTGCCTATTATTTCAAAATATAACGGGCTCGCTATTCCGATGTCCCTGTAAACCTCATTCCACGAGGAGTAAAGGACGTTTTGGAATAGTGCTGTGTAGATTGCGCCAAATTTGAAATAAGCTATTTCAAAATTAACTCAAAATAAGTTACACAATTTGCATAGCTCAAATTGCATAGCTTACTTCGAGCTACGGGTGCAGTGTAGACGCACCCTCAGAGCCCAGCAGACCAGCTAGAAAGGGTTGGCTGCTGCTGCTTCTGATTAAACCCAGGGCAGGGAAAAGAGACTATCCCTGCCCTAATTCAAGTTGCCTGGCCCAGTCAAGGGCCTAACCTTGACAACACTGGTCTGGGATCTCTATGGAAGCAGCATGTTTAGATTATGCACTTAAATTCATCTCAAAATAGCCAACTGGGCATTAGTTTTCTGTTAACCCCAGAAGGAGGCTTGACTGAGAGCTGACCTGCTGCAGGGCTGGGACGTGGAGGCAGCAGACTGTTGTGGAAGCAGGATGCAGATGAGCACTAAAAAGGAAGAGTCCTTGCAATGCTGAAATCCCGACACGAGTGGGTGAGTGCACATTTAACACTCCTTCATTACCTGATGTCAGTGTTGTAGTACACAAGTCCCTTCCAGATGTTTGCTACTGTGTCCTTTGTACCAAGGCGCTTCAGGCACAAGGCTCCGCACATTCTAATCTTTGGAAGGTTCTCAATGAGTGCTCTGTTCTCACACTCGCGTCTGGCAAAGAACATTATTCTTTAGGAGGCCCTGCAGAGAGGAAAGGCTGCACACACTCTAGCACCGAGGCTTAGACAGTTGCTGTAAAAGATAAGAACTTGGTACCCAGGCTCTGGGCAGAGTCCAATAGAAGGGTCTATGCAGTATTACCAACCTCAAGAATTAAAAGTCAGGAGTTAAGTCCCCATAAATCATTGTTGGCTTAAAAAGCATGAGAATTTTTTTCAAATAATATTGGGGTTCTTTTGGTTTCTGAGACTTTAGGGCTCCACACTCACAAGCTTATCTCCAGACCCAGGAGGACTAAAGACTACTTAAAAATAAAAAGAGAGAGAGAATGAAGGTGAATTTCCCTTGATTCTAGCAGATGTGGCTTGAAGAAACCCCCCAAAGGCCACACTATTGGTAAATATGCTCTATCAGAATGGTTGAAGGGCATGCACAGGAGTTTGCACCATGTGCATGCACAACCGGCATAAGAGGCTGAGGAAAGACCTCCCAAATTCTGATTTTGGCCAAAATAGGATCTGTTAAAATACATAAATATTGTGTTTCATGCAATGAGTTCCTGTTTGGAGCAGTTAGTGGAAACAATGTGGACCACGGGGTAACATTTTCAAAAGCTCTTAAGTGACTTCCAGTGACACGTAGGCTTCTAAGTAGAAAAGTCACTTTTGAAAAAGGGAATTAGGCTCCTAAATCATGCCTTTCTGAAAATTGTATCCACAAGTAAATATTGGGATTTTAAAAAACAATTGACAAATCAACCAATTTTTCTCTTTGTATTTTTAATTGCAATTTCAATACTTACAGTGAAAGGTGGGCAATAGCTGAAATGTACCATATGCTCTAGTTCCAACATCATGGGGAGCCACCAGATAGACTATTTGCAATAGTACCAACAAGTTCTATTTAGCTTTACGTGAAAAGCTTACTCTTAGCTGTTGTGATTGGCTGCTGAGCATACAGGCATATTGACTACCATTGTTTCTGTCACTGAATCCTTTCTTGAGGGCACAACTGCTGCCTACAGGACATATCTACAAACACAATTTATGAGCAGTATAAAAACATTATCTTATTAGATGAATTGTAAATTCAGATTGAGTCTATGGAAAGAACACTATAGAGGACTAAGGAGTTTAGGGAAGGCAGAAATCTTCCTGGAGAGTGGAAGAACTTCAGACAACATACAGAGTTCACTCTGAGGGTCTCCTGAAATCCACAGATGAGGAAGAAAAATGATATCTGCTAATCTGATCAGTAGAAAAAGGTAGAGATGTTTATACTGCTTTCTAGATGTCAGCTGAGACTCTAGGTGTATTATAGTAGGTTTTGATAAATCTATCAGCCCAAAAGCTAATCCCAAGTTGGCATGCTATAAATTTCATGAGTTGGTCCAAGGTCCAAGCGAACCTATAGAATGGTTTATGACAGGTTTGTTGATTTGGGACTCTGCATTTTGCAGACATAGAAGAAATGATTCAAGACAAGTTACTGTTTTAGACAAATTCAACAAAATCTAATACAGTTGGGAGCCAAGGCTGATTAAAATAAAGCAGGAGACAATGCTAGAGCACATGGAATGACACAAGTCCAGCTAAAATCCATTCTAACAGAGACACTGTGGGGAGTAGCAAAACTCTGTGTGCAGGCAGGATCATCTAGAAGTAAAGGGATAGTCATCTAGAAGTAAAGGGATAGCCAGTGGCAAATGTGGTAGAACATAATACCAGGTGGATGTCTATGAAAAGGACAGATACATTACAATGGTAAGAGGGAATCACTCTGCAGAACTTTATAAATCCTGACAAATGCATAGGGTGTAAGAGAAATCACAGTGCAACACTGATGAAGATTTAGTGAAAGTTATCACCATCCGCTAAGGACAGAAGTTGCACCATTTTCAACTGCAGTGCCCCAACTGGGCTCAATATTGGCAGAAGTTACTCTGAGGGAGAAAAGTTGCCACTAAACCTATGTCTAGATGGTGGCGCTATTTTGGGATACCGGAAGTATCCCAAAATAGCTATCCCACATCTTTTCACGTGCCTTTTATTTTAAAATAGATTTCAAAATGATGGGTGCGCTGTTCCAGTATCCCTATAGCCCTTGTTCCACGAGGGTTAAGGGACTTGTCAGAACAGCACTTATTTCGAAATTTGGCTCTGTGTAGACAGCGCCAAATTTCAAAATAAGCTATTTTGAAATTAGATCGAAATAATTACACAATTTGCATAGCTCAGATTGCATATCTTATTTCAAACTACGGATGCAGTGTAGATGCACCCTAATAGTTGTATGCTAGTACACAGATAAGTGTAATATTTACAAATGCATATGAGCAGTTCTCAAAACTCTTCTCCTCTTCTTCCCCATCAGAGACTGGCTATGCAGGTGTCTGCTGATTGTACAAATTGTGCATGTAAGCAAAACGCATGTGCAAAAATCTATGGGCAATCCCCTTAATTATTGCAAACCAGAATAACTCTGAAGATATAAATAGTGCTTAGTACCAGTTATGGAAGAACACAATGCAAATCTGTGTTATATTCCAGACAGTTAGGGAAAAAAGACAAGTGAACCACCCAGAATAAAACATCTTAGTCACATTCTCCCAGGTGGGGATAGCCAACACAATTCTAAAAACCTGGCAGAAAACTCTGTGATCCCTACTGGATGTTAAACTAGAAAAGATTCCTAGATTCTAAGGCCAGAAGGAACCATTGCGATCATGTCATCTGATTTCCTCTTTAACACAGGCCTAAGAACTTCCCCAAGGTAATTCCTAGAGCATGTCCTTTAGAAAAATATTCAATCTGGATTTAAAAATAGACATTACCCCAGGTAAATTGTTCAATGATTAATTATTCTCACTGTTTAAGAAAATACACCATATTTCCTGTCTGACACTGGATATGCGGACATTACGCAATTTATACCATACTTTGCGGAATCACTGGTAACAGTAAGATCCTTTGTAGAGTGTGCTTCAGTGAGATACTGGCAAAAATCCACCTTCATTAAAATGAAACAACTAATTATTAGCACACGCATAGTGGCATGCCATGATATAAATAAATATTAAAATTCAGATGGATGCATCTAAGCAATGGCTTGTGATTCTATTAGTGCACGTAGAACAGTGAGTAGTTTATGTATTCAGGTCTCCCACCACTACAGTAATAACTTATAAACAGATGGAAAAAAGTGATGTATGTAATTAGGTTCAGCTAGGAAGGCTTCCATCAATATGTGTGTGGGTGAAAAGAGACTCTGGAATCTGATCAGATGCTACTCATCCTAGTTGTGGTTTTAGCACCATCTGAGAGTTAATCTATAAATATTTGTTATGAAGTTCATATTTGAATAGTGTGGCTTGAAGTTAAATACCAGAGCTTTGAAATATCTTCAGCAAATCTGAAGCCCATATTAAAGTAAAACCTCACACCATCCTGTGACCAACCCATTATATGAACCATTTTTCCCAACGGGGAAAATATTGCATACGGAAGGTGATATTGATGAAGAACAGGTCAATGTCCTTTCACATTTTGATGCCTTCAGTGCATTGGAAATTGCCTTGCTGTAGTTTGCACAAAGTAGAAAGTGATGTAGTGCACCAGACTGCAACCTATGCACCTCAACTCCTGTAATTTTGAGAGGCTCCATTTCATGACATGTTTAATTTTGTTAACACCTCAGTCACCAAAATGTTCATAAAAGAAGGGTTCTACTGTCACTAATTAGATACCTTTTTCTATTTTTTTTTCTTTTATAAAGGAGCAGCTGTAACAGACCATCTCTTGGCTCCTAATAATGTTACGGAGTTCTGAGGCCTGATTCACTTATGCTTGATTTACAGTTGATATTACTGGTGCTAAAACACCAATTACTACTGTGTATAAGGCAACTTTCTCACTTCTAAAGAGGTCTAGCTGTTCAGTAGCAAATACATCACCAAAATGACCTAGGTTTGACTGAATGTTTGTCTTATCAGCCTTCTTGTTGCGAGAGGATGAAGGGAAAACCACAAGAGTATGTGTACAGGCAAGGAGATGGTGGTGACTATCATTCATTAATGATAATAATTCTTCATAAAAAGTTCAGCACCAGGGACTGTAGCCCTCTTTTCACTACAACTTTGGGATACTATTAGACAGGTATATATTACACAAGTGTTCACAGGTTTCTTTATGACAATTATGTTCTTGATGGCTTAACAGACACTTTTTTATGCTGTGAACTGATCATCCAACTGCATGTTTAGCACATGGACAACCCTAAAATTAGACTCTTAGCAACAGAGAGAGCAGCAATAGAGTTGGCACTATTTTCTACATTAAGGGTCAAATTTTTCCCTCAGTGACTTCAGGATAAATTTGTAGGTAACTCTATTAAGGCCAAATGAACTATTTTGAATGCATCAGTGAACTGAATGCAGAATCCAGCACTCAAAGTTTAAACTCAGCACAGCTAATACTAGATGTTCAGGTATACCATACCTCTGCTTGATATATTTGAAGAAAGTGGGGCAAGGTGACTACGACATTCCCAAGGGTACAATCTAGATTGTTCAAGAACTGTGTGTCCTCACTTCTCCAATCCAGGGTGCCTTTTATACTGCTTTGCTGAGAGAACAACCACTCCTGGCCTGTTTACACACAGCCATTAGCATGCAAAATCTTTCCAAAATAAATGACATGAGTACTCTAGCCAGTTGCTCCTGGATTATATTGCACACTGACCAATGCTGAAAGTAAATTAAAATTTCTTACAGATGTAGGTGACTAGTTGACTATCCGATAAGCATAAGCTTATTGGATAGTCGACTAGTCCCTTCTACCTCCTCCCTTGCTGCCTCTGATAGAGGCAGCAAGGGGACAAGCAGCAACTGATGCTGGGGGGAGCTGGCTGAAAAGCTGGTTCTTCCCAGCACCATCTCCATGGCGGGGCGGAGGGGAGGGAAGCAACGGGGTTTGCAGGGACTGGGTGCAAGCCAGGAATCAGCTCACGCCCAGTCTCAGATGCTGAGCCTCTGCTTTTTAAATGTATTAAAAGCCTACTGGCTCTTAATACATTTAAAAAGCAGAAGTGCAGTGGGGGTAGGAGGGGCAGGAATCTGGCATGAGCTGGTAATCAGCTGTCTCAGCTCATGCTGTGTCCCCACTGCTGCAAACCAGCCTTTTAAATAGGCAACCTTTTAAAGAACCTTTTAAAGAGCCTGCCAGCTCTTAATATATTTAAAAGGCAGAGACACAGTGGGGTTAGCTCGTGGGACCAGGAGCTAACCCCGCTGCAGTTCCCCGGCTTATCGACTAGTTGAAGGAAATTCCATCGACTAGTCTATTCGTTGATTAAACTAAATGTAACATCCCTATTACAGGTATTGACCTATTGTAACCCAGGTACCTGCCAGCACTTTAAATAGCTTTGCCAGAGCTGTGCACCTGAGCACCAGGGTTCCCTGTAAGGTGTGCCCCTGTGCAGGCGCACACCAAGAATTTCATTCCTGCCTACCCCTCAGCAAAGCTACGCAGCTGCAGCTTCAGCTGCTCCTGGAGATGGGGTCATGTGGCGGGTGACTACCCATCCCAGGAGTAGCTGGCCAGCCACTACATGGCCTTTGTGGTAGCTGCTGGAGCTGGAGCCTGGGCCGTGGTACTAAAAATAGCACCATGGCCCAGTTTCAGTACCAGCACATGGGGCAGACACCTGCCACGTGGCCTAGCTCCTGGGAGCAGCTGGGGCCATGGCTGCATGGCAGCTGCTGGGGCCGGGACCATGGTTCTAAAAATAGCATTGTGGCCTGGCTTGAGTCCCAGCACACGGAGCGTGGGACTGGAACTGGGCCATGATGCAGCTGCTCCTGGGCCGAGGCCACAGTACTAAAAATAGCACCATGTCTCTGCCTCCAGCCCCAGCACACAGGGCAGCTGCCCGCCTTTCTGCCTTGCCCAGCAGGTGCAGGTGTCCGGATGGCAGGGGTAGAGGAATAACTAAGGGAAAGGTGGGAGTGAGGAGAGGAAGGGGCTGAGGGGAGAGGAGGGGGCCTGGGCAGGAGAAGAAAGGGGAAGGCACCAAGGGGCAGGGAGGAGCAGAGACAAATGCCAGGAGGCCAAGAGGAGACAATGAGGGGAAAGGGCAGGAGGAGTGGGAGTGAGGGGGAATGCGAAGGTGTCAGTGGGGGTGGGAGAGGGGAGGAGACAGAGTGATGCTGGGAGAGGAAAGGGGAGGGACAATGGGGGCAAGAGGAAGGAAGAGGAGAGGGGAGGAGTGGGTGCCCAGAGAGGAGGGGTTGGCAGGAGGGGTGGGCATGAGGAAGACATGGGTTGGAGCAAGTCATGTGTGAGGGTGCAGAGGGACATGAGGAGAACTGGGACAGAGGGCGATGAGGAGGTGGGCACCAAGGAGGAAGAGGGCAAGGAGAGCAGGGGTTGGGAGGGCAGGGGCAGTGCGGGAAGGGGGAAGCATTAGGATGGTGAAGGAGGTAAGGCAAGTTGCAGGTGCCAGGAGGATTGTGGGGGTGAAGCAGAAGGGCAGACATGTGGAAGGGAGTGAGGTGGGAGGAGGAACAGGCACCAGAGGGCAGAGGAGAGAGGACTAAATGATTTCGAAATAACATTAGTTATTGTGAAATAATGTTGCTGTGTAGACGTACCCTCAGTGACGTAAAATAGCCTTTGTACTCTCCCAGGTTTGGGAGTGGCCGTGAAGGTTGTGTTAGACCAAGGTACGAATCAGTAATGTTTTGACTCAGGGCTGCTCTTTTACCCTCACATTGCTCTGAAAGGGCAACATATCAGCAGGACTCAATGAGACCTGGTGTACACTTAAGGGGAAGGTTGACACAACTCCAGCTACATGAATTATAAGAACATAAGCCATACTGGGTCAGACCAAAGTATCCTGACTGCTGACGGTGGCTAATACCAGATGCCCCAGAGAAAAGGAACACAACAGGTAATCATCACGTGATCCCTCTCCTGTCATCCATTTCCGGAGACAAACAGAGGCCAGGGACCAACAGAGGCCAGGGACACCATTCCTACCCACCCTGGCTAATAGCCATTGATGGACCTAACCTCCATGAATCTAGCTAGCTCTTTTTTGAACCTGTTAGGCTGTGTCTACACTGGCGCAATCTCACGCAAAAACGGCCACTCTTGCGCAAAAACTTGCTGCCTGTCTACACTGGCCGTGTGTTCTTGCGCAAGTAAACTGACGTTCTAATGTATAAAATCAGGGCTTCTTGCGCGAGAACTCTGATGCTCCCACTCAGGAATAAGCCCTCTTGCGCAAGAGCTCTTCCAGAAGAGGCCAGTGTAGACAGGCAACATGAATTTCTTGCGCAAGAAAGCACAATGGTTAAAACGGCCATCAGAGCTTTCTTGCGCAAGAGAGCATCTACATTGGCATGGATGCTCTTGCGCAAAAGCACATTTCTTGCGCAAAAGCACATGCCAGTGTAGACGCTCTCTTCTGGAAGAGTTTTTGCAGAAGAACTCGTCCGCAAAAGAGTTTTCGCATGAGAACACGCCAGTGTAGACGTAGCCTTAAAGTCCTAGACTTCACAGTATCCTCTGGCAAGGAGTTCCACAGGTAGACTGTGCGCTGAGTGAAGAAAAACTTCCTTTTATTTGTTTTAAACCTGCTATCTATTCATTTCATTTGGTAACCCTTAGTTCTTATATTGTGGGAATAAGAAAATAACTTTTCCTTATTCACTTTTTCCACACCAGTCATGATTTTATAGACCTCTATCATATTACTAGTCTCCTCTTTTCTTTGCTGAAAACTCCCAAGTCTTTTTTAATCTCTCTTCATATGGGACCCATTCCAAATCCCTAATCATTTTTGTTGCCCTTTTCTGAACCTTTTCCAATGCCAATATATCTTTTTTGAGATGAGACGACCACATAGAATCATAGAACCATAGAGCTGGAAGAGACCTCAGAAGGTCATCAAGTCCAGCCCCCTGCTCTAGGCAGGATCAATCCCAACTAAATCAACCCAGCCAGGGCTTGGTCAAGCCGAGACTTAAACACCTCTAGGGATGGAGACTCTACTACTTCCCTAGGTAACCCATTCCAGTGCTTCACTACCCTCCGAGTGAAATAGTTTTTCCTAATATCCAACCTGGACCTCTCCCACCACAACTTGAGACCATTGCTCCTTGTTCTACCATCTGTCACTACTGAGAACAGCCTCTCTCCATCTTCTTTGGAACCTCCCTTCAGGAAGTTGAAGGCTGCTATCAAATCCCCCCCACTCTTCGCTTCTGCAGACTAAACAGACCCAACTCCCTCAGCCTCTCCTCATAAGTCATATGCTCCAGCCCCCTAATAATTTTGGTTGCCCTCCGCTGGACCCTCTCCAATGCGTCCACATCCTTTTTGTAGTGAGGGGCCCAGAACTGGACACAGTACTCCAGATGTGGCCTCACCAGAGCCGAATAAAGGGGAATAATCACATCTCTGGATCTGCTGGCAATGCTCCTCTTAATGCAACCTAATATGCCATTAGCCTTCTTGGCTACAAGGGCACACTGTTGACTCATATCCAGCTTCTCATCCACTGTAACCCCCAGGTCCTTTTCTGCAGAACTACTACTTAACTGGTTGGTCCCCAGCTTGTTACTATGCTTGGGATTCTTCCATCCCAAGTGCAGGACTCTGCACTTCTCCTTGTTGAACTTCAGATTTCTTGTGGCCCAATCCTCCAATTTGTCTAAGTCACTCTGGACCCTATCTCTGCCCTCAAGCATATCTACCTCTCCCCCTAGCTTAGTGTCATCCGCAAACTTGCTGAGGGTGCAATCCATCCCCTCATCCAGGTCATTAATAAAGATATTGAACAAAACCGGTCCTAGAACCGAACCTTGGGGCACTCCGCTAGTAACCGACCGCCATCCTGACATCGAGCCGTTGATCACTACCCACTGGGCCCGGCTTTCTAGCCATCTTTCTATCCATCTTACTGTCCATTTATCCAATCCACATTCCCTTAACTTGCTGGCAAGAATATTGTGTACACAGTATTCAAGATGCGGGCATACCATGGTTTTATATAGAGGCAATAAGATATTTTCTGTCTTATTCTCTATCCCTTTTTTAATGATTCCTAACATTCTATTTGCTTTCTTGACTGCCGCTGCACATTGAGTGGATGTTTTCAGAGAACTATCCACAATGACTCCAAGATCTCTCTCTTGAGTAGTTGTAGCTAAATTAGTCCCCATCATATTGTAAGTATAGTTGGGATTAATTTTTTCAATGTGCATTACTTTACATTTATCCACATTAAATTTCATTTGCCATTTTGTTGCCCAATCACTAAGGGTACGTCTACACTAGCTCGTTAGTTCGAGCTAGGTAGGGTAATGAGGGCAACCAGAGTTGCAAATGAAGCCCGGGATTCCATGAGGAGTAACGGTAGTTCGAATTAGGATCTTTAATTCAAACTACCTAGTCCGTGCCGCGTGTAGCTGCGGGCACGGGGTTCGGACTAAGGGGGATTTAAAAATGGTGGCCCCTGGGAACATGCAAATGAAGCCCGGGATATTTAAATCCTGGGCTTCATTTGCAACTCCGGTTGCCCTCATTACCCTACCTAGCTCGAACTAACGAGCTAGTGTAGATGTACCCTTAGTTTTGTGAAATCTTTTTGAAGCTCTTTACAGTCTGCTTTGGTCTTAAGTATCCTGAGCAGTTTGGTATCATCTGCAAATTTTGCCACTTCATTGTTTACCCCTTTCTTTAGATCATTTATAAATAAGTTGAATAGAATTGGTCCCAGGACAGACCCTTGGGGGACCCCACTAGTTACCTCTCTCCACTGTGAAAACTAACCATTTATTCCTACCCTTTGTCTCCTGTCTTTTAACCAGTTATCAATCCATGAAAAGACCTTCCCTCTTATCTCATGACAACTTACTTTACTTAAGAGCCTTTGGTGAGGGACCTTGTCAAAGGCTTTCTGGAAATCTAACTATACTATATCCACTGGATCCCCCTTGTCCACATGTTTGTGAACCCCCTCAAAGAACTCTGGTAGATTAATAAGGCATGATTTCCCTTTACAGAAATTATGTTGACTTTCCCTCATCAAATTATGTTCATCTGTGTCTGACAATTTTATTCTTTATTATAGGTTCAACTAATTTGCCTGGTACTGACGTTAGACTTATAGGTCTGTAATTGCCAGGATCACCTCTAGAGCCCTTTTTAAGTATTGGTGTCACATTAGCTATCTTTCAGGCATTAGATACAGAAGCTGATTTAAAGGATAGGTTACAAACCACAGCTAATAGTTCCGCAATTTCACATTTGAGTTTCTTTAGAAGTCGTGGGTGAATGCCATCTGGTCCCGGTGACTTATTACTGTTAAGTTTATTATGTAGCTGGAATCGATGCTTCTTAAATCACAGACAGGAGTGCCCTCTGATTTTGATTTAGTGGGTCTTCACTAGACCCGCTAATCAAACCCTAGAAAATCGACTGCAGCAGCGTCACTCTTCCGTGTAGTGTTGACATCGCCTGAGAAAATAGCATTCTCCAACCCTGACCCCTCCTACTTCAACAAACCCATATATTGGTAAAATGTAGCTATACCATCTTATGCCTGCCAAGGATTTCCTAGAGGAATCCTGAGCTCTTAAGGAAACTTTGGTTCCCATGGCACAAAGAATGACCTGGCTCTTTTGCTGATCCTTAAAGAAATGAGTCATCAGGTGAGGCAGAGTAGAGCATGCAAAAGAAACCAAGTCACAATAAAACTACTAGAGGCCATCTTACAGGTAAAGTGGCTTCACCCCACACTTAGTACAGCGCTACATACTTTATTTGCAAAACAATACTCATTATCTAATGTTTAAAAAATGGTGCCTCCATTTGTTTAACACACTGGCTCTGATTCCCCCCTCTTTGCCTCGTCATTTATCTGACTGGGAGAATTTTACACTCCACTTGCAGAAGGAGAAGTGCCGATGCAAAGTAGCATAAAATCTGGCCCATTTTCACTATGCTGCCTTCATATCTCAGTTATCTCAGTTTCCTTTGTCCCAAGCTCACTACCATAGGCCAATAGTCTAAAAAAGTTCAACCAGAAGATAAAATTACAAAGGAGAAATCTAGCTACAGCCATTCAGAAAGTCCCTTCTCAAAGAAAGCTATGGCTCATCTACAGGGCTCAATCAAATTCAGATGGACACACGAGCAACTCTGTTGCTGCCACACTGCAAACTCTGCATGTGGAAAAAATGCCTTTCTTTTCATAGCTATGTACATGCTTTGCATAATATGCTATATAACAGGCAATTTTACCTTCCCCTGCTTTTAAAAAATGTAGCCTTGAATTTGACACTTGCCAGTTAAATTATGATCCAACAGCATAGAGGGTTCAGGACCATTTGCTCTAAAACACAGTCCTCTGTCACTTTGTGTTGCTTGAAGAATGGAGCATGAGTGGGTTATCATGTGATCAGGACCTCGTGATGGGTGCTTAGTCTTATTTACATTTCTCAGATGGTGTGCTTTTAAATATTTAAGGGCTATCAGACCAAAAATGTGTTGTTGTTAAAGTCAAGTACAATCTGTTCCTCCTCCCTTCTGTATGCTTATTTTTATATAATTGTTTGTCAGAGAAACATGGGACAAAAAGGAGCACATTTGAGACTGGCAGGGTGAAACTCAAGCCTCATGCAGAGGGTGCTGCTTCACAGCAGTGAAATGGTATTGCACAAGCCTGCCCCTGGTCTGATTTTGCCTACCGTCTGATCCTACTTCCACAGAAATCAACAATAAAACTCCGCATTGACTTTGAACATAAGAACATAAGAATGGCCGTAGTGGGTCAGACTAAAAGTCCATCTAGCCCAGTAGCCTGTCTGCCGACAGTGGCCAACACCAGGTGCCCCAGAAGAGGTGGATTGAAGACAATGATCAAGCGATTTTGTCTCCTGCCATCCTTCTCCAGCCTCTGACAAACAGAGGCCAGGGACACCATTTCTATCCCCTGACTAATAGCCTTTTATGGACCTAACCTCCATGAAATTATCTAGCTTCTCTTTAAACTCTATTATAGTCCTAGCCCTCACAGCCTCCTCTGGCAAGGAGTTCCACAGGTTGACTACGCGCTGTGTGAAGAAGAACTTTCTTTTATTAGTTTTAACCTGCTACCCATTAATTTCATTTGGTGTCCTCTAGTTCTTCTATTATGGGAACTAATACATAACTTTTCTTTATTCACCCTCTCCACACCACTCATGATTGTATATACCTCTATCATATCCCCCCTTAGTCTCTTTTCTAAACTGAAAAGTCCCAGTCACTTTAACCTCTCTTCATATGGGACCCGTTCCAAACCCCTAATCATTTTAGTTGCCCTCTTCTGAACCCTTTCTAAGGCCAAAATATCTTTTTTGAGGTGAGGAGACCACATCTGTACACAATATTCAAGATGTGGGCATACCATAGTTTTATGCAGGGGCAGTAAGATATTCTGTGTCTTATTTTCTATCCCTTTCTTAATAATTCCTAACATCCTATTTGCCTTTTTGACCGCTGCTGCACACTGTGTGGAAGTTTTCAGAGAACTATCCACGATAACTCCAAGATCTCTTTCCTGATTTGTCGTAGCCAAATTAGCCCCCATCATACTGTACGTATAGCTGGGGTTATTTTTTTCAACGTGCATTACTTTACGCTTATCCACATTAAATTTCATTTGCCATTTTGTTGCCCAATCACTCAGTTTGGTAAGATCTTTTTGAAGTTCTTCACAGTCTGCTTCTGTCTTGACTATCTTAAACGGTTTAGTATCATCCGCAAACTTTACCACCTCACTGCTTACCCCTTTCTCCAGATCATTTATGAATAAGTTGAACAGGATTGGTCCCAGGACTGACTCTTGGGGTACACCACTAGTTACCCCTCTCCATTCTGAAAATTTACCATTTATTCCTACCCTTTGTTTCCTGTCTTTTAACCAGTTCTCAATCCATGAAAGGACCTTCCCTCTTATCCCATGACAATGTAATTTACACAAGAGCCTTTGGTGCGGGACCTTGTCAAAGGCTTTCTGAAAATCTAAGTATACTATATCTACTGGATCCCCCTTGTCTGCATGTTTGTTAACCCCTTCAAAGAACTCTAATAGATTAGTAAGACATGATTTCCCTTTACAGAAACCATGTTGACTTTTGTCCAACAAATTATGTTCTTCTATGTGCCTGACAATTTTATTCTTTACTATTCTTTTGACTAATTTGCCCGGAACTGAAGTTAGACTTACCGGTCTGTAATTGCCAGGATCGCCTCTAGAGCCCTTTTTAAATATTGGTGTCACGTTAGCTACCTTCCAGTCATTAGGTACGGAAGCCAATTTAAAGGATAGGTTACAAACCAGAGATAATAGTTCAGCAATTTCCCATTTGAGTTCTTTTAGAACCCTTGGATGAATGCCATCCGGTCCCGGTGATTTGTTAACATTAAGTTTTTCTATTTGTTCCAAAACCTCCTCTAATGACTCTTCAATCCAGGACAGCTCCTCAGATTCATCACCCACAAAGGACGGTGCAGATTTGGGAATCTCCCTAACATCCTCAGCCGGGAAGACTGAAGCAAAGAAATCATTTAGTTTCTCCGCAATGGCTTTATCGTCCTTGATTGCTCCTTTTATATCTCGATCGTCTACGGGACCCACTAGTTTTTTAGCAGGCTTCCTGCTTCTAATGTACTTAAAAAACATTTTGCTATTACTTTTTGAGTTTTTGGCTAGCTGTTCCTCAAAATCTTTTTTTGCTTTTCTTATTACATTTTTACACTTGATTTGACAGTGTTTATATTCCTTTCTATATATCTCACTAGGACTGGATTTCCACTTCTTGAAAGATGCCTTTTTGTCCCTCACCATGGGTGGAGAGTTGTATGGGCTCATGGTGCCCATGCTCCACCAATATTTGAAGCTGGAGCGGGCCCTGGGCCCCCCCCCCCCCCGCGTGTCCTCCCACCCCGGCCTCAGAGCGTCTCTCCCCCGGCCCCAGACTGTCCCTGCTGTGTGCAATCTTCACTGAGCTCCCCCTTGCCAGCTGCTGCTGCCATGCACAGCGTGCTCAAACCGGTGGGCGGGGAGACACTCGGGCGTGACGTAATGTCATGGCCCAGGACTTTAAAACTGCTGGGCACTGCGTTGCGCTGCACAGCTGAGTTGCAAGTTCGGAGTCCGGGGACGGAGCACAGACTCCGGCCCCGCAAAGTTGAAGGCAGAAGGTAGGGGAGGGGAAGGGCTGGGAGAGGAAGGGGTTCATGCGTAGGGGGAGGGGAAGGGAGAAAACTAGGGGAAGGGCTGGGAGAGGAAGGGGCTTGTGCGGAGAGGGAGGGGAAGGGAGAAAGCTAGGGGAAGGGCTCAGAGAGGAAGGGGCTTGTGTGGAGGGGGAGAGGAAGGGAGAAAACTAGGGGAAGGGCTGGGAGAGGAAGGGGCTTGTGCGGAGAGGGAGGGGAAGGGAGAAAGCTAGGGGAAGGGCTGGGAGAGGAAGGGGCTTGTGCGGAGGGGGAGGGGAAGGGAGAAAACTAGGGGAAGGGCTGGGAGAGGAAGGGGCTTGTGCGGAGGGGGAGGGGAGAGGGGGAAGAAAGGGGAAGGCACCAAAGGGACACGGTAGAGGAGAAACAAATGCCAGGGGGCCAAGTGCAGACAATGAAGAAAAAGGCAGGAGGGGAGGTGTCAGTGGGAGGGGGGCAGGGTGATGCTGGGAGGGGAGAGGGTAAGGGCATTGGGGGCTGGAGGAGGAGGTACTAGGAGAAGGCTTGAAAGAAGGGGTGGGCATGAGGAAGGCTGGGATGGAGCAAGTCATGTGTGAGGGCACAGGGGCATGAGGGGAATGGGGGCAGAGGGTGGTGAGGGGGTGGGCATCAGGGAAAAAGAGGGCAAAGGGGGCAGGGGCAGTGAGGGAAGGGAGAGGCACCAGGAGGGTGCAAGAGTAAGAGAAGGTGCAGGTGCCAGGGGATTCTGGGGGTGAAGCAGAAGGGCAGACACCTGCAGGGGAGGGACCACCACCAGAGGAGAGAGGCAGGGCAGGTTTGTAGAGGGAGGTGTTAGAAGAGGGGATGAGAAGGGGTAGCTCACATGATCAGAGTGGGGCTACTGGAGGAGTGGGCACAAGGGGGAGAGAAGGGCTGGTGGAGGGGGACAGGTTGCAGGAGGGCTGAGGGCAGTGAGAAGGGCAGGAGTCAGGACAGCAGAGGAGGGTGAGGAGTTGGGAGGCAGCAGGCACCAGGGGAGCTGATGGAACAAGGGGAGGAGACATGGCAGCAGAGAGAAAAGGTAAAGGTTTATGAGATATTTATTAATAACTTGGGTGCCACAGTGGCACATCCAAACAAGCCACATGAACTCAGTACCGGTGCACAACACAAAATTCATTTTGCTCATGGGAGGAAACTCTTAGGCTATGTCTACACTGGCGGTTTCTTGCGCAAGAACATCTTGCGCAAGAGTTCTTGTGCAAGAAGTCTTGTGCAAGAACACGTCCACACTGCCATGTGTGAGCTGTGCTTTTGCACAAGAGCATCTATGGCAGTGTGGACGCTCTCTTGCCCAAGAAAGCACCGATGGCCATTTTAGCCATAGGGGTTTCTTGCGCAAGAAATCCCTGCCGAGCATCCACACTGCCCTCTTGCGCAAGAGAGCTTACACCTGTTAGAAAAGAGCATAGCTCTTGCGCAAGATGCCCTCTCTTACCATGCTGTACTGTAAATTTCCTTGCACAAGAGCAGGCGGGCAGCGTGGATGCTCTGTGGGTTCTTGCACAAGAACGTCTGTACTTGCGCAAAAAGCTGCGAGTGTAGACATAGCCTTAGAGGGAACACTTCCCCCAGCCTCTCTGCCCCCGAGTTAATGTCACACACATTGGGTCAATGCAACTGCAGGATAGTTGCATGAGGGGGGCTTGGTGGGGGCCAAACTAATCCCTGTTGGTAGGAGGATGGTGGGAAAAGCCCTTCGAGAGGGGTGACATGACACCTTTTACTTCTGGTCATGTGTCCATCTTGCCCCGAGCGTGTTACCTCCAGAGGCGTGGCTAACGGAGGGGGGGGTCAGGGGGCATGGCTAACAAGGGGCCAGGGGGTGTGGCTAATGGGGCACCACCAAAAATTATACAAACCTGCCGCCCATGTCCCTCACTGCTTCTTTTACATGGTGGTTAAGCCACAATGACTCTTTTTAGGTCTCTTACTATGTTTTTTAATTTGGGGTATACATTTAAGTTGGGCCTCTATTATGGTGTCTTTAAAAAGTTTCCATGCAGCTTGCAGGGATTTGGCTCTAGTCACTGTGCCTTTTAATTTCTGTTTAACTAACCTCCTCATTTTTGTGTAATTCCCCTTTTTGAAATTAAATGCCAGAGTGCTGGACTGCTGAGGTGTTCTTCCCAACCCAGGAATGTTAAATGTTGTTATATTATGGTCACTATTCCCAAGTAGTCCTGTAATGGTTATCTCCTGGACCTGATCCTGCACTCCACTCAGGACTAAATTGAGAATTGCCTCTCCCCTTGTGGGTTCCTGTACCAGCTGCTCCAAGAAGCAGTCATTTAAGCCATTGAGAAATTTTATCTCTGCTTCTCTTCCTGAGGTGACATGTACCCAGTCAATATGGGGATAATTAAAATCCCCCATTATTATAGAGTTCTTTATTTTGATAGCCTCTCTAATCTTCCTCAGCATTTCATTGTCAGTATCACTGTCCTGGTCAGGTGGTCGATAATATATCCCTACTGCTAAATTCTTATTATTGGAGCATGGAATTACTATCCATAGCAATTCTAGTGAACATGTTGATTCATTTAATATTTTTATTTCATTTGATTCTACATTATCTTTCACATACAATACCAGTCCGCCACCCACACGGCCTGCTCTATCCTTCCGATATATTTTATATCCTGGTATGATTGTGTCCCACAGATTTTCCTCATTCCACCAAGTTTCAGTGATGCCTATTATGTCAATCTCCTCCTTTAATACGAGGTACTCTAGTTCACCCATCTTATTAGTCAGACTCCAAGCATTTGTGTAGAAGCACTTTAAAAATTTGCCACTGTTTATTTGATAGGAACAGAAGTAGAATCCATCATTTGATGTAAAGACAATGGCTCATTGCTGTAGTAGAACTGTGACATCTGTGAGTCTCTGCACAGTGATCAAAATGACATGCTGCAATAGTCTAGAATGCTGTAAAATCTTGCAAGTTTTACACTTCAGTTTATTGCCAACTGTGATGCCACAACTGAGAAACTGAGCCCACAGATGATAGTCCTAAAAAATGGCTTTTAGTTATGCCAACATAATATGTAATCAGTGGGGAAGTATATTTCTTGATATATGCTATTATGTTAAATATGTATTAGGCCTCAAATTCCCAGCGGACCCTCTCTTTTCCCCACTTTAGGAGAACAAGGATGCCCCAATCTAATGTTGCATGTTGAGAATGTCTTGTGAAATCCTCAATATTGTGATAAAAATATTCTGATGTTTCTTGAGTGTTTCTCAAATAGCAAGAAATTGTATTTTCCCCAGCAGTCAGCGAGAACCCATGGATTTCTACTTTGTGGTCACACATTCTGTCTTATTAGCACAAATCTAATTTGTGCTAATCAGACTGAGGTGGGCAGAGCGCGAAATTAACTTGACTTTCATTTTGTGTTGTACAGTAAACTGACTTTATAGAATCACGGTAGAAATCTGAGTTGTGAATGATGGATGAGATGAAAAGCCAGAGAGTAAGAAGAGTACTGTGCTATTCCAACTGCACTAAAAGGGACACAATATTCAACTCAGACTTTGCCATAAATGCACCAAGTTCTCTGTCAAATCAAAGGGCAAACTTTGCTTTCAGTGGCCTGGGTGTCACTCTGTTGTAACTGAGAGCAGTTTGGTTCCAAACATTTTTCTTCGGCGTCTCCTTTTTTTTTTTTTTAAGTTATATATTCATCTCCTTTCCCATTTCTCTGGCACCTTATCCTGCTTCACTAAATGAAGCTTTTCAGAGATGGGAGATTCCTATATAAAAACCACAACTGCCACCAGCTGAAATAACAAAATTTCCTTTTAAGCGCAAGAAAAATAAAAGTAATACTTCTCAAATAATGGTCTCTAACATCTTATTAAGATTTGAGCATATTTTTTCCATTGGTGGCTACAAAGATTTGTCTCCTTGTCAGGAACAAACTGTAAAGCAAGCTGGCAGTGCCAGGATGCTTCAGAAAGCTCTTGGCACCGAAAGGGTAGCTTCTGGAGAAGCAGAGAGTAATTACAAGCATATCCCTCAAGACAGTAATATAAAATGGACAGAGAGTGGAATTCACCCAGGTGCAGGAGGCCTGCGCACCTTTCACGGTGGTAAAAGCTGAGAGGTAAAAGCAGCAGTCAGACTGTCTGGGTGGAGTTCTCTATACTACTTGTATGCTTCAGAGAGGTCTATATGCTAGCTCTCAGTAAACGGAGTGTTACTCTGAGGCTACTAGGTCTGTGGGCCATGGGAACTGTACTTTTGTAAATTCAGTGGCTTAAATCCCTACTAGTGGGCCGGGACAGTGCCCTTAGATCGGGGTGGGCAAAAGGGCCTCCACAGGCCAGATTCGGCCCACCAAGTGGGTGGATCTGGCCCGTGGAGGCCATGTCGCTCTCCTGCCCCCAGGCCAATTAGGGCTTGGGGGCGCGCGCAAAGTTTCCTCAGCCCTGCCAAGAGCATGTGGCGCTTGGAAGCGCCAGGTGCTCCTGACAGGGCCGGAAGAGGCTTCATGTGCTCCCCTGCCCCCAGGCCAATCAGGGTCTGGGGGCGGAGGAGCGCGCGAAGTTCCTCTGCCCTGGCCCCGCCCTGTAAGGAGCATGCGGTGCTTAGAAGTGCCGCATGGTCCCTGATTGGTCTGGGGGCAGGTAAGTGCGCGAAGCCTCCTCCTGCCCTGCCAGGAGTGAGTGGCGCTCTGAAGTGCTGTGCAGGGTAAGCACAGAGTGGAGGAAACTTCGCATGCTCCCCCGCCCCCAGGCCCTGATTGGCAGGGGCAGGGAAGCATGGGAAGTCTCCTCCCAGCCAGGGGCATGGGCACCTATGGGAAAGGAGGGAGGTGGGGGCAAAGGCACTCTCCCACCCCCAGACCAATCATGGTCTGGTGGTGGGGAACCCAAAAGTATCCTGGCCCCTCCCCTTCTGCTCAAGGCCCCGCCCCGTCTGGCGCAGCCTGGGGTCACTTCGGAAATTTTTTAAGTGGCCTCTGGCAAAAAATTATTGCCCACCCCAGCCTTAGATACTGCTGCAATATTCAGGACATCCATGTGGTACCTCTGACCTTTCTGGGGCTGTACTCTTCTTAGTGAAAGGCTATGGGCTACCACTTTGATAAAGGACAAGCCCTGCAACTCCACTACTCTGAGTCAGGGTCCTTGACATCAGGCTTTGGTCTCACCATAGTTCCTTCAACAGGTCCAAAGGAACTTGGACCCACTTTGGAGACTAACCCTCTTGGGACCTATGCACCTTTTCCAGTAACCCAGAACAGCCTTCTCAGAACAAAACATTATTAGTCAACAGCAGCACAGTGTGCAGGGGCATTAGTTAAAATGGTAAAGAAATGCCTAAACACATACCCTCTCCTAACCGACCAGCTTCCTCTTGCTTGCTTAGAAGGGGAATACTTTGCACCTCCTGCAAGAGAGACTAACCTACATGCACCTTAACACTTGCGTCATTTGTTTCAAATCTCACTCATGCTGTTTTAATGTGCACTGCCTTCCTCTTCCCTTACCTAAGTTCAGATGGGAGTAGGCTTCAGTGAACGTGGTGTTTAATTGTATTGAGCAGGAACCCTACAAAAATTCTCAGATTGATATGTCAGTCACATATGACTCTCCAAAATCCATCTGGTGTGTGCTGGCATCATAAGGTATAGCACCCATATTCCAAAATCTAACTAATCAAATGAATAAATTTTACCTAATTGAAACACTGTGCAACAAATATGAGGGTTCATACATTAGTCATACATATATACATATATATTGTATTAATGGCATGATGATACATTTTCCCCTTGTGTATATGTCAATTTAAAGATCTGTTCTCATCAAGTTCTCAATTTTAGTTTATCTCAATGAGGTGCTTAGTTTTTTAAAATCTCTTTTAAACTAAATCCATTGGAAAGAAACTGGTCTCTCTATTCTTAAGAGTGAGAAATAATCATATCCTTTTAACTAAACTGTTTAACTATAGCTAGCTGTCATCCATTATTTGCAATACTATAGTGAACTTCATTAAAGAGTAAATATTTGCCAATAAAAATCATACATATAGTATCTGATATAGATATCAAATAGAATTATAAAAGCCCCTTAGAAATACCATACAGAGGTTGCTCTGCTTCACAGCTGCTTCCACAGGAAATGAGTGCTATACCTACAATGGCCTTGTGTGGTAAATATTAGCAAATGTTGGTTTTTTTTAAATGGTAGCCACTGTATGTGTTTTATATCCTGATGTCAGTAATATCAATGAAAATATTAGGCACTGAGTTACAGTAGACACAATTCAACTTAGCTGCAGAAAATATGATGTTGACTTTCAGAGCCATGGCTTTATGAGTTGCTTTATTGTTGGGAACTAGTTTAATAGCCCAGACAGGGAGGGTTTATTTTGATTAAATGGAAAATTCCAGGAACTGCTGATACAATTTAAAAAAACCCTGGCTTATTAAGAAATATTAGAACTTATTTCTGACACCATTTTAAAAAGCTTTAGTGGTGTGGATCACATTTGTTGGGTAATCAGTCCAAGGAAACTGGTGGCTATATAATGGAATGAATTCCTGCGAGCTTAACTGGGGATGGCTGTTGCTTAATTGAGCCTTAAGGGAAAGAGTATTATTGAAAACTAACAGAAGGAATTTTATTTCACTACTAGTATCGACAAGTCTCATGCCACACAAGGGGGCTATGCTCATCTGACCTCTCTCATCCCAATCTGAATACTCATTGCTTATCCCCATTTCCTTTGCCTTCAGAGATGGGTTTAAATAGAACCCTTGGCTGGTGAAAGTCAGAGGCTCATCAACTGAAGAATGGATTCATTGTATATGCAGAGAATTTGCCAAGTGGACACTGACCTTACATCTCACAACTCTAAGTCCACTATGCTATTAAAGGGGACTGGGCTGTAGTTTAGAAATGGATATAAAACACTTTCTTATCATTGCTCATCTTTTTTTACTGGCTTTTGTTTCTTTTGCTTGGGCTTCTTTGATATTTTTGTTTTCAGTGATAAAAACAGTTTAAGTTTATTAAAAAAATAAAAACCACTTGCAAAAAATATAGTACATGAAGGTGCACATCAGCTTTAGTCAACCGGATAACTGCTGTTTCAAATATTTTTGTAAGTGTAATTAAACAGATTATACACACACACACACGTCAAAGTGTGTTTTCTGCATCTCTGCTGCTTTTTCAAATACAGCAAGATATTCCTTTATCCAAAACATGATGGGCTGACTTCAACCTTTGGCGTGCACCAAAGCAAGACTCCAGACAAACTCAGACTGCAACACTAAGGTATCAATGTATAATGGTGAGGGACTTAGTCATTTGAACAACTCACTCTGGGTCACTGACCATTTTTAAATCAAGATGGCATGTTTTTCTAAAAGCTCTGCTCTAGGGATTATTGTGGGGAAGTCTTACAGCCTGTGCTGTGCAGGAGGTCAGATTAGATTATCACAATTATCACCTCTGGCCTTGGAACATCTGAATAATCCAGTCCGTGGACTCCCTAGGGCAGGAGAAGAAGGCAGAATGGCAGAAATTGCCCAGCAACATCATTCTGCAGAAGAGCCGAAAACCAGCTCATGCAATTCATAAGTGAGCAAGGCCATATGGAAAATGAAAAGGGCAGGCTGGCTGGAAAATTATTTGAGTCACAGCATCTCCTGGATAATGCCTGCTGGGAAGGCTCCTATAGACCCCCGCTGCAATATACAGCTTCCCACCTAGGAGTACTGCTACCTGCCCTCCCGCAGGAGAGAAGACAACTGACAACATAACTGACACAGTGAAGACACGGGGTGCAATTTGCAGACTCCTTTGTCCGAAGAAGAAATTGGCCTAACAATTCTAACACAACTGTTGTAAGCTTGAAAACTTTCTTTTAGCTTAGGGCTAAATTATACTGGTTTTAGCCACAGTTTGCTGAGTAAGCAAAAAGAATTCTGCTTCTCTGCATATTTTAATAGGAATCAGTGCATCCAAGAGGAGGACAGAAAAAGGAGAAGAATTTTGGCAGTTTCAGAATGAAGAGGGGATACATTATTAATGATATTCCATATGGAATGGATCCTTTGTACACTATATTTCTGTAGAAACTTGATATGTTCTATGGATGCAAATTTGCATACCTTCTGTCGTTTTGCATACACCTCTGAGGGCTGATGCTTATATGCAAGACAATTACTTTCGCAGAATCAGATGAAGAGATGGGAAAGAGATTGACATAAGCTTCTTTTTTTGGAAAGAAACAACTTTCTCCAACAAATTACCCTCAGCCCCAGAAGCTATAGTTGACGGAGTTGATGTAGTTAAGTGAAGAAACCTATACAACCAAATCTTGCTGCATGCTGCTTCTTCCTCCATAACATCTCTAAAATCTGCCTGTTTAATTCTGTCCACGGTACTCAAAACTGTTGTGTAGGCCCTATCCTCCCTTATGCAACCTCCTCCTCTCTAGCTTTCCTGACACTCATGTCATCCCCTCAGATCCCTTCAAAACTCTGCTACTGAATACTATTTTGAATAGGCTAGTTTCTGCCCTGTCATTCTGACCACCCCTTCTTTGAATCCCTCTGGTGGTGTCCATTGCTCCATATCAAATACAAGCTTCTGGTCCACACTTTTAAGGCTCTGTATAACATATCCTCATCTGCTTTCAGTAAGAATTGACAATGATGCTATTCTCTGATGATCACTTGTCTACTTCTTCCCCAAGAACCCCATGCTTTTTTATACCTGGAAATCTGTCCATCCAATCCAGAGGTCTTGAACTCACAGCAGCAGGGGTCAGGCTGCACTCACTGTAGCAGTGGAAGCCACGGGGAAGCAAAGCGTATATGCTTGCCTAATGCACTCCACTTCCTCAAAGCTCCTGCTGCAAATGGGGCCCAACCCCTGCTGCTGCCCCACACAAAACCTGCCAGTAATCCATGAGGCTTACTGAGGGCCATGAGGGCCAGTTTTGTTCAACATCTTTATTAATGACCTGGATGAGGGGATGGATTGCACCCTCAGCAAGTTTGCGGATGACACTAAGTGAGGGGGAGAGGTAGATACATTGGAGGGCAGGGATAGGGTGCAGAGTGACCTAGACAAATTGGAGGACTGGGCCAAAAAAATCAGAGGAGGTTCAACAAGGACAAGTACAGAGTCCTGAACTTGGGACAGAAGAATCCCAAGCACTGTTACAGGCTGGGGACCGAATGGCTAAGTAGCAGTTCAGCAGAAAAGGACCTGGGGAATATAGTGGTTCAGAAGCTGGATATGAGTCAATAGTGTGCCAGGAAGGCTAATGGCGTATTAGGGTGCATTAGGAGGAGCATTGCCAGCAGATCGAGAGAAGTTATTATTCCCCTTTATTTGGCTCTGGTGAGGCCACATCTGGAGAACGATGTCTAGTTTTGGGCCCCCCACTATAGAAAGGAAGCGGACGCATTAGAGAGGGTCCAGCGGAGGGCAATCAAAATGATTAGGGGGCTGGAGCACATGACCTATGAGAAGAGGCTGAGGGATTTGGGCTTATTTTATCTGCAGAAGAGAAGAGTGAGGGGAGATTTCATAGCAGCCTTCAACTTCCAAAGAGGTTCCAAAGAGGATGGAGAGAGGCTGTTCTCAGTAGTGACAGATGGTAGAACAAGGAGCAATGGTCTCAAGTTACAGTGGGAGAGGTCTAGGTTGGATATTAGGAAAAACTATTTCACTAGGAAGGTGGTGAAGCACTGGAATGGGTTACCTAGGGAAGTGGTGGAATCTCTATCCCTAGAGGTTTTTAAGTCCCAGCTTGACAACGTCCTGGCCAGGATGGTTTAGTTGGGTTTGGTCCTGCTTTGGGCAGGGGGCTACACTCTATTACCTTCTGAGGTCTCTTCTAGCCCTAGGATTCTGATTCTATGAGGCTGCATGCCTCAGGGGAAGGAGTGCAATCAGGGGGAGAGAGCAGGGCAGTGGTGAGAAGGAATAGGAGCAGGGGACAGAGATGGACAGCCCCCTCTCCTTCTGGGCTACTGTGACTCCCAGGCTACATTGCAAAAATGCTCTGGCCGTAAAGGGCTCACAGGCCATGAATTTGAAACATCTGTTCTAATCCTTCCACAAGACCCACTTCTATTGTGATATCTACAGGAAAACACAAAGTGCTAGTGGCTAGGTAAATAATGATGCTTATACATGAGGTTTACCTTGTTTTGTTTGTTTTGTTTGATCACTTCTAAAAAGTCCAACTTGCTCTTATGGTAGGTCTATATAAATACATTACTATCTTCTTCCCTCCAATTGTCTGTTACATCCACTTGTTGTACCTAGTCTTAGTCTGCAAACTTTTCAAGGCAGTCTTCTCCTCTTCGAGGCTGCGTCTACACTGGCATGATTTTGCGCAAATACTTTTAACGGAAAAGTTTTTCCGTTAAAAGTATTTGCGTAAGAGAGTGTCTACACTGGCATGTGCTTTTGCGCAAAAGCATCCGTGCCCAGTAAAGATGCTTTCTTGCGCAAGAAATTAACGTTCCTGTCTACACTGGCCCTCTTGTGCAAGTATTCTTGCGCAAGAGGGCTTATGCCTTAGCGGGAGCATCAAAGTATTTACGCAAGAAGCACTGATTTTGTACATTACAAAGTCAGTGTTCTTGCGCAAATTCTCGCGGCCAGTGTAGACAGGCGGCAAATTTTTGTGCAAAAGCGGCCGCTTTTGCGCAAAATCTTGCCAGTCTAGACACACCCTTCATGTGTACAGCAACTAGCATAGTAGGGGCTCAGTCCTGACTGTTGGTTCTGCATATTATTATAATGCTAATACTAATATTAAAAGACAGGTTTATTACAGATAATAACAAGCTTTTGTCTACTACTTTACAGAAAGATTGTGTGATTGACTGTCATTCTTACAACACTGCCCTTACTCACCACTTGATCTTGTAATCTTTGGACCCAGGCCTACCATGGAGATTTACAGCTCAGGAATTCTAAGAGTGGAGTAATGCAATAGGGAATCAAACCCCAAATTCATACAGCTGAACAGCTAAGCCTCTCCCAACTGGCTTGAAGTTTGTCCCTCCACTTGGGGTCCACAGCTCCTGAGGAAAGCTGCCCATGGATTCCAGCAAAAGGGTCCAGCAAGCAGAGGAGGATCCAAATGCCAAATGTTTGGGATTTAAAGGAAATGTTGATGGCTGAACCAAATTTGATTAGTGGTGGGAGGGTTCTATGCCTCAAATGCCAGAGGGCTGCTCTAGGCTAGATTCCAAGTGTCGGAGCAATGCCCCGATATGCTCAAGCAACTTTACACTCCTGGAAGCCTTGTCATCAGACAGGAAGTCATCTATCCATACTCCACAAAGCACCCTTCGTTGGCACTTGTTCGTCTCCATTGTATCTCACAGGTAGTTCTAGACACACGTTGATGGTTCTTGAGTGTTCATTCAAACCAAGGCATCAATGTGACTCACACCCAGTCTATTGTTTATTCTACTGTTCTCAATGAATGTCTCTGGAAAGTTGCCCCGGGACCAGCAGGTAACAATATAGAAGTGACTGGATAAACTGATTTACACCTAATTTTCATAAAAATAATTGTTTTTTCCTGCATTCTCCACAGAGGCTTTCTGAATTTTGCTCTGTCTCTTGTATTGAAAAGGGCTGCTAAGGTATCACTGAGAGCAGAAATTGCCTCTGTTCCCTGCCCCAAGCCAACGAATTTAAGCTTTGCTAAGGAGAGAGGTGAATTTTGCCACCCAGTGAGAAATGCTGTTTACTATGTACTATCTTTGCACTGTGAAATGTAGTGGAAAATAAAGGCGTTGAGTCAAATTGTCTCTTCTGTTCAATTCCTGGTAGCAAACCTCTTACACCATTTCAAAATGTACCTTTCTTCCCTTATCTACATTTACTTTTTCCCTTCTGATTATAATGTACTATTGAACTAACTTTTATTTATATATTTAACTTCTTTAACTCTGTTACAAAAGTTAACAAAATTTTATTGTGACTTGAGCAATATGAGAACTAAATAGAAGAGACGATAGAAGATTTCTTTCCTGATTTAGCCATGAAAGAACTTTGTCAGCAAACTGTAAACGATTACACTGTAAAGTTCTGATAAAAAAGGTAGGAACTGCTTTTATAGTCTCTTTCTCTGGAATCTAATGCTGCTGGGGCCCAAAGGCTGTCATCGACTGCTATGAGCTGTTGGCTCAAAAATGCACATTATACTGGGTGTGTTTTATGATCTTAAGTTTGAGAGCATATAGTTGTATATGTAAAGTATGTTTTATGGTGCATATCAGATACTACTTATGACAATACATTAAAACATAGATGCATGGATAATGGCAAAAATGGCCAAATCACAGCAAAAATGGTAAAAGCTCTTTATATCATAATTCTAACAACTGACAGAACTATTCAATGATGTTTGGGAAAAAGAGACTCCTCTTGAGCAGTGGAAATATGGAATCATTGTCAGAATACCCGCAAAATAGTGGTGTTACTGTCTGTAACAACTGGAGAGAGGTTAAATTATGCTGTTACAGAGAAATCCTTCTGTGGTATGATACTACTAAAGATGAAAGAGGCAGTGGATGCAAAGCTTAGAGGAAAAACAAGCAGATTTAGGCCCAAGAGATCATGTGGAGATCCGATAGTCTCAGCAAGGGCTATTATAAAAGAATGTACAGAATGGAAAGGTTTCCTCATCAAGTTCATTGATTTTTTTTCTTCAAAAGGCATTGGCAATTTGCACAGAACAGATATTGTGGAATATTTTTCAATCTTATGCAATCTCAGCCAAAGTCACCACCATCATCATTAAGACCACTTACAGAGATGTGAAGTGCTCTGTAAGGCTTAATAACACTGGTTCATTGTGGATGCTGGCATGAAACAGGGCTGTATTTGCTCTTGGTAATTGTTTGGCATTGCCATAGACTAGATAATGAGAAGCGTATTAACATCACAAACACTGGTCTAACATAGATAGCAAATAATTGAAAAACCTAGACTTTACTGGTGATATTACACTACTGGACGATACCTTAAATATTATAGGGACAACCTAGTAAAAACAGTAGGGCATTAAAGAGTGAAAACTAGTTATGCTAAAACAAACATCCTTGAAACCCAGATGTCAAACAATGTCATCACATTACACAGCAAAAATTTCAAGAAAGCAGAATAGTTCACCTAGCTGCGCAGCACCATATTGATCAATGGATACTTCAGAAGGAGCTGATAGCAATGACAGAAGAGACATCCACAGCATTTACTAAACTCAACAATGCAGGAACATCAAACATATATATCACCTTAACAAAATGAAGAATTTTCAGGTCAAACATAACCTTAGTGCTAACATGTAGTTGTGAAGGCTAAAAATCCACCAAAAATGTTACAGTAGAGTCTCGATTATCTGACCTAAACGGGACCGAAGGATGGTCAGATAATCGAAATGTTGGATAATACGGAAAATACCTTGCGGGGTCCAAGGTATTTTCCCCGCCAGCTGCCCCTCTGCAGACACTCAGGTGCTTCATGGGGAGCCGTGCTGCCCCCGGCCCCCTTGATCTCCCCTGGCCAGCCACGCTGCCCCTGACCTCCCCTATCTCCCCTGGCCAGCCACGCTGCCCCCGACCTCCCCTATCTCCCCTGACCAGCCACGCTGCCCCCGACCTCCCCTATCTCTCCCGGCTAGTTGCGCTGCCCCCAACCTCCCCTAGCTCTCCCAGCCAGCCACGCTGCCCCCGACCTCCCCTAACTCTCCCGGCCGGCTGCGGGGAATCACCAACAAAAAGATCTGAAGTTTCAGAGGAGTAGCTGAATTAGACTGTAACTGGAAAAACTTAAAAAACAATGAATAGTCTAGCAGCACCTTAAAGACTAACAAAACATGTAGATGGTATCATGAGCTTTTGTGGGTACTACCCACCTCTTCTTCTGAAGTGGGTTGTACCCACGAAAGCTCACAAAAAGATCAGAGAAATCTTTATCCCAGAGCTCATTCACACAAGAATCAAAAGGAAATGCTGGACATATTTGGAGCAGATGCCAACACAAATGTAGATGGTGTCATGAGCTTTTGTGGGAACAATCCACCTCTTCAAACGAATGGAGTTTAAGGGGTCCAGATTCTAAATAAATAGCAGAGAAAGAAAGGGGACAGGGAGGGAAAGGAAAGAAAAGGAGAAAAGAATGAGAAAAGAATAGTCAAATAGAGTGTCCATGCTAAATGAAGCTGACAGAGTGGGTTCTAAGTACTCTTAAGTATTAGTGTATGGCTTTTTATGTCATTAGGTAAACCCGGATATGTTCCACATCCTACTGACATAAAAAGCCAAATACCATGTACTTAAGAGTACATAGAACCCACTTTATCAGCCTCATTTAGCATGGACACTCTAATTCAGTGTTTTTCAACCTTTTTTTATAAAGTACCCCTTTTAAAAAAATTGTAAGTACCTCCTTTTTAAAAAAAAAAACAACATTATAAGTATCCCCAGTACCTAGAGTTTTCAGGCACACAAAATCTTTTTCTATCATTGCAACACATTTGTTTAAACAATTTAATTGTAGCCAGGCGGGTGATGAAATTTTTTAATGTAAAAAGTACAAAAATAATAAAGCGCTGTAAAACTTAAAACAAAAATTCATTTTTCTCCAAATGTCAGTTGTGTTGACGTACCCCCCAGACTTCTTTTGAGTACCCCCTGAGGGTACTCATACCACTAACTGAGAAACACCACCAGGCTCCTGAGAGCCAAAGTTGACACCATTGGAAGACAGGAAAGACCAGGGGGCCCCTGAAGTTAGGGAGGTGGGGCAGCTCCTCCAGCAGCACAATGGATAAGGCAGTGTTTCTCAACCTCTTTTTATACTTACCCTACATCTACTCTTGTTCGTGATGAATGAGTTTCAGTGAGCAACAGAATCTGGCCCAGGAGTAGACTGTTTTTCACTTACATATATTTGAAAGGGATTTTTAATAACATACCTGGCTTAACCACCTGCTAATTCGGTAAGCACCCCTTCCTGCTGCACCCCTTCACCCAAATTCTTTTGAGGTAGGATGCTGTAGTCACTGAGACCACATCTACACTAAAGGGGTAGGTCAACTTAAGATACACAGCTCCAGCTATGTTAATTACTGTGGCTATGTAGTGTAGATATGGCCTCAGTGCAAGCTTTAGTCACTGAGCAAGGGTTATCTCAGTGGTTTGAGCGTTAGCCTGTTATACCCAATGTTGTGAGTTCAATCCCTGAAAGGGCCATTTAGGACTCTGGGGCAAATCAGTCAGAGATGGTACTTGGTCCTACTGTGAAGACAGGGGACTGGACTTGATGACCTCTCAAGGTCCCTTCCAGTTCTATAAGATGAGTATATTTCCATATATTTATTTACCTATACACCCAAATCCCCCCCTATCATCCTGCTATTTTATCATGGTGCTTTTGAAGGGCAGAGAAACAGCTTCCCTTAGAGCTAAAGCTATTCCACTGATCACCACCTAGAAAAAATGAAAAAAAGAAAATTTGGACACACCTTATCAGGTACACAATATATAACATCTTAAGGTTTCTTTTAGCTGGCTTTCTTTATAGGTGGAACAGGGAAGGAACACACTGAAGGAGACAAAGTAGCTGAAAACAGTGCTACTGAAGAATAGCATCAGGTATGCTGCCTACAGAGGTACTTGAGGGAGCATGCTTGCCAGGTATATTACATTTTACATTTATACATTTTACATAGGTATATTATACCTATATAGCAAACAGGTGTGTCATACACTTTCCCAGGTATAGCGTTATATGCTTGCTGGTTTGCAGGAGCAGGATCTAATCCACTTGAACATGTTCCTCCGGGGCAGTAAGCATTATTGGTAGGAGTACCAGTGCCTCCGCGGCTCACAAAATATGCAAAGGCAAGGCAGTAAGACCTCCCTACACATCCCTGCTCCCAGCCCACATATTGAGACAGCCATAATTGAGCCCTATATGTTCAAAGCTAGACTAATTCTAGTATGTTCTTATGGGTGAAATCTTAGCCTCACTAAAGTCCATGACAACCCCCCTTTGACTTTAAGGGGGCCAGATTTCACCCTTTATATTTGCTAGAACATGAGCTAGGAGTGATTGATTTGTCACTGAGCTTTAGAGGCTTTCAGTATAAACTATATCTTGTCAGTTTCGATTATCAGTGTACTGATGTGTTATAACTTTAAGGGGCTGTGTCTCAAGACCAGGCTAAATTAGGTTATATATTTCCTTTATAAATGTGCCACTAATTCAGCAACAAAACAAGAGATGCACCTACATCAGTATTTAAATTCAGTAACAGAAAAGAAAAGACCATATCTCTGTCTATATAGTATAGGGATGTGAACAGGTAACCAGGAAGCATCATCCTTAATGGGTAATGCTAACCAGGAAATGATTAACCATTATATGGAAGTAGCCCCCAGACTCACTGCAGGCAGAGGGCTGCTCCAGTTCAATAGGGATGCTGTGAGCTCAAGGGCTGGGAATCTGCAGCCTTGCATGGGGTGGGATGATGGGGAGCGGCAGTGGGAGAGGGGAGCAGAGAAGGGCTTCTGGCTCCCAGCCCGTGCAGGCTCATGAGCTGGGAGTTGGCAGCATTGTATGTGGCGGAAGTGGCAATGTGGTGGGGTGGGCAGCCAGTCCCGCTTCTGGCCCTGCCCAAGGCTGATGACCCCCAGCCCATGAGCCCACACAGTGGGCTTGAACACCCCTCTTGTCTTGCCCCTGTTCAATCAGTAAACTGGTTAAACTTAACATTTAACTGGTTAACTAATTAAATGGGATTTTACATCTCAAATATAGATTCTGAAACTTTAGCCCTCTTGCCCCCACTTGCATGTGGATTGATTAGAAAATTGGACTTTTCAGCAATTGCTGTTCTTTGAACTTCAAACCTTTTCCCCAGGTGTTTAGAAATCACTGGGAATCTGCTAATAATCTCACAGAGTCCAATGTAACTCCACTGAGTTATTTATTTACAGTGATGTAAGTGAAATCAGAATCAGGCCAATGGCAAGAACCGCAGCTCTTTATTCTTCAGAGTTCACTGGCTGAGCCAAAAGCAAAATGCACCCAAGCTGGAGGCAAAAGCAAACCTTATCTGCAGTCAGCCTCCAACTAACTTCCCAGAGATAAATTTTACATTTAGATAGACTTTAATATCAGTAGCACCTACCCCTGAGAGTTGTGCTCAAACAGCTTAAATCCCTATTGTTGAATTCTTCTCCTGACAGGGAGAAACATTTCCCGGTGAGGTTCTGTTCTTATGTCACATGCAGAATACCTTTGTGCTACCAGCTTTCTCGTAATATTAGCTAACTCATACTACTCATGTATTCTACTTCTAAATTGAAATTAATTTTCACTTGGAATATTAAAAGTGGAATGACTATAAAGAATAGCACATTTTGCAATTATAAGATACATATAAGGACTCAGGAGCTGTATTTCTATATAGTCAAATTACTACTTAAAGAAAACTGAGTTAGAAATATGTGTCCTGTACTGTATTTTTGTATGACACATGCTTATGAGTAATTTTACCAACCACCGGGCTTTTTTGTAAGGGTGATGCAACAAATTTAAAAAGTACTTGGTGGGCAAAGCATACATAAATAAAATTGGCATTTAATTTAAATTTTAGATTTTTGAATGACTATGGGAATAACTTTCGGAGAGCAATAAAGCCTGAGAAGGATTATTCAACAGCTGCCAAACACTTAAGTACATCCCTGGTGAGAACACTTTTATTCAGACTTCTTTTGCTGTTACAGTCTTCTCTGATGCATAAGAATAGTCAAACTATTTACTGTATGTTTCATGTCTTTATCTACAACTTATCACACTAGTTCAGATAAGGTAACTTCTTTTTCCAAAGGCTGACTTCATAATGTCCTATGTGAAGAAAAATATTTTGTTTTATTAATTAGATTGACTTTTTTCACAAACTTCCTCTTTGTTCAAATACAGTAAATAGGCTAAGTGGATTAATACTAAGGATTATAAATCTTTAAGCACTTTGCTTAGTGTACAGAGTGTTGTTTCAACACTTTGACTTTTTTATTTGAACCCAGATTCATGATCGTTTTGCTTTAACACTTTTATTTGTACAGTGTTAACCTTCTATATTTTAACTTATTTTAGCATGTTGTCTCCTATTTAACTTTAATGCTTATTGTTTTGACTATCTTTTCTTGAACAGTTTAAGACATTTTTTCTTTGAAACTTTTAGATATTTTAGATACAACAGATATAGACACAATTAAGACCCTCCTGTTGCAAAGGTTTACATAGATGCTTAACTTTAAGCAGGGGAATAGTTCAAGTAGCCTCACCTACTGTTCTGTGCACAGCCCTAGAAATGATTAGTTTGCAGATAACTTTCTTTTCAATACATCTGCTTGTGGGAGCTAACTGAGAAACCATCAAGCAACCAGTCTGGGTTGGTTAGTTAAAAGTTCAGAAGTACAAAGGCATATTTGCTCTTCCTTTTAAGATTTCATTTGCTTTGCTGGGGCTGATCTTACAGGTTTCACTGCATTGTATTTGAGTCCTTTATACACAATTTGTAGACATGTAGATAATAAATCCAGCCAAACCACTGACAATTTAAAAGGTTTCCCCTAATGAATGGAGTGTTATCTTAAAAGCCCAACCTTTTACCTCCTGCCTACTGTGCTTCCCTCCCGTCGAGGTGGGTGGAACTGTCCCATCAACCCTCCTTTCTGGTGTCCTATGCAAGCCGCGTTCACCTAAATTGTACTTTAAAAAAAAAAATTCTTGTAAGGGCAAAATACGTCCCCACTTTCCCTCACCCACCGCAGTTCCTTCTACTCTGCAAGATACTTTATCATCCTCATGGAGCCTCCAGCCCTACCAGGCCGCGGGGCACCACCAGGGCACGTGTTCAGCAGGAAGAGCCCCAGGGTGGTAGCCACAAGGCAGCGGAGCGCGCGGGACCTGCCTGCTGCGGATGCCCGAGAGCCACCTGCCAGGCAACTCCCGCGGTCCCGCCCGCCCGGCCGCTGGAGCCGGGCTCTCAGCGCGCCCGCTCCCGGGCTCGCCCCCAGGTTCTCCCCGCGCGCACGTGCCTGGGGGCACCCACCAAGCGACGCTCGCTGCAGCCGGGCCCCGCTCCCACCCGCGCCCGTTGCCTCCAGGGGAGGCAGGGCGCCCGCAGGCGCGTAGGGGCGGGAAAGGGCCGAAGCCCCAGGGCTCGTGCTCAGCCCAGCAGCGCCTTGGAGCCGCACCTAGCCTGAGAGATGCCGCCGCCCCCACCCCACCTACCTCCCGGCGGCTCCGAGTGAGCCCGAGGCGGGGCCAGCGGCCCCAGGCGGCAACACTGACCCCGCCCCCGCCCCCGCCCCCGCCCCGCAGCTGCCCTGCCCCGAACAATGAGCCGGGCAGCGCCGAGCCTGCTGCGCGCCCCTCCTTGCCTCGCTCGGTGCGGGACGCGGAGCCGCAGAAGCGGCAGCCTCAGCATGTCCGCCCCGCAGCAGCGCGCTGCGCCTCCAGCCAGCCGGGCCCCCGCCCTGCAGCCGCCGCCGCCGCCGCCGCCGCGCCCGAGCTCCCTGCCGCTCCGCTAGGTAACGCCGGGCTCGCCCCGTGCCCGCCAGGGGAGGGAAGCGCCCGCCGCTGCCGCCGAGCCGGGAGGGGGCGAAGCAGCCCCGCTTGCAGGGGCGGCGCTGGGCGAGGCGCCGAGAGACAATAGCGGCATCCCCCCCCCCCACCCCGGCGCGGCGCGGGCACCGGCACCGGCAGGGAGCGGCACGGGGGTGGGGGAGGGAGCAGGCTGGCAGTGGGCGCCCGGCGGAGCCCCGGGGCGGGGGGGGGAATGCGGAGCGAGGCGTTCCCAGGACAGGCTAGGCGCGAAGGGCGGGGGCGGGGGCGCCGCCTTCCCGCAGCGCCCTGCTGGGGCTCGGCTGAGCCTTGGCGGCGCTCGGACCAGCAGCGGGATGCCCCCGGCGGGCGCGGGGCGGTGGAGCCCGGCGCTGAAGGGGGTCGGAAGTGTGTTACCCGCGGGGGTTTGTTCGCCCTTGCGGTGCTTCTGTGCCACTCCGAATTAAAGCAAAGAGCTCCGCGTTTGGCGGCTAGGAGCTCGATCCCGATTCTCCCCCCCCCCCCCCCCCCCCGGTTGTAGCGATCGCGAATGGAAAGAGCCGAGGGAGAGCCCCTGCTTGCCCAGAGGTAGTTTGGGCTGTACACACACGCACTGGCAAAATGCACTTTCTGTGGGGAGGGTTGCTGCTTACCCCTTTTCCGGGGTGGAAACTACATACGTGGAAGCTTCTCGGTGGTATGGCTCAGCCTAAGCTGTACTCTAAGGGTTCCAGTAGGCAGCGTGTGCGTTTTAGCAGGACTTGCCGGTTCAGAGAGCCGAATAGATATATTTAGAGAAGCTGCGCTTTCCAGGAATTTAAATGAGACCTTTTTGTGATACTGCTTTCCAAGGCTTTTTTGCTAGCTCCCTCTTTGTTTTGAACTTGGAATAGTTACGCCACTGTTTCATGTTGTAAGACTCAGTCTTTTCAGGGGAAAGAGATACTTACCAATGTATCTTTAATACTCAAGTTTGTTCCTTTCTGTCTAGTGATTATATTTGTATCAGGAATTTTATCCTCCCTAATATTCAACTATCGTTTATAGTTATTTTTAATGATCGGTGGTGTCAATGGATTTTAGAAAAATATTTGATTAGTGGTATGATTTCTTCAATCACTTACAGAATATTAATTCACTATCACATATGAAAATGTTAAATAGGCAGCGAAGTTTTAGGAGAGCCAGCAGCAACTGTTATAGTCAAGGTCAGGTAATAGTTTTTATTCTAACCTTCTGTTTTTAGTTACGCAGAACTTTCTGAGGTTTCATCTTTTGGGATGAAACTCTCCCAGCTTCATCTGTGCCTGAAGATTATTTATTGTTGAAAGCCAGAGCTTTCAAATAATTCAGCTGTTTTTGATAATGTGGGGAAGGGGCATCTTCAACTTAAAAATGTTTTTGCAATTTTTGTTTAAAACAACTCTTCTGAATGGCTGTGATTTGGTCTTTGACTTGGAAATAGATCTTATTCAGGAGAAGTAGTTTTGAGTTTTCTTGTGAATTTAATTTGCTTTGACAGAAAATTGTAGGCAGGGAACATGCAGTATATTTTACATCTGCTTTTTTTTAACTGACATCATAAATTGTACAGCTAAGGAAGTCTGTGTCATGCATGTACAATGGCTAATTTCACTATGTACTGAGAAGCATACTAAAGTTGTGTATGGTCTAAATTCTGTACACTTGTTAATAAGCAAGAAGTTAGGGCACACTGTCTACACTGTGGGTTTTTGTGAAGAAGGTATGCAAATTGCACTCGCATTTGCATATCTTCCGTTTTTTTCCTGGAAGAGGATTTTCCGATATTTGGCCCATGTACATGGGGCCAAGTGTCGGAAGCCCCCTTATTCCTTGTAAAACATGTAGACGGGCCAAATATCAGAAAATCCTCTTCCTGGAAAAAAAAATCAGAAGATGATATGCAAATGCAAGTGCAATTTGCATACCTTCTTCTGGAAAAAAACCCACAGTGTAGCCTTACCCTTAGACCTTAATTCTGCAGTTTGAGTAGGTGGACTAACAGTAGCCATGCGGATGCCATTCAAATCAGAGAGGCACTGTGTAGGCGCTGCAGTTGCCTGTGCCTTGTGAGATACAGGATAGGGACTTCAATGAGGGCTTCTATGTACTTGACAAGGTTTGAAGAAGGAAGCCTATTGTTATTTACTGCAGGATCTATGCAGCTCCTGATGTTGTATAGGCTAGAGTTATCCAGGGATGCCTGAGCAGACAATTTCAGATTTGGAGTTTACACAGACTATTGGAAGAAGACAGCAAGATGGAGACCAGTGAAGTGCCATCTCCTTATGATTTTGCTTTTCCCCAATGTTAAAGAAAAACTACAAAACCACACAACTAGGATATTCCATTATAAAATGATCTTAAGAGGATGTTAGGATTGCCCAAGTGCTCAGGTAAGGAAATGCTCAAGTGAAAGTTAGACACCAATCTTGAATCTGTCCCTTTAGGCAGGTGAGTTATGGTAGGGTTTATGTGATTTCTCGTATTATACAATACAATATCACAGTGTATTTGGGGTGGTATGAATTAAGGTGGTATATTAACAAAATTTGTATATCTATTTCCTGATTTTGAGTGCTCTCTCTCATGCACACCTTACATTGTCTTAATTTTTTTTCATACAATCTGATACTTTAATTCAGTTTGGTAAGAGTTCTGGTAAATAAAACAAAGGACTGACTGACCATTCTAAATTAGATCACGGTGGAGTTATTAAAGATTTACAGTACTGAAATTCTCTGGATTTGCACCAGGGTATTTTAGCACAAGTCAGTGGACTATTTGCTGATCCAGTCAGAAACTGTATTCAAAACTCTCAGTAGGAGCACCTCTGCTACAGCAGCAATTTTCAGTCTGCGGTTTGAAGACTTATTGTGGGTTTACAGAGCACGTGCTGGTGGTTTATGTAGAGTTAGCTGGCATGTGGTGCTGGCTCCTTTTTCCTTGGACTAGTTGTTAATGGCATTAAGAAGCTAAACATGCATTACTTTTTCAATATTATTTGTCTGGGTGAGCAATTGATACAGTTTCTGTTAGGATTTTTACAAAAGGCAGAGGAGGGCGTTCACTACAATACGAATAGACTGGAGATGATTTGTGAGACAATTTCTGGGATATAGTCCACCATATGAAAACGTTTGATTTCCCCTGTGCTGTAGTAACTTTGGACCTAAGCAGTTGAGGCACACTACTTGGGTTTGCTCCCATCTTTCAAGTGCAGACACAAATACTGTCTTGTTTGGACATTTGGGGACTTCAGTGAGTCTCCTCTTCAGTAATGATTTGCAGGATCGAGCCATTAATTAGCATTTTCTGATACTACAGACCTCTTGCTGTGCATCTAATGTGTATGAGAAGAAATTTGGTTGGTAACGCTGGTGGTACTGATTGAAAATGAAAAACTTAAAACAGGAGATTTTCCCTGTAATTATTATACAGTTATTATAAAGTACTAGATTGCCACAGCTTAGTTATAATTACTGCTATAAATGGTTTATTAGGTACCATCTGACCTTTTGTCTTGTTTAATTATATAAGCTTAGTGCAGCGATCTATGTACAGTAGTATGCAGCAAAAATAATTGCTTTCATATTTTTTTAATCTGAGCATGCTTTTTTTAGAGGAGCTTCATGCCTTGTTCTACCCTGAACTTTGTACCCTTAGGGATCTGTTCTGTAAATATGCTACTTGCTTTTCACACTTTACATAACTAAAAAAAGAACTACCTAACATGATTCTCTTAGTTGTACTGACTCAGATTGATATTCTGTATTTCATCATATATTGTATATCTTGGGGTACATTGAAATTGGGTGTTGTGTATGTATCTTAAAATGTGGACACCGATTTACACAAACAAGTTACATGTACCCCTGAGAGTTTAGAAACTTAAAATGTTTCAAGTGCATAAACCAGTTTCTCTGAGCGATTATTTTCATTCACAAATGTTGACTATTTTGATAATTTTCAAAAACACAAGAAGTTGGTTAGATGCTGTACAGCAAGGGTGGGGAACCACAGGCCCCTGGCTTGCCTGAATCTGGCCCCCAAGGCTCAGCATTGGGGAGCCCATGCTGGTGCTCCAGCCCCCCTGCCACCTACCCTTAGGGCTGGAGCACACAAAATCTACTAGCCTGGGCCCCACTAGGCTCTGGTGTGCAAGAGGAATGTGGGGAGTGTCTTTCTCCCTCTGTCAGGAGCTTCTCACTTTGCTTCTTACTTGTGTGCAGACCCCTACTGATTTTTCTGAGAGTCAGCAGCCCCTGACCCAAAAAAGGTTCTCCACCCCTGCTGTGCAGATACATCTGAGTGCTGAAGAGCTTGCAATCGAAGGTCTCAATTCTTGCAAACGCTTATGCATGTGCTCAAAGTTAAAGAATGCTTTTGTTCAATAATGGATTTTTGTATCCTCATTGACTGTGAGTGTTAAGATAAACTTCTGAGTGGTTGCAGGATTGGGACATAAAAGGGTTATAACATCAGATTAAAAAAATACAAAACAAGCTTTTTGTAAGACTTGTGAACAATCTTGGATTATATTCTTGATTCATCCCTGAAACTTTTGCTCATGCAAAACTCCAGAGAGTTTTTGTTATCCATATTAGTGATACTCTTTTGAATAAGCTGCTTTTTAAAAAAAAAAATTCAAGAAAAATCAAGGTTTTTAGCTAGCTGGATTTTTTTTTTAAAAAGGACTTGTTTATAACATTTGACTGTACAGCCATCAACCATGAGAGTTAAGATTGCCATAAATATGATGATCATTTGTAGAAACTGCAATTTACTGTATCCAGACATATACATTGAGTTGCTTGAGCTACAGTCCTTGGAGGTAAAAACTGGGAAGCTGATAAGTGTGACCTTAAGGAGGAGCTATTTAGTTCATTAGCCACTGTGGACAAGCTGGCTTTAGGGTCCGCACAATGTTTTCTTTTTGGATTCTGTATCTCAAGAACAGACCTTTTAAGAATTTGCCTGATGACATTTTATCATTGTTGACCATTTTGAAATATTGACATTTCGTCCCACTTTCAATGTTACACCCTACCGCAAAATCAGTGTGTGCATTATTCGGGGCATAGAACCCTTTCCTCTTGATTTTGTAATACACATACTTTGCAATATCAATTAATAATATATATTTAAATAATAGTCATATGAGGAGGGGGTTGGTGTATAACATGGACTTCAGTTTTCACAATGTGCATCACTCTAATAAGCACTTGATTATCTTCAGAATATTTGGAGGAAGAAACAGGTACAGTTGTGAGGAGCAGAAACTTGGAATTGTCATCGCATATCCATCCATGATGATCCAGTAGATGAAGTGGTGGTGCATCTTTTTTGTACACGTCTGAAAATTTGCCTGTTTTACATTTTTATAAATGCTACAGCTTTTGATAATAAGGAGCTAAAATTTGGTGTTGATGTGGTTATCTTTGGCAATTTTTGCTGCTGCTGCTGTCTGCTGTGCTTCCAACATGGTGGCACAATTTGACTGACTGTAGCAGGCAGTCATGAATTTAGTTACCTATTCAGTCACATCAGGCAATGATGCAACCCAGCAGAGAGAGAGGGAATATGCAGCTCACAGAATCTTCAACCCTGTGCCTTTCTTGAGTCTAAAAATAAGCAATAAGTGACTGTATTGCAACGTGAGAGTGCATGGACAGGTGACAGTCCTGGTACGATGATGTTCTGATGTGGCTCTGCATTAGCACTGATGTGACTTTCAGCTCTCTCTTGGACCAGGGTTCTATAATCACTAAAAACCTTTGGCCCTGTTAAAGGTAATTGAACAAGACTAAGACAAGTACATCAGCGTTGCATGAGAATACTGATGTTCTTACTGGTTTCTCTTTTGCAACTGTTATACATATTATACAGGAACATTGCCAGCTTCTTCAGACAAGGTGGCCGCATCTTCTCTGTTGATTATTGTACCTCCCTGATTTATTTCCAATGGGGTGTTTTCTTTGCCAATGATGTGTGTATTGTTTGGTTAAACTTCTTGTCTTGAATGAGTTCTGAACACATTATGTTAAATTAAGTGTTTATTTTCAGTAACCATCAAGACAGCATTCTGAGGGAGTTGTGCACGTTGTACTCAACTCATACACTTGCTTCTGTAGCTCTGCTAGAATTTGTGACCACCTTTGACGTAGTTTTTATACCTATCAAAGAGGAGATATGCATTCCTTGTTGCTAGCTAGTAGTTAGTATAGATTCTGACATTGATCACAAAGTCCCTTCTGATAACAGTGTGCTACCCAGAGAACTGTGGCCCCGTCAATGACCGTTCAGGTGATTTCTTGTGGAAGTCAGATACTTTTATTGGGCTAATCTGTACATGCTTTGTCACTGCCAGTGTCTCAGCATTATATCATAGAATAGTGTGGACCAGCTGTGTGCAAATTCTTGCATTTGATGAATTCCATGTGAAAGTACAGTTGAACCTGTGTGGTCTGGCAACATCCGTGGTCCAGCATGATTTTAGGTAGCCAGATGTTCACTTATCCTGGGTGTAGCTAAATTTCCTGCAGTCCCATAAAGTTTTACAGTCACTGGTCCTGACTCTCTTTGTTCTGTGCTGTTGTTTAGCTCTAATTTAACCCTAAATGTCTTCTAAGGGTACGTCTACATAGAAACATTATTTCAAAATAACTAGTGTTATTTCGAATTAACTTAGTCTGCATCTACACACTAGTCAGTTATTTTGAAATAATGTTGAAATACTGTCAAGCTGGAGGACTCCTTACTTCAACTCCTGTTACCCTCATTGTACGAAGAATAAGGGAAGTCAGAGGAAGAGTGCTCTATTTCGAAATGAGTGCTGTGTAGACACTCTTAATTTTGAAATAAGATACGCAATTAATGTAGCTCAATTTGCGTAGCTTATTTTGAGTTGAGCCCTGCTGTGTAGATGCACCCTAAAAGTCTAGTAATCAGTGGAAGTGTTGGTAATGCTGCTAGACAATATTGGCCTCTCTTAGTTCGGCATCGGTCAGGTCCCAAGGGTGCCAGACTATAGACATTCAACCGGTATATCATCTATATTGGCTGGTGGTGCCACTGTACCACTGACTGTTTATGATAGCTCAGGGTGTTTAGTGATCTCTAAGGAATTGGTGAATGAATAAAATAGTTGACTGATTTATAATGCCTATAATTGTCCTATATTTGAAAAGTAATTCTCATGAGTGTGTATAAAATTTTATGTGAGAATGATCTTAGGGAGCAAGAAGAATATGCCTTGTCTCAGTTGGGGGGGGTAGGGAAGCAGGCTTACTAAAAAAGGTCTGTTAATACAGATACTAACACAGATATAACATACTGAGCTTCTTGCAAATTGTGGTCCATAACAAAATATTAGTGTGAAGTAATCATTTAAAAAACAATTGAAATTTGGTGAAAGTGGTTTCTTTGAATTTAGGGTCTGAAAATTCAGAATCCATCATTGTACTGACACTGAGCAAGGTACTGCCAAAAACTTGCGTTTGGCTACCAGACTACTTTACCTTGTAATTTGCTTCTAGTAGCTGCTCTGACAGAGCCTTTGTTTACTGACCTTTAAAGTAAATTGACTTTCCAGAGGCGGGATCTTGCATGGTGCTTCAGATCTCTTGGGAATTGAGGCTATGTCTAAACTACAAAGTTTTTGAGCAAAAACCTGTGGAGTGCCCATACCTCAAGTGCACTTTTGTGCAAGTAAATCGACAGTAAAATGGCAGAACAGAAGGCTTTTTGCGGTGTAGGTAAACCTCCTGCAAGGCATAACTCCGTTTTGCGCTACAGCTGTTGCACAAAAAGGCATGTGTAGACGATCCACAGGGGTTTCTTGCGCAAATACAGCCTCTCCGAAAAAAGCACAGGGGTTCTGATGGCCATTCTGTGAATGGCAATTAGAGCTTTCTTGAGCAAGAGTGTCCATGCAGTGTGGACACTCTCTTGCGCAAAAGCGCATCACAAAAATAGTACGCTTTGAGGTGTGGATGCACTTTTGCACAAAAACTTATTGCGCAAGAACTCTTCTGCAAAAGACTTCTTGCTCAAAAACCCTGCAGTGTAGATGTAGTCTGAGGGTATACACCTTACAAGATCAGGCTCTTGGAGATGGTGGCCTTCTTTTCTAACTTCCTGAAAGAGATGTGCTTATATGTGTAACTAAATGTTTTATTACATTTGGGTATATTTGCGCTGTGCTTTATGGCAGAATGTGTCTTATAAATCTAAATGTAAATGAGAAATAAATGTTATTCATTGCATGTCTTTGTAATTGTCATCCCAGTAGGATTCACAACACATCTGTATAGTCTGCACCTGAGAGTAGAAAACACTGTAAATACACCAGATACAGATGTTTTATTGCTAGGATTACAAAATGGCTGCTGGTAAGCCAACTATTTGTTTTGAACTTGGAATAGTTACGCAACTTCAAAGTTCAGCACCCTTGATGCTTTGACCCAGGAAATCTGTCGCTTACCTCAGAAGCAGCAAAATGTAGAATACATAGTAATATGGGAGAAATCATGGCTCTATTTGAAAGGCAGTCAGAAAATTCCCAGTGAGTTCAATGGGCCAAGGATTTCACCACATACAATTATTAAGGGCACAATCTAGTCACATTGAAGGTAATGAAAGCCTGGAATGTACCTCGGATACCAATACATTAAGACAGTTAGTGTCTAATTATTTTTTAAAAAATTGCTTTGAATGTAAATCCTCTTATATCCATTGTAATTTTATTGGAGACTTATTGAATCTATCACATTAATTCAGGCATCTTGAAAATCATGCATCTTTGCAAAGTATATGTTTACAAAAAACAAATGCACAGAATGGTTGCAAAAAAAAAAAAGTAAATGGTGCAGTGATATTTATTAGGGATGTAAGTGAGTAGTCGACTTGAGTACTCAACTACTTGCTCCCCCCCTTGCTGCCTCTGTATCAGAGGCAGCAAGGGGTGGGACAGGAGCTGGTGTTGAGGGGAGCCAGTTTAAAAGCTGGTTCCTCTCAGCACTGTCTCTGGTGCCACCTGCCCCCCCATTGCCTCTATTAGAGGCAGCAGTGGGGTGGAGGTGTTTTGCAAAGCAGCCCCTGTCCACAGCCAACCCTAGCCACTACGAACAGGGTCTGCTGCCAGAGCAGCCCCTGTTCACAGGGGCCCGGGCTGGCCATGGGCAGAGGCTGCTCTGGCAGCAGCCCTAGTCTGAGGAGGGTCCCAGCTCCCCGCTGGAACTCCCTGCAGACAGGGGCTGCTGGACCCAGTGTGAGCTGGGCCCGCACAAGTTGCTAAGTCCCAGCTCGCACCAGTCTGGGACCACCGCAGCTCTGCATTTTAAATGTTGTAAGAGCTGCCCGGCTCTTGCTACATTTAAAATGTAGAGCAGCAGCTGTCCAGACCCCGCGTGAGCCGGGACTCCTCAGTCCCAGCTTGTGCCAGGTCTGTGAGCTACCCCCACTGCAGCTCTGCATTTTAAATGCAAAGCTTACTACATTTAAAATGCAAAGCTGCAGTCTCCTGGCTCTGTCCCAGCTCGTGTCAGTCCAGGACCTACTCCTGCTGCAGCTCTGCCTGCCCAGCTCCTACTATATTTAAACTGCAGAGCTGCAGCGGGGCTTGCTCCTGGACCCGGTGCGAGCTGGGACAGAGCACCCTCCCTTATCGACTAATCATGTAGTCTAGTGGTGCACAACCTTTTTTGATCTGCAACCCCCGCGCTATGGGGGCCGCCAACTGCTGGGCCCAGCCCCCTCCCAGCCAGATCTAGGATCCGTGTGGCCGCCAACAGCCGGGCCCAACCCCCAGCCGGCCAGATCTAAGTGCCGCAACCTCTCTGGGAAGACATCCGCGACCCAGGGGTTGCTCACCACTGATGTAGTCAATACAAATTGTATCAACTACGTGATTAGTCAATTACACAGGTCTTAACATGCTTGATATATACCAAACTATAAGGTTTGTAAGCCATACAGTGCATTATGAACCTAATCCAAAACTCATTGGCCTGAATTGAAATAAGCTTTGGATCAGAATAAGAGGTAGGAAATATACCTGAATCAGAGTGATATGTTGTGATGTATCAAAGAAGCTTATTGTTTATAAAAGAATAAATTGTTGGTATGCCTCTATCATAAGTCATTATAGTAGGGTTGCCAACTTTCTAACTGCACAAAACTGAACAGTCTTGCCCCTCCCCTTCTCTGAGGCCCTGTCCCTGCCCTCCATCTTCTCTGAGTCCTTGCCCCCTATTCACTCCATCCCTCCCCTCTCTGTCATTTGCTGTCCTCTACCCTCCCTTGCTCATTTTCACAAGGCTAGGGAAGGGAGATTAGGCATGGGGTCAGGGATGGAAGGTTTGGGATACAGGAAGAGGCTCCAGGCTGGGGTCTGGATTCAGTGTGTGGGAGGGTGTTTGGGGCTGAGACAGAAGATTGGGATGTGAAAGGGGGGGTATGGCTCTGGGCTGGAGATGTAGGACTCCAGGGAAGGCCAGAATTGAGGGGTTCAGCTGGAAGGGGATCTGGGCTGAGTCAGGAGGTTAGGGTCTGGGCATGAGGGCTCCATCTGGGGGTGCAGGCTCTGAGGTGATGCTGGAATGATGGATTTAGGATTTAGGAGAGTGCACCAGGTTGGGCCAAAGAGTTTGGAGTGCGGGAGGGGGCTCCAGGCTGGGGTTGGAGCACGGGAAGGAGTCAGAGGTATGGGCTCTGGGCAGCTCTCACCTCAGATGGCTCCTTGAAAGTGGCAATATGTCACTTGGCTCCTAGGTGGAGGAGTGGCCAGGTGGCTCCATGTACCACTGCTGCCAGCAAGTGCTGTCCCACTCCTCCCATTGGCTGTGGTTCCTGGGCAGGGGGCAGCATGTGGAGCCTCCATGGCTGTCCCTCTGCCTAGGAGCTGAGGGACACCTCACTGCTTCACAGGAGACATGTGGAGGCAGGTTGGGAGCCTACTATCCCTACAACAACCTGACTTTTAATGTCCCAGTCAGCCGTGTCAAAAACCAAACACTTGTCAACTCTACATTATAAAACAGGTGTTTGGAATAAGAAAGAGCTTAAAAAGCTCTGGGAAAGTCTTGAAATATGTAATGTATAGTATATAACTTTCTAAAATTCATAGTGACAGCAATCATTCCATTTCACAAGTTACATTCACATAACTGAGGTGGTTTACAATAATATAAGTACAAATTTGTGGTTTGTAGTAGAAATAGGTGGTGACAGATGTTTAAGAAAATTTAACTCAGATATCATACAATACATAATATACAGATACAAGGTCAACCCAACTTAGTTCTATACGCAGACTTAGCACAAACATTAATGGGAGTTGAGTACGTAAGAAGAGTCTTTAGGCATATTCTTTATTTATGCTGCTGGGTTTGCATGACCATAACTGAGGTTTTATCAACACTTCCTTAATAATCGTCTGTCAGAGGTTTATAATTTATGCACAAAATCCACTCTTGGGTGAAGCTTATTCTTAAAGGTCTCTCTCTGAGAAGGAAAGATTTTAATAAACATAAAAGTTAATTACTTGACCAGGGTTTACGTAATGCCAATGACAGACAACCTTCTTTGTTAAAACAGCATTTGTATTATGTGTTGGGTACCTTAGATTTAAAGCTAACAGGAACCTGCAGGTCCACTAGAGCAGTCATTTTCTTTCATTATTATGATAAACCTGTAAAAGTACAAGTGGAATGATTACATTTGAAAAATAGTTCTTAAGAATTTTATTACATGCTGAAATGTGTGTATGCGGAAGACCCCAGTCTTTTTTTTTTTTTTTTTTTTTAAGTGTCCTGAGAGCCATATGCAGCCATCCATCCATTAGGAGAAATATATCCTTATTAAAATGTTAAGTCAGGGTCAGACTGTGCCGTGCCTTATGTGGATCTGTAGGGGGTGAAGAATACATAAGGTACATCCCCAATCCTTACACACCCTGATCATTGGCTTGTCACAGAGCTATCCCTGATCCCACACTGCTGCTTCACATCTCTCCAAAGAGTGTGACTTTCACACCAGCCCATTGAATGAGCCCAATGTAGCAGAGGAAGTATGTTGTGCCACCTTTAGAAATGTAGCAGCAGGTGTTCCGTCCTTGTGCACTGGTTAGGCTCTGGAGTTAGGGAGGTAAAGTAGGGATGTCTACCTGTAGTCAACTACACAATTAACTGATAATCAGCGGGGAGGGGAAGAGGAGGAGAGGGAGGCTGCAACAAAGCAGCCTCTGTCCACAGTGAGTGTGGGCCTGCCACAGACAGAGGTTGGTCCATGGCAATAGCCCAGTGTTTCTTAAACTTTTTAAGACCGAGGAACACCAAACAATATTTTTTTTTATGAGGAACACCAAGGATTTTTTGTTTAGCAAAAAAAACCAGAACAAAACAAAAGTCAGGGGGAAAGTTATTGAGGGGGAAAAAAAGCGTTGGGGGAAAGTTATTGAGAGAGGAAAATTTCGCCTGCCCCTTTAAGGGCAGCCATTTTGAATTCTGTTGTTCTCCGTTGCACACCTCCGACTGCCTCGCGGCACACCGGTGTCCCACAGAACACAGTTTAAGAAACACTGCAGTAGCCTCTGTGCACAGGGAGCTTGAACCCCCCGCAGACGGGCTGCTGCCATTCTGTGCTGCTACTTCTCTATCAGAGGCATCAGTGTGGGGCGGCAGGCAGCTGATCTGCGCAAGGAGCTGCGCTTCTGCCTCTGATAGAAGGCAGGGGGCTCCCCAGGAGGGGGGCCGGGAGCACACTGGCTGCCGGCTCGCCTCTGGGGACTATAGAATAGTCGTGTAATCACTAAGATTTCATCCAGTTACACGACTGTTCAGTTACACTGAGGCTGGGCAAAATATGATCTGTGGGCTGGCTCCAACCCACCAAGCTGCCTGCAAGAGCCTCAGCCAGCTCCCTGCCTGCCCCACCCCCACTCGGCACTCAGTGAAGCCAGCTGCTGCAGGGCCAAGTTCTTCTGTGAATGCTGAGCCCAGGGGAGGAGGCAGAGGCTTCTCACACTGCTCCCACCCCCCATAGTTCCCATTGGCCAGTTTCTAGCCAATAGCAGCTGCCTGTTTGCAGGACAGGCAACATGTGACGTGCCCCTTTCCCTCCTCATCTCCCGGGTTCACAGGTTTTGCGATTGCAAACACCGCTGTGAGCAGTACAGGGGTGTGGAAGGCAGAGGCCCCAGTTAAAGAACCTGCTGGGCTGCTAGCTGGGAGCCACTAAGGTAAGGTCTACCAGCCAGATCCTGCCAATGGCCCTCCAGCCCCCCCCCCCAACCCTCGGCCCCCCTCCTGCACCCTTATCCCATGTAACCCAAACTTTCTGCACCCTGCTTCAGCCCCCATACACCTTTCCAGACACTGCAGCCCCTCCTCAGGTCACATACCCTCTCCCAGATCTTGCACCCCAATCCGCTATTCCTGGTCACAGCCCAAATCCCTGCACCCCTCCTGCACTCTTGCCCCAGGTTACAACACCCTCCCAGACCCGGCACTCCCTCTTCCTACACCCCTCCCCCCGGCCAGAACCCTCTCCTGCTCCCATACTGCCTCCCAGATCCTGCACCCGATTCTGCCCTAGGTTACAACCCCCTCTCAGACCCTGCACCCTTCCTCCAGGCCAGAATCCTCTCCTGCACCTAGACCCCTCCCCAAGCCCTGCAATGCAACCCCCTGTCCCAGGTCACAACCCAAACACCTGCACTCCTACTCCAGGTCACACTCCCCTCCCAGACCCTACAACCCCTCCTGTATCCCAGTTCACTGCCCCAGGTCACGATCCCCTCCTTCACCCAAACTCCCTCCCAGATCCCACATTCCAATCCCGTACCCCAAGCTTCCTTTTGCACCCAACCTCCATACCAGAGCCCTGCACTTTTTTCATCAATATCATGAAAGAGTGTGGCCCTCAACCACTTACCAAATTCTTGGAGTGGCTCCCCATCAAAAATTATTGCCCACCCCTGAATTACACGGAATCTAACATCCCTAGAGTGAAGTCTAGATTCCCCTCCGAGCAATTTGGATTTGCAGTGCTTCGACATGTGGCCATACCTATGTTGCTTGACTAAGCCTTGGCTGCTATTTTGAGGCAAGTGAGTCTCTCAAGAAAGTCTGTTGTGTTCTAAATGCAGACAGTTTACCTGGGAAAAGTGTGTGGTGTGTTTAAAAAAAACAAACATAACCCCTCTGCCATAGAATTCAATGTTTTCCTTGCCATAGCAAATGAAACAGCCCTAATACATGTACACTTGACCCAGGATGTGGAAAGTCTTTATGCGTCTCTTATCTCGTAGACAAATAATGTGAATTTTGAGGTTTTGTGACACAACTTTAACGGTATTTACATTTGAGGGGTTATTTTATGGCATCGGATCTAGTCAGCTACTGAAGTCTGTTCCTTTCTGAAAAGTAGAAAGGAAAATGCAGTAGGGGAAAGGAATGTGTCATTCTTAAAAATTGCTTCTAGGATGGATCAATGTTTGGTAAATGTAGGCACTTTGAAGCCTATTCTATTGATGCACCCTCATAAGCCATGTCAATGGGAGTCATGCATGTGTGCATCTCAAAGAATAGCTCCCTTTGTAGTTGAAGCATGTGGTGTGCAGAAATGTACTTTGCGGAGAAGCATTTTTAATGCAAGAATACATTCCTACCATTTTCAACCACTGTTCACCTGTGCATTTTTAAATTTTCCAGACAATGTAGCTGGTGGTAGTTGTCAAAGAGAATGATAAATCTAGAGGGGAATTACTGAAGAAGATGGTTGTACAGGTGGAACCTCTCTAGTCTGGCACCCTTGACACCTGACCGATGCCAAACCGTGGGAGGTCAATATTGTCTAGCAGCATTATCAACACTTCCACTGCTTACTGGGCTTTTAGAAGATATTTAGGAGTAATTTAGAGCTAAATAACAGCACAGAACATGGAGAGCCAGGTCTGGTGGTTGTAAACAAATTTTATGGGGCTATGGGAAACTTGGCTGGCTAACTAAAAATCATGCTGGACCATGGATATTGCTGGACCAGAGAGTGATGGACGACAGAGGTTTAACCTGTATATATTGATGCTTATGTCAATATATGAGGCTGTCCTGCTATCCTTTCCCAAAACCAAAATGTTTGGGAAGCTTTACTTACGGGTCAGTCCCCACTGCAAGCCAATTCTGGACTCCAGTGGTTTCCTGATTCATCCAGGCTCCAGGTTAATGGAGAGGAGATTGAATCTTGAGGGCTGAAACTGCCTCAAATGTTTTCACTGTATTTGAAGTTTGATGAAAAAGGAAAGCCACTTCTTGTGGGGCTTCTGCTCTCCTCTCCCGCTCCCCTCCCCCGCTGGGGCTCTTGTACATTTCAAAAGCAGAATCACAGCAGAACCAGTGCAAGTGGCAACTGCTTCAGTTCCAGCTCCTGCCATTTCCCCCCATGCCTCTACCTCCCCTGCCCCCGCCACAGAGACGATGTTGGGGGGAACCAGCTTTTAAGCCAACTCCTCCCAGCACCGGCTTCTGCTCCTGCCCCTGCTCCTGCCCCTTTTTTGCCTCTCTCTTGATAGGTGCTATCAGATAGCTGACTAGTCAATTACATCCCTAGTGTTTTGTATTATCCCATCTAGTGGCACTGAGACTGCTTACTTTTAAACTTTCCAGACAACTTAGCTGCTGGTGGTGGTGGTTGTCAAAGAGAATGATAAATCTAGAGGGGAATTACTGAAGAAGATAGTTGTACACATGGATCCTCTCTAGTCTGGCACCCTTGGCACCTGACTGGTGCTGAACTGTAGAATCTGCTCTACAGCTTGCTCTAATAGCTGTAGAAGCTCAGGCTCTAAGCTCCAGAGGTCCCAGGTTTGATTCTGCCAGCAGACGGCCGGGGTTGTGTTAGGTAGTACATATGGAAGTAGACATATGAACATTAACTGAGGGTGGCTTGGCTTAGCCAATCGGTATGTGGAAGAGGCAGCCCCAACTAGAAGAGGGGAATGGAGATTGAAGGAGCAGAGAGAGAGAGAGGCTGTCAGAGAAGGGAAACAGGGACTGCAACAATGAAGCAGCATCCATTCAGGAAGCAAGGGGCCCTTTGCCCTGGTGCTGCTCATAAACATCAGTGAAGTAGGATACTTATGAACTTCACACTCTGTGGAGTTCACGAGCGGAGTTTACAGATGCTTCAGAAGCTAGGACTGTGAATTGAAGAAGCTGAGTGGATAGTGAGGTGCTGACAGCCCTGCCATCTGTGAAGTGCTGGTAATATTTTTAAGAAAGGAAATTCAGTCGCTGCAAAGCTTGTAGATGCCACAGAAACATTTCTGTCTGGCTTGGGGAGAAGCCGATTGAACTTGTAAATTACAGAGGAGTTCCTAAATCTCACATTGCTTGAGAGCACCCAACTAACTTTTTGTTCCTATGCCTTCTACACAGCACATGGCAGAAGTGGGTTGAATTAAGTAGCTTGTAGTGGGCCCCTATAACTTCCCTACAGTGCACGAACCACCATGTGGTGTTAACAATGTGGTGCCTTATAGCATGCATAGAATCCATGTTTTCTTTTAATAAGAAAATAGCCTGAAACTAGTCAAAGGTACCAATCCTCGCCAAGCTACAGTAAAGCAATTTTGGATTTCTAAGCCAAATTGTTTTTGAGTTATGATGATGGGGGTGGGGGGGGGGGGAGGGGAAGGAGGAGGAATAGGAAACTGTCTGAAAATGAAAACAGCTCTCATTTCTGGAGCACTGATATCCTCAGTGTGATTTGCCACCATCTTTCCAGGAAATCTTTACCCTGTCACAAGATCATGCCTGTGAAACTTCATGTGACTCTGTTTCACTTTGATGAAGTTAGGAAGCTCGTAATTAGAGATTGCAATAGGAAAACTTCAGTATGGAAGAAACTAACATCTTTCTATGTTTAATAATTCTACCTGCTTGTATTCGGTTGCTTTCTCACTTTAAAAATTTAAAAGTTATCTATTACAGTGACTAATTACTCACTGCTGCTTATTGTTTAGGTTGTGTTGTCTCTAATAATCTTAATCTAGTTTAGAGAGGGAAAAGAGTAGCATAGGCTTGAAGTTTTCTCTCTTCAGCTATGCTTTTGATTTGTTCTTTATAAGGTTGCCACAGGTTGAGATGTTTATCTGCCCAAACCACACATTTAAGATAACAATTATTTACATTGGGCTTTCTGATAAACAAATGTCTCTTTGAGTGGAAAAGTACCAGCTCGAAAATGGGTTCCAGCATCAGGTGGTCTGGTCACATCTTTGTAGGACCAACCACAGTTTGGGCTTACTGGAAGAAACATAAGCATTCACACATCATTGGCGTAATCACAAAGCCATTAAGTTCCTAAAGTATCTCTAATGGCTCTCACTAGAAAACCTGGACTAATAAAACAGTTTCCCACTTAATATTTTTAATTTTACATGCAAGAAAGATATGTGCATACTACAGATGTTAATTATTTTAAATGTTAACCAGTTAAATGCTAGGTTTAACTGGTTAACCTTGGAGCAGCCCCCAGCCTGCAGTCCAGCGGGCCCAGCTGGATTGGTTCTGTCCCCAACCTGTATTACACTGCAGATGGGGAGGGTGGGGGCTGCTCCAGCCTGGCTGGGCCTGATGGTTAACTGGTTATCCATAAGCATTACTCAAAGGTGATGCTTAGTGGGTAACCGGTTTACCCTTCACATCTCTAATGTGTCCACACACACACAATATACAAATTCAACAGATTAGAACTTCTAAAATGACATGTTACATGATCCATTTTGCATAAAGTGTCTTTGTTATGCATATTCATATTCAGAAGCCAGTTTTCGTGAAGCATGGAGGGCATGACAGGTGGATTCTCTCTGCAAGACTGGTGTTTGCATGAAATACCTATCAGCAACTTTCATACGTAGCCAGATCTATATTATCTGGGAATTTAAAAGGGTCAGCAGGGCCATATATAAATCAATCTGCCACTTTATAGGCAGCCACTGTAAGGAAGGCAGGGTGGATGTAATGTGATCAATTACTTAACCAGTGAGCAGACATCCTGCTTCATTTAGAAGAGGCAGAGACACACTGTGCTGGAAGCTCTGGTACCATGGAATTACATTAGTTAAGCCTTGCTGCAGTTGGATGTATGTTGCTGTTGCAAGGTTTTTATGAGCTAAATAAATTCACAGCCAGAGCAAATTGTTTAATTGGAGGAAAAAAAAGTCACCACTTTCATAGCATGTCTGACGCATGGACTTAATAAAAGTTGTGGCCAAAAGTGACAGGGTTTTTCGCTTGGTTAGGTGCCTTTCCCTCAGTAAGCAGGGTGAGAATGGAAGAGGGAATCCCCTCATAGTAATGAATTATCTTCTCAGAATTGAGACCAAGAGACTTACATTTAGCTAACGTTTATGCATTCCTTCAGGGCTGAAACTGGTCTAACAGGGTCCATGGGGCAAAAATCACGTAGCTTTAATTATTGACTAGTACTATGCAGATGACACTGTCCTTTGTTTAGAGATGAAGTTTGCAGAAAGTCCCACAGATGCTTTGAACAAACTGGGGGAGAATAGATTGAGGGATACTGCAAATCCAGTAGTAGCAACATAGTTAATGCTGTTAGTGTTCACTGCTAGCTAGTGATTATGTATGCTTGGGACTAGGGATGTGAATAACCAGTCACTTCCCTCCCCATGAGAAAGAGGCAGCAAGGGTGAGAGGGGGGAGAGGAGGGAATGCTTCAAAGTGGCAACACGACATGGAGCCCGGGGCCAGACCCTGGGCTCCACATGGCGCAGCTGCTTTGAAACAGTGCGTGGAACCTGGGGCCAGCTGACCCCAGGCTCCATGCGGCACTGCCGCTTTGAAATGCCTCAGGGAGTATGGGGCTAGCAGGGGATTACTTGAGTTCCCCTCTGGCCCTGTGCTCCCTGCAGTGCTTTCACCTTTGAAGTGTAGCAACAGCCCTGAGGCTGTTGCTACACTTGAGGCAGAGGCGCCCGTATCGGCTAATCGAATAGTCGATGCAAATTGCATCGACTATTTGATTAGTCGATTAATCTAAATTTAACATTCCTACTTGGACCAGCAGTGCGCAGCCTAGGCTACTAAATGGGCCATATGAGTGGCTCTCCTTTATCTCAGTGGGCCGCAAGATTGTTGTAACCATGGACAGGATTGGGTAGTTTTGCTAACTGTGCTTGCATACATGTCCCTGCTGATTGAACCGGAATAGTGCTTTGGATGCAGAGGGAGCACATGGCTCTCACAGTTGATGTGTGCAATCAGCATGCACCTTAATTCATGTAGCCTTGCTTTAACTGCGTGTCACCTTAGTAATATTGGTAGGGGAAAAAAACAGTGGAAAGTAGCAACCCCGTGCATGGACAACGATCAACAAAATGTCTTACAGGCCACACACAGAACCACATTGGGCAGCTTGCAGTTCACAAGCCACAGGTTGCTCACTAGTGCTAGGAACTGAAGGGAAACCCCAGAAATACCAGTAGCACTTCTTAATCATCAGTGGGAAGAAAAGGGATGTCAGTGTTAGGGATGTGAGCAACTAGTCGACTATCCAATAAGCAAAACCTTATCAGATAGTCAACTTGTCACTTCCCTTCCCCACTTGCTGCCTCTTAATACATTTAAAAAGCTAAAGCACAGTGTGTGTGTGGGGGGAACCCAGTAGGAGCCAGGAATGAGCTGTCCCAGCTCGTGCAGGGTCCCCCCCTGCTGTGCTTCAACCTTTTCAGTGTATTAAGAACTGACAGGCTTAATACATTTAAAAGGCAGAGCTGAAGCGGGGTTGGTTCCTGGGGCTGCGAGCTAACCCCGCTGTGGCTTCCCGCTTATCGACTAGTCAATGGAAAATCCATCCATTGACTAGTTGATTAGTTGATTAAACAAAATTTAACATCCCTAGTCAGCTTGTAGTTGACTACACAATTAAGTGATAAGCATGGGTTAATCCTGTTGACTGCATGTGTTCCCCACCTTCCTATCTCTATCAGAGGCAGCAAGAGAGGGCAGGCAGGAGCTGGTGCCCATGGGGAGCCAGCTCACTGGATCCATCTGCCCCCCTTCCATCCCCGTGCTGCTTCCTCTGATAGAGAGGTAGCAGCATGGAGGGTGAGGGGGGCAGGCAGGAGCCGATAGGCCTGGGAAGCTAGCTCTTAAGCCACTCTCCATGCATGCTGGCTCCATGGACCTGCCTGTGCCCCCCCTTGCTGTAGTGGGAGTTGTGGGGGCGACAGGAGCCAGTGCTGGCAGGAGCTGCCTTAAAAGGCGGCTCCCCCAGCACCAACTCCATGGTGCTGCCTGCCTCTCATGCTGCTGCTTCTGTCAGGGGCAGCACAGTGCAGGGGAGGCTGCCGCGAAGTGGCCTCTGTCCTGGATTCGCCATAGACAGAGGCTGCTCTGCGGTAGCATCCCCTGTCTGCAGGGGATCCAAGCTCCCTGTGGACAGAGGCTGCTTCGGCATCCCATGGAGCAGCTTTTGTCTATGGTGAGCCTGGTCCTGCCGCAGACAGTGGCTGGTCTGCGGCAGCAGCCTCTGTCAATGGGGGGTTTAATCTCCCTGCGGACAGGGGCTGCTGCTGCGGAGCAGCCTCTGTCCGCGGCGAGCTCAGGTCCTCCACATACAGGGGCTACTAAAGTGGCTATCTGGCCCAGATTTAATCACCAAGAGAGAAGTAAAGGTAAGTTTCATTTTTGTGATATTTTGTATTTATCCAGTGACAATGCTGTTGTTACCTCTCTACTCTATTTCTATAACTGCTTCCTTATTTATAGCATAATCTTTAAATGAGCTGAACCTAAAAAACTCAACACAATAAGGCCTCTTAACTTTGTGGTACCTTTGTAACTTTTATCTAATCTCTCAAGTAGATGATTGACAGAGCATGATTCATCTACAAAACAAACACTAATACTATAATAGACCCTGGAAATTCTTTACCTCACATCGTGAGGTTGAGGGTTGTACCTGGCTTAGTTGCCTAATTTGCTAGGCATTTGTTTGTGAGAGTGTGAGATGCTTTCACTAGCCTATCCCATCCTATGTGCTAAGGTCACGCACACTCGTTCAGTAACCTCTGTATTCAGTGTGGTGTTCTGTCTAGGTTGCCCATGCCCTAACCTTCCATTAGGGTCGCCAGATGGTTTCAACAGAAATACTGGACACACTTGACATTACATCACAATCGACATCACATCTTATTTAGAAAATACCGGACATTTATATTTTCTCAATTTGTTTAATGAACAGAAAGCTCAAATACTGGACTGTCCGGTTCAAAACTGGACACCTGGCAACCCTACCCTCCATAAAACTGGATTTTCTCCCCTCTCCTCCTCTCCAAATAGAGTTGCAGAGCTTGCCCTGCACAGAGGGAAGATCACCACTCAAATATCCCAGCCTCCCTTTGTGTAATTCCTCATCATCCCCAAATTGAGCTGGTGCCTTCCTGGCATTATCTGACACTTAATTTCTAATTCTTATCTGCCAAACAGAATTGAGGCCTGTTTTCTCTTTGAAATAGAATACTTTCCTTAATTAAAATACTTAGTCACTTATTCCTTTATCCATGGCTGAGACAGCAGGGGAAAACACAGTAGTCAGACACTTCAAATGGTTTGGAAACAAAATGAAAAATTAAAAATGGCAAAGACATGTTGGGTCAAGGCTTACCATTGTAGTAACTAGTTCATAGGTTGTCGTCCTGTGACACACATGGTTAGGAAAGCTGCTGTTCAGAGAGGTTTTGAAATTTAGGGTAGCCACATTAGAAAGAAGGCATTTGAGAGAGAGCAGTTTTAAGTTTTCAGCCTTTGGGTTTTTTCATGATTTGAATACTGAAGTGTGAATAGAAATGGAGTGGTAAGGGAAAAAACAAAATTAAATATGAATGATACAGGCAATTGCCAATGTTACAGCCTCTCAAAACAACACTTTATAAAAAGTAAGAATGCTAAAGGAGTCTTCTTGAAAGTCTCTGATCCCCTACCAAGCCAAGCAAAATTGCCTTTAAACTAAAGAAATCAACATGCCCATTTCTTACAACATTGTGCTTGGCAGCAAACTGATATATTAGAATTCACATAAACTTGGATTCTGTGATTCCTGGAAAGGAAACTGCATCTGTTACCTGCTGCTGCAAATGCTGGCTCCTCTATAGCATGCCCTTGGGCATGTTCTATTTAAGTGGTTTGAAAATATGTGATTATGCTTCATGTGCTTGTCCAGATTCTATATCCTTATGGAGACAGTGACATTTATAGTATCTGCGGGCTGGATTTTTTTTTCTAGCTTTTAATGGTTATTCCTGTTTTGTTGCTGAAAACTTAAAGGAGAAATCTGGGACTGACGGTGTCATGACGGATTTGAGACACACACATACACACAAGCTGTTACCTGTGTGTGTTGGTAATGTTAGAAATTCTTCCTTTCCATTCTCCCCTCCCCCAAAATAGTCAGCATTTGCTTGGCCTAGTCCAGTGGTTTCCTAACCTTTTCAAGCATATGGACCCCTTTTCAATCTGTTAGTTTTATGGACCCCTCCCAGAGGAGCAGAGGGAAGCGGCAGCCATCATGTCCCTTGGCCCACCCTGCTTTCTCAACTCCCATATCCTCCATCCCCTGCCCATCCATGGAGGATACGGCGAGGGGGCTCTTATGGCCAAAGGCAGCTCCTGCCCTGGCACTCCTCCCTTGTCCGGACACAGGTCCCTGAGGGAGGAAAAAAAAGAAAAGGAAAGAAAAGTAAAGATCGGGCCCACCGCAGGACTGGGAGGGGTAAAGGTCTGGAGCGTAGCTGGTGGCAGGAAGGCAGCATGCGTGCAGCCGCAAATGGTGAGTCCTGCGTGAGAACCGCCTGGCGGAAAGTTGCAGTCCCAATCCTTACTTTTCTTTCCCTTTCCTTTCCTAAGCTTTCTGTGGACCCCCTACAATACTGTTGCGGATCCCCAGGGTCCACGGACCACAGGTTGGGAACCACTGGCCTAGCCCACAGAAACACTTTCATTTCTCTTTATGTGTCTTGTGAGTGTGTCTGTCTCCTTATTCCTTCATCAAAAATAAGTCAGACCTGAGGGACACTTGTAATTAGTAAGTAATTAATAAATAAGTCAGATAAACACTGTTCATTGAGAAATGTAAAAGCACATTGGACAGGATCCATAAAAAAAGATTTATCGAATCCTCATAATTAAAGATTGAAAAATTATCAGTAGTTTGTGTGATAAGTTCAGTTCAGTATAAATGAGTTCACTGTTACTAATATTTGCCTCTTTCTGAGCAATCTTTAAATTGATTTTCAAATCTGGAAAAGCAGTACATGTGTTGGGGAGGAGGAGAAAGACTTTAAAATTAGATCTTAAGTAATGATCACTTTGATCTTACAAATCTAGTCCCTGAGCCTGGAGAGTCTAATTCCACACCAGTCATTTTTTGCATGTAACTCTAGCTCAAGCTAATGGGAGTTCTGTGTAAAGAAAAATTGCAGAAGCAGGCTCCAGATGGAAGAGTTGGATAAAATTAATTGTCTTCCTTTAAATAATGTTCCTTTAGATACTGATAAAATACAGGGCTTAAGCATGCGCTTATTAAGTAGCTAGACTGTTTTAACAGAAGCAGAGCTATTTTGTCATTTTCTTACTCTGAAGTTAATGGGATAACTTATACATATGAGCAAGTGTTGATTAATGTAGAGTTTGCAGAACTGGGCCCTTTGCCTGAATTAAATATGTTAGTGTATTTTTTGTTTCAACTTGTTTGAATATGTTGATCAAGGCTACTCAACTTTGGAAGTCCTGGGGGCCACAATGATACTCACAGCATATGCCGAGGGCCACAACTTAAGTGTGGTTGCATATATATGCAAATAGCATCTTTCACACTGATGAGCATGAATACAAAGGTTAAGGAAAGACTACACAACACACAGGCCCCATTTAAGTCAGTTCTGCTGATGTTAATAAAACGGAATATTTACCCGACCTCCACCCATATGGCAGCACTTTTCATGAGTAATGACAGTCCGGGAATTTAACTACTAAAACACATATCAACAGAAGACCATTATATTGACTACTTATTTGTTTTGGCTCCCACCCACGGGCCATGTGTTGAGCCCTGCGTAAACCCAAACCGCACCGTGGGCCACAAACAAATGGGCCCCGGGCCACATGTTGAGTAGCCCTGATGTAGAGTATAAGATAACCCATCTGATATACAGTCCTTTTGTTTTTGTTTCTGCTCAAGTCTTTCTTTTCCCCACATGCTTGTCATGCTAAGAATATACAGTGTATTTCCAATTATTCAGTAAGAATATGGATAAATAATTGGTGACGTTTTTACTGTATAGCTATATATTGTATTGCTTATAGGACTGTGATATTCCCATATTGACCTGAGAAGAGCTCTATGTGAGCTCAGATGCTTGTTTCTCTCACTAACAGAAGTCGATTCACTAAAACAAGGGTCTCAGACTCCTGGCGGGCGGGCCAGTCCAGGTTGGAGTGATTATGTAATCTGGCTTGGGACTCCTGGCCGGCTGGGAGGGGGCCTGTCTGTTACCAGCCCCCCAAGCCTTGTCCCTTCTTGCCATTGCCGCACCCTCCCCCCCCCCATGACAACCAGTCCCCTGAACACATGACTTTAGGGATCACTGTGGGGCCCTGGCACTGTGCAGTGGCAATAGTGCCCCCCTCCCCACCCCTGTACCTCCTGGGGCAGCAGGAGCCACTGGGTGGGTGCACTCCCTCTGCTTCCCTTGTGGCTCCTGCCAGAACGGGAAGTGTAGGAGGCGCCAACTGCTGCCACTGCATTGCACCGCCCCCCCCCCCCCACTGATCCCTAAACTACTGGGGCAATAGCAAGAAGGGGGCGGGTCTTGGGTGCCGGTAATGAACAGCCCCCCCAGCCTGCTGAAAATCTTGGGACAGATTGCACAATTGCTATGGCCGGGACTGGCCCACAGGCCGGGAGTTTGAGACCCGCCTCCCGCACTAAAAAATATTATCTCACCTACCTTTTCTCTGTACTACTATATGGTAGCAGCATCCAAAATGTGCTAAGAGACATATGAACACCTAAGAAGAAGCAATTCCTCCACTGGAAAACTGCACATGTTAATATTTAAAGTCCCTCTCCCTCTTTCCCTCCCTATCCTTCAGCAAAGATTTATTAGAGTTGATAGCAGGTTCAAGATTATTTTTTCTTTTTTGGGTGCTTGCTCATGTCTATTGTGTGATAGTGACTATTAAAACATAAACCCACATCCTTAGCTTAGCTTCCCTACCTTCAAGGGCCTGTGAGGTATGTTGGAGATGGAAGTTGACTTCAGCCTCCACCTAGGAATTCCCTAGATTGTGTAAAGCCAATTGCAGTTTAGATAAGCATGAAAATCTGGCCCAGAATTTGACAGCAATGCTCGTATATTGTGTGCCTAATTAGTGAAGAATTCCAGGACAAAGTAAGAACAGGTTGCCCTGAGGGATAGAATCTCTGGTTTTATTTGTCTGAAAGGTCTGTGTTAGCCAATGCATATTATTGGGCTCAATAAATAGGTAACTAGGTGAAATGTAATGAACTGTGATGTAAAGGAAGTCAGGGTAGGTGATCTAATGGCTCCTTGCTGTCTTAAAAACTCTGTGAATCTATTCACTCCGCATATTCATAAAAGTAAGTGTATGTTGTTTTCTGTAAACTTCATCTTATAAAATGCACTGCTCAGAACATTCTTAAGCTCCTGCTGCTGTGTGAATACATTTCACAGTGCTTCATCAGAGAGCTTTACGTTATGTCAGTCCCCTTGCACAGCTCCCATTGAATTGAGTAGGAGCCAAATTTCTCCCACGTGAGGGGGTTTAATTCATAGGCACAGTTTGAGTCTGTTGAAGTCACAGGGACTCTGTGCCTTACAATATAAGGGCTTAAACTAGGTGAAAATTTCAGAGAACAAGGTTGGTGAGTAAATAACTTTTATTGGACCAACTTCTGTTGATAAAGGAAACAAGCTCGGTGTAAGCTTGAATGCTTGTCTTTCTCACCACAGAAGTAAGTCCAATAAAAAAATATTTCCTCGCTTGCCTCGTGCCTGTAATATCTTGGGACCAACACAGCTACAACAGCACTGCATACAACAGTGAAAATCTAAAACAGATGGGAGTTGGTGCTGACTATATGTATATTATTAGATCAGCGCTGTGAAATTCCGTCACACTTTGCACAGCAGTTTGGAAAAAAAGAGTTAAATCCTCCAGTCAGAAAGATGAGCCACATAGTGGATGTGGGCCAGTTTGGATCTGCCTCTTTAGTTACCAGACAGCTTTTACTGTGGTGGGCCATTCCAGACTTACATGGACTTACACTACTTAGGTACCTGGTCATAGTTCATCCAAAATCTGTGGCTAAATATAAGCTGTAGTTTGTATGTCAAATACCAAACATAGGCTCCATAGAGTAGTCTCCTGGTCTGAGATTAATGTTGCCTAATGGGCATTTGTTCTGAAAAATCAGGACCACAAAAACTAAGCGTGAAATATTGAAAAGTAAGTTATTCAAGATGTTTTTCAAAATCACTGCATATCATAGATCCTGGAGCTCTTCTGCTGGACCCTCTGTCCAGTCATATTGATTGTGCTTATAAAAATTAGACTTCTTAGACACGTGAAGGGAGAGGGTGTTTTGGTAGCATGTGCATCTGTGTTGGAGGCACTCTGTCACTGTATGTGTGTAAATTCTTTTTATGTGGCTGCAGAGTTCAACGCGTGAGCTAGAGTGGCTTAATTGGGCATCCTGGAATTCAGTACATTCGGGAAAAAAGGCTACTGTAGTAAACAGTGCATGACAGTCAACAGTACCAGGATGGGGAGGGACAAAAGCCCCTCAGAGTGGTGTAAGGTTTTTTTGCCCAAAATGTGCGTTTTCACGACCTTTGTTACATTGCAGAGTGAACATTCTCTGGGTTTTGTCTCCAAAAAAGGGTTTTGGGGGACAGAGTTTGCCAGTGATAAAACTAGAGTGAGGCAGCAGTACATATTCACATAGGCAGAAATATAGGTGCCTAGGAAACTTTGCAGGGGTAGTCCAATAGGTGAACCCTGGACCAAATTCGGACCACCAAATATTTTTGAATGGATCATAAAAATCTTTTATGTGCTTATTACTGCCATTTATTTTTTATTATTATTTTCTCTGGAATCTGAACATTGCCTAGACCTTGATCAAGAAATTTGGAACTTGACAAAAAATGGTTGACTATCTCTGTTTTTCAGAATAAAATTTAGTTGCTTATAGCATTTTACAGCAGCTCAGCAGAGGGGTTGTGAATGCCAGTGGTGCTTAAATCTGTGACGGGAGTAGGGGCAGGCTAGGGCAAGAGTAGAACAGGGAAATCTACCTCCTTTAGCGTCCAGGAGATCCCTTTTTGTATAAATATGGTAAAAGAACTCCACCATTTATGGATGTGTTCAGGTGAATGCGTTGTCAGTTTTCTATGGAGGAAAGGTGACCCCTCCCCGAGATGAAGGGAAAGTGTAAGTTGTCAGAAGAGGGGAATGTTTGAGACAAAAAAGCAGGCCAATGTGGACCTGAGAGTCTGAGAGCAAACTGAGAGAAACTGGGTGTGACTGAGACAAACCAAAAGTAAGTAGAGAGCATAGGCGTGCGCACGGGGTGTGCCGGATGTGCCCAGGCACACCCTAATGTCTCTGGCCGGCTAGCGGCTGCTGGAGGAAGAGAGGGATTTGTGACAGGGCGCCGCAGCCCCTCACTTTAAATTCCCTGCGGCCATCTATGGGGCACTGTGGGGCAGAGAGCGCGCGTGCGCGGCATCCTCAAACGCCGCGCAACAGGTGAGAAGGGAGACGCCCGGGCGTGGCATGACATCACGGCCCGGGACTTTAAAACCGCGCGGCCCAGCTCCAGAAGCAGCTGGGGCCCGACTACAGACGCTGGCCCGAGCCATTTTTGCGGCCCGGGCCCCACCCCGCCTGTCCCGGCAGCACCACGCGGCGTCCCTGAGGCGCCCTGGGCTAGGGCCTGGCTGGCCTGTAGCTTGGGTCGACTCTGACTCCAGCCCCGCAAGCTGAAAGGCAGAAACCGAAGGTAAGGGAGGGGAGGGGGAAGGGGGGAAAAATAAGAGGAAGGGGTGGGAGAAGAAGGGGCTTGTGCTGAGGGGAGGGGGGCAGGTCAGGAGAAGAAAGGGGAAGGCACCAAGGGACAGGATAGAGGAGACACAAATGCCAGGGGGCCAAGTGGAGACAATGAGGAAAAGGGCAGGAGGGGAGGTGTCAGTGGGAGGGGGACAGGGTGATGATGGGAGAGGAGGGGGTTAGGGCATTGGGGGTTGCAGGGGGAGGTGCTGGGAGAAGGCTTGAAAGAAGGGGTGGGCATGAGGAAGGCAGGGGTGGAGCAAGTCGTGTGAGGGCACAGGGGTGTGAGGGGAACGGGGGCAGAGGGTGGGGAGGGGGTGGGCATCAGGGAAAAAGGGGGCAGGGGCAGTAAGGGAAGGGGGAGGCACCAGGAGGGTGCAGGGGTAAGAGAAGGTGCAGGTGCTAGGGGATTCTGGGGGTGAAGCAGAAGGGCAGACACCTGCAGGGGAGGGACCAGCACCAGAGGAGAGAGGCAGGGCAGGTGTGTAGAGGGAGGTGTTAGGAGAAGGGATGAGGAGGGGTAGTTCACATGATCAGAGTGGGGCTACTGGAGGAGTGGGCACAAGGGGGAAAGAAGGGCTGGTGGATGGAGGCAGGTCTCAGGAAGGCTGAGGGCAGTGAGAAGGGCAGGAGTCAGGACAGCAGAGGAGGGTTGGGGGGCAGCAGGATAGTTGCATGAGGGGGGTTTGGTGGGGGCCAAACTAATTCCTATTGGTAGGAGGATGGTGGGAAAAGTCCTTGGGGGGGGTGTTGTCACATGACACTTTTTACTTCTGGTCATGTGTCCATCTTGCCCCGAGTGTGTTACCTCCAGAGGTGTGGCCAATGGGGGTCAGGGGTGTGGCTAATGGGGGTCAAAGTACATTTAAAAAAAATTCTTTGGGTGCACACCCAAATGAAATGTGCTGCGCACGCCTATGGTAGACAGACTGAGTTTTGAGCAGAACAGGCTGCAGATGGGGGGTGGGGGGAGGTCTCCTTAGTTTTAAGGCTGGCTGGTCAAATCAGTCCATGTTTGATGGTGTGGTCCTGAGGCTTGGTTTCAGTCATCTCATATCATTGAGTTGTGTTGTCCCAGGCATCCTGAGCAGGAGAGCCAAAGGTCTTTCTGATCCTGTGGTTCTGGTCTAATGTGCACTCCCTTCTACCACAAGCAGGCATCCTTGGAGTTGAATCTCTCTCTTCAGGAAGTCACATCAGGTGCTTGAAGGTTGTTAGCACCCAGTGAGAAATTTGGGAAAAGTGGAACCTTGAACAAAATAACCTGTAACATAAACATGTTTGCATATAGAGAGAGAGGAGAGAGATTTGTTAGGGATGTGAATGTGTACCTGTGTACATGGGCTTAGTGGTTAATGTGCATGGTTACATGCAGCCCTTTCCCCTCCCCATGCTGCTGCCTCTGTATCAGCACCAGATCCTGCCACCTCCTTCACCCTCCTTTGACCTCTGATACAGAGGTGGGGGTAGGGGGCAGATGGCTCCATGGGAGCCACGTCTCCCCATGTGTAAGTGTATAACCACTGACATTTTCAGCAGTTACACATTTACCTTAATAAATGCATTTTAACAGCCCTAATATTTATTTAAAGGATTATATTTAGTTACACTTACTGCTAAGTGACAGTGTATGTATGTGTATTTGAACTGTTAATTATTTATTATTTATATATTTATCTATTTAGTGGTATTGTATGTAGGTGGAATCCCGTTCCATTTGTTTGGACTTAAATAATCACCCCACCTTTTTTTGACAACCAGTTTTATTCTCTTGGCTGCCATTAAATGACCTTTTATCCTAGTGTGTAACAACCTCAACCCTAACTCTCTCCTGCTGGGTAATTATTATAGCACGCCTGTGATGGACAATTACTAAATCTTGGTTGGTAGTTTTGGGATGGGGTGATTCACAGATGTATTTCAAATTACAACACAATAAGCCTACTCTGAGAGGTCTGTTTACAGCAGTCTAGGGATTGTGGGGAGAGAGGAAAAGAGTGCTTCAAATATATCTAACATCTGCTGGCTGATTGGAGGGACAGAAACCCAAGCAGGGCCTGGGAGCAGCATATGGGAATAGAGATTGTCCCTCAGCTTGAGACAAAATGCCCACCAGTTGCTTTACTTCACTTCCCCTTCCCCTCATGAGGACAATGTCTTAAGCAGAATTTGCTTATTCTTGCTACTTCAAGGTAATTAGAGAGGAGTGTTCAAGTGAAGTGAATGGCATTTCATAGATTTGCTTATTGGCTGAAAACCAGAAAGACACAACATTTGAAACACATACTAACAAATGTTTTGTGAAACTGGAGAATTTTATAATTTGGATAATGGGAAAAGGGGAATATATTGTAAGTGAACTGAATGGCTTCCAGGTTTGAAGTCATTATTTAAACTAAGCATTTCCTTTCGTGGTAAAGGTACACAAACAGCCCCTACTGAAAGTTGCTATTGTTTGCATTAGTGTAGTTCTTGAGAGCCCTAAACCACAGAACCTGACCCCACTGTGTTAGGTGCTGTACAAACCAAGAACAAAAGGCAGTTGCTATCTTAGGGTTGCAAACATACTCATTGCACAGAACTGAATACCCTTGCCCCGCCCTCTGCCCACCTCTTGTGAGTTCCCAGCCCCACTCACTCCATTCCCCCTCCCCCCGTTGCTTGCTTTTCCCCACTTCCCCTCACCCATTTTCATGGTGCAGAAGTAGGTGAGGGCTCTGGGTCAGGAGTGCTGGCTCTAGGGTGAGGCCAGAAGTGAGGGGCTTAGGGTGTGGGAGGGGGCTCTGGTGCAGGAAGTAGGAGTACAGACTCTGGGGTGGGACCAGTGATGAAATATTAGGGGTACAGGAGGGTGCTCTGCGCTCTGTGGGTGGAGCCGAGGGTTTTGAAGTGTGGGAGGGAGTTCTAGGCTAAGGCAGGAGTTTGGGTATGGCAGGGGGTATGGGCTTTGGGTTGAGGGTGTGGGTTCTGGGGAGGTGCCAGATGTGAGGGATTCAGAGTGTGGGAGGGGGTTCTGGGCTGGGGAAGTGGGTTGAGGTGTGGGAGGGAGTGCAGGGTGCGGGCTCCAGGAGGGAGTCTGGGTGCTGGTAGAGGGTTCCAACCCTGGGCAGGAGAGAGGAGTGGAGGGTTGCAGTGTGGGGAGCAGGATCGGGGCAGCGCTCACCATGAGGGACGCCCTGGAAGCGGCGGCATGTCCCTCTGCTCCTAAGTGGATGTGTAGCCAGATGGCTTTGTGCAGTACGCCCTGCCTCCACATGCAGGTTCCCAACTAATGGAAGCTGCACAGCCAGCGCACGGGACAGGGCAGCAAATACCCCGGTGTCCCTGCACTTTGGAGCCCAAGAGACATGTCGCTGCTTCTGGGAGCTGCTTGGAGCCAGGCAGAGAGCCAGCCATCTCTGCCAACCATTCTTTTAATGGCCTGCTCATTAATGATAATCAGCAGTGCTGGGGTCCCTTTTTTAACCAGGTGTTCTGGTCGAAAACTAGACACCTGGCAACCCTACAAAGAGTTTGGAATTTAAGGCTTCAAATGAAATACATTTATTGTTTAACAATTCTGCTGCAGTGGCTTATAGGTCTAAAAAACACCTTGGAACTGATTCTGATCTCAGTTACACTGGTGTAAATTAGGAGTAAATTCTAGAATTACTGGTGTGCAAAAGTAGTGTGAGAACAGTCAGGACCCTCCTTTTAAATCTCATAGCAAAAATTACTAGCCAGGCTAATTTTACCACCCAGATGGACTTGCTTACACCACTTTTTTCACTGATGTAATGCCACTGTTCTCAAAGGGCTTCATTCTCTACTGCCTTGCATATGGCACATTCATATGTATGCAAAGTAGTGATGTTAAAAAATGAACAACTGTGTAACTGATAGAATTCCTGTTGGTTGCATGGTAAACCATACCACCTGGGGCTGCCACAGCTCCTGGTAGCCCTATAAAGGGTTTAACCAGTGCCAGTACCTAGTAAGCATGAGCTTGTTGGTTAACTGGTTACCCGCTTAAACTGTTACCTCCCTCATGTAAAGTGAAGAAAAGGTGCTGAAAGTTCAGAATGGCAATGTTTTATGACTGTATGAAGTGCAAGGCAGTGGAGAATCCACACTCATAACCTTAATTTTATTTACAGGGTTCCTCACATTGAATGATGGCAATTCTTTGACCTCCTGTGTAGCTGCAAAGTTTCCAAACAGGTAAAAATCATGACCAATTCCAGTGGATAGCATCAGATTACATATGGTAGAAAAGGTCTGTTGATTTAAAGTTGGTCTAAAGTAGTAAATCACTGAGCCATGCACACACAAGTGCCAGAAAGGAAAAAGTGTAAACATTAATGCTGCTTTATTTTATTTTATTTTTATTTTATAAAGCCAAACAAAACACCTAGCTAATGTTGGTTGGCTTGTCATCAGCAATGTTGGTATGTTAAATGTTGCATTTTAAATATGCAAAAGAAAAATCAATGTGTACCATTCTAGAAAATTGCAGTTTTTTTATTATACTTATTTAGAAAAGGGTCAAGCTGATTTTATTCTTTAGGTTGGCAATCTTTCTCCTAGGTAGAAATCTTTTATTTCAACTTTCATCCCAGATAACGTACATTTGTAAGTAAGGAAGACTGTATAAGTAGGGCAGATGCAAGGCCTGGAAAAATGCCCCCCCCCCATTTGCCCCAGGCATACCCTGCCCCACTCCACCCCCATCACAGCCCAGCCTGCAAACCTTCTCTCCCAAGCAATGCAGCACCAGCAGCAGTGTTCATCCCCTAGCCCTGCACTCACCATGATGGTAGAAAGCAGTGCAACCTGGCCCCAGTCCATTGCACTCCTTTGAGCCCAGCTCCCAGCCATGTCGTTCGGGGGAGCAGAGTGGGCTGCAGCTAGGTCGTTCTTCCTGTCACTGCTGGTCAGTGTGGGGGTAGGCTTTACCCCTGCTGCTGTCACCAGCTCCCCCACCCCAGTAATCCTCCAGGCCACCCTCAGCCCTGTGGAGGGATGTTAGATATCGATTAATTCAATAATTGTGTAACTGCATCAAATCTTATTGGTTACACAACTATTCTACTGTCCCTGAGGGCAGCAGCCAGTCCACTCTGATCCCACTCCTGGGGAGCCCCCTGCCACCTTGTGCTGCTGCCTCTGTATCAGAGGCAGCAGCACAGAGTGATAGGCGGGAGCCAGTCCACAGGGAGAGCCAGTTTAAAAATGAGCTCCTAGCAGACAGAGGCTGCGCTGGCATCCCACAGAGCAGCACCTCTGTCCATGGTGAGCCTGGGCCTGCTGCAAACAGAGGCTGCTCCATGACAGCTCACCTCTGCCCCTCACCCCGCTCTGCTGCCTTGATCAGAGGCAGCAGAGCAGGGGCAGGTGTCTCTGCAGAGCCAGTGCTCATGGAGCCAGACTGGCAGCGGAGTGGTGGGACCTCAGCAGCTGGGAGAGGAGCCTATCTGGGTCTGCTGATGGATCCCGGGAGATGGATTCTGCAGAATTGTCTGTCCCTGGTTCAGCAAACTGTCTCCTTTGGGACAGGTCAGGTCAGGTCCCAGTGGTGCTGGACCAGGGAGGTCCAACATGTTTATTATAAAGATTTATTCAGTAGATGTAGAATTTACCATTATATTTTGACAGAGTAAAGGAAAGAAAAATGTCAAGAGCATTATAGACCTCAAATGGAAAATCAAACAGTTCCTGGTTAGATTTCAGATGTGAGCTTGGGCTAAGTTTTTGAATGTTTAAATAACTTTTGGAACCATGATTAGTGTGTTCATATGATTATGAACATACACATTTCCCTCTTCCAGGAAGCAATTTAGAGTTCTATTTTGTGCTGTGATAACTGCTGTGTTCAGTAAGAGTAATACGGCGACTACAATTCTTTGTAGAGCAAAGAAAAGAAGCCTTTTATTTTAACCTTGCTGAAAGCAGAAATAAAATGAGCTGTTGCATACTGCGCAACATTTTTTTGAAACATTTTTTTTCTTGTGAGTAGTCACTGTGGTTTGCACGATTTGGTGAGACGGCAAATTGTTCATCCTGTCAAGCTTAAAACAAACAAACTCAAAACACTTCCTCTCCTTTGTTAAATTGTGTGTTTCAGCAGAAACACATACCAAAAGTTATCCCTAAAAAAATATGCTGCTTGAGTATTTTCCTTCTATTTAATTGGCCATTCATCTCCCTCCCTCTCTATTTCAAGCTGCAGTCCTATAGAAAAGTCGTGCAGTCATGCTTGGTTAAACATGACGTCAGAATACAGGAGCATGCTGCTTTGAACTGCAGTTTTCAGGAGAAAAGAAATCCATTCACTTCTCTAAATTGAAAGGAGTGGGCAGAGGGAATCGGTTCCACAGATAATCAGAGAGCATTGAAAATGGGTACGGTGTTCTATCTGCGCTCTAGATGATTGGTCACACCATAATAATGCGCTTGTATTTTAGAATTTCCTCTCTCATCAACAGTGACTACTGTATGACTAATACACCTTTGTGGACACTTGTAATGATACAAATGCACATTCTATTTCAAATACAGACCAACAAGTCCATCTCAGAGCTCATAGGAAGGAGGAAAGCTGATTTCATAGTATATTAGAAATAAAAGGGGCATACACTGCCTATGAGGCCCAATTATTTCTCCTTTCCTCATACACATGACCTGTGGGGACCAGAGCAGCACTTCTTGGGACTGAACCAACCCTTTGGGAGTGGCAGGGAGACACACAGCTGGGGTCCTGCAATTTACCCATACAAATGTGGGAATTCCAAGAGCCTAAGGCATCAATGGTTTCCTTTTCCCAAATGATGTGAGCTGAAGGAAAGCAGAGTCGGGCATTCTGGGGTGAAGCCAACCCTACTCCCCTAGTGCAACCAGTGGCAGCACCCATTAGAGATGTTAGCGTGTAATTGAATAGTTGTATAACTGCATCAAATTTTAGCAGTTACACAACTATTTGATAGTCCTCAGGGGTGGGGCCAGCAGCAAGTACACTCCTGGCCCCACTCCCAGGGAGCCCCCTGCCAGCCCACTCTGCTGCTTCACTGGCAGAAGCAGCAGCGTAGGGTAGCAGGTGGAGCCAGTCTGAGAGGGGAGCTGGTTTAAAAACGTGTTCCCTGCACAGTCTGGCTCCCTCCTGCTGCCCCATATGGCTGCCTCTGATACAGAGGCATTAGTGTCGGGCGGCAGCATCCCCTATCCTGGTGGGGGGTCTGAGCTCGGCAGTGCTGGATTTGGAGGGAACCAACTCCCTCACCCACCACACTGCTGCCTTTCTATCAGAGGCAGCAGCGGAGGGTTTGGGGGGTTAGTCGACTTCCCATGAGCACTCTCTCCCATGTGCTCCTCTTCCCCCCCCCCCCCTGCCCCTTTGCTGCCTCTGGTACAGAGATAACAAGGGGGAGCAATGCATGTAGTTGAGAGGGTTAACCAGTAAGCCCAGGCTTATCAGTTAATCGTGTAGACGTTTGCATGTTGATATCCTTAGCACCAATAGGACATGAAGAAGCCCAGCAGAGATCCATCATGTCCCTCTCCCATCCCCAGTTGGCATAGTTCCAGGTTGTTGGCTGGTTCTTTTCTTAATTGAAGCTGTGGATACTATCTATCTGACTGGCTGCCTTTGTGCTGACAGTCACAGTTTCTCTGTATCCAGCTTCTCTCGCCCCATTCTCTGTGCTATTCTCTAACCCGCCCTTCCTTCTGTCCTCTTTCTTGGACCCTCACCATCCCCTCTCCTTCCCTTTTTTCAGCTCCTTTCATCTGTTTCCTCCTTCCAGCCATTCCCTCTCTCCTTACCTTGACCCCCACAATAAAATAATGTCATGGAATAAATAGAAGAAAAGCTAACAAAGCATGTGCTCATCAATACTATTGCTTTACTTGTATGTTTGTCCCTTATCCTCATCCTTGCTTTAGTTTGTTCTTTAGGTGTATGACCTTTGGGACAGGGTCTTGTGAGCAGCTGTAGGTACTTTTCATATGTACAGCTCCTGGCTTAATGGGACCCTGATGTTAATCAGAGCTGTTGGGCACTATTACACTATAAAATATAAATAATAGCAATTTCTATTTCAATTCATGATGGACTAGGGGAAATTGAAGGGAAAAAGGTACTACTTTAGGACCGGAGGTCAGTGGGAGTAGGTTATTGATGTGTAAAGGCTATGCACATGAGTGAGAGTTGCAGGTTTGGGCCCTTACAGGAACTCTACTGACAAGCTGGGAAATAGGTTTCTTTCAGGACTATTTAACACAAAAGTGTGGTAATGGTGAAGTTGATTTTGTAGCTTTCTAGAGATACCTGCCACTTTCAGCAGCTCTATACTGATGTCAACAGGTACCAATAGCCTCTGTTGCTTAGACAAATAACATACTCTGATCTAAAAGCATTAGTAGGTACTAGTATGTACTATACTAGGTTTTCCAGAAAACTTGTTTGAAATGAGGCTCATCTATATAATATCTCAGCTGATTTCTGACCTTGCTCTGTATTCTTTGTACTGCTTTGGTGTCATAAAGGGGGTGGAAAGCTGGTTTAAATAGCCAGCTGGGGATTCTTCTTGTCATGGGTGATACAAAGCTGCTATCTCAGGCTCTGTGTCACTTGTTCCTGGCCTGACCAGTGTAGAAGACGTATTGGGGCTGTGGCCAGAACTACTTCTGCTGTGGCCACCTCCTCTTTCAGAGCAACCTATAGTAGAGACTCACTACTGGTTGGTGAAACTTAAAGCACTGTCAAGCCTACCCTGTTCCACCAGATTTCACCAGGAGATGCTTGGCTTTCTGCTGCCCTTGCCGGGGTGGGGTGGGTGGTGTGTGTGTGTGTGTGTGTGTGTGTGTGTGTGTGTGTGTGTGTGTGTGTGTGTGTGTAAAGGTTGCACACCATCACCTTTGTTGTTTTACCCTTGGGAGAGCCTAGAACTGTGGCATATGGGATAGAGCCCAAACTGGGATAGGACTGTGAATAGTTTGTAAAAGATGGAGAGATTGTCCGTCTCTGAGTCCACAGTTATGAAGGGAAACCAGATGAAATCATGCTCCCTTGATGTTTTACTCTTCGTGAGAGTCAGATGTGGCTGTTATGGAGAGTAATGAGAGTGAGTGAGGGTGGTTGTGATAGATGGGGCTGCTTGACATTTTAACTGGCAGATGGTGTTTCTCTGAAACACTGTTCTGTCTGTTCCTGGATCTTGTGAAGACCATTTCATATCGTGGGGGCATCCACAGGTTGGATGCAGAGTGGGAGTAACGCGTAATTTCCTCCTGACGGCCCAGGCAACATTAGCTTATAAGTGGGGTGTTCTCTGAGCTGTGGGGTCCATTTGCTGAAGCTCCAGGAACAGTGGTGGCACTAGAGCCAAGATGCCACCAACGTCTCTACCAGGTAACTGAAGGGAAGGTGGTAAAGGGTGAGCCGGTATCAGAAACATAGTGTGACTCTGGTCTCCAATGAAACCCTGAGGTTTGTGCAGCCCAAGCCTCCCAATCCTGCAGAATAAATTAAGAAAAAGTCCTCAACAGAAATTTGGTGTGTGGGGGTTTTTTTTTTTTTTTTTTTACAGTCCCAGCTGCCACAATCAGTGAATAGCTTGAAAACATGAACCTTGTATATTATCCAGCATCAGAAGGCAAATAAGAATCCCAAATTTGTTATTTTTAAAAGTTTGTTATTTTTAAGTCAATCTAATTTTTGGGAGTCCGATTCATGATTATTGAAATTTTGGGATTGGTAATACTGAATCTCTTTTCCTCCCCTATGTGGTCCCTGAGAAGTGCTAGTCTGGTCCAAAGCACAAAGTAATTTTATAGATATGTTAGCACTGCATTAGTTAGATGACCCTCCAAAAACAAAAAGGAGCTGCTGTACATTGCCACAAGAAATACCGAATACATCTGACTTCACTGGCAAATAATGATCAATGATACTAACAAGAGAGCTGTCCAAGTGTGATTCATTAATTAGAAGGCCTAATTATAGCATAGGAACTTATCTATTGGCTATAAACAAACCAATATATATTTTTGGCAGATCCATCCTAAGGGGTCTGTCAGTTTTGCTGTCTACTGTATAAGCCTTTGCAGCAACAATGATTAATGCTAAAAATAATTTGGCACCTCCCTCACAAAAGGGCGAGTGTGTGTATGCATATGTGTTTCTCTCCAGCTTTCTTGCCTCATGCCAGAGGTTTCTTAATGCCAATGAATTAGCTGACTACAGAAGCACGTCCTATCTACTCAGTCCATGTAAGCTTTCCATGAAATAAACTGTAGTCAGATTTTGAGCATCATGGGAATGTCTGCCTGCAACTAACATTCAGTATCCCAAATAACCCCCAAGTGACCTACTCTTTATAAAACTGCAGTAAAGAAAAACCCTATTTAACATAACAGTGAGAAACTTAGAACATCAACTTGAACCTTGCTGACCTCTTAGCTGCTGGGGTCTACGTGAATTAATTTAACAATAGGCAGCCTTGAAAGGGAGGAATGTTACAAAGGGATGTCCTTCACCCATCCCTTCTCCCTTAAGTAGTCAGGAGGCCTGGTTTAGAAAAAATGAAAGTGCCCCTTGTGCTGAAACAATTGCAGTTATAGCAGAGAGGCAGCACACCAGTAATTTGAATCTTTGTAGAACAAAGTTACGCCTCCCATAGATCAATGCTTTCACTGGAAAAATTGTGCCTGATTTTATTCTGATTGAGAATTAGGATTATTTTCTGGAAGTATTCTGGTTTTCCTTTTGCAGTTCACATACTGTTAGTATTTTATTAAGTAAATGCCCCCTGACCTGAGAGAGAGTTTCAACTCTCACGCATGCACACTGGCTAAAGACACACACTTTCCAGATGGCAGGTAGATCTTACCCATCAACATAGAACACTGAGAGCCAGGTCTGCTGGCTGTAAACAAACTTTATGGGACCATGGGAAACTTGGCCACACCCATAATAAGCAAACATCTGCCTAAGTAAAATCATGCCTGGCCACAGATGTTGCTGGACCAGAGAGTGCCAAACTAGCAAGGTGTCACTAGTCTCATTATTGTGTGTGCACGAAGGGGTAAGTGAATCTATTGTGGTGTAACTAGATCTTATTGGAGTAAGGAGAAAACATGGAGACTGGTCTAGACTTGCTTTTGTAGTCTGAGATTTGAATGATGAACTAACTGCCCAGACAGAAATACTAGAAATCCATGGGGTTCCTTAGATTAATTTGTGTAATATGAGCTTGGTGTTTTTTAGTAGTGAAAGAAAAATATTGTTCATTTTTAGTTCTTCTGCTTCCCATACAGCATTTTTTTCTGTACAGTTGACACATTCATTTTCAAGAAATAAAAATAAAACAAGATATGCTTGGGGCCCATTTGTGCTTCAGAGCTTCTCACAGAGACTCTTCTTCCCCCTCCCCCCCCCCCCCCCCGCCCTCAAATGCGTGGCTGTTCCACCCTATCTACTGTGGAAAGTGTGCATGGGGCAGCGAGGGAGTACTAGACAAACAGGCCCTGCATTACTGCCCTACCTTCCCAAGACCTCACAAAACCTGGATCTGTGAGGTGGGAGTGCAGAGTGGGATGTTAATTATTGTTTAAAATGTTAACTGGTTAAATGCTAAGTTTAACTGGCTAACATTGGAGTAGCCCTCCCACCTCAGGCTGGAGCAGCTCCTCACCCACATCAGGTAGGGAACTGCTGTAGCCCTGCCGGGCCACCAGTTAACCGGTTACCCATGAGCATCACAAAGTAAGGGTGATGGTTAATGGTTAATTGGTTAACCCTTTATATTCCTAGAATAGGTAGCTCCATCCTTCTTGGAGAGGGCCAGATCAGACTGGATTTGCAGATATACTCTGTAGCTGTATTACCTGGGTCATGTGGATACTTTTTGAAATGGGATAATGGTGGCCTGGAGTCCTTTTTGGCTGCGGGGAGGAGGGAAGAGTGAGGTGCTCCATGCAGCATACTTCTGTTTCTGTAGGAATAGCAGACCTCATTCTCCTCTCATTTGTGCAGGCTTTACTCCAATCTAATGCCATTGACTTCAAATGAGTTATTTCTGATTTATACTAGTATGAAAGAAGAACTGGGCTCAAAGTCTGCATTAAGACTCCTCTCTGTTTGAAATGCTGAGGTTACACAGTTATCCACAGCACAGCCTAAGGCTATAACATGCAGCTGAATAGTTGGTAGAACAACTTGCAGCCGGTGTGTACATCCATTGGCATAAGTTAATCATCTCAAAAGGGAAGTAAATTAATAAAGCCCCTGACACAGTTGGGGATGAGAATGTTTAACCAGTTAACTGGTAAGCCTCACCTTTAATGCATGAGGCTTACCGGTTAAAGTTAACCGGTGGGGGCTGGAGCAGCTCCCTACCTGTCGCGGGCAAGGAAGTATTTGAGCCCTGCCGGGGGTCCACCACAAACGGGCTGCTTTAGTTCAGCCAGTGCAACCCCTACCTGTGGCTGGGGGACCACTCCAGCCCAGCAGCAGGTGGGGACTTGATCAGTCCCCCAGATTGCTCCATTCTCATTGTTTAACTAGTTAGCCAGCTAAATGGGATTTTACATCCCTATTTCCAGTCTGCCCAGGAGCCTCCTCCTCTCTCTAACCCATATGCACAGCAAGGTTCTGTACCATGCAGAGGCCGTGTGCACTCCAAGTAGCTCCTTGACCTTTTTTACAGAAGAACCACAGTGGCTTGACTGCATTGGGGCCATCCATAGCCTCAGAGGAGGGTGCTGGACTTTCTCCATAGTGCACTATATCAAGTGTCACCTGTATGGTGTTCCTGAGCTCCTATGTTTGTTTCTTCCCCTGAGATTCCCATGCTGTTGTGTATGTATTGAGCCTGCTTGTCCCAGAACTTGTTGATATGTTTCTATGTGTTCTCTGGTTTCAGAACAGTTCTTGATTAATATGTGATATTCTTTTCAGGTTTCATTCCCCCTTCACCAATACTTCAAAGCACAGAGGAGTTGGTACAGGCATTGCCATGAAACCTAACTTGAAGCAATGGAAACAACTAATGCTGTTTGGGCTGTTTGCATGGGGTCTCCTTTTCTTGGTGATCTTCATCTATTTTACAGATAGCAACACTGCTGAACCAGTTCCGAGTTCCTTCTCTTACATTGAGACAAAGAGGCTCCTGCCCATCCAGGGAAAGCATAGAGTTATTATGGGAGCAATACATGATCCGTCATTCTCCGAAACCATAGATAGGGACGAGGCACTTCTTAACGAAGATCTCTTAGGTTCATTTAAATCGGGGACTGGGAGCATTAAAAAGTGGATTGATCTTGAGGATGGCTTTGAAAACGAAGAAGAGTTTTTTCCTTCCCAGATGGGGAGAAAATCAAAAAGCGCTTTCTATCAAGGGGATGACAACTATTTATTTGCTGGGGGCCCCTCTCCGCAGCACAGCAACATTCAAGAACTAGTGAAATTCATCTCTGTCAATGAGGCTGATCAAAAGGGAAACGTTTTACAGGAAAAATGGACCCATGAGAAAAGGACAAGGAAAAGAAACCCAGCCCACAGGAGAAGCCCAATGTTTGATGAGCCTGATGACTGGGACGGGTTATATTCCACAATGTCAAAATCCTTCCTGTACAGGCTTTGGAAAGGGGATGTCTCCTCCAAGATGTTGAATCCTCGCCTGCAGAAAGCCATGAAAGACTACCTGAACACCAATAAGCACGGGGTGCGGTTCAAAGGGAAACGGAACTCCAGGCTGACAGGAGAGCAGCTGATCTGTGAGCTCAAGGGCAGGGTGAATGTGAAAACAATAGATGGCAAGGAGGCCCCCTTTTCTGCGCTTGGATGGGAAAAGCACGTTCCTCAAATTCGACTGGGCAAACTGTATCCGCATGGCTTCGGAAGCTGTGCCGTGGTTATGTCTGCTGGTGCAATACTGAACTCTTCTCTAGGGGATGAAATAGGTGGGTGAAAATGTTTCTCACTCATAAGTTTGTGTGTGTGTCTGTCAAAAGGTTCATCCTTTTTTCAGGCACAGGCCTGATGATCCTTCTTCTCTCTCTCTCCCCTCAGCTTTATATCTGTATAACTCCATAGATTTCAGTGGAGTGACACCAATATAGCTGAGAGAAAATCAGGCCCATGATAGCTATTCATTTTAAGAGGGTGACATTTTATTTATTTTATTGTAGCTTGGGGCACAAAGAATGCACTGAGTTTAATAGAACAGTGACAGTTTTACATACTGGTGTGATGCATGTTTATTTCTTTTAAAGAATAGATTTATTCACAGGCTTTCATTTTTAAAAGCAGTATTTGTGTCTGTACATTTGTGTAGTGCAAGGGAAAGCTTTTGTTTTTATTTATTTATTGTCTTAGGATTTCTCTACTGATGTGACAGTCATGGTATGTTTAAAAAGGTCAAGAAAAAAGGAATAAATGTAGGCATCAAATTTCTTCCATTTGCTTCTGGAACACCAAGAATAGTCTACATCCCAACTTTCCATAGAAAACTTTGGGTGTGTGCTTGTTCCCATCATCCAGCATTTCACATTCTCACGCCTGCTTCATTTTACTGCTTTGTCTCTGACACAGACGGGTGTCTCTTAAATCTCTGTGATCTATTAGAACCGCTGTCATTATCAAACTACTCTAATGGGCATCCAGCACAGCACAAATGCCCTGCCAGCCTTCAGCTGAAATCAAAACTGAGTAACCCCCAATTTCATGTGAAATCCCACTGATTTAGAAACCTCTGAGGTGAAATAGCTCAACCATTCCTTCCTCCCACTGTGTGCTCTCACTGAAATGAAGCAAAATCCTTTAGTGCCAGTCTCAGTACCCGGACAGGTATTTATAGAGGGTATTGGATGGTCACTCTGATAGGGTAGGTGCCTTCAGTGCCCACTTGACTCCATGGCACTAAGCGGTCCCTCCATAACTATTTTGGTCATGGCAGCCTCATGCCACTCGTTCAGTATTCTTGTGGAGCCTTCAGTTTCATTGGGAATCTTCATCTGATGTGTGTCTCCTAATGGAAGAGTCCTAGTAAAAGTTACAGGTTTGAATGGCCACCGTTAATAAGGCCTTCATCAAACATTTCAAACCCTTCCCTCAGAAAAGCCCGTGGGCAAGGAACAGGAGAACAAAAATTAAGGTTTCTCTTAGAGCCCCCTCCAGAACTTAGGAGAGTGCTTGATCACAGAACCAATACATCTGCAAGGCCCCTGTTCTGCAGCATTGGCTTTAATGCCCACTCCAGCTATTTGGATGGGCTCTGCTGGAGTCAAGGTGTGGGATATGGCATGCTGCGCACAGAGTGTGATGCTGGCCCTGCTTATCAGCTCTTCTGGCTCCATGCTGCTTTCTCCCCCCCCCCCCCCCCCAGCACAGATTTTGAATCCCAATTTGGGGCCAACTAGAAAGGGAGATCGGTTGATTGAAGCATGCAGGTGTAGCTCCAGGTGCACGTCCCTTCTCAGAGTTTATGATACTGTTGCATATAGGGGTTATAACTAGACATCTTTCCAGAAGAAAAAAAATGGATAAAAGAGGATTGCAGACACTTTTTATTAGTAGCCCTTTAGCTCCCTCTTCTGTGTTCTTAGTAGAAATGCTATCACAGACTTCAATTTGATCATTGCTTTTTGGACTCTCATAACATTTTGAAAGATGATAGGTGTTTCAAGTGTAAACACTTTCATTGTAGATCATGTTGTTTAATGGCAAACGCAAAAGCATCGCATTCTGTTGTGAAGTCGAGGGGCAGTTTTAATTTCTCCTCAGTATCCAGTCACTTTTTAGCTATATCCTGGTACCTCAACGTACTTCACTAATGGATGTTTTAACATGTCTTGCTACAATGTGTTAAGTACACAGTGAACTGCATGACTCCGCTTGGTTAGGTTGCCAGATGGTTTAACCAAAAATACCGAACGCCCCCTCCACCCTCAAAAAAAAAAACCCCACCGGGGAAAAAATTCTGTTGGGGAAATTTTTTTTTTTAAAAACAGCGTGGCCCTGTTAAGAAATGCTTTTGAGGCTTTTTGGCCCTAACAGGCTGCCAGCGGCCAGCGACCATCTCCCATCTTGTCTCCCTGCTCTGGGCTGGACAGTTCCCCTGCGGAACCCTGTAAGCACCTGGGATTTTTGCCTCCTGGCCAGGAAAAAAATCAGAAAGTACTAGACATTTTAGGTGTCCTGTATCTTCTGAATTTTTTTACCAGACAGGAGGCAAAAATACCAGACTGTCCTGGTGAATAATAGACTGTCTGGGTGAATACCGGACACCTGGAAACCCTACCCCTCTGTCACAAGATTGTGTTCAGAACTTTCAAAATCAGACACCTAAAGTTAGGGACCTAAAATCCATATTTAGGCACCTAACTATAAGGGGCTTAATTTTCAGAAGTGCTGAGCCTGCAGCTCCCATTGATGTCAAGCTATGCAGCACTTCTGGGCACTTATATGTAGGTGGAAGGGGCCAAAAACTTTAGAGCCAGATTACGTGAGGCCACTGCATGGTGTACAAGTTGCCTCCCCTCCCTGCTTGGTACCGGAAGGAGCTGAGGTGCTTGAATCCAAAAGTGAAAGTAAGTAGGTGCATCCTGGTGCGTAGCTCCCCCAAGAGCTGGCTGAGCTGCGTCAAAAGCCGGCAGGAAGCTATTAGAAGAGCTGGCAGAGACCCAGGTTGTAGTAGGACAGTATCTGTAAGAAATTTAAGTACCTTTCACCCCTGCTTGAATCTCACACAAGTAGTTCCATTGACCTCAGAGTTGGATGTCGTGATCCTCGGGTCACACTGCATTGCTGTAGCTCTCCACTATTTTTCCAGGCAGAAGGCCTGGATGAATAGGGGAGTTAGTTTGGGCGGAACCAGCATAGTGTGCAAATGAACACTGGGCTCCATTTTGAATAACTTTGATGTAGCTATGCCCAGGGCAATAGATGGGTGCATTTTAAATATACATTTTAAAAATAAACTAATAATTGTTATAGTAACTCATCAATTAAAACCAGGGGTGTGAAGGAGTAACTATGTACTTAGTTAGCCGATGAACCTGGTCTCATTGGTTAACATGCATGGTTACATGCATGCCACCCTACCCCCCAAGCGTGCACTGCTGCCTCTGTATCAGAGGCAGCAGCACGGGACTCAGGGAAGGCAGGAGCCAATGCTCGTTGGGGTGCCATCTGCCCCACTGCCCCGCAGTTACCCATTTACTTCAATAAGCACATTTTAACATCCCTAGTTAAAATTCCATGTGAGATGATGTGGGTAGCTCGCTTTTGACCTACATCATTCCCTTCTCTCCATAGGCAGAAGGGACAAAACCTGTGGAGATTGCTGGGCTGGGTGCGAAAGCAAGAGGATACTGTCTGTGGTGTGGGCGTCATTTTCATTGACTTCTTTGGACCCTTTCTCACAGTTACTCTGCACCCCCTCCCAACCTCTTCTGAGATCTGCGTATGCAGAGGAAAGGCATTTGAGCATTTCTCATCCAATAGAGAATGCTCACATGGACAATGCTGATGGAAACTTCAACCCAGCTTCAATAGGACTTAAGCATGTGCTTAAAGATAAGAATGCGGTCGACCACTTTCCTGAATTGGGGCCCAAGTCAGTTGTCTCTTATGCAAAGCTCCTCTTTCTAATTGCATGACTCCAAGTTGTGGGAAGGCTCTAGCAGTGTAGCTCTGTTGGTGCCCTGCTGCCAGGAAGCCTGAGAGGGCCCCAAAGTTACTGTAGAGGAAAAAAGCCTTTGTGCCAATAGCTCTGCCCTCTCACAAATTCCACAAGAGCTGCACTGACCTTGGGGACGAGGTTGGATTTGCAGCTTTGGGGGACAGAAAAGCCTATTATAGAGCTTTGTATCTAAGCAGTGTGTGCGGGTCATTGTGCATCTGCATATTGCCCTAGTTTAATGCATCTTGGCATGAAGTATTTATTTTAATATGTTGCAGTAGAAATAAGATGTAAAATTGTGTAGAATAAGAACCGTATCGTTTTATCCAGTTAGGGTAAATGTGTAGGAATTGCAAGGTGGGTGAGGTGTGATATTGCTACAGCTACACTGCATATGCATTGCAAGTTGAGTTAGTATTGGATTGTTATGAATTTTCCCAGTGGATTTGAACAATTGTAGTAACATATGGCAGGTAAAGAGGATTTGGGCTTTGTCTCATGGTAGAATATTTATCCTCTAAATACTAGGATTAGAAAAATTTACAAACCCATTTTCCTTGAAATGAGATGGTTTTGTTAAGAAATATGTAAATGTAGCCCTTTTGTACCCTTAGATTCTCACGATGCTGTTCTGAGATTTAATTCTGCTCCTACACGTGGCTATGAAAAAGACGTTGGAAATAAAACAACTATGCGCATCATCAACTCCCAGGTCAGAGTCCTTTGTGAATTCATGTATTTAATATGACTGTACGATGTAACACTGGCTAATTAGCATCTTAGAAATCAAATATTTTAAGAACAAAGCTGGTTGGATAATCTGGTGAGCGACTTATGATTCACAGATGATGTAACCATGATCTAGAACTGATGAAATATTCAGGGTCAGTACTCACCTACAAGATATTTTTATATGGAGGCAGGAAACTTGAGTCTGGAATCCGAGTTTCCCTGAGACAACGGTATCAAGATTGGTTTGCAAAATTTTAGATGAAAACTGCAGATGTCAGGCTATAGCCTTAATCATTAAGGCCATAGTCATCCTTGCAGAGGATCTGTGTCTCCATACTGCTTCTCCTTGTGATCTCGTCAAGGCCTCCATTACAAACCCCTGCCTCCATCTCTTCTTAGGAGTGAGCTGTATTGGAGCATGACCTAGGCCAAGTCACTGCACATCTGTGTACAAAATAGAGAAACTTCAGCAAAAACCAGATGATACATCTGAGCCGAACTTCCTCAGACCAACAAGAAATGTTTTCTTTGACAGGTGTTAACATTTGTTGAGTTGTAGTGACATCTTGTGGTTGAAGTAGGTCTTATTTTCAGTTTTCAAAAACTGCTGGAACTGATTTCTTGAGCTCTGGCCTCGCACAAACCATTTTCTCCTTTCAGTTTTTCCATCTGGGGATTGTGAGGATTTAATTAGTCACTGCTTGTTGTTTTGAGCATAAAACATGCTATATACATTCTAACTATTATTGCATTTTCTAAATTGTCATAGCAGACCTTGTGTAACTCCATTTAGTAGCATTATTGTTAAATTATTCTTTTTAACTCTTTGTTTTTGACAGCGCTCCTAGTGTGAGAGAGCTGCTGAGCGAACTGAAAAGAAGACATGATCCCTGACTTAATGAGTTTATACTCTGAAGTACGGTTGCCAATTTTGGTTGGACGTATTCCTGGAAATTAAATCATATGACAATCTTTAATTAATTAAAGATTAATATTTAGTTGATTGAGAGTCCAGGCCAGGTCTGGAGGGTTGGCAACCCTACTCTAAAGATAAAAGCTTGCATAATTTAGAAAAAACCTGCTACCCATAGAACCGGGAGGTTAGGGATGCTGTGGTGTTTTGGTCTGGTTCTTTCGGTGTTGTCACCTAAGCTAAAATTTGTGGAGGAAAATTTTTAATTATGGTAGCAAATTCCTTTCTTAAGGAAATACGGTTCATTGAAATCTAAAGGGGATGGAAATTAGTATGAAGTCATTTGTCTAGATGAATAAAACTAGACCCAAATGAATGCAACTTCAAACACTGTTAAAGTCATTCTTCCCAATCCTCCCTGGGTTTGGATGCCCCACGGATCAGTAAGACCTGGATTGGAGCCAAAGGAATAGCAACTCAGGGAAAGGATGGCCCAGGAAGAATTAAAAGGAAAGCCACAGTGGACTAGAATAATTAGGGAGAAGATGTATTGGGGGAAAAAACAAAGGGAAACTGAGAACAGTGGATCCAAGTTGAATTTCTGATTTTGCTAACCTGGAATTATTTTGTATCTGTCTCCTATCGAAGCAGATGAATTTTTACTCTGAAGAGCTGAACTTGCCTTTTTTTGGAACTATGTTAATTGAGGGATCTCTTCTTTAAACTTCACAAAATAGAACATGGAAGTAGGATCCCAGGGTCATAGCCCTCCTTGAGAAAGTTGCTGGCTTCCCGAGAAAAGGCTCCAATGTGCAGTTTGGGCTAGAGATGAGAACGACTAGTCGACTATCCAATAAACAAAAGCTTATTGGATACTTGACACGCTAGTTGACTGCTCACTCCCCTCCCCCCCCCCTTGCTGCCTCTATCAGAAAGACTCTCCAGCTGACCCCAGGCTCCATGCATCACTGATGCTTTGAAATGCCACAGGGAGCACGGGGCCAGTGGGGCACTGCTTGAGTTTTTCGTTGGCCCCGTGTTCCCTTCAGCACTTTTGCCTTTGAAGGCAGAGGTGCCCTTATAGACTAATTAAATAGTCAATTAGCCGATTAATCCAAATTTAACATCCCTAGTTTAGGCCAGTATTGTGTTTTTTGGAAATTTAAAACTTACATAGCTGTGTCCACTCACAACTGGTGGGGCTTCTGGGTGGACCTGTAACATGTTCCTTACTGGTGATCTCCTGTGGACACAGTAGTAATTTAGTGATCTGTATCTTCAGGAAAACATGGGTGCTACGTACAGCAAAACTCTCAACATGTAAAAGTTAGCTGAAGGTATGAGTAATACTAGTGACCATTTCCTGGGCACACACCAGCTGTACAGTACAGTGTGTGTACAGCTGCCGTGTGTGATCAAAGGCTCACCAAATAACTAGGAGCATCTGAAGCTGTAGAGAATGAGAAGCTCTTAGGGATGTCAGTTCTTCTTTTTGTATTTCTTTTGGGCTCAGGCCTTTTTGTTTGTTTACAAAACCCCCAAGCTCCTTGTAATCACCCTCGTGAAGCAAAAGTTGATAACTGCCCTCCCCCTGATTTTGCTTTGCTAATCATCCAGTAAGAGCATGGATATGTATATGTTACCACTGATGTGCCATGTTTCAAACGACTTGATGCACGCAGAGTTCCTGGCACATATTTGCATTTACCTGTTTTATTCTTATGCATGTTCTTTAGTAGAGAGGAGTCATATTGCTCAGGTTTCATTGAAAACATTAGTGTGTATGTGTGTGTGTATGCTTGCAGATTCTCACCAATCCAAATCATCACTTCATTGACAGTTCGTTATATAAAGATGTGATTTTAGTGGCCTGGGATCCTGCTCCTTACTCTGCAAATCTGAATGTGGTAAGCCCTCAGTTTGCTCATTTCCTCCCAACTGGCTGAAAACAGTGGGCAGGTACCTGCAAAAAGTAGTTTGATTCTACAGCCATGAGGGCAGGCAGATGGATTGGTTGGGAGTTGGGGTGAGGTCTTACTGTTTTATGTATTAACAATGAGACTGATAATACATATCGGAGAAATTGCTGTGTGGGGCAGGTAGGGAAAGTGCTAGAGTTTTGTGGAGGGGCATGAGAGAAGGTAGAAAATCACATTCCAATTTTCCATCTTCCCTTATGCCCTGCCACAATAATTCAGTCCTTAAATAAAAATACATAACACTCATCCTAATCCATCCATCCTCCAGCAGACCACCATTTATATTTACTCACGAGTCCCCAGACTTTCAAATTAGTGTGCTGGTACCCTCCATCCCAAATACCATTGTTCCCAGTCACCGCTGTCTCTTCCCCACAAAAAAAAAAAATCATTTTGCAATCATCACTTGGAGGGCTCTGTAGAAAAGGAGATAGTTAGGGATGGGAGCCCAGGGGAACAACAGAGCTGAGCACACTGCAGCTGGAGAGAACTGTGCTGGTTTTCTCTGTAGTACAGCTGATACAGTGCTTTCTGCCTTCTCCATGAGCTGGTGGGGACAGAGAGGTACTGTCAGGATGTATTGGAGTGAAATTCACCCCGTGCTAATGTCCTGCACTAAGGCTATTTAATCCCTAATTACTTAACGAGAGTCGGAGTGGTGTGCAGGCCTTTTTATGCATCCCATGCACCAAAGTGAATTCCGTATTGGGAACATACACATAGAGGAGGGAGCAGAGTAGCCCAAGTTCAGACCTGCTCATTAAGAAAATGTCCAGCAGCTCAGGCTGGCTCGCTGTCTGTGCTTTCGTACTTCCGTGCCAGCACAGAGCTGCTAGCATTGTATCTTATGTACTGTGTGTGTGTGTGTGTGTGTGTGGAGCAGCACCCTCAGACTGACTAGTTTCTCACTTTTGGTTGTTTTCCCTCCCCTCCCCTCAGTGGTATAAGAAGCCAGACTATAACCTGTTCACGCCTTACGTGCAGCATCGCAGAAGGAATCCAAACCAGCCATTTTACATTCTCCATCCCAAGTTTATATGGCAGCTCTGGGACATCATTCAGGAGAATACTCAGGAGAAGATACAGCCCAACCCACCTTCATCAGGTTTCATTGGTAGGTGTATCTAGCAATGCCCCAAAACACGTGTGATCTAAATGATGTTAAATATTTACATTCACCATAATCAGGCCTGTTTTCATGCTTTATTGATTATGCTAATGTAATGACAGTGACTGTTTAAAAGACACAGCGGGGGGCGGGAACGAACAAACAAAAACCCCAAACCAAAAGTGTGCTTGGAAACAAGTCAGACTTAAAAAACCACAAACCTACACTCCACCTCTTTCCTGCCCCCTTGCTGAAGCTCCCTCCACCAAGCAACACAAGCGAAGGAATTATCAGGGGGCCTGGTGCAGGGCAGCAGCAGGGTCACCTTCCACACTCACCTGCAGCCTTTAGAGTAGATATAATTCCCCATTGGGCTGAGTGCTCCCAAGATTAGTCATCTAGTACAGAAATTTTATGCTGCCTTTTGGGCTTGCCAACTCTAAACCAGCATACAAACTGTGCACAAGATTAAGGTGTGTTTCAGTTGCAGCACACAATTGTGTCCTCTGCTGTAGCAAACAGGGCACTGGGCAGATGAGGAACTTCATTGTGGTGTTGGGCGGGAAGGGGGAGCCAATCTTCAGCATGCGTACTGCCACTTAGTTATCTAACCGAGCCAGCGTTATAGACAAGAAGCTTTTAATTGGAGTAGGACCCACTGCTTGTTTTTCATGGCACGTAACCCACACAGCACAGTTTACCTGCCCAGGAGGAGAGAACATGAATGGAACCATTTCAGTTTTGTTTAATTTTCTACTTTGAGCTGAAGGAATTTTATCTATTGTGGAAAGGGCTGTTGAGTTGGAGACTTGGGGGAACAAACCATAAGCCATAGCTTACTGTGACATCAACCCCCTTCACATCTCACTGCATCTTTTTTTTTTTTTGTATTGTCAATCTGGTTCCTGTTAAGTCAGTTGCCTTTCTGTGGTCCCATCCTGATGTGCTAAAGATTGTTGTTGGGACACCATCCAGTTTTAAACATGGAAAGGATGTGCCAAGAGCAGGTGGTGTATCATTGCATTCTCTTCCGCAGCTACTCAGGATAAAGGATTCTTGTCTCAGCTGGTGTACTCCTGTCACCATGTGCCTAAGGGACCAACTGCCTTGGCCACCAGAGCTGACGTTTAGTTGGCATTGGCTGTAATAGTCTCTTCCCTTTAATGCAGTAGTTGGCTGTTGCTCAACTTCTGTGCACTTACCACATTTTGTTACTATGAAGACCGATGCTACCTTTTGTGGTAATTTTTGGCAAGATGTGTGTTGGATGGGTGTTGGATCGCTTTGGCTACCTGGGGACTAGACCTCTCCTGCTTCCTCTCTCAAGACTCTGTATGCATGTATAATCACACTTACCTGTACATGGAAATTATACCAAATCCAGAGCATGAGTTTTTATGACTGAGTACAGAGCCATACACAGTTGCATATCTAACTGATTTGCTATATGGTAGTAGTAAAATAAGTCAGTGCTTATAGTAACCTATGTGCTAAAGAACATCTGATTCACCTATTAAACAGTATCATTGCTACTAGTTAGGAGAACTTACCCTGAGTAGGTGCAAGAAGAGAAATAAAGCAGGGTAGGGCAAAATTCCAAGCTCAGTATTAACAAAATTATAACCAGAAACTAAGTACATATTTTATTATTGAACAAAAATGCTTGTTTCAGGATTTACAGTTCACACTACAGTTCAAAATCACAGCTAGGCATTAAGGATTCTTGATAACACTATATTCAACTTCCTTTGCATGCGTGACTCAAGATGACAACACAAGCAAGAAAATCATAACACTGGTACATTATCAGATGGTTTTCATTCGGGACATAGACATAAAACCATTTTAGATGGCATGTTGATAAGAAGTAAGCTGCTGATCTATGCCTAGGCTTAAGAAGAATGTTTACATAACTCAGAAAGAGAGGGTGACAATGTTAAACACATTAGCTTTTTAAAAACTATTTGCCTGTGTTACTGTTACCTTGACAGAGCTAGTAATCTGGTAACTAGTTGCTAAAAAAAAAAAAAAAAAAAAAAGCAGTGGTTCTTCTTTTCAGATAGGTTTTGTTTAAATATTATCATGCATGTAGAAAACACTCAAATGTGTAATAAGCTCCAGCTTTCTGGTATACACAGATAAGAGAGTAAACTCATTTTAAATAGCATTCCAGGCATTATCTGTCACTTTTCATCTTTCATTCTGTATGGTGGGTTTCTTTAGCACTCCAACATGTCACTTGACTTTGAATGAAACACTTAACAGCACATGGTAATATTGGTTAGCATTTTCATATCTGTGAATTTACAGAATACATTATAGTTATTGATAAATGGTGCTACTTTTGTGTTTACAGCAACATACATTGATTTCTAATTAAACAGCATGATGCAAAAATCTACAGCAAACACAAATATATTACTGCTTTATGTCTAGGCACAAAAGCCATTTGGTGACATTTAATTGGTGTTGACTTCCTGAAAATTCAAATAGTGTTTTGTTGTGGTTAATATTTGTCATCTTTGTTTGACCCTACAGACTGGAAATAGCTTTCTCTTGAAAATGAACACAGCATTTTTCCTCATGGAAAAAAATCTATTAAACACACAGAATTGAGGGTTACATACTCCCTTTAATCCCTGTGCATATCTGTGGCATCATATGGCTCCCTTTTACAAACATGAACAAATACTCCTGCATCCAGTATTACCAGAACACCAACAAAAATGTTCATGTGTTTTGTAGTATTATAACATGAGTGATAGCTTAACTACAGTATTTAGCACTGATTCTGTTCTTGCCTTAAGTTTGTTAAATTTGATGGAATAAGTAGCACCCACCTGAGAAACTGTTCTTTCAATGTGATGACATGTCTCTTCAAAGTATGACAAACACTCGGGCTGTGTCTGTACTGGCGCAATCTTGCGCCGGAGCAATGCAAATGAGGCTCAGTGTGGAATATCGCCGAGCCTCATTTGCATAACTAATGAGCCACCATATTTGCGGAAGAGGCTCTTGCGCAAGACGGAGCTGTCTACACTGCCCCTTCTTGTGCAAGAAAAACCCTCTTGCGCAAAGCCGTTATGCCTGAAAATAGTCAGCAAAACGGCTTTGCGCAAGAGGGTTTTTCTTACACAAGAAGGGGCAGTGTAGACAGCTCCGTCTTGCGCAAGAGCCTCTTCTGCAAAAATGGCGGCTCATTAGTTATGCAAATGAGGCTCGGCGATATTCCACACTGAGCCTCATTTGCATAGCTCTGGCGCAAGATCGCGCCAGTATAGACACAGCCATAGTGTACGTATACAGGGTAATGTGCAAGAAACTTTTTTCTTTATGCCCTATGTTTGTTCATAAATCCTTAAAATAATGTATGTTGTTAAACAAAGTAGTTTAAAATAGTTACATTGTTAAACTTAGTTGTGTGAATGCTACTGTGATGTACGAGAAAATATTGCATGTATTTTGTGCAATAATCAGATCAAATGTATGTGGTTATCAGATCACATATGTGACTGACTTTGTTCAGTCTCTCACATAAGCAGAAAGTTTTTTAAGCTTTCTTTTATGCTTGCTTTAAAAAAAAAAAAAACCACATGGGCCTCATTTTTCAGAGTTACTGAACATTGCAACTCTTAACAGAAGTTGTGTATGCCCAGCACTTCTGAAAAATCAAGTCCTCTACTTCTGCGCTGTAAATAATTAAACAGTTTTGCTACTTCAAAAGCTGAGCGGAAGTCTTGATTAATGTTTGGATTAGATTTCTTACTTCAGATGATTTTATATGTCATCTGTTATACTCAGGTATATTAAATTATATTCTATGTACTTACAAACTATAAAAATGTTTTTTAATTAATTTGCTAACCACAAAGCACAATTGTACTGTGCAAAGGATGCATGTTGGAAATTGAAAACCTTTTGGATCATTAAAATGATCAAAAAGAAATTAACACATTTTCTCCTTTTGATTAGAATAATTTGTATAAACCACCCATGCAAATAATTTACCATTAATTTTGTTTAAATATTTTCAGCAGCACAGATTGCAAAATCCCAAGAGTTTAGTTGTGCCATTTAGACCCAATTTAAGCCGTATCTAAACATTCTACAGCTATATATAAAAGAAATGTAAACTAGCATAGCCTAGTGAGCATTTAAAAATATTTAAATTTTGATTAGTGTCCAAAACTGTAATGTTGTAATGAAGAAACAGCTGGTCAGCAAGCTTGATAATCTGATAAATTCATCTGAAAAATGCATATTTTAAAAACTCTTTTCAAATGAATGTTTTTTACTGCTAATCATATTTTTCCCCACAGTAACTTATCTACAGAATACTCATAAGACATGCACCTTAGTATTCTATAAAGCAGCTTTTCTAGATTTTTCTGTACACGGACAAAACTATTTTTTAAAATTTTACAACTGTTGTAATCCAAATAGGGCTTTCTGGACCATAAAAAGGGGCTAGGGCATTAGCATAGACTGCTTGGTTTATAGAGAACTCTTTTCAGTCTCTTTTGGCATGTACGGTAATAGTGTAACCTCGCCAGTTATTCTTGCCACGTTTAAGGTCAGGTTACATTTTTCTTTGTAATTACCATGTGCTCCTTTTTTCCCCACATTAAAAATAGATAGTTAAGCTCTGAGAGCTCAAAAATAGTTTAATATGCACTTCAGAAGTAGAAAAGGCCTATTAATTTTTTCAGCCCACTTTTTGATTCTGCATGGATCCCCACGGTATATTATTGAGTAATCTGTCCAGCCTAAATTTTAAATGAATCAACTGGTAAGGCTTTCCCTGTAGAGGAGTAGGCCTCAGTTAAGATATTGCTCATTTGAAATATAGGGTTTCATTTCTGGGCATCTCAATGCCAAACTTACGGCAATTTCAAGGGGGCTTGAGAAGACCACCCAGTATGCTCAAGGGGATGAAGAAACTGAATGGAGGAAAGATTTTTTTTTTTTAAATGTAGCTTGGCCCAGTAACAACTAAATAGCTGTAGCCAGATGACACAAATTTCCCATTTTAAGGTCATAAACAGTAAGGAGAATGGTGGAAAAGTGTATAATAAAATTTAACTAAATTAAGAAAGGGAGGCTTGCCTGTGAGATGTATTGCTGTGGAATGCACTCCCCGGAAAAATTTAGTAGCACTATTGCTTGGGACTTTTAATGAGCAGAAAGGGCAGAGCATTAGAAAATGCTGTGGGGGTGGGGGGAGGTGATATACTGATATTGGTGAGGGGCTGGACTAAATGTCCTGGTTCTTTCTGTTTCTCATTTCTGTTATTTCTATCATTTCTATTAGTTTTTTGATTCCTGCTATTTTCCAACTCTTCTATTGAATGCTTTTCTAAACTTAGTCCTAGGTTATCTATCAGACAGTAGGGTTTGTTCTTTGAATGAACTGTTTTAAATGTAATGTAAAAAATTCAAGGATTTAAAGGTTTTAAATAAGCCTAGGGTGTGTAGTCGTGCTTATGCCAAGTGAAGAGATTAATTTTCCTGTTTGTTCTCACTTTCACAGCTGCAGGAAGAAAGAATGGAGTGTCATCACCAACTTAGAATTTTATTGGCTTTTTAGTTTCTGTTGCTAGTTTTAAAAGATTTTTTTATTGGATTATGAGGATTTCTTGACAGGTTTTATGCTGTCAGTTTTGTTAACGGAATCAGAAGTTACAGAGGGAAAACAGCTATTCAGTCATAGTGTATTTCCCTTGCCAGTATGTACTCTCCAGTGACTTAATCTTCTCCCTACATAAGGTTGGTTAGATGCATTGAACTGTAAAGTATTCCGAACTGCAGACGCTACATAAATTAAAAGAACATCACTGATTATTTTATTGTCATTTTTATTGTTCTTTACAGCAGGTTTTTAAAGGCTGGAAAATAGAATTTAACAGTTAGCTCTGTTTACATTTTAAAAAACAGCTAATACTTGTCCCTTCTGTAAAGCTTTGTCTTTGCTTTCATGTATGTTCACAAGAATGAATCACGGTATTGTTCTTTTCTAGTCTTTTAATCAACTGCTATTGGAATCAGAAGGACCTGGAAAAGTGGTGGAATTCTTTCTAAAATGTCTTACTAGTGGAATAAGAATTGAGGAAATGCTTTCAATATCTATTCACACTTCCAAAAGCTATCTTGACCCAGCCTGTATTTGAGTGCATGTTACTTTGCAAGCAGTCATTCACATGAGAGATTTTTCATGCTGTACCATTTGTGTGAATGTGGTAATACCTAATTTGTGCAGAACAGATATACAGAAGTCTCGATTTTCCAACCTTCATTTATCCGACATTCCGTTTTATCCGACGTGCTGCCCATCACGTCACGGCAAGGGGCTCCAGGAAACCTTCACACCACAATGGCCCTGCTTTCCCTTTCCCTTTTCTAGGGCTGGGTGGGAGCATGGGTTGGCAGGTCTGCAGTGCCCTCTTGTGGCTGAAGAATTTGCCATTGGCAGTGTCACTTTTTTCTGTTTCTGGGGAAAGTGGTGAGCGCCTTGCCCTGCATCATGGCTCAGGCAATCCACAAACAGCTCTGGAAAATCATTGCTGGGGGATGTGGAGTGGCGCAGGGCGAGGGCTGCACTTCCACCGCAAGGCAGAGCCCCAGATCTTACTCCCATTTGGGGAGAAATACAAGGGCTGGTCAAGGCAGCAGATTCAGGGGGTTTAGAACTGGACCCTGCAAGCTATTACAAAGGGCAAATTTATAAAATTAAAAGAATTATCAGTATTATCCGACATTTCCGCTATCCGACCATCCTCCAGTCCCGTTTAGGTTGGATAATCGAGACTCTACTTTGTGATTTATTCAAGAAATTGTGTTTGCATGTGTAAATTTGATTATTTGTTTGTGATAATGTTTATATATAGGAGTACATTTTGCATATTGGCCAATGAAGGCTAATGGAAATAATTATGTATTCAGTTGGTAGCATAGGTTCACAAAAATGTATAAATACATTGACAGCATAATTAAAATAGTAAATGTGAATTCAGTACAATATCAGTGCTGACATAAATCTTACAAAATTCAGGTAGATAAGGGAAAAGGAGCATAAATAGTATGGAAAGTAGAAGGAGGACAAAGTATGCTTCCCAGTCTTTTGCTAAACTCTCCCCTCCCCTCCACCTAATGGCTTGGATAATGAGCACTTCCCACGTGTCCCTTATTCTTTGGCTGGTGGTGCAGGGAGCATATCCCTTCTCTGCCCCGTCCCTTCACATCTACTTAAGGCCCTGCAGTAAATGTCTGGCTGCTTGTCCCAGAGAGTTCAACCCCAGGAACACAGACAAGCATGCCCTACCAGACTAACAGTTGCAACAAACATGGAAAGAAAGATAACTGGGTCATCAACCACCTAAAGAGATTGACCTGCACCTAGAAATAAATTGATATTAGCCAGGCAGGGTGCAGAATACCAAAAAATAGCCACATGCAAATATGGCACTGTTTTAAGTTCTAAGGAGGGAAACGAATGCTGTAGGGTAAAGGGGGTATAACTGGGAATAGCTGAGTGAAATTTAAAAAAGGAAAATCAGAGTGAATATCAAGAAAATCTGGAGTTTTTCAGGCGAAGGGAAAGAAGGGAACCTCCATCACTCACTTTTATATGTATAAAGGACCAAAACATGAGTAGGGAACAGTCCGGCAATGGAAGGGGATAAACTAGATAATGCATGCATCCTTAATGTAGATTGACTCTTGAAACACTGTTCATCAGATTATAAAGATTTAAACCTTCACTGCTTTTCAGTTCTCCATTAAATAATTTATTTATATCTGGAAGGTCATCTGAATTAAAAAAAAAAACCCAACCCTTCTTATATCAAAGCATTTCTGCAATGACTTTCAATCTTAGTTGTAATTAAGAAATAGTAACAGAAGCCTATTTTGGTTCTTGTCATATTTTTCCTGTTCCACAAATAGGAATGTTTTATGCAAGAAATTGTGTTTTAGGAATGTACAAGTAAACTAGGTACTGTGGCAATAAAATCACACATATTGGTTAAGGTTTCTTCCAGTTCATCAGAGAGAATTCTCCTTTAACATCTGTGGGCTGTCTTCTGAAGCTGGCTCCACACTTGATATTGGGCTCTGAAGACAGGCCACTTTTTCATCTGTTTCAGGAAGTACTTGATCATTACAAGCAATTCCGCTGTCCACTTTCTGATTCAGCTGGAATACGGTTACCTTAGACTGACACACGGATTCTCCATCAGCAGACGAAGGAGGGTGGCAATGGAAAAGTAGAAGAAAGCATTTGTAAAACTGAAAAAAAAAAAAATCAATTTTTTTAGCATAGCTTCTAGACAATTTAAAATTCAGTGCATCTTTAGTTGGAGACATGGATTCACACTGGAGTTATGAGCGTAATAATTTGTCAAATTAGTAATTACACATTTCTCACTTCAGACCCACATTCATTGTGACTCATAAGCTTAAACAGTTACACTTCACATGTTTGGGCATCTTCCCTTTTTGGATTACTATTGTTACTCTGTAAGATTATAAATTCCATCTCAGGTAAAAGGAAGACTTCAGTATAATCTAAAAACATGTTCTAATCCCTGCACCAAGTCACAAAAGAAGAGGTAATCACAAATAAATTACAGGTTGAACCTCCCAGATCCTGGACTCTCTGGTCCTGCAACATCCGAGGTCTGGCAAGGCCATGGATGTTGCTGGACCAAAGAGCCCCAGGAGGGGGAGCTAGCCTGGAGAGCTTAGGGTCCGGGCCAGCAGCAGCTGGGCAGGGGAACCCTGATGTCAGTGGAGTCATGTGGGTGGAGAGTGCCTAGCAGCGGGGCTGGCAGCAGCCGGAGAATCCCAGAGACCTCCCTGCTGCGAGGTTGGGATAGCCGGACAGTCCTCTCCAGGAAACCCCGGCAGCAGTGGAGCCTAGGAGCTCCAACTGGGGATCCCCAGCAGTGGGGCCAGTTGGCAGCCAGAGACTCCCAGCCCCAGCAGGGGAATCCCTAGTGGCAGTGGGGCTGGCCTAGTGGCCCCAGTCGGAAAACCCTGGGAAACCCCCAGTGCAGTGGGCCTAAGCTGCTGCTGCAGGGCTGCCGGTGGCTGAGTGGCTTGGGGCTGGAGAACCCTGAGGAATCCCCAGAAGCAGTGGAGCTGTCAGTGGCTGGGGAACCCCCAGTGCAGTGAGCGGGCAGCTGGGCCAGCTTTAGCAGGTCAGCCACAGGGTGGGGTGCCCCAGTTTTGGGAGCCTCAGAGAGACGAGCTGGCAACAGGGCAGCCAGCTGGGAAGCACTGACCTCCCCTGGTCTGGCAAATTCCTTGGTTTGGGATGACTCAGGTCCCAAGGATGCCGGAGCAGGGAGATCCAGCCTGTATTTTAAAGTGACTTAGAAAAGATCAGAAAAGAAGATCTGATGATGCAGGGCAGGATGAAAAAGAATGTTTATTAGTGCAAAGGCATTGGAAATCTGAGGTTTTTATGTTGCAAATTTCATTTTATACAATTGTTTTGCTTTAGTTTTAGTAGTCAATTAAAAATCAACCAATATTAAACAAGTTAAGTCATGAGAATTAGCTCACAATACCTTTGTGGCTTTCTAATTCCAAAACTTTTTTATGGAAAAACCTATTCTCTTAAGTTCTAATTTGCAACACCAAAAGTTAGTACAGGTTAGACCTCCCTGCTCTGGCACCCTTGGGACCTGAGCTGTCCCAGACTGGGGCATTTGCCAAACTAGGGAAGGTCAAAACTCCGCTGCTGGCTGCCCCACTGACAGCTCCTCTCCCTAGGGCTCCCAAGGCTGGGGCTCCCCGCCCTGCCACTGCCCCGCTGAGGCTCCCTGACCTGCTGCTGGGCCTGGGACTCCCTGGCTGCCGTTTGGCCCTGCTCCTGGGGTTCCCCAGCCTAGCTGCTGCTGGCCCAGAGGGGGCTCTGCAAACCCTGCATTCTCTCAGCTGGCTCCCACTCCTGGAGCTCTGGTTCATCAACATCCGTGCTGGACCCTGGATTTGGGAGCTTCAATCTGTATTAGTTCAACTGTAGCCTTGTTCTGAGACACAACGCTCCCACTCAATGAACCGGGATAGTGATAGTGTAACCGGTGTTTTGATAAGTGTTGAATTTTTAAAAAATTACATTATTAAATAAAGAACCACCACGTCAGGTGTTGACTAATTACTAGACACGTTTGATGTGCCTATGTAAAACAGAAACACAACTAATAATTAGTAAATCACAATGAAAGTTTAGACTACCAATATTTTTATATTAATCCCTTCTCAAGGAGTATTTAAAGTGTACCAATTCGTTGCTCTCCCTTTTCAAAAATACAACATCCCTTTCTTAGCACAAATGTATCATCCTATTATTGAGGCCATTGAGAAGCTAATACTTTTTTTTAGTCCAACGGGGGATCTACTGATCTCCCTCCCCTCCTACACTGGTTCCATTCACAGACATGGAGAGAAACAAAAAACTGTGGAGGCAACCTTTTCCTACACTTTAAACAGCAAGTGAATCTCTGTGCTGGTACTGAGGATGTCTTAGAAATCTTTGCCATAGTTGATGACAATACGTATGAGACTGAGCAAGAGTAAGTGGGCCTGCATTGTGCTGGATCCACCTATTCTTCGGACAAATCCCAGTCTCACAGTAGGCACTTGCTTGTCCCCACAGAGGCTGTCTACACTCGCGGCTTCTTGCGCAAGTATGGCCGTTCTTGCGCAAGAATCCCCAGAGCATCCACACTGCCCGCCTGCTCTTGCACAAAGAAATTTACAGTACAGCGTGGTAAGACAGGGCTTCTTGCACAAGAGCTACGCTCTTTTTTAACAGGTGTAAGACCTCTTGCGCAAAAGGGCAGCGTGGACGCCTGGCAGGGATTTCTTGCTCAAGAAAGCCCTACGGCTAAAATGGCCATCAGAGCTTTCTTGTGCAAGAGAGCGTCCACGCTGCCATGGGCGCTCTTGCGCAAAAGCACAGCTCGCACATGGCAGTGTGGATGTTTTCTTGCGCAAGACTTCTTGCACAAGAACCCTTGTGCACGATGTTCTTTTACAAGAAGCCGCCAGTGTAGACATAGCCCTAGAGTGTCCCTATCATGTAGTATCCCAGCCACCTCTTTGGAGAGATCTGAGAGGCCACAGACTCCAGAGACCCCACTATGTGGATGATATTCAGCTATATGTCTTTCTCCACCTCCGCAAGGTCTTTGTCTCCAAACTGTCTCAATGCCTTAAAAGAAGCCAGTGGGATGGATGAAAAGCAACTGACTCTAACCCACTCTAAGACAGACATGAATTATGATAACAAGAAGTAGGAAATGCTTTGAGGTAAAAGGAAGACTTCAGTATAACCTAAAACATGTTCTAATCACTGCATCAAGTGATTAATACTCTAGCCTCACCCCTGAATAACAGCCTCCAGACCACAAGTTGTTGAAGTGATGGGAGGAATATGGGTGAAGGCTTGACTCTTTGCTACAGCTTAGCATGCAGATTGCTACATTGGCAGGAAGTATCTTCTTCCCCCTTTGGCAAGCATGCTGTAGCTTTATAAATAGAAGCCTAGAAGTTCCATGTGGCTAGCCTGAAAAGACCAGACTATGCCCAACCCTGGAAGTACTCAAATGGAAATAAACAACAAATGGTCTGGTAGCACTTTATAGACTAATGAAACATGTAGATGGTATCATGAGCTTTTGTGGGCACAGCCCACTCCGGTCATCTGAAGAAGTGGGCTGTGCCCACGAAAGCTCATGATACCATCTGCATGTTTCGTTAGTCTATAAAGTGCTACCAGACCATTTGTTGTTTTTTTCTGTAACAGACTAACTCGGCTACCCCTTAAAGCTCAAATGGAAATGTTAGCCTTTTCAGGATAGCCTTTTCCCCGCCAATGACATCCTAAAACTAAAATGTAGTCAGTGGGACTACTCACATCTTTAAAGTTAAATGTGTATAAATGTTTAGAGGATCAGAGCACAGATACACATTTGAAACCAGGGGAAGGGAGAAGACTGTTGGACATTTGTGTCTTTACATAGTTTTGTTCAAAGTTTAGAAATGAAGATGGTGGGTTTGTCCAAGAAATACTGTGGGTCTTTTACAAAACATCTAGTGTGCTAGGTGCATCAGAGGTATAAAGATAATGTCTGCATTGCTAAAGAACTATATAAACAGACAACGTACAAATAAGTGCATTAAAGAGGTGATGATGAAAGTGATGTAATTAGAATAAGTTTTTCATGAAATTTTTGGATGAGCAATCTCTTCAGTGACTTGAGGAGGATGGAGATTGCCGTACAGGGTTTTATAAGCCTACTAGAAGATTTACCCAGCATTACTCAAGTCTTTCAGGCAAGGGGCTGGGAGCGTGGGATGTGCAGAGGTCAGGGTTGGCAGGTGAGAAGGGGTTCAGGGTAGGTGGTGAGAGGTACAGGAGCTAGAGCAGTGGGTGAGGGACTCAGAGGGTGGGGGGTGCGAGAGTCAGGACAGGGAGTTGGGAGGGGTGGATGCAGCTGCTGACTGAGCCCCGGGGGCGCTCCATGGCAGTGAAGGGCACGCTGGCCAGTCAGCAGCTGCCCCTGGAGTTATTTGGGAGTATAATAGCTCCCCTCCCCCATGCTTGCTGCTCCCGTGGTCATTCGTGAGTATACCTGTCCCTGCTATCACACCCCTCCCTTTCCATTTGATGAGAAACAAGCTCATTCCACATGCATCCCATTGTCTTGGCACAACCAAACTCTGACCTTGCTTCAAGCTATGATCAGAGGAAGTTGTATATGGAATTTGGTGGTCCCAGCTCTTACCATTTAGGAGGAGTTTTTAAACTCATGAATGGATGGACGGACAGACAGACACACACACACACTCAAATATGTAGTAGATTAAAGGTTTCACATGTCTACTGTCCTGTAATGTCAGCACTGCAAGATACCATGTTCTGATATAACAGTGTAAAATGACAACTAATCTATTACATTTGAATATTTTTAAACTAAGTACAATAAAATGTTTTGAAGTGCTGTGGTGAAAGAAGGCATATCACAGGATTGCAGAAAAATTCGAAGGTGGTAATATCACGATATGTTTTTAAATGTCATTTCAGGGATCCTCATCATGATGTCCATGTGTAACGAAGTGCACGTGTATGAATACATTCCTTCTGTCCGACAAACTGACCTTTGTCACTACCACGAACTATACTATGATGCAGCTTGTACCTTAGGGGCTTACCATCCACTACTGTATGAAAAACTGCTGGTACAGAGGATGAACAGAGGTTTACAGGATGATCTGTATCGGAAGGGGAAAGTAATCTTGCCAGGGTTCAGGTCTGTAAAGTGCCCTGGACGGGAACACTTCCCACACTTGTAAAAGTGAAGCATTCAGAAACAATGTGCAATAAGGTACTACTGGCGTACTATAAACAACAAAGGAATACTTGAAAATGTATCTTAGACCAACCTAGTCTTGAGTCTATAAATTGTAATTAAGTAGCAGGCATGAGAGTTCCTTTCTTTCTAAGCCTAAGTATTTATAACTGCTTTGCAAATAGATAGAGAAAAAACGCTTTGCTCATGAAAGGTGCAAAGGCACAGTTAGATAGGAATATAATGTATTGATTTGGGCTTGACCTGTCAGAAAACAGCAGAAGTTTCTTATGCCCTGTTTACTAAATGCCAAACTTAAAAGTATAAAACAGTTAAAACTGTCACTATGAAACTCTCTGTATCATTCATACACAGACATGGCTGTCTGCTCAGAGATGGATGATTTATACCACAGGATTTTCACATTTCCCCCCCCCCCCAAAATCATGATTTTTAACTGGGCATGCTATGAATATAATGGACCTTATTCTTATTTACACAAAGATCCCTTTACTCAACTCTGGCAGGGTAAATGGGTGGTAAAGTGGGTGTAAATTAGCAATGTAAAGGGACCTTCATAAATCAGAATCAGGCCCGATAGCTAGCCATTGTATTCAAGTGGTATCTGCAGCCAGAAAATAAGTGATATTTACTCATTTTTAAATGGATATCACTGTTAAATAACTAGAGTGCAACACATATATCTGTCATTGTCCATGCAGATGCTGGATTCAGGCACAGGGTGAAGAGAAGATAATCTCATTTCTCCAGAAAGCATTCATTCTCCCCTCACTCAGCCCAGGCAGTAGGCCAGGAAGAGCGCATGAGAGAGACTGAAATGATATATGGGTTTTCTGCCTGGGGCAGATTCCCCCTGTGCACATGTGTACAGGTACACTTCAGGGGAACGGAGACAATGTGCTCTGCTTGCACACCTACATTTGGAAACAAGTTGTGAAACACAGATTTTTTTTTTTTAACAAGATAATTCAAAAATTATCCTGCGTTTTTAAAGGAAATAAACATTTTGGATGGAGAAATTTTAGGAAATAGTAGTTTGGCTATTTTGCTGTAACACCATTAAATTGATTACTGCTTTTTAAAATTAGGGCTTTTTGTTTTTGTGGGACAAGAACAGCAGTCAGTATTTTTAAATTCAAAATTGTAGAGTCTGTATCCTGGAGACATTGTAAAACCTTCAAAAAGCTTAGTATGGCTTGCACCATGAGACAATCTTTCCATTGCATTGTAAAAACACAGTATGGATATTCTCTATACCACTTCTAAAATCCACCTAGATGTTAATGCATTTAAAATATGTTTTCCCTGACAGAGTTCAGTTTTGGGCTGGAAATAGGTTAATGTTCTTGTTTGCTTTTTATTATTTGGTTTTGCATGAGAAAAATTCAGCAGGAGTGATTTACGTACAAGAAATCCATACATATCCTATCCATATCCATTCAGCAAAAAGGCTCCTGACTGGTAGATCCAGTATTATTCAAAATGGTGGAGAGGAAAAGTGATTGATATTAACTTATTTTCTGATCTCTTTGTTTATAAAAATCAGTAGTTTCAAACTTTTTTTTTCCCATTTGTGGGCCCCTACAATTTTTGAAGTAGAGGTGTGGAGCCCTTTGCAAATCTTAGATGTAGTCTGTAGCCCCCCAGGGATCCAAGACCACAGCTTAAAAACCACTGTTACAAATCAAAAGAATTTTGTAATTCTCTTCACCCAACCTTCCCTGCTATTTTTCCCCCCATAAGAACAGAATGAGTTTATTGCACAAACTTTATCTTGTTTTTTCAAGTTGTCATTATCTTGGCCTTTTGGTCCTAAAATTCCTAGTTGACAGAAAGTGTGTCCATGTGATCCCCATATGCTTTGTTGTTTGGATAGATATGTTCATTTCATCCTCCCAAATGGACAGCTTTAATTTCAGCCTCAGTGTCTCAATGATATTACCTATTGATTTTGAAAAGTACATGATAAAATTTTATGTCCAGTTTTTGTTCTTAGGTGTCCAGTCCTAGTAGTGCTAGAGAACCTCAATAGGAAAATATACAGTTCCCATATATTTATTTTACTTAGTTCACCTTCAGTAAAACACATTAAATGGGCTTTTTCTGTGTAGGGACAGTGGCATTTTGTCGTATGATGATCTTCGTATCCGATTACAGTTTCCATTTGCCATGTGCCAAGTTCAAATAGAATTAGCTCCCATACCTTTCAATAAATGGAGCTGATCATATTTCCAGTACAAATGAGTAAGCCGCTGTGCCATATGCAGGAGTCTCTCAGACTCCACAAAATGGTATGCCACTCTCCTACTTATTTGCCCATGCTCAACTTAGCACTTGTTTCCATCAGGAATAAAAAAAACTAGCTAGCAATACTTGAAGTATGCACAATAAGATTGTGTTGTATTGCGTTTTGTGATCACAATGCACCCCTATGGATTAGATTTCCTTAAAGAAAAATGTGAGGCAGCATACTTTGCACTCCTGTTTAAATGCAGTGCTACTGTTTACAATTCTACCACAAAACTGGGTACACATTCATAAAAATGTATTTTCTACTTTTCTCTTACATTCTCATGCACATCCTTTTTTGTGTGCGCTCGAGACACCTGAGCAGAAACTCTTCCTGGCCAAGTGCAAATGCCAAGAAACCTTCCCCCTTCCGTAGATTATATCATTTATTTAAATTGCTGTGGATCATTCATACACCACTTCATCTGTCCTAATTCTATTCCTGTGTACATTATAATTCACTATCCATTACAACATCTTCACACCCTAGCAGTTGCGTAGAGCTGTGCTCAGTCTCTTCCTAAAATGGAGACCAGAATCAACTGTGAAACACAGTCTCAGTCCTCCCAAGGATGGAGAACCTTGAGATAGCTACCTGGTTTCCCCTGTGATATTTCATTCTTCCACCAACTCAGGCTTCTTGAAAATTTAAGATTTTCTCCTCCCACTCTTTCTATCTTAAAACAAAAAAGTTTTCAGTACAAATTCAGCTGAACCTGATTAACTGAGAATTCAACCTCAGTTTTCCTTCTGAGCCACAGAACAGTAGGCGGAAGCAAAGGGCAGCTATAGAATTGTTGCTTTCACCAGTCTTCCCTCCCTTCATGGTACCTCCCTCCGAGTGTTGGTACTCTTTGTTTTTACGGGAGGCCATTGAGGTTTTTGTGTGTGTCTGGTTTTTAAACTTTGGGAGCAGAAATCATTTCTCAAAATCCCATACAAATCAGTTGCATTTAAGAGTGAATGAATATGTATTAGGTGTTCAATAGATGTCTGGTAGCTTTTTAAGAATGGTAACTTGTGACTGGTGTTTTATATATACATAAGTGATGTGTAAGACATTTTCCCATCCAAACCATTCATGAAAATTTCAGGGTGCAATTGCGTCACCCTTGTATGTAACTCCCACTCGAAGTCAATGGGAGACTTGCCTGGGCAAGGCCTGCACAAATATGCCTCTTGAAGCATAGGACGCAAATACCAAGTTAGAATGGTCCCTCTTGGATGTCTCTGGAGTTACAGAATCTTAGTTGCTGTGCACTGATGATGTTAAAATTAAGAGATGAGATGGCTGCACTTAAAAAAATAACACACCCACAAGGCTTGAGTAAGTGCGCTGAATTTGTTAATTTTTGTTCTACTGTGTTTTCCACTGTGAATGATGCAGCTTTTTCAACATGTCATTTTTTGCATGAATTCTTTAGATGGTTAAATCAAGGTATTCTATTAATTCCAGAGAAATTATGAAAGTTTTGACTCATTTTGAGACACATGTTTTTGAGAGGGAAAATACTTCTGATATTTCATTCCTTCTGTGGTTCCAAGGTGTACCACACTGTTTGATGACAGTGTAACAGTTAATCAAGTTACACCAATGTAACACACTTGGATGTGGAGGGGAGAGAGAGAGAGAGATCAGTGTACAATTATATTGGGCTACATACACAGGGCTGGTCTACACTTTGAGCACAAATCAATGCAATCTACTGGTCTTTTTTTTAAGATTAAGAATAGCAACTTGATTCTGGTTGATTCAATTTCTTGCCAAATTAAATAAAATTGAAAGAAATTTGTCACATTAAGAGATTGCACAGTTTTAACTCGTTCTCTTTAGAAACAGATTGACTTAAATGGGAGCCCAAGTAGTATGTAGACACAACATGGTTACTTTTGTGTTGGTCTTCCTCTTTCATAACGCTCTCATAAAATGGGGACATGCTATTCAGATGCTGATACAAACCAATGATGAAATTAATGTTCAATGCATTGTCTGTGAAAGTGTCACTTTGTGTTCTTTCCCTTCATCTACAATCCGTAGATATGCTAGATGGTTTTTTTGAAGTAGATTATGAAATGTCATTAGAAAGAACATACTTATTTCCTGAATACTATCCTCTCCATTGCAAACCATACATAGAGGTTTTTAAGTCTTGCCTTGACAAAGCCCTGGCTGGGTTGATTTAATTGGTCCTGCTTTGTGCAGGGGGCTGGACTCGATGACCTCCTGAGGCCTCTTCCAGCCCTATGATTCTAAGAGGATACCTGATTTAACTGTTTGAACTTTAAAGTAGCCCATGTCTGGGCAAGCCTCTCACAGGTTTATTTAATTAAAGGAATTTTGACACTATGAATTTCTTCTCTTCAACTTGGCAAGTTGAGTTTTGTTCTTGAAATATTGGCTATGTAGAAGCCTTACATGTATCCATATCATCTCATCCTCTGTGAAATGTAGTCATTGAACTATTCAAATATGGAAGACGCTGTACTTTTTTTAATAGCTTTGAGAATTATTTTGTATGATGATTTTTTAAATGAATGTGTACTCTTCAACCAATTAAAGCTTGAGATTTTACAGGAGTCACATTTTTAAACAGTGTTTGTATACATTTTAACACTTTTCTATTTTCTATTTTGATTTTGTATATTTTTATGTATGCGCAGTGTACAGAATTGTGCTGTAAATAAAAACATTTGTTTTCATTTATTTAGCAGTGCTGGTCCTTAGCTTGAATAGATGAAATTACACATGACATGAAATGGGAATGTTACTGGTCAGTAATAGATAGCGAGGAGAACAAGCCCTTAAATATAAACAGAGGTAGCATCTAAAGTAGCTTATTTAATTAAAAATAGAAAATCTACTAAATAAATGGATTGGGAATGGCAAAAGCGATTACGAACTAAATGGTTTATTACAAACCACTGATAATAAAAGGATCTGGGGTGACTGAGGACAAACTTTGTTCCATGACAACAATAGTGAGAATATACAGATTCTCATGGCTTGTATACCGGGAAACAGACCGGCATACCTATAGTAGAATAATTATTTCTGATTCAAGTTGCTTTTATTCCAGACTAGAGTGCCCACATGGGCATTTATTCTGGCATAGTTATTATATAATAGTTTATTCGGCTATAGCTATGCTTGTCAATTTCTCTGCTCAGACAAGCCTAAAGAAAAGGTAGCACTCCAATGACTTGATACTCTGATCAGAATGTAGGCAAACTTCTGTTGAAGTGAATGTTTTGCCTGCTCAAGAAGTCATGACCTAAAGGAGTAAAGCAAAAATTTCTCTAGAGACCACAATTTAAATGACAAATGAACCAAAAAATGTAAAACCTCACTGCATCAAAGCTTAGGAGAGAGATTACATTGTGCAGCCACTAAGAACGTTAGACAAACACCTGTCAGAGACGATCTAGATAATACTTAGTCCTGCCTCAGTTCAGAGGACTGGACTAAATGACTTTGAGAGCCCATCCAGTTCTACATTATTTGATTATATTATTTAAATTCTATCTTATTGTGTGGGACTTAAATCGCAAACTTCCCAGTCAAGTATTGAAAATCCATGACCTTAGGATTTCTACGGCTTTGGCACTGGTCACACAGTAGGCCTTTTGAATTCTCACTTATGAGCTGATTTCCTGTAGCCTTCACGTGACCTGCACTAATCAGCTGAGGATCTCCTGGGAAGTGCTGAACATTCTCCACTCAGGTTGACTTCACTGGGAACTGAAGGTCCTCAACTCCTTACATCCTTCAGGCCACAGAGCCTGGGATCACTTGAGTATTCTTTGCTTTTATCAGGTAGACAAGAGTAAATAGATGTGGGTGCTATCAAGCATTTCAGCCGAAGGCTGAGACCCATCAGAAAAGATGACAGTGTCTTAACCTGCTCTGTGCTGAGTGATGATGGCTGAAAAGGTGAGCCATTATCTTTCTGATGAAATTGCAAGGAAACAGAAGCAACCGGGGTAGGTGTCCTGTATAGATTTCTTCAGAGCCAACTGAACTACAATTTCCTATAGGATGACTGGTAGTTTGTCTCCTTTTCAAGGAGGCACCAATGATATAATTTATGAATGGAAGTCAGAAGTTCTCTACTAGACTTCAGCAGTCATAAAGAGCATAGTTCTCTTACAGTGGGTGAAGTTGGACATTCCTCAGAACATACAGGACCTCTTGTTGCGTAATTACCGGTAGTCCAAATGTCATCACAACAGATGGGTAGCAGACATTCCTATTACTGGAGTGGTTATTTTTATCCCAACAGAGCCCTATCTGGATTTGATATGTTTTATCTTTGGCGTAGACCAAGGACTACTTGGGGGTAAGTAAGATTTGGATCTAGAATCACATGTAGATATTTAGCATCAATAACCCAAGAGTTTTAAAAACTGGCTGAGTAGTTTGGACTGTTAATGATTCTCTTCAATAAATTAAGTACTGTGAATGTTCCAGAAGACAAAAGAAGTTAATGTTGTGCCAATTTTTAAAGAGAGTAAATGGGATGATTCAGGTAATTACAGGCCTGTTAACCAAACAAGGATACTTGGTGAAGATAAAGGAGCAGCTGATACAAGCATTGATTAATAAAGAATTTGCCACTGTTGGCAGTGGCAAGGTCCATTGCTTGCTCAGTGGGGAATCCTGCTGCAACATGCTGAGCGCTCGGGAAGCAATTCCCCACCCTGGGCCGCTTCCTACCATAGGGGTAGGGAACCTCTGGCCCGTGCGCCGGATCTGCCCACCAAACAATTTAATCAGGCCCTCGGGGGGTCCGGCAGCTGTGAAACACTGCAGGGGGACCCTGGGACCGCTTAAAAACTCCCCCCTAGCCTCCCCTGCAGCGTGACCCGATACTTCCTGTTCCTCTCCTGCATGTGGGAAAGTGTGTGCAGCAGGCCTAGTGGGAGGGAGAAGCTGGAGCCCTGCTGCATTTCTGCAAGGCGGCAATGAGAAAAAGGCTGGCGCTACTTCCCAGGCTCGAGTGGCTGCAGAGGCTGCCAGCAAAACTCCTTTTGCCGGTAAGGAGGCATGCGGGGACGGGGGGTGGGGATCCCTTGCAAGAGTGGGAGGGAAGAGAAGCCTCCCCCAGCCCCTTCCCTGCATGGGGTGTCTTTAGAGAGGAAGGGGTAGCCATAGCCTGGCAAGTTCCAGAGCCCCTTGCCAGCAGGGGGAGCTCGGAAAAGGGAGGAGGGGTGGCTTTGCTCTAGCTGGGGCATCTGCAGCAGATTTTGGATGTGCGCGCTTTTTGCTTCTCACTTGTGTGCGGCCTTCGACTGATAATCTCTGTGGGTTAGCAACCCAAAAGTCTTCTCTGTCCTCACGCTCAGGTCCCGTGGCTTCTACTGTAGCCCCTCTCGGCCCAGCTGCCGCCATTTGGTCCAGCTGTGCTTCCTCCAGTGGAGCTCCTGCAGTGTCTCCTTCCCCTTCAGCAGTCAGCCCTGACTGAGCAGCTCCAGAGGCTTTTATAGTCAGTCTCTAGTTGGAGCATGCACAGGAGGGCCGTGGAGGTAGGGCCTTCTCAGCCAGCTAGGCCAAGGTAACTCCTTCAGCTCCAGTGCAAGGTTGATGCATACTGTCACACCTGGGTACATTTACTTATTTAAGTCCTATTTCACAATAGCGATAAGTCACTCCACGAAATGCACTTCAAAGCAACGACTGCACATCGTTGGATGTTAAATTCAGTTGGTCTCTGGCTTTTTGCCTTGTTGCCCAAGGCAAGCTACAAATGTACTTCCTGTCATTTCTTGTTTCTAAAAAATGTATTAGTGCTCAATTAAATGCTTATCAAGATTGATGGAAATGTTAATTAGGTTCATTAAAACATTTGAATCCAACTTTAATGTGTTACTGTAGATTTTATAGATTTCTCTGGAAATGGGGGGATAAATTGAAGTTCACCAAAAAGATTTCAGAAGCAATAGCAAATAAAAGTAAGACGCCATTGAGGATACCAAAGAAGCTATGAATGATATAACCAGATGTATGTTTAATGATTTTTTTCCTCATATGTTCAAGTCATGGATGCAGCTAAGAAAACAATGGAATTACAGAAGCTACAAGTCAGCAACATGAGAGATTTTTATTTTTCTTGTAAACATCAGAGAACTGAAATTCATGAAAGCAAAATTTCACAATGATGGGGAAATGGTACTAGTGACACTGGCTGGCAAAACAGACTGTGGCTGAGAGAGAATCTGAATTAGTTTGTGATGACCAGGAGTATCCCTGTGTATTCAGCTGAACTGTGCCTCTAAATGAATGACCGTATTGCAATGTCAGGATAAGCACAGAGAAGATAGTGATGGGTGGTGGAAGGAAGAAGAGGGGAACAAGTGAAGAGGCGGTTAGAAGAAATGAAATGAGAACTGCTGGCTATTGCTTTTTTTATTCTTTTTAGAATACCTATAGAGAAAACCTGATTGATTGATCTACTTCTGTATTTGGTGCCAGGCTCAGTGTTACCTATTTTATATAAATATAGAGAATATAAGAGTAGTCCTGGCATTAAAAGTTTACAAATCCATTTCTATTTGCCTGCCTGATCTCAGAATTTAGATGACTTTAAGCTAGATTCACTAAACAAAGCATAAATCTAAGCATGAATTTTCTCTTTTTGCCTTTCATGATCACAGTTCCTGATTCAAAATATTAAAGTTTGTTTGCTCTGAGGAGTTCTTGAGGTGACCTTAGGTTGTTCCCTGCGAATGTGTCTTATGAATTCATGGCTTTCCAGAGTGTAACTATAACATTTTATACAAGTTCTAAGCTCCCCTGAACAGAGTTGGTCAAATGGCTCACCTTGATACTGCTCCCTTTTCTTTATGACTTTGTCAGGGTAAGTGATAACTAAGGGCTAGATTGTGCAATGTCTATACCAGGCGTGGGCAATAATTTTTTATGAGGGCCCCCTCCAAGATTTTGGAAGGTGGTCGAGGGCCACACTCTCCCATGATATTAATGGAGGAGATGCGGGGTCTGGAATGGAGGTTGGGTGCAGAAGGGAGCTTGGCGTAAAGGAGAGAGTTTGTGTGAAGGAGGCAGTTGTGACTTGGGGCACTGGACTGGGGTGCAGGGAGTTAGTGTGACCTAGTGCAGGGAATTGGGGTGTCAGGAATTGGCAGGAGGAGGTACAGGGATTTGGGTTGTGAGCTAGGGCAGGAGGGGACTGTGATCTGGGGCAGAGGATTGGGGTGGCAGAGGATTTGGGTATGTGGAGTAGGTGACGAGGGTTGGGAAAGGGAGGGGCTGGGGTGCCAGAAGCAGGATCTGGCCAGGAGATTTACCAGCCAGCAGCTATTCCTGAATCAGCCTCCCTGCCTGCCCCGCCCCTGCACAGGCTGCAGCCATGTGCTCTGGAGCCCCTTGTGCTTCATGGCTGCCTTTTATTGAAACAGGCAGCTCCCATTGGCCAGAAACCAGCCAATGGGATTGTGCTGGGGGCGGGAGCAACTCCTAAAGCTTTCTCCCTTCCCCTCCAGACTCAGTTTTTAAAGAAAAACCACCCCACAGCCACGTTTCTGAGCGGAGTGCACATGTGGCGAGACAAGCAGGGAGCCTGACTTGGGCTTCCCACAGCGTCCGCAGCCCAGATCCGGTGGCTTGTCAGATCTGGCCTATGGGCTGTATTTTGCCCAGGCCTGCTCTATACTCTGGGAAGTTTGGTGATTGCTTCCTCCCTATTACTAAAGTCTCCCAAAGGGGCCAAGGAAGGATGGGTATAAGACAGAGCATTTGGTCTCCTCCTTATCTGACCCTACATACATCAGCCAGCAAAGCTGGCCAGCTGCTCAGGAGAGAATGATCTGTACCCCACAAGAGGTTGTAATAACAGCTATGTGTGTACGTTTGGAAAATGTTCCTTAGGTAATATAGAACCCTACTGAGTTGTGTCTAAATGGCCCAATCTGGCCTTAAATATGGGAACTAGTATGACAGAGTGAGAGATGTTTGGGTCCAATTACAACCTCCATTTTACAATGAAGACAGGCAATTGTAATACATTGCAAATGGGTACCCTGCCAAAGAAAGATGCTCAACATCTTGTTGAAGGGCCATCTAGGAGAAGCCATCAGCCAGCATTCTAAGGCCATTAACTGTGACTGTCTCTCAACTACTGGCCCATCCTCCTGGAACAACAGATTGTTCTGAATAGGGATCCACATGAAGGCAGAGACAAGTATTCCAACCAAGCAGGTGGCACAAAATGCTTAAAACTGGAGAGCTGCTCAGAAAAAGAGGTCATCCACTGCCATAGAACCAAGGATGAAAGAAATTATAAAAAACAACAACAAATGGTCTGGTAGCACTTTATAGACTAACAAAACATGTAGATGGTATCATGAGCTTTCGTGGGCACAGCCCACTTCTTCAGATGACCGCTTCGTATCATCTGCAAACTTAATAAGCGTACTCTCTATGCCAATAACTAAATCGTTGTTGAATATATTGAACAGAACCAGTCCCAAAACAGACCCCTGCGGAACCCCACTTATTCTACCTTTCCAGCAGAATTGTGAACCGTTAACCATTCTCAGAGAGTAGTTATTATCTGGCCAGTTATGCACCCACCTTACAGTAGCCCCATCTAAGTTGTATTTGCCTAGTTTATTGATAAGAAGGTCATACGAGATGGTATCAAATGCCTTACTAAAGTCTAGCTATACCACATCCACCTCTTCTTCCTTATCCACTAGACTCGTTATCCTATTAAAGAAACCCATTAAATTGATTTGACATGATTTGTTCTTCGGTAACAGCCAGCATGGTTTTGTAATCACCTTATTATCTTCCAGGTGTTTGCAGATGAATTCCTTAATTACTTGCTCCATTATCTTTCCTGGCACAGAAGTTAAACTGGTCTGTAGTGTCCTGGATTGTTCTTATTTCCCTTTTTATAGATGGGCACTATATTTGCCCATTTCCAGTCTTCTGGAATCTCTCCTGTCTTCCATGATTTTCCAGAGATGATAGCTAAAGGCTCAGATACCTCCTCTATCAGCTTCTTGAGTATTCTATGATGCATTTCATCAGGCTCTGGTGACTTGCAGGCATCTAACTTTTCGAAGTGATTTTTAACTTGTTCTTTTTTTATTTTATCTTCTAAACCTACCCCATTTCCACTAGCATTCACTATGTTAGGCATAATTATACTAATATTGACTTCTCGGTGAAGACTGAAACAAAGAAGTCATACGGCATCTCTGCCATTTCCAAGTTTCCTGTTGTTGTTTCTCCCTCCTCAGTGAGCAATGGGGCTACCCTGTCCTTGGTCTTCCTCTTGCTTCTAATATATTTATAGTTCAAGAGAGACAGTTCCTTGCTCTCAGTTCCAGTGCCCAGCCCCACCCTGGCCCAGAGCAGCCATTACAGGATACAGCCATTACCCAGCCATTACAGAGCAGTCGTTCTTGGGACAAAGATAAATGTGGCACATGCGCAGTCTGGTTAGTACTAAGAGCAGGGAGAGGCTGGCACATGCTCAGCAAGGATGGAATCTTGAGAGGTTTTAGCAGCTAATAATCATGACGTCTCTCCTGATCATGTGTGAACTAAGATTATTCAAAGCTTATAACTTGGCCACATTTGGGAGGACTCTGATGGGGAGAGTGAAAGGCACACATCAGACACAAAGGCCACCCCTTGCCCTCCACCAAAGTCAAGTGCCTGATCCAAAGCATAAGGGTCAGAGAGTATTTCAAATAAAAGGTCTTAAGAATTTTTAACATGGGCAAAACAATGTTTTTCTCCCGTAGCCTTGGTCTTGAAAATAGCTAAACAGTTTTCGCGGAACTTAAACAAATCAGCCTGAGGCAGATAACCTGCATGGTTAACAGCTTGGCAACGTTAAAAGCAAGTGAGAAAAGCATCTGATAATGGGACGTGCCAGGCAATCTTAATAGACAATACAGATTGAAACTCTGTGAACTGGGGTTCTCTGGTCTGTCAACATCCATGGTCCAACAGGGATGTTGCAGGACCAGAGGGTCCGGGTGGAGGGTAAGTGACAAGGATCCCATCAACATCCATGGTCCGACACGGATATTGCAGGACCAGAGGGTCCCAGTGGAGGAGCAGTGGCAAGGATCCCTGTGGGGCCGGCAGGGAAGTGGACTGCCCACAGTAAGACCACCATCAGCATGTGGCAGCAGGTCCGCCCAGCGGGGTTGGGAGACACACGCATGGCTGCCCAGAGGGTCTGGGAGCTGTGATAGCTTGGTGGGGCAGGGAGCCATGGCACATGGCTGCCCTGCAGGTCCCGGATCCCCCACACAATGTGCGTGGCTGCCTGGCAGGACTAGAAGACCCAGCATGGCAGGGCAGCAGGGCCAGCAGGAGGTGAGGAGATGACCAGGAGGCCAGCGAGCCAGGCGTGAGGGCCAGCAGCAGGGGGTCCAGAAGACCTCCTCTGGTCCGATAAAATCCCTCAGCCAGGACCGGGCAGGTCCCAAGGGTGCTGGACCACGGAGGTCCAACCTGTACTATCAGCCCCACCTATAATTATGGAGCCATATATAAAAGCAGTAGGACACCACAGAGTTTGTATTAGTTGCCTCTATGATGCATAGCTGTGAAGTGGTATAAAATATTTAGCCTGTCTTTCATGCTGTGCGATACATCTACCAACTACTAATCACAAATAATATCTTGTTGTGACTTATTAATGTCGCATCTTATTTCGCATAGCAGAGCTGTCTTCTTTTTTAGTATGCACACTATCAAGTTCCTATCTTAGCTGCCATTGGTGTGCATGTCACAGAAACAGTTCTGCAGAATTGCCACTGGATATTGCTTTTAATCTTACACTACCAATATAAAAGTAGCAAGTATTAATATGCATTTAAAAATAATTCTATATAACCAATATTAGGCATCGGACTTTGTTTACAACTACAAAGTCAATTAAATGGTGTATGTACTTAATACAAGTTACTCATCAGTTTTCAGTAGCAAAGTGTATTACTTCAAAGTCCAGCACATGTAATGTCAATTTCTTCTACCTGAAAGAAAGTAATGTGCAGAACAAAAACAATGAGTCCTATGGCACCTTAAAGGCTAATGGATTTATTTCGGCATAAGCTGTCAGTGGGGCTCCTTTGCTGTTTTTTGCAGATACAGACTAACAAGGCTACCCCTATGATACTTGCAGAACAAAAATCTCCCAAACACTGAACAGCTTAGTACTTATGAGGCCATTGCATCTAGTTCCTATTCATATTCTAAGTCAGATTCATTTAGAACAGTGAAATCTGATTGATAGATACCAACTGACAGTGCCAGAGGCAAATCTACCAGCCACTACTCCAATATTTGACTTAAAGATGAAAAATAAAGGGTCTGTTACTGCCATAACATGCTGTGAGCAATTTCAGATTATTTTGTTAGTTCCCGTTTCTTGGAGAGTTCAAAGCATACAGTGGAGATATTTGGGTGGTTTTAAAATATATCTTGGATTTTTTTTAACTCAGCATTATATCCTGCCTACCTGTATTTCCCTGGTAGTTTCAAAACTTCAAATAGTGCCTGATCCAAAGTCAATGGAAAGACTCCCACTGACTTCAGTAGGCTTTGATTGAGCCCATACTGTCCTGCACCCAGTGGAGTTACAACAGCGATGGAAGGAGGCTATAAGCTACAACCTCGGCAGTGCAGACAGTCTCTTGAGGGAGTGAAATTTATTAAAAAAACATTTTAAATGAGCAATTACAATTCTGGGTGGCACAAAGGAAGCCCCTCTCTCTCTCTCTCTCTCTCTTCCTGATTCAAGGGTTCAGAATTTAGAGTAATCTGCCTTACTTTATTCAACTAGATTGGCCTACCACCTTCTTGCATTATCTGATCATAGTGTATGTAAACTCAGCATTTCCTGGTGGGCTTTTATCTTAAAATTTTAGTCCCATTAGCACTCTGAATTAATAGCAATATATGAATAGTCTCTGAATCAGCACACATTTCTACATTTAGCTCATTTTCAAATGTAGTACAAGTCAGTGCAGCCGGAATGCATAAATACTCATTTATATCTCATTGAGCTTTTGAAAATACAGTGAAACCTTTGTTATCCGGCACTCTGTTAATCAGAAAACTTTAACTGGCATTGCCCCTAGCCACAATACTGTCACATCTTCAGGCGCACAGGCCTGGCTTGGTTTACTATGATTGGCTTAATTTTTTATTTAAAAAGTACTAATCATCTTTAACTCAAAATAGAAATGTGAGACCAACTTCCTCACACTAAAAACTACCAATATTAAAACCTTAAGTTTTACTGTTACTGTCCATTGGTTTTTCTTAGGTTGATGGGACCCTCAGATAACCAGAATTTTTAGATAATATGAACGCCCTAATCCCTGAGTATGCTGGATAACACAGGTTTTATTGTGCTGGCTTCTCCCAAGGAGGCAGAATTTGTGGCAGATCCAGGAACAGAACTAATATCTCATTGTCTAGAGTACCTTAAATCACAAGACCATCTTCCATGGTCATCCCAAATCTCTCTTCAATACCCACTCCTTTTCATAGCTTTTGACTGATGACCTCCACTCCAGGGCCTTCAGGTTCTCCTCTCTCCCTACCTTCTCCCAAAAGAACCTCCCTCCACCTCCTGGCATTTACAAGGCACATATGCAATATAGTTGAAATATTAACTTTATTTGTTATAATAATCATTCCACCTTTTTTTCCCACTGGCTTAGTCAGACGCAATCATTTCCTTTGGTTTGCACTGAGTGCTCTTGGGGGCAGAGGCTTAATTTTGGAAAGCCCTCCTAGGCAGACCTAGTGCTATGTGAATATTAAACAACAGGATCACATTACACATCACTTTAAATACTAAATAATGATGTATTGCTGTCCTTGGTTTTCTGGTTCCCGCAGAAAAAAAAAGAATGTGCAGACAAAGATTTCTATTAACCTCCCTGTGTACGGGATGTAGGTTCCAAAGCTTGGTACAGTCCAAAAAGTTTGTGTATCTTGTGCATTTCTGTACAGTTTGACTTAGGGTTTTGCTTGCATAAGAGAATCTGGTTCTCTGCAAACTGCTTTTAATCTAAGACTGCATAGCCACTATTGCTACAATAACCTGTTTGTTATAATAGCCTTTTTTTGTCCCTGGAACAATTCTCCAACTTTTTCAGGATACGGAAACCCTGGAACTCTCTTCTCTTCTGTTTACCTACCAGCTCTAGAAAGCTACAAATGTGGGTGGGCAGTTGAGAGAAAACTAGAGAAATGCTTTTGAACTGCACTGAAATATAGTGAACTAGAAGATCATTTTGTACAAATTAGAAAAAATGAGAATTGGCCCATTTTCAACACGGAGGCTGTCTCTTAACAAATAGCGACTGCCAGCATTTAAACAGGGAGGTGACAGCCAGTGAAAATGACTCTGGAGCAGGAGAAGGCACACAGAGAAGCCAACACAGGTAGCCCACAGTGGGAAGGCTGCCATATAGATGTGGAACAGTTATTTCAGGATATGGATGCACCTGCACCTATTTGGTTTCAAATAATTCCTTCTACATCTTGTAAATCTGTTTCCAAAGTGGCCTTATTAATGCAGGTTAAAATGCCAGATGATTCCAAACAACAAATGTTGCAAGGAGCTTCATCAGGAAACAATTCAAATTAACCAACAATTAATCCAACCACTTTCAAATGTACACAAGCCCACAACCTCCCTGCAGCTTGTTCCTAAACACATCCCACTGAGCAACCTTTATTCACACCACTGAGCTAATTATTCATGTGAGCAGTCCTGTTGCAGGCAATGGGATTCTTTGCATGAATAGGTGCTCACCAGCATAAGGCTTGCACAAATTTAGACCCAGGTCTTGTCTACAGGCAATTTCTAATGCATTATGGGCCTGCTCCAATGTCCACTGAAGACAACACGGGTCTGCAGTTTGATGAGTTCACTCCTATTTTCCCAAGATATTGTCCCTCCTCTGTTGTATGAGGAGGTTTAAATGGTCACTGTATTACATTTTTTTTAAGTGACAAGCCTAGTCTTTTAAGCATCACTTCTTTCTCCTCATTTTTTGAAAAATTAAAGTCAGTCAGCTTTTATTTTTATAAGTGTACTTATTTTAACAGAACCAGACAGCCTGAGTGGAAATCAAACCACTAACCCAGGGCTTCACAATCATATCTAATATAGCTCTTCCCATGCATGCTTTCCTCTGTTATGCTCGGAAGCACTTTTTCTACACCAGGAAGAATTCATTGATAATCACAGTGTGATTTTTCACGGTGCAGGATTGGCCGTGAAAGCCTTAGTGGATGTCGTTTCAGGGGCAGAATTTGAAACAGTAAATAGTTAGGAATAATTCTTGAACTAAGTAATTAGACACAGCTTCATTGACTTCAATGTAGTTTATGATACTTAACATCAGCAGAGGATGTAGCTTGTAATCTTTACCCGGGCATCCAAGCAAGAGGTTCTACAGAGCTTTAAACAATTTACTGACAGGAGTTTAATTTTTTTTTAAATTACAGTAACATGAAGTATATGGCACTCACAAACTCTTCAGATATTAATAGGAAAGGAAAATTCCTGATTTGGAACCCTGACAGCATGAGAAATGCATTGACATTTGCTTCTTAGCTGCCAAAATTGCAGACAGAATTAGAACAAGAGTAATTGAGTTAGGATTGTCCATGACGCAGCGACTCAGTGTGTTCCTATTGTTCCTATTCTGGAAAAAGGTAAAAAGTTGGCTTTGCTTTGATCTTCTACTTTTATGTTTACTATACACACTTAAGTTCCACAATTCTGAGAGAAGTTTCAGAGGGGTGGCCATGTTAGTCTGTGCACTTTTGTCACATGCATCTGGCGAAGTAGGCTCCAACCACGAAAGCTTATGTCCAAATACATTTGTTAGTCTTTATCCTCAATGTTTTTAATTCTGAGAGAAAAAAATCACTCTATTTTACTTCTGACTCAACTTGGTAAATGGCATGGGAGTTGAAAAATGGCAATATGGGCTACAGAATGTGGGAGGGGGGGGTCAAAGTTCAGGCATCTTGGCATTCACAAAAACCCTGTTCACTGTGTTCTACTCCTAAAGTAGGGACCTAAAATCCCCAAGCACCTACATTTCCACTAGTAAAGGCCCTCTAGGCACCTACATTTCTGCTGATAGGCATGTGCCTAAATCCTGAAACTGCACTGAGCTGCCTCACTGAGAAGCTTGGTGTGTAGTTCACACTGAAGTCCCAGTAGATGTTCTCCTGTCCTCACCTGTGGGGCCTGATCTGTTTTCCTACCTCTTGAGTGTTCAAAACGTTGAGCAATTGGGCATAAGGGGGTGGCCTCATTGCTGTCTCCTCTGTTTTTTCACAACAAAGAAGTGAGCTGGACGAGTTGCAGGGGAGAATTCATCAAAGGGCAGCGATGGATCCAGCAGGAGTCGATTTACCATTTCTAGTACAGACATGATAAATGGGTTACCGAGCACTCTCCCATTGACTCCAGCACTCCATTGGCACAAGAAGCGCAGGTGGAGTTCACAGGAGAGCATCAGCTGCTGACTGACTATGTTCTGTGCTGTGGGGGAAGGGAGGAAAGAGGCTAGGCATGCTATCCCTGGTTCCAGCAAAATCTCACAGCTATTGACCAGAAATCAGGCAATGGGAGCTGAGAGACTTTGCAGGGGTGGGGGCAGTACAGAACAATTTCTCAGCTCCCATTGGCCAGTTTCCAGCTAATGGGAGTTGAGAGATTTTGCTGTAGGCGGGAGCAGTGTGTGAAGCCACCTCACCCCTACAGCACGGAGAGCCCCATGGAACAGCTAGCTGCTTTGAGCGGTCTGGGGCTGCTGACAGGCAGGAAAGCCTGCCTGAGAGTGTTGTAGGCCAGGAGCTGCTTGGGTAATCGACTCCTGGCCAAAACCTGCCTCTGCCACCCCAAAACTCTCTCCCAGACCCTGCATCCCCTCTTACATCCCTCCCCCAGGCCTGAATCCTTTACTACACCTATAAAATCTCATGTTTCCATATCTAAGCTGAGCATAATGCTGCTGAAAATAAATATTAATAGTAGGTCCCAGCAGAATAAAGAATATAATATATTCTTAGTATATATAATAAAGAATCCAAAGCTGCTATTTGTTTTGTTATATCTAAATATGCTGATAATATATTGGACTGGGGTGAAATTCCACAGTAATTTTAACAGTTATTGAATCAAAAAGGATGTTGTTATAAACCACATGAAACTTTTAAAATTCATTATTTCAATGTATGTTTAAAATTTACAATAATTGATTCGTGATTTTTCAATATCAAGAACGTCTCCAGATTTTCTTAATTCTAAATGAAGTGGCTAGAAAGCATCTGCAGGAGGATCTAATTTATCCCTTGGGTTTCTACAGTACTGTTGGCTACAGAAAAAAATGTGTGAGTCTTTCATCCAGTCTATTTTTGAACATCTCTGCTGATGGTGGCGCAACAAGCTTCCTCCGTCTACTCCATGTTGTCTTACTGAAGAACCAATCTCTCGGTGCCCTATGCAATTTCTCCTGAGTACTTACTCTGTCCTGCCTAGGTTTAGTAGGGACTTTAACCAGTCATCCCCAATTTAAAAAGATACTTTACACATCTGTTTACACAAGGCAGTAAACTGGCACTAGCACAATGATGCAGCTCTTTGAATAATTTACTAGAGCACGCAAAATTCCTTGACCGTTTTATTGTGTTTGTTACTGTACCTGTGAGGTGCCAAAAAAAAACCCACTTTGTACCTTTAATAGAAGGAGCACTTTACAGATCTGGATATGAGTTATCCCCATTTGAAGATAAAGAATAAGATGACAGCTGCGATGTAGGACTGTCAGATAGTTGGAATGAGTAGAGAGCAATGATAACCACATAAGATCAATTTAAAGTCAATCAGTACAGTTACTGGGCATGAATCCCTTTAAATGAGTCCAAACTATTGTAAGCCCTGAGGTCAACTGAGCACGAAGTGTCCTTTTGGTTTTGATCGTGTAATAACAAATGAGCCATTTAAAAAGAGTGTTAATCAGTAGCAAATAGGTAATTACAGCAACGTTCCTTACCTGCTTGTTCATAAGTATGTAGATAATTGGATTGCATACAGTGCTGCTCTTTGCCAGGATAGAAGGTATGACATATGCTATTGGAGAAACTGCACCTGGACTACCAAATGTCGCAAGTAGTGCTATAACTCCGTAAGGCATCCAGCATATTAGATAACAGATTACTGTAGTAATCACCATGAAGAGGACATGGTATTCCCTTTTACGGGCAGCATTCTTCCGGATTTTTCCAACCTAGTGAAAGGGAAACAATAATATATAATTATTAAGGAGCAACAATGGCCATTTTCTCTCTCAAACAGCTTATAAATCTTGGACTACACCTCAGAGTATCACATTATGAGATAACTAATCAATCTTTTAACTATAGAAGGAAAATGAGGGCTTGAGCCAAAAGTGACTGAAGTCAATGGTTGTCTTTCCATTGACTCCTCTGGGCTTTGGATGAAGCACTGAGTGCATAAAGCTGTCTGGCAATATCAGCCTGAACCCCATTAAAGTTTTAAGAAAAGGCAGAAAGATGTCAAAATCATCACTTCATTTTTCTCATCTCCTAAATCATCCCCATGTGCTTCTTAAAAGAGGTACAACAATTTAACGCCACCTTCACGACAGGGCCATCTTTTAGACGGGGTGCACAAATGTGCTGGAGGAGGCATCTGCCTTTACTGGCAATCTTTAACTCTGGCTAACATGACTGAGCGGGGAACTTTGCCTGTCTCTATTAAGTCCCTAATATTATTCCAGCTCCCACAGGAGCTGGACCTACACTCTGCAAATAGACACTATTTCCATTACAGCCAAGGGGGTAGTTCCGGTATCCCGAAATAGCTATTCCATGTCTTTGAAACAAGCCCATAAGTTCAAAATATAATGGGCTCACTATTCCAACGACCCTGTAAGCCTTATTCCACAAGGATTAAGGGATGTATTGGAATAGCGGTTTATTTCGAAATTTGGTGCTGTGTAGACAGTGCCAAATTATGAAATAAACTATTTATAAATTAACAAAATAAGCTATATAATTTGCAAAGCTCAAACTGCAGAGCTTATTTTGAGCTAACGAAGCAGTGTAGATGCACCCTGGGAGTTTTATGTGAACACGCAATGCATGATTATATAAGCAGCTTTGTTCCTACTAAATGATTTTCCCTACATCAGAAAGTCGAGATTTCTTTATTACTATTTAAAGAGAGAATTGGAATAGAGGGTTCTGGGAAATGTGACAAAGTCTTTTTGTGTCATGCAATGTTGTATTTGCTTTCTGTACGCACTCTAGAGTAGAATGCATTTGTGGTACCAGACAAATGCCACATCAGGAGGACTGCCATCACATCATATTGCTCTACCTTCCATATAATTTCACATTAGTCACAGTACATACAAATATTTGTTAATAATTTGAAAAGTGAGAGTGTGTGTGTGTGTGTACACACATTCAACTTAGTATATAAAGGACTGAGTATACAAATGTCATTAAAATTTGCATGGGTTATATCATTTGCATGGCTTATGTCATTAAAATTTGCATGGTTTATGTGCTTCAGATTGCAATGGAAGAAACTATACCTCTCAAACTGTCAAGTTTCCCAAGTTTGCCTCTAATCACTTCATATACATGTGTTTTTTCTCCTGAAACAAAGCCTTCATTATGTGCATTTCAGCAGTCTACAGCAGAATGTGTCCAAACTCAGTTCACTCAGGAGCGGCCCCAGACGAGCTGCCGGCAACTGGCGCCCTAGGCGAAATGTGCGATCGGCGCCCCCGCCTCCAAAGCCCTCAACGGCCGTTTATCTTGGCGCCCTAGGTGACCACCTAGTTCGCATGTATTGACGGGCCGCCACTGAGTTCACTACAAACTCTTATCAGTTTTTTGTTTGAAGAATCTGACATATTTATATTAATGTGATCATTTGGGTCTGACTCTCATTTTCACCAAGACTCTCTATTCTTCTCTGCCAGGGTAAAGAGGCATTAAAGAGCAGGTCTTTTAGAATTACACTTCTTATTTTATTAATGAGAGGATCATTGTTTAACATACTCTGGGAAAAGTTGGGTTGTAAGTAGGGGGATGAAAGAGCAAAGAGGTTATATGGCACAGATGATCAGGAAGAATATTTCATGTGGGGGGGGGGCACTTGGAGAAACAAAAAAGCGACTATCTTCACAAAACACAGTCTATTCCTTTTCAATATCTAGTAAGGTTTCTGCCTAAGGGGGATATGTGTTTTCTGTGCACTCACTAATATTACTTGGCTGTCACAGCTTTAACAGCCAATGGCCTTCTTTGACAGGTTATCAAGAAGTGGTTGATGTGATATATCTTGACTATAATAAGTCTTCTGAGACTGTCTCACATGACCATCTAAAAAACAAAGTAGGAAAATACATCCTAGATGGAGCTACTAACAGATGGGCACATAGCTAGTTGCAAAACCATTCTCAGAAAGTAGATATCAGTGGTTCATAGTCAAGTTGGATGGGAATGATGAGTAGGGTTCTGTGAAGATCAGTTTTGGGTCTGGTTCTGTTCAATATCTTCTTCAGTGATTTAGATGATGCCATAAAGAGCAACAAGCAAAAGAGTGTTCAAAAACTGTTTCCATGTGTATGGCAACTGAGTTTTTATGTTAAGCCTAAATTCATTTCAATGCGGTTCAAATGTTTTGTTCTGCTATTTTGAGTGAAATGTAGTTTAATTAAATAAAAAAGTAAACTGAAAAGATAGCAAAATATATATTTGGGGTCCATTGGGATCCATATTTAATAAATTTATCTACACCGGGCTTAAAACCACTACCTGCCTCTGTATAGCTGCCCCAGTACAAATTCCTAGGGTGAAACTCTTACTCCTCCTACAATCCCAGTGCTCTGAGGCAGGGGCAGAGGGCTGAATGAGTGTGAAGTGGCTCTGTAAGCCCCAGTTCTGGCCTGGAAAAGATTCTCTTGGCTTAGGCACTGTGCAAGACACTGTACGTCTGCCTTCTGAGGACTCCTCAACCCCTGCAAGCCCTAACATAGGGAGCCTAGCCATAGGGCATGTTGGGGCTGCAGAAGCAGCACTACAAGGGTTCCAGGCGGTGCAGTGGCCCATGGGGCAGCACTCACAAGCTCCTGTAACTGACACTGACCCCAAAGGCTCAGGTACACCAAAGGCTAAGGAAGAGCTCGGGACTGGCAGGACATGAGCATGGCTGAAAGCCACCATAGTTTCTCTTCTTCCCCTGGCTGTCAGCTGAAGCACAGCAGAGCATCTGAACCCTAGTATAGATTCAATGTGTAACAATGTTGTTTATTTGCCCTGCTTTCATGCTGGGTGAAAAAAGATGTGCTTCTCCTAATCATGCTACGTAAGTGTAAGCCTTGATAACACTAAGGGGTTGCATCACTTCAGCTATGCCCGTGACTGAAATCCCAAGCTTTGTCTACACTGAAGGGTTTTTGCACATCTTCCACAAAACTTCTTGCGCAAAAGCGCGTCCACACCTCAAAGCGCAACGCAAAAGCGATGTTTTTTCACAAGAGAGCGTCCACACTGCATGGACCCTCTTGTGCAAGAAAACTCTGACTGCCATTAACAGAATGGCCATCAGAGCACCTGTGCTTTTGCTGATAGGCTCTTTTTGCACAAGAAACCCCTGCAGAGTGTCCACACATGCCTTTTTGCACAAGAGCTGTAGTGCAAAAAGGAGTTATTCCTCGTGGGGAGAGGAATAACTCTACCAGCAAAAGCCCTTTGTCCTGTCAATTTACTATATTTTTTTGTGTGCAAAAACGTGCTTGAAATGTGGACGCTCCACCTATTTTTGTGCAAAAATGGATGTTTTTGTGCAAAAACCTTGTAGTGTAGACATAGTCCCAGTGTGGTAAAAGTCTGTACTTGTTTTGAAGATTCAGGAGCAAACATGTGAATGGACTTGTCCTGGACCAAATTTATCTGACTGCTTTGCTACCACTGATCTTAGAAGACAAGTTATAGCTACAGCCACTCCTGGAAAGGATGTACTATGGCTGAAAACAGTCATCTAGTGACAACTTGTGCTTGCCATCAGAATGATATTTATACCTCCTGGGGTCTCTCCAGATCAGGCATCTCAAACTTCTAGCCTATGGGCTTTCCCCAGCCAGAGTGATTGTGAAATCCAGCCCAGGACTCCTGGCAAGCTGGGGGGTGAAGGCTGTCTGCTTCCGCTGGGCCTGGCCCACAAGCTGGCAGTTTGAGACCCCCTGATCTAGCTTCTAAACTACACCAGCTCAGGATGAGTTGTCTAAATCAGATGAAATAATGGACACTGTAAACACTTTCTGTATTATGCAACATGTTCTTTTAACACAGGTTTTTTAAAAGGTTGCAAAGTCAAGCTCTCGTGTTAGAAAAAGCTATAATTAAGGTTTCTTACATCCTTAATTCAGTCCCCTTATACATATGCCTTACGGCACAATCTTTAATTACATGATCACGATTTAGTCCACAGGACCCCTCCCTCTTTCAGTATAGCTCCTTGTCAGATGTCCCCTTCCTCTCCTGCCCCTTTCCTATCCCCAGTGCTTCCTAGTCCCACTCTCCTTGTCCAGCTAGTCCCTGTCTTTACCATCCTGCAACTGAGCTCTTCATCCAGTTTCAGTGTTCTCAGACCCGAGCCAACTGGCTCCCAGTTCTCTCTCCAATTTCCATCTCTAACTCTGAGTACCAGTGTCTCCCACAGTTCCCGGTTAAAATCAGCAGAAAATACAAAATGAATAAGTCATGGCATCATAAAAGGTGCTTTACTCTTACTTATTTTATTATTGTTGTTACAATTACAAGATCAAATTGAGATCAAGGATATTTTATTAAACTACCTGTAGCATTACTGGAATCTTGAATAGTGAAGCTAAAACAGTTATTGATCCTAAATTTTAATGTTTCAGCCTATAATGCAAAAACAGTGATAGACCCAAATTTAGGGGCATATACAGAACGTGACATCACACATGTTATTTCCCTTCACCAGAAATTAAGCTCTCTTCTGGACTTAGGGAAATCTATGTTTCTCTACCATTAATTAGTTTCACTGAGAGGATTCTCTTACCATTGTAGTTAAATGTTTCTTAACAGTATTCTGATTTGGTAAACACATTCTCATGCCTTAAGAAGTAGGGTTGTTAAATTTAGATTAATCAACTAATCGAATAGTCAATGGAATTTGCGTCGACTGGAAAGAGCCCTACTGGCTCTTGCTGCATTTCAAAGGTGGTGGCGCCGTGGGGACCATGGGGCCAGCAAGCAGCTCCCTCCTGGCCCTGTGCTCTCTGCTTTTTTGAAATGCCTAAGAATTCTGTAGGCTCCCAGGCTGTCTGCTCCAGGAGTATCTGTGATTCAGCAGGACCACAGATGTTGCTAGACCAGAGAGTGCCAGTTTTCGGAGTTGCAACCTGTACCTCATAGCTTTAGACATTTAGAACGTCACTATACCCCGTAGCTATAGCTAACCTCACCACCCACCAGAATAAACTCATATGATGCTCATGGGCTCACTGGAGCACACAGTGGGGCATCATGACCATTGTGGCCTGTGCATTCTGGCACTTCATACCTGAATTTCCCTCACGCCTCCACTGTGACTTATGAGAACCAGCCTTAGGAAATAATTCAATCTATGAGTCTATTCAGTCTCAGGTGTGACAATTCTGTGTGTGATATAGATACCTGCCCAGAAATGGACTCACACCAGCAACCAGTATAAGCAGCTGGTAAGAGCTTCCAACTGCTACCAGTCTGGGTCAGACTAGGGTTGGTGATCTCAAAGTGAAAGGCACATTACTAACAATTTCCTAAACTACCCAGTCCAACAAAAAAAAAGTGGGGGGAGAGGAATCTTAAGAAGAAGGGGAGTGGGTGTGTTCCACACACACAAAAATTGCTTTTTATTTGTTTTGTACCATATTATTTCTACTGATCGCTGCTGGTGGAAAATAATGTGAATGTAAATGACCTTGAACATATCATTTGAGAATTAATATGCCTACAGGTTTTCTTGGCAAACTGTTCTATTCTGAATATCAAACACACTTCATAGCCCTTCCCATGTCTCATTTTCTTCCCATCCATGATTTTTTCAGACAAATGAATGATGTGACAATGCTGATGCAAATGCCAGCTAATGCTCTCTATTGCCCAGTTTGCACCTAACATACTCCACAACCACTGCAGGCTATAAACATAACATTTCAGATCAGTGAATACTGGCATAAACAGTATAACTGGGTCTGAAATTAGACAAAAATGCTGCAGGGACTTCATCTTCAGGCTGATCCTATTTGACCCTAGAAGGCTTTTGCCCCCCTTATTAGCGTCAAACTTTCACACTTCATTGACTACTTTTCTCTTTTTCCATCTACTTGACACTCTTTCCTTTAGAATCTTCAGTTCATCAGTTCTCTAGAAAGAGAATATTTTCAGTGGGCCAGATTATGATTGGCTTGGCCCACACCTGGAGGACAGGAGCTTCTCCCAGCCTTGTAACCCCATGAAAAGACCAAAGCATCAGAAGCCACTGTTGGGTGGAGAAGAGGTCTTTAATTTATAGCTGTGCATCTGAAGGGTTGTTCTCCAGAAGGCAGTGCTGTAGGCTGCAGAGGCAGGTCAAGGAGCTGCAGACAATGGGCTTATATATATATATATATATATATATATATATATATATATATATATACACACTGTGTTGTACTATAATTAAATAACAATTCAGTTGTAGTACTGACAACCCCAAGTGTCCAAACTCCATGAGCAAGGCCTCCCCAATATCATGAAATTTTAACAATCATATTGCAGTTTGTCTCCTTGTGTTGAAATGTCTAGGATTCGTGGTTTTGCCCGTTGCACTAACAAAAGATAGAAATCTGTAAGTGTGTGTGCGTTTCATTTTTTAATGATGCTGAGATGCTCAAGTTAAACATGATTCCAGTAACTGGCTGCCAGCCCCATGCCCACTCCCAGCTGTGGTCCCAGTCTCAGGCCACTTATTCCTGTCTGGGTCTGGCCCCCTGGAAACACAGCTCTATTCCTGGCCCCAGCTCAGGCACAGGGAGCGGGGCAGACAGAGAAATGCAGTTAAAAGTAATGCAATTAAAAGTGTTCCCCCACCACTGTACAGCCTTGGTGGAATCTAATTAAAGAACACAGACCAGTTTGGGGTGTCTGCTCTGTTTCTGACAGTCTGCGTGAAGCAGGCATTAATGGTCCTGAATCACCAAGACAGCATAGCATGACTGATATGTTCCTTCTGTCAAAAGAGACAATGCTTGGGTTTGAGGAAGGGTGTTTTGTTACTGAATCCCATTGGCCACAGGCTCCTGAACAGAAAAATCACAGATGGCAAACTCCGATCTGCAGGGTACTGTAGCTGAGGGTCTGGTCTAAGACTGAGAGAATTGCAGAATTCCACCCAGGCTTGATAAAAGCACAAGGTCTGACACTAGAGAGGAAGCACTCAGAGACTACAGAGGGGACAATGGTGCATCTAGCGCAATAACATGAAATAGCAAGTCATGTAACAAGAGAGAATATAAATTATTAGGTGCTACTCAGCAATGTGTCGTGCTGCTATTGAGGTCAAGGGGAGTACTTTCAGAAATGAGGCATCTAACTTAGATGCCCTAAATATGAACTTAGGTGTCTAACTTAAGGCTTCTGCAATAAGCTGTGCAGAAATTCTTTGTAGTTTTCCAATAACTAAGTTCTGCTGTTTTATTTTATTTTTTATTAACTCTTATAATGTTATGAGCTGATCTAACCATTCAGTTAGAGCTAGGAAAAATGGAAAATTAAACAAATCTGTATTTAAAATCTGACTTCCGTGCATTTTGCATTAACTGAACTGTTAAAATAGAGTGTAAAAGGACTCATACTGAGCGTCAGTTATTCATTCCCTGCCAGTTTATATGCACCTTCTGTATCTATTCAATTGAATATCTGCTGTATTGCAACTGTGGTTGAACTCCTCAAAGACTGAAGTCAAATTACAGATGAGAAGCTTCAATTAGTTACACAAGTTATGTTTTGTTGCCAAGAAATACAATGTTAATATCACCTGTGTGTAGGAAACAGAATTTGCACCTAAACCTGTAAGTGTAGCATTGGATGTCAAAAGTAAAACAGTGTCAAGATAAATTGAAACAATGATGACTAGCGTAGGAAATAACAACAATCACGTGGTAGCTGGTTAGGAAAAGAGCAAGAGTTTATTTCAACTGAGATGGGTGAACTGATTTGGCCAAAATAAGAACAGACCAAAATTGTATCCCCAAACTCAAATGTGGAAATTTGGATAGTTTGGTTCACTTCCTCTTCCTTTGCAATTTTCAGCCAGAACACAATTAATACTGAACATTTCACCCAGGATCCTGTTCTCACAAATTGTCATGCTCCATTTTGCAGACTGATAGTATACCTGCAGTGCAGTATAAGCCCACGGCTGGAACTCAGACTCAAGCCTAACCCCCCAACCCCTTCCATCTACACACAAATTGCGCTGACTCACGATTTTAGGTTAGGGTCTAAGGAGCCTGAGTCAAAAGGGCTCAAACCTTGGTTTGAGTCCTATTACTTTGCAGCATAGACCCAGCCCCACTAGATTGTGCTCTGGGAATCTGCCAACTTTCTTTGTCCTCTAGTCTAGACAGTTGAGTTTAGTGAACAGTCAAGTTCTTCTACACTGAAGCAAGAACAAAGGGTTAGAATGGCCACATTTGGGGAGGGTGCTAGGAAGATTGAGATATGGGAGAGTGGATTTGGGCCCAGATAATGCACTGTGGACACGAGCACCTCAGGTTGGAACACAAGGTTCAACAATTCCTAACCTGGGTTGCAAATGAATATAGATGTTCGAGCCCTAGATTACAAACCCAGAGTCTGCTAACCCCTCCCCTTACATTGCAGTGTAGATATACCTACAGAGCACAGACAGTTTGAAGAACTTGCAGTTGTTTATCCTGACAGAAAAGAGAATTTCAAAAGGTTCATCTAGTCACCACTTTTCAGTTCACTGCAGCCTAGAAAGTGCCTTAGATTGCAACAACACAAAGCCCTTAAGCCACATGTCCCTAAGGATCCCATCCTTAGTAAGAGATTAAAATTAAGAACCAATAGCGCTTTCTGAAATGCTTCCAATTTCACATGCAGGACCAGTAAGACAAGCATAACTGCAAGGTTAAAATGTGTGAACCAGATGATGGGATAGGAAAGATGGATTTAGATTTATTAGTAACTTGGGAACTCTTCGGGGAAGGAGTAGCCTATCCAGAGGCATGGGCTCCAGAATGGAATCAGGCAGCTGGCCCATAAAATTTAAAACAATGTAGAGGATTTTTTTAAAACTAATATTTGGGAGGGAGGAAGCTGAGATATGGAGGGGCATGCAACTGCATGGAGATATCCCTTAAGATTACATTTTTTTAAAAGAGACTTAGTATCCTACTGTAGATAGGAAAGAAGTGGATAAAGTATAGGTGGGAGGTAATGAGGCACAATCAAACATGAAAGGGTCCCAGTTACACATAACATATGAAGGCAAGCAACTAAATATTGACAAAATGTACAGGTGTTTATATTCAATTGCTAGAAGTTTAGATACTAAGATGAATGGACTACAGTGCCTAGTATTAAATGAGGATATTGATACAACAGGCGTTCTGGAAATTTAGTGGAATGGGGATAATTAATGGGACACAGTAATACTAGGATACAAAATATATAGGAATGATAGAGTAGGACATGCTGGTGGGAAGTGTGGCACTTTATGTTAAAAAATACATAGCCAAATAAGGTGAAAATCTTAATGAATCAAACTGTACCATAGAGTCTCAATGGATAGAAATTCTATGCTTGAGAAAATGCTACAGACCACCTGACTTAAGAGAGTGATGTTTATTATGAAACACTAACAAAACTTAGAAACCCTACAAAAACAGAAATAATAATGGATGATTTCAAATGTCCCTATATTGACTAGGTAAATGACATCATAGGGTGTGATGCAAGGATAAATGACTGCTTCTCGGAGCAGCTAGTTCTACAAAGGAAGAAGCCATGTCTCATTTAGTCCTAAGAGAAGCACAGACTGTGATCCAAGAGGCACTATTTTACCAAGCTATTCAGTTAGTGACCATAATGCAATTACATTTAGCATCCTCTTGTGGGGGATGGAGGTGATAAAAGGGAATACAACCCCACCCTACCTAATAACCACAGTATCATTTAACTTTAAAAAGGGGGAATGTTGTATTAAATTAGATGGATTATGTGGGTGAAAGGTGTTAATATAGCCCAGTCTCCAAACAACATTAAACAGGGTTAAACAAAGTTTGGATATGTCTACACTTGCAGCCTATTTCGGAATAGGGACCTATTTCGGAACCTCATTGCAGGAGGAATAACAGGTAGTTCGAAATAGGGCTTTACTTCGAACGCCCGTTTCACTGTCGCATGTAGACGCGGGCAGTTATTCCGGGCTTGTAAATTTCAAAAATGGCGCCCGGCCGGGAAGATGCAAATCAAGCGCAGGATATTTAAATCCCGGGCTTGATTTGCAATTCCGAATGCCTACATTTGCAGCCCTATTCCAAAATAGGTTGCAAGTTAGACATACCCTTTGGGATTTGGTGCACAGAGACCTCAGTTTGCTTGTTACTGTGGCAAACACAGCATTAAAAATCCTTTGAACCTTTTACTGAAGATACAGACAAGAAGGAAAAGCAGTTAAATAATTTGAAATGTAAAGAACTAAGGAGCACTCTCCTTTTAACAATATTTGTGTCTCTTTACCCTTTTGCTGGAGAGAGTTTTAGAAGGGAAAAAACTGCTTTAACAGTCTCTTAGAGGGTATCAAAAATGGTTATAACTGTCCTTTTGGGGAAAAGAAAATAAGTTAGTTGAATTTGGCTAAGGATGATCAAGGAGCAAGAGTGAAAAATTGGGATGGGGGAGAGTTTAATAAGGGTCCCTAGAGAAGACAAAGCTTCTAATATCTGGACAGTCCTGATAAAATTGAGATGTCTGGTCACTCTTGATGAGCTGCAGCTGTTGTTGCTAAAATCCCATCCTATTTCATCCCATTTGGTGTTTGGGATTCATCTGGAGTAGGTAGAGGTGGTGATGTTATCAGGGTCCCTCTCTCTGGCCCGGTCTGGTCAGGACATCTCTTAGGATTAAGGTCATAGGAAATAGTGGAAGTAACATCCATTATATTGAACCTTGCTTCAACAGCTTCCATCTGTTCTTCCCTGTTTTCCTTCCCCAAATTTCCTTCATTAAGTGCCCACAAGAGAAGTGGGGTGTGGAATCCCCTCATTATCACCAAGTAGGCCCAGTTTCCAGGACACCAATTTTAGTTAATTGGTTTTTGGACTCACGTTTTTTTGTTTATCAAGCACAACCTTAACACAATTCTTGAGTTATGCCAATAGGCTTTTATTTAGACTAATTATGTTTACCTGTCTCCTTTTTATACCTTTTCACATCACTGTTAGTTATTATACAACATCTTATTAACTGTCACATATTTTTTTACAGTTGAGCTCTCAATTAGAATCAATTTGTAGGCCCAATTACCACAACTGAATGACACAAAAATGAAGACTCTAGTGAGAAGGAAATTAAAAAAAGCAATCATAAGAATAAAATGCCTGCAAGCAGCACGGGGGCTCCTTAAAAACTTCACAATAGATGGTTAGACTAAAAGTATATGCCAAATAAAAGAAAAACCATAGGAGGACCAAAAGAACGCCACCATGGCTAACCAGCAGAGCAATGGAGGCCATTAGAGTAAAAAAGGCAGCCTTTAAAATAAGGAGGGTGGGGGGACCTCCGCTGTGATGGCCACACAAAGCTCAGCAGAATTAACAGGCCGCCAGACACTTTGTTTACCTGAGTGTCTGCAGACACAGCTGCTGGCTGCTCCCAGTGGTTGTGGTTCACCATTCCCAGCCAATGGGAGGAGTGGGAAGTGATGCAGGCTGGGCTTCTGCTTCCCACAGCTTCCACTGGCTGGGAATGGCAAACCGCAGCCACTGGAAGCCTGCGGACGCTCAGATAAACGAAGTCTAATGAACCGCGTGTGGTCTGCCAGCTGGAGATTTACCACCCATGCTTTAAAATTTGGAAGTCAAATCCTAATGAGGAAAATAGGAAGTTAAGTGAAACTCTGGCAAGTAAAAGTATAAGGCAAACCAAGAAAGAATTTGAGAAGCAACTTGCTATAGACACACAAACTATCCATAAGAATTTTTGTACATACATCAGAAGCAGGTAGCCTGCCAAACAATCAGTGTGGCTGTTGGATGACAAAGGTATTAAAGGAGCATACTGCAGAGAAGCGAAATTACTTTTTTTTCCACCACTAATGTGGGAGAGATCTCATGTCAGAGATATTCCGTTTGGGCAACAAATCTGCAATACTGTTCCAAATTCATGCATCAGTACAAGAGGTGTAGGAACAAACTGATAAAGTAAACAGTAATAAGTAACCAGAATCAGATGGTATTCACCCAAGAGTTCTGGAGGAATTCAGATATGAAACTGCTGAGCTAAAAACAGTGGTATGTAACCTATTGCTTAAATCAGCCTCTGTACCACATGACTAGAAGCAGGGGTGACAGGGGAGGAGGGACACCAGGGGGTGGGGGTGACACTGGCCATGTGACCGCCCACATCTGACTCCTCCCTATGCCACCCCTAGCTTAGGGGAGGGGACAAATCCCTCTCTGCCCCAGGATCTGACCCTGCCCCGCCTCTTTCCACCCCCACCAGGCCATATACCTACCTCTTCCCAGCACCTGTTCCACCCCCACTCCACTTCTTCCCCCAAGCTCCTCCCTCCTAGTAATATGGCCTGGGAGACTACTGGGGGGGGGGGGGGCTGGTGCTGGCACCCCTCCTGAACCCACCAGCAGCAGAAAGCAGAGCAACCTGGCCCCAGCCTAGCCTGCTTCCCCAGCCATGTGAGTTCCCACCCTCTTTCCTGAGTGACATGTCTGGGAGCCAGGGGAGCAGAGCATGCTAGGGCCGCGTCGCTCTGCTTCCCTCCTCTACTGCTGGTGAGTGCAGGAGTGGGCCCGATGCCTGCTGCAGGTTCTAGAGCTCTCACCAGTCTCTTGGGCTGCCCAGAGGGTTTGGCCCCACTGGCTGCCAGCCCCTTGTTCCTCCCACTCATGGTGTTGGGGTGCATACAACCCTTTGTGCCCCCCCCCCAGTGCTTCCAAGTAAATCCTTGTAATTACAAGCCAGTACTGAGCAAATTGGTAGAAACTACAATAAAGAACAGAATTATCACTCTACAGTTGCCCTATTCTCTGTTCTTTAGACTCCCCTGAAGCTTTGGTATGGGCCACAGTCAAAGACGTGGCTACTGGGCAAGATGGGCCATCATCTGATCCCATACAGCAGCTCTTATGGGAGTATATTTTCCTTGAAAGCCTGGCTTTTATTAAAAACAATTAAACCCCTATAAATCAAACAGAAATACTATCTGCTGTTTGGTCGGTTCATTCCTCATTATGCCACTCCTGAAGTTATAGAAAATATAAGTCAGTGCAGGTACACAATGTGGAGGAGAGCACAGGCAGTCTTCTTCCCTTTGGATGTACAAGGGCAACCCAAAATAGCATTCTCCACTCTCCTGATGCTCTGGGGTACCCAAAGGCTACTCACTGCTGCTTTTCTTCAGGGATGGAGGGTATAGACATGAGGCACTTATGACCCGCTGCTCATTCTATACCAGCCAGCTGAGCAAGACCTGCAGGAATGACTTTTTCCTTCCTAATTGCCCCCATACTACTTCCTAAAGTGGCATATTTGTATAGATCTAGGGTGGAATTTTCAAAAGAGTCCAAGAGAATGTTTTCACTCCAGAGTTAGCCTGGGCTCTTACTCAGATGTTTTCCGTAACTCCCCCTTCCCCTGCACACACCTAATTTTGGTGATGTTTTTAGTTGGGGCTAGTTGGCACAGTTAGAGGAATGGGTTAGAGTCAGTGGTGCATGTGGATTTTAATGCTTGCCGGTATACTACTGACCCCCTCCTGTTCCTAGCCCCCTTCATAAAAATATTCTGTGACTACAGCCTTGCACACTTACAAATTTATACCAGCAGATCCGGATATATGTGGATAGAAATCAGTATCTACTGAACCACAGAGCTCTCCCAAGAACCACGGCAGTAAAAGAAGAATATTGGCCAGGACTCCGAGCCAGCTCCCCGTGCCAGTAGCTCATCCAGTATGGCTGTACCACCCCTATCCCCAGCCCCATCTTGCAGCCGTATCTCTTGGGTTACTAAAATCACAGAATACTAGAACTGGAAGGAACCTCAAGAGATCTTCAAGTCTAATCCCCTGCCCTCACTGCAGGACCAAGCACCATCTAGACCATCCCAGATAAATGTCTATCTAACCTGCTCTTAAATATCTCCAGAGATGGAGATTCCACAAACTCACTAGGCAACTTACTCCAGTGTTTAACCACCCTGACAGTTAACAAGTTTTTCCTAATGTCCAACCTAAACCTCCTTTGCTGCAGTTTAAGCCTATTGCTTCATGTCCTATCATCAGAGGCCAAAGAGAACAATTTTTCTCCCTCCTCCGGTATTGCCAAGAGGCAATGGTTCTTCCCTTAAGGGATTCGGAGGCAATAAGCACACAAATTGGGTGAAGGCTTAAAAACTTTACTAAGGAAATATTAAGTTAAAATACAGTGCTTAATATTAGACTAAAGTACAATGCTTATTAAGCAAATCTTAGAATAAAATACAATTACTTATTAAGCCTAAACAAATCTTAGAATAAAATGCAATGCTTACAAGAAAGTATCATGCTTATTAAGCCTAAACATATTTCAGAATGAAATGTAATGCTTATTAAGAAAATCTTAGGATAGGATACAATGCTTATTAAGCCTAAGCCTATCTTAAAGTAAAATGCAATGCTTACTAAAAAAGTACAATGCTCATTAAGCCTAAGCAAGCCTCAGAATAAAATGCAATGCATATGTCCCTTCTGCTGTTGGGAACCCCCTGAAGAAGGGGACCCCAGTGGCCAGCAGGTAGCACCTTCTGCGGCTTCGGTCTACGCTGAGGTTCCAATGTTAGGAATATTCCCAGCCTTTATATACTGTTGGATCTACAGTAATCACACCTGTTGTTTTGAGAACCTAACAAAATTGTTGATACATTGCCTATTTCCCCAGATCCAATAATTAGCTTGTTGATACTTTGCATAGTTTCCCAGGCCAAATAATTAGCATTATCAGGTGGGAAACATTCAGCAAAGATAGCTATGTGATCTTCCCAAGCACTCCTGCACTCCCATACCAGGTGGCTGGCCTTGGGACCTGGCCCAGAACTTGTTGAAAGTCAACAGTGCATTCCTACAATGTACCATCTTAAGCAAACAGCTAACAAAAGAATAATAAGAAGCAAAAAGCATAAATGGCTGCCTTGATCATCCAGGCCTGACAGGAGATGCAGGCATAAAAGGACTGATTATGGTACACCACCTAATTTCCCCGACCTCACAATCGTCTTCCGCATTTCCACTATACCTCCTTGTGACACCCTTTTAGATACTCTCAGTCTTCTCTTTTCTAAGCTAAACAAGCCCAATTCTATTTGTCTTCCCTCATAGGTCATGTTTTCTAGACCTTTAATCATTGTCTGGGGTCTGGAGAGCTTCCCTGGAGGACAGGTCTGAGGGCAGGGCTGGTGATGGTATAGCTGTGCTAGAGGAACTGCTAGCACAAGGCACTGGCTCCTGGGAAGGGTGGCCCTATGTTTGGCTTCTCTTGATTCAGTCCCTGGGAGAGAGAGGATACTGATTTCTATTCCTGGATATCTGCATCCATTGACAGAAATTTGTATCTGCGCAGGGCTCTATCCTCTTTGTGGTATCTTAGAATATTGTTCATTTTCTTGGTTATTCCAGTCACATTTCACTGAAATCTCAGTAGAGCAAGAATACGTTAGGCAAAATGAACTTTTGTGTCATCAAAAGCCATCAAGTGACTATATTGGATGCAGCTTGCATAGCTTACCCTGAAATCATTAGAAACACATTTGCATTATAAAGTTTGCACCAGTTCACAAATGACAGTAATTTTTTTTTCTGAAAACAGAAAGTTCATTCATAAGTATAAATTCATGTGACCCTGGTCACTCAAGATATTTAATGATAAAAGGCATTTTAAAATATGTACTTCAATTCCAAAAAAGCACTAGTGAAGAGGACAACAAAAACAAAGCAGAATGCTTTTTTTTAATAATCCATAAACTATTAAGCGATCTGACTTGAGACAATTAGATAGCAATGGCATTGTCTTGATTTGACACACTTGAATACCTACACGTCATGATGACACCATAAAAGTTAATGTGCATATTCTTTTTTAAATATCATTACTGTGTCAGGGAAGTAGTGCTTATTGTAAAATTGTGTTTAAATTACAAAGGAACGTCAAAATAAGTTAAAATACCTTTTTTTGTTCTTTTTAATGCTACATCAATCAGGAATTATTGCCAGTTTTCTGAAGCAATCCCTTCATCCATCAGTATCTTTGTTAATACTTTTCATACACATGCCTGGTCTTTATATTATTAAAGTACTACCGTTTGCAGAGGATTTCTTTTCTCTGCTTCATCTTTTGCATTGCATATTAAACCTCTGCTCTCTTCTGCTACAGACTTATTTCTCACAGCATAATACTCAAATAATCTTAAAATTCCTAAAAGGCAGCTCCAAAACAGCTTAATCACTTGAACTGCAGTGCTCTCCTGGGAACCGCAGGGATAAATGGAGCAGGAAGTGGGGCCACCACTCGCAGGAGCCAGTGCCTTACACCAGCAGCTCCTCTAGCGAGGCTGTACTGCTACCATCCCTACCCCCTAGTCCTGTCCTCTGGTGGGCTGTACAGACCCCAGACAGGAAACTTGACTCTGTGGAAAGGCTGGCTGCAGAGCCATACAGCCTTACGAGAGGAACTGCCAGCTTGTGGGAGCGGTGGCCCCACATTCTGCTCCTTTTGATGCTGCAGTTTCCAGGAGAGCCCGGTGGTTCTGAAAATGTGCCTTTCCAGTACAGCTTATTGTCCATAACTGTATCAGTGGTACAGCATATGTGACCTGTACCAGCTTACCCACTCTGTTGGTTACAGTGTGGGTTCTGCTTTCACTTTCCAGTTTTGCCATGAGGATGCATGCTAAATCACTTGAGTGCAGACAGTGCTCCAGTGCTTTCACACAATTCTTTCCCCCTCTCCTACTCCTGTGCTCAGAACAAGTTCAACAGACACGTTCTTCTATAATTCACTGGCAAAGAACCATAGTCACTCATTTTACTGCAGCACAAAGCAATGTCTCCAGAAGTCTAGGTGATACACACAGGGGAGAACAGCACCAGTGAGGAATACTAACATGGGGAGTGGTTTGCAGTGGGGCTGCTCTCACCCCTCCCCCACTCAAACACCCCAGGAGCCACCCTCTATGAATCCGCCGCCCCCCCACCCAGCTGCAGGGCTGTGTGAGAGAGAGAAGGCACAACCCCCTTGGGACAGGGCTTCCCCCACTCTACCTCACACAGCCCCTAATCCCCCTTTCCCGAAGGTCCTCCTTTAAAAAGACTCCCCCCACCCCCGTGCAGGGACTGCAGTCCAAGAGTGCCTTACCTCCATGAGGAGGGCCCTGACGGTGGACTTCCCCACGCCATACTGGTTGCCCACTGACTGGTAGCTGTCGGGGTGGTGAGCTTCTAGAGGGCAATTGTGACCCACTTCTCCAGGGGGATGGCAGGCCGCAGGTGGGTGTCGCGTCTCTGGAGGGCGGGGCAAGCCAGGCACACAGCTCCAAAAAGGTGGCCTTCTGCATGCAGAAGTTTTGGAGCCACTGCTGGTCGTCGCACCGCTCCATGACGAGCCAGTCCCAGCAGTCCGAACTGGTGTCCAGCCTCCAGAAACGCCTCTCCACAGTGGGTTGTGGTTGCCAGTGTGTAGCTCCCCCACCCAGGAAGAGGGTCCCCAGAATGAGCTTGGGGTCAAACTTGGTCAGGACCAGGAAGGCAGCTGGTACAAAGTGCTGCAAAAACTGCAGCACGGCTGTGTGGGGCCATCGCATGCCTCGGGCAGCTCCAGCTCCATGGCACCAAGAGAAAAGCTGTGGCGTCCAAAAAAGCTGGGCAACCACAGCGATTCCGAGATAAACCCCTTAGTTCGAATTAACAGTTAAACCTCATAGAACTGAGGTTTAATTCGAACTAAGGGGTTTATCTCGGAATCGCGCTTCTCTGCCGCATGTAGACGTGGGCAGTTATTCCGGGCTAGTCAATTTCCAAAATGGCGACCGGACGGGAACATGCTAATGAAGCGCGGGATATTTAAATCCCGCTCTTCATTTGCAATTTCAGTCGCCCTCATTAGCCTCCCTAGTTCGAACTAGGGGACTAGTGTAGATGTACTCCAATAGAAACATACTCTGTAGCAGCCTGACTCTGCAAAGTGCTGTGTCTTCTCAACACCCATTCCACTGATACCAGTGGAAGCTAACCGGGATCAGTATCCAGGCAGGTTTAATTCATTCACTTCTTTGCTTGTTGAGGAAAGAAGGTTTCATTGTAAACTCGAAGGAAATAAAAATTTCTCTACCTCCAATATGCATGTCAAATAGATGTTTATTCATTTTTAATACTGAGGTCATGCATCCAGGAACATTAAATGCTTGAAAAAATAATTACATCCTAAGTGGGAAGAGTTGGGTCTCTCAAACCTCTGCCTTGAGAATATCAGAGATGGTGAACATAATGAAATTATCTTGATGAATTATATTCAATCTGAGTGTTCATAAAATGAATGCACAATAACATCATGAGTTTCTCCTAGACAGAATCAAGTACCGGTACTTACATAGGGTTAGGCACGAAAGAGAATCGTCTAGAAATGAAATGTAATTTAAAAGCTTCCAGTTAGGAAATATATTTACTTTTGTAATAGAAGTTTTATATTTTATACATTCTCATATCTCTATTGTCTCTGCTTTTTCTGACTTCTGACAAAACTAATGCTTTACCAATCAGATAAATTATCCTGTAAATCAAACATCAACTGTGCAGAGTTATTTCTGCTTGCAAAAAGTCATGATTGAACATACAAATAATCCACAACTAAACAAAACGAAAGCCTATGCTAAATACTGTGTAATCCTCCCACCAAATCTCTCACAGTTAGAGGTCAAGAAGTCTCCAGAATGTGATGTACATGCAAAACTGTCCAGGAAGGATTTATGGGCTACATTTTTAGAAGCTTGGCATGCCTAAATCCCCACATGAGCATTTAATTCTAGGTGCAAGTGGAATAGGAGCATGTAATGGATTTTTTTTAAAGCAGGCGGCTGGGTATATACAAGAGCTGGATGCTTTAGAGAACATACACACACTAATGAACCAAGTTTGGATAATTGTGAAGTTTTCTGAATCTGGAGAATGAGTTCAGGATGATACAGGTGTAAGCCACACACCTTCTGGGTATGGTGTACTGTCCTACCTAGCGGCACTTAGACCACCTACAGAGAGACAGAATGAGTGTGCTCTACAGCCTTAACTGAGAGCCAAATGGCTCTTAGCTCAACCAGTAGAGGCTCACGCACTAAAGTTCTCGAGGTTCCATTCTGCCTGTTGGCAATTACAAGTGGAGGCTCATTGAGGATTTCAACTGGAATGTCTCTAAAGTTCAGTATATGCTTTCTCAGCTAGAGAGGGTATGTTACCCACACACCTGCTGGGTGCAGTTCACTGTCCCATGCAGTGGCACTTAGACCACTTACAGAAAGAAAGAATGAGTTTGCGCTACAGCTTCAGCTGTGAGCCAGCTTGCATTTAGCTCAGCCACGAGAGGCTCATGCAATAAGCTCTAGAGGTCTCAGGTTTGGTTCCATCTGTTGGCTTTACACAGGCACAATGAGAAGGCTGCTTATGAATTTGCAGTACTCTGGAAACACTGTGCTTCCAGAGTACTGAAAATGACAATTTTTCTTGATGGGTAACAGCTAATTTAGGCACCATCATTTTGTATGTGAACCTGGGATTATATTTTGCCACGTGCATTACTTTGCATTTAACACTGAATTTCATCTGTCCATTTTGTTGCCAAGTCGCCCAGTTTTGTGAGATCCCTTTGTAATTCTTTGCAGTCTGTTCTGGACTTAACTATCGTGACTACTTTTATATCATCTGCAAACTTTCCCACCTCCCTGTTAACTCGTTTTTGCAGATCATGAATGAAAAGGCTGAACAGCCCCGTTGTACAAGTCTCTGGAGTATACCGTCTTTTAGCGAATATACCCCGCACCCAAGAATAACCCGCACCCGAATACACCCCACAGTTTTTGCAGTTTGAGTAAAAAAAATCTTGTATACCCCGCGCACGAGCATAACCCGCAGGGTATACAAGACTTTTTTTCAAACTGTGCGGGGGAGGGGGAGCTTCTATGGGTGTGTGGGGGGGGAATTATATATCCTCAGGACGGGGGAGCACTCATCCCGCCTGGTTCCCGTGCAGCTGCACAACCTCCAGGCGGGGGAATGAGAGTGCTCCCCCGCCCCTTCCTGCAGCTGCGCAGCTGCCATCCTCCAGCCTGCGGGTGGGGGAGCGCTCATCCCCCGGTTCCTGCGCAGCCGCAGGAAGGGGCAGGGGGAGCGCTCATCTCCCGGTTCCTGCACAGCCGCAGGAAGGGGCAAGGGGAGCGCTCCTGCGCAGGAACCAGGAGATGAGCGCTCCCCCGCCCGGAGGCTGGCGGCTGTGCAGCGGGGGAAGGGGCAGGAAGAGCGCTCACCACCAGGTGAGTAAAAAAAATTTTGTATACCCCACACCTGAGTATACCCCTCAGGGGGAGTGCGGGGTTTGTAAAAACAAATATAACCCGGGGGTTATATTCGCTAAAATACAGTGCCACCATTTTCTTCTCTCCATAGTGAAAACGGACTGTTTATTCCTACCCTTTGTTTCCTACCTTTTACCTGGAGTGCCTGGCAATACTTTCATGATCATCTAAGGATCCTCAATTTAATGGCAAGCCTTTTGTCATCTTTCTCACCTGCCTTTGTTTGTAAACAAACTCCCTCCCCAAGGGCATGAGTTGTTAGCAAAACAGAATTCATTACATTCCACACTCAAGCTCTGGCCCCTGAGTTGTGAGCATGCATTATTTTTTCCCCAGGGGTGCCTGAGCCCTGGAGTATGCATGGAGTTGGCACCTATGCCACAGTTGCCCTCTCATTCACAGGATACAGAGATTTTTCTCTTATGTTCCTGCCTCCATGATCCTTCCCTATAGATCTATACAGATGAGACCTACAGTAGGTCTATCAAGAACATCAGATCACTCACACAGAGAACCTTTGGGTACAAAATATTCCAGGCACCGCTATGAGCATCAATGGAAGAATGCATCCTGACCGGTTTGTCAGTCCCAGTATGTCATTGCAGCCCAGCAAAATATACAAGAGATATTTTTGTGTATCAGGCCAATTTGCATACACTGATGAGATGACGCATTTGTATAGGCTAACAAGGCAGGTGTGACCATGATAATAAATCCCTGGGCAGTCAGGCTCATTAACCCCAATGTTTTGGAAATTAATCCCAGCTGGCCATGCTGGTCTGTGAGAATAGCATAGACATTTGTGCCCCTGAACTCTGACACAGAGAGACAAATCAGTGTGAAAGTAAAGGCCTGGTTGCCTAGCAACTGTAACATAGGCCTCCAGATGAGGAAAAGCACAGTTGTCTCTCTAAATGCAAAATGACCATTTTAAATTTGCATGTTACACGCTTGAGGAAAGGGAAAGTCCATCTGCTTTTGTGTGAATAATACCATAAGTCTTACATCTACTCTAGCAGACTCTGTAGCTGCTGCTTGAATACTATCAGTGCTGCTTGAACACTCATAAAAATGGTGGAAGCTATAATGTTGACAGAGCTCAGGTACTTTTCACTGGTCACCTAACTCTAGTGTGAGGAGAATTAGACAAAGTGAAGAAAATGACTGAGCCCTGTGTGCATTACAGTTTCTACTGGTGGTGAATCACAGCTATAGAGTTTGCTTGCATAGCTAAGGCACAGCTGTGTTTTCTTGACCTTGGTAGGTCACCCCATCCCACAGTAATCTCTTCCTTCTCCCTGTACCCTTCACTAGTCATCAGAGGAGAAAGTAGACAATGAGACTAACTGGTGCATCCTGCACCGGGCCCAGCATCCTTAGCAAAGGGGACTGACTCTGGACTCCTGGAAGGGGCAGGGCCTCATGCAGAAGGGGTGAGGCTGGGGGAAGACACCTCTCCCAGCCAGTCCTTTCTGGCCAGCAGCCGAGAGTCCTGGGGCCTGAAGCAGTGAAAGCCAGGAGCCCTAGGCCCTTCAAATCACTAGTGGAGCCTCAGCCACTGGAGAAGCAGACAAGGAACCCCACGCCCTTTTAAATCACTGGGCTCCAGGACAGCTGCTCCTATTGCTCTCATGATATTTCGTGGCACATGATGACTCCATCATGCTGCCTGCTCTGATGTGCCAGGAAGAGCAGGACTGGCTCACCATACCTCTCGTCCATTCTTTGCCATGGCCCACTGAACATCACTCACAAAATGGCATTTACACACTACCTGCAAAATTAGGAAAAGTTTAAAAAGATGACACACAAGCATTTTAAGGCCAGCTAGGGTTGTCAGGTGTCCGGTTTTGAACCAGACAGTCCAGTATTTGAGTTTTCTGTTCGGGAAACAAATTGAGAAAATATAAATGCCCGATATTTTCTAAATAAGATGTAATGTAGATTGTGATGTAATGTCAAGTGTGTCCAGTATTTTTGTTGAAACCATCTGGCAACCCTAAGGCCAGTGCTATTTCTTGTCAATAAAAGATGCTCGAAGCACCAAAGGCCTGAAGGGGTATTTTTGAAAACAAGCTTTTAATGATCAATGACAAAGTTCTTATAAAGTAAAACAAATTTGCTTTATGAAACATTGCTTAACACATTCTCAACTACTCTTCAGCTTGTAAGCTCAAATGCTGCACCTCTGGATCTCTAGTGACTTCCCTAAATAACCACCAAGAAGCACCATGGACTGGGGTTGTGTATGTTTTAATCTACTTGGAATAAACATATTTATGTTGAAAAGGATCCCTTTTGAGTGTCTAGACTGTGACTGCCCTCTCACCTCTGCGGAATGCAATGCTGGCAGACCCAGTGCCAGCTCATGCCAAGGCCTCTAGGTCTCAACTGAACACTAACAAATGCATAGCTGGGGACAGTGACAAGATTTCACCCAGGTCAAGGTGGCTTAGAAGCACATAGGACCCCACAATTGGGATCTACTCGTAACAGAGTGGTGACCTTCTAGAGGAGTTCTGTGCTAGTTTGTACTGCAGTCCACGCCACAGTTCTCAGTTAGAACCTGCGGCCTGCCATCCCCCTGGAGAAGTGGGTCACAATTGCCCTCTAGAAGCTCACCACCCCGACAGTTTGCTCTGTTAGACATTTTTGAAAGGATACGTAACACTCTGCACCAGTCCAGACATGCTGCTACTTGCATCCTTATGACTAAAAAATGAGTTGGCTGATCAACTTAAAGACTTCCACCCATATTTGTCATACATACAGATAAACATGGTATGTTCTGGAAGATATTAGGACAGAAAATATCATAATGCCATTGTATACATAGATGGCACACCCACACCTTGAATACTGCATTCAGTTCTAGTCATCCCATCTAAAAATAAAACTATATTAGATATGGAGAAGGTACAGAGAAGGGCAAAAAAAAATGGTTAGGCTTATGGAAGAGCTTCTGTATAAGGACAGATTAAAATGAGATGACTAAGGTGGTATATAATAGGGATCTATAAAATCATAAATAGCGTGCAGAAAATAAATACTAAAGTGTTATTTACCCCTTCACATAACACAAGAACCAGGAGGTCACTCAATGAAATTAATAGGCAGCATGTTTAAAGCTAACCTAAGAAAGTACTTCTTTCAACAACACACAGTCAGTCTGTGGAATTTATTGCCACGGGATGTTGTGAAGGCCAAAACGATAATTAGTTTCAAAAAGAGAATTAGATAAGTTCATGGACAATCGGTCCATAAATGGCTATAGGCCAAGATAGCCAGGGATGCAACTCCATGCTCTGGGCATCCCTAAAACTTTGACTGCAAGAAGCTGGGACTAGATGACAGGTGTGGGTCACTTGACGATTACCCTGTTTTGTACATTCCCTCTGAAGCACCTGGCAGTGGCCACTGTTAGAAGACAGGATACTGGGCTAGAGGGACCTTTGGTGTAAGCCAGTATGGCCGTCCTTATGTTCTTCTGTTTTGGAGATCTACTGGTAACACTAGAATGAACCAAGCATGGAGAAAGCGGTTTTGCAATACTGACTGCATCACCATCGGACAAATTCCTTCACCTCTTTGTGGAGCATCCAATACAAACGTGGTGTTGGAGCACATTTACAAAACTTATAGTTAGTACATTGTGATGTCTGTAGGCAAGATGAGCAGGTTATGTACTGAAGTACAGTGCCCGGTTTGGCAAAGATTGTGTTATGTGAAAAATTGTTTTTGTTTCTTTGCCTGCCATGGTGTGGGGTGAGGGATTGGTTTGTGCTCAGGTGCAGGGGAAAGCGCAGGAGACTCTTGATTTACACTAGTGGTTCCCAACCTGCGGGCCGCAGACCCCTGGTGGTCTGTGACAGTACTACAAGGGGTCTGTGGAAAGTTTAAAAATAAGGATCTTTTCTTTTTCTTTCCTTATTTTCCTTTTCCTTTTCTTCTTTTTTCTCCCCCAAGGAGGGGGTCCATGACATTTAAATAGATTGAAAAGGTTGGGAACCACTGATTTACACAGTAGGCCCACCGGCCTTGAAAGAAAGGAATGAAAGACATTAGCACTTCTGTCACTTTGCATTGACTTTGTGGTTTGCTTATGCTGTGAGGGGGGAGAAATCTTACTATGGTTAGAGTTAAAAACTCATTGAGATTGGCTAGTGTGAACTCACTCTTCGGTAATGAGTATGTGAACTCTCCCAGGAGCTGTTGCTGAGTATTGTTTTGGGTGTGTATGTGGGGGAAGCAGAACAGACAAGAGCTAGACTGAAAGAAAGACAGAGCAGCTGAAATCAGTGTCTGACCTTAGATGAACCGCAGAGAAGAGCTTTTTTGGATCGGGGGTGCAGGCTGAAGAGTCTGTCCTTGGTGCAAAAGAAGCTGTTTCCTGCTGTTTTGTGTCCAGGTACATAGGATTTTGTATATATTTTGAAAATAAACAAAACTGCGCTAAATAAATACCCATGATCAAATTCAACTCCCAGTCAAAACATGTCCAGGGTCCCAAACACTGATTAATCACTCAGTTCCAACACAATATTGGATCCAACCACTAGTTGGATACACTACCTGCAAGAACAGCTCGATATGAGACATCATGCATCATAGTCTAAATTTCTAAGAATGTTGTTTTCTCCTTTTAAAAAATTATAACAAAGGAGAAAACTGAACATTTCACCAGTGCATATTTTTTGCTACTACTGTTCGGTTGCCCTATTCTGGATAGCAATGTTTACCAACAATGTGGAAAAGAAGCATAGGTTTGTGTTATATTGGTTCTGCATGGTTGGAGAATAACAGTCAAATGGTGGTAGTAGGGACAGCAGCTCAAAAATCAGTGTCAATAGAAAATCTTTTCTGTATATTTTACCAGAAATTTCATACTGAACTATAACAGTTCATTTGGGCAGGATCATCCCTACCAGTCCTGGTGCCCTATGAAGCCCAGCACTGGCACCCCCATGGCAGAGAACGGGGACAGAAGCTGTAGGAGACACGGGTTGCCAACCACCTCTTCCCTTCAGCTGCCATCTGTGCATCCACCCTCTGCTCTTCCTGAGTCCTCTGGGCTATACCGCTCGCCACCGCCTGGTGAGCAGGGGCTGGCCATATCCTGCAGTGGAGAGGTGGTGGCCAGGGGAGGGGGTGAGCTAGGGGAGGGAGATGGGGGCGGGGCAGGGCCGCTGGAGTCAGTGCTGCTCTCGGCTGCTTAACATCCCGTCCCTAGGCATACTCAGCTGCATATGTCTCAGGCCAAACTTGCATTTGGGCTATTGGTATTTATGCAAGACCCACACACTGAGATGAAATAAGGGCACACTAGCAGGCAATCTTATCTTTGGATTTTTGTACTCTTATGAGTTAAACCACAATGATACCTTACATTAATAAGTTATAACTACAGAGAAAAGTGTGATGGAGCTATCAGGGAGGCTGAGCACTTAAACCCTGCTGGTAAGCGACCAGGGAGCTTTGCGACCGGGTGCTCGCGAACAGGGTGAGTGCTAACAGGAGGGAGTTTTGAGAGGGGAGTTTAGAGGGGGAGCTTGGGGGGAGCCAGTGACTTCTATTGCCCTTAAACTAAATCCTTTATAACAACCTCTATCTGAAACATTTAATTAACCCTCATATATAATTAGAGTAGGAAATGGAGGCAGAAGCCCAGCAGCAGAGTGGGGGCTATCCTGTTTATTGTGTCGAGTGCAGTATGTATGACTACCTACCCTGTGGGTGGGTGGCGTATGTGTGCGCTCGATGCAAGGAGCTCCTGGCCCTCAGAGACCGAGTGCGTGCTTTGGAGGCCAGGGTGGCTGAACTGGAGGAGCTAAGGAAGGCAGAGGTGTTTGTGGATGAGACTTTCCGGGACATAGTAGGGCTGTCCCACCTCCAATCTGACAGTCCTGATGCTGTTACGGAGGATGAAAGGCTCAGGGAAGGAGAGCAGTCAATGGGAGCAGAGGGAAACCATCCCATAGTTGGGACCCTCCTTCCAGAGGGTGATGTTGTATCCTCTCGTGCCGAGGATACTTCTCCGGGGGAGGGAGCTCCAGCTGTTAGGAAGAAGCAGGTTTTAGTAGTGGGGGATTCGATCATTAGAAATATAGATAGTTGGGTTTGTGATGACCGGGAGAACCGTATGGTTACTTGCCTGCCTGGTGCGAAGGTTGCGGATCTCTCGAGGCATCTAGACAGACTTATGGGCAGTGCTGGGGAGGAGCCGGTCGTCGTGGTACATGTTGGTACCAATGACATAGGGAAGGGTAGAAGAGATGTTCTGGAGGCCAAATTTAGGTTACTAGGAAAGAGACTGAAATCCAGAACATCTTTGGTGGCATTCTCTGAAATGCTTCCAGTTCCACGCGCAGGGCCAGATAGACAGGCAGAACTTCAGAGTCTCAATGCGTGGATGAGACGATGGTGCAGGGAAGAGGGGTTTAGATTTATTAGGAACTGGGGACACTTTTGGGGTAGGGGGAGCCTATACAGGAATGATGGGCTCCACCTAAATCGAGGTGGATCCAGACTGCTGGCATTAAACATTAAAAAGGTCGTAGAGCAGTTTTTAAACTAAGAGGTGGGGGAAAGCCGATTGGTGCGGGGGAGCACCTGGATCGGACGGAGACTTCTCTTACACGAGGCTCCATAGGTAGGGATTCCCTAGAAGTTAGTCAGATAGGGAACGTGGGAGATAATATATGGGCAAGATCAGATGTGAAACAATCGTGCATAAAAAAATCCAATGTGTCTGAGAAAGGCGGACATATAAATAGTGGTAGTTTTCTAACATGCTTTTACACTAATGCTAGGAGTCTGTCTAATAAGATGGGTGAACTGGAGTACCTCATATCAAAGGAGGAAGTTGACATAATAGGCATCACAGAAACATGGTGGAATGAGGACAATCAGTGGGACACTATCATACCGGGATATAAATTATATCGGAAAGACAGAACAGGTCGTGCGGGTGGCGGAGTAGTACTATATGTGAAGGATAATATAGAATCAAATGAAGTAAAAATCCTAAAGGAATCAAAATGTTCCATAGAATCATTATGGATAACAATTCATTCCTCTAATATGAATATGGCATTAGGAATATATTACCGACCACCTAACCAGGACAGTGATAGTGATGCTGAAATGATAAGGGAGATTAGAGAGGCTACCAAAATAAAAAACACAGTAATAATAGGAGATTTCAATTATCCCCATATTGATTGGGTGCATGTCACCTCAGGACGGGATTCAGAGATTAAATTTCTTGATGCCTTAAATGACTGCTTCTTGGAGCAGCTAGTACAGGAACCCACAAGGGGAGAGTCGATTCTCGACCTAGTCTTGACTGGAACGCAGGATCTGGTCCAAGAGGTAACTGTTACTGGACCGCTTGGAAATAGTGACCACAATATAATAACTTTTAATATTCCTGTGTTGGGAAGAACACCGCAGCGGTCAAACACTCTGGCATTTAATTTTAAAAAGGGGAATTACACTAAAATGAGGAAGCTAGTTAAACAGAAACTAAAAGGGAGAGTAATTAAACTAAAATCCCTGGAAGCTGCATGGGAACTGTTTAAAGACACCATACTAGAGGCCCAACTTAAATGTATACCCCAAATAAAAAAACACAGTAAGAGACCTAACAAAGAACCACCATGGCTAAACAGCCATGTTAAAAAGGCAGTGAGAGAGAAAAGGGCAGCTTTTAAAAAGTGGAAGTCAAATCCTAGTGAGGAAAATAGAAAGGAACATAAACACTCCCAAATTAAGTGTCATAATGTAGTAAGAAAAGCCAAAAAAGAGTTTGAGGAACAGCTAGCCAAAAATTCAAAAAATGATAGTAAAATGTTTTTTAAATACATTAGAAGCAGGAAGCCCGCTAAAAAAGCAGTGGGGCCCTTGGATGATAAAGATATAAAAGGAGCGATCAAGGAAGACAGTGCCATTGCGGAGCGATTAAATGATTTCTTTGCTTCAGTCTTCACGGCTGAGGATGTTACAGAGGTTCCTAAATCTGAGCCAGCCTTTTTAGGTGACAAATCTGAGGAACTCACTCAGATTGAAGTGACATTAGAGGAGGTTATGGAATTAATTGATAAGCTGAATAGTAACAAGTCTCCGGGACCAGACGGCATTCACCCAAGGGTTCTGAAAGAACTCAAATGTGAAATTGCGGAGTTATTAACAGTGGTTTGTAACCTATCCTTTAAATCCACTTTGGTACCAAATGACTGGAAGATGGCCAATATAACACCAATATTTAAAAAAGGATCTAGAGGAGATCCTGGCAATTATAGACCGATAAGTTTAACATCAGTACCAGGCAAATTAGTAGAAACACTAGTAAAGAGTAAAATTGCAAGGCACATAGAAGAGCACGAATTGTTGGGCAAAAGTCAGCATGGTTTCTGCAGAGGGAAGTCGTGTCTAACTAATCTGTTAGAATTCTTTGAAGGGGTTAATAAACATGCGGACAAGGGGCACCCAGTGGATATAATATACCTAGATTTCCAGAAAGCCTTTGACACGGTCCCACACCAAAGGCTTTTACGTAAATTAGGTGGTCATGGGATAGGAGGAAAGGTCCTTTCATGGATCAAGAATTGGTTAAAAGACAGAAAACAAAGGGTGGGAATAAATGGTAAATTTTCACAATGGAGGAGGGTAACTAGTGGTGTTCCCCAGGGGTCAGTACTGGGACCAATCCTGTTCAACTTGTTCATCAATGATCTAGAAAATGAGGTAAGCAGTGAGGTGGCCAAGTTTGCAGATGACACAAAGTTGTTCAGGACAGTCAAAAGCAAAAGGGATTGTGAAGAACTACAAAAAGATCTCAGCAAACTGAGTGATTGGGCAGCAAAATGGCAAATGAAATTTAATGTGGGTAAGTGTAAGGTAATGCATGTTGGAAAAAATAACCCAAATTACACGTACTACATGATGGGGTCAAATTTAGCTACGACAGATCAGGAAAGGGATCTTGGAGTTATAGTGGATAGTTCTATGAAGACATCCACGCAGTGTGCAGCGGCAGTTAGTAAGGCAAATAGGATGTTAGGAATTATTAAAAAAGGGATAGATAATAAGACAAAAGATATCATACTTCCCCTATATAAAACTATGGTACGCCCACACCTCGAGTACTGCGTGCAGATGTGGTCTCCTCACCTCAAAAAAGATATATTGGCATTAGAAAAGGTTCAGAAAAGGGCGACTAAGATGATTAGGGGCTTGGAAAGGGTCCCATATGGGGAGAGGCTAGAGAGACTGGGACTTTTCAGTTTGGAAAAAAGGCGATTGAGGGGCGATATGATAGAGGTATATAAAATCATGAATGGTGTGGAGAAAGTGATTATAGAAAAATTATTTACCTTTTCCCATAATACAAGAACTAGGGGACACCAAATGAAATTGATGGGTAGTAGGTTCAAAACTAATAAAAGGAAATTTTTCTTCACACAGCGCACAGTCAACCTGTGGAACTCCTTGCCCGAGGAGGCTGTGAAGGCCAGGACTCTATTAGGGTTTAAAAAAGAGCTTGATAAATTTTTGCAGGTTAGGTCCATAAATGGCTATTAGCCAGGGATAAAGTATGGTGCCCTAGCCTTCATAACAAGGGCAGGAGATGGATGGCAGGAGATAAATCACTTGATCATTGTCTTCTGTTCTCCTTCTCTGGGGCACCTGGCATTGGCCACCGTCGGCAGATGGGATGCTGGGCTCGATGGACCTTTGGTCTGACCCAGTATGGCCATTCTTATGTTCTTATGTTCTTATGGCAGTTTAGCAGATAACATGCTAATCTTTCACCAGTAGGACCATCTAGGACACGGGTGGCCAACCCATTTAACAAAGAGAGCCGAAATAGTGGTGGGAAAAAAAAGGCTGTCCCTTTAAGAAACAAGCTTAGGCTTTTTGGCCATATCAGGCTCCTGTCGACAGCCACCATCTTGGGTGCCGTTTTGAATCGCCACCCCGATGAGCACACGGGAGCCGGGGGCGGTTTGGGGAAGCGCAGGAGCGGCTTCATAAGTCGCACTTTTGGGAGAGAAGAGCCCCATGCGGCTTGCGAGCTGCAGGCTGGCCACCCCGATCTAGGATTTGCGTTATGCAGTACTTGGTTATATTCCAGCAGCTTTTGGGCAAGAGAAATATAGGAGTAGTCTAAGAGAGGAGTCATAAATACATTTCAAGTCAAGCTTTCAGAGAGCAAAAAGGCAACACAGTCATGTATGCATCTTAACATACTTGTGAATTAATATAAAAAGCATCTGTTGCCAGCAAACTCTCTTTTGACTAAAGCTAAAATGCGCCCATCTGAAAACAAGATAAAGGAAAGAAATTAAAAGGAAAATGGTCCACAACTCTCACTTGTGACGATCTATAAAAGAACTCCCTACAACAAGGGTGGGGAAACTCAGGGTGTGGCCCTCAGCTTGCCTGGATCAGGCAGGCCCCCCAGACTCAGGGTCCCCCGCCCCAGCATGGGTAGTCTGTGCTAGTGCTCAGGCTTACCACAGAGCTGGAGCACACAAAATCTACTAGGCTGGCCCCCCTAGGCTCTGATGTGGGGAGTGTCTTTCTCCTTCTCAGTCCGGGGCCATGTCAGTAAGGGTTGGTTTTGGTTTTGGTTTGGTTTGTTCTTTGCTTCTCACTTGTGTGCGTCCCCTGATCAATTTTTCTGTGGGTCAGTGGCCCCCGACCCAAAACATGTTCCTCACCCCTGCCCTACAAAGAGGCAGGCCTAACCCTTTCAGTATCCTTCCTGCATTCAGCCTCTAAAACAGTTCTATGAAATGTTCACGAGCTGGAAGAACTGCACAAGAAACATGATAAAGGAAAAGCTTGTTTATTATGATGACTAGCAGAGTGTTATTCTCAGCTCTTGACATCTTGCAGATTGGGTGCCTTTCTGAAAGATCTGTTTTAGCCAAACAGAAGTTATTGGGCTCAATATGGAGGTCACTGGGTAACATTTAATGGCCTGTGATATAAAAGCAGTCAATGAGCTGAAGGTACCTTCTCGCCTTAAAATCTACAAATCCATTTATAAGCTTCCCAGAGTAGGTGAGACCCAGATTTCTAATGTGAACAACAAGCAGAAAGAAAGCACTTAAACAAATATTCAGATCTTTCTTTATATACCACACAGAAGAAAAAAATGGCCACCCTCATCTCCCTCCCCTAGCTCACAACCTAACTTTGTTTTCCTCTGCAGATCACATTTAAGAAATAGAAGAAAAAATACATTTAAGCAAGTGACTGCATTTATAACCACAGCCATAGCTGATTGACCATACATTCTAAGTCATAATAACTGATTAGTGGGGTGGACAGCGACCACAGTACTCTATCACTAGAATCTATGTTTATTTTGTTTATATGACAGCGCTCCATGCATATTATGAATCCTTGACTGGCAGTGTGAGCCACCAAGATGGTAACCGAACTCCAAAAGACCTCTCAACTTTCAAACCTGCCAATGGGTGACACAAATCATCCAAATATGTGCCACAATGTGGAATCCTGTATTATATCGCACTGTAATTGAAATATTAGCATATTTTCACCCCTCTTTATAAGGATGTTTTTCACTGTATGTATGGGGTGGGGGAACAGCTCTTCAATCTGTTAAAATTGTGGTGACTGTGAAATGGGCTGGTGCCTGGGATGTTTTTGGGTTAAATGTTTTAGGGGGTGTCCCTGTCAATGCTTTCCAGGAAGCCACATAACAGTGGGATACAGCTGGTCCCTATTTACACTATCCCCCCAATTGAAGGGCTCTGCTGTTGCTGCTGCAACTCCACTGACTGCGTGGGGCCAGAATGCCCTCAGCTACAAATCTAATATAGTTGTGGGAGTTTTTCCCTCACTTCTATGCTCCTTGTTCCTTGGCCTCTTATTCTTACTCATGTGCTGCTGGTCCCCCTTCCTCCTGGGTTTCCTGCTCCCTTGAGAATCAGCTCTGCAAGAGAAAGAGAAGACAACTAAATAAAAGTCAGGGGGTATGTCTACACAGCAGTGTAGTTTCAGAAAAACTGACTTTATTCCGAAATAACATAGTGCATGTCTGCACCACAAGCCATTATTTTGAAATAACGTTGAGCTGGAGGACTTCTTACTCTGACTCTTGTAACCCTCATTTCACAAGGAGTAAGGGAAGTTGAAGGAAGAGTGTTTTTCCTTCGACTTCCCGCTGCGTAGACAATGCCAAAAGCCGAGTTAAGCTATTTCGACTTAAGCTATGCAATTGACTTAGCTGAACTTGCATAGCTTAATTTGAATTTTGCCCTATTGTGTCGACGTACCCAGGAAGACTAAGGAAGGAAAACTAAAGAAGTTCTGTTTCTTGATGGCATCCTCCAGAATGCTACTGACAGTGCTCATATCAGGGGCATAGCCATGGGTGGACCTGGGTGGTCTGGAGCCCACCATGCACTTAGCATAGTGGCCCACCCAAATATGTACAAAGAGACATAAGCAACATGTTTGGAGCAGGGGATGGAACTAGACTGACCTCCTGAGGTCTCTTCCAGCCCTAATCTTCTATGATTCTATATTACTGTGGGGCCTGCCCCATGGTACGCCTGGTCTCTGCAAGTCAGGATTACAAGACACCCTCCCTCCCCCCACCCCGTGCTGTCCTAGTTGCAGTTCACCTGGCAAAGTTTCATATCTGGCTGTGCTGATGACTAGCACCGGGCTGAGCATGGGTTACAAATGAATCACACTGCATGTTTAGCATAAAAGTAACAATCTTGCATACACACGTGTAGCCAATCCTGGGGAACACCACTAGGCAGCATATGGGAACCCATCACACTGCTGCACTATGGCATGCTGGGCTGGGAGTGCTGTCATGGGGGACAGCATGGAAGGGAAAATGAGTAACCCACCTACCCCTATGGGCCCAGGGTGGTGCAGCTGCACCAATACAGTGGTGTGGCACTGTGAGCTGACTCAACACTGACCACGAGCTGACAACACTGGGAGCCATGAAAGGTCAAGCCCCTACCCTACAGCAGCCACTGGCAGGGTCGGGCTCTGAACCAGGAGCCCTCCCAGCATCAAGCTTCCTACAAACTAACCTGTGGGAAACACCACCTCTGGGCTTAACCCACTGGTACCAGGGCCCCAAGGGGAGGCAGAGAAGTATGGCTGACTTATCAGCCCACCACTCCAGCAGGCAGTGAAGAGGAGGATCAACAGTGCCAAGGCCACACAGGCTCCCGGGTGCCCCACAAAGCAGCAGTGAGATAGAGAACTCCCGAGTCCCATAGGGCCTGTGGGAGAGTTGCCTCTAGGGGCTAGAACCAAGCCTCCTGCACATGAGGGCTGCCGCCATCCCACAGCCTGGCTGAGGATGCTCTGGCACCTGCCTTGGCTGCTCCCCTCCCCCAGCTTTAAATGCATTAAACATAAATGATAGATTCTGGGGTTTAATTAATTTATTTTAATTAACATTTTCAATGTAAATGGTTTGCTTTTATGTTCTACCTATTAGATATTTTGCCCGTCTGTAATAATTTGTGGCCCACCCAAACTTACTGGCTCTTCTGCTGACAGAATTAGCACCTGCTCACCCAGTCACTGAGAGCGATGGCAGACTCACCTCAACACTAAATAGGGCCACAGGAGAAGTCAATGCTGAGAACTAGAAATGGCTGTGTGATCAGAACGTGGCTGAGCTGGAGAGGCTGCAGTAACTGGCATGTTATGATGCTTTAGGGATTCTGCCTACACAAGTGCACTGGGGCACACTGCCCTCCTTACAAGGTAGGAAGGATTAATAAGCAACTTGAAGGTCCAGTCAGATTAGACTGAGACATCTGGAATAGAAGGTATGCTTCCAGAGAGCGGTTCTAAAGACAAGAGCCCAAGGCCAAGCATTGGCTGGCTGGCTGGCAGTGGGCTACATCCAAGACTGTAGGAGAGAGGCCTTTGGAAAAGACTCCTTTAAAATATTGCTCTGAGCCTATTCTGTGCAGGACTTTTGAAAATTAAATTGAAGAACTTGGGTGACAGGGGAGGGTTCATGTGAGGATTACCTGTTCTGTTCACTCCCTCTGGAGCATCTGGTATTGGCCACTGTTGGCAGACAGGCTACTGGGCTAGATGGACCTTTGGTCTGACCCAGTATGGCCATTCTTATGTTCACATAAGACTGTGAGAGTTTATAAATATTTTAAAATAAGTAGCCCAATGTCTGAGACTCTGTAACGCTGAAATGCTGGCTGTTCCCTCTGGGCGGCGCTGTTGCCTCCCACCGTGGCGCTCGGCTGACTTCTGCGCTGCTCAGCCGGGCCGCCGCGCGGGAGCAAGCAGCACAAGCGGCCGTTGGGGTCTGCGCTCCCCATGCAGCACGAGGGTGCTGCATGGGGAGCGCGGGGCCCCAAACGGCTGCTTGCGCTGCTTGCTCCCGCGCGGCGGCCCGGCTAAGCAGCGCAGAAGTCAGCCGAGCGCCATGGTGGGAGGCAACAGCGCCGCCCAGAGGGAACAGCCAGGGGGCAGGGCCTGGACGAGCGTGTGTCTCTGACGTCAGGAAAGGGCGCCCGATTCAAAAGGAGGAAAGTGGAGCAGACACAGAGGACACGGAGGAGACAGAGAGGAGAACAGAGGAGGCAGAGGACAGCGAGAGAGAGAGTGAGCGAGACGCAGCAGGAGGAGGAGAAGAGAAACACAGAGTGAGAGGTGGGAGGGGGAGAAGAGAAAGAGAGAGACGGAGAGAGAGGCAGGAGGCGGACGAGAGCTGAGAGAGAGAGAGGGCGAGGCAGTAGGAGGAGGAGAAAGAGGCCGTTTGCACCACTTGCTCCTGTGCGGCAGCCCGGCTGAGTGGCGCAGAAGTCAGCTGAGCGCCATGGCGGGAGGCGAAGGGGTGCGGGGCAGTGACATACACACCCGGGGGAAGGGGCCTGGACGAGCGTGCATCCCCAACGGAGACAGAGGAGAGCAGAGAGAGAGTGAGAGGCAGGAGGGGGAGAAGAGAAAGAGAGAGACGGAGCGGAGAGAGAGTGAGAGGCAGGAGGAGGAGGAGAAGAGAAAGGGAGAGTGAGAGGTGGGGGGTGGGGGAGAGAAGAAAAAGAGAGAGACGGAGAGAGAGTCAGAAGGCAGAGGAGAGCTGAGAGAGAGGAGGGGAGGCAGTAGGAGGAGGAGAGAGAGAGAGACGGAGCGAGAGATCAGAGGCTCAGGAGAGAAGACCGACGTGGAGGAGGGACCTGAAAATCCCATCTTATGATGGGCTAATTAGCTCGTTTTAAAATACTGGGCCCAATATTAAAGATAAAGGTTTATAGGCTAATGGTTTTAAGTCTGCAATGGTAAACTGTTTATTCAGCAGCTGACAGTAAAAAGGGAGTAGGGAGTGTGGCTCATTATGTCATACCATTTACAGATCTCCATATTAAAACACTCTACCCTCAGGCAAAACACAACTGCACTGGGATTACATTCAATGATGCACGAGCCTGAGACACTAACTTTAAAATCAGTTGTGTGACATTGCAGATGCAGTTCAATTTTAGGCAAAGCTCCAGTGGCAAAGTTCAATGCCAAAAGACTCCTTTAGTGAGCAGTGAATGATTTGTAATGGCTAAAATTGAAACACCATATGAAGGCAGAATCTCAGCAGCCCACAGCTACCAGGATGACATAATCTTACAAAATTCTGTATTTTGGATATAAAGACCTAACCAATTCCTCTCTGAGGAAAGGTCAAAGTCAAAAATAATGCTGAGATAGCCAGATGATTCAGCAGGCTGAAAGCATATTTCTTTTAACTTGGCATTTACACTGAATTAACATTCTAAAAGTACTTGCCAAGGGCTGGAGTTCAAACTAAACCAATTCTGTTTTATATTAAAATGTGTCGGGTTTCCACGACTAACTGCTTGATGAACCTGTGGCCTGAAAGGGGGCTAAAAGGCAAAACAAGGTCTATGTAGCCCTGCCCCTACAGGCCTGCTTGGCATACTCCAGAAAAAGGACCAGATTAAAAGCAGCTCAGCAACCCAGTCAAGGGGTGGTGGACAAGCTACTGGAGAGAAGTCAGACAGGAGGTGTTGTCTGGGGCGGGGGGAGAGGGGGAGGGGAGGGGAGAGCACAGAGCAGGTAAGGACACCCCCTGCTCCAGGTAGAGACTTCTCCAAACACCTCAGACTCCGAAAACTGGGAGGACTATCAGGTCTTTGGATTCTGTGTGTGAAGTTATTGACTATTTGGATTACAGGGGCAGTGCATGAAATTGAAGGAGCGCATAGGTAGGAAATAGCCTAAGGACGTGGGTTTAGATTCTGTGCAGGGAGGATCCTGCTGGTGTTACCTAGGCCGGGCCCTAGTGGGGGGGAGGCATGGGGTCCCCCTGCCATGCCTCACTTAAGGCCAAAGGCCCAGATGCAGCAGGGAGGCCCAAACACTCCTAGCCTGGTGTTAAAAACCAAGCCAGCTACTATCACCCTGATAGAGACACAAAGAATTGGTCAAGCGTGATAACTGCCAGGCCACACAGCTTCCCAAACCCCTCTTCCAGACCCCTCGTGGCCATTCCAGAAAGAGACCAGTGAGTAGGGGCAGACAGGTACACCATCATATGCTGGAGATAACTATTGGTAGGAGAAAACATACTAGAAGGAAGCCCAAAGCAGCATGCAAATATTAAAGAACTGAGCTCCGGGTCGGCAGCAGCAGCAGCAATGCAGGGTTCTCCCCAATATGCCTAAAGCTTGATTTGGAGAGATCAGGTTGAGAAGACAGTTCATGAATATTCAATTCTTGGTCTTCCAGCTGAGATGGCTTAAAAGCGTGTCAGTGAATGCCAGCTGTTTTGGGTTTTGTTCCATGCAGACACCTCTCCCAGGGACACTATGCCCTGGTCTACACTAGGGAGTTGTTTAAAAATTAACCCCCCTTATTTTGAAATAACAAGTGAAGTGTCCACACTACCAAACCCGTTATTTCAAAATAAGGGGCTGGTTATTTTGAAATAACAACTCCTGCTTTCCTCTGGGAATAATGTTTATTTCAAAATAGCTATTTTGAAATAGCGGTAGTGTGGACGACTCTGGTGCTGCTATTTCGAAATAACAACTCCCCAGAGTCATTCAAAGTAATTACTCCCCAGGGCTTCTTGGAGCTCTAAGTCGAGGTAGCACATCCACAGAAATGGAGCCTGCCTTGGACTAATTTTGAGGCTTCCCCATATTGTAGACACACTATTTCGATTTTGTTATTTTGGGACTCATTAAATTGATTTTAGTTATTTTGAAAAAGTTTCCTAGCATAGCCATGCCCTAGGAGGCCCCAGATACACAACCCAACAGTCAATCCGCTGATAACTTTATAGATCTTCAGCTTGTCATACCTGGTTGCACTAAGACAACATTCATGATACCCAAAAAAGGATCTAGCATGCTCGCACGCCCAGCATATGGCAAAACATAAAGCAAAATTCAGCTGTGCTAGCCTATTATGCAGCTTTTAGTACAGAAGGTGGATGTCTCTTAGGGCTCAGCTCCTATGTAGGAACCCCAAAATAAGTGGAGCTGCTGAATGTTGAGCCCTTTTGAAAAACTGGCCTCTCCCTACTAACAGGCCTTACCTAGTGAAGGGTATGGCCGAAAGCTAGTGGCATTCTCAAATTGCTTGTCCTGATGTCTATTGCAATGGAGCACTGGTTTCTTGTGTAATGCTTAACAGAGTACAAGCCTCCATCCTGTACATTCTCAGCGGTGATACTTATGTGAATAGAGTTATCGTGCCTTAAATGTTTGCAGCGTTGGGGAAAATCTCCATTTTTTTCAAAGTAATATTTACCTTATTCTCTTTTGGGCTCAGAGTATTGACAAGCTACTTTTATTTGTGCTTCCAAATAAATCTCTCTCCCTTCTTATTTAGCCAATAGAAAACGTTTAAACTCAGAGTAAATATCGACACTCATTGAATATTAGTTCCTCTCTGTGCACAATGGCCAATACTAGGCGAATGAGTTACATCAGCAGTTCTCAAACTGCAGGTCGTGACCCTAACCAGGGCAGCAGGGCTCGGGCACCGCACCCCTCCCAGAGCCATGTAGTAATTTTGTTGTCAGAAGGGAGTTGTGGTGCAATGAGGTTTGAAAGGCCTGGGTTACATTACTAGTTGCAACAGATGTTACAACCTTTTCAAACATTTGGCATTGTGTCTCATTTCTCTTTAATGTGCCTAGAAATAAAATTGTGTGCAGTCTTACTAAAAGTCTCTTGGTAAAAATCTCACAGCACTTTTCAGCTAGAATTTACTTACATAGCTGAGAGAGGTCCAATTTGAATTTACGTTACCACTCTTACCTAGAACATAATGCCAGGGATATACCCAAAGGGCAGCTGTAACAAATACACATCTGGTTAGCAGATGTTATTTCTGCTAGTTAAACAAATAAAATAGCATTTTGTCAGCTAGAAACAAACAACAATTTCAAAAAATCCTGACACTAGAGACACATTTGTTTAGCCCCATGGTTTTAAGATCTTGAGCAGATGCAGACTGCTTTCTGTAAGACTTATCAAAGGGAAATGCTCAACCAAATGTAAAGTTCAGACTTAAAACTGGAAAAAGTCAAGGTTAAGCCTCTCTATTTTTATCTACTATATATATGAGAAAGTTTGTCTGTGTCTGTCCATCTGTTTATTAAAAAACACTTCCTAAATTGTAAGAGCAAATTTGGTAAGCAGATTCCTCTTATTGTAACTTAAAGCAAGGAAAGGGTTTGGTTGCAGTGGTGGAGGGGATAAAGCTCCCATCCCACCCATATTCATATGGGGATGCATAAAAAGAACTCCTCATAAACAGTAAGAGCTAGGACCACCAAATTCAGTATACAGCTTCCTCTCATCATAACTTAAAGCAAGGTAAACATTTGTTTGTACGGCTGAAGCTCCCCCTCAAATTTGTACAGGGATGCATAAAACCATATAGAAAAGAGACAGAATCACTAGGCAGATGAAAGGGACTGGCTGCGGTCATGCCCTCTCCCCCCATCTGGGACTGCCCCAGCCCCAAGCCTCCCATCCCCCAGGTGCCCTTTAGAGAGGGTGGTGGGATCTGTCTGTAGAAGACTCAGCCCCTCCAAACAGCCAAGCATGACCCTGCTGCTTCCAGCTCCAGCCCACCCACACCCACACAAACCAGTGCTCCGCTGGTGGAGTTGGGACCACATGCCGCCTGCCTTCCCATGCTCTAGAGCTGTGGAGGCTGCGGCCATGTTGCCCAGACTCCAGACCGCTCCCGGGCTGGGCAGACGAGAGCTGTGCATCACGCACCTTTCCGGTGCTGCAGGGCCAGGGAGGTTGGTGCCACACACCCTCTGGAGCAAGCGAGATTTAGGTTAGTTATTAGGGAAAACTTTTTAACTCTAATAGTTAAGCTCTGGAATAGGTTTCCAAGGAAGGTTGTGAAATCTCCATTCCTTGACGCTTGTAGGAACCAGTAGGGACAAACCCTTGTCAGGAATAGTCTAGGCTTACTTGGTCCGGCCACAGAACTAGGCTGGGGACTTGATGACTTCTTGAGGTTCCTTCCATCCTTACATTTCTGTGATTTGTCAGACTTCCCCTTATGTGGGAGTGCTGTTGTCATTAATGTATCTGCTTCAAAATTTGCTAGTTTGTGTGTGCAAGCTTCCCCTCAGCCACCAATTTCTATAAAATTTCCTTAAAGGAAGAAAAAGAAAATCCTCTTCCCAAGGACCATTTTTTTTTTTACAGTGGATTGATAGAGCACCTGATCCTGATCACACTCATTTTAGTTTTGTGTGACCATAGCTAACTGAAATCAATGAAATTACTAATGATTTAGGATCATCACATTTTTTCCTTGCTGTCTCCAGCCCAGCAATGAACAGAAAGGACCTACGCTTTGCTCATAAATAACCGAAGGTACTGAGAATGATCCTGTCATGTGCATGTAAACATTTGGATTGCATTTATTAATTAAAAATACATTAAATTATACCAGCTGAATGTTTCCAAAGATTCCTAAATTGGATGCAAGAAGTGACTCTCCAGACAAAATCTGGTATGTCCAAATACTTTAGAAGACTTTCTGCATTGATTGGATTCACCTTGTCTGAGCCTGTCAGATAATAGCTAGACAGCTGAACATTTAGCTCTTGCAGCAATATAGAGAAAGATCAGATGTTACCCAGCTATCTTTATTTCTTGACTTTTCAGCTTTTTACAGAAATACTGGATTCAGCAGCTGTAGGCATACTGCCGTGGTGTCAATTCTGTACATACGCTTAGACCCCTTTTACAGTCACAAGTAATAAGCCATGAAATCAATGTTCACACTAGCCTAACTATAACAGGTTCTTCTGTTCACTTAGGGCATATCTACACAGCAGGGCTGAAGTCGAATTAAGCTACGCAACTTCAGCTACATCAATTGGATAGCTTAAGTCAAAATAGCTTAATTTGGCTTTTGGCGCTGTCCACATAGCAGGAAGTCAAAGGAAGAACACTGTTCCTTCGACTTCCCTTACTCCTCGTGAAATGAGGGTTACAGGAGTTGGAATAAGAAGTCCTCCAGCTCGACATTATTTCGAAATAAAGGCTTGTAGTATAGACCCACACTAATAACGCTGCTGTATAGATGTACCCTTACTGGGCCACCACTGACAACTCAGAAAGAGTATAAGGACAGTACAAGTTATATCTTTAAGAACTTACTGAACTAAAAATTTCTCCTTATAAGTCTGCAGAAACAACCTTTTAATTCCATCGACCTTACTACAAAGTCAGGAACATAAGAACTTACTCAAAGATTAATTAACACTTGCTTTATATTCATCTTCTTGAAGAGAAGGTTGAGGTTATAAGGAGCAGGAAAGAGTATGCGAGAGACTGCTATTCAGCAGATAAAGAAAACTTCAAAGAGTTCTTTCTGTAGGTTACTTCTTTGTTCCTCCTGCCCCTCTCTCCCATAAAACAGGGATAATACCAGCTTCACAGACTGTGGGGGAGAGAAGGAACACGAAGCCCATGGGAAAGAAATGAAGTAAAGTCTACAAGGAAGCTGCATTATCATTGGAGCTGAACAGAGTCATCAGTGCCAACACACTGGAAAAATCACACCACACCTTAACCTTGAAGAACTAGATTTGATCAGTTTTGGTCTTGAGCCTACTGAAATGAGTGGCAAAACATCACAATCACTTCAGCTGGCTTAGGAATAGACCCAAAACATCCCTGAAAATCTCCAAGTTGCACAAAGGCCTGGTATAAATTACAAAGTTAGGTTGACATAAACCACCTTGTGTTGGCCTAGTTGTTAACAGGTTTACACTTAAAAGTTGTCTCGCACCAATGTAAGGGCACTGTTACACCAACACAGTGGCTATGTCTAGACTGCATCCCTCTGTCGACAGAGGGATGCAAATGAAGCACATCAAAATTGCTAATGAAGCTGGGATTTAAATATCCCGCGCTTCATTAGCATAAACATGGTCACCGCTTTTTTTCGACACGGAGTTTTGTTGACAAAAAACGGCAGTCTAGACGCAGATCTGTTGACAATAAACCCTTTTTTGACAGATCCTGTATTCCTCAATAAATGAGGTTTACAGGATCTATCGAAAAAGGGTTTATTGTCGAAAGATCCATGTCTAGACTGCCATTTTTTGTCAACAAAACGTGTTGAAAAAAAGTGGCAGCCATGTTTATGCTAATGAAGCACAGGATATTTAAATCCCGGCTTCATTAGCAATTTTGATGTGCTTTATTTGCATCCCTCTGTCGACAGAGGGATGCAGTCTAGATGTAGCCAGTAAGACCATCTTCCCAAGCAGCATTATATCAGGTCTAGGCACATAGGTGGACACAGTGGGTGTGTCTACACAGCAAACTTATTTTGGAATAATGTCTGTTATTCCAAAATAACTATGTGAGCATCTACACAGCAATTCCTTTATTTCGAAATAATTTCGAAATAATGGAAGGCTTATTCCAACTTCTGTAAACGTCATTCTACGAAGTATAACGCCTATTCCGAAATAGCTATTTCAAAATAAGGTGTGCTCCACTTCTGCTATTTCGAAATAGCCCCTCACCAGGGCCATTCTAAGTTATTCCTCCTGGGGCTCTAAATCAAGATAGCATGTTTACATTAGGGAAGCCTGCCTTGGACTAATTTTGAGGCTTCCCTGCAGTGTAGACATGCTATTTTGAAATAAGCTATTTTGGAATAACTATTCCGGAATAGCTTATTCTGAAATAACTGTGCAGCGTAGACACAGCCAGTGTGAGCACACACAATGCGTTACCTAACAGTTCTCCAACTTCTGTCCCACAATCCTGCATACTGACTGCTTTGGTTACAATCATGAACTACACTACCTAGGGGTAATGTAGTCTGGAAGCACCCCTCCCACTCCGCCCCCGCTTCAAAATCCCTGAACATTTCTGAAATGACTTTTCCTAACTGCCCAGCTGAGCGAGCACCATCTCTCCATTGTTGTGTGCAACTGCCCAGCTAACCATGCTGCTTACATGCTCCGGACACACTCCTGCCTGGAGCAGAATGGAGATATTGGATCTCTGGGGCCTGTGGCTGCTTTTACAAAGAGCTGCATGCCATATTTGGTGGGGAACTCACCATGACACAGTGCTCCACCACTGGTATATCCAAGGAGCCTGAATCACAGGCCCCTGACCAATAAGAGGGGCACGTGTGAAGGGCAGGCAGCTGGGGGGAATACACCTGTACTACAAGTCAGGACCTGTTTTTTAATCCACTGCAAGCCATGAAGTTGAGAATGGGCATGCCTGAAGCAGGGGAAGGAATCTCAGGTAAGTGTGTAAATAAATTTCCCATTACAGTTATCAGTCCCCCAAACTTTTCAGAACAGTTAAAATTCAAAAATTAATTTAGTTCCACCAGAAGAGGGAATGATACAACAAAGAAAGAACAATCTGTCTGTTATCCTCTAAGGCAAGATGGAGAGATACAGAACAGTTGGTGTATGTACACAGTGATGTCCCTCGTAGCCTCCTAAGACTCAATGAAACTTTCACCAAGATACCTCCATTCCTCCCTTGAAAGTTTCTATGGATTGCAGCCTTATTTCTTCCTCCACAGTAGACCACTTTCCAATGCTAATTGGTGCTAACTGCTAATGCCAATGCTAATCAGCAGACACCATTGCCTTAAACAGGCTAGTGGTATAGGGGCTCGGGTGACTTTGGGACACCAGCAGCAACTGTGCCCTCTCTCTCTGGCTTTGTCTACACTGCAGGGTTTTTGCGCAAGAAGCCTTTTGCAGAAGAGTTCTTGCGCAAAAACTTCTTGCGCAAAAGCACATCCAGATCTGAAAGCGCATCGCAAAAGCGATGTGATTTGGCACAAGAGAGCGTCCACACTGTATGGACACGTTTGCACAAGAAAACTGTGATTGCCATTCACAGAATGGCCAACGGAGCACCTGTGCTTTTTCCCATAGGGGTTACTTGCGCAAAACCCCTCCGGAGCGTCCACGCCTGCCTTTTTCCGCAAAAGCTGTAGCGCAAAAAGGAGTTATTCCTCGTGGGGAGAGGAATAACTCTACCGGCAAAAGCCCTCTGTTCTGTCGACTTACTGTCGAAAGAACGCGCTTGAAGTGTAGACACTCCACCGGTTTTTGTGCACAAAAACCTTGTAGTGTAGACATAGCCTCTCTCTCTGCCTTCATTACCTTCAGAAATGAGATAACTAAAACTATCACCACCATGAGTTGGAAACTCAGGCTAGTGCCATTGCCCTATACTCAGTTCCATGCACCAAGCAAGTCTCTCCTTGTTCCCTCACCCTGGCAGTCATACTCATTACGGCTGGTGTGGTTAGTGATCCTGTGAACAAGCATTCTAAATCAGAATTGCCAATAAGCATGTCTTGTTTAACATGCTAGGGGAGCAAAGGAAGGGGGGATTTCTGGGTATTAAGTGTTGCTTTCAGTACATGCTCTGCTGATGGTCGTTTCCCCTCCACAACAATGGAATGACTGACCCAAATGAGGAGAATAAAAACTGAGTATTCTGTGAGATCCTGCAAGCCAGTCCTGCATCACACTTTGAACAGTGCGCTGGGAGGGTGAATATTGCAAACTGCATGGAGAAGGAAAGAGGAAAAAAAGGTAGAAGAAGGAGAGTTTAGACCACCAAGTTTATCCACAAATGTTGGCATACAGTAGGCATAATACTGTATGATGAAACAATCTATACTTTACCTATCCTCCCTCCTTTGATTAATCTTGTGAAGATGATATATTTTATTACTGAATCACTTGAACAGTTTTTCCTAATGCAGCCTTCATATAAAGCCTATCATATCCAAATGGGCCTGACAGTTGGCTAAGCTCTTAAAAATATTCTTTCTTTATGCATTCCTGAATGTTTTAAAAGACAGTGTATGTAATCTGACTTTAAACTGTTTCAAATAATAGGGCCATAAAGCACAGGAAGCAGTCATAAATCACCAATTCACAATCTTTCCTGATCTTCAGTTCTCTGACATTGTTTACCAACATAGGAAATTTCAAACCCACCTAGTGGTTCTCAATATCCCCTTCTATTTCTTTGGTTCTAATCTGGAATTCCTATAATACTTTCCTTTTAATTCTTTAATAAATTATGAAAGACATAATAAAACAATAACGCTGCTCAGTTTTTTGTCTGAAGGACATGCCTTTACCAACACCCCCTGCTCTAAAACGGACAGTGTGACATTTAAAGAATATTTTCTAGATGTGGTGTATCAGTTAGTGTACCAAAATGCAGGCATACAGAAGTTCATATACACGAAGATGTAAATATATGTAGCCCCCCATTATGAGACACATTCCTAATCTGCCATAAGACTGGCAGCACATAGTCTGACCGACCAATCAATCCCAGCCATCCAGTATAAATTTTGCAGGAAACCTGTCCTAACGTAACATACTTTTAAAAAAATGTCCAAAACTCTTCTGAGATCCTTAAATCTCAGGTATTCTGAAAATAGATGAGTCATTTTTTTAGTTATATTTAATGTTATCTGCTTCAGAAAGGTGTTTTTCAATATTGATACACAGATTCTACTGATATGTAGCTTTCTCTAAGTTTATTACATTCTTTGGAAATTGTTATCATTTACAACACCTACGTGTTAATGAAATTCTTGCAAAATTTTACCAAAGAATTACTTACACATGACTACACAGAGCACTAATGCCTAGTATACCAGAAAACTACAATATCCTGTTAAATTTTGAAAAGGAAAAGAGAAAAGTAGACCCACAATTACAGCCCCTAAAAATAAAATGCAGGCACCATGCCAGTCCTTGCATTATCTATTCAATGTCTATTAAGATATTTCTTCTACTTCGATGAATTTACATGACAGGATTAATAGTGGCATAACTCCTGTGTTCCTAATGTCAGGGTATAATATAATTTATGCATGTAATTTTCTAATGTACAAACTTTTTTCATAGCTTATAAAAGTGTAATAATGCATATTTTAGAAAACTTGCCAGCAGCTACAGGATAGTTATTTTGCTTATTATGGTGTGCTGCAGACCTACATTATTTCTAACATATTACTGGTAATGTTACAAAAACACTCACCTTTTCATCTATAAAATAAGAATATGGTTCTGCCTTCTGATAATGGACTCTTTTGCTCACTTAAAAAGTAACAACATTAAAATGAATTAGTAACCTCTCAAATATTTTTCTATTACCAAAAATACTGCCTTTATTTCTGTATAGAAAGGAGCCAATTTCTTATCACCCCCCAGCTCATCTGTATATTCAACCATAATGTTGCCTAGCATTTTACAGAAGGTAACTACATAGAGTGAGATTACAAATAATTAGATGACATGAAACTGGAGGAAAAAATCCCTCTATCTTATAAGTAAGATTGCTATAGAAAAAAATTGAAAGTGGAATAGAAGTTATGGTAGAAACTTCTAGAAACCAGGCCCAGCCCTTGGGCAAGGCGGTCGCCTTGGGCCCCACACATTCAGGGCCCTGTACTTCTTGGCCCCACCCACCCAGTTGGTAGCCACGCAGCCGTGCGGCTCAGTGTGCTGCCTTGGGCCCCGCACACTCTTCGGCTGGGCCTGCTAGAAACCATATGGAAATCTTCTGAAAAGTCATTTTACGTGAATGTATTACAGCAAATTCATACCACTGAACATTAAGCACACATTATGAATACAGTCAGGATTTTGCTATATTATTTTTCAGCAATAGGAGTCATATTAAGGTTTTTTAAATGTTGACAGGATTTGAATTAGATGCTATTAGGGTTACCAGGTAGACCCTGCCAAAAAACCGGACACACTTGATCATGGGGGGAGAGGGACTGGCCGGGAAGGGGGCGGGGCTGGCCAGGAGGGGGGTGGGGCGGGAAGCAGAGCTGGCGGGGGAGGTCCGGGGGCCGTGGGGCTAGCCGGGAGGAAGGGGGGGGGACGGGAAGCAGAGCTGGGGAGGGTTGGGGGCTGCGGGGCTGGACGGGAGGAGGGGGGCGGGAAGCAGAGCTGGCGGCGGGGGGGGGGGGGGTGCAGCCACTGACCGCAGCCGGAGTCCAAGGGGCCGTGCCCCCAGCAGGCACTCCCTCGAGTTGCTAGTAGAAGCCGGGCGGGGGGAGTGGCTGGGAGCCACGCAACCAGAGGCTCCCAGCTGAGAGGCGGGACCGCGATTGGTGCTGAGAGCCTTTGGTCGCGTGCAGAAGCCAGGCAGGGGGGAGTGGCTGGGAGTCCCAGCCCCTGCCCCGGCTTTTGCACGCGACCACAGCCTCCTAGCGCCAATCGTGGCCCTGCCTCCCAGTCACTCCCCCGCCAGGCTTCTGTCCAGCACCCAGCCGGGAATTCAGAAAATACCGGACATTGCACATGTCTGGTATTTTCTGAATTTTTCTACCAGACAGACTGTGCAAATACCGGACTGTCCAGCAAGACACTTGGCAACCCTAGATGCTATGGCTGGCAGTCCAACGTTTATCTGATACATATGTAATATTAAACCATTTATGTACATCTGGATCTAAATGTATTTTATGTACTGATATGATTTAATCCAATACAGTTATTCCTTTGTCCTGAATTAATTTTAGCTTTCTGAAAAAATATGCAAGACACCAGTTTGACACCTTCCCATTTCCATCATTTACAAGAAATCCATGTATCTCTAACCTAAATGTCCCAATGTTTTCCATTGAATGATTCCACAGAATCATTAATTGTAGGATTGGAAGGGACTTCAAGAGGTCATCTAGTCCAGTACTCAGCACTCATGGCAGGACTAAGTATCTTCTGATTTAATCATAAACCAGTCTTTTTTAAAAGCCTCAGTAGAAGGTTCACACCTCTGTTATGGTCAATTACCAATACAATCTATAGTTTTTCTATACCACATGCTGCAGAAATCCCTTTATATCTAAATTCATGGTGGTTGTGGATTGCACCTGAACCTCGTCTCCAACATTTTGTTCTTTCAACATGCTCATTATTGCAAGTTCAGATCAGCCATGTATGTGTGAGAAGAATATTACTCATTTTTTAAAACAGAACTGTCAGTAAAGTGACACTGGTATTTATAACAGTACTCATAAAATGAGGAATATGCCAGTGGTTCTCAACTAGAGGTCTGTGTGAGCAGGTTTCCAGGGGTTACCCAAGCATGGCTGGATTAGACTCACTAGGGCCCAGGGCAAAAAGCTGAAATGGTGACATGTGAGACTGCAGCCCACAGCCAAACCTAGCTTCTTGCTGCCCCCTGTAGTGTGGGATGTCAGGCAAGTGCCCTCCTTACTACCTCCTAACACGAGTTCTGGCTTTTATATAAAAAGCTGGGCCATGGAATTTTATAGCATGTTGGAGGCGGGCCTTGTAAAGATAAAGGTTGAGAACCCCTCACAATATATTTGTACGCTCTGCTGGTGCGTGACAGTACCAAAGATTTAGGGAAGCAAGAGATGAGTAAGAAAATGATACTTTTATGATCACTGCTAGGAGTATACAGGAAACGCTTGTCATTTGTGGTGGGTGCATTCCTGGCACCACTGCGAATGGCAAAATCCACGAATACTGGGGGCCGCAGCTCCCAATCCCCGGGGTGAGCTCCCCATAGCTCCTGAACTCACCGTGGCTCCCAGCAGCTGCTAAGAACTCACCAGGCAGGAGAGAACTGCAAGTGTCTACTGTACACTCTATTTTGGGCCACCTCTAAGAGCTTGTGTACGCAGGCACAATTAGTTAATTAATGAAGACTAATTAACTAAAAGTGTAAAACAAATCCCTAAGGATTAAGCTAAACCAGGAGCTATTGCTACTTTACTTCGGAATGAAAGCATCCACACAGGGACTTAATTCTTTTTAAGTTCAAGCCTTTCATCTTAATTTTCCAGAATGTCCCCATATAGACAAGATCTAAGCCAGGGGTTGGCAACATATGGCACGCATGCTACAAAGGCATGCAAGATGATTTTCTGCGGCATTCACAGCATGGTGTAGGGGCCTGGCAGTCTGGCAAGCAGAGTGGGCAGCATGACCCTGCGCTGGATTTCGCGTCCCCGGAGCATGCAGCTCCCAGGAGCTAAGGGGTTAACACCCTCCTCCCCCGCCCAGCTATAGGTTCTTCCTCCTGCTCCAGGAGGGGGCGGGGCTGCGGCTGCTCTGCAGATAGGGGTGGTATGGCCAGTCACACGCTGCTGCCATCTCCATGGGGTGCTGGGGCCCAGGCTAAGCCATGGCTGCTCCCCGCGGGTGGGAAGACCCTTCCCCAGTACCCTGCTGCACCCAGCCTGGGGCTGGAGACAGCCTTGGGTAGCCGCAGCTCCAGAGTGTAGCCTGTAGGTGAGGGGCAAGCCCTGATAAAGGGCTGGGCCGGGCAGAGAACAGACTCTGCCCCACAGCTCCTTCTCGCCCCAGCGCTGCTCCTGGGGGGCTGCGAGTCCCAGCACTGCTGCCTTGCCAGTGCGTGTGCTGGGGGCACAGGGATGTGGGGGCAGGAGAGGGGTGAAGGATGATGCATAGGCAAGATGTGAGGGGGCAGGGCTATCACTAAGGGGGATGGGGAAAATTAAATCTTGGCATGCTACTTCTGAAAGGTTGCCAACCCCTGATCTAAGCATTCTCTCCTCATTCCTTATTCATCACTACACTGCACCACAGTCCCACCAGCGCCAGGATTTCACTGTGTCCTTTCTTCCAGCCAACTTTGTCTGAAGCTAAAATTCAGAGTGCCTGATGATCCAGGCTGCTCTTTAAAGTAATGAGAGGGGGCAGCGCAAGGAGTCTTTTTATTTTAAATCATTTTTTTAAAAGTGTATCATAGAGAGAAAAGGTCAAACTCCTCTTCACTGCCTGTAGTAGAGTTACATGAGTATTGAATTAGGACCTAGAGTTTTAAGAGGCACAGCATAGTAGAATGTCATTTACTAGGATTGAAACGGGGGAGAAAGGTGAAACTGAAGGCCCCGTTGAGCTGACTGCAGGGCTCATTCCAGTGCATTGGCTTATTTAATATCTAACATTTTGCTGTTCCATTTTGTGAATCTGAGAGCCAGCATGCACTAGAGATACACAGACTTCTGTTTCAATTAAAGAAAAACAAAAAAAAACGTAGTGAGGTCCATCTTCCTTCCCCAAAACTTTTTCTGCCTTTTTTTCATTCTTATTAGTACCACTACTTAAAACCAGATACTGAAAGGAAAATGAGCGCTCATAGAGGCAGCATCTCTCAGGTCATGTATACTGTCTGTATTTAGCTACTGTAGCTTACCTGTTTCACAGCATAAAGGAGACGCCCGTAACAGTATATCATGACCATTACAGGGATGACCAAGCAGAATATGAAGAGACAGATGATATAGGATACAGACTCAGCTGATTCGGAGGTCCAACGTACTGAACAACTTGTGCCGGCCCCCTCAAGCCCATAACTGCTCCAGCCAATGAGCGGAGGTACTGTCCAGATCAGGGAATAAAACCAGGAGCCCCCAACTGCTAGCAGAGCCTTCTGATAGTCAGAGCCACGTTTGTTACACAGGGTGAGGGTGCTATAGCGTTCATACGACAGGATAGCCAAGGAGATCAGTGACACAATGCCTGCAACAAACCAAACAATTTAGGGATTTAGTACCACTGTTTTGTATGGCATCACTGTGACAGATATGATAATAATCTGGACACACGTCACTGAATAAAGTTTAAACCTTACTGAATTATGCTTAAGTATTTTAGGAGTACATTGTAATGAAAGAGCAAATGTTTTAGTACTGTCGAGAGCAAGTATGAATTACTATCGAGGAGGGGAACCATAGTCCTCAGGGAATTAAGAGGAGTGAGAGGGTGATTAGGCAAATTCACTCATATGTCAATATCCTCAGGGAGGTGCCACCAACTAGTGAGAGTCTCAAAGACGCTGGTTCAAACTGGATGCTCCCAGAACCAACAGTAAAAGAAGAGATTGTCCGTTAAATACCCTAAGTTAAAACTAACTTCTCTCTGATCCAACAAACAGACAGGGCTTTCTGTCCACGAAGGGGGGTGGGGGAGGAAAGCACAATCCTTAGGGAAGGGTTGGAAGGTCTTTGGCTCACTCAAGCTTTATAAGAGTTGGGAGCTAGTCCTGAGCTTAAACTTTGATGAATTTATGATCAAAGGAAAAACCATTGTGTGTAGTTTGAAGGTCTAATCACCAACCAGAGCACTTCCTGGAGTGTTGGAATGGTGTTTGATAAACTGATTAGCCTGTGTGTAGTTTCCTTCATTGTTTTTAATATGTTTTCTCAGTAATTACAGTAGACTTCCGATAATCCGGCACCTTTGGGACCTAGGTGGTGCCGGATTATTGGATATGTAGGAGTATCAGGAGGTACTGCATACTCCCAATCCAATCCCCCTTCTCCCCTCTCCCCCAAACCTTATGCTCAGGTCCCAGAGCCGCCAGTACAGCCGCGCATCTCCTTCCAGGCACTGGAGCATATGCGCTGAGCATCCGGCTTTTCAATGAGCTGGCAGGGACACCATGCATAACCCAATCTCCCTCCCCTTCCCCTTCCCCAGAGCCAAACACCTCCCCTCCCCGCTGTAACCCATGTGAGAGCGCCTGACTTGATTAGCGCCTGACTTGTTCCATCCCGGTTCCGTCAGGAGCGTTTGCCATTTTGATGCCGGACTATCGGGAGTGCCGGACAATTGGGTGCTGGACTATTGGAGTTTTACTATACAGTAATTCCTCTATTAACATGTGCCCGCTTAACACGTTTTCGCAATAACACGATTTTTTTTAGGGAACATTTTTTGAATTACACAACCGTCCCCGGAATAACATGATTTCCCCAGCCGGTCCGTTGCCGGTGGCTGCGCGGGGTTTCCCCTGCCTCCCTGCAAAGCGGCAGAGGGTTCGCTGCTCACCACGCCGTTCCCCGCTGACTCCCCCTCGCCGGACGCCTTGCCCCCTCTCCTCCGCCCCCACCTGCAGGCTGGGGGCTGGGTTTCCCCAGCCAGCCTGTCGCCGCCGGCGGCTACGCGGGGCTTCCCCCACCTCCCTGCAAAGTGGCAGAGGGTTCGCCGCTCGCCACGCCGTTTCCTGGCGACCCCCCCTCACCAGATGCAGTGCAGGTCCCGGCAGATCCGTCACAGGGGCATACTCCCAACCCAATCCCCCTCCCCTCTCCTCCCCTTCCCTTCCACAGAGCCAAACACCTCCCCTTCCTGCTGTAACCCAGTCCCCTTTCTCCCCCAACCTTATGTCCTGGTCCTAACAGACACCACCTTTTCCATTATTTTCAATGGGAAAATGGACCCCACATAACACGTTTTCACTTAACACGATCATTTTCTGAAACATATCTATAGTGTTAAATGAGGAATTACTGTACTTCAATAAATGTGCTAGCGTATAAAGGGCCTTGTGGTAACTTATCTGTAGCAATTACACTGTGTGCCTATGTAACCCACACACCTAGTGGGCATAGTATACTCTCCCATCTAGTGGTCACAGAGAGAGAGAGTATTGAGTCTGCTCTACAGCCTTAGTTAAGACCTAGGTTTTAATTCATGAGGTAGAGGCTCATGCACTAAGCTCCAGAGGTCCCAGGTTCATTTCCACTTGGAGACGACTGGGCTCTGCTGGCATTATACCATCTCTGAGGAGAGAAGAAAAGCATAGGCAGTCTGTCTTTTGCTGGGAAGGTTGCAGTATAATCAGGGAACTGCACAGCCTGAAAATACCTCACCTAACCCTGGTCTACACTAGGGAGTTATTTCAAAATAACAAGCGGAGCATTCACACTACCAAGCCCATTATTTCAAAATAATAATTCCTGCTTTCCATGAGGAATAACGTTTATTTCAAAATAGCTATTTTGAAATAGTGCTAGTGTGGATACTCCACTACTGCTATTTCAAAATAACTACTTCCCAGAGTCATTCAAAGTAATTACTCCCCAGTGCTTCTTGGGACTCTCAGTTGAGGTAGTATATCCACAATAAGGGAGCCTGCCTTGGACTAATTTCGAGGCTTCCCTGTAGTGTGGACACACTATTTTGAAACAGTTATTTCAGGAGTTATTTCAAAATAAGTTATTTTTATACCACTTTACACTTTTTTCAACTTAACAAAGTTCTCTTTTGAAACAACACAGAATAGAAGCTCAACTACTAACTTAGGACTCGGGGATTATCAACCATGATAAAATACAAACCGCCAAAACACATTTTCCTTTCGCATATTGCATAGGAAACCATTTTTCTTATCTACACAAAAATGTACACACATATATAATGTACCAAAAGGAGGGTTGCCAGATAGTTTCAAAAAAAATACCGGACACACTTGACATTACATCACAATCTACATTACATCTTATTTAGAAAATACCAGACATTTATATTTTCTCAATTTGTTTCCCGAACAGAAAGCTCAAATACTGGACTATCCAGTTCAAATCCAGACACCTGCCAACCCTAACTAAAAGTCATTTTATTTTTACTTCTCTATTCTTTTCACTGATACAACAAATATTTCTACTTTTCTCTGCAGAACCTGGCCAGTGAAATATGTGATCCCAAACTACAGAAGTTCTAAAAAATTATATTCCTACTTTTGTCCCAGTAAGACTTTAAACTGTGTATTGTATTCGAGAATATAACAGTGTTGCATCGAATATCAGGCCACACTGAGTCCTGGTACTTTTAAAACAGTAGTGGTGGGTGTGACTAGGTGGAAATTTAGAGAAGGGCAGGACAAAATATGGAAGTGCTAATGAGGATTGTCGTATGATGGCATAAAATATTAATACATTGTGCAACTTGGTTAAATAAAGACTAAGCAGTTGTGAGACAACTAGCTTCTGAAGACCCCAAATACTTATGAAGTGGGAAATGATTGTACAAGGGGTATAAAAATCAGCAATAAGATAAAATTAAGAAGAGCAAAAAATGCAAACAAACAAAACACCGAGGATTATTAACAGGGAATACTTCCTGGGAATGAGATGTATTAGAATGGAATAATTTGCAAAGTAAATCATGTAAGCCCTTTCACTTTAAAAAGTGAAACAAAGTTTAAAATAAGACCAAAGTAGAAGAAGATGCACAATAAGGAACAATCTTATAGCAACACAGAGGCAGAAAAAGGAACCAAAAAGTTCTCTTCAATCTCTGCCTTCAAAGATTATCTTCTATTTATTTTCGCTAACTTTTGAAATAACTGGTGTAACTGGCTAACTTGTATGGAAAGATTCTAATTTCATACTGAAGTGGGGGAACAGTGCTGATTTGCTAATTTGCAACTATGTGAAACTACATAAATACTAAAGGAAATATAACAAATAGCAAATGAACTCTCTGGATAGAATGAAAATTTACCATTTGATCCAAAGAGTTGTGTGGGTAAGCCTCCTAAAGAACCCTTCACAAAAAATTCTGCATATTTGTATACGATTATGTGTTAGTTGACTATGAAAATAAGATGGTCCGAACTGTACCTAAATGAATTCCACACGCTTCAGAGGATACCAGCAATGAAGAACTGGTGTATAAACTGAGAAATAGACTTGTCAACAACTTTGGAATCCTTGTTTTGCTGAAGTGGTATGAATCATATTACTTCGTTATATTTCCTTTGTTTATAAAATAAGAGGGGCTACCTGATGCAACATAAATCTCAACACTTGGGATTTTCTTGTTGTGAGTGTGGAGCAGGGGTAGGCAATAATTTTTGGTGGGGGGCCACTCCAAGATTTTGGAAAGTGGTCAAGGGCCGCACTTTCCTGTGGAGGAGATGCGGGGTCTAGGATGGAGGATAGGTGCAAAAGGGCTAATGGAGTAAGGGACTGGCGTGCAGGAGTAAGGGACTGGGGTGCAGGAGATGACATGAGGTCTGAGAGGGAGTTTGGGTCAAGGAGGGGGTTGTGACCTGGGTGAGGAGATTGAGGTGTAGGGTAAGGGAGGGAGTTGGGGTGCTGGAGAGGATTCCGGCCGGGGGAGAGGTGTAGGAAGGTATACAGGGTCTGGGAGGGAGTTGTGACTTGGGGTACGGGGGTGCAGAGGGTTTGGATGGTGATCTGGGGGAGGGAGTTGAGGTGCAGGAGGGGCTGGGGTACCAGAGGCAGGTTCTGGCTGGAAGGTACTTACCTAAGGCTATGTCTAGACTATGCTGAAGTTTCAAAAGAGGATATGCAGAGCTTTCGAAAGTGAAAGCAGTCGGGATGCGTTTTTCCGGCAACCCCCCCTTTTTCAAAAAGCCACATAAACCACATTTTTTTGAGGAAGAGCAGCTTTTCAAAAAAGGGGGGAGGGGTTGCCGAAAAAAACCACATCCCGACTTCACTTTTGAAAGCTCTGCATATCCTCTTTTGAAACTTCAGCATAGTCCAGACATAGCCTAGACTATGCTGAAAGCTCTGCTTTCGAAAGTCAGATGGGAAGAAGATATGCAAATTCCCGCAGAATTTGCATATTCTCTTTCAAAACTTCAGCGTAGTCTAGATGAGCCCTGTCTCCTGGCCAACAACCCTGCAGCACCTTTAAGGCAGGCTGGGCTCCCTGCCTGCTGCAGCCCCAGACCACTTGAAACTGCAGGCTGTTCCCTCCACGTGGCTCTCAGCTCTGGGAGGGGGGAAGAGACTTGTGCGGCCCCTGTCCACCAGGCCAATCTCTCAGTTCTTATTGGCTGGTTGTTTCCAGCCAATAGGAGCTGAGAGATTGGCTGGGATCAGTTCCTATTGGCCAGTTGTTTCCAGCCAATAGGAGCTAAGGATTGGGGTGGGGGTGGGGAGATCACAGGAAGTCTCCCACTCCCTGCAGAGCAGAGAGCTGCATGGACTGCGCTTTAAACGGGGTAGCTGTGTACTTGAGGGTCCCGGCAGGCTGGTCTGTGGGCTGGATCCGGTGGCTTGGTGGGCCACATCTGGCCCTCAGGCCGTATTTTGTCCAGCCCTGGTCTGGAGTTTGGTTTTATTTGTTTTGTGTGTTGTTGGGGGTTTTTTGTTTTTGTTTTGTTTTTTGGGGTGGGGGGTTTTGTTTTTTTTACAAGCAATGGCACAACAAACTGCAACAGAAAGTTTCTATTTGAGTGTGGCCATTGTCAGGGCTTCCATTCTGAACTTTGGCCCAGGCCTACAAAAGGACCTCAGCACATAGGTCCAACTATCATCAATCACTTCTGAGTTTGTTGGGTTGTTGTTGTTGTTGTTGTTTTTTTTTTTGCAGACAAGGTTCGCTCGGCTGTATTAGCAGCCATACAGAGACATCATGTAAATTCCTATCAGCTACACATAAGATTACCATAGTTTTCTTAAGACTCCCTTACGGCCTGTAACTATTCTGGTGACCCCACCCTACTAGGAGGTTTTATGGACTTGTCAGGAGACATTGGCTTCCTGCTGATGACTCGTTGCAGCAGGTGTGGCTCACTAACTCCAGCCTGAGTAAGCGGGAGATGGGAGAGTCCCTCCTATGAGCAAACCATGTCTGCATATTTCAGGTGTATAAAAGAAAATTAGCAACTCAAAGTGTTTGATGACAGCACTATTGGATACTTGCTGAAACACACTTTAAAATCTTTCCATATTTTCCCTACATACATACAAAAAGAGTGAAGTGACTTATGCACCTGATGCTTTTTGGTATGCAACAAAAGAGCTAGGAGACTTCACTCATTTTCTGATTGTCTGGGTAGGTTTCAAAGCCACATGAAAGGGATGAAGATCAGAAAGAACCACAGTGAATTCTTTGATAAAGATATTGCTCTCTCATGTAATTTCCTCCTGCAATTATAATGAATTTCATAATTTAAAAAATTATCTGAATACTTCAGGTCAAGCTGTCCACGCTTATTACAAACAATTCAATTACCTTGTTTTAATACTTACATGATATATTTTCAGCTTAATTACTACTTGCTAATTTATAAGATATTATTAAACATTGACTAATTAATTTGGATTAATGAAGAACTGACCCAAAATTTTGTCCACAGCATTAAATAACATTTCATTAAAAGTTTAGTAGGTTTGTTACATCTTTATTTTCCCTTAATCTGTTTTCACTTTTGTATGCCTCTTCATTGCTCAGCCTCCTGAAATGGAAGGGCTGAAATATTGCTATAGTTCAAGAGTTCTAGCCCAGCTTTGCAAATCCAAGAGGTATGAACATTTTAACTTTTTAGTAAGCCTCAGTATTAGAATAAGAATAAGCATGTTTAGAGCTACTCATTATGAGTTCTACTTGTGCTGCCTTTATGAACTAAGGAATTCACCTATGAACTGCAACTTTTATTAGCAACAAGATGTGACCAGTGATGAAAATTACCTCCTCTTTAATAAATTGCAACTTTTCCATGCCTCTCTTACTACAAACTTGACTTGAACATGTTGTATTCTTTCTTGACACATTCCATGTAAGCACAATTAATGCTAATAGAAACTGTGTATTTATCAACAGATTGTCTCCATGAGAAAGCTGTACCAAATTAATTAAATCTGTTTCTTGTGTAGACAAGACTTCTAGTTTCATTTGCATGTTCAGCCCTGGTTATTTTCTGATTGCACATTACTGAGTATTCCCATTTTTGTCTGATTCATTTTCCAGGTGGATGAAAAGAAGTGAAACAATTTTTACAGGGATTTCAGAGCAGGTATTTAAGAGGCTTGATTTCCAGATACAGTTCTACTCCCAAAAATATGATGGGCATCAGTGGAATAGCGTTTGGGACTTCCAATGGGCATGTCATGCTTTCATTCCTGCCTGAAGCCAGAAAGGCTTCCTGAGTATGAATTGGTCAATGTGTTGGAAGAAATAATTCATGGATTAGAAAGATAAGTATGGACACTACAAAGCATCAGAAAGACTGAGGAGTTCTTGGACAACCACATTTGAGAAGAACCTTCGATTCAAGGAAGAAAGAAAAAAAGAGGAAGAGAAAATCAGAGATGAGGCTCTGCAGTTCATAACAAAATTTACTTTGTTTTCAGTTTTATATTACTTCATTGTATTACACGTCATTAGTAATGCATATTATGATATAGCATAATATAGTTGAAATATTCAATTTTATTTTAAAATCATTAAGGGCAGCTGCTACTCAGTACAGATGGAACCATCTTATGTTATTTTCTAGATCTAAATCTCCTGTTTATTACAATGCAGCAGGTGAACAACTTTAATACTTGAACAAGAAGAGGTAATGCACATTATGCTAATTAAAGGAATACCACTTCTCAATAGCCTGGAAAAAATATAAAAAACAACTGCTCCTCTCATTAGTACACTGAAGGAGTAGAATGTCCAAGTGATCCTCTTGGAGATGCTTCCCGTCCCACAGGTGGTGATGGAAGACAGAAGGCAGAAAATTCTTGAAGAGAACTGCTGGCTAGTTCACTGGTGTTAAGGTATAAGGTTTTCATTTTGTGGAAAATTAGCTCACCTGGCATGGGGAAAAGAGGCGGTGCAGTTTGGTCTCTGTCTCAAGGGACCGGTCTTCCAGGGAAGAGACTGACTAAACTAGTTAGGATGGTTATAAACTAATTAATAGCAGATGGTTAAAAACAGGGAGCAAATTAGAATTTATTTGACATAAATCAAGATATTGAGAACAAAACTAATCAAGTCCCCACAAGGATGTGACGGGAATTCATAAACTGCCTATACACCAATGCTAAGAGCTGGAGTGAAAAACACAAGGAATTGGAAATTCTCACTTATAAGCATAAATTTGACCTACTTAGTATTACTGAAACCTGTTAGGAAGATTTGCCTGTTAGGAATATTAAGATGTGCTGGTCATATCCTATTTAGGAAGGACTGAGTGGATAAAATGACAGGAGGATTGGCACTGCCACAGGGAGGACTTGGCCCTTTAAAAGAAAGCAGGTCCAGTCCACCTCATTAACAGCTTCTTTTTGGGGCATGATAGAAATCAGCTGCCCTCTAACAAGAGCAAACAGAAAGCTGCAGATAAGACAGTGATGCTCAAAGAGCCAGGTGTGGAGTGGAACACTGAGGCTACAGCTACACTACTGCAGAAAGTCCTAGAGTACACAACTGAGGTTATTCACGTTGCTGAAATCAACATACCATAGGTCGACTACTTGAAGTGTTTACAGGAAACACTTTTCCGTTGACTTACCTTACTCTTCTCATCCAAGGGAGAGTGCCAGAGTCAACTGGAGAGCAATCTGCGATCAATTTGGTGGGTCTTCACTAGACCCGCTAAATTGAGCATGAGTGCATTGATCTCCACTATAATGTAGATATATGCTGAGAAACCTGGGACTGGGAAGCTAAAGAAAGACAGGTGCTGCCTGCAGGAACCAGAAAGCTGCAGGACCATTGGTGATATCATGGGATCAAGGCTCCAGCCAGGTAGGTAGTGGCCTGCTAAAAAGAGAGAGTTAAACTGAACTTTATTTTAGGGACTTTTGAGTTTTGTAATCTGCACAAATACAGTTCTATGTGAAGTTTATTGAGGAGTCTAGGAAGAATGGAAACTGAAGTAGTGTACCTGATCACTAGAGATGTTTGAGAGGCAGCAGACTCCATTGCAGACATTCTGTGTCCAAAACTACATTAACTGTTTTGGGGGCACTTATAATTCAGAAGCAAATGACCTTGAATGCATATGGATTAATATTATAAGTGATAAAAGATAAAATAGGATACTAACAGGGGTCTGCTACAAATCACCAAATCAGATTATGGGAGGAAAGTATGGGAGGAAAAGCTAGTACAAAAATGTCCTCTGAGTTTCCAAATCTTATAGGTGACAATTTTCTAAATCAAAAACTGATGCATACTGTAGGTTAATTCTATATTTAACCTTATCTTGACAGATAAAGAGGATATGGGACTCAATAAAGAAATAAAGGAGGGTAATAGAATTAATGCCAGTCAATATGAGGTTATAGCCAATAAATATTTGCAAACTCACCTGATCTCTTTTTGGATTAGATTACAAGTCCGTTATTGGGTTTAACTCAGGAAGTCCTAATGGCCATTGCTATTAGACAAGCTGTCTGAGTAGATAAATGCTGGTGTTGGGGGGGGGAGCTTTAAGCCAGCTCCCCCCAACACCAGCTCCTGCTTCCCCCTCCCCAGGGAGGGAATGCGTGTAGTTGACAAAATGAATTGACAAGCCTAGGCTTATCAGTTAATCATATAGCCAACTACATGTTGAGATCCCTAATACAAACACCCACGTAGACAGACAAACTCTCTGAAATATATAGAAGATAGCTGGCCCTTTCTTTACCCTGACCCCGAGGTTATAGCTGTCCTGGTCCCCATCTCTGGCCCCTTGCTTCCCCCCACCCATGGTCATTCTGCAGTATAACTGTCCTTCCTACCAGACCCCTCCCTTTCTATTGTATGAGAAACAATCGACTTCCGGGCACATCTCATTGTCCTGGCACAACCAATCCCTGGCCTTGCTGCAAGTTATGATGAGAGGAAGCTGCATACCAGATTTGGTGGTCCTGGCTCTTACCATTTAGGAGTATTTCTTGAACAAATGGACTCATGGACAGACAGACCGACAGATGCCCATTTCTAAAATATATAGGAAGATGAATGAATTTGAGGCAGGGCTGGGTTTATCTGATGAAAGATCCAGGACCTGTTGCAAAGCCCTTTGCAGTCACCAAAAAGACTTTGTATGAGAGAAGTAGGCTTTAAATCACAAAGTGTCATTAGAGGCTGGATAAAGACAACTTATGCTTCTGTGCATAATGCTTTGCCTGCTGTAAAGAGAGGGTGTTTGTCAGCCATGTATGTTGTAACCTCCAACCTACAGCATTGTTAAGTTAATCTGATAAAAGGGCTGTGACAGCTAAAGGCTGTTGCCTGCCAATCCAATATTATGCCTGTGTCTGTATGTTTACCTGTTATACATTGACAGTACATCAATGTAGTTTCGTCCTTAATTTGTAATGAAAGAGCAATTTTTTTTTACATTCATAGCTGATGCAGCAAACCCCAAGGTGCCAGGGCTCTGAGCTGCAAGGCTAAGAGATGCCAGGGTACAGACCTGGCACAAATTACGCACTGATGTAGTTAAACTTAAGATCACCAGTATAAAGATCATGTCTCATTTTGTATTTTGGGCAGCGCTGAACACCCTGTGGTGCTTGATCTTTCAAACCCTATTCTCACTGGGCAGCACTTACTCATGTCAGTGTCCCATTGAATTCACCTGGTGAGAGGGGAGGTGGGAGAATTGGGCTCTATACTATTAGTAAATGGTTGCTTTTTAAAGTACATACATTTTTATATACCGGTCCTAACGTGGATGAGATCTTTGTGGTGTACGCATTTTTTTGAACATATAGCTGATATCCTGCGTTATAGAAATATACTGTATTTGTAAGATCTACAGTACATGAAATAAATGAAAAGAGCTTTTGATGAGTTTGTTAGCTGTTGCACATTAATATAATCTTATCTTAGTGAGTGAAACTTATGGACACACTGAAGAAAAAGGCAGGTGAATGGGATAGTTGATAACTGAAGTACACCCTACATTAGAATAACTAGAATAGAATAACTGCTGCCCACCAGCTGCCCCAGGGTCTTCCAGGACCCCCAGCAGGACTGCTTAGCTGCTGCCGGCCCCGCTGCCACTGAGTGTTCCCTGAGGTTCTCGGCTGAGACCACCTGCCCACCGCCAGCCCTGTTGCACCAGGGGTTCCCAGCCACTCCGCCCTACTGCTAGAGCCACCCCACTGCTGCCGGGAATTCCCGTCACTCGCCTCCATCAGCCCACTTCAGCCAGGGAGTTCTCCAGCAGATGCTGCCCGGTCACCCAGCCCCAATGCCACCAGGGGTTTCTCGAGATTCCAGGCTGGGCTGCCCGGCTGCCAGCAGCCCCACTGCAACCGGGGGTTCCCAGCTGGGGCCAGGACTTCCTGATCACTTGGCCCCGTTAACGCCAGGGGTTTCCCAGACAGAGTTGGGGGGGCTCCCCAGATGCTGCCTGGCCCAGCTGGGGCTACCAGCCCTTGCATTGCTCCTGCCTCCGGGGCAATTTGGTCCAGCAACATCCATGGCCCTGCTGGACCACGGAGTCCAAGATTTGGGAGGTTCAATCTGTATTCAATTAGTAGATGTATTATGGATACATAGAGAAGCAATATGATATTTGCTGTCTTATTATCTATCCCTTTCCTAATGAGTCCCAAAATTCTGTAACTTTTTTTTTACTGCTGCTGCACATTGAATGAGTGTTTTCAGAGAGCTACCCAGAATAACTGCAAGATCTTTCTTGAGTAGTAACAGCTAATTTAGACCCCATCATTTCATATATATAGTTGGAATTGTTTTCCAATGTCTATTACTTTGCATTTATCAATACTGCACACAAATCTCTTGTTAAAAGAGCATCATTAAGTTTGCAAAGTCTAAAGGCTAAGAAATGCCAGGATTAAGGCTGCCTACAATCACATAATTAAAGGCATACAAAAAAATCAGCGTTATATGGGCAACCTCAATTCTGATATTTTCTAACTTTTCAGTGCTTGACTTTGATGCTTAATAAAGCTATTTTTATGTAGATTTACATGTGAAGTTATTTATTCCTGGTAGTATGGTTGCTTCCAGACACTAATCAACCAATACACTAACACCTAGGCTATGTCTACACTGGCGCAATCTTGCGCCAGAAATATGCAAAAGAGGCTAAGCGTGGAATATTGCCAAGCCTCATTTGCATATCTAATGAGCCGCCATTTTTTTCACAAGAGGCTCTTGCGCAAGAAGGAGCGTCTACACTGCCCCTTCTTGTGCAAGAAAAACCCTCTTGCGCAATGCCGTTACACCTATTACTTTTCAGGAAGAACGGTATTGCGCAACGGCATTGCGCAAGAGGGTTTTTCTTGCACAAGAAGGGGCAGTGTAGACGCTCCTTCTTGCGCAAGAGCCTCTTCTGAAAAAAATGGCGGCTCATTAGATATGCAAATGAGGCTCAGCGATATTCCATGCTTAGCCTCATTTGCATATTTCTGGCACAAGATCGCGCCAGTGTAGACATAGCCCTAGTGAATAACAGATTCTGCACCAAAATTGCTTAGCCTCTTCCTATACTAAATTGCTTAGCCTCTTTCTATACTAATTACAAAATTAATGAATGAATAAATGAGTGAGCAAGCACTAGGTTTCAGATAGGTCAATGTACTAAGTCAGAATAGGGTTTAAAATTACATCTGAATGCAATATGGGGACTATGCATTTCCAATGTGTACATACAACATTATTCATAGAGGCTGCTTAATGATTTTTCATTGTTGTCACATACATACATTGCCTTGTCTTGATAGTTGTTTTTCAAAAGCGAGCTAATTATCATGTGCTCTGGTCACATTGCTATTCAAAACTGAGCTGACTATAATCATGGTCTTGTTAGTTAGTGCAGATATTTTATCAGCATGGCTTCAGGTTCTAATTGGCTAGCTAGCTTTCATAATGCTGTGCTACCTACGCTGAAAAAAGGGCCTAAATGTAACTCCCTAACCCCCATTTCTCAATATAATAGACAAGCATCAGACAGAACTCTCTCTAAATGAAGTGTCAAACACTGACATAGAAGACCAGTAATTAGCTAAATTGTATCTCAGGCATGGGGAACTTCCTGTGTGGCAATTAGTTGCAGGGAATAGGTTGTGGAAGGATTTCAAATTAATATCACAAACTAGGACATTCATCCATTTACAGAACTAGTACCAAGACCCCACACCATCAGCGAGCTCCTGCCCCCTCCTCCCGGTCAGACACCCCACCCTGAGCCTGCTCCTGCCCCCTCCCTTCTGGCCAGACACTGCACCTTCCATTGCTCTTGCACCCTCCCCCTGGCCAGACAGCCTACTCCCACAGCCTGCCCCTGCACATTACCTCCGATCCAGACCTCACCCCCTTACTCTCTCCTGCACCCCACCTCCCACCCAGACCTTGCACCTTCTTTCCTTCCTGTACCCCACCTCCTGGCCAGATCCTGCATCCCCATCCCTCTCACAGGCCGCCTTGTCCCGCACACTGAACCCCTCATTTTTGTCCCAAGCCCAGAACCTGGGGGAATCCACAAAATCCACTCACCCTAGAACCCCAGAAGAGTTAACCTGGCCTATGGGAAGCCCTGAACCTCAGTCCTCCCAGTCCCTCCTCTCAGATGGGGCTGAAGTGCCAGAGGAGTGAAGTGTCACCAATGACATCAATGAGGGTTGGGGTTTTGGAGGGGTTTTTTCCTTCTCACTTGTGTGGTCCCCAACTGATTTTTCTGTGGTCAGTGGCCCAAAAAAGGTTCTGCATCCCTGTCATAAATAAAGAAAACATGGGAACTTTTTGTGTTGGACATAAATTAATATTTTATTTTATTTAAAATGAAGTTTGATAAACTAACATGAGAAAGTTAAAGCATTTAATCTGTTTAATAATTTAAATTAATATTTCCTTTCTTACTGGTTAAATTAAACCATTCTCTCTAGCTGCAGCACTAGCAAAATGGTTTGGGCATAATTAGGTAACAAATGGCAAGTTTCCATTAGCAACTGGTGGTCCACAGAAAGATTTGCATTGAGCCAGGTGGGCCATGGGCCAAAAAGTTTGAAAACCACTGATCTAGCGGAGTCCTGCAAAGGTTAGTTCTGGGTACTATTCAGTATTGTCACTGAGGACTTGGATAATGGAAAGGAGAATGTACTGGAAGAGTGCAGATGACACCAGACTGGGAGGGGTTGCAAGTACTTTGGAAGACTGGATTAGAATTCAAAATGACCTTGATAAACTGGAGAACTGGTCTGAAATCAACAAGATGAAATTAAATAGCGAAAAAGTACATCATATAGGAAGGAAAAATCAAATGCATAACTACAATTGGGAAATAACTGGTTAGGTGATAGTATTGTAGTTGCAAAAAGGCTAATATAATTCTTGGCCATATTAACTAGGGATATAACATTCTGGTTAAAAAGTCCATTAAACTGGTTAACTGTGATCCCACAGCAGGGGGCTGCTCTGGATGCCACACAATGCCATGGGTAGGGGACTGCTCCAGCCCAGATGTGCCTGGACAGAGCAGCTCCTAACTTCCCACCCTCCACTGGTTAACCAGTTACCCCGGTAAGCATGCCAATAAAGTGCATGCCCACTGGGTAGCCAGTTAACTGGTTAATCCTTTACACCCTAATATTAACAGGCGTGTAGTATGTAAGACGTGCAAAATAATTATTAGGGATGTTAAAATGTGTGTAATTAGGTAACCATGTAACTGCTGAAAATTTCAGTGGTTACTGTTACATGTGGGGCAGCAGGCAACTCCCACCTGCCCCTCCACACACTGCTCCCTCTGAAACAGAGGCAGCAGTGTGGGGAAGCACAGCAGGTGACTCCTTGGGAGCTGGTGTGCACGGGGAGCCAGCTTTTAAATCAGCTTCTCACGCGTACCGGGAACCTGCGTGTAACCATTAACATTAACCAATAAGCCCAGGCTCATCGGTTAACTGTGCTCATGGTTACACTTTCACATCCCTAGTAATCACCATTCTATTTGGCACTGATGAAGCCTCAGCAGAAGTCCTGTGTCTAAATCTGGGTGCCACACTTTAGGAAATATGTGGACAAACTAGAGAAAGTCCATAGGAGAGCAACAAAACTGATACATGGTTTAGAAAACCTGAGCTATGTGCAACAGTTAAGAAAACTGATTGAATAAGATAGGTGTTAGCTTCTGCTTGAGCTCTGGACCAGCCCTTGATTAACCAATCATGGACTCTCTTTCTTCTAAGAAAGGCATCTACTACTGCTATGCAGACTCACAGCATGGCTGACAGGCCAAATGGAAGAACCTCCAGCTGGTTGTGTCCTTAGTTCACTACAAATTTTAGGAAATATCTGTGTCCATGGAAGATAGAAATTGTGGAAGATAGTAAGATTGAAGGCAGCATCCCAGTCTCCAGTATCCATCGAGAGAATGAGAGAAGCCAAGGAGACCATGTGGAACCTTTAGTTCTTGAGACAGCGGCTGAGACAACACAGTTCTAAAATTGGTCGGAGACCACCTTTGGCTTTTGGGATTAGTAAATGGTAGGAATAGAACCCTGTTCCTCTCCGGTGAAAGAGAACCTTTTCCATGGCTCCGACCCAAAGAAGGGATTGGACATCTTGCTCCAAATGGTGCTCATGAGAAGAGTCCCTGAAGAGGGATGGGGAGAGGGGATGAGAAGATGGTAGCCAACAGAAACTAGATGGTGTAAACCAGTTCTAGTGTGCTGAGAACCCAGCAGTCTGAAGTGATCTGAGTCCAGGCATCCAGCAACTAGGAGAGGTGGTTGGAAAACAAAGAGGATCATGGACCCAACAAAAAGGGGATTGCAATGCTGACCTCGAGAATTTCATCAGAAGAAGCTCTTTGAAAATCCTGAATGCCTGGGGCTGGACTGCACGGGGCCTGCAGAGGCAGACAGGGAAGGGTGTCTATACCAGAACTCCCTCTAATTTTGCCTCTGTCTGCATGGCTGAAAAAGTAACAGCCTGTACAATAGCCATTCTGTGTCTTTGACTCTGCTGGCATGTAGCGCTCCAGAGATTTCAAGATTGCCTTTGAGTCGTTGAGGCCATGCAGCCAAGCAACTGGTTGCTCTGAAAAGAATGATGATCTTTTAAAGGACATCCTGGATAGTTTGCAGCACCTCATCAGGGAGTCCCAAGGATGGCAATGCATTGTTCTTGCTGTAGCCATTGATCCAGCCGTGGAATCAGCAGCATCCAAGGCCACCTAAAGAGAAGCATGTGCCAGTCTTTACCTCGACAAGGGAAGAAAATTCCTGTCCAGAGTCCTGAGGGAGCAGGAATTTTGACATGGAATCCCATATATATAAAATCATAACAACTCAAAAAGATCTGCTGAGTTGGTATGGAGAGATGTAGGCCCCATGTGGAATATGCTTTCCAGCTGACTGGTCCAGTTTCTTTGGATCCTTCGCCTTAAGCAAAGGACATGCCTGTTCTTGACCATCCCTTTTGTTGACAGCTATTACAGCCAGGAATCTCAAGAAGGGTGTGAGAAGAGGAATTCCTACCTTTTGGACGGTACAAAATATTTGTACTCTGTGAGCTTTGCTGTCAAGAGGGAGGGAGGCAGGGAGTTGCCACAGGGCCTTGATTGGTCCGTGATGGCTTCATTATGTGGTTGAGCCACTCTAAAGGAACTCACCGGTGACAAAATGTCTGCTGGACTACACATTGCCTCCTTGACCGCTTCTGCTTGGATCCGCAAGTTCAAGACTACCTGCTTTATCGGGTCCTGGTATGTTTGTGGTAGGGAGACCTCAGGTGTCACTGTTGTCTCATCTGGAGAGGAGAATACGGAGGTTAAAAAACTGGCTGAGGAGCCTCCATTGGTTCTCCGGCATCTGCAGGAACCTGCTAGGGTGCCCTCCTGAAGCTTCGTGCCATGCTCTGTTCTGGAGTCTGGATCTGGAAGCTCTCAGCGCAGTACTGGTTGTGCCCTAGCCTCTGAGATGACAGAGTATGAGTGCCTTGAGGGGGGTTCCCTGAAGAGAGGGGACACCCCCAAGGATTCCAAAAAGGCACTGCATAGATGCCAATGCCCATGGACCTGCTGCCCAAACATTTGGAGGCATTGCTGAACTCAGGGCTGTGGTGGAATAGAAATGGTCCTGTAAACTGCGAGATGCCGACAAGGGGAATCATAGAATCATAGAATACTAGGACTGGAAGGGACCTTGAGAGGTCATCGAGTCCAGTCTCCTGCCCTCATGGCAGGACCCAGTACTATCTGAATAAGATCCTCCTACCAGATCTGACTAGCTGCAGTGTAGAAATGAAGATAGTACCGTGCCTGTTGGTAAAGAGAAGGTTGCTGGAGCGAAGATCTTGAGGCTGTCAATGGGAGGATCATACAATAATAGAATACTAGAATTGGAAGGGACCTCGAGAGGCCATGGAGTCCAGTCCCCTGCCCTCACAGCAGGACCAGGCACTGTCTAGATCATCCCTGAGAAATGTATATCCAACCTGCTTTTAAAGGATTCCCTTAGACAGTGGCCTCAGCACCAGGCAAGGTTCTTGTGTTAACTCCCTGCTGCTCAGCTGTACCAGCAGTGGCAAATTCTTGACCCTCCAGTGACACTGGTGCCAGTAGGGTGAAACGGTCTCCGGACACTACAAAATCCCCCAGACTTCAACAGAACCACACACCAGGTGGTACAGTGTTTTCCTTGAGGAAGTAGCTCCTGTGTGGGTGACAGGGGTGCTTGTGGTGGCACCAGATTTGCACACACCTCACAATGCTGTGCCAGGGATGAAGAATGCCCCAAAACAGGTATTGTTCTAATCTTGCTTCCTGACGCCATCAGCACTGGGCACTGGCTCTTCTCTTGATGCTTGTGGTACTTCTTCTTCAGCACTGGAGAAGAGGATCAGTTCTGAGAGCCACGAGTCCCTGGAGAACACTCTGCACCAAGGCTGAGGTGCTTGGTGCTGAGCCCAAACGCATCTAGAAGGAAGGTCGTAAGAGTTTCTCCATGAGCAGGACCCACAATTTTGCAGTTTGGTCCTTCATGGTCCAGGGTCTAAAGTGGCTTCAGATTTGGAAATGGTCTTTCTTATGAGCTTTCCCCAAATACTTGAGACAGCTTGAACATAGGCTGCTCAAAGGCACAGACTTAACACAGGGCAGGTGGGGCTTGAAACCTGATGACCAAGACATGTCCTAGCACCAAGGAAGTGGACAATCCCACTAACTAAGCATGGGAGGCATCCACAACTAATTCATAAATACTAAACTATTTACACTAAAAACTAGGAAAAAAAACCCATAGGAGATGAATTGCCTGAGCAATGAGGGGTTCAAACAACCATCACGAGCAGCAAGAAGGAATTGAAGGGGAGCAGGGTTGACAAGGCCCTTTACATCGATGCTATGAGCACGCAACCCCCTGGATATCAGTAGGGGGAAAATTCAGCAACTGTGCTCGGTGGGCACACCCCTACATTGGAATGGACATATGCAAGCACTCAAAGAAGAACTGTAATCTCTGTCCCTGGAAAACAATTTGTACAGCAGTTCCAGTACTGATAATGCCTTGTACACCAAAGCTCTTTGGAGGCTCCATTTTAAGATTTCAGAATTAATTCCGCACTGTTAGGAAGTGGTGATTTTTGAATATCTGATTCCGTTATATAACTAATTTGTTCTGACCCAGTGAGAGAGGACCTGCTTTCAGGGGAAATAGTTTTGTTACTGTTTTTAAACAAAAGTACATTTTATGATGGTCTCCCGTGGGAATAATGCACTGAATGCATGAAATGCATAGTTTAGCAATTCAAAAGAAAAAAGGTGGCCTTTCCAACACACTCATTCTTTGGCTTCTTTTTTTAAAACCTTTTTAATCACGCATTCCCTCAGTCAATAGTGTATGAAATGCGAGCACGGGAAGCTTTATGTGAAAAGTATAAAAGTGGGTTTGGAGAAAAAGGCAACTGGTATGAAGAGGTCATTTTCAAATCGACATAAGGCCCAGCTGCACCTTGCATTCTACCTTCTGCAGTTACATGGAGACCAAGGTGTCGTGAGGAATTTGTAAGTGGTAAGATTATGTGATATAATGGTTTCTGTAAGACTCCGTTTTGTGTCTGCAACACTCCATTTTATGTGGATAGATTCCATTTTGGAAAGGTGCTTGATAACATCAGCGGGGGTGAAGCTGGATCAATCTGGCTGCAACTGGATTTTCCCGCCACAAGCTCTTTTACCTCACAAGTTGCGCGCTGCAAAGCTGTCAATCACATGAACTTTCGCACCACTGAAAGTTTAAAAGCCCTGCACCTGTCAATCAGACAGAGTCTTTGTTCCATCTGAGACGGAGAGTCTCCCCATTCCATCTGAGACCAGGACAGTGTGACTCCTCAGGCAGCCCAGGCCCCAGCACTGAGGAATTCCAGCAGTGCTACAGTGAAGACGAGATCCAATACCATCACAGGATTTCTCCATTGGCATCTCCCTGGTGTTCCTCCTGACGAGCTTCCCAATAGCTCAATGGTTGAGGTCCCAGGATTCACGCTGTCCTTCATTTATCCACACTGTATGGTAAACTTCCTATTTGTCCAGGGTCTATTCTATCATCCTTTTCTTCTTTACCTGGGATATTTTGGGTCTAGGCTTTATGACTGTTACTGGTTCCTGTACTGTTTTCTAAGGTTTTGTATTTTAAGGATTCTGGCTGTTATTATTGATTGATTAAGTATTTCCCCATTTTCCTTTCTTATTGTTAATTTTCCCTTAATACACTTGTTAACCTGATTTAGTGTCTGTTTTTCTTTAATTTACTTTAATTGGGTAACACCCTTTCCGGTGACAGAGACAGTATTGGCCAGGAGGCCTGCACTCCTGAGACAGGGACAACCCAGATTCAGGGTTTGCTGCAATTTATTTTGTTGCCTTTGTCCCTGAGTTAACAAAAGGGGAGTGTGCAAAAGTGAAATCCATGCACCATTTGGGCCCCGGGATTGTTTCTCATGCAACTGATTAGTTATTGTACTGAGCAAAACACTTTCATCCGATTTGCTATAAATAACAGATCAAAGCACTTAAAACACAGCCCCCCAGTTGTTTTCAAATCTACAGCAGCTGTTGTGGCTGTTGATGTAGGAATAATGTAACAGCAGTAGCAAAAATTTTCAAAGCTAAGTCACTGTCCAGCATGGGGCATATTGGGGAGTTTGATGACCTGGCAGTTGAAGTCCCCATACCAACTATGAGCAAGAAATTACTGTTGCAAAATACAATACTAAACATAGAGGGACAACAAAACTTGCTCAGTGTACAAGTTTTATTCTAACTCTAAAACCTGCAAACTCTCTCAGTTTTGTCAGTCATTTGCCCCACCATGTACACAATCACCAGTAATACATTCTGCAAATTAAATCATATCTTCAGCTACAACTGTGCAATCCCATCAGCATTTAAGAAGCTTACAGATTATGCTCTCGGCAACATCTGTGCAGACAATAGATTTGCACAGGTGTAACAGAGCATACTTTGGTCTGCAAAATCTCTTACGAGAGAGGGCACAGAGAATGAAAAGAGATTTATCTTGATTATTAGAGCCCAGTTTGAGTTTGTGATTCTGACAGAGAAGAAAACATTATATACACAGCAAATTTGACATGGAAATGAGTGAGACACAGTGAATATAGAAGCACACAATACCATTTTTTACAAAGTCTCAGAGGTGTAGCCATCTTAGTCTGAAGCTTTAAAAATCAGTAGTCCTCTGTCACCTTAGAGACTAACAAAAATTTATAGAATCATGAGATTTTGTGGGTAAAACCCACTTCATCAGATGAAATAACAGTAATTTTTCCACTCCAGTTCAACTGATGAAGTGGGTTTTACCCACGAAATCTCATGATTCTATATATTTTTGTTAGTCTCTAAGGTGCCACAGGACTATTCGTTGTTTTTTTACAAAAAATACTTTTTTTTTTAAAGGATAGAACCAAAACCTGCATGGGAACAGAAATAGCTATGAGAGTCCAAAACCAGTGCAGAGCACAAGTACTCCAGCAGATGGCCTTTTGTCCTTAAACAACCCCAGAAAAAATATGAGATCAATGTGGTTTGTTGACAGGACCTTTCTCTGCCTGACAGAATTCTTCAAGGCAAAATTTCTGAAGTATTGTGGCCCAGATGTAAGACTTTACACACTGGGGTAAAAGAGACACTTTATTATTGCAACATTACAGGGCCTACCTCTTCAAAACCTTAAAACTTTTCAGAACAGAGGTGCATGCTCAAACAGGCATTGTTGTTACTAAAAAACTAAACATCACTGAACCAACTTCTGTAAGTTGTAGGCTACTAAGTATCTAACCTTTAATAAAGAAACAAATTAGAAATATCTTGCTAGGGTTATACAATGAGAACTGCAATCAAAGTCAGTCTATCCATTCCTGACAATATTCTATATACCTCCCAGGAAATTCTAAGAAAGGCCAAACCTGCAACATGCTGAATGCTCTACTAACCAATGGGGAGGCATGAGAGCTGAAATTGTTCCCACACTGCAATATCTCTACTACACATGTCTAAGAAATGTAATTATCAGTCAGAACCCAAAAAAACACTTTTATCTTTAGATCCTTTTTATTCCAGTATGATACTGGCAGACTTTGGTGATCAGATTACCATTTCCTTTATGTCTTAAATTCTTCCAATGGCTTAAAATTGGAAAAGCAGAATCACAATCCGTTGTTTCTAAAACCCTGCTTTTTAATGTCTCCAAGTTAGTCTTTCAAAGTAGAGCCAACTTCAGACAGCAAAGATTTTTTTCTAAATTTAATCAGAAAAAGTAGAGGCTATTTCTTGTGAGACCAGACCTTGTTAAGTGTTTTGTTTGCTTGTATTCTTCTTCTGCTTGTATAACTTGTAGTAGTAGTAAATTCAATCAGCAAAATTTTGCAATTTTTTTTAAAGCATAGTTCTTCTCTACTTGAACCTAACAGGCATAAGACCATTTGAATTCTGACTATATTTAAAAGAAAGTGATAAGGAACTCCTCCCACAGCCAGACCTTCTCAGACAAGCCTGGAAGCACAAAGTACCAGTCCCACTCAATAATTTATCCTACCCTTTTCTTCTTCCCTATTATTTCCTCTTCATCTTTCCTTACTTGAAATTCTGTCTTCACTTTGTTTCTCTTCTCTTTCTCTGGTAAGGTCTTCAGGATTCGGAGCAGCTCTTACTCTAGTTGTAATGCAGTATGTAAATGATAGCTTAAAAACTCAGGCCACGTTTTCCTTATCTTTTTTTCTGTAGATGGATTTAAAAGAAAGCTTTTCTGCTTTGAATTAAGGATGATTCAAATTGCTATTCCTGCTTGGTTATTTGACATTTACGAATAGCACAATTTTGAATAATGTTTTTAACATACACATATAAACCCACTTTCTTTAAAAATGTCTTAATGTAGAAAAGAGTTCCCTCTTGTGTCTGAATGATATGAATACAGGTAAATATAATTACCTGTAGATTTCTGTGTACACTACATTTTCATTAGAGCTTACAGGGTACAAACAAGATTAGTTTTATATTCTCTCTCCAGTGCTCAGTTCCACCATGAAATACAAAGTCAGTGTGGGAACATGAAGCTTCCTAACTCTCAGCAGGCCAACACCTTGGTCCTTCTACTATCCAGAGGCCTTTGGGTTATGGAACATGTAAAGTAACATTGCTAATATTAGATGATGCTCTCCTATGACATAAGTAGCTTTATACTAGCTTGGCACATTTTTATTTGTATAATTAAATTGAATAATATGTTTATTTTAAGCACTGTTTCTATGTTATCTATTTAAACATTCAGTTGTGCAAAATTATGGGATTTAAGCATTTTTTTATTTGACTTAAATCCCTGCAACTGTGAAAATTTATGTGCTTGGGGTCTGATGATTTAATGACAGTAGATGTTGAGATTCAAAAAGTTAAAGCTTTATAACCATTAAAACAAAAATGATCAACACCACGTCAAAATCCTCGAAGTAGATATCCATCAATTAAACCCTTGTCTGTTCTCAAGCAGCATTTTTATTTCTTTGCTTATCTAAAACTTTCGATTATTGATGGAAATATTTTTTGTTGGCTGGTCTGTGTATGGTGAAAGACATTTACTGCAGGTACTGGTTAAAATTCTAATCCTTCCAAGCTGCTACGTATCACATCTCTCAATTGCCAGGGGAAGGAATTCACAGACCATAATTACTTCCATAGTGTTAGTACCACTTCACTGTGGCAGGGCCATGCTTCTAACATGGTATTAATATTACTGAAGCCCATTCCCTAACAAAGTGAACACTAACTATGCTCACTAGCAGACTTACCTAGCATGCCCGGGTCCTTCAGGGCAGGGCCTTGGGGATGGGAGGGTACAGGAGGGTGAGGGTAAAGAGGATGGGGTGCGAGAGTGAGGGTTGAGGGATGAGGAAATATTCAGCGGGTACATGTTTACACATGGGAGGGGCCCCAGTGTGCACGTGAGCCAGATTTTAAGCCAGCTCCCCACACGTAATAGTTCCTACAGAGCTGCCTTCCCTCCCCCGACCCCACACTGCTGCCTCTAACACAGAGGCAGCAGCGCAGGGGGGTGGGCAGGAAGTCCAGGTTCATCAGTTAACCATTTACTCATTTGCACAGTCATATCCCTAGCATTGGTGGTGCTTAATTTGTGCACCTGGAGCTTGGCAATTCATAGCCCTGGCACATCTGGGCTTGCTGAATCAGTTACGCAGTGATTTTTTTGTTAAAAAAAAAGTGCCGGTAGTCCAGGGGAAAAGTTGTTGAGCTCTGACTGGAGGTGCTGGTATTGCGTCTGGAGGTGCTGGTACTGCGTCTGGAGGTGCTGGTACTGAGTACCGGGCAGTACCGGCACAAAAAAATGTTACGAATGTAAAAGAATTTTACGAATGTAAAAGAATTGCCTGAGCCCCAGCACCTCTTTCATTACAAATCAAGCACTGTGCGCTGGTGTGATTCCTGTGCGAATTCCTGCCTTTGGTAGGAGTTTGGAATTGCCTAGCAAAAAGGGGAGTCCTCATCACAAGAGAAAAGAAATAAATGTGTCTTTAGTAGTTTGTTTTAGTTGTTTAAATAAAACGCTGTCTCTTGAAAGCAGCTCAGAAGTCTGGGACGTGAATAGTCCCAAGGGAGGTGGACTAATGGGAGGAGTAAGGGTGCAGCGGTCTGCTGTATATGACAACCTGCACCTTAACTTCAGCATTTTCTGAGTTTCATGCAACTGTGCAATGTTAGGTGGTCTTTTTTGGAGGGATTAATAATGTGTAATATGGACACTCACACACTCCATGCTCCCACCTACTGAACAATTTATTGCACCTTTAGAAAGATAACAGGAAAAGTAGGACAGCTAGAAACGATCCACTTCCAGCAACTGCCATTAATCCTTATATCTCAAAGGTCTGTCCCAGTCCTAAAGAAAATGAAGTCCTACTTACGCTCATCCTCAAATTCAGTTTTAAGCTAGCAATTGTGCTCTGTTCAGTGCAGGCAAAGTTTCATAAAGCACTTACACTGTCACCTCACACCATGAAGAGACTGTTTAATCCTTAACTTTGTTTTTTGTGTCACAAAGTGTTTTATATACAACAGGGTGTTACAAAAAGCCTATTTCAATCTGCACTGACTGATATTTTTTTCCTGGCATGCCATCACCCGATTCCTCTACTGCAGTCTTCCCATCTCACAAGGTCATGAAAAACAAATATACCTACATTTATAGGAATACACACAGCAGAGTAGGCCCTCCCCACCCCAGTTATGAACACCAGAGTTACAAACTGGCCAGTCAGCTACACATCTCCTTTGGAATTGGTACAGGTTGTACCTCCCTAAACCAGGGCTCTCTGGTCCAGCAATGTCCATGGTCCGGCAGGACCACGGATGTTCCTGGACCAGAGAGCCCAGGGGCAGGGAAACCAGTGGTGGGCGGGGGCTCATGCATCGCAGGGAGTGCAGCACCAGAGGGCTCAGGCAGCACAGGGAATCCCATGATGCAGCCAGGAGCCCTGTGGCAGGGGGCTCTGGCAGTGTTAAGTAGCCCCGTGGCAGGGGCTCCGTCAGCACGGGGAGCTCCAATGGCACAGCCAGGAGTCTCATGGGAGAGGCTCAAGGGGTTCAGGGAGCCCCGCAGCACAGCTAGGAGCCCTGCAGCAGGGGGCTCAGGCGGCACGGGAAGCTCCAGAGGTTTGTACAAAGCTGCTCCCTGTAGTGATGTGCTACTAAGGGAGAATTTAGTGCAGCCAGGAGCATGGCAGGGGCTCGGGCAGTGCAGGGAGCCCTGAGACAGGGGGCTCAGGTGGCACAGGGAGCACCACAGCTGGGAGTCCCAGGGCTGAGAGGTCCAGCCAGGGCTGGCAGCACAGCTGGCTGAGGGCAGTGGGGGCCAGCTGGGACCAGAAGCGGAGCCAGCGGGCTCCTGGGAGGCTGATGAAAGGGGACCTCCCCTGGTCCAGCAAATTCCCTTGTTCAGGACTGGTCAGTTCCCAAGGGTGCAGGATCATGGAGGTGCAATCTGTAGCACACAATCAGGCAACAGCAGACACATAAATAATTAAGTAAAGCAAACAGTACAGAACTATATTCAATGTAAACTACTAAAATAATAAAAGGAAAACAACTTTTTTCTTCAGCACAGTAAAGTTTCCAAGTTGTATTAAATCAATTTTCAGTTGTAAACTTTTGAAAGAACCATAACATTCAGAGTTATGGACATTTCAGTTATGAACCACTTCTATTCCCTAGGGCTACGTCTACAGTGCGCATTGTTGCGCAATAAGATATGCAAATGAGGAGCAGGGATGAATGTCGCCGCACCTCAGTTGCATACCTAATGAGCCGCCATTTTTGTGGCATGGGCTTTTGCACAAGAAGGAGCTGTCTATACTGATCCTTCTTGCGCAAAAAAACCCCTTTTGCGCAGAGCCGTTCTTCTTGAAAATAAGCGGCAGAATGGCTCTGCGCAAGAGGGGTTTTTTTGCTCAAGAAGGAGCAGTGTAGACAGCTCCTTCTTGCGCAAAAGCCCGTGCCGCAAAATGGCGGCTCATTAGGTATGCAAATGAGGTGAGGCAATATTCATCCCCACGCCTCATTTGCATATCTTATTGCGCAACACTGCACAGTGTAGACATAGCCTAAGTGTTTGTAACTCTGAGGTTCTACTGTACAATGCTCTACCTGCTCTTGCTGGACCTTATGCTGTGACTGTTTCACCTTAATCTGTGATCTATGAGATACCCTACGTTGGTCCACACTCTTCCTTTAGAAATTCTGCCTGGATTTACCAAGTGGTTTGTGAAACTCAGCACATCTTTTGGTGAATTCAAGACTGAGGCTATGTGGAAGAGCGGACACGCTCTTTTGGAAGCTCCTGTACTCCTCGTTTCACGACAAATAAGGGCTCTTCCGAAAGAGGAGGTTTTTCCAAAATTTGGCCCAGTGTAGACTGGCCAAATTTCAGAAAAGCCTCTTCCAACAAAACTATTGGAAAAAAGTACGCAAATTGCAGAGGAAACTCACAAGCTTCACTTTGAGTAACAGTTTACAGGCATATCCAAAGTCAATGTCAACCCACAACTGCTTGTTCTAGAAATCTCATAAAAGCACACTATTTTCTAGTTCCAAATACACTAAAAGCATAGTAAGATTTCCTCCCTTTGTGGCATGTCAATATTTGTGCTTCAGGCCAAGTTAAAACCCAGAAGTGTAGGAATAACTGGTGGTTTTGAACCTTATAAAGAATTATATACATATTTTAAGCAGAGCTGTGAGCTAATGCTGATTTTAAAAGACAGTTTAATTATTCATTCTGAAAAAGTTATGTCCTTTTTTTTCTGTTCCTGAATTGTTCATAAACAGGTTTTGATTTTTACAAATATATTTATTTGTCCAGCCACTTTATGCAAACAAATTTCAGGCTTATTGGTTGATTGAAACCTTGTCACTTTGACTAATTGCTCTCCATATGGTGTGATGGATCCATTACCTACGTGTGGTCTCTGCTCTTGACTGTATTGCTGAAATATTTATATATTTTATGTTAATTATTTGTATAGTTGTATATTTTATTTGTATAGCGTATTTTAATGATCACCTATGGTCATGTAATTATTTGGTATCGTTGAAATAATGATTGTCTATGAACATTCTCTAACCATCCACTTGGTGAACAGGAACATGGTAAATAGTAAATAGCTGCCTCTAATAAACCACTGAGAGTGTGCAAACTGATTCCTTTTCAGAGATTTACAACCAGGAAGACATTCCTGCTGCAAAGCACTTATGTGTTAGAGCTTCTCGTATCTAAAAGAATTTGTTAAGGTGGCAAATAATGTGTTTTTTGCCTAACCTCATCCAAGGAATGAGCTTTACTGTTTTTGCTAAAACTTTCACAAATTACATATTCAGCCTGAGGCAAGCATCTACCATGGAAAACTTCAGCTCAACCAGTTAAAGTTTGGCAAAGTTATAACAACTGAAACCAGAGTCCTAAACAGGAAGGGTTAGGCAATGTCAACTATTAGCAGCAGTACCTGTGCCATCTATAAGGGACTGCTCATCCAATTTGAAATCAATTAAATATGTCTTGATCCTGCAAGATGCTCAACAGCCTGTACTCCCACTGAAGTCAGTCCAAGTTGAGAGAGTTCAACACCTTGCAGGAAAAGAGCTCAGGAGGATAATACAATAAATATGCTGACCTAGATCTCATCAAAAGCCTTGAGGAAGGAGGTGGGTAAGGATGGGCCTTGGGTGATTGCAGAAAACCAACAAATGTGGGCTCTGCATACCAGATGGGTCAGCATATTGCAAAGTCAAGGCCCACTCATGGCAGATGGATACCTTTCCGCAGACCCCTCTCATTTATATCAAAGGATCTCTAGCTCCAGTACCTCCACTGATCTCATCTGCGGTTATGTGACACTGGGGAAAAGGCCATCTCTTGAGTAACCAGGTCCCAAATCACTTAGAGTAAATAAAAATGAAATGGAATATGAAGATTTAAAAAGAAAAGATAGGGCAAGGATGTCACTGTATTGCAGCTGTCCCCAGAGTGACTCTCCCTAGCATTTCCAGTTTATCAATAGCATGCCACTTGTGTCAGTTATGGAAAAGATTAAAGCAACAAGAGGTCAGTTTAGTTCAATAATCCAGAAAATTTCTGGTTACGAGGCTGGGGTATAGATTATTTAAGTAGTACTTCTGCTGGCTGTGAAATATACAAAAATGATAAATGGTGTGTGAATCAATAGAGGCTGTGGTTTATTGATTCACAAGCTATTTACTGAGTAAGTGTGTTTGGAAGATACTTTCTCTCTAATGTTGGTTTGTCTCTTTTCAATGTTTAAAAAAAATACAAATGTAAACAACTTAGATATATCATTCAGAAGCCCCCTGCGCGCGCGCGCGCGCGCGCGCGCGCGCGCGACACGCACACACACACACACACACGCACTTTTCTCCAACAATATGCTTATTTGATAATTTGCAAAGGATTTTTTCGTGTAAGGAAATACTCTTACTGAGGACACTGGCAGACACATTAACAGGGGAGAGCTGTAATTGTTCTAGGTGAGACATATCTTATGGCTGAGAAGTTGAACAATCTGAAATATTTTAATTATCACCTATGGTCATGTAATTATTTGAAATAATTGAAACAGCGATTGTCTCTGAGCATCCTTTAAGCATTCACTTGGCTAACAGATTGGAAAATACCTTTTGACCTAATTAAACATTTCCTAAAAGAAACTGTAATGGAAAATAAATGTCAGCTGTTAAAAAGGAACCATTTGCCTAATTAATTGTAATTTAAATAGGCAGAGAAAAAAGGCAGTGTCTCTTCCCATTGGCAAGTTTCAGAGATTGCTGCATGAAATGTTTTTATATTTTACAAAATTTAAGAAAGTGATTTTAATTACCTTCAATTTGGAGGTGCTAGAGCAGGTGGAAGAAGATCAGAAGCTATTAAAGGGATTATATAGAACACAATTTGCCCTTTAGGTCCTGGCTTCACTTATAGCCATCTACTCCTATCAATGTCAGTGAGGATGCACAATTATAACCCAAGATAGGATTTGGCTTCATATATATTTCAACAATATGTTACTTCACAGATAAGTTAAATGACTAAAGACACAGTTGGCCTTGGCATTTTGTTGCCTCAACATTAGGTCATTCAAACAGCATGTTTGACATAACGCATAGCATTTCCTACATTAACACTGCGCACCAAGATTAAGGAACAGTGCTTTCACGTGCAACCAATTAAACCTAACCTGGCCAGAAAACACCTTCCATCTTTTTAAAGAGACCTGACAACCATGACCTTTTAGACTTAGCTCAGGTTCAGCATAACTTTGCAGGAAATCCTAGATCATCATTATCTTGGCCTAAGCCTCTTTCAGCTAGATGTGATCTGATATGTTGTTTACATATTTTCTCTACGCAGTATAGCTTAGTGTGCTGGTTGCTGCAAGCAATCAACCAAAAATGGCCATCATGTGTGACTAGGTAACTGAACCTAAAATATGCAATGCTACCATTTCTCCATTTCAGTGAGTATCGTATGTCAACAGGGCTTCATGTTCTGTTGCTTATGGGAGGGAACACAAACCTAGTCTGCACTTAAAAAAGTTAAGTTGACACAGCTACATCGGTCAGGGGTGTGTAAAAATCCATATCCCTGACCAACATAACTATGTTGAAATAACCACCAGTGTAGATGCGTCTATATCAACAGAAGAATCAGAGGAGGTGTAGGCTGCATCTACAATGGGGTTACATGGTTATGTTGGTATGGGCTCCGTAGTGTAGACATACCCTGAGTCAGACTGGACATGAACTGAACTAAGGGTGACATGCAGTGTTGGATTATCCAGTGTGGAACCAGGCCAAAGGTCCCTGGCCAACTGAGAGCCCCCGAAAAAATGGGCAGCCTCCCACTCCAACCCCGCTCCATCCATGGGATAAGTAACACACACTAAATTTTTTGCTATCATAATGAGGACAGCTATTTTCACAATCCCCAAAAGCTGTGAATCAGTAGAGCAGACAGCGCTCACAACGACTACCTGACAATGAACTGAGACCTACCTATTGTGCTTGAGGCACACTGAGCATGACGACGTTATCGAGAACAGCTACAGCTTACGGCATCAGCAAAGATTTCCTTTTTTAAAAATAAGACCGTTAAATGTCATCTGAAAGGCAGCAACGGGGCAGAGAACGATCATACAACCTAATATGGGCAAATTTTCTCTCATCCTCAACTCCCTCCCCTATTCATGAATGATCATGCAATATTAATATTGCAATTAGTGCAGTACAACTACTGTAGACTATAATAGTTTGCACCATTCCTACAGCATATTATTTAAAAACTTATACAAGGTGCTACCAGGAGACTGCTCCCAGCTTCTGACCCCAGCTATAAGTATATGTCCCATGGGTACAAAGAAAAGTCCCAGCTCTTACGCACTCCAAATTCTCTGAATAAAGCCAAAGGGAAGTTTTGGTAAACAATGTCATCAGGCCCTAAAGCAGGTTTCTCAAAGGCTAAGTCTATACTGCAGAGCTTTTCCAGGATGGCGGAGGTATCCCGGAAAAGCTATGCCGCATCCAAATAACGCGCCCACTTTTTCAGAACAGTTTCCGAAAAAGTGGACACGTTCTTTCAGTATCCCTGTATTCCTCATTGTATGAGGAAGAAGGGATGTTCTGAAGAGGAGGTTTTTCTGACATTTGGCCCCATGTAGACAGGCCAACTTTCAGAAAAGCTTCTTCTGAAAAAAAAAAGCAGAAAAAGATACGCAAATTGCGGTTCACAATTTGAGTATCTTTTTTCAGCTTTTCTTTGCAGTCTAGATGTAGCCTGAGTGATCTTACATAAGAACATAAGAATGGCCACACTGGTTTAGACCAAAGGTCCATCTAGTAGGGATGTAAACTGTTGTTTAAAAAGTTAACTGGTTAAACACTATGTTTAGCTGGTTAGCCGTGGAGCAGCCCCGCATAAAGCACACCCAGTTAACTGGTTACTAGGGATGTTAGCGACTAATCGACTAGTCACCTAACCGATAAGCAGTAGCTTATCGAATAGTGCTATCGATTAGTTGCATCCCCTCAGCTGCCACTCTGCATTGTACAGCTGAGGGAAGCCAGCGTGAGAAGGCACTGAGTCGGTCGCTCCTCCACATGTTTCTTTAATTCAGGATAGCGCACATACACACACACACACCAGCTGCTGCTCTGCATTGCACAGCCTAGGGAAGCTGCGTGCGAAGGTGCTGAGTTGTTCCCAGCTCCACGTGTTTCTTTTCATTCAGCCTGCTCTGTGTGTGTGTGTGTGTGTGTGTGTGTGCGCGTGCGCACGCGAGAGTGAGTGAGTGAGTGTGTGTGAGAGAGAGAAAGAGATGAATGAAAAAAAACATGTGGAGCAGGGACCGATTCAGCACCTTCACACGCGCCTTCTCTATGCCAGTGCAATGCAGCTGGGGAGGTTATGCTGTGACCCGGTGACTAAGCGCTGGGACTGCCCACCCTTATCGAATAATCAACTAGTTGACAGAAAATCTGTTGACTAATCAATTAGGAAAGTAATCGCATTTTAACATCCCTACTGGTTACACCTTTATATCCCTACCATCTAGCCGGCTATCCTGTCATCCACAGTGGCTAATGTCAGGTGCATCAGAGAAAATGAACAGAACACCTAGGATTGAACCTGCAACCTTAAGAGACTAAAACCATGTGCCTCTACCGCATGAGCTAAAAGCCATCTGCCACTTAACTACATCTGCAGAGCAAGCTTCATTCTCCTGTTCTCAGTGCCTCTGGGTTACATACTTCCTTCTGCACAGGAAGCACATCCTACACGTAAGAGATCTCCCAGCAGTTAATCAGGGATGAGCCCATACTTGTAAAGCTGACAACCCAGGCCTCAGCAGGTAGGATTGAACCTGTGACCTTAGGGGCTAAAACCATGTGCCTCTCCCACATGAGCTAAAAGCTAACTGCATCTTAGCTAAGGCTGTAGAACACATTCCATTCCTCCTTTCTCAGTGGTCTTGGTGCCTCCGAATTACTTAATCGTCACGTGAACAGGTCTCACGGAAGCAATAAATGGCAAGTTTCCTGAACATACATACATAGTCAAATATTCCATATTTTTAAGCTGTCACTAGGAGCTAGAGTTGATGATGTAAGGGCAACCAATGTTCTGAACAGGGCCCCCCTGAACAGGGAAGCATATGATGAAAAGGAAAAGCGGGGAGAGAACAGGAAAAATTTAAGAGGAGAAAGAAGAGTCAAGGAACCCCAGGTCTCAATTAGGGATCAGAGCTCCACACTTAGATGTGAAAATGTTTTTAATAAGCACAGCGGTCAGGATATACTAACATAGCCGTTTCTCAAAAGCATCAACCATGGCTGCATGTAGCCACCAGGGGCTTTTCTTCAGGCCACAGCCTCCTGGTATGTCATGTGGATGGGTTGGGAGGGAAACAGCAGCTCCTTCCCCTCCCTACTGCTCATAGATGTACCACCTTGGTGTTGGTTGCTGGGACTGACAGAAGGGGTTGGAGAAGCAGGCAGACAGCGAGTTCCCCACCTTCCTAGGAGCAGTGGGGCTCAGGGATTTGTTCTTCAACACTAGTGGGTAGGCTCTGGCTGCGGAGGCTTCAGGCTCCAGCCCTGGGCTCATGGGGCATAGCTTCAGACTCTGTATCCCAGTCACTGGACTTCAAGCCGCAGCCCCCTGCTGCCTCCCTCAGTCCTCCCCCCCTCCCCCAGGGCCTAATTTGTCCTCAGGCTTGCCAGAGCTGAGTAAGTCTGCTGCTGGGAAAAGTGATTGCGTGTATGTTTGTTAATAACAGCACTTTGCACAGCAGGCTTATTAGCTAGCAATAAATACAGGGATGTGTATATGTGTGTAATTTATTTCTCCCTAAAGCTCATTAAGTGTTTTAGGGAAAAGTGTGAGAGTGGCCACTAGCAAGAGTTAGTGGCTGCACTCGGAGGCTACCTGAGTGTGTCCGGAGAACCCCTATACTAATATAAGCCCCCATCCTGCCAGTTCCTCTGCACAGGCAGAGCCCTGCACCTATACAGTGCAGGTCTGTTCTTGCAGTGTAGACATTGAGCTCAGTGAGACTCCACATGGTGTGCAGGGACCCAGGCATGTGGAGAAATTTACAGGATCTATTACATTAGTCACTGCATTATTTTTTACAGGGATATTTTTATTCACTCAGCCTCACTCTAGAATTAAGTAATTCTTTTTATATAAAAAAGAACATCCTGCAGAATTACCAAACCTACTTCAACATAGGCACAGCCCAAGTCTCCAAACTCTTCCTCCGGGAGTTGCTAGCATGAGTAAGTACTAAGTATGGGTTTGCTGCATCAGATGCTTAAAACAGTAACAGACTACTATATGTGATGTCAGGGTTACTTTTTCTTTCTGACTATTTAACGTGTATTTGGCTTAGAGGTACAAGGGCTGAGAGGGTTTACAGGAGTTGTACATGGTGTTTGCTTGTGTTACAACAAAATCAAGTGGAAATTGTTCTGTCACCGTCACTAGGGGCTGAATTCAAAGGGGCGACCCTGAATGTTGCAACACCAAACTTCTAAGTGCCTAGAAAATCACAGGAACAACACTGTCATCCTCAAAGCCTGAGGTAGGCACCTAGGGTCTCTCTACAACGAAGGGGTAGAGTCACCTTAGATTATAATCCACAAAAGCCAAAGCCAACATGCTAGGTGCAGCGCTGCCTAAACTAGACTGGCGGTGGGGGTGTTTGCCAATAAGAGAGATGTGCCTTCTCACTGAACTCAGTGAGGCTCTTTGTGGAATAGGGTATGACCCAATGAGACCAAGGATTCCATAATCTGGGTCCCAGATTGGTGACGTGTCTGTTAATTAGAAAACTCTGGTATCTCTTCACTTATAAATAAAGTGCCCCGTCCTCCCACAGATTCCAAGGTGAAAAGGAACCCTTGTAACCATCTAGACTGACTTCCTGTAAAATAGAGGCCACAGAACTTCCTCAAAATAGTTCCTGGAGCATACTCTTTAGAGAAACATGTGATTTTGTTTAAAAAATTACCAGCGATGAAGAATTCACCATGACCCTTAGTAAAATGTTCCAAATTCCCTGAACGGTTAAAAATGTACATCTTAATTCCAGTCTGAATTAGTTTAGCTTCAACTTCCAATCACTGGATCATGCAATACCTTCCTCTTCTAGACTGATGATCTTAGTACCAAATATTTGTTTCCCCTGTCAGTACTTACAGACTAATCGTGTCACCCTTTAAATCTTCTTTTTGTTAAACTAAATGGACTCAAGGAGCTCAATCTATCAGTGTAAATCAGGTTTTCTAATCTCTTGAGAATTCTTCTGGCTCTTCTCTGAACCCACTCCGATTTATCAACAACCTTCTTGAATTGCAAACACGGAACTGCACCCAGTATTCATGCACCCGTTGCATCGGTGCCAAATCCAGAGGTAAAATAACCTCTCTGCTCACATGTAGTTGATATCCTAAGGTAATATGGGACTAAGATGTTTTGGCTTTCTAAATTACGTCCAAGCAGAGGCTTTGTCATTATAATTGTGTTTAAGTGCTTTGAGTGCAAGCACCAATTTTAACTTTGCTCTCGTGAAATTTTAAAAAGCTTTAATAATATTTCTAGGAGCAGGAGAGAAACGACATTGTAAAAATAATGGTATTGTAAGCATCTGAGTGCACGCCCACTAGTTGTCATAATTTTTCTTCATTTGTTTAAAATAGGAGCGTATTTTTAATGAGAAACTACCACCCCCGAAAGCTCGTTTAGGTCACGCTAATGACTACAGGCAGATAAGCGCAAGAGAGACTGAAGTTTATTCAGAAAGAAGGGATTTCAGGCTATGCAGGAAACGAAAGCTTCCGAAACATAAGACTGATTATGCTTCATTTCAGACTTGTTTATAACATGCATCCTTTAAACCACAGCCTGCATGCCAGCCAGCAAGCAGCTAAGCACTCTCAACTGACTTCAGTGGGAACTGAGGATGCTTAAAACCCTGCGGGATTTAACACTTTTGCAATGAGGTGCCCACCAGCAAAAATATATCAATCTCACTGGAAAGACTGTTCTAAATTCAGAATTGGACATTCACAACTAGGATGGGAAGGTGTAACCATTTACACCAAGGCTACTCAATACGCGGCTCATGGGGGGCCCACAGCGCATTTGTTTGCGGCACACGGTGCAGTTTGGGTTTACGCAGGGCTCAACCCACAGCCAGGAGCCAAAACAAAAAAAGTAGTCAATAGAACGGTCTTCTGTTGATATGCGTTTTAGTAGTTAAATTTCTGAAGTGCTGTCATATGGGTGGAAATCAGATAGATATTGCATTTTATTAATAGCAGCAGAACTGACTTAAATGGGGCCTGCGTGTTGTGTAGTCTTGCCTTAATCTTTGTATTCATTCCCGTCAGTGTGACAGAAGCTATTTGCATGTATATGCAACACCATATGTACTTAAGTTGTGGCCCTCAGCATGTGCTGTGAGTATCATTGTGACTTGTGGGGCTTCCGCAGTTGAGTAGCCCTGATTTAAATGGTTAACCAATGAGCTTGGGCTCATCGATTAATGTGTACGATTACATTCAGCCCCTGCCCCTGTGCAGCCTCTGACACGCAGGGGAGGGGGGCAGGCTCCTTATGTCCACTGGCTCCTGACAGTCTTCCCTCCCTCCCCCCACACCCCCCCCCATGCAGCACAGGGGGGGAGGGGGGAAGAGAAGGGGAGGTGGACAGGCAGGAGCCAGTGCATGTGAGAAACCTGCCCCTTCACATGTCAGACAGCAGTGGAGGAAGGGAGGGAGGCAGGAAGGGACAAGCTGCTTCTACCCACAGGGGAGTAGGGGGAGAGGATGGATAAGAGAAAGGGAAGATATGATCTCTGCAAAGGCACAAGCCCTGTCATCCTTACTCCCCACCCACACACTCCTGCGGCTAGAAGCAGCTCCCATTCCGTCTCTCCTAGAGGGCCGAAAGGATGCTGCTGGCCATGTTCTGGTATGAACCCTCACAGAAATCAGGGGGCCTGTGACCCTGCATGCCCCCCACATTGCCTCAAGACAACTTGGTGCCAGGTACCAGGAGAGGCGGATCCAACTTGGAGATGCAGACAGGCCTGGAGCATGGAGAGCACTGAGCCAGCAGGGTTGAGGCAGTTCAGTCAGCCACCCCCATCCCCCTGTGGGAGAGGTGCATGGCAATGTAGGTATGTCACCTCTCCCCATGCAAGCGTTACAGATAAGAAGGTAAATAAAAAGGAGACCCCAGCTACTATTTTGTTTTAAGAGGGGCTCAGCTGACTTGTGGTTAATTTGAATGTTTGTACTACATAGATCTGATTAACTGCAGTTGAACTACATGAATAGAAGTAGTTTTAGCAGGTGTCCCATATTCAACATATGGTCACCTATCTCCCTACTAGGGACGTTCGATGTAGTATAAATGAATAGTTGTGTAACCACATCAAATGTTAGATGTTACATGACTATCCAATAGTTCCCCAGGGGCAGGGACGGCAGCCAGTGGGCTCTCGGCCCCACTCCCAGGGAGCCCTCTACCACCCCACACTGCTGCCTCATATCAGATACAGAGGCAGTAGTATAGGCAGCAGCAGCCCCTGTCTGTGGGGCGACCACAGGAGCGACCAAGCTCCCTGTGGACAGAGGCTGTCCCACGGCAACAGTCCCTGTCCATAGGCAGGTCAATGCTGCTCCACTGCAACTTCCTCTACTCCCGACCGCTGCTTCTGATAGCAGCACAGGGGCAGGAGCCAGGCGGCTCTGGTCTTGAAAGCCAGTTCCTCATACTATCAGCTCCCACCTGCCCCCCTCACCCTCCACGCTGCTGCTGCCGCCGCCGCCTCTCTAACAGAGGCAGCAGTGCAGGGTGGAGGGGGTAGACAGGCAGAGCTGGTGTTTGTGGGGAGGCAGATTAAAAGCCTGCTCCCCAAGGGCACCGGCTCCCGCCTCCTCCTCCCCTTGTTGCCTCTAATACAGAGGTAGAAAGGGGGGGGGGGGGAAATGTGTGTAGTCAACAGGCTTAACTGATAGTCATCTACATGTTGACATCCCTCTTCCCTACACAAGGCTCATATCTAATGTACCTGTGAGTGCAGGCTGGGTACTAAACTATACAGAAAACCGCCCCTCCAAGTAATCCACAGAACAGAATTCTTGTATGCTTAAATACATTGATGGCTCACAAAAACGGAACTGACAGGCAGAGCAAGCTGATCTGGATATAGGTTTTTGAGAAAAAAAGACAGTAATGGGGCTGAGAATTTATTTTCAGATAATCTGAAAATACATTTTAGTTATACACTGCCATTTTATTATTGAGTGCTCACTGTGGTAATGTGGCAATTGCCTAGTACAAGATAGATGCCTTGGATGTTTACCTTTAGGAGAGCATCAGTTTAGGGCTAGCAAGTCCACATTTGGTGATCTAATGCTGCATGAGATCATGACTATGCATCAAATACTGCAGGAGTGTGTAATCCAAAGTGTCATGCGTGGTCTTGGAAACCCTCGCTGATTTTCCTGATGGTGCTAGTCACACTGACAGTACACATACACATTCCACATCCACCATGTTAAAAATAATAGTAAGACAAAAAATTTTAAACTCTTACCAAAGCAGGAATTGACAAAGCCATACCACATGCAACCATACTCCCCTCCAATCCATCTACCGTGGATGTTGGATGCAAAACTGAGTGTGGTGCCAGAGATGCACACGAGCATATCACTGGCACTGATGTTCAGCAATAGCATGTTCACAGGGTTGCGCAGGGCTTTAAACTTGCAGAAGAGTATGAGAACAATCAAATTATTCAAGAAGCCAAAAACCAAGATAAATCCAAGAAAAACAGCCACTATGGTGTGCCCTGTTCTAGAGAGTCCAGTTCTTGACTCATGAGGATCTGTAGCTGCTTCAAAGCTCACATTGGCTGTCCAGTTGGTACTCATTTCAGACATCATAAGAGACCAGAGAATGCAGAAAAATTAAATGTTCTATTCCCAGATCTTCGAGCTACTTTACAAAAGTAGGCCTCCATCAATACAAATAAGTGCTAGATTACGGTGGTCTTCAGTCAGTCAACTAATTGCTTCTTGACCATTAACTAGAATAGAAAATAGTGTCTCACTGTAGAAAAGCTTATTGCATTGCTTATTCTTGTAATCATTTGTGTATGAAACTCTGTAGGCTAAATAACAGAAGAGACCGAAAGCCTCCAGGGCACCTTCATTATTTAAAAGTTGGGCTATTTGAGATAATTACTTTTAGGCCACAGGTAGACGGCATCTTATAAAGCTGCCTGAGTAAGTAGTAGTTCTTCAGAGCAAGGTCTAGTAGCAGCATTCATTCCCATTGTCACAAATAACGTCTTCCTGGCACAAATATCCTGCACACATGGAAAGAAAACAAGCATTACACCCAATACAAAAAAAACCCCACAATAGACTATATTGTCTTCTTTGGCAAGAAGAACTTTTGTTAAAACTCGGTCTTTTGTCTGTATAAAACGAGTTAATTGACACCTTTGAGTGCCTTTTGTACTTATGAAAGCTATTCTAGAAGGTTTCTCTCCAGCCAGCAGTTTGTAATGCAAAAGACCAGGTAGGCACTTCCTAAGTCAAGCACTAGCACCAGGAAATAGTAAAGAACATGGTTTTATTTAAGTTTTCCAGTGCAATACTGTGTTACTTGCGGTGTGTGTATACCTCCCCAAACTGTAAAGCAGGGGTGGGGAAACCTTTTGTTGGGGGGACACCAAGCCATAGAAAAATCAGTCAGGGGCCACATGCTAGTCAGAAGCAAAAAAGGAAAACAACACTGACCTGGCCCCAACTGGAAAAAAAAAAAAAAAAAAAACACACTCTCTCAGACACTCTCTCAGATATGGCCCCCAACGGAGAAGCTTCTCCACCTCAAAGCCTCGAGAAGTGGTAGGAAAGCTGCGGCCTGGGGGCTGCATGCAGCCAATCAGGCTTCTATGTGTGGCCTGCAAGACATTTTGTTTTCCTACCGGAAATATTAAAGTGAAATGCATGTGAACTGAGGTGCATGCTGATTACACACAACATTGACTGCTGTGCGCTCCATTTGCATCCAATCAAAGAGCTGCTATGGTTCAAGCAGCATACCCCACACATTTTAGATACGCAAGCACGGTTAGCAAGACTATCCTATCCAGGGAAACCATCTTGGTTACAAAAGCTTCAGATGGGTAGCCAAGTTAGTCTGTAACTGGAAAAACTTAAACAAATAGCCATTCATCTGAAGAACTGGGTTGTGCCCATGAAAGCTCATGATACTATCTACATGTTTTGTTAGTCTTAAAGGTGCTGCAAGACTATTTGTTGTTTTTTAAGTTTTTCCATCTTGGTTACAACAGCCCCCCAGAGCCTTGATACCTGCACACAGCCTGCAGACCATGGGGGAGGGGGAAAGGGGGGAGGCACTGGAGGTTGGGGACAGCCCCCAGAGTCTAGTCCCCTCCAGACAACCTGCAGGACATGGAAGGGTGGGTGGGGTTGAAGACGGGGGCAGCCCATGGAGCTGGCCAGCCCGCCCCCCCCCCCCCAAGCACACCTCCAAACAGTCTGCATGATGGAGGGGGCCACTGGAGGCTGGAGATAGCTCCCAAAGAGCCTCCGGCATTCATCAGACCCCATTAGCTTGCTTTGGGGTGGGAAGGAAAACACTGGAAATAATCTTGCCAAAAAACAAACAAACAAACAAAAAGCAGCCACCCTGCTGGTACACATCAGAGCGATATAACAAACTGTAGCTTGTTGGGGTATTGCCCGGGACAGTTACCTGATTTAAAGTTTCATAGTAAATGCAGTGGTTCACTTAAAAAAAAAAAATGAACTTAAATACATTTATCTAGCATAAAAGTGTACTGAAAATGTAATGTTTAAAACTGTTTTGATATTGCAAAGTATCTCTTAGCTGAAAGTCTTTTAAAGATGCAAACAACTAATTAGTGGATTTTATGATGGATTAATGAGCATCCACCTTTTATTTAACAATTTAAGGTACTTTTTTTTTTTTTACTCTTTTAAAACTCAGATACAATCATGATCATCTTACCTTTTTAGCTTATATATAGCATACTAAATTCATGCATTTGAGTTCTCCACATACAAAAGGGGAAGACCCAAAAGAATCCCTCTTGAACACTACTCAGATAGAATTTATGGGAATCTCAAAGTACAACCCAGGCTACACAAGGATGGTGGAGCCTTATACCTGCCTGAAGCACAGGAAAGATGACACAGGAAAGATTCAATTCAGGTGTTTACAAGTAACCCAAATACAGAATCCAAGACAAATGTTTGCAGCACTCACAGATGTCCCCAAAACATCAGACTACTTGTTCAGATACTTAACTTTGGAAACCCACATTTGAAAATTGCATCCTCTCTTTATATTAGCATATCAAAACAAACTAAAACCTAGACTATTTAGCCTCCCTCATTTAGGGGAAAACATAATAGTTGTGAAGGAGGCAAGGAATTTTTCTGAATATTAAAGCAAAGGAAAGGAAGGGTTTATAAGAAAACTGCAAGCTACCTTTGTGGTGGGACACTTAAAATCTTAAAAATTAAACTCACACACCACAGCTCTTTGTTATTCAAGAAGGAAAAGCAAGTAATTGTAAGTTCAATTCTAACTGCCACCTAAACAATACAGTTAAGATCAATACAGAGCAAAAGTGACAAAGAGGTGCCATTTTGGGGACTTGGGGAGTCATTCTGGGATACTATTTTAGGCTTTACTAGCTGCAGTATGGCAATTTTTCCAACTGATGAATACACAGATTCTTCACCAAGAACCTTAAAACTGGCCAAGCATTTAAACTGCCTCACATCTGTCAGCAGAACACATATATGTACAGCCAACGCAAAGGAAATGAAATACAATGCTGGCCAGACCTTCGTACGTGACTTAACCTGATTTCTTAACATTTTTATAGCTTTTTTCCAGATAATTTTAATCTGGCATGGAAAACAATACATCTACATCTGTGCACCAGTCAGGATTAAAAAAAAAAAAAAAAGTATCTCCAGCACTGTGATTCTTAGCTCAGATGTAGAAAAGATGTAATCTCCTGCAATTCAGTGGCGGCAGCAGGAAGAATCAGAAGACAATCATGTCTGAAAGTTGCATGCCAGTTGCTCAATGCCAGTTAGGACAAGGTGGAAGAAAGTTTAAGCAGAAAATTAACACTGGGAAATGCCCAGCACCTGCTGCCACCACCAGCCAGGGCCACGGCATCAAACTGCCTTGTAATCAGCACTCCTGTGGCACCTTAGGGACTAACCAATATACAGAAACATGAGCGTGGGTGGACAAAACTCAAGCAGGTTGCGCCCACCGAGGCGCCTGGCACCACAGCTGTTTTGGTTAGTCTCTAAGGTGCCACAGGAGGGCTGGCCGGCTTTAAAGTTACAGACTAACACTGCTCCCCCTCTGGGATGACAGTATGTGGCAGAGGGGCAGGCTGCTCCGCGCTGTTTCAAAGCCCCCCCCCCCCAATGCCCCTCCGCGCCAGGATTTCGGGGTCTCTCTCCCAAGGCTCAGCCAAGCCAGGCACGGGCGGCGGAAAGGCTACTTACGTGCCGAGGTGCTGGGGGCTGCCCCGCCCCGCCCGGGCTAGGGAAGGGCAGGGCAAGGCAAGGCGGCGGCAGTGCCCATCCTGCGGGCTCCCCCCCCTTCAGCGGCCGCAGCGAAGGTGCCAGCCAGGGAGTGCCCAGCTGCCGCCCCGCTGCCCGGCTCTAAATAGAGCGAGCCCGGCCCCCGCGCTCCCTTGGCGCCGCGCCTCCGGCCAGGCTCCGCCCCGCTCTGTGGCCCCGGCGCTGCCCGCTAGCTCGAGGGGCGGCCGCGTGGGAGGGGAGCGGCTGGAGCCGGCACGCAGGGCGCCCCCCCCCCCCGTGCGCCTGGCAGGGGGCTCTCGGGGCAGGCAGCAAACGCGCCCCCCGGGGGGTCGGAGAGAGGCAGCTGCTGCTGCAGGAGGCGCCGCTGCCAGGGCTCAAGCTGTGGCCGCGGCCTCCGGCACTGCCAGCCCGGCCGGCTCCACGTGCGCCGGGAGAGAGGACGGACGCGCGCCTGTGTGGGGCTGCATCGGCGTCTGTGTGCCCGGCCTGGGGGGGCTGAGCCTCTCCGCGATTGCCCACCACCACCGTCCTCCCGCCTTGTGTGTGCAACAGCGTGGCGAGCCTTCCCCTTCCCTAAGAGCTAGCCGCGGCTACCGGCGGGTGCTCTTCTCCTGGGGTTGCCACCCCCCCCCCCTTAGTTTTCTCCTGGAGTATTTCTACTTGTTAGGCAAACCTACCTGTTACCAATGTACATAAAAACCAAAGGGGCAGGAGGAGCTCGGTTCCTAAATCCCCTGGCACCTTCTGTCCCCTGTTACTGGTTAATGACTGCCAATGCCCATCCTCCCAACCAATTCAACCTGGGTTGCCAGATGGTTTCAGGAAAAAATACTGAACAAAAAAAAAAAAAAGGGACCCCGAGAGTTAAGGGAAAAAATTGGACCCCGAGAATTGTTACAAAAAACCCCAAAACACTGTGGCACCTTTAAGAAACGCATGATGAGGCTTTTTGGCCCTAACAGGCTGCTGGCAAGCCACCTGCCATCTTGCCTCCCTGCGCGGGGCCAGACAGCTCCCCTGTGGAACCCGGTAAGCACTACGGTTGCCAGGCTGCCTCCATATTGAGCCAGATAGCCTGGGATTTTCACCTCCTGGCCAGGAAAAAAAAAAAAATCAGAAAGTATGGGACATTTTAGGTGTCTGGTATCTTCTGAATTTTTTTACTGGACAGGAGGCGAAAATACCAAACGGTCTGGTTCAATACCAGACACCTGGCAACCCTAATTCAACCCCACTGGGTTCTTGTTGGGCCTCTTAGTCAAGGATGGAATTGGGAAAGAGGGACAGTTTTCTCTCTCAAAATCCAGGGCTCATAGCATTTAAATAAGAACAAACCCAGCAAGCTGCCCATTTAGGAGATGTTAGTAAGTCGCTTTCCCAGAGCAGACTGCAAGCAATGAGGATACATTTGTATCTGAAGAAAGAAGCAATCATTTGGTAGCTGAAAGGCCATTTTGGAAAACAAAACAGAAATGAGCTCTCAAGATGAATTTGAATGGCCAGTGGATAAGCCACAATTTAGGCTTTGGGCACAGACCCTAGCATTATCTGCTGTCTGCTCTGGGTGTTTACAGTCACTTCTGAGTTGTATTGCTATGTAGTGTTGTGTCACATGACTTACTGAGTTACACAGCCGTGTGAGCCCGTACAATGAACGCTAGTTATAGATTTTTCCTTCAAGAAAGAAAACACTCCGGCCTTGACATGCCTGTCGTCACCCAGACAGAAGTTACGGTGGAGGAGGAGGAGGACCAGGGACAACAGGAGGAGGAGGAAAATGAGACAGCCACCGTCATGCTCTCCTTGGAGCTGGTTGCCGTGAGCCAGGATGTCTTCCAGGCATCGTTTGATGCCGGAGAGGAATCTTCAGGTGAGTGCTCTCAGTTTGTCACACACATAGGGTGGGGGAGGCGGGCGCAGAGGGGGTGAGCTGCGATGTGAGTGTTGCTTGGCCTGCTCGGGCTGGACATTGTGCTGCAGTCCGTGCATGTGGAACCACATACAGAAGCAGTGTGCACCACACTGACTCAGCAGCAGGGCTGGCCTTAAGCCGATTTGGCCGAATCGGGCCCCGCGCCTAAGGGGGCCCCGCAACCCTGCACCCAGAAGTCGGCTCCCTGGGCTCGGCTCCCCCTTACCGGTGCTGCTGCCAAGCACGCCGTTTGAAGGTGGGCAGGGAGATGCCCGGGCATGACATAACGTCACGCCCGGGATTTTAAAACTGAAAAGTGCCACGCTGCCGCTGCCGCGGCACACGCAGTTCGCAGTCCGGCCCTGCAGAAGGGAGGGGAGCGGGAGCGGTGGGAGGGGCAGGGGCTTGGATGGGGTGGGAGAGGAAGGGGCTTGTGCGGAGGGGGAGGGGGAAGAAAGGGGAATGTACCAAGAGACAGGGTGGAAGAGAGACAAATGCCAGGGGGCCAAGTACAGACAATGAGGAAAACAGCAGGAGGGGAGGTGTCAGTGGGAGGAAGGACAGGGTGATGTGGGGAGAGGAGAGGAGAGGGGAAGGGCATTGGGGGCTGGAGGGGACGGTGCTGGGAGAAGGCTTGAAAGAAGGGGTGGGCATGAGAAAGGTGGGGATGGAGCAAGGCATGTGTGAGGGCACAGGGGCGTGAGGGGAATGGGGGCAGAGAGTGGTGAGGGGATGGGCAACAGGGAAAAAGAGGGCAGAGGGGGCATGGGCAGTGAGGGAAAGGGGAGGCACGAGGAGGGTGCAGGGCTAAGGGAAGGTGCAGGTGCCAGGGGATTCTGGGCATGAAGCAGAAGGGCAGATGCCTGCAGGGGAGGGACCAGCACCAGAGGAGAGAGGCAGGGCAGGTGTGTAGAGGGAGGTGTTAGAAGAGGAGTCGCTCACATGATCAGAGTAGGGCTACTGGAGGAGTGGGCACAGGTGTTACCCTGGGACACAGTAACAAATAATTTTCCAAACCCAATTAAAAGGACACGCCCTGACTTATGGTGAAGATGACAAATATCCCAGGTCCCAGAAGAAGAGATTACCTGAGGCCAAATATTCGTGGCCATATCTATCACCGGCACGTGGTTTACCAAATAACACTCCGAGTCTCAGTTTGGGGCCAAACCATATATTGTAAATTTAGAATACAGAACAGAACAGCATATGACAAAACACTATAAACCTCCCTATCCCTGAAGACAAAGCAGATAGTAAAGACCCCTAAACAATAGGACTATACATTACATTCACGTGGCACAGATCAGCTAGGAGCTCACGACCTCTATGTCTTGGCTAATTGGAAGCCGTGACAGAGGAACAGTGAGGAGACCCTTGATGTCACTTCAGGATCTGGTCCTCCGGGCAGGTGGTAGACAGATGGTGGACTATTATTCGAAAGCCTTCCGCTCTCTGAGGATAATCCAATGGGATCCAAAAAAAAAAAAAAGGTTTTCCCCCCAAGAATACTCCACAGGAATACAAACCCAAAAATATCCCTCCACTCACATGCAACTATGCTGTCTATACTCACACCCTTACATTCCCTCACTTACTCTGTCATTCATACTAAACAGAGAGAGCCATTCCACAGGACCCACACACACTCCGGAACCCAAACAAAACTGGGAACCCCAACTAATGTTAACTGGGGTATTTATGCACCTTTAGGCGGGAAGACCCTAATGGTGCTGAGTGCACTCTTTTGCGGGTGGTGTGCATAACAATTTGAGCCGTGCGCAGCTATTTTGAGCCAGGTGCAAAGGAATGGGATGGGGCGCAGAGCACTAGTACCGTGTGCAACTCTAAAAAGGCGGGAAGCTTCTGACAGTCAAGCTTCCTTAGTTCGAACCAAGGGAAGATAGTTTGAATTAACATCTTAGTTCGATTTAACTTTGCTAGTTCGGCTCATAACCCCACTATTTTACCATTGTCCATTCACACAACCAATAAACATCAAAACTGAGGTTACACAGGGGAGAGAGAGAGAGGCTGGTGGAGGGGGGCAGGTCGCAGGAGGGCTGAGGGCAGTGAGAAGGGCAGGAGTCAGGACAGCAGAGGAGGGTGAGGAGCTGGGGGGCAGCAGGCACCAGGGGAGCTGATGGAGCAAGGAAAGGAGACATGGCAGCAGAGAGAAAAGGTAAAGGTTTATAAAATATTTATTGTAACGTGGTATGCTGCCCACGGCCAGTTTGTTTGCGCCCCACGGTGCAGTTTGGGTTTATGTGGGGATCAACACGTGGCCAGCGAGTGGGAGCCAAAACAAAAAAGTAGTCAGTGTAACGATCTTCTGTTGATATGTGTTTTAGTAGTTAAATTCTTGGACTGTCATTGCTCGTGAAAAGTGCTGTCACATGGGTAGAAATCGAGTAAATATTGCATTTTATTAATAACAGCAGAACTGACTTAAATGGGGCCTGTGTGTTGTGTAGTCTTGCCTTAATCTTTGTATTCATGTCTGTCAGTGTGAGAGAAACTATTTGTATATATTTGCTTGCATATGCAACCACACTTAAGTTGAGGCCCTCAGCATGTTCTGTAAGTATCAGTGTGGCCCCTGGGGCTTCCAAAGTTGAGTTGCCCTAGCGCATCCCTGACAGGTGTCTGTCTAACCTAGTCTTAAATATCTGCAATTTAAGCCCATTGCTTCTCATCCTAACCTCAGAGGCCAAGCAGAACAATTTTTCTTCCTCCTTCTTATGATACTCTTTTAGATACTTGAAAGCTGCTCTCGTGTCCCTTTTTGGTCTTTTCTTTTCCACGGTAAACAAGGCCAATTTCTTCAGCCTTGCCTCATATCTCATGTTCTCTAGACCTTTCCTCATTTGTGTTGATCTTCTTTGGACTTTCTCCAGTTTCTCCACATTTCCTGAAATGTGGCACCCAGAACTGGACATGATACTCCAGCTGGGGCCTAATGTAGATGGCTCATTCCCTGCCTAGGGGACGTGAGACTGGGCGGGTTAATTTCCAATCCTCCTGTTTATTCTTTTCCTAAGCCAGGAGGGCACAGTAGTTCTGGTGGGGGTTGGAGAGGGGATGGAAGCCAGATCCAAGATCAATGAGCCCTGGGAAGTGGGCCCATTGAAAAGAGACTGGACCTGTGGATGCCTTGGGGGTCAGCAGCAAGGGCCTGCTTTGGGAAGCCCCCTCTTTGGAGGTGAAAGTGGCAGCATTGAGATACCACCCAGAAGCAGGCGCCACAGACACTAACTTCAGATTCATGGGACAGCTCTCACAGATCTTGCACATGCATAAGATGATAGATCTGTAGGACGGGGCGGGGGGGGGGGGGTAGTGGTGTAGTGAGGGGGCCGGAGGGGTCAGTTGCCTCTGGGAGAAAAATAATATAAAATTTAGCTAAAAATAGATGTCACACGTTTTTAAAAGGAATACCATATCTCCTGCCTTTTGTCTCTTTAGGTCCCCAGTTAAAATTTTCAAAAGCACTTGAGTGACTAAAATCATTTTTGATAATTGGACTTGGAAATCTAAGCTCAGATTTTCAAAGGTAATTAAGCTCCTAAAGAGACAGTTGCCAACTTGGATCTTCAGAGAGATCTATCTGATCTTTATACACCTTTGAAAATCTGGTCATGAGTGTCCTAGTCAGTTCTGAACGTGAGATGTAGGAGCCCAGTCCTAATTCCTTCAGGCTTTTTTTTTTTTTAAATTTGAACATTTATCTGCACTAATTCCCCTCCTTTCTCTTTCACTGTCCAGTAAATGCATGGATCAAAATTATAGGTGCTTTGTGAATATGCTGACTTGAGAGTGGAAAGATTTCATATTGTCTCCTATGATTCCTGGTAACCCATCTCAAATATGAAAAACTAGGTTGATACCTGTTGATATCAGGAGCTGTTGAATTCAGTTTACCATTTGCAGTATCTCATTAGGATGTTTAGTGGAGAAGATATTGGGGTTTTTTTCTATTTATACTGTGGGCAAAGCATGGGCTCACAAGAATTCCTCCATTGTTTTACCATGAGTCTCAAAACTTTGGTGTTTTTCTAAAGGCCTGGAGTCAATTGATTATGTAGGAATCTCAGCTTTCATTTAAAAAAAGTTCTCTATACTTCTGGGCCTTACAGCTAAGGAGGAAAGCTTTAAAACATGAACCCTAAATACTCAAGAAACAAAAGGCCAATAAAAATCCAACATGTTTTATTTTTAAAATATCTTATGATTTGTAGACCATTCTCATAACTTTGTGTAGGCATTCCTTGTGATTTTTGGGTTGACAATACTGCTCTTTGATTGGTGAATTTAGAGAGGTCTCTCCCTTCAGTTTCCCTTTCCACCCTCCTTTTTTGTCACAGGTCATCAGAGAATCATAGAGACAATGGAGAGTAGGGTGAGTCCATGACTATGGTTAATGACTGGTCAGGGTGACTATTGTCAGTGGTCTGAATGAGCTATCTATTGCCATCTGTTAATCAACTGTAGGAAAAGGCTTCATGAGCAGACCTTATTTATATAGACATACCTACTTTGCCACAGAGATCAGTAGACACACTTGCTGTGTCAAGGTGCTCAATTTTGGCTCTTTTGGGTCGAAATTCACTTAAGACTTGAAGCTGGGAGAATGAAATGTTGTTATCCATATTGTATGATTAAAAGGTAAAAGACCTGAACTTAATATGACCTGGCTTAGGGTCTACCATAACTTGAATACTAAGCAGAGGATAGTGAGTCACATCTAACTGAAAGTCACAGAAGATGGAAACAGGTTTTATTTCTGGTGGTGCAGAGTCTATTTGGGAGTCCTCAATTATATCTGACACTTTACATCCAGTGTTTAAAGGCAGAGCTGACTAGGATCAATTGAGAGTCCTTATCTTGTCGCAGTGATTGCTTGAGCAAAAATCATTGATAAAATCTTGTGTAGACTGACCTTGGACTCAACATGCAGGCAATATGTGTTGAAGGGCAGTGCAAAGGAGGCAATGGTGGTGAGGTACCATATTACCTAGTGAAATCAGTGGTGCTGAAATCACTAAGGACTGGAATTTGACCACAGAACTGACACTTTCTTAACAAAGACTCCATTTTTGCTATTTAAAAAGTAAATCGGTGTAACAGAAGACTGCAAGGCCCTCTGGTAACTTTTTAAAAATCAAACTTTAAACTTTATTGAAAAGATTGGATAGTTTGCAATTGAAAAATATTCGACCTACACTTAAGGCAACTGATTTAATTTTGTGTAAATTTTGCATAATAAAGGATGGCATTTTTTTGAAAACTTTAAACTATATTGATATACATTTTGATCAGATCTACTTCTGATGTGATATTTGTGCGTGGGTGCTTTTTTTTTTTTTTTTTTTTTGCTCAACAAAAAATCCTGTGTGGGGCCCGCCAAAACTGTTTGAATTGGGCCCCACACTTCCTAAAGCCAGCCCTGCTCCCAGGCTCAGGGGAGGCTACACACACCTCTGGCCCCGGGGCGGGGGGAAGGGGAAGGGAGGAAAGCCCTCCCACCACCTGCCATGGCTGGAAGCAGGCTAGCCACAAGGGTGCAGACACGACTCTAGACACACAGATGAGTGCCGCACACAGCACATGGGAATGCCTGCACATGAAAGACAGCACCCACTCCAGCGGGCAGTGCTGCCAGGCGCAGATATGTGTGTGGGTGCCAGGGTGGGCCACTGTGGCTGGACACTTCCCTTGCCCACTTCTCCAGGGGGATGGTGGGCTGCAGGTGGGTGTCGCAACATCAGAGGGTAGGGGCAAGCCAGACACACAGCTCCAAAAAGGTGGCCTTCCGCATGCGGAAGTTTTGGAGCCACTGCTGGTCGTCCCACCCCTCCGAAATCGGCCGGTCCCATCAGTCGGAACTGGTGTCTTGCCTCCAGAAACATAAGAACGGCCATACTATGTCAGACCAAAGGTCCATCCAGCCCAGTACCCTGTCTGCCTACAGTGTCCAATGTCAGGTGTCCCAGAGAGAGTGAACTGAACAGGTAATGATCAAGCGATCTCTTTCCTGCCATCAGTCTCCACCCTCTGACAGACAGAAGCTAGGGACACCATTCCTTACCCATCCTGGCTAATAGCCATTAATGGACTTAAATCTCCATGAATTTATCTAGTTTTCTTTTAAACCCTGTTATAGTCCTAGCCTTCACCACCTCCTCAGGCAAGGAGTTCCACAGATTGATTATGTGCTGTGTGAAGAAGAACTTCCTTTTATTTGTTTTAAACCTGCTGCCCATTAGTTTCATTTGGTGGCCCCTAGTTCTTATATTATGGGAACAAGTAAATAACTTTTCCTTATTCACTTTCTCCACACCACTCATGATTTTATATACCTCTATCATATTCCCCCTTAGTCTCCTCTTTTCCAAGCTGAAAAGTCCCAGTCTCTTTAATCTCTCCTCATATGGGACCCATTCCAAACCCCTAATCATTTTAGTTGCCCTTCTCTGAACCTTTTCTAATGCCAGTATATCTTTTTTGGGATAAGGAGACCACATCTCTATGCAGTATTCCAGATGTGGGCATACCATGGATTTATATAAGGGCAATAAGATATTCTCCGTCTTAGTCTCTATCCCTTTTTTAATGATTCCTAACATCCTGTTTGCTTTTTTGACTGCCGCTGCACACTGCGTAGACGTCTTCAGAGAACTATCCAAGATGACTCCAAGATCTCTTTCCTGATTAGCTGTAGCTAAATTACCCCCATCATATTATATGTATACTTGGGGTTATTTTTTCCAGTGTGTATTACTTTACATTTATCCACATTAAATTTCATTTGCCATTTTGTTGCCCAATCACTCAGTTTTGTGAGATCTTTTTGAAGTTCTTAACAGTCTGCTTTGGTCTTAACTAGCTTGAGCAGTTTAGTATCATCTACAAAGTTTGCCACCTCACTGTTTACCCCTTTCTCCAGATCATTTATGAATAAGTTGAATAGGATTGGTCCTAGGACGGACCCTTGGGGAACACCACTAGTTACCCCTCTCCATTTTGAAAATTTACCATTTATTCCTACCCTTTTTTCCTGTCTTTTAACCAGTTCTCAGTCCGTGAAAGGATCTTCCCTCTTATCCCATGACATCTTAATTTACGTCCGCAATTTCACATTTGAGTTCTTTCAGAACTCTTGGGTGAATGCCATCTGGTCCTGGTGACTTGTTACTGTTAAGTTTATCAGTTAATTCCAAAACCTCCTCTAATGACACTTCAATCTGTGACAAGTCCTCAGATTTGTCACCTACAAAGGACGGGTCAGGTTTGGGAATCTCCCTAACATCCTTAGCCGTAAAGACTGAAGCAAATAATTCATTTAGTTTCTCCGCAATTACTTTATCGTCTTTAAGTGCTCCTTTTGTATCTCAATCCTCCTAGGGGCCCCACTGGTTGTTTAGCAGGCTTCCTGCTTCTGATGCACTTAAAAAACATTTTATTATTACCTTTTGAGTTTTTGGCTGTTCTTCAAACTCCGTTTTGGCTTTTCTTATTACATTTTTACACTTAATTTGGCAGTGTTTATGCTCCTTTCTATTTACCTTACTAGGATTTGACTTCCACTTTTTAAAAGATGCCTTTTTATCTCTCACTGCTTCTTTTACATGGTTGTTAAGCCACAGTGGCTCCTTTTTAGTTCTTTTATTATGTTTTTTAATTTGGGAGAACACATTTAAATTGGGCCTCTATTATGGTGTCTTTGAAAAGTGTCCATGCAGCTTGCAGGGATTTTACTTTAGTCACTGTACCTTTTAATTTCTGTTTAACTAACCTTCTCATTTCTGCATAGTTCCCCTTTTTGAAATTAAAAAGTGTTGGGCTGCTGAGGTGTTCTTCCTACCACAGGAATGTTAAATATTATTATATTATGGTCACTATTTCCAAGCAGTCATGTTATAGTTACCTCTTGGACCAGATCCTGCGCGCCACGCAGGACTAAATCGAGAATTGCCTCTCCCCTTGTGGGTTCCTGTACCAGCTGCTCCAAGAAGCAGTCATTTAAGGTATCAAGAACTTTTGTCTCTGCATCTCGCCCTGAGGTGACATGTACCCAGTCAATATGGGGATAGTTGAAATCCCCCACTATTATTGAGTTCTTTATTTTGATAGCCTCTCTAATCTCCTTTAGCATTTCATAGTCACTATTACTGTCCTGGTCAGGTGGTCGATAATAGAGCCCTACTGTTATATTCTTATTAGAGCAGGGAATTACTACCCATAGCGATTCTATGGAACATGTTGATTCATTTAAGATTTTTACTTCATTTGATTCTAAATTTTCTTTCACATATAGTGCCACTCCCCCACCCGCACGACCTGTTCTGTCCTTCCGATATATTTTGTACCCCGGAATGATTGTGTCCCATTGATTGTTCTTGTTCCACCAGGTTTCTGTGATGCCTATTATATCAGTATCCTCCCTTAACACGAGGCACTCTAGTTCTCCCGTCTTATTTTTTAGACTTCTAGCATTTGTGTACAAGCACTTTAAAAACTTGTCATTGTTTATTTCTCTGCTTTTTTCTGATGTCATTCTTTTTTATGTGAATGTTTTTCATCTGATCTGGCCCATACTTTATCCTCATCCGTCCTCTCCTCCTGACTGAAACCTAGATAATCTCTATCAATACACTGTCCTCTAAGAGATGTCTCTGTCCGATCCACGTGCTCCTCTGCACCAATCGGCTTTCCCCCATCTCTTAGTATAAAAACTGCTCTGCGACCTTTTTAATGTTAAGTGCCAGCAGTCTGGATCCACTTTGGTTTAGGTGGAGCCCATCCTTCCTGTATAGGTTCCCCCTATCCCAAAAGTTTCCCCAGTTCCTTATAAATCTAAACCCTTCCTCCCTACACCCCCTGAATGAGCTCGGTGTCGAGCTTGTGCAGGACCAGGAAGGCAGCCGGTACAAAGTGCTGCAGAAACTGCAGCATGGCCATGTGGGGCCATTGCATGCCCACAGGCAGCTCCAGCTCCATGGCACAAAGGAAAAAGCTGTGGCATCCAAAAAAGCTGGGCAACTACCGCACACACTGCAAGAGCTTTGCCGTCCCTCAGAGAGGTACGCAAGCACACAGCAGAAGCAGAGAAATGGCTGTCCAGGGGGGTCCCTGTAAGTGTGTGTCTCTGCTAGGCTCCGGCACCAGCACTCAGAAGCAACTGGTGATCTAAAGCCCTGCCTGAAGTAGTTCCAGGTGGCCTTATATGCGAGAGAGCGTCCAGTCAGTCTGGACGCTCTCTTTCAAAAAAGCAGAATGCTTTTTCAATGCACTTGGCTCTTTCGGAAGAAGTTTTTTCGGAAGATCTCTTCCAGAATAGCTTCTTCCGAAAGAAGCCTGCAGTCTAGATGTAGCCTCAGAGATCTGAGTGAAAACAGTTGAGACAAGCTTGGGTTTTGTTTGTTTGTTTTGAAACTGTGTCTAGCACAACGGGGCCTTGTTCTATGATTGGTATTCTGATAATACAGACAATAAATCATAATGTTTTGCTAAAAGAGTTTTCAAACAAAGCTACTAAGCAATAAGCCCAAGGGAAACCAAACACAGACTTGCCAGTCCTTTTAGCAGAGAGTCAATAATCCACTTCCACTAATTGCTGGTTGGAATTCCTCTTACTGGTAAATTAAAAAGAATTGGATGGCCCTAACAGGCTTTCTGCTGTTCAAAGCTCCATACAAGTCTGAATGTATCCACTATATAGAGAACAACTCAAAATGGGAGGAGAAATTGAAGGGCCAGATTTTCAATTAAGTCAGAAGGCGTGTGCCCTCAACCCCCTCAGTTGGGTACTTCAGTGTGCAAGTTGGTACACAGTTACCAAACTCATTTATACTAATGCCCTTTCATGTACATGAGAGTGAGCTTTTGCAGGCACTAAAGAAGCCTTATTGCCAGATGAAACCAGGGCAGATCCGTTTCTTATGCTAAATTCTGAGCATTCAGTCCTAAATAGCAAGTCTCCAAGCCACAGGAAATATAGGAGTAAATTTTCAAGGCAGGACACACCTGCAAAAACCTTTGTCAACAATAAGCGGGTTGCTAAACAACGACGTCCATCTTTTTGCCATGAGATTCCATCTGTTTCTGAGATCAGAAGCCTCTGTTGTAGCAGATCTGAGACAGTGGAGACTTGGCAAATAATAAATATCAGCTTCAGAGTGGTAGCCAAGTTAGTCTGTAACAGGAAAAACTTTAAAAACAACAAATAGTCTAGTAGCGCCTTAAAGACTAACAAAACATGTAGATGGTATCTATATGATACCATCTACATGTTTTGTTAGTCTTTAAGGCGCTACTAGACTATTTGTTGTTTTTAAAGTTTTTCCTGATAAATATTAGATAATTTCTGTTAGGGTTTTGTTCTGGCTGGAGTGCAGGGGAAACTGTGCTGTGATTTGGATCATATCTTCCTTTGTTTGCCAAATCTTGTGAAAAGAGAGTGGATGTATTGCACTGGAGATTATCAGTATCTGCCTTTTCAAAAGTCAGTATTGTCAATAGTTTGGTATCTAATGTTGCTTTTGAGGGAAGGACATTGAGAAGACTATAGGGCAGGCAATTCTGGTAAACCTTCAATACTCAGGCCTGCTTTGAAAATTAGGCTCTTAAGCTGTTGTGGTCATAATAGGTCCACAAGCTACTTTCTGAGACACACACACAATCATTCTATCTTTCTTGCTCTATCTTCATTCTAATGACTCACCCCCTCATTTGTCTAGAGAATCCAGGCTAGCGTACTGCTCTCTTCCTTGTTTTTCCTCATTCAACTATTCTCCCTGAACAATCCAAAGCTAAGATTATTACTTGTTCTGAAATTCACAAAATATAGGTCATAACTATCACCTATGTTCCATTAGTCATGCCTGCATGACAACTAAAGAATCTTAGATTTACTTCAGGCTTCAGAATGCAATGACATTAAAAGAACTCACCATCACAAAGCGGTGAAGTGTCCAAAACAGAACATCATTCCAGGTGAACACAAATATGGCATCTTTACAGTGCAGCATCACAACATGACATCACTTGAGTACAACTGAGAGATGCTAATAGTCATGCCCTTTCTCTTCTGCCTATTCAGGGCTACCAAGATATCCAGAAACAAAACCTGGACTCATTTGTAAGTCTTGAGCTTCTTATTTGGGAATCTGTTTGTATATTATAATTCAAACAGAAGTATTAAAATCACAGCAGCTTATGGTCTATACCTGAAAATCCAAGAAGTTGATTTGAAGAATACTTACTTGCAGCACATGACAAGTGCATTGGCTTGGAATACACATTTAAACATGATTTGAGTGGCACAGATAGTTTATTTTCTGACTTTTGAAGAGAAAATGGTGGACTTGAGCTCAAGATGCAAACTGCTTATAATCCTCTTGTTGTGCACAAAGCATATGATTATAAAGCTCAGAAGGCAGCTATATCATCTAGGATTAAACACTGATGTGGTTAACAGCATTTTTAGAAGATAAAGTAATAATGCTATGAGATCTTCTAATGGTGAGTGCTATAGAAATGCAATGAGCTTTGCAACCATTGATGGATTAAGTTGCATAGCTCTGCTGTGTAAAGCTGGGTGAATAACTGGATTTTTCAGTTCAGTTCTGAAAAATTGAAAAAAAATATTTCAAGGATAATCTAAAAATATCTTTTTTTAAAATATCGGCAAATCGAAAGTGAAAAAAAAAGATAACCTGCACTTTGGCTGAAGCAAATCTTTTCATTCAACCCAAAAAGCATGGTTTCATTCTGATTTTGTACAGTTAGTGTTTCTGAATTTTTGTTCATAAAATTAAATGAAATTTTGAAATGACCAAGAAGCCTACCATGGCATCCTACCAGTGGATCCACTGCTTCCTGGATGCCCTGCTTGCTTTTGAGGTTGGACACGATTTGCTATCAGTCCAATGGGGACTACTCGTGTTCCTGCCCACAAAGATCTTCACCAGCCCTCCCTATGTCACTGCCCAACTTTGCCAATTTAAACACCTGGGGCTGTAGGGTGGGTCTCCGGAGGTGTCAGGAGCTCTCCTTCCTTTGAGAAGGAGGGTAATCAGTGATCTTCCTGCTGGAGACCCACATGGACCTTGCCACCAAAGCTAGCTGGTAGCTGGCGTGGAGAAATTTTAGCTTTCTTTTGGCTCATCAGGTCAGAGTGGTAACCCTGCGCTCCCCCGATATACAGCCTGAGGTACTGGGGACTACAGAGGTTCTGCTAGGTTGCCTGCTGCACCTCCTTGGTTGGGGAGAAGGTCTGACACTGCATCTTATCAACATCTGTGCCCCAACATCGGACCCAGAGCTAGTGCATTTCTTCAAGCAAGCATCTGCCTCCCTCTGTCTCTAGATCCTTGCGAGTGCTTGGTCTTGGGGATTTCCACTGCACCCTCAAAGAGTGGAAATGCATGGGGACTGAATGCCTTGTATAGATCACCACTCCTTGATGGACTTCTGGCAAAACCATCTCCCAGACAATGACTTTACATTCACCTGTGTCCAGGGGGAAGACCATCAGTCATGCCACTTCCGGTTGGACTGCATCTGCTTCTCTTGTCACCATCTTTTGCATGCCCCATTCCTCCAGCATTGGGCTGGCCCCGTTTTTGGACCACCACTTGGTGGCCATGATGACCTCTCTCATTTTGGAGAAGCTGGAGCCAGACAACTGGCATTTCAACAGTCTGCTGGAGAATGAAGGCTTTGTGGCATCTTTCCAAGAGTTCTGGCTGGCCTGGCAAAGGCAGAGGTGTGCCTTTCCCTCTGCATAATGGTTATGGGATGTGGGGAAGATGCACGCCTGGCTCCTCTGCCGTAGCTTTATTCAGGGGGGCAGCCAGCAGAGGGATATGGTGACAGAGCAGTAAGAACGGGAAGTCTTAGAGCTGGAGAGGCATTTGGCCACCAGCTCTGGGGATAAGGCCCTCTTCAGAGTGTGCTGGAAGAAGCAGGAGGAGATCCAGGCCCTTGATGACCTTCGTGCTCAGGGTGCTTTTGTTTGATCCTGCATCTGTCTCTTGCAGGACATGGATCTTGGCTCCCGCTTCTTCTGTGGCCTGGAGAAAAGGAGAAGATAGTGCCCTTTTCATGGATCCACTGGAGATGTGCGAGAGGGCTAGAGTCTACTATCCGGGCCTTTTCTCCCCAGATTGGAATAACGCCACTGCGTACAGAGTGCTTTGGAATGAATCCCCGAGGGTCAGCATGGGTGACCAGAACTGGCTGGAGTTGCCTTTCACTCTGGCCAAGTCCTCGGAAGGTCTCTGTCTCATGGATAATAAATCTCCTATTGATAAATCTCTGGGCAAGATGAGCTAACTGTGGAGTTTTACTGCCTGTTCTGGGATGTCCTAGCCCCAAACCGTGCCACCCTATGGGCTGTGTCCTTGGGTAGTGGTCCCTCCCCATGTCCTGCAGGCGAGCTGTGCTCACCGGGTTTTCATAGAAGGGTGCCTCCACATCCTTCAGAACAGGCACTCCATCTCTCCAGCATGGACTATAAGGTTGTGATGAAGGCCATCTTGCTGGGGTTGGGGTCTGGGCTGCTGGATGTGGTCCATCCTGCTCAGACATACACCATCCCTGGTCATACCATCTTCGATAATCTGTATTTGGTCCAGGATCTCCTTGAGCATGTGTCTAGGGATGATCTGTTGTTCACCCTCTAGTCTCTGGATGAGGAGAAGGCTTGGGTATGGGTATCTTCTGTGCATTGGGCTTTGTGTCCCGGTGTGCGGGTTTTCTCCAGGTGCTTCCACTCAGTGCTTGGTCAGGCTTAACTGACCAACTTCAGGCAAGGCATGCATCAAAGCTGCCCGCTGTCAGGCCAGCTGTATACTCTGGCCATTGAGCCCTTCCTGTGTCTCCTTCATAAGAGGTTGACAAGGTTGGGGTTCTGTGAGCCAGAGTTGTGGCTGGTCCTTTCAGCATATGCTGATGATGTGCTACTTGTGGTCCAGGGCCCAAATGACCTGGTATGGGTGGAGGCCTGTCAAGCCATTGACTTCGTAGCCTCTTTAGCCTGGGTCAGCAGCTCTAACTGGATGGTCAGGGCTGGGTGGCAGGCAAGCTTCCTCCCACCAGCACTTCCGGCCATTCGGTGGAGAGCACGTCTGCTGCTTTATGTCAGAGTTTATCTTTCTGCCACACATCTGTCCCCGCTGGAGAACTGGCAAGGTTAGAGGGCCAGGTGACTGAGCAGTTGCAGAGGTGGACAGGACTACTCTGGTGCCTCTCCCTATGAGGAAGGGCACTGGTGCTCAATCAGCTGGTCCTGTCCATGCTCTGGCACCAGCTCAACACCCTGTGCCTGACCCTGGATTCCTGGCCCATCTCCAAAAGTTCAGGAATTTTTTTTTTTTTTTTTGGCTGGGACTGCACTGGGTGTCTGCAGGGTTTTCCATCTTCCCCTAGAGAAGGGAGGACAGGGCGTGACATGCTTACACATACGGGTCCATGTGCTCTGCGTCCACGCTCTGCAGAGACTCCTTTATAATACAGGTGGCTTGGCATGGAGCATGCTGGTGCACGCCTTCCTCTGCTGCGTCCAAGGGCTCCAATATGACCAGCAGCTCACTTATCTCCATCCAAGAGGTCTTCCATGAGACCTCTGTGAGCTGCTTATCTTTTACCAGGACCTCCTTTGGACCTGGTCTCTGGTTACAGCAACCATGCCCATGGTGGCTACCGAGGGAATAGATCTCCTTACAGAGCCCCTGCTACACAATCCTTGGTTTCATGGGCAGATGGTGGAGTCCCCCGTGGTGTGTCAGAGGTTGGTCCTGGCAGGATCAGAGAACTCCTGGACTATGACCGGGGGGGCTTGGGAGAATCCCCTGGTGACAGGGTTCAAACCCCACAACACGTACTCCAGGAGGTGGAGGCAGCCTTACTTTGTTAGTCTATAAAGTGCTACCAGATCATTTGTTGGTTTTTTCCTTATTCTCAGTGAGCCTGCCATCAGTGTGTGGCAGCAGGTCTGCCCAGCGGGGTTGGGAGACACATGCGTGGCTGCCCAGCTGGGCTGGGAGCTGCAATAGCTTGGTGGGGCAGGGAGCCGCGACGCATGGCTGCCTGGCAGGAGTTGGATACCCTGCGTGGTGTGCGTAGCTGCCCTGTGAGTCCCAGAGCCAGGGCAGCAATGGCTGCCCAGTGGGGCCAGCAGGGCAGTGGGGCTAGCAGGAGGAGAGGAGCCAGTCAGGGGGCCAGTACGCTAGGCAGGAGGACTGGCAGCATGGGTCCAGAAATAACCTCCCCTGGTCCAGCAAAATCCCTCATCCTGGACCAGTCAGGTCCTGAGGGTGCCAGACCAGGGATGGCCAACCTGTAATGGTATCTAATCCTTCCTTCAACTCTGCCCATCTCTTTGTAGGAGAAAAATAATGGCAACCTTTTTAAAGTATAAACAGCAACAAACTGTTAAATAAATCATATAGTTGAAAACAATGTCTCAAACCTAAAAAACATTCAGTCAGAGGAGAAACATTATTCAGTTAAGATGTCCCATTGGACTCAACTGGGAAATTCCATTTTCATTTCCTCCAGCATCCCCGGAGAGTACAGTGAGTGTGAATATTCTGCGTAACCAATAGTAGAATTGAATCCAGTAGCACTATTTAGGTGAATAAAATACATAGTTAATTAAAGGTTTATAAAATCCAGATCTAATGGACAGGACAAAATAGCTCCATAATACATACATCTATAAGTCAAGGAAAACTAGACTGTAAGGATCAAGAGTTGCAAATGTGAATTCTGACAGCGGAAAGCTAAAGAATGCACAGTGGTAATGTTCTGGTTGTCTTTTCAAGCTCTGGTTTCAGATCTGAAGAATCTATAACATTCTTCAAAGCAGAGATATCCAATATTGTACCAATATAACTATACCTTGCACAGTTAGCTTCATGCAACTAAATTATTTTATTTATAAAAGTCTGTCCACATTTTACTTGTAATATTTCTAGCTGTGACGCTCCATGCACTAAAGTGATAAATGGCATTTATGAAATGAAATACTAAAGTTCCAAGGCAATAGGTAAGAGGATTAACTTTTATACCACAGTGAAATTGCAGAACTGAGCAAAGTTGTAATGAAAATCCTCTCTCTCAGGATATCAAGTGCTGTGCATGAACCAGACAAACATTTAGGTAAAATCTGGTCTTTAGACCTTGAGGCATCAGCCAAATCTCAGCTGGTGCCTTGTAAAATCTTATTGCAATTGTCTGGGAAGCTGATGTTTGTATATTGTCAATTTTCTTAAATGCAACCGCTCTATCCATCCCCCCCCCCTTTTTTTGTTGTTCCCTTCAGCAGGCTATGTAAACTAAGGAACACTGAAATATTCATGCCATTGTGCTGTATTTTTCCTTCTTTCTTGGCAGCATTTGTTATCTTATTAGATTTCAAATATTTGAAGGATAGACAGGCAGATCTGAGCTTGTCTTATTTCTGTCCCTCTACGCTACCAATTTTGAATCTGACATGCAGGCTTTCATATGTAAAGAGTGGGAAGCTAAGGGCTCAATTTCAGTATGTTGGAAAGCAGCTTCTAATGAAAACCAACAGCACCTCTCTTTTCACACATTTCTAATATAAAAATGTTTCTTCTAAGTCTGTTTACTAGGCTGTCCTCTTTCTTTGTCCATTCTGGGGGTTTATTTCAGAGGCACTTGCATCCATGAGCTTGTTCAATTCAATGGCAGGTTTTGTTTTTTCCTTTGTATGCAATACACTTTCTTAATGTGGCGTACAAGATTCAGTGTTAGTAATGTTGCCAGATGATCCAGGAAAATATTTTTTGTAACTCTGGCCAGTCTCCCTGTCGGGTGGCTCTCAGCACTGCTGTGCCTTGAGCAAAGATCCAAAGAAGTACATCTGCTGCAGCTTTCAGTGACTATAGTGTGCCTGGTGTGAGGGTCATGTTACGTTTTTATTCATGGGAATCCATCTTCTTTTGTCTTCAGATTCTATCAAGGCAATTAATTTAAGCTTTTATGGCAACCTTGGTGTCTTGTCCAAAATACTGAGGCGCAAGCAAGTCGTAAATCAGGTAGTCCTCCTCTTGCCAAGTATCATATGACATGCTCTCTCCCCATCTACTAATTCAAAAGAAGCTGTTGAATAGCCATCAGAAGTTAAGTCTGTTGGGCCTAGATTCTTTAAGGTATTTAGGCTCCAAATTTCAATTGGATTGACTGATTTCTGACCTGCTCACTCCTCAATATTTTGGACAAGTAACAAGTTTGTCATGATGTCATTGGAACTTAGGAGCCTACAGACTTTTGAAATTCTGGGCATTGGTCCCTAAGGGTGTGTCTACACTGCACCCTTACCTTAAAATAAACTACGCAATTTGCCAAATTTTGAAATAAAGTGCTATTCCGACAAGTCCCTTAACCCTTGTGGAATGAGGGTTACAGGGACGCTAGAATAGCGTGCCCATTATTTTGAAATATATTTTAAAATAATGGGCACGTTTAAAAACACGGAATAGCTATTTTGGGATGCTTCCAGTATCCCGAAATAGCACCGCTGTCTAGACGTAGCCTAATACGCTGGTCTGGGATTGACCAATAGACCTTCCTTGGCATTAATAGCCATTCAGTATGTTTCATCCTCAGGACAATGATGCTGACATTTGTTGCTACCCAACTTGAAATACTTGGTTTCAGTTTGCCACATTTTAGCTTGAAGAGACTGATTCCAAAACATTTGTTTGAGGCTTCCCATTGTAAATCATCATTTCTCACAATTTTCTTTTCTGTCCCTGTTGTCTCAGCTCCAAGCTGCAGATGTTAGTCATATTGCTTAATGTACTGCTGGAAGGCTCTCTAATACAAGTGATGAGAACTGGAATAGAACAGAAAACTGAGACCTCCTGCAACTGATTCAATATGCTGAAGTCAGTGGAGTTGCAGGAATCGATAATTGGGTCTCAATTGAGTCCATTACATTATTGAAGCCTCTTTCTTAAAGGTGTTAGAAATACACTGCTGCTTTTCTCATTACTTGACTGGATTAACAGAAGTGGGAGGTGAAAGAGAGTCACAAGGAAAAAAGTAGTAACCAAGGTTAGCAGAAAGGAACCAGGCTCTTGAAACATAAACTAAGACTTGCCATGAATTTGTATTTCAATTATTCAGAATAGCTGGCTACCTTCAAAAGAAAGGAAAAATCTTCAATATGCTTCTGTTAACTAAACCAAAAGATGGCAGCATTCCATTTGGCACTGCAATACAGGCCATGAAACTGTGCACAAGCTGCAATTGTTCAAACCCTTCAAAATAAAGCAAAGCCTGCAATTTCATCATAATTCTTGTTATTCCAAAGCTTATATTGGGCGATTAAGAATAATGATTATCCCATCAACATGCTTTTTCTCAAATTGCCTACCTTTTTGTGTGAACAGGGAACTTTTGACTGGTTTCAGACTTACTTTGGTCATGTCTCTCTCACTTTATTATTAGAAAAATGAATGTCCACTGGATCCTCCCAACTGCGGTCAGACATGCCTTTTGGCAATTGGGCTTGATATTCAGAAAATTCAACTTTGTTCACTTCTAGACATGGTAAAAAAGAAGTGGGGAAGGGAAATGGGTGGATGGGAAACTTGGGCCAATCTGAATTGTGTGTGGGGGGTGGGGGCGGTTCTGAAGCAATATTTGTGCTTTCAGAATGCTCTACAAAAATTAATTCTCAACACCTATGTGAGGTAGGTTAGTATCATTGCCATGTTAAGTGGGGAAACTGAGGCAGAATAAGGGCCACATTTTTAAAGGTATATAGACACATAACAACACAGATTGGTATCTTTTTGGAATTTTCAAAAGTACCTAACTTCTACTGATATTAAAGATTGTGAAGTGTCTAACTACTTTTTGAAAGTGCCACTGGATGCCTATCTGTATCTTTAGATGCCTAAATACCTCTAAAAATGTGTCCCTAGTTGACTTGTGCAATGCTGCTTATGCACGTCTTGCCTTTGCATCTGTAGCAAGAGAGAATTATCAGTCTTGCAAGTTTCTTCATGAGAGGAAACATGGTCTAGCTGACACTACCAAACACATTACATTTTTACTTCATTTTGAAGGACAGAAAATGTGTTCAGTTTTGAAAGAACTGAATGCTAAAGTATTTGCATACCAGAATGCAGCCATGTTCTTAAAGAGCACTTTATGAAATAAATGACTGGAACATCATTTAAAGTTCTCCAGTGTGGCTGGGTGTAAACTCATTAGTAGTATATTACTGATCCAGTGATCAATGTGAAAACCTTAATAATTACTTACACTTAATTTAAACTCTGTTGTGATTGTTTCTTAACTTAAGTGGGTTATTAAGATCATATTTTGATGGATGCTATTGTATGGCTCAAAAAAAGCATATTATGCACTAGCTTATATTCTAAAGTTCATCAGCATAATTAGAAAGGCTGCAAACTCCAATTTTAAATGAAAGTTTAGATTATATCACATGGCAGATGTCTGGTTTCAGAACTGTAGAATCATTGCACCTCAGCCTGCACTCTCCAGGCAAATGTGTTCTAGTAACAGTGTGGTCATTGTAGCAAGGGACTTATTGCAGAACAGCCTTTGCAGTTGATTTTTCAGAATATCACATCTTGTTGCAAAAAGTCATGTACTGGCACAGTTGGGAGGCTCCAAGAGACATTTAAGGAACTCTGGAATTTTAGGTTATTCAATATACTCACTGTGATCCACTTAATTAGAGCTCCCAGTTCAAGTTGCAACCTGGGTTCCACTATCAGAGGATTTTTAGGCCCCTTATATTTTTGCAGTAGAAAAATACATTTTCAGCTTTCAGCCATTATGATTATGCTCAGGGCAAACTAGAAATAAGAGTCTGAACATTTGAAAGCAGGTAAGCCATTTCTTGGTGTTTAAAAATGTCTGACTCTCTTTTGGATCCATCTAGTCAAAAACAGATCAGTTGTAACATTTCCACTTTTAAATGCAGTGAATCATTAAACTATTAATTAGTTGTAACCTAATCCTTTAATGTACTGATTAAAAAACTTACCTATAAAAATTATCCTATTGGTTGGTCCAGGAGATACACATCATAAAATGGGCATGGCCCCATGCATCCTTTTAAGGAAAATTCAGGGCAAGGAGAAATGAGGAGGAGACAGCAGCCTCCAAGAAGGGTAAATTGTTTACATCAGAACTTCACTAGGCAGGGCTGATGAAATGAGGTTGACCTGGAAGATTTCAAAGCTGCAAAGCTCAACAATGGAGATGAAGGCAAGGAGAACCAGTTCCCCCATGGACCATCATGGTGATCACTTGTGCTGGTTAAGTCCCTTAGTGGAAACCTAGGCCATGTCTCCACTTGCCACATCAGAGATCAATCTTCTGGCGTTTGATTTAGTGGGTCTAGTAAATTGGCGGTTAGCGCTGCTACTCCTCACAGTCATGATGAGTAAGGGAAGCTGACAGGAGTGTTTGTTCTCATCGACCTCCCACTGTGAACTCGGCACCAAGCGTGGCTTAAGGTACGTTGACTCCAGCTATGTTATTTATGTAGCCAGAGTTGCTCACCTGAAGCCAACCTTCCGGGTCTAGCATAGACCTGGCCTTACTAACCCAGTTTTGGGATTAAATGCCAATAGTGTTCAGAGACATTGGAACTGCCTAAAAGAAACTAAGGGCACCAGCTCTAGGTATCACACCAAGACATGAGATAACTGGGTTCTTCTCAGTCTAGACAGGAGAATCAGTTACTATAAACTTGCATTTACATTTGTGCAGATCCAGAGTGTCCCTACTGAATTAAGTGAAATCTTACCTATATGAAATAGTCTAGTTGATATTTTTTTAAGGACAGTAGGCTGCTTTAAGGAAGCTCTAGAAAAGACAGAACTAAATCTAGAGGTTCTGGAAAGATTAAAAGTTGTCATGTCTATATTATCCAATATTTTGAGTGTCTGCACAAGATTCCTAGGGCTGACTCAGAGTACTGAGCTTATTGCTTGCATTGACATCACCATCTCTGAAAATGAGAGCCTGGGTCCCAAGTGGAGCACCCAAAATTAGCGAGCATGTTTGAACATGATTTTCGGTCTGGAGCATATTTCCTATGGACTTGTGTATGGCCAGTCCTGCACAAGTGTGCAAGAGGGGGAGTGCATGGTGCCTTGTGCTTCTGCAAGGGACAGCAACCATTTCCACTGAGAAGGGAAGTGCTGTCAGTGGTAGTCTCTCTCAAAAAGACATGGGATGGTGGGGTGGGAAGTAAGTCTGCAGAGCTGTGTGTGTCTGTGTATGTGTGTGGGGGTGGCTCATACATTGTTCTGTCAGAGACTTGCAGAGCTGTTGATCCCAGGATGTTCTCCCCCCAGTTAGAATGTGGGCCAGGTCTTGTGTGTTTACACTGAGCAGAGTGAACTTTTCCCCTTTGATCGTCTGTAATATTTCTGCAAGCTGTCAGTCTCTAGCATCATTTGACACGTGTAGCTGAAGATTTAATAAATGGGCAGTGAAATTGCCCATTACTGTTCCCTTCTACTAGAGTCCTGCACAGAACTAGTGTAGAACCCTGCAGCAGAACTGGGATCCCAGGGTCCTGTAAGACCTGTTGCCCATAATAGCGAGAGCAGGTGGGAATGGTTCTGTACAGGGCTCTACTTTCTACCATTCTGTAACTGAGAAGGTCTACTGAACTTACAACTCTGTTTGGAAACACTTGTTCCAGTAATCTCAATCTGGTTTAGCTGAGTAACTCTGTAAACTGTAAACCCTTTGTGCTGGTGATGGTGCAGCCACTGAGACAGCTGGACAATGCGTCAATCAGCACAAAGACAACAATGAAATAAATTAATTTCCATCCATGCTGACTGTGTCACTCACCGGGGTTAATTTGAGAGTGTAATGTGTCCAGCATCCAGAAGAAGAATCCAGTCAATGCAAAAGTCACTGTTCTGGTTCCCATGACTTTGTAGTGTCTCACTAGGGCAAGAATTCAGGGGGCGGCTCATACTCTCTGAATAGCCCGAGAGCTACAGCATAAACTTGAACAGGTGGTTCAAAAGGTCATTATGCAGCTAAACAGGGTTTGAAAAAAATAAATTAGAGCAATGGATAGTTGGAGCACCACATCCCTCATTTCTGGTTGACTTCATCCATAGAACAGAATTGGTTATCACGGCATCTTTCAAGGCAGTGAAAATAGTGTGCCACAGTGTGAAACAAGTTTAATTACTTTGCTGCTTGCACCCCGTTTCCCGACTGTCTTGCACCTACTGATTGACTTGGATCATCATGTAAATCGATGCAGAATGTTGCCCAGACATTTCTTGAGGTTTATTAGCAGCCTTGATTAGAAGACTTCCATTTATAATGAGGAACAATTGCTTTCTCCTGGACTCTGCAAGAGGGATGTGTCAACAAGTGGTTGTGCATGCCCAATTAAAAGTGAAAGGGGCCAGTTCTTATTATTCAGCTAGCTAATTGTATCTAGTATAAATTACTGCAGGAGATATTTCAGTGAAGACCTCTGGGATTGAACAGACCACTATCTCATCTGATTAGCAGGAGATTATATTGCCATCTCTCTGACCATAGGTATACTCCCAATAATTTCATTAGCACTATAGGAAGTTCATGTGCACTCAACTGTATTAGAGTTGTACAGTTAAGTCACATCTCTAATAAGATAGATTTTCTATAAATAAGTCAGGCCTGTTCTCTAATGCTTTTGGTTGCTAATAGGCACATTGCAAGCACATGTTGTATAACTTCTTTCCTAAAATTCTGACAATCATAATCCTTAGCTGAATGGACCTTTGCAGTGCCAAACCCAGCCTCTCCTGAAGAGAAATTGCCAATTCTATAAAACTGTGGAGTGGCTTTGTGATATGGGTAAGTATTCACTGGGGCCTACATTAAAACCATCAGAATATTTTCACTGGTGATCTAACTCTGGCCAAGTATAAGAATTATAATACATTACCTTTCTAAAGCATATTTTACATTCTAAAGCACATATTCTTAAACATTTCCAAATTATAAAAATACATATTGAAAAGGAGCTACATATGAGTGGCAGAGCACCAGTTTTCTGGTACCCAGCACACTTCATACCAATCTGAGGAGGGAAAGTTTTGGCTAAAGCTGCATGGGAAAAGCTCTCATCTAAAATAAATCCTAAGATTTATTTATTAATATCCATGCAGAACAGATAGACCTTTGTTTATGAACCTTGATTTGTAGAGGTGGGGAAAAAGGGTAGAAGCATTTTTCCCTAGGAATAGGAATCAAAATTACTCACCTGAATAATCAAATAATTGAATACATCTTGATGTTAAGTCACAGAGAAAAGAAACAAACATCAGAAGCCCTTAATAATCTTCAAAAAAACTGACTGATGTACAAAAGACAGCAGCAATCAAGAGGATTTTTGCAACTATTAAATGAGTTTAATCTGTGTCGGCTCAAACTCCCCAAACTGTGTCACAATAGTCTCACTCTAAACAATGACAAACAGTTGAGGCCTTAAGATGGCAAACTGTGAAGAGCTAAGAATAAAGTGCCACAGCTGTAAGCAACTACTGCATTCAAACCTAGTAAGTGAAATCCAGTACTGGGCTACAATGATGTTAAAATCTGTAAAAGGAGCCATGGATTTAATAGGGGAAGGTACCATGCAATTTGAGAGAGACAGCTGACAGGCAGTGGCATGAGAGGTGGTGGGTGAAGGAGTCACTCTCTGTGCATAATGCTGTACAGAGACACACCTCCTGAGCTAAGGAGCTTAAAATATAAAAGTCATATTCAAGAAACTGTGCTGTGCGCCAAGGGTATGTTGAAGCTACAGTAAGACATTTGCCACTGGCCTGTGCCACCTGGCTCTGGCAGTGGAGATGTTTGGGCTCAGTCTGTAGCACAGGCTTTAGGACTCTGGGAAGTGGGCGGGTGTCAGAGCTTAGGCCGCAGCTGGAGTCCTGAGAGCTCAAGTCAGCTGGCATTAGACAGTCAGAGTGCCTAATTGTAGTGTAGCTCTAAGAGTGTCACAGTGTCTGTGGAGAGGGCAGGGATCCTTCCTTCAGATTCTGGAAGCAAAGCCTGGACTCCTCAAAATTACTCTCTTTTGAGTTTCAGCTGTTCCTACCAAGAACATTTATTTCCCTGTTATGACTTCCAGTGACTAGATAAATAGGAAGCTGAGTGTATTTTCTCTTTGTTTGGGTTCAGGTGTACAACTTCATACTAGACAGAATTTCATAAACATGCAAATGAAAAATTCTCTCTGGTCTATAACCCAGATTTGGTGTAGCAAAGTCAGTCCCCAGGTTATTCAAGAGACAAGGTGGATGAGGTACTGCCTCTAACAGGCCACTTCACCTGGACTGGTCCCTTGACATATGGGTTAACTACTTCTGCCAATCTGTACCACCTTGTATTTAGTTGTGATACTCTGGGGGCACATTTACACTTTAAAACACTGCATCGGTGCAGCTGTGCTGCTTTAGCACTTTAATGAGGATACTCTAGACCAACAGAAAAGAGCTCTCCTGTCAGTGTAGTTAATCCACTTCCATGAAAGGGGGTAGGTAGGTCATTGGGAGAAGTCTACACCAGCACTTAGGGCAGTATAACTACATCACTCTAAACTGGGAGTGTAGGTTTTTTACCTCTGGGAGGGCAAGTCTACCCTATGGAGAAGATTGACCCTTCAAAGGTTGATGTTCTAGCATTCGATTTAATGGGGCTAATGTAGACCGCCACATTGAATGCTGAGGATAGCCCCTGCTGGCAATTGTGTACTCCTCATTCTGTGTGGTGTAATGGAAGCTGACCGGAGCGTGTGTTCCCATCGGCCTCTTGCACTGTAGACACTGCGGTAGCTTTGCTTAAGGTAAGACGAAACCAGATACACGTTTTGTGTGGCTGGATGGCGTATCTTAAGCCGACCTGCCTGGTCTAGTGCAGACCAGGCCTGGCTGACAGTTATTCCAAAGTACTTCTGTAGTGTAGACCTGCCTTGAGAAAGTTTCCCAGGTCTATAGAAGAGCTCCTGCCACATACTGGTGTTTGGTTCCCACACCATGCATTAGTGTTCTTGGTGTCATCATCCTCAGTGAGCAATGAATGGGGCAGGAAATCTGTGGTTAGATGGCTCATGAGCAGCACATCTCCATGGTGGAATTCTGTATCAAAGTTGTCAACATTTTCTTCCTGACCTGATTTGACTGACTTGTCAGCTCAGGGAAAAATCTTCCCTCTGCTGGATTAAGCATCCTCAGTGCAACTGCATGATCATTTTTGAGGACTCAAATGCCTGGCCAGGTGCAGTAATGCCACTCCTAGAACTAAGAATAACTTAGATGTCCATTGAGGCCAAATTGGACTCCATACAACTGCTTCCAAGTGGTAACTTGTGTTATATTGAGTATGAAACTTGCAGGTTGATCTCACAATAACTTTCTAGCTCAGAGATAGAAATAACAAAATGGATTTAAACTTTGCTTAACAATAAACTAACAGAATGGCAAGAGGTGTGGTTTTTATAGTTTTTATCCAAAACTCTTGTTTTAGAGTCTACTCTGAATAAAGTTTCCCACTGCAAATAGTTTATAATCAACTTGCTGCACAGGGGGTTTATTCCATCCATTAGAATTTCCTGGTAGCCTGGATTTATTTGTCCTGACTCAGTGTGAGAGGTTTGCTGTTAATAAAATAAATACTTCAAAGGTATATTGACCCTTTCCCCTGCATCTGTGTGACAGAAGTCACACTGCGGGAAAGTCATCTAGATGCCAGGTACCAATACTTCTGTGACTTCTGCATCAAATTATTTTCAGATGACATTTATAAACTATCACTGGACTTTTTTTCCTCCTTGGCAGCAGTGCGTGTGCTAGCTGGGAGTAGCCTGTAGGTGATGTTTTTTGATTCATGCCTCAGCATCAGCTATATCCATTGGAAATTCTGTAAATTGTCCACTGTCATTTGATTCATGAACTGAAACAGAACACAGCTTAATAAATGCCTGCAATGTAGGCACAATGGGCTTGGGAGTTGCGATGCTTTCTCTCAGACACTGCCATTCATTGTTACTATAGCTGTATAGTATATCTAATCTGCTTTTAGGCCTTTTAGAGGAGAACTCTACAGAAAACATTTCATTGAGAATAAGGAAGAATTTTTGTTCTTATTTTGAAACAGGGATGAATTAATTCAGACTTGGAGGTCTCAAATTTGTTCCTTTTCTTTTTTGTTTGCATTTAATTTCTTTTAGACAGATTTTGTGCTGCTCCTATTCCAATAGCATCTAGGTGTTAAACACAATTTAAACAAAATACACAAAGAGTGTGTTTTTAAACCATGACTCACCTACCCATCAATAGTGAGCGACTGGTGAATCCTGGAATCTCAGCCAGTCGATCACGATCTCTGGGCCACTAAAATTTAGCAGCACAGCAAGGCTCAGTCAGGCTGCCTGCCAGCTGCAAGTTGGTCTCTGTGCTCCTGTCTGGGGGAAGGGGACAGTTTGTCTCTGCAAGATGCCTGTGCCTGCTCCTGGCAAATGGGAGCTATGAGGACAGTGCTAGGGACAGAGTGCAGCACGCAGAGCCATGCTGTCCCCCTTCCCCCAATGGAAACACAGAGACAAGCCTGCAGCCAGCTGCTTCTGGAAGTGGCATGGAGCCACAGCAGGCAGGCAACCTGTCTGAACCATGCTGCGTTGGTAGCCAGGAGCTGCCTGTGGTAAGAGCCTGCTCCTGCTGGAGCCTGCACCTTGTACCCCCTCCTGCAACTGTGTCCCAGACCTAATATCCCTCCCAGAGCCAGCACCCCAGACCTCTACCTCCATCCCCAACTCTCTGTTCCAGCCTGGAGCCCCCTTTCAGAGCCAGCACCCTGCTCTGCCCCAGCCTGGAGTCCCCTCCTGCACCCAAACTCCCTCCCAAACCTTGCATCCCTCATCCCTTCCTGCTCCTGAGCCCCTCGGTCCTGGCCCAGAGGCCATACCCCCTGCCCAGTGAAAACGAGTGAGGGTGGGGAAGAGCAAGTGATGGAGAGAGAGGGGAATGGAGTGGGCAGGGCATAGGGGAAGGGGCAGGTCCTCGGGGAAGGAGTAGGGTAGATCCTAAGTTACCCTGAAATGTCAAAAGTGGTCTTAGGCGTAAAAAGGTTGGAGACCGCTTAAACAGAATTCTATTTCTACTGAATTCTGTTAATTTTGTTACACAAACCCCCCTACCCTTACCTTGTTTCAACTACCTGCTAGGTGCACAATTTCTTGTATCTGACTACAAAAGCTTTGGAAAGAAAAAACCTTGGTTGGAAATACCACAAAGACAATAGAATAAAGAAACACAGGATATCTTGAGTGAATCTGTTTTATGAAACTTCTATTCTGATTTCTAGATGAAGGATGATTAGAAACATGCAGATAATGGAGGAAAGCCTTGTATAAACATCAGAACTTTTGGAATTTTCTTCAACCCATACATCAGGCCAAAATCACTAGTCATTTTTTCAAAAACTTGGGCTACCTCTGTTTTAATGAAACATCCTATTCAGAAACTATAGAGCATGCAACAAAATGAGTTCTGAGAAAAGGTCAACTACTATTGTATAGCATAGTTTTGCGTGGGTGAGTAACTTGCTAAGTATCCTTTGAGACAGAGTACTGTTAGGTTTGTTCTGTATCCATTACAAAAGATTGCAGCATTGCATTCCCTTTGCTGGATGCTACAGGAAAATGACAGAATTATGTCAGCAGTAGCCCTGAATTTTTTTTAAGGTTGAATTCTACAACTCAACAGAAGGGCAGTGCTATTAATTTGTAAATTCCAGTGGTAGTTCTAGATTGACAGGCATTCTAGATTCCCAGGGCTCATCAATTATAATTAAGAGCACCTTTGAAAGTGCCTCTGATCCAGCCCAATGTGCCAATCAGCATTCTATTCAGCCAAGTTGTTCAAAACAATCCTGTTGCTGAGTAAGAGTTCTTTCCTGGAAGGTGTACTAGATAATCTTATACAGTAGGAGCAGCTAAAGAAGAGTCTTGTGCAAAGCTCATTGAATTAATGGGAGTCTTTCAGTACTATTGTGGGGGCGTTAGTTTAGCCCCTAAAGGAATAGCATCTAGAGAATGCTGACTCTGAAGACCACAGGGTACATCTATACTGCAATAAAATACCCACAGCATGGCCACAGCTGGCTGAGGGCAGCTGACTTGAGTTTGAGCTGCAGAACTATAAAACTGCTGTGTTGACATTTGGCCTGCGGCTGGAGCCTAGGCAGTGAAATTCTCCTCAGAACTCCTAACCCCAGCTGGAGTCCTCACCTCCCCTACACATCAACTCTGTGCCCCAGTCCTGAGCCCCCTCCTACACTCTAAACCCCTCACCCCTGGCCAAATCCTGGAGCCTGCACCCCCCTCCCAGCTGGACCCCCCTCCCACAAGCTGAACCCTCATTTTTGGCCCTGCTCTTGAGCCCACACTCCCAGCTGGAGCCCTCAACCCGCTGTCCCAACCCAGAGTCACTCTGAACCCCTTGGCCCCCACCCCACAGTCCTCTCATGGACCCCAAACTTCTCATCCCTAACTCAACCCCAGATCCCACACCCTCAGCCACACTCCTTACCCCTTCTTCCTGCACCCCAACGCTCTGCTTCTGGTGAAAGTGAGTGAGTGAGCGAGCAAGCAAGCAAGCAACAGAGGGGGGATGCAGTGACCACGGACAGGGCCTCAAAGAAGTGACGAGGCCCCAGGGAAGGGGAAAGGGATGGGGCAAGAGTATTCAACTCTAGCTGTATGTGGTAATACTCTAGCAGACAAGCTTATCACAGGTGTTTGAGATCCACAGAAGTTCAAGGCCTGTTTAGGGTGCCATTTGTTACAAACCATGCATGCATTCCTGTGGCTGGGTAGTTGCCCTGCCCCTGGCTAAAATGGGGTTAAAACAGCCCTTGGAGAGGGCTGGGGTCAATAGCCAATCAGAAGAAGGTTTAAGGCAGCCAATCAGGATCTGGGTGGGCTGAATAAAAAGGACTGCAAGACAGAGGTAAAAGAACTGGCTGTCTATACAGGAGGTACCATGGACAGAGCAGTAGGATCTAAGGGAGCTCCAGCCTTACAGTTCTAGGTTGAGGCCTAGACACAGAGGCCCTGGAGGGTACTGGTATTGCAGGAAGCAAACCAGGAGGAAATATGCAGCAAGTCCACACACGCCAATGATGAGTGGCCAATTTAGACTACAGTTTGCCGTGAGGGAAGTACTACAGTGGGTCACTGAGGTGAATGATAGGGGTAGACATAGGCAATTCCCTGAAGGGGAGGAACTCAAGGGTGGGCAGAAACCAAGGGAAGCAGTGCCATAGTCTGGGAGGGACATGGGTCCTGATGTGGCAGAGATCCTGAAGGAGTCAAGCAATGAAGAGGAAGACACTGCCAAAAGAGAGCACTCCTGAATGGGAGAGCTAATTCCCAGGATGACGAGAAGGAGGTGCCTTGATGGTGAGCGTAACCCTGTCAGGATTCCCCAGAGGGACACCACCTGATTGTTGGTGGAGATGAACCAGAGAGTCTCAGTGCTAAAATCCCAGACCCTTTGTCTATCACTATTAAAAGAAAATTCTTGTTTCAGCTGTGAGAAAACACTAAGCTATTTGTTGTTGTGCCCATCCTTTAGGGAGGCACATAAGCACATACTCCAGGCCAGTGTGTGACATTTCCATGACTTATTTTCTGTTGTATCTTTGGCATGTAAAACCATTATAGTTGTATCTATTGGAGACTAATGTCTTTTGAAGCTCCTTTCCCCCATATACACACTCAAAGCAAATATGAATAGCTAAAATGGTTGAAACCATAGAATATCTGTTTAGAATACCAATTTATTTTTTATTTTGAAATTAAAAATATTGAACCCTAATTTTAAAATAAATTAAAACATCACCCTCAAATATATATTTTTGGGTTGGGTTCTTTTGTTTGTTTTGTTTCTTTTGTTTTGTTTTGTTCATTTTGTAAGAAATGCTGAAAACTTTCAGCAGGGCACATTGTGAAACTAGTTGTAAATGGTAAGACTGGCATATGGAACTCTTCCATCCTTTTGTCCCCACACAGAGTGAACTGTCTACCCAGCACTGGCTGTAGATCCTTATTTCTTAATTTACAAAATTGTGAAATATGCTGACAAACAGATAGTAAGAAGCTATAAGGTGACTTTTTTTTGAGTGCGTTAAGTTCTACTTTGGATTTTGAATCCTTTCATATTTTGATGCTTGAAGAATTTATTTGCTAGAAAATTTGGTTTTGGATATTTGAGCAGTGTGTGTCTTAGCAAAAAGCCTCAACAAATGCCCAGCATACGTCAATGGAGTGATGCTAATTACACCAACTCAGGATCTGGCCCAAAATGTTTCAAATTGCTCTGAGTTGGATGCACCTTATACAGCAACAGCTGGTTTAACCAGGGCTTTTAAAATGCCTTGAATGTCTGTGTGAGGGTGCAAGGTGATGTATAGGTGTTGCTGCTTAGGGTGGCATTTAATTGTTGTAACACTTTCTCACCTAACATAGGCAGGGACCAAGAGAACCACACTTGAAACTCTGTTCTTGCTGGGAATGTACTAACAAAATTGGGAAACTCAGTACAGTGGAGACTTTAAGGGCCTTTTCCTTGTTCCACCACTGTTGCCGCCCATATGTAATATTAATAGGAACTGCTTATGTGCAGTGTAGGGGTAGAGTGAACTCCTGGATCAAGCACAGAATTGGTGTTCAGAATCTTCTAAACTTTTGTCCCCAATTTCCTGTGTGACCTCTATCCCTATCCTTCTGATGATTTGAGGTTGAATTAGTTAAGCAAAAAGGTTTCCCGTTTCCATTCGGATATTTCAAATTAGACTGGACAAAGCATTAGCACAAAATGGACTAGAAGATCTAAAAGGCCTTTCATATGCCCAATGGCCATGATTCTACATGAAATGTGACAGACAAAGACAGCATGAGCTGAATTTGACTGCCTATGGAAATGTGTTGAGGAAGCTCTCTGAGTGAAGGCTACTTTGCTTGTAAACACACTCTTAATCCTTTCTTGCAGTTTTAGTTCTAATTTAGTTTTTACTCTTTTGAATAAGCCTACCATGCTGGTTAAATTCTTGGATCTTTTGTTCTGATTGAATTTTTCACAAGACACCATAGCTCTGGGGCATGTATTAATATAAACAACTCTGATTCTGCTTTTATGTCCTAATAGAAGATAAGGTCACTGACCAGGCATCAAATGAATTCATATTAAATACTGGCCTTTGATGTTTAAGGCTCAAATGACAATAGACTACATATTTTAGAGGTTTTTTTAAAGTTTGATCCTCTTGACAGCACAAACTCAGAATTATTAACTGTTGATATTACCTTGGGAGTTGACATTACAAAATATCCTGGCTCCATTTCAGTCAATGGGAGTTTTGTAACTGACATCATTAGAGCTAGGATTTGGCCCTTTGGGAGTAGAATCTGGTAAAAGGCTTGCTAGATATGCACTCTCTAGCAAACAAACCACCTCAGACTTAAAATCTACAGCTCTTCATAGAGGCTTTATAAAAGTTCTTGTTTGGAATTCTTGGCTTTTCTCTTACACCAAGTCACACATTTTTCTTCATAGTTGTTGTTTATTTCCAATTAAGGGGGAAAGAAAGAACCGAGAGAGTCTCCAGGAGAAAGATAGAACAAAATGATTTATCCTACCATTCTCTCTCTGGATTGAAAGAGAGAAACAGCAGCTGCCCCTCTGCTACATCCATCATCTCTCCCCAGTAACATTTTCAAATATCTTTATTATAAGTTTATTTTTATGGGAGGCTGATGTATCTGCTAGGTTGGATGAGCTTCTGATACTTTCTTGCCCCTGCAGTTCGCCTTGGAGAGTAACACTCTGTTCTGCTTTTGTCTCTTGTCTTATACTTGGGTTGTAAGATCATTGGGACGGGGTCCATCTCTTTTGTTCTACATTTGTACAGCACCTGGCACAATGGGGTCCTAGTCCACGACTAGGGCTTGTAGGCTCTATGGTAATGCTTATGCTGTAAATAAATTAATCACATAATACTCCTTTAGGACAATTAAAACCATAGCCATTTTCCCATCCAGGGATTATATTCAAACCCAGTCCAGGCATTTGGCAGCATTTGGTAATATTTATGAAATGAATGGATGGAATCATCCATTTCCCACTGTATAAATGTCCATATCAAAAATCCATGGCCACAGGGGGAAACAAATGGTGCCCATTTTGATAATCTGAGCAAGAGACCAAGACTGAATAGAAATAGAGAATAAGTACCTTCAAGCCACTGAGACTGTTCCTATTGATTTCAATGGATATCATCACAAACCCTAATTTTCTCTCTGAATCCTAGTAGTGATCCATTCTAGGCAAAACTGAGTCTTGTTAATACTGAAATGAGAAGTCTGTGTTGTCACTGCCAGTATCCAGTAGGAAGGAGACCTTTGAGATAGCTACTTACTGGACACAGGGCTGTTGCACTTCATGCAGATCCACTTTTCTCCTCAGAGCCACTGGACTCTCGACAACCTGCATGGGGCTACCCTTTCCTGAGAGCAGCCAGACACTTGCTCACTGTTACAGGGGAGCTCTCCCCTCAGAAACCAGTAATTAGTTACCTCAGACATGTCTGATAGAATCCTTCTCACTATGCATAAAGTTTATACAGAGTGAGCTCATTCCATTTAAAGACACGGAATAGGGATTAGTTTAGGAACGAAGCTGAGCGTCTTGAAAACATGTGTATTTAGCAGCATGTTGTATGGATGTGGGACATGGGTGATAACGAAAGATTTGAAGAGAAGGATATTGGCGTTCGAAAGGAGTTGTTATAGAAAGATCCTGAGAATAGGATGGATGGAGAAGGTCACCAATGAGGAATTCTATAGGAAGATACAGCTGAAAGAGAACCTACTGCAGAAGGTCATACAACGGAAGTTACAGCTATTCGGGCATATCTGCAGAATGAACGATGAGTGAAATTAAGACCGTGGTATTCGGCATAATGGATGGTCTGAATAGGAGAGGCAGGCCCCACAGAGAATGGGAAGATGATATAATAGACTGGTGCAGAGCTAGTCTACAAAAACTAAGCCACTCCGCACTGGACAGGGAAAGATGGAAGGAAATAGTGAGGGAGGCATCGGACACCAACGGACGATGAGCCCATGGTTGTTGATGATGATGAATAGCTATTTTGGGATAATTCTGGGATCCCAAAATGGTGTCACTGTCTAGACGTAGCCTAAGAAACTTATTACATGCAATTTCTTACCCTAACAATAGTTCTCATCGCCTTTTCTCACACATTCTTCCCCCTGTTCAGTCTTAGATGTTTCCAGCAGTCATCTTAGGTAGTAACCAGAAGTATCCTGGCATCTGGCAGCAGCCCCTGTTGTTTGGTTTCATGCCTTTATGTAGATTTTGCCCAAGATGGGAATTCTTTGTGTTGAGTTTAAACTTTTCTCAACTCGAGTGGAAAATTAGTGTCCAAAGTGGTTTCTAGCATCAGGTGGCCTGGTCACATGTCCTTGTAGGACTGACCACAGTCTAGGCTTACTGGAAAAGCAAGATTGTTCACAGATCATTGTCCCAAATACAGGGCTATTAAGTTACTTAAGTACAACTAATGACTCTCAGGCTATGTCTAGACTGCAAGCTTCTTTCAGAAGATCTTCTGGAAAAACTTCTTTTGAAAGAGAGCGTCCATACAGCAAAAGCACATTGAAAAAGCGATCTGCTTTTTTGAAAGATAGCATCCACATTCATTGGATGCTATCTCACATTTAAGTTGTGATTACTATGGACAGAGTGGCCACTAAGGCACCTGTGCTTTTTTCCTGGAGGCCTCTTCTTTTGAAAAAAAACTCTCTTCCCCATTCACACACACCTTTTTCCAAAAGAGCTCTTTCGGAAAAAGGCTTCTTTCTCATAGAAAGAGGTTTACTGCTGTCGGAAAAACCCCTGCATTCTTTTGACTTTCTGTTGAAAGAATGCAATTGCAGTGTGCACATAAGTGTAATTTTTCTGGAAAAATGGCTGTTTTTCCAGAAGAACTCTGCAGTGTAGACATACTCTCACTCAGTATGTCTAGAGCATTAAACAGGCTTATGCTTCATTTTTCTAACTTCAAATACAGGAATAATACAGGCACATAAATAAAATATACACATTCAGCAGGTTATAACTTTTAAAATATGTTACATGTAATATTTTGCATAAAGCAAATTTGAATTAGACAGTTTCATATTCAAAAGCATATTTGTATAAGGAATATGGGGGTCCAACATCACATCACCGTAAGATGGAAATATAGGCTACATAGTTTATATTTCAGTTGCTTACATTCGTAAAGAACATATTGAACTTTTAGGATGAATGCATCATGTAGCTGTAAGTAAACATAATGAAATATCTACCAGAAACTGAACATTTGAATCTTGACATGGTGAGTTTACAAACAAAAGTTTACATAAGAATCAGAAACCCAGACCCAGTTAACTACCCTTTTGGACAGTTGTTTAAGGGAATATGTGTGACCAGGGGACATGTTCTCACTGAAATACAAAACTCCTCTGTTCTCTGCCTGCCCAACTTTGCATCAATACAAAAATAAGACACATTGGTCCCTGAAAACAGGGGCAAAAATGATCATTTTTAACAGACTCGAGCTCAGTGGCTTCTACAGCTCTTTCCCAGCTGTGAATGTAGTCAGCTAACACTCCCATCGAGCCTTGCCCATGAGAGAACTTATAAGGACAGCATGTAACACTGCTGACATGGGTTGCACAGCTGTGGAGTTCACATATGCCCATTAGTGTCTGCTGATTTGATTTGAAGCACTGCGCCTGAAGGCACTTGAGCTGCATGCAGAGCTCCACCAAATCTCTTCCCCTTTACTAGAATAAGTCTTTCAAGTTCTTCTAAAGACTCAGTTTTGTCATCTAAACAAATTGAGGGACAGACCTGCTAGTACAATAAACATTAGAAAGAGAAGCAGCCTTGTATGTACTTAGATTTGTAGCTCTCATCATTAACTCAACATTCACTTTTAGTAAGTCTTGTTTTTTTTTAAAAAAGAAAGTTCCAATACCTTCCTGTCCCAATGTTTATATTGGCTAGGTTAGTGGTCACCAACCAATAGATCGGGATCTACTGAGCCTCTGACAGGTGATCTTGACTGGTTTGGCCACGAGGCTATCAAGTGCCAGCACTTCAGCTGCCCCTCCCCCCACTGCTGTGCATCTCCTGCCCTTTGCGTTGGAGCTGTCCCCTCAGGAGCCTCCTGCTTGCTGTGCAGGGCAGGGGAGGGAGAAGAGGGGTGCTGATGTCAAGGTGCCCCTTCTTCCATGCTGTATTCTATCTTCACAGAGCAGAGTGAGAGGCACAACAGGACTTGGGATGGAGTTTGCTGGCTGCCTTTCGGACTGGTGCAGGGCTAGGGCAGGGATGAGTCTGCCTTAGCCCCACTGCACCACCACCCAAGAGCTACCTGGTGTAAGCAGTGCCCAGTTGGAGCCCACATCCTGAAACCCTACCCCAGTCATGAACTTCCTTCTGCACCCCAAACCCCAGCCCTAGTCCCGAGCAGCCCTGAAAACAAACACCTTCCCAGAGCCTGCACCTAGAACCCCCTCTGGCACCCCAGCTGTCTGCCCCAAGCTCAGCTCAGAGCCCCTCTCACACTCCAAGTCCCTTAATCCAAGACCAGCGCCTGCACCCCAACCCGCTGCCCCTGCCTGAGAGAGGGAGGATTGGGGAGGGAGGGAGGATGGAGTGAGGGAGGATGGGGGGGGAGGGAGATGGAGTGAGCAGAGAAGGGGCACAAAGGAGGTAGGGCAAGGGTGTCTGGGTTTGAGGTAGATCTTGGATTGCACTTAAAATTCAAAAAGTGATCTCATGCTTAAAAAGGTTGGAGACCACTGGGCTAGGTAATGGTTTTGAGGTTGGTTTAACTCCAGTCAGAGTGTAGCCCTTTCCCCCACAAAACCATCTGTAGTGAAGGGGTGTCACCTCCTTCAGGGAATGGTTTTGAAAGTCAATAGGGCAGACCTTCCGCTTGCATAAACCAAAGTCAGTGGCTCCATAAGGATTTATCCCAGCTGAAGATCAGACCTCAAGTTTCCCAGACTACATCCAATGTGTAAACCTGCCTGTGAAGAAAAAGTCTAAAGTTTCCCAGATAATTGTGCCAATAGGCAAAGAGTTATTGTATCACAGCAATCAAAATGTCAGCTTCTTCAGGAACTCAATTGCTGGGATGATAGCCATGCTTTAGAGACATATGTTTTGATTCTCTAGTGCTTTGTCTAGGCATTTCCTCCAGTGCACAGTGAGCGTAGCATTATACCACATCTGTGTGGGCTGACATTTGGTAACCACAGGAGTATAGAAAATGGGAATTGTCTAGCACTGGCTCATTTTACATAGGCAACATATTTGGACATATCTGTCGCTGTATGCTAGTGTAACCCGTGGTGGAAATAAGGCATTATTATGAATGGAAATGGCAACAACTGAATTAACGTGCCTCTGTGTTGCTGCTTTTGCTCCAGTCTTTGAGCGCACCTCACCTTCCCCAATACCCCATCACCCTGACTATACAAGGCAAGGGAATTGCTGCTGCAAGTGGCTGGGGAACCATCACTACAGACTTTTGTTGGAGTCTGCCCCCAAGCTAAGTGCCCTGTGGGCAATAAGGAGCAATCAGAATAAGCTCATGCAGAACTGGCAGCACTGCTCCCCACTAAGGTTCCCAGGCAACTGGTTTCCAACCAGAACCCCAGTCAGAAAAAGGATTTGGCAGCTCCAGTCAGCACTGCTGTAAGAGCCATTAAAACTTTCATCTGATGAAGTGAGTCTTTGCCCACGAAAGCTTATGCTCCAATAAATCTGTTAGGGTACGTCTACACTTGCTCCCTAGTTCAAGCTAGGGATGCAAATGCAGCCAACCAAAATTGCTAATGAAGCGGGGATTTAAATATCCCGTGCTTCATTAGCATAATCTTGCCCATGCGTTATTCCTCTCAACAGCTGATTCAAAAAATGAGGAGTAATGTTAGTTCTAACCAAGGGGTTTGATTTGAACTAGCGCGTCCCAGAGTGCACTTCCTGGTTCGAATCAGCTGTTGAGCGGAATAATGCGCAGGCGAGATTATGCTAATGAAGCACGGGATATTTAAATCCCCACTTGATTAGCAATTTCAGTTGGCTTCATTTGCATCCCTAGCTCGAACTAGGGAGCAAGTGTAGACGTACCCTTAGTCTATAAGGTGCCACAGGACTTCTCATTGTTTTTATAGATTCAGACTAACACTGCTACCCCTCTGATAGTTAAAACTTTGGTTGGCCACCCAAAGTGGGGCAGGCACGTTGCCTGCCCAGTTCCTCACAGCTCCCAGGCACAGGGGCCACTATGGGGACTTTGGGCCTTGTGCTCACACCAAGCACCGGCTCCACAGCTTCCATTGTCCAGTAGCTTTCATTATGAGCCTGCAGCATCCTCTAACTCCAGCACCTCTCACATGTGTCTGGTTTCTTGCCATGAGTCAGTTCCCATCATCCTTTGCACTTGCTTGAATTTCTGTGGATACTTATAAATATGTAGAGAAATACCATCTTAATCACATCAGTTATTCATAAACTAAGAATCTACCAGAGAAGAAATTATCTTTATTGCCTAGAGAGCCAAAAAATAAGAGGCAGATCCTGTGACCTTTGTTTTCCTCCCATCCAAACTAAGCACACAGGGAGACACTTCGTTGTGTCATCTGTTTCTGTATCTCCCAGCACATCAAAACCTATTTCCAAATCAAAGCAGCACTCTCCATGCAGGCATGAAAATTGCATCAACTTCATTTCAGCAGTCTCACTGTCTGATTGCATGCAAATCATTGGCAGAAAATAAGCAGCTCACAATGACCTATGTCTAACAAACTGCTATTGCTGATAGGTGAGACAAAGAAACAAAATAAGCAGCCAAAGAAAATAGTGCAGGAAAGCTAAACATTATTCACATGGTTATTTACAACAAAAATTATATATCCCGTGAGCCCAATTTGATAAATAAGTATTTCTGATCCATGTCCAAAGCCTATTAAAGTCAGTGGATAGAGTCCTGCTGATTTGAATGGGCTATGGATTGGGACCTAAATGCATTATCACACTAAACATGAAATAACATCAGGCTTGTATGTAATGCAGATTAATTTAGGCATTATTCTTTAGTTTGAAGATCATTTAGGGCCAAAATATGAGATATTCTAATGTCCAATCTCCTTCATTAAATAATAAAAAACACAATTACTTCCATCAAATGCCAAACATGCAAGAAATTCACTTCTTATAATTGTATGTGGGACCTAGCATCTAATAATCACTAGGTGGTGACACATGGTATAGGAGGAAGAGGAGAGCAAAGGGGACAATTGTCTCAGGGTCTGATGATTTAAAAGGTCCCAGGGCTCCTGGCCACCACTACCACCACCACCCATTTAAAGGGTTGGCTTAAGACTGTGTCAAAGTACTCTTAAAATATTGAAATTGAAAAGTGGGTGTTTACGTCAGCTCACAGACTTCAGATTGCAGCTAGTCATGGTAAAAAGTAGTCTTTTTGCTTTAAAGTAGGAGTCATCAGTTTACATCAAAGTAGCTCAAAAGTCCTGCCTCATGTGTTCTAGTCTCTTTTTGCCTGACATAAAGTGATACAACATGACAAGACACCCAGGGTGAGTGTACAATCACAGCATGTCAAAGGTAAAGCACCCAATGTGAGATAAATATCTGCTAGGGATTGTTTCTGCATGTTTGCTTATATGTTGTATTAATGGAGATGCTGTAAGGGCTGAATTCATTGTAGCACAGATTTTGCCCTAAATTATATCAAATGAGATGAAGAAAACTGAAGGATGAAGCCTTCTGATATATGTGGTTAGCATCTGGGGTCCTGCCCTGAATAGGAGGGCAAATTGTAATAAGACACCAGTGGTGGTCAAAAGTCCTGAGAAATACGGAACTGAAGACTGAAATAGAACTTCACAGTCTGCTCTGCCCTTTTTTGGAACTTGGTGACACAGGATAACATTTGGGGCTTTTATGGGCTGACTGACATCTAAATGAGTGTGCTTCAATGACCTGTTGGCTCACCAAATCAGTTTCAGAGAAACAGTGTATTCCTTAGAAATTAATTTGCGGAAATCTGGAGCAGTACACTACAGAAATGTGGGATGGCACATAAGGTGGAGAACGCTTCTAGACAGACCTCTCATCTCCATGCAGATCACACAATTTACCTGATATTGTGGGACAACAATGTTAGCAACAGAAGGAACTTTATTAGCAGAGCCCAGTGCATCTACATCTGTATTCACAAAAATGAGCCGCAGATATCTGCATTGACATCTGCGGATGCAGATACCCATGGATATAAAGCGGAGATCCATGGATTGACAGGGCTCTATTTATTAGATCAAAACTAAAGTATTTCCTGTGGATGTGGGCGTGGTATAAGGAGTCTTTCCTATATTCCCCTTTTGCAAAGCCTGCATAGTAGGTCACTCCTACTGTCCTTGGGCTGCAGAGCACCCGCAAGTGGACAGGGGAGAGACAGGGTCTTGGTGGCATTGGCCAACTCTGCTTTCTAACTGTCAAAAATCTGCACTAAAAATAAACTACACATTGGCCTCATTGGATACAACATCTTGCCAGTAGGCATCCTCTTGGGAAAATATGAGGACATGTCTCATGGATTGAAGATTTTAGAACTAGTACTGTATTTGATATTTCCCTAATTTGGCAGCAATAAATTGTCAAGAGGTAGCATCAATGAATACATATTTTCTAAAATATACAAAAGCAGAAACAGTTATGAGCTCTGTGAGTGCTTATGCACTTTATGATCTAAAATATATGTCCCATTTGGTGAAATCCTACTGAAAGTACTATTGACTTACAGGGGAGTTTGCTGAGCCAGAAAGTTCAAGAACTATTCAATATAAAAAAATACTAACCCTTCTGTTCCCGATATATTTGTTGTGTGGTAAAAGGCAACTATGTGTCAATAGAATTAGAAAACTTCTGTGAAGAAGAATTTCAATTTCTGAAGTTATTAATTGGGTTAAAGTTGTATTCTATAAACATTAACTCATTTTTTCCTCACATAAGACTGTTCTTTGGTGCTCATCAAAGCTGAAAATATTGAAACAGAGGGATGTTATCTGAAAAAAAAAAAAGAGCAAAGGCAGCTAGATGCAGTAAGGCCAGCCTTTGTCCAGTGTTCTGTATTTGCACAACTATTGAATCAGAAGGGTAGATTCAGAGATGGTAAAGGAATAATCTTAGAGGTATGCAACAATTTAAACAATGTATCTATTATAACAAATCAGAGGGTGTGGTAGAAAAGGAAAACTTGGTATCATAGGGTAGATACACACGGTGAATAATGTAGCTGGAGTTGACATACCTAAGGTTGAGTTACCACAGTGTCTATACCACAGGGGGCCAACAGAAGAAACTCTCCCATCAATTTATCTTACTCTTCTCATCCAAGGTAGAGTACATGGGTCATCTGCATAGCAGTCTGCGGTTGATTTGCTGGGTCTTCATTAGACCTGCTAAATTGACCACCAGTCTTAGAGCTGGCTGAATGAAGACGTAGCCTCACACATGATTTTCCTTATATGTTGCAGTAATGCTGATTTTTTTTCCTGATATTCATTGGACCTCATTGTCCAGATTAATTAGTGAGGCAACAATTATCTGAATTACTTTCTGCACAAGGGTAAGTGACTGTGTTCCCTGGATTAGAGCCATGACCCTGGAACACGTTCATTATCAACAATGACTACAAATGCAAGCAAAATTAAGGAGATTATTTCTACCACATCATATACTGTTATAAATGCTTGATCCGGTTTTATACATTTTAAGTGTATCAGACAGAGAACATCTGTATTGCAAAGAGATTGACTTACTTAAGGGCAACTGTCTTGATGCAAATAACAGAAATAAACAAATAGCCTCTTTGTTTCATGGGCCATTTGTATTATTGCTTATCCTGCAGGGAGCACAGTCATTAATACCATTCTTGCCTGCAAAGGTATTTCTTTCATGTAATAAAACCACCCTTGATTCCTTCAGAGGTAAAACTAAATGTGTGCATTAAATATTTCCTGTGATGTGCTGAGCCATATTTTAAGCTTTATAGGGCATTACTGTGTTATAGAACAAGCAGAAAGAATGAAACAAATGGGAAGAGATGTTATAGAAGCTGGAAGTAATGAATAAAAAAGTAATAGCTCTGCCCTGGGCTTGTCTGTGATTTCAGTCACTAGAACATGGTGAGAACTTCCCCTTTGTCTGTACAAATTCAGACACAGTGTAAGAGGTTGTACTGCCCAGGGGTGGCCCAAGGCGGGCTGCTGGCAGCTGGCGCCCCAGGCAGAATGCGTGATTGGCACCGCCGCCTCCACAGCCCTCAATGGTGTGACGTCATCATTGGGCGCCCCTTTTAACACGGCGCCCTAGGCGATGGCCGAGTCGGCCTATATGCACAGGCTACCCCTGGTACTGCCTCACGCTAGGGCTGGATTTGGTCCATTAAGTCCATTCATTATGTCCACCAGGGTGTTGAGCCTTACCAGTCATTCATGATGTAGCAATGCATAATGCCCATTATGCTAGTCTGTCAGACTGAAGGCTGCTCTGTTGCTGCAAATGTCTGCAGAGGCAGACTATGGAATCAGCCTCCTGCTGAAAGCACCCCAGGGCCACCAGCCATTAAGTTGCAACTCTTCCTGATAGGCAGTCGGTACCTTTGGAGGAGTTTCCTTTTCTTCCTTTTCTTTCCTTCCCTGCCTCAGCAATGACCTAGTCTTGGAAGCATGGTTATGAATGTTTGGGGTTATCATTTATTTTGTTGTTGTGACTTTATTTCTCACCCAATTAAAGATTCAACCTACAATTATTGCAGTTTTAAAGGCTCACCAACCACAAGTAAAGAATCATTCATCTGGAACAATCTAGACACAACTGCATGAGAAGTTGGCAGCCTTAGGGTGTCTCTACACTGCACCCTTCGCTTGAAATAAGCTACGCAATTTGAGCTATGCAAATTGCATAGCTTATTTCAAGTTAATTTTGATATAGAGAATTATTCCAAAACATCCCTTAATCCTCAGGGAATGAGGTTTACTGGGTCGTTGGAATTGCACGCCTGTTATTTTGAAAGCTGTTTTGAAATAACGGGTGTGCTGTCAAGACACGGAAAATGCTATTTCGGGATACCAGAAGTATCCCGAAATAGCGCCGCTGTTTAGACACACCCTTCGTGTTACAGGGGATTAATGGGTTTCTTTCTTACAATTGAAGTGATAGACAGGATTCACGTCAAGTGGGTCAATCATCCCATCCCCATGTATGAGAGGTGTAAGGAATGTGTATGTGCCACCTTTCCCCCCCTCCCCCACAATCTTAAAAATAAGAAGGTAAATAAAAAAAAACTCCAGCTGTGCAATATTTCTTTATAACAAGGTCTCAGTCAACTTGATGTTAATTTGAACATTTGTACTGTATAGTTCTGATTGATTGCCATTGAATTCGCTTGAATAGGAGTAATTTTACCAGGTGTCCTGTATTCAGCACAGAGAAATACGGTCATCCTAATCTTCTGGAAACCTATATTCAAATTAAGTATGCATACCATGAGCAAGTTTGGTGAAATGATGATTGTTGTGGACTCTGGAGCAAATGACAGTGTCAGAGGTGATGTTTACATCCAGTAAGGGTATAGACATGCTAAATGATTCTGTATTTTATGGTTTGATAATGACAGCAGGTTTCCAGTGACCATCATTCTATCTCATGCCTTGGTTAGTGGTTTAAGAGATTTACCATCATAATGCTTTTGTCACTATTGTGATGGGTGGCTAGACTGTTGGACTGCTTCATTTCTTTTGCACACAGTGCATAAACTGTGGAACTGAAACTTGCTGCAGCCAAAAACTTAGTAAGATTCAAAAGAGAGGCTAGACATTTACATGGAATTAATAGCAACACCCATCATTTTAGAAGGGATGATAACCTTATTGGTTTAAGATAATGTCTAACAATTAGGAATTAGGATGAGACCTTTGTGGGGGCAGATTTATCCCACATCTGCCTACTGTAGGCATTTTTCACCTTCCTCTAAGGCACCTGGTATAGACAGGATAGTGGTCTAGATGGACCATTGATTTAGTGTAGGCGTCCTTGTGTTACTGTTTAGTTGTCATCCTCAGGACCAGTTTAGCTATGCTTGGTAAAGGACCAAAATTGGAGAGCAAAGTTCATATAATCTCTTGTTGGGGTCACTTTGCCTCACCTGAAAGTCAAAGCAGCCTCAGATACAGTTAACACACTCCATTTCGGCATGTCACTCTGAACACTGAAGAAGCAATTAATAATATAAATGTGCGGAAATATGAACCATGCCCTGAAATCTTCCCGAAGGACCTGGTTCATTTTCTGTCTGATCTTGATTCATCCAAACAGTGGTGTGTGTTTGTGTTTTGTTGGCAGGTCATGTGAATTCTCAGAAATGTTTCTGATATCTGAAAAGATACTGGAAAACAATTTTTAATGCATTTTATTGCAATTTTTTTTAGCAAAGCAACCCCAAGCATGTAACCATTCAAATGTAACATGCTGTTTAATATATAACAATTAAGAAATATTACAAATCATAACAAATGTAGACACAATCCATCAATCTCAAGAAAGGAACCCCATCATTTTCATTGCTCCATATGGCGTTCAAACTATTTTCATTGCCTGAAATGCAATTCAGTTTCTGCCTAAAGTTCTTGTCGGTCTCTTATTTGGTGAAATTCCAAAGTGTTCTGTACAGGCTTTTTTTATTGCAATCCTAGACACTTTGTGGTAATTGTTGAATCAATAGGTACCAAGGACTAGCTGGCAACATTACACACACAAGATAAATATTACATTCATATTGCCGTCCTTAGCCAAATACTCATCACCAAAAGTGTACGATGCCCTTACTGAATAGCAGTACAAGTTGCATTTAAGTCAAATAACTGAGGCTACGTCTACACAGCAGCGTTATTTTGAAATAACTGACATTATTCCGAAATAACAAAGAGCATGTCTACACAGCAAGCCATTATTTTGAAATAATGTCAAGCTGGAGGACTTCTTACTCTAACTCCTGTAACCTTCATTTCACAGGGTATGTCTACACTACCACCCTAGTTCGAACTAGGGTGGTTAATGTAGGCATTCGAAGTTGCAAATGAAGCCCGGAATTTAAATATCCCGGGCTTCATTTGCATCTTGCCGGGCGGGCACCATTTTTAAATCCCCTTAGGTCGAACTCCGTGCCCGCGGCTACACGCGGCACGGAGTAGGTAGTTCGAATTAGGATCTCTAATTCGAACTACCGTTACTCCTCATGGAACTGACTTTCACAAATTGGTTGAATTGTTACTTATTCTGCCAATGGCATTCAGCAAGAGCTGGGAATTATCTGATGAAACTTCATTTCATAGGAAAATGCTAGTTGTCCGACCTGAAATGTTTCATGAAAACATACCAGATTCAACAAACTTTTGCTGAAGTACAGATTGAGTTCCAATAAAGGACCCCAGGAGCTGGGCACCCCATGGCTTCTAATGTCTGCAGCTCTTGGACAGCTCCACCATGCAGGCTATCTCAGATTGTCAGATCTCAGAGCTTCCAGCCTCCCACTCTGCTCAACTCCTGCAGCTTGGTTAACTAGCTACCCTGAGAGTTAGGAAGCTTGGCAGCCAGGGAAATTGGTAGCTCCGGGGTCTCCAATCTCAGACACTCCACATCATGGAGCAGAGTCAGAGCTGCAAACTATGGAATCATGGGCATCTACTGTATGAAATTGATTCTTGTCTATTTCAGGACTGGCTACCACTAAATAGCTACAGTGAAACTGACAAAGATAATATAAGTTTCACATAGGGGTGCTGAAGTCCTGAGGAGATTTGGTTTTGAAAATGGCATGCATCAGTATTTTAGCAATGTTTTTCAGAGTCCACTTGTGGAAATTCTGAGCTTTGGCCAGCTTTGTGTAAAGCCTACTTTCATGGCTTCAGCAGGTGTGGTAAATTTTCTTCACTGCAATATTTAAGATATCCTCCTCCCCCATACATGCACCTTAATTATTATTCTTGTTTGGGAAAAGATGCTGACAAGTGAGGGAAACAATAAATAAAAGTGAATCTGACAACCAACATTTTTCCTCCTTGGCATATAAGAATAATCAGCTCTTTAATCTTCCATTTACATTTCAAATCTATACATAGAATACTTTTCCCTAAGCTCTGTGAATGTTATCTTGTTGTCCCTGACTACATAAATTTTGCAGTCATCATACTTATGAGAGATGTCAGGGCATTTGGAGTTGGTCAGATGCAGTACACCTGCAGAAACATAAATTTTAAATATCCTTTGCTTTTAAAATCCATGAAGGGTCATATTTTTAAAGGTTGTTTATTTGAAGATAAGTAGGTAAACTGACAGGTGAACTCTCTAAGGGCTGGCAAGCTGCATTTTAATTAATGAAATGTTATGCTCATACAGAGAAATAATTTTATTTTTAAAAAACACCTTTCAAAGCCTGTCGGAACTGATGTTATTCCAGTCTCTGCTCAATTATTTCAAACCTGGTCACAGCTCTGTACTATCCTTTCTCTGTGGGGACCATTATTCTGGGCATAAACAAGCATAGCACTCCAGCTGTTCTTGCAATAGAAAAGGACTTATATAAGAGGATAGAAACAGAGTTAATAATGTTCTGAAAAAATATCTAAGATGATTAGGCAGTCAACTTAAATTCATATATGTTAATAATCCTCAAAACATCATGATAATATTGAATTTTAGTTTTGAATACTGAGAATTCAGTGTTTGATTGTAAAGATACTGGAATGTACAGTAGACCTTTTAGTGAATAATCACACTGAAAAAAGTACTGGAGCTTTCCTATTGACTGGATTGAATCATATTACCAAGGAGGGCAACTGATCATATGGAATAATTTTGCAACCTTCTCTCTCTTTAAAAAAATAGATATTTAGGAAACTATTTTAGGTTTTTACTATGGGATATATCATATTTAGAATTCCTAATCCTTCTATTAAGAGCCTTGGGAAATAAATGCTATACTCCATATGCTACACAGAGTTCTATAATTTATGCAGTGAGACATGAAGGCCATGCTACAAGTAAAGTAGTCATGCATGACAAGATGTGCAGTTTGACACATTACAATTAATATCATTGGGGGTAGGTAGTTCAGTAAGGGATATAATGACAGGGCAGTAAATGACTAATTTAAACAAAGTTGTTTACATAAATAAACCTTAAAGTTGAACAAACAGATTCAGCTCTCAGCTGACTGCATGGAACTCCCACTGTCAATAGTGGGAGCTCTACATTCACATTTAGTGCCAGAATAGATATCAGAATAGACTATCTTGAAATCTATAATATTTAGGAAAAAGGAACCTTATGAAATGCATCATTTTATAGGGAGGTTTGGGGAAAACTTCCAGAGATATTTATTCAAAGTTAATGTAAAAGCTAAATAATTCCCTTCAAACATTTTTTTTCTTTTCCAGCATTTCTCTGTGGCCAAAGTGCAATTTGGATAGATTAGTCTTTTTGTGTAATTAGAGTGAGGTTGGTTTTTTTCTATTTTGCCTTTAGATGGCCACGTTTTGTAGTTTTGTCTGGCAAAGATCTTGTTAGTTTCTGTGATCGTTTAGAAACTCACTTCTATAGCTGATCCACCAGCTTGATAATAACCTGACTTAACTGATTCTGTCATGCTCTTTCAGTCATTGTATAATTCCTGCTATAATTTTATTTGGCTTTTCCTAAATGTCTCGTGCAAAGATACCGCACCTAAAGCAATTCTCTGATGGCATGTTCTTAAAACTTCCCTTCTATCTCACATCATGAAAATTTGTGTAAGCCCACAAGCTTTGAAAAGATTTGACATTGCTAATTCCCAGAGCTATAAAACATACAGAAAAGATGAGCTGAACTGAGAAACCAGAGATTTGGCTTTTAAATCAAAATGGCATCAGATCCTTGTCCTTGAATTGAACTAAGCTTCCCAGTGGATGCCACATTATTCATAATTAGGACTTCAACATTTTTAGTGACTTTATACCAGCGTTTCTCAAACTGTGGGTCGCGACCCCCGAGCAACTTAGAGGGGGGTCACAGCTGGATTGGGTTTTTCACTTGCGACCCCGCTCCCCTAGGCCATGAACAGCGGCAGGGAGGCAGAAGGCAGCTGCCAGCAAGCCATGCAGCATGGCCGGGGCCGTGGGACTCCAGGAGCGCGGCTCAGCTGCAGGAGGAGGCAAGGCAGTGGGAGAATGAGGCTGGCGCCGGAGCACGGTTGCCAGGCGACTGAATGCTTCCCCAGCTGGCAGAGGGCAGGGTCCCTCAGGTAGCAGGCTGGGGGATTGGGTCAGGGCAGAGGACCTGGAGGTAAATAAGGGCACGTGCGGGTCAGAGGAGGAGGCAGAAGAGACACGGGAGAAGAGAGGAGAGGAGAGGAGAAGAGGGAACCAACCAACCAATCAACCAAAGGGACACGGAGTGGAAAAGAGGCACAGAGGAGAAAGAGACGGGGGGGAAGGAGCCTGTAGGGGAGAAAGGTGTTGAGGACCGCAGACACCGTGAAGGAACCCTAGGAGGGCAATGAGTCGGGTGAGAAGGGGGGAGGAAGTGACCCAGGGCAGTGGGGGGGGGGTCACACAAATTCATGTAGCATTTTAGGGGGCCGTGGTATCACAAAGCTTGAGAACCCCTGCTTTATGCCATTGTAATTCCATCAGATAATACATGGCATGGTGCCATTAAAATACATACACATTAATTCCTAAACTACATTGGATTTATACTGGGCTAAAAGACTTACCCAATGTTGCCTGGGTCTGGCCAAGGGCAGGCTGGGGCCACACACCCCAGCTGCCAGCTTCTTCCTGGTGTCCACCAGAGGAGTGTACACCCTGGCCGCCGGCTTTGCTTCAGGAGCAGAAAGGGCTGTGCAACCCAGCCACCAGTTTCCCCTCAGGGCCAGCCTGGAGTAAGAATGGGAATGCAGAGGCATCCTGCTGGGGGGCTCCCTAGAAGGGGGCGGTATTGGGGGCCCACACAGGCCTCCCACTGGCACTACCCAGGCCCAAACTGGAGGTGGGGGGAATCACACAGTCTTCCTGCCAACACTCCCCATCCCTAGGAGAGGGGCATGCAGCAGCAAGCAGCTGCTCTCCAGGGCAAGCCAGGTCAGCTACTGCCAGCCAGTGGCTTCCCACTGGGGTGCTTGCTGCCCCCCATGGTCATTCCACAGTATAACTCCCTCCTACCAGACTCCTCCCTTTCCATTGTATGAAAAACAATTGAATTCCAGGCACATTCCATTGTCCTGGCACAACCAAACCCTGATCTTGCTTTAAGAAGAAGCAGCATACCAAACTCCTTGGTCCTAGCTCTGATCATTTAGTTCTTGAACAAACTGACTCACAGAAGGACAGACAGATGCACAATTGTAAAATATATAGATAGATTTGTAAATATATTTCTATTTTGCATTCACATTTAGAAAATGCCCATTATTCTCTGAAAGACACCTTTCTTGATTTTAATTTTCAGTGAATAGTGTTAACTTTCAGGGCACACAATAAAACATTCAAGACACATACTGCAGGACTTTGACTAAAGCATGAAGCTTTTACTCGTCTCCCTTCTTCAGCTGCACCCCAATACTTTATTAGAAAACTAACTGAGGAAGGAAACTGAGTATGGAGATTCACAGCCTAAGAGATTTAAAATATGAGAATCTGAAAACAGGCGGTTATAATGAAAACTGGTTTTGTAATGCTGAATACAACAAAGTTTATCATCAGCATTTTCTGATAATAATAAAATACATTTATTTAAGGCTTTCCGCTCTGCTTTAGATTCTAACTGGTACATGCAACACTGAGTTGGATCAGGTTTCACTTACGTTGGAACATTTTTTAAATTCTGGTTAAATGGGCATAACCTTGCTACCATTACAGTTGCTTTTCTTTCAGATATCATGGCTGAAGTTTTAGCCTTTGTCAGCCTCACATTATTTCATTCTCTCATCTGGGCTGGGTTGAATGAAGACTGTGCTCTGGAGATGCATGTAGACATTCCTTGCCACTTTCCTCACTTGGGCTCCAAACCTATAGAATTTTTGAGCCCTTTGAGGCTATTTGCAGCTCATTGAATGAATGGAGTCTCATTTTCTCCTGGCAGTTGCCGAAGAAGGAACTTTTCCCTCCACTAATTCAATGGGTCTCTGACATCAAAGTCTAAATCCAAAATCCCCTTTTTCTTCCCTCCTTATATTACATATAATCCTCCAGATTATATTGGTGTCCATCTTTTTATATGGGTTACTTTATAGAAAGCAATAGATGCTGAACATATTGTACAAACTTGCTCCCTGTTTGACTAAAAGTAACATGAAAGAGTAAGGCTTTGGTCCAGTCCAGCAAACTCAGTTCACCACAGAGTTCAGTATCGCCAAGGAAATCCAACATGAATCCAATATGAATACAACCCCCTCAGTCCTTCCCCAGCTCTCTTCTTCAAATTTGGGGTCTGTATGGAGTGTCTCCTAACTTTCAATTCAGTGTGACTCTCTTCCTCTGTCTTGCACAATTCATATGCTATTCTATAAATCTAGTTACATTAAACAACTCTCAGGTATAAAATCATAATGTAAATAAACACCACATACGCACAATGTGGAAACTAGGGTAAGTAAAATTATACTTTATGTAATTTGAGCCTACTGGCTATGAGTCTTTCCACTATGCTGCTTAAGAGGGAAGCAGAGCGTTCCACCTCTCTGTGCTCTGGGCTTCACACAGGTCACCTTTATCTGGATTTAATGCTGTGACCTACGTCTTCCAGCACTTGTGTTTCTGTCACAAAATGTTAGCATAAAAAGGAATTAAAAGTGAGTTTATGAGTTTGGTTTTGTCAGCTGGAGGAAGGCATTTTGGACCAAGAGTATACAGCTGTGCATGTCTCAGTAGATATTCAGCTGCTATTTATTTTAGGGGCTTTAGTTTACAACACATCATGCACAGGAGCAACTAGACAAGGGGAAGTACTCCAGTGAAATTCTACTCTCTCTTAACTTTGGACAGCAGTGTATGAGAACTCAAGAGGGTTCTGGTATACCAAGATGCAAAGCACACTCCAGAGCCACCAAGCCTCCTCCCGAAGAATGACTCCCCCCCCCCCCCCGCCGTTGCTTGCTTATGCCAGGTGTTTTTGGCTCAGGTACTCCAGGTGTGTTCCACTTCTGCATCTTCACAAGATGAAGGAAGCAAGACCTAAACCATAAAGCTTTTATAGATGAGGAAACTGATGGTTTGAAATAGCAACTACCGGCCAATATAGAACATGAGTGTAATGTAGTCCTGGAGGGAAGTGCTGCTTAATGAACGGGATGCCATGTTTAACACTAGCTATAATGCCCAATGATTTCAAGGGATAGCCCCATGTACAACATATTGCAACAATCTAACCTCAAGGTGAATTTTCATTCTGGGGGAGAGGGAGGAGTATAATCTGCTTGCCAAAGGCAGGGATAGCTGTCAACTGTGCTTCTCTATCTGGCCATTCAGAAATTGTCTGGGATCCAAGAAGTCTCTCTGAGGTTGTGGATCATAAAAAATGATGGACAGCTATACCCGGTGCTTAATTTGTGCAAGGCATTGCCACATCTGTGCCTCTGGGCTCGGCAGTTCAAAGCCCCAGCACTTCTAGGCTCCCAGCCACCTCTCTCTAGCTACCCAGCAATACTATATCATGTCACCCTTACTGCTGCTAGTGGCAGTGCTGCCTTCAGAGCTGGACTCCCAGCCAGCAGCTACTGCTCTCTGCCCACCTAGCTTGAATCCTGGCACCTCTCTCATTACAAATTAAGCACTGGCTGCACTTCCACTCAGCAGTGCTGATATGCTTTTGGCCACTTCCTGCACTTATTCTCCCCACCTTCAAGCATTATTTTTGTCTTGTCCGGGTTAGGCCTCAGGCTGTATTCATGCTGCATTCCCCGTGAGACACTGTCATTTGACCTATTTTAATGCACAGGTCCTCGGAGTTGAAAATGTGAAACGGGGACCACCTTCCTAATGAAGAACGCACAGCCTTCCACTAACCTCCAACAAACAACACAAAACAAACAACCCACAACACAACCAGACCACATGCCGGTTGAACAAGAATGGGGATAAGATGTAGCCCTCCATAAGAGAGGCCTTGGGACAAAGAAGCAATGGCTTGGCATTATTCTCAAAGAGGTTGGGTTCTACTTCTGCATGGCTATAGCACGCATATTCAGTTTTTAATTAAATCAAGTTCATACCAGACTTGTGTTATCCTTGTTGAAGTCTGTCTGTGTAGTCTTCACTACCGTTATTACCTGGTCTAGCTGGAGTCAAGTGGACATCAGGTAGGCTAACTCAGGCACAGCTTTTTATGTGAAGACACACCCTATGTTCAGGGGTGGGGAACGTAAGGCCCGGGGGCTGGATGTGGCCCCTGGGTTGCCTGGATCTGACCCCCAAGGCTTAGGGGCCTCCCCCAGCAGGGATGTTCAGAGGTGGGTATTTCACTAATCATGTGGTCCATAGAATTTTTATCAATTACATGATTAGTCGATAGGGGAAAGCACTCAGTCCTGGCTCATGCCAGGTCTGGGAGCTACCCCGCTGCAGCTCTGCAATTTAAATGTAGTAAGAGCTGGGTGGGCAGGCAGCCCGGCTCAGTCCCAGCTTGCACCAAGTCCAGGACCTAACCCCGCTGTGGATCTGCATTTTAAATGTAGTAATAGCCAGACTGCCTGCCAGCCCAGCTCTTACTACATTTCAAATGAAGAGCCAGAGCGGGGGTAGCTCCCAGATCTGGTGCAAACTGATATTGAGTTGGGCTTGCTCGGTCCCGGCTTGTGCCGGATCCAGCAGCCCCCGCGAACAGAGGCTGCTTCACGGCAGCCTCCCCTGTCTCCCCCTCCCTGCCCATGCTGCTGCCTCTAATAGAGGCAGCGGGCGGGGGGGGGGGAGCAGGCGGCATCATGGAGATGGTGCAGGGGGAACCAGCTTTTAAGCCAGCTCCCCCCAGCACCAGCTCCTGCTTCCCCCATCCTGTTGCTGCTTCTGATACAGAGGCAGCGGGGGGGGGGAGAGGGGGACAAATGTGAGTAGTTGCTTTGACTACCTGATAAGCCTAGGCTTATTGTGTAGTTGACAAGTTGACTAATCGCTTACATCCCTAGTGCTAAGTGGCATTCAACAGGAGATCAAGCTTGAATTCTCCATTTATGTGCATTGTCACGCACATAGGCTTCAACTTGTCATTGCAGACACATGTGCCAGCAGCACCTGGTGTCATGAAGTCTTTGTATTCACTCAGGAACTGTACATCTTGTGTCAAAGTAGTTATAAGCACCACAAAAACTGTTTAAGGCACAGCAGGAGTAGACTAGAAGCTACTTGATCCAGATAAATTATGTGAAACTCGCTGGTATGACTCCCTCTCGTGCAGCACTCTAGTAGAAACACTGAAAGCCATTTCAGTTCTGAAATCTGATGGATCGTCCACTAGCTCTGCAAAGGGCTGAATGGCAAGGCTAAAGAACTATTCTTTTCCATTAAGGGTCTTGGTTTTGGAAAGACTAGTCAAGATCTATAGACTAGTCAAGATCTTGAATAGTGCTTCAGAAGAACTGTAAAATGAAAACCTGAACTGATTAAGTGCCATGGAATTAGTAGCAAGCAATGTTGCTGCTCGTCAACAAATGAGAACATCTGAAAGCAAATGGAGGGAGTTATGTGATGAAGCTGAAACCAATGTCAAGGAATGTGAAATTGCCATTCTGCGTCAGACTGCAGTACAAAGGTGGCAAGAAGATCGAACAAAATATCTTCCAAGCCAGCCTTGTTTATTGTTTCTAGTAACAGGAGTCAGTCACATGATGTTCCCAAGAGCACTCAAACATCTATACAATCCGGCTTCTACTATCCTGCTCTGGAGAGAATTCTTACGGATAAACAATTGACCTCCAACTGAAATTTGCTTTCTGCACTGCTTGTGACCCAAAGAGTGAAAATGTTCTTGCTTATGAGAAACTGAAAGTAATTCCAGATCACTATAGATCGACAGAAGCCAATTTTGGTGATTTGGATGCAGAAGTCAAGGTTGTCAAGAGCACATTGCACCAAAAATATTCACTTCCATTTCTCAATTCTGGAATACTCTCAAGGACTTACTCAGGGCTTCCCAGTCTATTGCACAGATTGTGCTGAGCCCTTCAATTTCTACAGTATCAGATAAGAGGTACTTCTTTGTGCTCAAAAGAGTAAAGGACTACTTAAGATCCACAATGAGAGATGGCGAGGAGTCCTGTGGCACCTTATAGACTAACCGAAGTGTTGGAGCATAAGCTTTCGTGGGCAAAGACAGGACTCCTCGCGGCTTTTGCAGATTCAGACTAACACGGCTACCCCTCTGATAAATGAGAGATGGGAGCTCAATAATTTTAGCCTATGAATGTGAGGCTTCAGAACACCTGGATGTCAATAAGACCATTGACATTTTTGCCCAGATGAGATCACAGCAATATTCATTGTTTTAGCTCATATCTGGAGCGGTGTTTATTTTTAATAATTTATTTAGCTTTAAACATTCTGGAACAAATGAACTGTTTCATTCTCCTCTTCATAATGTGGAACATAAGACATTTGAAAAATGTAGGCATAAGGCAAAATTGTAGGCATAAGGCAAAATTTTTTTTTTATTTCTACTAAAGAGTGTGCACAAAATGTCAAGTATTACTCTTTTAAAAAATACTAATGGATAAAATGTCATTTTATGAAAACAAAATCTTCCAACTGCTTCCAGTTTTTTTGATGAACAGATGTTTTAAAATAAATATTCCTTGGAGACCTCCATACAAACATACATTTGCTTTAGAGCAATAGCTTAACAAGCTTCATAGCAAACACAAAACCTCCTATATGAAGCAACCTATTTCTTCTTGCACATTAAACATTTAGTTTGTTATTTTGATTCTTTACTCATAGGGTATGTCTACACTGTGATGCTATTTCGGGATACTTCCAGTATCCCAAAATAGCTGTTCTTGACAGTGCACTCGTTATTTCAAAATATCTTTCAGAATAACAGGTGTCCTATTCCAACATCCTGGTAAACCTCATTCTCTGAGGATTACGGGATATTTTGGCATTGTGGTTTATTTTGAAATTTGGCGTTGTGTAAACAGTGCCAAATTATGAAATAAGATATTTTGAGATTAACTCAAAATAAGCTACGCAATTTATATAGTTCAAAGTATGCAGCTTATTTCAAGCAAAGGGTGCATCTACACTGCACCATTATTTCGAGATAACTAGTGTTATTTCAAAATAACAATGCAAGCGTCTAGACTGCCATTCTGTTATTTTGAAACAATTTTGAAATAACAGATGGCTTATTCTGAAACCTGTAAACCTCATTCTATGAGGAATAATGCCTACTCCGAATAAGCTATTCCACAATAAGGCATGTGTAGATGCTCCACTGCTGCTATTTCAAAATAGCCCCTCACCAGGACCATTCTAAGCTAATCTTCCACAGTGCCTCCTGGGGCTTTAAATTGAGATAGCACATCTACATTAGGGAAGCCTGCCTCGAACTAATTTTGAGGCTTCCCTGCAGTGTAGATGTGCTATTTTAAAATAAGATATTTTGAAATAACTATTCTGGAATAGCTTATTTTGAAATAAGCATGCAGTGTAGACGTACCCATAATGTCCCTTTAATCATTTATCTTCTACTGGTTGGAATTTTCCCAAAGAAACTGCTTATCGTCATTTATGGAGCTAGTTGGAATTTTTTTATATAGTTTGGCAGTGAAATATGCCATGTTCTTTAAAACTGGAATGTTTTAAAAATTGTGCCTATTTTGATTAAATTTTATTTTTTTAAAAAAACATGTGGGTATGTCTACACTAACAGGTTATTTCAAAATAAGTTATTTTGAAATAATAACTCCCAAATTAGCTATTTCAAAATAAGCTTATTTCTCTTCAGAAGCAGGAGTTATTATTTCAAAATAACAAGCCCATTACTTCGAAATAACAGGCTTGGTAGTGTGGACGCTCACCTTGTTATTTCGAAATAACTTCCTAGTGTACACATGCCACCAAATAATACCTTTCATTTATGCCACAATCTCCCATTTCAACATTTTCTGAATATAACATTTTGATTTTGTTTTCAAGATGAAATTCATTGTTTTATACAAAAATTTTGGGTTTAAAAAGGTCAAAATTAAAACAAAATGTTTCAGAAAACCCAAAATATTTTTTTTCTGGGGGACAGGGAGGATTTAATTTCACAAGGTCAGAATCATCCTGCAGGATCAAAGCTTAAGGTTAACAATGAATCTTACTGTGCTCAACATTTCACATGACAGAGCCCATAACCTAGTGCCTTGCTATGCATGTGAATAACTTTGCGTGTGAACAACTTTATACATACTAGTAGTCCACTTCCCAATAGTTGTCCACAAGTCTTCCCAAAAGTACTTGCATTTGTGAACAATTTGGAAAGTGTTCAACTATCACATGTGGCAGTGACAAAACTGTAAAGGGAATTTCCTTCCCAGTGGTAAAAGAAACAGCAATCAAAACCTAGGTTCTTTAGTGAACATTAACAAAAACTTTGTATATTCAGGCCAACTGCTGTGACAATTAAGAGAGCCATTCAACAGAGCATTTTGGGTTATTTTCCTTTTCCGGGAAGAACAGAAAATTAGAGTCTACCACCCTGGTAATATAATATAAAACATGAACAGTAAGGGAAGTATTATGTCTAATAGGTTTAATGTCATTGTGCCTAGACATAGTTTAATGGGCAAGGCTTCGCTCACACTCTCTACGAACTTGCCTCTAAGTGCAAATTAGCTCAGCATCTGGACTGAGTGATGTTTACAGACATGTAAAGAATTCCCCCAGGTGGTGGTTAAACATTAACAATCTGTTAAGAAGATGTACTGACAAAGCCTTTATAGGTCATAATCAGTACACACTCATCCCCTGCAAGTCATGTGAATAGTTTTCAAGAGTGACGTTGTGCAGGAGAAATGCTCAAAGCAAGAAAAGAAGAACCATTTAAATGAGCTCGAACTTGGGGCAGTGGTTTGAGTAGTGCTGGTCGTTCATAAATTAAAAAGCAGTGCTCATTAGATCAGACAACACCTAAAGGTGTCAGATCTGGGTTGCCAAACACAGGGTCATGAGGACTATCTCATGATAGCTGAAATGTCAAAAGAAATAAAAGCTTCAGAGGGGTAGACAAGTTAGTCTGTAACAAAAAAATTTAAAAAAAAACAAATAGTCTGGTAGCATTTTAAAGACTAACAAAATATGTAGATGGTATCATGCGCTTTCGTGAGCACAGCCCACTTCTTCAGAAATAAAATTATTTTTGGCAGAGATCCAACTGAGAGCTCTTACAGCAATTAGTTTAGCAGGAACTTTGAAATGAACTGCAGACTGGCTGAGCTGGAAAATAATCTTGCCAGAAGAGTATCTTCAAACTGGATTTACTGAAAGGTGTACACATTCATGACAATGAACAACTCAAAATTACTGTTGTTCTGCAACTGCTTCTAAGAGCTACTAACTTCTCTCTCTGGCAGTTTATGCTAATCAGAATGGGAGGAGCCAAGAGAAAAGTAAATAGCTGATAATAAAAGAAGATAAGTGGATGATCACCTTGATTCCAGATGCCTCTGATATTAGATGTTTATTGAAAGTTAGGAAAAGTTATGATTTAGTGTTGGTCATAATGACCTATGTGTCTTGTAGAAGTTAGTTATAAAAAGTCTAGATAGTAGATTGTGCTTTAGTGCAGTCCTCTGGAGCAACCCATGGAGAGATGGTTTTTTTCTGATATCTTTACTCCCTGGCAGGGAGACGTTGGCGTGCACTGACCTATCATTGATTACTCAATACCATCTCGGAATTTATGTAAATATCAGGGAAGTTCTAAATCTATTGTTTATGTCTGTGTGTTCCTAAATCTAATAAATTGCAGTGTTAAACAAGAGCACGCTTACTTGAATTAATCCTTGATCACACATAGTTGCTGTGTTCCTATTGATTTGTTCCTGACACTGCCTAGAGTGAAATATTTACATTGCCATTGTTGGGCATTCTGAAAGCTCTGGGTAAAAGAAGCAGCTTTTACTCCTGCTGAAACTCATCAGGAACTCCATGGAGTACAGCCATCTATTGGAGACACTGAATCAGTGCACTCCCTGACTTCCATGGCCGAACCCTCTTCCAAGACAGCATCACCCACTTTTAGGGATGTACTGTACAGTTTTCTGGGCTTATGGGAATCTACAACCAATTTAACCTCTAGCAAATGTCTACTAGGGTAGGTCTATACAGCAGTGTAATTTTGGAATAACTGACGTTATTCCAGAGTAACATAGTCCTTGTCTACACTACAAGCAGTTATTTCGACATAATGTCAACATAATGTCAAGCTGGAGGATTTCTTACTCCGATTCCTATAACCCTCACTGTACAAGGAGTAAGGGAAGTCAAAGGAAGAGGACTCTAACTCTGACTTCCTGCTGTGTAGACAGCGTCAAAAGCCAAAATAAGCTATTTTGACTAAAGCTACGCAATTGACATAGCTCAAGTTGCATAGCTCATTTCATCTTTAGCCTGCTGTGAAGATGTGCCCCTAGGGACCTCCATCAAGTTCCATTCAGCTAGAGGTGGGGTCTCTGTACTAAACCTGTATGTCCACTGCAATATTAAAACTCTTCTTGAGTAGTGTATCTGATATTATGTTTAAAAAAAAATCTTAAAAAACGAAGAGTGGTCCTGGAACACTTTAGGACATGTCTACACTAGGAAATTATTTAAAAATAACTTATTTTGAAGTAATAACTCCCGAAATAACTATTTTGATATAGCGTGTCCTCACTATGGGGGAACCTCAAAATTAGTCCAAGGCAGGCTCCCCTAATGTGGATGTGCTATCTCGACTTAGAGCCACAAGAAGCACTGGAGAGTAATTACTTTGAATGGCCCTGGGAAGGAACTATTTAGAAACAGCAGCAGTGGAACGTCCATACTACCACTATTTCAAAATAAGTGTTATTCCTCATGGAAAGCAGGAGTACAGATTTCAAAATAATGGGCTTGGTAGTGTGGATGCTCCTCTTGTTATTTCAAAATAAGGGGAATTATTTTGAAATAACTCCCTAGTGTGGACCAGGACTTAGAGACTAACAAAAAAATGTAGTTACTATCATGAGCTTTTTTGTGGGCACAGCCCACTTCTTCAGATGACAACTGAAGGAATTTGTTGTGCCCACGGAAGTTCATGATACTATATATATATGTTTGTTAGTCTCTAAGGTTAGTGGTTTTAAGGTACTGCACAACCACTCATTTTTTAACCTTTTTTTTAAATTACAGACTAACATGGTGTAGCCAGACATGAACCCCATCTTGTTTCCCTCCCGCCCCCCAGAGAGCAAGAGAAAGGCAGTCAGCCTTTGATGCCCTGGGAACGCAGGTGTGCTGCCTGTCCCTGACTCTAATAAACAAAAACCAGACAGTAAATGGGCTAGCTGACGACCCGGGGCCTCCCGCCGCCCTGATGGCTAGTACCAGTAATTGACACGCCTGCACTGTCCCAGGAGAGGAATCTTCACCCATCACCCCTACGTGACCCAAGGGGTATAAAGAGGGGTTTAGTAGCCCACCCCATTTGAGCTCCAATCATCTACACCTGCTGGCAGGTATTGATTGTCTCCCGAGGTCTGTGGGACGCCCAACCTCGCCCTACTTCTTCCCGAGGGATTGAGAGAAAGACGCTGGCTACGCCAAGTCTGGAACGCAGGGGTGAGAATATATACCTGCTAGGTGTCTATTTTGCATGCATTTAATAAGAGCTCAGAGAACCAAAAGGGTTTCAGGGTACCAGTAAGTGACTTACTAGTGTAATTTCTGTCCTGTCCTTTGTAGTGGCTGTGTTATCTGTAACACAGTAGTAGCATTTAACAGCTAAGTTTACCCTGTAACAATAAAATAGTAACTGTTTAAGCTGTGACCTGACTCCTTCAGTTGCTGTAACAGAACCAAGCACAATTTTAAAAAAGAACTCCAGCCGGTCATAAGGGACAGATATAGGGAGAGCTTGAGCGTTGGATCATGTCGCTTCCAGGGGACAGATCCATTGGGGCATCTCTCAGCCTCCCCAGGCTGCCCGCTGCGAAGGGATCGTGTATCCTAGCAGTCAAAATCTGAGGTGTAATAAGCTCTCCCTGTAAACTCTGGGGCGTCTGTCGGCCTGTTGGCTGCGCGCCGCAAAAGGATCCCGATCCTAGCAGTAAAAACACGGACGTTAAACTCCTCGGGGCGCCCGTCAGTCTCACCTAGACTGCCCACTGCGACGGGGCCTTGTGTCTCAGCAGTTGAAGACTCGGGTGTAACACACACACATGCACTGCCCTGACCATCGGCTGACACATGGTTACCCCTGAGACTGATGTTATATAATTCTCCTAGACCATTCACTGTATTAGGTAGGCACAGTACATATCTAGCGCTTGTCATCAGTGGATCTCAATGTGCTTCACAAAGCAGATACTTAATGGTTGTGAGTGAACAGAGAAGTTTCCAAACACCCATATACCAAAGTTAAGGATTGCATTATGATGCATATGTCACATGCTAATATATTGAATCGTACTATAATTTGGCACCACATAAAGGCTTTTGTATAAGCAGCTTGAAGAGGTAACACTAAATACAGTCAGGAGCACTACATATTTCTTTGTTGGGGTGTCTTGGTTATACAATTCCTGACATTGTCTTAGCCAGTTTGACAGAAGGGGCTAAATAATACTGATAAATCCTATAAAAAGAGACCACCAGCTGCTCAGGGCAGTGACAGTTCATCAATCATGCGAACTGTCCCTCGCAGTTTAAAAATTCTGTGTTTTAAAAAAAGATAATGATGCACGGGCTGTAAGATCTTGTGGTTATAGATGATGGCTGCTTCTCTACATTTATTTTATATGTCTCTGTCTATTGGTACAATGACAATAGATGAAGGTTATGAAATCGTCTTAGTAGAAAAGCATAAACGTTCTCTGCAACTTGGTACCTAAAATTCTGGGTCTATTGGTGCAATAATTGACATGCCTTCAGTCCCACTGAAGACAGTGGGATTATACAGGTGTAAATGAGTGCAGATTTTAACCCTTGTTGTATTGGATATACCAATTTCTTCCCATATTGGTGGGTTAGTGCATACCTATTTAGTACAGTCCACTGCCATTATTCAGTGTACCTGTATTGCTTGTTCATTAATCTTGGTAACCTGCTGCCAGCTCAACTTCATCAAGCCCCTAACATTCATCCTTCTGTATCTGGTGCCCAGCTCTCTCTCCAGCCCCACTTCCTACCACCTGTCCCTATCACCACCTCATCACTTCTACTCACTCATTCCTTGATCCCAGTGTGATGGTGTGCAAGCCCATGTTGGGAAGGTAAGGGTTAATGAACTGCTTTCAGCTCAGTAAGGTCAACCTAGATAGAATGTCTGGTCTGGACTGTGACCCTAAAAGCCAGCGGCAGACCTTGGAGCAGAACAGATCTCCAGGCCTCAGCTTCTGGAGCTGGGCTGAGAGCAGGAATTGTTTAAAAAACTGCACTTTGTTGATGTGTTTCCTCTTGCATCCGTCTCCTGACCAAAGAGGATGGAGAGAGGCTGTTCTCAGTGGTGGCAGGTGACAGAATGAGGAGGAATGGTCTCAAATTGCAGTGGAGGAGGTCTAGGTTGGATATTAGGAAAAACTATTTCACTAGGAAGGTAGTGAAGTACTGGAACAGGTTGGTTATCCAGGGAGGTGGTGGAATCTCCTTCCCTAGAGGTGTTTAAGTCCCAGTTTGACAAAGCCCTAGCTGGGATGATTTAGTTGGGATTGGTCCTGCTTTGCAGGGGGTTGCACGCAGTGACTTCCTGAGTTCTCTTCCAGCCCTATAATTCTGTGATGAAGTAGGGGTTTCTCTTCAGTGGAAGAGAAGCAATAATGTTCCAACTGGTCCTTTAGCATTTTTGCTTTTCTGACTAGAATCAGTTTGATCATGCCTGGGTTGAATTTGAGCCTTCTGCTCTTAATCAGGAAATGATTTTTTATTTCCCTCGAATGAATTTGCTGCTTATTGAAATGATGGACTGATAATACTAGAATGAGCCACATAACCTCTCTCTCCTCAAAACCTACCATTACTCTGGTGCCTATATGTTCCTGCCATGTGGCACTAGTTAGATGGAAGTTATGAATCTTCTGTGGCTAATTCCTTCTGTGACTGTTGGCTAATTCCTCAAATACCTGTCTTCCACATAGTCATGTATCTCTCCCATGTTATCTGTTTATTCATGTTTTGTACAAATGTTAGATTTGAGCTTTCTGGGTTAGTCATTGTATTTGTATTATTTGTTTGTAGACTGCCTTGTAGAATGGACTTCTGATTGGAGCCCTTAGATGTTACTGCAATCAAAATAATAATAGCATATACGGGATTTTGAGGTATCCAATCACAGCTTTGTTGATGCTTTTCAACATTTACCTGCAACATACTTACAGTGTTTAATTGCCACATCTTAAATGCTTGTACTTCTATGGCTTCCCTGAACCCAAGTTCATTACTATCTAACTATCAAACTATCAGAACAGGAGCTTTTAGAAATCTGATGTAAAAGCATAGTCTTCATGAAATGTTTATGATTGTTATTTACATTTCTGAAAGCCATTCTCATTCTCATAGTGTAGGTGAAATAATTAGCTTTTCCCCCACCACAAGGAAGCTTTACACTTAGTTTAATGTAATGCCAAGTCAAGTAAAACATTTAAGTAAAAAGATGAATACACAGAACAACTGATCTTTGAATTGGACATGCAAACATTGCAAAGTGCAGAATCAATTCATTTATTCAAACAGTAAATATAAGAATTAATTTAACTAACAGCTAGACTTCCAAAACCACAATATAAACATTAAGGTTCTTGCTTATCAAATATTTGTATTATGAATGCATAATGGCCTTACACAGCCTCCTTTTTCCCACCCTATGAGCAGAAGTGTTAGATCTGCATTTCCAAATGGATCTTCTCTAGGAATTATGAGTTAGAATAGGTAAACACAGAAGTATCAGGGACTTTGGAAAGTAACTCCACACAGTTATAGTCATGGCATGACCCCTGCTGGTAAGAAAGAGAGATTACATGTGATAATTAAATCTACTGATGTAGGGGGTGAAGTGGAAACACCTTTTTTGTTTTACAAATAACTGTTCGTTTTACTTGCAATAGAGAAGCCATAAGAGGCAGCTCAGGTTATATACATAATTTCTGCTAGCTTCTTAAGTAAAAGGTACAAATGGACAAAGTTTATTGGTAACTAGAGTCCATCATAAGAGGCAGAGAACATCTGCTCTCTTAGTCCTCATGTACTCACACATATGTATTGCTTTGTATTGAAGTAGAAGTGCCTCCACTAAGTTCTAATGTCCTTGAACTCCAGTTTCAGATGCTGGTTTGACAAATTGTTTTCTTTATACAACTAAGACAGAAACCCAGTGCCCAGAGTTGTTGCCTTCCATCAGCAACATATAACTGTCATCAAATGTATCATAAAAATGTTGGTGTGAAGTTATTGGATTGTAAAGTGAACATGCAGAGCATTGTTGCAACCACTGTTTTATGTTTGTACCAAATCATGTACAAAGTGGGCCAAGTGTGATGTCTATGTATAGCTTATGATTCGCCGGCTATGTTTATGCCGGTTGTATGCAGGTATCATTTTGTATTCTAAGTTATGACCACTGGCTTTGTACTTGTATTTCAAATGTTTGCTTCTGGGAAACATCACCAGGAGACTTGGCCAGCCTATTGTAAAAAGACTACTTGTCAAGTGAATAGAAGTCCTTGACTGACAATGGGTGCTAGGAGATGCCAATCCACATCTGACGAGCTCTTCTGTGAACGTTCAGACCAGCATGGGAACAATGGCATCTAGCTGTAAGCAACTGAGTAATATATTGACAGATGAGTTGCTCATGTGACTCCAAACTCCCTCCTGGGATATACTTTCACACAGTGAGAACAGTGGGATTCCTGCCACATGGTCGAAGACATAAAAAGGGCCCTGGAGAGTCCCCCATTTTGTCTTCAATCCTGCTTTTCACCTCTGTAGGATCTTTGCTATGAACTGAAGTTATAAACAAAGGACTGATGACCCATCCAATGCAAATGTACTGCAGCGACTTGACTTAAGCCAGCAGTTTATTTCATCACTGCTACATGGCTGCACCAAAACTTTGCAGTTGGGTGGTATATGTAATTTGATTCCTTTGCCAATTTTAATTCCTTCCTTCCTTCCAGTAACCTTTACACTACATCTACACTGCAGGCTTCTTGCACAAGAATGGCTGTTCTTCACAAAAACTTGCAGAGCGTCTACACTGCATGCGCGTTCTTGTGCAAGTAAATTTACAGTAAGGCATTGGAACAGAGGGCTTCTTGCACAACAGTTATTCCTTTCCCCATGAGGAGTAAGCTGTCTTGCGCAAGAGCTCTTGTACAAGGAGGCAGTGTGGATGGGCAACAGGGGTTTCTTGCACAAGAAACACCTATGGCTAAAATGTCCATCTGAGCTTTCTTGTGCAAGAGAGTGTCCACACTGCCATGGACTCTCTTGCACAAAAGCACATCTCTTGCGCAAAAGCACATGGCAGTGTGGACATGCTCTTGCACAAGACCTTTTGTGCAAGAACTCTTGTGCAAAACAGTTCTTGTGCAAGAAGCTTGCAGTGTAGACGTAGCCTTAGATTTTAGATTCTAAAGGAATGACAATCTGAGTTATAAATTGACCTGCGAGTGTGATTGGTCCTTTGGGATCAGAAGAACCTTTTTATTTGGTGAGATTGGTTTTCATAACCTCTCATCTTATAAGGACTGGTACTGGTAGTGACACAAGAGAACTGGAGTATCTGAGGGGATTGCCTGTATGACTTCTTGTTAGCCATTGCGATTAAATGAAATGCTCTTTGTGACTGGTTTGGTGCCTTATAGTGGAGGACCCCGGTCCTGGGCTGTAAGCAGCCCCGTTTCTAAACAATTTGCCCTGAACAGTGTCCTCCAGAGCTCCCATTTTACAATCTGTCTCAGTATATTAAGGTAGGGAATAAAGCTTGATCTTTGTGCGAAGTTTTTCTGTTCTACTATTTTGGCATGATTGCTGGTTACAGTTAGTCCCTGCCTCAGAGAGCAATGCTCCAAAATTGCACTCTGCCTTCTGAAGCAGATAAACCAATTACAGTGTCTCACCTAATCTCTGACACACATGGTAGCCTGTTTCCTGCTGATAAATGGTTTGACTCTGAGTAGAACAGAGCAGTTAGAAAACATACATTTTCTTCATGTACAGTCTCACAAAATCTGCAATTTGATCTCACATTCATGCTGATACGAAGATGAGACACCTCATTTAGATTACACATCATTTCCCCTTTCTGATACAATTAAATTTCTTCTCTTTTAGAACACTTTATAATACACTGGAAAATTTACCCAGCATTCCTCAGATCCTTAACTCAATATTTGTTTTTTGGGAAATAAAATGAAAATGTACATGATTCATTTGAATCATTGCTCAGGGTGGGGTTGGGGGTGAGAGATTCAGTATGCAGGCTGCCCTGATGAGAGAGGACAACCCCAACCCTCTCTCACCTCAGTAGCTTGGGACCAGGTGAGAAGCGCCTCTCCATGGCTGCTGCAACTCCAGTGGGCACAGCCGGGGGAGGGGATCGTATCCCCTTGCTGGGACAGGTCCCAGGTTAGGCTGGGTGGGCACCATGGAAGAGCCACCTGTCCCCCAGCAGCAGTTGCTCTGGTGCAGCCCCGGGTTGGATGCCATGGCTGTGGGGAGGTGCCCTCTCCTCTGGCCCCAGCATGGAACTGCTGTAGCTTGGGGGGGGGCATAGAGCTGCTAGAGATGCGGGGAGGCACAGCCCCCCATCGGCCTAGAATAGAGCTGCTGCAGCAGCTCATTGCTGGGGCAGGAAGACAGAGATGGCCTTCTGCACACCCACCTGAGCCCTGCCCTCCCTGAGCCCTCTTTCAATATTCGCCTCAGTTCTGTCAGTTTTGAGGACTGTCCTTGATGTGGTGGTTCTGATTCTTTTCTGTCTGGTTTTATGAGAAACAATCCCATTCCAAGCACATCCCATTGTCCTGGCACACCCAAACCCTTACCTTGCTTTACGTTATGATAAGAGGAAGCGGTATACTGAATTTGGTGGTCCTAGCTCTTACCATTTAGGAAGAGTTCTTGAATAAAGAGACAGGTGGGCAGACAGAGGAGAGACAGACAAACTCTCTCAGAGATATAGTAGATTTAGCTCATGACAACTGCTTGCAACTGGCTCATATATCACCTTCATTGGAATGGATTTGACCTAAAATCATTGTCCAAGTCATGTCTCTTCCTTGGTCATGTTGGTGTCTTACCAGGCACTGGCCCATCACAGCATTACGACAAGATCCTTCCCTGGGAGAGAACAGCTCTGCCTGTATCCTTTGATTGAAACTGAGTATCCTGCATAGGGTCCCATAAACTTTTTCTCTGTTATCTCTCCTTTCAGGCTGCAGGTTTCTTTTCTCCTTGAGATTGGTTAGAAATACCCACAGAAGAGCAAATTTTTTAAAAAAGTTTTATTAAAACAGAGAAGAATTCAGATACATTGTTTACGATATCTAGTTTTAAACTTCTCATCAGCTCAAATAGGAAGGAATTCTGAGCTGCAATAAACAAGTAAGACTTTTGCATGGTTAGAAAACAATCCTTCCTAGTCACCTTTTTCTACAAAACCTAACTATTATATATGACTCCTAGCTAGATCACTTCCACCCCAATGAGAGTTTCTCTGTTTCTTAATCTTAGCACTACACAAGTCCTCCTACAAGTAAGTTCCTGACACACCAAATTGGCTGGTTTCTGATGAGTCTATCCATTGTTCTTAGGGATGAGTGAGTCTGGCAGGCTGGACTTTTCTTAATCTGATGCTCTCTGGAAAACTCCCTCTTTCTGAGATGCAAAATGAACACAACTCACCTGAAGCTCCCAGCTTTACAGAGAATAACCCTCTCAGCTAGTTGAACCCAAAAACTTCAGCTACCACCGACATCTGGAAGCTAGTTCTCCTGCCACATGCAAGTAACAGCCACCATCTGGAACTAACTGATACAGAAGACACACAAGCCTGCCCAAGGCCGGACAAGAAACAGGAAAGAAGAAGCTCCTCGACTTTACTATCCTGGGAGAGAGAGACTTGATCACCAGCTTCATCCACTAGGCCTTCTTTATACCAGAAATCAAGGTAACAATCAACATTCAAGCAACCCAGGGTATTGCTCCACCCCAACCTCCCTTGCAGTGGGACAACTCTATTGCCTATTATTTGAGGGTATGTCTACACTACAAAGTTAATTCGAAATAACAGCAGTTATTTTGAATTAACTTTAATAGCGTCTACACAGCCAAACCGCTATTTCGAAATAAATTTGAAATAGTGGAGCACTTATTTCCAATTTGGTAAACCTCATTCTATGAAGAATAACACCAAATTCAAAATAGCTAATTCGAAATAAGTGCTGTGTAGATAGTTATTTCGAATTAGGGGGCCTCCAGCCCTTCCCAGTTTCCCCTCGTGGCCACTCTGGGCCAAACCAGGAAAACTCCTCTCCTCTCCCCCAGCCCCAGGGCACTTAAAGGGTTAGACCCTGGCCACTGGGCACGTGCGAGAGCCAGGCCTGCCAGTAGCCACAGACCCTCACCCAGTGGCCGCACAATGGCAGCCAGTGGCAGCCAGCTATCTCCCGCCCAGTCCCCCAGCACCCAGGGGCCAGCCAGGGGCCGTAGATGGCGTGCATCCGCCTGGACTAGTGCGGAGATCATGGACCTCCTTGAGGTTTGGGGGGAGGCCCCCAATGTCCATGATCTCCGCACTAGGCGGAGGAAACGCGGCTGTCTATGGCCGCATAGCAGGCACCATGGCCCGCAAGGGACACAGGCACACCCAGGAGCAGGTGCACCTCAAAATTAAAGAGTTGCGGCAGGTGTACGCCAGGGCACCAGGGGCAGCGCCACAGCAGGAGCTGACACCTGCCCCTACTTCCCTGCCCTCGACCGAATCCTGGGGGGCGGGGTGGTCCACGCCAGCCCTGGGGGCAGCGAGCTGGGAGCTGAGGGCCCTGACCCGGGCACAGCAGAGGGGCCACCACCAGCTGTCCCAGCACCGGAGTCGGCAGGGTCGTCGGGGGAGGCCATACCAGGTAAGTGCCAGCACTGTCCCCTACCCCGCGCGTGTGGGCCATGCCTCCCACGGATCACGCAGCCATCTGTGCATGCGCGGGCATGTGCCATGCCACCCTTGGGCAGGTGGCTCCACCTGTGTGCCACACAGGGGCCATGGCCCAATAGCCACACGTGTGTGAAGAGACCCGACACGCTCCCGACCTTGGGGTGAGACACAGCAGGACGCCCTCCCTTCACACTCCCCCTCTACACAGGGGCAGAGGACATCTCCCCCCGCCCCGGCCACACTATACACAGCACAGGGGGCACGGGTGCGGTCTCGGGGCAGCTCCCACTCCTGGGCAGAGCCGGACATGCCGACCATGGCCTCTGTGCAAGCACATCAGCTCTGACGGTGCAGGGCACGGTCGCCCTCATCTCGCAGAGGGGGGCTGGGCATCATCCACTGTGTCCCCAGGGAGAACTGACCACTTCTCTTCTTTCTCTACAGCCGCACCAGCTGCTCATGCAGGGTGCACCACCCCGCCCGGGACATGCTCCTGTACCCGCGGCCTCAGCAGGACCACCACCACACAGCAGGGGTACAGAAAGCAGCACCTGCAGGCTCTGCGAGCCCAGACCCGGATCATGGAGCAGCAGGCGCAGGACAACTGGGAGTTCCAGTGGGAGCTGCTTGCCCAGGGTCGTGCCATCTGTCACCATCTGCAGGCCCTGGTGCAGAGCGTGCTGCCCCATGCCAGTCCTGCACCTGCTACCCCCCAGCTACTGTTCCTCCTCCCACTCCTGCCCCCCCCACCTCTTCCTCCTCAGTCTCCACACCCCCCACCTCAACCTCTGCACCCTCCTCCCCATCCCCCCGGGAACGCCGAGGCCCTCTCCCCCATGGTGCTGGGAGGCAGTTGGCCCAGCGAGACCCCCACCCCTAAGTGCTGAGCTTCCCCTCCCCCTTCTTCCCCTTGCTTCCCCCTTCCAGCTCCCTCCTCCCAGTTTTCCCCCACCCCTCTCCCACCCTCTCTCCTTCCCTCTCCCGCCTCCTTTCCCCCATCTCCCCAGAGGTTCATCTTCCCCCCCAATTGTGTTAAATAAAGACAGTTTCTATTTTTGAAAATACGTGTATTTTATTTGACATCAGGAAGGGGGGGTTAGGGAAGGGTAAGTGGAAGGACGAGAGGGAGGAATGGGGCACAAGCCCCCAATGGGGCAGACCGAGGAGACTGTTAGTGCTCCTCAGGGTGGAAGCTCTCCCACAAGGCCCCCTGGATCCTGACAGCCCTTCGATGGTGCTCCCGGATGGCAGCCTGCAGACAGTGCAGCCAGGCTGCTGGCAACATGTCCATGAGATGCAGCAGAGTCCCTGGGGGCAGGTCTGGTTCCATGCTGCAGAGTGCCGTGGTGTCCCGAGTGAGGGCAAGCAGAGCACTCCGAGACATAAATGCTTTGCTGTCCCTCAGTGAGGTAGACCAGCAAGCAGAGAAACCTGAGAACTGTCTGTCCGGGATGGGGGGTCGGGTCCCTTTAAGCACAGACCTCGGATAGCCTGAGGCAGCAGACCCACACACTAAGTCCGACCCTGATGCCCAGCTGGCACTGGTTCCGGCCAGCCTTACCTTCGATTCAGCGTCCACTCAATGTGGACGTGCTATTTCGAATTAGAAAAACGCTATTTCAAATTAGTTTTTGTGTCTAGATGTGTTATTTCAAATTAGCTTATTTCAGATTAACTAATTCAAAATAAGTTAATTCGAAATAGTGCTGTAGTGTAGACATACCCAGAGTGACTAAGAGCCATGTGATGCAGCCATGAGAAGGGCTAATGCAATCCTAAAAGGCACCAACCAAGGTACTTCCAGTAACTTACCAGTACAAGGCATCTAGAATACTGTGTGTAATTCTAGTTTGCCATGTTAAAGAAAGTTGAATTCAGACTAGAACAGACACAGAGAAGAGCTACTAGGATGAATGGAGAACCTGAAGAGGAGGTTTGAGGAGCTTGGCTTGTTTAGTCTAACAAAACTAAGGCTGGAGGGAGATATGATTGCTCTCTGTAACTACATGAGAGGGATAAACACCAGGGAAGGAGAGGAGCTATTTAAGTTAAGTTAAGCACCGATGTTGACACAAGAACAAATGGACATAATCTGGCCATCAACAACTTTAGATTTGATATTAGATGGTTTCTAACCATCAGAGGAGAGAAGCTCTGGAAAAGCCTTCCAAGGGGAGCAGTAAGGCAAAAACCTAACTGGCTTCAAGACTGAGCTGGATAAGTGTATGGAAGGGATAGTAGAATGACACTGCCCACAATGGCAAGTGGCCCATCTGTGACTGCTAGTAGCAAATATCCCCAGTGGCTAGTGATGGGACTCTAGATGGGGCAGGCTCTGAGTTTCTACAGAGGATTCTTTCCCACCTGTTTGGTGAGTGGATCTTCCCGATATGTTGAAGCTCCAGTTAATTGCCATATGTGAGGATGGAAAGGGATTTTCTCCCATGTCAGGTGTAGGGAGTTTGGGGGGAGGGGGAGTTATTGACTTCCTCTGCAGCATAAACCCAGGTCTTTAAATCAAAATTTGAGGACTTCAGTAACTCGGCTGGTGGTTAGGAGTCTATTTCAGAAGTGGGTGGGGGAGGTTCTGTGACCTGCAATGTGCAGGAGGTCAGACTAGATGCCCACGATGATCCTTTCTAACCTTAAAGTCTGTGAGTCTATGAGGTTCAATTTCTTCCTCTATGCCTGATGGGGAGAAAGGGTTATGAACAAGGATCTTCCACCTTTTAGGATAGTGTTCTAGCCACTGGCCTATACTATCAGCTCTTCTGATGTGGGGCTCCCTTAATCTCTCCCCTTGAAGATAAATAATCTCTCCCCCTGTAGATAAATAATGAAAGAGTGAATGGAGCAGTGGGACTACATTCGGGTCTCCCACCCCCCAGCACGTAGTTAGGAGTAGTCCTAACTACTGGGTTTCAGAGTCGTTTGTTCTCTGTCTCTTTGGCCCAGTGACTGTTTCACTGAGAATAAATACTTATATAGTCACTGGGCCAGGGACCATGTGAAAGCAAGCTAAAAGTGATAGGTGGGGGCACCACCAATGTCTCCTTCATGCTTCCCCTCACTTCCATTTTGCATGGAGCAAGGCAGGCACCTATTTCTACAGGAAACTGCATAGGTGCCCTAAGTTACCTGATTCAAAGAGTAGTATTACCATTTGTGGATCACTAAGCAATGCTAGGCTCCTTCCCGCAGCCTGGAATTAGGCACCTATCTCTGTGAGTGGAGTGGGGCTTAGCACGCCCCCACATCCTCAGCATCTTTCATTGGCCAGGTTAGGCAGCTAGCTGCTGGCTAGCTGGCTTCTATGGATCACATTCTAAGGCACTTCTCCCTCCCCATGCACTGTATACAGAGTCCAGGCACCTAACTCAGCTTTGTGGATCACAGCTTTGTTCCGGGATTTTCTAGGCACCTAAAGAACATAAGAACGGCCATACTGGGTCAGACCAAAGGTCCATCTAGCCCAGTATCCTGTCTGCCAACAGTGGCCAATACCAGATGCCCCAGAGGGAGGGAACACAACAGGTAATCATCACGTGATCTCTCTCCTGTCATTTTTTTCCAGACAAACAGAGGCTAAGGAAACCATTCCTACCTATCCTGGCTAATAGCCATTCGATGGAACTAACCTCCATGAATCTATCTCACTCTTTTTTGAACCCTGTTAAAGTCCTAGTCTTTACAACATCCTCTGGCAAGGAGTTCCACAGGTTGACTGTGTGCTGAATGAAGAAAAACTTCCTTTTGTTTGTTTTATGGTTAGGTGTGGATCTGTGCTATAGGGCCAAATTCTCCTTTCCTTAGTCACCCAAGTAGTCCCAAATAAATCAGTGGAACTACTCATGTAATTAAAAAAAAATGGGATATGACCTTAAGTAGCTGCCAAAACAACAAGAGAAAGAAATATTTAAGGTACTGCACAAAAGAGGCAAAGAAATTAAGAGAAAATTGTGATTCATTATCCTTGTTAAGAGGAACATAATTACTAGTAATATGTTTTTTCCAGGCCACTGACATGATGTACCACTGATAATAAGTACCTAGATTATCTGTTCTTCAGTGAAGTAACTAGATGAAATGAAAGCTAATTAAGAATGATCTTCCTGTGGAAGTCATCAATAAGATGACTAAGATGATTAAAGCATTGTAGCTGTGGGCATTGAAAGGACTTCATTAAGATTTGACCTTGTGATGCTACTTACAAGCAGAATCTTCTATATAAAAAAAAGAACTCCACCCTATCTCCAGAGAAATCTGAAGTGAATCTAAAAGTTTAATCATAGGAGTTTGTTTGTGTCATAGCTTATTTAGACTGAGATTTCTAAATGAAAGGTATTTTGTTAAGAGTATGTAAAAGGAAAACATTTCACAGGCAACTGTGAAAAGAGTTCAAAACGTCATAACTAAGAAACATCCCCATTAGGAAAGGATTAGCCTTTGAGAGGGTGAAATAAAAATGAAATTGTGTTTATCCTCCCTCCTCACTTCAGCACTCCGATGTGGAGTTTTATGGCTCTTAAGGGATGCAATAAGATAGAAGCAGGAATATAGGGAAAACATCACTATTGCAGCACAAGCCCTCCTGAGTACTGGTCTGCACACCCCAAAACTGAAGAAAGAGAAATAATGGTATGTATCAGGCCTGGGTGGTGGGTGACCCCATGGCTTGGAGAGACAAGTCCCTCAGCCCTGTCCCATCCAGCCAAGGCCCCGCCCCTTCTACGTCCACCAGAGTCCAGTGCCCCCCTCCCCTGTCTGTATGCAGCTGACCCTGTCTAGCCCCCCATTATGCTGCTGATCCTTGCCTCCTGCCCCAAGATAAGAGCTCCCAGACCACCCTGGAGCTCTGGAAAGCCAGAGGGCAGTGTGACTGCAGCCTGCCTCAGCCCCAGAGCTCCAAAGAGCTGGTGGGCAGCACAGCCCCAGCCTGCCCTGTCCCCAGAGCCCTAGAGAGCCAGATTAGATGCCTAACCGGGAAGTCTCCCCGACAGTTGATCTGCCAGTCCCAGTGCTGGGCGGCTAGAATGGCACCAGCACTAGGAGGGCAGGTGGTGTGGCACAGCCCCCAGCCTGCCTGCCCTAGCCTCTGACACCGCAGCAGCAGGCTGCAGGAGGGAGTCTGGGGGACTTCGGTGGAGCATGGGCAGTGCCAGTTGAGGCAGTATGGGGAGGCATTTCCTTCCTCTGCCTATGATACCTGTTGCCCATGGGATCATAAGAACATAAGAATGGCCATACTGGGTCAGACCAAAGGTCTGTCTAGCCCAGTATCCTGTCTGCTGACAGTGACCAGTGCCAGGTGCCGCAGAGGGGGTGGACCGAAGACAATGATCAAGCGATTTGTCTCCTGCCATCCATCTCCAGCCTTTGACAAACAAACGCCAGGGGCACCATTCCTTACCCCCTGGCTAATAGCCTTTTATCGACATAACCTCCATGAATTTATCTAGCTGGTTTTTAAACTCTGTTATAGCCCTAGCCGTCACAGCCTCCTCTGGCAAGGAGTTCCACAGGTTGACTGTGCTCTGTGTGAAGAAGAACTTTCTTTTATTTGTTTTAAACCTGCTACCCATTAATTTCATTTGGTGTCCTCTAGTTCTTATATTATGGGAACAAGTAAATAACTTTTCTTTATTTACCCTTTCCACACCACTCATGATTTTATAACCCTCTATCATATCCCCTCTCAGTCTCCTCTTTTCTAAACTGAAAAGTCCCAATCTCTCCTCATATGGGACCCGTTCCAAACCCCTAATCATTTTAGTTGCCCTTTTCTGAACCTTTTCTAATGCCAAAATATCTTTTTTGAGGTGAGGAGACCACATCTGTACGCAGTATTCAAGATGTGGGTGTACTGTAGTTTTATATAGGGTCAGTAATTATTCTTCGTCTTATTTTCTATCCCTTTTTTAATAATTCCTAGAATCCTATTTGCTTTTTTGACTGCCACAACAGGGCAACAAAACTAGATCAAATCTTGTCAGGACTGCAGGAGATTTCCAAGACTTGGGCACTGAATTAGCAAAGCACCAAACAGTAGGTCTAACTTAAAGCATGTGAATGGTTCCTGTTAAGTCATTGGGACTTAAGCACATGGTTAGGGTTGAAAATGTACTTAAATATTTGGCAGAGCAAGAATAGAGTTAAACACATATGAAGTCAGTATTAAAGTGTTTTGCTAAATCAGGGCCTATGATTCATTAGCTTTACAAGGTAGAGAAATGTCATCTGAAGCAGATTCCACATGGTCTGATACCCTCTTTCATAGAAAGATGGAAGCCTATTTATAAATAAAAGATGGTCTAAAACCACAGATCATAGGATACAGATGGCACACAAACTCAGTAAAAAAATGCTAACCAACATTATTGTCGGAGATGGGCTTGGAAAACTGGAAATTGGAATGATGACTGCCATTTGACCTTACAAGTGTCTCCTTCTGACATCAACAACACATGTATTGAGTGTGGAAATGAATTCAAAGATTATTGTTGAAAAGTAATCTGGTTTTGCATTTCCAGGCTACTGAAAAACTGTTTTTACTTGCGAAGGCAGAAGAAAATCACCAGAGGCCAGTAGATACACATATCTCTTAAAACAAAAAAAATGTACCTTATGTGCCAGAAGAGTAAGAACTGTTCCTCAGTTTGGTCTCTTTCATATGCAACAAATCCATTCCCTTTGTAATAGGGCATTTTAGTTCCTAGTGACAAATTTCAGAGGTAGCTGTGTTAATCTGTTTCAGTAAAATCAACAATGAGTCTATGGCACCTGAAAGACTAACAATTTTGTTATGGCATGAGATTTTGTGAGTTGCAACTCACTCCATCAGATGTGTAAAAGGAAAGAAAAAGAAACAAGATAGTAGGGGTATAGAGATGGGAGTGTTAATCAGAGCTAATTCAATCAGGGTGGATGTGCATAACAAGGTAAGAATACCGAAAGAACAGAATTACTTACGGTATGTCTACACTACAGAGTTTTGTCGGAAAAATGGCTGTTTTTCTGACAAAACCTGAGTTACGTCCACACTGCAATCATGTTCTTTCGAAAGAGCTCTTTTGGAAACAGGCGTGTGTGGATGGGAAGGGGATTTTCTTTCGAAAGAAGAGGCCTCCAGGAAATAACACAGGTGCCCTAGTGGACACTCCATCCATACTAATCACAACTCTATAGTTCCTGTCTCCTGCCAGCTCTTAAAGCTGCAGGCACGCTGTACAAGCCTTGTGGCAGGAAACCAGCCTGAGAGCAGCACTCTGACCATCTGACGAAGTGGGTCTTTGCCCATGAAAGCTTATGCTCCAACACTTCTGTTAGAGTATGTCTACACTAGCTCGTTAGTTCGAGCTAGGTAGGCAAATGAGGGCAACCGGAGTTGCAAATGAAGCCCGGGATTTAAATATCCCGGGCTTCATTTGCATGTTCCCGGGCGCTGCCATTTTTAAATCCCCCTTAGTCCGAACTCCGTGCCCGCGGCTACACACGGCATGGACTAGGTAGTTCAAATTAAAGATCCTAATTCGAACTACCATTACTCCTCATGGAATCCCGGGCTTCATTTGCAACTCCGGTTGCCCTCATTACCCTACCTAGCTCGAACTAACGAGCTAGTGTAGACGTACCCTTAGTGATTGGGCAACAAAATGGCAAATGAGGGGTGAGCTACACTACCCATGTCAGCTGCCACAGCCCGGGGGACCTGAAAGTGCATCAGGGTCCAAGAAGACCTTGTGGGCCAGCATGTTAGTGTCCTGTGCAACATGCAGCAGACCCTGGAGCAGAAGGTCCACGAGGACACTGAGTGACGGAACTGTGCCTGGGACCAGCTCATGCAGTGGTGTGATAGCATGTGTGACATCATGACAGAAATGATGGCACACCCGGCTGCTGTAGCTGCTCCTGCCTACCACCCTCTTCCTCCCCCCCCCCCCGCCTTCTATGCCCATTTCCGCTCTGCCTGCTCCCCATGCAATGCCTCTGCTTCTTCCCCAAGCAATGCCCATGCCCCCTCCCCAAGTGATGCCTATGCCCCTGCCCCCTGCCATCCCTGACCCCGTTCCAACCCCCTCTCCTGCCCACACTCCTGTGGTCCCCGGACCCACCCAACCCCAACTCTGACGAGGTCCCTGCACCTGAGGTGGCCACCCCCCATGCCACTCCAAGCTCCCCTCCCCCATCCAGGTTATGAGCCCCCCTACCCCTGCTCACCTTTTTTTAATGTAAGATAAATACAGGCTTCATTTTGTTGGAAACCAAACAGGTGTTTTTAATGAGAGGTCACGGAAGGGGTAAAGGGAGGGTTTGTGTTGGGAAAGGGATGGGGCAGCAAGCCAGAGGCCCCTGTGGGGGAGGCCCTGGGAGAGTTACTGCGGTCCTTGAGAGAACCTCTCCCTCGGGTCCTCCTGGATGTGCATGCAGGACTGATGGGCCTGGCAGATGACAGCTGTCCTTGGCTGCTCAAAGGCTCACCCCTCGCAGCCAGCGTCTGCCCCCACCTGGGGAGGAAGGCCTTCTCCTTCCTCTCCACAATGTTGTGCAGGACACAACATGCCACGACCACCTTGGGGATGTTGTGCTCCCCCATGTCGAGGCAGGTCAGCAGGCACCTGAGCCGTGCCTTGAGGCAGCTGAAGGGGCACTTGACCTCAGGCCTGGTTTAGGTGGGCATTAAATTGGTCCCTGCTGGGGTCCAGGTGTCTGGTATAAGGCTTCATAAGCCACGGCATCAGGGGATAAGCCGCGTCCCCCATGATGCACAATGTCATCTGCACGTCCCCATCCGCAAAGACCAAGGCCTGCAGCACCATCAAGAAGTAGCCCTTCCTATTAAGATATTAGGCTGCTCGATACTCCTGTGCACAGATTGGGATGTGGGTCCCATCTATGGCTCCAGCGCAGTTCGGGAACCCCAGGGTAACAAATCCGGCCACGATCGAGTCCAGGCGGATGACCCTCTGCAGCAGGATCGAGTTGATGGCCCTCACAACCTGCAGAAGGAGACAAACAAACACACAAAACAAACAGAATGAGGGAGGGAGTGCCTGAAACCTTGGGAGGTGCCTGCCCCCTCTCTTCTACTTCCCTCCCCCAAACACCCCAGGAGCCACCCCCTATGAGGCCACCCCCCCAGCAGCAGGGTGTGAGGGCGGGATGGCATATCCCCCAGGGGATGGAGCTTCCCCTCCACCCCCCACAGCCCCAACCCCCCTTTTCCTATGGTCCTCCTTTCCAGGATTCCCCCCCCCCCCCCCCAGGGACTACAGCCCCAGAGGAGGGCACCAATGGTTGACTTCCTCATGTCAAACTGGTTGCTCACCGACTGTTAGTTGTCTGGGGTGATGAACTTCCAGAGGGCGAAAGAAGCCTGCAGTCTAGACGTAGACTCATGGTAATGAGCCATTCCCAGTCTCCATTCAGACCCATTCTGTTGGTATCACATTTGAGTATTACAGCCTGGTTTTAAAGATCTTTTGCTTGAGGGTGGCAACTTTCAAGTCTGTAACTGTGTGTCCAGAGAGGTTAAAGTGTTCTCCCACTGGATTTTGTATGTTACCATTCTTGATTTCTGATTTGTGTCAATCTATTTATTTATCTGTGCAACAGAATTTTGAAGACTTTTATACTTCATGTCAACTTTTCTCTTCTAAGTTTAGCCATTGGTTATTAACACTCTCCCCCAAAAAGACGAGAACATATTTTTTTGCAGTGAGAGTGTTTGCTCATATTTTGCAAAACAATCCACAAGGGGACCAAAAATGAATTGGCAACATTTCAGTCCAAAAGATGAAAGTTTCAAGATTATGGGTCAGATTTTGAACCCACTGAGGCCAATGGAAAGACTCACTCTCACTTCCGTGAACTTTAACTCAAGTCCTCTGACTCCAATTCAGCAAAGCACTTAAGCATGCACTCTAAGTCCAGCATGCCCATAAGTGCTTTGCTAGATAGGGATGGTTTGGTGGACCTAAATAAGCATCTGAAATTGGGACAATCTATTTACTCTACATATAAGCCCCCGTCATTGTAATACCCGATCAACTACTTATCTAAATGCCTAGAACTATAACCTTAACTGTAGCAGCTACTGTCTGCACCTATTGTAAGAGTAAAACATATTGACTGACATGAGATGGGTTATGTAACAGAATCAAAATGCTGATGTAAGTTTACAATGTTTACAGCATTAACTTACAGCTTTTATAAATATTGTTAAACTTGATGCTCTCTCATCTATAGTTATGTTTCTGTACAGAAAAGCTTCCCATTGGTTTATTTATAACTAAAAAAAATATAACAATTGTGCTCAAGAATGAATAGCACGAGCAACTAACAATTGAGTTACAGTTCAATAACAAAAGTTCTTGGTGTAAGGGAAGTGAAACAAAGTTCAGAAGGTCTGACTTTCTTTGTTAGTCAGCCTTATGAGAAAATGCAGATGTGAGAATCCCAGCAAGTTACATTCCCCAAGAAAGATTCCTTCAAGACTAAATCAATCACTAGGCCTCAAGACTCTACTGAGTTTCCCAGGTGTATTTTTCCATTGTGTCATTTAGCTAAACCAAAGAGCAGGTAATTGGCCCAAAGGAAAGAGCTCTGTTAAAATATGTTCACAAGAGCCAAACAGATGGATTTCTTCCTTTGCAAATGTACCATCTTTGTGACACTGGAGGATTGTTCACTATCTCATTAAAAAGGAACTCTTTGTTCTTGCTTTATTACATGTTCCTTACTTTATTGATAAGTCAGCAGTATCCTGAGGAACAAGAGAAAAATGTATTTGGAAATACACTGGGGAACTACTGGTGTAACTTTCAACTCTAAATAATCTCTTCTGCTCTATGAAGAAGCCATCGAGGGAAGAACTTGACTCTGCTATTCTCTATCATTTGAGGATATTTTTTCTGTGTGGCTGCTGAAAGAGGCAGCCAGAAATGATCAGGAATGAAAAAAAAACTGGTTTCTTTTCTAGCTGTTGGCCATGCATCCAGAGCCCCTGAGCATAACCTGCTTGTTACCAAGTGCCCGCCATTCCCATTAGCTTTAGGTGGAGGTTAGACAGGATCAGTCCAGAGTTTATTCTTTCCCTGGAAGTAAATCTGCTATGATTCCTTTTAAGTTAGACCTGGCATTGTCTCTGGGAAGAGAATAAACATTTAACTTCAGAAAACTTCTGTGCTTTCATGAAAATACCTGATTTTTTGTGTGTGATAAATGTACATTGGGAGAATGTGAAACTTCATATGTCACTAAACATGACATAAAATAAGCATGGCTGAAAATATTTCTCTTATGATTGTGAGATTTAAAGGGCTCTTCTCTGCAGAGAATAAGGCTTGATGAAGACAGCAAACTTTTACAATGAAATCCAAATTAATTCAATTACAAATCTGAGTGGTTTGCCAAGGCTGGTGACCCTTACAAGAAAAATGAGTTTAGTTTTGAGTGAACTTGGACTGAATCTCAAGGAACTGGAATTATGCCCTGGAACCAAAGTACTCCACAATTTTTGTGCTGAATCAGAAGAAATTATTGTATGGGCAATTTCTTGATATTTTCCATTAGAACCCACAGCTTGCAATGTAATTCAAGGGGCAGCATTTAATCATATACAAAATGAAACAAAAAAAGTTGTTCACACTGCTGAATTTCACACAGCTAAGTTCATAAGGCACATTAACTTCATTTCTTGAAGGATCACTATCTTTTCATTAAGGTGTTTTTCTACAGCTAAAGACCGGCCTACAAAAGAAAACTGTGCCCATAAAATCTAAGGTGTGATTTTATACATAGTTAACCTGATGCAAAAGGCTGTGTGGACACTCTTATTTTGGTTTAACAGCATCTTATTTTGTGTTATATTAAACTGATTAGGAATTGATGTAAGCTAAACTAAAGTAAGCAAGTTTTGTACCAGAATAAGTGTGGCTACACACACATTTTGTACCAGTGTAACTGTATCTTTTAAAAAGTCATTTCAAGTTGTATTGGTACAACTTTCTTCAGTAGAGAAGGCCTCAGAAACAGCTGTGGGGAAGTAAGGAAAAATGAAGGAAATAAAAAGGAGTGTGGAACTCCGTGTATCCATATTTAATCTCTCATACCAATGAATGTATACTAGTGTTGGGGCGGAGAGGCCTAGGGTGTGTATTAACCTCTCTTTAACAGTATGCATCCCTCTGCTCCCTCCCCCTTTCATCTGAAGAATGGGTGGAATCAAGCCTATTCCTACTGCTAGTTGTATTCACAGTCCTGGATAGATATAGGAGCTTATATACGTTTTTTGGCAGATTTATCTTCTCACAGCCAATCAGAGACAACATTTGTAAAGATGTGCTGTCATTATCAGGCTTCTGAATAAGGGAGCTGTAGGGAGAGTCCACATGCACCAGCCTCTGTTGCTTTCCATTTTTATGGACATCTCCTGTGAATGGGGGGATCCTGGTGCCATCCCCTTCCCCACAGGATCTCTTTCCCCACAGGATCTCTTTTGCTCATTCTAAGAAAGGAAACCTGAATGTTTCCTGGTGAGATTCCCAGTGCATGTGCTGACTGGGTGTGTATGTCAGTATGTGTGGTGGGAAGGGTCAAAAGAACAACTGAAAAGAAGAACTACGCATCAGGAAGCATGAGGGACCTGAACAGAAAACAAGAGCCTTTTGGTTTCCTGTGTTTGAGGTATGGCAGTACTTCATTAGTACTTAACAAATCAGAGGAAGCATATGTCAGGGGGAACTGCATAGTTTTTTTTAAAGTTTGCAAAGTCTTTTTTTTTTAATTTGTTTATGTGTGCAGTGCTGTTGAAGTTGTGTTGGTCCCAAGACGCTAGAGTGACGTGATGGGTGAGATAATATCTTTTATTGGACTAACTTCTGTGGGTAAGAGAAACTGAAGAAGAGTTCTGTGTAAGCTTGTCTCTCTCAATAAGAGATTGGTCCAATAAAAGATATTACCTCACCCAGCTTGACTCCCTATTTATTTTGAGGACATATATATTGCAAGAGGGAAATTCCAATGGGAATTGACAGGAGACCAATAAACATTCTAGATAAAAGAAGAAAGCAAGCAGCATGTTGCTGTATGTAGATCCCCTGTGGGTCTCATTAACGGTCAGAAATTATGCAAAGACATAAGCATTCTCTCGACTGACACTTTCTTCTGCTGCTGAGAGCATGCAGATTGATGTCATTATTTCTGAAGTGGTTTAGAGCTGCTTTCAAGCCATCACTCAGCTGACTCTTTCAGTGGCAGTAAGTGCTGCTGTTCTACATTTTAGTTATGCTGCCTGTGCTGCGACAGTGGCCGCTTTAATATTGAGAAACGTACCCTGTGGACCTGTTTACCCTAAGGAAATAAGTAAAAGCTGCTCATCCTTAGGGCAACTGATGGGGGTGGAGAGGGGAGAAAAGGGGACAGGGGCACAATAATTCAAAAGGGCCCAGGGATCCCAGCTGCTGCTACTGCTACTGTGGCAGAGGCAGCAGCGAGTCCCTGGGCCTTTTAAATAGGATTGGAGCCAAAGTCTGCAGTCTGGCCAGTGCTGAAGGGTGGCGGGGGCGTGGGGGAGGGGAGGCTAGTCATTAGCCACGCCACTTCCACTGAGGCTCCGCCCCTTCCAAGAGCACAGAGTTGCTTCCCCAACCTTGCCCAGGGGTCTGGCAATTCTGATGGCCCCCCACCTATCAACTTGGCCTCTGTTATAAATATTGGGAACCCTAGTGTAATGGGGTCTCTGCTTTCAGCAATATGATGCGTGCCCTTGGTCAGAGCAGATCAGAGGTGAAAGTAAGTTGGTGCACCCGGGAGCGGAGCTCTGGCAAGAACCCGACTGGCTGGGGCACTTAGCTGCAGGGGGATGGGCAGTGCACTCCTTGCCCTGCTCCTGGGGTTTCCTACTGGCTGTGGCACCCAGCAGCGGGCAGCCAGGCAGGTTAAAGGGGCTATAGCGCCTCCCCTCCCCATCTTGGAGTGCCCTGAGCCCTCTCTCCCCCAGCCGCCATTTGGGGGGCAGGAGGCTGCAGCCACATATACCCGTCCCTGCGTGTTGCTTTTCTTCTCCTTGCAGATTCCTCTGACGCTCAGGGAGGGAGAAGGGAAAGTACAGAGCCTGCTGCCTTCCTCCTCTGCTCCTCCCCTTGGCAGCCAGGAGCGAGAGGAAGGCAGCAAGCGCTACACTTTCTCTCCTCCCTTCCTGAGAGTCAGAGGAAGCAGGAAGGAGACACAAAGCAACACATAGGGACCGGTATGTGCAACTGCAGTCCCTCCACCCACCAACATGGCGCCCTTGCCCATCCCCTGCACTCACCCCAAATCCCTACCTGAATACTGCACCCCCACATACCTCCTGCTCTGAGCCCCCCACACTTCCTGCTCTAAGCTCCTCTTCAAACCCCCAACCTTGACTCCTGCTATTCCCCCTATGTATCCAGCCCCCTGTCCTGACCCCCCCACTCCACCCCACACTTAAATTTTGTACAGTTATTGTCGTATCGCACCCCCAGGGGGAGGGTATGACATGATAGTTCCTGTAAGAAACTTACTTTACTTTCACCCCTGGAGCAGATACATGATACGGAATATCTGGAAAGTTTATGCAAACTATTTCTCAATGAATTTCTCTACATCGAGCCATACTGTAAATCCACAGTTCTTACCAGTTCATTAGCAGTCATGTCATTCATAACTTCAATGCATGATAACCCACCTCCCATACACATTCCATTGCACGCTATGGCAGTGCCTCGTTTGCTGTAAAGATTTTACAAGCACATTTATAAACATTCTATTCTTCCATTGGCCCATGCAAGCCCATTATGAGGGAGCACAGAGCATCTCTGATTTGGGTTGCCTAAGAGCACACTGCTTGAACAGTGACAGGTGCACTCTCTGGCTGAGTGTACAAGCTCAGCAATCCATTAGTGTCATAGCTCAGTTCAAGGGCAAATGCCTCACCTTTGCCTTCACAAAGGTTCTGAAGAGCCAAGCCACAATAATACAGAATGCATTGATGACAGACATCTAAATATGACTGTAAACAACACCAGCAGGATTTCAGTCTGCCAAAAGCACGTTCAACCACCCTTCAGCACCAGATGAGAGTGTAATTTAACTTTTTTTTTTTGCCAGGCCACCTGAGATCAGGACAGATTCCATCTCCAAAAACCTTAGGTTCTGTAGATCACACAATATTCTCTCTTGCTACTAAAAAAAACCCCAAACCAACCACAATGGTTATTTAATATATTATATCTATAAATAGAATTCAGACACAATTTTACCTCTAAAAGAATAAAACAAATCTTGCTTAAACCATGTAAAAATAAATTTTAACTCCTGTTATAATAGACATCAAATCTCCTTCTATCCCTCACTTAAATATAAATATTAAAAGTTTTAAAGTGTTTTTCCACAAATTACCATGGTCTCACTCTCTCTTTTTTCCCTCACTCAGTCCTGCCTGAAACAAAATACATTTCACCCACTTCCACTATTATGGCAGTGGGTCCTAGGGGATTACTTCAGGGATATTGTTTGTGCCCACCGCCTTTGGGTAAATCATACATCTGATTGCCTCGGGAACCTCTGTAACCATTTTATCCACAGTTGACTTTCCTGGTTCGCCAGTTTCCAGATAGTTATAGAGACCTGCTTTTGGACAGCAGGCAGTCACCTTCCAGGCAGGGATTGAGATGTCAAAATAGTCCATTTCAGGTTTCCCAAAATGGAAGTTTTCTTTAAACCCCTTCCAGTGAAAATGTCACAGTTCTGACTGTCATCCTGGTTTGGTAGGAATATTGTTTCAAAATTGAAGAAAAAAAAAAAGTTTCAGACAAAAATTTGTATTTTCTGGCCCATTTACACATAGTCTTGTAATTACTGTATTAAAAACAGAGGCTTTTGTTCCCCTGTTAATCTATGAAATCTTAGTCTGAACATTGCATAATCCTGAGATGTCTGGCAGAAGAATTCTCATTACTCTGAAAAAACTCAATTTATCATTTAAACATTTTAATAGCTGTATAGTTGCACTATAAAATGTCCAACTGTCCAGTTTCTGTTTCTTGGAGCCCTGTTGCTTAATGTCTTTCACTTTGTCTTCCCTCAGAAGTACTTGACATTCAAATCCTAAAAGCTCCAACATGAATAAATCTAAATGAAAGCTTTAAAGAGAACAGATAACTTTTAGTCTACCGGTTTTTCTTACTTAATTGAACTGATATATCTAATACTAAATCTATTTAAATGCCCTATAAATATTGAGCACATAATATGAAAAGCACTACATTAACTCTGCTGGAACAGCTAACTTGGCTAGGCCAGTGCTGAAAAAGTAACAAAAGAAATTTACTAGAAGGAAATGGAAAAATTAAAAAAAAAAGTATTGGTCCCTAACAAATCCTGATATATATATATTTGACAGAGCTGTTGAACAGAGCTGGAGCCTTTATTTTGAAATAGGGAAATGATAAACTAAATATGTATTGTGTGTTTGCTTTGGAAGGCAAATTGTTTGCTTATGTGCTTTTTCTTGTGTGTTGACAAGGCCAATGATACCACTCCAAAATCTGTGTTCTAATTTTGACAAAACATTTTCAAATGCAACTACAATTCTCATAATTTATATTGATTATTGTACCCAGAGATTTACATAGAAAAAGTGGTAGGTACTTCAGAAATACCACAGATAGAAAGGTAAATATCATTCACTTCTTTAATGATTTCTCACATTTTGCTATACCTTAAACCAGTGTCTCAAAGTGGTCCGCGAACCCACTGTGAGAAAGCTGCTACTGGGCCGCTCCAGTTTGTTTAGTTACCAGCTTCATAGCCACAGAGCCTCGCAGCTCCCATTGGTTGTGGTTTGCCATTTGCAACCAAGGGGAGCTGCGGGAAACAGTGGCCCGGGTCATGCTGCTTCCTGCAGCTCCCTTGGCTGCAAACAGCAAACTGCAGCCACCGAGAGCCACGAGACTCCATGACTGTGGAGCTGGCAAGTAAACAACCAAGAGCAGCTCGGTAGCAGCTTTCTTAGAGTGAGTCCACGGACCACTTTGAGACACGCTGCCCTATTCCTATGAGTAGTCTTAACTCCCATGCGTCATTCCAGTGACTCAACGAGCATTCCTGTGGAGTCAAGGTTATTCATGACTAAAGGAGTGGTGTGACTGCAGAATAAATAAATTGCCAGCTCTCAACTATTTCATTCTCCCTTTCAATGCTATTGAGAGCAATGGCCAGAGGTCTCCATTCTTCAGCAGATATTTCTCAAGCTCGACTATCATGCACCCTACAAATAGCAGCAATGGGATATATGTTTTATGATGGCTCACTTCTGAAAAAGTAAGCATAATATGCTTAGAGGGCAATGGTAGTTCATCAGTCTTCCAAAGATGTTCAATAATAGCACAAAAATGTGAAGTAGAAGACATACTTCCCTCTTTGCAGCCTCCCTAGGTGGTGACCAAAATATATTTGACCTCTAGTGTAGCTCAGGAGAGCTGGAGAGATACATACTTACAATTTATCTCAAGCTAGGTTCTGTTCACTTACATTACAAAAAGACCTGTTTGTAAGTTTGATGAGTCTATTTTTTTTTAAATATCTGCTTTAGTTACCATCACTTATGTTCCCAGTTATGCTATTAAAATAGTACCACTAGCCCAAGGAAAAGTCTAGAGAGATAGTTTCTCAGTTGGACAGTAAGCTTGCCATGCCCTCACCCACAGCAGCAGCAGCTTCTGTCCTGTGGGTCTGGGCCCAGTTCCCTCCTTCAGCAGGGAGTAAAATGCATATTCTGGGATACGTCAACTTGACACCAGTCCAGTTAATGTGTCAGCAATGCTAAATACAACGGGTCTACCATGTGTAATAGAAAAGCCTAATGTCCATGAAAAATATAAAAATGTTATCAGGGTGAATTTTCATCACTGTTTTCAAATAATTCATTCCACGAGATGAAAACTAAATCTATGAGGGTCTATTCTTCCCTTGCTGTGGTCCCTATACTCACATCAATGCCAACAGGCGTGTGGCCGATGATAACTTGACTCCATCTTAGATTTAACTTCATAATATCAAGCAAACACACATTGTAATACTTCTAATGGCATTAGAGTTTTGGCTAAAGGAGGATGATGTTATCAAGTTTGTACAAAGGACTTTAATCTTTACAGAGGGCATATTTGCAGGATTGGAGTTATGAGTTACAAGCAAACGACAAGGGAGAATAGGTGGGTGAGGTAGTATCTTTTATTGGACCAAGTCCTTCAGGAGCACTGTGGAGTTTAAAGCTTGTCATGTTCAACAACAGAAATTGGTACAGTCAAAGATATTACCTCACCCACCTTCTCTCTTTCATATCCTGGGACTAACATGGCTACAACAACATGACTACAACAACACTCTGGGTACGTCTAAACTAGTTTACTCGAAAAAGGGAAATGAAGTGGTGATTTAAATAATCGCCGTTTCATTTAAATCAAAATGGCCACCACGCTGTGCCGATCAGCTGATTGTCGGCACAGTGCAGCAGTCTAGACGGGGATCTGCTGACCCCAGAACCCTTCGCCGGCAGATCCGGTAAGCCTCGTCGACACAGCGCGGTGGCCATTTTTATTTAAATGAAGCGGCGATTATTTAAATCACCTCTTCATTTCCCTTTGCCGTCCTGCCTAATCTACATGGTTCCGTCAATGGAGCCATGTAGTTTAGACACAACCTCTCTATGAGGGCACATAGACAGAAGCTGATATAGAAATACTAAAGCACAGCTGGACTTACTTTTGTCTATGGGATGTATAAATGGCCAATGCTAATCTGTTTTACTCTGTATTTTGATGTTCATTGCAGATGTTTACGTGAAGCCACCAGTTTGATCTTTGGCAGGTAAAAACCCTGTCCCTCTTTCTCTGTGTGCTTCTAACTGTTCCTAGGGCAGCATTAGCATCGCCTAGGGGCAACTTAAACTACCAGAGAACAACAGACTGCTGCTTCCAGTTTCAGATGAGAGGAAAAGCATTTGTTCCATTGTCTGAAATGGCAAAACTCTGTGAGACTCTGTGCTGAACTTCTTTTAATCTCACCAGAAGATTGTCTGTGTGTGCCGGGAGGGTAGGTAGGGGGAGGAAGGTCTTTTAAAGCCAGTATCAAGAATGATAGCCTGTAATGTCTGTGCCAATGCAACCATAGAGGGAAAAGACAAGAGCATAGAACACTCTGGCGAGGAATAGGATGATATCCAGTGTGCTGTGACTCTTGTGCAGTGCTTCGTATGTGCCACATCTTTTTCTTGTACCCAGTGGTAGGGCATCACTCAGTTTGGTGGAGCTGGGTGTGGTGGTTCATCAGCAAAAGGGCAGTAGTATTCGGTAGGTTTTTTTAGCCAGGGCAAATCTTTATTTGTGTAAATCAAAGCTAGTTGTGATATGCAATATATAAATAAATAAAATCTCTCCAAAGTGGGGTGCATTCAAAACTCACATCTCCTTTCTCACAAACATTTTCTCCTCCTGTCTCGATCTCCATCTGCCCTTCTTAAATTCTTTCTCCTGAGCACCTATGGAAAGAAAAAGAAAAGGGAAACTATAGTTAACCTTTTCTATAGTGCGAACCAAGTACTGGCCTGGAACCCAATCATAGATCAGCAAGAGAAGTTTCCTATTAGGAAAATAGCATATGTAGGTTAGAACCCAGGTTAATGGAACCCTTCTAATGCAAGGAATATAGCATTACATATATGTGAGCTAAGGTCAGTGGAAGATTAATGAACTAAATTGGTATCTATCTACCTATCTATGTAGATACAGAGCTCGAGAGTGGGGAGAAGCACAGATGGAAGAAATCTCATGAGAATAGCACTGCAAGATTTCTGGCAATGAAAAAATCAGCATTGGAAATTCTCTCCCTTGGACACAGACACATTCATTCACACTTCTAGGGTATGTCTACACTACAGCGTTAATTTGAGTTAACTTAATTCGAAATAGTTAATTCGAATTAAGCTAATTCGAAATAACGCATCTTTACACAAAAACAATTTCAAAATAGTGTTTTGCTATTTCGAAATAGCGCATCCACACTGAGTGGACCCTGAACCAAAGTTACGGCTGGCCGGAACCAGTGCCGGCAGGGCATCAGGTTAGGACTTAGTGTGTGGAGCTGCTGCCTGAGGCTAACTGAACTCTGTGCTTAAAGGGACCCGACCCCCACCCCAGACAGACAGTTCTCAGGGTTCCCCGCTTGCTTGTCTACCTCGATGAGGGACAGCAAAGCAGTCCTGTCTTGGAGTGTCCTGAGTTCCCGCACTCGGGACACCACAGCACGCGGCCGCATGGAGCCAGAGCTGTCCCTGGGCACGCCGGTGTGTCTCGTGGGGTCGTTGCCATCATCCCCGCTGCACTTGCTGCAGACTGCCATCTGGGGGGGTCCATCGGAGGGCTGTCAGGATCCAGGAGGCCTTGAGGGACAGCGTCCACCCCGAGGAGCCCTCAGAGCTACCCCGGTCCTCCCCACTGGGAGCTCGTGCCCCATTCCTCCCTCACGTCCTTCCACTTACCCCTCCCTAGCCCCCCTTCCTGATGTCAAATAAAGGACACATTTTTTCATAAACACGAACTGTCTTTATTTAACAAAACTGGGGAGGGGGAATGAAACTCTGGGGAGACTGGGGAAAGAAGGCGGGAAACGGGAGGAGAGAGGGTGGGAGAGGGGAGGGGGAAACCTGGGAGGAGGGAGCTGGAAGGGGGAAGCAAGGGGAAGAAGGGGGAGGGGAAACTCAAGGCCCAGGGTTGGGGGTCTCACCGGACCAACTTGATTTTCATGCAGACCTGCTCCTGGGTCGTATGTGGCCATCCTGCCATAGACAGCCGTGTTCCTCCATCTAGTGCGGAGATGATGGACGTTGGGGGCATCCCCCCCAAACCTGAATAAGGTCCATGATCTCCACCCTGGACCAGGAAGGCGCCCACCTTCTCCAGCCCCTGTCAGGCTCCTGGGAGCTGGCAGACTGCTCCTGGGGAGCAGTGGAGGGCTGGCTGCCAGTGGCTTGCTGGCTCATGTTTTGGGGCCACTGGGTCAGGGGCCCTGGTGGCCACTGCTGGCTCTGGGCTGGCAGGCTTGGAGCTGGCACAGGCACTGTGGCCAGAGTCTACCCCTTTAATGGCTCCGGGGCTGGGGGAGAGGAGAGTAAGTTTTCCCGGTTGTGCCCAGAGTGGCCACCAGGGCTCCCTGGGAAGGGCTGGACGCCCCCTATTTCGAATTAAGTGTCTACGCAGCACTTAATTCAAAATACCTATTTTGAATTTGGCGTTACTCCTCGTAGAATGAGGTTTACCAAATTCGAATTAAGTGCTCCGCTATTTCGAATTAAATTCAAAATAGCGGTTTGCATGTATAAACACTATTAAAGTTAATTCGAAATAACGGCTGTTATTTCGAATTAACTTTGTAGTGTAGACATACCCCTAGAGCCTCACAAACCAGGCCATCAGTTCAATTTATTTGCTTTAGTATTGCAAAATCAAGGAGAGTCGTGTAAATGGGTTTCAGTTTGTATAACTATTACTGGCTCTCATTATAAATTTTAAAATGACTGCTTATCTGGTAAACATTTCATTTGATTTGTGTGAACATCATGTCGGGTGGTTCTACTTGAATCTGCAATATCAGATATGGAGAACCAAGGCAGGTAGCCACTGCTTTCAAGTTGAGTGAGGCAAAAAGACTGAGGGAGTGTGTTCCAGAGAACTTTATAGTGGCCTTGATAAACAGACACAGTCCACCTCCTTGCTTACTGGTAGCTGGAGACATTCTCCTACCTGTCAGGATTTTTCCCTAAGACAAATAAAGAAGAGAGAGGGCATGACAACTAAACGATAGCTTCAGATAATTTATTTTATAACATTGATAGCTCAGAGTACACCAGCAACAGCATGTGTGTGGGATGTGATGACAGCAGAAAGTGAAATTTGAGGACATCCAGAAAGCAGTTAGGAAAAGAAATGCTCTTCTATTATCCTTACAGTGGTTCCAAAAGAGGAAAATCACATGGAGAGGTTGACTGATACTGATACTAGAGGGAAATTGACAGACAGGGGAGTGAGGCTCTGGAACAGCCTTCCAATTGGAGTAGAGAGGACGAACACCCCAACTCATTTTGAAATAGAGCTTGATATGATTATGAACAGGTTATTTGATGGGGAAGTGTGCAATAGAAAGGACATCCCTTTCAGCCCTGTTTCTAATATTGTATTCCGTTCACATATACCCCCGCATAAGTGTCTTGAAATTTATATTGTAGTGAGTTTTATTTAGAGGTGTGCTGGGTGAAATCCCCTCACTAACCCTGCAAAAGCAGAATTGAACCAGATGGACCCAACCAGCTAATTAGGCTGCACACAAGGCAGCTTTTGGCTGAAGGCAGCTAATTAGGGACAGGCACACCCGTGCAGAGACAGGTGGGGCCTAAAAAGGCAGGTAGAGGCTCACTCAGTTGCTACTGAGAAAAGTCAGTTGCTCTCCAAGAAGAGACTTCCTGAAGCTGGTAAACCTCGAGGCAGAAGGGGACTTGGGGAGTAGAAAGCAGTCTGGGGAAGGAGCAGAGGGATGTTCAGAGTTGCTGAGCTGAACGTCCCTGGGCTGGAACCTGGAGTAGAGGTAGGCCTGGGTCCCCCTACCAGCTACTGAGAAAGTGGCACTGAATGGGAAGACTGCCTAGGACAGAGGATTGATTGAACCTGGGAAGAGGAAACACTGAAGGTGCATCTACACAGCAGTGTTATTTCAGAATAATGGCCATTATTCCAAAATAATAATGTGAGTGTCTAGACAGCAATTCCATTATTTTGAAATAAATTTGAAATAATGGATGGCTTATTCTGACTTCTGCGAACCTCATTCCATGACGAATAATGCCTATTCCGAAATAGCTGTTTTGGAATAGCTGTAGTGTGGATGCTCCACTGCTGCTATTTCGAAATAGCTCCTCCCCAGGGCCATTCAAAGTAATTACTCCCCAGTGCCTCCTGGGCCTCTAAATCAAGGTAGCATGTCCACATTAGGGAAGCCTGCCTCTGACAAATTTTAAGGCTTCTCTGTTGTGCAGATGTGCTATTTTGAAATGAGCTGTTTTAGAGTATTTCTTCTGGAATAGCATATTTCGAAATAAGCGTGCAGTGTAGACATACCCTGAGTGACCTAGCTGGAGGGTTAAGTCACAATGAGGCCACTCTGGCTCCTGGAGCAAGAGGAGCTGCTGACCAGAATGCTAGTGGGCAAGCCATGGATGGGTTACTGACTCTGAATTGATTCACAGGGTGACCAGGAGGTGGTGCCATGCTGGTGGTAAGTGATCTGTGGGAGCGTATCGGTGGGAGTGGCCCACTCCAGGACCACGGGTTTCGTTCTCTTTGTCACTTCTTCACAAACTCCTCACTGGTAAAATCTAAAGATTCTTTCAGGTCCCTTACCAAACAGCTTGTCATGAGGTAATGAAGCAGACTTTGGAGGACTCTCCTTATTCTAGACTGGGAATTGAATTGTGTTGGCTTCTGGGAAACAAGGGAGAAAATAATCTGGAAAATTTCCAGTAAGACTCCAACCAGTGTTCAAGATAAATGCTAAAACGTGTTAGTGACACCCTAGTCAGATCCAATGCCCGAGAGGCTGTTGTGACAGTGGTAAATATAATCAAGAAATATAATCAAGAAATAATAATTACAGTACTGTCTCCCAACCAACTTCTGCACAGTAAAAAGGAATTGAGTTTCTATGTTATTTAAACTAAGATGAGATTAAGCATTTATCAGTTCAAAGGGAAATATAGTACAGTCAATCAGTTTTGTTTTGCCTCGACATTCTACATTTAGCGCCAAAAAAACCCAAAACAGAAAAAGTATAGCAGTAGGCTACAACAATGTGGCATTCTCCAACAAAATGCAACATCAAAAAAGACATCAATGGCTTAAAAAAAAAGTATGGAGGGAACTAATAAACCAGGAATAGAGTGAAGCATTACATTTTATGAATTTAATCAGAGTATACAGTTGTACATGCTCCCCAACAGTTTCATATTCAAATTCAGGTTAGTATTAGATCTCTGACTAGTTGGAGGTATTCTTACTGTGTTACTACAAAAATTAAATACCCTGCAATAGGTTTCAATATCCCATTATATTATACAGCTGAATGTCTCTGTGTGTAGGAAATATTACCATTTCCCCCAGGTGAACGTGAAATTGTTTGTCACTCCAGGATAAACCCTTTGTGCTAATTTTCATTGTGAAGTGCGTATTTGTGGCAAGGTTAAACCTGCAAGAAATGAGATCTATAATAGCTGTTGCTTTTATGGTGTGGTGACATTTCATTAAATAAAAAACCGACTTGCTAATGTTTGTGGGGGTAGCAATTTGCCATTTTGACAATTCCTTTAACAGTGGCAGACAAAATATCTATCTTCAGCATCCCATATGAACTTTAACCTCAAAAATATTATGCTTAAGTATTGCATTACATTTCTACTCAGATTATTGAAGCAATGCTTCAGTATGATGTTAGGTTGTGCATATTTCTGCTCTGTATGAGGCCTATCATTAAATTTAAAACTATTTTATTAAATAGTTCTATAGCTAATACAGAAGAATATGTGTGCCACCTGCCATTTAACAAGGAGCCTGGGCTTGTTACTTTCTAGCTAAACTGTGGGCAGCATGTCTAAATGTTTAAGTACTTGAATATATAGTATGCACATGAGTTTGATTTAAACATGATGGTAGGTTGTCATAGAACACACAGTTCTTGCCAACATTTCAATGTCTAAGGCACAGTACAGAGATGTTTAAATTTTGATTTGTAAAAATATTTTTGCTTATATCAGCAGCTGTATCTAGGGGTGCTGGAACAACTTGTATAGTGGGGGTGTTGGCAGCCAGGGAGCCAAACTGTAAACCTTTTACGTGATAGAAGACGCTTCAAACCGGGGTGCTACCCTCCCCCAGTTCAGCACCTATGACTACAACTTAAATCCATAATTAGCTTGATCCAAACCAACTTAAGTCAGTGGGGGTCTTTTCACTGACTGAAGTGGGCTTTGGAGCAGGATGGGCCCTATAGCTCTGCAAAGGGAACCCTTACAAAAATAAACCTCAACATGGTTGAGACTGACAGTAAAACAGTTAAACTGAAATAGAACAGCAAGATGTGATCCGTATGAGCCACTCTATCCAAAGGGAGGCATTTGTCCTAGCAGTGACACTGAGACGTGTGTTCTGCAGAGACAGCTGTCTTGGGTCCATACTGGAAACAGCAGAATGTTTAAAAATAGGGGAAAGCCTTTTTGGCTTTGCCTTTTCTCTCTTCCCCTGCCTCTATCACCTTGTTTTTGTCAGGCAGGGAAGGCAACCTTCAAGGGTTCTAGTCTTGGCTTTTCAAAGGAACCTATAGGAGACAGGTGCCCAGCTTTTGTTGGATTTCACCTAATTCTCTTAGGCTACATCTACATTGCAAAAGAAGTCCCATAGCATGCTCACAGGTTTCTGCTAAGAAACTGCAGCTGAAATGTTTAGGTTTGGGATAGAGTCCAGGCTCTGAGACCCTGCCATGGGGGAGGATCTTGGAGCCTGAGCATCTATACTGCAATTTTTAGCCTTGCAGCCCAAGCCTGTAAGCTGAAGTCAGTTGAACAAGTGCTCGAGCTTGGTGGTATGCAGAGCTGTCCCATCCATAGGACGGTTTGGGGCAGCCCCTCCAGACTCTACACTTTTGCGGGGGGCCCCCACAGTGGCCACCTCAACCATCTTATGGACGGGTTGAGTGTGGGCAGCAGCAGGAGTCAGCTGCCTCCCCCTCACCACAGTGGCAGGTGCTGGAGGGGCCCAGCAGTCTGCTCTACTCTGCCCCTTCCTGACCCGCTGCTCTCTGCTTCTCCATTGAAGTAGAGTGCCCTGGCTCCAGAGTCCTCTGCTTCCCACCACTGAGAAGCGAGGTGCAGTGGGCTGGGATGCAGGGGGTGGGAGAGACCCCTGCTACTGCCCGGCCCTGGTAATCCAGGCAAGGAGGCAGGAATGGGTATGGTAGAGGTGGGGCTTGGGGAAGGGTGGAGCAGAGCCTGGTGGCATGAGCATTAGGGTCTCTTCACAATCCCTGAATTTCCAAATGAAAGCCTGAATAATTAGGGTTTGCTAGCCTATGAGAGACCAGTTACTTCCCTGGATTTCAGAGGAGGATGTAGGCCAGAAGCAGCGAATGATGGAGAAGCTTTTTTTAACCTCTCTCCCCTAAATATCACACTTATAAAATGAAAAAATATCTTCCATTTGGAATAATCAAAACATCTCAGAAAAGTTACAAAGGACTCTGTCATGCTGCTTTGTTGGCACTGCCACTGAGGCATACGTACTTGCTAAATCTTACAAATAAAGCCCTACATCTAGAAATAGTGGCAGGGTGGCTTGGTACATGGAAAAGAACTTGGAATAAAAGATTTACTCTGAGAACTCATGTCCAGAAAGACAATGGCAAAGCTTTTAAAGTGTTATGAATCCTGTATGTAACACAGGAGAAAGCAGTACTCTATTTGTCACTAGTATTAAAAGAAGCTGTTTACATACCTGAAAGCCAAACCAGACTTGCACTTTTCTGCAAGCCCCCAAATCATCCTTTTTACTGGAATCAATAAAATCTGAGATGCATGCCTTCCTGTCAGATTTGAAAGGCTTGAGGTTGTACATACAATAGCAGGAGAATCAATATGGTAGCCAAGAAGTTCAGTAGCTGAGAGCCTGTCTTAGCCATGCTGTGTTGCTGGTTGGATTTCTAACAGCCCAGTCAGCAATGCTGACTGGAGCTGCCAGGATCTCTCTTTGACTGGATGTTCTGGCAACACTGGAAGGCTGGCAAGTCTAGTTACCAATGGAATGAAACATGGCTGTAGACCTAATGTGGAAAGAAGATAAGTGGTAAACAAGACCTGATATGAGCAGGCCAATTGCCCTTAAAAATGTGTGCATACAGCTATGGACAGAATGACTGACAGATTAACTGCATACCTAGACAGAGATGTACTTATAGACAATGTGGAAAAAGGTTCAGGAGAGGAAGGAGTATGGCCGATCCAAATAGAAAGAGTAGAGATAGAAGCATAAAAAGTATGACAGAATATAAGGTAGTATCTTTCCTAGATATTGAAAAAGCATATTATTTATGGAGAGAATGGTTATTTCATAAAATAGCATCCATGGATGGATAAAGGATTCCTTAAGCAAATGCTTGAGGTCCCTTCTGGTCCTATAATTCTAAGATTTTTAGGAATTCAGTGGGGGTGAGGGCAAAAATCTTTGTATTCATAGAATTAAAGTATTGAGAAAAGACCTAAAAGACACTAGCATATAGAGACCTGAGAAAATGCATTCTAGGTAGAATATCAACACCCACCATCACCACCATGGATGTGGAATTGTATAATGACATTTAAAGAGAAGAAGGAAAAGTCAAATATAGCAAATCGATGTGTCATAAGCTGGGCAAACATTGCCAAATACCGTACTTACAGATAAGCCTAAAGATGAGATCAAAGACTTGTAATAAAGAAATTGAGTGGACAGCCATAACAGCTACAAAATTTGATAGCCAAATTACAAGGGACTAATATGAGAGTTATATTACTGACAGTACACTCTATGGCTACGTCTACACTGGCGCATTCTCATGCAAAAACTCTTTTGCGGAAGAGTTCTTCTGCAAAAACTCTTCCAGAAGAGAGCGTCTACACTGGCATGTGCTTTTGCGCAAGAGATGTGTTTTTGCGCAAGAGCATCCATGCCAGTGTGGACGCTCTCTTGCGCAAGAAAGCTCTGATGGCCATTTTAACCAAGGGCTTTCTTGTGCAAGAAATTCATGTTGCCTGTCTACACTGGCCTCTTGCGCAAGAACAGTTGCGCAAATGGGCTTATTCCTGAGCGGGAGCGTCAGAGTTCTTGCGCAAGAAGCCCTGATTTCATACATTAGAACGTCAGTTTACTTAAGCAAGAACATGTGGCCAGTGTAGACAGGCAGCAAGTTTTTGTGCAAGAGCGGCCGCTTTTGCGCAAGATCCCGCCAGTGTAGACACAGCCTTGACTCCATTACCATCTTGTCAGATTCACTATCTGCCTTAGTTGCATCAAAAATAGGAATTCAGGTAGCCAAAATTTATAGAATGAAATATTGTCACTAACGGAATTGTCTCGGACAAGAGTAAACATTGACATAACAGGCATCCCAGCATATGTTGGAATAGCAAGAGATGAGGAAGCAGACAAAGTAGCAAGAACGCTGTAAAAAGAAAAAAGCTTACACAGTCTTCTAAGTAAGCAGGAGTTTAAAAACCTAATTAAAAATGAACTGAGGAGGGGCAAGAAGTGTGGACCAAAGAAACAGGTGAAAGATTTCATGAAGTATGCCCTAGAATAAAAAATAGACATAGTGCAAGAACCTGAGCTACTGAGCTAGCCCTATTCCAGATATTTAATGGACACTTAGCCCATTTTTGTGCTTATTAATTAAGAGCACATGAGACATGCAAGGTCAAGAAAACAATTGATCACCTCCTCTGGGAACAAAAAGATTGCAACGTTGCTGGGGTATTGTCTACAATAAACTCGGGCACCCAGAAGCAACAAAAACTATAATAAAATGCCTAATCAAAGTATCAAAAAAGGGGCCTCTTTAAGACACCAATGTTACAATTCTTGCTTTTTAAAACAAAAACCTGTAACTAGATATCATGACATCCAGCACCTGGCAGTTAGACCGGGAATGTGAATCTGCCATGCCACAAAAGACAAGAGTCAGCAGCTGAGAGAGGACTCGTGCTTTCTCCTTGAAGGAAGACATGGATAGGACCCAACCAGAGACTTCTAGATGACGTCGCCCCTACTGAGGCAAAGTAGGTCCGGTGTGAGCTGTTGTCTCCCTTTGTTACCATGTTTACTCTTCTACTCAGGAACTGCTTAGGGACTTAACTGAAGTAGTCCCACTCAGACCATATCTCCAGGGAATGACCACCCTCAGTAAACTCGTCACATTTTCCCCATACTGGAGTCCTGGCAGTGATTTGCTACAAGCCCAGAACTGACCTGATCTCATGTTAACTATGCTCTTGTTAGCCTAGAAAAGCCAGCTAGAGATTCTGGCTGTGTCTGTTACATAGACTGATGCAATTTCAACAAATACTTGCTACCTTAGTATATTCAATGTTAGTACTGCAGGGCAGCCCCTGAGCTAATGTAAATAACTGCAGCTCCATTGACTTAATTGTGCCCATTTACACATGAGGATCTGTCGGTTGTGTTTGTTTGAAAAATATGAAGCATTGGAACATTCAATACAAAGTTTCTTTGTATTGCTACTGCATACACTAGTAAAGCAATATTGGACAGTGACTACATTAAGTACAGCATTTCTCGTATGTGCTAGTTGACAGGGAGAATCATGATAATGTCGGGATTTACATAGGATGATTATGCTGTGCAGTGTATGGCATACTTTTTATAAACCCTGTTCTTTGCAAAGCATCCTTATGTGATTAATAAGGGTAGTTAGATTTTAATAATAATTAATATTAACCATTTATTTAGGATTGTTTTATTTTATAATCCTCTGATAGCTGCTTAAGGTAGCAGCAGCACAGATGCTATACTCTGTATTTATAAGAATCTTACAGCTCCAGATGTCAAAAATCAATCATTCATGTGTACCTTGGCCGATTGCTGCTGATTGTCTCAGGTAGGGATTTTGCAAATGCTCTGAAGAGCTTAGGCAAAAATAGATTCTTGGATGTCAGAAACTGAGGACATGTTATTGATTTATAAAGTACCCTTCACAGCTATCAGGAGGCTGTTCAAATAAGATCAAATCAAAAGTAAATACGCAAAAAGTGATTTTTTTTTTTTAATGCTGAGCAAAGCCATTTGAACAAATGAACAAAATTAGAAATTGGTGAAAACTCTGCTGAAAGTTTTCAATCTCTTCACCAGACAAATGCCAAAAATGTACTCTGTTATCAGCCCTCATAATTAACTAACCTGATATTGCTGCACAACTGAATAAATGCTTCACCTTACAGGGCATGTCTACACTAAGAAACCATTTTGAAATAACTAAAATTGATAACTCCCGAAATAACAATCAAAATAGCATGCCCACACTACGGAGAAGCCTCGAAATTACTCTGAGGCAGACTCCATTATTGTGGATGCGCTACTTCAACTTAGAGCCCCGGGAAGCACTGGGGAGTAATCACTTTGACTTTTTCCTTGGAGTAATTATTTCAAAATAGCAGCACTGGAGTATCCACACTAACACTATTTTGAAATAACTGTTTTGAAATTAGTGTTATTCCTCATGGAAAGCAGGAGTACAGATTTTGAAATAACCAGCCTGTTATTTCAAAATAACGGGCTTGGTAGTGTGGACGCTCTGCTTATTTCGAAATAAGGGGGGTTATTTTGAAATAACTCCCTAGTGTAGACTAGGGCATATCCTGCACTGAAATCTTAAGCTCTGGTGAAATGTTCAAAGGAGTAAATCCCTGTGGGAGTAGAAATCAGGAGAGTCTGCTATGACTTGTTCTGCAACCTTGAGTTTGTTACAACCCCTCTGCATGTAATCTTTTCCCTCCCCTCTCCATCTGCAAAATGGAATCTTCTCTCTCCTAATGCTACCTTATCCCTCCATAAATCTAATAAGGGCAAAATGGTATGAGCATACTGTGCGCAATTCAGGGGACACTGGACCACCTTTGACCCTTTCATTGCTCACCTTGAGCTAGACATCCCTCATCCCTACATTCTTGTCTGACCGCTCAGGGTATCTAACTCAAGAATTACACGTAGAGGAATAGTTGTGTTAGTCTGTAACTTTAAAAACAACGAGGAGTATTGTGGCACCTTACATATTAACAAGAGTCCTAAAATGACAGGTAATTGTTTTTGCTGTTATACTCATCACCCAGTGTTGCTCCAACTCATCTGGTGAAGTAGATTTTACCCAGAAAAGTTTGTGATCCAAACCTTTGTGCCATGGGACTATTCATTGTTTTTTCAAGAATTAGTGTCAGTGCTACTTAAGGGTACGTCTAGGCTACATGCCTCTGGTGACAGAGGCATGTAGATTAGGCTACCCAGCATAGGAAAATGAAGCGGCGATTATTTAAATGGCTGCCGCGCTGAGCCGATCAGCCTCATCGAGGCATACCTGGGAGGTCGACAAATGCCTTTGATGTCAACCGCGGAGCGTCCAGACTACCGCGCTGAGCCGACAAACAGCTGATCGGCTCAGCGCGGCAGCCATTTAAATTTAAATGAAGCGGCGATTATTTAAATCGCTGCTTTGTTTTCCTATGCCGGGTAGCCTAATCTACATGCCTCGGTCGCCAGAGGATGTAGCCTAGACGTACCCTAAGTGGCTCAGGAATACCAGTAGCACTGAAATGCCAGCACAGAGAAATCCCATTGCCTCTATGTAAAGCCACGGTAGACCTGCATCTTGACTACTGTGTGCAGATGTGGTTGCCATATCTCAAAGGAATTGGAAAAGGTTCAGTAAAAGGCCACAAATGATCATAGAAAAGGCATAGAACAGCCTCCACATGCACAATGTGGCTGGGATCTCGGGGAGCAGAACAGGCTGGGGCTGGGTTGCTTCACTTCTTTCCTCCACCCCCACTATCTCTGGTGAGTAAGAATGTGGGCCTGACCCCTCCTGCCAATGTCAGGTCCCTTGCTACTGTCATTGGGCCTCTCCAATGGATGGGACGGCTCTGGCAGCAGGCACAGCAGAGCCTTACTGCTTCCTTTGGGGGAAAGTTGGTGCCATTCTTAGCATCTGTGTACAGTGCCTATGCTCCCTAGCTGCACTGGTACAGGAGCAGAGGTAAAACATTGCACGCTCCCACCCGGGCTCCAGCTATCTCCTGGGATTCTCCTGCTGCAAGCTGGCACTGGTGGCCCTGTGTGCCATGGTAAGCAGCTGGCAGGTGCGAAAGGAGCCAGGGGGATGGGGGGTGCTGTAGGGGAAGCATGCCTGCTGCCAGCCAGGCTCCTGGTTTGTCCTTGCCTGTCCTGCTACCCCTCTCTTGCTGGACGTCAGGCAGCGCACATGCAGTTCTTGGCATGCACTGCTGCTAGCAGCCCCTGGGAACAAGTCAGGGAAAGGAATCAGGAGGCCAGCGGGGGAAGAGGGTCTCATAGCTATGCATTTAGCTGCAGCAATGCCCCTCCCCCCAGCTCTCTTGGCAGCAAAGAGGAGCAGCGGGGCAGGGACCTATCCACCAGCCAGGTAAGGTAACCCCGCCCCCCCAAAAAACATACCAGTGCCTTGTCTGTTGCACCTCCTATGCACACACTCCTGCTCTGTGCCCCCTGCCCTCGACCCCACACTTACATTTCTTACAGGTACTATTGTATTGCAAACCACCCCCCCCCCCGAATCCCTTGCCCATAGCCCTCCAAAGGGGGTGTGTGTCATGATACTATAGTACCTGTAAGAAATTTGTTACTTGCACCACTGCACTGGAGTATGTGATGGTTACTTATACCCTGCTCTTCTCCACCCCCTTCACCCTCCCGCCCCCAAAATGGTCTGAGGTAAATAGGATGAAGTTTAATAAGGACAATCCAAAGTACTCCATTAGGGAGGAACAATCAGTTGCACACATATAGAATAGGAAGTGACTCTCTAGGAAGGAGTACTGCAGAAAGGGATCTAGGAGTCATAGTGATCCATGCGCTAAAGGAGTCAATAGTGTGACACTGTTGCAAAAGAACCCACCTCATTCCAGGATGTATTAACAGGAGAATTGTGAGCAAGACACAAGAAGTCATTCTTCCTCTCTACTTTGTGCTGATTAGGCCTCCACTGTCCAGTTCTGGGTACCACATTCCAAGAAAGATGTGGAAAAATTAGAGAGAGTCCAGAGAAGAGCAAGAAAAATTATTAAAGGTCTAGAAAACATGTCCTTTGAGGGAAGACTGAAAGAATTAGGTTTCTTTAATTTGCAAAAGAGGGAACATGATAGCAGCTTTCAAGAACCTAACATGGTAAACCTAACAGGTAGGAGGGAGAAAAATTATTCCCCTTAACCTTTGAGGATAGGACAAGAAGCAATGGGCTTAAATTGCAGCAAGGGAGGTTTAGGTTAGACATTAGGAAAAAATTCCTAACTGTCAGGGTGGTTAAGCACTGGAATAAATTGCCTAAGAAGGTTATAGAATCTCCATCACTTTTAAGAGCAGGTTGTATAGATATGTCAGGGGTGATCTAGATGGTGCTTGGTCCTGCCATGAGGGCAGGGGATAGGACTTAATGACCTCTCAAGGTCCCTTCCAGTTCTAGTATCCTATGATTCTATAAGTAGCTAACACATTTGAAGGAACTATTCAAGGAAAAACAGTCCATTAAAAAAGCAGGAGAGGAGGAATTAGTGGGTTATAAACAGCTGTAATAAGCCATTTGTCCAATGGCTCTATTTAGTCCAGGAGTGGGCAATAAGGGCAGGGCCTGAAGGTACATGTGCACACCCTGAGGGTACATCTAGACTGCCAGGCTATTTTGGGATCCCAGAGGGATCCCAAAATAGCTTACCCTGTGTCCAAGGAATGTGTCCGCTATTTCAAAATTATTGTCGAAATAAAGGATGTGTTATTTCAGCATCCCTGTAAACCTCGTTCCATGAGGAATAAAGGATGTCTCAAAATAGTGTTTTATTTCAAAATTTGGCTCTGTGAAGACACGCCAAATTTTGAAATAGCCTATTTTGAAATAAAATCAAAATAAGATACACAATTTGCATAGTGCAAATTGCATATCTTATTTCAATTTTAGAGTTCAGTCTAGATGTACCCTGACTGGCCTGGGGTGGGGGAGTGTGAGAAGTCTTCCCCCTCCTCTCCTGCCCCCGCCCCTTAGGGAGAAACGGGGATCCCTCTAGGTGCTCAGCGAGAGGAGACCTCATGCAAGCCCCCTGCCCCCAAGCCAAATTCCCTCTGAAGTCTTCATCCTGAGCAGGTACAGGAACAAAACAAAAATTCCACTCTTGCGCTGCTATATATCTTGAAAGTCGAATACTTTTACTCTTGTTGTTCTGCAGCTTTATCAGCTGTACTCACTGGAAACTGGCCCTAATTATTTTTCCCGGCAGTGTTGTTACATTTTGACCTGTATGTGCTCTTACTATAATAAATTCTGCTCTGAACATCTCTTGTGAAGCACTTGTGCCCCTTAAGAGTTAACAAGAACCTGTTGAAGAGTAACTTTGTGCCCTATTGGAGATGTGTGACTAAGCATGTGATTTGACAGCCTCCATGTGGCTTCTCCCTGCTGGTTTCCTCTACCTCCATACTGTGCTGCAGTTAAGACTTATTGAAATTCCCAGCTGAGATGAAAAATGAAGGCAAAGTTGTCTAGGCACTTAATGTCAATTTCTGACTCCACAGGAATACTCATTATAACACTTAATTTTGGGAGAAGAGGTTACTTACCTCTCAAACCGTGACCCAAGAATCTGTTAGAAATCCATGTCTGGGGTGCGAGGTTAGACTAAACATTTTAAAGCTATTAGAAGTGATTCACTGAACAGCTTTTATTAAAAGTTTGTATGTGATTCATTCTCACGCACACTGCAGCTGAATGCAGGTTAATTTGAATGAGTGCAATTCTACTAAACCCTGCAGACAGATCTACCCATGTGGCTGAGTTGCTTCAGTCTGACTCCCTGAATTCCTCTTCCGGGGAACATGTGCTCTGATTCCAGTTCCACTATTCATGATATATTTATATGTAAAATAGGGGACAATGTGAACACTAAACAAAATAATTGACTCCTTAACCCTCACTCCATGTCCCTTTGGCCACAGGTTGCTAGCACATCCTGAGTTGGGGTGTCAGTCCCTGCCCTCTCCTGACTCACTAGTTACATACTGCATAATCTTTGAGAGAGTTTGACTCCATCTCGGAGTCCAGATGAGGGAGGTCACTCTTGGTGTGGTCACCTGTCAAGGAAACCAAACTACCTCTCTGCAGAATTTCTTCCTCCCTGTGCAGCTGGGCTCTGTTTGGAGAGACAGAACCATCCAATTTTTCATGATCCTGCAGCAACAGAGATCTCCTTGTTGTTATGTCTGCTGGCTCATTAACACCTCCTGTTCCTTCAGGTTACTTGGCTATCTTGTATGGTCATCTTCTATGATTGGATGCCACTGCATCCCTCAGGCCTCCTTTAATCCACTCAGGGTGTCTTAATGTCTGTCTTAAGAACCAGCAGGTCCTTGGCTGACCTGTCACATTCTAGTGCCTGCTTCCTCTGACTGTTGAACATCTCTTGTCAGTGGTATCTCTATTCTTCTGTCTGTAATATTTCTCCCTTTCATCTAATGGGTGCCTATGGTAGGATGTTTTCCTATGTGCCAAAATTACCATCAAGGGGCTTGAACCAGAAGAAATGAATCTTGGCTGTTTTCACAGCTGAATCTACCTGACCATAAGTGTGTGGATATGCTGGGCAAGAAGATGCAGTGATTAAACTCCCACTCTAAAACTTTCTTGAATTTTTCCTGCAAGGCAAACTGGGGTACCTTGTTCCCAAATACAGTGCCTAGAATGTCCTATCTTCAAAGCTGGCCTCATGGGCAGTGAGAAATACCAGAGGAGGGACATTGGCCCACTGCCTTCGGAGAGGTCTTGCCCATGCTCTGCCCACCCCAACTCCCCGCCCACCACTTGCCCATAAGGCAGAGGGGAAAAAATGAGCAAGCATCAGAGGGCTCAGGGAAGGAGCCAATGAGAAGTGGGGGGAGGCATTATTAGGGTGTTTTGTTTATGTATTGTTCTACCTCATTAAAATCTAATGTTACGAGGGTGTTTAAGTTAATTGGGGTAACCAAGATGGAGTCTGTGACCCTTGTACTAGGAATCCATGTTGGATCTCCTCAGGCACTGACTGCCCAGAGACCAGATTAAATTGGATTTTCTCCTCAGACTTTTCCCACTCTTGTGGCTTTATAAGAACATAAGAACGGCCATACTGGGTCAGACCAAAGGTTCATCTAGCCCAGTATCCTGTCTGCCAACAGTGGCCAATACCAGATGCCCCAGAGGGAGGGAACACAACAGGTAATCCTCACGTGATCCCTCCCCTGTCACCCATTTCAAGACAAACAGAGGCTCGGGACACCATTCCTACCCATCCTGGATAATAGCCATTGATGGACCTAACCTCCATGAATTTATCTAGCTCTTTTTTAACCCCGTTGAAGTCCTAGTCTTCACAACATCCTCTGGCAAGGAGTTCCACAGGTTGACTGTGCACTTCATGAAGAAAAACTTCCTTTGTTTTAAACCTGCTGTCTATTAATTTCATTTGGTGACCCCTAGTTCTTATATTGTGGGAATAAGTAAATAACTTTTCCTTATTCACCTTTTCCACGCCAGTCATAATTTTATAGACCTCTATCATATTCCCCCCTTAGTGTCCTCTTTTCTAAGTTGTAAAGTGCAAATCTTTTTAGTCTCTCTTCATATGGGACTCATTCCAAACCCCCAATCATTTGTGTTGCCCTCTTCTGAACCTTTTCCAATGCCATAAGGATGGTGTTGCCTCAGGGCTGTCTGCCATAGTGGCAGCAGTGCACTGGTCTGTCAGCTCTAACATCTGACAATGAAGGAAAATCCTAGCATGCCTGCCATGGAGGAAGAAGGGGATTACGATCCTCACCAACACACTAACTACTTGCCTGTAATATCACCTGCCTGCAACTCCTTTTCACCCACCTGTCCAGGACAGGACACTGTGGGACTCCCCAGTGCTCCTCCCCAAGGGCTCTAAATCAGCCTGAGTGTAGAAGGTCCTGGGTGCCCACACCATTGCCACTACCAATTCCTCATGGGGGAAAAGGTCACTGTAATTAGGGGGTTTCTTTCTTTTCAAACAAGCCAAAGGGTTTGATTTAGTGGGTCTCGGCTTCAAGCCCCCTGTTTGTTGCTGTCAGTATCAACAGTTTTGTTTTGTTTGTCATATCTGTTATTTCCTCATTTCTCCCTCTTTTGTAATCAATCCCTAAATAACATCTTACCTTTGCACCTAAATATCACCTCCTCCTTTCTTTATTGCACCCACACCTGAGAGAGGGAAGGGAGGAGGGAAGCACTTCAGTGCTTAATTCTACTTCAGCGCGTAATTGTACCACCGGTGATAGACCCTGACAGGATGCTGATCCTATACTTCTGGCAAGGACACTAAGCAGCATTTTAACCATGCTCACTACCTACACCCTGGGGGTAACATTGTACATAGCCATATCTGGCTGCATTCCCCAAAAGGGGCTTGAAGTGTTTACCATCTACCACCACAAACTTTGGTATCTAGCTTTTTGGGGGTGGGCTGGGGGTTAGTTACTCACGATAGGCTGCATTATTCTCTTACTGCATCTCAGATTATTTGCTTTTGGTAATGGGTGTGCCTCAGTCTGGTGTAGCCTGAGGAATCCCATTGCCAGAGGCCCTGCTAACCAGCTGAAATCTCAGCAAGCTTCCCCACTTAGCACTGTGGCCTGCGTGCAGGTTGTGGTGTTCCTTGTTTCCCTGTCCCAACAGCCTGCATCTGAGATGCTCTTAGACTCAAGGAGAGAGTTAGGATGTCGTCACTGCTTGTGATGTGCCATCCCTCTCTCGTACAAGTCTGATTATTCCAAAGGCCTCCTGCTCTTGCATGTGTTGCTAAAATGGCTCAACATGCCACACCCCTGGCGCTGCTGTGCTAGTGCGAGGCTCATGCTGCCTCCCACAGTAAATTCATCTCACTGCGGCTGTGGAACCCTGGCCACCCACACTACTTTGCTGTTGTCTTGCAGCATGTAGTGCGGGGGCTGCTTTGCGTCCTAGGGCTTTTGTCCTTTTTTCCCTGGGGCGTCTGCTGTATGTCCCATGTCTAACATCTGTCTGATGTGAGATCTGCTTCCTGGACTAGTGGCTCTCACCGGTTATGATCCCAAGTGCCACAGACTAGCCTGTCCCAAGTCCCCATAATGGCAAGTAGCAGCCAGTGTGCATGAAGAGGTTATGTAAGGGACTATCACCTCCCCTACAAATGGGTCTTTAGAAAAAAACCCTGTCACTCCACATTTCCTTCTGCTTTGTGGGCCAATTGCTCCCCAAGTCTACTCGGACTGCTGACTCTTGACAGTGGTAAGCTTTAGATAGCTGCAGACCTTTCTGCCTTGCTCCCCATGTGATGGATCCTGCCCAGGGTGCAACCTGGAATTGGGGTACCACTGAGTCCTCTCTCTCACCAGCCTGGGCTCCCTCTTACACTCTGCTGCTGTGACAAGCTGCAGACTAGGGATGTTAAGAACTAGTTGACATAGCTGACTTGTTGTTTCCCTCCCCCCTTGCTGCCTCTATCAGAGGCAGCAAGCGGGGAGAGTAGGCGGGGGTATTTCAAAGCGGCAATGCCACATGGAGCCTGGGGTCAGCTGGGGGTGCCACACTTCTGTTTTGAAACACTGTTGCAGTGTTTCAAAGGGGCAGCACCGCCCTATTGACTAATTGAATAGTTAATGCAAAAATGCATTGATTATTTGATTCATCGATTACACGATACTTAACATCCTTACTGCAGACTGCTCCCAGTCCTGTACTTTCACCAGCATTCACACAGACAGGGACACACCCAGCTGTGGTTCCACGAATGCTTCCCCTCATCCACTCATGAACTAACAATAGAGAGTCTCCAGCCAGCGACTCCTCCTCTGTCCCATGTCAGCTCCACAGCCTACGACCCCAGAGCTGTACCATCCTGCCCTGATCAAAAGCCTGACCAGTACACATTTCTTTCCCAGTCCAACCCTCCCTTGATGTGAGGGGACGATACACCAGCCCAGCCCCCTGTTCCTGAGCAGATTCCCCACACACTTCAAGCAAACCACACCTGTTTGTTACATCTGTTTTACAGTTTATATATATATATAAACTACAGAAAGAGAGCTCTTAAATGGTTCTAAGTAATTGCCATAAGAGATCAAACAAATGCATTTTAAAATCTCTAAACTGGATTGGATTTTAATCAAGCAATGTCTCACCCTGTTATATGGTGCAAACAGACCACCACGCTTCCGTGCCTATAGTATAATCTTATTCAGCAACCCCTAACTTTTCCATTGTCTTACATGACACAGTGTATGAGATTCATAATCATACCATTATGGTGAATGTGGTACAGCGTGCCATACCCCAGTAACATAAAGTTAGTGTTACTTTCCTGCGGTGCATAGCCACATCTGTGTACAGCTTGGACGACTCCTTCCACCTACTCTGTCACTGCTAGATTGTCCCTGTAAAATCCAGAGCTCTAGTTCCATGGTCCACACTGCCAACTGTTGCACTGCAGAGAACTCCCAGTTCAGATGTTGTGTTTCATCCGCAAAAAGTGAAGCTGATGCAACTGAAGTTGACTATGTAAAACTTTATTAAAGCCTGTGGCTGTCTGGGCACGTGGCTGAGTTGTTTCCAGTCTAATCCCCCAAATTCCCTGTCAGGGCCAGTCCTAACTAATTGGCAGCCCCAGGCCACTGCCAGAAAAAAAATTTGTCAAGCAAAAAAAACCCCAAACAAAACAAAAAACCCAAAACCACCAGGCAAAATTTGACAAGCAAAAAAAAAAAAAAAAAAAAAAGTCTGGCGTTGGATCGAAATGCGATTGTGGCCCCTAAGACGGGCTCTGTTCCCTGTTCTGTTAATAAATAACATTCCCTCCAGACAACACTGGCTGACTCCAGTTTTACAGGAGTATGGAAGTGTATTACAGTCACTTTTGTACAGTTGCAATGTTGTTCACACTGGACAGATGGCCACTAGAGAGAACTCTAATCCAATCTTTTTGAAATGCCTTTGGAAATGGCCCTTGATTCCAAAACACTAAGTGTACATAAATCATCTTATATCTAAGGTTTACTTTTAGAATATCCTAGGACTTGATCAGTGTTTGTTACAAAAATGGAAAAACAGATGTTCAATAACTTCACTTTTCTGGGTAAGTATTGAAGTTAATATTGTCAGACAGAACAAACAAGTATTGAAAATACATAGTAGATAATGCTGTAGAATTTATCTGAGAGGTTGTCTGTTTTTTCAAGAACTCCTCCTAAACAACAAGAGCCAGGACTACCAAATTTTATATAGAGCTTCCTTTTATAGCTTAAAGCAAGGTAAAGGTTTGGTTATGCCAGGGAAATGGGATGTGCCTGAAATGGGATTGCTTCTCATAATCATACAGAAAAGAGGCAGAATCGCCAGGCAGCAGGAAGGGGAGCTTCACCAGCCCTGCACCTCCCACCCCCAGGTGCCCTTTAGGGTGGATGTCAGAGGGCATCCCCCTTTCACAGGGGAACATTCCTGGCTGTTCACTTTGAGGGAGCAAGAGAGAGTGTACTGTTTGCCCCATTCCTCACTCTGGCTAGGAAGTGCATGGGCCAGATGAACCTGGACCTGCCCAGACGGGGGACATACACCTCACCCCTGGCTGTGCCCGCTGGAGCTGCAGTGGCCATGGAGAGGCGCTTCTCACCTGGCCCCAAGCTGCCACTGGGAGAGAGGGTTGGGGTTGTCCTCTCTCCCTGAGACAGCCTGCACACTGAACCCCTCATCCCCAGCCCCACCTCAGAACAATGATTTAAATGAAGCATGTGCTTTTTCATTTTATTTTCCAAAAAAACACTTACTTGAGTTAAGGACATGAGCAATGCCAGGTAAATCTCCAAGTTGTTTATATTTTTAAAAATAGTTTATTGTTATGCTTGATAAAAGGGGTTCAGTGTAGATTCCAAACGTCCTGATTTCCTCGGCCGATGGTCTCTTTTTGCCAAAGTGTCTTTTTTCCCCCCAAGACTCAGTGTGAATTGCCGTTCAAATGATGTTTCCAGTGCACAACACTGAAGCTCTACAGGGCAGAGAAATTCCATTCTGTCTCAGAAATGGCCTCTTCCAGCAATCACAATGGGTTGCTGTCCTGTGAAGGACACCAGAGAAGAAAAGACAAGAAATAAGGCTTAAACAGAGCTGCCATCCCCAAATCATCTCTCCTGTTGCGGAGGAAGAATGCAGGGGCTGACAGATAGGGGAAGGCAGGATTGAGAGAAGAGGGCAGTCAGGAGCTCTGAAGGGAAGGGGGCCACTGACGGACTAGGGAATAATCCTATCTTTGAAACCCCCCATGACTGGGATCTGCAGGAGTGATGTTGGAAGATGGGGTGCCCAGCATTCATGGTAGGCAATGGGCAGGGGCAGAAACAGACCAGCAGGGAAGTGGAGGGGCTCTGTGCCCTGTGTCTGAACTCAAGAAACATTTGAGGACCTTATGTTTTCTATAGAGCTTGTGTCCACTCTCCCCTTTTCAGTAACAAAGTGAACTTCCTACCCAAGAGTTTCAAGCTCCAGGGCTTACAGAGGCAAGAGGAATTTGTACATCTTATAACATTTGCTGCATTGGTGCAGACAATCAGCATTCCAAGAGCCTGCGTCAAAAGGTATCTTTCTGGGAACAGATAGAGTAATTCACTTTAACTGACTGGTCCTTTTATTCATTCATCTGTTTAATGAATGCAAAAGCAGAAATTGCTGCCAGCTGAGCACTCAGATGGTAGGAAAAGCTCCCTTGCAGACTGTTACAGAAATAAAACAAAGCAAATGAAGTCATGTTTGCAGCAAAGGCTATTTCATTATGAATTTATAATTAAATGAACATTCAAATACATGTTTATGGGAAAATGTAGATTCAAATACACTAACTGGCATTTTTGACTTCTCTTCTTGTAGCAAATAGGAACCTTCTGTAAGTTCAGGGCTGACATATTTGTAGTACAATTATGCCCCAGGCCCTCCTCCTCTTTTGGCAGCCTTCTCCTAACTTCCCCTTGAAACAGGGTACCCCAGCCTTCCTTGCTGGGAATGTGTTGTAATTTTCTCTGCATTTCCTTGGGACAGGGTTCTACAATCTTCCTTCAGCTGATTGTATAAACCTTAATGGTATCTCTTTCCCCAAGGTAGGGTGACCATATTTCCCTGTGCCAACTACAGGATACCTGGTAAAATACTGGTATTCAAGCAAGTTCAATGGCAATAAATCAGAACTTTGCAATACAAATGTTCAAATGAACATCAAGTTGACTGAACCTCCTGTTTAAAAGAAATACTGCAGAGCTGAAGTCTTTTTATTTATCTTATCTTTATAGTTTGTGTGGGGAGAAGTGACACACACCTCTCTCACGTGGGGACGGGGTGACTGACTGACCAGACCCAAACCTCCCAACCCAGTGCTTTCTAACCTCCATGCCTGGCTGGGCCCCGGTGACAGACCTGCCTCTCTCGATACTTGGCACTGAATCTTCTCAATGCAATGTGTCAGGGCATGCGGGTGCACAGGACTCTCCTCCCCAGATTTCTGTCGGGTTCACACTAGAGCAGCCTTTTGGAACTGTGTGGGAGGGACGTAGTGGGAACTGCTTCCAGAAGAGTGAGGATCGGGATGACCTGGCCTATGCTTTTCCAGAGGTCATCTGTTCCCTCCCCTCTTTTCCTCCCCCCATTCCCCTAGAGCTTGAAGCAGCTTGTTCCTTCTTGTCCCCATTGTGTAGAAAGGCAGCTAATGCTCCATTCTCCTGCTGGTCACTGACATAACCCAGCTGGCTCCTGGCTACAATACAGGTGGTCAGGTATTAAGCCCTAAGGACGCCTTAGGGCCCAGGGAACCTGACTGCAGGGGCTTCAGCAAACCCAGCCAGAGAGGTGACTCAGGAGAGGAGGATGCCTCAGGAACAGAGCAACCTCACACTCCCTAGGGGCAGGACTTTGCTCAGGGGGAAGCAGGAAAAGAGAGTACTACACACCCCTGCCTGAAGACCTGCATGGTTGGGTCATAAACAGGCTAGAAATAGTTTCCTCCCCACCACTGCATTGTCTACCTGATAGATGGAGAAGCTTGAAAAATTGGAGATGGGGCAGCAAAGAGCCCAATGTTTTGAGGGCTGAAGAAAAGCCCCCTTCTTGTGCGCTATTGAAAGGAACCCAATCTGTTAGCTTCTACAAAAGACAGGTGAGAAGTGACTTCATTGAAGTGTCTAAGTGCCTTCCTGGAGGGAAAATGTCAGGTATCAAAGGGTTGTTTAATGTCTCAGAGAAAGGCAAAATAAGACCAGTGACTAGAAGGTGAAAACAGACAAATTTATATTAGAAATAAGGCATAAATATTTCACAGTGAGGATGATTCATCATTGGAAAAAGCTACCAAAGCAAGTGACAGATTCTCCATTTCTTGATGTCTTCTAATGAAGATTAAATGCCTTTCTGGTGTGCGCTTGGCTCAAACGTTAGCTGCTATGATATACAGGAGGTCTGGGATATTTAGCAGTCAGATTTCATGCTCTAATGGTCCCTTCTGGTTTTCAAGTCTACTAATTAATTAAAAATAGAGTGTGGCTTAGGGAGCAGACTCCTGGGGCTTTACTGTGAAGCCAGCTTGATCCCCAGACTCAGGTGTCATTAAGTGCAGTGATCCAGGGGAAGCCACTCAATCATCTAGAGAGGCTGGCCAGGGTCAAGACACCAGCCATACAAGGGAGGGGTGGGTATGGCAGTGACATCACAAAAGTCTGTAGCAGGACCTCAGCTTATTGGGGGTAGTATGACCTCATAAAGAGACACTGACATCAGCCAGGCAGGATAGAGGTGCAAGGTAGGTTCTCTTCTTCTCTTGCTTCTTCCCCATTCCTGCCTCCACGACTGGCAGTGGCCTGGGCTACTTTCAGCCTCCACTTCTCAGAGTGCTCATGCAAATTAGCTGAGCAGGGGGCTAGTGCCAGGGAGGAGAAGTTTTCCCAATTTCCCAACTATGACCCATTGTTGTCCCTTCCTTGTCAGGCTCTACACAAAGTCTTGTTTGATCTCAGGCATGCCATACCAGGGAACTTGCTGGCAGAGTGCCCAGACACAGACAGGCTCCAATACATCGGAGGTGAGCATGGTCAGGATGGACAGGGGGGAGTTTACCTTAGCACTGTGGAGAACTGAAAAGGAGAAACTGGAAATCCATTTTCTAGTCTGTTCCCCTGGCCTGCACCCCAGAGTGTCATCCTTGGTCAGGGCAGTGCTATGTTGGGCTCTTCTTCCTTCAGGGACAGGAAAGGAGACTTCAAGTCAGGATCCTGGCTGGTTTTGCAGTGAGGCCCTCAAATCCCCCCACCTCTGCCTAGCTTCCCCCCCACTCCCGCTATGATATCCAGGAGATGGAGCTCTCACATCAGTCAGGGTATGTCTACACTAGCTCATTAATTCGAGCTAGGTAGGCAAATCAGGCAACCGGAGTTGCAAATGAAGCCCGGGATTTAAATATCCCGGGCTTTATTTGCATGTTCCCGTCCAGCCGCCATTTTTAAATCCCCTTAGTCCAAACTAACTGCCCGTGGCTACATGTGGCAGTTTAAAGTTAATCCGAACTAAGGACTTAGTTCGGATTAACTTTAAACTGCCGCGTGTAGCCGCAGGCAGTTAGTCGAATTAACGAGCTAGTGTAGACATACCCTCACAGACTCCTTCCTAGAGAACCAGATGGGCCCTGAGGAACTGGTTCTTCTCTCCTACCAGCGCTGAGATTCAGAAGGGGGGGAATTGTCCTCAGTCATTCCCTTCCTCTGACCAAGGACTTTCGAGCCAGAAATGGGCAAGGGGTCTGTCTCCATCCTGATGAGCTGTTCATGAATCAGGAGTTCTGAAATGATGGGAGCAGCCCTGTCAAAAGGGACAAAGACAAACTGTGACAATCCCCTTCTTAAACACCGTGATCAGTGAATCAGATAGTCCACCCTGAGCACAATGTCTTGGCCCCAAAGATGGGTGTGGGCTCATTTGCACAGCATGTGCACTGGTGTATTGATCATGGCGTCCCCCACAGTGTGTCAACTTCTGCATCAGTACAGAGTTTCCCAGAAGAGAGCCAAGGTCATAAGGAGCATCAGAGTCCGGTTCTGATTCAGGATTATCTTCCCTGAATGTCATGTAAGTGACCTCTGATGCCAGGTGTAGGCAGCCTGGCTCCGATAGGCTGTAGGACCTGCAGCTGCAGGGGCTCTGGGTTGGGAGTATTCCCCTTGGGAAGGCAGAGCCAGAGGAGGGAGGGAGATAGACTTGAGTCAGGAAGGCAGATTTTACTAAAATCAGAGAGCTGGTCGGTAAGGTCCCATGGTTAGCAAGACTAATAGGAAAAATAACTAAATAGAGGTGGCAGTTTTTTAAAGGGACATTAATAAGGGGGCAAAAGCAAACTATTCCACTGTGTAGGAAAGATAGAAAGTATGGCAGGAGACCACCTTGGATCAAGCAGGAGATCTTGTATGATCTAAAAATCAAAAAGGAGTTGTATAAGAAGTGGAAAGTAAGACAAATTGCAAAGGATGACTATAAGCAAACAACACAGGAATGCAGGGGCAAGATTAGAAGGCAAAGGCACAAAATGAGCTCAATCTAGCTAGAGACATAAAGGCTGTGTCTAGACTGGCAAGTTTTTGTGCAAAAGCAGCTGCTTTTGCACAAAAACTTGCCAGCTGTCTACACTGGCCGCTTGAATTTGTGCAAGAACACTGACGATCTAATGTATGATCGTCAGTGTTCTTGTGCAAATACAATGACTCTCCTGTTCGGGGGAAAAAGCCCTCTTGCACAAATGCTTTTGCACAAGAGGGCCAGTGTAGACAACTGAGAACTGTTTTGCGCAAAAAAGCCCTGATGGCGAAAATGGCGATCAGGGCTTTTTTGCGCAAAACCGCGTCTAGATTGGCCACGGATGCTTTTGCGCAAAAGCACTTTTGCGCAAAAGCATCCTTGCCAATCTAGACACTCTTTTCCACAAATGCTTTTAACGGAAAAACTTTTCCGTTAAAAGCATTTGCGGAAAATCATGCCAGTCTAGACGCAGCCAAAGGGTAACAAGATGATGTTCTATAAATATATTCGTAGCAAGAGGAAGACCAAGGATACGGTAAGCCCATTGCTCAGTGAAGAGGGAGAAACAATAACAGGAAACTTGGAAATGGCAGAGGTGCTTAATGATTTCTTTGTTTTGGTTTTCATCAAGAAGTTTGATGGTGATGGGATGCCTAACATAGTGAATGCTAGTGGGAAGGGGGTAGGTTTAGAAGATAAAATAACATAACAACAAGTTAAAAATCACTTAGAAAAGTTAGATGTCTTCAAGTCAACAGGGCCTGATAAAATGCATCCTAGAATACTCAAGGATCTGATAGAGGAGGTATCTGACCCTTTTGCTGTCATCTTTGAAAAATCATGGAAGTTAGGAGAAATTCCAGTAGACTGGAAAAGAGCAAATATAGGGCCTGTCTAAACTACATCCCTCTTTTGAAAGAGGGATGTAAATTAAGCAGATTGAAAGTGCAAATGAAGCAGAGATTTAAATATCCCATGCTTCATTTGCATAATCGCGTCACAGCATTCTTTTGAAAAAGGGTATTTTGAAAATGAAACCGCTGTCTAGATGCAGTTCTTTTAAAAAAAAAACCTTTTTCAAAAGATCCTATACTCTTCCTGCTTCGGACTAATTTCCAGGCTTCCCTGTAGTGTAGACGTGCTATTTTGAAATAACTATTTTAAAGTATTTTTTCCAAAATAGCTTATTCTGAATTAATCGTGCAGAGTAGACATAGGCTTAGGAAGGAACAATTAGTTTCACAATCAGTTTCACACATACCAAATGGGAAGTGACTGTCTAGGAAAGAGTACCGATGAAAAGGATTTAGGGGTCATAGTGGACCACAAGTTAAACATGAGTCAACAATGTGACACTGTTGCAAAAAAAAGCAAACCTGATTCTGGGATGCATTTACAGGAGTGTTATGAGCAAGACACGAGAAGTCATTCTTCCGCTCTACTCTGTGCTGGTTAGGCCTCTGTTGGAGTATTGTGTCCTGTTCTGGGCACCACATTTCAAGAAAGATTTGGAGAAGGTCCAGAGAAGAGCAACAAAAATGATTAAAGGTCTAGAAAACATGACCTATGAGGAAAGACTGAAAGAACTGGGCTTGTTGAGTTTAGAAAAGAATGAGAGGGGACATGATCGCAGTTTTCAAGTATCTAAAAGGGAGTTACAAGGAGGAAGAAGAAAAATTGTTCTCCTTGGCCTCTAATGATAGGACCATTAAGGATAGGCTTAAACTACAGCAAGGGAGGTTTAGGTTGGACATTAGGAAAAACTTCCTAACTGTCAGGGTGGTTAAGCACTGGAATAAGTGGCCTAGGAAGTTTGTGGAACCTCCATCACCGAAGATATTTAAGAGCAGGATGGATAGACATCTATTAGGGATGATCAGATGGTGCTTAGTCTTGCTGTGAGGACTGGACTCGATGACCTCTCGAGGTCCCTTCTAATTTTAATAGAATCATAGAATACAAAGAACCTGAGCTTTCACCGCCCTTAATCCATGATGCTGAAAAGAAAAGAAACAGCAAATAGAATGAATGAAACAGAATGTTCATAACATCACCAGAACATTCCAATAGAGACTGGTCTGCTCTGGGATGGTAATCAGGGAAATAAATGGTCCCTGAGAATCTGACTAGAGCCCTATCAATTTCACAGCCATGAAAAATGCATCACGGACTCTGAAATCTGTCCTACTCTGTGAAATCTGATTTCCCCATGTGGGTAGGAGCCTGGGGCACCCAGCTGCTAATCTGGCCAGGCTGGGGAGAGACTGGAGGTGTCCTTCCCCTACATCAGGGATGGGCAATAATTTTTGATGGGGGGGGGCACTCCAAGAATTTGGAAAGTGGTTGAGGGCCATACTCTTCCATGATATTAATGGAGGAGGTGTGGGGTCAGGGATGGAGATTGGGTGCAGAAGGGAGCTTGGTGTAAGGGAGGGAGTTTGGGTGAAGGAGGCATTTGTGACCTGGGGCACTGGACTGGGGTTCAAGGGGTTGGATTGTGACCTAGGGCAGGGAATTGGGGTACAGGAGGGGGTGCAGGGATTTGGGTTATGAGCTAGGGCAGGAGGGGACTATGATCTGAAGCAGGGGATTAGGGTGCCGGATCTGGGAGGAGGTATGGGTACAGGAGCAGGGCACAGAATTTGGGTATGTGGAGTAGGGGGCAGGAGTGAAGGGCAGAGGGTGGGGGAAGGGAGGGACTGGGGAGCCAGAGGTAGGCTCTGCCAGGGGACTTACCAGCCAGCAGCCCATTCCTGAATCAGCCTCCCTGCCTGCCCTGCCTATGCACAGGCTGCAGCAACGTGCTCTGGAGTCCCCTGTGCTTTGTGTCTGCCTGTTATTGAAACAGGTAGCTCCCATTGGTCGGTTTCTGGACAGAGACTGGCCAATGGGATTGTGCTGGGGGTGGGAGCAGCTCCTAAAATTTCCCCCCTCCCCTCCAGGCTTTCAGTTTTTAAAGAAAAACTGCCCCACAGCCATGTTTCTGAATGGTGTGTGGGTAGGGGCTGCTTGAGGCTCTCCACAGTGTCCAGGGCTGGATCTGGTGGCTCGGTGGGCTGGATGTGGCCCGTAGGCTGTATTTTGCCCAGGCTTGTCCTACCCAGTCATTCTTGGTAGGGAGATGAGAGCCACCTTGAGGGGCAGTGCAAAAATAAGGGTGGAAACTACTCTAGCCCTGCCCTGAAATCCTGTACAGAAGTGAAGGTGGCATTCTTGGGACCCCCTCCCCACAACAACTTTGCAAACTCCCTGCATCCAATTTTGGGGACAGTAACATTCTGGGCTTTCCTTGCACTATTTTGTAGTAGATTGTTTCCTGGTATGAATCAGCTATTCACACACAGGACAAGTAGCCACTGAGCTTAATGAAACCACACATATAATAGGTACTAAGACTGGCTTGGTTGGTGTTACTTTCTAACACTGCTCCTGACATTCTGTGCCAAGTTACTTTGAAGAATCTGCTCCTTAGGGGGCAAAACATGTCATGTCTGTCTTAATTTAAGTATGTGTTTATGTGTCTAAGCTGAGAGTCTCAGCTCAGGGCATCCTGGTTCAGCAATTCCCCTAAGGAACCTCTGTCAGTTCTGGGGGACAAGGACAACCCTTAACCATAGTCCATGCTCCCCTACAGGACTGGAGCATGGCATGTGCCAAGTTGAGTGTGAGTAAAGTTTTTTCTTCTTGCATAGAGCCCCTAACCAATTTTTGTTTCAATAGTAAATGCTGCTTTGATTCTAGCTATGTATAGCTCACTGTTTGTTACCGTTGAATGGAAGGATGTTGTAGCTAAGAGACTTCAGCTACAGCATGGAAAAACAGAAGGGGAGAGATGTTATGTCAGCATGATGAATAAGCACCTTTTGTTTGCTCCTGTCATCAAGGATGGCTGAACTTGTGTTGAGAGGGTGGGGATGAATTGTGCAGGGGAGAGTGAAAGGAGGAAGTAATAACCATGTAGAAGGTCTTGGCTTCACTGTTAAAATTCTCCTGGCGATTATTGCATGATAGTGAGGATGTTTTCCCGTCTCCAGACTCATTACTTGAGCAGGTTCCAGGATCAATGTTATCTGTTTCTATCTAAATGTAAAACAACCCTTTTGTTCGACCGAGACATATTCTGTACACATTCTGCACACGTGCTTCCCTTCTTTGTTTGCTAAGACAGCTCTCGAGAAATGCAAGATCATAGGTTTGCTGCAGAAGTCTTTTCGGGGGGGGGGGGGGGGGAATTGCATTTAACATCCACACTAGGCCCATTTAAAGAGTCAATATTGACAAATGCAACTAGCTTCTACAGGGTGCTCATGTTTTACGTTGTAAGAGAAAACTGTTCCAATGTCAAACAGCAGCGTATTTTAACTTTTGGCAAATTATGACTCAGCCGTTTGATCTCCCTGCTCTATAAAGACAACACAAATCACACTATTCCATCACAAAATCTAGGAAATGCAATCTGAGTAAAATATATAGCGTGTATGTATATATATGTGATAAATCAGGGACACATTTATCTCCTGCTCCTGACTACTCTAATCTCAAACTGTGTATAGCCCTACCATTATATGCAGTTGGCCAAGGTACAGTGCAATACTTAGCAGTAAGGGTTGCAGCCATTTTTTACATGCATCTCAAATTGAAAGGCATATTACACAATTCACTGTTTAGTCTCTCAGGGTATGTCTACACTAGCCCCCTAGTTCGAACTAGGGAGGCTAATGTAGGCATTCGAACTTGCAAATGAAGCCCGGGATTTAAATATCCCGGGCTTCATTTGCATGGTCCCGGGCAGGCGCCATTTTTAAATCCCCCTAGTCCAAACTAACTGCCCGCGGCTACATGCAGCAGTTAAAAGTTAATTCGAACTAAGGACTTAGTTCAAATTAACTTTTAACTGCCGCGTGTAGCCGCGGGCAGTTAGTTCGGACTAGGGGGATTTAAAAATGGCGCCCGCCCGGGAACATGCAAATGAAGCCCGGGATATTTAAATCCCGGGCTTCATTTGCAAGTTCGAATGCCTACATTAGCCTCCCTAGTTTGAAGTAGGGGGCTAGTGTAGACATACCCTCAGAGTGCGTCTACACAGCAGGGCTTAACTCGAAATAAGCTACACAAATTGCACTACGTCAACTGTGTATCTTATTTTGAAACTGGGAGCGTCTACACAGCACTTATTTCAAAATAGAGCACTCTTCCTTCGACGTCCCTTACTCCTCGTACAATGAGAGTTACAGGAGTCGGAGTAAGAAGTCCTCCTTGACAGTATTTTGACATTATTTCAAAATAACTGCCTGCTGTGTCGATGCAGACTAATTTATTTTGGAACTAGCCAATTAGCCTGTCATAAGATGGGATTTTCAGGTCTCTCCTCCACCTTGGTCTTCTCTCCTGACCCTCCGGTCTCTTGCTCTCTCTCTCTCTCTCTCTCTCCTACTGCCTCCCCCTCTCTCTCTCAGCTTTCCTCCTCCTCCTGCCTCTCTCTCCCCTCCGTCTCTCCCCGCCTGCCTTCCGCTTCCCCTTCCCCTACCCCTCTCGCCATGGTGCTCCGCTGAGTGCTGCCTGCTCAGCTGGGCCGCCGCGAGGGAGGGGGGCGGGGCGGTGATGTACACGGCCAGAGGGCGGGGCTGTGTACATCACTGCCCTGCCCCCCTTCCCCTCCTGCCGCGGGGGAGCCCAAATGGCCCCTTACGCCGCTGCCTCCCCCGCAGCGGCCCGGCTGAGGGGCACAGCACTCAGCTGAGCACCACAGTGGGAGGGGAAGGGGAGGCGGTGATGTACACGGCCCCGCCCCCGGCTGTGTACGTCACCGCTCCGCCCCCTTCCCCTCCCTCCGTGGCGGCTCGGCTGAGTGTTGCGCGCTCAGCCAGGCCACCATGGAGGGAGGGGAAGAGAGGGTGGGGCGCTGATGTACATGGCCAAGGGGCGGGGCCATGTACGTCACCGCCCCACCCCCCCCTTCCCCTCCCGCTGTGGCTCTCAGCTGAGTGCTGCACCCCTCAGCTGGGCTGCGGTAGGGGAGCCCAAACGCTCCCCTGAGGCGGCCCAGCTGAGCACGCAGCACTCAACTGAGCACCACAGCAGGAGGGAAAGGGGGGGTGGTGACATACACGGCCCTGCCCGCTGGCCGTGTACGTCAGCACCCCGCCCCTCTTCCCCTCCCTCCGTGGCGGCTCGGCTGAGCGCTGTGCCGCTCAGCTGGGCCGCGGCGGGGGAGCAAGCGGTGGCAAATGGCCTTATGCCACGGAGGGAGGGGAAGGGGGGGCGGGGCGCTGACATACACGGCCAGGGGCCGTGTACCTCAGAGTTACAGACTCACAGACATTGGGCTACCATATTTTTTGAAATAATGTTGCTGGGCAGACATATCCTAAGATAGCTACACTGTACACTAAAGAACACACTTCAGTATACACTAAAGAACAGCATCACTGTAAGTTAAAATGGAGCAGTGCATCCACCCCAGGCATCTTTTTTTTTCCCATGTGAGCACACAGAAATATTACAGGGGTTGTGAATTGTTGCATCTATCTCACAATGCCCCGCATGGTTCCAGAAACAGGTGCATAATGTCTATTAACATTCTTAATGTGGTGTTTCCTGAAATGTGAGAAGTCTTCCCGTGAGAGGTCATTAGGGAGTATCTAGGGTGGGGGAAGCGCAGACAGACATTCCATTGTGCTCCAGAGTCCATGTTTTCATTTTAAAGCAAGCCCCGAGTAGTTATAGTTGTGGGGAGACCTTGAAAAAGTGAAGTGGGAATAACCCATGCAGGCACAACTGCCTGAGTCGGCGGAGAGCCTGAAAATAGCTCATTCCACACAAAATTAGAGTGACCATGGCAAGACAGAAGAGGAGGCAAGACTGGTTCAGTTGTCCTCAAGGAAGCCTCAGCCTTTCAGTCTGATAAATGATGTTTTAATGACTATTTATACCTGTTCACATTTCACTTTGTTCTGTAGCCTGTTTTGAATGGTCTTATGCTGAAGATAGTTTGCCGCATGTATTGTGAGGGAGGTGCTACATCCTGCTAGGCCCTCACATTTTCACACCAATGGCTGCAAAATCAGCAGCTCAGAGTCCAGCCACCAGACCTGTTGTGGGACCATAGAAGCTGATCAGTGCTATGATGAGCTGGGACAGCTTTGGCTGATCATCATCAAAGAGGTAAGGAGCAAAACAGGTCAAAATCACCTGAAACATTCAAAAATTTTTTTTTTAAGATTTCATCCTATGGCAAAATTTTTGCCTCCAGCTCTAATTATTATGTTCATTAAGATCAGGGCACAGCACAGACACAGCTCTAGTGGCATGAAGAGAAAACCTCCTCATGGCCATGGACACAGGTGGGATCTCCATGCTGACACTGCTGGACCTCTCTGCAGCCTTTGACAGGGTGGACCAAGATGGCCTGACATTGCAATGGCTTCAGAGGGGTGAGGGTGAATGTCTTCTGATCTTCAATGGCTCTTGCCTGCAGGGTCTCGCAGGGATTCATACCTATTCCCTTGTCTCCTCAACGTCTTCATGAGTTCAAGGAGAAAAAGGATGAGATCCCAAGGGCTCAGCTGCCAGCAGTGTGCTGGTGAATCCCCACTCTATATCTCCTTCTCAGCTGGTGCAATCACCCCACTATTCAAATGTCACATGCCCGCAGGAAATTAGCTACAGCAGGCACAAGCTGACATCTGGCAAGAGCAAAGCGATAATGGTTGGAACGGGGAAATGCTCGGAAGAGCTGTCCAAGACATTGTTGCCATCTCCTTTTGAAGGCATACAGCTGGCTTGTGTCAGAATGACATGAAGCCTCAGGAGATCCTGTTTGACTCCTCACAAAGGCTGGATGACCAGGTAGCACCAGTTTCCAAAAATGCCTCCTTTCCCCTCCTGCTGGTGTGAAAATTTCATCCCTTCTTCCTGGATAAGGCTCTGGCCGCAGAGACCCAGGCATTTGTCACCTCCTGGCTGGATTACTGTATCCAAAGGGGAATGTGAAGATACACAATGTCCAGCAGACACAGAATGAGTGCATCGGGCCTATGCTCAAGCTCCTCCATCGGCTCCCTGTTAGCGTCTGATGCCAGTTCAAGGCATGGGTACTAATTTTCAAAACAAGCCCCAGCAACATTACAGATCAAATATCTGTCTAGGAACCATTGCAGCAGCTGCATTTTCTGGGACAATGCAGATCACAACATCCAGGATGAAATGCCTGAGAGATGAGACAAAGCATTTCTTCTCAAAGGGATTTGGCCATGGAACAATATCTACAGGAAATTAGATGAATCCTGTCTGTCTTTAGAAAATGCTGTAAACCCTTTCTCCTCAAAGCAAAGCATTTCTACCACAAGAATGACACAATGCTGGCATCCCCACTAAACCTCTACCAAGCAAAAACTAATAAAATTTACATAATAAAAACTTCACGCCAAGCAGAGAAAAGGGGAGAATGCCAGAAATTCCTTAAGGCCAGCAGGATCTTTGCTATTGCAATTAATTTTACAGTGAAGGTACTTGGATACTATGGTGATGAGCAGCAGCATAAAACCCTAATAGAGAGGTAATTTAGTTTGGGTCTTTGCCATACATCACATCCCACATTTGGGCCTTGGCAGGCTGAGAGAGATGGTTGCGGCAATGCCAAAAGTCTCTAGTCAGAAGAAGCCTAAAGCTTTGGCTGTCCTTAGCAAACTAGCATTATCTGTTGGACTGTCCCCAGGGCTCTCAGTGCTGAAGTGAACACATTTTAAAAACTGCTGCTGTTCTAAAATTCATCTGCTACTCTGACAGAATTCTGGAATAGTTTGGACATGGTTGACACTTGGCATTGTTACCATAACCAGAGTCCATACTCTCCCCACCGAAATTGGCTTACTCATTTTGTTTTGATGTATGCTAGCAACCTTTGTTGTCTCTGCTAGTTACAGCAAGGTCTCATTAGTGCTGACTTGCAGAGAGAAACGGCAATGCACAGAGTTTATTCCAGCGGACCCAATTTCCTAGATGGTGTTAATAGTGACCATTATTGACAGCATTTCTTTATTACAAAGTGACTCTGCCCTTTCATTAAGAAGGGTTGGAGTTGGACCGGCAAATGGTGCTTCTTCAGTCTGCTGTAGGAACAGAGATGGAAAATTCAATGGAGACAGCTCCAGAGACAAAACAAAAAATTGCAATAATCCATAATGATCTCCACTAGAAAAAAAAGATAAGTGTCATGTATAAATAGCCAAAACCCCTGAAAGTGTTACTAGAGGACTCAAAATGTTACCTTTACCTGACATTTCTCTAATTTAGTTCTCCACAAGAAATTCTTCAGAAGAACTCCAAAATGAAAAGTTTAACTCAATTAAATTATCTTTCAAGCTGCAATGGGACTATGTTAGAAGAAAGTTCTCATCCTCTTTACTCAACAACTCTCCTTTCATCTGATAATTTGCACTGGACAGTGCAAAGAAGAGAAAACAACTGGAAACTGGTGATTTCAAATGCAATTTGTCATTGCTTGTTACTTATCTAAATTGTTAAAAAGCTAGCCAAACCAACCAGAAGAATTATGTTCAAACATGGAGTTATAGAAGTTCACGATCTGGTGACTTTGGAATTTCATGAGTTTTGAAGTATTTATCTAGGACTGATGATTTGCTGAAGTCTACTATACATTTGAGACAGTTTGGTGTCTGTCTGTCCATCTGTGCAGTCTGTTCAAGAGCTCCTTCTAAACAGTAAGAGTTAAGGCCACCACATTTGGTATGCAGCTTCCTCTTACAACGTACAGCAAGGTCAGGGTTTGGTTGTGCCAGGACAACGGGATGTGCATTGAATTCAATTGTTTCTCATCAAATGGAAAGGGAGGGCTGTGAAAACAGGGACAGTTATACCCACGAATAACCACAAGGGGGCAGTAATCAGAGGGTACAGTTATACCCCAGAATGACTGCAGGGGGACAGAAAGCAAACATGCCCCCCCCCCCACCCTGACAACCCTGGAGAGCTGCAGAGCAGCCACAGGCTGGGCAGTACAGCCCCTGCCAGCCTGAGCTGCCCCCATTCCCTCCCCTAACTCCTGCACCCCCACTCCCTCCTCTGAGCCCCCATCCCTTACTCTGACTCCTGCACTCCTCACCCCAAACCCTGCCTCCTAGACCTTCCACACCTCTGGTCCAATGGCCTGTGCCCCCCACATTCCCAAGCCCTTGCTCTGGCCCTGACTCCTGCACCCCCCAAAGCACCAGCCCCCTGCCCTGGACTTGAGCAATGCCAGGTAAATTTTCTAGTGTCATATAATACAATGAAAATGGAAAACATCTGGAGCTGGGCAATAAACCTTAGTGTGTGATGGTGGTTGGCTGGCCATAGCTATTTTGAGAATTTGTATGAAGCTCTTAGGGAGAATGGGCTGGAGACACAAAGATACTTAGGTTTCAAACCTTATATTTAGGTCCCTAAATCTGGAGTTTTGGTGTGTAAGTTCTAGTTTTATATTCCCAATGTGATCTATAAAGCTCCCACTGACCCCTGTTGATGCCTGAACTCACTCAGTGCCTAAAAACTCAGGATAAAAGTTCTCCTTGGCACCTTAGTTACTTTTCTATATGAGAGAGAATATGATTGTATATCTGAGTGGTTTGGGCATCTAGGTGGGAGAACCCAGGTCCAATTCCCTGTTCCTCTACTACTTTCTTATCCAAAGTGGAACAGTTTCAACTGGAGAGAGTGAGGGAGCCTCACATAAGAATATCCCATAGTTCACAGGTTAGTGCACCTCGCCTCTCAAACCCTCTTTCCCTCAGGCAGATAGAAGAGCTGAACCCGAGTCACTCACATCCCAGGTGAGTGCTCTAACCACTGGTCTAAAAGTTATAAGATGGGCTTCTGCTTTCATGTGGGAGGCAGGCACCTGCCTAAATAATTTGCCCAAGAAATGTCATAAGCACCTAAGATGCCTATCTCCTGGAGAGGGGCTCCTGCAGGGTTTGGCACCTTATAAAATCATAAGACTGGAAGGGACCACCGTCTAGTCCAGTCCGTGTACTCATAGCAGGATTAAGCATTATCTAGACCACCCTGACAGGTGTCTTTCTAACGTGCTCTTAAAAATCTCCAATGGTGGAGATTTCACAACCTCCCTGGGCAATTTATTCCAGTGCTTAACCACCCTGAGAGGAAGATTTTCCTAATGTCCAATCTAAACTACCCTTGCTGCAATTTAAGCCCATTGCTTCTTGTCCTGTCCTCACAGGTTAAAGAGAATAAGATGTGTTCATGTCACCTCTCAGTTTTCTCTTTTCCAAACTAAACAATCCCAGTTCTTTCAATCTTCCCTCATAGGTCATGTTTTCTAGACCTTTGATCACTCTTGTTGCTCTTCTCTCTAATTTGTCCCCATCTTTCCTGAAATGTTGCACTGAGAACTAGACACAATGCTATAGTTATGCTTAATCAGCACAAAGTAGAACAGTAGAATTGCTTCTTGTATCTTGCTATTAACACTCCTGCTAATACATCCCAGAATATTTGCTCTTTTTTTTTTTGCAACAGTGTTAAATGGTTGACTTATATTTAGCTTGTGATCAGCTATGACCTGCTGATTCATTTCTGCAGTAGTCCTCCCTAGGCAGTCATTTCCCTTTTTGTATGTATGCAACTGATTGGTCCTTCTTACGTGGAGTACTATGCGTTTGTCCTTATGGAATTTCATCCTGTTTTCTTCAGACCTTTTCTGCAGTTTGCCTAGATCATTTGAAATTTTAATCCTATCTTCCAAAGCACTTGCAACCCCTCCCAGCTTGGTATCATCTGCAAATTATATAAGTGTACCCTATGCCTTTATCTCTAAATCACTGATAAAGATACTGAGGAGAACCAGACCAGAATGATCTTTGCGGGACTCCACTTGATATGCCTTTCCGGCTTGACTGTGAACCACTAATAACTACTCCCTATGAATGGTTTTCCAATCAGTTATGTGCCTGCCTTATAGTTTCCCCTCTAGATTGTCTTTCCCTAGTTTGTTTACTAGTAGGTCACGCAAATAATCCCTGCAGCCTGGTCTTAGGCACCTATGTTGAAAAAGTCAAGGCTTAGGACACATCTGTCACTAGCATCTCCCTGCCTTGTGTGCTTAGGCAGCTCCCTGCCTCGTGTGCTGGCTTGTGTGGACCAGATTCTTAGACTCCTGTCTCCCCACATTCATTGACTAGGGAGCATAGGTGCTCAACTTGGCTTCATGAATCACTGTGGTGTTCCTGTGATGTTTTCTAAGCCTATAAAATTTAGGTGCCGAGACACTCAATCAGCATTATGCCACCTAAACCCCTTTACAAATCTACTCTCTCAACACCTGATTGGGCCCTTAAGAGACATAGATTAAATTCCAGGCTTTGCCACAAACTACCTCTGTAATGTCAGACAAGATATTTAGGGTATGTCTATGATGCAATGGGACACCCACTGCTGGCCTGTGCCAGCTGACTTGGGATTGCGGGGCTCAGGGTTTAATTTGAGGCATAGATGTTCCAGTGCAGGCTGAGCTTTGGGACCCTGCTACCTAGCAAGCTTTAGAGCCCAGACTCCTGCCCTACTACAGTGTCTACAGTACAATTAAACAGTCCCTTAACCTGAGCCCTGAAAGCCTGAGTCAACTGGCATGGTGGGGAGAGGTTAATCACAGTGTAGACACACCCTTAAAGCCCTATTCTGTGTCCCTTATTCAGAATGAGTGAGCAGTGCCAGTTATGTCAATAACCATGCTTGTGGGGGCAGGTACTTCCCACCTGAGAATATGGCCCTTTATCTTTCTGTGCCTCAGTCCCCGTTTGTCAAGTTGGAACCATAGTAATTCCCTAGTCCTTAGCAGTATGATGAGGCTTAGCTCAGGCCCTTAGGACCCTGCTCACTGTTGCCTTGTGCCTTGTATAGAGACTAATATCAGTGCAAAAGGAGTGTAAAGCTGTACTCTCGGATAACAAGAATGGTTGTTTTACTCCCTGGATCAATGACTGCACAGGGAGCAGGGCAAAGGAGAATTAGGCCCATAGATGCCCTGTATCATGTATCTGGACAGAAGTTGTTGGTAGTCCCCAGTACTCCCCCACAGTTCTGGCATTGGCTAAGGGTTTTCATGGATAGTACCTATCTACAAACATATTGTAAGTATAGTTCTTAAAGTGCATTCAAATAAACACAGTTGTAACAAGAGAAAATCATTACTCACAATGTACATTATTGCATTTCCCTGCCACACTGGATGTAGCTGGCAGCTGCCTTGTCTGTTCAAGGCTGCACACACCGTTCCCTCAGGAACCAAGTTATTATTAGCTTCTTTGTCCATAACTGTGCAAAACCTCCACTCTGAAGTGGTGCAGAAGTTAATGCTACTTGCACAAGCAGTTACTTATGTGCAGAGAGTTGCTGGATTCAGAGTGACCCCTTGTCAGGATGCAGGAGTTCCCCTAGTGATGCTCGCTATTGTAATAATAGGGCTTAATTTATTACACTACCACCCAGCCCCACTTCACATACTTGGTACATGTAATCTTCCATGTATTGAAGAGCAGGGGTAAGATGGTAAGGAACACTTTTTCCCTCTTAGTGAGAATGGAATTGGGGATCAAAATCTTCTCCCACCACACTGTGGTAGTACACTACCAAAAAGCATTACTGAGGATGAGCCTGGCTCTTACAGTGGGAACATAATAGTATTGTATTATATTGATAACATACGTGCATTTTAGTGAAGCAAAATGTTATGACTTTGGCCTTTTGCCAATTTGGTCAAAATTGTAGCAGAAGTATATAAGTAATTAAGGGAAGTCCATGAAGGATGGGGGGGATGAGATTTTCTTCCCTCCCTCCCCTCCTGTACCAAGATTTTGTTTTTTAACTAGAATTGCAGATCTTGATTACATTGAAAAGCCTATGCACAACAGGATGTTTTAAATGTGGCTAAGTAAAAGGAGATATTGTTTTTAGTTAAACTAGTTAACAATAAAACTACAATATCCCAGAATTTTAAACAAAACCCAACCAAACACTTACTTAAAATATGTGAAAGAAATGCAAACTATATTAATGATCCAAAACTACTAGCCTTTCAGTTACATATGCAGACAGCTCCCCGTCTTCATTTCTGAAACCCCAATATATGCTTCAGCAAAACAATGAAAGACCAGCCTGGAGGTATGAGATCTTTCTAAGGTTAAAAGAGTACAGGAAAAAATAGATACACCCTCCCCAGCAAACCAAGGCTTTTTAAATATAATTGGAAAGCAAACACCACCACAACCAATTTATTTTCCTGGGTAGGTCACCTTTAGCAGAATATTAGGTACAAGCTGGCTTGTTGATTCAATGCCAACTTAAGCTGGATTTAGACCAAAATATTATACTGTTTTATCCTAGTCACACAGGGTGACATATAGCATGCTAGGAATGAGTGCCAAATGACTAATGCTATTTTGCTGATTGAATTTTCCAAGGCAACCGGTAGAGCAGTTCATTCAAAACATTTGTGAAAGCCACTGTATTTTGTCAATGGATGATTTTGTCTGAGCTGTCTGTGAAAACTAACAATTTACTTCTATAAAACCCAAACAAATGTAGCTTTTAAAACATGGAGGAGGTGGCGAGTGGGAAAAGTTAAAGGGAGCCTCCAATGGGGTATTTCAGGGCTACCTTTGTTGTAAGTTAATATCCTGTACAGTCCTTTATGTAATAGCCTCACTGTCTGCAAATTTGAGATGAAAGTGCTATTTGTGATAACTGTAGTGTGATACATGACACTGATGCAATTCACAAGTCGTAATTTCATTTTAACATTCCACATTGATTCACTGTGAATAGTCGACTTTCCTTTAAATCAGAGGTGGGAAACCTTTTCTGGGTTGGGGGCCACTGACCCCCAGGCAAGTAGATTTTGTGTGCTCCAGCCCCACGAGGGCATAGCGGGGGGTACCAGTGCAGGCTCCCTAATGCTGGAGAGATTGGGGGTTGGATCCAGGCAAGCTGGGGGGGGGGGGGGAGGGGAAGAGGCACAGGTTTCCCACCCCTGCTTTAAATGATTTAAATCTCTATGGTAACAAATTCTATAAGAAAGCTGAATGCAATTGTACAGTGTCATAGCTTCATAGGACCTTTTTGCTCAGAAACTAGCTCACATAATTGAGACTGTATCCATCTTTAATGTATTATTCTGATACAGAAACATTATGGACATAATGCTTCTGGTGATAAGTATTACAAGCTGAAGCTGAGTTCCAAATGAATGTTAGTGTCCTGCCTGAGCAGGGATTTCCCTACACACACCCCCATGGGAGTGTATACCACCCCCCCGAATTTCCCCAACCCCTCCCCCAGTTTTGTGAACTATGGTGTCATATAATCCACCTTCACCCTCATGGTCTCACCCCTCATCGGCCCTGACAGCCCCCCTGTAAATTCGAACACCTCCCCCCCTAATTTCAATTCCTGGGGAGGCTACTGTGTCTGAGGTAATCAGTTTCCTAGCAATTGGCAGAGCCTTTAGTGGGAGCTGTGATGAGAGGAGGAGGGGATAACTGAGGTAGCTAAATCTTACTCCACAATGCCGCTAGCTAGATAGGAAACTCTACTTGTTCTGCATTCCTGATTCCTATTCTCCTTCAGCTCCCCTGTTCCTGGGTCTGACCCCTGGACTCTCACAAAGAAGCATCAGGAGACAGGTGGCCAACACAGGAAACAGTGGCTGAGCATTGGGTAGAATAAGGAGGGAGCCCACAATGACTCCATACCAAAGAAACAGCAAGAAAGTTGCTAATACAGCAGGTTGGGAGCACAGGTTATGGTCCACTGCAATGAGGAGATGCTTGCAAACTCCTTGAGTGGGGCTGAAGGGTAGAGAGTTGGTAGGAGATTAATAGAAAGCTTGGGAAGAGAGAGAGATAGGAGACATGTTAACTGCATCCCTAGCACCTTGGAATATTAAGGCTAGAATAACTGTTCCTAGAGTAAAAGGGTTAATCTATTTTACAAATATTGCTACTATCCCTGCACTCGGCTGGCATTGTCAGGGCAGAAAATATACCAGTCAAGGTGCAGAAAGATGAAATCATTTATAATTGTGCAGATTAGGGTCCTTCTAGCACAATAATTGATATAATAAACTTCAGCTATTTTTCCCCAATAAATGGAAGGACTAGAGACATGTGCAAGCTTAAAATTGTCATAAAATATACACATTATACATATAGGAGTTGGTTGGGAAATTTCTGATTAATTTCTTTCATCAGAAAATGCCAATTTGTTGAAATCAAAACTATTTTGCAGCAAAAGGTCAGCTTAGATGTAGCTTCAGATTTAGAAAGGGGAGAGGGGGAGTTTCAAAGGTTTCATGGTATACTTTTCAAGAAAAGTCAGAGAGGCTACGGAAGGAAGGTTGATTGTACAAAGCAGGTACAATAGGGATCGGGGAAGAATGGATGGAAGAATGAGAGAACTTTTGAGGAAAAGGACCATTCAGATCAGAGTTGGGACAGTTAAGTCAGTATGGGACACCCCAGGGAGGTGGTATCGGCCCAACCTTAAAATTATAAGTGATCTTCTTATTTGCAGGGGGGATAGATATCACTACATCTATTTGCAGATGATTGTGCTTTATTGGTTAAGAGCAGGAATACTGAAGTGGCAGAACAGAGAATCAACAGAGCATTACAAGAGACTTCAGACAGGAAAAGCACCTGGGTTTCTCCATTGCTAACTGAAAGGAGTCATCTTTCCAAAAAGGAGAGTTGCAAAGGAATGTAAAATGAATCTGCATGGAGAACAAATAGATGTAGTTAAAAGGTGTAAATTCCTAATGTTATGATATGATATGAAATTATTTTGGAATGATCGTGTAGCCTATATTAAAGATAAAAGCAAAGGAAGGGCAACCTGCTTTAAAAGTATTTCAGAGACTAATTGTGCGGGGAGGGGTGGATAGATAAGAAAACACTGCTTATATTATACAGAGCCTTAATCAGACCAACTATCCTCTATGGCTGCCAAGCTTTTGATCAGCACCAAAATCAGAAACTTAGATTTAATACAACCACAAGTTCTATGAGTTGCATGAAGTGCATTTATTACAACACCTATGTGTGTACTTCATACATTTCCTAGAGAAATGCCATTACACTATGAATGAAACCATTAGATATATTTGCCCCAGAAAGTTAAGGGCAACTTAACTTCAAGGATAAAAGTACTAAACAAATATATCAAGAACTTCAAGGATAAAAGTACTACACAAATACATAAAGATTGCTGGGAATTACAGCATTGTGGCACCTAAATATATCAGAATATCACATGCCATTCAGGTTAAAATGTGGATGCAAGAGTTGAAAAGCTAAATGGGAAAATTAGTTATGGATGGAAAACCACAAACATACCTAAATGTGAATTTAGATTTATTTTTTAAACTTGCTAGAAGATTTATCTGGCATTGCTCAGGTCCTTAACTCAAGTAAGTTTTGTTTTTCCTTCATTTAAATCATTGCTCTGGGGTGGGGCTGGGATGGGGGGTTGAATACGCAGATTGCCCTGGGGAGAGAGGACAACCCCAGACCTCTCTCATGGAAGCAGCTTGGGGCCAGGTGAGATGCGCCTCTCCATGGCTGCTGCAGCTGCAACAGGCATAGCCAGGAGAGGGTGTTTGTCCTCCAGCTGGGAGACAGACAGACAGACAGACACACAAAACAGACAAACTCTCTGAAATATATAGTACAGGTTGTGCCTCCAAAATCCGGGACTCTCTGGTCCAGCAACATCTGTAGTCCAGCAGGACCATGGATGCTCCTAGAGCAGAGATCTCAGGAGCCTAAGGGGAGGAGGGCCAGCTGAGTGGGACATCAGAGTAGGCAGCCTGTCTGAGGACTGCGCAGGATGGGGCCAGAGCCCTTCAGCAGCCCCCAGGAGCACAGGGCTGGGGCCAGAACCCTGAGGCTTCTCCTGGCTGAGCGGGGCCGAGCTAGGGCTGCAGAGGGATGGGGCTGGAGCCCCACTGCTTCCCTTGGCTGTGTGGAACCAGGGCTAGGGCTGTGCAGGGACAGAGCTGGCACCTTGCAACTTTCCCCGGCTGCGTGGGGCCATGGCTGGGGCTGCACTGGGCCAGGGTCGGAGCCTAAGCTCTGCGGCTGCTCCTGTTTGCACAGGAAAGGAGCCCTGTGGCAGGAGCTGGAGGCTGTGCTGCCCAGGGAGTCAGCAGTACCTGGGCAAGTAGCTCAGCCAGGTGTGTGGGGGGAGGGGAAGGCAGCATTGTCTGCTGGGGCAGCCTGCCAGCAGCGGGTGTTGGGTTTGGGGGTTGGTGGCAGGAGACCTCCCCTGGTCTGGCAAAATTCTCTTGTTTGAGCTAAGGGGTAACATGGAGTAGGGGCAAAGCAGGGAGAGAGTGGAGCAGGAGCAAGGGGTGGGAAAAGGCAGGGCTGTACCCCAGATTATGGGTGGCGTGGGGAAGAGTCATATGTGGGGGTGGCCATGTGCCCGAAGCCCCTATTGTGTCCCACCCCAGCAGTTGCCACTGCCTGTCCAGAGCCCCACCCTATGACTGAAGGCCTAAGACCTCCTCCCTTGCCTAGTGGCTGAAGTCCTAAGCTCCCCCTCCTGTTCCACCTCACAGCTAAAGCCCCAAGCCCCACAGGGCTAAAGCCTGAAGCTCCCCCTTCACACACATCATGGCTACGTCTAGACTGCAAGTCTCTTTCGAAAAAGAGCATCTAGACTACAACCAGTACTTTCGAAAAAGCAAGCCGCTTTTTCGAAAGAGAGCACCCAGGCAGTCTGGGTGCTCTCTTTCAAAAAAGCAGTTTGCATTACATAGCGCCTTTTTTCGAAAGAGCACTTTTGAAAAAAGGCGTTCTTCCTCGTAAAATGAGGTTTTCCGTGGTTGAAAAAACTGCCACGTTCTTTCAATTTACTTTCGAAAGAACGCAACAGCAGTCTAGATGCAGGGGAAGTTTTTTCGAAAAAAGGCCACTTTTTTCAAAAAAACCCTGTAGTCTAGACACACCCATAGTGTCTGAACCAGGAACCTAAAGCCCCCTACCACGCACTGGGCCATGGGGATTTTATAGTATGTTAGGGAGACCTCAGAAAGAAAAAGATTGAGAACCCTGTAAAGGGGTGATTTTATTGCTCTTACAATATCAGTTTCTAACCCAATGTAGCTGTAGAATTATAAAACCTGTGCGTAGACTAGTCTTTAGCCACTTTGCTGACAAGAGAATGCTCTACATTTATAGCAGGAAAGGGTTGCTGACCAAGTTTTCTCCATTACAGGTCCTTAGATCTGGAATGTGCTTGCTTAGCAAGTCAGAACCCAGATTTTGTTAGTATGCTTGGCATGTTGCAAGGACCATCTTTTTTCCTCAGGGAACAAGAGCTCCCTGGTGTGGGGTATAGGATCTGAGGACTTTTGCGTGGTGATTACTATGATAGGGTATGTCTACACTAGCCCCCTACTTCGAACTAGGGAGGCTAATGTAGGCATTCGAAGTTGCAAATGAAGCCCGTGATTTAAATATCCCGGGCTTTATTTGCATCTTCCCGTCCGGGCACCATTTTTAAATCCCCCTAGTCCAAACTAACTGCCCGCAGCTACACGCGGCAGTCAAACATTAACTCAAACTAAAGACTTAGTTCGCAGCTACACGCGGCAGTCAAACGTTAACTCAAACTAAGTCTTTAGTTTGAGTTAACGTTTGACTGCCGCGTGTAGCCGCGGGCAGTTAGTTCGGACTAGGGGGATTTAAAAATGGTGCCCGGACGGGAAGATGCAAATAAAGCCCGGGATATTTAAATCCCGGGCTTCATTTGCAACTTCGAATGCCTACATTAGCCTCCCTAGTTCGAAGTAGGGGGCTAGTGTAGACATACCCATAGGTATTCTGGCTGTACTGGCAGTAAAGTGTACTGTGGATATTATACTGTAACAAAATTGTTTTCAGTGTTCACCAGAGCTCTGTACTGCCCCTGAAAAAATGAAATAAATAATAAAGGTGCTCAGATACTACAGTCAGGTGACATATAGATGGTGGGATGTTATATTGATGTATTCTTCTGTTATGACTGTTGTCTTGGTTACAGGGCTAGTTACGTCTCTGTCCCTTTCCCAGTCTCTGAGTAATCTCTTCAAGTATCCAGACTAGTGCCTTTACCTCACCTGGGGTTGAATTCTGTAATTTACTGACTCTTTGGTGAGGCCCTGGACTGAAGAGCCTTATGTATCACCCTTTCATACCCTGAGATTGGATATCTACAGTTCTTCCATAAGAACATAAGAACGGACATACTGGGTCAGACCAAAGGTCCAGCTAGCCCAGCATCCTGTCTGAAGACAGTGGCCAATGCCTGATGCCCAGAGGGAGAGTGAACAGAACAGGTAATCATCACGTGATCCTTCTCCTGTCATCGATTTCCAGCCTCTGACAAACAGAGGCTAGGGACACCATTCCTATCCATGCTGGCTAATAAGTATTGATGGACCTAACTATGAATTTATCTAGTTTCTTTTTGAACCCTGTTAAAATCCTGGTCTTCACAACATCCTCTGGCAAGGAGTTCCACAGATTGACTGTGCACTGAGTGAAGAAAAACTTCCTTTTGTTTGTTTGCTTCCTATTAATTTCATTTGGTGACCCCTAGTTCTTACGTTATGTGAACAAATAAATAACTTTTCCTTATTCACTTTCTCTATCCCTGTTATGATTTTATAGACCTCTATTAGACAGGCCAAAAAGAGAAAACAACAGAATTCCACTTGTCATCACCTACAGTCCACAACTTAAACCCCTCCAACGCATTATCAACAATCTACAACCTATCCTGGAAAATGGCCCCTCACTCTCAAAGGCCGTAGCGGAAAAGCCAGTCCTCACCTACAGACAACTCCCGAACCTCAGACAAATGCTTTCCAATAACCATGCAACACACCTCCATCACAATCATCCAGGAACCCACCCCTGCAATCAGCCCCGGTGCCAGCTCTGCCCATACATCTACACCAGCGATTTCATCACTGGACCCAACCACATCAGCCACCAAATCAGAGGCTCATTTAACTGCACATCCATTAATGTGATCTATACCATCAATGCCCCACTGCCATATATATTGGCCAAACTGGACATTTTCTGTGGGAAAGAATTAATGGACACAAACCAGATAGCTGAAAAGGCAATACACAAAAACCTATCGGAGAACACTTCAATCTACCTGGACGCTCATTAATGGATCTCCAAGTCACCATTTTGTTTCAGGCAAATTCCAAAAGCCAAATATACAGAGAAGGAGTGGAACTTAACTTCATTTACAAGTTTAATTCTTACGCAAATGGTATGAACAAAGACATCGGCTGGCTCGTACACTACTTTCCACATCCTACAACTTAACCTACCAACAAAACAATGGAGGTGCTAATGGTTCTTGTCAACCTCTTGTAACTATTTAGGCTTTAAGGTGCTACTGGATTATTTGTTGTTTTTTAAATTTTTCCTGTTAGGATACGTCTAGACTAGGGGGGTTTTTTTTGAAAGGAGATATACAAATTCGGTGCTAATTTGCATATCTTCTTTGGATCGCTTTTTTGAAAGTGGGTTTTTCGAAAGTGAAAGTAGTCTGGATGCAGTTTTTTCAGGGCAAAAACCCTTTTTCAAAAAACCGCATAAACCTCCTTTTTTTAGGAAGAGGGTTTTTTACAGAAAAGGGTTTTTTCTGAAAAAAACCACATCCAGACTACTTTCACTTTCAAAAAACCCACTTTTGAAAAAGCGATCGGAAGAAGATTTGCAAATTAGCACTGAATTTGCATATCTCCTTTTGAAAAAAAAAACCCTAGTCTAGATGTACCCTCAGGGTACGTCTACGCTTGCTCCCTAGTTCGAGCTAGGGATGCAAATGTAGGCGACCGAAATTGCTAATGAAGCAGAGATTTAAATATCCCGTGCTTCATTAGCATGATCTCGCCGGCGCATTACTCCGCTCAACAGCTGATTTGAACCAGGAAGTGCGCGCTGGGATGCATTAGTTTGAACGAAACCCCTTGGTTGAAACTAACATTACTTTTAATTTTTTGGGGTTTGGTTCAAACTAACGCGTCCTGGTGCACACTTCCTGGTTCGAATCAGCTGTTGAGCGGAGTAACTTGCCGGCGAGATCATGTTAATGAAGCGCGGGATATTTAAATCCCTGCTTCATTAGCAATTTCGGTCACCTACATTTGCATCCCTAGCTGGAACTAGGGAGCAAGTGTAGACATACCCTCACAGACTAACTCAGCTACCCCTCTGAAGCTTATCTACTTACTTTCTCTCTTTTTTCTTTCTCCTGTCATGATTCACTCCTCCCCTCAGGTTTACAGCCACCTCATCATTGGGAATTCGTGACTTCTCCTGTGCTACCAACCACCCCAAGTCTCTGTGCCCCATCCCTTAGTCTCTCAGTCCAATGCCTTTTTACTGGCCAATAGCTCACTAGACCCAAACACGGGCCTCGACAGAGGGGAGGGGGACCTGGGCCCGCCCTCACTCCAGGTCCCAACCTAGGACCCTAAGGACGGGGGTGAGGACCCCCTGTCCGGTTGGTGGGGCACGCCCTGTAACTCACCAACCCACGGGTGGCCAGACAGCTCCTTCACCCAGTCCTGGGTCTCTTCCTTCCCTCCATCTCATCGGCGTGTACCTCGGTGTCTCAGCGGGCTCCTCGCTCCTCTCTCCTCCCTCTCTCTGGCCTCGTCCTCCGCTCCTCTCTCTCCCTTCTCAGGCCTGGGCAGCCCCCTTTTATAGTGCCCCTGTAGGGCTGCACCACCCCGGCCACTGGCTGGCTCCTGCCCCTTCCGCCTCTGGCCGCCGCCATCCCCCTGCATCACCTTCCTGCTTCTGGGGGCGGTGCCTGAATACACCGTGCACGGCCGCCAGGAGAGCATGTTTCCCCCGGCGAGTGCCTCCTCGGGGCTTCCGTGAGTGCGGGGAGCTCCATGGGCCCCGTGGTTGCCTCTCTCCGTGCCCTGTCACACACACACCCTTTTCTTTCTCTTTTTTTCCTTCTCTTCCCTCCCCCCCCCCCCTTATTTATTCTTGGATCTGGACTTCTAACACTCCTGTCATCTGAAGAAGCGGGCTATGCCCACGAATGCTCCTGATACCATCTACATGTTTTGTTAGGCTTTAAGGTGCTACTAATCTATTGGGTTTTTTATATATTTTTCCTGTTACAGACTAACTTGGCTACCCCTCTGAAGTTTTTAAAAAAAAGAAAGTGATTCAAACATTAGACAGAGCTTCTTGGTAGACAGTATTTGCAGTTTTTTTCTGTCTTTTGCTAGAATACAAAGGGGGTGGGGGTGCAGGAGTGAGGACATGGAGGTGGGAGGGTAGGGGCTCAGGAAAGGAGGTGGGGGTGCAGGAGTGAGGGCAGGGGGTGGGAGGTTCAGGATGCAGGGCAGGGAGCCAAGAGCAGGGGGCTGGGAGGACAGACGCAGTGAGGCCGCCAAGGGCAGTGAGGGTGCTACTGCTGTGGTGGTGGTTCCTCCCAGGGAACCGGGGCTGTGATCTCTGACTAATGGCTCACATATTCCCAGAATCCTTACATAGAGCCAAGAGAGGGAAGAGAGAGGCCACGAGGGGAGATAGATTCTTTTCCATAAGGCAAGGAGAGGCCTCATTTATCAAGACTGCTGTAATCTGACTGGCATCAGTGAAAGTGAAAATTTACGGAATGCTGTCAGTTGTAGGTGCCTTGGGGTCCCATTGGTAAGCCTAAAGATTCCCACTTACTATGATTTTACAGGCAGTTGCCTAGTGAAAAAAATCAAAGTGCTCCATTAAAGAGCTTTGAGATCTACAGATGAAAAGCACTGTATGAGAGCCAGATATTATTATTTTATTATTAATTGACTATTTCTCTGAGGGTATGTCTACACTACACTCTGAGGGTATATCTACAGCCGTTAGTTCAAATTAACTTTCATAGCGTCTATACATACAAATCGCTAGTTCGAACTTAATTCGAACTAGCGGAGCGCTTAATTCGAACTAGGTAAACCTCATTCTATGAGGACTAACGCCTAGTTCGAATTAAGTAGTTCAAATTAAGGGCTGTGTAGCCACTTAATTCAAACTAGTTGGAGGCTAGCCCTTCCCAGCTTGCCCTGGTGGCCACTCTGGGCCAAACCAGGGAAACTTTTCTGCCACCCTCCCTGCCCCGGAGCCCTTAAAGGGCCATGGTCTGGCTACAGTGCTCATGCCAGTTGCAAGCCTGCCAGCACCCAGCCAGCAGACCCTGCACCTGGCACGGCATGAGCCAGCCACCCGCTGCCACCCAGCCCTCCGCCTCTTCCCAGGACCAGGCTGGCGGCTCCCAGGAGCCTGCCCAGGGCCGCAAGAGGCGGGCGCCCGCCTGGTCTAGTGCGGAGATCGTGGACCTCATCGAGGTTTGGGGGGAGGCCTCCAACGTCCACGACCTCCGCACTAGGCACAGGAATGCGGCCGTCTAGGGCAGGATAGCTGCCAGCCTGGCCACCAGAGGCCACATGCGAACCCAGGAGCATGTCTGCATGAAAATCAAGTTGGTCCAGTGAGACCCCCGACCCTGAGCCCTGAGCTTAGAACATAAGAACATAAGAACGGCCGAACTGGGTCAGACCAAAGGTCCATCTAGCCCAGTAGCCTGTCTGCCGACAGCGCCAACACCAGGTACCCCGGAGGGGATGGACCGAAGACAATGACCAAGCAATTTGTCTCGTGCCATCCATCTCCAGCCTTCCACAAACAGAGGCCAGGGACACTGTTCCTACCCCCTGGCTAATAGCACTCCATGGACCCAACCTCCATGAATTTATCTAACTTCTCTTTAAACTCTGTTATAGTTCTAGCCTTCACAGCTTCCTGTGGCAAGGAGTTCCACAGGTTGACTATGTGCTGTGTGAAGAAGAACTTTTGCTTATTAGTTTTAAACCTGCTGTCCATTCATTTCATTTGGTGTCCTCTAGTCCTTATATTATGGGAACTAATGAAGAACTGTTCTTTATTCACCCTCTCCACACCACTTATTCTTTTATAGACCTCTATCATATCCCCCCTCAGTCTCCTCTTTTCTAAGCTGAAAAGTCCCAGTCTCTTTAGACTCTCTTCATATGGGACCTGTTCCAAACCCCTAATCATTGTAGTTTCCCTTTTCTGAACCCTTTCCAAGGCCAAAATATCTTTTTTGAGGTGAGGAGACCACATCTGTACACATTACTGAAGATATGGTGTACCATAGTTTTATACTTCCCCTCCTCCTTCTTCCCCTGGCTTCCCCCTTCCAGCTCCCTCCTCCCAGGTTTCCACCTCCCCTCTCCCACCCTCTCTCTTCCCCTCTCCCACCTCCTTTTCCCAGTCTCCCCAGAGGTTAATTCTCTCCCCCCCCCCAGTTTTCTTAAATAAAGAGAGTTTCTATTTTTGAACACGTGTCCTTTATTTTTTACATCAGGAAGGGGGGCTAGGGAGGGATAAGTGGAAGGAGGTGAGGGAGGAATGGGGCACGAGCCCCAGATGGGGAGGACTGGGGTGGCTCTGCGGGCTCCTCGGGGTGGAAGCTCTCCTGCAGGGCCTCCTGGATCCTGACAGCCCCCCAATTGACCCCCCCCCCAGATGGCAGCCTGCGGCAAGTGCAGCTGGGCTGATGGCTGAGTGCTGTGATGTGCCAAGTGTGGGCACTCAGGGCACTCCAAGACAGGACTGCTTTGCTGTCCCTCATCGAGGTAGACAAGCAAGCGGGGAACCCTGAGAACTGTCTGTCCGGGGTGGGGGTCAGGTCTCTTTAAGCACAGCCCTCGGCTAGCCTGAGGCAGCAGCTCCACACTCTTAAGTCCTAACCTGATGCCCTGCCGGCACTGGTTCCGGCCAGCCTTAACTTCTGTTCAGGGTCCACTCAGTGTGGACATGCTAGTTCGAATTAGCAAAACGCTAATTCGAATTAGTTTTTAGGTCTAGATGCACTAATTCCAATTAGCTTAGTTCGAATTAACTAATTCAAACTAAATTAGTTCGAATTAGTGCTGTAGTGTAGACGTACCCTGAGAGATCTTCCAATGAGAACTTCCCATTCTTCCCCCTTCATTTTTTCAGTGGGAAATCCCATTGATTTCAGTGTCAGTTTTGCCTGAGTGAGAACTGCATGACTAAGTCCTGGAAAGAGGAAAAGGTTGAGTCTACTATACTGATCTATCCCAGGGGAATAAGTACTTTTTTCTCATGTGAATTTTCCCAGCTTAATACCTGATGGTCATATTTATTCCTGGTATAAAACTCTATAGCTCTTTGTGGTGACACCAAAGGTAAATTTGCCCCAAGGGTTTGCTTTATAACATTGTGTCTCTATTTCCTTTTCCCTACACACAAAACAATAAATATATCCAAACCCAAAACATGGGAAACTAAAATTAAGAGGGAAGGATGGTCTTATCATTAAAACACAGACTGGGAGTCAGGAAACTTTAGTTCACCAGCACCACCACAGACTTCCTGTAGGTCACTGAGGGCAGGGGTTCTCAATCTTTGTTCTTTCTGAGCTCTCCTCCTCCCCCAACATGCTAGAAAATCTCCATCGCCCACCTATGCCACAACAGCTGTTTTACTTCATATAAAAGCTAGGGCTTCCAGCAGTAGCGGGTAGCAAGCAGGGTAACTGCATGGGGCCCATGGAAGTTAAGCTGCTCAGGGTGGTGAGGCTCAGGATGGTGGGCCTTTGGCTTTCTGAACTGGGCCCCAGTAAGTCTAATGCTGGTTGTGCTTGGTAGGGTTGTTAGATATCATGTAATTGAATAGTCATATAACAGTGTGAAATCTTAGCGGTTACATGACTATTTGATAGTCCCTGGCGGTGGGGCCAGAAGCCAGTGCACTACCAGCCCCACTCCTGGGAAGCCCCCTGCGATCCCGCACTGCTGCCTCTGTATCGGGGCAGCAGCATGGGGTCCCAGGCAGATGCCAGACTGTGAGGGGAGCCATTTTAAAAACCAGCTCCCCATGAGCCAGGACCACTGCGGACAGAGGCTGCTTTGTGGAGGCCTCCCTTGCCCCTCTGATAGAGGCAGCAGCACATGGGGAGGGGGCAATAGCACTGGGGACCCAGCTTTTAAGCTGGCTTCTGCCAGCACAAGCTCCTGCCTCTTCCCCCTTCCCCGCTGCCTCAGTAGGAGGCAAAGGGGGAGGGGGCAGGTGGAGTGATGGGAGGGGCACCCTGACATCAGCACCCCCTACTCTTCTTCCTATGCCCTGAACAGCAAGCAAGAGGCTCCCAGAACTGGGGGAGGGGGAGCAGGTCCAAGGCAGAGGCAGGAGCAACACGGCAGTGCTTAGAGGGGCAAATGAAGTGCCGGCACTTGACAGCCTCGTGGCCAAACCAGTCAGGATCACCTGTCAGAGGCTCCAAGATCTACCAGTAGATCCCGATCTACTGGTTGGTGACCACTGACTTAAGGTATCTCCACACAGAAAAAAAATCCCACGGTAGCAAGTCTCAGAGACTGGGGCAACTGACTTGGGCTCCCAGGACTGACACAGCAGCACCAAAAACAGCCAGTCTATCCATTTGGCTCTGAAACACAGCAATGGTGGAGGGACTCGGCGCCCAGGCTTTGGCCCAATCCCAAATGTCGACATTGCTATTTTTAGTTGATTCTTTGAGGTTCACTTCTGGTATGGATTTGTTTTTTTTTTGTTTTTGTTTTCCATGTAAATGTACCCCTAATATCTCTGATATGCTCATTTGTGCTAAATAGTATCTTACTTCATCTGATCTCGCAAAGACTTGTGAACATGCCTCACTTTACACACATTACATTACTTACAAGTAGAGCTGGGTGAAATATTTTGGACAATTTTTTGTCACCAAAAATGCAGATTCAGATCGCCTGAAGCATTTTGCAAATGTGGATCCACTAGGGCAAACTGTCACAGTCAAAACAAAACAAAAACTGCAGATACAAATTACTGAAGCAGGTACTGGAAGCTGTGTGTCCTCTCTCCCAGCTCACACCTGTAACTACTGGGCTGTAGACTCACTCGTACTTTCTTTCTCTAGCCCAATAACTTTTCAAGTATTTTAGACAAAGTGGAGCAGCTTCAGCAGGTGAGACTGATAAAGCCCCATCCCAGCCCCAATAGCCTGGCAGTAAGCCTAGGAGAGGGAGACCTGGATTCAGGATCCTGCTTCAGAATTTGGAGTCAATTCTGGGTCTCTCACATCCCTGGTAAGTGTCCTAAGAACTAGGGCATGGGGCAACTTTTCTCCTTCTTGATTTTGTGAACCTAGCCATTTCTTCTGCTTTCATTTAAAAATAGTTAAAATGCCCCCAAACATAAGACACTTTTTGTTTGATCCACATTTTTCCAAGTCTTTCAATTTGCCAAATTTCTGTTTGATCCAAACTTTTTTTTCCCTAACCTGCCAGTAAACCAAAAAATCAGTTATTCACACAGCTATACTGACAGAGCATATGAGGAAGTGTTTGCAGGACTGGGGCTTTAGTATTCTCATTAATAAAACAGCAATAATCAGTCTCTGCCTCAGGGTTAAATAAATAAACCTAAGTATTAGTCCATTTAATGCAAAAATGTGAATTCCTCTAGGCTCTTCCTAGGGCAAAAGAGTGAGTAGTGCACGTGGGGATGGTTATACTCCCAGAGACTATAGTGTAGGCTCAACTTAACCTCTAAGAGAAGTTAAGTTGAATAGGAAGTATGTTTTCAAAAGATTCTTCTCTGAACCCCAGAGCATCTTTACAGACACAGAGAGCAGTGAAACATCATGATTCATTCCTGTCCGTGGCTTGTTCCTCTATTAAACCCAGTCTGGTTATGCCCCTGCTGCCTATGAGGTCCCACTGTCTAGTTCTAGTCAGTGGTCAGCTTCTAGGCTGGGTTGTGTTTGCATTATTCTCTTTGGTATTCTAACATCTATTTGTCTTCCTCAGTGTGTCCAGCGTTATCTTTTCAATTGCAACCAAACCTGGATCCTAATTTTAGATCCCACCATTCTTCTAACCTTTTAAATTTTGCCTTAAAATGTTTACACTTTATACCTGCTGTCTTCCAAAGAACTCTCCTTCCTATTGCCTCCCACCTTTTGTCGGTTTCATTTAATGCAGCTGTTTCCTGATCATAGAGGAATGCTGTTAGTATGCTGTTTTGATACATTTTCACTCCGTACGAAACATAATGTTTTTATCAATCCACAATTTCATCAGCCTTGGTGCAGCACTTGTAGCTAAAGCACATGATGAAGTGGGCTCTGGCCCATTAAAGTTTATGCCCAAATAAATGTGTTTGTCTTTAAGGTGCCACAGGACTCCTCATTGTCATCCTAGATGGATCCTTTGGCAGTGATTGAGTTTCTTAGGTATACATAAGATTTTAGTTGTTTTACAACTTCACTACTGCTTCATTCCAACACTATTTTCCCAGACACACCCACTTCATCATCTTGGTGTTTACTGTAAGTCCAAGCCTACTACATCAGTTTCCAAGGTTGCGATGATTTTCATAATTAATTCAAACATGCCTGCCAGTTGAATGAAGTCATCTGTCTAAGTTAAGGAGCTTAATTCTATGTCTCCCAATGTTATACCCTCCAAATTGTCTACCATTTTTTATGTCCAATTTAATAACATGATAGAAAGCAATGGTGATTCTATGCCCCTTTATCTTACATCAAACTTTGACTCAAACAAGGAATGTGAACGACTAGTCAACTAGTCGCTTCCCCCACCCTTGCTGCCTCTATCAGAAAGAGGCAGCAAGGGCGGGGGAAGAGGAGAGGATGCTTCAAAGCGGCAGCACTACATGGAGCCTGGAGCTAGACTCCAGGCATCACGCAGTGCTGCCGCTTTGAAACACTGTGTGCAGCCTAGGGCCAGCTGGTCTGTCCACAGGCTGCATGCAATGTATCAAAGCGGCAGCACTGCATGGAGCCCGGAATCAGCTGAGGACTCCCCCGCTGACCCTGGACTTTGTGCGGTGCTGCTGCTTTGAAACACCGCATTGAGCCTGACACTGGGCTCCCCACAGCACTTCGAAGTGGAAGCGCCACATGGAGCCCGGGGTCAGTGCGGGAGTCCCCAGCTGACTCTAGGCTACATGCGGTGCTGCCGCTTTGAAACACCACGTGCAGGCTGACGCCGGGCTCCCCGTGGCATTTCAAAGTGGCAGCACTGCATGGAGCCTGGAGTTAACAAGGGGGTTCCCAGCTGACCCCGGGCTCCACGTGGTGCTGCTGCTTTGAAATGCCATGGGGAGCATGGGGCCAGCTGGAGACTGCCCCACTGGCCCTTTGCTCCCCATAGCACTTTTGTCTTTGAAGTGTAGCAACAGCCCTAGGGATGTTGCTACATTTCAAAGGCAGAGGCGCCCTATCGACTAATCGAATAGTCGATGCAAATTGTATCAACTATTTGATTAGTCAATCGAAATTTAACATCCTTAACTCAAACTAGTTGCTTCATTTCCCACCAATTCTTACAGCACTACAGGAGTCCTGTACATGACTTTTACAATTGCAGTTATCCTATCTGGAACTCCATATGATGTTATTATTTCTATAATGCTTCTGTCCAAACTGAAGCAAATGCCTTTAAGTGGATGAAAACAGAACACATCCTCAATCCACTCCTCCCCGTCACATCAGCTGAGAGAGCATGCATATCTGATCAATGCAACTTTGGCCTGGTCTGGAGCCACACTGTTCCTTTGCCTTTTACATCCTTTAAAACTGGCCTTAATCTTTTGACAATAACTTTCATCAAGATTTTTTTCCTGATATTGATCATAATCTTATATCTTTATCAGTATTTGGATCAGCAGGATCCCATTCATCGCAGTGCCTCATTTGCATATGTTCTTGCTCAAGAAAGCGCAGTGTAGACGTAGCCTGATAGTCCCACAGGCTCTGTAGCTCAGGTGCTTGTCTGTTCTGGCAGCTTTCCCATTTGTAACTGCTTCTCTGCTCTTTCTATTTCTCCTCCTTATCATTGTACAATGTGCCTTGAAATCTGCCCCATTCATATAACACAGGAGTGGGGAACCATTTTTGTCTCAGGGGAGCTGCTGTCTGAGAAGGAGAAAAACACTTTCCACGTTCCCCTCCCACACCAGAGCCTAGGGTGCCCAGACTAGTAAATTTTGTGTGCTCCGGCCCCACAGGGAAGCGGCAGGGGGCTTGAGTGCCAGCACGGGCTCCCCAATGCTGGGGGGACCCCTGAGCCTCGGGGGCCGGATCCAGGCAAGCTGGGGGTCGGATCCAGCCCCCAGGCCTGAAGTTCCCCACCCCTAATCTAGCAGGTCTAGAATGCTTGCATCTGCATGAACGATAGGTTTCAGTGCATTGTCAAAAAGCTCTTTTTGTGCTGCCAGCACTGCTTTGGCAATTGTTATTTGTTCACTGGCAGCCTTTCTTACTGCTTGCACCATGGACCTGATTGTGTTTCCATACAATGTAACCTTATTTCATATTGTTTTAACATATTGTTTCTTCACAGTTGCTCTAGTTGTTGAGCGGCTTCTTTCTACAACTTTTGTTTTTCTAGTCTTTCTTTGTGATTTGTTCATTGTGTTGAGCAATGTTTTTACTTCTGCTTTCCCAGCAATCTTGGTTTGCTTGCACTCGTGACTGGGTGCAGTCACAGAAGACCCCTTGGGGGTGCTTCCCAGAGTGCTGACAAAGCCATTGACATGCGCCTCTTTCCTCCTCGGGCCTTCTCACCACCTTGTCTTGCTGGGCCAGATCTCCTGGTCTCCCCCTGGCCAAGGTGCAGAGCTGAGATCACCGCCCCTCCCCTTTCTCCCCCCCCCCCCCCTCCGAAGAGCAATACAGACACTAATCTTTTCAGGTTTGAGGAGAAAGTAGTTTTGGGTTCAGCTTCCAGGAACCTAACCCCCAAAATGGGATTGGAACCTCAAATAAATCATTCAGATAAGCCTCCTTTAACAATGAAAGGAGGATATACACACTGATTGCTCCACCCCCCCCCCCCCCGCTCCCCATAACAGTTATTTACACTGGGCTTGATAGCAGATAGTAATCACCCAGACATTGAGGTTACATGAGGTATTTTGTCCAAAGCATCTTCGAATTATGCATATTTGTTACCATAAGTCGATTTCATAAGCATGGTGGGGAGGGAGAGGGGAACTGTCACAGCACTTTTCCTGTAATGTTCTGCTCAGGGCTTCCACAAACTTCCTCTGTCCAGGCAGAAGCTTCGCAAGGGTGGGAAGACCAGAGGCCTCCAGCCCGAAGCTCCTGCTCGTGTCCCTGCCTCTTGAACCTCCTGCCCAAGGCAGATAGAGGGATGCTGATTCCATGAGGCTCTCCCTGACCTAGCTCCATACAGCTGCTTGTATGGCACTTACCATGGCTGGGCTGTGGCTCTAGGACACCACTCCCTGGCCACAGCCAGGACAGGAAAAGCCATGTGGGTAGCTGAGGTGAGTCAACACAGAATTGCAAATCCTGGAGTGCAGGGAGCCCAGGGAACAGGGGCATGAGCCAGGGGCTGCTCTTAGTACCAAGGGTGCCATTTCGGGAGAGCAGAGGGGGCAGCAGCTGTGCATACCGGGATGTGGCTTGCTTTTCTTCCCGTTCCTCTGACCATCTGGGAGTGAGGGGAAAGTCCTTGGATTCTATGAATTACTCCTCTGCCCCCTCCCTTCACCAGCTAGGGATGAGAGGCATTCAGGGAATTCAAATACTTCCCCCCTCGCTCCCTGATAGTCAGGGGAATGGGAAGAAAAGTAAGCTGCAGCCTGGTATGCATGACTGCTGCCCCCCCTGTCCCCTGCTTGCCCAAAATGGTGCCCTTGTTTAGGACACCCTAAGATGGTCAGATGAATGATCTGTATGGTCCACAACAGCACAACAGAAGCCCTGATCTGACACGTGTTCTAGCCAATTTTTGGCCCAATTATCCAGATTCTACTGTCTAAATGTATTGTTGCTACTATTGCACCTTAAAAATTCGGGCCTCAAAACATCCTAGTGCTGCAGTATGTTGTGCCACTATATGCTGAGATTTGAATTATTTTAGTGAACATGTCTGTGATGTACGTGAAACAGCAAAAGTCCATAGTGTAGATAGGTATGTCACCAAAATAGCTTTTAAAATATTTATTTTGCATTAAAGAGTGGCTGGAATAAGCTACATATTAAAAAGCCATGTATATAAATGGCATAATGATGCCAGATATTTGGGTCAGATACATGCTGTGTTAGCTCATCAGGCTTTGGAGTCTGGATTTGAAGGTGCAATACAAATAGTAAAAGCGGTGTCTGATCTAGACAGGTGCTGGAGACTAAAATCGGGAGGCTCCAGGAGATTGCAATGTCCTTGCACGAATGCACCATTTTTTGTTTTGGTTTGTTTTGCCAGAGTAGGACAGCAGCGAAAGATCTTTATTTGAGGCAGGTGGGATGCAGCAGGTCTCAGGCCCCAGTGTGCTTGCAGGGCTGTCGCCGCCGGAATCTGCAAGGTCTGGGTTATTTGGGGCGGGGGAGGGGGGGGGGTTGCTCTCTCCGGGGTCAGTAACATCAGTGGAGCCGGGGCAAGCAGCCTGGCTTCAAGGGGCAGACCCAGAGTTCTGGGGGGGGGGAGGGGGGGCTACACCGAGGACGTGCAGCGGGCTGATGCCCGGGGGACGGAATTTGACAGCCCCACCTACCACCCGCCTGGGTTCCACCCGGCGCCAGCGCGTGGCACAGCGACGCGGCACAGCAGGGTCCGCGCGCAGGCGCACTAGGTCACGAGTGGGCACCTCCTCCTTTCTCTTCTCCCCGCCCCTCCAACCCGCTTCTCACGCTGAGCGCGACGCCGGCCTGCGCATGCGCGCTGCGCGCTCACTCACTCGCTCGCGGCGGCGGCGGCGGCGGCAGCTGCGGGCAGGGTTCGCGCCGCGCGCCCTGCCGGGGGATGGTGAGCACGGGCCCGCTGCTGCGCGCGCTGACCGCCATCGACCGCCGGAGGATGAAGCTGCTCATGGCGCTCGCCCTCGCCGCCTACGTGGCCTGTGAGTGCGTGGGAAGGGGGGGCTCGCGCCTTCGGTCCCCGCCGCCCGCGCTCCGGGGCCCGGGCCGAGCCGAGCCGCGGGGCTGCAGCCTGAGCCGGGGGCTGCGCCCGGCCCCTGGGCTCGCCCTGGAGGGCCCATGGGCAGCCGTTGCAGGGAGGGGGGCTCGAGGGCAGCCGTTGCGGGGAGGGGGGCTCGAGGGCAGCCGTTGCGGGGAGGGGGGCTCGAGGGCAGCCGTTGCAGGGAGGGGGGCTCGAGGGCAGCCCCCGGGGCGCAGAGGCGAGGGGCGCAGGCCGGTGGCGCCCTTGGCAGGCGAGCGCTGGGCGCGTCGGCAGGCTGCTCCGCGTCTGAAACAGCCGCCTCTCGCCCCCGGTGCGGTGTTTGCTGACGGTGGGTTGCCCGGGTGGGGTGGGGTGGGGGGCGGGGCGGCTCTCCCCACCAACAGGTGGGGGTGCGGGGCAGCAGCTTCCCAGCCGTGCTTGGAAGTGACACAGAACGGGTGCTTCGGTCAGAGACCCCCCCTCGCAGGAGATGGCCTGGGCGTTGGGGGGCGCTTGGACACCGCTGACGGAAGGGGGAACAATCGCACCAGGGTCCTGAGCTCCAGGCTCCCCCTCCCACCCCCAATTCCTGTCTCAATGAAGAAAAGGGAGGGAAGGGGCCGCGGGAACATGATGTACCGGCTTGCAACATTGCTTCTGATGGGCCTGACCCTAAAGATAGCGTTCAGACTGCCTTGTCCATGACACTTGGGTTCCCTTACTCATAACGCAACCGCTGAATGTTTATCTTGTTTGGGGTGATGTCATACTTTTTTCTTCTCGATTGTTTTTGTGTTGAGCTGCTTGTATTGCTGAATGATGTGTAAGACAGAACGTGTTCGTGGGTCTAGAAGGGGGTGGGAAAAGGATTCTAAACCTCTTTTTCTTTCTGAGGTCTCCCCAAAAACTCCCTGCTATAAAAACTCCATGGCCCACAACAACTATTTTTCTGCATATAAAAGCCAGGGGGCTAGCAAGTAGGGAAATTGTCCAGGGCCTTATGCCACAGGGAGCTCTGTGAAGCTAAATTACTCCTGCATCAGCTTCAGACTAGGCATGTCAACCAGTAGTGGACTAGATTAACCAATAAGACTAGGCTTATTGGTTAATCTACTCAACTACTCGCATTTGCCCCACCCCTGGTACTCTCCAGCACTGGCTCTATGGTACCATCTGCGCCCCTGTGCTGCTGCCTCTATTTGGGGTCATATCTCTACTTGTTTCTGTATAGCACCTAATATTTTTTTAAGTGCAAATAGATAATGCTGGAATATTGTGGGGCTGTGGTGTGTGGTTTTTGTGTGTGTGTTGTTTTTTGTTTTGGTTTTTTTTGCTTTTTTTTGCATGTTGGATTCAAAGATCCTGGACAGAAGCATAAGAATAGGTGGGATAATAAGATAATTATTGAAAAGAAACCAGGTGGCTCATTGGACCTGAATTAAGTTGAGGCCCAAGAATTATGTGGCATTACCCTCCCAAGTTGTCTCCTTGCTGCCCAGTTCCATCTGTTCGTTAGTGTTCTGTGGGCCATTTGTGTGTTTAAATTCAATTTATTTAATGATAGCTCATGGTTTTTTTATTTCCAGTGTGCTGCAGATCTTTCTATTGATAACAAGTAGCTGCACTATAGAAGTTGTCTGGGATGAGGCTGCAGGCTTTGGCAGTTGGGTTGGGGTCAGTTGGAGCTTTTGATACTACGAGGGATACATGACCTAATTTAGTTTTGCGTATGTAGGAGGTACCGGTAGTTTCAGGCTTTTTGTATTTGAGATGGGATATATGCATTACTACTTTCCTTTTGAGGCAGAGATGACTGTATATATTGAGAGAAAAGATGTTTGAGTGGCTCCACTGCATTCAGTAACTGCAGCTGCACTGATGATGCATGCTGTTTCAACTAAAATGGGACCATTAAAATCATTCATTTCCTACCAGTAACTATCATTATACTCCATAGGACAGGTCACACCTCACTGAATTATTTCAGGTTGCCTGCAGACTCAGACAGGCATCAGTACATTGCTTTATATCCATTCACAATTTGAAGGTTTTCTTCAGTGGTAAGAGCTAGAGACTTTATTAAAATGAATATGTAATGTCTAGAAAACCTTTAAATAGGCAGTTTAAAAATACACCAGAATTAGGTGGCAATTTATGTGGCCACATAATTATATTGTCTAGGCTTAGGTTCCTGGTTCTGGGTGAAATATTGACTGTGTTTTTTAACCAGCAGTTCATGTCTACTTTGTAGCGCATAGGTTAAAGAGAGAAGGGGAAAGAGTGTGAGGATATTTGCTGCCTGGACCTATAGGATCAGAGATTGCACATTCTTTAATGGGGGGGTTGGAGGGGAGATTAAGAGTAGCCTGAAATGGAATAGCTAGGTATCTGTAATCCTATAGGTAGTCATAAGAGATGACTTTTGCAAATCAGTCACATCTGAATCTCTTGACTAGTTCTGCAGTAGTTGTTAGTTGTGACTTCTGCATCTTCAATATGTTGTACATAAGAATGGCCGTACTGGGTCAGACCAAAGGTCCATCTAGCCCAGTAGCCTGTCTGCTGACAGTGGCCAGCACCAGGTGACAAGCGATCATTGTTGTGACAGTCTATTTGTAATACGCTGATCTGATAGTTCCTTGACAAACTAAATGTTATCTTTACTGAAGAAGGTGTCTATTCCATCTCCCATTCTTAAAAGTATATTTGTTGGGATATTACTGAATCAACACAGTGAACTGGAGTAGTGAGAGAATGCCAGACTGAAGTAGTGTGGCAGTTGAGAAAACTGAACTGCTTGAACAGGTGCATGTTCTGGCGCATTTTTTTTCAAGTACTCTTTCCAGTGACTTAAGTGTTTGAAGTTTATGTACTTCCTTCACAGTTTTTCCCTACTCCTGTTTGTTGAATTGACTGTTATGAATTGTGGTTAAAATACAGTATAATAGTAAGACTGAACCGAAGAAATGTTATAAATAAGTACTCTAGACATTGTTTATGTAGAACTCCTGCTTCCTGCTTCACAGAGGTATGTATTGTGAAACTTTGAACTATTGCTTGTCTGCATGTGTGAAAGCCCCAAAGAATGCTGAGGAGAACCTCAGACTTTAGAAGCTGGATGTGGCCTCTGGCTTGCCTGGATCTGGCCCTGAGGCACACCTCTCCCCCCCCCCCCCCCCCCGGGGAGCCTATGCTGGGGCTCCAGCCCTCCCACTGCCCCACTATGGGGCTAGAGCACACACAATCTAGTAGGTTGGGCCCCCCCCGCCCCCTCCCCCCCAGCCTCTGGTGTGCAAGGGGAATGTAAGTAGTATCTTTGGGCTTCAGTCAGGCGCCAAGTCAGTGAAGGTTTTTTGTGTGTGGCCGCTAACTCAAAAAAGGTTCCCCACCCCTGGTATAAAGACATGCCTGGAGGGTGTGTGTATGTAGCTTATAGTACATATCCTACATGGTCTCTACTGGCTCGTGTATACTCATATTTTTAGTAGTTGTCCCACTGCTAGAGCTTTTGCCACCTCCAGCAAAAGACTCCAGCAGTGGGGAAAGACTGGCAACAGGGAAGGGCTTAGGCTGCAGGAGATGAGTAGAGAAAGGCTATTGGCTCCCGGACACTGGGGCATGTTGCTGCCCGGGAAGGCTCTGGCTGTGCAGGAAGCAGTGGGAAAGGCTGCCAGCTTCCCTCTGCTGGAGCCCTTCCCTGCCTCAGAGAAGGCTCTGGTCAGTGGTAGGGATGTAAAGGACTAGTTGAATATCCGATAAGCAGATGCTTATCGGATAGTCGACTAGTCGTCCCCCCCACCCCCCCCCCACTGCCTTTATCGGATAGATAAATATCAGATAGAGGCAGCAAGGGGGTGTGAGAAAAGGGGGGTACTTCAAAGTGGCAGCACCGCGCAGAACCCGGTCTCTGTGCAGTGCTGCTGCTTTGAAATGCCGTGCAAAGCCCGGGGATCAGCTGGGGAGTCCCCAGTTTCGCGGCATTTCAAAGTGGAAGCGCCTGTGTGGAACCCGGAGTCAGCAGGATTTCCCTTTGGCCCTGGGCTGCACAGGGAGTTCCAGCTTTGAAATGCGCAAGAGCTCCTACTGGGGCTCTTGTACATTTCAAAGGAGGAATGTGGAAGTGCCTATTGACTAGTTGAAATTCCATCGACTACTCGACTAGTATATTAATTGATATTTAATGTCCTTAGTCAGTGTGCAGCGTCTGAACCCTTTCAATGCTGCCTTCCCTCTGCCAGAGCCTGTAGAGATGATGTGCTTTTTTTTCCACAGAGTGTAGCTCTTCATGCTCCACATCAGTTAATAAAATTCCATAGTAATGTCTAGTATTACTATGACGTTGTTCATTGTACAAAATATATCACAGTACATTTATTACAATAAAAGCTAAATATGTCAAAATGAGTAAAGTACATTTTGGGAGGGCATTTTGATTTTTTTCTTCTGTATTGTTTGTTTACTTAATTGTTAAATTGCAAAATTGACTCTGATCTCCATATTTGTGTAACTGAGGCCCTTTGTTTTCAATTTAAACTATTTTTAAACTTGGTTTTTTTTCGATTCTGACCAAACTTTTGTATCATTCAAATATATTAAAGTAATCTCGTAGAGATGTATGCGACTAGTCACCCTCCCCCCGCCTCTGTCAGAGAGAGGAAGCAAGTGGGGGACGGGAGCCATCCTAAAGGCTGGTTCTTCCTAGCATCATCTCCACAGGGGACAGGGGAAGTAGAGGCACAACGGGAAATGGTGCGAGCAAGGACTGAAGCAGTCTCTGCTTGCACTGGTTCTGCTGTGATTCTGCTTTTGAAACGTGGGAGCCCCAGCAGGGCTCTTGTACATTTCAAAAGCAGATGCCAGGAAGCAGTGGGGCTCTTGTACATTTCAAAGGTTGAGGCGCTACAGGGAACATGGGGACCAGTGGGAGTCCCCCGCTAGCCCCGCGCTCCCTGCTGGGCTCCCCCTTTTGAACTGTAGCAAGAGCCTGGAGCCCTCTTATCAACTAATCAAATAGTCAATGGAAATCCCATCAACTATCCGATTAGTTAATTAAATCTTAGGAAAATAAAATATATTGCATGGTATATATGGTTTAGAATAATAAATTAGTCTGTGTGTATATGCAAAGCTTCCTGTTGAAGTAAGGTTATGTATTAATCTAGAACAGGGGTGGGCAATAATTTTTGATGGGGGAGGGGGCCCACTCCAAGATTTTGGAAAGTGGTTGAGGGCCGCACTCTTCCATGATATTAATGGAGGAAGTATGGGGTCTGGGATGGAGGTTGGGTGAAGGAGGAAGTTGACCTGGAGCACTGGACTTGGGTGCAGGGGTTTGGGTTGTGACCTAGGACAGGGGCCTGGGGTTCGGGGGTTTGGATTGTGACTTAGGACAGGAGGGGGTTGTGACCTGTGGTGCAGGGGTTTGGGCTGTGATCTAGGACAGGAGGGGATTGGGGTGCTGGATCTGGGAGGGCATATGGGTACAGGAGGGGGGGCAGAGGGTTTGGCTATGTGGAGTAGGGAGGCAGAGGGTTGGGGAAGAGAGTGACTGGGGTGCCAGAGACAGGCTGTGGCCAGGAGATTTACCTGGGTGACTCCCAGCCAGCAGCCCAGCACTTTTTTTAGACAGACAGCCTGACCTGCCCCGGCACAGGCTGCAGGGCCATGTGCATGTGTGAATATCTATGAGCCAGATGGGAGGGGGACATGGTGCTTCATTTGCTGCCTGTTGTTCAAACTGGGAGCTCCTATTGGCCAGTTTCTGGCCAGAAACTAGCCAGTGGGGTTGTGCTGGGTGCAGGAGCAGTGCCCAAAGCCTTCTGCCCTCCCCTCTGGGCTCTCAGTTTTGAAAGAGAAATGGCCCCGCAGGTGCTTTTCTGAGCGGTGTGTGGGTGGGGTGAGCCTGCCTGGGGCTCCCCACAGCGTCCACAGGCCAGATCCAGTGGCTTGGCGGGCTGGATCTGGCCCCTGGGCTGTATTTTGCCCATGCCTGTTTTAGAAGATACACAAAATAACTGGACACACATGCAAGCTCTGAAGTATGTGAGCATCTGAATGCAGTGACTAATATTGTGCCCACCACATACACATTTCAAGCTGTTGGCAGATAACAGTTTAAAGATCTGACTCACTAAAATGGGAAGAACATGGTAATCTACATCAGTATATTTTTGAACACCAGAAAGTATTTGGAAAGTTTGAAATCCAAAAACCAAAGGAAAAAAATAAATTGAATGTATGCATTGCAAATAGTGTGGCCTAATTATTGAATGTAAATATTTACAGTATAATAGTTTTAAGTCTACAATAATACATTAATTGAAATGAAAAGTTTTATTTGGGGATTAGAGATAGCATTGTATTTTGAGTTCTGTTTTAGTTTTGCAGCAAACCACATTGAATTTCATTAATCAGAGCATTAATCTATTGAATGCTTTTCTCTTTGTCTCTGTCAACCAAAATAAACCCTGATATTTACCAAGAAAAATTAAGTTTGTTTCCACTGATTTTTCACCTGTTCTGTTGTTGTAAGAAATATTGACAAATTCCTAGAAAGAATTAAATGAAGTAAAAATTGTCTTGCCTGTAATTCAATCGTTTAGCACTAGGCTTTATTAATAACTTTCAGTTAATCTAACACTGCATGGGGTCTGATTCTCCACTGCCTTGAGCTTTGTTTAGTTATTTACTTGTTTGCCAAGTGAGTGTTAAATGCTACCATGTTCCTTAGCAGTGTTTCACACTGACTTTGGGCAATAATTCCTACCAGTGTAAAGTGGAAAGTAGTGGAAAATTAAGGCTTCATCTATGTGTTTGAGTATCTGGAATCTAACTATTAATAAAAACAAGTTGTAAATGACTTTCAGAGTACCATAGGTCATCCCTAGCCTCCTTCCCCCTTTCAACTAACAGGACAGGTAGATCAAGGCAAACATTAGTGGTCTGTGTGATACTACACTGAGCTAGTTTTTGTGCCAGTCTTCTGTGCTGTGAGCACATCTGCTTGCAGGCACAGGGTTGGATGGAGATGTCTTTCATTTGATGGTGCATGTAGATAAGCTTTCTACCTTGCACTGCTCCCAGTTTCTCAGACGATTGGTCTCTCTGTTCCTGCCTGTGCAGCCCATAGTTCTAGGCCTATAGGAGCTTCTGTATTAGAAATAGAGGTAGATGGGCTTCTGGTCAAGATTTTTTTCCCGTAAGAATATATTTACTTGGAAGGATGATGAACTGTATCCCTTTCACCTCAGTCACTCTTGTGTTCTGTGAAGGAGTTATGTCCCCCCGTCAGAGTTATGAAGGACATAATTGTCTGCTCATCCTTCTCACTCTCATCTCTCAAGTGTTCGCTCTTTGGGTTGCATTTTCTCTCTCTCCACAGAAGCCAAGTTGTTACTCAGAAAGTTAGAGATCTAACCCCTTTAAAATTTCACCTCAGCTGAGTGATCATTCTTCTGGGGAAATTTACCAGTCTTTTTGTTAGCCTGTCAAACTTCTCTGAGCAGTATCAGTAATACCCCCCTAACATCAAGTGTCCCTATTGAGAGGTGCCATGTACCCTTTTAGTATTCCCTGGGAAACAAAACTGAAGTTTTGGGACAAGCTTATATTGACAATGTCATTTAAGAAAACAGAAAGTAAATTTTAAAATGACTACATTTTTAGACTGCTGCTGCTTGGGAAAGAAGTAGCTGTGTAATACGTACCTTTGTAGGGTGGACAGTGTTGTTCCTTAAGTTAACTTAGGCCAGTGGTCCATGACAGTAGAAAGTTTAAAAATAAGGATCGGTCCCACCGCTGTGGGCCCAATTCTTTCTTTTTCTCTTTTCTTTTTTTTCCTTTTCCTTTTCTTTTATTTCTCCCCCAGGGACAAGGGAGGGATGGTCCATGAAATCTTAATAGATTGAAAAGGGGTCCATTTGCTTGAAAAGTTTGGGAACCACTGACTTAGACTATATACAGCCACTGCTGTAACTAAATAGCTGTTGCACTTCCACACTGGGTTCTTTGTGTCGGCAGAGCACACCCATACTAGTAGCTCTTGTATTGACACACAGCAGTACATTTTGGGTAGCTATCCCATTATGCAGTTGACCCCAAGGTGTTTTGGGAAGGGTTTGCAATGTCTCTGGGAGCAGATTAAGTGTTATGTGATGCAGGTTTTTCAAATTTTCTCATACCATGGACATCCTATGAAGGTTCTAGCAGCTTTTCAACTGCACTGGTAACCCGTGAGCCAGCCATCTGTCAGAGAGCCTGGATCCTGCGTTGTTCTTCTGCTGTGTCCCCCTAACATATCCCTTCTCTTCCATGCCCTGAGCAAGTTCCTGAGATTGGAGCAGAGCTCTGCCTGTAAAGCCTCCTTTCTTGACAGATCCAGGTGATCCAGCACCTTCCATGTACTTTAGCTGGCAGCGCATTGGCTGTGTGGAGCTGGCATACTCAGTTGGGTGCTTTCTACACTGAGCAAACAGGAAGAGTAAGTTCACCCATGTGCTTGGCTTCAGGGCAGTGGAGTTCAAAATAAGGATGTAATAGTGTAGTTGATTAACCGATAAGCAAAAGCTTATAGGCTGATGCTATAGACTACGTGCATTTCCCCCTGTCACCCCCAGCCAGTAAATTTTTTAGCAGGCTGGTCAGTAGCCCGGCTCAGTCCCAGCTTGCACCTGGTATGGGACCTATCCCTGCTGCAGCTCTGCATTGGAAGTGTATTAGGAGCCAGGCGGGCGAGCAGCTCAGCTCAGTTCTGGCTCACGCTGGGTCCGGGAGCTCAGACCAACCTGCCCCGGACAGGGGCTGCTGCTACCCCGCACTGCTACTTCTGTATCTGAGGCAGCAGCATGGGCTGACAGACAGGCAGCCAGTCCACGAGGGGGAGCTGTTTTTTAAACTGGCTCCTTTCGCAGACCAGCTCCTGTTTGGCACCTCACATGGCAGAGTGGCAGGGGACTCCTCAGGAATAGGGCCAGAGTGTGCTTGCTGCTGGCCCCACCCCTGGGGACTATAGAGTAGTCGAGTAACTGATAATTCATGAGGTTCATCAACTATTCAGTTAACTGATACTTATCATCCCTAGTTGTCAGTCCTCAGTACTTTTCAGGTTGAAAAACATTGAAGCAACATAGCCACGCTAAACATAATTCCTTTTAAAACTTACAGTTTTTGTGAAGCACCCCCTCAAATTATTATTTAAGGATATAGAAAGGGGGGAAAAACTTCCTCTATCTTTTTCAGTTAGTTTCTTCGTTCATTTGACATATTCAAGTTCAGTGTTTACCAAGATATAGTCTGTAATTCTTTCTCCTGTGCTGTTGTATGAAGAACGTCCCTTATAAAATATTAGACAACTGTGGTTGTTAAACCACAAAATATTGAAAGAGTGACTTAGAGGCAAGTGAAGTATCAGAAATTGCTTTAAATAACTTCTGAAGTTGACTAGATTACAAAGTGTCAGTATTAGTTTACCATGGTTTGGTATGTAATCATTTATGTAGCTTTCCGATTAGGGATGCTTAGAAGTCCTTTCAGGCTATGTCCGTATTACAATTAAAAACCCACAGCTGGCCCATTCAGGGTTACCATCTTTGAACTTTCAAAAAAGAGGACATCCCTGAGGAGGAGCGTATCTGTATCAGTATCTGCCAACTCGTGTTGTATTAACATTATATATATGATATAACACATTAATACAACATGAGTTGGCAGATACTGATACAGATACACTCTCTCTTAGGGGTGTCCTCTTTTTGGAAAGTTCAGCGATGGTAACCCTAAGCTGTCAAGTATCAGAGGGGTAGCTGTGTTAGTCTGAATCTGCAAAAGCGACAAGAAGTCCTGTGGCACCTCATAGACTAATAGATTTATTGGAGCATAAGCTTTTGTGGGCAAAGACCCACTTCGTCAGATGCACGTAGTGGAAATTCCAGAGGCAGGTATAAATATACAGGCATAAGAGTACCAATCAAAAGTAAGGCTAGAGATAAGGTCAGTTCAGTCAGGGAGGATGAGGGCCACTTCTAGCAGCTGATATGGAGGTGTGAAAACCAAGAGAGGAGAAACTGCTTTTGTAGTTGGCTAGCCATTTACAAGCTGGAAATTTCACAAGCTGGTTGACTTGGGTTCGCACGACTCTGACAAAGGGGCTGTTTGTTTGGGCTCAGCCTGGAGCCTGGGCTAAGGATGTTAAACTTAGATTAACTAATCAAATAGTCAATGGAAATCCCATCAACTATTTGATTAGTCAATAAGGATTAGCGTGGCGTTCCACCTTTGAAACGTACAAGAGCTCCAGCAGGGGCACTTGCGCATTTCAAACATTGACATGCCACATGGAGCCTGGGGCCAGCAGGTCCCCTGCGTGTACTGGCTTCTATGAAGCCGCCAACCCCGCTGCGCTTCTGACTCATATAGAGGCAGCAGCACAGGGGTAGGAGGACTGGTGGCTCTGTGGAAGCTAGTATGTCAGGGAGCTGACTTAAAAGCTGATTCCCTGCGTTCCCTGGTTCCCGCAGAGCTGCTAATTCCTCTTCCTCCCAGGAAGAGGAAAATTTCACTGGTTATATGTTTGCCCAAAAACCCCATGTTTTAACAACCTTGGTATAAATAGGGGTGCAGATGGGACCTCCCTGGTCCAGCAACCTCAGGACCTGAGCAGAGAGGTCAAGGCTCCCCTCTGGCTGTTGGCCCTGATCCCTGCTGCAGGCCCACTGATTCTGGCTGGGGCTGCGCTCTCACTGCTAGCCCAGGCTGCACTACTGGGCTGTACTCCTGTGCACTGGCCCCACTGACTCTGGCCTGGGCAGGGCCGATGATAATGGGCAATCACTCATTGCTGAGTATGATCATCTTCCATGGGAGTTGTGGACCCTCAGGTGGCTGATAAGGCTGATCCTTAAACGACAAGTTCTATTACAATAAGAACAGATGTTTCCAGGTACAGCAGCAGACTGTTGATCATGACTAAAGCCAGTCATCCCTTCCTTAGCTTAACAGTGGGCAAATTCAAAATGCAGGGAGCTATTGCATAGGACTTCTCTCCATTTTGAGAGATCCTGGGCAAGTCTCCCCCATGCCTCAATGTTGCACTTCTTTAAGTTATCCTTTAGCAAGTCCTTATTACACTTCCGTTGTCCTTCTGCATTACGGTATCCTTCTTTCAGCTGAGAAAACAGGATCTATTTTGGGAGGTGATAGTCTGGCATCCGAACGATGTGACCAGTCCAGCAAGTTGCTGATGGATGATCATTGCCTTGATACTGGTGGTCTTCACCTCTTCCATAACATTAATGTTAGTGTGTCCGTCTTCCCATTTGATCTTCAAAATCTTGCGGAGGCAGCCTTGGTGATATCTCTCAAGGACTTTCAAGTGATGTCTGTAGGCTGTCCAGTTTTAAAACCCGTACAATAGTGTTGGGAGAATGACGGCTTGATAGACAAGAAGCTTGGTGTCTGTTTGAATGTTGTGATCTTCAAAAACCCTGTGCTGTAAACCAGCAAAGGCTGCACTGGTGCAGCTCAGACAGTGTTGGATTTCTACATCAATATCTGCTTTGGATGAAAGAAACCCTCCAATTTAGAGAAAATGATCAACATTCTCCAGTACCTCATCATTGATTTTAATAGATGGGAAAAGGACAAGAGTGCTAATGCCTGGATGTGAAAATGTATGCAGCTTGCCTTTGCAGAACTATAATGTCCTGTTTTAGAAACTGCCCTCCTCCCAGTAGCAAGGGCCTTCATTCTCTCCTGCCATTACCCCTAAAATAGATTAGGTGGGTTCATGCGATGTTTGCTTTCTGGAAGCCATAACTTTAAACATGTAGTGTCTGTAGTATTAATTAACATTTGAGATGACAGTCTTCAAAGCACTTCACTGTTAATCCTCAAAACACCCCTCAGTTATTTTCCTGAAGGGGAAATAGAACCAGAGAGATCCAGAATTTTGGTCTGGATCGGAGGCAGTCAAAACAGAATGTCAGCTCTTTACTCCCTTGTGAAGTCCATTAAACAAGGCCTTTGTCTCTCTCAAAACACTCCAGAACCTTGAAGTTTTCTTTTGAATTTAAAAAAAATTCTATTTTCATTGTGGGGAAAAAATGTACCTAATATAAACTTTCAAGGAGAAGCCAGAGTTGTTCTCATTGAAGTTTGAGACTAACTGTGCAAATTCCTAACTCTTTCTGACTCTCTCAAACTCAGTTAAGGGCCTGAAAAATCAAGTTGCGTTCTTTCCTTTTCAAGGTCAGTGCAGCTGGGAGGTGTGATTCTAGTATTCTAGCTCAGCTCAAGACAGAAGCGATAGTGGGGACCTTAGAGCACTGACCACACCTCTGCTTAGCCACATGACCTTCACTCCCCTCCCTGAGTTTTAGTTCCAGTGACTAGCCCAAGCCACCACCAGTGCTGCAATGTCCACTCTACTATTTTTAGTGGCCTAGTTTGAGCTGAGCTAGTAAAAGTATATCTGTCTACCTGTGCTGGAAATCACGCCTATCTCCTGCAGTGTACAGATACCCTCACAGGTCACAGAGATGCAGCAGGCCAATATGGCCTTAGCTACATCTCTGTCTATCCTAAATGCTACTGGTCTGATCTTAACTGCTTACCCATGAAGTGAGCAAACTGAACTTGAAATCAATAGGATCAGATAATCGTGGAACTACAGTGGTCCAGGTCTTTCAGAGTTATCGTTTTCATGTCACTGCTTTTTACTTACCATCAGAATGGTTATGGAACAATATCCCACAAGCTCTTCCAAATGTTTCCTGAACTGACTAATCAAGAGACAGTTGTAGATTTTCTTATTACTTTGCACATTTGTTTTTATGAATGGCTGCCTATTTGTGAGCTCTTCTCTAATTAATTGTCCTGGAATAGCTACTTGTATGCACTTTACTCAAGTTTCTGATTGGGTAGTGTGTGAGAGACACAGGATGTAAGTCTTCCATCAATTAGAAACCCAGTACTTATTTATCAGTCTCTCACAAGTAAGTGTCTGATCAGTTTGAAAACCCTTGTTTCCTCCTTCCCTCTTCTCCCACAAATTTGTGTGAAGGAGAAGCTACTTATTCCTCCAACAGGAATGGGGGATAAATGAGGTTCCTCTTACTAATATTACTATACTCAGCCTCCTACCTGCTGTTGATCTTGGGTCTTCTGATTTTTTTTTTTTATATTCTTTAATTCCTTTCTCTCCTACATGTTTTCTTTCATATTATTCTGCAGCTAATTCTTATTCTTGGTTGCCAAGTTCTGTACAGCTCAGTGTGAGACCCTGGGTGGTGAGAACAAACCAATGAATAGTGAGACAGTTGTGTGGGTGATGAAATTGATCTCATGCAAGTGTGTTTGTAGGAGGATACAGGATCAGGTAAGAGGAACTTGGTTGACCATAAGATAGAAGGACTGAGGAGCAGGTGTGACCAGAGATCTGGTTGGAGCGTTGGGGTTGATGGAAGGAGATTGGAGTGAGGTTTAGGAGAGGCTGTGGAAGCCTCTCACTTTAGTCTGCCTTTGACTAATGTATCACCTGCCTTGCAGCCCTTATCTCCCTGCAGCCCTTACCTGCTATCCTGCCACTCATTCTCCCCTCTCCACTCTGTCTTCTGTACACCTAGCTTCTGTCACCCCCCTATATTGTCGTCTCCTGGGGTTCAACCAGGGAAGCATTGAATGTGAAGAGATACAGGCTGGCTGCTTTTAATTAATGTGTTTCAGCAGCCCCTCTTCCCATTTCTCCTCTTGCCTTCCCTCCCTCCCCCCACCTCCTGAGATAAAAAGCATCTGGAAAGAGGAACTGCTAGGGAATTCCTGTTGTCTGTCTGCAGTACTGCTAGGTGAGGGAATCCAATTTAGGGATGTGAATGACTAGTCCCCCCAACCCCCCACCTCTATCAGAGGCAGCAAAGGGGCGGGGAGAGAAAAAGGGGCGCTTCAAAGCAGCAGCACTGTGTGAAGCCCGGGACAAGACCCTGGCCTCCATGCGGTGCTGCCGCTTTGAAATGCTACGTGCATGCGGAGCCCAGGGTCTGCTGCTTTGAAATACCGCATGCAGCCGGGGGGCCACATGGGAGTTCCCAGCTGGCCCCGGGCTCCCTGCGGCATTTCAAAGTGGCAGTGCCGCATGGAGCCGGGGATCCGCTGGGGACTGGTTCCATGCAGTGCTGCCGCTTTGAAATGCCGCAGGGAGCATGGGGCCAGCGGGGGACTGCTTGAGTCCCCTGCTGGCTCCATGCTCCCCGCGGCGCTTTCGCCTTTGAAGTATAGCAACAACCATAGGGGTGGTGCGGGCTCATTCCGCTGTGGGGCGGGAGGGGGAGGGGGAGGGGGCCAAGACGGGAGCTTCACAGGCTGGATCAAGGCAAGCTGCAGGTGCTAGGTTCCCATCGCTCCTCTGCCTTAGAGCCTTTTAAGGGTATGTCTAGACTACATCCCTCTTTCAAAAGAGGGATGTAAATTAGACGTATCGAAATTGCAAATGAAGCCGGGATTTGAATTTTCCCATGCTTCATTTTGTCGCTCTAACAGGAGGCTTGGATACACTCAATGAAGTCACACTGGGTGCATAAATATAAGAGGTTTTATTGCCAGGGCATATTACACCTCACAGCCTTCACGCGTTACTAAATATGTGCTTCTCACTGTGGAGAAGCAAGCAATTAAGCAAGCAAGAATCCAATGCTTACGCCCCTTCTGCTACAGTCAGTCCTGGACCTTCTGTCTGTGCTCTCGAGGGCTAGTGGCTGGCGCTACTCCAGCGTGGGGAGTTCCTGGGCACCCATATGGCCTAGGTCCACAGGTGAGACTGTTCGCCCAATCAGTGCCTTTTGACCATCTTATAATTATTCCTTTCTTAGGGGTGTAAACATCCACAAGCAGATTCTAGCAGGAAACACCACTGCTATCTAATTCTTATACATCATGTCCTTGGGCCTAATTATCTTACAACTTGTTTATGTTGCTAAGGAGGCCTAGAGCCAGCTCATCGCCAGTTACAACTGGCTCACTGCTGACTCGAGCCAGACTGTCTGCGATAAGGTGCAGGGGTAACTGGTGGTCAACCCTGACACATTTGCATAATCGCGTCACGGCGTTCTTTAGAAAAAATACTATTTTGAATTGAATATTGAATTGAATACTATTTTGAATGTACTTTCGAAAGTACAGGATCTTTCAAAAAAGGCTTTTCTTTTCACAAGAACCACGTCTAGACTATGGTTTCACTTTTGAAATAGCATTTTTTGAAAACGCTTTTTGTGACGCTATTATGCAAATGAAGCGTGGGAAATTCAAATCCCGGCTTCATTTGCAATTTCGATGTCTAATTTACATCCCTCTTTCGAAAGAGGGATGTAGTCTAGACATACCCTAAATGTTGTTGTAAGCTTTATCTTCTATATACACTTGAGTGCTAAAAATAAATATGGAATGAAATACAAGCCTGAGGCTAAGACCTTACATTTGAACTGCCTTTATATGGCAGACTAGTTCATTAACCGGCTCTCCAGGCAATTGAGATAACTTCAGCTATTTTTTGTGTTCAATGTATGCTAGTATCATAACTGAAGAAGACTTTTCTCCCTCCTAAAAATGAAGGAATTTGTGTGCTTACCTTGAGGGTGGTTGTGCAAGAACTTCTGGAGAGACAGATTCTATTGGGGCACATCTATACTGCAGGGCAAAAGTCGAATTAAGATACGCAATTTCAGCTCTGTCAGTTGGGTAGCTGAAGTTGAAATAGCTTAATTCAGCTTTTAGTGCTGTCTGCACAGGAGGAAGTTGAAGGAAGAACACTCTCCCTTTGACCTCCCTTACTCATGAAATTAGAGTTATAGGAGTCAGAGTAAGAAGTCCACTATCTTGACATTATTTTGATATAACGGCTTGCTGTATAGACATACCCAATGTGTTTGTGTTTGTCTTAGTTGGCAACTCACCCTTCATTCAGCTGTCCCACTTAAGCATTTTGCACTAACACCAGTCATCTCAAAGAACCTAAAATTTTCATTTACCTAGTGCAAGATTAATAGTTGGGGTTGGCATTACCTCCTACAGCTCCTGTTAGTCTCAATTCCCAGCCAGTGGGAGCTGCAGGGTCAGAGCTTCCCGGTGCTCGTGGTGGCGTGGCTCCAGGTAGAGTAGGAAGGATTGGTAGCACATGGAGCCACCTACATCTTTCTTCCTCTCTTGCCAGGAAGGACTAGCCCAAAGCACAGGACCCTGAGTGGCAGCTCCTAAAGCCCATTTCTTAATCTGGCCCTGCTGCTGGGTCTGGAGGAGCTGCTTTGGCCACGGGAGAGGGACCTCTTCCCCACCCATGGCAGCCCTGAACCCCTGTGTGTGACACATTCGGCAGCCACACAACTTAGAAGGGAGCCTTGCTTGACATACTGAATAGGTTAAACAACTTAAATAGTAATTTCACTAGCTGTTGTTCCATATCTCTATATCTTGCTGTAGAAATGAAAGCTGACATCTGTTTGTTCATTGTTTTGCATTGTGTTGTGGTCTATATCCAGAAAGAGCTAACTTTAAATACTCATATATGTAAAAAAATTTCCTGCGGGATGACAGAATAACGTCATCTGCATCCTCATGCCACCGCTCTACCAACACGCACCCTTTGTGGTCCCACCTCAGTAGCACCTCCCCTCATACATGGGATACAGCTCTGGAGGTACCCAGCGCTCCCTGGTGAGCAGGGTGAGTGTGAACAATGGCCAGAGTCGTGAGTGGGGGTCTTCCCCTCCCGCCACACAGTGGCCCATGCTCAGCGACTCATCTGCTTCTGACCAGAGCTGTTCTTGCTGGCGTGCGGCCTGAGGACCGTGGTGGTGGTGATGAGTGCAGAGCTGTGGAGCAGCATCCTCCTCCCTTTCCCCCTTACTGATCCACAGGTGAGCCACCCTGCTCTTGTCAAAGGCGTCTTGAATCCACCTTTGGCCACGTGGCTGGTGGCTCTTACTGCATTTAATTGGCAGAGGCACAGGTGGGATAGTGAGTGCCCCCCTCCCTTATCAACTAATTGAGTAATCAATGGAAATTCCATTGATTACTCGATTAGCTGATTAATCAAAATTTAGCATCCCTAGTATATAGAAGGGAAGTGTATTACCCATGGTTATCTGAAAAGATGATCAGTTATTAGGGATGGAAAGAGATACCAGTTACCCAAGAAGCTTTAGGCCTATTGGAATGCTTACTGGGTAACCGGTTAACTGAGACTTTCCCAAACCCTGGTAGATGGCTAGTCATGCCAGGCCAGAGGATCTGGCTGAGTCGGGCTGGACCCTGGGTGCATTTGGGCAGTGAGTGGGGCCAGTGCTGTGACAGACAGGGTCCCGGTCACTCAAGCGGCATGACATGACCTGGTGGGCAGATGGGATCCTGACCACTCCTCTGCCACAGTGGCCCCTGACCAATCTGTGGTGGGCAGGTTGGTCTGGAGCAGGCCCTGTCACGCTTGTCAGCAGGATTCCTGCCCTACAGACCTGGCAGGACTGCTGCCCTGCACTGACTCACCAATAGTTAACCAGTTAAACAATTCAATTTTAATTTAATATCTGTTTGGAGTGAGTATTTCACAAACTGATGCACTGCATGTTCTTTGTTTGACACAGAAGTCTTCCTCTTTTACGTCACAGGAGAGCCTTGTATAACTTCATCACTTTTGTTTGACTCGTACAAAGGGTTCTGATCACTTGGTGTATTTCAGGTGACTTGTTTTTAGAATAAATAAGTTTAGTATAGTTTTAATGAAGTCTACTTTTGTTAGTTTTAAATTTCTTCCTATGAGGATGACATAAAAATTGAGAATAAATAATAGTTTGTTAAATGTTGTTATAATATTCTCTCTCTCTTTCTTTTTAGCTGTATGGGGCAACTTTATCAACATGAGGTAATACATTATTTTGTACCAGTATTTTTATCTGAAACAAGGTTATTTCTGTTACCATCCCATCATGCTAGCTCTTAATAGTAATAATCATAGACTCCGTTCCTGTAATAAAAAAGCCTTAAATGTTAGAGAACTACCACAGGACTGTGAGTGTCTTCGTTGGCAGGGACAAAAAATGCTGAGTTTCTTCCTCTTCATTCCCCTGGAGTGGAAGGATTTTCCAGGATAACAAGCAAGGATTTGCAGCATTAAATCTGTTGTGCTAGATGAGCCATTGTCTATAATCACCCTTCTGTCCACACAAGGAAAACCTCTGTCCAAAGCTTTAGGGTGCCTTAAGACTAGGCTAGCAGACATGTCTGAAGGTGTATAGGCTTGATCTTAGGTTTTGTTTCAACCCAGGCTGGCAGCCTACCTGTTCTGCTGTGGGACTGCAGGCTAGTCAAGCCCAATTACTGTTAGTCCTCCAGTGCTTTCCCAGTTTCACCTGACCTGTACTTGTTTGCCCTCCTCCCTTTTGCTCAACTGAAAGTCATCTCCACTGGCTCAGCATTTAACCTTATGTGTGCCTGTTCCATTTCTGTTGAATTTACACAGCATTTGAGGCACTGTCCAAAAAAATGTGGTACAAATCACTGTGGTTTGCCAACTGAATTCCTTAATGATCTCCCATTGAAAGTTCTTGCTCTCAAACACAACTTGCTTATGTGTTCAGAACTATCTGCATTAATAATAAGTAACTTCTTTTAGAAGTTATTTATATGAGGTGGTATTCTCATGTCATTGCCACAGACAACAGTTCCATGCTGAGCAGTAGATAGAAAATGGAGCCTAAGACTGAATTCATAGTGCAGCCTAGTTTAATGGACTAGAGATAATTTCTGCTTTCTCTCCCCCTCTCCCTCCCCCCAACTGTGCTACCTCTATCAGAAAGGGTGGTGGGGAAGTGGAGGGGGCACTTCAAAGTGGACAGCGCCACATGGAGCCCAGGGTCAGCTGGGGACTCCCCTGCTGACCCTGGGCTTTATGCGATGCTGCTGCTTTGAAATGTTGTGGGGAGCACTGGGCCAGTGGGGGATTACTTGAGTCCCCCGCTGGCCCTGGGCTCCCCGCAGCCCTGGGGCTGTTGCTACACTTCAAAGATGGAGGTGCCCTTATCAACTATTCAATTAGCCGATTAATCTAAATTTAACATCCCTATAATGGACCATTAGGAATAATGGGATAGCCTATCGGAAACCCATCCTAGCACCAAGTTTAGTACAGCACCATTGTGGATTAGCCACATGGGTTTGACACAGGTGGGGATACTCCATCTGGGCTAACTACAGTGGAGTCACTTCCTCTGATGTGTGGAAGATTGCTGCTGCTGCTTCAGTGCCTGCAGCTTTGAATCAAGGAGGGTTCATCATGTGCTGAGACAACTGAAGGAAATTAATTTTGATTGTAAGGCATGATCTTATGTGGGAATATCCCTGTTGAGTTAACTTTAGGGGAGAGACCATCCGCATAGCCTCACTCCATAGAAGTGGAGTATTTGGATGTGCCATCTCTGACTAAATGGGTGTGTTAAGTAGGGAAAAACTCATTTACAATAAAACTGCAGTTTCTCTGTTCTCAAACCTACAGCATATGAATCCACTACAACAGATTTGACTGTTGAGATTGCTTTAAATACCTTTTAATAGCCTGTGTTTTCGGTTAAGTTTTTCCTTAATCACTTACTACAAAGGAAGCAATCCTTTGTTCCACAGATGAACAGTAATGTTATGAACATTGCCTATTTTCAGAAAAATATCTGACACGGTAATTATTGAAAATTACTCTGTTACTCCTGAATAATATTCTGATGATGCTGTGTTAACCTGCAGTCAGTTTTTGCTGCTGCTACAGTTAGTGGCTGACTTTTGTAAAAAGACTCTCTAGAACGTGAATGGTTCTACTTAATACTGTACTCCTTCCTGGGGCAAAACTACAGAAGTCAGTGGGAATTTTGCCTGAGTCAGGCATGCTGGATGGACTGAATAACTTTTTAAGATTTTTTTTTTTTTTTTTTTTCCCGGAATGATGAGTAGAATTGTTGTTCTGATTTCTAACACTGTGGTATGTGTGTGTATTGTTAACAAAAGGCCTTCTGTTTCTCTAGGTGTAATGACTCTTGGTTCCATTTAAAGGAACTCTGTTTTACTTGAAAGAACTCCATTTTGCATTGGCTGCCCATGAAACCTCTAGTATGCAAAAAGTTGCCACTGTAAATCATGTCGAATAGTTCCGTAAGCTGTCTGAAATGAAAATTAAGTTGAAACAAGGATTCATGCAAACTTAAGTAAAATCATGTAGGCTTGGAGTACACTAGCAAATTATATTTATAAAACTGTTGCTCAGAATGGGGAAAATCCACATACCTGAACAACATAGTTATGCTGACCTACCTCTTGGTTTATGCAGCTTTATGTTGATGAGAGGATTTCTCCCATGAACGTAGCTGCTGCTCCTCAGAGTTGGAATGCCTACCCTGATGGGAGAAGCCCTTTGTAGGCATAGCATAGGTACCATCTTCCATGAAGCTCTTTAGGGGCACAGCTGCAAACTTTTAGGAGTAGGCAAGCTCTTAAACTAGATGGCATACACACAAATTCTTCTGGCTAAGTTTGTAGAAGTTGCTTGCTCAAAGAAAGAATATCACTAATCACTTTAGATGTAATATGCATGTACACTCTAAATGAGATAACAATGAAACCTGTACAAGAGACCAGCTTTATTATGCAACTTTCTGTCTTGAGGCCACCCTGAAGTATCTCCAGATACATTGGGTATGGCTCCACTTTTCCTGAGCAACCTTTAAGTATGTTTTTGTCCATAAAGTTGATTAAATGTGTGTAGTAACACATCTCTAGCCTGTTTCAGGTAAATGGTTAACTGATGAGCCTGGGCTCATGGTTAACCGTCACCATTACATGCCTCCCCCCTGTGCTGCTGTCTCTGTATGAGATGCGGTAGCACAGGGGATAGGGGTGTGCTCTTGGGGAGCTGACTTTTAAGCATGCTTCCTCCACGTATGGGCTCCCACAGAACCACCACCTCCTGCACCGTGAGCACTGGCTCCTGCCTGCCCTTCCATGCTGCTACTTCTAATATAGCGTGGGGTGGGAGTAGGCGGCTCCCCATGAGCACCAGCTCCTGGCTGCATTGCGGGGGGGAGGGGGCCAGGCCACCCTTGGGAATCAGTGCTTGTGGGGAGCCAGCTTAAAAGCTGAAGGCGTTACCCATAGAATTTGTATTATAGGTTGGAAACGAAGAGTTCATCTTAACTTTCTGATCCTAAATCAGTGGTGGGCAACTTGCAGCCTGTGGGTCTCTTGCATCCCACTGGAGCTCCACTTGTGGCCTGCGAACTCCCTGGCTGGCCGCCTCCCAAGTGTGCTTCTGATGCACTGGGGCAGTGGAGCCCCGTACTTCCTACTTCTCCTCCTCCCTCCCAGCATTTTTGGAGTGCTCGAATTGGCTGATTCGTGCTCCGTCCTAATTTTTCCCCTTCCCTCCCAGAGTTTGCACTCGGCAAATCAGTGTGCAAGAGGCATGTGCTGGAGAGGGATTGATGGGGTCAGGGGCTGTGGGGCCACAGGTGGACCCCAGTGGGTCAGGGCTGCTGCAGCCCACTGAGATGGAGGGCCGCTCATGTGATGTACTCACAATTCGTGATTGCCCATTATGTCCCAGACTGAGCTTGCAAATTCAGCAGTTGGAAAAAATATATTTTGTTACACTTGATATGGAGTCATTGAGACAGTAAATATGGACCCTTGCGAGCCATTTTAGTCACGATTTCTAATACAATTGCACTACAAATATATTTTTGGAGGAGGTGACTTACTCTGTGATGGGATGAGTAACTAGATTAGCTTTTTATATTGCACTGAATATTTAATGTAATGTGGAATCTATCATGTTGGTCAAAAGTGCTAACTTTGGACCTGACTGAAAGCCCATTAGAGTAATGGAAAGGCTCCAGTTAACTTGAGTAAACATTGGATCAGAAGGTGGTCATTTGCTCTTTGTTTATGTATCTCTAGAGAACCCATTCTAAAGTCGTAACTTTTTACAGGAAATATTAAAAAAAAGGAACATATTTGAAATGTAGCTTACTTGATTTGTTCATGGCTTTTTTTCACTCTCAACAGGTCTATTCAAGACAACGGGGATCAGAAAGTTGAAAGTAAGATAGAGGAGGTCAGTTTAGTAGGTGGTTAATATCCTTGTTTATTTGTTTAATTTTCTTTTTCATTAGAATATTTTACTTTACTTTATTACTTTTCCACTAATATAACCCTCAGCATTAGGTCTCATGTCTATACTGTTCTTCATTCTAAATGGACCCAAACAGGTTCTAGCACTGATCATTGACTTCAGTAAGCTTTGAAACAGGCTTTTAATACCTAATGTGTGCTTTTGACATTTTGGATACAACTGCAATAGGTTTTTTTTAAAGTTTGGAAATGCTGTTTTTAACTTAAAGTAAGATTTACAAATCTGTGAATATCCAACATGCAAAAGTTGTTGTAAAATTCTTGAGCAATAAAAATTCTCTAGAGCTTGCTGAAAGTACCTAGATCTTAATTACACCACCTTTATTCACACTGTGTAATGCTTAGAATCAAAAGGATTGCTTATTGAAGTATTACTCATTGTGAGTTACTGAATTAATAAGCCTAAATTATAGTACATAGTGGGGTGAGGGGGATGAATGACACAATGCACAATTTATTTCAGTTCCTAGAAGCTGTTAGTTATGAAAATCTAACCTGTCAGTATTTTTAAAAGTAGTAAATCCACAGTTTAATGGATGCTGGTGCTAGTGATACTATTTCAGGTGATACTGAAGAGATGCTCAGGTTAAATTTAAAAATTAAATTTGGGACCAAGTGTTTATAAAACATAAAACCAAAAGAAGTATGCTTCGATTTCATCTCTTGTTTAAAATTCAAAGCTGTCATTACATGATAAAGAATCTGGAGGTGAAATAAATTTATCACTGTCCATGTGCAGAGAAATGCGGAGAGTTAAGCTAAAAGCATAGATATTAGTGAGTAAACTGCATTTTTAAATTTCTTTCCCTTTTTCCCAGTGTGGCTAGAACAACCCAGTTGAAGAAATGTTTAGAACATTTTTAAAATGTTTTGTTGTCTCTTTAAAAGTGAGGCCCTGGCAACTTTTAGTCTTTAAAGGCAATTTTCACAAGTTACAGATGTTACTAAAATCCATCATATGTGGAGTATGTATAATTATATTGTTAGCCTAAACTTCTCCAACAACTTAAATTCATTTCATGTGTTGTCCTAAACTGTTCTTTACTGCTGCTACATGCTTTTTAAACAGCTACACTTCATGCTTTGCATGTCAGTAATAGTTGGAGTAATTCCCTGTGTTTGTAACAGATTCTTCCTTTTTTGTAAAATGCTTGGCATAAATTGGCACGAAAGACTCTGTATACATGAAAATTATTCTGATTTTGGTGTCTTAAGTGAATTTATTTAGATGAGCTATAAGATAGCCACCTATATAATAATCTTTATTGTTTTTCTTTTTCTGAGATGTAAGTTCTTGTAGCTTTCTTTAAAGAATTATTGTTATTCCTAATTTAGGCTGTTGCACCACTAAGAGAGAAAATCAGAGACCTGGAAAAAAGGTATGTCTGTTCTTGTGGTGTTGGGGTTCATTCTTCAGTGCTATGTTTGTTTTGTCCTAAATGAGCTTTGGGGTCTTCTGTAGAAACACACAAATATTATGCTCAATAACATCAGACATGTGCTGTTTGAGTAAGCACTAAGGTCTGGTCTATACTACCCAGCTAAGTTGACCATAAGGTAGCTTATGTCAACCTAATTATGTCAGTGTGAGTATTACAGTCTTGCTCCTGCTGATGTACGTGCCCTACTATACTGCTATAATAACTCTGCCTCCATAAGAGGTGTAGTGCTAATGTTGATGTAGTCTGGGCAATGCGGTGTCCATATAGGCACTGCATTACTTACATCAGCTAATGGCTGTCATTAATTTCACAGGTCCACTGTGCAGCAGGATGCTCACAATTGGAGCTGTGAAATTGACAAGAGAAGCTGGTAGGTTCTTAACTATGAAATTGAACACTGCACTAAGCTCGCAGCTAGCGCCCCCATGGCTCTCCTTCTCTCCTCTCCTCCAGACATGAAAGCCCCAGTTGTGAGCCCAGTGCAAGACTTAGTTTCTCAGCAGGAGCCTACCAGTCTGTCTTGTCGATTTCACAGCTTCAGCTTTAAGCCCCTGAGCCCCTGCCTGAGTGTGAGGCAGCCATAAAATTGATGAGAGACTGTATGGCTCTGTGCTGAATCCTGGGCAGGTTATCGCCCTGGTGAAGTAGTCTGGGAGGGCTTTAGCTATGAACCCAGCTACCATCCAGGCTCTAAGCCCGGGGTAGGGAACCACAGGCCTGGGGGACCAAATGTGGTGCGTGGTCCCCCCCTTCCCCCCAGCATTGGGGAGCCCACACTGGTGCTCCAGCCCCCCCTGCTACTCTGCCACGGGGCTGGAGCACACAAAATCTGCTAGGCTGCCCCCTCCCTTCCCAGGCTCTGGTGTGGGAGGGGAATGTGGGGAGTGCCTTTCTTCTCAGTTAGGAGCCACATCAGTGAGGGATTGGTTTTGGTTTTTTTGCTTCTCACTTGTGTGCAGCCCCTGGCTGATTTTTCTGAGGATGCGTGGCCCCTGCCCCAAAAAAGCTTTCCCACCCCTGCTCTAAGCTCCCCACAGAGCTAACCAGCTGGAGCCCAATTGCTGGGAGCTGAGAGCTTGAACTGAGCTGGTCTCCAGCATGAGCCGGGGGTCTCTAAACCCTCTATACCTGTGCTTTGTGCACTGAGAATGGTCTCTTTGAAGTTAATGGGATTACTTGCTGTTTGTGAAATAAAGTTCCTGTGTGAGAAACCCTAAGGAGAAGGTGTGTTTTTGCCTTAAACAATTAAAAAAAACCACCCTGCTGTTCAGATCTCTCCCTCAGAAGAGTTCACTTATGAAGAATTAAAAGATGAAATGTTCATTCTGGTTTTAGGAAACTTTTCAGCATTCATCAATATGGATGTACAGCTATTCTCATTTAAAAGAACTCAGGGCTGTTAACTATGTCCCCATGTAATATTTTGATCAGGGCTGTTAACTTGTTCCCCATGCCGTGTTTTGAGCCTGTGCCACATGACACAGGCTGTGTAGTGTCAGTAAACACGTGAGGGCACCCAACATGCTTGCTGTCACCATGCTTCTCCCATGGAAAAAGAGTGGAACTGTGTTCTGCTCCTGGAATTGAACATGTCTAATGCCAGCACAGCTTCCAGGATTCTTCATACTTTGTCTTGGCTTTGAGCACAATATCAGTTAAATACAGATATGAGGTTTTATTTTATAGCTGACTTCCAAATATGTTCATCCACCACTTACAATTTTTTATAGGAATATGTGACCCTTATTTACTAAATCCTAATATGAGCACTAATTTAACTAATCAAACAGGGTGACTTTGTTTGTAATATACAGATATTAACTACACATTGCCACCAGTAGATACTGTACGACCTACTGCCATAAAATTCTATACATTGTCTCTTGTCTTCAGCTGATTGTTATTAAACTAAGTGCAGTGGAACCCCGTTTATCTGTCCCTGCATTATTTGGCTCTCCATATTAACCAAAATCACTAGTATACACAAGGAATACAGGAAGTAGACACTTCAGTCCATCACAGTGGAGCTTGCGTTGTCAGCCTCGAATTGAAGCACTTTGCCCATTCTCCTAATTATCCAAATTTTTAATTACTGTATCTGGTCTGACCATGGTCCCAATTAGATCAGATAAACAGGTTTCTGTCTATGTATTTAATCTTTAACTGTAGCAAAAGTGTTTCTTAGTTGATCTACTTGACTTAGAGCTGCTATCTGCTCTGTCCTTTGTGTATGGGTCTGTGTGTCATGATGGCTCGATGAGTTTAAATTTTTTAGTAATGTTACATTTTGGTACAATATGTCAAATTAAGATGTATTTCTTTTTGCATCAGAGCCAGTAGGTTATTTAGCTTTTGGGAAGGATGCACATACATAACTTTGTATTTGGAATATGTGTGAAGTGTATTGTCAATAGGTCCTATTTCAGATGTTGTTTTGGTGTGCCGCCATTGAGGAAGAAAATACTTACATGTACCCCTCTCTACGAGCCTAATTTTGGTATTATGAAATCGCAAGAGATGGGCCTGATTCTCCACTTTTGTGTCTGTGTAGTAATTTACACTCATGCAAAGTGAGTGTAAAATGTGTACCGATGGAAAAAGTAATGTCAGGGACAATTCTTGGCATATATGCACCTCTGTTCATGCCACTGACTCACTTCACCCACAAGTTGCAGCATCAGACTAACTGGAGAGGAAGGGTGGTGATTATTTGAGTTGCCTATTATGACATTTACTTAAGAATGACCTGAGCTACTGAAGTATTGGCAAGACAGAAATACTGTTTAACTGAAACACAACACAACCTCACTTGATGTTCTCATAATACAGCACACCATCTAAAAATACTATTTTCAGTAGTTGTTCTGGTTTCAGTCTCCGGTAATGTCATCAGCATCAGTTCTCCAGCTGTCTGTAGGCACAAACCCTGAAAAATCTATGCATCATTTTTATTTGCAACTCATAATTCAGTCTCTTTACCTTATTTTTATTAAATGCAGAACAATTTCTTGTGGTGGCTCAGATTTTTTCTTTAAGAGGATAATAGCAGTTTAAAAGCAATTTTCCATAAAATTAATCTAAATAAACACACATTTGAGTGTTTTCAGTGTCCAGTGTTCTGTCCTGTTGTATAAGCTTAGTGGGCTAATTTTTGTGACAAATTTCACAAGTAGATTTGGGTTGGTTTAAATCACCAAAAAAAATTGTTTATTAAATTAAGTTTCCTACTGATACTACTTCACATTTTTCTTAAATAATGGTGCAGATCTGCTCACTAAAACATGATGATTTACCGCTCAGTACAACATTTTATAACGTCTAAGAGGTTTATTTTGTGTAACATTTTTAGATAACTTGATTTTATTAATTTAGGAAATAGCACATAATACTCTACCTGTGTCAAGCTGCAGATGCAGCAGCAGTACACTAGAAATGGTAAGAACTAAATCACGCGCACATACACAGTAGCACTTATATTTTATTAAAATAAATTTTACATAAATGTTTCACACTTGCAATTGCAGCTGTCTCCTGAGTTGCCAGCTGAAGGCTGTCCTTGAACTTTTTTTAATATATCCAAATGTTATTGACTCTTAACAGACAACAGACAAGTTCTCAGAAACATATGGTATCCTTAAAACTTCTACAACTAGCTCTCTTATGCTGTTTCATTCTTGCAACTACACCTTGCATAAATCTTCTTGCACTGCTTACACTTGAAATGTTTTCCTTTGTTAACCTAGGGACGGAATTTCTTCAAAATTCCCAGACCAGGTGTCTCTCACGCCCAGAAGCCGTGACAGTTTTTCTGTAGCAAAAGTGGGGGAGTATAAAAAGTTGTGTGCATGATGAATGACTTCCCTTTTTCTATTCAAACCACTCCACTGTTCCTTTCTGTGCTGCCTCTGTCCTTTCCTGTAGTCTCTTTGTCTTTAAGACAATATCTTAACTCCTCTGTCATGCTCGGCCCGGGTCCACCACCACATAAGTACTGAACAAAGACAATCCTATACAGCCTGTTGTCTTTGCACATGTTACTTTAATCTGCTGAGAAACAGAAATTGAAAGCCCAGAACTGGTAGTTAGGCTGGACAGTCTAGAGCCATTAATTCATTTTTATGAGACTGTAAGTGTAGCATGTTTGTGATGAGATTTAATTGTAATGATTATTTTTAAATGAGAAATTTAGTATTAATGAGCTTAAAAATCAAAGCAATCCAATTTTTAATTTTTTTAAAAATCATTTATTTTTATCAACCCTGGTAGGTATATGGAGGAAAATTTGTCACCAGTCACCTAAATAAAGCTTAATTTAGTTTTTCTTCTTGTTTTAAAATGTTCTGTAGTTTCACCCAGAAGTATCCACCAGTGAAATTTCTATCTGAAAAGGACCGTAAAAGAATTTTGGTAAGTCAGTATTTCATCAGGGCTCCTGCTCTGGAAATAAGAGACATTGGTTTAGAATTGTGTTAATTCTGTGACCTTAATAGAAATTTGAGGAATCTGGAAGATTTGTGATAATTTTGTTGTGCAATACGGTACATGCTACATCGGTTCACAGCATATGGATAATAGGCTTGGGCACCGGATTGGTGGTGTGACTTAAGTGGGTTTCTGCTGTCAGCCTGCAACATCTTAGACCTATACTGGCTCTTAATTTGTTTTCCAGAAGGAACCTTACCCCTATTCCCAGCTGGTGGAAATTTTCTGATATTGGGATTCTTCTGTAAAGTGGTAGTGGTTTAGAAAGTGTAGTGTTGGAAAAACCTGTCCAAACAACACTTAGTGAGAGTCTACTGTGAAGCCAGAGTTCTTCTTCGAGTGATGTCCCCGTGGATGCTCGACATTAGGTGCTGGGCTTGCCCCGGCGCCGCAGGATGGAGATGTTTAAAGCCGTAGTCAGCTGGTCCACGCATGCACGGGGAGGGGCGTCTCGCGGCATCCGCGCTCTCCCGCGCTGCACGATCCAGTCTCAACCAGGTCCTCTTCAACCGCCTCAGGCTGCAGATGGAGCAGTCATCTCTATTTCTTGTTCAACCTTTTGTGAGAGAAACCCAGTTATAATTCCTCAGTTCTTTTTATAATAATTCTCTATAGTTATATCTGTTGACGTTCGTGTAACAAAACAAAAAAAAAGTTTTTCCTATTAGCATAGTCCGTTAGTCCCACTTTCCTTCCCTACCCTGTTACATCCTGTACATAGTTTAAAAAAAAAAAAAAAGAAGGAAAAGCGGGTGCAGCAAGGGAAGGAGCGGCATTGAGATCCATGATGCTGGGCTCTCCCGGTTTTAAAAAAAGCTCCCTATGTAATGACTCTATGCCTGCCTCAGATGGCCTTGCCGCGTGCATTCGCTGTCTTGGTGAGAGCCATGTACCACAAAAATGCATACATTGCTCAAAACTTACAGCCAGGGCCCGCCGAGACCGTGAAATGAGGCTCCGAATGATCCTCTTCGATAAGGCGCTCCAGCCGCCTGCGCCAGCCTCCACAACCCGGCCTGCGCAGCAGCCTCAGAAATGGAGCGCCTCCTCTCCGTCTAGGGTTCCTCCTAAGAGACCCAGGCCCTCGCCGAATAGATCTCTGCCTTTAACCTTTCATGGCAGAACTACCTCGAGATCTAATTTAGACACTTTGGTTTCAAGCACACCCGTCCTGCCTCGAAACCATCTAAAAGTGTGCCCCCTGCGTCTCGCCACGCTGCAGAAACGTCTCCAGCGGTAGAATCGCCCTCAGCACCGAAGTCATCGGCACTGAAGTCATCGGCACCGACTCTGCCAACAGCACCACAGGCACTCTCGGCATCTTCGTCTTCCTCTTCAGGGGACCCAGTAACTTCGGCACAGAAGCAGACGGCACTGGGCTCGGTGCCTGATGGTTCGGCACTGTCCCGAACCTGGCACGAAACACCGGCACCAGCCCGAGAGGCTCCGGCACCGCCGAAAGTGCAGTCGGCACCGGCATCGATGCGGGCGGGCCACGACTCCCGTACCACTCATCAACGTTTGGCATCGGTGCTGGAGTCTACGGCACCGGCCTCGGCACCGGAGCGCACAGCGGCCAAAGCGTGAGCAAAGACTCACCATGTTTGTAGCCCATCCCCGGTCTCTCCGTCGCCTGTATTTTCGCCGGCTCCATTGCCATCTCCACCCCCGCCATCAAGTAGGAGATCACCATGGCTTTCCAGGAGATATTCCCCTCCTGACAGACTTCCATCTCCATTTCTGACGCCTCCTAGAGATCATTGAGTGTCTTCTCGTCACTTCTCTGCTTCGCCTTCACCACTCAGGCGTAGATCATACTCCCCTTCTCCATCTCTTCACTCGAAGGTCGTCCTTGCGCTACGATTATACAGCGCATTGCTATTATGTGCGTTCTCCATCGCGCTCATCCTACTATTATCGGGATCGTTGTCACCATCCCCACTATCATAGGGACTTCTCACATCATCGTTGTAGTCGTTATTCACCGGAATCGCCTCCACATTCCATAATGGTCTGTTCCTCCTCTAGACCCTCCCCGCATTCTGTCCCACCACCCTCTGCTCGGGACTCGTCACCTCGCCGTTCATCGCCTCTCCTCCAAGACCAACAGCCTCAGGTTACCGCAGAGTCACATCTCCCAGAAGTATCTCCCACTGATCAGTCCTCCTGTCCTGATGACGCGGTCATTCCTGGAGACATCTTGCCACCAGATGACTTGAAACAGTTTCAAGATCTTTTTAAGAGGGTAGCAGTCTCTCAAGAAATCCAACTCACTGAAGTTAAGGACAAACAACACGGTCTCTTGAAAAATGTGCAGACTACCCATTCTACTAAATTAGCCATACCTTTGGATCTTGGTATTGCTATCTTGGAGGTCGCTAATGAACTTTGGCAGACTTCTGCCTCTGTCCTCCCCACTAACAAGCGGGCTGATAAAAAAATATTTTGTACCCCCAAAGGGGTCAGAATTTCTGTTCTCCCACCCTCATTCCAACTCACTGGTACTTGATGCAGCCCAGCAACGAGCCAAGGCCCCTCAGTATAAAGCAAACATGTCTGACAAAGACTCAAAAAGACTCGATTTATTTGGGAGGAAGGTATACACCTTGTCAACTTTGCTTCTTAGAATCACTAATTATTTAGCGCATTTATCAAATCATAATTTCGATAATTATGCAAAGCTCACAGACTTTATGGAAGCCCTCCCTGAAGCTAAGAGACCCCTTCTTAAATCCATGGTCCGGGAGGGTTACGCCGCTACCCGAACCAGTCTCCAGATTGCCATGGACGTAGCGGACACCGCAGCCTGCACGACAGCCACCGCTGTAGTTATGTGTAGGGCCTCACTCCTCCAGTCAGCAGGAGTGCCAAGGGAGCTACAGTCCGAAGTGGAGGACTTGCCCTTTGAGAAGGAGTCACTCTTCGGGGAAAAGACTGACTCAGTTTTACATTCCAATAAGGATACTAGAACAACCTTACGGTCACTCGGAATGTACATCCCACCTTACAGGAGGAAACGTTACTCACCTTTTCAAAGGCGCTATGATTATCTCCATCCCAGACAACACGGGCAACCACAACACTGCCACTTCGACCAGCCGCACCAAAATCAGCGGCAGAGACCAATAAGACGCCGGAATCAAAATAACCGCGGACAAACGCAACCGGGCAATAAACAGCACATTTGACACTTTGGTCGGGAGCAAGCATGCAGCCCCCCAGAGCCTCGGTCACATCTTTCACCATCGTCTAAGGCCCTTTTACAATCAATGGGCCAAGATCACTACAGATGCTTGGGTCTTACAAATAATCCGTTCAGGTTATGTTGTTCCATTCCGCTCTCTCCCTCCCCCCCACCCCCCCTCACAACTCCCCCATCCCCGTCCCTCTTCAGGGACCCCTCTCACAAAGATCTACTACGAGCCGAAATCTCTCCTCTCCTCCACATAGGAGCAATAGAGAGGATTCCATTTCAGTTTCAAGGGAGGGGATTCTATTCCTGTTGTTTCCTCGTAGAGAAAAAAACTGGCGGATGGAGACCTATACTGGACCTGTGACAGTTAAACAAGTACATTCGAAAACGTTTCAAGATGGTGACCTTAACTTTTATTCTACTGGCCCTGGAGCAGGGCGATTGGTTTGCTGCTCTCGACCTCAAAGATGCCTATTTCCATGTGACAGTTCACCCCGCTCACAGAAAATTTCTGTTTCACAATTGACGCAGACCATTTCCAGTATTGAGTATTACCTTTTGGTCTCGCCACAGCGCCAAGGGTCTTCACAAAGACATTCGCAGTCATCGCTGCTCATCTTCGACGCATGGGAATCGTCATATATCCTTACCTGGCCGATTGTCTGATAAAAGGATGTTCATTGACAGAAACGGTACGGTTGACTATCGAGACTTTCCTTCTACTAGGTCTCCTTCTCAGCGAAGACAAATCCACCTTGATACCTACTCAGAGCCTAGAGTTTATAGGAGCGCGCCTCAACTCAGTCACAGCAAGGGCATATCTGCCCCTTCCCAGGTTTCGGGCGTTGCAAGACCTATTGGACCAACTTCTATACAGGCACTCAGTACAAGTTGTGACGGTTCTCAAATTAATGGGTTATATGGCTTCCACGACTTACATCGTTCCCCATGCCAGGCTGCACTTTCAGCTTTTACAACACTGGCTGATCACAATATACAATCCCATAGTGCACAACGTACGCAAGTGGGTAACCGTCTCTTCCACGGTCAGGTCTTCCTTCCACTGGTGGACGGTCGATGACAGTTTACTTTCGGGCACTCCATTCTGTCACCCACCGCCTCGCTGTCACATAACCACGGATGCCTCCCTCATCGGCTGGGGCACTCACATGAGCAATCTTTCCGTACAAGGCCATTGGTCACCACAGGAATCTCTCTTACACATAAATCTCCTCGAGCCGAGGGCCGTTGCCAACGCTTGCAGACACTTCTGTACGCACCTCCGCAACTCCACAGCAGGCGTTCTCACAGACAACATAGCAACCATGTATTATATAAATTGTCAGGGAGGTGCATGATCCCGATCGCTGTGTACGGAAGCAACCCGACTATGGAATTGGTGCATTGCCAATGACATGATCCTTGTGGCATCCTATTTATCTGGCATCAGCAACACGATAGCCGATTCCCTCAGCAGGAATTTCGCAATGCACCACGAATGGGAAATCGATCGGCACATCCTTCATTCTGTTTTTCGCTGTTGGGGTTTCCCACGAATAGACCTATTCGCCACCGCCAGCAACAGAAAGTGACACCGATTCTGTTCCAGAGCGGGCCTAGGTCGCCATGCCTTAGGGGACGCGTTTCTCCTCAACTGGAATGGTCCCCTCGTGTACACTTTTCCGCCTATCCCACTTATCTTCAGAGTCCTTCAGAAGATCAAGTCCGACACAGCCTCGGTCATCCTGATAGCGCCGGACTGGCCTTGCCAACATTGGTATCCAATCCTCATGCAACTGGCATGACATCCACCATACCACCTACCGTTAATCGAGAACCTTCTGACCCAGGAGCGAGGCTCTTTTTCATCCGTAATTACATACGCTTCACCTGTCAGCCTGGTACCTAGTTGGCTGAACACCTCCGAGGCCCTGTGTTCAGATCGTGTCAAGGATGTGCTTATACACAGTAGAAAACAAAACACACGTGTCACTTACCTTTCCAAATGGAGACGTTTTACTTCCTGGTGTTCTGAACGCAACCTCGATCCTCAAATAGTCCAGATCTCCATCATCCTAGATTATATGATGCACCTGCAACAGAACGGACTAGCCTTAGTGTCTATAAGAGTCCATCTCATGGCACTGACTGCATTCCGACAACCAATAGAGGGAAGTTCACTCTTCGCTCACCCCCTCACTGAGAGGTTTCTCAAAGGTCTATTAAATCTAAATCCTCCTTTCCGTGTGCCCGCCCCGCTCTGGAATCTGGACTTGGTACTCTCTACCTTAACAACACGTCCCTTCGAACGTCTAGCCACCATACCTCTCCAGACTCTCACCCTAAAGCTGGTCTTCCTGATTGCCATCACGTTGGCACGCAGAGCAAGTGAGATTTCGGCACTAATGGCTTCACCTCCCTATACCGTCTTTAACAAGGGTAGTGTTGTTCTGAGACATCACCCAGCCTTTATTCCTAAGGCTTGCTGTGAGTTTCATCTCAACGAACCAGTAGTGCTACCTGCTTTTCACCCAAAACCTCATGCCTCTCCACACGAGGCAACCCTCCATACACTGGATGTACACAGGGCCCTAGCCTTCTACTTGCAGCGTACTAAACCATTTAGGAAAACCGATAGGTTATTAGTTTCCCTCATGGAGCGATCCAAGGGGCAACCCCTATCATCCCAGAGAATTTCTAACTTAATTGTTTCCTGTATAACCCAGTGCTATACACTATGAAATGTCCCCCTTCCACAATGCCTCAAGGCCCGCTCCACTAGGACAGTAGCTACTTCTACTACTTTCCTTAAAGGCGTACCCCTTGCTGATATATGTAGAGCTGCCATCTGGTCATCCTATGACACATTTGCTAAACACTACGCCATTCAATCTAGATGGGTCTCTGATACCTCCGTAGCATCCTCAGTGCTCTCTTCTTTACATACATAGTGACATCCGAATCCCACCTCCTTCACTCGGGTGGGTACTGCTTCTCAGTCACCTAATGTGGAGCACCCCCAGCGACATCACTCAAAGAAGAAAGCGAAGTTACTCATTTTCATGCAGTAACTGTAGTTCTTCGAGATTTGTGTCCCCGTGGGTGCTCCACTACCCACCCTTCCTCCCTGCTTCGGAATCTGTTTCTCTTTCGCAGATACTGAGGCAGGTCTGAGGAACTGGTTGAGACCAGATCGCGCAGTGCGGGAGAGTGCGAACGCCGCGAGACGTCCCTCCCCGTGCCTGCGCAGTCCAGCTGACTACGGCTTTAAACATCTCCGTCCTGCGGCACCGGGGCAAGCCCAGCACCTAATGTGGAGCACCCACGGGGGACACATCTTGAAGAACGACAGTTACTGCACGAAGATGAGTAACTTCGCTTTCTAGATGTCCTGTGGTCTCTCTTGCTCAGTTATTAAACAAAAAAAAGAGAGAGAATCCAGGCTCCGGGAATTGTGTGTGCAAGGAGGTCCTGTAGAGAACATTCCAGGGTGCATCACAGGCAGAAGAGAGGATGTTGTGACAGGCCATTCTGATGCTCCAAGAAATCTATGCTGCTGCACTGGCCCATAGATTCCATTGAAACAGGTTGGAGGTTTGCTCTGTCCTTAATTCTTCTGTTGTCTGTGCCAGCTCTGTCTGGGGTATAGAAATGAGCCTGCCTGTGAATTCTTAGGAGGTACAGAGCATACAGAAGCCTGTATCATGCAAACATGTGTTCAGAATGTTTGCTGCTCGATTAGGGAGTGCTCACCAGCCTTTTTGTTGTCTGACAGTTTCATTGCATTGATAGACTGTAGATGTCAAGAAGGTCATGATCTCAGAGGAAGAAGTGGGGCTTTCAGGCAGCTGAGGTCAGTATATGGATTGCTCTGGGTATCAGAGTGCAAATTTTAAACTAGGTATTGAATCGAATGGGGAGCAAGTGCAAAAGGAAAAGTGAGGTGATGAGGTGTTTTTACTGACCTATGAGCAAGCAGATGGGTTGCTGTATGCAATCTGTACTCTAGAGTCTGCTCTTGCTTCCAGTTTGATTCAAGATGCAATTCAAGGTGTGTTAAATCTAGTAAGTTTTTTGTTTTTTCTCCTCAGTACCTTAGAGAGAGTCTTTCCACTCATATTCTTGCTTGGCAGCTGAGCCTACTCAAGCTGACAGCTCCTAGATGTGTCCATTTAGGATTAGGGTTCCTCACTGAGTTCATTTTCCCTACCATTCTGGTCCAACAGAGCCAAAGTCTATTGAACTCTTTGCCTTGCTGCTAGACCTGTCTGTTTATTCTTGCTCTTTCTGAAAAGATGGGTAGCTAGTGGGGTTTTTTCCTTTCATGGAAAGGTTCTTAAAATGGTCCATGTCAATTAAGGATCAGCACTGTTTTTTCCAAATAAATCTGACATAGGATATCCCTTGTCCTGAATTTGACTGAAAGCGCCAGAAAGGACTACATCCAGTCTGCATGACAACTACACAAATGTCTTAAGTGTTTCAGATAGAGATGAATTGTACACTATTTTAATACATTTTAATAATTGTTGAAGACATCAACTATTTTATAATCCTATTAAAGTGGTAAGTACATGTATTCTAGCCATATGGTGCTAGTGTGTCCTCAAGCACTAGGTATCAGGTCTGCAGCTTTGAATTAAAAATTATTGATCTGCAAATAGAATGAATTTGGGCTCTGTTGTGATTTATAAGGCAGCTGTGTTTTAAAATGAAGTGTCCAGCCTATCTTTCTGAAGTACTGTGATTGCTGGAAGATTATATGTGGACAACTTAGGTGCTAAAATCATCCTTTTCTTATTTTTGATGTAGCCTTAAGTGAATTAAAATGTTACATTAATTCAATGATTGTTTACTTTTCTGGGGAAATTCAGCTCCTTTTCCAAATCATTTATGTGAAGCCTTACATTAATCAAGATAATCTAGATTTGCCATAAAATCCCTTGATAACATTTCAAAATGACTGCATAGTTTTTTAAAAAATTAAAATTGGGTTTGTGCCCGGTTTTGCTTAGTTGGGATGTTATGAGAGCTCTTAAACATTTGCCTGTTTTTTTAAAATGTTTTCTCACTGTACTTAAGAAATATCAGAAGTTTTGAGTCAAGCCTTCTCTGGATCCTTGCATAGAACTGGTACCAGGGGTTTCTTGCACCTTAGTCAAAGGAGGTGAGTTGTGGAGTCTTCCACAGAAACCGATTTTGTCCTGACACCGAGAATGTGGTTTAGCTAGATTGCAGTGTTTCATAATGCTTCTGGGGCACTATCTGACATTAACTCATCCAGTGCAGATCCCCCTTTCTTTTGTTGTTCATTCTGCCTAATGGAGGGCAGCTGTCTGTCCCAATCTCATTGCTAAGACTCCTCCACCCTCTCCTTGCTGTATTAGACATTAGAAGCCCTAACCCCATTCTCCACCTTCTTGCACAGATGCCTTCTCCTAATCTGCTTCCAGATCCAGTTTATCTGGGGGCTGGCTTCCTTACTAAATAATTACCTGCACTGGACATGTGCTTCCAGTAGAGGCAAGCAACGAAAGAAAAAAAGAAATATAAATAATCTAACTAAAAATTCCTCCTTGGTTCAGATTTCACTGGTCTGTGCCACCATCATACCAGTAATCCTGAATTTCTAATATGAAGTAAAACAGCTGTGGGAGAATGGGAAGGGAACTTTCAGGACTTTTATGGAAAAAAATAGGAAAAGCTATAGGTGAGCTGTCAGGTAAATAACAAAGGCAAATAGAAGATTATTTTCCTGCTTTTTTTAAAAATAAGTTTGCATGGCGCAGTTTATTTTTAGTAAATGTTTAGGGAAAATGAATATTTTGGCTTTTATTAACTAGAAGAGGATTTCAATAATCCGTATGATCCTTTTGATAACATTTTATCAAATTGTCACATTATCCGTTAATTGTAATTGTCAATAAATGAATCCAGCAAATCCTTTTGCTGTGTAATTTGCCAGGGCATTAGTAATCATTGAAGTGCACTGATGATACAGAAAGTGTATAATTAGAGATCCTTGTTAAATCTGATCTTGATCATAGTTATGTAATAGTACATTGTATGAGATGTACTAGTGGATCAGGTCAGTTTTAGACCTCTCTTATTTTAACTGTCTTTGGCAGTGGCCATGTTGTATGTACATTCATGAAAATAGCTTGTAAGGCCTAGAGAAAATAATTGCTTCCACAGATCTGTCCATTAGAACATGTCATGCAGCATAGAACACCTCTTTGTTGAAGAAATCATACAATAATTGTGTTCACTGATTCACTGTTCTTTAAGGTTGAGCTGCAAAAGCTAAAAATGGTATTTTTGTATTTCTTAGCACTTTAGGAAAAGTGTGTGAAAGTTTACATCTGAAGGCTTTTTCTTGTTTCTTGACTGTAGAATTTCAGAACTTGTCTATCCTGTAAAATTGTGGATGACAGAAGAACTAGGAAAATTGCCAGATAAACTGAGAAAATCAGTGGGAAAGAGGTGTAAGACAGTTTGGAGCTTGTTTCTTTTTAACTCTTACACTTCACAGCCTTATGGAAGAAAGGAGATCTTTAAAGATTCAACATCCTCACTCCTTTGAATAAGATGAGAGCACTTAGAATATTTAAATTCATCCCACCCCATGACATCCTCTATCAAAGCCAGGAGTAGACCAGATTTAATTGTAGTAATATCAAGAATGTTGCATGGCATTTATTTTGGGGGGTGTGTGTGGGGTGTGTTTGTGTGTGGTTTTTTTTTTTTTTTTTTTAAACCACACAGCTGGCTCCAAAACCCAGGATTCTCTTGACACCTTTCTTGAAGTAAGGATAACTGGGAATATTTTCCATGCTTTCTGCTGTTTTCCAGTGCATGAAGGGCACAAGCCCAGTTTAAGGGTAAGGCAGGCAGGGAAGAAAAAAATTGTATCTTCTAATATTCTCCAAAATGGCCTTTGCTCAACATTTTCAAGCCAGAAGTTTCTCTTGAAATGTTACGGTACCTAAAAATTGGGTCTAAATTTTTAAAAATAAATGAATTTTAAAAGGAAATGGAGTTGTCTCCCTTGTGGTAATCAAAATTTGGAAAGTTGCTGTCTTCTGTCTTCGTGTTTGTGGACTTTGTCTGGTGTTTTTGTAAAAAGAAAAAAAATTCATACCCGCTGTCCTAACGCAGATAACTGGAGGAGCAGGGTTTGTGGGGTCTCATCTTACTGACAAACTAATGATGGATGGCCATGAGGTTACAGTTGTGGACAACTTCTTTACGGGCAGGAAAAGAAATGTGGAACACTGGATTGGCCATGAGAACTTTGAACTGATTAATCATGATGTCGTTGAGCCCCTGTACATTGAAGGTGAGTAGCCTGCTTAAACACTGATGTGCTTTGATCTCTGTACTTAATCACACTTTTCCAGAAGAAGTGCTTTTAGAAATTAAATTTGTGCATTTTTGTAGCTTGATCTATGTAGGTATGGTCCTCCCTGCGCTCTCAGCCTAGTGACCATAATTCCTAAGGGGTTCAGAGAGATTGTTGCATTGTGAATGTTCTTTCTTCCTGACCAGATGAGAAGAGGAATATTTTCCCCCTCTCCCCAATTTTTGCCACACAACATGAGACGGACCATACGGTGTCAGACCAAGGGGCCACCTACCTCAGTATCCAATCTTCTGACTGTGGCTAGTGGCACTTGCTTCAGAGGGAGTAAACAAAACAGGGCAATGAAGTGACCATGTGTCATCTAGTTGCTGCTTCTGGTAGTCACAGGCTGAGATTCATCCAGATCATGGGGTTGCATCCCTGACCATCTGACTAATAGCTATTGGAAAATCTGCCCTCTATATCCTTACCTATTTCTTTTGAGAGACCCATTATGTTTTCTTGTGCATGAGGTCATGGTATGGCAGGGGTGGAGATCCCTAATTCTGGTATATGCACAATTCCTAATTTCCTTTGCAAGCCACCTGTGAAGTAAGATGTGATGTCATTGAATCCCCCTACCTATCCAAAAAAGACCCACTCTTGTTATAAAAAATGTAAGCAATTCTACACCTAAGATACCATAAGCAGCAGAACACTTTTTTATTGTAGTTAGTTACAGGATGTTGTATTTACTATTATGGGTTTCCTTTGTAATAAATCGAAATGCGGGAAGGTGGTGACAATTTTATTTTAGCCACAGAAGAGATTTTTCTCATCACTTTTTTGTAACTTTTGCAGCTATACAATAGTGTTATAGTTAGAAGAACAACACAGTGAAGGTCTTGTTTTCTCTACTTTTTCTGTCTCTCTTATGGATGGAACTTTGCAGAAAAATCTCTTCTAAGGAGATGCATTTACAAGTCTTGTGGTGGCCTCTGACTATATGCTGAAATAGTTCTGCAGGTGCATGCTCAGTCTGTTTTGACAGTGCATTGGTTATTTTCTGTCTGTTTTGCTTCAGCCTGTGCTTCCACTGAAGAATAGTGAGATTAGGAGCTGATTAATTGGATCTGTGTTCACTGCAGTTACTAGTAGCTTATACATCAACCAGTTCATTGTCAGCTTTCTTACCTTCCCTCCTTCACTGTTACCTTCATTTTAACTAATTATACTTGGTATATTTTTCAGATGTTTATACTGTGGACAAATTACTAAACACTAATGAATGTGAATGCTGAAAAGTTTCTACCAACTCTTGTATGTTGCACATAATTAAGACCTCAACCAGCAGTTTCATGTATTTTAATGTGATGCTCAGTGAACTGTTTATCAGATCTCTTCTCCATGTTCCAATTCTATCAGTTTAGACAGCCAAAGTTCTCAAGAAAAGATTCCCTCTGTTTTGTGTTTGATATTATTTGACTTTCTTCAAATGAGTTGGAGGGTACATTAAAAATAACTGCCCTAAAGAGCTTAGTCAGCGTTAGATGTGACACAGTAAGTGTTAAGTAATACAGCAGGTAGTGTGGTGAAGCCGGGAAGGAGAAGTTACTGTAGTAATGTTACATGGCTTTTTTGATTGGGGCATATTTCATCTCTGGATGGAACCATCAAATTATGATTTACAGCTTGTGGGGTATATAACAGTAGGGGGTTTTAGAGAGACTTTGAATGAGTGCAGGCTTGGTGAATACAAGGGTGGGAGGTTGAGCCATGCATAGGGATCAGTCATTCATTTGCTACCTTCCAGACCATTTTTAGAACGTTTAACACAATATCATTTCTTTGGTATTGCAATTAAATAAGATTAAATTTCTTATCTAGAAAGGATATATTCTTGATTGGATTTGATTTTGAATTTCATCCTGAGAAATACATCTGCCATGTATGTTTAAATGAGTGGCAGAGTGGATTAGCTTTGCATCAGTTTCTAGGGAACAGCTGTGTTGAAGTCCAGATCTTTGAGCCTCAGCGTTTTATCATAAGTATGAATTAACACTCAACTTCTTCAGATGCATTGGTCCTTGATTGATGCAGAGACACTAAAAGCACTAGTTTTAGTCTCTGTTCTGTGAATGTCTTGTCTCAGGATTATCATTTCACAGAGGAACGGTGTACTCCACGAACACATCATTATAGCAAGCATATAATAAAGCTGATGAAAAGGACACTCTTCTTTGGGGAAGAATATTCTGTTGTGTTGTGCAAGGGTTACGTTCGTAGTCATAGGCTTCAGTAGGTAAGAGGTTTTTTTTCCCCTCCTTGGATTTAATTTGATCACGCTACCACTTTGCTTTTCAACCATGGGAGTTTGGTTGCACAGTAGGAATTTTGCTAATGGCCTCCAGCACATCAGGAGCTTACAGTAAAACAATACCAGTGGGATATTGTTAAAATTGTAGTCTATTTTAGTGTCTTGGCTGGCTGTGAAATATGGTCTGTTTGCAGAATGTAATGAAAGGCAGTTCCAGAGTGACTCTCTCCTTGATTAGATTTTGAAGAATCAACAATAAGGAATCTGCCTGCATTACTTAACATAAATCAGTGAAAGGCGGTAGAGTTGATAGATGGAGAAGATCCCAAGGAAGCAGTTGTATTCCCAGAGTTATTGGAAGGAGAGCTGTGAAAGACTTGTACAGAGAGAGGCGCAGTTAACTCAGTCTAGCCATTTTTCATTATTTCCAGTATGGGAACACAGCCCGTGGCAGGATAATTAATTTCACATCTATCTTCTGTAGATCTGTCTGAAGGATAAAGGTATTTTTATTTAAAAGACACTACCAATTTAAATTTGGTCCACAATTAAACTGAACTTTTAAATAAATAAATTAAATAAATAAATATGTATCCTTCTCTGAATTGTACCAAAGAGGTGCTTGGATGATGGCACAAACATTTAGGTAGATGGAACCAATCATAGCTCTTAAGAACTTGAAAGTGGAGAAACTTGAGGAAAATGTCAAAAGTAAACAGCATAAATAGTAGGGATGTCAGAGTTTAACTGGTTATCTGATAAGCTGATGCTTGTTGGTTAACGTTATTGGTTAAATTCTGCCCGGCTCTCGGGAAGACAGCTTTGCTACAGGCTCTACAATATAAAATTTATACTGCAGAGCCTGCAGTGCTTGTGTAACTGCTAAGATTTTCAGCCTTTTTAACCAACTTTTTACATCTCTATTAAACAGGGTGTGTGTTTACAATTTTTCATTTAATTTTCATTTTAGTTGTTTAAAAATTTGCTAGGTCAAGGCCTACATTAACTGGCCCATTTAAATAAGGATTTTAATTCTTTAAATTCTGCAAAAAGATAACAATTCTCACCTATTCAAGACACCACCTTAATCTGTTAATTTCATGAATGAGAGATACCAAATAAATTAGTAGTGAATGTTAATTCCTTTCCTTAGGTATTTTCCTAGTAAAACCTGTACCAAGAGCAACTGACATGCAGTTGAGCTGGTGTAAGATCGGTATTAAATGCACTGGAATTTTTCAGGCCAGTTTGTCAAATACAACAGAGTTATGAATGCTTTGGTAGTTGCATTCTGATTCAGTTTTCTCCCATTAACCTCTATCCATCTGCCAAATTATTATTTTATTCTGCTTAATAGTTTAATTCTTTAAAATAATGCTAGGGTCATCTTATTGGAGAAGCTAGTACAATAGGACAAAAGCAGTCTTTGTTCTGTTTGCATATTGCCTAGCGTGCTAGGTAGGTAGTGCTGCAGGACAAACATTTGCTAATCTGTCTGTTCTGTCTGTCTGTTCTAGGAACTATCATTCCATCTTGTTTTACAGGTCATAGAGTAAATTGGTTGTTTTGAGAAATTCCTGCTCCTGGGGCATTGTGGCTCAGCCCTAGGAATCTTGCTGTGAAAATGTTATGGGGTAGCCTAGTTAGTTTTGGCCCATGTTAGATTCAGTGTAGGTAGCAGTCTTCTGCTCCGTAAAATCTAGTAGTGTAATACTAATTTGTCACAAGCCAGAGACCAAGATGAGGCCAGTGTAAAATAATGTTTCACTCTGTGTTCACGTGGTACATGGTTCTTTCTAGTCACTGCTGTTAGTCTTATTTTACTTTTTTTAAAAAGCCGCAACTAAAAAGTTGCATATTAAGGGATGGTATTAATAGGGTTTTATCAACTGTATCAAGTGATTCTGCTGAAATTCAAGATTTTAATTTCAGTATAATTAATACTTTAGTGGAAAAAATACCCAGTGTGACCTGGGGCTTCCCCTCAGCTGAACTATGTCTTTACTAGACTAACAGTGGGACCAGCTGCTAAACTTCTCAGTATAGACATTGCCTTACGGGAAATCCCATCTACCTATGATGTAAGGAGTTTTCTGTGTTCCTGAATGAAAGTTCAGCTTTGTGCTTAATATTTGTGGGCTCAAGTTTGCTGTTGATTGTATTTGTACCTGTTTGCTGAAGTGCATTGAAGGCAGGACCAAAACTCTTACTGCAGATAAATTGTTGAACTTTCTAAATTCTTCCTGTCTTTGGAAGGCACTTGGATACTATAGTGATAAGTGTAAGAAAAGTGGATTCTTAATTTAAAAGGTACTTAATTACTGGAGACTTTCATCATCTAAGGAAATTGTTTCTAAGTCACAACATCTTGTTGAATTGTATCCCAAATAGATTGATTACATTAAATCAGCGTTAAGGACATAAGTGAAGATTAAATAATGTATGAGCATTTGGTTTTTATTGTTCCTGATTGGTTTTAATTAAAATCTAAAATGCTAGACTTTTTTATACTTGATTTAAAAAAAAAACCTGGTGTGTATGAAATTTCACTATTATTGTTCTTCTGTAAAGATTAAAGACAAAAGCTATTTTGGTGCTGATTCTGGGCATTTGGTTTAAAGGGACATTTTTCAGCTGATTTAAAAAAAATCAAACTTTTCTGGATTTTTTTTAACCTGCTAATAAAAATGAGCCAAAAGATCAGGATAATTGGAAAAGATTTGTTTGTTCACACAGTGTGTTTGACAGCTGAGGTTCACTGTTTGCTCTGTTTAATTCATTCCTTTGTTTGCTGTGTGGATGTTTTTACACTGCAGCAGGGGGGGAAAGGCAAATAAAAGTATTTAAACATTAAAACTATTAACTTGACATGGTCGCATAGACATGTAGGTTAGGGATGTAAAGGACTAGTCGATTATTCAATAAGCAAATGCTTATCGGATAGTCGACTAGTTGCTCCTCAATAGAGGCAGCAAGGCGGGGGGAAGAGAAAAGGGAAGTACTTAAAAGCGGCAGCATCACACAGAGCTCAGGGTCAGAGTCCCACACTGGACCCAGGCTCCATGCTGCACTTGCTCTTTGAAATGCACAAGAGCCTCTGCTTGTACATTTCAAAGCTGGCACATGGTGTGGAGCCTGGGGTCAGTCCCCAGCTGACCCCGGGCTCCATGTGGTGCTGCTGCTTTGAAATGCTGAGTGGAGCCCGGGGTCAGCTGGGGATTTGAGAAATTCATTGTTCTGGATATAAGATCATTTAGCGCCAACAATTTAAAATTGGGTTTTCTCACATAAGGCCTTGTAATATGATTCTACTATAACTCTTAAGAATTTGGGCTTGGGAGTATTTTGACCTTAATCAAAGGTGTTGTCTAAACACCCAAGTTGCATGAGTTCAGCTAGACACATTAAAAAAAACTGTTCAGTTTAAATGCTGCAAACATCACTGTGTAGAAACATAAATTGATTACACCTGGCTTGATGTTGACTTGAAAAATGACTTTGGTTAGGCCAGTGTAACTTTTTTTTGAAGTCTAAGTTTGGACTTAATTTAGCTGCTCTCTTTTTAAAATTAGCTTGACTGGGCTATAACTTCTAATCATTTAAACTTATTTTATGCTTCAGAAGAGACTATGTGCATGTGAACAAACCTTGAACATGACATGCCGTTTCAGTTTTAATAATGTCTGTTTAATAATTGCCATAATTTAACTAATTTCCCAAAGTAATCCATGTGTACTTAATATATAAACTCTATCTTAAGCCCTCTTCCCAAAGTTGGCTGCCTAGATTTCCTACCTTATTACCAATCTGTCCCTAGCTACTTTTGGCTGGTGATCTACTTCCATTATTCATGTTCAGGGTACCCAGCCAGATTCCTTCACTTGCTGAGAGTGTCAGCAGCAAACACCTGCCGTTCTTTTGGATAGTGCTTTCACCGTTGTTCTTTTATAGTTTTCACGTGGACCGGTGCCTGCATATAGGAGAGCATGCACGCTTTAATGTTGCACCTGCTTAGGGTACCACAATTACAAGCTTGGCTTGGTGTATTACATAATTGACCTGCAATGTTGGGCCTGTCATATAAGAGCATGATAAATGCAGAGTGTTTGCTGCATTTGTAATATGTATTTCTGTACAGACTGCAGTCTAGGGTCCAATTTACAGTCATGGAAAAGTAGCATCTTAGTGTAAGACTAGAAACATGTTTAATTAGTGAAGTGCTTGACAAAAGAAGGAAAACAGAGCTAGAGAGGTAGCTGTAGTTTTTTTTCCCACAATACTTACTTTACATGCCCATTGTATCGCTTGCAGTACAATATAGCATGGCACCCACAAAATGCTTTTACTATTTCAACTCCAAATAGTTCAGTTGCCTACATCTTGAAATGTTTTGGAGATGGGGAGAGCATGGAAATGGCTGCTTTCCTACTATCTGTCCTGATAAAAACAACTTATCTGTACAAATATACCCTTCCATGTGCTAGCCCTGGCCTTGCTAAGTCTTTTGCAGTCAGAAAGTGACAATAGTATGCAAAAGAAGAGCTGTACATTGAACCCACGTGCTGAAACATTCACGCATCACTGGCAAGTGAAACAGTTGATAGGACAACCCATTCAAGGCTGCTTTTCCTCTTCCTGTCCACCTTTTCCTGTGATGCTGCAACAGCTAACAATTGGAGAAAGAATCAGAGGAAGGGATTAAACAATCATAGAGACATTACATTTCCAGACTCATCTCTTTGTGTGCTTCTGTTGTGCTTGTTTTGTGTCAGGAATGATATTGAGTAGTTGAAACGATCCTTGTTCTTGTCTATTACACTTTTGTTAGGATTCCTACAGCAGTTGTAGATAAGGGTCAGCTCAGTTGTCTTCATTCACTCATGCCACAGAAGGAAAGTTGGCTCTTAGGCATAGCGCTCTGCTTTATCCCTTCTTGAGTAATCTTTAAATGTTTGCTTACGTGTCCTTGTAGGAGATCAGTATTTTCATCTCCAAACTGAGTTCTTCCCATTTAACTTTTGGTATCCCCTGGTACACATAGTCTCTCCTTTTTTTTAAACAAGAAAAGGATACAGATTGCTGTAAACATACTGAGGTGAGAGATACCAGAAAAATATTTTTTTGCTGTTTGTGTACCCTTCATAATAATACTATATTATGAATAGCTTGTGAACCTAATTTTGCTGAATCATTCACACTGGGTTTCACATGCATCTCCAGTTAAGGTTTAACATTCTTTGTTTTATTCCTAACAAACCACTTTTTCTGTCAGCTCCAGTTTTCAAACTCATGTTTCAGTGAAACCTAGAACCTTGATAAGGCAACATCTTGTCAGATTGCCCAAAGTATTCTTGTTCCATTTCAATAGGAAAATCACTTATCAACATTAAAAACCAGTTTTTGCTGGACCCTTGAATGGTCAAATATGACAGATTTTGCTGTATTGCACAACTAGTTACAGGTTTTTTTCTGTTCCTTTGGCTTGTGCTTCTATTATACTTTCTCTCTTGAACTGTCTGTTCTCTTAAAATTTCTGAAACAAATAGGTACCAACTTCTCTGATAAAGAAGGATTCAGATACCTAAAAAAAAAAAAAACAACCCCATGAATATGTACAGACTGTGTGGAAACCACATTCACTTTGACTCTTTATTGTTCAGAACCTTGGTTATATAGATTGTATAGACTAGATTTATTTTCATTTAATGTACTATATTGGGATTTTTTTTTCTGTTCTCATAGTGGACCAGATCTACCATCTAGCATCTCCTGCTTCCCCTCCAAATTACATGTATAACCCTATCAAGACATTAAAGACCAACACTATTGGGACACTAAATATGTTGGGTGAGTTGAAATCTTTCTTTTTTATTACTGCATTCATTTTGCCTGAAATACTCAGAACTGCTAAAAACTGTTGGGCTCACAGTTGAGTTCCACTTAAGCTTTAAGGCCCAATTTCACCAAGGTCCTTAAATAGAGATTACTAATGGGCAGGGCTTGACAAACGGCGGCGAAAGCCGCTTGCCAGCCCCGCACTGCGCATGTGCAAGAGCTGCATTGTGCATGCGCGCACCGCCGGTAAATGGGGCGCGCGGCTGAAATCTACTCGCCATGGGCGAGTAGATGCTATAGTTTGTCGAGCCCTGCTAATGGGCATATAAGTAGTTCCATTAATGTCAGCTGTGAAAAATCAAAGGGCTTTACTTGCATTTTTATAGTGACACACATGTTTAAGTGCCTTGCCGAATATGGAGCACAGCTATCTGCACTGAGGTGATTCTGTCTCTTGTACCATGAAAGACTGAATTCATTAGCCCAATTTGTTTACTAGTATGTTATCTAGAAAGTTCAAATTAAGGACACTAGATACAAGACTATTCAATTACATACTAACTGCATCAAATTTTGCCAGTTACATGACTATATGACAGTCCCCTGGGGAAGGGCCAGCAGCCAGTGCGCTCTAGCCCCACTCCCAGGGAGCTCCCTGCCACCCCATGCTGCTGCCTCAGTCAGAGGCATGGGGTAGCAAGCAGGAGCTGGTCTGTAAGGGAAGCCAGTTTAAAAACCAGCTCACCGTGCAGACCCATTGCAGAGTGGCAGCAGCCGTTTCTGCTGGGCACCCAAGCTCCCCGTGGACAGACACTGCTCCATAGCAGCAGTTCCTGTCGGTTGGGGGTCAGAGCTCCATGTAGACAGAGGCTGCTCTGTGGCAGGTCAGGGTGGGGGGCAGGGCAGACAGCTGTATGAAATGGTGCCTGTGCTGAACCGGCTTTTAAGACTTCTGAGAGTTTTAAGCCAGCTCCCACAAGCACCAGTTCCTGTGTGTGTTGTCCTCCCTCCCCTCTCCCCCCCGCTGCCTCTATAGAGAGGCAGCAAGGGAGGCAGGCGGGTCCATGGAGTCAGCATGTGCAGAGAACTGGCTTAAAGGTCAGCTCCTCCCATGTATCAGCTCCTGCCTGCCACCCTCACGCTCTGCGCTTCTGCCTCTCTATCAGGCGGGCCCAGTGCTTGTGGGGGAGCCAGCTTAAAAACCGGCTCCCCATGGGCACTGGCTCCCACCTCCCTCTTGCTGCCTCTGATACAGAGTCAGCAAGGGGGGGAGGAATGCATGTAATCGACAGGATTAACTGATACACCTAGATTTATCAGTTAGTCATGTAGTTATCTACACATTGACATCCCTAGTTCAGATTGCTGTTATAGTGAAATTTTAAGTCTATAAATGAGTGTAAGATTTATGAACAGAACTCTTGTTAGTACTGAAAGAAAGTGGTTTTAGGGTGAAAAGGAGAGTGCATTTTTCCCTTTTGTGTCTCAGAATAACTCCAATATAATCTTGGTTCATATTGCATTATAAGCAGAATTGGAAAGGAAGAGCTAATATTTTCCTAATGTAAACACAAATACTGATGGGTATTCTATGACCGAGAAAGCCTTCCTTATCTGACACAAGGGAAAGAAGAGGTAGGTAAGATATGAGAGGAAGGGTGAATGAGTCAAAAATCCAAGGAAAAAATTACAATTTTCCTGGAACTCCCCATTCTTCGAGGAGTACTCCCCTGTGAGTGCTCTACCTTAGGTGCTTCAGTGCCACTGAGCCTGCAACTGGAGATTTGTGACAGTGTCCATGGCCAGCTGCGTGCACGAGGAGCCGATGTGTGTTCTCTTCTCCCCCCCCACCCCCCAGTTCCTTCTCAACTGCCACTGGTTGAGATCAGCAATCTCCCTTTACTTCATCCATTACCTACTTACCTATACATAGTTTACCTCATAAACCCTTCCTACCTTATTCCTGGTGACTCTCCTTTTAGTTGTTAAAAATGATTTTGGAAAAAAAAAAACCCTGCATTGCTGAACAAGCGCATGAAGGGACTTACTAACCCCGTGCTTATTGCCCGTTCTCTAGGATATGCTGGGTTTGCCCGGATTTAAAAGGTGTATGGGCTGCAAGCTATCCATTTCAATATCTGACGGGCACTCAGAGTGTGTTCTCTGTCTTGGGGAATAGCATGCCACGGAACATTTCCCACATTGTCAGAAACTAACAACCAGATCCAGGAGATCAAGAAAACTGTAACTGAGAGTGCTGCAGATGGAGAAAAAGGCTCGGTCAGTTTCCGACCTTGAGCAATCTACCCCTTGCAGGCAGAAATCACCTGGGACGGAATCGGAGACAGCAGCTCACACGGGGTCAAGCTCTAAGAACCAGGAAAACAATAAAATGAAGAAAAGGTCCTATTCTTCCTCAGGGACTGTCTCTCCCCTGAGGAAGCGTGCTCCCCACAAAAATGCTGCACCCCCACCACAAACGGGATCTGATAATTAGCACGCCAGCAGGAAAACCCGGGACCCCAAGCACACACAGTGCCTCAGAGAAGACACTGCTAGAGGCAAAGCACAAAGCCTCATCGGGGGCACTGATTCAAATGCCCGCGGCACTGTCCGCGACTCAGACAATGCTTGCAGACAGCACCAAGTGCGAGCAATGTACTTGAGGCGGCACCACCAGCACCACAGAACTACTCAGCACTGGCTTCACATACAAAGCAGCCGACGTTCCACTTAACACCGCTGCATACTTCACATGCCTCCCACCCCCCACTGCTATCCGCTCCTCAGCTGCTACCACATTTCACAAAGGCAGCAGAGCCCTCCATAAACTCGGTACAGCGGATGCCTCTCCTGGTCACCGATGGTACCATGAACACTTCAAGGTGCACTTTTTCAGCCACACCAGCCAATTCAGTTGCCTCTATATTCAATGATGATGAAGACGCGGTGTCCAAACTGCCACTCTTATTGTGACACTCCTCCCCTAAGTCACAAAAACGAAATCGGCAATGGCAACTCCTGCCGAAACTTCCAAGGCAGCAATCCACATTATCCACAGCATTTGGCAATAGACTAGCCGACTTTTATCCAGCCCGGTCAGCCATTACCACCGACAAGTGGGTGTTGGAAATTGTGAAAACAGGATACTGCATCCCATTCCTAGCCATCCCCCCCACCCCACGCTCCTTGCCCGTCTCTTTTCAGGGACCCTTCTCACGAGAAGTACAAGAGGCGGAACATCTCCTAAGACTTGGCGTCATAGAAGAAGTACCAAAACAACACAGGGACAAAGGGTTTTACTCTTTCTATTTCCCCACCACCAAAAAGTCGGGTGGCTGGAGACCTATCTTGGACCTCCGCAAGCTCACTGTTTTGTCAGATACCAGAGTGTCAAGATGGTCACTCCAGCCACCATTATACCCGCCTTGGAAAAAGGAGCATGGTTGTCTACTCTCAACCTCCAGGATGCTTATTTCCACATATCAATACATCAAGCACACAGAAGGTTCCTCCGTTTTACAATAAAAGACAGACACTTCCAGTACAGAGTACTACCATTCGGACTTTTGACAGCCCCAAGAGTATTCTCAAAATTACTGGTAGTAGTAGCCACACATTTGCAGAAAAGCAGTATTTTGATATTTCTGTACCTAGACTACAGTCTAGTAATGAGCCACACGCAGCAGGACCCACACCACGCTGTCTCAATAGTCAGATCACTCTTCAACACTCTCAGGCTCCAGATAAACACTGCAAAGTGCACTTTGACTCGAGCTCAAACCCTGGAATTCAAAGGGGCACATCTAGACTGCACAAAGGCCAGAGCGTACTTACCACACCACAGAGGCCCTGATGACAACAGCACAGACCAGTCCAATCATAACGGCATGACTATATCTACAAATACTGGGACATGTGGCTGCAGCCACGTTGGTAGTACCCCATGCTTGACTATGTATGAGACCATTACAAGCTTGGCTATGCACAACCTACCAGCCACGGATCCACCCATTGAGCAAATGCCTCACCATGCCGAGCAAGATAAAATCCTCCCTCACATGGTAGACATTACATGACAAGGTATGCATAGGAGTCCCCTTCCAGCGCATCCAACATCAATCACAATAATGACAGATGCCTTGCTTCTAAGTTGGGGGGAGGCACATCTGCATCACAGACTCGTGCAGGGTCAGTGGACGCATGACAAAACCAAGTGCCACAGACTTACTAGAACTAAGAGCGGTAAGAAATACTTAGCAGGCATTTTCTTGCCCTAATTCAGAACAGTCCAAATCTTGACAGACGACATCACCATAATGTACTACATCAACAGACAGGGAGGAGCACGCTCTCACGAGCTATGCCAGGAGGCTATTCGCCGCTGGAAATGGTGTATCCCACGGAACATACACCTGATTGCAACTTGCTTCCCAGTCAAAGACAACACACTAGCACACAACCTAAGCAGATAATTCCCACAGAACCATGAGTGAGAGAGAAACCAATCAATGCTCACACTTTTTTTTCAAAAAATGGGGATTTCCAGCGGTGGACCTATTTGCCACACACAAAGGCTCGTTACCCCACTATACTGCTCCAGAGCGGGCTCCCTGGAGGATGCCTTCAGTATACAACGGAGGGCACACCTTGCATGTGCATTTCCACCATTTTCCTTCATACAATAGGCGATCCTCAAGATCACACAGGACAGGGCAAGAGTGATACTAATAGCACCCAACTGGCCCAGACAAACATGGTACCCATACCGGCTACAGATGACTGACCAGCCACCACATCGGTTCCCACCAGTCACATCTCTGCTCACACAGCAAAACAGCCAGATTTCCCCGTCCAGCCATCTACACGTGGATGCTAATTGGTTAAGCACCATGGAAAAAACATTCCCGGAAGCAGTGCAGCTCATCCTCACAAATTCCAGAAGACCTACAACAAGAAAGACATGTCCAAAAATGGAGAAGGTTCATGGCCTGATGTGCAACCAACACGTATGAACCTGCCCACATGGGAATCTCACAGATTTTACAGTACCTATTAGCAGGGCTCGACAAACTGCGGCGAGATCTACTCGCCAGCGCCAGACCAGCACTGCGCATGCGCGCAGCGCCAGTGAACGGAGCGATCGGCTGAAATCTACTTGCCACGGGCGAGTAGAAACAGTGATTTGGTGAGCCCTGCCTATTAGAACTGCACAATGCAGGCCTATCCCTGAGCTCCATAAGGGTACACCTTGCCTCCATATTCGCTCTTCATGACCCCGTACAAGGACACTCGATCTTCACACACCATTCTGTCAAACGTTTTATATGGGGTCTCCGCAACATGTTCCCTCCAGGCAGGGACCCGCTCCCTGTGTGAGATGTGAACCTAGTGCTAAAAGCCCTTATGGGTAAACTTTTCAAGCCTCTCGCAACCTGCTCGCTACTACACCTATCAATGAAGGTGGCCTTCCTTGTAGCGATCACCTCTGCCAGACGAGTTGGTGAAATGGCAGCCCCCCCCCATACACAATATTCCAAAAGGACAAGGTAACTCTATGGACTCACCCCAAATTCCTCCCAAAAGTACTCACCTCATTCCACTGTAATGAACCTATATACTTACCTGTCTTCTTCCCGAAGCCGCATAATGACAACAAAGAAGTGGCTCTCCGTACCCTGGATGTCCGCAGGACACTTGCCTTCTACCTACAATGAACAAAATCATTCCGAAAAACTCCCCGATTGTTTTGATATGGGCATTCCCTGCGATCTCTGTAGATGAAACTAACAAAGACCATTGAACTGGAAATCCAGTTGCATTAAACTAGCGTATGCCTTGGCATAGAGAGAGCTCCCACCCACCGTGAGGTTTTACTCAACAAGGGCCATGGCAACCACAACGGCATTCCCACAGGGTGTGTCCACAGAACACACATGCAGGGCCGCCACATGGGTTTCAATGCATACCTTCATGCAGCATTATGCAATCCAGAAATTTGCGGAGGTGGAAACAAGATTTGGCCAAACAGTATTTTGGTGTCACAAGCTCAAAACAGAAGCTCCTGCCTCCTACTATGAATACTTCTTTGTAATCACCTAAGGTGGAGCGCCCACAGGGACAGTCTTCGAAGAAGAAGGGGAAGTTACCTGTGCAGTAACTGGAGTTCTTTGAGATGGTTGTCCATGTGGGTGCTCCACCACTCGCCCTCCTCCTCTGCTTTGGAATAGAATTGGTCCAGGTCAGAGAAGGAACTGAGGGGAGAGGAGGTGTCTGCGCATGTGCAATAGCCTCCTTAGAACACATACCGGCTCCTTGTGCATGCGGCCGGCCAGCGGGCACTGCTGTCACAAATCTCCAATCGCAGGCTCAGCGGTGCTGAAGCACCTAAGGTGGAGCACCCATGGGGACAACCAGAAGAACTCCAGTTACTGCACAAGTGAGTATCCTTCCCTTTCTTCTAGGATATTTTACCTCTTCATGGGGACATTTCAGTATTTCAGCTGAGATCACTTGCAAACAGCATGAAAATGTTGAGTATAGGAGCCAACCAGAGTACAAGGATTTCTATATTCATGGCTCAGTTATTTAGCAATATCTATGGAGCAATTATATAAATCAGGCAGACAACCAGAGTGCAACTTGTGGGGAAAGGCTGCTGTTGCCTCAGTGACTATGGAGAATCTCTGTGTTCAGTGACAGATGACTGCATTTCAGTATGAGTGCTGAAGTGTGTAGGATTTCAATAGCTTCACAGAGTAGGTACCTCCCGTTGTGACAGTCTCTCTCCCCAGGTCAAATCCAAGAGCTCTGTGCTTATTCTGTTGTCTGTGCTTATTCAGTTTCAGGGACAAATTCTCAGCTATATTCATTTGTATTTGGTACAGCTGTTATGGTGTATGGAAGCACCAAAGTGGCCTCAAGCCTTTTGTTATCCACCCCTTCATATCCTTGTCTCAATCAGTCATGTCTGCTGTAGCCTGCACTGGTTGCTAGTGGTGCCTCGGATTGCTAAAACTTAGGAACCTTCTAGCCCCACTTCTTTTCCCAACCAGGAAATGCTGCACTGGACATAGTTCAGGGAAGAAGGCAACTTAAAAGGTACGATGGCAGTCCTGCACCATCACATTGTCCCCCTAGACACTATTTCTGACACTAACTCTGCCATCTGGAGGGTCATTGCTCCAGCAGAGCAATGCAAAGCCTCTCCTTACACTGAGCAGAATCAGACCTGCTGCTTTCCATTTCAAGAGGAGCTAAAGAAGTCTAATGCGTTTACATGGGAAATATAACACATTTTCCTCATAAACCAGCTAGCTCAACTTAGCTCTTACCCAGCTTCCTAGTAATGTGTTTAGCCCTTGTTGTTCACAGCATATCAGACTGGAAAATAGTCACTCCTCCTTCAGGCTAGTAATGCTTTTCTTTTGTCTCAATCCCGGATTTACTATAGCACATTCTTAACAAAAGGATGATTATCCATGAGAGCAACTTACAAGGTAGTGGTAGATTCTCTGTCATTGGCAATTTCTAAATCAAGATTGGTTGTTGTCCTAAAAGTTCATTTTTAGATCAAACAGTAATCAATTCGAGGAAGTCCTATGGCCTGGTGTTGTGCAGGAGGCCAGACTAGATCACAAATTTCCCTTCTGACTGTGATCTGTGGAAAAAAATTCAGTGTAATTTTCAATCCATGAAACAAGTGTACTTAAGATCTGACAATTGGCCAGCAGCATGATACGAATAGCTGCAGAAAAGCTGCTTATTTGAAGTTGGGTACTGTAGACTTGGAAGAAGAAAGATTAAATCTGAAAGAAACTGATGAGGGAACCTCTGAATTCTCTTCCTCTATAAACAAAATAATAAAGCAATTAATGTGACTAAAAGTCTCTTGTATTTGCTAAAATTCACCATTACTTTACTTTTTTCTCATTGTTTAGGATTAGCAAAACGTGTTGGAGCACGACTTCTGTTGGCCTCCACCTCTGAGGTGTATGGAGGTAAGACATGAGCATAGCTGGAGTATCTATGGTATGACTAATAAAGGAGAATTTACAATAGTTGCTGTGGATGGTGCATGACAGCATCACATTCACATTGTTGTCAACCCTTAGACTTGGTAGATGTCATCTCACTGTTTAAAATGAAGACCATAACCTTCATTTTAAGACCCCTTAGCACTGCCAGAATAGAGTAAAGCAACCCAAGTGTAAAATGAAAATCAGGCCCTAAATGCTGTGTGTGTTTCTCAGTGGAACTTTCTAAATGCTGAACTCTTAGACTTCAGAGGCCATGGGGGAATGCATTGGAGGGGAAAGAGCAGCAGGTTTGATTCCAGTTCCCCGTACTGTTTGGAAACTGGATGATTATGGTGATGCATCAGCAGCAGTGTTGCACTCAGTGCTTGAACAAGAAGTAAATAAGTCACAGGCCTTGCTCGGCAAGAACATTCAAAATAAAGATCTGTCTCCGTTGGAAAATGGCATACTGGCAACATCACTATTAGCAATGGCTACTTCCTGCCTTCCACTCTTTAAATCTTGTTGAGAATTATTTAACTAGTGCAGATGCAGCAAAATGATCTTTGGTACCATCAAGGACCATGACTAGACTTGTCAGTGCTACAAAAACTTTCTAAAATCTCCATGTGTTATGAACATTCTACTCCACTAGTACTGGCATTATTGGGAGCATTAGTATAGATGGGTTGCCAGTTATTACAGACATTTTCAACATTAAGCTGATCTAGCTCACACAGCAGGCAACATGATGTTGGAAGTAGCAGAGCACTCTAAATATCTTTTCGTTAAGAAGTCCCTACCCCCCTCTTCCTCTAGAAAAAAGTATGAGATGTGCTCTTTTTATTTCCCCCTCATTTACTTTTTGGATGGAATAACTGTAGGCAGACACCACAAATATCATAAGCAAGAATTCCACTAGAATTCCACTATTACTAGGCAGTCTCTGCAAATGGCATGACTGTCCTAGTTGCATACTCCTGCCTTCTCCTAGTCTATTATGCAAGGGTCAGTTCCTATGGGGGAAAGCATTGGCCCAGGAGGCACTTCCTAACTGAACAGAAACCATATTCTTCGGAAGATGGAACATTGGTGCAGGCAGACCAAACATACCAGTTCTGGAGCAGCATCTCTCCCCAGAAACACAACTGCTTCAGGGAAAACTTAAAGAAAACAAATTGTCGGACTTTGTTATGTTTAAAATCCAGTCAGGCAAAGGGATCTACTGCCTTCATATAGCAAGTTTAAGTAAATGGAAAAGATTTATTGTTTCTGAGTTCTTGCCAAGATAAACAAACCCCTTGAAAATGTCCTTTAGCTGTTTCCACTGCCTAGAGAGATTCTCAAACTCTGTTCTGTTACATGCTTCTAGGTGATTGGCAGATTTGCTTCCATCAGAGTCTTGAAGTGTCTGAATGAATTAAAGCTGCACTATTACTTGAACACAGTCCAAGGCCCTCTTAGGGTTTCCACAGACTTTTATGTTCAGCTAAAATACCTGATGTCTTTTCACTGTCGGATGTTCCATTTGGCATGAATTTAACCATGATAGAATCTGAGAAACGCTTAAATAGAGTGGTAGCAAACATAAAGAGGAACAGAACTAAAACTCAGTGGCCTAGAAAAAATACAGCAGTGGGGCAACAGGATAACAGTAGGAATTTGGAAATGTATGGAAACTTTAAACCCATGGAGGAGAAAATCACAGCACAGATAAATGGGGGTTGCAATAAAATAGTTATGTATATTTTTATCTTACCCTAATTATAATTTTTTTTTATCAAGCTCTAGGGTTGAAGCAGGGGTGGTATGGAACTGGACTTGAAACTTGAGGAAAGGGGAAAGTAGTCCATGTTGTGGTCTTAATTTCAAAAGCCATGACATTATTAGAACCACAGTTTCATTGACTTGCAATGGCACGTTTTCTCATAAATCACTTGGATTTTTGAAACTCCTGTTTTAGTTTATAATATACAAAGATTCATGAACCATTATCTTTTGATGTGCTCTATAAATTCTAGCTTAGTATATTTGACATAGTATCTGCCTTGAGTGAGATTATTTTTAAAAAAATCCCATTGTTTGGCCATAGAGGAAAGTTTTAATCAGTGAGAACCTGAGTTTGGAGCTATAAAAGCAATGCAAAATTTATTTTAATACAGTGTCATTTTTAAAAAACATCAAAAAGTTATAACATGACAAAGGCAAAGCTGTAACTCCTGTCAGAGGAGGCATTCTAATTATAAGACATTATTTGGTAGTGTTAACATTTTTTTTTAAAAAGTTTGTAATCAGACAACATTGAGGGGAAAAAAATGTTACTACGAGCAGTGTCAGTGCAACTATTTATTTTCAGTACATGTGATGTCCCAGAATGTTTTCTTGAAAACTTATAGCAAATTTGAAATGGACCAGATTTCTTCCAAAGAGGTATGATTCAGTCTCACTGTCTGCCTAGCCAGCTCTAGAGAGGAATGATTAATACAGTTTGAACACTATCTTTCAGATATTACTAATATTCATTTTTAAATTCAATAAATCTTGGTAGGAAAAGTTTTTTTTTAGCCACTTGCTGACCTCAGACATCAGGCTTAGAGAAGAACAAGGCACACAGACCACTTTTGTTTGCAGGGCTATACCTCACCTATGGCATATCTAGATCTCTGCCTTCCGGCTATTTAAAATGAATGAATTGCATGTTGGTCTGTAAAACTCAGGACCTTTTATATTAAACAGTGAAAGACTCAAGGTCTGTGATGATCTCTTCTCTTGTAGGGCTCTTCTGACATTGACCCAGAATAGTAGCATCCAAAAAGCAACAAGTCATGAGCAGAACTGTAACTTTCAGTCTGTGCATACATAAACAAGCACGTTACCTATCCAAATGAAATTATTTCCGCTTTCAGTTTTATTGTTCTATAGGGGTAATGAGTCTGGAGAGACCCGGGCACAACTAGTGATCCTGTTTTGATCACAATTCTTGTTTTGATCATCAAATACAAATTGATCTTTAGTGTTCCTGTTTTACTTCCTTGGTTATTCCTCTTGCTGCTGAGCAGTGCTAAGCATTCTGTGATAAATGGGTAACTTTTCACAGGTCACCAAAGGAAGCTAGGGGAAGGCAATCTAAAGTGTGTTTAATACTCAATATAAATAGTATCAGTTTAAAAAAGTTTTCTGGGAGAGGGGAGATGCCTTTCATCCCATCTGGAATGCTAGTCATAGTGTTGTAAAAAAAGAGAATTTATTTCTGGACATGCTAGCAAGAATCTGTTTTTACAATGTTTGACTTAAGAGACTCTTTATGGTATATCTGGATCTCCACCTCTTGTCTCCTTCTCCCCTCCACTCCTTTTTTTTTAAATGCCAACATGTCTGAGCTCCTTGCACAAACTAAATAGTTATTGGCAATGAACTCTAAATAATTTAATACAGAGATTATAGGTTATGAGATCAGAATCTTGTTTGTGCATCCAGAATAATTCCATCTTTAAGATCCATTCCCAGACAAATATTCAACTCAGTCTGCCATGAGTAATGGTTCTTAGGAGGAGACACATCCAGCAAAGAGGCGAAAGTGACAGTTGATGCCTTGCTTAATACGCTCAACTTGAGATATTATAGGGCTTCATATTGTCCTTAATTACTCCTTTGGGGTTCTATTTGATGAGATTATTGGAATGAAAGATGTTGGAGTTTAATGTTTAAAAATTAGATACATAGTTTGAAGGAACATTGTTTAACACTATGTATAATAAAATAAGTTATATGAAAAAGAGCCCTATATAAAATTCCCTTTTCCTATTACTAGAAAGAGAAATTCATTCAAGTGTTGTTTCTCTCCTTAGATCCTGAGGTTCACCCTCAAAATGAAGATTACTGGGGCCATGTGAATCCCATAGGACCTAGGGCCTGCTACGATGAAGGAAAGAGGGTTGCAGAAACAATGTGCTATGCCTACATGAAGCAGGTATTTGGTTCACATTCACTGGTCTTGTTCAACTTGTAAGTACAAATTCTTATCAAAACGGGAGGGAATAAATGTACATGTTGAGGGTGAAGTGAGATATAGAATGTTTTGAATAGGGGAATTCTTGAAATTGCAAAACCTGCTTTAACCTGTCATCCTCCTTCGCATAGTGTCCCTGTGGGTGCTCCATCTTAGGTGTCTGAGCGCCACTGCACTTCTAATCAGATTTTAGGTAGCAGTGCCCACGGTCAGCTGTGCATGCAGAGCCACTGGTGCGTTATATTTGAAACTGCCATTCCGCATGCACAGCCAACCATCCCTTTAGTTCCTTCTATACTGCTGCTGGCTTCAGTTGCAGCTCAGCAGTCACCTTTAAGTGTATGTTAGTGTTAACATTTGATAGTAGTTAGCAGTTTTTCTTATTCAGTTGTCAGTGTTTGTGTATAGTGTAGTTTTTAAAAAAAAATTTTTTTTTGCCTTAGCAGAACTAGGTTAGTTATTGTTCCACAGTGCCTGTCTTCCAGCAGCTGTGTCTTCTTTACAGGGACATGCCTGGCTTGCCTGGTTTTAAGAGGTGTATAACTTGCCAGCTGTCCATTCCTATTTCAGACGGGCACTCCCAGTGTGTCCACTGCCTAGGTGAGGAGCACTCCCCTGCTGAGTGCCCCACTGCCGGAAACCAACATCTAGAACTAGAAAAACCGGGGAGCTCTAGTTAAAAATGATGATCCTTGAGAAAACAACTTGCCTTGTTTCAGATGCAGAGCACACTATGCCACCCAGGCAACCATCTCCTCTCAGGGCATCTGAGAGAGTGGCTCCTGCAAGGTTGAGCCCCAAAGACTCTGACAGGGCTCAGGTGCTCAAAAAGAGGTCTCACTCTTCCTCAGGGACCAATTTCCCTCTTGAAGTGCACCCTTCAGAAGAAGGTTGCCTTTGCACCGGCCACACCAAGGCATCAGAAAAACAAGCAGCCAGTAGGTCTGGTACCAACAAGGGCTGAGATTCTAAAGAGGGCTCAGTCCTCTTCCAAGGCACTGACCGAGGCCAAGCAGAAGCCCTCTTCATTGACACCGACCAAGCGCCACCACCCATGGTACCATCAGCACCATCCAAACAACCGGCACCAATGGTGCACACAACAGCCGGTGCTGACTCACTCTAAACAGCCGGCTCCGCTGCCACAATTGCACCGGTACCCACGCTGCTGCCTCCTGCATCGGTACTGCAGGTGTTCATTACCAGTGTGAAGCTCATGATCTCCTCGGTGCCGATCATTTATTTTGCACTGACGGCACCTCAGATACATCACTGTTCAGCTTGTCATCCATTCGGGCAACCTCAGCTCCTCCATTATCCAGAGATGATGATGATGATGAGCCTAACCAGGTGCATACCCCAAGACACTCAGCACCTAAGCTAACCATACAACCTCCACAGTGGCTTCTGTCGTCCATCCCTCCCAATTGTCCCTGCTGGGACCCATTGGCAGCTCACCGGACACAGCAGCCTTCTCCAGCAGCTAGATCTCAAGCAGCCATGGCTCAGTCACCTGCTCATTCCAGCTCTTAGGGAAATAAGGAGGTTGATGTAACAGTTGATGTCCACATACCTGATTTTCCCTCACCCATGCACCTGTCATCTTCATCTCCCGATGACCCAATCATGCCCCCGCTTCCAACAGTGCGGGATAACTTTAAGTCATTCTAAGAACTTTTTAAGAGGGTTGTGGACACCTTAGAAATCTTTATCAGCCAGGCCAGAAACCCAGCATAAACTGACAAACATACTCCATGTCTCTCCACACGCCAGACTGGCTATCGCCATGAATGATACCTTGATAGACCTAGCAAGAATCATCTAGCAGACATCTGCCACAATACCTCCAACATTCGAGGGGTCAGATAAAAAGTATTGCATTGCTCCTAAAGAGGCAGACTTTTTATTCACCGACTCCACCCCAAATTTCCTGATGGTGGATTCCATTAATGATCAAGGCAGACAGCAAACACCCCATACAATCCCTTATGCCAGGGACTGGAAGAGATTGGACTTGATGGGCAGAAAGGCCTACTCGTCAGCCATCCTGCAGCTTAGAATTTTAAATTATACAACACTTCTGGTTAGGGATATTAAATTGAATAGTGGAGTAAACTCATGAATTCCTATCAGTTACTCGACTATTCTCTAGTCCCCGGGGCTGGGACTGGCAGCCAGTATGCTCCAGCCCCACTCTTGAAGAGCCCCCTGCCACTGTGTGCTGCACCTTTTGACTGAGGCAGCAGAGTGGGGTGCCACGTGGGAGTTGGTCTGCAAGAGGAGCCAGTTTAAAAAAAACAGCTCCCCTTGTGGATTGGTTGCCTGAAAGAAGCAACGGTGCAGGATGGCAGTAGCCACCCCTGTCCGGCGGGAGTCTGAGTTCCTGGACCCAGTGCGAGCCTGAACTGAGCCAAGCTGCTTGCCTGCCTAGCTCCTAATATACTTTAAATGCAGAGCCACAGCAGGACTAGGTCCCAGATCCATCGTAAGCCAGGACTGAGCCAGGCTGCTGGCCAGCCTGCTAAAAAATTTACTGGCTGGGAGGGATGGGGGGTGCATGTAGTCTATAGCATTAACCGATAAGCTTTTGTTTAATTGATTCATTGACTACATTATTATATCCCTACTGGCAAAATACACCCACAACATATTTGATCAGTTAACAACTTTTATTCCATTTCTCCCTGATAACAAGAGGGAACAATTTAAATCAGATATCAGCGAGGGTGCCTTAATTTCTAGAATGGCACTATAGGCTGCACTAGACTCCACAGACACAACGGTGAAATTCATCGCATCCGCAGTTGTGATTAGGTGGGCTTCATGGCTCCAATTCTCCAGTTTCTCCATGGGTGTTCAGGCCACAGTCGAGGACTTGCCTTTCAAGGGCACCAAATTCTTAACTGAGTCCACCAGTGCCTTGCTCCACACATTGAAAGATTCACGAGCCACACTCAGACACTTGGCATCCATGTACCTGTCATAAAAAGAACACCTGAAGGATAGTTTACACAAAGGTACAGACTAATGCCATTCAATCAACAACCCAGGCAACATGACCATCGTCGTCGACCACGCCAAAGACGACGTAGACAAGCACCTGACCAGACCCAATGATCATCCACTTCACACCAAGCATTTTGAACTGTTGGTCGAGTGTCTGACAGCCCCAGTTTCTCCACGGCAACAATTCACCATACCCACAACATTTGGCAGCAGACTGGCTGCATTCTATCCAACATGGCACACCATCACAATCGACAGGTGGGTGCTGGAAATTATCCACATCAGTTACTGAATGCCATTTTCAGTTACTCCTCTGTTACACCCCCCCAACCCCTCTTCAGGGACCCCTCTCATGAATGTGTGTGCTTGTAAGAAGTAAAATATCTCCTGTAATTGGATGCCATAGAACACGTACCCCCAGAGCACAAGGGCAAGGGATTCTTCTCCCATTACTTCATCACTGCCAAGAAGAGAGGTGGATGGAGACATATCTTAGACCTCCACAAGCTCAGTCGGTTCATTTGAACCTAGTGCTTCAAGATGGTAACCTTTGCCACCATCGTTCCTGCGTTGGAGAAGGGAGCATGGCTGTCTGCCCTTGACCTCCAGGACTCTTATTTTCGTATCTCGATACACCCCACACACAGATGCTTCCTACGATTCACTTTTGGGGACCAGCACTTTCAATACTGAGTTCTGCCTTTTGGACTCTCAACAGCCCTACATCTTTTTTCCAAGGTCCTAACTATGGTGGCAGCACACCGATGGAAGATGGGGATTACCATCTTCCCATACCTAGACAATTTCTTATTAAAGGGCCTCACAGTTCGCAACACGGAACAGGGAGGCATGACCACCAGAGTTCTATTTGACAACTTAGGGCTCCAAATTTTCAAAAGTGCACATCCACTCCTACTCAGACTCTAGAGTTCATTGGTACGTATCTAGACTGCACAACAACAATAGCCTCTATCAAAACAGAGATTCTCCACAATCATGGACCTCATAGGCTGGCCTGTGCAAGCGATATGCATATCAGCATGGCACTGCCTTCAACTTCTGTTACACTTGGCAGCAGCCACATTTGTGGTAATATATGCCTGCCTCCATATGAGACCGCTGCAGGCCTGGTTATGCATGGTATATAGACCACCCCCAACCCCACCATGTATACAAACAGCTTTCCATGCCTTCCAAAATAAAAAATTCTGACTTGGTGGACTGTCCACGACTAGTCTACAAGGGTGAGTCCCCTTCTAACAACCGCAGCCATCAGTAAGAATCACCACAGATGCCTCTTTAATAGGATGGGGAGTTCACCGAGACCACTGGGTTATCCAGGCACAATGGTCTCCAGAGAAAGCCAAGCAGCATATCAGTTTGCTCGAACTCCGAGTAGTCCACGATGCTTACACTTCCTTCCTCTAGTCCAGAACAAAACAGTACAATTACTCATGGACAATCTCACAACAACGTTCTACATAAACCAACAGGGAGGAGTTCGGTCTTACCAACTATGCCAGGAAGCAGTTCACCTATAGGAATGGTGCATCCCACAAAACATACACCTGATTGTGACATACCCCCTAGGCAAAGAAAAAGTGTTAGCAGACAACCTCAGCAGCACTTTTCGCAGAATCACGAGTGGAAACTCAACCTCTCAGTGCTGATACCTCTATTCAAAAGGTTGGGATTCCCTATGGTAGACTTGTTCGCAACCCAATCGAACACTCAGTGCCGACACTATTGTTCCAGAGTGGGGATAAGTCATCACACTCTAGGAGACATGTTCACTATAAAATGGGAGGCACTCCTATAATATGAATTCCCACCATTTCCACTTCTGCAATGGGTAATCCTCAAAATCAAACCGGATGAGGCCAGAGTCATTCTCATAGTCCCCAACTGGCCCAGACAAACATGGTCTGTCTTTACTCACCTATCCATCAAACGTTTTCTCAGAGACTTGCATAATGTTTCCCTCACAAAAGGACCCAACTCCAGCATGGGACTTAACCCTAGTGCTCAGGGCAATAACAGGCAAGTACTTCGAGCCCCTAGCTACCTGCTCACTACTCCATTTCTCAATGAAGGTCTCCTTCCTGGTGGCAGTTACCTCCGCATATAGGGTGGGCGAGTTAGGAGACCTCATAGTAGGACCACCCCCCCAATCTTCCATAAAGATAAAGTGGTCCTACGCACACCCAAAGTTCCTCCCAAAAGTACCTACCTTGTTCCTTTGCAATGAACCCATTTACTTACCTGTCATCTTCCTGAAACCCCACAAGGATACAAGGGAAGCAACCTGGCACACTTCAGATGTACACAGAGAAATTGCTTTGTACTTAAAATATCTAAAATCCTTTCGCAAAACTCCAAGATACTTCATTTCAACTGCAGAAACATCTTTCAAAACAGAGACTAAATGGATCTCAGGGTGCATACACCTGGCCTATAGAATATTTCAGCAAGAGCCTCCAATGACTATCTGGGCTCACTCTGCAAGAGCAATGGTGGTATTCGCTGCCTTTCTTTGGGCTGTAACAGAGGAAATCTGCAGAGCTGTCACATGGTCTTCAGCACATATATTCACAAAGCATTATGCCATTCAGACTTTTGCTGGTTCTGATATCCAATTAGGCCGAATAATACTCTGTCACTGATTCACATCTTCTGAAGCTTCCACCACCAAGTGTGACTGCTGCTTTGTAATCTCTTTGTAATCAGAAAATAGAATAAATATAAAGGATCTTGTCTGCTTTGCTTTACAAGTTTCCTTTGTAAAATATGAAATAAAAACAGCAGTATCAGCTGAAGTGATGGGTGTGTTTTCTTATTATCTTCAGTTTTTCTCACAGCTGTCCTTTCAATGATGGTGTGCTGTGATGGGCTTTGAGAACTGTTCTACCTATCTGGCTACGTCTACACTGCTGGTTTTTTGCGGCAGAAGATATGCAAATTATGCTCTCATTTGCATATCTTCTGTCTCCTTTTTGTGGAAGAGGTTTTGCCGCTAAAAAGCCCTGGGTAGACGAGGCCATTTGTCAGAAAAAAACCCTTTTGCTCAAGTTCCCTTCAAAAAATGAGGTTTACAGGATCTTGCACAAAAAGGGTTTTTTCCGACAAATGGACCCATTTGCCCGGGGCTTTTTAGCAGCAAAACCTTTTCCACAAAAAGGATTGGCAGAAGATAGGCAAATCACGCTCTCGTTTGCCTATCTTCTGCCGCAAAAAAGGCAATGTATATGGTAGCCTCTGGTGGGCAGCTTTTATCCTGCTGAGTTCTTGCCCATATAACACGCTAAATTATCTGGAAATACACTGTACATACGGTAATATACATGTAGCACTGCAGTCCTGTGGCCCAATCTGCAGTGTTGCTGCTTATTAATATATTAGGCCTATGTATGGTAGAATGTTTTAAAGTTTTGGACCAACTTCCTGTGCCTCTTTCTTTCTGGGTTAAATACTGCTTCCTAGCCTATCACTGGGACTGGAGTCTCCCTCAGGAGATTCATGAGGTCCTTTGTGAACTAAAGCTTTGCTAGCTCCTCATTGTGAGGTCTAATTTCTTCTTTTCACAATTAAAAATAAATTCTTCTGCTTTTTGACCTGAAGTATTATTTCAGGTCTTATAATTGTCTAGATTATTTATCTCCTTCCTTTTTAAACCTACATTTTCATACCCTTTGTCATATCTGCTTTTAGCTCTGTTTAATTGGCAGAGCAGTATTACTTTTGTGGGTGTCCAGATTAAAACTCTATTTCCACAAATGCAATGTTAGTAAGTAATTATCCAGTCTTCCCTTACATTATGTGAAGTGATAGCTTCCAAATTGCCTCAGAATACCTTCATTCTGTAATTAGAAATAATAATTTCTGTATTCCTGACTTCCCTAAGAACATAAGAATGGCCATACTGGGTCAGACACCAGGGTCCACGTGGTGCTGCTGCTTAGAAAAGTTGTGCGCAGGCCGGGGCCAGCTGGGGTGTCCCCAGGCTGCACATGGCATTTCAAAGTGGCAGTGCTGGGTGGAGCTTGGGATCAGCTGGGGACTCCCCAGCTGACTGCGGGTTCTGTGTTGCACTGCTGCTTTGAAACACCATGGGGAGCCCGGTGTCAGGCTCCTTGCAGCATTTCAAAGGCAAAAGTGCCAGGTAGAGCCCGGGATCAGCTGGGAACTCCCCCTCTGATACTGGGCTCCATGCGGCATTTTCACCTTTGAAGTGCCCTTCAAAGGCTGAGGTGCTCTATCGACTAATTGAAGAGTCGATGCAAAATGCATCGACTATTTGATTAGTCAGTTACCTGATACTTAACATCCTTAATCTAGCATAGTATCCTGTCTGCTGACAGTGGCCAATACCAGATGCCCCAGAGGGAAGTGAACACAACAGATAATCTTCACATGATCCCTCTCTTGTCATCCATTTCCAGAGAAACAGAGGCTAAGGACACCATTCCTACCCATCCTGGCTAATAGCCATTGATGGACCTAACCTCCATGAATCTATCCAGCTCTCTTTTGAACCCGATTAAAGTCCTAGTCTTCACAGCATCTTCTGGCAAAGAATTCCAGAGGTTGACTCTGTGCTGACTGAAGAAACACTTCCTTTGGTTTGGTTTAAACCTGCTTCCTATTAATTTCATTTGGTGATCCCTAGTTCTTACGGGAATAAGTAAATAACTTTTCCTTATTCATTTTTTCCACGCCAGTCATGATTTTTACAGACCTCTATCATATCTTCCCTTAGTCTCCTTTTTTTCTAAGCGGAAAAGTCCAAGTCTTTTTAATCTCTCTTCATATGGGACTCGTTCCAAACCTCTAATTTTTGTTGTCCTTTTCTGAACCTTTTCCAATGCCAATGTAGCTCTTTTGAGATGAAGCGACCACATTTGCGCTCAGTATTCAAGATGTGGGCATACCATGGTTTTATATAGAGGCATTAAGATATTCTCTGTCTCGTTCTCTATCCCTTTTTTAATGGTTTCTAACCTTCTATTTGCTTTTTTGACTGCTGCTGCACACTGAGTGGATGTTTTCAGAGAATTATCCACAATGACCCTGTCATGATCATGAGGGTTAGCCAGCAGCCTGGGAACTAAGGGGTTAACATACCTAACCCAGGTAGAGTTGGCCAATAGGAATGTAGGTAGGAATTTCAAATTGGGACAAAGGAATTTTTGGTTTTCCCCTCTCCTTTGTCCCTGGGCAGTTTTCTCTCCAGCTACTGAGGGAGACTGAATGTCTCCCTCCAAGAATAGTCTCTTCACTATCTGTAAGTAGAATAAAGTTTAGATAAATCCGTTAGGTTTTATTGTTTGGGAAATGGGGTCTGATGTCTGTGCATTTTTAAAAATGGCTTTTTTTGCTCTCCTTTGTAACGAAGTTCCTGGCCCATGATGGGGTTCCCTTCCCCCCCCCCCCCCATGAGTATATTACTTTGTGACTTTTCCATCTAGTCGTTATGCTTGCAGCAGGAATATTGTGTTGATAATAGAAGTTCTTTCTCTTTTTTCTTTTTATTAACCTGGCATATTGGTTAATTTTTGTGTCCTGGTTTTTACTTTAAGGGTGAGATTTCCCAAGTGATCTCCCCCCCTAATTTTCTTATCCTTACTTGGGTGGTGGCAGCGGAGTTTTTATCCCCAAAATCTAGGTTAAGATTTTGGGGGGAACTGTTTTGCCAAAGCCTGGAAAGATAAGATTTTGGGGTACTTTTGCGGACCCCCATTTCTGCATTTATCGTGCCAGAGTGGAAAAGGAGCCTGCACGCAGTATTCAAGATGTGGGCGTATTATGGTTTTATATAGAGGCATTAAGATATTCTCTGTCCCTTTTTTAATGGTTCCTAACCTTCTATTTGCTTTTTTGACTGCCGCTGAATACTGAGTGGATGTTTTCAGAAAACTATCCACAATAGTTGAGTAGTTGTAGCTAAATTAGTCCCCGTTATATTGTATGTATAGTTGGGATTATTTTTTCCAATGTGCATTACTTATATTTATCAACTTTAAATTTCGTTTGTCGTTTGGTTGCCCAAACACTTAGACTGATATCTTTTTGAATCTCTTCACAGTCTGATTTGGTCTTAACTATCTTGAGCAGTTTGGTATCTGCAAATTTTGCCACCTCACTGTTTACCCTTTTCTCTAGATCTTTTATAAATAGGTTGAATAGTATTAGTCCCAAGACAGACCCTTGGGGGACCCCATTAGTTGCTTCTCTCCACTCTGAAAACTTTCTTTTCCTTTATTTTATTTATTTATTCCTACTTTGTTTCCTGTCTTTTAACCAGTTATCAGTACATGAGAGGATCTTATCTCATGACCACTTACTTTACTTAAGAGCCTTTGGTGAGGGACTTTGTCAAAGGCTTTCTGGAAATCTAAGTATAGTATATCCACTGGATCCCCCTTGTCCACATGTTTGTTGACCCCCTCAAAGAACTCTGCATTAGTAAGGAATTATTTCCCTTTACAAAAACCATGTTGACTTCCCCCAACAAATTACATTCATCTATGCGCCTGACAATTTTATTATTTACTATAATTTCAACTAATTTGCCCGCTACTGACATTAGACTTACCTTTCTGTAGTTATCAGGATCACCTCTAGAGCCCTTTTTAATTATTGACATCACGTTAGCTAACCTCTAGGTACAGAAGCTGATTTAAAGGATTGGTTACAAATCAGTTAATAGTTCTGCAATTTCACATTTGAGTTCTTTCAGAATCTGGTCCTAGTTATTTGTTACTGTTAAGTTTATCAATTTGTTTCAAAACTTCCTCTAATGACACCTCAATCTGGGGCAGCTCCTCAGATTTGTCATCTAAAAAGAATGGCTCAGGTTTGGGAATCTTCTGAATATCCTCAGCTGTGAAGACTGAAGCAAAGAATTTATTTAGCTTCTCTTCAATGACTTTATCATCTTTGAGTGCTCTTTTAGCATCTTGATCGTCCAAGGGCCCCACTGGTTGTTTAATAGGCTTCCTGCTTCTGATGTACTTAAAAACATTCTACTATTACTTTCTGAGTTTTTAGCTAGCTGTTCTTCAAACTCCTTTTTGGCTTTTCTTAAAATATTTTTACACTTAATTTGACACAGTTTATTTCTTTCTGTTTTCCTCACTAGGGTTTGCCTTCCACTTTTTAAAAGATTTTTTTAATCTCTCACTGCTTTTTACTTGGTTAAGTCAAGATATAGTAGCACTATTTGGTTCTCTTACTGTGTTTTTTAATTTGGAATATGCAATTAAGTGGGCCTCTATTATGGTGTTTTTGAAAAGTTTCCATGCAGCTTGTACAGTGACAAAAGTGATATCTCTGCCTTTTAATTTCTGTTTAACTAACCTCCTCACTTTTGTGTAGTCCCCCTTTCTAAAATTGAATGCCACAGTGTTGGACTACTGAGATGTTTTTCCCACCACAGGGGTGTTAAGTTTTATTACGTTATGGTCACTATTTCCCCATGGTCCAGTTATATTTACCTCTTGGACCAGATCCTGCACTCCACTTAGGACTAAATCAAGAATTGCCTCTCCCCTTGTGGGTTCCGGAACCAGCTGCCCCAGGAGGCAGTCATTTAAGGTATCAAGAAATTTTATCTCTGCATCCTGTCCTGAGGTGACCTGTATCCAGTCAATATGGGGATAGTTAAAATCCCCCACTACTGAGTTTTTTATTTTGATAGCCTATCTAATCTCCCTTAGCATTTCATAGTCACTGTCACTCTCCTGAGCGGGTGGTCGATAATATATCGCTACTGCTATATTCTTATTATTGGAACATGGAATTGCTATCCATAGAGATTCTGTGGAACATTTTGGCTCATTTAAGATTATTTCATTTGATTCTACATTTTCTTTCGCGTATAGTGCCACTCCCGCAGCAGCACAACCTGTTCTGTCCTTCTGATATATTTTATACCCCAGTATGATTGTGTTCCATTGATTGTCCTCATTCCACCAAGTTTCTGTGATGCCTATTATATCAATATTCTCCTTTAAAATGAGGCACTCTAGTTTACCCATCTTATTTAGATTTCTAGCATTTTGTGTAAGCACTTTAAAAATGTCACTATTTGTCTGCCATTTTCTCATGTTAGACTTTTTCATTTGATTGCTTCTCATCTGACCTGACCCATATTTCCATGCTTTCCTCCTGACTAGAAAATCTCTCTACTTGAGATTCCCTATTAATAGACCCTTCCTTAAGAGATGTCTCTGTCCAATCCATGTGCTCCTCCGCACCCATTGGCTTTCCCCCAGGCCTTAGTTTAAAAACTGCTCTACAACCTTTTTAATTTTAAGTGCCTACAAAACTATTGGAAGAAATTGGATGTTGTGATTATCATATCAAAATATTAAATATTACAGAGCTGCTTGTCATTCTTAGATATATCTAGAAGATTTGTGTCTCGCCTAAGACGATAATTAATTCTAAAGTTTTGTCAGACCTACTCAATGTGCAAAAACCAAGTGGTGGGTGGAAGGCTAGGGACAACTAAACGGAAAAGATGAGGTTACAAAATAAAGATTAAAGAGCATGGATTTAAAACAGAGAAGCTAATGTATGCTGAATAAATATATTGTGAACAGGGTTTTTTTAATGCACTGTGTTTTGTTTTGTGATGCCCTTTTTGTTTTTATGCACTGCATTTGTTTCTATAATCTTTTTGTGTTAATGCACAAATTGAGTTGGTTTCAGCATTCATAGATAGTCTAGATACAAAATTTAAGGATAATGAAAATTGTTGATTAAATTGCTAATAGATCTACATTGTAATTAGTACCACTGAGTGTAATTATTCAGTTATTATTGAAATTACAGATGGAAGGTGCACATCTCTGCAGTATATTTTCCGCTGTTTTATTCTAGTCTAATTTTTCAGTGTTTCCTCTGGGGAATCTTCCACCACTTCTTCTGAGACCACCTCACACAGTCTAGAAATGACTGTTAGGTTTTTTTCCTAATATTCAGCATAAAAATACTGAGGTGAAGTTCATGAATACTTACCTACACCCTTAGTATTATGCTAAGCAAAATTCTGTTAGACTGTGTGAAGAATGGTTCAGAATTTATATACCATCTGAACCCAATTAAATTATATAAGTGATTGTTTTAATTACTGTTCTCCTGATTATAATGGGGGAAAATAAGGTGTCTCATCAGGCGACAATAAATTACTTGCCAACAGGTTATACTTCACATTAGGTTTCCAGAGAGGAATCATTATGAATGATGCATCCAGTCAAAACTAAATCTAACAAACTGAAAACTGCCAAGGAAAATCCTTCACATTAAATTGATGTTAGCAATGAAAATTAATTTAACTTCCAAAGATGGGATAGGTGGGTCACATGCCAAGTGGGCGCTGTGCTATAGCAGACGTGGTCTCTCCATAGAGCAGGCAGTTGGCCATCTTAGTTATTAATCCCGATACAGGAGGGAAGGTGATGATACATTGATACAGATCAAAAGCTTTTCTGAAAGCATTTATATGGCTCTGCCATACTCAACATTGGAACCCAGTTAGCTCAAAGAGCGAGGCTAGCTCAGTCCGTAGAGCATGATACTCTTAAATCTCAGTGTTGTGAGTAAGCAATGCACTGAACGTAGGGCTCTATATGACATTTGGAACTACTTATCAAGAGTTGTGGTGCATTCTTCATCAAGTAATTATTAAATCAATATTGGATGTTTAACAGATGCTGTAAATAAAACCAGAATTAATTCAGGGATTAATATGGCTGGCTAATGTTATGTAAAAAGTCAAACAAAACCCCTCACTGATGTGGCCCCTATCTGAGGAAGAGAAAGACACTCCCCACATTCCCCCCTCACACCAGAGCCTACAGGGGTCCAGCCTGGCAGATTTTGTGTCCATCCAGACCTGCAGTGGGGTGGGTGGAGGGCTGAAGTGCCAGTGCGGGCTCCCCAATGCTGGAGGGCCCCTGAGCCTTAGGGGTTGGATCCAGGCAAGGCGGGGGCCGCATCTGGCCCCCCCTGGCCTGAGGTTCCCCACCCCTGCTTTACAATCTGTGAAAGTACACGTGTTGCCTGATTTGACTTTCTCATTGCAGTTGATACTGATGATTGATTATGAGAAACTTCAAAATTTTGATCTTTTTGTAGTTGTTCTCTTTCCCTATATAAAAGGCCTCCGCTTTGCGGCCGCCCGATTTACAACCTTTTCTGTAAGTGTGGAAGGGGCCGAAATCCCCAGACTTATGTCCTTGGCCCCGCATTTACAACAGCTTATGACGCCTGTCGTAAATGCTGGCTCGAGTTATGATGCCCCTTATTTATGATGCTATCTCCGGAGCCGATCGCATCGCAAGTCGGGGGCAGCCTGTACTGCCTGAAAGGGCATACGTACTGCTGCTCACCACAATATTCATATTCAAAAAGAGCTGCAGCAACCAAGCGCAGTTCAGTTGAGAAAATGTCAGACATTTTGTGTTTTAACTCAGATTAATTGGCTACTTCTCTGAGTATAGTAGCTGATTGGACCAAAACCAGGCTTTTAAACTTTGGAAGAGGGAAATGTGGCCAAGGGACTTGCATCATTGGTTTTACCTAAAGCAGGTCTTTATGCTGCAGCCGCTTCTAGTGTGAGGTGTGATAAAAGTGAAGAGGAAAGAAAAAATATTGGTAGTAACTGAAATGAAGTGGCAGGACTTTGTCAGATATTTAGAAAGAGCTCTTTCTGAACCATCTATGTAGTCAACTTGTCACCAGAGGTGTTTGAGTTACAGAGAAAGGGTGAGGCAACAGCAGTGTCAGTCACTTCCAGTTGATCTGTCGATTCAGCAGCTCCAAGCTTACAGAGAGGAAGCACATCTGTCTCTGGCATGCCAGCATGAAGTATAGACTTTGCAACAGCTTTAATAGGGTGAACAAAGGGGTCATCATTTTCTGGGATTGACTTGATACATTGTATCTCGTCTTCAGTTGCTGTGGTACATGCAGCCCTGTTCACTTTGCAGAAGTTCCAGTGCACTGTGATTCAATCAGCCAAACTCAAAAACTGACCTGTAAAAACAGAGGATGGCAATGGCTGTACAGAATGTTTCCAGCCACAGTTGGTGAAAATTTCAAAGTAACACTGCTATTGTCCTTTGTCAGAAAACAGAGCTCACAATTGTGTTCAGTATTCGATCTGGCTGAGTGAAATGTTCCCGGTTGTGAGGAAAAGCTAACATAAGCTTCAGCTCTTCAAGATTTGGATGTTTGGTGTGTTCAGTTGTTTGATTTGTAATTTCAGTAAGAGAGTCTCATGGTTTGGATTCCTCCAGGACTGAGACATGTTGAAGCCATACTTCATGTTGTCATTTGCAGTGGCTGTGCATTTGTAGTTATAAAATGTATATCTTACAGTTTGCTCCTAATCTACAGCATCAGTTTCATGTAGAGCAATGACTTCAATGTAATTATTCAGCAGAATTCTTGAGAGCACCAATTACATGATAAACTTTTCATGTGAACATGGTACCCATGCAGAGAGTCCAGACAACCTTTTTTAACTGATTTAATATTGCACCATATCAAAAAACTCTTTTTAAACATGTGACAAAACCTTTCCTATACTACAGAAGAAATAAAAAAGGTCCTTGTGGCCACTGACCGTGGAAAAGCTGCTGGCAGAGACGGCATGTGTCCTGAATCCCTTGAGAATTTGGTGCCAAAGGGACAAGCATGATCAGCCAGCTTTTCATTGATGTATGGAGGAAGATACCAAGAAGCTGGCATGAGGGGATTAATCATTGCCATTCTTAGACCTGATGCTGTCATCTATTGCTCAGTAACAATCCTCTTTACAACTCGTGAGTTAATGGAAGGAGGTTTTACTGACCCCTCTTTGAGGCCATCCTGCCAAGTACTGAAGTTAGGCTTCCTGGCCGGTAACTGAGAGCATAACCTCTAGAGCCCTTTTCAGAAATTAACATCACACTAGCTGGCCTTTAGTCATTTGGTACAGAAGCTGATTTTAATGATGGGTTATAGACTACAGTTAGTAGTTCAGCAATTTCACATTTGAGTTCTTTCAGAACTCTTGAGTGAATTCCATTTGGTGCTGGTGGCTTATTACTGTTTATCAGTTTGTTCCAGAACCACCTTTAATGACACCTCAATATGGGACAGCTCCTCAGATTTGTCACCTAAAAGGAATGGCTAAGATTTGGGAATCTTCCCTCATGTCTTCAGATGTGAAGACCAATGCAAAGCATTTTGGTTTCTCTGCAATGACCTTATCTTCCTTGAATGCTCCTTTAGCATCTCAGTCATCCAGTGGCCCATTTGTTGTTTAGAAGGCTTCCTGCTTCCCGCTGTATTTTTAAAAATTGGTATTACTTAGTGTTTTTTGTTTAGCCGTTCTTAAGTTCCTTTTTAGCCTTCCTAATTATATTTTACAGTTCATATGCTCCTTTTTATTTTTTCACTATGATCTAATTTCCACTTTTTAAACAATGCCTTTTTGTCTCTCACTGTTTCTTGGTTGTAAAGCCATGAGGGCTCTTTCTTGTTTCCTTACTATGTTTTTACATTTGGGGTATACATTTAAGTTGAACCTCTATTATGATGTCTTTGAAAAGTTTCCATCCCAGCTTGCAGGGATTTCAATTTTGCCATTGTACCTTTTAATTTCTGTTTAACCTCCTTATTTTTGTGTAGTTCCCCTTTCTGAAATTAAATGCTACAGTGTTTTTCCTGCCCCAGAGATATTAAATTGAATTATTATGGTTACTATTTCCCAGGCGTCAAGCTATATTCACCTCTTGGACCGCATCCTGTGCTCCAGTTGGTACTGAATCAAAAATTGCCTCTCCTCTTGTGGGTTCCAGAACCAGCTGCTCCAAGAAGCAGCCATTTAAAGTGTCAAGAAACTATCTCTGCATTATATCCTGAGGTGACATGTATCCAGTCGATATGAGGGGATAGTTGAAATACCCTATTATTACTGAGCTTTTTTTATTTTTATAGCTTCTTTAATCTCCTCCGTTAGAATTTCACTCTCTATCACCATTATTATTAGGGGATTGGTAATATTTCTCTACCGCTATATTTTTATTAGAGCATAGAGATTCTGTGGTGCAGTTTGGTTCATTTAAGATTTTTACTTCATTTGATTCTTTGCTTTCTTTCACATATAGTGCCATTTCCCCACCAACATGACCTGTTCTGTCCTTCCAATATATATTATTGGTATTCATGTGTCCCATTGATTATCCTCATTCCAAGTTTCTGTGATGCCTATTATATCAATATCCTCCTTTAATGAGTCACTCTAGTTCACCCATCTTACTATTTGGCCTTCTAGCCTCTGTATATAAGCATTTAAAAAACTTGTCACTTTTTAGCTGTCTGCCATTACACAATGTGATTGAAAGGGAATCTTTTCTTTGACTGTTTCTCATCAGATCTTACCCATATTTTTATCGTCTTCCATCCTCTCCTCCTTGCTAGGACCTAGAGAATCTCCATTAATAGATCCTCCCCTAAAAGATGTCCTTGTCTGATCCATGTGCTCTTCCACACCTGTCGGCTTTCCTCCGATCCTTAGTTTAAAAACTGCTCTATGACCTTTTTAATTTAAGTGCCAGCAATCTGGTTACATTTTGGTTTAGGTGAAGCGCATCCTTCCTATCTAGGCTCCCCAGCCTAAAGGACCTCTCTCCATCATTCCCTATGTCATTGGTACCTACATGTACCACAACCACTAGCTCCTCCCCAGCTCCACACATTAAATTTACCCAGATGTCTTGAGAGATCCTCAACCTTCACACCAGGCAGACAAGTCACAGTATGTTTCTCCTGGTCATCACAAATGCAGCTGTTTGTTTCTATTGATTGAATCCCCCATAACTACTGCCTAATAACTCTAATATCTTCCCCAAGAGAGGTATCCTCAGTGTGAGAGGATACCACAACATCATCAGCAAGGAGAGTCCCAAATATGGAATGATTTCCCTCTGCTCTAGTTGGAGGTTCTCCTTCCCTGAGACTTTCACCCTCCTCAACACAGAGGCTTTCTGATTAGTGGTAGTACCATTCTACTATGTCCCGAAAAGTCGCATCTGTGTACCTTTCTGCCTTCTTAGCTCCTCCATTTCATGGTCTCCAAAGCCTGCACACGGTCTCTGAAGTCTTAGGAGCTCCTTGCACCAAATGCACACATGTACTACCTGCCCATAGGGCTGGTAATCATATATGCAACATTAGGTGCAATAAACTGTATCACCACCACCATTGCTGGTCTTGTACCTTCATTCTCTTTTTACTCCTGGAACTTACTCCTTCATGATGTGTATGTTTAAAAATCAGGTTGTTTTGGTTTTAATTTAAAGAAGGTTAAGTGTATCTAGCTCCTCTCAATTGCCACCTCTGAACTCCTGGCAAAACTGCCCTGTTAGCCCACCTTTGTTTACTATTTTTTGACCAGAATATCTGATGATGACCGTTCATTTACTTTAATGACAGGTCTTTTGTTATCTTAATCACCCTGTCTCTGTTTATAAATAAACTCCCAGCTCCTGAATTCATCACATATCCTACTCGGACTGTGTTGCAGTTAAGAGCTGTATCTGGGAGTTGGGTGAATAGACCCCTGGTATAAAATTCAGGGGCAGAGGGAGGCTACAGCCCCCTAAGCCTCCCTAAATGCTGCCTGTAGTTGATTGCAACATCTGGAGCCAATCAAGGATTGGCTAGAACTTGTTAAGTCTCCCCTTCAGTCAGTTCAGTAGCACTTGAGGATCTGTAGGAATAGGGTGCACTGCTGGAAAGCAGGAATGGTAGGGACACTGTCAGGTACCAGAGAGAAACCTTACAGTGCTGAGGGTCAGGGAGAGCTGTGCCTAGAGAGCAGCTCTTGCAGGTCCCAGAAGTCCAAGGGAAGTAAACCTCTACTAGAAGGGGAGAAACTGAGTCAGGAAATCCAGTCTGGTTGCCTCTACATCCAGAGAGGCCACCAGAGACTAAGATTTTTTTTCCCCCTTCCTTTCCTTCTATGACAATGAGGAAAGTGGCTAAATCAGATTACAGTGTGCCCTTGAAGTGAAGGGGCTAGACTGATAGCTATTAGATTGAGCCAATTGGACTAGGAGTTGCCATTTTCCCCAGATAGGGAAAGAGAATACTCAGCCTACCCAGAAGCACAGGATACACTGTGTAGAATTAGGAGCTTCATCATGTGATAAATTTTACATTGCTCAGGAGAGGATGTGTCTGAGATGTACTCTAGTCTAGTTCAACCACAATTTGGGATAAGTGCAGGAATCACTAAAAAATTCTATGGCTTATTCTATTACAGGTTGGTCCTCCATGGTCCAGCACCTTTGGAACTGGGGAGGTCCCCTGTCACCAGCCTTCCAGGCAGCCGCTGACTCTGCTTCTGGCCCCAGCTGGCCACCACTGCCTTCAGCCAACTGTGCTGCTGGTCTTAGCTGGACCCCTCAGCCCTGGGACGCTGCCTGAGCCCCCTGCCACACTGCAGAGCTCCCTGTGCTGCCTAAGCCCCTGCTGCGCTCCTGACTGCACCACTGGAGCTTCCTTAGCCCCTTGCACTGCGAGACTCCTGGCTGCATCACCGGAGTTCCCCATGCTGGCAGACTCCCTGCCATGCGGCTCCTTATGCCACCACAGCCCCCTGCTGCAGAGCTCCTGGCCACATCGCGGGATTCCCCACGTCACCTGAGCCCTCTAGCGCTATGCTCCCTGCATTGCCTGAGCCCCCTGCCCACCATGTGCCTTCCTACCCTGGGCTCTCTGGTCCAGGGACATCTGTGGGCCAGAGAGTCGCGGTTTAGGGAGGTACAACCTGTATACGGAAGCTTAGACTAGATGATTGTAATTATCCCTCCTCTCCTGGCCTTAAAATCTACAAACTCTTTAATCTAAGCAATATAAATCATGGTGTAAAACAACCTTAAATGCTAGTGACGCACAAGGGTGAATCCAATTTGCTAACGTCCTGAACAGTAGGTCAAGTCTCTGTGTACATTCATTGATTGGATTTTGTATTTGTGTGACCCATCAGTGACATTTTGTAAAATGGACTGCCTGCAAATAATTGCACTATTATTACTGTTCAAAATTGTAGGTAGTATAATTTCAAAATGTGTGTTTCAGACACCATCTATTATATCCTTTTGTTTGGCTGCTAGTCAAGTATTCACACAGATGACATGCTAGTCAAAAGAATTTCCACAGATTGCAGGCAGCAATTTTAGTAACTTCATGTGACAGAGTTAATTAGCCTAGTTTTACTCACTACAGAAGCTCCTCAGGTTTATGGTCTTTTCTTTGGCATGTTATGTATGCACTTTGTTGTAAGGATTTCTGATGCCAGTGTCCCCCCCTACATGCCAGAGTCACTTGGCAGCTCTCAATGTCCTGGTTTTATGGGAGCAGAGTTCTTCCTCTTCCTTGTTTAAGCCTCTGCTTACTGGCCGATGGATGATTCATAGTAGATGAACTTGAAGCTGCAAATTTTGAGAGTTAAAATTCATTAATAAGAATGAATCACCTGTTACGCTGCTTCTGTTAGAACCATCTCTGGAAACCTTTACACGCCTAAGTTGCATTCTGTGGTGGTCTGATTTCTGAGATATGCAGACCAAACATCTTTGACTAATAATGGGGGTGGGTACCTGAGGGCAATAAAGCAAATAACACTATTTGCAGATGCAATGGAGACATTTATAATGATGGTGTAACAGGCTCTGTAAGCTACTTGGCTTGACAGGTTGTATTACAAAGTCCTTTCTGTGGCTTCCGATAAAGTTCACTTGGCTGATTGTTGTGGGTGGGGACCATGCTTGGGGGTAAAGCACAAGATTGGAAGGCCAGGATTGGAAGTCAGGAGACCTGTTGTGTCTGTAATACTGACACTAAGAATCTTGATCAAGAGACTGCAGCCTTTTCTATGTTACAAAAATTGCTCATTGTTGACAGAGTGCCAGTTCAGCACAGATTAGCTGCAAGTGTAAACAAGAGTAAACTGTACTCAGCACTCTTACCTTCCCTTTCTGAAATGGTGTAGTACAGCGTTTCCCAAACTATGGGCTGCGGCAAATACCGGGCTTCAGCGTGCCTGCGGGGAGGGGAGTGGGGTGGGCTTGGAGGAGGGGGGGGGGGGGGACGACGACTGGCCACCAGGAAGCAGAGTTGGGGGCAGTGGGGTTGTCCAGCGGGGAGCGGGGGCGGCCGGTGGAAGCAGCGGGGCTGGCCAGGGGAGATCGGGAGGAGAAGTTGGGGGAGAATTGGCCCGCTGGGAATGGGGCGGGGGTGGGACGGGGGGGCTGGGCGGGGAGATCGGGAGGAGGACAGGAGAACCAGCCGCCGGAAGCAGGGCTGGACGGGGGCAGTGGGGCTGGCCAGGGGAGATCAGGAGGAGAAGCGGGGGAGAACCGGCCGGCTGGGAGGGGGTCGGAGGGAGCAGGGCTGGGAAGGGGGGAGCGGGGCTTGCCGGGGGGAGGTCGGTGTGGGGCGGGGGCAACTGGCCACCGGAAGCATGGCTGGATGGGGGCAGCAAGGCTAGTCAGGGGAGATTGGGAGGAGAAGCGGGGGGGGGGGGGGGGCGCGAATCGGCCGGCGGGAAGCAGGACTGACCTGGGCACATGCAGACCTAGGCACAAGAGTGAGTCTGGCCCCGGGCATTCCATATTGTCCCACCCCCCATACCCTCCCTGGAGTAGTTGCGAACTGCCTGGCTGGTAGACACAATCACGCAGCATGAGCACATCTACCCAGCCGGGCAGTTCACAGCTATGGCCGGATACATCTAATAATAACAAAGCTTACCTAATTAGAAAATACCGGACATTTTCTATGTCCAGTATGTTCTCAATTTGTTTCCCGGACAGAACCGTCAAATACCTGACTGTCCGGTACAAAATTGGACACCTGGCAACCCTACCCCTCCTTGCACCCTCTCTCCTAGCCAGATACCCTACCCCCAATCTGCTCCTGCCTCTTGGAGTGCCCATGCGGCGCCGGGTCCCTCAAGCCCTGGCCCAGGTTGGGCAGAGGATGCAGCCAGGTGAAACACTGAAAATTTATTCATTTTTCATTCTTTTTTTATATGCGTTTATATTTTTGGGCTGCAAAAAACAGTACTGAAGAAAAAAACAGGTTCCAACTAAAGTGAAAAGTTTGGGAAACCCTGGTCTAGCCAGCTTTCTATCGTGGGATAGGCAGTTAAATAATCTTATAATTGAATCTACTTTTGGGCAAACCTGTTCCCAAGAAAATCATGGTCTTTGGATGTCACTTGAGAAGGGGTGTGGGGGAAGTTAAGCATAGGCTGCAGTTTTCTGAAAAGAAATTGAGTGTATGTGCAGCACATTGGATTTTCCCATTTATAAGAGGATACACAAGCATAGTTTCACCATGTCTTCAAGTCCTATTTTTCGAGGCAGTGGCAACTAGCCGCTGCCAGTCTTTTGACAAACTGTTCTGAAAATAGTTTCGTTGAAAGCCTCAAGAAGACAGTAACAGATTACATGATTTTTGTGTAACTCTAGGAGTTTGTGCTTGTGACTTTTGCTGCCTTTGAATCAGTGCCAAGGCATTCACTTTCAGAGATGAAGCTTCCATATGTTTCAATGAACTGTAGCATGCATTAAAAGCCAACCCTGGGCATTAGCTCACCATGGCTGAATGTTCTCGGTGCCATGAAGGCTTAAGATTTGGTGCTTACAGAATTTAGCTGAAATATAGTTTATTCTCAGTGATGAGTCCCAATGAACACAAAACATAATTGAAGGAGTTGTCTCAGTCCTGCAATTTCATAAGACCATGATGCCATCTATAGACCACGTTTGGTTCTGCGTGCTGAAACTCAGTTGAATACACTGATTATCTGACGATGGAGTTACATAGCATCCACACAAAACATTACCTGGGATAATGGAAATATTTTTCAGATTCAAATAACATGTCTATAGTATTAAACTTGAGTGAGAGAGATGCCTATTTGAATGGCCTGTAAATAAGCAATAGGAATGTGAGGAAAAAACTACTCTGTACACTTCATTTAGGCTAATGTAAAATAGGTTCCTTTATAATAGCTCACAGTGGGCACCCAAACACTTTTAATCGCTTTATAAAAGTTTCTGGCTGTGCTTGGTCACAGATTACTTCATGGCCTTGATAAAGTTACTTGACTGATCCTCTCCATCGGTGAAAATACTTCCCTGGTGTCTTGTTGCTTTGTTGTGAGACTTCACTTTATTAACATTTACCAAAATCCATAGAGCCTTTGATGGAAGACTATATATGGAATTGAAAACAACTATTAATATGTTAAAGTATTTCTTAAAAGAAAAATATAGTAAGGTAAAGAGCAGTCTTCAAATGTTCCATTAGAAGTTTATATTGCATTATGAATAGAGAAGGGTAAATTCTGCCATAGGTTCCCAGTTAGTTTGTGTGGAGTTACAGGAGTCTCATGGTGAGAGAGCAGAATGTGTTTTAAAAATGTATATTAGCATTCTTAAACTTACAGAAATCTCTTTTAAAAAAAAAAAAAACCTACCTACTAAATATGAAAATCTGTATTTTGAAGACGTTGGCATGTAGGGCGGGGTGTTGATTCTTCAGTAAGTACAAATTCTGTTTGTTTCTTTTGTTATAGGAAGGGGTTGAGGTCCGAGTTGCTAGAATATTCAATACCTTTGGTCCTCGGATGCACATGAACGATGGCAGAGTTGTCAGTAACTTTATTTTACAGGCTCTTCAGGGAGAACCTCTAACGGTAAGTAATTGGTGCTTGGTTCTGAGCTTAGAACAGTGCCACTTAACAAATGTGCTGAGTTCCCAGTCTCAGAAAATCAGACTTCTAAAGGTCTCAACGTAGGTGCCCTAAAATCACTAGCCATTCTTTAAAATAGTCTGTATTCTTAAAACTTCACAGGTATGCAGAGTGCTATACAGTCAGAAAGGGTGTGCTTTTTCCCTGAGCAGAATGGTCATGTGGCTTAGTTTAGGAGATATGGGTTCAAATCCTTGCTCTACTGTAGCCTGCCTTTGTAACATTGGGCAAGATGTCTCTCTGCTTCAGTTCCCTATCTGTAAAATGAGGATAATTGCACTGCCCAGCCTCACATGGTGATATGAGGAGCGAGGGTATTTTAGGACAAGGGTAAGTGTGAGATCATGAGAGAGAGAATTTTACATACATGGAAGTTTTTAAAATGGGGAAACTACCTGGAGCACAATAGGGGATGTAAGCAACTAGTCAAGTACTCAACTAGTCTCTCCTTCTCCCCCCCCCACTGCCTCTGTCAGAGGTCGCAAGGGCAGGAGGAGCTGGTGCTGGGGGGAGCCAGCTTAAAAGTCGGTTCCCCCAGCACTGTCTCCATGGAGAGGCAGAGGCACAGCGGGGGACCAGGTCATGGGGGACCAGTCCCAGACTCTGCACCTCTGCCTCTTAAATGTAGTAAGAGCCGGGCGGCTACTATTCGATTAGCTGATTAAAGGCAATTTAATATCCTTGGAGTGAAGAGTGAAGTACTAGGAAATTGCTAAGGGTGTGTCTACACCGCATCATAACTTGAAATAAGATATGCAATTTGAGCTATGCAAATTGTGTATCTTATTTTGATGCTATTTCAGAATAGATTATTTCATCATTTGGTGCTGTCTACACAGCACCAAATTTCAAAATAAATTGCTATTCCGAAATGTCCCTTACTCCTCGCGGAACAAGGTTTACAGGGATGTCAGAATAGTGAGGCCAAAATAACAGGTTTTCTGTGAAGACACGGGATAGCTATTTCGGGATACTCTGGCATCCCAAAATAGCATTGCCGTGTAAATGTACCCTAAAGGTCTTTCTAGCACTTTATTGTTTTGAAGTAACTTTTTAGTGTGTATTTCTGGGTCTATATGGGTCTAACGTTTTAGTATATGTTTCTGGGTCTATTAGGATACAACACATTTGAGTACTCTACAAATTGCACCCTTGTAGAGAGGAATTTACTGTGCTAGGTAGAAATCCCCAAGATTGAGGTGTATTACACTAATAATTTTTGTGTAATGTGCATGCTAGCATAGTTTTTGTTTTTTGAAAAGTGTTGCTCAGGCTGATGGGGCTTTTTTGAAAGAAGTGTTGCTCGGCTGAAGTCAATTTTTTCAGGGTTATCCAACGATCAGGAAAGAAATTGGGTGACATCTTCATCTTTCTTTTTCACACTTTATCACAATATTACTTTTTCTCTTTTTCCCCCTTTTCCTCAAAAACAAACAATACCATAATGATAGAGGAATTTGTTCTTGTGAGAACCTTCAAAAGTGAATATACCTGCCTATCCTTAGTTTGGACAGAGTAGGTAGGCATCAAAGCACTGCTTATTCTTTCACTTCTTCATGCAGTTGCATTGGGACAGTAATGTAGTATTTTTGGGCTATGGGATAGAAGAAATTAATTGTAATGGCATGTTCCAAACGCAGATGTTTCTTGTCATGATCCTCCTGGTTTCCCATGGCTGTGGTGAGTCATTACTATTGTACTGCCCCATGAGCATGCCCACATCTTTCACATTGGATGAAAGCAGAGACAAATAGAATATGGATTTTCAAAGGAGTTTTGTAAATTGTTTTGAAAGAGCCTTCATTCTATCTTCCACTCATAAAAGCTGCAGCTGGTTAACTGGGACTGGCTTCGTAGAACAGAATAGGGGGTAAAAGAGGGTGGGAGGAGGTCTTATTTCAGACTGAGACTTTTAATCCCAATGGGGTTTTTGATTGCATCAGAATATACAAACATAACAGAGCAATGGCTTTCCATCACTTTTTTGGTTCTGGCTAGTGTATTATATTGCTCCTGGGGTGAGGTGCAGGGGCTACAAAGTATAGCTCTCTCTGAGGTCTTGTCTAGAACAAGAGGTCAGATGTTGCTGTGGGCTTTATCTGCTCATTCTCCTATTGCTTATACTGTGCTGTTCAAGTGGTTGTTACGCCGGCTAGGCATCAGAATAGATCATGTAGTAGTTCTGAGTTTCTCAGACTTATCCAGCATAGCCTTGACTTTTTTTAATACCTACAGACTGAGAAGGGAATGGTTGCAGAGACACACCATTCTCTGACAAACACCCTTTAGGAAAGTTATGTGGAATATTTATCTAGATGTAAAACAATTCATAGCTCAGGATATTTCAAAGTGTCATCAGAAAAGTCTGTGGGTTAATACAGTCCATGGGAGAAGAGTTTCCATAGTTGAAGTCTTATCTACAGCCAATCTGTAGTAGAGCCCCTGCTGCAGCAACTGCAACTGTGGGAGCAACAGGAACACATTTTAGGCAAATAAGTTACTGTGGACACAGCTGAAGTTGAATGAGATTACTCCCCTCTTTAATTGCTTGGAATCAGAAAAGTCACTGGGGAAGAGGGTGAGGATCCCAGCGATGCTTTAGCAGCTTTCCTGCATACTGACGAGATGATGGATACTGGTTAACTGGAACATAAGAAAATGCATTTCTCCATTTGAATGAATGGAAGGTCAGATTTTTGAAGTTATCACAAGTTATTACTATTTATACTACAGTGACACCTAACGGCTCAATCAAGGATCATGTCTCTGTTGTGCTAAGATTTGTAAACGCACATCACAAAGACAGCCTCTGCCCCAATAATGTTCACTATCCAAGTATAAAATGAGACCACGGATGGATACAGTGGGCAAGGGGAGCATTTGGTAACAGCAAAACAGTTCAGCTCAGCATAACATTACCCATCAGTTACCTAGCTGTTGGATATTTTGCAGCTATCATAGCACAGATGAGTCGCAAGGAAATCTTTGAAGGAGGTTTTGTGGTAGACTTGTTAGTTTTTTTGTAAAAGTCTTTAAGATGTAAGATAAAATGTTTTTAAATTAATAAATGAAAACTTGACGCAAGGTCACGGTACTACTAGTGCATGAGTATCAAAAAGCAAAATCGATTTGACACAAGAGTCAACTGAAATTTTGTTGAACTGGACAAGCTCAGTAAAATTAACAGCCAGCAGAAATTAGTGAAAAGTGAATTAGAAGTAGAAAACTTTCACTTATTTTACAACTTTTTCTGTTAAAATTAAAATGTTATCAAATTAGCGCTATTAAAACATAAGTGTGTTCATTTTGAACTCTCCCTGCCACAAGGATAAAGATGTTTATTTAAAAGATGTTCAAATGTGGGAACTAATCCCACTAAATGGAAACATCTCCCTTAATTATTCCTTATTAGTCAAATGTTTTTTGGCCCATGCAGTCATCTCGGTTTTAATTTAAACTATTTATATGAGAAGTTGGAGCATGGAGAGGGAACACAGTGTATTCTCTGACTGCCTTTAAAACATGTGGCAGTGTTCACGCACACCCCGTGGTCCTCCAGCCAGGCCAGGGGTGGAGTGGGGCAGCTATAAGCTACTCCGATGGCTCCCCTCCATGTCCCCAAGGAATTCCTGCATATGGGTCTGAGTGTGCAGGATACATGCAGAAAATGAGTTCCCTCCCCCCATTCTTCTGTATTTATAGATATAAACAAATTTTAAAAGCTCCAAAGGCTAGAAAGCTGTGTGGGGCAATACTGTCCAGCCACCAGTGCACTCTAGCCACATTTCTTTCACAATAATGTATTAAGTAAACTCTGTTAGACCCCTAAATCTTTAGAGCTTCATCCAAAGTCCACTAAACTGAAGACTCCCTTTGAGAGAGTGGAGTTTGGGATCAGACCTTCAAAGCAATCTTTTCCTGTGACATTTGTTGGCATGGTCATCCATTGTGTCCCCATCTTCTGAGCAAAAGAAATATTGTATCTCTTTCCAAAAAAGTATTTTAATGCAGTATATGCTCATGTCAAGAGGTATATCTTCATTTTATCCTTACACATGTCATTTACAGCTTTCAAATATTATCGATCCAATACTGGAAATTTCAGCACTTTGCTGATTTGTTGCCTTAATTTCACAGCCAACCTGTGTAAAAACTGAAGGTATCTGTTGTTGCCGCTTAAAGTAAGAGAGTTGTTTTTGCAGTTGAAGAGGGGGAGGGGGCTGGATCTGGTTTTTGTTGTGTGAAGAAGAGTGAGTCAATGTTGACATTCAGACATCTGAGTGTCATGGTTAGGCCTGGACAGTGATATTGGCAGCTATGGTTTCTGCGGAGTAAAGAGGAGGGACACTGGTGGGCAGCGTTCCCTCTAAGCTGCTGGGCAGCACAGTTTCACAGGTGATTAATCAGCGCTGCCCAGTCAGTCAGCTCCATGAAGGAAATCCTGAGCCTCTGACTGGGTGGGGCTTATTAATCACCTGTGAAACTGGGCTGCTGCACAGCTTAGAGGGAACACTGCTGGTGGGTCCCTGGAAAACCAGAAAGAAGTGGTCTGATTATCAAGATCGAAGATAAGGAGAGTTCTACCTGTAGCCAGCGAAAAGGGGTTGAACCTTAGAAAAGTAGTGTACAAAGACTTCCCGAGATTAGGATTTGGCATGGCAATCATGATGCAGAGTCTGGCAGCCCACTCAGATTGTATCTTGGTTTTGTGTCCCATATTCATGGCTCAAGTAGTTCTTGCAGCCTATTTATGGTGGAGGTGAGGCATGCCATATGTTCCATGTTCTTTTAACTTTGGTTTTCATTTCTTATTTTTAGGTCTATGGGCCTGGAACTCAGACTAGAGCATTCCAATATGTCAGGTAAAGCTTGCTTGTTCTTTCCATACTTTGCTGCTCAGTCTGATACTTGTCATGGTATTGTGATAGACTCTGACATTCTACAGTCTTAATCATGTCCGTAGAACCTAAAGCAAAATGGGAAATGTACATACTAGTCTGTTTTAGACACACAGTCTTGTTCTAGAACTCATATTTTTACAGATAAATTGAATTTTGACCCCCCCCCCCCAAGCCAGGTGAGAAGTTAAATTCAGACATAACTAGTTATTTGTGGTAACTCTACTTTCTTTCCCCTGCAGTGGAAGCAAGTGGTTGTTTCAGTTTTTCTGCTTTGTAAAGTCTCAGTATATCTTCCTCTCTGAATGAACTGCTGCCATCTTGTGTTCATATGTGGCTGTGTAGCTTTTCATTTTATTTCTATAAATAGGTTTATACACAATGAGGTTTCAGCCTCTGATGAAACTATATGAAACTGCTCTGTGGTAAAGCCCTAATTTAGATATAGTGCAGATGTAGTTTACATTTAGTGCAGTGTATGTCTTGCTATGGAAGTGGCATCTTGCAAACCGCAGTGTACCATGTCTACACTAAGTAGTTTTCACTGGTTAAAATCTTCCTTATAGACAAGATCTAAGTTTGTCCTTTACCATCTTTTAGCAAACATTCATAACTGAACAGTAAGACTCGGGGATTCTTAATCTTAATTTCTATGTGTTTTATGTTTAGCTAAAACAAAATCATAACTTCAGCTCTGACATTTGTGATTCCAATTGAAATTTCATTTCAGACATTGATTGTATTTTGGAACCCAGTAAAAGAGAACATTTTTAATTGCATGTATCCATGAATAGAGTCTGTCCATTTTTCATCTTCATTTGAAATTTGCAGCTTTTTATTAACTGTTCCTATAATATTATGGTAGGGTTTTCCTGCGGCACAGACTAGAATTCCATTAGGAATTTGCAATGACGTTTTTCCTCTTCAGGCATCACTGGATATTTAGGGCTGGAACATACAAAATCTACTAGATTTGTCCCCCTAAGCGCTGATGTGCGAGGGGAAATGTGGGGAATATCTCCTCAGTCAGGGGGCCACATCGGTGAGGGTGTGGCTTTTTTTTTTTTTTCTCATTTGTGTGTGGCCCCTGACTAATTTTTCTGAGAGTTAGAGCCCCTGACCCAAAAAAGGTTCCCCACCCCTGTTTTACTGATTAGGTCCTGAAGCTTAAACATTGAGTAGTCCCATTGATTTTCAGTGGAGCTACTTGTGTGATTCAAGTTAATCACATGCAGAAGTCTTACCAGGATTGATGGATAAGGGAATTTTTAGAAACCTCCAGATTAAGGCAGGTTAATCCTTACTCTGCCCTAAAACAGCTATACATCAGGCTTTTAAAATTTTATTTTGTTGTGACTCTTACTTCCTGGTGCCCAATCTAATTGCACAGATTCCTGAAACATCTTTGTTGTATGCAAACAGGTAAATAGGGGTTTTGAGGTATTTTACAAAAAATAACACCCAGTTATAAAAAGTACAGAAATCAACTAAAATAAACAGTTTTTAAACACAGTCTGGCTATTTTGTGTAAACCTGACTTATAGTGCACTAACTAGATCCCCCTTCAGTCCAAATAAGCAAATCTATATTAAGTCTTAAAGACTCATTAATAATTATTCCTGACCTTTGAAAATAATTTTAAAATACAATTTTACAATTAGAATTTGAAAGTTATTGGAAATACAGTAATTGCCCTTCTTCCTTCTTTCCTTGAAATTTTAAAATGCTATATTTCAGTAGAAAACATAATTCCCCTGCATATTTTAAACAGTATTGAGAACCAGTAACTGTAACTGCCCAGTCTAGTTTAAGTTCACAAATGGAGTGAAGGGTGTGCAAATGGAGTTCACTTCTAAAAGCGCATTGGGTTTTAATAGCCTATGTTAGTGATATAATACATTCTGTTGTTGCCAAGATGGTAATCTTATCTCTGAAATTGCTTGCCAAAACTTGACTTCATACTTTTATGCTTTGCTCTGAAGCAGTATAGGGTAATGCTAAACATGACAAGTAATTATTTAATGTGTCTTGCATTACTACATTGATTCTATATTCACACCTATCATAGTTTCCAATGGCTTGTACAATTCAAAAGTGCTGCCCCAGAATATTAGAGATGATCTAGTTTTTAGCTCATTTGGTGCGGACACAAAAATCCTCCCTTATTTTAAAGTGACATAAATGTAAGTTTAGAATTCTTATTTCATTTATTATAGTTGCTCATTCCATGCTAAAATTAGGCTTTTGTGGTATCGAAAACTAGTGTGGTCAGAACTGGATCATTTCTAATAAGGCAAAGGTTTAGTTTACTAAAAATACACCTTGAGCAGCCATTTAAAATTACTAATTTTAAAGGGCACAACATGTCTGGTTTTCGTTTATTATTTATTTTGCTGTATCATACTTTTGTGTGTCTTGGACAATTCTCCTTTTATCTCTGCATCCCCATCCCCTTACACACGTTAGTCTGTTTCACTATATAGATGGCCTCAACAAATCCAAAAATACAGACCCTCTTCTAAAACTAATGACAGATATAAAAACTTATAAAAACTTGATCCTATAGCTCTAATTTAGGTGTAAAATCCTGTTGTCTTCAATGAGAGCATTTCTATGAGTAAAGGCTGTAGGAATAGCCCCCTTAAATAATCTTTACTGATTATTCATTTTTAAATCCCTTTAAAAACACATGCATGAGATTCTAGACTATTATATTCTGCATACAGGCTTAATATAAACAATTGCAATTTATGGTTCAGAGAACACATTGTATAACACTGTTTCTTATTACCAAATAGTGAAGTTTGATACTCTTTATCATGAAGCATGATAACTTTTTATTTGAAACTGACAGTCAGGACTGACTGTAGCAGAATTACAACACATTTATAGCAAAGCATGTGGTTGTGTTGTCATGCTGCAGTGCAATACAGCCAGAAAAATGTCTGACACTTAAGAAACTAGTGGTCTCTTCCTTGACTTGAGGGAGCTTATATCATAGGTCCTGCGCTCTGATCCTGATGGCCTGACCCTTACTCCATGCTTAGTTGCTGGGTCATGTACAAACGCAGGAGTGAGTCTTAGGGATGTGAAAGGTTAACTGGTAAGCATCACCCTTCACAGATTATGCTTACTGGTTCCGGGTAACTGGTGGCGGCTGAAGCAGCTGCTTGCCTGCCATAGGCAGAGGGCTGCTCCATCCCCATGGGGCCCAGCCCACCGTGGACAGGGCCTGCTCTCGGCATCCGAAGAGAGCCATGGCGGCCCAGGCATATCGTGAGCATGCCCAGAGCAGCCCCTATCCACAGTGGCCTGAGTGTGAGAGGAAGACTGCAGGCAAGGTGTGCTCCAGATGCCCAGAGCAGCCCTTACCTCTGGGGGGGGCGGCACTTCAATCTAGTCACAGCAGAAGAGCAGTAGCGCTTCCCTTAATTGGTTAACTGGTTAAACTTCACATTTAAGCAGTTAACCAATTAAATGGGATTTTACATCCCTAGTGAGTCTATGCAGATCAGATTCAAGATTGTGACCTATATTTATTGAACAGAGTATCCATATCTCCTGGCTTACTTACCAGATAAACCAAAGTGTGTGTGTGTGGGTATTGTTTTGTTTCCTTTACATCTTGACAAACTCCTTTTAAAAATCTTTTCTTCCCCCCCCTTGCCTTCTGCAGTAATTTTAGTAGTAAATGGTATAGAAATTTGTAGCACAGCCTTCTGCTGTTTTTGATGACACATCAGGGCCAAAAGCATCTTGGTTTGGCACATCTGGTTTGAATGTGTGGGGGGGGGGGAGCTGATATTGTTATTTATATTGATTAGTCAGGGCCTCGGACCTAGGAGGAGGATTTTGTGCCTAATACTAAGATATCATTTTTACAAAGTAAACTTGTTTTAACAGTGTCTTTTTAAAGCTTCTGAAAATAAAGACAAAACTTGGTAAGCAGCAGTGTGCTTGCTTGCTTTTCACCTTTGAGACAATCTATTACAATCCATATGAAAAATTGGCAATTGCCTCATTTTAAATGAGTGGGAGGCTTAGAGGCCAGAGGAAATAATAAATTATTAATTGTTTTTTGGTAATCTATTACTATTTCTTGCTTGGTTTCTCATAGAACTGTGGAGAAACTGCAGCATGTGAATCCGCAATGTAAAGGCTCTCACTGCAGCAAATTATCTAAAACTAACAGCAAGTCCTCCACTGTCTTTAATGTATTGAAATGAATAACTATGGAGCTAACAAGCCAGCAAATTATAAGTTGGTATGAAATGTGGACTTCCAGTTGAAATCTACAGAATGCACAAAATCCAACTTAATTGCAGGATTTGATTTCTACATTCTTCATCTAATGATGTTGCTTCAGTGGGGTTCTTGAGATGTGCATCTCTTTGAATAAAATATGACAGTTTAGAGGGAAATGGATATCTACTCAATCCTTTGTTTCCATATTGCAGTGATCTTGTGAATGGGTTGGTGGCCTTAATGAACAGCAACGTCAGCAGTCCTGTCAATTTGGTAAGCATACATTTGTGTTTTCTGCTACATTTACTTCATAGTAGTCTAGTATTTGCTTTCTTGCTTGTCATTGGTGTTAGCTTTTATAAGAATTAAATGTGGTGAAAATGCTTTCCATTGTGAACAAAAAAACCCTATATTCACTTTATAAACAAGGGTTTGGCCTAGTACTTGCCAGTCTCCTGAACTGTGGCTGGGCCACTTAAACCTAGGCCACCCTGTCTCTTCAGTAGCAGAGATTGCACAACCTCTCTTGGAAGCCTGTTCCACAGCTTAACTATACCTATTGGGGGAAAAACTTTCTAACTGTATCTAACTCAGATCTCCTTTCATGCAGATTAAGCCTATTATGTCTTGACCTACTTTAGTGGACATGAAGAACAATTGATCACAGTCCTCTTTATAATACTTCTAGACATATTTGAAGTCTGTTGTCAGGTCCTCACTCAGTCTTCCTTTCTCAAGATTAAACGTTGCCCCGTTTTTTTAAATCTTTCCTCATTTGTCAGGATTTCAAACCATTTATCATATTTGCTGCTTTCCTCTGGACTGTATCCCATTTGTCCACTGAGAGCTGGACATGCTAATCCTGCAGAGGCATCAACAGTGCCACGTAGAACAAAACATTTACCTCATGTTTTACATCTGATACTCCTGTTACTCCACCTCCAGAATATTAGCTTTTTTTTTGTGCAGCTATAGAACTTCATAGATTTGTTCAATTTAGGATCACCTCCACAGAGTGTTCCCTATAAGCTGAGTGCTTAGGCAGCCACCAGAAGAGATTCAAATGCCACTTAGCTGATTAGCAGAACACCCACAGCCAGTAGCATGTATTTCTCCTGGTGGTGCACATCTCACATGCCTTGGTGTACATAACAAAATTTATTCCATACATAGATGGAAAAAGTAGATGGAACATTGCCCCCAGGTACTTTTCAGCAATACTGTTGCCTAACCACTTATCTCTCCCATTTTGTAGTTTTGCATTTGGTTTTTTTTCCTTCCCAAGTGAAGTATTTTGCACTGTCTTTATTGAATTTCATTGTGTTAAATTCAGACCAGATCTCTAATTGTCAAGATCATTTTGAATTCTAATCCTGTCCTTCAAAGTGCTTGCAACCCCTTCCCAGCTTGGTGTCATCTACAGATTTCATAAGCATACTCTCTGCTCTGTTATCCAAATCATTAAAGAAAATATTGAATAATACCTGATTCAGGACTGACTCCTGCTGGACCCAATTACATGCATCCCTTCAGTTTCAGAGTGCACCACTGATAACTGTTCTTTGAGAATAGTCCTTTAGCAAGTTGTCCACCCCTCTTACAATAACTTCATGTAGACCACATTTCCCTAGTTCACTTCTTACAAGAATCCTATCACAGGGTGATCAAATTATAGGCTGTGCATTACATGCAGCACTTTAACCGTTTGGTTCTCTGAAGCCCTCTGCATTCCCTCCCTATCAGACTGTTTGGGGAAGCATGAGGCTTCTGCCTTGTGGTGGGGCTAGTGTCTTCTGCCCACCATGAGAGGTGCCTGCCAGGGCTCAGGGCTTCAGTGGAAGCGAGGCTGAAGCCCCAATCTTAGCATGCCCTGTGAGGCTGAAGCCCAGAGACCCTTCTACCCTGAGTGCTAGAAACCCCATAGCCCTATCAGCTCATTGCAGGTTTGAAGCTTCAAGCTCCAGCAGGTACATTCCAGCCCATCAAACTTCTGAAGATTGTTGTGTGTGTTTCAAAGGGTCCGTATCAGTGTTCCCTCTAAGTTGTACAGTTGCGCAGCTTCCCAGCTTGACAGGTGATTAATCATCCCTGCCCAGTCAATCACCTGTGAAGCTGTGCTGCTGTGTGCAGCTTAAAGGGAACACTGGTCCATATGTTTGGCCACCCTTGTAGGATATGCTGAGGGATAACGGAGACCAGAGTTTGTACTTTATAGACATCATTATGTGAAATAAATCTACTTGTATAAATAAGTGTTTGCTGGCTTTATTTTCCTTTATTTTGATGGCTAGTGGGAAGGAGTAGGAGAGTTAAAACAAATGTTTTGTTCTAGTTATTGTCTGGTATTGTCATCCTAAATTCTCAAGTCTTGTTTACAATATATGGACTCAGTTCAGCAAAGTACTTAAGCGCTTGCTGAAGACCCGTTAAAATCAATGGGACTTAACTACATTCTTAAAGTTGAGCATAGGCCTCATTTCAGCAAGGCATTTACACATATCACCTTTTGCATATGTACATAGACACATGCATTTTGATGACTAAATAGCTGGATCCCAGTGACGTTTTGGCCCCAAAAGAATGTTACATCCATGTGAGGTGCCATGTTTCTCATTGCAAGTTTGGGGGCCTTTGTGATTTACTTAATGTTTTGTATACATGGTCTATAAACCGATAAAAGTTACTTAAAACGCTCCTGTCTGTTTTAAGAAACTGAACAGTGATTCTGTGGGGGGGGCTTCCTCTTTTGGTTTTCACATTTGGCCAGTTGGCTCCCTCCTTCATCCAAAAATTGCAATCTAAAAGCATTGATACACTGTTGTAGTGTAATTAACCTGCTTCTGCTCAGGAAGCTTTGCACATCTTTGTGGTATCCTCTCTCTCTTCCCTTCCCCTCCCCCCCCCCCCCCGACACATACTTTAGTATAATTGTTATGAGAATGTATCAGTAATAGAGATGAAATGTGGATACCTTTTTCCAAAGCATTTACAGCATATCAGTTGTTTGTTTAATCATAGTTTGCAATTTTAATATGTAGAAGCATATGGCACACTGCTGAGGTTGGCACTTGAGAAAACTGACTTTTTTTCCCTTCCGATTCTCATGGAAAGCAAAATGTGCACCCTATGAAGATAAGCAAATGGGGGAAAAGGGGATGGGTGCAATTAAAAAAAAAAAGCCAAAAAAACTTTGAAAACCTGTCATTTCTTTTTTGGATGACTTAAATAGGCTAAATTTGAGAGGTGGGTTTTCAGAAGCAGTGTTATCTTAATTCTTTTTCTGTTAAAATGGTAAAACTTTCCTTGACTTCATTGGAAGCTAGACTTAGGCTACCACTGAATGCTTTTCAAAATCCTATCCAAGACAATGCACTTTGATGTGTCTTTAAAGACACATGACATAGTGTTGTTTTAAAAGATGTGGAGGATAAGAAAAGTTTTGTTTATAATGGTTCTGGTTACTTTTCAAAGTAGATAGAATTGAAGTGTAGTGCGCCTTTAAAGATAATTAATCATTGGAACAATTTACCAAATTTGCTGGTGCGTTTTCTGTCACTGGCCATTTTTAAATCACGTTTGTATTTCTCTTCAAAGAGATGCTCCCGTTCAAACAGGTGGTATATTGGGGCAGTTTTATGGCCTGTTATACAGGATAGTAGACTTTTCTGGCCTTGTAATCTATTAATTTTAATTAATTCATGTATTTGGTTCCTATCCTCTTGGTGATTCTTAGCAAATCACAAAATGTGCATTTTTAGAGATGCTTTGCAATTTCTCTTGAAACCTGTGTCCACTTCTTTTCTAGGGGAACCCAGAAGAGCACACGATCCTAGAATTTGCCCAATTAATTAAAAAACTTGTTGGTAAGTATGACAAGTAATTCTTGGGTGAAGTTCATTGTGCATATTTTATCAACTGATAATTACTTCATTAAAGTATGTGTAATACATAAGGCTAATTGAATCTGTTTCTTTCTGTTCTACATAGCATTTTTACCAAGGATATTTAATTGTCTGCTGATTCTGTGATTAAATATTAGATTAAACATTTAGTTTAGATTTTTCAATTCAGGATAAAACTATGTGAAGAAAAATTAAAATCCAATGCTGTTTGGGTAGATTTATCCAGGAACTCTCCTCACACTGTCTCCTTGCATTTCTTTCTACCACCCTCACAAGCCTCATGTCATGATGACTCTTTCTTCCCTTATACCAATGTGGCTGCTGGATGGAGGCTAGATGTGATTCATTCTGGCACTCATCAGAGTCTCCCTTTCACTTGGCCAGAGGGGATGCTGGAGAATACTTGGCAGTCCTTCCCTCTCACCCTATGCTCCTGCTGTTGAATTTGCTGCCTTTTCAACATTATTGAATCCTCTGAGATTTTGCTCAGCTCCTTAATTCTCCAGTCTTGGACACCGCTTCCTTGTGTGGTAGAACACAGGCATTTGTCACTGGCCACTGCCAGCAGACAGTATACTGGGCTAGATGGACCATTGGTCGGACCTTGTATGGCTGTTCTTATGTTAACACTATGGTGCCACTAGACTATCTGGTAGACAAAATAAGTTGTCTTTCCATTTACTGGTCACTAACTAGCTCTGTTTTGCTCTGCCCACAATTTTTTTTCAAACTCAAATGAACATTTGTTTTTAAAATAATGCAAAAAGTTTGGGGCTTACATATGTAGTAAGTTATCTCAATATGCTACCATGATGGGATCTGAATGCAAGACTCAGGCGTGGTTCTTCATTCCATGGACAATAAGAATGGACAGTACTGGGGTGCAGGAAGTGTTTTTGAATCACTTTGTAGTGTCACTCCTGGATGATTGATCTCACCTTTGCTGGAAGGACAGTCATATCAGCATAAGGCGTTTTGAATGATGGGGAAAATTGAGAATGATCTGAATAGGCTTGAGGGGGACATCATACCATTGCTGGGGAATGTGTAAGTTGAAAGGTATAACAAACAAAAGATAATAACATTTATTATTTTATTCAACAGGGAGTGGTAGTGAAATCCAGTTTCTCTCAGAAGCTCAAGATGACCCTCAAAAAAGAAAGCCTGACATCAAGAAAGCCAAGTTATTGCTTGGTTGGGAACCTGTGGTATGTAAAGCTAAATTAATAGTGTCTTGTGTGTAAACCTTGGGGTTTTCTGATGATTGCCTTGCCTTTGTAAAAAAAAAAAAAAAAAAAAAAAAAAAACAACAACAACCCACCACACACACACACACACACCACCCTACGGTTTTTAGAACATCTTAAAGAACTGGGGGAAGTGGAGGAAAGTAAAGTGTATAAAGTAACTTGACTCTAACAAGAACATTTCATAAATGTGTACAGGAGGGAGTTCTACAACCTGTGTTACGCAGGAGGTCAAACAAGATGATCACAGGTCCCTGGCGTTAAAATCTATGAACGTACGAAATAAGTGACAAAACATTGTAAATAAAATTTACCTCATGAGTCATTTGTATAACCACTGGTACTAAGGCAATAGTCTCTCATATGCTGTCATACCTTGGAATGCCTGGTACAGAATTATTTACCCCTCTACTTATGTTACCTTAAAAAGAGGAATTTGCTTTTATGATGTGAATGCTGTTGAATAAAAAATGAAATACAAAAATTAAGGATTGAAGTTTTAAGATCTTGTTAAAGATATCAAATGTCACTGCAAGTCATCAGTTTTAATTTAGTAACTAGGTAGGATTAAGAGGCGTAGCAGAAGAACCCAATAAAAACTAGGTAGGTGGACAGAGCTATAGTATACTAACAGTGGGATTTTAAGAACCTGCACAGGTTGGCCTAACTCTGCTCCCATTGAAGATAATGGGAGTTTTATCATTGACTTTAGTGAGAACAGATTTAAAACTTGTGAAAATTTCACTTTGAATTTGCTGTAGATGACAAATAAAGGAAAACACATTGGACAAATTAATTATGCTGCTTGTTCAGTACAGTTCAGAATTAGTTGTATATGCTCTTTGGTAAAGGAGGGAATGTCTGGGATTTATTGTTGACAGCAATAAAATTTGCTTAATAAAGTAGGTGTCCAAAAAAGCTGTTAAATGCTTGTGTTGCATTAAGAGGCTGGGGAATATCATTGTAATACCATTGTATAACTCAGTGATATGTACTCTTCCCTGAATACTTCCTTCTGCACAAACCATCAGCAGAAACCCAGCTCATTGCCCTTTCTCACCACATTACCTTGAGGCTAGCTGGTCACACTGTACAGCCACTCAAATGGCCAGAGCAAATGTTGCAGTCTGGCCTTGATCCATAAGCCTTGATTTCACTGGAGGACTTTGTCTTTACATCAGTTTTCCAGCAATAATGCTAGAAAACATATACTGATTCTACAGTAGGTTCATAATTAATGCTACAAACCTTCCTAGGCCCAACCCCACATGTAATCCCAATGAGACCCTGGAAATTAGCCACTACTCATGTGGTACTAGCATAAAGATTTGCTGTTTCCCTAAGAATTAATGTCTGGGAAGTGAAGTATGTCTGATTGCTAATGATCCTAGTGATGGAACACCCTGGTTACATTTCACTCATACGTGCCATTGAGCATAGCTGAAAGCAAGAGGTTGACTGTTACAGAGAACCTTTTCCCTTCTACAGCTGGGGAAAGGAGCTTAGTTTACCCCACTAGTTAGGCCAGCTTCCCCTCTCCATCAGTGTGAAATGGTTCATGTGGGGCATATATAGGTAGGAAGCCTGGTTTTAAAAAAACTGTTGATGTAATGAGATTACTCTTTCCCTGTGTGCCTGGGGCATTCAGAACCTAATTTTGTTTTTTTAAGTCAGTGGCAGATCATGTTCTATCAAATTTGATGGGATGTAGGCATTTGTACTCTTATCCTGTAGCGAATGAATGTTGGTAGTGAGGCATGTATTGTTAATGTATCCAGTTCTAAAGTGCCATCACTGTATCTATTCATGTTTGTGACATAAGCAAGACCAGAGATGACTATACTTGGAAAAGGAGTGAAATATTTGTTGTGTACACTGTTAAAACTAGAAGCAGAATAGGAAGAAATTCTTCTTAACTCTGCACAAATAATTAGAACTTAATTTTCTATTTTAGAAAAAGCTAGGTGATCAATTCCAAATTTGATACCGTTGTAATGGTCAGTTTTGCTTAGTGGTTTATATCCCCATTGCTATTTTTTAGTGGACCAATGTAAGGTAGTATTTAAGGAATTCTCCAGGGGTACATCTACACTGCACCCCACATCTACACAACCTGCCCACTATTTCAAAATATTTTTCAAAATAACAGGCGCACTATTTTGGCATCCTGGTAAACCTTGTTCCATGAGGGATAAGGGATGTCTTGAAATAGTGTGGTGTTTCAAAATTTGGCACTGTGTAGATAAGCCAAATTTCAAAATAAGTTATTTCAAAATAGATTTGAAATAAGATATGTAATTTGTGTAGCACAAATTGCATATCTTATTTTGAGTTTAGGGTGCTGTGTTGATGCACCCCAAGTTTGTATTTGGGCATAAAGTGGATTGTGTTACTACCTGGTGCTAAATGTGGTATTTCTAAAGTGTGAATTGATGGCTTCTAATTTTAGTGAACGATAGCTAAATACATCAGTGATGGGAACATTAGAAATGCATAAACAGACTGTAACCAGAGAGTGGTGCTCTGTCTTTTTATTGATAAAGAATTAAAGGATTTCAAAGCAGCATTTTCACAGCTTAGAAGATAGCCACAATTATACTTTTTGGTTTTTTCCATTTTAGGCTGATATGACCATGTCTTCTTTCTTTAAACAGGTCCCATTGGAAGAAGGCTTAAATAAAGCAATTCACTACTTTCGTAAAGAACTTGAATATCAGGCAAACAATCAATATATCCCCAAACCAAAACCTGCCAGGATAAAAAAAGGAAGAACAAGACATAACTGAAAATGGTTGGACAGGAGATTCCCTGCTTTATATTTGACAGGATGTAATTTTTTTCCTTTTTAAAAAGAAAGACTTTTAACAGGTATCATGAAGAACAAACTGGAATTTCATTCTGAAGCTTGCTTTAAAGAAGTGGATGTGCCTAAAAATAAAAAAAAACTGCAAATCTTGCCTTGCACTTTTTAAATCTGTCTTTTTATGTAAAATAGAGTAGAAAAATCTTTGAGTATCTTCAAGTTTTATATCTTGCTGTGAGATCATTTGTTGTGACTGTCATTGACAGTTTTATTTACTGGTTTCTTGTGAAGCTGAAGATGAATATAAATGGGACAGGATATGCCAATTTATTTATAAAATGGGTACTATAAATGAGATGTTATACTATGCATAAAAGAAAAAGCTAGCAGTATTGTCAGATGAGTGAAACACTGGCAGTTAGAATATAGGGGTATAACAAATTTCTGTATGAGAGCTTTATTGTATTCTTTAAATCAGAGTTTTTCAGAGGTTTAGTTTTAGTTGCACACTTGAATTTGGACTATTTTCATTGATTATCATGGATAAGGATATTTTAAATCACTACTGTGTTGTGCGTGCTCTGGGAATAAAGTTAATGTATTATTGGTTACCAGTGGTTGAATATGCTATTTTAATAAAATATGGAAAGTTCTACTTATAGGTTTGTTTTTGATTAAAATGGTTTTCTTTTTTGCCTTTTGTCTTTATATCTTAAATGTTGATTTAAAAAAATCATACTCCACTATAAAAGAGATTCATCCTGGTGAAAATCAATGTTATATTTTTCTATTTTGCAAATAATCCCAGTACTTTCTTAACTGATTCTTGGGAAAGGGCTCTAAGATAATGTTGGGGGGAGGGGAGAACCTTGGGTTATTATAATTAAAACTGTCATTGTTTGCATTAGACCCAGATGGTCACAATGCAAAAATCTTAGATACCTTTAAAACATAGAATAAAACTTTAGTGTTCTCAGCATGAGAGAAATCACGTACTTTATGTAGCAACAACTTTCTGTTCATTTTACCAGAAAATGCACACAATTGTACTGAATAACTGATCTTATCACAGTAATTGTCTTCTGCTTGTTGGATATCTGTACTCATTGCAACTGTTGTATTAGGAAACATGGGCCTGGATTTAAAAAAAAAAGATATTTAGGCATTCCTCTGTTCAGAGTTACAAAGCCCAAGCTCATTGAAAGTCAGTGGAGCCTAAGTCAGTTTTGGAAATGAGATTTAGCTGACAAAATCCCATAGGCTTTGCAACACTGGACAAAGGAATGCCCATATATCTTCAAAATAAGGCTATGGTCCCAACCTTCAAGAGCTGCTGTTCTTTCGTTACTATGAACCACCAAGCCTGCTTGTGCATGGTGTAGACTAGAGTAAAGAAGAAATAATGGTAAAAGTCCACTTTCAGGAATGTCCACCAGAGGTCTGAATGATTTGCTATTAAAGACGAGTCAGAGACCTCTTTAGATTTTCTCACCACCTTGCCTCCCTTCGTAAGGGGGTGAGAATTGGAGGAGTTCTGTTGTGTGCTATGCATTGGCTTGATCTGCAGAGATGCAGCTGCAGCCCCACGATTTCTAGTTCAACCTGTAAACCAGCTGTGGCCTGAGCAGTTTCACCATCCAGCCTGTGCATGGCTGCTGGCATGAGAGTCACTGAGGAGAGATGGGGGGGGTGAAAATATTCTTTCCCCCAAGTCCAGCCCCGGTGCACCCCTAACCCACCTCTCCTTGACCCTGTTCTGCCCTCTTTAGGCCTGCCCCTTGCCCTGGGGGAAGCAGCCTCCTGGATTACCAGGGGACCTGGCGTGGGGCAGCATCAGGGGGTTAGGCTTCCCTACACTCACCACAATGGTGGGATTCATGGGGAAGGGGAGCTTCGCAGCAGCTTCTGCTCTGCTCCATCTCCCAGGTCAGCCCAATTGCTCCGCTTCATTGCAGTGGCAGCTCAGGCTTATTTTTCCTACAGGCAGATGGCACCCTGCTGCTCCCGCTTCCTTCCAGAAGACATTCTGTGAGGGGTTATTTCAGATCAACCTGCTCAGGTCTCCAGGCTCAGAGGGGCTGTCACTGGCCGTTCTCTGCCATTGTTCTCTACCCTGCTTGTCTCACAGCTCTGGGTGGCTCCCATTTTGAAACTCCCCTGCAGTACGTAACATGAGGCTCACTAGAGGAATTACTGAGAGCTCACGTGTTTTTTACTGTGAATGTCATATTTAGGTTTTTTTAGGGGTTCTCCTAGCTTTCAGATTTCTGTCTTCAGTCTTAAACTATTTTCCCTTTACCTAAAGTCTTAAACCCTCACCATCATCAAACTGTTCAAGGGACCAAGTTGCAGGCTACCTCCAACAAGATGGCAGCCATTTCCCTACAGGCTTTGCTAGTGAAATTGTGGCTGCCCTTGCCAAATGTGGCTGTTTTCTCACATTGTTTGCAATGGGGTTGAAGCCAGGCTTCTTGCAGGGAAAATTATCGTCGTTTGGTCATCACATGAGGAGCTGGCTGGCTACAGGGGAATATGATGATGCAGGGAGGGAGCAGCAGAAAAGGATGGGTGTTAGAAATGGGAGCAGAAGCTCAGACTTGTCATGTGTCATGCCATTTGCATGTTTATCACCTGTTCCCATATACCTGGTAAAACATCATACATTTTTAGAGACGGTCTGCTGTGCAAAATACACCCTGTAATCTAGAGCAAAGTGCATAGAGATATAAGGCAACAGACCATGAGTTCTAAACTTAGCTCATCCAATCATTGCTGTTAATATTTGTATGCTACACAACTGTTCTTTACCAAAGATTCCATATACCACACCAAAGAGAAGGTGTAATAATTCATTTGCTTTACAGCTAAAATAACAGAGCAAATGGATATGGTCACTAGACACAGTCAGAAGTAGAATGCTCTAGGGCCTCAGCCACAACAATTTGAGCATCTAGCTCAGGAGAGGTTGATGTTTTTAGAGCTAGAGATCTGACCTGTTAATACTCTGCATCTATGGACCGGCCCTTCCTTAGTGAGGGTAATATGTTTTTCTCCACCAGCTGCTACTATAGCAGAAAAGGAAGAGTTGTGTTACATGCCTCCATGTTGTAGATCAAACACAATTCATGTATGACCCCTAGTGGGTGGAGGGTAATTAGTGTAAAACCCCTGGGATTACTTTAAAATATTTTAATGTGAAAATATTGGTACAATGTATTAATATTTGTCATATTGTGGTTAGTGGGAACTATCCCATTAAAATATGATGTAGCATTTAGGATAAGGTTTGTCTGAAGATGACAAAGTTGTGTGGAGGAGAGGATGCTGGGGTGTACAGAGTGGAAGGTCCTGCCAGAATGAGTTCCACAAAGGTGGAAGCTTTAATAAATATATATTTGGAAAAAATAAACTTCACGTGTGAAAGTGTAAATAGGAGCAACGACGAGGGAACATAATGTCTCCATTTTCGTTCTCACCTCAGAAACACACAACAGTTAGCTTTAATTGGTAGAGTCAACAAAGAGGCCAAAAGTGGCATGGGTCATAGAGACTAAATTACCCATTTATCCCTATACTCCTTCCCAAGGCTCAAAAGTGCTGGCGAAGTGGTGGGGGGTGGGGGGAGCATACCTCCTGCTGTGTGTGCTGTAGCTAAACAAGGGCATTCATTCATGAAGGCTGTATAAATACTACATTAACACTCTTTTTAAAAAGCCTAACTTTACAGCTGAATTTTGAATCCAAAATGATTACATAGAAATTGGGGGTGGAATGATTCCTCCCAAAAGTGAACAAATCAAGATGTGATAAATGTGATGGCTTAAAATCATGAGGTTTTTTTTTTTAAAGCTCAGGGAGAGAGCTGATTCCCAGAGTTGAAAAATTCTGCAATAATTATTGGTATTTCTTAAATCCCCACCTTCTGGAGTCAGAGGAATACATTTTAATCTCAGCCTTCATTTTTAAAAATGAAGTTTCTAGCCCTCACTTCCGCAAAGAAAACCCTGAAAATGTGACATCCCCCTCCCCCAAGGATCCTTCCCAAAGGCTCAAAATTCAGACTGAAGAATCCCACACACACCTGTTGTTGTTTTGTTTTGTTTTGTTTTGTTTTTGAGAGAGAGAGTCTTATAGCTTTGGGGTTTCCAAACTCATGATTTTTGACTATTTGGCTTTGGCTATACGGGGTCTCTCTGTAATGATGTCCTTTGATCAAAACTCCCCAGGGAACTAGGGCAGTGATGGACAACATAGACTAGTGCATGGGCCGCATGAGTGGCCCTCCTCCAACCCTGTGGGCCTCAAGATTGTCATAAGCAAGACGGTCTCCTGTGGTAAGGTTTTGCTAACTGCACTTGAATACCTAGAATTTACACAGTGTGCCAATTGACCAGTAGCAGCGCTTTGGATTCAGAGGGATTACACAGCTCTCACAGTCAATGTTATCTGCAATCAGCACACACCTCACTTCATGTGTCCTGGCTTTACGTGCGGGTCACTTTAGTATAATCTATGTGGATGGAAAGAAGTGGACTTTGGCAACACTGTGCAGGGCCAATGTTAAAAAAAAAGGCTTGTGGGCCACACATGGAACCCCGATGGGCTGCATGAGGCCTGTAGGCTGCAGGTTGCTCGCTTAACTAGGGTGCCACCTGGAGCTAAGGTGGAGATGCTGTGCACATATAGTGATGCAACTACAGGCACTGCTGTCTGGGATTGAACCTGCATGATCTTACTCGGGAAGGATAGGTGAGGGGAAAAGGGAGGAGGTGTTGCCTTATATATTAAAAATGTACACACTTGAACTGAGATGGAGATGAACGTAGGAGATATGTTGAGAGTCTGGGTTAGGTTAAAAGGGGTAAAAAACAAGGGTGATGTCATGCTAGGGGTCTACTACAGGCCACGTACTCAGGTGGAAGAGGTGGATGAGGCTTTTTTTAAACAACTAACAAAATCATCCAAAGCGCAGGATTTGGTGGTGATGGCGGACTTCAACTATCCAGACGTATGTTGGGAAACTAACACAGCGGCACAGACTATCCAATATGTTTTTGGACTGCATTGAAGACAATTTTTTCTTTCAGAAGGTTGAAAAAGCTATTGGGGAGAAGCTGTTCTAGGTTTGATTTTAACAAATAGGGAGGAACTGGTTGAGAATTTGAAAGTGAAAGGCAGCTTGGGTGAAAATGATCTTGAAATCAGAGTTCATGATTCTAAGGAATGGTAGAAAGGAGAACAGCAAAATAGAGACAATAGATTTCAGGAAGGCAGATTTTGGTAAGCTCAGAGAGCTGGTAGGTAAGGTCCCCTGGGAAGCAAGACTAAGGGGAAAAACAACTGAAGAGAGTTGGCAGTTTTTCAAAGGGACATTATTAAGGACCCAAAAGCAAGCTATTCCGCTGCATAGGAAAGGTAGAAAGAATGGCAAACGGCCGCCCTGGCTTAACCAGGAGATCTTGCATGATCTAAAAATTACAAAGGAGTCCTATAAAAAGTGGAAACTAGGACAAATTCCAAACTATGAATATAAGCAAACAATACAGATATGCAGGGGCAAGATTAGAAAGGCAAAGGCACAAAATGAGCTCAAACTAGTTACAGACATAAAGGGAAACAAGAAGACATTCTATAAATATATTAGAAGCAAGAGGAAGACCAAGGACAGGTAGGCCCACTGCTCAATGAGGAGGGAGAAACAGTAACAGGAAACTTGGAAATGACAGAGGTGCTTAATGACTTCTTTGTTTCGGTCTTCATCAAGAAGTCTGATGAAGGAATGCCTAACATAGTGAATGCTAGTGGGAAGGGGGTAGGTTTAGATTAGAAGATAAAATAACAAAACAAGGTAAAAATCACTTAGAAAAGTTAGATGTCTGCAAGTCACCAGGGCCTGATAAAATGCATCCTAAAATACTCAAGGAACTGATAGAGGCGGTATCTGAGCCTTTAGCTATCATCTTTGAAAAATTATGGAAGACAGGAGAGATTCCAGAAGACTGGAAAAGGGCAAATATAGTGCCTATCTGTAAAACGGGAAACAAGAACAACCCAGGAAACTACAGACCAGTCAGTTTAGGTTGGACATTAGGAAAAAGTTCCTAACTGTCAGGGTGGTTAAACACTGGAATAAGTTGCCTAGGGAAGTTGTGGAATCTCCATCTCTGGAGATATTTAAGAGCAGGTTAGACAGACATCTGTCAGGGATGGTCTAGATGGTACTGGGTCCTGCCATGAGGTCCCTTCCAGTTCTAGTGTTCTATGATTCTATGATTCTAACCGCTGTCAATGGAAGGTAGTAGCCTTATAAATCCCTAGAAGAGAATCTCTCCACAGCCACAGTAATGTGGAAGTATATGAGGCTGCTAATTCTTGTGACACCCCTGCAGCATGGATCAAACTGAGCTGGAAATTCATGCTACTACTAAGGAGCCTGTGAGAAATTGTCTGAAACTGGGACTCTGCTGGGCAAAAGGGGAAGGTTTTATTGGGTCTGAGAAGGTAGCTTTATCCATGGCTGTCGCTAGCATGGAGGAGGGGAGCATGAGCCCAGGCAGAATAGTTTGAACTGGTAGATGCTACGCAGGAGTCCTAGAGATGCCACTCTTGTTCTTGGGCATGAGAACAAGCAGATAGGGGGATGCTCTGTAACAGCATCCTGCCCCTGGGATGCCCAGAGAGGAAGGGAAGCTGGAAAACATGAGCTGGCTCAGGTGTGTGTGAAGAGGTTAGGAGAAAAGTTGGGGAAAAAATTGATTTTTTCCCTTCAGTTCAGTGGCAGAATAAAAAAATCATTTTGTGCCAGGTCATTCAGAAATGACAAATTGGTGTTGATTCTGGGTTGGGTTTTGTTTTGGTTTTTTGGTTTTTTTGGCCAAAACCTCTTGTCCCGAACTTGCAAACCATTTCAGTTGACCCCAAATTGCATTTTTTTAAACAATAATGCCCAGCTGTAGTTGGGAGCCTGCCTTTGCATGGGAGGGAAAAGTAGCCAAGCAGTCATTGAAAATACTTCTCTTTATATTTTCTGGGGATATGTTTAAAGGTCACGATAAGTATGTTCATTATTTTCAGTGTCCTTCAGAAAAGAAGCAAGAGTCTGCAGGCATTTTGTCTGTTTTCTCAGAAAATTGGTAGGACTACCACTTGGTCTGAATTACTGGGTCAGCATGAAGAAATGTGACTTTGTTGGGTCTTAAAACATTGAAAAGCTGGCTCACAGCCAAACAGTTCATATTCTTATTTCAACTACCACTATATGGCCAGGTCTGTTTTTCTCTAGTATACTTAAGGAACTGGTTGTCTTAGCGAACTTGTGGAGGATGGGAGCGATCCTTTTGGACTGGTGAAGAAAAAACATAGTACATGTCTGTAAAAAGGGGAATAGATATAACTCAGGGAATTACAGACCCAGTCAGTTTAACTCTGCTACTTAGAAAGATAATGGAGCAAAGCAACTAGAAGAAACTAAGGAGATAAAGAGCAGTCAACATGGATTTGTCAAGAACAAATTATGCCAGATCAATCTAATATCCTTTGACAGGGTAACAAGCATTGCAGGGAAGCAGATGTGATATGTTGAAAAATGCAAAGTAATGCACATTGGAAAAAATAATCCTAACTATACATACAAAATGATGGGGACTAATTTAGCTACAACAACCCAAGAGGGAGATCTTGGAGTCATTGTGGATAGCTCTCTGAAAATGGCATCAGCAGTGAAAAACAAACAAACAGAATGTTAGGAATCATTAAAAAAGGAATAGAGAATAAGACAGAGAATATCTTAGTGGCTCTATATAAATCCATGGCATGTTCATATCTTGAATACTGTGTACAGATGTGGTCACCTCATCTCAAAAAAGATATATTGGCATTGGAAAAGGTTCGGAAAAGGGCAACAAAAATGATTATGGTTTTGAACGGGTACCATATGAAGAGAGATTAAAAAGACTAGGACTTTTCAGTTTAGAAAAGAGGAGTCTAAGGGAGAATATGATATGGGTCTATAAAATTGTGACTGGTATGGAGAAAGTGAATAAAGAAAAGTTATTTATTTGTTCCTATCACATAAGAACCAAGGGTCACCAAATGAAATTAATAGGAAGCAGGTTTAAAACAAACAAAAGGAAGTTTTTCTTCACACAGAGCAGTCAACCTATGGAACTCCTTGCCAGAGGTTGTGGTGAAGACCAAGGCTACATCTACACTGCATTTTTTTTTTCAGAAAAAGATACGCTACATTTTTCCACTTGTGTTTTTTTGGAAGAGGCTTTTCTGACATTTGGCCCACCTACATCAGCCCTACCTCAGTCCCTGGAAAAATCATGGAGGGGATCCTCAAGAAATCCATTTGGAAACACTTGGAAGAGGGGAAAGTGATCAGGAATAGTCAACATGGATTCACAAAGGGCAAGTTGTGCCTGACCAAACTGATTAGCTTCTATGATGAGGTAACTGACTCTGTGGATATGGGAAAGTCAGTGGATGTGATATACCTTGACTTCAGCAAAGCTTTTGATACGGTCTCCCACAATATTCTTGCCAGCAAGTTAAGGGAATATGGATTGGATAAATGGACTGTAAGATGGAAAGAAAGCTGGCTAGACTGTTGGGCCCAACGGGTAGTGATCAACGGCTCAATGTCAGGTTGGTGATCGATTTCTAGCTGAGTGCCCCAAGGATCTGTTCTTGGACCAGTTTTGTTCAACATCTTCATTAATGACCTGGATGAGGGGATGGATTGCACCCTCAGCAAGTTCACAGATGACATTAAACTAGGGGGAGAGGTAGATACACTGGAGGGCAGGGATAGGGTCCAGAGTGACCTGGACAGATTAGAGGATTGGGCCAAAATAAATCTGATGAGGTTCAACAAGGACAAGTGTAGAGTCCTGTACTTGGGACGGAAGAAGCCGAAGCATTGTTACAGGCTGGGGACTCAATGGCTAAGTAGCAGTTCTGCAGAAAAGGACCTGGGGATTACAGTAGATGAGAAGCTGGATATGAGTCAACAGTGTGCCCTTGTAGCCAAGAAGGCTAATGGCATATTAGGTTGTATTAGGAGGAGCATTGCCAGCAGATCCAGAGAAGTGATTATTCCCCTTTATTTGGCTTTCGTGAGGCCACATCTGGAATATTGTGTCCAGTTCTGGGCCCCCCACTATAGAAAGGATGTGGATGCATTGGAGAGGGTCCAGTGGAGGGCGATCAAAATGATTAGGGGGCTGGAGCACATGACCTATGAGGAGAGACTGAGGGATTTGGGTGGGTTGATTTAGTTGGGATTGGTCTGCCTTGGGCAGGGGGCTGGACTTGATGACCTCCTGAGGTCTCTTCCAGCTCTATGATTCTATGATTCTGTGATACACAGGGCCAAATGTGGGAAAAACCTCCTCTTTTAGAAGATCTGTTGTTCCTCATAAAATGAGGAATACAGGGATTCCGAAAGAATGCACCCACTTTTTCAGAAACTGTTCCGAAAGAGCAAATGCATTCCCTGGATGCGGCAAAGTTTTCCCAGGATAAACTCTGAAGTCTAGACATACCCCAAGGCTTTAACAGGGTTCAAAAGAGAACGAGATAAATTCATGGAGGTTAGGTCCATCAATACTTATTAGCCAGGATGGGTAGGAATGGTGTCCCTAGCCTCTGTTTGTCAGGGGCTGGAAATGGATGACAGGAGAGGGATCACGTGATGATTTCCTGTCCTGGTCACTCCCTCTGGGGCATCTGACGTTGGCCACTGTTGGATGACAGGACACTGGGCTAGATGGACCTTTGTTCTGAGCCAGTATGGCCGTTCTTCTGTTCTTATAATATATCTTAGTAAGATGGTTGATACAGCCTTACTTCACCTTCTCATAAGGAAACTAATGAAAAATAGCCTAAATGGACCGAGCAGGTAATGAGTGCATAACTGGTTGGAAAACATACATACCACATACACACAAAGCATACACATCACTAGTTCACAGTCAAGCTGGCAGGAATTTAACCTTGGTTGGGTTCTATTCAATATCTTCATAAATGATTAAGATAATAGCACAGAAAATACACATATAACATTTGCAAACGATACCAAAATGGGAGGAGTGTTCGGTGTCAATTGTTGGGATACCATCACAGATCCACTGAATGCAGTCACTAGGATCTTGGTATGCTGAGTTGTTGCCTGTCTATAGACCCTACTCACTAATGTACTGTCTGGGTTGCTGCGCAGTTCTACATCAGGCTACATCTGCTGTCTATGTGAAGGTAAGTGATGGATAAGGCTTAGGAGACATGATGGCTGCCATACAGACATCATAGCTATGTACGGTGTTAGACAGTCTTATTTCCTTCAAGCCCCAGTGTGCCCCAAGTTCCGGACTGGATTTACGGAACATATGGTCCTGTTTATCATCCTGACCCCTCCCCTCACTGTCAGTATCCTGAAGCCACACAACTTTTCCTCTGACTTCTCCATCTACATCAAGCTCTTGTCCTTTATACTCATACAGAAATGCCTCATGCCTTTGACAAAGTCCTCTTGCATTCATTTAAACTCTAATAAAGGCTTTCTACAGGGTAAAACGAAGGCAGCCCATTTTCAACTTATGACACAAAAGCTGGATCTGCACTACAAAACCCCGCTGCGCTATGGTGAGTCCTGCATGTTTTTCTTCATTAATCTGCAGCCATCTTCATCCAGATACACATTTTTTTGTCACAACTTTTAACAGCACAATGTGATCATATCCAGGCTGCATTTCTCATGGTCATCATCTTGGCCACTTTAAAAACAAAACATTAATGTCCAGTGCTATTTCATCACTAATAATTCCATTGGACAACATGTTATGCTTGATTATATAGTGATGGAGAAACCCTTTAACCATCTATTGTTTGTCCACTCACACAACTTACAACTAGCCCCTTGGGTAATTTTGTGCCAAGGTTCAGCCCAGGTTGAACTTTCCCACACAAGTTGTAAAGGACACGGCATGATCTATGAAAGTGCTATAATATTGAATATGTATTGTCCACAAGAGGTTGTATACAGTATGTGCTGAACATAGAAATGTAGAGAGAGGACACCATAAAATATTTAAATCTGAGGAAACGTTTCCCCCCCAGGAGCGTGGGATTTATTTACAGTGCTGACACAGACCTAAATAACTGAGCATACCGAAATGCATTGTTTTATAAAATACACTAAAATTGGGCGAGATCATGGAATCAGTTTTTATAAATGAGTAAAAAGCCCTTGAAAGTATAATCCCTAATAATGGGGTGCTTTGAAATGGAGTCAGCTAGTGCAAACTGTCTATTCAAGAAATGGAAAAATGCTTATTTTACCAAAAGACTTTAATTCTAACACGTCTACATAATGCACAATTAAGCAATTATAGAACCCCCATTCCAAATACATTTCTGTGCTAGACAGTTCATTTCTTCTCCTAGTGTATATAACAAAAGGCTACTGTAAAAAAAGAGGAGGAGGGATGGAAAGACAGAGAGGACGTGAGCAAGTGAGGCTAGGACTCAGCTCAATTCGATACAGACGTACAAATCTGAGTTACAGAAGCATAAATGAGGTTAATAATCATCGTAGTTGACACTTGCTCCATGCCTGAAGGTGTGTGGGTTTCGGGGCCCAATGGCTGCATCTTCATCATAATGGTGCTGATAGTAGCCACCATAATATTCATTGCCACCACGTCCCAGGTTTGTCCAGTAGGAGATATCGTCCTCAAATTTCTGCAGACAAAAGATGAGAAAGAATCAATTTGTGTTCTAAAGCCGCAATAATTTTGTAGAAAAGGAAAACTGTGTGATGGGTTCTTCTGGTTTGTTTTAGGTATTATAAGTCTTTGCTTATTTGGAAAAAAAATATTTTTTCAAAATCATTTGGGCCTTCCAAAATTAATGCACTAAACAGTCTACACAGTCATGGAAGTAACTCAACCTCATCAAAAACATTCCAAGAAGCCAAGAATTTAACATTTACATCTTTAACCTTTACTACTACTTTATGCTAGAGCTGGGACTGCGTGACTTTAAATATTTCTACTCTCCACTTTCAGAGATCTCTCAGTCACAGCTTTGTGCAATATACATATGAACTGGAACGCTTAGTTTCCAGAGAAACAGGTAATTTGTAGGAATGTTGGAGTGGGACTATCGTTGGAAAGAAGGTTTGTCAAATGCCTTCAAGTATGCCTACACTTCTTTTTAAACTTTTTAATTAACTTTAGGTGCCTAACTTTCATTAAGTTGAACAGAAATTAGGTGTGTAAGTACCGTTACTACTCATGCTAATTAGAAATTTACAGCACTCATCAAAGCTGGATATACCATGGTTATGTGATCTAAAAGCATCTCCCCATAACTACCAATGCACAAGGTACTCAAATTCCTTGCCTCTTCTGAGAAGAACACTGATCATGCCAAACTGTGAGTGGATCAAACACATAAAAGTAAGAGACTGAGACCACCATGCTCATTTCAACATGTGTAATTTGGTTTGGTATATGTGTCTCACACTCTTCCATATAAACTAGACAACAATTTCATTAAATTGAAGCAATAGGATTCAAAATTTTGGAACACATTTTCTTAATATAATTTTGTATGAGTAGAGTTTTAAAACATATGATCAGAAATAACTATTGGAGTTTGCATTCCTCTGTAACAATTTTCTATTCTCTGTTTCAAAAGATGTGTGTGTGTCAAACTTGTGAAAAAGAAGCCACTTTTTTATTGGTATGTATTCTTATCACTAGATTTGCACACACATTGAAGTCCCCATTACCACTGGAAAGATTCTACTCACGGCTTCATCAAATCCCAAGTAGAGGAACTGCTGATACCACTGCTGCACATCAGGTTGAGTCCTGTCCCACAGTTGGCGCTTCTGGCGTTTCAGGCTGCTTAAAAACTCCTTGGCCGTGTTTTCCTTTACTGACACCTCTGTTTTAACTGGTGCAAGAGCTGAAATGAAGTCCCCAAAAGAGGTGTCAATAACTTTTTAATCAACTCAAAATATATTATCCTAATTATACCTTTAACATGAAGTCATCACCTTCTGTAACAACAGAGCAATAATAATAACAACAGAGCAATAATAATAACAGACATACTCAATAGAATAGAATAGAAATGATCAGTTTACTTCATTCTGGATTTGCCTGTGTCTCTCCCTCAGCCCATGCTGACTTTTGCATTAGCTCTGCTTGCCCAGAATCTATACTCTAAACAAGGAACAATGAAACCACTGCATGCTATCAGTTGTGTCCACTCTGATGAGCAATGCTGAATGAGCACTCTGGTGGCACAAGTGAGCGGGGGAAAGCAAAATGTGTTCTTGAACCAAGCCTAAGGCTCTAGGATAAACACCAACAAGTCAAATTCATGGGTTTTTTTCACTCTTAAATCAGCTGTGTGGTCATGTGAAAACAGTAGTTTGCATCTTGAACTAGATGATTTTAATAGACAGCATAGTCTGGTGCTTCCCAAACTGTGAGACATGGCTACAAAGGGTTCATATGTGTCTGGGACATTTTTATCAGTATGAATATTCTTGTTTTTTTCCAATAAGGGGAAAAAATCATGTACCTTATCTCCAGCTCTACATCTGATCCTGCTGGGTCTGAAAGGCTCTCTGGGCCCTCGGCACCTGTAGGGACCCTACAGCAGAGAGACTTTCTGGTGGAGCAAACATTCAGCAAGATGTGTCTCAGGTGACAGCCCTGTGCTGGAGCAGATGGCACAGAGAAGCTTCTAGTGCGGGCAGTACTAGAATCTAGAGGAAGGGTTCTGAGGGAGAGCCACAGTTTATATAATGGACCAATTTTTACCAAGTGCTAAGTCTGTGTGTAGCTTGCATTCAGGTGAAGAAGATGATGGTTTTAATACAGTTAAACAGGACAGAAAGCCAATACGATAATAGTGATGTTATGTTTGGATGTTCATGTTACCATAGAAAGTTCACAGCCACAATGTGTCATTTGTTTTCAATATGTTAGTACATGAAGTCTGAGGAAACTACAGAGACATATGGAAACCACGCAGCCAAACTTCATAAAGAAGATCTGTGACTTCCCTTTGAATACAGGAAGAATTAAAGCAGCCAAAAAAAAAAAAAAAGAAAGAAAAGAAAAGAAAAGAAAAAGATCATGTTCAAAGCAGCAACTGGTCCTTAAAAAGCCTGAGAAGCAGTTTATGTTGAGGCCATACGAAGTGCAAAATGCAAACAAGCATTGGTAAGACACTTCTACTTCCAGCAGCAATAGCCAGAACAGGATTATGACTGGGGAATACAGAGCCATGGCACTGAAAACCATTCCTGTACTAAATAATACTGTCCACTTATGCCTTGATGCCCTTGCAGAACATGCCCAAGACCAGTTCATAGAACTGGAAAGAACCTCCAGAGATCAAGTCCAGTCCCCTGCACTCACAGCAAAACCAAGCACCATCTAGATCATCCCCAATAGATGTCTGTCTAACCTGCTCTTAAATATCCCCACTCACACCGGCACACAACTCCCTAGGCAACTTGTTCCAGTGTTTCACCACCCTGACAGGAGATTTTTCCCATTGTCCAGCCAAAACCTCCCTTGCTGCAATTTAAGCTGAGGGTAGAAAGTTTCAGAGTGGAGAGTGGCGTTTGATGGTTCAGTCATGGAGGAGGCTTGAAGAGGGTAAGGGTCTGCAGCGTCTTATGGGTATCATCCTGCCTCTCTATCTGGTACAGCCCTGCTTCTTCCCTCTCTAGCACTCCCACTCCTCCAGCCATTACCTTTGGCTCCTAATGTTGGCCCACGGTTCTTCATTTGCACACTAGGCCCAGCAGTGAAAGTAACTTAAAATTTCTTACAGGTACTGTCCTATTGTAACCCGGGTCCCTGCCAGCTCTGTAAATAGCTCCCTGCTGGCTTTTGCTGCATCCCAGCCAGTTCCTGCCAGAGCTGCACACCGGTGCACACCCGCTTACTTTCACCTCTGACTAGGTCCCTACTTTTAAATTTGCTTGACAGAGGCAGAGTGGCCTTTCAGGAAGGAGACCCAGAAGGGCAAAATCAGTGTGTTCACCTTTACAAGGAGAGGAGACAAAGGGGGAAAACAAGTCTCCCATGCAGATTTAACCTGCTCCTTTTCTGCTCTACACTTGCTGCTCCTTCGGGGAAATCTCAGTATCTACAAGGCATATAAATTGTGATTGCTCTGGACATGTGGAACCTGTGTGTGGGTTTGGGTCTTTTTGCTCTTGGTTAGCTATCTATTATGGAGATGTTCCCTTCTCACTTCAGTGTGATGGATGTAATCCAGATGCTGTACCAACAACAGCATGTACATCGGTTCCAGAGCTGACAGGCATGCGTAGGCACAACAGAACCAATAATATCTGTGTCACATTTTTTTACATGGTTTGTAGCGGTGTGCCGGTACACAGTGTGAGACAATTGTTTCTTTCCATACTCCTTAGCTTTCATTGGAAATATGTTTTTAAAATATTTCTGGTGAGAATAGAGAAACAAGGTGAGGAAGGCAATATCTTTCACTGGCCCGTGTTAGCATTTCACCTGTAGCAACTGCATGGGCAGTGGGTGAAGCTGCTGCTTGGGGAGGTGAGCTCCCCAGTCTTTGGCCCTGCTCAGACTCCACCCCTGCTCCACTCAGGCCCTGCCCCCTCTCCACTGTCTCCTTCTTCTTTCTGCTCACCCATTCCAGCCAAATCCCTGAACCCAAATGTAGCAAATGACATTGAGAAAAAAACCCACCACTCTTCTAAAATTTGTTTCTAAAGAAAACGGAGCATTTCTTCCACTGCATGCCAGATTGTGAAGACTAGACATGAGATACTTAATTAAAATTTGGGAATAAAAAATATCAGTCACCAATTATTTTAATATACCCTGAAGTTTGTCAGAAATGTATTTGCAAAAACTTTGTAGTAAGGGCAAGTTAGCTGTTCTGCTGAATACAACACTAAATCTTATGGAATACATGATGCATCCCTTCTCTATTTTACATGTTATCCATCAGCATTTCTAAGTTGATATTATATTTTAAATATAATCATAAACCTTCATAAAGTAACCATTCCAGATTATTACAAATTTAAATTAACTGAAACAGAGACAACATTTAAATTAATCGGTCAGAGTGGCTTAGTGTGTTCATAATAAAGTTCATTGCTTTTAGATAAAAAGAACACTGTTGTGTGGTTTTCATAACAAGACATGTTAGGCTATGTCTACACTGCAGCTATTTTTTGGGAAAAGATACACAAATTGCAAACTGCAATTTATGTACCTTTTTCCGATTCTTTTTTCGGAAGAGGCTTTTCTGACATTTGGCCCATCAACATGGGGCCAAATGTGGGCAAAACCTCCTCTTTCAGAAGAGCCCTTATTCCTCATAAAATGAGGAATATAGGGCTTCCGAAGGAGCACACCCGCTTTTTTTGGAAACTGATCTGAAAAAGTGAACGTGTTCTCTGGACGTGGCAGAGATTTTCCAGGATACCTCCGGTATCCCAAAAAAACTCTGTAGTGTAGACATAGCCTTAATAAAATTTCACTATATGTTTATGTTAAAAATGTTTGCAAAGAGTTTAGGCATAACAACCTTACTACTAAGGTTTTGATTTAGGTGGAGGGTTCTCTTAAAACTAGCTCATCAAATAATCAGAGGTAAAAGGAAACTTATTTGTCCAGATAGATAGCAGGACAGATCCATTTGTACAGATATGTGGCAGAAAAGGAATGTTGTCCCCTTATGGGCTCTCTTCAACAGGGGGCATGAAAGGAAAGTAGGGATGGATAGAAAAGACAGGAAGACTCGGGAAGCAAGCTTTTGTACTATAATAATTACAATTAAAATGTGTATTTTAGATAAGACTTTATTTTAAAAACTGTATGTCTGAACTGTATGTCCCATAATACAAGAACTAGGGGACACCAAATGAAATTGATGGGTAGTAGGTTCAAAACTAATAAAAGGAAATTTTTCTTCACACAGCGCACAGTCAACCTGTGGAACTCCTTGCCCGAGGAGGCTGTGAAGGCCAGGACTCTATTAGGGTTTAAAAAAGAGCTTGATAAATTTTTGCAGGTTAGGTCCATAAATGGCTATTAGCCAGGGATAAAGTATGGTGCCCTAGCCTTCATAACAAGGGCAGGAGATGGATGGCAGGAGATAAATCACTTGATCATTGTCTTCTGTTCTCCTTCTCTGGGGCACCTGGCATTGGCCACCGTCGGCAGATGGGATGCTGGGCTCGATGGACCTTTGGTCTGACCCAGTATGGCCATTCTTATGTTCTTATGTTCTTATGAAGAACCAAGCATTCAAGCCTAAAGCTGAATACTGAGATTGTGCACCTAAATATCTATGCAAGGATTCTTTTAGAGATGTGATTTTAAAATCTTCAGCAACAAACTAATGAAATATGTAGAGCAAATTTTAAACTAAGGTCCTGTAGACATAGTAATGCACAACTGCTTTTGTCAGTAAATCCAGGATTGGTACATGACTGTTAAATGGCTTCATTACTATGTAATAGGTCTTTCACAGGTTCAATGTTATGCTAATAGTTCCGGCAAGCTGGAAGGTTATTCCCTTCTAAGTTAACAGATCCACTTTGGGGGAAGAGTCACTAGTCTGCAACCTGCAACAGCCTGCTGTGGGCGCCTTCAGCAGTAGTTTCCAACCTTTTCCAGATGGGGACCCATTTTGACAATTCAGGAAGACTTGATGACCCAAGGCAATTAAAAAATGGGGAGGGGGGAGGAGGGAGGGCAGTGCCATAACTAGCTAATTTTGCACCTGAGGCAAGAATATAAAATAGTGCCCCTTCCTGTTTATATATTCATAGTAGTTATTTCATAGAAAAACTGAAAATACATTAATAATAAAATAATAACACTACATTTATTTGAGTTGTGGTGGGGGAAAGACACCCCCGCCCCCGGCTTAAACCCCACACTCAGGGGCTGGAGGAGTCACACTCAGTGGCTGGGGGGGGGGGAGGCTGGGAGTCACACACTCAGGGGCTGGGAGTCAGGGCCTGGGGGGCACACTCTGGGCCTGGGAGTCTCACAGGTGTTACAAAAATATTAGAAATGTAATACACATTATTTAAAAAAAACAAGTACAATTTAGTATTTTACCAGTTTCACCTGAACTTAAATTAATGGGATGCTTGAGCTTGCATTTGTTTTGCTAACTGTTGTATCCTTGGAATTGTTGTGGCACCCCCCAGCCTCTCCCCGCCAGGCTCCCAAATGCAGTCCCAGCCCCTACCCCAGCCCCCTGTGGCTGCAAGCCGGCCAGGACTCTGCCCTGGCCAGCCAACACCAGCCACGGGAACCCTGTCCGGGACGGCTGGAAACCTCTCAACCAGACACCTGGCCCCCTATCCCCACCCCTCTGAGCTGGGCGCTGCTTCTTCTTTGCGATCCCTAGCGTTCTAACTTCTTTCCTTCCTATATCCAGGGATATTTCCTTACTCCAGTGCTCACCAACCATTCGATCGGGATCTGCTGGTAGATCTTGGAGCCTCTGACAGGTGATCCTGACTGGTTTGGCCAAGAGGCTGTCAAGTGCTGGTATTTCAGCTGTCCCTTCCCCCACTGCTGCGCATCTCCTGCCCTTTGCCTGGGAGCTTCCCTCCACCTCCTGGGAGCCTCCTGCTTGTGGTACAGAGCAGGGAAAGGAGAGGAGGGGCGCTGATGTCAGGGTGCCCCTTCTTCCACCCTGTATTCTATCTCCACAGAACAGGGAGAGGGGGACAACAGTGCCTGGGATGGAAGAAGTTTGCTGGCTGCTTTTGAGAGTGGTGCAGGGCCAGGACAGGGGTGAGCCTGCCTTAGCCCCACCGCACTACCGCCCAGGAGCCACCTGTGGTAAACAATGTCCAGCTGGAGCCAGCTCCAAACTCCTGCCCCAGTCATGTACCCTCCTCTATACCCCAAGCCCCTGCCCTAGCCCTGAGCCCCCCCGACCCAAACTCCCTCACAGAGCCTGCACCCTGAACCCCCTCCTGCACCCCAACTCCCTGCCCCAAGCTCAGTTCAGAGCCCCCTAACACTTCAAATCCCTTAGCCCAAGACCAGAACCTGTGCCCCAACCCTCTGCCCCTGCCTGGTGAAGGAGAGGGAGAATGGGCGGACGGAGTGAGCAGAGGCAGGGCCTCAGAGAAGGGGCACAAAGGAGGCGGGTCAGGGTATTTGGGTTTGAGACAGACCCTGGATTGCACTTAAATTCAAAAAGTGATCTCCTGTGTAAAAAGGTTGGAGACCCCTGCCTTACTCTGCTCTGAGTCACTGAAATGGTATTCAATTCAATTGATTGGTTTAACTGCCTGAAGGTTGTTAAACCAGTTAAGTTGGGTACCACTTGGATGAATGGCTCCTTAAGACTAAGCCAGCTGTGGAGCTGACCAGTGGGGACTTTTTCAAATGTGTGAATGGCTCCTTAAGAGCACCACCTGGGGAGACACTTGGCGACCCTTTTGAAATGTAATGGCGACCCATATTTGGGTCCCAACCCATAGGTTGGGAAACCCTGGCCTTCAGGAAGGTTGTGAAGAGGGATAGGAAGGGTAGGAAGGGTTGTGCACTAAGACTCAGGGAAGGCATTGCCTCCCCTTGCCTCTTATACCCGCTGCCAACGAGCAACTGATTTACTTCTGTTTAAAAATCTGAGAGAACAATTTGCAGTTTGTTTGGGAGGTTTTACCTTCATGTTTTTGAAGCATCAGCTTCAGTTTATTCCCTCTTGAACCATCTAGATGAATGAAAATAAAGATTAAATACATTCTTTAAACATGCACCTTGTACAGCAGGAAGTAAAAGAGTAACTTGAAAAAAGTACAAAAGGCATAACTCCTGACTATATTGGGATAACAAAACAAGGCCGCATTAGTAGCTGTCCTAACTCTAGGTCTGACACTTAGATATTATAATATTCTATGAGAAGGCATTTGTGATTCTAACATCCTTTCACTACAGTATTTGACACTAAAACCTGATGTGTACTTATCTCGAGCAACTGCTCTATTTTTTTAGCAGATCAAAACTTCTTCCTGATGTCAGTGACAGGATATAATGTCCGTGTTGGTGTGATAAGCATGAAAAATTCTGTCACAAAATAAAAAGTACATTAGCAAGCAGAGTTGCTACAATTTTCCTCTCAGCAAGTCTTCAAAATATTTTAAAACTGTGTTTTTGCTAAAACAATTTCTCCATAGGAAAATTATTTGCCTCTTAGTCAAAAATATCAGGTGCATTCACACACCAGTTTATCTGAATATGCTGCCTTTTCATACCCAGTAGCCTTCACCACTATTTTATAGCATGCCCATAATGGCATAATTCTTCTGAAACACCTTCTCTGTTTAAAAGCAAAATGGAAACAGGCTGCAGTTTTTAATTTATGCAAATTCATTTGTAATATTGGAAAATATTAGTCCACACACTTACTGGGTCATTTTTCCAAGAATTTTTGTAAGATAAATTATATCTTGTGGACTTGATCCGGCTGTCCCCACTTAGTCAGAATTCCCATTGACTGCTGTGGACTGGAAAATTACTGCAGAACTAGCCCTTATATGTACGAGAATTGTCATCATAGTGCTGCTAGGCAATATGTAAATATGACAGCAAAATCCATTTACTTGTCTATTTTTCTTCACATTTTAACAACGACTTTTGAACTTTCTGTAATCCAGTGGCAATTCAGCCCAGCAAAACTCACAAAGCATTTGCATTGTTAATTTTTTTATTACCTAGCCTGACAGGACAAAGAGAACATTTAGCAAGCTTATGGGGTTGAGGAATTTTATACATTGCCGTTAGCAAATCTAATTCTCAGCTTGCATAACTGGAATGCACAGCTCCCTTAATTTTAATTAAGATGATGAGGGGGAGGGGGAAAAATCTCTGCACAGAACCAGTCTTGATCCTTGGATCTTTAGACTCCTTTAGCTCAGCTACAACTTTGCTAATATTAATAATGTTCTTGTCACCTCCCAGAGCCAACTGAACATAAGGACAATTTTTATAGAACACAAAAGGCTTAGAGAAAATAGCTATGCCAATGAATATGTGTGGGTGGAATCAGATTTTTTTTTAATGTTAAAGAGAAAAAAATTACCCTCCCCTTATAATTCTCCTTTTTGTTTCAGTTACAGCAGCGCTCTTCTAGATTTCATTGTTTCATTTTTTAATGCTGAATATTGCAAAATGACATGGGCAGAGAGGCTAGGAGTTTTTCACCTTCTTCTGCAGCATGGGGCATGGGTCATTTGCAAGTTTAAACTAGAGTAAATGTTAGATTCTCTGGAACTAGATGTCTTTAAACCATAGTTTGAGGACTTCAATAACCCAGCCTGAGGTTAGGGGTCTATTACAGGGCGGGGTGGGTGAGGTTCTGGAGCCTGTGATGTACAGCAGGTCAGGCAAGATGATCAAAATGGTCCCTTCTGCTCTTAAATGTCTATGGCTGTGTCTACATTGGTGCAATCTTGCACAAAAGCGGCCACTTTTGCGCCAAAACTTGCTGCCTGTCTACACTGGCCGTGAGTTCTTGCGCAAGAATACTGAAATCAGTGCTTCTTGCGCAAGAACTATGATGCTCCCATGAATGCAACTGTTCTTGTGCAAGAGGCCAGTGTAGAGAGGCAACATGAATTTCTTGCACAAGAAAGCCCTATGGTTAAAATGGCCATCAGAGCTTTCTTGGGCAAAAGAGTGTCTACACTGGCATGGATGCTCTTGTGCAAAAGCACATTTCTTGCGCAAAGGCACATGCCAGTGTAGACGCTCTCTTCTGGAAGAGTTTTTGCACAAGAACTCTTCCGCAAAAGAGTTCTTTCCCAAAATCATGCCAGTGTAGACGTAGCCTATGAGTCTATAATATGTGTTGTTATCCATAAAAACCCTTCACTTCCAAGTGGGCCCTAAGCAGCTGCAATGAGACCTTTCACACTGTTCTTTCCCACTGAGGTAAATGAGATGGGGGCTTCGACCCAAAGTCTGAGGTCAGGATCCAGAGCAGGCCTGAGTGTCACCCTGCTGTACAAAAAGGGAACCCTTTATCCCCAGAATGGGTCTTTAATTATAGGAGAATTCAAAGGCAGGGATAACTGGGTCACTCTCTAGCCCTCTTCCCCACTGAGCATTTCTCTGGGCACATCACCCACTGCAGTGGTGTCGGGGGATCACCCACCTCCCTCTTCCCTGGGTGTTGCTCGCTGCTCCAGGTGCACTGCTTACTCACCGGGAGCCAGGCAGACGAGCAGAAGCAATGTTAGGGCGGCCAGGGGCAGCACCCCCCGGCAAGCTGACAGCAGCATGGTGGCAGGTGACAGCTGGAGAGAGGTAGGTGCAGTGCAGTGCAGCTCTTCCACCTGCAGGGAACAGACAAGGGTGGCTCAGGAGAGAGCACGGCATAGAGCCTGCTGGGCAGGGTTGGAACTTCCGCACAGGATGTATCCCCCAGCAGTGATCCAGTCAGTGCATCTCCTTGTGCTCAGCTCCCCCACTGGGACATGAGCCATGGGGCACCGCTGACAGCAGTATGAGGGTCACCGATCAGCTGGGATGCACGCAGCACCACACCCTGAAGCAAAGACCCTGCCCAACCCTGCCAGGGGCACAGCCCTGAGCCCTCACTGAACACCCAGGAGCTGTGGCCTTGAACCTCACACCACACCTGGAGCAATGGGCCCTTTACCCCATGCCCAGGGGCAACGGCCCAGGCCCTCAAGCCATCACACTGCACCAATGGGCAATGGCCTGAACCCTTCACCCTGGCCCCAGGTGCAATTGTTCCATGCCCCTTGACATAGTCCCTGTGCCCCATACTCATTACGTTGCACTCCCCTCACCAAATCATGCTGGGTGGTGTTGGCCCTTTGCCCTTTCATCCCACACTCAGCTGTAATGGCCCTGTACCCACCTGCCCTCACGTGCTGCAGAGAAGGAATGGCCCTGCACCCAAACCCCTCTGTAAACAGCGGTGGCTCTAAGCCACCCCTCCTCCACACACGCATAGGGCAGAGAGGCAATGGTGCTGCACCCCACGTATTGCACCCCTGGGCCAAAGGAGCTGTGGATTCCTACAGAGCCCTGCAGGGTGCAGTCCCCACACATTAGGCATGTGCAGAGGCAGAGTGCTGCAAAAACAGCTGTAACACATCTTAAGCCTTAGTCATTGCAATTGGTAATATACGAAAAAGAAACCCTGTCATGTTCAATTGGGACGTGCGCTAGAGAGCTACTCATCTGCCTGAGACCCTAACGCATGGAGGCTAGTAGCTGAGCACATGCTCTCATAGGTATGCAAAAGCATTAACTTTAAAAGTGGACCATAGTGTACAGCGAAGCCTGGTGATGAGCCAGCCAGGGGACATTCTGAACATAAAGCGCTCTCAGCCGTGCCTGTAGCTGTCTCCATCGCTTCATGTGACTCGGCCGATGTTCCAGGCTTCAGAGCGACACACACAGAAAGGTGACAATCCTGGGATCTAATCAAATAGCTGGGTTCTCTAAAGCAGTGTTTCCCAATTTTATTTGGCCGAGGAACCCTTTTCAGCTTTTCAGAATTTCAAGGAACCCCTAGGTTTGTCAAGCCAAAAAAAAGGGGGGGGGGAGGGACCCACCAATTCATGAAAATCCCCAGCAATGCATGAAAATCACATTCCTTCCCCAAGACCCCCTCCCATCCCCTTTCCTTGAGGCCTCATCCACTCTGTTCCCCTCCTATCCATCACTTGCTATCCCCAGCCCTTATACACTCTCACTAAGTTGAGACAGGAGGTGTGGGGTGGGAATGAGGGATTTGGGTGTGGGAAGGGGTGAGAAGTACAAGCTCTGGGAGGGAATTTAGATGCAGGAGAAGGGGATGTTGGCTCGGGGAGGGGGCTCCAGGCTCGGGTGTGTTGGCTCAGGTGGAAGGTTGGGATGCTGAGTGGATGTGAGGGTGCAGGAGTTTGTGCTGGATATGTGAGGGGCTCAGGGCAAGAAGGTTGTGAGTATGATGGGCTCAGGACACAGATTTGTGATGTGTGGATGGTGCAGGAGTGTTGTGGCAGAAGACTGAGGATGTGGGGGTGCAGGAGTTTGGGGATGTAAGAGGCTCAGGACAGGGGGTTCCAGTGTATGATAGGCTCAGATTTGGGGTCAGGTGGTGCAGGAGTGTTATGATGCTGCAGTGAGATGGGGGTTTGACCCCAATTGGGGGTATGTTGGCCAGGCTTCATTTTTAAATAAAATATTATGTCAAACTCAAAAAGTTTTAGCATTGTCTTTATTTATGAGAGGGATGGGGAACCTGTTTTGAGTCACGGGTCACTGACCCACAGAAAAGTCCGTTGGGGCCACACAAGTGAGATGTAAAAAAAACCCAACAACCCTCTAAAGACCCCCAAGCCTGACTAATGTGGTCTCAAATGTTCTGGTGGGAGCAGGGGACAGCGTGAAAGTGGGTGCTGGGGCTGGGAAGAGGGTGCTGCTGGGTGGAAGGATGCTGGCTCAGGTGGCAGGGTGCTGGGGCAAGGTGCTGGGGCAGGCAGGTGGCGGTGTGCTGGGGTCAGGGACATGGTCCTGCTGGGCACTAGGGTGACTGGTAGGGTGCTGGGACAAGGAACAGGGTGCTGCTGGGTGCTAACGTGGATGGCAGGGTGCTGGGGCCAGGGCCAGGGTGGTGCTGAGTCCTGGGGTGTGAGGCACCGTGTTGGGGCCAGGGACAGGGTGGTGCTAGGTGCTAGGGTGGATGGCAGGGCTGCCAAGGAGCGGGATAGGGATGGGGTGCAGGATCTGGGGGAGAGGTGGGGGGGCGGAAGGGGGCAAGGTGTGGGTGGTAGGTAGGGTGCAGAAGCAGGCTGGATGTAGGGTGTCTGGCCAGGGGGAGGGAGCAGGAGCAGATTGGGGGTAGGGTGTCTGGCTACGAGGGAGGGTGCAAAGAGGGGACTTGGGTAGGAGTTGGACCTCTCTGATTTGGCACTCTCTGGACCTGACTGGTCCCAGATGAGGGATTTTTGGACCAGAGGAGGTCATTTCAGGGCTCCTGGTTCTCCCCACCCCCCACTAGGCTTCTTTGCACCTCTATCCCCTGCAACCCAACTGAGCTGCCCACCCCTGCTGGTTCCCTGTACCTCCCCCAAAACCATCCCCCACAATCCAAGGGAGTACAGCACCAGTTCCCTGCAGCCCCTCACAGCCCAGCTGAGCTGCCCATCTGTTCCGTATGCCCTCCCCATCCACCTCAGCCCAGCTGAGCCCTGCACCAATTCCCTGCCCCTCCCTCCCCTTGAGTCTAGCCCCGGTTCCTGGCACCTCCCTCCTCCTGCAGCCAAACTGAGCTCTGAGCTCCACACACACAACCCACCCCGCAGCCCAGCCCAGCCCAGCTCCCCAGACCGCTCCCCCTCTGCAACCCAGCTGAGCTCAATTTCCCTGCACTTTCCCCCAAACCATGCAGACATGCTGAGCCAGCGCTGATTCCCTGCCCCTGCCTCCCTCCCTCCCTCCCCTTGGCTGTGTCTATCTACACTGGCACGATCTTGCGCCAAAGCGGCCGCTCTTGCGCAAAGAACTGCTTCCTGTCTACACTGGCCGTGTGTTCTTGCGCAAGTAAACTGACATTCTAATGTATGAAATCAGGGCTTCTTGCGCAAGAACTATGATGTTCCCGCTCAGGAATAAGCCCCTTTGTGCAACTGTTCTTGCGCAAGAGGCCAGTGTAGACAGGCAACATGAATTTCTTGCGCAAGAAAGCCCGATGGTTAAAATGGCCATCGGCACTTTCTCGGGCAAGAGAGCATCCACACTGCCATAGATGCTCTTCTGCAAAAGCACAGCTCGCACATGGCAGTGTGGACATGTTCTTGCGCAAGAAGCCGCCAGTGTAGACATAGCCTAAGAGTTTCCTCGCACGAGCAAAATGAATTTTGTGTTGTGCACCAGTACTGAGTTCATGTGGCTTGTTTGGATGTGCCACTGTGCACCCAAGTTATTAATAAATATCTCATAAACCTTTACCTTTTCTCTCTGCTGCCAGGTCTCCTCCCCTTGCTCCATCAGCTCCCCTGATGCCTGCTGCCCCCCAACTCCTCACCCTCCTCTGCTGTCCTGACTCCTGCCCTTCTCACTGTCCTCAGCCCTCCTACAACCTGCCCCCCTCCACCAGCCCTTCTCTCCCCCCCTGTGCCCACTCCTCCAGTAGCCCCACTCTGATCATGTGAGCTACCCCTCCTCATCCCCTCTTCTAACACCTCCCTCTACAAACCTGCTCTACGTCTCTCCTCTGGTGCTGGTCCCTCCCCTGCAGGTGTCTGCCCTTCTGCTTCACCCCCAGAATCCCCTGGCACTTGCACCTTCTCTTACTCCTGCACCCCCCTGTTCCCTCCCCCTTCCCTCACTGCCCCTACCTCCTTTGCCCTCTTTTTCCCTGATGCCCACCCCCTCACCACCCTCATGCCCCTGTGCCCTCACACATAACTTGCTCCATCCCGGCCTTCCTCATGCCCACCCCTTCTTTCAAGCCTTCTCCCAGCACCTCCCCCTCCCCCCACTAGCCCCCAATGCCCTTCCCCTCTCCCTTCCCAGCATCACCCTGTCCCTCCTCCCACTGACACCTCCCCTCCTGCCTTTTTTTCCTCATTGTCTGCACTTGGCCCCCTGGCATTTGTCTCTCCTCTACCCTTTCCCTTTGGTGCCTTCCCTCTCTTCCCCCTCTCCCCTCCCGTTCCGCACAAGCCCCTTCCTCTCCCAGCGCTTCCCCTTCCCCTACCTTCTGCCTTCCTCTTTGTGGGGCTGGAGTCTGTGCTCCGTCCCTGGACTCCGAACCCACAACTCAGCCACATGGCGCAACGCAGTGCCCAGCAGTTTTAAAATCCCGGGCCGTGACATCACGTCATGCCCCGGCATCTCCCCGCCTACCGGTTTGAGCATGGTAGGGACGTGCAGGGCAGCAGCAACCAGCAAGGGGGAGCTCAGTGAAGGTTGCGCACGGCAGGGATGGGACGGGACGGGGACGGGGCTGCAGGAGAGACCCTCTGGGACCGGGGTCCGCTCCAGTTCCAAATATTGGTGGAATATGGACACCATGAGCCCATACAACTCGCTGCCCATGCCTCTGCTGGCTAGCGAGCGCTTTCTCTTTCAGAGGGGGTGGGAGAGTGCCAGCTCCTCACAGAACCCCTAGTTTTGCTTCGCGGAACCCCAGGGTTCCCCGGAGCACAAACTGGGAAACACTGCGCTAAAGCATCTATCACTGTAGAATCTAAATATCGTGATTTAATTGTTTGTAAAGAGCTTTGCGCATTGCTGTAGATATTTCTATGTAACTGCAAACGAATTCAGCAGAGCCTCCCACATAGCAGATCTGTTTAAATAGCCATGTTTATAAAAAGGATGCATACCAGGTGTTAGGACACTTCAAAAAGACTAAATGATATCAGATTTGTTCCTTTAACAACAACCTATGGGTGCGTCTACACTGCAGGGCTTAACTCGAAATAATTGAGCTACGTCAACTGCATAGCTTATTTCGAAATTGGGAGCACCTACACAGCACTTATTGTGAAACAGAGCACTCTTCCTCTGACTTCCCTTACTCCTCCTACAATGAGGGTTACAGGAGTTGGACTAAGAAGACTTCCAGCTTGACAGTATTTTCACACTATTTCGAAATAACTGCCTGCTGTGTAGATGTGGACTAAGTTACTTCAGAATCATGCTCGTCATTTTGAAATAGCGTTGCAGTGTAGATGTACCCTATATGAATAAAGTTACTCACAGTGCATCTACACTGCACCGTTATTTCGAGATAACTATCGTTATTTTGAAATAACAATATGAGCGTCTACACAACCATTTAGTGATTTCCAAATATTGGCTTATTCCAAAATCTGTAAACTTCATTCTACGAGGAATAACACCTATTCCAAAATAGCTATTTCGAAATAAGACGTGTGTAGATGCTCCACTGCTGCTATTTCCAAACAGACCCTCACCAGGGCCATTCTACGCTAATCCTCCCCAGTGCCTCGAACTAGTTTTGAGGCTTCCCTGCAGTGTAGACATGCTATTCAGAAATAAACTATTTTGGCATAACTATTCCAGAATAGCTTATTTTGAAATAGCTGTACAGCGTAGATGTACCCTCAGTGAGGAATCCCATTGAAATTTAGTTCCTTAGATTACAAACTCCTCAAAATAGGGAGTTTGTCACCTTATATATACACAAAGTGTTATGAGCTCCATTAGAATTAAGTAATAATGCGTTTTAAATTTTGAAATCTTAATTCCAAAAGCAGAAAGGTGTAAGCAGTTTGAAATGTGTACTACTACCTGCTGGTCCAAATCACATCTGATATTTCTTTGCAATTATTATAATGTAAAGCAGGCATGCAGTCTGCACAAAAATGCCAGCACATAATGGAGAGATGACTAGATAACAACGTCTGGACGAAAATACTCAAGTCTGAGTAGGAAATTACAATGTCCAATGTATATAGAATCAAAAACAAGGTGAAGAAATGTTATGAGCAAACAATACTTTCCGTTTATACTAGGATCATAGCTGAAATCAGACAAAAATGAAGTTAGCTATATTAATATCAAGAGAAATATTTGGTTCATCAGTATGATGTGTCCTACCTTTTCTATGGGGGGGGCTCATAACCAGAGTTGTTCGCATTATAACAACATTTAATATGCATTTCCTTGTCTAATTTTCAAGGTTCTGATCAACCGCTACTTAATTATTCAATAAGGGAGTTTTTCTGTAGACAAGTCTCCCTTCTGTGCTGTACTTAACAGCTGTTATGTGCTACTTTACTCCTTTGTGATCATCTTTTCCATTTACAGCCAATGCTCCCTCTAATTTTTCTGTCCGTGCATGGAATAAATTTTGTTAGGTGCACCAAGGCACATGCAGATGTGCACCACCAATAGAAACACATGTGGGCAGTGTGGGTGCTCTGCCAATCATGTGGGTGGCACCGGAAGCTCTGCTGGGCAATTGTCCAAGCACTCAGCTTACAAGGAGCACTGTTTACAGCCATTACTGGATGTACAATTATGTTTTCAGTATTGAATATTTTCTGGACACATTGTAGCTTTTTTAAAATTTCACAAATATGCTAAGATATCTCAGTATTGTTTGTCAGCAGTTCATACAGAATTAGAGATCATGTTACACAAGAAATAGTCATTTAAAAATTGACCCTGGTATAATGTTTCTGTCATTTTTCTACATGAAAAGCCAGATTCTATTTTGATGTAAAATCAGATGGAACCAAATGGTTTTACACCAGCTGATCTGTGGCTCTTAGCCCTTTGTTATTTTAAAGGGAACATTGTTACAGTCTGGCATGGAATGCTCTCTGGATCCTAAGTAACTGACATCATTTGACTACTGAGAAAAAAATTATATTAGTCAATGGTCCAAATTAATTCCTTGAGGTAATTGCATTGCTTTCAGCAGACTTCCCCAGGCTTAATTTCTCCTTGTGGACCTGAGCCAAAGCTCACTGAAGTCAGTGGATTTTGGATCATGAATTGTGTGGATCTAAATCCACTTTCTATGCAGGTCCTGGGGCCTGGTCTGCACTAGGGCCTTAGTCCGAAATTAGCCCCCCAAGATTGATTTTCTAAGTGACGCATCCATATTAGTCAAGCCATTATTCTGGAATAAGGGGCTGCAGAATTCAAATTCTGTAGTCCTGCTTTTCATGAGGAATAACACTATTCCTGAACTTGTAAGTCCAAAATAACGTTAGTGTAGACACTCTGGACTAATTCAAACTAATTGGCCTCCGGGAGGCCTCCTACAGCTCCCCAGAGTGCTTCATGAGTCCAAGTGCTTCATGAGTGGTTCTGAGTCCAAGGCAGGCCCCGTTAATGTGGACGCGCTACCTCGGACTACATTCAATTCTCCCCATAGTGAGGACGTGGAACTTCAAATGTGTAAAACTGGGTGCCCAAAGTTGCACTTAGTAAATTTGAAATAATCACCTAGTGGAAACATGGCCAGGGTGACATATCACCTACAGATGGTGGATGGTTTTGGGTCTGATCTAAAGTCTATTGACATTAATGCCTAGATTTTCCAGTGGAAAGTCTTCCAGTTGACTTCACTGGTGTTTGGATGAGGTCCATTGCTCACAGTGGAGTATTGGAAGGCAACTAACAGTGGAGGCTATGAATCTGTCTCAGAGATCAGGAATTCCAGGAATTTACAAGACCTTTGTGACTCCATGAAAATGTGAATAAGGCAGTCCTGGGCAGCGGGGCTCAAGCCTCTGATGAAGTGCTCCAGCAGGATAGCTGAAGGAGCTCTGGTTCTGGTTTCAGCCTGTCCAATTGGGCTCTGGCTGTGGTGACACTGTAGCTATGATTTATATTTATTACCTGCATCTTGTCCATGATTTTTTAAAAAAATACTTTTGTTAAAATCATAGTCTTTATACGAGATAATAATGTTTCCTGTCTATTCTCCACCCCCGACCCCACTCACACACCCTGGCATCTTTTGTGTACCACAGTATTCTCTACAAGTTATAGACCAAACACCTTAGTACTTCTATTAGGAGTTTGGAGCTCCATCTTAAATTTTCTTTTTTATATTTTAAGTTTGCATTGTTGTGCTAGCTGTTGACCAATGAAGCCTATTCAAGCACTTTTATTAAGCAAAACACTGTCTTAAGATCCAAAAGGGTTTCTAGGGTATGAAATTCTGCTACCCCCTGTATTAGAAACTTCCCTTAAACAACTGAATTTTGTTGATCTCCATATTTTATTGTGTTTTGAGGGTTTATATGCACAGCCCAGTGTCATAGGTGCCTGCACTCATAATGCACGTCACAGTGTATATCAGCAAATACCAATACTTAGAATCAATGTGTGCATTAATTAATTTAATGTCCACATGTCATTTTTTAAATCCAGTTTGAATTCAAATGACTAGTTGCAGAGTATGGCAAAGAATACAGAGATGATACACAGAAAGTACATTAAGTTATGGAGACAAATGAAGTAAGAATGGAAGTAACTCATATTAACAAAACAATGGGTAGTCCTACGGCACCTTACAGACTCACAAATATATAAATATATATATAGTATCATGAGCTTTTGTGGGCAAAACCCACTTCCTCAGACAAAAGCTCATGATACCATATATATATATGAGGCTCTAAGGTGCTACAGGACTACTTGTTGTTGTTTTTTTAAGTTACAGACTAACATGGCTACCCCTTGAGACTTTCAAATATTAACAGTATTGGCTATGGGAAGTTGGGGCATTATGTGATTCAGTAACTAATTTGTAAACAAGCTGCCGGCAGACAGGCATACACAGAGCTTGGTATGATGTTTGGTGTTGCTATGCCATATTTCCTTGGAAATCCAGGGGAATACGAATACAAAAGGTTCACCTGTGTACTAAATACATTATTATAGTTCAAGAGGCTGCCTGGAGCAAATGCTATTTCATTTAACTCGGAGAATTTACTGACTCAAGTTCAAGGTTATTGTGCAAAATCATTGCTTTTCAAGTGGAAAATATGGGATACGATGCTCAAGGTTAGATTTAGAACAATATTTTGCTAGGGGAGGTCACTTTTTTTAGGGAACAGATGTTTTTAAGATAAATCTAAAAAAAGTAATTGAAAATATATTGCCACATGCCCTTTCAAAAATGATGGCGAAAAAGGAGATGAGCAATATCCTTCTCTGAGCAATCATTTACTCTCTGCTTTCCACGCCAATCTGTTTTTTCAAGGGACTGACGTATTGCCACCCCCTCGTCATGTGTCAGTTGCAGCAGGAGGTAATTTCTCGGCTGAGCAGGTGCACACTGTATCATCAAGACTCTAGTATGTGCTAGCATTTCTGTGAATCTTCAAATGAGTACCCCTCTTCATTGACAGCTCCATGGTGAGGATTTCCCCCGTGTTCTCTTCTCTAGTCCACACAGTATTTGAAAGAAGGCACTGGGAGTTCTACTTGATACTGCAGTGCTTCCCAGCAGCTCATTGTTAGCAGCAACAGCAATGGCCACTGGCAGAGATAACTCCGGAGCATGTTTTAGTCCTAGAGGCAGTGGCTTTCATGTCTATGTATAGTACTATGGTTTTTGGTATTGGAGGGATCCTAAAACAACCAGTCAGAAGCCAGTTTTCTACGGTAGCTCACAGATACAAGGGGTTGCTGAGAAAGAGTCTCTTGGATTTCTGCTTTGGCCAAGAGGTACTAGTTGGTTAATGGTTTTTAATCACTGATATCTCCTACTGACAAGCTAACAGAGCAGTAAAGGAGACCCTTGTGATTCACAGGGTGTGTGTGGTGGGGGCCAGGAGGCCAAGGTGAGTTCCTAGAGGCTCCCAGCCCCTCCAATGAGTTCCCTATGACTGCCCAGAATCACGGTGAGTTCCCTGCAGCTGCCAGGAACCTCAGTGAGTTCCCTGTGGCTCCTGGCCTGGAATGAGTTTGGGAGCCACAGGGAGCCCTCATTGCAGGGGCTGGGAGCTGTTGCTCCCAGAATTTGTGAATTTCACCATTTGCAGTGGTGCCAGGGTTGCATCCAGCATGAAAGGCAAGGGGTTCCTGTAATGCTAAGCTGCCATGCTGAAAGGTGCTGATGGCTGCCATGAGGGGGAGTCTCTGATCCAAAGACACTTTCAGACTTAGTTCAAGTCAACCGATATGCAAGCTCTCTTTCAGCCACAGTGGAAAATGTAGTTCATCCCCTTTCTGTAGAAAAAGACTTCTTGAAGGGACTCTCCAAGGCAAATGGCAGATCAGAGCTGGAACTCTTGGGCCGAGGAGTTTCCCTGATGGACAATACAGGGGCTGCATGTGCTGCAGCCAGCAGAGCTGACAGTCTCCACAGGCAACATGGGGAGGAGGGGCACACTCCAGCAGCAATTTAAAGGGCCTGGGGGGGCCAGAGCCCCGAGCCTCTTTGACTCTCCAGGCCCCAGGGCAATTGCCCCATTGGTCCCTCTTGTTCCCCAGCTCCTGTCAGCAGACCTGGGGATTCCTGAGCAAGGAAACCGTCTGCTGCTGCTTTGTAAATAAACAAGATAACACCAAGGCTATACCTGACACGGTTCATCAATTTCTCACCCTGGTAGAAACATTGTGAGGCCCTAAATATTTCCTGTCTGCCTTGGGCCAAAGGAACAAGGCTATTTTAGCTGCATAACATATGTGAGCAACACTTCTCCTGCCACATAAAACTGTTACCTATGCTGTGACCTCAGTAGACATGGCTGTTTAAGTGAATGGGACTAGACAAGTAAGAAATATCTGCCCCAAACAGCCTTGTAAATGTATGTAGGCACCAAAAGATACAGAGGCGCCCAGAGAGTTCTTCCAAAGTACCTAGGTGTCCAAAGAGAGTTAGGAGCAGAGGCATTTTTGAAAATCCCACTAGACACGTCTATATATCTTTAGGCACCTTAGAACCTTTACAGATCTGGCCCTTACTCTAATGCAATGCAGGGGTTCATACATTTTCAGCTGTCTGTTTGTAATTTTATATACAGCTGGTACAAAATAAATGCACCTGCTTTTGGGGTAGAACACTACAGCTATTAAACAGAGAATTATATATGTTCTATTCAGCTAAAATTGCAGAGATAACTTCTGTATTGCTAACCCCAAAACACTCAAAAATCATAACATTTGGCATAATGCGATCTTCTAAAATGTTTGGATTATTTTATTTGCCTTCTAGTTTTGGAGCCTTTAGAATTCACGATTTCATGCTTTTCTCCGTGACTATGAGGGCTAGAAATATACCTTATTCTGAAAAACAGAAACTGAGAGCCTCATACAATCACATGACTCCTGAAATTAGGGGTTTAAGAAAAGCACTGAACATTATGTGATTTACAATAAAAATCACAATATTTGGCAATAATAATTTAGAAGACAAATTGGAATCTGGCCAGAATTCCAGGGGATAACACTTTTCTTCTTGTAAAAAAGCACCAGGGGATTTTTAATGACCTCATTTGATCAGGAACTTGGCAGCACAGCCAAGTGCCCCAATGCCATGCGATCATTATTTTCTGCTAATAAGGATTTTTACATAATATCCCAACTATATTGCCCCTGTAGCTAGTCTTAGGTTAAATGCCCTTGGCATTCAAAATTGCTTTCTGTAGGTAGTCCCAAGAAAACTACAGGAGTCATGTTTTTCTTCCAAACCCACGAAGCAAAAACATTTCAGTGATCAGTCAATTACGCCCAAAACATCCTGACTTTTATACTGTTTGCCACTCTTCTGCTACACATATTTTCCTTATAAATATGGGACAACAAATCCCAAATGCAAAAACCTCACTCTTGGAGAAAGTCTGTTTCTGTATAAGCTGTGCATCACAGCCTGGTTGTTGCTAATCACTGACCATGAGGTTTGTTGACCTTATACCACAGTTCAGTTCACAACAGGCAGGATCAACAACATTTCTTCTATTAGTGTATTATTTTTCTGTCCATATTCATTGCTCATCACTGGGGCATGTCAGCTTTCTAAGCAATTTTCGCAGTAATTAGACAGTCATTAGAGAGGTTTTCTTTGCTTTGCCACAGCTGATGATTTTTGCAACATCTTTTGTCTGAGCTTGTCAGATACAAACTGAAGCTTATTCACCTATTTGTCCTCCTGCTTTGTTCTGTTAATTCTTGGTACTATGTCATCCTGTTTATGAAAGGAACTGTCTTGCTGTCATATTAAGCACAGTGGAAAGTATATTAGTGCAGCAACATTATCTGGCTACAACTGCTCCCTTTCATTAGCTAGCACACCATAAGAAGATACAAATATATTCAACCTCTGAGCATTCCTTCTCCTCAGCTCCTAAATCAAATATATTTTTAAATAAACCTCAAGCAAATATAGCAGGCTCATGAGCCAGATTTAACAGGAGAGAAGCTGGGATGGGGGAGAATGGAACAGCTTTTGTCTCTGTCTTTTCACCACAAAACTATTGTTTCCAAAGCCTTACTCTTTCATTGCCCTCTCTTAGGCATGCTCTAGTCAGGCTGCTTACACACAATTTTCTAAGTAAGTCCTTCTTTCTGAGTTACTTTTGTCTCCTATTTCAACACTTCCCACATTTTAAATCTGTTTTATATATGTTACACAACCCTTCCCCACATTAAAAGAACATCATTAAATTTCCAAGATACCAATAGTTAGGAAATGCCAGAATTAAGGTTGCCTGTGCAACCTTAGCCTTGTCCCTCCCATATGCATGCGTGATGATCCAGTCTTTAATTACATGAGTGCATACTATTCTCCCCCCAGAACCTCTGCCTCAGTGTACAGGATGGATGGTGCTCATTAATGAGCATCTATTTAATGCTCTGTTTTCTCCTGATTCAGTGTCTGGCTCAATGGCTTATTTGTGGTTCATACCTCACACTTAAGACGTAATTATTAATTTCCACCTGGGCTTTTCTACATGGGTAATTACACTAGTATCTGAGTGCTCCAATAAACAATTATTTTATCTGCATAATACTCCTGGATGTTGAGGGATCATATTGGTCCCTTTTTTTGCAGATGGGACATGGAGATACAGAAAAATTAAAGTCAAAAGTGTATGCTAATTTTGGGTAAGTAATTTAAGACATCCAGATCTGATTTTTCATAGTCCTTTCATTGTATAGCACATTATATGGTTAAAGTACAGCTCCCTCCTCCATGCTGCTGGGAATCAGTAGGGTAGGCATTGTGAGCAAAGGACAGACAGAAACCCTGCACTGAATTCAAGTGCCTGGACCCCTTACAGCCTGCAGGAGCCCAGAGGTGCAAGCATAGGGAAAGTCTGCTCAGCCCTGGGTTAAAGGATGTTCAGTGTGGATGGATTCTTTGAAGATTTTACCTACAAAGCTCGAAGGCACGGGTCGACAACCTGTCAGAAGCGTCATGCCAAGATTTAACTTATTCACTTCTATTTACAGAGCTGTGTGCCAGAGGAAGAGGGGCCAGGGGCAGGTTGGGTACGATGATCGTATTTTCTGAACCAGCTGCAGCTAGGGAGAACAGTTGAATTTCAATTATTAAACAGATTAAGCATTTTAACTTTCTCAAGTTAGTTTATCAAACTTCATTCTAAATAAAGTAAAAAATGTATGTCCAACACAAAAGGACATAAATTCAATCAATGGTTTCTTTATTTATGGCAGGTGTGAGCAATCTTTTTTGGGTTAGGGGCCACTGACCCACAGAAAAATGAGTTGGGGACCACACTAGTGAAAAGCAAAAATACTCCTCCAACCCCCCCCCCAACTCTCATGTGGCCCCCAACTGAGACACCTCACTCCTCTGGCGCTCCAGCCTAATGGGGTGAGGAAACGGGACAGGAAGGACTGAGGTTCAGGGTTTTCTGGGGTGCTAGAGTTAGTGGATTTTATGGACCCCCTTAGGCTCTGGAATAGGGACAAAAATGAGGGAGCTGGTGTGCAAGACAGGGCTGCCAGTGAGTAGGTAGGGATGGGTGCAGGAGCTGGGAGGGAGGTGTGGTACACAAGGGGGAGAGATTGCGAGGCGTGGGAGGGAGGTGGGGTGCAGAAGCAGGCTGGGAGTGGGGTGTCTGGACAGGTGGAGGGAGCAGGAGTAAGGGAGTGTGTCAGAGCAAGCCGGGTGTGTGGAGTCTTGGCAGAGGAGGGAAGTGAATGAGGGGGATTAGGGTGTGGGGGTCTGGGCATGAGGGGGGGGGACACTTATCTGGCTTCCCACCCCCTTGCAGTGGGGAAAGCCTCATGCATCACTGCACTGCCATTCCTCCAGTGGGGTAGGGAGGGAGAGAAAGCTCAGCCCCCCCGCTATGCATCGGGGAGCCTGCACAGCCACAAAGCTGCAGCACCAGTTCTGGCTTCTGGCTCGGAGGGTGCTGGGCAGGGAGGTGAAAAAAGCCCCAACCTTCCCCACCAGACCAGGCTTGCCACGGAGAGCGGCAGAGCGAGCAGTTCCATGCGCTGCTTCTCCCCCCAGTGGGGTGGGGAAGTGCGGGAGGGGAGGGGAGAGAATGGAAGCACACAGAGCACATGTGCTGAGCCCAAGCATGCCCCACCTTGCAGCTCCTCAGCCAGGCTCCGCGCGGCCCCTCCCAGGGCTGAAGCGCAGCTCCAAGGCACCAAGCTCTGGGAGTGGCTCCACCAGGTTTTGCCTCAGACCTGGCCACCCCCCACTCCCACCCCCAGCAGTGGCAGTGGCTGCTGTAACAACAAGCAGCTGCCTGGAGACGGAGGAGGAGGTGGCGCAGCCAGACCGGGTGCCCTCACATCAGAGGCAGTCCTGCCGGGGGAAGAAGGGGACCACATGGTGCGCAGTGGATGAGGCAGCCACAGTGGGTGGCAGGGGGTTGCCAGGACTCAAAAAAATGCTCCAGACTCCAGAAACCACACGCCACAACAAGCCTGCCAGCTAAGCACCCTGAGCACCTACGTTCTCAGGAGTTGTGGGGGGGTAGGAAGGCCATTGCTGCTGTGTTGTGCTAGCATGAGCCTGTCCCAGCCAGGGGAAGGGAAATGGCAATTCATGGGGAGAGGGGGAGGGCTAGTGTTCTCCGCACGCCAGATCCAGCAGGGAGGCTCGTGTGCCAGTGCAGTGAAAATCGTCTTGCGTGACACTTATGGTACGTGCGCTGTAGATTGCTGACTCCTGCTCTAAGGCATCTGTATTGTGCATGTGCAACCAGTGATTTTCCAAAGGATTGTATATCTTGCCTAAGTTTGAGCAAATTGTCACAGGTATGGCAAAGGCATACATCTGAGACAAAGACTGTCCACCTCACCAGCCACATTTCCAGCCCCTATTCCAATGCATGGGTGCACTTCAGCGGCCAGCGGGGCCAACAGTGGGCAGGGCCGGCCTTAGGCCGATTCGACCGATTCCCCTGAATTGGGCCCCGCACCTAAAGGGGCCCTGCGCCCTGAACCCAGAAGTGTGCCGGGCGCCATGGGCGGCAAGTTACTATTCAGAGCCAGGGCCCTGCTCCAGCAATATTTGGAGCTGGGTCTCTCCCCCGGCTCTGCCTGGAACAGGCCCCGGTCCCACCTGCCGGCCCCCCCCCCCATGCGTCCTCCCGCCCTGCCCCCAGAGCGTCCCCCTAGGCCCCATCCCGTCCCTGCCATGCGCGGCTCTCGGTGCAGCTCCCCCTCGCCAGCTGCTGCTGCTGCTGCCGCCATGCGCGGCATTCTCAGGTGGGCGGGGAGGATGCCCAGGCGCGATGTGATGTCACGGCCTGGGAATTTAAAAGTGCTCAGTGCGGTGTGGCCTAGCAGCTCTGGGTTTGGAGTCCGGAGCCCGAGCGCAGACTCCGGCCCCGCAAAGTGGAAGGCAGAAGGTAGGGGAGGGGAAAAACTAGGGGGAGTGGGTGGGAGAGGAAGGGGCTTGTGCAGAGGAGGGAGGAGGAGGGGGAGGGGAAGGGGGAGAGAGGAAGGGGCTTGTGCGAAGGGGGAGCCGGGAGGGGGGGCTTGTGCAGAGGGGAGGGGGGGCTTGTGCGGAGGAGGGGGAGGAGAGGAGAGGGGAGGGGGGGCTAGCGCGGAGGCAGAGGAGGGAGGGGGTTTGTGCAGAGGCGGAGGGGGGGAGAGGAAGGGGCTTGTGCGGAGGGGAGTGGGGAGGAGGGGGAGAGGAAGGCACCAAGAGACAGGGTGGAGAAGAGACAAATGCCAGGGGGCCAAGTGCAGACAATGAGGAAAAGGGCAGGAGGGGAGGTGTCAGTGGGAGGGAGGACAGGGTGATGCTGGGAGAGGAGAGGAGAGGGGAAGGGCATTGGGGGCTAGAGGGGGGAAGGGGAGGTGCTGGGAGAAGGATTGAAAGAAGGGGTGGGGATGAGAAAGGTGGGGATGGAGCAAATCATGTGTGAGGGCACAGGGGCATGAGGGGAAGGGGACAGAGAGTGGTGAGGGGGTGGGCATCAAGGAAAAAGGGGGCGGGGCAGAAAAGGAAGGGAGAGGCACCAGGAGGGTGCAGGGCTAAGGGAAGGTGCAGGTGCCAGGGGATTCTGGGGGTGAAGCAGAAGGGCAGACACCTGCAGGGGAGGGACCAGCACCAGAGGAGAGAGGCAGGGCAAGTTTGTAGAGGGAGGCGTTAGGAGAGGGGATGAGGAGGGGTAGCTCACATGATCAGAGTGGGGCTACTGGAGGAGTGGGCACAGGGGGGAGAGAAGGGTTGGTGGAGGGGGTTGCAGGAGGGCTGAGGGCAGTGAGAAGGGCAGGAGTCAGGACAGCAGAGGAGGGTGAGGAGTTGGGGGGGCAGCAGGCACCAGGGGAGCTGATGGAACAAGGGGAGGAGACATGGCAGCAGAGAGAAAAGGTAAAGGTTTATAAAATATTTATTAATAACTTGGGTGCACAGTGGCACATCCAAACAAGCCACATGAACTCAGTACAGGTGCACAACACAAAATTCATTCTGCTCATGGGAGGAAATTCTTAGGCTATGTCTACACTGGCGCAAGAAGTCTTGCACAAGAACACGTCCACACTGCCATGTGCGAGCTGTGCTTTTGCGCAAGAGCAACCATGGCAGTGTGGACGCCCTCTTGAGCAAGAAAGCTCCAGTGGGGCACCACCAAAAATTATACAAATCTGCCGCCCCTGCTGGCCCCGGAGGAGGAGTGTGTCAGCTGCCTGCGCCACAGGAGGTGTGAGTTTAGCGCACAGTTTTCCTGTGCCGCGGGAGGGGGTGTGTGTGTGTGTGTGTTGGCGGGTGATTTGCTCAATTTAAAAAATTCTTGGGCCCCCCCTGTTGAAACTTTTGTGTGCTTTTTTTGCTCAACCAAAATTGCTGCGGGGCCCCCTTGAAATTGTTTGAATTGGGCCTCGCACTTCCTAAAGCCCGGGGCAACGTGGAGGGGGGGAGGGTTCAGCTCTGCACCCCTGGAAGACTTGGGGCCTCAGGCAGAAGGGGCAGACCTGAGGGTAGTCAGCCCTTACCACCACCCAGACTGTGTTGCGCCCCTGCTCCAGTCCTCAGAGTGGTGTTCTGGCAATAATTCAAAAGGGCTCATAGCTCCAGCCGCTGCTGATGCTGCAGTAGCAGCAGTGGCAGCCGGGAACTCCAGGCCTCTTTGACTCTCCAGGCCCTGGAGCAATTGCCCCCTTTATCTCCCCTGTCTGCAGGCCTGACAACAGCCCAAGAAAATGTTGCCAGAATTTTTATCACAAGCCAAACAGCATGTTTTTTCCAAGACTCAGTCTCAGAAATGGCTGAACTGGTTTGGCTGGCATTCCCCTCACATCCAGCCTGAGACATACACCCAGCATGGAACCACATGGTTAAAGGCTGGCAAAATTGTAAGTAGCTGAAAACAAGAGGTTATACAGCAGGAGTGGGGAATAAAAAACCAGCAGCCCGGAGGGTTAGTCCCTGGAGGGCCACCGCAGCTATGTTTACCTCCACAGGTATCAGAGGATCACAGCTCTGGTTGGCCACGAAACACCAGTCACGGCCAATGCGAGTGGCAGGAAGCGTCATGGACTGGGACGCTACTTCCCACAGCTCACATTAGCTTCAAATGGTGATTCACAGCCAACAAGAACTGCGATCCTCTGATACCTGCGGTGGAGCAGGTACACATGGAAGGGGGGGGCCCACCAGGTCTAACCCTGCGGACCAGATCTGGCCCACCCCTTTATAAAGGGAAGTGCTGGGCAACCTAAATAGTCCATAATAATAGTCCATAATGCAGCCAGCTCCAGTTCTAAGCTTCTGCCCATGAAGGCATATTATACGTCTTTCTGACATTTTCCTGTCTGACCCTGTACTTCTCTTGAATTGCTTCAGTGCCATATTTATTGGTCCTGTTTTAAATCTATAAATTCCAGTCTCATAAATGCCCTCCCTAAATCGCTCTGTTAGGAGTTTGTGCCTTTCTTGCTTTGATGTTAGACTGTAGTCTATGTTTCTGATTTATGGTATGTTTTGTTTCCAGAAGACTGCACTTTTTGTTCACTGTCTTCCTTACCACTGCCAAGTAAAAGATCATGACTTCTTTAATCTTGCAGCATGAAATCCCACTGCACCAGATTATGCTTAGATCCTAGCAAGTTCAATGCACTGTTTATTAACCTGGCTTGCAGTACTGTATGGCTGCATAGTATGGAACTGTGACGGAAGATTTTTGCACATACATCATTTTAAACAAAAAAGAGCAGTACCATGGAGTGTCACTTATTCCCAAAGCTAAATCCCAGGGTGATAATGACATCTTTCTATGAAACTTGCAACATAGCACACTACAGAACTGTAACTCAAACTCAGGTTCGGCTGGCACCTCTTTGCTGCCATTTGGCAAGATTCTCTGGGAAGTAGCGAGGTGGGGACCATAACCAGTAGGTGAAGCTGATCAAAACTCAACATTTCTGCTTTGTGGGAAGTGTTCATATGTTGAAAATTTTGGAGGCAGAAGATGGCAGGGGGGGAGGGTATTTCAAATTGTTGGTTCAGATTTCTGAAATTTCATTTCAGAATATCGCTAGGATCATAAAAGTTGTGTGAAGGTGTCAATGCTTCATTACAACACACACACACACACACACACACACATACACACACACACACACACAACATTCTGGTCTAGAAAAGATCAGTAAGTAACAGTGGCCTTTCATGATTTCAAAAATAAAATAAAAAGAAACTATTTCAACTATTATCTTATATCATCTTGTGACAGTACACGATATGTACTGCCATGCCATTTTGTGTGAATGTTTATATATACACACACAATTTAACACAAGATTTTAAAACACCAAAACAAAGTTTCCTGAACCAAACTGTTCCAAAATTAAAAGTTTTCATTTCAGGTTTTTTTCCCTAGTTGATGTAATGTAGAAATTGACATGGTATTCTAAAATGTTTTGATGAAAATGGCATTTTCTGTTGAAAAAGAAAGGTTCCACTAAAAATTTCCAATCAGCTCTATTCTCTGATTGTGAGGGCTGGCCCAGTTCTGACATACTTGCTGGTCCCCTCCGAAAAAGGAATTCTCTGCTGGGCATTTGCAGGCTAGACTTGAACTGTGTGCCGAAACTGACCCATTATATTTTGTTCTTGTTTACTGGACAATCTAAAAACATCAGCACAATCCTATTTTTAAATGCCAGATTAAATGTTAGTAGTCATGCTTAACACTAGCAGTAAAACTCTTTTGAAGACCCTTTACAATAATCATTTTTATGTATGGTCCTAGCTATTACAAATGAAGAGGATGCTGCAGTTGGACAGCAAAAGGAAAGAAAAAGGCAGGGAATCTTCATGCTGACAGTCATTGTTCTCCCCTTTGTCTAGATGTGTTTTATCTGCAAAGCGCTAGTTTGAAAGGCAAGGAAGCTAATGTTCCCTTGTCACATCACAGATGCAGACTGCACAGCACAGCACAGCACAATCTTCCTCATCCCATCCTGCCAATGTGACTCAAACTGCACCTAGAGGCAGCACCTTGACAGCGTGGGAGTACAGGGTAATTCCATGGTCTTGCATTCTTTGGCCATTAGGACATGTGGGGTGACACAATCCTAGAGCTTGGGCACCAACCCAAACCCAGAAGTCAATACAGCAATGAAACAGCCCTACAAGGCCAAGTCGGTTAGCAAAGGCCAGCCATGGGTTTCTCTTTGCTATGTAGACATAAACTCAGTTCAGTTCCCAGAGGCTATCAACTCACTTAATAAAGCATTCCAACCTCCAGCAGATCATAATCAGTTATAGTCACCGCTAACTTAGGGTATGTCGATGCTACAGTGTTATTTCGAAATAGCTTATTTCGAAATAACGCGTCAACACACAAAATGCATTTCGAAATAGCTTTTTGCTATTTTTGAAATAGAGCGTCCACACTGAGTGGAGTATGAATTGCATTTCAGGCTGGCCGGAACCAGTTCCAGCAGGGCACCAGGTAGGACTGTGTGGGGCTGCTGCCTGAGGTCTGTGCTTAAAGGAACCCCCCCCCCCCCCCCCCCGGACAGCCAATTCTCAGGTTTCCCTGCTTGCTTGCCTACCTCGATGAGGGACAGCAAAGCATTTTGTTTCTGCATGCTCTGCTTTCCCTCACTCGGGACACCACAGAACTCTGCAACATGGAGCCAGAGCTGCCCCTGGGCATTCTGGTGCTTCTCTTGGACGCGTTGCTGTGAGCCTGGCTGCACTTGCTGCAGGCTGCCATCCGGGAGGTCCATTGGGGGGCTGTCAGTATCCAGGAGGCCCTGCAGGAGAGCTTCCACCCTGAGAAGCACTAAGAGCCTCCCTGGTCCTTGTGCCTCATTCCTCCCTCACGTCCTTCCACTTACCCCTCCCTAACCCCGCTTCCTGATGTCAAATAAAATGCACGTATTTTCATGAACACAAACTCTCTTTATTTAACAAAACTGGGGGGGGGGGGAATGAAACTCTGGTGAGACTGGGGAAAGGAGGCAGGAGAGGGGAAGAGAGAGGGGAGGGGGAAACCTGGGAGAAGGGAACTGGTAGGGGGAATCAAGGGGAAGAAGGGGGAGGGGAAGCTCAGGGCTCAGGGTTGGGGGTCTCGCCGCACCAACTTGATTTTCATGCAAACCTGCTCCTGAGTTCGCATGTGGCCTTTGGTGGCCAGACTGGCAGCTATCCTGCCATAGACGGCCGCGTTCCTCCATCTAGTGTGGAGATCATGGATGTTGGGGGCATCCCCCCAAATCTGAATAAGGTCCATGATCTCCACCCTGGGCCAGGAAGGTGCCCGCCTTCTCCAGGCCCTGGCAGGCTCCTGGGAGCTGGCAGACTGCTCCTGGGGAGCGGTGGAGGGCTGGCTGCCAGTGGCTTGCTGGCTCATGTTGGTGCCACTGGGTCAGGGGCAGTGACTGCTGGCTCTGGGTTGGCAGGCTTGGAGCTGGCACAGGCACTGTGGCCAGAGTCAACCCCTTTAAGGGCTCTGGGGAGGAGGGGAGGGAGAGGAGTGTTCTTGGTTGAGGCTGGAGTGGCCACCAGGGCACCCTGGGAAGGCTGGAGGCCCCCTATTTCTAAATAAGTGTCTACACAGCACTTATTTCGAAATAGCTATTTCGAATTTGGCATTATTCCTCATGGAATGAGGTTTACCAAATTCGAAATAAGCGCTCCGCTATTTCGGATTAATTTCAAAATAGCAGTTTGGCTGTGTAGATGCTAGGAAAGTTATTTCGAAATAAGGGCTGTTTTTTCGAAATAACTTTGCTGTGTACACATACCCTTAGGGAGGTGAATTTGAACTAGAAGGTAGGCCAGAGTCTATTACCATAACTCCTTGTTTTCTTTTTTGGTTTTGGTTATGCATACCAGTGCACAGTTCATCATCTTCCAGACCTGTTTATCTTAATTTGCATAAGACTTCATTTTCTGCTACCTCATATCTTTTTGTGTCTCACATCCATGACACTCCTTCCATTAGAGACCAGTATCTTCTGTTCTTGTTATATGCCAACAATACCTAGTGCCCCTATAACCTAAAAATCCCATTGTTTCCACTAGTCCCTGTGTCACCTAAGGGCCACCCTAAAAAGACACTGCCTCATAATACATTACTACTAAAGAAGCAGTATCTTTAAGTCTAATATGCACTAGCTGAGCTGGGGTAATTGTTTGGAAAATTATATTTTGCTTGCCTTGATCTCTTTGTCTTCCATTTGAGTCCTGATTGTTGTTCAGCTATATGGAAGCCAGTAAACATGCAAGTAAGCTCTGTGGGAAGTTACTGTAACTTATAAAAATAGCACACGCCTGGTAATAATTGCAAGATAACGCAAGAGAGGCCCCCAGTGTGGCATAAGATTATTTTTGTTCAAGTAATAAGAGGGTTTGGAACCCTTTTTCCAGGATGATCACTTAAAAAAATCTTTTCTTGCTGATTGCTACAGATTTTCATGTCAAGGCTGTGACAGCGTGTGACATGTAATACAACGCGCTGTTGGTAATCACTTGTAAATTGGAGACAATAAGATAGAATGCTTGAAGCCTGTTTTTAGTGAAAGGAAAATTGCAGGAGCTCAAAGTACTCATTCTCTTTGAAGTACACCAAAGTCGAGTGGGATTGCAATTCCCATAGGGCAACCCTGAGCTGTTGGTGGGGTTTACGTAGCTGTGCTGAAACACTAGCCCCACGGAAGTCTACGGGCGTTTTGCCATTGATTTGAAAAGAGTTGGGATTTCATGCTGAAATCATTTCATATGGAAATATGTAAGATCACATTGACCTTTCAAAAGCAACATTTCTATTAAAACAGCCCAGCAAATGGTATCAGCAAACCAGTATAACAACCATCTAGGGTAGTGATTCTCAGTCAGGGTTCTGGGGTTCCCTGGGGAGGCCATGAGCAGGTTTTGTGGAGGGTGCCAAGCAGGGCAGCATTAGACTTGCCAAGGCCAGAAAGCCAAAGCCGCACTGCACAGGGCTGAAGGCTGGGATCTAAGCCCTGCCATGTGGGGGCTGAAGCCAAAGTCTGATCAGTATAGCTTTACGGGCAACGGTGCCATTTTGGGAGAGCAGAGGAAGAGCAGCAGCCCTGCGTACCAGGATGCTGCTTGCTTCTCTTCCTGTTCCCCTTATGATAAGGGAGCGAGGGGAAACTACACAGCTTGTGTGCATGCCTCTCACTCCTGGCTGGTGAAGGGAGCCAGTAATTCACGGAATCCAAATACTTTCCCCTCTCTCCCTGATAATTAAAGGAACGGGAAGAAAAGCAAGTCGCATCCCGGTGCATACAGCTGCTGCCCCCTCCCCCCACTCTCCCGAAATGGTTCCCTTGTTCATAGGGGCCCCTTGTGTAGGGGGTCCTTTACAATTTTATAGCTTTTATAGGCAGATAGCCAGTTGTGACACAAGTGGACCATGGAGTTTTTATAGCACATTGGTGGTGATTCTAGGGGGAGAATGGCTCAGAAAGAAAAAAGTTGAGAACCCCTAATCTAGGAAAGCTTTTCCACAGTAACACTCTTGTCTGTGTTTCAGTTTATTTTTGGCCTAATATAAACTTGACTGAAGCACTTAAAGAATCCTACAGAGAATGAAAAGAGAGAAAAGAAACTAAGCGGGTATTTGACCTGAAGAGAGTATTTAAGTTGTAGGGGATATGGCTTCGTAAAGAAATTGCAGAGAGACATTTCTGAAAAAATCAATATTTTAACAACAGTTCCCAAAACAATGTATCATGCGCAATGCACAACTCCTGCATTAGTGTTAATTGCCATCCTAGTTACCATTCTAATCCAAATGAAAACTTATCTGGGTTTTGGTGATTCACAAGCTGTAGAGGGGTATAACTACTGTGTGCATGACAGGCTGACCACTTCATGTGAAAGCAAAGGTTGGTCTCCTGTAGAAACCAAAAAATTAAACTCTCCGCTACTGCGGTTGTAGTTACAGAGCCATTCATAACTTTGTTTTCTCAATATTTGCAACAGCCTCCACTAAGCACTTAAAGTTTCTCTAGCCCTAGACTGGGATTAATTAACCTGCAAAGTCCAGGCAGGGGTGACTGTCCTAACCCATCTTCTGATTGGCTAAACCAGTAAAAAAAAAAACCCCCACTAATAGCTGATGGGTTACTTGGTTATTTGATTAGCTACTGACAAGTTCTTTTTCATGTCCGCATCTCATTTCATAGTGGATTTCTTTCATCTCTCAGTTGAAAAGGAAATGTTCACAAATTCACCCATGATAGGACAGAAACTCAAATCCGTTTAGGTTAACACAATCATATAAAACTTCTAGTATTCATAGAGCTGAGCAAATTCTTTGTAAACAACATATTAGGCAAAAGTAGCGCTTCTTTCCCTTCACAAAGGACCTGTGAATAGTTTAAATCATTTAGAATAATGAATTCCAAAATATTAATAAACAATTTATGCAAACATATTTTGCATCTGGCTGAATAGATCTGTGCTGTGTTATTGAGCACATTAAGTCACATAGTATTGTGTCTGTTAGATAACTCCTAGCCCGCTGAATTTTCATGATGGCCATTGAGCTCTTCTGGCATTGGCACTTACCTGAATGCAGGTGAGCCTTAGTTTTCACAATACTGTCTTTTTCTGAGCACACTCTAATGAACAACATTTTGTCCATATGCATGACTGCAGACGATAACCAAAATAGCAAATGCCATTGGAGGTATCTGCATTTTTATTTAAATGAATGTTCACAGATATTTTTGCCATATTAATCCACTACTGTGCACAATAAGCCATAAACAATTACAATTATATTGTGGCATTTATCATTACACTTAATTATGTGTATGGTAGTAGTGTCCAACGGCCCTAATACAAATTCAGACTTTATTTGTTAAGTAATGTACATATACAGAGGAAGAACCCATCTCTGTTCTAAAGAGCTTACTGTCTCAGGGCATATGTGTTTGCCGGCTTAGAGCCTAATTTAAGACATGATGCAATGGGTGAATGTAACAAGCATTCGGAGGGAAGGCAACAGAGAAGAGCAACAGTAAAAACTTTGTGCATTCACACAGACTCACTATGTGCACAATGTGATTGTGCTGAATACTTTAAAAATATTCTAATTATTTTTATGAAAATAAGCCAGCAGCTGAAACCAATTTCCCCTCAATCTAGACATCACTGATCAGCCACCATGTCTTGCAGAGGTCACAGAAGAAGATAATCTTGCAGAGGGATCTGAAAAAAGAAGAGGACATTGGCCCGAAAGGCAGTTTTCTATGCAGAAGAGAAGCTGTGAAAGAAAGTCGGAACAGATGACAAACTGGCAGGTGAGGCTAGCATCATGCCAGAGCGGAGAGGCCAGGGAGCAATGTGAGGACAGGACTGGGTGAGTCAAGAGTAGAGTCCTCTAGGCTCTTGAAGATGAGGACAGGATACAAACAAGTGACAATTTCCCAAAACAGAAATACAGCTTTGATGCAGTGTCGCCTTCCAACTATTGATGTCAAGAGGTACACGGAGCCTCACGGCAGCTGCTAAAGTAGTAGCTATGAAAACAGACATTTTAAAGACTAAAATGAAACACACTTTAGGTTGATATGCTTCCACTGAGACCAAGTCTTGGATTCAGATATTGAGAGCTAGAAGACTTGCCCAGCATTGCTCAGGTCCTTCAGGGCAGGGGGCTGGAGATGTGGGGGGTGCAGGAGTCAGGGTTGGGGAATAAGAAGGGGCTCAGGGCAGGGGCTGGGGGTTTGGAGTCAGGGTAGGGGGTTGGGAGGTTGTGACGGGGTGTCAGGACCCTGAGCTACGGAGCCCTCTGAACCCCACACTATCAGAGAGGGAACTGAGGCGCTCTACGTCCGGGCAGCGGCTCCCCTGTGGCATTGCAGGGGTTGTTCACGGGCCGCTGCTGACACGTGTGCAGAAGCACCCGGCGCCATCTGGCCGCCCGTGAGGATTGTGCTTGTGTCCTTTAAAAGGTGGCTCCTGGCGGCAAGGAAAGGGGGGGACATCTGATGGGGGCAAGACGGAGCCCCTGGATGCAAGAGCAAGGGGAGGACCCACCAAGGTGGGGATCTCTTGGCCTAGGGAATGTGGCCATCTGGAAAGGAGCCAGCTACGCCAGACAGAATCTTGCCGCTAAGGGGATGGTCCTCGGGACAAACCCTTGTAAAGGAGGAGATCAGAGGGTAGGAAGTGGCCCAGGACAGGGTGATGTGGAACCTGCGGGTTAGTGAGTTGCGGGGTACATCCCCACCAACTGAGCAGAGGATCGGTGGCTCTGCTCGTAGGGTCCTGGGTTGAGACCTGGAGTGAGGGAGGACCCAGGTCTCCCTACCCCCCTTGTACTGTGGAGGTAAGCCTCCGGGGAGATTAATCCAACCCAGGGCTAAAAGACTAGCTGTGCTTGTGAGTGACTTATTACCGGGTAGATAAGGACACGGGTAGCCGACCCACGGTGGGAGGGGTTTGGGACTATCACGGGCCCGCTCACGATGATGAGGCTTCAGGGTGTCTGAGCGTAGATTGAGGCACCGCCCCCACCTTGGAGACTGGGACAGAGGTGTAGGGGAACTCATTGGAAGGGAAGGGAGGTTTAGGGCAAGGGACCAGGCCAGCCCAGGGCAGTCGGAGCCATGCAGCCTGACCACTGGCTGCTTCCTGGCATCAGCCTGGGATAACAGGGGCTGTGTGGCTTGCCTACCGGGTGCTCCCGGAACTGAGGGACTTGCTGCCCCCATGGTCATTCGTGAGTGTAACTGTACCTGCTCTCACACTCTTCCCCTTCTGTTTGATGAGAAACACTCTCATTCCACACACATCCCATTGTCCTGGCACAACCAAACCCTGATCTTTTTTAAGTGATGGTAAAAGAAAGCTACATAGCAAATTTGGTGATCCTAGCTTTTACCATTTAGGAGGAGTTCTTGAACAAACAGACTCACAGAAGGATAGACAGACACACAGACACACAAACTCTCTCAAACATATAGTGGATAATGAATGTCACTGGGCGATACTAGGGTCCCTTTCTGACCTGCCAGGGGCTCCTCATTACCTAAATCCAGATTCCTGTACTAACACACTGTACACTACTTTACAGTCAACAAGTTTCAGCATCTCTCCTCAGACAGTGCTTTCAGAGACTGCTGACAGCCTTAAAATAATCAGTATAGATACCAGTTATTTGCATATCAGCACTAGGAGATTAGGAATTAGTCAAGAAGACTAGCCGACAGAGCCAGGCTGAAAGTTATGCAGAGGGGTACTGAGGAAATCTGAAGATGCCAAATAATAGAACAGTAGAGAAAAGAAATTTTACTAGTTAGAAGATGCAGTTTGAAAAATTTATGACTTGGTTGCTTCCAATAGCAGGGGATTGATTTAATGACCTAGGAGGTCCCTTCCAGTCCTATGATCCTAAATTATACCAAAATTGCATTGCCACAGGAATTTTCATGAAGATACTAAGTTCAGTTGAATGTTGAACTCTTAGGAGGGGCCATGAAATAGGTGCACTAAAAATAATGAATATCAGATCAAAGTGCAGTCCCCTTTAGGTAATTATCCTATCTATCATTAGGTTTTGGCAGTAAGTCATGTATAGCACAGTGTGAAAGTGCCCCTAGCATTCAGCCTCTGTGCAAAAAATCTTCTTAGTATTTCTCAAGGAGAAGTATTTCCCCTTTTACATCACGCTGCTAGATTAGCCATTCCCTTGTGTTGGAAAAAAGAAGCAAAGCTAGATCTTTTTGGATGGGCCTTTAAATATGTTTGCGAAAATCTACTTTGCCCAGAAATGATAAGTGGAGAATTCTAATATAAAAGCATAGCAGAACTGTTAAATGTTTGAATGAAAAGAACACACAGATAAAACTATGTGGAGTTGAGTAGAGACTTTGGAAAGATAATTGACCTATATACAAAGCTTTCCTGCCAACGTTGTCTGGTGCTACTTTTTCTGATTTTGACTTTTGCTATTAATTTAAATTTCAGATGAGAGAAGTCAGCAGGGGCTAAAATACCAGACATTAAAGGAGGCTCCATTAAATCAATCCTGTCATATTAGTGCATATGCAATTATTACTGAATGTAGTACAAAGATCTACCATTTCCCTCAAATGAATTAAAAGTTCAAACAGTCAAAAAACTTACTTAAATATCAGTTGCTAATGCTGGCAAGACTACAGAACATGAAAACAAAGCATTCCTCTTTCTGTAGAAAGATAAACATTTGAAATTTCTTGGTAGACTCACACATTTCATGTCAAAAGGTCTCTGAAACCTTTTGACATGAAAGGTTGGTGTCTGTAGGCAAACTACTTCTTGGCCTGTTACAGCAGTATCTCATTAATATACATTGCACCTTCATATTCTACATGGATATCCTAATGTCCTTCTCACACACACCAGTGCTGGATTAAGACATGCTGAGGCCCTAAACTATGTCAAGTGTAAGAGATCCCATAGCATTAAGAAAGAAAGAAAGAAAGAAAGAAAGAAAGAAAGAAATTTTGTTGTTTTTTTCCATTTAGAGGCCCCTCATAATCTGAGGCGCTAAAATGTAGTTTACTTAGCTTGTGTGTAAATCCAGCACTACGCAAACCAAAGGACATGTAAGGCTTTCTCACTACACACCCCAAACTTAAGAAAAGAGCAAAAGGGAGGCAGCAGAGTTGTTTCTGCAGAGTAAGGATTTTCCTAGCACTAAAAGCCAGATTTTGATAAGAGGTCACCTCTTAACAAGGCAATCAAATAGAGGCACGGGGTGAAATTCTGATCCCGTGAAGTTAATCAACCTTTTGCCACTGATCTCTATGGAGCCTGGATTTCAGCTAAGATTTTTCATGCCGTTTGATGCCCAGCAGCTCCCAATGAAACCCTTCTGATAAGATTGTTCAAAGAGCTCAATATCCAGCCAGTGTGCTGAGTGCTTTTGAAAAGCTGGTGGTAAGTTCATATCATATGTGGCAGCCCACTCACTGCTTTTCTTTTTCTTTTTTGCAATATCTCCAAAAATATTGCTCCTCCGTGTACTCTCTAAGCAGTATGATCTGTACTTTCTGAAAGTCTGTCACTGATAAACTGTATAAATATGTGATTTCTTTAAAGACATGTCAAAGGAAAGCAAAATACCTAATAGGTGTGTGTTTAAAAAATTGAAACAGACCAAGTTCTACATAAAGGGTAAGGACAATTTTTTCCTGTGTCAAAACTTTAATGACACTGTATTACTGCAGCAAATTGTTCACACTAGTTAAATGAGGCGCTTTATACTCTGTATGTAGCTGTCAGCATGCAATTGATCACTGAACTGATAAAATGAATATTTATCCCATGCTTCTATTTTACTTTTGCATACCTCTCAATTTCAAACACAAACCAGAATGCATCCATCCAACAGTCTGAGGAAGTAAAACTGGTGTCTGATACAGCTGTGCTACCACAAGCTCCTTGTGAAAACTCGGTTACATGAGAAAACCTGCACTTTAGTTGGTATAATTTATTTTGCTGGGGGTTAGTGGAGTAAGCTATGCCAGCAAAAAACAACAACAACAGTTTTGTCAGAATAAGCACAGATATCCTAGGATAGCTGCATCAGCAAAGTGCTCATAGCACAGGCATGGCTTAAGTCTTCCCCTTTGTCTACACAGAATCCAGGAACAAACATTTAAGGGGCACAGACACAAGCCTTTCCGAACAATTAAATAACTCACTCAACTAACTTAACTAACTCAAGCTAACTAGCAATCCACTGAGGTAGACAAACAATGCTGTCAGCTTGCCTTTATGAATCTTAGCAAGAGCTTAGCTATCAAGATAAGTTTTCTTTCATTAAACATAAAACAAGCTCGGTTCCTTTTTAAACAGTTTAAATTACATTTTCAGTCATTGTCTGTAATAGAATATAAGACCTCCTTGAGATGTAACATAAACCTATAGAAGTACACATTACTTCAACCCCAGTAGGGGCCCTGCTACAAACTGCACTTGGAGAAAACACTCAGCTTCCACATAAATAAAGGATGTTGTTGTCCTTTTCCTGATGGTTATCCAAAAATGAAGACTACATTGAGAAATGAACAATGTTACTATCGTCCACACTTCTAATATTCTTCAGTGTATTACTCACTGTACGACCGTGGTAGCAGTTTTAGATATTCACACACTCACGCACGCATGCACAAATGCACACACACACACACACACACACAAACTGACAAACTAGATTTCTGTGAGCAAAGAAAAATATTTACACATTGTGAACCTACAGATAATTGAAGACTAACCTGTTTCCCCTACAATATCTGTAGTTGTTATCAGAGCAGTTTTAAGGTGTTAGAATAACTTATCCTGGTACTGCCTGAAGAATCCTGACTTTTTTTTTAATTTCCTCCCATTTCTACAGCAAACACACATTTTATCAGTTTACCTTTAAAATAATACGCTTCCCGTCTCCTTCCCAAATGCCTGACAGAAGAAATGACCTTTTCTGTCACAGAACAAGTTTCTCTTTATTTGAGCATTCCTTGAGGTCTGAAAGTAGGGCAAGAAGTGAGCAGGCAGTGGAGGGAAAGGGTTCCAAATGCTGGGACCACCTGACTGGTGGAGAAGCAATATATGAAAGGCACATTTATTTCATTGCTCACAAATTCCAGCCCCTTTGCTGAAAGCTTCTACTAAGCATTTTGTGGACCAAGTGTGGAGAATCACATTTCTGCTTACTCAGAAGGAGGCCCTGACTGCCTAGAGAAGGGTGATTGCAAGCAGATGTATTCCTGTGTTCTCATGTAAAAAGAATTCAGTTCTTTTGTGTAGGCTGTATGATGAACAACAGATTTTAGGGCCTATTTCAATCTTTCTTAATTTCTTGCAGGTGTGAGAAGCATGTATATTCTGCCAGGATAGATGTGATCACTGCATATATCATATTCCTGTGTTTCTGTGTGAGGTGGCCTCAGGCTAGGTCTATACTATGTAAGAAAGCCAACATAAGATACGCAACTTCAGCTACAAGAATCACGTAGCTGGAGTCGATGTGCCTTAAGTCAAATTTCTGCAGCATCCCCATTGCGGGAGGTCGACAGGAGAAACTCTCCCATTATCCTTACTCCTCATGACCTCATAGAGTACAGGGGTTAACAGGGTTGCAATCAGCAATTGATTTAACTGGTCCTTACTAGACCCACTAAATCAAACCTGGAAGATTGCTCTCCAGATCTTGGGGTAAATGTAGACCTGACCTCATTTACCAGAAGGCACCTACCAAGTTTAGCAGAAGGAGCTGGGGAACAAGGCTTGACCTCCAGCAGTGCAGACCCTACGGTTACTATGTGCAGTAATGGATCAAGGAGGTGCTTAGCCCCAGCCTTTTACAAAAGTGAAACAGTGACATCAGAGTACTGCCAAAGTCCTTTTATGGCCAATAATCAAATCAGGAAGTATATTAAGGATGGACATGAGTAGTATCACAATGGCTACATCTAGACTGGCATGATTTTCCACAAATGCTTTTAACGGAAAAGTTTTTCTGTTAAAAGCATTTGCAGAAAAGAGCGTCTAGATTGGCACGGACGCTTTTCCGCAAAAGCACTTTTTGCGGAAAAGCGTCCGTGCCAATCTAGATGCAGTTTTGCACAAGAAAGCCCCGATCGCCATTTTAGCCATCGGGGCTTTTTTGTGCAAAACAAATCTGAGCTGTCTACACTGGCCCTTTTGCGCAAAAGCTTTTGCGCAAAAGGACTTTTGCCCGAATGGGAGCGTCAAAGTACTTGCGCAAGAAGCACTGATTTCTTACATTAGAACGTCAGTGCTTTTGCGCAAAATCAAGCAGCCAGTGTAGACAGCTGTCAAGTTTTTGCGCAAAAGCGGCTGCTTTTGCGGAAAAACTTGCCAGTCTAGACACAGCCAAAATGTTTTCTGAGGCTATGTCTACACTGCAAGGTTTTTGCACAAAAACAGTGGTTTTTGTGCAAAAATCCGTGGAGCATCCACACCTCAAATGCGCTTTTGCTCAAGGAAATCAAGAGTAAAATGGCAGAACAGAGGGCTTTTTCCGCCGTAGGTTAAACCTCCTTTTACAAGGCATAACTCCCTTTTGCGCAAGAGTTCTTGCACAAAAAGGCAAGTGTGGATGCTCCTGATGGGTTTCTTGCACAATGGCCATCAGAGCTTTCTTGCGCAAGAGCATCTATGCAGTGTGGACACTCTCTTGCACAAATGCGCACGCCTTTTGCAATGTGCTTTGAGCTGTGGACGTGCTCTTGCACAAGAAGTTTTTGAGCAAAAACTCTTGTGCAAAAGGCTTCTTGCACAAGAAGCACATAGTGTAGACGTAGCCTGAGAATATACAAGAAACACAGACAGAGCAAATGCCCCTGAATGAATTATCAGCAACAGGGACTGAAACTGAGACTGAGACAGCAGGATCAGCACAAGCCTTTACTGATTAAACTATACACTCCATTCTCTCCAGACTGCCTGTAGCACTCTCGTCAGTCTCTAGGGTTAGTAGGTTTGTGCTGTCACTGTGAAGGAGCCGCTCAGCCTGGGTATGGAGACTCAGGTGGGCAGGGCTGGCACTAGCACAGTGACAGTAACACGTGGACATTGCAGCACTGGTGGAGGCTCAGGTTAGCCACCCAAGCCAAGTCACCTGGCCAGCACAACCCTGCTGCTGGAGCTGCAACACCCACAGAGCTATTGTTAACAGGCTAGTGCCAGCTGTGTTCAAACATAGCCATCTACCCTACCTGGAAGGTTCACTGCCAGGACCTGTGTAGACATAGGGGCTACGTCTAGACTGGCATGATTTTGCACAAATGCTTTTAACGGAAAAGTTTTCCGTTAAAAGTATTTGCACAAGAGAGCGTCTAGATTGGCACAGACGCTTTACGCAAAAGCACTTTTTGTGCAAAAGTGTCCGTGGCCAATCTAGACGCGCTTTTGCGCAAGAAAGCCCCGATCGCCATTTTAGCCATCGGGGCTTTTTTGCGCAAAACAAAACTGAGCTGTCTACACTGCCCCTTTTGCCCAAACGGGAGTGTCAAAGTATTTGCGCAAGAAGCACTGATTTCTTACATTAGAACGTCAGTGCTCTTGCGCAAATTCAAGCAGCCAGTGTAGACAGCTGGCAAGTTTTTGTGCAAAAGCGGCTGCTTTTGCGGAAAAACTGTCCAGTCTAGACACAGCCACTGTGTGTGGCTTAGCCACCACTCAACGGGGACAGAGTGCCTCACTGAGCAGGCACGACTTACCTTCCTTCCCTGGCAGGGCTAGTGTGTCTGGAGGAATAGGGGCTCTTGCGCAAAAGGGGTTTTTTTTCCCAACAAATGGCCCCATCTACACACAAAAAACCTCTTCTGCAAAAAAGGATCAGAAGAACATATGCAAATGAGAGCACAAGATATGCAAATGAGCGCGCTATTTGCATTTCCTCTTCCGCAAAACACCTACAGTGTAGGCGTAGCCTCGGTGTGTGGGTTACACTTGGTCTCGTTGCTTACAATTTATATCAGCCTAGTGATGTCAGTTCTTGGAGTAGATGCAGCTATGCCGATGGAAAATATTAGCAAAGCTAATATGATTTGGGGAGGTAGCATTCCTACACCGGCAGAAAACCTCTTTTTGTAAAGGATGCGTGGTCTATACTACAGCAGTGTTTCTCAACCTTTTTTATAAACTATCCCTTTTTCAAAAAAAAAATATATATATATATAAGCAGGGCTTGACAAGCGGCGGCGAGCCCTGCTCGCCAGCTGCGCGGTTTGGCACGCTGCGCATGCGCAGACCGTGCTGCGCATGCTCTGATTGCACTGCGGCACCATGCCAGGCTAAAATCTACTCGCCATGGGCGAGTAGATTGCCCTAATTGTCGAGCCCTGTATATAAGTACCCCCAATACCTACAGTTTTCAGACACACAAAATTTTTTTTTACCGTTGCAACACATTTCTTTAAACAACTTAATATTAGCCAGGCAGGTGATGAAATTTTTGTGTGTAAAAAGTACAAAAATAATAAAGCACTGTAAAACTTAAAACAAAAATTCAATTTTCTCCAAATTTCAGTTGTGTTGACTTACTTCTCAGACTTCTCTCGAGTACCTCTATGGGTACTCGTACCACTGGTTGAGAAACACTGCACTAGAGGGCTTTGCCTAATTAGGCTATATAGTGTAGACAAAGCCCTGGAGAGAAGAAGGTGTTAGTCTGAGGGTATGTCTACACTGCAGAGTTGTTTTGGAAAAACGGGTGTTTTCCAAAAAAAACCTACATATTCGTCCACACTGCTATTGCAGTCTTTTGACAGCAATAACCCTCTTTCTATGAGGATGAAGTCTTTTTCCAAAAGCGCTCTTTCAGAAAAAGGTGTGTGTAGAGGGGGAAAAGGGGATTTTTTTTTTAAAGAAGAGGCCTCCAGGAAATAACACAGGTGCCCTAGTGGCCACTCCTTCCAAAGTAATCAGAACTGTATAGTTCCTGTCTCTTGGCACCTCTTAAAGCTTCAGGCATCCTGGACAAGCCTTGTGGCAGGAAGCTGGCCCTGGAGCAGCACATTACCCAGCCACAAGCCCCCTGAGACTCCCCTGACCCTCACAGGGAGCAGACCAGGGCTCCCAGAACCTAGCCCAGGGTAGCAAGCAGCGTGCACCCTCCTGGTCCAGAGTGGAGATCCTGTCCCTCCTCGAGCTGTGAAGGAAGGAGGAGACCCTATAGGATCTCTGCTCCTGGCAGAAATCTATGAGTGCCTGGCTGAGGCCCTGGTGGAGTGGGGACACCTTCTCCCCACCCTGGACCTTAGAACTGGTCCGGAGTAAAGTCAAGGAGCTCTGCCAGGGCTATGCCAGAGCCAGGGAGCGCTCCGGGGCAGTACCCTACTCCTGCCCCTATTACCAGGAGCTGCACCAGATCCTGGGGCATGAGGAAGCCCTTTCCACACCAGTGGTGGTCGACTCCAGCCTCGAGACGCCCATCATCGCCCACCTGGAAGTCGCGGAGGAGGAGGAGGGACAACAGGGGCAGGAGGAGAAGGACACGGCCAGCACCATGACGCTGAGCCTGGAGCCAGTACTCATGGGCCAGGACATGTCGCAGGCATCCTCTAATGGCGGTGAGGGATCATCAGGTGAGTGCTCTCAGTTTTCTACACACACGGGGTGGGGGAGGCAGACGCAGAGGGGATGGGGTGCGATCGTCGCTCAGCCTGCTCACCCAGGACATCATGCTGTAGTCCGTGCACGTGGAACCACATGCAGTGCCAGTGTGTGCCACGCGGCCTCAAAAGGCAGCCCCGGAGCACCCCCAGGATTCTGCTCACAGGCTCAGAGGAGACCACACACATGTCTGACCCCTGGTGGGGGATGTCCTCACACCACCAGCCACCGCTGGAAGTAGGTTGGGCACTAGGGCACACACATGACCCCACACAGACCGAGGCATGCCGCACACAGCACACGGGCATGCCGGTGCTCGCGAGGCATAACCCACTCCCGTGGACAACACTGCCAGGCGCAGGTGTGTGTACAGACCCCAGGAAGGGCCAGGCTGCTCCAGGCCCCTTTCCCGCCCATGGGATCCCACTGTGGCTGACACTTCCCTTGTATGGTTATCTGTGGGTGGGGTGGGCTGGGGAAGCGGGCATCATGGTCCCCTGGGCACCTCGGGGCCCCTCTGAGGCAGGGCCTGCTGTGCAGGCCACACATGGCCTTGCTCCCGGGACATCCCCCTCCTCTGGCCCTAGGACTGTTGGTCGCTGCTCACAGAGGACGGCACGGCCTCAGGGACAGTGTCTGCATGGACGACTGACCGCCTCTCCCTCTTTGTTCTCCGCAGCTGGTCCAGCTGTTGCTGAGGGGCGATCCACACCAGCCGAGGCAGCTGGATGACCCCAGAGGAACCAAAATCTACCTCTTGCGGCAGCATGTGTGCATCCTTTGTGACATGCAGCAGACTCTGGCACAGAAGGTCCAGGAGGACGCTGAGTGGCAGACCTGAATGTGGGACCAGCTTGTGCAGCAGGGCAACAACATGTGTGCCATCACGCATCAAATGGTGGCACACTAGTTGCTGTCCCTGTCCTTCCTCCCACCCTCCTGCCCTCCTGCTATGTCCATTCCCCCCTCCCCCTCAAGAGATGCCTATGCCCTCTCTCCCTGCTATGCCTATGCCCCCCTACCCCTGCCTCCCTGCCATCCCTGACCCCGTCCAGCCCCTCCTCCTGCCCACCCCCCTGTTGTCCCAGGCCTCACCCAACCCCAGTTCTGCCAAGGTCCCCAGACCTGAGGTGGCACTTCCAGCCACCCCCCATGCCACTCCCAGCCCTGAGCCCCCCTCTTCCATCCCCTCTGCAGGTTCTCAGCCCCCTTCCTTCCCAGTTGATTTTATTGAAAGAAAAATACAAAGTTTGTTGTGTTGAAATCAAAACAGGTGTGTTTATTCAGAGGTCAGGGAAGGGGCGAAGGGAGGGGTTGTAGTGGGAAAGGGACAGTGGAGCAAGGCACAGGCCCCTAGTGGGGAGGTCCTGGGGAGAGTTAATGGGGTCTCCTGGACATGCATCCTGGCCTGATAGACCTGGTGGATGGTAGTTGTCCGTGGTTGCCCAAATGCCCTCTCTTCACGGATGACCTCTGCCCCCCACCCCAATAGGAACGCTTTCCCCTTCCTCTCCACGATGTTGTGGAGGACACAAGACGTTGACACCACCTCGGGGATGTTGTGCTTCCCCATGTCAAGGTGGGTCAGGAGGCACCTGAACCTCGCCTTGAGGCACCCAAAAGTGCATTCCACCTGCATCCTCGCCCAGCAGAGGTGGGCATTGAATTGGTCCCTGCTGGGGTCCAGGTGGCTGGTATATGGTTTCATAAGCCACAGCATGAGGGGATAGGCTGCGTCCCCCACAATGCACAATGGCATGTGCTCATCCCCCACGTGAAATTCATGCTGGGGGAAGAACATGCCTGCCTCTAGCTTTTTGTACAGGCTTGATTTCCTAAATACATGGGTGTCGTGCATCCTGCCCTACCATCTGACAAAAATGTCCATGAACAGTCCACGGTGGTCGACCAGGGCCTGTGGCACCATCGAGAGGTAGCCCTTATGGTTCATGTACTGGGCGGCACAATGACTTGGAGTGCAGATCGAGATGTGGGTTCCATTGATTGCTCCACTGCAGCTGGGGAACCTCAGGCAGAACCCCAGAAGGGCAGCAAATCCTGTGATGATGAGGTGCAGGCAGATGACCCTGTGCAGCAGGATGGAGTTGATGGACCTCTCCACCTGCAGAAGGAGACAAACCAACACACAAAACAGAGAATGAGAGAAGGAGTGCCTGTGCCTTTGGGAAGTACCCGTCCCCCTCTTCTCCCCACCTCAAACACCCCAGGAGCCACCCCCTATGAGGCCGCCCCCTCCCCCAGCAGCAGTGCGGTGTGAGGGTGGGACGGCACAACACTCCCCAGGGCCAGGGCTTCCCCCTCACCCTTATTCCCCCCCGCCTTCCCACCCACTTTCCCTATGCTCTCCCTTTCCAGGACTCTCCCTCTCCTCCTGCAGGGACTGCAGCCCTAGAGTGCCTTACCTCCATCAGGAGGGCCCCGACGGTGACTTCCCCACACCAAACTGGTTGCCCTTCGACCGGTAGCTGTCAAGGGGTGGTGAGCTTCCAGACGGTGATTGCTACCTGCTTCTCCAGGGGGATGGTGGGCCACAGGTGGGTGTCGTGTCATTGGAGGCAGGGGCGAGCCAGGCACACAGCTCCAAAAAGGTGGCCTTCCACATGCGGAAGTTTTGGAGTCACTGCTGGTCGTCCCATCACTCCATGACCAGCCAGTCCCACCAGTTGGAACTGGTGGCCAGCCTCCAGAAACGCCTCTCCACTGTGGGGTGCAGCAAGGGCCTTGCTCCCATACACAGGGAGAGGATCTCAAGAAAGAGCTCGGTGTTGAGCTCGTGGAGGGCCATGAAGGCAGCTGGCACAAAGTGCTGCAGAAACTGTAGCATGGCAGTGTGTGGCCATCGCCTGCCATGGGGCAGCTCTGGCTCTATGGCAAAAAGAATGCTGTAGCGTCCAAAAGCTTGGCAACCAGAGCATGCACTGCTAAAGCTTTGCTGTCCCTCAGAGAGGTAGGCAAGCCGGCAGCAGAAGCAGAGAAATGGCTGTCTTGGGGGGGGGTCCCTTTAAGCATGTCTCTCAGCTAGGCATAGGCAACAGCACTTGGAAGCAACTGTTGACCTAATGCCCTGCCTGAACTGGTTCCGGGTTGCCATTTATGAAATCAGTGTGGACGCTAATCATTTGAAAAAGCAGATCACTTTTTCGATGCATTTTTGCTGTGTAGACGCTCTCTTTTGAAAGAAGTTTTTCCAGAAGATCTCTTCCAGAAAAGCTTCTTTTGAAGGAAGCCTGCAGTCTAGATGTAGCCTGATTTCATTTCAATATCTAAAAGCTGGGGGATTTGCTGGAAAAACTGACCAAAACATTATCTCTTGCTAGCATTATGTGAGCCAAGCAAGAGCTGAAAAAACAAGAGAAAACCTGTTTGTTCAGTATTCCTTATAACAACTTACTTGAATACAACTTAAGCCTAGATTAGGCTTAATTTTTACATTCATGATTTAACACTGCATGGTATCTGTAAAATCCTGCATTTATTAGACTATCAGTGACCGAATTATCTGTTTTTGAAAAACTCTTCCTGCTTCCTTGAGGTCTCTGCCTCTTTTGCCTGCTTCCCCTGCCTCCTTGTATGCCAGGCACAGAGCCTTATGTCACAAGCTGCGTACCAATAACTGAAACTGGACTGTATTTATGCAGCTCTCTCACTTATCCGAGCACATCATGTTATGAAAACCCCCGCTTGCATGGCACATAGGTGAGGATACAATAGATGTCTGAAACATCAGCAGCATTTTGAGATCAGCACACAGATACTATGGTGCCATGGTTATTTAATCAATATCTACCTTACTCTGTAAGAATTTAAAAAATCCGAACACACAAAACCTGAGCTCCATAAAAATTCTTCTTTGTTCAGTCTATCTGATCCCGCAGTGTTTGTTAAAAGGGACTGGTCCACCCAGAATAAATATGTTTAAACATAACAGGCTATTTATAGCTGACGTTTGTGCCCTTGTGGAAGATCATTTTTATAGGATCTCAAGAAGCATTCTTTTAATTTGCACAGCCATGGGCACACTGACAGGGTGACTTTGAGTGACAAATGAGACACATCCTTAGCTGCAGTGTGTACAATGTGCAGTCCAAAACTGTTATGCCATTGCTTTCTGTATGTAGCACGTTGCCATTCGTAAAAACTTTTCCGTTTGCTCTAAAACCTTCCTGATTTGTGCAAACAGGACATATTGGGTTCTCAGAGCTGCTGCCTCCTGTTGCACATACCCACCCCTCTCTTTAGGGAGACTCCTTTGCGGCTTTGTGCAAAGGTCACTGGAATGTCATCTTGCTAGGGTAATGGATTCTAACTCTTGAGAGAGCTAGGGAGACATGCACAGCCTGAAGGCCATCTGAGCATGGAAGCTGACCCAGAGGCAGAAGCTTGATAAGGGAGCCACAGGGCAAAAGGAGGGAATGGGTATCTGAACAGCAGGCAATGCTGACAGGCTGATGAAACAGTGATTAAAGGAGACAACTGCTTTTGCCAAATGTAAGCGATTTACTGTTCTGTTTTCTCAGTTACTAGACTGAAAATGCTGTAGCTAGTTTAGTGTGTGAGAAGTGTCAGGCTAACTACATTAAAGAGCCTTTTCCAAAACTCATGTCTCTCTGCTCTTCATAGATTTTGTTTTTGTTACATTAGTTGTGTGGGCTCTTTCAAACAGACATCCCCAAAGAGACAAAAGCCCTGTAAGCCTCCCAAGAGATGGGCGAAAAGGGTCTGGAAACTACACTCCTCTACCCCGTCTCCATCAAGGGCTACAGACAGACGCCTCACGCTCAATGAGCTGTCTTGCAGGCTGTGGCGGGATGAACATCAGGGGAGTCACCGAAGACCCAAGCAAAAAAAAGTTAGCCCTGTGAGTTTCTTTAAAATCAGGACTAAAACAGATTGAAAATGTTTGTGTATCTATCTGTAAGTAACTGGAGGGGTAAATATTTAGGGCAGCTTAACAAATTATATTTTGCATTTCTAGAATGGTTTTGCATGAAATTAAAGTTAATGAAAGCCAAATGAAAGCCACACAATGCTTCTGGGAAAGCATGGTACTGGAGGGGAGCATTCTTATCCCTAATCACTGTGAAGAAACCAAGACATGCAGAGACAAGGTGGTTTTACCTACATCACAAAGGAAATTTGTGGCAGCATTAGGAATATAACCTGGATCTCCTGACTACCAGCTCTATGCTTAAGCTGGAAATCCATCTTCCCCTCTTGAACCCTGTTGATGTATTTGTTAAGGGAACCACTCTACAGCCAGCAATATGCTTTTGGTGTGAAAGGTTGTGCAGCACAAAATAACAAAGAAAGAATTTTTAATTGGTCTCTGATAGGTCATTAATATGCATCAAATGTATTGCAGTGATGAAACTTCTACCTGTGTAGTTTCCTTTCATACTCATCAGGTCCATTCTGCACTAAAAACTGGCTGTCAAGAGACACATTTACTGTCTGGTGCATCAGAATTTGTTATCACCATACCATTAATTTCCACACACATCTGCTGTAGTGTTTGTTACTGCCTGTCTCTCACATTCATCTTCATTTAATCCCCCTTTTATTGCCCTTGTTCTAATGCCAGCAGCTATGATGAAGCCCTATAAACATTTGTTAACTATGTGAGCTGGCCCACTCTCTAACCTCCACATCACACCAGTTGTTAAAGGTTGCAGAGGGTTTCATTTCCCTGGCATTCCATGTACTAGTCCAGGGGTTCCCAAACTTTTTGACCCGGGGACCAGTAAATCCATTCACGAGCTTTTGGAGGACCGGTAACATTCATCTGCATATTTGCATAATCATTAAGCAAATGATGAATATTCAAATAAGTTGTTTCTGGTCCTCCCCGAGCCCCCAGTGCCAGCTTTAGCAAAGCTTTTGAAACAGTCACCTACAATATTCTTGCCAGCAAGTTAAGGGAATATGGATTGGATAAATGGACTGTAAGATGGATAGAAAGCTGGCTAGACCAGGGTTTCCCAAACTTTTTACTTTAGCTGGAACCCGTTTTTTTTTTTTCAGTACTGTTTTTTGCAACCCAAAAATATAAACACACATAAAAAAAGAATTAAAAATGAATACATTTTCAGTGTTTCACCCGGCTGCATCCTCTGCCCAGCCTGGGCCAAGGCTTCAGGGACCCGGCGCTGCATGAGCACTCCAGGAGGCGGGAGCAGGAGCAGATTGGGGGTAGGGTATCTGGCTAGGAGGGAGGGTGCAAGGAGGGGTAGGGTTGCCAGGTGTCTGGTTTTGTACCAGACAGTCCGGTATTTGAGGGTTCTGTCGGGGAAACAAATTGAGAAAATACCGGACATATAAAATACCCCGGTATTTTCTAATTAAGTAAGTTTTATTATCAGGGCTTGACAATTAATGTAATCTACTCGCCCGTGGTGAGAAGATTTTAGCCCGGCACGGCCGCGCAGTGCGGTCTGCGCATGCGCAGCGTGCGGTTCTGCGCGGCTGGCAAGCAGGGCTCACCACCGCTTGGTGAGCCCTGTTTATTATAATTAGATGTATCAGTCCGTAGCTGCGAACTGCCCGGCTGGTAGATGTGTTCACGCTGCGTGAGTGTGTCTACCAGCCAGGCAGTTCGCAACTACTCGAGGGAGGGTATTGGGGGTGGGGGGGGGAGGAATGGAATCCCCGGGGCCGGACTCACTCTTGTGCCCGGGTCTGCGTGTGCCCAGGTCAGTCCCGCTTCCTGCTGGCTGATTCCTCCCCCTCCCCCCACTTCTCCTCCCAATCTCCCCCGTCCAGTCCTGCTGCCCCCGTCCAGCCCTGCTTCTGGCAGCTGGTTCCCCCCCGCTCGCCACCGATCTCCCCCAGCCAGCCCCGTTCCCCCCACCCCCTCCCAGCCGGCCGATTCTCCCCCGCTTCTCCTCCTGATCTCCCTGCCAGCCCCGCTGCCCCTGTCCAGCCCTGCTTCCAGAGGCTGGTTCTCCATCCTCCTCCTCCTGATCTCCCCCGGCCAGCCCCTCCCCCCCAGTCCCCACCCCCTGTCCAGCCCTGCTTCCGCCGGCCACCCGCCCATCCCCCCCCTCATCTCCGCTGGACAGCCCCGCTGCCCCCAACCCTGCTTCCCGGCGGCCAGTTCCCCCCCCCAACACACACACCTCCTCCCAGCCCGCCCTGCTACCCTCCCGGCAGCCATGCTGAGGCCCGGTATTTTTTTCCCACGGCTCAGTACCGGGCCACAGCCCATAGTTTGGGAAACGCTGTACTAGACCACAAGTGAAAAAAGTGTATAGTAAACTTTCTAAGAGCACCCAACATGTAGCCTCCCATTTCCCCAGAACGGCAGTGAAGTTGCCATTTTCAAAGGACCAATGAGAGCAGGGCTGCCAACTCTCAGAGAATTCCAGTGGAATTTGTGTATCCAGCTTCTCTAGTGTCCTTTGGAAACCAGAGTTTAAACTAGCGGTCTCCAACCTTTTTAGGCACGAGATCACTTTTTGAATTTAAGTGCAATCCAGGATCTACCTCAGACCCACATGCCCTTGCCCCACCTTCTTCCTGCCCCTTCTCTGAGGCCCTATCCCTGCTCACTCCATCCTCCCTCTTTCTCCCATCCTCCCTCCCTTTCAACAGGCAGGGGCAGAGGGTTGGGACACAGGCTCTAGTCTTGGGCTAAGGGATTTGTAGTGTGGAAGGGGCTCTGAGCTGAGCCTGGGGCAGGGATTTGAGGTGCAGGAAGGGGTTCAGGGTACGGGCTTTGTAAGGGAGTTTGGGACCAGGGGGTTCATGACTGGGGCAGGGGTTTGGGATTTTGGCTCCAGCTGGGCACAGTTTACCTCAGGTGGCTCCTGAGTGGTGGTACAGTGGGGCTAAGGCAGGCTCACCCCTGCCCTTGCCACGCACCTCTCTCAAAAGCAGCCAGCAAACTCCCTCCATCCTAAACCCTGTGCCCCACCCCCATCCATTCTGAGGAGATAGAATACAGGGTGGGAGGAGGCACCCTGACATCAGCACCCCTCCTCTCCCTTCCCTGCCCTGCCCAGCAAGCAGGAGGCTCCCTGGGGGTGGGGGACAGCTCCAAGGCAAAGGGCAGGAGATGTGCAACAGTGGGGGAAGGGGCAGCTGAAGTGCTTGCTGCACTTGATAGCCTCTTGGCCAGACCAGTCAGGATCACCTGTCAAAGGCTCCAAGATCTACCAGTAGATCCCGATCTATTGCTTGGTGACTGGTCTAAACCTTTTGCCTGATAGGTCAGTGACTCAGACCACTGATTCCAATTTTATCTGTTCCAGCTGTCTTGGGCACCACATCAACCACACTCATTTTTTCATTTCCTTCAGCAATCTTCCAGTGGGAGCCACCATGATACACATAAAACATTTCGTAAAAGAAAACAGGGCTTTCCCTCCGGTGAGTGGGCTCATTACCCATTCACCCTTCCCTCAGGGAGCCTTCCAGTTCAATTATTTTGCCTGGTTATAAAGGCTGGTTCTTTTCCCCTTTCTCCTGTGACTAGCTTAGTCCAATCAAAGGGCTAGGGCCTAAGTGAAACTTGAAGCCTTAGAAACTGGTGTGGGCCTTCTCAGCTCATTTCTATCAGAAAATGGTTCTTTGTGGTAGCTCATGGACTTTGCTGGGAACATATAATGTATGTGTTCAGCTCACACGTTATTGGCACAAAGAATGCCCAAAGTAGCCTGGTCTCTTTGGCTTGTTGTTTAATTACTTCATTCTGCAAGGGCCTGACTTGAAGCCCTTTGAAGTCCTTGGAAGCCATTCAATTGACTTCAGAGGACTTTAGACTTTAGATATATTCATGTCTATATCTGTCATAGCAGTTTTGGTGCATATGGTAAATATATGAGAGGCTACGATCTCATTCCATCATGATGGCTTCCTTTTCTGTGCATTTCTCCTCTTATTTTCACATGCAATAGCAGTTTTCATCGGGCACATGACAGAAACACAATCTTTGTTCCCTCTTTCTCACTGCTCGTGCTCACGCCTCACCTGACGGGACAATCCTCTGTCAGTGACATCATAATTGCAGTTCATGGAAATTATTTATGAGGTTGCCAACAGAGGATTAAAATTTCAGGAGAGGAGTAAGCAGCAGGAGAAAATGTATGCTTCAGAAACAAGCCTTTTGCGATTATGTAAATGTCCTACCTAATAAAGACCAAGGGGAAAACAATATGATAAATTTTGCTTACAGAGCAGGTAGGTATTTTATCTAAAGGAAAGTAGATTTTCAAAGTTTCCTATGAAGTGTCACTTGGGCGTTCATTGTCTTCATGATAATACCTGTTATATAAGGCATGTTCATTAGTCATTGCTGCCAGCAGCAAACAATGCATTAATTTATATTTCTGTTATGAATTGGAAGAGAGGAGAGGAGAGTGGGAAAGCAAAATGTGAAAGAGACACACACCAAGACTCCCTTAGTACAAATACAAACCTCTCATTCCCACCCTAGCTACCAAACGCCACAGATTCTTGTCATCTCAGCAAGCTGTTTGTTCCCCGGAGGAAAATATACACGGGTTGAGGGCTCAGAGACAAAGCCCACTGACATCAACAGAAAGACTCGCACTGATTTCAATGTTATTTTTCTTTTTATGTATTATTAATTCATATTTAATATTTATATGGCAAAAGATCCTGTCAGGATTGGACCCCTATTATAGTAGGCAAACTGCAAACATATTTGAAGGCAAGGGCTTACATGCTTTGCTGAACTGGGGCCTTCCTGTAAAGAGCTGACATGGACCTTTTGCATTTAGTCATACCATAGATTAACAACTTGCATATTCCAGTGGATTCCTTTTTGAGCACTGAGGAAATCATAGCTCGAGGACAGCGGTGGCCAACCTGCGGCTTGCAAGCTGCATGCAACTTGCGAAGAAAAAAATTGCAGCGCCTGATGGAACCGGGATGGAACCCAGCACCTCTCACAGCCAGGCTGCTGTGAGCTGCATGCATGCTCATGGCCCATGCCGTTCCACTAATGGCCCCCAGTGCACTGCGTTATATCCTGTACATGCAGGCCAGGTTGCACACAGTGTCCCGGCCTGCATGTGCTAGCAGTCGGCTGCTGAGCACAGGCCGCAGCAGCGGCGAGGGCTCCAGGTGCAGCGGCGGTGCCAGTGGCAGCTCCAGCTCCGGGACCTGGGCATAAGGTTGGTGGGGGAGGGGAATTGGGTTAGAGCAGGGGAGAGATGCCTGGCTCTGGAGAAGGGGAGGGAAGGGAAGGGGAGAGGAGGGGGATTGGATGTCGGGGGGTGTGCATGGCATCCCAGATGTGCGCGGTGGGAGCAGAGGCTCTGGCTCTGGGACCCGAGCATAAGGTTGCGGGGGAGGGGGATTGGGTTAGAGCAGGAAGGGGAGGTGTCTGGCTCTGGGGAAGGGGATGGGAGGGGGTTGGGTTGGGGGGGTGCGTGTGGCATGCTGGCCGCTCAGCCCATGCACCCTAGTGCCTGGAGGGAGACGTGCGGCTGTAGCAGCGGTGGCTCCGGGACCCGAGAATTAGGTTAGAGCGGGGGGGAGGGAGATTGGGTTAGAGCAGGGCGCGGGAGTGTGCCTGGCTCTAGTCTAGGGAAGGGGAGGGGAGGGGGATTGGGTTGGGGAGGTGCGCACAGCGTCCCAGCCAGCACGTCTCAAGGGCAGCCGCTCAGCGCACACCCCCCAGCACCTGAAGGAAGATGCGCCTGGCTGAAGCAGCGGCAGCTCTGCCTCCTGGACCCAAGAATTAGGTTGGAGGGGGGATTTTGTTAGGAGGGGGGTGGTGCCTGGCCCTGCGGAAGGGGAAGAGGATTGGGTTGGGGGGTGGTGCCTGGCTCTGGGGAAGGGGAGGGAGATTGGGTTGAGGGGTGCCTGGCTCTGGGGAAGGGGAGGGGGATTGGGTTAGAGTGGGGGGGTGTGCCTGGCTCTGGGGAAGGGGAGGAGGATTGGGTTAGAGCGGGGAGGTGCCTGGGGGAGGGGAGAGAAAGAGCAGCCAGCGCGCTTCCTGAGACCCAAGATCCCCAGGTACTGGCCCCAGCTGTGTCTGTCCCCTCCCCCGGCTGGACACCCTCCACACCAGCACCCTGCCCCAGCACTCTGTCCCCTGCCCCCACCAGCACAGTTGGGGCCACATTAGTGAGGGTTGGGGGTTTTTGGAAGGGTTGTTTTTTTGCATCTCACTTGTGTGGCCCCGACTGACTTTTCTGTGGGTCAGTGATCCCTGACTCAAAACAGGTTCCCCATCCCTCTCATAAATAAAGACAATGCAGAAACATTTTGTGTTTGACATAATATTTTATTTAAAAATGAAGCCTGGCCAACAAACCCCCAATTGGGGCCAAGCTCCCATCTGGCCGCAGCATCATAACACTGCTGCACCTCCCCCCAGACCTGAACCCTGAGCCTATCATACACTGGAACCCCCTGTCCTGAGCCTCTCACATCCCCAAACTCCTGCACCCGCACATCCTCAGTCTTCTGCCACAACACTCCTGCACCATCCACACACTGCAAATCTGTGTCCTGAGCCCATCATACTCCCAGCCTCCCTGTCCTGAGCCCCTCATGCACCCCAGCCCAAACTCCTGCATCCTCACAGCCACAAGCCTGTGGCTTACTCAGCACCCCAACCCTCCACCTGACTCCAACACTCTCCAGCCTGGAGCCCCCTCCCTGAGCCAGCATCTCCTTCTCCACCTCCTCCTGCACCCAAATTCCCTCCAAGAGCTTGAACCTCTCACACCTTCCCAGTGCTTTTTTTGTGATTGTATGCCCTGGGACAGTGTACCAGCACGTATTTTCCCCCAGCACGTTTTTTTTTTCTCAGCAACTCCCCCCTGGTACATGGCTCTTCGCACTCTATCCACTGCTATTTTGGCTCTTTGTCTCTAACGGGTTGGCCACCCCTGCTCTAGGAGCATGTTGTGCACGCATACCCCTTTCCTCAGCTTCTAAGACTCCCACCATCAATATCAAGGGCTAAGACAGGGCAAAAGAGAGTTGCAATCACAAAAGATTTAATAAAATTTGTGTGCTAAGACACCCTTTCCTAAGAAATCATCTCCCTCTCTGCACTTTACTGCCATTTTAATTTCTTGGGACTTTCTAGATTGACGCTATGAAAATTTGCTAATCTCCTTAGAATGACGAATTCCAATAAAGTCTGTATAACACGCATGTATTTCAAAATGTGTACAATTCCTTTGCTATTCCTGCTGGGCTTTGAGTTGGCAAGCCTTGATGAGCTAATCCGTTTGGAATAAGTCTTTGTGACATTTGGACTTTTAACTGTAGACACCTAATAGTTCCCCAGCTTTCACATTCTGTTCTTCATTTTTTAACTTCAAATAAAAGAGGACATATTCTGCTTGTTTGTTAAAGAAAAGGTTGAAATCAAATGTTGCCATGTTAAATCTTTTCATTGGTATCTCCATATACAAACACAACTATAGTTCTACTTTACTTTCTACATCTTTTATATTCCATTAACCTTTGGTTTTTCTTTTGTGACCACACTCTCTATCGGGATTCCTGTTAAGCAGGGCTTCCAGTTTTCTTGTGTATGTACCAACATTTTGCTCCATGTATTCTTTAATCACTTTATTTGTATTATTATTTCTAATAGGAAAAACTTAAAAAACAGCTAATGGAGCTCATAATACCATCTACATTTTTTGTTAGTCTCTACAGTGCTGCAGGCCCATTTGTCGGTTTTTAAGTTTTTTCAGTTACAGACTAACACAGCCACCCTTCTGAGACTTTTTATCTCTAATAGGGTGATCTTTGAATACATCTCAGTCAAGCTCCATCTAGGTGTCTTCCTTATGTATAGTATCATGAAAGCCATTGACAGAAACAATGAGTGGTCTGATAAGCTTGATGGGTAATATGTCACAGTCACCTATCTTTCACAATCAAAATTGTGACATAAGAAAAAAAATTGAAGGCTAGATAATATAGCACAGTAGAGGAAGTGAGAAGAATACGTCCTATTCAACTGGTAACAATTCCTCCAGGTATCAATCATTTCTATTCTTTGTGCCAATTCTAGAAAAGCCTCTGGCCCCAGTACACTGTTACCTGCACCTCGTGGAATCTCCTATATGAGCATAACGTGCCAAATGCTGCCAAATCAGAATGGTTACAATTTCATTCATTTTGCTCTGGCATAAATGACTAAAGTGCAGGGCACAATTAAGAGTCAGGGTCTCTTCTCTTTGGATTTTAGAAATCAGGAAAGGGCTGGATCTAATGCAGCATCCCAGACTCCGGCAGTTATAAACAACAAATAGAAGACATATTCAGATTAGCATAGACATATTGCCCAATATTATTTGGTGCATAAACTGCAACCTCTAGGATTTAATTACTCCTTATAATTAGCACTGCTCGTAGGATATTAGTCTTCTGCACAAGGCCTGTCAAGATCAAATGGACCATTATCTTCAGTATTCAATAATTCATATAGAACCTTGTAAGATAATTAAAGCACAATGCTCTCTTTCTTGGCATTTTTAGGGATCCCTGTGAGCCTAAGAGTATTTCTCGGGAGCCTGTTTTCTAAATAATTTCAATTGTTGAACCTCCTGTGAATTATTAGGTAACCATGGCCTCACAATCAGTGAGAATGGCCTCAGAGCTCAGGGCAGCTAAGTGGGAGAAGGCAAAGCAGTCTTCCCATTTCCCACAATCCTTGGGTCAGTTGAGGGCCAAACTGAACTCCAGCACAAATCAGAGCATAGTCGAAGTTGACATACTTACCGTGGTGTTTTTTATGAGGTAAGATTGGCAGTTGATGATCTCCTGTCAACTCTGGCTACTCTTCTCATTCTGGTGGAGTACTGGAGTACACAAGAGAGCACTCGGAATTTGATGTATTGTATCTAACCAGAAACAATAAATTGACTGCCGGTGGATCGATCGCTGCAGCGCTGATACTCCATCTAGTATAGACAAGCCCTAACTCTAGGCTCAGGCAGTCCTGCTCCTCTCCCAGACATTTCCTTCCTGTGCCTTTTTGTCAGTCCTGAGCAGATGAGCTAATTAATTCTTTAGCTCCCGCAGCCAGCCAGCCAGCCAGCCAGCCAGATAAGCTAATTTCATTCCATTCCCCAGTCAGACCTCTCTAGCTGGCTCCAGAATTATCAGAGGGCTGGCTCACAGTGAGCTCCAATACTCTGTCTTGGTCTCCTGCTCTTCTGAATGCTCTTGAGCAATAGTCAAGTGAGGAAGATGATGAATAGGGATGCAAATTGCACTGCAATATGAGTTATCCAGGGAGAAAGGAAGATATTTTATATTTGTATTGGACCATATGGAGTCTAGCATTCTATTAAATAGAGGTGACGTGTCCTAATTGATGGAGTGGTCTGTGGTCATAATGAGTGAGACACTAATGGAGAAAAGAAAGCCAAGTTGACGACGAAGACGAAGACAAAGATGAAGACAACTTTATAGTCTAGCCACATTAACCAGGACTAGACGTGTTGAATAAGGAGATGGCTTGTTTAACATAGTCATCTGACAAATTGGAAGTATTCTTTAAATTGCAGTGACCTGAAGAACAGTTCCCTAAATTAGTGTTTGCTGTCTCGATCAAAAATCTCAGTCAGGCTCAGGACCCTTTTGTGCTAGCTGCTGTACAAAAATACATGACAAGAGATGGTCCTTGCCTCAAAGACCAAATGCAATAGAAATGAACTTTATAAGGAAGAAATGTAAAAAGTCAGATATAGAGGCCTCAAATTTCAAAACAGTCAAATTCTCTCCTCAGATGCTAGCCCACAGGCAGCTCTAATTGACTGCAGGGGGTGCTCTGTGCATGTAACGGAGAACAGATTTTGGCCCAGCACACAAGCTTGATCCTACCAGGATCTATGTGCAAGTAAAATGTTCTGAACATTGGGCTTTCCTGACTGTGCGCCTTGCTTCCGAAAGGGAGAGTTTTCCTACATTTTAGTCACAATTTGCTCCATTACAGTTATTTTGGTAGGTGATAAAAGAGATACATTGAAGATTACAAAGGGAAGAAGATGTGAAAGAACCCCAAAAGAATATTGCTTCATGGTAAAAGTCCAGCCCATTGCCAAAGACTTGTGCCACACAGACTTTAGAGGAGTCAGGATTTCATCCCCTATGCTTGATGCAGAGAGAGAAATACCCCACATTCTCCATCTAGATCAATCCTATACAGCGCTAGTATCTGAATATTGGTTTTTCTAACTTGGCTAAAGCCACTGCCAATAGAGCATTATGCTAGTGACTCAGTTCTGAAGGGTCTATTCATATTTCCAACATTAACTTGGAAGTTTAAAATTTCAGCTGTTTCAGATCACATCAGGTTGAAACTTGAAAGCTATGAAAATTCATAAGTAACAGCACTAGTCAAAGCAGCCGGGAGGACTATATCCCACGAAACAAAATAATGTGGGCAGATAAAATAAACTTTCATTTGATTTTAAAACATTTCTCTTCACCTTTAAAAGTTCTTCAACTCCTGCTGCTAATTTCCCACATGCAGTCATGTGCTTCCATACCAAATGTCTTGGATGTCACAAAGAGGAAATTATGAATTTTAGGAGGAGAGGGAGAATAAGCGGCAGATGCAAATAATCTCTTTAAAAAAACAAAGATTTTACTTTACTGGAAACATCCTTAGTTAAAGAAAAAAAGAAGAGAAATGTAGAACATATCTGATATGCATGTCATAGAGCTGTCTCTAAAAGAGAATGGTTTCTTTTAAAGCCTTCAGTGAAACATAAATGGGACATTAGCTCACTCCGTAGTTAGTTGCAAACCCCATTTTTGTTTTTGTTTTTGTACTGCAAAATGCTGAACAGTGTTTGATGTTAAAATATTGTCCTACTGTGGTTCCCACAGAAGACAGGGTCAGACTCTGACCCTTTATTTTTAAACATACTTTTTTGCATTTAACAACATAGAAGGAAGTGGTTAAAAACAAAAACAAACAAAACTCCCAACATTTCCAGATGCCCGAGGAACTCTCCTGTCACAGAGAGGAAAAAACTGATTCTTCCTCAAGTTGATGTCCTTACTATGATTGTAAGAAATCATATTTTAACTTCCTACAGAGATGATCACACATGGCCAGATATATTATTTCAAGAACATAAAATGAAAGTCACCAAAATCGCATGAAAAAAAGATAAACACTAGCTATGGAATTAGGAAAATTTTATGGTCTGTCTTTAATCAACAGAATATAGAAAACAAATCAGGCAGAATAAGCTACATACAATTCTGAACATGTGCAAAAGATCATTTTCGCTAAAGTGTCTTGAGAGAAAAGAAGCAGCTTTTCTTCCAAAAGTCATAACATTCAAAAGATAAAGGACCCTGATCAGACATTGCTAGTTATCCTTTAGAATACGCTGTGAACTTGGCAGTCAGCAAAATGTATAGATTTGAAGTGAAGTAAAACACAACGGTGTGTTCTTATGGTGATAATTCTGAGTAAAAAAATTTTCTTTCAGAGATTGCATAAATAGAGCCAGGTAATTTCTTTGTTACGGAATGTTCTTCTGAAAATAAATAAGTAAACCACACGCAGAAAATGTCAGTGTGGTGTATAATCCAGGAGATAGTACATAATTTGGACAGAAAACACTTTTGAGCAGTAAGATATCCAAAGTTAGATGCATCCATTTAGACACCTACATTAGAACACACCTAATTCATGCAAGTAAGCACCCAGTGTGGGTATGCAATTCAGATATATTAGCATATATATTCCAGTTAGATGCCTCGCTTTCAAAATCTGGCCCTATAGTAAATTCCCCCCAGTGTATCTAGTAAGGATATCAGCCACAATAGTGACAAAACACAGAGGATTCAAAGCAGAACATCTTTCTGTTGTACTTTTTGAGGCCTCTGTTGTCACTCGTACCTTTGTGCTGGAAAGGCAGAGGCGTGTTGGCAGAGCCACTGCAGTGCCGATTCCCTTGCTGTGGCTGTTCTGTGGGTACCTAGTGACATGGGCGGCTGGTAAAGTAAGCCAGAGAAGGCAGAGCCTTCCCAAAACTGCCTACATGCCCAGCTGCCTGGGAGCCTTCCCCAGCTTCCTGGTCGCAGGGGAAGGCTGGGGCCTCAGCGCGGCAGCCCAGCCCCTCAGCCACCAGGAGGGGACGGGGCCAGGGCTGGAGCATGGCAACCCCAGCCCTCCAGGTGGCCAGGAAGATTGGGCTGGGTGGGGCAGGGCTTGGCTTCAGGGGCGGGGCCTCGGGTGGAAGGGCTGAGGCTTACCTTTTCCAGCTGGGCCTTCACCCGCCACCCATGCCTAGCGATCAGTCTTCACAGCTGCAAGCTGGCAACTTTTTTCTCAAGCGGAGAATATGTTTTAAACAACTGTATAGGAAAAGAAAACAGGAAATGGCCAATAAACTGATGCTCAGGAGGCAAAAGGCCTCAGGCAAGAGCCAGATTTTGGTTTCCAGCTTGCAAGGGGTTGTTCTAGGTAACTCTGAGAACAAAATGGATTTTAGAAGTGGATGAACTGTACTTCCAAGAAAGTGCCCAGGGTAGCACCTCCAGAGCGGAGTGAAAACAGAAACATGCCATGAACTCTGTGAACAGTTTGGGTAGAGGGGAAATGCAGTTTCAGGAGAAATTACCACTACTGTGCAGGAACAAAACACCACCTACAGCAAAAACAAGTCAAGGAAACCCATGGGAAAAAAAATGAGGTGCAGACTAACTCATTTGCTCTACTTTCTCCCTGGATTCAGGGGAGCACCGAACCAAAATTCTTTGACTTGAACAAGCGTGTCCAGAACAAAATTAAGCAACTTATTTCCCCATATCTCCCATTTTTACAAGGCTTTTTTTCTTTTCCTAAAGAAAATGTTACACTGTCTCGACAAGCCTCTAAAACAGCTGCTAAGTGAGAACAATACACTGCAGTGAGAAGATAGCAATTACAACCCGCTGACTTTTGATGGTAAATATTTTACACGTAACAGACATATGTCAGAATTGCTGTTAGTTCATGTGACTATTTGGAGTTTTTCTACTAAAATGATTTTCCTGAACTGAGGGGAGGGAACCGGAGGGGGAGACAAATGTAGCCAAGAAATGAGCATCTGATTTACTGTTTTGCACAGAATTCCCATGACACTGGCCACATCAGCAAAAAAAGTTTGCCTGCAGCTGTGCATTGCATACCAGCGTGATGAGCAGAACTTTTCTTGTGAAGCACAATGGAATGAAAGTGAATGGCAGATTTTCGTTCTAACAGGACTTCTAAAGAAAAATCTTTTAGGGATTCTAGCAAGCAACAGAGAGGTGGCATCCCCTCCGTCTTTCCTCTCCCTACGTCAATTCCAATAAGGTAGAGGGAACATAAGGGACAGAAGGAAGATACTGCATTAAAAATAAATGACCAAGGTATGAGTTTTTGAGATCTATAGCATATGGCTGGGGAACTTCCCAGGAAAATAAAATCCTCCTGTGATCGAATTTCCCTTTGATAGGAAACTTCTTTCAGAGATGCACTCATTGGTTCCTTTAAATAATGCCTATTCCAGCAGATGTCTGGCTAATTAACAGAAGGCCACACACATGGCTCTTACTTTCATTATTTACTTAGTTTCTTTCTGGACTAACTGCCTGATTTATACAATTTTTTAAAATAGACTTTTACTATTCAGAATAACGTGATGCTTTGCCGGGGCTGCTGCATTTATGCCCAGCTCATATTGCTGTACTCTGATCTCAGCAAGGCTTACAATGACAACAGAAAACATTCAAATAAGCAATACCTGGCATTTCCATAAAACCACTCATTCAAGGATCTCCAAGTCCTAAGAAGGGAACCATTTAATACCCATGAAGCCGGAGTCACCTGACTTTATGCAGATGAAAATTGGGTGCCTGGGGAAAGTAGCATCCATCTCAAACCCTGGCAGGGTTTAAGGCTGCAGCATGGCCAGCCTATGGCTGTAATTGAAGCCAAAAGCTTAAGCGCAAGCCATAATCCCTCCATGCCATTTGTACAATGTGTTCAGGCCACTTGGCCGTCTTAGTGCTGTCCTTTGTGAGCCTTTATACGAGACCTAGGCAGACAGCCCTTTCTCAGCATGTGCAGAGCACAAAGGTTATGCTCACTGCAGACAAACAGCCATTAGATAAAAACAAACACTCTTGCTGGAAGGTTGCAATGTAACACTCATTTATTTCTTAGAATTCAGAACAGAAATACACAAGAACCCAGAAACAGGGAGAGACAAAGCAGGCTGTTTCCTAAAACAGAGAGGCAAAACTCACTCTACTGTATTCTAAGCTGGCTGAAGCCCTTACTGTGACGGCGAGTTGGGGTTCCCCCAAATCCTGCAGCCCCGTAGCAGCAAGAACAGACTCCGCCAGTCATAGAATAGAGAGGGGTTTATTGTTCCTTCAGGATACAGCACAGCACATATGCCTCAGACCCTAGGGCTAGGGGTCCATCGCCCCAGGGCCCCAGCTTAGTCTTTTCTCTCCATGCTTCCCAGACAGCAACTGCCACCCTCCCAGGCCTTGCCCCCCAGCCAGGTGTTGGTCTCCGCCTTCCTCCCTTTGGGTATGTCTACACTACAGCGCTATTTTGAATTAATTTATTTCAAATTAGTTAATTCGAAATAAGCTAAATCGAAATAACGCATCTAGACCCAAAAAGTAATTCGAAATAGCGTTTTTCTAATTCGAAATAGCGCGTCCACATTGAGTGGACCCTGAATCGAAGGTAAGGCTGGCCAGAACCAGTGCCAAAAGGGCATCAGGGTCGGACTTAGCGTGTGGGGCTGCTGCCTCAGGCTAGCCGAGGTCTGTGCTTAAAGGGACCCAACCCCCCATCCCGGACAGACAGTTCTCAGGTTTCTCTGCTTGCTGGTCTACCTCACCGAGGGACAGCAAAGCATTTGTGTCTCGGAGTGCTCTGCTTGCCCTCACTCGGGACACCACGGCACTCTGCTACATGGAACCAGAGCTGCCCCCGGGGACTCTGCTGCGTCTCATGGACACGTTGCCAGCAGCCTGGCTGCACTGTCTGCAGGCTGCCATCTGGGAGAACCATCGAGGGGCTGTCAGGATCCAGGGGGCCCTGCGGGAGAGCTTCCACCCTGAGAAGCACTAACAGTCTCCTCGGTCTGCCCCACTGGGGCTTGTGCCCCATTCCTCCCTCTCGTCCTTCCACTTACCCCTCCCTGGCCCCCCCTTACTGATGTCAAATAAAAGACACGTATTTTCAAAAATAGAAACTCTCTTTATTTAACACAACTGGGGAGGGGGAATGAAACTCTGGGGAGATGGGGGAAAGGAGGCGGGAGAGGGCAGGAGAGAAGGTGGGAGAGGGGAGGGGGAAAACCGGGAGGAGGGAGCTGGAAGGGGGAAACAAGGGGAGGAAGGGGGAGGGGAAGCTCAGCACTCAGGGCTGGGGGTCTCGCCGGGCTAACTGCCTCCCAGCACAGTGGGGGGAGGAGGTCTCGGCGTCCCCGGGGGGATGGGGAGGAGGGTGCGGAGGTTGAGGTGGGGGGTGTGGACACTGAGGAGGAGGAAGGTGTGGAGGTTGAGGAGGAAGAGGTGGGGGGGGGCAGGAGTGGGAGGCAGAACAGTAATTGGGGGGGGCAGCAGGCGCAGGACCAGCACGGGGCATAGCATAGCTGCTCCCGGAGGAGCTGCAGGTCCTCCAGCATCCAGGCCTGGATGGTGCGGTGCAGGGCTCGCAGGGCCCCCAGGTGCTGGTCCCAGTACTCCTGCCGTGTGCTGGTGGTCCGGAGCAGGCCGCAGGTGCGGGAGCATGTCCCGGGCGGGGTGGTGCGCCCTGCACGAGCAGCTGGTGCAGCTGTAGAGAAAGAAGAGAAGTGGTCAGTTCTCCCTGGGGACACAGTGGATGATGCCCAGCCCTGCCCCGCAACGTGAGGGTGACCGTACTCTGCACCGTCAGAGCCGACGTGCTTGCACAGAGGCCATGGTCAAGATGTCTGGCTCTCCCCAGGACTGGGAGCTGCCCCAAGACCGCACCCATGCCCCTGTGCCATGTATAGTGTGGCCGGGTGGGGAGGGAGATGTCCCCTGCCTCTGTGTAGAGGGGGCGTGTGAAGGGAGAGCGTCCTGCTGGGTCCTGCCCCAGGGTCCGGAGCGTGTCAGGTCTCTTCACACACGCATGTGCCTATTGGGCCATAGCCCCTGGGTGTCACACAGCTGGAGCCACCTGCCCAAGGGTGGCATGGCACATGCTCGCATGTGCACGGGTGGCTGCATGATCCGTGGGAGGCATGGCCCCCACGCATGTGGTCCCTGGTCTCCCTCCCCGCCTCCCCCCCGGGTAGGGGACAGTGCTGGCACTTACCTGGTATGGCCTCCCTGGACGACCCTGCCGACTCCAGTGCTGGAACAGCTGGCAGTGGCCCCTCTGGTGTGCCCAGGTCAGGGCCCTCCGGACCCGGCTCGCTGCCTCCCGGGCTGGCGTGGACCACCCCACCCCTCCAGGAGTCAGTCGAGGGCAGGGAAGTAGGGACAGGTGCCAGCCCCTGCTGTGGCACCACCCCTGGTGGCCCTGGCGTATGCCTGCCGCAGCTCTTTCACCTTCAGGCACACCTGCTCTTGGGTGCACCTGTGGCCTTTCCCTGTCATGCTGGCTGCTATGTGGCCACAGACGGTCAAGTTCCTCCACCTAGTGCAGAGATCATGGAAGTTGGGGGCCTCCCCCCAAACCTCAATGAGGTCCATGACCTCCGCACTAGTCCATGAGGGCACGCACCATCTACGGCCCCTGGCTGGCCCCTGGGTGCTGGGGGACTGGGCAGGGGAGAGCTGGCTGCCACTGGCTGCCATCCTGGCCACCGTCTGAGGGTCTGCGGCTACTGGCAGGCCTGGCTCTTGCACGTGCCCAGTGGCCAGAGTCTGCCCCTTTAAGGGCCCCAGGGCTGGGGGAGAGGAGAGGAGTTTTCCTGGTTTGGCCCAGAGTGGCCACCAGGGGGAACTGGGAAGGGCTGGAGACCCCCTAATTCGAAATAAGTGTCTACACAGCACTTATTAGGTGTTATTCCTCATAGAATGAGGTTTACCTAATTCGAAATAAGGGCTCCGCTATTTCGAATTTATTTCGAAATAGCGGTTTGTATGTGTAGACAGCTATTACAGTTAATTCGAAATAACGTCTATTATTTCGAATTAACTCTGGAGTGTAGACATACCCTTTGTCTCTCTCCCTAGGAGGCTGAGCCTAGGGCTGTGTCTACATTGGCAAGATTTTGCGCAAAAGCAGCTGCTTTTGTGCAAAATCTTGCCGCCTGTCTACACTGGCCGTGAGTATTTGCGCAAGAACACTGACGTTGTAATGTAAGAGGCCAGTGTAGACAGGCCAGTGTAGACAGGTAACATCAATTTCTTGCGCAAGAAAGCCCGATGGCTAAAATGGCCATCGGAGCTTTCTTGCGCAAGAGAGCGTCTACACTGGCACGGATGCTTTTGCGCAAAAGCACATCTTTTGCGCAAAGGCACCATGCCAGTGTAGACGCTCTCTTGCGCAAATACTTTTAACGGAAAAACTCTTCCATTAAAAGTATTTGCGCAAAATCATGCTAGTGTAGACGCAGCCAAGGTGTCTGGATTAATACACATTTGGGAGAGTCAGTGAGAATCTCACATCCCAGCGCAGGGGGGCCCCGGGTTACAGAGCAGACAGCCCCCTACTATGCCACACTTACTGCATGTTTTCCTGCAGAGCCTTCAGCCTGCCAGCAGGCCCAAGAAAAAACAACTGCACTGAAAATGGCTCTTTAGAAATGTCACCGTTTTCAGTAGTCTGCAAAAGACACATAGGCCCAGAGGGTTTAAAGCAGCCTCCTGCCCATTCCGTCTCTGGGAGTATTTGGGGAGTAACTTGTGTGAGGGTGCACTAGGGATATAAGCCTCGCACAGAAAGCACGAACATCAGTCTGCTGTAGGTAAGCAGCAGCGTGGTCGCATCACAGAAGCACCAGCCTCCACCAGTGCAAGGTCACCCGCTCAGCCAGAAACAAAGAGGAAACTGGCCAGCAAGCATTCTGGTTCCCAGTCGCAGGTGCTAACCACTGGTTCGGCTGCTTCCCCAGATGTGATCACGCAGCAGTCACTAGCTCAGCAGAAAGCAGCTTTGTTTTATACAGTGTATTTCGTACCCCCGGTATCCCACAATGCAGGACATGTTTTGATAAGTCAACTTCAGAATTATTTTCTCTTCAGCAGCTACATCCCCGGCTCTCACATATGGAATGAAAGAGGTGGGGCTTGGGAAGAGCCTTGACTCCACCCTCGTATTGGCTCTACCCTCCCAGGACATTGGGCTGCCATCACTGCAACAGATACCGACCTGTCACCGCTTATGCCTTGCCCAGAGCAACAAGGAGACCAAGGAGAGCACAACATGCTGACCTTGCAAGGGGCTAGGTCATACAGTAACAACCCTCCTACCTGACATCTAGCCCGGTGCCAAGGTAGAGGAACTGCCGAGGGCTGATCCGTGAACAAATTGTTAGCAAGGACAGTGTAGTGGCCAGGGAGAAGGGAGCAAAGGGAAGTGGAAGTGGAGGTGAGAAAAGAGAGAGAGAGAGAGAGAGAGAGATTAGATTTAAGGGGTGAGCTGCTACATTTTCATGAAGGGTTTTTAAAAGCAGCGAGTAATTTTCACTTGACCTTGAAATTGGCATGCAGGCAAAAGGAGCAGTTTAGCAATGGCAGGATATGGCCACTCTCCGTGGTAACAGGCCTACATGTGAGAGAAGGCAGCCATGCTTTCTGCACATGCTGGGACTTAACGGGGGTGGCTGCAAAGGAACACATTAAACACAACATGACTCCGTGATTCCTGCAATGTCTGCATACACGGATACAGGCCGATACAGGCCAATTGATCAACGTGGGAATTGCATGTTGATTGGTGTAAGTAAGGGAACGAGAACCTCTGTCCTCGAGTAGTTGTCATTTCATCCTGAAGAAGGCCTACAAACAGGCCTGGCGACCTTTGGACATCCTAAAGAGAAGGGGCACACGAAGGAAGAAGCAGACAGACACATCACTTTGGAGACATATGAGCAGTTGATTTTTAACCCACAGTAGTAAGAGGAATCGTCTGTGCCTGGTATTATTCTACCATATTTCTTCTTTAAAAAGAACAGGCCAACAGTTGAGCCTGACTGACTAGATGTCTTGTCTAAGTCTGTCTTGCCACCAAGCCAGTGATCTAACACAATCCTTCAGGCATAATAATCGGTAGCCTAGCACAACATAGAAAAAAACAGAGTCCCGGAGAGGAAGATTTGGGTTGAGTCACTTCCATGCTACTGTTTAACGTCCCTTCTCTCCAGGTGTATGACTCAGACCTATGCCAAATTACAAGCACTGCAGATGGGCACCTATACCCGAGTCCTTAGGCTAGTGGTATGTATGTTTGCACTGGGGACATGTCCAGCTGTGATAGCCTTTGTGCATTGGAGGCTGCTCCCTGCTCTGTTATGGCTACTAAAGGGGTTGGCCTGCTTTTTACCACAGTGTTACATGTTGCAGCGCTTCCCCCCCCTCCAGTGCTGCTTTTTGAAGGCAATTTATGAAGTAAGAGTGACTGTTCCCTAGGAGAGTGCAGTCCCGTGAGCCTAGGGTAATGGGCACGGCTGCTTGACTGGCATGTTTCTGTGTCCTTGGGGTATGTATACAAACGTATGTGACAAGGACATTGAGCATTCTTTGGGAGCACGGATTTTCTTTTGTTTAGCTCTTTTCACCCATCCTCAAGTGCTGAGCTTGCTGGTAGAACTAGAGCAGTAACAACACTAGCATGTGTCTAATTCTGCAATGCACAGCTTTCTCCTGTTGGCTAATAAGCCTGATTTGGCCATTATTTGTAGCAATTGGGTAACAGTGCTTTTGTATTCATTTGCTGTTGGCAGCTGGGTCTGTGAAATATGAATGCTTATATTTCCCCCTTTCTTCTTTTCTCCTCTCCACAATAGTGTCACTTGAAGTGCTCGCATAACAGATTGCTTCTTTGAAACTCTGGCGTTTATGTCTCTTTGTTTGCTTTTCTCCTGACTCAAAACTTCAATCACCCCTCTGTACCAACATGTGCGCTTTCTCGTTATTCTCTTCCTTGGAGAGCTGCAGCCAGCATTGAACTTTCTGCTGCCCTGCGAAGAAAGCATTTGCTGGTTACAAAGCAGTGTATGAATTACTTTGTTTTATTCAATGCATGGCGATCTTGTAACCACTTCTTGCTCTCTCTTGCTTTCCGCTGCTCATAAAAGAGCTGCTTGTACCAGCACCTCCAAATCCTGCCTGTGCCTGAAGCAGCCAGTGAGAATCCCCCAGCTGACATTTTTCACTTCCGGATGCTCCTGTCAGCAAAAATATTGACTGCTTTTGCTGTTCTTTTCTTCCATTTGGTTCTGTCCTTTTGCCAACAACGGCTTGCTACACACAACACTTTTATTTCTATGCCTGAAATTGCAAACTACATTTCAGGAAGCAGGGAGCTGCAAACAAATTAAGTGTGCAAATGCTGTGCCAAATTGTCAGATTAGCTTTTCCTTTTATTCTAGAAAGATCCTTTCCACCAGGGGACCCTGAACAGGAGTCGGACTGGATCGGCTTTGCAGAAATGTTGCTGTTTTAAGTTTTCATTCTGATTCTTAACCTTTCTCATATTGAAACCAAAGGGTAAACTCTCTTGGACTTCATTGGGCCCCTAATTTTTTCAATATAAAAGTAGTTTCAAAGGAACAAATTGAAAATACATCGAGGGGGATAATGTGAAGAAACACTGCACTACTACATCTGGTAAACATCCAGCAGAGGTCTCCTGGCTTTGATTTAGGTCAGCTGGCATTAAAGGCAGTGTTTGCTTTCATTTCCAATCGAGAGCAAAATAATCTGTCATAAACTTCAGGTCTTTACATGCCCTGCTCAGAGGCAAGGTAGTTCTAAGGGGGAGAGGGAACTTAGGGTTAGCACAGTTTTCCTGCTTTGTTCCTCTGTTTCATGGGCAGTGTCTGTAGGGCTTGGACAGAGGGGGACCCATACTTCCACTTGCTCAAATATTTTGAATAAGAAAGATGTTAGTTAAATAAATCTCTGGGAGGAGAGAAAGGAAGAAGAATTCCCCTGGTTAAGGGCTCCCCTTTGAACCTTGTGTAGGCGCAGTTGACATTTAATGACATCTGAGTAAGGGCAAATGAAGATGTGGCTCATATGATAGATTTCTTCTGTTTTTTTCCCTCAGACTTGAAAGCAAACACCACTGATTCCTTCCCAGCCACTCCCCAATGATCTAATGCAAAGCCTGGAAGACTCTCTTTGATAATGTTTGCCAGGTGTTTCCCACAGTACTCATCAGCTCAGCCTACTTCCCCAGCCTCTTTATCCTCATCCTAAGAGGCTTCTTCTGTATTTGAAAGCTATCGAACCAAATGCCAAACAAATGATTAACATTGATTTTGTTACCGTTTGATCCTTGCTCCCTAGGATCATTCCCCTGGATATTTTCGCTTATGTTGTTTAGAACTAGCACAGCAGATTCCATTATTAGCCACTAGCCTGAGCTGCCAGCAAAAAGTTGCCATTATGTGGCAGTTGCTAGTGCAGGGAAGGCAGGTTTGCAAAGTTGTCTCCAGAGAAGGAAGGACTATGGATGTGGCCTTCCCTGGTTGCAATCTTGCAGATCTGCTTGGGGAAGCTGGGCACATAGGCAGCCACCCAGGAGAGATTCAAATACTGCCCAGCTGATTAGCAGAGTGCCCACTGGCAGCAGCATGTGTTTCTACTGGTGGTGCACATCCACACATGCCTCAGTGCATATAACAAAATTTATTCTGTTTATAGGACGTGCCAGAAGGCTCGCTGACAAAGGGGGCAATTGCCCCAGGGCCAGAGATTCAAAAGGACTTAGGGGTCCTGGCTGCTGCTGCCTCTGCAAGCAGGGAGAGCAGAGTGGGGAGGGGGGGGAGAGGGAAGGGCATGGTGCTGACCTGAGAGCTGGCTGCCTCAGCCCTGCCCCCTCTGCCTGAGGCCCCACCCCTTCCATGAGCACAGAGCCAGCCCTTCTCCCTCCCCCTTGCCTTGCCCAGGGGTCTGGCAATTCTGTCATCCCCACTGAGTGACAGTACTGGGGTCCATGGTTCTCTTCCTGCACTCTCTGAAGTTTGGGGTTTGGCATGTCCCAGAACTGCCTTCCCATAGTGCAGTCCCTCCCTGGTAGTCTAGGAATGGGATGAAAAGTAAATCATGTCCAAGTACACATGGCTGCTACTACCTCTCCCCCTCCCCCTGCTGCTCTCCCAAAACTCTGCCCTAGCAGGTCAGAGCCTGGAGTGTGCAAGGCAAGGCACTGGGTAACAATGCCATCTGGGCTCCAGCCCCTGTGCTTTGCCCATGGCCTCCCCTCCCAGCCCACAGCCCTGCCCCTCCTGTGTGGTCCCCGGGCACAGGCAGGTTTGCAGGGCTGCAGCCCCACAAGGAAGCACTAGTGCAAGGGCAAGCTTAGCACTGAGGGAGGGACCTAGGTACCTGACTTTTCATTTTGGAGCCAGATGCTGACAACACTTATGCATGTGTTAGCCCCATTGACGTCAGGCGGAGTACTCAAGGAGCTCAAGTTGCTTGCATATATAGGTGTTTGCCCGATTGAGCCGTTAATCTATTATCCATGCTTTCACATAGTATTAGCAAGCAAATGATTTATAATAGGTTAAGCAGCCTGCAGAGGGATCAAGTGTTTTGATCAGCCAATTAATTTTCTTAACATAGTGGAATGCGGTAAAAGCTTAAAAATCAGAGAATTTGAAACAGAATAACATTTTGTGCCAGACAACTGCACTGTATTACAGCCAGCACTGCACTGTCGCTTGTTTGACACAGCCTGCGGATATCAAACATGATTTTATGCCACCTGTGTAAACCAAGATTTTATTAGTCTCAGGCTTTCCTAAATCTTACGTCCTAGTGAATTTTATGTCAAGTTTTTAGTTGCATGTGTTGATGATCAAAAAGGGGTACATGAAATATCAGATTCCTAGGGTTTATAATCCTCATTCAGTAAGGTTGGCTCTGTTTCTGGCTCTGCCGTTCTGAAGAAATCAAGCAGTGTTTGCCAGAAACCTCTCAATTGGGCTGATTGCCTTTTAGGCTCTGATTCTGCAAAGTGACCTGTTTGCCTGGATCCACATAAAGACCCACTGAATTGGAGCCTTAATGTGTGTCCATTTTCTTAAAGGCAAAGTTTCTTTAAAAAAAAAAAAAAAAAAAGGTAAATGGGGTCAGAAAAAGGAGGGGCTTCCCCAGTACATAGGGGAAGAGTGGATTTGTCCTACATTTAAAATGGTTTATGCAAAACAATTATTACTCATTTCTAAAAGATGACATTTCACTAATATTCAGAGGTCTATGTTAGCGGTGCATAAGCCTTGTTTCTGCTCTGTACATGAGTTATTTTCACCCCAAATGCTTACAGAGGTGATATTGACTAGAAAGACTCTTTGTCCTGTACTGCACAGTTAGGTCAACGTAAGTCAGATTACTCTGTAAGCCTTAGAGTATCCCATACTTTACTGCACATTGATCTACCTGCTTTTGCCATCCTTGCCTATCAACTGTCCATCTCTCCAAGTCTTGGAGGTGCCCGATGTCATCCAGAACTGGTCGTTTCGATGTTATTCACAGTCTTCCTTTCTTTCTTCTTGCCTTGTCCATTCAGGGTGCTATCTGGTAAGTATTCTTTTCCTATGCTCAGATATTGATGTCTTCTTCTGTAGATTATTTGTGAGAGGATGCCTTGTCCAATCATTTTTCTGACTTCTTCATCTGTCTTCCTATCTCTATATGTTATTTCCAATGTGCTTCTCAGTAGAGTCCTGCATGGATACAAAATTTGTGTCCTCATCTATGCATCTGTACTGTATCTGCAAAAATGAGCAGCAGATCTCCGCAGTGACATCCACGGGTGTGGATACCTGTAGATATAAAGTGGATATCTGCAAATTTTGCAGGGTTCTAAATACAAAATGTGTATCTGCATCTGCATCTACGTCTGCAAAAGTGAGCTGCAGATATCGGTGGATTTTCAGGGCTCTACTTCTCAGACATTTGTGATGAAATGCACCCTGCTTTTGTGGATTTTCTTGGTAAAGAGCTATACTAAAATGTAGCAACCTCTGATGTAACTTGCCTACTACACCAACTGAATAACTCCAGCTTCATCTGGAGCGGTCAATGTAGAATCAGTGCAGACACTGCATTGCTTACATCGACTGTTGCTGCTTTTCAAAAGCCATCTCACAATGCTGCATGCAGACCATTAAATTGGTGCAAGCACTCCTGGTGGGGATGCACACTGCCAACACAAGAAGCATAGTGAGGACACACAAAAATAATTTAATTACGTCAGTGGCTGTAAATCAATGTAAGTTAGGTCAATTTAATTTTGTAGTTTAGACTTGCCCTCTATTTTAGGAGCCTATTTTCAGTTTGTGGTATTAAAGAGGGTCATGTTATGGAAGATTAAAGCCTTCATGCCTTTTGCTGAAAATGCACATTTAGTTCTTTGTACCAAATGACCCTAACGCAAAATCTGAGCCAGAGTGAGGCAAGGAGGCATTTCTTATTACGGTGTCTTCCTGACCTATTTTAGAGAGAGTTAAGTTATTTGTTATGAATACACAAGCCAACAAATTGAACCTTTCTTCTGTTTGCAAACTGTTAATGAACTGGTACGTATTTCTGCAGGTGAGTTTGTTTTTTGCACTTATGTGCTGAGCAGTTTAGGTAGACACATTTCAGTCTACAAATAGATGAGTAGAGTAGATCCAACCGTGTTCACTTTGTGGACTTCTTCACCTGTCTAATGTGCACAGTGTGTGACTGATCAACACAGGATCCTAGTCAGAGGGCAACTTTTTTGATCAGGGTTAGCCCATCAAAACTTTTCAAAGAGAAGAATAATGCATGGCAAAAATTAAAACTTCACTTTCCTACAAATCCTCATTCACATGGAAATTCCTGAAAACCCCAGAATATGTGTATGTTTCAGGAATAAAACAGGAGTTATCTGAATACCGGTTCCTGATAAAAATATGATCACACACACAACAGCACAGAAAACTCCCCATGTTCAGATATGCAACTTCCATTCCACTGAGAATACTGCCTTTCATTGTTTGCTAGTCCAATTTTCCTTCAGACACCTTTTGTGTTTTTTCCCCTGCCACCTCTTATGCACACAATCACTACATTATCCTCTTTCAGATTCCCTCCTTAAACTTCATTCCTGTTGTGAGGCCTACAAAACACACAGTGGCACCTAAATGGTGGGCATGCAGTGATTTCTACTTATTGTACTAAATATGATTATTTCACTGTTACCTGGGCCTTCCTCCGTCAGCTTGTATTTGTCACATATATGTGCCTATAGAGACTGCTATTCTACTTCTTGCTCCAAACAGCTTGCAGTCTAAACAACAGCTCAGTAGGAAATGCTTTTCCACCTCCCATGGAAATTTTCCTGTTCTACTTCGGGGCAAATCTGAGACCTTTTGAATATTTTCACTAAAATGGTGTGGGCAGGTCTACGCAGCAGGGTTAAACTCGAAATAACCTATGCAACTTGAGCTAAGCTAATTGCATAGCTTAAGTTGAAATAGCTTATTTCAACTTTTGGCACTATTTACACAGCAGTTATTTTGAAACAGAGCACTCTTCTCCAGACTTCCCTTATTCCTCGTACAATGAGGATTACAGGAGTTGGAGTAAGAAGCCCATTATTTTGAATTTATTTTGAAATAACGGGCTTGCTGTGTAGATGTGCACCACATTATTTCAGAATAACTGATATGTCGAAATAACACTGCTGTGTAGACATAGCCTGTGAGAGAACACCCAGGTATCCCTTCTGAATAGCCAGTAGCCTGATGAACAATGCATGCTCCAAAGCAGGTGGATATCCAAGTTCAAGTCCCTGCCCTGAATCAGGTACACTGGGGAGGGTGCTTACCTGCAATGAGGTACTCTTGCCCTCTAGTGCTGACCACCAATTCTATGCTCAACTCTTTCCTGATGAAAGTTTGATCAAAATTAGTTGGCTCCCACAGAAAGGCTTGGTTTTGTTGAACTGGCAATTTCTGACCAACAAAAATTTTCTTGGAAAATTCTTGACAGGGACCCTACACTGATGATGATAATGATTCAGTGACTTTTTAAAACAACATTTTTACCTGTTATGATCCAGACCACATTCAGTGATCATCTCAATGTAGCTATTTGGGTTAGAGGTAATCTATTAGGTAAACTACTATGAAGTAGAATAATCATTTAGAGTAATCACTATGAAGTAGAGATGTTAAAATGCTAATCAAGTAAATGTGTAACTACTGAAAATTTCAGCAACTACTTGGTTACATGTTGAGGGGCAGGCAGCTCCCCAGGATCCAGCTTCCTGCGCACACCAACTCCTGCCAGTCACCTCCCGCCTGCGCTGCTGCCTCTGATACAGAGGCAGCAGCAGGTGCAGGGGTGGAGAGGAGAGGGGAAAAGGCACATGGCTCCCTGAGAACTGGTGTGCACTGGGAGCCAGCTTTTAAGCATACTGAGGGCCTGCATGTAACCATGAAGGCTAATCAATGAGCCCAGGCTTATTTTGGTAAACTTCCAGGCATAAATCATAGAATCATAGAATACTAGAACTGGAAGGGATATTGAGAGGTCATCAAGTCCAGTCCCCTGCCCTCAAGGCAGGACCAGGCACCATCTAGATCACCTTGATAGATGTCTATCTAACCTGCTCTTAAATATCTCCAGTGATGGGAACTTTGGGAATTCATTCCAGTTTTTAACCACCCTGACAGGAAGTTTTTCCTAATGTCCAACCTAAACCTCCCTTGCTGCAGTTTAAGCCCATTGTTTCTTGTCCTATCATTAGAGGCCAAAAAGAGAACAATTTCCCCCCTTCCTCCCTGTGACATCCTTTTAGATACCTGAAAACCACTATCATGTCCCCTCTCAGTCTTCTCTTTTCCAAACTAAACAAGCCCAATTTCTTCAGCCTTCCCCTATAACTCATATTCTCTAGACCTTTAATCATTCTTGTTGCTCTTCTCTAGACCATCTCCAATTTCTCCACATATTTCTTGAAGTGTGGTGCCCAGAACTATACACAATACTCCAATTGAGGCATAATCAGTGTAGAGTAGAGCAGAAGAATGACTTCTCATGTCTTGTTAACAATACTCCTGTTAATGCATCCCAGAATTATGTTTGCCTTTTTTTTTTTTTTTGCAACCGTGTCACACTGTTGACTCATATTTAGCTCATGGTCCACTATGACCCTTAGATTCCTTTCTGCAGTAGTCCTTCCTAGACAGTCACTTCCCATTCTGTATGTGTGAAACTGATTGTTCCTTCCTAAGTGGAGCACTTTGCATTTGTCCTTATTAAACTTCATCCTATTTACCTCAGACCATTTCTCCAGTTTGTCCAGATCATTTTGAATTATGACCCTACCCTCCAAAGCACTTGCAACCCCTCCCAGCTTGGTATCATCTGCAAACTTCATAAGCGTACTCTCTGTGCCAATATCTAAATCGTTGATGAAGATATTGAACAGAACCAGTCCCAAAACAAACTCCTGCGGAACCCTACTTGTTATGCCCTTCCTTTTCCTCTGTTGAAAAAGCGCTATTTCTAAAGTGAAACTGCAGTCTAGACACGGTTCTTTCAAAAATAGAAGCCTTTTTTGAAAGATCATGTAAACTGTAGCGCTTTTTCAAAAGAGCGCCATGATGCGATTATGTAAATGAAGCGCGGGAAATTCAAATCCCAGCTTCATTTGCAATTTCGAAGTGTCTAATTTACATCCCTCTGTCAAAAGAGTGATGTAATCTAGATGTGCCCTTAATAACTACTCTCTGAGAATGGTTATCCAACCAGTTATGCACCCATCTTATAGTAGCCTCATCTAAGTTGTATTTGCCTAGTTTATTGATACGAAGGTAATGTGATACCATATCAAATGCCTTACTAATGTCTACGTATACCACATCTACCACTTCTCTCTTATCCACAAGACCTGCTATCCTATCAAAGAAAGCTATCAGATTGGTTTGACATGATTTGTTCTTTACAAATCCTTGCTGGCTATTACCTATCGCCTTATTTTCTTCCAGATGTTTGCAGATGAATTCCTTAATTACCTGCTCCATTATCTTCCCTGGCACAGAATTTAAACTGACTAGTTTGTAGTTTCCTGGGTTGTTCTTGTTTTCCTTTTTTATAGATGGGCACTATATTTGCCCTTTTCCGGTCTTCTGGAATATTTCCCGACTTCCATGATTTTTTCAAAAACAATAGCTAAAGGCTCAGATACCTCCTCTATCAGCTCCTTGAGTATTTTAGGATGCATTTCATCAGGCCCTGTTGACTTAAAGAAATCTAACTTTTCTAAGTAATTTTTAACTTGCTCTTTTTTTATTTTATCTTCTAAACCTACCCCATTTCCACTAGCATTCACCATATTAGGCATCCAGTCACCATCAAACCTTTTGGTGAAGACCAAAACAAAGACGTTATTAAACACCTCTGTTGTTTCCAAGTTTCCTGTTATTGATTCTCCCTCTTCACTGAGCAATGGGCCTACCCCATCCTTCATCTTCCTTTTGCTTCTAATATATTTAAATAATGTCTTCTTGTTACCCTTTATGTCTCTAGCTAGATTGAACTCGTTTTGTGCCTTAGCATTTCTAATCTTGCCCCTGCATACCTGTGTTGTTTGCTTATATTCATCCTTTGTAATTTGATCTACTTTTCACTTTTTATATGACTCCTTTTTTATTTTTAGATCATGAAGATCTCCTGGTTAAGCCAAGGTGGTCTTTTGCCATACTTTCTATCTTTCCTACACAATGGAATAGTTTGCCTTTGGGACCTTAATAATGTCCCTTTGAAAAACTGCCCACTCTCTTCAGTTGTTTTTCCTCTTAGTCTTACTTTCTATGGGACCTTACCTACCAGCTCTCTGAGTTTAGTAAAATCTGCCTTCCTGAAATCCATTGTTTCTATTTTGCTATTCTCCCTAGTATTATGAACTCTGTGATTCAAGATCACTTTCACCCAAGCTGCCTTCTACTTTCAAAGTTTCAACCAGTTCCCCCCTATTTGTTAAAACTGAATCTAGAACAGCTTCCCCCCAGTAGCTTTTTCAAGTTTCTGTAATAAAAAATTGTTTCCAATGTAGTCCAAGAACTTATTGGATAATCTTTGCCCTGCTGTATTAGTTTCCCAACATATGTCTGGATAGTTGGAGTCCCCCATCACCATCAAATCCTGCGCTTTGGTTGATTTTGTGAGTTGCTTAAAAAAAGCCTCGTCCACATCTTCTTTCCGGGTAGGTGGTCTGTAGAAGACCTCTAGCATGACATCGCCCTTGTTTTTTGCTCCTTTTAACCTAATGCAAAGACTCTCAACAAGTCTGTCACCTATGTTCATCTCCACTTCAGTCCAACTGTATAGATTTTTAATATAAGGCAACACCTTCCCCCCTTTTTCCCTGCCTAACTTTCCTGAGTGAGCTGTACCCGTCTATACCAATATTCCAATCATATGTATTATCCCGCTAAGTCTCTGTGATACCAACTATGTCATATTGTGTTTATTAATTAGCACTTCAAGTTCTTCCTGCTTATTTCAAACACTTCTTCCATTTGTATAGCACCATCTAAGATACTGATTTGATTTTGCCTTCCAATTCTGCCTTGTCCCTCCTTTATCTCTGCTGTTATAGCCCACCCTCCCTCCCATTTCTGAGCCATCTCCCAGATCTCCATGTTTTTCACTTACCTGTGAGCTTTTGTCACCTGCCCCTGTCGAATCTAGTTTAAAGCCCTTCTCACTAGGTTAACCAGTCTGCTTCCAAATACAGTCTTCCCCTTCCTCAAAAGGTGAACCCCATACCACTGTAAGGAAGTTTTCCTCGGGTATCACTGTGTCCACATTAAAAGTTGTATTAATTTTTCTATAGTGGTTCCCAATCTGATATCGTTAAAGTGGTACAAAAAGTATGCACATACCCTCGACTGGGATTATTATTTGTATTGCAGTGGCATCAAGGCAATAAATAACAGAAACAGCCTGGGAAGCAGAGTTTGTATTATTTTATCAATGTGATATGTGGGGCTACTTTATTAGAATACTTAAATATGACAAAAGGTTTCTGTCACTTTAATGAATTTTTACAGTCCCCAGCTGTTTGATTTTAATTTATCCACATCCCATGGGCTCAAATGACAATTGTTTCAAAATATATTTTTAACTTCTAATAAAATCACTTTACAGTGGGGCCATGTTTAGCACTGCAGTTCAGGGGCCATCTGCATTTTAATCTATAAACCTGGGGGATGTAGCTCAGATTAGGGACTCATGGGCTGAAATCTGACACACTTGCTGTCAAGGCCAGAAAGTGGTTATTTTGTTATGGATTTGAGGAGAATGAAGATTCGAGCCTCATTTTGGGGGCTGAACATTTGAAATAATGTTCACAATGAGCATTTGGGAACTCAAAGATGAAGCGGAACAGTGTGTTTTAATACCTTCGGTGCAGTTCCACTACCATGCACCCCATTCGCCTTCCCTATGTCAAACAGCTCTTTGCCTCCCCTTAAACAAGTATTCTTGGTAGCTGAAAGCTCTGTGCCATGCTCAGAATAAGAACCCCTCCCAACCTGTCCCCAGATTTTGAGATGAGAACACAGGTTGATTTACACAAGTGAACTGCGAGCTTATTCTGTGGCGGTGCTGACAGCGAAGAAAAGCTACTTCTCCACCCGTACCGCGTCCGCATAATGCCGTCCAGAGGAATTGTTTCGAGTAGTGCAGGGCCTGTTGCAGTCTGGCACTCATGACGAAACAGAGGAGCCTTTGGCCCCCCACTGCGATCTGTTTGCAAAGCATTTTGCAAATAAGATCGCCCGCATCCGGTTGGATTTGGACTCTGGTTGCTATGTAAGTGGGGCACAGAATGTGTTGAGTGCACCACCCAGTCTTTTTTCTCTGGATCAATTTCAGCTATTGCAGACTGAGGATGTGGACAAGGTGCTTGGAGGAGTGCGACCGACCATGTGCTTACTTGACACCCTGCCCTTCATGGCTTATTAAATCTAGCCGGGAAGGAATGACTGGCTGGGTCCAGGGGATTTTTAATGCGTCTTTTAGATCTGGTATGGTTCCTGATGCCTTGAAAGAGGCAGTGATAAAACCATTACTCAAGAAGACTTCCCTTGACCCACATGACTTAAATAACTATCGCCCAATTGCTAATATTCCCTTCTTGGGCAAGGTACTCGAGTGGGCGGTGGTGTTGCAACTCTAAGCTTTCTTGGAAGAAACAGACTACTTAGATCCATTTCAGTCTGGCTTTAGGCCTGGTTTTGGAACTGAAACAGCCTTGGTTGCCCTGGTAGATGATTTATGCCGGGAGATAGACAGGGAAAGTGCATCCCTGTTGATTCTCTTAGACCTCTCAGCAGCTTTTGATACCATTGACCATGATATCCTTCTGGGACGCCTGGCGGAGTTGGGTATTGGAGGCACTGTTTTGCAGTGGTTCCAGTTCTACCTGTCAGGATGCTTTCATAATGTGGAGCTAGGGGACTGCTATTCGACCCCGTGGCGATTGTGCTATGGGGTCCCGCAAGGTTCCATCTTGTCCCCTATGCTGTTTAATATCTACATAAAGCTGCTGGGAGAGGTCATGAGGAGTTTTGGAGGCTGGTGCCATCAATACACAGATGACACCCAACTTTATTTCCCTGTGACATCAGAACCAGGTGTGGCGGTGACTGATTTAAATCGGTATCTGGAGGCAGTGATGGTTTGGATGAAGTCAAATAAGCTGAAGTTGAACCCAGATAAGACTGAGGTCCTGTGGATCAGGAGGCCATCTGTTCAGGAATGTGGCGTGGCACCTGTTCTAGATGGGGTTATCCTCCCCCTGAAAGAACAGGTATGCAGCTTGGGAGTCCTCCTGGACCTTTTTTTAACATTTGAAAATCAGATTTCTTCAGTGGCCAGGAGTGCCTTTGGGCAACTTCACTTGATCCGCCAGCTGCAACCCTTACTGAACAAGCATGACTTGGCCACAGTGATCCATGCTCTTGTTACATCCTGACTGGATTACTGTAATGCACTTTATGTTTATGTTAAGGCCTCTAAAGAGCCTTTGGAAACTTCAACTGGTCCAGAATGCGGCTGCTCGAGTTTTAACTAACACTAGTTATATGGAGCACATTATGCCAGTGCTTCGGCAGCTGCACTGGCTTCCGGTGTTTCCGGGCACAATTTAAGGTTTTAGTTATGACCTATAAAGCCTTAAATGAGTTGGGTCCGGGGTATCTGAAGGACCGTCTTCTCCCATATGAACCTGCCCGGGGGTTGAGGTCAGCTGGGGAGGCTTTGCTTCATGTTCCCCCACTTGTGGAGATAAGATTAACATCTACGCGGAACAGGGCATTCTCAGCTTTTGCTCCCAGGCTGTGGAATTCTCTTCCTCGGGATATTCGTGTGGTGCCAATGCTAGCGTTGTTTTAGCGTCAGGCTAAAGCCACCCTTTTTATTCATGCTTTTATTAATGTTTGAGTTTGTATGTGTGTGTTCCTCCTCTTGATATGTTTTTAGCTCGTTATGTCCCTCTGGAGTCTCATATTTTAAATTTTTATATATATTTGTATTGTGGTTTTTTTGTAAGCCGCCTTGAATATTTTAAATAGAAAGGCGGGGTAAAAAATATTTAAATAAATAAATAAATAAATAAATTGGCCAACAAGGGCACATCTACACAGCAGAGCAAAAGTCGAATTAAGCTATGTAACTTCAGCTACGTCAATTGCATAGCTTAAGTCGAAATAGCTTAACTCGGCTTGTGACACTCTACGCTTCCCTTACTCCTTCAACTTCCCTTCCTCCTCATGAAATGAGGGTTACAGGAGTCAGAGTAAGAGGTCCTCCAGCTTGACATTATTTCGAAATAACGACCTGCTGTCTACCCCAAGGTTCCAAGCTACTGCTCTGCAAGTCAGGGAATGGTCTACAAAAGGGTTAGGAGGAACGCTCTGATCTAATTAGCTGAGAAGAGTATCAACCCATCGGCATGCACCTGGGGGCTAAAAAAATCTCCTCACCTGCTGGTCACTCCACCACATCAAAAGATTTGCACTGGAACAACAGGAACTATCTTTTTATTTTAAATCTCTGACTCCTTGTTTTAAAGTCACCGTCCCATAGCTGGCCCACAGAGTCAAAGAGGGGGAAAGAGACATTCCTGACACAGTTCAGCTGACTGAGAGTCACCACTTCCCCCGCACTAATGGGTGGGAGGCAATATTCCCTCTAAACTTTTCTACAGGTGTGGAATAAATTTTATGTGCACAGAGGTATGTGTAAATGTGCACCACCAGTGAAAACAAAAAAACCTAGCAGTGGGTGCTCTGCTAATCAGCGGGGCAGCATTTGAATCTGTCCTGAGTGGCTGCCCAAGCACACAGCTCACAGGGAACACTGGTGGGAGGTCCAATGAAAATAAAGGGTGACTTTTCCTCTCAGCTGACTGGCAAGAACAGCCCATGGAGGGCATAAAAGAACAAGGAGCTTGAGCTGGCTCTGATGTACTCTGCTGGTTGGCAGGAGTGAATCTTCAAAGGAGAAGTGGGGCTGCCAGCCTTGCCTGCCAGCTGATAGGTGAGAGCAAAGCTTCAAAAGCTTTTCTCTGAGCGGTGTGGACTGTGTTGGAAAGGAGCCAGCAGGTCCACTGCATCTTTGAACTCTTCTTCTGACTGTTGCTGAGGAGGGAAAGGAGGCGGTGCTTTCAGTGGGTCAGAATTTTAAAACTCTCAGAAGCATCATGGGCCAAATTCTGCCCTCATTTAGGCTGGGGCACGTGAGGAGAAACTCTGCTGATTTCCCTGGGGGTATGTCTAGACTACATGCCTCTGTCGCCAGAGGCATGTAAATTAGACTATCCGACATAGTCAATGAAGCCGGGATTTAAATATCCCCCACTTCATTAAAATAAAAATGGCCACCGCGCTGTGCCGGCTCAGCTGATCATCGGCACAGAGCGGCAGTCAAGAGGTGGATCGGTCGACAGGGAACGCCTTTGTCGACCACTCCTTTATGCCTCATGAAACAAGGTTTACAGGAGCGGTCGACAAAGGCGTTCCCTGTTGACCGATCCGCATCTTGACTGCCGCATTGTGCCGACGATCAGCTGATCCGGCACAGTGCGGTGGCCATTTTTATTTTAATGAAGCCGGGGATATTTAAATCCCAGCTTCATTGACTATGTCAGGTAGTCTAATTAACATGCCTCCAGCGACAGAGGCATGTAGTCTAGACATACTCTGGGTGTGCACTTGGGGGGGCGTGTATTGAGAATCTGTCTGTACTGTCAAAAGTTCTGTAGCTGCGATTCCATAGTCCATGGCCAGGTCAAAAAGGCACAATGCAGTGGCAATATTTTGTTTCTCAGATTCCAAGCAACGTGAGGCAATATCATTGATTGGACCAACTTCTGTTGGTGACAGAAACAAGCTGCCGAGCTTACCCAGAGCTGGAATACTTACTTTTGTTCTGTATTTGTATTTTGGTTTGGTATCTGGTCAACTCATTCACCTCAGTGGGGCTGCGCAGCTTGTACCATTGGCATAGAACCTGGCCAACTATATTTTAATATTGAAAACTGATTTTTCAGGCAATTATTTTATAGGCAGTACACACCAACAAACTCGTTATCTGTCATTGATAGTGCGCATGCGCTGGAAGATGAATACATGTGCTTCTGGCGGCAAATCTGACCATTATAATGTCTGTGCAGGATCAGACGCCAGTGAAATTGCATGACAGAGGGCAGATTTTGGCCTTTTAACTATATGTACACTTTTCAGGAGACTGCCTCAGCATGTTGGAACCTGTTTGGACAGCATCTTACTTTGGTTATTGTACATGTAGCCAGGCAAATGTGAAAGAGCCAAACATTAACACAGGCCTGGGTATGTAGTAGTCAGTCAATAAATTATAAACAAGTGGGATTTCCATTAATGTCAATGCTTCTCCCCTTGAAATTAATAGCAAAACTCTCATTGGTGTGGGAGCAGAGGCACGCCAACACTGAGTGCTTTTGACAATCCTGTCCAAAATAGGTCATAATTTTATAACTCTCAGAAGCGTTGTGATGTCTCAGTGACATCTCTACCACCATCTGTAATTGCACAGCTGCTGTAATTCTCTAACTCAAGTCTTTTATAGTCAGTCTTGAACTCTGACTGTACTGCTGCTACATTTTCCTGCTTGCAAACCCATCGTTTTAGACATATTGCATGTATGCCGTGACTAGTGTCACTCTGTTAAGCATAATAAGTTATGGCTTCGTCTACACTATACCACAAATGTCACTAGGCTGCTATAATTCCATCTCATTCTTGTCAGGCAATTTCTTCTTAACTTAAACCATCCCCATCATCTTCTTTCCTCATATCCTCTAAAAATATCCAGTGTGTGCTTCTGTGTACCTGTCAAAGACTTAATATCAGGACATAAAATACTAGCATAATATTATAGCAATGGTTTTCCAGAAGAGCTCAAACAGAATCACAGCAGCTTATATAAGAATGGCCATACTAGGTCAGATCAAAGATCCATCTAGCCCAATGTCCTGTCTTCTAACAGGGGCCAATGCCAGATGCCCCAGAGAGAGTGAACACAACAGAGCATCTTCAAGCAAAGTCACCCATTCCCCAGCCTCTGACAAACAGAGGCTAGGGACACCATTCCTACCCATCCTTGCTAATAGTTATTGATGGACCTAACCTCCATGAATTTATCTAGTTCTTTCTTGAACCCTGTTAAAAGTCCTGGTCTTCACAACATCCTCTGGCAAGGAGTTCAACAGGCTGACTTTGCATTGAGTGAAGAAAAACAATGTCCTTTTGTTTGTTTTAAACCTGCTACCTATTAATTTCATTTGGTGACCCCTAGTTCTTATGTTATGGGAACAAGTAAATAACTTCTCCTAATTCATTTTTTCCACACCAGTCATGATTTTATAGACCTCTATCATATCCCTCCATAGGCTCCTCTTTTCTAAGCTGAAAAGTCCCAGTCTTTTTCATCTCTCTTGATATGGCACCCGTTCCAAACTCCTAATCATTTTTGTTGTCCTTTTCTGAACCTTTTAGAATGCCAAGATATCTTTTTTGAGATGAGGTGACCACATCTGTGCGCAGTATTCAAGATGTGAGTGTACCATGGTTTTATAGAGAAGCAATAAAAGCTTTGAGCAACTGTGTTCATATTTCTAAAACCTTGACCCTTAGCCACTAACAAGTTTAACTGAGACTTCTTAGCTGCTTGATACCTAATATATCAGTCTTGCTCTAACACATTTAGGGCATGATCCAACTCCCACTAGCAACCAGTAGAAAGATCAATTTATAACTTTTCTTACTGATGATATTACTCAGAACACTAAGGTGAAAATCACAATTTTTAATTGAGCAAAACTCCCAAAGGAAGACTACAGAATTTGGCCCTGACTAATTAATCCTCCCCAAAGCCCTCTATGACAGTGATGCACCATCAATGCCATCTGCAGATTGGGAGACTGAGGCAGGGAGGTTAAATAACTCACCCAAGGCCATAGGTGAAGACCTAGAGCTAGACCTCAGAAGTTCCATGCACCCAAGAACTAAATAACTTGGCTATGCACATGTTCCAATTACCGTGGCCATCCTCAAGAGAGACGTCACTTAGCTGTGCCTTGTATTAAGCCAAATAACTAACATGGCTAGATAAATTGTATTAATTTTACTTCCATAGTCCCCAGTTCAGCAAGGTATTTATTGTACCATCATGGTTTCATCATGTGCTTCAGTTTAGGCACATACTCTCCTATCTTGCTTATGAGGAAAAAAATCCTTTAAGAAAAAAACATCTTTGTTGACCAATGTAAAAAACCTTTGGCACTTCTAGCAATTGGATTGAAAATCTGTACCTCTGTGCTGTTAACACTTACATCATTTTGCTCTCAGGCTATGTCTATACTGCACCCGTTTTGCACACGAAATATGCAAATGAGGCTAAGTATGGAATATTGCCGAGCCTCATTTGCATAATTAATGAGCACCCGCTTTTTGCTCAAGAGGCTTTTGCACAAAAAGGAGCTGTCTACACGGCTCCTTTTTGTGTAAAAACCCCCTCTTGCACAAGAGCCGTTCTTCCCGAAAAAATGAGGAAGAATGGCTTCTGCGCAAGAGGGGGTTTTTGCGCAAAAAGGAGCTGTCTAAACAAAAGCCTCTTGTGCAAAAGCGGCTGTTAATTTATTATGGAAATGAAGCATGGTGATATTCCACGTCATGCTTCATTTGCATAAGCTTTTCCAGAAGAAGGCTACAGTGTAGCCATAGTCTCTGTATATCCAGATTTCCCGTTTGCATAGAATACGCACAGTAGCATTACTAACTGTTTCTGATCCACTGTGCATCTGGTACCTAAATGGCATGGACTCCTGATCAGGCATACACGATTTGGAATTCTGTAGCAACCCCAGCCATGATATAGAAGTCACAGAAACTAGACACCAGTTTTAAAAACAAGAACATGCAATTCTAATATGAATTAAAGTAAATTGTTTATACTTCGGCTCAAAAACATGACATTCAAACCTCACTCAAAATTAGCCCCATGAAATCAAGCTAAATTAATAGCTCATATCAGACTTGGCTTTGCTTCAGGAAAATTTCTCTTGTCTTTGTAAACACAGCTGAGCCTCCATTTTCCTCCTTCCTATTGGCAATGGCTAAATAAGGATGTCTCAACAGTCTCTCCATGTACAGTAATTTCCAAGCTTTTAGCACCAGTGTATGTCTGATAGCTATCCTTGCTCTGCTCAGCACACAGGAAATACGTGTGTTTATAAAATGTTACTTCTTTATTCAGGGTTTTATTAGGATAAACAATTTGCTGCGTTACCTCTGGGGATTAATCTGTCATTACAGAAAACTCCCCTTTTCATCATGGTCTCTAAGAGACATTGTCCTGTCAATGTTTCCATTACCAAATCCCACATTTCTGGCTAGAATTAGGACAAATTCACTCCAGGATAAAGTCCGGCAGATTCTTATCTCTCCCCCCCCCCCATATAAAATATTGCATCTACTTATTTTTATGTCCTAGAAACCTAGTACCTATTACTCAAAAGTAGCTACGTGTTTCCAGGGGTGACTGCTAGGGAGGGACACAAAGGAGGCATGAGGCATGTGACTGTCCCCCCACATGACTCCTTTCCACACCACCCCTAGCCTGGAGAAGGGCCCACCCCTGCTCCACCTGACCCCAGGTTCCACCCCTCCCTGCCCCCACTCCACCCCACCCTACCCTACCCACATCCCCCAAGGCCCCTCTCCCAAGCAACACAGCCCAGGGGACTAGTGGAGGGGCCTGGCACCAGCAGCAGGGATCAGCCCCACCCCCCACACTAGACAGTGGCAGCAGAAAGCAGAGTGACCTGGCCCCAGCCTTCTGTGTCCCCTGGCTCCCAGCTTCATCCTTCTGCTTCCTACCACAAATGAGTGTGGGTGGTGGTCCCACCCCATTCCTTATGCCCCCTCCCCTGAGTGACATGGCTAGGAGCTGGGGGAGCAAAGCAAGCTGGGGCCAGGTAGCTCTACTTCCCATCACCATCGGTGAGTGCAAGGGTGGGCTTGGCCCCTGTCACTGAAACCATGTTCTCCATTAATCCCTCAGGCCACCGAAGCACAGGGTTAGGGGCAGTTGCCTCTGGATTGGACAGTTCTGCTGGCTCCTTGCCCCTCCCTCCACAGCATTTGGGGGCACCTGGCCTTTCCTGCCCCACAATGTGTCACCCCTGCATGTTTCTATCATGTAGACTGGTGTCTTTGAGTATTTAATTTTTGTGGTGTTTCTGAGAACCCCGAAATACTGAGGATTTCCTTATTGTATAATCCCTCTCCATTAATTTGTACCTCTCATGAGTCATTTTACCACAGTGGCAAAGGGTGGGACTCAGCATACTAGCACCTTCTGCTGGTCACCATGTAGTTCTGCTCCACAGGTCAGTACACCAACGCTTGGTGGCATCTCTCCCACCATCACTTCTGCTCCTGGAAGCATATCACTTCAAGGACCATGGTGACCTCTACAGGACCCAGCCTTTCAGCTGTGCCACACTCTATGCTCTTCCCTTCCATGGAACATTATCAAAGTTCAAAAGTCTGGCCACTGCCTCAGTGGTGAGTGTGTACATGTGTGTCGGGGGAAACCCAGGACCACCCACTACTTCTGGTCCCACCCCAGGAACCCTGTAGATGGCAGGCATGTGCTGCATCCACACCAACCTCTCAGTCTATTTCCTTGGGCCACTTCCCCCACAGCCTCAGTAATTTCTTTGCCTTTGCTTCAGGGACTCAGCATGCACTGCCCAAGCTCGCTCCTCAGGTCCCTGCTAGTAGCACTGTTCTGTCCTGGGTGCTGGCTTTCTTCCACCTGCAAGGCAGCCCAGCCTCACTCCTTTAGCTCCAGGGAGCAACTAAACTTGCACTTAGCTTCATGCTGGCTCTACTCCCATTGAGATCAACAGTAAAGTTCCTATGCAATTCAAGGAGAGCAAAGTAAGACCAGCAGTGAATGCTTTTGAAAATAACCCGCCACATGACCTTCCATCATTGAAGAACGGAATGGTACCATGAATATTATTAATGCAGTTTCTATCTGTTAATTCCCTGAAATCCTGAAGGTTAAAGGTTTCCATTCAGAACAGTGCTTTTAATATTCAATTTTCATTGCAGCCTTAATATCAAACCCAGATTTCAGATCCTCCACTAGGTCAAAACAACAAAGTGCCACTGAAGCCAGTTTATGCCATCTGAAGAACTGAACCCTATTTGTTTTCTGCATGAGTGGAACCTACTGGGTAGTAAAGAGCTCATTACAATGGGAGTGTTGGGTTTTAAATGTGACATTTAATGCTGAGAAGGCATGTGTGTTACAGGACCAAGGGGAAAGCTAATTGCAGACAGATTAACTATAACTGCAGAAACAATGTCATCTAAACACCGACGTTGATTCTCTGATCCATCACATGTACGATGTACACATCTACATCTTTATATGCTATAGGGAGAAAGTAAACTCTCCAAGGCCTGAAAATGGGATTTATTTTCTTTCTTGCCTATTGGTTTGCAAGTGCAGTTCATTAATTTGGCTTTTCATGCCTTGGAAACCAAGCCTATTTACTCTTTAATCTAATCTAAGAAATTGTTTTGTTCAAAAAGCCATTGTTGCTTCCAGGGGAGGCCCATGAGCCTAGGCAGACTTGGCAGTTGCCTAGGGTGCCGCCAGCCTGAGGCACCCAATGATAATGTCACGGGGCGCCCAGGCGCCTGATGATTACGTCACGACCATTGACAGCCGTGTAGGCGGGGGTGCCGATCGCGCCTTCCGCCTGGGGTGCCAGCTGGCTTCAGGCCGCTCCTGGTTGCTTCAACCCAAAGAATCCCACTCTTGGCTTCAGCAGTATGGCATCCAGTGATACAGCCAGGTTTCAAAAGTCCCCATTGAATTACATCTGGGCGAGACAGAGAGTCAGATTGTGGTTATCAATCTGGGGGTGCACAAGATGGAGGGGTTGAAGAATTTGCCTCCCCTCAGCAGGCCTAGCCATTGGATGAGGAGCATAGGAACTGTGCTGGTCTCTTCCTGCTCTCAGACTTCCCTAAGGGTGAGAGGGAGAACCTGGAAGGTTTTTCTATTGAGTTCAGTGAGACTAGGTTCTAGACGCTCATTAATATGTTCTTTTGCTACCAACCATGACCCAAGTAGCTGGTGCACAGGGTGCAAAGCAAGGAGTTGAATTACAAGAGCCTAGGACAATAGAAGCACATGGAGCTTCCCAAATCGCACCATTTTTAAATGACTCTTTGTATCCCAATTAGAAGAGCTTTAAACATCTCCCATTCTGCTCCCAAAAGAGAAACCTACCACAGGATTGCAGTGGCAACAGAGCCAAAACCTTGGAGTTCAGAAAAGTCCAGATCCAGAGCCTAGCTTTAGGATTGGATCCTGGTTTCCACAATGTTCTCTACGAAAACCTTGGCTGTGATCGTACAGCCACAGTGTTGGATAGTGGTTGAATATGGGTCCAAATCTAACATAGTGGGATGTAACTGCTGCTGGTCTCTAAATTAAAAGTTTGGGGATAAGAGCTTCACAAAACAGGGGAGAAGCAAGAGATGCAAATTTACCCTTGGGAGAAAAAAAAATAGAGACAGAAACAAATCCATTTGCTACGACTGTGTCCTTAATTGTGGAAATAATTTCTGCGTGACAAGCACCTCTGCATCTAGAGCAGCAAGATCCCTAAAAGTGATTCAAAAGGAGGCCATTCATTCTAATCTAGGAGTAATGATTACAATGAACATGGCCTCTGTGTGGCGGCAGGGATTTTCTTATATATGACAAGCAGGGGGCCGCTCAGACAAGCCAGGCCTCTGGGCAAAGGGTGTGTGTGTGGCTCCACACTCCCAAAAGAGACAAGGCCTCAGACAGAAGGGTTGGGGAATGAAGGCTAGCCTCCTCCCATCATCCCTTTGCTCTGGCAGTGAAGGGCCCAGGGCCTCAGTGGCAACCAGGAGACCGGGGCCCCTTTGAATTGCTTAGGCCTTTGGTAGGTGCCCCCCCCCCCCAAGCAGTGGGCCTGGTGACAAGAGAATAAATGAAACTGTAAAGGATCAGAGTTAGGTAGAGGGAAAACCTCCAAAAGGTTTACTGTTAAAGTAGGCAGCAAAAGGAATGTAACCTTTAAGTTAGGATATGAATGAGGGAAGCTGGAGGACTCAGTTGATAGGATATGTAACCTGCCCCTATTAAAAATCCAGTCCAGGTCTGGGGCGATCAAGAGGCTAAACTAGCTCATGGCTGTTTGGTGGCCTCTGAACTTTATTGATCTTAAATCCAGTTCCAACAGTTTTTACATCACAAAATGCAACATCTTCATTAATATCACCATTGTCAGAAGCCTCTGCGGAGAAGCCAAGCAGGGAACGGGGTTTCTTTGGGACAGGTTGGAGTTACCTAAGTGGATCGGTATAAACAAGTTTACATTGCTGCAGCACAGCGTCTGTTCTAGGAACAGCTGAAAACAATGTCCAGTCAAATTGCAACAGTTTATGGACAATATATTCATTTTAAAAATGTGGAGCACTACTTCAAGAGAATCTCATTAAAAACTCATGCAAAACATTTGCAGGTTTTGAATAAAAATGCAAGTAAACTAGTTTTTATTGTTAAAAAGAACTCTGTCGGATGATTCCAGAAACTGACTTAAAAACATCAATTTTTGGATCTCTCTGGATCTTTCAGTAACCATAGACATGCAAAATATATTTAATTACTTTTAAGATGGAAAAGAATGAAGTAATTTCATCTGTATTAGATATGTCTGGCTAGGGCCATCATCATTTAACCTTCAGAGCCATCCTCACAATCAAGCCATTAAAGCTCAGAGGAACTTCATTGCACTACATATCTTTTAAGCAAATAAAGCATGCTAACTTCTGTAAAATAAAATGTGAAGCTGCTCCAAACAAATATTCCACTTGGTAAAATCTTCAGGTATCACTCATTTCACCAAGAGCCTACTGGCATAAAAAGCTGCTTTCCGATGCAGAAAACTTTGGGATTACAAAAAACTAATGGTAAGTAGTATCAGAGCTTTGCTTTATTGCACCCTGAACAGCTAGGGATTCAAATGAAAAAAGCCAGGGCTATTTCCAATGAACACTAGTCAGGGCTTATTAAAAGTAAGATGCTAGTTAGTTACAGTTGTATCATGCTTAAGCTTGTATAAGATTAATGAAGTCCCACCAAGCCTTTATGCACAGCATAAAAAACATAAGGCCATTCATACTGGGTGTGACATTATCTGATTAAAATATAACCACATAGCTCATTGTTGCAACCACTGTTATATACTTGAAATAAAACTTGTACAAATTGTGTCATGTAGGGTGTCTATGGAAAGGGTATGAGTTGGTGAATATGATTAGGTTATTTGCATCCATGTATCATTTTCATATTTAAAGGTATAGAGACTCATCAATTCATAGAATCATAGAACTGGAAGGGACCTTGAGAGATCATCAAGTTCAGTCCCCTGCCCTCACGACAGGACCAAGCACTGTCTAGATCATCCCTGATAGATGTCTATCTAATCTGCTCCTAAATATCTGCAGAGATGGAGATTCCACAACCTCCCTAGGCAATTTATTCCAGTGTTTAACCACCCTGACAGTTAGGAAGCTTTTCCTAATGTCCAACCTAAACCTCCCTTGCTGCAGTTTAAGCCCATTGCTTCTTATCCTATCAACAGAGGCCAAGGAGAACAATTTTCCCTCTCTTCCCTGTGATACTCTTTTAGATACCTAAAAACCGCTATCATGTCCCCTCTCAGTCTTGTCCTTTCCAAACTAAACAAGCCCAATTCCTTCAGCTTTCCCTTATAGTTCATGTTTTCTAGACCTTTAATTGTTTTTGTTGCTCTTTTCTAGACCTCCTCAAATTTCTCCACATCTTTCTTGAAATGTGGTGCCCCAAACTGAACACAATACTCCAACTGAGTCCTAATCAGCACAGAGTAGAGTGGAGGAATGACTTCTCGTGTCTTGCTCACAACACTCCTGTTAATGCATCCCAGAATCATGCTTGGTTTTTTTGCAACAGCGTCACACTGTTGACTCATATTTAGCTTGTGGTCCACTATGACCCCCAGATCCCTTTCTGTATACTCCTTCCTAGAGAGTCATTTCCCATTCTGTATGTGTGAAATGGATTGTTCCTTCCTAAGTGGAGCACTTTGCATTCGTCTTTATTATGAATATTAGCTGTGCATTTCAAATGACTGGTTCCTGTGGTAAGACTCCTGAGGTATTTAGACAGCACACTGTGAAGGGACTATGCAATTTGAATGGCCCATCAAGAAATATTCAACTCACAATGGACTATGGAAGATGACCATCTGCACCAAATGGACTTTCCTATGAATGCTCAAAGTAGAGGGTGGGTTATGGCTTCTGCTGTGACTAAGCGAAATTATGCCTGGGCATGTGACTTGCCCATAGGACCCTATACTCCAGCTTTACCTGTCATTTTCCACAGTCATAACAATGGGATTCCCTCCACGTGGCAGAAGCTATTAAAGGCCCTTGAAACACCTCCATTTTGTATCTTTCCTGCTCCAGTCTCCCTCCTGCTCAAACCTCTAGTCTAGAGGTCAGCACCCTATAGGTCTCCAGCCAAATCTGGCTCTTTTGACATTCCCACACACACAACTTTTTAAACTGAAATGAAAAATTAATTCAAAATTTTAAAAACACGTCATTACTCATATCAAGATGGTCTTTTCTGTCTATTTCACCTTTAACCAGAGGTGAAAGTAAGGCAGGGTGCCCAGGTAAGAACCAGCTGTACTCCAGCAAGAGCCGGCTTGGGCACTCTTTGCTCATTTAAAGGGCTGGCAAAGTCACATTCTAGGGGACACATGTGCTCTCTCAGGTGGGATAGTGAGAGAGGCCGGCAGTGGCAGATGCCTGCATCTGACCGTGGCAACCCATCTCCAGCCCCCATCTGATGGCTGCAGTCTGTCCTCAGCCACTGTGCTCCTGGGGCAGACCCTGCAGCCCAGCAACTGCTGCAAGAGCCAGCCATGGTGGTCTGCCTTGGGCTTTGGCCATGGCAGCCTGGCCAACAAGGCCCCAGTGAGGGCCGCAGTGTCCTGTCCCTGACCCTGATCCTGGGGCAGGCCCCGCGATCTGGCCTCCATCTGGCCACAGGAAGGGCTGGTGGTGGCCTTCCTCCTGCTGTGGCACAGGTGGGAGGGGAGGCCATGATCCAGCTGTGGCGATCCTGGCCCAGCCCCTCATCCAGCCACTGCTGCCTGGGTGCAGCAGCCCAGCCCCTGCCAGGTGAGGTAATCCAGCCCTAGGGCCCTGCCCCATACTCTACTTCCCACTCCCAGCACCCTGCCCTGCCTCCTGCACCTCCCCCCCCAATCACCTGCCCATAGCCCCTCATGCACCCCATCCCTGATTCCTGCACCCCCCACATCCACAAACTGCACCTCCAGCAGCAGCAGACATCCGATTAAATAAAGTCTGTGAGTACAATGTTTCAGCTATGCTATTATTCATCATGTCAATTATTAATAAGATTAAGTTGTATATTTTCAGTCATGCAAATGGGCATTCTTACGTGGCTCTTTGTTGACCACTTCTTCTGAATTTTGATGTAGTTTGGCTTTTTGGTTTGAAAAGGTTGCCAACCCCTGCTATAGACAGATACTAATGAAAGCATTCTAACAAAAGGACTGAGGTCCTTCCCATGATCTGGAAACAACCAGAGACTGGACTTAAGCTAGCAATTTATTTCGTCACTGCTACAAGCCCAGACACAGAACTTGACAATTATTGTATGGATTTGATTTCTTTAGACAATTTTAACTCTCGCTTTTCTTTCTTTTATAAATAAACCTTTAGATTTTCTATATGAAAAGATTGTCTACAGTGTGATTTTGGGGTAAGAGCTGAGCTGTGTGTTGACCTGGGTGTGTGGGTGGTCCTTTGGATCTGAAGAACCTATTATTTGATGAGACTGGTCTTAAAGAAATCTAGTGTTTTGGGGGGTGATTCAAAGACTGGAATGCCTCTGGAAACTACTTTTTATTAGCCAATGTGGAGAGATAGAAGTATACTTTTGTGGCTGGTTTGGTAGAGCTTATGGCAATATAACCACCGGCAGCTTGGGGCTGTACTTACCCTATTTCTCAGCAGTGTGACATGAATTTAGAGTTCTTGGTTGTAACCCATGAAGGCACAGTTACACTGGGTCAGACTGATCATCCATCTAGCCCAGTGTCCTGTCTTCCAACATTAGCCAATGCCAGCTGCTTCGGGGAGCTGAACAGCGCATGTAATCAACAAGGGATCCATTCCCAGTTCCTGGCAAACAGCTATCCCTACCCATCCTGGCTAACAGCCATTATAGGTCCTGTCCTCCACAAACGTATCTAGTTCTTTTCTGAACCCTGCTGGTGTCTTGGCCTTTATGACGTCTTTTCCAAGGTTGACTGTGCATAGTGTGAAGAACACAGTTTGAGTGGGTCTGGGGGCTGCTTACTCTATGGGTTCAGATACTTCACAGACAGGTAAGGATGCAGCTAGAAAATGAATCCCACAGGGCATGGTCAGTTCATCAGTCTACTTATAACCTGACAGATGGCAGCGATCCTTCATGCATGCATGCTCCAGCTGGGCATGCTGAACTTCCTACTCATCTCAGCTACAGGACAAGCAGTGGAAGAGAATTAATGCAATGTGGGGCAGTAACTGAGATGTGGCATGACACCTTTGCGAATTCATGTGAATATACTAATATACACCATTGTGATAGAGGTTATTTCCTTGACTGGCAGAAATGCTTCTATAACAGTTTCAATGGATGTTTTACTCAAGGCGGGGGGGGGGGGAGACCTTTTTTTTGGGTTGGGGGCTACACACACGAGAGAAGAAAAAATCCCAAACACACCCCTCACTGACGTGGCCTCCGAATGAGAAGGAGGAAGACGTTTCCCCAAATCTCCTCACACTCCAGAGCCTAGGGGGGCCCAGCTTAGTAGATTCTGTGTGCTCCAGCCCTGCAGTGGGCCAGTGGAGGGAACTGGAGCACCAATGTGAGCTCCCTAACGCTGGGGGTGGGGCTAAGCTGCGGGGGGCGGGATCCAAGCAAGCCGGGGGCCACATCCGGCCCCTGGGCCTTAAGTTCCCAATCCCTGACTAAAGGGGAGGCTTGAGAGAGCTTTAATTTACACCTGGATCTGGATGAAATTTTTTGATCCAAAATTTCTTTAGTGAAAAATGCAGATTCGGTGCCACGAAAACATTCAGTGACTGTCTGGCAATCATGCCAAATTGCAGAAGTGTGTATATATAGATAGATATAGATAGATATAGATATAATCAAAACATTTTATTCCAGCATTTTCAAAACAAAATGTATTGATTTTTTAAAAATTTGACACAACCTGGTTTTGAAATTTCCCATAATTATTTTAGGGCTGTCAATTAATTGCAATTAATACACATGATTAACACAAAACAAATTCACACTTTTTTTTAACCAAGCTTTAATCACACACCTCTGGAGATGCAATTCGGTGGCAGCCAGGGAGGGAGAGAGCACCCTGCCACCTGCATCATCCCTTCCCCAGGGCTGGCCTTGGGAAGATATGAGGGGGGTCACAACCCAGGGGTTGCTGCTCTGTACCTCTGGGGAAGGGGTATCCCTCCTCCTGTTATCCTGCTCTATTGGTGCTCCTGCCTACTCCTCCCCCTCCCCCAAATCCCCTGCCATGCAGCCACCCCTAAGCTGCTCTGGACTGAGAACATGCCTCCTATTGGCAGCACAGAGGTAAGGGTGTGTTGTAATTGAAAGCAATGTATTTGAAAATGTAGAAAACAGTCAATATATGGCATTCTATTACTGCTTAGCAGTGTGTGTAGTTATACCTGCAAGTAATTGTAACTATTTTGTCTAATCTTACAATGACTCACAATCCACTTTTAAAACTATTTGACAGTCCTAATTACTTTAGCAAATTAAAAAACATTTAAAAAATGCTGGAATTAAAGGGTTTGCTTAACCCAAAACATTTTAAAAATCTTTTTAATCCGCTAAAAATGTCATGTTCAGTTTAGCTAAACTTGCTTCGCCCCCCCACACCCCCCCGTGCTTTTTTGGACCCACCAAACAAACTGAAAAATGAGTTGTTCGTACAATTCTATTTATAATTGTCACTGGCTGGTTTGTGCCACTCTTACACTTCATTTAAAGATGTATGTCATGGCAAATTTTGACAAGAGGAGGCTGTGGCCTACACTGTGCAGCATTCCGTGGCTCCTTTTATCTCAGAAAAAGGGGTTGTTGCAGATTTCAGTGAGGCTTGCTCAATCTGTGCATGGAGGGGCTAAGCTTTTCTTCGTAGACACTCATGCTACGGCTATACTACAAGGTTTTTCCGGAAGAAGAAAAAGGCCATTTTGCACAGAAAAATCCTTTTGCACAAGATTGTTTATGCCTCAAAAAAGGAGATATATGGGATTTTGCGCAAAAGGGGGATTTATGCAAAATGGCCCTGTCTACACTGCGTTTTTTTGTGCAAAAACACCTGCCGCAAAAAGGATCGGAAGAGACTATGCAAATGAAAGTGCAAGAAGTGCTAATGAGCGCTTCATTTGCATTGCCTCTGCCAACAAATTCCTGCAGTGTAGACATAGCTCCAGTGTTTGTGTAGGCAAGCCCCAAGTGTCCCTAACCCTCCAAAACCTGAGAGTCTAGTAACAGTGCACGGGCCACAACAATGCAGATTACATTTTTGGACAAGGGTTTTCACTTTGCATTTTACACTAATGCTAATGGAAGTTGTATGGTCAAAAACTTCCCAATAAAAGAAAATTTTTCTCTGGATTTCTGGTTATTAAATGAGAAGAGCCACACATTGCTGAGACAGATACTGTCCTGAGCATAGAATCTTACAAGTGTAGAACTGGAAAGCACAAGCCAGGATGAATCCCTGAGCCCCACAAATGTCTCCTGTGGAGCAGAAACCCCAAACCCTGGCAGGTGTGCTGCGGCCCTCCAACTTCTGAAGACTGTCATATGCGGCTTGGAGGGCCAGTAAATTTGGCCACCTCTGCCATTAACTTCATTGATGAAGATATTGAACAAAACTGGACTCAGACTGTATCTCTGTGGGACCCCACTTGATAAGTGCTTCCAGATTAACTGTAAACCAGTGATGACTACTTTCTGGAAACAGTTTTCCAACCAGTTATGCATCCACCTAGCTCCATGTAGGCCGTATTCCCCTAGCTCAGTGTTTCCCAAATAGTGCTCTGCGGTTCCGCGAAGTGAAAGCAAGGGTTCTGTGAGAACCTGATCACTCCCTCCCCCAGGGCTGGTCTTAGAGGGGCCACCATTTTCAAGGGGCCACCGGCCGTCGTGGTCTTAGGGGCTGGCCGTGGTTGTTGGGTTTTTTTTGCTTTACAGTTTTTACCCTTTTTTTTTTGGTTGACCAGTTTCCCCCAGTGTTTTTTTTTAAAAGGTTCTGTGGCCAAAAAAAATTGAGAAACACTGTCCTAGCTCATTTATAAGGTAATGTGAGATAGTATCAAAAGCCTTAAAGTCAAAATGTACCACATCTACCACTTTCCTCTATCCACAAGGCTTTTGTTACCCTGTCTCAGAAAGCTATTAAGTTTATTTGACATGATTTATTCTTGACAAATCCTTGTGGACTCTTACCTATTGTCTTCTGGGAGTTTGCAAATTGATTGTTTGAGTAGTTGTGCCATTATCTTTTCAGGTACTGAGGTTATAATTCCCCAGATTGTCCTGTTAATGTGGGCTTCTTTATTAATGTTAGACCTTATTAGTAATCAGTTAAGTTGACATGGTTTAAGTTGTTTATTTGTGGGTTCACCATTTTGTTTTGTTTAGAACAACAGGTGAGCCTCCATTTTGATTAGTCTTCTTCCTTGCTCATGGAGAAGGCGGGAAAACAGGGAAAGAGAGGGAAAGTTTTGCTAGGCAACGGGAGTGCATAACTAGGGGGCGCTCAGAGTGCTTGGGGCTCTCTTCCTCCAGCCTGCTCACTGACAGGGTGCAGTGAGTGCTGCTCAGGTAACTGATCACTGGCTTGGAGTGTCAGTTGTGAGTAAGGTGGGGTAACATCAGACGGTGTATTTGATTACTGGGGGCACACTCTCACACATGGCTCGATGGATTAGACAGGGCTAACACACACCCGAGACGGCGCAAAGGGGCTAGGGTGGGTTCTGAGTTAGGGCCTAGCCTAATCTCCTACTGTCACGGAGTCGTTCCCGATCCCTGCCATCCAGAGAGGAGACTTGAAGTCAGCTTTCCCTGGAGCTGGGTAAGACAGGAGGCCTAACATCAGGACCCTCCTCTGTGTGCCTGCTATTGTGTGTGACTCCCGCAGTTTCCAGACCCAGTTATTCTGTCCTTCCCTAGTCCTTTTTACCTTCCCTATCCTATAGATAATAAAGTTAAGTTTCCTTTAAAATTTTGTGTGTGGACTCCTCATTTGGTGCCCTGATAAACGGGTGAAAGGGGTGAGAACCAGATAAGAGCTCAGGTGGATCTCTCTGGAGTCCTCCTTTCTCTTACAGTCCTTTATCCCCTTTTTGGAGATTGGCACTATATTTGCCCTCTGCCAGTCCTTTGAATTTGTCATCCTCCATGAGCTTTCAAAGATAATCTCTACGAGCTTAGAGATCTCCACAGTTAACTCCTTGAGCCTTCTAGGATGCATTTCATCAGGCCCTGTTGAACCTGAGGCCATCTAACTTGTCTAAGTAATTTTTAGCTGGTTCTTTCCCTATTTTTAGCTGGTTCTTTCCCTATTTCAGATCCTCTCTTATTTTCACTGGTATTTACTTGGTTAGGTGTCCGATTGCTGCCAGTCTTTTTGGTGAAAATTAAAACAAAGAAGTCATTTTGCACTACAGGTTGTACACCCCTAAACCAGGACTCTCTGGTCCAGCAACATCTGTAGGCTGGTCTAATTTTGTCCCTGCATGCTTGAGTTGTTCCCTTATATTCATCCTTTGGAATTTGGCCTGATTTCCACTTTTTGCAGGGCTCTTTTTTAAATTTCAGATCACTGAAAATCTCCTGATTAAATCAGGTTGGTCTTTTGCCATACTTCCAATCTTTCATATGCAGTGGGATAGTTTGTTCTTGTGCTCTTAATGATATCTGTTTAAAAACTCCAAATCTTTCATACTCTTCGTCCCTTTAGACTTACTTCCCATTGGATCTTACTTACCAGCTCCCTGAGCTTGCTAAAGTCTGTCTTCTTGAAATTGATTATCTTTATTCTGTTATTTTACCTCCTACCATTCCTTAGAATCATAAATTCCATTATTTCATGATCACTTTCACCTACGCTGCCTTCCACTTTCAAATTCTCAACCAGTTCTTCCCTATTTCTCAAAATCAAATCTAGACCAGCTTCTCCATCTCACCTTCTGAAATAAAAACTTGCCTCCAATGCATTCCAAGAACTTGTTGATTATCTGTGCCCTACTGTATTATTTTCCCAACAGATGTCTGAGTAGTTGAAGTGCCCTGTAAAATTTAGTGCTGTTAGCTGTTTAAAAAAAGCTTCATCCACCACTTCTTTCCTATATAATAGAACCCTACCATGACATCAGTCTTGTTTTTATTTTTACCCCTTTTATTCTGACCCAGAGAATTTCAACAAGTCTGTCTCCTCTTTCCAGCTCAACCTCTGACCAAATGTATCTTTTATATGCAAGGCAATACACCTCGGTTACATCTATACTGTGCTCTCTTGCTCAAGAAAATATGCAAATGAGGCGAAGTGGTGAATATCACCATGCCTCATTTGCATACTTAATGAGCCACCATTTTTGTACAAGGGGCTTTTCTGCTGCTTTTTTTTAGGCAGAACGGCTCTTGCGTTAGAGGGAGTTTTTGTACAAAAAGGAGCCGTGTAGACGGCTCCTTTTTGTGCAAAAGCCCCTTGCACAAAAATGGCAGCTCATTAAATATGCAAATGAGGCACAGCAATATTCACTGCTTTACCTCATTTGCATATTTTCTTGTGCAAGAGAGCACAGTATAGATGTAGCCTTCCCTTTTTCCCCACTGCCTGTCCTTCCTGAGCAAGTGTAACCACCATCAGCTGGATTTGAACCCCAGCCCTCTAGAGTGTAGTATAGGAGCCTCTACCCTTTGAGCTAAAAACCACCTGCCTCTTAGCCTATGTTGTAGAGGTCTCTTGTTCTTATCTGTTGCTGTGGTCTAGGTGCCAGTGCATGGGACAGTGACCCACACTAGATGTGTGGGTTACACAAGCTTTATCCTTCTATATCAACATTCTAGTCATGTTTATTGTCCTGCCAAGTCTTTGTGGCTACGTCTATACTACCAAGCTACCAGGTTATTTATTTCAAAATAATAACTCCTGAAATAACTATTTCAAAAAAATAATGCATCCACACTACAGGGAAGCCTCAACATTAGTCTGAGGCAGGCTCCCTTAATGTGGATGTGCTACCTTGATTTAGAGCCCCAGGGAGCACTGGGGAGTAATTACTTTGAATGACTGTGGGGAGTAATCTGTTAGTCTATAAGGTGCCACAGGACTTCTCATGGTTTATGCAGATTCAGACTAACACGGCTACCCCTCTGATACTTGTGGGGAGTAGTTATTTCAAAATCACAGCAGCTGAGCATCCACACCAACCCTATTTTGAAATATCCATTTTGAAAGAGGGGTTATTATTTCAAAATAACAAGCCTGTTATTTCAAAATAATGGGTTTGCTTTGTGGACATTTACCTTGTTATTTCAAAATAACTCTAGAGTAGACATGCCCTGTGATACCAACTATATCATAGTTGTGTTTATTCACTAGTATTTGACAGGTGGTTGATCTTGAAAAACCCAGATAGATGTGAAAACTTTTACATCTCCTTTATGTAAATCATGAGAGGTGAGCAGCATGGATTTTTCTCCAGCTTTTTTTTTTTTTTTTTGAGGGGGGGCATTGTCAGTTTACAGAGCTCAAAATATTGTTGCCTCTATTATGAATAATCAACAAGAACCCACAGCTTCTGAGACTGCCCATGATGATAGATAGATAGATACCTTTCCCAGCAAATGGCTCTCTCTTACTATGGTCAGGAGACAGGATAAGAATACAACCATCCTGCAACAGAAATAACAAGAATGCTCTATTTCTCATCTCCATGCAGCTTTTGTGAGCCTCTCCAATTGTACTGAGCATGGACAAGATTGCCAAGTGACAAACTCAACATGCCTGTTCATACCACACTTTTGGAATGATGTTATTCCTCTGATAGGGGAAAAAGTCTGTCATGTCAGGTCCTGACATGACTGTAGCTTTCCTTGGTGCTCCAAGGCAATTCAGAGGGTAGTAGATTGGAGAGGTTTTTGAAACAATCACTGTCAGGCAATCCAAGTCTCACCACTAGAAGCATCAAAACAATTGAATCAGTGTATCAATTGTATAGGTATAGTTGTCACATCTGACTCTGGACAAACAATTCCAGAAATCCTCAGATTGCATTTGTGTACTCAATTTCCAGGTGGCTCCACAGTACCAGGAAGAGCTATTTCTAAAAAAGTGAATTGCTGCATTGTACATCTTAAAATATAGCTAATGCTCTGCAATGCAAAAACAGTACAATGTTTCCTTCCTGGGTCAACACAAATATCCCCTTTGTTTCTAAATGATAATTACTCTGGCCCAGATTGTGTTACTCTAATACACATTACGTAGCGAGTTATTATACCTCTTTCCCTTTCCCTGAGGCTATGTCTAGACTGCAGGCTTCTTTTCGAAGAACCTTTTTTCGGAAGAGATCTTCTGAAAAAAATTCTTCTGAAATAGAGCGTCCACACACAAAAGCGCATTAAAAAAGCGATCTGCTTTTTCAAAAGATAGTGTCCACACTGAATGGACGCTCTTGCGCATGTAAGCTGTGATTACTATGGGCAGAATGGCCAGCAGGGCACCTGTGCTTTTTCCTCTTCTTTCGAAAGAACTCCCTCTTCCCTGTCCACACACGCCTTTTTCTGAAAGACCTCTTTCGGAAAAAGGCTTCTTCCTCATAGAAAGAGGTTTACCAATGTTGGAAAACCCCCTCTGTTCTTTCAATTAACTTTTGGAAAAACGTGATTGCAGTGTGGATGTAACTCGGGTTTTGTCGGAAAAATGGCCGTTTTTCTGACAAAACTCTGTAGTGTAGACATACGCAGAGTTATAATATTGTAAGTGGGTATCAGTGTTTGGCTAGGATTTTAGGATCATAGGCCAGGATTTGAATGATCTTGGTAATTAATGATTTTTCATTAAAAAACACTTCTTCACTGTTAGCAGCTCCCATAGATACACAGATAAAGCTATTAGTGCAAATTTTGGGAGAAACTGAGGGTGCATATACAAATCTGGAAAGACACTAAAAATGTCAATTGAGAGAGAAGCATGATAAATGTCAATTTTAGAAGAAATCATTTTCCAGTTAAAGGGATATTTATTTAAAAGCTTGCTAGGAAGACAGGAAAGATGGAATTTAAATCTTCATGAAGCATGTCTTCCATAATTATACACATATGCTCAAAAGACAAAATTCACCCTTGCACAGAAAGCCAACCCAGGGCAAAGGCACAACATACATCATCAACATTATCTATGCTGTTCCTCTGCAAGGGGTGAATTTCACCCAAAATGCAGCAGCTTTTGGGAAAATCAATTTGTCCCACCAGTGCTGAATTTTCTTTTTAAATGCTCCCCACCCACACTCACACCCGATTTATCCAGGGTTTGTTATAGATTATTAAGACCTACTCTGGAAAAGGCATGCTTGTAGTAAAGTGATAATGCAATATTTTGGCAGGGTTAATGTGAATGCCCATTCCTGGCATGCCAACTGTGATACTGATGCCAACCCAGATGAAAACTGTAGACTCGGTTGAAAACTGCCAGACTAACAGCTGAAAGTCAGACCAATTCACTTGTGTATTAGTACAGATTAAAGTGGTTATTAATGGTATAAGAAAGTATTTGACTTGTTAACTGCAGGAACACTAATGGGATGTTACGTGTATTGTTTTCTTTCATCTGTATCATGTTATAGCAATCACTTATTCCTGTATCTCAGTGGTTACCAACCATTAGATCTAGATCTGCCGGTAGATCTTGGAGCCTCTGACAGATGATCCTTACTGGTTTGATCAGGAATCTATCAAGCGCTGGCACTTCAGTTGTCCCTCCACCCACTGTCATGCTGCTCCTGCCCTCTGCTTTGGAGCTGCCCCTCTGGGAACCTCCTGCTTGCTGTGCAGAGTGTGGGAGGGAGAAGAGGGGGAGTGCTGATGTCAGGGTGTCCCTCCTCCCCCTCACTCCTGTACCCTAATTCCACACAGAAAGAAGGGAATGGAGGGAGCTTGGCAATGCAAATCTGTCACTCTCACACACTGTGTGTGTCTCTGTCATTCTCACAAACACACACTGTCCTTCACTTATGTCCCGACCCAACACACACGTGGAAGGTTGTTACTTCTTTTACTGCTCGCAAAGTGGGTTATTTTTGGGTTTTGACTGGTCTGTGCTTTTCATCATTTTCATTTCTCTCTTACACTTATTCTTTAAATAGGGAGTTCTAAAATGCCTAACTTGTTGTGGTTGGAGTAATTATCCCTGTGGAGGCTCAGGGGTCCATGCATGGAGCTGACTGACTGGATGAGGCTGATTAATCACCTGTGAAGCTATGCTGCCTTGCAGCTTAGAGGCTATACTGCCCCCATACAGTATTATGCCTGTATTGCATCTTAAAGGTAGGCACATCTGGACTGCCTGTCCCCACCTCCACCCCCTGCTCGTCACATGGGTTGGGGGGAGCTACTTCCAAATAGGAGGTGAAGATGTGGAGTTTCACGGGCACAGCCGTGAGCTGCAGAGCAGGAGCAGTGCTGGGGTTTGGCCTTAAGAACATAAGAACATAAGAATGGCCATACTGGGTCAGACCAAAGGTCCATCGAGCCCAGCATCCCATCTGCCGACGGTGGCCAATGCCAGGTGCCCCAGAGAAGGAGAACAGAAGACAATGATCAAGTGATTTATCTCCTGCCATCCATCTCCTGCCCTTGTTATGAAGGCTAGGGCACCATACTTTATCCCTGGCTAATAGCCATTTATGGACCTAACCTGCAAAAATTTATCAAGCTCTTTTTTAAACCCTAATAGAGTCCTGGCCTTCACAGCCTCCTCGGGCAAGGAGTTCCACAGGTTGACTGTGCGCTGTGTGAAGAAAAATTTCCTTTTATTAGTTTTGAACCTACTACCCATCAATTTCATTTGGTGTCCCCTAGTTCTTGTATTATGGGAAAAGGTAAATAATTTTTCTATAATCACTTTCTCCACACCATTCATGATTTTATATACCTCTATCATATCGCCCCTCAATCGCCTTTTTTCCAAACTGAAAAGTCCCAGTCTCTCTAGCCTCTCCCCATATGGGACCCTTTCCAAGCCCCTAATCATCTTAGTCGCCCTTTTCTGAACCTTTTCTAATGCCAATATATCTTTTTTGAGGTGAGGAGACCACATCTGTACGCAGTACTCGAGATGTGGGCGTACCATAGTTTTATATAGGGGAAGTATGATATCTTTTGTCTTATTATCTATCCCTTTTTTAATAATTCCTAACATCCTATTTGCCTTACTAACTGCCGCTGCACACTGCGTGGATGTTTTCATAGAACTATCCACTATAACTCCAAGATCCCTTTCCTGATCTGTCGTAGCTAAATTTGACCCCATCATGTAGTACGTGTAATTTGGGTTATTTTTTCCAACATGCATTACCTTACACTTACCCACATTAAATTTCATTTGCCATTTTGCTGCCCAATCACTCAGTTTGCTGAGATCTTTTTGAAGTTCTTCACAATCCCTTTTGCTTTTGACTGTCCTGAACAACTTTGTGTCATCTGCAAACTTGGCCACCTCACTGCTTACCTCATTTTCTAGATCATTGATGAACAAGTTGAACAGGATTGGTCCCAGTACTGACCCCTGGGGAACACCACTAGTTACCCTCCTCCATTGTGAAAATTTACCATTTATTCCCACCCTTTGTTTTCTGTCTTTTAACCAATTCTTGATCCATGAAAGGACCTTTCCTTCTATCCCATGACCACCTAATTTACGTAAAAGCCTTTGGTGTGGGACCGTGTCAAAGGCTTTCTGGAAATCTAGGTATATTATATCCACTGGGTGCCCCTTGTCCGCATGTTTATTAACCCCTTCAAAGAATTCTAATAGATTAGTTAGACACGACTTCCCTCTGCAGAAACCATGCTGACTTTTGCCAAACAATTCGTGCTCTTCTATGTGCCTTGCAATTTTACTCTTTACTAGTGTTTCTACTAATTTGCCTGGTACTGATGTTAAACTTATCGGTCTATAATTGCCAGGATCTCCTCTAGAGCCTTTTTTAAATATTGGTGTTATATTGGCCATCTTCCAGTCATTTGGTACCAAAGTGGATTTAAAGGATAGGTTGCAAACCACTGTTAATAACTCCGCAATTTCACATTTGAGTTCTTTCAGAACCCTTGGGTGAATGCCGTCTGGTCCCGGAGACTTGTTACTATTCAGCTTATCAATTAATTCCATAACCTCCTCTAATGTCACTTCAATCTGAGTGAGTTCCTCAGATTTGTCACCTAAAAAGGCTGGCTCAGATTTAGGAACCTCTGTAACATCCTCAGCCGTGAAGACTGAAGCAAAGAAATCATTTAATCGCTCCGCAATGGCACTGTCTTCCTTGATCGCTCCTTTTATATCTTTATCATCCAAGGGCCCCACTGCTTTTTTAGCGGGCTTCCTGCTTCTAATGTATTTAAAAAACATTTTACTATCATTTTTTGAATTTTTGGCTAGCTGTTCCTCAAACTCTTTTTTGGCTTTTCTTACTACATTATGACACTTAATTTGGGAGTGTTTATGTTCCTTTCTATTTTCCTCACTGGGATTTGACTTCCACTTTTTAAAAGCTGCCCTTTTCTCTCTCACTGCCTTTTTAACATGGCTGTTTAGCCATGGTGGTTCTTTGTTAGGTCTCTTACTGTGTTTTTTTATTTGGGGTATACATTTAAGTTGGGCCTCTAGTATGGTGTCTTTAAACAGTTCCCATGCAGCTTCCAGGGATTTTAGTTTAATTACTCTCCCTTTTAGTTTCTGTTTAACTAGCTTCCTCATTTTAGTGTAATTCCCCTTTTTGAAATTAAATGCCAGAGTGTTTGACCGCTGCGGTGTTCTTCCCAACACAGGAATATTAAAAGTTATTATATTGTGGTCACTATTTCCAAGCGGTCCAGTAACAGTTACCTCTTGGACCAGATCCTGCGTTCCAGTCAAGACTAGGTCGAGAATCGACTCTCCCCTTGTGGGTTCCTGTACTAGCTGCTCCAAGAAGCAGTCATTTAAGGCATCAAGAAATTTAATCTCTGAATCCCGTCCTGAGGTGACATGCACCCAATCAATATGGGGATAATTGAAATCTCCTATTATTACTGTGTTTTTTATTTTGGTAGCCTCTCTAATCTCCCTTATCATTTCAGCATCACTATCACTGTCCTGGTTAGGTGGTTGGTAATATATTCCTAATGCCATATTCATATTAGAGGAATGAATTGTTATCCATAATGATTCTATGGAACATTTTGATTCCTTTAGGATTTTTACTTCATTTGATTCTATATTATCCTTCACATATAGTACCACTCCGCCACCCGCACGACCTGTTCTGTCTTTCCGATATAATTTATATCCCGGTATGATAGTGTCCCACTGATTGTCCTCATTCCACCATGTTTCTGAGATGCCTATTATGTCAACTTCCTCCTTTGATATGAGGTACTCCAGTTCACCCATCTTATTAGACAGACTCCTAGCATTAGTGTAAAAGCATGTTAGAAAACTACCACTATTTATATGTCCGCCTTTCACAGACACATTGGATTTTTTTATGCACGATTGTTTCACATCTGATCTTGCCCATATATTATTTCCCACGTTCCCTATCTGACTAACTTCTAGGGAATCCCTACCTATGGAGCCTCGTGTAAGAGAAGTCTCCGTCCGATCCAAGTGCTCCCCCGCACCAATCGGCTTTCCCCCACCTCTTAGTTTAAAAACTGCTCTACGACCTTTTTAATGTTTAATGCCAGCAGTCTGGATCCACCTTGATTTAGGTGGAACCCATCATTCCTGTATAGGCTCCCCCTACCCCAAAAGTGTCCCCAGTTCCTAATAAATCTAAACCCCTCTTCCCTGCACCATCGTCTCATCCACGCATTGAGACTCTGAAGTTCTGCCTGTCTATCTGGCCCTGCGCGTGGAACTGGAAGCATTTCAGAGAATGCCACCAAAGATGTTCTGGATTTCAGTCTCTTTCCTAGTAACCTAAATTTGGCCTTGCTTTCCTGTAAGCCACACATGCAGTCCCCCAGCTCTTAGCTGGGAGGGGGAGAAGCTAGCATGTGCTGTCCAAGCCCAGGAAAGAAACTTCCCAAGCTCGTGCTAGAATCTGGCCTGGAATATTTGTTGCTGGAGCCCAAACTCCTGCCTACATGCTGGACTCAGAGGCTACGTCTACACTGCAGGCTTATTGCGCAAGAAGCATTTTGCACAAGAGTTTTTGCACAAAAACTTGTGCAAGAGCACACCCACACCTCAAAGCGCATCACAAAAGTGATGTGCTTTTGCCCAAGAGAGCATCCACACCTGTGCTTTTTCCCACTTGTGCAAGAAACCCTTCTGGAGTGTCCACACTTGTCTTTTTGCGCAATAGTTGTAGCGGAAAAGGGAGTTATGCCTCGTACAAGGAGGTTTACCTACACCGGCAAAAGCCCTCTGTTCTGCCATTTTACTGCTGATTTACTTGTGCAAAAGTGCATGCATTTGAGGTGTGGACGCTCCCTAGGTTTTTGAGCAAAAACAGCCATTTTTGTGCAAAAATCTTGCAGTGTAGACGTAGCCAGAGGGTACATCTAAACATCAAAGCTACTTTGGGATACCAGAGGTATCCCAAAATAGCTACCCTGCGCCTTTTGAATGTGCCCACTATTCTGAAATATAGAGGTCACGCTATTTTGGCATCCCGGTAACCCTTGTTCCATGAGGGTTAAGGGAAGTCTCGAAATAGCACTTTATTTCAAAATTTGGTCCTCTGTAGATAGGCTATTTTGAAATTTGGTGCTATTTCGAAATAAACTCAAAATAAGCTACGCAATGTGTAGTGCAAATTACATATCTTATTTCAAGTTTGCAGTGCAATGTAGACATAGCCTGAAGGAGTAGCTTCATTTTAAAGGGCTTCAGCCTGCACCAGTCACCTACTTATGCCTACTGGAGGTTAGGTTCATCACTGGCTATTAGCCAGGATGAGTAGGAATGGTGTCCCTAGCCTCTCTCAGAGGCTGGGAATGGATGACAGGAGAGAGATTGCTTGAAGATTTGCTGTTCTGTTCACTCCCTCTGGGGCATCTGGTATTGGCCACTGTTGGCAGACAGGATACTGGGCTACACAGACCTTTGGTCCGACCCAGTATGGTTGTTTTTATGTTCTTATTCTTGCAAAATAACCAACCCAATCCAAAAATGTGTGATGTGAAGTGTGATATAGTAAATTCAATTAGAGGTGTAAATGTATATGAAGGGAGAAGATTTCGGTGTAATTCTGGATGTGTAAAAATGAGGAGGGCTGTGGCACCTTAGAGACTAACAGATTTATCAGGGCATAAGTTTTTATGGGTAAAACCCACTTCATCAGATGTATTGGAGTGGAAGTTACAGAACCAGAGGTGTATATATATAAGGAAGAAGTTACTTGCATTAATGAAGCTAATCAAGTCAGGGTGGAAGTGAGTTAGTCTCAGCATTTGGGGTGGAGAAGTGAATATCTAGAGGGAAAATTGCCTTTCTAATGCATTAACCAGTTGAAATCCTTATGCAGTTCTAAGGTGATAGTGTTGAATTTGCAGATGAATTCCGGTTCAGCTGTCTCCCTTTGTAATCGCGTTTTGAAATTCTTTTGTAGAAGGATGGCTGCTTTCAAATCCATTCCTGAAGGCCCAAGGAAATTAGACTCACCTCGCACACTTGCGTCTGACCAACTCACTATAGCTTTGTTGTATGCCAAACAAAGGAACTCAAGTGATAAAATCTGTAGTCATACTGAGAGTTTTGGATCCCAGAGATTTGGACAAGGGATTCTGTATAAGCTAAGTGGGAAAGGTCTCCGAGGGAATCCCAACAAAATGAGAGCATTACAGCACTGTGCCCCCCACCTAAATTTGTCTGAGATCTTTTAATATAACTACACAGGCCCCGTTCACAATATTGTTTAAGTGGCTAGTATTGTATTTTAAGCTACCCTCAATTTCATATTACAGTTGGGACCTTCCTAGTACAGGACCCTCAGGACCTGATTGATCCCAGATGAGGGATTTTGCTGGACCAGAGGAGGTTATATGTGGCCTTCCCTGCTACAGCCCTGGACCTGTACTAGCCTCCCCCTCTCCTTTGCCGGTCCCATCCTCCTTCCCTGCTACGCTGAGCAGCCCAGCTCCCAGCACACGGGGGGCTCCTGCCCTGCCGGGCAGCCCTGCTCAGTTGCATGGGGCAGCCCAGCTGTGGCAAGCCCAGCTGCCAGCCCTCCACTGGGTCTCTCTGGTTTAGCAACATCCGTGGTCCAGTAGGTCAGGTTGCTTTACTTGGCATACAACAAAGCTATGGTGAGTAGGACCACCCATTTCCAGGACCAGAGAATCCCAATTGACAGAGGTTCAACCTGCACTACTTTAAATCAGAGCATCTTTCAAAGAGAGCTGTTAGAGCAGTAAAATATCCCATAAAAAGTTTTGGTCATTTTCTATGCAGTTCATGCACTTGTATCACAATCCTCTGAAATCCCTGTAGAACTGCTTGCCTGAGATGCCTGTTAAAATATATTCTCTTCTGATTACATCAGCACATATATACTTGCTAGACAAGAATGACAATGATCTATGGAAAGCATGTGTTGAATAAAACTGCAGTTATATTCATGATAAAAGTTTGTGTTGGCAAAAGAGACTGTTTTCTCTTTGCAGGAAAAAAAACCACCTCTAATTCAATAGTTGAATGAACTCTTTGGACAGATATTATCATGGTCAGGGAAGATGGTTATGAAGCCACAATTTAAAAATGCCCCTTATAATGCAATATATAATTCTAAAAAGTTATAAAATACTTTCAAACAGACCATTAGTTTGGTCTTTATTATGCCCTGTGTTCAAACCAGTTAATCAAATCAGACAATCCCATATCATTAAAATTGTGACTCCTGGGGAACTAACTTGTAAGACTTTAAATCTAAGCCCTGATATAGTGTGACTAGCACTGGTGTTTGCTCAGCACAATTTAGTGGTTTTTGAGACAAAGCCAGAATTCCCAAGACTCCAGTTAATAAAGTAGATGAAGCGATGTATTCTGGATGCTTCAAAGAGGAAAGAGTGAATCTATATTACTAAAAAGATGTTTTCCTGTTAATTTAATACCTTAAAAACTCAAACAACATTTGGGGGGCTTATGCTGTTGTAAATGAGGAGGACTTAGAGAGGCAGGCTGTGTCCACATCCATAGAGCCCAGTGAGCCTTCCAGAAATAGCGTGTTTAATTATTACAGAATTGATACAAGCTCAGAACAATGGGCTTCTGTGACTGGCAGCTTTGTGCAGTGTGGTTAAGTGTGTCCTAGTAAACTAGGTGTGTAATTCCAAAAGGCCAGATGACTAGTACCACCATGTCAGTGACATTTGAAAAAAGAAAGATATTTCTTGATGAGCTGCACTGTGCAGTAGCCTGATCCCTGCAGAAGAACATACTGTCTCTACAAGTACACAGAGAGCAGAAACAGAGACTCAAACCATCTGGGCCCTTCTTTGTCATCGGATCTGGGAGTACACTGGAATGTGGGAGAGGGGCAGAACATCTCCAAGCAGCAGTATAGCACAGAAGGCCTGGCTTGTGCTAGCGGATTAGGAACACACACATCTGTGGCCAGGATATTTTTTTAAAGCAGCTCATGAGTATGGATGACCCAGTTTTGAGTTCCCAGCTCACAGCTACTACAAGGGACGTGATGTATTAGATTCCCAAGGGACTGCATACTCCTTTATACTCTTCTTCCCTACATCCTGCCTGCTCCCTACCCCTTCCATTGTTCTCATTTTAGACTTCAAAGCTCTTTGCAATACAGATATAGAGAGCTTCCTTGCCCCATCATGCTATATAAGGAATAATAATAATAATGGACTTATTTCACGTTATTGGGATGGCAGAGTTCAGCTGCTACATTAGCTATTATATTGTACATCCATTTGAACACTTTTTTCAATTTTATACACATGCACACTGGACACTATTTCTTTTTCAAAAAAGATTTCATGTTCCTTCACATTGATGAGGGGTGGGTGTGACCCCATTAATTCCTAACAAGTCTCTCTTCTTTTTTGATCCTTATATTTTCCTCCTCACCTCTGATGTTCCTACATATGTCACAACTAAATTAGGACTGGACATTCTGGGCAGGGGGAGTTGATGGATATGCATGGCACAGTGGTGCTAAGCACACCAGCACAAAGGTGACCCCACATTATCTGTGGTAGATACAGCCATCTTCAGGGAAGTTTGAATATTCCAGAAGGGGGGAGTATTTTTGGAAGCATTCTGTCTGAGGTAATATTCCAGCATTTCTCTCCGTACAGCACAAACATCTGCTATTGGGCTTAGCATGCTTGCACTTATACTGCACTTGTGTACCCGTGGGAACTGTAACACAACATTGCGGCCATCAAAGTAGAGGATGCTCAGGGACTGAATCCAGAGACCACACTAGTATCTCTAGTCTGTCATCAGATATACCGCTGCTTGTCTCAGTGCTGTTTTCAATGCTTGCTGTGTCTTTGGTGAAATCCTGGTCCTACTGCCATCACTGGAAATTTTTATCTTTGACTTCAATGGGGTCAGGATTTCATTCTTGGACTTCTCAAAAATGAAACCACCTGCACGCGTCTCTGAGCTGTGTTAATTACACACATAACAGAAGCTTTGGGGTCCAATCCCATTCCCATTGAAGTTATTGGAAAGACTTCATCAAGTGTTAGGTTAGATGCTTAGGAAATGGAAAATTTTACTTTAAACGAGAAAAGAAAGCAAGAAGGATCAGTGATTCCATCCACAGTCTTCTACTGCTATGCACATGATCTTTCATTTTTGCTAATCATTTCCATTTTATCACCCTCCTCCCCTCCCCCAGAAGAAACAATTTAAGTATTTAAGAAAGAAAAATAATTTTCACAATGGTATTGGTCCATTGCTAGATGGAAATGTTAAAACAATCAATAATAATGAGGAAAACACAAAAGTATTAATGCATGATTCTGTTCAGCATTTGATAAAAACAAATGATTCAGTCATATTTCTTTTCTACTAGAATCTCAGGAGGATGATAAATTACAGCTACTAAAGTTAGACATTTTATAATCAGCACGTCCAAAAACTTGCATCCAAGATTTTTAAAAGAGCTGTCTGGGGAGCTCACTGCGTCATTAATGTTGATTTTCAGTAAGTCTTGGAGCACTGGAGAATTTCCAGAAAACTGGAAGAAACTTACTGTTCCTCCAATATTTAAAAAGGTAAACAGGATGACTGGGGTAATTATAAAGCTGTCAAATATGGACCTTGATGAATAAAAAATTAAAGGAAGTTGATACAATGAATGCCAATCAAAATAAGCTGATGGAACATATATCTTGTCAAATTAACTTGATATCTTTTTCAATATGTTTACTAGTTTGGCTGGAAAAAAAAGCAATAGTGTTAATGTAATATAAACAGACTTCTGTAAGATATTCAGCTTTATACCACATATTTTAATTAGCTAGAAAGATAGAAAATTAACATATCACACCTTAAAAGGATTAAAAGTTGGCTAATTTATAGTAATTGTAACATACACTGAGAAAGTATGTTTGTAGTGGGGTCTGGGACTGGTTTCATGGCCTTTTACCAGTTAACATTGTTATTAGTGACCTGAAAAAAAACCCATAAAATCGTCACTGATTAAAAAGATGACCCTAATATCAGGAAATGGTAAATAATGAAGACAGCTCACTGATACAGAGTTAGCTGGGTTGCTTGGTAAGCTGGGGGCAAGCAAACACTGTATTTTTTAATACGGCTAAATGTATACTTTTATAAACAAAGCAGGTAACCATTCTCATCAGATGGAGAACTCTATCCTAAGAAGCAGTGACTCTGAAAAAAGGATTTGGGGTTCATGTGGACAACCAGCTGAACATTGCCTATTTGGTGCAATACTGCGACCAAAAATGAGATCCTTGGATGCATAGAAATCTTGAGTAAGAGTAGAGAAGTTATTTACCTCTCTATGTGGAACTGGTGTGAGCCCTGCTGGAATACTGTGTCCAGTTCTGATGTCCACATTTCAAGAAGGATGCTAATAAACTGGAAGAGGTTCAGGGAAGAGCCATGAGAATGATTAAAGGGTTAGAAAATACATCATATGATGATAGACTCAAGGAGCTCCATCTATTTAGCTTAACAAAGAGAAAGTTAAGGGGTGACTTGATTACAGTCTGTAAGTATCTACATGCCAAATATTTAATAATGGTCTCTTCAGTCTAGCAGGGAAAGTATAACACATTCCTATGCTTGGAAGCTGAAGCTAGACAGATTTAGATGGCAGTATAGGGAGGGCCATAGCCTGGATTAGGGGAAGTTTAGCATCCTTGGGCCTATTCCACCCACCACCTACACCTACCATGTTGAGTGAGTAGGCATGAAGATGCTGAACATTAAGAGAAGTCCTGAAGAAATGTATGTGGTATCCAAGTTGGAGACAAGCTCTGTCTCTTGGCTCTGTGTCTGGCTGCTTTCAGGCCTCTTGGGCATGAGATTAACCTTCATGTCACAAGTGTCTGGTAGTAGTAAACTCTGCACTCTGCTCTCCTCTGAGCAGGTCCAGTATTATCTCTGTGCTCATGCCAAACCCCTGGTGCGATTCAATTCTACTCCCACATAGAGAGTCAGCTGAGTCTTATTCCTTCCTCTGCTATTTTCCCCTTCTCCACCTTGCTGGCTGTACCTAAAGCAGATTTCAGATCCTGTGCTTTCCTTTTACCCCACCTCCACGTCTAGTGCTCCCTAAGTCAAGCACCTGCGTTGGGAGGGTTGCGATCTTTCACTGCTTCCTGTTCGCTTTTAATGCAAAAGTTAAACCAGAGGCAGTTTGTTTTTTCCATTATAAAGTCGGCATTTGACAAGTGAGCTTTTGCAAAACTTGAGACAGTTGCCAGGGCCTGAGCCAGCTCTCATTAAAGTCAATAGGCATCTCTCTGTTTATGTCAATGGGAGTTGGATTGGGACCTAAACGCTTCAGAATTCTATACATAACTCAGCCCGAATTCTAGACATAACCCTCACCTAAAGGCAGCACGGCTTCTAATGCTTGGTCCCCATTTTTTTATTGCCCTTCTTGAGACCTTTCCCCTGTACTATGACACACCAAAAATTGAGCATCGGGTGCCAGCTGAGGTTCTGCAGGGCTGTAATGTGGATCATAATCTGATCTGAAGCTACAGCTCAGGATTTTATTCCAGGTCATGGAAGAAAAAAAAAAAATCATCTCTGGCTTTCTTTGCTTCTAATTTTCCTTCTTAGTCACTCTTTTTTTGCATTCAGTGTACATTCCCAGAGTAATATATTCAAATGAAAATGAATAATCACTACCTTAACAGAAGTCATTAATCCCTTGTAAGTACACTCTTGCATGAATCTATTAATTCTCATTTCCCAAGTTTTCAGAGTTAAAATAAATGTTTGATGTAATATTTGCTACCTACTCCGCTTTAATTAAACAATTTCCAACTGCCTATGTTGGTGAAATATTTAATCAGTCAATAGCACTTTCAGTCCTCAAGGAGAAAGCTTGTCTGACACATGCAGAAACAGTGTGACCCATCAGCTAAGGCAGAGGTGGGGGAACCTTTTTTTGGGTTGGGGCCACAGTCCCACAGAAAAATTAGTCAGGGGCTGCACACAAGTCAGATGCAAAAAACCAACCAAACAAAAAAACCAAACCACCCTCCCCTCACTGTAGCCCCAACTGAGAAGGAGAAAAACACTCCCCACATTCCCCTCCCACACCAGAGCCTAAGAGGGCCCCAGCCTAGTACATTTTGTGTGGTCCAGCCCTGCGGTGGGGCAGTGGGAGGGGCTGAAGTGCCAGCATGGTCTCCCCAATGCTCGGGGAGCCCTGAGCCTGGGGGCCAGATCCAGGCAAGCCAGGGGTCACATCTGGCCTCGGGGCCTGAGGTTCCCCACCCCTGAGCTAAAGTTTTCCACTGCTACTAATGTCCCATGTGCAACATGACCAGCTTTTCCTTCTTCCCCACAGAGTAATTCCACCAGCCCCACTGAATGAAAGCAGTTCACTCCTCCTGTTTGAAATCTATATATACAGAAAGTGGGGCTGGATGATTCTGGAGATTTCCAATAAAGATGCACAAGTGCAAATTTGGTCCAGATAAAAAGCAGAAGACAATGGTTACATCCTAGTGATAGCTCCTCAGTGGCTTATGTGGAATGAGTTGATGGTCTCAATGTTCCCTCTAATGTTCTCCATCCAGGTGTAGATTTTTTCCATCCAGGTGGAGAATAATTTTTTTATGCATGGCATGTGTGAATGTGCACCACCAGTAGAAACAAATAGTGAGCTGTGGGCGCTCCGCTAATCAGCTGAAATTCCTGAGCAGCCCCACAAGCACACAGCTTACAGGGAACACTGGTCTCATTGTGGTTCCTCAGTGGACATGTCCACACCACAGAAACCACCACCAGAGCTGGCACCTTTTGTAGCAACTTCAGCAGTGAAACCAAACAGTGAAGGGGAATGAATTGCCCTTTTATTTCCTGGAGGCAGTCCCTCCAGAATAACGCTGAGACATGTGGACAGGGTAGGTACTTAGGGCATCTTGAATTGCCACGGCCTTTGCTGTATCTATTCTGTGGGGGAAACCATCTAATTTCTTGTGCTGTCAGTGTCCTCACTAAGTCTGTTCAAAATTTAAACCTGAAAAAGGGGGCAATTGAAACACATACAAGAGTTGATTAGAAAGTAGCTGCAGATCAGCAGTAATGCCTGAAGACAGCCCAAGATTCCACATTAGGGCATGATGATTCTCTGGGCTCTTCGGGGCACAAAATTCCTTCTTGTAAGCCCACAGGATAGAATACTCAGCTTTTCTTTGGGGGGGCAGCACTGGGGGGAGGGCATGTCTTAACAAGCATCTACAAACAAGGGTTGCAATTCTTTTCCATTTCAAAAGAGATGAAAGCCCTGCAGTCCTTCAAGTCTCCTCCATTTTTTGCTGGCTATCCAATGATAAAAGAAAAGTGAGATGAGATTAGGTTTGGTATATTTACATTGTGCTTGAAGTATGCAGAAAGAAGGTGAGATCTCACAAGGAACTAAAAAAAATGTAACACTTTAACTTTTATTTCTAATCCTCCCCCTTTAAAAAATCCTGCAAAGTACATATAAAGTAGATGTGATTGAAAATGATATTGGGATGTTCCTATACGTGTTTGTATTTTTCATAAACAGAGGGTGGGAATTTGCTTGATCTAGAACAGTGATTCCCAAACTTCGGCATCACCCCCTTTTTGATTTTTGAGAAACCCTCACGCCCCTCCCCCCCCATAGCAGCAAAACTTGTTGAGTAAAAAAAAAAAGGAAATGACCGGGGCCACAAAAAACAAAATAGCAGCTTAGGGGGAGATTAATGGGAGCGGGGGGGGGGGGGGGGGGGCTGGGTTGCCTTGCACCCCCCCCTGGAATTTCTTCATGCCCCTCCCCCAGTTTGGGAACCCATGATCTAGAAGGTGATATTTAACTCCAGTGAAGATGTATGGATGCTTTTTATGCCCATACCTCATGCACAGAGGCTCAGATTGTTCTGTAAGGCCTATAGAAGATCTAGCTGAAGACTCACAGGATCATAGAATACTAGGACTGGAAGGGACCTCGAGAGATCATCGAGTTCAGTTCCCTGCCCTCATGGCAGGACTAAATACTGTCTAGATCATCCCTGATAGACATTTATCTAACCTACTCTTAAATATCTCCAGAGATGGAGATTCCACAACCTCCCTGGGCAATTTATTCCAGTGTTTGACTACCCTGACAGTTAGGAACTTTTTCCTAATGTCCAACCTAAACCTCCCTTGCTGCAGTTTAAGCCCATTGCTTCTTGTTCTATCCTCAGAGGCCAAGATGAACAAGTTTTCTCCCTCCTCCTTATGACACCCTTTTAGATACCTGAAAACTGCTATCATGTCCTCCCTCAATCTTCTCTTTTGTAAACTAAACAAACCCAATTCTTTCAGCCTTCCATCATAGGTCATGTTCTCTAGACCTTTAATCATTCTTGTTGCTCTTCTCTGGACCTTCTCCAATTTCTCCACATCCTTCTTGAAATGCGGTGCCCAGAACTGGACACAATACTCCAACTGAGGCCTAACTAGCGCAGAGTAGAGCGGAAGAATGACTTCTCGTGTCTTGCTCACAACATACCTGTTAATGCATCCCAGAATCATGTTTGCTTTTTTTGCAACAGCATCACACTGCTGGACTCATATTCAGCTTGTGGTCCACTATAACCCCTAGATCCCTTTCTGCCGTACTCCTTCCTAGACAGTCGCTTCCCATTCTGTATGTGTGAAACTGATTGTTCCTTCCTAAGTGGAGCGCTTTGCATTTGTCTTTATTAAACTTCATCCTGTTTACCTCAGACCATTTCTCCAATTTGTCCAGATCATTTTGAATTATGACCCTATCCTCCAGATTAGTCGCAACCCCTCCCAGCTTGGTATCATCTGCAAACTTAATAAGAGTACTTTCTATGCCAATATCTAAATCGTTGATGAAGATATTGAACAGAGCCGGTCCCAAAACAGACCCCTGCAGAACCCCACCTGTTATACCTTTCCAGCGGGATTGTGAACCATTAATAACTACTCTCTGAGTACCGTTATCCAGCCAGTTATGCACCCACCTTATAGTAGCCCCATCTAAGTTGTATTTGCCAACTTTATTGATAAGAATATCATGCGAGACCGTATCAAACGCCTTACAAAAGTCTAGGTATACCACATCCACCGCTTCTCCCTTAGCCACAAGACTCGTTATCTTATCAAAGAAAGCTATCAGATTGGTTTGACGTGATTTGTTCTTTACAAATCCATGCTGGCTGTTCCCTATCACCTGTGTTTACTCACCAAAGCTCAAATGTGAAACAAAAAGAAAATGGGGAAAAAAGGAATCGAAAAAACATATAAAGTGGTGGGTCTCAAAATACAGTACTCTCATGGAGCAGCAGACTGATGGGTCTGAGATTCTACTTGCAGCTAGGAAAAGTGGACTTGGATAGCAGGTAACTGTTAATATGGATTTTAATTGTACCCGAAATAGGTGGAGCCTCGTTCAGAGGCAGATGACTTGGTCCAACCTGCTGCCAACACCAGAAAAATCCTGGTAAATGCCAGTCTTGTCTGAATCTAATCCCCATATAGTAATGCATGGCTCTATCCTCAAGTTCCAACATATTCAGATATTAAAACCAAGCATTAAGTATCAGGGTAATTACTGCAGTGTCATGCTGGTGAGTCCAATCAGCATTATATAAGGTGGGAGCATCATTTTGAGCAGCAAGAATTAAGGAGCCAAGATAGCAGAGGCTTAGGAAAGAAAACCCAAGAGCTCTTATGCTTGAGGGAGATTAGGCTAAAGTTTATGTTACTATTCCACAGGAAAATTAAGACCACATCCCACAGAAGGAATATGCTGAAGACACTAATTCACATCTTGATGAAAAGGCTTTCATGCACTAGATGAGATTATTGATTATCTGGAAAACAAAGTCTAAATACCTGAGGCTGATGGAGACAGATTCTACTACATTTCCAGAAGATTCAGGGAAACCTGATTCCATAACTTCTCCAGTGTTTATTATTAAAGACAGTTCATTGGAGCAAAGTTTATATTCAGAATCCCTGCATGACGGGAATACTAGAGCCCAGACACAGTGTTATTATCTCAGCCTTGCATAATTGGGACTGTATCCAAAAGGCAGCAAGAAGTAAAGGAAATGGGAAAACAACAATATACTGGTTTTGCCTGATCCCAGGCTTGTAGTCCAGAAGAGATTTACTATTCCTTAAAATATCCTTGATAAGCAGATGGAGTTGGGAGTCCTTTGCCCAGTACAAATATATCTTGTATTGTCTGAGTCTAGCAAGGCTGCTGGTGAAAATTATAAGTCAAAGAAAAACTTAGAACAAAAGAACTGAATGATTTAACAATTGGATGGTTTTGAAAAGGCCACAAGATTCCTGAATCAGAAGAAAACTTGAAAGCCAGTGTCAGTTAAACAGCATATAAGCAGTGAATGTCAAAGTAAGCACGAAATAGGCTTTAAGATGATCTTCTTTACAGATTTGTGACCATGGATCTCCAAACTTTTACCCTTCCATTGGAGTGTTGAACTACACTTGTGTTAGTTTGGGAACTGCATATATGTAACTCCGTCAGCTATTCCAGCAAAAAAAAAAAAAAAAAAACCAACCTTAAAGGAGTGGTCCTGTAGCACCTTAGAGACTAACATATATATATATATATATATATATTATTACATTATTAATCACACCGTGCTTTGGTTGAGGCTGTTAGAAAAAATACAAAATAAATGTTATCACTTTTTTCCTTGGATTGCTACTATATACTGTGGCAATCTGTTTCCCTATACTCACCCCTTTACAGGATCACTGCTTTTTTTGTAACGGTACTACCCAGTACGCAGTACTGACACCTCCAGATGCAGTACCGGCACCTCCAGTCAGAGCTCAATAACTTTTCCCCTGGAGTACCAGCACCTTAAAAAAAAAAAAAAAAAAAAAAAAAAGCACTGTACACAATTATTTGAAATTTTGTACAAAGCATGCCTTGCAAGGTATCATTTGAAAACTCATAATTGGCTGATTATTGCCCTGGTAAAATATGTATGCTAACACTGTATGTAAAGTTGTAATATTCTGTTATGTTCTAAGGATGAAGAGCAGTCACAAAATGGTTTGCAGGAGACAAAAGGCTAGGGAAGAACTCACTCAGGTGCCAACAAAATCAAATGGACCATCACCTGGTTAAGTGGCCATTGTTTGGCAGGAAAGAGAATGTGGGTGAAAATCTACATCTTGTCAAAAAAAAAACACCTAGGGGTTCCCATCCACACAGATTTCCTGACTCCTAAACCTGAGCTGGAGATTCTTCTCAAAGAAGAAAAAGAGCTTAAGATGTGGGAGCAGGTGTTCCAAATGATCTCTCCTCTTCTCTTTTACTCATGGCATTGACAATACTTGAAAAACAAAAGGAAGCAACATTGGATTGGAGGAGGGATCCTGACAAACCAATTCAGACAGCAAGACTGCTGTAACACATGGGGCACGTTTATGCTAGGAAATTATTTAAAAATAAGTAAATTCAACATAACTCCTGATAAAAAAATCAAAATAGCATGTCCCCACTATAGGGAAGCATCAAAATTAGTCAGAATTATTTCAAAATAGCGTGTCAACACTGATTGGAGCCTGCCTCAGACTTAGAGCCCCCAAAAGCACTCCAGGGAGGGCACTTTGTGGCTGCCTGGTCAGGTAAGCTACAATGCGTGCTTACAGGGGCTCCTCTCTACGGCTGGGTCTCACATGCCACTCCTCCACTGCCTTCCCCCTCACAGGACACCAAACGCATGCTGTGTGCTCTGGTTGCCCTTGCAGACACTACAGCACTGACATCATGGAGCCAGAGCTGCTGTAAAGCAGTGCCAGGCTCATGGGCCTCGTGCTGTTCCTCCTGGCGCAGTTCGTGCAATCTGCCCACATCTTGCTCCAACAGGATGTGGACCAGCCTGGACCACAGGCCCTGATCACCCAGATCCTTACACTCCTACTGCTGTGCATGCCCCTCAATCTCCTGGACACCGTGGAATGCCACCTCTGGAGATGGGAGACCAGTTTGGACCAGTGGGATTGCATCGTCCTGCAGCGATGGGATGACCAGCCGTGGCTCCAGAACTTCCACATGTACAAGGCCACCATCCTGGAGCTCTGAAAGTGGCTCATCGCTGCCCTCAGGCAACAGGACACCTGACTGCGATCTGCCATCCCCATACACAAACGTGTCACCATCGCCCTCTGGAAGCTCACCACACCAGACAGCTACTGCTCCGTTGGGAACCAATCAGTGCAGGGAAACCCAGTCGGGGCCGTGCTTCTACAGGTCGCCAAGGCCATCAACCATGAGCTGCTATGGATGTGCCGAGCTCACAGCTGGCCCAGCTGTGAAAAGTTACAAGGTCAATCATCCCAGGAGACACTGTATATGAAGCCTAGCCCTCATCTCTAAGCCAGCACCGAAGGTCTTGATTCAGATGACGGTGATGTGCTTCGAGCAAAGACATACATTGCCTAGAAAGCAGGCACTTTCAAGCAAGGGCACAGACATCCCAGGGGAGCAGACATCACTACCCTCACTGCCTGGGTCAAGCAGGCATGGGAAGGTGCCAGCCAGGCCAGGAGTGGGGGGGACGGGGCAGCTTGGCTTCCTACTTTGTCCCACACACGCCAGGTCTGGCACTGGCAGCATCCTGCAGAGAGAGAACTTCTATCCCCACCCGCTGGAGGGGAGGAGGGGTTGGGAGAGGTGCATGTAAATGGCAGATGGTTCTTGCCAGAGAGTATGCTACTGGGTCCCCCTCATCTTCCTTCCCTCAAAAGGTTTCCATGCAAGGGATCAGTCTCTTCCACATCGCCGTGCTTGACCGGAAGCGAATGCTGCCTGAGTGTGGGCATGAGCCTGTGTCACGTGTGGCACGGCTGTGCGGTTACATGACCCCAGACTCCTTAGTAGTGACCTATCATGGGAAGGTGTCCCACCACGGAGGCCAAAGGCAGGCCTCTCCAGAAACCTTGTGAGAAGGACCAAGGGACTCCTGTGTGAGAGCATCATGGGTTGAATGCTCTGGCCTGGTGCTCCATGTGCACACACGTGCAAGGGTTTTGTGTGAACCCCAGGCCAAGTAGGCCGAGAGAGGAGCACGCAGTCCCCCTCGCAGCCCGTCGCCTGCCCCTGCGTGTCTATTGGGAAAGAACTCTCACAGAGAAGCACAGTACAGACACACTTGGTTGGAGAATGTAGGGGGATGCAGCTGTTCATCAGTCCAGATTGTATCCTGGGCAATGTTACACATATGTATGTTGATAACCTACTACATTATAAACTTAACCTTTATAAATGAGTTGGCCAACAGGGCCACTGCACAGTCCTCATACAAGTCCCTTCTTAATAAACTTCTCTTCAAAAAGACTACAAGTTAGTTAAGTTGTGTATATATTTTATCTTTAAAAAACAGTCATTTTGAACTCCCCTTTGGCTCACCCACATGACCATAAAGTGTAGCCACATTCAGCTGGGTTGGTACATTTCCAACAGCATATCTGTCACCATCCCTTAACTGCATTTCACTTCAATAGCTTATTTGTGGATTCTTTTGTCTGTTCTCCATCAGTACTGTATGGTATATAGTAATTATTTTGTATTCCTCTTTTTGGTTTGCAGTGTTCTTTCCTTTTGTATGTGGGTTGATATATTTTTAATTACAGGGTTTTGTTTACAGTTTCAGTCTTCTGAATGGAGGTTTATTTATTTTTCTGCCTTAACAGACACTATAATTACAATAATCTCAATAAACCCTATATGCTGTGATTTTACAGTAACACAATGGTTTTTAAGCTTATACGCCAGTACAATGCCTTCGCTTTGGTCAGGCTAACTTTGCATCAATTTGCTTCAAGCAAAATCATGCCTCTTCCTGAAAACGACTACTGCTGAACCACAACTTTCAAAGGGGCTGCTCTTCTGCTTTACCTGGCTGCCTCAACACTAAGTTACAACCTGAGAATTAAAATAAACACACACCCCCTCTCTTCAAACACCTGCAGTCAATTTTTCAAACATGACTTCTGAATGTGGCTGCCTTCACTTTTGGGTGCCCAATCTGAGACAGTCTGGGTCTGATTTTCAGAGGTACCGAGCACCCGCAGTTCCCACTTCCAGCTTCAGTTGGAGCTGTGGCTGCTCAATTCTTCTGAAAATCAGCCCAAGGTATCTGACATTGACACCCAATCCTGAGGCATCTAAAATAACTTTCCAAGAGATTATGTAGGTTTTGACAAGGGGGAGGGGCTAGGGCAAAACAGATTTGCCATGTGATAGAAGAGTGGATCAGTGTTGCTTTTTTAGGTCAGGTCTACACTGGGGGAGAGTTGCCCTAAAATAGGCAACTCCAGCTACATGAATGGTATAGCTGGAATCAACGTAACTTAAGCTGAATTTCCACAGTGCCCTCATTGTGGGAGAAACTCTCCCATTGACTTCCATTCTCTTTGGGTACGTCTAGATTACATGCCTCTGCCGACAGAGGCATGTAAAATAGGCTACCCAACATAGTCAATGAAGAGGGGATTTAAATATCCCCAGCTTCATTAAAATAAAATTGGCTGCCGCGCTGTGCCGGCTCAGCTGATTGTTGGCACAGCACGCGAGTCAAGATGCGGATTGGTTGACAAGGGAAGCCTTTGTCGACCGCTCCAGTAAACCTCATTTCACAAGGCATAAGGGAGCGGTCGACAAAGGCTTCCTTTGTCGACCGATCCGCGTCTTGACTCGCACGCTGTGCTGACGATCAGCTGAGCCGGCACAGCACGGTGGCCATTTTTATTTTAATGAAGCTAGGGATATTTAAATCCCTGCTTCACTGACTATGTCGGGTAGCCTATTTTACATGCCTCTATCAGCAGAGACATGAAATCTAGACGTACCCTTTGTGACCCTGTGGAGCACCAGAGTCAACAGGGTACCCTCAGGGTCCTTACTATACCCCCTAAATCAGACCCTGGGAGATCAATCTTCAGAGTGTTATCTCCTACTAAGCAGACAAAGCATTACTGTTACATCTGTTGGCTCAGTGCAGCTGCTTAGCGCTCAACTCCTCACTACCTGTAATACAGGAGCAGAGTACCAAGCACAGAAACTGTTCTAGTTCTGCACAATACCCGGCTGGAGGAGTGGAATAATGATCAAAGGCAGTGGAGCAGAAGGGTAGGAATTCTGAGATCATAAGATTGGAGATAGAAAAAGGGTCAAGATCAAAGCAGAAAGTAAAGAACTGGGTGGTTTTGAGAACCACAAAAAAGGAAGCCATGGAGGCAGACACTAAGGAGGAGAAAAGAGAGTAAGGGATGACATGTAAATGAGAGAACAGCGAGCAAAAAGGGCAGGAAGCTAGTAGGGGGAAAGGAAAAAGAACAGGCTCATGGTAAAGGTTAGTTAGCAAGAAGAGAGCTCAACCACCTAGACTGAAAATCCAGCACCAGAGTCTGTGGATTTGCCTTAGAGAAAGAATAGATTTCATTCTTCAGTACTACCAAATCTGGCATAAAGCATTAAATGTAAAAATACATTGAATGTCTGTGTAAGATGTGCCCTTGTTGTTCTTCCTATACTTTAAAGTTTTTAAATATCTTTATCTACATCTATAGATATAATTACACATTTTGGTTTTACAGGTTTAGAGACTTCAGAGGTTTTTTAAAAAATTCAGTTAAGGTCCATATGAAAGCAGTACTGTACACCTTATATCCACCTTTCCATTAGGAGTTTGTCTAATTCCTGTTTGTTATTAAGAGGATGAATGTTGGCTTCCCTACTCTTTTGGAGTTATATGGATAACACTTTGCAGTTTAGAAGCTTCAGGGGGTAGCTGAGTTAGTCTGTACAGAAAAAAAAACAACAAATGGTCTGGTAGCACTTTATAGACTAACAAAACATGTAATGCCCACAAGCTGGATAAATTGAACCACTGACTTGCTATTTATTATATCTTAATTGTAATCTCAATTTGTACCTTTGTAAATTAAGTGAGCAAAACCACAAGTTAAATTAATTAGTAATATATTTCACTTAAATTTGCATTTGTATTAGAACTGTTTGCTTAATCCTTGTAGTAAATTTATAAATTTTACACTGAACTGGCTTATTTTGAAAAAAATTCAGCCTAAGTAACTAAATAACCTACGTAAGAGAAAAAGGTAAAATAAATTAAAAGTCATTCCTGAGTCCATCCTACATTTTTATTACTTAAAACACTGCTCTTATTTCCACAGAAATCACACTCTTATAGTGTACATTCCTCCAACTATGTAGACAAGCCCTAATTTTAATTATAAATTAAATTTACAAACATTGACTTGTATACATCCACAAAAAAATAGATGGATCAGGGATTGAAAATGTCATAGAAACGCTTTCAGCTCTAGGTTATTTGTCCAAAATAACCTAGATCAGTAGATTTCATTACCAGTTGCTTTTGCCAAGCAAGTTTCTAGTCTGATATTCCAAAAACCTGATTACTAGGATATTGTGTATGTATGTATGTGTATATATATGGAGAGAGAGAGAGGCAAACTGACTCATTTCTAGGAGCAGGAACTATTTTTTAGTATTTCTAAAATTGTTTTTCCCGTTGTATAAAAATGTTAGCCCTTTTAAAAGCTGATGGAGATGAGTGAGAAGGCACCATTTAGTAAGTCTGATGTAAGTGGTGCCATTTTAGAGGAGTGTATGTCCTGGACCTCCCTATCTTTCTGAGTCAGTACTGGAAATCTTCTAGAGCCGTCTTTCTTCAACGTGCTCTGGAATTTCCCTCCTCCGTTGATACCAAGGAAAGTTTTTCACCTCTATGACACTGAATCAAAAGGTTGAGATCTCAACACCATGAATTTATCAGGAAATTGAGATCTGTTAGGAGCCAGTTCCTATGGTGGGGGAAACAGCTCTTCTTCTGAACCATTCCTGGACTTTCTGAGGTCACTCCCTCTTAAGGTCACCCCAGATCGGTCCAGAGACAAACAGATGTACTGGGGTGGACTCAGAAGCAGATCAAAGGGAGTGCTTCATCACAAGCAGCTTCACCAGCCAAAAATGACACATCTGGGAGACACAGGACACTTTCAAGCGATGATACACTTAGAGTTGCTGTTGTGATTGGATAGCCTCCCATCTGAAACATGGTGAACCAGGCATGCCCAGCCAGCTCAAATAAGCTCCCCAGGAAAAAAGAGGAAAAAACCCTCAAACTTCTTACTACTATATAATTAATTCTATATTAACACCACTAAACTAAAAATAACTAAAGAAAAACACATGGAGGCACATATGAGGTGAACGTACTAGGTAGTAGAGAAGGGAGTGAGGCAGTAGACAAAGAACTGGGGGTGGTTTTCCCATGCAGTCCTATATACCATTGGAGTAAGACACAAGACTACATAGAGTGCTTGTCTGGGGTGACTGAAGGCTGCTAATTAAAAATCTACAACTAAGGGCTCAAGGGGTACATGTGTAGACCCCTGTGAGGATATAAATTTGGTATCTCCATCCACATCTGCAAAAGTGATCTGCAGATACTCACAGATACAAAGCACATATCCATGAATTTGCAGGATTCTAGATGCACAATTTGTATCTGCATCCATGTCCACAGAAGTGAGCTGTGGATATCCACATCCAAATTCGCATATACCTGTGGATAATAGGCAGTTAACTGCAGACTTACAAGTCTCAATACATGTGCACCCGGAGCTCTGTACATGTAAGAGGAGCACCTATAGGGACACAATTCAAAGAACAGGCATTACTGAAACACTGTAGATTGGAAAAAATCAAAAGCATATATTGTTATATTCAGGGCTCAACGATTGCGGCGAAAACCACTCGCCAGCCCCGCACTGCGCATGCGTGAGACCCGTACTGCGCATGTGCGGACTGCCGGTGAACAGGGCAACCAGCTGAAATCTACTCGCCACAGGCGAGTAGATAAGCATATTTGTCGAGCCCTGGTTACATCTGAGCTATACAAGATGAATAGTGGAAGGAAAAGGGATGGAGATGCAGCACTAGATTTAAAAAAATTCCACAATCTGGTCATTCAAGTAAATATAAATCATAAGACTAAATATACCATATGAGATCACACTAGACTTGTGACACTCAAATGTAGAATGGGCACGATCTGACTATTTTTGTTGTGTTTGTACAGCACTAGCAAAATAGGGGCCTGGTCAATGACCAGAGTTCCTAGGAACTACCACAAAACAAAGAAAGAAAGAAAAGCCCATTAAAAAGACCCTAGTGAAATTAGAATCTTTGAACACGGTGTTTAGATATAGCAGTGTACATTAAAAGATTCAGAGACGGTGTGCATACAATTAAGTTAAAAAGGAAGCAAAAGATTGGAAAAAAATTAAATGATAGTACCAATAAAATTGGGTGACAATTAAAAACAGAATAAATACACTTAGAAAAATCTGATACTATTTGGAAAAGTCAAAAAGATTTCTGTAAAGAAAAATCATGTATTTCTAATCTACTATAATTCTGAGCCCTTTTAATGAAAAAAAAAAGAGCTGAAGAATAAGTAGATTAATTTCTTTAATCTTAAACAAAACAAAACCCCAATATTTTTTATAAGAGCCTGTTAAGGAAACAAAATAGTCATGGAGTGACAGATAAAGTTATGTCAGGGATTACAAATTGGCTGCGAAACATAAATAGTTTGCATTTATTCCTAAAGTAGATATTCTAACAGTAGAATATCCCAACAATCTTTATTGGGACCAGTATTGTTTTAGCATATTTATTAAAGACCTGTAAAAAATAGCTAGCAGTCAGGTGGCAAAACTTGCAAAAAAACCAAAATTATTTAGATCAGTTCAGATGACAAGATACAGAGGAAGTGCAGAAGGACCTAACAAATAAGCACCAACAAAGGCAAGCTAAAACTCATTGGAAGGAATAATTTGAACTACTTATACACCGTTGCTGGGTTATAAATTAGCTATAACCACACAGGAAAAAGACATGTCCCTCTCACTGTAGGCAGTTCAATAAACATCTCTCCTCAATATACACCAACAGTCAAAAAATAAGCCATGTTAGAATGTATAAAGACAGGGATAGAAAATAACACCAAGATTGTGATATAAACCTGTGGTATCCCTTTATCTGTAGTATAGTATTCTGTTACATCTCCATATAGAAGGGGTACAGGGAAAGGTGAAGAAAAAACCTCACTTGATATGGAAATTCCTATGTTCCCAATGTCTGGTCACTACCTGGATATATCAGTCCACAAATTATGACTCTTTATGACAGCAATGTTGCTATACAGATTGGGGTCTCTCTCAATCAGTGATGCCATGACAAAGTTGTACTGGAGAAAGTCAAACAGAGGTATGATTCTTACTAGCAGATTCCATTGAAAAAAAAATGAAGCAACCTAAAAGAAGAAAAAAATGAGAGCGCGAGAACAAACACATGTGCACACCTAGATATGATAAAAAACAGTGGATCTGTAAAACTTCCAAAAGTGTCTGCCGCTCAAGCTTTTCTTATGCTTGGATTTCAGCTACCTGTGCAGCTGCACCAGTGCAACCCCACTAAAAGGATGAGTTATATCAAAGCAGATCATGCTGCACTGGTGTAAATCCTGATCACATTACAGAGTTTCATCAGGGCAGCTATGCCAGTAGCTGAATTCTCAATGGTAGACAAGGAGAGACACATAAAAAATTGCTAAAACAATAAATTAAAAAAAGCCGTAGGAAATGGCTTCCTTTGCATTTTCATTACAACTGTTTTTTGCTCATCATAGAAACCAAGACTAAGGAATTACAGAAAATTTTCCCCCTACCTACAGTATATTGCTATTTTTTTTCTTTAGATCAAATTCAAAATACACAAATTCCATATTTACACTATTTCATCTTCCTAAATCAACACCATGACTACCAGTCAAGGATACATCCAGTACTCCATCTTGACATAATATCTTTTTATTACAATATCCAAAAAACTGGGTATGCAAGAATTTGAGATTTCAAGATCCCTTCTTCAATCTCAGGAATGTGCCATCTCAAGACTGTATATTTAAACCATAAAAGAGTTTAAATGTAAAGAAAAGAGAAAATGCATTTTCTTCATAAACATTCTGTGTGTCTCTTACTACCAATCCTACCATCCTCTGTAAACCCTGAAGTTTTTCTCTGTAAAGCAAATATATATATATATTTTTATATATATATATATCTATATATAATAGTGTTCGTAGCCCACCCACCCTAGCCCAAGATCAGTTTTTATTAATCTTCTGTATTAGTGTCAACAATCAGCTACAGATACATATTACTTTGAGAATTAAATACATAACTGTTTAATTCAAACAAGCAGAAGGGCAAGAGGAAAAAGCATTATGTGGATGGCACATTTGGTTGTAGATTACCAAAACATTCAGCCTTTACAATTCAATGATTCTTTCTCTAGTAAATCAACGTAAAAAAAGAAAATTCCTCTCCGTTGCAATTACAGACCAAAATACACTAGATAGTTTTCTTTTACTACAATCTTACCATAGTAGATTAAGAAGTACTATTACAAAATGCTTTAATTAGTGTACTCTTTACAAAGAGTTAAAGAAGCAATGTAATAGCAGAGTACAGTGTAAAGAGTGCTTCTAGGAACTAGGAATTTTTGTAATATACTACTTGGTAAGCAAAATAGCTACAGAACTCACTGCCACAACTGTTATGTCTACTGTATCTCATTTAATTAGCTGCAGCTTCAGTGCATTCAAACTGTGCCCGATGTCTTTCAATGAACAGTTCCGTCAGCATGAGCAATTTGAACAGATTAACACTGTCTTGAATTGAAAACACCCCTCGTTTATCGGAACTAACTATGTAAACGTACACAGAAGAGGGGAGTTTAGAACTCAGGCCTGAAAGTGAGTGCTTACAACATCCATTTAAGTGAAATTTTCAACCTGAGGGAAGGTCATCTGAGATTAACAGAACCAAAAAGACAAAATAGGCAAATAAAACAAAACCAAAAAAGGACAACAACCACCAGAGCAAACACTTGTGAAAGAGCCCATTCTTTAAGCCTGCTCCAGGGAGTAGATTGCTCTGCTCTATAAAAGTGAATTAGGACCTAAGGCTTGAAAGTTATAAGAGGCCTAGGCGGCATAGTCTATCTTCAACGTCACTGAAGTGCTTTTACAAGATACAACTTTTCCCCGTGTTCACTGGTGAAGATGGGAGCTTTTTTGTAGTGTTCCACCAATTCATCCATTGTTTGAAATCGACGCTGGCCAATACAATAGACATTGTCCACGAGCTGCACCTTGAAATGTTTGTTCTTCCCTGATGCCTTTAGAGATACTGAGAAGTCACTGGGCTGTTGAAAGAGAGAAAAACAAAATAATTATTATAAAGGAGTCAGAGAAAACACAAATGTGATACAAAGTAACTACAATAAACTCTATTCTTTGTTCTCTAGTACAGTGTGTTAGCTATTTAAGACATCTAAATGTCTATTATTTAATAAATGTATCCCATCATTAATATATGCAGTTAATAGAAAACTCTCCAGCTACACAGTCTGAAGTAGCCAGTTACATGACTAAACTGCAAACAGTGCAAAAATTACTGACTCAAAGTAGCATCACAACAAAGACAAGCACAGAAAAAGATCTGTGTCATGTATGGTTTCTTCTGTTGATACACCCTGGATAAAATCAATATTGTTAGGGTCAAGAGAGGCACAGAGGGGGAAATTCCCATGACTTTTTTTTAAACCATGACCACTAGAGGGCATTTCCTGCATTGCATTACAGGAAAAAAATCGTTTCCATCCTTAAACTTTGTTAAAAAAGATGTGAGGAACAGTTCTTGTTTAGACATAGGAAGCACATTTGCAATACAAATCACCCAAATACAGTACTAAACACATAAGGTGAAATTCAACCTTTTTTTTACTGAAAGATTATTTGAAAAACAAAAAATAATTATTTCATTTACTATTTTTGATACTTAGCAACTTTTCAATGTTTTTCATAACATTAATGCTATGTACTAAAATAGTCAACATGAACATAAATAAATGGCAGCAAATATTTTGCACACATACAACATTTCCTTCTACTCAAACATGAGTTGGCCATTCCTTCATCCTCTACCATACTATTTTAAAAAGCAATTGAAAACACTCCTTTTTAAAAAAAGAATGATCTTCCAATTTGTAAATTTTATTTCATTTAATGTTCATTAATACTAATTCTCAATTTAAATTCTTCCCAGTGGTTTTGGATCCAATACTTAAACTTGGGCCTAATATAATATAACTCTTTAATAATGATAGTGACAACATTTATATAAAAGTTGAACAGTGAATGTCCATCTGATTATACCTCTAAGATCTAGTCTATGCTACACAGTTAGGTTGACACAACGCAGTTTAGTTCAATCAAACTATGGAAGAGTCTACACTTAAATTTTGCTCCCACTGACATAACTGCTCCTCTACACTGATTTAATAACTTAATCTCCACAAGAGGTGTAGAGTCAAGGTCAAAGCAATTAGGTCAAAGCAGTGAGTGTAGATGCTGCATTGCTTTTGTTGACTGTTAATGGCTTTTAGTACCACAATGCCCCCATAGTGACAGTGCAATCAATAAAACCACTCTTGTTGAGTTCATACACTGGTGAGACAAGGAGTAAAGAATGGACAAGCACAAGTGATGTAAATACTGTGGTTGCTATTTGCCGATGTAAGCTAGGTCGACTTAATTTTGTGGTGTAGACATGACCTAAGTTTACTAACAATGTCTCTGGTACAGAACATAGATCACAGAATGCATACACAGTGAAGTGTATTTGATTTACCATAAGAACTGTGTAGTTAGTTACAAAATCAGAACAGATTCACAAAATGTGGCAATAACCCCTAAATTCCGCAACATTATCTTATTCTATTCCTCCACTCCCACACAAAAACATAGAATTATGGCTATTTTAATGGAAAACTCTTATTGGCATAACATTCTTGAAGGACTATTTTTGACAGTGACTGACTTTATGGATGAGTTTTCACTGTGATCTCCAGGCAGCCTAATTCCACTCCCTGGGATGCTATCCAAGTAGCCAGGTTTAGGCCATCTCTCTGTCAGCATGTATCATAGAAATTTGGAGGATAGGGGTGCAGAGCTTGTAAATGGTTTTACATCTCATCTCCTTGAATTCAAGGGCTTCAACTATTGCACTATTCCACAGCTAGCCGAACTTGCCAGTTGAGCTGTGCAGAGAATAGTAATTCTGTTTCAATGAGAATTTTGATTTCACAATTTAGTTTTGTTCCAATTAGGAATGAAAACCAACATTTTTTAAATTCTCTACAAAAGAGTCCACCAATGTGGTTTGCCAAGGAGCTGGACAGGGAAGTTGGCAGGGTTCTGGTGGATCATTGCCTGAGTTCAACTGGGATGTTGCTGAAATTGAATCATCTCACTGAAATGTTTAGCTTTTAATGAATCCACAAATTCTGATGAACAATGTTTCATTGGAATTTTTCTTACTAGCTCTACTTGCCAGCATAAACTCTTATATTTTATTCCCTCCCCTTTCTTCCTCCTCCCTCTCCACTCCCTGGCTGTAAATTTTACTTTAGCTTTGGCTCTAAACCCGTCCTGCCTGAGCTCAAAGGAACAGTGCACAGAGTTTTCACTATAATTGGATTAATTCCCCCTAGTGAGGAAAACTGGAAAGCAAGAGACAGCTGCAGGCCAGTCCTTACCAAGAAGGGAAATGAACACAAAGTATCAGGAACTTGCCTGCAAAACCTGCACAGTCCCTGGGCCCTGGCTGAGATGAAAAGGGCAATTCAGTTTTCAATGGTATTGTTACAAATTCTATATGCTGCATTGGTCATATAGACAACAAGATAATTTCACCATCGTATGAAATAGAACCATTCATTAAAAAAAGGTAAACTTGAGACTCTGGAGCACAAAATTCTGCAACTGCTGAATCACAGAAGTGTCACAGGGCACTGGCAATGGAGAGCATACCACTAACTTTGTTTTAAATACGAAAACTAACAACATAAGCCTCCAGGAAATAATCTAATAGGGCTAGATGGAAGAGAGTAATAGAATGCTAATTTGTGTGCGTCTGAGAAAAAAGACCAAACTTTAATATTAAAGTCCTTCTAATTCTTTTCTTCTGTAAACAACACACACACACACACACACGCACACGCACACGCACACACACCCCTCCCCCACAAAACAAACAAAAAAACTCAACAACCCTCATTTAAAAATACTAATTGAAATACCCCTATTATAACTGAAGACACAGTTACAATCGGAAATACCAAAATATGGAACTGAAAATGTTACATCATGTCTGAAGCAAAACCAACAACTAAACTAATCCTTTTATGCCAGGGGTGGAGAATCAGGCCTACTGGCTGGATGCGACCCCAGGCTTGCCTGGATCTGGCCCCCGAGGCTCAAGGCTCACCTCAAGCATTGGGGAGCCCATGCTGGAGTGCCAGCCTCCCACCCTACCCCAGGGCTGGAGCACACAAAATCTATTACCTCCCAGGCTCTGGTGTATGAGAGGAATGTGGGGAGTGTCTTTCTCCTTCTCAGTCAGGGGCCATGTCAGTGAGGGTTGTTGCTGTTGTTTTTGGGTGTTTTTTGCTTCTCACTTATGTGGAGCCCTTGAATGATATTTCTGTGGGTCAGTGGCCCCCGAGCCAAAAATGGTTTCCCACCCGTTTTATGTCCTGTGGAGATTTAATGCCCTTTTGTTTAGGGCAATGTTATTATCAGAGCCTCAAAGCTATGATCTCAAGTAAATACATGAGAGTACTTTACTGAAGTGGGTAAGTATTGTTATCTTTATAAAGATGAAAAAGTTGGAGAACAGAGAAGTTGTGACAGTGAGTCAATAAGAGATCAGAAAAAAACCCCATACCCTGTCATTTTCAGTCTCACTATCATGTCAAGTAGTCACACAAACACCAGTACATTATTGCACTATTGCCACACTGCTCTGCTATTTTTGACACTTGAAATACTATTCTGATTGAATACTCATTCATATCGCCTTCCCTCAAACTTGCTAATTAGATTTTTATATAATTGGTGCCATCCTAGGAGGGTGCGAGGCTTGAGACTCAGGTCCTGCCCCTGCTCTACCTTCATTCCACCCTTCCCCAAACTCTGCCCCGCTCACCCCCAGTACACTCCTTTCCCCAAGTGACACAGGCCAGGAGATTACTGGGGAGGACGGTGCTGGCAGCAGGGTTGCCCCTCCCCACTCACTGCAGAGGCAGGAAGCAGAGTGACCCAGACGGGAAGTGGAGTGGGCTGGCTGGGCGATAGAGCAGTGGAACGGGCTATGGCTGGGCTGCTCCGCGTTGCACAGCTGGTGGTGAGTGTGGGGGTGGGTCCGGCCTCTGCTGCCAGCACCAAGCCCACCCAGTAATCCTCAAGTTGCCCTAGGCCTTGTGAGACCCTCCAAATCCTGGGGTGGATGCGCCTTGAACTTTTCTGAGGATGAGACAGCTCTGCGTATAATAGAAGAATTTAGCATTGTTTATATTTCACCACAACATGTTGAAAGTTACATCTTTTTGATTAACTCAATCTTAAAACTATGGAACAGCCCATTTAACTTTATTGTGAGAGCCATCAGCTGGTACAGACACAACAGCTCAAACACCAGTTGCAAAAAATCTGAAACTGTTTATTGCCGACAAATTAATGAGTAACAAGAATACAAGAAGAATCAGTGAAAATAACTGGACTTGTATTTATTTTGGTTCCTCCTCACTGCAAATATTCCAGTAAAAGGTTTAAATAATGTTTTAAAAAATGTGTGTAAACTATTGCTCTTTAAACTTAACATTACCATCCTAAAGTTTGTTGGTTGAATGTAGCCTGAATTGGTTCCCTGATGTCCTTCTTGGATATGTTCCAAGCCTGTTTGTTGATTTTAAATCTATTTTTTAGGCCATTTTCTTTTAGCTTCTGGCAGATTTCCTCTCTTTTCCCACTTGAATTAACTACTACCTTTAGATGGCTTGCATGCACACTTTTCTTGCCTAAAAGCCTCAAATGTTACACACACTCCTTAAAGACACACTAAAAGCAAATCTGAGTCTCTAGATAATCTGTAAGGTTGTCTGATGATTCTGCAGCAGGATTATACAGCATAGCATCATGACAGGGAGCCTATGGCTGCATCTAGACTGGCCTGATTTTCCGCAAATGCTTTTAACGGAAAAGTTTTCCGTTAAAAGCATTTGCGGAAAAGAGCATCTAGATTGGCACGGACGCTTTTCCACAAAAGCACTTTTTGCAGAAAAGCATCCCAGGCCAATCTAGACGCGCTTTTGCGCAAGAAAGCCCCGATCGCCATTTTAGCCATCGGGGCTTTTTTGCGCAAAACAATACCACGTTGTCTATACTAGCCCTTTTGCACAAAAGCTTTGTGCAAAAAGGACTTTTGCCCAAACGGGAGCAGCATAGTATTTCCACAAGAACACTGACGATCATACATGAGATCGTCAGTGTTCTTGCGGAAATTCAAGCGGCCAGTGTAGACAGCTGGCAAGTTTTTCCGGAAAAGCGGCTGATTTTCCGGAAAAACTGGCCAGTCTAGACACAGCCTATGAGTATTTCTGTCATTCTGTATCCCTCTGGATTTCCTTATCACCCCCATACCCTCCCTCCCTACAGTCAACAGTACACACTTTAAAAAGCATATACAGTAAATGATGAAAACACTTGAACCCAAAAAAGTTCAGTAAGTTTAAAAAGTATGAACAAAGACTAGCTTCCTCACATAGCTGTTGTATTTTTTATGACAATGTTGGAACATTTGTTTCAGCAATGTCGAATTGTTTCAGAATTTCAAATTATGGTTTTTAAGCAAGGTCTGAATAAGCCCTCCCCTGACAGCTAGTGATAAGCCAGGGGTCAAATGGGAAGAAGGCTTCAGGACCAGACTGTATTTACACAAACATATCTTCCTTGCGTTGGTACCAACAGACAGAGCTGTATTGCCTAAATGATCAATTTTGGTTGGTGTTAGGTTACAAATCATCAGGTTATGCTCCTCTAGCCTACATCTTGAGAGGTAGGGGCTACAAGGTTCAAACTCACACCCTGATCCTTCATGTCCTGGGTGCACAGGACCTTGGTAATAAGCAAGTATAGAGAAAATGTGGAATTGGTGAACTCTATGTTAGACCGATGTGGTAACTCTCGGTGGCAGACTTGCTCTGAACAGGCCAGCTCCTCAGCATTTAGCCAGGGAGCTTACAAACAAGCTGTCTGGCTGAGGATGTTCAGGTTTGGGTGGAGCATTTGATTATGGTCCTGGTGATATATCTAGGAGTATTCATCTACAAATTTGACACTGTTTCTCTGGGCTTGAAGAAAGCCATTAATTGGATGTTGCATTATAAAGCCAGTCTCCCCTAGGGATGTTAAATATCGGTTAACTGAATAGTCAATTAACCTGAGGCATTCTTATCGGTTAGTTGACTACTCTATAGTCTCCTGGGCAGGGGCAGCAGTCAATGCACTCCAGCCTCAATCCCGAGGAGCCCCTTGCCACTCTGAGCTGCTGCCTCTGTATCAGAGGCAGCAGTGTGGGGCGCCAGGTGGGAACTGGTCCGCAACGGAAGCCAATTTAAAAACCAGATACAAAGGCAGCAGCGTGTAGTGGCAGCAGCCCATTTGGGGGAGGAGAGGTTGAGCTTCCGGACCCAGCACGAGTCGGAACTGAGATAGGCTGTTGGCCAGCTTGCTAAAAAATTTACTGGCATGGGGGGGGAGAGAGGATGGGGGAAAATGCGTGTAGTCTATAGCATTAACCTATAAGCTTTTGCTTATCGGTTAATCAACGATACTATTGCATCCCTAGTCTCCCCTGCCTTTAACAACTGCATTTTTATATCAAAAACTAAGAGTGGGACACTTCCATCCCACTTAATTAGCCTCATTAACACCGGTCCAACAATTGACAGGTACTTCCCCTTTCCCCTTTATAAATATCTTGGTTCTGTTATTTCCACTCCAGCTCATCATCTGATGAAGTAGGTTTTACCCACAAAAGCTCATGATACTATATATTTTTGTTAGTCATTAAGACACAGGACGACTCATTGTTTTAGCAGCATCAGAGTCACTATTGAAAGGCCTAGCAGTGTGGTGAACCAGTGCTGGTGGGGCCAGGTTGGGGCTAGAGAATGACCCACATTCAGTCTCATTTGATCTCCAATAGGACCTGGTGCACTAGAGAACTGGAGGGGAAGGTATCGAGCAGGTGTCCAATTCAAGGGAGTACAAAAGTGTCCATGAGTGAGCTTGGGTTGTGGCCTCACAAGTAGCAGAACTGGTGACATTTCCTGTTTTGCCCAGGGACAAACAGATCTTCCTGTGAAGTTCCCCACTGCTGCAAACTGACCTTTACTATATCAGAGAAGGACCTACTGAGGTGATCTGCCTCAAAATGGATTGAGTGCATTAGGCAGAATTCCCACAAGTGGATAGCTTTCTGACGTGCGAAAGAGCGAGTTCTTCCCTGCCTACTTAGGTAGAACATGGTTGTGAGCACTAGCACATTCTTGTTAGTGATATGGGGCAAGAACCTGACAGCCAGGAAGATTGCTCTTAGTTCACCATTTATATATAAAGAGAATTCCTTCCTGAGACCACAGGCCCTGCACCCCAGCCCTTGGTGACCTCCCCATTCTAGATCTGCTTGTGAGGAAGTCCCCAAAGAAGAACTGGGAGGGAGGGAGCATGTGGGAAGTGGAAATAAACCAGGATACGCCGTTCCTTTCTTCAGTGTTCAGCACCCAGCAGTCCATGGTGATAAGAGACCATGTCATGTTGAAGTGAGACAGTCCAAAACCAAAAGGGAGACAGGATCCAGTGGTATGGTAACTGGTATGATTACTTCAGGTGTACCATCAAAAGTTCTGTTTGGCTGCCTCCACTTATCTAGGTAGGCCGCGTAGAGATGTTGAGGCAGACAGGAGCAGCAGCCTGTGTCTAAAACCCGTTTCATTTCTTTTGCAGGTCCTGACGGGGCAGTGAAAGTGAGTGTTGGGGGTTGAAGTACTCAGTTGAAGATACAGGAGTGTAAAGATCCAGAGTCTTAAGAGTGTCTCTAAAGTCTTTAGGGCCATGGAGCTTTGCATCTATTTGCTCTGAGAAGAGTGAAGTGTCTTCATATAGAAAGTCCTGACTTGATTGCTGGATCTCCATTGGCAGTCCTGAGGACTGGAACCAAGGCACCTGCTCATGACCACTGCAGAAATCACAGATCTATCCACTGAGCCTGCTGCATCCAGGGCAGCCCGGGCTACTGAGCTCCTCTGCCAAAACAGAGAACTGCTGCCTGGACTCTTCAGAAGCAAATCCTTGAATTGCAACATCAAGTCCCAGACAATGAAGTACTACCTCCCCAGCAAGGCCTGGTGGTTGGAGGTGCACAGCTGTAGACCCCCTCCAATATTAACCTTTCTATACTTTTTATATGAGTCTTTCGTCGAGGGGGTCAGTGCTTATTGCCCTTGTCTGTCCCTCTTGTTGGCCACTAACACCACCAGAACCCAAGAGAGGGCTGGGAATACAAATATTCTTACCCTTGATCTTAGACCTTAGTCCATCCCATGCTTTTCAGTAGACTGGGCTACCCTCAGGTGACGGGGCGCAGTCACAGAAGACCTCTTAGGATTGTTCCCTGCTGTGCTGATCATGCCACTGATACCTGCCTTCTCTGGGGCTTCCCACCACCCTGTCCTGCTGGGCCAGATCCTCTGGTCTCCCCTGACAAGGCAGAGTCAGGGAAACCACCCTCCTGAAGAGCAATGTAGACAACAAACCAGTTCCGCTCTGGAAGAATGCAGTTCTAGGGCACAGCACCCAGGAAACCAACCCCTAAAAGGGATCAAACCCCCCCAAAATCCATCTTTCTCTGTGTAAAAGTTTTACACAAGGAAAGCTCATGAGGATGCTTGCCCTCTTTATCAATAAGAGAGAGATGTACACTGGTCATTTCTCCCCCAGGTAACATTTACACTGGGCTTGATAATAAAAAGATTATTTTGTTTTTTAAGTACAAACAACAAGTATTTAAATGGTTGCAAGGCCTTTTTCCTGGAAACAGAGTGAGCAGCCCTTGCCTGCCCAGGTCCCAGGGAGACGGCTTTGCTGCAGCAGTGAAACCACTTCCAAGGAGGGAAGTCTCCTCCCTAGGCACAGAGCGGGTTGCTCTTGCCCACCTAGCTCCTGGGGAGGAGGCTTCGCTGCCCTGCTGCAATGCAGCTGCCTCCCCAGGAGCCAACTGAGTTTAAGCAGTATCATTCTAGCATCCCTAGTGTATAGTATATAGAGCAGTATAAACAAACCTGTGTCTATGAAATTTCAGTTTGTACTGACTTTGCTAGTGTTTTTTTTACGTAGAGCATTGTAAAACTAGGCAAATATCTAGATGATTTGACCGTACCCACTGGAAGACCTCTGAGTTCCCCCAGAAGTTAAAATGTGTCTATTTAGGTTTAGATAAATATGTAAACGCTGAACATTTCAATGGGGGAGGGGGGAAACAGTTCCTGCCTGTATCAGAGGCAGTAGTGCGGAGGCAGGAGGGAGGGGAGAGTGCAGGGGCTGGAAGCTTCATGGCTCCCTGGCTCATTGGTTAACCATACGTTTACAGGAGCTTCAGGGGGTAGCCGAGTTAGTCTGCTACAGAAAAAAACAGCAAGCAAATGGTCTGGTAGCACTGTATAGACTAACAAAACATGTAGATGGTATCATGAGCTTTCGTGGGCGCAGCCCACTTCTTCAGATGACTGGAGTTATGACTAGGGGATAAGAAAACTCAACATAAATAGGAGAAGGGAAAGGGGAGGGAGGGAGGAGAGAAAGACGCTCTGTCGCCCGCCGCCCCTACCTCTATACATAAAGTATCAGGAGAAACGGTGCTAAAACTGAGTATATAAAGATCAAAGTCAGTGGATAGATTGGTAAGGCAGGAAGGATACCATTCAGAAAGCTGTTAGCACCTGCCAGGGAATACACATACCCCTGGTTGAGAACCACCTCAGCAGGGGCAGAATTAATCTGAGTTAGCGCTATAGCTCCATAAGATGGAATCTCTCCTCCAATTTTCTTTTTAAAAGCTTTGATGTATGTATTTCACATTGCTGGTAAAGTTTGCTTAAAATCAGAGGGATTTTTTTTTTAAGTAAAAAACCACTGTAAGCTGTCAGTGGGATGAGGAAAAATATAAAAGGCTCCATGTTTTGGTCATTTGTCACATACTGAGAGCTTTTGTCACACATCTGCAGGTTTGAAACTTGAATGGTATGGGAAGCCCTATATTCTGTGCAGAAAACCAGAATACTGCATTAGCATCCTGTTTTCCCTCCTCAATGTCACCTTCCTCTGCTGTGTTGCAGGGCAAGAAGTGTGGTAGATCTAGTCACACCAGAAGTCTCCCAGTGTCAACCAGCTGTACTAAATCTTGGAATTTATCAGCCACACTGCAGAGTGCTTGTAATATTACTCCTGGAAGAATTCTGCACCACTGCACAATGCCAAATTTCAGAAATTAATGGTTTTTGCACAGAATGTCCTTCCCCCAACAGAAAAGGACGAGAGTGCTATTTGCCACTAGTGGCCACTGGACTGGGTGGAGCCCAGCTCGCACACAGATGACACTACCGGGGGAGGAAGAAAAAGCTAGAGGGTTGCCGGCAGCTGCAGTTCCCTTCACGCTCTGAAGAAAGGAGAGGGCGGTGTGCAGGAAACTATGCAAGCTCAAGACCAAGCATCAAGATGTTTCTCCCTCTCGATCCCTGGACTCTAAGGGCTTGAGGTGTGAGTGGCTGGGCTGGGCTGGCCCATGGCTGGGCTCTGGGGAAAGGAGATGTGAATATCTGGATCCGCAGCTGGACTCTGCAGGGTGGGGGCTGGGGACAGAGTAGGAGGAACCGAGTTGTCGGAAGGGTTTCTTTAACTCTACTCCTGGAGGAATTTTTGTGTGTGTATTGTTACAGGCATAGTTGCTGACAGGTATTTTCAAAATAATTGAAACTTGGTGTAATTATGTAGCATTATTTAAACAAATACAATGTGCAGAATGTTAAAAGACTGTGTGCAGATTTTTTAATTTTTTGGATGCAGAATCCCCCCTAGGAGTAGCTAATGCAATCCTGGGATGCAAAAACAGGGGAATCTTTAGTAGGAGTAAAGAAGATATTTTACCTCTGTATAATTGGCACTGGTGCGACTAGCACTAGAATACTGTGTATAGTTTTGGTGTCCACAATTCAAGAAGGGTGTTGATAAATTGGGGAGGGTTCAGAGAAGAGTCATAAAATGATTAAAGGATTAGAAAATATGCCTTATAGTGAGATTCAAGGAGTGCCATCTATTTAGCTTAACAAAGAAAAGGGTAAGGGGTGATTTGGTTACTGTCTATTAGTACCTACAGAGGGAACAAGCATTTAATAATGGATTCTTCAGTCTAGCAGATAAAGGTCTCAAGCTGGAGTAGGAGAGATCTAGGGCGGATATTAGGAAAAACTACTTCTCTAAGAGGGTAGTGAAGCACTGGAATGGATTGCCCAGGCAGGTGGTGGAATCTCCATCCCTACAGGTTTTTAAGGCCTGGCTTGACAAAGCCCTGGCTGGGATGATTAAGTTGAGCTGGTCCTGCTGTGAGCAAGGGGTTGTACTAGATGACCTCCTGAGGTCTCTTCGAGCCCTAATCTATGATTCTATTATCCACGAAAGCTTCACCCTTTTATTCTGGGTCACAACAAGAATTTAGGTGGAATGAGTCAGGACATATTAAGTGTGACAAGAGCATCTTTCATGGTTTTTAATGGGTCAAAGAAAGAAATACATGTTTTTTGTTCTAATAAAACCATTAAATAATTCACTCAGGTCCTAGCTACATTACAGTCTACGTCTTAATTTATAACTTATCATCATCACAGTTGCACTCCCTTGGGAACTAAGCATATGAGAGCTGGGGTCAAAGCATTCTTAACTGAAGGGATCCAGCTGGGGAATGATTTTCCAGAAGATGTGAAATAAATCCAATTTTGAGGAAATACTTCAAAACCCACCCATTTTCACAAAGATTTTTCCCAATTAACAGAATAATATTATCATCATCCACATGCATTCTCTGCCAAAAAAGCCCAACCTATTCCAGGCAGAGATTTTCATAATCTGCAATGGGGAAGAACCAAAGACTCAATGAAGTGCATGAAAAAACTATTTTGGATACGTAACACACTCAGATACTAATGAGCAGCTGTACAAAATCCTACAATGGTCAGGTCAGAAAATATGGGACAAACCATAGTAAGAGAATGGCCCACACACAGAAGACCACTTTGTCACACTGAATCCCATATTTTTCATGACTGTACTATTATGATATAATTATGATGCAATTTCTACAAGATGAGTTATGTAAGGTATCACTGGAAAGACAGTGTATGATTATCCTATCGGTATGTATCATTTTTGTATCTGAAGTGATGAATATTGACTATATATCCGTATTTCACATACAGTCACACCGGGGTGACACCCATTAGGCAAGATGCCGCCATTCTAAATATCTTGTTGTGAAGGGCCCATTCAGGATAATGGGCCATTAAGGAAAACAAAAGGCCTTAGAAGTTTATTCCCCCACCTTCCTGAGAAACCTCCAGATAGCCCGTGGGTAATGGCTGCTATGGCTCTGTAGGGACAAGTGACCAGACCACATTACCTTGAACTCTATTTTGGGTGCCTGTATTTTTCCATAAATTATGCTCGGATCTGTTTTTGGAACAAAGGGTTCCTGCTATACACTAAAGCAATATAAAGCAGGAAGTTACTTCATCTATTTTTCTTCACTCCCCCTCTCCGCTCCAATTCAATGCCTATGAAAAGCTCCTAAGAACTTGGAATATGGGTAGGGTGCAAAGCAAGTACAGCTTGTGCCTGGAGAATCGGCATGATTGCTTATATCATCACTTAGGGTGAGAAATTGCTATTTCATATCTGATATTTCTAGCATTTTAGGCTTAGTTTCTGGTTTTGTTTATTTGCTAGTTAATCTGCTTTGATCTATTTGCTATCACTTATAACAACTTAGAATCTATCTTTTTGTAGTTAATAAACTTGTTTTATGTTTTAATCTAAACCAATATGCCTTTGGCTGAAGTGTTTGGGGAAAATCCTAGTTTGGTTTAACACAAATGTATTGTGCAGATTCCTTTTCACACTGAGGGAAAGATGAATTGGGGATAAATTCATATTGGTCGGGGTTTTGACAAGGATAGGCTGGTACAGCCCTGGGGGTCCTAGGCTGGGAAGCTGTGGGTTAATTTGATTGTAGCACCTCTATTGTTGGTTCATGCAGTGGCTGAACCATGCAGTGGTAATTGCAGCTGGGTGTGTTTCTACTGGTGCAAATGCTGGTGGGAGTGTAGGACTAGGAGCAGTCAACAGCTTGTCACAGTAACACAGAGTAAGAGGAAGTCCAGCATAATAAATCAGAGGGCTCAGTGATAGGGATGTAAGTGTCTAGTCGACTATCTGATAAGCAAAAACAATTAGTTCCTCGACTAGTTGCTCTTACCCTTGCTGCCTCTATCAGATCTGATAGAGGCAGCAAGGGAGAGGGGAAGCAGGAGCCGGTGTTGGGGGGGAGCTGTCTTAAAAGCAGGTTCCCCCCAGCACCGTCCCTGCAGGGGCAGCGGGTCTGGGCACAAGCAGGGAATATATATATAACACATGAATACAATGTGAGTTGGCAGATACTGACACAGATACATGCCCTCTCAGGAGTGTCCTCTTTTTTGAAAGTTCAAATATGGTAACCCTACTCTTGGTATGCTCCACAAGCAATAATGAGCATGAGAACCACCATTTGGCAACCATTCTGGACACCAACTTATCAAATATGAGTTCATTAAATAAAAAGGCTAATGTATTTTCTAAAGGGATTAGTCTAGTCCAAAGAGAAATCAAAAAGTCTTTTTAGACCTAAATAACGAGAAAGAGCTGTAACACAGGTCATTTGGGGGCAGCATGTAGCCACACAATAGTGAAGGTCGCAAAAATGTTTCTGTTTAAAGCAAAATTTTCAAAGTGCTGTAAAATCCACATGAATAGTCAGATTAGTCTGAAAATGGGTATACTGTTAGGGCCTGGGATAGAACTTGTGGTGCCTATTTGAGGCTAAAGCAGGGGTGGGCAATAATTTTTGATGGGGGGGGCCACTCTAAGAATTTGGTAAGAGATGAAGGGCCACATTCTTCCATGATATTAGTGGAAGAGCTGTGCGTTATGGGATAGAGGTTGGGTGCAGAAGGGAGCCTGTGGTAAGGGATTGGTGTGCAGGAAAGGGTGTGGGATCTGGGAGGGAGTTTGAGTGAAGGAGGGGGTTGTGACTTGGGGCAGGAGACTTAGGTGCAGGAGGAGCTGCAGAGTCATGGAGGGAGTCTGGTAGGGGTTTGTGATATGGAAGGGCATAGAAGGGGGTGCAGAGAGTAGGACTGGGATGCCAAAGGCAGGCTTTGGCCAGGAGACACTTATCAGGTGACTCCTAGGCAGCAGCCCAGCTGGATCCTCAGCCAGGGTCCCTGGCTTCCATGCCCCTGCACTGGCTGCAAGAGCCACATGTGGCTAAGTCTGAATGCTGCAAGCCTGGGGGGGGAGGGGTACTTCATGAGCTGACTGTCCTGCAAACACACAGCTCCCATTGACCAGAAATTGGCCAATGGGAGTTGCAAATTATGCTGGGGGTGGGAGAAGCGTGTGAAGATTCTCTCTCCTTCCCCGGGCTTCCAGAGTTCAGAAACTGCTCTGATCAGCATGCAGGGGAGGGGCAAGCAAGCAAGAAACCTGGTGGAAGCTTCCCCAGGCCACATCCGGCAGCTTGACAAGCCTCATCCAGACTGCAGGTTGAATTCTGCCCACCCCTGGGCTAGATGAGGAGTAACGTTAGTTCGAACCAAGGGGTTTGGTTCGAACTAATGCGTCCCGACGCGCACTTTCACTTTCGAAACAGCTGTTGATCGGAGTAGCGTGCCGGCGAGATCGTGCTAATGAAGCATGGGAATATTTAAATCCCCGCTTCATTGACTATTTTGAATGCCTACATTTGCATCCCTAGTTTGAACTAGGGTACAAGTGTAGACATACCCTAACAGTCCCAAAGAGATAGTGAAGCAGGACATTTTCATGTTTCCCCCATAGAAGGAGACAATACTCAGTAGTTTCCTCGGAAAATCCTTAGGAGTGTGAAGCCTGAAACCTAGACAGATAATCATTTTGCAAGATATTGTCCGTATGCCATCAATACTGTTGTGTATGAAATGAGAATTACAGGGAGTGGACACACATGTCAGTTCCCACTCCCAACCTTAGTAAGACTAACACAGCAAATGTACATCAGAAAATAAAACCAGTTTCTAAGAGTTTAAACAAAAACAAAAGAAAAATGTTTAAGCAATTAAAAAAAATACTTTCTTGCCTTTAAATTGTTATTCCCTTGCTTCCAGAAATCTTACTGGCAGAAACAAGGTGTACCAGCAAATCCCAACTTAAAGTACATGGCTGAGTTTAAAAAAAAGCAAACTCTGGTAAGCTCAAGAATAGATTTATACTTATTCAAACATTCCCTCTAAAAAGAACTGAGTAAAGGTTGTACCTCTATAAACTGGGACACTGGCCTGTCAACATCCGTGGTCCGGCAGGACCCCAGATGTTCCAAGATCAGAGTGTCCCGGTGCACTATGGGGAGTGGAAGGGCTGGGAGCTTGGCGCAATGCAGGGGGTGACTGCAGTAGTCCGGTGCACAGTTCAGCTGGTCTGTGCGGGGGGGGGGGGAAGAGCTGGGAAGCCTGATGCGCAGCTCAGCTGGGCTGGTGAGAGGGCTGGTGAGGCGGGAGAGTCAAGGAAGCCTGGCGCATGTGCCCCAGGTGGGCTGCCAAGGGGAGCGAGAAAGCCTGGCATGCAGCTCAGCTGCAAACGGGGGGGGGGGGGGGTAGTGCGCAGCTCAACTGGACTGGGGGAAGGGTGAGGAGGAAGGCAGGAAGCCTGGTGCACAACTCAGCTGGGCTGCTGGGGGAGCCGGGAAGCCTGGTGGGGAGGCAGGAGAGGGGCTGGAGCTGGCAGAAAGCAGAGGGGTCAGAAATGATCTCCACTGGTCCTGCAAAATCCCTCAGCCAGGACCACTGATGTACCGAGGATGCTGGACCAGGAAGACTGTTTTTTGCAGACTGTTGATGCCAGGGCTGTGGGGAGCACAGGGCCAGGAGGTGCCTCAAGCAGTCCCCCCTGGCCCCGTATTCTTTGAGGCATATCAAAGCGGCAGTGCTGCATGGAGCCCAGGGTCAGCTGGGGACTCTGAGTCAAGAGGTAGCAAGGGGGGGAGCAACTAGTCAACTAGTGTGCTGACTATCCAATAAACATTTGCTAGTTGTTCACATCCCTATTTTAAACTAGTACTTACTCTATGTACTATTGTTTTGTGAAATCGTTTTACAGAGCAACACAGAAACTGTCAGCAGATTAACGGATAAAATGAAAAATACAGTACAATTGATCTAATGCTCCAATAGCTGGGCCTATGTAAGATATATATTCCCAGATAAAAAGCTATATAAAGTCTGATCTAGACAGTTTTTTATATTGCTTTTTTTACTGTGCAACCAGAATAGTTAAATCTGCATAAACCATCATGCATATGCATTTGCACTGTCATAAATATGGTACTTTAAATTTATGGGAATATAAGAACTTTTAAAGTGGTATACAACATGCACCTTCCGGGATTGTATTTACACTCATTTTAGATTGATACAGTTATGGTATACATAAAATGTATGCAGATAAACCCTAAAACTGAATTAGGACGATGCCATGGAGTAACCATAATATGATAATGATTAAGGCTTTTTAGAATTAGTGGTGCCAGCATTAGTGGTGCCAGATTAGATAACACCTATTTTTAAAAGACACATCAAGGGAGTTTAACTAGATTTTTTCCTCTCATGATGTCACTGTAAGACAGTGCTCTGGTTATTTTTGTGATTTAATTATGCATTTCCCCATCTTAGCATGTGTGAAAACAAAGCAGACTGTGAAGAGCTTCAAAAAGATCTCACCAAACTAAGTCACCGGGCAACAAAATGGCAAATGAAATTTAATGTTGATAAATGTAAAGTAATGCACATTGGAAAAAATAATACCAACTATATATACACAATACGATGGGGACTAATTTAGCAACAACTACTCAAGAGAGAGATCTTGGCGTCGTTGTGGATAGTTCTCTGAAAACATCCACTCAATGTGCAGTGGCAGTCAAAAAAGCAAATAGATTGTTAGGAACCATTAAAAAAGGAATAGAGAATAAGACAGAAAATATCTTATTGCCTTTATATAAAATCATGGTACACCCACATCTTGAATACTACATACAGATGTGGTTGCCTCATCTCAAAAAAGATATATTGGCATTCGAAAAGGTTCAGAAAAGGGCAACAAAAATGATTAGGGGTTTGGAATGGGTCCCATATGAAGAGAGATTAAAAAGACTTGGACTTTTCAGATTAGAAAACAGGCGACTAAGGGGGGATATGATAGAGATCTATAAAATCATGATTGGTGTGGAAAAAGTGAATAAGGAAAAGTTATTTACTTATTCCCACAATACAAGAACTAAAGGTCACCAAATGAAATTAATAGGCAGCAGGTTTAAAACAAACAAAAGTTTTTCTTCACTCAGTGCAGAGTCAACCTATGGAACTCCTTGCCAGAGGATGTGGTGAAGACTAGGTCTTTAACAGGGTTTAAAAAAGAGCTAGCTATATTCATGGAGGTTAGGTCCATCAGTGGCTATTAGCCAGGATGGGTAGGAATGGTATCCCGATCTTCTGTTTCTCTGGAGGTTGGTGACAGGGGAGGGATCACATGAGGATTACCTGTTGTGTTACCTCCCTCTGGGGCATCTGGTATTGAGCACTGTCGGCAGAGATGATACCGGGCTGGATGGATCGTTGGTCTGACCCAGTATGGCCGTCCTTATGAAACACATTTAAGTGTAACCCTTTTCTGTATTTCCTGCATTTGTAATGCTTAGTTTGACGTAAGTATATTATCCCTCTGTTGTCACTGTGGCTCAACTTAAGAATTACTTGATATGTTAACTTGTCTGTTTGCAGCTTAGTATAATCACAAAAGTTAGATAAATATATTATTACAGCCTAATTTCTTCAAATATAGCCCTATGCACAAGATTGCAAGAAATTTTAACTGTATGGAAAGTGTAAGTTCATTTCGTTATTAAGATTGCTCAAAACAAAGTATAGATTGCTAAAGACGCTAAATGTCTTAAAGGACTCATTTGAAAATAATTTTTCAATCAAAATAATTGTGATAAATTTGGAGAGGATATATTGCATTTGTCATATCTAACAAGAAAAATATTTCCTGAAGTTCAAAATGGAATTCTCTCTTTACTATGGAATTAAGATTTGCTACTCTACAATACACAAGCATACAAATACATAAACATACAAACAATGGTTGCACCTCAGTAGTAAATGAAGTGATTCCAGTGTATGGCAAAAGTATATGTTTGTAAAGTTTGTAAATTGCTTGCTTCTTTTGGGATAGATATTCACTGTACTAACATACACTGCTACTTTAAAACCCACACACTATGTCGAGGTGGGCAATAAAACTGAGGAGGTTCACCAGGATTATCCCCTGGCAGTTCCAATGTTGCTATATTTACCTGTGCCTCTACACAGGTATGGGTGATTGCAGCTCCTGTTGGCCATGGATCGCCATTCCCAGCCAATGGAAGCTACAATCACCTGTACTTGCAGAGGTGCTGGTAAATATAGTGGCATTGGCCAGCCAGGAGCTAACCGGATCTGACCTGTAGTCCAGTATTTGTCCACCCCTGCACTATGTAGTATTATGTTTACTTATATCAAGCACATAATAAAAATTCAAGTGTTGAATGTCACTTACCGAAGATTCACTATCTCTAACAAGGAAGTCTCCTTCCACTCCCCTCTCGTTTAGGGCACATTCTGCTTGATGCCGTGTAACATTCCCATAATACCACTCTCTTCCAGCAAACCGTCCTGTAGAAGATGGCCCTGTATAGCTTATCTGAGGTGGATGGGAAGTGTTAATGGCAGGACCATCACTTAAGATTACTACATAGTTTTTAGGAACAAGACCAATTTGCCCCCGGGAATTTTTACATTTCCACCATTCTGGGTCATTTTCTGGTTTTTCAATGACTTCCATTGTTTCCCCCTTTTCAAAATTGAGCTCTTCTTCTGTGACGGAGCTGAATGGATACAGTGTCTGAACAACATGGAGTACTTTTGAGCTCTGGCCATTACTCATAGATGCACCTTTCCTTAAACTTAGAAAACTTGGGGAATCTGCAGTTGCTTCCTCAACTTCCTCCATCACATAGTTCGAAGGAAACCAGCCAATCTGTCCATTGTAGCTACCTCTCCACCAGCCATCACTGCACTTTTCCATAACAATGACTCGGGATCCTTTAACAAGGGACAGCTCATCCTCCCTCTCTGCCACATAGGCAAATTTAACATAAGCTGGGATGTTAAGGTCATAAATCCGGTCTGCACTGCTACCGTTGGATGGATATTCTGCATCTGTACTAGGAGTAGGTGAAGCATCTCGTGCACTTGTCTTCCTTTTTGTTTTACCCAAACCTGTTAAATAAAAAGAGAAATTTCCAGTAGGCGTGTAGGATATAAATAGAAAAATAATTTAAAAAAATTAGTCTATAATGCATAAATTAGCCAAGTGATTTTCCTGTCATTAACAAAAATGTTAGGCATATAGTCATCACTATCACACTGGAAATAGACTGTCAGGAAATATCAGCATCTTAGTATTTTAAGAAATCACTCTGTCTATTGGTTCAGCTTTTTGGGTACGTCTAGACTGCACGCCTTTTTCGACAGAGGCTGTGTCAACAGATACTGTCGACAAAGCCTCTGTTGAAAAAAAGCGTCTAGACTCTCTCTTTCGAAAATGCACAGTTTGCATGCAATAGCACCTTTTTTCAATAGAGTACTATTGAAAAAAGGCGTTATTCCTTGTAGAATGAGTTTACCGCCTTTGACAAAACTGCTGCGTTTTGTTGACTTACTGTTGACAGAATGCGGCGGTAGTGTAGACGCAGGTATACTTTTGTCAACAAAAGCCCACTTTTGTCGACAAAACCCTGTAGTCTAGACACACCCTTTAAGTTAAGCTTTATTTCCCTACCAAGTCTCTTAGTGGAAACTTAGAAACAGAGTCGTGCAAGACACATCATTTATATAAACAATTAGTCTTCCAGGGATATTATGTCTCCTGAAATCCAATCCAATCAATCATATATTTTTATTTTAATTATCAGGACCTAAATTGGTCTGGAAAAAAGTAATAACAAAAACAAGTTAGCACAGTTAAAAGGGTCCTTGCAACACACTACGTTCTGCCCCACTTCATTCTTCAGTCTCCAACCAACTTGAGTGGAAACTGATGAGTTTACTGCTGAATTGTGCATCTATAAAATCTTCCAAGGTTAAAAATATAGTAACCACACTGTAAAGCACAGATAACATATTGAGGGATTTTTAGGCACGAGGCGATAGGCAAAATGACTTTGAATAACCTTCAGCTTTTACAATTTTCAAGAAATGTACATTTTGAATGGTCTTCCATGCTATTAGGAAATAGAAAATATATTTAAAAGGAGTGATGTTGTGACAGTATATATAAGCAGACTGATACGGGAGAGCAGTGCCCTGCTCTCCTGAATTTCAAGTGATTTGATTAAATTCTATGTTATTTATTAAGAGGGAACCCAATACACACAAGCCAGACAGCATTCAGAAATCAGACACAAGGGACAGAAAACAAAGGTAATGCAAAAAACTCTAATAATGTGTACATTTCTCTGTGCTCTAGGATCCTATCACCAGCATTATTCAACAAGTATGGAGCAATTTATCTAAGAGGACATGAACTTAAACCATCTATAAAACATGCAATGAAAATCAAACGTGTGTCAGTTTTTAAAAAAAATTGTCTTGTCAGAAGTAGGGATGTTAAAATGCAGGTATTTAATTAATCAAGTAGTTGATAGAATTTTTATTGACTACTGGATTAGCAGATAGGCAACCTGGCTCAGTTCTGGCTTGTGCCGGGTGCGGAACCAAGTTCTGCTGCGGCTCTGCAATTTAAAAGGCAGTAGGAGATGGGGTGCCTGCTCCCCCGACTCCTACTGAATTTTAAATTGCTGAGTCGCAGCGGGGTTTTGTCCCACACCCTGTGTGATCTGGAACTGAGGTGGGATGATTGCCCAGCTGGCAGCAGCACCTGTTTGCGGGGGTCCCAGCAGGGATTTGGGACCTCCTGTGCACAGGGACTGCTGCTGTGAAACAGCCTCTGCCCACAGCTGGGTCACCGCGGACAGAGGCTATATCATGGCAGCAGTCCCTGTGTGCAGGGGGTCCCAACTTCCCACTGGGATCCCCCAGGTACAGGGACTGCTGCTGCTGATAGAGGCAGTACGGGGGCGGGGGGGGGAGGAAGATGGGCGGCATCGCAGAGATGGTGCTAGGGGGAACCGGTTTTAAAGTCAGCTCCCTTTTTGATTCCCCCTGCTTTGCTGCCTCTGATATAGAGGCAGCAAGGGGGGGGCGGGAGGGGGGAAGAAATGCGAGAAGTTGACTCAACTAACTGATAAGCATAGGTTGATTGGGCAATCAACTAGCTGACTACTTCTTTACATCCCTAGTCAGAAGTAGCCATATGTAATTTGACTATGCTAACAGTATCAATTTTGCTTGGCCACATTACAAACAGCAATTCAGCAAAAGTGCTTGTCTAGTGCAAATGAACTCACCCGGCATATTCTTACAGACTATTCTTTTGAGCAATATACATAATTGTCTACTAGACTTTAAGAATATTTAGGTAGCCTCAAAAAGAGAAAGAAATTAACTGATTAAGCTGATCTAATAAAGATCACTACAACTTCTGACTGAAGAAAGTTCCAAGGATTGCAAAGCACTTCTCTGACTTGTTTCAAGTGATTTCCCATTTCCTGTTAGAGCCTACGCATACAGCTTTCATATCCTGCTAATCCTTCTGTAACTATTTTATTTCAGCTGGAAATGAATGGCTATATCCTTGGCGTGATGACCAGCTTATTGTCCTGTGATACAACAGGAGAACGGCACTTCTAGTCTTTGAGCAAACTCCAGCAGAAAATTGGCTAAGGTCCAATCTCTGATAAAATATTCCAATCTCAGCTATTTAGAAGTGACTGTCAACCAAAAGACTACCATGAATACAAGAACTAAGTGACACTAATTAGTGAGGTTAAGTAGAAACAAAACATGGTACTATGTAGAGAAGCTGGACAAAATGTAAATCTGAAGTTAATGACCTCATTACTTTTTTATGGACAAATGAGATTTGATTTAAACAAACAAAAAATCCACCCTAGTACTTGAGATACTTATCCCTATCAGTTCAAGGAAACCACCATTTCTGGTATTAAATTATAGGAATGCATATCTGAAATTTTCCTATTTTGGAGTAATAAGGTCTACAGATCCAGGATATTGGGTATTCTGCTTGATGCAGCCTTGGAAGCAGACCAAGCCTGTCAATCAGAGGAAGTATGGCTCCACCTCTGAGAAACCGCTAGTTGTGACACTTCCATATGCTTAGGAAAAAACAAGCACTCTAAGGAAAATTAAACACTAAGACTAAATAAAACAATCCTTCTGTACAGCAGTGAATTAAATGAATAGCAAACTGAGTACCAATAATACAATATTTTTCCAATTAACAACCCATTCAAAGATAGGTGGGATCTGAGAACCTCCTTACTCCAAGAAAGGAATTTTTCCTATTTATATTTATAAGGAGGTCCACAGATCCATGACACAGATTTTTACAGCAGTATAAACTCACTGGGGACTTATATACAGAAATATGTACAGATGCAAACAAGGATACTAACAATCACTGGACTGCTACAGCGAGAAGCATATGTGTACTGATGGCAGCACAGGATGATGAGGACATCCATTGTATAGAATTGTGAAGGTCATAGAACAGATAATCAGGTGGGTTTTATTGTTTAAGGCACATGAATTTTTTTCCCCCATGAAGCTACCACAGCTTTGAGGGAGTGAGCAACAGAATCAGGTAAGAGCCTGTGAAAGTACTTCTCATGCACACCAGCAGGACGTAGAAGAGATGCTGCTCTCATTAGAAAAATGCAGGACATTTCGGTAAGGTGAATTTCTCTGTCTTTTCTACTGGGCAAAGGATGCTGGACAAAGCAGTAACTTCACCTTTGAGCATCAGAACTGAGGCCACATCTCCACTTACCGGAGGAGTGATGCTCCGGCAATCAATCTTCCCAGGTTCCATTTAGTGGGTCTAGTAAAGACCTGCTAAATTGAATGCTGAGGGCATCCCTGTTGGCACTAGTACTCCTCATTGTTGCAAGAAATAAGGGAAGTTGATGGAAGCATTTTTCCTGTCGACCTCCCACTGTGGAGATGGCGCTAAGCTGGGTTTAACATACGTTGACTCCAGCTACATTATTTACGTAGCTGGAGTTGCATACCTTAAGCTGATCTTCCCCCTGCAGTGTAGACGTGGCTTGACTGACCTAACCTGAACCTACTTTGAAGAAATTTGAGAATCTGCATCCTGGACTGACGGTTACAGCTGAACCAGGCTGTCAAATATTCTCAGTTTATAGATTTATTTTTGGAAGCTAAAGTTGCGAATATCAGCCCTCTGAACAACCTCTTTGGCTTAGAAGACTCTGTTCAAGAACTAGGCAGCTAAGCTCACACTGGTATGGATTCTGATGCATAATTGGTCCTAGTAATATCATAACCTTTCTATATGGAAAACTGATGGGAAGCCTTTATACCTCAGCAAAGAGATCAAAGAATCAAGGCCTCCTTGGCCTGAAAAGGTATAGCTGAATTACCACTGCTGCTTCTCTCCTGATGATCTGCAGAAATCTGCTGAGGAAATTAAAAAGGAAAGGAAGGCATACAAGAGTCCCTTTTGGCCATCAAAACATCTATTGACTTGGCTTTGTGACCCCACTGATAAGAGAAAAACCATGAACTTTTGTTTCCTTTGTTGACATAGGACATACATGAGGTACTGTCTCTCATGATCAGCACTTATATGGAATCAAAGGCTTGAGACCATATCAGATTGTCCTGAGATCTTATGTCAGTTTATACTGCGCTTGCTCTCATTTGGATCAAAATTCCTTGGATAGTTTTTTACCCTCTGTGAATGACCCAAGAATCCTCCTGGATGGATTCACAGGTGGGTAAGGAATTGTTAGGGAGGGGTGGATAAGAGATCAGTCAGGGAGGGATAAGACAAAATTCTATAGCGGTCTCATGTGAGCAGTGGACCATTAAGAAAATCACATGGCAGTCCAATGATCTCGGAAGAAACAGAAGCATGTAAGACAGTTACGTGTTTAGTAACTGATGTTCTTTGAGATGTGTTGCTTATGTACATTCCAATTTAGGTGTGTGTGATCACCATATGTCCAGTGCTAGAAGATTTTCCTCCAGCAGTATCCATAGAGGGGCGGCTCTGGTAACTGCTGCAGTGACACCCTCATAGAATATTAGAGCTGGTGGAGCCGGAGTTAAGTCTGTGCAGTGGTCAAGATACTGCTGTGGCAACTATATTTTAGGGCAGACGGTTATAGAGTTAGGTCAATGTAAGCTGACTTACGTAGACCTAACTCTGTAGTGCACACCAGTCCTAATAAGAATTTACTAATGCCACACTGCAGTAGTGGAATTAACATGAAGACAGAAAATATGGAGACCTCTGGAAGATCAACTACAAATAACTGTTCAAAGTTAAGAATATGAATTTCAGATACAATTAATAAATAGGAGAAGTAACCTGCTTTCTTAGAATCTTTGAACTATGGTGACAGAATATAAAAAGCAAACATATCCCCTTTAAGCATGTAATAGCAACAGCCAATTAAATGTCAAAAAGTTCACAGAAGTCCAAGGCTCTAATGACACCTAGAAGGAAGTGACCAGGCATGAATAAAATAATTCATGAAACAAAAAGATCTAGAAGACAGCCAGCCAGCAGAGAATTGTTTCAGAATCAGAGTGAAGAGCTTATTAGAGAGGGTGGAGTTGAACTGAGAAGAACAATTCTCTAAATAGAACAACGGACTGGTATATCTCCTGTGATAACTGGAAGTGTGTTAAGAAGCTTGGATTTTGAAGTGTAAAAAACCACCCAACAACCAACCATCATTTAGTTTACTAGATATTTTAAAAGATTACCTAAAGTATTTGTGCTTAGAAACCAAATTTAAATTGGAAATCTCACAAACTCTGCTTTTTTCACAAGTTTTCCAGAACTTTCTGGTTTAGGCTGGGCTAGAAATACAACAAAAACAACTTCTTGCATTGTATTTCAGTATTTCTTTTTCCGGGTCACACCACAAACCACAGCAAGGTAGGAAAACTACAAGAAAACAACAAAACAAGTCTTTCAAAGCTCAAAGAAAGACTGTTTTACTTTTTTGTTTGAACTTAGTGATAATCAGAGTGATAATCAGAATTTTTTTTTAACCATTAGCACCTTGTGACCTCTTTGGAGCCACTGGACCCAGAGCAGAATTTTCCAAAGCTCAAAGGGATCTTGTAGTCTATGGTATCCTATGAAATGGTCTTTATAAACCACCTATTTTTTAGATGGACCCCTATTCTGCCTGCAGAAACTCAGGAGGCTTTGGAATCAAATTGGGATACATAGTAACACTTCTTTGCGCTCAGAAATCATTTTAAACAAACATCTCTAAAACTACACCCCAAAGGAGAAGATACTGGACTTTTGTTTGGTGGCTTTTCTTTTTCAGAACAGGACTTGCAGAAAATGATCATCTGAAGCAGACTTTTTGACATGGCAAGATATGGATATCTTAAACCTTTGTTTTGTTGTTATATCTGCCTCAATGGCTAGACTGATGAAGTTTTTGGGCTTGCACATAAAAACTTGAAGTTACTAGTCTGGATCTACAAGCATTATATAGAAATTAGAATTAAATGCTTTCCTTATTACTGTACAACATAAGGGAGACAGAGGTACCTGGTACATAGGGAGGAGCTGGGGGACCATTAGGATAGGCTAATTATATGCTTGAGTTCAGAAGGGGGAGGGGGTGGCATGTCCTTAAGCCAAAAGATGACAGGACTTGAAGAACATGCACATTCACCAAATGTAACTTCAAAAGAGGTTCTATGATCAGGCCTGCAGTATCCACAGTTGGCTCTGTAAAGGCCATATCAGTAAGGAGAACCTGTGATTTTTATCACCTATCTGGTAGTTCTGTTCCAGCAGCAGACAAACATACCCTTTTCCGTAGATTTATCTTCCATTTTCTAATTATAGGCTTGCTTTGTCAATGCGCTTTTGTCTAGCAAAAATATTACATAGTATAAGCTATACTTACTAAGCCTTCTCATGCTCCTGTATGTTGGTGTTCTTGGTACTGATGAGTTATCACACTTTCACATGTTGACTATTTCTACTCATTCAGATAAGTGAAAGAGAAGAAGCACTGAAGTGACTATAAAATGTTTCTCCATTTTGCTCATCAATAACCCACACTGGTTTAATCTCTAGTCTTAGGTTCTCTTTCAAATTAACATTCATCACAGAATCCAGAGACTGAAGAGCCCTTTAGTCATATTTTGTCTAAAACCCAAAAAACCACAACATTGTTCCCTAAATTATATTCATGAGTACTTTGAGCAGTTTAGTTTCAAATATTACATAAAGCCTTTCTTCCTCCAAAAGAATCCCTATTTTTTGTTTACTGGTGATAAAACTATCTTCCCACACCACACATGCTCCCTACATGTTCAAAGCTGTCACTAAGCGCTGAATCATCTTTTTACACAAGACACCGAAAATACACTAAATCTTCTTTTCTGCTCAAAAGACTAAACAACTTGTCTGTACTTTAGTAGTTCAGACTATTTTCTTCTGTGTGGATTACCTTGCATTTGTCAACACAGAATTTCATTTGCATCTTACACTCCATGCATCTCACTCTGTTGGGTCCTTTGGAGTGCCTCAGTTTCCTCAGGTCATGACTAACCTAAATATTTTTGTGTCATCTGGAATAATATAAATAAGCCATTACTTTGTTAAAACATACTAACTTTCTCCAGACATACAAAAGTCACAATTCTTTATCACGACACATCAAAAGCAAATGTCTGGATCATGCACAACTATGGCAAGAAACTTCATTGTTCACCCTGCCACCATCCTAAACTCAGAGACTGAAATCTGCCTGTGCAAAATACAACACGTTTAAGTGATGTGTGGAAATCATGTATAGAGTAAGTGAATGTTTCTATTCCTATAGTTAGTTTGTGTATCAAATCAATTCCAGGAAAAAAGAATAAACCTAAACCAGGACCTCTGGCTGGCAGGAAGGCTGGTGGAGAAATATTTGGATGCCTAATCAAAGATCTGGCTTTAAGAATTCATATCTACAGAAAACAAAAATATAGAACAGAGTAAAGGAGAGGAAGAAATAGCTTAGATGTTACCTTGAAATGCTAGCCCAAATACTTCCAATGTTAATTTTAAAACAGAAAGCCCCCAATGAGACTGAATTGGCTTAAAACATATGCTAATTTAAAATATCAGTTAGGACTGAACATATTAAAAACTACTACTCACATAAGTACTAGTGAGATTAGATATAAAACTATTTTTTGCTTTTGACAGCAATTAAATTCTCTAGCTATCAATGTGGATCTTTCAAAAGCAACACAATATAACATTTTTTAATAGTTAACTTTTAAAATAAGGATTCAGGAGTAGCTGTATTCCATATCCTATCAAATCACATAGGTGGATGCTGCCTGAGGGCTGGCCACAGACAGGACTGTCTGCCACGAACAGGGCTGCTGGACTCAGCGCAAGCTGGACCAATAAGTCTCGGCTAGCGCTGATCTCTGCACCTCTGCATTTTAAATGTAGTAAGAGCCCAGTGGCTCTTACAACATTTAAAATGCAGAGCTGCAACGCAGGTGGCTCCGGAGCAGACAAGAGCCAAGACTGCTCATTCCCAGCGGGAATCGGCTCCTAGAGCTACCCCCGCTGTGGCTCTGTATAGCGGTGCTTATCGACTAGTCGATTCAAATTGTATCGACTATACGATTAGCCAGATAATTGCATTTTAAAATCCTTAGCCAACCCTGTCCACCATGAACAGAGGCTGCTCCGGCACCAGTTCCTGTCTTCAGGGGGGCCAGCTCCCTGCTGGGACCCCTGCTGACAGAAGGTGTTACCTAAGGAGCCTCTGCCTGCGGTGAAGCCTCGGCCCAGTGCTGGCAGAGGCTGCTTCGCAGCAGTTTCACCTATTCCCCCTCTGCTGCCTCTGATAGAGGCAGCAGGGGAGGGTGGATAAGCGGCACAGAGGAGCTGGTGCTGGGGGAAACCAGCTTTTAAGCCAGCTCCCCCCCCAGCACTGGTTCCTGTTTCTCCCCCTCCCCTTGCTGTCTCTCAGAGGCAGCAAGGGGGAGGGAGAGGGAAGCGAGGGGTTGATACTCAAGTCTACTATTGGATGAGCTTATGCTTATCGGGTCGTTGACTACTGGACTACTTGCTAACATCCCTATTCTGAAGGCCCTGATTAAAACCACAATCTTGCCACTGTTTAAGCCTCAGATATGACCTCCCTCCATAGCCCTGGTGTGGACATTAAATTACTTAACAGATATAAGAGGTTTAGGGTTGCCAGATGGTTTAACCAAAAATACTGATTCCCCCCCCAAAAAAACACTAGGGGAAAAATTCTGTTGAGAAAAAAAAAGGGGGGAGACCAAAGTTGTTGCTGGCAGCCATCCGCCATCTTGTCTTCCTCCTCCGGGCCAGACAGCTCCCCTGTGGAACCAGGTAAGCACTTGGTATTTTCGTCTCCTGGACAGAAAAAAAAAAATCAGAAAATATCAGACATTTCAGGTGTCCGGTATTTTCTGAATTTTTTTACCGGACAGGAGGTGAAAATACCGGACTGTCCGGGTCAATACTGGACACTTGGCAACCCTAAAGAGGTTGGAAGGAGATTAACATAGCCAGTGAGCAGCACGGATGCCCTGTAGATACTACGTGATAAGGTTGAATTTATTAAGGTTGATTTTTAGCACCCAATTTTGAAGGTGCATGTTTCCACTGTGCACAGGAGTTCGGCATAGTTCGAACTAACGTGACCCCAGGAGGGGGCTACTGTTGTCTTTGAGACCAATGAACTGTGGGGTAGCTCTCTCAGTTCCTGCACCTCTTTGCAATTTTTCACTGAAAAAAAATCACCTTATATTCTGTTAATCTAAACTGTTAGGTTGACATTAATAAAAGCAATTAGAACAGAATAGGAAGTGAACATGTGTGAAGGACAGAAGTTATTACATTCATAGAACCCTTTAACATGGGGATGGAGGGAGGGCAGAGAGTGGAAAATGTTTTAGCATATCCTTAGGCTGGGAAAATGTTTTTCTAATGAGTTTTCAAAGGCTAAATGTCTACATATTGTGTTCAGTATTTTTGACAGTTTATTTTCTCACACTCCCACAAATAGCATTCTGTTTGAAGTATGCTGCAGTAAATTATTATATAGAAATGGAGGCTTAGAGTCTTAATAGAGATTTAGGAAGCTCACTATGACAGGCACAGACATACCATATCAATCAGAAAGTTAGAAAAGCTTGTTGAAACCTCAATGTGAAATTATTCAGACATTTCTACAATCAGACTGTTTAAGTCATGTTACAATTCTACTAAGATATGCCAAGGAATATCGTTTAAGATTCCTTTAGGTCAAACACCACTATAATTGAGTCCTATAGATGATTTTCACTCGATGAACTTATTAAAAATACTGTGTGAAAACTTGTAATTTAAATCATGTTGTGCATCCAGATATCATCATAAAAGATGATACTTAAATACTGGCAGCCAATAAAAAATAATAAACGTTCCATCACATTCCACTAATGAGGTTTGAATACAACATCGCCAAAATATAATAAAAGAATAATTAAAATTACAGCAATTTAGGTCAGGGACTGTGCCTTCTTTTGTCTTTATAAAGTGGCTAGCATGTCGTGGGCAAGCAAGAAACAATTAACCAATAAAAATACATTAAGTATCAAAGCTTTCAGTATTGAAAAAATTATAAATTAAATGCATATAAAATTCATTTTGGGATAAGATGTTAACTGTTTGAAAGATACAATCAAAATAAACTATTCTCTATAATAACAAAACAGAATTCCAGGACTTTTTCCATTCACTCACTTATACTTAAGAAATAAAAACAAAGATAACATCCCAGCTTCCCTCCCCCACTTCCTCCTACCTCCAGAAACAATACAAAACCTCAAAGCAGAAGCAGCAGCATATAAATTAGATAAAACCTAATCCTAGATACTGAAGTTGCACAGTAGTGCAAAATGTATATTTTTTGTAAATTAAATTCACTGGTTTATGTCTTTATAATGAAATAAAAATTGAGTTAACTGATTTTTATCACCATTTTCTTTAAAACTAATTTAGAATGCCAGCAAACTATACCTCTTCTTCCTGTATAAAATCTTAGTTAATTCATTAACATGATTCATTAATGACATCACCACTTCCTAAAGCAGGGATGGGGAACCTTTTTTGGGTTAGGGGCCACTTACCCACCGAAAAACTAATAGGGGGCATTAATGACAATCCACAGAATTGGGGCTAAAGGTCAAGGCACAACAGAAACTTCATTTTAGGTACTACCTCTCTGCTACAAGTGCTCTGCGACTTCCACTGTTTCCCTGTTTTCTTTCCAATGCCAATTAAAGGCACTGTTATCAAGACGCTCAAAAGAGTTAAGATCCAGTTACATCAGAGACTGCCCTTCCAAAGAGGCAGCCACTTAGACTCAGTGGAGCACAACTACCACATTACTCGGGGAAAACTTGAAAGAACCAGTAATAACATTTGGTCAGGAATCCTTCATTATGGACTGACATATCAGAAAAGTAGGACTAGGTCTGAAACTGACCATACTGCAAAACCCACTTGGGTCACCTGACCTTATTTTCTTTGCAGCTGAATACCTTTAGAACAGGGATGGGAATCCTAACGATCCAGCCCGTGGCTTGCCTTGATCCGGGCTGGGAAGCTCGCCCCACCCCATAATGGAATGAGCCGATGCTAGTACTCCAGCCATACGTGGAGCGCTGTGACTGGAACACCAATGCCAGCTCCCTGTGTGAGGGAGGGAATCGGGGGCCAAGACTCACGGGCCTAAGCAAGGCAAGCCATCAGCTGCACTTAGCCTATGGGCTCTGCCTGGCAGGGGGCAGGAAGTGACTCTGTGCACTGCAGGGAAATGCTCCCTGAAGGCACTGCCCTCCATTGCTCCCACTGGCTGGTGCCTGCAGCACACAGAGCCATTCAGAGCCACCTGTGCCCCCTTCCCAGGAGCCACGCCAGGTGGGCAAACCAATCCTCTGCCATTCACTGCACCCTCACCCCCAGCCTGTTCCTGCACCTTCTTTCCCGCCCAGATCCCACAACCAGCCCACTCCTGCACCCTCACATTGAGCCTGCTCCTGCACCCTACCTCCTATCCAACCTCTTCACCTCAGCCCAGTCCTGTAACCTACCCCTTCGCCACTCCCTCCTGCACAGTTGGACCCACCCCTACAAGGGTCCCACAAAATCTACTAGTCTCAGGTTCCCAGAAGAGTTAATCCAGCCCTGAGGGTAAAACCTGAGCCTCGCCTCCCTCCTTCCCGTGATCCCCTGTGGGGCTAGAGTGTCAGGGGAGTGTCTTTTTTTCCCCTTCTGCTGTCAGTTGGGGATATCGAGGTTTTTTTCCTCCCCCCCTACTTCTCATTTGGAGGCCAGGGGGCAGTGAGGGTTTTTTTCCCCCCTTCTCACCAGTGTGTGGGCCCCCTACTAGTTTTTCTGTGGCTCAGTGGCCTCCAACCCAAAAAAGGTTCCCTATCCCTGCTTTAGAAAGTGGTGATGTCAGAAGTCTAACTCACCTTGATGGGAACCTTGTTAAGATCCTTGAGTTTCTGATGTCCTTGTTAAGATACTTGGGTTTCCAGAGTCTATGGTATTAACTAATTTAAACAGCTCTTTTTGTATTTAAATTCTTTGTTTATATCTTATCAACGTATGATATACTCCAAATAGGAAGGCTTAGATATGTAGACGCTATAACTCATAGAATGGAAATTTTCAGTTAGTATATTTTTTCCTTTTCTCTTTCATTTGAGGTTCCCAGATCCAGCTGGGATTTTCATAGCAATGTTCATTCAATCAAACCAAACTATATATGATCCTGAATTATTAATCTGCTTCTTGAAAACTACAGCACAATGTTTCTTCCTACAAAAGCCCACAATGTCAGTGTTCAGCTTATAACATTTTAGGAAGGTATGAAACAAGATGACTGCCCTGCAGATCTTCTCATGTGGAGCGTAAGTCCTCTTGGAACAGGAGGCTGTTACTGCTATGAGTAAGCAACCTTCATGTTTCCTGTTGGAGAGACTCCTTAATTTATAGGCCTCACAGATGCATCACCTCAGTAACCTGGAAACAGCAGATTTAGATACTTTCTCTCAGATGCCAGATGGAAGAGAATGGCTAGAGTATGGATTCTCAAACAGGGGTTGGGAGGTTATTACATGTAGGGTAGTGAGCTGTCAATCTTCACCCCAAACCCTGCTTTAGGTCGCACTCAAAGGTTTACTATATGAAAGGGGTCACCAGTACAAAAGTTGTAGGAATGTAATATGTAATATTGAACTAAAACAAAAATACATTACACTGGGCTAAATTATTGGACTTATCCTTAGCCAGGGATGTACACAGTTTCTGAATGTTCCATATATAATTACACGCTTTACTCCACTTTGGATATATAGCTCCTCAGTTGAGCAAGATATATTTTGGCCAAAAAAAAAAAAAGTGGGGGGGGGGGGACCACAATCTTGGACTCTGATGACATGGGAATATTTTTATGAGTCCTGTTTGTGTCTCACTTTCCTATATGTGCTTCTTAGCCATCCAGTAACTGGAAAAGGACTCTGTTTTCAAGGCAGGTGAAGAGACATAGGTGTGGATGTCACCTCGCGGTCTGGGCCTTAGTCTCCTTATTAATGGAGCACCTGAGAAAACGATGATGAATCCATTCGCCAGGAAGCTGGAACCTAGCAACCAACAACCCAGAGAGATATGGACTTTCCTGCCTCTCTGCAGGGAAGCTGAACCACAATTTCCCAGCTCAAAATCAAAGGACTGGAGAGGCATGAGGTGGGATAAGGAGTCAGGACTCTAACCTTGATTCTGACAAAGGAGGTCAGATGGGGAGACACCTTGGCTAGGCTCTTGGCTAATCAGAATGGACTATACTTTATCCTTCATTTCTCTATGCTACCCTAAAGACTTTGTATACCATATTTCATTCAATGAATAAATCTTACTATTCTGACAGTGTTGTGTGAGTACTGGTGCAAATGCTTGATGAGATGTATTAATCCCTGAAGAGTGTACAAGTCTCCATCAGGCGTCTGCGTCTGTTGGACTTGCTGAACAGAGCTCAAGATGTGAAGCAGGCATGCAGAAGGCCCAGAGGTATGCCTCTGGAGGGTATCTCCAAGAGATTGTTACAAAGCTGGGGGTGTAGCATCAATCCTGTAAATCTGTGACAGGCTCTCTCTGTGAATCACTGAATTAATTTTTGTCAGGAAGGCTGTATCTGTTCAAAGAACCATTTTATTGCTGAGCACTTAGGACAGTGAGTATTAAAAGACTGAGGAAGGAGATGCTAGTGAAGGACTCCTGTGCCTGCACTTTAGGGGACGGTACTTTGAAGATCCCTGGAACATGCTAATCAAAGTTTCTCCTCATTGCTGTAAATGCAGAGACAATCCAAGTACTTTACCAGTGAGGTGGAGCAATAACAAATCTCTTATCTTCATATCTTTCTCCAACATGCTACGCTCTATGGAGCAGAGGTGGTCTGGCTCCGGACCCCTGGAGGGGCAGGGCGTTAGGCAGAGGGGTGAGCTGAAGGCTAGAGAGAGAGAGAGAGAGAGAGAGAGAGAGAGACTGTGTGTGTGACTGTGCCACAAAGACTGGGAGAGTGTGTGTGGGTGGCCCAGTGTGTATGTGTACAGCGACTGTGCGCGTGTGAGGCACAGAGACTGGGTACAGGTGACACACAGACTGGGTGTGTGCGTGCGCATGGGGCAGAGACACTGGGTGTGTGACACTGTATGAGAGAGAGAAAGCGAGAGTGAGCTAGCTGCTGGAACAATGTACTGCCTCCTTAAAGAAGCACTTGTCAGGGTGTCCCCATATCCCCATGTCTGCAAAGTAGGGGTTGGGCAGAGGGACACAGAGGAGAGCTGCTTCAGTCTGAGATCTGAATGGTGACTGAGACATCAGGCACTTACCTCTCATTTCTTTCCCTCACCCCCTCCCCCATTCTGCACAGCTAGCAAGAGGGTCCTGGAAGTAGCTCAACTACAGGATGGAGCAAGGTGGGGGGGAGGGGCAGCTGAACACATGATGCCAGCTGTAAGTATGCACACTCTGCTATTCAGCTAGATGGGCTGGAGAGAAAAGTTGGGCAGGCCACATTCAGCCCACAGGACGGATTTTGCCCACCCCTGTCATAGAGATAGGTCAGCGGCAGCAATGGAGTCCCAACAGCAGAGAGGAACTGGATCCTTTGATCTCTAGCAAAAGGGAGAGAGAAGTGAAGATCAGAGGCACAATTGGGAAACTACCAAGAAAAAGTCTTTTTTTTTTCTTTTTTGGGAGGGAGGGGAAGAAGATTTAATGTTTTTTCTCCGTAGCAGCAGGTCTGCTTAAAGTTATTCTCCTTAACCTCTGATGATAGGACAAGAAGCAATGGGCTTAAATTGCAGTAAGGGAGGTTTAGACTGGACATTAGGAAAATCTTCCTAACTGTCAGGGTGGTTAAACACTGGAATAAGGTGCCTAGGGAGGTTATGGAATCTCCATCACTGGAGATATTTAAGAACAGGTTAGACAGACATCTGTCAGCGATGATGCTTGATCCTGTTGTGAAGGCAGGGGTCTGAACTTGATGACCTCTCAAGGTCCCTTCCAGTTCTAGTATTCTATGATTCTATATAATTATTCCCCTTTACCAGTTTCCCTCATTTGTTTGTCACATACTCCAATTTCAAGTGTCCCACCCCAATATAATCTTTAACACTCAGTAATCATTGTATAACACAAATGTTTTTTAAAATACATGCCTGGGTCTTGTTCAGTTTGCTCACGTCATTCTTTGGAATCCTAACCTTTCCTCTCAGCCTTCCTTCCTTTTTGGCTGCCAATCCTGCAGAGTACTGATCAAGCAGAGGCCTACATCCATGATGTGCCCCACTGAAGTTTAATGGAGCTCTCCTATACAGAGCTAGTTGGAGGATTAGGGCCTTAGATTGTATTCTGTTTGGAATGAGGTCTTTCTTGACCTCTAAATCCTCTCAATGGTATCTGGAAAAGGGTTTACTGTTCTGTAAGAGCAACTCCTATGAGTAGGGCTGCGAAAAATGTGTCAGACCATGAAATAAACCCTTCCCCATGAAAACTGATCTCTCCCTTGCTGCTGGCAGCTCCCTAGTCATTAGGCTCCTAGTTGCAAGTGCCAACTGTGCTGGAAGGGAGAAGAGTCTCTCTCACTCTTCGGGGGAGACCAGATTCAATGTGGAGTGCCTACCCCTGATGCCAGAAGCTCTGGCCACGAAGGTTCCTGCAGTGGGAGACTTGTGGAGGTGGTTCCAAAATCCTTCTGCTCCTGGTAGCACTCCAGCCAGGGAGCTCCTAGCTGTGAGTTCCTGCTGGGCTAGGAAGGGACAGGACCATGGACGTCTGGTATAATAGGCGAGGAAAGGCACTGCCTTCTCAAACTGCCAGCCTGGCCCTGTTCACACTCCACTCCCAGGACACCTACTTGTAGGCATTCTGGGGATGGAGTGTTGCTGCCCCAGTGACCGCCTCTGGGGCCAGGGAGTCTGGAGCCACACACAACCCACCCTCCCCATGCTCCGGGGTTGGGAAGGCTGGGGCCGTGTTCCCACGCACCCTCCCTGTGCTCTGGAGCAAGGAAGGCTGGGGCTGCATGCCCAGCCACCCTCCTTGTGCTCTGGGGCCAGGAAGGCTGGGGCTGCGTGCCTGCGCACAGCACGCTGCCCTGCCTCCCTGGAGGGGAACGGGGAAGCAGTTTGACTCCTGTGTGGGACAGGGTTTCCCTCCCTCAGCCCTACCTTCATTGACTGCCCATGGATAGGACTCATCTTTGTCTAGATGCTTTTACTATGTTACCAATTGTAGAAAGTAATTTTGGTGTGAGAATATATATACATATTTGTATTATTCAATTATTTTGGTTGTGAGCATATATATGCAATTGTAGACAGTCATTTTACTGTGTGTGCACAATAAAGGAAGGGGAAAAGAAAAGAGTCTAGTAGGAGTGGAAGATTTTGGCTGCCAAAACTGGATGTTTTTCCTGACATAAGTCGCATTACAGCGTGAATACTCTCACTTTTGTCGAGACAGGGCAGTTTTTGGTGACAAAACTTGGTCGTGTAGACAAACCTTTTACCTAAAGCACTGTCTATACTACATAGCTTTTGGTGACACAGCGCTGTCTCTAAAATTCAGGCAGTGTAAACATTGTTTATTAGCACTATTACCCACAAAAAAACTTCCACCCTCCATGAACAGTGTTTGCTTTGTGTGCAGGAGAGCACTACTGCCCACAAAGCACTGTTTACATGAGCACTTGCCAAGGCGTTTGGGAGTTGCAGAGTTTATTAAGCACCTATGAACGACAAAAGCTTTGTCATTCAATTGCCAGTGTAGACAAAGTGTAAGTATTCATCTGATGAAATGGGTTTTACCCACGAAAGCTCACGATACTATATATTTTTGTTAGTCTCCAAGGTGCCACAGGACTACTTGTTCTTTTAAAAAGGAAAAACAACAGAACACCACCTATAGCCCCTAGCTTAAATCCTCCATCGCATCTTTGACAATCTATCCTGGAAAACGATCCCTCACTCTCACAGACCATGAGGGAAAGGCCAATCCTTGCCTACAGGCAGCCCCCCAATCTAAAGCAAATACCGCAGCCACATACCATACCACAGATACACTCATTCAGGAACCTACTCCTGCAACAAACCCTGTTGCCAACTCTGTCCACATATCTATACAAGCGACACCACCACAGGACTTAACCACATAAGCCACATCCCTACTCTGTACATAGCATCAGTGAAACTGATAGTGGAAAAAACTGTTCTGTTCTGGTATCACATTTTATAGAGGATGATGAAAAATTGGAGAGGATGTAGAAAAGAGAAAAACATGTTTTGAAAGCTAGAGACTACAAAAAGCCTTAAGGAGATCAATCTGTTTTGCTTATCAAAAAGAAGATTAAGACCATCATAAGGCATAAGTGTAACACTGTTGCTAGGATGTATTAGCAGGAGTGTTGTAAGCAAGACACAAGAAGTAATTATTCCAGTCTACTCTGTGTGGATTAGGCCTCAACTGGAGCACTGTGTCCAGTTCTGGGCACTACCTTTTATGAAATATGTGGGCAAATTGGAGAGAGCTCAGAAAAGTGTGACAAAAAAACAATTAAAAGTCTAGAAAACATATCCTATGAGGGAAGAATGAAAAAACTGGGCATGTTTAGTTTGGAAAAGAGAAGACGAAGGGGGGACATGAGAACAGTTTTCAAATATGTAAAAGGTTGTTACCAGGAGGAAGGGAAAATCGTTCTCTCTCAACTTCTGATGATAGGACAAGAAATGATGGACTTACATTGAAGCATGGGAGGTTTAGGTTGGATATTAGGAAAAATTTCCCAACAGTCAAGGTGGTTTAGCACTGGAATAAATTGCCTAGGGAGGTTTGGAATTTACACAGGAGATGTTTAAGAGAAGGTTAGACAAACACCTGTCAGTAATAGTCTATACTTAGTTCTGCCATGAGTGCAAGGGACTCATTTTGTGATTCTACGATAAGTACCTTGACAGGAGAACGTAGTGGGTATTAAAGGATGTTACATATTTAAGGCACGGTGTTTAAAAAAAACCACAGCAGTGCCTCAGTTAAATGTTTTAATTTCACAGAATATCTACACAGCTGCCCTCTGCCATCCCTACCCAAACCACTGAAATTTTTCCAACAGCAGTGAGGGGAAAATGGGCATCCCTGCTGAGGCCCAAGATGCTTTTTGGGGGTTAACGGGCTGATCCCATCCCAGTGAGATGAGGAGAGTAATGCAGAGCAAGGAAAGGTGTTCACTGTGCACATGGTGCTGGCCAGTCCAGTCTGCCATTGCTACTTTCTTCCCCAGCAAGTGGGGAGGGGAGTCGGCATTGACAATGTATGGCATTTAGAAGCCCCAAACTTGGCTTTGTCCCCCAGCAAGCCCATTGGTGACACCAGAGGAGCTGAAAACAGGATCTGCTGCTTTGAGCATAAGCAGATGTATTGGGAAGGCGGGGGGGGGGGGGCTAAGACAAGAAATGTGTCTCAAACTTGGATCAAGCATTCTTGCATTCCTTCGATGAAGAAGGGCTCCCTTACATACCTCATGCTCCAAGTGGTGGATCCTGGTCTCAGCTCCTGTAGTGTCTCCTCTGAGCCTGGGGAGGTGGGTAAGGTGGGCCAGGTCAGGGATCCTAATCACAGCGCTTTGTCAGTGCTGTCTACCTCTCCTTGCTGGTTGGCAGGAAGCAACAGGAGAGCAAGCTGAGCTTTGATTCTTTACCCAGGCCAGGCTAGACTAGACCAGACAGACGCTGCTATGTTGTGAGAAACCTCCATCCCACAAGTAGCCAAATTAGCCAAATGCTCCAAGTTAGCTGCCACCCCAATTCTCACTTCCACCTCCCTACTGTTGGAAAAATCACTGTATTGAGCTAATTCCACAATTTCTGTGAAGTGTGAAATCATGGTTTCTGAGGGTCGTATGCATGCACAATGAGCATTTGCAAAATGTGAATGAAAAGCTCAGAGACGAGAGGAAACCCTTGTTTTGTCTGACATCTTCCTAATGCTGGATATGGGAAAGTAGCCAGTTGTCCCCAAAACCTACAGCTCTCAAAAGGCTGATTTGACAAAACTGATTTGGGAAGGAATGAGCTGGGATGAAGTGAGGAGTCCATTTCATCCCAATTGAGTATGCTCTTCACTGGCTCTCTATCTTCACTGTGCACAAACTGGCTAGTTACAGCTGTTTGCTTAGGAACTGCTGGGGGAGAATGGTTTCATCTTGTTTAATATTCCTCTCTTCCTTAAAATCTAAAACAAGTGAAATATAAACAGCGGGGTTGATCCACAAGATCTACACCACAGTGAGTGCTTCCCTGAGATGAACTAAACTGCCCAGCCACTGCAGCAGGAATCTTGAAACAAACTACAAAGAAGAGATTAGAAAAAAAGGGCAGGCTGCTAAAGGAAGAGTATACTTAGGTCCCAAATATCCTGGTAACATTGGGGTGGAGGTACGCATAGCAATGAAGAAAAGCCCTGTCCCAGCACAGACTGGAAATCACTTTAGTCCTCATAAAAAATGCTATTAAAAGTGCTATTTTAGATATTAAAAGTAAGAGAGACATGAAAAGGAGCTAGATGGACAGTACATAGGACCATTGAACATTTCTCAATGGAAAATTGTGTTTTCAACAAAATAATGTTTTTTTTTCTCAAAAGTATCTGCTTTCTACACTGATTTTTACTGTGTGTCCAAAAAGCCAATAACTGAAAACTGAATATTTTTTATGAAAATTAACAAATTTTGATTTGGAAATGCTTTGTTCCCTCATGGGACTAGTACAGAGATGGGCAATAATTTTTGAAGAGGGGCTACTTCATGAATTTCAGAAGGGGTGGGGCCTTGGGCAGAAGGGGCAAGGCTGGGAGACTTCATGCACTCCCCCACCCACAGACTCTGATTGGCCTGGGGGTGGGGGAGCATGTGAAGTCTTTGCACTCCACCTCCATCCTGCCAGGGGTGCGAGGTGCCTAATGAAAACCGCTAGCTGTCTTAAACTGCTGGCAGTTCCCTCTGGTGTTGCATGCCCCTGGAGCGGGGAGGAGACTTTGTGCACTCCCGTTGCCCCCAGGTCTCAATTGCCTGGGGGAGGGGGAGTGGCCACAAGCCACATCAAAGGGCTTGGCAGGTTGAATCTGGCTTGCGGAGGCTGTCATGCCCACTCATGGACAAGTACTTGAGGTTCCTCTTTGGGCTAGGTTCTCAAGTTGGACCGCCTATTCCATAGTACACTATAGCTAAAGCTACATTTTTGCCATTATATTTTTTACTTAGTAAAAGTCATGGACAGGTCAAAGGCAGTAAACAAAAATTCACAGCCAGTGACCTTCCATGACTTGTACTATACACCCCGCACTAAATCATGGGGGTTCTGAGGTCCAGGGCCCACAAGGTTGCGTGGGAGGGTAGAGGGCTGGGACCCCTGCTGGTACTGGGGAAGAGTTGGTGGGGCTGGCAGGTTCCCTACTAGGGATGTAAAATCCCATTTAATAAGTTAACTGATCTAAATGAGGGCAGGTGCTGGAGGAAGAAGGTAGCTCTAATCAGCTGGATTGGAGTGTCCCATCCCCCGGCCATGGACATGGGTTGTTCTGGTTGGGCTGGAGCCCACCTGCCCGAAATGCACCTGGACCAGGCCGCTGCAGACAGAAGCTGCTCCAGCTGGGCTGGAGTGCCCCTCCTGCCAATTTGCGGTGGGCTCCGAAGGGCTGAAACAGTCCCTTCCCCATCAAAGAAAAAAGACACGAGGCAAACTAGAACTAGAACTTCCACGAAGTGGCAGGCTAGCATTTCCAAATTGAAATTTTTGGTTTGCAGTTGACAGTTTTCAGCCTATAATTTGAGTGTTTCTGCTGGAAGCTCAAAACATTAGAAAAAAAAATTTAAATTAAATCATTTTCTCCTATTTTTTCAGTTTCCCCACACCATTCTTTGCTCAGCCAACTTTTCCCTTGCTTATAATTGTTTCTGTTTTAATAAATACATCCTGAAACATCACTATGTTTATAACAGCCTTTAGCTATAGGCACTTAAAAGTTATATTTAATTAAGGAAAAGTCATAATTACCAACATCAGTACAAGAAATTCCAGAAATGAGGACCCAAATTCTAAAAAAGCATAGTAAAAACCTTTCAAGTTTATGCTATTACTTTTAATCCAATATAGAATGCTTCTTAAAGTATTCAATCTGCAAGAATCACATATTTGATGAATTTTGCAACAAATTCAAAAATTTAGTGGTGAAAAGATTAAACGTGTATAAGGTGACTTTCAGATACACCTCATCAAAACAACTTAACTTCTTAAAAATGTAAGCATTTATACTTTTCTTTATGCATTCTTGGGAGGAACTGGTAGGCAGATATAAGTAATGGTTGAAATATCCTGATATTCATTCCCATTGCTTCCATTTGGACTTTTAGAACAGTTAGAAAACACCCTCAGGTTAATGAAAAAAAATATCAAGCATTACTACTATGAACTAGGGATGTAAGCGAGTAGTCAACTAACCGATAAGTCTAGGCTTATTGGGCAGTCAAGTCGATTACTCAACTACTTGCATCACCCCCCCCTTGCTGCCTCTGTATCAGAGGCAACAGTGGGGGTATAGTGGGGGCAGGGGAGGCTGCCATGAAGCAGCCTCTGCCTGCGGTGAACCCAGGCTCGCTGTGGGCAGAAGCTGCTCCACATCCCTTAAAACAGTCACTGTTTGTGGGAAGACCCAGCTCCCCACTGGGACTCCCCAAGGACAGGGGTTATGGGACCTGACATAAGTTGGGACTGAGCAAGCCCGGTTCAGTCCAGGCTTGCACAGGGCCGGGACTGCTGTGGCACTGCATTTTAAATGCAGAGCCACAGTGGGTTAGCTCCCAACCCAGCAAGAGCCGGGACTGAGCTGGGCTTACTCAGGCCTGGCTCATGCCAGCTCCTGGACCTACCCCTGCTGCACCTCTGCAGTTTAGATGTAGTAAGAGCCAGGGTGCCTACAAGCCCAGCTCCTACTACATTTAAAATGTAGAAGCGCAGTGGAGGTAGCTACTGGACCCGGCGTGAACCAGGACTGAGTGCCTTCCCTTATTGACTAATTGTGTAGTCGATACAAATTGTATCGACTACTATTAGCCAATTACCTGCCTCTTAACAGCCTTACAATGAACATGGGGCATACAACTGAAAAAAAGTGTTTCTTGCTCTACTTAACATGCACATAGATATGAGCAAAATCGTTACTGACCACATTAATGTTTTGTGGGGAAAAAAATGATCAAACACTGCCCCCCAGAACTACAAAATCCCCCAAAGCATTAATTTTACTGAGACAAATTCATTTTTAACACTGTAATTTAAAAGTCACTAGTTGTATCAGACTTACCCAATGTGTCTTTTAGATTTTTAACCAGGGAACCTTTCTTCAAGCTGTTCTTTCGCTCCACGTAATTTGATGGCACATATCCCGTTTTGTTGGCCGCATTTCTTACCCTCCACCATGTTTTGGAATCATCCAATAGCCAAAGACGCTCGTTCTTCTTGATGTCAAGTTCTTGGTCCTGTTGTGCAGTATAATCCCACTTGGCTATAACAATAACTTCTTCTGTCATCTTTCATGGAGTCCCTCTGCCACAAAGCAGTGGAAAAGTTCATTAACACACACTACTTGAATCCCCTTCCATTATTATTTCAACATAAAAGCATGTAAACTTAAACTCCTTTGGAGAAAAACAGGCGTATACAAAAATAAATGAAAAAAATCATTCCTTTTTGGTTTGCCAAACACTACAGTAATCAAATTAGGATATCCTGGTAATACACTTATTCGTGTGTTTAAATTTCTTCTTCTGGACTATTAAATAATGTTATTAAACTGCAAGAATATCTATAAAAGTTCTTAAACTTAACATTTACAACACATTTAGACTCTATACACACAATTTTAAGATTATTCCTACATTCTTCAAGATCCTCTTTGTAATAAAAAAAACCATTAGTACAATCCAAAAAAGATTTTACTTTTCCATTCTGTGACAGTGTCAGGCCAGAGAGGTACAGGAAAGTAAGTGGTAGGAGAGAAATATTAGCCCTAGATTAAGTCTCTTTTCCCAGGGTAAACTAACAAGGGCTAATCCAGAACCTGCAGGAATTTACCAGGATCAATCAGGGCAAATAAGTCACCTGTAGCCAACTAGGAGTTGTCCAGAGTCAAGTGAGTTAGACTAGTCAGAACACCTGGGGCCTTTGAAGAACCAGTTGAGACTGGTTAAAATGGGCTCCCTTTCTGGTAGCTCAGAGTGCACGAGGAGTCTGGGGAGAGGGGGAACTGTGGAGAGTCCAAGAGGAGAAAGTAAAAGCAGATACCAGGAGGAAGAACCTGTATCACTTGGGAGGGGCCACAGAGACTATGAAATTTAGTTTTCCCTCTTTTTACCATGCTGGCCAATGATAAGAGTATCTCAACAAACAGCAAGCTGGTGTCTAAATTGAGGGCTGCTGTGAGCCTCTGAGGTAAGTAAGGTGCCTGAAAGTGTGGGGCCCACCACAGTTAAGGAAGAGCTATGTCACAATCCTCAATATCACACTTTGTACGTTTCATCATTCTATAATGACCGTCATTCTAACATGCTCTGTACAAACATTAAAAATACTTCAGTTTAAAAAGAAAAGTGGGGGTGCTTTTTTTTTTTTTTTTAAGAGGATGATGTGATATTTTGGGCCTATTTAGTTATATAATTAATTTGTGCTTCAGCAGTAAAAATAGATATGTTCTTCTAATCTGTATCATTCAGACCAGGGGAGGGCAATCATTTTTGGGGGGAGGGGCACTCCAAGATTTTGGAAAGTGGTCAAGAGCTGCACTTTTCTGTGGAGGAAGTGTGGGATCCTAGGGGGTTGTGACCTGGTTCAGGGGTTTAGGGTGTAAGATCAGGGAGGGAGTATAGGTACAGGAGAGGATTCTGGCCTGGGGGAAGAGGTGTAGGAGCGGAAACAGGTTCTGGGAGGGAGTTATGACCTGGGACAGAGGGGTGCAGAGGGTTTGGATGGTGACCTGGTGGAGGGAGTTGGGGTGTGGGAGTGGCAGGGGTGCCAGAGGTAGGCTTTGGCTGGGAGCCGCTTACCTAAGTGTCTCCCAGTCAGCAATCCTGCAGCACCCCAAAGGCAGGCTGGGCTCCCTTCCCGCTGAAGCTCCAGATGGCTTAAAACTGTAGCCTGTTCCCTCCATGCAGCTCTCAGCTCGGGAGGGAATAGAGGCTTGCGCTGTCCCTGTCCCCCAGGCCAATCTCAGCTCCTATTGGCTGGTTGTTTCTGGCCAATAGGAACGGAGAGATTAGCTGGGGTCAGTTCCTTTTGGTTGGCTGTTTCTGGCCAATAGAGCTGAGGACTGAGCTGGGGGGGGGGAGATCACACAAAGCCTCCCCCTCCTTCCAGAGCAGAGAACCACATGGAGCAGCCCTCCACTTAAAACTGCAGCTGCTGTGTCTCTGAAGGTCCCGGCAGGGTGGTCCACAGGCCGAATTCAGCCCTTGAGACGTATCTTGCGCACCCCTGATTAAGACTGTACTGCTTTTTCAGGCTTTGTTCAATTACCTGGGTAAGGTATAGAACAGTGGTTCCCAAACTATGGTCCGTGGCCTGGTACCGGGCCGCGGGGAAAAAAATACCGGGCCTCAGTGTGGCTGCCGGGAGGGGAGCGGGGCAGGCTGGGAGGAGGAAACCGGCCGCCGGGAAGCAGGGTTGGGGGCAGCGGGGCTGTCTGGCGGAGATCGGGGCGGGCGGGCGGCGGAAGCAGGGCTGGCCGGGGGAGATCGGGAGAAGTGGGGAAGGGGGAAGGAGGGGACGAATCGACCGGTGGGAAGCGGGACTGACCCGGCCACATGCAGACCCGGGCACACGAGTGAGTCCAGCCCCGGGGATTCCATTTTGCGCCCCCCCGCCATGCCCTCCCTCGAGTAGTTGCGAACTACCGGGCTGGTAGACACATTCACGCAGCATGAGCACATCTACCAGCCAGGCAGTTCGCAGCTACGGACTGATACACCTAATAATAATAATAAAACTTACCTAATAAGAAAATACTGGACATTTTATATGTCCGGTATTTTCTCAATTTGTTTCCCGGACAGAACCCTCAAATACCAGACTGTCTGGTACAAAACTGGACACCTGACAACCCTACGCCTCCTTACACCATCCCTCCTAGCCAGATACCCTACCCCCAATCTGCTCCTGCTCCCACCTCCTGGAGTGCCCATGCGGCACCGGGTCCTTCAAGCCCTGGCCCAGGCTGGGCGGAGGATGCAGCCGGGTGAAACACTGAAAATTTATTCATTTTTAATTCTTTTTTTAAATATGCATTTATATTTTTGGGCTGCAAAAAACAGTACTGAAAAAAAACGGGTTCCAACTAAAGTAAAAAGTTTGGGGAACCCTGGTCTAGCTAGGTTTCTATCCATCTTACAGTCCATTTCTCCAATCCATATTCCCTTAACTTGCTGGCAAGAATATTGTGGGTGACTGTATCAAAACCTTTGCTAAAGCTGGCACTGGGGGCTTTGGGAGGACAAGAAACAACTTATTTGAATATTCATTTGCTTAATGAATATGCAAATGAATGTTACTGGTCCTCTCAAAGCTTGTGAATGGATTTACTGGTCCCCGTGTCAAAAAGTTTGGGAACCCCTGGTATAGAACATAGCTATCTATCTTAGAATCTCTTCTTCCTTGTTGTTCCCTGGTGTGGTGTGGCAGGTTGTGTTAAAGGAGAGAGTCAGCAAGGAGGACCACAGCCAAGGCTCCTCTCTACTCTCCCCGCCCCCCCTTATTCATGATATTTGAGAAGGCTGGGTAAATAGCTCCTTCTGCCCACATGGAGAGGACTCTGAACTGGAGCAGTAATCTGAGTAAGCTATTATTTTGTTGAGTAGGGGAAGCCTCACTCCCCTTTACTCTCATCATGACTGAGTAAGAGCTAGGAACAATTTAGCCCTATAAAACCAAGGAGCTTTCTTTTAGAAAAAAAACACACATGCAAAACATAAGTTTCAAGAGATAATAAGTACAGTAACATTAAAATAAATAAGAGTCTATCTTATTTCATCCCCTCAATTTCATCCTCTTTGGTGATCTTTGAGTGGTATCACAAGATTTCTATATTAAAAAGCATCAAATTGATTTCTGATCTTTCAGTTTTTGAATGTATGAAGTCAAATATGTGGATATCTTAGAAAGCCTCTTGAGGTCCCACCCAGCCATATGATTCTGTGTTTATGGTGGTTTCCATTTCAAGATCCAACTTGTGCAGTACCTACCTACAAGCTATGCAAACTCAGAGATGTTGTGACAAAAATAAAGAGGAAATATGAAAAGACATATACATCTTTAAAAATCAGCTATCAGAGACCACAAACACTAAGATGTCTTAATTGTGACTGTATGGTTATACCATGATGCCATCACAGAACTGAGTTATGTCTGGATACTGCTGATCCATTATTCCAACTAAAGAAAGATGAAGTGAGCTGATTCACCTCAAAACAATGGACAGGACAAAGCTGTAACTATGGAAGTCTATTTGTAGCATGGAAGTCATGGCATGCAATTTTTTCTGAAATACTGAAAGAGTTCAGAGGTTTGTCTACATCCTCATTTCTCAATTGGCAGAACACAGGACACAGAGCAGCATGCAGCAGATAAGGATGAGATGGGGAGTTTGAACATGAGTCTATAAAATAATTATTTTTTGATGAACTTAAGAAAAGGTTTTGAAACTTTAAACAGTTACAGACAATAAGTGGGGTTTTTACAATTCACAATAGCTGCAGCATGCTGGATGAAGATTAAGAAATAAGAAGTACAGCAAAGGATAAACCTCTACTTAAGATTCTTTGAAAACTGAATTTTTAAAATAATTTTACCCTTTTGATAATAACAGACGTAGTACTGTTTTGAGCTTTTGAACAAAGTTTTCTGGTAAACTGTCATCTCTGCCTTCAGTTCATATAAAACAAGCAATATTTCACAGATCAGTAAGCTGATGTAGCCAGAAGGAGACTGAAGTTGAATCCATTCTGGTTGTTGGTGCTGTCAATACAATCTCTCTACAGTTTAGGATTGGTTTATTTCAGCAATTTGTGAACTGGGACAGCCAATTCTCACTACTCCTGTGGATATGCAGAACATAAAATTAGTTACTAACTCTTTACTAGTTAGGCTAATTGAGGGTAAGGTTGTGCAGAAGAGCTGCAATTAACAGGTTTGGACAGAGATTAGTTCACAACTAAAGGAAGGTTAAAAATGTAATCTGTTAAATTGTTGAGAAATTCAAATCTTTTAAATAAATGAAAAATGTTAAGACAAAGACCTTTCCTGTACTGCTATCTGCCAGTTTTGACATCAGGTGTCAAGAACAGCAGCCTTGTTCTCCCACTGATGTAGGAGCTTAGCTGTATGAACCTTACTTTTTTGTGATCATGGAATCATAGAAGATAAGGTCTCTTCCAGCCCTTAGGAGGCCATCTAGTCCAATCCCCTGCTCAAAGCAGGACCAACTTCAACTACATCATCCCAGCAAAGAGTTCCTAGGAGACAGATTGCCAAAAGGAGTATATGATTTGACATACACCACTTCCAGAGTTGCATAGCCGTCGCACAAATTGCAAGCCGCTGTTTGTGTAAGATACTGTAGTAGTGATGTCCAAACATGATAAGGATATGTCAAGAATGGATTGTTATGGCATGCCCTGAAAACCGCGTGTACTTCTAGGATGCTGATGTGTATTCTGACTTCTCTGATCAATCAGATGCCTTGGGTCATATGTTTTGTCATGTGAGCACCCCAGCCTTCCAGCAATGCAGCTATTATGACTGTGATGCATGGGGAAGATAGGCATCCCTGAATAGATGTGAAGGGAGTTTATCCACCATTGAACACAGGATATGACAGGTGTGGGGGAGGGGAAGCAGCACAGTGAGGGTTTTATCCAGATATTCACATCTGGGAGAATAGGCTTTCTGCAGCCAGATCTGAAGGCTGCGGGACAGCAGCTGAGTGAATGGTGCTCCCCCCATACTGAAGGGGATGGTATTAATAGTGAATACTGGGGCCATGAATTCCAACATTGGCAACACTGGCAAATCCTGCTGTTGCATTCATGGTACTAAGGAGCCAGATACCAACGTCTTCTCATTTGTGGGAAGGGAGGGTATCAGCATGGTGCTGTCTGAGCTTTATGGTAGCTTTGCCCCTGGAGAAGGGGTAGCAACTTAAATGGAATGACTGGTTCCTCTGCTTCTGAGAAGGAATCAGACTCCAGCTACACTGGTAATGTGGATGGAGAGGGTGGTATTATACGAACAAGACCTGATAGCAACAAATCCGATGTTGGGGACTGGGTCTTCATCGGAGATGTACCGGTGCCTGCCTAGGAGACTGTCCTAGTCACAGCACAAATTGCTTGAGTGGTTCTGCATTAATGCTGACTGAAGGGGAAAGAAATCACAGGGGATGCTGCTGCCAATAAAGTCACCAGCATCAGTATTAACAGTGCCTTAGACACAAAGAGTTCTGGTTCCAAGCCTTGTGGTATGAACTGTGGATCAATGCATATCACTTTTGTGAGCCCTGGAATGATGTGTCCCTTCTTGGTCAGTAGTCCTGAATGGCACAGCATCTGTCTGTGGCTTGGAGAAAGATGTATTGCCATACTTCCATGCATGCTTCTGTGGCTTGTGGCTAGGCCCCAATGAGGGATCTGTAGCACTGATACTAGTGGAGTTGGACTGTGTCTCTGAAGCTGGAGGCACTCTCTTGGATTGTCCTGGCTGATGTACAGAGGGATTCCTTGGCCAATATCCAACTGTGATCCATTGGTGGCCTCCAGGAGGTGCTTTTTTTAAACAGAGGACTCTGCCTTCTTGCATACATGTGGGGAAGGAGAGGCAAAATGTGCACCTGGAAAGAGTGTAGGCTTCTCCCAAACAGAAGAGACAGCACTGGGGCTCGTTGTTGGGGAAGAACAAAGGGCAAGAAAAGCATACCTTGAATCCTGGCTGCTTCTGCATACTCTAGTATGCAGAACCAGGTTCTGGGGGTAGGAAGAGAAGGAAAATTCCAAAGCCGTGTCCATTTGCAATTCTTTAAAAAATAAAACAAGAAAGTGCATAGTAGAAAGGGAACTGTAGGAGAAATGTCCCAAGTCTAGAAAACCATGACACATCCTGCCTACATGCCAGGGAGGGAACTGTTTGGCAGGATACTGACAGAGTGTATCCCCAGTCTGTAACCCCATATATTTTTTCAGTAAGACAGACTTAAAAATACTGAGCTAAGTGAGAAATAAAAATAATTTCAGCAAAATACATCACCCTAAGGACAAGAGAACAGCAGGAGCTCTGACTTGGACCACGCATGTGCTGTGAAAGAACTGGAGACATGATTGGTCTTCCCTGCCCTTTATCACCCAGGGAGAAACCACAAGTAGTGCAAGGATGCATGAACAGACAGACAGGCACTACTAGTTTCAAAAACTCTGGCTTTGGGCATATGTACATTATCCTCTGTAGAATACAACAGGGACCATCACTCAAAGAAAGTAATTCTATTAATGTATGTGAAGTATTCACATATTATACTGAAAAGTGGTATATAACAGACTATAAATGAAAGAAATAAGTTGGGGAGGCTGCACACGGGGGAGAACCCAGCCACCAAAGTTTCAAGGGAATTAAACATCCATCCAAAGCATCAGTGTTCTTTGAAGATCTGCTATGTTATATTTTTTAAAAAAATCCAGTCAAATGCAAAAAATCCAACAGCAACGTTAATGAGACTCTATCAAACCAGGAAAATCTGTGGCTAGGACAACTTCTTCCTGGCCTCTTTGTGCTGCCAAAGCAATGCAAAGGGGCTGGATCAAAGTGTAGAATCTGGCCCCTAATCTCCTTATGACCGGAGATGGAGTTAAATGATGTCACTTTCTAAAAGACTTCAGCACCAGTTTGGAAATGCTTATTTAACTAAAAAATTAATTGCAAACACAGCTGTCAATTCATGCATGAAACTTAGCTATTTCTTACCATGTGAGTATTAACTATGCTTTTACTTTGCAACATGGGTGCCGCTTTCTTTTTAGCTTTATTAGTGTAACAGAAGGTTGGGTTTTTCTTTCATATATTATTCCAACTGCAGTTTCCATTATACATTCCCTATGTTCACAGACACTTCTCATACTACAGGTTGACCCTTCCAAAACCGGGACTCCCTCATCTGGCAACTGGACCAGGGAGTCCTGGCTGGGAGCCCCAGTGGCAAGATGGCTGGTGGCTCGGAGCCCGTTGGGGCTGGGGCTCAGACCAGTGCCGGAGACATGGTAGTGCAGCAGGGGCCGCAGCAGCCCCACTAACAGGGCTGGGGATGTGACAGTTGCAGCAGCCCTGATAGCAGGGTTGGGGCCAGTGATGCAGCAGCCCAGATAGCGGGACTGGGGCAGTCCGGGCTGCCGGGGTTGCAGCAGCATGGCAGCCTGGCAGGGGTGGTGGCTGGGGCCAGCAGCGGGGAGGTTAGGTGGTCTGGGGAACTGGTAGCAAGGGACCTCTTCTGGTCTGGCACATTCCCTCGTATGGGAACAGTCAAGTCCTGAGGGTGCGAGACCAAAGAGGTCCACCCTGTAGTTTGACAGACCTCAGGCTTCCCCTCTCACTCTATCCGCCCTGGTCTGCTTTTCCTAGAATGCTGTATCCTAAGCTAATTTTTGTTTTATTTGCCACAAGATCAGAACTTTCTGTTACATTTCATTAAGTTGCAAGTACATGCAGACTACTAAGTATATATTTTAAAAAAAATCTTGCTCACCCGGGAAGGATTCTTGCAGCTCATTAGTCTCTAACTCAGGGGTTGGCTAAATGTGACCTACAGGTGCCTCAGGAAGGCTCCTTGCCTTCCACAATGTCTCACACCCCTCAAAGTGACTGGCTGAGGAAGTCATGTGCTCTGTGTGCCACGAGCCCCTGGGGCAAGGGCTTCACATACTGCCTCTGCCTCCAGCACAATCTTGCAGCTCCCATTGGCAGCCAATAAGAGTTGCCTGGGCCATGCTTGTGGTGCATCCAGCAAACAATGCCTGTCCCCTTCCAAGGGTTTGCGGTGCTCAAAGAGCACATGACCCCCACAGCCAGCTTCCTTGAAAGCCTGCCTAAGGGTCCCAATGGGCTGCTGGCCAAGAGTTGCTTAAGTAAGGGTACGTCCAGACTACAGGCTTTTGTCGACAGATACTGTCGACAAAGCTTCTGTCGACAAAGAGTGTCTAGACTGCATCCAGTTCTGTCGACAAAGCAAGCCGCTTTGTCAACATGACAGTGTAGACACAAAGGCCAGTGTAGATGCAATAACGCCTTCTGTCGACAGAACTCTGTCGACAAAAGGCATTATTCCTCGTAGAATGAGGTTTACGGCCGTCGACAAAACCGCTGAGTTCTGTCGACATTATGTCGACAGAATTCAGCGGCAGTGTAGACGCAGGCATAGTTTTGTCGACAAAAGTCCACTTTTGTCGACAAAACCCTGTAGTCACACCCTAAGTGATTTCGGGCTAGATCCTGTACCTGGAACCCCTGTCCATTTCTCCCCAGCCCTCTGCTCCCCCTCCACCATGCCTGCCCAGGTCACAACCCAAACTCTGTGCACCCCCGCTCCTGCACTCATACCACCTGCAACTCATTCTAGGAATGTAATAATTTAAATGGTTAACCCAGTGGTCACCAACCAGTTGATTGCGATCAACTGGTCAATCGCAGAGGCACTGCCAGTCGATCTCAACGCAGTGTTCCCAGTTCCCCCTTGTTCCCTCCTACCTGCAATAAGGAGCCTGCTCTGGTGCTACAGCCTCCTGTCCCTCGCAAAACTGGAGCCAAAGCCAGCTTCCTGCGGTTGTGGAGGGGAGGGGTGAGAGGGAGAGAAGTCCCACAGCTCCGTGCCAGATCCGGATTCTCAGGAAGCATGCGCATGCACTGCTCCTTCCCTCCCCACAGCAATGTGCACACTTTCTTGTCTTGACTTCCTTCCCCCATGCACCAGGGAGGCAGGGTTGTGGGGGTGGTGCTAAAATGGCAGCGGAGGATCCGGAGCAGCTGGATGTCTTAAAGGAGCCACAAGTGCCCTTCTTCCAGCACTGCCTGTGAGATCCTCATACCAAGAGATCCCCAGGTACTGGTGGAGCTGCACCTGCCCTCTCTCCTGGCTAGATATCCACCAGCACCCTGCTCCTGCCCCCTCTTCCCTGGCCAGACACCCACCAGCACCCTGCTCCTGCCCCCTCCCTCCTGGCCAGACACCTACCCCCAGATTACTCCTGCACCCCAACTCCCATCCAGATTCTGCACCCTCATCCCTACCCCACTCACTGGCAGCTCAGTCTTGGCACACTGGATCCCTCATTTTTGGCCCCACCCCAGAGCCTAGGAAGGCCCACAAAATCCACTAACCCTGGTACCCCAGAAGAGTTAGTCTGGCCTTAGGCCTTGAACCTCAGTCCTACCTACTTTACCCTCCACCATGGGGCTAGAATGCCAGGGGAGTGAGGTGTCTTAGCTGGGACAACATCAGTGAGGGCTGGGGTTTTCTGGAGGGGTTGGGTTTTTGCATCTCACTTGTGTAGTCCCTGACTGATTTTTCTCTGGGTCAGTGGCCCCGACACAAAAAATGTTCCCTGCCCCTCCCATAAATAAAGACAACGCTGAAATGTTTTGTGTTTAAATAATATTTTATTTAAAAATGAAGCCTGGCCAACAAGCCCCCATCTGGCTGCAGCCTCATAAACCCCCTGCATCCCTCACACACCCCAAGCCTGAGCCTATCATACACCTGAACCTCCTGCCCTGAGCCCCCCATATCCCTGAACTCCTGCACCCCCCAAATCCCAGTCTTATGCCACAACACTCCTGCACCACCCACACACTGCAACCCCCCCCCGCCCTGAGCTCCTCATACACCACAACCCAAACACCTGCACCCCCCACATCCAGAAGACTGCAGTTTGCTCAGCACCCCAACCCTCCACCTGACCCCAACACTCTCCAGCCTGGAACCCCCTTCCTGAGCCAGCATCCCCTTCTCCACATCCTCCTGCAGCCAAATTCCCTCCCAGAGCTTGCACCTCTCACCCCTTCCCACACTCAAATCCTTCATTCCCACCAGAGAGCCTACATCTCCTGTCTCAACCCAGTGAGAGTGAGTAAGGGCTGGGGACAGCAACTGATGGAGAGGAAGGAAATGGAGAGGGTGGGGCCTCAAGGAAGGGGTGGGGTCTTGGGGAAGGGATGGGGTATATCTTGGCTTGTCCTGACATTTAAAAAGTGATCTTGGATGTAAAAAGGTTAGAGACCACTGGGTTAACCACTTCCTGTTTTTCCGTTGATATTTCCATACCCTCTGCTCCTTGTTTTCCACCCCCTTTCCCCTCCCCCCTTCTCCCCTATTTATTTTGGGTCTGCACATCCTAAACTCAAAACTCTGGTCATCTGAAGAAGTGGGCTGTGCCCACGAAAGCTCACGATACCATTTACATGTTTCGTTAGTCTATGAAGTGCTACCAAACCATTTGTTGTTTTTTAAGAGGCTTGTCGGTTAACCTTCATGGTTACACATAAGCCCTGCCCCTTACACTCCTGCCTCTGTATCAGAAGCAGCAGCATGGGAGAAGGGGGAAGGCGCAGCAGGAGTCAGTGCTTATGCGGAGCAGGCTTTTAAGCCAGCTCCCTGCAAGCATGAGCCTCTTTGGAGCTGCCTCCCCTGCTGCACTCCACAGGTCACTAAAGCCACTCCCCCATGAGTAATGCAGAGGGGAAAACTTCTGGCATTCGCACATATGGCATGCACACACACCTAATACAAGACAAACATAAGCAATCTCTCAAGGAAGAACATGCTTCAGTAAAGGTTGAGCAAAGACTGAATCATCACAAAGCAAGTCACAGAAAACAGAAATACTGTAGCTACTGTATACACCTTTTAAGAGACCTCCTAGAACTGAAAGAGCAAATAAATGGAGAGAGACAAGAAAAGGTATGTATGACTGATGCAGCACTGTTAGTTTCAGTATATGTCCATAGGCAGAAAAATAAAACAAGAAACAAGGGATTTTTGAACCATGTGTAGGGTTAAGTTATTTTCTTGCTGCCATATTGTAAGGTTTGAAGCCTTTTTCTAGGGCCACATGATGAGAGCAGCAGCCATGTGTCAAACAGCAGAAAGTCACATCCTCACTAGGGATGTAAAATTTCAATTAATTGGCTAATTGAATAGTCGATGCAATTTGCATTGACTTTTCGACTAGTCGATAAGGGCACCTCCACCTTTGAAACGTAGCAACAGCCTTAGGGTTGTTGCTACACTTCAAAGCCAAAAGTGCTGCAGGGAGCATAGGGCCAGCGGGAGACTGCTTGAGTCCCCCGCTGGCCCCATGTTCCTTGCAGTATTTCAAAGCTGCAGCGCCACAGGAGTCCTGGGTCAGCTGGGGACTGTGAGTCCCCAGCTGACCCCAGGCTCCACATGGCGCTGCTGCTTTGAAACGCCATGTGCAGCCTGGCCAGCTTGCAGCATTTCAAAGCGGCAGCGCCACATGGAGCTCGGAGTCTGGCCCCAGGCTCCACAGAATCATAGAATCATAGAATACTAGGACAGGAAGGGACCTCAAGAGGTCATCAAGTCCAGTCCCCTGCCCTCATGGCAGGACCAAATACTGTCTAGACCATCCCTGATAGACATTTATCTAACCTACTCTTAAATATCTCCAGAGATGGAGATTCCACAACCTCCCTGGGCAATTTATTCCAGTGTTTGACTACCCTGACAGTTAGAAACTTTTTCCTAATGTCCAACCTAAACCTCCCTTGCTGCAGTTTAAGCCCATTGCTTCTTGTTCTATCCTCAGAGGCCAAGACGAACAAGTTTTCTCCCTCCTCCTTATGACACCCTTTTAGATACCTGAAAACTGCTATCATGTCCCCCCTCAATCTTCTCTTTTGTAAACTAAACAAACCCAATTCTTTCAGCCTTCCTTCATAGGTCATGTTCTCTAGACCTTTAATCATTCTTGTTGCTCTTCTCTGGACCCTCTCCAATTTCTCCACAGCCTTCTTGAAATGCGGTGCCCAGAACTGGACACAATACTCCAACTGAGGCCTAACTAGCGCAGAGTCGAGCGGAAGAATGACTTCTCGTGTCTTGCTCACAACACACCTGTTAATGCATCCCAGAATCATGTTTGCTTTTTTTGCAACAGCATCACACTGCTGACTCATATTCAGCTTGTGGTCCACTATAACCCCTAGATCCCTTTCTGCCATACTCCTTCCTAGACAGTCGCTTCCCATTCTGTATGTGTGAAACTGATTGTTCCTTCCGAAGTGGAGCATTTTGCATTTGTCTTTATTAAACTTCATCCTGTTTACCTCAGACCATTTCTCCAATTTATCCAGATCATTTTGAATTATGACCCTATCCTCCAGATTAGTCGCAAACCCTCCTAGCTTGGTATCATCTGCAAACTGCTGCATGCAGTTCTGCCACTTTGAAGCACCTGCTCCTCTCTCCTTCTTTCTGATAGATGCAGCAAGGAGGGAGGGGGAAGCAACTAGTCAACTAGCATGTCAACTATTCGATAAGCATTTGCTTATCGGATAGTTGACTAGTCATTCACATCCCTAATCCTCACATTCCATCATCTAAATTACATTAAAACAATGTAATATCAGGCTGTTCAGGAGGAAATCCTGACCTAACAGTATCCACCATCACCAGATAAAGAAAACAGACTTTAATATGGTTAAAGAAAACTTAGTTCGACAGCATTCTATCAGTGAAGTTGTCACTCATCAACAGGATAATAAAATCTATACTACAATTGTTTTGCCTTTATGGTTTCCACTTCTCTATTGTTCTTCTGTATGGTTTCTGCCTGCTTCTTTTATTGTTTCCTGTCTGTTGCATAACTAATTTTGCTAGGTGTAAATCAACTATGGTAGTGGGGTAGAACTGGTTAAAGAATTGTTTACAATATATTAGGATTGGCTAGAAAAGTATTTAGTAATATTTTAGTAAAATGAATGATTAAGGTACAGCTAAGCAGGGTTCAAATTTTCCTACTATATAAACTGGGGTCCAAAAGGAAGCTCTTTGTAATGAAGCCCAGGACACAGACTCAAAACCAGAGTTACCAGACCTCAACACCCTACGAATAACATTGTGAAGAAACTGGAATTTCCCAATGACCTGATCCTGACTGGCCATCAAAAAAAGCCCATTTACCTTATTAGAAGTGGAGAGCATTGTATGCTTAGTTAATAGAGACAAGTAAGATATTACTGTGTAAGGCTCTTTCATTGGTAAAAGACACTGTAACCTTGCAAAAGATTAAGCCTCGAGTTCACAGGCAGTGGGTGTTTGCCTGGAGCCCATACAGAGGTAAAGTTAGGTGCCTTTTGCCCAGAGCCCTAAGAACACCTGCAAATTTATCAAGAAAGTTTACAGATATGGAAGCAGAGGTTCAGAGATGTTAAGAGACTTGCCCAAGCGAATAATGATTCAGTGACAGAGCCTAAGCTGTCTGACATTTAGTCCCGTACTTTAAAACCAGCCCATGGTTGGTGGATTACTTGCTGGTGCTCAGATAGCGAACAGGTCCAGCGATAACCCTCTTTTCTGGCCACTTCTAAAGCTTTCAAGGCTCTTCATTATAAAGCATGACCTGTGCAAGCACATTTATCGCTAGTCTGAAAAAATGAGTGAACAATTTTCAAACAATACAACAAAATTTGCAGATGTCACAAAATTTATATTAGTCAAGATGAGAAAATATTAAAACGGACAGTTGTTGGACCTGATAAAACTTAATGATTATATAGCACAATGAAAGATGAAATTCAGTGAAAACAAGTGCAACATAGTATACACCGCCAAGAAAACCCTAGAACTATGCAAGCACATTGAGCTCTAAATGAACTGTAACTGTTCAGTAAAAGATCCAGGTATTACTATTGTCAACCTAACATCTTCTAAATGGCAAATTAGTGGAATGGGATGGGACTCTACATCAAAGAAAATATTACCTGCTTTGAAATCACTGACTATTCAGAAAAGCAGGATCTGGAATACTTATAAATTATTGAAACAACTGATGAAATCTCAAGGTGGTAGGGGGCTGCTACAGACGACCAAATCACATGAGGGACAAGGATGAAGAGTTCCTTAAACTACCATCTATAATGTGAAGAAATAAACAGTGTGTTATTACGGGGGTTTTGCCTCAGGAACATTTGCTGGAAATCTCACACTGTCACTAGCAAAACATCCCTGGCCTGGACCTTCTAAAATTAATGATAACTTTTAAACACAAGAAGTAATTCAATCAACTCTATCAGAACTTATTCTGATGAGTAAAGATGAGCTGATCACTGATTTAAAATACTATAGTTGGCTAGGTGCAAACAATGACCTAACACTATCTGATATGTGCAAATAAAATATATAGTTCTAGCCAATAAATATACACAGTTGGTGCTTTACAAAGGTTAATTTCCAAAGCAGAAAACAACCATGAGCAAAACTGAGTAACAGGAAAATGTTAAACATACACATTAAATAAGACGTAATTAAAAAATGCTTTACTAGAGGCAAACTGACAGAATGGCCTTTCTTGCTTTCCTCATCTTCCTCTCCCATCCCAGAAAAACCTCCACTCAAACAACACAATTCCCCAATCATGAAAGAAATTACTTTGGTTCAACATACTAGTTAAGAGATGAGGTAAAATTGAGAATAAAAGGAAGGCCAAGAAATATTAGTGAACAATCTCTAGCTGTTAGGGGGTAAGGACATTAAGAGGGAATTCTTCAAATATAATGGAGGAAAATAATTGTAGCAATAGTATAGGTCCAATACTAGACAGGTTGGTAAAATGTCAAATACGATGCAGTAAAAGTCAGAAGTATGGAATAAATACTTATATTCTGTATTTAGAAAAAACATAATTATATATTCTTATCCTACAGGGATAATGAAATCGTAACTATGGAGGGATGTTAAATGGCAACTGTTATAATGAAGCATTTTTTAAATCCGCAGGACCACATATATTTTACCCCACAAAAATTAAAAGAATTCGTCATTTTAACAAATCTTGAAACACTGTGCAGAGAACTGTGGAAAAACGTCCGTTACACCAATGTCTCTGGGATGATTAACCTGACATCAGTCAGGCAGAATCATGGAAAGGCTGGTATGGGACATAATCAGAGAAGACTTAAGAAATAACAATATTAATAGGAATTAATTAGGTTCTATGAAAATTTGGTCTTGCCATAAAAAAAAAAATCAGGTTTATCTGACAATGCCAATGTGGATGATAAAGGTAACTGTGCTGACATGTGTTTGACTTAGTCCTGCGTGACATTATGATAATCCGAAAGAAAATATAAAATAACTGGTAAAACTAGCAGATGACAAAGATTAGTTGAGAAGTAAGTTATGATGGGCTCAGGTCAGTTGTATAGGTTGACCCAAGGTGAGCCTCTGAACAATATGCATTTAATTCAGCAAATATGCAAGACCATACATCTACAAAGAATGCACACACTCATGATGGGGAACTGTTATCCTAGAATGCAGTAACAAAAATGAACAGTCAGCTTGGAAATAATGTGCAATATTTTTTTCTTTTAAACTGTGAGGATAATCAACAACTGGAAAAAAGACTTAATGGATGTCATGGATTTTCCATCACTTTATATCTTTTAATCAAGACTAGATATATCTTTCTAAAGTTATGCTATTGCTAAAGCAGAAGTTATGAGGATGATGTGGAGATTACTTGGATAAATTCCTTGACCTATGTAATGCAGGGCAGACTAAATAATCTAATTGTCACACTTTGGCCTTAAAAAAAAAAAATCTATTAATCTATACATGCCCAACCATAAACGTATTCATTACAAGGCAGTTTACTTTACAGAAAAGTTTTTTTAAAAACTCATTAATACTAGCCTGTATGTTTTGAGACATGTTCCTTCACTTTTATTTGCTTGCCTTAACGAAAGGCAACTCTGGATATTCTACCACATGATTGATAGTAAATAATCACTAACATCTCACTTTTCCTCTTCTGGATTTTCCATCACAATTACAGACCATCTGAGGCTCAGGCCATCTAAAGATATCCAGACACTGTCCTTTCTTTGACGATTTTCATTCCTTTTCATAGAATTGTTGCTGGTGGATTTTTTTTAAACAGATGCTTTTTGACAACTGTAACCAATACCTACTGTTCTCTCCAGCACTATAATATATCTGACACGGAAATCTCAATTGCATCTACAGCCACCCTACAATGCTTGCATCTTGTGGTTCAAAACAACTGCAAACAGGAAACCTCAATTCTACTTTTGAGACAACGAATTTCTTTGTAGCTCCATTAGAGCACAGAAATGAAGTTTGTTTTGTAAGCTACTAGTGGTTTAACAGTCTTTAACTGATATAAAATTAGAAGAGCAATTAAAAATAACAAACCTGGATTTGTGATTTAAAAAGGGGAAGCTTACTTTAATGCAGACGATAACTCTTCTGCTCTCTACAATTAAAAGTTTTCAAATATGTGTGAAACATTTCTATAAAATGTCCCTGTGGACATATATAGCACAGTAGACGTACAACATGCTGCAGAAACCACAGAACTGTGAAACATCACACCAGAAAATACTCTCTCACTCCTGGTTCCCTGCAAAGCATACTCATTACAATACAACTAATATGACTTATGTTATTACATTTTTATTAGATTCATTTACTTCGTTCACAAAGTTTCAGCGAGCCACAGTTTTTGCACTACAATATGTAACTGCATTATATAAGTTGTCATTTATGGAACTGGGTGTTTTCACAACTGAACAGTTGGGGCTTTTGATACCCAGAAACACCTGGGCTGCATTTTCTGTGGTTGGGGTGGGGTTTGTTTTTTTTATTGGCATGAAGCTTACAGTGAAATCTTCTATACTTTGAGAGAGTCTCTCTCCCATTTTCATCGCTTACATGCGTTAGCCATTTACATGCATTTTAACATACCTACTACAATCCTGCCAGAGCTCCAACCCCTCTCCCCTGGTGGAATCTCCGCAGGCTTCTGTAATAGACCCAAACTTTGGATCCCACATGATCTTAAGGCTACCTAGAACTGGACAATAAGAAGTTATGTCAAGCTCTGGGCTTCTAGACACATTATTGGGATGCAGATTCTTCATCCAGCATCCCTTCCTGAGATACAGGACTCAAGAATTCAGCTAGCTAGGCCATGGGGGAACCTTTTCTGGATTGAGGACCAGTGACCTACAGAAAGATCAGTCAGCAATCTGAAGAGCAACCAGAAAAGCAGCTCCCATTCCCTGTGGACCATTGCCAATGGGAGCTACAGGGACAGTACCTGCAGGTAGATGGAGACATACCTCAGCCTAGGAGTCAGGGGACATATCAACATTTCTGCAGAGCTCCCTGAGGTAATTGCCACCTGGCACCTTCACCCCCTTTCCACACCCAACTGTGTGCACCAGCCCTGAGCCCCTTCCCATAAACAAACTCCTGCTGCTGCAGAGGGTGGTGGGGAGGGAGAGGAGAGAGAGCCTGCCTCAGCAGCAGTCGGTGCAGTTGGCCCAGGGCCTGTCCAAGCTGCTTAGCCAGTCTCCGGGCCAGCTGCACTGGCTGCTGCAGAAGTCATGGAGGCCTTGGAAAGTTAAGGAATCCAAGGGTGTGTCTAGACTACATGGCTCCGTCGACGGCAACTCTAGATCTACAGGATCTACTCTAGGCAACTATAGGCTTACAGGATCTGACGACAAAGGGATCTGGGGTCGGTTGATCCCCGTCTAGACTACCGCACTGTGCCGACAAACAGCTGATCGGCACAGCGCAGCGGCCATTTTGATGTAAATGAAGCGGTGATTATTTAAATCGCCACTTCATTTCCCTTTGCCGAGTACACTCATCTACATGGCTCCGTCGACGGAGCCATGTAGTCTAGACACACCCCAAGACTTCCACGACAGACTCACAGTCTGAATGATGTTTAGTCTGGAAGCCAGAGGAATGAGGAAAGATTGTAATCCAGCAGTGTAGCTGCTGGTAAAGAGTCACATACCACCAAAAATCAACTCTCCAAGTCCTATGCTAGTAGGCTACAAATCAGACTTCCCTGACCAGGATCCTTGGGACCAGAGCAGTCCTGAACAAGGGATTTTGCAGGACCAGCGGAGGTCAATTTCAGCCCTTCTACTGATGGACTCCAGGCTCTCCCAGGGTCCATCAGCAGACTCATCTGGGCTCCCCTCTTAGCCACTAGGCCCTGTCGCTGGCCCGGCTCCCCAGCCCCGGGTTCCCAACCTCTGGACTCCCCGCCATTTGGGTATATTCATTTTAAACATTTTGAGAAGTGCTCAGATGCTATAGTAATAGGTGCCAACTATATTTTATCTGTCAATCTACTTTAAAAAAATCTATACTGCAGAATTGTAACTGAGACAATGAAATTTTACGGTACCATTTTTGGTCAATTTAAAAATATTTCAGAGCCAGAGAGCAGGCTACCATGACTCTCCAGCCACTCAGCCTCCTTCATTAAATTTCACTCCTGAGAACCCCTTATCCAGGACATGTCTGCAGAAGCCTCCAGTATGGAGCCTACCAAATAGTGCAACAAATCCCAAGTGATTTTGCAAGATAGTGGTTTATTGTAGGAGCCTAAGGGGAAAAAATGAGTTACAACTTTCCATTAAACACATGCAATAGTATTCTATTGTTCTGTGTGGAGTTATCTGTGTCAAATGATGTGACCTTCAAATATGCTTACCTCCCCAGCGTCAGATTTAATTTTTATTTCATTAGTGATACCGCTGTGACACAAAATTTCCTGCATGGGGGCATTTCAAGATGCTAATGCTTAATCGATGTGACACCATTTAAAATATATAACACTAAAATCTGCCTTTCCTATTTACTCAAACATTCTGCTGTTTGAGGGAGGGGAGGATTCTTAAATAACACTGTCTTTCATAAAAAGAAAAAGGCTATTCCTATTTCTTATTTGGAATTTTTCACAACTTATACTGCAAATAGCTTTTCTTTTTGATTCTCATATATGTTTATATTTAAACTGAATTAAAGTGCAAATAGTTCTACAGAACTACTCTACAGAATTCTACAGAAATCACTTGGTATTACATAAAACCAGGTTTTAAGTGCAATGACACTAGGTTACTTGTCCGAGGACCTGTTTAACCTAGGAAAATAATTTGTAGTTGAAAAGTTGTCTGACAATTCACCAAACAGACCATAAATTTAAAATGAGCGTGGATATAGTTTGATTACTATATAATCAAGAAGAAAAAAGTTGAAGCAGATTGGGTTGAGAAAAGTATATGGAGATTACTTACTATAACTGAAGGTTCTTTGAGATGTGTGGTCCCTATCTGTATTCCACACATAGCTACCCATGCATGCCATGCACCAGAGTCTGGAAATTCTTCAAAGGAGTGAGAATAAAAAGCAGTATAGGTCAAAGCCTCCTCAGTTCCTTTTCTTCCAGCAAACAAACTGGATGCAAAGTGGACAGGAAAGAGGTAGTGCAATGTAGATAGGGGCTATTCACCTTGAGGACTCTTCAGTTACAGTAAGTAAACTCCACTTCTTCCTCAGGTGATGATCACTATATGTATTCCTCATGTGGGTGACTGGCAAATAGTGTTTATACGGGAGGAGGGTGAGAGAGAGTTGGCAGCAGAGATGCTTGTCATACTTCCTTCTTACAGCTGCATCTGTAGTTACTGCTTGGACTAGAGCATAGCATGGTGTGAATGTGTGAACACAGCTCCAAGTTGCTACTCTGCTAATGTCTTGCAGTGGAATATCCAGTAGGGATGCTGTAGAGACAGCTTGTGCTCATGTGCTCTGAGCTATAACACCATTAGGAGGGGGGAATTTTTGCTATTTTGTAGCATTTTAAGATGCATGCTGAAACTCACTTAGAAATCCTGTGGGATATGGTTTATCCACATGATCTTTTTGCTCTAATAATAAAGAGCTGCAGAAATTTTACAATGTGTTTGGCTTTTTGCAGGTAGAAAGGGCATGATTAACACCAAGAAACTGAAGAGTCTTATCTTTGGAAGAAGCATGGAATTTTTTAGAAAAAAATACAGGTAAGCATATTGTCTGATTGACAATCTTGGGAATAAATCTGAGATGTGACTAAGGGAAACCTCTTTGACAGAAAAACTATGTATTGTTTTATATTTTAGTTTAAACATGTGTTTATATTGCAGTTTAAACATGGGGTGAAAGAGGACATGATTCCAAGTAGGGACATAAAGAGGCAAGAAAGAACTGGAGAAGCAATGACCCACACTACCTTTTATACCCTCAACAAGGGAAACTACAGAGCACATGAAGGTCAACAGAAGCTGCTTTGAAGAATTTCTGGATTTAGACATACAGGGCTGTCCCTAAGGGGGACGCGGGGCAATCCCCTGTTCCAATTGCATCCCTTCCCTGAAGCTCCAGCCCCCAAACTACATCACCTAGGGCAAGGGTTCTCAAACTTTTTGATACTGCGACCCCCTAAAATGTTCACTGAATTTGTGTGACCCTCCCCCCCACCAAAATTGTTGAGCAAAAACAATTTGAGAAACGCTGACCTAGGGGATTACTGGGGATCCTGGCATGGGTCATATTGTAGGGCTCAGGACACCCACTGCCCTCACTGTGGTGGTGAGAGCCACTGCAAGTGGAGCAATCCAACAGCCTGCTCTGCCACCATCTCCCAGCCAGGTCACTGGCCTTCACTGCAGTGTCAGGAAGCAGAGATGCCTCACCACTCGGGGGAACAGAGCGAGCTGAGGCACTCCACTTCCCACCACTGTGGTGAAGCAGCGTGACCAGGCTGGGAAATAGCAGCAGCAGAGTGGCGCAGGCCGCTGTGTCACTATGCTTGCCGCAGCTCCCTGCTGATGTCCTGCGCCAATCTACTCAGTAATACCCCCAGGCTGCCCTGGGCCCCGTGGCAAATCAATATGGGGGACTGGCCCATCCATAGGACAGTTGAGGTGCCCGTTGTGGAGTCTCCCAAAGCACAGAGGCTAGGGAGGCCACCCCAAACCCTCCTGTGGATTGAATGGCTCTGCAGACACATGGCACACATGTAAACCCATGTGTGGAATACACACAGGGACCATCACTTGAAGGACAATCCAGTAACAAGGTAACTGCCACTGGTAAAAAAAAAAAAATCTATGCCTAAAGACGACCTGAATAATTTAAAAAGGGGATGATGATATTATGGAAACTGGAGAACTATTGAAATACCATCACAAGAGTACAGAACAAAACACTGAGCAATAGGTGGATTTGAATTTTTAAAGGCATATGGGCTTTATCAACACCAAATCACTTGGAATTAGGTAACATTTCAGAAAAAAATGTCTTTGCTAAAGATTCTACACTCCACTGAGTATTACCTTCTTTCAGGCCTTCATACATAGAGGAGTAAAAAGCACACAGCCATATTTTTAAAAGCATCTTTTCAAGTAATCTTTAAGACTGAGAGGAACTACACGGCAGTTCAATAGTTAAGTTGCAGTGAAGAAAACCTCTCATAGGAGGACCTCGCCATTGTCCTTGCTTGGAAATAGCCCCAGTAGAACAATCAATGGCCAGCAATCAATGTTGCTATGTGGATATTTTTCCCTAATTATAAATAAAGACAAGCTTTGTTTTTGACTGCCAAATTTCCATTCCTCTCATCTATTTCATTCTTTGGAACAGGCAGCATATAGAAATTTATAAAAATAAAATAAGTAGGCAGAATGAGGGGGGAATGCAGGAAGACTACAATTTGCACAAAATGCCTACTATACATGACAAAGCTGGAAGGTTTAATATTAGACCTACCAGATTTCATGTAACTCCTTAATGAAAAGGCCACATAAAAATTTGGAAGGGAACATAAAAATAGAAGAAAAATTATATACACTGAGTCATGAAAAAGGGAACAAAAAATTAGAAGGAAAATTGAAAGTGTTTATCTGTATGCTATACTGATGTGACATGCTCTGTGGAAGACAAATCCCAGTAGACTTATTGCTGTACATAGACGCCTGCCACCTACGGTGATTCTGTCAGTTCAAATGGAGAGAGCAATGTTTCTGTTACTCTAAGTAAAAAACTAAAAAGGTAAAATAATGAGAAACTACTTCCTAGGCTGGCAATATTAAAGATGCCATATGGTAAATTTTATGAAATGTTACGGAACCCTTCTCTTCCTGGTTAAGATTTCACTAAATATTTAACAATATTTACCTCAGCATGTGAAATAGTTACAATGACCGGGTCCTAATTTGTTCTTCTTCATGTTTCACTTCACCATATCAAACATAACCAATCTCCGAATTAAACTTTATTAGGAGCACTCTTTTTAGAAACAAAGAACACAGTTCTCAAGTATAAGATTTTAACCTTGATCTTACATAAAAGGACAAAGCTCAAAACCATCGTACTCTGCTACATTTTATTGCTAATCCCTTAGAACACCATTAGCCACTTTTAAAGGGATTTCACTTTATGCTGTCTATAAAATGCTGAAAATAAAACTAAACTATTGACCTACTGTTCCCCATAGAAAAATCATACATGGTATTCACTTTTTGTGTTCTAAGTAGAAAAGATGCAGGTATTTTAGAGTTTGACAAGAAAGATAAAAAATGAGCATCTCTGAAAAGGAAAAAAAATATTCTGCCTCTATTCTTTCTTCAAAGCAGCAGATTGGATTAGCAGGATTAAGTGATCTTTATCAATTTTTCTGTGTTATGTATATAAATACTCCATAAAAAGTAATGACTTCCAGAACACTACAGCAGCATTGCAACCTCTCTCTTGAGACCTGCTTTCACACAATTTTACTTTATTTTATTTTTTTTTTGGTTCACAGATATTATTCATTGTTTTAAATCAAGAGCGTATGGCTAAATTTGTTAAAATTTTCCAACTATTATTTCGAATATTCAAAATATTCTGTTCCTTTAGAGTTTGCAATAAGTCATTGAGAGTAATTTTACACCCTTTTTGGGAGGGGGAAGGGCAAAAATTCTCCCAGTTTGTTAAATGTCAAGGCTAAACTGCATTTGGTGCTGGAGTACTTAGTACCAATAGAGTCCATCATCACACACCAAACTGGCAAATAGGCAGCTACATGCCACAAAGCACATCACCTCTGGCACACTGCATCCGACAGATCTCAGTTCTGAGCAATATTGCTCCTTCCCTTATCAGACAAGAGGTTGCCACTGGCAAGTTCCTGAAGAAAGTACATGCCAACCCCAGCTTGCTGCTGCACAATGACCTTTTTAAACTGCCAGCTGTATGCTTGCCATAATGTCATACACCTTGGTGTGGCAGATGAGACCATAATGATAGGGTGAAAACACTCTGGCAAGAGGAAAGGATATCTGTTATAATTCCCAACTAGGCCCTTGTCGTGGACCCCACAATTTGCCCACTTGGTTTTGACATATCCCATTGTCAGTGATCCCTGTTGAACAGGTTCCAGAGTGGGCAAGATTTCTATGCAGCCAACCAATATTGCAGAGCCTTTGTGATAGCTCTTTGTGCAGCTGCTGCACAACACAGACAATGACACAATTTGTTAATGAATGCCTGTTGAGTAGGTTCAATGGTGGTATAGAAAAACTGCATCACGCTACTGAAGATACCATTGCTTGGCTAGACAACTATGCACATGCTAAATAAATAAACTGCTAACATACTAGCAAAATGAGCAAAAGTGACATCACTAAAACTAATTGTTAATTAAAATGCTCACTCAAAGGTGTCCCACTGAAATAACACTTTGTAAATGTTTTCTAAGTATATTTAGTCTGATAAGCACCAAATTAATGGTCTTCTATAACAGTCAATGCTTACCATTTTTTCTGCTAAATCAATTTATCATTCTATTTTTGAGGTATGGCAATTTGAAGAAAAGTGTTCACACCAGAGTCTTCACTGATTATCATCCTTACTAGTTGTTTCTACAGCAGTCCAAGAACTGAATGGCCATGAAATACAAATTCCTTCCCCCTGCTGCCTTCCTGTGCGGGGGAGTGGATAGGAGTCCCGGGACTGAGCACCAGTTTCAACTGCTCAGGAAGCACGCGGCTGCCATGGGGAGAGGAGGAGCAGGGTGCATGTGCTTCCTGAACAGTTGGGGTTGACGCAGTCCCAGGACTCCTACCCCCACTGCCCCCGCGCAGGAAGGCAGCAGGGGGAAAGAAGTTGCTGGTGCACGACAGACCTGGCTGTTTAGGAAACGCACCAGCTGTTTGGGGAGGGTAAGCAATGCAAATCTGTGTCCTGAGCCCATCACACTCCCAACCTCCGTGCTCTGAGCCCTCAGACACCCAACCCAAACTCCTGCACCCTCATATCCACAAGCCTGTGGCTTGCTCAGCACCCCAACCCTCCACCTGACGCCAACACTCTCCAGCCTGGAGCCCCCTCCCTGAGCCAGCATCCCCTTCTCCACCTCCTCCTGCAGCCAAATTCCCTCCCAAAGCCTGCACCTCTCATTCCTTTCCAAACCCAAATCCCTCATTCCCACCCCAGAGCCTGTACCTCCTGTCTCAACCCAGTGAGAGTGTATAAGGGCTGGGAATAGCAACTGATGGAGAGGAGGGGGAACAGAGAGGGCCGGGCCTCAAGGAAAGGATGGGGTCTTGGGGAAGGGATGGGGTAGATCTAGGCTTGTCCTGACATTTAAAAAGTGATCCTGGGTGTAAAAGGTTGGAGACCACTGCCTTAGAGGGTCAAAAAATCCTTAGGATTTTTTCAGATAGAATTTTATAGTTCTACTAACATTCACGATACATCAGAGACCTAAAAGGGAAGAAAAATAGGCAGACTATCTTCTGATTAAGGAATAACAAAAGCTGTTACACAGTCCTGTTACTGGAAAACCCAAGTTTATGTTACATGCATCTGAGAGAGAACAATAGTGTGAAAAGGCAGTAACCTCATGTATAGCATGGCTTCAAAGAAAAGTACTTTAATGACACCAAAACTCATGGAAAGCTAGTATTTTGATTTAGGTTCTATGTGGGAATACTGTGTTTTAACTGGACACCTAAAGACATAAGCTGCCCAAAAGTAATGGAAAAAGAAGAATGCTCACCTTGTGCAATAATTGAAGTTTTCGAGATATGCGTCACTGTGGGTGCTGCACTCCCAAGTGATGGTGCATCCGAGCGCCATTAATCAGAGATCTTTGGTAGCAATGGCTGGTCAAGATGTGCGTGTGCAGTTGCTGTCTTGCAGTACCACTGGAATCTGTTTAGTGTGTGCATGTCCTAAACCCCTCAGTTTCTTCTCCCCTGTAGAATCTTATGAATCAAACTCCAAAGAAGAGGGAAGGAGTGTGAGTAGTGGAACACCCACAGGGACACACATCTTGAACCACCTCAGTTATTGCATAAGGTCAGTAACCTCTTCCTCAAGTGCTGTCACTGGGGGTGCTTCAATTCCAGTGAATATAAAGCAGTACACAACAATATAGTTGGGTGGACTTTGGAGTAGTGTTTTTGGTAGTAGCAGACAGTACTGTATGGCCTACTATGGTGTCCGCTTTGGTGTCTTGTGCAATGGTGTAGTGTTTGGCAAATGTATGGTCTGATGTCCAAGTAGCAGCTTTGTATGTGTCAATTATGGGTCTGTTGTGAAGAAATGCTATAGACATTGACAGTCAGAGTACAGTGTGTTCTGATGCCCTCTGAGGCTTCAATATCCTGGATCTGGTAGCATGACTTTATACAATCAGATATCCACTTGGAATGTCATTGTTTTGAAATAGCAGCAACTTTGGACCATTTGGCTATGGACAAGAAAAGTTCTAGGGGATTTATGGACTAGATTAGTTCTGTCCAAAGAGAAGGTAATCACACTTCTAATGTTGAGGTTATGTAGTGCTTCTTCCTGTGTGGGGGTTTTTGTGGAGTTTGCAGTAAAAATGTAGGGAAGTGAATAAGCTGATTGATAAGGAAGGCGGATGCCATCTTTCAAAGAAACGTATGGTGGAGCTGCAACATGGACCTTGTCCTCAAAGAAAATAGCGGAGGGAGGGTTGACCATTTGTGCACTTATTTTCCCAACCCTTCTCATTGATGTGATAGCAATGACGAATGCTGCCTTCATGGACATATGTAGTAGGGAGGGGGGTAGCTAGCAGTTTGAAGGGAGGTCTCATAAGTACTCTGAAGGTGAGATTCAATTATCCATGTGGGTGTGGGAGGTGTACCTCAGAGTAAAGGTTTTGAAGTCTTGTAAAGAAGTGTTTCATAGGAGGGTGTGTGAAAACTGAGAAGCCATTCCTGTTGTCGTGGAAGGTGTTGATTGCCGTGAGGTGTACTCTCGTGGAATTGAGTGATAGTCTGTCATTCTTTATTTCTAAAAATGTAATCAAGGATGTCGGGAAGAGGTGTAGTGCAGGGTGTGAGACTTTTCTGCAAGCACCACATAGAGAATTGTTTCCAATTCTGTAGGAAAGTACTGCAGGTGTAGCCTAGTCTACTGTGTAACACCACATGTTTGACTTGCTTCAAACAGGGTAGCCAGCCACGTTTTCAGTTGTGGATGGAGGATTTGACCATCACTCTAGGACAGAAAATCTGGTCTCACGGAGAGAGTTCTTAGATCAACCTGCATAGCAGATAAGAATACCAAGTCTGACTGAGCCATGCTAGAATGATAAGTATGACCTTGGCATTGCCGTCCCTGATAGTGCGGAGGACGCTGTGCATTAATAGAATAAATGGGAATGCATACGAGAGTGTCTTGTTCCACAGGATGAAGAAAACATCTCCCAGGGATCTGGCCCTGAGTTCTGCCCTGAAACAGAATAGATGACATTTGCAATTTTTTTGCTTTGGCAAAGGAACCACAATGGAAGAAGAGTTGGCATAAGATTGTAGGGTTTAGTTCACAGTTGTGCTCTTGTGAGGCGTGTCTGCTGAGTGTGTCAGTGGTAGGGATGTTAGAGTTTAACTGATTAAACTATTAACTGATAAGCATTAGCTTATTCGTTAACATTACTGGTTAAACTCCCAGCCATAGACAGAGGTCCGCAGGTCAGGCACCCTGCAGAGTGTTTAACCATGTAACTGACTGAAATTCAATCAGTTACAGAGTTAGTAGGTTTGGGTTTCTGGTATTTATTTATTTATTTATTTATTTTTACATCCCCATTCAGTGTTCTGACACTCAGGAACGTAGGAAGCCATGTCACCTATGTCATGTTGTATGTACCAGTTTCACAGTTGGATGGCTTCTCTGCATAGCAGGTGTGACCGTGCTCTCCCCTGTGTGTTGATGTAGAATATGCATGCTATATTATCTGCCAAGACTTGAATTGATTTGTTCCTTAGGAGTGGGAGGAAGTGAAGATGTATGTATCTGACTGAGTTCTAGGTAGGAGGATTATGTGCAGAAGGGCTTTGTGTGGTGGTCCAAGTGTACTCCCTGCCTATCAGAGAAGTATGGGTATGTCTGCACTACAAAGTTAATTCGAACTAACAGCCGTTGGTTCGAATTAACTTTAATAGGGGCTACACATACAAACTGCTAGTTCGAATTTAAATCGAACTAGCGGAGCGCTTAATTCAAACTAGGTAAACCTCATTCTACGAGGAGTAACGCCTAGTTCGAATTAAGGGCTGTGTAGCCACTTAGTTCGAACTAACTGGAGGCTAGCCCTTCCCAGGTTGCCCTGGTGGCCACTCTGGGCCAAACCAGGGAAACTCTTCTGCCCCCCTCCCAGCCCTGGAGCCCTTAAAGGGGCACGGTCTGGCTACAGTGCTTGTGCCCGTTGCAAGCCTGCCAGCACCCAGCCAGCAGACCCTGCACCTGGCACAGCATGAGTCAGCCACCCGCTGCCACCCAGCCCTCCACCTCTTCCCAGGACCAGGCTGGTGGCTCCCAGGAGCCTGCCCAGGGCTGCAAGAGGCGGGCACCCGCCTGGTCTAGTGCGGAGATCGTGGACCTCATCGAGGTTTGGAGGGAGGCCTCCAATGTCCACGATCTCCGCACTAGCCACAGGAACGCGGCTGTCTACAGCCGCATGGCTGCCAGCCTGGCCACCAGAGGCCACATGCGAACCCAGGAGTAGGTTGCATGAAAATTAAGTTGGTCCAGTGAGACCCCTGACCCTGAGCTTAGAAGATAAGAACATAAGAATGGCTGTACTGGGTCAGACCAAAGGTCCATCTAGCCCAGTAGCCTATCTGCCGACAGCGGCCAACACCAGGTACCCCGGAGGGGATGGACCGAAGACAATGATCAAGCAATTTGTCTCGTGCTATCCATCTCCAGCCTTCCACAAACAGAGGCCAGGGACACTGTTCCTACCCCCTGGCTAATAGCACTCCATGGACCCAACCTCCATGAATTTATCTAACTTCTCTTTAAACTCTGTTATAGTTCTAGCCTTCACAGCCTCCTGTGGCAAGGAGTTCCACAGGTTGACTATGTGCTGTGTGAAGAAGAACTTTCGCTTATTAGTTTTAAACCTGCTGCCCATTAATTTCATTTGGTGTCCTCTAGTCCTTCTATTATGGGAACTAATGAAGAACTTTTCTTTATTCACCCTCTCCACACCACTCATGATTTTATATACCTCTATCATATCCCTCCTCAGTCTCCTCTTTTCTAAGCTGAAAAGTCCCAGTCTCTTTAGCCTCTCTTCATATGGGACCTGTTCCAAACCCCTAATCATTGTAGTTGCCCTTTTCTGAACCCTTTCCAAGGTCAAAATATCTTTTTTGAGGTGAGGAGACCACATCTGTACACATTACTGAAGATATGGTGTACCATAGTTTTATACTTCCCCTCCTCCTTCTTCCCTTGGCTTCCCCCTGCCAGCTTCCTCCTCCCAGGTTTCCACCTCCCCTCTCCCACCCTCTCTCTTCCCAGTCTCCCCAGAGGTTAATCCCCCCCCCCCCAGTTTTGTTAAATAAAGAGAGTTTCTATTTTTGAACACACGTGTCCTTTATTTTTTACATCAGGAAGGGGGGCTAGGGAGGGGTAAGTGGAAGGAGGTGAGGGAGGAATGGGGCACGAGCCCCCGATGGGGAGGACTGGGGTGGCTCTGTGGGCTCCTCGGGGTGGAAGCTCTCCTGCAGGGCCTCCTGGATCCTGACAACCCCCCGACTGACACCCCCCCCCCAGATGGCAGCCTGCGGCAAGTGCAGCCGGGCTGATGGCCAAGCGCTGTGATGTGCCGAGTGTGGGCACTCAGGGCACTCCAAGACAGGACTGCTTTGCTGTCCCTCATCGAGTTAGACAACAAGCGGGGAAGCCCGAGAACTGTCTGTCCGGGGTGGGGGTTGGGTCCCTTTAAGCACAGCCCTCGGCTAGCCTGAGGCAGCAGCTCCACACTCTAAGTCCTAACCTGATGCCCTGCCGGCACTGGTTCCGGCCAGCCTTAACTTCGGTTCAGGGTCCACTCAATGTGGACATGCTATTTCGAATTAGCAAAACGCTAATTCGAACTAGTTTTTAGGTCTAGATGCATTAATTCGAATTAGCTTATTTCGAATTAACTAATTTGAATTAAGTTAGTTCGAATTAGTACTGTAGTGTAGACATACCCTGTCTGTCCTGAGCATAAGCGCAGGAGGATTTTGATGAAAGGGAATGCTTGTGCATATGTTCACCCTTTTAGATCACCACAGCAATGAGTTCAGGACTGTTGTGGATGGAGTTACCATCATGTTGAAACTGTGCTTGATGGGTCTGTGTACTGAGCTCAGCCAGTCCTGAAGGCACCTCATGTGTAGTCTGGAATATTTAATGATGAATGGGGTGGCCTCCGTGTGACCCAGAAATTGCAGGCACATTCTTGCTTTGACCATGGGCAGATGGACACTGTGTCTACGATGTGTTTGATGAGGAGGAAACTGGTGTGCAGCAGCAACGCTCTGGACAGAATCGAATCCACATAAGCCCCAATGAACTTTATCTGTTGCATAGGTATCAGAGTGGATTTTTGGAAACTTATTTGCAGTCCTAGCCTTTTGGAGTGATGATAAACCATGTAGCCATTTGTGTCTCTTCATTATAATTGATAAAGCAGTCATCCAGGTATGGGAAAAATATGATTCTTTGTTCATGTAGGCAGCTCAAAACTACTGCAAGAGTTTTGGAAAACACTCCCAGGCTGTGAAAAGACTGAATGATAGCACTCTGTACTGGAAGTTGGTTGTGTCCCACTGTGAATCGTAGAAATAGTCTGTGTTGAAATGTGGAAGTCTGCATCTTGTAAGTCGTGGGCTGAGAACCAATCCTCGTTACAATGCAGGTATTATTGTGCCCAAAATGACTATCCTGAATTTTGAATCCCTTTCCTCTGTGTTGTGTTGGAACTGGTGAGACTCCTCTGTTCCTAGGTACTCATGAGAAGGATCCTTGAAGAGAAACGGGGCAGGGGAAAGGGTAGGGACATGAAATAAAGAGGACTGAATAGCCCAACTACTATTTCCAGGGCCCAGTGGTCCTGTGTGATCTGTTGCCAGGGGGAAGGGGATTGGGTTTGAGTGGGGGAGGGGGGGCTGTGCCTGGCTCTAGTCTGGGGGAGGGAAGGGGCATTGGGTTAAGGTGAGGGGTGCGCACCGTGTCCCAGCCAGCACATCTCAAGGCCAGCCGCTCAGCACACATGCCCTAGCACCTGCCCTCGAGGGAGACGCATGGCTGTAGTGACAGCTCCGCCTCCAGGACCCAAGAATTAGGTTACGGTGGAGGCCAGGGGGGATTGGGTTAGAGGGGGGACAGTGCCTGGCTCTGGGGAAGGGATTGGGTTAGAGCGGGAGAGGGGGTGCTTGGGGGAGAAAGGGGATGAGCAGCCAGCACGCTTCCTGAGACCCGGGATCCCCAGGTTCTGGCCCCAGCTGTCTCTGTCCCCTCTCCCTGGCCAGATCCTGTCCCCCCTCCCCCCGCCCCAACGAGTACCCTGCCCCAGCACACACCAGCATTCTGCCCCAGCACCCTGTCCCCTGCTGCCACCCGCACAGTTGGGGCCACATTAGTGAGGCTTGGGGGGCTCTGGAGGGGGTGGGGGTTTTTTTTGCATCTCACTTGTGTGGCCCCGACTGACGTTTCTGTGGGCCAGTGAACCCTGACTCAAAACAGGTTCCCTACCCCTCTCATAAATAAAGACAACGCTGAAACATTTTGTATTTGACATAATATTTTATTTAAAAATGAAGCCTGGCCAACAAGCCCCCATCTGGCCGCAGCATCATTACACTCCTGCACCGCGCCCCCCTCCCCCAGGCCCCAAACCTGAGCCTATCGTACCCTGGAACTCCCTGTCCTGAGCCTCTCACATCCCCAAACTCCTGCACCCCCACATCCCCAGTCTTCTGCCACAACACTCCTGCACCATCCACACACTGCAAATCTGTGTCCTGAGCCCATCATACTCCCAGCCTCCCTGCCCTGAGCCCCTCATGCACCTCAGCCCAAACTCCTGCACCCTCACAGCACTCCAACCCTACACCTGAGCCCAAAACTCCCCAGCCTGGAGCCCCCTCCCTGAGCCAGCATCCCTTTCTCTACTTCCTCCTGCACCCAAATTCCCTCCCAGAGGTTGCACCTCTCACCCCTTCCCAGTGCTTTTTTTGTGATGGTATGCCCCAGGACGGTGTACCAGCACCTATTTTCCCCCAGCACATCTCCTCCCCCCCCCCCCCAAGGTACATGGCTCTTCGCACTCTATCCACTGCTATTTTGGCTCTTCATCTCTAATAGGTTGGCCACCCCGGTATAGACCTTGAGACCCAGGAGAACATTTGAGGTCTTTTTCCTGTGCTGTGGACCCGTGTTGGGATTGTTCTGCCCAATAGTTCACTACTTCAACCACGGGGGAAAGGCTGTTGGTGAGAAAATAAGTTCATGCTCTGAGCATATTTATGGCCTGCTCACTTATAGGCTGGTGGTGTGGCAGCTGCTGTCTGTCACATAACGTCAACTAGTTTCAGTATGGTGTCATTTATAAGGAGTGCAATCTTTGATATCACCAAAAGTAGGAGCATCTTCAGGCATTTGTGTTAGGTCCCCTGCACATTCTCAAAAGAAATGTCTTGGCTGACTGCCACCCTTTTCAGCAGCTCCTGAAATTGCCTGAAGTCATCCGCCATAGTTGGTGCTGGTGGCATGCCAGCATCATCTGGAGTTGAAGAAGAGTTATGCTCTAGTGACTCCATCTCCAGTGCAGGCTCCTGCTCTACCTCCTCAAGTGGATCTTAAGTAGCTCTAGATGTAGATGGGCCTGGAGATCATAGTGAAGAATGTATCTGTGCTCTGGCTGGTGAAGAGGTGCAGGAGTAGTGGGCTTATAGGCCACCCATGGGTCCCAAGGTGGCCATTGCATAAAGTATGGCATGCAAGATTCCATTCATGGGGGAGCAAACCACAGAAACTGGGGTTGATTCATGTGAGCCTTTGCAATTTTTGTGGTGGTAGTGGAGAAGAGTCAGGTGGTGAAAAGACTGCATCCTTTGATGGCACATTCTTAGTGCTGCACCCATACAAGATTTGTGAATACACAAAGTTTTAATTACCATTTGTTTAGAGGGAAGAAAATTGTTCAAATACTATGGCATCAATATTAGAATCCTGATAACAAAATGTAATAATTCAAAGGTCACCTGACATGTTCTCAAGCCTGACTATGAAGAACCCAAATTCCTACTGATAGTATTCCCAGCAGCTCCTGGTCCCCACAATGAATCAGTACAAATAGCAACATCATTATTCTTAATTTAGAGGAGATTTGAACAATGTAAAATAGCTATCTTCTGACATCCATTTTGAGGTCTCAGTACTGCTCCTAACAGACAAGTTACATATATATTTGAGGTTCTAGTGTGAGTCTCCTGGTTTTGGAAAGGGTATGTGTATACACATTTACACACACTCTCTCTCTCTCGCTCACTCTACATCTGCTGGCTTAAATGAACTTAGTAAAATGATGATAGCTTCATTTCTTTTCTCCCTACTCACTGCACAGTATAAGTATGAAAGATTATTAAAAAAAACCTGTGACTGCATGTCAAAGCACTGCTGGAAATGTGCAAGTTTATTTTTAATTGCATTTCCACGTTACATCCCAAAACCCCAGAGTGGCTAACACCTTCAACTTAGAAACCAATTAATTCTCCCAAAATCCCCAGTCACAAAATTGTCAGCCCAATTCTTACACTCTGAAAACTTCATATGTCAGTGATCCAGCCTTTGGATGAATCAAATATATACACTATTCACCAGACCAATCATGATGCTTTCAGCATTCCAAGACACTCCTCCTCTGATGTTACTTAACTTTGTCAGATATCCAGCAGTGATACAGCATTTAGAGCAGAGGTCTCAAAATCACGGCCCACAGGCCATCTGTGGCCCGAACAATTCCACAATCCAGCCCACACATGATTGCTGGCCCATAAGTCCTTGCAGCCCTGATGGGGGGGGCAGGGGTCTTTACCTTCCCCCAAGTACAGCCCCCACTCTGTCCTCTGCCTCCTTCCTCCACACTCAGCAAATCTTCCCCCACCCTCCCAGGGTTTCTGGAACATGGCAAATAGCTCATTTGCTGTGCTCAAGATCAGGAAGGGAGGGGAAGAAGTGGGAATAGAGGGATGCTTGGGGAAAGAGGCAGGATAGCTGTCCAGTCCCCTCAGCTGGGGACCACAAGTGTAGTCCAGAAGCAGCGGGGTTCAGTGCACTCCCACAGGGATGCAAGGCAGAATTTTTCTGTCATTTTAGCTCTGCCTACACTGGGGATTAAGCTGGCCTAATTTTTCACACTTCTGATGAATACAGTTGAGTTGTCTTAACTTTTTAGTGTGGATCTGGCCTGAACCTTTTCTTTTTCGATGAGGCACGATGTGTCTACTTGGTTTGTATTCCTTATCCTCTTAGCAATTTATATAACACTGAAATGTGTATAACATCAAGCTGGAAGTGTGTGTAATATTTTCTTTAAAGTTTTAACTTGTTATAAATCCTAAAAAACTCTCAATCACTTGGATGCCCAAACATAGTAAATTTCAAGAAGCATTCCAGTGTCCACTGTCATCAATTAGCTTTACTAAATGTTTTTGTTTATAGTTGTTCTTCTCCTTAAATGAACAACAGAGTTCACATTTAAGATGCTATAACAATTAAGTGCCCGATCCTGCAAGGTGTTGAGTGCCCTCTACTTAGAGCTACTTTTGTACTTTACTGACTTGAAATAAGCACTGCAGAAATAATTATTGAAGAAGTCTGATCACAACCCAAAGTAACCTCATTTTGGGAAGCCTGTTGAAATTTGTCACAGCTTCTAAATATTCATTTTCACCTGTTTACATCTAATCTTGTCTAATTTAGCCATATCCACGTTTGAGAGCTTACAATGGCACAGCTGCACCAATGCAGCCATACCACTATAAGGATCTCTCATGTAGTTGCTCTGTGCTGACAGGAGTGAGCTCTGCCATCAACATAATTAAGCCATCAACAATGAGCGACGGTAGCTATGTCGCTGGAAAAAAAGGGACTCCTATCAACATACTGCTGTGAACACTACCACTTATGCTGGAGAAAATTACCACACTCGGGGGGTTCATACTCTTGAGCAACAGAAGTTCTGCTAGTGTAGGCATGGCCTTAAATTCTTCTCTATATATGTATATTATTAAAAGACCTAATTAGCTTATGTTGTATGGATTATGGAGAAAAATGTTCTTAAATAAAATCTTTTGATACTTCCATTTTCTCTGCGTGGTCAAATTAATTCTTGCCAGTATACATACACATATTATCCAAAATATTTTAGCAAATATCTTAGATTGTAAAACTGTAAAATGTAATCAATTTTTTTTTATTCAAAGAAATTAGTGACAAGTCTCCCCAGTTTAAAAATGCAGAGTACTAATCTGCATAATATTACATTCTAAACCAGACAATATTTACACACATCCTGATGAAGGATGTTAAGTAGCGTGTACATGACTAATTGTGTCAATTTCTATCAAGTACACGATTAGTCAATGAAGGGCCACTGAGGCTCTGCAGTTTAAATGTGGTAGGATCCGGGCTGCCATTTAAACTGCAGAGCTGTAGTGGGGGTATGCTCGTCCCAGATCCCGTGCTGCGCCTCTGCCTTTAAATGTATTAAGAACCGGGTGGCTCTTACAACATTTAAAAGGTAGAGCCGCAGCGCCTCTGCGTCCCCTGCCTCCCCTATCACCACAGAGAAGACAGTGAGGGGGAACTGGCTTTTAAATCAGCTCCTGCTTTGCCCCTCCCCCTTGATGCCTCTGATATAGAGGCCACGGGGGGGGGGGGGGGGGGAGATGCAAGTAGTTGACTACCGGATAAGCTTAGGCTTATTGGGTAGTGGACTAATCAACTACTCTTTTACATCCATAGTCCTGATGCTGGAATAGATTGTGATTTGCAGTAATGTGTTATCTCAAAAAAATCTTAAGATTTGAATTCAGAGATGGTCTCTTCACAAGATGTTCTTTCATGCTGCATTTCAGAATTTGAGTATAACAGAAATAATTCTACAAGTGAAAAAATGAAGACTATTCTACTTATGGAATTCAAATTATATTAATTTTTTAGACAAACTAAAGTGTCTGTAATAGAGTAAAATTTATTGAAAACCACGAAGTTCAGTGGAATAGACTATGTTGACCATGTAATTATGTTACAACATATACAAAATGTGTCCTATATTTAAATGTATTAAAAAGCATAAAAGCCACATGTGGCTGCAAAAAAAATCAACTAAGTGAATCACAAATTTACCCATATATACCTAATTTTGACTTAAGTATGTACTTTGGACCTGATTCAGCAAAGCATGTAAGCACATCCTGAATTTTAATTGTGTAAATTATTCTATAAATGCCAACTGTACTAATCACAGATTAAGATTAAACATGAATCAGTGCCTTGTGTACAAAAATCTTTTAATGTTGTCTTCCACCAAACTAGACCAGTTTAAAAAAAAAAAAGCCTTATGAAAATAACATTTAAGGTGACAGAAAATCCCCTCCCCCCCAAAAAGGAAAATTTTAGTTAACAACAGGGCATTTTTACCTTAACTGAACAGAATTATTTCAGCATATTTAGCATGTAACATTGCCCTCTATTTGGCCTTTAAATACAAAAAACACCATTTACAAGCTAAATGTCTTTTTTCTTGGAGAGGCCACAACTTTAATGAGCCTTTTGGAATAAGGGGCAAACATGACACATTTTGGAATCTTAATTCAAATGCTCATTCTCAACCTCACAAGACTGTTATATAGGGCTAAAATCTTGGGAGAACAGCCAATTATTTAAGTACTTCTACCTCTAGCTATAAAAAAAAAAAAAGTACTATGTGTGCATACTCCTCCTAAATTTCACAAGGAAAATTTTGTGTATTTTGTTTTTGTTTTTAATTTAAATGGTACACCTAAACTCTGCTCTCATGAGGCTACGTCTACACTGGCAGCTTCTTGCGCAAGAACTGTTTTGCGGAAGAGTTCTTGTGCAAAAACTCTTCCAGAAGAGAGCATCTACACTGGCATGTGCTTTTGCGCAAGAGCATCCATGGCAGTGTAGATGCTCTCTTGCGCAAGAAAGCTCTGATGGCCATTTTAACCATAGGGTTTTCTTGCGCAAGAAATTCATGTTGCCTGTCTACACTGGCCTCTTGCGCAAGAACAGTTGCGCACAAGGGATTATTCCTGAGCGGGAGCAAAAAGCCCTGATTTCATACATTAGAACGTCAGTTTACTTGCGCAAGAACACGCGGCCAGTGTAGACAGGCAGCAAGTTTTTGCGCAAGAGCAGCTGCTTTTGCGCAAGATCGCACCAGTGTAGACACAGCTTCAAAGTCCACCAGGAAATGGAAAAACTCTGAGTTAAATGCTGCATGAATCCTTCGTTATTATTTAACAGTATTCTACTACAAATGGTGGCATTTCATCTTTCATATGAAAATCAGCAAGTATTGTCAAGAAAGGTTTAGGAAAGCCAATATTTTTTGGTTTTGTTTTCCTTTTTAAGATGCATCTTGGTCAATTCACATACAGTAAAATGTCACTAAATTGATGCTTAAAACTCATTACAATTTACTATGTTTAAGTTAGCCAATACAAACAAGCAAACATCAAAAAGTAAAAATAATGCATTACTAAGTACATTTGTGCATTTATTTAATAAGTTCCTTTTCAGTCAAAACAAACAAAAGGAAGTTTTTCTTCACTCAGTGCACAGCCAACATGTGGAACTCCTTGCCAGAGGATGCGGTGACAGCTAGGACTTTAACAGGGTTCAAAAAAAAGCTAGATAGATTCAGGGCGGCTAGGTCCATCAATGGCTATTATCCAGGATAGGTAGGAATGGTATCCCTAGCCTCTGTTTGTAAACGGGTGATAGGAGCGGGTTCACGTGAGGATTACCTGTGTTGTGTTCCCTCCCTGTGGGGCATCTGGTATTGGCCACTGTCAGCAGACAGAATACTGGGCTACATGGACCTTTGGTAATACATTCAGGTAATACATTTCTACTAAACCATGGTGACAGAGTACAGTTGCCATGTGGAAATGGTGTGATGTGTGGATTAGGAAAATAGAAATTAACAAGATTCTTTTGTACAACAAATCCTGCATAAAACACAATTTAATTGGACAACCTCATGTCTTTGAAGACTGCCAAAAAATATCTTAAAATGTACCAAGTACAGTTCTATGTTTTGTAAACTGTGGTCTTAGTAAGATGAAGTCTTTACACAGTTCTGCTACTCCTTTATAAGAAGGCTATGTACATTAAGCAAGTGAAACAAAATTCTGATTTTATTTTAAACACTATATACAACAGTACTTATTTTATGGATCTAAGTTTTTAGGAAACCAGGAGGAGTCAATGCTGAGCCTATTAATAAATCAGATCTAACAAACTCTGGCTGAGCACTGTAAAAAAAGAAAATTCTGGAGTATGGTATTAGACAATATAGAAGAGCAAGAGCCAAATATAGTCTTTAGCAAGATCTAATTCTTTAATCTGATTCTATTCACTTATGAAAGAGAGAGCTAAAATTTAGTTGGCTCAGATCAGTGGAGGAAAATGATTTAACACTTTTCTTAGTAGCTTAACAATTTATAAGCACTGAAGTACATTAAATAAATGGAATACCAAATAATTTAGCCAGTTATCTTCCTATCATTGTCGGTTATAAGACTGAATTTGGAGTTAACTCACCTTTGGCACACCTTTAAAGGATCCAGACAGAAAGAGGCAGGAATCCCCAATAAAATTATGTTCACAAGGAGTCTCTGAAACAGCAAAGATGCAGACATTTCAATTCTAGCAGTAAACTCACCTCAGGATTTTTATCTATGGATTAAGTTCTACAGATTTCCTTATGAAAATTTCATATGGAAATCTGTACAGCCGGGAAAATACAGTGTGGCAGAACTTATTTAAGTTAATGTAGTAGGAGTCGCACGGGGGAAACTGGCTCTTGCTCTCCCCCCCCCCCCCCCGGCCTTGGCTGCCTCTAATACAGACTAGTCGAGTAGTCGCTTACATCCCTAGTCATATAATATTTTAGAAGGGACTATGAAGGGTTTGAATAGTCATTGCCATTTTTAATTACATTTCAAAACTTAAGGATGTCTCACATTTCACATATTGCAAATCCATTAATTTGTGACTGGTAATATTGTGTTCCCAAAATGCTAAGAAATACTCTCAGAAACGGCTAGCCCAGTTTTAATTTAAAAAAAAAAAAAAGGTCAATTTAAGCAAAGAAAAAAAAATGACAATTTTTAGCTCATGAAAATTACTTCCCTGGTGGAGTGTCTTTGTTTGGTGGATGCAAAGACTGCTTCATAGAATTGGCCACCCAAATATTGAACAAGAACAAGTTTCAATACAATAATAAAACACCACCTGACAAACACACTTGTCACTACTACACCACATAGAAACCTATAAAAAGTAACATCAAACTACAACCCATACTCAAAGGAGACCCCATCCTCAAAGAAATCTTGCCTTAACAATCTTTTCTGGCTGTCAAACAAATCTCAAACCTCTCCATGCTTATCATCAAAAGCAAGCTCCCCCACAGACCAGGACATCCCAAATCAAATCTGTATCAGATCCTGCCAGAGTACCCTGCAGACATATCTCCATTGCTATACTCTCTAATGAATTTGACAGGAAATGATAAAAAAGGGCAAAACTACTTGTGGGTGAACCTTTTTCACTCAGCGATCCCATTATATCAGAACAGGGACGACTGGAGTGGAAGGGCATGTGAGGTGAGGGGTCACAGCCCTCCCCCAGGCTATGGCTGGCACGAGGATAAGTCACATGGGCGGGGGGGGGGGGAGAGTATCACCGGCTACATAATCCCTCCCCCCTCGTGACTTGTCCTCGTGCCAGCCATAGCCTGGGGAAGGGCTGTGACAAAGTCCCCCCTGCCCCCGCCCCACCTCTTCTCCCAAGCCCCTCCCCTAAGCCTGGGGAATTAGCAGGGCCCTGGCACAGCACCTTGCACTCACCAGTGGTGGGAAATAGAGCAAAGTGGCCATAGCATGCTCCACTCCCCTGACTCCCAGCCATGTCACTCCGCTTTCCAGTAGTGAGCATGAGGCAGCTGACCCACTTCTCCTCTGCATGATGCAGCTGGCAACCAAGGGAGCAAAGCTGTGTTGCTTCACCCCGCCACTTTTGATGAGTGTGTGTGCGGGCAGGGTGGATAGGACAGGGATTACAGCCATGCTGTGGGCGCCAGCTCCCCTTCCCCCCACTAGTCCCCACAGGCTGCCCAGAAGTTCTGGCCTCTTGCCCTTCTCGCACACAAGTGTTTGGGGATCAACACACCCCATTGGCCTTCCCTCGTGCATTGTCTTTGTATCTGATCTATTAGTTCTCATCCTCAAAGGAAACCTGTGCAACCCTTTCAGAAGACTAGCCTGGGAGCTTAAATTCATTACTTTGCTAGACACTATAAACAAAGGTTTACTCAAGGTTTTATGACATATTATAATAACCTGTAACTCACTAACCCCTCCTTTTGTTTCAGAAAAATAGGGGTTATCAAGCCACTTTACTTTGAATCACCTTAGAATACGAGCTAACTACTTAGGCCAAACTATATCTTTGATCTTGTAAAAACATAAAAAAACCTAAATAGACTATTAGCACCTTTAAGACTAATGAAACATGTAGAATCTTTGTAGATGGTATAATGAGCCTTAGTGGGCGAAACCCACTTCACATCTTGTATTTAGTTGTGAAACTCTAAGTTTCTCAGGCCTGAGGGGAAGAGCTCTTACCATCCACATATTTTGTTAGGTCTTTAAAGTGCTACCAAACTATTTGTTGTTTTTTAAGTTTATTTTAAAATAGTCTTACATTATCTCATTCATCTTTCAAACTGTAAGATACTGAGGACAAAATTGTTATTTGTATCTTTTATAGTGTTGAGCACTCAATTTGCAACATCTTAAAAGCTAGGATAAGGAGTTTGAAATTTATTTTGAGGAGATAGGTTCTAATTAACAGTCTTGAGGCAAGGATCACGATTGGCTGAAGCGTCAGGAATAGTTTTTGATACAATATCAGCTAACAACAGGCATAAAATGACTTTTGTACTCCAAGCATCAAGAACTAAATATTCAGTAATAAACATTAGCTAAAAATCACACAATTCATATTGACTTCGCAGGTACATTTTAAGATTAAATTAGTGCTGGAAGAAATCACCATCTGGTTCTTGTCTGCAGTTCCAGCTCGTACTCTAGGACTTTAAATGACTGAGAGCTGAAGAAGTTATCAAACGAAGGTTGACTACTTGTAACTAAAGGTTTTTTAAAATGTACTCTTAGGATATACATCCTGGATTTTCTGGGACAGTCCCAAATTTAAATACAGTGTCCCAGTGTCCCCATCAAGTACTAAAATGTCCTGAAAAGGCCCACCGCATCTGGCTTGCAGAGAAGCAGCAAGCTGGAACTGGCTCGGTGCATCACCATTTCCCTTGCCCTGGCTGGCAGAGCTTGCAGAGACTCACCCCCGAGCGCAGTGCACCAGCAACTGTTTCTCCCAAACCCCGCAGAGCATGTAGGTGGCTCCCAGCCTTGGCGCTTTGCTGGTGGGCAGCTGGAGTGGCTTCCGGTGGCACGTGGTTTCCAGAGTTCCCTGTGTTCCAGTGCACCACTTGGCAAGCCTCCACGACCTCATGCCCCAACACCACACGTCATGCATCGTGCAACCACCTCCGTCCTGCCATGGTACTGCCTCTGTCACACCAGGCCACAGTGCGGCTATGCCACCTTCACCCATGTGCAGGTGGCTGCTTGTTCTTTATTACAGCAGGTGCTGCTGCTACAGGGGCAGTTGGGTCTGAGGCAAAATGCACCAAGAAGCCCCTCTCGGACCTTGGCGCTACTCTCAGACCTCAGTGCCTTAGAGTGGTTGCCTGAGCTTGGGGGAGGGAGGGCCGGGTGCAGCCCTGCGGGGATTCTGCAGCTCATTCAGGCTCAGCATGTGCGCCACTGCTCTCTGCCCCCCACCCCTTCCCACCCGGCTGGGGAGTGGCAGCACACGAAGCCACTTGCTCTGCCACTGTCTGCAAACCGGGTCTGGCAGGGTTGGAGCCCCACCCCATCCCGCCCACGCACCCTCCGAGCAGGAAGCCAGAGCTGATGCTGCAGCCTCGGGCTCCCCACTGCATGTGGGGGGTGAGCTCTCCCCACTCCTCACCCTGCTGGGGGAACAGCAGCATGCTGTCCAAAAGCTTTCCAAGCTAAAATGGGGTACAAAGCCAAGTAAGCGCCCCCCCATGTCCAAACCCCCAGACCTCACTCCCCCTTCCCCCCCGCCAAGACCCTGCACTCCCAGCTTGCTCCAACACCCTCCCTTGCTCCTGCACCCTCCCTTCTGGCCAGAAACCCTACCTCCAGCCTGCTCCTCCACCTTCTCTTGCTCCTGCACCCTACCCCTGGCCAGACACCTACCTTCACCCTGCTCCTGCATCCACCGTTGCTCCTGCGCTCTCCTTCCTAGCCACACACTGCACCCTCCCTTGTTCCTGCTCCTTCCACCTGGCCAGACACCCTACTCCCAACCTGCTTCTGCACCCTAACTCCCCCCCAGACCAGGCAACCTCTCCCCCTTCTGCACCCCACCTCTGTCCCAGATCCTGCAACCTATCCCTATCCCACTTGCTGACAGCCCTGTCTTGCACACTGAACCCCTCATTTTTGTCCCCACCCAAAAGTGATGGGGAGTCCACAAAATCCACTAACTATGTAACTCCAGAGGAGTAAGTCTGTCTATGGGAAGTCCTGAACCTCAGTCCTCCCTGTCCCTTCCCCTCACCCCATGGAGCCAGAGCGCCAGGAATGAGTTGTCTCAGTTGGGGGCCACATCAGTGAGAGTTGGGGGGTTTTGGAGGAGTTTTTTTGCTTCTCACTTGTGTGGTTCCCAACTGATTTTTCTGTGGGTCAACAGCCCCCAACCCAAAAAAGATTCCCCACCCCTGCCATAAATAAAGAAAATATTGAAGCCTTTTGTGTTGGTCATACATTCATATTTTATTTATTTAAAATGAAGTTTGATAAACTAACCTGAGAAAGTTAAAATGATTAATCTGTTTAATAACTTAAATTTTAAACTGTTCTCTCTAGCAGCAGCACTAGCAAAATGGCTCAGGAGTAATTATGTAGTTAACAGTGAGTTTCCATTAGGAGCTGATTGTCCATAAAAAAGGTGTAAATAGAACCAGGTGGTCCACAGGCCAGGCTTCAGAATCACTGAAATAGAGCAACCCTGAGAGACTGCCCTGGGCTCCCTGCTGCTCCACAAAAGCCCAAAGAAAGACTGGGTCTGTTACCACAGTGGTGAAACCACTGTGTCACTCCGGTGTGGATGACGGACAAACTCTTTGTGAGTCTTCCTCATCCAAGCAGTTGATAATTTAAGCAGTGTGTTAAGATGCCATGTGAAACACCTGGCCTGTTCACAGGGAGGTGGGATATATCGTCTTACTACAGCAGGGCTACTCAACTTTGGAAGCCTCTGGGGCCACAATGATACTCACAACACATGACAAGGCCTGCAACTTAAGTGTGGTTGCATATACATGCAAATATATATGCAAATAGCTTCTTTCACACTGAGGGGCATGAACATAAAGATTAAGGCAAGACTACACAACATGCAAGCCCCATTTAAGTCAGTTCTGCTGATATTAATAAAATGCAATATTTAATTTCCACCCATATGACAGCATTTTTAATGAGCAATGACAATCCAGGAATTTAACTACTAAAGCACATATCAACAGAAGACCATTATATTGACTCGCCTTTGGGGAGTATGTCCCCCGTGGAGGCCATGTTCAAAGGATCCCACTCGCGGGCTGCATGTTGAGCCCCGTGTAAACCCAAACTGCACCACGGGCCGCAAACAAACGGGCTGTGGGCCACATGCAGCCTGCAGGCCACACGTTGAGTAGCCCTGCTCTACAGAGAGGATTGTCATGATTTTTGTGTCTGGGTAAATAGGCCCTTTGTGAGCTCTGCGAAGAGGTGAGATGTTTTGACTTTCAGTTTCAAGGGATTTGTTTTTCTGTCTTTGGGCTGCACGTTGCCTGGACCTGAATGGAGTTAGCTGTGGCAACACATTTCTGAATTATTCTGACACACAAAGTGAAACCTGTACTAAAGACCCCACATCCAGTGAGAGAAAGTGCTTCTGTTAGAAGTCAATTCAAAGTCTCTCCAATTTTCATCAAAGATGGCCTCTACCAAGCAGTGGGGCTTTTACTAATTGGTGCCTTATATTTCTGAAGGGTGACTAAATGTTAACTGGATCTTCTTGGGTAATGTCAACAGACTGCTTTGGGCCCAATCCTAGTTTAAAGTTGAAATTGGATCAGGCCCTTTGTAAGCAGGTTTGGAAGTGGTATCATTTAGCCATTATTATTAGGTATTATTTACATAATATAAGCACTGCCATCATGGTATTGATATATACATTTCTCAGTAGCTTTACATATAAAATAGCCCAGCCCCATTGACCTCCATCAGAAATGTACCTTTAAGAACATAAGAACAGCCATACTGGGTTAGAGCAAAGGTCCATCTAGCCCAGTATCCTGTCTGCCAACAGTGGCCAACACCAGATGTCCCAGAAGGAGGGATCACAACAGGTAATCCTCATGTGATCCCTCCCCTGTCACTGACCTCCAGAGAAACAGAGGCTAGGAATACCATTCCTACCTATCCTGGCTAATAGCCATTGATGGATATGAATCAATGAATCAATCTAGCTCTTTTTTGAACCCTGTTAAAGTTCTAGCCTTCACCGCATCCTCTGGCAAGGAGTTGCACAGGTTGGCAGACCACCGGATGCTTTATTTACCTGAGTCTGATAGTATGGTGGCTCACAGTTGGATGCAGTTCACCATTCCCGGCCAATGGGAAATGTGGGAATGGCAAACCATGGCCAACACGAGCTGCCAGCAGCCGTATCAGTGAATACCAAGGTAAATACAGAGTCTGGCAGCCCATGGGCTGCCTTTTGCCCAACCCTCCTCTCAGGGATGCAATGGATAATCCCTTATTCTTTAGGACAAGCAAGTACTCTAAAATACATTGCAAAAACTAGATTAACCTCTTATCTGATATTCACAAGAGAAGTCTCCTTATTTTAGATTATACCATTTTATAGTTGATTTTTTAAAAATATTATGTAATACACGAGTCTCAAAAATTGTCAAGAGTCCTGTAGCCCATGCTGTGAGATGTAGTGCTTCACAGTCTGGATGGTACATCTTTCCCCTTGTGACAGGAGATCCAGTTATACCAATGAAAATTTGAATTTCCCTCTAGAGAGGAGAAACAAGCCAGAGGCTCGAAAAGGTCTACATATTTTTCCACAAGAAGTGGTTGAATTGCTTTAGCCTAATCTTTCCAAAACAGTAGACAACATAAGACTGAGAGCAAGTATGGAAAATATTAGCATAATATGAGTTATAATGGAACTCATACAGGCACTGCTATCAGCACTGACTAACACCACCAAATATTCCATGACCCATACAGTACCCAAATAAAAATATAGACACTAAATTATGATAATGATTAATAAATCATAACTGTCATTACAATTTTATCTCCTTGATTTGGCTGGTATAAATTTGACTCAGTGCACTTTGGTGATATTTTATCTATAAATTTTATCATACCAAGTCAGCGGAAAGAACAGGAGAGAGAAATACTCCAACCTTAAAACAGTGCTCTGAAACGCACGATTTCTTATAGCAGCTGTCAAATTAATGACATCTCCAAAGCTATCTGAATAGAGTTTCTGGGCATAAATCCAGTTATGTTCTTTCTATCTGAATACCCCAAAAAAGTCCTGCCGAGATCAGAAGTGGAAGTAATTTTAAGTGCAGATTAGATATATAACCAGTTCCAAAACTGAAACCAGAAATAGAGAACGAAAATATTCGCATACATGTCCTTATCTGGAAGTGAAGGGGGAAGGGAAAATAATTTTTGGTATTCATCTGGCAAAAAGTCAAAATCATTATCTTGTCTAAATTTATCACTCTTCTTAGATGCACCTCACAAAATAAAATGTCTAGATTACAAAATTTACATCAGCTTGCTAAAATTAGTTTCTGCAGCACAAATTTTTCTTCACTCATTAGGGTCCCACGTAGAGATTTTATCAAATAACCGATTAACTAGTATCCATGTAACTGATAACTAGTATCTGAGGAGCAACCCTCTGCCCGCTGTGACAGGCCCCTGCACGTGGTTGCTGTCCCCCAGCCTATATGGACTAAGAGCCGACAGTCCTGTCTGGAAGTGGCAGCAGTGCTTGCTGGGAGGGGGCCGCTCCAGCCTGGCCATGGCAAGTGGCAGGAAAGGACAACTCCAGCCCAGTAGGATTGGAGCAGCCCCCACCCACCACCATTTAATCAGTTAACTGTTTAAACTTAATGTTTAACTGGTTAACTAATTAAATAAGATTTTACACTCCTATTACTATGTTCACTATTTTTTGTTTGTTCAACACTAACCTTTAATAGGAAATAACAGTCCTGGATTACATGTTCACACAACAGTTCAACTTCCTTCAAATTAATTTCACAATACTGTTAATATATAAAGCCCAACTTTTAGAGGGCTGTTCTAATGGCAAGCCACAAATGAAATAATACTGTTCGTGGCAAATTAGGGGAATACAGTAAATGCCAGCAATATAAACAGAAAGGAAAAACAGATTTCTAATTAATTATTATTTTTTTGAGAAAACAGTATTCTGCAACACGTAACAATTTCTCCAAGTGTGAAGGAACAGTATTCAGTGTTTATGTATTGCTAATGTTTCACATTAACCTTCTCCCCATAAACTAATTATTTTTGAAACTACTGATCTCTGAGTTACAAAAAACATTTCACCACTCAAAGGTTGCAGTTGTGCTCAGTTATATGGCAATCTCAGTTTGCAAAGTATGCTGCAGAACTCTCACTTAACTTCTTGTTTTAAAACATTGAGTGCAAAAAAACAAAAAACAACAGAAACCACTAACCAGCTATTTGATTCCCCACAATAAAACCACTGTGACCTGAGGATTGCTGTTTCTTTTAAGGACCTATAAGAAAACATGCTTCCAAAGGCAAAATGAATTTACCATTTTTAAAAAAGCTATTCAAGTAAATATTTACAAAAGTAATTTTAAACACTTATGTCCCCAGGCATCTCAACCACTATGAGTAGGAAAGAAAAAAATCTCATCCAACTGCCTCATACACGTAAAGGACAGATTCTAAACTTGCTGAAGCCATATAAACTGTTTATATTTCAAATATAGATAGGAAATCTCATACCAATCACAAATAAACAAATAAATAAATAAATTAGTACGATAAATGAATGCTAATGCAAATAATATCAAACTAACAGCTTAGGAGACATGAATGTATTTTAGCAATTCTGTGAATTAGCATACAGACTGTATCAGTGAAATGTTCCAATCATGCTTCAAGATTGTCCTGGAAGGACCACCTCTAGAGACAAGTGACTAGCTCAGGGTACATCTAGATCGTAGAGTTTTTCCGGGATACTGGAGGTATCCCGGAAAATTCTGCCATGTCCAAGGAACGCGTCTGCTCTTCCGAATTTTTTTTTTTTTTTGGGGGGAAGAGCAAACAAGTTTTTTCGGCATCCCTGTAAACCTCGTTTTATGAGGAAGAAGGGATGTTCCAAAAAAGGGTTTTCCCCCCCCACATTTGGCCCAGTGTAGACGGGCCAAATGTCAGAAAAGCCTCTTCTGAAAAAAGAAGGGGAAAAAGCTACACAAACTGTGGTTCACAATTTGAATATCTTTTTCTGGAAGAACTGTGTAGTCTAGACACAGCCTCACTCTTTATATACTTGGTATGTGTCTACAAATTATCAACAGGGAATCCAGTCAGGTCTGAATTAAACATAGGTTACAGGTCTATTTCATGGGGCCTAGGACTCAGGCTACTGTGATTTGATTATCAAAAACAATCTCTGATTTCATTCACAAAATTAGGTTCCTAGCCCCTGAAGATGAAAACAGAAGTTTAAAACATAAATTGAGTGTATAAGTGATACCCATCTGAGTCTACAGACACACTGAAACAATACTGCTAAATGGCATGAACTTCCACATTCTTCATAACTGTGAAACCTGTTACTACCTCAAGGAATAGAAAAGGCCACAGCATGAGGGCAGAGAATAACTGCCCCCATAAGAACTGTGCTTAGAACAGGGGTTTTCAAAATCTGTGTCACTTGCCCTTACAAGTCACCATTAGGTGACCACTTTTGCAGATATGGGGGATCGCAACTCCCATTGGTCACAGATCACCGCTCCCTGCCAATAAGAGCTACGGGAAGCAGTGTCCCAGTCCACACCACTTCCCACAGCTCCCAGTGGCCGGCAACAGTGATCAGCGGCCAACAAGAGCTGTGATCGCCTGTACCTGTGGAGGTGCAGGTAAACAAAGAATCTTGCAGCCAGATAGCAGCTTGCCCTTACAAGCTCCGACCCAGAGTTTGAAAACCTCTGGCATGGAGCACCACACTGTCTTAATTCACCCCTACTTCTGAATTGTGACGATGGCTCTAGTCACATGAGCACTCCTGTCCAGAATGGCACCAACAACTTGCACACAGGTCACTAGACTGCTGACAAGTCATGGACAGCATCACCATTGACCAGATTTGAACCAGGACAACCAAAAGTTTCTTCTTCCATTTCTTTTAAATTATATCATAACTATGGCAAACAAAAATCAATTTAAATAAATAAAATTCTGACAAAATTAAGGAAAATTTACCAATAAACATTTACTTACAATGCAAAAAATTGCACAAACAAAAACATCATACTTGAAAGTATCTTGCAAAATTAAACAGCTGCAAGCTGGAAGCTTGAACCACAATCACTAGCTTCTGGACGCTTCGTATTTTTAAATGAGAAATAATACAGGTAAAGAATTGTGTGTGTTACAGTTGTTCATAGTGAAAAAATTCATTTTTGCACCTCAGCACAATAAAACACAACGCAGCAGCAACATGAATTTTGGTTTGTGTCACAAATGTACTGCAAATCCAACTATTTCTCTATCAGGTCTCACATATGATGCAGAATAAACTGAAAAAATGAGTATCAGCATTTTTTATTCATGTTAACAGCATGATATGGTTAGTAACTGTAACCTAATAAAACCTTCACTTGCCGAGGTAGTACTGCATTCTGTTTAGAAAGGCAAACTTGTGAGAGATTTAACAGTTTTTTCCATCTCTTCTTACAAAGCAATTGGTTGTCACTACCTCATACTAACTTTCTTAAAGACGTGAACATTTCTCTCCCTCATAAAACCAAAATTTGTGTTCCATGGTCAAATGTGTTTCTGCATTTCTGAAAACCTGTGGGTTAAGCAATCTCGCTCTCAAAAATGGCACTGCTTCTTTTTTGGTTTGCATGGGTAAGGACTAATGTACTGTTTAAATATAGGGAGGCTTTCAAAGATATCTACATTTCCTTCCTTTAGAAAACAAGGTACTCTCATATAAAGATTTATTTTTAAAATGCCCACAAATCAAACTGCAATAAGGAAAGTGATTTTCAATAAATTTTCCTTTGAATTACACACGGTATATCTAGACTACATTCTTCTTTCAAAAGGAGATATGCAAATTCAGTGCTAATTTGCATATCTTCTTCTGATCGCTTTTTTGAAAGCATTTTTTTCTAAGTGAAAGCAGTTTAGACGGGTTTTTTTCTAAAGAACCCTCCTTTTTTGAAAGAACCCTGTATACCTCATTTTTTAAGGAAGAAGGGTTCTTTCGAAAAAAGGGAGTTCTTTTGAAAAACCCTGTCTAAACTGCTTTCACTTTCAAAAAAACGCTTTCGAAAAAGCGATCGGAAGAAGATATGCAAATTAGCACTGAATTTGCATATCTCCTTTTGAAAGAAGAATGTAGTCTAGATGTACCCACAGAGAAAAAGTCATTAGAAGGTATCAGACACCATCAAATTAGCAGAATATTGGCTGGCTCTGAAGTCAAATTTTACCTCATCTCTCGGTTGAGGTCTCAGATATGTATAAGAGTAACCATGAGTTTCCCACTACTTTTACTACCTTATTCCCTAAATGGTCCTACTCCTAAGTTTCCCCTAGACCAGTGGTCACCAACTAGTAGATTGGGATCTACTGGTAGATCTTGGAGCCTTTGACAGATGATCTTGACAGGTTTGGCCAGGAGGTTATCAAGTGCCAGCACTTCATCTTCCCCTCTCATTACTGCCATGCTGCTCCTGCCCTTTGTCCTGGAGCTACCTCCCACTCCCCGGGAGCCTTCTCCTTGCTGTGCAAGGCATGGGAAGAAGAGAAGGAGGTGCTGATATCTGGGTGCCCTTCTCCTCCCCTCCTCCATCCTCCATCTCCATGGGAGGGATGAAGAGAGTTTGCTGGCTGCTTTTGGGAGTGGTGCAGGGCCAGGGTAGGCCCTGCCTTAGCACCACTGTACCACCATCCAGAAGCCACCTGTGGTAAATGGTGCCCAACCGGAGCCCGCATTCCGAACCTTGACCCCGGTCCTGAACCCCTCCTGCACCCCAAACCTCTGTCCTAGTCCTGAGTTCCCCCTCCACCCAAATTCCCTCCTAGAGCCTTCACCATGAGCCCTCTCCTGCACTTCAACTCCCTGCTCCAGGCTCAGCTCAGAGCGCCTCCCACACTCGAAATCTTTTAGCCCAAGATCGAGACTGCATCCCCCTCCCCTGCACCCAGCCTTCTGCCCCCTGCATGATAAAAGTGAATGAGGATGGGGGACGGAGGGAGGATGGAGTGAGCAGGAGCAGGGACTCAGAGAAGGGGCAGGAAGAAGGTGGGACAAGGGTGTTTGGGTTTGAGGTAGATCCTGGATTGCACTTAAATTCAAAAGGTGATCTTGCGCTTAAAAAGGTTGGAGACCACTGCCCTAGACACCTTAGCTTATACATTTTCCAATGTTTTCCCTAGTCTTCTGCAACTCTGCCCCTTCTTCAGAAGGCTTAATAAAAAACTCTCTCAATAGAATTTATTTAAAATGCTCAATTAAAAAAAAAATCACTCTCTTTGGAACATGAAAGTTTTGTTTGGTAGCTGCTTCCCTATGCCTGACATGCCTAAACCATCTACTTGCATGAGCTTGGAAGCAGGATGACACACTGAAACTTATCCACAGATAATGTGTACATATGAGTCACAAACAACAGTAGGGGAATACATCTGTCAAGTTTTGGAAAAGAAAATATGGGAATCTAAATACTCAATAGCCCCAGCTTTAAGTTTTGTCTAGAAATTGATTTCAAGAACTAAAAATTGTCCCAATTACCAGTTATAGTCTAAAGAACACTTTTAAAACGACAGTTTTAAAAAGTTCTGATCCCTCCTTGCTGACTGCCAACAGCACAGTAAAATCCTACATTATATATGTGATTTTGTTTGTTTTAAAAATTTAGATCACTTCAAGATTTATGCCCGGATCCTTCACTCAGAATTATGGGATGGAGGCCTTAATAGTTGCCCTTGTGAAAGGTACCAAAGGCAGTTGGGGTCTCAGCCTTCCTGTATTTAAGATTTTCTTCTTTGCTAGAAATGGTCAAAATCTTGTTTTTCCCTTCAATTATCATCTACTTTTTTCACTCTCTACATATTGATTCACATGGTCTTTTCCAACATATTTTTCTTCTAACTTCTTTTCCCCATGCGCTCCAAAGTCTTAGTTTGTCCTCTTTTTCTTGCCCGCTCCATCTCCCCCCAACCCTGTATCACTTTCTTCCTGGTTGATTTTGAATCCTCTGTCTTCCTTTTACGTTTCTATGCCAAGTCTTTTCCCTTTTTTCAAACCCCCTTAATCATCCTATGACAGCTGAAGATTCAATATCCAAATTCTCAACCCGCGCAACCGCCAAACACAAGCAACATGATAGCCCCATACAATGCCTTAAATCACATTTACAAACATATTTAAAAATATAACAACCAAGTTCATTTGCTTTGTAAATCTACAAATTTACACACAGAGAAAGTCATTACAAGGTATCAGACATCATCAAATTAACAGAATTAAAGATACAAATTTAAGATACAAAGCACTAAATATGGAAGGCGCATCTCTCAAGAAATTAAAAATAATTTTAAAAAATAAGTTGCCTTTAAAAAAAAAGCTGGAAGTGGTCATCCTTTAGCACAGCCTGTAATTATGCTTGCTCTTCTCCTCTACAGCACTGCACAATTCTGCAACCTGTCACAGGCCTTGATGTCAACACAAGTTGCAGCCATGGACATTTAAGGCATATCTGGCTTCTTGAGTCAGTGCTGCACAAGCAAACATTCCTGATGAGTGTCAATGTAAAGCACCACGGGTATATATCCAAGTGTACCACATGCAACATCTGTGGCATAATTCCTTTTCAGATATTTTGACAATGTTTTGTGGGATAGAAACAACATGCCCAGGAATCTCTGGGAGCCAGGGCTCAAATTCCCAGAATTGAACATTCTGCATCTCATAATCCCATCTCTCTCCCATGATTTTCACACCATTTTTAAAATATCCCACAAACCTGCATCGTGCCATTCTAAGAGTGCAAATAGATCACATAATTCTACTGTATTGGAGACATGTCCATGAAGATGGTTTTCTGAGGGATGCAGAGAAAAACAATTCAAGGTTGTTGGTGGTGTTCATCGAGCAGCTGCAGATGGCAGAACACCAATTCCCATTGATAATGGGAATGTACTATAATGCAGTTTGGGCACAATGAGGGGCTGCAGAACTTTTGGATGCGAAAGGCTGCATTCCTGGATCTGTGTTCTGAGCTTACCTATATCCTCCAGTGCAGGAACACCAGAACGAGAGCTACACTGACAGTGGAAAAGAAAGTGGCAATCACCCTCTGAAGGCTTGCAAAATGCTAAATTGCTACCAGTTAGTTGGCATTTTGGAGCTGGAGAATCCAGAGTGGAAGCAGTGTTTCATCTAACATTTTCAAACGTTGGTCAGATTGAATATTCTTATGTGCAACACCAATGTTGAGGTTGAATGTGGATGTGTATTGGTACAAACAAAAAACCTAGATATAAATATATATTTTAAACCGTTCATAGGCATGGAGGAAGAAAAAACTATTTAAACGAATATTTTAACAAGAAGCAACACTTAAGATGTTTATTTAATATGAAATCAAATAAAAAGAAAATTAACATTAACCTTGGAATACATGTATTTTATCATCCTTTCTAACAACTCAAGATAGTAAAGACATGGTCATTAAGCAAAAGCATAACAAATATGCACCAGAGCCCCAATTTAACAACCTACTCCCATAGACCACTTTAAATCTTCAAAATCTCCACTAAAGGTGCTCTCAAAAAAATGAAACATCTACAGACTTCTGCAGTTCACAAAACTATGCCTCTTTCATGCATATTATCTTCCCATAAGCGCAGCTTTAAGATGCTAAACAAATCTATGAGTCAACTAGAAATAGTAATTCTCTCCTTGCAAATATTAATACAATATTTACTGACACTGGAAAGTAAAAGGCATTCACTCAGGCTTATACAGTTTCTTTGGGATGTCAACTTTTAGGCTATGTCTACACTGCCCCCTCTGTGCAAAAAAAATATACAAATGAGGCAAAGCATGGACTATTGCCATGCCTCATTTGCATAATTAAAGAGGCTCCATTTTTGCGCAAGAGGCTTTTGCACAAAAAGGAGCCATCTACACGGCTCCTTTTTTTGCGCAAAAATACCCTCTTGTACAAGAGCCATTCTTCCTCTTTTTCAGGAAGAACGGCTTTTGTGCAAGAGGGGCTTTTTGCACAAAAACGGGCCTAATTAATTATGCAAATGAGGCATAGCGATATTCCATGCTTCACCTCATTTGCATTTTTTTGCATAAGAGGGGGCAGTGTAGACATAACCTTAATGTGATTAATAGTGCACAAACACAAAACAGTAAAAATAAGCAATAAAACAACACAGACAGTAAACAAAGTCACAAACTGACACCACTGAAAATAGGAAGGGAAGTAAAACAACAGGTGGTTGGTTATGGGTATTTTAAATGACGGTTTAAAACAGGATCCATGCTATCCAAGTGAAACAGAGACCTGTAAAAATAGATAAAAGTTCTCTTGGTTTGAAAGTTTCATACTGTATGTGACACTACCTACAAGAGTAGATGCCCCAGAACACATTAATACATGGCTTCAGAGTTTGTAGATAGATCCAAACTTCAAAGAGCTCGCAGCACGGTCTTTATCCTACAAAAACACCTAGCATCACACCTAGCGCTTGCTACTTCTGAGTATGCCCATTGACTCGTAAGAGCCAGAACTATACCAAAGAGCAAAGACCTGGCCTTATTGGTTTGCGATACCCCTCTCTCCAAACAAATTCTAAAACTTAACTGAAATCACTTGTCTGGAATCCAACTCTAATTGAAAGTAGTGATGTGAAAGTGTAACCGTGTACACGGTTAACCAATGAATTTGAGCTTACCAGTTAACTTTCATGGTTACACGCAGGCTCCCGGTATGTGCGGGGGGTCAGCTTAAAAGCCAGCTCCCAGTGCATACCGGCTCCTGGGGAGCCACCTGCATTCCCTGCGCTGTCGTCTCTGTATCTGGCTTGAGTCACTGATGTATCAACTGCCTCTATATATTATATATTTTACTGGTTGTAGGGAGGTATTTTTGCCCTCAACATTTCTGCACTAGGAGAGTGGGTTCAAAACAATAGCTATATTGAACTACTATAATCTCACTAACTGGACCATATTTAATTTTCCTGCTCATGAAACAGCTAAGGACTTATCGGAGTTCTGTTTATAATTCAATAAATCAGTTAGAACACTTCAGTTTAGAAAAGCCATGCCCACACCCTACACAGTGAAAGGTGTTCCTTTTAACACACTAAGCAGACCTACAGCACCTATGGGTATGTCTACACTTGCACCCTCTTTCGAGAGAGGGATGCAAATGAAGACATTCGAAATTGCAAATGAAGCCGGCATTTAAATATCCCGTGCTTCATTTGCATATTCGCGTTATGGCGCTATTTCAAAATAACAGACGCTGTTAAGATGCGGTTATTTTGAGAGAAAAATTAGGGTTATTTCGAGAGAACGGTTTTCTCTCAAAATAACCATGTCTTAACAGCATTTGTTATTTCAAAATAGCACTATTTCAAAATAGCGCCATAACGCGAATATGCAAATGAAGCACGGGATATTTAAATCTCAGCTTCATTTGCAATTTTGAATGTCTTCATTTGCATCCCTCTCTCGAAAGAGGGTGCAAGTGTAGACATACCCTTAGAGACTAACAAATATATCATGAGCTTTCATGGGTATAACCCACTTCATCAGATGAGTTGGAGTGGAAATTACAGAATCATAACACGCTGTTTATTAAAACAACTTCATTTATTTCTACATTCTGTTTTCCAAAATAGCTTGTTTGCATAATTCTTGATGCCTCTCACTCCCCATGTCTATCAAATAGCTGGCCATCAACCATCTCATTACTGCTTACAATTATCAGTTTTTCTTGTTTGGAGAAGAGAATCATGTTATAAATTATCTTTAGTTACATAAACTGAATTGTGAGACGATTATGAATATAAAACATCTACAGCTCCAAACAATGCAATTAGGAACCAAGTTAGTAGTTGAAAGTGAGCCTTCCTTCCATATACTTTGCTGATCAGAATAACTGGAGCTCTGAGGTCTAAGTGTGAAATATAATGTGCTATGCAGAATCTTTCCTTTTCTCCAATTATTCAGATATTTTCAAATATACATACATGATGTGCTTTCCAGGAATTACCCATCTCTAGAAAGTGCTCTACAATGGTATTTCTCTTAATGGATTGTAATTTGCCATTTATCAAATGGCATCATGAAGAAAACCTGAACTTTACATAAAGGATCATTTCACTTTATCATAAATCACTTGATACTAGTAAGCAACCTTTCAAATACAAGTAGAAATTCTAGTGGGAGGATGAAGTGGCTGCTCTCTAGCTACAATCTTCCATTAAAATACGCCTGTAGATCAAGTAACTGAACTCAGAGACTATAGAGAATTATTTCAGCCAGCAAGAGCGCTCACTTTCTTTCATTTTAAAATATCTATATGCCAATCTCCCTGTCTTAAATATTACTGTAATAAATTATCATGAAGCGTCCTATACAGGGATAGTTAGAAGTAGCTGCCATCCTTAAGATTTCTCATAAAAATAAAACTTCTGAGTGTGATTATCCACTGCCTTTTACATTGTGTAGTCACTTATCTAACATGCCAAAGGTGCAAAAGTGCATTTAAAATGCTAACACTGACAATTTCACCCACTTCACATTCACTTGGGTGCAGGAGTAAATGACTTCACAAGGTGCAAAGCAGTGGTAAATAAAGCGTTTCTGGCTTTAAACCTGGCCTACGTTCAAAAGGCTGCACCAATAAAATTCTACATTTCTATCTTGTTCCCCATAGAAGTATACCCTGAGGTACTGTGAAATAACTATTCCCCTTTTCCAATGGACAAGGAGTTCTATTGGCCCCATCCTAGTGTAGATGCAGATGTACACAGGAACCAAGTTCATACACTGCACCATTCTCTTCAGCAGTGACCAAGCTTCTGCCTCCTCTAGCCAGAGTAGGTTTACAACCCTCTTCTTTCTTCTCATCAATTTGCTGCTCCATTATTTAAATAAATAAAACTTATTTGAATCAAAATACTCTAACAGCTTGCATGGAGGGACTTTCTGCTAGGTTTCTTCCTCTTTAAGGATGGAATTGTAGAATTCACCCTCCTCTGAAGCGGAGAATGAAAAAAAAATTATGACTACATTTTTCTCTTTTGAAAGAGACACATGGAAAGGGGGCTTTAAAAAAACAAGGCTGTTTGCTGTGCTTCCTCTTCCCTATAAATTATTTGGCTAGCTCACTATGAAGCAAGACGCTACAGAGTTAGAAACCCTAATAGAGATCCTGGAGCAAGTCTTCCCTCTATTCTCCCTAAGCTGCCTTTTTGGACTGAGCTGGAAATAGTCTTGGAGCCCTAGGAACAGAGTCTGGCAGTGAATGATAACTCTTCTGCCAATTTCTCCTTTGGTCAAATGCTTAGTTTTGACAAAGGTTTTTGGATAGGGCCCATCTATGGAGAGATAGAGAGAGGTGCTATTTGACAAAATTTGGGCATTCAGTTTCAAAAGACAACTAGTCAAGGCAATGGTCTGAATCCAACTGGGCAGGTTCTGTTTTTTGAAAACAAGTAATAATTACTTCTCCAAGATGGGAGGTGGCTGGGAAGACTGAGATGGAAAGTCCCAGACAACTGTACCCATGTAGACCAGGATATGTTTATGCAGCAGTGAATCTTTAAGGCCAAGTTGACAAACTGAGGCTGGGGCTATCATGCTAAAATAGCAGTGTAGACACTGCAGCTTGAAATAGAGTTCAGGCCCTGAAATCTAAACGCCTCTTTTTCCCCTCCCCCCAACTCCCACTCCAGGCTTCAGAGCCTAGATTCCAGTCAGAGCTCCAATGTCTACACATTCTCTTAGGGGGATTTTTGTTCATGGTTGTGTTGGGGTTTTCCCTAATAACGTTGGGTATCTTTCCCCTTTTTATTAAAATTTTTCTTTTCTATACATAGACTCAGTGTTTGCAAGAAGAGAGGTATTGTCTCAGAGGCACCCAGAAGTAGTGTGTCACTGTCCCAGATTAATGGATGGGAGCTCCAGCTGGCTCTGTCTTGTATTAATAAAAGGAGCCTCTAGATATAGAATCTGGTCCTTGTTGCTGCCAACTCCACCTGGCAGAAGGGTTACAATAGAACGGCAATTTCTACCCAATCTTCAGATACTAACTGATTCCTTCTACCTTCCTGAATTGTCTATACTCTGTGCTCCCTGCCTCCCACCCCCTCCTTTTATTTCCTTGCCCCCACCTTCTCTCCTATTTATTTTGGGTCTGCACATCCTAAACTCAAAACTCTGATCATCTGAAGAAGTGGGCTGTGCCCACTAAAGCTCATGATATCATCTACATGTTTTGTTAGTCTATAAAGTGCTACCAGATCATGTGTTGTTTTTTTCTGTACAGACTAACTCCTGAAATTTCTATGTTTTTAGGATTTGTAGATTTAACAGAGGAAATATTTGATTCTCAACTTCTATTTTAACCAAGATTTTTCTTTAATTCTCTATGGAGCAGTTTCTTACGGTAGCATTAAATCCAATTCTAAAAAGAGCAGTCCAAGTGGATTTGCATGCACAAACTAGTCTTGATTCATATTTTAACTTTGTTGGTAGAAGGGTTAAAGAATTCCACTGATGACTGAGCTGAAGCAAAACCAAAACCAGTCCCATAATAAGAAAATAATGGAAATACATTCAATGTTTACACTCCTAACACCAATTCAGTAGCAAACTTCTAATGAGAGATTCATGCTGGAGATGGATAGAGGAGAAAGATAAGCAATGCTGTTTAAGTAGAAGATAAACATCCTGTATCTGGTAAAAAAAAAAAAAATAATAATGAAAATTCCATTTATAACTATATGAAATTTAAAAAGTGATTGTCAATGTTATAATTAGATACACTACACAACTATTTTTTTCTTTAAAGCTCAAACTGCATGGTGACAAAGCTGTTTTGCACTCTTAATAATTGATAGCTTGAAGCTCAGCCTTAAAGTGGTCCAAAACTTCTTGTGTCACACCCCTCTCCCTGTTAATGTAATTTGTCCACAACACTCCAAGAGCTGCAGTCAGGAGCCAGAGCCAGCAGCAGGGCCATAGTTAGGGACCAGGAGCTGGACCGCAGTCGAGTCCAAGGCCAGGATTGAAGTTCTAGCTGGGGCACTGGAGAGGGCCTATGATGGAGTGAGGAGCAGAGCAATGGCTGGGACCTAGGGGCCCAGATGGAGGCTGCACCTGTAGGCAGGGCAGAAGCAAGTGGTGCTCCATCCCCACCCTCCATGGGGATTGGCCCAGGCCCTACCACTCCTCCCCTGAACATTCCTCTGTGCCCCCTGTAGGGCATGCCCCAGAGTTTGGGCACCACTGAGCTGCCAGATGTTGAACACATTTTTTAAGGCTCTGTGCATCTATTTTAATTTTATATTTAAAGATAATTCTTCCCATATTCTAAGATTATTATTATTTTGCTTTGATGCTTCTTTCTTGAGCATTTTCAGATAAAGCTTTGGATTAAGCTATGCAAGGTGATCAAGAGCACTAAATTTCAATAACAGAGAATAGAAAATGTAGCCTTCAGCATATTAAACTCGCCTCTATGAGCTATACATGAAAATATATTGCTCCCCTCAGAAAACTCTCCATTGCTATAATTGTCATTTCACACATCAGTGATCAATCTCAGCTGAGCACATTCTGTAAGTCCACACAATTATAAAAAATTACATACCGAAGGAAAATTAAAACCTTTCCTTCATGAGCAAGTTTACTCACCTTGTGAGTTTATATGAAAATGACTTTGCTGCTGCTTCTCAATACAAGGCCAGACAAACTGAAGACATGTAAATTATTGATAGGAGAGGGACAAAGACTCAGCAATCTACACTGTGCATACTTTTAATCAGAAACACAAAGACAGCAGATTATTTTAAAAACAAAATATTAAAAAGATATAATCTGTAGTCTTAATACCCATTATCTCACACACACAGGGCTAGAGGCTACATTTAGGTGACTGCTAAAAGACTAAAGATAGTTCTTAATAATAGGAGGAAGGGGTTGAGTTAGGGTTGTTACAATTAGATTAATCAACTAATCGATAGAGTTTCCATTGACTATTGGATTAGTTGATATGGGTGCTTCTGCTTTGAAATGTAGCAAGAGTCCATCCATCTGTTGCTACATTTCAAAGGCAGAAGTGCCACTCAGCAGGGGATCTTGAAATGTCGATTAGTCGCTTACATCCCTAGTTTGAGTGATGAAAATAAGCTATAAAGAGTGACACTAAACTGAGAGGGAAGTAGATAAAAAAAATCAAAACTAGAAGGGGTCAGAGGTATTTAGTGTCAAAGTGATTTTGAAAGAAAATTAAATTTCTGTAAAATATAAATTCTCAGTTGGAAAAATTCAATTTTGCTGACCTTATTTGTTTAGATTTTCTTGATGGAAAATCAAAGTTTTTATATAGGTTGGTTCAACCCAAATTAAGAACAGTTTGGCTTGTTGAACTAAACCAATATATTTTGTTTGGAGTCAGTCTGACATTAACTAAATTTGTAGTGCAGTGATTTTATGCCATCATTCTTTTGAAAGGGCAGGGCTCCGTGGTCAGTCTATATCTTCCAACACCGCAATTTTCCTTACAAACAATATGGTTCCTCAAGATAGATGCAGTCAGACCAGGGAGCCAAGTTACAGACAATGACAACACATTGCATCAGAACTACGACACACACACAAGGCACTCTATCACCACTAGTAAATTAAGTTTAACATCAAATCAACACAAAAAATTTCTGTTAAGTGTAACAAAACATTTGATTTTAGGAATGTCAAAACATTTTCTTCTGATCAAAAAATATTAAAAAAAGTAATTCTGGCATTTCCAAATCAAAATTTAACAGAACTTTTCAGTCAGCAAAAAAATATATATATATTTATTTGCCCTGATTTAGAAGAAAAACAACTTTGGTTATTAACCTTTCCATACCTGGTGTACAAGATGGGTTGCACATGTCCATTCTACTGTAGGTGTTTGTGTGCTACAGTGCACTGTTGTCCGAGAGTTTTTGCCTAGGTGATACCTGTCAGGGTGGGGCTAGTGACTTCTGCTGCTTCATGCACAACAAGCAAACATAAAAGGGCCAAGGCACACAACATCCTCCTGCTCTCTTGGTTCCCTCCTACTGGAAAAGCTCCAAATAGAGAGGGGAAAAGGATCATGAAATGGACATGTGCATCACATCTTAAAGAATAACAGACACAGAAAGGTTAGTAACCATTTTTTATTCTTCTAGTGAATGCACATCCATTCCAGTGTAGGAGACTCACAAGCAGTACCAACTAAAGCTGTGTTTGGAACAGGGACTGGAGGATCACTAGTTCAAATTTAACATTATCTCCAGATTGTTGAGAGATTGTGCCCTGAGAGGCAAACGTGACATAATAACCAGGATGCCACCTTGCAAATGTCTAATATTGGCATGTTAGCAAGAAATTCTTCAAAGGTCACTTGGAATCTCGCCAAAATACACCATTATCCTATCCAGTTGTTTCATGCTACCTAAGTGGTAACAGACAAATACAACCAGATTTGTGACAAAATCCTTTGCATGGAAACAGGACCACCCATCATTTTGTCCAAAAAAAGCAAAGAACAATTGAGATAAACTTGTTCCAGATAAAAATCGCTAAAACTCTTTCAACATCTAGTGTGCACATTCTCTCCTCCCACTTTGATTACCAGGATGCTTTTGGAAGAAGGCCGGTAAGAAAACTGCTTGTTTGATACAAAAAGTGGAGGCCATTCTCATAAGAAAGCTTGGAAGTGAATAAGAAAGCAAACTGTATTTGTGTAAAAAATTGGTATGAAGGATCTGATACTAGCATCCTCAAGTCTCCCTGATTAACATAATGGCAACTAAAAACTTGCCCTTTAATGAAAAAGGGAACAAAGCAGGGCACCTGAGGCTTGGGAGAAGAGGACTAATCCCTTTTGTTAAGATTCAGGCTCTAGGATGCAACTAACTTTTGCACATGTGAAAACACTTTGTCTAACTCCTTTGAAAATCTTATGCTAGGTCTACACCAGCGGTTCCCAACCTTTTCCAGATGGGGACCCATTTTGACCTTTCAGGAAGACTTGGTGACCCAAGGCAATTCAAAAACAGGGAGAGGAGAGGGGGCAGAGCCACCTGGAGAGACACTTGGTGACCCTTTTGAAATGTAATAGCGACCCATATTTGGGTCCTGATCCATAAGTTAGGAAACCCTGGTCTACACTATAGGGTTTTTTTTTAAAAAAAGCTACACAAATTGCACTGTGCAATTTGCGTCACTTTTTCCAATCGCTTTTCCAGAAGAGGCTTTTCCATCATTTGGCCCAGTCTAGACAGGGCCAAATGGTAGGAAAGCCTCCTCTTTTGGCGGAGCCCTTATCCCTCATAGAATGAGGTATACAGGGCTCCCCGAAAGAGCGTGTTTACCCTTTTTTTCCTGCGGAAGAGCAAACGCATTCCTTGGACATGGCGGAGTTTTTCCGGGATACCTCCAGTATCCCAGAAAATGCCCGCAGTGTAGATGTACCCCCCAGTGAAGCTGGATTGGAAAAAAGGAAATAGTTATCAACTGAAGGATAAAATGCTGATATAGTTGTACCCTGAAGGGTCTTACTGCCAATTCCCAATATTTCATGTCAAATCATCATCCAGCACATGCTGAATAAAAGCACAAATAGGAAAGATGTTTTTCTTCCACAATCATCTGGAAAACCTCCTCCATTTAGCAAAGTAAGTTACCCTAGGTAGTTGTCTACTTTTCAACAGTACTTCTTGCACCTCTTAGAATAGGACTCCTCCACCAAAAAGTTCAAAAAGTCTTAACCAAAAAGTCTCTCTGCTGTCAAATGAAGGGACAAAAGAATGGGGTGGAAGTGGCAGCCATGATTCTGTCAGTCCCCACTATCACTCTGAGTTAGAGGTGGAAAGCTCTGAAAAGGAGCCATGCCAGGGCAACCAGTGCAAGACTGGCCTTGTCTTGCATAACCTAGAGAAGAACTTCAGGAAGAAGACGGATAGAGAGAAAAGCATACAGCAGGCCAACAGAAAAGACTCCCTCAATGCTCTGGAAAAGAGCTGGTAACATTTTGCATTGTCCTTTGTAGCAAATAACTGGGGAGTTCCACAGAGCTGGGAAATGGATTCTGCTATGTCTCGCCAAGAGATCACACGTGTGATTGATAAACATCCTGCTCAGGCAAATTTCATTTTTAACAGGATGCTACATAACACCAACCAGGCAGGATTTACTCAATTGCATAGTGACCCCAATATTATTTCAGAAGGGACTTAATGAGGTCCCATGTAGTTCTAAGGCAATTTATAGTGGCAACCTAGTACTGGTAACCACTGTAAGGCAGAAGAAAAATTACTTGAGGATGAGAAAATAAAAAAGAGGAAACCAAGCTTCAAAAGGCTGTACATTTTAATTAGTAAAGGAGAAAGGAGAAAGTGTGAAAACAATGGGATTAAAGAATAAATATTAGCAGTAGAAGTACAGAGAACTCTCAATAGGCATGTTATAAAACATGGCATTCGTTTTAGATTTATCTTAATTTAGATGTTTTAAAACCACTTACAGTAAATGCTAAATGTACTACTTAATACTAGGGATGTAAAAGGTTAACCGGTAAGCCTCACCCTTAATGGGTGAGGCTTACCAGTTCCAGTTACTGTAAGTGGTTTTAAAACATCTGAATTAAGATAAATCTAAAACGAATGTCATGTTTTATAACATGCCTGTTGAGAGTTCTCTCTATTTCTGCTAATATTTATTCTTTAATCCCATTGTTTTCACACTTTGTCCTTTCTCCTTTACCTCATGTCAAACTTCCATTTGTTTCTGCCTCTGAAAAAACAAGTCAGCCTCTTGCCAAAATATGTACTTTTCACAAAATGTTAGTATGCTACCGTTTCTTTTATTTTAGAAGGTTTTGTAGTAAATGTAAATTTTAAATGAATCCTCTGAATCATAAAAATTAACTCAATCACCATGTGTATATATCTACATAAATACTAGTTTGGGAATCTGGAAAAGTTATGAAATACCTTTCAATTCAGAGTAAGAGATGAAATCTATTTTCACTATGTAACCTGAAGCAATGTCCCAAAATAGTTTATTCCAATATAAGTTCTGGACTAATAATTTTAAAAACTCACACTCCACTGCAGAAAAGTGTGCGTGTGTATTGCTCAGGTTCTTCAGGGCAGGGGGTGGAGAAGTCAGAGCAGAAGGTTGGGACAAGGAGGGGCCCAGGGCAGGAGCTGCAGGGGTGGGAGGGCTGGAGTGAGGGTTTAGGGATGAGGAAAGGCTCAAGGCAGGGTGCTGGAGGTGTGAGGGTGCAGTAGTGAGAGTCTGGGGGTGAGGAGGGGCTCAGGGCAGAAGGCTGGAGCTGTGGGGAATGCAGAAGTCAGGGGATGAGAGTGAGGAGGGGCTCAGGGCAGGGAGTTGAGGGATGAGGTGGCTGAGGCAAGGGGGGGGGGGGGGCTGGAACTCAGGGCAGGGAGGACCCACAGGGGCTGCCCGTGGAGGCAAGGTAGCACTGCTCCAATGACAGAGGCTTCTTGGGCCTCCCTGACTCTGGCTGGCAGCTCCTCCTGGAAGAAGAGGGCGGGTCTGCACTACACCCCTGGCCCAGTGACACCTCTGTGGGGGAGGGAGCTGGACTGCCTGGTCACAGCCAGTGGCTCCTTGGGGGGTGGGAGGGAAAGAGGGCTGTGCTGCCTGGCCCCAGCAGGTGCTCCCGGAGGAGCAGCAGCAGTGGGAGTCACTGGCTGGCAGGGAGGGGTTTGGGGCAGGGAGGCCACCAACCCATGGCCAGTAGCTGGCAATATGGAGAGCCCTGGCCCCAACTGGCCACTCTCTTCCTAGTGCAGCCACCCCACTGTGGTCATTGTAATATAAATGTTCCCTGGAATCGCTGCCCCCCGTGGTAATTACAGAGCATAACCGTCCCTCCCATCAAATCCCTCCCTTTCCATGTTATGGAAAACAATCCCATTCCAGGCACTTCCCATTTTCCTAAACCCTGGCCTTGCTTTAAGTTAGGATAAGTGGAAGCTGAATACCAGGTGGTCCTAGATCTTCCCGTTTAGGACAGAGGTGGGCAATAATTTTAGAAGGTGGGTCACTTCACAAATTTTTGAAGTGGCCAAAAGGGGTGGGACCTTGGGTGGAAGGGACGGAGCCCAGAACACTTCCATGCTCTTCTGCCCACAGACCCTGATTAGCCTGGAGGCAGAGGGAACATGTGAAGTCTTTGCCCCCTGCCCCCTAAAGAGAACTGCCAGCTGTTCTGAATGTCTGGCAGTACCCTCTAGGCACTGCGTGCCCCTGGCAGCAGGAGGAGACATCATGCACTTCCTCACCCACAGGCCGATCTAGTGCAAAGCCTCTTGCCTCCTGCCCCCACCCTGCAAGGGGCATGCAGTGCTTACAATGAACCTCCAGCTGTTCAAAACAGCTGCTGGTTCACTCTAGGCACCGCATGCCCCTGAGGGGGAGGAGACTTTGCTTGATCCCCCAGACCCAGGTCTCGATTGGCTTGGGGGTGGGGGAGCGGCAGGGTGGCCACGAGTTGGATCAATCTGTTTGGTGGGCTGGATGCGGCCCGTGAAGGCTCTCTTGCCCACCCCTGATTTAGGAGAAGTTCTTAAACAGCCTTACAGATGTACTCACGGAACAACAGACAGATGCACAAACTCTGAAATTTTTATATAAATATGTACACATACACACACACAAACTCTCTAAAATATAAATAGATATATCACATGATTTGCCAGTTGTTTCTCTGAAACTGAAAGCAATCTAAGAATCCAGTGCAGAGGATGTTGTATGAATAACCCAAATCTTGTAATTTTAGAGTTAATAATCTCCCCCCAAAATTGAAAAGAGGTACCCAAACCAGCACTTTCCTTCCTTCAAAAAAAAAAAAAAAATCTTACTTATATTGTTATGTAGGAAAGTGACAGATCTTATCATTAAGTCTTTAAACTAAACTTCTCCTCCTGTGACAGTATATTGAGAGCACCCACACCTTCTCTTAGAAAAGCTTCAAACCACAATTCGTAAGGCACAGCTATATCCTGCATTACATTTAAAGAAACACTGGCTGTTTGAAAAATCATATTGCCACCTGAAAGTTCTGTACAGGTGCACAGTGCAGCACTCTAGTGCAGCACTCTCAGGACCTTACCAGTGCCAAACCACAGAATTTGTTGGACTGCGGGAGGTCAATATTGTCATTACCAACACTTCCACTGTTTAGTAGGCTCTTAGAAGACATTTGGGGTAAATTAGAACTAAATAACAGCACAGCACACAGAGCCAAGACCGGTGGCTGTAAACAAACTTTATGGGACCAAGGTAAACTTGGCAACACCTCTGATAAGTGGACATCCTGCTAACTAAAACCATGCTGGACCACAGATGTTGCCGGACCAGAGAGTGCCAGACTAGAGAGGTTCAATCTGTACCAATAACAGACTAAAGCAATACTTAATGCTGCTGAAACTGAAAGATTAGAGGAAGAAAAAAAATATTTCCAATTTGCTTACTTTGATATTTAATAGCATTCTATACAATCAGTTTCACTATTTTGTTGATGGGCAAGTACACTTCCCATTAGTGTTGTAAGGGACTACCCAACAAGCTTACGCTCTGCTGTATCAGAGGCAGCAAGGGGGGTGGGCGGGGGGAGAGCGGGAGCTGATACTGGGGGAGAGCCATCTTAAAAGCTGGTTCCCCCCAGCACCATCTCCGCAGGGGACAGGGGAGGCAGAGGTGCAGTGGGGGATCGGGCACAAGCCAGGAGTCATCTGTCTTGGCTCACGCCTGGTCCCAGACTGCTGCAGCTCTGCCTTTTAAATATAGTAAGAGCCTGGTGGCCACCAGGCTCTTACTACATTTAAAAAGCAGAGCCACACCGAGGGGTTCTCTCCCGGGGGGCGGCACGAGCCAAGACTGTTTAGTCCCAGCTTGCATCGCCCCAGCTTGCATGTTCTTATGATCCCAAGAGCTATGCCAGCAGGAGCTTAGTGCTCCCGGTAGGTTCAACCAAGCCGGAAAGGTCAAGGGGGGAGGAGCCAGACCAAGCATGCACACTGGTCCTCCAGGATTGGGGGTTTGGCTCAGGGCTAACAACCTTGACCTAGAAAAAGCTTTTGTTACGGAAACAGCAACAAAGAATTCCTTCTCAACTCTGTGTGACAGCCTTCCAGAGTCACTTACAGTGACTTGTATGACTGAGGCTGCCCAGAGGCAGACAGAAGTGGAAGACCTTTGTTGCTGCCCTATATGCCAGTGGGCGTGAAGGGCAATGATGATGCACTGCCCTGGTGAGCTAACCCCGTTGTGGCTCCCCCTTATCGACTAATTGATGCAAATTCTATTGACTACTCGATTAGTTTATCTGCAATTTAACAATCCTACTTTCCATGTCATGCACTACATTATAATTCTTCTGTACTGCTCTGAAACAGCTCACATGGATACTCTCCCCCAAAGCCCTTCAATAAGGTTTTGACTAGGAACAATGAAACTAAAAATGCTGCAGAAAGAAATATACACAAAGAGAAAGGCTGGGCCTGAGAAGGTTTGATCTTAACTATCTAACGCTTACCAACGAGTCTTTGTACTGAAAAACCCTATTTTAGGGGGGGAAAAAGTTTCAAGCACTAATTTCAGGCCAAACTCTGTAAAATTGTGCTCTACTAGAAAAATGTATTTTTTAACTAATCAGTTTTTAAAAACACAGTTTTCAGTGTTCATATGATGAATGCATTGAACATATGTATATTCAAGGATTGCTCAATTTCAGTTTTATGGGGGTGGGAAGTAATGTTTAAGAAATAAACAGGGCACGGTTAATGGACAGGGAAGGGAGGAATAAAACACAGTATCTCTCTTCTCAGTGGCTCTCAGCTTCTTCCATATCATTGACCCAATTTTATAAAACTGAAGTTTTGAGAATCTTTTCCTGTCTAGTGATAAAGAAAGAGAAGGTGGACACAACACCCCTGGATTCTATGTAACCCTCAGGCTGAAAAGCAACCTCACCTTAAAGTAAAAATAAGAAACAGTCTAGGAAATTGTCTTTACACTGCCATTAAGACTTTTGAGATCCTCTCTGCAATGAAACGATTGTAATACAAATCTAAATGGATTACACTTAAAATCATTATCTATGACTGATGGAACAGCTCAGATTATATACTAGTAGAATAAATGGAAATTGACTCAAATGATGTGTTTCTCTCACACCCAGATCAAATACACTAAGTGCATAAAAGGTACAAAATTTCAAAAAAATTCTGCATTGACAAAAAGGAATTCTCCCTACCTAGATGGTTTTTCATATGCTATTTCCTCATGTGGGGAACTGTGCTAAACTGAGGCTCTGCTGTAGTCATACCTTTACAGATCTAGATTATTTCAAGTGAAGGAGTACCAGATTTCCATTCTTAATTGGCAACAATACAGCCTATTGAATTCTTGTCTGCTTCTAATGTTATCTATTAAGCATATTAATGACTGAATGTAGTTCTGCAAAAGTGGTCCTTATAAAATTAAAAATAAAATAAATAGAAAACTTGCTCTGCCTATTTTTTAATTAATTCTTCACAGTCCTGACACTGTAAGCTACACTAATTTCTCATTATCTTCTCTGCACTGGACTACAACAGACTTGTTTGGTTTCTTCCATAAACCCAAATTTCAGAAGAATCCTATTCCCTATTTCTGAACCCTATTTCAGTAGTCAAAAAAAGGAAATCAAAGAACGAAAATAAATAAATCATGACCAGACCCATTATGAAAGGCAAGTTAAAGTATTTCAGTAATTGATGGAATTCAGAAAGAAGTCCTTATATCCAACTTAGTATTATCTATTGTGATTTTTAAAAAATATATCCTATTTAGAAAATAAAAAGATTTGGGTATCCTTCAGAAGGCCAGTGTTCAAGAACTTCTTCAGCCCTGATCCTACTAAGATTTACATACATACAATGTACAGTTGTACACCTTTATACATTGTGAACAGTCCCATTGACTTTAATGGGTTATGGAATGGGTCAACCTCAATGGGTTTTTATTTTGTTCTAAATCATTCCCTATGTTATTTTAATTTTGTTTTCAGTTTTTAAAACCCAAGGTCTATTTTCAAATTAATTTTTCTGTTTTTAAATCTATTGCCTACTTGTGCCCTCACCTAGTTTTCCATTTAATCACCCATACAGAATAGCAAATAAATTCCTTTTCCTATTATCCCCCGAATTATCAATCCTTCAGCAGGCATTGGATTAAGTCCTCTGATTCATTCATGTTCTTTAATGGACATATTCTGAAACTACTTAATAAGTAGGGTATTCTGATTCCACAAGCAGTTCTATTAAATCAATCACAATGTATGATGTGGGGGTACAGAATCTGGAAGTAAATATAAGCATACCACTAAAATTTCATGGCTACCAAAAGTTCATCATGCATCAACTTAGAAAAGTTAAAGCAGTGGTTTCCAACCTTTTTACACCCAAGATCACTTTTTAAATGTCACGACAAGCCAGGATCTATCCCATCCTTTCCCTGAGACCCCACCTCTTTCTTGAGGCCCTGGTCCCTCCAAACCTTTCCACAGATTACCCCTTGCTAATGGAAACTCACCATTAATTACATAATTACACCCAAGCCATTTTGCTAGGGCTGCAGCTGGGGAAAATGGTTTAATTGATTAAACAGATTAAGTGTTTTAACTTTCTCATGTTAGTTTATCTAACTTAATTTTAAATAAAGTAAAATATTATCATCCAACACAAAAGGTTTAAATTTTTTTTTTATTTATGGCAGGTGTGGGGAACCTTTTTTGGGTTGGGGGCCACTGACCCACAGAAAAATCAACTGGGGACCACACAAGTGAGAAGCAAAAAAACTCTTCCCAAAACCTCCAACCCTCACTGATGAGGCCCCCACCTGAGACACCTCACTCTTCTGAAACGACAGCCCACATGAGGTGGGGGAAGGGACAGGGAGGACTGAGGTCCAGGGTTTCCCATAGGCCAGATTTATTTTTCTGGGGTTCCAGAGTTAGTGGATTTTGTGGACCCCCTTAGGCACTGGGGTGGGAACAAAAATGAGGGGCTCAATGTGCAGGACAGGAGTGCCATTGAGTGGGATAGGGATGCAGGATCTGGGTGGGAGGTGAGTGCAGAATGGGGTGACGAGGGCAGGGTCTGGAAGGGAATTTGACAGCAGGAGAGGGTGTGGGGTAGAAGAGGGAGTTTGGGAGCAGAAGAGGGTTGGGGGAGTAAAGCAGAAAAGTTGAAGGGTGAGAATGCAGCCAAATAGTTAGTGAGGGAAGGAGGCAAAGAAGTGGGGAGTAAAGGAAAGTGCAGCTTCTGCAAATTCAACCCCCACCCTCACATATTCCCTCTAGGAGGAGGGCTTTAAACTAGGTTCGACTGGGACAGATGACCAAAGCCCACGGGTAAGTGAAGAACATGGGGACTTGGGAGATGGGTTGGAAATGGGAGTGAATGTGGGCTATAATCGCAGAGAGAAAGGAGGGACAAGGCAGAACTGGGAGGCAAGATCAAATCAGTATCTTAGATGCCAGTATACAAATGCAAGAAGTATGGGTAATAAGCAGGAAGAACTGGAAGTGCTAATAAATAAATACAACTATGACATCGCTGGCATCACAGAAATTTGGCGGGATAATACATGATTGTAATATTGGTATAGAAGGGTACAGCTTACTCAGGAAGGACAGGCAGGGAAAAAAGGGAGGAGGTATTGCCTTATATATTAAAAATGTACACACTTGGACTGAGGTGGAGATGGACGTAGGAGACGGACATGTTGAGAGTCTCTGGGTTAGGCTAAAAGGGGTAAAAAACAAGTGTGATGTCATGCTAGGGATCTACTACAGGCCACCTACCCAGGCAGAAGAGGCGGATGAAGCTTTTTTTTAAAACAACTAACAAAATCATCCAAAGCGCAGGATTTGGTGGTAATGGGGGACTTCAACTATCCAGACACAACTTGGGAAACTAACACAGCGGGGCACAGACTATCCAATAAGTTCTTGGACTGCACTGAAGACAACTTTTTATTTCAAAAGGTTGAAAAAGCTACTGGGGGGAAGCTGTTCTAGATTTGATTTTAACAAATAGGGAGGAACTGATTGAGAATTTGGAAGTGGAAGGCACCTTGGGTGAAAGTGATCATGAAATCATAGAGTTCATAATTCTAAGGTATGGTAGAAGGGAGAACAGCAAATTAGAGATGATGGATTTCAGGAAGGCAGATTTTGGTAAGCTCAGAGAGCTGGTAGATAAGGTCCCATGGGAGGCAAGACTGAGGGGAAAAACAACTGAAGAGAGTTGGCAGTTTTTCAAAGGGACATTATTAAGGGCCCAAAAGCAAGCTATTCAGCTGCGCAGGAAAGATAGAAAATATGGCAAAAGACCACCTTGGCTTAACCAGGAGATCTTGTATGATCTAAAAGTAAAAAAGGAGTCATATAAAAAATGGAAACTAGGACAAATTACAAAGGATGAATATAGGCAAAAAATACAGGAATGCAGGGGCAAGATTAGAAAGACCAAAGCACAAAACGAGCTCAAACTAGCTACAGGCATAAAGGGACATTCTATAAATATATTAGAAGCAAGAGGAAGACCAAGAACAGGGTAGGCCCATTGCTCAGTGAGAAGGGAGAAACAGTAACAGGAAACTTGGAAATGGCAGAGATGCTTAATGACTTCTTTGTTTCAGTCTTCACCGAGAAGTCTGATGAAGGAATGCCTAACATAGTGAATGCTAGTGGGAAGGGGGTAGTTTTAGAAGATAAAATAAAAAAAGAACAAGTTAAAAATCACTTAGAAATGTTAGATAACTGCAAGTCACCAGGGCCTGATGAAATGCATCCTAGAATACTCAAGGAACTGAGAGAGGAGGTATCTGAGCCTTTAGCTATCATCTTTGGAAAATCATGGAAGATGGGAGAGATTCCAGAAGACTGGAAAAGGCAAATATAGTGCCCATCTATAAAAAGGGAAATAAGAGCAACCCAGGAAACTACAGACCAGTTTAACTTCTGTGCCAGGCAGGATAATGGAGCAAGTAATTAAGGAAATCATCTGCGAACACCTGGAAGATAATAAGGTGATAGGGAACAGCCAGCATGAATTCGTAAAGAACAAATCATGTCAAACCAATCTGATAGCTTTCTTTGATAGGATAACAAGTCTTGTGGATAAGGGAGAAGTGGTGGACATGGTATACCTAGACTTTAGCAAGGCAGTTGACACGGTCTCGCATGATATTCTTATCAATAAACTAGGCAAATACAACTCAGATGGGGCTACTGTAAGGTGTGTGCATAACTGGCTGGATAACCAGTCTCAGAGAGTAGTTATTAATGGTTCACAATCCTGCTGGAAAGGTATAACAGGTGGGGCTCCGCAGGGGTCTGTTTTGGGACCGGTTCTGTTCAATATCTTCATCAACAATTTAGATATCGGCATAGAGAGTACACTTATTAAGTTTGCAGATGATACCAAGCTGGGAGAGGTTGCAACTGCTTTGGAGAATAGGGTCATAATTCAAAATGATCTGGACAAATTGAAGAAATGGTCTCAGGTAAACAGGATGAAGTTTAATATGGACAAATGCAAAGTGCTCCACTTAGGAAGGAACAATCAGTTTCACACACACAGAATGGGAAGCGACTGTCTAGGAAGAAGTACAGCAGAAAGGGATCTAGGGGTTATAGTGGACCACAAGCTAAATAGGAGTCAACAGTGTAATGCTGTTGCAAAAAAAAAAAGCAAACATGATTCTAGGATGCATTAACAGGTGTATTGTGAGCAAGACATGAGAAGTCATTTTTCCCACTCTACTCTGCACTGATTAGGCCTCAGTTGGAGTATTGTGTCCAGTTCTGGTCACCACATTTCAAGAAAGATGTGGAGAAATTGGAAAAGGTCCAGAAAAGAGCAACAAGAATGATTAAAGGTCTAGAGAACATGACCTATGAAAAAAGACTGAAAGAATTGGGATTGTTTAGTTTGGAAAAGAGAAGATTGAGAAGGGACATGATAGCGGTTTTCAGGTATCTAAAAGGGTATCACAAGGAGGAGGGAGAAAAATTGTTCTTCCTGGCCTCTGAGGACAGAACAAGCAGCAATGGGCTTAAACTGCAGCAAAGGAGGTTTAGGCTGGACATTAGGAAAAAGTTCCTAACTGTCAGGGTGATTAAACATTGGAATAAATTGCCTAGGGAGGTTGTGGAATCTCCATCTCTGGAGATATTTAAGAGTAGGTTAGATAGATGTCTATCAGGAATGGTCTAGACAGTACTGGGTCCTGCCATGAGGGCAGACGACTGGATTCAATGACCTCTCAAGGTCCCTTCCAGTCCTAGTATTCTATGATTCTACTCCAGCCTCACTCCCCTCAGCCCCATGATTCCCCCCAACCTGATCCCCTGCATTGCTCCTTTCCCCTCAGTGCAACCCCTGCCCCCTTCCATCCTGCCCCCACATCTCTGTGCCCCCAGAGCACTCACCGGCAGGGCAGCAGTGCTGGGACTTAAAGCCTGCTGGGAGTAGCGCTGGAGCGAGGAGACCCAGGGTGGGGAGGAGGCAGAGTCTCTTCCCTGCTCAGCCCAGCCCTTTGCCTGCAAGCAGCAGCTCCAGGGCTGCGGCAGGCATAGGCAGAGCCCGGGGCTGCCCAGGGCTGGCTCCAGCGCAGCCAGGCACAGCGCAGTGCTGCGAAGGGGCTTCCCAACACTGCACACAGCCTGTGGGGAACAGCGTGGCTTAGCCTGGTGCCCGGCATGCCATGTGTGCCAGTTGGCCAGCCCTGGCTCTGCGGAACTGGCTCAACTCCGCTGCCTCCTGGACCAGGAAACAAGAGCCAGGGACGCACGTGTGTATGTGCATACGTGCCTCTTCCTTCCCCCTAGCCAGCAAGTTAAAGAGGGGCAGCCACCCCCCCTTTGATCCAGTTTAGCTAAAGCACGGCACAGCCTCAGCAGGTTGAACCTGTGGCCAGCTGGCTAGGCAGCTGGCCCTCTTTGCTCCAGCCCAGCTGGCTGCACTGTTCAGCCTCCCAAGGTGGGCCGGGCCGCTGCCTCAAACAGAGGCAGTGGCCCGGCCAGCTGGCCATGGCAATCAACTCCTAGTGGAGCTGTGATAGACCAGTTGGTGACCACTGAGTTAAAGGATACAGGACTCAGGAACACCTGCTCTATGATGCAACTGTAGACCCTGATCCTGAAAAGACTTACAAATGTTCATAACCTTATACACTGTAAGTAGGCCTATTCACTTCAATAAGACTACACATGGAGCATAAAGTCCCTCCCTAAGTTTTTGCAAGATTAATGTCACCATGTGCTAGTTAGGATGCAAATGATTAAAAATAAAAATGTTTTTGATGCTGCTTTTAAATCAGAGTAAAGAGAATCATTTAGATTTCCCCAATTGTGCGAGGGAAAGAAAAACATTTTAAAAAATTGAGCAAAATGAACACCCACAGCTTTAAAACAGAAAGAGAGCAAAAGGTTATAAAATGGCTATGAACAATGGAATTACAAGACACCAGTAAAAGTAACAAATTCACACTGGCCATGCAAACAACTTTGCTCACCATGGATTAATGGACTGGCTAGTGTTCTTTTAAAGTAATACTATATAATTTCAGATCATTATGATTCCACATGCATCTTTAATAGCCTAAGTGCTTATTAAGATGGGTCATCTTCTGATACTTGTGCTAAACACAAGCTTGATTATAACCTAATTTTAAAAACCAATACAAATTGCATAACCCTTACACAGATTTCTGATTAAACTCTAAATATTTTCAAATTAGGTCATTCAGAACCCTTATTATAAAACTAAGTCTTTTGAGGCATGGAAATGTTAGTCATTCAGGGACAAGTGGAGGGTAGATCTCTTATTATAATGTTTATTATTTGGGATAGTAGTGTTCATTTTCCTCTTTACAGATGTTAAATAGAATTCAAAATTTAATGTAAAAGTCCATAATACAAATATTTTGTACAATTGCAGCATAGTTAAAGAGAAAAGCGATGGCAAGTCAACTAAAAATTAAAAACACGGAAAAAAGAGAACTTAATAAATGTAGATTCTTAATGATTTACATTTATTTTAAAGTAAATATTGAACAACAAGATTGTATTTAATGTTTGAATTCAACCTTTATATTTAAAATTCTTATTGTTTTCCTTTAGTAGCCATAAGATTGTATTTTTGTGTATTATTTTAATTGAAAACAAACCAGTTAAAAAGAGACAATAAAAGAAACAAAATAATCATTGACTTCAACATATTTTATTTGACAAATCTGTAAATTTGACAATGTTTTAAAGAGAATTATGAGGGAATCTGCATAAGGCTGATGGAAGAGGGTAATTGCAAAAACTAGCTACCACCAATTTCTAATTCTTTAATACCACATGAATTCTTGTCAGTTTCTCAACTATTAGATAGTCCCCAGGGGCAGATCAGAAGCCAGTGCGCTCCAGCCCCACTCCCCGGGAGCCCCTTATCACCCCAGAGTGACAGGCGGGAGCCAGTCCATGAGGGTAGCCAGTTTAAAAACGAGCTCCCCACGCAGACCGGCTGCCTGCTGCCCAAGGTGGCAGCAGTCCCCATCAACGGAGGTTCGAGCTCCCCACAGACAGAGGCCAGCCTCTGTCCAGAGAGCGCTCAGACCCCTCCCCACGATAGAGGTTGCTCCATGGGAGATGGAGCAGTCTCTGTCCGCAGGTAGTTCAGGCCTGCTGCGAACAGACGCTGCTTTGTGGCAGGCTCCTCCCCACTGTGCTGCTGCCTCTCATGGCAGATGGCACTGTGGAGCCAGTGCTAGGGGGAACTGGCTTTTAAGCCGTTCTGTTTCCCAACCCTCCACTGTCTCTGATACAGAGGCAGTGGGGGGGGAGAGGGAGGGGAGAAATGTGTGTAGTCAAAAAGATTAAACGATAAGCTTTGGCTTACGATTAATTGTATAGTCGACTACACGCTGACATCCCTAAATGCTACAGAAGGTGCATACACAACACTTTTCACTAACAATTCACAACTGGACTATAAAACCTGTATACGATGTATACAGTTACATCACCAAATTGCCATGAAATACTATATTCTGAAGTACTATGACCTCAAGTTTCAGTGTAATTAGGTACAGATTCTTTTCTAGGGTTACAAGATTTCTAGGTTTTGATTTAAACCAAAAGAAGTGTCCAACTAAAGCTGCATGTTTACTGAAAAATGTTAGTCAAAGCTTAAAAAAAAAAAAAAAAAAAAAAAAAATCAGGCTTTTGAACTACAGTGGGGATTCTTCTCCTCTTCTTCCCAGGACCTCCTTCACATGTCAATTTCTTGCTCCTCCCTCAACTGCAATATTGAAGAGTGGTGTTAACACACTAACTGTTGCCAAAGCTTCATAAATTCTAAATAAAGCAGGTAATTTCTTCTGACAAAATTTTTGCTGCTTCATACTACACTCATTTTTAGAAAAATAAGTATCGTAAGCATTTGCAATAGTTTATACATTTATAAATTGATTAAAAGAAAGTCTTAAAAAGAAATAAATGTGGTTTTAATTTATACAAATAAATGTTCAATCCCAATTTTATTGAATTTAGCATTTTTCCAGCCAATTCAATTTCATAAGTTAGTTGTTGGACAAATGCAAACTTGAATTTTACAATGGGATCTTGTATTTCTGTTCCACTTCAGAGATGAAAGAATTCTACAATAAATTTTGCTAAGTTGTGGGGCAACTTTAACTTGTAGCTGTCTGTATTTCCATTCCACAGAATCCAGAATCCTTGCAATTTCATCATGTAATTTCATCATGGTTGTGAAATTTAATAACCTTTTTAGCACGTTTGGAAGTACAGCATATGTCCAGAAAAATTAGTATGTAATTTGTCATTTTGACAGATTAACAAAGTGCAACTTTAGAATGTTGCCTACAGACATGCGTGCTAGGGATGTAAGCAACTACTTCAGTAGTCGACTACCCGAGCTTATCGGGTAGCTGTGTCACTACTCGACTACTTGCTTCCCCCACCTCTTGTGTCCTCTGTACCAGAGGCAGCAAAGGGAGGGGAAAAGGAGATGGTGTTAGGAGTGGGGACTCGACTACTTGATTAGCTAGTTAACATCTACTTAACATCCCTAATGTGCGCTGCCTTTTACTCTGAAAGGTTGAAAAAGCCTTCCTTCATCCCTATACAAAATGGCGCCAACTTTTTAACTAACCACTGAATTTTTTTAGAACCGTATTGATTTAGGTTGAAACCGGATGCCAACCAGGATGTATACTGAAGATGAGAAACAGAAAACTCCAAATCAAAACACACTGCAATTAGAAGAAAGGAAAGAGTGGACCATATTTGGGTTTTATGTTGCCGGAACTGTACCTAAGGAAGATCCATTCTGCTCCGTACTCAGATTTTCCTCCAAGAAGTAGTGCTATCGATTCCACACAAGTGGAAGTCTTAATTCACTGTTGTCTCTAAGATACTCTGACAGTCTTAGAAGTTCAAAATAAATTAATATGGTAAGTTAAACTCCGCCTTCCTAAATTATTCCTGCAATGTCAACAGGATTTATTGGACTTTGTTTTCTGCCCTACATTCCTTGTGTAGCTGAGATCTGTTAAACAGATATATTTTCCCACAGATGTGACAAACTTCAAGTGATGACTGAAATAAATGTATAATTTTTCAAGTACTTTCGGACTCATATGGAATGTAAGGCTTTAGAACAGTGTTTCTCAACCTTTTTTTAAAGTATCCTTTCTTCAAAAAAAATTATAAGTACCCCCTTTAAAAAATTTTTTTAAAGTACCTACAGTTTTCAGACACAATTTTTTTTCTATCATTGCAACACATTTGTTTAAACAACTTAATCATAGCTGGTGTAAAAAGTACAAAAATAATAAAGCACTGTAAAACGTAAACCAAAAATTCAGTTTTCTCCAAATTTCAGTTGTGTTGATGTACCCCCCCAGACTTCTCTCGAGTACTCCTAAGGGTATTCATACCACTGGTTGAGAAACACTGCTTTAGAACACCTGAGCAGCAAAGAAATCCCGTTTTTTCAACAATACATTTAATTTAATATATTTCATATAATTTAAAAAAAACTTTTCCTTTCCAAAATTATCTAAACTGCTTATGTACAACCAGCTACTTTTCAACATTAATGGCCTATTTTAAAAAAATAATGAAAGTACACAGTGGCTGAGAAATGCAATGCTTTTCTATGGAGATCTGTCTTGGTAATTTTCAGCACTAAGCAGTTAGCACCAAGAATCTAGCTTCTTGCTACAATGTAAGCAGGAATACTCTTCCCTTTACCAGCCCCGCCATCCCTCTTCCCCTGATAGCTTCAATCAAGTTGGACAGTGTTAATGTCAGTCTGACCTAAACTTAGTGTAAGAAGAGAGTGCTGCCATTACTAAGGAAAGCAGCCAACTCCTGTGTAGAGCACAAGTGGTTAGCAGCTGAGAAAATGAAAAGCACCTACCTACTATAAAAAAAGACTGGGATTTACTGCACCTGCTGTACTGAACACAGTCCCTTATCTCTGTCCCTTCAAAAAGCTTCCAAATCTACCTGTATCTCCTTTTCTCTTAAAATAAAAATCAACTACAAATAATCTGGGCCTTTCAGTATCCCCAAAATATTAACCCATATCAGGAAAATGCTATCACTGTCTTCTTAATAAAAAATACAATAAAATAAATTTGTAGAACAGAACCTCCATTTATGCGAGCCAGTGCAGTGGTTCCCAACCGCTGGGCCACAAACCGCTGGCTGCCAGGCCGCAGCAGCTCTGGGGGCAAGGGCTGGGATACACCGCGCAGCGCCTCCTCTCCCGGTGCAGCCCCATCTCTCAGCCACCCAGTCCCAGCAGGGGCAGGGTCTCCTCCTGGCCATGGAAGAGTAGTCCGCTGCATGGCAAAAGGGCTGTGCAGAGCCTGGCATGTCAGCCTTAGAGCAGCCATGATCTGGGTAGCAGCACTCAGCTGGCGGCTGGGAGACAGCGCAGGGTTAGGTAAGGGGGGATAGGGAAGGCACTGGGAGGGTTTGGGGGCAAAGCTAATACGGGGGGGCTGTAGGGCAGAACTAGTACTGGGGAGCTCTAAGGAGGGCGGGCGCTAAAAGGCAGGGGGCCTGACACGGGGGGAATTGGGGTGTTCGGGTGGGGAGCTGGCACTGGGGGGCTCTGGGGGCAGGGCTAGTAGTGAGAGGACTCTGGGGGCACAGCTGTCACTGGAGGGGTTAAGTACAGTGGGACTTTAAAAACAGTAGGCTGGAACTGGGTTGTCTGGTGGGGGGCTGTAAGGGATGGAGGGCTGGCACTGAAGCGTTTGGATGGGGGACTAGCACTGTGGGGGGTTGGGTACAGGGGACTCTGGGTTCAGCGGCTGGCACGGGGGAGTATTGGAGGTGTGGGGAGCTCTAGAGGTTAGGGCTGGCACTGGGGGGGCTCTAGGGGCTAGGAGTTTTATACCACGGACCAGCAAACCTATTCCCAAACTTTTGGCGGACCGGTAACATTTTATTTGCATGTTTGCATATTCATTATTCAAATTCAGGAAATTCCATTGACTACTCGATTAGCTGATTACATACAATTTTACCAAATACAGTGGACATTTAGGTAACTAACCACTGTGCTTGTTTCTATGCACATTTAGAACAGTTTTAAACTAACAATGCTGATAATTGTTAATGAAAATTCTTTTCCTTACACTTGAGCTTATACACTTAATAAAGGCTACTAAATATTATACACTCTGTTAAATCAACTCACTACACAAAAAGTATTTTTGTCATAGTTTCACAATTTAGAATCCATTGTTTTGTTAATAATGGAAACAAATTAATTTGCTATGTAGAAGAGAAATATTACACAGATTTATTCTTATAATTCAACTTTCTATTCCATTTCAAGTTTTCATGAACTAGAAATTAATTCTTTTCATGTATATTAATTAAAATAGTGTATCATACATTTATCCAGCTCTTTCAGCAGAAGAAATCTGAAATCATTTTTTTAAAAAGCTAAACACCGTAACGAAATGCTTCACCCACTATTGAACAGAAATGTAGTATAATATATGGAGATATACCATCTCATAGAACTGGAAGGGGCCTTGAGAGGTCATCGAGTCCAGTCCCCTGCCCACACAGCAGGACCAAGTACCATCCCACGTATCATCAGTTTAGCTATACAGACTGTCACTATAAAATAATTCATGAAAAACTGGACAATGTATCTAATTACAACTGTAGGGAGACGTCTGTAGATAAAATTAAATGATCTAAAATGGAAATTGGCTTGGAATATTTGGGTCAATACCTATAATCTTGCAAAAAGTCATAAGGACTTCAATATCTCTTCCAGAAGGTGGTACCTCATAACAGTATCCTGTCAATACCAGCATGGGAAACTGGTTTAGCTGACTGGCTTTTCTACACATCAAGTTAGCATGCAGCAGGGATATAAAATCCCATTTAATTAGTTAACCAGTTAAACGCTAAGTTTAACCAGTTAACAACTGTTAATGGATTAAATGAGGCAGGCTGGAGCAGCCCCCCACACCGTGAACAGGGGCTGCTCCAGCCCTGCTGCTTCTGAACCTACACTGGACTGTTGTCTGCCAGCCCACGCGGGCTGAGAACAGCAGCTGCGGGGAGTGCGGGGAGAGGAAAGAAGGTTACCCATTCACATCCCTACTACACAGCAAGCCAGGATGTGAATCTGTGGCACATCAACCTGCCACGCAACAACATCCTGCATACACTGAAAGCATAGTTAGTTAGCGAATCAAAAATCCTGGACTGTGACTTGGCTAACTATAGTTACAAGCCAGGATGAACTACAGGACTTTCACTATGCTGCAACAATGCCCACATGGGCACATTACAGAATAGCAAGCTGGTGTGCTGTAGCCATGCCCTGGCTTTCCATGCAGGTGAGCGCTTATGCTTCCAACTAAATTACCAACATCACCTGAGTTTTCCATTGAGATTTTCTGTCCTAATTTAGAGAGAGTTACCACCGTACTTAACTTACAAGTGTTTACAAGATCTCACCTTGTGGAAACCGAATGCATGGTGGCATTTATCTATATAAGCCTCAGAGCAGGGATGTGAATGTGTACTCGTGTACATGGTTACAAGCACATACACACCGACACACCCTGTGCTGCACCCTCTGTATCAGAGGCAGCAGCGGGGGTGGGGCAGGCAGGAGCCAGTGCTCAGAGGAACTGGCTTAAAAGCCGGCTCCTGCAGATTCACCTACCCCCCATGCTGCTGCCTCTGATACAGAGGCAGTAACGGAGGGCGGCAAGCAGGAGCCCGTGCTTGCGGAGAGCCAGCTTTTAGCCAGCTCCTGCCTCTCCCTCCACGTGTGAATGTGTAACCGCTGATATTTTCAGCGGTTACATGTTTACAAAAACAAAAACTTTTTGATCCCTATTTCAGAGGGGTAGCCCTTTTAGTCTGTATCTGTAAAAACTATGGAGTCGTCCTGTGGCACCTTAAAGACTAACAAGTTTTATTTGGGCATAAACTTTCATGGGTCAAAAACACTTTGTCAGATACTTATGCCCAAATAAATCTGTTAATCTTTATGGTGCCACAGGACTTCTCATTTTTAAATATGATAAAAAAAGAAAATGTACTTTATGTATTTCCCTTTAAGTGAAAAAACAGCTCTCCTCCACAGTAACTTCACCCATCCCCAGAGGTTATCCCTCCAAAACAAGGCTGAGCTATTTTGACAGAGCACTGTGTCCAATGAGGCTTATGCAGCATCTTTCACTACTACTAAATTCATTTTGAACTCAAACTAATACACTAGAGAAACTAAATTTATAGCAAGCCACTGGGAAATAACTCCAAATCTTTTTGCACCTTCTCTATCAGCTTCATGTAGCATGGACACTTTAACTGACTATTTCTTTTCCCCTTTTTTCCTTCTTCGCCTTCCCCCCCTCCATCCCTGATTTATTAGAAACTGGACCTTTAATAACTCCATTCATCTGAAGAAGTGGGTTGTGCCCACAAAAGCTCACGATACCATCTACACGTTTTGTTAGTTTAAGATGCTGAAAAACTATTCATTGTTTTTTAAGTTTTTGAAAATCTTTTGACAAGTTCTGCCAATAAAAATAATGATTATAGCCATGCCTCAAAATATCCATTCATCAGGTTAAGTGGAAAGTTTTCCCAGAATTTGAAGTTTTATTTCAGAAACAAAAATTACTAGATCTCATGATTATGTTAAAGATGGCCTTTCAACCCTGAGGCTGTGTCGACGCTTGAGAGTTTAAGTGCAGCCATAGCAGCGCTTTAACACGGCAGGGTGGTCATGGCAAAAACACTGGGAAAGAGCTCTCCCAGAGCACTCTTGGTAAACCATTTCCACAATGGGAGTAGCTAATAGCACAGCTCCCAGCACTGTAGCCTGGTTTTAGACTGGCGCTTCACAGCGCTGTAATTTGCTGTGCTTAGCGGGGGAGAAGGGGAGGTATTTTTTTCACACCCATGAGCCAGAAAGTTGAATGCAATAGAGCGGCAATGTAGACTTAGCCTAAACTAAATGTAAAGTAATACAGTATTGTCCCCATGAGTCTGTAGGCAGCTCTGATACTGCTGCAGCTTGTAACTTGTCAATCAGCAGAACCGTGAATAACTCCACCAAGCAGCAGTGGTGTTAAGAAAAAGACGACTCTGGTCAGCTTCACTACTGCTTTTCAGAATTGTAGCCAAAAATGAAGCTCCTGGAATCTCAAATGTTAGGCTGATGCTGAAGAAAGCCTTGGAATTGGCAAAGGAATACACAACAGTTATCAAAGGAGAAAGAGACTGCAGTAAGACAAAATTATAGGAAAGTAGAGAATTGAAGACCTCTTTGTCCTGCTCTCTCCCCTTGCAGCAGACAGGAGGTGCTGGCGGAAATGTAAAGTGATGTGGACCTTTCCTCACTCAATTACACATAGCTTACAGGAGACTTTGAAGGGGAAAAAATAGAAATAGATAGTAAGTTCCCTATGTTACAACAGCCTGCGAGATGCTAGAGTTTCTAATTTATCAGACACCTACTACTCAGAGGTCAATATAAGGAACCATGCTGAAGGTAGATGACTAATTACAATTGTTGTGTTTCTTTTGCAGGACAACAAGGGGAAGAAGATTTGGAAGCTCATTACATAGCTCAAGAAACTGGAATATGCTTTTCACCTCTAGGTAAATGATCCAAATACAGCTGAAAGATGCAGTGTCCAAATGTTTACCATCTGAAGACTGTTCACTGTCCTGGATAAAATTATTTGCAAATTTTAGTATTGATGTTGGTAGGCAAGAGTGCCTCCAATCTCAACTCCTACTCACAAACATGTTCTGCAAAACTGGCCTCCTTGTTAAAAGTCTCAGTAAAATAAACAAGGAATGGTTATGAAGACTGAAATACCCTCTCGTTCAGACATACTGATGGGATAACAAAACTTGAAATACAACTGCTTAGGTCAGACAGATTTCAGTTTTCAGCATTCTAAAAATATCTTTCAGAAGCACTAAAATCACTAAGTTATCTAAATCTTATTTTGTATTTAGTTATGTCTATAATCGAAATATAAGCAGTATTGGTATCATACTGCCTAAACAGTGATGACAGCCTAAGGTTGCTTAAGATCAGTTGCAGCAGACAGCAGGGTAATGACACTTCCAACCCTAATCTATGATTCTGATTTCCTCTGGGAAGAGACCTCAGGAGGTCATCTAGCCCAATCCCCTGCTCAAAGCAGGACTGACCCTAGTTAAATCATCCGAGTCACTGCTTTGTCATGCCAGGCATTGAAAAGCTCTATGGCTGAGGAAAGAGATCCTTAAAACGGATCCTTTTTAAGAATCTCCCATCTGGTACGCACTTAAAAACTTAGAGTTTTCCTCCATTTTAAGATACTGGCCAAAATTCTGGAGAACAAAAGCCAACTGTGGCAGAGCTGACCTGCACATATGGTGTTACAACACCCCGGTTCTGTAGAGGCCTAATTTTCTAATGTACATAACGCTGCTACAGCAATAGTATGTCCTTCAGAGACACCACTCCAAACCAAATAAGAAGGCGGGAACAGAAATGGAATCCAGATACACAAAGAGCAAAATTAAATAAAAAATGCAAAGGGGGCTCAAATTTTATACCACCACAGAACAATTTTAAGTGAAATTCAGTATTTAGTTCACAACCTAATCTCAATATATACAGCTTTTTACAGTGCAATACATACAAATTACATTACATGGGCTCAGAAAATTAATCGAAGTTGCAATTTTAATCTATTCCATAACCCTGCAACAGGATCTATGTCAATGAACCACAGTGCCAGAGTCTCACAGAAGTCTATCTGTAGGTTTGTATTTTATTAATCTAAGTCAAATCTTTAAATTAGATACTATTTGTCATTCCTCCAATGCCTGTCAACTGCTCAAAGAACAAAACTATATATATGGTAGGTACAGCCTTAAGTATTCTGTGTTATTTTAGTTAATATTACTGAGGATTAGTAGGGCCACTAACATCAATGGGAAGTATCAGCCTACTACAACATACTGATTTTAATAGCATTACAGGTAACACGGTTTTTACAAAAACACAGTTTTAGATCTATATGCAAATGCAAACATCAAAATATTCCTATGTTTTAGCATTTGAAGCCTGTGTTGGCTTTTTTGTTTCAACTGTGTCAGGTGCTGGGTTTGACTTATTAAGCAGTTGCAAAGGGTCTAATATTCTCTGAACATGTTGTAAACATGTATAAAAACTATGTATAAAACCTAAGTTCCATGCCTAGTAAACACATTACAGATGCTATTTTTTGTCTATTAATAGCTGTCACATTTCAAAAGCCGTATTAAACTCTTCTGAAAACTTTATAGAATATCAACTTTCCATTAAAATATAAACTTTAATATTTAAGATGAATTAAGTACTTGGTGCTAATTGACCTAGGCTAGCCAACATTCCTAGTAATTTGCCGATGATGAAGTCATTAAAAATATAAATGCAAATAGTCAGTTTTGGCTGAGCAAACTGACTATTACACTAACACAAAATATCTCATGGGTTACTTTATTGACAGGATTATTATTTATGTCCTAGCTGAGCACGGTTTTCTGCCCTTTTGGCAGTCGGGCTCCGCGCTACACAGGGAAACCTGAGCGGCACTTAATTTAAGCCACGTTAGAAGTAGCTCGCCTCCGGCGTCAGCCCGGCGGAATCCCAGAGCCGGGCTAGAGACGCCGCCGCCCGGCTCTGCCCCGCACGGACCGTGCTACCCAGCAGCGCCCGCTGTCAGGGAGGCAGAAACACTCGGGCCAGGACAAGGAAGCTCGTGCGGCTCCATCGCGCAGTCCCGGCCTCCCCGCGGACCCGGCGCCCGAACGTGGCAGCGAAGCCCCCGCCCCGCCGCCTCCTGCGGGCCCCCCGCTCGGCGCCTCCCCCTCACCCCGCACCCGCCAAGCCCCACTCACCCCGGGGCTGCAGGCCCGGTACGCGGCGGGGGGAGGGGAGGGCGCTAGGCCCGGCAGCGCCCCCCGGGGCCGCCCAACTCCCCGGCAGCGGCCGCCACAAGTTTGCGGCAGATCCCGGCCCCGCTCTCACCTCGGGCCGGGCGGCGCTGGCTCGTGGCGCGGCGGGGCGGGGGCCCGGCGCGCTCCGGCCGAGGGGCGGGAGCGGAGCAGCAATGGCAGCGGCGGCGGCGGCGGCTGAGCGGGGGGGGGCTCCCAGGCGGGCTCCGCTCTTTGTCTCGGCGGCGGTTGGCGCGCGCGCTGCCCCCTCCCCGGCGGATTCTGGCTGCTGCGTCCTCGTGAGGGGCCGCGTCCCCCCCCCCTCCTCCTCCTCCTCTCCTCCTCCCCCGGGCCGGCCGGACGTGCCCAAGGCCCCGGCGCTCCTGCCTCTCCTCAGCCCGGCGGCGGCGGCGGCAGCAGCGACGGCCCCTCCCCCCGCCACACACACACCCCTCCCCTTCCCTTCCCTTCCCTTCCTGCCTCGGCCCGGAGGGGCGGGCCCCCGGACTCCCCCCTTGCTCCGGCCGGGAGCCGGGCTCGCTCCGCAGGGGGGCAGCTCCCTCCTTCCCCCCCCCCACCCCCTCAGCCCGCAAAGTTTGGGGAGGGGGAAGGAGGTCCGGGCCCGCTCCTAAAAGCGAAGCCGCTAAAGCGGCAGGACGGCCAGGATCGGGCCCCGCACACCTGAGCGCCGGGCGAGCCCGCAGCGCGGGCGTGAGCTGCCCCAGGCGTGGGTAGGGTAGGGGGGGGGGGCAAGCTGGCCGAGCCCGCGCTGCGTGTGCAGGGTTGAGGGGAGCTCCCGCAGGTCGCTCTAGTCTGTAAACTGAGTGCCACGGAGCTGGAGCAACTGGGAAAGCCGCTGTGCACGAGAGAAAAGATGGAGCCGCACAAAGCCGCCCCTCCACCCACCCTCTCTCTCTTTTTGAGTCGAGCTGCGCTACAGAGTTTGCAGCGTGATGTGTGCCTCAGGCGTCCTTCGCAAGGGACTCTGCCTAACACATCCTCTTCGTCAGGGAGACGCTCGAAAGGGGCTCAGCCGTTTCTCCTGCTGAACTGCAAATGTTTCCCTCTCGTTCTCGGCCCGCTGACTTGGGGTTAGCTGGCGGGGCTGGGGACAAAGCGCTTCGCCTGCCCACTAAAAATAGAAAGCATTCAATGTTATTCCCCGAAGTGCCACCCTAGGGAAGGGAACTTTCAGGAATAGCATCACAAGCATCTAATCGAGCGGATTGGTCAGTGCGGTGAAGTCACTTGCAGAAGCTCTGCCTCCTGAAAGCAGGACTGGAGTGGAGGGAATACACCAGCTCCGAGAGCTTCCTCGTAAAAAGGTAAGGGGAGCCGTGCCTCTGTGCAAGAAATTAAAGGCAAAACGCCATCGTTACTGCAATAACACAGTTGTGACTTTAGGAACACAACAGTAGGAAATGCCTAAGTTTAGTCATCGTAATCTTTATGTCCCTATTACATATCTACTATTTTGGATTATGTTGGGATGCTAAAGTAAAGTAATAATACTTTTCATATATAGTATGAGGAAAATCAGCATTTCCACTTCCCCTGAGAACCATATATTTTGCATTCCCTGGCTGTTTTGCTATTGCAAACATTTAACTTTTATATTTTAACAGATTTTTCTGTTTACTTTTCCTAGGTTCTCTTCTCCTCCCTTCCAAAAACAAAACATGTGCAAAACCCAAATACTTCTGAAATCACTGATATCTCCACAAAAGACATACCACAGTGTAACTGACACACATCTGTCCTGTTATGATTGCATCTCTACCTCAGTAAAGTGTGCCAGGTAGAAATCCTCATGCCAGATACACCTTAGATGAGTCAAGTAACCACTTTGTCAATGCATGTGCTGATTGTAGTTTCAGTGACAGGCTCTTGCTCAGCCCCATTGAAGTCAGTGAGGTTCTACCTGGGTAAAGGCATTGCCAGGATTTAGTTTTTAATTGTTTGATGCTAACAATTATACATCTTGTAATGAAATAAATACCTTTGCACACATCACTAACACTACTAGTTTCTTTCTGTGTGAGTAATTTTCACTTTAATGTTCTTAGCAAAGCAGTGTTAGGGTTTCAAATATTTGGACAATGTTTTTAAACAATATTATAAACTCTTTTAAATGTGGAAAAACTAACTTGTTGGTCTTATGTTTTATAAATATTTAAGATAATTGAAAATTAAGGTCAAATCTTAAATGTGTGTATATCATGAATATTTCTACTGCCTATGCTCAAATCATCATTTTTAAAAGTTAATTACTATCAGCAAGTTCTCTGTTAAAAGAAGTCAATGGGTGTTTCCTTACTGATATCAAAGAGGGCAGAACTGAACTCACTGTTATATGAGAGAGGCAGCGTGGCCTGAAACAGTGGTCTTCAACCTTTTGGGGTCCTAATTTTCAAAATACTAGGAAATCATAATGACCCATCCTATGCAGGAATAACAGGGAGCTATTTTTTGGGGTAAGTGCTAACTGGGTAGGAGGTTGGAGCTGCTGGTGGAATCTTGTAGGGCAGGTTGGCTCTACTGGCAGGTGGATGGGGGCTAATAATGCTGGGTGCTGAGAGTTAGGCCACTGATGTTGCTAGGTGAGGGTTTCTGGGCTAGGTAAGAGGGACTGATGCTATTGTGTTCTTCCCCTCTCTCTCCCCTGCCTCATAGCCCCTCATTTTGAATGATCATCACTTGTTTTTGTCCTAAAGTTATGTACATTGCACACAAATTTGGTCTTCCCTCACTTTCACTACTGAAAGTTATTTGAATCAGAATTAAAGAACTCTGAAACTGAAGTGATTCCAGGAATCCCACAATATTTGGAGCTTGGGATGTTGAAAGGTATGTGCCTTCTCCCCATTAAATAGCACTCAGAATTCAGGGCATCATTGCTCTGGCTGCACATACACAGTTAATTCAGCTCCTTTTTTCTGTTGTACAGCTCAGCATTGAGGGATAGAAGGGAGATGGACAAATTCCAGTGTTAGAAGTGGGCCAGCAAGAGATGGAAGGGAAGTTAAGGAACTGCATCTTTCTTTTATCTTTTCAAATTATACCTGGTTCCTAGTATGCAAGATTTTTTGGCCTTATCTGGCGAAGTGTGCACCAGTTCCTGGTGGTAGTACATAAGGGCGTGGCAGCACTCATAGTATTGCCAATCTCAAATGTTCAGAAATAATGAGAAAGTAAAAACACAGATTTGGTGTTTTTATTTACCTTCTGCTTTTTGAGACTTTAGGGATAGCAGGCATCACGTTTTGAAGCTTTCTCCACAGCCACAAGGGCTAGAAACCTACTTTTTCTTTAAGGATGAAGGCTAAAATCATCACTTATCCACTTGACTCTAGGTGCTGGGGCTTTAAGAAAAATAATTATCATGAAAGTTGGTAATATTCATCTATTTAATAATCACACTATGATTGGAAGCTGAGATCCCGGAGTTCTAATCTTATGAACTAAACATGCCTGAATTATGGGTGGGACCCAACCAAATTCAGAGCCATGAAAAATGCATCGCAGCCCATAAAAGGAATTTTCAACAAACTAAAAATAAAATTTTAAAAAGCACCATCTTTGTTTCACCTGCAACAAACCTCAGTGTCAACTCTGCCCACATATCTACACCATCACAGGACCTAACCACATCAGCCACACGATCACGGGGTCATTCACCTGCATATCTACCAATGTAATATATGCTATTATGTGCCAGCAATGCCCCTCTGCCATATACATTGGCCAAACTAGACAGTCCCTACGTGAAAGAATAAAAGGACACCAATCAGATATCAGGAATGCTAACCTACAAAAACCTATAGGAGAACACTTCAGTCTCCCTAGACACACAGTAGCAGATTTAAAAGTAGCTGTTCTGCAACAACCAAAAAACCTTCAAAAACAGACTTCAAAGAGAAACTGCAGAGCCTCAATTCATTTGCAGATTTGACACTATCAATTTAGCATTAAACAATGACTGTGAATGGCCACTAGCCAACTGCAAAGGCAGTTTCTCCTCTCTTGATTTTTCACACCTCCACATCAACTGCTAGAAGTGGTCCACATCCTCCCTGGCTGAATTGACCTCATTATCTCTGGCCTTCCTCTTGATTGGTACTCCCTTCTTTTCATGTGCCTGTATATTTATACCTGCCTCTGGAATTTCCACTACGTGCATCTGACAAAGTGGGTCTTTGCTCACAAAAGTTTATGCTCCAATAAATCTGTTAGTCTGTAAGGTGCCAAACTTCTCGTTGTTTATGCGGATTCAGACTAACACGGCTACCCCTCTGCTACTCGTCTTTGGACAAAAGAAAAACATGGAAAATTTCAGACTACAAGATTTGTTTCACAAAGTTATGATTTGGGATCTGATCTTGGAAATGTTTCTGTTGGGGGGCAGACCCTCTTCTTGTTTTGTAAGTCATGGCTCTCAAACTTAGTTTCTCAAACTTCATTGCACAGACCCCGTCTTCTGACAACAAAACTTATTACACCACCCCAGGAGGGGGGACTGAAGCCTGAGCTCAGCTGCCTCCAGTACACAATATTAACTAAATTTACATTTTGCTATGAGCAAAGAGAACTTACACTTACCAACACTGGCTCGGTCTGTTTCTTGCCAGTTCATTTTTCCTGGCTCTTGAGACAATAATACATAAATCTGTCACAGGCAGCTCCAAACTAAATTCATGGCACCATGAAAAATCTGCATAGATTCTTCCCTAATTGGGGGGGAAAAGAGGACAGGGAACTTAATATTTATCCACCATATAAAGGCTTTCAGCTTCTGAAACAGATAATTTTTTTTTCAAAATTACTACTTTTCCTGGGATTTTTCTGCTTCACTAAACTAAATCTTTTTCCTGTTTAAAATAAATCTCTTATAATTATTCCTAAATATGTTTATAATTCCATTTTACATGTGTTAATTTCTTCCTTTATCCTACTCATTTCTATTTTTTAACTTTCTGAATACATTAGGCCTGATTCCTTCCTGTTGTCACTCCACAGAAGTCAATTGGAAGAGATATTTGATTCCTTGTTATTTTCAACTGCGTCTATCTACACAAACCAGGAAGAAGCCAAAGGACCCTTTTCTTACCTAACCGGATTCTCCACCCTCATGTTGGAATTTGATTAACCCAGCAGCCTACCTTTCTAAGTATCAGCTCCCTACCCTAAGACAATGCTTAAGGTTCCAGGAAATGAAACAGAATAATGAGTAGTTACCCTTTTAGACCCACGATGACCTGGGACAGCATTCCTTCATAGGAACTGATCCTGCACACCCTTACTATTACAATGGGATCAGTTGTGTAAGGGCTTTAGTTTTATCAGTAAAAAATATACTGCAGGTATAATTATGGGGGGAGAGAAAATTTCTTCTGTAGTTCAAGTTTATAAGCTGCCTATTATAAATTCAGTTTTGACCCTTCCCAACTAAACCAATTCTTCACATTATTATTTCCGATTGCTGCAGTGTGTTAGGTTCTGTACAGAGGACTATCATACCTGCATGAAGGAATTTAAACTGTAAATTAAATAAACTATATAGTTCAGATATACAGTACACCAAATGATGGTTCAAAGTCATTTAGATATCTTTATTTAAAACTACAATTTTAAAAGGCACATTTAATTTTGGTGAATTAATGTTCATATGATCTGAAGAAGAAAAGTGTTTTAAGGAGGGACTGAAATGAATACATTGTCTTAATGCAAAAGACTAGCTTAAGGTTTTGAAAGTGATTCCTTAAAGTAGGTTTTCCAAACTGTGCATTGTGACCCAGAAAAGGGTCAGAGAATGGGTGTGGGATGAGTAAAAATGTAAAATTTAGTTTTTTTGTTTGTTTGTTTAATCTGCAAATGTAAACTGATTTTCTTTGGCTGTCTCTGAAGAGCCATACTGAGCTTCAGTTGCAGAAGTTTGAAAATTCTCATCCCATTTCATCCTAATATCTTTATAAATCAAGTTCCTCTTCTGATGGTGAGGATATAACAATGAAGAATTTCAATTGCCTATCTACTGAAATTGTTTCAAATTCAATGGTCCATGTTTCATTAGCAATGCAGGCTAAACCACTATGTTTAATTGTACTTAAAGTGTTTCATCTTCTTGAAAATTGGAATTTTTCTGAAGCATTATAAATAGCTTTTATTTCTGAAATAGCTATGGTTAAAATTTTGCCTGCTCATTGATTAAAATAGAATTCAATGTGGAAGGTGATCAACAGCTCAAAAAGTTTGAGAAATCTTGCTTAAAAATAAAACTAATACTTATGATAGTGAACGCATATTATTGTATGTAAAAATGGAAACATTCTTTTCACATTTGCAAGTATGGTGCAATCATTATCTTACTATATATTTTAGAAATGTGTGTCTGTCTTTTTGTTCAAGAACTCCCCATAAATGGTAAGAGCTAGGACCACCAAATTTGGTATGCAGCTTCCTTTTATCATATCTTAAAGCAAGGTAAGGGTTTGATTGTGCCAAGGCACTGGGATGTGCCTGGAATTCAATTTTCTCATAAAATGGAAAAGGAGGAGTCTGATAGGCGGGAGTTACACTGTAGCATGACCACAGGAGGCAACAAGGGGCTGGAGATGGTAACTGAGACAGCTATAACCCCATTGGGCCAGCAGGGGTGGAGAAAGGGACTGCTATCTACTATCTACATTTCAGAAAGTTTGTCTGTTTGTGTGTCTTCTGTGCCCCAGCTGTGGGACATGCACCCCTCCCCCAGCTGTGCCCGCTACAGCAGGCATGGAAAGGCCCTTCTCACCTACCCCCAAGCTGCTGTGGTGAGAGCAGGTTGGGGTTGTCCTCTCATACAGAATCCCTCAGCCCCAGCCCCACCCCAGAACAATGATTTAAGTGAAGAAAAACAAAAAGACCTAAGCAATGCCAGGTAAAAATCTTCTAGTGAAATAATATAAGCCAAAAAAAAAAGTATAAATATGACTCTTAGCGTCTGGTTATAATTGTACAGTAAGAACAGAAAAAACCTACTCAGTATTAAAAAACTATCTTCAACTTTGTTAAAAGAATAAATTACTGTATATAGCTATTTGCAAACCGACTGTCTTTTAAGAAGAAATCTAGATGTTGCACTACTCACGACCTTCTTGGACTACATAAAAACAGTAAACCCATCTTAAAATGTGAGTTGCACAATACAGTGATTTTAAAAAAAAAATTCATATTCTCTTTTTTCCTTTCACTTCTCTTTTCTCCCTCCTAGTCCTCCTTTGTAAATATAGCTGTTTTCTATTTCATAGGTAATGTTACTGATTGTTCATTATTGTTCTGTGCTTGTTTTCTACAAGAAAACTACCTAGATGTGGTCCCTAACATGTAAAGATTATAATTTAAGATCTAAGACATATTAATTTTTTATATTTGATAATAAGACTTGTCTACCATCTCAGATATCAGGATCTTTTCTAAGCTCTACCACTTAATTGCTTATTTTAACTTTGAGTCATTTAAACCATTCTATCTGGAAAATGACATAGTGCATGCTCCCTATATGTCAGTAGGAGGTTTTGGTATGTAATACCGGAAGAAATAATTTTCACTAGATCCCAAACTTTATGTTCAGTTTTAAAATGACTCTTGTACCAATTCACAGATGGACAACAAAAATATTCTGTTTCCATTCTGTCTGGTTTTTAGTCTATTGGCTTCACTGATAATAAACTATCACACAGATTTCAAATAAGGGCAACTTCTTAAACAATTCACTACTCCCATCCTTCAGAACTGCCTCTTTTATATATGCCAACTGTTATATATTGATCTGTCTTTAAACTTTTGTAGTATAATTTCATTGACCAGAGAGAGAGAGAGAAACACTAGGCACTTTGAACAAATTTCAGAGGAGTAAATTTTAATTTCCCTAATCTAAAAAAGAAACTAGTTTCTGAAAACATAATTGTCAGTGAAATGAACTTAAACTTTGAAAGCATTTTCTTTTTTCTGAAAAGAAAAATATGGACCTTAGATGAAATGTTACCAAATATTAATTACAACAGTACAATTCCTGCTTACTACATATGCTTAACACCCACTAACACTAAAGGAAACTAAGTGGGCACTACACGGATAGAACATATTTGTAATACTCAATTAGTTACTGCTGAGTCACTTAAGTATACTTGCACAATGATTCTAATTCAGCCTGACAGTAACACAGATGCTTTTCTCACTTGCTGCTTCACTGTTGTATCTTCAGTGACATTTACAAAAAACATTGTCTCTATGGAAGGTGATGTAGAGAGAGAAATATTTCCAATTTCTTATGTTCAATTAACCAAACAACCAAAGATGCTATAATTCTGTAAGTTAAATCCATCAGCTGATGATATTTTATTATAATTTATATCACTATCTTTTTCAGACAGGTGCAAAAATTCAGTGTGTTTCTGTGACTAAATATTCTTGTCTTTTGGGTTTTAGAAATGTCAAGGCCCTTGACTCATTCCTTTATCTGCAGGTGACAGTCCAGCACAGTATGACATTTGAAACTTGTTCAGAGTGCATAACTAATCTTTTCCATTGTTTTGGAATTTAAGATACTGTTGCTAAATGACATGACTCAGATTGATATAATAATATTATATGATCTTACACTTACATAGCACCTTTCTGCCAAACACATTAGGATCCTTTTGGTTAATTCGGTGATACAAAGAGCACAGTGGTTCAGGAGCCAAATTGGTGATCAACATTACCCAAATAGCCACAGCAGTGTGAAATTATTGTTTCATTTTCTATTTTTATTTATATATGTCTCACAGCAAAATGATCAACCAAACATTTTATGAGCTACAACAGCCCCCTCTCTGTGATGTGTGTTTATCATCAGGTAAAAAGATGCAAGTTGGTGACACACTTCTAGCATGCAGATATGATCACCCTCCTGCAACCAGATCTATTCTTTTGATGCTATGCCTACACCTCTAAGTAGCTGAAGAGCTGAGATGATCACTGTGCTTTCCAGCAAGAGCACCAGGAGCACCTCCAGACTTACCACTCAGAAAGGCAGCCCCTTAGAGTTGTAGATGCAGCCCTTAAATACCCAAAAAAGGTGGCTGGCAGAATTTAGGTCACATTCTACCTGATTTTTCCTATCAAAGGCCACAAGAATGGGAAAATGTCCTTAAGGGAGGAAGGGGAAAGGCAGACTGTTAAGATAGAGTCTAGGTTGTTTGGACATTCAACATAGGGCACCTGTGTTGTTAAACACCAGTGTTTCCCCTCTACATTGTGGTATTTTGTTTTCACTCAAAAATTACTGTAGTCACCACTATGGAATTAATTGCAGCTGTAACTAACAGGGGAATTAACTGAAAGAAAAAAATAGTCTAAAGAAATAATATTGCCCTATAACTCTACCAATTCTAATTCAAATGGCTAAACTACTGTGTATAATAGAAAATTAAAGTAACAAGAATTCTTTGGATTGAATATAAGCAGGCCCATACACCATGGGGCAGGGAGGGGGCGAATGCACTCCCACCCTATGGTCCACAATGAGGCCAATTCTGGCTGGGCTGGGGTAGTGCGTTGCCTGAGCCTTTCCTCCCGCCATGCTCTGGCCAGCCAGGGGAAGGCTGGGCCTCATTTCCCCCTCCCCCAGGAATGAGGTAGGGGGCAGGGCTGGGCTGCCATGGCAGGAGTAGGACAGCCACCAGCCCCTTCAATGGGTGGTGGATATCTTTGTCCTGAGGTTCCCTAGAAGACTGGAGCTTCAAACTCTCCTTAATTAACTGTGAACATGTCTTACGCATTGCTGTGAACTTCCTGTCATGAAGAAAAGTTTGCTGTTACCTAAAATCTATTTCACTACTACTAGCCCATATATAGTCTTAACTGAAAAAACTCTGAAGATGAAGACTGGGATATTTTGGAATATTGTTTTTCACTTATGATATTACAGCAAGATCATAGAAGGTTAATTTCTATAAAAGCTTTATTACTATATACATTTTAGTATAACAAAATCATTTTACCAATCACTGTTTCCACTCAAATTTTTCATTAGCCTCTCATACACACTCATTGCATGACTATTTTGAACTCAATATTTAAAAAAAAATGCGGTCCACTTTTACAAAAAAAAGCACCACCACTCCCAGAAATTCCTGCCTGATAAGTGTTATTGAAAAGACAGTGAAAATACTGATTGTAAAACCTGTTGCTAGGAATCAATCTCCTGTGTAAAAATATGAAAATATTTAATGTAAGTCAATAAATGAAATTAAGATAAAATAAGATTTTTTTATTTTAAAAGTTGATAGCTTTTAAGTGAAACTGATAACTAGTAGAGTCTATCAATTTATTATTTTAAGTACATTAATATAACTAATTTTTTATCACAGAAGAGTTGACTAAAACAATCAGGTTGTACAGAATGGTTACAGAATTGATTTTTAGAGTTTTACACTGATCTGTTTCAAAAGAGCTGATGCAAATAGAGTGGCTGTACTACAGCAAATGTTACAGCATATTTAATATCAGCATAGTTCCGCTACCCACACCACCCTAGTGGTTGGAGAAGAGACCCTGGAATCAGAACTCTGGGATTTTTCCTGGCTTTGTCACTGGGTTGCTAATCAGCCTTCACTAACTGAAAGAAAAAAAGAAATAATATTGCCCTATAACTCTACCAATTCTAATTCATATTGCTAAACTACTATGTATAATAGAAAATTAAAGTAAAAAATTATTTGGATCGAATATAAGGAGGCCCATACACAGGAGGTCAATTCACCACCATGAGGCCATTAAAGCTTTTTATAGCTTAGTGTTCCTATCTTGTTATATGGTTGTAATACTTTACAAGACTGTCATGGGGCACATTTATGGTTGTAAAGCACTGAGGTCCTCAGATGAAAGATATTTTGTATGCGTAATCGATGATTTAATGACTCTTAGTAGTCAAATTAGTTTTGATCCAGTTGCAAAACTCCAGCTCTCAACAGAAATATGTTAACTGCTATTTGCTTTTTAAAGATGTTGAGTGGATTTGTTGAATTTATAGGTTTTACATTAATGATTCTTATCACACACCAGTGTAAATCGAGAGTAGCTCCAGTGATGCCAAAGGACTTACCCCAAAGTAAAAGAGAGGTTTATACCTGATTCAGTCCCACATTGCAAATGAAGGGGAGATATATAATTCCATTCAATGTTCCACATAGTTCTGCAAATTCCTGATTTGAAATATCATGGTTTCCCAAATGCCAAAATCGCTCCAGGTGCATCATAATCAGGGGTGCTAAGATGCAATAAGTAAAAATAAGCTGTAAAAGTAAAGAGCATGACATGCTCAACTAAGGAGAGTGGGCACAAAAGTACCTAGCTATGGTGCTGTCTCCCCCCCCACACACACACACAGAGCAGGAAAATCTCCCCCTTGCTTTTGCATAGATCATGGTAGCAGCCTGCTGTGTACTCCACAAAGGGGATGTTGCACTCACTTAGGTCCAGGTGAGTGAGGAGACTCCTGAATCTTGCCTTTAAGCAGCCACATGCACACTCCACCACCATGCAGCACCTGATGAGCCTGGTGTTGAATTTCTCCTTGGTGGGGTCCAGGCTGCCCATGTAGGGCTTCAGAAGCCAGGGGAGCAAGGAGTAGGCTGTGCCGCCCAGGATGTACGTGGGCATGTCCATGTCCCTGACCCTGATGGTACGGTTTGGAGAGGGGGGAAATGCTGGCATGCATCTTATGGAACAGGCATGAATTCCAGAAGAAGTGGGCGTCGTGCACCTTTCTTGACCACCCAACCTTGATTTCTGTGAAGTGGCCCTTGTGGTTCACCAGGGCCTGCAGCACCATCGAGAAGTACCCCTTCCTGTTTATATAGTCTGAGGCATGGTGGTCCGGGACCGGGATGAGGATGTGAGTGCTGTCAGTGGCCCCCCTGTAGTTGGGAAAGCCAAAGCCATCCACGATGGTGTTGACATTGCCCAGAGTGATGACCCTCCATAGCAGCACATTGTTGATGGCTTTGACTACCTGCAGAAACAAGGACCCAACTGTGGGTTTCCCCACACTGACTGGTTCCCAATGGAGCAGTAGCTATCCAGCGTGGTGAGCTTTCACAGGGCAATGGCTACGCGCTTCTGTTGGGGGGGGGAGGGGGAGAAGGGTCGCAGTCGAGTGTCCTGTTGCCTGAGGGCAGGGGTGAGCCACTTGCAGAGATCAAGGAAGGTGGCCTTGTGCATGCGGAAGTTCTAGAGCCACTGCTGGTTGCCCCATCGCTACAAGACGATGCAATCCCACCAGTGAGAACTGGTCTTCCTCCACCAGAAGTGGTGTTTGACAGTGTCCAGGAGCCTTAGGGGCATTTGCAGCAGCAGGAGTGCCAGGACATGGGTGAAGGGGTCCTCCGGTTGGGCTGGTGGTCATCCTGCTGTAGCAAAATGTTGGTAGTTTGGACGAACTGCCATGAAGCACAGCACAAGGCCCATGAGGTTGGCACTGCTTTATAGTAGCTTCAGCTCCATGATATCAGTGCTGTGGTATCCGCAAGGGCAACCAGAGCACACTGCATCTGTTTGGTGTCCCACAAGAAGGGAAGCAGTGGAGGAGTGGTGGATGAGGTGCAGTCAGAGAGAGGAACCCCTGAAAGCATGTGTTCATCCTCGTAGTGCCCTCCCTGGAGTGCTTCTGGGGAGCTCTAAGTCTGAGGCAGGCTCCAATCAGGGCGGACGTGCTATTTCAAAATAATTCTGAGCTATTTCAGTGCTTCCCCCATAGTGTGGATGAGCTATTTCGATTTTGTTATTTCAGGAGTTACTTTGATTTTACTTATTTCAGAATTATTTCCTAGTGTAGACATGCCCTGAGAGGGGTGGGGCTTAGACAGACCCTACCTGTTGACATCTCCCATTAACTAGCTTACGCAGTTCACCACCTTTCTTTGCCAGCTTTCATGTAACCCATTCTAAAGCATCTATCTTTTCCTATGCATTATAAGGGGAGCAGGGCTGGCCCGAGCCCTTTTAGCTCCCTGGGCCCGGGCACGCGGCACCGCCCCCGGGTGCACAGCGCATGCGCGGGCCCACCCCCCCAAGGGTGCACGGGCCTGCATCTGGGGCGCACAGCGCATGCGCGGGCCGGCCACGGCCGCTGGCGCGCAGCCCAGGGCCTGCCCCCGGGGCGCACGGCGCATGCGCTGCGCTGCCCAGCCCGGCCTGGCCAGCGCTGCTGGCGCGTACACCGGGCCGTGCAGGGCCCCGCGGCCGTGGGGGAAGGGCGCTGCTGGGCCGGCGCTGCGGGAGCCAGGCATGCGGTGCCTGATGGCAGCTGTAAGGGACACCACACGCCTCTTGCAGCTGCCATCAGGTGCCCCCCAGCGGTTGGCGCACTGGGCAGAAGCCCAGCTCGCCCATGCCTCCGTCCGGCCCTGAAGGGGAGACCAGGTGCCAAATATGGGCTTTATAGATCTCAGTGTTTGTGATTTCCTAGATGCCTAAGTGCAAAGGGCAAGTCCCTTTTTGGATCTAGGTTCAAACTGAAACAGCTTCCCATGACAGCTGCTGAGCTTCCTAAAGCAGAGGGAAGAGGTATCACACCATGAGGGTATGTTAGGGTGGAAAGCAGAGGGGGAAGAATGATGGTGGGAGTGTTTGTATTTTCCCTTTTCTTTTCCCAGTACAGTACTGCAGTCCATGGCACCTCATCCACAGAAATACTCCTGGGAGAAGTATCCATATGTGGCAAGTGACCAGCATGATGCTGTACATTTAGCGCTGCAGTGTAGACGTAGCCTATTTCAGGTTACAGCTATTCCCCGTCTTTTGAGTGTGCCCGTTATTTTGAAATATAACGGGCTCGCTATTCCAACATCCCTGTAATCCTCATTCCACGAGGAGTAAGGGATGTTTTGGAATAGTGAATTATTTCAAAATTGACTCGAAATAAGCTACACAATTTGTGTAGCTCAAATTGCATAGCTTATTTCAAGCTCCGGGTGCAGTGTACATGCACCTTTGGAGTCACATGGCAACCAGAGGTGTGATCTGGTTTTATTTTACAGATTTGCTCCATGTGATGTCGAACACTAATCAGCTAATCTTGGATAACTAACCTGGGATACTTTTGGCCTGATTTTCAAAAGAACTGGGCAGTCACAGCACTCAGTGACTTCAGTTGAAATTGCAGGTGTTCAGTGTTGGCAACTCTCTCAATTTTATTGTGTCTTGTAATACTGCACACACGTGGTTTTTTTTAATCCCCAACAGCTAGAATCAGTCTGTTACCCAACAATTTCAGCTTGTGTTACGGAAAACAAATTTCTAGCTCTTATGGCTGTGGACAAAAGTTCAAAAATACGAATCTGACACCTTCCAATAATAGAAAGCTAATAAAAATAACCCAATATTTGTTATTTAAATCTGATGGCATTGGAGACATGATTTAAGATTTTTTTTCATCCTCTGGGTTGAAAATCCCAAATCTCATCTTGGGCATCCAAAAATTGAGTTACCCAGAATCAGTGGGCATGTCTGAAAACATGAGCCTTAATTTTTATGCCTCAGTTTACCTGCTTGGAAAATGCATATTATTATATCTACTTCCTAAGAATATTGTGAGACTTTGTGTTTGTAAACTCCTTAGATGGGAAGCACTATAGCAGTGCAAAATATTCCCATAGCTATCCTTTATTATTTTGGGGTGTTCTAGGTGCTTCTAAACAGCGTAAATTTGCTTCTCAGCTGTATTTAAAAGTTACTTTTTTAACCACTGTTGCACTAAATTTCTCTGTGAATCTTTAGCACAGTTATCACATGATCATCAATAACAAAAGAGCAGTGTCTATTTACTCTCCAGAATCAAAATTCATACAATCCTTTCAGAGGCTATTAGTGAAGAGAATAAATACAACATGGTGCCAGAAAAGACTCCTGTGGGAACTTTGAGAACAGAACAATTGTCTGCTTTCTCTCCATCCCACAGTTTCACATTCTGCCTCTAACATGTTGGATAGAAATAAAGTTAATGTAGCTCACTAGCCCACCAAAGTTGAACCTGCTGAGAGCATGAAGTGAAAAGCCTTGAACTGAGCTTGCAGCGAGAGCCCTTTAACCTTCTTGTTTCATTTGGTGATGCCAGAAAGTCAATAAACTGTGCGACAGCCCTATCAGAATGGAGATGCTTATGACAAATAAAGTCAGCATTGGTTTTAAGGATAAAATTTACACACAGGTGTATTGGCCAGGTTAACTGAAGAATAGGTGCATTTCTCCCAGTTCAACAAATAGAAGTATAATTATAGAAGGGCACTTTATCAAAATTGTTACCCTTGCAATTGTAAACAAGAAAGCCTTGCCCATTTTCCACTCAATGGAAAATTTCTGTGTGCTTTGATAGCAATATACCAGAAGCAGCACATAATGGAAATGTTATTATGGTTAGTGCCAGAACAAGAAGAGAGGAAAGGGTAGTAGAATTAATTCTTGTCAGGACCCTTTTTAACATTACATCTTGATTTCAAGAGAAAGATTTATATCTACAACATTTCCGTATGTCTTTTCAATTGTAATTTTAGATTATGTCTACAACAGGTTCATGTGCATCTTTCATCTGTAATTTCAAAGACATTTCCTACTTAACGCCTTTTACTGGTGTTGGTTGAATAATGAAAGAGCAAGCTCCGGAGCACTCAAATATGGTGTTGCGGATGGTATAAAAACTTTAATGGACGAGAACAAAACAGATTTCAGAATATGTTCAAAGAAATTATTCACATTTGATAACTGCTACTATTTGCAGAAATATGTATCTATGGACCAGACTGCGAACTGCTTTATGTGCCCTCCCACGGATCTTTTTTTAACTCAAGTTAATTGATTGCCAAATGTCAACTCGCATGCCTATAAGTCAGTAGCAGGCAACCAGCATTCTGTAAGGGTGAGCCACTAGCAGGCCATGAGTCAGTTTGTTTACATTGAACAGCCACAGACATGGCCACCTGCAACTCCTAGGGACTGCAGTTTGCCATTCCTGGCCAATGGGTGCTGCAGGAAATGCATCTCCCTGTGTCCTGCTGCTTCCCGCAGCTTCTTGTAGCTGGGAACAGCAAACTATTGCCATTGGGAGTTGGGGGGGGGGGGAGGGGAAGACATGCCTATGGATACTTAATGTAAACAAACTATCTCACCGCCCCACCAGTGGCTTACCTTGATGAGCCACATGTGGTCTATGGGCCACAGGTTGCCCACCACTGCTGAAAGTGCTAGCCTGAATTTTTGCTGTTTACCCAAGGCCAAGTCCTGGGACAACAGTTGACAAGTTAAAAATACTTCCAACTCTACTATAAACAAATCCTCACTCAGGCTTGTGAGAAAGCCACAGTCTAGGCCTGTAGGTCATTATTTGGACAACTGCCTGCATTCAGGAAAGTATTGGTGAATACTAAAATGTGGATCAGAGAAAGCGGGAAGTAGTGATTTGTGAAGCCAAAAAAAGGCCTACATTACTATTTTGGATCTTACTTTTATTTACTTCAATCTAAAATTGGTAACTGTATTTAGAAAAAAAACCAAACAGCACCAGTGGTTTTTCAGATTGCTAAACTGGGTGTCATGATCATGAGGGTTAGCCAGCAGCCTGGTAACTAAGGGGTTAACCTTTTCTAAGTCAGGTGGATTCAGCCAATAGGAATGTAGGTAGGAATTTCAAACTGGGACAAAGGAATTTTTGGTTTCTCTCTCTCCTTTGTCTAGGGGCATTTTCTCTCCATCTACTGCAGGGGACAGACAGAATGTCTCCCTCCAAGAATAGACTCTTCACTCTTCTGTAAGCAGGGGAAAGTTTAGATAAATCCGTTAGGTTTTATTGTTTTATGGTTTGGGAAATGGGATCTGATGTCTGTGCATTTAAAAATGCTTTTTGCTCTCTCTTGTAACTAAGCTCCTGGCCCATGGTGGGGTTCCCTCCCCTCCCCCCCCCCCATGAGTATATTACTTTGTTACTTTTCCATCTAGTCATTATGCTTGCAACAGGAATATTGTCCTGATAATAAAAGTTCTTTCTCTTTTCTTTTCTTAACCTGGCATTGATTAATTTGTGTGTCCTGGTTTGTACTTTAGGGGTGAGATTTTCCAAGTGATCTCTCCCCTGATTTTCTTATCAATACTTGGGTGGTGGCAGCGGGATTTTATCCCCAAAATCTAGGTTGTTAAGATTTTGGGGGGAAGTTTTATACCAAAGCCTGGTAGATAAGGTTTTTGGGGTACTTTTGCTGGTCCCCACCCCTGCATTTATCGTGCCAGAGTGGGGAAGGAGCCATGACACTGGGTGAGAGGGCATCTTGTGGGGATGTAAATATCTGAAATCCACAGCCTTAGGCAATTAGCATTTTGATATTTTAAATTAGCTGCAGAGAAGAGGAAAATTCCTGGCAGCAAAGTTCTTAAACATTTACAGTCAGAAAACAAAGTTTATGAGGGGTGAGAGGAATTAAATTTCTCTAGCTATCTCCTTCCCTTCAAATGAATCAGTAGGACAGAGCTGACCGTAATAGTAGACAGAAAGGAAGCACTCAATATGTCCACAGCTTTCTTCAACTCAATCATTTCATTGACCAAGAGATCTGAAATTCATGGCTTGTTCTGACCTGCAGGCCATTGCTTGTTCAGACAGCTTTTGAATAACTTGGGGCATGTCTACACTAGCCCCCTAGTTCGAACTAGGGAGGCTAATGTAGGCATTCGAAGTTGCAAATCAAGCCCGGGATTTAAATATCCCGCGCTTGATTTGCATCTTCCCGGCCGGTCGCCATTTTTGAAATTTACAAGTCCGGACTAACTGCCCGCGTCTACACACGGCAGGGACCCAGTAGTTCGAAATAAAGCCCTAGTTCGAACTACCTGCTAAACCTCATTCCAGGAGGAATAACAGGTAGTTCGAATTAGGGCTTTATTTCAAACTACCGGGTCCCTGCCCCATGTAGACGCGGGCAGTTATTCCGGACTTGTAAATTTCAAAAATGGCAACCAGCCGGGAAGATGCAAATCAAGCATGGGATATTTAAATCCCGGGCTTGACTGGCAACTTCAAATGCCTACATTAGCCTCCCTAGTTCGAACTAGGGGGCTAGTGTAAACATACCCTTGGGTAGTATCCTATCTTTAAAGATTTAACTTTTTACATGACAGCTTATGTATTTCTTCCTATTCTTGCTAAGCTGCTCTTCCTAGCATTCATTTTTTTCAGATAACTGAATGTATTCAAATACCACTGCTCAGATATAATAAATGATTTTAATAAAACTCCCATTCATTTGCCACTTGTGAGAGTTCCTCCTTACTGATTAGATTGTTCATTTTGCATGTCCAATAAAGGGAAATGTTCCAGGGAGATTTTCACGCTAGGACAAACTTAGAAGAAAAAGCATTTATACAAGAACCAATTTACTTTGCTAGTCTTTTTGATATTTCACCTTCTACTGTGAATGATTCAGTGCTACCTCTTAAAGTGTAAATGATCAATAAAATTCAGATTATTAGTCTGTATGCATTTTACTGAATTCAGAGAAACAAAATAAATTTGATATAAAATAGAACCAGGAACCATGGGTGGAAATTTGAAGAAAGAAAGTTCTTAGAGGAGATGTGTAACAGTAACAGTTTGGCTTGTGTTTCAGTTAATATCTAGATTTATCTAGAAAGCAACATGTATCAAGGGCCAAATCCAATTTATCTTATTTATCAAAAACAAGATTTGCTCAGAATTAGGGTTGCCAGGTGTCCGGTTTTGAACCGGACAGTCCGGTATTTGAGCTTTCTGTTTGGGAAACAAATTGAGAAAACATAAATGAGCAAATATAAATGTCCGGTATTTTCTAAATAAGATGTAATGTAGATTGTGATGTAATATCAAGTGTGTCTGGTATTTTTGTTGAAACCATCTGGCAACCCTACTCAGAATTGATGGTCAAATACTCAGATATAATGGTGATGACTAATAAGTATGAAGTAATGAAAACTTTGACATGTTTGTATAGCTAGAGATCTCTTATAACCTAGGTACAGGATCCTAGGCCAGATCCTCAGCTGGAGTAAACTGGCATAGTTCCACATGGGTCCAGCATGGAGTCCAGATTTCGTAACAAAACGGTGGCACCAAGACATTCCTGGGAAGCTGCTCTGCCTCCAGTACCTCTACACAGCACCTATTTTGGGCTGAAGTATTGTGCAGATCTTGTGTTGGCCCTCTTTACCATGGCTGAATGCCACTCTATATGGACGTTATTATTCCAATACACAATTAATTAAATATACACCTCCTAACATAAAGCAAAGATAAATAGGGAACGCCTGTGAACTATACATAGGTTATGGAATGGTATCTTCCCCTCAAGCTCACACATGCAGAATGCTACCTTGCTGTCTGTGCTCTCTGTGTCTGTGCTCCTACTCCCTTCCCCTGTCTCAATTGTTAACATTTCCCTCTGCACCAGATTTGTCAGGGCTGCTACAAAGCTCGTTCCTACAACACATAAAAGGGGAGCACAGGTGTTTCTGCTGAATTACCTCATGGTGCCCAACCCTTATTGCAGAACTGTTGTGCCCATATTAATGGGGATGCAATCTAAACACAAAAAATAAGTACAAAATAAACATAAGCTATAATATGACACTGTAATTCCAATATAACATTTTGCATTATTCTACCACACTCCAGCCAAACAAACCACAACATTTTGAGAGAGAAGAGATTTAAGTGATCATGTTCTTACAGTCAGCAAAATGGTAGAAGAACAAAATCAAAGCAAAGCAGTGCACTGTGTGCAACAAGCATAGTTGTAATGGGCAAACATTCCATTCTGGAAGCATTTCCCAAGCCAACTATTACATGCAATACACTTTTCACTGTTCATGCTTTGGACTGCTGAAGAAAGGGTAGACCTTGTGGGATGAGATGGTAACTGAGGAAATGAGATAGAAAAGCTCCAGAAATTTAATTTCCCCACAAAGTAATTCATCCATAAGCTACATAAACTTTCCTTACTTTAAACAAATACTCTAAGGCACAAAGGGGTTTACATTTTCAATAAAACGCTCAGAGTAACCTTTGCCTGACAGTCCAAGAACCTTGGCAAATAACCAGCACATTTACATCTTGCCTACTATATTGAATTAGACAAGGGTTAGGAGTTACAAAATTCAGCCAAACATTCCCAAAATATTGGAGTGTTAAAAATAATCCTAGGACTGACTGCAGATAAACTTAAATAAGAATTCAGAATAAAACCAGGAGGGAACCTAAGCAGGAAAGATTATAAAACCACACATTTCTTCCAAACACACCTCTCATTCTCTTTCTTACTGGCAGTGTTTAACCACTTCTGTGTGCAATAATAAAGTCATCTATATGCAGAAAAAATAACACTTAGGAAAGTTTTAAGAGCTGAGCACCTCGGAATACAAATAAATGCAACCAGTTAATATATGCAATTATATAATACTTCGAATTTATATAGTTCCCTTCATTCTCCCAAGAGGAAGGTAGGCATTATTTAGCCCCATTTTACAAATGGAGAAACTATGGCACAAAAGAGGTTAGGTGACTTGCCCATTGCAAAAAAATAAGTCATTGGGCAGAACTAGGAACAGAACTCAAGACTGCTTGATTTCTATGCCAAGCACTAAGGGTGTGTCTAGATTACAGGGTTTTGTCAAGAAAAGTGGACTTTTGTCGACAAAACTATACCTACGTCTACACTACCACCGAGTTCTGTCGACAGAATGCGGCAGTTTTGTTGACGGTGGTAAACCTCGTTCTACGAGGAATAACGCCTTTTTTCAACAGAGTTATGTCAAAAAAAGGCGCTATTGCATCCACACTATGCTTTTTCAAAAGAGAGCGTCTAGACTCTGTTGAAAAAGCAGCTTGCTTTGTCGACAGAACTGGCTATAGTCTAGATATATCCTAACTAGCAGACAATATTTTCTCCTATATGGTCCATCATTCTAACTCATTTTCTGCCTCTATGTACCTCAAAATTTATTTAAATATCTCAAGTCTGAATTTACATTTATTAATTCTTGTTTAAAAGTGCTTTGCTCAAGGTACTTTTGACAATATTTTAAAAACAAAAATCAATACAAAACAATAAACCCAGCACCTATCTTCTTCCCTTAGCCAAGATTAACCAAAATGTATCTTAAAAAACCGTATCTCTCCTCCCCCAAAATCAGTCTTCATGTCCATCTCCTCCATAATCACATAGCTAGTAAGATTATTAGCCATCTGTGAGGCCATGTCTACACTGCACAGTTATTTTGGAATAAGTTATTCTGGGATAGTTATTCTGAAATATCTTATTTCAAAATAGCACATCTATACTGCAGGGAAGCCTCAAAATTAGTCCAAGGCAGTGTAGGCATGCTATCTCGATTGAGAGTCCCAGGAGGAATAATTTAGAATGGCCCTGGTGAGGGGCTATTTTGAAATAGCAGAAGTGGAACGTCTACGCATGCCTTATATTGAAATAGCTATTTTGGAATAGGCATTATTCTTCGTAGAATGAGATTTACAAAAAAGTCAGAATAAGCCGTCCGTTATTTTGAAATTATTTCTAAAGAACAGAATTGCTTTGTAGACACTCACATAGTTATTTCTGAATAACGGCCATTATTTCGAAATAACACTGCTGTATAGACACACCTTGAATGAATACTGGCTGGGGGGAATAATCTTACTGTCTTCTTTCATTAGAACCAGACTTTGGGGACACTCTGTTTTTAATTTCACTTTTTATTAAAAGCACAGCTTAAATCAGACAGGTTACTTCAAATAAATTAATTTAGTTTTTCTCTACTGAGACCATTTTGTCAAGATATACTTTTGAAAAACAATCAACAGCACGAGCACCTATATCACACAGACTACTATAAAAGCTTTATTGAATCCAACTCTAGATCTGCACAATTCAAACTTTAACAACATTCTGGCTACATACAGCATCTGAAAATCTGATCTTGGCAACTGAAAACTGAATCATGTCCTTTCTCTTAGGCAAGGAAAAGGCAATGAATCATGACTTGTTTACAAAAGGACTTTTTCTCTAAACTTTCTGCACAGTATTGGGGTAATAACCAAATCATAACTCCATATGATGTCCTCTCATTCAAATTTAATTAGCAATTGCCCTTATCATCATGTGATTAACATGCCCAATGCAATGCAATCTGAGATACTCAGAATGGTATTTTACAGGATTTAGGGTTTATCAACATTCTTTAATGAAACAAAGAAAATTTTGCTAATAAAAACGTACTCAAAACAGAAAATCACAAAAAGTCTTATGTCTCTACACTTCTCAACTGTCCTTCATTTTAGGGTAATTAGCACATTTTTAGCCAGAAAGTTAAGTACACTTAGAGAATTGGCATCTCACTTTTATTGTTGAAAATATTTTACATCAGAAAAAAAGAATGATAAAAAACTGAAAGGAACAAAACACACAGCATTTTAAATTTCCTGCATGAATTATTTTTATGTCCCTCATTTTGAGTCTTCACCACACATTCTGTCCTATATTTGAGCCTTGGCAGGTTGAAGTGCATGCCTATTTTACCATACTCTAAAAGTGTCTCTGTAAGGAAAGGGTATTATACATGTAGGGGCAAATTCAACAGAACATGCACACATGTAAATGAAAGGAGAATTTGGCCTGGGAGCTTTAAAAATAATACAAAATTAAGCCAATTAGTATTGACTGCATCCACATTTCTGTGGTCTTCATTGCCAGGAAATCATTTTTACAGCTTGTAATAGTGTCAGATAAAGTATAAAATTCAAAGTGGTACAGAAAACAATATTAAAAGAGACTAGATGTTAAATTCGGATAAGAAGGAAGTTTCTATAAGAAAGCTTTTGGAAGTCCATTTTAAATAAAGTGTTTCCTTTATTTTAAACAATTATGCAGAGTATGCAAGAAAAGCATGTGTGTGCCATTGACATCTAATTTTGCTAAAATCTCTCTTTATAAAACATTCTACATAATGGGAAGAAAAATCTTTATTTAAAAATATTTATTGGAAAACTTTAGAAATAAGAGTAATATTTGAATAATTTCGCTATTTTAGATGGATTTCTGCATCCCTTCTTCCATATTAGTGAAAAGTTTAATATCCAGAGGAAGCAGCACTGGCATTGCCCATATAGTCAAAATGTACTGATATAGCTTTAATTTAAATCAGAACATGATGCCAACAATTTTCCAGTTTCCTCAGTACGGTGTCCATCTAGCCTGGAGTATATGTTAAAGGAGCTGAAATATATATAAAGTGTCAGAAGAGCATTTGTCTTTTTTAGAAAAGTCACTAAAGGTTAAGGTAAGATACTACAGGTTGAACCTCTCTAGTCTGGAACCCTCAGGACCTGACTGTTTCTGTATGAGAGAATTTTTTGGACCACGGAAGGTCAATATTGTCTAGCAGCACTACCAACACTTCCACTGCTTACTGTGCAGTTAGAGGACGTTTAGGGGTAAATTAGAGCTAAATTACAGCACAGAACACAGAGTTAGGACTGGTGGCTGCAAACAAACTTTATGGGACTGCAAGAAAATTGGCCACACCCATGAAAAGTGGACATCAGGTTAAATCATTCTGGATGAAGGATGTTTCTGGATGAAAAAGTTCTGGATTAGAGAGGTTCAAATTGTACATCAAAATGTCATTTTCAGAAAGAATGGATTGAAAAAGGGAGATATCCCATGAGATTTGGATATGGGCAAGAAATGAGGAAAAAAGGAAGAGTATTTTTCACTTACTGTGGCAATATTCTAAAATTCAGAAGTACTGGAAAGGAATTTGAATATTTGTTTAAAAATAATTATATCCTTAGAGAGCCAAGGTTCTCCATATTGAAAGTTTTGGAGTCTGTACTTAAGGGGCTGAGTAAATCTGAGAAGTAATTCTTGTAAAAGGTATCTGCAACTGTCAAAAGAATTAAGACCATGTCTTCAAATATAGTCTAGGAATGTCCATCATGTTTTGAAAAATCTGTATTTCTCCATTAACTCTCTAAGAATTCATTTTCCTTAAGTATAAGGGTAATAATATGGGACTAGATGGACACTGAACGAAACATATGCTGGGTTGGGTGGAAACAGCGAGTCACTGTCATGACTAAAGGCAGCTAATTTATTTACTTATAAATTCCTTGTAATCTCATTTTCCGTCACAGTCAGTGAGTCACTGTTTGCTTACCAATGGAAGAAGAAACAGACACTGTCTCAATATATTACTTCAGATTGTCCTACTCAGATTTGTAAATGAAGAGACTCTTCTGAGCATGGCTCTCACTTCTCCCACACACAACGGGGGCTTGAACTCAAAACAACATTACCCACCTCCTCTGTGCTTAAATGGATCCAAGGTCTATGCTGAGGGCAAAGAGTGAACATAAGAACAGCCATATTGGGTCAGACCAAATGTCCATCCAGCCTAATATCCTGTCCTCCGACAGGTGCCCCAGAGGGAACAATCAGAACAGAGGAATCACCAAGTGATCTCTCCCTTCCTACCCTACTCCCAGCCTCTGACAATCTTGAGGCTACAGGCACCATTTCCACCCAACCTGGCTAATAACCATTAATGGACCTTTCCTCCATGATGAACCTATTCTCCATAAGGACAGTGACAGTGGACAGTGAGTATCCAGGGGCAGGCTTAGATGGAACATAAATCATACCACCTTCATCCCCACAGGGAATTCCCATTATCTTTCTGTGGCCAGTGGGGGTGCTCTGTCCACTGGAGATAGCCATAAGCTTGACATCTGTCAATGCCAAGCTAAATAACAAACTCAAACTTAGGCAATCCGTGCCTTTAGCTACACAGAACACCCAGGCAAATGCCCATCTGCAATGAATCATAGAATCCTAGGGCTGGAAGAGACCTCAGGAGGTCATTGAGTCCAGCCCCTGCCCAAAACAGGACCAACCCCAGCTAAATCATCCCAACCAGCACTTTGTCAAGCCAAGACTTAAAAACCTCTAGGGATGGAGATTCCACCACCTCCCTAGGTAACCTATTCCAGTGTTTCACCACCCTCCTAGTGAAATAGGCTGGTGGCGATCCAGCTGTAGACCTCCACATTTCTTTTTCTGGTGCAGAGATCCTGGAGGCAGGGCTCCTCTCCCTAGACCTTGATGAGGTCCAGGATCTCCACACCAGTCAAGGCTGGAGCGCTCCTGCGTCCTTGGCCAGTGGCTGTTGAGAGAGCAGCAGGAGCACTGGCAGCTGTTGGGGGCTCTGAGGGAGCGTTGGGGTCCATCAGGGCTCCCTTGCTGGCTGCTGTCTCACATGGGGCTTGCAAAGCTTACCATGTGTGAGAAGCCCTTCTCCTGCTGCCTAGATTTTAAGCTCCACAGGAGAAGGGGAGCTGTGGAGATGCCAGGTGTGGTTAGAGCAGTCAGAGTTGCAGCTGTGAGACCTCCAAAGGCCAATTATTTTGAATTAGCAGCAGGTGAGCATTCACACTAATGCTATTTCGAAATAACTAGCATTATTAGCTTGGTAGTGTGGACACTCCACTTATAAGTTCGACCTAAGGGGGTTTATTTTGAAATAAGTCCTCAGTGTAGACCAGGGCTTAGAGTGATCTCTAAGATCTGTCTAGTAGTGTCTCAAAGTTTGAGAGCAGGAAAATAATCTTTCTAAATGAGAATATTTTAAACCAGCATAGCCTAATGGAATCATAACTGAAATATATTATGCATATTTGTTTTGTATAAATAAAGATTAAAAAGGGGCAAACCACCTAGCTGTAAATAGCCTAAAATACTCCAGGATCATTGCTCATCTTGTAAAACACACACACATATACATACCAGTTTTAAAAATTAGGGTTGTGTAGTTTTACATCTAATTTATTTGTGTAACCACTGTGACTGACTGCTCACATCTAGTAACTGATCATGCAAATACCCAAACGAATGTCTAACCAAGCTCACTATGTTCTATATTTTTATATAAAAACAAATAAAAAATTAAAATCACTCCTTCACAAATCAACAAAGTGTATATTAATATATACAGAGCATTGCAGAGATATTCACAAAGAAAATGTCCTCAGAAAGAAAAATTCCAGTTACAATTCTACGAAGGACACTAGGTCCAAAATAAGAAGTTCTAAAAATATATGTGCTGCAGCTGTAAGTGGGAGCTATCCATAGCTGATGGTCACATTCTTAACATCAGTCTATGCTGGTTATAACTACAGCCACTCCCAAGTGATATTTTAAAAAATACTACTCTGTACTGCAAGAGCATTAAAAAATAAAATTGTATTTACTCTAATATGGCAGTCATGCAGTTGATTTACATGATGAAACACAGAGTTAGATTGATGCTCTTCTCAAGCTCTATTTTAGTCTGAACTTTACAGCAGTGTCACTAATGTCTAATGTCACTCATAAAGCACTCACATCAATTGAGTGCAGTTTTAAACCTGTATTAAAGGAACATGAACAAACCAGGTCATAGACAGAGGTTTTCTATAAAGAGGTAACTGAAAGATATAGTAACAGAATGCAGTATTTTGAGGAACCTTATTGTATTAAGTGTATGAGTGATTTATGTATCACTATGAACCAGGGATTGTATACAGCTTCAGAGTGGGAAGTGTTGACACAGCTTCTCCAGAAACTAAGGTGCAGGAAGGGATCTGGGATTTAGGCTCTGGCCAGGAGATGCTTACCTCAGGTGACTCCCAGTTGGCAACATAGCAGGGCTAAGGCAGGATACCCTGATTGCCCTGTCTCCATGCTGCTCTGTTTTTCTTCCTGAGGTGGCTGGTATGTCTGGCCCCTAGCCTAGACAGAGGGGCCAGGCCATTCTGTGCAAGTAGGCACTGCCCCCCAGTTCCCATTGTACATGGTTCCTGGCCAATGGGAGCTGTGGAGCTGATGCTGGGGGAGAGGCAGAGTGCAGAGATTCGCTGAATGCATCTCGCCTAGGGGCCGCAGGGACACGCTGGTGAGCCAGCACTCACAGCTCCAGCTCCATGGAGGGGGTTCTGAGTGCTGAGGCTTGAGGACCAGTGTCCAGCCCACAGTGCAGAGACTTTCTGTGAGCTGGATGAAAAGAAGCAGCAGGCGACATCTGGCCCACCAGGTCCCATTAGCCTGAGGTCCTGAGCTCCAGCCCTCTAAAGCCCCTGAATTAATCCAGCCCTAAGCAGGCCCCATGGCCTAGTCTGTGGTGGTACAAGCTCCATCCTTCTCAGTGGAGAGTCATTGTATTTGCGCAAGAACACTGACGATCATACATTAGATCGTCAGTGTTCTTGCGCAAATTCAAGCGGCCAGTGTAGACAGCTGGCAAGTTTTTCCGCAAAAGCAGCTGCTTTTGCGGAAAACCTTGCCAGTCTAGATGCAGCCGTCATGTTTAATGTTGAGAAAAGAAGATTAAGAGGGGGACCTAACAACAGTCTTCAAATAAGTTAATAATGGCTGTTATAAAGTAGATTGTGATCATTTGTTCTCCATGTCCCTTGGAGGTAGAACAAGAGGGAATTGGCTTAATCTGCAGCCAGGGAGATTTAGACTGGACATTAGAAAAAGTTTCTAACTATAAGGATAATTAAGCACTGCAAAAGGCTTCCAAGGGAAGTTGTTGAATTCTCAACATTGAAGGTTTAAAAAAACTTGTTAGACAAATACCTGTCAGAGACGGTCAAGGTGGTACTTGCTCCTGCCTCAGTGCCAGGCAGGGGAGCTGACAGGATTGCTGGGCCCTTGGACAGTGTGGAGGCAGGGGGAGAGCAGGGCTGGTTCCATGCTCCTGGAAGGGGCAGTGTCTCAGGCAGAAGGGGCAGGGCTGGAGCAGCCAATCCCTAGCACTGCCTGGACAGTGCGGCTTCTTCTTCCCACTCTTTACTGGCCCTCAGAACTGTCCAGAGTGCACAACGCGGGGCTCTGGAGCACACCGCCTGGCTCTCTGGCAGTGATTCTAAACAGCCCAGGGCTCCCGCCACTTCCCACTGGGACTTTTGCCCCCTTTGCCAGGGTTGGGCAATAATTTTCTCCACTTCAGAAATTTGTGAAGTGGCCCCGGGCCACCCCAGAAGGGGCAGGGCCAGGACACTTCCGTGCTTCCCCCGCCCACAGACCCTAATTGGTCTGGGGGTGGGGGAGCGAGTGATGTCTTTTCCCTTGGTGCCCCTCCCCTAGGCTATGTCTACACTCGTGGCTTCTTGCGCGAGTAATATGCAAATGAGGCTAAGCGTGGAATATTGCCGAGCCTCATTTGCATACCTAATAAGCCACCATTTTTTTCAGAAGAGGCTCTTGCGCAAGGAGCATCTACATTGCCCCTTCTTGCGCAAGAAAAACCCTCTTGCGCAATGCCGTTCTTCCTGAAAAGTAATAGGTGTAACGGCATTGTGCAAGAGGGATTTTCTTGCGCAAGAAGGGGCAGTGTAGATACTCCTTCTTGCGCAAGAGCCTCTTCTGAAAAAAATGGTGGCTCATTAGGTATGCAAATGAGGCTTGGCAATATTCCACGCTTAGCCTCATTTGCATATTACTCGTGCAAGAAGCCGTGAGTGTAGACATAGCCCTAGAGAGAACCACCAGCTGTTCTGAACAGCTGACAGTTTCCTCTAAGTGCCTGTTCCCCTGGCAGTGGGAGGAGACTTCGCATGCTCCCTTCTGGCCAATTAGGACTTAGGGGTGGGGGGGAAGCACACAAAGTCTCCTCCTGCCCTGCCCCCGTCCTGCAAGGAGCAAGTGGCTCTTAAAAGCACCATGCCCCTTGTAGGCCGGGAGGAGGCTTCACATGCTTCCCCACTCCCTGGCCAATCAAAGCCAGGGGCTGGGGAAGCGTATGAAGTCTTATCCCACCCTGCCCCATTCCTGCAAGGAGTACACAGCATGCTCCCTGCAGGACAGGAGCATTCTGGGAGGAGACTTCCCACATCCTCCTTTCTGCCCCCAAGCCCTGATTGGCTGGTGGGCAGAGGGAAGGGCAAAGTCTCTTGCTCTGTGCCCTTGAGCATGTGGGGCTCTTGACCCTAAGTGCTGCATGCTCTCCAGCCCTAGGCCCTGATTGGCCTGGGGAGCAGCAGGGCCTCCGGGGGCCAGATCAACCTGCTTGGTGGGCTGAATTCAGCCTGCAAAGGCCCTTTTTCCCACCCCTGCCCTTTGCCCTTCCTCATCATTTTTCCTGGTCCCAGGGGCTGAATTAGATTTTCTCTGAAGGTCAGTTCCAACCCTACATTTCTATGATATGACCAGGGCTCGACAATTAGTGTAATCTACTCGCCCAGGACGAGTAGATTACAAGTCGGCACAGCCACGCAGCGTGGTCAGCGCATGCACAGCACGCCGAACCACATGGCTGGCGAGCCAGGCTCGCCACCTCTTGGCAAGCCCTGGATATGAGTATAAAGGCACCTTATACTAATATAGCTTTCCATACGGGACCAGCAATATCATCCTATACAGCACCTTCATATTGATATAACTGTGTCCAACAAGAGGGGTTGTTTCACTTTAGCTACACCCATATACTTAAAGTGGTACAGATTTTGTGTGAAGGCAAGTCTTATGCAAAGGCATGTGCATATATGTACATTTTTAATACATGTGTCTATGTATAATAAACTAAATTAATGTCTCCTAGATAATGACTTGGCTAACTCATTTTCTGTGAGCCTCACAGCTGGAGTAAAATTTAACAGGAGATCTGACTGATGGGAGAGTTGAACTACAGGGAGGGAAGCAATTAGAGTATTGGAATGCAAGTCAGAATTTCTGGGTAGGGCACTGTTCCTGACTCTGAAACTGACTTGCTGTGTCACCTTGGGTGGGTCACTTAATCACTCTGTGCCTCAGTTTCCCCCTCTATATAAGGAACCTACTAATAGTCCATAACCATAGGGTATTATGAAAATGAATTCATGTTTGAATAGTATTTCATGTTTCTCAAAATGAAAGGCATTAAGTACTATTATTCTCATATTACTTCTTAATTATGGGATTTGTATGCTTTCCTTTAAAGCACATGGTACAGGTTAGAATTCCCTGGTCCAGCACCCTCAGGACCTGACTTGTCCCAAACAAGGAAGTTTGCCATGCCAGGAGAGGTCACTTCCAGCCCCCCTTGCCATCTCCACTCCAGGCCCTGCTACTGCTTCCAGCTCCCCTGCCGCTGGCCCTGGCCAGGCTGCTGACCCCTGCCACATGCCCAGCCATAGGTCCTCCAACTCCTGGCCACCAGGGCTCTCTGGCCCAGGAACATCCATAGTCCTTGTGGGGGTGCATACTCACCACCATGCCTCAGTGACCTACTGCTAGTCTTCATCTAGCCCATCTCAGGGCAAACTGCAGTCTGTACGAGCCACTCATCACCAGCACAGAGTGTGGATCTGCTACCCCACTTACCAGGGCTGCCTCGTTACCACCCTCCAAGCCCCGGGCCTTCCCCCAGGCCCTACAGCCTGGGAGCAAACTTGGCCAGAGCTCCCCTAGCCCTGCCTTGCTGCCCCAGTACTGCTCTAGTTCCTGGGAGCCACCTGCTTCCTCAGCTGCCAGCTCCTTACCACTCTCCCCCTCAGCAGGCAACTGTTCTTCTTTATATAGCCCCCAGCTGGGCCCTCATTAGCCCTAGCAGCCTCAGCTGGGTCTTTGCTTTCAGCCCCTGCTTCACACTTGGGTTTTGCCCTGTCACAGTCCTGCTGGTCCACAGATGTTGCCAGACCAGAGAGTCTCAGTTTTCAGAGGTTCAACCTGTACTTGCCAATTTATAGAGATGGGCTACTAGACCTGATAGATAATTGGTTTGATCCATTTTGACAGTTATTGTCTTTCCAAATTGTGCTTAGCTATGTTGTATATATTTATTTCTTCCAGTACTTCTCTGTAAGTAATACTCCCCAACCGCTTACTTCCTTTAGCACTCTGGGAAGTGTATCACTAGGCCCTGCTGATTTACATACATTCAGGTTTGCCAAGTATTTGATGTGCTTATCCTCAACATCTTCAATACTGCCATTACTCCTAATTCCATATCCCCTTTCGAAAGAAGCCTGTAGTCAAGACGTAGCCTGAGTCTGACAAGTGGTCTTTGTGAAGTCATACTGGCCATTTCTTTGTCTATGTTATTTCCAATCAGAGGAGATCTGTAGTCAAGGATGTTGTAATTGTGGTTTCTTTCAAGATGCTGCACCCTTCTTCCAAATGCATGGATTTAGAAAAAAAAATCTTTCCATTGCATCACTCTCTCTACATTTCTTAATATGTGTCACACTTTATATCAACTCTTTTTCTTTTAATATGGGCCTTTTCCAAAGGTCAGCGTAGTTGATGGGATGCTTTCCATAGACTTTAACGGGGACTGGATCAGGCTCTTTGTTCCATAACCTACTGTGTTTAATTCAAGTAGCTGTGGTCACTCTTGTCAAACTTTCCTATTACTCTCACAGTTTTCCCATTGTTGGGAAGACGTAGCTCCAAGACGACTGAATCCCAGTACTACCAGACCAGAGCATCCAAAAATTATAAATCAAGCCCCCAAAACATGAGCCTGGCTTAAAAATCATGAGATTTTAATAAAATTATGATTTCTAGTTTCCTTTTATTTGCCTTCTGGCTTTTGATCCTGTAGGGCATACTTGCTTGCATCATGTTTCCACACTTTTCATGGTAGCTATGAGGGCTAGAAACTTATCTTTTTTAAGAAATGAAAACTGAGATTTTCCACAGAGCAGACTAACTCCAGGAGCTAGGGCTTTAAGAAAAATGCCATATGTTGTGAAATTTTCAAGAACATCTGGAGAGTTGGCAACATGGACTGGATCATGTGTTGTCCTGTATATAATTTAGGAACTTTTGTCATGATCCATATTTACAGTAGCTACAGCTGTCATTCTGTAGATGCCTGGGTATTTTCTTCCATGAGCCCTGTTGTTTTACATTCAAAATATATGTCTACACATACCGTGTGTGTAGAGTATAGACCTTGAGTGGGCAGCTAGCACAAGTATAAGATATAGCATAGACAGTGAGGCATGGTTTAGCGAGTCGTGTGTAGTACCTTATGTGTCTGAACCCACAGGCTATGTCTAGACTGCCCCCTTTTGGGCAAAAAAAGATGCAAATGAGGCAAAGCATGGAATATCGTCATGCCTCATTGGCATAATTAATGAGGCTCCATTTTTGTGCAAGAGGCTTTTGCGCAAAAAGGAGTCGTCTACATGGCTCCTTTTTGTGCAAAAACCCTCTCTTGTGCAAGAGCCCTTCTTCCTCTGTTTTTCAGCCTCTTGCACAAAAATGGAGCCTAATTAATTATGCAAATGAGGCACGGCAATATTCCACGCTTCTCCTCATTTGCATTTTCTCTGCCCAAGAGGGGTACAGGGTATATTCCCTGTCCAGGCTCCATACACACCCAGACAGTGCCTCCCATGTCTGTATTGCCATATTTAGCAGTAAAATGTCCTGCTGCCTCCCCACTGCTGGAGGTTTTCTCTGCCACAGTGAGATGCTCTGCCAGGGGAGAGGCAGCAGGGAAAATCAGTCCAGGAATTCTTCAGATTCAATCTCTGCCAACCTTTTGGCCCTGTAACAAATGCCCACTGCAGTTTCCCCTAGGGATATCATATATAAAATGTCCTTATGCCACACATTTGGGTGATGTTCTTTTCATTACCAATTGCATCTCGTTAGTTTTTTGTACTCAGTGTTTCTTCCCGTCCTACACCTATCAAAGGTAACATAGTCTGTGTGCCAGAAGCTCTGGAAGTTTATGTGCAACCAATGCTTCTAATAACCAAAAATATATGAAATCAAGATTTCCCCCAGTAAATCAAACTGTTCTTTAATATTGCTGATATTATCACGAAAGGCAGGGCCCAAATCACCAACAAAAACTGGCCTCAGAACTGGGAGTCTTTACTGTTCCCTTTTTAAATTGTACTTTTTATCTGTCAGTGCCACAAAGATAAATAATCTCATATGTGAGGAGAGATACTGGAGCTCCCGGTGGCCCCTAATAGGATGGCCAGAGCACAACCTCTCCCCTCCACAGTACTGTGGTATTTATTATATTGCTAAACTTGATTAGATAATTCTTTGGGTCTAACCTAAAGCAAAATGATTATACTTTCCACATGTTATGCATACTGGAGGTAGGGAGATGAATAATCACAGTTCACTCAACATAATTATTCAGCTATGATAAAACCTTGATGAAGCAACATTTGGACTAATGGAGACTTAAAAATAGATTGTATAAATAACCTCCCTATTTTCAGTTTCCGTCTGTATGCATATTATCCACCCACATATACACTGTACATGTACACACCCAGAGATGTAGAGAATGTGTTTGTGTATACATATGCACACAAAAATTGGTGTTAGGGGGGCCCTGTGGCTGTCCAAACTTATTCTGTCATTCAAAGTGCCTCAGATTTATTATGGAGTGTGACAGAGCACTTGTTATCAAATGCTGAATTTTCACAGATGCATTATAAATGAGTATTTATATAGATGTATATATCAATTATAAATCCATATTAATATTTAAGTGCATTTTTAATCACATAGCTGTATATGTGGGTGTGCATAAGGTGTATCTATAAGTAACTTATCACATAGCGTTGCTAGCCATATGTTAAACTGCAAAGCCATTTCATTAAAGCAGTATGAAAAATTAACTTTAAAATATGTTACTGCTATTGAAAGATACAATCCCCAGGTTCAAAGATAAATGTTTTACAAACCTCAATTCAAAAGGTTTGTGTCTCCATGAAAAAGCCCACACAAGACAGCATAAAGGTTTTGTCTTTTTTTAAGGCATTTTCTTTACTTATTATTCCAGTACATTTATACAGAATGGAAAGAAATAAGAGTGAGGAGGAAGAAAAGCAAAGCAAATACAATTAAAAAGAGGTGAAAGGGGAGAAGAGTGAGATGCTTCACCATTTTTATCTTCATCTCTCTATGCAACACAGGTTGCAATTTACATAGTCATTTTTTTCAGAGTAATTTGCAATATACACATATATAGACACCTGCTCAAATTTCTATCTAAATATATACATATGAAATAGAAATCCACCTCCACAAATTGGTTTGCAGGGAGAGGAGAGTATTTGATCAAGTTTCTTCCAATCTTAGGAAAACTGGACATCTGGTTCACATCACCTGTATTTCCATACAACCTAAAGTATACAAGATTAAACTCTGTTTTACATATATGTAACCCCCAAGGAGATTACCTAGATTCCTGGGGCTCTGTCTGCTGGCAGCTCAGGGAGAGGCACTCTGAGTTTACCTTGGCTCCCCCTCCCTATCAGAGACAGAGTCTGCCTGGCAACCCATAGGGAGTGAGATGCCCCTCCCAGAAAGTTCAGGGGGGAGGGAGGAGCCATTGTTGGGGGGGGTCTGGAGCCAGCCAGGGCGAGGGGAGGCTGGCTGTGTGGGAGCTAATAAGCCCCAGGCCTGCATGCAGGGTTTCCCCCTAAGAACTAGCCTCTAGGGACCTGAAGGCAGGATCCCTCAGCTGGGTTTTAATTCTCCACTGTTGATTCCCAGTTTATGGAGTTTGCTGGGAGGCTTCCCCAGCCAGACTGATTTGGCTCTCTGGCTCCCTGGGTGAGACCAGTCACTGCATGGTTAGCTCTGCTCTGTCTGCTGGTTTGGGGCTGCTGCCTGCTATGTGTGTGTCTGAATGCTGGAGTAGGAGGTTATAGTTTGAATTTTGGTGCAGTTGTATGGCCTGCACCTTGAGCCTTGCACCCCTTTGTGGTGAGGGGAAATTCTGGGACCGAAGCAGCCTGATTCCTGCCTGAAGAGGATCCCTGCCAGAAGAGACCAGCCCCTCTGCAGTGACTGAGTCATCTCTGAACCTTAGGCTCATTCATGGAGTGTGTGAGTGCACCATCTTTTAGTTAGTAAGTCAGGGAATTTGTTTGGGGATTTTATTACCTGCTGCATATTAAACCTGTGGAGGGATTTACTGCCTTCTCCCACTTGTGAGTCCTTTGGGCTGTACTGGACCTAGTCAGCCCCACTGCTAAACCATTGCAGAGAAGAATGTGGTCAAAAGTCATCAAGGGCCCCAACAAAGCACGGGTACCAACAGGACACTAACCTTACAGTTGCTGGGCACCGGTGAACCTAAAAATAGTGTTTTACCCTGTTCTGTTATATTTGTTTCCTGTTTAATATAATTGTGTTTATTATAGTGTATGTGTTTGTGCTATTTTCTGGGAGTCTCCAACTATCTGGCAAATACGTGGGGATTACCCTGGGTTAGAATTTTCCTCCCAACCTGCCCTGGTGACCCTGCCAGGAAGGAGTGAAGGGGGTGGAGGCAGCGCCAAATAAATCCATCGGAAAAAATAAAGTTGAATGGGTGGCGGGATCCAGAAGAACCCAGACCTATCCATCAAAACCTGTAAGGAGATTGGCCTTAAAGAAGGTAACCAGGTGGAGAGGGGGCACTACATGTAGTCTTTAAAAGCAGTGTCTTACAGGCAGATCTGCAGAAACAACAATAAATGAGTGGGTGTAAAGTCACTGAAATGCTGACACAACTCTTCAGCGAGAAAAAGCTCCTCTGAGGCTCCCAAAAGATCAGCCAATTTCTTTCTTCAACACATCTTAAAACATATTGCTGTCATCTCTTGGAAGAAATTCAGGGGTTTCTACTACAGGAAATAACAAAAAGGAGGACACATTTCTACATCTCAGGCAAAAGAAGAGTGGACTTTCTATAATATTGCCAAATCTGCTGCAAGCAGTAAATTTCTTCATATGCATTCAAGCAGTTATTTCACTCTGAAATGAGGGACAGAAATATTTTCAATGCTGATTCTTGAACTTCTTCAAAGACCTTGGTCAGGAATGAACACATTTGCAGCCACATTGCTTTGAGGGATACTACAGTTCTGCCAACCCTCCAGACCAAGTATTGTGCCTTGGTTTGTTTTATGTAGTTTTCTTTCTCTCCATGAAAATAAGCAGTTCTCCCTGATCTAGATTTTAGATTTCAAATATGTGGAAACTACAATGAAAACACCTACCATTCTGGTTTCAAATGTAGCCAAATCACCTCTCTCGCCTTCTCTCTTTCTCTCTCTCTCTCTTTCTCTCTTTCTAGCTAGAGATGAAACATGAACACTGCTCAGAAATAGCTGTAATCATTTAGAGGGGTTGGGTTAACAACAGTTTATGTGTTCATGTAAATAACAAACTGACAAAAGAAAGTACTGACTGTTGTTAAGCTTCCTGTCTTTCAACCACAAAGAACTACAGAACGGAAATAGTAAATTAAAAGTTCAGTTCAAAATAACTGCCATCTAGTGGCCAAAATATTATGTTGGCTATTTTGAACAACATATTATGCATACATATGAGGTAAATTCCATTCAATTATTTATATGCCAGTGCCCAGAATGCTTTTCTAGTTCTTTTTAATTTCTGGAAGTGCTCATGTGTGAACCTCATGGATAAATCAAGGTGTGAAAATGAGGCATAGCCATTTTAGTAGCTGTATTTGTAAGAACTCCTTTTATTTGGGGGTAGCACTTATGGTCCCCAGTCATTGTGCTAGACCAGGGCTGGGCAAAATACGGCCCAGGGGCCAGATCTGGCCTGCCAAGCCACAGGATCCAGCCCACGGACCACCCTGCTGGGACCCTCAGGCACACGCAGCTGCCACATTTAACACAGACCCTGCGTTTCGCTGCTCTGCAGGGAGGGGGAGGCTTCACGCGATCTCCCTGCCCCAGTCCAATCCTCAGCTCCTATTGGCCAGGAATAACCAGCCAATAAGAACTGACCTCAGCCAATCTCTCAGCTCTTATTGGCTGGAAACAGTAAGAGATGAGAGATTGGCCTGATAGTTGAGAGCCACATGGAGGGAGCAGCCTGTATTTTCAAGTGGCTGGGGCTGCTGGCCAGGAGACAATTAGGTAAACTCCTCCCGGCCAGCGCCTGCTTCTGGCACCCCAGCCCCTCCTGCACCCCAACTCCCTCCCCCAGGTCACTGTCCAAACCCTCTGCACCTCCTGACCCAGGCAACAACTCCCTCCCAGACTCTGTACCCTTCCTATACCCCTCCCCCAGACCAAATCCTCTCCTGCACCCACACCCCCTCCCTGACCCTGCACCCCAATCCTCTGACTGAGGTCACAGCCCCCTCCTCCACCCAAACACCCTCTGAGACCTCATGCCGTCTCCTGCACCCCAGTCCCCTACCCCCTGAATCCTTCTGCATCCAACCTCCACCCTAGACCCTGCACACCCTCCACAGAAAAATACAACCCTTGATCACTTAGCAAAATCTTGGAGTGGCCCCCACCAAAAATTATTGCCCATCCCTGTGCTAGGCCAAGGGTTGGCAACCATGCCATAAGTGGCATGCGGGCCAATTTTCATGGGGTGGGAGCTCAGCCCCCTGCATCTCCCACGCAGCCACTGGAGAGCCCTCCCTCTTCCCCGCAGCAGATTAGGCTGCAGTGGGAGGAAGCAGCTCTGGGCCTGAAGCTCCTCAGCAGTGCCTCTGGGGCCAGCCCGGGACTGCATGGCCACAGCAGTTGCTGCAAGGGGGTGCAAAGTCAGGCAAGTGTCCAGCCTCATGCCCAGACCCAGCCCACCCCAATCCCCCTCACTCACTCCCCCCCCTCACCAAGACCCTGCACCCCCAGCTTGCTCTGACATTCTCTCTTGTTCCTGCATCATCTCTCCTGGCCACACACTGCACCCTCCTTTGCTTCTGCTCTGTCCACCTGGCCAGACACCCTACTCCCAGCCTGCTTCTGCACCCCACCCCCCTCCCTGCACCCCCATCCCTATCCCACTCGCTGGCAGCCCTGTCTTAAACACTGAACCCTTCATTTTTGTCCCTATCCCAGAACCTAAGGGGGTCCATAAAATCCACTAACTCTGGCACCCCAGAGGAGTAAATCTGGCCTATGGGAAACCCTGAACCTCATGGGGCTAGAGCACCAGAGGAGTGAGGTGCCTCTGTTGGGGACCACATCAGTGAGGGTTGGAGGTTTTGGGAGGAGTTTTTTTGTTTCTCAGTAGTGTGGTCCTCAACTGATTTTCTGTGGGTTAGTGACCCCCGCAACCCAAAAAAGGTTTCCCAACCCTGCCATAAATAAGGTAACCATTGAAACGTGTTGTGTTAGACATAAATTAATATTTTACTTTATTTACAGTGAAGTTTGATAAACTAACATGAGAAAGTTAAAATGTTTAATCTGTTTAATAATTTAAATTAAACCATTCTCCCTAGCTATAGCTGGTTCAGAAAATAGGGTCACTGTACCCAGCCTGCCCCTGCTCCCGTCCTTTCCCCGGCACACAGATCCACAAATAAGTTAAATCTTGGCATGTCACTTCTGAAAGGTTGCTGACCCCTGTTCTAGGCACTGTACAAACACATCACCTCAAGAATTTAAACCAGGGGTTTCAAACTCAATTTACCCTAGGGCCAGGGCCAGTCCTCAAATCCTCCTACTGGGATAGTGAAGGCTCCAGGGGAGAGGCTCCAGGGAAGGAGCTCCTCGCGTTTCCCCAGCACACATCTCCCAGCCTTCATGTTTCCCCCATCTACTCTCCAGCCCCAAGCAATTTAACTCCTCGTAGGGTGTTAGGATTGAAAGCTTTATTCTTTTTATATTTCTTATCTTAGGTTTAGTAATGTAAGGTAATATATATAATCATATAGTAATGTAGTCTAATAATGTAGCAATATTGTAGCAATATAAGGTATATATATTAACATACATTCAATATTTTATAAATTAAGTCCTTTCAGTTGAAGGTCTGTTTTCTTTATTCTGAAGTTTAGTAAATGTCCTAAAGTAGAAAAACAGTTCTGGGTATTGTGGCTGTGTTAATAAGATTAGAGGAATTCTGCTAATGTGCAAGGCCAAAGCCTTAATTGCTTGATTTACAATTGCAGTTCTATAACCTCCAGAGTTCTTGTAACATTGCTCATGTGTGTGAAAGGAGTGTGAATGTGTCGAGATAAGATGCAAAGTTATATGGCTTAGAACCAGATGGCCAAAGAAGGGGATGAGCGAGAGTGGGCGAAGGCCAGAAGACGAGACGACCTGGCTGCAGAGAAGCCATCTATAACAATCGATGTGTACCCCCTACTCACAAGAGGATTGGCAGATTGATGAACCTTGAAGCGGCGCGGGCACCCCCAAAAGACGATTGATTACAGGATGAGCCTTGGAAGATGTTTGGGAACGATTGACATCAACAAGATAACATTCCGGTCACAAGCTGACAGAGCGGAATCCATGGATTTCAACAAGAGAAAAGGATTTAGCAGGGTGCTTTGCTATGGAACTTTGGGTTCGTCTGCCACTGTCTTGAGAGGAGTATCAGATCGATCGACTGACAAGGCCCTGCTCCCCCCTGTGCTCGATCTAGCTGGCCACTAGATTGACACAGACTCTGGACTGGTAACTATGACATCATCTGGCAAGACTGTGTATGCATGATGTTTTGTGTGTGAGTGATTGAAAAACATATGCAACTGTTGTATTCTCAATAAATGCGGCGACTGCCTTTTCCCCTATAAAAGATCTCATGTGCTTCGTTTAAGCATAATAAAGGGACCCTGGCACCACCACCAGTAGCACAGTGGGGCTAGATTAGCTTCCGACTGCTAGTGCTGTGCCATTGCTGGCATGTACCTGTGGCCCAGGGGACATGTGTACAGAACCATCCTATTCATAGATGGTTCAGTGCAGCTACCCCAGGCCCCACACTTTGGGGATTCCATGGCGACTGCCCCAACCGTCCTATGGAAGGGATAGTCCTCCATACTCAGGTTAGCCTACTGGGCCATGGCTGTCTAGTGCTGGCAGCAAGCATCAGGCCCCCTCCATACTCGCCATGGTGGTGGGAGCTGTGGGAAAGCGGAGCTACACAACAGCCTACTCTGCTCCAGCACCATCTCCCAAGCCAGCCCATGCCACCGTGGTAAAGGGAGCAACCAGGCTGGCCTGGGAGATGGTGGCAGAGCAGAGCAGAGGCTGCTGCATCACTCTGCTTCCATGCAGCTTCCATCGCTGCAGTGAGTGTGGGTATGTCTACACTACAAAGTTAATTCAAAATAATAGCAGTTATTTCTAATTAACTTTAATAGCATCTACACAGGCAAACTGCTATTTCGAAATAAATTCGAAATAGTGGAGCCCTTATTTCGAATTTGGTAAACCTCATTCTACGAGGAGGAACACCAAATTCGAAATAGCTATTTCGAATTAAGTGCTGTGTAGACACTTAATTCGAAATAGGGGGCCTCCAGCCCTTCCCAGGGAGCCCTGGTGGCCACGCTGGGCACAACCAGGAAAACTTACTCTCCTCTTCCCCAGCCCCGGAGCTTGTGCCAGCTCCAAGCCTGCCAGCCCAGAGCCAGCAGTGGCCATCAGGGCCCCTGACCCAGTGGCCCCAAAACATGAGCCAGCAAGCCACTGGCAACCAGCCCTCCACCGCTCCCCAGGAGCAGTCTGCCAGCTCCCAGGAGCCTGACGGGCTGGAGAAGGCAGGCACCTTCTTGGTCCAGGGTGGAGATCATGGACCTTATTCAGATTTGGGGGGATGCCCCCAACTTCCATGATCTCAGCCCTAGATGGAGGAACGCAGCCGTCTATGGCAGGATAGCTGCCAGCCTGGCCACCAAAGGCCACATGCGAACTCAGGAGCAGGTTAGCATGAAAGTCAGGTTGGTCCGGCGAGACTCCCAACCCTGAGCCCTGAGCTTCCCCTCCCCCTTCCCCTTGCTTCCCCCTTCCAGCTCCCTCCTCCCAGGTTTCCCCCACCCCTCTCCCACCCTCTTTCTTCCCCTCTCCCACCTCCTTTTCCCAGTCTCCCCAGAGGTTCATCCCCCCCCCCCAGTTTTGTTCAATAAACCCAGTTTCTATTTTTGAACATACGTGTCCTTTATTTGACATCAGGAAGGGGGGCTAGGGAGGGGTAAGTGGAAGGACGTGAGGGAGGAATGGGGCACGAGCCCCTGGTGGGGAGAACCGGGGAGGCTCTGAGGGCTCCTCGGGGTGGACGCTCTCCCTCAAGGCCTCCTGGATCCTGACAGCCCCCGCCGATGGACCCCCCGGATGGCAGCTTGCAGCAAGTGCAGCTGGGCTGATGGCAATGACCCCACGAGACGCACCGGCGTGCCCAGGGACAGCTCTGGCTCCATGTGACCGAGTGCTGTGGTGTCCCGAGTGTGGGCACTCCAAGACAGGACTGCTTTGCTGTCCCCCATCGAGGTACACAAACAAGTGGGGAACCCTGAGAACTGTCTGTCCAGGGTGGGGGATGGTCCCTTTAAGCACGGAGCTCAGTTAGCCTCAGGCAGCAGCCCCACACACTAAGTCCTAACCTGATGCTCTGCTGGCACTGGTTCCGGCCAGCCTTAACTTCGGTTCAGGGTCCACTCAGTGTGGACGCGCTATTTCGAAATAGCAAAACACTATTTCAAAATAGTTTTTGTGTATAGATGCATTATTTCGAATTAGCTTAATTTCGAATTAACTATTTCGAATTAAATTAATCTGAAATAGTGCTGTAGTGTAGACATACCCTGTATGTGTGTGGGGAGGGGAGGGGCAACCCCTGCTACCACCCTATGCCAGGCTCTCAGGTAATCTCCGAGGCCACATCCCTCAGGGGAGGGAGCTTGAGGGAAGGGGTGCAATGGCAGGGAGAGGATAGAGCAAGGATGGAAAGAGGTGGGTCAGGGGAGGAGCAGGTACTGGAGTTGTGGGAAGGATATGTACACCCCCCCCACCAGAGCCGCAAAGACTCACATGCCAGCAGCCATGAGTGGGTCAGGTTGTGGCAGTTGGCCCAAGGGCCATGAGATTGAGACCTCTGACTTAACTTAAACCCATTCAAAGGGTTGATAAGACACCTATATTCTGTGTTTCTACTTGTCTTGTTTCAACTTGGTCGATTTTTTTAAGTATATATATTTTTTCTGTTTCTATACATAATAATTAACAACAATGCTTTGTACTTCAGAAAACTTCAAATTAACTGTAGCACAGCAGATTTATATATTAATTTCTAAATCCTTGATTATCATGGTGAATAAATTATAATGTTATAAATATGAAAAACAAAACTGGAAAATGAATGTTAACCAGTGAATTTTTATTGGAATAAGTATTCATCTGATTCTATGCTGAACAATTGAAAATAAAATTAATTATGATGATCATAGATTAAAACTTCTCAGTCTTTAGTTTGTCAGAATATCTGTGATCTTCATCTGATCTTTCTCATGAATTCTTAGATCTGAAAAAGGATGATAGGTTTTAATTCTTACAATGTTCTTATGCAATGGCTGAATTTCAAATAACATTTTAAACTACAATAAAACATTCTTAATGCCAAATTACTTATAGTTTTATCAATTGGCTTCATAATATATTGTAGAGAAATAGAAATGTTACTCACTGATTTTTATTAGCTATTTTTTGACTAAGAAGAAAACGACTTATTATCATAGACATGACTCTTGGTGATTTGTGACTTACAAGGTTAGCTATATTACATCAAGTATTTGTGCATACAATAATCCTGCTAGTACTTAAACAACACTTTACATTTTCCAAGTACAGGACATACATTCACTAATTAAGCCCACCAGTAAGTAAGTGGTTCTTTCTAGGATTTCTTTGGTCTAGAAAGGTGAAAAACCTGCAAAGCTGCCCTAATTTGTATAACTTCTCTACTCCTTTTTTTATAAAATGAGTGAATGATCCTTTCCTGGCTCATGGGAGAGGAATATGAGGATAATAATGGTTGTGAAATGCTCAGAAAGGGCACATCTACACAGCAGAGCTAAATTTGAAATAACACTGCTCTACAGCCAAAATGCTTCTGAAATAAATGTAGTCAAACTTTACTAATTCTGGGTCACTGAGAACGAAAATGATGCTTAAAATTGTTGATTGGCTCTAGTTTTCAAGATAGGCTATTGGGTCAGTATATACGACCCTTGACTTGGGAATGGTGGAGGATAAGTGAGTTATAAAGGGAAGGGATCTCAATTTAAACCAGAAATGACTAAAATACATCTTTGACTGGATCTATGAATAAATCTATGACTGGGTTCGGACAGTCTTGCTTTTTAGGCAAAACAATGAATGATGCAATCTGAAGCTGGTATTGCGTCATACATGATATGAATTGCATCATGTTATTCCTAGAAGTCATGGATGATGCAATCATAACGAAGCTTACATCACTCTGCTGAACAAATTGCCCTATATCAGCTCTAGAAATCATACAGTGTTGTGCTCTCTTATTTGTCAGTGTTTGATTTTGCAAAGGGACACATTTCTGTTTAGCCAAAGTGAGCAGAGATGCCTCGTACTTGTGTGAACAGTGCAGATAACTTCTGCTATGTTTGTGGTGAAGTGACTTTTGCATCACAAAAGCGCAGTATAACCACTATGGTTAAGAAAGCCTATCACCTTTATTTTGGCTGCAAAATTGGAGATCAGGACAAGAGGTGGGCCCCACACATACGCTGCAACACTTGTGCAACAAATCTTCGCCAGTGGTTGAACAGGAAAAGGAAATCTATGCCTTTTGCAGTGCCAACGATTTGGAGAGAGCCAACAGATCATAGCAGCAATTGTTACTTCTGCATGGTGCCTCCAGTTGGGAAAGGTGTGTCAAAGAAGAAAAAGTGGACTGTGCATTATCCAAACATTCCATCAGCTATACGCCCAGTACCCCACGGAGAAGGACTGCCGGTTCCTGATGCACCAGAATCATTCTCACTTGAGTCGGAAGAGGAAGAGGATGAAACTTCTGGTCCTGAACCATCAGTGTCACAGGACCCACATTTTCTCCCATCCTCCTCCTCTGAACCACACCTCATAACACAGGGTGAACTGAATAACCTTGTCAGGGATTTGGAACTACCCAAGAGTAAGGCAGAGCTGGTGGGCTCCAGACTACAGAAGTGGAATCTCCTGGCAGGTGATGTAAGGGTTTCCATGTTCCGTGACCGTCAAAAGGATCTTGTCCCATTCTTCTTCATGGAAGGTGATCTTGTAGCCTGCAACAACATCGATGGTGCGATGGCAGCCCTCAACATCGTTCATGATCCAGATGAGTGGAGACTGTTCATTGATTCATCGAAGACGAGTCTTAAAGCTGTTTTGCTGCATAATGGCAATGTTTTCCCATCAATTCCAGTTGGTCATGCAGTCCATATGAAGGAAACCTATGACAACATGAAACAACTTTTGAGGTGCATAAACTATGACCAACATCAGTGGCAGCTTTGTGGCGACTTGAAGGTTGTTGCTCTCTTGCTTGGTCTGCAGACTGGATACACAAAGTACTGCTGTTTTCTCTGCGAATGGGATAGTCGTGCAAGAGATTCCCACTACATCAAGATAGATTGGCCACTCCGACAGTCATTGGAGCCTGGGAGGAAAAGTGTTCAGCATCCACCACTTGTTGAATCAAGGAAAATTTTGTTACCACCCTTACACATCAAGCTGGGTCTGATGAAGAACTTTGTCAAGGCCATGGACAAAACACAAGCAGCTTTCAAGTACCTCCGTGGAAAATTTCCAAGGTTAAGTGAAGCTAAGATAAAGGAACGTGTCTTTGTTGGTCCTCAGATTTGTGAACTTCTTCGAGATGATGCATTTGACCATGCACTGCGTGGCAAGGAAAAGACGACACGGAAAGCCTTCCAGTTAGTGGCAATAAATTTTCTCGGAAACAAGAAGGCAGACAACTACAGGTTGTTGGTGGAAAACCTCCTCAAGGCATACAAAAGCCTTGGTTGCAACATGTCACTAAAGATACATTTTTTGCACTCTCATCTAGATTTTTTTCCACCGAACTGCGGAGCAGTGAGCGACGAGCACAGGCGAGCGATTTCACCAGGACATTGCAACAATGGAGAAACGCTATCAGGGCAAATGGAGCCCATCAATGCTTGCAGACTATGGCTGGACAGTGACAAGAGATGCTCCATTTAATGAAAACAAGAGACAAGCCAAGAAGCGCCGAGTAGACACTGAATAGGACTAAACTATGTACATAATAGTTTTTTGCCTTTTTGTTTCATAATAAATTTTATTTATATAACCCTTTTGCTGATTTTTAAAGTGTTACATAAACAGGACAGGTGATATATTATCACGTAAAGCAACCATAAACACATGAAAAGACCTAAGTTTACAATTTATGATTAAAACTCTACTATCTACACAATATACATAGACGTAAAATGTAAAAACTTAAATATCTTGGAAACAGTAGCAAATCAGTTGTTCTAATTGTCATATTTGAATTCAGCACATCAAAATACATAATAAATAGCACATTTTATCTCTGAAGCAGACGACTTCTAAAAAATTGTAGACCAGTGTAAGCTATATAACTTGAGCTACGCTAATTGCATAGCTTAAGTTGAAATAGCTTATTTCGACTTTTGGCACCGTCTACAGTTATTTTGAGAAAGAGCACTCTTTCCCCAACTTCCCTTACTCCTTGTACAATGAGGGTTACAGGAGTCAGAGTAAGCAGTCCTCCAGCTCAACATTATTTTGACATTATGTCGAAATAATTGCTTGTAATGTAGCGGGCTATGTTATTTCGGAATAATGCCAGTTATTCCAAAATAACACTGCTGTGTGGACGTAGCCAAATAGTAACACCAGTTAGTCAACAGGGAGACTTGAATGCAGAACTCACAGTCCGGTACACCATCTCCGAGACCAGGGGTGGCCAACCCGTTACAGACAAAGAGCCAGAATAGTGGTGGATACAGCACAAAGATCTGAGGGGGAAAAAGTTGTTGAGCAAAAAAAAGCCTTGGCCGCCGCATTTGGTCGAGCAAAAAAAACAGTTTGCCCTTTTAAGAGCAGAGTAGGCATTGCCCTTTAAGGTGGCCATTTTGAAGTCTGCACTGGACGCTGCAACTCCAGCTCTGTCTCTTTCAAAGGGGGCAGGGGAGCATCGGCTCTTCGCGGAACCCTTGCTTTTGCTTCGCCATGCTGCCCCTTTAAGAGCTGCCATTTTTTCTTTGAAGAGCCATATGCGGCCCACAAGCCGTGGGTTGGCCACCCCTATCCTAGACCAAAGAGTCTCTTTCTTGAATTACCCTAAGGTACCGAGAGACATGACAGGTCACGCGGATATCACGAGAGATGTGTAACACTTACTGGCTTTGTACAAGTAACTAATAGTGATGCTATTGGAATAGAGACGGAGTTATAAAATGATTCATATTTTGTGGGACTGCCCACAGGCTGAAGACTTATGGGATAGGATTATTGATCAAATCCAGTCTTCTTAAGGGCCCATCAGTTATAATTCTAGGTCTCCTAAGTAATTATATGGCCAAAATAATATATAACTTTAACAGCAAACTTTTAGTAATATGGCTCTTGTTAGGAGGAAATAGAGAAAAGAAAATACCCTTCTCTATTAATTGTTGGTGTCATAGAGGCTGGAATATTTGTGGTAATGGAAAAATTAATGCATCAAATTAAATTCAGCAAGAGGGATTAAAATCTAACAAATATCTAGGAATCTAGCTTCTTATTCCTATTGGGATGAAATATGCTAAATGGGGTATTTAAATATTTTTTCTAAGTATTAAATGAGATGTCGAGTGAGAAACTTTTCACTAATAAGGATAAGAAAAAAAAATACAGAAGAGAAGATTCAATTGATGTTAAGGTTTTATATGAAGATGACAACAAAACAATACCTGATAACAAGCCAGGAATTGTAAATCTTGCAAGACTAAACTTTATGGCTGCGTCTAGACTGGCATGATTTTCCGCAAATGCTTTTAACGGAAAAGTTTTTCCGTTAAAAGCATTTGCGGAAAAGAGCATCTAGATTGGCACGGACACTTTTGTGCAAAAGCCATTTTCGCCATCGGGGCTTTTTTGCGCAAAACGGTTCTCAGCTGTCTACATTGGCCCTCTTGTGCAAAAGCATTTGCGCAAGAGGGCTTTTTCCCGAACGGGAGAGTCGTATTTGCGCAAGAACACTCACGATCATACATTAGATCATCAGTGTTCTTGCGCAAATTCAAGCGGCCAGTCTAGACAGCTGGCAAGTTTTTCCTCAAAAGCAGCCGCTTTTGTGGAAAAACTTGCCAGTCTAGACACAGCCACTAACTTTATGTAATGGAAAATATCACATTGATTCATATTGAAGAAATGCTACAAGACTGTGATGCTTTCTTTTTTACTCAAAGGGGTAGCTGTGTTAGTCTGTAACTTTAAAACCAACAAATACCCATCAGTTGTCAGACCCATGTTAATGAGGCTAATTGATAGGTGCCAGCATTGCCCCTCTGCCATGTATACTGGCCAAACTGAACAGTCTCTACAACAAAGGATAAATGGACACAAACCATACATCAGAAATGGTAACACACAGAATTCTGTAGGGGAACATTTTAACCTGCCTAGGCATTCAATCATGGATTTAAAAGTAGCCATTTTTCCACAAAGGAGTTTCACTAACCAGTTACAGAGTCTGCAGAGTCTGCAGAACTTGGAATTTATTTACAGATTTGACAGTTACCCTGGGCCTAAACAAACACATTAACTGATTGGTGCATTAAAAGGCAGTTTCTCTTGCCATTAATATCTGCATATCCACATCAAAAGCAATGTATAGGACCCACCCAGCCACTTAATTTGCCTCATTAGCACGGGTTCTACAACTGGCAAGTACTTCTGCTGTTGTGTATATCTCCTGGTCTCTATTATTTTCACTCCATTTAATCTGATGAAATGGGTTTTGCCCATGAAAGCTTATGATTCTATATAGTTTGGTTCTAAGACAGGGATGGGCAATAAAAAAATGGCAGTCTGCCAGGTAAACAAAGTGGCATACATAGTGACTAAGCCTGAAGACTGGATCTGGCCCAAGGACCGGAAATTGCCCACCCTGCTCTAAGGTCCCACAGGGCCACTCGTTTGTCTTTTTACTGTCATTCTGATTATATTTCTGAAAAAAATGAAAATTATTAAAAAAAATCTTCTGAAATATCAACCAGAATTTAAAATTTGAAACTCCCAAATTGGGTTTTGGGGTAGAAAGAAAGACCAGAAGTACATTATTAGGCATAAGGAGAAAAGCTATAGATCATGGAGGCCTAAGATTTAGATTGGAGAAAAGAGTGAGCACAGGACAACTGGCTTGGCTAGAGGAAGAATTTTGGGGAATTATTTATAATACTGAACATGCTCCCATACAAGCTTTAGAACAGGGGCTACATCTAGACTGCATCCCTCTGTCAACAGAGGGATGCAAATCAAGGACATCGAAATTGCTAATGAAGCAGGGATTTAAATATCCCGTGCCTCATTAGCATAAACATGGCCGCCACTTTTTTTCGAAACAGAGTTTTTTCGAAAAAAAAGGCAGTCTAGACGCAGATCTGTTGAAAATAAAGCCTTTTTTGACAGATCCTGTGTTCCTCAAAAAATGAGGTTTACGGGAATCTGTCGAAAAAGGCTTTATATTCGACAGATCCGCGTCTAGACTGCCATTTTTTTTCATAAAAACTCTGTTTTGAAAAAAAGCGGCCGTCATGTTTATGCTAATGAGGCGCAGGATATTTAAATCCCTGCTTCATTAGCAATTTCGATGTGCCTAATCTACATCCCTCTGTCGACAGAGAGGTGTAGTCTAGACACACCCTATATATCTAAGTGTGCATCTACACTGCACCAGTATTCAGGAATGACAGCCATTATTCCAGAATAATAATGCTAGCATCTACACAGCAATTGTGTTATTTTGAAAGAAAATCGAAATAACTGATGTTTTTTTCCAATGTTGGTAAGCCTCATTCCACGAGGAATAACGCCTCTTTCGAAATAGCTATTTCAGAAGAGGCCATGTGTGGATGCGGCACATGGGAGTTTTGTCAAAAAAAGAGGCCTCCAGGAAATCCCACAGGTGCCCTGTTGGCCACTCCATCCGCACTCATCAGAACTCTATAGTTCCTCTTCTCCTGCAACTCTTAAAGCTGCAGAGACAGGGGAAGGGGGTTGTGGCAGGAAGCCCTCACAGACTCCAGCCACACAGCAGCTGCTAGTGAACGTTGTGTGGCCACCATGGCAAACCTCCAAGCACCCCACGAGTCCCCTGCCCGTCCCAGAGAGCACTCAGAGAGCTCCCAGGAGCCTGCCAGGAGCCAAAAAGGCACGCGCCATCCTGGTCTGGGACGGAGATCCTGGCCCTCATTGAGGTGTGAACGAAGAGGAGAAGCTCCAGGATCTCCGCTCCAGTTGGTGCAATGCGGACATCTACAGCTGGATGGGCAAGAGCCTGGCCACCAAGGGCCATACCCAGACCCAGGAGCAGATCCGGAGCAAAATTAAAGAGCTCTGCCAGGCCTACACCAGGGTGAGGGAGCGCAGCTCATGCTCCGGGGCAGAACCACTTCTGCCCCTATTTTGAGGACCTGCACCACAACCTGGGGAGCAGTGCAGCCCCTTCCCCATCCCTGGTGGCGGACTCAGGGCTGGAGAGACCCGTCATTGCCCGCTCGGGGGTCCCAGCCAAGGAGGAGGAGAAGGACATGGCCAGCACAGTGACCACTCACCCTGCAGCCAGTATCCCATGGCCTGGATATCTCCCAGGCATCCTCCGAGGTTGGAGAGGAATCATCAGGGGAGTGCTCTTAGTTTTCTCACACAGACATGGTGGGGGTTGCCGGTGCTGAGGGGCTGTGGCAACCTTCTCAGCCTGGCGATTGCATGGCAATCTGTGCACGTGGATGCACATTCAGCACCAGTTTGCACCACGCAGCCCCAGGAGGCAGCACTGGAGCACCCCGGGGCTCCTGCTCACAGGTTCTGGGGAGGCCGGCCACACTTCTGACCCCCAGGAGTGGACGCCCGCCTACCATGAGCCACCGCTAGAAGGAGGGTGGGGACAAGGACACACACACACACACACAGACTCTGGAGCACCACACAGCACACAGGCATGCCTGCACACTCGAGACAGCACCCGCTCCCGGGGACAGCGCTGTCAGGCGCAGGTGTGTCTGCTGCTCACCCCCACACACACCCCATCTTGCCCAGCGGCCAGGGATACAAGGTCTCTCCCCTTGGGATGCCACCACTGCAGGAACCAGCATATGCGTGGCACCGATTGAAGGCCAGGCAGCTTGAGGCCGCCCTCCCATCCACTGAATCCCAGTGTGGCCGGCAATTTCCCTTGCCTGCTTGTCCCCAGGACGTGGGGGAGCAGGAAGCATGGGCCCCTGGGCCCCTATAAGAAAGGGCCCACTGTCCAGGCCACACATGGCCTTGCTCCCAGGACATCAGCTTCCTCTGGCCCAGGAACTGTTTGTCTCAGCTCAAAGATGAGGGCAAGGCCTCAGGGATAGTGTCTCCAGGGTTGACTGATCATCTCTTTTTATTGTCCCCAGCCGGACCAACCATGACAATGGGGCAGGCTACACCACCTGAGCCAGCCAGCCGATCCCAGGAGCCACAGGTGCCAGAGGTCCCAAGAGGACCTGATGAGGGAGCTCATCTCCATACTCCGGGATATGCAGGAGACGCTGGCCCAGAAGGTCCAAAACAACATGCAGTGGCAGAGAGACACGTATACAAAGTTGCTGCAGCAGGCACGCAACATGTGCGCAACTGTCCAGGCTCTCCTGACCCATCCAGAGCCAGCTCCTGCTCCTGCCCCAGTCCCAGTTCCTGGTCCTGCTCCCCCTCCCATCCCTGACCCTGCTCCAGCCCCCTTCCTGCTTATCCCCCTAACCTCCCTGGACCCCACCACCCCCGAGGTCACTGAGGTCCCTGTACACGAGGTGGAGGAAACACCCAAGCCACGCACCACTCCCAGCCTCGAGTCTCTCCTCCCGCTCCAAGGTTCTCAGTGCCCCTCCTGCCTCCCCATTTCCAGGTTCTCAGCACCCCCCCTCCTCCACAGTTACTTCTACCCCAAAATAAATAATAAAACAGTTCTGTTTTTATCAACCAACCGTTTTTTTTATTGTGTCTGCAGGGAAGAGGAGTGGAGGGGGGGAAGGGAGGGGTTGTTGTGGGACAGGCAGAGAGGGGGCAAGTCACAGGCCCCTAGTGGGGAGGCCTTGGGGAGAGTGTCACTGGGGTCCTTGTGGGTTATGTCTAGACTACATGCCTCTGCTGACAGAGGCACGTAAAATAGGCTACCCGACATAGTCAATGAAGCGGGGATTTAAATATCCCCGGCTTCATTAAAATAAAAATGGCCGCCGCACTGTGCCGGCTCAGCTGATCGTTGGCACAGTGCGTGAGTCAAGAGGTGGCTCGGTCGACAAGGGAAGCCTCATTTTACGAGGTATAAGGGAGCGGTTGACAAAGGCTTCCTTTGTTGACCGATCTGCGTCTTGACTTATGCGCTGTGCCAACGATCAGATGAGCCGGCACAGTGCGGCAGCCACTTTTATTTTAATGAAGCCGGGGATATTTAAATCCCCTCTTCATTGACTATGTCGGGTAGCCTATTTTACATTCCTCTGTCAGCAGAGGCATGTAATCTAGACGTACCCTGTGAGAAGCTCTCCCTCAGGGCCTCCCGGATGCACAGCCATGCCTGATGGGCCTGCCAGATGGCAGCTGCATGGCTGCTCAAAGGCCCTTCCCTCCTGGCCAGTCTCTGCCCCCACGCTGGAAGGAAGGCCTACTGCTTCCTCTCCACTATGCTGTGTAGTACACAACATGCCGACACCACCTGGGAGATGTTCTACTCCCCCACATCCAGGTGGGTCATGAGGCACCTGAACCTCACCTTCAGATGCCCAAAGGTGCATTCTACTTGCATGCAGGCCCTGCCCAGGTGGGCACTGAAGTGGTCTTGCTGGGATCAAAGTGTCCAGTATATGGCTTCATTAGCCACGGCATGAAGGGGTAGGCTGTGTCCCGCACGATACACAGTGGCATGTCCATGTCTCCAACCCTGATCCTGCACCGCGGGAAGAAAGTTCTGGCCTCCAGCTTCTGGTACAGGCTGGAGTTGCAGAACACGCGGGCATCATGCGTCTTCCCCAACCAGCCAACAAAGATGTCCAAAAACTGGCCTCGGTGGTCAACCAAGGCTTGCAGGACCATCGAAAAGTATCCCTTCTGGTTGATGTACTGCGATGCCCGGTGGTTGGGGGCCTGGATAGGGATGTGGATGCCACCAATAGCCCCCTCCCCGCAGTAGGGGAAGCCCATGGTGGCAAAGTCAGTCCTGCTCAACAGTCAGGCCCAAAATGACCAGAACCCCAACAGGGAATGTCAAGCATTCCGTGATTAATTGATTAAGATCTGTTGTCACTTTTCCCCTGGCAACTGATGGATCTAGTAGTCTGAACTGCACACAATGGATCAATTGACAAGAAAACTATTTAATGACAAAGCTTCTAAATGTGGGTCTGAATTCTTCTCTGCATGTTAATGCCTGTCTGAGACTACTTATTCAGTGGGATGAATGTCACTGATACTGAACTGCCCAGTTGAACTCTCGCAGTTTCTCCATCAAGAATGCATATGGGGTGCAGAATTTTTCTGACAAATGGTAACATGACAGGATAAGGATTCAGTGCTCAAGGGCTGTCCATTTGGATGGAAAACAGGCATTTGGAGGTATTTTAAAATGATTTAGTTGGTCTCAGATTGCTAGCACCTGATCATTTTCTGTTTGTGTCATCCCCTAAAGGGAGCTGTTCAAACTTCAGAGTGATGTTGAGGTGCAGGTTAATATTTCATGCCTGTAATAGTCATTTGTGAGGTTCTCTATCTTTTATTGGCTTTATGCCCAAAGCTTTGCTTCAAAGCTACTGAAGAACTTTCTAAAACCAGAGGAGTTTGGTCAAGTTTTGGCAGGACATGTTATCTCTCTAGGTTTGTGTTTTTTCCCTAGATTTATCAGCTGAAACCTTCCCCTCAATCAGTAGTTTAATTTATCTCTAAGTCATTGATATTAGACAATTCTGAATCAAAGTCTGATATAGAATGCTCTTAATTTCATGAGGGCTCAGAAGTAGCACTGTAGGAAATATAACATGATCAATAATGGCAATTGTTCATCCTCAGACAAATTTCTTTAAATTAATAATTCTGCTCAGTTTGGAATTTCAGTAATACCATTGCTACAGAAGTTCTGGTTGTGTGTCAAGTTTTCAAGCATTCACTAAAAGAAGTGTCAATAGGGATTCTGCTGCTCTTACAGTGAAGGACATGTCTAGACTTGCTTTCACTTTCGAAAGAAGGTATGTAAATTCGGCGTGAATTTGCATATCTTCTTCCGATCGGTTTTTTGAAAGAGGTTCTTTCGAAAAAGAAAGTAGTCTAGATGCAGTTCTTTCAAGAAAAAAACCCTTTTTCGAAAAACCGCGTAAACCTAATTTTTTAAGGAAGAACGGTTCTTTCCAAAAAGGGTTTTTTCTCAAAAGAACCATATCTAGACTACTTTCTTTTTCGAAAGAACCTCTTTTGAAAAAGCGATTGGAAGAAGATATGCAAATTCGTGCCAAATTCACATACCTTCTTTCAAAAGTGAAAGCAAGTCTAGACATGCCCTCAGGAGTAGCCTGGTTGATTCTATGAGGAGTCCCTTTCACTTAAATGGGATACCTCATTGAGTAAGTCATTATTCTTTGTGAGAAAAGGTAACAGAATTTGGTACTCACAAAAAGAATAAGAAGCAGAAGGATCATGGGATAAGGCAAGTTACTCACTGTGGATCAGGATCTGCCACCTTTGCTCAGGCGGCATATTTCCTTGCTTCATGTGAGTCAACAGGGCCACTCACAAAGCTATTCAGCACAAATAAAGTGGCAGAGCAAGGATCTGTGTGAGTGTGATTATGCTGACTGAGTCAAGCCAGCGAAAGCAGAACCACACTAAAATATGTACGCTGCACTGTATCTGAGAAGTGCCAGAATAAAAGCAACCCAAGAGCAAAAATTTGGCTCACCCATGGAATTTTGCCTTTTTATCATACTTTTTTTTAAGGCAGGCCACGTCTGTTAGTCATTAATGCTTCCATTGTTCTATCTCAGAAGGAAAGAAGCAAAATGTATAATCTATTCCAATGCTATGAACTGTCAAGGAGTAAAATCTAGTCTTTGGGGAGGAAACATAGATCTCTATTTTGCTTTTACCGAGTTCAATTTCTCTCTCTCTCTCTCTTTCTCTTCCTTCCCATCCATGTTTGCTAAGGGATTTTGTCTTTTTAAGGACTGACATGAAGTTTATATGCTTGAAAGACAGGATGAGATTAGGTCATGTTTATATTAAACTCTTTCTAAACATCATCCTTATTTTCCATATAATTAAAAATGGCCTCATAATTTCATTTCCAATTTATCATGGAAGAATAGTCTGACACTTACTTCCCTTTGTGATTCCTATTTAAGCTACTAGTCAATTACAAGGGAAAAAATTAACCTAAAAAATGCTCTGCCACTGCCCATGTTATTGTCCAAAAGTGGTGTCCATTACTGCTAGGCTTCAACCACTACCAAAACTAGAGCTGCTCACCCTACCACTACTGCTAGGTGCTCCTAACTACATCCCTTTCCCCCACCCCACAACAAAGCCTGGCCAATCACAGATACCTATAAAACTCCGCATACTACAGTGTTCACTTACACGTGAATGCTATAGATAAGGCTGCAGAAGAGTTTCCATTCTAATCTACATTTTCACATGCATACTATTTTCAGAAACATTCACATTTTGGGCCTCAAATTTAACTTAAAGATCAATTTTGATTTCTAAAACTTGAACAAAAACTATCCCACTATAAGACGTGGTAAAAACAAACCAAAACTAAAACAAACCGCTCTTTCAGCATTACAAAAATATGTGTTCATTTTTCTGGGTGGTGTGAAGCAGCCTCCATCCCACACAAACCCTTTTCCGCCCAACTGCTGCTTAGCCAGTCGGTCCCCAGCCTGTAGCAGTGCACGGGGTTCTTCCATCCCAACTGCAGGACTCTGCACTTGTCCTTGTTGAACCTCATCAGATTTCTTTTGGCCCAATCCTCCAATTTATCCTGAGTGAACCCTATCTCTACCCTCCAGTATGTCTACCTCTCCCTCTAGCTTAGTGTCATTCATAACCTTATGGAGGGTGCAATCCATCCCATCATCCAGATCATTAATGAAGATGTTGAAGAAAACCAGCCCCAGGATCAACCCCTGGGACACTCCACTTGATACCAGCTGCCACCTAGACATTGAGCTGTTGATCAATACCCATTGAACCTGACAATCTAGACAACTTTCTACCAACCTTATAGTCCATTCATCCAATTCCATACATCTTTAACTTGTTGGCAAGAATACTATGACAGACCGTATCAAAAGCCTTGCTAACGTCAAGGTATATCATGTTCACTGCTTTCCCCATGTCTACAGAGCCAGTTATCTCATCATAGAAGGCAATTAGGTGGGTCAGGCATAAATTGCTCTTGGTAAATCCAGGTTGACTGTTTCTGATCACCTTCCTCTCTTCCAAGTGTTTCAAAATGGATTCCTTAAGGATCTGCTCCATGATTTTTCCAGGCACTGAGGTGACGCTGACCAGTCTGTAGTTCCCTGGATTCCTCTTCTTCTGCTTTTTAAAGATGGCCACTACATTTGCCTCCTTCCAATTCTCTGAGACCTTCCCCAGTCTCCATGAGTTTTCAAAGATAATAGCCAGTGGCTCTGCAATCACATCAGCCAATTGCCTCAGCACTCTTGGACACATTGCACCCAGCGCCATGGAATTGTGCTTGTCCAGCTTTTCTAAATAGTCCTTAACCTGTTCTTTTACCACTGAGGACTGCTCACCTCCTCCTCATAGCATGCTGCCCAGTTCAGCAATCTGGGAGCTGACCTTCCCTATGAAGGTGGAGGCAAAAAAAACACAAACAAAAAACAATGAGTACTTCAGCTTTTTCCACATCATCTGTCACTAGGTTGCTTTCCCCATTCATTAGGGGACTTACTGCATTTGAATGTTTTAAATGTAATCCTCTGAGTAATCATTTTAGTTCCTGCTATAGCAATTTCAATTTGGCTGGCAATAAGTAAACTTAATTCTGGTGCAAGCATTAATCACTGACATATGGCTGTTTTCTCCATGAGTTGGTCTCAGATTGTCTCATTAGTGGTATTCCTGTAATGGCAATTAACAAGTTTCCATGAAGTAACAACATATCAGTCAGTAGATGTACCCACTTTCTGAGTACACTGCTGATAATGATCTAAAGAGAGCATTGCCATTCATTTTATGAGTAACCAGAAATTGAAACTTGAAATTACTATAGCATATTGGGCATCCAGAAAGAAATATATTAAAATACACTGCTTTTTTAGTATCCAAGTAGTGTACTACAACCTTTTGCTTCCTAGTATGAGAGAGCTGATCCAAATTATAATAAATATTTTTAAACACAGGCTCATCAAGGCAAGAGAGAAATGTGAAGTGGAAAGGGGAAGAATGGCTATACCTGTAGCATAATGATATGCTATTATTAGGGAATGTATGAGCACCTAACATATAATAATTTCTTTGTTTCGAGAAGTTCTAACCAATCTCAAGGACTGTAATCAGAACAGTTTATATGCAATACCTGCATAGCAATTTAGGGGTATGCCACAGCTGACCAGGTAACTCAATCACAGATAATTTCCCCCAGGCCTCAGTGGGGGTATGTCTACTCTGCAATATAAGCCCAAGGTTGATAAAACTCATGTTAGCAGACCCTGGATTTGTTCATCTAGGGCTTGAGCATGTACTGTCATTTGTACCCCATGGTTAGGAATTGTTGAACCCTGTATTCCAACCTGAGGCTCCATTGTAGTATGCAGGCTTAAGGCCAACCATCCATATCTTCAGACTTCCCAGGGCCCTCCCAAAACATGGCTGCTGTAGCACTTTCTTCGTGGTGCATTGTGGGAAAATGTGACTATCCAGAGGACAAAGAATGTCAGTCTGTGGGATACTTTGGGTGGACACCCAGAGTATGAGTTCATTGGGGCTACATTTTCATTGCAAAGGAATAGGGTCCTGGCTTGATCCCTCCACCTCTGTGGGATCTTGGGACCCTGGGTCAGTGCAATGTATGTGTAGATGGAATGGGGATTAGACCCAAGCCTGAGTTCAAACCATGGGTTTACACTGCAGTGTAGGAATACCCTTAATGGGCCTCCTTTGAAGTAGCACTGAATTAAACAAACACTGAACTCTAGGTATAATTCAAATGGTACCTTCATGGCTTTTCCTGCACACCACAGTACTGGCCTGTGTTGTTGCCCCATCTTTTGGATAGTGTAGCTAATTAATTTAAAAGGAATGGGGAAGTCCATACTTCCTCGACTTGAAACATTGTTTCAGGCTGATGTAGGCTCCAGTTACATGTGGGTCACATATTCAAAAAGTTTCAGACATTTTACATCCAGAACTAGATTTTTTTTCTTTTTTAAATGAAAGCTGAAGTTTAGATTTCATGTGACCCCCCCCGGAATTGGGTACCTACACATGTGGCTGTAATTCTTATACCTTAATCTGTTCTATTTAGAACTTTCCCACTTTCCTTTGGTCTTTCAGAGGACTTCAGGGACATCTAAAGAAACGGTCTACAGCTGTGATTCCTTTATACTTTCACCTGCTCATTTTTAAGGACAATGTTGGGAAAAGCAGTGCACAGAGGCAAAGGATATGCTGGGGTCCCTGAAGCTTGGGAGAAGGGACAGTACCTATGTGTGACTGCCTTTGGCTTCCTGTAGATCTCATCACCAAAATGTCTTGGGTCCAAACTGCTTGTTTATTCTTCAGGGGCTGGGGGGCCAGCAACCCCCTAATGGAATGGCGTGAGGAAAATGCCACAAGGGGAAATGGGTAGATTTTTCTGACCACATCTCCCTTTCCCAACACTACCCGCCCCCATCAGAGGGCAGATATGACCTACTAATTTGCAGTCTTTTAATATTTTGCCAGGTGGTGCAATGATGAACTTTATAGTTCTGACACAGGCATTTATTGGGGGGGGTGGGGGTGTTACTAATTCTTCTAAACCTCATTCGTCCAATCACATTGGAGCCTTCATCCAAGACATTCCACAGTACTTGTTAGTTTTACAAACCTTATATTAATACTACCAGATGAGCCAAGCATCTTTCTTTCTTTCTTTGAAAAATAAATTTAAAATTATACATGTGTTATTTCAATGATTGTATTTTTCGAAAATGAAGGCTGGAGTGAGAGTTCGAAGGTAATGAGGGGGCAGCGGTAGATGCCTTAAAGCAGAGGTTTGGGAAATGGGGAGGGGCCTTGTAGCCAGACAGGAACCCCCCTTGCAACATCCATCTTGCTTGCCCCTCTGAGGTGCCTGGAGCATACAGGGCATAGAAAACAATAAAATCAGCATAGTCTTTGAAGCCTGGACAGAAGGCCCGGATATGCTGGCTGCTGTGACTCTGGATGGCTGTAAACAGAGATACGCCAATTGTTGACCTGCAAGAGGCTGCGAGAACTGCCCTTGGCTAGCACTAATATTGATACGAACACACAGCCGTCCTCGGGGGGAGGAGTGGGGGATCGCCCGCTGAGCAAAAAATGCCCAGTACTCCCAATTTAGTTATCTCTCTTACAAGTGTAAATTAAGTTCACAACTCCCTTGTAAGAGCTGGTGTCACAAAGACGAACCAGCACCATTTGGCGCCATAGATAAGAAAGAGAATACGTGACCCCATGGGTATAAAGATGGGTCCAGCAGCACACTCACTTTGAGTGTCAATCTACCATCTACCTGCTGGTCAGGTTAGGTAATTGCCTCCCGAGGTCCACATGGGGACACCCAGCCTCGTATTTGTCTTTCCCGGGGAATTGAGTGACCGGTCCTGGCCTGACATGCTGGAATCGAGAGATGCAGAAGGGGGTAAAAATTGTACCTGTATGTGTCCTTTGTCTCAGTGCATGCACAGAATAGAGCTCTTTAAAGATTAAGCTGTCACTTGGTACCGTTACTTTCTATCTTCCTTTTGTTTTTCTTTGTAACCATTTTAAGATCTGTATTTGCTAGCAGTTAAGAAATAGAGCAATAGCCACTGTAACCACATGCTTTAGAAACCTCTTTAATAAACCTGTAACTGTTTAAGTTTTAACCTAACTCCTCCTGTTGCTGTAACAGAGCCAAACACAATTAAAAGAACTCCAGCCGGTCATAGGGGCAGACACAGGCAGAGCTGGGCGTTTGGATCGTGTCGCCTCCAGGGGACAGATCCGTGGGGCACCTGTCAGCCTTCCCTAGGCCGCCCGCTGCGAAGAGACCGTGTGTCCTTGCAGTTAAAGTCTCAGGTGTAATAAGCTCTCCTGTAAACTCTCGGGGCACCCGTCAGCCTTTCACAGGCTGCCCGCTGCGAAGGGACCCCGGTCCTAGCAGTTGAAGACTCGGGTGTATAACACACACACACCACGCACTGCCCTGACCATCGGCTGACAGGCCTCTGGGGAGGGGAAGGAAGGTGTGGGACTCAGGGCAGGAGGAGGAGGTACTGAAGTCAAGGGAGATGGGAGGTGCAGGACTCAGGACAGGGGACTGGGAGGGGTTATTGGGGCTGCCTGTGGCAGCAAAGGTGGCGCTGCTCCCGCAGTGACTTCTCCCAGGGCCCCCCTCGGTTGCCCTCCTCTGCAGCTTGGGGAGGAACAGGCTCTGGAGGCTGCTGCCCTCTCCAGGACCACACCCCATGGCCTGCAGGCTGTCTGGGGGGTAGCAGGATCAGGAGGCTGCCACCTCCTCCAGTGGCACCACTGTGGCCTACAGACATCTGGGAGAGGGTGAGGTTCCAGGGGCTTCCCCCTCCTGCAGCAACCCCCCACCCCCCTAGTCGCCTGCAGACTGTCTGAGGGGGTCGAGGCTCCAGGGCTGCCTTGGCCTGCAGTGCCCCCTCTCCCCCCCCCACAGCCTGCAGGCTGTCTGGGGAGGGGCCAGGCTCTGGGGGCTGTTCCCCCCTCCAGCAGCCCCTCCATGACATGCAGGCTCTCCATGGAGGGGGTAGGCTCCATTTTTGGGGTAGGGAGGCTCCTTACCAGGGTGGTAGCAGGCAAGATGGCGGCGCTCCAGCCCTGCTAGCCATGGTCTTGGTGCTCCAGCTGCCCCTAGTGGCCACTCTCAGTATCGTGTCCCTCCCATCTCTGTGCCCCTCCCTTTCGCGTTCCTCCTCTCTCTGCGCCCTACTTTTCAAATAGTCCCATTCCCAGCACTTTCCGTTTTGTAGGTACAACTGAACCCGGATGTTGGTTTAAGTTAGGGGGAAGAGGAAGCTGCACACCAAATTTGGTGCTCCTAGCTCTTACTGTTTAGGAGGAGTTCTGGAACAAATGGACAAACAGATGCACAGACAGACACACTCCAAAATATATATAGAGATATATAAAACTATTCCTTTTATGTGTTTTATTTAACTAGAGATCCAAGATAAGCATTCATCTGCGACAAATCTCATGTGGCTCAGATTCTCTCTACCAAAACACAGACATGTGAGAACCTACTAATCACTAGCGTTAGCGACTCATTGCCAGACTCCTCATTAAATATAGATATACAGTAGATGAAAGCAAGCAAGAGTGCTGAGACAGTTCGCTACCATGGCACTGAGAAATGAGAAGCAGCTAGCGCAAAGAGTTAGTGAAACTCATTTGCAAGGGAAATGCACCACCAACACAGAGCGGACTGCATTCCCTAAAGCAGGTTAAATCTGCTCTGCTAGTACTCTGTCTTTCGAAAGTGTGGGTGTCTATCACTGCTCTTAACTGTTCTTCAGTGGGGGTAGGAAAGAATGTGCACAGATAAGAGAGTACTGGCTGAGCTTGCAAAGATCTCACACTCAACTTGGTATTTGTGTCTGTCAATAAGATGATGAATTTGAAATGACACATCTGACCAATTCAAAAATCTCAGGGAATGTTCAGAACCCTTCTGATCTGGGGCAAAACTGGAAAACCTCAAGGGAGAAATGGGGCCTTCATGGAGTTTCTGTCAGCTCTTTAGCACAGCTGCAACATCAAACCCATCTGCAACTGTCTGTATTATAGATCAAACTCACTGTTGCTAAGTCCTGTTAAAGCCCTCCAGCATAACAATGTCCCTAACTCATCTCTGCATCTTCTCCCAATAGAGCTTAACTTGTCAACACACTGAATGACTTCTTTCTATCTGGGAAGTAAAATGTGGAGGGAACAGAGGAATGCAAAGAGCCCCGGATGGGTGTAATAAACACTACCTACTCAAGATATGAAATATGAGAAGCTCTAACGTATGCAGCTACTGGGAGAAGGTAAATTTAAATAGAATTTAACACTTATAGAGCCCTTTATATCCCTCCAGCACTTTACATGTACTGTAGTGTGACTCAGGCTATGTCACACTAGACAGCTTACAGCGGCACATCTGTAAGCTCTCTAATGTAGCCACTCTATGCTGACCGGAGAGAGTTCTCCTGTCAGCTTAATTAATCCAACCCCAACGAACAGCAGTACTATGTCAGCAGGAAAAGCTTTCCTGCTAACCTAGCACTTTCCCGGCTAGTGCTTAGGTCAGTGTAGCTTACGTAGCTCAGTGGAGTAGCTTTTTCACACCCCTACCAATGTAAGTTATACCGACGTAAGTGGGAGGGTGCACACAGCCTCACTAACTCACACTCCCAACCACATTCTGTCGAGAAGTAAGAGCACGTTAGCCAAATTTTTAAGAAAGAGTGTCTGGGACCCAATCCAGCAAAGGAGTTTAGTCACTTAAGTCTAAGGGATTTAAAAATTAAGCATATGCTTAAGTTCTGTGGTGGATGGGAACCCTACCCCTGTAAAGTGCAGAGCACCTTGCAGAATCAGCCTCTAAGGATATGTCTTCATTGCAGAGTTAGCCCCACCTAATCTAGCTGCACCTACTCCACAGCCCCACTGCAAAGCACTAGCTGACTCAGATCTGTGTGGCTGTGTCCCAGTGGCATTATACTAGCCCCACTGCTGGCCTGGAGTTCTGGTGGCCTATCCCATGGTTCTTAGTGGTAGAATTCCATTAATTCACTGGCTCTTCTTCTCCTCTTGCCTAACACTGAGCTGCTGTCTGGCAGTGACATGAGAACAATGCTTTATGGTAATAACTTCTAAGTGGAGCTCCTCATTATTAATGCAGGCAGCACTGAAGGCAAAAGCAAACTGCATCTGACAGCAAACACTTTTAATGAGAATTGTCATTAAGGTATTCAGTCTGCAAATTACAATGTGATTTGTAGCCCACTAGGCTGACAACTCAGCTTCTCCATTTCTTTCCTGTCCACTAACCAGAAAAGTGTCGTGGTGGGTACATTTCCCCTGATTATGGATCTTTCTGACTTCACTTCTCAGCATTACCAGAAGGCCCGTGTCAGCTTTTGGCCAAATGGCAGCTCAGGAGAAGGATTTCTTAGACGGCATCTCTGTTCAAATGCTCTGGAAGCACAGCAGAAATGGAGCAAGCAAATGAAGTTAAACACTGAGCAGTGTAGGTGATTTACAGTGCAGAAGACAGGAGGAGATAGATAGTTCAGGTGGAACCGTGGGAGATCATTGAAGGACTAACTGCACCTAGACTTGATGAGCCTGCATTCTCACTGCAAAGGGAGTAGGTTTGCCAGACCAGGCTCAACTTTGAAACACAAGCTCAACTTTATACCCTCAGCTGTGCTTGCTACCCCAGGCTTAATGCACCTTCAATTCTAGGTTAGAGGTTTTTCTGTGTGGACAGAAGGAAGGTTATGGGCAACACCTGGGCAAGATCCCCAGCTGACTTCTGTGAAGACATAGGCCAAGGCCAGAAAGCACAAAAGAATGTAGGTGCCTAGAAAATGGTTGTGATTCACAATGTCTGTGTTAGGTACCTATACAGTGAATGGTATGAGAGAGGTGCCTTAGATGGTGATTTACAAAAGTGAGCATGCTAGGCAGGGAGCTGCCTGTGCTAGCTCATGGGAGATGCCGACTCAGGGGGGTGTCTGAAGATAAGTGCCAGAGGAGTCCAAGCGGCAGGGAAGTGCCTCCCACTGCTTGGGATTCTCACTCTGTTAGAACTGGAGGCCTGTGCTGTTCACAGGAAGCTGAGAAGAGGAGGAGGACCTTTTTCATAACTTTTCTTTTAGCCTTTTGTTAGTGTACTCACCTGGGATGTAGGAGACCCTTGGGTCAAGTTCCCTACCTGCTCTAATGACTAAGCTTATAGCCTGCTCCTTGGCTGTGGAGCCCAATCCAGTAGGCACCCTGTGAGCAGGCCTATCACATTGGGCCCTGCACACAACTTAGGGGGAGGAATGCCTATCTTCCCTTGGTTTGTGAATCACTCTGGGGCTTAGGAAAGAGTTAGGTGGCCTAAAGGGGGACAGCCAGCAGCAGCACATATGTTCAGAACCAGAAACAGGCTCTGAGGGATTTTTTATTTTAAAAAAACCCTATAGGGCCTATAGGCTTAGCAGGAGTTTTGTACATCACAGTAGTCTCCAAACTGGGAATTAGATGCCTAATGCCTTTTGTGCTTTCAGGCTCAACTGACTTATCCAATGCCACAAAGGCCTTTATTTCAGGGCAACTATTACATGAGAGCTATCAGTGGTTAAATCACAGAGAAACCACTTTAATTTTACGGTGAGTTAAACTAACCAAGCTTGGCCACTGAAGGGGATATAGAGCTGGTCCCCTTATACCTTCTTCAGCAGTGAAGATAAGGTCAAAGGGAGTAACTGGGAGAACCTGAGTTAAGATAAGAACTCAGGAGCTCTTGGCTTTCAATTTTGTACATTAGACCATAATCTTCTCTCAAAAAGAATTCTATAATGTTGAGGTACTTAGCAAAAAAAGAAAATCTCTTACAGGAAATAGAAGCCAGTACTGAAGCTATGTCTAGACTACGTTCTATTTTCGAAAGAGGATATGCAAATTCTGTGGGAATTTGCATATCTTCTTCCGATCTCACTTTCGAAAGCAGATCTTTCGAAAGTGAAAGTAGTCTGAACAGGTTTTTTTCTGAAAAAGAAACCCTTTTTCGAAAAAACCACTCTTCCTTAAAAAATGAGGTTTACACAGTTTTTTCGAAAAAGGGTTATTTTTTCCCCGAAAAAAACACAGACTACTTTCACTTTCGAAAGATCCACTTTAGAAAGTGAGATCGGAAGAAGATATGCAAATTCACGTGGAATTTGCATATCCACTTTCGAAAATAGAACGTAGTTTAGACGTACCCTTGAGAGTGGGAAAAGAAGGGAACAGGTACCTCAGGCAAAAGGCACCTTTGAAGTGCTGCCCCATACCACCTGTACATCCACACTGCAGTGCTGGGCCTCCAAGAATGAATGCAATGTAGGAATCTGGCATGTCAGAAAACAGCAGTGTTCTTTACCACCATATGTAGTGGCTGCGGCAGAGAACACGAGCCAGCAGTAAATTAAGTATATAGAGTATATAAAGATCTGGGTAAACACACCATACCCTACCATATTTTTAAAAGAAAAAAATTCTTTTCCCAAGATTGTTGGACTTGTTTTTCTGGATTTAGACCAGATAACACAAGCTGCCAGCTGTTTTGACAATCCTCTTTTGAATAAAATACAGATTCTACAAATGATTTATCTATGTCAACTAGTGAGTAGATTTTTGTCTGGCTTGTTTTACATATATTTAAAAAGACTGTTCAGTGTTCAAGGGGGAAATCTGCACCTGAAGCTTTAGCAAGCTGCCAAAGAGTTTAATGCCTTATTGATCAAGTGGTGTACTAACTCCATATCAAATGCCAACAAGTCATACATACAGCATTTCTCTGGTTACTTCAATATTCCTTCTCTTCAATTTTTATATTGATGAATAAATATCTCCAAATTTTTACATGATATTCTATTAGACTGTTGTTTACTTCTTGCAACCTGAAATGTGAGCTATATTCAGAGACTGACTATAATCATTGTGAATTGTGTTTGTGGGGGACAATATTCGGGTATAAATATTAATCAGTACCAGAATACACTGAGTATGGAAGTTTCTTTTCCAAGGAAATGACTCTTTAGTTGGCTTTAAAAAAGAAATGTTAGAGACTGGAACAGACCAGTTATTGTAATCATTCAAAAAATTAGGCTGTCTGGTGACTCATTGTTAGGATATTAACAGAGCAAGATAAACGTTTCTTGCTTTACACATACATGGCTTATCTGATTGGGTTATTGATTGATTTTGGATTAATTTAAGAAGGAGACAGCTGTTGATGGGGTGAGTGCAGTCATAGAAACTGCAGAGGGCTTGGCTCAGTAAGCAGTGGCCGGAGCTGATAAGCAAAAGAAAAAATATATATATTTTTTAATATACAAGAGGAATAGAGCAGAGCAATTGGGCAGAGCAGCTTGTGAAAGCCTTGTACGAGCAGGTGAAGGAGAAAGATTTGGTTCTGCAACAAATGAAACCCAGTGAACCAGAGGCAGTGAATCAAAATCTACTTGCAGCTCCATTCTGTTCTAATACAAGTGTCGAGATCAACAGATGGGCCTAATGCACGGAATGGTGCAGGAACAGAACTGGTGTGCAGTGGGGAGGCAATAACAGGCATATACTTGCCAATGATAGTATCAGTAGGAGTAAAGTAACAGAAAGGTTTGTTCTGGGGGAGTGTTGATGATACACCAGAATTAATGTCAGCAGTGTTAGTGGTGCTTAGAAACTATGGTGATGGGCACTATAAAAAACGCTAAAAAGATAGCTAGCACCCTTCAATATCTTACTCACTATCAGATGAGGCATCAAAATGCATAGCTGACATAAGTCTACTCTCAGATACGGTAGTTACTGACAGACTGGTTTACCTGGCTGTTTTTGGTGTTTGTAAATTTTCTTTGTGCAATAAAAATACAAATGGGGGCTTTGTTATTTAGCATATCTCCCCAGGATCATGAACTATGTAGCTCTTGTTTTTTGTACTAGAAAACTAGCTTTAATATTGACTTGGAATGTAGATAAAAAGTACTGAATATATGGATTTCTCTCAGTTCCTGTTGTACTATATGCATCTCTGTCCTGGATCTCTGGCTTTTCGCATGAATGGTGTATGTCTAATATTGATTGGAAAGTAGCTAGATGGAAATCCATACTGTATACTTTCAATCTCTGTATAATCTCTGCTGGTTTGGACAGGAGAAAATTTATAAGGATGAATTTCTCATGTGCTATCTTTCAGCGTGTATAAAAAGAAATTACCTAAAGCATTGAAAGTGACCTCTTGTAATATTTGTTTTTCAGTCTCCCCATCATTATTTTAACATCTCCCCTACTTAAGCTCTTTCTTTTTAGCATCACGGCTCAGTTACTAACACTCCCAGTAAATTGACATAGCAGGGCATTTTTATGAGACATGCCATCTGTCTTCCTTTCCCTCAGTATTTCAAACAATTTCTTGTTTAAATACAGGTTTTTGAGTCTGTCTTTCATATCATGCTGCATGCTCATGTTGAGAGCCCTGCAAAAATGTCAATCTCCCCGCTTTTTTGAGGGCTAGAACTTGCCTTTGTATTTCAGTTCTACCTCTCAATCAGCCACGGCCCACATGTGGGACACAATATGAGACAAACACTCAAAATGAGGGGCACAAAACATTATTCATGCAAGGAACTGAAAATGTTGTAGGATCCATTCCTTTGGTCTAAATAATCCTTTTTAGAGTTGGCATATCATGATTCTGTATTTCTTTATTGCTGATTTTTATCAGTGTAAGTGAGGGGACACCAAACTTGTTCGCAATGTAGAGAACTGTGATTAAAATCACTTGACCTTTGAAATGAGAGACTTCTGAGAGGCATGATTCCAACTTAGTTACTCAGGTTCAAACATGAATTGAGCCTGGATTCATTTTATGCCTTTCATGACTATATGTTTTCAGATTCTACATATAAATCCCAACTTTTCTGCAGACAATACGTTAAAGTATAATGAATTCAGATTAATGTAGCATTATATAACCTGTCACTCATCTATTGTATCAAAACCAACTTTTTCTCTTGTTCACTCTTGTCTAATATTATAGCTGCTTTCCTTCTGGCTCCATCAGCCCCCGTATTTTAGCGTTGGATTCATTAATGTTCTAAATTCATATACCTTTATCAACCTTTTTTATTATGATTTTTTGTGTTATTTATACAGATTTCCAATAGTATTCTAGGTACTTTAAAAACACTAGGCACATGTAAGAACATTAGGTCCCTTCCCCTCCCCCACAAGAACTTATGAGCAAGATGTAAAGGATTATTAGTTTATTGGGAGTTCATTTCCACTGACTCGTGTGAGGCACATATGCAATTGTACCCATATTATATAATATGTATTAACAAATCCTTAACCTGTTCTGCAGTTTCAGTCTATTCAACATTTTTCCTTGTCTTTTCCAATATTGACTTAACTGTTTGTAATCCACCTGGCTACATTAACAGGATTTATTTTCCTAAAAGGGTTCCCTTTAATTTTATTAATCACTGTTAGTTTCCTTGTCAGATCATCCTTTTGCTGTTCCTTATTACTTCCTCTGTATCTTAGGGTATGTCTACACTAGCCCCCTAGTTCGAACTAGGGAGGCTAATGTAGGCAATCGAAGTTGCAAATGAAGCCCGGGATTTAAATATCCCGGGCTTTATTTGCATCTTCCCGTCTGGGTGCCATTTTTAAATCCCCCTAGTCCAAACTAACTGCCCGCGGCTACACGCGGCAGTCAAACGTTAACTCGAACTAAGTCCTTAGTTCGTGTCAACTGTTACACCTCGTGTAACAGTTTGACTGCCGCGTGTAGCCGCGGGCAGTTAGTTCGGACTAGGGGGATTTAAAAATGGCGCCCGGACGGGAAGATGCAAATAAAGCCCGGGATATTTAAATCCCAGGCTTCATTTGCAACTTCGATTGCCTACATTAGCCTCCCTAGTTCGAACTAGGGGGCTAGTGTAGACATACCCTTAGAGTTTTAAATGCTATCTTATTCTCTGCTTGGCTATTAGCCCCAGAGAACATTTCCATTTCACCCTCTTAAAATTATGCCCTTACTTCATAAGTAAAAACCAAGATAGCATTATATTTGGTGGTTGTTCTCATGATCATTCCTCAGGATCTCCCCCTCTGTGTGCAGAAAGGAAGTAATGCTATCTTAATGTGCCATTATCACCCTGTTCTTGCTATGCATGGATGTCCTTATGCTTGAGCTCCGTGTACATGCAGCTGTGTGGGGAATTCAGAGCAGGAGGGAGGGACAAAAGAAGGTAGAACAAGGGAGGTGCTGTGCTCCACAGTACTGTTCTCTGTAGATGTGATGAGGTGGACCAGGCCCTGAGGCCTCTGCCAGAGGCCCTGTGGTCCTGCCACACCTTGCCCCAGAAAGACAATAGAGAGGTCCTCCAAGCAGGGTAGAATGGCTACAAAGGAAGTGGCCAATCAGGGGCCAGGAAGGCCCTATAAAGGGAGCTGCAGGACCAGAGTCAGTCGGTGCATCTGGAGACCTCAAGGTGTGCAGACCAAGAGACTGGCTGACTGGAAGAGCAGCAGCACTGTGGATAGCTCTGTGTGAAGAGCTTATTGAAGACTGCTGGATTATGTCGGGACTCTGAGATAAAGCCCTGAGGTAAGAGCTAGGACACTGCCTCCAGGAGAAGTCCTGGGAACACCATTCTCTGAGAGTATGTCTATTATACTTGCACCCTTTTTCAAGAGAGGGATGCAAATGAAGACATTCAAAATTGCAAATGAAGCGGGGAGTTAAATATCCCGTGCTTCATTTGCATATTCGCGTTCTGGTGCTATTTTGAAGTAGTGCTATTTCGAAATAACAGACGCTGTTAAGATGCGGTTATTTCGAGAGAAAACCCTTCTCTCAAAATAACCCTTATTCCTCATATAGTGAGGTTTACCAGTTATTTTGAGAGATGGATTTTCTCTTGAAATAACCACATTTTAACAGCATCTGTTATTTCGAAATAGCGCTATTTCGAAATAGCGCCATAAAGTGAATATGCAAATGAAGCGTGGGATATTTAAATCCCAGCTTCATTTGCAATTTCGAATGCCTTCATTTGCATCCCTCTCTCGAAAGAGGGTGCAAGTGTAGACATACCCTGAGAGAGTGAGGAATGAACTGAGGGATGCTCTAGGGAGAACCAAGATGGACTCTGTTAGGCATGTACCCTGGAAGAGGTTTGTTTTGATTCACATATAGGCAATGTGTGTGACTAAGAGTCTTTGGGGAAGAGAGTATGCAGACACATGGACTTGGCCAGAGAGGGGTGCTTGTGAGAGGTGAGTGCCATCCCATTACAGCAAGGCTCAGTATTTCTTTGTAGAAATGAAAGAGGCAGTTAATACAGACTGGAGCTGTTACTTCTCTCTGGAGCCCTTCTGTGTGGAGCATGCTGTCAGGAGAAGATCCAAGCGCAACCAACCTTGCTGGATCTGTTCTGCCAGGCAGCCTTCTTTAGTTTTCAACCATAATCCCTTTGGAGCAGCGGGAAGCAGGGAGGTAGGAACAAATAGGTAGAAAAGAGAGATTTGGCAGGAATAAGTGGCTTTTCCTTTGATTGGTACTATACCATACTCAGCATGTGGCTCTTGTACATCTGTTAAGACCCAGACATGCCTGGATGATGTGGATGCCTGATTATACTTCTATCCTTTCCTTTGTGGGCTGAAATTTTCCATGCCTTGTGACTTCTTGTAATAGACCAGAGGGCTACGTCTATACAGCAAGCCTCTTGCAGAAGAGCAAATGCAAATGGAGCGCTCATTTGCATATGCAGTGCTCTCATTTGCATTTCTGCTTCCTTTCCCTTTTGCGCAAGAGGTTTTTGTACAAAAAAGTGCTGTGTAGATGGAGCCTTTTTGCACAAAAAAACCCTTTTATGCAAGAGCCATTCTTCCTCATTTTTTTGAGGAAGAACGGTTTTTGCGCAAAAAGGCACCGTTTACACAGCGCTTTTTGTGCAAAAACCTCTTGCGCAAAAGGGAAAGGAAGAGGAAATGCAAATGAGAGCACTGCATATGCAAATGAGCGCTCTATTTGCATTCACTCTTCTGAAAGAGGCTTGCAGTATAGACATAGCCGAGCAGTGCTGATCAGCCCTGGTGACTAAAGGGTTAAACTCAGGTAGCTAGCAAAGGTGTTGGCCAGGGGGCTGGGAGAACCAATTGAGATAGAGGGATGAAATTTGAATTGTATAAGATTCATTGCCTATTTTCTTTTTGTGAGGAAAGTTAAACCAGGAGTTGAAAGACACAGAATGATTTAAACCCAGGCAGGATTACTATGCCTCCAAGGAATTCGAGGCATGGAAGTGGACTGAATAAAGAGAAGATTGGAAGTAAGTAGAGGGGAAAAGTGAATGTAGTCACATTCAGGGCATTTTTTTCTTTATTTTGTGGTTTGGTTTGAACTGCTCTGTGTGAATCTATGCTCTCCCCCTCCCCATTTACCATCTAGCATTGTGCCCAGAGACTTTTCTCTGTTTTAATTTGTTTTCCTTAGTTGCTCTATAACATCTAGCAACCAAGTATGCTTTATCAAGTGCATCTTTTGTTTTGTAATAAACATTTTTTTTAATGGGATGATTTGATTCTTGTGTCCTGGAAGGTATAGGAGGCCTGTCTGTCTGCCTCAGACTGAGAGGTCAGCTACTAAAGACTGCAACTTGTTTTTCTCTTTTCTTTTTCTAAGCCCTTTTAGGGCAAAAGAGCGTGGGCTACCCCTGGGGAGTGGGTTCAAGCGTTTACCCAGTGATACCCCAAAATCTGTGTATTGTGATTTGGGGGGGAAGGTTTTTTTTTGTAACCAGTGTCTACAGAGGCAAAGGTGTTTTTCTTTCTTTTGAGCTCTTTGCAGGCCTCCATCTTCTGCACTCAGAGTGCCAGAGTGGGGAACAGCCCTGACACTTCTTATAGTCCCAAAGGTTTTAGTTTTTGATAGTTGAAGCAAACATCTTTTAAACAAAACTCAGTTGTGTCTGAACCTATTTTGTTTGGTCAGATATCTTTGGCTACGTCTAGTCTACAGGATTTTTGCAGGATACCGGAAGTATCCCACCAAAACCCCACTGTGTTCAAGGAATGCATTTCCTCTTCCACTTTTTTTCGTGGAAGAGCAAACATGCTCTTTCGGGGAGCCCTGTATATTTCGTTTCATGAGGCATAAGGGCTCCACCGAAAAAGGAGGCTTTTCTGCCATTTGGTCCCGTCAGACTGGGCCAAATGGCAGAAAAGCCTCTTCTGCAAAAGCGATCGGAAAAAGCTATGCAAATTGCAAAGCACAATTTGCGTAGCTTTTTCCAATAAAGGCCCGTAGTCTAAACCTAGCCTTTGAGAGCTAAGGAACAAGGCTACTTTGAAGGATTTCTAATCTAGTAGTTTTGAAATTATAAGCATTGTAAATTTGTGTAGTAGGGTTAACTGAAGCTACCACTAATTGATTGGATTGCTCAAATTCACCAAGCTCAGAACACTGAAAGCACTGTTGAGTGCTTTATCTTTATCTTACAAGGACTTTTGAGATTTGATAAGCATTACACAGGCTTCAGGAAGTGAACAGCAGACTAGTCATAAAGAAGAGAATTAGTGAGAATGTCTGCCTGAAAACCAAATGATGCAGAGAACAGGTACAAGGTTGGAAGTGTGGCACTTCTGAGTTGTGTTCCACTTCTGCCATTGACTGATCTTCATCCTCTTTGGCATGTAAAACCATTAAGAAATATTATTTAATTAGAAGATTTACCTGGTGTTGCTCGGGTCCTTAACTCAATTAATTTTTGACTTTTGGAAAATAAAACGAGTATGCACTTGCTTCATTTAAATCATTGCTCTGGGGTGGCGCTGGGGATGAGGGGTTCAGTAGGCTGCTTCTGGGAGAGAAGACAACCCCAACCCTCTCTCATCACAGCATCCTGGGGACAGGTGAGAAACGCCTCTCCATGGCTGCTGCAGCTGCAGTGGGCACAGCCAGGGAGGGGTGCATGTCCCCCAGCTGGATTTGGTCCAGGTTCATCTGCTCCCCTGTGCTCCCCATCCAGAGTGAGGAATGCAGCAAACTGCGCACTTTCCACTCACTCCCCGATGAAGGTGAACAGCCAACAACATCCCTGTGGGAATGTGGTGGGAGGAACTTCAACCCCCCTTCCCTTCCTAAAGGATGAGTGTGAGGTGGGAGGCTTGGGGCTGGGGCAGTCCGGGATGCAGAGAGGTGCATACCTACTGAGCCCCTTTTACCTGCCCTGGTGATTCTGTTTTCTCAGAGGGGGTAGTCTGTAATAGAAAAAACTTGACAAACAACGAATGGTCCTACAGCACTTTAGAGATTAACAAAACATGTAGATGGTATCGTGAGCTTTTGTGGGCACAACCCACTTCTTCAGATGAAACTTCTACCATTTAACCATCTACACTTTTTGTAGTCTCTAAGGTGCTGCAGGACCATTCATTGTTTTTTAAGTTATCTCTTTTCTGTATGGTTTGATGAGAAGCAATCCCATTCTCGGCACATCCCATTCTAAGTACATTTTCCTGGCACAACTATACCCTGACCTTGCTTTAAGTTATGATAAGAGGAAGCTGTATATCGAATTCGGTGGTCCTAGCTCTTATTGCTTTGGAGGAGTTCTTGAACAGACATTTGGACAGACAAACTCCAATATATAGTAAATTAGACCTCATAACGTATATTATGAGACAAACTAGTCGAGATGTGAAAGCATAATTACTAGAGAAATTAACTTAAGCAGGCAAGGCCATGCTAGTCAGAATTAGAAGTAGCATTAGCAGTCAGTACCAGACTTATACTTATATTTACTAGATTGTAGTGAGTGTCTATAGATTCTAAGAACTATATGAGAAAGACATTTCACCTCACAACATGCAAGAGGACCAGTGTCAGAATACTGCCACAATATATCTGAGTGAACCCACTAGATCTGTTTTGCAGAGGAAACAAGGTCAGAGAGACGGGCAAACAGCACTGCAGCAGTACCCAGCAGGAGGTCTTACCGTTTCCATACTGCAAATGGCAGACCTGCTCCTCCCCCGCTCTTCTGTGCTTGTTGCCTGTAGCAATGTGGACATTGTGGCACATGCAATGCAAGACTGGCATGGTAAAACAGACACAGAAATGTATGTGACTTGCTCAGAGGGCACTTTGGCATACTGCAGTTGTCTCAGGTCTGGTAAGTCAGAGACCTTGGAACTAATCTTTACTCTGATACTGATTTTCTGTATGACCCTATTTAAAAAAATGTTGTCTTCAGAGGAGCACTGGAATTTACAGGCTGTGGTGGTGAAAATGACAAGGTGGATAAACAACAGGTTTGAAATATTTGGCCTCTCTAGTGCCAATCTAAGCGAAGTTGGCTCAGGCTTTCCTGTTTTCTGTGGGGCACCTGGATGCTTTCAGTCAGGATTCGGTCAAGAGCACAGCACAACTCCAATAGCATGGAGAGATTACCCTCTCCAATCTGTGATCTGAGGTTACATCTTCATATTCCTACAATTTCACCTCTCTGCAGCTTTCAACACAGCCAGCCCCAAAGTGCTAATGTGACCCACTTACATAACATAGCTAAGGTAGATGGCTTAGCAATACATTAGCTTCAGTGAATTGGACTGGACCCAGCAGATAGTTAAAGTCCTCCTTCCCAATAGCAAGCAATTAGTATTCATCCCGACCCCTTTCCTCTATAGTATATATATGAAATCACTCACTGAGTTTGCCATTGACTCTGCTGCCAACAGCGTGCCGATGTCATAGATAGCTAGATAGCTGATTTTTTACAAATGCAGCCAAGATCATTACAAACATGCCTTAATACTTACCAGAGATCACTTCTAGATGAAGAACAGCTGGGGCATGCTGAATCAACATGGCCACTTGGACTGTGACTTAATTAGAACATTATCAGTGTAAATTCTGCTTAATGAGGATGAATTTAGCTTGTACTAATAACTAAGTGGCCTTTAATTTGATGTAATAGGTTGAAACAAAGTTCAGATATGGACAAACTCCAGTAACAAAATCTAACTACCAATGGAGAAAGAATATCTCACAGACACAGAGTCAATGAAAAGATGATTGCTGTCTTCAGAGGAGCCCAGTCCCAGAATCTACAAAATCAATAGGATTTTTGCAATCAACTTCAGTGGGAGCAGAACTGGATTTTCTGTGTTTTACTCAAGCAAATCGCACATTGACATCAGTGGAACTGTTTCTCTGAATAGAAAAAACCCCAAGAATCGGGACCCTCATTGAGATACGTGTGGCACTCAGTAGTTTAAGTGATGCAGTGAACATTCCTATTGTAGTGTTAGTTTTCCAGGTCAATTAGAACTTATGACCGAATTTGACCCTGTCAACACCCTCTGAGGCAATGAAATACGGAATTACTGGTAGAAAAGAGCATATAGAACAAAATGGAATCATTCTGCTAATGGCCTGTCAGCCTGCAAAAGCAATTTTTTACCTTATTAAAGAAAGCCAAGTGTTATTCAGCACTTTTGGACTTCACTCAAGTTCTGTCACCAAGAGCAGATGCTAATAATTATTATATATAGAAGCATTTCCAAAAATGCAGCAAGTACTGACGAACTTTTTCTGGTTTGTACATCAACTATATTTTAGAATAACATGCATTATAAACAAGAGGAAATAATTTATTATAAAGTATTATAAGGCCACACCTACACTCTTGCATCCAGTTGTAAGCATTTTATCCTGATAGGAAAATGCAAATTTTGGACAAGACCTACAAAGCAAGTGAACAATTCAGAAGTTTTGAGGGTCTTAGTTATGAGTCATGCTTATGATGGTTTTCTTTCATTTCTTTTTGGAGCACTGAAAGAGGATCATTCATTAGGATGAGATGGGTATGGTCTTAGGCAATTCAGTTGTCTTTATTTTCAAGGTATTCCTAAATTCTTCTGTCTCCACATTGAGCAGATTTGGTTTAATTCTTCCTTCCAGAAAGGATGTGAAGATACCTATATACAGTGGGGGAGGTAAATGGGGCAATTGCCTCAGAGCCTGGTGATTCAAAGGGACCTGGGGCTATGGCCACCAGCAGCCCCAGACCCTTTAAATTGCCGCTGGAGTGCCACACCAGAGTAACAGGCTTTGCCCTCGGGGCAGCACTAAAGACTGGGGAGGTGCTGCACTCTGGGCAGAGCTAAGGGCCAGCTGTCTTCAGGCCTGCCCCTTGCATCCTCGGCCCCACCCCTTCCAGGAGTGTGGAGCTGCTCTCTCCCCACCCCCCACACCTTGTGCAGGGGCCTGCACAGGCTGTTGGCTCTGCTGCCTATATAATGGTAGGACCTAGGGCTTTTCTGTTGAGTCATTCTGATGTCAGGTGCTTGGAACCTGTCTAGAGGCAAAGGGTAATTACTGCTGAGTCACAGCAGCAGGTGCCACTTAATAACTCTACTAGGGATATAGGAGGCATTGGAGTCTCTTTCAGTGATGGAAAGAAATAGTGTCTGGGACAGAGAGGCCCTAATAACAAGCAACATTACTGAGAAAGGTTAGGTTGAGGTTTATGTTTGGTGGTCGTTAGAGTTACTATTAAAGTCAGCTCTCTGGATGGCGTAAGATTTTCCTATGTTCATTATATGTGTATATCCTGTTGTTCTCTGTCAGCAAAAAATGAGCCCGTGTTTTAGTTCCTGGGCTAAACTCCAGCCATGGGGTTTTAAGAAACCTTGAAGATTTAATAGTCTCAGGGGGATAGCTGTGTTAGTGTGTATCTGCAAAAGCAGTGAGGAGTCCTGTGGCACCTAAGGGCTCATCTAGACTATGGAGAACGGTCGAACGGCTTTTTCGGCGAACCCTCCCCCTTTGTCGAAAAGCCACTCTTCCTCAAAAAAGGAGGTTTATGCGGCTTTTTGACAAAGGGGGGGTTCACCGAAAAAGCCGCGTCTTAACTACTTTCACTTTTGAAAGCTCTGCTTTCGAAAGTATGATCAGAAGAAGATATACAAATTCCCACAGAATTTGCATATCTTCTTTCGACCATTCCCAGTAGTCTAGATGAGCCTTTAGAGACTAAGAGATTTATCAGGACGTAAACTTTCATGGGTAAATCCCAATTCATTGAATGAATTGGAGTGGAAGTTACAGAAGCAGGAGTATATATATGGAAGAAGATTTAAAGCTACTATTGGAACCTAAAAGAAGACCACACACACATAGTTTATATACAGATTGATTGGCTGGAAACAATACTTTAGTCATTAGCTCAGAAAAATCATTCATTTTCTTTTGATGTGTCTTGAAGCTAGTATACCCCCCTCAGAATTTCAAAATGTTTTTATCAGTGAATACTACAGAATGCTGAGACTTGTTTTAACATGCCACATTAAATAAGAGGCCTTGTACCAAGTGGTGAAAAATGACTGTTGGATCAGCAAAAAGCATTAAAATATTGTGCAAGATCTGGGCTGAACTGCCAGAACCTGAGATGAAAGATTAAAGATGAAAATTCTTCCCAGATCACCTTTTTATGGGTGCTGTGGTGCAGGGATAAGGAGCTAGTGTTATAGTAGGTGAAACCGTCATCCTGCCAACTCAGACAAGTGCCAGTTGTATCAGTCAGGTATGTGGTGGATATTAGCTGTCTTTCAATGCAATTTATGGTTGTCAATAAGGAAGAGAAACAAGAACAAATGAACAACCCTCTCCTTACAGGCTACCAGCAATTGATACACAAGCCACAATATGATATAATCTATATATGTTTCTTTATAAATAAACTTCAACATGCATTAAATGGCATCAAAAACATACCTATTACTCAGGCTGCAAACCATATCTGGATTAAAACAGCATAATAGTGCTTATAGGTGTCTAAAATATAAATCTAATAATGTCTTGGATTTTTTCATTTTATTTATTTGGGTTTCATTCTCATTTATATTTTATACATTTTGTTGGCATAATTTATATGAAAAATATAGTTTTTTGATTTGTTTGTGATAAGTGACTTGATATAGAATATTGAGATAGTTTAGATATGAAAGTTGTTTACCATCTTTATGTATAAAAAGTTCATTTAAAGAATACTTTTAAAGATTGGTTATAGATAGATGTCAATTTCCTGGAACAAAGTTTAATTAAAAATAAAGAACTAAGTAAAGTCATGTTACTGTATTTAAAAAGCCTTATTAGAAAAATAAAAAGTAGTATTTGAAAGCTAACCAAATAAAAGTAGATTCCCCACACAACCTTCGTTTTCACCCTCTCACACCATTTTATCTCACAGAAAACTCCTGTACAGCAACATACTGTGCCACTAAATCATCTCTTCCCCTTCACCAATATCCACCACAAACCATCAACTCCCTCCATTTCAATAAAGATCCCCAAATTACCTCACATCCTAGAGACATGGGGTGTTAATCCAAGCACACAGTTACACTTCTGCCACCCACCTGTTGTCTACAAAGAACAATAACATCTCCTCTCTATTACTCATCATACACGCTCCAGGAATAACTCAACTTCAAAGCCATTATTTTGTAACATGTTGTGCAGGCTAATTAACTCAAGTGTAATCACTCTTAGCTTAATACCACTCCTACACTTCCCTTATTCATTTCCTGAAATAGTTTAAATAAAGACACCTCAGCATGTGCACCCTAACATTATGCTTGTGTTACTCATTCACACAAATGAAATGTAGTATAAATACATGCTAGGTGGGGATACAGAATGGAATTAAAGTTGTTTTTTGCAACCCCAAACTTAAAAAAAACACTTTTAACACATTGGATACAAAAGGTGTTACATGAAAATTCTTCTACCTTGTTCTTTTAAAAATGAACACAACTTGGTGATGTACCAAATATAATTTTGCAAACTTTTATTGAAGAATTTAGCAGGGCAAGCAATTTAATTTTGTCTCAACTTAATCATGACAATATCAAAGATGAACCCCATCTGATTGCGGTGATTTATTAGTGTTCATCCTTTTGGCAGTGACTTTAGTTCTCTCATCTGTTTCATCCTGGTACACATCTGCTCATAAGTGTCACATGTAGGTCAGAAACAGCCAGAGCCACAAACAAATTGTATGAAGCCAGATGGCTACTGATTGCATTCTGGGAAAGATTTGGCCAAACAAACTAATCATTTGATCTGCTGTCATCAAAAGTATTTCCCATTTCTAGAATTTTTCACCAGATTTTTAATGGCATTCATGTTTGGACAGTATAATCTCTCTTAAATGCTGCAACCTGCTATTGTCATTGATCTTTGCTATTTGTCAGTTTTTCATGCATCTCATGAAATTCAGAGCAATAGGTTGTTTTCATTTAATCAAATTCAAGAGGGAAAAAGGTGGCCACTTTGTGACAAACCAGAACTGAACTAAATTCTTCCACAGTGAACTTCAAACTAAGCCTAAAACCCATAACAGTCTGATTTCTAATCCACAGGTTGCTTCTTTTTCCTGAGCGTAAAGTCAATCAAAGCACAGGATTTGGTGGTGATGGGGGACTTCAACTATCCAGACATAACTTGGGAAACTAACACAGCGGGGCACAGACTATCCAAAAAGTTCTTGGACTGCATTGAAGACAACTTTTTATTTCAGAAGACTGAAAAAGCTACTTGGGGGGGAAGCTGTTCTAGATTTGATTTTAACAAATAGGGAGGAACTGGTTGAGAATTTGAAAGTGGAAGGCACCTTGGGTGAAAGTGATCATGAAATCATAGAGTTTATGATACTAAGGAATTGTAGAAGGGAGCACAGCAAAATAGAGATAATGGATTTCAGGAAGGCAGATTTTGGTAAGCTCAGAGCACTGGTAGGTAAGGTCCCATGGGAAGCAAGGGGTAAAACAACTGAAGAGAGTAGGCAGTTTTTCAAGGGGTCATTGTTAAGGACCCAAAAGTTAGCTAGTCCGCTGTGTAGGAAAGATAGGAAGTATGGCAAAAAGCCACCTTGGCTTAACCAGGAGATCTTGCATGATCTAAAAATCAAAAAGGAGTCCTATAAAAAGTGGAAACTAGGACAAATTACAAAGGATTAATATAAGGAAACAATACAGGTATGCAGGGGCAAGATTAGAAAGGCAAAGGCACAAAACAAGCTCAAACTAGCTACAGACATAAAGGGAAACACAAAAACATTCTATAAATATATTAGAAGCAAGAGGAAGACCAAGGATAGGGTAGGCCCACTGTTCAATGAGAAGGGAGAAACAGTAACAGGAAACTTGGAAGTGGCAGAGGTGCTTAATGACTTCTTTATTTTGGTCTTCACCAAAAGTCTGATGGTGAAGGAATGCCTAACATAGTGAATGCTAGTGGGAAGGGGGTAGGTTTAGAAGATAAAATTAAAAAAGAACAAATAAAAAATCACTTAGAAAAGTTAGATGTCTGCAAGTCACCAGGGCCTGATAAAATGCATCCTAAAATACTCAAGGAACTGAGAGAGGAGGTATCTGAGCCTTTAGCTATCATCTTTGAAAAATCATGGAAGAGAGGAGAGATTCCAGAACACTGGAAAAGGGTAAATATAGTGCCCATCTATTAAACGGGAAATAAGAACAACCCAGGAAACTACAGACCAGTCAGTTTAACTTCTGTGCCAGGAAAGATAATGGAGCAAGTAATTAAGTAATTCATCTGAAAACACCTAGAAGATAATAAGGTGATAGGTAACAGCCAGCATGGATTTATAAAGAACAAATCATGTCAAACTAATCTGATAGCTTTCTTAGATAGGATAATGAGTCTTGTGGATAAGGGAGAAGCGGTGGATGTGGTATACCTAGACTTTAGCAAGGCATTTGATAAGGTTTTGCATGATATTCTTATGAATAAACTAGGCAAATACAACTTAGATGGAGCTATTATAAGGTGGGTGCATAACAGGCTGGATAACCATTCTCAGAGAGTAGTTATTAACGGTTCACAATCCTACTGGTAGGGCATAACAAGTAGGGTTCCACAGGAGTTTGTTTTGGCACCTGTTCTGTTCAATGTCTTCAACGATTTAGATATTGGCATAGAGAGTACGCTTATTAAGTTTTCAGATTATACCAAGCTAGGAGGGATTGCAACTGCCTTGGAGGGTAGGGTCACAATTCAAAATGATCTGGACAAATTGGAGAAATGGTCTCGGGTAAACAGGATGAAGTTTAGTAAGAACAAATGCAAAGTACTCCACTTAGGAAGGAACAATCAGTTTCACACATACAGAATTGGAAGCAACTGTCTAGAAAGGAGTTCTGCTGAAAGGGATCTAGGAGTCATTCTGGACCACTAGCTAAATATGAGTCAACAGTGTGACACTGTTGCAAAAAAAGCAAACATGATTCTGGGATGCATTAACAGGAGTGTTATGAGCAAGACACAAGAAGTCATTCCTCCGCTCTACTGTGCACTGATTAGGCCTCAGTTGGAGTATTGTGTCCAGTTCTGGGCACCACCTTTAAAGAAAGATGTGGAGAAATTGGAGAAGGTCCTGAGAAGAGCAACAAGAATGATTAAAGGTCTAGAGAACATGACCTATGAAGGAAGACTGAAAGAATTGGGCTTGTTTAGTTTGAAAAGGAGAAGATTGAGAGGGAACATGATAGCAGTTTTCAGGCATCTAAAAGGGTGTCACAAGGAGGAGGGAGAAAAATTGTTCTCCTTGGCCTCTGAGAATAGGACAAGAAGCAATGGGCTTAAACTGCAGCAAGGGAGGTTTAGGTTGGACATTAGGAAAAACTTCCTAACTGTCAGGGTGGTTAAACACTGGAATAAATTGCCTAGGGTGGTTGTGGAATCTCCATCTCTGGAGATATTTAAGAGCAGGTTAGCTAGACATCTATCAGGGATGGTCTAGATGGTACTGGGTCCTGCGGGCAGAGGAATGGACTCGATGACCTCTCAAAGTCCCTTCCAGTTCTAGTGTTCTATGATTCTATTAAATAAATTCTTTATTTGTTTTATTCTTCAGCAGAGCTAATAATATCCATGTTCCATCAGTTGTGGCTACCAGAGTTCACATTTCTGTTCCTTCTGTTCTGTTCCTTATTATCTCTTGAAAATAACTGTTCATAATAGTACAATATTTTATTCACTGTAAATTCAAAATCATATTGGATAACATTTGTTTTAGAGGCAGAAAGATAATTGTTACTGTATGGACTAATCAATGAAATACTCAATCAGCTGCGTAAATGGCGCTGTTTTATTTCAATTAGTTTTACTTCTTACTTGAATCAGGACTACTACTATTACTACAACTTGTAGTTTTGATATTACAGGATTTATTTCTGATGTCTAAATGATACACTTGATAGTACTAATTATGATCTATAATTATGTCAAACTATCATGTGATATAAAATATGCCATTTCTATGTAGTGTAATATTCTTAATCAACTGATAAATTCAAGCTATGTTGATCATAATTGACTGTTAAGTAATAAGTCATATGTGCTCAAAGACTGATGACAGTTTCAGGACCGCCATATGCACAAAGTAAATTGGTAGGAAAATATTTTTCCCAGTGAAAAAATTCACCAACTTTTCCACACATTTCTGTTTATCTGAAGTACTATTTCCTCTGAAATAATGTTTCAGTTCAAAATGTATTACCAAGTTGATTTTACACACATATACAGAGGTTCGTTTACACTGCCATTTTTGCCGGCAGTTAGTATGCAAATGAGGCGCTGATTAGCATATTTTCTGCCAATCTGGTTTTTCGCTAGGGTTTTTGCACAAAAACAAGCAGTGTGGATGTTTTCTTTTTGTGCAGGAACCCCTTTTCCTGCAAGATTCTTATGCTCCAAAAAAGGAGGTTTACTGATCTTGTGGAAAAAGCGTTGTTTGCACAAAAAGAAAACGTCCACATTTGCGCAAAAACCCCTAGCGCAAAAACAGATCGGCAGAAAATATGCAAATGAGATCGTGACTCATGCAAATGAGTCCCTCATTAGCATATATTTGCTGAGAAAACTCATAGTGTAGATGTAGCCCGGAAGCATAAGGATCTTGCGGAAAATGGGGTTTTTGCGCAAAAGACCCCCATCCACGCTACTTTATTTTCTGCAAAACCCTTGCATAAATTATGCAAATGAGGCATGACAATATGCTAATCCATGCCTCATTTGCATACTCACTGCCAGCAAAACCGGCAGTGTAGACTTAGCCAAAGTGTTCATCTGCTTTGTTGAAGGTAAATGTTACATACGTTGTTTAATTTGGCAGTTTTTAAATCCTTCAGCTTTCTAGATATATGTAACCCCCTCCCCCGTGATTAACCATTTGTAACTATAATTTGAACCACCTCAGACATTTTTATAGAGAATGCTTTATCCAGCCCATAAATGATACAGATCAAACTATCAAAAGGCTTCCTGGTTAATTAGGTTTTTATAAAATTGAATAAAAGCTATAAGGGCACTAGTCGGAGGGGCATGGGTAGGATTAACAAAATGTTATGTAATACAAATAAATAATTAACAGGGGTTCCTGAATCTCTGGAGTAACAGCTGTGTAAAGACAAAGGTGAATAGATATGCATATAGGTAATGGAGGATCGCTACCACAAACAGAATACTATAAAGGCAAATACATATAAGAATGCCAATCCAGCTGGGTCTGCAATGAGGGTAACTGTGTTGGGGATGGGGATCCACTGCTTAATTCATGCCAGGGTTTGTCATGGCTGAGCTCCAGCACCTCCAGGCTTGGCAGCTCACAGCCCTGGCACCTGTGGCCTTGCTGCATCAGTTATGAATGTAAAAAAATTGCTTGAGCCTCAGCACCTCTTTCAGTGCAAATTAAGCACAATGGAACTCCACAGTCCCCAAGCCCTCAGTGCCCTAAGGTTCTTTTGCATCTCCTTAGGTGTTCCTAGCCACTGGAGCTACATAGGTCCCAACCTCCTCCCTTAGCTCTCCTACCAGTGGCCTCTCCTTGCCTGGTTTTCTGGAATTAACATGCAGTTCTCATTCAGTAATGCTCTGTGCTGTCTTCTGTGCAGCCATACACTGGACGTAACTTCCTTGGGGGGCTTTGCAATGCCCCTCCACCCACTTGGCCGCATTTCATTGTATGTGAATAATTCAAGAGAGAATCCCTATGAAACTTTCAGTTAATGTTTCTTCCCAATAATTCCCCTCCCCTGGGGTATATTGTTGCATAGTTAGATCTTCTTCTGGTTCATGCACAGGGTGTGGGAAAGACAAAGCACTTAGTAAAGGGGAAAACAATCTGCTGTGATGAACAAATTACACTGACTGGTTTTTAAAAGCAAAACATCATTTGGGAAATTCTTAGTCCTCCCCTGCCCAAATGTCTTTTCAATACTGACACCACACTCTCTCACCACTCTCTCACCGTGGAAGAGCTGGAGGGTTCAGTGACATCACTGGAAGGGAATGCTGACCTTATCTTGTGCTTACATTGTCAGGCTTCAGAAGGGTGTGAAGATAACCTTTATACATGATAGGCCCAGTCCTGCTGTGTTCATTCATCCAAAATTCCCATTGACTCCAGTGGGAGTTTTGCCCTAGTTTTGTACGATCAGGCCCCCACAGTACAAAATGAGCCGTTCCTATGTGCTGCATATTAACTGTGACTGCTGCATTGTCACTAGAGGCCAGGTGAAGTGATAAGAACCTAAGAATGGTCATATTGGGTCAGACCAACCATCCATGTAGCCAGGTGTCCCAGAGGAAATGAACAGAACTCTAGTAAAACACAAGAAACATTTTTCTATTTAGAATAAGGAGAAATAGAGATGTAATGTACAAATTATTTTAAAAGGCAAAATACATTACATACGATTGATGAGGAAAACTACCCACCCAGCCAGCATATGTGAAAGTTCAGTCCAGCAGTTATCAAACTTCATTGCACCTCCACCCCCTTCTGACAACAAAACTTACTACACAACACTGAGAAGGGGGACGGAAGCCAGACCCCAAGTATGAGCCTCGCCACCCTGGTCAAGGGGGTCCAAAACCAAAGCCTGAAGACTTCTGCCCAGGCAGGGGGCCTGTAATCAGAGCCCTCATACCCTCAGGCTTTGGGTTCAGCCTAGGGCCTGAGTAAGTCTAATGCCAGCTCTGGCCACCCCATTAAAATGGGGTCTCGAACAGCTTTGGGTCCTGACTCAGTCTGAGAATTTTTGAGCCCAATGAAGTCTAATGTCCCAAATATACGTTATTCTGCATGAAAAAGTTTGATCCAGCGCAAAGAAATTAAATATATAAGATACTTGAAGGTCTAATCTCTTTAATCATCTTGCCTGTGAATTAATGTACTGCTCAGGCAGACAAATAGTCCAATCCCCATTCATTAAATTCAGAATAATTCCCAATAACAGCTCATACTGTTCCTATTTTCCTGAAAATAATTGCATCAACAGATGATTTAGGTCTTCTGTTTGACATTAGAAGTCTGAAGACACCTAATTGTGGTCATTTGGAGATGGTGTGGGAAATTCTATTCCCAGCACTGCCAATGATTTCCTGCATGATCTTCAGCAATTCACTTAGCTTTCCAAAGCCTCCCTTTCTCTGACTGTGTAATAAGACTAATGATACACACCGTTGTGAAGTGCTTTAAGATCTATAGATGAAGAGCCCTACGTGGAGAGATCTATCATTATTAAGTATGAAGTGCCAATTACTATTCTGTTATCTTGTTCTGAAATTACAGCAATCAATAAAACGTCAATCCATTCTCAAATGTAACTGAATAAAGCAAATAAGTCATATCCATAACTTTTTATCCTCATATTTCTCTATCTGCTATTTTACCTGATGTGATCTATAAACAATTTACACTTCACTGATCAAATGTGTTTTCTAGCTTATCAATCCTCTTATATCATATTGAAATGTAAATATTTTCTGCATCAATAAATCATGTAAACCATAATTTGAACCTCAGAAGATAGCATGAAAGCCACTTTTAAGATTTAATCACTTTCAGGCTGAATGACAGGCCAGCTGCCTTCAGCAGGTGTATTTGTCCATTGCTACTGAAATACCTAATATGTGCAGAAATTCTTTTTCAAGTGAAGAAACATTTGTGGCTTACCTGAATTTTTTAACAAAAAGTAATATATGTTCTAACATGACAAAGGATGGCCCTGTAATTATTACGCAAGATATAGCCTGCTACTTATAGAGTGCAAGGGAGAATATATGGTAGCTGCTCTACATTACAAAATGTGAGACATAGCTAGTGCGTTCATTTTACATATTTTTACTGTAGGAAATTGCACTGCCATTCTCACTTAGGCTATGTCTACATTGCACACTTACTTTGAAATAAGCAATTTAAGGAAACAAAACTCCAAAATAGCTTATTTTGAAATAGCGTGTCCACACGACAAATACCCATTGAAATAGGGCTGAGCTAATTCGAAATAGAGTGTCCATACTGATTGGAGCCTGAATCGCATTTAAAGCCCTCCAGAAGCACTTCTGGCAGGGCATCAGAACAGCACTCACTTCCTTGAGCTTGTGCTTAAAGGGACCCCCTGTACACTCATGTCTCAGGTTCTTCACCTTTGCCTACTTCCTTGAGGGACAGCAAAGCCTTCTCACTGCATGCTCTGGTTGCCCTTGCGCACACCACAGCACTTCTGCCATGGAGCTGGACCTGCTGTAAAGCAGTCGACAGCTCTTAGAACTGCTGCTGCACCTCTTAGTGCAGTTATTTCACGCTGCCCTCGTGGCTATGGAGGAACATGACCTGCGAGGTAGCTCCTCTCCTCTCTCCACGTGCTGCTCATGCAACATAGTCCCTCCCACGCTCCCCTGCACACTGTACGCCACAGCTTCTGGTGCTGAGACACCAGCTCTGACTGGTGGGACTAGATCGTCATGCCCTGGTGGGACAACTAGCCCGGGAATGCTGTTCCTCTTCCCTATTTTAATGATCCAAGTTTTACGACCAGAAAAAATATCGTTTTATCTGTTTTCAAATTATTACCAACTATTCTTTAGAGGTCCATAAATTAGTTTTCAATATGTACAGAAGTTTTCAAAAAGACCATGAAAACACTTCAGGTGCAAATACTTTTGCGTTTATTTATATAATATTGACAATGCTTTTAGATTGCAAACATTCTTGCAAAAAAAAAAGATTACTTTCTAAGTGTTCATTAATAAGAAAAGGGTCACAAATACAAACAGAACTATGTGTTTTATTCATTAGAATATTATTCATTAATTTTTTGCTATATTCTCCCTGTTATTATTTGTTAGTGGTTGTATTGATAAGTTTGCCACCTTCTCCATAAAGTATTGGGAAACCTTTGTACACAGCCATCATTTTACTGATGATACTGTGAATGGAACATTGTTTTACTGTTACTTTGCCGTATCTTTCTTACGGATAGTTGTTCTGAGAGATAGTTTTAGTGATTATAGAGAAATGCTTTATTTATGACCTCTAGTGGCAGGAGAGTCACTGTGCATGATACTACTTGAAACATACATTTGAAAGAATGAAGTTATGAAAACTTGCCACAACATAGTTTCCTTGTCCAAATTAGAATAAAGTTCAGCCATGAATGGATTTTAACCATGAAATTATTTTACCCTAGATAGATAATTACATCAGATTAAGTCTGTTACATTATAACCAACCAATCTAACAATGGAGGTGCTAATTGTTCTGATCAGCCTCTTGTAACTATTTGGACTATCTACTCACTTTCTCTCTTTTTTTCCTCCCCTCCTTTTTTTTCTCTTTTTTCCTTCTCTCCTCCCCCCTTCCCTTATTTATTCTTGGATCTGGACTTCTAATACTCTTGTCATCTGAACAAGTGGGTTGTGCCCACGAAAGCTCATGATACCATCTATATGTTTTGTTAGTCTTAAGGTGCTACTAGACTATTTGGGGTTTTTTTTAAAGTTTTTACATTATAATAGCCATTCAAATAAAGTGATCACTACAGACCTACTTAGGGACCTGTAGAATGCTAAATTTCATGGAAGCCTGATTGCTATACATTTAACTATGCTATGTCACGTCACATAACCCTCAAATTAACAACAGTATATGCACAATTTTATACTATTTTAAATTTAGAGTTTTTTAAAATAATGAAACTAACACTTAACAGTCTTAAAAAATTTCCAAGCGCTTTGCATCTAGACAAAGTCTGGTCTCATTCACACCCACGACACTCCACAACAAGGTGCAAGTAAGGGAAGAATTCATCCTAAATTGGTTAATTCATCTTCATAACACCACAGTGAAGCACATATGTGTTAGCCTCATTTTATTGATGGAGAAACAAGCAACAGAGAAAGTAAGGGTATGTCTACACTACAAAGTTAATTCGAACTAACAGCTGTTAGTTCGAATTAACTTTCATAGGCACTACACATGCAAACCGCTAGTTCGAACTTAATTCGAACTAGCGGAGCACTTAATTCGAACTAGGTAAACCTCATTCTATGAGGAGTAACGCCTAGTTCAAATTAAGTAGTTCGAATTAAGGGCTGTGTAGCCACTTAATTCGAACCAGTTGGAGGCTAGCTCTTCCCAGCTTGCCCTGGTGGCCACTCTGGGCCAAGCCAGGGAAACTCTTCTGCCCCCCTCCCGGCCCTGGAGCCCTTAAAGGGGCACGGTCTGGCTACAGTGCCCATGCCAGGTGCAAGCCTGCCAGCACCCAGCCATCAGACCCTGCACCTGGCACAGCATGAGCCAGCCACCCGCTGCCACCCAGCCCTCCGCCTCTTCCCAGGACCAGGCTGGCGGCTCCCAGGAGCCTGCCCGGGGCCGCAAGAGGCGGGCGCCCGCCTGGTCAAGTGTGGAGATCGTGGACCTCATCGAGGTTTGGGGGGAGACCTCCAACGTCCACGACCTTCACACTAGGCACAGGAATGTGGCCGTCTAGAGCAGGATAGCTGCCAGCCTGGCCACCAAAGGCCACATGTAAACCCAAGAGCAGGTTTGCATGAAAATCAAGTTGGTCCAGTGAGACCCCCAACCCTGAGCCCTGAGCTTAGAACATAACATAAGAACGGCCGTACTGGGTCAGACCAAAGGTCCATCTAGCCCAGTAGCCTGTCTGCCGACAGCGGCCAACACCAGGTACCCCGGAGGGGATGGACCGAAGACAATGACCAAGCCATTTGTCTCGTGCCATCCATCTCCAACCTTCCACAAACAGAGGCCAGGGACACCATTCCTACCCCCTGGCTAACAGCACTCCATGGACCCAACCTCCGTGACTTTAAGAACATAAGAACATAAGAATGGCCATACTGGGTCAGACCAAAGGTCCATCGAGCCCAGCATCCCATCTGCCGACGGTGGCCAATGCCAGGTGCCCCAGAGAAGGAGAACAGAAGACAATGATCAAGTGATTTATCTCCTGCCATCCATCTCCTGCCCTTGTTATGAAGGCTAGGGCACCATACTTTATCCCTGGCTAATAGCCATTTATGGACCTAACCTGCAAAAATTTATCAAGCTCTTTTTTAAACCCTAATAGAGTCCTGGCCTTCACAGCCTCCTCGGGCAAGGAGTTCCACAGGTTGACTGTGCGCTGTGTGAAGAAAAATTTCCTTTTATTAGTTTTGAACCTACTACCCATCAATTTCATTTGGTGTCCCCTAGTTCTTGTATTATGGGAAAAGGTAAATAATTTTTCTATAATCACTTTCTCCACACCATTCATGATTTTATATACCTCTCTCATATCGCCCCTCAATCGCCTTTTTTCCAAACTGAAAAGTCCCAGTCTCTCTAGCCTCTCCCCATATGGGACCCTTTCCAAGCCCCTAATCATCTTAGTCGCCCTTTTCTGAACCTTTTCTAATGCCAATATATCTTTTTTGAGGTGAGGAGACCACATCTGCACGCAGTACTCGAGATGTGGGCGTACCATAGTTTTATATAGGGGAAGTATGATATCTTTTGTCTTATTATCTATCCCTTTTTTAATAATTCCTAACATCCTATTTGCCTTACTAACTGCCGCTGCACACTGCGTGGATGTCTTCATAGAACTATCCACTATAACTCCAAGATCCCTTTCCTGATCTGTCGTAGCTAAATTTGACCCCATCATGTAGTACGTGTAATTTGGGTTATTTTTTCCAACATGCATTACCTTACACTTACCCACATTAAATTTCATTTGCCATTTTGCCGCCCAATCACTCAGTTTGCTGAGATCTTTTTGTAGTTCTTCACAATCCCTTTTGCTTTTGACTGTCCTGAACAAGTTTGTGTCATCTGCAAACTTGGCCACCTCACTGCTTACCTCATTTTCTAGATCATTGATGAACAAGTTGAACAGGATTGGTCCCAGTACTGACCCCTGGGGAACACCACTAGTTACCCTCCTCCATTGTGAAAATTTACCATTTATTCCCACCCTTTGTTTTCTGTCTTTTAACCAATTCTTGATCCATGAAAGGACCTTTCCTCCTATCCCATGACCACCTAATTTACGTAAAAGCCTTTGGTGTGGGACCGTGTCAAAGGCTTTCTGGAAATCTAGGTATATTATATCCACTGGGTGCCCCTTGTCCGCATGTTTATTAACCCCTTCAAAGAATTCTAACAGATTAGTTAGACACGACTTCCCTCTGCAGAAACCATGCTGACTTTTGCCCAACAATTCGTGCTCTTCTATGTGCCTTGCAATTTTACTCTTTACTAGTGTTTCTACTAATTTGCCTGGTACTGATGTTAAACTTATCGGTCTATAATTGCCAGGATCTCCTCTAGAGCCTTTTTTAAATATTGGTGTTATATTGGCCATCTTCCAGTCATTTGGTACCAAAGTGGATTTAAAGGATAGGTTACAAACCACTGTTAATAACTCCGCAATTTCACATTTGAGTTCTTTCAGAACCCTTGGGTGAATGCCGTCTGGTCCCGGAGACTTGTTACTATTCAGCTTATCAATTAATTCCATAACCTCCTCTAATGTCACTTCAATCTGAGTGAGTTCCTCAGATTTGTCACCTAAAAAGGCTGGCTCAGATTTAGGAACCTCTGTAACATCCTCAGCCGTGAAGACTGAAGCAAAGAAATCATTTAATCGCTCCGCAATGGCACTGTCTTCCTTGATCGCTCCTTTTATATCTTTATCATCCAAGGGCCCCACTGCTTTTTTAGCGGGCTTCCTGCTTCTAATGTATTTAAAAAACATTTTACTATCATTTTTTGAATTTTTGGCTAGCTGTTCCTCAAACTCTTTTTTGGCTTTTCTTACTACATTATGACACTTAATTTGGGAGTGTTTATGTTCCTTTCTATTTTCCTCACTGGGATTTGACTTCCACTTTTTAAAAGCTGCCCTTTTCTCTCTCACTGCCTTTTTAACATGGCTGTTTAGCCATGGTGGTTCTTTGTTAGGTCTCTTACTGTGTTTTTTTATTTGGGGTATACATTTAAGTTGGGCCTCTAGTATGGTGTCTTTAAACAGTTCCCATGCAGCTTCCAGGGATTTTAGTTTAATTACTCTCCCTTTTAGTTTCTGTTTAACTAGCTTCCTCATTTTAGTGTAATTCCCCTTTTTGAAATTAAATGCCAGAGTGTTTGACCGCTGCGGTGTTCTTCCCAACACAGGAATATTAAAAGTTATTATATTGTGGTCACTATTTCCAAGCGGTCCAGTAACAGTTACCTCTTGGACCAGATCCTGCGTTCCAGTCAAGACTAGGTCGAGAATCGACTCTCCCCTTGTGGGTTCCTGTACTAGCTGCTCCAAGAAGCAGTCATTTAAGGCATCAAGAAATTTAATCTCTGAATCCCGTCCTGAGGTGACATGCACCCAATCAATATGGGGATAATTGAAATCTCCTATTATTACTGTGTTTTTTATTTTGGTAGCCTCTCTAATCTCCCTTATCATTTCAGCATCACTATCACTGTCCTGGTTAGGTGGTCGGTAATATATTCCTAATGCCATATTCATATTAGAGGAATGAATTGTTATCCATAATGATTCTATGGAACATTTTGATTCCTTTAGGATTTTTACTTCATTTGATTCTATATTATCCTTCACATATAGTACCACTCCGCCACCCGCACGACCTGTTCTGTCTTTCCGATATAATTTATATCCCGGTATGATAGTGTCCCACTGATTGTCCTCATTCCACCATGTTTCTGAGATGCCTATTATGTCAACTTCCTCCTTTGATATGAGGTACTCCAGTTCACCCATCTTATTAGACAGACTCCTAGCATTAGTGTAAAAGCATGTTAGAAAACTACCACTATTTATATGTCCGCCTTTCACAGACACATTGGATTTTTTTATGCACGATTGTTTCACATCTGATCTTGCCCATATATTATTTCCCACGTTCCCTATCTGACTAACTTCTAGGGAATCCCTATCTATGGAGCCTCGTGTAAGAGAAGTCTCCGTCCGATCCAGGTGCTCCCCCGCACCAATCAGCTTTCCCCCACCTCTTAGTTTAAAAACTGCTCTACGACCTTTTTAATGTTTAATGCCAGCAGTCTGGATCCACCTTGATTTAGGTGGAGCCCATCATTCCTGTATAGGCTCCCCCTACCCCAAAAGTGTCCCCAGTTCCTAATAAATCTAAACCCCTCTTCCCTGCACCATCGTCTCATCCACGCATTGAGACTCTGAAGTTCTGCCTGTCTATCTGGCCCTGCGCGTGGACTTTACCTAACTTCTCTTTAAACTCTGTTATAGTTCTAGCCTTCACAGCCTCCTGTGGCAAGGAGTTCCACAGGTTGACTATTTGCTTTGTGAAGAAGAACTTTCTTTTATTAGTTTGAAGCCTGCTACCCATTCATTTCATTTGGTGTCCTCTAGTCCTTATATTATGGGAACTAATGAAGAACTTTTCTTTATGCACCCTCTCCACACCACTCATGCTTTTATAGACCTCTATCATATCCCCCCTCAGTCTCCTCTTTTCTAAGCTGAAAAGTCCTAGTCTCTTTAGCCTCTCTCCAGGGCCTCCTGGATCCTGACAGCCCCCCCGATTGACACCCCCAGATGGCAGCCTGCGGCAACTGCAGCCGGGCTGATGGCCGAGTGCTGTGATGTGCCGAGTGTGGGCACTCAGGGCACTCCAAGACAGGACTGCTTTGCTGTCCCTCATCGAGGTAGACAAGCAAGCAGGGAACCCTGAGAACTGTCTGTCCGGGGTGGGGGCTCAGGTCCCTTTAAGCACAGCCCTCGGCTAGTCTGAGGCAGCAGCTCCACACTCTAAGTCCTGGTTCCGGCCAGCCTTAACTTCGGTTCAGGGTCCACTCAATGTGGACATGCTAGTTCGAATTAGCAAAACGCTAATTCGAATTAGTTTTTAGGTCTAGATGCACTAGTTCGAATTAGCTTAGTTCGAATTAACTAATTCGAATTAAGTTAGTTCGAATTAGTGCTGTAGTGTAGACATACCCTAAGTGACTTAAACGAATTAACACTTCAAGTCAGTGTGAGGAGTGGGATAAAAATTCCTAGCTTCCAGCATTGTCTTCAGCCCACTTCTTCCACTTGTAAGAAATATATACTGTTTTATTCGCTCACATCAATGGTAACAGGTGCTGCCATTCTCCCCCCACCCCTGACCAAACACACCACCTCACAAGCATTGCAATTCTTAGCTGTCAGCTATCCAACGATTCAATCCCAAGCTTTATTCTTGCTTTGCAAATTTGATGGGGGAGAATGAAGGTTTTAACTCTGCACAAGCCACCCCCACCATCCCAGTTCCAACTTGCTGTTAATTCATGATGATGCAGCCTAAAACAGTAGCACATGGATTGGGAAAGAGCCCCTTCAACACCCGAGCTTGTTTAAGAACATCAAAATGGGGTTTGTTATTTCTCCTAGTCCAAATAAACTAAATTCTAAAAGAAGGCCAATGTTTTTTTCTCTGTACAAGAGTCTCAAGCTGTTGCTCAGGCTTGACAGAAGGGAGTTGAAAATGTCAGGACCCTAAGCAGTCACTCATGAGGAGCCTTCAAATCTGTTGGTGACTGGTTCACAGATGTTTTCCTGGGCTTAAGCATTTTGTGGGAGAGAGGTATCCCTTCTCATGCAGCCATTCCTTTCACAGGAGTTGTGCAATATACTCTATCCACAAAAGAAAGCAGGGTAATTGAAATGACGTCAGGAAGCTGTCCCACAACTATAGTGACTACACCTGCACATTCCTATGACAAAAACCACCAGCTCAAGCAAGGCCTTGATCATCCAGAGCAGGAGTGAGCAACAATTTTCGCAGGGGGGCCACTCCATGAATTTTGGTACATGGTCATGGGCCAGCTCCAGCCCCTCCCACCTACAAGGGGTGGGATCTTGGGCTGAAGAGGAGAGGTTTGGGGCTACAGAAAAAGTGAGTGTGAAAGGGAGACACGCTGTGTGTGAGAGACAGACTTTCTGACACAGATTGAATGTGTTGGCACAGAGACTGGGCCAGGGGTGGACTGGCCCGGCGGGATACCAGGAATTTCCCAGTGGGCCGACCTCCGAAGGGCCGGCCAGAGGGCCGGCTGGTGGCTGCTGGAGGAGGAGGGGGATTGTGATGGGGCCCCGCAGCCTTGCACTTTAAATTCCCTGGCACCGGCCATGTACTGGGCACGGTGGGGCCAAGGGAGAGCAGGCGCGGCATGCTCAAGCGCCGCGCAACAGCTGAGAGGGGAGACGCCTGGGCATGGCATGACATCATGGCCTGGGGCTTTAAAACCGCCCAGCCCAGAGTTGCACCGCGTGACCCAGCTCCAGGCCTGGCAAGTGGTCTGAAGCCCCGGAAGCAGCTGGGGCCAAGGCTGCGGGGACTTCTGGGGCCCGATCACAGACTCCAGCACCACAAACTGGAAGGCAGAAGGTGGGGATGGGGGAGGGGGAAAGATAGGGAGAAGGGGTGGGAGAGGAAGGGGCTTGTGCTGAGGGGAGGGGGGCAGGTCAGGAGAAGAAAGGGGAAGGTACCAAGGGACAGGGTGGAGGAGAGACAAATGCCAGGGGTCCAAGTGGAGACAATGAGGAAAAGGGCAGGAGGGAAGGTGTCCCTGGGGGGACAGCGTGATGCTGGGAAAGGAGAGGGGAAGGGCATTGGAGCTAGAGGGGGGAGGGAGAGGTGCTGGGAGAAGGCTTGAAAGAAGGGGTGAGTATGAGAAAGGTGGGGATGGAGCAAATCATGTGTGAGGGCACAGGGGCGTGAGGAGAACAGGGGCAGAAAGTGGTGAGGGGGTGGGCATCAGGGAAAAAGGGGGTAGGGGCTGTGAGGGAAGGGGGGCACCCGGAGGGTGCAGGGGTGAGGGAAGGTGCCAGGGGATTCTGGGGGTGAAGCAGAAAGGCAGACACCTGCAGGGGAGGGACCAGCACCAGAGGAGAGAGGCAGGGCAGGTGTGTAGAGGAAGATGTTAGGAGAAGGGATGAGGAGGGGTAGCTCACGTGATCAGAGTGGGGCTACTGGAGGAGTGGGCACGGGGGGGAGAGAAGGGCTGGTGGAGGGGGGCAGGTCGCAGGAGGGTTGAGGGCAGTGAGAAGGGCAGGAGTCACAACAGCAGAGGAGGGTGAGAGGTGGGGGGGGGCAGCAGGCACCAGGGGAGCTGATGGAGCAAGGGGAGGAGACATGGCAGCAGAGGGAAAAGGCAGAGGTTCATAAGATATTTATTAATAACTTGGGTGCACAGTGGCACATTCAAACAAGCCACATGAACTCAGTACAGGTGCACAACACAAAATTCATTCTGCTCATGGGAGGAAACTCTTAGAGGGAACACTTCCCCCAGCCTCTCCGCCCCCTCTGCCCCCGAGTTAATGTCACACACATTGGGTTAATGCAATTGCAGGATAGTTGCACGAAGGGGGTTTGGTGGGAGCCAAACTAATCCCTATTGGTAGAAGGATGGTGGGAAAAGTCCTTAGAGAGGGGTCACATGACACCTTTTACTTCTGGTCATGTGTCCATCTTGCCCTGAGAATGTTACCTCCAGAGTCCTGGCTAATGGGAGTCAGGAGCGTGGTTAACAGGGGTCAAGGGTGTGGCTAATGGGGGTCAAAGAGTAAATTTTTAAAAAATTCTTTGATGTGAAAAAGTGGGCTGTTCTCAACCCATTTCTCGGGCCTATTTTGATTGCCAGTCTGCCCCTGAACTGGGAGAGTGTTTGTAGCAGTGATTCTGTGGGTAGGGGGAGGCACAAACTATGTGTGTGTGGCAGGGTGCATCTATACTGCACAGTAGCTCAAAACAAGATACGCAAATTGTGTATCTTATTTTGGTCTTATTTCAAAATAGCTTATTACCTACTTTGGCACTGTCTGCACAGCACCAAATTTTGAAATAACCCGCTATTCCAAAACATCCCTTACTCCTCATAAAATGAGGTTTACAGGGATATTGGAATAGTGAGCCTGTTTTATTTCAAAATAATGGGCTTGCTGTGAAGATGTGGAATAGCTATTTCAGGATGCTCTGGTGTCCCGAAATAGCGTTGCAGTGTAGACATAGCCACAGTGACACACAGTGTGTGTGTGCTGGCTACTGCTGGGTATGTTTCTGAGAGAAGCATGCCATGCATCCTGCTGTCTAGCTGTCTTAAGACAAGGGAAAGCTGTCCTGTTCTGTTGTGTCCCCTTTCCCCCTCTCTGCAGAAATGGAGTGTAATGTTACATTTGTAGTTATAGGGCTTTCATATATTTTTCCATTCTGTGAATTTAGGGAAGATAATATTTATTCTGTGGATAAACATCTAATATACATAAAGTGGGGGGAGGACTTTACAAGTGGGTGGATGTAATGTCAGCACTACATTTTATACATTTCTTTGTACTTTTATTCCTGTGTAGGCCCTAACTGAGATCCAGGCACATTGTGTTAAGCCTGATATGTTAATATAGTAAGGCTATGTCTACACTGCAGGTTTTTATTTGGACAAAGATACGCAAATTGCAAACCTCAATTTGTGTATCTTTTGCCACTTTTTTTCAGAAGAGGCTTTTCCGACATTTGGCCCATTTCATGGGGCCAAATGTGGGAAAAACCTCCTTTTTCGGTACATCCATTCTTCCTCATAAAATGAGGAATACAGGGATGCCGAAAGAACGCATCTGATTTTTCGGAAACTGTTCCGAAAAAGCGGAAGTGTTCTTTGGGCATGGCAGAGCTTTTCCGGGATACCTCCAGTATCTCAGAAAAGCTCCACAGTGTAGACATAGGCTAAGAGAGAGAAAGAGAGAGAGAGAGCAGGAGCACTGAAATCTTACAAACAGTACACTGCCTCTTAAGACAAGCACTCCTTAATCAAGGAGCTTACACTCCACATAGACAGGACAAAAAAGGTAGAAAAAAAGAAATAATATCTCTAATTTACAGATAGAGAACAGAGGCACAACAAAATGTAAGTTATTTGTCAACCACACAGAAAGCTAGGAACTGAACCTACATCTCCTGCGGTTCAGTTTCATGCCTTATGCATCCTGCCCTGTTCTAGCTGTCCAATTCTCTTTCTATTTTTAGTTACCTGTTTTCCAGTAGGGGTTCCTGACACAGAGTGGGATTAAGGATGAAGAAAATGGAATCAGAAGAAACAAACCTACTTGTACACCTCCCTCCCTTACCAACATTCGAAGAGCTTTTGGATAATTACACAGAAAAACATGGCCCATGTTCCCTCAGAGCATAGGCATGGTCTCTGCTTATCAGAGTTCTCTCAGATGCTATATAAATACATATTCCATGTCTGTGCATTTAAATTATCCACTGGTGCTCATTACAGAGATGTGCATTTGAAAGGCAGGCTCTTCTTCCTGTTGTTGGGCAGATGTCACAATGCCCAGTAAAGTGAAATAACTGTGTGTGTCACTTCAGGTACATTGGCACATTGCCATGGTAACCGATTTATGTAGCAATACAAATAAGAGGCCTTTGGGGAATCTCTGTTGAATCAAGCAGCACACATTAGTGATTTCATAGGTCACAGGTGACACACACAACCCAGGAGAGAAAGAAGTAATTTTGACTCGAATATGGGGAGAATGCAGGACATTTGTGAAGCTTGAAAACTGGCCCAAAGCTGGGAAATGTTAAAAGGGTAACATCCTTGGGGAGCATCTGGCTTTGCAAACATATAAGATGACAAGAGGCCAGTCTCTGTTCTAAGCTTCACCGGCAAAAGCGCAGAGTAAATTCACTGACTCCTGCCCCCTCTCTAGCACTGACAATATAAACAATGTTGATATGATGCCAGGCTTGCTATTGCACTAGACCCTTTCACTGCTGCTGTGTGCATGGTGCACAGAGTAATGAGGACCCTGCCAGGTTGGCAGGACAGGTTCAGTGACACCAAGGAGCTCCAAGATAAAGAAGGGAAAACAATTAAAACATTTGAAATGTAGAGTGTTAAGTAAGGCTTTCCTATTAACAATATTTCTTGTTCCCTTTTCTCTAACTGGAAGGAGTTATTACAAAGACCCCCTTTGTCTGACAGTCTTTTAGATGGTATGGAAGATGGTAATTGTGACAGATACGGCAATATCCAGCAATATCCATTGAAGACCTTATTGAATTAAATTTAAGTATCTTTGAGCTTCACTGTATTAAATGAATGTTTTATGTATTATTGTGGGCCAGGAATGTATGAAACCGCTTGGGAGGGGTGATGTGACAGATGTGATATCTCACAGTGAGGAGGACTATTCTGAACTCTGTGCTAGACAAGAGCAGACTTCTGGAACAAAACATGTTCAGTGGTTTTCCTAGGGAATACCTAGAGGAAAGGGAATGCAAATTCCCCAACTCATTATGCAAAAACCAACCTTTTGAAGTTACCCTTTGGGGAGGGTCTTTGCCTGCTGATTACCTGTTACAAAAGGCCAAGATCAAAAGCCCAAATTCAAGAAATAAATGGATGCTCTGCCTATCCATTGTTCTGGATATGAATCAGAGGATTTATGGAAGGTAGGCCAATCTACGATTATTAGTCAGGATAAGCAGGGGTGGTGTCCCTAGCCTCTGTTTACCAGAGGCTGGGAATGGGCAACAGAGTATGGATCACTTGATGATTGCCTGTTATGTTCATTCCCTCTCAAGCTTCTAACACTGGCAACTGTCAGAGGAAAGGACACCGGGCTAGATGGAGTATTGGTCTGACCTATTATGGCCATTCTTATGTTCTAGACAGTTATGAACTTTTAACCATTTTTCTTCTTATTTTGTAAACTCCTCAAGGCAGGAAACACTTTTCCACGTGCGTTTGAACAGCACCTAGCACCTGTGGCATATAAATATTAAAAATTAGCAAGGGGTTTGTGGCGAGAGAGGAAATAATGCAGTGAATAGATATGTTTTTGTGAACAATGAAAAATTAACACTGATAGCATCTGAATATACTATGTGCAACTGTCTGGGTATATTGGAAATCAGATGCCTTCCCTGTTCTTATTATTTTCACCAACCTCTTCCACTGACCTCCCTTGCCCTGCAAGGCTAAACATGATGCCCTTTTATTGGAAATAAGCCCTGCCCTTGTCAGTTTTGTGGAAGATCACTGTAATGTGTGCTCTAGGGGAAGAGAAGAGGAAAATCAGTGCCTGACGTGCTAGCAGATAGTGAAACTTGAGGGTCATGGGAAGCAGCGAATCTGTCAGATCTGATTATTTCAGAGCAGAGCATAGAGGTCTAAAAGTTCTTCTGTGTTACCATGTGGCAATGCTAACTCTTGGTAGCAGCATGGAGTAAAAAGGGGCATATTAAAGAATACCCGATGGCATTTATTTTCCCCACATAGTTCACCTCAACATGTTGTAGATACAAGGTGCCACATACATTCCATGCCAATGAAAACTATCATGTTTGAGAGTTAACAAGAGCAAAAACAATTAACTAATTCCTGTAATTTCAATTTTATTAATCTACTCTTTTTCATAATTAACATTCATGAGGTTACTTTGTTCAGTTTCCCAGTCATGTGAAAATAACTAACTTTAAGTTGAGAGTCAAGGTGGGTGAGGTAATACCTTTTACTGGGCCAGCTTCTGTTGGTGAGACACAGAGGATATGTCTACACTTGCAGCCTAATTCGAAATAAGGCTGCAAATGTAGGCATTCGAAATTGCAAATCAAGCCCAGGATTTAAATATCCCGCGCTTGATTCGCATCTTCCCGGTCGGGCGCCATTTTTTGAAATTGACAAGCCTGGAATAACTGCCTGCATCTACACGCGGCAGTGAAACGGGCGTTCAAAATAAAGCCCTATTTCAAAATACCTGTTAAACCTCATTGCAGGAGGAATAACAGGTATTTCGAAATAGGGCTTTATTTCAAACGCCCGTTTCACTGCCGCGTGTAGATGCAGGCAGTTATTCCAGGCTTGTCAATTTCAAAAAATGGCGCCCGACCGGGAAGATGCGAATCAAGCGCGGGATATTTAAATCCCGGGCTTGATTTGCAATTTCGAATGCCTACATTTGCAGCCCTATTTCGAATTAGGCTGCAAGTGTAGACATACCCAGGGTGAGTCTACACAGCACCATAAACTCGAAATAAAATATGCAATTTGTGCTACACAAATTGCATATCTCATTTCAAATCTATTTTGAAATAGCTTATTTTGAAATTTGGCGCATCTACACAGCACCAAATTTCAAAATAATGTGATATTTCAAGTCATCCCTTATCCCTCATACAACAAGGTTTACCGGGATGGCAAATTAGTGCACCCGTTATTTTGAAAAATATTTCAAAATAACGAGCGGCTTGAGTAGACGCAGGATAGTTATTTTGGGATGCCTCTGGTATCCCAAAATAGCTGTGCAGTGTAGATGTACCCAGACAAGTTTTTGAGCTTACACAGAGCTCTTGTTCAGGGCTGGGAAACTAAAGGTTTGTCTACGCTACACAGCTTTTAGCAACACGGTTGCGTTGCTACAGCCAGGTCACCAAAAGTCAGGCAGTGTAGCTGCTGTTTGTTGACTCTTTTGCTAATAAAATAGTTCCACACCCAATGAACGGGGTTGGCTTTGCTGACAAGAAAACGCTCCTGTTGACAATGCACTGTTCTCACTGGCTTTTGTTGCAACAAAACATTTGTCTTTTGGGAGGAGGAACACCTTGAAAGACAAAAGTTTTGTCATTTAATCATCATAGCCTAACTCAGTGTCACTGCTAAATACAAGATGGAACAAACTGTGTAGCATAAGCTAACACGTTTCAAGGGACAATTCAAAGTGAAATGGCCCTAGAATGGTCCCCCGGAAATATGTGTTAACTGCTTGTACAACACAATCTGTTCCACCTTGTATTTAGCAGAGAGGTTCTGAGTTAGAGTAGGTCTACACTTAAAATGCTGCATTGCTCCAGCTACATTGGTGCAACTGTGTTGCTGTCGCACTTTAATGAAGATGTTATATGGGGACAGGAGAGAGCTCTCCCATTGTCATAATTAATCCACCTCCCCAAAAGCTGTGGTAGCTGTGTCCGTGGGAAAAGTTATCTCACCAACGCAATACTGTCTACACCAGTGCTTGAGTCGATCTGACTATATTGTTTAGGGCTATGGACCTTTCAGACTGCTCTGAGCAGGGGTGGGGAACCTCAGGCTGGATGTGGCCCCTGACCTGCCTGGATCTGGCCCCCAAGGTTCAGGGCCTCCCCCCCCCCAGCACTGGGGAGCTTGTGCTGCCCCACCAGCCCCATGCTGCCCCACTGAGGGGCTGGAGCACACAAAATCTACTGGTCTGGGTGCCCCAGGCACTGGTGTGGGAGGGGAATATGGAGGGTGTCTTTCTCTTTCTCAGCTGGGGACCACATCAGTGAGTGAGGGTGGTTTTTTGTTTTTTGTTTTGTTTGTTTGTTTGTTTTTTTGTTGCTTCTCACTTGTATGCAGCCCCCGACTGATTTTTCTGTAGGTCAGCAGCCCCCCCAACCCAAAAAAGGTTCCTTACCCTGGCCTTAGAATCTTAGTTACACCGAAGTAATCTTGTAGCATAGACTTCCCTCTAGTTTCTGAGACCTGAACAAGAGCTCTGCGTAAACTTGAAAGCCTCTCCCTCGCTCACCAAAAGAAGCTGGTCCAACAAAAGCTTGTCCACTGATCCACTTCATTTCTCTGATATTCTGGGATGAGCTCAGCTACAACAACGCTGCAGAAATTGATTATTTGCCTCGGTGATGGGTTCAATAACAAAGATCCCCTTGAAACAGTCGCTTGATGTGTCTATCATGCCACTGAACCCACCTACCTGCCCTCTGGGGCACCCCACCACTGGGTCCTGCTGCACCAGAACCTCTGGTCTCCCCCAGTGATGGCACAGATTAGTGGACACAGCCCACAGCAGAGCAACACAAACACGGAGATAATCTGAGCTCTGGGAAGGCTCAGTCACAGGGACTTGACACACCACCCAGGTACACAGCCCCAATGGGACCAAAACCTCAGATAAATTCATCTCACTGTGCATAAAGTTTATGTAGAGTGAGCTCATAACTGGTTCTCCCCCTTTATCACTGAAAGAAAGATGCGCAACTATTATCCCCCTGAGATAATTATTTACACTGGGTTTATTAATAAACAAAAGTGATTTTATTACATATAAAAAGTAGGATTTAAGTGACTGCACATGATAGCAGACAGATCAAAGTAAGTTACTAAGCAAAACAAAACACACCAACCAAGCTTAATACTCTAAGAAATGTGTTACATGCAATTTCTTACTCTAACCTTTTCTCACAAGTCAGGTAGCCTCTTAGTTTGGGTTTGATCCTTCCCCCTCCTCAGTCTTAGATGTTTCTAGCAGATCAGTCCTGCTGCTGAGGAGGAGGGGGCAATGGGGCAATTGCTCAGGGGCTGGGTGATTCAAAGGGCCCCAGGCCCCAGCCACTGCTCCAGCAGAAGCAATGGTAGCCAGAACCCCAGGCTATTTAATTCATTGCCGAAGTGCCATGTGGCACACTCCAGACTAAGGATGTAAGAGAGTAGTTGACTAGTCAACAGGTAGTTGAGTCGACTACTCACATTCCCCCCTCCCCTTGCTGCCTCTGTATCAGAGACAGCAAGGTGGGGGGGGAGCAGGAGCCGGTGCTGGAGGGAGACAGCTTAAAATCTGTTTTCCCCTAGCACCATCTCCATGGTGCCACCCATCCTTCCCCCTCCCTCTGCCTCTATCAGAGGCAGCGGGAGAGGGCAGGAGTTGCTGCTATGAAGCAGCTCCTGTCTTCAGGAGGTCCCAACTCCCTACTGGGACCCCTGCGCACAGGGGATACTGCCAGCCCCCCTCTCCTACTGCATTTTAAATTGCAGAGCCGGAGCAGGGTGTGGTCCTGCACCCGGCACGAGCCAGTACTGAGCTGGGCTGCCTATCAACTAATCGAGTAGTCAATAAAAATTCTATTGACTACTTGATTACTGTAAATTAGCGTATATAACCCGCGTCCATGTATAACACACACTTGGGGTATGTCTACACTACAAAGCTAATTCGAACTAACTTAGTTCGAATTAGTTAATTCGAACTAAGCTAATTCGAACTAACGCATCTAGACCCAAAAACTAATTCGAATTAGCGTTTTGCTAATTCGAACTAGCGCGTCCACACTGATTGGACGCTGGGTCGCATTTAAGGGCAGCTGAAACCGGTTCCGGCAGGGCATCAGGTCAGTAGTTGCTTTGTGTGGCTGCTGTCTGAGGCTCGTGCTTAAAGGGACCCCCCTGGACAGCCGGTTCTCAGCTTCTCCGCTTGCTTGCCTACCTCGCCGAGGGACAGCAAAGCGTTTTCCTCTGCGCCTGCCTGTGTCGGTGGTTCCCATTGGGGACGCTGCCGCAGTTGGCACCATGGAGCCAGAGCTCGCCCTGGGCATTCTGGTGCAGTTTTTGGACTTGCTGCTGCAAGCCTGCCAGCAATGGCTGGAGGCTGCCTGGAACCACCTGGTGCACGTCAGCCCCCTGCCTCTCCACCTGGCCTCCCTGGGGGCCATGGAGGAGCCACAGCAGCGCCCGGATGCCAGCGTGCCCCGACGCATCTGGCGTCTGGACGCCAGCAGCGACTGGTGGGACCGCATCGTCCTGGAGCGCTGGGGAGACAGACAGTGGACCCAGAACTTCAGGATGAAGAGGGACACCTTCCTAGAGCTCTGCGAGTGGCTGGCCCCTGCTCTGCGGCGACGGGACACTCTCATGAGGCCCGCCATCCCCCTCCAGAAGCGTGTGGCCATCGCCCTCTGGAAGCTCTCCACGCCGGACAGCTACCGATCCTTCGGGAACCAGTTCGGCGTGGGGAGATCCACCGTCGGAGCAGTACTCATGCAGGTATGGCACTCACTGGCCACTGGGCCGGGGAGGAAGGGGGCTGCAAGGAGGGAATGGGCCGCCCCAGGGAAAATGGGGGCGGGGGAGGAGGCGACAGTGCCCCGCATGGGAGGGTTCGGTCTGTCCTGGCCGTACTACAGGCCACCGGCGGCGGCCAGGATCGCAGCGGGGGTTGCTTCTGGGAGTGGGGCGCGGGGTAGTGCCAGGGAACGAACACTCCCAGCCACCCAGGCGCCCCAGTGATTCGCAGTTTGCTGTGTCTCTCTGCAGGTGGTCAAGGCCATCAACCGGGTGCTGCTCCGCAGGGTGGTCCGCCTCGCTGAGAGGGGTTCGGCACCCTCGGCTTCCCCAACTGCGGGGGGGCCATCGACGGGATGCACATCCCCATCCGTGCCCCGGAACACCAGGCCTCCCCAGTACATCAACCGCAAGGGGTACTTCTCTGTCCTCCTGCAGGCCGTGTCTGACCATCGGGGCCAGTTCACGGACATTAATGTGGGCTGGTCTGGCAAAGCACACGACGCCAGGGTGTTCCGCAACTCCTCCGTGTGCCAGAGGCTGCACACCGGGACCTTCTTCCCCGACCGCCACATCAGGGTCGGGGACGTGGACATGCCCGTCTGCCTGGTGGGGGATGCGGCCTACCCCCTACAGCCCTGGCTGATGAAGCCGTACACGGGGCACCTCAACCCCTCCCGCCAGGCCTTCAATGCCAGGCTCACCAGGGCCCGCATTGTGGTCGAGGGGGCCTTCGGACGACTGAAAGCCAGATTTAGGTGCCTCGCCTCGACCTCGCCGAGCACAATATCCCTCCCGTGGTGGCAGCATGTTGTGTGCTGCACAATTTGTGTGAGCAGAAGGGGGAGGCTTTCCTGCCAGCCTGGATGGCTGAGGCTGAGCGCATGGCTGGCCACTACGGTCAGCCCCACACCGCCGCCGTCCGGGAGGCCCAGCGGGGGGCCGTCCAGATCTGGGAAGCCCTGCGGGAGACCTTCCTGGTGGAGGAGGAGGACTGAACTCTCCCTGCATGCCCCATTGGGGCCTTCTTCCGTCCTCCCCTCCTTCCCCTTTCACCTCCCTAACCCCCCTTCCTAATGTCAAATAAAGACACCTGTTTTGCAAACAACAATCTCTTTTTATTGTACATAACTGGGGTGGGGGGAGGGGGGAATGAGGGTGGGAGAGGGGAGAGGGAAACCTGGGAGGAGGGAGCTGGAAGGGGGAGGAAGGGGAGGAAGGGAAGGGAAAGCTCAGGGCTCAGGGTCCTGCTGGCTCTCCCGTCTCGCAGCACTGTGGGTGCGGGGGCGTCGGGGGGGAGTGGGTGTGGAGGGTGGGGCAGGAGGGACGGGGGGTGTGGAGGAAGCGGGAAGGGGAGCAGGGGTGGGAGGAGGAGCGAGAGCTGGGGCAGCCGCAGGGGCTGGAGCAGCAGGAGGCAGGAACCTGTCCACCAAGGTCTGGAGGTGGCCTCTGAGGGCATGGCCCTGCTTCTCCAGTGCCTCCAAGCTCCGCTGCCGCAGCCGCAGGTCCTCCCGGACCCAGTAGTCCTGGGTGCGGAGCTGGTGCTCCAGTAGCTGCAGGTGCCGCCGGTGGTAGTCCTCCAGGTCCCTGGAGCGCCTGCTGGCCCGGGTGCGGGTGGCTGTTGCAGGCGGGGTGGTGCGCCCTGCAGTCCCAGGTGCTGCGGCTGTGGTGAAACAAGAGCAGTGGTCAGTTCTCCCTGGGGACACAGCCCCCCAGCCCCCCTCTGCAAGGCGAGGTCGGCGTGTGGAGAATGGGCCAGGGCCCTTGCATGACACCCAGCTGCTGCTCCATGGTGGGCAAAGCCCAGGTGCACGGTCCCTGGGCTCCCTCTCCCCCCACTTCCCCGTACACATAAGGGGAGCATGATGGCACTCACATGTGGAGCCCCCCTCGGCCTCGGACGACACAGCCGATGTGCTCTGTGGGATGCCTCGGGGGTCCTGGGTCCTGGGCAGGCTCCCTGCAGGCTCCTGGCTCTTGGCGTCCTCCTCCTCCTCCTCGGTGTCAGGGACGGGTCCCTCTGCCCCGGGGTCGATCACCACCCGGGGGGCATGGACTGTGTGAGCCCCCAGGATGCGGTCCAGGGCCTCATAATGAGGGCATGCCTCTGGGTTGGCCCCTGGCTGGGAGGCCCTGGAGTAGGACTGCCGCAGGTCCTTAATTTTGCAGCAGACCTGCTCCCGGGTCCGCATGTGGCCTCTGGTGGCCAGGCTGGCAGCCATGCGGCTGTAGACGGCCGCATTCCTGTGGCTAGTGTGGAGATTGTGGACGTTGGAGGCTTCCCCCCAAACCTCGATGAGGTCCACGATCTCCGCACTAGACCAGGAGGGTGCCCGCCTCTTGCGGCCCCGGGCAGGCTCCTGGGAGCCGCCAGCCTGGTCCTGGGAAGAGGCTGAGGGCTGGGTGGCAGCGGGTGGCTGGCTCATGCCGTGCCAGGTGCAGGGTCTGCTGGCTGGGTGCTGGCAGGCTTGCAGCTGGCATGAGCAGTGTAGCCAGACCGTGGCCCTTTAAGGGCTCCGGGGCCGGGAGGGGGGCAGAAGAGTTTCCCTGGCTTGGCCCAGAGTGACCACCAGGGCAAGCTGGGAAGGGCTAGCCTCCAACTAGTTTGAATTAAGTGGCTACACAGCCCTTAATTCGAACTACTTAATTCGAACTAGGCGTTAGTCCTCGTAGAATGAGGTTTACCTAGTTTGAATTAAGCGCTCCGCTAGTTCGAATTAAGTTCGAACTAGCGGTTTGCATGTGTAGCGCCTATGAAAGTTAATTCGAACTAACGGCTGTTAGTTCGAATTAACTTTGTAGTGTAGACATACCCTTGTGTATTACCTGCGGTTTTTCTTTCATGTGTAAAAAAAATCTTAGATTACCCACGGATGTATATAACCCGCAGAGATTTCTGCTGCCTTCATAAAAGGTGGTCTTTGATGCCGCAGTGGGAGATGGGCCGGTGCAGCAACCCTGGGCACTTGAGCAGCAGTGCCGAGGTGAGGAGGTAGCTTCCCAGTGTAGAGAGCAGACACAAGGTGACAGCCATCCTGCTGCCAGCGAACCGGCCGGCCTGCAGGAGGGGAGCTGCGCTTGTGCCCAGGCCCACCCCATGCAGCCGCAGCCAGGTGCCACCCACCCTCCTCCGGGCGGGGGGAACGGAGAGTGTAGCACAGGTGCGCCGGAAGCTTGTCAGGCCCTCCCTGCCTCCCTGCCTCCCTGCAGCGGAGCTGACCCAGTTCTAATGGGGGGGGGGGCGGGAAGAGCCGCTTAGTGGAACTGATGCTCCCAGGGGGACTCCAAGGAGTAAAAATCAACATTTATAAGACGCGGACATGTATACCCTGCGGTGGGAGGGAGCGGGGTGTGTAAAAATGTGTATAACCCGCAGATTATATTTGCTAATTTACAGTAGTTAAATACCTGCCTCTCAATATCCCTACTCCAGACTCCAGGCAGTGTTAAGGGTTCGGGAGAGGGGGGTACCATGGTCCGGGCGCCCCTTGGTCCTGCCCCTTCCACTTGAGACTTTTTCAGATGCTCAGTGAGGCTGTCAGGTACCCTACCAGCAGTCATCTTAGGTAGTAACCAGGGGTCTTATGGCATCTGGCAGCAGCCCCTATTGTTTGGTTTTATGCCTTAATATAGATTTTGCCCAAGGTGGGAATCCTTTGCATTTAGTGCAAACTTTTCTCACTTTGAGTGGAAAAGTACATCAGTCAAAATTGTTTCCAGCATCATGTGACCTTGGCCTTGGTAATACCAGCTATAGAACAGGTTTACAGGAAAAGCAGGACAATTCACAGATCATTGTCCCAAATACTGAGACATTAAGCTTGAGTACAAACCTACATAACACTGATCCCAATTCATTGCTGATTTAACTCCACTAAAGATGAATGTGACCCACTCTGCACAAGATCATTCTCTATGGGACAAGATTGGACTAATCATAAATGGAAACTGAGCAGAGACTGTGGAAGAACAATACTAGTCACATTTTGCAATTGTTTTCTGCTTTTGGGGACAGAGGAAAGAAGTAGAGGGGAAAAATACAATCAGACCTAATTACTTGAGCAATGCTGACACTCTGGGGACATGATATCATATCTTTCACTGTGGTCAAAGGTGCCATGTGGTCTTTTACCTTTAAAAAAATCATCCATTTCCAGAAAGCCAATGCATAACAAATACTTCATCTCAGCATATTTCCCCTCCTTCCCTGATGTGGGGCTTTTAAATATGTTAGTAAGCTAAAAACAAGCTGGATTTTAGGTATGCATAGCATCTTGGCCTGAGCAGTTTAGGTAGCTAAAGAAAGTGCAATTCCTGGCAAGACAAACCAGGCAGTATTACCTGGGCTGTGTTCTGGGGGAACAGTTTGAATATTGCTTCTTTTTTCTTCTGTGTTCTGATCCAGTTTGACTGATGTGTAAATTAATTTTCTAGGGCTTTTCTTTTTGAAGAACTGTTGCCCATTGCCAGGGATTTGGGAAAGAGGGGAAGTGAAAGAAAGGACTGGAGAATTTACAGGCATATCACATGCATTGGTTTGCACCTGCAGAACAGCAGGATGGGAGGCTTACAAAATGTTCCTGGGTTTTGTGCCTAAGAATACTCTTTACTAATAGAATGATTGTGAGGAAAATATTGTCAATAATTTACTCATCCACCAAAAATATGTATTTTCCCTGGGTGAGTAGAATTTTGCAGGGCTCGTTATACTATCTATACAGGAAATAGAGGTCTTCCCCTTAGGTAATTTTTCGTGTTACTAATTTTTGTCTTGGCCCAGATGGGGAGCACTTGTCAGTTCCCCTCCCCGATGTATTAATCTGGTTCTGTTATATGCATGTTTAGTAATGAATAGTATTTTGACTGGTTGAGCCTTTCTCCCACACTTAAAACCATGAATATCATTATTCAGTTTTCACCCTGCTTTTTTTTCACCCTTGTTGCTTATGCAAACACACTTAATTTTTGAAAAGAAATTGCAATAGCCAGTTTGTACACTAGATGGCAGATCTGTGTCTCCTTTCCTTTCCATTAATCATTTAATCGGTTTGATACATTGATGAAGTCTATGTCAAATGATGCGTATGTGGCCTTTGGCACAGGGGGGAAAAGGTATGGCAAAACAATAGTCACCAATTTAACACCAAATAATAAATGAAGGCATGACATTGGATTTGTTAGTTCACCAGAATCCATCACCTTGCCAGTTGAGTTCATGTAAGCTATTCTCTACCTATTTACATAACATCCTTCTTCTTAGTAGTAGGCCAAGACTTAGTTAATTGTTTGCAAATAACTACTGCTGCTGTGATTGTATTCACTGGGTCTTAATTTTTTAGATGTTTGTTTAAAAAGTTTAGAGGCAATGCTATCTCCCACAAGGCTTCTTACCTGTTACTATGTTCAGGGATAACTAAGCCATTGTGATCTTTTGATATGAACATCCTTTTCAGGAGTTGCAGGAAGGGGGAGCAGGGCAATAGATGAATGAATTAGAAACTGAAGGGAGGAGGACTAGTTTTAATCCCATTCTTTCAAAAGTTTTCTGTTTTAAGGCCTTGTCTACAACTGTGTCCACAGCATTTTGTCTTCGAAATCTAAAGATTAGCGGTGGTTCATGTCCTGTTTGTCCAGCCTCTCTCAGACACATTCCACCCCCATCCCAATGCAGTACAGGGAGGACAGATAACTGGTACCAGATTTAACCCGTCTCTCCTAATAGGTACCATGGGAATGTTTCATTCCAAAACACAGAAAATCACATAGAATATAATCTAGTTTTGAATTAGAGCCTGCTAACAAGAATCTTAGCTTTGGTCACCTCTCCCTTCCAAAGCCTGCTCAGAAACACAAGAAAGAGAGGTGGCTCAACCCATGAATCTCAGATCTGGGACCAGAACCTAATTCAAGCTATTCCCATAGTACGAGGCTGTTCAGACCCCACACAAAGGCAGGCCTAAGCCACAATGTTTAGTTTTGGATCTGAAAAGACCCATAATTTTGGGGAAGGAATCAACTCCATAGTTCTGATTCAGGCTCATTTCTCAGGAAAGAAGTTGTTGCTTCTGGACAGGCAAAGATCTGAGGCAATTTTTTATTCACAGTTTGTTTTTGTTACAGAATTTTGAGACATCTGATCATTCAGCAATCATCTGGATTAAACCAAACCCCATACATTTTGTAAAATGTTGCAAGTCCACCTACAGGCACCGTTTCCCGAAGAAGCAGAGGGGACTGGCCACTGGTGGGTACTCAGCACCCAATTTTTTTTCAAGGGTGCTCAGCATTTATGAGTCCACAGGCAATGACAGAGGTAAGTTAAGTTCACTCTATTCATTTGGGAGTTTTGATTTAGCCATGTGGGCTTAGATAAACACAAAAATCAGAGCCTACAAAACCATGTGGATGCAAACTCTTGAGGTTTGCACATCACTGTCCAAAAAAGGAAGGAAAGTTGTATTAAATGCTCAAACTCCCAAACAGCTCACAGTGCTTAATATCTCTAAATCGAAGAGCAGAAAAATGAAGTGCCAAAGTAGTAATTTAAATATTTTTCTTCTAATACCATCTGTCACAATGTCTGGAGTGGCTCATGACTGTGAGTGCCAATTTTAGGGCAGCTTCTTAAGAAGCAGGCGAGAAACCCCAAACTGGTGACATGATCTATAATTAGATTTTACCACCCTAGTAACAAATGTAACCTCCTGAAGGACTATAACATTTTACCATGGAGTCACAGACAGTCACTTCAGGCATTCCATATGTCTTGCCACTCAGGCTAGCTGGGTTTAGTGATAAATAGTAATTTATTCCAAAGCTCACAAAATATTCAGGTTGCTTCCAGACCCTAGAGACAAGTAAACTTATTCCAAGTCAATTTGTACCTCAGATCTCTCACCAAAGACAACATTGGCAGCCAATCCTGTAATGAACTAACTAAAGATTTTGTTAATTAGAAAAAAAATGAAAGAGTTTTTACAAGCAAACATAGACCCACAAATGAGTTATAGTCTATGGTTATGTCTAGACTACATCCCTCTTTCGAAAGAGGGATGTAAACTAGACATATCAAAATTGCAAATGAAGCCAGGATTTGAATTTCCCATGCTTTACTTGCATAATCATGTCATGGCATTTTTTTGAAAAACGTTATTTTGAAAGTAAAACCACGGTCTAGATGCAGTTCTTTCGAAAAGAAAAGCCTTTTTGAAAGATCCTGTACTCCTCAAAAAATTAAGGTTTATAGGATCTTTCAAAAAAGGCTTTTCTTTTTGAAAGAACCGCGTCTAGACTGCAGTTTGACTTTCGAAATAACGTCTTTCAAAAAAACACCGTGACGCAGTTATGCAAATGAAGCACGGGAAATTCAAATTCCGGCTTCATTTGCAATTTTGATATGTCTAGTTTACATCCCTTTTTCGAAAGAGGGATGTAGTTTAGACGTACGCTATGGTTTTAAAAGGTGATAGAGTTGTAGTACTCGCAGAATGTCTTTTAGGTTGCCTCCGGTGATCTCTGCTTCTATTTCATAGCTCCGGCCTTGTGAGAATATAAACAGCAAAAGAAAAATGAAAAATGTTCACGTCATCTTTTTTATTTCTTTCTTCCAGAATTCAAACTGATGGGACAAGCCCTTTTGCACATAACATCTTTGTGGTTAGAGAGGGGCAATTAACAAAGTTCATTACCCATCTTAACTAGAGTAATACACAGGTGAAACAGACTAGCACTGAATATATCCGTGCTCAACTAAGGCCTAAATCCTTGGCCAGACCTGGTTCCTGGTATGCTAGCATCACAGCATTAACGTCCTAAGACACTAAAAATGAAAATTGTTCTTTCAGTTCAACAGGAAACTGTTGAAACTAGATGTGGAGAGAGACCAAAGTTCAACAGTAAGTGGTGACTCCTATTTTTGAAAAGAGAAATTCTTGAAAGAGAAAAGTAGCCACAGTCATTGGGGATGCTGTTCCACTTTGCTTTCACTCCCTGCAGGTTCCATCATGTCACATACACCTGATTTAGAACTGTTGCCAATATTAAGGAGAACTGCCCAGCAGAAGAGCACCTGCTGGAGAACATCATGGCATCAGTAGTGAATGCCAGATCTTACAAAAAAATCTGAGCTATTTAATCTGAGCCTCTTATGGGGAATGTAATTAGTGCTTTTAAGTGGGCAATGCTGGAAGAATGTTTGGAATGTCCAAAATGCTGCATTTCTGATTATTAAGTGTCTTTATACTTTTCTGGTGGAATGGGAGGCTAACTATCTGAGAATGCTTACAGAAGTGAGGAACGTAAGGTCCAGGGGCTGGATGTGGCTCCCGGCTTGCCAGGATTTGGCCCCCTAAGCACTGATGTGTGAGGGGAATGTAGGGAGTGTCTTTCTCCTTCTTAGTCAAGGGCCAAGTCAGTGAGTGTTTGTTTTTGTTTTGCTTCTCACTTGTGTGCGGCCCCCGACTGATTTTTCTGTGGGCCAGCGGCCCCTTATCGTAAAAAGGTTCCCCATCCCTGGCTTATGTAGAAAGATTGGCTAGTTATTTTTTCATGTCAATCACAATTAGAGAGGTGATAATGAAGATAAAGACTTGCTAATCAGACATTCAACAAGTGGTGCACTTTCTTACATGGAGTGTTCTCAAAATGTCAAGCACATCAAAGAAGCTGTCTCTTGCTATCTATTACACACCTGTTTGGCATAGGAATATAGTGATATTTATGGATTCAGTGATTACACAGAGTAAGTTGAATTCCTTTCCCATACAAGTCACTTTTTGGGTCACCGTGTTCTCCAAAGACACTTGGCTAATCAGGACACAACAAATCTATGTACTAAGGGAATTTCAGTGTCCTAAAAGAACTGGCTGAGGAGATCCCTGGCCTGATGATGTTGTTTTTTAAAACATCCTGAAGTACTGGGGAAATTTCAGGCAGAGAGTGCTAATATTCAAAAAGAGCAAGTTGCGTAGCTCAAGCTATTTAGCCTGACATCAGTCCTAGGCAAATAAATGGCAAAGCTAACATGGGATTCAGTCAGTAAAGAATTAAAGGATAATGATATAGTTAATGCTGATCAACATGGTTTTATGGAAAATAAATCTTTTCAAACATGCCTGATTTCACTTTTGATAAGATAATATGTTGGGGTGCTAGAGTTGTTAGTGTATTACATGTATGCAGCTTAGCCCTTGGTAATGTGTTTTAGGTAGTCGTGCATGGCAATCTGATTAAAAATCAGCAATAACAGAGCACAGGTAAAACGGATTAAGAACTGGTAAAATGACAGATCTCAAGAAGTTAATCAGGGGGGATTCCATTGGGAACATTTCTGTTCAAGGGATCTGGAATCCCTTTATCATATTGAATGGGACAGGGCAGTCCTACAGAGTAACATGGATTACTGGGTAAGTAGTAACCAGTTAAATACATGTTTTTAAATACAACCAAATGCAGAGCTATACATCTAGGAACCAGAAATGCCTGTAGAATGGGGGACTGCATGCTGGAAAGCTGAAAAGGATTAGAGATCTTAGTAGAGATTCTGATCCTAGATAAATTCATTGAGGATTGGTTCATCAATGCTTATTAGCCAATGTGGATAAGAATGGTGTCCCTAGCCTCTGTTTGTCAGGGGCTGGAAATGGATGACAGGAGAGGGATCACGTGATGATTCCCTGTTCTGTTCACTCCCTCTGGGGCATCTGGTATTGGCCACTGTTGGCAGACAGGATACTGGACTAGATGGACTTTGGTCTGACCCAGTATGGCCAGTCTTATGTTCTTAAAAGCAACTGAACATGGACTCCCAGTGTGATGCTATTACTGAAAGAGCTAATGTGATCCTTGGATGTATAAATGGGGGAGTAGTTGAGCAGGAAAGGAAGGTCATTTTACCTCTGGACATTGAATTAAGTCTCCCATTATCAGCTCTGATGCCCACATTTTTAAAAGGATATTTAGAAACTTCAGAGGATGCGGAGAGGAGCCACAGCAATGATTCAAAGTCTGATCCTCCAATGATACTTCAGGAGTTCAACTTGCTTCTTTTAGGGTATGTAAGTAACCTGGGTGATGAGCTGGAGATGAACTGAGTTTTTTTAATTCCAGAGTGTGGCTGAAGTGTTATCCCAGAACTGGACAACATGTTCTGGATGAGCCACGTTGATTTTGTGTGATGTTATAATTAGCTAACAGTTTATGTCATATATAATCTTCGTATGTTAAATAGGGTTAAATTGTAGGATTATGGAAGTATAAGATTGATTAGTTGTTAGAAGAGATAATTATGTATTGGATATTTCAAGTAAAGGAAGGTTTAAACACAAGGCCTACAGACTGAGGCCTGTAAGATTTTAGCTTAGCCATACTAGGCCATAGGTTTAAAAAATATTTGACATCAATAAGTAAAAAAATGATCATAGGCCACAAGATTATGGGAAAAGATGTACCAATGGGTGATAACTGTGAAAAATTAACAGTAAGAACAATTTTTCTGTTATGAGATACTCAGTGCACTGTGTGCTAAATGTGACCACTATGTGTATAAATGCTGATGAGATATAGTCAAAATCACATTGTAAAAATAGGGTGCCCTGATCAGGAGAATTAAGCTCCCTATGGGAAACTCCAGCAGGAACCATCCCTCTATTGATGATCAATCCATGAAAGACCCATTAGACCTTAACACCATCTAGCAGGATCTGAGTATAACCCTATTTTTAACTTGGCAGAGGTGTGTATAGAATTTCTGTATGCTTGGGTAATCACAGCTTTTATTATAACTTTAATAAAACTTGTAAAACAGACTAGATCTCAAACTTGTGAATGTGTGTTTGATCACTACCTTTGGTCTTCATGTGATTCTAGAGATCACAAAACTACAGGAAGCAGCAAATGTGATTTTCACTCTGTTAAGCTTGAAACTCTAGTCCTCAGAGCCAAACCCATGGTTGTGTAATGCCACATTACAACATTTACTTTAAATTAAATTAAAATGAAATAAAATAAAATAAAATAAAATAAAAGGCTACAACTGAGTGGAAAGGTCTCAGGGGGAATTCCAACAGACGACTCATCCTTCCATTGACCTAGTTGCACGTACACCAGCAGATAGATAGGCATAGCTATAATGCTTAAGAGTGTGGATTTTTACATCCCCGAACACCATATTTATGTTGCCCTGAGTTTTAAGCCTAGAGAAGGTCTTACTGCTCTCAGTTTATCTCCACTCTCTTTCTTCTAGAAATGTTGCTGTGGGAGGTTCTTCTGGAATCAATAATACCACGCATAAAGCTGTTGCCTATGTATTTTTTAAAAAAGTTTTAAGTCTTTGTTTTGATTTTTTTTACCCCATTAGCAACTGGAATACTGTTGATTATAATTGGTCTATGATTGGGAAGGGAAATAGGAGAATATGAACGATGAATTGATAGTATCTGTGCTTTTTTGGACCATTTTTTTAGTGAAAGTGCTTTCTTCTCTCTTCTACCAAATATTAAAATCTCAAATGACTAGATAAATTCTTTTGGAAAAGGCAAGCCTGTTGAACATGTACATTTTTTTTTTAGTTGGTTAGCTTCTAATTTGCAAATGTCATCTGACACAAAGCAAAGAGTTAGAATTTGTACAGTGGATTGCATGTCAACTAAAAAGAACTTCCGCTGCGGAATCGTCAGCTAGTGGCATTTGCTGTTCTGTTTCTAAATTCCAATTTTCCTGTCTGTTTAACTGAGTTTAGAGTTTACACATAGTGAAAAATTAGGACTAAGCAGTAACTGTGGGTGGCTAAACAGAGAAAATTTCTAGACTACTCTGTATATTTCTTCTCTCTTTTGGAAGGAGACAAAAAAGGTAGAAATGCCTTTTGGAATTTATTACTTTTAGATAATTCAACTTTTTCTTTCCGTATAATATACCAAAAACAAAACATCAAGTATAATTAGTGTGGTGCAGGCGGTGGGGGAAAAAAGTATTAAATCAAGCTGCTAAATTAAATTGAAAACTGGAGTAGCTCCAATGAGATGTTGTCACAACTGTAATATGTAGAAATCATAGGTACAGATGAACAAGATGTAACTGAACCTGAACTTGCTAAAGTATTGCTTAAAACTGTGTTCTCAAAATATCTTCTGCAGATCATAAATAAATCCACAGACTTAAAAGGGACATGTCCAGATGAAAATAATATTCATCACTTGTTTTATTTGAGTCAAAACAATGTTTAAAGTCTCACTTACTTTCCATCCTTGATGCTGTTTCCTTAATCTTGCATTTTCTTTCAACTTGGGTGCTAGAATTACACTATAGTTTTATTTCAGTTTCTAGCCAGATTCACTGTCTACTTCCTAGGTACCAGCACAATGCTTGTGTGTTACTGTTTGCAGCACAGGAGGGGAATGCTTAAATTTAAAAAATAGTTTTTATTGAATTTTAATTGCTCCATCCCTGGCACTCAAAACTCCCATTGGTTTGAAGCCTGTAGGACTGGTCCAAACATTAAGGCTATGTCTACACTACGGGGCTTTATCGGGAAAAGGTACGCAAATTGCGCTCCACAATTTGCATACCTTTTCCCGATAGTTTTTTTGGAAGAGGCTTTTCCAAAATTTGGCCCGTCTACACTGGGCCAAATTTCAGAAAAAAACCCTCTTTCAGAAGAGCCCTTCTTCCTCGTGGGAGGAGGAAGACAGGGCTTCCGAAAGAGTGCGTCTGCTCTTCCGCAAAAAAAAGCAGAAGAGCAGATGTGTTCCCTCGACATGGCGGACCTCTGGTATCTTGGAAAAACCCCATAGTCTAGACATAGCCTAAGAAACTCACATTTCTTTTCATATTAGTGATTTAAAATATTCTTTGTTTTTACAAAATGCTTGGCCCAGTGGTAAGGTGATGATATTTCTCGAATATGGGCCACCTAGTAAAATTACTCCTATTCAAGCGAGTTCAATGGCAATCAGTCAGAACTATGCAGTATCAATGTTCAAATTAACATCAAATTTACTGAGCCCCTTCTCAAAAGAAATACTACATAGCTGGAGTCTTTTTATTTACCTTCTCATCTTTAAGGTAGGTGTGGGCAGGAAGGGGTCAAGCCCTAAGGATGCTTTGTGCACCAGGGCCCAGGGAACCTGACTGCAGGGGCCTCAGCCACCCTTGGCCAAAGAGGTGTCTCAGCAGGGGAGGATGCTTAGGGGACAGAGTAGCCCTGCACTCCCTGGAGGCAGGACTTAGGGTGGAGGGCAGCATGTGAAGAGGGTGCTAAGTGCCCCTGTCTGAGAACCGGCAAGGCTGGGTCATAGGCAGGCTGGAAGTAGCTTCCTCCCCACCACTCCAGGTGAGTTGCAAAGAAGCTTCCCCATCCAGGGCAGTGGGGGGCTTTGGCACATGCAGGACTTGGTTCCTCCTGGCCAGTACCCCAGGCCAAAGGGCTTGCGCTTTCCCTGGGTGCCAGCCCAGCCAGAGGTAGTGGGGAAAGAAAGGAGCCTGCCAGCCAAGGTGTGGGTGAGCGGAATCATCCGACTGGGGCTGGTTCTCCGCTCAGCACTGGAAGCCGGATGCACCCCGCTGGTGGGGGAGGGGGATATGGAGGAGCAGCCGGGCTAGTGGGGAAGGGTGAATGGGCACAGCAGGTAGAGGACAGTAAGAGGAGAAGCATGTAAAGGACCAAGCGGTGGGCAGCAGAGGTGACACTTAACCCGGCCCGCACTCACCAGGAACTAGAACATAAGAATATAAGAATGGCCGTACTGGGTCAGACCAAAGGTCCATCTAGCCCAGTAGCCTGTCTGCCGACAGTGGCCAGCACCAGGTGCCCCAGAGGGGGTGGACCGAAGACAATGATCAAGCAATTTGTCTCCTGCCATCCTTCTCCAGCCTCTGACAAACAGAGGCCAGGAACACCATTTCTATCCCCTGGCTAATAGCCTTTTATGGACCTAACCTCCATGAAATTATCTAGCTTCTCTTTAAACTCTGTTATAGTCCTAGCCTTCACAGCCTCCTCTGGCAAGGAGTTCCACAGGTTGACTACGCGCTGTGTGAAGAAGAACTTTCTTTTATTAGTTTTAAACCTGCTACCCATTAACTTCATTTGGTGTCCTCTAGTTCTTCTATTATGGGAACTAATAAATAACTGCATCAAGCAGCCAGGGTTGGCTGGAAATGGGACAGGGTGGGGCCGGGGGAAGCCTGCTGGCTGAGAGTGGACATGCAGCAGGGACTGCACTGATAGACCAGTAGGGGGAGTAACAGGCTCTGCACTCTGCTGCTTTTCCCAGCCACCAGACTTGCACACTCACCCCCATCGTCAGGCACTGGACTCCCCAACTCACCCCAGTGGGTGAGCAGCTGGTGAGCAAGGATCTGCCCAGCAGTAGGACCCACCAGTGCTGGTGGAAGGGAAGAGACAGAGAATACAGGACACTTTGTCATTTAAAAAAAAAAGGACACCTGCAGGAGGGCTTAAATATGGGACTTTCCCTTTAAAAATGGAACATCTGGTCACCTTAGACATGGGGTTCAGCCATCCTCCCCATCCATAGGGGGTACTCCTGGCAGCACAGTGCCCCTCCATGGGAGTGACTTGGAATGCCACCAACTCATCAACACTATTTCTTTGAATACACTGGGAGACTCCAACCTAAGCGCTGACCCAGCACAGCCCTTTTAGTCTGCCAACAGAGAGGTGATCCCAGCTCTGGGAGAGGAGACTAGCAGAATGCTCTGAGCCTGACCCTCTCTATGACCTCTGGACGCAAGAAAATGATGTCTCATTTTGGAGCCTCCTGGTGCAAAAGCACCACTGTGTGGCACTGCTTAGATGGGGGATTTTCTGTGTGGGATTAGTGGGGTTTAAAAGAAGAGTGGAAGGTACAAAACAGGTGCATGATGGGGAGATTTAATAGCCACAACAGGGCATTGCTGAGAGCACCTACAAGTTTTCCTGTAGTGCTGAGCTAAGGGAAATTCCCCTGAAAGAGATCGGCTGACCATATAGAAAGTTACTGAGCCCAAGTTCTGTTGCCCCAGGATCTCTGTCCACCTGTCCTGAATATCACAGCTGTTCAAGTCATCCTTGTCCTCTTTAACGAGCCCCTAGCTCTGGAACAGAGAGATGACAAGTGGACTATGGCTTAAAGGAGCCCACAAAGGAGGGGGGTGACCAGTGGGTTTCCCGAAGGATCTGTACTGGGAAGGGCCATCCCTGGGGGGGATGCAGGGCCCAGGACAACACCTTCTCCACTCCAGACCCTGTCCCCGAGCACACAGCACCACTGCTCCACTCCCATGCCACCCTTCCCCCAAGCTCCATCCCTGCTCCACCACTTCCCATCTCTGCTCTGCCCCCTTTCCTGTGTTGGGGAAATCTCGCTCTCCTGGGGTACAGAGTCCCCAGAAGGGTCTGAGGCTGGAGGTCAAAGCAGTGAGGCAGGAGAGAAATCTAGAAGGAAAACTTTATTATGCATGCATGCAGGCTGACAGCTACCAGAGTGAGAGCAGCAGCAGCTCTGAGAGACAGTTTTAGGGATCCTTTGTACGGTATGTTCAGATAGTTTAGTTGTTGATTGTTTTCTTTAACATATCAAAGTCTCAGCAGAAGTACTCTGAGACGTTTCTGTTCACACCAGAAGTGCTAGAAGTAAGTTTTACAGTACAAAGGCACATGAGAACCTGAGTGAGGAGTCTACATGGCAACCTGTGACAAAGATAAGAGTTTACATGACAATTTGTGACAGACTAGGAGTCTCCATGAACTTGAGATAGGAGGCATTGTAAGGGTCTTGATTAGAGTTAAGATGATTTCTCTGTTACAGAGAGAGAGAGACCTGGAAAACTTTTAACCCTTGCAGCAGTTTTCTTTTAGAGAGTTTTGATTTCCTGCACAGTCCCCCCCTTAGACACAATTGGAGTTATTTGATTTTTCTCCCACACCTGCACTTTCCCAAAGCCCCCTCCCCCGAGTGACATGACCCAGGGAATTACCAGGGGGGCTGACACAGGGAGGTGGCAGGGATTGGGCCCCCACACTCACTTCGGTGGTGGGAGCTGGAGTAACCCAGCAGCCCACTGTGCTCCTCTCCACAGAGCCCATATCAGTTGGGGGAGGGGAGCCAGCTGAGGCTGGGTCACTACACTTCCTGCCGCCATAGTGATGCGGAGTGATCCAGCTGGGAGATGGCGGTGGAGTGGAGCAGGAATCTGTGCGAATCTCTAGCCATTCAGGTTTTCCATACATGACCTCTTGTTTGGTCCTCAAATCTCCCTCCAGGCAGATTTGGGAAATATTAAAAAATGTCTATGATATTTCCTGGCCTCCCACATTGGGTGGCTGGAGAGCAGAGGCCACTCTCTGAGCACCCAGTTCAGACAGCAGCACCACTGCCAGCAGCAGCACAAAAGGATGGGGGTGGGGGCATGTTATGGTATTGCCACTCTTCCTTCTGCACTGCTGCTGGGGTGTGGATTTGAGGTGTAAATGACCTAAATGTCACTTTATTAAATCAACATTAAAAAATGCATGAAGCCGTCTGTATAATAAATAGTTACGCCTGCTACTACAAAGCACCTTAGAGGCGATCATTTGCTATGAAAGGGAGTCTGCCATCCCCTGAACAGCCAGCTAATTCTGTTTGTTTGGGCTGATCCCACAGAGATGCCTTTTTCCAGGTTTGGTTGTGACATTTTTCTTGTTATTCGTCATTCAGTTGAAACAAATCCTGTTCAAAGTCCAAACAAAGACATTAGTTTGTTCAGTCATTCACACTGCAATCAGCTCCCCCCCAAGCCCTAATTCACATGAGCAGAAAAATTCACAAAAAGTCCCCCCCGCCCCTCTCCAAAGAACCAGTCCTGATTATTTGTTGGCACGAAGAGACTATTTATTGCTTTGTTTTGTTTAGACTTGCTTCAGAGAAACTCTATTTCTACCTTATTTGTGAGCAACCCAGAGGAAATGCAAGGGGATATAGGACTGGACGAGGCTTTGAGTCATCGAGTCCAGTCTCCTACTTTGCAGGCAATCACGTCAGATGATTCTGTCCATAAACCCTGGTACATACCCCACTGAGACTTACATTTCTTCTCACTACCAGAATCTTTTTACAACTACATATTAAGGCATCCACATTTAGAGATGTGCCAAAGCAGAAATGCCCACCAAGATGCCTGCTTCAGCCCACCATTCCTCAAAATTATCCTCAGCTTCATGAGTTGTCTAAGTATCCAAGGGTATGTCTACACTAGCCCCCTAGATCGATCTAGGAAGGCGAATGAGGGCGACCGGAATTGCAAATGAAGGCCGGGATTTAAATATCCTGTGCTTGATTTGCATGTTCCCGGCCGGTCGCCATTTTAGAAATTGACTAGCCAGAAGTAACTGCCCGCGTCTACACGTGGCAGTGAAACGGGCTTCCGATTTAAAGCCCTAAATCGAATTAGGTGGTATTCCTCCTGCAATGAGGTTTACCACCTAATTCAATTTAGGAGCTTTAAATCGGAAGCCCGTTTCACTGCCGCGTGTAGACGCGGACAGTTACTTCGGGCTAGTCAATTTCTAAAATGGCGACCGGCCGGGAACATGCAAATCAAGCGCAGGATATTTAAATCCCGGGCTTAATTTGCAATTCCGGTCACCCTCATTAGCCTCCCTAGATTGATCTAGAGGGCTAGTGTAGACGTACCCCAAGAGTAATGCTGGCAACATGAAACAGAATTCTGTTGTGATGGCTCATGTCAGAGTTTCGGGAGTTAGGGAAACTGTTCAAAACCAGTAGTTTAGGAATGAGTTAGGGAAGCTGTTCAAAGAGCTTATTTATATTAGATCAACTATGCAGATGTTTTCAGCTGTTGAAAGAATCAGAAACAAGCTTAAAAAAAAAGGCAGCACTGAAAAAGAAACATTTTGACTGCAGATTGAATTGTTGCTTGGGAAATAAAACTTACATGAGGCACTCTGCTTCAAAACAACTTTTTTTAATGAAAGACTGGATAGTGCAGGAGATGTGTGTTGTCATAATCATGAGGGTTAGCCAGCAGCCTGGGGACTAAGGGGTTAACCTTACCTAAGCAGGTACATTCAGTCAATAAGAATGTAGGTAGGAATTTCAAACTAGGAATGTTTGGTTTTTCCCTCCTTTGTCTCTCTGAGAGTTCCCTCCAGCTTCTGAGGGAGACAGACATGTCTCTGTCTCCAAGAAACAATTCTTCACTTTATAATATAGTGGTGGTATAATAACAATTCTTCACTTCCATAATATAATAACATTCAACATTCCTGTGGTGGGTAGATCACCTCAGCAGTCCAGCACCCTGGCATTTAATTTCAAAAAGGGGAATTACACAAAAATGAGGAGGCTAGTTAAACACAAATTAAAAGGCACAGTGACTAGAGCCAAATCCCTGCAAGCTGCATGGAAACTTTTTAAAGACACCATAATAGAGGCCCAACTTAAATGTATACCCCAAATTAAAAAACATAGCAAGAGACCTAAAAAAGAGTCACCGTGGCTTAACCACCATGTAAAAGAAGCAGTGAGGAACAAAAAGGCATCTTTTAAGAAGTGGAAGTCCAATCCTAGTGAGATAAATAGAAAGGAACATAAACACTGTCAAATCAAGTGTAAAAATGTAATAAGAAAAGCAAAAAAAGATTTTGAGGAACAGCTAGCCAAAAACTCAAAAAGAAATAACAAAATGTTTTTTAAGTACATCAGAAGCAGGAAGCCTGCTAAAAAACCTGTGGGTCCCCTAGACGATCGAACTATAAAAGGCACAATCAAGGACGATAAAGCCATTGCAGAGAAACTAAATGATTTCTTTGCTTCAGTCTTCACGGCTGAGGACGTTGGGGAGATTCCCAAATCTGCACCGTCCTTTGTGGGTGATGAATCTGAGGAACTGTCCCGGATTGAAGAGTCATTAGAGGAGGTTTTGGAACAAATAGAAAAACTTAATGTTAACAAATCTCCGAGACCGGATGGCATTCATCCAAGGGTTCTAAAAGAACTCAAATGGGAAATTGCTGAACTATTATCTGTGGTTTGTAACCTATCCCTTAAATCGGCTTCCATACCTAATGACTGGAAGGTAGCGAATGTGACACCAATATTTAAAAAGGGCTCTAGAGGCGAACCTGGCAATTACAGACCGGTAAGTCTAACTTCAGTACCGGGCAAATTAGTCGAAACAATAGTAAAGGATAAAATTGTGAAGCATGTAGAAGAACATAATTTGTTGGACAAAAGTCAACATGGTTTCTGTAAAGGGAAATCCTGTCTCACTAATCTATTAGAGTTCTTTGAAGGGGTTAACAAACATGCGGACAAGGGGGGATCCAGTAGATATAGTATACTTAGATTTTCAGAAAGCCTTTGACAAGGTCCCTCACCAAAGGCTCTTGTGTAAATTACATGGCCATGGGAAAAGAGGGAAGGTCCTTTCTTGGATTGAGAACTGGTTAAAAGACAGGAAACAAAGGGTAGGAATAAATGGTAAATTTTCAGAATGGAGAGGGGTAACTACTGGTGTCCCCCAAGGGTCAGTCCTAGGACCAATCCTGTTCAACTTATTCATAAATGATCTGGAGAAAGGGGTAAGCAGTGAGGTGGTAAAGTTTGCAGATGATACCAAACTGTTTAAGATAGTCAAGACAGAAGCAGACTGTGAGGGACTCCAAGAAGATCTCACCAAACTGAGTGATTGGGCAACAAAATGGCAAATGAAATTTAATGTGGATAAGTGTAAAGTAATGCACATCAGGAAAAATAACCCCAACTATACGTACAGTATGATGGGGGCTAATTTGGCTACGACAAATCAGGAAAGAGATCTTGGAGTTATCGTGGACAGTTCTCTGAGAACTTCCACACAGTGTGCAGCAGCGGTCAAAAAGGCCGATAGGATGCTCGGAATTATTAAGAAAGGGATAGAAAATAAGACCTAGAATATCTTACTGCCCCTGTATAAAACTATGGTACGCCCACATCTTGAATACTGTGTACAGATGTGGTCTCCTCACCTCAAAAAGATATTTTGGCCTTGGAAAGGGTTCAGAAAAGGGCAACTAAAATGATTAGGCGTTTGGAATGGGTCCCATATGAGGAGAGGTTAAAGCGACTGGGACTTTTCAGTTTAGAAAAGAGGAGACTGAGGGGGGATATGATAGAGGTATATAAAATCACGAGTGGTATGGAGAGGGCCGATAAAGAAAAGTTATTTATTAGTTCCCTAAATAGAAGAACTAGAGGACACCAAATGAAATTAATGGGTAGCAGGTTTAAAACTAATAAAAGAAAGTTCGTCTTCACACCGCGTGTAGTCAGCCTGTGGAACTCCTTGTCAGAGGAGGCTGTGAAGGCTAGGACTATAATAGAGTTTAAAGAGAAGCTAGATAACTTTATGGAGGTTAGGTTCATAAAAGGCTATTAGCCAGGGGATAAAATGGTATCCTTGGCCTCTGTTTGTCAGAGGCTGGAGAGGGATGGCAGGAGACAAATCGCTTGATCATTTTCTTCGGTCCACCCTCTCTGGGGCACCTGGTGCTGACCACTGTCGGCAGACAGGATACTGGGCTAGATGGACCTTTGGTCTGACCCAGTACGGCCATTCTTATGTTCTTATGTTCACTTTCTGTAAATAGGGTAAAGTTTAGATAAATCCGTTAGGTTTTATTGTTTTATCGGTTGGGTATGGGATCTGATGTCTGTGCACTTTTTAAGAAATGGCTGACTTTTCTTCGTAACTAAGTTCTAGGCCCATGGAGTTTCTCCATGAGTATATTATTTGTTACTTTTCCACCAATGCATTATGCTTGCAACAGGAATATTGTGGTGGTGATAAAAGTTTTCTTTCTTCTTTTATTAACCTGGTATTGGTTAATGGTTGTGTCCTGCTTTGTACTTTAGGGCTGAGATTTCCCAAGTGATCTCTCCCCTGATTTTTCACATCAATACTTGGGTGGTGGCAGCAGAAGTTTTATTCCCAAAATCTAGGGTTTTAAGATTTTGGGGGGAACTTTTATACCAAAGCCTGGTAGATAAGGTTTTGGGATACTTGCTGGTCCCCACTTCTGCATTTATCATGCCAGAGTGGGGAAGGAGCCATGACACCTGTAGTTTATTGATTCCACTCAGGCTGGCAGTTAATGAGACCTGTTAGAAAGTGGTGGCATTGGTTCTTGAGTTTGTGGTCTCAGTCCAGCCTGGGTGGACTAGTGACTACATGCACATCATAAAACCTCTGCCACAACTGGGCACTGTATCTATTTGACACTGAGATGTTTTGCTTTATAATGAGCAGCATGTGAAGCCACAGACCACGGAAATGTTTTCATCTTAAAGAGACATACCTTTCTTTGCATCGCTCCCTTAGTATCAGGTGTCTCTCTAACAGAGTTCACTCCATACAACTTATTTTTTGGTCTATGATACTTTTTTTTCTTAAGGCTGTTGTGGCAAGAATTGGTTCCCCCTAAGTAAAAGTGTTTCCTAAAATGAAAATTCATTGAAAACATAGATGGTCCAAACATATTAGTGTGATTATAACGTTATTCTCTAAGGCTTTATCTACACTACACATTTTTTCGGCAGAAAATGTGCTAATGAGGTACTCGTTATCTTAAGTCGTGACATCATTAGCATATTTTCTGCCGTTTCTTTTTGCGCAAGGGGTTTTTGTGCAAAAAGAAGCAGTATGGATGGGGGTTTTTTTGTGCAAAAACCCCATTTTGCACAAGATACTTATGCCTCTCTGGGACAAGCATAAGGATCTTGAGCAAAACAGGGTTTTTGCTAAAAAAAAAAAAAAAAAGTCCACATGGCTTCTTTTTGTGTAAAAACCCCTTGTGCAAAAAAAACCCCGGCAGAAAATATGCTAATGATGTTGAGAGTTATGCTAATGAGTCCCTCATTAGCATGTTTTCTGCCAAAAAAATGTGTAGTGTAGATGTAGCCTAACATTATCTTTATTGGGAGGGTCAGCAAAGAAGCCAACTACCCTTTCCCTCCTTGTTCTCTCCTCTAACAACAGTAACAAGGATGTCAGAGCAGAGTTGTGGTTTTGATAGTGTGGATGCTTTTAAACAGACTATAATCCCAAATACATTTCACAGTGGCGATGGAAGAATCAGGAGTTAGCAATAATTTTCAGTTAATACTAACCTGCATTGCATTTGAACCAGTGATCTAAAGGGGAAAAATTAATCCATTACCACTTCTCTATCTGAATTAATGAATTTTCCCACTCAAGATTAGTTTTAATCACCATTTGATGTGTCATAGAAAATTTTTTTAAAAATTCATTCACAGATGATTGTGCTTCTAGATGATATGTATGTATCTTCCCTATTTTTGTTACTCTGCATGGATGCATGAATGAAGACAGAGACATTGTGACTTAAGAATTTATCTGCTCATGCTGTTTATTCCTCACCTAACGTCATAAGTCTTTGGCCAGGTCTATGCTAGACTCAGAAGGTCAGCTTAAGGAACACAACTCCGGCTATGTAAAATACGTAGTTAGAGTTGGCTTACCTTAAACCAAGCGTGGCACAATCTTCACACTGGGAGGTTGATGAGAGCAAATGCTGCTGTCAGCTTCCCTTACTTCTCACAACTGTCAAGAGTACTGGCGCCAACCAGAGCCGCCCTCAGCATTCGATTTAAGAACGTAAGAACAGCCATACTGGGTCAGACCAAAGGTCCATCTAGCCCAGTGTCCTGTCTTTCAACAGTGGCCAATGCCAGATGTCCCAGAGGGGGTGAACAGAACAGGGAATCATCGTGTGATCCCCCTCCTATCATCCATTTCCAGCCCCTGAGAAACAGAAGCTAGGGACACCATTCCTACCTATCCTCGCTAATAAGTATTTATGGACCTAACCTCCATGAAATTATCTAGTTCTTTCGTGAACCCTGTTAAAGTCCTGGTCTTCACAACCTCCTCTGGCAAGGAGTTCTCCAAGTTGACTGTGTGCTGCGTGAAGAAAAACTTCCTTTTATTTGTTTTAAACCTACTACCTATTAATTTCATTTGGTGACCCCTAGTTCTTATGTGATGGGAACAAGTAAATAACTTTTCCTTATTCACTTTCTCCATACCCATCATGATTGTATAGACCTCTATCATATTCCCCCTTAGTCTCCTCTTTTCTAAGCTGAAAAGTCCCAGTCTTTTTAATCTCTCTTCATATGTCACCCGTTCCAAACCCTTAATCATTTTTGTGACCCTTTTCTGAACCTTTTCCAGTGCCAATATATCTTTTTTGAGATGAGGTGACCATATCTGTGCACAGTATTCAAGATGTGGACGTACCATGGATTTATATAGAGGCAATAAGATATTCTCTGTCTTATTCTCTATCTCCTTTTTAATGATTCCTAACATTCTGTTTGCTTTTTTGACTGCCACTGCACATTGAGTGGATGTTTTCAGAGAACTAGCCACAAATGACTCTAATATCTCTCTCTTGAGTGGTGTACTTGGGAATATTTTTTCCAATGTGCATTACTTTGCATTTATCAGCATTAAAATTCATTTGCCATTTTGTTGCCCAAACATCAAGTTTTGTGAAATCCTTCTGAAGCTCTTCACAGTCTGCTTTGTTCTTAACTATCCTGAACAGTTTAGTATAATCTGCAAATGTTGCCACGTCACTGGTTACCCCTTTCTCTAGATCATTTATAAATTGGTTATAATGGGAAATTGTCCCAGGACATACCCTTGGGGGACACCACTAGTTACCTCTCTCCAATCTGAAAACTGACCATTTATTCCTACCCTTTGTTTCCTGTCCATTAACCAGTTATCAATCCATGATAGCACCTTCCCTCTTATCCTTTAACTTACTTTACTTACGAGATTTGGTGAGGGACCTTGTCAAAGGCTTTCTGGAAATCTAAGTATACTATATCCACTGGATCCCCCTTGTCCATGTGCTTGTTGACCCCCTCAAAGAACTCTAGTAGATTAGTAAGGAATGATTTCCCTTTACAGAATCCAAGTTGACTTTTCCCCAACAAATTATGTTCATCTATGTGTCTGACAATTTTATTCTTTACTATAGTTTCAACTAATTTGTCCGGTCCTGACATTAGACTTATAGGTCTGTAATTGCCAGGATCACCTCTAGAGCCCTTTTTAAATATTGGCATCACGTTAGCTATCTTCCAGTCATTAGGTACAGAAGCTGATTTAAGGGATAGGTTTCAAACCACAGTTAATAGTTCCACAGTTTCACATTTGAGTTCTTTCCAAAATCTTGGGTGAATGCCATCTGGCCCGGTGACTTGTTACTGTTAAGTTTATCAATTTGTTCCAAAACCTTTTCTAATGACATCTGAATCTGGGACAATTCCTCAGATTTGTTACCTAAAAAGAACGGCTCGGGTTGGGGAATCTCCCTAACATCCTCAGCCATGAAAACCAAAGCAAATAATTCATTTAGTTTCTTTATCATCTTTGAGTGCTCCTTTTGCTTCTCGATCGTCCAGGGGCTCCACTGGTTGTTTAGCAGGCTTTCTGTTTCTGAGGTACTTAAAAAACATTTTGCTATTACTTCTTGAGTTTTTGGCTAGTTGTTCTTCAAACTCCTATTTGGTTTTCCTTATTATATTTTTACACTTAATTTGACAGAGTTTATGCTCCTATCTATTTTCCTCACTGGGATTTAACTTCCACTTTTTAAATGATGCCTTTTTATCGTCATCGCTTCTTTTACTTGGTTGTTAAGCCATGGTGGCACTTTTTTGGTTCTCTTGTTGCATTTGTTAAATTTGTGGTATACATTTAAGTTGGGCCTTTATTATGGTGTCTGAAAAGTTTCCATGCAGCTTGCAGGGATTTTACTTTTGTCACTGTACCTTTCAATTTCTGTTTAACTAATCTCCTCATTTTTATATAGTTCCCTTTTCTGAAATTAAATGCCACAGTGTTGGACTGCTGAGTGTTTTTCCCACCACAGGGATGTTAAATTTTATTACATTATCGTCATTATTTCCAAGCTGTGCAGTTATATTTACCCCTTGGAGCAGATGCTGTGCTCCACCTAGGACTAAATCAAGAATTGCCTCTCCTCTTATGGGTTGCAGAAGCAGCTGCTTCAAGAAGCAGTCATTTAACTAGTCAACTTAACTAAACCTGCTAAATCAAATGCCAGAAGATCGCTCTCTAGTGTAGGTAGTGGAGAGGTGGCCTTTGTGACATCCTAATTAGCTATTGTGGTGCACATGATTACACTTTTATAAACACATTATTGTGACTTAAAGGAAGGAATAAGCAGCAAGAACAGACTATTAGTGAAGCCAAAAAAGCAACAAAGATTCTGCTTTCATGCAAGTATCCTTAAGTAAGAATAACAACTAGGAAAGAAGAAAAATCATATGTTCCAGTTAGATCAAGGAAACTGTCTCTACACAGAATGTTTTTTCAGTATCCCAATTCAGGAATTTGCAGAGTATGGGAAGTGCTGGAAGTGAACCCAGAGGGGGTATTCTGGTGTACTTCAATGGCATAAAAATATTCTTCAGAATTATCTTCATTACATCTGTGTAGTGGTAGTTTCTCTGAGGCCTAGTTTACTAAATGTTTAATCAAAATCAAACAGACCCAGAAAACAGAAAGAAGCTTTAGTGAATCATCCAAAGAGGAAAGGGAGATAACCCAAGGTTGAATTCATCTCTTGCCAAAGCCAGTCACACTAAGAATTAGCAATTGTTGCATGGTGGAGGGCAAATTCAAGAAAGATTTTAACTTGAGGGAGTAAGTAGGAATTTAATTTAGATCAGAGTAGGAGGATTGGACTTGGCAATGGCCAATGATGATAGTATGACACGTACTAGTCACACTGACTTCTGGTATATTGGCAACTGATTTAAGTCATGTTAGCTCTTAAGGAAAGTTGTTTGGCTGTGAACAACCAGAACCAGTCTAGAATTTGGTTTAATCAATGATCTCTGGACTGATCTGGTGAAGACATTAAATGTAAGAGACAGCTAGGATCAGGAATAAAAATCATACTTTGAGAGAGGATTTTACACGAGAACAAGGAAGATTAGCTGCAGAGAAAGAAATCCCTTTCTCTGTCTATTCTATTTCTCTTCAATCAGAACACTGCTTTTGTCTGTCCATCCCCACATATTTTCCATGAACTATAAGCCTCTTTAAATATGGCAAGAGATGGCTAATCCTGAAGAGAAGACATTCTGTTTAGTAGCTCAGTTTCAGATTATTGTACCTTTAAGACCTCCGTAGGGGCATGGTATGAGCTGCCTGATATCCATCCCCTTTGCTTGATGTTTTGTTTTGCTTTTGTTTTTTGTATTTACAGTATCTGGGGCAATGAACAATCTGGATTCTGGAGAGAAAGTAGTAGATGATAAGGCTGCAGTCATCTAAGCAGAAGACCAAAAAATAGGCAGGAGGCACTATAGAGCTGATCAGTCTATAGGGAATTGAAAAGAACAAGCAACACATCTCTCTGAGTTTTATTCATTTGGATCTATCTATTGAAAGAGGCTCAGAACTCTTTCAGAACTGAATCTTGAGATGCCTTTAAAATATATGATCAGTTTCTTCTCCACTGCTAGCCCATTCTCCCACATATCACCTTTTTTGCACTTGGATTGATGGTGGGAGGCTTAGAAATGGCAATCATCATTTTAAAACAAACCAAAAACTTATTTTTCAAATAATTGTCATAATTCATTCAGGCTAGCAGAGGTCTCCAGCTGAGTGAGCTTTCAGCTGCTGAGCTTTGCAAAGGATGAAAGACTTATTTAAGGATATCAGTGAAATTCTGAGGATATATTAAACAATGGCGCATATCTTTCAGTCATGTATATGTTCCGTTATTTGCTAACTGCATCAATGCATGCAGTTTTTAATTTCCTATGGCAGCAGTTCTTCTGGTGACAATGGTCGGGTTGGGCTTTTGTGTGTGTGTGTTCTTCCCTTGGCCTATTAACACTACATATTAAGTCTCAGATTTTAATTGCATCTAGTTTATTAGTGATTATATTGTTCATCTATGTTACTTGAATAAAATAGCTCAACAGATCAGTAAATCTGTGTTGTAGCTACATTCCTGTTTAAAGTTATTAGTGTTATTTCAGAATAACTTAGTCCGCATCTACACAGCAGGCAGTTATTTTGAAATACTGTCAAGCTGGAGGACTTCTTACTCCAACTCCTGTAATCCTCATTGTACGAGAAGTAAGGGAATTCAGAGGAAGAGTGCTCTATATTGAAATAAGTTCTGTGTAGACACTCCCAATTTCGAAATAAGCTATGCAATTGACGTATCTCAATTTGTGTAGCTTATTTCAAGTTAAGCCCTGCTGTGTAGACGTACCCTAAGGGCTCAAAGGCTTTGTGAAACAAAAAACCTGATTTTATTTGTCTTTTTAGATAAAAATCTATTGCTTTGAAGTCACAAAAGGAATTTTTTCCCTGCTTTGATTGGGTTCCTGGTCCATGACTAGGGGTGCTACAGTAAAGCAAGTAAATAATAATTGTATTTAAAGATGCACAGTCTGGTAAGTATTAGAACTGGATCTGGTCAGAAAATATTTTTTCTGTTGTGAAGAATTTTGGCACATAACTGAAACTTCTTTTAACTAAAAAATGCAAATTTCAATTTGGAAGTGCCATCGTAGTGACTCATTCACCCATTCTCCTCTATGGCTTTGACTCCCTAGTCAGAGTACTTCTTCTCCTGCTGAACAGCTGTAGTGCATCATGGGAGACACCCATCATGGTAGATGTAATCCAGGTGGGAAATCCAGCCCATCTGAGGGGTGTAATGCACCTATCCTTCTACTCCCATGAGGTAAGGGGGTGGTACTTCCAAATCAATTTTAGACTGCTCTTTTTTTTCTTTTCTTTTTTTTTAAATAACTTGTGCTCAGGAAGCTGATATTTTTCACACAAAAAATCCCTCATTTATTCAAAACCCCAATTCTTCATCAAAGACAGCTTAGATGGAATTTTTTTGAGAAGCCCTAAATAGAGCTACTCAAAATAATGTAGAGCCAGCGGTTAGCTTTCAGCATCTGGTAAGGAAAAGAAGAGACTGCTCAGTCATAAAAGGGGGAGAATGATCCGTTCAGGAATCTATATTTCCCTCTGAATTTTAGTCTCTGCAGGTCATTAAAACACCACCCTTTAAAAGCAATGCTGTCTTTTAAGATAATTAAAAGAAAAAGAATAGCCAGATGGCACCTGGCTGTTACACAGTGCTGCCTATATGTGATTTTCTTGCATGTCTCACAATATTTGATCTTTTCCTTAAGACCCAGCTCCAGGAGACAAGTGGTTACCTTTAAAGACTAATGAATTTATTAGGGCACTAGAGCATAAGCTTTCGTGAGCTACAGATCACTTCCCCAGATGCTGAAGAAGAGAGAAAAGTATACAGAGATGGGATTGTGACATCAGCGCTAATTAAATCAGAGTGGATGTGGCTCATCTCCAACAGTAATGAGAAGGTGAAAGTGCCTGAATGGGAAGTTACCGTGGTGTTCAACCAGTTTTGCAGTAGTGCTATAGCGAACTAGCCACACTCAACCAGTCAAATAGCCACACGTGGCTAGTGGCTAGCATGTTGGACACCATGGATTCCTATTGTAATGCAAGAACCACTCAATGAAGCTATTTAAACCTCTGTTTAGGGTGACAAATTTGCATATGAATTCTAGCTCAGCTGTTTCCGGTTGAAGTCTGTTTTTGAAGTTTTTGTGCCTGAGAATGGCAACTTACAAGTCCAAAACTGTGTGTCCAGGGAGGTTAAAGTGCTCCTCCACAGGTTCTTTGAATGTTGCCATTCCTAATGCTTGATTTGTGTCCATTTATTCTTTTGCATGGAGACAGTCCAGTGTATCTGACATCAGGGGCGGCCCGTGACTATAGGCCGACTCGGCCATCGCCTAGGGTGCTGCCTTCAACGTCACCCGATGATGACGTCACTCCATTGATGGCCATGCAGGTGGGGGCGCTGATCGCGCATTCTGCCTGGGGCGCCAGCTGCCGCAGCCTGCCTCGGGCCACTCCTGTCTGACATACATGGCAGAGGGACTTGTTGACATATGATGGCATATGTTACATTAGATGTTCATGTGAATGAGCTTTTGATGGTGTAGCCAATTTGGTTAGGTACTGTGATGGTGTCACTAGGATAGATGTGTGGAAAGAACTGGCAATGAGGTTGTTGCAGGGATAGATTCCTGGTTAGTGTTTCCGTTGTGGGGTGTGAAGTGGATGTTGAGAATTTGTCTCAGGTTGGAAGGCTGTCTGTTGAGCGAGGCCTGGTGTGCCTCCCAAGGTCTGTGAGAACGAATGCGAGAGAGAGCTCCATACAGGCAGCCCCCCAACCTGAGACCAATACTCACCACCAACTACTTTTGCCTACTGCACTGATGGACAAAAGGTATCTCAGGAGTCATAGGAGAGGACGAGCCACCTCCACTAACCCTCAAAGCTACCATGGTGTATGTCTGCATACTAGGATACAGCATTCGTTCCCCTAACAGGCCTGAAGCCACTAACCAGCATGACCTTGCTGTACCCCAACTATGTGGTTTAGAATATCCCCCACCAAAGGCACGCTAGCGGTCAGGCTCAAGTTAACTCAAAAGTTTGAGTTGACCTTTTCCCATGATACTGGGGTAGGTGCTCACCTGTGCCTGAGGTCAGCTTGGTGCAGACAGCTTATTTTCTGCACCATGTGCTGAGTAAATACATGAGAAGATTCCAGCTTCCTACAATAAAACTGCCTCTTCGTTAAAAGACTGACTCACAGAGGTGCTGTCACTGCATCTCACATTTGAGCCACACACACACAGACTAGCTTCCTGGTGGTATCCTCCAAACTCTTCCCTCCTGAATACACTGTTCCTCCCTCCAAGTTCCATACAGGTTACTGCACTGAAGAAGGGCTGTCAGAGCTGTTTATGGCTTAGTTGTGAGGATCATTCTGCACCAGTCTCTACCCTAGCATGAATTATAGCAAACTAATGGCCATGTATCAGTTGAGGACTGGTGTAGTAGAACTGATCTCCACCTGCCCCTCCTCAGCCCAGACACTCTTTTTTGCCCCCTGCATATAGGGGGCAGGAGGAAAGATGGCTAGTGCAGGGATGGAGGGGCCATTTACTTCCAGAATCCAGCTCCTTTTGTCACCTGAGCAGCACAGAGAAGCCATATCACATGTGAAAATCTGGTCCACTATTTTATTACAATGCCAAGGATGGCAGAGTACTCACTTCACTTTTCAACAACTTGTAGAGCCGTTCACCCAACATAAATAAAAGATAGACCAAAATAAAAATAAATGGAAGTGGCAGATAGTGTAGTGCCTGCTTCAGTGCCCTATAAGGAGAGAACAAGTTTTAGCTGGCAACTCCATTGTAACTCTCAGCAAAGATGAGATATACGCTATCACTGTTTGCTCTTAAGTTGTCCCAGGCTCTAACTTGTTTCTGATTTCAGGTTGACTTTCAAATACTTTGTCTACTGTTAACAGCTGTTCAGTACGCTCCTACTTCCTTATCAGTAGACTACATTGCCCAATGTGGATACCACTTACAAGCCTGATGGCCTGGTTCTGATCCCAATGAAGTCAATGGGAGTTCTGCTGTTGATAAGATTCGGACCAGGTTCAAGCCCAAAAATTCTGCAATCAATTATCAGGGCTACTATTGGTTAAAAAAAAATAAAGTTTAGTGACAGGATTTACAATTATTTACAATTTATTCCAAATGATCACATGGTTCCATTCCATTTGGTGATGTGTGACTATAATGAGATTCTACTTCTCACTGATAACAGAAAGTTCTGTACTTTCTTTGCCTCTCCCGTTTGGGAACTTTACGTAGCACATGGAAATGGAAGTCAGAGAAGATCCCAACTGTCCATGAATGGATTTCGGAAGTTTCACAGCATATTACTGAACAGTTTATAGAGTAGCTGGTAAATGACAAAACTTAAAATTAGAATCTCCAGCTAACAGAACCACATGAAACAGAACACTCCTTTCATTGTGCTACCTATGAGCCCAGTCCTGAACTGAGATCTCAATGGCATCAACGGGCCTTCATGCACAGGGGATTGACATGAACAAAGTCTAGTGCAGAATCATTGGACTATTCCCGGTAAGTTGAAGTCCATTGAGCTGTGACAGGACTCTGATATTCCTTATATACTAAAAAGAAAGCTGAGCATCATCTTATTCAAGTTATTTATTTATTGCATATTCTGATATGTTTCAGAACTTAATTTTAGGATCAAGTCAGAGATTAGGAACACTGCACGTTACCTATCCATTTTCCCTTTGTTTCTCAGCTCCCTGATTTGAATGACTTGCTAAAATAATGGTTACTTACATAGTACAGTTCTAGATAGGGAGTTACTTTCCAAGATTACTCACCTCACATTATTCACACTAGCCTAACCCCCAAATGAACCTTCTAGGATTTATACAGGAACACAAGAATGAGGGTACTCTGCAGCTTGATATTATTAGTGTCAGGGGAAGTATTGCCAGGAGACATTTCAGACTATGACAGATATATTCCCTCAGAATATGCAATCGAAGTGTATCTTCAGGCATTGGAAGGTGGTGGGTATAAATGTTTTGCATTTCCATTTCACTCACACATGAAGGTCAAATGTTAGAGAAAGTCACACTTTGTTAACAGTATGCATTTATTTCCATCTGCTCAGTTAGACTGCAAGGAAGGTGTTTTGCACAAAACAAGTCACTCTGACTAGAAAGGAGTTCAGAAGGTGTTATGTAAACAAGTCTAACAAGATTGATGCTGATTATAGTAAATCTAGTAACATTGTAATGTGCATAAAACCCACAAATATTGGTTGATACGTTTTCATTTTTTAAACTGAGTAAAACATTAGAAATGAATTTACATGGTTAAAATCCTTTCTATTTTCATACACTATGGCTACGTCTAGACTGGCATGAATTTGCGCAAATGCTTTTAACAGAAAAGTTTTCCGCTAAAAGTATTTGCGCACTTTTGCGCAAGAAAGCCCCAATCGCCATTTTAGCCATCGGGGCTTTTTTGCACAAAACAAAACTGAGCTGTCTACACTGGCCCTTTTGCGCAAAAGGTTTTGCGCAAAAGGACTTTTGCCCGAACAGGAGCTTCAAAGTATTTGCGCAAGAAGCACTGATTTCTTACATTAGAAAGTCAGTGCTCTTGCACAAATTCAAGCGGCCAGTGTAGACAGCTGGCAAGTTTTTGCGCAAAAGAGGCCACTTTTGCGGAAAAACTGGCCAGTCTAGACACAGCCTATGGTGTTATTAGTAACAGGGTAACATTTTTAAAGTGTCTCGGAGGGGTAGCCATGTTAGTCTGTAACTTTAAAAACAATGAATAGTCCTGTGGCACCTTAGCAACTAAAAAATATAGATATGGTATCATGAGCTTTTGTGGGCAAAACCCACTTCTTCAGATGAGCTGGGAATAAGGTGCCACAGGATTACTCATTATTTTTAAAGAGATGTAACTTGACACTGTAACTTCAAAATTCTAAGATTCATGCAGCTCTAACTTGGGCCCAGCCTACACTACAAACTTCGGTTGACGCAAGTTACATCAGCATAAAGCCACCAGTTAGTATGTCACTTGAGTGCATGCATTGTTGGCTGCTTGTGTTGATGGTGAACATACTCACCGGGAATGCTTCTATCGATGAACAGTGCAATGCACAATGGGCAGGTATCCCAGCATGCATCATGCCATCATCCAGTGCACTGTCTTTTTGGAAGTTTTGGCAAATATATGGTGAGACAGAAACAAGTTGTGGCAGGTGACTGGGAGCATGGGGACATCTGGGCATGGGGACAAACACTGGGCATTCTGTGGGGAACTTCTCAGGGCTGTGACAGCAGCAGCTACAGATAAAACTCCCTTCCCTTGCTCCCCTAAAGTTTTAAACAAGACATGCTTGTTGATGCTTCTGCTTGGGAGTGCCTGGCACCACGCACAGCCCCAGTCGTGGTGAATATCACCTACTGGGAGTGAGGGAAATGGGGAGGGAATTGCTTGGTTGCATGAAACTATTAGAACCAGGCAATGTCACTGAAAATGGGCAGCATTTCCCACAGGCAGCCATTTTAGCTCAGGGCTGTGACAGCAGCAGCTCTCACTTCTGAGGATAACAAAGGCAGAGAAAGATGCCAGCTGCTGGTGGTGGCCTGAAGCTGCCCAGGTCTCTATGCTGCTAGCCTGTGAACTGCAATGGTGCCTGCCGAAGTCCCTTTGGCTGAGCCTTCCCAGAGCTGATCGGATCTCAGTGTCTGTATTATACTGCAGAGGGCTGTGATTCTAGCTCTGTGTCGGTGCTAGAGAAGGACAGGGTTGAGGGGTGCCCAGGAAGAGAGGCTCAGTGGTATCTCAGCACATCAAGTGATGGTCACCAGGATCTCTGTGAGAGAACCCATCACATCCATAATCCCTAGAATGTGAATGTCACAATTGTGACCAGAGCAGTCAATGCCGTGCATTGTGGAACAGCTCCTGGAGTGTTATTAGGGTTGACAAGAACTTTACCCTAGGGTAGAGCTTCTCAAAGTTGGAGGGGGCACAGAATGTATTCTGGGGAATGGCAAGTGTCAGAAGTTTTTAAAAAAACCAAAACACATTCAGAGCTGGGTGGCTGCTGGCCGGAAATCCAGCTCTGAAGGCAGTCCCACCGCCAGCAGCATCAACACAGCACAATCTAATTTGTAGATGAGGCCAGGGCCTTACACTTTGTGCTGTGTCTGTAAAATTACTCAGTGCCATTGAGCCTCTAGAGCACACTTGAGCTAGTTCTCCTCCAACTTCTATGAGAGAGTAGCACATTGTTACGGAAACATTAACATTACAGCTAGAAGTGCTTTTCCAGTGAACAAGGGTTATAAAGGTCTGACTGAGAACCAATGGAGGGCAAAATAACTTTAAGTTGTTTGAGGTAGGAAGCTACAGCCTAAGAAAATGAGGGGAGGGATAGCTCAGTGATTTGAACTCACACCCCTGCTAAACTCAGGGGTGTGAGTTCAATCCTTAAGGAGGCCATTTAGGGATGTGGGGCAAAATCTGTCAGGGCTGGTACTTGGTCCTGTTGTGAAGGCAGTGGACTGGACTCAATGACCTTTCACGGTCCCTTCTACTTCTAGGAGATAGGCATCTCCATTCATTAGATAAGTCAGTGTTATAAAGTGAGTGACAATATTCCACTCAATCCACACTTGTTCTGGATGAAAAGAGAGCTCCTCAGAGCAGAACAGGTGTGGAAAAGACCTTGCAGCAAGTGTAGCCAGCCTGTTTTGAATCCCTCAGAATTCCAGAAGTGACATTTTCCAAAGCCTCCAAATTCAAGATGAGAAGATTTTTCTTTATGTAAAAAATAGTTTGACTAAATAGTCTTCAGTGTTGAGTATCTTTAGATACATAAAGTAGAGGGGATGATCACTGAAGTGTCAGACTCTCTTCTGGCATTTCTATTGCAGACTGAAAGGAATTGTTGTGGGGAAACTTTAGAAAACAACCAATTAACAGGGAAAAGAAATGAACACAGATGAAATTCTAAGGACTGCTCTTTTATTTAATGTATCATTAAAATGTCAGTAATGGTATTCGGGATGCAACAGAATCCTCCTCTACTTGGAGTCAAGGGCACCATTTCTGGGGGGCTAGAAGGGCAGTAGCCCCTCCTCCCATGTTTGAGCTCCCTGGATTTCATATCTGAGGTCTGCTTAAAGCTACATGCCCTCCAGAGGAAGTTATTCAATGCAACAGAGTTTGAGCTGCTTACAGCTTTGCCTTTGGGGTAGGGAGTTTGTTACAAAAAGAGGAAGTCAGGGTGATTAAGAATAACAAAAGACTGGGCATTTCAATAACTGAAGGGTCATTAGTTCATCATGAAAGCATTGCTGGATACTCCACTTAAAATATAGGGGGGAGAGAGTAGGAATGAGTGTTGTGCTGCTAAGATTTGCATTTGGATTACTGTGTTAAATTTACAAATGTTCTTGAAAAAGGGATGAACAGGGACTAATCCAAAGCTGACTGAAAAGAGCTACGAAGGGATTTCACAAAATTGGGTGACTGGGCAACACATAGGCAGATGGAATTCAGTGCTGATAAGTGTAAAGTAATGCACATGGTGAAAATATAATCCTAACTATAGATACAAAATAGCTGTTACCACTCAAAAAAGAGATCTTGGAATCATTGTGCATACTTCCCTGAACATATCTGTTCAATGGGCAGTGACAGTCTAAAACCTAAAACCTAACAGATTCTTGGGAATTGTTAGGAAAGGCATAGATAATAAGACAAAATACCATATTGCCTCTACATAAAGTCATTGTATGCCCACATCTTGAATACTGTATGCAGATCTGGTCACCCCATCTAAATAGAAGATATTGTATTTGGAAAAGGTACAGATAGGGCAACAGAAATGATTAGAGGTAAGGAACAGCTTCCATATGAGGAGAGATTAACAAGACTGGGACTTTTCAGCTTGGAAAAGAAATGACTAAAGGGTGGGGGGATATGTCAGATGTGTAGAAAATCATGAATAGTGTGGAAAAATAGAATAAGGAAATGTTATTTGTTCCTTCACTAACATAACACAAGAAACTGACCCCATTAAATTTATAGACAGCAGATTTAAAACAAACAACATAAATTATTTTTTTCGCAATCGAACCCTTTGCCAGGAGATGGTGGAAAAGTCCCAACTATAACAGGATTCCAATAAAAACATAATAAGTTCAAGGAGGACAGGGCCATCAACAACTACTAGCCAGAATGGGCAGGGATGGGAATGGGCAACAACGGATGGATGATGATAATTTTCTCTTCTGTTTATTCCTTCTGAAGCACCTGGCATTGGCCACTGTTGGAAGACAGGATACTGGGTTAGAAGGACCTTTGGGCTGACCCAGTATGGCCATTCTGATGTTCTTATCTAGAGCTGAAATGTACCTGCCCCCTTGCTGTAACCCACTAGACCCCACTCCTCTTCCTGAGCTGAGAGAGAGCCCAGGAGTCCTGATAGGGTTAGTAACACAGAGTTAGTAACAAAGTAAGAATATAATTAAAATGTTAAGGCTAACCAGTGTCCCTTAAGTGACTTTCCACAAGATGTCAGAATGTGTTAGTGCTTGTGTTAAGCGAGTCTAATATTTATGTAATTTTCTTTCTTTTATATAAGAATTAGGTTCAGTGCTCCTGACAGCTAACTAAGTTGTCTGCCAAAAAAATAGCATTTTCTGCTACCTTAGTAGCCCGTGGATAGAGATAATGCATGTTGGGGGGAGGGTGGATAAGGTTGGTTCTCCTCTCCCCATTCAGTGCTTGGTTTGTACTGAGCATGCTCAGTAACACTGCTGAAGCCTCTGTCCTCAGTCCGCCATGGTTTCACTCTTCCCTCCGCCCCCACATCATGACATGCACAGGTCACCCTCCGCTCCACATCTGCAATGGCGCCCCTGCCTGGAATAACTATATATTTTTAAAAATGGATTGTTCTCTGTTGGTTACTAGGCGCTATAGCGGCCTTCCTTTAGAGGAGTAATTTTTACCATTTTAAAGTGATTGTTATTTCTCTTACTTTCTAAGAATTATGCACGTTTGTAATTTCCAAGAACCCAGTTTGTCAAAGAGACAACCTAAATCCAAACTAATGCCTTCTGAGTTTGTTGACTGAAGTTCACAGACAGCAAGAAACTAGCAGATGTTTCTGCTTTTTAGGGCCAAAGATTCTCCTCCCCCTCTTTCTTTGGATACATCCCCTGTCTCAGCCTTTTACTGTAGTATACAGAATCCTGCCTCAGCTCTAGGACTAAAGGGACACTGTTAATGTGAAGGATTGAATCAGTGTACCTGGCAGCATGAAGTCCAAGATACCCAGCCATGGCATTGATTAAATTTTCTTGGCGGAAAATTAGAGAGCACAGAAGGGATTTGATATAATGGGTTACAATTGCTGTAGTTTCATTTACCCAATGGCACTACATTTCAACAGAAAGCTCTTACTGGGCTGGAAATCCGAGTCACACCCTCAGAGAATGTTTATAGACTGCTTTGCTAGCTGTCATTAGTGAATGCTGACAGTATACAGGTTACAAAAAGTTGGACCTGCGATACAATTTCATGCTATGCTGCCAGGCTAGAATCAGAATGCTACTACTAGCGGTATCTAAACTACACAACGAAAGCTTGTGATGACATATATATAGCCAGTGAAATTAATGGTCATTTCACTCATCTCACTGCAAGGTAATACAGTACAAATACACCATTAGAACAATTGTTAACTCTTGGGTGTCACATCCCAATCCACTGTTCATCTAAATAACCTGATTATATACCCATGATTGTGGATAAATATTGAGAACCCTGAATGAATGTCTGGACTCTACACAACTCCTCACAAACTCTTTGGTTCCCTTGAAGAGGATTATGAATAGCAATTCAAGACTTCTAAAGATGCATCCACAAGCAGCATAGAGGAAATTCTCAGAATCTCGTTTCTTGGGAAGGGGCTGCAAAGTGTGGACATATGAAAGCAACACCTTGGATAACATGAACAGGATTAGCTATGAGGAGACATTCCTGGGGTTGACAAAAACCAAATGCCATCTTGGTAAGAACACTGGTTTCCAGTGCCTTAACATGGGGAGGCATTGCGTTTCAAAGTCTTCCTTAAAAGTGAACTCTAATAGGAAAAAAAGTCATATTGCCCTTCATTGCTATGTTCTGATGTTTAAGAATCTGAAAGATTTGACAGACAGACAGACATTTTGTATAGTTCACATTATTAATATTCTGCCTTTACTTCTGGATTTGCTGGGAAATTTAAGAGACTGTAAAACTGAAATGGAAAAGTGGAATCCAGCAGCTCAGATGCCACAGCAACTGTCAAAATAATAGGCTGACATCTGAGTTGCCATTTTCCTAGCCTTAATGAGGGGGGAAGTGGAAGGGTATATTGAGTTCATCATTGCCGGAGTTCCCAGACTACTAACATGATACCTGCCTGTTTTCCCTGAAGGCTGTACAAACATAGGGACAAGAGTTTGTTAAGTCTGTTTGATGTACCATAACTGTGCGTTTCATTGCAAGCCGCTCTTTTAAAGGGTGTGCTGGCTAAATCCTAGTCTTAGTTTGTGGCCCTCAGACACATATTTTTGTATTGAACTGAGTATACATTCAAGAAGCATTGTACAGCTACATTTAGCAGGACTCAGTTTTATACACACAAAATACAGTGAAAGGAATAGTCTGTTTTGTAGCCTTGTTTCTAAGCAGGGATTCCATTTTTTAAAATGTCTTTAATTATTTCTCCACCTTCAATTCAGTTCTTGATTGGGGCGCATTGTGAAGCTTTTGAAGTCCATTTATGAATTTTTTTATATCCATCACTGTGAGATATAAATATGCAGAAGCTGAAGACAAAGAATCCTTTTCCAAAAGAATACCCATACTTTTAAGCTATTAATAACGTCATGGGAGCCATTCATGGACCAGAGCCTCAATGTGTGAGGTGCTGTACAAACAGAACAAAAAGGAAGTCCCTGCCCCAAAAAGCCTACAATATTCTAGCTAGTTTTCCCCCCATTTTAAATAATTCATGATCACCAGTTAACTTTATATAATAATTATTTAATTTTGATTAATTTTAGGAATGTTTCGTTATTTTGCCTTTCTTGGCTTAAATGAGAACTGAAAAGCAGTTCTCATTTAGAACTGCTTAAGTTTAGAGCAAACCTTCTGTATGAATAGAAATCTCCCATCACAACCGCCAGATGATAAGCTTTTTGAAGAACACATCAGTGGTAGGACTGAATCCTTGTACCTATTTATTTACCAGAGCAAGTGCTCTCCAAGCCAGGCCAAAAATAGCATTGTTCCCCTACATGCAAAAGTTTTGTTCTTCTTGTGATGTTATGTGATTAAAATGTGACCATGTAGATCATTGTTGCAACCACTGTTATAATTTGAAACAAAGCTTATATAAAATGTGGTATATATGATGTCTATGGAAAGGTTATGATTTGTTGGCTCTGACTATGTTATTTGATTGCACATACTGTTTTTGTATGTAAAGGCATGAATATTAACTCTGTACCTGTATTTCAACCAATTGGCCCCTGTGATAAGACCCATGAGATATTTAGACTGCACATTGCGAAAGGATTATTCAAGCTGAATGGCCTATCAAAAACCACTTAGCTCACAATGGACCATGGAAGATGCTAAGCTGCCCTTAAGGGACATTCCTGTGAACGTTCAAATGAGAATGTGGGTAATGGGTTAGCAAAATTATCCATGGATATGTGACTTGCCCATGGGACTCCATACTCCAGCTTTACCTGTCATTTTCCACAATAAGAGCAGGACTCCCTCCACTGGCAGAAGCTATGAAAGACCCTGGGAACATCTTCATTTTGTCTCTTTCCTGTTCCATCGTGTTTACTGCTAAGACCTCTGGATAATGGACTTCTAATGGGAGAATTCTAACAATGAGAGTCTTCTTCCAATGATTTGGAAGCAACCAAAGGATTGACTTAAGACAGCAGTTTATTTAATCACTGCTCCAAGTTTCAGCAAATAACTTTGCAATGATTGTGTCTCTATGTGAGTCCTTTAACCAGTTTTAACTCTCACCTTTCTTTTATAAATAAAACTTTACTAAAGGATTGGCAATAGTGTGATTTGGGGGTAAGAAATTCATTGCATACTGACCTGGATGTGTGGCTGGTCCTTTGGGATCAGAAGAATTTGATCTTTGATGAGAGTAGTTTTAAAAAACCACTTATATTGAAATGCAGTGTTTAGAGGGTGTGTGTGTGTGCGCGCGCGTTGGGGGGTGATACAAAGACTAGAATGCCCCAGAAAAGTGCTTTCATGACTTCTTTTAGCCAGTGTGGTGAGACAGAAGTTTCCTTTTGTGGCTGGTTTGGTATCTCTTATGTCAGAATAAACACCCCCAATTTGGGGATGTATATGCCCGCTGTACCTGAATTAGTTGTTCTTTGTTGTGACCCACAAAGGCACAGTTACATCCCTTTAATCACAAAATTGAAGTGTTGTCATTTTAGTCTCATAAAGAGCTTACAAAGCCTGTTATCTATACAAAAAAGACCGTGTGACAGCCCAAATGTGATAGTAGGCTTCTGTTAAGCTCTGATGACTCGCGCTAATTTTAAGTCATTTGGCCACCTTCCAACTTCAGATAACAGTGATCTGAGATGTCAGTGTTATAGACGCTGCATATGCTGTTAGAAATAAATGTCTGGGCAGTCCAACCTCCCGCTTCTCCCCCCAGTATATGGGGTAAACTCACTGACACTAGTTATTCAAAGAAATTTTAGCTCCTCTGTGCTCAAAGGTAGAGTGTACCCAATTTACTATTTTTTTTCTTTAACCAGCACTCCTGTATAGCACACAGCACTTGTGAGCATTTACAATTAAACAGAAGTAGGGTTATTTAAGAAAGAATGAGCTAAGAATTTAATTAGAAGTGAGAGAAAGCGATGAAAACACTACGACACAAAACAAAATGAGCAAAATGAAAACCTGGGTCTATCCTTGTCAATTTTTGCCTCCCTGTATAATAAAGTAGGCTTCCCATGCAATGTTCAGTCCACTGCAGAGCTGGCTGGATTCATGAGAACCAGGATCCAAATGCACATGAAAACCCCCTGCTCCTTAATAGGTTTCCTCAGGGAATGGGTCCAGAGTGGCTTTCCCTACCTACACTCTGTTATACTGAGCCTTTATTCATAGTCAGGGTGATCTCCAGCCCGATGTAATGTTCCTGTTAACCTCAAAGTGATTTTGATCATTTGCAATTGTCATTGATGGTTTTTCCATTGACTATTCTGGGCTGTGGCAAGGCCAGACAATAGAACCCTGTGTTACCTTGCAGGCTGACTAGAGAAGGGTAACAATTCTCTCTTGCTTGAATGGATCATCACTGGGATTCATTACCTTTTAGTGACTAATTTCTACTTCACATCCACAAAGCATACTTTCAACACAAATACATTATTCTTACCCATACATACATCTCTCAATGGTTATGAAATCTTGACAAGTTACAAGCTTTCTATAGATACAGTAATTCCTCATTTAACACTATAGACACGTTTCTGAAAATATTCATGCCAAGCGAAAATGTGCTATGCGGGGTCAATTTTCCCATTAAAAATAATGGAAAAGGTGGGGGTTGCATTTCAGGTGGTGGTGGCAAAGTCAATTTTTTGTTGGTGCTGGGTCGTCAATGACAACATTAGATATCTAGCAACACAAGTAGCCACGGTTTGTTAAAACACAAAGTTAAACACGTGAGTGAGTGGAGGAGCTCTGTGACCACGTATAGTCATCTGCTCGTGCATATTACCACTGTTTTCACCAACTTGTACCACCACGTGAAGTAATCCTCCACTTGATTATTTTTGTGTTATTTCGGGGACAGTCGTGTTATCCGAAAAACGTTCACTAAAAAATTGTGCTATTGCAGAAATGTGTTAAGCGGGCACGAGTTAAAAGAGTAATTACTGTACCTTGCATGTTACTCTTTATGGGTAAATATGCTATAAGACGTGTTTGGTGCGATGAGTTTGTCAAGTCTGAGGTGAGTCATTTGCAAAGAACGGAATCTTTAGCTAAGGGCTCTCTGGGTCACAGTCCCCTCCCCCATCTTTTTTATTTTAGATACGCATTGTAGCAGAAGTGGGGATGCTCTTAAATTTATAAATACTGTATTGTGACCTGGTTAGGGTCTGTTAATTGCATGAATATGTTTAGTGCAATAGCAGGCTGATGAAAAAAAATCAGGAAATGAGACAGTGGTGCAGGAAAATCATCTAACTGCCAACAACTAAGGGACAATGCAAAAGCCTTTTGTTTTTTATGTTCTACCTCTCACCATGTATAGCACTCACCAAGTGGGCAGCAGAGTCCAACTTTGAGAACACAGGAGAACAGAGACCCAGACAACTCTTAAATAAAAACATTACCTCAGTGAGAGGAGATACACAGGTGAGGGGAAAAGACTGACATCCAGCCCCCAGAGGTTCAGGGAGACTGAAAGGGAGGCCTGTCCAATGTCTCTACCAAAGGATACTGAGTTGCTAAGGGAAACTCTCTCATGTTATGCTTCATCCCAATTTAGGATTAAACAATAAATTGGTTTAAACAGTTTCCTGAAGGGCAGAACAGCTAGCACTGAATCCGGTTGGATTTTCTGGGTGTGCACGATCTATACAGATGAGTCTTGTAGCTTAGTGTCTGGACTATGAGTGGGAGAATTACATTATTGCATCACAAAAGAGGTAAAAGTCCAAGACTTGAGGCCTCAGGAGACGGACTCAGAGAGACCAGATGTGTACTCACCTGGTAACCACAACATGTAATTTGGACCTCCTACGGGCAGACAGCCCTTTCCTCCATGCATGCTGAGCTGCACAAACTATATAAAAATATACTGAACTCAAGAGAATGAACCAGCATTACTAACCTGCCAATAACAGGCCATTTCACCTCTAATTCACCTCTAGGTTAGTACGATGATCAATAAAAAAATCTGTCAGACCTACCTTTAAATTATGTGGAGAGAAAGGAAGGCCTTGCAGTTAAGGAAATAGACTGGGACTCAGAGGTAGGCGATATATTGTTTTTTAAAATAAATTCATTAGTATCTGTGGGGTATTAGGACTATGGTGACAACTAGCACAGAAAAGTCTATAGATTACAAATGGCTCTGTGCAAGTTAAAATGGACAGGACCTGATGTAGCTTTCTTCCTACCCGTATTAATTTGCTGTTAATTTGCTGGGGGCCAGTGTTCCCTATAAAGTGCGTGCCTGCATGGCCATGCTCAAAAAATTGTAAGCTCACCTACCTCCTTCACGGAGCTGCGCAGCAGCGCCCACCTTCCTGGAAAGTGAGTGGCACGGCTTCTACCACAGCCAGGACCCATGGTGGATGGGTTGATGCACTGGGGGACAGAGCCACAGGTGGGTGGTTTGCTGCCAATGAGAGTCAGAGCCGTGCGCGGGCAGGTGGCTGCGCCAGGGGTCAGAGCCACAGGTGGGCGGGTTGCTGCTGCCAGGGGTCAGAGCTGTGGGGGGTGGGTTACTGCGCCAGGGGTTGGGGCCACAGGAAGACGGGTTGCTGCATTGGGGGTTGGGCCCATGGGCGGGTGGGTTGCTGCGCTGGGAGTTGGGACTGCAGGTGGGCGGGTTGCTGATACCAGGGGGGTTGAGGCTGTGGGCATGGGTTGCTGTCACCGGGGGTCGGAGCCGCAGGCTGGCGGGTTGCTGCTACTGGGGGCTAGAGCCAAGGCTGCGTGGCGGGTGGGCTGGTGGCTGTTGCTGGGATACTTAGGCCCCAGTTCTGCCAGCACAGACGTCTGTGCTCACACAGTCACACTGATGTCCCTTTGCGTGTTGGGACCTGAAGTATGATGAACATTTTTCACCTTTTTCTTACTCTGTTCTTAGAATCATAGAATCCTAGGAAAGGAAGAGACCTCAGGAGGTCACTGAGCCCAACCCTCTGTGGAAAGCAGGACCAATCCCAACTCATCATCCCGGCCAGAGCTTTGTCAAGCTGGGACATAAAAACCTCTAGGGATGGAGATTCCACCACCTCTCTAGGTAACCCATTCCAGTGCTTCACCACCCTCCTAGTAAAATAGTTTTTCCTAATATCCAACCTAGACTTCCCCCACTGTAACTTGAGACCATTGCTCCTTGTTCTGCCATCCGTCACTACTGAGTACAGCCTCTCTCCATCCTCTTTAGAACCTCCCTTCAGGAAGTTGAAGGCTGCTATGAAATCCCCCCTCACTCTTCTCTTCTGCAGACTAAACAAATCCAAATCCCTCAGCCTCTCCTCACAGGTCATTTCCTCCAGCCCCCTAATCATTTTGGTTGCCCTCTGCTGGACTCTCTCCAATGTGTCCTTTCTTCATTGCCTCAAGCTTTCTTGGGGTCTGAATATTTTCATACATGTAGAGTTAAATGAACTCAGCTGGCCACTTGAAGTTACAGAGGTTCTTGCAAGCATTTCATGTTGTATTGATTCAAAAGACAATTGTGGCAGCCAGGGCTATAAAAGTAACAAGCATTTATTTGTTGCAGTGTATTGCCTTGTTAATCCTATTAGAGGACATGCATCACAGACACACCATTTATTTATTTTGCAGATCACTTTGTGCTGATCAGCCAGTAAAATAAATGAGACTTCCAGGCAAAGAGAAAGGTCTAGTTTGGCATGAACCTGACACGGCGATGCTGTCTTCCTGCAGCTGCCTATCTTGGTACTAAATCCCTTCCATTCCAGCAACAGTTCAGGGGACACCATCTTGGCAAGTAGAGATGGTGCACATCTCCCCAGTTGTCTTTTCGCCTTTCTGAACAGGACCATTCTCTCCCTCTGTCTCAGAGTAATATTCCCTAGGGCAAAGATGGCCTGCAGGTGTGCAACCAATAGCCTGCCGCTTAGGAAAGCCTCCCTCTCCCTTATTCCCTTCCCCCTAAAATATTGTGTCAGAGCGATTCAAAGAGTATCATTTCACCATGGATCAGGTAACCCCACTTAAGGGACAATAACTTAAAGTGCCTCACTATCACCAAGCGCAACTGAGGCTGAAAATAGCGCAAAAGAACGGAATTCAAAAATTCAGCCTATTTGGAGAGAAGGAACATTCTAGCAGTGTTGACATGGTGGCTAATGTTGCTACAGGGTTCCCTGTTCTCCTAGCACATGGGGTGGCATGGCTCACATGTGCAGGAGGGTTATCAGTAGCCAAGTGCCTGGCCAACCTTCCAGAGGAGACAGGGTAAGGGACGAGATGTTTGCTGACCTTGTGACTAGGTCTCACAAGAAGACAAAAAACCCAAAGAAAAGGAGGGAAGCAGTCATTGTGCAGGACAAAAATGAGAGAGAGGAGGACAAAGAGCCTGCCAAAAAGTTGCCAGTGGAGCACATGGATCAACGGGACACAGAAAAGGACTTCCAGGGCAGGACATTGGACACGATGCAAATGAAGACCGGTTCCCTGGAGAATACGGTTGTACCATGCTGATGTGTTGCACTCCCACATAGCACTGTCCTGCAGCCAGCTGAGAAAGCAGGGCATTGAGAGCCTTCTTCCAGTCATATAGCTGCAGGAGATCATTTCCATGCCATTCTCCCATCCCCCGCCCTCCATGGATTTTTGTACCTTCATCTGCACAACAGGCTTGCTCTGCACTGTGGCTGGTCCCACACCATTTTAGTTGGGGGCTTTTGAGTTTGCACTGTCTTCTTATGTGGCACAGCAAGTTTTTTTTGTTATTATTTACAATCACAAAACTGCCTGTAAGATAAAATTCATCTCTCCCCTATAGCACCTGTTCTTAATAAAATCAATTCACAAAGCATATGCTGTAATCATTTCATACATTTGCATTCCTTTCATTCATCACATTGAATTGATTTGCCTCCAGTACATCCTGCTCTCAAAATAAAGCACAATGCTTCTCTGGCACCAATTGCTGGCTATTGGGACATTTGATAGAGGCCTCCTCTCCACCTGACGGTAATGTCCAAAAGTCATTCCAGCTCTGCCTCCCAACCCTCAGTGAGGCTCCCTTCCTTGCTGTCAGGACAGCTGTGTAATACAAGCACCTCTAACACAAAGCAGAGCTCTCTCAGAAACCTCCATATTTGTCATGAGACAGTCCACCTTCCTTTCTGTCTTCCAAAGCCACACTCCCCCGTCACTCCACAGCCACTCTAGGGACAGTTAAACAAATCCTTTCTCTGAGAGTCCAGTGAGAGGGCCCGTAAGCAATGTAAGTTGTGTCCACCAGAATAACAACTGGAACCACAACACTATTAACGTCCATACTAGATGCTGCGCGCAAAAGATTCATTTTTCACTGCATAAGAAGGGGAGGAAGGGAGGAAGTCTCTCAAGAACCTGGCATCAGCAACCCTTTCCAGGCTAACCCCACAGGAATGTCTGTGGCACTGCCATGGTGGTAAACCAGGCCTTGCAGGAAGAAATACCACTTTCTGTTGATGAATGCCAAGGCCTGGGGGTGAAGACAGGTAAATGATAGGGTTGTGGATACCCTCCATGACCCCTATATAACTTCAAAACCCCAGACACCAATGCTATCAATACTTCTCTGCTTTATGACCCAAGGCAACAACACTCTTTCCACAGCAGCACCCACCAGCATGAAAACAGCCCCAGCAACTGATTTGCCATCACTAAACTGATTATCGACTGCAGTGTTTCTCAACCTTTTTTTATAAAGTACCCCTTTAAAAAAAATTTATAAGTACCTCCAGTACCTACAGTTTTCAGACGCACACAATTTTTTTCTACCATTTCAACACATTCATTTAAACAACTTAATCGTAGCTGGGTGGGCGATGAAATTTTTGGGCATAAAAAGTGCAAAAATAACAAAGCGCTGTAAAACTCGAAACAAAAATTCAGTTTTCTCCAAATTTCAGTTGTGGTGATGTACCCCCCAGACTTCTCTGAAGTACCACTAAGGATACTCATACCACTGGTTGAGAAACACTGATCTACTGAGCATTCTCAATAAAGGGTAAGCCACTTCCAGATGGCGATTACCATGCACTTCTCTGTGCTGTGGGAGGAAAGGACTCTTTAACTGGTGCTCCAGCCCTAGCATGAGCTCTGGGCAGATTTCTAGGAAAGTAGCCTCCCGCATCCTGAAGTTCTGATCAGCACTGCTTGGCCAGACCCAGAAGCAGCGCTCCATCAAAACTACTTCAGTAAATGTCACACAGGAGTAACTATGTCCCCCACATGTGGTATATATGTGGCCTCTTGGTGGTTATAGAGAGGTGATCTTCCATGTTCTCTGAAGCCACTCGCCTGCATCGGTGCCACTACATCCAGTGTCCCTTGCTGGGACTAGTAATGATCAGACCCCCAGTGGGCAGCAGTGCTTCCTTCAGGCTGCGTGACAGCAGTTTGAAAATTTGCTTGCCAATGAAACAGCATGAAAATGGCTGGCTAGTGACAAACCAGACTCATGTGGGGATACCATGGATGTTTGATCCCCCCCCCCCCGAATTCCATTATGTTCCAGCAAGTGTCCCACAATCCACTGAAATAAATAACCCATCAGGCCTCAAGCCCTAGTGACAATATAAAAGCTGTGCACTCATTCTGGAAAAGGGCAGTGCTGTGCACACACCATGATTTACAAGGGAAGTATCTCAAGCCATATAGAACAAAGCAGCATGGATTCACTTGTTTGGTTTAGTTATAGCTGTATAATTTAAAAAACCCAACTCCTCCACCAACAAACCTTTCTCATGTACACAAGACCGATGAACAGAATTCTGCTGTATACTCTGAAAGGACACTGAATTAGTTTGATCTTCCCTAGAAGCTGGCTATATTGTACAGGGTCTCGTTTGAATAAACATTCTGTGATCATAAATAATTTTTAGTGTATAAATAATCTTTGGAACAAAACCCCTGTGTCGGCATGTGGTTACAGAAAACCAGAAACAATTATGTCAGCAGTGAGACTGTAGGCCTCTTGAGGAAAAAGCTGTTTCTCTTGCTAGAGCCTTCCAGCAGAAATCGGCCTGGTCTGAATATTGTGGCTGGCTTTACATTTAATTATCATCATGCACTTAAGATGACTTTCTTTTTTTGTTGTTATTGGTGTGCATACCTTCTTAGCCAACATATCAATTGTAGTGGATCTGTACATATGCAACCATGAGCATTTGTGCAGTGATGTTTTAAAAACATGCAGTGTAAACAATCGTGTAGGTCTAGTGTGCTGAGCCTGCTGCTGGTGTCCAGCCCTGCATTCTTTGGCATATGCAACATTTTGCTGGAATTTGCTGGAATCTGCCTGATTTACAGGCAAAGCATAAAAAATATCAGCTGTTTACATTAGAGTCTATCAGCATCTCTTCTGATGAAGCAAGATCCTTGCTACACTGATTCCTGACACAAAAGCTAATTCCTGAATACTTCTTCCATCATTCTCAGTGAAGACTGTTTCCAGAGATTCCAGGTACTACTTGAAAATGTCTGATGCTTCTTTTGTCAAAGGCTTCTGTTTTTCAGCTGTAGAATTTGCACTCCAGACAAATATTTGGCAAGTCTGCAGATGTTGCCAACAGGGTTCCAGCTTCTTTGGAAAGTAATTAAATGTATGGGCTTTGGTAGTGTTGGGGTGGACAGAATCAGCATTGTGAAAAGCAGGCCTTGTGGTTTTGGTGACGCACAGATTATAATCACAAACAGCAGTGGCTGCGTTCTGGTGGCTGTGATAGAGGTAAATGCTATGGTGAAGATTTGTGACACTAATTATTTAAGGACACTTGCTGTCCACCTGCCCAGAGCTTTGACTGTGAAATTGCCTTTAAAGAACACCACAATTGTTGTTGACCTATACATGTTCATTCGCTTTGTTTACACTGATGAATGGTAGCACATCGAAAATACTAGTTGCCAGGCAATGTTCCTACTCAAATGTAATAGACCGGGAGCTGATATAACTGCGTTTTGGATTGCTTTGTGTTTCAGTAGAGTTATTGTGTTACTTCGTTTAGGGCTCAACTGAGTCATTAAACTCAGCCTAGAGTAAAAACGGAGTTATAACTGCCCTGCCCCAGAAACAACTGCAAGAGAGAATTGTGCCTGACAAGTACAATTCTTCATCCCCTTCCCACCTGCTTGGGGAAGAAAGTAGTCTCACAATTGTTCTAATGCAATTTATTCTGCCCTGTGAGCAGAGGGTGGAGCTGAGGCTGTTCCTGCTTCCCATCTGTTTCCGCCCACTGACTCTCAGTCCAGAGTTTCAAGTAAGGTGCCCATGATTTACCCCAAAGCCCTGCACCTACAACTCCCATCTAAGCAGCCTTTACTCAACTGAGCAAACAAACAAATTTGAGCCCTTTACCACCTCACTGATGATTAAGGGTGAGGGACAATGTAGCCCTTAATTATTTCAAAATGCAAAACATTTTCACTAGCTTCTGTGTAAGGTACTTACTAAGTCACCAGATGGTTAAATGGGCATTTTTTTTCCTTTGATGTATTATCATATATAAATATACATGCAAAGGCAATGCTAGCCCACTGTGGGCCCTATGCAGAAATGCGAATGGGGGCCCCCATGTAAGGCTCAGAGACCTAAGCAATTATTTAGTCTGCGTATGCCTAGTGGCAGCTCTGTATGCAGGCATGTCGTAGAATCATGGAATACTAGAAGTGGAAGGGACCCTCTAGAGGTCATCAGATCCAGTCCCCTGCCCTCACAGCAGGACCAAGCACCATCTAGAGCATCCCTGATAGATGTCTATCCATCCTGCTCTTAAATACCTCCAGGCTACGTCTACATTGGCATGATTTTGCGCAAAAGCAGCCACTTTTGTGCAAAAACATGCTGCCTGTCTACACTGGTGGGGACTTCTTGCGCAAGAACACTGATGTTCTAATGTATGAAATCAGTGCTTCTTGCGCAAGAACTATGATGCTCCCACTCAGGAATAAGCCCTCTTGTGCAACTGTTCTTGTGCAAGAGGCCAGTGTAGACAGGCAACATGAGTTTCTTGCGCAAGAAAGCCCGATGGTTAAAATGGCCAGCGGAGCTTTCTTGCGCAAGAGAGCGTCTACACTGGCACGGATGCTTTTGCGCAAAAGCACATCTCTTGCGCAAAGGCACATGCCAGTGTACACGCTCTCTTGCGCAAATACTTTAACGCAAGAACTCTTGCGTTAAAGAGTATTTGTGCAAGATCATGACAATGTAGACGTAGCCCCGGAGATGGAGATTCCACAACCTCCCTAAGCAATTTATTCTAGTGCTTATCCCCCTGATAGTTAGGAAGTTTTTCTTAATGTCCAGACTAAACCTCCCTTGCTGCAGTTTAAGCCCATTGCTTCTTGTCCTATCCTCAGAGGTTAAGGAGAATAATTTTTCTTCCTTCTCTTTGTAACACCCTTTTAGGGTATGGCTACACTAGCTTGCTAGTTCGAGCTAGGTAGGGTAATGAGGGCAAGCGGAGTTGCAAATGAAGCCCGGAATTTAAATATCCCGGGCTTCATTTGCATGTTCCCGGGCACTGCCATTTTTAAATCCCCCTTAGTCCGAACTCCGGGCCGCGGCTACACGCGGCATGGACTAGGTAGTTCGAATTAAAGATCCTAATTCAAACTACTGTAACTCCTCATTCCACAAGTAATGGTAGTTCGAATTAGGAGCTTTAATTCGAACTACCTAGTCCATGCCGCGTGTAGCCGCGGGCACGGAGTTCGGACTAAGGGGGATTTAAAAATGGCGGCGCCCGGGAACATGCAAATGAAGCCCGGGATATTTAAATCCCGGGCTTCATTTGCAACCCCGCTTGCCCTCATTACCCTACCTAGCTCGAACTAACGAGCTAGTGTAGCTGTACCCTTAGGTACTTGAAAGTTGCTATCATGTTCTCTCTCAGGCTTCTATTTTCCAAACTAAACAAACCCAGGTCTTTCAGTTTTCCCTCATAGGTCATGTTTTCTAGACATTTATTCATTTTGATTGCTCTTCTTTGGACCGTCTCCAATTTCTTCTGACAGTGACTGATGCCAGTGCTTCAGAGAGAATGATCAGAACTGGGCAATTATTGAGTGATCCATCCCCTGTCATACACTAACAATCAGAGTTCAGGGACACCAAAAGCATTAAGTTTATTTACCGGTGCCAGAGCCTCACAGCTCCTATTGGCTCCATTTTGCAGTTTGCAGCCAAGGGGAGCCATGAGAAGTAGCATGGGCTGGGCTGCTGCTTTCTGAGGCTCCCCTTGGCTGCAAACAGTGAAACAAAGCCAATAGGAGCCACGAGGCTCGATAGCCATGGCACTGGTAAGTAAACAAACTGGCTCAGCCAGTTAACAGGTTTCTCAAAGTGGTTTCGTGGACCACTTCGAAAAACATTGCACTAGATCATGGGTTCCCAAACTGGGGTGTGTGTCCCCCTGGGGGCATGTGAAGAAATTCTGGGGGGGGGGAGGGGTGCGAGGCGACCCAGCCTCTCCCCCCCCATCAAGTTTTGCTGCCCTGTTCAGTTCCTTTTTTCCTTTTTTTGCTCAACAAGTTTTGCTGCTATTTGGAAGGGGGGGGCGTGAGGGTTTTTCAAAAATCAAAAAGGGGGACGTGATGCCAAAAAGTTTGGGAACCACTGCACTAGATCATGCTTGTGCACGGGTTTGTTAATACCCCCAAATAATTCTAATTCGCTGTACAAAAATCCATGTTTACTCTTCCCTAACATGTAGTGTTCATCTGTGTGTCCAATAATTTTATTCTTCCTATATTGTTTCGATCAGTTTGCCTGGTACCAAAGCAGATTTACCAGCTTATAACTGCCAGGATCACCTCTGGAGCCTTTAAAAAAACATTGTCACATTAGCTATCTGTCAGTCATCTGGTGCAGAGGCTGATTTAAGTAATAAGTTACATACCCAGAATTAAAAGACAGGACTATGCAGCACTTTAAAGACTAACAAGATGTTTTATCAGGTGATGAGCTTTCGTGAAGTGGGTCTGGGCCATGAAAGCTCATCACCTAATAAACCATCTTGTTAGTCTTTAAAGTGCTGCATAGTCCTGTCTTTTGTTTCAGCTAGACCAGACTAACACGGCTGCATCTCTATCACTATACCCAGAATTAGTAGTTTGGCAATTTCATATGTGAATTCCTTCAGAACTCTTGAGGGATACCATCAGCTCCTGGTGACTTATTGCTTTTTAATTTATCAGATTGTTCCCAAACCTCCTCTACGGACATCTCAGTCTGGGACTGGGTCTCAGATTTGTCACCTTAAAAAGAATGGCTCAAGTGTGGGAATCTTCCTCTCATCCTCTGCAGTGAAGATGGATGCAAAGAATTAATTTAGCTTCTCCACAACAACCTTGTCTTGCCAGAGTGCTCTTTTAGTGCCTCGATTATTCCGTGGCCCCAGTGATTGACAGGTTTCCTGCTTCTGCTGTATTTTTTTAAAATGCTGTAAGTTTTTATGTTTTTTGCTAATTGCTTTTAAAATTCTTTTTTTGGCCTATTTAATTACACTTGACTTGCTGGACTGTATGTTCCTTTTTATTTTCCTGGGTAGAATTTCCTCATACAACAATGGGACGCTCCTCCATCTGCTTTTTATGATCTTGCTGCCCCTTTATGCCCCTATACAGGCTATTCACATCTGCCAAGAGCAGGGAGAGAGCAGGCCTAATAGAGCTGCTAGCCGCCACCCTCCAGCCACACAGGTGTGGAGAGGTTGGGACTGGGAATAGAAAGACCTTGATTCTACCTATACCAGCAAGATGCCAACCAGCCATCGGCTACTGATCAGTAGTATGTTACTCCCCCCTCTTGAGTGATTGTGGGACGCATGGAGAATAGTGCGAGTTAGACATTTTCATTCTCTGGTCTGCTCCTGGGGCAGCACAGCCAGACATTACACCTTATTCAGGGCATATTGTACCCGTACAATCTAACCCTCAAAATGCCCATTTGGGCCCTTATCTTTCAGTCATTTCAAAGACAAAGCCAATGTGACATGTGGCTCAATTTCAGGATGAGGCCTAGGTTTCTTACAAGAGATCTTTTCATTTTAAGCAACTGTCTAATATACACAATGTCAGTGGGGGGAAAAAGATCAAGCTAAAAATAAGTAAAATGTGTCAAAGTCTCTTTGTCCTTGAACAGTCCCAGAGTACACATAAAACCTTTTAGATTTTTTTAATAGAAAGTCCAGGCGTTGCACTCTTTCCTCTCTTGGAAATGGCTTTTGTTCAAGGAACATAAAGTGCTGGTTTGACTAATAGCAGTAGGTATTGAGGGAATAGACACAATCATATTAAACAGCAACAAATTATCTAAGGAGTGCCTTTGGATGCCTATTTTAAAATAAACGTTTACAGTTTGAATTCTTCAGTCATCCGTGACAGGACAAGCATAGTGTCATAATCCCAGGATTTGGCAGCTTGGATTACTCTGGACATTCTGCCTTTCTAGTTTTACGTTGCTAGCTGGCTCATTATTCTCAGCTAATGCAATTATCGGTGCACATATTTTCCACACAAAGTCTAAAAGCTGCACTTGGACAGTTTAAACTGATAGTTTAATTCAATTAGAGTCACTTCGTTTATTTCTATTTCATGGGTATTTCCATGGCATTAATGTAGCACTTGAGTTCCCCACTTTTTTGGTGAGTACCCTATCTTTGGATACCTGAAAGATGCCAAAATTTCAAAAAATGCCAATCCTCTGAAAACTAGGCACCTTTAATGTGACTCAGGTTGGGCACCCAGAAACTGGGGCAACCAAAATCATTAGTCACTTTAGTAAATCTTGGCTTAGGTCCTTTAGCAGTAATGGAAAGCCAAACAGTCTCATACACTGTAGGAGTATGATAGGTATAAGGTAATAAACCAACCTGCTTTAATCACGGGCATCTCTTGCTGCCATGCATGGTGGCTTCTGGTGAAAAGGGCCTAGCTTGCATAGGCTTTTACCAGCAATCCAGTCTACAGTCCCATGGGCTTTTATTCAAAGCAACCGTGGAAGTTTATAGCAAAATAATAAATCCAAAATAATGTCTCTTTGGGTATGTCTACACTAGCCACCCTAGTTCGAACTAGGGTGGCTAATGTAGGCATTCGAACTTGCAAATGAAGCCCGGGATTAAAATATCCCGGGCTTTATTTGCATGTTCCTGGGCGCCGCCATTTTTAAATGCCCGGTAGTTCAAACTCCCTGCCCGCGGCTACACGCGGCACGGGCTAGGTAGTTCGAATTAAAGCTCCTAATTCGAACTACCTAGCCCGTGCCGCGTGTAGCCGCGGGCAGGGAGTTCGAACTATCGGGCATTTAAAAATGGCGGCGCCCAGGAACATGCAAATAAAGCCCGGGATATTTTAATCCCGGGCTTCATTTGCAAGTTCGAATGCCTACATTAGCCACCCTAGTTCGAACTAGGGTGGCTAGTGTAGACATACCCTTTCTGAACATTCTTTTAACAAAGTTTTAATCTTTCTGGCTACGTCTAGACTGCAAGCCTCTTTCGAAAAAGAGCGTCTAGACGACAACCAGTACTTTTGAAAAAGCAAGCCGCTTTTTCAAAAGAGAGCACCCAGGCAGTCTGGATGCTCTCTTTCGAAAAAGCACAGTTTGCATCACATAGTGCCTTTTTTCGAAAGAGCACTTTCCTTGTTATTCCTTGTAAAACGAGGTTTTCTGCAGTCGAAAAAACTGCCACGTTCTTTCAATTTAATTTCGAAAGAACGCGGCAGCAGTCTAGATTCAGGTGAAATTTTTTTCGAAAAAAGGCTACTTTTTTCGAAAAAATCCCTGTAGTCTAGACACGCCCTCTATTTCCTTGCTCTGGTACATTATCTGTATTCCCCTACAGTTGCCATTTAGCAGCCCTTGCAATGAAATCCTGGTGGTTCTCTATGATTATAGTGATTGTCACTAGTTTCAGGGTTTTTTTAAGTCGATACCAACAGAAAAAATAAACATCTAATTTCAGTGGGGCCGACAGCCTTGCTGGGCCCCTGGACAAGGCTGGGGGGAGCTCCACGTCCCCAGAAGAGGTGGGGCTTCAGGAAGAAGGGGTGGGGGGGAGGCTAGCTTTCCCCAGGCAGCTTGTCCAGAGCACTCCAGTGGAACTCCGGCAGTGATTTAAAGGCCTGGGACTCCGGCTGCTGCTGCCATCACTACTGTTGTGGCAGTGACCAGGAGCCCCTTTTGAATTACTGGGTGCTGGAATAGTTGCCCACTTTGCCCCAGCCCCCAGCGTGGAGCCTCTCTGTCAGTATCACTATCCATTTTTTAGTATAAGGAACATAAAGATATAGCCTGGGACCCAGCACTGATCCCAGTGGAGTTATCTTCACAGTGGCATGTTTATTATAGTGTCCTTTGGAATGCCTGTGGTCGTTTGGTGAGACGCCTGCTTTCAGTCTGGTGAACTCGTTTGTTTGTCTTGTGCTAGGTGAAGCCACAAAGCAATCTATGATTTGAAACCACAAGTTATGGAATTGTGTGCAGGAATTATCAGATAGTGTTCTATGGCCTGTGATGTACAGGAAGTCAGTGTAGCTGACCATGTTTTCTTCTGACTGCAAAATCTATAAAGCTCTGAATGGAAGCCTGAGCAATCTGATCTGCTAGATTCTCAAGGTTTTTGGAAAATAGGGAGAAAACTCTGGAGGCCCTGTGTAAGCTATAGTCACATGGGGGCAGTTTGTCATCATTTCCCTTGATGTGAGCACATGGTAAATGCATGGAGGGAGCCAATTTCCTTGGATTCTCCGCTTAGTTCTTAAACACGCGTGTCCAGGAAACTTTTTTTTCTAAAGAGACCTTGATTATTGATGGAGGCTGATGCTGAGAGGAAGCAGATGGAGAAACTGAGGGGGAAAGCATCGTGCCTGCCTGTTTTCCTGTTACCAGGAAAACCCATCATGGCAACTTGTAGAAAGCCTGGTAAAACACTAATTAGGCTACGGCTACACTACATGCTTTGCCAAAAGAGGCAATGCAAATGAAGCGTGGATTAGCATTTTCTCGCGCTTCATTTGCATACTCTCTTTCGTTCTGTTTTTGTGCAAAACCCCTCACGCAAAAACGGAATGAAAGAGAGTATGCAAATGAAGCATGAGAAAATGCTAATCCACGCTTCATTTGCATTGCCTCTTTCGGCAAAGCATGTAGTGTAGCCGTAGCCTGAGAATGGAAGGAGCACCTGAGCTGGCTAACTGCCTCAAAATGACCACTTTCCTAGACTCTTGTGTCTCTCAAAGGGAGCCATTATGGAAAGGCCCTATCAGATAACTTTCTGTGGGTTTTGGGAACCGTCCAGTGGAAGTGAACACAGAGCTACATCCCTCCCCTAGAACTCTGTAAGAAGCTTTGACAACCTATAGATCATTCTTATTGCATTTTAGTGATGTTTAGAGTAACTGTTGTAGAACTACATTAAATTCCTATACGACCCCCAGATCTTATCCTTTTGCATTCCACATAACTTTTCTATTGGCAGAGGGGTCTCTATAGCCTTGTTGCCAGCTGCCACAGGCTCTGCATGGATCTGGCATTGCACCGTGCCACGGAAGGAGTGCAGAAGCTGCTGCTTATCTGCAAGAGACACAGCATCAGATCTAGCATCTGCTTTACATTCTTGTCTTCTCAAAGGCCATTGGAGACAAATGCTACGGCTATCAAGCAGCATCTCTTGGAAGTTAGACAAGCAGGGAGTACCTCTTTTCTCTGCTTCAGAGGCTTCTCTACTAGGGATGTTAGATAGCGTGTAATTGAATCGTCGTGTAACCGCATGGAATCTTAGCGGTTACACGCCTATTCAATAGTCCTCGGGGGCAGGGATGGTAGCTAGTGTGCTCCAGCCCCACTCCCAGGGAATCCTCTGTCACCACGTGCTGCTGCCTCTATATCAGAGGCAAGAGATGACAAATTCTAGTTTTGGCTTGCAGGCCCATGCCAACTAGATTGAGAAGTGTAAGTCTAAAGTGTTCTAGGAAGTTATCGTAAAATGAGACTGATTGGGGTGCAGATGTGATGAGGGAGTGTTTGTTAATAGCCACATGAGAGATAGTGATGGCAAGGCTAAGAAGAGATTTAAAGGAGTAGCTTGAGTATGTGAGCCTGGAGTGGGTAGGGGAGTGGATTGCCTGGGAGATACCTAGAATATCCAGGATGGAAAGGTAGTTAGAGGAAAGATGAATGCAGGACTTATTGCTGAGGGCTGTTGAGAGCCAGGGGACAAGACAAAATGAGAGGAGCACAGTGGTGATGGACCCTGAAAATCCTCAAGAAAAGAATTATTATTATAGGCTAAAGCAGCCTATAGATTAGTTTAAGTTGGATGTTGATGACGGGGGCATAGGTTTGTGATGTACATACATAGGAATTAGCATAAGACCACTACATTCTTATGAATTTGTGACCTACTCGGAATCAGAATACAAGTGGTTAAAAAAAAAAAAAACCCAAGTGTGCTACCCTCCTCAGACATGGAACTGTAGTTACTTTCTTTTTACATTATGGGCTTGCCTAAATGAACATTTACATCACAGCGAGCTGGATTGTGAATCTACTCTGCACTAGCCTGTCAGACGCTGTGTCCACATGGAACCCGCTGACATGCACTGACAATTTGTTATTGCACCTTGATCTACTTTGAAATGGGAGTATTGCCCTAATGAACTGTTAGTGTGCATCAACAAGTTCCATAGGGACACTTAGACCATGGCTGGCTAGTACAGAGTAGAGTCACACCCCAGCTTGCCACAAGCTAAAAGTTTATATAGACTAGCCCCATAATATATATTTAGAAGAGCGAAAAAATAATCCATATGGCATTTTCCTAGCAATGTGAAAATCAAAAAGCTATAGAATCATAGAACAGGAAGGGACCTCGAGAGGTCATCAAGTCCAGTCCCCTGCCCTCTCTAACTCATCCCTGACAGGAGTCTGTCTAACCTGCTCTTAAATATCTCCAGAGATGGAGATTCCACAACCCCCCTAGGCAATTTATTCCAGTGTTTAACCACCCTGACAGTTAGGAAGTTTTTCCTAATGTCCAACCTAAACCTCCCTTGCTGCAATTTAAGCCCATTGCTTCTTACCCTATCCTCAGAGGCCAAGGAGAACAATTTTTCTCCCTCCTCCTATTTGAATATTCTTAACTGTGTGGTTTGCTTTCAGGTAACAGAAGTAGCAGAGGAATGTCAAAGTTGTTCTAGATGCTACTTCTATTATTGTTCATTGTTGCTGTTTTCTATTATTGCAGAACTGGAGCTCCTAGGAGCACTACCCATAAACCAGGAATCCATTGCCCTATATGCTGACATTTTTCAACACCTGAATAACACTGAATAAATCCAGACCTCTTTAGAAACTATTACATCTTTTTATTTAAAAAACCCTTTCCAAGCATTTATAAGTATGAAAATATATTTATGGCCTAACTGTGGTATCAGAATTGCAATGAGTATTTTTCTTTCCAAATACCAGAAGAGAATGAGGTCTTACAGGCAGAATGAAATTTTTCATGATGTACACACCTCTGATGACCACTAAAGATCACAAATGTTGAAGCCTTATTCAAAGAAAAACCCTAAAAGAGCAAAAAATGCCTTAAAATGAAAGACTTATCTATTTTGCGTCTGGGGAAAGAAAAAAAGCAGGGATTTCTTTTTAAAATGTTTTGAGCTTCATCATAGTAATTTGTGGGAGCTCAGAGGGATATGTCTTGAGTATAAAGTTTGTCACATTATATCTCTTAGAGATATAATTTAGGCTCTCAAATAAGATTCCACATGTGTTATCTGGACTAAAAGAGATGTAGTTCTATGAACGCAGGCTGGATCACACTTCTAACAACACTGGAGCAAACCACTGCCAAGGATTGGATTACCAGTTATGTGGCTGATTGTGTCTCCATGGGGAGCATATAAAACAAAATTGGACATAATGGCAACAGTTGCTTTCAAACATAACTTTTTAATATTCCCATGCTTGTTTCAAATGATGTACATGTGTTCACAGCAAGAAAAACTGGACGGCTACATTTCCGTCCAGGCTATGGCAGCATCAAGGGAATATTGAGCTTAAAATTTTATTGTTCCGTTTCATTTTGTGCAGAGATGATACTGTGCTTACACATTTTATTGAAGATTTTAGGTGAATATTTATTGTAAGCAATGTCGTCATGACTCCCCCCATCCTTTGAAGTTTCTGTAAAGCATCATTTTGTGAAATACCTTTGAAGGTAAGTAATGGTGTATTAACTTTACAACTTACGATTAATTATTATCTGATACATTCCTAGGATAACAAAGTCACTCCAGAGCAATATTTGTAAACAGGATGATTTTTGTCTATGGTGGACAGAGCTGCTAATACAAATCTGATAATGTCACATGGGTAAATAATTTGCAGTTTGAAAACATGCAGGGCCATATTCTTTGCCTTGTCTAATTTAGCCTAGGCACAGGAAAGGCATGCGTTCAGGAAATGGGCTATGACTCCCTGATTCTCTGACGTGGCACAGGTTAGAGCAACCTCTGGCATGTGTAAACTGGCTATGGTATCCTTCTCTAGCATATGTAAATTGGCTATGGTACCCTAAGGATCATACATCAGCCCTCCTCATTTCAACATGCCCCTTCTGCCAAGAGCAGTAGGGAAGGAGACATAAAAACCAATTCTGCTTCCTTTCTACCTGCTGCGGACTACCTTGTGTCAGAAGTATCCCTGAGCTAGGTTGGGGGTGAAGTTTCTATTCCAAAGTGGTACGAAGGTCCTAGGTGTCCTGTAAAAATGTGGCCCTCACTAATAATCTTCATAATATCCCCGTGAGGTATGTGTTTTCTCTTTGTAAAATAGGGATCCCTATTTAGTTCCTTTACAATGGGAGTCTCTGGTTTAGATATTAGGAGTTCCTGATTCTTCTTAGTCTTTTGCTCAGCACTCTGAGCTATGCATCCTTCAATTAAATTTAGTAGCTGACAAATGTACAGCTACTAATGTAAGGAATCCTGAAAGCAGAAAGTTTATCATGTCTGCACACTGATGCTCATCAGCAGAATTAGCTACTGTAAAATGTGCAAATTAATGTAAGCAGTATAGGAGTGTAAATGGGCCATTTGGATTAACTTCCTTTCAGTGCTAAGGATTCAGTCAGTTACCTGGATACTTTTGCTGTCGCAACCAGCAGATAATTATATGTAAGTGTGTTGTTAAATGAAACCTGTTTAGATTAATCGGGATTTAGTTTGGTGGATTATGAGGCTGGATTTAGATTTGGCTTGAAGAAGTATTAGCATGATCCAAAAACAGCAACTACACCAGAAAGAGTGAGCATTTTAGCCTCTCCAGTAAAGGCCAGGGGCAGGGCCAGGAAACAGTTGCTGAGCAGGGGCCTTTATAAGCTATGGCATTTGCTGGGCAGATCAATCTAGAAGAAATGATGCCTGCCCTTCCCTCTTTGTTTATGTTCAGAAAATATTTGGCTCCTGGATTCTTGTTGACACAAACTCTGGAGCATGATGGGGGAGCCCTAAAGGGATTGCTCTGAAATCACAGACATTTTGTTGTTTCATAGAATGGTGCCTTAACCTTTCCAGCCAGTCCCTCTGTTCCATGGAAACTACTCGAGGGAGTGGTAGACTGTGGGAACAGCAACACATGGGGAGGCATGGAGGTAGAGAGGAGGGTACAAAGGAAGCCTGGGTCAAATCTTGGACTCAATGTACAGGCCCTCAGTAGAGATGGCTCTGGAGTTCAGCAGGCCCCCTGAAAGCCATAGACTTTGGAGGCTGAATTTTGCTTTTTCCATACATGGGAGTCAGCTAGCCTCACATAGATCAGTTTTACGTAAGCCGATATTTGTAGCCTAGGGTAAGGCCATATGAAGAGCAGGGGGCATGATGGTCAATAGTTGTTAACACTCTGACTCCACTTGCAGGCACCTATTTGTGATGTTTCTAAGGAAGATATTTTTTATCTTAAATTGAAATACTGAGAGCAAAGCACTGGAGTTATGATTACAAAATGTAAGAACAAACCAACAAGGGCCATTGCTGATGACTTTCTAACACCTCTGAGTCTCAAGCTTGTCCCAGAAAATTCGAATCCCATCTTTCTGGGTATACGTAACTGAATGAAAAGTGTTGAAAATATATTGCTCACGAGTGAAATCTCCATAGTGCCCCTCTTCACCCCTAATTCTGCCAGCAAGACCCTAACAGTCAATATTGCAGGTACGCTGCCTATCTGTAAATCCGCAAAATGAGATTAAGGGCTCAGCAACATCACAATGCAGTTTTTAATCCGCTGTGCTACCTGCTATGAACACAAATGTCAGGACAGTGAGGTCAAATTCCCATGAATATCTTTCAGAAAAGCTCTTCCTTTGGAAAATGCAGTATCAATGCAGTTTGAGGTGACTTCGTTTGTTAAAGCCGCTTATTTCAGATTTATGTCATGTTGTTGTTGTTGGATATTAGAGACACAAGGTGGATAAGGTAATAACTTTGATTGGACCAACTTCTTTTGGTAAGAGAGACAAGCTTTTGAGCTTACACAGAGCTGAGGTAATTTCAGATTTACATTCTTCCTGTATGCCTCAACTCTGTACGCTTCCACAAAATGCAGACCAGAGCTTGCTTCTACTGAAGTCAGTGATAAAACTTCCAGTTCTCTTTAATAGATGCATGGCAGAGCCTTGAGATTTAAAATTGGGCTATACTGCACTAACCAGAGGTGTGGTGTGCTTAACCACAAAATTCTAGTTTGAAAAATACTTTAACAGGTGAGTAAAATATATTTCCCCACAGTTATTACTAATTGTAATGACCAAAGATGGGTGAGTTACATTTTTTGTAAAGATCGGTACATTTGTACTGCAATTTTATCATTGCTTCTTAGGTCATTTGTGCTAATAGATGAACTGTCAGGAGGTCATACTTATTGCCAGCATGAGTGCTCTTGGAGAATACATGGGACCTAAGTGTGTCCTGTAACTAATGCTAACGCTAGGGAATTTAACGTGATTCAGGGGCATCATGAAAACACACTGAAAAATGAAACTGTGTTGGAGACAGCTTTTGTTGGACTAGTTTCTGTTGTTGGAGCGAGAGAAGCTTTTGAGCTTACACAGAGCTCTTCAGGACTTATATCCTGGGCCCAACATGGCTATAACAGCACTGCACACATGTTTCATCCAGCTTATTTTTATAGTGTAGCTGGGACTTTTGAATAACTAAAACAAAAAACTGGCTAATGTGAAAGGTCGAGGCTTTAAGGGCTGTACAAAACCTTGTCCTGACTGCTGCATTCTTGATGCTTATGCAACTTTTCATAACTATTTATTGTTCTAGGAAATGAGCAAGGCGTGTTTACACAGTAGCTGCAGTAACATGTAGCACAAGGCTGCTAACTCTGTGATGAAGACTGTTTTCCTTATCCAACCATGGGATAGTTCTCCTATCTCTAATCTAAGTTTTCAGAACATCCTCCTTGTCATGATGCCTGAAAGCTGGGGGATTTATATGGCTAATTCCTAGCAAACAGAGTGCAAAAGTTTCACCAAACCTTTATTCAAGCAACAATTTGCATTACTTGACATCCACAGAGAATATTTTGTTGTGAGCTCTTGAATTAGAATGAACTGCAAAACGCCAAACTGTCATTGGGTTGTGGTCTAACCCATACCATACAGCATAGTTCTAGCCAAACCTTAACTTGCTTCAATTTGCTCAAAAGTCAATTTAGATTCAACTTTTCAAAAAACATAGTTTGTGATGTCAAAATCCCCATACTAGTTTCTTTTGGGGGGGGGGTGCATGTGTCATAGGGTGATGCCTCCTTGAGCATACTCTTGTGGCAGTTGGTGGCAGAACAGGTGCATTACCTTAGTTTCCCTCCTTCACAGTCCCCAGTAAAGCCATGCAAGCTCCCTCACCTCAGCAATTCCTCTCCTTTGGGCCAGTTTATTTCACGTACAAAATTCCCAAACATCATGTGCGTGTAGTTCTTGAAGTCCCATGACAGCTAGTCCCTTGATGACCACACACCACATGCTGATGTCACAAGAGCTCTTTTTTGGTCCTCTTCTGTCCTTCTGCCAGGACAGCCACCCCAGCCCCAAGTGAAACTCTGATCTTCTCAGCTGGAACCTCCACCCCTGTATGCTGATTGTGCCTCTTCCCAAGAGAACATCCATTATGCCCCTTTTGTTCCATTAACCTTTTGTTTCAGATGGGCCAATAGGCAAACCTTTCCACTGCTCCCCTAGCTCTAGCATGGAGCCATTAGCAGGTAAGCCCTTCCCTGCTCCTTCTGCCTTCAGCCCTCTGCTTTGGTGTCAGTCAGCAGGCAACTCCCTCTGTTGCCTTCTGCCCTTGCTCTCTGGCTTGGAGAGGTCAGCTGGCAACTTCTCTTATTGCTCTCCTGTCTTTCTCCCCACCTACAGCTTCCTTTAGGACTGCTTACAATCTTCTGGTCTTTGGCAGCTCTCACATGCTGATCTCTCCTCTCAATGGTGCATGTGCCTGACCATCTGGGGTCAGTTCCCTCTTAAAGGACCAGTGTCACCCAGTGACAGGAAGCTATAGTGAGATTTTAAAATCAGGCTCAGTATGAAAAGGTAACAACTTTGGTCTCAAACTGCAGTTGTAAATAGGGAATCGTCATAGTGGGGGTGTGTTTCCTGGGGGGGTTCCACCAGAATGGATTCTTGGCCCGAAACTACACTCTTCACTAAACTATACTATTCTTGGCCCAATATTATTTCACATTATTAATCAATGATCTGAAAGAAAGCATAAAATCATCACTGATAACATTTGTAGACGACACAAAAAGTAGGAGCGTGGTAAATCACAAGAACAGCAGTACAATTTGGATCACCTGATAAACTGGGAGCAAGTGAACAGCATGCATTTTCATATGGCTAAATGTGTAAGCATATATAACTAGGACCCAAGAACGTAGGCCATATTTACAGGATGAGGGACTCTATCCTGGGAAGCATTGACTCTGGAAAAGATTTATGGGGGTTGATAATCAGCTGAACATGGCTCCCAGTGTGACTCTGTGGCCAAAAGAGCTAATAAGGTCCCAGGGTTCATAAACAGGACAATCTTGAGTAGGAGTAGAAAGGTTATTTTATGTATATATTTGGCACTGGTACAACTGCTGCTTGAATTCCGGTGCCTACCACTCAAGGAAGATGGTGATTAATAGAAGGGGTTAAGAGATGAACCACAAGAATGATTAAAGGCTTAGAAAACATGCAATAGACTTAAGGAGCTCCATCTAGATAGCTTAACAAAGAGGAGGTTAAGGCTTGACTTGATTACAGTCTGTAAGAACCTGCGTGGGGAACAAATACTGAATAAAGTGCTTTTTAATTTGGCAGAGGAAGGTATCACATGATCCAACGGCTGGAAGTTGAAGCTGGACAAATTCAGACTAGAACTGAGGCAGACATTTTTAATGGTGAGAGTAATTTATCTCTCCAGCATTTTGCCAAGGGTTGTGCCAAATTCTCCATCAATAACCATTTTTAAATCAGGCCTGGAGGTTTTGCACTAAAAGCTCTGCATTAGGGATTATTGGGGGGAAGCTCTGTGGCCAATGGTATACATCAGGTGATCCCTAGATGATCAGAATGGTCTCTTCTGGCCTTGGAATCTAGGAACTCTGGGGCAACTGTCCTATGGTCACAGTGATGTCGGCATAGTGCACTGGCAATAGGATGGGCTCTAGTAGCCAGCCTGTTCTGAGAACTGCATGGGCAGATCCCAGCACCTGTATAGAGCCCCTGTTGAAGTCAGCGAGGCTCTGCACAAGCTCAGGGCTTGGCCCACATAATTCTCAGTGCACAACAGAAGCCTAGCTAATGCTTTCCACCTCTACTCTCTGTGTGATTCTACAACAGGTCAGTAGTGCCCTACATGCATGATATTTCTGAAACTGATCTAACAACTTCATTAGAAAGGAGGAGATTAGGGAGCGAGTTGGAATCTGGTTCAGTTCAATTCAGATCGAGCACAGATTTCCCTGTGACCTTGAGCATGTCCCTTAAGGCTTGTTTATACAGAGAGCTGTTAGTACATGGCAAGCTGAGCTATAAGTTACGGTGCACTGTACAGTAGCCTGCTGTCTGCTATCTGTCCATGTCGATCCTAATTCCTGGCTGTAGAGCTGCTGTGCACTATGGACTTTTAGTGCATGATAGGGGCCACGGGGCCAGTTAAATCACAGCAACCTAGGGCACTGTAGATTTACACCCCAGCTGCTGAAAACTAACTCACCATACAGACCTTGATCTCAGCATTCCATGTGTGAAGTGGGGCTTGTAGTGGTTCCCTAGCTAAAAGAGGTGTTATGAAGGTCAATATATCATAGACTTGAGATGCTGAGATTCTGTAGTAATGTGGCCATATACCTTAGTTAGATTACTAAAGGGAATCTGTTGTACACAAAGACTAATAGAAACTTTCTAAGTGCCTTTATCTCTTCTGTGATAAAACTTACTTAAAAATGAGACATTTTATTTATCTGGGCAGAAGTGGTTTTTACCCATGAAAGCTTATGCCCAAATAAATCTGTTAGTCTTTAAGGCGCCACAGGACTCCTCTTTGTTTTTGCACATACAGACTAACACAGCTATTCCTCTGAGGCTTTTTTATTGTACAGATATTTATAATAAAATACTAATAGTTCAGTAATGTAATGCCCTGAGTATCTCCCAGCACTTTACACAGATGGGTAAGTTTATATAAAGTTCAGCTGTCCTCATATTAAACAGAACAAAGGGATGGGGTTGCTAAGAGAAAGGCAGCTCCTTTCCATTATAGGTCTTGTGCCACTGTAATGACTCTGCCTTAAAAGGCTGGCTGCGATGAGGTGTTGTGGTTCTTATCTCCTGTAGATGGCTGGTTCTTTGGAGATAGAGTATTTATAGCTCATCTAGCTAACAAATGCCAGATTGTCTAATTACTAAATACATAGTTTGGGTAATCCAGTGCAGCAATAAGCCACTGTACTAGTTCCGGAACTCTCATTCTCAGACTAGACAGCAGAAGCATCACCAAGGTAAGAGCAAATTATAAGGGGTTTGTTGGTTTTTTTTACTGTCCTTCCTCCTCACCCCCAGAGGAGACGTAGATTGTCAGCATTCTAAGTATAGAGTATGAGCTAGGTGCTTCCCTTTTACAGGGAGAGTGGATATTGAATAGCTTGTTTATTTCTTACTGTCTAACAATGTACATGTCCCATTTTTTTGAGTTGCTAGCTTGCTGGTGGGAACCAGGTGCTAAATAACAGCTGCTCTTCACGTCAGCACCTAATAATACAGTGTCATGTTTTCATGTTGTGAAGGAATACAACAGTCTTTAAGTATAGCCGCTTTCCTACACTGAAATAGGAAACTGAATGACTTTAGGCAGAAAGCTCTAGATACATTTTTCTCTGTCATGATCTTCTCCTTTACTGATGAATATTTGAAAACTAGATACAAAATCCAAAGAAGGACCATATTGCTGTTCAGCTTTTTCTCCTTGACACCATTTTCTGATGGCCTGGGTCAAATAACAGATGATGCTGATTACATAGCTAAACAATTACTTATGGATTATAGTAAATGTGCAAAAGAAGAAATGGAAAAGCACTGTTGTGTTACTCAGTATCAGAGCAGGAATTCTTCATAACTAACATGTGAAATAGCATTAACAATACCTGCCAAACATCAATTATCAGTTTAATGTTACATTCAATTACCTTTATTCTGAGCTCATGAGAGTACTAATTTTCAGATGAAGTCAATACAAGGAAACTTATTTGGAAAAATAAAATTCTTTGCATACATATAGTAGATTGTGTGTATTTTCATTTGCATACTCACAGTTTTGTTGAGAGGACTTTTCAATCAAGGATCTCAAAGTGCTTTACATGGAAAAATAAGAATTCTTACCCAGAATGTACAGCTATGGATAAAAGCTAACAAATGTTGTGCCCCAATGTTATTTACTATACTATTACTGAGGGACTGAAATTAATGTAGGCTGACTTTTAAAGTGCTAAGCATCCACAGCTTGCAGGTATTTCATCGGGGTTGTAAATGCTCAACACTTCTGGAGATCAGGACCCTTAGACTACGTCTACACTGCAGGCTTTTTGTGCACGACGCTTTTTGCGGAAGAGATCTTCCACAAAAACTTCTTGTGCAAAAGCGCATCCACGCATGGACGCTCTTGAGCAAGAAAGCTCTGATGGCCATTCTGTGAATGGCCATCAGAGCACCTGTACTTTTTCTGATAGGCTCTTTTTGTGCAAGAAACCCCTGTTGAGCGTCCACACACACCTTTTTGTGCAAGAACTCTTGTGCAAAAAGGAGTTATTCCTCGTAGAAAGAGGTATACCTACACCGCAAAAAGCCCTCTATTCTGCAGTTTTACTGTAAATTTTCTTGCACAAAAACATGCTTGAGGTATGGACGCTCCGTAGTGTAGATGTAGCCTCAGGACCTGATCCAAAGCCCACTGAAGTCTATAGGAATATTTCAGTTGACTTCAACAGGTTTGGGATCAGACCCATATTTGGCATTCTCTGATGCCTCTCTGTTCTCTGATTCTACTCCCTTGGGTGTCAGGCTTCATCCCTTTGCCTCTCCTGGAGTGGAATCATGCATCTGGACTATAGTACCTTGTGTATTTCTCATGTCTGCCCAGGAAGTCTGACCGGGTGGGGAACGTGCAATTTTTGCCTTCTGTGACTAGGGCAGAATGGACTGACCAGATGACCTGCATAAATCAAAGAATTGTTTAATCCTAACCATAAAAATAAAGCAAAATACATAAGAAAGGAATTTAAACCAGCAGTCAACACACGTCGATCTTAGCTGAATTTTTACCATCTACTGATGGATGCTGAAAAGATCTAACTTCTTCAGATATCCCAATAAAAAGCTGTTTGTTCCCCACCAAATACTGTCTCCCATCTAAGCTTTGTAACTTGGCTAGAAGCAAAATGCTCAGGCACTGTCTCTTAACCATGAAGTTTTACTGGATGGTATCTTATCTAGAGCCATCATTCCACTTTCTGCGTGCTTTTTCCATCAAAAACTAAATCAACATAATTTTATAGTAAATATCCCAGGAACCAAGTTACAAGACAGTATTCATATTAAAGATCAGCCCCACTTCTGTCTTGCCCAGGTCTTCACATTCCCTGTTCCAGGCTCTCACCTCTAGGCAGAAACAGAGAGAAGAAATAAAACAGTCATTTGTGCTAGGCACTCATTGTTATGTCATCAGCTTTGCATATTGACACTGTCTTGGGATTTTTATTTGCTCTTAATAAGCAATAAGTGCAAAGATGAAGAATTGGAGGTTTAATTTTACAGACGCTTCCTGTAAATATCTTGCCCAAAGATGAATTTATAGTTTATGTTACTTTGAAAAAAATGCCAATGCAATGCAGAGAATTTGGAGCTTTTCATTGTATCTGACTTTTTTAAAGTGAAATGTGTATATGCAGAGAAAGAAAATAGAGACCAAAAATTAATTCATTTTAAAAGAGATGTTAATAACAATTCTTTGCTCATAATTAGCCTTTGAAAAATGATTAATGGATGAATAATTTTATTTTTTCCCTTACAAATATCCAACTAATTAGAACAAGGCAAACCTTTGACAGCAGCTGGCAAGAGGTGTGGTGAGAATAAATCCATTAAAACAGGCATTCAATATGGAAATGCTAAAGGGCTGTTATATAAAGGGGGGAAAAGAAAGAATATAACATAAGAACAGCCATACTGGGTCAGACCAAAGGTCCATCTAGCCTAGTAACCTGTCTGCCGACAGTGGCCAATGCCAGATTCCCCAGAGGAAATGAACAGAACAGGGAATCAATCTTCAAGTCATCCCTCTCCCGTCACTTATTCCCAGCCTCTGACAGAGGCTAGGGGCACCCTTTCTACCCATCCTGGCTAATAGCCATTGATGGACCTAACCTCCATGGATTTATCTAGTTCTTTCTCGAACCCTGTTAAAGTCCTGGTCTTTACAACCTCCACTGGCAAGGAGTTCCACAGTCCAGTCATGTGCTGTGTGAAGACAAACTTCCTTTTGTTTGTTTTAAACCTGCTACCTATTAATTTCATTTGGTGACCCCCTAGTTCTTATGTTATGGGAACAAGCAAATAACTTTTCCTTATTCACTTTTTCCACACCAGTCATAATTTTGCAGACCTGTGTCATATCCCCCCTTAGTCTCCTCTTTTCTAAGATGAAAAGTCGAAGTCTTTTTAATCTCTCTTCATATAGGACCCGTTCCAAATAATTTTTGTTGTCCTTTTCTGAACCTTTTCCAATGCCAATATATCTTTTTTGAGATGAGGCGACCACATCTATATGCAGTATTCAAGATGTGGGCATATCGTGGATATATATAGAGGCAATAAGATATTCTCTGTCTTATTCCGAACCTTTTTTAATGATTCCTATCATTCTGTTCGCTTTTTTGACTGCTGCTGCACACTGAGTGGATATTTTCAGAGAACTATCCACAAGGACTCCAAGATCTCTCTCTTGAGTAGTTATAGCTAAATTAGTCCCCATCACATTGTATGTGTAGTTGGGATTATTTTTTCCAATGTGCATTACTTTACATTTACCAATATTACATTTTATTTGCCATTTTGTTACCCAGTCACTTAGTTTGTTAAGCTCTTTACAGTCTGCTTTCGTCTGAACTTTCTTGAGCAGTTTAGTATCAAGTGGGTGAAATCCTTCTCCCATTGAAATCATTGGAAATTTTGCCCACATCTCCCATTGATAGGCCAGGATTTCATCCTTTTCCTTTTATTTTAAACAGTACTGAGCTTGTGGGCCCCACAGCCTCCTAAGGAGATCCCTGTACATCAGTATGTAACAATACAAAATGTTCATATTTTTCTCTTTAATTCTCCCTTTTTTATAGCTAAATGGGGAAAAAAAGCCTAATCAGACCATAAGCAGTAAGTAGTAGCTGAACTGCCTCAGACAGTTGTTTTTAAGTTAGATTAATTATTACTGGCTGTAATATTTTATCTTTAGTTTGTACACTGTTGAGTTCAATCTGATGATGATAAATCTAGGGTGATTTCAACAATGACAGTTCATCATGAAAGACTGATTAGTGTTAGGAAGTTTGGCTGCAAATTATACATAGCACTTCCTTTATAAAAAAAAAGTCATATGACCTACTTAACGTATTTTCTATAGATTATTTCTCTACACAAACATGGAAGGAATAAAAGTTAATATATATTTTAAAGGAATACTGTGAATTAAAAAAAAATACAAATCACATTTCTGTTGGAAATTGATTGGCTGAATACTGGTACAATTATTACCTAACATAACTAAAACTGAAAGCGATTAGAAGAAAAAGTATTTTTCCTCTTTTTCAAGTTTATTAACTTTGACAGTGCTTTAAGAGTAATTAATTTTACAGCTGTCTCCTGTTGCCAGTGTTGGCCTTTCATATGTCAACAGGGGAGAGTAATGGAGTTTTAAAAAAATAGGAAAATATGATTTTCCAAGATACATTGCCCTGTGCATATAATAGTGGCAGAGGTAAAGTCTGAAACTGTTTCTAACACACACCACACACTCACTCTATCCTGGAGTTCAAGTTAGAACTTTCTCTTTAAGACTGATACCGAATTTTAGCTACATAATTTTAACTTTTTTAAAAAATGTAAATGTACATACCTTCCCTTGTAGAAAGCTAGGTTGTCAGTGTAACGAAGATTGCATTTCAGTTCATTCATTGCAATTTATCCCATTTATGTCACCCTGAACCCTTTAACTCCACAAATACAAAGAATGTTATAGCAGCACAGTCCTATCTATTTATTTCCACTGGTTCTGCGGCAAGATGGGGAAATGAAGGGGCATGAGACTCATGGTCTGAAATAACTGTTAGCCCCAGGAACTAAAGTTTCAGAGCAGGGGTGGGCAACGTGCAGCCCGTCTGGGTTTTATGTGTGGCCCATAAGACATTTTATTTACCGTTGCCCATGCACAGTGTTGCCAGATTCCCCTGGTTTCTGTCCACATAGTTTTTTTCCTACCAATACTATTAACTTGACACACACATAAAACAAGGGCACGCGAAGTGAGGTGCATGCTGATTGCACATGACATTGATTGTGAGAGCCGTGCGCTCCCTCTGCACCCAATTGCTGCTGTGGTTCATTCGGCTCACCCTACACATTCTAGGTACACAAGTGAAGATAATGAAACCACTTTACCCCGGGAGACTGTCTTGGTTATGACAGGAGGTCTTGGTTAGATGAAGGAGGGCTAGCTTAGGTTGCCCATCGCTGGTTTGGAGGCTGAATAGGGCCCAATGAGGGCCTAAAGCTCTAGTGAATTTCTGTTGCCTGGCACTAGTGATGCAGAACAATGTTAGAGAGAGAAATGGTAAGGGGATAAATTGCATTTACTGGTGCTTTTTTTTACTTCCAAAATTTAGATGCCAATTCAGGAAAGCACTTTTAAATCTATTTTAGGTACTTATATGGCCCCCATTACTATAACTATCTGGGGGCCTCACCATTTTTTTAATACAAGCCCTGCGGCAGAAACAACACATATGCAGGTGGCGGGGGGGACATGCAGGGTCACATTCCCCTCACCTCAATTTCTCCCAGGGCATGCTGGCCAGGCCCCCTCCCTATGTGGCAGCTTCTAGAGATGGTGAGCTGCAAACTCTGGCCGCAGGGAAAGGCAGCAGGAGCAAACAGTTGCAAGCTGCAGGGAGGGACTGCTGAGGATAAGAGGGAGGGACATGACTCACACTGCTGGAGGGGTGAACTTTAAATTGTGACCCCCCCCAATCAGCAAGTACCAGTCATCTCTCCCTGTGAGATAACAATACTTCTCTATCTCCATTTCACGTACTTCTCTATCTCCAGTTCACAAACAGGGAACAGGGAGAGACTATTTGACTTGCCCAAGGTCATGCAGGACAACTATAGCCAAGCAGGGAATTAAACCCAACTCATCTATATCCCAAATTTGTGCCCTACTCATTCCTCCATACTTGGACTTTTGTGAACCAAGGTACTTTCCCGAATCCTGAGGATGAGGTCAGCAAGTGTCCTCCCAAGCAATATATGGCAAAACTGATGCAATAGGGAGTCACTGTACTAACACAGATGTGACCCACTTCTCTCTCATTGTTCCCTTCTACCTTCTTTCTCTTTGTAATTATTCCGTTTCTTGGTGAGGTGAACTTGGCTTCCTTATTGCTCTAGCTTCACTTCCTGGTGCTGTTTCAGCTCTTCAAGGCAGGTCTGGGTCTGGGAATGCACAAATGAACAGGTTGTGTCTAAAGAATGTGATGTTGGTAGGAAAAACACTTAGCCATGAATTCTTCCTTCTCAGCTGGTGGAAGACTGTAGCTGCAGTAGGAAGCAATATTCTGTAGAAACCACTCTCTCTTGTAAGTGAAGAGAAAGTGAAACATTCAAGAGAGAGGGTTTCGTGTTACACATAGGCACCTGTTAACAATGGTTTGTATTTGAAGATCTAGGTGACTCAAGAGATTGGCAAGGGAATACAAAGCCCCTTGCCTCTAAATCAGCTCAGGTTTGTATTCAGTCCAGATTAGTAACAACTGAAACTTGTATCTGATGTTTGCTCTGTGGCCACCTACATGTTAAATGAGTTGGTCAACTCAGTACAGTTCCTACCGGGCTGGTGTCCATCTCATGACAACATCCATCAAAAACTCACAGCCTTGTTGGCCATCACAACAGAGCCTAATGACTAAATAGGCAGAGAGTCGGGACTACTTTATCATGCTACAGGTGACCCATCCAGTTCAGGGAGATACCTGGACTGCTTCTTTGGGAAAACCAGAGGTCACAGTCTTTGGGATTGGCAATCCAGCACATTTTCTTTGTTGTATGCATTATGTGATTCAGTAGAAATTCACCTCAGGCTGTTCATCATAACTTTCCTTTTCCAAAAACTGAAAAGTCACAAAACTATATTTGTGCACTAATCACCTGTCAGACTTCATTATTTAAACAAAATAATTTTAAAATTAGTCAAATAGAAAATAGCATTTTAAATCAGCAACTATAAATATATTTACACTTGCTGGTTTAAAAAGTTATTTTCCATTTGACTAATTTTAAAATACTTATAGGAAATCTCCTCATAAAAACAGATACATTTATTTTAAACTTGTAAGTAAATGTGCTTTGGGGGCAAGACTTCTATGATAAGTTTCAGCCCTGTGCACATTTATGCCAAGTTGTGTGTGTATGTGTGTGTATTACAAAAATTGATTTGTGATGGAAGTGCTAATAGGCTTTCTAAACAGACAATTTGAATGGGATTTTGCCTGAGCATGGGCACACTATCCTGGCTTGATGCCATGAATTAGAACTACAATATGTTTGTTTGTTTGCTTTTTACTGAACCACTTTTTAAACCTATCAGAGCAATTCTAGTGACACTGGCTGTTGACCTCCTAGAACATATAGTTCTGTCATTTTACACGTTTTTCTTAATTTCTTTGATAAGGAATAATGATTTTTTTAAACTTAAATATTTAAAAGAAACCATTTTCCTGCTAAAAGTTTCTTATCTTTTAAAACATTTTGCCATCAGTTTTCTCCTCACAAAACACACCTGTACTTTTGAATTCCCATGTTCAAGCTTAGTTTTTCCTCACTGCACTCAGGCTGAGAATCCAGTTCTCTTCTGAAAAGAGACTGTAAAAGTGGCCTGGCAGAGTTCCACCTGTATCATTCTCAGTGATTTCTACACTAAGCATGCTCAGTTTACACTGATAATGAAGGATTTACTATCAGCCTTTCAAGGTCAACCTGAGATCTGCCTGTCAAGCTGTCTTCTTTTTTTTTCTTACCTCAGGAATCACCACTTAGGCTTGTCTGAGCAGAGCCTTAACTAAGCATAGTGTAGCACCCAAGGCAAGCAGCCACATCTGAACCCCCAAGAGGTGACACATGGGGAGGGAGGTGGTGTCACTTGGCCCCGACCCAATTTTCTGCCTCCTATTTAGCACTGAGGTTTTCAAACTGTGAGATATGCTTCCCTAGAGAGGGGATGTGCCCCACAGTTTGAAAACTGTTTCCTCCTGCCAGGAGCTGGCAGATGATAAGCTGGTGGGAGCTGCCTGGTCCAGTTGAACCTCTGGCTCTCCATGCTGTGGGAGGCAGGGTGCCTCCCTGTCTTATCCCCTGAGCCAGGGCCCCTCTGCACAGTTGGGTGCTCCCCAGGCTAGGTGGGTAGAACAGCCTGTAAAAGCAGCTGGAAATGAGGAATAGCCAGCACCTCTGCCAGTCGGCTCTGCCTGGAGTACTGCCAGCTAGATTCAATGTACACAAGACTGGGATTCAGGAGGTCTTTGCTGTACTCCTCGCTGCCACCGACTCACTAGGCCATGTTGGATAAGGCACTTAAACTCTCCATGCCTCAGACACCTCATTTGTAAAATGCGTCGCTAATGCTTGGCTACCTTTGCAGAGCTCCTTGCAACCTACAGAAGAAAATTCCTATGGACAAAACATGACAAGTCTGTTAGCAGCCTACTTTAAAATCTAGTACATTGAATTCTGTCACCACATGCTTTTAAGCAACATATTTTGCAAAGGCAAGAGAGGCTATTCCGTCTTTCTGAATCCTCTCCTTAACCACTGCAGCCTTCCAATGCACACATCCCTCAGTGATGGGGAGAAGCAGCAGAAGTAGTGTTTGCTGGGAGCAAGACATGGCCTTTGGACACCTTCACTAGCGTGAGTCCCATCATGTTGGCTGTGTTTATTTTTCACTCCATATTTAGCTCCCCTTTATAACCCTACAGCACCGACAAACTCCATTCAGTGGTGGATGAGATCAAACTTGGGACCTGTAAAGTTTAATGCATGCACTGGTGATGCATGAGCTCAAACACACCTGTCTTTTAGCTACACCTATAGCAAGGTCCTCAGTCTCTAGCTCAGGAGTGGGGAACACAGATACAGATAGTACAAATAACATATGACAGAGAGAGTTTTCAAGAGCACCTAGAGAAGTTATGTGCCCAATTCCCCTTAACTGTTAATAGCAATGGAACGCCTGATTCCCTTTCATCCCACCCCATGCCTGAATACTTCACACAACTATGTTTTCTACCATTTCAGTAATAATTCCAAAAGTGACGTTCTTTGACATCACAGTCACTTCAACTTTTAAGGGTATTGTCATGTTATTTTATAAAGCTGTCTGTTTCCTCAATTTTTATTTTAATTTTAAACCAAGCCATTCCCATGAAGGTCATAACACATTTAGGCAATCCCTTTATGGAAAACATTGTAGGAAGAAATGCAATATATGTGCAGAGCAATTTTAAGATGCATTTTTCATTTATAATTAAGGTGTCTTGTTATGGGTTAATGTTCTATATCAGTGGCCCAGAGATCAGAATCCACATCAGCAACAAACTAATGTACTTAATCCTATTATTTAAACAGGACAGGACATTTATAGAGTTCAAAAAGAACTTGGAGCTAGAAGGATCAGTAGTAAGGCTGCTACTTCAAAGTGCCTGACTTGAGTTAATATTTTTAATCATAACATATGTCTGAGAGTCAATCTCTAAGCCCTCATGCTATATGTAGAATAAATACACCATGTCACCAGGCAGAAATAAATTGCTACCACACAAAAGAATCTTTCTGGAAAACAGGGAACCCCCAACTATCTTCAATTCAGGGAGATATAGTAATATTTCTTGAATTATGTCTTCAAAAATAGTAGCATTCAGAGAAAACTGGGATGTGATTCTGCAGTCCTGATAGTGTCAAAACTCCCTTTGAATTCGGTGCAAGTTTTGCTTCAGTAATGACTGTAGTCCCACGACCCATGTTTCTCTTTCATTACTTTTTTTTTTTTTTGCCATTTTAGCTTTACTGTTATGTTTCTGGTACCGTCTTTCTAGTTTCCTTGTTTTCACTCAGTATTTCCTTCACTTATTTTATAGTTCTGAACCCTCTGATTTATTCTATAGTTTTTATTTCTAACTTTTCCTTCTGTGCAGTTGTGTTTCTGCCAAGAATCTGAACCAGGGTTGACAGGAACATTATTCATTTTCATCTCCAAACCTGAGTAAGAGCTGGAATGTATAAGTACTGTGAAATTCTGCTCTTAACCCACCCATCGAAATCTCTTGTGGCATAACTGTTCAAATCTCTTGTGGCCTAACTGTCAATTACTCCCTCAGCATGGACACCTTTCATTTATGCCAATGGTGTTTGACACGTGAATCAAGTATATAATATACAATAGTGATCTGGAGTGCAGATACAAGATCCACAGCACAGACTAGAGATACAATTGTATCTGCTAAATGTAGTCTACCGAACATACAGAAATCTGGGGGACAATTTAAAAATAAAATTTGACATTCAGTGCATTCCTAAGCCAAAAATTTACTTTTCAGTATTTGTATGAGGTCTAGGGATAAGTTAACACTAATAAGGGAAATAAGGGGTTGATCCAAATCCTGCCTTGAAAAGGCAGCAGCTACAGAGAATCTGAGACCGAAAATAAAGAAGAAACGCTGATAAGTACTATATGTGTTTCAGAAGTTATTTAACATGAAGTACTGTTTAATAAATCAAGGGGCAATATTTACAATAGCAGTAATTGCTGCAAAATTCGTCTCCAGTGACGGCTTCCCTGGGAATCAGGGATGGATGAACCCAGTGAAAACCTGCTAATGCAACTCAATGCTCTCTAATGGCAGCAAAGCAAGTATCCAGAGGATGTTCCACAGAGGGGCAGGGAAGGGAGCATGTGACATTTCTTCCCTCCTCCCTGCCATGTCCCAACCCTGTTCCATAGGATCAGACTCGCCTCCATCAGCATATGAAAAGAGAAGCACCGGACCTACACTCAGGAGCAGTGAGTTATATGGGCACAGGAATATTCTGGGCCCACAGGCCCAGTCCACCAATGTTTGCAGCCGGTTCTATCTTCTACTTCCATCTGCCACCTCCCCAACTTGTCCCTGCCTGCCCGGGACAGCAGCCTGCATCTTGCAGCTCCGCACTGTATTCCCTTGCCGGCCACTGCTGCGGCCTCTTACAAGGGAGTGGTGGTAGGGACAGGTTTAAGCAACTGCTGCACTGGTGGCTGGAAGAGAAGAGGAGGCACATGGCAGTGCCCCTCCCCCAAGCTGGTGACTCCAAGGGTGCATCTACACTGCAGCGTTTTTCCAGAAAAACAGACGTTTTTCTGGAAAAACAATACTTGCGTCCACACTGCCATTGAGTTCTTTTGACAAAAAGTCGAAAGAACGGAGGGGTTTTTCTGATGGCAGTAAACCTCATTTTACGAGGAAGAAGACTTTTTCTGAAAAAGCGTTTTTGGAAAAAAGTGTGTGTGGCCTCAGAAGAGGGAGGTCTTTCGAAAGAAGACGTCTCCAGGAAATAACACAGGTGCCCTGGTGGCCACTCCGTCCAGACTAATCACAACTTAAATGCGAGATAGCATCCAATCAATGTGGATGCTATCTTTTGAAAAAGCAGATCGATTTTTCATTGCACTTTGGCAGTGTGGACGCTGTCTTTCGAAATAAGCTTTTCCAGAAGATCTCTTCCAGAAAAGCATCTTCCAAAAGAAGCCTGCAGTCTAGACATAGCCCAAGTCAACTCAGAGGGGCGGGGCTTATCTTTGTTGGACCCCTGTGCAGCAGCCTGGATGAGCGTTGTGCTGGGGGAAGGGAGCTTGGGTGAATGTCATGGGGGGGGGGGGCAGGTGGTGGAAAGGTGGTCCCATTGCCGGAGCTCACTGCTGCTGGCAGGGAGAAGGCTGGGGAAGTCCTCCTGTCTGGCTCCCTCCCCCTACCTTGGGGCAGCCTGCCTACTTGCACCCCAGACTCCTCGTCCCCAGCCCAGCCCCATACCTCATGCTCCCTCTCACACCGCAGCCCCTTTCTCCCATCCAGAGCCTACACCCAGCACCCAAACTCCTTCTCAGAGCCTTAGACAGGTGTGAGGGGCAAGACTTGGATCCGTTCTGGTCACCACCAGAACTTACACAAACTGGCAGCCCCTGCCTGCACTGACCACTCGCAGAATCTTTTGCATTTCCTCCCACTCGCCACTGTGGCTGAGATGTAAATGGGAGCCATGGGGACTTAGCTCTCTTTGTTCCATTCATAGTTGAGTCCTGTCCTCTGGAGTGCTATTTGCCCAGTGTGAGCCGTGTCAGCTGCTTTAACGCGGTGCCTCAGCCTCCTTGGCTGCCCGAGATTCAGAGCATCATCAAAATAGGATTTTGTCATTAACTGGGAGATTCTAGGCCCCCTCAACACTCTCACTTGTGTTCTCTTCAGCTTCCTCGTCTGCCCTAACTCTATCGCCTCCTCTGACCTGCTCCCATAACCCCAGCTGCTCTGCTTTTCAACACGGAGAGATCTTTTACAGCTTCTTGGAATGAGATTTCCACTAGTAAGTTCCCTGTTTCCCTTCCTGCTTCATCTGTTGCAGAGCCTCATGACCCTTGAAGATGACTGGCAATGTGTAATTTCGTACACACCCACATTGAACTGTGTCACACTGGCCTGCTCACTTTCAGTCTCCACTGGAGACTGGTTACCATGATTTAACTATTACTGTTGACATCACCTAGCTTATAACATAGTCACAATGCACAGACATTCTGGCTACGTCTAGACTGCACTGCAAAATCAAATTGCAAATTGCATATCTTTTTTCAATTTAATTTCGAAAGAGGCTATTTCAAAATTTGGCGCATCTACATGGAGCCAAATTTCAAAATAAAGTGCTCTTTTGAGCCATCCCTTATTCTTCATAGAACGAGGTTTACAGGGATGGTGAAAGAGCGTGTCCACTATTTTGAAAAATTTTCCAAAATAGTGGACGCGTTCCTTGGACTCAACGTTGCTATTTCAGGATACTTCCGGTATCCCAACATAGCAATGCGATCTATACATAACCACGTTGACATTTCAGAAAAAGCCTGGCATGGTAACTTGTTCTCTCCTCTCTATTGAAATAAACATGCTTGAAAGCTACCAAGCCATGAGCACCTGTCTATCATTTATCACTGAAGCAAACAAGTGACTGTTAAAGATCACATGTGAAAACTATTCAAACATGTTAAGAAAGCAAATATTATTGACTTGAAATATGATTTATTTCTCCCAGTTTGTCCAGAGTTCCCACAAATACAATGCTTTTCAGTTTGGTTTAGGAATAAATTGCAGAACACTTTCCTCCTAGGAGAAGAAAAGGCCTTGGGTCTTTCAGAAGTAAACAAACAGCTCCCCAGCTGTCTATTGAAATCCATGGAGCTGTGACAATTTACTCCAACTGAAGGTTTACCCCGGGGCCCTTTATCACCTAGTGGGGGGAGGGGGCAATTCAGATTGCAGTAAATAGGAGTTGTAACTAGGGACTTGAAGGGGAGGAGCGAGGATGAGAAATACAGTAAAAAAAACACCTGTTAATACATTGCATTGCATATGCAGGAGCCAGCGGCAGAGGAGCCAGCAAGCAGAACTGAAAATGGGAATCTGAATGGGAGTTTGTCCAGAAAGTTTGGAGGGAGGGGGATGATGTTCTGTTTGGGTTTTTTGTGGAGGACTTGGGTTTTTGGGACCGAAGCTTAGGAAGGAAGGCTAGAGCAGCTACAGAAGCAGCAGTGGTAAGGATGTACATTATCCTGGTGGGGTACATGAAAGATGCTCTATTTTTATGAAGGGCTGCCTGATAGAACTGATGGAAGAGGATCTGAGGTTTGAAGATTCAGCTAGAAACTATGACTGAGTTTCCAAGGGGACTTAAGCAGATAATTGATGGAAGGCAAGAGAAGGTTGAAAGGAAAACTCAAGACTGGCAGATGCAAGCTGGACCAGTGAAATATGAGGTAGACAGCTGGTTGAGGAAAGTGACTAGTGGAAGTATGTGACTGTGAGAACACGGCAGAAGAAAAGATTGGCCAATGAAGGTGAAAAAGAGTTGAGGAACAGGTTTGTTGAGCTGTGAAATAAAGGGGAGAGATGGGCAGTAAGTAATGGAAAGACAAGGAAAAGAGAAAAGTAGCTAATCCTATAAGAAAAGGGGACATGCCAATGAAAATAGCCAGAGTTTGGAGCCCAACAGGATAGCGGATGACTTGCAGAATATTGCAAATGTGAACAAAAGACAAGAAGACTTGCAATCAGAAGGATTAGAAGGTGGAAGGCTGGAGAAGTGCACCAGCCCCAACAAGAGGCAGGTCTATGTGACAGGGACTCCTTACTAAGGCAGGCTTGCTATCAGGCTTGATCCAAAGAACAGGAGAACATAAGAAGAAAGTCCATTTCATATTCTAGATGAAGTCAGACCTAACACACAGTGCAAAATGTAGCTGAATATAGTTTACTCTGCCCCAAAGACAATGACCCAGGACATAACTGATATTTAAAGAAGTTAAAAATCTCTTTCTAGAGAGCTGCAAACAGGAATGATTTAATTAAGGCACAGAAATGTGTAAAGCTGGGCTAATACTTAAGTAGTTTAAGATAAACTTAGCCCTTTTTTGCATGCACGCTATCCACAGCAAATCATAACCTGAGTTATTTATTAGTAAGGCTGCGAGTCTGTCATGGAGGTCACAGATTTCATATCTTTCTACAACCTCTGTAATATATGCAACTGCAGTGGTTAGCATGATTGACCCCTACACTGTCCAAGCAGCTGGCCCCAAGGAACGATACCCAGAGAACTCAGAGCAGCAGGTGGCCAGAGGTAGTCAGCCCCCACTGCCAGATCTGGGGCCAGCCATTAGCCCCCAGACCTCTCCTCTCCCTCCACTCCCTAAGAGAAGTGGTGCCCTAGGAGTGGTTAGGAATTACTCAGGGATATTTATATTAAAAGTCATGGACATGTCAGCCCCCTGAATTTCTGTTTATTGCCCATGACCTGTTCCTGACTTTTACTAAAAATACCCATAATTAAATCTTAGCCTTATTAGGCATAATTGTTTAAAACTATGCAGATTAATATTTACAAAACTGTGCTCAGACATACAATTTAAACTGTGCTGACTAGGGAGTGGTCTCTGCAGGGAGCTATGATACACAGTGTAGACCTGAGAATGAAAAGGATACTAGTGGAGTGGGAAAGAATCCAGGCTATTGCTAGATTCTCACTGGAATGCATCAAGGAAGTCAGTGCCAAGATGCTTAAAGAAATAGAGGCTCAGGTGATCTTTGGTGGGATTCTATCCATTTCTAAGGAGAAGAGTGAAGGTGAGATAAGACAAGCAGGATTAACAGATGGCTCAGGCAGTGGTGCTTTGAAGAGGGCTTTAGGATGTTTGACCCAGGGCCGGATTAAGGAGGGGGCTAGCCGGGCAGCTGCCCAAGGCACCAACCTATGGTGGGGGGGGGTGGCTGATGACAGCTGTAAGGGGCACCACACGCCTGGCCAGTCCTGGTTTGACTGACCATGAGTTAATTCAGTTTAAACTAAAGGGGAGGATAAACAAAACTAGGTCGTCAGGGGAAAAGTGAGAACTGCCAAAAGCCAAGCAGAGTTTGGACCTTGCAGATAAAATTAAAACCAATAGGAAAAGGTTCTATAGCCATATAAATAAGAACACAAGACACAAGGAGAGAAGAAGTGGGACTGTTAAACACGGAGGATGAGGTGAAGCTTAAAGATGATCTAGACACGGCCCAGCACCTAAACAAATACTTTGACTTGGTTTTTAACCAATGTAATAAGGACCTATGTAATAAGGATAATGTCAAGGTGACCAATGGGAAAGAAGATATGGAAATAGAAATTACAACAACCTAGGTAGGATTTAAATAATTTAACAGGACCAAATCATGGGGGTAATCTCCATCCAAGAATATCCAAGGAACTGACACATGAAATTGTAAGCCCAACAGAGAGATGTTCCTCAGGGATCAGTCTTGGGGCCAATCTTATTTAAGATGTTCATCCATAATACAAAAAATGGGAATGTGCTATTTAAATTAGCAGGTGACACAAAGCTGAGAGGTATTGCCAATATGGAGGAGATTGGCATACAAGAAGTTTTGGATGACCTTAAAAACTGGAGCAATAACATGTGCCATTCTGGTCTCCTATGTTAAGAAAGATAAATTTAAACTGGAATAGATGCAGATAAGGGCTACTCGGATGATCAGTGGAATGAAGAACCTACTTTACAAAAGGAATCTTAAAGAGCTTGACTTGTTTAAGCCTTACCAAGCAAAAGGGAGATATAATTGCTCTCTATAAATACATTAAAGAGATAAATAGCAGGGCAGGGAGGAAATTATTTAAGTTAAGGACCAATACTGGCACAAAAACAAATAGATATAAACTGGCCATCAATAAGTTTAGGCTTGAAATGAAGTGATGGTTATGGGAAACCTAACCAGCTTCAAAACAACCTTGATAAGTGTATGGAGAGGAAGGTCTGATGAAGTTGCTTATAATGGCATATGGCCCATCTGAGACTACTATTAGTAAATATTTCCAGTGGCTGGTGATGAGACATTAGATGGGGAGGGCTCTGAGTTACTACAGAGAATTCTTTCCAATGTGTTTGACTGGTGGTCTCACCTACATGCTCAAGGTCTAACTGATGGTCATATGTGGGGTCAGAAAGGAATGTTCCCCCATGCCAGATTGGCAGAGACCCTGGTTTGGTTTGGTTTTGGTTTTTGCCTTCCTCTGCAATGTGAGACGTGGCTCATTTGCTGCTAGAGTAAATGGTGTATTCTCTGTAACTTGAAGTCTTTAACAGGAAGATTTGAGGACTTCAGTAACTCAACCAGAGATTAGGAGTCTGTTACAGAATTAGGTGAGGGCCGTTTTGTAGCCTGTGATGTGCAAGAGGTCGAAGTAGATGATCGTGATGGCCCCTTTGGGCCTTAAAGTCTGAGTCTGTATTCTAAATCTGTTTGGAGAATATTAAACATCTGAAATATCCTACATGAGGATGAAATTACTTAACTGTTATTTTAATCTTATTGGACTAAAATGTAATGTTTGCATGATTCCATATCACTCACTGAGCCAAAAATAGCCTTTTTAATGGGGCCGCTCAACTCTGTTGGAAACTTATATTACACCGGTTCCAGCATCAGAATGGGATTTGCTGAATTTTGATTAAAATTTGATAGCACAAAACTTTCCAGAGTATAGCAGCAGTCCATGGAATCAGACAGAAGCTCAGCAGTTTTCAAGCTTTGCAGCATTGCTTTTTGATTTTCATGGACACTTAATTAAAGATATTTCATGGCTGGAGCCAGAGGAAATGAAAATGGCATATAATGACCCACCACTACCACCTTTTTCCAGTCTTTTTTTTCTGTTTGTTTTTTCAGCCAAAGGGGAGAAAATTCCCAGTGTGCCTGTCAACTTCCAGAACTGGGAAGTTGTGACAATACACTGACCACTGGAAAAAACCTAAACAAATACAATTTGATATAATGCCACATATGAGTTGTATAAAATGTTTACAAATAATGGGATGGAAATTAATACTGCTTATGCTTCCAGGCCTACGTTCTGCTTTTCTTACACAAGTGGTCCAGCCCATGAGAGAGAACCAGTTTCCCAACCCCTCAGCACAACCAGGAATGAACCAGTCAGAATACTGCCTGTAGTACTCCCTCGGTGCCTCAGGAGACAGGTTAGTGCACTCTATAGCACTACATGCTTCATTAGGAGTGTGGCCAATGAGTTGATGTGTCCACACTACAAAGAAAAGTTGGAAAAAGATACCCAAATTGCAGTTTGCAATTTGCGTATCTTTCTCTGCTTTTCTTCCGAAAGAGGCTTTTCCAACATTTGGTCCATCTAATGGGGCCAAATGTGGAAAAAAACCTCTTTCTGAACATCCATTATGCCTTGTAAAATGAGGTTTACAGGGATGCCAAAAAAACATGTCTGCTTTTCCAAAAAAATGTTCAGAAAAGCAGACGCATTCCATGGACACAGCAGAGCTTTTCTGGATACCTCTGGTATCCTGGAAAAGCTCTGTAGTCTAGATGTACCCTTAGGAAATGGCCATGACTCTGGCGCTGGATAGCTCTTGACACCCAAAGGCAGACATGAAAGGGAGCACATACTGCACCTCTCATGAAGGGATGGTGTTCAGCATGCTCACCCAGTGCTCCTGAGGAATTCTTCCTACAACTGTCTACACAGCACTTAGTGACAGGGTTGTGTCAACATAGCGCTGTCACTAAAAGTCAGCGCTCCTGCCAACAAAACAACATTCGAACACGCACTCGCCACGGCAACATTTTTTCATTCACAGGGGAGGAGGGGCGAAGGAGTGTTAAGCACCAGTGAACGATAAAAGTTTTGTCAAGCAAATAAATGCAAGTGTCAAACCGACTACCTTGAACCTCCTCCAGTCACCTGCTACGTTTCTGCACCGTAATTAATCCTCATTGTACCACAGTGACTTCTAACACTTTTCAAGGACTTTCAGCATGTTTAGAAAAATGCATTTGCAGTTAAATGTCTACTTTTGTGTACGTAATTACTGTGATGGATTCTACCCGTTGGGTGACTGCATCCACATATGGCTATTTAAGTACCAAAAGCAGCATCAGCAGCAGAGGTGTCTGTCATATTAACTTGATATGTAAACATAAGTTTCACTTAAAGGCCTATGTGAGAACTTGCCTGTTCCTCATAATATACTGCTACAGTTGTGATCAGCAGAAGTATGTGGCCTGATTTAAAGTCGAGAGAGCTTCTGGCAGAGTTTTTCTCTATGAAGGCTTCTTGATACTGGAAATCAGCCTCCGCAGAAGTACAAAATAGCTGTTTCTTTTAACCTTCAGGACTTGCTGCAAGGCTCATCTCTGATGTAAGATTTATGGGGAAAAGGTGAGAGGCCTGGAGGTCAAAATGGTTGGTGAGGAAAGAGGATATTTAAGTTCTTTATTGGTAATTATTTTATTACTAGTCACAGAGGGGCAGCCGTGTTAGTCTGTAAATTTAAAAAACAAGGAGTACTCCTGTAGCACCTCAGATGAGCAGAGTGAGTTTTACCCACAAAGGCTCATGATACTATACATATATTTTTGTTAGTCTCTAAGGTGCTATAGGACTACTCCTTGTTTTTTATTTTAGTACTAGTTATTTTATAATGATTAAATTATGCTGTGCTGGTAGGAAAGCTGCTGAATTCGCATATGTATTATTAGTCTAAATAAATAAATAAAATTATACATGGACTTCTTGCCTCCCTTTTAAGGACTGAAGTCTCAGAGGGGTAGCCGTGTCAGTATGTAACTGAAACATCTTAAAAAACAACAAATAGTCCTGCAGCACCTATGGGTGTGTGTAGACTACAGGATTTTTTTGAAAAAAGTGGTCTTTTTTCAGAAAAACTTCCCCTACGTCTAGACTACTGCCGCATTCTTTCAAAAGTAAATCAAAAGCACGTGGCAGTTTTTTCGATCGCGGAAAACCTCATTTTACGAGGAAGAATGCCTTTTTTCAAAAGTGCTCTTTCGAAAAAAGTGTTCTTGAATGCAAACAGGGCTTTTTCGAAAGAGAGCGTCCAGACTGCCTGGGTGCTCTCTTTCGAAAAAGCGGCTTGCATTTTCGAAAGAAGTGGTTGCAGTGTAGATGCTCTCTTTCAAAAGAGGCTTTTTCAAAAGCTTCTTTTGACAAAGCTTCTTTCAAAAGAGGCTTGTAGTCTAGACATAACCTTAGAGCAGCAGTTCCCAACCTTTTCCAGATGGGGATCCATTCTGACAATTAAGGAAGACTTGGTGACCCAAGGCAATTCAAAAACGGAGGGAGGAGGGAGGGCAGAGCCACTTGGGGAGACACTTGATGACCCTTTTGAAATGTAATGGCAACCCATATTTGGGTCCTGACCCATAGGTTGGGAAACTCTGCCTTAGAGACTAACAAAAAAGATGGTATCATGAGCTTTCGTGGGCACAACCCACTTCTTCAGATGAATGGAGTTAAGGGGTCCAGGGTACAAATAAATAGCAGAGAAAGAGTGGGGATGGGAGGAAAAGAGAAGGGGAAAAAATGGGGGGAAATATTGTCAATTAGAGTGTCCATGCTAAATGAGGCTAATAGCATGGGCTGTAAAAATCTGGTGCTTAGCTTTTTATGTCATTAGGATGTGGAATGTAGCCACCCACCCAGTTCAGGTCTTTGTTCAGACCTGGATTCAGGGTGTCAAACTTGTAAATGAAGCCAAGTTCTGCAGCTTCACTCTCCATCTGGTTTTTGAAATTGTTTTGTAATAATATAGTTACCTTTAGATCCATTAGTGAGTGCCCAGGCAAGTTAAAATGTTCCCCAACAGGTTTCTGTGTGTTACCATTTCGAATATCTGATTTGTGTCCATTAATCCTTTGTTTTAGAGACTGTTCAGTTTGACCAATATACATGGCAGCGTGGCATTGCTGGCACTTGATGTCATAGATCACATTGGTGGATGTGAAGTTATATGAGCCTCTGATGTGGTGGTTTGTGTGGTTATGTCCTGTGAGGATGTTGCTTGTATAGATGTGTGGACAGAGTCGGCACTGAAATTGATTGCAGGGGTGGGTTCCTAGATGAGTGTGATGGAGGTGTGCTGCGTGGTTACTGGAAATAATTTGTTTCAGGTTAGAGGGCTGTCTGTAGGTGAGGACTGGCCTGTCCCCCAAGGCTTGTGAGAGTGAGGCATCATTTTCCACACCTTGGGGGAAAGGCCAATCCTCGCCTACAGACAGAGACTCATATAACTGAAAATGGGATGAACACAATAGTCAGGGCCGGCTCGAGCCATTCCTGCTCCCCGGGTAGTGGGCGTGCGACACATGCGCGGCTCCGCCCCCGGGTGCATGGTGCATGTGCGGCCCCGCCCCCCAGTGCGCTGCGCACCTTACAGCTGCAATCGGGTGCGCGGCACTTGATTGCAGCTCTAAGGGGTGCCACGCAGCCCCCGGCCACGGGCGCACAGTGCCCCTTACAGCTGCCATCAGGCACCCCCCATAGGTTGGCACCCCGAGCAGCTGCCCGGATAGCCCCCCCCTTAATCCAGCCCTGAGAATAGTAGTCATGGAAATGTGTTGGGAATTATAACTCTAGGGGTAAGGATTATTCACGGGGGATTTGTGGTGGGTTATCTTAAACTCCTGCTCTTAGGATAATAGGAAGTAATACTTAGCTCTTCTTGAGCACTTTGCATGCATAGATCTCAAGGCACTTTGCAAAGGAAGCCAGTATCATTATCCCCATTTTACAGATTGGGATACTAAGGTACAGAGTGGTAAAGTGACTCATTCAAGGTCATCCAACTGGTCAGTAGCAGAGCTGGAAATCTTAAGAGTCCCAGTCCAGAGCTCTATGCACTCGGCCACACTGCTTGTGTTTTTAAGATATGTTAAAGATGCCAAGAACATAGGGATGGGCACCCCTTTTATCATGTCTGTGAATCAAACGACATTTAAGCAGTAGAATTTATTTCTAAGAAAAGAGCAGTGTAAGGCTTAGCCCTGACATGTTATACAATGGTGGGTTGGCCTGCATAAGGTCTGCAGGCTAAGGCTTGCATCAGATTTTTTTTTTAGAAAAAGAATAAAGAGGGGGGAGGGAGATGTTACGAACATGTTTCATCCCAGGCCTGGAGCAGAGTACTATGCAAGTTAACAAGAGGGATGCACCTGCAGCAACAGGATTGCAAATCCCCTGCCGCACATGAGAGAAGCCTTGTTAAGAACATGCACACAAAACAAAGCACTTTCGTTTTTTTTCCCACAAACCTATGTGCCACCCACAGGGAAGAACTGCAGCACGACCAACGGTAGCTTCCAGACGGAGGTTTATGGGGTTTATGTTCAACCTCATCTTTAAGTTGAATAAACTTACCTTTCTTGGACCGTGGCCCTTGTAAAAGAAATAATAACAGCTTGAACTGTCCCCAAGGGTAGAGGACAAACATTGCTTTGGATCCAAATTCTTCTCTCCTTGGAAGTTTTCTGAGGACCCACACATTAACTTAATGTGTTTCTATTGGAAGGGTTGAAATATGAAACTAGACTTGACAGTGGAGAAATTATTTTCTGGTTATGTTGGGATTAATGGTTCTCTCTTTATTTAACATGTGCCCATTGGAAGGGTTCTCTGTGTGATCCTAGGTGTGCATTGAGACAAGCTACACAAGGGAGATTTGGAACATCAGTTGCTTCACATCCCCCACACACCAACTAAGGCAGTAAAAAAAGCAGGACGGGCTATGGATACATGGACAGATGCACCCATACACACATGCTCCTCAGAAAACCAGCCAGACACCTCAAGTACCTAGAGAGACAATGTAAATCAAGACATTGTTTAGAGAAGAGTGAAACCCCCTGGCAGAAGAGCCAGTGCAAACAGATTATCATACTAATTCTGACCCAGGTCTTCACTCTCCCAACCAGGTGAGGAGAAAAAAAATGGGCAAAGTATTTGTGTTTGAATTGCTCTCAGCCTAGCCTTCTGCAAGCGGAGATCACTGGGCTTTAACAAAGCTCTATAACTAACAAACATCACGGGTTAAATAAGCAAAAGTGTGTGTGTGGGGGGGGGGGAGAGCCATTTTAGGAATAGGGCCAACAAAGACAGTGTGGTTAGGAAGGGGGAGAAAAAAATCAACATCCTCAGAAGAAAATGTGTTGAATGCCAGCTGCACAGAACCTAAAAGAACGGGTGTTTCTGAGGCTTTTGTCTCCTTATATGGTAAAATGATACAGAGGGGTTTCACTAGGCTGTGAAGGCAGCAGCCTGTTTCCACACAAGGCTGGCTGCAGAGCAGAAATCAGAAGAGCTGCCCTTCTTCACAGGCTGTAGAAATCCCTGGCTAGCTCTACACTACAAGTAGGGCCTTGTGTTCTCCTTACATATGTGTTAATGGATGTGGCTCCCTGTCTGTGGTCCAGGGAGAAACACTGACTGCCCGCTACTGCTCTGTAAGTAGATATCTCTTTCCCTCCCCACCCCCACAGTACCATTGACTATACCTGAGGACTTATTGATTTAAAAAATCAAGGGTGCACAGTGAGAGATGTGTAATCCTAAAAAATTTTTTGTATTGGATAAGGACAGCAGGAGGGAGAAATATCTAATCCCGCCTAAAAAACCAGCAAGGGCTGTGAAGAGGATTGAAAGGGTTTTTTTTTCATAAAAGCAGATCTCCCTGTATGTCCATCTGTAAGTGATATCTTAAGCAAGGTGATGAAGCACTGAGCCATTTATTTCATTGTTACTGTTTTTATTACTCTGTACCTATTGCATGTTTGTCTGATCTACTGGAGAGGTTGTAAAAAGTAGGAGTTTAGGTTTTGTCTTTTTGAAAAAAAAAAAAAACCCTCTGACTACTGCCTAGCCCAACAAAAGAGCAGATTATTTTTGCACTGTAGCATATACAACAAAGGTAACCTTGCCTATTTGCTATCCCACACCAGGGAGGGAAATGTACATAAGAAGAGAGTGTGCTTTTTTTGTATTTGGAGAGATTTAATTGGAATGAAAAGCAATAAACAGCTTTGAATTTTGTCCTTTTGCCATATATATGTATAAAATGTGTGCATGTGTGTGTAAAACCACAATCACATAGGTGGAGTATCATGGATTTTTCTTTATGCATAATAGAGGAAAGAATTTCAATATCTACTAATTTTCATTTTTCTGCTTTGATTACTATTCTAAACCCTTTCCCCCATCATGAGGTAATATTTAGATTTTGAGATATTCTTCATGTGACAGCATCCTAGTTCCTTGTACATAAACAAGGTTTATAGAGAGAGCCAGTCACAATTACAAAGAAGGAAACCAATATTAAAAATACATACAAGAAATGTCATCTGCTATTTAGAGGTATGTTGATTAAGAGGATAGATTACAAATAATAACTGTCATAACTAGCAAATTTGGATTAAATAATGACAATGTGACAAATTTTTCCCTTGGATATGCATATGCATATGCAGTACCCTTCAACTTCAGCTGGAGCTGGCTTAGGCATATCAAAAAAAGAATGAGGACTATTTAATATCTTATTGCATCCAGTTGGTAGGGAATATTATAATTAAGATTGCCATTAAATTTTTATTATGATCCTTTATTTGTATTTGTTTATACAGTTAAGAAGCTCTCACCTTTTGGGATAACATCTTTATTTTTCCTCAGCGAAATGATGATTTTTTTGGTTGCTGAAATTTTGAGAAAAAAAAATCCCTCATCAGCAAACTCACCTTCCTCCCCACACTCACTTTTCTCACAGTGTAAAAATGATCACCCATTCACTCTTCCTAAGCAGATAACTAAAAAAGAGTGGGTTTGAAATTTAGCTTGTAAGTAGAGCTTATTTTAGAGTTTTGTATAGCTTTGACCAAGTTTGAATAGACAATTAGCTGGATACTAATGACTGAAACAATTGAGAAGGTGCCATAGTACAGAAAAAAGTTTACTTTACCACAATATTTGGATGTTTTATACTAAAGTTACTAGCACTGAAACATCTAGCAGTGTTAATATGTATATTACTATCATTAGGTTGAGAATTAACACTTCATTGAGATGAATAGGGCAGCTCAGATGATTCAGCTGTTGCTGAACATTCACCTCTTCCAAAGTCACATTGGGCTTGAGTACTTTAGCAATCACAGTGCTGGATTTTTTTAATGAGAATTTACATTCTGCAGAAAATGATGTGGTCACCAGAGTACTAGCGGTTTTCACGCCACCATGTATAAGCTCAGTCTCACCACTGCTATGACTTTTTTACTCAATTATCACTACTTGCTATTTATACTCTAGTAGCACATACAGTTCCTTTCCTGAAGATGGGGCAGCCAGTCAAGGCAGCTTCCTTGGATGCCAACATTTGGATGTGCCAAATATCCATTTGGAGACAGCTATAGGGTGCTCGACTGTTCTACTTGCTTTTTTTCTTTTTGCTTGCACTTATATGGTAACTGAGTGGGAAGCACTGAAAATATTTCCACCTCAGGCAGCAAAACACCTGGGCCAGCCCTCACTGAAGAGTTTACAGCTAAAACTCTGTCAAGGATACTGGACATAGACAGAACCTGTACTCTCTGGTTTTCCAGCTTCCTAACTAGGGTGTTATGATTAGTAAGAGAGCTCAATGAAATCTGGCCCTTTTTTGTGAAATCAGCATGGGCCTTTTCCCCAACCACAGAGTCAGGCATACATGCATAGGAACTGCATCTGGAATCATTTGCATGAGGAAGATTTTAAAGGGCTTATAGAAATTTGCATGACAGTGTCCTAAAAAAATCCACTAGGTTTAAACATCAGGAACTGGAGAAAGTTACAGGCAAGGCAATTTTAAAATTTCATGACAAATTTTGTTGCATTGTGTAAAGTCAGGCTTTCATTTGCTCCTCGCGCCCACTCCCAACCCCCCAAAAATAAAAGGTCCCGTTCAAAAACCCATACCCGCATGAGTAAGTCCAGTTAGCTTAATTCTCCACTAGGCTGAAACTTGTGTAGTCATTTACTCTTGTGCAAAGTAAGGATGTTAAAATGCGATTAATTGACTAGTTGATGAAATTTCCATCGACTAGTCAACTAGTCGATAGGCACTTCCGCATTCCTCCTTTGAAATGGAAAGGAGGAATGCGGAACTCTGTGTACACCCTGGGACCAGTGGGAAGTCCTGCTTTGAAATGCACAAGAGTCCCCAGCAGGGGCTCTTGTGAATTTCAAAGCCATGGAGCCTGGGGTCAGTGGGGGACTCGCAGTCTCCCACTGGCCCCGGGCTCCATGCTACTCTGCGTGCTGCTAGAAGCCTGGGGTCAGCTGGGGACTCCCCAGATAACCCCAGGTTTCACACGGCACTTCCCCGAAACCTTGGGTCAGCTGGGGACTCCCCAGCTGATCCTGGATTCTGGGGAAATGCTGTGGGGAGCCCGGGGTCAGCTGGCCAGCTGACCCCAGACTCCACGGCAGCTGCCCCTTTGAAATACACAGCAGCAGCATCAGCTGTGCAGGATCAGCTGTGCAGTTGCCACCTTGGGGTTTCAAAGCTGTGCAGCGCTGCCACTTTGAAGTACTCCCTCCCCCTCCCCGCTTTGCTGCCTCTATTTCATAGAGGCAGCAAGGGGGGGGGGTGGATATTGACTAGTTGACTAGTCAAAAGATTATCCTATAGGCAAATGCTTATGGGATAGTCAACTAGTCGACTAGTCTTTAACATCCCTAGTGCAAAGTGGGTGCAAAACACTATCATATTTGAAGACAGCATACTATCGCCAGCTCCCACTGATGTAAATACCCACACCAAGTAGAAGATGGGCTCTAAAGTTCCAATGGGGCCATTTAAGAGGTCCTCTCTTATTCTTCCCAGCAAATGAGCCATAAATAGGAGCTGGTGATTCCCCCATTCTGGGAATCCCCAGTAGGCATTAGGTCAGCTCAATGCCAATGCTCAGCTCCCAGAGGCTGGTTACAAGCTCATGTAGTGTACAGCAGGTGTGAGGCTGCTTCACTATGCTGGGAAACAAACTGGTCCAGGATAGCTTCAGAGAATGGGTGGAGAGTGTAAATATGGGACAGCTCAGTCAGCCCGAAAGAGTGGGAACCTTGTTTACATTTTTGCCTGATTAATTTTAATAGTGTGATTTTAATGGTGCATTTACATATATATATATGATTATTTGTGATGCAGTTTTACCCCAAATGAGGCTAGCCATAGTAGGATAATCAGAAGTTCACCGAAAGCCACAGAGAAAATTGAATATCAGAAGTATTTAGCGAGGGTTGAGAGTATATATATGAAAAGATTTGCTCAAGAAGCAGTGGAGGTTTCCTTTGAAGCTGAATATTCAAGTACTCCTGTCAGGAAGACTAAAAGTTATGGGTCGCATGTCATTGTTAATTTTCACATGCCCTCTCTATAGAATAGTTTATAATACTAATTAGACTGCTATGTGATAACTTATACACTAATACATGGTACAAGCAATTTGAGTGTATTTAACACTGAAATAAGAACATCATTTCAGAGCTTATGTGAATTTGCAATGTTAGTGCTGCAACACCATAAATGGAACAAGTCTCTCTCTCTCTCTCAGTACAGTTTTTCATCTCATTCCAAAGCCATTTTCATTATATGTTTAATTCCTAAACTTTTTTGTTCAGTAGAACAGATGACCTATTATTGCAAAAGACTTAATTTTAAAAGTGGATGCAAATTACTTGAGGAGTTAAATGGATTGTTACTTTTTAATAACTTACATTAAGATAAAAAAACACTTACAGAGACTCTACTGGGATCTAGACCTGCAGCAGAAATGTCATTAGAATTGTAGCCTAGATCTTGGGAGACTGAGTTCAAAGACCCTAGTCTGACAGATGTCTGGTGAGACTATAGGCAGGTCACTTTTATAGGATCAACAAACTCCCTGTGAAGTAGAGAACATCTATTATCTCTGTTTAATAGGTGGGGAATTGGGGCACAGAAAGAGTAATTACATTAACAATTGTTAGGTATTTTAGTGAGTGTCAGATAGTATGGTATTGAGGCTATATAAGTACCTTGATATATAGATAGATCATTGTTATTCAATGCTTGTGTAAAGTACCAAACTGAGAAATCTTCTATTTATCTGTAGGAGAGCAATGTACTTTTCATGCTTCTCTGGAAGAGATGCAGTATGGACTATCTAGAACAGTGGTCCCCAACCAATAGATCTGGATCTACTGGTAGATCTTGGAGCCTCTGACAGGTGATCCTGACTGGTTTGGCCAAGAGGTTATCAAGCCCAGCACTTCAGCTGCCCCTTCCCCCACTACTGCGCATCTCCTGCCCTTTGCCTTGGAGCTGCCCCTCCCCCGGGAGTCTCCTGCTTGTGGTACACAGCAGGGAAGGGAGAGGAGGGGTGCTGATGTCAGGGTGCCCTCTCTTCTACCCTGTATTCTATCTCCTCAGAATGGGTGGGGCACAACAGAGCTTGGGATGGAGGGAGTTTGCTGGCTGCTTTTGAGAGTGGTGCAGGGCCAGGGCAGGGGTGAGCCTGCCTTAGCCCCACTGCACCACTGCTCAGGAACCACCTATGGTAAACGGTGCCCAGCTGGAGCCAGCTCCAAACCCCTGCCCCAGTCACGAACCCCCTCCTACAGCCCAAGCCTCTGCCCCAGCCCCGAGCCCCCTGAACCCAAACTCCCTCCCAAAGCCTGCACCCTGAACCCCCTCCTGCCCCCCAATTCCCTGCCCCAGACTCAGCTCAGAGCCCCCTCACACTCCAAATCCCTTACCCAAGACCCCAACCCTCTGCCCCTGCCTGGTGAAAGGGAGGGAGAATGGGGGAGGGAGGGAGGATGGAGTGAGCGGGGTGGGGCCTCAGAGAAGGGGCACAAAGGCAGGGCAAGGGTATTTGGGTTTGAGGTAGACCTTACATTGCACTTAATTAAAAAAGTGATCTTGTGCTTAAGAAGGTTGGAGGCCACTGATCTAGAACATTGTCAAGGTGCTGCTGTATGGGTTGTTTTATGCAGGATTCCTGTACACTGGGAAAGGCAGGAGTTTTCACTATATAGCTTCATAGGATGCTCTCCCATTCCCTGGTTATATCTTCGGGCCCTGGCTGTTCTGGGCATTGTACTGATTGTGTGCAAATCAATAGAAATTAATTATTTTCTGGATGGATCTACAACAGTTGGTGAGAAAGTAGCTTAGTCTCTGCAACCATTCCACCCTGGTCTTGTGTATTACGTCTGCCACAGATGAGAGCTTTATTAACTTTGCACTGCTTTTCTCCCCTTAACTGTTCAAATGCTACACTTAGGAAATTGAGTTTCTATGTGTGTAATGGTGAGCATTTGATACCCCACCTTAAACAGATCACAGCTTTATGCCTTACTATTTATTCTTCAAAGGAGACATCAGCATCAAGAGGTACTGAATTAGTGAATTAGCCAGAGGCATTTAACTTTAATTGTAAATTGCTCTTGTAGATTTAAGAGTCACATTGAAGATTATTTAAGTAGATTTCTTTTGTAGTTGAAATGTACACAGGCATACATGTAAATACACATGTATTCCAGTCATTTCTATGGCAATTTCAGTTAATCACAATGGAAGGTGCTCTGGCTATGCTCAAATCTACTGTGCCTTCTGTGCTTACACTGCCACTGGCACTTACTTTACAACAGTTGGAATGACTTTATAATTCTAAACTATGTAAGATGGTGGCTGATTGCCAAACAAGCCACAACTGCTAGCATGCCCACTTCCCCCTACTATTTCTGATGCTCCTTTATCCAGGAACAACAGAAACCTTCCCACACAGGAAACAATTTAAGTGCATTTTTAAAAAATGACTATTAAATAGACTTTCTAGCTCATGATAGTGAGTCTGCAATCCAGATATGAATCTGGGTAGCAGATATGCTTTGCTTATGAGTATTCATGCTAATACATGTTGTTGTTTTAGGACTTAGGCAATTGAGATCAGACATCAGAATACCACACAATCCACAAAAATGTAGTGGGGATTGTCAGAGGGAGCTGAATGGCTGGAAAGAACTAATTTAGAACTCAGAAATATAATTACAGATTACCTTTCAAAGATGTGCGGGGTTTAAAATCAAATTGGGTGTGTAATCTTTTTTTCATACAGATCATGTATCAGCAAGGCTTGAAAGGGATTTGTTAATATTACTTTACTGCTATTTTTATTAAGTGTAGAAAGAGGAGAAATGTCAAGTCTGGCTTTCCCTGGTTTTGTTGAATGACTTCTGGGAGATCTTAGGAATGCTTTTTGCAAGCTCCAAACTCTTTTTCTATTTTTGGAAACATCCCCATGCATGCATGCAGCAAGGAACAAATCTACAACTGAAAGATTATTTGCTTTTTTCTATCAGCATTTACTGGTCAGGATCCCAGTTTGACTACAGTCCTGGGGTATGAAGCTGGGCATGTTCTGAAAGAGAGCAACAGCATATCTCAAGATGCTTTGGTTTCTTAAGGACGCAATATTGAATGCCTCCACTTGGCCCTCGGGTCCTGCTTACAGTAACTATGGCATTAAAAGGTTTCCCTCCCTTCCCTTTCTAAAGAAATGAATGAAGAAAGAAGAGGTGGACAACCAGCCAACTGAGAAAGAAAGTTAGCAGCAAAGTTCACATGAAAAGAGTGGGTTACGCGTCTTTTAACAGAGCTAGAACTGCCATCATAACACAGGATACACAGGCTGCTAAATGGACAAGATTGCTGAAGTCAATGAGTCATGCTTCCCCAAAGACAGGAAATGCAGTCAAACAAGAAGTACAGTCGAACAGGAAGTACAGTCGAACAGGAAGCTTCTGCTCACTCTACTCTAGAAGTTTCCATTTCAGGGACCTTCAGAAAGATAGGTGTCTCTATACTTGACATGGGGGTGTTGGTACTCAGGCCACAGGTTAACAAGAAGTACACCATCAGCCACCCTGAGACACTGTGCCTGTGGAATACACATAGCGAGCGGTGCCTAGTGTATGCCCACTACTGCACCCTTTCATAAGGTGTAGCATAGACCACTGTCCTCTGAATTGGGCCATTTGGCAGTTGACTGTCATTGTTGGTGCTGTTCTTTCTTGGTCCTTACATGTTAGGGGTGCAAGATCCAGGACTGTACCTAGTCCTTGCCCAGCACAGATAGTAGGAAACATCCTTCCTACCCTCTCTCTACACTGGGCTAGGCATGATTTATTTCCAAGTATTTCAGCTCTCCTGATGTCAGCTCTGTAGAGAAGATCAAATCTGGAAAACTTTCGAGCACTGAATGCTAGGAAAGAGAAGAGCCGGATTAAAGTGACAGAATCACACAGTAGAGGCAGGGACAGAGAATTGCCAAATATGCTACAAAATTAATTAAACGCAAACACAGAGAACCATTTCTGAGACAATACACAGCAGCATGTGTAGAGAACTGAGATCTTTCAATCAAAAAAATGTGTAGCCTGACGTGTGAAATTTAGACAGATTTTTAGCTATTTGTGGTTCCTCAGCTGGTGCAAATCAGTATAGCTCCTGGCCCTGAATATGTTACAGTAAGACAGTCAACTCCTCTTTCTGGGCCATCCTTAATGGTCCTATGCAGTACTATTAAACTGGTACCCCTATGCCTGACAGCAGTCTGGGGAAGGGGGAAAGAGGATTATTTTTTTAGAGATCTTCAGCAACACACTAATGAAATATTTTGAAATCAAATTTTAAACTAAGATCCTGTCGACTAACACAGTAAATTCAGAAACTGACAGTATATACCTGAGGTTGGCAAATGCCTGTTAAATGGTTTCATTACCACCTCAATGGCTCTTTCACAGGTTCTGCTTACAGGTCTGGCAAGCTTTTTCACTTTTAAGTCTACTAGATCCTTTCTGGAAGAAGTGAAGCCACAGAACAGGGATAGGAAGAGGTGGGTGGGTGGACATTAAGACCCAGTAGTGCTCCACATTTTTGTATGCCCTACACTAGGAATGTAAGAGACTAGTCGACTATCCGATAAGCATAAGTTTATCCGATGGTCAACTAGTGATGTGACTAGTCGCTTCCCTCCCCTTACTACTTCTATCAGAGAGAAGCAGCAAGTGGGGGGAGCAGGAGCCATTGCTGGGGGGAGCCAGCTTAAAAGCCAGTTCCCCCAGCACTGTCTCCCACTGGGGCCCTTGTACATTTCAAAGGCTAAGGCACCACAGGAAGAGTGGGGCCAGTCGGGGAGTCCCATCAACTGTTTGATTAATTAATCTAAATTTAACATCCCTACCCTACACAGCTGCATATTCTGTGTATGGTAAGGATGGCGCTGCCTCTTCCTGAGAATCAGGCATATCACTCACTATAAAAGAAACACATTTGCCTGATGCCTAGTTAGAACTCAAATAGGTGCCCAAAGATAGACAGTCTTACCTCCTTCTCCCCATCAGTCAGCCAGTCCATAAAACCACCCTAGGTTTTTGTACAATACCTACTCCATAGTAAGTTCCATACTGTTTCATTCAGGTGGATTTCCATCTACCCTTTACAGCTTCTTCTCCCACTAATGCTTCTGGCAAATGCTCATTTAGTCTCTTCTGCAAATAAACAAAAGAAGAAATAATATTAGCCTCTGTTACCTGCATGGAATTATGATTCTGGTCAGAAAAATTATTAGATCTTGGAAAAATTGCCTACAACCAGTGCAACAAGATGATCCATAATGATTGTGCCCATAGCTGCTAAGTTACGGAAAAGATAATCTCTTGTCAGTAATTACTTTGTATAGTTCAGACTGGTAGATTGTAAATATGAAGAACATAAAAAATCTGTACACTTTAGCCTTTGGAACCTTAACATAAATAGTTTCCAGATGCTCTAGGTCTGCCTGGACTATGTCAGTGGAGTTGCCAGACAGAAATCTTCCTTTCTTGAATGAAGGAGGATAAAAGGCTTGAAAAAGTTTATCTGCACATAGAATTGTGGGGGGTTTTTAGGAGTCACACGTGTGGGAGATTTTGTACACCTCCAAGGAGCACTTAATTACTAAACAGAGGGTTAGCAGAATCTCATGCCCATAGAGCACAGACTACAGGTGAAGTCCTGGCCCCACTGAAGTCAATGGCAAAGCTCCCATTGATTTCAACAGAGCCTGGAGTTCATTCTATATCTCAGTATGCCATTACAGAGAGAATAAGAAGCTTTGAGTATCTTAATATAATTTTTCTCCTACATTTTATAGTTCCCCCATACTTTTACCATTGTTGTTTTTCTTTTTAGTGTCTCGCAGTCTGACAGTGTACATTTTAGTAACTGCTTCTCTTCTAATGAGCTTATTCAAGAGAAGAAGGAAAGGAAGCACATTATAAAATTAATGTATAAAATTATTCTAATTATTCTTTGATTATTGTTATATAATCACTGCCCTACTTAGTACAGCAGGACCTTGATAGTATTAACATTCTGAGCATAGAATCATAGAACTAAAAAGAACAAAGAGGTCATCCAATCCAGTCTCCTACACTTGCGGCAGGAATAAGCACCATAGACCATCCCTGACAGGTGTTTGTCTAGTTTGCTCTTAAAAAACTCCAATGAGGAAGATTCCACAACCTCCCTAGGCAATTTATTTCAGTGTTTAACCACCTTGACAGTTGGAAAGCTTTTCCTAATAGCCAATCTAAACCTCCCTTGCTGCAATTTAAGCCCATTGCTTCTTTTCCTATCCTCACAGGTTATGGAGAATAATTTTTCTCCCTCCTCCTTGTAACAATTTTTTAGCTACTTGAAGTTTCACACTGAAGTATACATCTTTTTTCTCTGGCCTATGAAGAAAAGTATTTATTCCTTTGGAGCTTTATTTATGATTTGGAAAATTGCAGAAATGAGTTTTTATGGTGGGATGGGCTTATTTATTGTGAATGTTTTTGATGAGACCAATATTAACTGTTGCAAATAACATCAGTATTATTTTTAATTTGTATTATGGTAACATATGGAGGCTTCATTGTGTTAGGCACTGAACGCACACAAAAAAGACAGTTCCTGGCCCAAAGAGCTTACACTCTATCCATGTTACCAGACAGGAAAAAGGAGTATTAAATGAAGAATAAAGCAATCTGGTTACGTCTAGACTGCAGTCCTTTTCCGGGATCCTAGAAAAACAATACTTTGTCCACAGGACGCGTCCGCTTTTCTGAATTTTTTTTTCAAAAAAGCGGACGCGCTCTTTCGCCATCCCTGTAAACCTCGTTCTACGAGGCTTAAGGAATGTGTTGAAAGAGCAGGTCTTTCCAAAATTTGGTGCCGTGTAGATGTGCCAAATTTTGGAAAAGGCTCTTTCGAAAGAAAATCAGGAAAAGATACACAATTTGCGGTACGAAAATTGCATATCGTTTTCCGATTTAATTCTGCAGTCTAAACATAGCCTCTGATTAATTTACTATTACCTGCACAAGGAAATTAGTTCCAAATAACCACGTTGGTCGAGGGTGTGAAAAAAATCTGTGCTGCTGAGTGATGAAGTTAAATGGTGCTAATCCTTGGTCTAGCTACTGCCTCTTGGGGAAAATCCCTTCCCACTGCAGTGTTTTAAGTGTAGACAAGCTGTAAGTATCAATATCATTCACCCATTCTCTAGGCCCCCTCCCAGCTTAATGCCAGTGCACAGGACAGGTACCTGTTGAGTTGTGTGAATCTTTCATAAATCTAAAACAAAATGATATATTTTTCCATTCTCACATCTCATTAGACAGTCCCTGTTATGATGATATGTGATTATGCTTATGGCATAAGCATTATCAATATGTGAAAAGTTAGAGAAGTGTTATTCCTACAATACAAAACTCAGGGGTCATCTGATTAAATTAATAGGCAGCAGGTTTAATACTAACAAGAGGATGTACTTTTTCACTCAATGCACAATTAACTCCTTCTCACAGGATGTTGTGATCGGCCAGAAGTGTAAATGGGTTCAAAAAGAGAATCTAATATGTCCTGGAGAATAAGTTACTCAAGACAATTGCGATTGGTCAAGATGGTCAGGAATGCAAACCCAAACTTGGGATGGCCCTAAATCTCTGAGGGTACATATACACAGCAGGGCAAAACTCGAATTAAGCGACGCAACTTCAGCTACATCAATTACGTAGCTGAAGTCAAAATAGCTTAATTCAGATTTTGGCACTGTCTACACAGAGGAAGTTGAAGGAAGAACACTCTTCCTCTGACTTCCCTTATTTCTCATGAAATGAGGGTTACAGGAGTCGGAGTAAGAAGTCCTCCAACTCGCCATTATTTCAAAATAAAGGCTTGCAGTATAAACGCACACTATGTTATTTTGGAATAATGTCCGTTATTCCAAAATAATGCTGCTATGTAGACACACCCTGAAGGTCAGAAGACAATAATGGGTCACTCCAACTTCCCTGTTCTCTACACTCCACCTGAAGCTCTGGGACTGGCCATGGTCAGAGACAGGATACTGAGCTAGATGGACTATTGGTCTGACTCACTATTGTCTGACCCTTGTGACCTTACTTTTCATTTCTTTCCCCTCGGAGAAGAGACTGTGAGTGTGTCTAGAGTACTATAGAATAGAGATGGAATCCATCCAAATCCCCAAATCTAAACATCCCTGAACTTTTGGGAAGTTTTGGTCTTGATCCCAACTTCATGAGTGAATCCTGTCTGAAACAAAACTTAAGCTCTGAACTTATGAGTCCCAAACATTGGGAGATTTTGCAATTATCCTCCTTCTCTTTAAAGCAGGGGACTGTGGGCTTGAGAACCTCAGTTGAATACTGCTACAGATAAGAAAGATGGACACTTTTGTTATTAGGACCCAAGCCATTTAAATCTTCATTTGGGAAACCAACTGGAAAACAGCACAGAGTATGGTGCACAGGTGTAATGCAGTCCACATGAGAAACTACTTCATAGGCAGGCAGTTACATTCCACAGTAATTTTGAATGGTTTTAAGGTGTAGTTGCAAGCATGGGCGGTTAGTGCTGCTGGGGCTGGGGGAGGCAAGCCTGCAGCCCCACCTACAACCCCACCCCCTCTGCTGAGGTCCTGCCTCCCATGGGGGCGGAAGAGGTGGAGCAGCATGCCGAAAGCACCCCCCCCCCCAGGAAAGGAAAGAGGGAGAAGGGGGCATGTGCACACGCCCAAGCCTCCCCAGCCCCTCGAGCACTGGGGGAGGGCGGAGGCCATGTGGTGTGGTTCCTGCCTCCCTGGTCCCCAGAGCACCAGGGTAGGGAGGAGGACATGTGGCATGGTGTCTGGAGCACCAGGGGGAGAGAAGGTCGCATGGTGCAGGGCTTTGACTTGCTTTGGGAGTCCCCTTGGCCCTCCAGTGACAACACAACTCTTCCCTCTCTTAGTGTACCTTAACTTCTTTGCTCTCATAGTATTGGAGTTTCCTTCTCTTATAGGTTAATATATTAATTAAGCCAAAGTCACTAACATACGTCAATTGAATTACTATGGTTATCTGTGGTTAGGCATCTGCTAATATTTCCTCCAAAAATATTCTAAAGCTGATAGGCACAAACTGACTTCTTGCAACATTTGTGACTGTTAGAAAACTATACACAGAGTCTTATGCCATCTTGTGACTTAAGATCATTGTTCGTTTTCTAACTTATAATAGCTTCCTCTTGATCAATTATCCTTAGGCAGGCTGAAAGGACTTATGCTAACTGCTTAAGCTGTCCTTATTGATCTAGGCCTACAAGTCTTGCACCTGTGCTGTCAATTCCTTACCCCTCTATCTTATGATTACTGCTATAATTACTGTACAGCTACTGGAGCATAACTGAATACCCAGGTTGCAGCCTGCACAGCATTCCCAGAACTATAGACAGTTGTGCTGGCCGCACCCCACACGTAAAAGCTAGCTTCAAATCTGAATGAGATAATCCAAAAAATGGCTTGAAAACTCTTCACAGCAAGAAATGCTCAACTCTGTCAGTGGATGAAACAGCTCACTTAACCAGGTTGTTTACCAAGCAAGACCATTCTGCTGAATCAAACTTTGCCAGCATTACTAAGGAAGAAAACTTCCCGTGGGCAGATTATTTCATTACTGTCCATTATGAGGATGCTTGCACCTTCCTGTGAGGCATCTGATACTAGACTCTGTTGAGACAGGGTGCAGGAGTACAAAGACCAACTGCTCTGATGCAGAATAGTCATTGTTGTGTTCCTAATTTCCCTTCACATGAGGATTTAAATAAATAATAAAAAGTGTTGAAATTACTTGCCATTAAATTAAGTAAAGGTGTGGTACAATGCAATAACGCTGAAGGGGATATATATCATCTTGTTTTTTTCAATGGAATTAAAGGTAATCTTACTATATTTTAGAAATGTGCATCTGTCGGTCTGTCCGTCCATTTGTGAGTTTGTTTGTTCAAGAACAATGGGATGTGTCTGGAATTTGATTATTTCTCATAAAATGGTAAGGGAGAGGTCTGATAGGAGGGACAGTTATACTGTAGAATGACCACAGGGGGCAGCAAGGAGCCAGAAATGGGGACTGGGATAGCTATAACCCCACTGGACCAGCAAGGGGTAGGAGTGGAGAAAGGGACAGCCAACTACTATATATTTCAGAGAGTTTGTCTGTTTGTTTGTGTGTCTGTCTGTGTGTCTGTCCCCCAGCTGGAGGACATGCACCATGACCCCAGCTGTGCCAACTGCAACTGCAGTGGCCATGATCAGACACTTTTCACCAGGCCTCAAGCTACTACTATGAGAAGGGGCTGGGGTTGTCCTCTCTCCCCAGGGCAGCCTGAATACTGAACCTCTTATCCCCAGCCCCACCCCAGAACAATGATTTAAATGAAGAAAAACAAAACTTACTTGAGTTAAGGACTAGAGCAATGCCAGGTAAATCTTCTAGTAAGTCATAAATCTGAACCTGCTTGTTTTCTTCTTCATGACAGATCAAGAGTCTAGACACCAAAATGACTGAACGCTTTGACTGTCACTACTGCAAGGAGTCCCTGTTTGGCAAGAAGTACATCCTGCGAGAAGAGAGCCCCTACTGCGTGAAGTGTTATGAAAGTCTTTACTCCAACACCTGTGAGGAATGCAAAAAACCAATTGGCTGTGATTGCAAGGTACTTTGGACTTGCATTTCATTGACATCACTTCTGTCAAAACAGATAGGATAGGTCCATTCCCTGAATAAAGCAGGCAAACTCCCCACAAGGGATCGCCACAACACTACAGGAGAAAAGGGATCTGGGTGGAAGAGATCTGTTTCATAACATCTTATTAACTAGGTAATTAAGAACCTGACCTTCCACTGTGCTAAGCACCTCCTTGGAGAACCGTGGGAACTGAAGATGCTCAACATTTTTCAGGAAGTGCTTTGATCCAGATTCCCAAGAATATTCATTAATTTTGAGTGCCTCACTTGATCATGGTTTGCCTCCCTTTTCCAAGGTGCTGCGTAATCACAGTTCCTATTGACTAAGTGGTATGGATGCTCAGCACTAATGAACACAAGCTTTCTAGGGTTCTAATGTTGGGCACCCAAAAAGTGAAATACCCAAAATTATAGGGTCACTTTTGAGAACTTGGGGGTTAACCTCTCTGCCTCAGTCTCTCCTGGGGTTAAAAGAGGCATACTAATAATTACCTGTTTTACACAGCTAATGTTCGGATGATTTGAATGCAAGTGAAGTGCTTCAGCTGAAAACTGGAGAGTACTTTTTACCATCTAGGAGAAACTTAAAATATCAGGCTTGTATTTGATAGGCTAAAAAATGTTAATGAGTTTCTTTCTGATTGATTCATATTGATATTTTAACTGTTCGTTTAACAGTAAAAATATTACTCAAGTAACACTGGGCAGAAGCTATGAAAGAGACAACATGCATGTCCCATACACTCTTGAAGCAGAAAATGTCCATAGAACTAACTTAACTGGCTATCCAGGAATTCCTCTGTAGCAGGGTGGACTCACCATTGACAGATCTCTTTGCAACTGAGTGTGATGTAGCAGCTGTTTCCTCCCCAGTCCCCTCTGGCAATAGTCACTATGATGCTGTGGCAGTCTGCCTTGTCTGGTGACTCAGCACTCCAGCCAGGTCTCATTTTAGTCCTAGCCCCTTCTGAGGTACCAAAAGTTCAATAAATAATTCCAAGACCAAGTCTCTGGGCCCTGACCCTGGGCCTGATGGTCCTTACATCCTTCAAATCGGGATTGTGAATCATCCCTATTCTTTTCTGTCAGGGGAGCTTTACATCACTTTTCCAAGGCCACTAGGAGAACCCAAGCTCAGCCTTTGCCTGGCTTCTAGTCCAGGGACCCTAGGATCAGCAACTAAGCTCTGCTTTGCCAGACATCTCATCACAGCCTCTTGCAATTCCTTTCTACTATTAGCCTTTCCTCAAGCCTTTCCCCCTGCCATTTCCCAGGCCCTTTGTAATGAGCAACACCTCCCAGAGCTGCTTCCACAGGTTCAGTTCCTGCCCTTGTGTTGGGGGTCTTACCCTAGTACTTTGCCTTCACATCATCTTCCCTGCCTGGACTTCCTGCTTCCACAAGTCTCTCTACTCTATAGTGATAGCAAAGCTCTGTCTTATCTCTCTCTCTCTCTGCAGTTCCAGACTTCCAGCATCCTGTTGCTTCTTCCCAATTGTATCTTTTATTATGCCTGGCCTGCCCTCCAGGTACAGCCAGATGAGTTAACTGACCTCTCAGACACACACTAATGCTTTCACCACATGTGTGGGATAGAGACTCCCAACACATCAGGCCCCTGTGTGTGTGGGGGGGAGTGTGCGAAGGGTGTGAAGTAAGCATGAGGGGGCTCTGTTGGGGCAGTGGGTCCACAGCTCAAGCTCAGCCACCCTCCTTCCCCCCACAGCAGGGATCCTGCGCTTGGTACTCCAGCCTCGCCCTCCCTCCCCCAACCCCACATGAGATTGGAGTACCAGTGTCAGCTTCCCACGGGGGGGGGGGGAGGGGAGGGAAGAAAGCCCTGAGCTTCGCTGCATGATCCAGCTCATGAGGAAGAAGCGCTTCTGCTTCCCTTCCCCCCGCTGGGGGAACAGCAGTGAGTGGGCGTGCTGCTTGGAGACTTTTCCCACTGCTCCTATTGGCTAGAATCTGACCAATGGGAGCAACAGGAGGCAGTGCCTGGGAGCAGCATGGAGCATGAAGGCAAGTAATTGCCCCCCACCCCCTCAGGCCCAGACTTTCACACCGCAACCCCCTAATGAATTGAGACAATTGGGCCAAGGGCCAAAAAGTTTGAGAAACAATGTGTTAGGGGGATGGGAGAGTGCTGTGTTGTGGAGGGTTGGGTGGGCAGGGCTGGTGGCAGCATCGCAGGGCTGGGGGAATGGCAGCCCTCACCAACAAGGAGTGGCCCGGACCCAGCCTGACTGGCTGGAAGCCCCGCTCGCGCTCACCTGGCACTGGCCTCGCAGAGCAGATAGAGCAGCAGCAGGCAGAGGAGACCAAAGGAGTGGGGGGCCATGGCAGCCATACTGTCCGCCATGATCCCAGAACGTAATGTCTATAGAACCTTTATTACTGTATACATTTTTAGTATGTTATAACAAAAACATTTTACCAATCACTGTTTCCACTCCAATTAACCTCTCTTACACACACTCATTGCATGACTAGTTTGAACTCCTTTATATTTAAAAAAAACTGCAGTCCACATTTACAAACAAAGCACCACCACTCCCAGAAATTCCTGCATATGGGCGTGACACTCCTATATAAGTGTCCCCTCAGGAAAACCAGCTATACACCACATCTTCCCGGTTAGCAGGTGTGGTTAGGAGCTCTCTGCAGGTCACAAGTAGCTGGACATGGGTTAAAGTAGATGTAAGGCTGCTTTCCTTTAACTTATGTAAGAGCCAAACTTCTCCCCATCTGGCCTTAGAACCAGAGAACTGCAAACATGGCGTAAGGTCATGAACCCAAGAGCGGTGGCCTGAATTTTCAAAACTATCTTGAAGAGGGTACAATTCTACAGTCTGTGTATAGGCACCTAGAAATAATTTCAAAACTTTTTTACTCCAGTTTGGAATGTAATAGTGAAGCCACTTACCTCAGATATTCCTATGTACATTTTCCACGTCCAAACTGCTTATCTAACAATCTAACCACCGCAAACATGAAAAATAAGCACTTTGCACAATTATCATTTTCATGGTGGAAATACAATGAAGGGGAGAGCTAGGGTGGTGGAACTTGGGGGGGGCACAGAAGTAAACTGAGGATCTAAGGATAAGGCACCTATTAATGGGTGGGTTCAGAAGATTGGACTCTCAAAAGCTGGTACAAATGCCAGTTCTTACCTCTTCCCAATTCACTGACCCCTGTGAAATGCTGGCCAGTAAGAGGTTATGTCACCACCTCTCCTGCAGCTCTGCATGCCTTTAATGCAATGGTGCTATGGTCGCCAACAGCCCTAACACCAATAGACAGTAAACCAGCATACAGGTCACACTGTGGCTTCCACCTTCTTTTTGTAGAACAGCACCCAACACCCTTTCCCAGTCCTGCATTTCCCCAAAATTGTCTCTCCTGGAACATTCAGAGTAGTTAAGTTCACTGTTCATTTAAAGAGACAGTGAACAGTAGCTCATTAATTTAACCGAGGTTTGACACACGCTCTATTTTAATCACAGCACTGAACTGGTTTAATGTAAAAGTAAGACACGTTTATGAAACAAAATACCCTCAGTGTAAGTGATATCAAATATAAAGCTAGAAAGGGTTACCAGCAGTGTTCCCTACCAGTGTTCCCACAAAAAATTCTTAGCCTGCCCACCTCCTTCACAGCAGCACTCGCCTTCCTGCTGCCCTGATGGCATGGCTTCTACCACGGCCGGGGCTGTGTGGTGGGTGGGTTGCTGCTGCTGCTGGGAGTCAGAGCCATGGGCAGGCAGATTGCTGCCACCGGGGGTCAGAGCTGCGGGCAGGCAGGTTGCTGCACTGGGAATTGGGGTCGTGGGCGGGTTGCTGTGCCGAGTGTTGGGGCCGGAGGTGGGAAGTTTGCTGCTGCCAGGGGTTGGGGCTGTGGGCGGGCGGGCGGGCTGCTGCTGCCAGGGGTTGGCACTGTGGGCGGGCGGGCGGGCTGCTGCTGCCAGGGGTTGGCACTGTGGGTGGGTTGCTGCTGCTGGGGGTTGGCACCATGGACGGGCGGGTTGCTGCTACTGGGGGTGAGAGCTGCAGCCACATGGTGGGTGGACTAATGGCAGTTGCTGAGATACTTAGGCCCCAATTCTTCTAGCACAGACTTCTATGCTCACACAGTCACACTGAAATCCCTTTGCATGTTGGGAACCTTCCTTGATTATAGGTATGATGAACATTTTTCACCTGTTTCTTACTCATTTGGAATTAGCCATTGCCAGAGGCAGGATGCCAGATTAGATGAACCATTGATTCATTTCTGCCCCCAAAACAGGAAAATATCTGGGTTTTGCTGGGTTTTGTTTTAAACTAGATGAAGGGAGAAATAAAGAAAATATAGGTTTTTTTTTTCTGAAACTGAGAAAAAAATGAGTGTAAAATGAGAGTGTTTAGAATTCACAATATTTTAAATAACGGAGGTTATAGTATGCTTGCATACCTAGATATATAACTAAAATCATTACATTCTGCCATACCAACTATTATGACCTCCCGGAAGTTCTCTTTCCAACATTCTACTATATATAAAGAGATTCTCCAAAGTCAAGCAATATGGGTTAATGCTTGTAAAACAACATTTACAAACACTGTTTATTATTTGACCGTGCTCTGTGTATACTTAGAAGCCTCACAATACAGATAAAACAATTAATATTTTTGTTTCTCTTGTGCCCCAGAACCATTTTGCACTCCAGTGGCACAAAAGTACCCTAAAGGCAGTGATCTCACTTCCCTACTTGGGTCTTGTTCCCAGTGTAGGTAGGGGGCTCCCTATCTAGCTTAGAGCCAATGAAATGGCCCTCGGTATACCCCCCTTAGAGCTCCTGAAATAGGGGCATTTTGGAGGAAAACTAAAACAGTGCTACACTGTGCTTATTCTTGGCCTACTATGACTTCTATGGAACAGTAGACAGTGCAGATTTAGAGCAGCCTAGAAGCTAATCTAACATACTGAAAACTTTGCAGTATTAATTTTCTCTTTATTTGACTTCATATTAAATAAACATTTAAAGTATATATATATGTTAATAACCTGAGTGGCACATGTCTGAACAAGCGCATATGACCTTAATATTGGTGCACAAGACAGTACGCATTCTGCTCATGGATGGAAAATCTTAGAGGGAACACTGGTTACCAGCAAACAAAAATACGCTTCTAAGACTAAAACTTAATTTCAGCAAGTTTCTCACCCATGCACAGTTTCCAGAGATTTCAACCAGGATCCAATGTTCTGCAATTCCAAGAGCTCTAACCCCCTTTAATTCCTCCTGCAATGGATGCCAAAATGGCTTTTTCTCCCTTCTTATATCTTCCCAAAGTTCATTGGCCTGGCTTCAAGAGGAAGGAAGACTTCCTGGGGGCATCCTCACTGAAATGGTTAAGTAGTTGGTGCTCACCTGTGGACTTAGCTTACCTTGCATGTAAATGTGTTTTTCTTTGTCTTTGATCACACCATGTTTAATTTACATTGGAGATGGCTAGACCGCTGTCTTCCCTCCTGTCTGGGAGAAAACCTCTTTCTCCCTTTGGAACATCCATAATTCCTCAAATTGTGTTAACACACACATTCCCCATTGATATTCATCACCGGCTTGTCATTAGTTCTCAAAATACATGACACTTTCTGGACACAGATTCTGACAAGAGTGTGTGAGATGTAGTAATTATGTTAAGCCTGACAAGAAGTTGCTAACAAAAAGTACAAAGTATTTGTCATCTGAAGAAGTGGGTGGGGCCCATGAAAGCTCGTGATGATATCTATATATTTTGGATAGTCTCTAAGGTGCTACAGGACCATTGTTGTTGTTTTTTAAGTTTTTTTAGCTACAGACTAACACAGCCACCCCTCTGAGACTTTTGTCACAAGGTGGTGAACCCTCAGTGGGACTCTGTGTCACATCCATCCCACATGAAAAGTCACTGGGTAGGCTCCTTTAGGTGACATTAAATAGGTGAGAATGTTTTGCTACCCATTATAGGGAACAGGCAATAATAACACTGCATTCCAGATGGGGCAGAAATATGATTGACCTGATAAACTGAAATCATATTTCTGCCCCATCTGGAATGCACTTTTGTTCTAACCTCTCTTTCTAATACCCTGAGAAGATATTTCCATGTGTTGACATTTAAGAATCCCCAAACTTGGACTGAGTTCAACAAATATCAGACAAAGTATTCAGGATTTATTTAGGATGAACTTTTCAACTCAGATTTATGGATTAGGGAGTGTGGGTGTTATTCAATATGTTTATCTTCTGTGTTTTTAAACTAGACACTCTTTAATGGCAGATAAAGGTAGTAACACTTTAATATTGCAGATGATCGGGGGGATTACTAAGTGTAAAGAAAAGACACAAAACTGTCTTCATGGAGAATGTAATTGCAGCATAGCAAATTAAGGTAAAACTTTCTCGGTGAAAATTTGTTTAAAAAATGTGTTGAAAGTAATTGGAAAGGCCAATGTAGGAACTGTATTTCTTTTCATGCTCAAGTATAGCTTCTATACAGCTGAAAATTTTCAAACTACAGCTTGGACCTCCCTGGTCCAGCATTCTCGGAACCGGAGTGGTTCCAAACAATGGAGTTTGCTGGACCAGGGGAGGTCAATGCTCCTCTCTGGGCTGTGGGGGTCCCCAGAGCTTGGGCTTCCCTCACCACTTCTGGTCCCATGCCAGGGTTCCCAGGGTCAGCCTACTCAGGCTGGGATTCCCCCGAGCCACCGCCGGCCCCTCTCTGCCGGGCTTCCAGGCCAGGCTGGGACTGGAAGGGCATAACAAGTGGGGCACCAAAGGGGCCTGTTTTGGGACCGGTTCTGTTCAATATCTTCATCAACGATTTAGATGATGGCATAGAGAGTACACTTATAAAGTTTGCAGATGATACCAAGCTGGGGGGTTTCAAGTGTTTTGGAGGATAGGGTGATAATTCAAAATGATCTGGACAAACTAGAAAAATGGCCTGAGGTAAATAGGATGAAGTTTAATAAGGACAAACACAAAGTGCTCCACTTAGGAAGGAACAATCGGTTTCACAAATACAGAATGGGAAGTGATTGTCTAGGAAGGAGTACTGCTGAAAGGGATTTGGGGATCATAGTGGACCACAAGTTAAACATGAGTCAACAGTGTGACACTGTTGCAAAAAAAGCAAACATGATTCTGGGATGCATTAACAGGAGTGTTGTGAGCAAGACATGAGAAGTGATTCTTCTGCTCTACTCTGTGCTGATTAGGCCTAAATTGGAGTATTGTGTCCAGTTCTGGACACCACATTTAAAGAAAGATGTGGAGAAATTGGAGATGGTCCAGAGAAGAGCAACAAGAATGATTAAAGGTCTAGAGAACATGACCTATGAAGGAAGACTGAAAGAATTGGGCTTGTTTAGTTTAGAAAGGAGGAGACTGAGAGGGGACATGATAGCAGTTTTCAAGTATCTAAAAGGGTGTCACAAGGAAGAGGGAGAAAAATTGTTCTCCATGGCCTCTGATGACACTGCTCTACAGCCAAAATGCTTCTGAAATAAATGTAGTCAAACTTTACTAATTCTGGGTCACTGAGAACGAAAATGATGCTTAAAATTGTTGATTGGCTCTAGTTTTCAAGATATGCTATTGGGTCAGTATATACGACCCTTGACTTGGGAATGGCGGAGGATAAGTGAGTTATAAAGGGAAGGGATCTCAATTTAAACCAGAAATGACTAAAATACATCTTTGACTGGATCTATGAATAAATCTATGACTGGGTTTGGACAGTACTTGCTTTTTAGGCAAAACAATGAATGATGCAATCTGAAGCTGGTATTGCATCATACATGATATGAATTTCATCATGTTATTCCTAGAAGTCATGGATGATGCAATCATAACGAAGCTTACATCACTCTGCTGAACAAATTGCCCTATATCAGCTCTAGAAATCATACAGTGTCGTGCTCTCTTATTTGTCAGTGTTTGATTTTGTAAAGGGACGCATTTCTGTTTAGCCAAAGTGAGCAGAGATGCCTCGTACTTGTGTGAACAGTGCAGATAACTTCTGCTATGTTTGTGGTGAAGTGACTTTTGCATCACAAAAGCACAGTATAACCACTATGGTTAAGAAAGCCTATCACCTTTATTTTGGCTGCAAAATTGGAGATCAGGACAAGAGGTGGGCCCCACACATATGCTGCAACACTTGTGCAACAAATCTTCGCCAGTGGTTGAACAGGAAAAGGAAATCTATGCCTTTTGCAGTGCCAATGATTTGGAGAGAGCCAACAGATCATAGCAGCAATTGTTACTTCTGCATGGTGCCTCCAGTTGGGAAAGGTGTGTCAAAGAAGAAAAAGTGGACTGTGCATTATCCAAACATTCCATCAGCCCAGTACCCCACGGAGAAGGACTGCCGGTTTCTGATGCACCAGAATCATTCTCACTTGAGTCAGACAAGGAAGAGGAAGAGGATGAAACTTCTGGTCCTGAACCATCAATGTCACAGGACCCACATTTTCTCCTATCCTCCTCCTCTGAACCACATCTCATAACACAAGGTGAACTGAATGACCTTGTCAGGGGTTTGGAACTACCCAAGAGTAAGGCAGAGCTGTTGGGCTCCAGACTACAGCAGTGGAATCTCCTGGCAGGTGATGTTAGGGTTTCCATGTTCCGTGACCGTCAAAAGGATCTTGTCCCATTCTTCTTCATGGAAGGTGATCTTGTAGCCTGCAACAACATCGATGGTGCGATGGCAGCCCTCAACATCGTTCATGATCCAGATGAGTGGAGACTGTTCACTGATTCATCGAAGATGAGTCTTAAAGCTGTTTTGCTGCATAATGGCAATGTTTTGCCATCAATTCCAGTTGGTCATGCAGTCCATATGAAGGAAACCTATGACAACATGAAACAACTTTTGAGGTGCATAAACTATGACCAACATCAGTGACAGCTTTGTGGTGATTTGAAGGTTGTTGCTCTCTTGCTTGGTCTGCAGACTGGATACACAAAGTACTGCTGTTTTCTCTGCGAATGGGATAGTCGTGCAAGAGATTCCCACTACATCAAGATAGATAGGCCACTCCAACAGTCATTGGAGCCTGGGAGGAAAAGTGTTCAGCATCCACCACTTGTTGAATCAAGGAAGATTTTGTTACCACCCTTACACATCAAGCTGGGTCTGATGAAGAACTTTGTCAAGGCCATGGACAAAACACAAGCTTTCAAGTATCTCTGTGGAAAATTTCCAAGGTTAAGTGAAGCTAAGATAAAGGAAGGTGTCTTTGTTGGTCCTCAGATTCGTGAACTTCTTCGAGATGATGCATTTGACCATGCACTGCGTGGCAAGGAAAAGACGGCATGGAAAGCCTTCCAGTTAGTGGCAATAAATTTTCTCGGAAACAAGAAAGCAGACAACTACAGGTTGTTGGTGGAAAACCTCCTCAAGGCATACAAAAGCCTTGGTTGCAACATGTCACTAAAGATACATTTTTTGCACTCTCATCTAGATTTTTTTCCACCGAACTGCGGAGCAGTGAGCGACAAGCACGGCGAGCAATTTCACCAGGACATTGCAACAATGGAGAAATGCTATCAGGGCAAATGGAGCCCATCAATGCTTGCAGACTATGGCTGGACAGTGACAAGAGATGCTCCATTTAATGAATACAAGAGACAAGCCAAGAAGCGCCGAGTAGACACTGAATAGGACTAAACTATGTACATAATAGTTTTTTGCCTTTTGTTTCATAATAAATTTTATTTATATAACCCTTTTGCTGATTTTTAAAGTGTTACATAAACAGGACAGGTGAAATATTATCATGTAAAGCAACCATAAACACATGAAAAGACCTAGGTTTACAATTCATGATTAAAACTCTACTATCTACACAATATACATAGACGTAAAATGTAAAAACTTAAATATCTTGGAAACAGTAGCCAATCAGTTGTTTTAATTGTCATATTTGAATTCAGCACATCAAAATACATAATAAATAGCACATTTTATCTCTGAAGCAGACGACTTTTAAAAAATTGTAGACCAGTGTGATAGGACAAGAAGCAATAGGCTTAAGCTGCAGCAAGGGAAGTTTAGGTTGGCCATTTAAAAAAACTTCCTAACTGTCAGCATGGTTAAACACTGGAATAAATTGCCTAGGGAGGTTGTGGAATCTCCATCACTGGAGATATTTAAGAGCAGGTTGGATGGACATCTGTCAGGGATGAGCTAGACTGTGCTTGGTCCTGCCATGAGGACAGGGGACTGGACACAATGACCTCTCGAGGGTCCTTCCAGTTCTAGTGTTCTATGCTTCTATGATTCCTGCTGGCCCAGCTGCTGCTGCGGTTCTGGGCCAGGGCCGGGGCTTCCTTCTGGCCGCCACTGGACCCGCTTCCACCAGAGATTCTCCCCACCCCCCCAGCGGTTGCTAGTCCCACTTCCACCAGGTTTCCCACCTAGGGATTCCCTGCACATGCTGCCGGCTCAGCTGCTGCCTGGTTTCTGGCCGGGGTCGGGGCTTCCTCCAGGCTGGCCCTGGCCCCACTGCTGCTGGGTTCCTGGCCTGGGCTGGGGATTCCCTTCAGCCACCACAGGGGCTCCCCAGCCTGAGACCCCCAGGACTGGACTCCCCACCCACCACAGGACCAGCCCTTGCCAGCCCACCTGGGGCTTCCCAGCACCCACAGACTCCCAGCTGGCTCGTGCTCCTCGCCTCTAGGGCTCTCTTGTCCAGCAACATCTGTGGTCCTTCCTCCCGAACAATGGATGTTGCCAGACCAGAGAGTCCTGGATTTGGGAGGTTCAACCTGTAGAATTTGATACATTTAGTAAAAACCCAATGGGCCAGAAGTTACACTGGTGTGAGAGCAGAATTAAGAAAGACCTATTTTTTCCCCAGTGTCACTGATGGAGCCTTGAGGATCTCTATTTGTTTATGGACATCTGATACTCTCTGTTTACCCTTTGTCATAGCCACTGCTACTTTTCTAAACTGAAGAGTCCTGCAGCTGGCAGAGCATTCAATTTTGCCTCATACACAGGACTGGATTAACATATAGGCAAATTAGGCATGTGCTTAGAACCCAAATTTGGGGAGTGAGGTGAGCCAGGGCAATTTGACTAATGAAGGGGCAGGTGGGCCCAATATGAATGGCACTGTGATTTGTGAACTAGGTCATAACACCACTCACTCAAATTATGGAATGGCAGCTGGGCTAAATTTAAGTGTGTGATGTTCTGACCTGCTGCAGGGGGTCATATTAGAAGGCAGAGGCCCAGAGCAGCAGTTCCCAACTGCCAGGACATGGACAGGTGCTGGGCCACAAACCGCTGGCTGCCAGGCCGCAGCAGCTGTCGGAGCTGAAGCCAGCTGTTGGCAGTGGCTCTGAGGGCCAGGACTGGGGTACATATTTTGGCAGACCAATAACATTTTATTTGTGTATTTGCATATTCAGCATTTACATAATGAATATGCAAACGTGCGAATAAAATGCTACCGGTCTGCCAAAAGTTTGTGAATGGGTTTGCTGGTATGTGGCATAAAAAAGGTTGGGAACCACTGTACTATACCTCCTCTCTAAGACATCCAGTCTATGTCTACACTAGCTGCTTTGCTGTAAGATCACTTGTGTAGCTGCTTTATGTTGTTGGGAAAGAGCTCTCCTGTCAACATCATAAAAGCCACCTCAACGAGTGGCAGTAGCTATGTCAGCAGAAGCTTTCCTGCCAACAGCACTGTGCACATTACTACTTATACCAGAGAAATTTATGTTGCTCAGGGGTGTGTTTTTTCACACCCCTGAGCGACATTACCACTTATGCTAGCATAAGTGGTAATGTCAACATGCCCTACACTGAAAAAAAAATACTTTTTTTACTTAAATATAAAGGGTTATTTAAAATCTTACAATCTCTTTATTGTACTTTCATGGATGACTGTGAATATAATTCCCAAATTATATAGATTGGTACTTTATTTAAAATGTCACAGTAACACAGTTAACTAAATGACAACATGTGGCATTAATAATACACCTGGCCTGAGGCCATCATGTTAACAATAAACATTTCTAGTTAATGTTTATAAAACTGACAGGCAGATTAAAAATTTTGTGTATCAAATGGCAGGAGGCAGTGGTAGACCTTAAAAAAATACACCAGTGTTTCTTTCAAAGCCATTGCACATTACTCATATACCAACAGCTTTCAGAGATTTTTTAAGAATTGAGTTATATTTTTTAAAAAATAGGCTTGCATTTCAAAGCCCAAGTCACTCACTGGACTTGTACTACATTTATTGTTTCCCACTCTTGCTTGCTTGAAACACTGAATATTCTCTCTGGAAAATCCTCTACAATTTTCAAAAACTCAGATGTTCACATTTGTTTAACTGCTTACATTTGACTTTTGAGATGATTTTAGCATTCTTTACAATTTTTTAAAAATAGTTTCCTTGCAATCTCTTCGACAAAGAGAACATCACCAATGTAGGGAATACCCACAACAACTCACCTTTCTAATGAAGACCATCAAAAGACCTATAAAGGAACACAAACATGTGTTTGAAAAATCTGAGAAAAAAATTAAAAGAGGATTGTTGTGGAAAGCTAATGTGGGCCAGAAATTAAATCAAAAGGGTCCATCTTAAATATGCACTGCAAACAGAAAATGAAGCCACCAGTAATATATGGAACAAGAAGGTTATCTTAACAACACTTTAATTAAATCTCAATCCTTTGCTGAGCTGCAATTCTTATTTTGCTTTGGCACTGCATATCTGACTTGTTTGATATCTTGTGTTGTGTTGTAAGGAAGAAGGGAAAAGAGACACGAAGGACCTTCACCTGTACATTTTCTAAGCTGTGAGGTACTGGTTTTAGCAATCAGTCACAGGATCCGCACACGAAAAATGTATTCAAAACTTTGAAATTGTATCCTACTCTTCCTGCCTTACATACTAAGGAGAACAGTGTTTCTCTTAAAAATGCTGACGTTTTCACTAATTCATGACCACAAACATATCTGGTTTCTCCCCTTTCATAACCTCTCTAATCTCCTTCTTCCTATTGTGATCTGTGAGAAGACCAATTTCAGTGGAAAACACAATGGCTTGAGTAATAAAGTTTAACTAAAAAACAATACGGTTTCAGGGTAAAAAGGGATTTATGCTTATAAAACATGGTAACTCTAATCTTAAAGTTTTGTTCAGTTAAAAAATTATTCACCAAGGGTATGTCTAGACAGCGGCGCTATTTCGGATACCAGAAGTATCCCGAAATAGCAATTCCGCGTCTTTAAATATGCCCATTATTTCTAAATATATTTCAAAATAACGGGTGCACTGTTCCGGCATTTCAGTAAACCTTGTTTCACGAGGGTTAAGGGATTTGTCGGAATAGCGCTTTATTTAAAAATTACCATGAAATAAGCTACGCAATTTGCATAGAGCAAATTGCATAGCTTATTTCAAGGCAAGGGTACTGTGTAGATGCACCCCTAGTCATTTCACAGAAGAAGAAAAATACATTGTACCCTGAACATGTACATTATGGAAGAATTATGGGAAAAAATATGTTCTTGCCTTCACTTAAGAAGGCTTGACATGGAGCAGTTTGCTTTGAGGTTATTATTATGTGATGCAGAATTGACCTTTGTGGAAAGATCAGGCTGAGAAGTCCCCCAATCCTGTTTCTAATTCATGCAAGTTTACTAAATTAGGGGGGTTCATAATAATCAAGTCAAACCAACTAGAGAAAGAAAATTATTTTTTTGAACTCAGAAGAAAAGTGCTAAATATTTTCCCTGTAAATTCTCCTCCAGGCTTTTTTAAAGCTCTGCATAGGCATGCAGTTCCCCCCTCCCCACCCCTGCACAGCTTTAACCAGTAACATATATCCCCAAGATTTGTCTGGAACACTCTTCCTTTGCATCGGCTATTGAACATTCGTTTCATAAACAAAGGAGCATGTATCCACCTCCCCCCCTAAGGTTCAGACACTCGTGATCCATGCAAGGTAATCCTTTTACATTTCTCACAGAATATCTGAACTGTACATCCGTTTGCGTAAACTGAGGCATATGTTTTCAAGAACAGCCTCTAAAGTTGCACCTACAATATTAAAGGCTGGATTAAAAATTAGGGTCAATGGATACATTGAGACAGATCCTCATGAGGGCCATCCCTAGGCATATGCAAAATATTTGGTTGTGTAGGACACCCAAAAAATTGGGGCACCAAATTCTTGGGTGCCCCTACACAACCGTGCATGTGCTTCTATACCTGAGGAGGGCACTGACGGCCTCTGCTGGTTCCTCTCTAGCTTTTCCCAGCAGCTGCTCCCTGCCCCCTCCCTCACATGCTTCTGTCAGTCAGCAGCAGCTGGCTATGGAGGGCTCCCTGCTGCCAAACTGGGGGCAGAGAGGACCCTCCAGCCTCTGCAGCTTTGCTGTGGCCCAAAGGAAGCCCTTAAGTCCTGGTAAATTGCAGGGGCCGGTGGGGGACAAAGGAAGCAGTGCGGGGAGGCAGGAGGAAGCCCCAAATCCCAGACCCCCAGCAGAAGTTGCATGTGGGGAAGGAAACTCCAAGTCCCTGAAAGAAGCTGCAAGGGGGGGCCCTCAGAGCCCCATAATTTATAAGGATGGCTTGGATCCTCATCTCCACTTGGGCTGCTTTGTTCCACTCTGGTTGCACTAAGCCGCGATGCAGCCAGCTTAACCAGTCTTTTAAGGATGCCTCCTAGTGCTGGGGGGAATCTTTGGATGTCATACTGCCATGATAGTGGCTTTAGGTCACTCCCTCCTGATCTCATCCTTGCAGTGAGGCTGGAGAGAGTGTCTTTATATCCACAATACCTGCTGCTGGAACAGCTCATTGCAGCTGTGAGCAGCCAACACAATCCAGAGGGGTTCTGAGGCTGCTCTAGGTTGCCTTGGAAACTGGTCCAGCAGTAGGATAAAATGTGGCTTCACGTTGCCATTGTGCACACCGCTCAGCAATTTCTCTAAGCCAGTACGTCTGTGTTACACGTCGAGATTTAACCTAGCTTTCTTTAGCTTTGATGACTCCAGGCTTCTGGACCAGGAACATTTTATTGTGAAAGAGAAGGCACAGGCTTCATCAGAGTCATCCTGGCCACAGCACAAATTAGGGCAGCTGCCTCAGGCCCCATGCACTTGGGAACCCCCAAGGTGGCCACCCCAACCATCGTATGAATGGGAGGGACCCGAGGGATTATGAGGGGCCTGGCATGGTGGCAGCGGGAATTGCCCTCTCCCCTCCCCCAATACATACACTCACCACCACATGGGTGGCAGGAGATGGAGCAGCCCAGCAGCCTGCTCCACTCCACTGTGCTGCTCTCTCACAGCCCTTCGCATGCCACTTCTTGGCGGTGGCAGGAAGCAGAGCACTCCACCCCAGGGTGTTCCATTTCCTGCTGCCACAGAGAAACGAGGCACAGTGGGCCAGGAGGGAGGTACAGCGGGGAAGAGCAAGTTGCTGGGCTGCTTCAGCTCCCGCCACCCACGTGGTGAGTAGGGGGACCCCTGCTGCTGCTATGCCAGGCCCCCATAATCCCCTAGGGCCATGTTGCTCAAGGGTGGGGGTAAGGAGGCGGGGCTTGGGGAAGGGGTGGAATGGGGGCAGAGGAGAAATGGGGCCTACAACAGGGGGTTGCCCCGGGCCCCACACCTGGAGCACTGTGGGGGGAGATTGCCCCGGGACCCCTTGGAATAGCCCTGAGCTTCATTATGTCCAACTTTTAAAAGTGCAAGTTACTTTTTTGGCAAGGTGTAAATAAGAAAAAAAGAGGGAGGAAATAAGCCATTAACTATACCAACTTTACAAACTATGGAGGAAAACAATACCCTGAAGAACATAGCAACAACAACAACAACCAAGACGACAAATCCTTATTTTTTCCAGTTTCTTAAGTTTAAAAATGCTTCTAGTTTCACAAAAGACAATAAAGAAAATAGATCGGCAGTCATTCCATTTTCCAGCAAGCAGATTTCACATTTTGAAAAACTCCCTGTTGACTCTAGGTTGCACTTTTGCAGGAAAAATATTATTCCTTTGAGATCATGATTAAGTTGTTCAACTTCCTTTCAAGAAAGAAATGTAAATAACAATCTCTTCAACCAGATAGGGTGGGGTTTTTTTTCATTTTGTGTTAGAAAATCTGATATTTAAGGATCAGAAACTGGTTTGTTTCAGAAGGTTTTGTCTGACATGAACAGAGCAAGTTTTATGAATACGTCTTTGAAATCAGTGAAACAGGAACCTCTCTGGGTATTACACTTTGTGTGACCTCATAGCTGGAAAAACAAGAACATCATCAATTATAATTGAAAAGAGATTTTGAGGGAGTTGAGGTGAGCAGGGCAAGTGTTCAAACAAGATTTTCTCACTGTGCCACTGTTAATGTTCTGTCTCATTGACGATAGATAAATGCTAACATTCCTTGGTTCGTTCTCTCTTCTACTCACCAGTATAATTTAATACAAAGGAAGTTTGTCCAAATTATCGGTGAGTCTTTACATGGACAGTGAAAGGTTAGCTTTTCCAGTGTATTTTTAAAATTGCCTTTTCATGATAGAGGAATCAGTTCAAACTCTGAGAATCTATACATTTAAGCTATGTCTAGACTACAGGGCTTTTTCGAAAAAAGTGGCCTTTTTTCAAAAAAATTTCACCTGCGTCTAGACTGCCATCGCATTCTTTCGAAATTAAATTGAAAGAACATGGCAGGTTTTTTTGACAGCAGTAAACCTCATTTTATGAGGAAGAATGCCTTTTTTTGAAAGAGCTCCTTTGAAAAAAGGTGTTCTTGACTGCAAACAGGGCTTTTTTGAAAGAGGATGTCCAGATTGCCTGGGTGCTCTCTTTCGAAAAAGCAGATCGCTTTCTCTGAAAAAGTTGTGGCTGTCTAGACAATCTCTTTCGAAAGAAGCATGTATTAGAGGCAAATGCCGTCGGGTAAGTCAAATATTCTGATTATTCAACCTATGCAAAAAATGCAACATCTTGCTGTTTTTTGTGTGTGTGTGTGTGTGTATATATATATATATATATATATATATATAACTTCTTCATTTGAGGTTTATTTTGCAAAATGAGAATGGCTTGGATCTGGGTTTTGTCTGAAACGCCCAAAGACTTGGGAGTTACCATGAACGTGGGGTGTTTTCTTTTTATTCACTCCTAGAAGAATCAATCTTTAAAATCATTTCCTGCACTGATATTTTCATGGAAGAAATATTGTTTGGAACTGTGATTTGTCAGTCCCAGGTATTAGGTATTAGGAACTGTGATATGTCAGTCCCAGTTCTAGAGTGTCATCTACAGAAATAATGTGACAGTGTATCTGTTTGGGATGCCCATGGCAAAGCAGCAATGTAAGTAGCAGCAAAGTGGCTGTGACAGTTTTGACCCATATTTAGCACCTAGATAAAACTGAACTAAAGCTAGGCCTAAAAAATGGAGGCATTCATGGTTCAATCCTTAGTGTAAATCCATTAACAAGTGGAATTAATACCAGAGACGAATGTGAAACAATGATTTCTGCCAAGACTTAAGTTAAGAAGGAATGACCTAGAAGACAGCACTGGCAAAGATAGAACTGGAAAATGTATTTCTGTTAATGACTCAATTCTTAGGGGAAATACCTAAACGAGACTATTTGTTTCTCGGTGGCATTACAAAAAGCAAAGGTTATGTTGTTTTTTATGTAAAGCCTATTGTAAAGGAGCTAGAATTGTCTTTGGCCCTTTTAAATAACTACAGCAAATCAATGTATTGTCAAGTAGGACCATTTATTTTTCTGAGCTGCATGAATAATAACCCTCCAACCCTGGCTATGTGATTCAGATTTGGATATGCTTGGATATTCTCCAATCTTCCAACTATGCAAATTATTCCTTCTGTTTATTCTGTGGTTTTGGATTTCTACAGGATCTGTCCTACAAGGACCGGCACTGGCATGAAACCTGTTTCCACTGCTTCCAGTGCAAGAACTCATTGGTGGACAAACCTTTTGCTGCCAAAGAGGAGCATCTACTTTGTACCGAGTGCTACTCCAATGAATACTCTTCCAAATGCAATGAGTGCAAGAAAACTATCATGCCAGGTCAGGATATACCACTTTTTCATTTGCCTGTACAGTACTTTAAAGGCCTATCCCAAAGCCCAGCGAAGTCATTGACCGTCTCTGAACTTCATTTCATTTTGTCCCCTTTCTGTATATCCCCATAGGCTATTCATTTTCATCTAGATGTCCCTATATAAAGCCTAAAGAGTTTAGTTATACTAAAGCATTTCAGTCCTCAGGAAATTAAAATGTGTGCCCCTGGGAGACAGCAAGAGAGATGAAGGGTGTCCAAATGCCAAAGCTGCTGGAATGGCAGGAAATTGGATGAGACAAAAACAAAACAAAAACAACCTGGGTCAAATATAAAAAACTAACTCCAGCTCCTTTTTTTTAACCAAACCTCATTACAATACTGAATGTCCTAGGTCAAAATCTGATGGGCCAGTTGGGGATGTTATAACCTATGTTTAAAGTTATCCAGATCACCTAATTTATATAATAGATCTCCAGACATCTATACACAAATGAGATGGATGTTAATACAAAGACAGGGAGAAAGTAAGTTTCAGTTCTATTTTGAATTCAGTTTTTGATAAGCATTAACATCATGCCATGATCAATTTGTAAATGATATATGAAAGTTTTATGCAGCAGGGACAGCCAAAGCTCTTACACAGCTGTCAGGCTTTGATTTTCTCTTATACACCCTCTTGCCAGGCTGCTGCCATTAGAAAAGCAGCACGGTGCTTGAAAAGTTTAACTTTTTACTTAAATAGCTAATTGGGAACTAAATACTCCCTGTTTAGCTTTTTAATGAAAAGTGAAAAAAGCAGCCAGGCTACCTCCAAAGTGCACTTGAGTGCTGAATCCGAAGAGAGGGAACCATTTCCCTTCCAAGTTCAGCTATCCAAGAAACAGCTGCCTCTCAACAGCCTGAAACGTGGGTATATCATATGGTAACAGACCATTGACACATGCTCAGGCATTTACAATGCCATAGCAATCCATAACAATTTGAAGGCTTAAAAGGGCAGAAGGTTGAGGCTGGAGCTACAGACAGACAATAAAAACAGTTTTTCTCCTAAAATTCAGGAATCCACATGTACGCCTGGTAATGCTCAGTGATATGATGTTATTCCAGCTGAATCCTTTCTGAATTTGCACTCTCCGGTCAACCATATAAAATTGGGGTGGGTGCCTGACAGGCTGTGACATAAAAATTGCAGGGGCTTGGGATAGAAGATAAGATGTATAAATAGAAATCATGCAAATATGTTTAAAAGCAGATGGCCAAAATTGCTCAGGGTTCCACATTTGCACTCTCTTTCCCCATCACCAACAGATGCATTTTTAAGGAGGATAGATACGTTACTTCTGCTTTATTAATCGAAAACTATTGCTAATTGTATCCATTTTAATTGTGGGGAGGGGTGTTCATGTTCATTAACATTATTTTAAATGAGTCATCTCCTAGCATTGGGCCTGCTCCATTTAATTTAAGCTTACAACCCAGACAGGAAATACGTTAATCAAAAAGTCCGCAACCACATGCCTACCTAATGTATGCAGCCAGTGCCACCATCACTCTTGGTAATCAGGCTGCTCGACACTGTATGGACCATTGTAGCATTCATCTTCTCCCTTACATAGTGTGCTGTACAAGTCGTGATGCAGCAACAGGATTAGGATTAGCAATAGTGACTAGGAGAATTAATTCATAAAGACCTAAGACAGATAGGAGAGATTAGATCCATATATAAATGGCTGCTGATGCTGCTCTTCATCTTTACTTTGCTGTGCCAAATGTTCGATTTAGATTTCCTAAAGCAATTTTGTGACATTACATTAAACACCACAGGTTGAACCTCTCTAGTCCGGTACCACCTGACCGGCCAAACCAGAAAATTTGCCAGACCATGGGAGGTCAATATTGTCGAGCAGCATTGCCAACACGTCCACTGCTTACTGGGCTCTTAGAAGACATTTAGGAGTAATTAAACCTAAATAACAGCACAGAACACTGAGAGCCAGGACTGGTGGCTGTAAACAAACTTTTATGGGACTGCAGGAAACTTGGCCACATGATAAGTGGTCATCCAGCTAACTAAAATCATGCCAGACCACAGATGTGCCGGACTAGAGAGGTTCAATCTGTGCAGTAATTAAAAGACTGATCATGCGGACTTCATACAGGCTAAACTCCCATTGACTTCAGTCTGGCAGATATCTAATTAACAAGGTAGCCTCAATGAATTATGTTTCACTGTCATCACCACCACAGTTAGAGCCCAATGCATCTTACCTCCCAACCAAATATGTGAAAACGAGTATGTTGCCCTGGCATGCAAATCTTCCCAGATTCCAGATCTCCTCTCATTAATAGCTCAGCATTTCTTTTCTTCAGGGACTGATTCTGTTGCTCCTTTGTCTCATCTGAAAATTGCACCAGCACTAAGTATCTGATTAGATTATTATTAATATAGTGCACTAATAAAGTGATAAACATTGAGGCACTGACGTGTTATGAAGCAAGATAATTCTCAATTAACATATTTGCTATGCTGCCTTGAACCAGCAATTTCTTTATTGTTTAATTTTTAGTTAATGAAACATGCCCTATCATATATCTCAGGGCACATTTTAGAAAAATATAAGAAGAGAAAAGTAAGTGAAGCCTGAAGGAATCAAAAACAGGGCTATTAAAGGAAATAATCTAAAATCGGGGGGGGGGGGGGCGGAGGGAAGGTGGAGAGATCCTAGGACAAATACTTTTGGCTTCCACTGAAACCAGCCAACAAAGGATGGAATCTGTTCTTTAACCACCCTCTAATACCTGATTAGCTTGTTGTAAACAGATAGTTTTAAAATGTAAATATAAGATCCATGCATTTTGTTTAACAAAACAAAAATTTTGCTCCCAGCCTGGCTTACTTCTTTGACATACAGAAAAATATACATCAGAATATGAAGATGTTTGCTTCTGAAAATGTGTTGTTTGTGATATTGTCTGGAATGGCAAAGAATATGCCTCTGAAATGCTTGCTTCAGTAGGGGCAAGAAGAGGGCTTATGTTTCTGACTCCAAAAAATTAAGATTGTTTCAAGTTTTTTCTCATTCTTTTCTCAACAAAAAGCATGGTTTAAAGGTGACTGAGCTCAGAGAAAGTTTGAATGGGCATGCAGCCAGCCAGTTATGCTCACAGGGTCAGATGCTGCACCATTTCAGTCAGAGAAGATTGTATTATCGATTTTGTTATAGACTTCAAAGGCATAGAGCAGATGTGATGGGTATGTCTTAGCCCAACATTTTCTTGGAAGAGGGTCAGGGACTAACATAATTGGCCTTTCCACCAGACTCGCTCATTTGTGTTTGTATCTGAGGCACAAACACAGAGCAGAAATTAAGTGAAGAAATAACCGTAGGATGTACATAAAATGGTGTGGAACAGAGCAAAAGTAAGGCTAAAAATTAAGCTTTCACTAGAATTCCTAATGAATGAATTCTCACAGTGCCAGCTGGAGGAAGCCAGAGGCTCTCTGGTTTTAGTAGTAGCCCCTTCTCTCTCATTACCATAACTCACACAAACTGGAAACTTCCTCTGTGAACAGCACCCAACTCCTTGTGATGCTAACCGGAAAACTGAATAGATTTTATACCTAATCACTACACAGATTCTAGCTAGCAGTAGAACCAATTCAAAAGCATCAGAAGCACCAAACAATGGCTAAAACTGCTGTAGCTGCAGCAAGAAGAGTTTCATTTTGGGCTTTGGTTTCATGATAGGTACCCGCAAGATGGAATATAAGGGCAACAGCTGGCATGAGACCTGCTTCATCTGCCATCGTTGCCAGCAGCCAATTGGAACGAAGAGCTTCATCCCCAAAGATAATCAAAACTTCTGTGTCCCCTGCTACGAAAAGCAGTTTGCCATGCAGTGTGTCCAGTGTAAGAAGGTATTATTCTTAACTTATCTATCTCAAATTTACAAATACCTACCAAACTGATGGAGGGATTTTTGTTTTTCTGTGTATGAGATAAAGGTGTTATGAAAAAATGATAAAAATCAACTGACCTTAGGAAATGCAGTAGCACTTTAGGGTCCAATCTTGCAAAGCCTTATTAACAAGCTCAATGCTTGCTATCATGAAATGTCTCCTACAAGGGAGGGGCATCTTTAGTTCTGAGTGTGGGAAAGGCATCCCAGGTGAAATTTTCAAATGAAAACACTCAGCAGTCATCCAACTTGGTGCGCACTGAAATCAATATTTTCTCATTGATTTCAACAGGAGCTGAGTAAAGCTAATGCCGAATACTCTTGGAAACCCCAACTATAAAGATCAAGAGGGAAAAAGAAAGAGTTGCCATGTTTATAGCATATATTTTCTGTAATCAACATTTTTTAAGTCATTACTCAGTAACAGGCATTTGCAGGATCAGACCAATTGTTTGCACAACATATTTCCTACCATTCCTACGCCACCATTCTATAGTGAATTACAATTTAAAAATACCAGAGAAAAATAAATTAATGACTTGTTCCTGCAACCCAAAGTCTTGAGGCTAATTCCTTGCCCACACAGTTTAGTATCACTGACTTCAGTGGGATTGTTTGAATAACTCATTATGTGATGAATATCCAGGGGTCAAAGAGATGCAAGCAAAGGAGAACAGACATGTTTTCAGTAGAGATTTGAAATTAAATGGTCTGTTGATGAGGAGAAAAAATAAAAAGAGGATGTTTCAGACAGCAGCAGCTGCAGAGATGAGTTATTTCACCCCCAGGGATGAGATTATGTGAAAGCACGGACAGGAAGCCAACACTGAGATGAGCATAAGGAAAGAAGTAGAGAAAAATAAGGTAAAGCAGCAAGTTGGTATAAGGCAGGGGTCAGCAGCTTTCAGCACATGGCCCATCAGGGTAATCCACTGGCAGGCCACAAGACATTTTGTTTATGTTGCCCGAACAGCCCCTGCTGCTTCCAGTGGCTGTGGTTCATTGAGATAATCATGAGGAAAAAAGGAGAGAAAAACATAGTAATGAAGCAGGATGGTGAAAGGGGTTTATATACAAAGAGGACAAATTTGAGCATGATTATAACATGAAAAGGGAGCAAATAAGTTGTTTAAAGATGAGATTTTGCATAATTGGGAAATACTGAAGGATAATCACTTATCCCAAACCAGGACTTCCCGTTCAAGGTCAGAGCTTGCCAGTAATCATAAATTATATTCCTGGATTATTTTTTTTAAAGTCGTCCTCAGGAAGAAGGTGATCTCACAAACCCTCTTTTATTCATGGAAAAAACCCCACAGGCTATCACTACAGGAGGGGTAACTTACCGGGAGCAGCCCTGGCACAAGGAGTGCTTTGTTTGTACTGGATGCAAGAAGCAGTTGTCTGGACAGCGCTTTACCTCCCGGGATGAGTTTGCTTATTGCCTGAGCTGTTTCTGCAATCTGTATGCCAAAAAGTGTGCTGGATGCACCAACCCCATCAGTGGTAGGTGGCTTACTACAATGATCTTCAGAAATGTGAAACAATTAATTTTAACGATTATTTGTTAGAAATATAGTGGTCATCAGGATAATTTAAGAGATCCAGAAAGGGTCCCAATCTATCACATACCATATCATATATATATCCTGAATTTGAGCACTTGTACTTGTGCAGTTTTTATAATCTTTAAAAATTGAAATGAATCCTAACTTTGAATTTTTCTCCTTTTCATTTGATTTCCAGGGAACATGTAGATATATCCTAAGACAACTATGCATATAGTAGGATATACATACACCATGTGGTATTCAGCCTGCTTTTATTTATGAGACACTACTGTATCCACCAACAATAACTTCCCTCCCAATAGAAACTACATTTAATTATGTTTCATTTTTGAGTGCATGGAGGTTTTCCTGGGTTTTCAGGATAGGTGCCTAGAAATCACACAGCTTTGATGCACAGCCTTTCACTATGAAAATATTAGAGAGAACAATTATATAGTGTTTTATTAACATTGGCTAAGCATAAAAATAACCCTATGGGGTGGCCAACGCTTTAGACATACAAGATATACAGTCCAAGACCAAGGTTCCAAACTACAGCACGGAGAGAATCTTTCGTGTGACACTCCCATTGCTCTGCTCCCCCCCCCCCAATCATTATTTCACTCTTTGCCTGTCTGCTCACACCTCTCTTGCCATTACCAATCATCTGTTTTAGACGGCACACTTAGCACTTCTTTGCCATTGTGGAAACTGCAGCATAAACATAGGCAGGAAATGCTGAATTTCCCCCTTTGAGTTTTTTTATACTAACTGCCCTTCCCTCCCAACTATGCAAAATACTCCTGCCAGAATCATCTCTCACCTGTCACTTCAACAATGTTCCACACATCCTTTCAGTCTCCTCACGCATTTTGATTGCACTGTGCCCTCGTCATCAGTTCAAACAGCTTCTTCTTGCTTTCAAGGTCATGCAACACATAGCTCATATCGAAGCCTGGCCCCTTTTCCCCTGCACAGTCCCCCAACTACTGCTTCCCCAATGAGGTCATCCTCGATGGGCCCCCTCACCTCTTTCTCTCAAATATTTTTGCATTTTCTTCCCCTCTTTCTTGGCACATGCTCCTCAAAACTGTCAAACCATTGTCTTCATTCTATTGAGCTCACTCAATCCTATTTCGGCACCTTCAGCTACACAAGTTAACAAGTTTACATAAAAAAAATTTAAACCCCTAACTTTTCAAGACAAGTATCCCTATACTGAATAACAATGTTATCTTTCTGTAGCCCATACCCTTCCTGTCTGTTCTGACTCCCTGGTATATGCTATATCTCATTTCTCTGTCAAATCCATCAGTTAAAATCCAGTTCCTACATCCATTGAGTATCATGAAGATTAAGGGCTGGTTTATGCTAGAAAATGTACATCACTCAGGAGTGTGAAAAATCCACATCTCTGAGTGACACAGTTAAGCCACCCTAAATCCCCCTGTAGACCACACTAGGTTGATGGAAGGCTCTGGCCTCTCTGAGAGCTGAATTACCTATGCCAGAGGGAGAACCTCTCCCAATGGCAAAGGAAATATCTACATTGAAGCTCCACAGCAGTGCAGCTGTAGCATTTAAAGTGTAGATAAAGTGAGAGCCCTACTTACCATACGTAAGGATGGCAATATTAAGCTAAAGCACATCAGGATTGGAGTTCTCTTTCATGAAAAATTTCTTTCACTGCTTTACAGCGGATATCAGTAGCAGTCCTCAAATAGAATTCTTGCACTAAGTCACCAGATGACTGGTACACCATTGTTTTTCCTTATTGCTTTTGGTTTTTAAATAGGACTCGGAGGAACCAAGTATATCTCCTTTGAAGAACGGCAGTGGCATAATGACTGCTTTAACTGTAAGAAGTGTTCTCTTTCATTAGTGGGCCGCGGCTTCCTCACAGAAAGGGATGACATCCTTTGCCCTGAATGTGGGAAAGATATTTAAAGTTTAAAACAAGGAGGAAAGCAGAGCTGTGCTTGCAATACTTATTTTTTGAAACATGCAATGTGTACTAGTTTTAGTCAACCATATGAAGACTTTACTCACTCATCTGTGTTTCTCAGTACCATTCACATCACATCAACTTTTTCCTCTCCAGACTGTCTAAATCTCAAGGTGAATTGGGAGGAGGGCAACAGATGATTTCAGAATCCCTAGATGGATTGTTGATTATTAAGGATTGATATAGTTAACCAAGATCAGTGCAAGGCTTGACATATGAAATGTGTTGGCTATTTTTTGACATTTTATTTTCTTCACTGAATTTTTAAATATACAAACATGATGTAGTCTGTAAGAGAGTGATATGTTTGAAGGATTACAAAGGCCATGTGATTTAACTTCGTAGGTAGAGATTAGAGGTGAAATTTTTGACCCACTGAAGTAAATGGCAAGACTCCATTTGACTTCAATAGGGCCAACCTTTCAAGCCCAGCATTCTTAGAATGTGTAATTGCAGTGTGCTGTCAAGTGTAGAAGGAGATGAGAACGAGATGAGAGTGTATTGTTGCTAAAGAATCTGTGCCATGCCTTAACTAAGAGAAAATGATTATTAGTCATTGAAGCAGGAGTGTTCTGTAACAAATATTTTATTGCATGACTAGATGATCATTGTGTGAAGTACAAATTCTGATTATCAGTACAGTCAAAATTACACTGCATATTGTATTTCTTAAAATAATAAAATAATTTAAAATACATTTTTTGTGATTTTGATTTGTTATTACTTTTAATGTGTCAACATTTTCCTGCGTTCTATAGTACATTATAAAGTAGATTATAAATAGAATGCTTCAAAAGTTTTAAAAAAATGCAACATAAGTTATATAAATACAATCCATTTCTTCGAAGTAGTAAATTTACAGAGTTCTGATAATTGTCCTAAAATGAATGCACCAAAATAGCAGGTAATCTCCCATTGATTTCAACATGTGGAAGGCATGAATACTAATTGAATTGTGTAGAAAATGAAATAATATCACCCATTATAATAATTACTGTATGTTCAATTGCTATATTTAATAATCCAGTAAAAAGGATTCTTTTGAAAATAAAGTTTTAAGATCAACTGCAATTTGGGATTGTCTGTCAACTTAGAATCCATATGGCCTTATATAAAAATGTTGACCCAGTCCAAAACATTGTGTGATTTTTATGGATAAAACTTAGGAATTTTAATGTAATTTTTTTGTTTCTCACCTAGTTTATCTCGAAAAAGCATTTGCAGACACTGATTTACAGTAGTGTTTTTAGCCTTAATTTTTGCTAATAGAAGTTCACAATTACTAGGGATGTATTCTTGTATCATTGAGTCCCTTGTTTGGAAACTCAAGAGTGTGCAGTTCTTACTCCACTCTCTCGACCAATCTGACTCAAGGGGGAAATTCTTTCGTTGCCCCAAACACAGCAGTCAGTTAGACACTGATCATGTGGGCAAGACCCACCACCAGTGTTCCTGATACTCTGTGTGTTTATGCAGCCACTCAGGAGAGCTTCAAATGCTACCAAGTGGATTAGCAGAGCACCCATGGCCAGGTTTTGTTTCTACTGGTGGTGGTGCATATTCACACATGCCTTGATGCACATAAAAAAATTTATTCTGTATATGGATGGAAAAGATTAGAGGGAACATTGCACACCACCCAGACACCTGGGAAAGAATTTGCTTTAGTTCAGAGGCAGAGTCCTCCTCATCTAGTATCCCATCATCAGCCATTTCAGATATTTGCTATCAGCCATCACAAATGGGCTACATGCCACAGTAGGCAGGCTCAACAGACTATACCTTCTATAAACTTATCAAGCTCAGTCTTGAAGCTAGTTACATTTTTTTGTCCCCTTTATTTTCCTGGAAGGCTGTTCCAGAATTTTACTCCTCTAATGGTTAGAAACCTTTATCTAGTTTCAAGCCTAAACTTATAGATGGCCAGTTTATAGATATGTGTTCTTGTGTCAATACTGGTGCTTAATTTAAATAACTCCTCCCCCTCCCACCTGGTATTTATCCCTCTGATGTATTTATAGAGAACAATCATATCTTCTCTACTATGTGACCCTTGAAGTAAGTTGTCCATAGTATGTGTGTGTGACAATGTGTGTGTGTGTTTGTGGTGTGCTTGCTGCTTGATGGAAAGATACTGTGGGACAGGTTCTCCGTGGTGTGTGGAGACCAGCAGCCTGCTAGGCAAGGCTGAGAGCTTGTTAAAGAGGCTTTGATCCCTAATCCACGGGCAGGGCTTATCAGGAAGGCCAGGGTTTTTAAAAGCCTATTTCTAAGCCACCAGAGGAGCTAGTGAACAGAGGAGCTTAGAGGGAAATTGTGGGGAGATGAAGGCAAAAATACACTTAATATTCTTTAAACGTAAAAGTTTAAAAAACCATCCCACCCAGACAGTAACAAAATCGAGGAGAAAAAAGAGAATGCAGGCAGAAGCCAAGCAACAGAGTGGGGGCTATTTAGTTTATTGCACCCAACGTAGCATGTATGATTACCTTGCCCTATTGAAGGTGGTGTATATGTGCATACGGTGCAAGGAGCTCCTGGTCCCCAGAGACCATGTACAGGCTTTGGAGTCGTGTGGCTGAACTGGCGGAGCTAAGGGAGGCAGAGAGGTACACAGATGAGACTTTCTGGGACACAGTAGAATGGTCCCAACTCCAGTCAGAAAGCCTCTGTGCTGTTGAGGAGAGTGAAAATCTCAGAGAAGGAGAACATCCAACTGGAGCAGACGGAAACAATCCTATAGTTGGGACCTTCTTTCAAGATGATGTTATGGTATTCTCTCGCACTGAGGATACCTGTCCAGAGGAGGGAACTCAAGTTATTAAAAAGAGACGTGTGTTAGTAACGGGGGATTCGATCATTAGAAACATATACAGCTGAGCTTGTGATAACCAGGAGTATCTCATGGTGACTTATGTGCCTGGTGCAAGGGTTGTGAATCTCTCAAGGCATCTAGATAGACTTATGTGCAGTGCTGGGGAGGAGCTGGTGGTCATGATACATGTAGGTACCAGTGACATAGGGAACAATAGGAGAAAGGTCCTGGAGACCAAATTTAGACTGCAAGGTAAAGTCCAGGATCTCCACAGGAGACAGGAAGAACTGCAGGGTCTCACTGCAGTGGCGTGGAGAGGGTGAATAAAGAAAAGTTATTTATTAGTTCCCATAATAGAAGAACTAGAGGACACCAAATGAAGTTAATGGGTAGCAGGTTTAAAACTAATAAAAGAAAGTTCTTCTTCACACAGCGCGTAGTCAACCTGTGGAACTCCTTGCCAGAGGAGGCTGTGAAGGCTAGGACTATAACAGAGTTTAAAGAGAAGTTAGATAATTTCATGGAGGTTAGGTCCATAAAAGGCTATTAGCCAGGGAATAGAAATGGTGTCCCTGGCCTCTGTTTGTCAGAGGCTGGAGAAGGATGGCAGGAGACAAATCGCTTGACCATTGCCTTCGGTCCACCCCCTCTGGGGCACCTGGTGCTGGCCACTGTCGGCAGAGAGGCTACTGGGCTAGATGGACCTTTGGTCTGACCCAGTATGGCCATTCTTATGTTCTTATGTTTATGTTCAATGTGTGGAAGAGACGACGGTACAGTGAGGAGGGATTTCATTTTACTAGGAACCAGGGAACCTTTTGGGGAACCATGGGCCCCACCTAGAACAAAATGGAACCAATTTGCTGGAACTTAAAATTAAAAAGGTCACAGAGAAGTTTTTAAACAAAGGCTGGGAGAAAAGCCGCCTGGTGCAGAAGACCACCGGGATTGGACAGAGACATCTCTTAGGAAGGATCTATTCATGGAAATTCTCTATGTCCTAGTAAGGAGAAGAGGGTGGAAGATGATAATATATGAGTAAGATCTGAAGAGAAACAGTCAAATGCAAAAGGGTCCCTTTCAATCATGTCTTGTAACTGCAGACGGCTAAAGAGTGACAAGTTTCTAAAGTGATTAACAAACACTGGAAGTCTAAATAATAAGATGGATGAACTAGATTGCCTTGTATTAATGAAGGATATTGATATAATAGGCATCACAGAAACTTGGTGGAATGAGGGTAATTAATGAGACACAGTCATACCAGGTAGCAAATACATCAGAAGGACAGAACAGATCATGCCGGTGGGAGAATGGCACATACGTGAAAGAAAGTGTAGAATCAAATGAAGTAAAAATCTTAAATGAACCAAACTGCACCATAAAATCTCTATGGATAGTAATTCCATGCTCTAAAACAGGGGTCAGCAATCTTTTCAAACCAAAGAGCCAAACTACATCAAAATTCAGAACAAGTGGTCAACAAAGAGCTATATAAGAATGCCCATTTGCATGACTGAAAATATACAACTTAATATTATTGATAATTGACATAATGATTAATAATAGCAAAAATGAAACTTTGTACTCACAGACTATTTAAAGGGACTTCTGCTGCTGCATCTTTTCACACATTTCTTTCAAGTTTACATCATAACTGGTCAATCTAGCTTCATGCGCACATTCAGGCTGGCTTCTCTCAGTCTTACGGTAGGGGGTTGGGAATGTGGGGGTGCAGGAGTTTGGAGATGTGGGGGAGTGAGGGGCTCAGGGCAGGGGGTTCAGGTATATGATGGGCTCAGGGTTGGGGTGTGGGGGGAGGTGTAGGAGTGTTTTAATGTTGTGGCCAGATGGGTCTGGGCCCCAACTGGGAGCTTGTTGGCCAGGCTTCATTTTTAAATCAAGTAAAATATTATGTCCAACACAAAATGTTTCAGTGTTGTCTTTATTTATGACAGGGGTGGGGAACCTTTTTTGGGTTGGAGGCCACTGACCCACAGAAAAATCAGTCAGGGACTACACAAGTGAGAAGCAAAAAAATAACCCCTTCAAAACTCTCCAACCCTCACTGATGTAGCCCCCAGCTGAGACACCTCACTCCCATGGCACTTCAGCCCCATTGCAGAGGGGAGGAGGCAGGGAGGACTGAGGTTCAAGGCTTCAGGCCAGATTAACTCTTCTGGGGTTCCAGGGTTAGTGGATTTTGTGGGCCCCCCATAGGATCTGGGCTGGGTCCAGAAATGAGGGGTTGAGTGTGTGGGACAGAGCTACTAGTGAGTGGGATAGGGATGGGGGTGCAGAATCTGGGTGGGATGAAGGGTGCAGGAGCAAGTTGGAGGTAGGTGTCTGGCCAGGGGGGATGTGGCAGGAGCAGGGTGCTGGTGGGTGTCTGGCCAAGGGGCAAGGGGCAGGGGCAGGGTGTTGGTGGGTGTCTGTACAGGGGGAGTGGGCAGGAGCAGCTTGGCTGGTACCTGCTGGTCTCCAGGGATGAGTATCTCTCAGGCAGGATCTTCAGGCAGCACTAGAAGAAGTGCACGTGGCTCTCCTTCAGGAAATCCAGCCACTCCTTGTCCCCACAGTCCAGATCCTCTGCCGTCATCCTGCATGCTCAATGTGCATCACTCCCACATCTGGTGCAGCTCGATGCACTCTCGCTGTTGAACACTCCACAGGGGGAGGCCACACAGCTCTCATGTCCTGCCTCCCTGGAGCACAGGAAAGGTAGGGTGAATAAGGAAGTGTGCATATTGCTGTGAGGCGGGGAGGAGCAGCGTGCGCGTTTCCCCACAAGCCAGATCCAGCGCAGAGCCTCAGGGCTTCCCCTCCCCCCATAGGAAGCCGGTACTGGCTCCAATCTTGCGGGGCACGCAATAGTGGATCACCAGCACAGGCTACCCATAAGGGGCTGAGCTTGAGCTCTGAGCCATATTTAGCTCAGCTCATGAGCCATAGGTTGCCAACCCTTGCTTTAACAATAAGAATATAGCAGCAGGGGTATATTACCGACCACCTAGGAAGGATGGTGACAGTGACTATGAAATGCTAAAGGAGATTAAAGAGGTTATAAAAATAAAAAAGCTCAATAATAATGAGGGATTTCAACTATCTCCTTATTGACTGAGCACATATCACCTCAGGACAGGATGCAGGCAATACATTTTTTGGCATCTTAAATGGCTGCTTCTTGAAACAGCTGGTACTGGAATCCACAAGAGGAGAGGCAATTCTTGGTTTGGTCCTAAACTGAGCACAGGATCTGGCCCAAGAAGTGAATATAGCTGGACCACTTCATGACAGTGACCATAATATAATCAAATGTCCCTGTGGTGAGGAAAACACTACACAGCCCAATAAAATGTAGCATTTAATTTTCAGTGCAGGGGACTACACAAAAATGAGGAAGGTAGTGAAACAGAAATTAAAAGGCACAGTGCCAAATCTCTGCAAGCTGCATGGAAACTTTTTCAAAACACCATAATAGAGATTTGACTTAGCTTCAGAACCAGGTAAACTGGTAGAAACTATAGTAAAGAACAGAATTGTCAGACACATAGATAACACAATTTGTTGGGGAAAAGTCAACATGGTTTTTGTTTAGGGAAATCATGCCTTGCCAATCTACTAGAATTATTTGAGGGGGTCAACAAGCTTGTGGACAAGGGGGATCCAGTGGATATAGAGTACTTAGATTTCCAGAAAGCCTTTGACAAGGTCCCTCACCAAAGAATCTTAAGCAAAGTACCGTATTTTAGCAAATATAACCCACGGGTTATATTTGTTTTTACAAACCCCGCCCCCGCCCCCTGGGGTATACTCGGGTGCGGGGTATACAAAAATTTTTTTACTCACCTAGTGGTGAGCAGCGCACTCCCCTGCCCTTTCCCCCATTGCACAGCTGCCAGCCGCCAGCCTCCGGACGGGGGAGCGCTCATCTCCCAGTTCCTGCGCAGGAGCGCTCCCCCTGCCCCTTCCTGCAGCTGTGCAGGAACCGGGACATGAGCGCTCCCCCGCCCCTTTCCCCGCTGCACAGCCACCAGCCTCTGGGCGGGGCAGCGCTCATACCCCAGTTCCTGCACAGGAGCGCTCCCCCTGCCCCTTCCTGCACCTGCGCAGGAACCGGGAGATAAGTGCTCCCCCGCTCGGAGGCTAGAGGCTGCGCAGCCGCAGGAAGGGGCGGGGGAGCGCTCCTGCACAGGAACCGGGAGATGAGCGCTCCCCCACCCGGAGGCTGGAAGCTGGCAGCTGCGCAGCCACAGGAAGGGGCGGGGAGCACTCTCATTCCCCCTCCTGGAGGTTGTGTGGCCGCGCAGGAACCAGGCGGGGTGAGTGCTCCCCCGTCCGGAGAGTGGCTAATTCCCGCTCCCCCCACCCGAGAAGCCCCCCCTCCCCCACACACACAGTTTGAAAAAAAGTCTTGTATACCCTGTGGATTATACTCGTTCGCGGGGTATACAAGATTTTTTTTTACTCAAACTGCAAAAACCGCGGGGTATATTCGGGTGCAGGTTATTCTTAGGTGCAGGGTATATTCACTAAAAGATGGTAAATTGTCATGGGATAAGAGGGAAGAGCCTCTCATGGATTGGTAACTGGCTAAATGATAGCAATCAAAGGGCAGAAATAAATGGTCAGTTTTCAGAAAGGAGAGGTAAATAGTAGTGTCCTCCAGGTGTCTGTACTGAGACCTACCCTATTCCACATAGTCATAAATAATCTAGAGAAAGAGGTAACCAGTGAGGTGGCAAAATTTACAGATGACACAAAATTGCTCAAAATTTTTAAGTCCACAGCAGATTGCAAAGAGCTTCAAAAGGTTTTCACAGAATTGGGTCAGTGGGCAATAAAATAGCAGACAAAATTAATTTTTTGATAAATGTGAAGTAGCATATTGGAAAACATAATCCCAACTATACATATAAAATGATGGGGTCTAAATTAGCTTTTACCACTCAAGAGAGAGCTCTTGGAGTCATATTGGATAGTTCTTTGAAAACATCCCCTTAAATGTGAAACCATTCAAAAAAAGCAAACAGAATGTTGGGAATCATTAAGAAAGGGATAGATAAGACAGAAAATACATTGCAACTATATAAATCCATGGTATGCCCACATTTTAACTACTGTGTGCAGATGTGGTCATCTCATCTCAAAAAAAAAGGATGTACTGGAATTAGAAAAGGTTCAGAAAAGGACAATTATTAGAGGTATGGAACAACTGCCATATGAGGAGAGAGTAATACATTTGGGACTTTTCAGCTTGGAAAAGGGATGACTAAGGTGGGGGGACATAAAAAGGTCTATAAATCATGACTGGTATGGAGAAAGTAAATAAGGAAAATTATTTACCCCTTCCCATAACACAAGAACAAGGGCTTACCAAATGAAATTAATAGGCAGCAGGTTTCAAACAAAAAAGAGGAAGTATTATTTCACACACCACACACAACCTGTGGAACTCCCTGCCAGATGTTGTGAAGGCCAGGACTTTCACAGGGTTTAAAAAAGAGCTAGATTCATGGAGGAGAGGTCCATCAATGGCTACTAGCCAGGAAATGGGCAGGGAAGGTGCCTGTAGCTTCTATTTGTCAGGGCTAGGAACAGGCAACGGGATGGATCACTTGATGATTACTTGTTCTTTTCATTCCCTCTGGGAACCTGGCTCTCACCACCGCCGGAGACAGGATACTTGGCTAGGTGGACCTTTGGTCTGACTCGATATGGCCATTCTTCAGTTCCCTCAGCCTTTTTTTGATTAGGTTAAACAAGCCAACCTCTGACTCTCCTCTCATAAGGTTGCTTTTCCATTCCTCTAATCATCTTAATCGCCTTTTTCTACACGTGTTCCAATTTGAACTCATCTTTCTAAAACATGGGGAATCAGAATTGCACACACTAGGAACAATATAATTTCTCTATAGGCACGTCTACACTGCACCCTTATTTCAGAATAAGCTATATCGGAGGAAATACTCCAAAATAGCTTATTTTGAACTAAATCCTGTGCATTGTCCCTCTTTGCCTTTACTCCCACATCCCTCCCTTCCCCTGCAGAGACAATAAACCACACTTTTTGTTTGGAAACAATAACTTGGTTTTGTTATTTGGGGTAAATGTCATTGGGGAGGGACTGGGGAAAGAACCTTGGAGGGGGGGAGAAGGGAGCTGGGGGAGGGAAGGAGAGGCTCAAGGGTGGGGCTGGGAGTTGCACCTGCCTAGGGTGGTCCCACCACTTTGTGTGCGGGGCCCTCCACAGCCATGGAGGGTACTAGGGGAAGAAGCCAGAGGGGCGGCAGCAGGAGCGGCCACCAGAAGGTTGACGGCTGCGGTGAAGGTCATGCAGATGGTCTGGCCCGGCTGCAGCAGCTCGTGCCAGGTGTTGTGGCACAGCTGGAGGTCCTCCTCGAGTCTCCGGTCCTGCCGGTCCATGGAATGCTGCAAAGCTCACACGGCAGCAATGTGCTCCCTCTGGAGGTCCTCGTGGGCTTTCCTCTGCCTGCAGGTCATGCAGGTCAGGAGGATGGCATGGAAGGTGTTGACCACTCCCCTCTTGCAGCTGGTCCAGCTGTGTAGAACAAAGAGAAGGTCAGTCATCCCTGAAGCCACTGTGCCTGATGCCAGCCCTCATCTCTGAGACCGAAAGGCCACAGATCAGACTAAGGTGATGTGCTTTCAGCAAGGCCACCTGAGGCACAGACAGTGGGCCCTTTCCTGCAGGGGCACAGATGTCCAAGGGGGAGCTTCACTACCCCCACATCCTGGGGACAAGCAGGCATGGGAAGACTGGGAGTCTGAGGGGGGGGGGAGGGGCACCATGGAGCAGCTGGGCTTCCCTCTGTGCCATGCACGTGCCAGGTCCAGCAGTGGCAGTGTCCCACAGGGAGAAGCCTTGTATCCCTGCCCGCTGGAGAAGAGTGGGGCAGGATGTTGGGAGGAGGTGTATGTGAGCATCCTCGCCATGTTGTCCCAGGGAGAGGATGCTGCCCCGAGTGTGGGGGCATGACCCTGTGCAGCACTCCTGAGTGGGTGCGTGTGTCTCCATGTCCCCCACCTCCTCCTAGTGGTGGCTTGTGGTGGGAGGGCGTCCCACGCTGGTGTCAGTACGGCAGACTTCTCCAGACACCCCGTGAGCAAGAGCACAAGGGTCCTCTGTTGCTGCCTCCTGGGGCTAAAGCACCCTAAACTGCCGCTCCACATGGACAGGCTGCTGCACAATCCCCAGGCTGAGAAGGCTGAGCAAGGAGCACACAGCAGCCCCTCGCCGCTTCCACCCCTGTGTGTCTAGGGAAAGTAATGGCACTCACCTGATGGGCCTTCCCCAGCTTCAGGTGATGCCCAGGAGACATCCTGGGTGGGGGGTACCAGCTCCAGGGCAAGCATGACCTCTTACTGGAGGACATGAATATGGCGATGGTCTCATCCGGCTCCTCCTCTTCTTCACAGGCTGTGCCCCCCAGGAGGGCAATGACAGGCACCTCCAGCCCTGAGTCCACAATGAGGCAGGGGGAAGGAACTGACCCCTCCCCTGGGATGTGGTGGTGTGTGTAGTACGGGCAGGACTGCATTGCTGCCACAGAGTGGGAGCTGTGCTCCCTGGCCTTGGCATAGGCCTGTCTTAGCTCCTTTACCTTCATGCGTGCCTGCTACTGGGTGCGCATGGCCCTTGGTAGCTATGCGGCCAAACATAGCTGCAGTCCTGCATCTGGTGCAGAGATCCTGGAGGTTTGCTTCTTCTCCCCAGACCTCAGTGAGGTCCAGGATCTCCGCAGCAGACCAGGAGGGCACATGCCTCTTCTGTCCCTGGGTAGGGTCCTGGGAGCTGGCTGCTGGCTCCCTGGGAGTAGAGGAGGGCTCAGTGGGAGCAACAGGGTTTCTCATGGCAGCCAAAAACACTGCTCTGGCAGCTGCTGTGTAGGTCAGGGATGTCAGGGTCTCCACTTTGCCATGAGCCCTTTCCCCAGGGGCTGCAGCTCTAAGAGCTGCAGGGGAAGGGGGACTATAGTTTTGATGAGTGTGGACACAGTGGCCAGCACGGCATCTATGGGAAGAACCGGAGGCCTCTTATTTTGAAATAACTCCAGCTTCCCTGTCTATACACGCCTTGTTCCGAACTAGCTATTTTGGAATAGGCTTTATTCCTCGTACAATGAGGGTTACAGAACACAGAAGACGACGCCCGTTGTTTCAATATTATTTTGACATAATGGGCTTGCTGTGTAGACACTCACATAGTTATTTTGGAATAACAGCAGTTATTCCAAAATAATGCTGCTGTGTAGACATGCCCTATATTATTTATATAATCCTCTCTTTCCATTTATTTCTTTAATATAGTTCTCACAGTTGATCAGTTTTCTGCTCCAACCTCACCCGAATCCGAATAGTGTAATAGTTTGCAAAACAAGCCAAGTAAATACTTTTTAAGTATATCCGAATTTAAACCTTTAGTTTTTGTAACACTATGCCATTGCTCACATAGTACGTTGCCATTATTTTTGTCTCCAGTACCCTGGAGTCATGAACAGATATAAAATTTGTATATGCATCCAATCTACAATCTGCAAACATGGTCACAGATACCAAGTCAATTTGCAGGGCTCTACTATTATTGCTGGTGTGGTTAAATGGACTGAAAACAGAGCTCAGGATAAGGGACTTTTCTGAGTCTGTGCACACTTCACTGGATAATTCAATTGATAGCTCCATTTCCCCACCTGTAAAAATGAGATATTTACCTCTTATACAATGCTTTTAAAAAATGGAAGAGCTGTCTGAGCTATTTATCATCAATCATTTTTGTATACCATATATGTGAATTTGATTATTCCATAGAGATGAACCTCTGTGTCTTTTTATTGAATCTTATTTCATTGATATCTACCAGTTTCTCCAACTTATCAAGATTATACCTTATTCCATCAAACCTTCCAAAGTTTTCAGTTACTGTGCTTGCTCACTACCAGATAACTTCTGAACAGGCTGCTCACTATTCTAGTGGTATCAATTCATAATGAGATTACTGGCAGGGAAAAATTAAACTAACATCTCCAAATATATTTATGAATAGATATTATCTGTTGACCAGTATGTGATTTTTTTTTTTAAGGTTTAGCCCCAGCAGTGAATATATGCCTTTAATCTAGCCATATACTATTTTTAATTTCTAAAATTATTTCTAAGTCTATGCTCAAAATTTAGCTAACAACTCAAGAGCTCAAGAGAACATAGGAGAAATTTGTACAGAAGTCACAATACCGTACCTGCCAGGACAAATTATAATTTTAAACTTTGCATACCGACTGTTGAAACATGTGTATTCTTGTCCAACACCTTTTCGTCTGACATTTCTACTTTCGATTAGCTACACATAAAATTGCAAGTGACTATGTGCTAGCAGTGGAATAATATCATGAAAAACAATCCAATGAAGGAAGACCCCTGGCAGTAACTTCAAGAATGATGGCCATCTCAGACAGTGAATACACTCTATGCACTTTTCAGATGGAAGTAATTTGTATTCAGCAGGAATTGGAGAAGATCAGTCAGCTAATTATACCACACATCCTTTCAAAATATAAGAATTTCCTTGTCATTGTTATAGATGTAAATTAACTTTCAGAATAAAGAGAGAAAAAAAGTGTTGGAAATCTTTATACCCAACATGCGTTACTTATTACCTGCAGTGAAGTGTCTTTAAAAACTAAAATTAGTAGAGCAGTGCAGCGTGTGCAAGTATCACTCACATAAATGATAGTTCACAGTTCAGTTTGCATAATCACATTATTTAATGAAGATTAAAAAACCCAGCCAGTCCCAAACTATTACTTTTGGTTTTACAGTATCAGCTAAGTGAATCCTATTTTTACCACCACTGACTTTCTACATGAGCAAAAAATGCACTTGCCACTTTTACAATACTACACATTTAGGTCCTTATACTGCATCTATCAAATGGTGTCTGATCATGGTACTGATTGCATGCCAGATGATTCTTCAGACAGCATTGTAGAAAAGAGATATCTTAGGTACTGTAAATAATTTATTCAAAAATATAGTGGCAGTTGCCCTTTGAGCTATATGCCCAGGTGCATGGAAACCTTAAGCACAGATGATATACCTTTTTTCTACATGCTTTCAGAATAGATCACTTGTTTTCTGTATCCATACTAAGGATGGTAAGGACTAGTCGATTATCCGATAAGCATTTGCTTATCGGATAGTTGAGTCGACTAGTCGATTCTGCCTCTATCAGATAGAGGCAGCAAAGGGAGGGGAAAAGGGGTACTAAAGCAGCAGCACAGAATGGAGCTGACCCCAGGCCCCATGCGGCAAGGTGTTTCAAAGCAGCGCTGCATTGAGCTGACCCCAGGCTCTGTGCAGCACTGCCCCTTTAAAACGCTGCCGCAGCGTTTGCATGAAGCCCAGGGTCAGCTGGGGACTCCCCAGCTGATCCTGGGTTCCAGCATAGCACATAGGAGTCTGGAGTCAGTTGGGGAATCCCCAGCTGACCCAGGTTCCACATGGCATTTCAAAGCTGTCCCCAGCTGACCCCGGGCTCCATGAGGGCACTTCTGCCTTGAAATGCACAAGAGCTCCTGCTGGGGACTCTTGGACATTTCAAAGCTGGCACCCACATGCAGCCTGGAGTCAGCGGGACTTCCCGCTGGCCCCGGGCTGCACGTGGAGTTCCACATTCCTCCTTTGAAAGGTACAAGAGCCCCGCCTTGTTAAAAAATAGCCAGGACAACATAAAACATTGGCTTACATCTAATGTCCTGTCAACATTTTTTTAATTCCGTGCTAACTTGGCAATGTATTTGGGATCAAATAATAGTTTTAAGTTCAAGTCCCTAGCATGACATGTTTAACAGTATTCTTTTTTAAAAAATTAGGCAAGGACCTGAACAAACAAGAACACTAGGTATCTGTGTTGTGTACAATATAGAATAACCCAGCTGTCACTGTCAGTTACCTAGCTAACCACAGTTTTGACCCCTCCTGATTGCTCTGAGTACATCCTCTTCTCTCAGGTCTTAAGTCATCATCTCTCTTTGTAGGGAATCACATGATTCTCCCACTCTCAGACCAGGCCTTGGGCTGTTGTTACTGGTGCCAGCTACACTTAGCTCAGCAGGGGTCACAGAGGCCGAGTTCCCTGCATACCTGTTTCCTCCAGTAGTAATAGCAGTGGCAATAAGTGACCAAACAGCTTTCTTAAAGCAAAGTATTATTTATTTAGAACAGCATTTCAGAGAAAAACCATCTTAAATAAACCATCCTATTGCATCTGTCTCAATCATCAACCCTTCTGCAGAGCTTCTTTCTGTGTCAATCCACGCCCCCGCCCCCCCCAGGCTTTTTCACTGTTCTTTTGATTTCTGGGTTCCCACCCTAGCAAAACAAGGCTTGCATTTTGACTGGAGACAGTATTTTCTCCCACCAGATTGTAACTGTCCCTCAAGGATGGTTTACAGGCTACCTGATAGGAGTCAGTGTGTCACTCTTTGCTTGTTCTCCCCACAGCCCACTATTAAGCTAGAATAATACATTCATACTGACAAGTCTTCTAACCCAGTATACATAAGTTCATCTAGCTGACTAGCTCTCATTTTCATAAAGGTATCACCTCTTCCTATTCTTAGGTTATAACATGGATAGAGATTTATTTTCAATAACACAAGTGATTTTATTAGAACTGTTTTTGAAGTTATTACTGAAGTTATTACTGAAACTTTGCAAATTGCACCAGAAGCTACTGCTTAAAAGCAATTAAAAAATATTATGAAGTTACAGCAACTCATTTCTACTGCAGAGAACTGGAGCAGGCATAACTAGTTCAAATGAAACCCTAGAATTCATGTCTAAATCTCCCCGAGCTATATAGAGAAGTGAGTGGTGAGTGTATAGGTGTAGGAGAAACTAAACCCTAAAGAACCCATTCTGAAAAGGATAATGAATGAAGCCTTTGGGTTCAGCCATGGACAGGAACTGACTTAGCAATATAGTTTCAAGAAAGCAGATTGGAACATTGGCGTCTGAAAGCAAATATGGAGGCACAGACTACCATAGGCTTCTATGAATCCCCCTGACTTATCTTTCAAGGAACCAAAACTGAAGACAAGACAGAATGGAAAATTTTGCAAGGAGAATCTTGAAGAAATTTCCTCTCTAAACCCCCTCCTCTGGGTTTTACTGTCAGCTGTGAAAAAGCTAGAACTGGCCTAGTTTTTCCAATATTTTGTTTAGTTAGGAACAGAACTAGGGATGTTAATGGTTAGCTGGTTAAATGGTTACTCAGTAAGTGTCACCCTTAATTGGGAGGGGGGGCAGAACCACGGCAGTAGTAGCAGTCCTGGGGGGGCGGAGGAGGTTGGAAACTGTGGCAACAGCCCAGCAAGGGTCACTTTAGCCTGACCCCAGCCCACACCTCTTTAATCAGTTAAATGGTTAAACAGACTGCCAACACCATATTCAACTGTTTAACCAATTAAATGGGATTTTGCATCACTAAACAAAACCCCTTTGATTTGCTTTTAAAATGAGCAGCATGTAACCATTTATTTTGTGAGGGGAAAAAACCAGAAAGTTAATCTATATAAAATTAAATATTTTAAAATGTAAGTTTAGATCAATGTATGTTTAATCTGAACCACTTCTAGATACATAAGCGGAGGGGGTAAGTCTACTTAAAAATCCAGCATCACCCAACCTACACAAAGCCAGTCCTTTGCTGGAGCACAGTTGAGGAGGTCTCATCGCAAAACTGTAGAATGCGAAGAAAGGATATCTAAACAAATAGCTCTATTAATCATTGGTCTATTTCTTTTACAGAGCTGGATATTTGGTCAAAATGATTTGTCAATCATTCTTTAAGCTATATTAAGTATTGTGGTGGCCTGTAAGCTATCCGTATAGCTGACAATCAATAAAATTGTTAAAAAATGACACCTCAGGAATATGAAAAAAATGAGTTGCCAATTTACTCCTGTTAATGAAATATCTGTTTGAAAATTTATGTATCAAATATTTAGAAAACACTGCAGCCATAATCTGCACATAAAAGTTGTCACACGGGGTATTATATGCAAACTGGTAATATGCTGGTCATTAACAGGAATGTAAAATGTAACTGTGTAACCAATAAATTTTTAACTAGGAATTATGGATGAAGGGGGGTATTAAGTGGGACACACACCACTGATGGCTCCACACAGCCACATGCCAGCCCCCTTGTCTGGGAGTCAGCGGCCAACCCCTAGAGCCGGGGTCCCTTCCGGGGCAGCAAGAGTCCTGGGCTCCAGTATAATAGCACTGGGATAGTTTTGTAACAAACCAAGAATAAGTTTATTAACAAAAAACATAGGTTTGAATAAGTTAAGAGCGAAAGAAACTGAATTTCTGAGAACTGACTATAGGTAAGAAACCTCCTTAGACAAAAAATAACTTTCTGAATTTGTTTTAGTGACTAGAAAGGTTACAAGCAAAACTTGTTATCTTCCATATCTCTTTCACTCTTGACTCAAACCTACGTTCTTTGTTAATAAATTTATTCTTGTTTTGTTACAAAACTATCCCAGTGCTGTTATACTGAAGTGAAGCGATAAGTCTTCAACTATTCTACTAGACAAATGTGTGCTGTCTATTTGGAGGCAGCAAACTTAACTTCTGTGAATATCTACAGAGAACATTGCAGAAGGACATCTCCAGGGAACTTGGATTCACAGTTACCTTCAAGGTAAGTCCTGAAGCATTTGTTTGCAAGGGACAAGTTGATGCGTCAGGGAGCTGAAACAGAGCTCAGCAGCAAAACTCACTCTTCCTGTGGCAGAATGGTAACTAAGGGCACGTCTAGACTACGTTTTAATTTTGAAAGAGAATATGCAAATTCTATGGGAATTTGCATATCGACTTCCAATCGCTTTTTCGAAAGCAGGTCTTTCAAAAGTGAAAGCAGTCTGGACATGTTTTTTTTCGGGAATCCCCACCCTGTTTTTCGGAAAGAAACCCTGCTCTTCCTAAAAAAAATGAGGTTTACGCGGTTTTTCGAAAAAGGGTTTTTTTTCCCCTGAAAAAACCCACGTACAGACTACTTTAATTTTCAAAAACCCGCTTTCAAAAAAAGCGATCGGAAGTCGATATGCAAATTCCCACAGAAGTTGCATATCCTCTTTCGAAATTAAAACGTAGTCTAGACGTGCCCATAATGAGTCACAATTCTGGTTGCCTGAGCACGACATCAAAATAAAGAAAAGTGTAACATTTACTAAAATTACAAACCACAATATTGCAAACACTTATGCACATGCTTAACTTTAAGGAGTAGCCTCAGTGACTGAGTACTCTTCAGCATCACTATTTCAACTAAATAGGCTTAATTACATTACAGAATAGATCTACACTACTTACATGATTATATTTAATTCAGTTTATTTAAATAGGATAAAACTACTTAAAAGACCACTCTTTACATACAAAATGTACATTAATTTGAAACTTTGCTATACTGAAGTATAAAACCTGCACACAGGTTTTAGTGTTTAGTAAAAGGATACGGGCACACAATATTTAAAAAATACATACATCATTCTATTTTACAGCATTCAGACATGCCTTTGATTCCACAATAATGAATGGGAAACTCCTGTCACAATTATGTCTGATGTAGACTACTGTTCATATTTTTAATATATATATACACACACATTTTAAAAATTCAAAGTAAGCTTTCAGATTGGTGCTGACAGCATTTTAAACTGGCTCATTAAGCCAACCAAAAGGTCTTTTCATGTTTAAATTCAGAGGAGGAAAAGCTTTAATATTAGAGGTACACAGATTTCATGTTAATTGTTGCATAGAAACTTCACTATTTACCACATACACCAAAGGAGGTGCAGGATCAGGCCCACTAAACCACTGAAATGAATGGCCCACTGTCATTGATTTTAATGGACATAGGGCCAGATCCAGTGTGCTACACCACACAAGTAATAACCTAGATGGAATCCACTGGGATTCAAAGAAAAACCAACAATCTTATTTCAAAACTGTCACAGGTAGGAGAGAGGCAAAACATTGCTAAGAGTATAGTATTCTAACTCTCAGTGCCATGACTGGTACCTCTCGATGTGCTGTTGAGAGGCGAGTGTTGGCCTGCATTCCAGGATTTCCCACTTTATTTTTACAGGCATTATTGTAATTGGGATAACAAAAGAAGCTTGTTGCATACACACACAGAAATGTGTGTATATAAGAGCATGGCACTAATCCATTCATTACGTTTCCTCAGATTCATACTGAATACAGATTCTAATGTGCTTCCATGTGCATTTTTTAATCTCAAATGACTATAGAAGCTTCAATTTGAAGCAAAGATTTTACATAGTTCATCTATTACCAACTTAACCTGTATTTTAATTGTAATACAAATACAATTCTGTAGTTTTGTTCTGTATAACAAAAATAATAATAGTTTCCCTAGAATAAAATCTGTCAATAGGATAATGTTACACTATATTGTTTAAGTAACTATCTTCTGGAAACCAAGCAGGGTTTGGATACACAATCTTTCATACCACTTGGAACCTCAACAATTGTGTTAAAGGTATTTAGAGCCAGGACATGACCTACTAAACTGAATTTAGTTAAATAGCATAAAATATGAACATTTATAAGGTCACATACGTGTCTTACAAGGATACGTAGGAGATGAACTATAATATACTTGAAAATTCAAAAGTAGTTTTTTTTTTAGTTTCTTGCAACATCACCATCTTTGGAAGGGGAAGTGAAACCACTCAGTACAAGATGGTAAACACTTTTAAGGTGATTGGTGAGAATAGGATTCCAATTTTATATTAGGAAGCTTTCAAACTTGTTAAGAAAACTCCATAATAATGTGAATCCCTGTATACTTTAAAGAAAAATGTACTTCAAATATGTACTTCAACTGTTTTGAACTACAGGAGTGATGTATTTTGCATTTCTAGGACCCCCAAAAATTCATGGCCATGTTACATGCTGGATTTTCTTCTTTGCTTCTGTAGGTTTCAGGTCATTCTGGAATAGAAGAAAATATACAACTAATATTAGAGGTGTTGCAGTAGACAGTATTTAGTAATTACTGTACTATATCAAGGGGTGGTTAGTTGAGCACTTCAGCACTATATGCACCATAATAACAACTTTCTGTTGCCATCTTCTGGAGAAAGCTAAAAGGTCAGGCTTATCCAGAAAGTAAAAAGTAAGCAGAAGAACTATAAAAGCTGATGAATTTAACCTCTTGCAAATTCACTCTTTTTTTGTTGTGGTGAGACAGAGCTGTTTATCAAAAGTATCCCTCTCATTATGCAAACATGAGTAATTTGGAATACATCCATATAAAAAATTCTTAGACTAAAGTTAGACCCATGAAGAATTCTTTAAAACAAATACAGGAATATAATCTATTCTTAAAATAATTAAATCTATTTTAAAAAGAATATTTAAAATGATGTTCTATTCTAAAAACAATTATAATACACTTGCATAAAATTGTTGAAAAATTACAATTAGAAAATAAAACAGGTATTTCTTTACACTACAACATATAAATGAGGAACCCATTGCTTAAGCCTTTGGGTGCATTTGCAAGTTTGAGAATAAAAAAAGTCTCCATGCAGACAATCTCCAAGTCAATCTCCAACAATCATCAAGAATAAGAAGGAAATGAGAAACAATTACTCCAATTGGCTAGGCAGGCAAAAGCCTGGATAGACTGGTTTTGCACCACACTCTGAAAAGTAAACTAGCTCTGACAGACCATAATAAAAGAGAAGGACACAGACTCAAGTGCACTTCGACATGACACTGACACCACACTTTGATGTGTAGACCTAGGTGTTATGAGCAACAATTCAGCTGATCTCAGCTACTGGAAGTTGCAAAGAGATGGTCTTTAATCAGAACACGACAGACACTTTACAAATTAACACTTTACTATGAGTACTAAAAAAAAAAAAAAAGCAGCAAGCATCAGCATGATTGAAATGGCAAGTGCCAATATCTTATGAGTTTCATACTAGTGCAACCATCTGCCACTTCAAGTCTTGCCAAGGACCAATGTTAAAACTGTTTTGCTAGTTTAATGATGCACAGTAACTTTCCCAACGGCAGTATCTCTCGTATGTTGAAGATTCTTTACCACTTTATTACGTGTATGGTTTTCTTTAATTATGAAAAAATCTGCTTACGACTAACAATCTGTTCACCAAATTACTGCAAAACAGGAAGTCATTTATTCTGCCGGGAGATAGACCCCTCTTAAAATTACAATGATCAATTAACATATACTAATATATAACATTTACTACCACTCAAACTATGCACAGGGAAATCACTTCCCAAACAACCAAGAATACACAGGAATGTAGGACAGGAAGCAAATGACAGTATTATCAAATTAAAATTGAATGAGGAATTTGGGCTGTATTGACATCTTAAATAAGTGTCTGGAATGTGGTAGCTCAGGGCTTGTCTACACTGCAGAGAAAATTGAAGCTGCGCCAAAACACAATTTAGGATACTTCTATTCCAGCTACAAATTAACATAGCTGGAGTTAACTTTCACCTTTAGCGTAGGTCAGGCCTCAGGGACTAACCAACATTAATTCCTATTTTATACTTTTCTTCTAAAAACTCTGACGCTATTCATTAATTAATAGTAAAGTTAAATTAAACCACTTGCCCAGTCGTTAAAGCTCGATTCAGCAAGATACTTAAACACATATGTAACTTTCAGCATGAGTACTGACACTGACTTCTCACACTTTAATTTAAGCACATTCTTAAATATCTTGCTATAATGGATCCTAAATCAGTGTAAAACTACAAAACTGCAGTAAAGATTTTGATTTCAAGAATGTCAACAGTAAATGCTGTACCTGAATTTAAATATTTAAGTGAACAAAACCTGCTGATGTACCACACAGCAGCTTTGTGTTGTGAACCAAACAAATTTCAAAACCTATTTAAGTCTGGATATGGTCAGTATCTAAAAGACCTCTAAAGAGCACTGAAATAGTTCAGTGATGTTGTCAGTAGGGGTACTCTTCCTGCTAGGTCAGCATTTATCCAGGAGGCCTTTGATATGTTGCTGGAAGAGCTGACTGAGATTAAACACACAAATGAGTATGTGAGCACTCAATTTCCATGGAATTCTCCATAGAAATCAAGTTCCCTGTCTAAGACGGGGATAAAATAATGTATCTGGCTTCCTTTGAGAAAGTTTTGAAATATGTAACTGGGCCAAATGTCGGAAAAGCCTCTTCCGAAAAAAGCTACACAAATTGCAGTTCGCAATTTGCTTATCTTTTTCCTGGAAGAACTGTATAGTCTAGACCAGGGTTTCCCAACCTATGGGTCGGGACCCAAATATAGGTCGCCATTACACTTCAAAAGGGTCACCAGGTGTCTCCCCTGGTGGCTCTTAAGTAGCCATTCACACATTTTTTGAATTGTCCTGGGTCACCAAGTCTTCCTGAATTGTCAAAATGGGTCCCCATCTAGAAAGGTTTGGAAACCGCTGGTCTAGACACAGCCTTAGAGAGAGGCGGGGGGGGGGGGGGGGGGGCGGCGCAGGGGAGGGAGGGAAGGAGCTGGTGCTGGGGGGAGCCAGTGCTGGGGGGCGGGGCAGGGGAGCTGGCTTAAAAGCCGGTTCCCCCCAGCACCATCTGGGAAGGGGGCATGGGCGCAGCGGGGAACTAACAGCATACTAGCAGGGCTCTTGCTACACTTCAAAATCAGAAATACAGCAGGGAGCACAGGATGAGTGGGGGCTTGTGCTCCCTGTGCACTTTGCTTTTGAAATGTACAAGTACATTTTCGGGGCCAATGGGGGACTCAAGTTACTTCTCCATTGCATCAAACATGAAAGTGAAGACACATAGTTCAAGGCCCCCAACCTATCATGTCTCATAGGCTGTCACAATGCTAATTCCTGCCTTTGCTTCACAAATGACAGCAGCCTTCACTGCCCACTTAAGTTTTCAAACATAACCATACTTTCTCCCATGCTACTCATCATGCACGAGAAGCTCCCCACAACATCCACATAGCAACCTCACTGTACTCCTTCAAATTCCTTCTGAAACTCTTCTTTGTTGAAATGCTGTTACCCTCGAATTGATGCTATGTCAAACCAAAATATAATCAATCTAATTGCATCCATATTGTGTATTTTCAGCCATCATGAATAAATAAAATAGAATACTACATACTCAAGAATTAATTTGGACAAGATAGATTTGAGGAAGCAAATACTAGCTGCAGACTTGTAGTTTCCCTTAATCAGGATGGGAGGAGGAGAGAAAAAGTTTACACAAATTATGAAGCTGAAAAAAAAAAAAAAAGTGGATCGAGACCTTGAGCTTGGATGCCTTTGAGACAGAAGCTTGTTGTGGCTAAGATTACTAAGAATGTTTTATTGATAAGTAGTTGACTGAAATGAGAAGTAACAACCCATTGGGTACTAATACACTATTAGTCAAGCATGTTCTGTAAAAATTATTTAAAAAAAAATCTAGGTAATAAAGCATACTGTCGCATAGTTCTCTGAAGCTATCCTGAGAGACTTTTCTCTGGCAGCGAAGCAACTGGCCATTGCTGACCTGCTGCTAATTACCTGATGCCATCTCAGATTTCAGGTAATTATTTCAGATGTCCTCAACCTAATGCTTATGTATTAGGGCTGTCAATTGACCTGTGTTAACGCCTACAGTTAACGCAGGACAGGATTAATGCATTAATGCTGCGCTGTCCCTTTGAAGTGCTGCTCCAGCGCTTCAAAAGGGGTAGTGTAAGCGGCACCTCTTTGAAGCACCGGAGTGGCACTTCAAAGGGGCTGTGCAACGTGGAGTCGGGGATCAGCTGAAGTCCCCAGCTAATCCCAGGCTCCTAATGCACTTCCCCTTGGAGACACAGCCATGGCGCTTCCAAGGGGCAGCGCTGAATGGAGCCCAGGGTTAGCTGGGGACTCCAGCTGACTCTGGGCTCCATGCAGCGTTGCCCTGTTGAAATGCTGCTGCGGCGTTTCAAAGGAGAGGCGCGCGCAACTAATCGCGATTACATTTTTTAATTGCTTGACAGCCCTATTATGTATATGTACTTAACTCTAGTAAACAGTAGTTTTAGATAAGAGCATGCTTCCTTGTATCTATCTTTCATCAACTAGAAGTGCTGTGTTCCTATTGATTTATTCCTGATACTACATAGAGTGAAGTACTTATCAATACTTTGGGTTCTGAAAACCTTGAACAACAATGTCTACAGAAGCAATTTAATATTGGTTAGACAGCTGATGTGCTGAGAGAGCTGTCTATCATACTGACAAATTGTTGCCTTGTGCTCATTCACCATCACCACCCTGTTAACTAATGTCCTATACTTAGACTCTGATGAGGATCATCGTTTTATTTTGTTTGAACGGTACCAAGACAATGGCATCCTGACCCATAGTAGGAGCTCCAAGGCAATTGTGGAACACTAGTTATTAATATGAGTAACAAGTGCTAAAGAATTAATATTTACTGGGAGAGCTGTCTAAGGTACAGGTCAGGGAATCAACAGAGCAGTTCTAATCCCAGCTCTTAGATAAGTCACTTCATCTCTCTGTGCCACTGTTTCCCCTCCAACCTATTATCTATGTGATCTATTTACACTACAAACTCTTGCTATGTGTTTGCCTATTAGAAACGATAATGGGGCTTCTTAATACCGCAGTAATGCATATACCCAAAAATTTATATAAATTACAAACTAATTATCAAGATATAACTAAAATATAAGAGTTATAATGAGATAAAGGATTCTCGACAGAGATCTGAGGACCTACCTGCTTCTTTGTATGTTCAATAAAAAGATGTGCAAAAATATATACAGTGGAGAGAAGATACATACCGCTGATTCAGATTCTTCTTTTGGAGCTCCTCTCTTTAATTTCACAACACCAGCTCCTGCTACAGGGGTTAAAGGCGGAAATTTCAGATTAGCCAATACACTATTAGTCATTGAAACACTGTTCTGTTTAGCCTCATTCTTCCTAGTTTCCAGTTTCGCTTCCTGTGATAAACTGGAGGCTGAAATGTGTGTTGAGGCATTTGAAGGAACAGATAATCTCCTGGCAGTGATTCCAGCTGGAGGAAGTTTTATGCAATCATTAGCTCCATCTTCCTTCTTTTTCAATTTTATACTTGTACTTGTTGAACTGCCATCAAATATAATTAGTGGTCGCTTCCGTAAACCTTCCACAGTTGTAACACTGAAAAGACAAGTTTTAAAGTTTTCAGATATACAAACTAGATCAGAGATTTAGTTAGTAACTCAACACAGAAACAATGTAAACAGACATAATTAAAACAATTAATATAGCCCAACCTAGCAATATTTGTCAGTCGATTCCCTTGAACTGTTTCACTCACTTCAATTTAAATCAAAGCAATTGTTTTAAAAAAAGAAAAACATCAACCTAGCAATTTAAAAACCGATTCCAAACAATATAGTTGTCAAATTTAGCAGCCTTAATATTGCTGCTTACAGCTATTTTAGGGTTGGACTGTATCAAGAGAGTTACAATTTATTCCATATAAAAGGCAAATACTTGAGGAGCTGTGAATTGCCCTCATCTAAGTCAGGGCTACTCAACACACAGCCCATGGGCTACATGCAGCCCACGGCCCACATGCAGCCCACGGCCCATTTGTTTGCGGCCTGCAATGTGCTTTGGGTTTACGCGGGGCTCAACACGCAGCCTCCAGGTGGGAGCCAAAACAAAAAAGTAGTTAATAATGGTCTTCTGTTACGTGTTTTAGTAGTTAAACTCCTGAACTGTCACTGTTCATTAAAAGTGATGTCATATGGATGGAAATTGAGTAAATATTGCGTTTTATTAATATCAGCGGAACTGACTTAAATGGGGCCTGCATGTTGTGTAGTCCTGCCTTAATCCTTGTATTCATGCCCATCAGTGTGAAAGAAGCTATTTGCACGTGTATGCAACCACACTTCAGTTGCGACCCTCAGCATGTGCTGTGAGTATCATTGTGGCCCCTGGGGCTTCCAAAGTTAACTTAGATCAGGGCTATTTAAGATTCACTGGCAATTTAAAATTTTATAAAAACCACTGCTCCGAACATCTGCTTTTGTTCATGATTCTTATAGCGAGGAAGCCCAAATGGGCTAGTTAGACTATTAGTGAAAATATTTAGCAAAATAAATAATTTCTGAAATAAGTTGTTCCTGAGTCAAAATAGTGGGCCTATTTTTTTTTTTTTTTTGCATCTACGTGCTATCAGATTTGGCTAATTAATTATTTTATTTATAGAGGAACACTGTCAAATTGTCTAAATCCAAAAGATAATTCAAAAAGTGAACAGCGTAAGTGGCAAAAAAAAAAAAAAAAAAAACCCTGTATGATTTTAACAAAACTGTCTGATGGATAGTTATGTCAGTCTAACTTTATAAACAAGAAGTCCTGTGGCACCTAGAGGAAGTGGGATTTGCTCACGAAAGCTCATGGTACTGTATATATTTTTGTTAGACTCTAAGGTGCAACGGGACTACTAATTTAAAAAAAAAATTATATATATATATATATGCTCATGAAAAATTATATATCATGAGCTTTAGTAAGACTCTAAACCTCAGGGACATGGTTAAGACACAATCGCCAGGAAACCTAAAAATGGTTCAAATAAAGTGTTACTTTATAATGTGAATATCACTGAGGTGGCTATACATACGAGTTGTTTAGACAGACAGGGTTATTTAAATATAAATAAAACGAATGCATTTTACATACAATCATATTTAATACCCATGTCATGACACCCATCTAATTCAATTACAGTATCACCATTAGAACGGCAACTAAACATGGAGTTGCTGGCAGCCTTTAAATGCAAAAATAAAGGAAATTCCAAAAATCTTCTGCGTGATAGCATTTACTCCTTTTATTTTTAAAGAAATTTTGGTAACAGTTCAGAAGTGCACATCCATGCTCACTGGAGTACATTAACTGAGTGTGCAAAGCTGGTCATCAGGTTTGCCTTTTATTAGAGAGCAAATGTGTTTAATTAATCCATTAATTTAACACTTAATGAACAAAATACTAAAGACCTTAATAAAAGCTACTTACACAATGAACTGAGTTAATCTCTACCACACACTTTGAATTTTTCCTTACGACAGCACCCAGGATCTTGAATAGACTCTATAAAAGGTATTGTCAATGTCCATCCGCAGTGGACCACAGTAAAAAGTTTCAGTCTCTTTCATTAACTCACCCAAAGATGTAACACGTATTCCTTTATTAAGGATTGCTCTTTAAACACTCCATATTTTAATTACTAACACTCTCGATACTCATATATTTAGTTAAATATTTGGCATTTATCATAGTGGGCATCGCTCATACTATATTTTTCAGGAGTAACAGCACCTCTGTTATCACAAATGATAACATGACATGGTATAAAAAAAAAAACCATATTCCTAAGGCTGGAGCAGCAACAATGAAAAATTAGTGGGTGCAGAGCAGCTGCCAGTGCCAAGTCCACTTCCCACCTCTCCACCTCACTGACCAACTCCTCCCAACCTTCCAAGCACCATAAACAGCTGATCTGCAGCCTTCCGGAAGCTTCAGGAGAGAGGGAGAGGAGCGGGGACAGGGCGCTCTTGGGGGAGGAGGCAGGCAGGGGAAGGGCTTAGGGGAAGGGCTAGAATAGGGCGAAGTGGTTTGAGCACCCCACCGCTAGAGGGGAAGTCAGCGCCTATACGTAAGCAGGAAACTAAAGCAGGAAACGTCTCCTGAGCAGAGGTGGAAAGTAACTAAGTAGAAATAAGCTTCAGGGGGTAGCCAAGTTAGTCTGTACAGGATAAACTAGAAAAACAACCAATAGTCTGGTAGCACTTTAAAGATTAACAAAACATGTAGATGGTATCATGACCTTTCCAGACTATTTGTTGTTTTTAAAGTAGAAATACTTTGTTACACTACTCAAGTTGTTTTTTTAGAAAATATTGTACTTTTTACTCCACAATGTCTGAAAGCACTTAGTTACTACTTTCAGCACCCCACTGACAGTTGCACAAGCCAGCATTCTGATTTGCTAAAACACAACCAAATGCGCATCGGTGCCATTTAGAGGAGGCTAGGTACCAAGTTTGAACCCCTGGATTTCACACTTGAGGTCTGTTTAAAGCTGCATGCCCTGGCTCCAAAGGCAGTTCTTGACTGCAATAGAGTTTGAGGGCTTGCAGCTTTGCCTTTGAGGCAGGGAGTTTGTTATAAAAAAAGGGAGGCAGGTGATTAAGAACAACAAAAGACTGGTCATTCGAGTAATTAAGGGATCCTTAGATCATCATGAAAACATTGCCAGGTACTTAAAAGCTGGGAGGAGGTGAGAGGAGTAGCAATGAGTGTTGTGCTGTTGGGATTTGCATTTGGACCAGTACTGTTAAACTTTTAAATGTTCTTGATAAGTGGGTAAATGGTGAGATGGCAAAATTTGCAGATACTACAAAATTACTCAAAATAGTTAAGTCCAAAGCTGACTGCGAAGAGGTACAAAGGGACCTCACAACAGGAGGTAATTGGGCAAGGCAACAGCAGATAGAATTCAGTGTTGATAAGTGCAAAGTATTGCACGTGGAAAAGTATAATCCCAACTATGCACACAAAAATAATGGGATCTAAAATAGCTGTTACCATTCAAGAAAGAGACCTTGGAATCACTGCGGATAGTTCCTTGAAAACATCTGGTCAATTAGCAGTGCGGTCTAAAAACTAAAAAACTAACAGAATATTGGGAATCATTAGGAAAGGAATAGATAAGACAGAAAATAAAATATTGCCTCTATAAAGTCATGGTATGCCCACATCTTGAATACTGTATGCAGATCTGGTCACCCCATCTAAAAAAAGGGTATATTGAATTTGGAAAAGGTACAGAAAGGTCAACAGAAATTATTAGGGGTAAGGAACAGCTTCCATAGGAGGAGAGATTAACAAAACTGGGACTTTTCAGCTTGAAAAAGAAATAGCTAAAGGATGGGGGGGGGGGGGGGAATTGTTAGAGATCTAGAAAATCACAACTGATGTAGAAAAACAGAATAAAGAAACATTATTTACTACTTCACTAACATAACACAAGAATTCAATTAAATTTATAGACAGCAGATTTACACCAAATTATTTCTTCACAGTCAACCTGTGGAACTCTTTGCCAGGAGATAGTGGAAAGGCCCAGACTGTAACAGGGTTCCAATAAGAAAAAAACAAGTTCAAGGACAGGAGGTCCATCAAGGGTTACTAGCCAGAATGGGTAGAAATAGTGTCCCTACCCTCTATTTGCCAGAAGCTGGGACTGGGCGACAGGGGATGGATCATTTGATGGTTGCCTCTTCTGTTGATGCCTTCTGAAGCATCTAGCATTGGCCACTGCTGGAAGAGAGGATACTGGGCTAGATGGACCATTGGTCTGAGCCATTAAGACTATTCTAATGTTCTTATATAGCACCCAAATGTATCTGCACTCTGAGGTTACCCACTAGATCCCACTCCCCTTCCAGAGTGGAGATAGAGCCCAGGAATCCTGACAGTCTCACTGCAGTTAGTAAGACAGACAGACCATATATTAAAAGTTTAAGGCTAACCGGTGTCCCTTAAGTGACTTGCCACAAGATGTCAGAACACGTTAATATTAGAGCTGAGTGGATCTAATATTTATTTAAATTTTTTTTTTCTTTTCTATAGGAATTTAATACAGGGCTCCTGTCAGCCAATTGCTAAGTAATCTGCCAAAAAAAACCCCAGAATTTTCCAGTGCATTCATATTCCTAGAAAGAGGTGATATGTGTGTGGGGGGAGGGCAAATGGAATCAGTCCCCTCCCCCCATTTGCTGCTTGGCTTGTACTGAGTATGCTCAGTAAAACTGCTGAAGCTGCTGTCCTCATCTGCCCCCTCCATGCTCTCATTTCCCCCCCCCCCAAAAAAATCTGAAATGGCACTTCTGCACATGCGCAAAGCATCCAATCGTTGTGCACTGATGATTTTTTTTAAAGCCAATCAACAAGCACAATGACCCTGCCAACAAAGAAGCCTTTTAATAGCTGCATCAATAACTTTTCATTCAAAAACAGTATCTATGCAGGGGTGGAGAGCCCCAAGCCTCGTGGGTTGGATCCAGTGTATGGAGGAGAAGCAGCGCAGCACTGCATCCTGCTGCTCACCATCCCCCTGGCTGGGAGAATGAGGTGCTGGAAACTGCTAAATGGGAGGGTTTCCCTGCTGCTCCCCCATTGGCCAGATTTCTACCAATGGGAGCAGTAGGGAGCACAGAACTAGGTAAGTGCCCCCCCCAGTCTCCTCACAGCCAGTCCCAGCAACAGCATCCTTCTCCCATGCCCCCCCTCCCACCCAGCTCTCCCAGCCCCGGTCAGTTCCTGCACCTTCCCACCCTTCCTAACACCCCATCCTCAGCCTTCTCCTGCACCTCCCTCCCAGCCCACTCGCTCCAGCACCCTACCTCCCACCCTGACCCCTCACCCATCCCTATCCCACTCCCGTACACTGAACCCCTCATTTTGGTTTCACCCCAGAGGCTGAGGGGGATGGGACTCTCAAAATCTACTAACCCTGGGACCCAAAAAGAGTTAATCTGGCCTGTAGGAAGCCCTGAAGCTTGGTACTCCCTGCCTCCTCTCACCTCCCTGGGGCTAGAGTGCCAGGGAAGCGAGATATCTCAGTTGGGGGCCACATCAGTGAGGGCTGGGTTTTTTTTTTGCGGGGGGGGGGGGGAGGGGAGGGAAAATGCCTCTGACTTGTTGGTCCCTGACTGATTTTTCTGTAGATCTGCTGAATTTCACAAAATTGCAGATGTCCTGGACACAGGTAACGGCATTGAGTACCACCTACCAAAATACCACTGTAGTGCCTGCCGCTTGTTGAACCTTGTTTCACAGGCTGAATCAAATGACACTTACAAAAAGCTGGCCAGGTCCACTTTTGCCAAATGTCAAGCACTATGGAATACAACTGAACACTCAACTACTGAAGCAGAAATGGTGGAAGCAGAATGCAAGCTACAGTTCATTCGGCCAAACCAGACAAGATGGAACTCTTATGTTGATAGCTGTGGAGAAAATTCTGTGCATACTGAATGAACAAGAAGGGGCCATCAGAAATGTGTTTCCAGCACTCAAAATTAACACGTAAGTAGCAATTCTTTGCTTTATACTTTTCTTTTTGTTAAAAAACCCCTGATCATTCTGTATTTAACTTAATTAACAATGTCTATTAACTATTCTACAGGCTGAATCCAGCAGAGCTGGCCTTCTTGGCAGAATATGCCATGGTCTTGGACCCAGCGGCAAAGGCACTAAATATTCTCTAAGGAGAGACCAGCGTACAAATGGGATGGCTGCTTCCTACATTATACCAGCTGGATTCAAAAGTGCAAAGGCTCAAAATTCACACTTGTGAATGTGGGCAAAATAAATACATTTCTGTAATTTGACTCCTGTATTTAATTTGGTTACTCTTCAGCTTTATAAATTAAGGCTGTGACTACATTTAAATTCCAGATTTGAAATATAAATGTACACGCATATTAGTATATATATACACACGCACTATATATAGGAGTGTGTGTTTGAGAGAAATAATAGTGCCCACAATAACTCGGGAGGTTAACCATAGGATGGCTACTTTTTACTTCTGGATTCTTAAGTACAATTAAGATGCGATACTTTTGTACTTTTACTCAAGTAGTTTTCCAGAAGGATACTTTGACTTTTACTTAGTCACATTTTTTTCAAAGTAGCAGTACTTTTACTCAAGTAACTTTTTTGGGTATGTTTTCCACCACTGCTCCTGAGCAATCAAGGAACTCTATTTTGGCATAACTTAAATTTCCATTAAAAAACAATTCAATTTGTAATCTTTCAAGTTGTGAAGATTACCTCCTGAATGTGAACAAAACTGATGTAATGTCTTCCTGACCCTGCAGAAAGATATCCTGAAACAAAGAGGTATAAACTGTCTAAGGCGCCACTCCAAGCTTCAGCACACAGTCAAAACACTTGTGCTGTGCTCTGGGGAATTCTTCAAAGTTTGGAAGGATTAGGAAAGAATCCTTCCCTCCATCCTCCATAACAGGCAACCTGCTCTTTTTCTCCTGGGGGAACTATGCACATAATATTTTAATAACACAATATAGTCACACTAGTTTCAATTATTTTTGGTAATTTATTTCAAAATACCTATCAGCAAGTATATTTGTATCAATACAGACAACAAAAAAGAGTTAGGAAATGTTTTTTTTAAAATAGGTTTCTTACTAAGTATATTAATACAGAACTCTGAGAAATAATTAATTTAAACAACAGTACAGAACCATATATTTCCCATCCCCCTCAGAAGTGGTGCAAAGGCTTGGGGACCTTAGAGGTAAGAGAGGAGCTGATGGAAAGGGAAGTAAATTTCTGGGAAACAGCCTGGGTGGAAAACTTGGAGGGTTGTTGAGTATGGGTAGGAAAAATACAGAACAAGGTGGGGTTTTTTTTGTTTTTGTTTTTTTGTTTTTTGAGAGGGCAGGGAGGGATTGTAGACCCCTTCTGACCACTAGCCTCTCCCATTCAGTCAGGAACAACTGCTTTATCCCCATGTGTCCCTCCTCTCCATCCCCCCCACCTCAGACACCCACTCTTGTGTGGCCCTGCATGGCTTCTCCTTGTCCACGTGTCTGTGTCCCCATCCCCATTTACTCTGTGCCGCCACTCAGTCATCCCCACATAATTGCATCTCCATTTCCCCTCTGCCCACCTCCACTCCCATTCAGCCCCTCCTCCAGTCTGTCCTTCACCACTAGCTCTTATGAGCCCTGTGTGACACCTCTAGCATCCCATGATGTCCGTCACCACATAGTGCCTGTCTCCTGACCTGGCCTAACAGGTATGGTGAAGAAGGCAGGTTCTCTCTTTTCCCTAGATGGCTGGGAACAGCTGCTGTGTTCTGTTGCCACAGTGCTGTCTGGTGAGCAAAAGGCAGAACTGCAGCAACATTTCAACAGCTTTTTTCTGAGCAAAAAATTTAAAATATGCACAACTTATTAATTATGCACTCTTTCAATAGTGCAGAATTCGCCTACAAGTACTCTTGGGCAGCAATCCAGCTTTACCATTAAAGTAACTTCCATATTGCATTAAGTGGTATATCTGGATTCATCCCCCTCACTCACAAAACCCTTCTTCATGGCAATGCTCAGACAGCCTGGTGGAATTAAACTCTACAACACACTAGGGATGTAATAGCGTAGTCGATTAACTGATAAGCAAAAGTTTATAGGTTAATGCTATACACTACACGCATTTTCCTTCCCTGCCCCCCCCAACCCGGGACCTAACCGTGCTGTGGCTCTGCATTTACAGTGTATTAGGAGCCAGGCAGGCAGGCAGCCCAGCTCCTTTCTGGCTTGCACCAGGTCCAGGAGCTCAGACACCACCCAGACAGGGACTGCTGCCACCCTGCACTGCTGCCTCTGTATCAGTATCACTGAGGTGGCTATACATATGAGTTATTTAGATAGACAAGGTTATTTAAATATAAATAAAACCCAATGCATTTTACATACAATCATATTTCATACTCATGTCATGACACCCATCTAATTCAATTACAGTATTACCAGGCAGCCAGTCTGCGAGGATAGATAATTTATAACCTGGCTCCCCTCATGGACCAGCTTCCACCTGGCACGTCAGGCTGCTGCCTCTGATACAAAGGCAGCAGCACAGAGTGGCAGGGAGCACCTTGGGAATGGGGCCAGAGTGCACGGGCTGCCCCCGGGGACTACAGAACAGTCCAGTAACTGATAGTTCATGAGGTTAATCAACTATTCAATTAACCAATATTTAACATCCCTACAACACACAGAAAATGGCTATGACGCTCCCCAGATTCTGCTCCATCTCACACAGAGTAACATCATGCTGGGTTCACTACAAGGCCATCAACAACCACAGGGAGCAATATTGACTCCTAGGTGTGTGAACTATCTTGATTCATCTCAGTAGTGTGTTACAATAACTCTGCAGTTTCTCCTTTATCCGTTTTAGTTTTACTTACCAAAACTGCTCTAAGTCTAGAACTTTCAAAAGCCTTCAGCAGCCTCTTTCCTACCATCTCCATACCGTGTGCTTTATGAATGCTGGCAGTAAAAAGATAACCCAATAAAACACTAACCAGACAAAATTATTTTTAAGTGTTGATCATGACTAACAGTGGCTAATCAATAAGAGACACTTAAACAGTTACTGGCATTTTCAACATACAATATGTTAAACATCTTAGTAACCTTAACAATGCAACCTTTATAGAAACACAGAGCGGTTGTCTAAAGAGCCCTATTTCTGTTCTTGGGTTTCCATATATTCATTATTTTTTATAATAAAATGTGTTTAACTATAAAACAAGGGCTCTTGTACATTTCAAAAGAGGGGAGCACAGGGCCAGTGATGGATTCAAGCAGTCCCCTACTGGCAAAGCGCTCAGGAAGCATGGAGACAGCGGGTGATTCAAGAAGTCCCCTGCTGGTCCCTGTGCACTTTGCTTTTGAAATGTACAAGAACCCCTGGGCTCTTGTACATTTCAAAAGCAGGGAGCTCAGGGCCAGTGGGGGACTGCTTGAGTCCCCTGCTGGCCCCATGTTCCCCTCCGTGCTTCTGTCTTTGAAATGTAGCAAGGGCTAGCGGGGCTCTTGATACATTTCAAAGGTGGAGGTGCCCTTATCGACTATTAGATTAGTTGATGAATAGTGGGTTAATCTAAATTTAATATCCCTAGTGGCAGGTGGGAGCTGGTCCACCAGGGAAACCATTTTTAAAAAACAGCTCCCTATGCAGACCGGCTGCCTGCCACCCCATGCTACTGCCTCTGATATATAGGAAGCAGCACAGGGTGGCAGCAGCCCCTTTCCGTGAGGAGCTGAGACCTGCCATCGATGGGGCTGGCTGCCGCAGACCAGCCTCTGTCCACGGCAAGCTAAGGCTCACCATGGACAGAGGCTGCTCTATGGGATGCTGGAGCAGCCTCGGTACATGGGGAACTCCGACCCCCACCCCCCATGGACAGGGGCTGCAGCCACAGAGGTGGGGTGGGGCAGGTGGATCCAGTGCTCATGAAGAGCCTGCTTAAAGCCAGCTGCTCCTCTCAGGCACTGGCTCCCACTCCCTGATACAGAGGCAGTGGGAGGGGGGGGAAGATTACATGTAGTTGACAAGATTAACTGATAAGCCAAGGTTTATCAGTTAATTGTTTAGTTGACTACACATTGACATCCCTGACGCATGTAATAAAAACTTAAATTCCTGTTCAGCTATTTCAAAACACTGTTGATATGAGATTATTATCTGTTTATTTCAACTTTTTCATGTCTGTGTCTGCTACAATGTCAATGTTTCTAGAACCAACGTGAAAAATATCTAGAAAAGACCAAACTGGCCAAAAAAAAAATTCCCACAGGGAAGCTACTGATGAACAAGAATTTGTGGCCAGAATTTGCTTAGACATTATTTTTATTGTAATACACAGTTAAATGAGATAGCTATACAAAACTAACTGTCTGTAATACTGTGGAGTGCATAAATGCAGACAGTTTCTTTATGAATATATTTGTCTCATGCATTCACAAAGTGGTCAGAAACTCAGGACCTGAACCTTTAATATGAACCAGAGGGAAGACTTTTAAAATCACGGGGATTTGGCAGGAGTGTAGAGATCTGCCTATGAACATTATGCTATAGAATTCAGACCATGGCATGGAAATGAAATATAAAGAAAACAAAACAAAATTTTTAGATCACTTTATTTTCTCATCAAAGTTGATTTTAAGGTTTTATATGGGAGAAGAGCTGTTTAATTTAAAAAATGGTCTTGAATTAGGTACATTAAACACTTTTGTTGGAGGCTAGTGCTCTAGTCCCTTACTCAATTACTGACGGATATAACTATATTCACCTACTCCCAATATAGCTGAAACTACATCAATTGAAGAATACTGCTCTCAATGTAATACCATGCTGTAATCCTATGTTGATGGAAAAACCCCTTCCATCAAGACTGCACCAACACTATGCTACGGCAACGTACTTACATTAAGTAGACATACCTTACATCATTAACATTCAGTTGACTAATTATACTATGCCCCAATACTGATTTGAGATGCATTACTATTACTAACTAACTAACAGTAATTGGTAGTTAATGCTACTATTAACAATTACAGGTAATAGTAACAACTGTTACTGTTACTCATGACAACTGCCAAGCTTTTAATCAGTTATCCATCTCCACTGGTAAAATGAGGATGATGATGCTTACCTCCTTTTCAAAGTGCTTTGATGTCTACTGATAAAAAGCATTAGATTTTACTATTAGCATTCTATCAGAGCTGAACTTCCTCTTCTGGGTCACCATTAGGTAATACACTCTTATAAGTGCTAGCAACCTATACAAAAACTACTGAGTAGAAAACGATCAACCTAATCATGTTTTCCAAAATGTGCCAAAGGTTATGAAGAAGCTACAAGCACAACAGAATTACCTTTTACTCTCTGTTTTTGTCTCATGTAACTCCCTTTTCTTTTCCATCATTCTCCCCCATCTACTTTTGGGTAAGTCCCGCTGAGGCAATGGTATGGCATGCTGAACATAGAGGTTAGTGAGGCCATCTTTGTCGATCTTCACATCATTTTCAACTAGTATGTTTTTCTGTGGGAAAATGAACAAAGCCACTATTACCAGGAGAAACTTTCCAATGTAAATAACTTTAATAGCACTCCATTACTCCAATCGTTAATTTCAAACAAGTAATGAAATTGGTGATTTACATAACATAGCAGATCGTCAACACATACAGGGGTAAGGCTCTATGCAGGTACAAAAGATGTATCTGCATGTACTCAATAGCAGGATCACGGCCCTACAGAAAAAAAAACAATTCTCTCTTCATAAATCATACACAACTGTCTTTCAAATCCCTGGATCTGGAGTCCTGATTTCACACCTCACAAAAAACAAGCTTCTACCATCTGAGGAGAAGACTGCACTCTACTAACATCTGTACTAGAAAGCTGATGTGTTAGTTACAACCACCCAAGAGAATGAAACATACTCTCCCACGCCTATGGGCTTTAAACCTGTAAACCTTTTGCCTGCAACTCTATATGTGAGGGCACATGAAAATTCATTTTAACTACTCACATGTATAAGACTTAACATGGGTAACAATCCTCAATTCCATTTCCAGTTAAATTGATGTCAAATAAACCTTTGACATCAACTGGTGCAGGAGGTGAACTCAAAACTGTCAGCAACCATGTGCAATAATACGTTTAAAGTTACTATCGGATCAGAGAATTCTGATGAGGGTGGTTGGATGAATTCCCTTCGAACTTCGTGCGAACTATTCTTTTATTCTCCGGGCACACCCGCCCCCTTTCAAGGCGCACAAGTTTCCCACGTCAAAGCGGCCACAAGGCTATGTTAGAAGGAGGCTTTATAAGGGAAGCCGGCGGGCCCCAGCCTGAGGGGCAGGAGGCCAGCGCGCCTCTCCCGGGCCTGGGTCAGGCAGCCTGCTCTTTGCAGAGGCCGTTTCGCAGGGAAGCATCGGTCCGCGCCAAACGGACTCTTCAGCAGCCCCGCCCCCGAACCCCTCCCCCAGCTCAGGTCCCGGCGGGGGGGGGGGGGCGCGATCCGGGCTGCTCGGGGATGACCCGCTGCGGGGCCTCGAGCCCGGGGTGCAGCTGCAAGTCTGGCACGGGCTTCCCCCCCTCCCCCAGCCGCACCTGCTCCAGGGTGAGCCGCAGGAACTCCTGCGACAGCAGCTCCGGGTGCAGCAACAGGTCCGAGTCCACCCGCCCGCCGCCCCCCCGCGCCGCCATGTTGCCGCGGCGATGCCTTCCCGACGCTGTTTCCCACAAGGCTGCGGGCAGGCGCGTGAGCAGGAAGTGACGCTCTCTGGGCAGGGAGGGGGAAGGCGGGAGGGATAGCGCGCGCCGGCAGCCGCGTGAGGGAGCGCTTGGGCCGGGGGCGGGGCTGCGCGCTCAGCTCGCGCCTGACGCCAACGTCGCCCCCTAGCGCGCGGAGTGCGTGTGGGCTCTTGGAGCTCGGTCCCGCTGCGCTCGGCTTCAGCCTCCCACAGAGGCGCGCAGCGCATCGGAGCGGGCATGGCGCGCCTGCTTTGTAGGGTTTGCTGCGTGTCTGCAGGGGCGATGCACTGACTGTAGCTGTCCTCAACATGCATGCCCTATGGCACACCCCGCCTGGCCTGCGGCGCTTCTGTCATTGCTAGCTAATAAGTATGCAAGCGCATTGCTACATGTAGCAGGGAGTCACGAAGCCTAGACATGCTGGCTGAACAAGTCCAGCCCCTCGCAGCTGATGACCAAGTAAATCTAGACCCTCCATGACAGGTGTATGTATAAACTGATCTTAAAATCATCCACTGAAGGTGGTTCCATAACCTCCTTTGGAAGCATATGCCAGTGCTCAACTATCATTATACTTAGAAACATTTTCTTAATGTCTAATTGAAACTGCAAGTGCCTGATCGGCCATAATGAGAATGCTCCACTTAGGGGAGACTGCAAGAAATAGAGCCAACAATACCCAGAACTGATTATTTTATAACTAGATTTATCAAGTCAGAAAAGAAGCAGTTTCTGTAATACTATCCTAATTACTTAAAAAGCCAGATACTGTTCCCTGCTAGTATTCCAGCCCTTGACTCTTGTCAGGACATCCAAGTCTATTATAGAGTGAAGGATTACTAAAAATCCATTTTACATGTGATTTCACCAACTCCAAAGAAACAGACACTTACCCAAGGCCAATCCTTTAGTAACTAAAGGTTTAATAATAAAAGGAAAAAACAAGAGTTGCAAATGGTTAAAAAGATCAATATACATGCAAGTCCTCAGGACAGTTTCAACAGCATAACCAGCGAGGCTGCTGACATAAATGTCTTCCTGGAATCATCCCGACATATCAGAATCCAAAGACATCTTAGATGTAAAGTCTGTTAAACTCTTTCCATGTACTTTTCAGAATATTCCAAATAATTATTTGGAAGATCTCTATCTTAGGACTTACACTTTCCCTGTTCAAAGTTTAAGCCCATTGGAGATGGTACAATCAGGCCCTAGCAAGCAGACAAGCCAAAGAAGGACCTTCCCTCCCAGGAAAAGTAGGCACTGCAGATTGTCTGAGGACCATTGCTTTCAATCTAATCTTCTGTTCCCTGTGCATTTACAGGGAAACTAGTTGCATTCATTCATATAAGGAAATCAGTCAGTATTTCATTATAGCATAGATAGTTAAGATGAAGACAATGTAGATAATGTAGTATTTTCTTCAGTCTTAAGGTTAACTGAACCATATGCATACATAATATAAGACAATTATGTACAATTAAGACATGAAAAGGAATTAACATCTACAAGCTAACCTGGTTACATTGTTAAACTTCTAACAAGAGATATAGGTAAAATATACTTAGTATCCACTCCTTATGTCTATTATTACAAATAAATGAGCAGATTGCTAGTTTAGTATATCTCTTTGAAATTAATTATTATATCTCTGAAATTCACACACAAGTAGATTGTCTTGCTTACATTTTAACACCTTGAGATATTATGGGTCATACTCAGGTTTGTTGGTTTTTAACACTAATATAAATCTCTCTTGCTGCACATCACATAAATTCATAGAATCATAGAATACTAGGACTGGAAGGGACCTCGAGAGGTCATCATCCCCTTCCCTCATGGCAGGACCAAATACTGTCTAGACCATTCCTGATAGACATTTATCTAACCTACTCTTAAATATCTCCAGAGATGGAGATTCCACAACCTCCCTGGGCAATTTATTCCAGTGTTTGACTACCCTGACAGTTAGGAACTTTTTCCTAATGTCCAACCTAAACCTCCCTTGTTGGAGTTTAAGCCCATTGCTTCTTGTTCTATCCTCAGAGGCCAAGATGAACAAGTTTTCTCCCTCCTCCTTATGACACCGTTTTAGATACCTGAAAACTGCTATCATGTCCCCCCTCAATCTTCTCTTTTGTAAACTAAACAAACCCAATTCTTTCAGCCTTCCTTCATAGGTCATGTTCTCTAGACCTTTAATCATTCTTGTTGCTCTTCTCTGGACCCTCTCCAATTTCTCCACATCCTTCTTGAAATGTGGTGCCCAGAACTGGACACAATACTCCAGCTGAGGCCTAACTAGCGCAGAGTCGAGCAGAAGAATGACTTCTCGTGTCTTGCTCACAACACACCTGTTAATGCATCCCAGAATCATGTTTGCTTTTTTTGCAACAGCATCACACTGCTGACTCATATTCAGCTTGTGATCCACTATAACCCCTAGATCCCTTTCTGCCGTACTCCTTCCTAGACAGTCGCTTAGCATTCTGTATGTGTGAAACTGATTGTTCCTTCCTAAGTGGAGCACTTTGCATTTGTCTTTATTAAACTTCATCCTGTTTACGTCAGACCATTTCTCCAATTTGTCCAGATCATTTTAAATTATGACCCTATCCTCCAGATTAGTCGCAACCCCTCCCAGCTTTGGTATCATCTGCAAACTTAATAAGCGTACTTTCTATGCCAATATCTAAATCGTTGATGAAGATATTGAAGAGAGCTGGTCCCAAAACAGACCCCTGCGGAACCCCACTTGTTATACCTTTCCAGCAGGATTGTGAACCATTAATAACTACTCTCTGAGTACGGTTATCCAGCCAGTTATACACCCACCTTATAGTAGCCCCATCTAAGTTGTATTTGCCTAGTTTATTGATAAGAATATCATGCGATACCGTATCGAACACCTTACTAAAGTCTAGGTATATCACATCCACCACTTCTCCCTTATCCACAAGACTCATTATCCTATCAAAGAAAGGTATCAGATTGGTTTGACACGATTTGCTCTTTGCAAATCCATGCTGGCTGTTCCCTATCACCTTGCCACCTTCCAGGTGTTTACAGATGATTTCCTTAATTACTTGCTCCATTATCTTCCCTGGCACAGACGTTACACTAACTGGTCTGTAGTTTCCTGGGTTGTTCTTATTTCCCTTTTTATAAATGGGCACTATATTTGCCCTTTTCCAGTCTTCTGGAATCTCTCCTGTCTCCCGTGATTTTCCAAAGATGATAGCTAGAGGCTCAGATACCTCCTCTATCAGCTCCTTGAGTATTCTAGGATGCATTTAGTCAGGCCCTGGTGACTTGCAGGCATCTAACTTTTCTAGGTGATTTTTAACTTGTTCTTTTTTTATTTTATCTTCTAAACCTACTCCCTTCCCACTAGCATTCCCTTTGTTAGGCATTCCTTCAGACTTCTCAGTGAAGACCGAAACAAATAAGTCATTAAGCATCTTCTTAATTCTGTCTGTTCCTACTTTCAGTGGATGCGAAGAACAGTTGATCACCAAACTTTTTATAATAGTCCTTAGCATATCTGAAGATTGTTATCATGGCACCCCTCTGCCTTCTTTTTTCAAGACTAAATGTGCCCAGTTTTTTTGTTTTGGTTTGGGTTGGGTTTTTTTGTTTGTTTTTGTTTTTACAATGCCTCATAGGTCAGGTTATCTAAACTTTTTAACATTTTTGTTACTCTCCTCTATGCTTTCCAGTTTGGCCATATTTTTCTTAAAGTGTGGCACCCAGAACTGGACACAGTATCAAGAGGAGTGTAGAGTAGAGCAGGACAGTTACCTCTCATTAAGGACGTTAAGTATAATTTTAACTTGCCAGGACATTAATGGATCTCAAAATTTCTATATTATTACAAGCCAGTTTCAAAAACCATCTTGAAAGGGAATCTGCAGAACTTAATTTCATTTACAAGTTTAATACCTACAATAGAGGTTTAAACAAAGACCTTACCTGGATTACCCACTAATTCCACATCCTAATGACATAAAAAGACAAACACCAGGTACTTAAGAGTACTCAGAACCCACTCTATCAGCTTCATTTAACACAGACGCTCTAATTGACTATTCTTTTCCCATTTTTTCTCCTTTCCTTTCCCTCTCCACCCCTTTTTTTCTCTACTGTTTATTTGGAACCTGGACCCCTTAAACTCCATTCATCTGAAGAAGTGAGTTGTGCCCATGAAAGCTCATGATACCATCTACATTTTTTGTTAGTCTCTAAGGTGCTGCAGAACTATTAATTGTTTTTAAAGTTTTTTCAATTACAGACTAACACAACTACCCCTCTGATACATTTGAACTGCAGAGTGAGAATAAGTCTGGGACCCGGCACTATCTGGGACAGCATCAGCCCTGGCTCGCACTGGGTCCAGACCAATGTGGCTCTGCCTTTTAAATGTAGTAAGAGCCAAGTGGTCCTGGCTCTTTTAAATGTAGTAAGAGCTGAGCTCGCGCTGGTCCAGACTGCTGTGCCTCTGCCTTTTAAATGTAGTAAGAGCCAGACAGCTTTTACTACATTTAAAAGGCAGAGCCACAGTACTGCTGTGCCTCTGCCTCTCCTGCACCTCCCCCCAGCACAGGTTTTTAAACCAGCTCCCCTCAGCACCAGCTCCTGCTCTCCTCCGCCCCCACTGCCTCTGATATAGAGGCAGCGGGTGGGGGGAATGTGAGTACAGGTTGTACCTCCAAAATCTGGCACTCTCTGGTCCAGCAACATCCCTGGTCTGGCAGGACCATGGATGCTCCTGGACCAGAGAGCCCGGGAGCCTAAAGGCAGAAGGGCTATCTGGACTGGGCATAAGGATCAGCACGGGACCAGGGCCTGAGCCCTGCAGCAGCCCCCAGGAGTGCAGAGCTGAGGCCGGAGCCCTGTGGCAGTGCAGGGTCAGAGACCCACACCTTCCCCCGGCTATGTGGGGTTCAGCCTGGGGATGCGAGGGCCTGGGGTAGGAGCCATGCAGCTTCCAATGGCTTCCCCCAGTTGTGCAAGGCTGGGGCTGAAGCTGTGCAGGGCCGGAGTTGGAGCTCCAGCCCCACAGCCGCCCCTGGCTACGTGGGACCTGAGATTCCCGGCAGGAGCCGGAGCCTATGCCACCCATGAAGCCAGCATTAGCTGGGCAAGCAGACCAGCCAGGTTTTGGGGTGGGAGGGGTGAAGCAGGGTTGCCCACAGGTGATGAGCTTGGGGGCCAGTGACAGGAGACCTCCTCTGGTCCAGCAAATTCTCTTATTCAGGACTGATTATGCTGGACTAGGGAGGTCCCACCTGTAGTTGACTCAACTACCCAATAAGCCTAGGCTTATCAGATAGTCAGCTATTTGACTACGCTTTTACATCCCTACCTCTAATGTCTTATTACAACCAAGAATGATATTAGCTTTTTTGGCACTGCATCACATTGTTGGGTCATATTCAATTTGTGACCTACTATAACCTCCTGATCCTTTTTAGTGTCATTCCACTGAAGTCAATGGCATTAGGCACATGCTTTACAGGATTAGAGCCAGACAGCTCAGAACCAAACTAAAAAGATATATTCCAGGACAGGATGGAGGGACATCATTTTTATGATCAGTGCTACCTTACCATTCACCCTGGGTAATGATTTATTTTGTTTAGTGTCACATTACAAACTACATACTACCACAGCAAGAGGTATTTTTTAATCCATTAAGATAAATAAGTATAACGTGGGACCTTCCCTTCTACAAATAATACTCTCTCCAATTAGTTATCCAGAAACTTCAGAAGTTAATGTTATAATATGAACTATTAAACACTAATTAGTTGTCCAGCATTCTATGCAAGTGTGAAGATTCTCAGATAATATTGGACCAGACAGAGCAGCCAATAGGGAGGAGGAGAAGCTGCATTCCTCATAGCACCTTGCCTGTAGGGCCAGGTGAGGAGGCACAGGTTATGGTAGAGACAGAAAGAGTAAGGCACATGGGGCTACTGGGAGGTCACATAGACTGGGATACAAAGAGCTAATTGCAGAGGGGAACTGGGACAAAGGCTGAATGGGAGTGAGGGTGCAGGGCCCTGGAAGATGGCCGAGGGAGGCACGCATATGGACAGGGCAGCTGAGCAGTGGTACAGGGACACAAAAGGAAATACAAAAACATAAAAAGAAAACACAGAAAAGAAGCTTACAAGAAGTGGAAACTTGGACAGATGACTAGGGAAGAGTATAAATATATTACTCGAGAAAGCAGGAGTGTAACTAGGAAGGCCAAAGCACAACTGAAATTGCAGCTAGCAAGCGATGTGATGGGTAACAGAAAGGTTTCTACAGGCATGATATCAATAAGAGGGTGATCAAGGAGGGTGTGGGAAAAGATGAAGTACTCAATGCTTTTTTTGCCTCTGTCTTCACAGACAAGGTCAGCTCCCAGACTTCTGCACTAGGCGACACAGTATGGGAAGGAGGTGGGTAGCCCTTGGTTGAGAAAGAACAGGTTAAGAACTATTTAGAAAAGCTAGACATACACAAATCCATGGGTCCAGATTTAATGCATCTGAAGGTACTGAGGGAGTTGGCAGATGTTATTGCAGAGCCTTTGGCCATTATCTTTAAAAACTCCTAGAGATCGGGGAAGGTCCCGGACAATTGGAAAAATGCAAATGTAGTGTCCATTTTTAAAAAAGGGAAGGACAATCCAGAGAACTACAAACCGGTGAGCCTCACCTCAATCCCCAGAAAAATCATGGAGGGGATCCTCAAGGAATCCATTCTGAAGTACTGTGAAGAGGGGAAAGTGATCAGGAATAGTCAACATGGATTCACCAAAGGCAAGTCATGCCTGACTAACCTGATTGCCTTCTATGATGAGGTAAATGGCTCTGTGGACATGGGGAAGTCAATAGATGTATTCTACCTTGACTTTAGCAAAGCTTTTGATAGGGTCTCCCACATAATTCTTGCCAGCAAGTTAAGGAAGTATGGATTAGCTAAATGGACTGTAAGGTGGATAGAAAGCAGATTAGATTGTCAGGCTCAATGGGTAGTGATCAATGGCTCGATGTCTCGTTGGCGGTCGGTTTCAAGCAGTGTGCACCAAGGATTGGTTCTAGGAATGGTTTTGTTCAACAACTTTATTAATGACCTGGATGAGGGGATGGATTGCATCCTCAGCAAGTTTGTGGATGACACTAAGTTAGGGGGAGAGATAGGAATGTTGGAGGGCAGGGATAGGGTCCAGAGTGACTTAGACAACAAATTGGAAGATTGGGCCAAAAGAAATTTGATGAGGTTCAACAAGGATAAGTGCTGAGTCCTGCACTTGGGACGGAAGAATCCCAAGCACAGTTGCAGGCTGGGGGACCAACTGGCTAAGCAGCAGTTTGACAGAAAAGGACCTGGGGATTACAGTGAATGAGAAACTGGATATGAGTCAACAGTGTGCCCTCGTAGCCAGGAAGGCTAATGGCATATTAGGGTACATTAGGAGGAGCATTACCAGCAGATCTAGAGAAGTCATTATTTCCCTCTACTGGGCACTAGTGAGGCCACATCTGGAGTATTGTGTCCAACTCTGGGCCTCCCACTACAGAAAGGAGGTGGATGCATTGGAGAGGGTCCAGCGGAGGCCAACGAAAATTATTAGGGGGCTGGAGCACATGACCTATCAGGAGAGACTGAGGGATTTGGGCTTGTTTAGTCTGCAGAAGAGAAGAGTGAGGGGGGATTTGATAGCAGCCTTTAACTACCTGAAGGGAGGTTCCAAAGAGGATGAAGAAAGGCTGTTCTCAGTAGTGAAGATGGCAGAAAAAGGAGCAATAGTCTCAAATTGAAGTGGGGGAGGTCTAGGTTGGATATTAGGAAAAACTATTTCACTAGGAGGGTGTTGAAGCACTGGAATGGGTTACCTAGGGAGGTGGTAGAATCTCCATCCCTAGAGGTTTTTAAGTCCTGTCTTGACAAAGTCCTGGCTGGGATGATTTAGTTGGGGTTAGTCCTGCTTTGGGCAGGGGGCTGGACTTGATGACCTCCTGAGGTCTCTTCCAGCCCTCGGATTCTATGACATATGGGGACAGGGCCACAGATTCATGATTGAATGTGAGAGGTTAGGGGTCAGCCAGGGTCTGCATGGAGGAAGCTCCCCATCTCTCAAAATCCCTTTCCCAAAAATCAAACCTGTTTCATACTTATGTCACCCATACCCAATAACTCTCCAGGTCACTCTCAGATTCTTTCCCAGCTATTACTCCCTGTTTCTCAGCTCCTCCATTACCCCAACTCCCTCAAGCCTTTACACGTTTTTGTAAGATGCATGAAATATGTTTCTGAATTGTAGTTAAATTAACTCAAAGTTCTGTAATAATATGCCTAATATATAACCAATCTGTCAAAAAAATTCTGAATTTTTTGTTGTCTATATTGGTACAGATATACTTGCTGACTGGTATTTTGAAATAAATTACCAAAATAATTGAAATTGGAGTGATTACATTGTTTTTGAAAAATAAAATATTGTGCACAGAATTTGTAAATTTTTAGTGCAAAATTCTCCAGAAGTACACTACACTGCATATAAGACACTCTGTATCTACTTCATTGACAGCAGAGGTATAAACAGTTGTGAACAACAGTTTCAAAGTGACCAATCAACCACACACCTCACTTGGAAGTGTAAGTACATAATCAGACAACAGAGACCCAAAAAAGGAAATACTATTCTGTACAAAACAGAGTTAAATATTAAAATGATAAAAAATAAAGGGGAAGTTTAAAAAAGATGACAAAGTAAATAAACTTATTTCATTTAAATTTAAGATGTTAAAAACAACATTTTTCTTCTGTAAAATAAAGTTTCAAAGCTATATGAAGTCAATATTCAGTTGTAAACTTTTGAAACAACCACCATTAATTGGGAACAAGCTCCATTAGGTGTTTGTAACTCTAGTGTACTAACAATTGAATAGATTGGACAAGTGTATCCAGCAGAGGGCAGTGATGTATATAACAAAAGGAAAAGAATTAAAGACCAATTCTCATGTCACAGTGTTAACATCTTGGACAAGATCATAATTATCCTAGGGACTTATTTTACTGGTTACTGGTGTCTGATCAATATGTACTTATCCCGTCATTTCTAAAACTTTCTAGCAACCTATGTTACCCCTGTAACTGAATGGAAATTTGGCATATGTTCCTTAGATCGGTGAATCCATCTTTATATTGTAAAGAATCATGCTAATCTTTGGTATTACATAAACAATTATAAATGAGATAGGCGCTTGTCAAATATTAGAAGTCATTCCTTCTTTGTAGTTTTATCCATGTATCATTTTAAGATCCTAATTCTTATAACACTTATGCATGAGCTTAACTTTATTACTATGAATAGGCTTATTTAAATCAGTGGAATTACAGTAGTACAATTAAGCACATGCATACGTGTTTGCAGAATCACAGTCTAAGAAAGGACACACACCATTTATTTTCTAAGTAGTTACTACTTATAAACTACTCAGAAAAAACCCCAAGTATTTTTCATTGTATTTGTAACCATTTTAAATGTTTGCCTTGTTTTTTAAAACCTTAAGATATCATGTTCTTCTAAGTCACTGTATTTCTCCTACCCACAGCAATTTAAAAATATTTATTTTTAAAAAAATACATACTAAGTGAAAACAAACCAACCTTTCCATACATTTATCAAAGTACCTTCAGTTCCTAGTGTAAAAAAGTTTAAACTTCAAAGTATTTTAATATAAAGAACACTGTAGAACCATTAGCTCCTTTCTATTTATGTTATTTTTACATAAATATTTCTCTATGAATCACATATATCTTTATATGTTTGATAACTCGTTGTTGCATGCCTATGCAACAAAGGTGCAGTGCAACAGGGCTTCCCAACATATGGGTATCAACCAGTGTTCTCTCTAATTTCTTTCATTTGTGGGCAGGATACATTTTGCTATGTGCACTGAGACGTGTGGATTTGCATCACCAGTAGAAACACATGCTGCTGCCTGTGCGTGCTCTGCTAATCAGCTGGGAGGCACCTGAATCTCTCCTGGGTGGCTGCCCAAGTGCTCAGCTTACAAGGAACACTGGACCCCTTACCCTTTCCAAACTGCTAGGTAGAAAATTAGTTTCCTGGCTAGATATTAACTAGTTAGGGAGGTGGGTATAGAGACCCTGATATGAAAAATTAAAATTCAGTTATGGAGAAGATAAAGACATGATCCTGGAAAGGAATTTATATTCTCTAGCTGTGGAAGAACAAGTTTGTCACACAAACACACTCTAAGGGTATGTCTACACTAGCCCCCTAGATCGATCTAGCGAGGCTAATGAAGGCGACCGAAATGGCAAATCAAGCCCGGGATTTAAATATCCCGTGCTTGATTTGCATGTTCCCGGCCGGTCGCCATTTTAGAAATTGACTAGCCCGAAGTAACTGCCCACGTCTACACGCGGCAGTGAAACGGGATTCCAATTTAAATCCCTATCTCGAATTAGCTGGTATTCCTCCTGCAATGAGGTTTACCAGCTAATTCAATTTAGGGGCTTTAAATCGGAATCCCGTTTCACTGCCGCGTGTAGACGTGGGCAGTTACTTCGGGCTAGTCAATTTCTAAAATGGCGACCAGCCGGGAACATGCAAATCAAGTACGGGATATTTAAATCCTGGGCTTGATTTGCAATTTCGGTCGCCTTCATTAGCCTCCCTAGATCGATCTACGGGGCTAATGTAGACGTACCCTAAAAGATGTACAGATAGTGGGAGGGTAAAGTTTGCTGCCTTCTAATATTTGTGAAAAAAACAAACCCAAGCTGAAATCTCAAACTTAATACATGTAGCAAATGAACATTTTAAACACAAAAGTACAATGCACTGTGAGGTAGGGATGTAAGTGACTAGTCGACTATCCGATAAACAAAAGCTTATTGGATAGTCGACTAGTCCCCTGACTAGTCGCTTTTCCCACTTGCTGCCTCTATCAGAGGCAGAAAGTGGGGGAAGCAGGAGTCGGTGCTGGGGGGACTTACTACGTTTAAAATGGAGAGCCGCAGCGGGGTTAGCTCCTGGGCGGGAGCTAACTCTGCTGTGGTTCCCCTGCTTATCGACTAGTCGATGAAAAATCCATCGACTATTCAAGTAGTTGATTAAACTAAATTTTATATCCCTACTGTGAGGAAGAACATATACAGGAATACTTCATCATAATGTATCAAGTAGCACAGAGAGCAATAGTACCAGCCACTGATATGCATAGCAAAATCTACAAAAATAACAATGTTAATGTTGCTATTTAATATAATTGTAATCTGGCCAGGTTGGCAGTCAAACAGTGAAAGGTGCTGCCTATTTTAAGTTTAATCCTGGCAGGGGCTGGGAGTACCTAATGTCTTTTTCAAGAAACCTTTTCTGGCCAACCCAGATGTGGAGTTGATACATTCAGTAGGAAGTTGTAATTAGCTTTATTGTGACTGTAAGGAAGGATAGTTCCTGTGTGGAGCTCCCATGTCACTTGTATTTTACTCCATTGCATTGACTTAAATAAGAACCTAAAAAGGGCCATAATGGGTCAGACCAAAAGTCCATCTACTGTATATACTCGATCCTAATTATTTTGGTAAAAAATGACACAGTAAAGAGTGGGGGTCAGCTTATGAATTGGTCATTGTATTTTACCAATGTTTTTAACTTGTGGGGGTGGGCAATAGGGATGTGAACAAGTAGTTGACTAGCTGATTAAGTGATAGGCTTATCAGTTAATCTAGTTGACTACTAGCATTCCTCCCCCACCTTGCTGCTTCTGTATCAGAGGCAATAAGGGCGGGGCAGGAGCCAGTGCTGTGGGGAGCTAGCTTAAAACGAGGCTCCCCCCAACACCGGCTTCGTGGTGTCGCCTGTCCCCAGAGGCAGCAGTGGGGAAGAAGGGGCCACAGGAGAGGCTGCCACAAAGCTGCTGTCCCCATTGGGACCACCACCACCCACCCCGCGGACAGGGGCTGCTACCGGAGCAGCCTCTGTCCGGGAACAGGATGGGCTGCTGTGAACAGAGGCTGCTTTGGGTCAGCCCACCCCCAGCAGCCTCTCTTAAGGACGTTAAGAGGTGGATAATTGACTAATCGTGTAATCGATACAATTTGTATCGACTACACAATTAGTAGATAAGGGAAGGCACTCTGTAATGGCTCGCGCTGGTCCAGGAGCTACCCCTGCTGCGGTTCTGCAGTTTAAATGTAGTAGGAGTCAAGTGCGCAGGCAGCCGGGCCCCTACTACATTTAAACTGCAGTCACATCTGGGGTAGGTCCCCAACTGGTGCAAATCGGGACACAGCCAGGACCACTGCAGCTCTGTGTTTTAAATGTAATAAGAGCTGGCAGAGGTCCCGGACTGGTGCAAACTGAGATTGTGCCAGGTTTGCTCAGTCTCGGATTGCACTGGGTCCAGCAGCCCTTTCCTGCGGCCACCCCAGGTCCGCCACGAACAAGTGCTACTACTGGAGCAGCCTCTGCCTGCAGTCAGTCTGGGCCACCATGAATAGGGGCTGCTGCAGAGCAGCCCATTTGCAGTGGCCTGGGCTGGCCGCAGGCAGAGACTGCTTCACGGCAGCCTCCCCTACCCCTCCCCTCACATGCGCTGCAGCCTCTGATAGAGGCAGTGTCTGTGGAGATGGTGCTGGGGGAACAGACTTTTAAGCTAGCTCCCTGCAGCACCAGCTCCTGTTCCCACCCCGCCTTACTGCCTCTGTGTCAGAGGTAGTGGTGGGGAAGAGGGGAGAAGCGAGTAGTCAAGTAGTCAACTTTACTACCTGATGAGCTTAGGCTTATTGAGTAGTTGTCTAGACTCTATTTGACTACTAGCTTACATCCCTACCATGGACCAGGACTGCTGCCACCCTGCACTGTGTTAGAGGCAGCAGCATGGGGTGGCAGGCAGCCAGTCCACGAGGGGGGCTGGTTTTTAAACTGGCTCCCCTTGCAGACCAGCTCCCGCCTGGCACCCGAGCTGCTGACTCTGATACAAGGCAGCAGTGTGGGATGGCAGGGGGCTCCCCGGAGTGGGGCCGGATTGCACTGTCTGTCAGCCTTGCCCTGGAAACTATAGAATAGCTGATTAAATGCTAAGAATTCATGTGGTTAGTTGACTATTCAATTAACTGATAGCTAACGTCCCTAGTCAGCAAACTTCAGTTCCCAGTTCCCACTGGCATGCTGGGATGTTTTATATATCTTGAACGTCTGTGGGCCTGGAGACCCTCAGCTTCCAGTGGCTGCTGTTCGCCGTTCTGGGTCAACAGAGTGGAAAGAAGTGGCAGCTAGGGATGTGAACGTCTAGTCGACTATCCGATAAGCAAATGCTTATCGGATAGTCGACACACTAGCTGACTAGTCATTCCCCTTCCCTCCCCCTTGCTTGCTGCCTCTATCAGAAAGAGGCAGCAAGGGGGGGGGAAGGGTATTGGGGTGCTTCAAAGCACCAGCACCATGTGGAGCCCAGGGCCAGACCCCGGCTCTACATGGTGCTGCCGCTTTGAAATGCCACATGCAGCCTGGGGCCAGCTGAGAGTCCCCAGCTGGACTGGGCTGCACATGGTGTTTCAAATCGGCAGTGCCGCGTGGAGCCTGGGGTCAGCTGGGGACTGACCTTGGGCTCCCTGAGGTGCTGCCACTTTGAAACGCTGCATGGAGCTTGATGCCGGGTCCCCATGGCGTTTCAAAGCGGCAGCACCGCATGAAGCCGGGGGTCAGCTGGTGACCCAGCTGACCCCAGGCTCCATGTGGCGTTGCCACTTTGAAATGCCACGAGGAGCATGCGGAGGGCTGCTTGAATCCCCCATTGGCCCTGTGCTCCCCGCAGCTTTCGCCTTTGAAATGTAGCAACAGCCCTGGGGTTGTTGCTATACTTCAAAGGTGGAGGTGCCCTTATTAACTAATTGGATAGTCAATGCAAGTTGCATCGACTATTTGATTAGCCAATTAATTGAAATTTAACATCCCTAGTGGCAGCCAGCACGTCCTTTGACTCACGCTGCATCTCGCAGCTCTCATTGGCTGAGAATGGCAAACAGCAGCCACTGGGAGCTGAGAGGCCCCATACCTGAAGAAGCTCCAGGTAAATAAAATGTCCTGATGTGCCAGCAGTTTACGCTGATGAATTGGGATTGGAAGTTTGTAAACCACCAATACAGAGTTGGCTTATGAATGGGTCATTGCTATTTTTACAATTTATTTTTACTTGGAGGGGTTGGTTTATGAACAAATGGGCTTATGATCAAATATATATGGTATATCAATATAGAAAATTATAAAAATGGGTATACCCAACAAAAAAATATTTTACTATAATTGTTGCTAGTGTGTCAAAAAAAACCCATAGCTACACACAGGATGGTTGACATTGAAGTAAATAGATCTGGATTTGTTGATAAAAATTATTTTTGACTACTAACATTTGATGATCTGCAATAACCACAAAGGTCTGGCTATTGTGAAGTACAATAAATGTTCACTGCTTTGAGTTAGTAATATTTGAACAAAAATGTCTACAGCAAGAATCTTCCTCTTCCCATAAATCCTTTATCAACCAGTTTTCATAAAAATTTGAAATGGAGTCTTTTTTTATAGGCCCCTAATAAGGCTGTAAACTATAACTTAGTTAACTTATGCTGGATCAAAGCTTGGGGCCAAGGCAGAGTTTCAGACAGCTCCCAGAAGTGGATGGCATGTCCTGTAGTGGCATGAGAACAATTTTTGGAGTAATGATGCTGAGCTGCATCCCCCTTACCTCTGTCCCTATCCTTACTGATCCTTAGAGCTGTGGCCGGCAGCTGGGATCCCGCACATGGGGTCAGTGTCCAAAATCCTCATCCTGGCAGCTAGGTGGAACCCTGAAAGCTGAGCTCAGCAGCAGGGCCAGCGCCCAGCAGTCAAGAGGGACCCAAGGCCATGGCTGGCCACCGAGACCATTCGCATGAGTATAGTAGCTGAGCGGGGCTCAGAAGTGGTGGCCAAGTCCCCGAGAGCAGGACGAGCAGCCGAGTGGGTGCCAGGGTTGGACACCGAGACCATTTGTGTGGTCACAGCAGCCAAGTGGGACCCAGGGCCTGTGGCCAGGTCCCTGAGACCAGGGACCAGCAGCCGAGTGGGACAAGGGGCTGGCTGAGAACCTTGAGCATGGGAATGGAAGCTGAGCAGGGTCCTGGGCAGGAAGTGAAGCCCCCACATGGGACGCAGAGCCCCCGGATATCAGGTTCCTTGGGACAGGGATGGCGAAGGGGCATGACTGTCCATAGGGGGCACAGGGCTGGGGCAACCCCCTTCCTCCCAGTTCCCCAGGTGTGGCACCTAGCCTAGGGCAACCTCCCCGCTACAGGCCCCACACTAGGGGCAGGGACAGTGTGTGCACAGACCCCCCTGGACCTAGGAGCTGGACACGGGGCCCACGTAAGTTCTGGCCGCGGCTGGGACCCAGGCAGGGCAGGCAGGGGGCCAGTCTTCGCCCTGCTGCGCCACCCATTGCACTTTCTGAAGTTCTGACCCGCGCCCGCCTGCTGAGGACGGGGGGGCGGGGCGAGGTCTGGCAGGAGCGGACGTGCAGGGCACGCGCATGGGGAGCAGAGGGGCAGGGCGCGCGCGCTGCGTGAATGGAACGCCGAGGGAGGACGTGCTTGCGGGAGCAGCGGGGGCGGGGGAAATAGTGAATGTTGGGGGATGGGCTGAGTACGGGCGGGGGGGGAGGGGGGTCTGCGGGATACGCGCCCACGAAAGTCAGTGGGGGCGGCGCCTTTTCCTCCCCTTGCGCTCCTCAGGCCCCGCCCTTCCCTTGTCAGTCGCCGGGCGCCGCCCACGTGACCGGAAGGAGCGCGGGAGGGGGGCGGGGAGCCGCCCCCGGAGGAGGCAGGGCGCCCGGGCGGGCCGCAGGCGAATACCCGCCGGCAGCAGCGCGGCGGGGGCCAGGCCGCCCCGGAGCCAGCGGTCCCGGCCCTGACCGCCCCGGTAAGCGCCGCGGGGGCGGACCTGAGCCCCCCTGGGCCGGCCCCGGCCTGTGTCCGGGCTGCGGGCGGGGGCTGCAGGAGCCATTTTGTCCGGCCGGAGCGGCTGCTGTCCGGGCGCGGGGGCCGCGCTGGTGCCCGAGGCGGTGGGGTGTGACTCCGGGTCGCTGCTCTGCCCAGCGCCAGGCCGGGCGGGGCGGGCGCTCCCTGCTGAGCGGTGGCAGCGGCTGGCGGGAGCAGGTGGGTGAGGTGACAGCGTCTGTCTGTCCGTCCGTCCGTCCGTCCGTCCGGCATGTGCTGGCGAGAGGGGCACGCCCAGGCAGAGCCTTTCTCCGGGTCACCGCTCTCTAGGGTGAGCAGCTAGCCCGCAGCGTCGGGGCCCGGCCGCGGCAGCGTGAGCCCCGAACGCCTCTGCAGTCGGGGGGCCAAGTGGGAAGTTAGCGTCTTACAGATCGTTGTAATAAAGCCACCAATCCAGTGTGTCAGTTGAGCCCACGATGTTTGGTGTCTGGCAGAGTTAGGAACCGAAGCCCTCAGGCTCATCTTCTGAAAGGGACGTGCCGGTTTCCTGTGTTCATAAGGGCTGATAGGAGAGTTATGATGCTCGCTTTTTGTGAAAAGGGTTCACCCGCAGGTGACAGGTGTGTCTGTTTTGTTCAGTTACCTGCCTTGTATGCCTGAGATTTGAGGACCGACAGGGCTACACCTCAACTGCATACTACATTGTACTCTACTGACTAATCAATGTGGCAAAGCCTTAAGCAGGGTGAGGCTTTTCAGTGATGTCTCCAAAAGGTTTTTAATTTATATTGTCAAATATTGTATTTTTGTATGTATGTTGAATATCCAAGTAATGGGTAACATTAGTAATTGCAATGGATGGTAGCATGTGTCATTTTTAGGGATTATGCTATTGATGCTCAATATTGAACAATTTCCCTTGGTATTTCTGTGAGAGATGGAATCTGGTACTTACAAGGAATAGCATGTTCCAAGATACCTATACCAGTGCTATCTGCTTAAGACACAACATGTTGCAAGATGTTTAATCAAAGATACATTTAAAAGATGTAGCATACTGATTGTGCTTAAGTTAAGAACATAAGAATGGCAGTACTGGGTCAGACCAAAGGTCCAACTAGCCCAGTAGCCTGTCTGCCGACAGTGGCCAGCACCAGGTGCCCCAGAGAGGGTGGACCGAAGACAATGATCAAGCGATTTGTCTCCTGCCATCCTTCTCCAGCCTCTGACAAACAGAGGCCAGGAACACCATTTCTATCCCCTGGCTAATAGCCTTTTATGGACCTAACCTCCATGAAATTATCTAGCTTCTCTTTAAACTCTGTTATAGTCTTAGCCTTCACAGCCTCATCTGGCAAGGAGTTCCACAGGTTGACTACATGCTGTGTGAAGAAGAATTTTCTTTTATTAGTTTTAAACCTGCTACCCATTAACGTCATTTGGTGTCCTCTAGTTCTTCTATTATGGGAACTAATAAATAACTTTTCTTTATTCGCCCTCTCCACACCACTCATGATTTTATATACCTCTATTATATCCCCCTCAGTCTCCTCTTTTCTAAACTGAAAAGTCCCAGTCGTTTTAACCTCTCTTCATATGGGACCTGTTCCAAACCCCTAATCATTGTAGTTGCCCTTTTCTGAACCCTTTCCAAGGCCAAAATATCTTTTTTGAGGTGAGGAGACCACATCTGTACACAGTATTCAAGTTGAAAGAAACTTTCTCAACAACCTTATTCCTGTGTATATAGCCGGATCACTTATTTTCTCTAGACACTAGATCTGTATAGTACTACATTATGGTTTTTACCCTGGATTTGCATGATTTGATTTTAGCAGCGCAGGCTACTGGAGGATTCTAACTGGTTTGATTATTTGCATATTTCTTTTATATCCCCTTTATTCTGAAGATGTTTTTAAAATTGTCTTGGTTAGGACCAGACTTGTATAGCTCTCCCACTGGCAATCAGCATTTTTTATCCTGGGCTACAGGAACTTTGACTGAATGTTGACAGCTAGAGGTAAGAAGGCCAGACTAAAGTTTAGGGGCTGGCTTTTCACTGTAGGCTACAAGCTATTCTTCAGACTAGCTAGCCAAGCCCATGGGGGGAGGTAAGGGAGTGCAGACATACCCAAAGCTTAGATTTAAAAACCTGAATACATTCAATTATGCCCTAAAGCTATTTTTCAGCATCTGACTAGAAATGACCTGTTTTTCAAAGGTCCTTAGCACTTTCAGTCTGCTGTTATAAATTGAAGTTGCAGCTGTATCTTGTCTTAAAATCAGGCCACTTCTATGCAGATGATTAAAAATGGATTTTAGAGTCTAACTTTAATGATCCAGGTTTGAAAACATTGGCCCAAAATAGTTTACTGTGGTGTCTGAGAGAGCTTAAACTTTTCTGTGATCATGTGGTTTGAAAGTATACTGCATTGGGAATACTGATGGAAATTTTCCTATTTAAAGCATTAACATTTATGTGCTGGATGGTGGATAGTAATGTTTAGTTGGTGCTGGTTTTCTCACATTTGTGCAAACAAATGTTTGGGACCTAAGCATTTTATTTGAAATGTTGTTGTTTACCTCTAAGCGCTTGTGGATTAATAAACCTTACTTGTGACTTCCCCCACAGGCCTGTAACTCTCTAAAATGTTCAGTGTAGCACTGTACACTGCCTAAAGAGCAGTCAGAATTCTCAAGTTTTAATAACACACTTGAGGGAGATTGCTCTAGACTCATGTGGTTTAGTTTGTCACTCACTTCCACTCCCTCCCAAACTTTCAGGGATGTGGGAGAGCTGATTTCTGGTGGTTCATGCTTTAGGACAAGAACCTCTTCAAGTACGAAAAGCTAGTCAATACTCATATTTCATCAGTGATACAAATGCTTGTTTGCCTAACGTGCTAAATGGGGAATTAATTTTGGAATACTAAATTTAATTTGGATGTGCTGAAAATATAATTGATAGCAATGTAGGTCAGGTGTCAAAGAACAACATTGAGTTGGAGCCACTCCCTTAGGCTTCGTCTACATTGTAGGGTTTTTGTGCAAGAAGCCTTTTGCAGAAGAGTTCTTCCGCAAAAACTACTTGTACAAAAGCACGTCCAGACCTCAAAGCGCATCGCAAAAGCGATGCGCTTTTGCGCAAGAGAGCATCCACACTTCATGGACACTCTTGCGCAAGAAAGCTCTGATGGCCATTCACAGAATGGCCATCAGAGCACCTGTGCTTTTTCCAATAGGGGTTTCTTGTGCAAGAAACCCCTGTGGAGCATCCACACTTGCCTTTTTGCACAAGAACTCTTGCTCAAAAAGGAGTTATTCCTCGTGGGGAGAGAAATAACTACCGCCAAAAGCCTTTTCTTCTGCTGATTTACTTGTGCAAAAGTGTGCTTGAGGTGTGAACCCTCCACCTTGTAGTGTAGACATAGTCTTATAGTAATTGTCTATATGTAGGATCCCACATAAATCATGATTTTATGGAAATCATGAAAATACCCTCACAATAATGATTTTTCCTTTTTTATAAAAAATGGAAACTGTTTACAATGAAGTCTTCAGTACAAAAACATTACACAGTGCTATGCTCCTATATCATTCCACCCTTGAAACTGAATAAATTTAGTAGTAAAATTAATTCCATGCAATTTTTATGATTTCAGTCCTTTGCCATTTACACTATAGTGAATTTTCTAAAAAAATAAAATAAACTGATTACACAGGGCCTGATCCATGGGATTCGCATTCTGAAGATCTGTCAGATAGGGAAAATGCTCGTAGATAATGGTTGTGAAGAGTGATGTGAATGAGCGTATTAATGATAAACAGCTCTGAGAACGGAACAGTACCCGTTAAATTTTTTGTGCTGTTGACTTCTAAACCTCATGAGAACACTTTGTGGGCTACATTTTCCAATAAATTGGGCATGCAGTTCTGTGGGTAAGTCTACTAATTGCAAATGCAGATAATCAAATGGAGTGCAGAAATAATGGTGTCCTTAATTTTTCCTCTTAGAGTGAAATTGACTATTTCCACTTAAAACTTAGTTACTGTGTGAGAGTACCATATGGCTCTTTATTTTTGTGCAAGGCTCCCATTATCTGAGATTTGCTATGGATTGCATGTAGTAATATTAATCTAGCTTTAATTCAAGCCCTCAGGCTACAATTCAAAATATCATTTGGCCTTCTTAAAATGAGTTTTGAAAGATTGGTGTAGAATAAAAGTACCAAACTCTTTCAATATATTGGAATATGTAAATTGCTGTTCAACTTCACCAACATTTAAGTTATTTATTCTTTTATTTCTTCTGCTTGCAAATGATTTCTCTGACCAAATAAACTAGATTTGTAGTTTTTTATCTTGCACATCACCTTTTTTAAATTCAGAAAAAGTAATAATTGACTGCAATATTCTGTGAACACAGCTGCTTGTCTGGATTTTTTTGATTTTTTTGTATGCTATGGAAAGTTACTTTTATAGTGCCCAAAATATGCTAGTATCTTTACATGTAGACATAGAATAAGATGTTTAGTGTTGTGTTACCACTTGGGAGCTCCATATGGTGGCGTGTAAAAGTAGAAAGTAACAATCTAGCACTTGGAAGAGGTCTGTTGGTTTATGCACCCAAAGCAACCAGCTTTGTATTCTCAAGTAAGCTATGCTTTGAATTCAGTAAATTACTTCCATGTTCTATGCATACTTTACTTGTAGTTTTTCTATTTATTCAGTTCCCTAAAGGTTTTCCTTTCTTTCTTTGTGAGGTGATTTCTTTTGAATCAGAAGTATGTTTTGAATATACGCAGCATAATCCAGGTTGCTTGAGAGTTTTATGTTCTAGATGCTCTTTGATGTGCACTCCCTTGTAACAGTAAAAATATATTATGTGCATATCAAGGGTAGAATATACTTATTATTAAAAGCAGAAGATTTCTGAATGGCTTATTTTATAATTCTAGATTGTCATTAGCATAAACTTGATCAGATGGAGTATAAAGTGCTAAGTGAAAGATTAATTTACCAGCCTAAAGGTCTCCTTTAGACAGAGGGTAATTATTTCAGAATTGGCTAAGGCCTTTTAAAGTTAGTGGGACTTAGAGATGTGAATAAAATGTTGTGGTTTTTTTTCTTTTCCAAAACAGGACATCCAGAAGACACAATGAGTGTGAAGGCCTTCAAGCTTGTTCCTGCTGTTGAGCGGGAGATGCTAATGGGAGACAAAGCTCGAATCAATGTTGAATGTATTGAGTGCTGTGGGAAAAACCTCTATATTGGAACCAATGACTGCTTTGTCTATCACTTCCTACTAGAAGAGAAGATATCAGCTGGAAAAATAACTTTTGCCACCACCAAACAACTGCATAAATACTTGGGCTTTAAGAAAGCCGTCAATGAGCTGAAAGCAGCTTCAGCACTCAACAGGTTACTGGTGCTTTGTGACAACACAATAACATTAGTTAACATGATGAACCTGGAACCTATTCCTACTGGAGCTAGAATCAAGGGAGCTGTGACATTCACACTAAATGAAAACCCTGTGAGTGGGGACCCTTTCTGTGTAGAAGTTTGCATTATCTCTGTGAAACGGCGGACCATCCAGATGTTTATGGTGTACGAGGATAGAGTCCAGATAGTGAAGGAAGTGTTCACTCCGGAGCAACCATGTGCCGTGGCTGTAGATGGTCATTACTTATGCCTTGCACTCACTACACAGTATATCATATTGAATTATAATACTGGCACCTCCCAGGATCTATTCCCTTATTGCAGTGATGAGAAACCACCAATTGTGAAAAGGATAGGCAGACAGGAGTTTTTGCTGGCTGGACCTGGCGGGTTAGGTGAGATTAAAATTTTTTTTAACTGCCAATTTAAAGTTTCACTCCATTTCATGTTGATTGAGGTTACTTTAGTAATTGATGCTAAAATGTAGAATAAATGCTGCATTTCTTTATAGGCTATACTTGGAATATTTGAAAATTGAAAGATAAGTAGTTCACTAAAGCTAGTCCTGGGTATTCTCATTATATGGTTTTACAAGTTTGCAAAATTTGCATATCACTTTAAAATGGTAAACTTCAATTGATCTAGATAAACTTGGTTTTGGGCTGTCTACAGAGAAATAGAAAAATTCAGGTGGAATAAATTCTACTGTCTCTTTTCCCAGGGCATATCAAAGTAAGAACCAAATGGAATTATAAAGACTGTTAGCGTGCAATTCTGGCTATAGTGAATAATTTGGGACTCAGGCAAACCAAATTTTCTTGTGCCAGACTTACTGTGATCAGGGACAAGCTACTTAAAATCAGTGTCTCTGCAGCTTCATCACTGAAAGGTAGTTATACTCACCCATCTTCATAAAGCAATGCAAGAGCTACGGATACATGCATTACTATAATACGATCATTAAATGTTTTGAGGATAATTAGTACTGACATTCAATCTTGGTTCCTTGTAAAGTTGCAGCACAATAGCAGAGGTTACTTTTTTGGTTGTCTTGCATACTTGCCTAAATTTCTCTGATAGTGCTGTTGGTTAGTAGTGCCCCACAGTAGACTTCAGGAATAACAACAGTAATTACATTAGACAGATTTAAGACACACCTTCAGGGAGACCTGCCAAACTGTGTAAACAAAGCTAGATCTCATGCAGAATGTCCAAGCCCCCTTTTTCTGGAGCATCTAACTGTGCACTGCATAAACAGCTATCGTGGGGGGTGGGAGGTGTGCTCTGATGGCCAGTATAGTTTAAATTCTTAGATCACAAGCAAGTCCATTTCAGAGATGAAGACCCCTCATGGGAAATGTTCTACCACCAGCACTTCACTTAGATTGATGGGGAGCCAGCTTGAAGGATACGATAAGCATAGTATGACATAAAGGGATAGTCTGTCTCAAGTATCCAGGTCCCAACTCAGGGCTATGTGCAGCTTCTACAAAATGAATTAAGAGATCCAGTAGCTACAGGCAAGACCACTGTTACCTGTCAGGTTTGTTTCAGTTACATTGAATTTACTGGATTCGTTGGTCATGTATCTGAACTTTTGAATACAGTCCATTACAAATCTTGCCAGCCTGGGCTCTAGATACAAGGCACGTTTCTTTGCCTTCTGTTACATAAGCACAAGCCAACAAGTTCACTTGTATTAAAACACACCTTCTCAAAATAAAACACTTCAGTGCATCTACTTTCTCTGGAGAGAGGATGAGTGAACAAACATTTGACATACATTTTGTTGCTTAATGTGCTACTGAAAGGCACTTGAATACTATGAGCATGGTATAGGTTGGACCTCCCTGGTCTGGCAGCCTAGGGACGTGACCTGTCCCAGAGGAGGGATTTTGCCAGACGAGGGGTGGTCATTTTTGGCCCCCCTGCTACCACCTCCCTCCAGCCCTGGCCTGACCGCTGCCCTCCCAGCTGGCTCCCCCCCCCACTGGCCCGGCTGCCCTGTCTGCCTCCACTGCTTTACCAGGCAGCCCTGCCATCTCTGTGCACCAGGATCCTGCTGTCGTGTCCAGGTCATGCTGCTGTGCTGGGCAGCCCCACTGCCTCTGCTCACTGGGCCCCCACTGCTGCACCAGGCAGCCCTGCCACCTGTGTGTGCACAGGGCTCCTGCTGCAGTGCCCAGCAGCCCTGCTACCTTCATGCACCGGGCTCTCAGTGCTGCTCTGTGCAGCCTTGCTGCCTCTGCATACCAGGTTCCTGCTGCAGAGCCTGGCTCCTGCTGCTACTCCAGGCAGCTCCGCAGCCTCTGCGCCGGGCTCCTGCTGCCACGCATGGGGCTCCCACAGCCCTGCTGAGAAGCCCTGCTGCGCTGGCGCTAGCTCTCCACTGGGACTCTCTGGTCCTGGAACATCTGTGGTCCTGCCAGTCCCAGTTAAGATTGTTTCAGCCTATAAAACCTATATAGACTAGAACAGGGCAGGCTGCCAGTTTGCCCTAGCAGGAGTAAAGCGATGCATCAGTATATCAATTGAGAGGTTGACAATCAACTGCCATATCCTGCTGTTGACACCTGCAGGATGAACCTTTATGCCAGTCGAGACAACTGCTTAATGTCTAGATTATCTTTGCATGAGTAACCTCAAAAGAAGGTTACTATGATTTTGATTATAGACTGGTACTTACAGATTTCATGTGCTGCAATGAAAATGAAGATGAATTCCTATATTTTGTTTTATCTAATCAACCTGTTCTTTAACACCCACTTCTGCATAAGTTTCTCTATTTCATTCTTCCCTTCATCTTTTTATTTTTCATTTTATTTACTAGTAGTGTAAAAGAAACTCCATCCCCAGACTTCCTGTTATCCACTTCTTCATTGGATCATTCTTTTAATTTTCTTGTCGTCTTCCTTGCCTTCCCTAACAGTATTTAGATAGTTTTTAATTTCTGTTCCTACATGAAAGTTCTAGAGACAATGACAGATTAGGCCATCTGCCTGTCTTAATTAGCATAATATCTAGGACCAGGTTTAGATTAGGAAAATGTTATGTTTAAAGGCATATTAGTCAATGCATCTTTCAGTGCATTCGAAACCATGTAAAAGTATAAGGCAGCCAAAAAGAATTCAAAGAACAAAAGGTACAAATTAACAGCAATTTTTAAAAAATACATCAGAATCAGGAAACCTGTCAAACATTCTGAATTATAGAGATGCTAAAGGAACATGCCAAGAAGACAAGCCCATTGTGGAGAAGCTAAATAAGTTTTTTGCATCGGACTTTACTGCAGCAAATATGAAGGAGATTCCCACACCTAGTCCATTCTTTTTTAGATGCTAAATCTAAGGAATTGTCCCAGATTGAGTTGTCATTAGAGGAGGTTTTGGAACAAACTGAGAAATTTAACAGTAATAAATCACCAGGATCAGTATGGTATCCACCCTAGAGTTCCAAAGGAACTCAAATATGAACCCTAGGAATACTTACTGTGGTATACAACTTATCACTTAAATGAGCCATTGTATGACGTGACTGGCAGATAGCAGCTAATCATAGAATACTAGGACTGGAAGGGACCTCGAGAGGTCATCGAGTCCAGTCCCCTGCCCTCATGGCAGGACCAAATACTAGACCATCCCTGATAGACATTTATCTAACCTACTCTTAAATATCTCCAGAGATGGAGATTCCACAACCTCCCTGGGCAATTTATTCCAGTGTTTGACTACCCTGACAGTTAGGAACTTTTTCCTAACGTCTAACCTAAACCTCCCTTGTTGGAGTTTAAGCCCATTGCTGCTTGTTCTATCCTCAGAGGCCAAGATGAACAAGTTTTCTCCCTCCTCCTTATGACACCGTTTTAGATACCTGAAAACTGCTATCATGTCCCCCCTCAATCTTCTCTTTTGTAAACTAAACAAACCCAATTCTTTCAGCCTTCTTTCACAGGTCATGTTCTCTAGACCTTTAATCATTCTTGTTGCTCTTCTCTGGACCCTCTCCAATTTCTCCACATCCTTCTTGAAATGCGGTGCCCAGAACTGGACACAATACTCCAACTGAGGCCTAACCAGCGCAGAGTCGAGCAGAAGAATGACTTCTCATGTCTTGCTCACAACACACCTGTTAATGCATCCCAGAATCATGTTTGCTTCATCACACTGCTGTCTAATTTGAAGTCTAATTTTAAAAAATAGCTTTGGAGGTGTTCCTGCCAGTTACAGGCTAGTAAACCTGTTTTTTAGTACCTGGCAGATTGGTTGAAACTGTAGGAAAGAATAGAATTATCAGACACATGGGGAAGCATCAACAGGATTTTTATAAAGGGAATTAGAATTCTTAGGGGTTATCAACAAATGTTGACCATAAATATAATGTACTTGGACTTTTAGAAAGCCCTTGGCATGGTCCTTCACCATAAGCTCTCAAGTCATGGGATAAGAGGGATGGCTCTCTCATAGTTCAGTAACTAGTTATGATAGGAAACAAAGAATAGGAACAAATGGTCAGTTTTCAGAAAGGAGAGAGGTAAATAACGGGCTCCTGAAAGGACCTGTACTGGGACCAGTGTAGTTCAACATATTCCAAACAAGGAAAGATTTAAAAAGATGAGGTTATTCATCTAGGAAAGATGAGTAAGGAGGGATAGGATAGAGGTCTAGAAAATTACAAATGGTGTGGAGAAAGCAAGTAAGGAGTTGTGAATGGGTAAATAACATTATACAGGGACTAGGAGAAATCAATAGCACATTTAAAACAAGCATTAAGTAGTACTTCACACAGTCAGCCTGTGGCACTCACTGATGTGATATTGTGAAGGCCAAAAGTATAACTGTTGAAAAAAAGAATTAGATAAGTTGATGTAGGATAGGTCTATCAATGACGATTAGCAAAGATAGTCAGGCATGCAGCCCCATGCGCTAGGTGTGCCTAAACCTCTAGCTGCCGGGAGTTGTGACTGGAGGTTAAGGGATGGATCATTTAATTGCCTCTTTCTGTTCATTCCCTCTGAAGCATCTGGCACTGTCCACTGTTAGAAGACAGGGTATTGGACTAGATGGACCACTAGTCTGACCCTGTATGTTCATTCTTATATTCTTAACACAAGTGTGTCCTGGATTTAATTTTTCATGCTTTTTCCCTAATCTAAACATGGTAGCTAACTGCTTGTTTCATTACTTAGATCACCTGTTATTGAATGTGTAGCTCTTTCCTTTCATATTGTTTTACTGTAACTTTCTACATATTTTTACCATCTTTGTCACTTTAAGATTAATTTGTGGCCTCCAGTACATTTCTTGATAGATTATATGATTTTTACAACTGCTTTCTAACATAGGTTCTAAACATCTTGACATTTAAATGTTATTGTTTTGTTAACAAATACCATTTCAAACATTCTTCCAACTAATACTTGAGCAGATGTTAATGGGGGTGGTTTTTCTTCATATTGGCTATCATTACCATGCCTACTTACTGGACAGAGTAATAGGAAACTTATGGTGTATTTTCTCACAGTTTCCCATAATGTGTAGCTATCAGTTACCAATGCAGTTTTCTTCCCTCTTCTCACACCCTTGAAAAGCTCCTAATACTCTCAGCTTTTGTGGCAGGCAAAAGTTCCATCACTTTACTTAATTGGACTTATCCCGTTCTGACAAAGGCAAAAGCGGAAGAAAAGTGAGGTTTATTTTGCTGGGCTTGTTTATGTGAATGCTCAGCAGCATGCTTCAAGAGAAAAATGCTGATGGCTGAAGATTGATAATTGGATATAGAGTCTTAAATTGCTGCATTTTAAATTTTGAAACTAGTGTAGTTCAGTAGTAGTAAACACTTGTTACCATCACATACTTACTCAGTTTGTGAAATCAGTTGATTTCATTCTAGTTCCCAGAAGCTGCATGTCCACATCACAAAAACCATTGATGGCATTATTTGGCAGTGTTGGCAATTTCAGATGGGGTAGAGACAGAAGTATCCTCTTGCTATTTAGGCTTTTCAGGTCCAGGCATGAGAGAAACAGGCAGTAATTGGCAAGTCACAAAAAAGAAAATGTACTGGTACAATATTCCATTCTAAACTTTGCATCTTGAATTATATTATGAAGTCTAATTTAAGTAATTTTTGTTATATCTAGATATTTCCTCTTCTGTATAAAGAACTGTGGTTTGATTCACATAAGGAATTTATTGCATATCTTTGAAACTGCTAACTGAATTTTCTCTCAGAACAGAGGTGCTGCACAAACCTCTCAGATGAATTGGGGAGGGAGATATAGATCCTTAAAGTTTATGGTATGATTAGAGGTAAATGGCTAAAAAGAGAAATGAGTCAGTAATTGAGTGGTTACTTGAAGAAAAATCCAAAATACACAGTTTAGCAGAGAAAATAACTACAAATGAAGTGGAAAGAGGCTACTAAAAATTCAGTGAGACTTTGGAGACTATCTTAATTTTTTAACATGTTTGTTAAATCTTCAGTATTTGTTTTCTGTCTTGCATTGTGTGACAGTTTGCTTTGTAAGAACTTAATTTTTGGAAATACATGCCTCTTGTGAAAGAATTGGGGCCCCTCTCTGCTATAGCAATTAACTCGAGAAATATGGGTGAATTAAATTACTTGGGGGACTAAAATGTTCTGCTGGCATTTGAGATGTTAAGGGAACAGTCAGGCCAAATTGCAGGAGGAAGAGTGCTCAGGCAACCTGTTGGTGTATTTCTATTTTTCCCTTAAAAACTCAGCTAGTAATGTTAAGAAGGCAGAACTTTCCCGTCCATGGGATAGGCCAGCGCAACTGCCTCTGTCTCTGTGCTTCAGGGGGAAGCAGGGTCCAAGGCGGCTTGGGCTTAGCAGGGGGCCTGGCACTGGCAGGAGCAAACAATTTTGCCCAAGTCTACTATGTTCTGCCCTACTGACTCCTGGTATCGCTCAGGGTAGGGGATGGAAACCAGAAGGAGGTAGAGCAGGGGCTGGCTGGAATTGGAGCAGGGAGAGGGCAGAGCGGAGGTAGAGGCAGGACCGGGGGCAGAGGGAGAGGTTTTCCTGAGTGCCACACCTTCCTAGGGATAGCCCTGTTAGAAGGGACTGGCTCATGGAATGTTGGCTTGGATTTGGTTGGTTAAAGGGCATCCAAAAGGTGCACACTTAGGTTTTAACAAAAATATGCCACTGTAAGCTTTTGGGACTTGAATTATTTAAATCTGGGAGGAATGAGCATTGAAAAGAAGCTTGTGTCACTTTCCTGTGAGCAAGGAAAGCAGGCTTTTTTGTATACTGCTTTGAACATAATTAATCCACAAATATATAGTTGCACTAGGATCCTTGAAGATTGTGTTTTGTAAAAAGTTTAACAGAAATGTCCTTCATTGTTTACACTTGTAAATTACTCCTCTGTTCATGGCAACAGAGTCCTGGAAAACTGCAGGTTTGGCTCTCACTTCAGACTTTCTTCCTTTTTCTTTTGCAGGTATGTTTGCAACTGTGGATGGCATTTCCCAGCGTGCTCCTGTGCATTGGTCAGAGAATGTGATTGGAGCAGCCCTGTGTTTTCCCTATGTAGTTGCTCTAGATGATGAGTTTCTTACAGTACATAGCATGTTGGATCAACAACTAAAACAGACCCTTCCTTTTAAGGAAGGCCACATTCTACAAGACTTTGAAGGTATTAGATAGTACACCTAACTCTTTGCTTCAGAAGGGTAGCTGAGTTAGTCTGTAACAGGAAAAACTTTAAAAACAACAAATAGCCTAATAGCACCTTAAAGACTAACAAACCATGTAAATGGTATCATGAGCTTTCGTGGGCGCAACCCACTTCTTCAGATGACAGGAATGTTCGAAATCCAGATCCAAGAATAAATAAAGGGAGGGGGAGGACTTTATGCTAACCTAGTATACAGTAAACCTACAACATTGGGCTCCTTTGGAGAGCAAGCTACCAAGCTACCTTGCCTGAGACACATGATAGAACAGCCTTAAATGTAGTCCTTTATCCTGGTGTTAATCGTATTTTTGCTAAAGAATATGTCCAATATATTCCTATAGAACACTGCAAGTGAAACTTGTTGCTCTTCTTTGAATGATGATCCTTATTCTATTCCACTGTGGATTACACATGAACATCATGTGCCCAGAGCTGGAGAATTTGAAAGTGGTTTCTGTTGGTCCATGCATGCATCCTAACTCACCTTGTGTCTCCCACTAAGGGGTTAAAATGTTGTGTGAACTAACTGCCTCTCCAATTCCTTCTTTCTACCAAATGATCTGGGTTAGAAACTATCTGTAGCTTCAGCTTTGTCCCTTACGATAAGATTTAGCTTTGTAAATAGTTTTTAATATCTTGTACAGTTAATAGTTTTAGTGTTTCTCATAGTTTTTAATGACAAATTATTCTTTGGGGGAATACTCCTCCCTCCCGACCCCACCCCTGGTTACCTTGTGTGGGCACTGGACTGTGCTTAGGACTCCATGCTTTAAACTTTGGTCTTCCTGACGTCTATCCTTTTCCACCATTGCTCTTTGTACCATCTCGGGTAAGCTTACGTTGTAGTGAGATGTGATATCTGCCTCTTGTTCCCCAGCTGTACTGGAGAAGAGTGGAAAATCTACCTTCAAAAACACATCATGAGCCCTCAGAGAGCAGGCCAGGGAATTCCACCCATACAGTGGCTTTACTCAGCAAGGATTGAGCCTTCTGCTGCTAAGCCCAATACTGGTGCCAGAGAATCTACCCTCATAAACCTTCTGGTGGGATATTCTTGCAACTGAGGAAGCACTCAAATGTATGAGATTGCCTTTCTCAAAATCCTCCTTGAAGAAGTCTGATTCGACTCTTAGCAAGCCTAACATCTCAGCGCGAGAAGACTTAAAATGTACTAAGTCCCAGAAGCTTGAGAAGAGAGCTCATAAACATCAGGCTCCATTGGTAACAGAATGTGATCTGTTGGTACCATCATCCTTGGAATTTCCAAATTCTCTGGCTCTGTCAGCACTGATAAAGAGGTTCACTGCTTGCCCACAGCACAGTCTTTGATGGCATCTTCCCCGACTTAATTGGTCGGGCAAAGACAATCCTGCTTGCACTGTGAAGAACTGGGTCCCATGCTGCTGCTCTGGCGGTCTCCTCACTGCTGAATCTAGAATCCCCTCCATTAGGTGTATTCCTTTCCAGAGAGGTCATAACACTACCTGGATGGTCCATCTAGCCCAGTATTCTGTCTTCTGACAGTGGCCAATGCCAGGTGCCCAAGAGGGAATGAGCAGAACAGGTAATCGTCAAGTGATCCTCCTGTTGCCTGTTGCCAGCTTCTGACAAACAGGCTAGGGACACCATTCCTACCTATCCTAGCTAATAGCCATTGATGGACCTATCCTCCATGAATTTATCCATTTATATTTTTTGAACCCTGTTAAAATCCTGGATTTAACATCCTCTGGCAAGGAGTGTGAGAAGTTGACTATGTGATGTGTGAAGAAATACTTTTATTTTGTTTTAAACCTGCTCTCTATTAATTTCATTTGGTGACCCCTAGTTCTTGTGTTATAGGAGCAAATAAATAACTGGTACTTATTAACTTTCTCCACACCAATCCTGATTTTATAATCCTCTATTATATACCTCTTTAGTCATCTCTTTTCCAAGCTGAAAAGTCCCAGTCATTTTAATTGCCCCCATATGGTAGCCATTCCATACCCCTAATCACTTTTGCCATTTTCTGAACTTTTTCCAGTGCTAAGAATCTTTTTTGAGATAAGGGCTACATCTACACCGCAAGGTTTTTGCGCAAAAACAGCTGGTTTGTGCAAAAACCTGTGGAGCATCCACACCTCAAATGCGCTTTTGCTCAAGGAAATCAAGAGTAAAACGGCAGAACAGAGGGCTTTTTCCGCTGTCGGTAAACGTCCTTTTACGAGGCATAACTCCCTTTTGCGCAAGAGTTCTTGCGCAAAAAGGCAAGTGTGGACGTTCCAGAGGGGTTTCTTGCGCAAGAAATCCCTATGGGAAAAAACACAAGTGCTCTGGCCATTCTGTGAATGGCAATCGGAGCTTTCTTGTGCATGAGCGTCCATGCAGTATGGACACTCTCTTGAACAAAAGCACATGGCTTTTGCGATGTGTTTTGAGGTGTGAATGTGCTCTTGCACAAGAAGTTTTTGCTCAAAAACTCTTGCGCAAAAGGCTTCTTGCACAAGAAGCATGTAGTGTAGACGTAGCAAAGGTGACCACATCTGCAAACAGTATTCAAAATGTGGGTGTACCACAGATTCTTATAGAGATAAGATAATCTTATTCTCTATTACTTTTTAAATGATTCCTAACATTCTATTTGCTTTAACTGATGCTGCACATTGAGTAGATGTTTTCAGAGAACTATTCACAATGACTCCAAGATATCTCTTGAGTGGTAATAGCTAATTTAGTCCCCATCATTTTATATGTGTAGTTGGGATTATTTTTTCTAATATGCATTACTTTGCTTTGTCAGCACAAAAATTCCTTTGCCATTTTGTTGCCAGTCGTCTAGTTTTGTGAGATCCTTTTGAAGTTCTTCATAGTCTGCTTTGGACTTAACTGTCTTAGGCAGTTTTGTATCATCTGCAAATTTTGCCACCTCCCTGTTTATCCCTTTCTCCAGATCACTTATGATCCTTGAGATACTGTGGGTGCCATTGGATAGAAGTTGTGACCTCTGGAATAGGAATCAACTTTTTCCTCATCAGGAAACTCAGAACTAACTGAGGACCTTTGTTTCCTTATCTTACATATCCTCTACTGCCTGAAAGACTTAAGCCAATTTGGGATTAATCTCCACACTTAGCTCTGCGCTGTTGATACCCTTTGCCAGGAAGACTCCATATCCTCCTTTTGACTTGTCCTAATGGCCATATTGGAAGCTCTGGAGCTAATATGCCCCTGCAGAATTGGTCAGATTTGCTAGTTACTGCTTGCCTCCCCTCAAAGGGGGCACTTCAGATTCTTCCTTGGATCCCTCCGAAGAGGAAGAGCATTACTCAGCGGATGTAGCTGTTCTGCTGGAACCACCAAGACTTTCTTCTTCATCTCCAGACAAACTGATCCCTCCTTCATCTCATGTCTCCAGCCTTCCTCCTCCAAGTGAATTCAGGCAATTTCCAGAAGTATCTTTGTAGAGTTGCTGATGAACTACAGGTTCCTCGTGAAGAGATTCAGGAATCCTAGAACAAACTTCTTGACATCTTCTGCTCAGGTTTGGAAAGAGGCTCAATCTTTGTGTTTGCTCTTTTTTTTCCCCTTAAACTTCTCCCAATTCTTTGGTCCAACCAACTTCCAAAAGGGTTACACAGCAACACCCCTAGTCTATTCCTGTGGTCAAAGAGGCATAAGCACCTACTGCTGCTGGAGGGAAAGGTGTTCTTATCTAGTCTCGAGTTCTGGATAGCCAGCTACAAAGCACTCATGGCAAAGTACAGCTGCCTGAACTACTCCCAAGTTTGTGGGGTTCACTATAATCATAGTTACTGCCATTGTTAGACATGGTATTATGGTTCTGTTCAGAATAGCATGGAGGACCTCACCTTCAATGAGTCCATTTATTCAGTCAGAAGATGGACAAATATCTCTGGTTCTGACTAGAAGGACTATTGGGCTACTCTCTGCTGTCTGGGGATATATACACTTATTCCCAAGAGAAAGTTCTGACGTCATCTAGTCCTAGACATGAGCCATAACAGTATTTTCATCAGAGGCCCAATGAATAAAGTTAAGATTTTGTCATGGTTGCTTTTTAGTAAAAGTCTTGGATGGGTCATCAGCGAATTTCAGTATATAGCCTAAGTCCATGATCTGTCCCTGATTTGTTTACTAAAAATAAATGACAAAATGGGGCAGTGCCCCAGCCCTGCTGAGGAAGGAGAGAGGAGGTGAATCCAGCACCCATTGTGGCTGGGATCTCCAGAGTTCCCTTCGATGTTAGCAGTAGTTGGTAGTTCTGGGGTCCCCTACCTGTGGGGTTGGTGATTTGTAGTTGCTGGGGCTGAAGTGGAAAATGTCATAGGGGTGACCTCCATGACATAATCTTAGCTTTACTTATGAACTACCATGCAAAAGGCAGAGGGTCCAAAGGACCTACTTCTCTGCACCTTCTACAGCAGGTATGGCATCCCAATCTCAACCCCCAACAAAGCACTATTTTTTGAGGGGACCTCAAAAGTTTTAAGCCACTAAGCTCGACACTGTCTGACCTTCACATGCCATTTTGAGGTCGTCTCAACCTATGGAGTGCAATAACAATAGCCATACCAAATGTTTGCATCCCTTCTTCCTCCACAGTTACCACCTTTAACCTTTGGGAGCCACTCTTAAGACTATTTCTCAAGCAAGAGGTGGACTCCCTGTTAGAGTATGGAGCAATAGAACATGTCCCCTGAATACCTAGGGAGTGTCTTTTATTTGACTTATTTCCTTGTATCCAAAAAGGGCACATGGAGACATTCTCTACAACCTCAGCTGCTTCATTTGCAGACTCAAGCTTCATGTAGTCATTAGGGATATTAGTGTATAGTTGTTTAAACAATTAACCAATAAGCCCCCGTTATCAGTTAATCCAAATGACTACACATGCCCTCACACCCTTGCTGCCTCTGTATTAGAGGCAGCAAGGTGGTGGGGAGCCGGCTTTTAAAACAGCTCCCTGTGCGTGCTGGTTCTCACAGAGCTACCTGCCTCCTACAGAGGCAGCAGCTGGTGGCGACAGAGGGGAGGCGGGAGCCAGTACTCAGGAGGAGCTGGCTTAAAAGCCAGCTTCCAACAAGCACCAGATTCCGTGGAGCTGCCTGTTCCTCCCTCCCCCACACATGCTGCTGCCTTTGACAGGGAGGCAGCCGCATAGAGGGTGTGGGGGGCAGGCGGGGTGTGTGTGTGTGTGTGTGTGAGAGAGAGAGAGTGAGTGAGTGTGTGAGAGAGAGAGAGCATTAGGGATGGAAAATCTAATGTAAAATGTTAACCGGTTAAACCAGAGGTGGGCAATAATTTTCACAGGGGAGCCACTTAATGAGTTTTGGTACATGGTCACGGGCCAGTTGGGGTAGAAGAGACGGAGCTGGGGACTAGCCTCCCCCCAGAGTTGGCTGAGGCTGGAAGCTTTGAAATAAAAACACAATAAAGGGCTTGTACCTCCCGGCCTCATTGCTATTGCATTGTCTGGCAGCTCTCAAGATTGCTATGGCTATTTACAGGGCTCCCGGTCACAGCACTACCCTGGCGGGCTGGAGTCACAAGACATTTAAATAGCCGCAGACAATTTAAAAGTGGCTGCCAGGCAATGTGGTAGCAGTGGGGCCGAGAGCCACAAGCCCTTAAAATAACTGCAATCGCAGGGCTTGCAGTTTCAGCCCCTGCCAGGGTAGCACTGCGGCCAAGAGCCCTGAGCCATTTAAGTAGGAATCCTGTTGCCTAAGCCACCACCTGGAAATTCAGTGGCACAGGCAGCTGAATATAAATAGTAAGCAGCCAGATGCAGTCCATGGGTTGGATCAAAGTGTTAGGCGGGCCAGATCCAGCCCCGGGGCTGTATCTTGCCCAGCTCTTGGTTAAATTGTATGTTTAACTGGCCCGCTGTGTTGCGCTGCCGGTGCAATGGTCCCCACCAGGCTGGAGCAGCCCCATCCTTTCGTGATGACTCTGAAAAGAACCATACTCTTTCCTGACAGTTATGCAAATACAGGTTTGCAGGCTGGGGTGCAACATTTTTCCTCTTCTGTGATATACTAAAATGTTCAGAAAATTCCTTGGGATAGAACACTTATATTTTGCCTATGAAAATGAAGGAAATTTACTAGTTTGAGTGAACTTAAATATATTTTTGTAATTTAAAGACAAGTTTATTGGTGCAATATAAATTCTATTAAATACATTAATTCAAAGATGAGCTTCAGAATTTGAAAACAAAAAACTAAATTTTTTTAATGTTTTTATTATATAGCCATGTTAATATTTAATGAAGACTCTGAAAATCAGTTTGTACTGTTCAAAATGCCTATTGCCAAAAATGTTTGTTTTCTTTACTCAGGAAAAGTAATTGTAGCTACCACTAAAGATGTGTACATATTGGTGCCATTACCTTTGGAAAAACAGATTCAGGATCTTCTAACCAGCCACAGAGTAGAAGAAGCCCTAACGTTAGCAAAGGGAGCCCGAAGGAACATTCCAAAAGAGAAATTTCAGGTTTGTCCTACCTTGCACATATATAAGAATGTGTGGAAGCTACTCTAGTGGCAAAGAAGTGACTGAAGAGTGAGAGCTCTCACTGGAGAAAAATCTTTTATCTCTTGTTCCTGGAGTCTGAGGAGACAGGTATGCGGCTAGGTGGACTCAGGATTGGAAGCAATAATGAATTGGTAGTGCTGAGTATTGCTGTCTGGGTGTCTTCTCTCTCAGCTTCTCTATCAGAGGTGTTAATGGCATCATTAAAAGATGGTGTATGCTCTGTCATGCTGATAAAGATGAGGTGAGATGGTGAGAGAACATATAGAAAGGCAAATGATGGACTGTGCTTTACTTAGGTTCTCCTGCAGGAGTGGCTGCCTCATCAAGGTGAAATCATCCCATCTCTTCAGTGTTATGATTTCAGAGAAATCAGTCTGTAGAGTAGGGATGTGAAAGTGTAACCGTTGCATGTACGTTTACATGCGGGCCCCTCTCCCGTGCTGTTGCCTGTGTGTCAGAGGCAGCAGCAGCATGTGGGGGTAGGCAGCTTTTAAGCTGGCTCCCTATGCACACTGGCTCCCGGGGAGCCGCCTGGCCCCCTACTTGTAACTGCTGAAAATTTCAATGGTTACACGTTTACTTGACATCCCTACTATAGAGCATATAATTAAAAAAACAGATTTCAAACTAGGGATGTAAGTGACTAGTCAAGTCAATACTCGACTAATCACTTCCCCCCCACCTTGCTGCTTGTGTTAGAGACAGCAAGGGGGGAGAGCAGGAGATGGTGTGGGGGGAGCTGGCTTAAAAGCTGTTGCCCCTCAGCACCGTCTCTGGGGTGGGAGGGGAGGCAGAGCAGGGGACAGCAGGGGACACAGCGCAAGCAGGAAATCATCTGTCCTGGTTTGCGCCCAGTCCCCCGTTGCATCTCTGCCTTTTAAATGTAGTAAGAGCCTGGTGGTTCTTACTACATTTAAAAGGCAGAGCCACAGTAGGATTAGTTCCGGGGTGGCTCGAATGAAGACTGCTTAGTCCCAGCTGGTGCTGCCCTGGAGAGCTGGAGCTAACCCGGCTGCGGTTCTGGGCTCCTACTACATTTAAACTGCAGAGCCACAGCGGGGGTAGCGAGCGCGCCCCCTCCCCCCATTGACTAATCAAGTCGTCAATGGAAATTCCATCAACTACACAGTTAGCTGATATCCGCATTTTAACAGCCTTATCTCAAACGTGGGAATAAATGAAGACCCAGATGGGCAAACTTTTATCAAGTATCTGTGCAACTATTTAATTCATTTTTAAGAATTACACAAGACATTTTGGTTTTTTGTGAGAACAGTTGAGTGGCTGCGGGTCAATTTCTTTTGCAGTTTTTAGTTTTTGGAATATTGTCACTTGTGTAACTAGATTTTAAGGCACCTGGAAGGGGTAATGTGTTAATCTAGCCTGACATGTACATAACACAGGCAATAGAATTTGCCTGAATTATTTTCTGCTTTAAGTTTAATAGTTGTGGACAAGAATATCCCTTTTTACTTAAAAATATCCAGTGATGGAGAATTCACCACAACCCTTCATAGGTTGTTCCATTGTTAATTACCCTCACTATTAAAAAAACAATACACCTTATTCTGTAGTCTGAATTTGTCTAGCATCCATTGTTATGGTTCTAATTTCTTATAAATAATGTCTCATAAACATGTAAAGTAAGCTTTGTATGTATTTTGTAGATCTTGGGTCAGGCAAAAGTGGTTTGCCAGGGTTAGCCCCTGGCGGGCTACCAGACACTTGGCTAATCTGAGTGTCCCCAGGCATGGCCACTTGAAGCTCCCAATGGCCAGTTTGCCTTTGTCCACTAGGAGCTGGGGGAAGCAGTGGTCTAGCCTGTGCCTTTAGATGCAGGTTGGATGGAAAGCTAAGGTGGCCTCATGGCAGCTCCTCACAGTGGCGGAGCGGGGGGAGGGGAGGGGACTGTCTAGTGGCTCCTTGCAGGGGGACTTCGGGAGTGCAGGGCAGGGTGGCTTGTCTAGACATCTGGATAATGTGTTGGGATTGATCCACTGCTTTGTCTAGTACAGTTCAGTTCAAATTAAACAAATTACAACAAAATTGCTATGGAAGTATATTTAATATGGATAAAAGCAAACATCTACAATAAACCACTTCCATTTCCCCTAAAGCAGTTAGCATGTGGACAATCAATTACTATAGAATAGAGGTTTAAGCAACAGCTTCAAGGTAAATTACTCTACGTAGCATACATAAGTATCAATGTAGTGTACATATATGAAAAATGATGTCTTTGTATTCCCTTTAGCTTCTTCAGGGAGGAGGAATTTTTATAATTAATTCTTATTTCATACTTTGGAGCCTGAATTTTGTTCTGTCTGACATGGGGTGTTGAGAGTATAAAGAAGGCTACATCTGTCCTCTCACTAAGAAATACTTTCTTAATCTGTTGCATTTTATTCAGTTCTGAGTAAGGGCATTGGGTCAAGAAAAAGATTTTGCTGCTTATACAGAATATTTTTGTAACAGCTTTAAAGATCTTGTTCTATTTATAATGGGCAGATGTTTCCACAATGACAGAACAATATCATAATACACAAGCTTAAGTGCATTTATGTTAAATTCATCATTGTAGACCAGTTTCTGTGAAAAGGGAAAGGAAACAAGCAAATGTATGCAACTACAATTGTATTTTTTTCTAAATAGTTTAAAAGTCTTTAACATGTAGTCTAACAGAAATTTGTCATGAAAATAGGGAATATCATCCACTGGAATAACTTTACTGAAGCCAAAAGAGATTATTCCAGCCCATCAGACTTAGTAAGATAAGAGGTCATCATCAATAGATTTTTTTTCTTGTGAATTTAAGACACATTTTTCCACACAACCCTTCCCCTCCAAACAACCAACCTATCTACCTTCTGGCTCCATCATCCTCAGGTAATACGGCTGTCAAATCACCCAAAGCTGTGGTAAATACTGTGTGTGATAGCTGCTGTTTCAGAACTTAAAATAGAGGTATAACAGCAGCTTGTGCACACTTAAAAAAAAGAGCCAAGAAGGTGATATTGAACCTGGGCTCATATTTGCTTTTTATGTTGGTAGGTTTCTCCTTAGATGTTCTAAAGCAGCGGTTCTCAAACTTTTTGGGCTCCGGAGCCCTTTACATGCGTAAAAATTTATGCGGAGCCCCAGCGGTCCACTGATTGTATGTGTTGTACCTATCAATGTTTCCAGTTTGTCAACCTTGCGGAGCCCCTGGAGTTGTCTCACAGAGCCCTGGGGCTCCGCGGAGCACAGTTTGAGAAACACTGTTCTAAAGAATGTGTTGTCTCATTTAGAAATTTTTTTTTTTGGAAACCATTTAATTTGAGAGATGATGTGGATCCAATCTGCATAGCAATGACCAGAACCAATATGCACTTCCATTCTTTTTTGGCATATACAATTCTGCTTCAAGAACAACTTCAGGAAGAATCTTTATCTACTCGCTAATCAGATTTTATTGGTCAACCACTACTTTTAATCCACATACTCAGATTTCTAGCTCTGGTGTTACTGTGTTACTCCTAAATTCTAATTATAAATGTTTTTCATTGTTTGAATATTTTTCCAAACTCTCAATTTCATTTTAAGCTAATTATCTTCATAATTCTTAGTTTTCTGAAAGAGCTCAAAGGACTTCTATGTTTATAAGTCTGAAGACCAGCTTGATACATTAACTTAATGCTTTTAATGTGAATAAAATTAGCTGTCCAGAAGGAGTAACTTCTCCCCAGAACTGATTCCTCAGGAAAACATACATGATTAGATGGGGCTGGGATAACAGAAGTGGGGGTTTCTTACCTATTTGTGAGGTATTTTAGTCTTAATTAAAAAAACAAAACAAACATGTGCAATGAGGGAAATTTTAGAAGCAGGAGACTCTCCAATGGCCTTGATCCAAATAGATACAGCTACCCACCTTTCACAGGAAGAACACATACCAACAAAGTCAACTAATTTTTATTTTCATCATTAGAAAGCACAGGTAAATGGGAATCAGTCTGTAAAGATGCCACACGCCTCATTCAGTAACTATGAAAATGTAAGAAAAGTCACCTTGGAGCAGCTGGCTTCAACAGTCTAGCCTTCTGAAAATATTATCAAAGAGCTGATGTTTAGAAGCAGCAGAAACCTTCCCCTCTCTGCTTCTCTCTCATTACCACAAAGTACCTGTTTAAGTTTCCTTTCACAGCAGGGCCTCTTCTGTAAGTGTGTAGGAAAATTCAGCGTAAAAGAAGTGTTTTCCTCTTCCTTTTATTAGGGATGTTAAATTTAGATTAATTAACTAATTGAATAGTCTGTAAGGGCTTCTCCACCTAGGAACTGGCTCTAGCACTCAGAAGGCAGGATAAGGGACACCCGGAAGGTAGGTAGGTGTGGGGGTTTCCGGAGTGGCCTAGGAGATAGGGCATTCACCTGGGGACCCCAGGATGGTGGGCTCAAGCCCCAACCCCCCTCCTCTCTACCCCCCCTCCCTCCCCCCCCCCCCGGAGCAGCCAACACAGGTTGTCCCTGAGCACAAACTGGCTCTGGCACTCAGAAGACAGGATAAGGGCACACCCAGTTCAAAAGCACAAGCCACACAGGACTCCCGCTCTGGCCAGGGCTTCCTTTTGAAATGTACAAGAGCCCCACCAGAGCTCTTATACATTTCAAAAGGGACTCTCAGCAGAAGTGGCAGGAGCAGAGACTGCTTCAGTTCCTGCTCGTACCATTTCCCACTGTGCCTCTACGTCCCCCAACCCTCCTTGGAGATGGCCCTGAGGGGAACCAACTTTTAAGCCAGCTCCCCCCAGCATCAGCTCCGGCTCCTCCACCCCCCTTGCTGCATCACTAGTCAATTATCTGATAAGCCACGTTGGCCAACCAGTTAGAGATGAAGAGCCAAAATAGTAGTGGATAGAGTGCAGAGAGCCACGTATTATTTATTTATTTTTATATATCTATAGATAGATAGATAGATATAGTACACAAAATGTAGTGATAAAAATAACATTACTGGACATTTCAGACAAAAGCCAATAAAAAAGTCTCTAGTCACTTAAAAAAATCAGTCAGTCCACAGATCGTCAGAGAACTTAACAAGGAACAAACATCAAATTTTAAAAAAAACCTTTAAAAATACAGTAATATTCTCACACTTAAAAAAAAGCATCCCCACCATGTATTTTAAATTTAACACTATTGCCCTATTATGTCCTGTGAGGTTTTTTTTAAAATTTAAAACTGAACTGAGAAGTAAATTAGCACAATTTGACATGCCTGTTTCACTCCAGCTTGTTGATATCTTGTCTGGTTTCCTCAATTTTTTTTTTTCTTATGAAGAATGTGGCTTTTTTATAGTTCTAAAAATTCAGGTGTGTCCCAGACTGCAAATATGAGAGGTTTAAAAACAAGGGAGAGACTCTTATCTCAGAATAATTGCTTCAGCCTGGCAAGCAATAGCCTTTGAATTTTCTTTAAACAAACACAGTGTAAACCAGGTACATGCTGATTCTTTTTTTTTGCCCTGGAATTTAAATGACATCTGTGTGGGCTGCCTTATTCTGCATCCACGAAGACTTTGAGTTTAAGGTGCTGCAGCCCGTCCCTCTTCCTCCCACTCTAACCCAATCCCCTTCCCCAGAGCCAGGCAATCCCCCTCTCTTCCCCCCAGAGCCAGGCACCCCCAACCCCCCTGCTGTAACCCAAACCCCCTTCCCCTCCCCGAGAGAGAGATTACCCCCCCCCCCCAAGCTCTAACCTAATGCCTGGTCCTGGAGCCGCCACCACACACTTCTCCCTCCAGGCTCTTGGGCGCGTGCACAGAGCAGGCCGGCCATGAGCAGGTGCTGGGGCACCTTGCACAGAGCAGCCAGCCTGAGCAGGCCAAGCACGCAGCTCAGAACCAGCAGGAGCCACCTTTTTTTATCAAAGAGCCGCAGGCAGCTCAAGAGCCGCAGGTTGGCCACCCCTGCGATAAGCTTATGCTTATCAGATAGTCGACTAGTCGCTTACATCCCTATCCTTTATAAAACTTTTACTAGAAATATTAACAAATTTTACGTCAGGTATATTTTCTCACCCTCTAGAATACCCAGTGTTCATTTTCTTAGCCTGCTTAATATTATTTCAGCATTTTGATCTTTCTCTGTGCTTTGAATTTTAAGCACACAAGACAAATATTTTTTCTTTCAAAAGTGGTTTGTCCAACATTTTGTCTTAGCCTTACTGTCCAGTTCCACTTTGCGCTTTTAAGAAAGAGGCTAAATTAATTTTGGCCATTTTATGTTGGCAAGATATCAAGGAGATCTGTTTGTAGGACCTCCTGCCCACCACTGTAGGTGGACAGAGAAGAGGCAGATAGCCACTTGTTTCAAGGACCACACATTAGGAGCTGGCACCATCTATTTAAAATACATTTTCCCTCTTTGCTTGTGGGTGCTTTTTCTGTGTTTTAGTGATAATAGGCATATTGCCCAAAGACAGGATTAAGCAAGTCTTGGGAAATCAAGTGATACTTTCTACCATTGTGGAGATCAGGGGCTGTTCTTCAATATAAACGTTCACCCAGTTTAAAAAAGTCTAGCAAATTGCACTTGATACATGACTATAAACATGTTTTACTGAAACACTCAAATACAAGCTTCATTTGGGGAATTTTTCTGGTGCACTTCCATTTGCCTGAATAAGTTTTCATATATCTAGCACACTTAATTTTAAAATGATGTTTTTATACATTCCAGTTTCCCTCCAAATGTAATGTGACACATATTGAGAGGTATTTTTTTATTACTAAATAAGAAATGCATCATCCACTGTTGTCTATCATAAATGCTAAAAATTAAGAATTTGAATACATATGTTTTAAGCATATAGCTACTTAAATAATTCATAAGGGTATTATACCTGGTTGATGAGCAAAAACCACCAAATCTGGTTGCAAATTGACTGTGATAATGGTTATATCAACCAATGAGAGTAAATCTTACTTTAGGAAATAACTTAAAAGTTGCACATACAAAATACAGTTAATGTCAGTGTAAATCAGGTGTCCAGTCCACCCTACCCAGTGTTAGGTCTCCGATTCTTGTGCAGTATCTTTCTGCACGCAGTGCATTACTTGAGAAATACTACAGTTTTTCTGGGTACTTCAGTTGAAAATTGGTGCTGTTAGCAGTATGTGACAGCTTTCATAACACTGTTTAGAGCTGTGAGTAGTGTATAGATCAATGAAGCTGACAGATTATCGCAACTGTAGATGATCCTGGAAGCAAGAGGAACCAGTGTCATGTGACTACCAGCAGGTGTTGCACACTGCAGTTTCAGAAATATACTTCTCTGTGTTTTCAGTAATACAGATACTTCTGTTAATACAGGGAGTATCTAATTATCACTAAATCAACATTTAGCTTAAAATATACTGGTTGTTTAATCTCTGCTTTTATAGATGGGAAAAGGTTCATTTAAATTAATACTGCTTCTATGTTGGTAAGTGTGCATGCAAAGTATGTAAAAAATCTTGAACGTAAAACTTCAAGAGGGAAATTACAATACAAATAATAGAAGAACCTTAGCATTGTAGCACTTTATAGCCATCATGAAGTCTGGTTCTTCCTAGCTGCCTGCTTGCACTCTTCTTCTCCCGATTTTGAAATATCATATTCCCTGACTTGTCCTGAAACTTTAGAGTCTGATGTCAAATGATGCAGTGAGCTGTTAAATTTGTCAATCTGGATTTGTGTTCAGGAGTCTTGACAATAAAATTGTTTTAAGTGTTTCGAATCTTCTTTAGGTAAGATGTTTCACATAGGGAGCATTTTCAAAATTCTTTGTTACTGAGTAAACCTGATTTAAAATGCAAAAGCTGTGGGTTTTGTATCATATGCAGTTATTTAGAAGCATACTTCGATATCATACACTGAATGCTATGTCAAGTATATAACTATGGAAGCAATGACAGTGTAAACATTTCCATTTAAAAAAAACCTAACAACCTTTTCCCCCATTTTTCAGGTAATGTACAAACGAATCTTGCAGCAAGCAGGTTTTATACACTTTGCACAGCTTCAGTTCCTAGAAGCAAAAGAACTCTTCAGGTAATTTTGTGTGTTGACAGAATGAAAAACACTCATGTTAATCGTCTTTTAAAACAAGGTTACATGCTTGAATTTAAAGGCTTTTCATAGAAATATTTTATGATGCAGGTGTAAAACTGCTGTGATTATAAATGGCAATAGCTGAAGAAGCCAGAATAACTTGGGAACAGCTTTATGACCAGATGACAGATAATCCATAATGTGGTGTGTTTATGCCAATTATATGTATGATACAAAAATATAAAGTACTAGGGCCCTGTTTCTGTTCTCTAATCACACTGTGCCCATATGGAGACCCACTGATTTCATGCCTCTGCAGATCAGTTTTCAAGATCAGGATTGATTGAGTTTTTGTTCTGCTTTCTACCGGGCCATGAACCACTGGCTGGGGTGGGGGCAAAAGGGTGTTGGGTGTGGGTGTGGGAGGGTCATCGGGCAAGAGGGTTTTGGCATGGGCTGTAGGGGTTAGAGGTTAAAGGGTCACAGGGTGTAGGGGTGGGGATCAAAGGGTGTTAGGCACTGGGGAGCGAGGGGCTGGGTTGAAGCTAGGGGTTAAGCGGGGAGAGCTGGGGCTGAGGGAGGGCAGGGATTAGAGATCAAAGGGCAAGAGGGAGCGGGTTGCAGTGGGTCAGTGGTTATGGAGCCAAGTGCGGCGCAGCTTGTGCTGCTGTCTCGGGGCAACAGACCTGAGGGTTTCTGAGCAGGGTCGGGGCCTCAGAGCTTATGGAACAGGCACTTGCGGGGTCAGTGGAGTAGGGTCAGGGTTTGGCACAACAGGCAGTCGTGGAGTTTGTGGATCAAGGGGCACTGGGAGTAGTGGGGCAAGATCAGTTTGTTGAGCCAAGAAAAAAGACACCGAGAGTTGTTAAGCAAAAAAAAAAAAAAAAAACCCACCGTGGCCCCTTTAAAAACTGCATGGTGAGGCTTTTTGACCCTAACAGGCTGCTAGTGGCCACCCGCCACCATCTTGCCTCCCTGCACCAGGCCGGACAGCTCCCCAGTAAGCACTAGGGTTGCCAGGATGCCTCCGTATTGAGCTGGACAGCCTGGGATTTTCACCTCCTGGCCGGGAAAAAATCAGAAAGTACCGGACATTTTAGGTGTCTGGTATGTTCTGAATTTTTTTACTGGACGGGAGGCAAAAATAACGGACTGTCCGGTTCAATACTGGACATCTGGCAACCCTACTCAGCAGGGCAAGGGATGGAAAATGTTATCTCCTAATAAAATTTGATACTGCAGGAAAATGGCATCTCCCATACTGAGCTAACCTAAATGTAGCAGCAGATGAGAAGACTAAGGCCAAACATTTGCCAAACCCCATCCTGAGACAGGAATTCACTCCACTTTCCGTTGTAGGTGGAAAGGAGCATCCAAACCAAAAGCAGACCTTCCCATCTCCATATAGTACCTCAAAGGCACTATAGGCCCAATAGGGAGAAAATCTCCTTTTGTTCATCCATATCACAGAAATACCAAAAAAGGTGTCAGTTAAGTAATGGGAAAAACACGTACCTGGCATCAGAAGCAGAGATGATTGCAATATATGAACTTTGCTATGGCAGCAAAAAACTCTGAATCTGGCCTGATTTTTAATCTAGGAGATGGACTGTTCCTCACAAGAAGGGTTCTTTCGCTTTCATATCCAAAAAACATTCCAGCTCCTTGTAGTGTTTAATAGGATTGCTAAATGTGTGCATGGGTGATGTAGGGATGGAGTGGGGCCTTCTGGTTTCTTATGCCATGGTCATAATTCCACATCAGGTTTCCCGAAACTTCTACTGAGGTTTGGAACTGCACACAATTATGCATGCAAGATTAGGTGCTGGTAGTTTAGGGGAGTTTAGACATACCCTAAGAGTAATAGAAAGTGAGAACTTAACCAGAAGGTACACTGATTCAGCAGATGCATCATCAACTCATTATGTCTGAATTGGGACATCTTCAAAGTCATCTCTTGGAAGTATGGTTTCCCAGCAGTTGATCTGTTTGCCCGTCACAAGAATGGAAAACTGTACTTCATTATGGAAGCAGATTTCAGGCATCCGGAGGTGGACACTCCTGGTTGAAGGGCTTGCTTTATGCACTCACACTGTGATAGTTGTAGAACTGCTATAGCTGAAGTGCAATCTATGAATAAACTGTTACATTGTGACTTAGTGAAGTTGAAACTCTATCTGATAGAGGCAGCGGGGGAGTGGGGGCGCGGAAGCTACTAGTCGACTATCTGATGAGCATTTGCTTATCAGATAGTCGACTAGTCATTAACATCTCTAGTCTGACTGAGAGAGGCTAGGGTCAGCCAGTATCAGCATGGTGCAAGCTCCCTAACAATCCCTCTCCACCAGTCTTCCCTCTAAGATTTCCCATCTGTGAGCGGAGTGAGTTTTGTGCAGTCACATTGACATGTGTGCTTATTCAGATGTGTGGCACCCACCAGTTAATAACATGCACACAAATTTAAATTGTTATATAAGAAAAAAAATAAACCAAGGGATAACTAACAAAGTGCATGACCCTGTGGTACAGGAATAAGGGCGGGGGTGGGAGGTAAAGAGGGCAGGATTCAGGGCAAGGGGGAGCTCAGAACGGGAGGGCTGAGCGGTTGGGGAGATGGCAGCTCCTCATTGGTGGGAGTCTGGAGCTGGGCTGCCCATTCCTCCAGTGGTTCCTTGCAGAGGGTGGGCTCAGGTCTGGGTTGCTCAGCCCCCCAGGAAGCTGCTTGCTGTGAGGGAAAAGCAGAAATGAATGCTGCCAGACCCCTGATCAGCCGGCAGCTATTTATGGGAGGAAGGGCTGGGGCTGGGTTGCCCAGCTCCCTCGATGCATGGACCAAGTAACCCCCTGGCCACGCATCTCTGGCCCTGTCCCTGGCCCTGGCCACCCAAGCAGCCACCCCCAGCCACACGGCACTGCCAGCTGGGCCATGGCATCCTGCCCACCATAACTGGAACCAGAGCCAGTGAGGCTGCCCCAGCAGGGACAGCATCACCATGCCTTGGCTCCAGCCAGAGCAAACGGGCAGAGCAGCCTGCTCGCCGTCATGTGGCGCTACCAGACTTCAGCTGCTGCCACTACCACCACTCACCTTCTAGTCCAGCAGGAAGGTGGGTGCCTCTGCGCAGCTCTGCAGGAGAGGTGCGCGGGCCTAACGTTTGTTGTGCATGGCCACACAGGCGCACAGCTTAAAGGGAACCCTGCTCTCCACCCCAGCCTCCCTGTTCCATGCTTCTCCTGTCTGTACCCAACAACCCTCCCAATTCAAACATCCAGGCACTTTCCCAGCAATTGCTTCCTTTTCCCCTCAGTTCCTCCATTACCCTGACTTCCTCAATCCTTTGCACAGCTTGAAGGGTGCAGAAAATACATTTCTGTATTGTAGTTAAATTTAGGATGAGACTTAGCAGACGCTGTTCTTTCTGAATATTATTTCCATCTCGAAGGTTAATAGTAACTCTGTTCTGTCCTGTAGAGTGCTTGCAAATGTAGAAAACTAAACAAAAGAGGTCCGGTCATTCTTCCACTGTGGTTGCAGCTCTAATTCACTTCAGTTGAGTCCTCAACATTTAGCGCAGCCTTCTCGGACTTTCTGGATTTGCTTTGTGAATATTAGGTCTCTTAAAAACTTGGGTCGAAATCTGACTAGTAGCTCTGGCATTGAACAGTACAAGACAGACAGATGTTTTAGACATCCTTGGTTACTGAATATGTGCTGAAAAGTTTTCTAGCCAGGCTTTTTACTCTAAAAAATATTTTCAGCCTTGGCAAAAGGAGCATCTCCAAAAAAAACAAAGCTGCTGTTAGCATAGGCAACGCTCTTTAAACATTGATAATTCATTCATTGTAACTCAGATGGATTTTAACACTCTAGGGGTCTGTGCTTTACAGTCTGCCATACACAACCTATTGTTGCATATCATATATATAGTAGCCCAATGTCTGAGACTCTGTAACACTGAAACACTGGCTGTTCCCTCTGGGCGGCGCTGTTGCCTCCCGCTGTGGCGCTCGGCTGACTTCTGCGCCGCTCAGTTGGGCCGCCGCATGGGAGCAAGCAACGTAAGCGGCCATTTGGGCTCTGCACTCCCCATGCAGCACCGCTGTGCTGCATGGGGAGCGCGGACCCCAAATGGCCGCTTGCATTGCTTGCTCCCACGCGGCGACCCGTCTGAGCGGCACAGAAGTCAGCTGAGCGCCGTGGCAGGAGGCGAAGGGGGGTGGGGTGGTGACGTACACACCCAGGGGGCGGGGCCTGGATGAGCGTGCATCCCTGACGAAGACAGAGGAGGGCGGAGAGAGAGTGAGAGGCTGGAGGGGGAGAAGAGAGAGAGATGGAGAGAGAGGCAGAAGGCGGAGGAGAGCTGGGGGGGGGGGGGGGGCAGGAGGAGGAGGAGGAGAGAGAGAGAAACGGAGCGAGAGACCGGAGGCTCAGGAGAGAAGACTGATGTGGAGGAGAGACCTGAAAATCCTGTCTTATGATGGGCTAATTGGCTAATGTATAAATAGTTGTTCATTTAATCAACCTTTTGTTTTCTTGGCATTTATTGTATGTTGGCAACACCCTCTCTAGCCCACATACCACATTTCTTCTAAGGCAGAATTCTCCTTGAGATTGTTTTTGAAGAAAAATGAATTTAGTTCTGGGAGAACCATCTTGGGGGACAAGTCATCTTTATCTACAGAGCACATACTGTTCTGGTGGTTTCATTGTGCCTCAGCCCAGTGTGAGAGGATAGTTCAATGCATTCAGTCCTTAGTCCGAGACCAGCACAAATAATATAAATAAATAGTCCCCCTAAAAGGCTGCACTGGGACCACAACTAATTTCACGTGGGCTATAGCTGTTAGATGTTAATTTGTCAGCACTGAGCTGATCTGTCACCCTTAATGAAATTCTCATGCCTTGGGGCACATATAAGGAATAACCCAAGAGTTCTTCCGTAGAACTAGAAACATCCCCAGACTTGTTCCTGGCAAAGTGTCTTTTGTACTAAAATTAATCAAAACTTTAATAATGGACACTTTAATAGTGTACTTCCACTCAAAAGCATGTGTGCGCACAATCTCCGTATGTTTGGGTTTATTTGTGCCTATGTATACTTTTTCTTTCTTTTTTGCTTCATTTAGTTTGACACTGTAATTGCAGAAGCGGCCAGCTTGATGTCCGGGAGCTGATTTCTCTCTACCCCTTCCTGTTGCCTACTTCCTCTTCATTCATACGGTCTCATCCGCCTCTTCATGAGTATGCTGATTTAAACCAGCTGACCCACGGGGACCAGGAGAAGATGACTAAGTGCAAACGATTCCTCATGAGTTATTTGAATGAAGTCCGCAGCACTGAAGTTGCAAATGGCTACAAGGAAGACATCGATACAGCTTTGCTCAAGCTATATGCAGAGGCTAATCATGAAAGCCTTCTGGATCTACTGGTCTCGGAGAACTTCTGTCTTCTAACAGATAGTGCTGCCTGGCTGGAGAAACACAAAAAGTGAGATTTTTTTTTTCATTAAATAAATCACCAGCTCGAAGGTGGGAGTGGGGAAAAATGTTTTGTTTAGGTCTGTACGCTTGCAATCATTTACAGATTTGAACCCATTTCTCTAAATGCCCTAGTCAGGCTAGATTCAGTTTAGTTTGTGGTATTGGTGTGTGTATAAATGGCAAAAGAGCCTGTTTTAAGAGATGTGATTCAACCTCATCCAGACGTTCCAGTCCAAATGTGAGGTATATTGGCAAAGCTGGACGTACAGAGCTTCCCTGAACCAGCATAAAATTGCAGGCTTGGAAGTACAATTTGAACTTTCTTTTCATGATTAATGAGTTTGAAAATGAAAACTTTAGGCTAGGAAGGGGAAATTCCCTTATGGGTGGGAAAGTGTTTGCTTGCCTGATTCCCTAGGTGTTTTCAGGCTTAAAGCAACTCAACTGTCATTTGATAATTTTGCAGTAGTACTTAAAACTAAGTGACTGGTATAGTATTGTACAAATGATAGGTTACTGGTATTGTCTCCCTTTTAATTTGTCAGTCTCAAATAAAAAAAGTGGAACAATAAGAATAAAATTCTTCCTTGTTTTTGAGATGTCTTGTGCTGGGACAAGCAAAACCATACACATAAGCAGAACTACATTTAAGTTGAATTCTAATTAAATCTAGAGGTAATCTATTTAGTAGTTAACTTCAAAACTACTAATTTATTCATGGGCCAGAAACTGCACATTTGAATTGTGAAATCTGATATTGTTCCCCTATCACTGCACTGAGAAAAGGAGAACAGTTATGAGTAGGGCCTTACCAAATTCATGGGCCATGAAAAAACGTCACAGACTGGGAAATCTAGTCTTTTTTGTGTACTTTTACCCTATATTATACAGATTTCAGAGGAGACTGGTGTTTCTCAAATTGGGGGTCTGGACCCAAAAAGAAGCTTTGAGGGTGGAGTGGGGGTTGCAAAGATATTTTATGGGGCTCACAGTATTGCCACCCTTAGTTCTGCACTGGGTTGGAGTTGGGTGAGCAGAGAGTAGTAGCTGTTGGCTGGCTGCCCAGCTCTCAAGGTAGCTCAGAAGTAAGTATAGCACAACCTACCTTATAATAATCTTGCAATCTTCCAGTTCCCCAACTCCTTTTTGGATCAGAACCCCTACAACTACAACACCATGGCATTTCAGATTTAAATAGTTGCAATAATCTCTCTCTCTCTCATATATATCTATATATCTGTATTTAAAGTTTTTCCTACTGGACAACAGTGATGTTGTCACGCTGCTCTCACGCTCTCTGGCCGTGAAATCCCCACCTCCTATGCCAGGGGTCAGCAACTTATAGCTCCTGAGCCAAATATGGCTTTTTTTGCAGCTCCAGCTCAGCCCCCTGCCCCTCCCACCCGCTCCCCTTGCAGCAGGGAGCCCGCACTGGTGCTCCAGCCTTGCATTCCCTCTCCCCCGCGAGGTTGAAGCACCAGCGCCAGCTTCCGGGAGCGGGGGGGGGGAGAGCAACAGGGAGAGAGCCCCGAGGCTCCACATTGGATCTCGCTTGTGGGGAAGAAGTGGAGCTAGAAGTGTCTGCGCATGCTGCCACTTCTCTTCCCCCTTCCCCAGCTGCAAGAGAGCAGTGCAGGGACACACTTCCTGGAGGCTTTTCCCACTGCTCCTATTGGCTGGAATCTGGCCAGAGCTATCGTGCTAGAAGTTGTGCAAAAGCAAGTAAGTAGCCCCCAGACTGAGACCCCACACCTCCGCCCCTTTCTCACTCGCTGCCCTGCCAAGACATCACACCCCCATCCCCCTCAAACACCCTCTCTGCTAAGACCCTGCACCCTCACTTACTGCCCTGCTGAGATCCTGCATCCCCAGTCCCCTCACTGCTCTTTGTCCTTTGCTATTTGTACCATATTTAGACTGATGAAGATGATCTAGGAACTTAAATGTTTATAGTTTTTTTTTTTTTTTTTAATACAGGTATTTTGCACTTGGACTCCTGTATCACTACAATGGTCAAGATGCTGCAGCACTTCAGGTTAGAATGACAAATTGATATTTAATTGAGATGGTATAATAAAACTTTTGTTAGTTCCTTCATACCTACCCTGAAAGTGCATTTAGGTAATTTCTGATTTCAAGATTGACATATCCATAGCAGGAAAAAGCCTAAAAAGTTAGAGAATTACAAAGCCATGTAAATTGTTTTTTTTAATCCCATCTTTTCAGGCAACTTTCACACCATAATAATTCTTAGCTAGGATCAAAATAGCTTAAGGGACATAACTCCCAAGTGTGTTTGTACACACCCTGGTTACTTTTGTGATCACATCTGTGCATCTTCAGATAGAGGCATCAGAATGTTCTCAGTCTCTGACAGGAACAACTCATACTGAATAACTATCTTGATAATTTCTTTAGAAGATTGTAAAGATGTCTTAAGTAGCTTGCTTTCTTTTTTGTTGTTTCCTAGATTTATTTAAATCTTGACTTGCGATATTTGACTAAGTAAATGAGGAAGGTAGTCACCTGAGTGATCCTGGGCAGAAAAGCAGCCTCCAGATATGCTGTGGTGCTTAATTGTGCATCAACAAAGACTGTTCCATTATTTCACAGACATATTTATTCATTACAGTTTTTTTCCTTTGTTCTGGTATTTGTTGTAAAAGTTTAATCCCTTCTTCAGAGTCTTAAACAAAACCTGTTAAAGTAAGGCTGGGTCAGGTCCTTGGTGCAGAAAAGAGGTGCTGTAAGGTGAGCAAAATCATTCAGCATAAAACTTCTTAACCCAGGAATGTCCTTCATAAGTGCTAGAACTAACGGTGCCGGGGGTGCTGCTGCATCCGCTGGCTTGCAGAGGTTTCTATTTTATACATGGCTTAGAGTTTGGTTCATTGGCTGTGTGCACCCCCACTATAAAATTTTTTCCACCACCCTTGATGCCCTTGAAATAGTGTCTGCTGGTGCTGACAGACATGTATAAATGTGGTGATTGCAACTGTTAGGCAAACTAATACAGTTTTGTGAGTTTTGCGTATAGGGACAAAACAAGCATTAAAGAAAACAAGATTGCTTGTTGCTAAATTGCCATCTCATTCAGTTATTTAAAACCTATGCTAGAATATAAAGAGCAGGATTCAAGTAGCAACTAGAAGCTGAATGTAACTTTAGAGCAGAGAGAGCAAATTCCAAAATGATAGTGTGGAAAAAATGTTCCTTGATTATAATTACTGTGCAAGTCATTGAGGCCAAGAACTTTAGTGAGATTGAAAAAGGAATTATATGTATACGTGGATAAAAAGACTATCCAGAGTTAGTGCTAACATTTTAAAGGAATATTAAACCACCATATTTCGGGATTTAAGCTACTCTCTAACCCAGAGGTGGGCAATAATTTTTAAAAGGGGGTCACATCATAAATTTCTGAGGTGGCCCTAGGCCGTTGTGGAAGGGGCAGGGCCTTGGGCTGAAGGGGCAGGGCTTCCCCCACCTCACAGACCCTGATTGGCCTGAGGGTGGGGAAGTGCATGAAGTCTCCCTACTGTGCCCCTGGCACCTGGAGACAATCGCCAGCTTTTTATAAACAGCTGGTGGTTCCCTAGGTGCTGCAATGGGAGAAGACCTTGCGTGCTCCCCTCGCCCCCAGGCCAGTCGGGGTCTGGGGGCAAAGGGAGTGCATGAAGTCTCTTCCCCCGCCCTGCCACGGGTTTGCGACAGCTAGAGAAAAACGCTGGTGTGCCCTTGGCGGGGGGACTAGAGGTCTCGATTGGCCTGGGGGTAGGGGAACGGCAGGGCGGCCACAGGCCGGATCCACCATCTTAGTGGGCTGGATTTGGCCCACAGAGTCCCCTTTGCCCACTCCTGCTCTAACTAGAATCAGGTATGAGAGAGGGTATGTGCACTGAGTTCTCTGGGAACTGACGACCAAGGAGAGATGTACAATCATAATGTTGTTGCTGTAACTTTTGAATTGAGCAGTAGACTTGGTAAGTTGAAGTATATTGAAGAAGTCCATAAGTTTAATTCTTGTACACTTTTTTCTGTTTCAGTTATGGGTGAAAATAGTTAATGGAGACATTCAGGATTCTACACGTTCAGACCTCTATGAGTATATAGTAGACTTCCTTACCTTCTGCTCAGACCAAGAACTAGTATGGAAATATGCTGAATGGGTTTTACAGAAAAGTGAGGAGGTTTGTGATTATATCCCTTCTTAAAAGAAATAGTTCCAGAAAAAAAATGCGGTAAAATCTAATGGCTTAATCACTTCTCCCTTTCATGTTTCTTACCTCTCTAAATCTTTTAGACTTAACTATCTCCTATCTAATTTGTTTGATGCAGGTGCTTAATTTCAGAATCTGCAGATGTTTATTGTAAACAATAGATTTCAAAATGCTATTAAGCTATCATCTTACACAATGGAAGAAATTGCATTGTGTATGCTAACCGAGATTTATATTGAAGTTTTGCTTCATATTAAGGCTTTTTTGTGCATGAAGATTAAAACACAAGTTGATTTTAACATATTAATAGTTCAGTGCTGGTAATATTCCATTGTTCTAAAGGGTTGCTGTAGTGGTGACTTGTGTGGGAAAATAGGTTAAGTAATCTTTTTTTTTTCTCTTGGCAATACCTGTGCTGCTTCAGGAGTCAGATGACAAAGCAGCTTATGCTCTTTCCCAACCAGAATACAAGTGCATTTTTTCTGTAACATGCACAAGTATTTAGTACTACAGTTTGTGTCAAAGGAGTGTGTGCTATAAAGTACACAAGTAGCAGCCTTTATCCCATGGAATTTACCATCTAAATAGGTTCTGGTTATTTCTGAATTAAAGCATGTTTTTTTCCATCTATTTAGCATGTAGACTTAACAGACACTGAAACCAACCTCCTGGATCTGAACTGATACAATGCTATATCAGTAGCATTGTATCTAATGCCGCAGCTAGTAAATCTTGTTTATTTTAGCCATTTATAAAAGCTTATAAGTTGGATTTCCTTAAAGGAATCCAGAGACAAGGAAGAAAATCTTAGTTGACATTTGAGCTTTGACTCTTCCTCTTTTTCCTTGTCCTTTGGGGTATTTAATGTTTTGTTCTGCTTCTCTCACATTCACATTTATGTCCTAGAATGAATAGTATTTGTTTGAAAAAGCCATTGCCACAAAAGGCTTACCAGTTGGACAATATATAGATTATGAATTGGGGCCGTAGATATGTGATGCATCATGAAGCAGTAACAGAGCATCCTGGTTCCAGTATGTTTTGTTAATCCATTACTTTGGCATTGTGTGCGTTCTGAATATTTTGTATTTGATTAACTTAATTAACAAAAAATAAGTGCTGAAAACAAAAAATAAAGGTGTAGTCTGACTTTCTAAACTGGCTAACTTGTTATAGGTTGGAGTACAGATTTTTACAAAAAGAACTGAGGAAGAACAAGGGAAAAACAGCTTTAATCCAGATGATGTCATGAATTGCCTTAACAAATACCCCAAGTCACTTGTTAAATATCTGGAGCATCTAGTCTTGGATAGAAAAATAGAGGTAAGCTCTTCAGAAATACCCTAAAGTTTAGTTCAGTGTACAACATGGGATACTTCAAATGCAGAGTCTGAAGTAGACAATTATACTTTTTAAGAAGACTTTCTTCACAAATTTGAACATTGGGTTTCAAGTTGAGGAGAGAAAGAGGGTAGTCTTATATGTAGAGCAGCATTTCTTAAAGTATGTTCTGTGGCACACTGATGTGCCACGGAAAACAGAGTTCAAAATGGTCACTCTTAAAAGGGCAGTGCCTGCTCACCTGATAAGAGCAAACTGTTTGGGTTTTTTTTGCTTAACTTCTTTTCCCCATCCTTTTTTGTTTTTGTATTTACTCAACAACTTTTCCCTGGGGGCTTTTTTTTTTTTTTTTTCCTTAAATGGGCAAGCCTTTTTTTTTCCCTCATCAAAAAAAAAAATCCATGGTGTTCCCCATAAAAAAGAAAAGTTTGGTGTTCCTCCTTCTTAAAAAGTTTAAGAAACACTGATCTAGAGCGTAACCATGGGAATAAGGATATCTGGCTTCCAGTTTTTCAACATTGGGCTGGTGTAAGACTGTGCAAGTTACTGAACCTCGCTGACACTTTGTTGATCTCTGGGCAAGGTATGCTTTTCTGCCTCATTTTTGAGGCTTAAATCCAGTATATGGGAAGAACTTTGACAGGAACTATAGCTGTGCCATCTATTACTATTAAAGCTAATATTTTTGTCATGGATATTTTTAGTAAAAGTCACAGACAGGTCATGGTGTCCGTGACTACTTCTAAAAATATCCATGACAAAATGGAAAGAAATCATTGAAATTATTTACATACTCTGGTTTCTAAATTAATGATTGCCATTTAAAGTCCTATGGGTCATTGTGGGCCACTTCAGTGAACCCTTTCCTCAGAAATGATGGTTCGGAAATATCACACTTCAGTTTTACTAAGTAGGGGATAATGAGTAATGCACAGACAACGTACTGCCATTATATAAACCAGTGGTCCCAACGCGGTGCCAATGGGTGCCGCGGCGCCCGCGGGTGCCATGGCGCCCGCCAGGGCATTTATGTGCGCCCGCCGAGTGACCAGGGCCGGCCCAAGCCATTCTTGTGTCCTGGACTCCGGGCGTGTGGTGCATGCGCAGCCCCGGGCACGCGGCAGCCCCAAAAGGTTGGGGACCACTGATATAAACTTTTGGCATGCCCTCAGATTAAGTACTTTATCCAGTATTGGTACCTTTCCTCAAAAAATATACTAGAGAAACAGAAAAATCCAGAGAACAGAGTTAAAAATGAAGAGAAACTAATTAGATTAAAACTATGGGATTACAGAGTAAGGCATTATGAGAGGATATGTTAAAACTATTCAGGTGTTCTTTTTCAAACTTTCATAGTACAAGACCCAGGGTTGCCCAATGGAGTTGGAAGGCAGCAAACATCAAACTGATAAGGGGAATTTTTTTTATATACAACACAACTTCCCTCTGGAGCTCATTGTTGCAAGATATCATTGAGGCCAGGATCTCAGTACAAGTAAAATAAGGATTTGACATGTTATATAACAGGAATATTTGCTGTACTCTTGGGATACATATAAGGGATATAGACTCTGGTCCATAAAAGCAGAAACTAACTACTATCAGACAGGGTACAGGACTAGAAGAATCATTGAATGAAGAGTCAAAAGGCTTCAGAACATACTTACGTTTTCTGGGGAGCAGAGTCTAAGATGAAAAGTGTGTTCAATTTATTGGGCAATTTTTACTGCATGCTTCAGTGTATTTACACTAATATATCCAGTAAAGATTAAACACTGTTTAATTTTGGGGGGATGGGTTATCTTTGTCCTGTAATTGCATTTTTGTATATGTTGAGTTTATCTTGTACTTTATGCCTGCAGAAAGAAATGTACCATACCTACTTAGCTGTGCTGTATTTGGAGGCAGTGCTTCAACTAAAAACTGTGACCACAGACAATTGTGTGGAATTGACTGAAATACAGATTAAGCTACGCAGTCTTCTTCAGAAATCTGACTTGTATAGAATTCATTTTATTTTAGGTAAGATAAGCACTTTTACTTTGTAAATGAAAGACCATACTATCCTTTGACAGCTCTGCAGAGATCAGAGTAGGTTTGAAAACAGAACAGGTTTAAGGCCCACTGAGGGGAGAGAAACTTGAGTGTCTTTATCTGTGCAATACCTGTTATATGAAGACAGCATTGTGGTTTCCAGTGCCATCAAACTGACTCTGCTAATGGACCTAATTCAAAAATAGAATATTTGAGCTCAGTCTGCTTATCAATACACTGAACTAACTGGCTGTTGCTGTTTTGATAGCAACTGAAATGACCTTCGTCATTCCTCAACAAAACCTGTGTGTTCTGTTTTTATATTGCTCTGTACATGCACCTGGCATTTAGCAGACAAATATGGTCGTGCCAGTCATTGAACATGTTACTATGTAAGCTAAAGCGTAACCAAGTGCAAAGATAGTAATGTATATAAACGTTAAAAAATGTTACATTTCAGCGCAAAAGCTGTTAACTTTTGCAATATCTAAAATTGGAAACACTGAATTGGTATTTCATAATTTTACATGAGCATGGAATAAATTGCTAGTGATCTTTTAAGGTAAGCGTATCCACCTTTTGGCTTATTTGGGGTTGGGGGGGTTAGACATGCATACTAATTTTCCCAAGTGAAAATAAAGCAGCATATTTTGTAAGGAAATTACTTGAGTTTCTATTACATTTCTGCAGTAGTGTTGAACCTACTTACTCTAAATACGTTAGCTGAAAATTATTTCTTGCTTTTTCATAGTTCATAATATGGGCTGATATCCACTGAGCACACAAGGTGGATTTATACAAAATATATTTTTTCAGATAAAGTACGTAGAATAACACTGCCTTTGGTCGCATAGATAGCAGTATTTTGCAGTTTGTTTTTTTTCCCCAAAATTATTTTTATGATTGATTTTTATTGTAAACAAGTATTGGAGAATACTGGCTTTGGGTGTCAAAGTTTTAATTCCGTCTGGGGAGGCAAATAATGCTCCTTTATTGAACAAAGCACTGTCCTAAATTGATTCTCATTTGACAGATAAAATCAAGGGGACAGCTCTTCATATGGAAAGGGCAATACTATATGGGAAACTGGAAGAACATGACAAAGCTTTGCATATTCTAGTCCATGAAATAAAGGACTTCCCTGCCGCTGAAGATTACTGCATATGGAGCTCTGAGAATAAAGGTCTACCATACAGGCAAAGGCTTTTCCATATGTTGCTCTCAGTTTATCTAAATCCAGGCTCTTCAGACTGTGAATTGGTTATGGCTGCTGTAGATCTCTTGAATAATCATGCTACCGAATTTGATGCAGCCCATGTCTTACAGCTTGTGCCTGACAGCTGGTCAGTACAGCTTCTCTCCCCATTCCTGACTAGAACAATGAGGGAAAGCCTTCATACAAAAAGAATGACTCAAATTACACTTGGGTTAGCAAAAGCTGAAAACTTAATCTATAAACATGACAAGGTGGGTGTGTTGCTTTCTCTCTTATAATTCAAATATATGGATTTATTTTTAAATATGTCTATAATTTTAAGATACTTGGTTCCTGAGGAAGAAATCTTTCCCTTAGTTCTTGTCAGTTATTCGAAGTTGTTTTTTCCCCTCTGGCTATATCTCCCAGTTATCAGGACAGTACTGATAACTGCCCAATTCTATCCAGTCCTGAATTTCAAAATACTGACACACAAACAGCTTCATTTTCCCTTTAAAAGATTAGCATGCTCTACTGCTAACTTCAGGACTCCAGTAATCGATATTTTTCTAATCAGGATTGAGATGTATTGGATGGAGTTGCGTGGTGACATTTGTTCAGCAGTCACCCCAACTCAAACCTACTGGATCACTTCTGTAAGCACAATGTTCACTTGAGAAACCACCTCACATCCCTGCTTACAATAATGTTACTTAACATTTCCAGTGTGCTGTTATGCTCATTTAATTAAGATAGTTAACATATTGACCTACAGAATCTGACTGAGACGAGAATCCATGAGCTATTTCATCTCGAGAACCTGGGGAATGTACACTCGCAATATTTATTTCCACATACATACTTGGGGAGCTTTGGATTTAAATAAAGTGCTATTTTTTTTAAAGAGTAGTAATTAGGAGTAAACATGGCATATTTACAAAAATAGCTGTTAAATATGCAAAATTAGTCCAAGCTATTGTAAACAGTCCATGTAATTGGGCTTTTTATAAATCCCAATCAAGTGACTAAGTCTATCCACTTAGTACAAATGAGAGTCCTGGGCTAACATGTATTTGGGCAAAAGTTTTTGTGGGCTAGAACCCACTTCGACAGATGTGTGGACTAGAGCATCTGACAAAGTGGATTCCAGCCCTCAAAAGCTTATGCCAGAGTAAAATTGTTAGTCTTTAAGATGCCACATTGATTTAGCCAAAACAGAGTAACATGGCTGTTCCTCTGAAACTTGCCCTTAGTGTTGTTTAGCTAATGTAAAAAGCTTTAATGGACACTTTTGTCTTATAAACAACCTGATCTGTTATGTTATGTTTGGTCTAGTTCCCTTCCTAATTTACAATGATACTAGATTCCTGTTTTCTCTCCTATTTATAGGTTAAATTAAAAGGAAGTCCAATTATTCTTTCGGACAAAAAGCTCTGCCAGGTGTGCCAAAGTCCCTTCTGTGAGCCTGCCTTCGTGAGATACCCGAATGGTGGTATGGTTCACACCCATTGTGCTGCAAACAGACTCCTGAACCCTAACATAACCCATCACTTATCAAACTCTAGCAGTCAGACTTGAAATATTTTCCAGGTTGCACTCGTTTCCATGACTTATTCCTTGGAAAACATGCTGGATAAAGAACAAAGTGCAGCTACTTTAACAATAAATCAAGATGAAGAGATTATCCTGGGGCTAATGGGAAGATTTCAGTAAATGTGAAATATGGCCACTTATCTGCTGATCTTTATGAATGTAGACAGCAATGAAAATATTAACTGTCAGAAATGGAGACATGCAAGAGTAAGCCATTCTGTGTATAGTAATAAAAATCTACCTGCTGAAAGAAAATAAGCCTTTTCTTCACAGAAAGGATGGATACGGGGCAGATGAATGTTTTTTTTTAAGGAAACTTAAATTTGCACTGAATGTGTTTATAAACATGGTGTGGCGGTCAGACTTTTATTCAGGAGTTGGATTTTATCTATCTCTAGAATGCTGTATGAAGAGACTATACCATGTTGTAGCAGTATAGAGAAGAGACTGGTATGTTTCAGCTCATTTTCATGAAAAATGCATATTGATTGTTAGCTGCAGCATGTCCTCATTTCTGCTGAACCCTGTTCCACGGGATCACATTCTGAACTTGTTCTGTACCCTACAAATTATTGGCTTTTGATGCACTTTTTGTCCCCCCCACCCGTTGCTGTATTGTTGTCATAATACAAATTTAAATACTGGCCTGTTGCAAGTTTCTACTGTTCTGCTGTATATAAAGTAATAAACTCAGTGGAAACTGATGGCCTCATACAGTCACACATCTGTATTTGAAAAAAAAGCCAGTTGTAATGAAGCTGTCTGATACAGTCTGGTCAGACCCTAGTCACTTTTTTGTTGTGAAAGAGGCTTTAATAATTTTAAATATGGACTTATTTATTAATACTATACTGTAAATAGAGTTCAATAAATTGGTCTTATCATATTGAATGTCCTTGGAGGATAAACATGTAACCAGTGATATCAGGGTTAGGGTTACATTATAAATGTCTGCTGTAATATAACTTTGACAACAAGCTGAGACTCCACTGGGACTCCCTGCAATAGTAAGGGTCAGTGCTTTCAGATCCCTTTGAGATCTAAGACCTAATGAGGGGGGAGAGATTGTGAGGAAGTCAATAATCACACCTGATGTGCTAGTGAATTTGGTAGGATTTAATAAATGCTATATAAATTCTGAAGTGTTCAGGTGGAGAGAAATGGTGAATGAGGCAACTTTTACTGGACCAACTTCTGTCAGTGCAAGTTTTGAGCTTTCACACAGCTCTTCATCAGGTAACTTTTTTTCTATAGTATCAGAAAAAAATATTTACTGAGTCTGTAAACTATTCAAGACACTCCTTAATCAAATTTTATAAGCGACCTGAGAGTTTGGAGGAAATCACTTTACATAAGATTAAATATCCATATATTAAAAACTTTGTAACATTTAAGCCAAAGAAACAATGACGCTGTAATAAGTATAATAGGCTCTTGAATGATACAAAGATGAGATAATTGACTCTAAATTTTCAGCTTATGTCAGTTGAGATTTTCAGCACGAAGTGTATCTGCACAATGTCCTCTAGATGCAGTCTAAAAAGTCTGTGGGCTTTCACACAGTATGTGGCCTGATGATAGTCTGGCTACCTAAGAGAAATTTCTATACCCAGCTATAGTTGCTGGAGTCTGACCTGAAAGGATGTAACTTTTTGCCCTACCTTTATGCAAAACTGTTTTGGATCTAGCTTCTTTAATAGCTATCTCTCTGACCCCAAGATAAGAAATGAGCAATTTAGGGTTCTTTGGCTTGGGTTCTTACCCTGCATACCTCAGAAATGATTCTGTAACATTTCTGTTTGAATGGATTGCTCTGAAGCATATAGGCTAAATTTTGTTAAAAGTTCTTCACATAAATAAAGGTGTCCATAACTTACTTTTTCCCTGCATTAGGCCTTTAGGATTCCCCAATTCAATCCTAAATTGGTTCTGCTCAGTTCTTTTGGTTTGTGGTGTTCCCTTAGGTTAAGCATGGGTTTTTTTACACTGACTATTACTACTTTTTGAACACAGTATCATAAATCAGTATGTGACAAAACACAGGTAAATAAAATAAGTTCAGATTGGTAATGTCAACAAAATATTGGAGGGGGAAAACCCACATCATATAACTCAAAGAGTACAGATGCATCTGGAAATCAGTGTTATCAAAAGATTTGAATATAGGTATTTTTTTGAAGTAGGCAGTAGCATGGAGTTTGTAAGAAATAATTTATATATCGGGAAAGAGGCATTACACAAAAATATCAGGTGCAGTACACTAATTTTGTTTTCATAAAGATGTCTCATTGGAAAAGTATAGTTTCTTTTTTAAAAAAATAAGTATGGTTATTCAGACAGGAAGTCAAATCCAGATGTTTTACACTTGATCTTTTAAAAAAAAAATGGAACCCTGGGGATTTGGCTAAGGAGAAATTTGTGTTAGAACACCTTAACTGAGTTTATATGTGAATAAGACCAAATATTCTTTGGACAGTTGAACAGGTCCATTCCACATTAAGTGTTATGTGCTCATCAGATGCATTGGTATCAGAAGTTTTTCCCTGAGCAGTATGCATAGGGACATAGCTGTGGCATCCATGCTGCCAGCTCCTTCTACCCCGAGTTCCTTTTTGCTGCCAGTGATGGTGTATAGAACTTCTGTGGTTTCAGCTGGTTTCTTTTTTTAAACCTTGTGAATTGTGCAAGCAGCCTATGCCCTTTAGTGACCTACATGCTTGTTGCCTGGGGTGTCTGGGCAAGAGGCACATTAGCAACAAGTGTTGCATTTAAGCTCCAGACAACAAAAGAACCATTTGCCTCAGGGCAATTCGAATGAAGTCAGCACTAATCCCAGCAGTGGAGTACAGGTCAGACTCTGCCTAAGCATCATAGCATTGGTGCAGGGTGCCACAGTGGCACTGTCACCAAGCCCACACACAATCCCTCTCTAGCCTTGCTCAAGAAAGCCCCAGGGGGCTGTGAGGGGCACATCTCTGGTATCCTGTAAAAGAAAGGAGAGAACAGGAAGAGACAAGACTTGTGATGGGTGGCTCATCAAATCGGGCCACAGCTCAAGCCAAGTGGTCCAGCCCTTTCCACCCCATGCCTGCCATGCCAGAGGTACTATCTAAGCCTTGCCAGCAGCATAGACCATTTTGACTCTGCTGGTGCCAGTGCCACCAAGATAAGCAGTGTCAGAGTCCCAGGGCAAGCCCATGTTGGGCTCCTTTCAAGCATCTCCATTCCGGTTGTGTTGGTCCCTGGCTAAGGGGCCTTCCCACCAGTGCTCTCCCTTGCAAAGCCACCATGCCTCAGACTTAGGTGGGCTCTCTGAGTGCCCCTTCATCACTGGGAACCAGGGCACCAAGAGCGGGACTTTGGGCACAGCTCACCAAGAACACAGCACAGACTAGTTGAGGCTTGTGCCCTTTGGCAAGAACATTGAGACAAGCGCCCTGTATCTCCCAGGCTTCAAAATTGCTCACAAGTTGAACGGAGTCACTAGTCACCATCTTGTCAATGCCAGTCTCCATCATGCAGGTCCTTATGACCTGGGAGTTGGTCTGGAAGACCTCCAAGCACTGGGTGAGCAATGGGAAGTGATGAATGCTAGTTTACCATTCTCAATCTGGCCACGTCCTAACTGGTCCCAAGACAGAGACTCTGACCACTCCAAGGGGTCTGTGTAGGAAAAGACCTCACACCTTTCCGATTCTGATTGCTGGTCAGCGTGCGCTCCACCTTGGAGGCCGGTACTAAGGTGTCCCTGCCACCAAGGCAGGCACAGACATTGGTGGTACCGCTCTCATCTTCAGCACCGCCACTATCTGTGTGACTGCAGGAGCAATGGCTGGTGCCTTGGTACCTGTGGAACCTTTGGGCGTTAACTCAAGCATTTCAGGTCGCCTGACTGATTTCAGGGGCTTCAGAAAGACCATTGGCCTTATCTCACCTTCCCCAGACCCAAAAATCTCAAGAGGAACAGCCTGCCACCTTGTAGGAGGAAGGGATAGAGTTCACAGCACCGGTGTTGTCCTCCGTGACACCAGACAAGGCCGCTAAGGACCCCCCTCACAGGGTGACACACAAGTGCATTGGAAACTGCTGAAGGGAGTCATATCTAACCTGGGCCTATGTGCAGAGGCGCTCAAAGAGACATTTAGGCTGTGTCTATACTGGCGTGATCTTGCGCCAGAGCTATGCAAATGAGGCTCAGCGTGGAATTGCTGAGCCTCATTTGCATAACTAATGAGCCGCCATTTTTGCGGAAGAGGCTCTTGCGCAAGACGGAGCTGTCTACACTGCCCCTTCTTGCGCAAGAAAAACCCTCTTGCGCAAAGCTGTTATGCTGATTATTTTCAGGCATAATGGCTTTGCGCAAGAGGGTTTTTCTTGTGCAAGAAGGGGCAGTGTAGACAGCTCCGTCTTGCGCAAGAGCCTCTTCCGCAAAAATGGCGGCTCATTAGTTATGCAAATGAGGCTTGGCGATATTCCATGCTGAGCCTCATTTGCATAGCTCTGGCGCAAGATCACCCCAGTATAGACACAGCCTTAGACACATTTTGATTGTTTGGCGCTGAGGAACTCTAGCTAGGTTGACTCTGCTCCTTCATCACTAATGTTCTACCTCCCCCCTGCACATTTCCAAAAAAGCTGACTATAAATCTTTAGGGCCATGAGTAACTGGTCCATGCTCCCCAGACCCTAACTCTGAAGTGGTCAACCAGAGGGAGAGTGGGTCAACCAGGGGCAATGCCAAATAACAAAATCTCCAGGAGACTGGATAGGTTTGGGGTGGAAAAATGTATTTATCCTCCAGCCTACAATTGAGGGTGGCTAATCATCAAGCCCTCCTCGGCCATTATAGTTTCAATAGTGGAAGGCCACGGACAGATTCAAAGAATTGCTTCCTGAAGGTTCCAGGTTGCTTCCAATGCAATAGACTCCAGGGCGTACTCCATGATCTCAGCCATATCCATGCATTGGGCATCCTGATTGTACTTCTCCAGCTTGTCCGTGGAGGCTCTTTATTGATTCAAAACCTTCCTTTCGATGGCCATACTCAGTTTGCAGAGCAAATGGACACCATTTTGCACAGATTTAAGGATCTCCACGTGACGCTAAGATATTGAGGCCGTACATTCCCAGCCCTGCCTATAAACTATTATGGTTGCAACCTTCAAGGTCAAGGGAGCCGGCCACATCAGGAGCCGCCTGTAAGATCCTGTAGTGGGATCTTAACCTGGTTCTCTCCAGGATCACTGGGCTGCCCTTCAATCTGCTGGGCTCCTGCTCCCTTTCCCACATATCCTGCAAGGTCACTTTCCTGGTAGCAGTCATGTTGGCTAGACAAGAAGAATCTTGGAGATTAAGGCCTTGACCTCAGAACCACCTTACATGGTCTTTTTAAAAAGTCCAGCTGCTGTCCCACTTGTTCCTTCCTTCCTGCCAAAGGTGGTATCTTCCTTCCACAAGAACCAGGACATTCTTCCCAGTGTTCTTTCCCAAACTCCACAAGACTGCTGTAGAAAGGTGTCTTCACACGGTAGATATCCAGAGGGCCTTGGCCTTCTACTTGGAACAGACAAATAATTTCCCTAAGTCAACCTAGCTCTTCATCCTATCCAATATAGCAATGAAGGGCCTTCCAGCCTCCTTGCAGAGGATTACCTACTGGATCACCTCTTGCATAAGGACCTGTTACGAGCTGGCAAAAGTTCCACCACTGCCAGTTGTCAGATCCTATTCTACTAGAGTGCAGGTGTCTTTAGCAGCCTTCCTGGTGAACATCCCAATCCAGGACATCTGTAGAGCCCGTGATATGGCCCTATTATCACACATTCACATCTTATTATGCCATCACTCAGCAGGCCTGAGACAATGGTGGGTTTGGCAGAGCTGTTATAACCTATGCAGCTGTGAACTCCTACCTGCTTCCAAGGATATTGTTTGGAGTCACTCCATGCGGAATGGGTGTGAACAAGCACTTGAAGACAAGAAACCTGTTCCGTACCTGGTGTTCAAGAAGCACAGAGACTTGGCAATGGGCTGGATTAAATTAAGCAGGGGGCCAGATCTAGGCTGGAGGCTGGTAAACGATTTCACTCTGTTCTCCTTCATCTGTCAAATTGTCATGCAACTTGACTGTACTACAAGAATATTCTTGATAAGTTGCATACTATGTGTTAGAGACAGTTACTTTTATGTATTGTCCATCAAGCTTGTGATACAAGACTTTTATGCTCATTGCTTGCTCTCTCTCTCTCTCTCTCTCAAAACTTTTATTTTGTGGAGTTTTAATACCACATTTCACTAATAATGGTTTGTTTTGCAGAGTAGTAAGTTGCTGTGTAGTCAGCCCTGGTTTACATGACAAACTTATATCAGTATAACTGTGTTGCTCAGGGGTGTGGCTTTTCCACAATCTTGAGTGACAGTTATACCAACTGAACATCTGGTGCAGACAGTGCTGTGTCAACAGCAGTGCTTTTCCTGTCAGGATAACTACCACCTCTTGCGGAGATGGAGTACCTACACTCATAGGAGAAGCTTTCCCATCAGCATAGGTAGCATCTTTGCTAAAAACTGTAAGTTTCGACGAGGCCTCAAAATATGAAGCTACAGCCTGCTATTGTGCCACCATTCACATCCCACGTGGTCATTGCTTGACTATAGCCTTGAAATCATTAGATGCATCCTCAACCGTATCACTCTTGGGTTCATTAAAATATTAGTTTCCATTATGCATTAGTATTATGAAACTGCTATCTTTGGAGTGGGAATATAAGCATATAAGCCATTTAATACTTTCATTATTTTCATATGAAAGCCTAACTGTGAATCAGTGCTCCACCTTTAACAAAATGTTTTCTGTCTTACCATGAGTAATTTTAAAAATCAGTCATTCTGCTGATAGTTTTCATTGTTCTCTATGGTAATATAATCACTCATTCTTTCCCAGTTAGCTTTAGTCTGATCAGTCTATATAGATCAGCATGATCTAAGTTTTCAGTTACGTCATAATTTTTATATTAAATTTACATTTGCAATGAATAATTCATCATGTCTCCAGTTCTTCTAGTGCCTATGAATTACTAATGTAGAGTGTTTCCTTGCTGTAGAACATGGTCTGAGCTGTAAGCTAACAAGTTTATGCCCGGTGAACACTTATGAAATGTGCTGCTACTTCCAATGCAAAGTTAATGGCTAATTGCACAATGAAATACACCCCAGGATTAAGCTTGCTTCTATGGCCATCTTCATATTTATTCTTCTGCTATTTTGACTTCTTGCTCAGTATGGCAGTGAACATATCCAGCAGCATGTGGAATGTACTAATGTTAACATGTTGATTTTAATAAATTATTTAAAATACTTTCTGTAACTTGCTTTCTAGAGGTACATGCTCTGATATGTCACTGTTAAATGAAGCGAACCTGTATGAACAAAATGTTGCCTTGTTAGAGGCAACTGAAATACCTACTAAGAGGTGATCAATGCTATGCTCAATGTTTTTACTAAATCCTAGATGAACTGGTTGTCCTTTTTCTAGAACACTAGGCAATTTGGGTGGTTTTTTTTGGAGGGAGGCATTATTTTATCATGTAATATGCTTCCTCTCTTCCTGTCCACTACATCTGCATTTATTGGGATTCAGCAGTTGTTGTTGAGCAGTATGGCCTTCCTCTGGTGCTATATGACTGACAGGCCATATGATTCCTGATTGGGTTAGTTAAAACTACAGCAGGGATGAGCTTGGTGGAGCAATAAATCAGCCAAACAGTACAGGCAAATAAGTGGGGAAAGGTCTGTTTTAAGGGGATCACTATAGGCAATTAGAGACAATATTATAAAGTATGTTACCATTTTCCAGAGGGTGGGTGGGGGTGTCATGAAAGTAAATATCTCACTCCTGAGAGTATGCAGGGGTGCATCGCTTGCATGCATGCAGCTTCAGACCGAGTCCTTATGTGTGCTCACCTGAATGCCACTTTGGTTCCTGCACAAGTGCTTTGCCAATTGGTGTGGGAAAGTTTCTTACAATGGGGCTCTTAACAGTGGAGATGGGGTTACCATGAGGATGGCTTCCAGCTCCTTATAGAAGAGGTAAGTCTTTTGCAAAGCACCAGCATAATGGATTGATTCCCTTGCCTTCTGGTATGCCTGGCTCAGCTCCTGTATCTTCGTGCAGCACTGATGCATGTCCCATTTGTAGCCCTTATTCAAGATGTCATGAGAAATCTGACCACAGGTATTGATGATCTTCTTTGAATGCTTGTTTGTGTGCATTCCAATCAGCTGTGTATGCACATGCATGTGCACAGCAGCTGGAAGATTCCTCCCCCCCCCCCCCAAGCAGCTAGCTGTGGGGGCAGTTTGGGCACTCCTTGGAGTGGGAATATATTTACTGCAACTTCGTGCAGGGTAATCATAGAACACTAGAACTGGAAGGGACCTCAAGAGGTCATCGAGTCCAGTCTCCTGCCCTCATGGCAGAACCAAGCACTGTCTAGACCAGGGATGGCCAAACCGTGGCTCACGAGCCACATGCAGCTCTTCAAAGAAAAAATTGCGGCTCCCGCACTCATGGCTCTTAAAGGGGCAGTGTGTTTAGGTCTGAAAGGGACAGCCGGAGTCGCGGCATCCCGTGCAGACTTCAAAATGGCCACCTTAGAAGGGCCATGCGTGCTCTGCTCTTCAAAGGGCGGTGGCTGGGGCTTTTTTTTGCTCAACAACTTTTTTCCCCTCAGCTCTTTGCGCTGTATCCACCATTATTTTGGCTCTTCATCTGTAATGGGTTGGCCACCCCTGGTCTAGACCATCCTTGATAGATGTCTATCTAACTGGCTCTTAAATATCTCCAGAGATGGAGATTCCACAACCTCCCTCGGCAACATATTCCAGTGTTTAACCACCCTGACAGTTAGGAAGTTTTTCCTAATGTCCAACCTAAACGTCCCTTGCTGCAATTTAAATCCATTGCTTCTTATCTTATCCTCAGAAGCCAAGGAGAACAATTTTTCTCCCTCCTCCTTGTGACACCCTTTTAGATACCTGAAAACCACTATCATGTCCCCTCTCAGTCTTCTCTTTTTCAAACTAAACAAGCCCAATTCGTTCAGTCTTCCTTCATAGGTCATGTTCTCTAGACCTTTAATCATTCTTGTTGCTCTTCTCTGACCTTCTCCAATTTCTCCACATCTTTCTTGAAATGTGTTGCCCAGAATTAGATACAATACTCCAATTGAGGCCTAATGATCATCTTCCAATCTAAGGTGCCTACCTGGGGCTTCCTAAATCCAAAGCTCTCAGTAACTTTGCTCTCTGAGGTAGTTTCAAGAAATAAATGAGAGGTGCAGCACCTTTATCTGCTATAGGGCTGCACCTAATGAAGCGCTTTTACATGAAGCCTTCATTTTAGTAGCCTTCAACACTCGCAGGCTGTGTGTACATTGCAGGTATTTGTCAGCAGAGAGTATGCTAACGAAGCGCTCATTAGCATTTGTTGTGCTGTCATTTCCATATTCTCTGCCAATGCTTTTTATGCAAGAGGTTTTTGCGCAAAAACAAGCAGTGTAGATAGGTCTGTTTTGCGCAAAAAAACCCGTTTTGCACAAGATCCTTATGCCTCAAAAAAGGAGGCAAAAACCTCTTGCGCAAAAAGCATTGGCAGAGAATATGCAAATGACAGTGCGACAAATGCTAATGAGCGCTTCATTAGCATACTCTCTGCTAGCAAAAGCCTGCAGTGTAGACATAGCCTCACTGGAAAGCCTTTGCTCTAAGTCTGTGATTTCTTTAGACCATGTCTTCAGGACTGCTGACAGACAGAGGGAAAGAGGGAGTATTTGGTGGGCCTGGGGTTCTATGGCAGTGACAGTGCATGGATTCCCACATCCTTTAAATTACCATTGAGGGGGTTTCTGGGCAGTGCTGAGAGCTGACTGCCCAGGCCCTGTCCTTTCCACCTGAGGCCCTGCCTCTTCTGAGAGTACAGATCTGGGTTCCCTTCCACCAGGGGCCTGGTATGGCTGCCAGCTCCCCTGAATATCGATATTGCACTTTCATCCTTAAAACTTTTGTTGCTCAGAAGTGAGAAAAAATACCCCCTAATGACCACTTTTGACAACAAAAAACATCGGTGTGGACAGCACTGTTGGTGGGAGTCACTGTCCCATCAACAAAGCTAATGCTTCTTGTTGGGAGTGGTTTTATTTGATTGTCAGAACTCTCTCCTGCTGACAAAGAGCAGCTACCCTACTTACCTTAAACGGTGCAGCTATAATGGCACAACGGTGCCATTGTAAAGTGTGCAGTATAAACATCGCCTTAGACTCAAGCGCATACAAACACAATAGGGTACAGAGCATTCCCAAACATTAGTTACCTGTCTGAAGGGGTTTCAAGTGGCCAAACAAGGTTCCAGTGGCCAGCTATAAACCTGTCACTAGGAATTCCAAGTCCTATGCTGGTTGAATCCAAATTCCTCAGACCTGTCTACCCTGTTTGTTAGTAATGGCTACAATTACATCAAAGAAAAAACTAAGCAAGAACTTAAGCTGTTATACAACTGTGTTTTTGCATTCTCTACAGTCTCATGGGCACAGACACAGCCGCCCAGCAGAAGTCAAATACAGAGAGACTTCCTGTCTTTCACAGATACTTACCCCAGCATATCAGAGGGTATGTCTACACTAGCTCGTTAGTTCGAGCTAGGTAGGCAAATCAGGCAACCGGAGTTGCAAATGAAGCCCGGGATTTAAATATCCCGGGCTTTATTTGCATGTTCCCGTCCGGCCGCCATTTTTAAATCCCCCTTAGTCCGAACTAACTGCCCGCGGCTACACGCGGCAGTTTAAAGTTAATCCGAACTAAGTTCTTAGTTCGGATTAACTGTTACTCCTCGTGGAATGAGGAGTAACAGCTAATCCGAACTAAGGACTTAGTTCGGATTAACTTTAAACTGCCGCGTGTAGCCGCGGGCAGTTAGTTCGGACTAAGGGGGATTTAAAAATGGCGGCCGGACGGGAACATGCAAATAAAGCCCGGGATATTTAAATCCCGGGCTTCATTTGCAACTCCGGTTGCCTGATTTGCCTACCTAGCTCGAACTAACGAGCTAGTGTAGACATACCCAGAGAGAACACTGAATCAGGCTCTCTCCATGTAATCGCAGCCTCCTTCCTCCAAGCTTTGCCTTAATTATGCTGAATTCCTGCAGAGGCCTACTAACTGGTTAAATACTGTAAGAAGAATAATTGATAGTCCAGCCCAGTGGCCTGGACACCTGGCTAGTTGGTAAAAATGCCCCTCATCACAATGCTGCCTTTAAAAAGATTCTTCAGATTTTCACTGGGTGCCATTAGTTGTAATGTTCCTATCTGACTGCTCATAAGGGCTGCCTCCTGCTAGCAGCTAATAGTTGCTGCTTTAGCTCAAATGGTGGCCGTCTTTGATGTTCAGTTCTATGTCTATCACCATGGACGCAGAGCAGAGAGAGTCTGTTACAGCCATGTGAAAGAGGTTTTGTCATCCTAACCTTACAACTTTGTAGGAGAACACTGCAACTGCAGTTGCATTATATACATGCAAGCCTTGGCATTTTCAAATCCCTCAGCCAAATGTCCTCGAAGTTGTGAAAAGGCTGTCCTGTGGGACAGGTTCATACATGCTATCAATCTACAGTATGCTCAATGACGACATTATGCAGCAGGATTGCCTGTGCTGATATGTTCATTGTGAGTGACATTTCACATTGTTTGCTGTTTATATGATGTGCATTTGGAAAGTCCCCTGGCATCAAAAGACCTTAACTAACCTGGTGTTTAACTTGTTTTTGACAGTCTGGCCATGCAATAGTTTGGTATTGTATTTGCATCCAACTGTAAAGTAGCTTCAGCTGCCCTATTTTGAGGAAAAGTCTGAGGTTAATAATATTTTTTGGCATGTGCTTTTCAGGCCATCAGTTATTATACCTTAACATTAACCACCTATGTTAGAATGATGTTCAGATAATTTGGAGTACTATGCTTTTCTCCAAACCTGTAGTTTTAATTTGATACAGATTTTAAACGTATCTTCTACTCTAAAGGGACTGTAATTGAAATATTTGTTTTCTGTACAGCCTCCCTAAAATCTGACATTGCAGCCATTTTAACTATACTTATGCAACTTTCCCTGCAGTTATTTGGCAATGAGTAGAATTAAAAACTATTTTTGTTCTAGAGTTTGATACTGTGGACTTAGGCCTCATTTCTGTTCTTTTTGGTGTGTTTTCTCCACCTCAACTGTGTGATGAAACCACATTTTTTTAAAGGATGACATAGGCTCTCAGCTGTTAATAAAGTGCTATTAGACTATATTTTTGGTCACAAGTGACATTTTTGCATGACATCAAGTATTGCAACATTAATGCACCAAGTGGTTTTAATTGAAGCAGTACTAAGTTATTTGTAATCTTGGGAGAAGTTAGAAATGCATTCATAACACACAAACAATCTAGCATAGAATCATTTTGAAGACAGTTAACAACTGCAGAAAGTAAATAGTAGAAATAAACCATTGCCTACTTTAACCAATCCTTTCATAACTTTTCCCATTGGCCCTGTAACTTCTTCCTAAACAGCTGACTGTGTCTCACTACATACATATATTGTACTTGGCTGTATTCTCCTCTTTGTTCGTCCAGGCACTTTAGGGAGGATCTTGAATGTTTTAGGCATGAACTCCATACAGGCTTCACGAAATTTCTTGATTCTCCAACAGTAGACGACAGGGTTGAATACTGACTTAAGGTAACTCAGCCACAGGATGTAGGTGCTGGTGCTGTAGAAAGAAGGGCTGTAGTAGAACCGTCTGCTAAATACAGAGAGCAAGCTGAACACGGTGTGTGGAAGCCAGCAGAGTGAAAACCCAATGAACAGAATGAGAATTGTAGTGAAGGCTCTGGTTTTGAAGCTCATGTCCACATTCACCTGCTGAGGCTTCTGTAGTCCTATGAGGCCTAGTTTGCTCACCTGGCTCAAACAAAGGCTCTCAGCATGGTTGTGGATCCTGAGAGCATTGCGCCGCACAGTATTTAGAATGCAAAAGTAAGAATACAGCATGACACTGAAAGGAATGAAGAAAACTGCTACAACTAGTGTCACAGCATATGCTCTGTCAGCAGGAAATTCAGTGTACCCCAGAACGCACTGGGGGGCCCGGGCTGGCACTTCCACAAATGTCCATCCAATCACTGAAGGAAAGGAAATGCAAAAGGACAGTACCCATGAAATGACTATGATAACTTTGGCACGATGAGGATTCAGCTTGTCTTGCCGCTGAACAATGATTAAGAAACGGTCCACGCTAATGACCAAGAGTATAGAGACTCCTTCCAAGACAAATAACCAATAGAGCATAGCTGATATTCGGCAGAAGTGAGCTCCAAAGTTCCAGTTCACTGTAATAACTGTAATGGCAGTAAAAGGCATGCAGAACAAAGACAGCATGATGTCCGAAAAGGCCAAAGTAGCTAGCAGCAGATTGATGGCTGAACGCATGGCTGGCTTCTGGTAGACAATGAGGCAGACAATGGCATTACCAAAAAATCCAATGGCAATCATGAATACCATTATTATTACCAACACTATCCTGAGTGGGACAGGCACAGCTGTGTAATGGGAGCCTGTGGGTGGGGTACTCTCATTGAGAGCAATGTGAGTGTCATTGCATGCCATCACTGACCGACCTGAACTGGGAGGAGGAAGAGCCAAAAAGTCTTCCTTTTAACTCTTCAGTTGTTGCCATTTTTCATTTTGGCTGCCAGAAAAAGGCTATGGATAGATCTGCAGCTAGCTGTGGTAGTTTAATGGTTAAAACAGAAGTCTGTCTTTCAGGAAATATTTTTCAGATATCAGGAGGGCTGAACAAAAGCAAATACTTAGCAAGGAGCAAGTAACTTCAGGTTTTGTTGGAGCTGAGGCCATCTTCGAGTACATTTGCTTGGTGAATCTCTAACCTAGAGAAAGAATAGTAAGGTGAATCAAATTACTTTCTATCTGTAAAAAACCATGGGTTCCATGAAATGACTATGATTAAATTCTGTGATTAATGTGTATGATGAAATACACATAAGGATAGTCAGCTGGTCTAAAAACAACTGCTTCCAGTGGTTAATAGGAGAATTACATTTTCTAGTAAGGCCACCAATCAATGCAAGATCAGTTTTATTTATTACATGTGTTTTAGACCCCCATGTTACCTTGACAGAGAAAACAAAAACAGACAAAGTCTCTCAGGGCACGTCTATGCAGCAGGGCTAAAGCCAAAGTAAGATACGCAACTTGAGCTACGTCAATTGTGTAGCTCAGTGGTCCCCCAACACAGTGCCTGCGGGTGTTGGGGCATTTGTGTGCACCCGCCAAGTGCTCAGGGCTGGCCCTGCCCCGGGCACGTGGCGCATGCGCGGTGCCAGAGCTGGCCCTGGGCGCATGGAACATGGGGAGCGCCGGCCCCAGGCGCGCAGCGAATTGGGCGCTCTGGCCCCCGGGTGCGCAGCAAATTGGCCGCCCCACCCCCGGGCGCACAGCTATGGGGGGGCGCCGGCCCCAGGCGCGTGGCTATGGGGGGTGCCGGCTCCGGGCGCGCAGCAAATTGGCCGCCCGTGCCCCAGGCGCGTGGCGAATTGGCCGCCCCAGCCCCCGGGCGCGCGGCTATGGGGGGCGCCGGCCCCAGGCGCGCGGCGAATTGGCCGCCCCAGCCCCCGGGCGCGCGGCTATGGGGGGCGCCGGCCCCGGGAGCACGGCAAATTGGCCTCCCTGCCCCCAGGCACGCAGCTATAGGGGGGTGCCAGCTTTGGGCACGCGGCTATGGGGGGGGGGTGCCGGCCCTGGGCGCGTGGCTCTGGAGGATGCTGGCCCCAGGCTTGCTGCGAATGGGCGGCCCTGCCCGTGGCCATGCGGCGCATAGGGTTGCTGGCCCCAGGCATGTGGCTCATGGGGGTGTGGCATATGCGTGGCCCCGCCCCCGGGTGCGCGAGTGTCCCCGCCCTCTGCCGCCCGGCAGGCGAATGGCCACGCCCCCTGGTGCCCGGTAACTTCAAATGGTTGGGGACCACTGGTGTAGCTTAAGTCGAAATACCTTATTTCGGCTTTTGGCGCTGTCTACACAGTAGGCAGTCTGAGAGAGTGCTCTTCCTCCATCTTCCCTTACTCCTCATCAATAAGGGTTACAGGAGTCGGAGTAAGAAGTCCTCCAGCTCGTCATTATTTTGACATTATGTTGAAATAAGTGCTTGTAGACACGGACTATGTTATTTCGGAATGACGTCAGTTATTCTGAAATAACACTACCGTGTAGACGTACCCTAACTGTTTGAATGATTTTCAGGCTTTCGCATATCAGCTCTTCAAAGTTTCTGGGCTCGACTCCACTATCTCTATTTATCACACAGAAGCTTTAGTGTGCTTTGTCAAATTCTTCCTGAAAAGCATCGTGTGAGTTCATATTCAGTCACTGAACTCTGCCTGCCTACTCCAGTGCTTGATCATAGATAGGATTAGAAATGCTGAAGATGCCACATTCTCATTCTGTGGTAATGAGCACTACAGCAGTGCCTATGGAGAAAATAAATGACAAATGGAAACAAAAAAAATAACCTCCTGAAATGTACAGAAGACACTTGGTTACAAAGGAGGGGAAAGTGTTTGTCTTGGATTTTCTTCTTATTCCGTATCTCTTCCTACAATTTTGCCTTCTCTACCTTTTTCTGCTGAGTTCTTTTATCTGTTTATATACTCATATGTAAAACAGCACCTGCCTCAATTCATCTTGTAGCAGTATTAAACTGGGCTAGATTCACTAAGGGTCCATCTACACAGCACCCTAAACTCAAAATAAAATACACAATTTGCACTATGCAAATTGTGTATCTTATTTCAAATCTATTTTGAAATTTGGCACATCTACACAGTGCCAAATTTTGAAATAATGCGCTATTTCAAGCCATCCCTTATCCCTTGAGCAACGAAGTTTACCAGGATGGCGAAATAGCACACCCATTATTTCAAAAAATATTACAAAATAACAGGTGGCTTGTGTAGATGCGGGGTAGCCGTGCAGTGTAGACGAACCCAAAAGGACTTAGGCCCCTAAATGGTTCCTATTTTCCAACATATTATATACACACACATGCACAACTAATGCTGTGTACATGATATTATATAGGAATGCTGTGTAGTTAGGTTACCTGACATGCATCATATTTTTCCTATAATTCTGTTCACCTATGCCAAGTATCCCACAACACTTTGCAAAAGTCAGCTTTGGAACTGTAAAACAGGAAGCCTGTAAATGGCAATAAACAGTTGTGGTTTGTCCCGCCTGATACAGGTATGGAGGTACCTGCATGGACAATTGGTTTGGAATACAGTATCCAAAAGAGCAAAGGAAAAATATACCATAACGCCAGAAGAACAAGATAAAAATAGCTCATTGGTTAAACTTAGTCTTGGGTGACAAAGAAGGCTCTTTAACTTGAAAAGAGATAACTGTATCTATGCTGGCTCACATCCATGGGAGGAGCACATCTGTGAAAAGCGAATTGCATGGGAAGAAACAAAAGCTTCCTGGAAGTGTAGATATACCTCCTTTTCACATTTATACTTTGTTTCTAGACAATAAATGAGTGGAGCTTGGTTATTTGGCCTCTTGAACTTTAATACTGAACCAAAAGTATAGTCAAGATCAACTGAGAAATACAATTTGAGCCTAAATCCCCAAATCAAGCCTTACTAGGATTAAAAATCCCCCTGCTCAGCAGCCTCCAAACCTTGTTGATGCCTGAACGTTCTTGGCACCTACATTGTTGCAGTAAAAGTTCCCTAGGTATCTATGTTTCTGAATCTGCACATGCTCACTGCAACTCCATGCTAGATATCCAGATGCCTAAGCCCCAGCCTGACACAGGAACTTGAGAAGGATAGGCATTCCTCTATCAAACTTGCCTGGGGGGAGGAAGAGAGGCTAGCTGACAAGTGTGCTCAAACTCACTTTAGTGCATAAGGTTCTATAGGCAAGCTCTCACAAAATGGTGGGGCCGGGCAGGAGGAGAAACACCCTGTTCCCAGCACTTTTAGTCCAGGTATTCATGTTAGAAGAGACTCCTGCCTCAAGTCCTGCCATGAAGGGGGGAGAGGATTTAAATGGATTTGCCATCTCTCAACTGTGGGATGTTGTTCCATTGTGGATACATAAATGTCGTTGGCTGAGTGTGTACAAGTGATTTATTGTAGCCTAAGAGTTACTGCACTCACCCAGGATGTGCAAGAGCCATGACTGAGTCACCCTCCTGTGATACCACTTCATTTAGCCACAAAAGAACAGCTTCAACAGGAGAAACCGAGTTCCCATAACTAAGGATGTTAGATAGCAATTAGTCAGTCACGTAACTGCATGAAATCTTAGCAGTTACACGACACTTCAATAGTCCCTGGGGGCAGGGCTGGCAGCCAGAGCCCCCTGCCACCCTCTGCCAGAGCTGCCTCTGTATCAGCTGGTTTAAAAACCAGTTCCCCACGCAGACCGGCTCCCACCTGCCATCCTGCACTGCTGCCTCAGGGTGGCAGCAGCCCCTGTCCACAGGGGGTCCAAGCTCCCTACGGACAGAAGCTGCACTGGCATCCCATGGAGCAGCTTTTGTCCATGGCGAGCCTGGGCCTGCTGAGGACAGAGATTGCTCCATGGCAGCCTCTCCTGCCCTGCCCCCACACTGCTGCCTCTAATAGGCAGCAGCACTGGGGAGGGGCATGCAGATGGCTTCCCTCTTGCACCAGTTCCTGCCTACCCCCCCTCACTGCCTCTGTGGCACATAGCAAAGGGGGGCGGGGGGGCAGGTGGCTCTGCAGAGCTGGCATGCAAGGAGAGCCGGCATAACACCCAGCTCCCCATGAATATCAGCTCCCGCCTTCTCCTCCTCCCCTCCCGACAGAGAGGCAGCAGCGTGGGGCTGGGGAGGGCGGGAAGTGGCTTGCATGTGCAGATATGCACGGGGAGCTGACTTGCAGGCTTCCCGTTTGTACCAGCTCCCGCCCGGCTGTTTCTGATACAGAGGCAACAATGGGGAGATGCGTATAGTTACGATTAACTGGTTAATCTAGCTAATGTAGTTGATAAGATTATCGGTTAATCGGGTATTTGACTACACTATGACATCTCTACCCATAACAGAATAGCTCACAGCCCAGGGCTCTCACCTGTGCTGTAACAGATCCCAGTTCAGATCACAAGAGAGGGGACTTGAACCACGTGTATATTGACCAGTAGAACTTCAGTCAGAGAGTCCCATGTCTCCTGGAAGAGCTACTATTGACTGGACAATAGAAATGCATAGTGTTAGCCTAGAAACAATTCAGTCACATGGACAGAGCTGTCCAGAATATTTAATAAAGCTCCAGTTTTTCAGATTAACCTGAATTCTGCATCTCTCTGTGAAGGAAAAGCAGCTGAGTACCCTGAGTATGGGGCTGAAGTCATAGGAGCAGCGTTCTCTCTTCCCTTACTTTTTTGAAAAATCCACCTTGGACACCTTTCTCAATTGTAAACTTCAGAGTTTCTCCCTGAGAGTGGTGGGGCTTAGCACACACCCCTTGCAGTGACATGCTGCCTAGTGTGCTGACTTTTGTCAATTGCCTCTTCACCATCTAATGTGCCCAGATGCCTAACTCACGCTTGGTAATTGTAGTGTCTTTCTGTGTACCTTTGTGAATCTAGGCATAAGTCAGGGGTTGGGAACCTTTTTTTGGGTCAGGGGCCACTGACCCACAGAAAAATCAAAACACAAAAAAACTCTGAGCCTCCGGGGCCGGATCCAAGCAAGCCCTGAGGTTCCCCACACCCAGTGTGATTCCTTGGGATTTGCAAAAACTTTAAGTGGCAGCTTTCTTCAAACTGCAGTACCCTTCTAATTATTCCGTTAATATTTATCCAGGGTCATTCCTTCTGCTTTGGTGGTTAGCTCACAAATAGGTTTTAAATATTAGATAAGCCCATATATTATACCTTTCAAATGATGGACATACCATTTGTTGGAGTGTCATAATTTAAAAAATAAATGAGTTTCCAAACCCGTAACTACACTCTGGGAAAAGCTTTTGCCTTTTATAAGTAAATGATTTAATGGTCTTCCCAGTTCAGGTCCATTATATTAAATGCATCCATTGACAGTGTTTCCAAGTATGTGAACACTCTACAAAGACATGCACATCACCACAGATTTATTAATTCACCTTCTGTAAAAGTCTAATATGCCTAACTTCAGTGCCACAGACACAATTTCCTGTATATCTCTTGTTTCTAAGAACTCCACATTTCATTCTTAAGTTACTAGTGCTTTATAAGGCCAGAAAGAAAAATATGTCAGTCCACTACCATTGCATTTTATAAACTAACCAGAAGATTTACCTGGTGTTGCTTGGGTCCTTAACTCGATTAATTTTTGTTTTTGGAAAATAAAATTAAAATGTACATGCTTCATTTGAATCATTTAAATCATTGCTATGAGGTGGGGCTTGGGACGAGGGGTTCAGTATGCAGGCTGCTGTGAGGAGAGAGGACTACCCCAGCTCCCTCTCACCACAGAAACACCTCTCCACAGCAGCTGCAGCTCCAGCATACACAGCTGGGGGGAGGGGTGCATGTCCCACTGCTCCCCAGACAGCGTGAAGAATGCAGCAAACTGTGCCCTTTCACTTCACTACCCGACAAAGGGGAACAGCCAGCAAATTGGGGAAGGGGGCGGGAGCTTCAGCCCCCGTGCCCTCTCTAAAAGGCACCTGGTGGGTGGAAGGCTTGAAAATGGGGCAGTCCTGGATGGGGGGTGGGGGGGCGGTATGACCTAGCCTTCCCCTTTCACCTGCTTGATGATTCTGTCTCTTCTGTATGGCTGGGTGGGGAACCTTTTTTGGGGTGAGGACCACTGACTCATAGAAAAATCAGTCGGGGGAGGAGGGGGGCGCACACAAGTGAGAAGCTGGAGGTGGGCTGGAGCACCAGCATGCTGGGGGGAGCCCTGAGTCTCAGGGGCTGGATCTAGGCAAGCTAGGGACTGTCTCTGGCCCCTGGGTCTTAGGTCCGCTCCCCCCCGCTTTATGAGAAGCAATTACATTTTCCTGGCACAACGAAACCCTGACTTTGCTTTAAGTTATGATAAGAGGAAGTTGCATACCAAATTTGGTGGTCCTCGCTCTTACCGTTTAGGAGCTCTTGAACAAACAGTCACACACACAGACAGACAAAAAGTAAAATATGAATCAACATTCAGAGGACTAACACAATGGTCAACATTTCTGTCACTGAACAAATGTCACTGCAGGAGGGAGCCAGCAGGCTGAGCAGCAGAAATGCAGGCAAAACCACTGCTTATGTTGGAGTCTAATGTAAATAAAGATTTTTGCTAGGAACTGTGAAGGCAGAGCCTCTTCTTTATACGTATCATAAAACCAGTTCTCAACAGCCATACAATTCACACATTGTGTCCATGAATATGCAGTTCAAAGGACTTTTTCCTCAGATCACTTCAGACATTGGTACAGTGGCTACCGGAAGCAGGGATAAGTTACATCAGTTAATGTCCGCTCTGAACTTACTTAGACTTAACTTACCTCTAAATGTGGCTTATTGCCATTAATTCTCATACTTACTTGCCTTCAAACAACAGTCACAGTAATACAAGTTAGAAACAGAAAACACCGATATCATCTACTGGTGCAGGAGACTTACCCACAGTTGATTTTCTAGTTCCTTATTCGGTCTAATTTTCTGTATCTCAATTGACGGAACTTTTTCCTTCCCTGATAGATCTCACTGTCAAGAAATATTATGGGTTATCCAACCTCAGTTTCCTTTTCTTAATTTCAAGCTATTACTTGGAATTATGCACATCCTTTCAATCTTCAAGGTCATTTACTGTTTAAATATTTGCAGATGCTTTTGTGCCCCTGTCCTGTACTTGATGGATTTATGTTGCAGTGGCCAGTGAACAGTCCTCTTGCAAACAATGGACCAGAATACATGTTTTCTTGACAGTGGCAAAGCACAGGAGAGTTGTAAAGAAAACATACTTTGACATTTAATATATATATATATATATATAAAATGTAGTAGTCACTGTAACAAGATTTGACTACTAAACCAAATGTTATTTCAGGCAGGATTGAATGATCTGCCCACTGAAACTTGGGTGCTCAGGTAGAATTACTTTGTTACACTTCAGTCCTCATGCACTAAATCAAGTAGATATGTTTTTTGTTCCGAAAGTCAAGAGAAAACAAATATGAATGGCCTCTACTCACAGTGCTTCATTAATTTCTATACTGTGAGTTCCATACATGATCAGGACTGAAATATTATCTGAGTCTGGTTTCACTCCAGTAAGTACTCTATAGTAATTTTTACTTATTCCCACTGAATTCATTCCAAATTCCTAAATAGAAACAAAACAAAAGTAAGATCCCCCAAGAGAGAGCATGATGCACATTTCCTCTGCAATGTGCTGCATCAAAAATGGCAGCAGCTTTACAGTTAGCCAGATTTGTAGAAATTTAAAGATGCATTAAAAGCAGTTGCAAGTGACACGCACCGCATGTGCCACAGCACAGAGTGAAGCAGCTGAACAGTTAATGTAGTCGCAGACTGCACTAACTCCTCTGGAGATCCTCAGCTCATTGCCGCAGGGACTGAACATAGCCTACCTGCTTCCCCGCCCTGGTCCATGCTCTCCCCACATGGGGATCTAGATATCTTCAGAAAGCTCTCTTCAGGTCCAAAGATGGAGGGAACTGGTGCTGCAGTGGCATAGAAGAGGTCTACACAAGGAATAGACTTTTCCTGTAAATCCTAAGGGACTGATTACATACACTCTCTTTCTCCCCCGATCTACATACACTCCAAATAGAGCTCCCATTTGCTAAATCTAGGAATTAACAGATTCCTAGATCTTCCTCACTGTCATACACAGAACTGGCTCTCTCTTAATGCAATTGCTGTTCACAACCTTCATCTCAGTTGTTGCCAAGGAAACCAGATCAGTACATTCGCAAACAACTTCTTATAACCAGTTTTGCCCTGGGAATCTTGGAACTGTTCCCTCCTCCCCCACCGCCCTCTGCTGAGGTTCATTCATCTTAACTGACTATTAAACCACTTCCGCTAGCTCCCTTTTTATGGGAACAGTTAGAAGATGCAAGTATATGCACCAAAATATATACTAAAACACAGAGAATGAGAGATCGAGCATGCATGTGGATATGCACATCTACCTTAAAAAAAAAAACCCAAAACACCTCGAGTCAGATCTGGCTTTTTTAATGTTAGGGGTAGAGGGTGGTTTGGATTGAACTGACTGATAAGTCATGATACTGGGGAAACCTAGTACAAGAAATTTCTCAGTACTACCAATGCAGTAGAACACCAAAGACTCATCAACTTGAATCCAATCCACTAAAAAATGAGTGACTTATTTAAAGCACCTAAAATATAAAAGATGGCAATAACAAATCTATTTAGTGAACTTGAGACAGACCGAATGCCATCTAATTGCTGCACCTGTACCAACAGTAGACGGAAAAACATAATTAAACTTCAGAATGAGGAGTAAACAGTCTAATAATAACTAGATCTCCGAACAACAGTAAGGTTATAGTGGATTCACCGGAAATCGAACAACCTAAATAAGTTTTTGTGAAAATGAAAACAAGGTTATAGAGGAAGAAAAAAGTAACCAGGCACTGCAATGAAAAAATGAATTAATAATCCAAATATGCTAAGTTATTATAAAGGATGGTGGGAAGCTAAGCAACCAAAGAATACATTTGATTTCAAGGGAGAAATGGCAATAAATTTGACAGTACCTTAAGCAACCTCCTCACAGATCAGCAAAAACTGTTGCCTAATACAGATGGTTTAACTAAATGCTGAAGAACATGGTACTGGAAATCTTGGAGGTCTTTGAAGTGGTTGTTTAAAATATCTACTGAGGAGGTTTCTTGGAGAAAATGTCACTACATTTACAGAGAGAATAAAAGCATCGCCTCATTCAGAAGTGTATTATACTAGATTTCTTTTAGACAGCCCACCCCTGAAGACTGCAATGCATGCAAGACGTTGAAAATTGTGTGGACAATGGGCTGCTTGCTAACCAAACTGCATATGGTGGTTCTACTTCTAAACAAGGAGTCTTCTTAAATTGCCTACTTGCAAAGAACATGCTAGTACAGTGTTTCTTAAACTGTGTTCCGTGGCACACCAATGTGCCGCGAGGCAGTCAGAGGTGTGCCGCAGAGAACAACAGAATTCAAAATGGCCACCCTTAAAGGGGCAGGCAACCTCTTCTTTTTGCTCAATAACTTTCCCCCAACCCTTTTTTTTCCTCAATAACTTTTCCCCCCGACCCTTTTTCCCCCCGATCTTTTTTTTTTCCCTCAACAAAAAATCCTTGGTGTTCCTCCGAAAAAAAAAATTGTTTGGTGTTCCTCGGTCTTAAAAAGTTTAAGGAACACTGTCCTAGTAATTTCATAAAGTCAAGAGTTTTCCTGCCCTTTAGGGGAGAAGAACATTCTTTACATTTTGGAGCAGGAGGTTTAAGAAACAAGCTTAACTACATCCTATGGCTTGCTGAATTTATTTGGATGAATTTGTCATTCCAGACTATGAAGCTAACTAATGATTCCAGTGTGCATAATTTTGCAAGGTCTGATTGGTTCTTGAGATGCCATTGCTGTGTAGCTGTAGCTATTTGCTTTCCAAGCTTAACCAGAACATCATCTTGACTAGTGGAGAGAAATGACAATGCATTACATGCAAACTTCTTGGCTGTGGTGGATATTTCCAAGAAATTATCTGCTGTATTTGCCATAGAACATGTAAGAAAAAACTGTATGTACAGACAGGCGATAACAAGGCTGCTCAATTTAAAGTGAAAACAGCTTGTATACTATGTATCTTCCATCTCTCCCGTTTTGATTTGAATTAAATAGAATGCCATAAACAGCAACACACTGACTGGCCATAGAACTGTGCCTTTCAACCTATAAGAATCTCTAGACCACTTAAATTATACAACAGCACCACTGACACATGGGCATTACTGAAATGAAGGACAGCTTTTAAACAGTACAGAGCAAACCGCACAACAACAGAGGGGACATTTTAGTCAAGGTCACCAGACCAACCTCCTACTCTCTAGCAAAGTTTTTCTTGTTTTTGTTTTTTTTTTTAAAAGGAATTGATAGCTCGTGAAGAGTAAAAGAACACTGCTAGTGGGAACTGAGGTCCTCTCTTTGGCTACAAGATAGCAAAATCATTACCTTGAAAACTTCCCCTTCAAGATATCTCAGCTATGTTGTGAAAGAACCATGCTGAGGGGCCAAAAGGTAATCTATGTTTTTGCTCTACTGATTCTGCCAGTGAAAAGCAAAAGTGGTGGTGGTGATTGTTTTGCGAAACACATACTCATCCAAAATTAGAATAAAATACCAACAAACTTTTAACCAGGCCACCTAGCCACTCTCCGATGGCATGGATGTTTGATCACAGCCCAAGTGTGGTGAATTTGAACCAGGAGTGTAGGGGAAAGACTCTATGGCTTGGATCCACAAAAGGACTCGAACAGCTAGAAAAATCACTGCAACCCACAAACTCTGAGTTAACACCCCAACTGCCAAAGCAGTGAATGGAGGAGGGAGAGTCACCTAAAAATGGAATGTACAAAAGCCAGCATGCTAGGTGGGGGCCACCTAAGTTACCCATGGGTAGTAGGCAATGAGAGGAATGTGTGCTTATGCCCTGCCCTCCTGGAGATAGACATCTAATACTGGGCTGCAGAGCAGTGCTTCTTGTGATCCACAGTCAGGAGCCTCTCTCCTGGACTCAGGTACCTTCTGTATCTCAGTTGGTTCTTGTGAAGTGCCTGCCTAGCATAATAACCAAAGGAGGCAGTGATGATAGTGCCAGCACATTGACTAGGGGACGCTGCTAGTAATGCCTGAGCAAATAAAGAAGAGGTTGAAACAATACTCCAAGAGTCACTTACATTATACAGACCCCTTTGCAGTAAAAGTTACTAATGTGATCCTAATGTGGTATCTAAGCCTGACCTAACCGAAGAGGAGATGAGTAATGAAGCCCAGAAAATAAAGAACGATCAGGCAGTAGAATCTGATGAAGTGATGGCCAACCAAGTGAAAGTCTTCAGAAAAAGAGGCATAAAATGGATGAGCTGAGAGGTTTGAGGTATATGGTGAGATGAGATAATTCCGGATGACAGGTGCGCGTTGTAGCCAGCCGGACACAACCCCCCACCCCCAACCATTGGAGTCTAGCTGGCTGGACACACACCCCTGCATCCCCCTTCCCTTGATTCTGGCTCTCTCAGAATCTTAATTTATGTTAAGTTTCTTGTTATGTCAAGCAAAACAATTTATGTTAGGCTTTTGTTATGTCAAAGCCGATAAGGCCAGACTAGAAACCATATTGCTTAATGCAAGCTTATGTAATCATTGGAATGAATTGGAAAGTGTGAATGAGAAATACCCAATCATAAGGCAGCCTAGGATCTATAACCTTTTAAGGTGAGAAAGGACCCTGCAAAGTATATAAATTAACTGACGAGTGGCCAAGAAAAAATCTCCTCTTGGAAGGGATGTAACAGCATGTGAAACCTGGGATTGAACCAGAGGCATTAGCCCACCCGTAGACCCAAGGGACTTCAGGAATTGTCATTGCCTCATGGTCGGTCTCCGGGAAGTTGATGCCTAGCTAGCTCCATCCGCCTGTGAAATCGGAAGTAATCTACGCCACACCTGCAGCCTACCTTCGAACTGCCAGAATGAATGTGATGTGTGTGTGAGTATTATTATACCTTTAAGAATCTGTACTAATAAATTAACCCAAGTGCTCCTACAGCTCACCCATTGTTTAAGTTTACTCCTTGGCTGGTCCAAGGACAGGTAACACATGTATATCCTGGTCCCAGTACATAGGAAGGGAAGCATCATGGATATGCAAAACTATTAAGGGATAATCTTATTTAGGGATGTCAACATGCAGACAACTACATTATTAATTCATACACCTTATCTTAATCCTGTTGATTACGTGCATTCCCACCCCTCTCTTGCTTCCTCTGTATCAGAGGCAGCAGTGCAGGGTGGCAGGTGGAACCAGTGTGTGCAGGGAGCTGCTTTTTAAACAAGCTCCCCTTGGGACCAGCTCCTGCCTACCACCCTGCGCTGCTGCCTCCGATACAGAGGCAGCAGCGTGAGGTGGCAGTGGGCTCCCCGGAGTGGGGCCGGAGCTCCCTGGCTACTGGTCCCACCCTCAGGGACTATCAAATAGTCATGTAACCGTTAACATTGTATGCAGTTACATGACTATTCAATTATACGCTATCTAACATTCCTAATCTTACTGTCAAATGGGATGAAGATACTGGAACATATCCTGGATTCCAGGATTCGGAGTGCTTCTCCTCAAAGAAGAACAGTTTGACTTAGAGACAGGACAAGGAACCTCACATGCCATATTTGTAATTTGGCAAGATAGAGCATCAACAGGATAACTTCTGGACTTCTAGAAAAGAAGCATACAATAAAGTGGACAGAAACATGCATACACTAGTACTGAGGAAATACGGTGTGTCTGAGGATTTGATAACTATGGTGAACGCCCTATTGTAGATCACCTAAACTAGTGATCCAATAATGCTTTGGCACAAGTCTTGAAGTGAAAACTGGACTGCTCTGAGGGGTTGGCCCTAAGTCTGTTTCTGTTTATCGTATTGATGGACTATGCCAGATCCCAGCTGGAAAAGGTAAGGTGTTATACGCAGACATAGCAACATGGGCAGCCTCAAAAGAAGACCCTTAAGGAAATAGAAGTAAACCACTGGTATGACCAGCTACACTGGCGTGGAATGAAAATGAGCATGACTAAGACTGAGGTCATGTGAGTCAGTCAGGTCTGCTGGCAGAAGGCTGGTGATGGGGACAAAGAGGGCAACTGCCCAGGGGCCTGGTGATTCTAAGGGGCCCGAGGCTCCTGGCAGTGCCTGGGGTCCTGGGCCCTTTAAATCACTGCCAGAGCACCACGTAGCATGCTTCAATCAACTATAAGGAGTAGGGAAGGGGCCAGCTTGGCACACTCCCAGCAGTGTTGAGGGCTCGCTGCCCTAACCCACCCCTTCTGCACAAGGCCCTACCCCTTCTGAGGGTGCAGAGCCAGCCCTTCCCCACCCCGCATAGGGGTCCAGCATGGCTGTTGGCTCCCCTGGGGGTCAATAGATAGGCCACAGAGAAATTATACACAGAGATAAATGACATGAGATTAAACTAATTGACCACGTCGAACACATGGGCAGCTGGTCCATGGAAAATGGGAAGCATGGATGTAAGATACAGGGCAACCAGGGGAGTGCTTACAGAGTATGGAATAACAACATCTCAGGGGCTGCATATGACAAGTATTTACCATGCGGACTAAAAAGCACAACTGTATGGAATAACGGTGCACCCTGCAATGCTGTATGCAGAAGAAGCCCAGAGCATAGAGAAATGGCAGATTCAACACCATCTTCATGCCACTAGAGGAATTCCATGAAGGGAGAGACTTCTTAATTAAAGTACCGTATACTCCCGTTTATCTGAACCACTGCATCATCCACACCCCTTCCTTCTGCCCCAAGTATCTCATGAATCCAAGCGATATGGGTAGTGTGGCTGTTCAGATAATAAAGCAGACACCTCTAGCCAGGGTTATGAGGATGAGTTCACCCCGCTGCTGAACAGCTTCTGTGGCAGCGTAGGGAGCTGACTCTGCAGCCCACAATCATAAGAGCGAGCTGGGCTGTGGCAGTGGCACTGCCGAGGGCTTCTTACCTTACTGCAGGGCTAGTGAGACCAGATCCCTGCTGGCACAAGATGCAGAGAAGGTTGCGGTCCGAGCAGGGCACATCGGAGTCCTAGGTAGGGATCTCTGCTTTGCCCTGCCAGGACTGCAGCCTCCATCCACACTTTGCACCTGCAGGGAATCCGGTGGCACCAGCCTTTTAGAAGTGCAGGGAGACCCTGCTCCCCCAATCAGGACTGTGAGGAGGAAAAGTCCACAGCCATGGGGGAGGCGATTCCACTGCTGAATGACACCTGCCCTCTCACTTATCTGAACTCCCAATTAGCCAAATGAAATCCACGTCCCCCATGCTACAGGCTGAACCTCTGAAAACTGGTACTCTTCGGTCCAGCAACATCCATGGTCTGGCAGGACCGCGAATGCTCTTGGACCAGAAAGCCCGAAAACCTAATGGTAGGCAGGCCAGCTGTCAGAGGCTCAGGGCTCCATGCAAGTAGCTGACTGACTGGGCAAGGCTGATTAATCACCTGTGAAGCTGTGCTGCCTGGCAGCTTAGGGGGAATACTGGACAGAGAACCCCGAGAGTCCACAGCAGCACGGAGCCGGGGAAATCCAACTGCCCATGGCAGCATGAGGCCAGGGAACTACGGCAGAGCGGAGCTGGAGAATCCCAGCCACCCATGGCAATGCAGGGCCGGTGGCTGGAGAACCCCAACAGCACACGGCATTGTGATGATGGGGAAACCTGGCCGCCCGCAGCAGCATGGGGCCAGAAGCTGGAGAACCCCAGACACCCACGATAGCCTGGGGCCAGGGGCAGCAGGGCGGACAGCCTGGCTAGGGGAGGTAGAGGGGCCAGAGGCAGAGGGCCAGCTGGCTTGGGGCCGGTGGCAGGGGACACCTACCCTGATCTGGAAAATTCTTTTGTTTGGGACCGGTCAGGTCCTGACGTTGCCAGACCAGGGAGGTCCATCCTGTATTTGGATAATCAGAAGCATACTGTATTACAATGGAAATCAAAGCCTGTGATGGGGCTGACAACAATCTAGGAAGGGTGACTTCACTGGTTTGGCCACATGCAAGATGAATGAAGGGGTGCAGAGCGTGTCAGGAGAGGGAGGTAGAAAAGAGACACCAAGGAACATGGTAAGCAGATAGACTTTAGTGTTGCCTTGGACCAATGAATATGGCATCCACTAACATGAAAAACTGGCCTCAGCTGATGGGATAAGGGGAAGAAGAAGAAGAAAAGTTACAGCACTGAACTGGGATATGGGAGATCCCAGCTGAACCCTCTCCTCCCAACATGAGGGTAGAAAGAATTTGAACAGGGCAGTCCTACACTTCAGGAAAGTACCCTAACCACTGAGCCTAGGTCTAGACTACACTCTTTTATCGGGAAAAGCTACACAAATTGCGCTCCACAATTTGCATCGCTTTTTCCAATTGCTTTTCTGGAAGAGGCTTTTCCGCCATTTGGCCCCATCTAGATGGGGCCAAATGGCGGAAAAGCCTCTTCTTTTGGCAGAGCCCTTATTCCTCATAGAATGAGGTATACAGGGCTCCCCGAAAGAGCACATTTGCTCTTCCGCAAAAAAAAGCAGAAAAGCAAACACGTTCCCTGGATGCCAGCCTAGACATACCCTGAGCTACAGGATATTCTAATGCAGGGATCCCTCCATGTTTCCCATTGAAGCTGTTCTAGTCTGAAAAATTAGTGTCAGAGGGATTGGACCTTGCTCTCCCACATCTCGGGGGGTCCACTAACCACCAGGCTCTAGAGTCATTCTTACTCTGTCTCGTTGACCCATTGACTAAGTATTTATCCAAAGTGGAAAATCTTCAACTAGAGATGGAAAAAGTGTATAAAAACAGTAACTGTGTAACCAATCATAATTCTATCGGTTACATGATTAAACGTTTACCGGGGGATGTAGAGGGAGGGAGGGAAGGGTGCTGGAGGGGGGTCCCCAGCACCTGGGGTCCTGGCTGCCAACCTGCACCTCTGGCTTTGCTCCTGGCAGCATCCTCTCTGACAGGACTCCAGGAGTGGGACCGGCAGCTGGGAACTCCCAGGGTGCCAGGATGCTGCCAGTGGCAGAGCCTGACGCACGGAGCTGGCAGCTAGAACTAGGGATGTTAAATTTTGATTAATTAACTAATCGAATAGTTGATGGGATTTCCATCAACTATTCGACTAGTCGATAAGGACTAGCACGTTCTGCCTTTGAAATGTACAAGAGCCCCTGTGAGGACTTTTGTACATTTCAAAGACTGAAACGTTGTGTGGAGCCCGGGGCCAGCGGGGAGTCCCCTGCTCACGCCGGGTTCCACATGGCGTTTCAGTCTTTGAGATGTACATTTCAAAGCAGGAGCACCCTCATGGACTCTGGGGTCAGTGGGGGATTCAGAGTCCCCTGCTGGCCCCAGGGTCCATGCAGGCGATTCCGCTTTAAAATGTACAAGAACCCCAGTGGGGACTCTTGTACATTTCAAAGTTGGAACGCAGCTACTGCGCCCTTGCCCCTCCCACGGCACTGGAGCAAACTGGCTTTTAAGCCCCCAGCACCCTCTCCTCTTCCCCACCTTGCTGCCTCTTTGTGATAGAGGCAGCAAGGGGGAGGGGAAGCGACTGGTTAATTAGTGTGTCGACTGTCCAATAAGCTTTTGCTTATTGGATAGTCGAATAGTCGCTTACATCCCTAGGTAGAACCCCGTGAGAGGGACTGGGAGACAGGTCAGAACCTGGTCGTGGAGGAGCCGGGAGCTCCAAGATAGCACGCAGCATCAGCACCCCAGGTGTGGCAACAGCAGAGACCCGGGCTACAGGCCAGTAGCAAGGGCGTGGAGCTGGTAGACATGGACCTTAGCAGAGTTTATCTATTAACAGAAACCAATAAACATCAGCTAATTGGTTAATCAGTTAACTGGTTAAACTCTTACATCCCTAGTTTCAACAGGAGAGATGGAGGAGGCCACTTATCAAAATATCCCTAGCTGAGTGGTTATTGCTCCCAAGGTCACATGGAGTGCTCTAAGATCACAATCAGCTCCAAGAGGCTGATGCAAAATACAATACAATTTTCTCAGAGCACCAAAGAGGCACCGATTGTTATTCATACATTATAAGCATGATGTGTAGACAATCACAGCAAAAAGTAAAGTTAAAAATGGAGATTGAATGAATGAACTGATATGTATCCCGTAAATGGATTCAGCTGAATACAGGAAGCAAGCTGGAGTCACACAATTTAGAGATGGATAAAACACTTCCTTATATCACAGAAGCCCCCATCATCCAAAAATAGGATTTTAACCTACAATGTATTTTCCTGTGCTTGGTTTAAACCAGTTTAGCTTTAGGTATCCTGAACTATGATATATTTCCAGCCTTTCCCTTTGAATGATTATCCCACAGTCTATTAGGTCTCACAATTAATGTATTTTGCCTCCTACGCATTGCAGCCTACATTAATCTTTGCTTAATCACATTTCTACAGTTGTAACCCTTACTAAATTCCAGTCCCTCCTGGGTGTTTACACCCTTCAAATCCTAATAGAGAGTTATCATGGTCCTCTACCAACACAATCATTATTTAGCCAAGTTATTGTACCTAAATTATTTTAACCTACTGTCACAGTAATCTCCCTAATGCATCATGATTTTTATGCTCTTCTCTAAATTAGAGGCTGCAGTTTCCTTCTCTTTTCCTGCACCTAACTTGAAATGGAAACACACATATTTTAAAATGGGCTGAATGTCAGGGGAAGGACCATACTGTAGTTTAAGGAGAGGGGTCTCAACTCTCAGTCAAGGAAAACTTTGGGGACTTTTGATTAAGCAATTTTTAAAAGCTCAGCTTTTTTAAAGAGTTGGGTCCCTGTTTACTTGCATTCCCTGTCCTTTATGGTCCCCACTGCAGCTTTCAAAAAATCTTTTCTTTGAATTGATAAAAGTGGATAATTATATTAAGAAATTTAGTACAGGCAATGAGACAAAATACAAACACTGTGTCTTACTGTACACAATATTGTAAGAGATGTGTGTAAGGACAAGGGTGGAAAACTAGGAATTACAACTAGCTGTGGGAGGCAAAGGGGTGCGGGACGGGATCAGTTTATGAGAAAACTAATTTTGCACTTAGCATCTTCCACAAAAAAACTAACTTCAGACACCAAAACTCCAATAAATCCAAACCCTGCTTTATGCTTTGGTTTTCAATTGTCTGGATCCACGTGGCATATGGTGGAGTAATGATCACAGGAGAGGGGACTCTCTCACATCATTGTCTGAATTCCAGGATAGCTGCTGCTTATGGCATGTGCACTGCTGTGCATCTGAGGGATAGCCTTCTGAAGAGATAGTGCACACTGCCAGTGATCCTTCATTACAAATTGCCTGGGCCTCTCTCTCCAAGAAACTCCTCTGCAGTGCACTGAAATGCATCACAGAATACCACTCTTGTTCCCATATCCAATAACTACCTATCTAGGCATAGTTCATTTGTTTCTAATGCCTTTGGTTTCAGCAGACAGCAGTCTAAAACCAGTAGATTTTCTTTAACATATCACATACTGCAGTTATAAAGCAGTCAGTGTCTAAGTTCTCTATGTTATACCATCCAGCAGAGAAGAAGAATCAGCAACTGTGCACTCTTCCATCACTCTTTCCTGGAGTTGGAGCCTGCAAAATCTCCATTAGATGCAGCTCTTTCCCTCTTGAGGATGTTGTGTTTGCTTGCAGCAAATGCACATTCCATATAAATACCACTTGTAAATTATTCCCAGTTCATTTAATATCTGTTTATTTCCATGCCATTTTATCTCAGTTGTGCTCTCCTCATATTTTTCAAGCCTAATCATTGACTGCATTTTTGGTCTCAAAAGCTTTACCTAGTTCCCCGATCCTTAGTGACATCCTGAAAAGGCTTGCAGATAGACACACTTTGCAGGTCCACTGAACACAGAGGCTATGTCTACACTGACAGCTTTTGCCAGCAGAGAGTATGCTAAGGAAGTGCTCATTAGCAACTTCTCGTGATTCATTTGCATAATCTCTGCCCGAGGCTTTTTGCGCAAGAGGTTTTTGCGCAAAAACTAACAGTGTAGATGGATCCATTTTGCACAAAAAAACCCTTATGCACAAGATCTGTATGCCTCTTTTTCTGAGGCATAAGCCAGACTGAGCCAGAAAATAAAGGTGGATTCTGCTGACTGAACAGGCAGAAGTGACACCTGAAACAGAAAGGACAAAATCCAACAAAGAGCAAGATCAGGCATTGTGAGGCTGAAGCTGCTTTTTGCTAGATCTTACGTACTAAAACCTGAATATTTTATTCAGTAAATGCCAGGATATTTCTCAAGTATATATATATCCTTCTCCTCCACTATTTCATAATATGGAGCTCCCGATCCTGCAAGTTGCTTAGTTAGGGTTGCCAGATAGTTTCACGAAAAATACCGAACACCGCGGGAAAAAAAATGGTTGAGCCAAAAACAAACAAACAAAAAAAGTTGTTGAGTTGTTTTTACCGCACACATGCTGCAAATACCGGACACCTGGCTTCCCTATGCTTAGTGCTTTGACTCTGACCCAACAAAACAAACATATGAAATCGAGGGGACTTAAGCACATGCTTAAGTGGTTGGCTGGATATTGACAGGTGTACTCAGGACATAGCTGGATGCAGCCCCAATGAGTATCATTAACCAGGACATGAAGATTGTATTTCAAATTATGTGAGGGTATGACTTTCTAAAAAGAGGGCAGGAGGAAAGGTCTTTCAAACAGAAGCAGTTGGTGTTTATTCCTGCAGCTCAATTCAGTCCGACAATAAAAGACAGAGTGTTCTCCTCACAATGCTCTCTGGAGGGTATTCTTCCGAGAAATTCTTGAAAAATTCAGAGATCAGTTCTGCTTTTTGTGTGTGTGTACGTACAGTGGAGTCACTCTTGATTTACAGTGATGTAAGTTAAAAAAAAAAAAAAAAAAAGCCTGTTTCTAAGGAAAAAGTGGATTTTATACTCCTTCCTTACTTCTAAAATTATAGTGATGTAGTGATGGAAAAAAGAAATAGGGATGTGTATTATTAATTAAACATATTTATTGCAATAACACCTCCCCCAGACACAATGAGCTTGGGCCCTACTGCGCAAATGTAACCGCCACAGGGCTTAATACAGGAGCCTCTACAGCTTGAGCTATAAAGCCCGCTAGCTCTCATCTTAGGCTATAGAGGTCTCTTGTTCTTATCTGTTGCTGTAAGTGGTCTACGTGTCACTGCACTGGTCAGTGACCCACACGAGGTGTGTGGGTTACACAAACGGACAGGGGGCTGCTCACCACAGACGGGATTGCTCCAGTCGTATGCTGAAGCAACCCCTGCCCGTGGGGTGCCCTGGCCTGCCGCAGGCAGGGGCTGCTCCAACCCAGCCCGTGCAGCTCTGCCTGTGGCAGGGGGTGCCGCTACAGTCCTGTACCCAGCTCCCACTTTAATCGGTTAACCAATATGTTTAGCCGGTTAACCATTTAAACAGGATTTTACAACCCTAGTCTACACTGGTGTAAATAAGAAAAAGAAAGAACTTAAAGAAGCCCCCACTCAACCTTATATATTAAAAAAAGTTGTATACGTATACAGGAAAAATACTTTAATTTAACATTTTAGGCTTATTTATAAGGCAAGGAAACCAGTTCACACTTTACCAACAGATAAATGCAGCCTTTTAAGTAGAAACCCAACATCATCCAAAGAATATGATTTGATCTCCTTCCCCTTCAATTCCTTTCTTCCCTCTCACTCCTACCTCTAAATCAGAGCCACATTTCTCTTGGTATTGCATTGCTCTGGTAAGCAACATCTGTCTTCCAGAGATGTGAAGTTGCAAGGAAGATCATAATTAGTCACTGGCGTAAAGGATTTCACATGGAAAATACAACAGAGAAGTATCAGAACCCCATTTAAATGATGAAGGGAGGTAAGTAGTCCTCATACTCTATTAAAGATCAATACAGGTTCCACCTCTATGGTCCAGACTTCCAAAGCCTGGCAACATTTGTGATCTGGCATTGCCATGGGTCCTCCTGGGCTGGAACACTCATGGGGAAAAGCTGGGCCCCACGCACAGCAACTCCTCCCCTGTTCTCTCAGAGGTTCAGGGGTGCCACAGATGAGCACTGCACTCCTGGGGTTCTGCATCTACCCTCCCACAGTCCCTGCTAGTTGAACAATGTTGGCCCCTCTGTTGCTGGCAGCGTGGAGCCCTGAAGCTGGTAGCAGCAGAGGGGTCGGAATTGATTTCACCTGGTCCAGTAGATTCCCTGCTTTGAGACCGGTCAGCGAGGATGCCATTTATGGGGGGTGGGGCAGTAGCCCTCCTCCCAAAATTGGAGCCCCTGGATTTCATACTTGGGGGCTGCTTAAAACTGAATGGCTTGGCTCTAGAGGAAGTTCTTAAATGCAACAGAGTTTGAGCTACTTGCAGCTTTGCCTCTGGGGTAGGGAGTTTGTTATAAAAAATGGGAAGGAGGTGAATATGAATAACAAAAGGCTGGGCAGTCAAGTAATTGAAGGATCTTTAGATTATCATGAAAATCTTGCTGGGCATTCCGCTTACAAGATACAGGGAAGGGGGGGATAGGAATGAGTGTCGTGCTGCGTTTGGATTAGTGTGTTAAACTTATAAATGTTCTTGAAAAAGGGGTGAACAGGGACTAATCTAAACCTGACTGCAAAAAGTTACAAAGGGATCTCACAAAACCAGGTGATTGGGCAACACAAAGGCAGATGAAATTCAGTGTTGATAAGTACAAAGTAATGCACATAGAAAAATATAATCCTAACTATAGATAAAAAATAACTTGTACCACTCAAGAAAGAGATCTTGGAATTATTGTGGAAAGTTCCCTGAAAATATCTGTTCAATGTGACAGTCTAAAAACACACACAGCTAACAGAATATTGGGAATCATTAGGAAAGGAATAGATAAGACAAAATACCATATTGCCTTACATAAAGTCATTTTATGCCCACATCTTGAATACTGTATGCAGATCTGGTCACCCCATGTAAAAAAAGATATTGTATTTGGAAAAGGTACAGAAAGGGCTACAGAAATGATTAGGGGTAAGGAACAGTTTCCATATGAAGAGAGATTAACAAGACTGGGACTTTTTAGCTTGGAAAAGAAATGACTAAAGGGTGGGAGTATATGTCAGATGTGTAGAAAATCATGAATGGTGTGGAAAAATAGAATAAGGAAATGTTATTTATTCCTTCACTAACATAACACAAGAAGCTAAACCAATTAAATTTATAGGCAGCAGGTTTAAAAACAAACAAATTATTTTTTCACAATCAACTTGTGGAACTCTTTGCCAGGAGATGGTGGAAAGGCCCAAACTATAATAGAGTTCCAACAGGAACAAAATAAGTTCAGGGAGGACAGGTTGATCAATGGCTACTAGCCAGAATGGGCAGGGATGGTGTCCCTCATCTCTGTTTGCCAGAAGCTGAGAATGGGCGACAGGGGATGGATTATGATGATTTCTCCTTCTGAAGCACCTGGCACTGGCCACTGTTAGAAGACAGGATACTCGGCGAGAAGGACCTTTGCTCTGATCCAATATGGCCATTCTGGTGTTCTTATCTATAGCTGAAATGTATCTGCCCCCTTGCTGTAACCCACTAGACCCCACTCCTCTTCCAGAGCTGAGATAGAGCCCAGGAGTCCTGAGGGGGTCACTCTCTCCACAAAGTTAGTAACGAAGTAAGAATATACATTAAAATGTTAAGGCTATCCAGTGTCCCCTAAGTCAGCGGTTCTCAACCGCTGCTCTGCAACCCGGTGCCAGGCCACAGTGGCTCTGGGGTGCCAAGATTGGGGTACAACACTCAGCACCCCCCTCCCACCGTGGCTGTTGGGAGAGGCGAGTCCTACCTCACCTCTCAGCCAACCAGCGTCAGGCAGGGGCGGGTGTCACGTTATTGGATTCCAAAGATCACTGTTGCACCCACTGGGGGGTGTTTGCCCCAAACGTTGATACAAAGGGGGCCATGTCAGGTGTCACATGAAAGCTTATGTTCTACTGATTCTGTATATGCTATTCATGTACTTATGTAATATCTGTATGTGGAGTTATAAACATGTACTCTGGGTTGATGCTGGAAAATTCTCTGTCCGAGGCAGAGCAACGTGCCAGGAATGTTCGTTCAGTGGCTATGCTAATTAGTGAGGCTCCATGGACAATAGATCTCTAAGTGCCAGAGACACACCTGAAGGAATGTGTCTGGCTACCTGCAAACCAGCCAGGGCATAACGGCTGCAAGCATGTGAGACAAGTATAGATCCCTGAAGTATGTGACCTGCTCTGGCCAGGAAGAGGCCAGGAGAGGTATATAAGTGCCACGTGGCAATCTCCATTTTGTCTTGAGTTCAGTGCCTGATCCCAGATGCAGCCTTGCAGGGAACAACGAGCCAGGAAGAACCGTGGACCCATCCTAACACAGGACGTACACCAGAGACTTTTAAGATAGCAGTTGTAACATCTCTGCTAAGAGCCTGCATTGAGAACTTGGTGATTCGATGCATGTAATGTATTCTCCTTAACAACCTTACTCTCGTGCTTTTCTTTCTTTTGTTAATAAACCTTTCGATTTTAGATTCTAAAGGCTTGGCTCAGCGTGATCTTGTGGGTAAGATCCAGAGTGTAAATTGACTGGGACCTGTGGCTGGTTTCTTGGGACCGGGAGAACCCGTTCGGGGTAGGTGAGGTTGGGTTCTAAAACCCCTCACCTCTGTGTTAGGCTTGGGGCTGATTGGGGTACAGGAAGAGCTGAGGTGTCAGAGGGGTTTTGCTCGTGAGGCTTCTGGCTGGCCAGATTGACAGCTGAAGCGTTCGGTGTGACTGGTTTGTGGCCTATTTGGGAAGGTCTCCAGTCTGGGGCTGTAAGAAGCCCCGAATTTTGAGCAATTCACCCTGAGCAGATGCCCTCAACTGTGCCCAGACTCAGCCTGGTCCGTCACGGGGGGGGGAGGGGGAGAGAAGGTGTCTCCTCCTAGATGTGGAAGAGCAGTTTGCTGCTAAGTGGGAGGGCCGCGTGGAGCCCAGTACAGCAGCCTTAGAGCAGCTGCAATCCAAGCAGCAGCGCTCAGCTGGCGGCTGGGAGGCAGTGCAGGGCTAGGCGGGGAGGGTAGGGCAGGCACTGGCGGCTCCTGAGACGGTGCTAGCGCTGGGAGTGGAGAGCTCAAGAGGTGACACTATGGGGCTATTGGGTGAAGCGAATACTGGGGGGCGTTGGGAGTGGGGCTAGTACTGGGGAGGTCTAAGGAGTGGAAGGCTCTAAGAGGCAGGGGGCTGTCACTGGGGGACACTGGGGATGGGGCTATACTGGGGACTGGGGGCTGGTACTGGGGGAGACTCTGGGGGAGTTGGGTGCAGTGGAGCTCAGGAAGCAGGAGGCCGGCACTGAGGGGGTCTGGTGGTGGGGGGCTTTCAGGGGTAGGAGACAGGCACTGAGGTATTTGGGATGGGTGCTGGCACTGGGGGGCTCTGAAGGTGGGATGCTGGCATGGGGGGGGGTTGGGTGCAGGGAACTTTGGGTCAGTGGCTGGCGCTGAGGGATAGTGGAGAGGTGGGGGACTCTAGGGGTTAGGGCTAGCACTGGGGGGCTCAGGGAGCCAGGGTGTATCCAGGCCCGGTCCCCAGAGCCACCACGAACTGCCGGCGTCAGCTGTGGCAGCCCCCCACCACATGGCATCAGCCAAAAGTTTGTGAATGGGTTTGCCAGTCCGTGGTATAAAACAGTTTGGGGACCACTGCCTTAAGTGACTTGCCACAAGATGTCAGAATATGTTAGTGTTAGAGCTGAGTGGGTCTAATATTTATTTAATTTTCTTTCTTTTATATAGGAATTAGATTCGGTGCTCCTGTCAGCTAACTGCGAAGCTGTCTGCCAAAAAAAAGTAGAGTTATCCAGTGCCTTGGTAGCCTCTGGATAGAGATGGTGTGCGTAGGGTGGAAGGCGGATGGGGTTGGTTTCCTCCCCCCCACCCTTCCCATTTGGTGCTTAGTTTGTACTATACACTGCTGAAGCCTCTGTCCTCAGTCCCCTCCCATACTCTCACTCTCCTCCCCCCCCCCCCGCCCACATCACGGCATGCACAGGCCAGCCCCCCCCTACCAAAATCCCTGCAAGTCAGGTCCCGAGGGTGCCAGACCAGGGAGGCAAGAGCACCATTTCAGGAGAGTGGGGGGGACGGGCAGCAGCCATATGTATTGGGACACAACTTGCTTTTCTTCCCGTTCCCCTGACTATCGGGGAGTGAGGGGAAACTACACATTTTATGAATTACTTCTCTGCTCTTCCCCTCACTCACTAGGAGTGAGAGGCATGCACACAAGCCGTGTAGTTTCCCCTTGCTCCCCAATATTCATGGGAACGGGAAGAAAAGCAAGCAGCATTCCAGTATGCATAGCTGCTGCCCCCCCCCGCCCCCCCCGCTCCGCTGTCCCAAAATGGTGCCCGTGCAGGGAAGTACAACCGGTACTGGTATTGCTAAAATACTAACAGACTGAACAAATCATTTACTATGCATGTCACTGGGCAACACTGGAGTGGCAACACCACAGGGGTTATTACAGAGACTGTTACTGTTTTATATGAAAACAAACAGGCTATACTTGCAAGGTTCAGAAGGCAAGTTCATTAAATAGCTCCTTATTTGACAAAAGACCAAAACAGAACAGTACATGGTCAATATATCTGGTGCATTTCCCCCTCCCACCCATCACCACCACCAGCAAGCAGAACATAATAATAAATAATAAGTTGTTAAGAATCTTGATGGGTAGAGTAAACCAAGAAACACTGTTTTTAGAAGTTAATTTGACAATGTTGTGACCAAGGCTGAGAGGCACTGGATAAAAATAATGGCAGGTTATGGGAGACTGCTCACATCACATCATTTTACCAGCATTCAGCAGACTGTTTTTTTCCATCCCCACTCCACCCTGTCACCTCCCCACCCATGGCTTTTGAGCCATGCTCTCTGTTGGAAAAAATGGGTGCTACGAATTAGGCACTCTTTATAGCTGCTGTTTTTGATGCTATCTGAATATCATGAATGCTTCCCACTCCCCAAAAAAATCCCTTCATACTTCTTAGAACAAATGCTTCAGACCTAACCAATCAATAATTCCCATTGCAGGATGACCTATTACCAGGTTATGATTAGGCTGAATGACGACCCATGCTGATAAAATAGTCTATAGAAGTAATGTTTAAAAAAATCTATCCGCTGAATGCCAGTAAAATGATGTCATGGCAGCAAACTGCTGTAACCCACTATTATTTTTATCCATTGCCTGTCAGAGTTGGCCACAAGAGGGGCAAATTAATTTTTTTAAAAAAATTAAACAGCAGAGATACATGGGCAATATTTGAATGAACCACTTAACCTTTTGGTACTAAAAGCTTCTTGTTATAAAATGAAACATCAGTTATTCACTAAATGTGCTTGGTTAAATATTAGCCAAGAGTATATTCAACCAAGGTACTTACACATAGCCAGTGATAAGGGCCACCTGTGTTAAATACAGCCTCTGGGCTATGAAGTATTTTGAGCAGCACCAAATTATAGCAAGCCTTTGATATGAGCTAATATCCAGGAACTAGATTTGGTTTTACCACAAGATGTATGCACTGCCTGTTGCTTAGTTACACTGCCCCAGGAGCAGCCCAGACCCACAAGGTAACTCAGATTATTCCTCCAATCTTCCCTCTCTCCCCACTTCCCCTGACCAAAGAAAGAAACAAGGACCAAACTATATCTCAGGGCAGGCCTACACTACAAATTTTTCTGTAGCACATCTGGTAATTCTGTAATTCCCTTTTCTGAAATTAAATGCTACAGTGTTGGGCGGCTCTGGTATTTTTCCCACCATAGGGATATTAACTGTAATTATATTATGGTCACTATTTCCAAGTGGTTCAGCTATATTCACCTCTTGGACCAAATCCTGCACTCCACTTAGGTCAGACTAAATCACGAATTGCCTCTCCTCTTGTGGGTTCCAGAACCAGCTGTTCCAAGAAGCAGCCATTTAAGGTGTCCAGAAACTTTATCTCTGCATCCTGTCCTAAGGTAACATGTACAGGGCATCCCCGCTATCAGTCGCCCCAGTATACATCTGTTCTGCACTAAAGTCATTGACGCTTGTAGGAACTGATGCTTTGTAAGTCCTCCCATTCCCCACTCTTAAGTCGCAAAAAAAAAAAAAAAAAAAAAAAAAAAAGTGCAAATGGAAGTCAGCCCCGGGAAAATAAATTCCGTGCTTTAAGTTGTTTCGCTATAAGTCCAAGTTTTTTTGAAGGTATCTTGAACTTATAGCGAGGATGGTCTGTATCCAATCAATACAGTGATAGTTGAAATCCCCCATTATTACTGAGGTTTTTAAATTTTTATAGCCTCTCTAATCTCTGTTAGCATTTTGCAGTTACTATCACCATTCTGGTCATGCTGCTTCCCACAGCTCCCCTTCGCTGCAAATGGTGAACCACAGCCCATGGGAGCCACAAGTCTCTGGGGCTGCAGAGCCAGTAAGTAAGCAAACCAGAGCAGCCCAGTAGCAGCTTTCTCAGAGTGGGTCCGCAGGCTAGCCCCCTGCTTAAGGCTTGATGGGAATTAAAGGGATTAGGTATCAAAACTTTGTTAAGAAGCTTTCAGCCTTGCCAAACAGGCTGCTAGCCTTAGCACATGGTCCTCCAAACAAACAAGCTCCACACATAGTAACTTTCAGGCAAGCAACAAACACAGACACACACACTACAGACAATCACTCACCCCAAGGGTTACATAATTGCTCCTCCTTCACCTGGAGAACTCCTTCACAAAACTGCCCTGTTAGCAACTCCTGTTCATTAGCTTTAATCAGACCTAAAACTATGCTGCTACTGCTGGCAGGCAGCCTATGCACTGTTTCAACTGTCTACTACAGTATAGATGTTCCATTCCATCAACATCTCTTCAGCTGTTGGTTTCTCTCAGAGTTTTAAAAGGGTCACATTTTTTCCTTTCATGTTTAGTCGGGATGATCCTGGTCCTTTCAATATCTTTTTGGCTCTTGAAGTAGTACTTTCATCCTCCTCTAAAGTAATTCTGAAATGACCATTATATCAGCAGCTGTGTCTATTCTGAAGTCCATGTTTATATTTTTCTAAGGGGATTGTGGTGATACACAGTGATTCTCTTTAGTTATCTCTTATGGCTTCAAAGTATGCAACCCCAGAATTCTTTGAGTCTTTTTGAAAGACAGCTGGTATCATGCATTTAGATCAGCAGACCATTGCAGGAAATATCTAAGAAGAATGCATATGGTGTTCCTTGCTGGAGAAAGCCATCTGCTGTGAAATAGTTTGCCACACCAATGGCATTATTTCATGCTCCTGTATTTCATTTCTTTATTCCAGGTTAGCATAGCCCTCTCTTGACCCATTTGTGCTTGTACTGGTCTGGGTGGGTATTGTTTCTGGACATCCCAAGGTATTTTCCTCCCTTTATCTGTGGCTTCTAAAGTCAGTTCCCCCTCAAAGTTATTTCTGAGCAGAGTCTGTTGCTTCTTTATGTACTGACTTTGGAGGACTATATTTTTGGCTGTCTCTAGTGCAGTGGTGGGCAACCCGCAGCCCACACACAGCCCATCAAACTACTTTGATTGTGGGACATGAGACATTTTGTGTCCACAGGCACCGCCCCCCACAGCTCTCAATGGCTGTAGTTCGTTAGTTCCAGCCATGGGGAGCTGTGGGAAGCAGCAACCTGTGGCCCCTTTGCCTGCAGATGCCACTTCCCAGTGTGGCATTATTCCATAAAGCAAATCTGACCGTTGTGAGGAGCAGGTTTGGATCTTTTTCCTTTCTATGAATTTTCTATAATCTAAACTGATTGCAATTTTTTTCTAGCCATTTGCAACGAAACATCCTTCATGCTGCTGGTATTGAGAATTCCTTGGTCCATCTCTCACTGATCACCTAAGCCAGTGAATGACTTAACCTTTAAAAATGGGAGCACAGCCTGAGGAAATCATTGGCGCATTGACTCTCTCAGGAGCAGACTGGAAAAGCAGAATGTGAACATTTAAATTTCTCCACAAGTAAAATCATGCACAATGAAGCTGTGTACATGGAATCCACATATCAAAACAGTGAGGTTAAGGGAAAAAAGAAAGATATAAACTAGATTTATTGTCAGTCTAGCAAAAATTACATTCATTTTTCTCTGAGCACAGTTGGACTGGGTAATTGCTGGGGGTCCCTTTCCTCACTGTCTGGTATTTCTATTCACTGGCTCCTTGGTCCACCTTGACTATAGTGGTGCTGGTATCCTCTCCCCCACTCAGGTCATCTTGTGCACTACCAATGGGGGGAAAAAAAGGGGGCAAAAAAAAGACTGTGATTTTCTCCTCTCTTTGGGATACCAAACCAGCTCTCCCAAGCAATGTTCCTTCTATTTTTGTGCAAAATAAATTTTGTTACGTGCATCCAGGCATATACAGATGTGCACCACCATAGAAACACATGCTGCTGGCTGGGGGCTGCTATAGGCATTCTGCTAATCAGCTGGACTGCATTTGAATTTTCCCTGGGTGGCTGCCCAAGAACTCAGCTTACTGGGAACATTGCGCCCAGCCCATTGCACCCTGCTTCTCCACAGCAGCAGGAAACGGAGTGCCCTAGGGCCAGGGAACTCTGCTTCCTGCTGCTGTGGTGAAGCAGAGTTCAGTGGACTGGGAGAGGGTGGGTCAGAGTGGAGGAGGGTGCTGGGCCACTCTGGATCCCATTGCCAAAGTGAGGAGGGGGGCAACCCCTTGCTGCTACTCCATGCCAGTCTCCCCTCCCCCGTATTCACCCTGGGCCAACCTGGGATTTGTCTATAGGACGGTTCAGTCAGCCACCACAAGGCCTTCCAAAGCACAGGGTCTGAAGCGGCCATCCCGAATCCTAGGGGTCAGGTCCCAAGGCAGATCTGATTCAGCATGAGTGAGAGTGACAGAATTGGGGTATAAATTATTACCAAATGGGTATTTTTAGTGATGAGTATTAAAATTACTCATATAAGATGTACTCTTGGCACAAAGGCTGATCTCTGGCATCATCCAAAACTCATTTAGGTCAGGGAGATGGATCAGGCCCCTAAAGACATATCTTATACCCTGAAGCTAGGGGAAAAATGTGATGAGCACTGCAACACATGGAAAGGTTATCCACAGGCAACAACCAACTTGTCACCGATCCTCATTTTACTAACTTTTCCCATCGGTATTAACATCAATGACTGAAGGAAAACAAAGGTACAGAACAGAAAACTCCCAGAGCACCTATCCTTGCAGTCATCACCTCTATAGTGACAATAGTTTATTACTGAGTTAAATGGGATTTTTAAAGAGAGAGACAGACAGCTGGCATTGGAAGCAGAAGGAAAACAACTGTAGGAAGACCGGATACTGGGTTAGATGGACGTTGGGTGTGAGCCAGTATGGCCGTTCTCATATTCTTAACTGTTTAATGGTCAAACTTGGAGTTCCTCAGCCCCACCGCTCCCAGCCCCTTTTGCACGGTCCCCCTGCGAGCGAGCGAGCGAGCGAGCGGCACTGAGCAGGGGACTGTCTTGGCTCCGCGGGACGGATCCCGCAGGGAGGCTTTGTGCGGGTCGCTAGCTGCAGCGAGCTTCCCCCCCGTTTCTGCTCAGGGGCAGAGGAGGCTGCTGCGCCCAGGTCCGCACGGACCTGCGGACCCCCCCCCCCCCACCCCGGAGCTGCAGGGGAAAGGCCTCCTCGTGCGGCGACGGGAGAGGAACTCGCCCCCGGGCAGCGACACCGTCCGCCCCACAGCGGCCCCCGCCTTCCCCCTTTCAGCAGCCGCCCTCTCCCTGCCCCCCAAGAGCCGGCTCGCGGCGCCCGGGCAAAGGCCACTTACAGCGGTGCGGCAGCAGGGACGCGGCGGCCCGGGAAGCGGCCAGAGGCGGCGCAGGGGCTGAGCTCGGAAAGGAGAAACCCGCCCAGCGCGGGAAGCTGCAAGGTGATTTGTACCCTGGGAACAGCCCCGCGAGCGCCGCTTCGCTTTCCCGGGCGGCGGGGGGGGGGGGGTCGCGCCCCCTCCAGGCGCTGCCCAGCCACACAGCGCGCCGCCAGGGCGCTGGAGGGGGAAATGCGGGGCGCTGGGGGAACAGCCAGAGGCAAGTCGTGACCCATCGCAGCTCCCTGCTTTGGGCTGGTGTCTCCTCACGACTCCCTGGCCTGCCGCGGGGGCGCTGGGGGCACGATTCAAGTGCCCTGCGGGACCCCCCCGCAGAGCCTGTCTTCGAGGCGGCATTCACCGGCTCCTTGCTCCCCCCAACAAGCGGCATGTTACAAGCAGCGAAACAAAGAGCGCAATTTCTTGGGCGCACAGCCTGGCTGCGATTCAGGCACGTAGGAAGGAGCTGGCTCTCTGATCTTCCAGTCCAGAGCCTGATGAATAACTAAAAGCCACATTCTGTGCTTCTGATACATCCTGAAACGCCTCATAGTCAACACACATATTTATGCATCATGAATCAGCCCAGCTCCAGCTTTCAGAGACTTATGAAATTTTTAGGATACAGATTTTAAGATCATGAAGGGCCATTATGATCATCTAGTCCAGTGCCTCTCAGCCTTTCCTCACTACCATATCCCCTTGCAGACTCTAAGTTGATTAGAAAATTAGACTTAAAAATACAAAAGTGTCATAGCACACTATTACTGAAAAACTGTTTATTTTCTCATTTTATAAATCAATTGGAATTTAAATATTGTACTTACATTTCAGTGTATCGTATATCATCATCATCATCAACCACCATGGGCTCAATGCCCGTTGGTGTGCGATGCCTCCCTCACTATTTCCCTATACATCAGTATAAATACATCGTCTACATGAAATTTCAGTTTGTACTACTGTGCTACTGCTTTTTTATGTAGCCTGTTTTAAACTAGGCAAACCTTTAGATGAATAGATGTACCTCCCAGAAGATCTCCGAGTACCCCCAAGGGTATACTTACCCCAGTTGACACTACAGATCTAGTCTGACCTTCTCTATAACACAGGTCAAAGGATTTTGAAGATGGTCAACTTGTGGTTAAACTAGAATATAGTCATTTGGTCTTAATTTAAAAACATAATTTTATATACCATAATAGGTATAACGTGAGTCTTGTCAGAATAATTTAGTATGGAAATATTGTGAAAGACATTAAATAAGTTTGTCAGTTATTACTGGAGCAGCTGGCTTCAGAATTATCAAGGTCAACTAGTAAACCTGACCAGCACTTCTCCCCACCAAACAAACAAACAAATTGTTCTGATTTCAGAGGCCTCTGATTCATTAGTTCTGGTACTGACACACAAAAGGTACATGACAACCTGCAGACAATGATGATATTCTGCTACTTCCACTAGCTGGCACTCTTAAAAGCATTTTTAAAAATACCTAATGAACTGAGGTGTGTCAAGTAGCTTTTGCACCATCTGATGTGTGATAAACATGACATCACTCACAATCAGAAATCTAAAGCTTACAGGATGTAAAGATTAAAAGAACAGCATTTTTCTTCAAATGGATGTAGTCAATGTGCTTATTAGTTTGCTGCAGCAGCAGGGAGTGGGTGGGTATTTCAATGCTGGCACATTTCTATTTGGCAGCAGTGAATAGCATGAGTGCTTGCACATAGAGCCCTGTGGAATCCCCAGATTCTGCAGATTTCCTTACCAATTTTGTCTCAGATAATTAAGATTTTTAAATAATAAAAGAAAATGTTAAAGAGGACGTGCAAGCTCCAGCTGGATCAAATGAATTTTATAAACACTTCACTTTTTTTTTTTTACAAGTACTGCCTTCAAATTAAAAATGATCATTAAAGTGCAATTCTGCTCTGAAAAGTAGCTATGTAAAAATGACACCTGCTTCCTCTGCTTCCAGTGTGTATCCACTATCTAGAGTTGTATCTATTTACTTTAGTGATTTAAAAAATAGCTTTTATTAGTCTTTACAGCTGCTGGCAATGCAGAGCCAATGCAGTTATTGGAAAGTGAGCTGGATTCTTTCTGGTTTCACACACCAATGGAACTTGTCCTCCTTGGGGATTTGCCTAATTGCAGCCCTGAGTGGCCAGCCTACAGTATAACTGCACTGATGCAACCCCGTAGTGTAGATGGGATAAACTGTCTTCAGATTCAGCCTTCTTTTTCAAGCAAGGGTAAGCACCACCAATGTGAACAACAGTGATTTTCACCAGTGCAGCTACACCACTGTACGGTGGCCAGGTGCTAGGTTTTCAACAAGAAAGTCAAATTGAAAAGGGGACCTAACAGCATCTGGTCAGATTTACTGACATGGCATCCAAAGTCTGATTTCTGTGGGTGGGGGAGGTGGGAAGATATTGGGTCATTGCCTACACCAGCCCCTACTCAGCCAGGGTCTCCTACCTGTGACAAGCAGCTTCAGCTCTCACCCTTAGCTCTTCAAATTCCTCCTGACCTGGAAAGAGGGGAAGGGAGGGAGAAGAGAGAAAAAGCAGTGAACAGTGGCCTTTAGGAAGGGGTGGGACAGGAGAGGTTCTGGAACTCTTGGTGGTGTGTCTGGTTTTTAAATATTACAAAGTTGGCAACCCTATACCTTTGCTTGGCTACTAATGGCTGTAATCATGGCAAACATCCAGTGTAAACAAGGCGACAGACCCTAGTCTTACAAATTGGTCCCCAAAAGTGAACCTTTGCACCCATATAGAGTTATTCACGTAAAAAAAGTACAAGTGTAGAGGTTGTCTGTAAGACTGAGGCTTCCACTTAAGATGACAAAGACTTAAGCTGAAGGCAACAGGACTGTAACTGAGGGCAAAATTTGAAGACAGGGGTAGCACAAGTGTAAAGGAAAGCAGAATTTCACTTGAAGACTCCTTATTACTGGTGATGTTGCACAAACAGCATAGAACCCAGACTGTCCGATCCCAGGTTTTTTTCGTATTTTCCATTACAGACAACATCTTTTAACTTACTACTATTAAGAGAACAAGGTCCTGCAAAGGGAAGAAGGAAAGTTCTAACCCCTGCATGGACAGAAATGTGTACTTGCGGATGCAGATATCCGCAGATAGACAACAGGATCTTCAGATGTGCAAGGCTCTACTTCCAAGAGTCACTGTGACCAATGGAATGGAGCATGGTCCCGTCACGCCTGGGAGCCAGCATCCATGGATAGACATTTCTAGCTATGCAGTGCTCTATTTGCAACAACTGAGCTCTACACATGCTTGGCAAAAGGTTGTGACCAATACATTCTGATAAATCTTTCCTGTCTACCTGGAAGACCACCCCAAGACAGAGAAGGAAACTCCCTTTCCCCACCTCAAGCCTGCTCATGTGATTGTTCTGCATGCCAGATAGAATTCAAAGGAATTCAGACTGGTCAACTTGATCTTGGTGGCAACGAGAGAAATGCAGGTACTTCAATAAATCCAGGTGAAGAGGCTTAAAATAGAAGGACAGACAGGTGCTGGTATTATTCAGTGGGGGAGCAGAAACCTGGGATTGTAACCATGAAGGCTGAATACAAAACTATGCTTAACAACAATCAATAGACTTAGGACAGGTGCACAGTAAGCATAAAAGCACATAAATCATAGTACTCACCTTTCTTACCAGTCCATTGCTACATGCTTTTATGTTTCACTACCATCAGCATCTCTCACCTCATGTGGCTCAATCTTGGACCAGCACTATGTCCCTTGGGTATCATTATTTCACATCATTATCTAAACATAATTTAGAACAGGACCTAAGATTTTACCACTCAGTGGGCAAGTCTGTTAATAGCATGCCAGTCATCATTTCTTTACATGGTTATATTTCACTCACTTTATTATCACAGTATTAACAGCTGAGATAGTCCTAGTAAATCATCTAGTGTATCTTATTTCTAATGCAACATTGCATACTACCTTTTAAAAAATGTCTCAATCAATGATATCTTCATCACTTCCCTTGGAGATTATTCCACCGCCAATGGATCTAATATTTAGTGAATCTGGCATGATATTCAGACTTAATTTTCCTACTTTTATTTTCATCCAGGTTTGCCCATGTGGATGATTTTAAATACATATTAGAGATTTGTGCATCTGTCTATCTGTTCTGTGAATCTTTTTCTTCAAGAACTCCTCCTAAACGGTAAGACGTAGGACCACCAAATTTGGTATGCACCTTCCTTTTATCCTAACTTAAAGCAAAGCCAAGGTTTGGTTGTGCCAGGAAAATGGGATGTGCCTGGAATTCAATTGTTTTCCATAACATGAAAGGGGCAGGATTGAGCAGAGGATCAGACACAACCATGAAGGGGGTGGTCAGCTGGGGCCAGGGCTGGATTACCCAATAGGCAGACTAAGCATGTGCTTAGGGCACCAGCAAAGCAGGGGCACAAAAAAAAAAAAAAAAAAAAAAAAAAGATTTTACGGTATAGTATTGTTTTTATTTTGAATTACATGGGGGGGGGCACTATAATCTTTTCAGTGCTTAGGGCCTCTAAAGGTCTTAATCCGGCCCTGGCTGGGGCTTGCCATCTTGCCTGCCAATGGCCCCAGGTAAGTGCCCTCCCTACCCCAAAATCCCTACTCCTTGGATCCAGCGCTGGACCAGGAGTGGGGAAAAGCTCCCCCAAACCCTTATTCCTTGGCCCCAGTGCCAGACCAGGAGCAGGGAAAAGCCACACTGGCCCCACTACCATGACTCGCCCCGGGAGCACCACTGGGGCCAGGAAATTCAGCCCTGGCCCCTGCCACAGGAACCATAGCCCACCCACTCATCAGCACTGCCGGGCCACCCAGCACGGCTACAGCCGGCTGGCCTGCACAATCGTCTCTTCCCACTTCTGGGCTGAGCCCAGAGAAGCCTGCACGGCTTCTCCCTGCTCCTGAGCTGGACCTGGGCAATGCTGGGTAAGTCTTCCAGTCCTAAAAAATTCTCTCCTTGCTCAAAGCTTAGCCACTCTTGTATTCATTCCCTCCAGATATTTGCAGACTGTATCACTTCTCACTAAGCTACACATGTAAAGTACTTTACTTCTTCCTCTGAAGTCCTTCCACACCTTTGGATATTTTTCTTGCTCTGGCATCTCCCTTTTGAAGTTCAGAGCTTACTTTTGAGAAGAGGCTTTGCCCATGAACACCCACCCCTAAGGGGAAATTACTGGTAGTGATTCCATCTTGTAAGGGTGAGATTAACTCAGACAGACATACACACTTTTATCTTTAAAGTTCACCTACCACTAGTCTCACACTGCAGAAAACAAATGGAATGACATGCAAATCTAACAGTGCTTTACCCTGGAAGATGCCCCCTCTAGTCCAGAGATGAGGCACAGTAACAGAGTGATATGAGGTAGCCTGCAGTGCAGCTCTGCTATGCCTGTTCTGTGCATGAATAAAAGACTTTACTCTCCAAAGCTGGGAATTTATTACCTTTCACAAACATGAAGAGCACAAGTATTTCTTAGAAAAAGCAGGTTTGAAAGGAGGATGGTAGTGGATCTTGTTATTTTAATCAAGTTACTCTCCTAATTTTCTGCTTCTTTATAGAAATCACGTAAAGGTCTTCGAGATGCCTTTATTTCTCTAAAAGAAGGTGTCATAGTTCCCTTTTATGCAAAAAGCCAACATACAAAACATACACCTAACAGTAGAAGAAAGCCCATTCTATCTCACTGATATCTTCTTTTACCATCTATCTAATCTGTCTATCTAGCCCATTACTGCAGTATCTGACCACTTTGTAATGTTCATATTTATCCTCACAACAGTCCTATGGGGTTGGAAAGTTGATCTCCATTGTACAGAAGGGCGGAACTGATTTAGCAAAAAAAAGGTCACCTGCTCCTTTAAGGTCGGCCGTTTTGAACTCTGGTCTCCACTGCACAACTCTGACTGCCTCGTGCCACGGAACACAGTTTAAGAACCACTGCTGTAGGAGCTGCCTGTATGAGGCTCCTCAATGTTCTGCTCCTTTTGCCGCTGTGTTTCTGAAGTCTCTGGCACAGTGTGAGGAGGATAGAAGCCCCCTGCTCCCAATAACATTGGTGGCTTATGGGGAGGTAAGGGAGTACATGAGGGCATTAGGATGGGTGTTGGGGGTGTGTAGGAGTCATGGGGAGGTCACATGTTCCCTGTAACCATGAAAAATGGATTCTATTTGCACCATTGTATACATGTACGTGTATTAACAATGTTACCATTTGTGCATAATTCTTCATAGTATCAGGTTTAAATACATCAAACCATCTAGGTAACCAAAGCACTATTGACATTATGAGGCCATAAATATGCTCAGTTAGAGGAAGCAGGCTCAGGAAACTTGTTTTTAAATTCTTAGCACCCGTCCCCCACAAAACAGCTGCACTGTGGTTCTGTCTCCTTTATTCTGCATATATTTTATTTGTGCAGAATATTTAAAATCATATCTTACAAATGCTTGTCTAACAGTTATAATTTTGGAGAGACAGTTCTTGTGTGGTATATTTCTTACTTGTGTCTTTTACGGCCATCAATTATATATAATAACCATGAAAATGATTGTGTAGGTGCAGCACATTAATATATACACATTCCCAGCCAAAAAGCTACAATCCACACATATTAAGCTCCTTGTATAGAAAGTTCCCCCCCCTTTAGATTTTCTGCTGCTCTACTTGATGACTAGCAATAAAATGGGTAAACAGAGCTCCAAGGGAAATGAAAACTGCATCTGCCGAACATTCAGAGCCACTGCCAAAATACACAAGGTGGATAATTTGCATGCAGTATGTAAAAAGTAGTTATGCCGCTTTCTTCCTACACTTTACATCTCCATAAAACATAATAATGGATTTCTAATTATACATCTGAATAATAAGGAAGCAGCAAGAACAGTTTTAAGAGGAAAATGGTGCAGGGGGAAAAATGAAGCAAAGAAACAAATGAAATGAGGGCAATGATATGATTCAGAAGATGCTTTAAATGGTTGTGTAATAAACATTTTGAAGCACACATTTTCTTAGGCTTCTTCATAGCAGTTTTAATTTTTGACATCTGTCTTCACAATGAAGGGATGAGTATTATCTGCAGAAATGGATAAAGGGAGCTGCCTTCATGTTTATTAGAGTAAATATTAGATTCTTAAACAGACTTTATACAGTGTTTGCAGGGGAGGGGGAAACAGATTTATGTAGTGTGCAAGCAGCATTAAAACCAAAGTGTGAACACTGAAAATACTAATTATTTTCCTTCTTCTAGGAATATGTCCGTGATATCTAACATATTGCAAAACACTACATACTTCCAGGAGAACATGCCACCTTCACAGAGAGGTTTATAGAGACTATTTCCCCATCTACAAAGGAGCCCATTACCATATTTGCTGGAATCCACACAACACACTGCTCTTAATCATGTTCTCTCCTAATGGGTCATGGAGTTCCAGAAGAGATCCTGAAGGACTTGGCTCATCTGTCATAGCCAAAAGGTCTCTGGGTAAACGAGGCAGCACCAACAATTAGCCTGGACCCACGCTCAGAGCTGAGGCTGGAGAAAGTCTGTCTTTCCACTTTGGTACAGCAGTCACTCTTGTTACCAGTGGATCCCTCTTTTTGTGCCTCTTGCACATCAGTCTGGGGGTTTCCAATGGCACCAGTTCCATGAGTTCTGACATCTCACCTAACTGAGAACAGCTCTTCAGACAGTCCTCTGCAGGGATCTGCCCTAATGCCCACGAGAGCGTCCCCTACTCTCACAGGGAGCCCTAGAGGGAGAGTCCTTGGGCTTCAGTGTTAAAAGCTCCACTCCCAGGCATACGTATGGAGCGGCACTGCTGGTTGGCTGAGGCCAATGTTCAGGGAGATCTACTGAGCTTAGGTCAGAGTGGGGCCTTGATGTTTCCTTCATCCAGAACTTTTTCAATTGCAGTTCTTGGCCCTCACGAGTTCTGGATGGGAAGGATCAGCATACTGCACTTTGCAGAGATATGTGCCTCACCCAGACAGTATAGGCACTGCTTATACTGATGGAGCAGGAATGAGGGCAGGATATGCAGTTCCTGAATCCTGGGACTCTGGGCATAGTGCTGGAACAAAGGAGGATTTCATTTGATTGGACAGTGAAGTGGTGGTGGTGAATATTCTATACTATATCCACTAACTAGAACTACCAAGCTAAGATATAAAAGCTACTTACAAATATTTTATTTTACAGGTGATGCAGCAGAAAGTGAAGGATGACACAATTCTGACTCAGATCATAATGCAATAAGAAAGAATTGGAGAGGCCTCAATGCTCACTGCCTCTTATAATATAGGCTGGGAGCATGAAGGACACTACTGCATAATTGTGGGTCAACAGACATTGGAAGAATTTCCAGACTTTGGCACATGGTGAACATACCTACCCATGTGTGGAATACACAAAGGAACCATCATTTGAAAGACTGTTGCTCCAAAAAGGATAATTTCTCCTTTCTATGATTAAATGGATGCTGTTCTCATTATTAGCTGTAATATAATAGTTTCTGAAGGCCTCACTGAGAGGGTCAAATCAGGGTGAATTGCTTAGAAACAGGGCTACTTACTGCCCAAGACTTGAGGTCCTTCACTATAAGGCATCAAACCAGTCACACAGAGCCCTTCAGCTGCCACGCTGGCCAGCAAGAAGTCACACATGCAACATTCCTTAGACATTCCAGCTTTACCTGTGCCAAAACCAGCACCACCCTTTACACAGATGAGAGGTTATGAAAACAAGTCTTACCAAATCCAAACAGGTTCTCCCAATGCCAAAGGACCAGCTACATTCCCAGGTCAATTTATACCTTAGATCTTACCCAAAAGAGCACACCATGCCAATCCATTAGAATCTAAAATCTAAAGGTTTATTATTAAAAAGAAAGACATTACATACACCAATCCAAAGTTCCTGGTGCAGGCTTGTAGCAGAGATGGAACAAACTGCTGTCGTAACAGTCTCTGGAGTACATCCTTTGTTAGGATGGGCCAACAGTCCTTCTGGGCCCTTTGTTCATAGCAAAGCGGCTTCTGAAGTGAAGAGCTGAAATGAAGACAAATGGAGGAACCTTAGGGACCTTTTTATTCCCTTGCCCATGTGGAGAGAATCCCATTGTTCTTGCTGTATGAAGGTACCTCCCAAAATAGAGTTTGTCACATGTTTGCATGTCCTTTTTAGGCAAACAGCCATGGTATACCTGCTAGTCTGCCGGTTTGCAGCAGAATTCCTCAAATGTTTATTGGCAACAGTTAAGGGCCATTGAAGTGCTGCTATTCATTCAGTAGCCACCCCTCACAATAAGTGGGCAATGCCTGCTGCTGTCTCAGAAGCAAACATTTAAAATGTCACTACAGAACCAATACTTATAACATCATACTCAAAAATCATACAGACATGAATAGTGTAAACAGACTCAGCAACGCATCAGCTTTCAATAGACACCCCACTTAGCCCACTGGGCCCTGAATTTGGGGCAAACATACAACAGCGGTGCAACAATGATCTGCATGTTCATATTAAAATCCAATTCTGTCACACTAGCCCGTGTGTTACACATCTTCCAAATATATGGGTGAGGACTTTGAAATACAGTGAGGCCTAAGATGACATTTGGAAGAATGAATGGACTCCTGTCACACTGGGATAAGGAGGAAACTCCAGTAATAGTGGTGAATATGAAGGAAGGTATAAAGATGAAAGGGACAGGAGTGGAAGGAAGGAGAAGTGATTCACTGGTGGAGAAGGCGGCACGGTGGGAATGTGGAAATAAATATGAGCAGATGGGAGAAAGTTGTGCAGAGCCTTCAAGATGACAAGCAGCTTGACCTGTTGTCAGGACTGCTCCCCACCTGGCACTTCAAGTGCGGAAGAGGCAGGACCAGGAACTTAAATACCTTGCCTCTACTTACAAAAACTCCCCAGAGTCACAGATTCACTGACTTAGGGGGAAGGGTAGTAGCTGACACCACCAAGTGAAACAAAAAAGACCCCTTTCTTCTTGAACCCAGGAAGAAAGCACTTGGACTTCTTCCAGAGGGGTACCCCCAAGCTCCTTTACCACAAGAGAGCTTAAAAAAACAAAAACAAACTGCAGTCTCTCGTAGCTGACCTCTTAGTAATAGGCAAGCATGCGCACGCACACGCAAACTCACCCTGTTTCTTTCCAGGACGCAAGAATCAAATCGTCGCTTTAAAGAAGGTGATTTTATTAACAGAAACAAAAAAGGTATACTTGATAAAGCATACTTGGTTTCTAGGTGTTAGAGAGTAACTGAGTAAAACAAATTAACACACAGAGAACATCTCTGGGTACACTCTGAGATCGTAAAGGGAGGAGGGCACAACAAATTCACACAGAGAAGTTTAACCAAACAACCAAAACAAAGAAAAATCCCCAGATCTCTAAATACACCTTTTCCCTCTACTCGTGATCTATGCTAATCTGTACTTCAAGGCCCAGTTCACTCCCATGCCCAATATTCCTTGTAGGCATGATAATTCTGATTATTGCATCTGCTCCCTCCAGCCCTTAACTTAGAACTCATGCAAAGGAAGAGCAGACCAGGTATCTATACCCAATTCAAATTTCAGCACTATATCCCATTGGTTCTTCTGGCCCCCTGCCAACACACTTGCTAGCTAGCTGATTTTAACCCTTTAGTCACCGAGTGCTGGCTAGCGCTCCTCTTATCCATCACACCTGTGAAGAAGCCAGTGGAGGGGTGCAAAGACAGGGAGCCATGGTTTCAGAAGCAGACCAGGAAGATAATGTTAGCTGCGGCATTCTGGGTGGAGTGGGTGGGAGCTGAAATCGGAACCAAAGGTCCTATGAGTTGCAGGCTGCAGTAGACCAGAAAAAAACCAATAAGCATTTCTAGTGCCACTGCAACAGAGACCAAGGGTCAGATTTTCAAGATGACATGGAGAAAGAATCACAAGGACTTGGCAATGCTTGGATTTGCAGGTGAACAGAGAGGAGAGAGTAAAAAAAAAAAAAAAAAAAAAAATCACACTGGGTGAGTGAGCCTGTGTGACAGGGCTGAATGAGGAACAGGAAAGGGTTCCTTTTGCCATGCTGAACCTGAGCTGGTGACAGGACATCTATTATGTCAAAAAGAGTCAGACAATAAAGGAAAGTTAGATTAGTAGGTTACTGGCATAGACCTGATGGCTGTGTGTGAACATGAGGTCAACTAGGAGAGAATAAGAGAGAGAAGAGAAGCGTGACAAGGAGAAAAACTTACTAAGTGAGGTATATTAAATTTGATTAACCAACAGTTAATAAACAATGAATGTTGGCAGGGGAAGACAGAAAATATCATAGGGAAGCAAGAAGCCAGCAAAGCTGAAAAAATGATTGTCAGTTAGACCCAAATAAACTCTGCTGGCGTTCTTAATGTGTGTTCTTGAAGTCATTAGCCCAGACCACAATAAATTCTCTTTGAATTCTTAGTTAAATCTTCTGTCTTTGAAAACAGGGTTCCTTTTGATAAACTAATTAGTGTTTACATAGTAAGCTCATGAAACTTATCCACTTAAATGCATAAACTAGTCAATGTTAATTCAAGAATCAGCAAGAAGGAAAACCCTACAAGGCACAATAAGCTACTATATATTTAAGAGAGTTTGTGCTTCCCTCTGGAGAGCAGCCAGTGGCCAAGCAGCATGGCTTCCAATGCCCCAGACCGGCCCTAGAGAACAGCCACCTCCACCCTTTGCCCTGACTCCTATTCCCTAAACCCTTCCTCTGATCCCCTGCCATCCCAACCCCCGCCCTGACTCCTGCACCTTTGCCCTCTCCCCTGAGCCCCCTCCCATTTCTCAATCCTGTCCTGACTGCTGCACTTCCCACCCCATTCCTGAAGCCCCCACCCAGTGCCCCACACCTCCCTCCCAACCCCCTGCCCTGACTCCTGTATACCCCCAACCCTCACCCCTGCCCTAAGCCCCCATCTGATCCCCCCTACACCTTCCAAACCCCCTCCCTGACACCTGTCTTTCTATCTGTCCAGTTTGTTCAAGAACTCCTCCTAAATGGTAAGAGCTAGGACCACCAAATTTGGTATACAGCTTCTTCTCATCATAACTTAAAGCAAAGCAAGGGTTTGGTTGTGCCAAAACAATGGGATGTGCCTGAAATGGGATTGCTTCTCATCAAACCATTCAGAAAAGAAACAATCACCAGGCAGGTGAAAGGAGCTGACTGGGGGCATGCAACTCCCTTCTGTTTGGGACAGCCCGAGCTCTGAGCCTCCCACCCACAAGTACCCTTTAGAGAGGGGCTGAAGCTTCCTCCCCCCCCCCCCCGCCCCACTATAAACTAGGCATAATGATACTGATCTTTTTATAAAGTGCTTTGAAATCTATGGATGAAAAGCTCTATCTGTAAAGAGCCAGGTATTTATTGCAATGCTACCTATGGGCCAGCCAGATGGGGACCCGGTTGTGCGGGACAGTGTATAAACATACAGGAAATGACAATCCTTTCCTCTTTACGTTCATAACCTAATATAAACAGGGTCTGAATCAATGCTTCCATTATAACCAGCTGGAATGGGAAAGAAATCCTGGGTGTGTTTCAGGACTTCAGAAACCTTTAATGAAATTATTTATAAATGGAAATGAGTCTGCTGAAAAGTAACATTTTTGCACAATATTATTTCAACATTTAGAGAAAGTTACTTGCAAAAAGGCAAGGAGTAGAAACAAAAACTTAATCAATCCATTAATATCTTCAAGAGATGTTTACATTTATCTTTGATTGTATTTTCAGTAAGTGGAAAATTAATCTTTTCCTCCCTAAACGTTCCTATTGGAAATACCCTTAGTTTCATTAGGTTGTAAAATGCTCCATCTTGTGGCAAGAGAGTGGTACTAATGGTGAGCAGAAATTGTCTCATGCTCTTGATGCAGTTTTCCTCATTACCATGGTGTATAAGGGTTTCTGAGATCTCTGTGCAACAACCCATCTGCTGTGCTCAGCCAGCCAACTTTCAGGCAGTCAGGGGTAAAGATGTGGGATCTGAATGGAAAACAGAAATGGATCATTTCTGGTAGACAGGGGAGAGACTCAGCAGCTGTGTGGACAGATTAGGTCTGAGAGTCAACGTCTGACCCAATAAGGGGCTACCTGGCCATCAGGGGCAAGGAGAAGAAAAATATAAAAACCTTTAGACTCTTTAAAGAACCTTATGCATTGAATCTTTAGGTGTCTTATGTGGGGTCCCCAGCTTGCCATGAAGGCAACTATAAAATATCACAATAGGGCTAGGGGTACAGAATGGGAGGCCTTGGCAGACCCTCTGGGGATTTGTCCACCAGTCGAGGGTGGATAAAATAGGATTTGGTTTCATGAGAAAAGTGGCCAGTTGGTGTTTGGAGGCTGATCCATCAGCCTTGGAGAAGCCAGAAGTCTGAAAAGAGGTGTCGCAAGACCACGTGACCTGAGCGCCCAGTCACAGCCAAATTCAGTTTGGAAGCATGAGGACACCTGCCTAAAGAAGTTGGTGGCAGGCCCTTCCTAGAGGAGCACTGAAGAAATGGTATCACTGGGAAGAGAGTCCCTTTTTTTTTTTAAAGAGTAAAAAAAAATTTGACACTTCCCTTATGGACTGCTCCACTGGGTAGAATTTTGGCAAAATATCTCTGGGGTGGCATGTTGTGAGGGTGAAGGGATGGTATATAAAGCAACAGTACATAGCTGGCTCTCATCCAGAAAAAATTACTTGTCAGTTGAAATTATCATCATCAGATGATGGTAATAGTTTGAGGCTGGAAAGTTTAGGTTTGCAATTAGGCAGGAAGGCATGTCAGTGCCAAATAATGCTAGAAAGAATTTTTTTAAACTAAACGTATTTCTAGTATTTACAAATATTACAAAACCAATTCAATGGAAGGACGTGGCAGGGTAGTAGATGGACGCTGCTGACTGCAGTCTCAGTATTGTGGAAGTAAAAGGTAATGGAGCAGACATCTGGCATTGCTTGGTCCTCCATGTCCTCAGGTGAAGGGTGATGAATACATATACAGGTATGGTCCCAACAGACATTGCTTTCCCAGAAACCTTAAGTCCATGTGTGTGATCTGGCAGTAGAACCTACTTTCACTGAAGACAAGAAATGCTTAGCCATTGATGGCAGTGGAGGCAGGATTCAAGTCTTTGGTTTGCAATAGGATCTGGGGGTTTTGTCTACATTTTTTGTGTGTCTTAATTTTTTTAGGAGAGTTGACTAGCATACAGAGGTCAAGTGGTGTGATCAGGGTCAGCTGGGACTTCTCCTCCAGACTTACAACAGACCTAAATGTGCAACCTTCACACAAGCCAGTAGCAACTGAACACAGCATTTCTTTAGTTCAGGTCCATAGAAAATTGTCTTATTGTTAATTTCTTTTGATCCAAGTATTAGACTGAAAAACCTCATTTCATATCCAGGAACTAGACTTGGCTTACTAATGTAACATTCCTTCTTAATTTAATGAATTTGATCACAAAACTCTAAAGGGTTGGCACACAGCGGAGATATAGGTGGTCTGTTTAAAGTGGCCTACCACACATGAAAATACAAATTATTATTCTCTTTATTGTAGAGTACATTTATACTGCCTGGTATTTTTCATTTTCTAACTTTTTCAACTCTAAGAGCAGAAATAGTTTAGAACTCTATCAAGTAACTTAATTTGATGGATACATCAACTGTTAGTGATATTTCCAGATCTATAAAAGATGATATAATTAATCAGACTGATCAATTCCTGGGTGAGTTTTTTCCTGGTTTTGGAACCCTGAGGCTTTCTTTCCTGCTTGTTAGAGGGCAAAATCTACTGTGTGCAATTTAAGGATAGATATTTTGTCTATTCACTCATCTGATTTTGACTAAGTATGTCCCATTTATTATTGAGCCCAACCTGCTAATCTTAGATCTATACATTCAGATAGGCTAACGAGTTAATTTTGTTAAATTAATCAAATTTTTTCTATAGTTATTTGAACTGGATTATCTTTGTTTTTCCTCCCCTCCTATAGCATATTCAATTGGCAACCTCATTTAAAGTCAATGAGACTTAAGCACATATTAAATGTTAAACACATACTCACGGGCTTTGTTGAATGGAAGTGATTTGCTTGAATGCCTACTTGACTCAAAGGCACCGTTAACTAATACCTAGTTATACAGACAGCTTCATACATAGAAGTGATCCTGAACTCACAAATGAAATAAAGGAGTAACCAGGTGTTGAGAAAGGTACATGCAGCTTTTTTGCCTATTATTCTATTCACTGTTACATCCTGTTGGTATTGGGAGGAATACATGATTTAAGTGATTTATCACAGCTTTGTGAACTGATTAAAATAGTTTACAAATCACCACAACACACGGGGGGGGGGAGGGGGGACTTTAAGTAGAGACTCTCAGGGCATGTCTACATGTGCAAGGCTGCACTCTGATGGACATTTTAAATGCCAATGGGTGAGAGCTCTCCTGTCAGCAAAATAAAACCACTTGTGCAAGTGACAGAAACACTGCCAATGGGTGCTATCAATAGGACACACAACTGCCAAAATGCATATCTTCTGTGGATAAAGTGAGTTACCATATGGAAACAAGAACTATGTACCAGTCATGCGGCTTTAGGGTTGAAATGATCAAGGCTGAAGTCACCATCATAAACATGACCTTGCAAATAAAGGTGTTCAACTCTTTAAGGTCCTGAATAGGCCAGCCTCCTTATTTTTTTGGGGGGGGGGGGGAATTAAGTAAAATTCCTTTCCCTGTGCTCTTGAGGTACTTCTTCCACTGCACTGAGATTTAAAAGTGGCTGCCCTTCCTGATGTAGCATATATTCCTGAAAGGAATCTCTGAAAAGAGACAGAAATTTGGTGATGGTTGGGGAAGGCTTGGAACTGGAGGCAATATTCCACCTCTATGATTTAGAGGGCCCAGAAGTCTGTAGTGTTGGTGCTCCAAATATCATAGAAATGGGGAGGGTGGTGGTGGTAAAAAAAAGTTATTTATTTGTACAACATTGTTCTTCGGTATAAGTTGTACACATATATGTTCCATTGCCAGTGTGTGGGCACCTACTGCACTGGAGACTTGTGCCGGCACCACCACTTGGGTAGCATGCGGTCAGGGCTGTTCCCCACTCTGGCATTCTGAGTGCAGAAGGTGGGGTCCCGCAAGAGACCTTAAAAATACCTTGCCTCTGTAGGCTCTGCTTACAAAAAACTCCCAGAGTCACAGATTCATTGGAACTGGGAGATGGACACTTGATTGTGGCAGCCTAACTCCTTCTTTTAAACACAGGAAGAATCACTTGAACTTCTTCCAGGAGTACCCCAAGCTCTTTTACCACAAGAGAGCTTGAGGAAAAAAAAATAGAAAAACTGCAGCCTCTAGTAGCTGACCTCTCAGCCTAGGCAGGCACACACACAGACCTGCTACCTTCCAAGATACAAGAATCAAATCACTACCTTAAAAAAGGTGATTTTATTAACAAAACAAAAAGGAATACTTGAAGAATACTTGGTTGCTAGATGTTACAGAGCAACTGAGAAAAGAGCGGATCAAAATAGAGAAAAAATGGTATTGCTGGCACATCTTGGCTGCGTCTACACTGGCGCGATCTTGCGCCAAAGCAGCCGCTCTTGCGCAAAAACTTGCTGCCTGTCTACACTGGCCGTGTGTTCTTGCGCAAGTAAACTGACGTTCTACTGTATAAAATCAGGGCTTCTTGCTCAAGAACTATGATGCTCCCGCTCAGGAATAAGCCCTCTTGGGCAACTGTTCTTGTGCAGGAGGCCAGTGTAGACAGGCAACATGAATTTCTTGCTCAAGAAAGCCCTATGGTTAAAATGGCCATCAGAGCTTTCTTGTGCGAGAGTGTGTCTATATGGGCATGGATGCTCCTGCGCAAAAGCACATGCCAGTGTAGACGCTCTCTTCTGGAAGAGTTTTTGCACAAGAACTCTTCTACAAAAGAGTTCTTGTGCAAGAAGCTGCCAGTGTAGATGTAGCCCTTAGGTACAGAGTGAATGGGGGGAAAGGAGGCACATGGATTTCACAGAGAGAAGTTTACCCCAACAACAAAACAAAGAAAAATACTCCGCCACTAAACAGACATTTCTCTGTCTACTCACGAGCAGTACTTCAAGGCCCAGTCCTTTCCCATGTCCAATATTTCCTGTAGGCATGGTATTCCATTTGATTACTTCACCTTGCTTCCTCTAGCTCCTAACTTAGAAAACTCATGCAAAGAGAGCAGGCAGGCATATCACCTCAATTCAGATTTCAGCAATGTATCCCATTGGTTCTCCTTGCACCCTGCCAACCCCCTTAACTACCTGAGTTTAACCCTTCAGTTACTGAGTGCTGGCTAGCACCCTCTTATCCATTACACATGCATGTCTGCTCTTTTTGTGCATTGAGCTAAGGATGTACAATTAAACACAGAGAGGTATTTTATCACCGTATATCTCATGTTAAGTGTTTGAGATGATGCTCAGATTGAAGAACTTCTTTCACTTTGCTACATATGTGGCTCTAGTGCAGGGGTAGGCAATAAAACGGTGGCAGTTGACCAGGGTTAGCCCCTGGTGGGCTGCTGTCACTATATTTACCTGCACCTCTGCAGGTACGGGTGATTGCAGCTCCCATTTACTGGGAACAGCAAGCTGCATCCAACAGGCGCTTGATCCCCTGTATCTGCATAGGCGCTGGTAAATATTGCAGTGTGGTGGCCCATCAGGGGCTAACTCTGGCAGACTGGATCCGGCCCGGGGTTTGATATTTGCCCATCACTGCTCTAGTGGATTGTTTTCTGTTGCTCACCAAGCTGGCTTAGACATTTTTGAAGCATGACCTTCCATGAGTATTCAAATAGAGAGCAGTGAGGTGGGAAAACTGGAGGTTGGGAGACAGACTTACCCTGGTTTTGAAGCAGGAGAACCTTGTCCAGGGGCAAAGATACTCATGACCAGATGGACAGCTGATGTAGGTCCGTGAACGAGTTGCCAACCTGGTGTCATTGTGATTAATTCTACCTTATCCCTTTTTAGTACTCTTGGGACGAGCTGAGATGGTGGGAATGCATATTGGAGGTAGAGTGGACTAGGGAGAAAGAAGGCATCTGTAACAGAACCCAGGCTTGCAGACCAACCTAGAACAAAACCTTTATTGTTCAGGTTGTTTGCAAATAAATCTATTGCTGTGTACCCCCACTGGAGGAAGATTTGGAAGAGACTATCCTTTCTGATTGATGATGCACATTTGTATATGAAATCCCTACTGAAGAAATTTGCAATTGTGTTTCCCACCCCTGGAAAGTGGAAAGTTTCAGAAATACCTTGTTTCTTATATTTCTTAAGTTTCTTGTCTGTGTTGATTGTTGTTGACTTTGCTAAGATCTCCCAATTGTTGCAGCAACAACTAGTGACCCTGTGTGGGATGTCTATAAAGTTGCCCAAGGTGCTAACGAGGCACTTGATAATGATTACCTGCCCCTTCTGATGTTGGTGCCAAAGAAGCAGGCATCTGCCAAAGCAATTCAGCTGGCTCCAAATGTCCCTGGGTGATGAGAATTGCAAGAGATCCAGGAACAGGATGTCTAGAAGCTTATGTATATTTCTTGGATCACCTCCACTGGAGACTCTGATGTCACAGCCCAATCAGGAGATGATATGGGAGCCAAGTTGAGATTGTCCCCTGTCTGACTCCTCCGAAGAACCATTACCAGTCCATTCAGGTGACAGAGCAGATTGTGCTGGCTCCAAAGCTCCCTTGTGAGGTGGTGATGAAGGGGATCTAGCACTAGATTGGAATATAGACATTCTAACATGATGCTGTCCAGTAAAGAACTGGGTGTTCATAAGCATAAAGGGCAGGCTGGCCAAGGGGCAAGATAGTAGGGATTGCTTTCCCTCTTTGAGCTTCTATGCCCAGAGTAGTAGAATTCAGCATTCAAACACTCTCTCAAGGGTCTACTGATCTGAATACTTGACCCAGGGAACAAGCTCATGAAACTTCACTACTACCCTCTGAACTTGAGGACTAGAAAGAATGCTGCTGCCTCAAGACTACTGTGTGCCATCTCTTGATCAGTGTTCATTATTGGCATAGGGCCAATGATTAGTACCTAAGGATTACCCTTTATTGCAAATAGTGAGGAATCTGGCAGATAGCAGCAGATTTTTGGTACAGAATCAGTTGGTGCTGAAGTGAGACTGGAGGATAGCACTGGTATTAGTGCTATCTTCATATTGGGCAATTTTCACAGTACAAGGAATTCTGTTTAGAGGCATGACGACTGCTACCTACTTGTATGCTAACGGGACTCTTTTTGAAACAATGTACTATCCTTTTCAGTTGAGGATTGAGAGGATTTGTGTCTCCTAGAGAAAGGATCTGGTGAAGGAAACTTAGATCCTTTTTTTGTGTGAGCTCATTGCTCTTTCAGGCCCATCCTGGATAAGGATGATAGGTCTTTACAAGCTACTCTTTCTACTTCCTAAGTAGAAGAGATAACAGGCATATTTTTTGATGAGTGCTTAGAAGTTTCTGCCACAGGCATTCTGGGGTCTAAAGAGGGATGCATTTGATCTCTCCATCAGGAACATTTTTAGAGAATACTCTAGTTCTTTGGATTCTCTTAGAAAAGGATCTACAGGTGGTATCTCGCTCTTTAATGTGCTCCTCATCCAGTAAGCATCATCAAGTGCATGTCTGGGAGGTGCAATTATTTAGGCCTCCAAGTTTCATTTTAGAGTCACAGTTCAGACAAGAGACTCTACAATTTGCAACTTTTAAAATTTAACTGATCAAGTTAAAATAATTTTTTAAAGAGGAAAAACATAATTAGAAATAAAAATTTATTACCAGATATATTTACAAAAATGGTGATTTTTAAAGAAATTAATCAGTTAATTATATATTGAACTTGCTATAATATCTGCTCCTGACAGAGTTAGCGTTTTTTCCAGGTGAACTTCCTGCGGGCTCCCTCTTGACCTGGCTTCTTTCGTTCTTTGATACGTGGATCATAGGTCAGTAATCCAGCTACAGGACAATATGAAGACAGTCATTTTATGAAATACAGCATTCATTAATTTATTGTGTGAATGTGTGTGAGTGTATATGAGAGAGAGAAGGTGGTTTCTGAACCACTGATGACTCTTACCACCACCTGAATTGCAAAAATCTAGTCCCAAAAGGTGGACAAATGTATAGCTTGAAACAAACAAAAAGGAAATTATCTTAGTCAAACCCTACAGAATTTTAACATTGTTACAATATTTGAATTTTTTATATTATACATTAAAAATCTGATAAAAATCACTCCTGTAGTGTAAAGTACACACTATTTGTTCAAATATTTCATTTCACTTTTAAACAGCTATAAAATAATATAACAAACGGAAGAAAGAGGAAGTTGATAGTATTAAATATAAATCAGAAGCTATGAATTATAAAAATTGATAAGGGAAGCAAAGGGACATAAGGAGAAATCTATGGTTAGCAGAGTTAAGGACAATAAATAGTTTATATATGAATAATAATGGTATCAGTCCACTACTAAATGGTATTGGGAGAATAAATAAATAAATAAATAAATAAATAATACAGAAAAAGCAGACGTATTCAATAAATATTTCTGTTCTGTATTTGGAGAAAAACAAATCAGATAGTCTTATCATATAGTGATGATAATATTTCTTCCATTCCACTAGCATCTTTGGAGGATATTAAACAGAAGCTACTAAAATTAGACATCTTTAAATCGGCAAGTTCATGCAACTAAAAGTTTTAAAAAGAGTTGGCTGTAGAGCTCGCTGGATCATTAATGTTGATTTTCAATAAGTCTTGGAGAAATGAGGAAGTTCCAGAACACTGGAAGAAAGCTAATGTGCCAATTTTTAAAAGGGTAAATAGGATGACCTGGCTAACTGTAGGCCTGTAAGCCTGACATATATCCTGGGCAAGACAATATAGTGGTTTACACAGGACTGGATTAATAAAGAATTAAAGGAGGGTAATGTAATTAATGTGAATCCACACAGATTTATGAAAAATAGATTCTGTCAAACTAACTTGGTATCCTTTTTCAATGATATTACAAGTTTGGCTGATAAAGGCAATAGTGTTGATATAAAATACTTAAGACTTCTGTAAGGTGCTGATATCACATGACATTTGGATTAAAAACTAGAATGATATAAAATTAATATGGCACGTATTAAATGAATTAAAAACTTATTGATAGGTCTCAACATGTAATTGTAAGTGGGGAATGGTCATCATGCAGATAGGTTATGTTTCCAGTGGGGTCCTGTAGGAATTGTTTCTTAGCCCTACTCCTTTCAATATTTTTATCAATGACCTGAACGAAAACAAAATAATCTCTGATAAAGTCTGCAGAGGACAAAACTCAGTGAGTGGTAAATAATGAAGAGGACAGTTCACTAATAGAGAGATTGGAATTGCTTGGAAAACTGGGCATATGTAAGCAAAATGCATTACTATAGCTAAATGTAAGTGTATGAATCAAGGAAGAAAGAATTAAGGCTCTACTTACAGAATGGAGGACTAACCTAGGTAGCAGTGACTCTGAAAAAGATTTGAGGGTCATGGGAGATAAGCTGAACAGGACCTTTCAGTGTGATATTTTAGCCAAAAAAGCTAAGGCAATCCTGGGCTATATAAACAGGTGTTTCTTGAGTAGCAGTAGAGAAATTATTTATTTTATCTCTACTTGGCACTGGTGAAACCACTGCTGGAATAGTGTCCAGTTCTAATACCTGCAATTCAAGAAAGATGTTGATTAATTAGAGAGGGCTCAGAGAAGAGCCATGGGAAAGATTAAAAGATTAGAAAACCTGCCTTCGTGTGGCAGACTCAAATAATCTATTTATCTTAACAAAGAGATGGATAAAGGGTGACTTGATTACAGTCTAAGTACCTGCATGTGGAACAAATATTTAATAATGTGTTCATCAATATGGCAAAGTATAGCACAATCCAATGGCTGTAAGGGAAAACTAGACACATTCAAACTGGAAATAAAGCATACATTTTTAATGATGGGGATAATTAACTACTAAAACAATGTATCAGGGTTGTGGTGGATTCTTTATCACTGACTATTTAAATCAAAATTGGATCTTTTTCTAAAATATGTGCTCTAGGAATTATTTTGTGGAAGTTTTGTGCCCTATGTTATACAGAGGAACAGACCAGATCATCCAGATGGTCCCTTCTGAACTTGGAACGTAACAGTTTCAAAAGCACATTAAGCAAAGACAAAAACTTGCTTCAAGCAGAATTATGCTGCTTTCATTATCAGTAGGCTGTGACATTATTGGATTTTTGATGTGAAGATGCAGAAGATTGTTGCATCCACTGTTGTATGTTTGCCCCAAATTTTGTACAAAGTGGGCAAGTAAGATGTTTATTGAACACTTATGCTTTGCTGATTCTGTTTATACTATTCATATGCATGCATTTTTTTCATTTAAAGTTATAAATATTGGCTATTCCAAGTATTTGCTTCTGGGAGGTAACAAAAGACTTCACCCACCTATTGTGAAAAGGTGGCTAGTCAAGTGAGTTGGGATACTTGACTGACAATGGACCTTAAGTGATGCCAATCCACATTAAGGTATTTTTGCTGTGAACCTAGCAGCAGTCTTTGCTGCTAAAGACTGAGTCGTGCATGGACAGGTGACTTGCTCATGTGACCCTGGCCTTTTTAAAGGAACCTACTTATACTTATGTTCCTTGTCATCCCTTCAGATCAAATTAAAACTAATCTACTGATAGCCCCAACATTTTGGTGTTTGAATGGTGGAACTATGTTTAGAACAGCATTTTTCAAATGTAGCCATGAGGGGCTTTTCTTGCACCCACAGTCTCCCAGGCAAGAATATGTGTGTGTGTGTGTGTGTGTGTGTGTGTGTGTGGGAGGACGGGGGGGCGGGGAAGAGGAGTCACAAAGCATCAGCCCCTCCTCCAGGGTGGTCAGTAGTAGTTGGGCTTGCCTCCCTCTGGAGACAAAAGCTGGAGGAGAAGGCAGCCAGTGAGTTTCTCACCCTTCTGGTGACAGTGGGGTCAGGCTTCATCCCCTGGGTGACAGGCTCCAGCCATGGGGCTTCAGGTTCCATTTCTTGACTATACTGTGGTGGGCTCTGGCCTAGAGCTCACCCCCACCCCTTAGCTTCCCATCATCTGGGTCTCTGCTGCCTCTTCTAGTGCCCCATTGTCACTGGCCCCTGCCATATCTGTACCCACCTCCCAATCCAGGGCTTAATTTGTCCCCAGGCTCACCAGGGCTGAGTAAGTCTGCCGTGAAAAGTGATACTGGTGTGTGTTTAACAGCACTTTTCACAACAGACTTATTCTCTAGCAAGTCTTTAAAAAGCAACCCCACACACAAAACAAAAAAACCCAACAAAATACAAGAACGTGCAAAGCACCTTATTTGTGTTTCTATTATCTTTAAGTCCAGTAAACAATGTACTGTTGTCTTTTTTTAATATTGAATCAAACAAAAAAATCCTACATAAATAAATTATAATGACTTGGACATGCATATGTATTTATTTTTCCTAAGGTTAATTAAATATTTTAGGAAATACTGTGAGAGCGGCCACCAAAAATATGTTGTGAGAATCCATGAATTAGCATATACAAGATCTGTCTCTATTCAACTGCAATAGAATCTCTTCAACCAGAAGTGGCCTCACCAGAGCCAAATAAAGGAGAATAACAACATCTCTGGATCTGCTGGCAATGCTCCTCTTAATGCAACCTAATATGCCATTAGCCTTCTTGGCTACAAGGGCACATTGATGACTCATATCCAGCTTCTCATCCACTGTTAACCCCCAGGTCCTTTTCTGCATATTACTATATGTTGTCCTTCAACATTGATGGGATCCAACCTAAATAGGGGTTCTCAGGCTGGGATTGTGACTAACATCTCATGAACAGATGCACAGACCATTCAAAGAGGAAATACTGCTAGGAATTTGAAAGATGTCAGGAAAATTGACTATTTAGTTATAAACACAGTGTTAAGTCTGGGTCCTGAAAACACTTATGCACATGAGCAGTCTCACTGATTTCAATGGAGCTACTCATTTCTGTGTTTTTTGAGGGTCAGGCCCTTAATCTCAGTCAGTGACTGGAAAAATGTGTCAACATATTACTACTGGAATTATGCATGTTTTCCTATTTATGCTCATACCTTGCCTCATAAATTCTGCTTCATTTTCAGTGACAAAACTGCACAAAGCTCTTGCAGAGGCTAAACGGATTGCTCCAGCCTGGGAGGACCTTCCTCCACCAAGGACGGTACAGATCATATTATGTTTTCCAAGTCTACCAAGGAACTGGAATGGGAACATTAACTGTTCTCTGCAAATATAAGATACACACAGTATTTAATTTTTATAAATTGCTGATTATATATATGTATAACATTGCTATCTTATGAGAGAGTTAAATGATGAGCCATCATATGTAATCTAAAGAAATGCAAGCTTCCCAGTACTGCTTTGTCAATATGTTAAACCCAGATGTGAAAGGACTATTATGCATTTAGATTATTGCATATACAAGGTGTTTGAATTATACAACCAACAGGAGGAATAAACTAAACCCACACTGGCTTGCTTTCATGAAAATTTTCAAAACTTCTCTTCAGAAATCTTGTAAGTGTAAAATGAACTGAAATCATGTGTGTAGTCTGAAATTTTTGGAGAAATATCTTGAATTATTGTTCTACTCCATTGATGTATGCTGGAATAAGACTGAGTGACTACTACCTCTGGGAGTCTCAGGAAGCAGATGTATTTCAGGAGTCTATTCCAGTAAACCAGAGAGCTTCTCTGAGCTGAGCAGATCCCATAACTAAAGTACCAAAATGATCTGCATTTTTATTCTTTGGAACTATCTTTGAAAAAAGGCAGATGAGAGCTCACAGCCCATACACTAAGTTCTCAAGATCATGAGGAAAAATGGCAACATAGTAAGTCTTAAACCAGATACTAATACAAGAACAAGAGACACAGTATCAATTATATAGAGTTAAAGATCCATGCAGAAACAAAGACAAATAATGTATCAAGTTACAAGAATATTAATCAGCATCATCTTAGACTTTCTGATATAATGAATACTTGAAATGCTCTAACAAAGTATGATGGTTTCTGTTTATACTGTTAATATTAGAATACATATATGGTGCTCTCACCTATCTTGTATCACTGGAAAATAATGTAAATAATCTATTCCGTTCACTGTAATCCTCCCGTTTCCATTGTCATAAACTATTACAGTTGCTCGCGAAGTCTTTCTTTTGCCTTAAAACAAACAAAAGACCTGTGATGAACGGGAGGGGTATTACTTTTTTCTGGACATTCCAGCCATTCAGTCAACTAAAATGTTTTCTTAGGGCACGTCTAGACTGCACCACTATTTTGAGATAACTAGCGTTATTTTGAAATAATAATGTGAGCATCTACACAGCCATTCCGTTATTTCAAAATAATTTTGAAATAATGGGACAGCTTATTCCAAAATTTGTAAACCTCATTCTACGAGGAATAACACCTATTCGGAAAGAGCTATTTTGAAATAAGGCGTGTGTAGATGCTCCATTGCTGCTATTTTGAAATAGCCCCTCACCAGGGCCATTCTAAGTTATTCCTCCCCAGTGCCTCCTAGGGCTTTAAATCGAGATAGCATGTCTACATTAGGGAAGCCTGTCTTGGACTAATTTTGAGACTTCCCTGCAGTATAGATGTGCTATTTCTAAATAAACTATTTCAGAATAAATATTCCAAAATAGCTTATTTTGAAACAGCCGTGCAGTGTAGACATACCCATAGTGGTTAACTCTTGGGACCTAGCCCTAATTGTGTTGCCTGTTATAGGGATGTTAAATTTAGATTAATTAACTAATCGAATAGCCAATGGGATTTCCACTGACTATCTGATGAGCCAATAAGAGTGCCTCTGTTTTTGAACTGTAGCAAGAGGCCTGCTGGATTCTTGCTCCAGTGCAAAAGTGGAAGCCCTGCAGAGAGCGTGGGGCCAGCAAGGGAGTCCTCTGCTGGCCCCTGCTCCCTGCAGCAGCTGAGCCTTTGAAATGTACAAGAGTCCCAGAAGGCCTCCTGTACATTTCAAAAGGAAGCCCCGCAGGGAGCATGGGGCCAGTGCATTTCAAAAGCAGAATTGCAGCAGAACTAGCACGAGTGGAGACTGCTTCAGTCCCCGCTCCCCGCTCGCACTATTTCCCGCTGTGCCTCTACCTCCCCTGCCCCCAGCGGAGACAGTGCTGGGGGGGAACTGGCTTTTAAGGATAGAGGCATCAAGGGGGGGTGGTGGGGAAGTGGAGAGACTAGTCGCATCACTAGTCGGCTATCTGATTAACTTATGCCTATCGATAGTCAACTAGACGCTTATATCCCTAGCCTATAAGGGTTAAAACCCTACATAGAGGGTCCCAGAGTCCCCAGAAATGCTAGAGAAGCAGGAACTGAGTTGGCAGGCCAGGGGAGCCAATAGTTACAAAATGTGGGCTTTTGAATTGGAAGCAGTGACCTGTTCCTTTTTTTTTTTTTTTGTCACCAGAGTAGAGCTGGCCAGACATGAACTAAGCCAGGGAGCTAGGCATGGAGGGTCCAGTAACATTAATGTCTAGGGAAACTACAGATACTTAAGTAGAACAGGGAATGCTTAGTCAGATGCAATCAGATTATTTCTGGGTTTCCTGGACTTCTCTGTGCTAAGCACATAGAACCCTCATCTTGCACTGTAACTTTCTAAACTGAATCCCATGGAATCAATTCGCTGTAGGGTGGGGTTGTTGTTGGTGTTTTTGTTTTTTTTTTTTGTTTTTTGTTTTTTGTTTTTACAGTTGCTCTGTAACATCTAGCAACCAAGCAATGTTGCACCAAGTGTTTTTTCTTTGTTTTGTTAATAAAATAAAAATCAACCTTTTTAAGACCATGATACGATTCCTGTATCTGAGAAATCAGAAGGTTCCGTATGTAGATGTCTAAGACTGCAAAACCAACCAAGAGAAATTACAGTTTTTCAAGCTCTCTCTAGAGGGTGGGTTAAAGAGCTTGAAGATACCCTACAGGAAAGAATTCCCAAATACACCTTCCTTGGTTCTCAAAGGGGTTTTTGCATTTGGGTGGTGGCAGCAAAAAACAATCCAAAACCATAGAATCTTTGACTTTGGGGAGTTTTTAAACAGAAGCCTTTAGTGGCAAGATATTTTAAAGTCTCTTGTAGGCCCCCACCTTCTCCACTCGGAGTGCCAGAGTGGGGAACAGCTTTGACAACATATTGAGGGTTCATTAATTTTCAGCATATCAAATATAAAAGAAACCATGTAGATCTGACATTTTCATAAGTGGCAATAACTTTCATTTTGGAGGTAAAAGAGGGGTAAATATAAACAACATTTAGCATGCTATTCCACTGAATGGTTTATATCTTTCTGTCAATGTTCACTGAAATAAAAGAAAAGGGACAACACCGATTAGTATATCCCACACAGTACTACTTAGAAACAGCCGTGCAGTGTAGACGTACCCATCTTTAGAACAGTTTTAGAAAAGAACCAATATTCTGAATACTAGAGACTCAGAAAGACGATTTAATGCAGTAACAACACATGAAGTACTAAAGCAATCTGTTGCGCTTATGCATGTTCTATATCTACCATCTCACATGAAGCATCATTGAAAGAGTTAATTTACTATATTTGTGAGTGTTTGTGCATCAATCCATCTGTAAGTCTGTTTTGTTCACGAACTCCTCCTGAACAGTAAGGACCACCAGTAAACAGCAAGGACCACCAAATTTGGTATGCAGCTTCCTCTTAACATAAAACTCAAAGCAAGATAATGGTTTAATTATGCCAGGACAATGGGATGTGCATGGAATGGGATTCTTTCTCCTCAAATGGAAAGGGAGGGCTATGATACCAGGGATAGTTATACTCCTGAATGACCATGAAGGGGTGGGGCGGGAGGGGGAGGGGGAGGGGGGGAACAAGCGTACCAGCCTCAGGAAGTAGCTGTCACCTGGGCAGCACACAGTCTCTGTTGACCTGATCCAAGGGAGCAGCCAGTGGCCACCCCAACCCTGTGCCCTTAGCCCCACCACTCTCCAGAGCCCCCCTAAATGACCATGAAGGGGTGGGGCGGGAGGGGGAGGGGGAGGGGGGGAACAAGCGTACCAGCCTCAGGAAGTAGCTGTCACCTGGGCAGCACACAGTCTCTGTTGACCTGATCCAAGGGAGCAGCCAGTGGCCACCCCAACCCTGTGCCCTTAGCCCCACCACTCTCCAGAGCCCCCCTACACCTCCTTACCTTCTATTCTGGAGTACCTCCTCATCCCCCAACCCTGACTCCTGCACCCCACACACACTCAGCCCCCTGTTCTGAGCCCCCAACATTCCTAAGCCCCTGCCTTAATTCCTGCATTCCTGACACTCCAAGCCCTGAAGGACCCAAGCAACAGCAGATAAACCTTCTAGTAATTGTCTTTTTTCCCCCTACAAAAATATGTATGTTTGTTAAAAAATGTACAACAGAAAGTCAGTTTAATAAAGAATTGTGCATGCTCATTCATCAGATCAATCAATTATAGTAGTACTAGAAGATTTACTTGGTATTGCTTGGGTCCTTTATTCAATTTTTGTTTTTTTCCATTTAAATCATTGCTCTGGGGTGTGGCTGGGGATGAGAGGTTCAATATGTAGGCTGTCTTAGGCAGAGAGGACTACCTCAGCTGTCTCTCACTGCAGTAGTTTAGAGCAGTGGTGCGCAACCCGGGGGTTGTGATGTCTTCCCGGGGTGGTCGCAGTGCTTAAATCTGGCCGTTGTCATCACTTAGATCCGGCTAGCCGGGGGTTGGGCGTGGCCGTGGCACTTAGATCCGGCCAGCTGGTGGCTGGGCCCGGCAGTTGGCGGCCCCCACGGCGCAGCGCCTAGATCTGAATGGCCACGGGCTGAGCCCGGCTGTTAGTGGTTCCCCACAGCGCGGAGGTCACAGTTCTAAAAAGGTTGCACATCATTGGTTTAGAGCCAGATGAAAAGCACCTCTCCAGAGCCACAGCAATGCCAGCTGGGGTTAGGGGAGGGGCACATGTCCCCCGGCTAGGGGCAGGTCCAGATTCATTTGCCCCCTGCGCTCCCTAGCCAGAGTGAGGAATGCAGCAAACTGTGCACTGTCCCCTCACTGTCTGACAAAGGGGAACAGCTGCCTGGGGGTGGGAGATTTGGGACTGAGGCAATCCCCAGACAGCCCTTTTCTGCCTGATGATTGTGTCTCTTTTCTCTATGGCTTTATTAGAAGCAATCCTATTCCTGGGACATCCCATTTTCCTAGTACAACCAAAATGTTACCTTGCTTTAAGTTATAAAGTATACGAGGAAGCGGTATACTGAATTTGATAGTTCTAGCTCTTACTGTTTAGGAGGAGTTCTAAACCAAACACACAGACACGCTCTCTAAAATATATAGAAGTTGAACAGTGCTTCTACAATTCTTGTCCACTTTAGTAAGATTTCATCCTTACCTATCTACAGAGTCTTATATTTTTTAAAACATTAGCTCTGACCTGAAATATGATGCACCAAGTCTTAGCCCTAAAGAAATAGTCTGGTTTACAACTCTGAGCTTCAGTGATGTTAAATAGGTTGTTTGATAAATAGACCTTTGCTTTTGCATATTTAATGGGGAAAATAGACAAGAGTTAATGAACTTATGAAAACTGGATATAATGCTCTTTCTTAAGCAATGTGTAAGAAAGGGTACATATTTACAAACCTCAAATAGTGATTTACTATTCTTTTGAAAGCTCTACTGTACATCAGCATAGATCGGGGTAGGCAAGAGGCTGCCAGTGGCCCAGATGTGGCCCACCAAGCCACTGGATCTGGTCCGCGGCTGCCTCTCTGGGACCCTTAAGCACAGCGCAGCAGCAGTCTCTTTAAATGTGGCTGCTCTATTCTGGGAACGAGGAGGGAGGCTTTGTGTTCTGCCATGACCCTCAGAAAAATCTGTCAACTCCCACTGGCCAGTTTCTGACCAATAGCAGCTGAGATATTTTGCTGGTGGCAGGGGCAGCCAATGAAACTTCCTCCCTCCTTTACCCTGCCTGGAGCAGAGCCACGTGGAGCAGCTTGAGACTGCAGCCTTCAGATTCCTGCAGGGCTGCTAACTGGAAGCTGCCTAGGTAAGCGTCTCCCAGCCAAAAACTGCCTCTGGCACCCCAACCCCCTTCCCCCGCAACTACCTGCCCTAGGCCACCACCCAAAACTCTGTACCCCTTTCCCCCAGTTCACAACTCCCTCCCAGACTCTGCACCCCCCCAGAGCCCCTCCCTCAGGCCAGAATCCTCTCCTGCAACCAAACCCCCTTCTGGACTCTGCACCCCAACTCTCTGCCGCAGATCACAACCACCTCCCTTCACCCAAACTCCCTCTCAGACTCCACACCCCCTTCTGCACCCAATCTCTGTCCCAGACCCCAAACCGCCTCAGAAGAAATGCAGTCCTTGACCACTTGCCAAGATCCTGGAGTAGCTCTCCATTAAAAATTATTGCCAACCCTGGCATATATCATTAGATAATGGCATTTATGACATACACTCCCATTTTGATACCAAGACATTCATGAAGGAATTGTACAATATCAGTCTAAGTGTATGAAAGGAAGAAATGTACAAACTAATGAAAGACTTTATTAAATAAGGGTTGGTGTTACAAAAGAAAAGTTATGACTGAGTCAACCAGAGGAGACTGTCACCACTTCAACCAGACAGACAAACTTGAAATTATTACCTTCCCCAGTGCTGAAGGCCACTCCTTGCTCATCATATTGCAGGGGCTCAATCACCACCTTTTTTAATTGTGCATCTAATTCTTTGCGAAATTTTAGCACATACTCTTCTTCAATGCCACAACATGGCAAAGTCACTAATCTTTCTAGCAGCTGAATACATAACGAATACTGTAGAAAATAAAAATTCATTAAGAGATGCAGGTGAAATTGCATTTGCCGACACTTTCTATTTTTATATACTTTATCTTTCCTTCTTTGCTTTTATTGATGATATTTGACAAGATGACATTTCTGCATCCATATTCTGCTTCAAAAACAACATGCAAATGTGTCATTTTCTGTGTGACTAAAGACACCTTTCTTCAGGCAACAATGAATCTTGAATTCAGAGTATACTCAACCTTTTTGTAATACAGGATCATTATATTAGAATGAAGTCCATTTCAATTTTAAAAGAAAACTTCTACTGGACCTTGGATCTCAATTCAATTTTTTAGTAGAATAGAAGTAGAAAATCTTTCCAACATGTCAATCTGTACGTAAAAATATAAATAATTTTATTTTACTAAACTGCAGCTTTTAAATGATTTCATAATACGTATTGGAAATATATCTCTTTGGCTGTTCAAGCTGAATTACTTTAATGTTTATGATTTCCTTTAAAACCGAACAATCAAGAGATTTAAAAATTCAAGAGATACTTGACTTAAAGGGCAAACTCTCGAAATAAATTATCCTTTGCTCCTGTGCGCCTTTTCTCCTAGTTCTTGAACATGTGATTAGAAAGTAAACACCTCAACATTAACCCCTTTGTGCTGAAATCAGAGATGGCCTGTCACAAGAAATTACTTACAGGAGTTTTGAATCACTGGTGAATCACTAGTAACAAAGAAATAAAAGGATGCCACTATGTATTACATACTTCCCCCCCCCTACTTATAGGGCATTTTAAAAATTACTTTCAAGAATTATTTTTACCTATGCTGTATTTCCAGCATTTCCTGCAGCAGGCTAACTTTCTTACAAACAAATCAGCAGTATCAGTAGGTATTTTCAAAAAAGAGAAATGCAATTTTATATTTCAGTCCAATATTCTAACGCAGATTTCTGTAGTAAAGCTTTTTAGAAAAAAACTGCATTAACATAACACAGGTGCCAAATGCGTTTAAAAGTTTTAAAAAAAATCAAATTGTAGAAACTGTAAATGAGGAGAGACTCCGACAGTTCTCACTTGCAGAGCATATTAGAAAAAAATCAATTGCCTCCATTTTGTTTAGTACCCTTAATGCAAGCACCACAGAAAGCTTTGCTGCAACAAAACAGAAGATAAATGGAGCAGGCAAAAGAGTACAGCTAATATCTAAAGGACTCGATACATGCAAACATTTCAATTTATTTCCAGAAGCTGAGCCTTTGTGCTTTTCTATACTTAGTCACAGGACAATCTCTTGTATAGTATTTTCTAGCCCACTGACATTTCATAGACGTGTGAGGCACGGTAGAAAGGCAAGCTGTGAGGAACACTAAAATGTCTGGGTATGCTTGTGAATGCAGAACAATTTCTGGGGCTTTGGGAAAACAAACAGGAAAATCCATACCTACCATCACAGTATAACAAGAGATACTGAAATTGAGGACTGCTTCCATTGTTAGTGAGATGATCTGTAGTCTGAATCTCAAAGGGATGGTGGAATACACAGTAATGAAGGATAGAGAGAATAAAATATCTGGAGTTCTTAGACCAAAGGTTGTCAACCCTGTCTGATGCAGCCCAATTCAAATTTCAAATTCCCTTGGGAAATTAAGATTCCACTGGTAAAATGTAACTTATGGTCATATGGGTAGTCTGGATCTGGATTTTTGGACCCCTGCTCTTATTTGGAAAGCCTCAGTGAAGTAGAAACATCAGTGTTATTCCTCACCCATGGAAACCAGCTGCAATAGTGAGTTACCGAGCTTGCTCTCAACCATGCAAATAGTAAGGTGCTAGATGCAGAGTTCTTCAGAATCAATTTCAGATGATGCAAGAATATTACAGATAACGGACTCTCTTGTCTGTATTAGAGAAATCTGGTAAAAAAAAAACTTCCCACCGTCACTACTCCCCGTTCAACTTCACTAATAACAGTAACATTGGGAGATCTATAGAAGAGCCCTACTTAATGCTCTGTGTTAGTTAGACCTTCTCTGAACAGGGCTATATGACAGAGTGATGTCACATATACACGAGGGCTGCTAACATTGTCATCATTGATGGAGATGGATCACGTTAACAATGGTGGGAAATTTTTGTAGCATGCATTACAATAAATAAGACTACTCTGGCTGCTTTTGAGGCCAGAGACAACATGACATTATGACAAACATTTACCTGGTGAGGGGGGTTTGGAATGGATGACATTTGGGGGAAGGGAGGATCTGAAATGCAGCTGAGTCTATATTCTTAAGATACAGGAAATTAAAAAGATTAATTACTCACATCGTGATCTGACAGTTTTTCCACTAACATTTCTTCCAATTCCTCCTTAATCAGCCATCTGCTGCCAATCAGGTTTCTGTTTAAAATATCACATATATTCTCTTTTTAATTAACCACGAAATTAGTTATATCACAACGGACCACACACATAGTCAGGCTTAGTTTGGAAATGTATTTTCTATTGCAAAACAGTATGATATTCACTATGTGAATGTGATTTGTAATGTTTGAATGATAAAAGCTCTTGCTTATGAAAGGAATGGTAACTTACACTTATTACATTCAGCGCATCAAGAGTTAACCATGAATATTACTTGAATAGTGATACTTAAGTTAAAAGCCAAATCAGCAATTCCACAATAAGCTAATTTTCCACAGATTTCTAACTCAGTTCTAAAAAATTTGGCCTCAAGGTTTCAGCAAAACAAAATACAAACAAAACTACATTCAAGATAGTATGAAGGCCTTGTCTTCAGTAGATCTTCATCTGTTAAGCCTGGCTTTTACTGGCACAGCTCTACAGGTGGGGCAGCAATGGTAGGAGTATAGAAAGGGAACTAGTAGCCACTGGCATTTTAATCACCATGCCATCAAGACCTACTCTGAGCTAGGTTAGACAACATGATGGTGCTGGACTCCGTATCAGCAATCCCATTGTTACCAACAGAGGAAGTGCACCAGAGGTAGCAGTGGTGGAAATTTTAAAGAAAATAGTCCAGTGTAGAGACAGAGCCTCAAGGTCTGAATTAAGATTAAACCGATAAAAGGAAATTTAAAGCACTGTTCCAAATACACGCTTTTCATGTAGGTTTTATATAAAAAGTGTCTGAACGTGATGAAGCAGCATACTTCATACAGTATGGAGATTATAAAACTACTTAAAGACGAACCTTTAACTCATTTTTGCTTTTGTCAGTTTATTAGAAACAATAAATGTCAACTAACATTTTTAGGGGAACAATTAAAGGCCCTATTCAAGGAAATGTATACTATACTTTAGCAACTTTAGCATGTGTTATGGATTTAAAAGGTTAACTGGTAAACATTAACCTTACGGGCAAACCGGTTAACCAGAGGGTTGGCCATAGCAGCTCGCCCTGCCTGGAGAGGGTGGGAGAAGCCCTCTGGCCACACAATTAGATCATTTAACCAGTTAACTTTGTAAATGGAAATCTATATCCCTAGCATGTGCTTTTGTGACTCAGGGCATAAAATTATCATATCCCCCACTGCCCAACAATGCTATCTTTTTCACTGGCAGCTGAAGTCCCGATCCTGCAAATATTTCAATATATGCTTACCTTATACATGATGAGCCTCAATTAAGTCAATTGGATTACTCATGTGTAGAAACAATGAGGAGTCCTGCGGCACTTTATAGACTAACAGATTTATTTGGGCATAAGCTTTCATGGGTAAAACCACTTTGTCTCCATGCATGTAACAAAGTGGTTTTCACCCGTGAAAGCTTATGCCCAAACTTATTATTAGTCTATATAACAGGGGTCGGCAACCTATGGCTTGGAGCCAGATATGGCTCTTTTGAAGCTTGAGCCCAGCCCCCTTTGCACCCACCTGGCAGCAGAGAGCGTGTGCTGGAACAGGCCTGGGCAAAACAATCCCACTGTGGACACAGCAGAGCACCCCCAGGCAGATTCCCCTGCTTGCCCCATCCCTGCACACCGCTCAGAAAAGCAGCTGCGTGGGCCCTTTGTTTTTCACACACTGAGCAGGGAAGGGAGAGGGGAGTGGTGCCTCATGGCTGCTCCCGTCTCCAGTACAATCCCATTGGTGGTTTCTGGCCAATGGAAGCTGCCTGTTTCAAGAACAGGCAGCACAGGAAGCACAAATCTCCCTCCCATCAAGGTCTTAGTCATGGAGCTCATGGCCAGCCAGCCAGGGGGAGGGAAAGGGTGAAGGGGAGGCTCCGACCGAAGAAACGTGTTGAGCTGTTGGCCTGAAGTCTCACTGGTAAGTGTCCCAGTCAGAGCCTGCCTCTGGCACCCCAGCCTCTCCTTCCCCCATAGCCTTCTGTCCCCCCACTACTGCCCCCTATCCCACATAATCCAAACCCTCTGCCTCCCTCCTGAGCCCATACCCCCCCTCCCACTTCACTTCAATGCCTGCTCTAGATCACAATCCCCTCCTGCCTTAGGTCACAACGCAAACCCCTGCATTGTAATCCCCTGCCCTAGGTCACAACTGTACCCAAATCCTGTGCCTCAGGTCACTTCTTCACCCAAACTCAGTGGTCCCCATCACAAAAAAGGTTCCCCACCACTACCATAAAGAAAGAAAATGTTGAAACCTTTGTGTTGGGCATAATACTTTTACTTTGTTTAAAAATGAAGCCTGGCCAATAAGCCCCCAATTGGGGCCTAGCCCCATCTGGCTGCAGCATCATAATGCTCCTGTACACCACCCCCATACACCAACCCTGAGCCTATCACACACCTAAACTGCTTGCCCTGATCCCCTAATATCCCCACATCCCCAGCCTCCTGCTATAACACTCCTGCACCCCACACATACCCCAAGCTTGTGCCCTGAGCCCATCACACACCTGAAGCCCCTGCCCTAAGCCCCTCCTACACCCCAACCCAGACTCCTGCACGCCCACATCCCCAGCCCCCTGCCATAAGACAGCCTGAATATGCGCATGAAGCTGGGTTTGACCAGTTATGACAAACTTCAAGGAAACGTGTGAAAAGATGCAGCAGCAGAAGTCCCATTAAATAAAGTCTGTGTGTACAAGGTTTCATTTATGCTATAATTAATCATTATGTCAATTATCAATAATATTAAGTCATGCAAATGGGCATTCTTATACTGCTCTTTGTTGACCACTTGTCTGAATTTTGATGTATTTTGGCTCTTTGGTTTGAAAAGGTTGCTGACCCCTGCTAAATAACATGCCACAGGACTCTTTATTTTTCCAGTTACAGACTAACACGGCAGCTACAGCTCTGAGACTTATCACACATGTAAAGTTACGTGAATGAAGGATCAGGGCCTAACCTTGTAGTTAAGATTGCAAAATGTCTGTATACAGCGCCTCATTTTCAGATGCTCAATTTTCTGAATAAATTATTTCTTACATTTTAGAGTTCATCTATGCTTGTCTCAATGGAAGAGGTACGTATGTTTTTGGAAAACTTGAGGAATATCCCTCCAATCACTTGTTTTTTAGAGCATGAAGGTAAAATCAATTGGATAGGTTTTGGAAGGAATCACATTATATCAGATTATTTTTCAGCAGTGTCCACTATGAACTCCAACCCAATTCTCCCCTTGTCTGCTCAGAAACTAAGGGCATATCTATGCAGCGGGAATGAACCTCCTGCCCTAGCTCTAAAAAAAACAAGTAGAAAGTGCTCTGGAGTTGCAGCCTTGGGCTGGAGCTTCAGACTCCAAGCTGCAGCTTCAAAACCTTATCTATTCATCTATTTTTAGAATGCCAGCTTGAGTCTGTCCACCTGGGCTGGAAGGCTTACTCCTGCAGGTCCAAAATGCTGTGCAGATGTATGCTAATGCTATACAGGCTCTCGCAGAAAGGTATGATGAGTAAACTCTCCATGCCATAGGAAACTTTAATAATAAAGGAACGTGGACTTCACTATTTTTTATCTTTTGTTTCTTAGTTGACTGGTGTACTACTGCTAAAGAAACAAATGGCTCATGTGGGCTCATATTAACACAACTGTCTCGGCTACCAAAACAGAAAAGCATAGCAAGGTATAGTGAAGTACAATGCTGAAGAAAAAAAAAAAAAAGATGCAGGAAGCTACACACTATTCTTCATTGCTATTTATCGCCAAAAACCAATACACAAAGCTAATGGCTAAAGTAGAAAAATATCAGATCATCAGAGACATAAGGCAGTCGCATAATGAAAGAACTGCAGCCCTGAAAAAGCAGCCATTTAATGGGGAGAAAAAGGAGTGACACAGATTCCTCGGTCTCTCTCAATCAATGGAACCTCTACAATCCTACAAAAATTCTCTGAATCCAAAAAGCCCAGTCAGTCTATGGAGGAATTACTATAAAAATTTTCAACATACAACCGGGCTACTGCATCCTACTTCCTAAATTCCTCAAAGGAAGCAAACTTTGCCTAAGACTTAGGATATTGATTAATTTAAAAAAAAGACTGACAAGCAATCCTGACGACAGCCATTAAAAAAGACTCACCAACACAAACAATCATTATGGTCTTCCAGGAAAGTCTCCATTGACTTTCAATAGGAATGAGTAACCAGTAACCCAGTCAGTAAAATCCTCAAGGAAAATGGCATCGAACACAGAAACATCTACTGTGAAAATCTTCTGGGGAAAAAACCCTCAAAAACACTCTCACTCAATAAGAACATTTAAATATTTCTCTGCATCCTCTTTTAGCTTCAGTTACATGCTAAATAAAGGTAAGAAGTTAAGGGAGTTGGAGGAACTTGTTTCTATTAATTTCCCTTTTGGAAGAGAAAAAAGAGAGAAGGCAAATTAAAGCTACTAAAATATGTTGGCACTGGGAAGAGAAAGAGGAGACTGTAAAAAATGGAACTGTTAATATGAACGCAGTAAGGAACCGATTAGATTCCTTGAGCATTGAATCACTTATACAAAAGTTGGAATTACGAGAAAAAATGATTGGTTTTATGACTGAAATGTTAACTGTATTGCCAACTCTTATAAATTAATCATGAGTCATGGAATTTTGGCATCTGTAGAGTAAGATCTCATGATATCAGATGTTCCTCCATTCCTGTGATCTCCAGGGTTAATCTCACAGCTAAAACTTTGTTTGAGAGCTTATGAGTCTGAGGACACACACCTGGCCTTGCCACTGAGCCCTGCCTTCATGTAAGGATTGGCTCCCCATCTCAGCAGCATCTCCTATTTTGTAGCTTGTAACAATCTTTACTGGACAATAATTGAAACACTTTATCTACAGTCAGAATGCTTTGTGTTTCTTGGATGTTCATTGCTTTCTGAGGTCTGTTCAACAGCTCTTGTACAGGAATTAATATGACAGGGAAGGTGGAAAATTAAGAGAGAGAGAGACACACACTAATAGGAAATGGATAGCAGTTCCCTTAGTTTAGGAATGAGGGGAAGCTAAGTGGAATGTCCATCAGAACAGTCAGGGAGAGCTGTGCATTTTTTGTGACTTGAGGTTGATGTTCCAACTAGAAATTAACACATGCACATTGGCAGAGAAATAGATGAGTATACAAGTGTTATATAGACTAAACTTTTTTTTTGTTCATATAATTTTTGGAGTCTGACTCTTGATTTTTGATCTTCTGAGGTTGGCAATACTAAGTTAATTTACAAATTGTTTCAAAACTGTCTCTCCAAAAATCAAATAAAAATGTTTGAAACCAAGATTATAAATAGTGCTAAAATAATATACTAAAGCAGTTTATGAAAATGAATACTAATATTAGTACAAATCAGAAACTCACATTTGTTTTTTCTCATCCAGGTCTTGGGCTCTTAACTGGTCTTGGTACTTCTGAATGTCTAGCATTTTTCCATATATTTCCTATAGTATATAGAAATATGCATTAGAGGCTAATTTAATTAAAGAGATATTTTTATTAGTTTATGGTTCTAAATAACAATATTTACACATTACTTATACATGTATGAGAATTATCCAAACATCCTGAAGAGTAGAAAAAAAAATATAAGGACGATTGTAAAAATGGCAAAAGTATTTAAAAACAGTTAAAAGAATATATTTTCAGCCTGCAGTGTACAAAACCCTAATCCTGCTCACTTTCCTCATGGCAGTAAAATTAAACATATGCAAAACTATTTGAAAGATTGGTGCTTAAGTCATTCTCAAAACTAAAAGAAGAAGTAGGCAATATATATTAAGTAATACAATTACTGGCTTGAACTCTGAACTGACATTTTGGAAAATGTAAGTATTTACATAGTGTATTCCAAAGTTTACTGCCATGCAACTCTGTTAATCTTGGCAGTCTCATTTATTATGTCTGTTTTACAGTACCACTTATAGGCCCCAATTGAGGTCACTGCTTCCTTGTGCTTGGGGAAGGGCATAAACAAGTCTGTTTTTCTAAAATACTAGTCTGCCAAAAACTCAGCAAGCCGTTCATACAGTATAGCAAGCACATTTTTATCACTGCTGCATTTCTAAATATGATATGTTTGATGTGATTTCTTAATTTGTAGCCCTCCACACGTGCTGTGAATATCACTGTGGCTCCCGGGGCTTCCAAAGTTGAGTAGCTCTGGTCTAGATCATCCCTGATAGATGTCTATCCAAACTGCTCTTAAATATCTCCATCACTGGAGATTCCACAACCTCCCTAGGCAATTTATTCCAGTGTTTAACAACCCTGACAGTTAGGAAGTTTTTCCTAATATGCAACCTGAACTTCCTTTGCTGCAATTTAAGCCCATTGCTGCATGTCCTATCATCAGAGTCCAAAAGAGAACAATTTTTCTCCCGCCTCCTTTTAACACCCTTTTAGATACGTGAGAACTGCTATCATGTCCCTTCTCAGTCTTCTCTTTTCTAAACTAGACAAGCCCAATTCTTTCAGTCTTCCCTCATAGCTTTCTAGGGCTTTCACAGCTTCCCTCATGTATTCTAGGGCTTTATTCATTTTTGTTGCTCTTCTCTGGACCTTCTCCAGTTTTTCCACATCTTTTTTTGAAATGTGGTGCCCAGAACTGGACACAATACTCCAGCTGAGGCCTTATCAGTGTACAGTAGAGTAGAAGAATGATGTCTCGTGTCTTGCTCACAACACTCCTGTTAATGTATCCCAGAATAATATTAGCTTTTTTGCAACAGTGTCACACTATTGACTCATATTTAGCTTGTGGTCCACTACGACTTTAGATCCCTTTCTGCAGTACTCCTTCCTAGACACTCACTTCCCATTCTGTATGTGTGAAATGGATTGTTCATTCCTAAGTGGAGTACTTTACATTTGTCCTTATTAAACTTCATCCTATTTACCTCAGACCATTTCTCTAGTTTGTCCAGATCATTTTGAATTATGACTCTATCCTCCAAAGCACTTGCAACCCCCCAGCTTGGTATCATCTTGAAACTTAATAATCATACTCTCTATGCCATCATCTAAATTGTTGATGAAGATATTGAACAGAACAGGTCTCAAAACAAACCCCTGAAGAATCCCATGAAAAAAAACTGAATCCATAAAATGATTTTCTCCTACAAATCAATGCACATCTTAGAGTAGAAGAGGTCTTCTCATGAAATAAATGTGCCAATATCTTTTGATTTGGCTTCCAACTTTCATTTCTCACAGGATGAAATGTAGGCCACAAAAAAAATGTATGGACAGGAATAGTTCTACTATTTCATGGGATTACTCGTCGAAAAAGGTAAGTACACACACAAGACTTTGCAAGATTCATGACTTAGAGGGTAAGATGCAATCATGAGGCTAAATGCTATTTTGCAAAATAATCATATGTAATGCTGAACAATTACATCTAATAGTCCTAATTCCCCCAAAATTCTAGAAAACTACAGTGGAGACTCATTTTTCAGAAGTTTTTATTTATTAATTCATCACTTCAAGATGCAATAGTCAAACTCATCAATGTACATGTCTGTTGTCTTGTAAACTTATCTATTACACAAACAAAATAGCTGATTCTACAAGACAGTAGGCAACCATAAATGCTCCCATATCTAATGAAAGGATCAAATCCTTTATTTGTACTAGGTTGCATTTTTAAATAATGATTTATTCATTTTACTAAATAAATTGAGACCAGGATTCAGTTAACTGGGTCTTTGAAAAAGTACCCTCAAGGAACAGAGGAGCTTATGAAAAACATCTTTGTATATTTCTGATTTAGGTTTTTTTTTTTTGGTGTTATTATTTAAAAGGCCTGGAGGACCAAAAACATGCATTAAATTCTGTTGGTCACATGGCTACCTGAAAAGTGAACATTTTTAACTTTGGTATATTACTTTTAGTTTTTTAATCAAACATTCAATATAGATTTCCCTAGGATGTAAATGACTTTCTTTGAATACAATTTTGATAAAAGGTAGCATAGTGCCACAATGATGTTTCTATTCACTGAGAGTTCTGGATAGGAATAATAATCAAGACTACATAAACTACAAAATTTGTCCAACAAAAATGTATAAATAGGCCACTGTCTGTTCATCACATTACACAGCCCAACTATATCACTTGCTAACAATAACATTTCCCAGGTCGTATTCAAAGTGCAACATTTTGAATTAGATGAATAGCCACAACACATGTGAAGGGCTTAAATTCACTCAATATACGTTAGAGTTACATGCAACAAATCCTTTGCACATCAAGAGATGAATAAACTGCTCCGTCCAAGACTAAACTATATTCAACAAGCAGAACAAAGAGGGCAACATGAATACAAAGGATATTCAAGTTTTGTAGAAGTCTTACTTAATATTCAAGTCATACATTCACATATAAACTGGATCTTTAAGATGTATGGTGAATATATGTATTCACTATTTTAATAGACGTCTAACATTTTTTATTAGCATTACCTAAACAAATGGCACTGCTGTGACTGGCTGTCTCAACTGCAATTAATAAAAATCTGAAATCCCTGTCAGTAAATGTAGTTGCGGCTGATAAACATTTAGGCCAAATAATCATTTCTTTATCCTATTTATTACTCTTTATGTTGCAGACAGATTAAAAAAAATCCATACAAAGTACAGTCATTCATGCAAGTACTGCATTTTAACATTCAAACTTTTCTTTCTTCCAGCTGTATGAATTACAGTTTTGGTAGTCTTAAAAAGACCAACCTATAATTCTTATATAAAACATTTAGTCTGATGAGAGATTAAAACAATGTTAAGCATTACATACAGATTTCCCCTATTTTTTGCAGAGCTTAACTAAAAGGATGTTAAATCCTGTTTAATTAAATCTGCTTTTATAAAGTCTATTTAATGGAGACATTTAGAAAGGTCTCAAGAAAACTGAAGTACTTTAAAATATCCTATAGTAAAGAAATTTGTTTGTCAAGAAGACTTCATTTGAAGATTTAGTCAAGTAGTATGGAAACAGGATGCACACTATCCTTTGCAAGATTTTTTCTTAGCAATCTTACATACCTTTTTTAAAGGCTAGGAAGAGCTAAAAATAAAATTGTGCTCTCGTAAAATTTGTAATTTCTTCATTATGATGGAATGCAACAAAACATCTTGCCCTTGGGTTGCTCTGTTTCAGCCAAAACAAATGCAAATGGCTTGTCAGATGACAGCTGTTTGATAAGGCTCCTCTACAAGACCTGCATGCTTTACTTTTTTCCGTGAAACTTGGGATGAAAGGCAGAAGGCAGGAAGAGAATTAATGTAGCATACAGTCTAAAGGCAATGCTACAACCGTGATTAAGTAGAAAAGTTAAAAGGCACAGATTTTCCACAGCCTCGCTGCGTGCAACCCATCCGTGTAACAAGTTGACAGGCCTAGCGCGTCAGCTCCATCATCCTCTCCGACAGCTAAAACGCAGCATTGCATCCCTTTTCAGAGAAAATTTGCGTCTGCACCATGAAGCGTTGTACATTATTTCTTAGCACTGCAGGGGGCTCAAGTCCATATGGAACCTTCACAAATATTACCACAGATCAAACCAGCGGCGTTTCGAGGCAGATTTGACATACCTATTTAAATGAACAGCAGGGGTCCTCTGGCTGCCTCAGGCTGTGCAGGAGAAAACCTCTGTGGAAAGCCTATGCTGCAGCTCCATTACTCAGCAAAGACACACTCTACATTTATCATTCATTTCATTTCTACCAGGGCAAGAAGCTCATTTGCCCAAGGTCAACAAAAAACGAAAAAAGGGGTTTTTTTTCATGAAATAAATGTACCTGACAAGTGGGGATTTTGTCCTTTGGGTTTGTAGAGCACAAATAAACACCAGATAATTCTCAAAGATATAGAAAAATCTATGCACAAAATTTGATTTTTGGGAAAAGTCCAATAAATGTTGTAACTTTTTCAAGAGTACATAATGAGGGAAAGAGAATCTGACAGGAACATCAAATTGAAAGTACCTGACTACAAAGTGAGTCTTTTTGTGTCTTATATAACTGTGCATTAAAATATTTCACATCTTTCTACAAGACTCTTCTCAGGAATCAAAGACTTCATGGTCTACCAATGGGCATTGATATAAAAGGGTTCTTCATAACACACAATAAAGAAATCAGGACCAGTAGTGTTCTATCACATATAGCTTTTATCATAGAAGTAAAGGCACACAGATCCCATGGTTTTGCAACCATACTAATCTAAGTGCACATCAAGTTTACATGAACAAAAATCTTTAAACATTTTAAAAATATATACATCTAATGAGCCACTTAAATATCAAGACATTTCTGCAATTCTTCTCTTTAAGATAAAAAACATTTTAAATATGACAATAAATAATCCTAAATCTGGTCATCTCTGTTGGATGGACATTCACCATAGCTAACCCTTACTGATACTAACAAACTACAGTATAAAATGAAAAATGTTCAGTATATTCTGACCTAACTCAATCAAAACCAGCCACACACAAAAAAGGAATACAAACCATTCACTTTTAAATTAGGTAACAAGTTCTCTCTAAATGAAAGAATAAATATTATGACTTAACACATTATGTTTCACCTCAGGTGGTATTGTTATGGTCCATTATGAAATCACTAGGTAAATTCAGAGGCTTCTGAAATACACTTCTGATGTAATGTTTCACTTTGCTTAGAGTTAACATTATTTATCATCATAGTCTATAAAGTACTTACATGCATTAATGAATAAAATGACTGCTTGCCAGTATAAAAGAGAAAGTGAAATGGACGGTGATCTTCTCCCCATTGCATTGCTAATGAAAGATTAGACAAAAAAAGCACACAAACTGAATAATACACACAAACTGAATAACTGTATTTAAACTGCAGTTATAAACATCTTTTATAATACTTATTACCTTTTAAAATACCAGAGAATAAAAGACATTTTATGGACATTCAACAAGTCTGGAAAACTAATATTTGTAACATATCCTGTTATAACCCATCTCAATCTGCTAATGTAACTAAATTGTTTTTAATACAACATTCTAAGTCTCTTATTACATAATGGAAGCCCCATCTTAAATAAAATCTCAAGGAATCTATGCAATAGCAATACAGCAAGAGATGCCAAATTTAGACTAGACAGATATACACACTAAAAGACAATTATAAGCTATATCATGATTATGAATAGTGCCACAGTTACAGCTCCAGATAATAAAATCTTCTAGAAACAGAAGTAGTATTCTATAGGCAGCGACTGAATAACCTTTATGACACTGCCCTGATAAAATATCTCAACTGTATTCCAGAGAGAACGCTGCAGTGTGCAAAACAATTAAAACAATCTCATCTGCCTAATCACTGCAGACAAAATATTTGTGATGTTTTAGAAAATTAACATTTAAAATTTAAGGATACTTTTATCTAATAAAAATTTCCTTCATTTTAAAATTTATTTTTTCTGTCATTTTACCTCCTACTGGTACAAGTCATCTGAATTTACAAATTGAATCTCAAGTAATTACCAGTGCCATTGCTGGGCACAGGAGATGTACAAAAGATACTACAGTTAGGATTAGAAGGATTAGGTTTTCATGTGAAAAATGTCAATTTCACAAACAAAAAAAAATTTCTTCAAATCAGCAAACTAAGGAAAAGGCAGCCTCAGAACTTACTAGAGTTTGATTTAAAGATACGTACTTGGAATACTCTGATATGTAATGTTGACAATTTGTATTTTAACAATTATAAGCTTTAACTTTTTGAAACTCAATGTTTATTTTTATTAAATACTATTTGTCTGACTCTCCCATAATCAGGTACAACTGCAACAATTAAAATAGATACAACTAAAAAATAATACTTAAAATCCATAATTCTGTGCAGCTGTGAAAAATCATTGTTCTCCTCATTCAGAGGTCTTCATAAGTAGCATAATACTAGGCTAACTTTACCAAAGGTAACAGAAGTGCACAAGTAGCAGGTTCAGAACTGTAAGCAGCTTTAGAAAAAGTATTTAGTAAAATCCAGTCAATGTATTATTTGTCTTAAATTCTGCTCGTTTTAATAGAAATTCAAATCTAATAGGTATATATATGGTGAAATCTTTCTAGAGTGGGAACACTCTGACTTCAAGAGAGCGAAGATTTCATAGGTAATATCAATTTCAAGCACTGACAATATTTCAGCATTTTTGTCAAATATTATTCAATAGCGTACATGACTTAGTGAGTTGATTTATTTGATGTATTAAAACCTGGAGACCACAGCTGCAAACTAATTTAGGTAATGTGTTAGATTAGCTTAGTAAAGACAAATCCAAATTCTTGTAGACATTTGCACACATTACAAAGCTTTCAAGTAATTTGGCATGCCCAGTCTATACTCAAGAGAGGCTAAGCTAGGGAGCTACAGATAAAACTTAAGTGATAGAAGCTTGCTTAATCTGGCCTGCACTATTAAATCCTATATTATAAATAAAAACAAAAAAGCTGCTTCAATTTCTCTCCCCACCCCCTGGTATGTAGAAAAAGCAGCAGGAATATGAAACTGACGTTACTTTAAGAACTCAAGTTAATAAAGCCCAACCATCTCATCACCAATGAAGAAGAAACAGTCTGTAGAAGATCAGAGGCAGATGAAAACAAGTTCTGACAGACCTGATAAACACAATATGCATTACAAAGAAAAGTTAAGGAAGAAAAATGGCAAAGGCACTAGTGGTAGGAAAAGAACTAAATCTGCCATAAACAGAAGGAACAAAGGTAAAAACTGCCAAATTCAGACATCGCATAACCAACTGCAACTTAATCAAATTGAGTGGCTTCTGTTTTCACCCTGGTCAATTTATTTTAAAATACTATCAATGTGAAAGTTAGACTCACCTTTTACTAAAAGATGCAGTTATTGTTCACATTTATAATAGTGTTTGTGTATTTCAGTCTGAAAAACTATGAAACTGAACAAAACAGGGTGAGGAGTATATGTTAATGTAGCTATTTGATACTATATTAGCTGGTAATAGTACAGCTACTCAGCAATTACTGCTCAAGGACCATTTTGAAGTACAAGCGTGTGTACCTGCACTTCAAAATTCTTAAAAATGTAAGTGACACTCCCTTGAAAATGATGATAATTTCTGACAAGGCTATTTTTGGCTATAATAAAAATACACCCCACACACACAGTGTCTGAAAGAGTTCATAACTTCTGAAAGCATAAGTACTAGTAGTCTGGTGCTGACAATAGGAGATAGCCATCAGAATCATGTATTTATTGCCACAATCTTGCCTCCTCTTCAATTCCAACATGATTTCAGCTTATATTTCACAATGCAATGAAGTTGGAAATTAATGTTTTATACCATTTGAAAGGTGACGTCCAAAAATTTCAGCTGATATAAACAGTTGGTTTATAGATTTAAAGCAGTGGCCTCCAACCTTTTTAAGCACAAGATCATTTTTTGAATTTAAGTGCAATCCAGAATCTACCTCAAACACACACTCTTGCCCCACCTCCTTCCTGCCGCTTCTCTGAGGCACCACTCCTTCTCAGATGTCACAGCTTACTCACTCCATCCTCCCTCCTTCCCTCTCCTATCCTCACTTTCACCAGGCTAGGGAGGAGGTTGAGGGGATGAGGGTTGCAGGCCCTGGTCTTGGCTCAAGGGGCTTGGAGTGCGGGAAGGCCTCTGGGCTGAATCTAAGGCAGGGGACTGGGATATAGGAAAGGGCTCAGAACTGGGGCAGGAATTTGGAATACGGGCTCTGACCAGGTACTGCTTATCTCATACAGCTCTCAGGCAATGGTGTAGCCAGGCTAAGGAAAGCTCACTCCTGCCCTGGCTCCGGGCTGGCATGCCCAGCATTTGCTCCTGGGGTGGAAGGGGCAGATGGTTCTGCATGCTGCTCCCCCACAAACAGCACCCCCGCAACTCCCATTGGCCACAGTTCCCTGTTCCCAGACAATGGGAACTGCAGGGGCAGTGTCTATAGGCAAGGATAGTGTGGAGAGACCCCGTTTATAACTTCCCCAGGGGGCTGCAGTAACATGCTGGCTAAGGATGTTAAATTGCGGATCATTTACTAGTCAAGTAGTTGATGGAATTTCCATTGACTACTCCATAGACACTTCGGCATTCCTCCTTTGAAATGTACAAGAGGGGGCTCTTGTGCATTTCAAAGCCATGGAGCCCAGGGTCAGCGGGGGACTCCCCAGTTGACCCCTGGCTCTGGGGAAATGCTGCAGGGAACCCAGGCTCCACGGCGCTGCCTCTTTGAAACATGGAGGCGACGTTTCAGAGGGGCAGTCACCATACAGCTGATCCCAGTTCCCCGTGGCATTTCCCCAGATTCTGGGGAAAAGCTGTGCAGAGCCCAGGATCAGCTTGGGTTTTCAAAGTGGCAGCACCATACAGCTGATCCTTGGCTCAGCTGTGCAGCGCTGCTGCTTTGAAGTACCCCTTCTTCTCCCACCCCTTTGCTGCCTCTACTTAATAGAGGCAGCAAGTGGGGAAGGGGGGGAAATCGACTACTCGACTGACTATCCGATAAGCATTTGCTTATCGGATAGTTGACTAGTCCTTAACATCCTTAATGCTGGCCACTCCCAAGTGTGGCATAGGGTCAGGGCAGGGGGAAGTCTGCATTAGTCTAATTGCACTTCCAAACTGCCAGTGGCTAATCTCGCAGTTTAGCTGCAGGAGCCTCCAGGAGATTGAGCCTAGTTCTAGGAGACTCCTTGCCATTGTTCCTGCTAACTGTTTCTATCCATATGCAGAATTAATTTTGTTATATATTTTGTTTTCAAGGTAATGTGATAATATGCACCACTAGTAGAAACAAAAAACCTAAATATAATATATTCTTTATTACTCAAAGAATTCAACTCAAGCTTACGTAGTAACTATGAAATGCAGAGACCAGTCAAAAACTAAAAATAACACACTTTGAAAGAAGTTGTTGATGTCACCCAAGAATATGTTGGGTTGAGAGATGAGTGTGAAAGACACACACGTATGTAAGAGTGACCGAGATGTGTGTTGCCTATGAAGAGCATGGGGACAATGGCCAGCAAGGTCCATCCATCCTGGGCCCTGTCGTGCACCCATCCCCGCTCAATGGAGATGGGGCACAGAGGAAGGAAGGGAGCCACCCTGATATCAGTATCAGCACCCCTCTCGTCTCCCTTCCCTGCCCCCATGGCAAGCAGGAGGCTCCCTGGAGGATCACCTGTCAGAGTCTCCAGGATCTACCAGTACATCCTGATCTACTGGTTGGTGACCACTGCTTTAAAAGTTTTCAGGATAGCAGCTACTAATATATGAGAATTCATATGCTAGTGAAAAGAAGATATTACTGAGGATCAGAACTGTGTTATTTGGGGGACTCAGAGCTCTTTACAAACTAGCTCAATTCAAGCTCAGGACAGTAGCAACCAAAAGCTGTTACAACGTTTAGCATTCCATACAAAATGAATTTGGCAGTCAATAGTTTCTACTGAACAGATGTCCAAACAAAAAACACAACTAGGAATTAGACCAAAGTTTCCTGCACGGGCAAGGAAACTGCAGGGTTGATTCAGCCAGATCAAGGTTAAGGGCAGATAATGTGGGGAGTAGACATAGTCAATGCACATTATGTGCCCATTCTCTGCATGAAGAGGTCACTTCAGTTTCTAAGGCTGTCAATCTGCTACTCTTCATAAGCACCGAGTTTGCCTGAAAGAGTCTGGGGTTTTTAAAATTATATCTTATACCAAACACTAATAAAAAGTAAATGCTTTATGGGTCGATGAAAAGCCACTGAAGGACTCCCATCGACTTAAAACAACAGAGTATGATCAAGAGCCTCTGAAATATTTCCTAATGGCAGAAAAACATTTTCTAGCCATGGTGGTTCACAAGACATCTGTTCTTAAAAAAAAAAAAAAAAAATGTCACTGATCCAAGGGTGCTGTTTCAGGAGAGTGGGGGAGAGAGGGAGGCAGCAGCTGTGCATACCAGGCCAAGGCTTATTTTTCTTCCCATTCCCGATAAGGGAGCGAGGGGAAAGTACTTGGATTCTGTGCATGCCTCTTACTCCTGGGCTCGTGAAGGGAGGGAGCAGGGGAGTAATTCATGGAATCCAAGTACTTTCCCCGCACTCCCTTTTCATCAGTGGAATGGGAAGAAAAGCAAGCCGCATCCTGGTATGCATGGCTGCTGCCCCCTATGGCGCCCTTGCACTGATCCGTTAGGGGTATGGCTACACTGCCATTAAAAATCCTTGCCACTGACTCAGGCTCGCATTATGGGGCTAACTATAGTGTAGACTTCCAGGCCTGAGCTGGATCCCAGAACCTGGGCTGTAGTTCAAGTTGAAATGTCTACACTGCAATTAAATAGCACTGTAGCCCAAGTCAGCTGGCACAGACCAAATGTCACTTTCCAATTGCAATGTAGTCATACCTTCACTCTAGCAGTACTTTTTGTCACTGGGGCAAGACCTCAGGTGAGTAAAATTTCATATTACATTTGAAAGGTTTGTGTTCTTCTTACACAGGTGTCTCATTAGCAGTTATAAAAACATTAATAAAGGAACTGTAAAATAGACTGCATGAAAGAAAAGCAACAAAGAAAAGCAATAATAACTTACATAGAGCCTGGAAAGAATAGCTATGCACACTTACCTCTTTGCTTTGGAAAAATGTCATTGGGATGCTGTAGAAAACCAACAAAAAACAAAACAGTTACTATGCCATGCTAAGAATACTGAGAAAAAAGTAACTGAATGTTGTTCTTACCTTCATTACAGGCCTGGCCCTTTTCTCAAATAATCCAGATGGGAAAAGGTAGGCAATAGCTTTCTGCAAACAAATACAAGAAGATCAGATGAATTTGTTCCATAACAAAAAAATAATCAAATTCCTTACATATACTTTTACTATGGCCGTGCTATAAAAACCTAGACAGCACAGAAAGACAGACAAATCAACAAAAAATAGTATGTGTATTTATGCTGGTATGAGAAGAAAAACAACTGTAATTTTCTCAGGACTCTGTAGAGAGAATGAAAGAATAAGAAAAATCTAATTCTGACGTTTGTAATCTAGTATGTGAACTGTTTCCTTTACTTTAAATATTAATTTTAAATTAAATAATTTATTACCACAAATACTGAAGGAATATCCAACCTCCATTTAATCTAAACACTAATTTTTAAAGTTGTAATTCTCACCCATCTCCTCATCTTAAAAATACCTAATACTGTAACATATTTATCAAGATAGTTTTCTTAATTCTTTTTCTGAAAATATTAGTGTTTGCGAAAGGCACTGGTTTGATAGTTCTTGAGAATTAACTCTCTATGGTTTCAAAGAATATTATTACGGGGTGGGGAATTCTACACCAAAATTTAAAATTCTGCAAATTTGTGTCAAAATAATATAATATGATCACATCAGTTTCAATTATTTCGATAATGTATTTCTTAATATTTGTCAACAAGTCGAATACAGACAATGAAAAAAATTCAGGAAATATTTTTTGTTGAATAGATTTGTTCTTGAGCATGTACAGAACTTTCAATAATTCATTTCAATTACTATATAGAAAGTCTGCACCCCTCAGAAGCATTGCAGAGGTTTGGGGAAACAGGGGTAATGGTGGAGCTGAGGGAGGAGCCATGAAGTGAACCTAGAAGGGAAGGATTGTTAGGGAGCTATGCAGACCCTGGCTGAACCCTAGTCTCTTCCATTCACATTTAGCCTTGCCCCCTGTGTCCTTGATTATAGGCCTGGCCCTATCCTCATATGTCCTATGTACCCTCAGACATCAGCTCTTCCCACCCTCATGTGTCCCTGCACACCACTCAGCCAGCACCTCTCTCCATCCCCACATCTGTGCCCTCACTCCGCAATCCATGTAGCCCAGTGCCTCCACTACCATTCAGCTCCTACCCCAGTCTGTCCTTCCCCAATGTCCCTTAGAAACTTCTGTCTGTGACCTTCCTAACCCCACATTGCCTGCCTGGCAGCACTATGCCTGTGGACCCAGGTCAGGAGACGCGGGGGAGGGGGGAGGACAAACAATCTCTTCACTTCCCTACTTAGGGTTGCCAGGTAGACCCCGCTAAAAAACCAGACACGCTTGTCCGGGGGCGGGGCGGACCAGCCGGGAGGGGGGCGGGAAGCAGAGCTGGCGGGGGTGGGGGGTGTCTGGGGGCCGCAGGGTTGGCCGGCAGGAAGAGGGGGTGGGAAGCAGAGCTGGGGGGGAGAGGGGGGAAGATCGGGGGCTGGACGGGAGGATGGGGGGGCAGAAAGCAGACCTGGCTGGTGGAGGGGGGGGTGTGTGTGTGTGTGTGTGTGTGTGTGTGTGGGGCCACTGGCCGCAGCCGGAGTCCTTCCGGCCGCACCCCCGCAGGGCGGGGGCGGGGCTGGGAGCCACTCCCCCCCCACCCAGCTTCTGCTCGCAACCAGAGGCTCCCAACTGGGAGGCGGGGCTGCGATTGGCACTGGGAGCCTATGGTCCCATGCAGAAGCCAGGCGGGCGGAGTGGCTGGGAGTCCTGGCTCCCGCCCCGCCCGGCTTTTGCGCGTGACCACAGGGCTCCCAAAGCTAATTGCGCTCCGCCTCCCTGTCACTCCCCCGCTCCCACCAGGCTTCCCTCCGGCGCCCAGCCGGGAATTCACAAAATACCAGACATTGCACATGCCCGGTATTTTCTGAATTTTTCTACCGGACAGACGGTGCAAATACCAGACTGTCTGGTAGAAAGCCAGACACCTAGTAACCCTATTCCTACTGGAAGCTGGAGCTGCTCCTGCCCAGCAGTGGCTGCTCTGTTCTACTGTCACAGTGGCCACTGGTGGCAAAAGGAAGAACTGCATCAACTTTCTCATAGATATTCTCTATTGAAAAAATTATGCAGCAAAAATGATTATGAGTACGGACTGGCTTCTGTATGAGAAGAGATTAATAAGATTGGGACTTTTCAGTTTGGAAAAGAGACAGTTTGGGGGAGGGTATGATAGAGGTCTATAAAATCATGACTGGTGTGGAGAAAAAAAAAAGGACGTGCTATTTACTCTTCCTTTGGTGAATGAGAGGTCACCAAATTAAATTAAACAAATAAAAACAAATAAGAAAAGGATTTCTTCACTGTCAACCTGTGGAACTCTGTCAGAGGATGTTGTGAAAGCCAGGACTATAACAGGATTAAAAAACAAACAAAAAACCCTAGATAAGTTCATGGAGAATAGGTTCCTCAGCCAACCTGGGTAGGGAATCTAACATCATGTTCTGCATGTCCTTCACCTGCATGTCCTGTTTACCAGAAGCTGGGAATGGGCGATGGGATGAATCACTCAATGATTGCTTGCTGTGTTCATTTCCTCTGAAGCACTGGCATTGGCCACTGTCAGAAAATAGGATACTGGGATAAATGGGCCTTTGGTCTGACACACTATAGCTGTTCTTATGCACAACACAAACTATGCATGTACACACTGATGCAGAATTCCCCCAGGAGTACACAAATAGGCAAAATGAACAAAGGCGGTAAAAGCTTCCCCACATTGTTTTGCCACAGAGTGCCAATCTGCACAGGAGATAACTAAGGGTTTGCAAACTACTGTGAATCTCCTTTCTACCTAAATCCAGCACTTTTTCTGAACTGTCAAGAGTGATGATTGTTGTCATGGAAATTTACATAGACAGGTTTCCGTACAAATATCACATGGGAACAACTGATGCTCACCACAACTTAAGCTCAATTTGAAGCAGCAACTTGGAAGTGAAAATCTATTTCAATTACTAAACCTTTAACAATGAAGTCTCCTTTTAAAGGTCTGTCAAAAAGATAAACCAGGAAACCATTAGAATGTGCATTTTTTAAAACAATGGTTTATCATTAAAGACTATTGTTATAATACTTATTCTTCATCCACTCAACCAATATTTTAATGTGGTTTCTGTTCCCTATAAGTAACATTTACTCTCGCAAGCGGCTTAAAAAACTATGAACCATTTTGGGCACTATTTTAAGACAAAGTAGCTTGCAGTAATATTAAATCCATCTGGGTATAATTCCTATTCAGCAATTTATCACTAAGGTACTTCCCCACCCCCCTCCCAAAATGGCTGAAAACTGCTTTTGCTTCAATAATCCATGTATTAGAACAGAAATCTAATTTTTCCATATAAAGCATGTTTTGGTTCTAAGCAGGACCAGTTTCAGATATGACACAAAATTAACAGAAGCTTGAGTCTAGTGATTTTATAAAGAGATACAATTTATTTGCAATGTAACACTAATAAAAAACAAAATACTGCAGTTGACTTGCTTGCATTTTAGTCAACAGTGCAGAAATATACAGTTACAAGAATTTTGTTTAAAATCTTCTCTCAAGAATTAGGCCTCTTTGTTGGTTAGGTTACCTTAAGGCTACTACTTGCTGATAATTTTTTTTCCCCATGGACATGAATTGGTTTGTCAGTGCTTCAACCTACTTAGTATGCATGGAGTGTAAAAAGACCTAACCTATTACTTTCATTAGTCCCCTACTGGCATTCCAAAGAGAAGTTTTGAGAATTCTGAAGCAAACAAAGGGATTAACTTGAATTTATGAAATGGTAATTTTGGTCTCTCTTAGTGACTGCTGAATTCCCATTTGTTAGTCAATGGGCATTTTGTGCACACAGAGAGTAGATGAACACTTACAGTATTTATGAACAAATGGGGATTAATTATGATGACAATAGAGAAATCTGCTATGAGCCAACTGATGTTAAACAAACACCTTATCTAATAACATATTAAAGGAATACATTATGTGCTACTGAGACTAACAGTGTGCGTACTTAAAAGGTATCCTCTATATTAGCTCTCAAGGATTTGATTCAAACAGTAACTATTAGTATGACGCTGAAAACTCAATGTAAGCATGATGTTCTGTTTTGCTGCAACTTCAGAGGTTTTGAAATTTGTTTTCCTTCAAATATGGAATAAAACCAATCCATGTTGTATGTTTTCATGAGGTATGTATCTGTCTCTATCCTCTAGTAGTAGTCAGGGTACTGGCCTGGGACATCCTGGTTCAAATTCCTATTCTGCCTGATTCAGAGAATGTTTTCATCCCATTTCACTCCAGATTAGACAAAACAAAAGAGGCCAACACTTGGGTCTCCCAAATCCTATGCCAGTATCCTAACCAACCAGCTACAGAATCTCTCCCTCCCACTCTGAAAGTTTCAAGGAAACAGATATATCTCCAAAAAACTGGTTAGTTTTGATAAAACAGCATATTTTCAGGAAAATGTTCTTACCAAATCTCTCTCTCAGGTTTCATATTTATTATGAAAGGGGAGATCAGCCTCTAGACTGCCATGAGTAATAAATCTATCTGAACACTAAAATACTCCAGTTTCAGTTTAGTCCAAGAGAAAGCTTCATTAACTTAATATGGCCTGCCTTTAAACTTGCAACTTTGGATTTCATTGCAAGAATCCCTTCAGGAGTACATCAAGATATAGAAGAGGACTATATTCAGTATAACCCTGAAAATGCTAACTAATGAAGATATTAAGATATTTCATTACCGAGGTAGAGAGAACACAGACACAATATACAGACTTTTCCAGACCAAACTCCAAAGTTTTCCTTTACAACTGGGATTCTCAAGTTGAGAGTCATGGACACATGTCTAGGAGTCATGTCCACTCTGTCTTGTCCCAATGCTAAATGGGAGAGAAGGGAAATCCGATGGGAGGAGCTCAGTACGAATAAGATTGAGAACAGCAGGTTGAGGTTTACGTCAATTTAAAGACAAATATGTTAAGATATCTAATAACTATACAACCTCCTCCCCACCGAACTTCTGTACACAACAGATAAATATTTCACAATCCTATTATTTTCTTTGGGAACAGGCCTTATAAAACATTCCCTGGGAATAGAATACAGCTCCCTATTATGACAGATAAATGTTTCATCCCCCTCAACCACATTGTTTTTCAAAATAACTGTACCCCAAGAATCCTGAAACACAAAATCCCACTTCTCTCTCACAAGTAATTTTGTAACCCCCTGCCAAAAGGACTCTAGAGAGAGCTACCATATAGATAATAGCCTTTGTTTGCTATGAAATACTCCTTTAGTTCAAGTTGCAGAGCAGTCTCTCCTGTGGATCTGGGAGTCTAGGGTTCAAACTACTGATGGCCCCCATGTGGGCAAAAATATAATGTGATTATCTAATGAAAGACTAAATCATAATGCATATACTCAAGGGAGGAAAATTAAGGCTGCATTTAATCCTGGTATTTCTGATAACCCTAATATTCATTCAACATACTTAGACAGAGGACCCACTTTTAAAGTTACTACTTGTGGAGGTACTGGATACCTCTGAATATTACTAATGAGTTTCAGTGCTTTTTACCAGTAGGTTACTAGTCTACATCCACCTCAGCTCAACAGGGACTGAAATTTGTTCCCATCATATCCAGTAGATGTTTGGTGGCCCCTCAAACCAATTAACTGCAAATATGCAGAAAAGCTCATTAAAAATTGCATACAGTGACAGACATGAAGCTGTACAAAACTTAACAGCTATACACATCCTCATTTACAGTATTCTCTTTCTTCTGCTGTCTGGGTTTAAACCACATTTGCCCTTCATCTGCAACCCAAAGATTCTTATTCCTTTATTTTTCCAAAGGCCAGAGAAAATCTGGCCTCAATTTTTAACCTCAGATGGCTCAGTTTATTGCCATCTGATGCACATTTAATTTTATCTTTAGGCATTTAGAAATCCATGCCTTAATTCAAACTGGATTGGGGGAAAAAAAAAGGTCAGACTCATAAGTCATTAAAGGGAGAGAAGAGAGGCAGTTTGTTTCTGCTGTATTCAGGATCTACAAAGCCAATGGAGCTCTCTAGCACAGGCCAGGACACCCTTAAGCCAGGAGTTCTCAAACAGGAGGAGAGGGTTGTGACTCAGTGGGATCATGAGGTTATGATGTGAGTGGAGGTGGTCATAAGGTGTCAGCCTGCCCCTCACCCCACTTCACATCCAGTACTTATAACAGTGTTAAATATGTTTTAAAAATTATTTTAATTTATAAGGGAATTGGGGATTGCACTCAGAGGCTACGTGAAAGGGGTCACCAGTACCAAATTTTGAGAACCAATGCTTTAAGCTGTCCTCCAGCTTCAATGGTCTTACAGATCTTTGTTACAGCACAAGTCTATCCTGGACATGCTTCTTCCTGCTCCTTCTAATTCACTCGCATCTCCTTCCATTTCACCCATGGCCTACTTTGGAATATCCCTTGTGCACAAACCATTTATGAAGGTGGCACAGGGCTAGTACAGAAGCCTCAGCAATGGGGGTATTTTCTATGTGAGTCTTAAAATCTTCTTTATGGCTCCTTTGCCCCAGCATAGTTGGTACAAAATGTCCCTAGCACAGTGAAGAATCGGACTCAATGATGCTTATACTCTACTTTTATACACATAAAAAAGCTTTAAGTACTGAATACTAAATCAGTTCAGCTCAGACTATACTTCAGGGCATAACATTTGAAACGTTTTAGTGGGGTCTCTGGATCCCTTGATGATGTTACTGAAGCAGCTCCTTCTCTTCTCCTGCCTCCTCAGCCTCATTCCCACTCCCCTTTCTAACTGTTATGTTGGAAGTCTCCAATTCTTGAACCAGATTTCAATCCCCGTTCCAAGTTCACACAGTTTTCAATTATTTGGGCTAAAATATTTGACGAAAAGGCTGCATTAGTCACCAGAGACTAAAAAATTAATAATGGTGGTTGTTTCCAATAGATTTTTTAAAAGAACTTCTACACAAGTGTTAGTGGAGATTTGTGTACAGTGAAAGTCTGAAGTATTAAATAAAAGCTATTTTTAAAAAAAAGTTACTAATCCCTTCAAAAAGCTAAGGCAAAAAATATGCCAGCGCTTTGGTCAAATCACTCAACTATCGTCAAAAATTTCTGCTAAACTCTACTATAGTTTGAGGAAAACAAACTTTTAACCGAAGCTAAAGTGACATGTGGGAAAAAAGAAAGCAACAGTGAATCCATCATTATAACTTCAACTATTGGATTTTATGCTAATAAAAATGTTAACATATCTGATAAAAAATTCAAAAGGTGCTTGCACAAATAAGTATCAACACTCTGTCCACAAAACTGTTGCCACATATGGAAAAAAGTGTACATCATATCCCATGAGAAACAGTGACTATTTCTATTTGCATAGTTATAAGTTCTCAAAATATAATTAGGATAATTATAGGATAATTAGTGTTATTATTAGGATAATTTTTCATATGAGAAAAGGAGGAGAAAAACAAAAGAGAAGTCACCAGCCCACATTTTTTTGGGGACTTTGCAAGATTTGAATCCCTTGGAATTAGCATTTTATACAGAATACCACTCAGTTTAAAACCAAGTAAAATCTTTAAAAGTCAATGTGCAGGATTTAAAAGACAATCCAACTCCAACATACATTTTTCACTATTGTAATACTAAAAATGTCTTACTGCTTACTTACCCAGAGGAGAATTCATGTGGCACACAAATAGCATATTATTGTGGGCTGGAGGTTTCTCATTTAATCAATATGCTTTAGGCCACAACATTCTTTCTGGAGAACAAGTCTCCTAATACCCTTGTACAAAGATATTTGCAAGTGAAACTAGTTTCCTTAAAACATTTGTTTTACATTTAAACATAAGTCAGTCTGCATGTCAATTATCAATTAAGACCTATGCCCTACTCACCAGAAGATGCTTAACATTTATCTATAAATCAAATATAAGATCTGCTCTATATTTGTTTTTTATTAATAACTCCACTGAAAGAGCAGTTTTATACTGTGCTCATGTCTGGAACAGCATTTAGTAAATCAATAAAAAGTATAAAAATACTAGGATATAAATAGATTACAAGGTGTAAGGTACTTTTCTTGTATTAATCTTACTTAGATTTTTGGCTTTGAACTAGAATATTAGTGATTTGACAGTCTGAAATGAAGGCAGATTGTTTACTATATCTATAAGTTAAAGATAAAAATCACAAAATAAAAGGATTACAGACTCAACCAGGGAAAAGCACTGGGTCAGGACTGCAATCTCTATTAATTAGGTATCCCAGCTGGGCAGTGGATATGCAGCTGTTAACTTGATCAATGACTTACCTAAATGTCATCTCTACTGATTCGCTTATAAATTACCAGCAAGTGAGACTAATGTACAGGTGCTAATTTATTTAAACTGTTCTCTGCAGTTCTACATAGCTTTATAAACTGCATCTGGCACCTAATGTTAGCTGTCAGTTGTACTTAGACATGCCGGTCCTAACGACTCTGTTCATTAGAAGTGAGCACAAATTATGAAATATTGTGAAAAATGATACATCAAATGGAATGGGCAAAGCAAATCAATTAGAGAAACTTCATACCACATATTCACACATAGGAGAATAAGATATCCTGGTTCCAGAGCAAGGTCTATAATACCAATTAAAAAGCAATTGGTAGACTTCTGCAGTTATATATCAATTTGCTGGATTCCCCCCACCTCTTAATTTAGTTGTAATATACATTTTAATTTTTCATTCCTAAATAAAAGCATCACTCAGAAGAAATTCTGCATCCAAAACATTCAGCAGGAGGATTAAAACATAGTAAACTTATTTCCCTGTAGCACCTGTTTAAAAATTCACAAAGTTTAACTTTTATTAAAATATACATAACACGCCAGTGAGACAATCTTATGTCTATTTTTGAAATGTACTCAGAAATGTACTGAACAGACTGATTAACAGTAGAAGACATGGAAGTATGTAAGCACTCATCAGATGGAATTATTACTGTTCAAAGTGTAAAACCTTATAATTCTGCTGCCAGTACTAAGCTGCTTTTATATTTTTATAACAAATTTAATTATTCATAGAAGACATTATTATGCACTCGAAATATTTCCCAACACCTGATGGTATGTGAGAAAGCTAAACATGAATGATAGGTGCTCTGTAATACCAAATAAAATGCTGTGCTTTTGTTTTTTCATCTTTTTAGAAATAAAATTTGTGACCTGGTTTCATACTTGTCACCCGCACTTCACTAAGGAAAATTAATTTTGAGAATTAACCTATTTTTTCTTTATGGCAGAGCTCAGTCTTTTTTTTAAACAAATGGCCAGACTATCCCATGGAGATCTGGCGTCAAAAGGATCTTCTATCTTCTACATGTGTATGTGTGATATACATGCATGCATGGGAACAGAACACTGTCTCCTCCTCCCCCCCACAATAATGCAGTCCTGTGGCTCACTTCCTGACATCCTTTAGAGGCCTGTCTTGGAGAAACAGATCCATTCATAGAAAGGAAACCTGGACTGCAGCAATGAGCTGAACTGTGGGTGTACACAGCCTCCCACTACTAAACCTTATAGGCAATCAACAGTTAATACAACCCTCACTCTGTGTGAACTGAACTGATAGTTTTTTACTTGTTTGTGAATGCATGCATGTCATGCAAATAAAAGACAAGCTCTGTTGTGGGTAAAGAGAATTGTTTGCCACATGGAGATAAAATTTCCTTTTCTTAAAATATTTTATCATTAAACAAAAAGCCCGAAGCAGCAAAGTAAAGTGTTTGTTAATCATTAATACTTCAGTCCTGCAAATAAATTCACCAATGCACACCTCTGACTTCATTAGGTATCTGTTGATGTAATGAGACTGCATAACATGTGTAAGGTTCTACAATGGTGTTTCCATCTCCAAGGGTACTATCAAGACATCAATATCAAAATATGCATTCCTATGTACTGCTTTAAATATAAATAAAATGTAAACTATAAAAATAAATACAAATGTTAAATTCTCACTTTCCCAAAACCAAGCTTCCATATGGATTCAGAGTATGACTGTTCTTTAACGAACAAACAAAGGCTCATATCTGCAGTAAGCATGTGATTACTTGCAGCTCAAGTCTTTTAACCTTACTGGCAAGGAGTAAATCCGATTTGTTTATTCAGACCTTTGCCTCAGGTGAGTTGGATGTGAAGTGTGTGCTGTCCAAGCCCTGATCTACACTAGGACTTTATTTCGAAATAACCTGTCCAAAGTCAAATTTATAAGTGGAGTGTCCACACAACTAAGCCCATTATTTCAGAATAACAGATTGTGGCATTCAAAATTTGTACTCCCGCTTTTCAAAAGGAGCAATGCAAAAATAAACTAACTGTAGGGTGGATGCTCCGATGGCACTATTTTGAAATAATTTGTCTCCAGAGGCCTCTCTCAGATGCAGCTCTGGCCACACCTGGTGTCTCCACTGCTCTCCTCCTCCTGTAGAGCTCTAAAAGTCCTGGGAGCAAGACAAGCCCTGTGCAAGGAAGCACCTCAGGGAGACATGAGCGACCCCAACGTTCCTTTGGACCCTTCAATGGCAGCCAGCACTTCTGCTACTCCCATGGACACAGGAGAGCTCCAGGCCTGGACTGATGCGGTGATCCTGGAACTCATCAAGGTGTGGGGGGGAGGAATCCAACCTCCAGGATCTCTGCACCAAGAAAAGGAACACTAACATATACAGCAAGATCGCTGCCAGTCTGCCCGAGAAAGGGCACACCAGGACCCTTGACCAGTGTCGCATGAAAATCAAAGGGCTGCGGAAGGCCTACCACAAGGCCAGGGAGCAGAGTGGATGCTCTCAGATGACTGCACACTTGCTGTTAGTACAAGTAGCTCAATGCCATCCTGGGAGGGGGTCGGTCCCAGCCATTGTCATCGAGTCCAGCCTGGAAATGCCTGGCATCAGCCTGCAAGAGGGCAGGGTGGTGAAGGAAGAGAAGCAGGAGGAGGAGGCCAGCCAGGCAACCACGCTGCCAGCCAGGATCTGCTCTTCACCTTGGAGCCAGTCCCCCACCTTGGGGCCAGTTCCCACCTCTCAGGTGGTTTCCTAGGCTTCCAAGGAACCCAGGGAGGGCACTTCAGGCAAGTTCTCTACCTTTCCCTTTCAACAAGTGGGGGCAAGTGATGGACTGCAAGGGGCTGCGCATGCCTCTGTTGGCCTGGGGAGTGTTGCACAACACTTTGTTCACGTGTGCACATAAAGCGCAAGTCTGAAGCACTCAGCTCCATGACGCTCTCACACAGGAAACCCTCCGTCCTTCTCACAAAGTTGCTACAGTGGCCTGCCTTACTCTGGACTCCATGGCGGGACACTTTCCCATGACAAGCCACCAGTAAACAGTTGGGGTCATAGAACCACATAGCAGTGCCAAACACAGCACAGGGTCATGCCCGGTGATGTGAAGGAGACCAATCTCGTGCATGGGAACCTGCTGGGAGGAGGAAGAGTACGGGAACCCAGTAGCAATATTCTGGCAAGCGGCCTCTCCCGCTCACACACCTCTCCCCAACAACCCCACTCCTCCAGCAGGCAGGGAGAGAAGTTCTCTCTCTGCAGGATGCTGCCAGTGCCAGACCTGGCATGTGTGGGACACAGAGGGAAGCCAAGCTACCCTACCCACCTCTCCCACCTACAGGCTCCTGGCCTTGCTGGCACCTTCCCATGCCTGCTTGTCCCCAGGTCGTAGGTGTTGCAAAGCTCCCCTAGGATGTCTATGCCCCTCTGGAAAGTCCCTGCTTTTTAGGTAATATATGGTCTTGCTCAAAGCACATTGCCATCGTCTGAATTGAGACCTTCAGTATCGGCTCAGAGATTATAGCTAGGCTTCACACACTGTGTCTCCTGAGATGACTGCCCTCTTAACTTTTCTTCATATCTGGGATAGCTGCAAGCTTGGCATGTCCCTCACCTCCCTCTCCATCTACCCAACTCAGCAGGATCCACGGGCGGAAATGCACCCAGGAGAACCTGATGAGGGAGCAGATGGGCTGCCTGCAGTCCCTCATCCAAGGACTCGAGGAAGAGCGCCAGGAGGGGGCTGCCAACTAGGAGGAGTGCCGGGCTGACCGGGAGCAGAGAAAGGCTGCCTGGGAAGAACTGGCATGCCAGCATGATGCCATGTTCCACACCTTCACCTCAATGATGGAGCGCCTGGAGTCATGCATGGAGCAGGCCAACAGCCACTCCCTGCCTGATGGCTCCCCCTCCAAGACTCCCCAGGAGCCACTGGGGCCTCAGAACATGGGGCGGTAGGACCTCTAGGGCAGCTGGAGCCCCCAGACCACCTGAAGGCAGGATCCATTCCTAGCCTTGCCCTCCCCTTCCAGGTTCTTTTCCCATTCCCTCCCCTGCTGTATGTCCCCCAAATAAAGAATCCTGTTTTTTCCAAGAACAAAGTCTTCATTGTTTGCTCTGCAGGAGAGGAGGGGGTGGGGGGAGGGAAAGGTGGGTGATGAAAGCCACACAAAGGGAATGCAGGGGCCCCTTGTGGAGAGGCACAGGGAAGAGTCTCACAACTGGCCTTGCATGAAATGCTCCTTCAAGGCCTCGGTGATGAGCACAGCCCTGAGCTGGGCTCTCCTAATGGCACTGGTGTCTAGCTGCTCGAACTCCCTGGCCAGACGTTCAGCCTCAGCCCCCGACCCTGACAGAAAAATCTCCCCCTTGCTTTCGCACAGGTTGTGGAGCGCACAATAGGAGGCCACCATGAAGGGGATGCTGCGTTTGCGGAGGTCCAAGCAGGTGAGGAGACTCCTAAACTGCCCCTTTAAATGCCAAACACACATTCAACAACCATTCAGCACCTGCCCAGCCTGGTGTTGAATTCCTCCTTGCTTGGGTCCAGGCTGCCCGTACAGGGTTGCATGAGCCAGGGGAGCATGGGGTAGGCTGTGTCATCCAGGATCACTATGGGCATGTCCCCTCTCTGACTCTGATGGTGCGATCGGGGGAAAACGTACCAATGTGCAACTTTCAGAAGAGGCAGGAGTTCTGAAAGATGAAGGCATTGTTGTCTTTCCCGGCCATCCAACGTTGATGTCTATGAAATGTCCCTTGTGATCTACAAGGGTCTGCAATACCATGGAGAAGTACTCCTTTCGGCTGATAAACTGAGGCACGGTGCCAGAGCGAGGATGCACGTGCCATCTATGCCTCCTCTCCCTGCGCAGCTGGGGGAACCCATGGTGGCAAAGCCATCAACAATGATGTCCACGTTGCCCAGAATGATGACTCTCCATAGCAGCACATGGTCGATGGCCTTGGCAAGCTGCACAATCACGGCTCCGATTGTGGATTTCCCCACACCGAACTGGTTCCTGACAGTGGTGGCTGTCTGGCATGGCAAGCTTCCACAGAGCGATGGCCACACATGCATGCAGGGGAATGGCGGGTCTCATTCAAGTGTCTTGTCACCTAAGGGCAGGAGCAAGCCACTCGCAGAGCTCCAGGAAGGTGGCCTTCTGCATATGGAAGTGGTCTTGCTCAAAGTGTGCAGCCACTGCTGATTGTCCCATCCCTGCAGGATGATGCAGTCCCACCAGTCTGAGCTCATCTCCCTCCACCAGAAGTGGCATTCCAACATGTCCAGGGGATTGAGGGGCATGTGCAGCAGTAGGAGTGCCAGGACCTAGGTGAACAGGGCCTTTAAGCCACACTGGGGTTTGTCCTCCTTGCCCTCATCCTGCTGGAGCAACATGTGGGCAGTTTGGAAGTACTGCACCAGGAGGGGCAGCACGAGACCTATGAGCCTGATACTGCTTTTCAGCAGCTCTAGCTCCATAGTGTCAATGCAGTGAAGAGGATACGAGCCCACTATGCCTCTTTCCTGTCCTGTGAGGAGGGAGGCAGTGGAGGAGTGGCTTGTGAGATGCAGTCGTAGAGAGAAGCCCCCTGTAAGCATGCATCACAGCTTGCCAGACCAAGCAGCCATAGGAAGTATCCACCCTCCTGGTGCCCTCCCCAGAGTGCTTCTGGGGGCTCGAAGTCTGAGGCAGGCTCCGTTGAATGCAGACACACTATTTCAGATTAATTTGAACTAATTTTGAGGCTTCTCTGTAGTGAGGACACTAGTTTGAATTGGGAGTTATTAAGTCAAATGTAGTAGTTTTGTCCCTCCTCTTTCCCCGGTGCTCAGCTGCCGAGGAGAGGGGTTCAGTATGCAAACTGCCCTGGGCAGAGAGGACAACCCTAGCATGCTCTCATGTTAGTAGTTTAAGGCCAGGTGAGAAGCCAGGGGAGGGGTGCCCCCAGCTCAGGACAGACAGACATACAAACAAGCTCTCTCAAATATACAGTAGGCTGTAGTAAGAAAACATCCAACAAAATATTTAAGCTAGTGCTTCTCAACCTGAGGGTCAGAAAAAACTGCATAACTTTACCAATAACAAGTCTGCTACAGGTAAAGCAGTAGGCTTTTCCTCAAAAGTCATCTTATTTCCCTGTTTCCACAGTGGTCATAATGCAGAGAGCTAAATTTTCTCTCTTTAGTTCTAAGACATGCTGTTCAATCCCGAGACTTCATTCAACCGTGTCACACAAGAACACCCAAAGAACCTTTCTTCCCATCAACCACCTTCTGGAGCGAAGTGGAACACAACTGGTATCACAGAGAGAAGGGGGGGGGGGGGCGGGGCAGGGAAGAAACAAAAGAAATACAATTTTTAAAATACAAAAAGGTACAAGAGAAAGAAAATGGATATAAAGAACATAGAACACCTATGCTGATGGACATGGGATGACAGGATATAGAGGAGATGTAGATGCCAATTACAAGGGGACTTCCAGAAATATATTAGGAGCTACCAATCAGGCCGATATTAAAATTAGGGTTGTTGACTAATCACAGTTAACTCACATGATTAACTCAAAAAATTAATGATTATTAAATCAACAACCCTAGTATTAAATATTCTGGATACTTTTCTACATTTGAATACACATTATATTCTGTGTTGTAATTGAACTAAAAAGTGTATATTTTATTACACTTTTTGCACTGTAAAAATGAAAAATACTATTTGTTTTTCAATTCACTTAAAAAATACTGTAGTTCAATCTTTTAGTTCTGAAAATGCAACTTACAAATGTAGATTTTTTTGTTACATAACTGCACTAAAACCAAAACAACGTAAAACTTCAGAGCCTATAAGTCCATTCAGTCCTACTTCTTGTTAAACCAATAACTATGACTTACAAGTTTGTTTACGCATACAGGACACAGTGTTGCCTCTTCTTATTTACAATGTCAGGAGCAAGTGAAAACAGGCATTTGCATTGCACTTTTGGTATCTGGCTTTGTAAGACATACTAAACAATCTTATACCCCATTGCGTTTCAGCCACCATTCCAGAGGACATGCTTCCACATTGATGATGCTTATTAAAAAATTAAGGCATTATTTTAGTTGGTGAACTCTTTGGTGAAGTATTGTATGCCTCCTGCTCTGTATTACCCATATTTTGCTATATATTTCATGTTATAGCATTCTCAGATGTGACCCAGCACATGTTCATTTTCACTGCAAAAAAATACAAAGAAGGTACTAATGTGAGATTTCTAAGGATAGCTACAGCACTCAACCCAAGGTTTAAAAATCTGAAGTGCCTTCCAAAACTGGAAAGGGACGAGGAACATGCTTTCAGAAGTTTTTGAAGGACAACACTCTGTTGTGGTAACTAGGGAAGTTAAGTAGCGATGGATTTACTAGTTGAGTAGTCGATGGAATTTCCATCGACTACTCGATAAGCACTTCCGCATTGAGCCTTTGAAAAGTACAAGAGCCCCAGTGCGGGCTCTTGTGCATTTCAAAGTTGGAATGCCATGTGGAGCCCAGGGCCAGTGGGATGTCCCACTGACTCAGGGCTCCATGCGAGTACTTCCGCTTTGAAATGCACAAGAGCCCCAGGAGGGGACCCCATGCTGCCCCAGTCCCGCGCTGGCACCAGGCTCCGTGCTGCACTTCCTCTTTGAAAAGCTGATCCCGGGCTCCACTGGCATTTCAAAGCGGCAGTGCTGCACTGAGCCCGGGGGATCAGCTGGGGACTTCCCAGCTGACCCCTAGCTCCGTGAGGTGCTGCTGCTTTTAAGTATTCCCCTCTTCTCTCCCGCTGCCTCTATCAGATACAGGCAGCAAGGGAGGGGGGTGGAGCGACTAGTCAATTACATCCCTAGTGGTAACCCCAGAATCTGAACTAATAAATAAATGAACCCACTGGTGGTATCTGACTCAGATAATGAAAACAAATATGCATTGGTCCACACTGATTTAGATCGTTATTGAGCAGAACCTTTCATCAGCATGGACACATATCCCCTGGAACAGTGGTGATGCATGAAGAGACATATGAATCTTTAGAACATTTCGTAGGTAAATATCTTGCAATGCCTGCTACAACAGTGCCATGAGAATGCCTGTTCTCACTTTCAGGTGACATTATAAGCAAGAAGCAGGCAGCATTATCTTCTGCAAATGTAAACACACTTGCTTTTCTGATGATTGACTGAAGAAGAAGTAGGACTAAGGGGACTGCAGGCTCCAAAATTGTACATTGTTTTATTTTTGAATACAGTTTTTTTGTACATAATTGTACATCTGTAAATTCAACATGCATGATAAAGAGATTTCATTACGTACTTTTATTAGGTTAACTGAAAAATACTATTTCTTTTGTTTTTTTACTGTGCAAACACTTTTAATAAAAAATAAAGTGAGTATTGTTTACTTATCCTGTGTTGCAATTGAAATTAATCTGAAAAGTAGAAAACATCCAAAATATTTAAATGGTATTCTATTATTATTTAACAACACAATTACTTTTTAAATTGCTAATTAAAATTACTAAATAAAATTGAAACAAGTGCTAGTTGTGAAATATCCTGTAAAGTTTATATTTGCATTTTCAACTGCTGTAATGGTATCATGCTGGAAAACTTGATCTAAATATACATAGCAGATCAAAATTATGAGTAAATGTTTTGAAATTTTGTATAAACCTTTATAGTGGCTCTTATAGTCTCAGATCAAGAGGGATTATCCATGAGTAGCTTTCAAAAGAACCTACAATGACTTGGCGGGACATGGGTACAGAGTTCTATACTGTGATATCTTACTTTGCACATATAGCAGGGATAAAATCTCTATTTACAGCCAGAGTTGCCATGTTTGCAATATATAGTAATATTTTCTTATTTTGACAGTTTGATTAAAATTCACAGAGAGCTAAGGGGCTCATGCTGAATAAAGTGCCTTCAATATCTGAAACTCTACAATAAATTACTTCTCCAGCAGAACAACTGTACTTACATCAATACCCTCTTGGGTAAAAGTTTCTGGATCTTCCCCCATCATGTTGGCTAAATGTCTCTTTCCTAGGTTGAACTCTTCAATCTGTTTTTTAATAAAAGCCTCTGTATACTTTTCAGGTCCTGAAGCTGGAACATTTCTCTTCTGCACGGCTGTAGTAGTACAGATTAGTCTTAGTTTCTAACCAAAAACAAGAAAGAGAGAGGATATTAAAAAGAATTGGTACAGCAAACTCTTAAGTAAAATTATTGGCATAAAAAGGTAACTGTGCCTATACAGTGTAGTAACAGGAGGGCTTGAAATATAAGCCCATTTATCACAGGCCTGGTGTGAGGCCTGAGGCCTAGATAACAATGATTAAGACTTTGCTAATATAAAGCAAAGCTAAACAGTGAGAAAGAGGTAGGCCCCTGCTCACAAAACTTAGCACAAACGGGGCTGATAGTAAAAACACTAATTGGTAATGGGTACAGGCATAGAATAGTAATTGGTACTGGGCATAGGTTTCAGAAAAATGGTAACACCACCTCGTTAAAAAGGACTTGGTACCAACACACTCCTCACAGATTAGGGATGTAACCGTGTATTCGATTAACCGATAAGCAAAAGCTTATAGGTTATTGCTATAGACTGGAGTGCCAGAGGAGTGAGGTGCCTCAGTTGGGGGCCACATCACAGAGGGTCGGGGGTTTTTGGAAGAGTTTTTTTTTGCTTCTTGTGTAGTCCCCAGCTGATTTTTCTGTGGGTCAGTGGCCTCCGACCCAAAAAAAAAGTTCCCCACCTTGCCATAAATAAAAAACCATTGAAACCTTTTGTGTTGGACATAAATTAATATTTTACTTTATTTAAAATGAAGTTTGATAAACATACATGAAAAAGTTAAAATGCTTCATCTGTTTAATAATTTAAATTAAATCATTCTCCTTAGCTGTAAAACTATCAAAATGGTTTGGGTGTAATCATGTAATTTACAGAGTTTTCATTAGCAACTAGTGGTCCGTGGAAAGGTTTGCACTGATTCAGGTGGTCCATGGATCAAAACATTTGATAACCACTGCACTGAAGGGTGAGTGCTGTAGCTCTGGGGCTGGGAGGCACAGTTGAGAGCGCCCTTTCCCCCCCCGGGAGAGTGGTGCAGCCCAGAGCAGGAGGGTTAAATCTTGGCATGCCACTTCAGAGAGGTTACCAACCCCAGGGTTACACATTTATCTACATAAATGCATTATAACATCTCTGTGACAGACTGCTGGCTAAGCCAGAGCTCTGCTTCTACAGCCTGGCTGAAAAGAGCAATTGAAGCCAGCTGAGTAGGCCCATGCCAGAGGGTCTAATGGGAATCAGCTCTGGGCCTCATTAGCCAGAGGGCTAAATAAGGCAGCCAGAGGGGAAGTGGAAGGGGCAGAGCCAGAAACTAGCTGAGCCTGCTCCCCAGCCAGAGGGAGAAGCTAGCTGAGTTTGCTGTGAACAAAGCTCTGTAAATAGGTGGTGCGAGAAATTGGTACAGACAATAAAATGCATGAATGATTGCACCAGAAAGGGCCTCTGGTTTATTTGGGCTGAGGAAGGGGTTACAGGATGGAGGGGCCTTACCACAATCCCTAATTCAAAGTCTGTACTTTCTAAGAAAACTTATTAGGTTTTTTTTTTTTTGCATATTTAAGTTTGAACATTGGCTGTATTTTGACTGAACAATTCATCCCTTTTGCTCTTACAACGCTCTAGGACAGGGGAGGGCAATAAATTTTGGGGGGGGGGGGGCATTTAATGAATTTTGATAGGCTGTTGTGGGGCCTGGGATGGAAGGGGTGGGGCTGGGGATTAGCCTTCCCCCAGAGCCATCTGGGGCCAGAGGCTTTGGATTAAAAACACAGCAAGGGGCTCGCAGCTCCTGGCCCTGCTGCTACCGTGTTGCCTGGCAGCTGCCTCAGGTTGCTGCAGATACTTAAAAAGCTCACAGCTCCGGCCTCTGCTAGAGAAGTGCCATGACCTGTGGAGCCACTTAAATAGGATCCTGCTGCCTGTGCCACCGCCTGGAAATTTGGTGGCATGGGCAGCAGACTATAAATAGAAAGCAGCCAGATGCAGTCTATGGGCCAGATCCAGCTCCCAGCCACATCATGGCCAACCCTGCTCTAGGGCTGTGTCTAGACTGGCCAGTTTTTCCGGAAAATCAGCCGCTTTTCCGGAAAAACTTGCCAGCTGTCTACACTGGCCGCTTGAATTTCCGCAAGAACACTGACGTAAGATTGTCAGTGTTCTTGCAGAAATACTATGCTGCTCCCGTTCAGGCAAAAGCCCTCTTGCGCAAATGCTTTTGCGCAAGAGGGCCAGTGTAGACAACCCAGAATTGTTTTGCGCAAAAAAGCCCTGATGGCTAAAATGGCAATCGGGGCTTTCTTGCGCAAAAGCGCGTCTAGATTGGCCAGGGACGCTTTTCCGCAAAAAGTGCTTTTGCAGAAAAGCGTCCGTGCCAATCTAGACGCTCTTTTCCGCAAATGCTTTTAACAGAAAACTTTTCTGTTAAAAGCATTTCCGCAAAATCATGCCAGTCTAGACGCAGCCTAGGGGAATTACTATCAACAAATACTAGCAAATATGGTTCCAGATCAGAACTCATAATCCAAGGAACAGTTGTCTTCTGCTTTTGTGGAAGACTATAAGATATGGCTAGACTGATCTGTTTTTCTTTCACCAAGATAATCAGTGGGTAAGACAACTATAATTTCAATCAAGCACTCTGCCAGAGAAACAGACATCACTGACAGAGCAGTAATGTCCCAATTTTGGCCTAATGCCAATTTTTATGCACTACTTTATGTGTCCTATGTCAGTATTAACAAAGCCTTACCGCAGTCTAATTATTCCATAAACTGATCTGAGAATTACTGACTGGAATTATCTCTATATGAAAAAAGAAATCACAAAAATAAAAGAGCAGAGACAGGAACACTTTGGAATGGAGAATATGTCAGAGTTCTAGTCAGCAGGCCATGCTCAACAATGACCTGAAGCAGCTATCATCGGATGGCTCATCAACAGCCTACCCTGTGAACTTGTGGTCTCACTGGACCTCCTCGCATACATGTGACCACATTAAAAAAAACAACAACAAACAAACTTGGCTTTATCGCCAGCTGCAGAAGAGAAACTAAAGACTGAATGGACTTGCCCTCTCACTTCCGGAGAGAACCCTCCTAGATCACGGTTTAAATATGTATGAACTAATATTTACCAAATGTTGCTCCGGTCTTAATTTTTTTCTCCATTTAAGTACCTGCTCTGAGGTGGGGCTGGGAATGAGGGGTTCAGTAGGCAGGCTGCCCCTGGCAGAGGACTACCCCAGCCCTCTCTCACCACAGCAGCTTGAGACCAGGTGAGAAGCGCCTCTCCAAGGCTGCTGCAGTTCCAGCAGGTACAGCTAGGGCAGGAGTGCATGTCCCCTGCCTGGATAGGCCCAGGTTCATTTGCCCCCTGTGCTTCCCAGCCAGAGTCAGGAATGCAGCAAACTGCGCACTTTCCCTTCACACATTGATGAAGGGGCACAATGTTCCTGTACAAACTGGGAGGGGATGCCTGTGGAGTGGTAGGCTTGGAGCTGAGGCAGTTCCAGACCAGGAGGGGTGGGGGAGGGGAAGAGATGCACCCCCCCCGCCAGCCCCTTTTACCTGCTTGATGACTGTCTCTTTTCTGTATAGTTTGATGAGAAGCAATCCCATTCCAGGCACATCCCATTTTCCTGGTATAACCAAATCCTTACCTTGCTTTAAGTTATAATAAGAGGAAGCGGTATACTGAATTTGGTGGTCCTAGCTCTTACCATTTAGGAGACAAACTCTCTCAAATATATAGTAGACAGAGCTTAAAAATTTCAGCTCAAACTGGAAATGACAAATTATAGACCCAATGCTACAAACACATACATATGCACGTAGTCCCACTGAAATAATAAGACTACATATGCGCATTTGCAAGATTCAAGTCTAAAGGATATTCTAGTTTTCACTGGCTGCTAATGGTAGCAATAGGCTGAAAATACAGATGAATATTGCCATGGAGCAGGGATCTACTAGTTAAGTTCCTTTTCTGAAGACCACTTTTTCCTAGTATGTGAACAGCAAGAAATAGGACTGGAATAGAAGCATCTATACCAGATCAATACAACTTTGCTTTTGAGTACCATTCACTAGGGATGTTAGTGTGTAGTCGGTTACACAATTAACCAATAAGCCTAGACTTATCGGTTAATCCTAACAACCACATGCCGCCCCTTGCTGCCTCGCTACCAAAGGCATCAGCAGGGCAGCAGAGGAGGGAAGGCTACTTGCGTTTCTGCACCAGAGGAAAGATCTGTCCTTTTGTTGCATTTTTCTGCAGCACCGTTAACCCAAGACAAATTCTAACTAGGGTAATTACTGTGTGCCTAACCAAAATCTACCTGCAGTTTTAGTTGGATACAGCATTATTTCCTATGCTAAAACTTTGTGTATTGTTGCTGTGTGACTCAAAATAGCTAAGACAATTTAGCCCAGGTCCAATAGAGTAAGTGAATTAATCATCATACATACTGCATGAGATGAAAATAAAAAATCACTTGCATTCATATTATCAAAGTGAGATACATGAACATGGATTTCTTATAAAAATCTCTGCCAACAATAAGATAAAACAGGAGTTAGAGACAACACTGAATTTTAGTCTGGAAATCCTGCTTATTCACAGTTCCTGCTGTATGTTTTCAGTTTTAGTGAATGCCTGGAAGAGAGAAAATGCTATTCAGTCTTATTTTCTATATATACACACAACTAGTTACTTGTAATTCTTTTTACTGAACATAAGAATCCTCATTAGTTAGCCCAAGACCTCTTTCTCTCCGCAATACTTTAAACAGGATAAGGTCATATTATGCCTGTCATTTTTACTGAAATTTTCCCAGTTCTTTCCCTTTCCCCCCTCAAGCTATTCATATTCTTCTCTTGTTTAAGTTCATCACTAATCAGAAGTCTCTGGACACAGACTATTCATAATTAGAAAACAGCCTCATATGCAAATTAATACCTATTGTACAGGATATGTCTTCTGGGATAAGAATGCAATTTCATGGCTCACATGAGTAAGAACTACAAGGTGAAGTTAAATGCTTCTGGTATTTAAGCCAAACTAGAAAATACTCCTCTAAAATATAAAGGAAGTCAGACACTTATACTCATTACATACTTCATAAAGTATTCTTGCAGACAGTATTCTTACCATTTTTAAAAACCTAACTGTTAAGAAAATCCTGGAACAAATGAATGTTCCATCAGAAAAGAAACAACCTTTCCTCTAGCCTACTGCAATTCCTTAGCACTCAGACACTAATTGTTTTACATAATTTTTCTTTAGAAAGTAATAGCACAGAGGTCTAAGTATCAGATTTGAAATACCGGTGGCCTGTTTATTTAGTGTTACATCAATTTTCACCTATCAAACTCCACTCAAGTCAGTGAAGACACATGAGCATAAAACTAACAATACTGAGTAGAGAATAGGGATGTAAGCTTAACAGATAACACAGCAGTCACTCGAATAGTCGCTTTCCCCGCCCCCTACTGCCAAGGCAGCTCTTGTACATTTTAAAGAGAGAGCCACAGCAGTAGCGACACCTCTGCCTCCCTTGCCTGCCTCCGCCCCACCCCCGCCCCTGTGGAGACAGTGCTGGAGGGAACCGGTGAGTCTTGACTGCTGCACCTCTCCTTTGGAAATGTATAAAGGAGCTCTTCAAAGGGAGAGGCACAGCAGGGTAGTTTAATCAAGTAGTCGATAGAAATTCCATTGACTTTTAGTTGATTATTCAAAATTTGTTTAATTGTCAAAATTAGTTGACAATTAGTTGATTAATCAAAATTTAACATCCCTAGTAGAGAATAAGTCCCCCTGAACTCCTTGAAACTTAATTAGGGTTTTCACAGGGTATCTTCTCATTCTTGCATTTAGAGAAAGAGTAAATAGGAGTGACACACTTACTGTCTTTACATTACTGATTGGTCTGCATCTTTAGTTGGTGTAATACAACTTATTTCAATGAAGCTATGTCAACTTATACAAGGATCTGACCCATGATTTCTGTGGTGGTATCAGGCACCCTATTTGTGCCCCAATGTAAACTAAACAGTCCTCATCTTTTCATTCTCTCTTCACACATAAGTCTATCCAGTCCTCCAATTAGTCTCATTACTCATCACTTTGACCCTCTGCACCTGAGAGATGGGCTGACTGGCACCAGACACTATTTTCAAACTAGGACTGTACCATCAACATATAGATTAGTGATACAATATTCTCAGTATTATTTATGCTCTATCCCATGTGCGATACACCTGAATATTTTGTTTGTTTCTAACCACTGGTGCACACTGAGGTGTCTACAAGGACACCGAGTCTTTTTCCTGAATTGTTACAGTTATATAGAAACCAGAAATTAATGTAAATAGAGTTACTCTTTCCAATACACATTATCTTGCATTTGACTACAGTGAATCATCTATCATCTGTTGCCTAATTGCTTGGCTTTGTTAGGTCACTCCTGAGTTCCACAGTTTTCACCATCCTAAATTATGGTGATTTCAAAATTTTGTCACTTTCACCCTCTTTCTAGATCATTAGTGAGATTACTATATATTTTAATATAGCATTGCTAATACAATGGTCAACACAATCCCTAGACCAGACCTTATGGCTGACTTACATTTGCTTTTCAAACTGTAAATGCAAATTAGCAATAATTCAACTTTTTAACAATGAACAAATTATCAACTCATCATCTCTGTAGTCTTGCAATCAAAGATTTGACCATCTTTATAGAAATGTTCTCCTTTACTCACATAACAGTTGTGTATATAACAGAAAAAAATAAGTTCCTCTCCACTGCATGAATCCCTGGGTGAAGCTCTTTGCCTCACACTTTGTAGGTCAAACCAGACCATCATGCTAGTCCTTCCAGACTTAAAATCAACAGTCTCAAGCTATGGCTACACTATGACCCTTACAGTGACACAGTTGCATTGTATTGTACCACTGTAAGGTCTTCCACGTAGCTCCTCTTTGCTGGCAGGAGAATCTCTCCCACCGACATAGCAGTATCCACATCAGCACAGTTAGGGAGGCGGGAAGGGGCGGTGTGTTTTTTTACTGACAAACTAGGTAGAGTAGACAAAGCCTTACGCCAGGGCTACTGAACATGCTCCCCGTGTGCTGCATGCAGCCCACGGAGAAGTTTGGGTTTATGTGGGGCTCAACATGTGGCCTGCAGGTGGGATCCTTTGAACATGGCCTCCACTGGGAACACACTCCACAATGGCAAGGCATCTCCCAGGCAGGGTGAGCACTGAAAGTCGCAAGTGGATGGACTGGTTGGAGCAGACGGGTACAGGATGTCAGCATTTCTAGCCCCCAGGGAGGTGGTGCCGGGAGCGCTGGGGCATTGTGGGAAGTGCTGGCTGGCTTACAACTGGCCACGTTTGTGTCCGGCACCGTGGCTTAAGGCTTAATCTTTGTATTCATGCTTGTCAGCATGAAAGAAGCTATTTGCATATATATTTGCTTGTATATACAGCCACACTTAAGTTGCGGCCCTCAGAATGTGCTGTATTATTGTGGCCCTCGGGGCTTCCAAAGCCAAGTAGCCCTGCTTTAGGCTATGTCTACAGTGCACACCTTAAAACAACACAGCAGTGCTGCTAAAGTCGAGCCATTGTAAGGTAAGCACTAAGCACTATAGTTCCTCTTTGTCACCATGAGTGAGCTCTCCTGAGAGCAAATAAAACTACCCTCCAAAAGGGGTGGTAGTTTTGTTGCCTAGAGAGTCTCTTCTGCTGATGAACCACTGTCCACACCGGGGCTTTTTGTGATTAAAACTTTTGTTATTCCAAGGCAACTTAAAAAAAAAACAGCTAAGCAGCAAAAGTTTTAACAACAAAAGTGCAGTGTAGACATAGCCTTAGTAGCCTACAGTAAAGGGACTGCCACACAGGGGCAAGACCTGATATGCCAGGGGTGGGCGGTAAAAAAAGGAGGCAGCCTGCCAGGTCGCTGCAGTTATATTTACCTGTGCCCCTGCACAGGTGCCAGTTTGGTCTATGCTGAATTAACCCAACAGGCGCAACGGTTGCGCACACACCTAGCAGCCTGACAGCAGTTTCACCCGAGGCGGTAAAGATACAGACCTATGCCAAGGCCACCAGGGGCGCGCCAGCGGCAGGTGGGACAGAAGAGGGTTTCCCATCGCGGTACTGAACCCGCCCGTGCGCGCGGCAGCCGCTAAGTCGGGCCGCACCGGGGGGGGGGGGCGGTGTCGGGGAACCGGACCAGGCGCTCCGGGGTGCCAGCTGTTCACAGGCCCCTGCTCGCCTCCCACCCCACCCGGGGACCCGATGCCGCCGAGCCGGCGCGCTCAGCCGAGACCTGCCCGCGGGACCCAAGCAGCTGCCAGGCCGGGTGGCCTGCGGCCCGATCCCAGCGTCCCCTACACCGGGGGGGCAGGTCGGGAGGGAGGCGGCTCCTGCACCCGCCGGGCTGGGCTCGCCCCAGGCCTGGGTCCCGCGTTTAAACGGCCCCAGGGGAGGGGGAGGGGGAGCTCGGTTCCGGCCCCCCGCTCTTACCTGCGCGCGCCAGCTCTCCTGGCTTCCCAGCGCCGCGCTCCAGGCGCGGCTCGCTCGCAACATGCGCCTAACGGCCACCGCCATGTTTGCTGCTGCCCAGGGCTGTCAGCGTCGCGCGAGCCGGGGGAGGGAGGAGCCACAGAAAATAGACGGGGGGGGGGAGGGGGTGGGAAGGACCCAAACAGCTTGGCATCGGCGCAAGCGCACTGAACCGCTTGACACAGGCAAGGGCCGGCGCTCGGCTGTCCTCGGGCTGCGGATTGGCTGTGGGGGGGGAAAGGCGAGATTTGTTAGTCTCACGTGATCCTGGCTGTGGAGCCGGCGCGAGCGCACGGGGCGCGAGTTCGCCCCTGTCCGCGACCCTGTTGCGCTGCAGCTGCCGTGCTGCGTGCCCGATGGAATGTGCTCGGGGCGCGCGCGGCTGGGCTTTACAAGGGTAGGGGCGGGTTTAAGGCAGAGCAGCAAGGGTGGCTGGAACAACTTCGATGGGGCGGGTGGGGGCTGCTGAGAGCCATTGAACCAAACTGTAAACCCTGTGTGTGATAGAAACTACTTCAAGTCAGGGGTCACAGGCAATGGGTAGGGGTGCATGTGGCAGCACCCTATATTCCTCCCCTAACACTAACTGGCCCTGGGGAAGACAAGTCTGACATCTCCAGCCCATTTGTGCAGGTCCCAAGCTGCACCTCTCTGGGGAGTACTAGGAAGAGGTTTTGTGGGGAAGGGTAGAGCAAGGGTGGGGTGGGGGCAAAGCAAGTGGATGCCCAGAGACAGGGCAGGTGACCCCCCCCCCTTCCTTCTGCCAAGCATTGCCACTGCCAGGAGTGCTGCGGCACCCCCTCCCTGTACCTTGAACCCACCTATGGGTTCCCCTCACTATTTCCTTCAGGTAACAGGACATGTGGCTTGGGTGTTGCAGTGGGAAAGGTGGCACCAGGTAGTGCATTGTCATTTGCCCATTATTTCCAGCCCTGTATCCCTATATCTGGTGCTTGGTGTTGCATCTCACATCAGGCTAATGGTCCCATGGGTTATATGCAGTAATGTGCATGTTAGCTACTCATTCATCTAGGCTCTGCCTGTTCCAGTTATCTGGCCCATAATCCTGCAAATGGGTAGCATATAACTACTTTGACATAAGGGGACTTCTCCATAAAGTTACTTCTGTGAATAAATCTGCCTGGAATAGAGGAGAGGCCTCATGGGGGCTTCCTTTTTGATACACAAACTATGTAGGCCTCCACAAAATTTGGGGTACCAAATTGCTCCAGATTTCATGGTGCACTAGCATCTGCATGTCAAGTCTGTTGGCCAGCCCGATCCCCCAGCTGCAAACTGGAGAAAAGCAGCACTTTCCACTTCTGTGACACCTCCACCTGCTCTCCTGAAGCTGCAGGTGAACCTCCCTGCCCTGGTGTACTCCTGTGCCCCAAATTTTCTGTTCTCGCAGCGCCATCATGAGAGCAGAGGGGATACAGGTGCTAAGCTGCGTAGGCACCAGCATTGCTAGGGATAGTCGTGGACTTCGTATTACAAATCCCTTATGTCACGGATTCTCTTCATTTTGTGCCTTGCATGCTGTAAGTGCTTCAAAAACAATAGTAACCTGCTGTCATATGGGTCAGACCAAAGGTCTATCCCACTCAGTATCCTGTCCTCTGACAGGGTGCGTCTACAGTGCACCCTTAGCTCAAAATAAGCTATGCAATTGAGCTACACAGATTGCGTAGCTTATTTTGAGTCAATTTCTAAATAGCTTTTTTTGTAATTTGGCACTGTCTGCACAGCACCAAATTTCAAAATAAACCACTATTCCGAAACATTCCTTAATCCTTATGGATTGAGGTTTACATGGATGTCAGAATAGTGAGCCCATTATTTTGAAAGATATTTCAAAATAACAGGCGTGCTGTCAACACATGGAATAGCTATTTCGGGATACCAGAAATATCCTGAAATAGAGCTGCAGTGTAGACATACCCATAGTGGCCAATGCCAGCCACTTCAGAGGGAGTGAACATAATGGGTAATCATCAGATTATATATTCCATGTCACCCATTCCCAGTTTGTGGGAAACAGAGGCTATGGATACCACCATCTCTACCCATCCTGTCTAACAACCGCTGATTGACCTATCCTCCATGAATTTATCTAGTTCTTTTTTTAACCTGGTTATAATCTTGGCCTTCACAGCATAATTTGCCAGAGTTTCAAAGGTTGATGATGTATTGTGTAAAAAAAATACTTCTTTTTGTTTTTAACTTGCTGCCTATTAATTTCATTTGGTGACCACTAGTCCTTATGTTTTGGGAAGGAGTAAATAACACTTCCTTACATATTTTCTCCATACCGGTCATGATTTCCTAGACCTCTATCATATTTCTCCACCCTTTTAGTGGTCTCTTTTCCAAGCTGAAAAATCCCAATCGTTCTAATCTTTCCTCATATGGAAGTTGTTCCATATCCCTTATCTTTTTTGTTACTCTTTTCTGAACCCTTTCAATTCCAATATATCTTTTCTGAGCTAGGGATACCACAAGAATATACAGTTTTGCACCAAAAGTTTAAACATGAACATAGGCTGTATTTTGTAGTTTCCAATCAGTTGTATTTTATTTTCTTCTTTGCAATGATCACTTTATTGTGGACTCTCAGCTTCCTATACCACACATCAGAAACACTACATCCAAGGTTTTAGTCCTTGCAATAATGAAATTTGATCCACAAGAAGCTGTTCTCTTGTCAATCCGAGTCAAATTGGAGACATTTCTGTTGCTTAAAATTATATTTGTATAGCTGTATTTAAAATTATATGGAAAATACTTATGAGAAATTGAGGAAAGAATAAAAGGATGTTATTCTAGTTTTAACGTACCATTTGTGTTGTACCGATCACCTAACCTACACATTTGGGTTTAGCATATTAAAATTTTTTAACATACACATAAAACAGGTTATATATCTGAAAGCTAAGGCAGACTACAATTACCAGGATTCTGATGTGTCTTTTATATTTACTATTTACATTGCAGTGGAACCTAAAGTTTCTAATCAAGGATTAGGACCCATTTATAATAGGCACTATACACACATCTTTAATGTAAAGATGAAGCCTGCCCCAATTAGCTGACAGTCTAAGGGTATGTCTACGGCCATTTTTCTGACAAAACTTGAAGAATGTCCACACTGCAATTGCATTCTTCTGCAAGAAAATCAAAAGAACAGAGGGGTTTTTCCGGCATTGGTAATCCTCATTCGACAAGGAAGAAGCCTTTCTGAGAAAGAGCTCTTTTGAAAAAAGGCATGTGTGAACAGGGAAGAGGGAGTTCTTTCGGAAGAAGAGGAAAGAGAAAAAAGCACAGGTGCCCTGGTGGCCATTCCATCCATAGCAATCACAGCTTACATGTGAGAGAGTGTCCATTCAGTCTGGACGCTCTCTTTTGAAAAAGTAGATAGCTTTTTCAATGTACTTTTGCAGTGTGGATGCTCTCTTTCGGAAGAAGTTTTTCTGGAAGATCTCTTCCAAGAAAAGCTTCTTCCGAAAGAAGCCTGTAGTGTGGATGTAGCCTAAGTAAAGCACATTGCAAAAATCGAAATACATTAAAATATAACCATTTCATAATGAATTTTAATATAAATTGACTTATGCCTGTTGCTACTCCATTTACTTCTGTGTGAATTACATGTAGCTTGTTGTATTAAACAGCTACCTAGTTTTTTTCTATATTTTTGGCATGTAGAAGTTCTATTGTATTTAGAGGTTGTTACAGTTTTCTGCTGAGTAGGGTTTATTGATTAATATTGTCACAACCTCTACATATAGGTGGCAAGTCTTCAGCGCTAAATGGAATTCATCACTGAGATAGATAGATCTGGTCAGAGAATTTTGACAATAGCATCTTGCCAAAAAAAATAGAAATCAACATTTTCAGCATTTTTCAAAAACTTTTATTATTTTCCAATTATTTTCTTAAACAGATCTCTCAAGCTTCATTTTTAGGAGAACTCTTTGCTTGAGATGGATTATTGAAAGTGCAGCTCCACTCTGCATCATGTTTATGTTCCATTTCATCATCATAATGACAAATCCTAAAGGAACGTAGCTAGGATGGCCACTCACATGGTCCTGGAATACCAGACATTCTTGTACTTCTGGGAACAGCATGGGCCCACCCATGCTGAGACGAATTTGCCACAAAATCATACTTGAGGGGATGGAGCAGTGTACTCTTCAAAATGGCATTCCCCGTCCCATACTGGACAAAACATCCAGACTTTGTCTTAGTACTGACTGGCGGACAAGCCACCCCAAAAGAGGACTGATTTAAAATCAGACCAGTGGCCACTCTAAGGTAGCCTCCTTGCAGATTGAGCACCACCCTGATCAATTTCTAACAAGGTCCTTAAGATGGTCTGGCTGGATAGTCAGTTTATTTCCATCACTAGCAATCTTATCACTTCACTGAAGCGTCTGGTGATCAAGTGACCACTGACCAGATAGCAACATTCCTAGGTAAGCAAACTTCAGAGTCTGCTGTCTTCCAACCTAATAATATGCCCATACCAAGAAAGGTACCAAATCTAAAGCAGTTCTGATACAGGCAGTTGAATGATTCGGCTTCAATATCCTAATTTCTGATCTTGTTCTGACATTTACAGCTGACCAAGACAACAAGAAACAAAACTGTCAATACAGTGTTCTTCAGCCTTTCCCTAATGCACTCATTTGCTGCCCATCAGATGGTAACTGGTTACAGTCTACTCCTACCTGCTTGTAGCTCCATAAGCGGTCCCCTTCATAGGACACACAAGGAGCAGAGAGGATGGAAGAAAGAACTGGACTAGGGAAAGCATCAGAGGGGTAGCCGAGTTAGTCTGTAACTGGAAAAACTTAAAAAAACCCGAAAGTCTAGCAGCACCTTAAAGACTAACAAAAAATGTGAATGGTATCATGAGCTTTCATGGGCACAACCTACTTCTTCAGATGACAACAGGCAGCCAGACAGGGGGAAGGGGTTGGTGAAAGTCCTCTGGAAAGAAACATTTATTATTCTGGTTAAGGATGTGCACAAAATTCTGTATTTTTCTTAATATAGAGATATGAATATATAAAGCCAAATGTATAGGATTTACACATTTATTGCAGTAAGAAAAGGGGGGGGGAGGGAGGAGGGAGAGAGCCCAAATGGCTTCTCTTATTGCACACCTGACCAAGGACAGGACATTGTGATAGTCTTTGCCTTCATGGTGTGCAAGGACTACATTTGGCTACCATCTGTGCTTGTCCAGTGCTGATTCTCCAAAGGGAAGGCTGAGGCATGGAGGTCATAGCTCCCCATAGCTTACCTCCTGCCCTTGCCAGGAATGCTAGCTGGGCATAAAAAGGAATAGACCCTATAACTTCTTGAAGGCCTCATTACTCCTATGTTCCCTGAAAGCACTGTGCTTACTAGGAAGTGCATCTTCATGCTACTTTAACACAGGGCATTTCTTTAAGGCACAATAGAAACCTCTGAGTTTTCAGAAGTTGATAGGTATGCATATAAGAAAAAGAATGCACATTAAATGTAGAGGAATGTAGGGAATTTAGCAGTAACAAATTCTGCTCCACTGAAGCACTTTCCAAACATTTTACAGCATACATGTACCTTTTGTTCTGTACTGTTTTTTCTCATGATTATTAAAAGGAATATATTTATTATTGCCCACAAATTATGTCATCACACCAATGCTTATACAATACGTAATATATTAATCTGTTTTGTAACAAATAATTAGAACAACCATTTTCCTCCTGTGTATCTGACTGTCTTTAAATGTGGACTGTACAATACTATTTGCAGGCTGCACATGCTAGCTACCTAAAGGTTGTCAAATATGTCTGCTATAAAAGGCTCAGCGCTTAGGGGGCTGTCAATCAAATCTGTTATGAGAGATTTCAATAATCATGTCTCCAAAAGTACTTATCAAAATTAAAAACTACAACTCATTTACATGAAAACACCCAAATGCAGTCTGATCACATAATTTTTATGGTGAAAGTGGTTTGAATAAGCACAAACCATAAAGGTGAATCAAACACAGGCCAAGATGTCTATAGAAACATCTTACTATATACAGTGTTCTTTTTTCAGGGGGTAGCCATGTTAGTCTGTTTCAGCAAAAACAACAAGGAGTCCTGTGGCACCTTAAAGGCTAACACATTTATTTGGGAATAATTTTTTGTGGGCTAGAACCCACTTAGGCTATGTACCTTCAGTATCCTGGAAAAGCTATGCCACGTCCAAGGAACGCGTCCACTTTTTCGGAACAATTTCTAAAAAAGCAGATGCATTCTTTTGCCATCCCTGTAATCCTCATTGTATGAGGAAGAAGGGATGTATCAAAAGAGGAGGTTTTTCTGCAATTTGGCCCCATGTAGACAGGCCAAATTTCGGAAAAGCCTCTTCCAAAAGAAAAGCAGAAAAAGATATGCAAATTGCGGTTCTCAATTTGCGTACCTTTTTCCAACTTTTCTATGCAGTCGAGACATAGCCTTAGTCAGATGCATGTTATTCCCTTAGGGTACGTCTACACAACAGGGATAAAGTTGAATTAAACTATGCAACTTTATCTGCGTCAATTGCATAGCATAGGTCAAAATAGCTTAATTCAGCTTTTGGCTCTGTCTACACAGCAGGAAGTGGATGGAAGAATACTCTTCCTTCGACTTCCCTTACTGCTCATGAAATGAGGCCTTGGTTTACCAAGAGTTGGAGTAAGAAGTCTTCTAGCTCGATATTATTTTGGAATAACATCAGTTATTCCGAAATAACGCTGCTGTGTAGCTGTACCCTCACATAGCTTTTCCTCGCTATCAAAGCCATGGAAATCAATGCAAGTATCTGGGTCAGGCCCTAAATATCGTATCTCTTTTTTTCTTCAAAATACCTTTTCCCCTTATCTATATTTTTTCAATATTTTTTAATTCTGTAAATCACTTGGATATAGTAATTGTTTTTTCAGTCTCAGAGCAGTAGCTGTGTTAGTCTGTATGTGCAAAAACTAGGAGTCCTGTGGCACCTTAAAGACTAACAGATTTGTTTGGGTATAAGCTTTCATGGGTAAAAACACTTCGTCAGATGCATGGAGACACATTTTTCAGTCATATTTTTCTCTGGGTCCCCAGGACTGCACGGGTTTATACACATGGATAGTCCTGTCTAAACCCTTATTTTAGAAAGTGAGTGTTTTGGGATTGTGGAATTTGGCTTTTTTCAGTTGTCTGCCCTAAACTTTACCCCATACATTTATGACCCTTGCTATCACTGGTACAAAGCCATCAGTGGTAGCAACAGTTAGAACTCAAAGAGAAGACAAAAGTTTTGCATGGGTGTAACTAAACTGTTGTAGCAAACCAGTGCAAATTCCTAATGTAGAAACACTGCACTTATGTATAAATGATTGTACATTAATGTGACTTAGCCTGGTTTTAACCCTATTAGTAAAGGGAGGAAGATGAGTATGTGGCCCTAACTTCCCACTAGCTTGTGTATTGTGCAGTAATTTATAATTCTATAAGAAGTGGTTTACAGTAGTTTGCAACCAGCAGTAATAGTCTGTGTAAAATGGGTGAAAAATGCCTGGTGAATGTGAGTGGAGAATTCTGACTGGGTAACATTTTACACCGTTTTTGTTTCACTCTGCCCAGGTTTAAATAATTGTGCAAGGCGAGTTCTTGACATTAGAATTACAATGAAACAGGGACACAAGTCAAAGCTCACTGAAGCCAAGAAAGTCTGTTGATTTCTATAGGCTTTAGTTCTTAAAACAATAAGGCAGAAAAAGGCATGATTTGAAAGACTTAACAGCTGCAGCATTGCTTGAATTCTCAGCAATTCTGAAGTAACAATTTTATAAATGTAGCAAAGAGTAATGCATCTTCCAGAGACATGGCAGGTGAAGATGAACATCAAATGGTGCTGGTGCTTGGTACTGGTGCTTGGTCTTGCCTTGAGTGCAAGGGATTGGACTTGATAACCTCCCAACATTCCTTCCAGTTCTAGTATTCTCTGATTCTACACATATTACCATGGGATGTGTATCAAAAAAGCTTATGAGTAAGGCAGCAACAAATACTCTTTGCCATTCTTTAAGAACTAAATTCAAAAATTTTAAAAAATCTGTCCATCTTTCCGCTGTAGAAGCCTATGCAATGCAGCCATTTCTGCTGAATCTGGGGAAAATATTTTGGGAGTATTCACATTTCTTTTTGATACCATGATTAAATAAGGAAGAAAATTATTTTGTTATATCTGCTTCCTTATTATATTTTAGCTATTGAATCTTCAAATGTAAAAGCTTGAAAGTATCCAGAAAAACTATATTTAACATGAAGAGAGATTCCTTCCCCCCCCCCCCCCACAAGCTGGTCTGATAGAAGGTTGATGCTGTTTTTCTTTTGCAGTATTATATCAACACAGCACTACTTGCAATCTACCCTGCATGTACCACTGCCAACATCTGAAGAAGTGATTAATATGACACTTGGAAGGAATTCTTTTCCAGGACTCTACTATTCAAATCTAGTGGGTAAACTCTGGTTTGTTCTATGAGGACGTGCAAAGGGGTGAAGTAAGCACTGGAACCCTCTTTCCTTTGCATTGGTGCACCTGTGCAGGAGCTAGATCAAATGCTGATTTAGTGCTCCCCATTACCTAGGAGTTGTCTAATGTGTCAGGAGGCAACTAACATATCCAGGAAAGCACAGTCGTCCAGACAGAGTGTGTGGCCAAGTTCCCACCTTGCCTGCCCCCAGAAGCTGGTCTTGGAGGATAGCATGCTGCACTTCTCTTCAGAAGCATTTAGATCTGCTGTTGAGTGTATTCTCCTCAGGCCCCACATGTTGAAAATGTCTGAAAATCTTTGTATGACTTCTACAGATCTTATTCCTTTCACAACCAACAAGAGCAGTTTAGAGGGTAAATGACTGAATTTAATTCTAACATGTGGCATAAACCATGTAAATAAGATATATTAATAGAAATTGTCTGAAACATCACTCCCTCTAGAGGTGGGAAGCTGTCCTTAAGGATTTATAATAAAACTAATATGACTAATAAACTGGTGCCCAGGGGCACAAAGATATTTTAGAAATGTGATTTTATAATCATCATCAACACATTAATGAAATATTTTGAAAGCAAATTTTAAACTAACATCCTGTCGACTAACACAGTAAATTCAGAAATGGACAGTATATACCTGGGGTTTGCAAATGCCTGTTAAATGGCTTCATTACCACTTGAATGGCTCTTTCACAGGTTCAGTGTTCTACTAATAGGCTTTTTTGCTTTTAATTTAACTAGATCCTCTCCTGAGGAAGCAGAGCCACAGAACAGGAATAGGAAGAGGCAGGTGGGTGGACATTATGACACAGTGTTGCCCCACATTTTTGGATGCCCTGAGCAGTTGTACGTTTTGTGTATGGGTAAAAATGGCCCTGCGCACGAAGGCACACACACTAGCAGCAGGCATCTGCATCTCTGGACATCGTGGTAGAAGCTTTTCAAACTTGGTGGGGTAAAAAAATAACACACACGCACACAATTTTAAAAAAAGAGTTTGGTGGAAAAGAGAAAATCAAAGAATGTATAACTTCTGCAAGCATTGACACACTGACTGATGACATGATGACACAAGGCTTGAGTGATTGGCAATGCACTACTAAACATACAACTGAATGTGCATTACCTAGAGCCCAGCAGAGATAGCTGGGCACCATCTTTCTGTGAGGGATACCAGACATTTTGTCTCTTTTGGCCAAGCTTCCTGTATTATTTACCATTTGGAAAGGTCAAATTATTCTTATGTAAAATACAGTTAAAATAAATCACATCAAACCATTTTAGTTTATTTAAATGCAAAACTACAAAGCATTTCCTAGGAGAGCTTTTCACAAGTCCTTAGTAAGAGAGATGCGATAGCCAAGTGTGTGTACTCACTTTCAGAGTTTCTACTCTTCTCAAACCATTGGACAGAGTAGACCCAAAAAGGTGGTTTGGGGACCATTGGGTTCTCAACTGTCTACAGTAATAATAAACTTCTGTTTCCTTTCACAAAAGGAAATTCTACACCATACATTGTTAAATATAGTTTTACAGATTTAAACATTCTGGCTATGGCTACACTGTAGTCTTCTTCTGGAAAAGCTTATGCAAATGAAGTGCGGCGTGGAATATCGCCATGTTTCATTTGCATAATTAATTAGCAGCCGCTTTTGTGCAAGAGGCTTTTGCGCAAAAAGGAGCTGTGTAGATGGTGCCTTTTTGTGCAAAAACCCCCTCTTGTGCAACAAGAAGCTGTCTACACAGCTCCTTTTTGCACAAAAGCCTCTTGCGCAAAAGTAGCTGCTAATTAATTATGCAAATGAAGTGTGGCAATATTCCACTTCGTGCTTCATTTGCATAAGCTTTTCTGGAAGAAGGCTACAGTAGCTTCTAAATACAAAAATGCAAGGTAAGAGCCTGCTAACTGTAATTTTTCTCCACATCCCTGCCTATTGGGTAGAGAACATTTACTTTTGCCCACCCTCTGTATTTTGAATATGAATCACATATCAATCTATTCCCACCCACACTCCATATAACCATATTGCCTAATTATGAACCAGTGCACACCTCTTCTTCATCCCACTCTCCCATTATTAGTCAGAGACATCTTACCCTTCACATAGTCCAAGACCAACTCCATGCCATAATTACCTTCTCTGTGGACTTGATCAAACTTCCATTGAAATTAAAGGAAGGCCTCCCCTTGATTTCAATGAGCATTGGACCAGATCCTATATGGAATGACTTACATATGTTCACTTTTCTTAGACTTTTGCCCTTTCAGAATCGGAGAACAGAAAAGAAGTGGTCTGGAGATGTTTAGCCTTTATTGGATCCATTCCCAATGGCAGGATTCCACATTCACAGCTGTTGGCAAATATCACTCTGTAAATAAGAACTAAACAATAGAATTAATCGGGATGGTTATTTTTATTTAAGAAGTGATTTCCTGCCAAGATGCTGAGGTTGATAAATAAAATACAATAAAACATATAAAAATAGATGGCTATCAGTAGCCACATATGATGATACTATTAAAATATATGTAGGGTTCTTTATAGGGACCACACAGTACAACTAGAAATACTACTGTAAAAATAGCATTGTCTGCAGTTTTTTGTTTGTTTTGTTTTGTTTTTTAATGTGGGGAAGGATGAACTAAGGCAGATATCTGAGGGAATTAAGTTCCACACCTAGAAACTGATTCATCAGAAGCTGGATTACTAATCATCAACCTGATCATCACGTCTAGGAACTGAAACATATCACATGTCTATGGGTCCAAACAAAACTAACCACAATTGGGAGATTAATCAATATATTTTCAAATGTTAGAGGTAACATTACTGATTTTACTATTTTTCTTCAATAAAATGTATCAGTCTATCAAAGTTGTAAACTATACACATTATTATTATATGAAATTAAGCATCAGCTTGGGTGGGAAAATTTGTAACTATAATTGACTAAATGTAATTAAATGTGGTCTATGTGATATCTAGAAAAACATGCATTTTACCTCCCTTTAAAAGAGAATCTAAATGTTGATAAAATAAATTAGAGAACTTGAATGTACAATGGGGGAGTATAACAAGACTGACTGTAATCAACAAAATGTGTTTTTGAATAGAAAGTTCTGAATTGTGAACAGAAACAGAATCACAGTTACCTCCTCTGAGAGAAACTAATGTATTCCATGCAGGCAGAGAATAATTATGTTATGTATATTGCAAAAGGTGGAGATATTTTCTTTTATTTCTGAAATTTATTTTAGATGTATAGTAAGGGCTATATTCGGAGACCATTACCCAAATTAAATAATACCTTACTTTCTTACTTGGTGGACAGTTCCATTGATTTCAGTGGAATTACTTGTGAAGTAAGGTGCCATTCAGTGCAAGTAATGGTTTCAGAATTTGGTTGTACACATTTCAAGAAACAATATATGATCTAAAATTTCAAAGTGCCTAAAAACCAATTCTTTGTGAAATAACACACCAAAGAAGTGCATGTTTTTAGAGGAAAAACAGGAATTTAGGTGCCATTTTAAGTCCATTTTAGAACTCAGCTCTCACTATGGGGTTGCTATCTAGATTTAACAATATAATAATTGACAATTTCAGATATTAAATAGCAATACATTTCCTAAGGTCCCAACAATACCATAATACCATGATCTCCCAACAAAAATGTCACCGGGGAAAAGGTATTTGCCTTGAATGTTTTCCTTGCAATACATCCAACGGCTTCCTCCCTCTATTCATTACTAGGAGACTTACCCGGCATTGCCAGGTTCTGGGTCTGGCCCAGGGCTGTGGGAGCCATGTGGCTCGCTCACTCGGTTTTTCCTAGATCTGGCCTGGGACAGCGGGGGCCATGCTGCCTGCCCACCTGCTTCTCCCTGGGGCTGGCATGGGATGGGGTGGGGTGGGGAGACTGCGTAGACCTCCTGCCAGCTTCTCCCCAGGGTTGGCCCAGAGTGGGGCAGACTGTATAGGCCTCCTGCTGGCTTCTGGGTGGGGTGTATGTGTGTCACATGGCATAGTGGGCAATGTTGCCAGCCAGCAGCTGCTCCCTGGGGCTGGGGCACTTGCTGCCCCCTGTGGTCATTCATGAGTATAACTGACCCCTTCCTTTCCATTGGATGTGAAACAATCACATTCCATGCACATCCCATTGTCCTGGCACAACCATAGGCTGATCTTGGTTTAAGTTATGATAAGAGGAAGCTGCATGCCAAATTTGGTGGTTGTAGCTCTTACTGTTTAGGAAGAGTTCTTGATCAAATGGACTCACAGATGGACAGACAGACAAAAACACACAGATTCACAAACTCTCTAAAATATATATTAGATCATTTTAGACTGTAAACTTTTCAGGGCAGGAAATGCAGTATCTGTCCAAAGTAGCAATATTTTAGAACTGTGTATTTAAAAATATTTTAAAAATCTCAGTAAATATCATTGGAATTATTTCACTCATATGTAAGCATACATCACAGCAGAGCTGATAATTACTACCTTGATGTGAACATTAGAAAAATCTAGATTACACAGATTAGTTAGATCTGATAATACCCATGCATTTTCAAGACAGTACTGAAGTTTTCAAAATATACTGTACATGTCTGACATGTACTTGACAACACACTCAAGCCCTTTGTACTCATTGAGAAAAGCTCTTTTAAAATATTTTAGACAATATATTACTTTACATAATTTATACTCAAGATATAGTTATGAACTAGTATTTAGACAGGCAACCAATATATGATCACTAACATTGATTCTTGAAATGTAATCCAATGCAATCCAAAATGACCTTTGTAAATTGATCAGTTTTATTTGTGTTTTGTTTCTTTTCAGAATATTAACTATGTGTATTTGCAGCAAGTGTACAAAATATTTGAAAATACTAGCATATACTTTCTTGTTTCTGTGATAGGCTAGCAAAAGTATCCAGCAGACAAACATCTGTTTAAGACACAGGCATGTGGACTGAAGCTGGTGAGTTCAAATGCATAGCTGCTCACCACATTATTAGAAATGCTCTTTCCTATAATCTGCTGTAAAAATGTCATCCAATAATTTTCAGCTTTCTACTTATAAATGTGATGTTTTATACCAACAACAAAAGTCTATCAAAACCAAGATCACATCAGTGAAATCAAAGAAGAAAACAAGAAAAAGGGATATTAATTAATACATCCCTGTACACATGCTCTACATAATCTGTAATTTGTAGCAAATGGAAGGGAAATATTTTCAAGGCATCAAAAGCATTCTTATATGAAAACTTTCCATCTTTTCTAAACAACATCTCAGCACACTGCCAAATGTAATTATATCTTTTTATCCCTAGAAATATGTTCTTAGGGGTAGTATGTCCCTGGGTACCTGCAAGGGAATTCATATCTTCTGAACTTTCCTGCAGACGCAGTACCTGAATATTTTTAACTCTATTGTTAATTTCTAATATTCCAAATTTTGATTTAGCTTTGCTTTCTAAATATTAATATATTAGAAATAGCCATAAGGTTCTTCATCTCCAGTTTCAATATTTTATGGTCTTACTCACTATAGATTTTTTGACATACCTGTAGTATCTCAGAACAAAGTCTGATTTTTAAAATTTCAGATTTTATGACTCTAAACTAATACAAACATTATGAATAAATCTAAGAAAACTCATTTTTGAACCATAATGATGTATAAAGAAGTACAAAAAGAAAAAAAGAGAGAAGATAGGGAAATAAAAATAAAGAAACAGTAAAAATAAAGCAGAGGTGATTGGAAAGCTGATTAACTAGGTTTTCTCTTAAATAAGCATTCCATATTGAACAGTTTTAAGAGTAGAGAATGAGGCTAATACAAAAAAAAAAAAAAAGTAAGGAACAGTTGGCTCAAAAAGATGAGCTGAAAAGAAGGAGGGAGTAGAGAAAAGAAAAGAGTACAGTAAAATGTTTTTCCTTGTATTAGGTATATAATAGATTTATTAAATTTTCACAGTATTTATATGAACAATATTTGGGAGGAAAATCTCTTATTTATATTGGGAGTTGGATAATTTCACAAATATCTTCAATAGATTATTTAGCCAGAACTTTAATATATCTGTTTAAAAAAGAGTTTAAATATGGACAAACTTCATATAATTAAAAAAAAAATCTAAATCAAACATTTTCTGGAGGCCAGATTGTATTTAGAGCTCCAGCAATAATATCTGTTTTTACCCTCTGGCCTCTTCTCTGTTAAGCATCTAGAATAATCTCCAAAGAAATCCTAGGGGAATCACCACTTTCTTGTATAAATCACTTGCCAATAAGTTACAAAAAGTTGCAATGTCTGGGATGTCTGTTACCATCTTTTATCACTTTCTTTAAGTATGAATAGGGATATGGCTCTGTGGAGTGGCCATCATTCTTGATGAGACAGTGTATGGTGGATAACTGTGAAGAGCAAAAGGTTATTTTTACCTTACAGTAGAAATATGTCGAATGTTATAATTCAATATCTCAAAAATGAAATGCAAAAATTTATGGTAATGTAATACTCATGTTGCAGAGTTAAAATGAAAAGTCAGACAATGTTAATGAGAAGATCACAATGGCAATCTTAAGTAGTCCACATAGGTACATCACATATATTTTACATTTTACATTTTATGACATCAAAAGTTAAATGCATAATGTATAATAGGAGGTTCTCAGAAGCTGAAATATAATGAAATTGGGATAATTAGGGGTATTTCTCCTCAGGGAGACAGATTTAACAGTTCAGGAGTAAATATTCTGATTTGGGAAAAAAAAACTCTTCCAATCTCTGAATTAAAGAGAAGACAAATCAAGGAGTTATATTTGCATAGTGGATAATACAGAGAATTCTCAGACTGTACTTATGTGTCTATAGGTACCGAAGTTTACTAGCAAACAAACTTACTGACTGCAGCAGGACACTCCCCTTCCACCCAAAATGTTAAAAGCATGGAAGTAAGAAGTGGAAAGACTCATGCATTTCTTTGCACATTCATACTGCCTACAACACTGCAAACAACATACTCCCTTGATCTGTGAAGCTTTCACTTCCATCTCCAACAGATACCCCCAAAGCAATATGTATCTCAACTTCATCATACTGGCAAACCTTACAAATTTGTAAAAGATATGTGTAGTACTAGATTTAGATTGCACCAGCACACACAGTAAAAGAAAAGGGAGTGGTTGCGAGCACATCACTAGAATGCATCACAAGAAGATATGCTCCACACACTTGCCACGGGCATGGCTGACAGATTCTTTTTAGTCCTTGGGCTAGATCAGCCCTTTCATGTTCAGACTTACACAGAACTTACACTAGCCACAGATTTACATAGAAAATACGGTGAAAATGAGCCAACACTAACCCTTTTTTTTTTTTATTCAAAGACTGCAAACATTGCTAGGAATTTTGATTGACATTAACCTGGGATAAGGTGGTCTGGGTGATAACTTTGAGTGATAGCTTAGGTATATTCTCCTCAGAAGCTTTTGGGTTGAGTTTGTCAGGTGTACCTACTGCTTTAAGAGTGTCTATTGTTTTGGATATATTGGGTAATGCACTGAGTTAAAAAGGAGTCTCTTCAGTGGTTCTTTTTAGAAAAAGGGGACTTGGTTTCTGAACTGTATGTGAAAACCAGGGTATGTCTACACATCAAAGTTAATTCGAAATAATGGCCGTTATTTCGAATTAACTTTAATAGCATCTATACAGGCAAACCGCTATTTCAAAATAAAATTGAAATAGTGGGGCACTTAATTCGAATTAGTTAAACCTCATTCTATGAGGAATAACGCCAAATTCGAAATAGCTAATTCAAAATAAGCGCTGTGTAGACGCTTATTTCGAAATAGGGGGCCTCCAGCCCTTCCCAGGGAGCCCTGGTGGCCACTCTGGGCCAAACCAGGAAAACTCCTCTCCTCTCCTCTCCCCACAGCCCCGGAGTCCTTAAAAGGGTAGACTCTGGCCATACTGCATGTGCCAGCTACAGGCCTGCAAGCACAGAGGCAGCAGTCACTGACCCTGACACAGCAGCCCCAAGATGAGCCGGGCAGCCAGATCCAGCCAGCCCTCCACCGCCCAGTCCCCCAACTCCCAAGAGCCAGCCAGGGGCCGGAGAAGGCGGGAGCCATCCTGGACTAGTGCGGAGATCATGGACCTCACTGAGGTCTGGGGGGAGGCCTCCACCGTCCATGATCTCCACACTAGATGGGGGAATGCGGCCGTCTACAGCCGCATAGCTGCCACCATGGCCACTAAAGGCCACATGTGCACCCAAGAACAGGTGCGCATGAAAATTAAATAATTGAGGCAGGGATATGCCAGGGCCAGACGGGGCAGCTCCCCAACAGGGGCACACACCTGCGCCTATTTCGAGGCCCTGGACCGCATCTTGGCGGGTGGGACGGTTTGTGCCAGCCCAGGGGGCAGTGAGCCGGAAGCAGAGGGCCCTGACCGGGGCGCGGAGGAGGGAGCCGCCACGGAGGGTGCCATGGAGGGTGCCACGCTGGCCGGATCCCCGAGCAGTCCCAGCAGCGGAGTCACCAGGGTCATCCGGGGAGGCCACACCATGTAAGTGCCATCACTGTCCCCTTCCCGGGGGGTGGGCAGGGAGACCAGGGACCGCGCGCGTGGGCCTTGCTTACCACAGATCATGCAGCAACCTGTGCACGTGCAAGCACGTGCCGTGCCACCCCTGGGCAGGTGTCTCCAGCTGCATGCCACACAGGGGCCGTGGCCTGATAGCTGCACACGTGTGTGAAGAGACCTGGCATGCTCCTGACCCTGGGGTGGGACACAGCAGGACGCCCTCCCTTCACACGCCCCCTCTACACAGAGGCAGGGGACATCTCCTCCCCACCTCGGCTGCACTATACACAGCACAGGGGCATGGGTGTGGTCTTGGGACAGCTCCCACTCCCGGGGATAGCCGGACATTCCGACCACGGCCTCTGTGCAAGCACAGAAGCTCTGACGGTGCAGAGCACGATCATCCTCACCTCGCAGGGGGGGGATGGCTTGACCCACTGTGTCCCCAGGGAGAACTGACCACTTCTCTTCTTTCTCCACAGCCGCACCAGCTGTGTGTGCAGGGCGCAACACCCCGCCCGGGACATCCTCCCGCACCCGAGGGCTCAGCAGGTCCACCGCAATACTGCGGGATTACCGAGACCAGCAGCTGGGGACCCTGCGAGCCCTGCACCGTACCATGGAGCAGTGGGTGCAGGATGAACGGGAGTTCCAGCAGGAGCTGTTTGCCCAGGGCCGTGCCATCTGTGCCCATCTGCAGACCCTGGTGCAGAGCATGCTGCCTCATGCTGCTCCAGCGCCTGCTGCCTCCCCAGCTCCCGCTCCTCCTCCCACTCCTTCTCCCCCTCCCTTCTCTCCCTCTTCAACTTCCACACCCCCCACCTCAACCTCCATACCCTCCTCCCCATCCCCCCGGGGATGCCAAGGCCCCTGCACCTGCCGTGCTGGGAAACAGTTGGCCCGGCGAGACCCCCACCCCTGAGCCCTGAGCTTCCCCTCCCCTTTCTTCCTCTTGCTTCCCCCTTCCAGCTCCCTCCTCCCAGTTTTCCCCCTCCCCTCTCCCAGCCTCTCTCCTCCCCTCTCCTGCGTCCTTTCCCCAGTCTCCCCATACTTTCATTCCCCCCCCCCAGTTTTGTTAAATAAAGAGAGTTGATATTTTTGAAAATATGTGTATTTTATTTGACATCAGGAAGGGGGGTTAGGGAGGGGTAAGTGGAAGGACGTGAGGGAGGAATGAGACACAAGCCTCCAGTGGGCAGACCAGGGAGGCTCTGAGTGCTCCTCAGGGTGGATGCTCTCCCACAGGGCCTCCTGGATACTGACAGCCCCCCAATGGACCTCCCGGATGGCATCCTGCAGCAAGTGCAGCCAGGCTGATAGCAACGCGTCCACGAGAAGCACCAGAGTGTCCAGGGGCAGCTCTGGCTCCATGTTGTAGAGTCCTATGGTGTTCTGAGTGAGGGCAACCAGGGAACTCCGAGACACAAATGCTTTGCTGTCCCACAGCGAGGCAGGCAAGCAAGCAGGGACACCTGAGAATCGACTGCCTGGGGGGCAGAGGGGGGTATCCCTTTAAGCACAGGCCTCAGATAGCCTCAGGCAACAGCCACACAAAGACACTCCTTACCTGATGCCCTAACCCTGACCTGGTTCCGGCCATCCTTAAATCTGAATCAGTGTCCACTCAGTGTGGACGTGGTATTTTGAAATAGCAAAAACCTATTTCGAAATGCATTTTGTGTGTAAATGCGTTATTTTGAAATAAGTTATTTCGAATTAACTATTTTGAAATAAGATATTTCGAAATAATGCTGCAGTGTAGACATACCCCCAGAGACCAGAATTGAAGCTCAGTCAGAAAATGCCTGGGAACATAAATGGCCTTTGCCACATGCCCTATAGGCCAGCTAACAGTCAGCATCTGTACAAAGCTTGGAGTAAATTCTAAATTGAAAGAAATATAATTGAAATATGCCCTGCTACCAGCCTTTATATTTAAACTAGGACCTGTTCAAACACCTCTGCTCATCTCAATTGATGCGGTATCACATGAAAGAGAGAAACTGTGAGGCAAATGATCCGATGTTTATAGGCCGTAACATTGACAATGACGACCAAGGGGTTATTGTTCTCAATCTTTGTCAGAGCTAACTCATTAAGTGGTCAGGGGAATTTGATGATGACATAGTGGTCAAGCTTGTTTTTCCTAGGAACTGTCTGCCTGAGATAGTTGTGTTGTCTCTGTGACCTCATTCTATTAATCACATATTTTTATTATGTAGATTATGCAATTTTGAAGGCTGCTTTCCACACAGTTTGTTCTGAGATAGTATACGATTATATTGCTTATAGTGATACAGATATTATTTGAGCTTACACTGGCAGAGTAATAACAACCTCAATGGGACAGTAAAACAGCTGATTACTTCCTGAAGCACCTCTTTAAATCAGGAATCCTCCCAGTAAAATGCCTTTTAAAAATCCTTTTAATCTTAGTGCATACAATAGTTAATCACCTTCAAAAGCTGCTACTACACCAGCAAAAGGAAAGAAATGGCCTTCTTCTCTTCAGTGGTACAGCTTTAAGTTTATAATGTAGCTAATGGTTTATTAGGTTAAACTGCCTTGTTTGAATAACATGTAATTAAGTAATTAGTTCACTTATTTATTTACAAGAACATCTTTTCATTCTAGGAGGAAGTGAGGAGGTATACTTCAGTACCAAGATGTCACTGTTGAATGATGTCATCCCAATCTTTTGTCCACCAGAGTAATCCAATTACAGACAAATAAGTGCTTGATATATCAGTGATTTGATTGTTTCACTTGCTATATGGTTAGCGCCATGCAACTGCATAATGTAATGTAGCGTAGAGGCACAAGAAATAAGAACCTAAGCAGTTACAGGGTCTGTGATTCTACTAGCATGCCACTGCATTAATATTTACTGCTGTGATGTAACTTTGGTCATGTTTATGTTAAAAAAAATTCACCACTTTCCTTAGGGAAAGCAGTTTGCAAACCTCTAATGTGTACACATGTAATGTGGTTCAACCCTTGGTTAACTCAGTTTATTTTAAATTAATAATTTTTTGACCCAAGATAAACCAATTTTAAACAAAGATTAAAATGGCTTCAGTGCATCTGTGATATGTCTTCACTGTAGTTAACATGAGTTATCTGTACTTGAACTACTCCTCTCAAGTTTGCCTGGCTTGAGTGAGAATAGTCACACTGTGAAATAACACTTGAGAAGTCAATTTCACACTAGCACTTCATTCAGGTGTCACTGAGATGTCTTGGGGTTGTTACCAGCAAAGGCGCACTAGTAAATTAAATTTAATGGGCCTGATCTTAAATGATGTTAAATGCCTTTGTCCCAAAAGACAGTCCGACCTGGAAACCACCATATCTGTCACCTGTGGATTTCTAGGCTCAAGTCCGAATAAACACAGACACGTATGTCAAATTTAAGAATATATTGTGAATACAACAGATAACATAATATAGAACTATAAACATGGGATAACACTGTGTAAACCGACTCCACACCCCAGATGTAAAAGGAGATAGAACAGCAAAGTAAAACAGGGGACTATGGGTACATCTAGACAACAGGCTTTTGTCGACAGAAGTTTTGTCAACAGATACTGTCAACAAAGCTTCTGTTGACAAAGAGCGTCTAGACTACATCCAGTTCTGTCGACAAAGCAAGCCGCTTTGTCGACATGAGAGTGTAGATGCAAAGGACAGTGTAGATGCAATAACGCCTTCTGTCAACAGAACTCTGTCGACAAAAGGCGTTATTCCTCGTAGAATGAGGTTTACAGCCGTCGACAAAATTGCTGAGTTCTGTCGATGCTATGTCTACAGAACTCAGCGGCAGTGTAGACATAGGTATAGTTTTATCAACAAAAGTCCACTTTTGTCGACAAAACTCTGTAGTCTAGACACACCCTTGAATACTCTGTCTGCTGTCAGATGGCTGCACGAGGCTCAGGATCTTCAAGCTGTGGGCTTGGGTAGCCTCAGGGGAGGAACACTGAGGAGTCCAAATGTAGGTGTTGGTCTGTCGATGGTGTGACAGCACTTAAGTTGCACGCACGCCTGGTGGAAATGGTTCTTGGCTCTGGGAAAAGGGCCTTCACCACAATGATCGGAGTAGAACTAGGTGGTGGGCTCGGTCCAGTGATGCAGGTAGCTAGAGCCCAGAACACTGGGCAATTGCCACAGTAGTGAACTGGAGCACCCTGTAAACAGCGATGGAATTGGGTCTGGTCTGTCCCGAAGCAGGTCCCGGCCTTTGCCACGGTCTTCAAGAACAGTACCTCTTCCAGGTGGAAGCTTGCTGACAAACAGGAGTGAACCAACCGAACGAACCCGATCCTCTCAGGGGTCTGTGCTTTAAAGGTCCTGAGGCGGGAAAACATCAGGAGTGTCTTTAGTGCAGAGGCGTAGTGCTGGGTGCAAAACTAGAGTCTCTGGTGCAGATTTTCTCTGGTGCCGTGTGCATTGCCATGGTGCTGTGTGCACAGCCATGTGCTGTGTGCAGATGATGGAATTTGGAGGCAGAAGTCTCAAGTCACTCATGAACTCCATTTTAGAAATCCCATCATGCACCACAACTCCATTTTGAATTCTCTCAGTCCACAGCCTCCATTCTGATTTTACACTGTCCATAGCGAACAGGGTATATCCCATGGCCTTTTGCAGTAAACTGAGCTAATTTTTTAATGCTTTCCCATGAAATGTGGGAGAACTTGTCTGTCTACTCTGAACAGAATGGGCGGAAATTATGAGAAGGCAATAGAAGACTATAGGCATTCACATAGAATCATAGAATACTAGGACTGGAAGTCACCGAGTCCAGTCCCATGCCCTCATGGCAGGACCCAGTACTGTCTAGCCCATCCCTGATAGATATTTATCTAACCTACTCTTAAATATCTCCAGAGATGGAGATTCCACAACCTCCCTAGGCAATTTATTCCAGTGTTTAACCACCCTGACAGTTAGGAACTTTTTCCTAATGTCCAACCTACACCTCCTTTGCTGCGGTTTAAGCCCATTGCTTCTTGTTCTATTCTCAGAGTCCAGGAAGAACAATCTTTCTCCCTCCTCCTTGTGACACCCTTTTAGATACCCGAAAACCGCTATCATGTTCCCTCTCAGTCTTCTCTTTTCCAAACTAAACAAGGCCAATTCTTTCAGCCTTCCTTCATAGGTCATGTTCTCTAGACCTTTAATCATTCTTGTTGCTCTTCTCTGGACCTTCTCCAATTTCTCCACATCTTTCTTGAAATGTGGTGCCCAGAAATGAACACAATACTCCAACTGAGGCCTAATCAGCGCAGAGTAGAGCGGAAGAATGACTTCTCGTGTCTTGCTCACAACACACCTGTTAATGCATCCTAGCATCATGTTTGCTTTTTTTGCAACAGAGTCACACTGTTGACTCATATTTAGCTTGTGGTCCACTATAACCCCTAGATCCCTTTCTGCCGTACTCCTTCCTAGACAGTCGCTTCCCATTCCCATTCCCATGTGTGAAACTGATTGTTCCTTCCTAAGAGGAGCACTTTGCATTTGTCCTTATTAAACTTCACCTTGTTTACCTGAGACTATTTCTCCAATTTGTCCAGATCAGTTTGAATTATGACCCTGTCCTCCAAAGCAGTTGCAACCCCTCCCAGCTTCGTATCATCTGCAAACTTAATACGCGTACTCTCTATGCCAATATTTAAATTGTTGACGAAGATATTGAACAGAACTGGTCCCAAAACAGACCCCTGCAGAACCCCACTTGTTAAACCTTTCCAGCAGGATTGTGAACCATTAATAACTACTCTCTGAGAATGGTTATCCAGCCAGTTATGCACCCACCTTATAGTAGCTCCATCTAAGTTGTATCTGCCTAGTTTATTGAAAAGAATATCGTGCGAGACCATATCAAATGCCTTACTAACGTCTAGGTATACCACATCCATCACCTCTCCCCTATCCACAAGACTCGTTATCCTATTAAAGAAAGCTATCCGATTGGTTTGACGTGATTTGTTCTTTACAAATCCATGCTGGGTGTTCCCTATCACCTTATTATCTTCCAAGTGTTTGCAGATGATTTCCTTAATTACTTGCTCCATTATCTTCCCTGGCACAAAAGTTAAACTAACTGGTCTGTAGTTTCCTGGGTTGTTCTTATTTCCCTTTTTATAAATGGGCACTATATTTGCCCTTTTCCAGTCTTCTGGAATCTCTCCTGTCTCCCATGATTTTCCAAAGATGATAGCTAGAGGCTCAGATACCTCCTCCATCAGCTCCTTGAGTATTCTAGGATGCATTTCATCAGGCTCTGATGACTTGCAGACATCTAACTTTTCCAAGTGATTTTTAACTTGTTCTTTTTTTATTTTATCTTCTAAACCTATCCCTTCCCACTAGCATTCACTATGTTAGGCATTCCTTCATCAGACTTCTCGGTGAAGACCGAAACAAAGAAGTCATTAAACATCTCTGCCATTTCCAAGTTTCCTGTTACTGTTTCTCCCTCCTCACTGAGCAATGGCCTACCCTGTCCTTGGTCTTCCTCTTGCTTCTAATGTATTTATAAAAAGTCTTCTTGTTTCCCTTTATTCCTGTAGCTAGTTTGAGCTCATTTTGTGCCTTTGCCTTTCTAATCTTGCCCCTGCATTCTTGTATTGTTTGCCTATATTCATCCTTTGTAATTTGTCCTAGTTTTCATTTTTTATATGTCTCCTTTTTTATTTTTAGATCATGCAAGGTCTCCTAGTTATGCCAAGGTGGTCTTTTGCCATATTTTCTATCTTTCCTATGCAGCATAATAGTTTGCTTTTGGGCCCTTAATTATGTCCCTTTGAAAAACTGCCAACTCTCTTCAGTTGTTTTTCCCTTCAGGCTTGCCTCCCATGGAACCTTACCTACCAGCTGTCTGAGCTTACCAAAATCTGCCTTCCTGAAATCCATTGTCTCTAATTTGCTGTTCTCCCTTGTACCATACCTTAGAATTATGAACTCTATGATTTTATGATCACTTTCACTCAAGCTGCCTTCCACTTTCAAATTCTCAGGCAGTTCCTCCCTATTTGTTAAAATCAATTCTAGAACAGCTTCCCCCCAATAGCTTTTTCAACCTTCTGAAATAAAAAGTTGTCTTCAATGCAGTCCAAGAACTTATTGGATAGTCTGTGCCCCACTGTGTTAGTTTCCCAACATATATCTGGATAGTTGAAGTCCCCTATCACCACCAAATCCTGCGCTTTGGATGATTTTGTTAGTTGTTTAAAAAAAGCCTCATCCACCTTTTCCGCCTGGGTAGGTGGCCTGTGGTAGACCCCTAGCATGACATCACCCTTGTTTTTTACTCCTTTTAGCCTAACCCATGGAACTAGTCTGTATCCATGCTAGAAAGGGGTCATGTTAGCAGCTAAGAAGTTGCACTAATTCATGCTTTAACATATACCATCTATCAGACCAGTCAACCTAAGGCGAGGAACACCATTACCCTTGAGTTTTGGGTGTTTGTTTATGGTCGGAACTTGAGTTAGGAGCAACACAACCTGACTTTGAAGTGAAGACAAAACCTACAATCATTTAACTAGTCTGGTTTAACAAGACACTTTTTCTAGTTTAGCTGCATAGTAAGAAAATTATATTTAGGATGCTGGATCAGCTCTACTAAGTGTGCATGGGGTTTTTTTTTGGATATTATTTTTGTCCTCTGTTCTGAGTGGCAGTTTTTCAGTTGTTCTGATGAACTGGAAGCTGAATGTTGCTTCTCCACTCTAACTATATCAAACAAATATCTTTCTTTAAATAAATGTCAATGGTGGAAACCTGCTGGAGGGATTAACAAGCTGCAACCTGCCAACTCACTAATGAAGTAGATGAAAGGCCCAGGTCTACATTTTCAAACTAGGGTGTCTAAATCTGGGCCCCTTTCAAGCAAGTAACTCCAAACACAAGAAAAAAACAGTCAAACGCAAGCATCAAAGACCATATTAGGCACCAAAGTTAAATATCCTGATTTTTGACGATGCTGAGCTTCCACGTTGGCCAGTTGGCTTTCAAAAGTCAGGCCTCTTAGGCAATATCTACACTACCAAGTTATTTCAGAATAAGCTATTTTGAAAAAATAACTAACTCTTGAAATAACTGTTTTGAAATAACCTTATTCCTTTTCACAAGTAATCATAGAATCATAGAATCCTAGGATTGGAAGATACCTCAGGGGGTCATTGAGTCCAGCTCCCTGCCCAAAGCAGGACCAACCCCAACTAAACCATCCCAGCCAGGACTTTGTCAAGCCAAGACTTAAAAATCTCTAGAGATGGAGATTCTACCACCTCCCTAGATAACCCATTCTGGTGCTTCACCACCCTCCTAGTGAAATAGTTTTTCCTAATATCCATCCTAGACCTCCCCCACTGCAACTTGAGACCATTGCTCCTTGTTCTGCCATCTGTTACTACTGAGAACAGCTTGGCTCCATCCTCTTTGGAACCTCCCTTTAGGAAGTTGTAGGCTGCTATCAAATCCCCCCTCACTCTTCTCTTCTGTAGACTAAATAAGTCCCAAATCCTTTAACCTCTCTTTGTAGATCATGTGCTTCAGCCCCCTAATCATTTTGATTGCCCTCTGCTGGACACTCTCCAATGCGTCCACATCCTTTCTATAGCGGGGGGAGCCCAGAACTGGGTGCAGTACTCCAGATGTGGCCTCACCAGTGCTGAATAATATCGAATAATAACTTCTCTAGATCTGCTGGAAATGCTTCTCCTAATGCACCCTAATATGCCATTAGCCTTCATGGCTACAAGAGCACATTGTTGACTCATATCCAGCTTCTCATCCACTGTAATCCTCAGGCCCTTTTCTGATGAACTGCTACTTAGCCCATCAGTTGCCAGCCTGTAACAGTGCTTGGAATTTTTCTGTCCCAACTGCAGGACTCTACACTTGTCCTTGCTGAACCTCATCAGATTTCTTTTGGCCCAATCCTCCAATTTGTGTAGGTCACTCTGGACCCTATCCCTAACTTCCAACACATCTACCTCTCCCCTTAGTTTAGTGTCACCTGCAGACTTTCTGAGGGTACAATCTATCCCCTTATCCAGGTCATTAATAAAGATGATGAATAAAACCAGCCCTAGAACCAATCCGTGGGGCACTGGGTTTAAAACCGACCACCAGCCAGACATCAAGCTGTTGATCACTACCCCTTGAGCCCACAATCTAGCCAGATTTCCAGCCACCTCACAGTCCATTTATCCAATCCATACTTCCTTAACTTGCTGGCAAGAATATTGTGGGAGAACATATCAAAAGCTTTGCTGAAGTCAAGGTATATCACATCCACTGACTTCCTCATTTCCGCAGAGCCAGTTACCTCATCATAGAATCTAATCAGGTTGATCAGGCATGACTTGCCCTTGGTGAATTCATGTTGACTATTCCTGATCACTTTCCCCTCTTCCAAGTGATTCAAAATGGATTCTTTGAGGATCTCCTCCAAGATTTTTCTGGGAACTGAGGTGAGGTTGACCAGTCTGTTGTTCCCTGGATTTTCCTTCTTCCCGTTTTCAAAGATAGGCACTACATTTGCCTTTTTCCAATCTGGGACCTCTCCTGATCTCCACAAGTTTTCAAAGATAATGGCCAAAGGCTCTGTAATGACATCTACCAACTCCTTCAGTGCCCCTGGATGCATTAAATCCAGACCCATGGATGTATGTATATCTAGCTTTTCCAAATAGCTCCTAACCTGTTCTTTCTCCACTGATGGCTGCCCACCTCCTTCTCATACTGTGTTGCCTAGTGCAGTCGTCTGGGAGCTGACCTTTTCTGTGAAGACAGAGGCAAAAAAACCATTGAGTACTTCAGCTTTTCTCACATCATCTGTCATTAGGTTATCTCCCTCATCCAGTAATAGCCCCACACCCTCCCTGATCACCCTCTTATGGCTATTCAAACATCAGGCCACTTAGGCTATGTCTACACTACCACATTATTTCAAAATAAGCTATTTTGAAATAAGCTTATTTATCTTCACAAGTTATATTATTCCTCTTCACAAAATAACAAGCTCATTATTTTGAAATAACAGGTTTGGTAGTTTGGATGCTCACCTTGCTATTTCAAAATAAGAGGAGTTATTTCGAAATAACTCCCCAGTGTAGACATGCCCATATTTATTTCTACATTTTTGGTCCTCGTATTTAGAGTTACTTGACTGAGAACAAAAGTTGTCTTCAAAACTGTATAGGAATGAGAAGCAGATTCTCAAGCTTTATAGGGGATTAGCAAGAGATTCCTGAAAACTAGTGTCTGAGAAAGGGGAATCAAAAAAAATTAACTGTCCTTTGTTTTGGGATATAAAGTAGACAAACTTCAGTACAATGGCCTCCTACTTGAGTGGGATTTTGATTGACCCCAGCCAGACTTAGATCAGAGGACTGGGGTGGTAAGATACAACTGAGTTGTCCCATTTGCAAACCAAAATGCAAGACTCAGATTTTGCTCAGCCAGTAAATAAGGCTGTTAAGTGGCATAGCAATATCTCCTACAACTATTTACGATAATCAAATAATCATGCAAGTAAACATGTATTCTGGGAGAACCAGAGAATTAATTGTTGCACGTGGTAGGCAGATAGCAAAGTATGGGCACTTTAGAAATAGTTATGTAAAACAATCAGCAGCTTTTGTTCTATTTTTGGTAAAATTTGGTTCTCATGAAAGTCAGAAGCTGACAACACCATTAAGGAATCTGTTGGATCTGAGTATTTCTGATTCTTGTATAAAATTATCTTCTGGTTTGTGGAATAAGTAGAAATTAATATTGGAGTGATTCTGCATTCAAGGAGTACAAATTTGTCTTCAAGTTCATTTAACAAACTGACATTTAAATTACTATGAAGAATAGCATGCACTATATGTTATTTGTAATTTTGTAACATGTTGAGATGAGGTTGTCCTGGGATCAGCATGTGATTAGAGTGATTATATATCTCACATATATGATATGTTTTTCATCAGTCACAATGAAAATACAATTTACTTTTATTAGTATAATAATTTAAATGTCATTAACTGAAAAGCAGTTAAATGTTTTTGTTACATTCACAAATCTTATTCCAGATTAGCTCAACCTATCCTTTCCTCACTTCAAAGAAAGTGTCTTTTTTTCCTTACCCAAAACTAATGTAGATACCCCATTATTATTGATAACAAAGCACATTGCTATAAAAATGGGGCAACAGAACAGCCACAAAATTCTTGTCTGTTTAAAATATATTTACAAATATGTGTGAGTGCAATAAAAGGCACTGTGGTCCCATTAAAACATTATTGTAGAAGCCATTTCCCTCTACTTAATACCAAAAAACTTTCTCTCCCTTTCAGTTACAATAAGCAATGCAGCTCTAAATTTGCCTTCATTCAGGTCTGTTGGTGCTCCTGTTCCAAATGAGAAAAGGGATATAAATAGTTATATTAAATGCAAAAGACTATATTAATCACAGGGGCCAGGTCTACACTAAAGGGGAAAGTTGACTTAAGATACGCAACACCAGATACTTTAATTACATAGCTGGAATCGGATGTGTAAAGCTGGAATCGGATGTGTCTTAAATCACTCTTTCACGCCATCCACACAGCAGGAGGTCGACAGGAGCACATGCTCCCATCAGCTTCCCTTACTCCTTCTGAGGATCAGGACTACTGGCGCTGACAGTGTTCCCCCCTCAGTTGGAATTAGCGAGTCTTCACTAGACCCACTAAATTGAACCCCGGAAGATTGACTGCAGCAGCATCAGTCTTCCCTGTAGTATAGACATGGCCAGAGAGATTTATGAGTCAGCTGCAGCCTGTAAGCCTATAGAGCTCTCTCTTTTAGTTCAGGCAGTAGAAGGTCACATTTTTAGATCCAAAAGTTCTAGGTTTGATCCCTGATTCTTCTGAAACGCTAGAGGCCATCATCCTACATTAAAAACTCTTTTCATGTGATATTAACATTGCTTAGTTAAAATTACAGCATACCAGAAAATTCCAAAGATAAATTTTTAGGAGCAATATTTTAACTGGGCTGTGTTACGCAACTTGTAAACACTCATTACCACCCAGACTTTCACAAGTTTGGGTTTCATGAGTGCATAGCTAAGCAAGCATGCAAATATAAAATATGTACTCTCTGATCTCAGTTCATGTCCACCCACACATTAGAACCAGAATTGCACTCACCTTTCTTATACATGTATGTGGAAAGCCAGCAAAGTATTTACAATGCATATGCCAAGTGAGAGCTACCAATCAGCTTATAAATGCTTGTATGCACAGTGCCAACCAGATATTGGGAGACTGCTAGTAAAAATATGTTTAAAATATAACAATATTATTATAATTAACTAAATCAATATGGATTTACATAGCATTATTGAAAGGCATATTTGTGATTTACAGATATGTCAAATGTCAAATTCCTACTCCAAATCACTGAGAAATTAGAAATTTTCAATTAGAGTTTATAAATACTTTGGTTTTATAACAGAAAAGTGGCTTTGTTTCATTTTTGTCTTTCTATGCTCTGCAACAGAAAGCAATTGTGCAGTTCTTGCTCAGACATTTTAATCAATTAATTACCTAAAAATACCATAGATGTATGAATAAAGATGCAAAACTTTTAGCCCCCAAATGTAGTAGGCTGACAAAATTATAAGCATATAAATAAGCATTGTAGCCTATAGAAATGATATTTTCATGACATACAACTCACTTCCTCAGATGCTTGAAGAGAAAAGAAAAGAAAAAAGGAAGTGATACACACTCCCATCTCTGTATTCCTTCCTATTTTCTTTTCTTTTCTCTTCAAACATCTGAGGAAACAAGTTGTATCACACAAAAGCTTATGTCCTAATATCCCAATAAATGAATTAGTCTATAAAGTGCCACCAGATTCCTCGTTGTTTTTGCTGAAACAAACTAACACAGCTACCCCTCTGAATTCTGTGTACAGAGAAATTATGCTCGTATAAAGCTGATGGAGGCAGCTTTGCTGTCTTTTGCACCAGCCCTGCCCTTTCCTGTGGTGGGTCCATACACTACTGGCATAACTGGAGGAAGGGCGCTAGAAGAGAAACTGGCAGGAAATGGAAGAGAAGAGGAGGAAGGATGGCTGAGTGAGGCTCCACTAGGCCTGATTCTCCACCGTTACAAGGTTTCTGAGGGAACTTATGTCAGTGATAATTAAAGCTGTCTTTGGTAGCCTTAATTGGTACTAGTACCAGGACAATGAGAATCAGGGAGTTGCAAGCAGCGCCTGCCAGCTCTCCCTCTGACTTCACAGCACCTTAACAGAGAATCGGGCCTTGAATATTTAAGCCACCAATGCAGAATATGAGAACTATAGAAAAGACCAAGTTTAGAAAAGTATTTTCAGCTGAATTTTTGGCCAACTATTATTGTAAAGGTGCTGGAAGAAGACAAAACAAAAACCCATCACAAATGGCTTTTGACACATGTCAATCTGACCATGCAGCTACACTAACAAAGAGGGTGAAGTAATATCTTTTATTGGATCAGCTTCTGCAGGCGAGAGAGAAACTCTTTTGAGCTTACAGAGAGCTTGTCTTCAGACCCAGATCTGAAGAAGAGCCCTGTGTGGCTCGAAAACTTGTCTCTCTCACCTATGGAAGTGGATCAAGTAAATTACATTACCTCACTCTCTTTGTCTCTCTAAAGCAGGGGTGGGGAACCTCAGACCCGGGGGCCGGATGTGGCCCCTGGCTTGCTTGGATCCGGTCCCCAAGGCTCATGCCCCACCCCCCCAGCATTGAGGAGCCTACGCTGGTGCTCCAGTCCCTCCACTGCTCCATCGCAGAAATGGAGCACACAAAATCTACGAGGCTGGTCCCCCGCAAGGTTCTGGTGCGCAAGGGGAATGAGGTGAGTGTCTGTCTCCTCAGTTGGGGGCATGTCAATGAGGCTTTTTTTTAGTTTTTTGGGGTTTTTTTGCTTCTCACTTATATGTGGCCCCCAATTGATTTTTCTGTGAGTCAGCAGCCGCGACCCAAAAAAGGTTCCGCACCCCCACTCTAATGCACTACACTGGACCTGGAAGGTCGGATTAAGATACGCAACTCCAGCTATGCAAAATAAGTAGCTGGAGTTGGCTTATCTTAAGCTGAGTTTGGCGCTATCTTCACAGAGGGATGACAATGGGAGCAAATGCTCCCATTGGCTTCCCTTACTCCTTGCGACTGTGAGGAGTACCAAAACTGACTGGAGCAACCCTCAGTGTTCCATTTAGTGGGTCTTATCAGATTGATCTCCAGTGCAGCAAGTGAAGACATGGCCTAACAGTAAAATTGTCAACAGGTTTCACCCTCTGTGAGGAATACTGGAAGTGTGCATTTCTGCCCACTGTACTACTTTCAAGACAAATATATAGTCTTGCTATATATCAGGGCTACTCAACTTTGGAAGCCCTGAGGGCCACGATGATACTCACAGCACATGTTGAGGGCGGCAACTGAAGTGTGGCTGCATGCACATGCAAATATATATGCAAATAGCTTCTTTCACACTGACAGTCATGAATACAAAGATTAAGGCAAGACTACACAACACACAGACCCCATGTAAGTCAGTTCTGCTGATATTAATAAAATACAATCTTTAACTGATTTCCACCCATATCACAGCACTTTTCATGAGCAATGACAGTCCAGGAATTTAACTACTAAAATGCATATCAACAGAAGACCGTTATATTGAGTTGCCACTATGGAGCGTGTTCCCAGTGGAGGCCATGTTCAGAGGATCCCACCCGCGGGCCATGTGTTGAGCCCTGCGTAAACCCAAACCGCACTGCAGGCCGCAAACAAACAGGCTGCGGGCCGCATGCGGCCCACAGGACGTGTGTTGAGTCGCCCTGCTATATATAAACAACAACATTCAAGAAGGTCTAAAGACAAAGGTCACAGTAGTTTTATTCTCTATTCATCTCTGTTATGAGTCACTCAGCACTATAGCTGCACTTGCACCAGAAGACTTACACTTCTATATTGCTTTATAACTTAAAGCACTAGCTAGCTAATCCTAAGATTTATTCATGTTTACCCTGCAGAAGCATCTGAGACACCAGAGCTAAAGTTAGCAAGGGAGAAAGTTGAATTTTTCAAGGTGACTGTTTCACATTAAAAGGTAGCCACCTCAATAATGAAGAGTAATAAAAACAAAAAATAAAAATGATCATGCCGCATATTGCGTTGATTTCAGAGGGCGTTTGGATTGGAACATAAGGGCCAACTTTCAGCATAACATAGATGGTTGTTAGGCTTATGTTCAATTTAAAAATCATCAGTAAATATGTCTAAAGCATGTTTGGGCATGTCCAGGATAGCCTGAACTGAAAATATATTGAGCAGTAACAAGAAGAACAGAGATAAAAGGTATCTGGCATTTTTTAAAGATCAGCTCTCAACAGCAAACCTCTTGCATCCAGATGCGGATAGCTAGTTGTATTAGACATCCGGTACTGTAGTCATGTGCTGAAAAAGAAGCAATGCATTTCACTGCTGGTTTGCACTTCCAAGAAAGAGAACACGTTTTTACTGCTCATCCATTCTGTTATTATCAGCAATATCTCACACAGGCACTAACTGTGGTCCTGCACTTGAGATATTCTATAGAAAAAGAAAGTGCCTTGTTCAGCTAATGTTAAAAGCAGAATTTGGAATTAATAGTTGAAGTTGTAGAGCAACAGATAAATTCTTGAATTCCAAGAGTGCAAACACTGCCACAGTTGCTGGCACTTGCATAGGACACATTGCACCCTCTTCCCTTCCACGTGTATGAAAAGCCAGATGCAATTGAACCCTAAGCATTCTAATATTCCACCCATTTATACAATTAGGAACTGTTATGAATCAAACACATGCTGATCTGCTGCCTGCTAGTGCTTGCTGCTGTTATGCCTGTCAGGGAGAGGATCAGATTGCATCAATGGATTCAGATATGGACACTTCATCCATTAATTTTAACAAAACAAGGCAAACACACAAATCTGTGCCTCTTGGACATTAATTGCCAGCTCTGAGAGCACCACAACTAGCTCCTTTGTACATAAAAGGCTTGTGCAGGCTTTACCCTGGGCCATCCCTCCCTGACCAGCATATGGACTTTCTTATCCAGATGGCCTCCTGTCTCCACTTACTGGCTGACAAATTCATTTCAGAACTGTCAGATGATGGGAGATCTCTGTGAAGGCTGCATGGCCTATTCATTTTTCCTTACTGTCACTCAGCTAAAGATGAACCTGTGTCCTACGTGGTTTGGACATCTATCTTTTTCCTGTTCTTATATTATCACCTAACAGTTGTAATACTTAGGTACTTGTCATGTTGGTATCTAAATATCACAGCAACCACTGAAGGCAGAAGAAACATGTTAAGTGATGTCTGTGGGGTCACCTAGCTAGCTCAGGCACTTTGGAAAATCCCACTAGGCCAGGAGCCCCCCAACTGTGGGGGTGCACCTCTGTGGGAATTGCAGAGCACTTGGCACCAGCTTCCTACATTCTCTGGGGGTGTTCATCCTCTGCTCAGCTCCAGGCTCTGACTTCCCCCTTCCCCCCAAACATAGTCTCTCTTTCTAAACCCCCACTCTACCCCAGGCCCCATGCCCACTCAACATCTTCCTCCAAAACCCCACCCCCATCCCACCTCTTCTTGCCCCCACATCATGCCTTGTCCCTGCCTCATCTCGCCTAGGTCTGCTCGCTCCCCCAAGCATGTCTCATGCCCACTCCTCCCCCTCCACCCACAGCCCCTCCTACATTCTGTGGAACAGCTGATAGTGGTGAGCGGAGGCACTGGGAGGGAGAAGGAGCTGATCAGTGGGCAGGAGGCACTGGAGTGATGGGGAGGAGAGCTAGCTGCTAATTGTTTCCTGTGGTTGCTCTAGCCCTGAAGCACCCAGGGAATTGGTACCTATGGCACAGCATGGGGCACAGCACGGATTGGGCCAGCCCCCACAGGGGGGAAAGGATGGATTGCCACTCATCTCTGCTCTGCCCTCAGCTCTGCTCCGGTCCTGCCCCCAACTGCACATCAGGCATTGGCCCCTGGCTTCTTTTCCTAAATGTGGCCCTGCTGCAGATCCATTCCTGGCCCCTAGCTCCCAGCTCTGGCCATGGCGTGGCTGCAGCTCTACTCCTGGCTATGGCCTCGGCCCCCAGCTCCCAGCCTCAGACACATCCCTAGACATGGCTCTGGCTCCTGACCCATCCATGTCCCCTGGCTCCTGTCCATGGCTTGGCCCCAATCCTGACTCCAGTTATACCTCTGGCTCCGGACTCAGTCCCTTGCTCGCAGCCATGGCCTGGCTTCTGACTCCTGGCTCCTGACCCCAACTCTTGGCTGTGGCTCCAGCCCCCACCCTGACCATGGCCCTACTCCCAACTGCAGCTCCCAGCGATCCAGGCAGATTACATTAGGGACAAAGGGGGCATGACTTAAAAAGTCTGGGGACCACTGCACTAGGCATCTATTTGCATCTTTAGGCTCCTGTACCCTTTTGAAAATTTTACCAAAAAACAATGAAAATTGACTATAGGTTAGATCCCTAGCTGGTGTAAATTGGTGTTGTTGCATTGTAGAGACATACTGATTTATAACAGCTGAAGATCTGGTGCTATGTCTTCATTAATTAACGAATACAGAGACATAATTACAGATTAATGCAAATTCATAAGAACAATTATAAATATTTTAATAACAACTGCAGTTAGAATTATCTTTCAGCATTGGAAGGACCCCACCTAATTACATAAATACATTTCTTCGATTACTGGATTTACTGTTTTTTAGAATATACTTGTGAAACAATATAAACTTCCAGCTACAATAGAATGGTATATTTCTTAATATGTGCAGTTATATAAATAAGATTGTAAAACAAATATTTTTATAAGGTAGGATTTTCCAAAGAATTCAGCAATGGCCATTGAAATCTTTGCTAAAACACCCATTAAATTCCAGGAAAGTAGAATTTGGAAAACAATGAGCATTTTGGGAAATCTCACCCATATAATTAGTGTTTTTTACATATTAGGTGACAGATCTTTTGTGGTGTAAAAGAGGTGTATCTGAGGATCTGCTCCATATTGTAAAACATTAGGTTTCCTTTGTTGTTTTTCTTTCTTTGTATATATTTGTGCTTTTTGAAAATGCAATAAAAAACTGCTTAACTTAAAAAGAAACTAGCAAGCTTGCTTGTGTTTATAATTAAAAGGTTTCTTTAGGGCCAAGATTCCCAGTTCTGTCTCTTTCAGTAGTAATGCTCAAAATAGAAGAGACACAGCATATAACAGTTTGTGTGCTGACTTTCAAAACAAATATACTGACAATTATCCCAACCTAATTAAACATTGTGTCTGTTCCTCAAAGCGACTGACAGTTAGTTTCCCTATCTCTGAAAACATCCTCAATGATAAATGTAAAACCACACACACTGAGGACAGTGTCATTGAAGGCAAGGAAGAAGAGCAAGGAATACTGTGGGGGAGCCAATGTGCAAACCTCCTCACAGAGATCAGCTAACGCATCACCTCTAGAGCCACAACACCCCTGGTAGTCTAGTCTTGGGTTTTTCTTGAATGGATTCTGCCACTTACACTGTACTGTGTGCATATGGTATGTTATTTTCAAAGGGAAAATGAAGATGTTATTCACAAATAGGGATCCTGATCTTGTCAATATGAACACTGCTCATGAGCTATAAATTGTGTGTTTAATCTGCAATTTAAATGATAAAATCCGGAAGGCAGAATCTACCTTCTTAGTACTGAGTTAAGAGACAGACATGCATATGTTGCAATGTTAATGCTAACAATAACTGTGCTGAGCACAAATAAGAATTGTCTTTGTATGATTCTTGACTAACATTTAACAACCTCTTCAGAGGGGTAGCTGAGTTAGTCTACAACTGGAAAAACTTAAAAAACAATGAATGGTCTTGCAGCAGAGATTAACAAAACAACCTGAACTTCTTAGATACCATGGCCCTGTGACATAGTGTTGGCTATAGTACCCTGTTCACTTAGGCAATGGGCTAATAGAAGATTATAGGCTTATCTGGAGGCAATTAACCAGTTACAGTGAGATCATTGATAGTGGCAGTGATTGGGCTAGTTCTAACTGATTTGGCAAGCTAAAAATAGAAGTGTATCTGTGGTGACCTGAGGGTCTGGCTGTCTCAAGAGCAATCCATTGCAAAATCCTAGCTATGTACCTAAATAGCCAGCCACTCCCATCACTGGTGCCTTTTATAGCAGTCTATGTTGATCAGAGCGATAGTGGGGTGTTTCCTTGATCTTGAAATTATACCTTCAGCTCCACTGTAGACACATCTTTTTTTGTACTTGCTAAGGTTGCACAGGAGCAGGAAACTGAATGCATTCCAGGCTCACACCCATTCTACTGCTCCAAACACTGTGACACTAATTATTTGTTTAAAAAAATGTGATACATATAGACCATATGCATTTGCAGGAAATTAGATCCCCATACCACCTGTTATGAAGTTTTTCACCTCATATTCCTTTTTAGATCTTAGGAACACATTTGATCTCACTTATGCTGGTTTTACACTGGTGTAGCTCCATTGTCTTATGTGGAACTATTCATGATTAACACTGTTGTGTGCAGGAACAGAATTTGGTAATGGATCCTGATGTTAGCATCAACAGTGTTGCTTTTAGATTATAACTTTTGATTTTGCACTTTGATTTTACAGATTTTATACCTGATTTTCAGAGGTGCTGGGCAGCCACATCTCCAATTCAAGTGAATAGGTGGTATTGGTGCACATCGTCTCTGAAATTCATGTCCAAAATATATCGCTTAGAAATGTCCATTGCAGTAAGTTCACAACAAGACCCTTTTGTTCCTCTCTCATTAGTCATGTCAATACAGCAGGCCTAAAGCCAAAATAAGCTACGCAACTTGAGCTACATCAGTTGCATAGCTTAAGTCGAAATAGCTTATTTCGGCTTTTGGCACTGTCTACACAGCAGGAAGTCCAACTTAGAGCTTTCTTCCTCTAACTTCCCTTACTCTTTGTAAAATGAGGGTTTACAGGAATCGGAGTAAGAAGTCCTCCAGCTCGCCATTAGGTAGACATTATGTCGAAATAACTACTTGCTATGTAGACGTGGACTATGTTATTTTGGAATAACGTCAGTTATTCCAAAATAATGCTGCTGTGTAGACATAGCCAGTTAAAGGAATTGTCAGTATTTCTCCCCATTCAAAATTAGGGAAAATAACAATGCACAGCAGTAATCTCAATTCTAGAGCCTTGTTGAAACTCTAGAAGTACATATCTGACAGATACAACAGAGATTAATGAGCCATGACCAGAAGTTTGATTTTTCTGTCAAGTGCTTCCATCCGTTTTTAATAAACAGAGGAACAACATAAGCTCCACTGGCTGCTCTCTCCTGTTTAAACAGAGCAGGTTGCTTTTACTACCATGTGTGTCTAAGCTGAGTTATGACTCTAAGGCACTGACAATTTTTTCCCCTTTGGCCCTTTTGTAGATATCCCGGTGATTAGCTATGCTCCTTACACACTGTTTCTTTGCATTGCTTCAATATGGATTATCTGGTGTTTTACCACTGGAAACTGTCAAGTTGTAATATCATGTTTACAACAAAATGTGTTCAGTTTAGGGTTGCTGGTGTGTGTAAATGCCTAAAACCCATACTATTCTATTTTAAACAGCACTCTTTTTATTTTTTTTATTTGGTTGGGACATATATTCCTCACCTTTTCCAACTAAAGTAGGCTGAGTCAGCTATGGCAAAATCAAAACAATGGATTGTACTATAATGAAATTCTTTTCATGCCTTTAGTTGCTTACATTACAATCAAACATGGTGCTTAAAAAAAGTACAAAAATATTTGAACTAGTCTGAAATTTATGGTAAAGGAATCCCTAAGGATTTTATGCTACATTAAAAAAATGATCAAACAAGCTTTTTTTCTTTCTGCACAAATGTGATTGAAATCCAAAGCAAAAGAGAAGATATAAATACCCCAAGGTATTTATGAGAAAAAAAATGAGCTGCCTTAAATCTAACTGGCCACAGAATGTCACTATTGCTCCATGCAAATATTGTTGAAAGGGAATTTACCTGGTAATGTAAAATTGATTCTTAAGGAAGAATTTCAGAGAAATCCTTTTTGGGGGTAGGAGGTAGATGGTGAAATGCATACATGTGTCCTCACACATGCCCAATTTAGTGACATACCTTAAACCTCCCAGATTCTAACATCTCTGAATTTTGAGGGATCATGCATGCGCCCACACACAATCATAGAACACTAGAAATGGAAAGGACTCGAGAGGTCATCAAGTGCAGTCTGCTGCTCTCAGGGCAGGACCAAGCACCATCTACATCATCCCTGATAGACATTTAAAACTCATTTGTAAGACAGCACATGGATTTATACCAGGGACCTCTTGAGCTATAGTCAAATACTTTACTACTGAGCTATACTCCCTGTGACAGAGCAAGCCTGCTGTCTGACCTACATGGATGGACTCCAGTACCTATACTAAGACCTACTGACTTCAATGGGACGCTGGGTAAGAATAAGGGTCCCGGGGTACAGAGCAGATTTCAGGATTGGGGCCACACAGAGAAAGGCTTCTTCATAGAATCATAGAATACTAGGACTGGAAGGGACCTTGAGAGGTCATCGAGTCCAGTCCCCTGCCCTCATGGCAGGACCAAGTACTGTCTAGCCCATCCCTGATAGACATTTATCTAACCTACTCTTAAATATCTCCAGAGATGGAGATTCCACAACCTCCCTGGGCAATTTATTCCAGTGTTTAACCACCCTGACAGTTAGGAACTTTTTCCTAATGTCCAACCTAAAACTCCCTTGCTGCAGTTTTAGCCCATTGCTTCTTGTTCTATCCTCAGAGGCCAAGATGAACAAGTTTTCTCCCTCCGCCTTATGACACCCTTTTAGTTACCTGAAAACTGCTATCATGTCCCCCCTCAGTCTTCTCTTTTCTAAACTAAACAAACCCAATTCTTTCAGCCTTCCTTCATAGGTCATGTTCTCTAGACCTTTATCATTCTTGTTGCTCTTCTCTGGACCCTCTCCAATTTCTCCACATCTTTCTTGAAATGCGGTGCCCGGAACTGGACACAATACTCCAATTGAGGCCTAACCAGCGCAGAGTAGAGCGGAAGAATGACTTCTCGTGTCTTGCTCACAACACACCTGTTAATGCATCCCAGAATCATGTTTGTTTTTTTTGCAACAGAGTCACACTGTTGACTCATATTTAGCTTGTGGTCCACTGTAACCCCTAGATCCCTTTTTGCCGTACTCCTTCCTAGACAGTCCCTTCCTATTCTGTATGTGTGAAACTGATTGTTCCTTCCTAAGTGGAGCACTTTGCATTTGTCTTTATTAAACTTCATCCTGTTTACCTCAGACCATTTCTCCAATTTGTCCAGATCATCTTGACTTATGACCCTATCCTCCAAAGCAGTCGCAACCCCTCCCAGCTTCGTATCATCTGCAAACTTAATAAGTGTACTTTCTATGCCAATATCTAAATCGTTGATGAAGATATTGAACAGAGCCGGTCCCAAAACAGACCCCTGAGGAACCCCACTTGTTATACCTTTCCAGCAGGATTGAGAACCATTAATAACTACTCTCTGAGTACGGTTATCCAGCCAGTTATGCAGCCACCTTATAGTAGCCCCATCTAAGTTGTATTTGCCTATTTTATTGGTAAGAAAATCATGCGAGACCATATCAAATGCCTTACTAACGTCTAGGTATACCACATCCACCTCTTCTCCCTTATCCACAAGACTCGTTATCCTATCAAAGAAAGGTATCCGATTGGTTTGACATGATTTGTTCTTTACAAATCCATGCTGGGTGTTCCCTATCACCTTATTATCTTCCAAGTGTTTGCAGATGATTTCCTTAATTACTTGCTCCATTATCTTCCCTGGCACAGAAGTTAAACTAACTGGTCTGTAGTTTCCTGGGTTGTTCTTATTTCCCTTTTTATAGATGGGCACTATATGTGCCCTTTTCCAGTCTTCTGGAATCTCTCCTGTCTCCCATGATTTTCCAAATATGATAGCTAAGGGCTCAGATGCCTCCTCCATCAGCTCCTTGAGTATTCTAGGATGCATTTCATCAGGCCCTGGTGACTTGCAGGCATCTAACTTTTCCAAGTGATTTTTAACTTGTTCTTTTTTTATTTTATCTTCTAAGCCTACTCCCTTCCCACTAGCATTCACTATGTTAGGCATTCCTTCATCAGACTTCTCGGTGAAGACCAAAACAAAGAAGTCATTAAACATCTCTGCCATTTCCAAGTTTCCTGTTACTGTTTCTCCCTCCTCACTGAGCAGTGGGCCTACCCTGTCCTTGGTCTTCCTCTTGCTTCTAATGTATTTATAAAAAGTCTTCTTGTTTCCCTTTATTGTTGTAGCTAGTTTGAGCTCATTTTGTGCCTTTGCCTTTCTAATCTTGCCCTTGCATTCCTGTGTTGTTTGCCTATATTCATCCTTTGTAATTTGTCCTAGTTTCCATTTTTATATGACTCCCTTTTTATTTTTAGATCATGCAAGATCTCCTGGTTAAGCCAAGGTGGTCTTTTGCCATATTTTCTATCTTTCCTACGCAACGGAATAGCTTGCTTTTGGGCCCTTAACAATGTCCCTTGAAAAACTGCCAACTCGCCTCAGTTGTTTTGATTCCCATGGACCTTACCTATCAGCTCTCTGAGCTTACCAAAATCCACCTTCCTGAAATCCATTGTCTCTATTTTGCTGTTCTCCCTTCTACCCTTCCTTAGAATTGTGAACTCTATGATTTCATGATCACTTTCACCCAAGCTGCCTTCCACTTTCTAATTCTCAACCAGTTCCTCCCTATTTGTTAAAATCAAATCTAGAACAGGTTGCCCCCACTAGAACAGCTTCCCCCCTGTTTCTTATTTCAAACAAACCTTATCTGGATTAGCTATCACTTTCAGTTTCAAAACATGTAATAAAAACTGCTCTGAAATTAAAACCGTCCTTGATTCTGCCTCCATCTGAAATTGCTACTAAATTTAACAGACCGATACTAGCATTTAATTGCCCCTGAACAGAAGTCACCATCAAGAAGAAGTAGCATAACTACCCCCCGCACTGCCAACAAATCTTTTGTTTTCATAAGAGCTTCATTCCTAGTACAAGGAAGCATTTCATATAAAACTGCACGTTCACTTAATGTCAGTGACCTGGATTACATGCAGTGGACCTCCCAATGGTTCAGGCATCCCCTTTGGTTCTCTGTTTTGTTTCTTTGTCTCCTTCTGCAGGTGGTGAAGGCCATCAACTCCATCCTGCTATGCAGGGTCAGCCGCCTGGGCGACCTGGACCCCATCATTGCCGGATTTGCCACTCCGGGGGGTGGGTGGGGGACTATTGATGGAACCCACATCCCCATCCGGGCCCCCAACCACCGGGCAGCGTGGTACATCAATCGCATGGGATACTTTTCTATGGTCCTGCAGTCCCTGGTTGACCACCATGGCCAGTTTATGGACATCTTTGTAGGCTGTTCGGGGAAGGTGCATGATGCCCACGTCTTCCATAACTCCAGCCTCTACCACAAGCTGGAGACCAACACTTTCTTCCCTGAGCGCAACATCACGGTCGGGGATGTTAAGATGCCACTGTGTATTGTGAAGGAGGCAGCCTACCCCTTCATGCCATGGCTTATGAAGCCATACACTGGACCCCGGGACCCCAGCAAGGACCAGTTCAATGGCCACCTGGGCAGGGCCCGCATGCAGGCCGAATGCACCTTTGACTGCTTGAAGGCGCGGTTCAGGTGACTCCTGACACACCTGTATGTGGGGGAGCAGAACATCCCCAGGTGATATCTACATATTGTATGCTACACAACATCATGGACAGGAAGGGGGAGGCCTTCCCTCTGGGGTGGGGGGAAGAGGCTGGCTGGGAGAGATGGGCCTTTGAATAGCTGTGCATAGATGCCATCCGCCAGGCCCATCAGGTAGAGGTGCACATCTGGGAGGCCCTGTGGGAGCGTTTCTCTGAAGGACCCCAGTAACTCTCCCCAGGGCCTCCCCACTAGTGGCCATGCCTTGCTCCTCTCTGCCTTTCCTCCAACAACCCCTCCTTTCCCCACTCCACCCCTCTTCCCTGCAGACACAATAAAAAAACCTGTTGGTTTTGAAAAAAAGAACTATTTGCTTATTTATTTGGGATAGAAGTAACTGGGAAGGAGGGGAGGGCTGATAACCTGGAAATGGGGAGGCGGGAGGGATCAGAGAAACTTGGAGGGGGGAGGAGAGGCTCAGGGCTGGGGCTGAGAGTGTCACATGGCTCGGATGCTTCCTCCACCTCATCTGCGGGAACCTCGGCACCCTTAGGGGTGGGAGGGTCCTGGGTGGATAGGGGGAAAGGCAGGATGGAGGGGGGCAGGGCTGGAGCTGGGTCAGGCATGGGAAGGGGAGCAGAGACAGGGACTGGGACTGGTGCCAGGTAGGTCAGGAGCTCCCGGATGGTCACACACATGTTGCGTCCCTGCTGCAGCAGCTCAGTCTACATCTGGGCCTGCCACTTTGCATTGTCCTGGACCTTACATAAGAACATAAGAACGGCTGTACTGGGTCAGACCAAAGGTCCATCTAGCCCAGTATCCTGTCTGCCGACAGCAGCCAACACCAGGTACCCCAGAGAGGGTGGACTGAAGACAATGACCAAGTGATTTGTCTCCTGCCATCCCTCTCCAGCCTCTGACAAACAGGCACTGTTTGAAAGGAGTTCTCTCCTTTCACTGAAAGTTTCTTTTCTACACTCACACACGTCTGCTGCATGTCCCACAGGCTGGAGACACGCTCCCTCATCAGTTCCTCCTGGACCCTCTGGCACCTGCAGCTTCCCAGGGTCAGGTGGCTGGCTCGGCTGATGTCAATCGCCCCACAGTCATGGCTGGTCCAGCTGAGGAGAATAAAGAGAGGTGGTCAGTCATCCCTGGAGACACTGTCCCTGAGGCCTTACCCTCATCTGTGAGCTGAGAGCAGCAGTTCCCAGGTCAGAGAACGGTGATGTCCTAGGAGCAAGGCTATATGTGGCCTGGACAGCGAGCCCTGCCTTACTGGGGCCCAGAGGTCCCCAGGGGACCATGCTTCCCACTCCTCCCCCCGTCCCATGGACAAGCAGGCAAGGGAAATGACTGGCCACACTGGGATCCATTGGCTGGGAGAAGGGCCTCAAGCAGCCTGGGCTTCCATTGGGGCTGCACACTCACCTGAGCCTGGCAGCACTGTCCCTGAGAGTGGGTGCCACCTTGAGCATGCAGGCATGCTTGTGTGCCATGTGTAGCACTCCAGAGTCTGTGTGTGTCCTTGTCCCCAACCTCCTTTCAGCAGTGGCTCATGGTGGGAGGGTGTCCCCTCCCCAGGGGTCAGAAGTGTGGGTGGCCTCCCCAGAGCCTGTGAGCAGGAGCCCAGGGGTGCTCCGGTGCTGCCTCTTGGGGTTGCGTAGTGCAGACTGGTGCTGCACGTGCATCCATGTACATGGATTGCAGCGTGATGGCCATACCGAGAAGGCCGAGCGACGATCGCACCACAGCCCCTCAGCGCCCACCTCCCCCACCCTGTGTGTGTGAAAAACTAAGACCACTCACCTGATGATCCCTCCTCGGCCTCAGAGAATGCTTGGGAGACATCCAGGCCATGCTCACCAAAGTGAGCTTGGTGACAGCGCTCACCTTTTCCTCCTTCTCTTCATGGGCTGGGACCCCCAGGTGGTTGATGACGGGTGTTTCCAGCCCCGAGTCCACCACCAAGGGTGGAAAAGGAGCTGTGCTGCCCCCTAGGATACGGTGCAGGTTGTCATAATAGGGGCAGGAGTAGGGTCCTGCCACAGAGCATGAGCTACACTTCCTCACCCTGACATAGGCCTGGTGGAGCTCCTTGACTTTACTTCGAACCTGCTCCAGGTTCCTAGTGTGGCCCCTAGTGGCCATATATATCAGCATTGCGCCATCTGGAGTGGAGATCCTGGAGGTTCTCCTTGTCGTCCCACACCTCCAGGAGGGCCAGGATCTCCACCGCAGACAAGGATGGCGCACACCTTTTGTGGCCCCTGGCTGGCTCCTAGGAGCCCTGTGTGTACTCCCTGGGATGGGAAGGGACTCTTGGGGGGCTTGTGGCTGGGACATGGTGCCCAGACGTCAGGTGCTGGCAGCTGCACTATAGCTGGAAGCTCTGAGGGCTGGCTTCCTGCCACAAGCCCTGTCCCCTGTGTCTGCAGCTTTAAGAGCGGCCGTGGAACAGGAACTATAGAGTTGCGATGAGTGTTGACAGAGTGGCCAGCAGGGCACCTGTGGGATTTCCTGGAGGCCTCTTTTTTTTAAATAAATCCCTATTCCACATTCACATACACCCTCTTCCAAAAAAGTTTTTTCAGAAAAGGGCTTATTCCTCGTGGAATGAAGTTTACTGCCATTGGAAAAAGCCATCTGTTATTTCAACTTTCTGTCGAAATAACACAATTGTATCATGGATGCTAGTATTGTTTTTCTGGAATAACAGTCATTATTCTGGAAAAACAGTGCAACATAGAGGCACAATATGAGGCAATATATACAATGGATCAGATGTCTGTCCATGAGAAGAGTGGGCTTACTCCAACCTGAGCTCAGATGGTTGTTCATAGGCCCTGAAAATCATATATTGTTCTCTTAAAGAGGAGATGTTACCAGTCAATATTTTTGTCAACTGGCAAAGGTTAGAGAAAATATTTCTATTTGCTCGTGAGAATAATGCTACATCCCTAGTTCAACAGGAAAAGGGTGTAACGTGAATTTGCTGTGAAATTATGTTTGTAAGTGGACTTGAAGCTGAGACTGATCAGTAGGGGCACATCTAGACTACGTTCTAATTTTGAAAAGGATATGCAAATTCCGTGGGAATTTGCATATCTTCTTCCGATCGCTTTTTTGAAAGAGGGTCTTTCGAAAGTGAAAGTAGTCTGGATGCGGTTTTTTCGGAAAAAAACCCTTTTTCGAAAAACCACATAAACCTCCTTTTTTTTGGAAGAGCATTTTTTTCTAAAAAGGGTTTTTTTCTGAAAAAAACGCGTCCAGAATACTTTCACTTTTGAAAGTCGAAAAAGCGATTGGAAGATATGCAAATTCCCATGGAATTCCGTGGGAATTTCTATATCCTCTTTCAAAATTAGAACTTAGTCTAGATGTGCCCTAAGCCACTCTATGTGTTGTTAATGTGAGTGTGCATATTCATATGTACACACATTTTATGCTCTCCGGCAGATTTTGTTGCATTTATATTTTCAGTTTACAGATCAACAAGTAGTGGTAAATTAAATGTGGGGTGGAGTTGGACTAGATTCTCTGGTGTGGAGCACCCCCTTTGACTATTCAGTTGGGCCCAAAGCTAGGCTAACCAGCCTAGGGAGGATCCCACTGGCCTAGGACAATCCTCCAATTGTGCAGAATGTCTGTCTTCCTCCTGCTGTCCTCTCTGCCCTGTGCCAAAATCCCTGGCTGTAATTTTGGCATCTTGTCACTCTTTCAGCCTAGCACAAGCCTGGGGGTTTCATGAATAAGGCTGATTTTGTCACCGATATTTTAGTAAAAGTCAGAGACAGGTCACAGGCAATAAATACAAATTCACAGAAGCCAGAGACCTTCCCATGATTTTTACTAAAAATAACTGTGACAAAATGGGCTAAGACCCAGCCTGTTGTGTGAGGGGAAGGAAGGAAGGAGGTTCAGTACCCACCACCACTGTGTCTGGGAACTTCAGGGTCTCCTTAGCACAACAGTGGCTGGGAACTGTGGGGTCCTCCTTTGTGCCTGCAGTGACTGAGAACTCTGTGTACCCCCACCTCCTATAGCAGCTGGGAGCTGCAGGCCTCTCCATGCGACTATTAGCTCTGGGTCCCCCCACGGCAGTTAAGAGCTGAAGGGGCTGCTGCTGCCCATGGCAGCTCAGAGCTCCAGGGTCCCTGACAGCTTTAGTCCTGGCACCCCAGGGCTGAAGCAGAAAAATTCATGGAGGTCACAGAAGTCACAGATTCTGTGACAAATCTTAGTCTTATTCAGAGGGCTTTTGAACTGTGCAGAGGAAATTCACAGAAAATAATGCAGACTTATCTACCAGTTCTGTCCCCTCTCTTCCTCCTTGCCCAGGCTGTAAACCCACAGATATTCAAACTCCTGGTGTATGCATTGAAGGGCTGCTGTGTGCGGGATGTTTTCCTCTTCTCTGACAAAACCTGGGGCTATTTTCTCATTTTTTCCTGATCCTCCTCTTGGAAAATAAACAGAGGGAATGGTACATCATTTTGTATTTGATCCATCTTCAACCTTTTATTTGATTATCCAGATACTTCATTCATATGACTAATTCCTTTATGGCTCAGCCTACATTTTGACAAGGCAAATCTTAAAAGTAAATTTGTGTATCAGGCTTTCCTGATGCCCGCACTTCAGTGTGCATTCTGCTCATCAGAAGCGGTAAAGGCAGCGTTCAGCTAAGATGCTGAGGATGGTAATACACACAGCTGCTCTCGCAGGATTATCCCTCATCCCTCATGCATTATAAGAGATTTGATGGGCCTATTAACAGTTTCTACCTGTTTTAAGATTTGTAACAGTAGGTCGAATGGATTACTTTATATGCCTGATTTGCCTGTGGTTCCTGGTAGCGGTGTTGACGTGATTTATGTAAATCATAAAGTGAAATGCAGTGACCTCAATGAGTTCCCAGTTCCTTTCATGCATGTCTTTGGGTAGAGTGCTAATATTTATAAATAATGGTATATTCATGCCTCAATAATCTGCTTTATTTACACTGTTAGTGTAGAGCTGCTAGGGCACAAATGAAACATTTATTCCCTGATGTGTGTTTCGTTTTTCTTTCAATCCTGTATTCTCCCTTATGCCTTGCCCTTACTGTCAGTGAACTTGTCAGCAACTTTCCCCAGCAGGAGGGGAAGCAAGTTAAGTAGGGAGGAAGAACAACTACCTTTGCTGCCATTTTCAGTGCAATTCTCTGACTAATGAGAAAGGGCTACTAATGAACTGAGAGACTGGTTGTTCTTCTTCCAGAAACAGAGCACATTATTCAGTGGGCTGTTCTCTTGGTCTCCACTAGCCTAAGGGTGACAAGCCAGTACCCCATATTCACAGCTTGTGCTGCCAGTTCAGTTTACTTGACCAGAGCCATTTGTAGCAGATAAACCTACTGGTTTTTATTTCCCATGTTAAACTCTATATTCTCTGTGCTCTATATTTGTTAAAAGCGAGTCTCCTGGAAGCATTTTATTCCTTCAGTCCTGGATGCAGCTGGTGCCGAGCCCAGATCTTTGGGGGCTTTAAGCTTGCATTCGTTATTAAACAGGAAGAGAGCTGTCTTTTTAGCAGGTGCCAAATTTCTACAGGCCCAATTCTGAAATCATTACTCATGGCCAAACTTTCCTCCCCTAGCTCATGCCAACATTACCATTGAACTCACTGTGGGTATTGGTCTCAGCAAGGGATTTGGTCCTTTGTCCTTACTTCGGCAAAATTCCAACTGCATTCAATGTGGTTTAGATTAATCTAAGAGTGGGTTTTAAATTTGGGACCGAATTCTGCCTTCAGTTACACTGATGTAAATCTGATGTGACTTCTGTATTTCAATGAAGCTATTTCAAATTTACAGCACAATCTGACCCTAATTATAAGCTGGCACTGTTTTGTTCGGTCTTTGCTTTGATTAGATAAGGGCAATTGAAATTTAGTTTAATCAATCAAGGATTTTAGGCATTTGGATTTGGCAGTGCAGGCTGGAATTTCCTAGCAAATTCATCTTTTTACGATCATTTTAAGGGGATCTTTTAAATTGTAGATTCTAAAAAGCTCATTCCTTGTTCATAAGTTAATCAAAAAGCCACTTTCCCCTAAAGTTAATAATAATGTAACCCTTCTGCAAGGTGGAGATGACAGCAACCAGGGCCGGGTTCAATATCTAGGAGTTCCTTTTCAATAATACAACACAAAGCTGGCTCAAACCCCCATCCATTAACCTGAGAAAATTACACCCCACCTCTGAGAAACAATAATTCCCCTCTTGGAAGCACAGTGTGTGAGTGTAGAAAAGAAACTTTCAGTGAAAGGAGAGAACTCACCCAGTGTTAATTAGGGCAAATACCACAGGCAGCACTCATAAACATAAAACTGTGAGCAGGACACCCACCCCAGAGTGACTGGGACAGAGTCTTTTACCTTCTATGTTTGAGTTGTACAACCTTACTGTGTCTCCCGCTGCTCCCTCACCATAGCCCACTCACAGTGATTGTCCTTGGTTAGTGAGGACCCAGGGTTCAGAGGTGAATCTCCTGCCCAGGAAAGAAGACGCTATGCGTACACTGCTGTCTGAACATTTAGGGTGCATCTACACTGCACCTGGAACTCAAAATTAGCTATGCAATTTGAGCTATGCAAATTGTGCAGCTTATTTCAAGTTAATTTCGAAATATCTTATTTTGAAATTTGGCGCTGTCTACACAGCACTTATTTCAAAATAAGTTGCTATGCCCAAACTTCCCTTACTCCTCATGGAATGAGGTTTACAGGGACATCAGAATAGTGAGCCCGTTATATTTCAAAATAATGGGCACACTCAAAAGATGCAGGATAGCTATTTCGGGATACCTCAGGTATCCCGAAATAGTGCTGCAGGGTAAACATAGCCCTACTTTGCCTGGCTGCCGTATCAGCCATGACTCCTCTCTACTGGCTGCTCCACCAGATGCAGCTCCTCTCTACCGGGCCACCCTACCAGGGTGCCTCTTTCCCCAGCCGCCTGTTAGCTACTGTCTGCTGCCAGCTGCCTTTCTTCTGTGATCTCTGTAGATCAGTCTCTTAGGCTACGTCTACACTACAGCACTATTTTGGGATACCAGAGGTATCCTGAAATAGCTATTCCACATCTTTTGAGCGTGCCCATTATTTCGAAATATAACAGGCTCGCTATTCCAACATCCCTGTAAACCTCATTCCATGAGGAGTAAGGCACATTTCAGAATAGTGATTTATTTCAAAATAAGTGCTGTGTAGACAGTGCCAAATTTCAAAATAAGTTGTTTCAAAATAACATTGAAACAAGATAAGCAATTTGCGTAGCTCAAATTGTGTATCTTATTTTGATCTATTGTGCAGTGTAGATGCACCCTTAATTATTTTCAATCTCTCAACAGGCTGGCCAGAAGAATATGCCCCGCTACAAGTGATTTCAGCTCTTATTGAGTACTTCATAGGGAGAGATCACACCTCCTGCTGGGACACCTGTTTCCATCCTTCTAACTTTCACAGGGATCTGACATTCAAGCTCCTGGCTTAATGAGGCCCTTTCAACTGAGGGATAAACCCCTCATTTGGGAAAGGTTAAACATTGTTCTGCTTCCTTTTATTGATACATTGATAACAACATTACACTACCCCTACATTCAGTATTAAATTATTTGTAACCCAACACCAGACAAAGTTGACAACTTTAAGCAGCGCAGCTCTATCTGCTGGACATCTTGGCAAGAGTGGGTGTGTTCATGTAAATATAGTTTGCTCCTGAAGTCTCTCTCTCACCCTGATTAGCTCAGACCTGGCTTATGTCAATAATAATAAATAATGAATTATTTACAGTAGAAAGTAACTTATCACCCTGCTCTGTTTCCATATTTTCTTTCTGCCATTAATTTTTAAAAAACAATAAAAGGCAGTTATGGAGATTGTTGTATCTTTTTTAAGTGTCATGTTTAAAGTAGTGTCCAGTACATTATCTGACTGGTTTCAGGAGTTTTGATAAAATAAAACTTTTGTTGTTTAGTATTGATTAAAATGACAAATATTACTTGGCAAATCAGTTAATCCCTGAAACCTTATTTGGTCTCACAAATAGTTCACAGTGGTTTTATAAATCCTGTGTATGATAGAAACCGCTTTAAGCCGGGGGGTGTTGTAGCAACCCCAGCACCTCTAGTTCCAGCACCTATGCATATTAATGTAAGGTGCCAGAAGCTCCATAAGGAAACTTTCTATCCCCTCTATTGGTGAAAAGGGAAAAGTTCTTTCCCAAAGAGCTTCATGTGCCTAGCCTCCCTACTCTTATTTGTCTAGTGACATTTGGGAAGTCATCATAACAATACAATAGCTTAGATTTTGAATGGTAGGGACTTCCAGAGACATTCAAAGAGGGGAAAGAGTGCTTGCCTGGTGGCAAAACGTTCATTTTCAAGCAAGGAGCAGTCTGTTCTAAGGTCTTAAGTGTTGTTGGCTTTTCTTCCATGGGCATTTTACTACAAGAGACAATGCAGGTTGAGGACTCCACAATGAGAGAAAGCACAGACTGAGAACTCTGCTGTGACAGCCAATGCAGAGCTAAGTGTGCCGGAGCCAGTACTAGGCATAAACAGACTAAGCAATTGCTTAGGTCCCCAAGAATCTCAGGGGGGTATTCACTTTTTATTATAAAAACTTGCCTATTTTACTGTTGGGAGGGACATTCCTATTTAGGAGCCCCAATGAGCTAGAACTAGCAGTGGATACTGGAGAGGCCCTGCCTACCCAGCAACTTAATATAGAAGAATCACTTAGCTGAGTTAGGGGGTGGTGCCTCCAGGCTGGACCAGGCAAGCGACTATCTTGGCACTGGAGACAGACCTGGAAAGAGACACTTGGGGTACATTTAGACAACAGGCTTTTGTTGACAGAAGTTTTGTCGACAGATACTGTCGACAAAGCTTCTGTCGACAAAGAGCATCTAGACAACATCCAGTTCTGTCGACAAAGCAAGCTGCTCTGTTGACATGACAGTGTAGACGCAAAGGACAGTGTAGATGCAATAACGCCTTCTATCAACAGAACTCTGTTGACAAAAGGCGTTATTCCTTGTAGAATGAGGTTTACAGCCATCGACAAAACTGCTGAGTTCTGTCAACGTTATGTCGACAGAACTTAGCGGCAGTGTAGACACAGGTATAGTTTTGTCGACAAAAGTCCACTTTTGTCAACAAAACCCTGTAGTCTAGACACACCCTTGGACTGCTACTAATTTCTGATCTCAACCATGAGTGGGGTTTGATGCATGGGTAAGGTCAGGCCTACCTATGGGGGAGGGGCAAAGAGGGCAATTGCTTCGGGGCCTGGTGATTCAAAGGAGCCTGGGGCTCCATCCACCACTGCTGCAGCAATTAGGGCTGCCTGGGGAGATGGGGGTGCCATGTGGAGCCCTGCAGGCAGTGCTTGGGGAAAGCACCATGGCCCGGTTAGTGCTGAGGGCTGGCTGCCTTTGGCCTCACCCCTTCCTTCTGAGACCCTGCCCCTTCCAGGAGCATGTAGCCAGCCCCTCCCAACTTGCCCAGGACTCAGCATGGCTGTTGGCTCCCCTGAGTAAGATGATGCGGTCAAGGGCCTGTTACCTGTGGGACATGCCCACTGGCAGGTGAGTTAGACTGACCACTACCAACATTTCTGGAAGGGTGTGGGGGTGAGGTGGGCATTTTACTCTTTATTTGCCTGTTTATTTTGTTGCTGTATTTTCTCAAGTTTGACTGTTCCCTTTCCCCTAATTCAATTTCTTTATTTGTGCATAGTCCCAGAATGTTTTTGCATGGAGGATGTTCTGCCTGTGAAAGGCACCCAGGGATGCTCATTTAGTTGTTCCTGGTTTCCGGATGGGGGCTCAGGTCTATTTAGTTATTTGTCAAGGCAAACCCTAGATATATTGATACTGCCTTTAACCACCTGATTCAGCCACCTTCCTCATGCTGAATAGTACTTTATGAGTAGCCACACTGACACCAATGGGGCTATTTTCTAGTGGGGCATTATTCCACTTAAGTGAGCATGCCAGAATCTGGCTTTTAAGAGGCCATTAATACTATTCAAATTGTAATAAATTGATTTCAGAGTCACAATGATGTTCAGAAGAAATGATCACAACAGATGAAAAGTTACTTCTGTCGTATGCAGGGAAATTTTGATAGGGAACCCCCCAGCTTGACACCATGACATGATATCAATAATTTTGATCTGCCTTGCCTGAACAATCCAGACCCTATTGTAAGTTCAATAGGATAGGACTTCCTGCCTTCAGACAGGAGGTTTTCCCCGGGAAGGATGGTAAGAAATGTGCTGAGCTTCATTAACTCTCATCTTATTGCTGAAAAAATGCTTTAGAGACTGTAGGAGCTGTGTGCTAGGCAAAATCATCAGCATGCAGCTGGTTGTCTGGGCAGCAGTGAGAAATTTCTAAGCAGGAAGGTGAACAAAGATATGAATAAAAGCATAGGGACTCAAATATGATTTCAGACCAAATCACACCAAATGGATTTTACCCATTGCTCTAATCTACTAGTGTGTACACTTAGAATTTTTTGAAACTCACAATAGGAGATACAGCTGTTAGGGCAGTCTTACTTCACCTGTACTAGACATAATCTTGCATTTTTGTCCATTGTATTTTTTTGTCCATTTTATTTATTTAACAGAGTTAATAACTATATATTCTAGATTGATTTCCTTCATATCTGATTTTCCTAGAGAAGGGATCAAAACCTAGTACCAGGGCACCCTCAAACCATGGAGAAGTTCAGACTGAGGTTCAGAACTTCACTTTGAGGGGCCTGGATTTCCTTTTCTTTCCTCCTACCATTAAATCTCATGGAGGCTATGTCTGCACTGCCCCTCTCTTGCGGAAAAACATACGCAAATGAGGCTAAATGTGGAATATCGCCATGCCTCATTTGCTTAATTAATGAGGCTCTGTTTTTGCGCAAGAGGCTTTTGCGCAAAAAGGAGCTGTCTACACGGCTCCTTTTTGCGCAAAAACCCCTTCTTGCACAAGAGCCATTCTTCCTGAAAAAATAAAGAACAGCTTTTGCGCAAGAGGAGGTTTTTGTGCAAAAAGGAGCCGTCGAACACTGCTCGTTTTTGTGCAAAAGCCTCTTGCGCAAAAGTGGCTGCTAATTAATTATGCAAATAAAGTGCGGCGATATTCCACGCCGTGCTTCATTTGCATATGCTTTTCCGGAAGAAGGCTACAGTATAGACGTAGCCGAAGTTACCAGTCCCATGCTTTAACAGCCACATATTCAAACACAGTCTCAAAATTTATACCTAAACCATTGTATGTGTTATCATTTTCAAGCAAAAATAATAGAATGTTGATATCTAGGTATGTTGGAGGCAGTCCCCGCAGGCCTTTCCCAGGCAAACATCCCCAGTTGAGCCATTAAGGAGTTTTGCACAAGAAGAGACTGCAGGATTGGGAGCACATTGATTTGCAGGTGCAAAGAGCATTTGCACCTGCAGAACAAGAAGCTGCAGGTATCAAAGTTCTGTTATTTCCTCCTGCAAATAGGAATACTCACACAACTGCAGGCACAAAATTAGGCACTGCATTGAAATCCATGTAAGAAAATATAACCCTAATGTTTTAATAACGTTCCAGTCGTGACATGTATTTTCTGCCTTCTCTCTGTACTTGTCTGTTGTGCACGTTTTCATTTTCAGACTGGAATATGACACTGTTAACCTCAAGCCACAGCTTGAAGATCTGTGCAAGTCTACTCTTTCTCTTTCCTTCTGTGGCTGGTCTCGGGATTTTACAAATAAACCATTGGTCTAGGAAGGCTATTTTGGAACACATGTTCTTTTCTTCTGTATTCACAAACAACTAAGAACTTTACAAACTGGTACCTCCTCTCAGTCCACTTCAGTTAGACTACTCATGTAAGAAAGAGCGGCAGGATATAAACTGAAGATACACACTCTTTACTGTGTTCTATCCTTTGTCCTTATGTAGTTTTAGGTGAGAATCCATTTGTGAGAAGGAGCTGAAAAACCAGCTCTTAATGTTCAATTATGTCTGAATTAACCTTAACAAAAATGATACATGAATATTTACCGACTAAAATCCATTCAGTATGGTTCCTGGGTTTATTAAATATGTCAGTGTAACTTCCATACTTAGGCACGGCCACAGTGCTTGTGTGAGAAGGCTTGAATTCCTGTATTCGTCCAGTTTGTGTGCCAATATGTCTACCCTTTCTGCAGGTGTATGAGTTACAGCCCAAGGCAAAAATATCCATGCCTTCCCAAAAGATCTCAAGGAGTTCTGCAGTCCAGATGGTTCCAATTTGAGGCCTACACTTAGCGACGTAGCTGTATTGAGTTTCTTCCCTGAAACCAACAAAACCTGTTTTAGCATTTTGCTTGGATTAAAATATTTGTCCCTTTTTTCACAGGGCAGAAGAGGGACTCCTGAAGCCACTGAAGGAAGGAAATCATTACAGGGCTCTACAGAAGTAGGTCATGTGCTACAGCTGCTCATAGTTTAAGAGGAAGAAACATGGGACCCCAAACATGGAACATGACTCCTTCAAAATGCTTGAGAGCAGCCCAAGAAAAACATCCACAGAGGCTTATTTAATAAACATTATCTATAATAGTCTCAATGTGTGCTCATGTTTCCTTAGGAGTTTGCACCTACTTCCCAGAGCTAACAAGATTTCAAAATAGAACACAGAGTAATTTAATGAAAAAGATTTAATAGTTTGTGTTAAAGCTAATATGGTCCATTAGGAGCTGTCATTTTATAAACAATGAAGATATGTTACCTCTCCCCTTTGCTGTAAAGTCATTCCAAGCAAGATTTATAAACAGTCAGTAATGATCTACAGAACACGCATGAAAGACAATTAAGGCTACATTTGACAAATCTGGGCTTTTTTCCTCTTGTTTGGTTTCTTGTTAAATAAGCCTAGTATCATATAGATGAGTGGATAAATACATACAAAATATTACATATGTGCATGCCTATATAGATATATGGATTTAATTAACAATCATACAGCATTCATTATCTTAAAAACACTACTATTTCCACAGCTTGCAAAGAGCCTAAAGTGAATTGTTAAATCAACTGAACAATTTTTAATTTAATGCAAACTGTCACTTCAGTGTTTTTTTTCCCTGATAATGAATGAATGTTTAGTGATATTTGTAAAGTCTGAATCCACTTTATTTTAAAGCTGTGAAAACAAAATGTTATGGACCAAATGGTGTTAATTTTGATGTATTGGGTTTACTCTTTGCACGCTGAAACTTAATGGACTGTAAAACCTGTACGTGTGTAAACAGGAACCAGAAGGTTGGATTCTAGTCCAGTCTTACACTGTTATAACTCTAAGGTCTGCTGCCCTGTGTGTGTCTTATAACAAGCAAGTTATAAAGAGGGCATAGACTGCCCTCCACAGAATATCCCTATCATGGGGGGAAGGGAGAGGGCAATTGTTTTCCACCTGGTTTAGAGACACTATCCTGACTCTGTACTGAACTCCCTCCCTGTACCCTGTATCATGGTGGGAGAGGATCAGGGCACAAAATAAAGCCTGTTGATGTACTGTGCTTTGTTTCAGCTATTCTGTGCTGCCACACTGTTCCCCAGTGGGCTGTTATAAATCAGCACAATTTAGAGCAGTCTAGGCTAAAATTAGGGAGGCATAAAGATGCCTTAAACCAGTGGTCCCCAACCTTCTGGGGCTGCTGGGCGCCTGGGGGCGGGGCCGCGCATGTACTGCGCGCCCGGGGCCCGGGGCGCAAGAATGACTTGGGTCAGCCCTGGTCACTCGGCGGGTGTACATAAATACCCTAGTGGGTGCTATGGCGCCCGCGGGCACCGCGTTGGGGACCACTGCCTTAAACAAAGGCTATGTCTAGAGTGCAGGCTTCTTTTGGAAGAAGCTTTTTCCGAAAGAGAGCGTCCACACACAAAAGTGCATGCAAAAAGCGATGTGCTTTTCCAAAAGAGAGCATCCAGACTGACTGGACGCTCTCTCACATAAAAGGCCACCCAGAACCACTTCAGGCAGGGCTTTGGGTCACCAGTTGCTGGAGCCTTGTAGAGACACGTGCTTAAAGAAACCCCCCCCGGACAGCCGTTTCTCTGCTTCTGCTGTGTGCTTGTTACCTCTTTGAGTGACAGCAAAGCTCTCACAGTACCTGTTGTGATTGCCTAGCTTTTTTGGATGTCACAGCTTTTCTCTTGGTGCCACGGAGCTGGAGCTGCCCCAGGCATGCAATGGCCCCACATGGCCATGCTGCAGTTTTTGCAGCACTTTGTGCTGGCTGCCTTCCTGGTCCTGACCGAGCTCAACCCTGAGCTCATTCTTGGGACCCTCTCCCTGGGTGTGGGAACTACACTCTGGCAACTGCAACCCACAGTGGAGAGGCGTTTCTGGAGGCTCGACACCAGTTCAGACTGGTGGGACCGGCTGGTCATGGAGCGGTGGGACGACCAGCAGTGGCTCTAAAACTTCCACATGTGGAAGGCCACCTTTTTGGAGCTGTGTGTCTGGCTTGCCCCCGCCCTCCAGAGACGTGACACCCACCTGCAGCCCGCCATCCCCCTGAAGAAGTGGATCGCAATCTCCGTATGGAAGCTCGCCACCCCCAACAGCTATCAGTCGGTGGGCAACCAGTATGGTGTGGGGAAGTCCACCGTCGGGGCCCTCCTCATGGAGATAAGGCACTCTGGGGTTGCAGTCCTTGCATGGGGGAAGGGGGGATAGTCCTGGAAAAGGGGGTCCCTTGGGAAAGGGGGCTGTGGGGATGGAGTGGGGGTGGCGAGATCCTGCAAGATGTCCTCCTCACCCCACAGCTCGAAGAGGGACAGGATCTCTGCTCCAGACCAGGAGGGTGCCTGCCTCTTGGTCCCCCTGGGTGGGTCCTCAGACACCTGGGGCTGCGCCCTGCAAGGGCCAGGGAGGTTGCGGAGGTTTGAGGCTGGGCCATGGGTGGCAAGGCCTCACCTCATGCGGTGAGGTGCTGCTCTCAGGCCAGCTTCCTGCCACAAGGCTTGTCCAGAGTGCCTGCAGCTTTAAGAGGGGCCAAGAGACAGGAACTTTAGAGTCCTGATTAATTTGGACAGAGTGTCCACCAGGGCACCTGTGTTATTTCCTGGAGGCCTCTTCTTTCGAAAAAAACCCCCCTCCTCCTCCCCATCCACACACGCCTTTTTCTGAAAGAGCTCTTTTGGAAAAAGGCTTCTTCCTCATAGAAAAAGGATTACCAATGCCAGAAAACCCCCTCTTTTCTTACGATTTACTTTAGAAAGACTGCGATTGCAGTGTGGACGTAACTCAGGTGTTGTCGGGGAAATGGCTGGTTTTTTACTCTGTAGTGTAGACATGCCTTAAGCCACCTTTTCTCTCCTCTTCACCTGCCTTTCTTCAGACGAATGCAGAAGAAGAGTATGGGAGAAGCTACTGGAAGTAGTTACTCCTGACATACACTGCAATAAGTAAGTAAACAAGCAAGCCCCCAAAATACACTTCTTATTACATAATCTGGCAGCAGAACAACCAGAGAATCAGAGGTATTTGTAACTGAATGTGGCTAAGAACATAGACATACTTTATTGTTTATAAATGTCAATGTTCCCATGCCTTTTGAAGCACTCCACATACATGTTCTTAAGAACTTAAAGAACCTAAACAGTTTGTACTTTGTTCTTATATTTACCTACATTTTAAAGATGCTTAAAGCATTAATAACGTTTTTATGTGCAAGTACTTTTCCAAAACACTTTGGAAACCAATCACGAAACCTATCACATTCCTCCTAACTTGCCCAATTTCTGGGTGGCCCCCAGAACCCACTTTGGCCTTGCTGTTGCACCAGCCAGGGAAGGTGGCAGCTCTGTCCCCCTGTCTTCTGATTGGTCTCTGCATCTGGCCTCAGGGATGCCCAGGGCTGAGTCAGTGTGGTGGTGGTGGTGGGAAGAGAAGCAAGCAGACACACACCTCTCAGATAGTCCTGGGAATACAGGAATCGGAAGTATTAGCATTTGCACTTGTGAATACAAAAGTATTATTTCTACAGTATACTGGCACTATAAGTACTTCTGTGATGGTGTACTTGGCATTTATACTTAAGCCTTTTAAATCAGTATTTACAGCAATATTGATAAATTCTTTCACTCAAAAAAGCAAATGTGTTGTTTTTTTGTAGTTGTTTGTTTTACAGTTTTTAGCTTTTTATTCAAAAGGAAGGAAAGAAGAAGAGCTCAGAATATCATTACTGCAGTTACACATCTACCCATCGAAAAGATTCATTCACAGGACTCCAGTGAGGTATTTTTAGCAACATCCATAGGCAGAACTTGCACGCCAGGTACAAAAAAAAATCATATTTAAAAATGGAACACAAACAATTTATAATGGAGCAGAATAGAATGGCAGATCAAGAACCACAGTTATTGTTAAAGTGCTTTGTAAAAACCTCCTTTGGTATTTTAAGATGGGTAATTGGACATTAGGCAGTGTCTGAGCATTGCATAAGCCTTTCACATCTGGAGACCCCACTTCAGCTCCTATATAAATTGTAACGAAAATGAGCCAGTATTTTCTGTTTCATACACAAAAGAACTGGAAAAAACCAATACTTTAGATGTCATGGTAACTCGTTGTTTCTACAATATGTGTCAAATTTCATGTGGATGAGAAGGAATACATTTTAGGTCTGCCTCATCAGGTTCTGTCAGTTGGTATAGCTCCACTGACTTCATGGAGCTGCAAGTATTTACACTAGTCATTAATTCTTAATTCACATTTATTCTAGAATGAATTTTAGCTCACTTGGCCCTGGTCTACATGGGAGTTATTTTGGAATAACCTCCCTTATTTCAAAATGTCAGGCAGAGCATCCACACTACCAAGGGCTGGTTATTTCGAAATCTGTACTCCTGCTTTCCTCGAGGAATACCGCTTATTTTGAAATTGTTATTACAAAATAGCATGAGTATGGACAATCCGGTGCCACTAATTTGAAATAATTGGCCTCCAGAGACCTCTCACAGCTGCACTTGAGGCCACTCTGGCCACACCTGCCAGCTCCACTGCTCCCCTTCTCCTGTGGAGCTTAAAGCAGCAGGCTGCAGGAAGAGGGCTTGTGGCATGTGGAGAGCTTTGCCAGCCCCATGCCACACTGCACCATCCCAGGAGCCATGGCCGACCCCAGTGCTCCCTCTGAGCCCCCCATGGCTTCCAGCACTCCTGCAGCACCCTCAGCTGCCACTGGCCAGGTACACAAGAGACCACTGGCCTGGGCTGGTGTGGAGATCCTGGATCGCACTGAGGTCTGGGGTGAGGAGACCAACCTCCAGGATCTCCGCATCAGGAAGAGAAACACTAATGTCTATAGCTGGATGGCTGCCAGCCTGGCTGAGAAGGGACACACCTGGACCCTTGACCAGGCCTGAATGAAAATCAAAGAGATTCAGCTGACCTACAATAAGGCCACACACCTCCCCCTACCTCCCCTCACTTTCCGCCCCTCCTCCAGTGGGCAGGAGTAGAAGTTCTTTCTCTGTGGGATACCGCCAGTGGCGGATCCAGCATGTGCAGGACACAGAAGAAAGCTGAGCCACCCTATCCCCTCCTGCCCCCCACAGGCTCCTGGCCTGGCCACCATCTTCCCATTCCTGCTTGTCCCCAGGCCGTGAGTGTAGTGATGCTCCCCTGGGACTTCTGTGCTCCTGCTGGAAAGTGCCCGCTGTCTAGGCAACATATGGCGTTGCTCGAAGCACATCGCCATCATCTGAACTGAGACCTTCACTGTTGGCTCAGAGATTAGGGCTAGGCTTCATACACAGTGTCTTCTGGGATGACTGCCCTTGTAACTTTTTTTCACAGCTGGGGCAGGTGTGAGCGTGGCACATTCATCACTTCCTACGCCATCTTCCTGATTCTGCAGGATCTGCTGGAGGAAGAGAGCCCAGGAAGATCTGCTGCATGAGCAAATGGCCTGCCTCTAGTCCCTTGTCCGGGGGCTTAACAAGGAGTGCTGAGAGTGGGCCGCTGACCGGGAGGAGCACTGGAAAGACCAGGAGCAGCGGAAGGCCACCTAGGACCAGCTAGTGCACCAGCACGAGGCCATGTGCTCCTCCCTCACTTCGGTGATGAAGCGCATGGCCTTGTGCATGGAGCAGGCCACCAGCCACGCCCCTGCTCCTGCCCCTGCCCTCACCTCCCACCCCCGGCTTCCACTCCTAGCCCCTCCAGGGGCTACCAAGGCCCCAGAACACAGGGAGGTGAGACCTCAAGGGCAGCCAAAGCCTCCCGACCTGACCAATGCAGGTGCCACTCTCAGCCCCATCTCTGAGTCCCCTTCCCCCTCCTCTGCCATTCCAGGTTCTTTCCCCAGTCCCTGCCCTGTTGTATATCCCCCAAATAAGCACACTTTAAAAAAAAAGGCTTTTTTATTTTTTTCTGCAAGGGAATGGAGAAGGTGGGAAAGGAGGGTAGGGTAGGGGAGGGGTGGGGGAGAAAAGCAAACAGAGGGAATGCAGGGGCCCCTTGTGGAGAAGCACAAGGGAGAGTCTCACAGATGGCCTTGTCTGAAACTCTCCCTCAAGGCCTCCCGGATGAGCACAGCCCCTTGATGTGCTCGTTGAATGGAACGGGTGTCTGGCTGCTCATAAGCCCTGGCCAGCTGTTCAGCTTCTGCCCCCCACCCTAGCAGGAGAGTCCCCCCCTTGCCCTCCCAGAGGTTGTGGGTCACATAGCAGGCCGCCACCATGAAGGGAATGTTGCACTTGCTGAGGTCCAGGTGGGTGAGGAGACTCCTGAACCTTCCCTTTAAGCAGCCAAACACACACTCCACCAGCATGTAGCACCTGATCAGCTTGGCGTTGAGTTCTCCTTGGTGGGATCCAGGCTGCCTGCGTAGGGCTTCATCAGCCAGGGGATCAAGGGATAGGCTGCATCACCCAGGATGCAGATGGGCATGTTCACGTCCCTGACTCTGATGGGGCAGTCGGGGGAAAAAGTGCCAGCGTGCATCTTCTGGAATAGGTATAAGTTCTGAAAGATGCAGGTCTTGTGCAATTTCCCTGACCAGCCAACACTACTGATGGTGAAGCGTCCCTTGTGATCCTCCATGGCCTGCAGCACCATGAAGAAGTACCCCTTCCTGTTTATATAGTCCAAGGCACGGTGGTTGGGGGCCAACATGGGGATGTGTGTGCTGTCTATGGCCCCCCCACAGCTGGGGAAGCCCATAGTGGCAAAGCCACCCACAATGGTGTTGATGTTGCCCATAGTGATGACCCTCCATAGCAAGATGCTGTTGATGACCTTGGCTACCTGCAGGAGCACAGCCCTTACTGTGGATTTCCCCACACCAAACTGGTTCCCAACAGAGTGGTTGCTGTCTGGCATGGATAGCTTCCATAGAGCAATGGTGATGTGCTTCTGCAGGGGGATGATGGGTCGCATTCAGGTGTTCTGTCACCTGAGGGCATAGGCAAGCCACTTGCAGAGCTCCAGGAAGGTGGCCTTCTGCATGCAGAAGCTCTGGAGCCACTGATGGTTGTCCCATAACTGCAGGAAGATGCGGTTCCATCAGTGGGAACTGATCTCCCTCCAGCAGAAGCAGCGTTCGACGGTGTCCAGAGGACTAAGGAGCATTTGCAGCAGCAGGAGTGTTAGTACGTGGGTGAAGAGGTCCTTCATTTTGAGCTGGTCCTTGTCCTGCTGGAGCAGCGTGTGGGCCGTTTGGATGAACTGTGCCATGAGGCGCAGCACGAGGCCCATGAGCCTGTCATTGCTTTACAGCAGTTCTGGCTCCATGTTGTCAGTGCTATGGCATCCGCAAGGGCCACCAGAGCACACTGCATTCGTTTGGTGTCCTGTGAGGGGGGAGGCAGTGTAGGAGTGGCATGTGAGACGCAGTCTGTCATGGTCCTATTTGGAACACGGGAGAGTGGGCGGGCAAGGCCCACCCACTTTCTAAAAGCCCCTCCCTTAGCCTTGCGGGAGGGACGACTGGACCCATGCCCAACTAATTACTGGGGACAAACAATAACAAAAGGGACAGGGAGTGCAGGGTAAAGGTTTATAACTAGGAGACCAGATGGGGACACCGAGCAGAGAACCCCGGACAGCGCCCACTGGTCCTCAAAGCTGTCAAGGGAGCCAGCGGACACCGCCCAGAGGAACTCTGCCCGGATACGTGACACAAGGGAGGAATGGAAATAGGCCCCACAGTCGCAGGAAACCCCCTCGTCTAGCATCCTCCTCCTGGTGTTATAGATGGCAGCTTTAGCCAAGGCCAGGAGGAGGTTGACGAGGAGGTCCCGCGACTTTGTGGGGCCACGGATAGGGTGTGCGTACAGAAGGAGGTGAGGGGAAAAGTGCAGCCAGAACCTCAATAGGAGGTTCTGAAGGAGCCGGAATAGGGGCTGCAACCTGGTGCATTCGAGATAAGCGTGCGCCAGGTTCTCCCTCATGCCGCAAAAGGGGCAGGTGTCCGGGATAGGGGTGAACCGCGCCAAGTACACGCCCGTGCTCACAGCTCCGTGAAGGAGCCGCCAACTGATGTCCCCGATGGGCCGTGGAATCAGATCGGAATAGATGCTGGCCCATCGGGGTTCCCCACCCTCTATGGGTCTTAGATAGTCCCGCCAATTAGTGTCGGGGCGGGACATGAGAGTGGGGAAATGCAACGAGCGTGTACAGATGTTCTCTAGGCACGGTTCGAAAGTCATGGTCATGAGGGATGGCCAGCAGCCTGGGGACTAACGGGTTAACTGTACCTAGCCAGGTAGCAGTCAGTCAATAGAAATGCAAGTAGGAATTTCAAACTGGGACAAAGGAATTTTTGGTTTTTCCCTCCTTTGTCCCTAGTCAGTTGACTCTCCAGATACTGAGGGGGACAGACAACATGTCTCTCTCCAAAAAAAGACTCTTCGCTATCTGTAAGTAGGGTAAAGTTTAGATAAATCCGTTAGGTTTTATTGTTTTATGGTTTGGGAATGGGAATCTGATGTCTGTGCATTTAAAAAATGGGTTTTCCTCTCCTTTGTAACTAAGTTTTTGGCCCATAGGAGTTCCCCATGAGTATATTAATTGGTGACTTTTCCATCTAGTCATTATGCTTGTAACAGGAGTATTGTGGTGATAATAAAAGTTCTTTCTTCTCAGATTCCCATTCCCAAACCATAAAACAATAAAATGGATTTATCTAAACTTTCCTCTATTTACAGATAGTGAAGAGTCTTTTCTTGGAGAGAGACATGTTGGAGAGAGACATTCTTGGAGAGAAACCAAAAATTCCTTTGTCCCAGTTTGAAATTCCTACCTGCATTTCTATTGGCTGACTGCTACCTGGCTAGGTACAGTTAACTCCTTAATCCCCAGGTTGCTGGCCATCCCTCATGACCATGACACAGCCGTAGAAAGGAGCCCTTGTAATCACACGTCACAGCTTGCCGGACCAAGCAGCCACAGGAAGTATTTGCCCTCCTGGTGCTCTTGCCGGAGTGCTTCTAGGGGCTCTAAATCTGAGGCAGGCTCCAATCAGTGTGGACACGCTACTACAAAATAATTCTGAGTTATTTTGATGCTCCCCCCATAGTGAGGATGCGCTGTTTTGATTTTGTTATTTTGGGACTTATTATTTCGATTTTACTTATTTCGAAATTATTTCCTAGTGTAGACATGCCCTTGATTCCCACACTAGTCAATGGGAGTCTATCAGCTGAACTGGGCCTCCTTTATTCTTAGATACATGTCAGATTCTTCCAAAATGGCTGATAAAAATCCAAGCAAAATGTAAAAGAATCTATAAACAGCCATAAACATGAATGAAGTTCCTATTGAAATATCCAGGGCATTTAATTTACTGTAAATTAACTTAGAATATGAAGGTCGAAAAGATGAAAATACAAAATGCTATCACCTAACATAAAACCTCTGTGTAAAAAGAATAATTTAAAGAAAGAAAAAAGGCTTCAACTAGTAAATGGACTGATACGTTGTAAGGTTTGATGATTCAGCTGAGTGTCTTTAGGAATCTGACCCTAATTCAGCACTGAAGTCGATTGCACTATTCAGGTACTTGAAAAATTAAATCTTCTAGAAGGGAAGAGTGTTCCAATCTAGGTCTTTGGATCATGCCATTCTTTGGTTTCTATGGTCTTAGTTATAGATCTTGACGTGGCCAGCAGATGCAGTGGATTTGTTCCAGTGTCACTGATGCCACTGGTCGTTACGTTGTCAATTTCAGTAAGAGCAGAATCAGGCCATCTAGTTACAAATGTCACTACAATTTTGAACTAATCAGTGATTTTTAAGCTACTTTTATGGAATATATAACGTTTTAATTCAAATAGACATGTTTCTGATGTTTGTTTACTTTTAAGATTTATCAAGTATGGAGAGGAATGGAAGATGGGACCCAAACTGGGGAAGGAGATTAAAGTTTGCCTTCCATTTGAGAAACATTCAGTCCTTTAGAGCTCTTCATGAACACATAAAAGATCAGAAAGCAAAATACTGCCATGGACAGATGTTCCTAATATAGTCTCATCATGCTAGGAATGTTTGAGATTGATTTTTGAAATACTGTTAACTGCTTTACGTGGGGTCTTATTGAAGGTAAGCAGAGTATTGGTGTTTAGTGATGCAGGTGACAGCAGTTGTTAATTTTGGGGTGGAGGAAAGAAAATTCAGAATTCTGAGGGAGACTGGCAGATAGTTTTGTGTGTTCATTTGAGGAATTTATGCAAGCTCCCTCTCATTCTAATGAGTAGAAAAAAACAGAGGACATTGAAAAAACAAAAGCTTAGGCCCTGACCTGATTCAGACACATGCTAAAGCATATCTTTATTCAGCACAGCACTTTTCCCTATACTTCACTTTAACCACATGCTTAAATCCCATTGACTTAAGCATGTTCTTAAATGCTGTCTTGAATAGGGGTGGTTTGTTGAATCTGGGCCTACAACAGTAACAAACTGAGCTCTATATTCATTTAATAATAATAATTTGCACTTACGTAGCACCTCTCTTATTATCTCAAAGTGCTTTGCAAACATTAATGAATTAAGCCTCCTTATATGCCAGTGATATAGGAAAGTGTTATTATCCCCATTTTATATACAAGGGAACTAGTATCAAGTTGAAATCACTTGCCCCAGGGGATGGAAGACAGTCTGTGACAAAATGAGGCATATCACCCAATCTGAATATCCAGTTCTGTGCTTTATTCACAAAACCATCCTTCCCACTAGATTAGTCTAACATAAGCAAAAGGAAATGTAATTTGATGCCTTCATTTAAGGCAAAGGTATCTTCATTTAGATCGCCGGTCATTTTTTCTGTAAAACATGCAGATTTTGAAAGAGTGGAAGTACAGGTATGTCTAATCTGTTGCCTGAGTTACACACAAAAGTTTGATGTACACAGCCAGGTGACTAAAATAATGAAAGTGATAGATTAGTGTATTGATGCATAATCATTGTCTAGAATGCAGAATTTATGAGCAGCATAATTTTGAGAACAATACTTGTAATTAAAGATGTGCTGGTTACAAAAACAAAACAAAACAAAACCACCTTTGTGTATAACACCAATTAATTACTTTCCCCAATGAGACAAGCTCTTAAATGTCTATGCTGCTATTTATATCTGACTACATTCAGAAATGATATGAAATAAGTATTGTTTAGCAGTATTATTTTGTTTTAGGGTAGTGTAAATACCTCCTTTCAGATAACATCTCTTGAATGAATTAAAATCTAACCACTTCTACAAGACTAGGATATAAACCACTGTTGTCATTAGGATGAAAGAAAATTATAGGCAGACAAACGCTGTTTCATGAAGTCAGTTCCTCTATCTAGCTTACCTATCTTTCTACTCATGTCATTTTGATTTTGCACACTTTTAGATTCAATGAAACTAAAAGGTGGTTTCATGCTCAGAGTTTGTATTAACCAAAACCCAATGTATATGGTGTTGGAAAAACAAATTAAAAACACCAATGCCTCAGACCATCTCTAATTAAAATAAGATACAAGATATGACCCTGATTCTGAAAGTGGCTGAGCACATACCCTTTAACCCTGCTCTCTCTCTCTCCCTCTCAGGCTCTCAGCATACTTATTCATCACCGAGGTCACCACAAGGAGTATCAGTAACAACAGCTCTTTGGGTCCATTTCTGCTGGCAGCTGGGGCCCCTTGTTAAGGTAGTTAGGAATGGCAAGGAGGCTCCTAGCAGCTCCACCTAGCAATTTACATGGCTCTGACTCTTCTGAAGAAGTGGGTCTGCCCCACGAAAGCTCATCAGCTAATAAACTATCTTGTTAATCTTTAAAGTGCTGCATGACTGCTTTTTTTGCTTCATAAATCTGTTTTCCACATGACCTGCCACCATCCCAAGGATGACCAGAAAGTGCAGTTTGAGAACCACTGGACTAAAGAGTGGACTATCTCACCCACCCCAGCCTTTAAAAGCATTGGGCAAATATATAAGCACACAAGAAGCACATGCGCAAGATATGATAACTTTCTAACTATAAGAATATATAAGCACTAGACCAGGCTTCCAAGAAGCTTGCGGAATCCACATCATTGGATTGTTTGAGAAGAGGTTAGACAAACACCTCTCAGGGATGGCCTAGGTGTTCTTGGTCCTGCCGCAGCATGGAAGGCTGGACTAGAAGACCTCTCAAGCTTCCTTTCAGTCCTGCATTTCTATGATTCACACCAACAGCCAAATGAACATTCTCACCCAGATAATGGCACATTTAATACTTCCGAAATGTCACATATGCCCTTGGAATAAAGCAACAGAAAGTTTCCTTTAAAATCATTGTCAACGCTGTTGACAAATAAAACTTGCCATATCACTGTAGGCTATTTTGCATATTCACTAGTGAGTGAGAATGATTGAAGGAATGGCTGGGTTTCATGTTTTTTTCCAAGCTGTCACACAAGGTCTCTGCTATAGCTTAGCCATCCATGGAAGGTCAGGAGTCATCTTCTGGCAATTGTATCTTTCTTTTGAGCTGCAGAAATATTCTCCACATCTGTATCAGCTGCTCAGAGTGACAAGAGCTGCAATGGTGTCCACATGTACACAATTATACAAGCAAGTGCAACTGTTAGTGGGTTTTTACCCTCTTTTCTCACAATATCTACATGTTGAGAAATCAAATCTGACACATACTGCGACAGTGGTTGCTGATAGGCAACCCACATATAGTCATATGTGATCTTGGCACATCAAGAGGCCCAAAGGCTGGGATTTCTGAGATGCCAGCCTTCCATCAGCACACATCAGGAGTATGCAGAAGACATCTTGGTTTAATCAGAGCACTCTAGCTAACTGTGAGGTTCAAACCTTAGTCTGAAAATAGCCCCAGCAACACTGCAGAAGGAAATGCAACATTCAGAAAGTTGTGAACTTGTAAAAACAGAGTTTTGGAATTGAAACTACTCTGTAAGTCTAGTGATTGCTACCTCTGTAAGGTACCTAGCACACTCTTGGGTACTACAAATCATACCAAGCAGCTACTATATAGTAATGTAACAGTATGATCTGATGGAATTGAGTATGTTAGGTGTGAAAGAGGAAGAAAAGGGAAAGATATATTATGAGAATGAAGAGGAAATACCTTAGCTACCTCATTTCCCCATCTCTGAAAACAACTTTTGCTCTCTTTCCATTCAGGAATAGAAGGACGTGACAGAACACAAGGTTATCCTCAGACAGATTCTTTCAGGATATGTCTACACTGCAGAGTTTTTCTGGAAAAATGGCCATTTTCCTGGAAAAACTACACTTACGTCCACACTGCAATTGCATTCTTTCGAAAGAAAGTCAAAAGAACTCAGGGGTTTTTCCGACAGCGGTAAACCTCTTTCTACGAGGAAGACACCTTTTTTCTGAAAGAGCTCTTTCGGAAAAAGGCATGTGTGGATGGGGAAGAGGCTTTTTTTTTTTTTCGAAAGAAGAGGCCTGCAGGAAAAAGCACACTCCATCCACAACAATCAGAACTTAAATGCAAAACAGCATCCAATGAGTGTGGACGCCATCTTTTGAAAAAGCACATTGCTTTTTCATTGTGCTTTTGCTGTGTAGATGCTCTCTTTCTAAAGAAGTTTTTCCAGAAGATCTCTTCTGGAAAAGCTTCTTCTGAAAGAAGCCTGCAGTCTAGACATAGCCTCAGTGTGTGTTTCTAATGTATCTTTATCTGACTCAAGCAGCACAGATTTGAATAGCTACAGAGACAGATATATGTCTTCACATACACTGTACTTACATTTAGGTAAGGGTACTAGATTTCTTGGTGAAATCAGGGGGCACTCATTCTACTTGCAATAACTTATACATGAATGACTATATTAAAATTAGAACTTTAAATAGATTGCTGATGATTTTACATCCAATTTTTTCTGAGAGCAGATTCTCAGGCATCAAGGAAATCAGAACAGAAGAGCCAGATGTGAAGATGTGCACATAAACAGGCTCTGAGACATAGAAGCCCTGTTTCTCAGCTGGTACAAGTCTGAATTACTCAATTGATTTCTGAGACAGTGTGAGAGAGGGGTGGGACAAAATATGTATAACCATACTTGAAATTATCATCTATTAAACTTTGATGTTGTAACTGATATTTATTTAAGATTTTAGCTTGTGTACATTTTTCCATCATAGAAACATGGGCTGCATTCAGATAGTTTGCTGCCTTTCATTTTTATTTTCCACAATAAAGTTTTCTTGTAATACCATTGCTATTTTTTCTACAAACGTTTGATCTGTTCCATTTGATATTTTGTACTCTGAAGGCATTTCAGAGGCCAAAATGCCTTTTTTTGCATCTATATTTGATGTAAAAATTGTGGCTGCCTCTCTGATGTAGATCCTGCCACAGATGCCGTACCTGCATCATTGCCAGATTTGACTACTATAATGCTTTCTACACTGGGCTACTGCTGATTAACAGCTGAAAGCTGGAAGTGGGGCAGAATACAGCAGCCTGTTTGTTTCATGGTGTTAGTTACCAGAAGCACAAGACACTCAAAAATTTGCAATAACCAGTTCCACATGCAGTTCTGGGTTTTTACATTGATTTATAAAATTCTATATATGTCCCTGGTTCAGCCACGAAGCCCAGTATCACACACAAATACCTGTAAGCTTGAAGATGACATAAAGAGAGACATGGATATTTGACTGGTATCAGAAAAGAAACAACACTGGCTACAAAAAAGGAACCTCATGACATGAAATTTCAGTAAATTCTAAGTCACATTAGGCGTGACTGGCCCAAGAGTCTAAAGGACAGTAAAGAAGTGACAAATGATGACTTTGTGGTGTATGGACAATGAAGCAATTCAAATGGCCTCATGGTTAAAGACAACTGCATCATCATTCCAAATGAAATTAGAGGAGAAATACTCAACCTTATCCATTAGGGAAATCAAAGATTAACCAAATGCCATGAACAGGCCAACCAGTGAGTGTGGTGGACAGGCATCAGCAAGGACATAAATAATGAAGTATCTCCGTCTGAACATTGCAGAACTAGCAGACTAATGCAATACAAAGAACCTTTGATAACACCACCTGTACTAAGAAGATCTTGGAAGAGACTTCCTGCAGATTTTTCCAAATTCAGAGTATAGCTTTACCTGGTTGTTGTGGACTATTTTTCCAAGTAGAAATGATGTATTGAAATGATGTATTAGCAAGACATAACATGTTAGAGAAAGTGGACTGCACTTTTGCTCACTTCCACGTTCCAGAACAACTAGTGGCAGAATACAAATCACTGTTGCGGAATGTGAGTCATTCCATACAAAATAAAATGTTTCTCGTATTACTTTCTGGTGCACATTACCCACAAGCAAATGGAGTGTCTGAAAAAGCTGTACAGATAGCCAAGAAATGTGTACAGCAAGAAGATCTTGCTCTTTTGAGTTACAGATAAACGCCAGTAGCAGATGCTGGATTTAGTACAACACTGCTCCTAATGGGAAGACAACTCAGAACTACAGTTCCAACTTTGGAAAAGAGGGCAGACAAGAAGAGAGTAGCCAAATTGGATAAAAAGGCAAAAATAGTCTATGTTCACTTTTACCACAGACAGTGCTCAGTTAGAGGACTGCTGGGTCAAAGAACCAGGTGACTGTGTTTGTGTCAAATTGGATAGAGAAAAAGGAATTCAGTGTTTAGATTATATAAGATTGAGACACTGACAGTGAAAAGTTCAGCAGAAACTGTCAACATCCATAGTTTGTTCTTCAGTAAGAACAAACAGCAAAGCAAACACTGCACATGCAGAGCAAGGAAAAGGAGACTCCAAGATTCCAAGCCAACCCCAACCAATCATTGCAACTAATGGAAAACCAGATGACCAATGTTGCATGTTTAGGTTGTGTAATTGGAAAACCAATACAATTCAGAGACACTTGTCAGACTGATTTGTATTGGACTTCAAAGATAGAAGGATAGGGCATGTTTTGTAAACAATAGGAATGTAGACGTAAAAAGGAGAACATGTAAACAGAATGCTAAACAGTGTTATGCTGTTCAGCCATTAGGTGGTACTGTGTATAAAATACCTCGTTGAAATTAACATTAGCCATACCTGGCAGAACATGAAAGGATATTATACTGAGCACATCCAGTCTGTACCTTACTAAGAAGTAATATGCAAGAAGTCCATGACAATATGAGTCTTAACTGTATGCAAGTCTCCTCTCCCTGTGCACCAATACAATATCTGAGGTCAGGTGATGTACTCTCACTCCTAGATTCTGGGTCTGAATGGCAGAACTCTTCTTTTCCCAAGAGTTTACTCCAGACTGATGATGTGGTGAATTCCATTTTATAGATTACTGGGATGCTAAGTTCTTTTTTTATTCTATTCCTGACTGCTCAGAGGGCTTGCCAATCTGGTCAGCCTCTGCCCTCCACCCTGGCAGGATTGTTTCCCCCTTCCTTTCACATATATTGTGAAGGATACAGCATGCAGACACCACTTGGGGGATGTTCTGCTCCCCGATGTCTAGCTGGGTGAGGAGGCAGCGGAGCCTCGGCTTCAGAGGCCTGAAGGTGCCCTCCACCACCATGCAGGCCCTGCTGAGCCTGGCATTGAAGCGTTCCTTGGTGTGGTCAAGGTGTCCAGTATAGGGCTTCATTAGCCAGGGCAACAGAGGGTAGGTCGCGTCTCCCACAATGCATATTGGCACGTCCACGTCCCTAACTCTGATGGTGCAATCAGAGAAAAAGTATTGGCTTGCAGCTTTGCAAACATGCTTGAATTGTGGAAGATGAGGGTGTCTTCGCCGACCACACGACATAGATGTCGGTGAACTGATTGCGGTGGTCCATGACAGTTTGCAGGACCATGAAAATGTACCCCTTCCAGTTGATGCATATAGATAGTCAGGGGCCCAGATGGGGATGTGGATGCTGTCAATAGTCCCCCACAGTTGGGGAAGTCCATGTCAGCAAAGCCAGTGAAAATGGGGTCCATGTCACCCAGGTAGATGACAATGTCCAGCAGGACAGTGGTGATGGCCCACACCACCTGTAGAAGGAGACAGAATCATAGGGTTGCCAGAGCCCTTGGGAGGTCCCTGAGACTCCCCCTGTGCCTCCCACACAGCAGAAGCAACCCCCTACTTACCCCATCCCCCAGCAGGGCTTTGTGAGGGTGGAACTGAAAAACCTCCCAGGGAGGGGGCTTCCTCCACCACCATCCCTCCCTTTTTCCTAGGGTACCCCTTTCCAGCACTTCACCACCCTCCTGGGACAATAGCACGAGAGCGACATACCTGTATGACCAGGGCCCCGACGGTTGATCTCCCCACACCGAATGGGTTCCCAATGGATTGGTAGCTGTCTGGTGTGGCGAGTTTCCAGAGGGCAATGGTGACCCACTTCTGAAGGGGGATGGTATGTCGCATGTAGGTGTCCCATCGCCTGAGGGCAGGGACGAGCCACTCACACAACTCCATGAAGATGTCCTTCTGCATGCGGAAATTCTGGAGCTGCTGTTGGTCCTCCCACTGCTCCATAAAGAGCCAGTCCCACCAGTTGGAACTGGTGTCCAGATGCCAGAAACGGTGGGGCACAGTGGGGTCCAGCTGCATGAGTTGTGCCCACAGAGAGATGATGATGTTCTCCGCGAGGAGCTGGGGGATGCATTCCTGCAGGTCCTGGAGGGCAGCCTTCAGAAACTGCTGCAGGAGCTGCAGCACAACAGATAAGAGCTGTCGACTGCTTGGAAGCAGGTCCGGCTCCATGGCTAGAGAGCTGAGGCGTCCGCAAGGGCAACCACAGCAGGCAAAGGAATGGGTTTGCTGTCCCTCAGGGAGGTAGGCAAAAGAGAGGATCCTGAGACATGACTATGTAGGGGGTCCCTTTAAACACAAGCCTCGGAGAGCTTCAGGCAGCAGCTCTAGGAAGTAACTGCTGTCCTGATGCTCTGCCTGAAGTTGTTCTGGATGGCCTTAAATGTGATTCAGTGTCCAATCAGAGTTGACGCTCTATTTCAAAATAGCTCAGCACTATTTCTATAGGTGTTTGCTGTGTAGACACGCTATTTTGAAATAAGCTATTTCGGAATATTTCTTCTGAAATAGCTCATTCCGAAATAAGCGTGCAGTGTAGATGTACCTTAGATGTGCTCTTATTTCTATGAACCAATCTTTTGCAGTGGAAACTGGAAAAAAAAGTGCATGATATTTGAATGTTGCACGTTCAACATTCAAATCCTCATTGTATAAGGAAGAAGGGATGTGTTGAAAGAGGAGGTTTTTCTGAAATTTGGCCCCATGTAGTGTAGACCTAGCCTTAATCTTATAAAATAAGATAAGGGACTTCTTAAGAGCCAGATCCTACAACTCTTACTCTTCCTTGTAGTCAATGGGACTACTCACAGGTACTATTAGAGTAAGCAAGGGTCGCAGGATAGGATCAAGTCACAATAGCTTGACTTATGCCAGTAATGTCTGTCATGCTGAAATAACTGCATGCCTAAAATTAGACAATACACTGACTTGTTTCTGGAGACCTCCATTTGCAGGTCCCATCACAGCTATGAGAGTATATAAGTCTGGAATGTTTTTTTTAAAAGAACATTAATGATTGATATAGTAATTACAGTCTAAAATCCTTTTGTCTAGGAAAGCAACTCTAGAAAAGCATGTATGTGCTTAAATAATCTACTGAATCTGGACTTCTTGACATTATATTTATTTTTTGTTAAAGAAAAGCATAGTGTATGGAAAGGTAAAACTATGACTCCCAAATAATATTACCAAAGGTAAACATTACTTCATGCATTAAGTTCTTTTCCTTATCTCTTTTAGTGGTCACACTGGTGAAAGCATGTTTGTGTGAGTTTGTTCTCAGAAGTGTCCCGCTGTCTCTGCCACTTCCCTGTTTCTCTTTCTTAATGTTTTTGGAACTCCTACCGTGCTTCTGATACAGCAAAGAATCATGGAATCCTACAGTACATACTAGCTGGCAAAGCCATGGGGTCCCAGCAGGCTTTGGCTAATGGAGGTGACTATGTTGATATGATGAAGGTGAATGAATTAGGCAATTCCAGACTTTTCCAGTAATTTGCATTATGTTAAATATTGGCTGGTGTTTTTAATTTGGAAAGTCTAATGAATGGTGGAGAAGCCCATGTAAAGCCACAATGGAAACCTAAGGGTTAGCAGTTCAGAAGTTTTCTATCCATGAACACTGCTGTTCATGTAGTCATTAAAAATTGAAAACAAGTTGACAAAAATAGTGATGTAAAAAAGGAAGAGTTAGGTTGTTGAGGAGAAAAGATGTGTGGGTGTCATTTTTGTAGCATTTCTAGCAGAAGTTGTTAGAATGTGATATGGGGACGTCCCCAGCTGTAAAACAGAGTGAAAATCTAAAGAATGTCCTAGGAAAAATTAGAGGGAAAATTTACCTCCCCTTTCACCCATCCAATGTACCCAGCTGTTTTCTGTATTATATGCAAGTACTTTTTTTTTCCGGTCTATTTTGCTCCCATTTTGGCAAAAGATCACCACCCTGGAGCCAGATCAGAAGTGTAAGGGTAATATACACGGCCACATTTAAATCAGATGCTAAGAATGAAATTGTTCTTTTTGTCCTCCTTATTCATGAAGTCATGAGCAAGACTAAGTATTAATACACAGATGTTTAGTACCTTTCACACTAAACATAATTTAACCTCTTGATGAACGTATAATATAAGATCTGGGGCAAGTTATGCTCCATGTTGTGTATATTTTGAGGGTACAGTGTCAGTTTGTATAAATATTCACAGCTCTATTATGAAGCAATGACAGCTGACATCAGCTGATGATCTGCCCCATTGTGTGTATATCTTGCCAAACTTGCGTTACAATGCATTAATATACAGTAATTCCTCATTTAACACGGTAGATACATTTCAGAAAATGATCGTGCTAAGTGAAAACGTGTTATGCGGGGTCAATTTTCCCATTGAAAATAATGGAAAAGGTGGGGGTTGCATTTCAAGTGCACGTGCACTCGCAGCTCCAGCCTGCACTTGTTAGCAGCTGGGACCGGGACATAAGGTTGGGGGAGAAAGGGGACTGGGTTTTAGCAGGGAGGGGAGGTGTTTGGCTCTGGAGAAGAGAAGGGAAGGACAGGGGAGGGGGCTTGTAGCTAGCAGCTAGGTTTCCCCATTTGGCCGGTCACCGGCAGCTGCGCGGGGCTTCCTCTGTCTCCTTACAAAGCGGCGGAGGTTTTCCGCTTGCCGTGCAGTTCCCCGGTGACCCCCTCTGGCCAGATGCCTTGCGTCCAGCCAGAGGGGGTCACCAGGGAACAGCGCTGCGAGCGGCAAACCTCTGCCGCTTTGCAGGGAGGCAGGGGAAGCCTCGCGCAGCTGCCGGCCACTGGCCGGCCCTAGGGGAAATTGTTATTGCGGGGATGGGGTCGTGTTGTTTGAAAAATGTTCCCTAAAAATAAATCGTGCTATCGCGAAAACGTGTTAAGCAGGCACGTGTTCAGTGAGGAATTACTGTATTATCCATATTGCGAGATCCTCAACTATTCATAGATTTCAAGTCCAAAAGGGACCACTGTGATCATCTAGTCTGACCTCTTCTGACACATCTCCACAATAATCCCTACAGCACATCTTTTAGGGAAACAAACAATCTTGATATAAAAATTGTCAGGAATAAAGAATCCACTATGACTTCTGGAAAATGGTTCCAATGGTTAATTACTCTCATACTTTATTTCCAGTTTGAATTTGTATAGTTTCAACTTCTAGCCAGGGGATCATGTTCAAATATTTATTGCCCATGTAGGTACCTATGACCTGTGATCAAGTTTCCCCTTAACTTTCTCCTCGATAAGCTAAGTAGATGACTCGGGAAGCTCAATCACTAGAAGGCATATTTTCTAATCTTTTCATCATTCTTAAACCAGAATTGGGCACAGTATTCCAGCAATGGTTGTACGAGTGCTAAATACAGAGGTAAAAATAATGACTCTACTCTTACTTGAGAGCTCCTTGTTTATGCATCTCAGGATTGCATTAGTCTCATTAGCTGTTGCAAATCAACATATCTTCACTAGCTTCCTTGGTGCCAAGCATATTTACATGCATTGAGGATAACGGCCAAAGATGGCAAAATGACTCAAGCAACAGTATCCTACAGTTTTTGCTGAGATGTGGCTTCTGAACATTGTAATTTAAAACTTTGTATTTTAAGACATCCATTCATCAATAACATTTTCTCTATGTACAACACTTAAGTCTTGATCCAAAGTCCTTTGAAGCCTATAGGAATCTTTCCTTTGTCTTCAGTGGGGCTTGGGTCATAGCCATAAATCTTAGCGTATTTTAATGATTCTCAAGCAAGTTCTAAATACTGCTATAACCTCAAAATTCCTTTTACTTCAGAAAAGTTCACTCTTCCGCTTTTCCCTTCAAAGTGACAGGGGCTCTGCACATGTAAAAGAAATTATCAGAAGCTGTGGTAAAATACATATTATGACTTTTTCTCATCTCAGTTATCTATACTATTGTCATTTCCAGATTGGACTGCTGCAAAATGCTCCATATGAAGCTATACTTTGAAAACTTCAGATGGTGCAAAATACTTCAACTTGGCTGACTGAATAATTAGGATGACATTACACCAAATTTCTATTGACTGCACTGGCTTTCTTCTTATTTCTGGGCTGCAGTTCAGGGTATTGGAATTCATCTCAAGGCTTTGTATAGTTTGGAGCCTAGCTACCCAAAAGATTGCTTTTGTCCCCATAGTCTGCTCCCATACTCTGTCGCTCTGTCCCCATTCTCTGAAACCAAAAATCAGCTAATAAGCTCATGCTAAGACTCTCTCCATCAACACTTGGATGTGTTACTGGAAGACATTCTAACTGCAATGTCCTCAACTCTGGCACTTGCTTACACCATTGGCCCAATGCAGGCTGCATTGTTACTCGTCCTTTGAACTGAAGGCTATCTGTATGTTCAGGCTTCTGCCTGAGAATTTGGAGAGGAGTTTTATAAGTCTGATTTATTGAATTCAGTAATATTACATTATCTGCTTTTTATATCCATGTGGTTGTGGGTGTGTCTATCTATATCTATATAGATATATAAATTCAAAAAGAAGCACCAGGAAAAACCTTTCCAGAAAAACCTTTAGTAAGTTATTATTAGATTGGCTGGAATTGAGAGTACACTGGATTTTGATTTGTCTTCTTCCGTACTTCATTTTCTCATCATGCCAGGTAGGTCTTTAGGAATCCGGTGCTAAAAGGGCTGATGTTAAGGAAGTTAACTGTAACAGAATCACCACCTCTACATTATCTCCTCATGACACGAGTGGCTCTGGAGCAGCCCTGCCTCAATTTCCCTCTGAGGTTTCCAGAAATAATCCACAGAGACTTTCTTATGGTGAGTAATGCACCTTCTTGGGGCTGGCTTTATAGCAGAAAGTTCAAGACACTCTTCAAAGTCCCAAAGAAAAGTCCATCACCACAACACAAGTGTCCATCTTCAGTTCCTGCATATTCCGCCCATCCTGGATTTCTTCTTCAGTCCCATACTACTCTTTGTCAAGCAGCCATTCCAGGCCTTTTGTCACCGGAGTCCTGTCTTCCCTCTAGGGAAAGATCCAAAACTCCTTGAGCTACCTTCTCTCAGGCTCAGTGAGGTCAGCAGGTAAACTCCTCTGCTGCTCTCCTGGCTCTCCCATAGACTCTCATGATCTCCTGCAGGAGTCTTGCTGGTCTCTGCAGCTTCTTTAATAAAGTTTCTCTCACATTCTGCTTACCTCTCTCTCCCTTATTTATCCCAAAGGCCTGACTGTATCACATGATTTCTCTTCATTTTCCCAAGCTAGGGAGGTCTGGGGGTGGGAGTGAGGCTGAAACCCATTTCCCATTAAAAGGTCAGACAGTCTGTGACATTGCTTTATCAACTTCAGAATATTTTATATAAAATGTGGTTCTCCAAATAATAGCAGAATTATTAAAGCAGAGAAATCAGAGGACCTGTTATGGAAGAATAATCAGATTATGTTTGAGGACTGAGAGATTCAAGACACATGTTGATGACTTTAAAATGATATCTAATATGTTTATTAGGGAAAACATTGCAGAAAAATTGAGGGCCAATTCCTCAACTCATATAAATTGGCATAGTTCCACTGAAGTCACCGAAGAGCTAGTCCTGATTTTAAAAAAAAATGTAACTAAGTTCCTGTAATATACTTATTTTTGGCTAGATAGAAGGCTCTGAAGATCAAGATTGATTAGTTGCCCTTTCTGATTTATGAGAGCATTTAAAAAAAATTGTATTTTAAATTTAATCTATTAATGGCCACTATTGTCTTTTGCTTACACAATCCTCATAATTTATCTGTTAAGACTTCTGAGTGTCAAATACTTACAGTGTCTTTCAGATCCTCAGGTGGCTGAGATAGGATTCTTTCTTTAATTAAAAGGAAGAAGATTGAGTTTCAGGGTAATTGTGTTTTGATATTCCCAGGTGTATCTAAAGTCATTCAGATTAGGAGAACTAGGTTTCAGTCTTTGAAATTAGACTTTGTTAAATTGGAAGTTGAGGTTGCAATTTTCTATGTGCCTAAAATATGAGTGATTTTAAATAGTACAAGGTAAATTTTCACTGATTATGACAGATGCCAAATGGCATCTTGATTGAGGGTCAGAATCTGTTCTAATTTACTGTGGAGTTTCTCTGAATTTATCAACTGATAAATCAATTTATCAATTTATACAAGAATAACTGAAAAGAAAAACTGGCCCTGAATTTCTACCTCCCTACTGAAAAATTGTTTGCTACATTAATTGATATAGCTAAAAACAATGGGCTAGATCCACAGCTGGTGTAAATTGGCATGATGACAAAATCATTGAAGTTTTCCCAATTTCCATTGTGGAGACTTGGCTATATTTTCCTGGATTAAATATATCTCCTCTGGGAGATTTCACTGCACTTTATTGATCCTAAATTGGGGGTTTTCTTGCAACTAAAATGTTTGCAGTATTTCATCCATGGGCCAGATTCACTGGTAGGCTCCAGCTTCTCTGTGTCGCTTCAGTGAGGCAAAGCAGTGATAAACGCAGTTTAATTGGCTGGTTAAGGTGGGTTCATGGATGTTTAGTGTTGCCAAAGCTGGAACATACTGGAGTATCTGGCCCTACATACCTGTACTAGCCCCGCAATGCCAGCATTTGTGATTTGTCTGATTGAATATGTAGGTTTCATTGTATCTCTCCTTATATTTTGCTGTATTATCCAGATATTATTATCCTGCATAGCTGCCTGACCTGATTATTTGTGAGGCAGACTTCGCAGGGCTGGGGTGCAAGATTTCACATTTTGTCAGTGACCTTTAAGCTGCCAATAAAAGAATATTAAAAAAATTGAACAACATATTTAATCCAGTAGTTTATCAGCTGCCTGGAAAGAGTGATCATATGACCTAAGGGTCAAATCCTCAACCCAAACTGCTGAGATGGGAGATAAGGGAGAAACAGACTTCTTTCTCCCAACAGCTGCCTTCCTAAGGGTTCCAGTTCACTAATCCTGCTTGCCCCTAGCATAGTCTCACCACAAGGAGGGGAATGGGAGGACAATCAACTGGATGGCTTTCTATCAACTTCAATGGTGCTTTGGATCAAGCCCTTTGGAATTGCAGTGCTACCTGCCGTCTTCTTGCTGGCATGCAGAAAGGGAGATGGATTAGACAATCTAACAGATCTTTCCATTGCTAATTTCTACTAGGCTACATTGCTGCTCCCTGAATAAGGATCTGTTTCTTAATGATGTTTCAAGAGAGTCTCGGCCCTTATGGTTTGCAGTACCTTCAGGGAAAAATCGAGCACTAGAGTACTGGGAACATTGTCCTAGCTGTATGACTATACCAACATTTGACTGGTCAGCACAAATTCAAGATGCATCCACAATGAAGAGTCACCTTTATACTCCATTTTAATATTCACAGCATTGCCTACATTTAAAATGCACTAACAGCTGACTTCATGTTTTGATATTCACTTCAGTGTTAGGAAGTTTGTTTCTCCTCTCTTTTTTCAGCAGGAGCTTATCGGGGGAACACTTTTGGTTATAGCCTGCTACTGATCTCAGATGAGGTAAAGAGGCTGAAATATGTGAAGCTTGCAGCTGTTATTGTGTCATGTTTACATGCATTGATGTGCAGTAGAAACAGAAAGAGTGAGCGTGGTCAAGTGAACTACTGTAGGATAAATAGCAATAAATAATTCAGATTCTCATTATAAAAAGGGAACGCAGCTCCAGTACATTGGAGAGAGCCTTTCTTTGTGTGAATTGGTATGCAGTAGCTGTTTAGTAGCCATAGCATGTAATCTAGCATTAATATTAACATAAATCAGCAGCTGGAATTAACAATATTTCTAAGGTCTTATATGATAACTGAATTCACTCTATATTATTTAGTCCTCCGGGGCATTTTAATAATCATGTAATAGAAATGTTGGAGTAGCTGAGATATTCTTTATATTGCTCTATGAAAGGTCTTTAGCACAATATCTTTAGCAGACAGTTTTGATAGAATGTGTTGTACAAAAAGAAATATGCCTATTTGGGTAATATGGGTATGTTTCATTAGCTCAGCCTGGAGCGATATGACATTACATTTAAAAAGGAATACAATTAATAACAATGAGAGATTTTTTAGCACTCAGAGTATAGCTGGAGGAACTGAGCCAGGTGTCAGGGCAATTAAGTAGATGCGCTGTATTACCTTTGTCTGAACACTCATAACATCAGCCTGTCTCAATATGTTGAATAGGAGATTTCCTTACAGTAAGATTCCTAATTTATTTTGATGTTTCCTATAAGCCAAGATAATAATAAAAAGGATTTTTATTAATCTTTAAAAATGTGCAAACCTCAGGAATTAGCATGCCTTTGGATCGAAATATTTTCCATTTCCCATACCGTATGGAATGATTTTAAGGGAGATAACGCACAATAGCTTCTCAGTGCTGAACTTAATGGAAACATCATATCTGTGCCATGGAAGAGTACAAATAATGCTGGCACATGCACAGCTCATGTATTACATATCTGCAATCCAGAGAAAGTTGTATTGTGAGACTATTAAAATAACCAACATGGGTATTATGCTATTCAGCATTAACCTTTATGTTTTATGTTAAGTGACAACCAAACTTCTGGAACTCGATCCTTCCCTGGAGTCACAGTATCCAGCATTTCTTTCAATGCTAAAGAGGTTTCATTATCTTCTGCAGTCCAAAAAATGCTATTTTTTCCATTACAGGCCAGATTTAATAAGGGTGACTATAGAAAAATGGATTGGGCTTGATTGAGCCTTTAGATACAGCCATTAGTAGGGGCTGGCACATAGCTGTGCCATCCCAGGAAGAGTACCAGGAATTCACTGTGCAAGAATGACAAATCCTCTAAAAACAATCCCTCCGGTGCTCACATTTTGTGCTGGAGGTGATGCGGGAAGCCATGTCAGCCTCGCAACATACATACTGTGCAGCTTTCGCCCAGACAGCTCCACTGGCAGGTGCAGATGAGGGAGTGAAATGAAAGCTCCACCTACTTCCATCCCTTTCTGTTGTTTTGCACCCCATCCCTCACACTTGCTTACTCTCCCCTGCAACCATATTTTGAGATAGCTGCTACACAGCTGCAGAGAAAGGGGTGGGGCTGGCTGACTTCCACTGTGTGGCTGTGTAGGGTGAGGGCAGAACCTGACCTTGTGCTACTATGAACGTGACATTTAATTTTTCAGAAAAAAAAAGGCAGAAAAAGGTGTAAAATCTCCCGGCTGCAGGATAGGCCCACTCTCATTTTCAAAGGCATTATCCAGATTACAAAATAGAATCCGATCAAATCAAAAATAGTATGTGTGTGTGTTGGGGCGGGAAGGAAGGTGCTGATGGCATTTTATTGGTGATCAGCAACAGTATGAAAGAAAATGGATGAAAATGCATCTGGGGTGGGCTGGGCTGGGGTGGTGGGAATTAATAAACAACTCCATAGCCATTCATGAGTAATATATTACAGTTTTATAGATAATAAATTCTTAGTCTGAGAAACTCCAGGTTATTTCTTACTTACACTGCTACTTGGTTAATTTTACACTAAGCCAGCCACCTCAGTTGCTTGCTGTTTCCTACTTTCCCAAGGTTTCTGACTGCAGTAATTCTAACTGCCAACTCATGCTTCCTGTGATCACTATTTAGACCCTACATATATGCAGAAGCACACATCTCTTCGAACAATTAAATCACCCCAAACTGCTCAGGGACCGCAGACCTGCAAGTGTTATGTGAGCAGTTCCCCTCCCCTGCTAAGTATTATTGACAAATCCATCAAAGGCAGTGATGCATTGGTTTCCACCTTACCTAGAAGGACACTAGGGGCAACAGTGACATGCTGTCACCGTGGTAACTGCTGCTGAAGTGAACAGCCTGTTGGGATAGGTGACCTCTGTTGGCAGCATGCCTAGAGATGTAACAGTCGCATGGCAGCCATGTTACTGGGACCCAAAGGAGTGGCCTAGTGCCCTCCAATTGATTCATTAGGCCTTAAAGGTATTGATCGCTCCAATTTGCAGGAATTTATGATATTGATATTGGACTGATTAACATTTTGTGCCAGACTGGTTCGATATGTGCTTGTAACAGCTTTTAATGATTAATTGACTTTTATGATTCCATCTCAGGGCTGTCAGTGAGCTGTGAACTGTGGGCAGGCTCATTCCCAAACTGCCTCTCAAGTGGCACAGGGCAGTGATTGAATACCTAGGAAATTAGTGTCCTGGCTGTCTCGTTTTATGAAAGATAAATGCTATGACATTTAATGCAGACCTTAATTTAGAACAGAACTAAGCAGATCATTTTGCAATTTAATCATAAACAGGTAAATATCAGAACTTGTTTAGCATTTTACAAGTTAAGAAGATGGACAATGGAGATAAGGCAAAGCAGGCAATGGGGAAAAGGCTGAGATAAAGTAAGGTAATGACTGGAACAGTCAGCGTTTTAATAATCATAGCTTAATATAGATAATATTGCATCCACAAGTAAGGCGTGTTCTTTTGCTTAACCATAAAAGCTCTTCATCCCTTTTTCTCTCAGATGCTCTCATTTGTTTTCCAACATACTAGCCATAAAGTGAGGGCCTACTCCAAATGACATGAAATCTGGAAACAAAAAAATGGATCGCAAATAGGTAATCTGCGACCTAAAACGAATATTAACATTATGGGAAAATTGCAGAGGAAAACCAAAATTGTATTCTACTCTATAACAACAGAAAGAGATTCTCTGGAAGGCTGTGTGCTGTCAAGTTCTACTTTGTTGTATTCATATTTATAGTCTATTCCTCTCCATTCATTTTAATTAAAAAAAAAGATTACAAGTTTCTTTTAAAATATGTCTAAGCAAGACATCAGATTATGCATGTTTATCCAGACAAGAACTAAAATGACATATTTTGATTCTCTTTGCGTTTTGTTCTCCTCCTTCTTACCATTCCATCTAGCTGAGTTGATTGATGTAAGGAATAAGGACACTATGGGCCAGATTCTCTAAATCATTTGATCTCTTTGCACCACTGGCGTAGTCCAAAGAGCCTGCAGACCTTCTGAAACTCCTCACCTGAGGATTCCCTTGGCGTGGAGTAGGTCCCAGCTAGTGTAAAGCTGGCACAGCTGATTCCTATTCTATCGGTGTCTACAGCACTCTTCAGTCAGGAAGGGGCATGACTGAGGCATTATTGATCTGTGCCAATCCCCTCTGACAGATGGGCCCCAAGAGCCATATTTGCCAAACAATGGCTCAAGGGAAGGTTCTAGATGGGTCGGGGGCCTGGTGTGGAGGGGAGGTCCCAGGTAGGAGGTGTTGGACAATTGGACCCAACCCACATCCTCCCCACAGCAGTGGCTCTTGTCCCATGGAGCTGGGCATGATTCCCCACTTCAGGCATTGTGATCTGGCACATGGAAATGCAGCAACTCTCAGGTTTGGCTGGGCTTCCCAACGCCATCCACTCAAATTTGGCCTGGCCACCCCTGTCACGATCCCGTTCACCAGATTGCAATGCTTGGTGCATACAGCTGGATCCAGTCCCACAGGACAGGAGATGCCACTCTGGAGTGAATACACAATGGGTTTGCTCGTCAATCCCTTAGAGCCTCCCCTCTGTACCAGCCCAGGATTAGGGCTGCGGTGCTGAGATGGAGGGGTCTCCTTTTGTTGGTCAGTGCTCCTTCAGTGGAGTGGAAAGGAAGAGGCAGTGGAAGAAGAGAGGAATGCTGGCCTATGATTTTGGTTCTCTTCTGCTCACAAATTTGTACCTGGGGTACAAAAAAAAAAAAAAAAAAGAGACACAAAATGTAGTTGGGAGGGTCACCATATTAAAAAGTTCAAGATCAGCTGTTTTAGAGGACATAGCCATCTGATGTAGATTATAGCATCCTAAGGCTGCTCTAATCTACACCAGGGCTAGCAAGAAGTGACCTCAGAACCCCAGAATCAGAGATCTCCCAGATGACTCTTTTGCATCCCACCACACTCCTCTTAGCTGCACTAGGTGTAGCTGAAAATCTAGACCCATATTTTAATATGAAGCTATAAACTAGTTTTTCCTTTACAAACTGGTTGGCCAGATGCAAGACGCTAGCACAAGGTTCCTTGCCCCTGCAGTGTAGTGAGGAATGCCCTTTGCTCCCTGTAAAAAAACAAAAGTCATAAAATTGGTTTTCTACTCTCTAACTGAAAGGAACAAATGAAGTGGGGATCCCAGCTTGGTTGATTGGCTTATCAAAGAGGTCTCTGCCAGAGCAAGTGGTCTGGATATAAGAACAGCAGGGTGGGAAACAAAAGACAACTTAAGGATGTTGACAAAATTTAAGGATATATATAATCCGGACACCAGGAAGTCAATGGCAAAACTCCCACTTGACTTCAATCAGGTGAAGATTTTACTTCATGACTTTATGTCTCCATGTCTGGACAAATTCTGCATTAATATACCAGTTCATCACCACTGATATTAATCAAGTTGAATGGCTAATACTGAGGGCAGAATACAGCCCATTTTTATTACATCACAGTGAATGCTACACATAATTTGTTTTGAATAAAATGTGGCTATGTCAGATAATATGAAATCAGATAAAATTGTGGCAAGATCATTATAGTATTAGAGCAATGCTTTTCCCAAGTTACACTGTGGGACAAATCCTAGATGAATAATGACAAATGTTGATAAAAGAATGGATTTCTTCAGCATTGGACATCCTTGATTTGCTCGTCAGTTCCCTCTTCTGTCCAGTGCACGCGGAGCCATATTCTTCCCTCAGTTATACCCACTCAACCCCATTGATTTGTGTCAATTTTTCTGGCTAATGATTCTGTGTATAGAATATGGTCCACTGTATTTTTAATTACATGACAATAGTTATCCATTCAAGAAAACACTGACACTGCTTTCGCAAAAACATCAATTACTTTACCAAGAAACAAATCTTCTGTCTGCTGCAATACACCAGCCGTTTCTTGACAAATCCCACACATTGTATTTCCATGATTTCATAGGGCAGATACTAAGTGCAATTTCTACCTGTAGATGCCGCTTTTGTTTTGTTTTAATTATTCCTTTTTCAGTAGAATAGCAGGGTTTAATTAGGTTCTTTATAGATTTCTTAGGCAATTTTGGAATATATATTTCACCGTCTTGATTATGGGCCCCTTTAATTCACGAATGTCCCAAATTATGAGCATTGCATGGAATCAGCTGCCTTTGGCTATGTTTGGTATTATGTTACCTTCTGTTCAGTTAACGGTGTGTAGATAGGCACTGGAAAACCTCAAAGCTCTTTCTGCTGTTTTGGAACTGAGAAAGCAGAATCATAATTGCTTTTGTTGGATCACAATCCTGAATAGTAAAAGATTTTTTAAACATCTGCCCTTCCTTTGATTGGCTTTACATCTTCTCTCTTTTTTTGTCTATTGTTCATTATTCTGCATTATATTCATTAATGAAAAGTTCTATCCATGACAATATTTTCATATGCTGTAAAATGACTAGGATTCAATGCATTTAATCTGATCTAGCCCTACAGAAGACCTTAATAGAATGTGACAATATATGTTAATTCTATGAGGTTTGTATTTCATACTTCTTCTGTATAATATATGATTTGCCTTGCATACAATCCCAGCTCCCGTAGCTTGCAGATTTTTAACAGAGCCAAATTCTGCCTCCTGAGATGAATTTGAAATACCCAGTGAAGTTAATGGGAGTTTTGTGCATGTACAAAAGCACAATTTGGAGCCTTGATCCTACCCCCTTCACATCAATAGCAAAACACATATTGTCTCAGATCTGGCCAAGACCAAGCACTAGGGTTGTTATATCTAACAAAAGATTCCCTCTGACAGGAGAATTTGCAGGTATCACTATATGCTATCTTCCCCCTTCCATTCTATTACTAATCGAATGACTTGATGCATCTCTTTTCTTTTCTAGTACTGCTGTCAAATAGCTGTCATGATATTAACATCCATTCCCTAAGAAATTTAACAGTAAGAAATAATGTCGATCCCCAAGTGGACCAGCATTATCTGTTCATTCCACAGAGAATCTGTCTCTTTTTAAATAATACATTGGAATTAAGAAATATGCTCTGTGTCTTAAAACAGAAAGGCAATACAAATAAATGGGGAATTGTCTTATGGGTCTGATGTTAAAACAGCATTTAGAGGCATCTTAAGAGTTCATCCAAATGACAATGTACTGCATTATTTTTACCTGGCTTCTGTCTAATATTTGCCATGAACAAACACAGCAAATATTTCCATGCTACCCACAAATCAGGGGGAAAAAAATGCTTTAGGATAGTTGCTATCCAGTTTGCTCATTGGATACATCTACACGGCAATTAAACTCCCACGGGTGGTCCAGGTTACTGACTGAGGCCCACAGGGCTCAGGGTGCCAGGTACAGATGTGGAGGCTGGGCCTGAGCTGTGGGATCATGCAAAGTGGGAGGGCCCCAGAGTCCTACCTCCAGCCTGAGCTTGAACAGCTACACCGCAATTTTTATAGCCCTGTAGCCTGAGCCTGGCAGAGCTGGCCTGGGCCAGCTGCAGGAGTTTAATTGCAGTGTAGACAAACCCATGTAGAGCTAGACTTTTAAAAGAATGGAGGGCCAAATCTGCAAGCATTCAGAAGCCACAATTGGGGCCAGGTTTTTGGGACTCAGCTCCCATTTAGGCACCTAGATAAGGGCCACATTTTCAGAAGTGCCCTGTGTCCAGTAACTCATACTGTGGCCCTTATGACCAGATTTTCAATCCAATTCTGGAGGGTGTCTGGATGTTTGTTTTGCTACATTAAATGGGAATAGAGCTCTTTTGAAAATCATGCACTAAGCGCTGAGTCATGCCTGACAGGCACAGCTCTGGTTGAGGACTCATAGGGAGCTGCATCTTTCCTCACCGGAACACCAAGAGACAGTGGGCATCAAAGAGACACAGTCCCTCCAGAAGCTCTGAGGGTACATCTACTATATATTTTAGAGAGTTTCCGCATCTGTCCATCTGTGTGTGTGTGTGTGTGTGTGTCCATTTGTCCATCAGTGAGTCTGTTTGTTCAAGAACTCCTCCTAAACAGTAATAGTGAGGACCACCAAATTTGCTATGCAGCTTCCTCTTATCCTAACTTGAAGCAAGGTTAGGGTTTGGTTGTACTAGGGGAATGGGATGTTCATGGAATGCGACTGCTCACATCAAATGAAAAGGGAGGGGTGTGATAGGAGGGACAGTTTTATTCATGAATGACCACAGGGACAGCAAGCATCCCAGCCCTGGGAAGCAGCTGCTGGCTGCCACATGGCCACCACTGCCCTGGGCTGCCACTGGGCCACTGTGGCGCGTGGCCCCTGTTGCCCCAGGTTGCCCCCAGGAAGTAGCTACCAGCTAAGCTGCACAACCCCTGTCACTTAGGGGCAGGCCCCGGGGACAAGCCAGCAAGCGGCCTGCATGACCCCCACCACCCTCGATCAGTCCCAGACCTGGGCGATGCCAGGTAAGTCTTCTGGTAGTACTGTATGCTAAAGAATGGCAGCATGCTATCCTTTGAAGGTCTGCAGAGGAGGCTGCCATAAAGATATGACACCTGGAACTGCTGGTAAGAGGAATTTACTACTGTGTTTCCCATTCCATTTACACATGGGACAGATTTACAAACGTTTTGATCTTTGTCACTCCGTGTCCATCGATAGAGAGGCTACTGTTGCAGGGTCTACTTTGTAGTGGGTAGTGCCGGGGGGCATTGGGAGGACTGAAACTGTGCCTAGCCACTGTGCAGCAGTGCAGAGCTGGCAGTGCTTATTGCAATCTCCTTTCCCCTGAAACACTTGTCCTTGATCAAATGCCATCTAGTCCTCATTATTTGCCTTCAGTTTCTTTGATCCTGTTTTGAAACTATGTTGCTAAGGAAAAGAGATAACCGTGGTTAACTGATTGATAGAAAATACAGAGATGTCGTAAACATCTGGAGAGCCAGATGAGAACAAGCCCTTGTTTGGTTTAATAGCATTGTAACATTTTCTATAAGTAGCTAAGCTGAAGGCAAGAACCTTCATCATTTTTATTATGTACTTATTCCAAAATATTAACAAATAGGCTGAAACAGCAGTGCTGAGTGTAGACACTATCATCCAGGTGTGCACTATGAAATGGGGCTATGTGATTTATAAGGCCATGTAAAGCCAAATCATCCATTCTGCCTCTGTGCATGGAAGGGATGAACACCTGGCGGATTCAGGTGTGGAAAATGGGTGCAGAAGAGAGAAGTGGATCCATAGTGGGGAGGGATGAGCACAGGGGCACATCCATAACTGAGGCAGAGGGACAGCCAATCTCTCTGTAGCGTTGTACCTCTTTCCTCTCTACAGGGATTCCCTGCCTAACTCAATGCTTACTGTTTCAGCAGTAATTTTACTGAAAGAAAGGCTTTTTCTTCACACTTGGAACAATCCCTCGAAGTACTTGAGACAGAAAAGAGAGTTGGCAACTATGTCTCCCCCAAAGTCATGCCACCAGAGAAGCAGGGAAATATGTTATGGCAGGCAGCAGAGAGGCACAGGGCCTCCACACAACTGAGTAAGACTTCTATAGGATCTCAGGAAATCTATGTTCCATGAGCGAGGCCTCCTGCTACACACACAGAACAAACTGATGGAAATGGCATGGGTGAAAACACAGGCCTTGTGGAACAAAGACCTGAACAAAGGACAACCTAGTCCTAAAGTCCATATAGATAGTAACATGAGAAAGAGAGAGAGAGAGAGAGAGAGAGAGAGAGAAGGGGCTAATGCCTAACATGCCTCAAATCTGAAGTTAAAAGTCCAGTTTTATTTCCATAAGCATTATTTATTATTATTATTATTATTATTAATAATAATAATAAATACTAATAAATAATGTACATACCTTACACTTCTCATCAAATAATGTCAAAGTAAATCCTCACATGCCTAAGTAATACAGAGAAATATTTTTCTTATTCCCCATTTTGCAGAGTGAAACTGAAATAGAGAGTTTAAATTGCTTGCCTAAGTCACTCCTAAGCTTGTGAGTTCACTGCTAGATGATACTCTCCCCAGTTTAATTTACTGTTAAATCAATAATAATTTCACAGAGCTATATACATCAGCTGTCTGATTCCTCTGATTCTTCAGTGAATATGTATGTGTATACTGCAGTGATCATGTACAGAGTTACATTGTTTTGACTGCATGAGAAATTTGCTATTAACAAACATTGTTTCATCAAAAGTGGACCTATATTTCAGGAGACACCACTATTTTTTTTCTAATTCACACATCAGCTATGGATCCAATAAAACAGACAGCTGCAGTACCAGTAAACTTCCATGCGTTTTATATGATCAAATATTTCTACAAATTTAGATGGACCATGTCTCAAATTCCACAGAGATCGAAGGAAGGAAGGAAGGAAGGACCGACATATATTTGGGTTATGCAAGTCAAGCTACTGCTGGTCTTCTTTAACCTCATCTAAAAACAATAGCAAATCTATTACTACATAACACATCTTTCTGCAATTTTTTCTGTGCTCAGTAATACTCAAACTCTTTGTATGGAAAATATTATAGGGGAGAAAACACTGGTGTTTAATATCACAGATGTACCATCTTTGAATGTGCAAAAAACAATCTGGACTCCATCTTGGCTGCCTTTCCCCTTCCTCCCCTAAGGACACTTTCCCGCTCTTTTGGCATTTGGTGGGAAAAAACAAGTATAGCATGTGTGCACAACTTTTGGGTGTTTATGGGCTGCCTCTCCAGCTCTAAGGGGCTGTCCTTCTGAGTGGCAAGGTCTGGAGGTGCTGCAGATGCTCTTGCTGGAAAGCGAGCTAAGCATCACCAGAGCAGAGCTGACATTGCCCAATCCAGAAGTCTGCTCCTTACCTGTTAGTACCAGCTGGAGATAGAGTCTGGAGCTGTCTCATCATTGTAAGAGTCCTTGAACTGCAGGGCATGGTAGTGGCCCTCTGATCCTCCATTCCCTTACCTGGGTCCCATCCTAGCAGAGGGAATTCACCTGGGTCACAGTCCTCATACTATCTGTTTTGTCACTTACCTTTGGTTGTGGAGGCCCTTGCTATACCGATGTTCCTAAATTCCTGGTCTATCTTTGGTTTACCTTGTTATAGAACTGTTGATGGTTTAATACATATCTTGTCTGTTTGCACGTACACTTTAGTCACCCTAAATTTATATTGTTGGAGTTTACAAAAATGGTTACGTCGGTACAGCAATAACCATGTGGTTCTGCAGGCACCTCCTTTTGATCATATATGGGTGAGCGATATGATTAATTGGCACAGACCCTTACACTCTTAAAAATAAAAAAACTATTAATTTTTATCACCTGCTTATGTTTTCATTAAAACTACTTTTTAAAAAATTGCATTAACTTTTCCAGAGATTGCAGAAAACATTCATGGCAGACCTTCAATAAGCCTTAAATTTAAGAAGAATGATAGCTCACTGCTTACAAAACAGTGCAATAAAATACTGTTCAAATGATATAAACAAATACATTTTCTTTTAATCATGTGTGCAATCCCAGGGTTTATCGCTGAACATTCCCCATTTAACACACAAATATGAGTGCCGATAGAGGAACTTCATCTCCTCTCACACTCAGTTCAGGACTAACTCCATTTGAGTCAGATGAGTTACACTCCTGTAAAATTAGTGTAAGTGAGAAGCGGCTCAGGCACTTATTATTGTAAGGTAGTGGCATAATAGTCCTCTATTATTATCAAGAATAGCGGGATCTGGTTCTAAGCTGTTCATTGTTTGTACCATTTTTATTGGCACCAAAAGTTTAAAATCAAGAAATGTTTTTTTCACTCACTTATGCCAGCTTTACATTAGTGTAACTCCATTGACTTCAGATGTGACATAGGCACCTTCGGAAGGAGCTCCAATTTGAGCAGGCGAAGGGGAATGCATTATTGCTAGCACTGCACTTGTGATGCCGTTGTTGTGTCTGAATGTAGGAGTTTCTCAGAATGTCACCAAACAACAAGGAATTTTGCGTGAACCCCATGTACTTGTCCCTTTGGCCAACAAAGGTGCAGTCCTACAGGCAGCCACAACTGCCTGCTTGACCTCTGCCCTCTTACGGCATGTCTACACTGTATGCTTATATTAGAATATGCTATTCCAGAAGAAATACTCCAAAATGGCTTATTTCAGAATAGTGCATCTACACAGCAAATGCCAATCAAAATAGCGCTGAGCTATTTCAAAATAGAGCGTCCACACTCATTGGACATTGATTCGCATTTAAGGCCACCCAGAAGCCCTTCAGGCAGGGTATTAGGACAACACTCACTTCCTGTAGTTGCTGCCTGAGTCTATCTGAGGCTTGAGCTTAAAGGGACCCCCCTGTACAGCTGTGTCTCAGGTTCTTCACCTTTGCCTACCTTATTGAAGGACAGCAAAGCCTTTTCTCTGCCTTCTGTGGTTGCCTTTGCAGACACCTCAGCTCTCTAGCCATGGAGCCAGACCTGCCTCCCAGGCTATGTCTACACTGCAATCTTCTTCCAGAAACAGATACACAAATTGCGAACTGCAAATTGTGTACCTTTTCCACTTTTTTTTTTGGAAGAGGCTTTTCTGACATTTGGCCCATTTACACGGGGCCAAATGTGGAAAAACCTCCTCTTTTGGAAGAATGCGCCTGCTTTTTTGGAAACTGTTCCGAAAAAACCTGACACATTGCCTGGACGAGGCAGAGTTTTTCTGGGATATCTCTGGAATCCCGGAAAAACTCTGTACTGTAGACATAGTCCCAGCAGTGGACAGCTCTTACAGGTTGTGCTGCATCTCCTGCAGCTCTTTCTGCTGGCTGCCTACCAGGCCCTGCAGGAACACAACCCCCAGGTCATTGTGGGGAACTTCCTCATGCAGTACGATCCCACCTGCCCTCCCCTGCACACCGTGCACTGCCGTTTCTGGCATCTGGACACCAGTTCTGACTGGTGGAACCAGATCATCATGGAGCGGTGGGATGACCAGCAGTGGCTCCAGAATTTCCGCATGCAGAGGACACCTTTCTGGAGCTGTGTGAGTGGCTCGCCCCTGCCCTCAGGCAATGAGACACACACATGCGACCTGTCATCCCCCTCCAGAAGGGGTCGCTATTGGCCTCTGGAAGCTCACCACGCTGGACAGCTACTGATCCATCGGGAACCAGTTCGGCATGGGGAGGTCAACCGCCGGGGCTCTGCTCATGCCGGTATGGTGCTCTTGGGCTATTGTCCCAGGATGGGGAGAACTGCTGGAATGGGGCTTCCTAGGGAAGAGGGATGGTGGTGGTGGAAGCCCCCTCCCTAGGAGGTTTTTCAGTCCTGCCTTGACAACACCCTGACAGGGGATGGGGTTAGTAGGAGGTTGCTCGTGGTGTGTGGAGGGGAAGGGGGAGAGGGCTTGTGGACCTCTGGAGGGCCCTGGCACTTCTGTGATTCTCTGTTTGTTTGTTTGTCTCCTTCCACAGGTGGTGCGGGTTATCAACACCATTCTGCTGCACAGAGTCATCAACCTGGGCAACGCGGACCCCATCATCACCGGCATTGCTGCCATGAGCTTCTTTATCTACAGGGGGGCTATTGATGGCACCCACATCCCCATCCAAGCCCCTGACCACCAAGAAGCCAAATACATCAACCGCAAGGGGTAATTTTCAATGGTCCTGCAGGCCATCATGGACCACCATAGGCAGTTCATGGACATTTACGTTGGGTGGTCGGGGAAAGCACACGACACCCACGTCTTCCACAACTCCAGCCTCTGCCAGAAACTGCACACCAGCACTTTTTTCTCTACTGCACTATTAGGGTTGGGGAAGTGGACATACTGGTCTGTATTGTGGCATCACAGCATACCCTTTGTTCCCTTGGCTAATAAAGCCCTACACAGGACATCTGGACCAATGCGAGGGATGCTTCAATGCTAGGCTCAGCAGGGCCCGCATGGTGGTGGAGGGTGCCTTCAGGTATCTGAAGGGGAGGTTCGCTGCCTCCTCAGCCACCTGGATGTCAGGAAGCAAAACATGCCCCAAGTGGTGGTGGTGTTTTGTGTCCTTCACAATATATGTGAAAGCAGGGGGGAGACGTTCCTCCCAGATGGGGGGCAGAGGCTGGCCAGATCGATAAGGCCTCTGAGTAGCGAGGCATGGCTGCCATCCGGCAGGCCCATCAGGGGGCTGTGTGCATCTGGGAGGCCCTGAGGGAGAATTTCACACAACAAGGACCCCAGTGACACTCTCCCCTGGGCCTCCCTACAAGGGGCCGATGCCTTGCCCCTCTATGCCTTTCCTCCCACATGCCTCCCTTCCTCCCCCTTCCCTGCTCCCCTACAGAGACAATAAATCTCACTGTTTGTTTTCCAAAAAATAAACTCTTCAGTTTTATTTGGGGTCAATGTAACTGGAGAGCGACTGGGGAAAGAACCTTGGCGGGGGAGGAGGGGCCAAAAGATTTGGAAGGAGGAGGAGGAGGGAGGAGAGGCTCAGGGCTGGGGCTGGGAGTGGCGCCTGGCTCTGGTGGTCCCACTGCCTTGTGAGTGGGGCCCTCGGTGGCCATGGGTGGGGGGGCTAGCAAAAGAAGCAGGTGGGGCAGGAGCTGGGGCAGAAGCAGCAGTAGGAGCGGGCACCAAGATGACAATCACTGCCTGTAGAGCAGTGTAGATAAGCATCTGGGCTTCCCACCGTGCTGGGTTTGGCATTGGTGGTGTCCCAAGGGGAGAGGACTTGTATCCCTGCCCACTGGAGGAGAGGGGGACAGGGTGTTGGGGGGGAGGTGTGTGTGAGTGGCAGATGCTACTGCACCTTGGTGTGCTGTCCCTGGGAGCAGGTGCCGCTCTGAGTGTGCGGGCATGCCTGTGTGCCGTGTGTGGCACTGTTGTATGTGTGTGTTTCCATGTCCCCAGCCTCCTTCTAGTGGTGGCTTGTCCCACCCCGGTCTCAGGAGTATGGCAATCCCCCCAGGCCCTGTGTGCAATAGCACAAGAGTTCTCTGTAGGAGCCTCCTGGGGCTGTGTGCCCAGATTGGCGCTTCTCGTGAACCCACATGCACAGGCTGCTGCGTGATGCCCAGGCCGAGAAGGCCAAGTGAGGAGCACGCCCCAGCCCCTCACCACCTGCCACCTCCATTCATGTGTGCATTTAGGGAAAGTAATGGCACTCACCTGAAGGACCTTCCCTGGCTTCTGACAATGCCTGGGAGACATCCAGGGAGTGCAGTACCGGCTTCAGGGTGAGCGTGAGGACCTGGCTTGCGGGCACAGAGATGGTGCTGGCCTCATCTGGCTCCTCCTTTTCCTCCTCCTCTTCCTCACTGGCTGTGCCCCCCAGAAAGCTGACAACAGGCGTCTCCAGCCCTCAGTTCACTACAATGAGGGGTGGGAAGGGACTGACTCGCCCCCAGGATATGTTGGAGCTGGGCATAATATGGGCAGGCCTGCGGTTCTGCCCTGGAGTGGGAGCTGCATTCCCTGGCCCTGGCATAGCCTTGTCTCAGCTCCTTTACCTTCATCCTGACCTGCTCCTTGGTGACCACGCTATTGGCCATTCTGCTGTAGACGTCAGTATTCCTGCATTTGGTACAGAGATCCTGGAGTTTTTTATTCCATGCCCCAGATCTCAATGAGATCCAGGATCTCTGCACCAGACCAGGAAGGCGCATGTCTCTTTTGGACCCTATCAGGGTCATGGGAGCTGCCTGAGGCAGTGCTGGCAGCTGTGAGGGGCTCAGCTAGAGCTGTGGGCTCAGCCATGGCAACAGGGAAGGCTGTGCAGGGTCCTGATGTGTGGCAAGATGCGAGCAGGGCCTGCTTCCTGCCATAAGCGCTTTCCCTTCTGCCTGCATCTTTAAGGAATGTGGACAGAATGGCCAGCAGGGCACCTGTGAGATTTCCTGAAGGCACCTTATTTGAAATAACTCCAGCTGCCCTGTCTACATATGCCCTATTCCAAAATAGCTATTTCAGAATAGGTGTTATTCCTCATAAAGTGAGGGTTACAGAATCCGGAATAAGCAGCCCCTTATTTTGAAATGATTTCAAAATAACGGCCTTGCTGTGTAGAAATGCCCTAAGTAGCCAGCACAGCTGCCTCTCCAAGTTCCACAGTAGGGGCCTTACGCATCCACCTAGTGTGTGCAGGTGGAATTGGGAAGCCCCTTCCCAAGCAGGCTGGAAACTGGGGACAGCAGCTGGAGCATGCCACAGGACTTGGGAGTTGGAAAAACTACATGAGGTTACTGAGGGAAAGTAGACTGGGAGGAGGGAAGGATCCTGCTGGATGGGAATGGCAGGTGAGGAAAAAGGGGATGGCAGGAGCCTTCTGGGAGGATTGGAGGAACAAGGAGGGCTCTGCACAGTGGGAGAGTCATGGAAAAGTTGCACTGGGAGCTGGGGCCTGCGTTTTTGTGTGAGTGCATATTCTATGTACTGTCTCACACATAGTGGTAGTGAGCAGAGCAAGGTCAGAAGACAGATAAGAAAGAAAGAAAATTAATGAAAAAGCACAAATTATTTATTTTCAAAAAGCTCAGTGATTTTTAGGCCAATTGCTTGATTTTGGGCTTGTAATTTTTAAACTCATCAGGTTGGTAACATTAAGTATGTGAAGAATTTTGCGAACATACTGGTAGGACATTCCTTGAAAATTTCTCCCTGAATGTGCTTTTGAGTAATGGAAAGACAAGGAAAATGCACTTTTATGTACAATTTAGCACATTGTTTTGTTCACACATAGTTCAATAACAGCTGTGCTTTATCATTTGAAATATTAAGATTGGAAAAACTATACCTGGGGAAGTAGGCACTTCCAAAATAATCTCCCTCTGCCCCTGCATGCGCACACATGCACACACAGAGTGAAAAACAACTAATTTGTCAGTATTAAAATGTTATTTTGTGCTTGTGCAGTGCTAATTTCTGCCAGTGACTGGAGCTATGATGCTAATTGCTATGTAAGGGCTTGGACCTATTCCCATGGACAGCAAAAGGAAATCTGCAATTGACTATCAGGAATGAAGTTTATCTAGTCTTCAGGAAGTAGACATGACCAAGATCTTCCTCAAAGCTGAGCAGGTGGGTATTTTTGTGAGCAATAATTAACTAGATGCCCTTTTGTTCTTGCAGTCCAGTTCCCTTTGCCCTTTCCTCAAGAGGCTGAAGTACCATGAAAGAAAGTTTGCTGTAAAGCATAGAGGTGAAAAGGTTTCTAGAGGTGTACCAATCTAGTGACTCTGATTTCCTTTGCACTATTAATGTACAAATCCATCTCTCCATAAGCTTTGTGCTGGCCCCCTGGATGGGGTGAATTTCATGATTTTAACACAAGTCTCACGATATTTGGTGTTTTTCTCCTACAGCCCTACAAATACATAAATATCTTAGCTTTCATTTTTTACTAAAGTAAGTTTTTAGCCTTCAAGATTATGAAGAAAAGCCTAAACTCCAAATCCCCGTGAAAGGCCTGGAAACCAGAAGATAAATAAAAGAACCCCACATTTTAAAATGTAATGCTTTTTAAACCAATGTCAGGATTTTTTGGGGAGGAGGGGCTGACTTGTAATTTTTGGCCATGCAGTATGTTTAATAATTTGACATGATGCTGACCATGAATTTGTGTTCATTGTTGACAAGGACAAATCATGTTCAACTTCATGACAGCTAGTCATGATGAAACCTTGCCCTAGCTTTGTGACATCATGCTGAACACAACTTGTCCTTATCTACATTGACCGTAAAGTCATAATCAGCACTGGATCACATATAAATGTGTTAAGATTTCCAAACAAATACAGGGTTTTTAAGGGAAAAGGCAAGCTTTGCTTCTGTAACTAATTTCATAAATTGCTATTATTCAACCTTCTTTTACTATTGCTTAGTGCTGTATTTTCCCAAATGGGTAGTTCTAAAATGTGATACCAATATTTATTGTGAAATTACACGATTGCTAAATGAATGTGGTTCTTCTGCATGGCTGTTTTAACTGCCAGGATACATTTAAATTGAAGGAAAACATGTTGATCAGTGCATCCACATCACAATGCACATGCTGTCTGTTGACTATCAAGGTAGACAGACAAGCTCTAAAGGCAGGATCCACTAGAGGGTTTTTTTTTTTTGTTCATACCCAAAGAAATAAAAACAGAAGGTTGTTCTTTTTTTGAAATCAGAATAGTCTTTGTGCAGTGTATCTGATTCAAACCATATTGCTACCAAGGTGAAACATTGAAATAATTAAGATTTTTCTATGGTAAAGGTTTGAGATTAGAGTGCCCTCAGGAAATAGAACACACGGACCAAAATTTTCAAACTTGTGTACCGATTGTAACTTACCTAAATTCATACACTGACATTTGAATAAAAAAGGCCTGATTTCAGAGGCACTAAAGCAGCCATCACTCTTGTTGCATCAGTTGCTGCTACTCGTCCTTCATACCTCTAAAAAATCAACCCACTGTTATGGGTTGGACGTATTGGAGAAGGTCCAGTGGAGGGCAACCAAAATGATTAGGGGGCTGGAGCACATGACCTAAGAAGAGAGGCTGAGGGATTTGGACTTCTTTAGTCTACAGAAGCGAAGAGTGAGGGGGGATTTGAGAGCAGTCTTCAACTTCCTGAAGGGAGGTTCCAAAGAGGATGGAGAGAGGCTGTTCCCAGTGGCGACAGATGGCAGAACGAGGGGCAATAGTCTCAAGTTACAGTGGGGGAGGTCTAGGTTGGATATTAGGAAAAACTATTTCACTAGGAGGGTGGTGAAGCACTGGAATGGGTTACCTAGGGAGGTGGTGGAATCTCCATCCCTAGGGGTTTTTAAGTCTTGACTTGACAAAGCCCTGGCTGGATTGATTTAGTTGGGACTGGTTCTGCTTCGAGCAGGGGGTTGGACTCAATGACCTCCTGAGGTCTCTTCCAGCCCTATGATTCTATGATGCCCAAGTATAGATGTAGGTGCCTAACTAAATGCACCTAGGTTTAGCAATTATAGTCTAGGAGTTCAGAGTCAATTAGGTCTGCAGGGATGGCATCAAGAAATGAAATGAAGGAGAACCTGACCCCTAATCTTTCTCCATGAGGCAAGAAGGAAGATGGAACATGGAAAATGTCTATACAGATTGACAGATTCTTTCTTCACCCAAATATTAAACGAGCTCCAGGAAAAAAAAAACAGAAGAGCCTATTTGATATGTTAGTTATGGGCAAGGTAAAAAACTTAAATAGAATAGAATTCTGGTGCCTCAACTTCAGTGGATTCAGGCTCATCCGAGCCTTCAGATGATCCTAGCGATGTAAAGTAACTTTAACTTTCCACAGCTGTTCCTACTTGTGCCCCTTCTGGGACTAACTGTGAAGTCCATTTTGCCTGCAGTTTCCTTTAGAACAGTGATGGACGACCTAGGCTTGTGAGTGGGCTGCATGAGTGGCCCTCTTTCATCTCAGTGGGCCGCAAGATTGTTGTATCTAAGACAGTTTCCTGGGACAGGGTCATTTTACTAACTGCACTCGTGTACCTAGAATTTGTGCTGATTGACCTGTAACAGCGCTTTGATTGGATAAAGAGGGAGAGCTTGGTTCTCACAATGTTATCAGCATGCACCTCACTACACATATCCATGCTTTATGTGCTTTATGTGCATCACTTTTATAATACAAGTGGGAAGAAAACTATGTGGATGAAAAGCAGCAGAATCTGGCAACCCTGTGTATGGGCAATGGTGAAGAAAATATCTCCTGGGCTACACACAGAACCCCAATGGGCTGCATGAAGTCCAAGGGCTGCAGATTGCTCACCACGTCTTTAGGAACAACTTTCATGAGCCATCACCTAATAAACCATCTTGTTAGTCTTTAAAGTTCTGCATAGTCTTTTCTTTTGTTTCAGCAAGATCAGACTAACATGGCTACATCTCTATTACTTCTTTAGGAGTGGCACTCATCTTCTGAGTATGTGAAAAACCACAATGCTGAAAGACTTTCAGAGCGAATACTTAAGTTCATTGAATAAAAAAGAAAACTGCAAAGAACACCAGATTACATGATCGTATATATTAGGTCAAGTTGTAATCTTTATGTCCTATCTGATTAAAACAAAATTCTCTCTGGATGGCTGCTTTGCAGCTAAAAGTATCTCTCCTGCACCAAGTTCATGTGGGCCTTTTTTATTAAACTGGAAATTATGGCAGGGGTCCATGTCAATAGCCATCCTCCTGGATTCAGACACCAAAGGTACGTCTACACTGCATGGCTATTTTGAGATACCAGAGGTATCCTGAAATAGCTACCCTGCATCTATACAAGCTGCCCATTATTTCAAAATATTTTTTTAAATAATGGGTGCACTATTTTGCCATCCCGGTAAACCTCGTTGCACAAGGGATAAGTGATGGCTTGAAATAGCGCATTATTTAGAAATATGGCGCTGTGTAGCTGTGCCAAATTTCAAAATAAGCTATTTCAAAATAGTTTCAAAATAAGATACACAATTTGCATAGCATAAATTGCATATCTTATTTCGAGTTTAGGGTGCTGTGTAAATGCACCCTTAGGAGGGCGACAACTGAAATATATAAGAAATATTTTATTTGAATAACATGTTGGTAGAGTTCTTCTGGACAGCTTTCCTCCTATTTATTCCTCATTTAAGAAATCAAATGGTATTTTTGTTTCTACAGAGTAAGAGAGAAATTGTTTGAGAGATGTTATATTTATTTCACAATGGAGCAGATACCTTTTTAGAGATTTGTCTGGATCTTCAGGAGTGAACTACTGATTCCTAATATTGGGATTCTAGGTATCTGTCAAGACAAGAGCTTTTCAGCCCATGATAAAGGATGAAAAAGTGTCTTCCTCATACTAAAATAAAAGTGAATTGTGGTTTTGCTTATGATAACTCAATAGAAAATACTGGTAACATCATCTGTTGTCTAATGGTTAGAAATTAATACAGCTAAAAGCCTGAACTCCCTTCTATTCCTCATTCTGAACTGATTCACTATGTGGCTTTGGATTAGTCACTAACCTTCTTTGGCCTAACTTTTTGCTGTGACTAGTAATTTCGGGAGTCTCCATTTTTTCATTCCCCTTTGGAGACACCTTGAGGCAGTCTGGTTTTCAGAGGGTAGCTTGTGAGCGCTTTTGGAAAATCATGCTTCTTTAAGTTCTCAGCTTGGATGCCCAGAAACGCTAGCAAAAAAAGCCACTGATTACTTTTAAACTTTAGCGCTTGGTGTCAGTTTTCTCCTATACAAAATAGGAGTAATAATAATACCTACCTTATTTTGGGGCTGTGAAACGTCATTTATATTTGCAAGGTTCACTGAGATGGTGGGAGGAAAGAGTTAGGATATATATTTTGTTATTAGTCAGTAATGTTCATAAAATATCAGAAGATCACACAGAGCAGTGGTTGTTATAAATCACTCCTATGCCTTTGACAATGCAAAACCTTACATAAAATTTGGCCGCACAACACAGAATGGTTTGGTTGAGCAATTATGATGATGATGAACTGTCTACCTAATATAGTACAGTATGGAGCAGCAACATCAGAAGAGATGCACTTTTGATCATTTCCCGTTTTCAGTTGCTTATCTGAAGGAGCATTACATTATATTTTCCTTTACCAGTTCAATAATTTTGTCCTCCTGGACATGATGCAAAATTATCTCAGTAGTTCAGAGATGGACTCTAAATATGATTTGAAGAATTAACTGATGTAAATACTGTTCTTGATACTTATAATTACAGTAGCATTATCATTCATGGAGTAAAATACCTCAGTGTATAGACAGAATACTTTAGGCTTTCCTTTGGGATTGTATACACATGTGCAGACGACAGAGGTATATGCTTTAAAGTCAGTTTGTCTTCAAGGAGAGGTGACACTAGACCTTTGTCCATATGAAAGGTGGGATTTTCAAGTATGCTTGGTGTTGACGTAACTCTACTCCACTGGGAGCAGAGTTAGGCTAACACTGAATGCTATGAAATATCCTACCCTAAATTTCCTTTGGTACTTCTACTTATTACTGATTCAGCTGAAAATGTCTGGGGCTGAGCCATATCCAAAATCTAAAGACTCTCTGGCTGCCTGTTACTATAACCAACATATAAGCTAACCCGAAACACCAGCAGTCAGTCAGGCCAAGGTGGTATTTGTTCCTTCCTTCTTTTTATTTCTTAGGGAAGGAGCTGATCAGCCTGCTCCGCAGAGCTGCAGATGGGAGAAGAAAAAAAGCTGAAGTTCCCATACAGTCTGCTGGAAATTCCAAGGGTTTAAAGACTGCTTGGTTACAAAGTACAGTTGGACCTTTGAGCAGATATTGTTCAGATAGTTAAATCCCCATCTCTTACTACAGATACCCCCTTCAGTGTCAAGAACTTTGCTGTAATTTTTTTCAAGTAACATTTTAACCACGTCCCCCCCCCCCCCAAAAGATCCTGAAAGCCATTTCTTGCAGGTTAGGAAATCACCACACATTTTCTCTCTCTCTCACACAGGCACTTATAAATCTCATTACTGTACCTACATAGCTCAGTTTTCTGCTTCTGAGTCAGATTAAACAAGGAGGGGTGGTGAAGAAGAAAAGTTTTAGACTTAATGACTTTACAATATACTTGTATTTAAGAAAAATAGATGCATGGTGCACATAAAAAATATGGGTTGCTCCCCCCCAAAAGCTTTGAAGAAATCAGGCTGTCATTAAGACTTCCTCCCGAATTTTTTCTTCCAGGGAGTGTAAGATAGTAACTAATTTTCTGCATTCTGAGATCTCTAAAAGTAGAATCAGGTGTCTTCTGGGCAAATGGATAGCAGCTCAAGAAATCAATGGAAACAGTAGAGTTTGGAAACATTAGAATCTGGTTGGTTGTCTCTGGACCAGTTTGCAATTCCATAAAGGAAATCCTGGTAACACACTCCTATATCTCGTAATCATTTTTGTTTTAACAAATCCGCATTTGACAATTGGAAAATTAGAAGAGGAAAAACCGTTCATTAATTAGCCCTATTCTCTGTGGAGCAGAAAGACTTATCACTCCCGTTAGATGGCGCTCAAGACTTTACAACCACTTGTAAAAATGTGTTATTGTCCGAAACAAAAAGAAATGACACCTCAAAAGAGAAAGGGGGGAAACATATCGGATCATAAAAAGCAGACTGGGAGATCCGAAGAAAAAGATGAAATTGAGCGGAGGTAAGGAAGATAGATCTCTCAAGCAGCGTTTATGTCTCCTGTAGGGACGTACTAATATCAACCGAGCTCTGGTTGAAATTGTCTAGCAAGGGCACTTTATGGCAGTGAGTTTGCAACATTGTGTGTGTGTCTGTGTGTGTACGCGCGTGCGGAATGTGAACTTGCAGCCCTTATTCAATCAGCACCATTACTGGCTTCAAAACCCGAGGAAGGACCTCAGGATCGTGCTCTTAGTAAACACACGTGGGAAGATCTGGCTCTAGATAAATGCAAAGCCACTCAGCGTTGAAGAAAAAAAAAACCCCACCTTTAGCCCGTCCTAGAGGTGCTGCCAATCCATTTCCGAGCTGCGTTTTCATCCGAAAGAAAGAAAAGCAGGATGGGTTTGGCTACCTATTAACTCGTGTGAGAGCGCGCGCCTCAAAATGCAAAGCTGGAGCCCACGGATACCCCAGACCCTGGGCCATCAGTGAGGTGGCCTTTTAAGAAGCTGCAAAGAAAGGCTGCGCAAGTGGGCGCCCCCTCTGACCGTCCCGTGTTGCTTTCTGTTAGGTCGGAGCTGGTGTTTTCAAAAACCTCCTATGTGTAAACCACTCACTGTATGGCAGCAACACGGGTCGCTAGTGCCGCGACCGTGGGATTCCCATATGAGCTCGCAAAGTCCCGTGCCCCTCTCAGATCTCTCTCCGCATCTCAGGGGGGCTCCCCAGGGCGAAAATATCGATACATCGAAATGACACTCACATTCGAACGCTGCTTTCTTTGGGTGTCTGCCCCGCGCGGGCTACCTGAATGAGCAGTGGGAAGGGGGATGAGCCACACAACTCGGGGTGCCGAGTATTTAAAGGACCACCTGAGGCAAGGACCCGGTGAAAAGGAAACACCCGCCCCGTCTCTGTTCCTGCTGCTGGGCTGCGAACTTTCTCTGTCCGGGTAAGTTCTCCTTTAAGAAGGGAGCAGTTCCCTATGCATATTTAACGCTGTTTGTCTGCAGTATCCAGATGATGCGGGGCTGGAAGCTCTCACGCAGGACCCGAATTAAGCAGCCACCCTTTAAACGCACTCTCGGCCATGGCTCTGGTTGTGAGTCAGTTGCAACTACTATAAACCTACGTAAGTCAAAACAAGGGAGGAGGGCCGGGTGACTCCTATGAAGATGTAGGGTATTTTGCTGCGTTCTTGCCAGGCTGATAACACAGCTGGCAACAGGAGTTCTTGTCCTGGTATCTTCCCCCCGCTTCTTCCAGAGTCAGGGCCCCTGAGTTCTGAGCTTCACGTTTGTCTGCTGTTATCTTGTGCTAAGAAAATGTTAGATGAGGCCGATTTCATGTGTGTGTGTGTGTGTGTGTGTGTGTGTGTAGAGGAGAGGGTGTGTATGTGTAGAGGAGAGGGGAGGAGGACCACAGCCAGGGTAAGTGAATCGCTCGTTTGGGAGAGGGGTTAAACGAAGGGGAATACGCAGAATATAATCACATAATCAGCAGAAGGCTAATCCACCACCTTCGTGGTATGATCTGGCAAATCATGTTTAACATGAACGTGTTGTAAACCGAGACTCTAACTATAGTACGATGGTATTGCAAAAACCAGCAACTTGCCCAAGTACTCGTATATGCAGAGGAGAGAGCGAGAGCGAGCGAGCTGAAGTCTTCCCCTGTATATCTTCGAGTGGGAGGGAGAAACTTCCCCTGCCATACTCTTAGCGGTTGCCAGGCTTTAAAGTTAACCGGTTCAAGTGTGCGATTTAAAGTGCGGATCGGTAGTTATGCCTTCATCCTCAGTTGCTTTTCGGTCCTAGATGCGTATAGCAGACGTGCCCTCAACTTTACAGTGCACACGCGCGCGCGCGCACACACACACACACACACACACTACTTCGTTATTCCATCTGGCGAAATTAAAAGCCCAGAGCTGTAATGTTTGCTCTTACATTGTTTCCGAAAGGGACGGAGGGACGGAGGTGGAAAATGTGTGAGACACGGCTCCAAATAGAACCCAAGTGCTTTCCCTTCTGGGTGAAAAGTTGCATGCAAACTGGCCCGCTTTATTTTAACATTACCCACATTGTAGTTCTCAGGAAAACTGAGCAAGGGACCGGCGATGAAGCCTCTGTTTTATTTATGAATGTATTAATGATGAGCGTCGATGCTGATTTGGCTTAAAGTGTTTTGGAGGCTAGACTAGTTCCTGTTCGTCAGTTACAATTAATTTCCTTTCTGCTGGTGTTTCAAATACAGTTGGATGGACAGGAGGAGAGAGGAGATGAATCTCCAGAGAAGTTCCCACTCACCGCCAGGAATGGCTAGGACTGTTACTTTTTCTAGAAGTTTGTTAGTTACTTTGCCCAAACAAACGGAAACGTAGCTGTTTCTGTGTTGGTGTTAGGTCACGCAAAGTTGTCAATGGCAAGTTCAGCTACAACTTTTGTTTCCCCTTCCTAATCTGCTAGCTTCAGGATTTAAATAAACGAGGTTTGAAATCAATCTGCCTGGGAGCCCCTAGGAGCTGGGTTTGCAATGTATTTCGTGCTAGCTGACTTTGTTGGGGCGTTGTTTTCGAAAGACAAAGAGACACCAGTGGGAACTTCGGCTCAAGTGTTCTTTGCAGGCTGATCTGACTAGTGTCGACTCCCTTCCCAAGTGCAAATCCCGAAGTCCATACCCAGCGGTGGGAGGGTATGTGTGTGTTTCAGAACAGTAGCTGGGTTGCTGCTGGGCTCTGGAGAAGGCTTTGCCTGCCAGTGAGCGAGAGGCAGCTCCCAGAGGCCTGCAATAAGTTACTCTGAAGCAAGCAATAGGCAAATCCAGCATTCAGAAAAGAAGCCGAAAGATCAGTGGATCGCAGTCCCCGCTACCCTTCATATTTTAGCAGTCCCCAACTGCCTACTCAGGCCATTGAAGGTATTAGAGGCAACGCTGCACCTACTGTTCGGTTGTGTACAGATCTTCTGCACTAAAGACACATTTAGGGCTCGCTGATTGTTGTTTGAGTGTTTACCAGACAGAAGTAAAAACGGCCAGGTAAAACTACAGGGGCGAGGGGGCGCAAATCCAGAGATTTGACAAGCAGCGGTAAAAGTTTCGGTCGTTTGACAAACTCTGGGACATTCTCCTACGGTCCAAATCTACGGATGTGAGATTTGTGATGATTTCAAGACTGGTTGTAGCCTCAGAATATGAAAAATGAAATTGAATGTGCACCTGGAACCATAACGTGCAAGCAACACAAAAAATATCTACCGGGAGTTAGCGATCTATTTAGAGCTAGTTTTTATCAGTTACCATCAAATTCACGTTTGCATGTGAAATTCGAGATAAAAATTGTTCTCTCGCACACGTGGTGGGGCGTGTGTGTGCACAGACAGTATTTATATCCTTTAAGTGATGAGCCAGCCCTCATACAGAATAATATCTATTACTCTTCCACAAAGGTGTGAGAATCACACTCAAGGTGTGAGCATGCCATGTTCTTTTAGTACTTTTTTTTAACAGAAAGCCTCCAAATCTAGCGCTTTCTCCCTTCCTTGGGATGCAAAGTGCGGTGCCCTCCTGGGAGCTGGGAGCTGGAACCGCAACCCCCCAAAACACCCAACTTCTGGGACAAATTGACAAAGTACCTCAACATTTTTGAAAACGCGAGTTATGGAAATTAATACCAAGTGCAGAAGGGTGGAGCGTGTGGTTTTGTTTTGTGTGCGATCGACTCATCTATTGCCCCGCTTAGCTACCCACTTGTGATGTATATAGTCGTATCAAACTCTTGAGTCCAATAATATTTCAGTCACCATTACATTCCATCTTTCTCTGTGTGCATATACCCAGATGGCATGTGTGCGTATTTCCCCGATAATCAATGACACTAAATATTTAGAAAAGACAGGCGTGTGTGTGTGTGTGTGTGTTCAGATATTTAAAGGACTGCTATTCTGAACTTGTTAATGGTTTGCATTTTATAAGACCAAAACGTTTTTCCTGGAGATACATATATATACACATGCATACATACACTCAACTATCCTTATTGAGGAAGCACTTATTTGCTTACATATATGTCTCGAAGAGTCCCCTCTCTTCTGCCATGTTGCTTCTGAACACGCACATTTTGGTTAAAGAAGTTTTACTTCTGCAAAACCGGGCAACCGAGGTTTATTAGGTAGGGCACCTGTAAAATGAAACTTTGCTCTGGAGTGGAAAGGCCGCTCCATAACCACCTCTTTGTGTCCGATCCGGAGACAATGCAACGAAACTTTAGGCCAGATAGTTTCAATTTAATTTGATGGGGAGAGGGGAGGACAGAAGAAATAATATTTCGCTGGGACCCAAAGGACACCAGAAACAAGTCTGTTGCCCATCTTCGCGTGGAATCCTTCTGGCCAATGGGACTTGAAGACAGCATTCTTGCCAGGATACCAGGAGACTCATGAAGAGCGTGGGGCTTCTGGTATCAACGCAGAGCGTGTGAGTGGCTTTGGTAAAAACACGCTTCTTAACCAACTATTTGTCATTTCTAGGTGCGAGACCAAGGGAACCTAAGTGGGGGGAAACGCCGTTTAACAGGCGGAGGAACATTATCGCCTGGACAGCACACCTTTGGTCCCTGGCGAAGATTTATATACAGCTGCAAAACCGCAACTTATGTGTTGATCACCGCACACATCCAGCCAAGTCGAGTTCACAGAGGTATCCCTATTGACTTCGGGGTAGAAAGAAACTGCAGGCAGGGAGAGCACTTCAGTGGGGGGGGGGGGGGGGGAGGGCTGCTCACGGAAGTGAGGGCTGAAGGCAGGAGGAAAGGGGGAAGGATTTAGATCGATTCTTTCCGCCCTGGAAGTCAGTGGGTGCTTTGCCACTGTTTTTTAGCCAGGAGCGAGGTGGCGCCCAGCAGGAACCTGCCGAAGGTATCTGGCATGGGGTCATAGCCTGGAGGTCGCTGGAAAGCAGTCAGAGCTCATTGCTGTGAGAGCAGTAGCTCGCTCCTCTGCAGGGAGAGATCTACAGCTCCAGTTAGAAATCAAAACAATTCACTTTGCCTCCCCCCCCCCCCAAATAAAAGCTTCTGTTGTAAATATGCCGAGGAAAGAGACATGGAGGCGTGTCCCCAAGGTGCCATTTTCAGGGCTTTGATATTCCCAGTATTTCTGAGTGTTCCTCTTCAACCTCAATATCACTTGCCAAGGTCGGATGAAAAAGGCCCTTAACCTTTGAAGCAGAGACTCTAGACTCCGAGCACCCCTCTGAACCCCGCACCAACCTGGTCCTCAGTCTGGATTTGGATGCGTCTGGTTCCTCAGAGCTTTCTGAACCTTGGGCCAGGCTACCAGTGCTCCACACTCCTCCCCTGGAGAGCCAGGCAGGGATCGGGGGAACCAGAAAGGCGGGGATCCTCGGGTCTTGAACTTGGGCAAAGCTGAGAACAAACGCAAACAAAGGATGGCCTGGGCGAAAGCGCCGATAGACACTGGGGCTGGTAGCAACTCGAGCCAAGTGCAGATGTTGGGCTGTTGTTTAGCTTTGTTTTGCAGAGGAACTCTCCCTTTGTGCAGCGTGGATCAAATGAGCGACTTGAAAACTTGAGAGCTGGCAGCTTTCAGTGGGTGAGACGCCCTGCCTGTCCCACTTGACAATGGGAGCGATGCAAGGAGAAAAATGCACCACGAGGAGACTTTGGCAGAGAAAAGAGACGTGAAATCCATGCAGGGGGCCTTGGCCGGGGGTGGGCCGAGAGACGCGATCTGTGGGAACTAGCTACCGAAGGGTTAAAGCTGGTGGCACGCACTGGGCCAGTTTTACCTCCCCCACCCCCCATCAGCACGCCTCTGTGCCCGCCTCTGTGTCCGCGGTGCGCGGCGCTGAGCCTGGCCCGGCCTGGGGCAGGGGGGTGGGAGAGGTCAGACGTTGTTATGCCCACTGCACACACAGCCCGCGCTGTCTCTCTAGTGAGGCTGCAAAAAGGCTGCTGGCAGGAAGAAGGGTCCCAAGAAGAACTAGTGTGGGCAAGAGCGAGCACCCTCACTCATCCCAGGGGCTCCTGTCCCCAGAGGGAGTGGCTGGAAGAGCCACTTGCCCTCCCTAGCCACCACTGCGCCCTCCGCCGGGAGACCATTCCTCCTAGACAGCCCTGCACGACCAGCAACGGGCCAAGCCCACCCCAACACCCCCCTTCTGCCATGTTTAGCCTGCAAGAGACCGGGTCCGTGCGCTAGCCCTGGAACAAGGGGTGCGGCTGGCGCTGCAGCTCTCCCTGGCTTGAAGTGGTTTCCATTATGCACAGGCGTGGCAGTTTGGGTCAGTGGCTCGCACCATCCCCACTACACAAGGTGTTCCAAGCACCCCAGGGCCTGTGGCCCAGCCCTTCCCTTGGCTGCCCCCAACGGGAGAGCCACCGAGCCCTACTGCTGGGCGAGGCTGACAGAGCCTTCGGAAGTAGGGCCCTTGGCTCCGTGCCTTCAAGTGTGAGCAAGCACCGATTTCATTGGGGCTTGGGGGGAGGGGGTGTCCACTGCTGTGCCGGGTTAGCTGGAGAGGTAGCGGCCAGCAAAGGGACGCAGGAAGAGCCAGCCCCTCCAGGCACTCTCTCGCTTGGTTGCAATCCAGGCTGATGCCCCAGGAAGGCCATTCCTTATTCAGACCTCCAGAGAGAAGCTTTCGGCTACCGCTAATGACTGTCCAGCTGCAAGTGCACAGTGGTTCGTACTCAGAGGCTTTAAACTCCTGCTGTCCACGCGCAGTAGCTTCTAATAAAGCGATAACGCGACACCCCCTCCAGAAGCCACCGGCGATGCTGCGCACTAGCTTGCAGGAGCCGCCGAGTCCGACCGCCGAGCCTTCGGAGCGCTAACGCACGCCCCACGAGCGAGTGTTCTTCCCTTGAAGCTGCGAAACAGGAGTCCCAGGATGGTTCAAGATGGTGAGAAGAGCTAGGCAGGCTCCGCTACTGAACGGAAATGGGGGAAACGCTGGTCTAAAACATTCAGTGGTCATGAGAGATCGGATAGAACTAGATGCGCAAACGTCTATTCGATGTCAAAATCACTCAGAACGTATTTACAGTGTGGGTTTTTTTTAAGGGGACTTGTGACAAGAGTTTGGAGTGGATTATTCATTCCCCTAGAGCTCTATTTTCCAATTTGGGCTCCAAGGTGCAGTTCAAGGCTTAGGAACAAAGACGGCACCTAACATCAAGGAAATATTCCCTCCTTTTTGTTTATTAAGGGAATTCTGCTCTACAGAGATTGGCCTATCGACTTGCTTAGATTTACTTGACAATTAAAGAAAATAAAAACAACCAACTTGTACTTCAGGTAAATACGTGTCCTATGTTCTCTTAGAATGACATTTCTCATTTCGCCTAGCACTCAAAGAAACATAGGTACAGTATTAAAAACATCATTTCAGCTATTCATTATTATTAAATACTGTACACTCTAATCCCCTTTTAGTTTCAAATAAAAAAAGGAAAAGGGCAATATTGTTAAGTACACTTTGGTATAGCCAAAGGGAGTCATGGCTAAAATATGTATGTTTTAGTTTTCAATATAAACAAATAAATAACTTAATCACATGATGTAAGCTATTGAGCGTATAAGGAAGCTGCATATTTATTTTCGTTTGAGGTACTGATATAGTATTTAATATTCAACATTTCATATAGCTACATGCTTAATTTAATGTCACCGATAGGAGATATTAGCATATGGAGCTAAGATTTTTGTACACAGCTGTATCTATATCTCAAAGACCGGCAGGATTGCTGTGTGCATATTTTACTCTTTTATAAATAAACTGTAATGAGTGCATCTATGCTTGTGTGCGTGTGTAAGAGAAAGAGCGAGAGAAAAGCCAATGAAGAGTCTGACACCTGGCATTTCATCTATGGCTTTTAGTGTGGACGCTGAAACGAATATCTATTAGATTTCTTTGAGCAATGTCCCCGTGACTTAGATGGCCCTCTCTTTTGAATGAGAGTCCTAGAGGACAAAACAAATGTATGTTATTCCAGCACAATTCTTTGCCAAACCTTTTTTCCCGCTCTTCCCCCTCCCCCTTTTTAGAAAGATTAGTTTCAGCTCTGCTTTTCTGGGACTATTCTCTGTCGGTTTAGGGATGTAATAATGATAGATGCTCAGCAGTTCTCATTTCTTTTGTACTTTATAAACATCCTTTATGTCTGGAACTTGAAAAAAGCCTCACAAAGTATCATTTAATATGCCTCCTCTCCCCTTGCTCTTGGATGTTATCTATATAATTCACACACAAAAAACATGCACTTGAGTTCTGTACCTTTGCTCTCTAAATAAGTGGTCTCCTGAAAGCTACCTGGATTGATGCGACTAAGTCAAAGTATACATTAGTACTCGAGTTGGAAATGAAGCTTGGAATTGTTGAACAAATAGTTTACTCTCTACTGAGGTGCACACTGAATGCTGTATAGTGAGCTCTTTGGAGCGCTGGCAGGAAAGCACCACCACGCACGTCCAAAACTAATAACAAAAAGGTTACTATATATAAAACATTTATACATCCCAAACTGCCTCAAGTTGTTTAAATTTCGGTTTCGTGCACATAAATATAGCAGCCATGCGGTTCCCCATATCCCAGTTCCCGCTTTTTTTAATCAATTCATTTCAATTTGAAAGGAAGGCCCCAGACACAAGTCACAATCAACAATCGTTTAGCTTTCTAACACTAGACATGCACCTTATAAAGAAACAGTACTGGCCTATGTGGTCTCAGATCCATATCTTGATAGCCTGACGTTGTTTTTAAGAAATGGTCAAATCAGCGTAACAATCTTCATTTGTGTTCCTTTATAATGCAGGTATTATCAACAGCATTCTTTTAAAAGAGAAGGGAGAATGAATTCTGCACATGAGCTATGCTTGGACTTTTGCAAACATGGTATGGTAGTATGATCCCAAACCATAATATCTGTAAATATAACTCTTTCTCTATAGTATGTGCATTAAAATCAACCCAAGAATACTGTATGTGGACACTTGAAATGTTCAGTAATGTGCAATACAGAATTTGAATGTATTTAACAATACTGTTATGAAAATCATTTCCATACCTAATACTTTATGTTGATATTCAATATTAAAATTAAATTGACTATAAAACACCTACATATAAAATAAACATGCCTACTCTGGTGTATTGTCTTGTCGGTGAGATTGTCTTGTAAAAGCTATCGATTTTGTATTTTAAATATAATAATTGAGATGGTGTTATAGTTTCCTCTCATTGAAACACGCTATAGAATTGTTCAGAAAAGTTTTAAAAACTTTTCCTTTTGGCAAAAAGAAACAAAAAACAAAACACCCACAGCTTCCTCCCATTCAATACACCTGTTTTGGAGTTGCAGTTTTCAGCACATACTTCGAAAATATATTCCGACACAATTTTCAATTGCTGTGCAAGGACTGCTTTTGAATGATAACTTTGTATCTCATTTTTTATTAGCCGTAAGTGTAAACTGGAAGGAAATATGATTATTTAAACCGATGCCCAACCTATTATGTTTAAGAAAGAAGCAAAGCAATAGACAAAGATCAGATTTTCACCTCATTACTTCTCCTATCTAGATATTCGTTGTATGTTTTTTGTTTCTTTGTTTGTTTTAAAGTGAGCAGACACTAAATCTTATTGAAGGACAGAAATCTCTTCATTCACACACAGTCAAAGTGTTTTTTTACTAAGATGTCCTCCCATTACAAGTAAATATTAAAATAATAATACAATAATAAGAATACATCTAGTTCTTCAGTGAAGAGGGATCGGGGAATTCTGACAGAATTCAAAGTCCCCCTTCTTTCCTTTATACACATCTCCTCTCAAAAAAACAGTCCTAGCACTAATCAGTTTTTAGATTGTTTGTTTTACTCTTAATTTTTAATTGTAGTACTTTCATTATAAACAGTTTATTTAACAATTTGCTGAATAAAACGAAGCAAAGCAAAACAAACAAAGCAAAACAATTCACAACCTCTTGCCCCTATCTATCCTTCCCCTCAAGGAGGCTAAATGCACGTATACAAACTAGCATACAAAAAAGAGAAAGTCCAAAACTAGTGACTTCGAATGCTAACTACCGTGCACAAATGGTTAGGGCCTGTACTGTCCTGCCCTTAAGAGGGGGGCCACCCTAACTTCAGATGCTGTAGTATAGTTCTCTCTTGCCTGTAAGACTGACTGCTGGCAGGAAACTTTTTAGTAATGCTTAAGAAATATATATCTAGGTATACACACAGACAGACAGACAGACACATACTAGCCTTGCATCCAGTCATAGTTGTAATAACAACAAAAATAAATTTTAACAGGAGTGGAAATGGAGTTTTTGAGGCAAATATTCAACAAAGTGTCCTTAAGACTTATAACCACACTTTTTTTTCTTTAGTACATGCTTGCTCGCTTATACTAAACAGGACAACTTTAAAAGAAAAAGAAAATCCAAACTTTATAGAGTTTCAATTTTTTATTTTAGTTTACTTTAACTACTGCTGACAATTTACCATCTCTGGAGAGATATTTTCTTCTCCATCATTCTGTCTCAATTGCACTTTAATTTCTGTGGTTGCAAATGTCTTACTGTTTTCTGATTTCAGGGAACTAAAAAGGGGGAGAAAACTTGAATATATGCTTCAAAAAGGTTTCAGTTTATAGCTATCAGTAACACCAAGAGACAGCTCCATTAAAAAAAGTAGTTTTCCATTGCTCTTCAAAAGCCGTTATTTTTTACATCGCTTTTAGGGAGATAGATTAACAAAACATCACATTTCAAGCCACTCTGATCTGTAATTAAATGGAGGAGTCGGGTTGTATTCTCCTATGGCTTTTACAGAAGTTGCAGTGATCCAAAGTCAGGTTGCTGTGTCAGAGTGGCATTTTTATTAATGAGAATACAAAAAGCTTGCATATTCTTAGCCCGGCTTGAATTTAGTTGCTAAGCAACCGGTGTATGGTAATTCATCCGCGAAATTTAAATCTTTGAGAAAGGATCGTGTGTTTTGCTGAATGGTCGCCACGAGGAAAACAACTTGTGGGATCTGCAGCAGCTGCCACTGAAGAGCAGCACTGGCCTGCAGCAGGGATCAGAGCAGGAGCCCTTCCTCCCTGCGGGTCTCGTTGTCCACAACCGGAGGCAGCTCAGCCTGCTCTAAAACAGCACTCCCATCCAGTATAAAACTGGCGCACCTACACACTCAGAGGCTGCATCCTCCTCCTTACTCCCACCGCCGCTGGCCAGCTGCCACTTCCCTGTGTGCTGCATGTGCAGGCCTACCTCATCCTGAAACATGCACTTTACATGATCCATCTAAAACTAGCTACACGGCAGTCAAACTGATGAGACACTGTGCAAGGTTATTCTCTTGACTCTCCTTTCCCATCCCCACCCACCCCCACATTACCCTAGTTAATCTCTCACTCCGAAAATGTCATATACTCTGGCAGCAAAATCAACTATGGAAAGTTCAGAAGATCATTAGTTCTGCCGATAAACCGGACCGGGTGCTTTAATTACAGCAGCCCCCTAGGCCCAATATTCTGCAGCTGAAACGCTGGGAAAATGACTCGGAGAGTTTAGAAGACACCGTATGTGCTAATAAATACAATAATCTATTGACTATGACCTACTGTGATCTAAGATTGTCAAAGTTTCCGATTAAACAGCGCATCCCTCCTATGAATTTTCCTTTCACAGAGTGGCACGTTAGGTTAAAGATTAAAGAATGCAGCACCCTTATTTCCTTATTAAAGTCAAGGTCAAGCCCCTGATGCAGAACTAGTGAGTATGACGTCACGCGAGTGACCTTCAGCTGCAGGTTAACCACAGCCTCAAAGGGCTGACATGGCCAAGTGTCCACGGAGGCTGCATCCTCTCTGTGGGCCAAAAGGCTGATGGCTTCACTTAGGCAAAGTCTCCATTGACATCAATGAGAGTTTTGCCCCCTGAGTGAGTAAGACTCGTATTCAGCCTTTTCTTTCTCCCTCCCCCCAACATGACACATCTTGCCACTACACATATAGTCCCATAATAGTGTCACTTTCGCTTTAAAGATGGTTCCCCCCCATAATTCTTCACTGTATGTTAGCTAGCAAAAAAGACTGTCAGCCGAAAAGCTTCCTACTGCTGTGTCATTGATATCAAGGTCCCCCTTTCCACTGAAGACCTTACTCATTCAAGTACTTCAGACAACAACTGCAGATATCTATATATATTACCTCTACATCCCATCGGTTCATTTTACCCATCCATCATGCTAAAGAAGAGCAATTTCCTTGCGGTATCTATATTCCTGGGTTTATAAAGATCAGTCTATAGCTTACAAAATTCCAAGACCGCATTCAGGGTCAATACTTGTTGCATCTTTTTTAAAGTTTGGTTAATTACCCTGAAACTTGGAAAACTAAACTACATGTGGCAAGACGATCATCTCTACAATTTTGTTCTGAAAGTTGCCAGTTATAGATGTATTTTCTTCTATTTATATCCAAATTGGAACAAATATATCTGTATCTTAAAAAGTATATCTATATAAATATATAGAGGTGTCAATTTTTCTTTAGCTTGAAGATGTTGATAATTTATTACAAAAATAAACGAATAAATACAACAATATATTGTTGTTTTCAACAGGATAAATATTTTACAAATATATAATTTAAAAAACAAATTTAATTGTTAAAATTATTTAAAATATTACACGTATTGATAAAATTATCAATAGTATATACTGCATTTCATATTAGAACCAATTATTCTCTAAACGTTCCATTTAAAACCATTCATACAAAACAAATTATGAGCATTGTAATGTGCAAACACCAGTCACTACATTAAAGCATAAGAAATCTTTAAAGATAACTTCAGAGATATGAAACGTTGTATTTTTAAACCACGGTATAGCTCTTTGCTATGTTCCTAAAATATGTGGATCAACAGCAGTGAGGTGGCTATTTTAAATACACCTGAAAATGATTTATAGTATACAGACTAGCCGGGGAAAAGATGGGATATCCGTGAGAAAACTAGAGCGCAGTAGAGGACTGCAGAATATGAAAATGTAAACTAAAAATAATCACATCTCGGGATTACCCAGACTGATCAAACGGAACTTTGTAAAACATTTGGCTTTCCTTTAGGTAGAAAAATAATAATAAGGAAAAATGATGAAGACTCAGTTACCAAACACAGAACACTGATATTATAAATGAATACAATTACTAAATTCATTCAGAGATCTGGCGATATATAACAATATTTTCATTATTTACATGTGTAACATTATAACCCTTAACACAAAGCCTCTCACTTATTATCTACCTCTTATGATCCCTTAGATGAACAACCCTGAAGTTCCTAAGTACATTCAAAGGATTAAATTTCTTGGGGGGGCGGGGGCATGGCCTCACTTTTTGCGTATGATAAGTGCACAGAATGGACAGATTTTGCACGTCCCTACTACCAAATGTTATTCCTCTAGTCTAAAAATCACCCCTTCTTATGCAGAAAGCCGCAAAGATTGCCTTTTAATAGAAACCAGTGTGAAGCCTAATGTTAGCTCTTTGTTGTCATCCAAATCCAGTAACCAAATACCACTAAGAAATTTAAATAGACCTACTCCATGTCTAATAAGCCACCACCCTTCATGTGTGAAAAATAGGATTCCACCTCACGTGTTAATAGTATCCACCAGATAAAAACAAATCCACAGCTTCCAATCTGGAAATCCTTTCTCTGATTTCCCTTGTATGTAGCAAAATTCATGATTCCTCCTCTCCCTTCTCTCCCCCCTCCCCTTCAAATTACTGGGAAGCTCTTAAACTAAACAAAGAGAAGAAATAAAATTGTCTTTTATCCTTTCACCTTTTCTATTATGGCCTTTTCGGATTTCACAAATCAAAACGAGTGTGATATTTACTACGATTTGGTGTTAAAATAATGCATCCCAGTACACGGCTATCTGGTTGGATTTGATTTATGAAAGTGACACAAGGCCTATCTGAAAGGAATAAAATGTATGTTGTTTCTACAGCAGTTTTCTATGGTTTTAACCCCTGCATCAATATCACATAGCGAGAAAAAAGGGAGGAAGGAAAAAATGGGGGAGTAAGGGAACTCAGAGACTACTGAAAGCTTATTTTAATCAAATATAAAATATTTCTCTAGAATACTTTTTCAGGGGATACCTAGAGGCATTAAATTTAGATGTGTAGTTTTGATAACATTACCAATTCAAAATAAAGAGTTGAAATATTCATTCACTCTTGTGTATATTGTAATAAATGTAGCAGATAAATATGACAGCCTACCTAGTACATCTACTGGCATCTTTAACATTACTTATACACACACATTGGTTGTGTGCTGAGAGAAGAAAAAACTGCACTACCCCACTTCACACCTCGGACAAAAAAGCCTAAAACAAACAACAACAACAACAACAACAACAAAAACGGTAAACTATGCGGACTGTAGGTAGGATTTTGAAAGTATCATCTCTATATTTCTGAAAAAGTACCTTTCTTTAAATTATATCTATAAATTAAATACAAATACTATACAGATATAAAATGTGACAAAATAATTTATACTTAAAAGCCCCTAACCTTCGTTTTTTTAGTTTGAAAAGAGAGAAAAGAGACTAAACTTTTAAAAACATAATTGTTGTCAGCATTAGCCATTAATTATCAGTCGATACACTTAGACATCTACTGCACTGAAGTTTAATCGTAAAATAAAGCAATTATTTTAAAGATTGTGGCTTTTTATTCTCTAATCTTGCCTTACTATCCGATTGCACAAGGATATTTATGAAAAAAAAAACCTATGGAAATTTACTCTGTATACGGATTTATAAGAAATTAGTACTGTACTAAAATGCTAACAGCATGAATACTGGAACTCTGCATTTCCAGATACCTGAAGTAGCGTACACAAAGCAGATTATCCTTAATTCTATCACTTAAATATTTGCAATATTTCCTTAGGAGAACTTTTTCGACACAGTGTTTATGCATCAGACACAGACTATTTCATTCTAACAAATTTATTTTCTCAATCAGCTCTTACGGAATCACTACTCAAATTAAATTACAATCAAATTATCACATCAAAAGATACCCTTATTACCTAACAACTGTCCATATTTTCATTTCATTTTGATTTGTGCTCGTCTGAAAAAAACACGTAATACAAGATCTGGGGAAAAATAAATTACCGTTTTGCAGCAGTTCATAGGTATTCTGAATAAAATATTAAAAGAAGTCATTTAATGAAAATATAAAGCAAATATTTTTAGATCAACAACGGATCTAACGATTCTATATTGCCGTCTTTTTGAAAAGTCTGTTTATTAAAACCTACCAAAAACACTGCTTGGAAATGGCAGTATTATATAATCACATCCACAGCACCCATTCAATCAAAGTTGGCAACGGATTTAGGAGAGGAGAAGTTCAGATAAGTGCAGCTGCGGATGCTCAGTCCTTCTAAATCCTTTTATCTGAATCAGTCCAGAAATAAAAATAAAAATATTAATAAAAAAAATATTAGCAGTGGATTTTTAAGGAATCTTCCATGATGATTGGCAGCCGTCAGGAGCACGACTTTTGACAGCCCTAAATTATTTCCCTGTCTCTGGCTGTTTTCCTTTATTCACGCAAAGTCCTTCTATAGAGCTCGAACTTTAGGGACCAACAACCTCTCCCCTTTTTTCTCCCGGTGTCTGTCCCTCCCCCCACTTTCAGGGCCAGCTTTCGGTACGCAGGTATTTATTCCCATATTTGTGTGTGTGAGTATAGGGAATATATATTTATATATTTTATATATATTTATATATATATATATATATATTTTCCCTATACAGTTTACTTGTTTTTAGTGCAGTGTGCTATTTCCCTTTATGTCCCCCTGGAGAAAGTGACTCTTTTCATTTTGCAGAATACCCCCCTCCACAGAATGGATATCTTGAATAAAAAATGATGTGATTTGGCCAAGGAAAACAGGGTCCAGGAATGCAGCAGGCACCCTCCGATCGGGAAGATAATTTTGCTTCTGCTTCCCTTTTTTGGATTGCTCCCATAAAAAAGAAAAGTGTGTGTGTCAGAGAAAAAAGTTTCCGTGATTCATTCGAGAGAGCCCTTTTAGGGGGCCATTTTTGGGGGTGGATGTGCAAGGGGGCAGAAGAGGTGGCCGCTGTAACAGGGGATATTTTAGAAATGTTTTTAAAAAAAGAAGAAGAAGAAGAAAAGGAAAAAAAAAACATCTGCAGTTTTGGTGCATTATGCATCTCCACTCCCTCTCCACCACAGTATAAATGCTTGCGCTGGGATAGACCTTTCCAAACGTGTGTGTGTGTGTGTGTGTGTGTGTGACACACACACACACACACACACATACGTTTGGAAAGATCTGTCCCACACACATATATTATATATATTCAGCCTAAACGAGTCTGGATTTGTGTGTGTGTGGTGTTGCTGTCGGTCCCCCCTCCCCTTTTCCCTTTCTCGCCTCTCTTCCTTTCCCTTCCTGTTGTGACTCTCACTGCACATTTGTTTGCAGTCCATGGTGTGGGGGCGGCGTGTCGGAGTTCACGTTGCCGACCTGGGAGTAGACATCGTCGGGGGTCTGCTGCTGAATCCCCGGGGGGGTCATCCTTTTCTCTTTCTGCCTCCGATTGCAAAACCAAACCCTGACCACCTCCTTTTCCAGCTGCAGACTGTCCGCTAGGTTCGTAATCTCCTGGGCGGAGGGCTTGGGGCATTTCAGAAAGTGACTCTCCAAGGCCCCCTTGACACTCACCTCGATGGAGGTCCGCTTCTTCCTCTTCCTGCCCTGGGCTGCGATCTTGTCGATGCTCGTGGGGCTGCCCGTGGAGGAGTCGGCTTCCTCCAGCCACTTGTTCAACAAAGGCTTGAGCTTGCACATGTTCTTGAAGCTGAGCTGCAGAGCCTCAAACCTGCAGATGGTGGTCTGGGAGAAGACGTTCCCGTACAGGGTGCCCAGGGCCAAGCCCACATCTGCCTGCGTGAAGCCCAGCTTTATCCGCCGCTGCTTGAACTGCTTGGCGAACTGCTCCAGGTCATCCGAGGTCGGCGTGTCCTCATCCGAGTGGGGGTCGTGGCTGTTGACCCCGCCGTGGTGCTGCTGGTGGTGCTGATGCTGGTGGTGATGGTGGTGGTGGTGGCTGGGGTGGTCCCCCAGTTCCGGCGTGTCTCCCCTCACCAGTCCCGGGTGCACTAAGCTCTGGCTGCCAGGGGGAGGGCTCAGCATCCCGTTCACCGTGAACCCCCCCGGCTGGGAATAGATGAGCGACTGCTGCTGCTGTCCCCCAGCCATGGACGGGAGGTGGGCGGCAGTGGTGGCTCCCCAAGCGCCCGGGTGGCCCTGGTGTGGGGGCCCCAGGTGGGGTGGCCTGTGATGCAGCGCCGTCCCGGCGTGCAGGTCGTCTCGGCCGGAGTTGCCTTTCACATCGGGTTGCTGCTGCTGCTGCTGCTGGGGGCTCCCGGTCATCCCCACCGGGCTGCTGGACCAGGGCGAGCCGGCTTCCACGGCGGCGGCGGCGGCGGCGGCTGCGGCGGCGGCCGCGTGAGGCAGGGCTGTCACCCACTGGTGGGCATGGCTCAGCATATGGCCGCCGTTGCTCGCAGCCATTGCTCCCTGCATGAAGTCACTTTGGACCATTTTGACGGAGGGGTCGCCCCGGTAGCCGCCGGAGACGGAGGTGACGGCGACGCTGCCCGGCTGCATGCCCCCGCCTCCCGAGTCCGAGTGCACGATGGAGCCGGCGGACAGGATGCTGTTGCTGGGGAGGTAAGGGTTAGAAGCCGCCGTGGCCATTCCGCTCCCCCACCCCCTGCCGGCTGGCGTGCCACCAATCCGCACAACTGGGGGCTCTCTTCGGCTCCCTTTGTCAACACCCTCTCCCGGGGGCTCGCGCTGCTCCGCAGGAACCCGGGCTCGGCTCCTCCCCGGGCTTTGGCTCGCGGCCCCGGATCTCCCGTGAGCTGCCTTCACCTGTTACCGCCTCTTCTGCTGCTTTTGGCAGGCGGCGGGAGGGGGGGGGGGCAGAATAAAACAACAAGAAAAGCTCAAAAACGGGAGTGGGAGGGGGGGGGACACACAAGAACGAGCCCCCTTCTCCTCGTCACCCCCCTCAGGAGCACATTTCGCCCGCACAGCCTTCCCCTGCCGGAGTGAAACTTTTTCCTCCCCTTCCTCCTCCTCCGAGGCTTTGTGTGCGCGGGTGGCTTGCTCTCGCGCTCCCTCTTTTCGCTCGCCTCTGGCTCGCCTCCTCCTCCTCCTCCTCCTCTTCGTCTCTTGCCAAGTTTGCTCGGGGTCCTAGGAAAACTTCCCGGGCTGAGGATGGTGGCGGCGGCGCTGGGGAGGCTGCTGCTGCATGTCTCAAAGTTGGGCTCTCGCAGGGGCTGCACTTTGTTCCCTTCGAGGCGCAAGTCCCTTTGGAGCCTTCTCGCAGGAGTCGCAGGCTGGATGAGACATCTTCCCTCCCCCCGTTTCTTCCCCCCCCCCCTCCCGTTTAGGCAGTTAAAAAAAAAAAAAAAAAAAGAAGAAGAAGAAAAAAAAAAAAAAAAAAAAAAAAGGAGAGAGAGAGGTTGCAGGAATGTTCTCCTTCCCTTGCAGTGTTGGTGTTTAGTTCCAGCAGCGGGCTGCGGGAGGAGGAGGAGCGCCTGGGCAGAGAGGTGTGCGTATGTGTGTGTGCATCTAGGGGCTCCCGGGTACACTAACTCCAGTGGGGGAAGTTGGCGGCTGCCAGGCTTGCAGAGCGTGCCCTGGTGGTGCTGGGAGGAGAGCAGCGCGGCTCGTCCCCCACCGGCTCGCTCTCCCTGACAGCTCGCGCTCTCTCTCTCTCTCTCTCTCTCTCTCTCCCCGTCCCTCCCTCGCAGCGCGGGGACTGCCGAATGTTTACCCTCCGCCGAGCGCGCGCACCGACACCACCACACTTTCCCAAATACAAGGAAGTCGAGCGCGAGGGCCCCCGCTGATTGGAGACCCGCTGGGTGATTGACAGCGGCAGGATGACTGGCTCCGGACGCGAGGCCCCCCCTTCCGGCCGTTCCGATTGGTTGCTTTTTAATTTAGGCAAAGTGTCGTAGAAGCTGGAAATCTGCCCTCCCTCCCTTCCACCCAGCCCCCTCCTCAGCTCCCTTCCCGGCCCCTCCCCTTCTTCTCCCCTCAACATCTTAACTCTTCACGCCCAGCGGATAAAGCAGAGTTCTCCCAGCACAGAGCAACTTGGGCATGTGGGGGAGGGGGAGAGGGAGAATAAAAGAGGGTGGGGGGAAGAATGAAAAGATGAGGGGACGAGAGAAAAAAACACGGTCTAATAATGCATTTTTTTTACTTGCATGCACATGAGTCTCCTCATGGGCGAATAATTCCCATCATCTGTAAGCAGCCATTGTATATAGGCTACAGTCTACATAAATCAAACAGTCATCACCTACAGAAGGAAGCATCCCGTTCTGTTTCAAAGTTTTGTGTTTCATTTATCTCTCTCTGCCTATGCCAGAAAGGCAAAGTGGGCGAGCTAATATATTTTTTAAAGATTTATACCGGTTTTTGGCCATTCTCTACCCTTCTGATGCCTTACCAGATCTTAGACTGGAGCTAACGTGGCAAGTTATTCCCTTAATTACAGGCAATTAGCTATATACGCTCCTTTGTTTTAGTTTCTCAGTTCTCTTGTGTGTAGAATGCAGCCCTTTGGACATCTATATGAATAGTTCACCGAACTGTTTAATATCGACATTTGAGAGGGTGCACAATAAAATGCCTTGACCTAACAGACTAGCTCCAGCTTCTGACCATGTGCATTATTGTAAAATATGCTAAGCCTGAATGCTTAGCTTTTTTAAAAAAAATCCAAACTGAACCCTGCTCTATATCCATCAAATAGTCCTCTGTCCGCATTTCGTACTGTTAAAGATATATATTTGGGGTCCCCCCATTTTTTCTTATTCTGAAAGCGCTGGTATGCCACAGGAAACAGATCTGGTTGTATGAAACGCTTTATTATTTCTAGTCCAGCTGAAAGAGTTAAGGAGGGCGGGGGAAGGATAAGGAGAGAGAGAGAGAGAGAGAGAGAGATGCGACCAAGCGGAAACGCTGCACACACAGGCAACCTCAGTGAACCAAGAAAAAAGAGAAAGTGGCAACCAAAACAAGGGCAAATTGAACACTCCTCGGGGATTTTCAATGAAATAACACAATTCGGACATTCAAGGAACACATCTTTACTAATGATTGTGTTTGTGTTGTGTAATCCATACAGGCTACGGATCCGTCATGTATAATGTATGTACACATATAGTAGCGTGTGTGCGCGCGCGCCTATGGATAGAAAAATGCATTATGTTTATATTAAAATGTGAAACACAACGCCCCCCTCTTTCAGTTAATAATTTCCCCACAAAATTCAGCTAGTTGAATTCAGCTTCCAGTACAGACTTCATCCACAACAGAAAGTATGCAGCATTGGCGTGATTTGAAGATTAACTGTAGGCTAGCAGAATTTATTTAGGATCCTGTCCAGCTCCTTACTTGCACGGTAAAAGATACCATCTTAGGTAGGTTTAGAAAAACCATTAATGTGAAGTATACAGATCTGAAGAGTAATGGTAACTAAACCCTAAACATAACGATTTTTTTTGTTCCCAGGCGTCCTCCAAAGGCTTCATTTTTATATGTCTAAAAGATCTAACACAGATTTCATTGAATAAATCTGAGATCTCCAGGTGCAGACGTTTGAATAGTCAGTGCCAGAACCCCATGTTTTCCTTTCCAGCCGATTTTGCTTGGATCAGGCTCAAAAACCGAGTGAGTCTCGTGGTTTTGTTTACACTGAATGGGGAGGATAGGAACGGTGCCATGGGGCCGTCTTTCATTAATATACAGTGAGGATTTTGTCTAAATTACTGCTATGAATTTCACAGTACACGCTTTCAAAAGCCGTCTCAGGTGGCCTGATGAAACGTGATAGCGCCTCTGCAAACAGATCTACATTCTTTAAAGAATCCTAAAAATATTGTACACACGCACAACAGAAATAAGCTTGTGCTGGAGTTTTGTGTTTTATAAAAAAAAAAACCCACAGAAACAAAGCAAAAAACAACAGCCAACAACAACTTAGTTCCCTAACTCTCGCCCACCCCCTCCCTTGCAGAGTGTGATTGTTTTGTCTGGAAAAAAAAATCCAAAGTATAACAAGGGGAGAACAGTTAGTGCTGATTTTCATTTGCATAAATTTTCATATATTTTGGTGAAAATAATAGACAAGTGGAGAGCTGGGCTTAGTGGAGTCAGTGCAAAGGAAAATCTAAGCATGGATCGTTTCGCTGGAGTTGAGAACATGATTTTTCCCCTGTCACCTTATTAAAACAAAAATATATACATTTTTTTTAAAAAAACCCCTCTAATTCCTGGAAGTCTGGTCGGTAAGTGTTTTAAATATTTTTCCTATTTTTTTGTTTTCTTTAAATTCTTGTGAATCTATGTTTAAAAGCTTAAGAAAAGACAGGGAGCCCATGGTAAGTCTGGAAAGGAGCAAGCTTAATGGAAAAAAAAGTCCACCCGCCCCTCCCCCCCCCCATCGCCCAGTGAAATATTACATAAAAAGCTCATTCCAAAGCTCAGGGCAGTAAAGCAATTCTTTAGTGTTGGAAAGTCTTCTGGTTACTACTTCACTTTTCTGAGCACTGTTAATTATTGTAGCACTCGGGAGGGAAAGCCCTAGAAAATATTATAGATTCTAAATAGTGAAGGATTATACATATTTATTGTTTTCAAATGTTTCTTGAGGAAAATCTCTTCCGATGACTGGAGAACATCAGCTTTGACCAGCAGTAGTATGCTTAGGGGTAAGGAAAAAGTAGAGTAGTGGACACCTGCTGAGAGCTGGGGAATGAAATAAATCAGTCTGGGGCTGGGGGAGGAAGATGAAGAGGAGAAGGAGGAGGAGAGCGATAGTGCACTCAAAGGGTTAATATTGTAACTAGGGAACAGACGGTTAAGCACAACATCTAGAGCTCTGTAGTGAAAGTCCATCAGAAAGAGTATAATCAATCAAAACTAACCAGGACATCCCTTCATTTTATTCTCAAAGGAGATTGTGGCTTGAGCATTACAAACCAGATTTCACTTTTTTTCTCATTTCTGACAGTTTTCCTTGTCCCTAGATCCACTTTCCCTGAATTCCTATCTAATTGAGAGGTATAGTCTAATGATCTGAAACTCTTTTACAGCGTTGAGGTCCGTGTGATAAATATGTGATAAATAATGCAAGCTGAAATTACTAGGCCAGATATTGCTACTGAAAACTTTACCCAGGCTTAAATATCCATTACATCACGTTCATTTCTTTTAATTTTAATTTTAAGTGTAATTTTAATTTTATTTTGTTTGCATTGTTCTGCTCTTTTGCATACTCAACAGCTCGGGATCATTACAATTTCCTAGAATTAGTTACTTCTTTGGAAACGGTCGATACTCAAATCAGCAAAATGACTTGTAAAAGTAGGGAGGTGTTGGTTTCAATTTTGGGGGAGAAGAATCGCTCATTTTCCACTTCTTGTTGACGGGCTCAGCGTCTCTTTTGACTGGGGTTAACTCTGTGTTCTCCATTGGAACAGATGCCGTATAGAGCTGCTCCCTCACGATCATTTGTTTCCTTGATGGGGGAACATTTCTGAGCAGAACATATTGGTTGCCATAGAGAAAGAAATAAAGGGAAGAACACTAGTCACATTAAGCTATATGTTTGTGCACTGGGCTTTAGATAAAAGGACCTTAGTTCAGCCAAAGAGAACGAAGCCAAACCAGAGTTTCTAGCCTCACTAAAACTAGCTTTATTATGTTTTGGACTTTTACAGTTGAAACATATAAGATAATTTTATTGGTTGTCGTTAATTTTATATGATACGCTTTGCTGAACAAAATAAACTTTTGAAGTGCTCAGTGAGCGCATTGATGGTCAGCAGGGGGCGCACTGACGCGGCTGGTGAGAACTTGGTGAGTAAAACGCTGCTACGTTGAACAATTCTGTTCCTCCAAAGTTGTCAGAGGAACAAATGCCCTCTCAAAACCACATGTGTCTGTGATATTGTATATTGTTATATAAATTGTGACATCAGAATAGTGAACTGGTAGGGTGGATAAAAAGGATAGAGCAAATTCATATCCGAAATACATAAGATTTAAAGTCCAAATAGAGCTGTTACACCGCTAAGATAAAGATGCAAACATCTACATTGGACTTTACAGTTCGACTAATCGTTAACAAGCCATCCTAAAGATTGTTAATTTGGTGCCAAAAGTAGCCTCCGAGTAAGTGAAGTCAGTTAAATAAAGAAAAACATTATTTCAGGGTTACTAATGTACCACACAGACTTTTTCCAAATAAAGCTTTTAAACCGCTGCAGATATAACAAAGAGACATAGGGGTCTTTACATCACTTAATATTTAATTGCTATTTTAAACCTTCAGAAGTACTTGCAATATTCCCAATAAAGTAGCTACTCAGTCTCTTTCGATTACTTCCCTATCTCAAATGTAGTTAGATCGTCTGAAGTCCGCTTCACTAAACATATGCAAAAACTATAAGAAGTTTCAGGCGTAGATATTTACAAACATATAAAAAAAGCTTTACTTCAGAGTCTGCTCAGACTTTCTATCGTTTTGCAGACATATTGGCTCTAGTCTTAACATATTGCTCAAGGAGCCAATTCCTTTTAGCTATTTTTCTAGGTGGCTCCATGGGACACATAAGTAAGAAATTTACTCCTGTGTTTTTATGGATAGATACATATGTTTATTCTTATGAAGATCGATCTGTACATCTATATGCACACCATCAAGTTAACATTCCCTTAGCACCAGCTAAACACCTGTAAAATTGGAAGTGACAGGGAGTGCGGCTGGGGCAGGGCCAGGTTTGATGCAAACCCATAACAAACTCTGCCAGGCCGTAAAGACAGGTTGTTTTCTCGAACTGGAGTTTCATCTGTTTCAGAGTGACCAAGCAAGTTTTATTCTTTGTCTTTACAATGTAAAAAACAATTAAATTCTGGAGATAGAAGCTAGGTCTCTGGTCAAAAACATAATAGAGAGAAGTAAACAACAAGAGAAACAATAATAGACATTACTCTTTTTTTCTCTATGTGCAAAGTGTTTACTTTTACAACTCAGTAAGCCTTGTCCTGTGCTGAAAATGGCTGAAAAATGCATTGAGATATTTACATAACCAAAACTTTCCACCTTCTTTCATCTGGCAAAGTCAGCATTGACAGTTTTCCAGGCTATTCGTGTAGGTATTTAGAATGGAATTTTCTTCAACAGCGTCAGCACATCATCTTGGATTTACCCATGTTTAGCAAACACTTTTTGGACATATGACCAGGGGATTTAGAGTTTAGAGAGGCCAGTGATGGTTAATATATGATTTGCAAAACATGGCATTTTCGTGCAGTTTGTGCTTTGTCTTTTTTTCTACCTCACATGCAACTCTAGTAAATAGTTCTAGAAAACAATTCTAGTAGATCAGTTCCTCAGTCTTATTCCTGTATAAGTTACTGTCTGTATACCTCGAAGCGCATAAAAACAAATAGAAAACATGAATACTTAAAATGAGCAACAAGTTAATTTGATAAGAGTTGCTTTCCACTCTGGCTCTTAAAAATATTATTTGGATGTGATCGCCACGTTTATGCCTAAAGTTCCAGGACAATTAAACCTACAAAGAAGTTTTTTTAAAAAATATTTTATCCAAATAGACATCTTTGCAAAATGAAGAACACTGTCGAGGTATTGGGAAATGCAAAGTGGCTATTTACTGAATTTAGTATTCATCTACTTATATTCGAGAATGATTAGGTATGTAATAATATACTCGTGGAGAGTAAATGCCTAGTTAGCATTTACAAATTAAAATGTTAAAGGCATGCTACATATATAGTATGTTATATAAAAATATTTTCCTTTATACTATAGTACATCAGTCAGATGAAAAGGTGGAGTTGACTGGATTCCAAATTCGTAGCATTCCTGGGTAATGTGATTTGTTCTGTTTTTAAACCTTACCCATATTGTAGTTCACATAACCACATTGATGGCTGAACAAGAGATATTACACCAGACAATCTGGAGAAAATAGGAAAATATACACATCACTTTTAAAGCAACAACAACGAGATACACAATAGGTAGGCTGACCTTTTTTCCATACATTTAATTGTGGGTTCCAATCTGAACCTTATTTATTGTTTAGGATAATAAAAATGTCTGATTCTGTAATAAATTAGAAAAATAACACAGTGCTACATATACACATAGAGCTAGATTTGAAAACTTAGGTACGTTTAGAACTGCATACTTCTGATACTATACACTCTATTGTGTTTAGGGTGCACCAAGCATGTAGAGTAATGAAAGTTGTTAAATGAATGGAGTAATCTATCTGCTGACTTGAGTTCCACGTACATACATTGCATAATGTTACCACCTCCCGTAAAATCCTATGGATATACAGTTACAGCCTAGCTCCTTGAATACGTAGGTTTTTATTTAGAAGCACAATTGTGCATATAGCAACATAAAAAAGGATTTACAAGTTAGCGTCTTTGAAAGGCTGTGGAGACCCTCGCCTTGATTTTTTATTAGACATACTCTGATTTGCCTGCTGGCCACCTCAATCGTGTTTTACATTTTTTTTAAATCCATATGCATTACATGGATTTTCTTTTACCCGTATAGGACTGGCAGTCTCTTAGTGAATAAGAGGGTGAATAATTGTGGTACACCAGAAAACAGTTCGTGCAGTTTGGCAGCTCTGTTTTTTATTATTAGATTTTTTGACATTTGAACTTGTCTATTGTCTGAGGAGCTCAGTGCCGATTGCAGTAGGTCAAGCTTAAGGCTGCTCTTTTTGGCATTTCACACAAACATGCCCATGCTGTCTATTCTCCTTTACTGAATGCAAGAGCTACAATTTTGCTGATGCGGTTGTTGTTTTCCTTGGGAGACACAAACTGATATTTTCATGAGCGGGTGGTTGTTTTTTGCTCACTTTAGATCCATTCCTAATATATCGTATTTCTTGTTGATTGATACTTTTTAGCACTCAGTCGCTTTTACAGCGATATGATTTCAACCTCAAAATGTTTGAAAAAAGGGACTTCAGTAGCTCTGGGATTAAATTATTTATTTTCCCAAAGCTTCACTCAACTCTATCATGACTCCTACAGCCAAAAGTTAACATCATTCATCATTTCTTTGCATCTCCTCTTCCTAAATTCAACCCTCCTATCTTACTTAAAAAAAAATAGTGCTTGATGGGACTGTGAAGTACCAGACCCTGAGCCCTTTACATGGATTTTTATCCTCGCCACTACAATTCTGCAACTTCAGAAACAAGGAACATAACAATAGTGGCAATGGTGAGTTTTGGGCCTTCAACTGTTTGGCTGAAATGATCAAACAAACTCGCCCACAAACAGAGGCTTATTAAAGAACATCGTATTAAAATTAACATGTAAAGAACAATTTTATACAGTTGGAGGAAAAGGTGCGAACCAAAAAGAGTCAATCAATCACGAATAGGAAAATCATTTTATACTCTTAAAAGACAGAAATTCATTCTTCGAAGTAACTTTTCCCTGGCATGATTTGCGCTTTTTTTTTTTTTATTTTTGGACTCCCAGTTTCCCCTAATCTGCCTGGATGCATTGATTGAAATGGAGTTGCAGCCGAGCTCTTCCTATAGCTGCTTTTAATTTAAATTTCTTTCTAAAATGAATGCAGAATTTCCTCTCTTCTCTCAGCCTTCCCCGCCCCCTTTAACAAGCGTCCGATAACGCGTTTAAAGCTTGTTATTCGAACACTCAGATCAGCATGCAGAAATGTAATTGCATCGTTTTTCATCGGGAAAGAAGAGGGGAAAAACACACCTAAGAAGAAACCGTAAATGCTGAGTCATTGTAATGCGGTCATTGAGTAAACATGAGCGAGAGATGCTGGCATCTTATTGAAAACCCTGGTGCAAATCGCATCCCCTATCTGCAGGCTTGAGAGCCCTCCTCCCTACCCTGGATTTATTAATCCAGACTTTGAATAAAGTGGAAAAACCGCAGCCAGAGCCCTCCTTTGTCACTGGATCTCCTCCTCATGCATTAGGAGACCTGCTTTGTTATGGTGGAATAAGATAAACACGACACTACAATTTCAGCTGCCCATAATGTGCTTCACGATGTGGGGGGAGTACAGGCCAGTTCACTTACTGTTATAAAGGAGTGGAAAGCAGATTTCGTTTTGATGCTGGTTTGCTTATTTCATCCGGCTTTTAAAAGTACATTGCTCCCCACTCGGGACAGAGAAGCACTCCCCCAAACCAAAAGAAACTAAATCTAGATTTTTTTTTTAAGAAAAGGTGGAATATTTTTTATTTTATTTTACAAGACCTTTTGTTGAAGGCAGTTTTCTGGTGTGCCACTACGTCCCTTTTGAACTGCTTAGAGCACTTTGTTGTGGTTTGCTTACCATTCCTTCGGTCTGAAAGGTATACATGGCTTCAGGTAGGTATGACTGAGCCTCATGAAATGACAAAGCTTCACACAGGCCTCTGAGTGCTGGTGGATTGAATGAAGAGTTGAAATCAGTTTGCAGCAAGGCCTGCAGTGGGAAACAAAGAGGCAGAAATGTTGAGCGAGCAAGGAGAGGCAGAACTGGAGAGATGCACTGGGCTTCCTAAAGATGCTTTTGATTTTCTGTAGGGAACAGAGCAGCACCTTTTGGGCTGTTTTTGAGATTGAGGGCTGGACTGGACAGCCCCCACGGAATCGGGAGCATTCATAGTAAATTAGTAAGAGTTCACATTGTTTCGTAATGCTGCTATTGTATTCGAGAAGGGTGGATTTTTTTGTGTGCCTTCCAAAGGTGAGTGCAGATTGCAATAGTTGCTGCTCTGTTTTTGTTTGTCAAATAGGGCTCTACTCCTGGGAGAGAGGCATGTGGCGGATCCCAGCCCAGGATTACATTAATCAAAGCATTATTTCCCCAGGGATGAACAGCACAAATGATAGTAAATCCTAATAAAATTGGATCGCTGAGAAATTGAACGCTTAAAGTAATCTGGTCTGCCTGATAAAAACTTCAGATTTATAAGATATTGTGTCTCCCACCCTTAGACACCTAAGGTATCATCAGCGTGTGTGTATGAAATAATATTTCCGATTCTCTATATAAAATCAAGCCGTGTGTAGTCTGACAAAGACTCATCACTATATACCATATGAAAAACAAAACATAACACCCCCTACTATTAACACCATCAATAGGTTAGTATCATACAAAATCGATATTATAAACTCATGTAGGCAGTGGATTTTCTTTTATACGAAGTGAAAATGGGCTTCCATATTAGAATCGCACGAGCTGGATCTTATTAGGACAAATGTACATTTTTTCATATCGACACTATGGGGAAAAAGACTTGAATGGCTGAAGCTGAGTTTAACCATCCTTAGAGAGGTTCAGTTACAGAGGGGAACAATGCTGGGATAAGCAGCCATTGGTGGAGAGAGGGGAATTGTTCCCGAGGCTGTTATTTTGCCTAAAATGTACGGCGCACTGCACTGCCAGGCCCTGCAGACCGCTCCTTCGCCTGTGTGCTGGGCTCAGCGCAGCTCGAGGGGAGCCGCTAGGGATTCACCATCGCTCCGAGTCTCTTCCTCTCGGCAGAAGAAAAGTTTGTCTGTCGCCGAAGTAAGGAGGGAATGACAGCCGCCTGGCTCAGGGCACTGTGCACCGACGTGCAACAGCGGACGGCTAGCACGTGAAACACGCACCCCGTGGGCAGCTGGCGCGGGAGAGGGAGCATCCTCCCCCCTTTCTTGCACACTGGCAACTTTTTTTTTTTTGGGGGGGGGGGGGGAGGGGAAGCCCTGCAATTAACATAGCAGCCACCCCTGAATCCCCTGTTCCAGTTGGCCGGGGTGCGCGGAAGCCGCGGACAAAACCGCGCTGCGGGAAGGATCCAGGGGCGAGCGAGGGACGCGCAGCTGGCAGCGCTCCCCAGCGCGGCACCCAGCGGCGAGGCGCGAGGAGGTCGCGGCGAGGCGAGCCCAGCAGCGGCGGCTTCATGGCATCCAGCGGCTCGGCCTGACCCCGCGGGCCACCAGGGCTGGCTCCTGCGCCTCCTGAGCCGGCTTCCCGCAGCCCCCGCCCCAGCCCTGCGGACCGACGGCCCCGGACGCAGAAGCAGCCGCACCTGGCGGGGCGAGCGGCGGGGACAGGCAGGTACATGCACCCGGCTCGGGGCGGCGGGGTGTGTGTCTGTGTGGAAACCCCCGAAATGACGCAACCGAGGCTCCAGCCCAGGCTCTCGCTTGGGCTGGTGCAGCGCCCGTTCCCCCCCCCCCCCGCCCCCACTGCATCTCCCCAGGGCTGGGGGGGGCGGGGAGCTGCCGAGTCCTGCTCCCCTCCGCTGCCAAACCCGGAGCTGCTGCCCGCCGCGGTGGGGAGGAGGGGGAGGGGGGAAAGGAGCAGCAGCAGCAGCCCCCGGGGCGCGCGCACACACCCAGCCCCGCGCCCCCGCCTCCCCCCCCCCGGCACCCAAGGGAGCAGCTGGCAGCGCGGAGCTGCCCTCGCCTCCCTCCCCTGGCCCGGCCCCTCCGGCTCGCCCAGCCCCGCGCTGCGCACCGCGGCTCCGCCTGCTCCCAGGTAGCTGCGGCGGCTGCTTCTCCGCCACGCCATGGCTGGGGGGTGGGAAAAGGGAGGGGGCAGCCCCGCACCACTCCTCGCCCTGCCTCCCCTGCCCACTCAGTGCAGCAGAAGTGGGGGGTGTGGGGGTGTCCAGACTCTGCCTCTAATGATGCATTTTCACCCCCTCCCCCCGCCACGGACTGACGTAGAATTGGGTACCCAAGTTTGATTTTTCTCCTGCACTCTCTTTACTTCCTTTCTGCCCCCCCCCCCCAACTCCGCGTGAAACTGGATCAAAAATATCAAAGGGTATTACGCGTTAACCTGGTACCTTCCTGCGAGCACTCCTAAGGTAGGTATCGCTGGGGGAGCAAATCCATCCCTTCCAGCGCGCTCAGTAAGTGGTGTGTGTGCGTGTGTCTCGCGGTGTGCTTGTAAATATATCGCCTTTCCTTAATTGGGTCTAGCTTGACGTGCACTTGCTTTGTTCAGGCTCTTTTAATATTTTAGGGGGGCTAGACAGAAAAGGGAGCATTTGTCTTTGTATGTCTATATGATGGTGTCTTCTGTTGTGAAGTTGGAGTTGGGGGTCTAGTTCGTATGTCAAAATCCTAGCGTCTGAAGAGATGATAGAAATAGAAGACGGTTCCATACAGCAGACCTAGAGGTTCTCATGTTGATTAATGTCATCCACATCGTTTTGTTGTGGTCACAAACCAGAAGGGGGTTGCTTACTTATTTTAAATATTTGAACCAAGTTCGTTACTTTTTTAATGTTCAGATTTGTTAAATTCGAAATGGAAAAAATGGCAGAGGTTAAACAAATGTGGGAGACCTTACCTGATTTACACTAAACAATGTATCAAAACTGAAAGTTCAGAGCATATACTTTTATAAAAAACATATTAATGTATCTTCCTTGAAGATTAGTTAGGAATAACAATGGAATTGCACACCTACCTAGAGCAAGGTTTGATTTTGGTGACATTGAGGAGGAGTTGGTTGGACAACTAGCCATGTATATTTTTTAGCTCTTTACATTTATTTATAAGTAATTTTACAACTGTTCACTATTATGCTTCTAGTGCCTTATATATACCTCACTGTTGAAGAGTAGTTTATAGAATTATTTGGTGATTCACTTAGTAAAGCTTTTATGCATCACCAGGTATTTTTCCACCTTGTCTGTGAAGGTAGTTATGTAGTCATGTGATCTTCTATGAAAAATATGAATGTTAGGGGTCATAAATAGGTTGTCTTTTCGCATTCAGCATTTTTGTATTTCTTTGGATTTGATGAGGAAGCTGTTTATCTTTAGGCCTTTATAACAGAAAAGTTCCCAGACAATTTACCTTTTATGAATTTTAAAACACATGCTGGAACAGAAAATCACACTAAGTTACTGAACCCCCCCACAGCAGTAATTGGATGTTCCACTACAGAAACTGTAAATCAGACCCACAAGTTCATAAAGAATATTTACATGTAATTTGCTGGAGGTTTCACTCTGTACAATACACTTAAAATACATATTCATATGCCTGTATATATACATATGTATATACTTGTGTTTCTAAAACTAACTAAAGAAGGCCATGTATTGCAGCTGAAAAAGACAGTACCAAGATAAAAACATATAAAATAGTAATGGAAAAGGAAATTTTATATAATGTCAACAACTTCTGCATGATTTTTGGCATAAGTAATTTAATGCAATTCTGTTTATTTGAACCAGAGCGTTATTACAAAGTGAATTAATAGAACATTAGTACTGAAAAAAGAAACAATTCTTCCTTTGAAATATGAAGTGTCACTAACTTGATAGGAAACCTGGAAGACAGTGAATAATACATGGAAAATATTAATATTTGAAATGCATAATATTTAAAATTACTGTGAACTAAAAATTGTCTCACATCAAGAAAACATAAGTAATTCATTTTAAATTCTAAATTTTAAATTAAATATTTTGCCAATTAATCATTTTACAAGAGAACTAAAGTCAGATATCTAAACATATCAGGTAATTTTGCACATGTAATATAATAATTGTGGAATAATAATTTAATTTTGGACATTCGAAAAAAGAACATTTGTTTTGCTTTCTACCACATTGCAAGAAAAACATGTTCAGGTAGCTTATTAATGAAATGAAATTAATTGATATATTGCATAATTCTTGCATTTTTAAATACATACAAAAAACAAAACTATAAAGGGATATTTATAGAAAACATGAAGTTAGAAAAAACAACAATTATCATATTTGGTTTAATATTAATGCAGATTACAATAGTAATCTTTACACTGTACTTTGAATAAAGCAAATTTTGTAACATTGGGCATTTGGTTTATTAAAAAATAAGGCAATATTAAAATTATCACAATAAAAGCTATTGGCAGGATTGTATTAGAGTAAAATTCTGCAGACCAGCTCCAAATTGTGGTCCATTGGATGTTTCACCATGGATTTCAGTGGGATGAAGATATGGCCCTCAGTACTTCATGCACAACTTCTTTTGCCTTCAACACTTTCTGGTTTTGATCTAGCACAAATGAGCATGTATAACTAATTCTTCTAAAAGCTAAACCCTGCGTTCCTTTCCAAATGGCCAAATGCTCTTTACCATGTTTTTTAAAGCCAATGGGAGTTTTGCCTGATAAAGTGATAAGGATCTGGCGTTCAGTCCTCACTCTGACATAAATGCCGTTGACAGCAGTGGGGTTATAATATGGTTGGGGAGGGCCATATCGTTTTCTCGTTAAAAATCTATGAGAAGCATGCTGGAGTAAGTCTGCTGAGTGCCATATTGTGATTCCAGTTAAGTCAATGGCAATTACTCCAGAATGAGAAATAAGGACCAGATCCTTCTCACTTTAATCAAGCAAAACTCCCTATGCCCTCAACAACAAAGGCAAGCAGAATTTGCCCCTAAGTAAGGAATTTTCAGGGGTAAACTTTTTAAAAGAGTTATGTAGACAGCTTAATTTGTGCTGATTTGTAGAATCAGAAAGCGGTGTTGGATTGAGATGATTGTGAGAATATTTATACTTTACAGATTACACAAGCCATTGACAAGAACTAGGAAATACTGAAATTACCACTAGAGACAGAAAAACTTGCCATACTGGATTATACCAAAAGTCCATATAGTCCACTATCTTGTCTCTGACAATGGCCAACCAGATGGTTCAGAGGAAAGTGGAAGAACCTTTTGATAGGATAATCTGTGCCCACAGTAGGTCTCTTCCTGAATGCTAATTGAGATGGGCTAAAGCCCTGACATGTGAAGTTTAAAAGCTCTTCCTTTTTTTGTTATTAATTATGATAACCCCATCTGATGTTGTCTTTTCTATATAAATGGCTTTTAAGTCTTGCTATTGAGATTTTGAATTTCAGTCTGTTCTGATAGAAAAAAATCTTTTGTTAAAACAGTTTTGCCCTTTCGTCCATATTTGTTCAAACGTGAATTTCTTTTCTATAAAAACACAGTTGTTTCCACATTTCTGTGTTTTGTTTTAAATTCTGTAATACCTATGTGAATGATTGTTTATTCCAGAAGAAACTTTTTAAGACACTGGAACTTTCATGTCATGCTTAAAGGATAATTATCGAGCTTGTCATGATGAAAACTACTAAGACTACTCCCATGCAAAGGTTGCACCTTATTATTTTTTAAAAGTTTCTAATGAAAGAAATCAGAAAAAAATTACAAAATATATAATATGGATTAAAAGTAAATGACTCGTACAGGGGTATTTAGATGTAGACAAAAGTGTACCTATCTCCTTTTTAGTTGGTAGCATTTCAGATGGTAACATAAGATTTTATTTGTATTCCTATTTTTGTCTGATAGTTCAATAACGATGCTATTTTATATATGGAGATAATTCAATGAGTAAAATTCTATTCAAGTATGTAAAAGAAGTCTTTATATCAAGCCAATTAATGAAGTGGGGCTATGAACTGAAAACTATAGTAGCTATAAAAGATACAAAAATAAGGAAGAGAAATGGTCATATTATGTATCTGGAGGGATAAATACACAATAACCATGCCATTTGAAAGCAAAAAGAATTATAATTGACAATAAAGCCTACACTAAAGAAGGGCAGAGATAATATAGTTCAAGTGAGAAATATAGTAAGTAAAATAAAGCAGGAAAAAAAGATGATTTTCAAATTTACTGCATCTGAATATGTGGACAGGTCTTTTCTAGCTTGACGTTGAAATGTTCCTATATGCGTCATAATTGCAATAAAACGGTTAGAGAACAAACTACTCAGACAAAACTATTCTATATTGGGTTTAGATTTTCAGTATCCTTAAATCCTAAAATGTAACCTGTTGCAGTTCCACTGTTAATATAAGCAGGTGGATTTGCAGTATGCAGGTTAGCACCATTTTGCGATATTGTTCTACAAGCCCTGACTCATGTGAGTAGCCCCATTGACTATGTGAGTAAGAGTTTGCAGAATTAGGTCCTTATATTGTGCATCAAGGCCAAAAGTTTCAATTCCAAAAACCTAGGTGCTCCTGAAACTATATTTAGGAACCCACCAAAATACAAGTGGCCTGCTTTTCAAAGGTGCTGTGTACTTAAATCTGCCATTGACTTGACTTCAGTGGGATTTGGGGGCTCAGCAATTCTGAAAACAGGTGATGGGAAATTAAATATGGATTAAGGAACCTAAGTTTGCTGTCCTGATTTGAAAATTTGGGCTAAATATCGTTTGGAATTTAGGGTTCTTTCTGTCAAGGATGTTTAGGATAAAAGGAATACTGAATAATCAAGAAAGTAGTGTTATAACACCCCTTCCTCAAAACACTGATCTTACCCCCATGCACAAAGGTTCTATATTGCTCTCATTGATATAAATGCCAATATTGTAATTACACATATAACAGTTAGTAGCTTTACCTTTTACGTTAGGAAGAGTAGAAACAGTCCCTAAAACATTGAAACATTTTGATAAAAAGGTGATATCAATGCTACAAAGACTTTAATCCAATTAAATACAAGCAGTCTGGCAGTTGCATATTGTCAGTTATGCTTTCAATGCTGCCATTTTAGGTTTCACAACTTAAGATCTTAGTATTATCTTCTTCCACAGATTTCGTGTTATGATTTGGAAATACTAAAATGTATATTTTCAGCTTCCCTTTAAGAAGAACAATTTTCTGAGCGTAAGAAACTGAATTCTAACCATCAATCTAAACTTTCTGGGGCGAATAAATAAAAGTGAGGGAGAGATAATGTGACGTACTGTACCATTGTAATTAATCGTGTAACATTCAAATGCTGACATTATGGAATTTTGTTTAGTACTGTAGAATCAGACAAATTAGATAGGGTGATTGATCATTGGTCAAAGACTTTCAGTAACATGATCAATGTTTGAAACAATTTTTGTCAGATACCAATGAGTAGAAATTATTAATGGCTCTAATCCAAATCCCTCGGCCAAACATCCCAAAGTTAGGGGAAACCCAGATCTATTTGGATCTGAACTTTCCTTAAGTCTGTAACAACAGGTCAAGAAAAGGATAAATGCCAGGCTACATATTTTCTTCCACCGTTGAACAGTGAGATTGGGAACTGAATTTTGTAAAACTTCTACTCTAGATTTGGGTCTGATCTTTGCGGTTCATCTCTAATACAATATTTTTAAAATATCAGATTCTTCCCAAAGTAATCAAGCTATATACAGCATGGACTGCTTTTTGGTGCTTTGAACTTCTCAGGAAACCTGTATGTATATGTTTTATAAATATATTTAGTAAAGCCAGCTAAAATATTAATAGTTGAAAAATGTACATTTTAAAGGGACACCATCAACTTGTATAAAATATTAAATATACAAGTTAAGTGTTCCTCCCAATTTCCCATTTTTGTGCTTTTTCACTTATTTTTAATTTTTTTGTCTGCATGGGTGCTGAATAAAAGAACCACACAAATAGGGCAAAGGGTCTGACTATGCAAGTTAAGATGACTATGCACAAATTGCTATAAAAAGCACAAAGTAAACAAGCTGAATAAAATACAGGAAGATAGTTTCTCTAATCTCTTCCAGTAATAGTAATCGTAAGTGTTACATCAACAAATCATGGGAAAAGAAATCAGACCAAAATGTGATTTTTAAGTTGACAGTGCCTCTTCAAATTATGCTTGAAGAACCGTTTCAGGAAAAAAAAAGACATATGACACTGTTCTGGATTTTATTTGTTTAAATGCAAATTTATGGAGCTGGCCGCACACCAAAAATCAGAGAGTTTAGTACTACAGTAGCTTTGGTATTTTTTCAGAACTGTAAGTACTACAGAAGGACAAAAGGAGAATATGAATATATGGCAGCTGATATTTAGATTTAGGGCTACATTTTTGCTTGTTACAACTGTCAGTTCCTTTTATGGTTTTATTCCATCATTTTATTGTAGCACTACTAGATACTGATTTATAAAAGTGGGAATTATTTACACCCCAAATTAAGAGTTTTTTTATTCTATACTTCCTATGTTAGAAACCTTTCAAGTGTCCATGAATCTTCGAATTCATGCAAAAAATCTCCTTCACTGCAGTATGTATTAGTAAAGATTGAGTTTAAAGACAGACAAAAAATGAAATGTTTATTCAAAATTATAAAAAGTATTCTATTCAATAGGATTTTTAAAAGCAAACTAACATGTAATATCACTATCCCTTTCAGAATAATTTCTTTTCAGTTTGTCCCTGATTTTAGTACACAAGTCCTGATTTTAGTAGTGGTATTTATTACTCATTGTGCAAAAATTTCTCTATCTATTACCTGAAAATAGCCCAGAATGATTTTACTTTATCAAAATAAGCATTCCCAAGGAGTTTCACTCAATAAATGCCTTTCACAGCATTAGTACTGAACTGAAATACAACAGAATATTAATCTAATACTTTCCAAAATTCAAATACTTATGATTAATAAGCATTATTATCCATAAATAAGGGCCTAATGATACTTTGGCAGTGTTGTAAACACAAGAATCAGAAGCAATTATTGTCATTATTGTTCTGCAAGTACTTTCCATGAATACTAAATGGATATTGCTGTCCGGCTACTTGACAAATATAAATCCTGTAAAGAAACAAATGTCAGCCAATCAGGTCTGGTTGCTATTAACTATATTTGTCTAATACACAGGACACATAAAGAAGAGTCATCCAAGTTGCTGGAAACAAGAAAACTATTGGTTTAAACTCTTCCTTTATTTATTAACCAACCCTATTAAATATATGTTAGAATAATACTAAAGAGGAAGTTTTCAGCACTTTGGGGTGTACTGGTTGCACAGTGGTCACAACTGTGAATGGGAAATGGATGCCTGGTAATGCACAGATGCACTGATAATTTACCCTTTCTAAAGGGGCATTTCAGCATATATTACGTTTACTTGTTCTGTAGTTTTCTACAGGCCTTGTAGTCTTGACTCACTGCTGATAAGCAACCTCCAATGCGTTCTGACACTGTAGCATACATTTTACTGGCAACATCTCTATCATGAAATTGAAACCTATCCCCTTCAGACAGCTCCAGTCCACCCCAGTGTTCTGGGGTAGATGTCATGGTGCTCGTAGGTAAGGATTTTGGGTTTTTTTGGGTTTATTAATTTAATATTTTGGGGTTTATTTCTAGCAATATTTGAGTTTTATGTAGAAGTCCCAAAACTGGGCTTTTGGCACTTCTTTTTTCTATATATTGTAATGACTAATTTATATACATTATTTACACTATATACATTACTCAGTTCAATATATAGAAAGAGGAAGCTCTGAAACGCCCTGATTTTAGATATCTACATAAAACTCAAAATTGCTAAAAATAAACCCTAAAAATAAAATTAATAACCTCTCCCAAATAAAAGCCATACCTAAAAGCAAGGTGACAGCCACCACAGAACAGTGCTCTGGACTGGAGCTGTTTGTTGGTCCATAATCCTGTAATGAGTAATCTCCTTGTCATGCTCTCCAGTGTGTTTGAATATAGTACTAGTGTTGAAGTGTACTAGGTAACCAGCAGGGTGAACACAACCGAATTGGTGCACTTTAGAATCACCCCCCTAGAGTGCACATTACTGCTCCATGAACAAGTTTTAGACATAAGCAGTCATTTTGAGTGCTTTCCTGGTGTTTATTGGATAAGCACAGATTTTTCTTTTTTCCTGTGTCACAGGAGTTTTATTGTGTTTATCAGTTAAAAGCAAAAATCAGAAGCCCTACTGATAGGATTTATTCTAGGGTGTTATACTGAGTGTTGTTGGTTTGGACTTTAGTTTCCATAGGCTATGTCTACACAGCAGGGCTAAAGCCAAAATAATTTACGCAACTTTTGGCACGGGCTATACAGCAGTAAGTCTGAGAAACAGCACTCTTCCTCCAACGTCCCTTAATCCTCGTAAAATGAGGGTTACAGGAGTTAGAGTAAGGAGTCCTTCAGCTCACCATTATTTCAACATTACGTCAAAATAACTACTTGTAGTGCAGACGCAGACCATGTTATTTCGGAATAACATCAGTTATTCTAAAATAACACTGCTGTGTAGATGTACCCACAGAAAAAAAAAAAAAAGAAAAATCCTAATGTACTGAGTTCTTTTTTCCTCTCCTTGATGATTGGGACATGCAACACCTTATACCAAGCAGTTTATCTTTTTGTTCTCTTTTTTATAGATTAACATTGCCAGGATTAAACTTCAGTCTGTTCTGGCTGGATTTTGCAGCATGTAGAACATGAGCTGCTTTTTCACAATTAGAAGGCCAAATCTTATTTTGACTAAGTATGTACAGAAGCCAAATATCTATGATTGTCAGCTACTTATTTCACTTGTAGCTCACTGGTAAATTGGAAACAACTCCATGTGCAGTGACCAGTAATGAAAATAAAAACAATGGACAGGCTAGCTATTGTTCACCAGTGTGGAACGGGTAACATCCCATTGGCATGGACAATGTGAAGTCACAGCCATATCCAAATTACATACTCACACACTTGCTATTAAGGATATACAGCCTGATCCAAAGCCCACTGAAGTCATTGGGAATCTTCCAATTGACTTCTATAGGCTTTGGATCTGGCCAATATTTGGGGATGTTCTGCGAGAGCACAGCACAGTATGAGCAACAGGCTAAGTGAATAGAGGGGCTGTGTGGCTAGTTATGTGCTGATAGCAGAGCTAAATGAGTAATAGATTTTCTGCATATGAATTAGACCACACATGTCCCACGTGTGAGGCACATTTGCCTACATCAGAGCTAGATTGTCCATGGCCTGGGTGTGTTGACATGCAAGAAGGACATGCAAGAAAACTTTAGCTCCTGCCCTTATATTCCAGAAGCAAGAAATTAGGCAGTTACAGTTTCTTTATTCAGAGCTTCTGCTATGAGTCCCTGGGGAATACACATTTCCCTACAAGGGCTGAAACCATGCCTATAACTGCTAGCTGCAGAGAGAGGCGCACACTCTGCAGTGTCCAATGGTAATGAATTGCCTTGCTGCAGTAGGAAGCTGGGGAAAAATTGTCTCTCTTGAGGCAATTTCTCTAAAAACTCTTTGGGGTGCAGTGCTGATTTGCATAATCTCTTAGCCCAGGATCTTAGTTAATTTGTACAATCTGCCTTTCAGTGATTTAGGTTAGATGTAATCCTGAGCAATTATTTGCTCCTTCAGTACCCTTGCAACCCATCTTCACATTTTGTGCATTAATCTCAAGTTTTGATAATTTAGTGCATTTTATAAATTAAAAAAAAACTCTCTTGTGTCACCGACAAGAAGTTTTTATTTGTTAGCTATTCATCATGTAAACTAAAATTAGGAGGCCATGTGCTTTGTGTGTTGTATTATCCATTTTTTTGAAAGTCCAGTAATAAATAATTATGCCTTAGTGGGTATATAGAATTATGTTAATACACATCTCTGATAAATTCTGAAGCTCCCGTCCTGCAGTTATTTCCGTGTGTGCAGAACTTGAGTGAGCGGACAGAACCCCACCGACTTCAATAAGGGTCAACCCAGGAAGATCCAATTATAGGATTGAGGCCTGTGGGATTATATAAGCAAAGTTGTTGGGGTATTAGTAGAATTCAATTCTCATCAGTTTTTGACATGTTTATAAATGACAGGGAGAAGTCCCAGCTTGATTCAGGTAAGGGTGAGATTATGCAGACGTGCAGCAGGATATACTTCATGGTTTGATTGTATTTGGAAACCAGGAATGGGGTAGAAACAGTGAGCAACATGGAAATTCCGAAGAATATAGTTGAAATATTCGCCTTGATTCTGTTCTTACTTATACTGATATAAATCAGGAATAACTCCAATGAAATCTCTGGAGTTGCGTTCATGTAGATCTAGTGCAAGTGAGAGGAGAATCATGCTTTAAACATCTGTAAATCTTACAGAGGCCATGCAATCGTTCTGTGCCTGATTATCTATCTGAAAAATGGGAATAATAATTCAGACTCATCTTTAAAAAGTGCCATTTAATACATTATTAATTATTATAATTGGTAATAATAACAAACCATTTTCTGAAATATAAAACCAAGACACAAAGTCTGTGATGAGTGTGGACCATGGTACCATGACATGGTATAAGTATGGAAGTGCCAAGTGATATTTTTTTCCACTTATTTAGATTAAAGAGGTCAAATTGCCACTTTTAATGTTTAATAATAGTGTCCTTGTTTTGTTATGTGAAAGGTGTTAACATGAATTAAGCATGTAAGCATGCATAAAGGATGTAGCATCCAACTTAATTTAAATGTAACCAAATGGAGACTTTAAAAAAAACCCCTATCTCCTTGTTTTTTAGTTTTTTGTTGATAATACTAGCAATGAAATGATTTGCTTTTTATTTCATTCTTCCCTTGTGACCTTTTCCATTTAATTATAAGGAAATACATAACAGAAAAAAAAAAAAGCTTCACAATGGGCCTCATCTGGAGTCCTGTAAAGTCAATGGGAGTCTTTCCAACAACTCCAGTAGTCTTTGGATCAGGAGCAGTGAAGGGAAGAGAATATTTCTAGCCTGTCTTGAACAGCGACAAACTTGAAAGAGTATATGCTGGCAGTACAAAATAGTACAATAACCCTTTTAAGAACTTCCCGGTTCTGGATGGATTCTGCTATGGAGAATGTATGTATGACTGTGTATGACATATGTTACACATCTATGACATTGTGTTAAGGATATATAATATATATGATGGAGGATATATAATATATATATGATGAAAAAACAAATTAACCAGAAGATAAAATATATTGATGGAAGTATACAAGATGCTCTTTAACATGCATATTATTGACTCAATAGATTGTTACAGCTTCAGAGCTATTAGGGTCTGCTGTGTCAATGTGTACTTAGGGACTGTTTAATATGCAGATGCTTGACATGACAGACCGCAGCCATTACGGTCTATCATGTCAGTGGGGATACATGCATATGCACTTTGCTAACCTACTAAAACACCTTTTGAAATGTAGTTATTATGTATGCATGACTGCCCTTTAGAAATAATATTAGAAAACTGCTTTTTAAAAATATAACACAAGATGGATTACTCAGCAATAAACTGTATTTCCAAATTAAGCCATTTGAAGTATAGAATGTGCAGTCAGTGTTTCTGAGTGCACTCTTAGATATGCAGCTCCTATCAAATCTTGTAACAGTAGCTATTAGCACTTGTGCATGTGTGTAGGAAATCTGAATCTGACTCTGTGTGTGTCTGTTTGAAGAATATAGTTTTGCCTTTTTTGAGAGGTAACAGAAAGTGTCATCTCTTTTTTCATCCAAATAATCTTCAGTAGCAATTAAATAAGCGTATGCTACCTAAGAGATCAGTTAATATGAGATAAGTAGCATGACAGTTTGGGAAAACTGAGTATGTCTTTGATTATTTACTAAGTTTTGATATCTGCTATTTGCCTCAAAATGCTAAAAAGTGAAGTGTAAGATACAACATGAAAGACTCATTTGATCATCATAGGGAAAAGAATCAGTAGTTTTGCTTTTCTTTCCCTTAACAACATTTTTTTTATTAAAATAGCAAAGCCAAGTGTTGTGTTTAATAAGATATAGTTTTCCAATTTGAATATCAAATGTACAAATACAATTAAATATATTTGAAATATGACATTAGTTGTAGGATATATTTCAGCAATGTACATTTCTAAAAAGTTTAGCATTTGCATTTTTGAGTGTTTTAGATCATTCCATCAGATGCACAGACAGCTAACATTTTTCTACATGTATTTCTGAACATGGGCAGCAGGTTTGTATAATTTTTGGTGGTGCCCCATTAGCCACACCCCCTGGCCCGTTAGCCACATCCCCGACCCCCGTTAGCCATGCCTCCTAACCCCCCTTCCGTTAGCCACGCCTCTGGAGGTAACACGCTTGGGGCAAGATGGACACATGACCAGAAGTAAAAGGTATCATGTCACTCCTCTCGAAGGGCTTTTCCCACCATCCTCCGACCAACAGAGATTAGTTTGGCCCCCACCAAAGCCCCCTCATGCAACTATCCTGCAGTTGCATTAACCCAATGTGTGTGACATTAACTCGGGGGCAGAGAGGCTGGGGGAAGTGTTCCCTCTAAGGCTAGGTCTACACTTGTGGCTTTTTGTGCAAGTACAGCCATTCTTGTGCAAGAACCCACAGAGCATCCACGCTGCCCGCCTACTCTTGCGCAAGGAAATTTACAGTATGGCGTGGTATGAGAGGGTGTCTTGGGCAAGAGCTATGCTCTTTTCTAACAGGTTTAAGCTCTCTTGTGCAAGAGGGCAGTGTGGATGCTCAGCAGGGATTTCTTGCGCAAGAAACCCCTATGGCTAAAATGGCCATTGGAGCTTTCTTGCGCAAGATAGCGTCCACACTGCCATGGATGCTCTTGTGCAAAAGCACAGCTCGCACATGGCAGTGTGGAAGTGTTCTTGCACAAGAAACCGCCAGTGTAGACATAGCCTAAGAGTTTCCTCCCATGAGCAAAATGAATTTTGTGTTGTGCACCAGTACTGAGTTCATGTGGCTTGTTTGGATGTGCCACTGTGGCACCCAAGTTATTAATAAATATTTTTAAACCTTTATCTTTTCTCTCTGCTGCCATGTCTCCTCCCCTTGTTCCATCAGCTCCCCTGGTGTCTGCTGCCCCCCCAACTCCTCACCCTCCTCTGCTGTCCTGACTCCTGCCCTTCTCACTGCCCTCAGCCCTCCTGCAACCCCCTCCACCAACCCTTCTCTCCCCCCTGTGCCCAATCCTCCAGTAGCCCCACTCTGATCATGTGAGCTACCCCTCCTCATCCCCTCTTCTAACACCTCCCTCTACAAACCTGCCCTGCCTCTCTCCTCTGGTGCTGGTCCCTCCCCTGCCGGTGTCTGCCCTTCTGCTGCACCCCCAGAATCCCCTCGCACCTGCACCTTCTCTTACTCCTGCAGCCTCCTGGTGCCTCCCCCTTCCCTCACTGCCCCTGCCCCCTTTGACCTCTTTTTCCCTGATGCCCACCCCCTCACCACCCTCTGCCCCTGTTCCCCTCATGCCCCTGTGCCCTCACACATGACTTGCTCCATCCCAGCCTTCCTCATGCCCACCCCTTCTTTCAAGCCTTCTCCCAGCACCTCCCCCTCCAGCCCCCAATGCCCTTACCCTCTCCCCTCCCAGCATCACCCTGTTCCTCTCCCACTGATACCTCCCCTCCTGCCTTTTTCCTCATTGTCTGCACTTGGCCCCCTGGTATTTGTCCCTTTGGTGCCTTCCCCTTTCTTCCCCCTCTTCCCTTCCCCTCCACACAAGCCCCTTCGTCCACTCCTTCCCCTTTCTTCCCCCTCTCCCTCCGCACAAGCCCCTTCCTCTCCCAGCCCTTCCCCTCCCCTACCTTCTGCCTTCCACTTTGCGGGGCTGGAGTCTGCGCTCCGTCCCCGGACTCCGAACCCACAACTCAGCCGCGCAGCGCAATGCAGCGCCCAGCAGTTTTAAAGTCCCGGGCCATGACGTTATGTCACTCCCAGGCGTCTCCCCGCTGACCGGTTTGAGCACGCCGCGCATGGCAGCAGCAGCCGGCAAGGGGGAGATCAGTGAAGGTTGCGCACGGCAGGGCTGGGCTGGGGCCGGGGCCGGGGCCGGGGGAGAGACGCTCTGGGGCTGGGGTGGAAGGACACGTGGGGAGGTTGGGGCCCACTCCAGCTCCAAATATTGGTGGAGCATAGGCACCACGAGCCCATACAACTCACCGCCCATGTTTCTGAATGCCAGTTATCCAGTGATATTCTTCTCATTCACAAGCCCATGAACTTGAGAATAAAAATAGCAGTCGGATGTTAAACTATATCCAAAAATGCAGGGTACCATTATGCTTACTGATGTGTCATATGGCCCAGCCTTTGAGGTGGTTTGCCTGATTGAAGGACATAGCATGGTTCTAACATGAAACTTAAAAGCAAATGGCATCCTAGCATTCAAATAATAGCAACTATGTAACATGTTGAGACCTTTCCTCTTCTCTGAGTTATGATCAGGTGCAAATTCTTGAAAGGAGAAAATGTTCATAATGAGGCAGATGACCCACTGTGAACTCACACTATGTGCTTCATGAGGAGTTATTTACTAGTAGGGATGTAAAATCTTGGTGAGGTGGTTAACTGGTTAAACAAAGTGTTTAACCAGTTAACCATGTCAGGGAGCTACTCCATCCTGACTGGTCTGGAGCATCCTCCAACTCATTGCAGGCATGGTAGGCCCAGCTGAGTTGAAACAGCCCCCACCAGAGTGATAGGCCTGGCTGGGCTGGTGTGCCCTCCATTTTTGGCACAGTGCCATTGGCCCAGTTGGCCCGGAGTGCCCCCTGTCCATTCCATGGCAGAGTTGGCCCAGACAGACTGGGGCAGACCAGGCTGGGGGGCTGCTCTGGCAAGGCTGGGCCGAGCCCTTCACATAGCATCGCAGGCAGGGGCTTCTTTGGCCAAGCTGGCCGAGCCCCCTGTCAGTTAACTGGTTACCCAGGTAAGCATGCCGGTAAGAGGCATGCTTACTGGTTAACTGGTTAACAGTTTACATCCCTAGTCACAGCCTTTTACATCTCTACTTACAACTGGAGGAGCCACTATCCCAGCATCAACTCTCCCCACTGTGAGGCCATTGTTTAGGTGGGGAGGCCCAGGGACAACACAAAGCCAAGGGGCACAAATAGATACGAACAGAGATCTACAGAGTCTGCACAGTGTCTATGTATCTCCAAACTACAAGTAACTCTGACCACACTCCTTGCTTCTTCCACATGTCCACAAGCCTTCCTTTCCACTGATACACAGTTAAGTGCTCCCTTTGCACATCATTCTACATATGGCCTACAACAAACCACCATTGTATTGTCCCGAATGGGTGACAATGCAAGTTTTTACTGTGCTGAACAGCATAATCACCTTGAGCTCTATGTTAGCGGGGACACAAGTCAGATCCTGCTATTCCAAATGTACAGACTGCTACCACGGAAGCAACAGGAGTTGTTAGCAATATAGGTTCTATGATATATGGCTAAATACTTCTGAGTCCATTCAGCAGAGGACAACAGTGTACACACACACACACACACACACACACACACACACACACACTCATACTGTTAGCATATATTCTATTCCAAATTTAGTGAAGGAAATTCAGATTTCTGCGATAAAGCTGACCCCGGGCAAACTCTGGACATCTACTGGATCACTTCATTGCAACCTTGCAGTTACTATAAACTCACTGATACAATTTCAGGAAACAGTTAATTTACTATTGCTATCATTTTGTATCTGGTTATTTTTCACTGATGTAAAATAATACTTGTACGTGTATATGGATGTATAGGCATCAATTAAAAATGCGGACACATAAAAACAGAGCACCGTATTAAGCAGTATAAATCGATAATGTGAAAATGTAGCCATTGACAGCACTTGTAATTTTGCCTGTTACAATGGTGTGCCATTTCTTTGAATGCAACACACTTTTATGCCCCATTAAAGCATGGCTGACATAGCTTTCAACTACTCACAAATGCTGAGATGTTGAAAAACATAACATTTACAAAAGATACATCTGGTGCATATTTATAAGGCTCAGAATAAAAACTCGTTTAAATAGTGCATGTTCTATCACCATATTAGGAGAAAGTTACTCAAGACTCAGATGTGAAATCAGTGGTGAAATGCATCCTGACTTAAATTCCTAGTATATGATATTGTATTTCTCTGTGTTGGACATACTAAAACAAGAGACTATTGAGCAAAGTATGCCCTTCACCAATTGAACAGCATATATGCATCAAATAAATGTCAATGTGTGTAGTGTAAAATCTACATAGGCAGAAGATGGTCAGTTGTTTCGAGGGGCAAATATTTAATGTTAGAAATTTATCTCTGACCTCTAATTAAAATATATCAGATTTGTTCTGTCTATTCTTCTTCTGAGAGATAAGTGAGAATTTAGAAATCAGGGAACAAAACATTATGGCTTTGTCTACACTATGAACTTTTTGCGGAAGAGGCAATGCAAATGAAATGCTCATTGGCAACTTTGCGTGCTTCATTTGCATAGTCTCTTCCGATCCTTTTTGCGCAAGAGGTTTTTGTGCAAAAACAAGCAGTGCGGACATGTCCCTTTTGTGCAAACCCCCCTTTTTGCACAAGATCCTTATGCCTCTATTTTACAGGCATAAGGATCTTGCTCAAAAAGGTTTTCTTGCGCAAAAAGGAGCCGTGTAGATGGCTCCTTTTTGCACAAAAGCCTCTTGTGCAAAAAGCAGCCACTCATTAATTATGCAAATGAGGTGGCGATATTTCACTCTTTGCCTCATTTGCATATTTCTTGCACAAAACAGCACAGTATAGATGTAGCCTATGTGTTTTGTGATGTGGATGATGCATTAAATTAAGCAGATGAGCATGATACAATAGTCTGTTTTATGTCACATAACATGTCAGGAGCAAAAACAAAAAACGCCCCAAAACCTCCAAAATTAAAAATACTTTTGACCATTTTCCCCGATACTACATGTCACTTGAAATAAAGTAGAAAGCCACATTTTAGTTAATGTTATGGGTCATGTTTTACTCAGACTGAGCCAGGAAATTTAAGGTTAAACACTGGGTTTTTTGGTCACATAAGCATGAATTAGGGAGATAGCATCCAACTTCACTGAAATTTCTGGGTATCTCATTTAATCTAACCTAATGAGGGTTATGGAACTCCGAACTGATTTATGTTGGTGCTAACAAAGTTATTTGAAGCAAAAGTCACTCTAGAAGGACTGTAACTTCCATATGTCAAGTGAATGTAATTTTAGAAAGAAATGATATTACTTATCTTCATTGGAGGAGTTGCCACAGAGTCTTTTCATTTTATAAACTTAAAAAACAAAGAATAGTCTGGTAGCACTTTATAGACTAACAAAACATGTAGATGGTATCATGAGCTTTCGTGGGCACAGCCCACTTCTTCCAGTCATCTGAAGAAGTGGGCTGAGCCCACGAAAGCTCATGATACCATCTACATGTTTTGTTAGCCTATAAAGTGCTACCAGACTATTCTTTGTTTTTTAAGTTTATCCTGTACAGACTAACTCAGCTACCCTCTGAAGCTTCTTTTCATTTTAAGTTAGACACATATTTAGGCTACGTCTATACTGTAGCCTTCTTGCGGAAAAACATATGCAAATGAAGCGCGGCATGGAATATCTCTGTGCTTCATTTGTATGAGTAATGAACAGCTGTTTTTGTGCAAAAGCCTTTTGCGCAAAAACGGCTGTTCATTACTCATACAAATGAAGCACAGCGATATTCCACGCTGCGCTTCATTTGCATATGCTTTTCCACAAGAAGGCTACAGTATAGATGTAGCCTTAGAAGGTTACAACAGATGCACATGCAATTTGCACAAATGCAGTTTTTGCACTCACAGTGTATCTTATTACCAGATTTGCATTCACAGGTTTAGGTTTTGGTTTAGCATGGGCAAATGAGAGAGGAAGGACAATTTGTATATGCAAGTGTTGAGTCAAGGTCAAGTCATAGCTCCACATTTCTAACCCAGAAGCATGTTTTGTTAGTCTTTAAGGTGCTACTAGTCTATTTGTTATTTTTAAAGTTTTTCCTGTTACAGACTATCTTGGCTACCCCTCTGAACCAGATGTGGAAGATACTGCTCCATAGTCTGATACTACATCCTTGATTCACTCATGTCAGTGACAAGAGAACTGACAATAAACTTTAGGGTCCTGCCATCAGGGACAATCATTTCTGGAAAGTTCAGTTTTTTTGGTTAATGTTAGGTGTGGCAGATATGGCTAACTATGTCATACCCTCACCATTGCTAACTGATTGAACAAGATGAGATTCTGGCGAAAGCCTTCAACAAAATGGACAACAGAATTACTGACTACGTTTATCCTGCAATTTCTGAGAGAAGCTGGTATAAGAATATATAATTAAGCCACGATACCCACAATACCCATAATATTTCTCAAGATGCTCTATATTTATTATTACATTTATGGTGTCCCTAGCTTTTGTTTGCCAGAAGCTGGGAATAGGCAACAAAGGATGGATCACTCGATGATTGCCTGTTCGTTCCCTCTGGGGCATCTGGCACTGGCCACTGTCAGAAGACAGGATATTGGGCTAGATGGACCTTTGGTCTGACCCAGTATGGCCATTCTTATGTTATTATGGGCTGTCAGTAATTATTATTTATGTTATTATTAATAATTATTAATGTTATTATTTAGAAAATGACAGTTCATAGGACAAATACATAATTTGACACTTGTATAGCTTTTGAAGAAGCATTAACTGTAAAGATGTGTTGGCCTATTGTGCTATTTGTGTAATTGGTTAGATTGTAATTGGTTAGATTCTTACAGTTCCTTTATAGCCTTTATCATGTCAGTCTGGAAGCTGTGCATGGGCACTCTATACACATGCCCACCAGGAGCCAGATTTTGACCTTAGATACATAGCATGCATTCAAGCTCTTTTCACAACTCCTCTATTGAACTACTTTATTTTAAGAAGAACAGCTGTCTCCTCCCTTGGATCCCCTCAATCCAAACCTAAAGATGTGGCAGGACAGTGAAGTGTAGATGGTCTCAGATGAGTCTAGATGTTTGCCATGCATGTAAGGTTAGAATTTCACATGATATCTGCAAGCTAAAAAATCAATATGAAATAATCTTTGTCATTTTTATATTTTAGGGTGTTTCTAATGCTCTAAATACAATCCATCCTTATTACAGACAACATGTTTGTCAAATTTCATTTTTCTGTGATGCACAGTACAAGAGAAAGTCTTCTCAATCAATAAACAATTTTATATTTTTACATCTTAAAAATTATCCATGGTGATTTTATTTCAAAACTGAAAAATAAAATTATCCCGAGTTGAAATTTTATAAGTAAAGTTTCAACTAAGAATAGATTTTTACTGCCAAGGTATATAATAGGACATTTTTAGAGATCCTTATCTTCAATGCTATAGTAAAAAAAAAAAAAAAGCATGTTACACCCTCCACTACATCATTCGTTAAGCAATTAAGTTACTGATAGGCTTTTACATTTATTTACCATGATGGAAAGATATGTTTACTCAACCTGAGTACAAATCAACATGAGGAGGCGGAAGTTCAGAGTAAATTTGACTAATGATGTTGTGTTTTCATCCTTGGAAGAAAGAAAAAAGCCTCTCTGCTTTTGATGCTATTTTATCTGCATTGGAAGGGATCTGAGATGATCCAAACTGTCATGTGAGAGCTCAGTTAAGCTTAGATCCTCTCTGATTGCATCTGAATGTTGCTTGCAGTTGGCTCATACCTCCATAATTTGAATACAGCATACCACGCTTCAGGATGTTTATTAAGCATTTTAACTTTTCATATATTAATGTTCTTAAAATTAAATGTTTAATCAAAATATAGGGGAAAACCTTTACCACTAGTGGACATTTTAATGTGGCCTCAATGTGAAAACGCAATTATTTCTATTTGAGCATGACTTTTAAACTACAGAACTGACTGTTATAAATTATACTTGTGAATGAACTCTAATTATCTATTGTTTTCTTATAGGCTACTACCATGTTCTTCAGCCTTGTCTATATGGATTTCAAAAGCTCTGTGTCTCCAAGTAACGCTTCAGCATCCTTTGTGATGGGATCCATTGTGCGTGAGCATCATTGTCAGTCCCTAAGACAAGATTTAAAAAAAAAAATTCAGTATTTGAGAAGAAATTACTAGATATGGGGTCTCAAGTCCAGAGCTGCTCAGGATGCAGAAATATTCCCCTGAAGAGATGGGTGAGCAGAGCAGCTGTAGAATATGGGCCATATTGTGGGCATATGCTCTACTGATGAATGGGTATTTAAACCAATCTCCATTGTAACATAGTTGGTGAAAAGGATCTGCTCTCAGATTTTCAGCTGGTATAAATCAGTGGACACTGATCCGTGCACTTTTGTGAGTTCAGGTTCTGCAAAAGTTCTAACAACACTGTATTGTAACACAAATATTGCCACACCATGCCCAGAGAGTCCTGTGCTTTGGGATCCTATTCCACAAGAGGGGGAGAAGTTTGGATTCTGGTTATGATTCTTTAGAGTAAGAAGTAAGAATCTAAACTTCTCTTGCCGCACGTATGCTTTAATCCAGCCTTCCAACCATGAGATTAAATTCTGTGTTCCTTATTCAGACTAAACTCCCTTTGAGGATTACAGAATTAAGAGCCACATAATTTGTCTAAGAGCTGTTGGAACATACCCCATTTCTGACCTCAGAAACTTTTTACCTTCATTCCTGGATTTTCCTTTTGTGGAGATTATCTCCTGCACCAATATGTGTGATGGTTTTGTCATATGGAAAAATTTTTTAGTCCCAACTAGTTTAAGTCACATATGATAATCCTTGCCTGTGTGATCTAAGCCAAATTTGAACCCAGGCATTCATTCCTCATTTGAACAGACACAATCTTATTCTACAAACTAGTCACTTACATTTATGTATAACTTGTGCTTGGAAGCACACTATGATATTTTGGCTCTGAAATGATTTCATTGTTAGGCTGAGTGTGACACAGATGGTATTCTTAAATTAATTTTTTTATAATTCTTGCAATTTTATACTTATTTCATTAGCACATTATTTATATTAAAGGAACATCATGAATTTGAAATCTGTTTATAAAAAAGGTAGAGAGTAGTTTCAGGTACCTGTCTCACAATCTGCCAGGTTTTGTGGTTTCACTACTCTGTTTTTTATTTTAAAATGTTTCTGTATCCCTCGCTGCTATGTGACTGATTCACACAAACAACAAGGGGAAGGAGTTTCATTTAAATAATTATAGGTGAGAAGCAGTGAAACTTGACTATGCATATAGTGCTGTGAAATGTACAAAATAAAGGAAATGAAGAAGATGAACTTTTTTCATTTTGACAATCCCTTTTAGTTAGACTAAGGGTATATCTAGATTACAGAGCTTTTCCAGGATACCCTGTCCAAGGAACGTTTCCGAAAATTTTTTTGGAAAAGCAGACACTTTTTTTGGCATCCCTGTAAACCTCGTTTTATGAGGAAGAAGGAATGTTCTGAAAGAGGTTTTTCCCCTGACATTTGGCCCAATGTAGATGGGCCAAATGTTGGAAAAGCCTCTTTCGGAAGAAAAGTGGAAAAAGATACGCAAATTGTGGTTCACAGTTTGTGTATCTTTTTCCGACTTTTCTTTGTAGTGTAGACATAGCCTAGTACTGGGTTCTACTTGTAATAGTAGTAGGAAAACAATTTTCAGACAGAACTGTGATTTCCAGCCAACACTATCGCTTTATTATACAAATATATTTATTAAATAAACAATAATTGTGTTACTGCAGTTACTGATTCAGATCAATAATCAGAACCAAGCTTGAACAAAATCATAGCAACATCATTTTTCATTAAATATGGCGTGATTTAAAATAAATACAAATACTCCTAATCATTCAACCGCATATGCTAGAAATGAAAAGTCACCTTAAACCCAATGGAAATTATGAAAAAACGGGAGAAGAGGTATTCAAAGATGCAGCTCCTGAGGACAGATCCTCAGTTGGTATAAATCAGTGCTCAGCTCTTGAAGTCAACAAAGTGATGCTGATTTACCCCAGCTGAGGTCTTAGCCTGTAATTTTTAAGTCCCAGATGTTATCATGAGTATGTCAATGGGATTATAATGCACTGATCCCATTCGTTAAGGTAAAGTGGTGAATGTGATATTTTTCATTTTAATCAGGACAAGGGAAATAAATGCTGTCGGGAAAAATCTAATTTGAGGATTTTGTTTTCCTGGAAACTGGGTGCTGTTTGCCTGTGTTGTATGGGTTTTTGTTTTGTCCTGTCTGTGTTCAGTGGGCTGAATCCTCCCCTGACTGACATCCCTTGCAACCCTACTAATTTTGATGTCTGACAGGTCTGTTTTAATCTGTTTAATCTGTTGGAACTCCCACAGCAGGATCTGTGGAAGATTTTTCTTTCTGTCCCCTGTCTGAGGTGCAGACTCCATTGTCTGTGAGAGGGATCAGAGTTCCACTGTGTTAGAAAATATATTTGCTTCAGGCCCAAGGAAAAAGTGATTAAGAATTAAAATGGAGGGACTATAGCTATAGTTAACACTGAATGTTGCTATTAGGGTCTCCTATGCACTCAGCAAATATTTAGCCTCATAGAAACAAGAAGCATTGTTTGTTTGCTTATTTATTTATTTCCAGTTAAAGGGTAGATTTTATCAGGCCACCATATGTCTGCACAAGGGAAGGGGAGGGTATGGAAAGTCTTCATGGTTCTCTTTGAGTGGCTGGGAACAACTGTCCCGACTGTTACCTTCTAGCGCTCTAGAGGCACTAGGTACCTCAAAAGGGAAGGGAAAAGAGGAGATAGGGTTATATTCCCTATCCCTGCACATACATGTGAGCAAGGGTATGCTACACACCTTTAAAAGGCTGTAGCAGAGATATGCTCTCCCTTTACAACAATGGTGAGCTTTGCAAGGTGTTTTTCCTATGTAAAGCACAATGCTTCCTGCACTTTCCTTGGGGAAATAATGACTATGAGGGGCAATAGCACTGTAGGGCCACATTGGAATGTGCACTCAGGAGAGGGCTGAGCTCAAGTTGTGTTGAGTCAGCTGTAACTTTGGTATTTTCTGATGTTGCAGGGCTTTACTTTGAAACTTTAGTGCTCTTCTAACAGTGTATACTGCCCCAGCTAAATAGAACTGGCTGAAGTTCAAAAGAAGGTTTGATCTAGGTGCACACTTACCTTAGCTGACCCTCACCTGAACTGTCCACACTGTGGGTACTGGAAAAATTAGGCTACAAGTGTAATGAGAATAGGCATTCCTGCAAGATATTAAATCTCCATGTGGAACAGAAATACTGCAAAACCAGCCTATGTGTCCCTGCTGCCTTCAGTCTTTGTCTTGAGTGAAATAGATAGGTGCAGAAAATAAAAATTGCACGTGAGTGATGGGAAATTAATCTCATCTTTCAGCCCCCAATAAAAATTAGATTAGGGTTTAGTTTAAATTGTGATTGAAATTTTAGTGGTGATGGTGATCGAGGAAAGAATGTTTTTGTTTTTAGCTGAATTGATTCATCCATTCTTGACATGCTTCTGGTTAAGTGTGTGCCCATTTCTATGATGCAATGTAAAAAAAGTCTGTATTCCTTCTTTAAGAGCAGTGCCTTCTGAGAAAATAAGGGATGACTATAAAACCCTGGCTGTCTTGTATGCAAGAGAATCTGGCATAAAATCTGTGGGAAGAGAGGATTTTTCCAAAAATGTGCTTCTGTGGTGGTTCTTGCTGCTCATTGTTCATCAAAAGCAGGTGTTTCATTTATGTCTGTTGTCTGGGTATATTTCTGATTGTTAAGTAAACAAACATACTACTAAAATACAAATGCATGTGACATTAAATTTTAGCCAAGTGTTCTATCCTTTCTCTGCACACTTGGGATTCCATTTCTGGTACTCCTGATTTAGATTAGTTTATTTCTTAGCGGCACCACAATCAGTGGAATTATTTCTATTGTTATTCCCATTACAAAAGTTTCAGTGTCAGTTTAATACGTGGTCAGGTAAACAAAAACTGTGTTTTGGAATAAAATACTTGTTTCTTATTGAATGGTAAAATAATACATGTTAATTAATGATCATTGGTAATTATAATTAAAGGTAATTAATAAATTATTTTAGAGATCTAGCTAAAAAAGTCCAGACTCTTCTCTGGCCTGAGTGAGCGTGACAGATGCACAGTGGGCAGGTGGAGATAAATTTTCCTTGCAGTTACAGTGTAACTTTGGCGTTGCTCCATGAATCTACGTCAGTCCAATGAGTGACATTATGTGTGAGGGGCACTCACACTCCATCCCCAGTCAGATACAGTTTTCCTGGACTCACTCTATCATCAGACTACCTATGCTTTGTCCCCTCTCACTTCCTTCATGTTGCTGCACAGACAGTGTCTTGCCCACAACCAACATGTCCTGAACAGCAGCATGATTCCACAGTAAAGAGGCCAGTGGCAGTAGTAGGGGAGAGGCCTGGATTTACCTATTAACATCCTAAGGAATAAATTCAGTCCTGAGTTAAAGACCATGATAACCATTATGGTAGCATAGAATCACTATCGGGGCAAAATTTTCCTTAGCAATCTGAGTTACACACACACTTCAATCTTCTTAAAAAAGATTTAAGTAAGACCTGACCTCTCTTTTCCAGTTGTGAAAAAAAAAAGTTTTGGCTGGGTTTAGGGAGATGCCCACCTTTCTAGTTTGTACATAGAGACATGTGCATTTTTTCCTAGAACAGTTGGAATTCTACACAGAATTGTAGTTAGAGGAAATAGATGTTGTTATTGTGTTCATTGGCAATATGTGTTTAGCTTCTTCCTAACACATAATGGGACGAAGTGAAGCCTTCGATTTTTGTAATCTCAAAAATATTATTTCCATTGAAATGCCTGTCTTGCAAAGCTGCAGTTCTTCATGCATATGGTTCACAAATGACACAGAGAGAGCTGCACTGTGTTTCCTTTAAACTGCATTAAAGTGGCAGTAAAATAGGCACAATGTCTGTCCATCCTTAGGCAGGCAGGCATAGAATCAGCTTAGCCACCTCTTTGCTTCTGCAGGCAGTGCATTTCTGTGCTCCAGCTATTCTCTGGTAGTGCCATGGCCTACAGAAGCCCATTACAGCTAAAGGACTAGTTAAGGCAGCCTTCAGTAAGGTGATGTGCACACTACAATTTATGTCGGCATAATTTATGTCACTCAGAAGTGCAAATAACCTCCTCTTCACCACCGAGCAATATAAATTATACTGGCATAAGCATTCATGCACAGCGCTGTCTGTAAGAGAGCTTATGCTACTCATTGAGGTTTTTTTATGCTAATGGGAGGGCTCTTTACCATTGGCACTGAGTGTTTTCACCAGACATGCTGCAACAGTGCATCCGTATTTTCATTGCAGTGTAGTATGAATAGACATACCCTAAAACTTGCTCGGTAGAACTTAATCCGCAAATCTGGGTACTGAAGGCTGAAGTGACCCCCAAGAGGTACAGGATAGGGGAGGTATATTGTGTTTGTTTATGACTTTTTAGAGGTGTGTCAGTACCGGAGAGGGCAAATCTGTTTAATGGTGTCTGAACTGCTTTGTCATGATAGTGAAAAACTTGGAGACACACCCACAGTTTTGTCTGCCTTGGATTCAATTCTGTCATTTGTATTCACATTAAGTAGCATTCTACACATAGTCCCACTTTTTTCCAGTTGCTCTGCTTTGCATAATTAGGCCCTGATTCTGCAAACATTTACATATGTGCTTATCTTTGATACATTTATGCTGAAAACTAAAAGGTGTATAAGTGTTTGCAGGATCAGGGCTTTAAAACATACTCAAGCCTCATTGGAAACAGGGTTGGCAGAATGTGGTAAATGAGGCGAGGTGAGAAAATTAGTGAACACAAAATCATGATATTTCCTCAGTTTATGCATTTTCTACTTTTTTTCCATGAAAACCTGCATACAAAACAGGCGCATAATTGTTTTGCTAAGTGAGTCTTGAAAATGAGAGTCTTGATAGCTGTCAAGTATCTTCTAGTACAGTATGTTGTCCTTAGAAGGTAATCAGTAAAACTTGCTCTGTAGAACTTAATCAGCAGAACTGAGTGCATTGTCACTGCTTAACAAATAATAAATAACAATAATAATAATAACATGAGCTCCTTTTGACACAACCTATCAGACGTTGGCTTTATTTTGAGGAGTGCTTTATTTGCCTCTAATTTAACTTTAGAATTAATATTTATTACAGCTCCATTTAAAACAGCCAAGAGGTATTGGAATAGGAAGGAAAATGTTGATGAAAATGAAATTTTGACAAATACCAGAAATGAAATTCAGAGAAAACTCTCATACTGTTTCACCCATCAACCAGCAGTGCATTTAGCATATAAGGTTATCAGAGAACAGTAATTTTCACAGAAGTAAGTGTCCAAGTTATTGCTAATAAACATGGATCTGCACAATTGTTAGAAATGTAAAACACTATATTTATATGTGATTGTTATTAGCATTAATTTTGTTCTCCTGCTGTTTTCTTCTTTAGAAGTTAGATTTGTTAGCTTTTCCTTAGAATGTTGTGACATATATATTATAAGGCAGGGCCTGGATGGCTCAGAGAGTTGGTAATGGATCCAGAGTCATTCACTTCTGCCTTAACCGTCTAATTTGACACAAGCTGGCAGTGACTGCAAGTTAATCTAATGGCTGTTTGGTAGTTTATGTGAAATCAATTGGTGGTTTACACACAGTTCCAAAAGGACAAGAATCCTCATTGTAAAAAAAACCTCTGGGCCTGATTCTCAGTTGCTGTTACTTATTGCAGCTCCAGTAATTTCAATGGTGCAACAGTAATTTATACCAGTAAATGGCCGTCTATCACAGCTGGCACTAGTTAACCTGTGTTGTCAGGCTCAATACAGATGACAATGATTCAGTGAAGAGGAAGACTATGGGCAGATTCTCAACTGGTGTAAACCAGTGTTATGCCATTGAAGTCCAGGTAATTATATTGATTTACCAGCTGAGGATCTAGCACTGAATGCCTATTCAGTGCACATGTCATGGCAAGTTGGAGCCACAGTTACAGTTTCTTGCACCACTGATGTTGCACTGTACCGGGTGTTTGAATATAGACTAAAGAGAACCTCAATAGTCATGGCTGTCAAAACATGTTAACTTACAAGCAACAACTTTACTAATTTATTTTAAAATCCCATGGGAAAAAAAGGTAGGGGCTAATACTAATATTGCTGAAGTCTGATGTCTATAATATATTGTGGTGTTATTAGTAAAATATAAACAAAAGTCCGAAGTGTTATGAGATCTGTCTTCCTCTTGATATATGTGCATTGTCCTAACAAATACTGGAATGTGAGTTGCATAAGTGTAATAAGAAGAAGACCTATGAATACAATTAAGCTCTACTCACGAAAAGTAGCAGTATTTTGCAGAGGTAGTCACAAATGCTGCAGTACGACTTGCGGGAGATGGGACTGTAGGCTTTGAGACATGGCTGTGGGGAATACTGAAAAACTTTTTCTGTAAAGACAACTCTATTTTGAACATATTTATTCAATAACCATGTAATGTGAAACAATATTGTTACCTAGATTTTAAGCTCTTCAAGGAAGGGAGTTTAGTCCAGATTGTTGAAGATATTTAGGTGCTTAAAGGTGCAGATAGGCATCTAATGAGATTTTCAAAGCAGGATTGCTGCTTCACACAGTCCTTATCTCTTATATTCATATTTGTTTTTAAAGCACCTAGCACACATTTGATGCTATATATACAGTTAATAACAACAGGGGTTACAAGAAGGATTATTCCAGTAATCTAATAATGTATGTACTACTGAAGACCCTTAGTGCACACATAAAAAATCTTTTGAATTGATATTGTGTTGTGAACCACCAACTATATTAATTGCAGACTGAGTCCTCAGTAAGCTATTCTTTGTGGTGGCATCATTCAATGAAAATAGTGAAAATCCAGAGAACAGGAAGGTCCTCAAACACAACACAAGTGGATTATTTCCAATCATCATCAGGTGGGACAGGAAGGATTGATAACTTGCAGTCCATTCTGTTTTGGACTATCCCTAGTACAGGGTTTTGATGGTGAGTGTAGTTTTGGGAAGAAGCAGGAGTAGGGCATAGTAGTGATAGCATGGAGAAGGCATTGGCAGTGGATCTACCATTGCATAGATTCACTGACCATTGATCTTTGGAGAATAAGGATGCAGCCCCAGGGTTGGTGCGAGTTGGGGAGCCAGAGTCCTTTCCCTCATCCTCACTCTCATCATTAAGCTAGGTTACTCAGGTTTGGCACAGGAGAAAGGATTTGGTTCAGTCTCAGTAAGTGTATAAAGTGCGTCTTATGTAAAATATTAGTTGCATTGCCTAGTAAAAATATAACAATTTTAAGAAAAGTTAGTAAAACATATCCTCAGACATCCCAACCTGAGGACTGTAGGGTAGTTTTAATTAAACTAGCAGGTAGAAAGTGTGACACAATGTTGTTATTTCCTAACATATCAACAAAGTACAAATGCCCATTTTTAGTGCAATTTTCCAAATGAAAAAGTAAACATTAATATCTTCAGAGATCTTACTGATCTAGTATGATAATTTAGAAAAAATATCTCTATTAGGAATAGTTATACATGCTTTTTGTTGCAAATGCAATCACAGAATGTGCACATAACTGCAATCTGTAGACAGATTAAGTAAATTAAATCACTCAATGTCTTTTCTTCAATAGCTCTAAAGTTAAAAGTAATTTGCAAAGAAAATACTCAGTTTCAATCGGTTTGTAATATCTGCTAATGATCTTTGGAAAAATTTCTGATAACATACTGGAATTCCCTCAGGGACAGGATTTTGAATAAGTGGATTTTTTAAAAGTCTGAGATGTCATTAGCTAGTGATTTCTTTGAAGTAAAAAGCTGTTAAAGAATAAATTGCATAGGTATACAAGTGAACAGGACAATCATTTTTATGAATACTATGCATTTTTCCACTGTGCATTCTGCCCGCCAAAGAAATAATTCAAAATATAAGCTGCTAACTGATATAAATATAGAGGAATCACAACAGTGCAAGCATTTTGTGCTTATTTCACACATGCATCAACTCTTTTCATATATTTAGAGATTGCTGGTGTAAAAACTCCAGTGTAGGGAACAATTTTGATCCTCTTGCCTGATTATATCTGGTAAACAATTTCCTACACCTTCAAGGCCAAATCAACTCCTGTTAGTGGTGAATACAGAACTCCTCTGATCTGTCACAGTTCTGCAGCAGCCCCCGCTCCACCATTATCCTGGCTACAATGTATAAGACTCCTCCCACAGTGCCATATATGGACTATTGTGTAGTTGGGATTGAGAGGAATGTAGTCATGGAAAAATAGTACTTCCTCTGTTGTTCCTGCACAGGGAGATGGTAAAGCAACCCAAGAAGTCTCCCTCAGCCAGGGCTGGCCCGAGCCCTTTTGGCGGCCCGGGCCTGGGCCCGGGTGCGCGGCACTGCCCCCGGGTGCATGGCGCATGTGTGGGCCCGCCCCCCCAGGGTGCGTGGGCCCGCCCCCGGGGCACACGGCGCATGCGTGGGCTGGCTATGGCTGCTGGCGCGCAACCCAGGGCCTGACCCCGGGGCACATGGTGTATGCGCTGCCCAGCCCAGCCCAGTTATCGCTGCTGGCGCGCTCACCGGGCCGTGCAGGGCCCCGCGGCCGTGGAGGGAAGGGCGCTGCTGGCCAGCACCACGGGGCCAGCGCTGTGGGAGCCGGGCATGCGGCACCTGATGGCAGCTGTAAGGGACGCCACGTGCCCCTTACAGCTGCCATCAGGCGCCCCCCATCGGTTGGCACCCCGGGCAGCTGCCCGGCTCGCCCAGCCTCAGTCAGGCCCTGCCCTCAGCACCAGAGTCTGTTGAAATCTTCTAAATGGATTAGATAGAAACACTGGCAAGAACTCCTTGCATGCAGATAGCTGGGGAAAGAGGATCTGCAGAGGCCCCATAGACCTTCCAGTCCCATCCCACACTCAAACACCTGTTTTATCCAGGCACTCACTGAATCCTCCTCCACTCCACGGCCCCTTGTCTTTCTGTGGGGGTTGTCTCAGCACCCGGCTCGCTGAAGCCTCTTTGACTCCTGTGCAGGGATAGAAAAGAGACAGGATATGCAAAACTGTGGTGAATAGGCTGCATAAGCTCCCTAGTCTTTTCTGGGTCTCTGCAGTGCTTGTGTACAGTGGCTCCAGACTTGCAGTAGCCTCTTCATCATTAGATAGATCAGATAGCTATTGACCTCGCATACACAGGACTTTTGTGCCACTGACCATTTGCTTGAGGAATATTGGAACCTATTCATCGCTATACCTGAACAGACCAATGGTCTATCCAGTATGGTGTCTTGACTCTGACAAAGGCCAACATCTGATGACTCAGAGGAAGCTTGTCTCTTCACATAATGTGCCTAACTGTGCAATGCTTTATCATGAGGACAATGTCTTCCTGGCCCCAATTTGTGACTAAACTGTGCCATGAACTATTGGGATGCCTACCAGTAATTCCTAGCTAGTCAAATGTTCATAGATCTACAGACTGGAGGGGACCACTATGCTCATTTAGTCTGTTCTCCTGCATAACACATGCCATTGAACCTCAACCAACTTCTGCCATTGTATTTCTTTAAATGTCTAGTCATTTAAAAAAAATCGTACTAAGCTATTTACTTCTGTCATGCTTTGCAGTAATGAGTTCCACAAGTGACACATGCATTGTTTAAAAAAGTAATACCTCTTATCCATTTTAAATCTGTCAACTTGTACTTCATCTTGCAATGTGGAAGAATTTGAAGGGTTTTTTCTATGTCTTTAAGTGAGCTTGATGATGATGTTGAAATGATTTATATTATACTAGTGTCTACAGACCCAAGCCAACATCAGGGCCTTATTGTACTTGGCACTATGGAAATACATATTGAGAGACAGGCTCAGTCCCAAAGGGCTTACAGCTGAAATAGGCAAAAAGTGGAGTTTCAACAGAGTCCAAGTGACTAAGGAGTGCAAAACTTACTGAAAGGCAGTGGGACTTGTGCATCTACGTCACTCACATTTTTAAAAATTCCTCTAAAAATGCACAGGGAAAACAATAGCACAGAAATAAGTGTCCAGGATCACCTATCAAGTTTGTGACAGAGTTGGGAAAACAATCCAGCTCTTTTGAGTCCCAGCCTAGTACTGTATCCATAAGGCATATTGCCTTTTTTTTGATTCACAGCAGGGACTCTGGCAAGTCAAAGTCCTCCAAGAGAGGAGGCTGCAATGATGCAGAATACCTGCTTCATAGCAGACCCATAGCTATGCAGAGCAGCCACAAGAATGGCTGGGATTCAGTGTGTCTTGTAAACTGTCTATGGCAACAGAGGTTTTATGAAGCGCTGGTCACAAGCATTTCTCCAGATGGAACCAGTCATGGCACAAATATTATTTGCACCCCCATGGGGTAGATCTCCCCTGCAGCATAGTTCTCATGTTTATAATCTCTTCTCATGAAATTCCCCTCCCTTTTGCCTTTCATCATTTTTATTACCATTCTCTGGACTTTTTTTTTTTTTTTTTTAAATTTCTGCTATCTCTTTTCAGGGATGAGATGACCAGTTGTCAGTATTCAAAGTGAGGATGAGCCACTGATTTATATAATGGCATGTTAATATTTTCCACATTATTCTCTAAAACTGTTCTTCCTACAACCCCCATAAGATTCTCTTTTTTAATTCTTTGAACTGCACTGCCTTTTAACATCTGTAGTTTACTCTGATCAGATTTTGACAAAGGAATAAAAGGCTCCATTTTTTTCACATAGGATTTTATTTATTGTGTGAACTGTAGAGAAGAAATTGGTTAACTTACCATTTAAAATTCATGGCAGTATAGTTATAGTTGGGCAAAGATTTTATTATCAGCCCTTATTTTAGTGACATATATTTCCTGTACAGATGTAAGCGAGGATGAAAGTTGGTATACAACATCTCAGCTGAAGAGTGTGTTTTGTGCACGTATATTCTGTCATATACATACACAATTTTGATAACTGGATCTTGTGCATGTAAATTAGGACAATCTGAGTCCTCATATGTGTTTACTAATTGTTTTTTAAAGGCCAAACTACATTCCTGTTTAAATATAGTCAAAACCTGATCAATGGATGAACTCATTGCAACAATATTTTATTTTTTCTACCAGCTGCATTCATGCTCTGGGAAGTATTCAAATAAGAGGGCTCATGATTTTATGAAATGCCTTTTCGTTTAATGTGTAGAAAACAGTCATTTAACTCTTCTGTATCTGAATCGGTTTTCCACTGATATATTTTTAAGTACATTGGAAGCTTTTTCTTTTCTGGTTTCTAGCTCCTTTTCATGTATTTCTGAAAATACATGCTTGTTTACCCGAGAGGTTCTAAAAGTAAAAGCATCTTTCCCAGCAAGGATAAACATGGGTTAACATATCTATACAGTCTGAGGAAGTTGTTCTGGTTTGTTGGGTAAGTAATATACTCATTGTTGTAATCATTTGGGAATGATTGGGTTTTTTTTTCCTTTTTAAAACAGTTCAAACAGGAAACAAAGACACTGACAAAGACAGGGAGGCCTCATTCCAGCTCCCACTGGAAACATTCATTGACTGTAGTGGAAATTGGATTGGGCCCAGAATAAATAAATACATTCAAGTTAAACTCTGAGTTTGTGGCACAAGCCAGGAAAATTACAGACTCCCATAAATTAGCAACGTACAAACCTTTAGGTCATCCAGTCCAGCTCCTTGCCAATGCAAGAGTTTGTCCTAGGGCATATTTTCTAGTGTTTTGTACATCTAGATTAAATGTCCCAAGTGATGGAGCTCCCCTAGGGAAACTATTTCACTGCCTTATGGATCTTGCTGTCAAAATTTTTTCCCTTTCTTAATATCATCCCATTACTCCTAGTTAGGTTCCCTGGAACCTCCTTAAATAATTCCTTCCCTTCCTTGGAGTTATTTCCTTCAAGTATCTTTAGATTATTATAATGTTCTTCTTAGTTGTCAGTTAACCAAGCTGTGTATACAGATTTAGCTCATTTAATCTTTCCTGATAAATCAATGCCTTCTGTCCCCTGATAATTTTTCTTGCTCTTTTCTCAACACCCTCTAGTTTGTCAGTGTCTTTTTGGTGATGAGGTGTCATGAGGTGCTGTTGCTGTTCTGAATTAAGGATTGATTTTGTATGGTCCAGAGCACCCTTAACTGTCTTTGCTTTATACACGCTGACGTTTTGGTGGTGACTGCCCTAAAATTCCTATGCAGGCAGACAGACTGACAGAGAACCTGGAAGATCATTCCCTTCCCTTCCCTTTTTCTTATTCTGTTGGTTATAATCACCTAGTATTTGAAACAGTCAGATCATCTGTGTTTAAAAATAAAATAAATGCATGTCATTATGAATTTCTTTATTCCAAAAAGGTGCGAGATAAAAATGTCCAGCTTTTGGTGGTTTATGTTAAAATCTATAACTACTGAACATATTACCTTGTCCATTAAATAAGTCTAAGTACTAGCATAGTCTACTGTAGAAAATAATTATATTGCTAGTCACAAGCCTAACAGTTCACGTTAGGCAATAAATCCTGATCAACAAACAACACTCCTTTGGTGCTAAAAAAGATCTTGGTTGTAATTGAATGTCTTTACCTGAGTATTCTATTGGATTGGAGGAATATCATTTTCATCCATGCTCTTTACATTTTCATTAAGGAAAGCTTTGGCTACCTGCAGCCTCATCTGGTCATGTTTAATGATATCTGCTAACTCCTTCTTCTTTGTACCAGCAGGGGCTTCTTTAAATTGGTCAGCTGTGTGGAACATTGCTTTCAAGAGTTAATATATTTTGGATCAGCCTTTTAAAATAATAACTCCTAATAAGTTCATTTATACCTACAGCTTATTTACCACGTTTAAGCAATTCAAAATGCTGTCAGCATAGAAAAAATTACCAGTAAAAGTGATGATGGTACAACTTGTTTAACTTTTGCCTAATACAATTCAGAGGTAGTATTGACGAGATATTACTGTTGGTTCATTATGCTGAAGCATTTCTCTAAGAGGCTGGGATAAATGTTCTTTGCTGATTTGATTGTGTTGCTTATTGCATTGTATATATTTTTTATAAAGGCTTGTTTCATATGGGCACTCATGGCCCAAACCATTAAAATATTTATATGTGACACCTGGAGTCCTGTGTTTTGTTTTGTTTTTCTTATTCATTCTTATTATGTATAGGATGTGCACTCACTATGGCTGATTTATTATATAATAAAAACTGCTACAGTAAAAACCCATTCTGGAATTACCTGCAAACTATGATAATGTGCATGCTTATGTGGAAAATAAAGACACACAAACTTGCAGATCCATAAGAACAAATTAGGACATGCAATAAGTGGACACATCTCCCATCTGTATAAATGGCTGAAACCAGAGAAGAATTTTCTCTATAGAAGAAAGGTGAAAACCTTTGGTGTGTGAACACAGACAGGCAGCCATATGGCATATCTTGTCAGTGGAGGCCATCTTTATCATAATTGGTTAACAACAGAGGTGTGCCAACCCTTTCCAATTCAGTTCAAAACAGACTTGTTTGTCAGCACTGAGTTAGGCTCGTTCTCAAGGAGATTATCAAAAGGTTTGCTAAGAAAGAACCAGTTTCTTCATGTTTGAATCCCATTGCAAACACACGGATAAGATTAATTAATCTCTGTATTGCCTATAGGTTTCTCAGGTTTAGGCATATTTACATGGGCTCACTTATGAATTATACTAAACCAGTGCCTGCAAGAAAGAAACAAAGGTGAGACCCCTCTAATGCATTGCTTTTGTAGGACTGCCATAAAAGGAAACAAACCCTCCTGACTGTTTCTCCATTCTCTACCTGACTTCACAAATGGAGACTCTTCCTCTGTGATAAATAAAAATGGGATGAAATGATCTTTTTGTTTTTAAATGGATAGAAGAGTTCCACTAAACACAGATGCTGTGAGAAATGAAGACTTTGCTCAGCCAGTCAAGGCCACAGGAAAAGTAACATGTGATTTTGCCTCTTGTGACCCTTTCCAAAAACACACACACATTGAACTTGAAAGTAACCAGCAAAGCCTCAGACTACTGATGGAAATCCAGATAGAGCAAAAGTGTTTGCCTCCAAATGCAGTGAAAAATTACTGGACACACACACACAAACCAAAAACTGGAGCAAAATGTTGCAGGTTCATAACAGGAGTAAATTAAAATATGTCTGAAAGGCACAAATGAAATGTATCACACAACTCTATACTTTGCACTCACATTGCAATTTTTATTTAAGCATCCCCACATATTTTATAAACATGAATTAATTGATCCTAATAATATGCTTATAAAGTAGGTAAGTATAATTCAATTTACAATGGGCGACATTTGAGAGATTATTGCCATCTTTTCAATTTTTGTTTATGTACAAATCAGTGATACTGTGTGGGAACACATGGGGGCAAATAATACTAATTTATTGTTAGCGTAATACCTTGGGGGGAAACAAAACAACATTTTAAAAAAGATGAACATTGGTAATTACACCAGAGTGTTAAAAATACACAGTAGCAACCGGTGCAGTTAGAAACTGGATCTAATTCACCTTTTTATCTGAGCATCCCAAAGGAATTAGGGCTAGATTTGCAAAGCTATTTAGGTGCTTAAAGATGCAGATAGCTGCTTAGTGGGATTTATACAAGTGCCTAGGTTTCCAACGCCCACTGAAATTTATGGGCATTAGCACCTAGGCATCCCACTAGGCACCTATCTGCAACTTTAAGAACATCAAAACACCTTTAAAAATCTAGCCCTTAACCTTGCTTCAATTGCAGGTGCAGTGGAATCAGCCTGCACCCAGTTTAGCTCCCTGGGAGTAGGGTAGAGTAGGAGGATCATGGGCTCACTTCTTAAAGAGGCATTACTCCTCAGGGGCAGTCACATTTTCTCTACTGGCACCACCTGTGAGAGTCTCTCTGGCACAGCAGCTGCAGCACCACATCTACTCCCATCATCATTCAAGCACCAGTGCTGGATATACCCCTCACCATTGCTATTGTCTCCTCGTTGTGGCCAAGGGCAACTCCCTACGATGAACCTTTGTGTTGTGCTTCTGTCTTCCTCTTTTTGGCAATGAGTCTCCACTGACTCTGCCATGGCCCTCTCTCACTCCTCAGTGCCTCAGCCAATGCCTCCATCCCTTCCAGCACCTGGGCCCACTCTGCCTCCAAGTATGCTGCTGCTCCCTGCCATGGTTATTATTTATATTCAGTAGTGTCCTGAGAGCCAAATCAATAGCTGGGCCCCCTTGCTCAGATACAAACACATACTAATAAACAGAGCCCTGCATGGATACAAAATATGCATCTGCCTCCATGTCTGCAAAAATAATTTGCAGATATCCACAGCCACATTCGTGGATGCAGATACCCGGAGACACAAAGTGGATATCCCTCTCTTCCTTGAATAGCAGTGGTGCCAGGGGTGCTGTCACTTGTCTGTGACACCCTGCACACTCTCACCCCCTTTCTGTTGGTGACAAGCCTCCTTATACTAACCTGATGTATTCCCAAAAAGCCAACGTCACCACTCCACAGCTTACTTCACTCTTGCCGTGGATACAGATAGCAACTTGGCTGTCAGGTACAATTTTGACAGTGCATTAGGGCCTAGAAAGGCATGCCTAGCATTTGGTATCTTGCTGTCCTTCTGTCACCACCCCTTCTCACCTTTTCCTTCACCTTATCCTCTCCCACTGTCACTTCTGCTCAGGTGTCCCTTTCCTCCTTGCACCTCCTTGCAGTTGCAGTGGAACAAATTTTATAGTCAGGGTGCAGAAAACCATTGAGCAAAATGAAATCTTGCATATGATGGAAACCACTTCAATTATAGGGTGCTGCTGCACCCAAGCACCTTTGTTCCAGTACCCTGCCTCATCTTTCCTCTCCTCAGGCCTCCCTTAAAGACACGATGCTCACTTAAGCCTGTAGGAACCTTAACACCGATGGATTACAAAGCTAACTAAAGTACTGTGAGTAAAAAGAAACTAAACTGAATTAAAACAAGGGACACAAAACAATTATGAGTCTCTATGGGTACGTCTACACTTGCTCCCTAGTTCGATCTAGGGAGCAAGTGTAGACGTACCCTGTGTGTGTATGTGTGACAGAGAGGCATTAAACTGGTTTACACCAGCTGAAGATCTCGTCTAGTGCAAATGCAACTATTTTTAAAAGCCCTCTTACAATCTGTCTTAAAAAATCACCGCCTGTCTCACAACTAAAAGCCTAAAATAAGCCAGTCAAACATGTCCTACTTGTTATATTTTGTCTAGTTTTAGCCCTGTTATCATCTGAAAACTGCCCAAACATAATGAGCTCACAGGGGATACAAAGAGCAGAACAGAAGTAACCTGTTTTGCCTGCAACGTTTTGGATCGGAACGAACCCAAAATTTTAAGTGAAACTGCAGGGATATGACACTCTGCAAATACAAACCAACCAAAATATTTTGTCAGAGCTAGAGCTAACCAAAACCAACAAGACTGACTGCTCTGTTTTTCATAATCTTCTATAGTTTGTACCAGCCACAGAAATGTAGTGTCAACAGCAAATTACATCAGTTCTCTCTACTTTCATCCAACAAAAAAATTATTTTAATTGTTTTGGTTTTATATTTAATTTCTTTCCCTTAGACATATGCACCCATCTCATTTGTAACTGTGAAATGGGTTGGAACAGTAAACTTTACCTCTGGAGTTTTAAATCTTGGGTTTGGTTTGTCCTATTATAAGATGGGAACCAGATGTGAAACTTGGATCCCAGTTTAGGATCAATGCTGCATCCCCAGGGACTGTTAAAATTTGGGATTTGAATTTTATTTCCTTATTTTTTATAAGTCTTCTATTGAGGAACTGCCTCAAAATCTTCGGAAATTCAAGGAGATTGTGTATTGTCACTTTACTATTATATGAACTTTTTCCGAGTACTTCAACAGGTTAGCCGGCTACAATTTTCTCTTGCAGAAGCCATGTTAGTTTGATTCCATCAGGTTATATACATCAAAGGTTTGTACTAGAGATGTTAAATATCGACTAATTGACTAATCGAATAGGCAATGCATTTTGCATCGACTATTTCAATTAGTTGATAGGGTGTCTCCACCTTTGAAGTGTAGCAACAACCCTAGGGCGAAAGTGCCATGTGGAGCTCAGGGTCAGCTGGGGACTCCCCCGCTGACCCCGGGCTCCATATAGCGCTGCCGCTTTGAAATGCCATGGGGAGCCTGGCATCAGTCCCCATCTGATCCCGGGCTCCACATGGTGCTGCTGCTTTGAAATGCTGTGTGCACCCTGGGGACACCCAGCTGTCCCCGGGCTGCATGTGACTTTTGAAAGTGGCAGCGCCACGTGGAGGCCGGGGTCTGGCCCCAGGTTCGAAGCCAGGGTGGGCAATAATTTTGACAGGGGGGGGCACTTCATGAATTTTGGTATGTGGTCATGGGCCAGCTCCACCCCCAGAAGGGGTGGAGCCTGGAGCAGAATGGACGGGGCTGGGGATTTAAAGGGCTTGCAGCCCTGCCTCTACTGCATTGCCTGGCAGTCACCTGGGATTGCTGCAGCTATTTAAATGGCTCATGGCTCTGGCCTTTGCTGAGGTAGTGTCATGACTGTGAGCCATGAGCCACTTAAATAGGATCCTGCTGCCTGAGCCACTATCTGGAAATTCAGTGGCTTGGGCAGCAGGATATAAATAGAAAGTGGCCAGATTCCATCCACGGGACAGATCAAAGTGTTAGGCGGGCTGCATCTGGCCCCTGGGCTGCATCTTGCCCAGCCCTGCTCTAAGCAGTGCTGCCACTTTTAAATACCCCTTTTTCCTCCCCCCCTCCATGCTGCCTCTTTCTGACAGAGGCAGCAAGGGTAGGGAAGTGACTAGTCATCTAGCCTGTGAACTATCTGATAAGCATTTGCTTATTGGACAGTCGACTAGTCCTTTAGATCCCTAGTTTGTACTACATTTGTCTTCACCTGCTATTAAAAACTGTGTATCAGGTTCTGTAGAGCTGTGTTGATGCTCATAGTTCTGCAGTTCCAGAATCTGCCTCAATTTCTTTTAAAGACAAGCAGCAGAATAGGAATCTCGAGCTTTCGTGAGCAGCTGCTGTTTTAAGGGAAATAAGGCACACTTTTGCCGATATTTAGGTTTTTTCACACTTTATTTCCTTCAGAACTCCCAGAAGAACACCATCTGACTCTGGCGTTTTACTGCACTTGAATTTCTCAAGTTACTCTATAACTTCCTCTATAGAGACTCCAGTCTGTGTAAAGGCCAAACAATCTGATTTCTGTTGCAAAGTGCCTGCGACACAGAAATTTCAACACCATTCTCAGTAGTTAAGATGATGCAAGAACTTCATTTAACTCCTCAGTTATCTCTCCAGCTGACCCACTTCAGGTAGTTTTGTGACAGTCTCTGGGCAACAGTCCCTCTAATGTTATGTGCACCAAGACATGTGTGGATGTGTAGTACCAGTAGAAACACATGCTGCTGGCTGTGGGCACTCTGCTAATCAGCTGGGCAACATTTGAATCTCTCTTGGGTGGCTGCCCAAGTGCTCAGCTTACAGGGAACACAGGTTTTGGGGGCACAGACCAATGATTGCATTACATCCAATGATACATGGAGCCAGATCTTCAACTAATATTCTGAAACTGCCCAAGTGAAGAATATTTCAGCATATTGCTGCAGCAACTTGTATTGAGTTTTACTTGGATGATTTATTAAATGAATACTATTCCCCATATACTACATTTGGCACAGGTGAAAAAAAGATTGGCTAGATCCTTGGCTGATGTAAATTGGCATGGCTCCAGAGAAATCAACCAGCTGAGGATCTGGCTCCACACATGGCTGACTTCGATGGAGCTACATCAATTATAGAACAGAACAGAGCGGAGATTGATTATTCAGTTATACAAAATGAGAGAGTAGACTGTCTGCAGTGTTTCCTAGCATGTGCATGACAGTCCTTGAAGTGAAAAGTATACCATGCTTTGGAATTTTGACTGAGCTATGCCATAAAATGCTGCAATAGTCCAGGGTCAGCCCTGTTGTTCTGTATTCCAATTTTTTTGTATCCCCTCCTATTTTCATTCCCTTCTCATACTTTTTCTGCATAAAAAAGATAAACATATCTCAGCAGCAAACACAAAATGTATGATCACAAAGAACATAGCTCGACTATGAGAAATTGGGGCAAATATTCTCTGTATTTTCGGATCACGCATATGCTGGTTTGACTAAGTGTTTCTGAAGAAGATAATTCTGTATGGCCAGTCATAAGGAGTGTTCTTGCAAATGCTACCAGCAGTAGTGTTCACTGAAATACATGGGCACAGGTATGGGTTAAACACTGACTGCATTTGCCAGAGGCACAGATACGGAAATCATGCCCTCCCCACCTGTTCCATATGCACACCTGCCCAAGAGAGAAATAGATGGTGTGAGCTGGGGTATCCTTCTAGCATATCGAAAGCTGGGCTGACTTTATCACAGTTTATCACACTTGCTTTTTTCAGACAAAGGGCAGAATCAAATCTTACATATTGCAGTACAACAATATTTGAGCATGTGATTTTAGAATAGACTAAGAGGCTTATCATTGTGCTTCCTAACCTTTATTGGTTGATGTGAGATATGGACCAAAGCCTCAAAATTCAGAGCCATCTATCAAAATCTAGATCTTGTAATCCAGATCAAGATCCCAAAGGGCATGTTCATTCCTGGTTGAAATTAATGAAATGACATCATTGATAAAAGTCCTATGTTTCCTAAAGTTTAGGGTTTAGAATCATAGAATCATAGAATACTAGGACTGGAAGGGACCTCGAGAGGTCATTGAGTCCAGTCCCCTGCCCTCATGGCAGGACCAAATACTGTCTAGACCATCCCTGATAGACATTTATCTAACCTACTCTTAAATATCTCCAGAGATGGAGATTCCACAACCTCCCTGGGCAATTTATTCCAGTGTTTGACTACCCTGACAGTTAGGAACTTTTTCCTAACGTCCAACCTAAACCTCCCTTGCTGCAGTTTAAGCCCATTGCTTCTTGTTCTATCCTCAGAGGCCAAGATGAACAAGTTTTCTCCCTCCTCCTTATGACACCCTTTTAGATACTGAAAACTGCTATCATGTCCCCCCTCAATCTTCTCTTTTGTAAACTAAACAAACCCAAATTCAGATCCAGTATTTTGCTTTAAGACTATTTTTAATTTAAATCAGAAATGTAGTGTTATTTTTTATTTACTGTAACTTGCTTTACCTTTTAACATATTCCACAATAAAAAATACTACAGCAAAATAAAACAATACCCCCCCCACACACACTTCCTACTGCTAATCCCATTCCATTGCCATTGGTCTACAGGTTTGACATGATGCAGATAGAGTCTGTTCCCCCCTCTCATTTCTATCATGTGGAGATGTTACTAGTTTATCTTTTAATATTTTGCCAATATTTTGTGATATGTTATGAGCCACTTAATATAGCATAAACAAAATACATTTCAGTGCATAGACACTATTTTAAGTATAGACAGAAGGATACAGAAAGGCATGTTTAGTCTGATTGCTAATTTAACATAGTTAGGCCAGGTCTATGCTAGGAGATACATTCGAATTAAGATACGCAACTCCAGTTATGTTAATTGCGTTGCTCGAATCAACGTACCTTAATTCCAACTTTGGCACTGTCCCCAAAGTGGGAGATCAATGGAAGAAATGCTCCCAGTAACTTCCCTTATTCCTTGCAAGTAGTAGGAGTACCAGCATCGATGACAGTACCCTTAGTGTTCGATTTAGCAGGGACTTACTATACCCACTAAATCGAATGCCAAAAGATCAACCTCCAGAGCGTTGATCTGTGGGTATTTTAGATGTGGACAATACAACCCACTGACTCATAACGTGCCTTTTCCAGACTGGTCTGAAAGTATAATATCAATGCACAGACTAGGTAACAATCTGGTGCTAGTGAGTCTGTTATACTTGAGTAACAGTGAACTGCAATGGGTTTACACAACATCTCAACCAATTTCCTTCCCTCCTTCTAAACGATAATTAAAACCTGCTAAATATCTGTAAATAAAAGTTTGGAAGTTATTTTTAAAAACTACCCTAGATTTAAGTGCTTTTATGACAAATTATGGCCTCAAGGAAAATAAAACTGATTATCCGAATCCCTTGAAAAGAGGGATTGCAATAGTGTTGGAAATGTTTATGCAGCTTGATTGTAGCTCAGCTATTCCCTCCTTTCCTAAAGGATACTCAAACACATGGTATTAAAAGGAAGCCTTGAAAAAGTATTTGTAAGTGTCTACATGTGAAAGGTAATGTTCATAGTGTAAGGAAAGGCATGACTGGCCCCGTCACTGCAATCTCTGAACTGAAAGATTATGTTTAGATGGACCTGTTGATGAAGATGGAATAGCAGCAGTCATTAATAGATTGGTGGGTTAGGCCTGAGGTCCTGAAAGGCATTGCCTGGATTTTTATGCCTGCAAATCTTTGTTCTCTTCTAAGGTATGGAATGTGCATGCTGTCTGGAGTCAGGCTGCTTTCTTCTCAGTATCTCTGATGCACAAATTACTGTTTTTCATTCAGAAGGAGAGGGATCCCAAAGTACTTTCTTTCTGTTTCCATCTTTAAGGTACTATAGCAATTCAAATTCTGGTCTTGGCTTTCGTGTCACAGTTCCATGGTCAAATCTTTCCAATCACACTGAATTTGGATTTGCTCAATGGTTTATTTAAATCCTGTTGCCAATCTCGAGTCTCTCATCCTCATCCTTCCACTATGAAACCTATAATCCCTGTCCCCTCCTCATCAAACCTCTGCCAGGCTGCCTACAAAACAGTCAGCTGCTAGTCACTATAACACTTAGGGTGTGTCTAGACCACATCCCTTTTTCAGGAGTACAGGATCTTTTGAAAAAGCATTTTATTTTTGAAAGATCCCCGTCTAAACAGCTGTTTTTTTCAAAAAAGCCCCACTTTGAAAAAAAGCAGCGGCTGCCATTATGGAAATGAAGCACGGGAAATTCAAATCCTGGCTTCATTTGCAATATCGACGTGCCAAATTTACATCTCTTTACCGAAAAAGGGATGTAGTCTAGATACACCCCTAGTGGTAGGGGTGAGAAACCCTCTGCCATGTATGCATTTTATTGTTGCCTTCTCTTCCCCTGCTCCCATTTCACAATTTGGCTACGTTTAGACTACATCCCTCTGTCGGCAGAGGGATGTAAATGAAGCACTTTGAAAGTCCAAATGAAGCTGGGATTTAAATATCCCGTGCTTCATTTGCATAATCACGTAATGACACTTTTTCGAAAAATGAGGTTTACAGGATCTTTCAAAAAAGCACCCCGTTTTGGAAAGACCCGCATCTAGAGCGTGGTTTCAGTTTCAAAATAGCGCTTTTTTGAAAAAGTGCCATTATGTAATTATGCAAATAAAGCGCAGGATATTTAAATCCCAGCTTCATTTGCACTTTCGAAGTGCTTCATTTACATCCCTCTGCCAACAGAGGGATGTAGTCTAGACATAGCCTTTGTCTGTCACATTCACCTGTCATAAACCTAGACTGGAGCATAGGCTGTATATTTATACAATGCCTACCACAGTGGTGGCCAGCTCTTGAGGTGGGGCTACCATAACACAAATAATAAATAATCACTAGCCTTCTCCTCCTCCTCCTCAGCTTCATGGATGTCAAAAAGGCTCTAGGGAGGGCGAGTTCAGAATGTACGTTTGATGCATAACATTTTATTTTTAATTATTGGGGGTTCTTTGCAAGCAAGGTGATGACTTGGTTAAACATCCCAGGACATGTTATTAAAAGTAACATTAACAGGAGGGTCTGCTATCACCTCTTCTCTTCATAGTACTCAATATGTTGTGCACTTTTGCCTTTATAACCCACTTAAGAAGCTCAAGTGGTAAAGCATGATGACTTGGTTAAACATCCCAGGACATGTTATTAAAAGTAACATTAACAGGAGGGTCTGCTATCACCTCTTCTCTTCATAGTACTCAATATGTTGTGCACTTTTGCCTTTATAACCCACTTAAGATAGTACAATACTAAGAAGTGAAGGAAATTTCCCTTAACAAAGGTGCTATGATAGATGCAAAAAAACTGATTTAATAAATATCTTTCATTAGGGGATGTGTATATTGAAACTAGAAACATGAATGAAATTAGACACAAACCTTAAATATATACACAAAATCAAGGTTGCTTGGAATTGAACCTCTGTTCACAAACCGGCAGTGGTTCACTCAAGATTTGCTTGTTTCTGAAAAAGCTATGCCAAAAACTTGACATTTTTTGTCAGAACCACAGTGGTGTCACAAGGATTTAGTGTGAATGAGAATCAGCTTCTTTGAGTCTGGTATTCACTTGTGCATTTTGAATCGGAGGAATGAGATCTGTAAAAGGTCAAACTGCACACATTACAGAGCATTTTCCAATTTGGCTACAATAGATGTGTCTGGAATGCAACACAAAGTTGAATTCTCTTGAGTTCTGGGGAAATTCTGATACAAATCTGTATTTTGGTGTGAGAAGTTAATTGCTGAGACCTATCTCTGTACAGAGATCTAAAACAGATTATGTATTTGGAAGTCTGCAGTTCTTGGTGTGCCCTCGGTTATGATCCAAACTGAAATTTTAACTTCCTGGATCAGGCACATCTCTAACTGCTACAAGTTTTATACCTCCTTCCAGTTTTCTTGTGCAAATTCAGGCGAAATGTGTGTGATCCCAAATCTGAACACTGGAAAAGTAGGTTTGTTCAGGCCTTTTAGAAAATTAAGGCACCCAGACTCATGAGAACTGATCATATACAAAGCTGGTTTACACTGAACTTGGAAAGATTTTCACAACTCTAGTTGGAAGGCAATTTACCTACATGTATGACTTATATGAAGGATAACTGCATTTAGATTGTTGGGTTGGACAGACATTTCCAGAAGAATATACAACCTTTAAAATGTAGGATATGAAAACGAATTTTTCCCATGATCATCTTATCATTCTTATCTTGTTTCACAGGCAAAGATGGTGAACAGTAGCACTTAATGGCTCTTTCACAGTCAAAAGACTGTGAGGCTGCAAGTTGTTCATAAATGCAACACAGTTCTGAGATAACGGTCCCAAACAATGCAGCTCACAATGTATCCTTGCAGAGATTTGGACTGCATTACAATTGCATGCATACTTTGTTTTAAGAATGGAAATTGAATTTTGTTAGCACTTCCAGGACTTATAATATAAATTCCTGGAGCTAAAGATGCTACCTAACTCCTTTGCAATGCCTGAGGACTGTGGCCAAAATTTTTGAAAGTAACCAGTGATTTTCAGTTTCTCAATATTTGCTTACCCAACCATATTAAAAGAGTTCATCGTTTAGAGAATGCTGGTCATCTGTCTGATTAAAATTTAGCCCCTTAAGGTGTGTTGTTGTTGGAATCCCAAAACAAAGTGTTGCCCAGCAGGTGCAAGGAAGGTGCAAGCCCTCTAAATAGAAGCAGTTAAAAGGGCTCACAAGTCTTGGCTCCCTGGCAACACGCTAGCAGTGCCAGGAGCTGAGAGCCCTTTTAATTGCTTCTATTTAAAGGGCTCCCACCTGCCGGGTGGCAGCATTGCCTGGCAGCCACCTGGCAGATACAAGCCCTTTAAATAGAAGCAATTGAAAGGGCTTGCAGCTCCTGGCACTGCTAGCGTGTTGCCAGGGAGCCAAGACTTGTGAGCCCTTTTAACTGCTTCTATTTAGAGGGCTTGCATCCTGGGAGCCATGGATGTGCGAGTACTTTCAACTGCTTCTATTCAAAGGACTCGTGCCTTCCCTGTGTCTGTCAAGCAACAGCCCCGGGGAAGGCATGAGCCCTTTAAACAGAAGCAGTTGAAAGGGCTCTAGTGTCCCCAGCTCCCAGGCAACTCACTAGCAGCGAGGCCGGGAACAGCGAACCCTTTAAATAGCAGGAATTGAAAGGGCTTGCAGCTTCCATCCCCCACTAACGTGATGCCTGGGAGCTGCAGGGGAGGTGCGAGCCCTTTCAACTCCTGCTATTTAAAGGCCTGCCCCTTCTGCCTGAGGCTCTGCCCCTTCCATCCAAGGCCCCATGACCACTTCAGAAATTTTTGAAGTGGCCCCTGTTCGAAAATGATTGCCCACCCCCGTCCTAGGGCATTGGGTTGCTTTAAATCTGGTTACACAGCCAAAGTCTGTGGCCCACAGCTATTGGTAATTATTATGCTAGCATCTCCAGATGTTTAGCTGTTTTATGAAGCAAAGGGTCAACAGCTTGCTAAACTAGTTTTTTTCCAGACAACCACTCATTTTGTATGCTAGCATAAGAGGAATTTATGCATGGATAAATCCAGAATATGGTCAAGTGACCACTGTGCTTTGACAGAGCAACCAGATCAGATGAGAAGAACATGGCAACCCAGCCACCAGCTTCTATGCTGATGATGCACTGAGAAAAAGAAACTGGGCCAAATGAGAGCAGCCACCTCACCCCATATGACTCAGTAATAAATCAAATGTTGATTTGTACTAACCTTATTGCCAGCAAATTTTTGACTGAAAGTCATCAAGCTCAGGCAAGCTTAGGTGCCAATACTTACGTTATAACACTCCTGTGGTGAGGGAAGAAGGAGAGGGAGATTCACCAGAAGTCTTTGTAAATGTCAACTCTCATCTTGAACTGCAGCTGGGTCTCCGAGGAGCTGATTCCAGAATAGATAGATGATCTTAAATTAATTCCCCCTCCCTGCAAAGCCCCAACAACAACAAACAAAAACCACCTCACAAAAAACGAGCAAAAAACCCACAGCCCCCTGAAACACTCATTATATTTGAGATAGGTCCTGAGATTTTTCAGACTTGATTGGTCAATAGTTAGCCAAATACTTACTATTCCAAATTAAATATTCTCCCATGCAGTCCCTCAGATTTCAATTCAAAGAATCAGGTGTGTTCATACTGAGGAGTGCTGAGGGGAAGGCATACACCTTGCCTTCCCTGAGCAGTTAACTGGGAATACCTTTCTCATTGCCTAGTTCTATTTCCCTTCTGGCCTACCCCTTTCAGAGAAGAACCAGCTGAGATCACTATTTATTATGTGTTGGGGATGAAGGTAGAGACTGCTGTTCTCTATTTGAAAAAAAAAATCAGAATTTATGAGAGTTTGAAAAGCAATTTCCTTTTAAGATGCAAATTCCTAATTTTCCACATAAAAGGACAGGAATTAAGTGCTAAATCCTTCTTTGCCAGTGAGACCTCTGAGAGGAGGTATGAAAAAAAGTTACTCTTTGGTTTCTATTCATGCCTCCCGAAAGCCAGTGTATGTAAAAATTCACTGAAACAGTCCTGATTTTTTAATAAGCGTTCCTGTCGGTCTGACTTGACTTTTAAAAAATGAACTCTTGTCCAGCTTTATTTGTATGGGTGGTTCTGATTTTGTTCTGCCTGCACTGTATCACTTTTCTCCTCCTGCCATTAATCTTCCATGACTACTCCCAAGGGTATAGTTTCCCCCTTTTCTGTATGTACAGCTCCTATTAAATTAACAGGCATTCTTTGCATGGGTTGAGGGAAGAATATACCTCTGTATCACCCTGGTTGCAAAGGGAGATTTTTGCTGGTCACTGAGAGGAAGTATTAACTCTGAAGGGCCCAAGTAAAGCAGTAAAGACATATAGCAGAGCAGAAGGTCACAACAAGAGAAGCAGGGAACACAGGCTTATAGTACTGGTGAGGTGAATGAACAGGAGGATTTAAAAAAATATTTTTAATTTAAAACAAAATGGAGGACAACTCAGCAGTTGTGTTCTACAGCTATGTGGGATGACTCAGATTTAATTTATTCTGAGTCTCATTCCCCCTTAGAGGCTTAAATGGAGGAATCTTATCATATTCCTTAACAGTGAACTCTTTGATCAATTAAAGAGTATGTTGATGACCTTCAAACGAAATCCCATAAATCCTTAAAGGAAGGATGGTGGCTGCAACGTGAGGCCTTGAAGTGAGCCGATGACCTTATCAAATATACTACAGTAACTAAATATAGTAAAATAAGTGTACTACATTTAAATAGACCACGGAAAAGTAAATATACTACAGGAATGGCCTCAAGCCACATATGCAACAGTAATGCTAGTCATCCTTTGGGCCATTACTGTAAATACTGTAATCTTTTGACTTTTTATTTACAGGATGGAAGGGTTGATTAGTAGAAGCTAAACACCTTCCCCCCAGTTTATTTTTCTTTTAAACACTCTCCCCCTTGTAATCCATGGAAAATTCAGGTTGTATACAAGAACATTGCAAGGATGTGATAGGTCAGTGGTTCTCCACCTGTTTCATTCTGTGAACCACTTCAGAAGGGAGATATACTCTCATGGGCTGCCTCATCCATATGCATCCAAAACTCCCACTGCGTGATTTTCAAGATGTGTCATTAAGTGGACCACCAGCAAGAGTGCCACAGACTCTTGGGCAATGGTTTGAGAACGAAGGTCCTGACCAAATAACAATTTCTTCTGAAAAGTTTTGATTATTATATAAATACCATACCATTTCCCTTATGATTTTTTTCTTTCAACAACTTTTGTATGCTTTGTATTCATCTGAGTATTTCTGAAAAAGCTCTGTTGTTCATTTGTGAGTATATTTTTGGTTGAACTGTTATATATACATATAAAACATTTACTTATTTTACCATAATTATTCTAAATGGCCCTCTAGCTGCCTCTGACACCAAACGCTGTATACTCATTTTAAGCTTTGCCTTGTAAAATTTGCTTTAAGTGACCAGGCAAATACATACAAATAATTCAGTTATAAGCAAAATTAACTAATGCTCTTTTTCATGGTGCGATGCTGTAATGATTTTATAGAGCAGTCAGACTATTTAAATACTAATGCTGCCTTCATGCTGTAATCACCATTCCAGTCAGATGTCATTTTTAGCAGCCTATAGGGAATCCCATCCCTTAATTATTCTTCAATACACAAACCAAGCATTCTTTAATTGGTGTAAATTGAACAGGGTTCCAAAGCAAACAAGGAGCGGACAAACTAATCAATGATTCTGTGCATGTCTATTGGAAAGCTATTGCCATTAGATCAAGTAACAAATCCTCAACTCCATTAGCTTTGGTGGAAAGATGGGGGAAAATAGTGCTAATGCTGCTTCTTCATATCAATCAGGATTGGAAGGTATGGAGAAAATCCCGATTCATAAACTCCAGGGTTTTTTTTAAAGTGTTAATGGAAATTTAAAATGCAGACAAAAGAAGTTTCAACTTCAGAATCTTCATTCAGATGCCTTTGGTAGGGATTCATGTGGAAACAAATGCTTTTATCCTCTGCTAGCTCTAGACCTATGGTTTGTTTGTTTATGTTATTAAATTGAAAAGATAATAGAACATTTTTTTCAACTTGTCAAGTAATTTTTTAGCGAATTTTCTTCCTCTGATAGAGTAGGATCCAGCTATTCATGTGTATTCACTACTGCCATGCATCATAATGTGTGGTTCTCTCTTTTCTTTTTTTAATATGATCTGAAATAAAGGTGCTGGATTTAAGAAATAGATAAAAACACCACCATCTCATAAATGTGTCATATTCACTTTTCATTCTTGTCTCTTTTTATCAGTTCTCTAAAACTGATTATTTATTACTGGAGAGGGAAGAAAAGAAAGCAAAAGGCCCATTACATACCTCTGGCCCAGATCTGCCAGTCTTATACTTCTAGGTAGTACAGAAAACTAAGCTGTGCTGGGAAGAAATATAATGGCTATATATGTTCAGTTTTTAATCTATTTGTTTTTGATGATATGCTATTTACTGTTTAAGGGCCTTTCATGTTGGTTAAAGTCAAAGTTTAAAAACAGTGTAGTGTAAAGAACCAAAGTGACATGAATTGATCAAAAAATGCAGCATCTTTTATAGGCAATCTTTGTTTATACCTTCCACCTAAAAATATAGAAGAGGTTCACTTGACATGAGAGGTTCTTGAAACAAGAAGGGTTCTAATTGACACACATTGTAATTGTAGTTGTCTTCCTTTGGTCTCTGCCCCGGATCCCTTAGGATTGAATCTACCTTCTGTGGTGAAGTTGAATGTGTGGGGTTGCAGGCACTTTTCCATAACATGCCATGCTGGGGGTTGTGAGATTTATCTAGGGCTATATTCGGAAAAGCAGACTCCTTTTTTTTGGCATCCCTGTAAACCTCGTTCTACAAGGAAGAAGGGATGTTCCGAAAGAGGTTTTTTTCCCGACATTTGGCCTTGTGTAGATGAGCCAAATGTCAGAAAAGTCTCTTTCAGAAGAAAAGCGGGAAAAGATACGCAAATTGCGATTTGCAATTTGCATATCTTTTTCCGACTTTTCTTTGTTGTGTAGACATAGCCTAGCTCACTAATTGTCACAGGTGCTGGGAGAGGACTGACAAAAGATGGAGTGGGAGCAAGGGGCTGTGCTGGGATTTAAAAAAGTTTTCCATTTGAGATAGGCACTGTGCCTTCATTTTCTGAGGACCTCTTTAGAGGGCAATGTATAGGAACAGTGTTCAGTGCCGGGCTGCCATGTAGTGGTGAATGTTATGCCTCAGTAACTTACTGGAGGAGGGAGTGCTCCATCTGAATATACTACATCACTCCACTTTCTCCTCCCCTAAAGTAGGGAGTTTATCACCAAGCTGCTTTGATGACAGAAGCACCAGAGAGACACAGATACCAGTAAGGAGTTGTGGCACTTACTCTGGGGCATTTGGAAGCATTTGTAGCTGCAGGGTCTTTTCCAGGGCTGGCTACACAGATAAACCACCAGCACCCTTCTTCTTCCCACGCAGCTGAGTCCTAAAGGTGGAGCTGTTAAACTTGGCTTGTTGGCTCCAACTTATCTTTTCTGTTTTTAAAGATGGAGTCCTGGAACAAGAGGGATCCATAAAGCTTGGGGTCTGACTGGAGTAGCACACCCTCAGGCTTAGGTTGTTGGAACTTCTACCCTTTGGGCAGTAATCTTGCTACCTGAAGAAAATATTTTAAAAGTGGTTATTTTACCATTAAACAGTACCTGGTTTCTCTGTGTCTATATATATTAGAGAACAGTCAACATCTTAGAATTGAAGGCTCGGATTCTAACTGTGCTCTGCTGCTAGGACAGGGAAACCAGCAAACAGTAGATATGGTCTGTGTTCACTTACTAATTGAGGTCTGCAGATACTAAATGAGAAGATGTAAAACAAAAGTGACAGAAGACCCATCTTGTTTAGCAGAACAGTGCTGTTTGAAAAAACACTGACAGTAAAATACACAGGGTGAGAGGGACACTGCCCAGTGTTTGCTTTTCTGCAGCTAAGAAAAGATGAACACAATGGTGCAGTGTTTTAGGAATGAGATCAGTTCTGAGCAGATTCGGTGATGCACACAAATAAATTATCACATCAGGATTGTAGGGGATAAATTCTGAAAAAAACATTTCAGGTCCATCCAATGTTTCATTTTGATAAAATCAAACATGTTGTTCCAATATCATCCTTTAAATGCTTTTTAAAAAGCTTTTTTCCTGTATAAAAACAATTAAGTTTTGGAAAATTGTTTTGAAAAGAAATATACATAGATTAATAAAATATTTAATTTCAGACTGTGAAGATATTTAAAAATTCTTTTTCATATTGTTAACACTTATATAACAACCTCTTCAGATCAGTCAGATTTGAAAAAAAAAATTTTTTTCAAGCATAACAAGATGATCTTATGCAAAATTTATTAAAGATTTTATTTCGATTTGAGAGTTCAGTGCTTTATTAATATTGCTTTCATATATGTTTCAAACAGCTGCTACAGAGAGGAAATAATCATTCTTATGTAAACTTACAGCAGTTCATGTATATCATACATATCTGGATCAGGTTTATGATATATAAACAATGGGCCAGATTCTGAGAGAGGCTACACATTTATAATTCCGGTTCTAAACATCTCTCGGGATTTGGCTGTCTATATTACAGGTATATCAGCCTGGAACAATGTTCCACCCATATTTATAAACCAGTGTCCGAGTTGCAGAATAACCTCAATTTCCCTGATCAGGCCCTATCACATTTATTTCCTTTCCTTTTCTGTTATTTAAGACTTTCTGGCCAACTCAAGTTTAATCAACAACATCATTCTCTTATTATTTCTTCTCTTATTTCTCTCATCATTCTCTTTCTTATTTTCAATGAGACCACTTGCTATGTAACCCTGTATTTTGCATCTTGATCTTTCATATGAGGCAAAATCTGCTATTGCTCTAAACCACATTTAAAAAACACTACGTAGAGAGCGCTGTTTTCATTCCAGGTTCACTTTATTCCGTGAACAAGTTTAGTACCTGATCCCCTCCACCATAAAAGCAAAAAGTTCATCAGCTCATTACAGTAGCTAAATTACACCAATGCAATAACTGATGTAGGAAATGCTTGGTTAGTGAAAATAAGATTTCTTCCATCTCTTCTGGGAATATCAAGCTGATGAGCTTCAGACAGCATCAACCAACCTACCCATGAGTCATGATAGCATGCGTGTGCATTTTTTTTCTGTCCTCCAGAGAATGGGGCTGGGGGCTATAACAACTTAAGGTTTTCAGGAGCAGGAGAGGAAACATCTTAGATCTCCCTTTTGCCCCTTCAATGAAATTCAGAAGAATTCCACTGAAGTCAATATAGTAATATCTTTGCCACTCTAGTGAGGAGTATCACTATCTCTATCTTAGCCACAATAGTCTCAGATGAGTAGCCATGTAAGTCTGTAACTTTAAAAACAATGCGAAAGTCCTGTAACACCTTAGAGACTAACAAAAAAATACGTAGTACAGTGTTTCTCAAAGCGGGTCATGGATCCACTCTGAGAAAGCTGCCAACAGGCCACTCCAGTTGGTTTATTTACTGGCACCGCAGCCACGGAGACTTGCAGCTCCCATTGGATGCAGTTTGCCATTTGCAGCCAAGGGCAGCCACGGGAAGCAGTGTGGCCGGAGCCACTGCTTCCTGCAGTTCCCCTTGGCTGCAAACAGTGAACCACAGCCAATGGGAGCTGCAAGTCTCCGTGGCTGCGGTGCCGGTAAATAAACCAACTGGAATGGCCCGTTGGCAGCTTTCTCAATGTAGATTCACAGACCACTTTGAGAAACGCTAATACAGCATCATGAGCTTTCATGGGCAAAATCCACTTCCTCAGAAGTTTGCCCACAAAAGCTCAGGATACTATCTATATTTTTTTGTTAGTCTCTAAGGTGCTACAGGACTACTTGTTTGGGCTTTGGGGATGGCATATTGCCTTTTATTGATGACTTCATATTCGTTTTGAATGTTTTAAAATATTGTGTGTTTCAGTCATGTAAGAGCCAGTCTTATAGACTGTAGTCCCCTTAAGAGCCATAGCAAAGCTTCAATTAGCTTCACTGTGGCAGGGTTGGACATTTAATACATATTTGTTTTCATTAAAACCCCCAAGATATACTGGCAGATAGGCAGTCTATGAACAAAACTAGTGGTATTATTAAAAACATTTTCCTTTCCATTTTTTTTGGACCTATAAGCAGGCATGTAGAACTTTGACAAAGCCCTTTGCTACTTACATCATTGTCTGTCTGTCTGATCCATCCAGGTAGACAAATCTTTGACAGCAGACGTGCATAAAAATATTTGTTTGAAATGGATGATTCTGTACTACACTGCTAGGTTACATGATTCCATTAAATTCCACCACACATGATCCTTCCTGAACTAACATTTGCCATCAATATTTGCTCAAAAATCAAGTAAATACATGATTAGAAAACATAATTTCATTCCTTCACTCCAACTAAATCCAGTAAGACTTTAACACAAGTAGATCCCTAACACAAAGGGTAAGTACTCCTCAAAACATGAAGGCCTGTAGCACATTTGCATTTTAAAATTAATTGCTGACCTAATTATTTGTCAGTAGAAGCATAAATTAATCAAATATAACTTACAGTAAAGCTTTTAAACACCCACAGGATTTCCCCCCCAAGAGAAAATTGTCATAATGGTCCAGTTTGACAATTCATTCTTGCTGTCATCTCATGACCGAGGGAAGAATAGCTGGGAAATGGTACCATATGGAGACACAAGAAAGAATCAGATACTTAGGTCTCTTGTACAAAGGCATGATAAGATAACAGTCACCGGCAGAAGTCAGGAAAGGCATAGCTTTGAAAAAAAACAAATAGACAAACAGACTAAACTCTCTACATCCACTTAGATATATTTTTTACTGCTTCCAATTTTGTCTACGTTTCTCTGATATTAAGTATGCATATTTATTAGGAAGCAAACTAAGTGGGTAATGTTTCATTTCTTATGTCTCCACTGATTATGTTTTGTGCTCAGTATCACGGTTATAGAAAAGCCTGTGTTTATAGACAGGACAGGGACTTTATTTTCTTTCTCTTAGGGGAGCTCAATGTGTTACTCACAAATAACATGTCACAGTTAATACCTTCGTGGCCTCAGGCTAAGGACATATGGTTTAATTTCAAACATCCAGGCTTTACATGGAAAGAAAACTGGTTGAACCTGCCAGGAAACATGACCAATGTGGTATTATAAAGGATACACCTAGATAACTGTGATAGAAATACCTCCTCAGTAGATCATGTGTGAACTACTTTGCTGCTTCTCTCATTACAGTACTGCCTCTATCCTGTCATCATCTGGCAATGGCAACCCACAGTAAAGGATGTTTTTCTGATCATTTTGCACTCATTAAATACAGCTGTCACAGTTGAGGATGCGAGAATGCATACAAAACTTTTATGCCACGTCAAAATAAAGCAGAAACATTTTAAAAAGATCTGAAACCTTTGAAGCTTTTTCTTGAGAAATATTGAAATATTGCTTTTTGTTGTTGTTTTTGACAATTGAAATTGTTCCAGTGCGACACGCATTAAGTCTCACCACAGAACAAAATATCATCTATCAAAATTAGAAAAAAGTAAAGAACAAAACCAAACCAACCAAACAAAAAGCTCCAGACAACTTCTCTGAAGCATAATGTGTTTGGTTTTTGAGGGGCCGAAGTTCTGGTTTATCACCTGATTTCCTGGACTGAAAAAACAGCAAGTTTCAAACTCTCAAGAAAGCTGACATTTACTTCTGGATCATAGGGTGAAATCTGTTCCATAAAATTTCCATTTGAACTGAAACCCCTGCTCCCAAGTTCCACATTTTGAGTAATAGCTCCCTTTCAAGCTAAGCAGCAGTAAATTCTGCAATTGTTAGGCACTATTGTCTCCAGGAAATAAAAAAAGTATGAATGACTCAAAATCCATTATATAATCTGTGGGGACAAAGACATCTATATGGTCTGCATTAATTAATCTTCTTATTAGTAAGAAAGGAGTATAAGTTGTCCTGTCTGAAAAAATACAATTTCCAAAACAACTCAATGAAGACTTCGGTCTCCCTGAATTCAAAGATAATAGTTATTTGCACTTGTATAGCACATTCCTATATGAGAATCTCAAAGCACTTTACAAATATGAATATAGCTAGTTTTGCAACATCTCTTTGAGATAGTTATTATTGCTGAATGGAGAAATTAAGGCACAAAGAGACCAAAGGACTTATTCAAGATTACATAGCTGGTCTGTAGAAAAGCTAATGGCAGAAACAGACTCCAGATCTCTGGACTCTCAGTCTCATATTTAATCACAAGACTTGTCTAAAGGCTAGCCTACACAAGGGATGAAAGCCCACTATTAGCATCAGCTTAAACTCCTTGAGCTGAAGTGGCATTTGCCTGTGTTTCCCTACTGAAAGACATAGGTTCAATGCCTGATGCTCTGTAGTCATGATTATTTACCAGGGGTTTGATTGTCAGTGACAGAACTCAGCTTCTACTTATTGACACATAATGTTGTGTGAGCACTCACCACGCCCACAGAAGGTACTAACATTGCAGGTGGAATTGTGAGCACACAAATGGAAGCTGAAAATCACACCACAATTTGTTTGAAATGGCCTGGAAATCCCAAATTGTTGCACTGCCTTGAAAAGCTCATGCAGCGGAGAATCTCAGAAGTAGCACAACTAGTAGCTAACCAGTCAGATCCTTGATCTCTAACGCAATCAGAATTGTTGTGATCTTGGGAAACTATAACTCTTAGATCAATGGTCAGATTAGCAATTCCACGCTCACTTTGGGTCCTAGATCTTTGCCTTTGTGCCGTCTGACACTACTGGCTCCTAATAAGTCTGTGCCCCTTCTCCCTCACTGCCAGCCTCCCAGCTGGCTACTTAATCAGTGCTCTCCCTGCATTGAGTGAGTTTCTTTTTTTCTGCTCCCTCCAGAGTTTGAGCCCCTCCTTGCAAATTGATTCATTCTGGCTAGCTCAGATATCATCCCCCATGTCAGTCTAAAACCTCTCCTCTGGCTTAGAAGAGAGACAACTGTGTCCTTTTTCATTTCCTGGTTGCAGGAGAAACAATTAGCACGTGTTGGGTTGAGTGAGCAGCAGTGTATATGTGGAGGCAAAAGCATAGCAGAATGTCTGTTTGTGGGATATGTGGAAAGATATGTGTGCATCTCTGTGTGAGGGGGGATAAGGGTAGAGTGGGTGTGTGAAAGGGACATCAAGGGGAACAGAATACACACTGAATGAGAATGGGAGTTAGAGTGGAGAAAGGCAAAGGAGTTTGGTTAGCACTGAAAGTGGGGCGAAGGCAGGAAGCCTAGTGAAAGGAGTGAGGGAAAGCGGTGCAAGAGAGAGAAGAAAGAGAAACTAAAAGACCATGAGGAAGGAGGGTGAGAACTCAGTATAAGATGGGAAAGGCTTGGGCAGAAGAAAAGAGAGGGGACAATTTTAACAATACAGACAAGTTAGACTGAAACAAAAACACTGAGAAAGGCAGAGAAAAAGATACCCCATGATATGTATACACACACTCATTTCAGAAAAGGAGATCATGCTTTAGGCCTATAGTGTATTTTCCAAGGATGTTGAGAAAGCATGCTAGAGAAATCCAGGAAGAGAAAAGAGAATAGACATAGGAGAGGCCCAGTACTGGACAGGTAATTCTCTCTATTACTCCACAGAGAGCCTGAGTGCCAAAACACACAAACGTTGGTTCTGTTCATACACATTCAGAGCTTTTGATCAGCCCACAGAACTTGATTCCTGGTCACGTGCCAGAGCCTAGGCTGCTCACTCCCCTGAAGCTGCTAAGCGCCACCTCAACATCCCACACTTGCCTGCTGGCTCCAGCACTGGCAAAGCTGTGCCTGTTTGCTGGCTCACCACTGCCACTCCTCTCATCTCCCGGGTAAATCCTCTTGAGCTCCAGGGCAGACACTGTCACTCATTTGGCCTCCAAAATTCATTTCCAAACTGGCCAGTAATCCTTAAATCTGCCTCTTAGGGCAAAGCTACAGCTATAGGGCCAAACCTGCAGATCCTAGTCATCTGTGACTCATTCCAGTACTTCCAAAGGTTTCAAAGAGCCTTCGGCCTGAATAAGGACCGCAAGAGTGGGACCACAGTTATGTTGTTCAGTGTGAACATGACTTCATCTTCAGAGGGTATCCTTTTTACCTGCTTTAAGGTTTTTATTGTTTTGTTTCTCTTATTGAAACGGAAGGGAACTGTACAGCATGCACATAAAAAGTTTCAACTTTTAAATCCTACCATGTATTTTGGTAAGAGGAATTAAATGTCAAAGCACCAAAGCAACAATACATTTAATGGTAAAACAATATACAATCACCTCATTTTTTATTTTTACATTGGGGGAATTGATATAAAAGGGCAATAGGGTCTGTCTTTGACATTACATGAAGTGGAAAGATACATTTGTATTCTTTGATACCTTTTACAAAAATGAATGCACCAGTAATCAGACCCATTCATTTCTGAAAAGGAGATCATGCTTTAGGACTACAGTGTATTTACAAGGATGTTGAGAAAGCATCCTAGGGTATGTCTAGACTACATGCCTCTATCACCAGAGGCATGTAAATTAGACTACCAGACATAGTCAATGAAGCCAGGATTTAAATATCCCGGCTTCATTAAAATAAAAAAGGCTGCCGCGCTGTGCCGGCTCAGCTGATCATCGGCACACTGCGGCAGTCAAGACGCGGATAGGTCGACAGGGAACGCCTTTGTTGACCGCTCCCTTATGCCTCGTGAAACGAGGTTTACAGGAGTGGTTGACAAAGGTGTTCCCTGTTGACTGATTTGCATCTTGACTGCCGCGCTGTGCTGATGATCAGCTGAGCCGGCACAGCGCGATGGCCATTTTTATTTTAATGAAGCCGGGATATTTAAATCCCGGCTTCACTGACTATGTTGGGTAGTCTAATTTACATGCCTCTGGCGACAGAGGCATGTAGCCTAGACATACCCCTAGTGAAATGTGCCATATGAAATCAACTGTGGGTTGAAGCAGTTATTCATTAAGAATATGGTCAGTTTGGTATAATCCTTGAGGAGAAACAAAATCCTCTAGTATGGGAGATCCATAGCTTCATGTTTCACTCACATCAGTATAAGCAAAGTGGGCAAATTATGCACCCAGTAACTTATAAGGCGACCCATAGGGAAAAACAACAACATGTGCATATACATTACTTTGATAATGAGCTTTTTAAGACAGGAATTGCCTTTTTGTGATGTGTTTGTACAATGACAAGAACAATAGGCCCTGATTGTTGCGGTCTTTAGGTGATACAACAATACAATTATGTATTACTACTACTACTACTACTACTAATGTACAGATGCTATGTAACTGAGTACCTATAATTGGTGCAGTGTTTTATTGCTGAACCCAGCAATACCACTCTAGATATAAGTGACTCACTAGGAGTACATATATAGATATAAATAAACTCAGTGATCACATTCTCCTGGGATAGGGCCTTTCCACCAGGCTAGAAACTAATGGTGAGATTCAGCCCTCAGATACGCACACATTTCCCTCCTTCCCCAGATCAATGGAATCTATGTGTGCATCTGAGGACAGGCAGTGGCCCTGTAGATGGGATCGCCCCTTTTTGACTGCTGTGTTTTGACCTATGTGTTTGAATTTTTTACTAAAGAAAACAATATTTTGAAAACTACACATAAAACAAATTTTTGCATCGAGTTAAAGTAATATAATTATATTAAATGCAATACGACTGCAGAAACAGCTGTTAAAAGCAACAAAAGGGCGTGGTGAGACAATCCAGCAACACTCCATATTAGACAATTACGCCAGCTACCTTTCAGATGCTGTCAAATGTAAGAATATTTTCTTCAGAAAATACACAATTTGCGTAGGAACCGTCCTTTGATCCATATCCTCATGCTTGTCAAAGCAAAACCATCCCAAAGTTCCAGTGGCTTGACTCTCATTTGCATGAAGACACCTTTACATCACTCTGGCAATATAAAAGGGCCCCAAAGAGTATAAATGTAAATGCAAAAGTTGTGTGAAGATGCCTTCGTGCGAACAAGAATCAGGCCGTGAATCTACAAAACTGTATTGAAATGCCAGGAAATGAAGATCAAAGCTTAACCCTATATCAACCAACACTATTGCTCCTATGTATGGAAAGGATCAATGAGTAGACAAATCAGTGCTTATATACTAAAGTGATTGGTGTTCTAAAAATAGCACAGCTAGCTAGCTGCCAATACATTGAAGGGGACTGATTTCAATGGAGCTGCAGCTCAGGATATGGCCCAATGTAAAAATGAAATATTTATTATGGAAAAGAGTAGAATAGGCATTGTATTTTACTGTAGTGTCTGAAATTCTTGGTTTTTAAAATTTAAATTAGGTTCCTTTACTTCTGTAAAAATAACTTCTGTATTTCCTCGTTTCCTTGTTTTTTTTTGTTTTTGCATAATGATAATGTAAAGAATATTTTAAAATCTCAGAAAAGGAAAAAAAAGGAAAAGGTAATCTTTCAAGGAAGTCTATGAGAATTAACTCATTAATGTTGGCTACTGAAGCCATTACAATGGTAAAATATATATTTACAGATTTTTAAAAGAACTCTTAACTGCATATATTTGAATATTCTTTCTGTGCCTAGGAAACTATAAAAGCTATTTTTGTGCATCAGTGGCCTATTATATAAATACACTTAGCTTTCGCCTAAAATGGATACTTCAGAACAGTCTCAAAATCCATCTAATGTAAAGTCAGCACATGTCTCATTTGTTTAAAAGAACATTGGACAATTGATTTTTTTGAAGTATAATAGTCTACTTCACATTACAGTCAGACAAAATGTAGTTTACAATAAAACATAATTTTGACTTATATGTAAAAAAATAACCAAGCTGGTAAATTCTGTTTGCTGTTTTGCATTTCTAAAATGGACAAATGGTTAAAAACATTTATTATTAATTTACAAAACTACGTTTCTCTGAGGCTGATCCCTATCATATCATGTTTTTGTACAGACAAAATGTTATGACTAAGTTATAAACTCCCTGAAAACAGATTCTTTGGTGGACATTCTTGTAGATCCTTTACCATAGCGGCATTAACTCCTGGAGAATAATGTACGGGTAATTATATGGATTTCCCTCTTTCCAATTTAGGGCTATGCTTCCCTCATAGTAGTTGAATGGAGAAGCTGCAGACAACTAGTTGACCTAAAAATTCAATTAGCATCACATCTTGGCACAAATAAAGAATTTGGATCAATGCCTAGTTAGATCAGGTCTATTTCTAGCACACTGAGTAAAAAGAGCAATTTTTTACAGCCTAGTTTGATAAGTAAGTGCCTCTCTCACCTGCTCACACTCCGAATTGTCAGTCTCATTCTTTGTTCTTTTGCATGCAGCTGTTGTCAGTTTTTGAGTCACAGAACCACTTGCGGGAACGGCTCTAGAGAATTTGGGAAGAAAGGAAAGAAAAAAGAAGCTGCATTTTTTTTAACAGAAGGAGAACATAAAGAAAAGAAAGGTGTTCTCAAATATGTAGCCTGCAGCCTTGTCAGGTAACATTTCTTTAGATGGTTTTCTCTTCTTTTCCTCACCCCAAGATCTCTCTTCATCATTTTTTTAAACATCTCTTCTGGGACAGGGACATGAAAGTGAACTGTGGGTCAAAGGCAAGAATTAGGGGTTGCCGGAGCTACTGTCTGATGGCTTTACTTTATCTTTGTGTCCACGCTTTTGCCAGTCAGCAGGAACCGGAGGTTATCCATTCCAGTCACATCATTTTCTGCTTGATGACAAGCATCACACCTTCATCCATCACATTTACATTTCAAACTGCCACGCTGCTGCTATTGATTAATTATTTAGCAGCCTTTGGCCACGTGTGAGCATTACTGATCTCACGTTTCACGTAGAAGGTCCATTTAAAAACCATCTAAATCTTTCTGTTTGTGCACATCTGTAGTTTTCTAAAGTGAAATACATGGGTATTTCAGCTTCTGTGTGTAATAATGTATATTTATGCACACACCTATTTAAATCTATGTTTGTGTCCACATACTTACGTATAAGTACATACACACATGGAGTTGAGCCTTGCTAATCAGAACTTCAGCACACCACAATGAGAACAGATTTCTGTATTTGCAGTTTACTGAAGATCAGTGCAATTGCGTAGGTGCGCTGGGTCAGGACCACAGCAGGAAACGTCATACTTTCTGTGGACCAGTAGGAGAGGATTAGATCATCTGCTTGGCCCCATCACGGGCACTTAGCAATGAAACATGTTATAAAGGGTTTTGCAGTTGGTAGGTACTGCTTGTGCTCTCCCTCTCACCACAGCCATAAGGTGGAACTGGAATGATTACTTTGTAGAACTGGATTAAGAACCCGGGAATTTGGTTTCAGTTCTGGGCTCTGACACTGATTTCTTGGAGCAGCTCATCTCATCTCTCTGTTCCTCATTTGTGAAATAGAAATGCAGGGATGTTGTGAGGTTTACTCTACCAACATCTATGAGGCACTCAGCTACCGTGGTGATAGGTCACTCTTTAGGCACCTAAACAGACAGGCTTCTACTAGGCCATACACTCATTAATTTGCATTGGTGCTTTCCAACATTAGTGTGAGTTTATATATGAATTTATAAAACAGAAAATTTGGAACAGAGCAATGACTCTATTGAGCTATTAGTTTCTGGGACAATTGTCCCTTTAGAGACAGTCTTGTGGAGTCTAGTGAAGTCTAATGAAGGGAAATAAAGGTCCAATCCTGTTTTCCTTTTGCATGTTGAATGGCACCTATGATTTACCTTAATTCTGCTGGGAAGCTGTATATGAGCTACTAAAATTCACTTCAGATCTCTCCATTTTGACTAGGCCTGGACACCATGGGTACGTCTAGACTACATTCCTCTTTTGAAAGAGGAATGTAAATGAAGGAAATTGAAAATGCAAATGAAGCGCAGATTTACAAATCTCGTGCTTCATTTGCATAATCGTGTCTGATCGCTTTTTCGAAAAAGGTTATTAAATAAAGCAGTCTAGATGCGGTTCTTTTGAAAAAAAACCCTTTTTCAAAAGAACCCTGTAAACCTAATTTTTTCAGGAATAAGTGTTCTTTCGAAGAAGGGTTTTTTTTAAAGAACCACGTCTAGACTGCTTTTTTTTAATAACCTTTTTCGAAAAAGCAATCGGACGCAATTATGCAAATGAAGCGTGAGATTTGTAAATCTGCGCTTCATTTGCATTTTCGATTTCCTTCATTTACATTCTTCTTTCAAAAGAGGAATGTAGTCTAGATGCACCCTATAGGATGTGTAGAGGTTTGGAAAATTTAGGGATTTTCAGATTTGATTTCATTTCTGATATCTGAGGCACCTTCTGCTTCTGTAAAACAAGGTACTTCCCTGACCCCTCCTCCACATGCCCCACCTTCACACAATGGTTCCTACCTCAGCAAGTTCTAGTGTCCCCCTCCAGAGTTGCCACGGCAGTCTACCATAATCCTAATATCCCTCCCAGAGTAATATATATCTCATAGAAACAATTACAAGGAGAAAACAAGATTAGTGAAGTATTTCTATACAGGAGGAGGAATGGTCCCAGCAACAAGTTTCTTAAATCTTCTGCCATCAGTGGCATCTCTGAGATACAACATGGCAACGAACAAATTTAATCTTTGAACTCTAAAATTAAAATAATATTTCAATCACTTTCCTGATTTCTTAGGTTTTAGTGAGGATGCAACCCACCAAACACATGCAGCGTGAGCTACTTTAGATTTCAGACCTTATCCAAAGCCTATTAAAGCCAATGCAAGACTCTCCAGTCACTTAATGTAATGATGAGGATTCTGGAAAGAACTGGTCATACTGTACTTACTGCTGCATCACTTTTGTTTATGACTTTGTCCACCAAAATATTCACATAAATGTAATATCATAACTGACTCTTTACACAGACTTTCTTAGAGGTACATAAGTACACAGCTGTTATGTCAGTGTTGAATATAGCTCACTATATGCATTGGGTAGGTGTTTGGGGTGGTTAAAATTTTCTGTCTAAACTCTTTGAAGCTTGAAAATAGCATTGATATGAGTGAATGACATATAGAATTTTACTCCTGCATTGTGTATTTATAAAAATACTAATGTTTGGACAATAAACCTGGGATTATAACATTTCAGAGTCTGTTAGTGATGACAATATACTGTTTTGTTCATAGTGAATGATTAACTGGCCCAATCCCATGAAAAACATTGCCATTAAAAACCACCACCAATGGAAATTTTGACTGAGTAAGGGCTAGAGGATTTGGCCACATAGCAAACAGAATATCTGTGATAACCAAAAATGAAATGAAAATTGTGTTAGGAGATGCCTGCATCCTGATCCTTTCAAATGAGAGGAAATCCATAAATTGGCAAGAGGAGAGGTTTAGTTGCCTTATAAGATAAATACAATCTCCCTATAAATTTAAGAAAAAAAATATTTTTTTCTTTTTTCTTTCTCCACAGCTTTTTTTTATCTTGCTCCTTTTCTTTCCTTTAACCACACTCTTTCTGAACAAAATGCAATTTTTTTACCCATTGGCCTTTACATTCTCTCTATTCAAGTGCATGCATTTTTAGGTGCCTTCCAGATTTGGTGCCTCTTTCTCTTTGTTGACCCAAATAAATGTTTCTGAAGCTCTTTGCATACAGCTCAATGTAAGGCAAATAGAAAGTTCCATTTATCTTCATATTGTGTGGCTAAGCTATGACTAAGGAAAAGCAGGTTAGCGATCTCAGAATATTTTTGCTGAATTAATGGTGCAAAGCGTACTGGCCTGTACTGTGTAGAAGAGGATACAAGAAATGTACATATATCTGCCATCTGTATTCTCCAAGTCCCAGTCCTTCAAGTTGACCAAGTAGGTGGGTCCCTTTGCTTGCCAAGAGGCTGACTGACTCAAGTTTTTGCAGGCCTTGGACTCAGATTTGTGCTTTGGCATGCAAAGCAGGAGAAGATGCTGTGATAGAGACAGGAAGTGAAGATAACTGAATAGTTTTCCACGTGCCCAGCTCTAGCCTCCCAAATGCCAATACACTTTAACCATTTTGACAAAAAATAACCCCCAGTTATTTGGTTGCAGTTATTCCAAGCAATTTTCACTGTTGTCATTTTGCTATGGGAAAGGTGATGCAATGCTGAGTTATAATCACAAATAAAATTGTAAGTAATTTCAAATACACACTTCCATTGTTAAGCAGCGGTGATGATATTGATTATAACCACAATATGTACACGAACTTCACAGCATTGGAAGACGCTGCAGTCTGCATGTGTGTTTGAATGCTCAAGTCACCACACAGAAAGTATAAAAATTAAGACCAGATTGTAAACCTCTGACTCATATCACTGAGTACTTACTCACATGAATAACTTTACTGTAGTATTCAACATGAGTAAGGGTTTCACAATCTGGCCCTTGCTGCTATAATATTCCTATTTCAATGTCATAAATTAAAATGACTCTATTAAACATAAGCTCTGTTTTGAGCTTTCAGGCTACAAAATTTGCTGAATCTCCTAAAATTACTTTTGTTTTTACAGATTTTATTTAATCTGAAATGTATCCTATAAGTAGACAAACATGTCTATCTAATCTGTGTTTTTTCCTACTTATTCATTCATTGATCCTAAAGTGGGGGAAGGGAGGAGAATAAGAGAGCAAGACAGAATACATTAGCACATAGCACGAGTGTGTATATAATATCATAGACAATAACAGCAGCTAGGCCTTCTTCTCTTCTCTTTGTTTTTGCTTACTTCATCTCTTCATGTTCACAGTTAACAAGCTTGTTCTGTACAAAAAATATAAACATAGTAATTAGTTCGTCATAGGTGTGTCTAATTTGTATTGTCACAAATAAAAAGCAAAACCACCACTTAATCTTTTTATCTGGGCTTAATGAGATCAGGAAAGTATTTTCATAATTGAGAAGAAAGATTTTTTTGTATAAAATCTTTTAATGTGAACTGAGATGAAAACAACATAGGCAGGCACCTTCCTCTGAATTCTTTTGAAAATGACAAACACAATAATAAATAAAAACAATTAGATTATGAGTGGACTCCTTACTTTATAAAGATTAAAATATCTAAACATAATCATTCTGAGTTCTTTACAGGATTACATACAATCTGATTCTAGGTCACACCATTGTGACTGAATAAATAATCAAGCATACCCTGCCATTGCCATTAATGAATAAGGGCCTCAACAATCAATGATATGCCAGCTATAAAAACAGATCAGGACAATCAAGTGCTTCTTCAGCTTAACTGTCACAATGTAGCATGCTGCTGCCATTTTGAAATGGATGAGGACTGCATGTATTGCTAACAAGAAAGGCTGTGAAGCTGGTTTCCTCTCCTCCCCCCACTATCAGAAATGGACAGCTGTCACTTTAGTGCAGTGGTCACCAAGCAGTAGATCGGGATCTACTGGTAGATCTTGAAGCCTCTGACAGGGGATCTTGACTGGTTGGCCAAGAGGCTACCAAGAGCCAGCACTTCAGCTGTGCTCCTCCTGCTCTTTGCCTTGGAGCTGCCTCCCTCCCACCCCTTGGGAGTCTCCTGCTTGCTATTCAGAACAGGGAAGGGAGAGAAGGGGGTGCTGATATCAGGGTGCCCCCTTTCCCACCCTATATTCTATCTTCATAGAACAGAGGGGGGCACAACAGGGCTTGGGATGGAGGCAGTCAGAGGGTTACCTGTAAAACTTCCCAGGCAAGAAAGCCATGGCCAGAGAGGGCTGGAGGCTGAAAGCATTAGACGGAGACACCTGTCTGAAAGGGCTGAATGCTGGGGGGTGAGCGGTGAACGATGGAGGGGTGACCCTTTTAATGTCTACAGGTAGAAGCTGGAACCCCACCTGGGAAGGAAACGGGATGGGGTGAGGCCTGGTGAGGGATGCTGGAGCTGTACGTGAGTGCTAGGAGATGTCAGAGCTGTACTTGAAGGTGGAATGTTGGGATGAATATTCTGTCTGGACTGTGCTGGAGGGAATTTGATTTATGGTAGCGAGACTTTTATCAATAAGGCTGTATTGAGTTTATCTGCGGAACTGAGGGAAACTAAGGGAAGGAGCCATTTGCAGAGCTGCCCTGTGTGTGTGTGGGACATCCTGGAAGAAACCACACCTTTACAATAACGGCAGTTCATCATTGTTGAATGTCTCAATCTCAAACTATTTTCAGTCTCTCTCTCCCTTCCTCTCTTTCTTTGTCATAGAGAAAGATTTGCCACACCAGCTGAAACCATATACTTTCGTAAAATGGCACTGGCCAGTACATGATGCTTCAGAGAAAGCAAAGGAAACAAAACTAATAACTAGTGGCCTAACCAGCTGTGTTATGTTGTTGTCCATGGAGAAGGGAATTCCTACCTGACTCTCTCAAGTGAGTAGTTTACCACACAGAAGCCTAAGGACCGCTACTTCTTATTTTATTAGCCAATACAGCAGCAAATAGAACCCAAACTTTTATTCCCTCCACACCCAGACCTCCCATTAAAGTCAGCATAAGTGGTAGGTATGCAAGAAACACAGGATTGGTCCCATTAATTATGGTAATACAATTAGCAATTGCTCTTTTCTAGCTAGTAACCTTTTCTGTCTGAATGACCACCTGTAGCAGTAAATTCCACAGGCTCAGTACACAGCACAAAGTATTTCCTTTTATTGCATCTAAAATGTACTACCCCGTGCCATTTAATTTCACTGAGTGTCCCCTTGTTTACATGTTATGTGACAAGAAAAAAAAGGAGCTCATGACTTAAAGTTCAGTTAATCACACCTAATTAATCACTCCTCCAAGTGCCCAGGGTAAATACTATATTGAAAATAGAATTCATTGGTAATGAATTCATTTGGCAATGTTGATCCAAAAAAGAACATGTCACCTAACTTTATTAATCTTAATAATCAGCCAGTATCTAAAATACCTAAGTAATTAGTATCACATACAATCAGGATGGTTAAGAATCAGAAGCAGGGCAAAAAGGGTTCTGAATGGATTAAAAAATGGGTTAAAAAAGACAAGAAAGTTTTCACAGTATGAAGTTTAAAGGCAGGCATGGCCTGTCCTGTATATGAGGGAAGGAAAGGAAAAAGTCCATCATATGTACTACCAAATGCAACCTAAAATGGAAGAAGACTTCATTTCCCTTCCCTGACGATTCACAATGACATCAGGTCTATAAAAAGCAGTCTGAGATGTTTGTTGCACCATACAAAATACCTAGTACACAAGATTAACTTGCATTGGAGAATGGAAGCTAAAAAGCTCCCTTCCTAGAGATTCCCTGGCATCATCATCACCGGGGAAGGAAAAGAGAAGGGCCCTTCCCCCAAACTGATTGACCCATGTGGTTTTAGGGGATCTATGTTTTCCAAGGCCTCTGTCTACTACTATCCCCATCCCCCTTCTGGAAGGGTCCTCCATATCATGAAAATGTAAATCAGCCTTTAGCTTAGGTAAAGAATCCCTATAAAAGGGACACTTTGGTGGTGGGTATCCATCCCTGCTCTCTTCCAACCTACCCTTTCTGCAGCTGTGGATATCTATCTATCCCGCTACCCAAGAACTCTGACAATCTATAGTTATAAGGGGCTGGACCTTCAGTCTCGTTTCATGGCAACTGAGGGAAGGGGAAAGGGAGAATTCTCCCTCTCCATATGGATGAATTCCAGGGACTCTCAGTAAGTGGAAAGTTATTTCCCCAGTGGAAATAACCTATGAAGATCACAGACTAGTAACCTATGACTTTCATCTAACAGAATGCAAAGGTGAGATGAACCCTGAAATTCAGACAAATAAAGGTTTTCTTGGTGTAATTTCATTAGCTGAACTGGTCTTCCTCCAAGGCTGAATTTGAACTAATAAGTCTATTAAAAATAAAACCATCACGTCTGTGATAATATCTTACTACCAAGTTTAAATGGGTTCAGAAAACTGTGGTTGTGTATTTTCCCTTATGCAGAGGGAAGATCTAAGGCACTATTGAGCACAATCTTTATAAATAAGATACCTATCCCAGGAAGAAGTTTTGAAAAAGGAAATCATACAGTTCCCTTTGGTACATAAGTTCTAGAGTCCTGAGAAACCTAACTAAGGAATAGCTGGGCGTGACTCCAGAGTTGAGGTTGAGCTGAGTTTTGCACTCAGAGCAGGGAATGCATATGATAGTGACTGATTTTTGTGACTGTGAAGGACCATTTTGTATTTGCCTTCACATGAATTAATGGCATAGTTGTGAGTAACTGGATGATCCTATAAAGAAGAAATGTAGCATTCAGTGGTCTAATGAGCAGTTAACAGACTCTTGGGGAGCAGAAAGTAGTCTGTAAACTAGTAGTAACTACAGCTAGCTTTTTATCTGTGGATTAGCTGATTTTGAACAAGGCTTCCATCCTGGATCTGAAAGCACCCAGTTGCAATACCCCATTATCACATCAGTTGTAGCAATCTCATTAGTCTATGAAGGGAAGTATTTAGTGTTAGTGTTCCTTACTGTAAACCTTATTTTTAATCAGTTTTTAAAATCAGAATGTAATAATTTATCTTTAGGAAGAGTAATACAGCAATGAATTATAGGTCAACATTGCAGTTTAGGCAAGTAATAATGAATAAAGTCAATACTAGATAAAGCTGGTTAGAAAAACAGTCTAGCAGAAATTGTACCCTCGAGCAACCTCCCTGAGAAGTTTAAGACTTCCTGGAAATAAACTTTTGAAGCACCACAGACTTAGATAAAAAGCCAGTGTATGTATCTTCCATATGCCTTTAAATTCTATTAAAATCAAATCTGACTCAACTTATTCAGATCAGACCTGTTATCAACAACACATGGTCTCGGGAGACCAACATTTGTCCAGTTAGGGCTTCCTTCATTAATCGTCCAGCATCAAGCAAGCTAAATCCAAATCTGAGGAGAAAAAGCAATTAGATATTTTAAGCAGTGATAAGAACACCACAAATAATCAATTTCTATGGCATTAGCAGCTACCTGGTCCAGGAAAAGTCTATAAAAGCTAGAATTTATTGCAAAACACCAGACAGCTTACAGAGCATTGATTCTGGGTAGTATGCATAGATTGCTGGATTTAAAAAGAAATCCCTAATGATTCTTACCTTGAAAGTTTTTTTCTTTTAAAAAAGAAAGCAGGGGTAAGGTGTCCATAAAGGCAAAATTATTGCAAAATGAATGTGTTATGATTGTTATAGTACATTTGTTTACCTTTCACAGGAACAGGCCAGGAGCACACTGTTTGGTAGCAATTAGATGTAATTTGATGCATGGAACCTAATACCAGAGGAGCAGATACTTACAATTCTAATATACTATGCTTATAAACATATTTATTCTGCTTATTTTTAAGATATTTACTTCATCTGAAAAAGAAAAGGACCAGAAACCATTTTTGCATGTAATCAAAACACAGATCCGTTTCCTTTAAAGCCTACTTCCCCCAATTATTAAAGTTCATACCAGACAGTATTTTAATCCACATTAATTAGAGAGAAAAACATTCTTAAATGATTTAAAAATATCATAGAAACACCCTCACAGATTTTTAATAATATTATTTTCCCCCTGAATTATTTAGTAATTATTTACTTCTTGATAAATGATTTCTAAAACATAGATGGTTTTATATATCTTTAAAGTTCAAATGTGAATTTCAATATTTCCATATATGTGCATTTAAATACTGAAAATTCTTGAGCATTTGAGAGAGCGAAAGAGTGTAAATATAAGTAACATGATACACTTTTACTAATCCTAAATCAAATAATTATGGAAGTATAGAAAACATGAAAATTAAGACTTCAGTCTTGCAAACACTTATGCACTGATATAGACTTGTGAATGTGAGTAGTGTCATTGAGTTCAGGGATGCTACTCCCATGTGTAAAGCTATTTGATTTCATAAGTGTTTCAAGACCGGGAGCTAAAATTTTATGGGTTTGAACTAGTTTTAATGAGCAAAATATTAAACCTTAATCATTGAAAACTAAAATATCTGTCTTTGGATTGAGGATACTGAAAATTATGATGATTTGAAGAAAAAGTAAGCAAACTGTTCTCATTCCAGAATTCTGGTTGCTGCTGTACATGGATGATTGCAGAAATCCAAACACAAACTGAGGAAAAAGAGAATGAACGTAAAAGAAAATAGTTATCAAGATAATTAAAACTTTGCAACAATTCAGTAGTGGTGCTGATAAAAACAGCACTGCTGGTTGAATGCAAATAAGATGGTAAAGGCCCTGTTTGGATTATGGTAATTACTCAGTCTGAAGTTAGCTCAAACCACACATATATACACACACAGCAGTGGAGTGGAACCTGACAGCTATACTTGGCATGTGATCATAAAATTCTCTGGCACACTGTCAGAATGCCATGTGGAGCTATTTGTACAGTTAGGTATAGAACTCTGCAGTACAGGAAATATCATCGGAAGTACTGCTGACCCAGTATGGCCTTCAGTGTGAGGCTGCTTCCATACTTATCACTGGCCTGGATTCAAATGTGATCTCTGGAGAAGGCAAATCAATCGAACACATGTTTGGTCTAAAAATGTCTTTTTGGAATATGCTGAGGTATTTCCTTACATTAGACCATTTTCTTTGCCCCAGAGACTTGTCTAGTGCAATTGAATGGATACACATCACAATACACACTGTTGCCAGAGCAAAATAATTTCAATGTGTCCTTTAGTACCTCGATAAAATACAGATAGTCAGTGTTGAAACTAGATGCCCCAGGAAAGTCCTGTACATACTGGCACTCTGCGTTTCTTCCAAGAATTTGTTTCTTTTAAATTTGATATTGGTCCAAATGAGCAGATTTTGTGTAAGAATGAGAAAGACAACCAAGTCAACCTCTCCTCTTGCCTTTGAGATGGTTTTGTTGAGGGGGCATAATTGATGTCACAAAAATCATTAAAGAAATGATCATTTTAAATAATTTCAAACTGATTCCTAAATAATAATCTTATAAGAAAAATATCATTACAAGTAGTCCTATTTATTCATATTCAAATTCTGATATAAGGAAAAAGATGGATTTCTTAGTAGTTTTCGCAAGTAATATTATATACTGGCATTTACGTTTTTATTACTTGGTTCTTTGATTTGCTCACCTAGTATATTCTTTATAGATGTATATTTTATTACCTAACCATTACTGATAGCAACTCCCATTAGTAACAGAACAGTATGGAAGAGATGTGAACTTTTCAGCAAACCATCCCCCACCCCCTGACTTCTGCTTTAGGTCAGCACAGAACAGACTGTTTTGAACAGAGCTGAAGTCTTATAGTCTGACCACCATTGCTGAAGGTAAACCCTTACTGTGAAGGGCAAGCTTCCCTACCTGGCATGTTCAAAGCCTATAGAGACTATATCAAATCTAAATTCAGTCATGACTGCTGAGGCCAAGATATAGTCCTCTGACCCATAGACTCATTAGTGAAAGGCACCAGCACCACTCACTTTCTTTTTCTCTCTCTCTACTTCGTCCGCTGTGATTACTATAACACACACAGTACATCAACTCTGAAGACCCCTTTTCTCCCCCAAGCAGCTTTGAATGGTGGATTTTATCTCAGACCAAGAAATTGGTGCATTCTGGCTAACTGTGAGATCTTTAAGCAGTCATACTTTTCCCAACAAATACTATTTAAAAGGAATACCATCAAGACTGGTAGGCCCCAAATTTGACCTCCTTCGCAAATTTTTCCTAACAAGTCTTGGCAAAATTCATGAAATACTTTCTCTGTAATTGTCTCAGCAAAATCCATGCAATACTTTCTCTGTGTTTGCCTTTGGTTTAAACAAATGTTTCAAGAATGAAAACAGATAAACAAACACACAAAATACATAAATGCCAATCACCCCCCCCCCGCGCACACACTTATGAATAACCCTGCAATATTAACCCAAGGTTTAATGGATACATAGTGACAAACAATTTAGTAAAATATATATTTCAGTTTGCAGATTCAGTTCCAAGGGGTTATCAGCAACAAAAGTGGATAATACATATCATTAAGGCTACCTCAACATTGTCCTTTTCACCTTGTCTTATGCTACATATATTTGGTCACATGAGGTTATACATGAACAGACAGAAAAGTTTAAAGACATTTCCTAATGTATACTTGACAAAAATAAGATGCACAACTAAGGCGATACAGAGTGAAAATTATGCAACACAAAGCACAGTACACATTAGAGCTCAGAGGATGTCAGAGAAAATTTCTCTTAAAGCAATCAAGAATGTCTCATAATCCAGAAAGAGAACAACTCTTCTTTGTCATAAAATATGAATATTTTGTGAAGGATGTAATAATAATATAAGATGTGAAAGAAATATTGGGAAAATACACACAATTAGTTTATATCCATGTAAAAGGCACTATATAATTGCACAGTCCTATTATTGCCGTAAATACAGTATTTGCACTGAAATGCCAAATGCCTCTCATAAAGCGGCTGAAGGTGTAGAGAGAGTTTTATGACTTAAAAGTAAGGGAGAATTACAAACCTTAAAAGACAAATTGAGGAATCAGAAGAACTCGACTTTTTCTATATTACATACAAAATTGGAAAGTGAATAATAATTTCTAGATCCTTTATTGTTTTGTATTGCATGAATATTTTTATTAGTGTGGACAAGTAAATTTTATCTGATAGCTTGTTGTATTTAAAGACAGTGTAAAACTCTTATTGCAAACAGTTGTTTACAGTGCGCTTTTCAGCACAAAGCTGTTTTAAAGCTCAATTGTGCATTTTGCAGATAAAGTAGGAAAACTAACTGAAGGCTGTATTGTAAGCAGTGGTTGCCGTGGAAACCCCAGTTTCAAGAGCTGGTTCTCCATTACCACTTAATTTAGGCTTCCTAATTGCATTCCACTAAATCGGTAGCGACAATATCTGCAGAGCAAAACTGCATGCCCAGTCTAGCGCAAACCTCTTTGAAACAGGCTTTTTGAAAGCCAGGAGCTATAAAAACTCAGCATGACGTGGAGCATATGAGAAACCTGTAGTTCAAATGTACTGCTGCTTGCTTTCTCATCCTTAGTAACTTCAGTACGCTCCACACCAATCTATTAGTTCAGTCTACCTTAAAGATCATAAAGCTCTGCCATGTGGAAACTCATCTGTCCACCAACACATTGGTGCAAAATAGATTTAATTGTACTCCCAACCCGGTATCATGTCCATCTTATTTTACTACACACCAGCAGGTAGCCAGAGCAGAGCCTTACATTCCTTGAACTGCCCTTGCTCCACAATATGAGGGAGAACAATACTTTCTCAGTTTAAATTATTTGCCACTGTTCAGCTGTGCAGCAAGCTAGACCGCCCATATGTGACCTAAAGAGAGCCTTGTCAGAACCACTAGACATAAAAGCATTCCAATTATCGACCACACTGCTTTAATAGAGGAGGCAACGAATATGATAGTGTAAGTGATTCTGCCAGTGAGAAGCTCTTCGTCACTGTCAGATTAACACTTGAGTTAAACTCTTGTAAATCAGTCCCATTATGCTGTTGGTTGAGAAATAAACACAGACCTATTATGCTTAGAATTCCAGAGGGCTCTCCCCTCAATAGGAGTTGCACTGGATGCTCTATTAATCTGAATTTTGTCATGTTTATTATTTTGCAATTACTAATGTGGGTAATGTTGGGAAGATTTAAGTTGTCTATGATTAGATTTTGCAATGGATGTTCATGCCTAACAAAACGTTCAGCAGGGGAAAATTGGAGAGTAGGCGAGCAAACACACAGTGTAACTTTTGACTGAAAAAAGCCAGCAGACCACCAATTTATAATGAAATCCCATAATTCTTTTTTTTTAAGCACAGAGCATTTAAAGCAAAAATACTTCAGTGTCTTCAGGCACAAGACCTTCTGCAAGCTCACAGTGAAGTGCACTTCCTAACCACTACTGTGGTTACATTCAAGCCCTGGAATGTGTGTCGGATGAACCCTGTAGTTGAAAATAATAAGTAAACAACTGTTCATTTGGTGCTTTATTTTCTCTGCAATGTTATTAAATGTTGGTAAAAGAGCATCATATGATATAGACAGTTACCAAGCATTCCACCCTTGTTTTAGGGGTGTGTAGCAAGAATGAATAAACTTAAGTCTTAGGGTACATCTATACTACGGGACGAAGTTGAATTAAGATACGCAACTTCAGCTATGTTAATTGCGTAGCTGAAGTCGAAGTAGCTTAATTCGGCTTTTGACCCTGTCTACACTACAGGAAGTCGAAGGGTGAGCACTTTCCCTTCAACTTCCCTTACTCCTCGTGAAAGCAGTGTTACCGGCATCGACCTGAGTGCCCCTCTTACTTCGAATTAGCTGTCTGAACTAGACCTGTTAATTTGAATCCTGGAAGATTGACAGTGGTGGCTTTGATTTTCCTCTGTAATGTAGATGTACCTCTAGGCTACGTCTAGACTACATCCCTTTTTCGGAAAAGGGATGTAAATTAGACGTATCGCAATTGCTAATGAAGCGGGGATTTAAATCTCCCCCGCTTCATTAGCATAAAAATGGCTGCCGCTTTTTTTCCGCATGGAGCTTTGCCGGAAAAAAGCACCAGTCTAGATGCTGATCTTGCGGAAAATAAAGCCTTTTCTGAAAGATCCCTTATCCCTTATGTCAGAGAGGGACATGAGCTTTTTTCCGGCAAAGCTCTGTGCGGAAAAAAAGTGGCAGCCATTTTTATGCTAATGAAGTGGGGGAGATTTAAATCCCCGCTTCATTAGCAATTGCGATACGTCTAATTTACATCCCTTTTCCGAAAAAGGGATGTAGTCTAGACGTAGCCCTAGTGTTTACATTTGGGAATGAAAGACAAAGGAAAATAACAAGATGAAGTATCCAGGACATCAAAGTCAATGGCTGGGATATTGGTTGCTGAATCCATCTAGTCTGGACTGTCTTAGGTAGCTAGTAACAGTTGACACTGTCAGATCAGCTCCTGTTTAGGATCTAATGAACCTCACTCAAAACCAAAGCAAATGGCCAAGTTCAGTTGCAGTAAAAATGTTGCCTGACTACTTCTAAAGCCCTAAATAAGGATATTCTAGATAGAACTCTATCGAAGAGGAGCAGCAGCACACACACTTTGGGGTATACTATGTGGACGCTGTGGAAGAAAACAGGTCCTTACTCTGCGTTTGTTAGCAACAAGTAGCCAGAGGCAGTTTATTAAGCATGCAATTGCAAGGGAAGGGACCGCGAGGCAGACCTTCAAAATACAAAACAATTAAAGCCAATATATATACTTTTCCGTTACATATAATAACAATAAACAATTATTCTCCTTCCCATAATAATTCCCTTCAGACACCACCTTATCTCGAGATTCTCACTAGAGTCTGTATTCCATCCTTATCTCCTAAAGCGAGAGGAGAGCAAGAGCGGCATTTCTTACAATTCTTGCGAGATTAGGGTTAGGGTTAGATCCATTCCTAACAAATCTAAGATGGCTACACATAGTCCCTGCTTCCACAACCCCCTTGGAAGTGTGACGGAGTAAGACTCATCCATGGCCCTGCACTTCCATCTGCTATCTTGTGGGGCTGGGGAGAGGACAGGATGGAGACAGAAGATGAAGACCTGGAGAGAAGCATGCCTTCCTTCTATAGCCCTGAAGAAAAGCAAGTGGAGAGTTAATGTAGTCTGAGATTGCATTATCTTCTACCATCAACTCTTCCCTTAAAGGGAGGGCCACTCTGAGAGTCAGCAGCAGCAGCTGGGGGAAATTCAGTGGAACCATATTGTCAGGGAACTGAGGGAAGCCACAAGGGACTTCAGAGGCAGCATAGAGGCACAGGGCCTCTGGATGAGCCTGTGGGAACTGCAGTCACGGGGAAAATCCTCTGCCCCTTCTGCCTGATGAAATGATTTAGGGGGAACTCTGTGAGGAGCTCCTCAGAGAGTTTTCTGCAATGCATTGACCTTTTCCCCTTGGATATTTCCCAGGGAGGAACTGATGCCGGTTATTATTTTGTCTCTACAGTCTTTTAAACCAGAGCTAGAAAAACTCACTAAGGAATGAAAAAAATCATAGTATCAGGCATTTTATACTGAAGGAAAACTCTGTTTTTCAGTTTATATAATTCATGTGCTAGAAGAAAACAAAGAAGAAATAAAAAAAGCTTTCAATAGACAATGGGTTCTATTTTGTCCTCATATGCAGGGCTTAGTTACAAGTTGGCTTTGGGCCAAATTCTGTGTTCAGATGCACACATGCAATTTCCTCTGACTCAAACAGAGCATATATTTTTACTGATCTTTTTTGGCCTTTTTGTGTATGTAAATTATTCACACTTATTTATTATTTGTATTATATTGTAAAGATGAGGGTCCCATTGTTATATGAACTTTAACCATACTTTGGGTCAGCTCAAAGGTCCATCTAGCTCAGTATCCTGTCTTCCAACTGTGGCCAATGCCTGATGCCCCAGAGGGTGCATGAACTGAACAGGTAAACATCACATGATCCCCCTCCTGTCATCCATTTCCTGCCTCTGACAAATGGAGGCTAGGGACACCATTCCTACCCAATCCTACCCATCTTGGCTAATAGCCATTCATGGACATAAGCTCCATGAATTTATCTAGTTTGTTTTTGAACCCTGTTAAAGTCCTGGTCGTCACAACATCCTCTGGCAAGGAGTTCCACTGGTTGACTGTGCACTACATAAAGAAAAACTTCCTTTTGTTTGTTTTAAACCCGCTACCTATTAATTTCTTTTGGTGATCCCTAGTTCTTATGTTATGGGAACAAGTAAATAACTTTTCCTTATTCACTTTTTCCATACCGGTCATGATTTTATAGTCCTCTATCATACCTTCTTAGTGTTCTCTTTTCTAAGCTGAAAAGTCTGTCTTTTAAATCTCTCTTCATATGGGACCTGTTCCAAACCCCCAATCATTTTTGTTGCCCTTTTCTGAACCTTTTCCAACGCCATTTGTTCTAAGCCTTCTGAAAACAGGTCCCTGTGACAGTGAATCTATAGTCAAGGAAGATGAACAGCATATAAAGGTTGGGGAGAGGGAGATAATGAAATATCCACAATGCTTTAGAAACATGAATATATATATAGAAACATGAATATATATAATATTCTGCTATTGAATGAAGACTGTAGTGTGATCTTCAACTGACCAATGGCAAATGATAACAAAGAGTCAGATGCACCCTGTACAGGAAGAGGCTGAAGGACTAGCCGAAAAGTGAGAACAGAGCTGAGACCAGATACTTTCCTCACTCTTGAGCCCTGTACAGACCTTTTATGCAAACAATGCATGATTGGAGTTCTGCAGGTTTTGAAGGGAAAGGTGTGGGGATAGGGAATGGAGCCAGGAAAAAATTGCGTTCTATGGCATGCTCTTCTCTACTCCTGGCAGATTGTCTATTGGAAGTCAATGTGGGGAATTGGATCTGGAATCATCCCAACTCAAAAAAAAGTCAACGTTTTCAAAAAAATATTCCAAAAAAAAGTCAGGCTATATGGTTCTTTACTTATTATTTATTTAAAATATTTTGCCCTGCCTCAAGGCAGCTTACTCTCTCTCTCTCTCTCTCTCTCTCTCTCTTTTCCTCTCTCAAACGTATGTATAAATATATAAAAGTAAAATACAGGACCCCAAAGTGGGGACATAAAACCTGCTAAAACATATCAAGAGGGGACATGCACATACCTAAACACCAATAAAAGAACAGGTAAAAAGTGTGGCTTTGGCCTGGCGCTGAAACAGTGCCGACGTTGGTGCCAGGTGAATGTCCCGGTGGAGAGAATTCCTAAGTTTAGGGGCAAAGGCTGAGAAGACCCTGTTCTGCATAGATGTCAGCCTTATCTCCATAAGTGGAGGAACATGGAGGAGAGCCTCCCCAGCCAACCTCATCGTTTGGGTCCAAGGAAGGATTTTTAAGGAACAGTTTTATCACCGCCTCTTTCAAGGCAGTGGGAACTGTCCCAGATCTAAAAGACGCATTAATAATCCCCTGGATCCAACCAGTCATCCCTCTTGGCTCAATTTAATAAGCCACTATAGGCCGGGGTTGAGTGAGCATTTGGTTGGGCGCACTCCTCCAAGCACCTTGTCCACATCCACATACCTGTTCCATATATTGACCAGGGCATTGACAGGACCATTAGCTATAATGTCTGAACAATCCCTCCCGTCTACACTGCAGGAATTTGTCAGCAGAGGCAATGCAAATGAAGCACTCATTAGCATTTCTCACGCTCTCATTTGCATAGTCTTTTCCGATCCTCTTTGCGGAAGAGGTTTTTGTGGAAAAAACGCAGTGTAGAGGGGGGTCATTTTGCACAAAAAAAACCTTTTGCGCAAGAACCCTTATTCCTCAAAAAAGCAGGTATACAGGATCGTGCGCAAAAAGGTTTTTTTGCCCCGTCTACACTGCATTTTTTCCCTGCAAAAACCTCTTCCGCAAAACAGAGAGCACGAGAAATGCTAATAAGCGCTTCATTTGCATTGCCTCTGCCGACAAAATCCTGCAGTGTAGACGTAGCCTCAGAGAGCTCAGGAAACCTTCTGGATCCATCAGCCTCTGAGGGCGGGCCATCTTAATCGGTCCCCCGTTCTTGTTTCTAGATACATGATTTGGTTGTTAATAAATAGGAAATACTATAGCTTTCTTATTTTGAGGAGATATAAATGCTGTTTCAAAGACCATCATCTCTCATTTTACAAGCTTGTATACTTCTTTAAATGCAGCATGTTCAAATATCTTAATCTTTGTTAACTTGTGACATTTTAAGCTAGGCAACATATAGTTCACAGCTCTGTAAAAGCTGTGCAGTTGTATACAATGGATGTATAAAAAAGGACATAAATAAAAGTATGAACAAGATTAAAATATCTCTTGCGATTATAGGATGACTATTGATATTATTAGGAGTTAGGATATTGTTAGGTTTTATTCTTAACTCTGCCACAGACTTCCTGTGTGTCCTTGAGCAACTTAATTACTCTGTGTCTCCATTTTCCTTGCTGGTAGTAATAATAATAAGTACCTGCCTCACATGGGTGTAGTGTTGTTTAATGCATGAGCATTTTCAAAATGCTTTGAGATCCTTGCATGAAAGGGTATGGTAAGAATGTAAAGTATTATTAACTGTTGTTACCATCTGCCTCTTCTGAAGTAGGTATATTTGCTCCCTATGAACATGAAGGCATAAATCTGCAAGGAATCACCGTGTGCATTGTAATATAAAGGGTTAATGGCTACAGTGCTGTAAACTGATACAAAGCTGTCAAAGGCGTGTGCCTTAATAAGGAATAAGTCTGGAACCTCGAGGCTTGGAAAGGGAGGATGTCTAAAGGACAAAATCATGTGACACTAAAGCTCAGTAACCCAAATAAATACACATTTATGCTTTATTAATTTGTGCTGGAATCTTTTACTCTCACATATATGAGATCATGCACAGCAAATAGCCAAACAAACCAAAATACACACATGCAACCCACTTATATGGTGATGAACAGGGGATAAGGACACAGACAAACAGTAGGTAGTAGAGAAGAAGGGACTGTACATCAATAAACAGCCAACTCTGATGTAGAGTCTCACCACAGTCTTGGTTTATTGTTAAGATTTTTAGTAAATTTGGAGATCACGCAAGTGTGTGAAAAAATGTTTCTGTATCCAATATGTGATAACCGCGCAGGACAATGTAGAGGCAGTTCTGGTGGGAAGGGTGTCCTTCCGCAGCTGAATGTTTGAAGACATACCTGAATTTGTAAGAAAGAGGGCCCAACTTTTGTCTGAGAAATGGAAAGGCAAAGACTGTATAGTCAGGTGCCCAGTTTAGGAGCCAAATAATTCCTGAAGACAGAATGGCTGATATTTTTATACTGAAGATAACACAGTTAATTTTCATTCAGCTGATACTTCTCCTTTCTTGGGAGACACTCTTTTCCCGTGCCTAGTTTCAGTTTTTGGTTGGATAGGTGTCCTTTGCTTACCTTTTAAAGAGATCATGAAGTTAGGAGGCCTTGGAACCTACCAAGCAAACTGAACTTAGGCTACAAAATAAAATCCAGGCACTTTTGTATCAGAAAGAAGTAATTATTCAGGCAAATATATGCTATATGGTGACACTGCCCAGCCTCACATCAGAAAGTGTATCCTCATTGACCTCCCAACAATGAGAGGCTGCAGAAAAATGCATCTTTAAAAGAAGCTGGAAATCGCATGAGCTCAGTCTTTCATGAGAGATTCCAGTTGGTTATGGGTTCAGATGGGTCAGAAATAAACTGAGAATAATCATTCTCACAGTATTTTGAATGAAACTAGATTTTGGTTCCTATTTTATCCATAGTGCTTCATCTTATTTCTAGCTAGTTCTGTTTTTATGAGCGTAATTTGCATATTTCCAAATACATTTTATACAGCAACCTTTTTTTGTTTAGTACATTGGTTATTTTATAATTTAGAAACAAATGTTCCCATCTATGTGTGTTTGTATGTACATGTGTGTCTAGTTTTCTATAAAAATACAATACATTTGAATGGAGAACGGGGTCCATCTCTTGGGTGTGCTGGTGTTATACTAGGCAAATAATTATAAGCACTTCCCAGGACAAAAGATAAATGTATGCACATCTACAATATTTTTCTAAAAAATACAGATCAATGAATCACATCTTGAAAGACCACTCCTAACATGTAAATCTAGAATATGAATAAGGTATTAATATAGTGCACTTACCATTATACTGTCTCTATTCTTGGTTTCTTTTCCCATTCTTTTACTTCTGTCTCACTTTTATTTTTCTTTCATCAAGTTTCTTTTCTCTCCTTGTCACCATATTTTTTCTTGTAATTCCAGTCTTCTGCTTGCTCCCTCAGATGGAGAGGTGATGGGTGGTTGTATAAAATGCTAAGATCTGATAGGATCTCTGTTGTTATTTCCTGCTCTCTTCCTCTATCCCCCTCACATTCCCCTTTTCCTCAGGGCTAGGCATACACATTCTGTTTTCTTCCCCAGGGAACACAATAATTGCCATACTGGATCAGTCTGGAGATCAATCTAGTCCAGTACCCTCTCTCTGAAAGTAGCTAGTAACAGATGTTTCAGAAGAAGGTATAAGAACATCACAGTAAGTTGATATTTGATAATATATGTACAATTATGTCTCATTCTGATCATTAATAGAGATTGATCATCTTCGGATGTCACTATGGATTAGCATCTTTAAAGGCAAATCACAGACACATATTTAAATTCCTTAATAAATGTGAAAACCAGAAGTGAAAAGAAATGTCCATATTATTCCAAGTGAGTATGAACAAAGCAACATTATTGTCCATATTATTCCAAGTTCCGTATGAACAAAGCAACATTATTCCATAGAAAGAGAAAGATAATGATTCCTAATAATTCACGTCATATATTACTATTACTATATATAGCACTAAAGACAACAGGAGAAGTTCACATTTCAGTGGGTGTGTCTACACAACAGCGTTATTTTGGAATAACAGCAATTATTCTGAAATAACAATGCGAGCATCTACACAGCAATTCCGTTATTTCAAAATAAATTCAAAATAACGGACATCTTATTTCACCTTCTGTAAACCTCATTCCATGAGGAATAACGCCTATTCTGAAATAGCTGTTTTGGAATAGCTGTAGTGTGGATGCTCCACTGCTGCTATTTTGAAATAGCTCCTCCCCAGGGCCATTAAAACTAATTACTCCCCAATGCCTCCCAGGGCTCTAAATTAAGATAGCATGTCCACATTAGGGAAGAATTCCTCAGACTAATTTTGAAGCTTCCCTGTAGTGTAGATGTGCTATTTCAAAATAAGCTATTTCAGAGTATTTCTTCTGGAATGCCTTATTTTGAAATAAACGTGCAGTGTAGATGTACCCAGTGGGAGTAGTATTGGGACTTTAATCAGTAAATAAATGAAGTAACCACCCCATTAACATTGGCAATATACCATGCACATATATGGATATCAACCTCTGATGTGAAATCTTCTCTGTGAGTAGCAACACTATTGTTACTCTGGTTGTTATTAGATCACTGAAGAAAAGCTTGACATTCTGCATGGTATCTGTCTGATCTGCTATTCAGTCAACAGAATAAACTGAAGAATTTCAGTTAGAGCTTTATAATAAAGGTTTTTTTTGTTTTTCGTTTTTGCTATGGAAGTTTTTCATGGCATTGTTTACGTCTCCATATTTGAGCTAGAGATTGAGACAGTCCTTCTTTACCTCTTGGTTTCCAGCCTATGTTCTGGCCTCACTGCTGAGAATTTCAGAATTCTGTTGCCTGGCCACCAAAAGCTTTTGATTTCTGGGTTTTGTTTTGTTTAATGTCGTTACCTGCAGACAACTAATGAAGGCCACTGCAAGTCTTCCATTGGGCAGTGGGAAAGGGGGAGGCCATACTTAGCCTGTCTTCATTGGTTGGTAGTTCAGTGAGGACTGAATGTGAAAATGGACCAAGAGCGGGTGAACTGCCAAAGGTCTGGGTGCAGTGTGGGATAGCTAGGGAGATGGAGCATCTCTAATGGGCCAGAGGCACCAAGTTCCAAAAACAGCTCAACAGAAAGGTCAGCTGATTCATCTTCTTGCTTGTAGAATGAAGATTTGAGGAAGGGTGTGTCGAGACGAGCAGAAGACAAAACCTGGAGGAGAAGAAACAGAGGATAGGGAAAATGAAGCCAACTGATCTTAAGGAGCAGGGAAATAGATCTGGGAGAGTTCACAAAGGAAGACAAAAGCAAAGAATTTCCAAGAGGGGAAAGGAAGATAGGAAAGTTCAGAGAAAATCAGTAATCCTATTCTTCTATAGGAAGGAGGAGAGTTGTTCATAAAGTTGCCATATATGGGAGATGGGCCTGTTATCTGCTCCTTGAAGACATCATTGTTCCCAAGGAAAATTTGCTTACTTTCCCTTCAGCTGAAAGTATACACATTTATACATTTAAAAATAAATAGCTATGCACATTTGATAAACATAGATATTTTTACCCAAGATGCAGGAATTCAATTTAGTTTCCTTGATTGAGAATTACCCCTCTATTTGTTATCACGATTATCTATTATTTGAATTATAGTACAGTCTAGGGCAGTGGTTCCCAACCTTTTTTATACCACGGAGAGGCAAACCCATTCACAAACTTTTGGCGGACCGGCAACATTTTATTCACTCATTTGCATATTCACAATGCAAATAATGAATATGCAAATATGCAAATAAAATGTTACCGGTCCACCAAAAGCCCTGGACCCCAGAGCCGCAACGAACAGGGTACACCCTGGCCCAGAGCCCCCCCAGTGCCAGTCCTAACCCCTAGAGCCCCCCACCCCTCCACTACCCCCAGCACCAGCCACTGACACCAGAGTCCCCGGCACCCAACTCCCCCCCCCATGTCAGCCTCCTGCCTTCAGAGCCCCCCATTGCTAGCCCCCCATCCCAAACACTTCAGTGCCAGCCCTCTACCCCTTAGAGCTCCCCACCGGCTTCCCCACCCAGTGCCAGCCGCCTGTTTCCAGAGCTCACCACACCCAACCCCCCACAGAGTCCCCCTCAGTACCAGCCCCAAGACTCCAATATTAGCATCATTCCCAGAGCCCCCAGCACTAGCCCCAGCACCAGAGCCCCCGGTGCCTGCCCTGCTCCCCTTATCTAGCTCTGTGCTGCCTCCCAGTTGCCAGCTGAGCGCTGCTGCCCGGGCTGCAACTGCTCTAAGACTGCCGTGTCAAGCTCCACGCAGCCCTCCCACCGTGCAGCAAACCATTCTTCCATGTCAGGGAGGAGACCCCGCCCCTGCCCAGAGCTGGTTGGCTGAGAGGCGGGGCAGGACACACCTCTTCCAACAGCCACAGTGGGAGGGGAGGCGCTGGGTGGTGTACCCTGGTCCTGGTCTCCAGAACTGCCATCTCCTGGTAGCCAGTGGTTCGCGGCCTGGCACCAGCCCACAGCCTCGCAGTTGGGAACCGCTGGTCTAGGGGCCCTAAACAGGGACTGGGATCCCATTGTCCTGTACACTGCACACATAGACACACAGATACACAGTTAATGAAAAGTCAGCCCCTCCCCTGATGATCTTACAATCTAAGTATAAAATGAAAGACAACTGGTGGATACAGCAAACAGATGGGGAAGCACAAGAGTTAGAAAATTTTGGTTTGTGTAATAAGCCACAATCATAGCACACCAACTAGAGGTGTAGGCACTGCAACACAGGTGAGTTTTAAAGAGAAGCGTGAAGGTCATGTATTCTCTTGCAGATTTTTAGGGGGAACTCCTCTCATGGAGAAGGGATGGCATGGAAGCAAGTGTAACCCACACACCTAGTATGGTTCACTGTCCCATGCAGTGGCACCTAGACCACAGCAACAGTTAAGACCAAGAGACCTCTACAGCAGTGGTCTCCAACCTTTTTAAGCACAAGATCACTTTTTCAATTTAAGTGCAATGTAAGATCTACCTCAAACTCAAATGCTCTTGTCCGGCTCCCTTCCCCCGCTTCTCTGAGGCCCCACCCCTGCTCCACCCCTTCTCCGAGGCCTCCCCCTGCTCATTCCCTCCCCCTTCCTCCCCCATCCTCATTCACTTTCACCAGGCTGGGGTAGCGGGTGGGGGTTCAGGCTCCTGATCTTGGGTCAAGGGGTTTGGAGTGTGGGAGGGGATGCCCTGAAAGTAGGGAGGTGGAGTCCCCATGAACTCAGGGACAGGGAATCAGTTTCTGGAGCACAGGGTGGTGGGCTTGATCCCTTCACCCGCTCAGGTAGTGGCTGGGCAGCCAACGCTGGCTCCCCCAGGGATGGACTTGGCTCCCTCAGTATGAAAGTAGGATAAAGGGACCCTCTGAAGGTAGGATAGTGAGGTGGGATCTGGAATGGCCTAGGAGGTGAGGTATTTGCCTAGGGACTGCAGGGTGCTGGGATCAACTTCTGTCCTCCCTAGGCAGCTCAAGTCCCACCTGTGCCCATGCTGGGAGGGGTGAGTTCTGTAGGGGATACAGCATTAGTCAGGGGAGCTTGGGGTTGGGGTCTTGAGTGCTGCTCATCCTTGGGAGCAGCCAGGCAGCCAACACTGGCTGCCCTAGGGATGGGCTTGGCTCCCATGCTAGGAAAAGCAGAATAAGGGACCCTCTGAAGGAAGGTAGGTAGGTAGGGAGGTGGGGTGGGCTCTAGAGCAGCCTATGGGCTATGGCATTTGTCTGGGGATCATAGGGCTGTGAGCTTGAGTCCTGCCCACCCAGGGAGCAGCCAGACAGCCAACACAGGCCACCCTATGGATGGAGCAGGCTTGCACATTAGGAAGGCAGGATAAAGGACCTGCTGAAGGTAGAGGGCTGGGGGGTAGGTTCTGGAGTGGTATGGGGGGGAGTGCAGGGTAGTGGGTTTAAGTCCTACCCCACTCTGGGAGTGGCCAGACAGCCCCAGAGGTGGAGCCTGGCCCCTGTACTAGTAAGGCAGGATAAGGGACCCACTGAAGGTAAGGAGGTGGAGTGGGATCTCCAGTGAACTCAGGGATAAGGGAGGGATTCACCAGGGGAGCACAGGACAGTGGGCTCCATCCCACCCACCCAGGCAGTCCCTGGACAACCAACACCAGCTGCTGCAGAGTTAGACCTGGCTCCCACACTAGAAAAGCAAGACAAGGGACCTTCCAGAGGTGGGGTGGGAGCTGGAGTGGCTTAGGGAATACAGCATTTGCCTGGGGAGTGCAGGGTTGGGGGCTTGAGTCCCACCCCCTGTAGAAGCAGCCAGATAGCTACCCCCTAGGATGGAGCAGCAGAGCCAAGGCAGGCTCACTCCTGAAAGCAGCTGGCATGTATAGTAGTGGCTCCATGGTGTCATGTGCTGCCCCCTCATCTACAGGCCCCCAACTCCATTGACCACAGTTCTCCATTATTGATCAATGGGAGCTGCAGGAGTGGTGTCCACAGGCAAGGACAGCATGTGGAGACCCCCTGCTCTGACTTTCTGAGGGGCTGCAGGGACATGCCAGCCACTTCCAGGAGCACAGTTCTCACAGGGATAATTACTGCAGACATAACAGGTTAGGCATTTTAGAACTCAAAGAATTAAATTTAAGCATGAGAGAGAAATGAAAGTTATGAAATGCACAGACAAGTAAAAAACTAAAACTAACCCACTTTGCAAGCAGTAAAAGTAGTAACAACCCCCCATGTACATGTTGGGTCAGGAGAGAGGGAAGGACAATGTGTGTTTGTGAGAGTGACAGAGATTTGCATTGCCAAGCTCCCTCCATCCCCTTCTCTCTATGTGGAGATGGGGTACAGGAGTGGGGGAGGAGAGACATCCAGACATCAGCACCTCCCTTCTTCTCCCTCCCATACCATGCACAGCAAGCAGGAGGCTCCCAAGGGGCATCTCCAAGGCAGAGGGCAGGAGCAGCATGACAGTAGGTGGAGGGACAATTGAAGTGCCAGCACTTGATGGCTTCCCAGCCAAAGCAGACAGGATCACCTGTCAGAGGCGCCAAGATCTACCGGTAGATCCCAATCTACTGGTTGGTGACCACTGCTCTACAGCATAGGGTGGGAGCCAGCTGGCTTTTAGCTCAGAGGGTAAAGCTCCTATTCTCAGCTCCAGAGATCTCAGGTTCAAATCTGCCTGGTGGTGGTTCCACAAGCACAAAGGGGAGTTTGGGAAAATTTGTGTAATGGGCAATAAAGGTAGGTGTCATTACCAGAGGTAGGTGGGTCTCAATGGCATATAAGAGATGATAGGAAGGGCCTGGCTAGAAAGTGAAGACAAGTCATTTGGTGCAATGGAGAAAGAAGAGCTGGTGGACAAATGGAAAGAGCGAGGAAGGAGATCAGCAGGATTTTAAATGGACTGAAGAGGGTAAGATGGAGTTTGTCAAGGCCAGAAAGGAGACAGTTGCAGTGGTCAAGATGAAAAAATGATGGGGGCTTGGCTGAAAGTGGCTTGAACGTGTAGGGCTGAAGAGATGGTACTGTCAAAGATTACAGGCCTAAGTGGTTAAGATGATGATGGTATTCATGGAGGGGCAGAAAAGCTCATTTTTGGCCATACTGAGTTTATCTTGGCTAGACATCAACAGCAAAGGGCACCATTTCGGGCACATAGCGGGGCAGCAACGGTGCACTCCGGGATGCAGCTAGCCTTTCAACCTGTTCTCCCGATGCTAAGGGAGTGAGGGGAAAGTGCTTGCATTCCGTGCATGCCTCTCACACCTGGCTTGTGAAGGGAGCTCCCTTAGCATCCAGGGAACAGGATGAAAAGCTAGCCGAGTCCTGGAGTGCATGGCTGCTGCCTCTCCCCCCCCACCCCAATGCACCTGAAATGGCACCCTGATCAAAAGGAAATGCCAGAAAGAAAGGCCAAACACGTGGTTTGGACAAAGAGAGTACTGAAGTAGATCTGTGAGTTGCCAGTGTAAGGACGGTAGCTGAAGCAGTGTTTTTGAGAGAGATCACCAGGAGAGGCAGAGAAGAGGAGGGGGCCAAGGAAGGAACCTCACTGAAAGCTGGAAGGTGATCAAAGAGGGTCCTCCTAATGAGATGCTGTGGAAGCAATTAGAGAAGAGACAACACAATCAGGAAAGGCAGAGTGAGGGAGAACAAGATCTGAAGAAGAGAATGGGCAGTGGCATCAGAAGCATCTGAAGACCAGAGACAAATAGATGGGTATGGAACTTCATGGGAAAGAAAACAATACAGTTAATTTGAAAACTAACCAGACATGGTGATCTGGTCATGTGGGTTTTGGAAGTGCTACTTTTAAACTGTACGAAAAGGAAATCCCTGCTTTTATGCAAAAAAAAAAAAAAAAGTGTGAATTAGTTTGATTTAGTCAACACAGGACATCCTAGGATGGAGGAACCTGAGCAGTGAAGCGTTTGTCTAGAGAAGAGTTATTGTAGTGATATTGAGCCTGCAGTTGGTCAGGTTGTCCCAAAAATAGGCGTTGAGGGAACTTTCTGATTTTGCTCCTTGGCTAGCTTCTGCCACAGTTTAATGCTGATATCTCTTGGCAGAATTTCTGCTGGAAGGTAATTTTACAAATGTAGCCTGTCGTCCTATAATATGAAGAAAAGGCTCTTGATGCACAAACATGAACTTTGCTTCCCCTGGTACCAGCACTGCTGAACTGAGCATAGTGTCTTTTGGAAAGCGACAGCATTCTCTCAGATAGCAACAAGGGAAAATGATGGCTTTGCTGTGTAACAATGAAATTTTCCCATACAGTGAACCCTATTTTCCTCGTTACTCTTAAACCTTTATTGAAAAATGCTTTTAAATTGTATTACTTAATTGTTTAATTTGAGGCCATTACTATACAATCCCATACCAAATGTTCGTTAAGACAATATTAGCTTGTACAATAAAGCATTCAGCAGTCAGGAAATATGAAAGGTAAGGTTGACGGGGCATATTTTACTCTATTCCCTTTGTTCATCTGCATTAAAATACAACCTAATTATTGACAATAATTGCCTGTTACTATTTCTCAAATATAACATTTTGCGAATTCTCAGCGAAGGTGTTTGATTCAGAAAGTTTATGCACTCATAAATCTAAAGCTATTGATGCCAGAGTCCTCAAATCTATCTTGGTTTGTAGTTTTTAGATCTTCAAGATATCAGCGTCAAGGACTTTTTGAAGAAAATCTCTTTGGAAGTTTTAAAGTTATGAAGGATTCAATCTGGCATATTCTGAGAAAAGGTTCATAGTTCATAAACAGGATAGGAATTTTCATCTCAGCATGAATGGCAGCACATTTTCAGATGAACATAACTGTATTACTTGGCAGCCAATAGTTTTTTAAACTAAGCACAAATATACATGTACCTAGTATATTTCAGGTTTACATGTTTAATGACTTTTGGATTATACTGCTGAAAAAAAATGAAAATAATTGAAACATTTTGGCTGCATCTAGACTGGCATGAATTTGCGCAAATGCTTTTAACGGAAAAGTTTTCTGTTAAAAGTATTTGCGCAAGAGAGCGTCTAGATTGGCATGGACGCTTTTGTGCAAAAGCACTTTTTGCGCAAAAGCGTCCATGGCCAATCTAGACGCGCTTTTGCGCAAGAAAGCCCCGATCGCCATTTTAGCCATCGGGGCTTTTTTGCGCAAAACAAAACTGAGCTGTCTACACTGGCCCTTTTGCGCAAAAGGTTTTGCGCAAAAGAACTTTTGCCCGAACGGGAGCATCAAAGTATTTGCGCAAGAAGCACTGATTTCTTACATTAGAACGTCAGTGCTCTTGCGCAAATTCAAGCAGCCAGTGTAGACAGCTGGCAAGTTTTTGCGCAAAAGCGGCTGCTTTTGCGGAAAAACTGGCCAGTCTAGACACTGCCTTTAATTATAATGAAAAATACCTGATCCTCATTTCTTCTAACCTTCAAGTGACTCAAGTGAGTCGAATCCAGTCATTAAAACATTTCATTTTAGGAGTAAGGTCAAGCATAGAAATACTGAGCCCAATACAGAAAGTTAAGAGCATGCCAGAACAGAAATGGATTTGCAACCTTGTAGAACCTGTTTTGTACTTATAGCTTGTAAAGTTTCAGTCGATTGTAATACTATCATGCTACTTTTAATAACTGTGTCCTGTTCTTTTATTTCTTTTCAATAAATAAAATATCTTTTTCACACTTTCTGATTCATGTCATGTAGCTTTTGATTTATATGCCAACTGATTTATTTGCTACCACAATACTCTAGGTTACCATACCATAAAGGAACTTGTATAAAACATACAGCATAATAAAAATACAAATGTAATATGAACAAAGATGGCAATAAAACAAGCTCCAAGCCACTCATACATTCACTAGCGAGGCTTGCTTTTCAGAAAAATCCTAAGTAAACGGTGAAATCCTGGCACAATGGATATAAGTGCAAATTTCACCACTCAACAGATCCAGGATTTCAACTGTAGGCTTTGCAGTATACCAGATCGGTCATCAAACTCAAGACTTTATGGAATCAAGCAGGTCCAAGCTGAACTTTCCTATGTCCTTGTACAACTAAAATCTTTTCTAGCTTTAAAATCTAGGCATTCTATATCTGCTTTCAAACCACTTCTCACAGTTCATCTCAGAGCTTGAAACCTGCTTTTCTCAAGTCCACATGCCATGGAGAGAAACAGTAATGGCTTTCCTCAAAAATAAAACCCGTATCTCTCCATCTATCTATTCTCTTATATCACCATAGTATCTGGAGGATTTCCCCCCGCCTCACTGGGTCAATTTGGTCCCTGGGGAATGCTATTAAAATACATTAAATACAGGTCTGCAGAAGTGCAGTGCCTATGTGCTGGTTTTCCCTCTTTAATTACCACTCTTCATGAAATACAAAATTTTAATAAGGCTTGATAGTAAATACATAATCAGGGATATAGCTAAAATATGCTATATTAACAGAAGTGCAAATAATTTTGTATTACAAGATATCAAAATAGTTTGATATAACAGGCACCTTTAAAATGTGTATTTTACCTTGCTATAAAGAAAATACTAATGATTCTATCATTATTGCTGTTTCTAAGCACAGGGAATATCTGCTCAGATAAACAATTCTTACCTGACAATAAAAAATAAACTCTTTAAGGCTGTCCCCTGAACTACTGTTCCAGAACTATTGACGAAAGAGTAATTAAATTCGTATTACATCCTAAATACCATTGACCTTGCAATATCCCTTTAAAGGAAACCTTCTCAATAACTGTATACTTAATTTAAGCTAATCAGATCACTTGTAAATTAAATTAGCAGTTGAGTAGCATGATTGTGCATACTGAATTGTATAAACTCTATGAATTGTGCTATATGTATTAAGTAATAGTTCAGGGTAAACAAATACAGTCTTAGCAACCCATGGATATTTTAACATATGGAACAAATAACAGATGACTGTGAATTATGGGGATGCAACTCCAACAGGAATTCAGGTGCCAGCTTAAAGTATAGCCCTGATCATGCACTGACAACTGCAGACCGAACTGGTACCTGTGTGGAGCCTCATGGATCATTTGAAATTGATCAAGCAGTTTTCAGTCTGGCCTGTGTGAATAAAGTGGCATTTTCATTTTTTTTTTTTTGCCTCCAGAGTCATTCAATAGAATGATAACCTTGAAATTATGATTATGTGCTCTTCCTTAGTCGTGTAAATTACCAGCTCCTTAAACGGAATCTCACTACTGTCTATACTCCTTTTAAAACCATTCTTTCTGGGCCTGAGATTCCTAAATGCCTCTTGCTCATGAGCTTTTCTTCTCTCTTTCAAATATTTATAGTTATGAGGCAGAGTCTCATATGGATCCATGGTCTGCTATATTTGATGGACTCCCATTCTCAGGTGTGAAATCTTGCTCAGCTTTTTTTCACATAGGCTGAGTGTTTAACAGCCTTCCAAATAACTTTTTAATCCTAATGAGTAAGACTATATGACACTTTTATAAGTAAACTCCAAATCACACAAAATCTGAATTGTTTGGGGGTTCAGAGGTTTTTGGACCTCGTGGGGCACGTCTAAACTACAAAGATTTTTCAAATTTGCATATTTTCTTCCAATCGCATTTTCGAAAGAGGATCTTTCGAAAATGAAAGTAATCTGGACGTATTTTTTTTGGAAAAAAAACCCTTTTTCAAAAGTAGTCTGGATGTATTTTTTTCGAAAAAACCCCCAAAAAACCAAAAAATACGTAAACCTTTTTTTTAGAAAGAGCGATTTTGCAAAAAGGGTGTTTTTTTTTCAAAAAAACTGCATCCAGACAACTTTCATTTTTGAATCTTTGTAATTTAGATGTGCCCATGGAAAAGTTTGTGTGTCTGCTAGAGAGTCATGAAAACCGTAAAGTGGTATTAGAAGCATATCCCCATTTCCTAATAGGCTCAGAACACCTCACTTACCAGTTGGCATCTTCCAGGAGGCAGACAGATAATTTGCTTTCCTTCTCTAATGTCCTTGAGGGCTGGTAGTATGTGTAAGGAGGGAAGTAACAGTGTCAAACCAAATCATGGCTTCCTTCCTACAGAAAGTGGAAGTGTATACTGTGTATCTCAGACTTGCTTCCTTATTTATGAGGTGAAAATTTCTGCCATATCCAGTATCTCTTACATGCAATGTTAGAATAATAGAAAAGAGATCTTCTGATCACTTCAGTTGGTGAGCCTGCACCCCAGGCTATCCAAATTAATAATATTAACCTTTCTAAACCAGGCAACATCAGAAATGATTAGAAAAACTGCTGCCAATCAAGAAACAGCCCTCAACAAATGTATTTCTGGGAAGCCTTCTAAAATGTTTCCAAATCCCTATAGATAGCCAAAATCTTTGGAATGGCTTTCTATCTCACCCGTGTTTCTAAGTTTCCAACCTATACATTTATCACTTCGCTCATCTTACAAGAAACCTTTGATTCTGACATCAGTTATGCTACCAAAAACATTTCATAAGTAGGAAAGAAGTCTAAATTGTCAGTTGGAGCTTGGCAGGACTGGACAGGAGAAGGCACGTATGAGGAGATTGATAGGAGTTATATGAAATGTGCTGTCCAGTTTTTCTAATTTTACAGGTTCGTTTTACTTTAAAGTGTGATTATACAAAACAAGCCAAACTGTGATACCCAAATTGATTTGATTTGTGACAGAATGATAACTGCACAAGAATTAATAGTATAGTAATCAAACTAAAACATCTTTTCAAAAGAAAAAAATATGAATTAAAAGGCTTTTAGCTTTTGAGAAAGGGAATCCTATTATAATTAGATCATGAACTAAGGCCTTTCGCTGCTGAAAATTCATACTGTGCGCTGTTTAAGTGCCATCTCTTGATTTTCCTACAGCAGATACTAATAGCAAACTCTATTCTGGCTTTCTTTGTGCAAACCCAATCACATCACATCAAATTATACAACTAATTAACACAAACGCCTTAAAAAATTGCATATTATTTTGGCAAGTCAAATTAATGTCAGTCCCCTGAAACCATCTTTAATAATTCCCATTGACTATGGTAACGCCTACTACTGAGAGAAGGGCTAATCAAATACAGGCTCTCCTGCTGATGAGCTGAACCTAGTAACCAGATGTTTCTGCCTTCTAGGCTAATGAAATGTCATGGAAGTGTTTACCTCCAACTAGATGAAGGACTCATTCCATTATGGTCATGATCCAGCTAGTCCTTATTTGTTTGATACTGGTTACTTAAGTATTGCTGTGCTGATCACCCCAGGAGACAGAGACAAAGATACATGTCTTACTAAACAAAACTACTGTACTGCTGTTGCATGCCCACTATTGCAGTCTACTTCTGTGTCTCCCCTGCCACGGTGTGGAGAGTGAAATGGAAGTCAATGAACTTTGTTGAAAAAAAATTCATCTTATATTTGCTGTATATAAACGCTGGTCAAAATATGTTTTTTGTTTATCAGTAAGAGGTCCCATTGGCATTAAATTACTTAATGAGGTGTCTATTGCAATTAAAAAAGGCATACCATTTACATTAACATTTTAAAGCTTGGCTATTTGGGGAGTGTCTGTTTACATGAGTCTAAATGGGCGATAATGAACATGATGAAGTGTTCCATATTAAAACAGAGTACTGTGTAACTGCCTAGTAAAATCCTAATATTAAACTATACAATATAACTTACAAGACAGCGTAAAAACCTCATATTTATCCCATCTTGGGTCTCAAATAATGGACTTGTGATTAAATATGAATACAAATGAAAGGATGCATTTGCATGTAAAATTACAAAATATATTTTCATGATACTTTTGTTTCAAGAAGCTTACAGTATATCTTGACGGGTGAGATATCCATTTGCAAAAACAGCAAGCATTAATTTAAAGATACAGTGTAATTATTTGAGCAACATTTTACAGCTTTATCATATTTGCACCTTAACTTCACTACTAGATGCCAGTACATGATATGAGAAAGCATAACTGAACCAGCTCATTAGCAAACTCTTTTTCTGGTAGTAATATGACGTCTGACATATTTAACAATATGCATACAGAAGCAAGGAATTACGTTTATTGATGCGACTTTTATTAACAAATTCAGAGAAAATTTTTTAGCAACAAAAACTTTACAGCATAGTACTTTTTTTTGGTTTTCTTCATAGTAACTTATGCATTCATATATATAGACTGTAAGCAGAAATTTCCCTTTACAAACTGTACATTTCTTTACACTGTTCATTATTATACAATCTTTTCTGAAGCACCCATCACTATTGCAGGTTGGCATCAGTTAACATATGTTTCAATGTGACAATTTACACCAGAGGAACAAAACTCTGCAGAAACTTTTCCAATTTAATCTAGTCATTCGAGAGAATGCAATTCACAGCTGGGCTCAATTTGCTGGTTTAGTGAGAAGCTCACTTCAAGAGACAGTTTTTCATCTCATCAAAAAAGGAAGACTTGGACTGAGTCCTTAGTTGTGAATTCCAGAGTGAGGGCATTTAGCTGAGAACGCCTTGGTTCTAGCTTCATAAAATTAAAGCCTGGTTCTATTGGTCTTAAGTAGGGCTGAGCAGAAAACAAGAAAGCCATTTTGTGAAAAAAATTGTGGTTTTCACATTTGTTTTTGTTCTGCATTGGAATGAATCTGAGACTTTTTGATATCCCCCCCCCAAAACCAGAAACTGGGAGTTTGAACACAATTCTGTACCCCACAATAACAAGTAACCCAGGGGGTCAAGAGTACATTCATTTAGTATGTGGGAGACAGAGGTTCAGGCTCCTGATCAGCCTGAGGTTGAAGAGGTGCTTGAACCCAGGTCTTCTGCTTCCTCTTGATCATGAGAAATCTCCCCAGTGAAATTTGCACTGAATCTGACACCTTTGGGTTTTGATGAATCAGCATTTTCTGATGGCAAAACATTTTGTCAAAATATGTGTGACCAGCTCTAGTGTTAACATCCTTGATGAACACAATTGCTAAAGAAGGAGATGACTTCTTTGAGAGAATCAGTCCTTCAGATAGGCCTACATTCACATTCAACTCACAGTAAGACCAGAACCTTGAAGTTTAACCAGCATTGCATGTGCCGCTAAATACAAAACCTGTAGTTTTTTGTGATACTAATTTGGCATTCTGCCGTATATAGTGTGCAAGCTGCTGTTCATTGATCCCATCAACATTTCTGGACAGTATTGAACCTATCACAGTTTCTGGACAGCTTTCAGGGTCAGCACTGGATAGAGCAAAGTGTAATAATCTAGCCTTATGCTGATCAAATAATGCATCATTGTGGCCAGGCCCATATGCAAGAACAAATGTTTGCCATCTCTGTCTGTATGTTCAGCAACATTGGTGAGCCTGGAAGCATCCTAATGTTTCACACTACCTTGACAACTGGTGAGGTTCTGGCTTCTGCTGGTTCCTCTATCATCTTCTCTCTATTTATTAGTGTATTTTTTGCAACTCTAATTTTTCCAAAGTTGAGGAATTTTTAAAAAGTGACAAAATGGAAAAAGGAAAAGAAAAAGAAACTGGAATAAGAGGGAAAAAAATCTAATCAACATTCATCCTCTGAGATGAAAAGGATTCAAAAGGAAAACATGAGGGAAAGTCTCAACTTTCAAAAATTAAAAAAAAAAAAAAAAGAGAACAAAATTTAATTTAAAAACTAATAGAAAATTGTATTTGTTCTGAAATGTCCCATGAGAGATTTTGAAATCTTCCATGTGAGATTTAATTTTTTATAAACTCCATTTTCAACAGGAAAATTTTTCATTTGAGAAATCTTTCACCAGCCTTAAAGTTGTACCTGGCCCATATCTCTATAAGGGTGCATCTACACAGCACCGTTACCTCAATATAAGCTACGCAATTTGTGCTATATAAGTTGCATAGCTTACTTTGATCTTATTTTGAAATAAGGCACTATTCCAAAACATCCCTGACCCTTGTACAATGAGGTTTACAGGGACGTCAGAATAGCGAGCCCATTATATTTCGATATAACAGGTTTGCTCTTAAGACGCGGAATAGCTATTTCGGCTTACCTCTGGTATAGAGGTAACCCGAAATAGCTCTGCTGTGTAGACGTAGCCTAAAGGAATGAACCTAAATCCAAAAAGTTTGGATGTAAATTTACATCCAAATTTTTTGGTTCAAGATAAATTCTAATGTAGAGTAAGGAACATTTGGTGAGACACAGAATTTAAGAGAAACAGAAGAAGCAACGGGAACATTTTTTTCCCTGAGGATAGACAGTGAGAAGTAGGAACATTTTAATATTATAAGACAGTTTTGTAAGCTTGGACATTAAAGGTGCACTTGGAGAGGGTGTAACTGAATATTCTATATTGTCCAGTGAATTTTCCAGAATGAAAAGAGGCTTTGTTTCCTTACAGGGGCACTTCCTGTAACAGCGTTTTGTGCTATAAAAGAGCAAACATCATGTTGAACAATCAAAATAAAAAAGCAACAATTCTGGTCAAAGGATTTCATTTAAAATCATACACTTATACAAGGATAAATCTGGTCCATACATTTTTCAGTTAGAAAATATCCTGCAGAGAGCTATGCAGTTCTTGCTTGGTCTTTCAGTTGGTCTATTTTTTTAAATTCTTACTCTACCTAAGACTGAGTAAGGGCTACAGGATTTCACACTAAGTGTTTCACTTCAAGAGAGACAGGATTAACCTGGCACAACTACATTCTGAACACAAACCTTTAATTACTGCAGTTTGTAATAGTCATATGTGTGTATTCCCGCTGGGCCTCTGAATAAAGTCTGGAGAAAAACCACAGAGGCAATAGATCTGCTGCTGCAGGATGCTGAATGAAACTAAACCTCGGAACCTTTGGATGTTCTTTCCCCTGTCACTAGTTTCTTCCTGTCCAGTGTTCTATGGTTTTCATGTTCGCCAATTCAGAATAATTTTCAGTGATGTTATTTTCACATATTTTTCTACATCAATGAGAAAGATAAAAATCTACTTCTGACATCAAGCCAGACTATTGAATACAAACAGTTTTTAAACCATTACTCACTGAAAAGTCAAAACAATCCAGTACATGTAACAGGCTTCATGTGAAGGCCCACACAAGTTTATTCAATGTTTTTGACATTACCTTGTACAGAGGGATGTAGGAATTGATTTATGGTCCCATTTAGGGTGCGTCTAGACTACAGGTTTTTTTCGGAAAAACGGCCATTTCTCTGAAAAAAACTTTCACTTATGTTCACGCTGTCATCGTGTTCTTTTGAAAGAAAACTGAAAGAACACAGGGGTTTTTCCGACATTGGTAAACCTCATTCTGTGAGGAAGAACGCCCTTTCCGAAAGAGCCCACTTCCTTCCCACCCCTTCTCTGAGGCCCTGTCCCTCATCCACTCCTTCTCCGAGGCCTCACCTGCTCACTCCATCCCCCTTCCTCCCCCATCCTCACTCACTTTCACCAGGCTGGGGTAGGGGGTTGGGGTGTAGGCTCTGATCTTGGGCCGAGTGGTATGGAGTGTGGGAGGGGCTCTGGGTTTAGCCCAGGGCAGGGGATGCGGTCCAGGAGGGGTTTCAGAGTGCAAGCTCTGGGAAGGAGTTTAGGTGCAGAGGGTCCACTTTTTAAACCATGCCTTTTTATCTCTCACTGCTTCTTTTACTTGGTTGTTAAGCCACAGTGGCACTTTCTTGTTTCTCTTACTGTGTTTTTTAATTTGGGGGTATACATTTAAGTTGGGCCTCTATTATGGTGCCTTTGAAAATTTTCCATGCAGCTTTCACAGATTTCACTTTTGTCACTATACTTGTTAATTTCCATTTAATTAACTTCCTCATTTTAGTGTAGTTCCCCTTTCTGAAATTAAATGCCACAATGTTGGGCTACTGAGGTGTTTTTCCCACCCACAGGGATGTTACATTTTATTTCATTATGGTCACTATTTCCAAGTGGCCCAGTTATATTTATCTCTTGGACCAGATCCTGCACTCTACTTAGGACTAAATCAAGAATTGCTTCTCCCCTCGTGGGTTTCAGAACCAGCTGCTCCAAGAAGCAGTAATTTAAGGTGTCAAGAAATTTTATCTCTGCATCCCATCTGGAGGTACCCAGGCAATAAGGGGATAGTTGAAATCCCCCACTGTTATTAAGTTTTTTATTTTGATAACCTCTATAATCTTCCTTAGCATTTCATAGTCACTATCACTATCCTGGTCAGGTTGTCGGTAATATATCCCTACTGCTATATTCTCATTATTAAAACATGGAATTACTACCTATAGAGATTCTATGGAATATTTTGGTTCACTTAAGGTTTTTACTTTATTTGATTCTACATTTTCTTTCACGTATAGTGCCGTATGTTATGTGTAGGGGTAAATAACTCTTCCTTATTCATTGTTTCCACACCATGATTTTATAGATCTCTATCATATTCATTCTTAGTTGTTTCTTTTCTGCATTGCAAGCAAGAGGAAACATTCACAAGGAAGAGCTGCAGACCAAACTGGATGATCAAATATTTCAAACAGGTTATTAAGAACAACCAGTAATCCTGTGGCACTTTAGAGACTAACAAAAATGTATCATGAGCTCAGCTCTCATCCCCTACCTCCCTTTCTCTACTTGTGCTACATTGATGACATCTTCATCATATGGACCCACATACATCACCCACATGTGACTCTTTGAAGAATTCCACATGGATTTCAACAATTTCCACCCCACTATCAACCTTTGCCTGTACCAGCCCATGGAAGAGATCCACTTCCTTGACATTACAGGACAAATAAAAGATGGTCACATAAACACCACCATATACCGGAAACACACTGATAGCTGTTCTTACCTACATGCCTCTAGCTTCCATCCATGATCCATTGTCTACAGCCAAGCCTTAAGATACAACCGGATCTGCTCCAGTCCCACAAACAGACACAAACACCTACAGGATCTCTATCAGGCATTCTTAAAACTTACATACCTGAAGAATGAGGAAACAGATTGACAGAACCAGACAAATACCCAGAACTCAACTACTTCTAGATACGGAGAACAAGGAAAATAACAGAAGACCCTAGTTATCACCTACAGCCCTCATCTTAAACCCCTTCAGAACATCATTGACAGTCTACAACCTATCCTGGAAAACATTCCTTCACTTTCACAGGCTATGGGAGACAGGCCAATCCTTGCCTACAGACAGCCCCTCAGCCTGAAGCAAATACTTACCAGCAGCTACACACCACACCTCAAATACATTCACCCAGGAGCCTACGCCTGCAACAAACTCCAAGGCCAACTGTCCACATATCTGTACAAGCAACACCACCACAGTACTTAACCACATAAGCCACCACATCAGGGGCTCATGTAACAGCACATGCTTTAATGTGATATATGCCATCAAGTGCTAACAATGCTCCTTTGTCATGCATATTGGCCAAACCAGACAGTCTCTGTTACAAAGAATAAATGTACACAAATCAGATATCAGAAATGGAAATACACATAAATCTGTAGGGGAACATTTTAACCTGTGTGGTCACTCAGGCTATGTCTACACTACAGAGTTTTTTTGGAAAAACAGCCGTTTTTCTGAAAAAACTTTGGCAGTGTGGATGCTCTCTTTTGGAAGTTTTTTCCGAAGATCTCTTCCAGAAAAGCTTCTTCTGAAAGAAGCCTGCAGTCTAGATGTAGCCTCAGTCATGAATTTAAAAGTAGCCATTCTTCTACAAAGGAATTTTGCCACCTAATTAGAGAGAGAGACTGCAGAACTGGAATTCATCTACAAATTTGACATTGTCATCAGAGGTCTGAATGAAAACATCAACTAGTTAACACACTACAAAGCCAGTTTCCTCTGACTTTGACATCATTTTCACATCAAAAGCTATGAATGGGACACATCCAGTCCACTTAATTAGCTTCATTAACATGGGTCCTATAATTGACAGGTACTTCTTTCACTGTTATATATATCTTGGATTCTGTTATTTCCATTCCAACTCATCTGATGAAGTGGGTCTTACCTATGTAAGATCATGATACTATATATTTTTGTTAATCTCTAAGGTGCCCCAGGACTACTCGTAATTTTTAAAGTTACAGACTAACATGGCTTCCCCTCTGAGGTTATTAAGAGAAGCTGAAAGCCTATAAGAAATGGAAGATAAGAAAGATCAGCAAGGAAACTACCTCTTGGAGGTCAGAAGGTATAAGGAAAAAAGTGAAAACTACCAAAAGCCAAGATGAGTTGGACATTGCAAAGGAAATTAAAACCCAAAGTAAAAAAGTTCTCTAGCTATAATTAAAAGAAAACAAGGAAAGAAGAAATTGGACCACTATCTACTAAGGATGGGATGAAGATTAAAGATAGTTTGATCCAACACTTATATGAATACTTCCCCATAGTTTTTAACAAAGGAGATATAGTGATAGAGTGGTTAATAGAAAAGTGGATATGGAAGTAAAAATTACAAAACCTGAGATGAAAGTCAAATCCAAACACCTTAATGAGATTATATTGGTGGCCCTATATAATCTCCATCCAAGAATACTAAAGGACATACCACATAAAACTATAAGCCCTACAGCAAGGATTTTTAATGAATCTGTAAATTTGGGAGTCATAACTGAAAAATTATGAATGAAATACTTATTTTTAAGAAAGGGGAAAATAGCTAGGAAACCACAGTCCTGTTAGTTTGATGTCAATTGTATGGAAGGTCTTGGAACATATTTTGAAAGAGAAAGTAGTTAAGGACTGAGATAAAGTACACCATTATTTTACAGAAGGTCGATTGTGCCAGACTAACCCGAGCTCTTTCTTTGGTATTTTTAGACAAAGAAGTGTAGAAGATCTAATCTTCCTGGATCTCAGCAAAACATTTCATACAGTTCCACATGAGAAAATATTAGTTAAATTGGAGAAAATGGGGATTACAATGAGACTTGAAAGGTGGATAAAGAACTGGTTAAGGAGGAGCACCAGAGGGGCCAACAGACTTGCCAGGTCCCTGGACAAGGCCAGGGTGGCAGGGAGGGCATGGCTTTGTGCTCCCAGAACAGGAAGAGCCTCATACAGATGGGGCAGGGCTGAAAGCAGCTAGCCTTCAACACTACCCGAATCATGCTGAAGCATGCTATGTGGCACTCTGGAGGTGATTTAAAGGGCCCAGGGCTCCGGCCACTGCTTTACAAAGTGGCTTTATGATACCATAGCTTTACAAAATGACATTATGATAGTTTCTATTTTATTATCTATTCCTTTCCTTTTACTGACTTTCTGTCAGCTTTTTTGATTGCCACTTTACATTGAACAGAATTTTTCAGACAACTATCCAAGATGATACCAAAATATTTTTGACTGGTAACAGCTAATTTAGGTCCCATCATTTTGCCTGTTTAGTTGGATTATGTTTTGTAATGTTTTACTTTACATTGATCAGCATTTTGTTGCCTAGTCACCCATATTTGTGAGATTCTTTTGTAATTATTTGCCATCATCTTAACTAGCTTGAGATCTCTTGTATAGTTTGCAAACATTAACATCTGACTGTACATCCCCTTTTCCATATCATATATGACATATGTTGAATAGGACCGGTTCCAGTACAGATCTTTGATGAGGCCTCACTATTTCCTTCTTTCCACTATGAAAACTGACCATTTTCCCCTATGCTTTGTTTCCTGACTTTTAACCAATGAATTTCATTCCCTTTGTTGTTCAGAATTGTTCAGACAGACGTTGAGTTTCACACGTGTTCACTGTATTGGCAACTGTTTTACGCAGCAGACAAATTTTAGCCTATGGATTCCTTTTGAGTTGTATTTGCCATATATATTTATTGGTTTACAGTGTCTAGTCACAAAGATGAAGGTTGTCTTTGGGGGAAGGCAGTTTCCTGGACTAGGGAAATTCCTTAAAAGGTCAGAAAAGGATACTGATAGAAGAGAAGAATGGCATGGCCATGAACACAATGGCCTTCGTGTCTCTCATCCAAGAGAAAAAAGTCAGTCAACCTCCCAATAAATTCCTTCACATCCTTCAAGGGATTCTTCTCCTCTACAGCAAAGCCGGGGAAAAAGGAGCAACTTCTAAGGTCTTCTAGGTGGTGAGTAGGCCCACTTCTTTCCTTATTCAGTTTCCTCTTTCTCCCCTTTCTTTCTTCTTTTTTTCCTCCAACTACTTTCCTTCTTCACCTCTCTCTATAGTGCTGTTCATCATCTTCTTCACTAACCCCACAAATGAAGCTCTAAAATGGCTGTTATAGGATCACTTCTATCCAAGAAAGTATTTTAATAATATTAATTTCTGCTACCAGATGAAAAAGTGTTTTTACGTACTTCTAAACAAATAAAATGTCACTGGCATGACTGTTCATGGAAGTGGACCACAAAAAACAGTATACTATTAAAAATACAGGAGATGAAATTTTACATCTAATTTGTTAAAATATTTGCATTAAAATATGTATAAGCCACTAAAGGTGTGCAGATTTTTTATTTTTTGGAAGAGTCGCACAATTTTGAAATGTCCTCCATTCTAGAAGGTAAATCAAACAAAAGTTTTAGAAATGTCTCAAACTGAAATTCTAGAAATCTGTTAAATCAGGTTGAAAACATTTTTATGTTGACAAAATTGAAATGTCATGTTCTGATTTGGATTTCTTTCATTTCATGTTGTATTTTATAATTTGGCAAAAAAGTCTATCAGACCACTTTTTCAGTTTTTTAATTTTGAAATCAATTTTCATTAAAGGCAGTATGCCTTCACAAAACATTTCACTTTCATGAATCTGCATTTTCTGACCATCTTTATGATCCACCTTTACATGATGTGTCTCTCTGTCCCCTCCTAGTGGTCTGACCACAAACATGTTTAGGAATGCTACAGTTGGGTCATTTAGTTCATGCAATAGAAGCATTCAGAGGTCTGGAGTTCCATTCCTGCTTCTAACAACCTACCCAGGTACATCTCTTTACATATTATTTGCTCAGCTGTAGTTCTTAATGTCATTTAACTTCTGTTAACTATGTAGGCCCAATTATCATTTGCACTGCTTCCATATTGCTCTCGCAGGTAAATATAAATGCTATTCATACCCGTTTTAAGGCTTCTTTCCACTACTAGGTCATGCCTACACTACACAGAAGATCAACCCTCCATAGGTTGATCTTCTAGCATCCGATTTAGCGGGTCTAGTGTAGACCCTCAAATTGAATGCTGAGGGCAGCCCCCACTGGCTTCTGGTACTCCTCCTTCTGTGATGAGTAAGGGAAGCTGACGGGAGCATGTGCTCCATTGGCCTCCCCCAGTGTAGAGGCTGTGGTGGCTTGGCTTAAGGTAAGCCGAATCCAGCTATGCATTTTGCATAGCTGGATGGCATATCATAAGCTGACCTGCCTGCTCTAGTGTAGACCTAAGTCTAGAGTGGTATAAAGAAGCCCTAGTGCAAATGAGAATTCTACCGTATTGCTTTATCACTTAAATACTGAGGATCATCCCGAAAACTGGGGAACGCTCTTCGATAGCAGCTAAAGCATTTGTCTACAAAATTTAACTTCTTTAGAGTAATTTAAATTGCCATTAACTACTCCAAACCTTTAAGTTTTGATTAATTTAATATAGCCATGAAAATGCTTAAAAATCAGGAATTTGAGAGCTAATCCACATGATAAAATGGCAGGAAGGTGAAAATCTTTGTTTTTTCACTCCTAAAGAGCCCTATCAACAAAGAAATGGCTTGTGCAGAAACTAGGAAAAATGCAGAACAAAGTCAATGTACTTAAAAGTGAAGAGATGAAGAAGAGAATAATGGGATACTACCAACAGTGCTCCAGTCCACAGCAGGAGTCATGTGTGCCCCTGCATTTCAATTTTTGTTTTCATTTTTAAATGTACAAATATCATTGGAGCGCTGGCAAAAGTTGAGAACATTTCTTTTGGTGTGGGTGTGAGTCTGAATATTGTACTGACCTATGCACAGCTGAAATGGTGACTTAGCTTGGGCAAACTGTGGAATAAGGTTTGTTAAGGATTTGCAAATATAGAAAAAAGAAAGAATCTGTAATCTGACAGTGATTACCAAATTTCTGCAACCTATGATTAAGGCTTGAAAAGAACTTAAATTCACTCTTTTGAGTCTAACAGATGCATCAAAAATGAATAAGGAAACAAGGAAGAAATCACATTTCTGATTGTGAAGTATTCCATAAAAATCATAGGAAAGGGAATTAAAAAACAGCAGAAATAAAGATTTTGATCCAGTTTAGGCCCACACATGGTAATGCATTATTGAACAGTTATTTCTTCCAGTTAATCATTACATGCACTCCTACACTCTTAAAAACAACATGAGGAATACTTCTTGGACAGAGAAGAAAAACTGCACACAATAGATATTTGAGTGAGAAGTACAGAATCGACAAAATAATAGTTCTCCATTCTGTAGAGAAACTATATTTCTTCAAAACTAGGCTATTTCATTAGTAATTTCAGAGCATTAGTATATATTGTTATCCTGTATAGTTTTTTGTACAGAGACAATTCAATAAATGAAAATTCTGAATTCTAAGTATTATTATTTTTGTTCAGATTTGCTTTGCGATGCAAGATTCTTTTGATTGCTTCAGCCCTACAAAAATCTCCTGTTGTTTACTGTAAATAACAAGTTGTTTTATTTCTTTAGGTTTGCAACTTTCATTTTCTTCTGTTGCTATAATTTTCATCATTGTTAACATGAACACACTTTAATGCAAAAGTGGTCATATTTAACAGTACTTTCCTCTGATTTGTTGGCTATAGAAATATTTCAGGTGATGTGAAATGGGTGGGAAGCAAGCACAAATCACCCCATCCTCTCACCTTAAGGGATGGAACTAGCTAGGGTGTATTTTTAGTTCCATTTATGATGGGGTGGGAAATGCATGTACGTATAAATTTCTGACTGCCCATTGCTAGATGTATTTGCGTATTAAATTAGAAAGAAAACTATTTTGCAGCACAGCTAACTTTCTTTCCATTGAAATATCAATTTGTTCTTATTGTATCATTATGCCATTGTACCTCCACAAAGGAATTCTGTCATTGTACTAAAAACTGTCATAGGAAATGGCACACTTTGTGTTGAGTAGCTGAGAAGTATCAGTTTCACATGCTGAACTAAAGCATTAGCATTCTTTAGAATTTCCCCTCTGAGCTGAGATTTCCTACTTGGGTTCAAACTTGGTGGGGGAGAAGAGAAGGCAGTCACACAGTGGAAGAACACTGTGTGCTATGGATGCCAAACTTATTCTGGGGAGAGAGACAAGTTTCATTTTCAGTTGTCTGTTTGCCAGCTCTTTAAAGCGACCACCATTTATTATACTCAATCCATTTTCAAAGATTTTAAGGCCATTGTGTAATCTCATGGGACCTCTTGCATAACACTGTCCATTGGACTTTCCTGAATTAATTCTTGCTGCCATTAAATCCTCAATATCCCCCACTGTTGACAGTGGATGTTTTGCACATAGTTCGAGAATGAAATATGATTCTTCTACAGTAACTCAAGGTTTAGTTAGTAATTTTATTGTTCACTCATTATAGAAAAATATGATGCAAGACACTTTTAGGATTACCAATATTTCTACACTTTGTTTATTTGGCTATCTAGCATGTTTATGTATCTGAACAACTGCTTGTGTAAAATTGAGGACAGAAGCATACTGACCTTAAACTGTCATTAGGTTTCAGTCAACGTCCAACTGAAATGTATAAAATCAGTTTATCCCTCATTCAGACTTTGGTTCACAGTGTTTCACAGAGGACTACACTAGTTCCAATTCAAAAGATTTTCTTTTCAATCATAATGGGCTAGAAATCGGGTCTGAAAATGAAAATTTGCATGGTGCATAATCTGAATTAGCTATGGCAGCTGGATTAACTCCAAATTTGACACTTCCAGTCTGTAGGAATCATTCACTCAAACTTTTAAATATAGCCCCTTCTGAACGGTGATATGACAGCTGTGTAACAACAATGTAGTGAGAACCTTCTGCTGCCGTCAAAAGGTTCAGTATTTCGCATGCCTAGATACTAACAACCCATCCCATTTTCCTTGTACTCAGTTTCATCCTCTCTTTTGACCTTTTCCTTGTCCTCTGACTCTCCTCTCTCTCTTTCATCTCGCAATGCAAGGATAGTTTAATCTCTCCTATCTTAAAAAAACCCCAAACAACCTTGATTCCACTTACCTTTCCAACTACCACCAATGTTCCCTGTAAATTGAATAGCATGCGTTTCTATTGATGGTGCACATCCACATGTGCTATGATGCACATAACAAAATTTATTCTGCACATGAATGGAAAAGGGAACATTGACTACCAACTCATTTCTCCCTTTCATATCTAAATTCACTCTATGCATTGTTTACAACTGCTATCTCTTTCTCTTCTCTAATTCCATCCTAAACCCTTTCCAGTCTCGCTTCTTCCTTTTGCATTCTACTGAAACCACTCATAGTAATGTCTCTAATGACCTTGTTCTTGACAAATCTCAAAACCAGTCTCCATTAACAACTATCACTCAGAGCCCTAGTTTGAATTAGGGGTGATCTTTGGTAAGCTTATTAGTGTTTGTGTAGCTTCTTGTATTGCTTTTATTATGTTTTCCCTGTAACACTTTCACTGATGTGCTTGATTACCAAGGGCCGTGTGGTAATTTAACAGGGGCACTTACACTGTGTACCATCTCTGAGGGGAGACATGAAACAGGCCTGCTTAGCTAGTGTGTCTGATGAGGAATAAACCTAGCGAAGGGAGGGAACTGTTCAGCCTGTGAGTACGTCTACACTGTACACTTATTTCAAAATAAGCTATTCTGGAATAGTTATTCTGGAATAATTTATTTAGAAATAGCACGTCTACACTGCAGGGAAACCTCAAAATTAGTCAAAGCAGGCTTCCCTAATGTAGGTGTGCTGTCTCGATTTAGAGCCCCAGGAGTCACTGGGGAGGAATAACTTAGAATGGCCCTGGTGAAGGTCTGTTTCAAAATAGCAGCAGCGAAGCATTTATACATGCCTTATTTTGAAATAGCTAATTTGGAGTGAGTGTAATTCCTCGTAGAATGAGGTTTACAGATTTCAGAATAAGCTGTCTGTTATTTCAAAATTATTTTGAAATAATGGAATGGCTGTGTAGACGCTTGCATTGTTATTTCGAAATAACGCTCATCATCTCAAAATAATGGTGCACACTCAAGATGCACCTTGAATGACGAAGTCAAAGGGAAGGAGATATGGGGCTCTGCCCAAGAGAGGTGACAGACAGGGAGCTGAAGTTTACGACAATGCCTTTGCTTGACCATCGAGAAGAATACAGATGCACTTACCCTGAAATGGAACATTGTGATTGCTGCCCATCATGCTGATCAGCATTTTCTTTGTTTCCTTGGACACCCTCTGTCCATTTGTATTCCTGTCCTCTCTTCTTTTACTTGAATTGAAATCTCTTTGGAGGTCAGCAGCTCTTTGTTCTGTGTTTGTACAGTGGCTTACATAGTGAAGACCTGGTCTGTGACTGGAACTCCTAGGTGCTACTGGAATAGATATAATAAATCACAATTATGAAATCATTTAGGGGAATAAATTAAGCATGCTACAGCCAAGTGAAATGGCAGGATGAATGAAAGAATCAGTGACAGAATATAATTATGCATACTGGAACTTGCCTAGACACCTGGGCTCACAGGTGGCAAAAAAAAAAAAGGGAGTTTTTAATTACCACAAGTTATCAGGACCTTAGTTTTATGATTCAGCCATCTCCAGCATCTCAGTGGTTCCTCATACTACCTGGAGCACTGACTCAGTAGACTCAGCTGACAGAGTGATACCTTTTGAATCATCAGCATCGTTTCTAGCAGCAACTGAGTGTCCTTGATTTCCAGGGCTCTAACATTCTTTTCAGTAAAAAGAAAATCTCAGATAAACAAGCCTTGATTCACACAGAATACAAAGCTCACATTGGTATTGACTTCACTAGTGCACTCACAAGGAAATAATGCAACCAATGGTCTGTCTCCTTGGGAACAGTATCCCAATCCAGTCAGATGTAATCAAACAGTCTTGTCCATATAAAACAGATGCTAATAATAAAATTAATACAAACAATAAACACAATAATAAAAAAATAAAATAATACAAATAAAATCCAGTTTAAGTGGAGCAGTGTACAACATTTCCACTTGTATGAAGTCAGAGAAACAAACTTCCCTTAAAAATATATGAAATCCTAATGTTGGTTAATCCAACGTCCCCTGTTATACACAAACAAGATGTTATTGCTACCCACATGGCAGGAAGATATTTATACTGGATCTCCTCTCCTTAATTTTGGAAATTGGTATACTTCCATTTCATTGTCCTCCTCACAGCATGCACATTTGCCTAGAGATACCAAAAGGAAGGGAACAGTAAAACTCCCAACCTTAGGAACGTTCTAGCAGTAAGCTCCATGCAACAGTGCAGTATTTTAGGAATTAATATACCATTTCAAGTGGTATATTAATTAATCTTTCTCTGTGGACAAAATGCACCTTTAAATAAATCAGCACTGTAAGGTTACAGCATCTTTCCCAATCATATATAATGAGATCTCTGACATTATTAAAAATATGAGCATTAAATTCAGCCATGAGATCGAAGCTGCAGTGTTCACTTTATGATATTTCTCCCCCTCCTGGCTTCTTTCAGTTGCTCATTTTTACCATCCAATCATTCTGGATTTCAATGACCACTTCCTTGTTTTAAATTAACAAGTGAGGCCTCTTCTCAGAGGACTTCTCACTTCCATCTTTTGAGGAAAGACATGCAGATCAAATCGCACAGCTTGCCCAATGTGAGTAGGTTCCCACTTCAATGCAATTCCCACAACTTTTGTTTGATTGAATTTGGTGCGGCATGTACTTTTTGTGCTCCACAATTAGGACCAGCTCTCCTAGTACCTCTCATGCTCTTAGTCAGAAAGGACAGAAGGGAAGAAGTTCAAAAAGTTATCACAATGCCTTCACAATAGGCCTTTTGTAAATGGAAGGTACCATGTTCACTTCACAGGAGAGTGGAAATACTGTATGCTTCATTACAGCTTGTGAGACTTATTCTGATTTTAAGAATTGTGCTGGTTTTAGTAGCATTGCAGCACCATACACTTGCTCTAAATTTGAGACTTAGACATCAATGTCAGAAAAATAGGGTACTGGATTATAAACTGAGTCCTGCTAAAGCTTGGCTGAATTTACCTTGTAACTATTATCTTCAAGATCAAATTATACATGCCCACAAAGCCCTTACAATATTCCAACTGTTTATTAGAGTTGCATCCAACTATTGATCTGCATAAAAATAAAATACAAAATCTACACATAAATAAAATGCATAACACAGCCATTTACAGAGCCTGTCTTGGAAGCAAAGTCAGGTATCCATATTAGCAGACAATTAAGGGTAGTTAAACAAAAGTGAGATATTTACAGGAATCCAATCTCCCAGTTCACTTCGAGCCTGATGCAGCTCTACTGAAGTCAATGGCAAAAATTCTCATTGACTTAAATGGTTCAGGAACAGGCGTATAGGAAGGAAGACATGGGCTATACTCAGCTTGCTTTTTTTGTCACGAGTCTTGCAAATAGAAGCAACTTTTATCCATTGTAAAAGTAAATCTAATATTCTCTGCTTCATTACATAAATAAATTCATGCAAGAAATCTGGAGACGAACCTCCATATAACTTACAAGTAAAATGGTGATTTTCAGCACAAAAACTTTATAAAAATGTTAAAAAGCAACATGTGAACATGTTTAAAAGACAATATTTTTATGCCACCCAATGTGTGGAAAAAACATTGCCATATGTCATTTGCATATAATACATGGGGAAGATGCATCCATTCGGACTGCATTTTTTTTCTATCATGGATTTAAGAGCTTCACCACACTGCATTTCAAATTTCCCAAACCCTGAAAACCAGACAGCTGTAACTGTGCACAGAAGGAAATCTCTTTTCTTTGAGATGGGATTATTTTTCTATGCCAGGTGTCTCAGACTAGGCTTTCTCTTGGCCTAATTGATAACTGGCAGGCTCCTCCTCCGCAACCCTTTGACTTTTGTACTTTCTCTTCCTGAGCTACTACTGCCTCAATATTCTACCACATTCACTTATGGTTGACCTGGAGGTCCTGGGTTAAGCTTCCCCACTGCTATTCAGCCTTGGACCTTATTATTGTTCCACTCGTCTGACCTTTGATACACTAAATTCTAACAGGTGATTTGAAAAAAAAAATCACTCACTTCTCTGTGTGGTTTCATGGCTTGTCTTTTACTGCTTTCTGGTGATGTTCTTTTCTCCACTCCAGACCACCAAGTGCTCTGCTTTAGTTTGTCAATTTATAGTGCTGTCATGGTTTCAAATGCTGCAACCATTGTGTAGAATATACTCTCCTGACCTCTGAAGAAACTTTCTGTATTTCAATTGTTAACTCATTAGGGTTTGGAAGAACAGCTGAAAAGAAAATGGCTTTTTTCCCACAATTGCCTCCAATGAACTGCTTGAGAGTTGTAACAATCTGGGATTAAGAGAAATGGAGAGGATGCTGCTAAAAATGAGCTCCAGTTATTTTGCATTTTTGATTTAGGAGAAAACCCAAAACCAAACATTGGCACTTTTCTTCAGCACTTCTCCAAACTGAGAGAGAATGCACAAGAAAATGAAGGTAAATTAGTGATAAGGACTTTTCCATGCAATGCCCAAACCGAGGCAAAACATTTCCTTAAGAACCTTTTAATATATCACCATTACAGTTACTGTCTAAAATTATATGTTTGCAATAACATCCTCCTTCTTCTATTGCTTCAGTTCTTTCTTTCCAGAAATACTTCAGGAGTCGGTGTATGTTTATGTCTGGGGAAGAGGGATGGGAACAAGTAGTTGTTTAGCTTTGCTCCTGATTTCAAATGCATTGCTACAAAAAATAAAATTTTGGACTCAGGAAAATGTTTTGTACCAGTAACAAGACAATTGGCTTTGTGAGACAACTTAATGCTACATTCTGCTAAATTTTTATCTTGGGTCATATCTCTTCCCCATAAAGACAATAGTAGCAGTGGATAATTGAGAAATATTTATAAAAAATATTGTCACCTTTTTGCCTCCCCCCAGTCCTATTTAATTGAATCAGCCTTCTTGCCTATTATGCAAATAAAGAAAGCTGCTTCTAAACTCCAGGGAGAGGTTCAATAGTAAAGGGCAAAAGGCTATCATCTTTCCACCTCCTATTTTCAGACAGATGCCCAAATACTAGATTCCTTAAAATGGGGAAAGATTATGTACCAATTTCAAATTTAAAAAACAAAACAAAACAGCTGCTCTGTGGGATTGGCATTTTTAATGATTTTTTGACTGCTGACAAAAATTAAACTTAGTCATAAGTAAATAGTATTTAAAAAAATTTTTTTTGATGATATTTTTTAGCTCTCCTCAATCATCACAACAGGAAGGCAAGTAGTTGTTTAGCTTTGCTCCAGATTTCAATTTCATCACTAGAAAAAATAAAATTTTGGACTTAGGAAAATGTCTTGTACCAGTAACAAGACAATTGGCTTTGTGAGACCACTTATTGCTACATTCTTAGCAAACTAGGTGACATTAGTCATGGCTCTCTCTACATCTGAGATATGAAATACTTCATTATTGTGTAAATAGTTAAATGTGATACTAATACTATATACTAATAAACACTAATGTTAATAATAATAACAATACTTCTCCTGACCCATAATCAGGAATCTCAGAATAATTTGAAAAAAATAATTTAAATGTTACCTTTCCTCTGGTGGTGTGGGTCAAATTTATTTCTGGTATAACTGCACAGATTTAACGGAAGTTATCAGAGTGATGAATTTGGCCTAGATTTATTATATCAATGTTACAAAGGTGTACATTGAGGCAAGGGATGTTAAGTGTTTTATCGAAGATCACAGTGTGAGCCAGTGAACGAGCCCCACGCAGAATCTAACCCGCACTCCTTTTTTCTGTCTGTTAGAACATCTCCCTAATTTGAGCCTACTTAATGGCCAGATCCTGGTTTCATTTAAATCAGTTTACACAAGTACAATGCCTTTGATTTAAACAGTTAATCTCAATTTGTACTGATGAACATGATAGCATCAGGCCCTAATAGTTTGGCAACAGACCCATGAATTTAGTTAATATTTTAATATAACAATTAAAAAGAAATAAACCTGTAAACATTCTGCAGCTTAATTCTTCCTAAAAACACAGTGACAAAACTCACTATGCCATATACTTCTAGGTTTGTAACTTTAGAAATAGTACAACTGATACTGTACAATAGCTTAAATCAATTTATCTAAAAATCACAATAAGCTGCCAAGTCTTCTAGACTTGTAGGATGTTCTTTCCCGCAAAGCGGCAGAGAGCTTTCCAATCTTATTTTCCCTTTTAAAAAAATTTGCATGGGTGATAAAATGGTATCAAAAAGCAATTTGTGTTAGTGTTTGTAGAAGCGATTGCAAAAAGTGCCTTGGTCGATTTTGTTGCTGTGCTTCTTATGCATCACTGTTTTTAACAGATGGTTTGTTATTATGACTGCCTTTACCTCAACAAGACTTTCTAAGCATTGCATTTTTCACTTTTTTTTTGAAGTACACCATTTGTATTCTAAAGTTTATGTGGGTTACTTTCCAAATGTTCTGGGTATCAATTAAATTCTGGATCTCTCATGGCCCTGTCCTGGGATAGTAAATATGTTCTTGATCTGGACTGGAACATATTCTGAATGTATACAGAAACTCCTCTTTTGTGAGGATTCTCACCTCACAGCTTGAGCAGTGTAATTTTTATACTGGTCTCAGCAATCAATAAAAAAAAGCCACAGGAGGAATGATTTATCTTGTTGGCTACAGAAACTGTCACCGAGAGAAATTGTAAAAGATCAATTTACACAACCTGGTGTGAGAATGTTATTGATATAACATGGCTGATCAGTTTCTGGCTGTCTGTGGGCAGTCACTGAAAAGGGAGCCTACCCTCCAATAGGGCCATTGCCCAGGATCTTAATAGACTCAGTCGTCCATAAAATGGACAAGAAGCCAATGGAGGAAGAGATTCCACAGGCTCAGGGCATACTAACCAGCCTGGAGGAGAACGTATTGGCTAAGCTCTGCTTAGTTAGTTAAGCAGTGTCATGCATCCTCCTTTTCCCCCCCTCCTACTGTGAGAACTGTTCACTTGGAGACTCACTGCCTTAATTACAAAAAGCCCTTTTAACTACAGGTCACAGGAGTTGGCTCACTTGACAGGAAATAAGGAAACAAGCTACCTTCCTGAAAAAAAAATCAAACTTCCACTTCTCAAATTAGTTAAATGAAGCTTATCAGCCGTTGTTAGTTGATCCTTTGACAGTCTGTTAATTGTAGCTGGTACATTAACTATGTTATAACCAGCATGGCATATGATTAAAAAAAAACAGATAGAAGAATATGCCACATGGCATGTATATTGGTGGAGAAAAAGTGGGAACAACGCTAATCATTGTATAAATATTACAGCACAAAAGACACATAGAAACAGTTACATTTTAATTCAACAGAGTTAAATTTTATTTAAACTGACACTGCTTCTCTAGACCAGGAGGAAAATTACTGCTTTCAGGTGTTATGCTGAAAAGGTCCCCAATATGTTCTCTGAAAAAAGTTTACATGGAATATACTGTAAATATGATTAGTCTGTGTGTATGTTTGCACATTACACACATAGTTTCTTAAATTATATTTTTATGAAAGTAAAAGTGTCATTAAATTGCTTTATTTATCGACTTGTAATTTCTCCATGTTATTAGTGAATGAAAACAAGCATCACCTTCCATAAAACCCACCATAGCAGTTGTTTCTTCCTTGAAGGAAGTTATTATATTGTATTAATGCTAACAATATAAAGGATCTAGAGGCACATCAAGGAAAAATAATGTTTTCATGTGTTTAACCTGTTAATTATAGTAATCTACACCACACTGCAAGTATTGTAACTTGGAATGAGTAACAGAAAGAATGAACTGACTAAGACAAAAATGACTAAATCCTCGCTTTCGGATGTAGATTTTAATATGTATTTTGAATGACACAGTGTTTGGTTTTCACATTTGCTCACACAGAGGTATGTACCAAAGTGAATGGCCTCCAATGTTTTCTTGCTCTCATCCACTATATATTTTTTTATCATTCTTTTTATAGTTTGACATTTCTCCTGGTCCTATGATATGCATTTTCAATGGTAACAATGAATGCATTCCAAGCTTTAAAAATTGTAATAACTTATGGCCAATTAATACACTCTTTCCATTCACAGAGTGAATAAATGCAAAGTTACATTCATATTCCTGTATATTAAAAATCCCTATTAGCTATCATTGTCTTTTCATTAAATGAAATTAATCTTCAAATCTCTCACTGTATTCACTCTATGTCCACACGCCGAACACTAGCTTTTGCACACAACATAAATGTTCCTTCCAACTCTTTAGATTTTTTGTACCTCAGTGTCTGCAGTGTGCTGGCAATGGGTGCACTCAGGGCACTGTTCTTTTTCATAGTCACTTCTGCTAGTGACAACCAGTAACAAAGAAAATGGCTGCAGAAAAATTACATCTAGTAATAATACTGGCCTCTCAAATGGGTAACTTCCCTCAAGGGAAATTACAGCTCGGTCCATTCAATACTATGAGGAGAAGGGCATATACTCCTGTGCACATAATAATATGGTGCAAGTTCTGCCACTATCCTCCTTTTCCAACTTGCTGCCTTCATATGTGGGGCATCACCTCAAGCCACATCCCAAACCAAACCTCTCCCACAGATGATCTTTCTGACATAGTGAGTGGGGGATGTGTGTGCGCGCGCGTGTGTGTGTGTGGGACAACGCCTTTGTTTCTGCCAAGTTCTTCACTGCCACAGGCATGCCAATAATCATTTACTAGGTATACCCTGACACTGCACTCCTCATAACTAAATTGACCATCCCTGGCATTCTAGAGATGCAAGTAAAACAGCCATTTCCTCCTTCTGGTAAGTGGCCGCTATCCAAGCAGAACAAACTGTTACCAACATCTATGCAATGACAAACACCTCTCCAAAACATTTAACCTCCGCTTTGATTCCCACCCTGCTCTTCCGTTGCTTTTGTGCCTGCTATCCAAACTTAAACTCTGCCTGTTCCAAAGACATGTTCAAAGCAGGAGGAGTTTTCAAGAAGTTCCTCACAACAATTGTCACTAAGTCATTACAGAGGCATCGAGTAGTGACTATCTGTAGGGAGCTGAATTCTTGCTAGTATAAAGACCTTTTCTTTGAGAAGCTCTCACACCTCCGTTGATTGCAGAAGGTCTGTAATATTTGGCAAAGGAAATCCCCTCTGGCTTCATAGGTATTTTTCCTTTGTCGCCTGCAATTCCGGTCAGCTCTGGCCATGGCAGAAAGTGATAAAAATGGGCCATCGCTTTTTCTCTTATTTGTGTTCCTTGGGAGAAATCTGGCAATCTGCCAAAATCAATGCACATTCCAAGGCCCAATCAGCAACAGATGCACACACTGCACAGGGAACACCAGGGAGCTACTCAGACAAATGTAAGCGGGGGAGTGAGCTGAGGTAGCTAGGCAGGGGTGGGCTCCCCCTCACTCTCTGGGAGCCAACACATGACCACCTAACCTCAGCACTCCCAGGGTACCACATGGGGCAGCAGCTCCCCTGAATTACCAGGCAGGGGGGGAGAGAGAGAGAGAAGGGCCAGCTTCCACGCCAAACACCCCAGAGACCCAGCATATGGTGTCAACGGCTAACGCCTCGCTTTTGGAGCAACAAATGGATCAGGCACTCCCCCAGCTTCAGGTGTAGAGGAGGGACAGTGCCAGCCTGGGCCGGGCTTCCTTTTGACCACTTTTTGGATTCAGCAATCTACCCACAGTCAGCAGGTTACAGCTGTATCTTCTGCAGTGCAGTGGGCTTATGTGTCAAATCCTTCTGGTGGTTCACAATAGGGGATGGGGAATTGTTAAAGTTGCACAACAGAGAATGTGTTTCTTTAAAAGAAAAAGATAAACCTAGGAAATTATTCGTGCACACAAAAAACCCTGTTAAATGAACATTATTAAGGTTGCAAAGTGAAGCTCTTGAAAGTTAAGAAATGACTGATTTACAGTTGCCCATGCAACCTTTACAGTTTAAACTGTGTACTATATGTAATATACATAGTTTGAGTCTTACACCTTGCAATATAGAATCATAGAAATGGAATCCAAGTCTCAGTGCCAAGGCAGGACCAAATAAACCTAGACTATCCCTGACTGGCTTTTGTCCAAGCTGTTCTTAAAAATCTCCAACTATGGGGATTCTGAAACCTTTTCCAGAATTTAATTATAGTTAGAAATTTTTTCCTAAATCTCTCTTGCTGCAGATTAAGCCTATTACTTCGCGTCTTATCTTTAGTGGACGTGAAGAACAGTTGATCACAGTCATCTTTGTAAGAGCTTTTAACATATGTGAAGACAATTATCAAGTCCCTCCCCAAACCATCAGTCTTCTTTTCTCAAGATGAACCATGCCCAGTTTTTTAAACCTTTCCTCATCAATCAGGTTTTTCAACTTTTTTTTTTCATGTTTGTTGCTCTTCCCTGGGCTCTCTCCAATTTGTCCACATCTATCTTAAAGCACAGCATCTAGAACTGGAAAAAGTACATCAACCCCATGTCTTACATACAAAACTCCTGATAATACACCCTAGAATTATAGTAACCTTTTCCCCAGCTGCATCACATTGTTAACCTCTATTCATGAGCCACTATAGTCCTAAAAGCCTTTTCAGCAGTACTACCACTTAGCCACTTATTCCCCATTTTGTAGATGTGCATTTGATTTTTCTCCTTCCTTAGTAGACTTGTACTTGTTTTTATTGAACTGAATCTTGCTGCTTTCAGATCAATTCTCTATTTGATCAAGACTGTTTAAATCCTAGTCCGGTCATCGAATGTGCTTGCAACACCTCCCCGCTTGGTGTCATTTGCAATGTTTATAAAAATATTCAACTCTGCATTATCCAAGTCATTGATGAACAAGAGAATAGTGCCAGACCCAGGACAGGTCTATGTGGGATTTCACTAGAGCTGTCCTCCCAGTTTGAGGGTATGTCTACACTGCAGAGGTTTTTTTGGAAAAATGGCTGTTTTTCCGAAAAAACTTCATTTATGTCCACACTGTGATCACGTTCTTTAAAAAAAAAAATGGAAAGAACAGAGGGGGTTTTTTCCAACATTGGTAAACCTCTTTCTAAGAGGAAGCAGCCTTGTTCCGAAAGAGCTCTTTCAGGAAAAGGCATGTGTGGATGGGGAAGAGGGAGTTCTTTTGAAAGAAGAAGAAAGAGGAAAAAGCACAGGTGCCCTGGAGGCCACTCCATCCATAGTAATCACAGCTTACATGCAAGATAGTGTCCATTCAGTGTGGACACTATCTTTCAAAAAAGCCGATCACTTTTTTGATGCGCTTTTGCTTTGTAGATGCTCTCTTAGAAGAAGTTTTTTCAGAAGATTTCTTCCGGAAGAGCTTCTTCTGAAAGAAGCCTGCAGACTAGACATAGCCTGAGAGAAAAAGATTGATAACTACTCTTTGCGTGTGGTCTTTCAATCAGCTGTGCATCCACCTTAAATACATTAATCAAATACCCTAGTTTGCATAGAAGAATATCATGTGAGATATTTCTCCCCCCCCCCACTATTAGGCTAGTAAGCCTGACAAAGAAAATTAGGTTAGTTTGACGCTATTTGTTTTTTGACAAGTCCATGCTGGCTGTTATTAACTGTATTATCCTCTAGGTGCTTACAATCCGATTCTTTAATAATTTGTTCCAGTATCTTTCCAGGTATGGCAGATAGGCTGACTGCTTTATAATTCCCCTAGTCTTCTTTGTTTTTTAAAGATAGGTGTTATGTTTGGCCTTCTTCATTCTTGGGAACCTCACCTGTCCTCCTTGAATTCTCAAAGGTAATTGCTAGCGGTTCTGAGATTAGTTCCTTAATAATCCTAGGAAATATTTCATCAGGCCCTGCCAGCATGAATACCTCTAACTTATCTAGCCTTCTCAATGTCATCAGTTATTAGCTTTCCTTCCCTGCTAAATAGAGTACTTACACTTTTCTTCATTTTTCTCTTGCTCCTGAAACCTTCTGCCAGCAGAAGTCAGCAGCAACCAGGGCTGGGTTCAATATCTGGAGGTTCAGTGTCTTTCAGTACAATACAAAATTGGCTCAAGCCGCTATCCAGTAACCTGGGAAATTCACACAACACCCTTGGGTGCCTCTGAGAGTCAATGCTTCCCCACTCACAAGCAAGGAGTCTGAATATAGTAATGAAACAAGGGAAGTAATTCAGCATTAATTTGGGAAAATACCTCATACAGGGTTCATAAACAGAAACAATCAGCAAAAGACCCACTCCCAGTAGGTTGGGCAATGTCCTTTTCCTCTCTGGCTCTCAAGTCCAGCAATGTAAGTGTCCCATTCACATGCCCAACCCTTCTTTGCACCCCACTCATAGTTGCTGCCCTTGGTCAGGCCAGACCCAGAGTTCAGAGGTGCATTTGCAGCATTCACCTCCCACCCTGGGTGCACAGGGATGTGTATAAAGAGGCACTTTGCTCATTTCACTCCAGCTGGCTGCCTGTTCACTGTTCCTGCTGGCCGCCTGCTTCCCACTCTTACGGACCCTCTCCACCAGCTGCCTTGCTGGCTTCCTGCTCACCTTTCTCACCACAGCTCTTCACCAGCCACCCTGACACCTTCCTGATCACTTCTCTTGCCATGTGTCTTCACTAGCTGCCATCCTGCCCTCTCCAGCCACTTTGTTTGCCAGCTACTTGTCGGTCACCTTCTTTTGCCACCTGCCTCTCTGCTGTGATCTCTGTACGTCAGTCCTCTTAGTAATTTATATCTCTTTCAGGCTGGGCACAAACACTGTCCCATCTCAAGTGATTTCAGCTCTCAGTGATTTTTAGTTCTTAGCAGGCAGGGCAGAGACACAGTCCTACCACAATTGATTTCAGCTCTGAACGAGCATTTAAAATAACAAAGAGGCTCCTAACAAAACCTATTTAGCTCTTTCCATGAAAGGTGTGTGTGCGTGTGTGTGGAGAGTGGGATGAAGGGGAGAGAGAGGGAAGGCAGATTAGACCCTTGGGAAGAGTTTTCAGATTGCCTGGCTGGGACACCTGCACTCACCCCTCTCATTTTCACAGTAGTCTGACATTTGAGCCTCTTGCTTTACAAGTTTTTTCAACTGAGGGTGACCCCTTCATTTGGGATACATTAAGTACAGTCCTGCTACCTTTTATTCCTACAATAATTACAACATTGGTAACTGTGTTCTACTACCTCTGCATTCAGTACTAAAGTGATTTGTAACCAAACACCAGCCAAAGTTGATTACAGGTTGAACCTCTCTCGTCCAGCATCCTCAGGACCTGACCGGTTCCAAACAAGAGAATTTTCTGGACCATGGGAGGTCAATATTGTCTAGCAGCATTGCCACCACTTCCACTGCTTACTGGGCTGTTAAGAGGACATTCAGGAGTAAATTAGAACTAAATAACTGAACAGAACACTGAGTGCCAGGATTGGTGGCTGTAAACAAACTTTATGGGACCAAGGGAAACTTGGCCACACCCATGAAAAGTGGAGAGCTGGCTAACTAAAATAATTCTGGATGACGGATATTTCTAGACCAGAGAGTTCTGGATTAGAGAGGTTCAACCTGTATGTTGATACCACTGTATCTGCTGAATAGCTAAGCAGAGCAGGAAGAGATGGTATTTGTTTAGATTTTTGTCCCTATGTGTTTGCACTATTCTTTTGCATGCCTCCTTAGCAATCCATCCATGTTTCCATTTTTTTGTAGGATTCCTTATTGATTTTCAGGTCATTAAAGAGTTCCCAAGGGAGTCATCTTGGCTCTTACTATTTTTCCTGTATTTCCTTCACATCAGGATTGATGGCAGTTGTGTCAATAATGATGTCTCCTTGAGCAACTGCCAGCTGTCCTGAACTCCTTTATCCCTTAGAGTTTCTTCCTATCGGCCATAGCAGAATAGGGTGGCCCTTTAAGGTTCTAGAATATAAAGTACAACTGGATGAAAATTCCAGGACGTAATTTATTTTAAGGGATTGTTTGTTGATAGCATTGCATCAGACACAGCAATAATGAAAGCATACATTTGTATCATAACTTCTGATCTTTTACATGGTTATGGCTGGAAAAAAAGGATGAAGTTCATCCTATATTGATGTGGTATAGAACACAAAACAGTAGACACCAAGCAAAGAATAGCACCTGAAACAGGTGAAGGAAATGGGAAGTGACAGCCAGCTGCTAATCCATCCAAAATAGTGGAAGGATCAACTCAAACAAACAAAGATTGGGACCAACTGGAATAAAAACTATGGGAAGATCAAACTAATCAATTTAAGGCACCATCAGGACACTAAGCTTTGTAATTAAACCATTTTGTATTAAGTGGATGTGTGGAACAGGAAATAGTGACACAGCAGAAATTAAATCAGGAAGTCCAATAACAAATTATATTTTTTAATTATTTGACTGACTCTCCCAAAAATGCAAAACTGCACATATTCAAAGAGAGACATTTTCAAGGTGGGACTTCCACTTGTGTGGGTGGCACTTATTTGTACACATGACTATTCTAAAAAAGGTGCTAGCTTATTCAAATAAGGCAGGTGTTGGAAAGATTAAAGTGTGCGCATACACACTCACACACATTTGCACTTGCCTAGTGTAGGCACATATATGTGCACACATCATTTGTTCTGGCATGAATAGCTATCTTTTAATAACTTACCACTAAGTCTGGGCAATAAAATTACATTTACATGGGAATAGTGGCCAAGCATTGAAATGCATAAAGAAAAGAAAATGTTGTTTCCACCAGTTTGTAGCAAAATATATTTTTATTTTCAGTCTAAGCAAAACAGGAAATCATCAGAAGGGTAGTGGGAGGATCACATGTTGTTTGATTTTACAAGAATACAATAATTCACCTGGTTTCCTGCACTTTCATATGTATCGCTGCCAGATTCATGAAATCCTGCACCATGAAATTCTGGTGCAAAGTGATGAAAACATACATTGGTCTTGCCAGAGCCCTCTAGTTCTCCATTTTAATCCTGATTCAACTTATTTGCTATTATTAATGTGATTTCCTATATTATAGAAGACAGTTTGATTGGTTTTATGTAAGAAGATGTGGAGAGGAACTGGATGTTTGCTGAGAAGAGTACTTCCCCGACAGACCATTTGTTCTAATCCAGGCCAGGTTAGCTGCGAATTAAAGTTGTTCCTATCTGATTGATGGTTGCTCAATGACTTATGTAAAACAAATTTGGCAGTTTCCATCCAGTTCGTGGTGGAAATGTATTCCACAAAGTTTAGGCCAGAGTTGCCAATTACAGGATCTTAAGATTGAAGAGACATGGAGCTTGAAATACCATCTCAATGACTTCCAGATTTGAGGTACATGGACAGCATAGAGAAGTGTGCACTGCTATTGCCTTTGCAATTTTTGTCTTGTGTATACCTAAATGGACGAGTAAATTTTTAGATTCTTTAGGATTGTTAATCCAGCATCATTCGGGATCATTAAATTTCCATCCCCCCACTCCCTCATTTTTATTTTTATAAAAAAGTTAATGTGGAAAGATGAAGTGAATTATTGTGATCCCTTCAGCATCAGCATAAATTAATAATAATGATGATGATAATAATAATAATAATTAATAACAACATAATATAATATAGGAGAAATGAGATCAAAGTGTATTTCAAAAAGAAAGAGCTATAAATCCAAATAAAAAGGTTTAAGTAGAGTATTTAAAAAATATTGAGCAGGACCTTAGAAAGAAGAAGGCAAGAGGAGGGGAGAGACAAAAGAGAAAAAAATGTCTTTCAGTTCCAATTGGTCTTGATGTTTAAAATCTCTGAAGTTTTCGTATGTGTTATGAAAAGCTACAAATTTATCTTTTGCCATTTTCCCAAGGGAAGCTGACCCAAATCCACCAGCAGCAGTTGAAAAGGTTTTTCCAAGCTTTATCAAATGGCCCCAACAGAGCCCAGCTTAAAATTAAAAGCTTCCCCTACCAGAGGGAATATATGTGACTTTAATAACCGAAATGTGTTTTTACTTTCTATTACAGGGGTCAAAAGGTTTCTAAACAAACCAAATTTATCAATTATTTAGAGCTGATTTCTTCTGAAGTGGTATTTCTAAGATATTATTTGGTGGATAAATTCAATGTTCTAAAGCCAGCAGCAGCATTTTATTCATAACAAATTTCTCCTCAACTGAATTTGCTGGGGCAACTTAATTTTCACTATCGTGTTTGCACTGTAGAAATATCAACTGAAGTGTTATAGGGCCTAACTAGTAGGCTTTTTAAAGAGAAATTCTATATAAGCATGCTTATTCAGCACCTCCCAGCTAGCCATTTATTGCTTAAGAAATGAACTGCTGCACTGTGCATTGGAATTTCCTTAGCTGATGAAATATTCTTAAAAATCGCAGGGCACCTTTAAAGTCAGGAAACAATGTTTTAAATCACAGTGTTTTAAACTACATTAAACTAGCATCAGAAGAAAATAAGATAACCATTAAAAGTTTTGTTAAATATATTTTAAAATGAAGGACCCCCTCCCCCAGAGCTTTCTCTGAGCAAAGAACAGTTCATTTAGGATGTTGTGGAAAGGCATTAAAGAGCAGCACATTTTAAAAAGCCACTATTCTTGGTTCTTAATAGGGTCTACAGACCATGTAAATACTACATTTATTGTATATTAGCTAAACATACATTGGGTTTCTGCCTAAAGTCTGCTATTCAGCACAGGCAAAAGATGTTATAGAACAGTTCATAAATTCATGTGAAGCCCTGTTAAATGAAACTAACCATCTAGGAGCTGACATTTTGCCATCTTTAAAGTAGCTGCCTTTCCAGCAGTAAAACTGCAGTTTTATGTATGCAAGTAAATAAAAGCAATGCAATCAAGGTGTTATACAGTCTTTTTTTAAAAAGAAAAAGTAGTTCACTATTAATAAACAACATTTTCTGGAATAGATTCTCCTTATTTACATTTGTTTTTATTTTCTGCTTAAAAATTGTATTAAATAGGAATAAAAGCACCATTTTGTGACCACTAAATATGAAAAGTTTTTTTTAGCAATTAACTATTTCAGAAATATTAATTATTTCTCAAGTTGGAAAACAAACAAAACCTCTTTAACCCATCACTGAAAAACTATTTCACAGAAGCAAAAGAAATAGACCAAACAGATACAAAGAAAGTTTTGGCAAGTCATGTTTGATCTAGGCTCAGGGATTTATCAAGGTGATGTAGTCTTTCCCATCTAGGGGACTGTTCTTGACACTTCAAATACTGTCCAGACGGTTACTGAATGAATAGACATTGTCTAAGAAGGCCATATTCAAATCCTGATCAAGATTAGATTTAGTCTAAGGTGAGCTGTTTGGGCTCTAAGATCCAAAAGGACTAGCTTCTTTTCAATGATATTGGAATCTTGCAAGATTTTGGTCCCAAATGGTAGCAATCTGATAGAACTCATATCTTAACAGGCTACATCTTAACAGGAATTGGAACACAACCTCCACTCTCTCCAACCCAGAACCAAAGTGTGGGTTTTAGATCCCCTTCCGATCTCAAGATTGAAAGGTGCTTGGATTTGAGGGTTGTTTTTGGCTTCTCTCTGACAGTGACTGAAAATTACAAAATAAATGGTTCTTCAGTGGCTTGCATGAAATGAGTGGGCAGGCACCCAAGATATAAATATGGTACCACAATTTTCCCAATATGGCAAATATCCTGTTGGCAGCCAGAGCAGGACTAATTATTTTGAAAACAAACTAGTTACCCAATCACAGCAAGAAGTAGGCTGCTTAGCAGAGAGCTGAGGCAGAGTGACAGGTCAACACTGGAAGGCTTACCTTAGTGATACCCATGTTGTTGCTTGTTTGAAGGATAATTCAGTGTCCGCGGGTATCAATTAGCACTTTGTGAGTGCTAATTTGTACCCCAAAACCTCTTCTGTGTTGGTCAATGCATTACTGAGGTTCCGTGTCATAAAAAGAAAACCCCAAATGCCACCCCCTGGAGTATGTGTTCTAAAATAGCTAAAAACTGTAATTGTAATGGCTGGCTCATCATGTTAGTAGAATCTGAGAGTGCCCAAAGGGCTGTACATTCAGCTCCTAGGGGGAGGTATGATTTCACCTCACTGTAGCGACCTGTCTGTATGTTTTAGAAGCACTCTCAATGGGCTTTGAAGAGAACCATTCCCATCTTTCCTTTGCCTAGAGGGAAGGTATTACAATGCAGAGACCCTGATGGTGTGAGGAGGAAAATTGTATGTTGGAAGGTGGTTCTAAGATGTGTTTGAAGGATGCTTCCAAGGTAAAAAAAAGCTAAACTCATCTTATTTATTTGTTTTTGAAACCTTCAGACCACACTACATCATTCTGAATTGAAACCCACAATGATGGCAAATTAACCCTTCGAATACATAGTTCTGGTATGGGATGGTGAATTATTTGCACTATAACGGTAATGGTGAAATGAACTCATACAGCACTTCCCGGCTTTGTGCCAGTGTTGGGCAACCAGCAGCCTGAGAATTCCAGTACTGAACATGTGCGGTTGTTTTAAATGCTAAGAAAAAAAGGTCAGCTCATATACTTTTACGTAGTCATGACCTTCCAGTGTGCTTCTTGCTATGCCTTGGAGTTTCCACCATCGTTCACAGTAAGGAATTCTTAAAGTCTGAATAAGAAAGGGATCTACTTACTGGGTGCTAATTTGGGAAATGGCAGCATGGAGAGGTTGATCTTGAAAGAATTAATCCACAAGCTCAGATCAGATATGCACAGTTTTCTCCCTTACACTTCAGAAAACTAATCAGACAGCTAAAAAAATATGAAATTCCCGCTGAGGATCTGAACTCTTTTCTATAGAAGATGTACTGTCACTAGGGTTTATAGTAGCATTTTTGCCTGCTTAGCCCTGATAGTTTACCTATCATATCTGTCAGATCCTTCAGAGGAAAAGAAAAAACAGCCTGTCGTCTTTGAGTACTCGGAACAAACTGACTTAGAAGAAAATATATTAGCTGCTATATTTAAATTATTCAGTCAGTTTATTCTTTTTTCTTAGGGAGGTAAACTGGGATTTCCTCCTCCTCCTCCCCCTCCCAATTCTTAAAGAAATGCTTACAGGATCATGGGTGAAACATCAGGCATAATTAAACAAATTGGCATTGCAAATCTCAGCGGAAATAATGTGCCTTTTGTGAAAAAACTCCCACCAGAAAGGATGTAGCTCCTGCCCAAGTTCTTTCTCCATAGGTCTAAAAATATGCCAAACCAGTTAGTTACTCATATGCTGCTCATAATAATGTCATAATTGAACTATCTATAAATGGCATTATGCAAAGGAACATTGAACAAATGCAGCTGAACGCTCTTATATTGGAATCTTTTCTTTCTCACAATTAAATGTCATTATGAGAGATTTTACTCTATTTTATATTTAATCAGGACTTGTAAAGTCTCAATATAAACAACATTTTTATTTGATCAGAGTTCATTATGAGAAACAGCTACGGTATAGAAAATGCCTGAAATTACACCCTGGACTGGAAGTCTGAATACACTAATGGGAGAGGGGGAAAAATGGCTGCCTTTTCAACCAAGCATACCTTTGCAATCTGGTGCATTTCCTTATGTGGCCTTGCTCAGGCTTATAAACCATTGGAATCAATTTCTTTTAAAAACACGTTTTTCAGAAACTTATTACGCACTTTAGAGATATATTATATACCTTCAGCAGCAAAAGAAGAAAAATTACAGGTGCAAAAGCAGCCCATTTTTCTAGCAGCTGAAAATGATGCTGTGTACTAGTCACAGGGGAACAGTAAAAATTACACTCCAACAGCAACAGGGCAGAAGCCCACAAAGCCACAGCAGTGCGAGTGGCATGGCCAGGCAGTGCTCTAATAAATCAAGATAATTCTCTGCCTGCCTTGAACTTAGACCTGACTACAATTCACTGGTACAGCAGGGGGAAAAAAAGTCTGTTAGTGGAATTCAGCTTTGCTGGGGGGACGTGATTAGTCACTGGCCAGATTGAGCCTCGATTGCATCTAAATGGTCCACTTTATGAACCATTTATCTTCTGCTCAGACCATTTTCATTACACCAAAAACTGATGCTGAGCTACCAGCTGTAAGATACAGCCTGGTGAAAATTAATAACCTTTTTTTTTTCTGCAGGACTCCTGCATATGTGAGCAGGAGCATTTATCCCTGTTTTGTTGCTATTTGCATCCCAGCATCCCTGGCAGTCTTTCAATTTTCTCAAGTCTCTTAGCCTTTGCCCCCTGTTTCGCTTTTGCAACACAAACAATCCATCCTGTGCATTTAAAATTCTCTTAGCGCCCTGACACCAGGATATAGCCTTAGAGCAGGGAGCAGTTTACACAGAAAAGGTTCTTATTAATTCCTCTGTCCTGCCTTCCTGCTAAAATATAGGGATCTTGAGATTACTGCTGGGTCCCTTAAAGACCATTTTGAGCAGTGCAATTTTAAAAAGGAGATCTTTATTAATACCTGCTCAGGCTAGTGACTGCGGGGAGGGCAAAGAAGGTCTGGCTGTGATGGAAGATAGTCTCTTAGTGAAACAGAGTCACATGACTGATAATTCATGAACAGCCTATTGAGTTTTCTGTAGCTGCTGAGATATATGCTGATATGATTACAATAACATACAATGAAATTATGGAGTATTAATGGCGCTTAACCACTGTCAGGAATTAAGCAGAATTAACACGAGTCTTTCTCTGAGCAGGCAGAGTTTTGATAGGGCTGATTAAGGATTTGGCTATCTGAGGAAACTCATTATAGTATTAATTAGGATACAATGAGCACCAAACTGTGTTGTTTTGGCAGATTTCTGCATGGTGCCACACAATTGGTGAGAGGCTTAAAGCTCATCACATCAGCCCCGAAGTTTTTGGAATCAGTACAACTCCCCCCCTCCCATATGATTGGTTTTTAAGCTTATCTTTTCTTTGCTCTGTATAATTAAAATTACCCTCATAATCATTAAGGAAGTAAATATTTTTGATTATATATTCTAAGTAGGCAGAATCAGGATTATTAAATTATGCTGGTAAGATTTGCTTTAAGAATTAAAGTTTTTTTAAAGAATTATGAGTGGTTTTTATCTCAAGAGAATGTCATTATGACATACGAAGACACATCTATTTAAAATATTTTATTTTACTGTGACCATACTGAATATCTTTTTATTATATATAGGTGGTTCACCTGATATAAGTTTAAAATGTTTTAGATAAAATGAAGAAACGGATTTTTTTTTAAAATCACATAATAGAAAATGTTTCTATCCTTACTTTCTTTTATATATGGTATAAAAGTATACTCTGCATATATTAAGGGGAAACCCTTCTAAATAAAAGAATAAATGGTTAAAAGGCATTAGAGCAAAAGATCGCATTTAGACATTTTCCTTTTTAAAATGTCTTTCCCAAGTGAGATTGGAGCCTAGCACAGAAAGCAAAGAACATACAGGGGCTGTTTTGTAAAACCAAGCATCCATACACTGTTAGTGGATGTCTATGTGTTGATCATATTGCTAAAAAGAGAAGTGTATGCACTTAGGTGCCAAAGTCTGAAAGTTGGGCTTCCCATGAGTTATTCTTCAATGTTTACTGTACTGTAGTCTGTGTCTGAAACAGAATCCACAGAGCAGTAAATCTAGATGCCTTTGGAAAGAACTCTCATATAATGATTAACAAGTAAATGAGAAAGACCTCTTGGCTAGGTTCAGTCCTGAGGGCACACACAGGTACATATTACTACCCACTCACACTCAGAAAGGAATTTGTGCCCATTTAGAAGGGGGAGGGGAGATTCACCTAATGGGGGAGGGAAGACAGCAGAGCCACTGCTGCCCTCTTCTGGGGGTTTCCTAGGAGAGAGCAGCCTGAAGTCCCAGCCTGGAGGCTGAGGTTGATTCAAACATGTCTGGGTGCCCTGGTTCCCTGAGTGTGTTTTTTTTCCAGCATTAGCCAACATGCCAGCCAACTCCACAACAGAATAGGGGTGCAAGAGGCTTTCACTTTTAAGCTCCTCCTCTGACCAGGCCCGTTACCTGTGTCCCACTGACTAGTGTTTTTTACAGCAGCAAGACCAGTGGAAAGACCTTTGCTCCGGACCTTTTATGCCCTAACAGAACCAGTTTTTATGTCTAAAGCATAGGGACTGGAGTCAGGAGTTTTCAATTCTGTTCTTCATGTCACTTGTCCTGATCATGCAAGGTGCTAAGTGACTTCAAATTTCAAGTTAGTGGGAGGTTGATCAAGCTTTTTATATATGATTTAATTTATACATCCGTAAAATGTGAACAGCAATCCTTACTTGCCTCCCAGGTGTGTTTTGGATCTAATTCATATGTATAGAATACTTTGAAATACTCTGGGCTTGTCTACACCGACGATCCCAACCTGTGGTCTGCGAACCTCTGCGGATCCGTGAGGGCACTGCAGGGGGTCTGTGGAAATGTAGAAGTAAGGTTCAGGCTCACCGTGGGTGGCCCAATCCTTACTTTTCTTTTCCTTTTCTTCTCCCCCCTGCAGTCATGCGTGCTGGATGCGGCTTACTTTTGATCTCATTTCCCAAATGCTAAGAGAGTGTGGTTAAAGTGCTTGCATGCCGTGCATGTCTCTCACACCTGGCTGATGTGAGAGAGGCATGCACAGCATGCAAGCACTTTCTCCACACTCCCTTAGTCTCAGGAGAACAGGATCAAAAGTAAGCTGTGACCCACAGCGCACAACTGCTGCCCCCCTGTGTTCCAGTTTGTGGCTTGTTTTTGATGTCAGTCCCTGGACTCTATGGTAGCAAGAGGAAAGTGCTTGCAGGCCGTGCATGCTGCTCGCACATCACCCAGGCGTGAGAGGCATGCATGGCATGCAAGCATGTGCCCCATGCTCCCTTAGCGTCTGGAGAACGGGATCAAAAGTAAGCTGTAAGCCATGTCCGGGCATGCATGGCAGCCACCCCTTCCCCACTATGCTCCCGAAGTTCTGCCCTTGCCCCTCCCGAAGTTCTGCTCCTGAACTTCGTGAACTATTATACATTTCAAATGTTTATCAAGTAATGGAATGTTTGAAAACAGCTATATTGTATGGGGGGGAGGGTCTGTGAAATTTTAATAGATTTAAAAGGGGGTCCATATGCTCAAAAAAGTGGGGAACCCCTTGTGTACATGATGCTTAAGTCTGCATTAATAAAGTACAAATTCTAGCCTGCAAACCTCTGGAACCTGCTGTCATGCATGAAAAACTCTCTGACATATGATAACATAATACTGAGGCTTTGCTAATGTGCACTACAAAACTTTTACTGCATGCCATCAGGGTCCACACAGGCATGTAAGTGCATGACAAACTGGTGCAGACTTGAGTTTACATGTCGCTAGTGCCCGCTAAGGCACCAGGCAGAGAAGCTCTCTGATGAAAAGGGCTATATAAGTGTAAGTTATTATTGGTGATCCTGATCCTATAGGAATGAGGCCAGCATCATTACCATATTATAGTTACTCAGTTATTGTTGGATAGTACAATGGATCACAATTTTTCCAACAGGATGTTTTTTCTGCCAGAAAATGGTGTGCCCTGAAATAGAAACTTTCTGCAGGAATGTGTTGGTTTTGACAATGTTTCATTTTGAAAACCTCCCAACATGAAGCATTTCAATGATGCTCTCTTTTAATATTTTTATAACACAATATTTTGTTTTTTTTAATTCAAAATGACTTTTGATTTCTAAAAATATTTTTATTATAAATATTAAATATCATCTTTAAAAACATTGCAAACTCAAAAAAACCCAATGGTTTGGGTTTTTTTTTTAAAGTGTTGATTTTGCTGGAAATTCTGAAATTCAGAATTTCTTTTGAATTTGCAATGAAAAACAGAGATTGTGGAATTTCTTGCAAAACAGAAGTTCCCCATCTAGCACAGATTTACTGAATACGCTTTCTTGCATTGTGGATAGGAGAAAGGTTCTAGCCAGGGCAAGGTATTGAGTCATTTACTTCAACATCCAGCCAATAGAGGACTCCATAATCCGTTGACAACAAGAAAAGGAAGTAGCATCCTCAGATCAGTCGGAGCTAGATGTTGTCTGTGAGTTGAAACAACAGGCTGGACAGAGGCCTGGGAGCTGGTGACAGAAGGAAGGACGGGCAACAGGCAACCTGAGCTCTAGGACTGAAAACTGAGGGCATGTCTTCACTACAGGCTGGATCGATGGGCAGTGATCAATCTAGCCTGGGGTGGAGGGAGGGTCGATTTGTTGCATCGAGTTTAGACATGATAAATTGACTGCCGAGCGCTCTCCCATTAACGCCTGTTCTTCACCAAAACGAGAAGAGTAAATGGAATCGATGGGAGAGCACCATCTGTTGATTTACTGCAGTGAAGATACTGCAGTGTGCAGACCTAAGTACATCAACTTCAGCTACATTATTCACACAGCTGAAGTTGCATAACTTAGGTTGACGGACTATGGTAGTATAGACAAGGTCTGAGTGCTAAATGGGGGGGGGGAGGGGGCAAACTCACATCAGGAAGAGACAGCAGAGTGGCCTGCAAGCAGAAAGTGTGGCAGAAACTGCAGGTGTGATGGAAGGGCTCCCAGGAGGGTTTTCTTACCTTTATTCCCCTGTACTGGATTGCCCAAAGAAACTGTCTTTTCTTGAAGCTGATAAAAGGGAGAGAATTTGGTAGGGTATTTTCATCTTTTCTTTCTGGAAGCTCCAGTGAAATAATCCTCTGCTACAGCCTTAGGATCTGTGAATGTTACTGGTGCCAACGGATGGGGTAGAGCCTGTAGAGCTTATTTCTTGGAGGACCTGTGGCACTTGCCTCTGAGGCTAGCGTACATAGAAGATATTGCCCAAACTTGGCCAGGCAGTGGTGTTCAACATTCACAGCATCAACCAATATCAGAGGACCTTGATTTACATTATTTATTTTGAGAAGACTCTTACTTCCCCTCAGTGCTGAGCAGGAAAGATCTGGAATATCCATTATGAAATCCTCCCTCTTTAATTATCTGTGCCTTTTCTGGGTGCCCTGACTTGTATTATGAAACCTAACCACTGTGTTGTTTAAAATGATCACTTCAAAACTTTACTGCTAATCTTAACCAGCTCAAAATATGGCTCCTTGTAGCAATGCCTCACATACTTAGCAACTTCTCACCATTCCCAAGTTCTGAATGACCCAGAAATGAGGCTCAAACCCAGATTGCTGATGCAAAGTCCACTTTGGGTTTGATTCTGATTAAGATCTGTGAATTTTACCATTCACACTGCAGAAGTAGAGGTGGGAGTGCATAAGTGGGATGACCAGGATTATCCCGCTACAAAAATAGTTCATTCGTGGATATGCAGAATGTTTAAAATAGGATTTCTAAAAGAGAGCTAATTGATTCTATCCATTGCAGGTATTTCTAAGCCACTAGCTGTTGTGATGCCTAAGTGACAGAGTATAAATTGGCTGAGCCTGCAGCACCAGTTTATCTGCTATGCAACAGAAGGCGAAGTGAGTGAACTATTTGAGTACTCTGGAGAGTGCACAGACTCCCCATCAAATATCCCATGAAATTCAAAAATCTGATCTTGATTTGCAAAGTCCTCAATGAGATGTGCTTCAGCTCTCTCATGTATTGCTTCTCTCTTCATGATCATGGCCTGCAAACAGCTAGCAAGGGTAAGACATGCAGAAGCAAGGTACAAACCTTTGACTGGACACCCATGTCCCAGACTACATCTAGTCCCTAATTGGATGAACATATTTCTTAGAATCAGGTTGCCAGAGCAAATTCAAATTTGAAATGTGCTTGCTATGAATAGTCACTTCAAATTTGCTTTTTCATCCAATGTTCCTGCCAGTAAACTTGTTTATGATGGTATTTGTGGAAAATAACTCCAAAAGGAAGGATTTTCCCCAAGTCATAGACTCATAGGATTAGAAGAGACCTCAGGAGGTCATCAAATCCAACTCCCTGTCCAAAGCATGATCAACACCAACTAAATTATCTCAGCCAGGGCTTTGTCGATCCGGGACTTAAAAACCTCTAAAGATGGAGATTCTACCACCTCCCTAGGTAACCCATTCCAGTACTTCACCACCCTCCTCGTGAAATAGTTTTTTCCTAATATCCAACCTAGACCTCCCCCACTGTTAATAATTATAATATTAATAACAGTAATAAGTGTTAATAATTATTTGCTCTATTCACCCAGCTTCAAGTAAGAGACCAAATAAATTATTCAGAAAAGCAACTTTATAGCCCTCTACCATCTAGTCAAAATGGAGAGGACTGCAATGGGAGTGGAAGGCAGACAGATGGCTCCATGGAAAAGAAAGGGTAGATTATGCATCTGGGGGTTTGGGATAAGCCAGGATAAGGGGCTCCATGAGTTTGGTTCAGGTTTGAACAAGCATGTGAACGTTTAGATGACTACCCAGAACAAACCTCCAACACCCATTACAAGCTTTCATAAATATCAGTATAAATAAAACCCGTCTCATGCAAAATCTTAAATGTGATGCCATAGTACAATTTTCAGAAATGTAAATACAGCCATATAAATAAAGGAAAAAAGCTGATTGAAGAAATATACCTGATAGGTTTTGTCTGAGAGTCAAGTTAAAAGGTATAAATAATTCCCATAGCATGATTGCACAATAAAGTAAAAAAACTCCTCAAGGAGAATGTTATATATTTCATTTATTATACATCACTCCCCATGTTTACAACTGAAATACGTCTTTCCTTGGGGATTGTACTATCTTTTATTTCAAATCAATGTTTAAAATTAAATGGGAATCCTCAAGAGAGAGGAAACTCTTCAGTTATGAGTCCTTCCCAATTGGAAATCTTTCTTTCATGTTTCTATTTAAAACTCAGTCCAAGGTTTGAAATTAATTAAAAGATATCCTTTCTCTAATCTTTTGATTATTAGCTTCAAAGTTTTTTTTATTCAGAATATTATACTAACTTCATTTTTAAGGAATAAATCCAAATGGTTATTAAATATACAAAATGTATAATCTACTACTGGCCAATAACCAACAGGGAAAAACTCTGTTAGGGGGAACTAAACAAATTGTGGGTTCTTGGTGCATAAGGGTGACCTAAGGGGAACATAATTCATGTGTATATATTATTTAATTGTGGTGTATTATTAGTAGTATCATATTTAAATGAATATTGTTAATGGAGCTGGGAATGTAATGTCAATTGATTCATTATCATGTAGAGTCTTGGGATAATTTTTGTCACCTAAACCCTTTAGTTGGCTCATAAAACACACTTTTGCTGAAGCCTCAGCAAAGAGGCCGAGAATTAGATGGGAAAATGGAGACTGAACTACACTCTTAGACCTACAGGTGGTACTTGCAGAATAAATTTGGCCTACACATTGGGCTACTGCTAATATCCATCATCCAACCCTCATGCTATCTGTCTGTCACAGTATACCATGGTAATTACTATGGGTGTATCTACACTCCACTGTTATTTTGAGATAACTAGCATTTTTTCAAAATAACAATGTGAGTGTCTACACAGCCATTCTGTTATTTTGAAATAATTTCGAAATAACGGACATCTTATTCTGAAATCTGTAAACCTCATTTTACGAGGAATAACGCCTATTCCAAAATAGCTATTTTGAAATAAGGCATGGGTAGACGTTCCACTGCCACTATTTCGAAATAGCCCCTCACCAGGGCCATTCTAAGTTATTCCTCCCCAGTGCATCCTGGGGCACTAACTCGAGATAGCACGTCTACATTAGTGAAGCCTGCCTCGGACTAATGTTGAGGCTTCCCTGCAGTGTAGACGTGCTATTTCAAAATAAACTATTTCGGAATAACTATTCCAGAACAGTTTATTTTGAAATAAGCGTGCAGTGTAGATGTACTCTATGATATCTTTGCCTGATCCAAGTGCCTATATTGTACCTGTACTGTGGAGAAATATAGGACTTCAGAATCCAGTATTGTCTACATTTCTATCATGGCCAGCCAGAACAGCCCCACAGATGGTCAAATCCAATCAGTTTCTCTTAGCTTTGTTTTGATTAATGTATATTCCAAATTCTGCAATTGGAGGTGTGTTTATGGATCCCTCCACCTCTGTGGATCCTCATTAAATTCAATGGAATCCTACGTGAGACTAAAAATGGGTCTGCATAGAACAGAGACTTTCTAAAAAAAATGGCAGAAAAAAAAAAACTTTTTCAGAAAGGCACTGAAAAACACATTAAAAATAATACACCTGTAAAATCTAAAGCTAGCTATGTTAGATTTCTCAATCCTTCTTCCTCAGAGTCTCACCTCAGTGTCTGCTAGCAGCCATTTCTGATTGGTGATTGGGCAGCCTGGAGGTCTGCAACAGTCCTTAAGCACTCATCCTAGCAATCTATACAGGTCCATTTTTAGGCTCACATGGGTTCCACTGAAGTGGGTGGGGCTCAACAGAGGTCCACACATCCCCAATTGCACAGTTAAGAACTTAGTATGTATCTTAATCAAAGCAAAGCTAGGCTATAACGAGGGGGACCTATTTCTTCTTTTACAAAAGGAAAAGGAAGAAGAAGCCACTGCTGTTACAAAATCTGCTAATGAGGTCACCCTTCATTCAGTATGACCAGAAACAGAGTTTTCTGATACTTCAAGAAAATTGATAGTATAATAAGACTTTTATCACAGATTAGTTTGAAATGGAATTTGTTAAAAAAGATATGCTAGAAAGTAACTAGAACAGCAGGACTAACATATTGGGTCAGGAATTTGATGACTTTTGTTCTTTCATGTCACATTAGCAACTTTCATATACATTTTTGCAATTTTCATATTGTATTAGTGACATTTGCAACTTATGAGCAACTTTGCATATATGGAAAGATTTTTGTGCTGTGTTGGCAGCTTTCATATTTTATTTAGGGTTTTAACTTACTGTCAAATGTTCTGTTCCCTGAAGATGAAAAGAAAGTCAATGATACTACACTTTTAAAATTTCTTAATGCAAGTAATGGTGGCAACAGCTGCTGTTATTAGGGGAACAATGTCTGAGCTCTGAAACTTTTAGCTATGCAGATGTAAAAGTGTATTTTATGGTTAACTAATACTTGCCCCAGCACCACCTTGTTAACTGGCTAAAGAAGGTGAATTGAAAAGAACTCAAAAAGTTGGTTGTTGCTTTCCCTTGAGCAGACTATGCTGTGCACTAAAAGACTCCAGTGTGAATGAGTGATGGAATATTTGACTGATGTAATTTATGGCACTCCATATGACAGCCTATTTCAGAGTGCTTGAGGTTTTTTACAGTCTAGGGTAGTATAGTACCTGCTGCTGAAACAAGAGATTACTCTCTTTGGCCCGACAGTAATTTAATAGTACAACGATGTAGCTAGCCACCTCCTACTGTATTTCACCACCTACTCCAGTCAGCTTTTGACAGATAGACCTCAGTTCTCGGGAAGTGAAGCAGTATGTAGCCAACTCACAGTTTTAAAAATACATAAAGGGTGGAAAAAAACCTGGAAGCTAAATCAATCAATCAATAAATAAATCCATGTGCTCATAAAGTCAAGGAAGCAGTAGCTCTCAGTTTTTTGTTACTTTTACAGACTAGATAGAATGAAAGGGGTAAATGGACATACTCTGTTTCTGCATGGTGTTAGCCTGGAGGAGCACTGGCAAAGCTGGAAGGCTGTCAGTTGATTTTCATTTTCTCGTGTTTCCTCTACCAATCCGCACAACCCATTCAGTTCTTACTACAGACATATTTAAACAAATAAGATAACATTTTCCACTGGAACTTTTTGTAAAATAAATTTAAAAAGCCAATAGTCTAGTATACATGGGCAGCTCTATATTAACGTGACTCTCTGATTTTGAACAGGAAACTTTTTTGCTGCTGCCAAGGAACAGGTCCTAATAAGAACATCTGAATGTAACAGGAATGACATTTAACTTTCAGAAGTGATTGGATTGGATAAATGGACTGTAAGATGGATAGAAAGCTGGCTAGACTATCGGGTCCAACAGGTAGTGATCAACTGCTCAATGTCAGGTTGGCGGTCAGTTTCTAGTGGAATGCCCCAAGGATCGGTTCTAGGGCCAGTTTTGTTCAACATTTTTATTAATGACCTAGATGAGGGGATGGATTGCACCCTCAGCAAGTTTGCAGATGACACTAAGCTAGGGGGAGAGGTAGATATGCTGGAAGGCAGAAATAGGGTACAGAGTGACCTAGACAGATTAGAGGATTGGGCCAAAAGAAATCTGATGAGGTTCAACAAGGACAAGTATAGAGTCCTGCACTTGGGACGGAAGAATCCCAAGCATTGTTACAGGCTGGGGACCGAATGGCTAAGTAGCAGTTCTGCAGAAAAGGACCTGGGGATTACAGTGGATGAGAAGCTGGATATGAGTCAACAGTGAACCCTTGTAGCCAAGAAGGCTAATGGCATATTAGGGTGCATTAGGAGGAGCATTGCCAGCAGATCTAGAGAAGTGATTATTCCCCTTTATTCGGCTCTGGTGAGGCCACACCTGGAGTATTGCGTCCAGTTCTGGGCCCCTCACTATAGAAAGGATGTGGACTCATTGGAGAGGGTCCAGCGGAGGGTGACCAAAATGATTAGGGGGCTGGAGCACATGACCTGTGAGGAGAGACTGAGGGATTTGGGTTTGTTTAGTCTGCAGAAGAGAAGAGTGAGGGGGGATTTGATAGCAGCCTTCAATTTCCTGAAGGGAGATTCCAAAGAGGATGGAGGGATGCTGTTCACAGTAGTGACGGATGGCAGAACAAGGAGCAATGGTCTCAAGTTACAGTGGGAGAGGTCTAGGTTGGATATTAGGAAAATCTATTTCACTAGGAGGGTGGTGAAGCACTGGAATGGGTTACGTAGGGAAGTGGTGGAATCTCCATCCCTGGAGGTTTTTAAGTCTTGGCTTGACAGGGCCCTGGCTGGGTTGATTTAGTTGCGATTGGTCTTGCTTTGGGCAGGGGGCTGGACTTGATGACCTCCTGAGGTCTCTTCCAGCTCTATGATTCTAAGTGGACAAGTGACTAAGACGCTTTTGAAAATGTTACCCAGGGTGTTGCATCTAATCTACTCTAATCTTCCCATCACACTAACATGCACACATTGTGACAGCTGCTTCAGGCCTATGAGGTTATGTGTGATCACCTTCCCAACCAAGCGAGCTGGTACGTAAAGGGTTCCTGTCCCCACTTGGATGGCAGACTAGAGGCCAAACCTTTGGTTTCAATATATGGAGAGAGGGTTGGTGGACTAATTTAGGCAATCTCCTCTTCCTTTTGTCATGGCAGAGGAAAAGAGACATGGCAGCTCTTAAAGGCTATGTCTGCACTACAGGATTTTTGCACAAAACCAGACATTTTTTGTGCAAAAACCCGCGGAATGTCCACACCTCAAGAGCGCTTTTGCACAAGAAAATTTACAGTAGAATGGCAGAACAGAGGGCTTTTTTCAGTGTAGGTATACCTCTTCCTATGAGGAATAACTCCTTTTTGCTCAAGAGTTCTTGTGCAAAAAGGTGTGTGGAGGCTCAACAGGGCTTTCTTGTGCAAAAAGAGCCTATCAGAAAAAGCACAGGTGCTCTGACAGCCATTCTGTGAATGGCAATCAGAACTTTCTTGTGCAAGAGTGTCCATGCAGTGTGGACGCTCTCTTGCACAAAAGCACATCGCTTTTGCAATGCGCTTTTGAGGTGTGGATGCGCTTTTGTGCAAGAAGTTTTTGCAGAAGATCTCTTCCGCTAAAAGCTTCTTGCACAAAAACCCTGCAGTGTAGACAAAGCCAGATAGTGTAGGCAGGAAGAGAAACTAAATGAGATCTGTCCTTGTCCATTGAATAGCCTTCTCTGCCATGAGAACAGAGTTAGCTGCCTAACGCGATGTAACACCAACTTTTAAATAAAACAAGGAATCCTGTGGCCCTTTAAAGACTAGCAGATTTATTTGGGCATAAGCTTTCATGGGTAAATCCTACCTCATCAGATGCATCTGACAAAGTGTTTTTACCCATGAAAGCGTATGCTCAAATCTGGTAAGTATTTAAGGTGCCACAGGGTTCCGCATTATTTTTGCAGATACAAACTAACATGGCTACCCCCTCCCTCCCCAAGACTTTAAAATGTCATCTTGAGAAGTGGGTTCTAAAGCTACAGTGGCTACCTCCTTACCTTCTAACTTTAATGCATGCAGCCACTCAGATTATACATTTCCGCCAGACTACAAAACCATCTGATACCTCTCTTAGTTGTGGTGATGGTAGATACACTCTATCTTCTTGACTGCCATCACTCTCTTGAAACACCTTTTCTTCTCTTGCTCTACTGCAACAATAAGGGGGACAAAAGGGGCAACTGTCCTGGGGTCTGCTGATTCAAAAGGGCCTGTGGCTCCCTGCCAGCAGCAGCGGTAGTGGCCAGAGCCCAGGGCCCTTTAAATTACCACTGAAGCGCAGTGTGGTGCATTCTGGGTGGCTCTGAGCACTAGCTGGGGGGTGGAAGGTGGCTCTGAGCACAGGCTACCCCAGCCCTGCCCCTTTTCCCAAGGCCCATGTCTGTTGGCCCCTCTGATTGCAACAAATCAACACCTTCCCTTCCTTCCCGTACTATGGAGAACATTCAGAATGGCCAGGGAGCACTCCTAGTGAAAATACACAAGTATTTATTTATGCTAGTATTTGCTGTGCTTTGGCTTCCTTGTGTACATTCCTGTGAATAAAATCTAACCCCTATGGATGGCTGTGAGTAAGCAAAACCAAAATGAATCAATGGATTTTTATTCACAGGGATTATTTGTTAATGCTCATGCTGCTCTTTTTGGCCCAACATTAGAGAGGAAGTGCTGGTGGTCTGATGGATGAATGAGCTTTTCCGCTACCCGTGGCAAATAGGTGATTGGTAACAAAAGGGAGAGACAAGAATCAGACAAGACTCTGACACATGTACAAACATTGCAAGGAGACAAAGGAACATTCAGTAGAATTTATTCCATAGGGACTCCTGCTGGACACTCCTGTGAGGTCTTGAGCACACAACTCCTCTTGAAGTCTGTGATATTTCAGGGTGCTCTCTGCTTCCCAGGAGAACTCAGCACTTTCTAGACTCAGTTACTAATGATGTGTTCACAACTGATTTCTCAACATTAGCTACCTGTGGTGCTGGATGTTTCTTCCTGGGCTACATTTGATTCAGTACTTTCATCCTTCAGCAGGTGCCATGCTGGAATGTTCTTTGATGAACTCTTATTTTAGGCAAAACAAGCGTGCACCTCAGTTAGGGACAAATTAGAAGGCTCTGTGCTTATTTCCAGTCTATAGCTTCTCACTAGGAGAAGACTCATTGTCCCGGAGAGCTGCTGTCAGGTCTCAAGGAGGAGATAAGGCATTAGAAGCATTCTGCCCTGAACTGCAGGTCGTAAAGCAACACCTATAACTGTGAAGTCAAGTTTCCTGTTACAATAACCTTCCTAAAAATCTTCTGATCCTCCCAGTAGTCTGCTACTATATCTTGACTCTTCCTTTCTAAATTTTCCTATGCTCTTTGCCTTTTCCAGCCAGTTTCTTGCTTTTAATGACATTCATTACATTCTGTGTAAGTCTTTAGATATTCTCTTTGTTTCTATAATCTAGAGATCTTTCTACCTGTCTCTCAGTCTGGCCTCATCTGTCTCCCCAAATACCCATTGCTCTGAATTCCAGATTTCTGATCAGCACATGCCTGTTCAAGCTTCTCTTGTAACTCTTAAAGGCATATTTCCTCCCCCAACAGAGCAACTAATCCTGCTAGGAAATTGAAAAAAAATGATGAAAAATATATTGACATTGCCTTTTAATAGCAGATTCACTGTCCCTTTAGATGAATAATAAAACTATAGTCTCTATAAATGGTTAGACTTGATCTGTTTAATCACTGTATGCAGCAAAGCCTTTTAGATTTAGACTGTACCTCCAGAGAGATACTCTCTAGGTAGGAGGGATCAAACGTGCTTTTCTAGAAGGGTAGTGTCCTTGACAAACTGTTTTTACTTCATGTTTTAGGCAAAACTTTTTCTTTTAAGAAAATGTAGCTACTAACATCCATGATAAAAAGGTGCCAACTTTACAGGCCTTAAAAATGGAAATCCTGTGTTTAATCATGAAGTACCAGCACCGGCACAGGCAGGGAAAGCATTCCCCTGCCAATGACTTTGACATCCTGTGACTAGCACTGTGGGAGAGAAGATAGGCTTAAGCATCGGAGATTTGAATTATCTCAGGCCACACAGATGCCATTCGTGAGGGTGGCCAGGGTGGGTGTTTTTGGGTCTGTTTTTTTTTGTTTTGGGTGACCATTATTTTTCATTAGGAATTGTGCTGAGATCATGCACCAGTCTCACATCACACAAAATACCTGAGAGAGACTAATGTCATTCAGCTATCACTACACTGGCTCAAATTCAGGACAATGGGCTGCAGGTGAGTATCTAACACATAATTCTAGCCCATAGAAGCAGTATCCAAACAGCCCCCTGGCTTTTTCATGGTCTTAAACAGACTCAGAAGGCTACAGCTACATGCTACTCCCTGGACTCATCTAAACACCTACAATTACTATGCAAACTCGAGAGGGCCAGTCTTAACTTCAGATTGTGTGTTTGAATTGTGATTAACTGTTGGCTAGTGGAAGGGATATCAGATAGCAGTGAGAAATATATGAATCTGAATTCTATGAATGTTTGTGGCATGTCATATTTTGCATGCAGGGAACAGCAATATGAAGTTATGTTGCCGCCAGTAGCGTTCAGAAATGTTGGAGTGGACTGTGATGTCACTGACAATGCACTGGTCATACCAGAAAAATAAACACCCCCACTCAGCCACTTTTGTAAAACATATATCCAAGAGAATCATTTTTCTGCCTATCCCCATATTAGTGCATGAATTGTATTGCCTAACATTTCAAACTAATGGTAAGGAATCGTGAAGTGATAATGCCAGGTACTCAAATAAGCACACATGGGCAGCAAAGATCACCATTCAGTTTCTCTAAAGGGCTAGGAGGAAGCCAAGATATTTGCTGGCACCTCCTACAGGGGTAGGGAGATAGTAAGGTCCCAGGAATAGATTTATTTGAGGGACATGGAGTGGAAAAGAGAGGTAGCTGGTGGAAGCCACCCACCACAGGTATGGTAAGGTCTCAGTAATGGATTTTCTGGAGGGACCGGGATAGAAAAAGAGGGGAAGCTGGTAAAAGCGCCCAAATAATTATGGATTAATATGGGTTTAACTGTACTTGACACTGTTATTTGCCAGATAATTCCAGACAGCTAATAATAAAGTTATGCTCTGATTAACCTATATCAAATGTCTCCTGCTTTTCTTTCAGCATGGCCAGACAATGCCCAATTTTCAAATGAGTACACATGGGCAGTAGAGACCACCATTTAATTTCTCTAAGGGACAAGTTTATATAAACATTAAAAAGAAAATATAAAGCTTCTGATAAATAATCTCTATAACTGTCTATTACAATTCTGAATCAGACAGACAATGTTTGTAAAAGCTATGTATTTTGTAAAATCTAACTCCATCCCCCAGTTATCTGTCCATTATCCCTTTTTTTCAAATCTGTCCTGGGAGCTCTCTTGTGTTTTCTCTGTGCTACCAGTTCAGGGGAGAAAGTCCAATAAAATGCTTTTATATTATTTGAAGTGATGCACCATTAAAAGATTCATGGTACCTGCATACCTTCAGTTCCCAGAGACTTTCTAAATCTTTGCTAGAAAGTCCTAGCCCTCATCACTGCAAATTTTAAAAATCATTCAAGTATAAAGAGAAAGATATTTTTTCTTTATTATTACAAACACAAAGAAAATGGTACGAGATCCTCAAGGGAGCATCTGCTCTGTAAGGAAGCTCTGAGCATCCATGGTACTGCTGCAGCATGCACATCTGTCTCTCAAGAAAATATCACCCTGCCCAAGCAAATCCTCCATGCAGTCAGAATGGAGAAAGCACTTGTTTAGAAAGGTGTATGGACTGATGTCTGCTTGAATGGGCAACATCTGGACTACCATGAGTAGGGTATAATCTTGATCAAGCAAATCAGGGCAGTTTTTAACGCTAAAGGGGTGTCTTAACTGGAAAAAATGTATGAAATGAAAATAATTATTCTCACTTTCAGAATCACATTATTTCTATATCCTCAGCCTTAAAGAATTCCACCTTCATGAAAATATGTCAGCAATATATTTAAGAATTTAAAATTGATATAATCAATACATATTCTTTAGTGATCATGATTTACCACTAATGACACAGCTACATTTGATATTTTAAACAAATGCTACATTCTTTTTTCCTGGGTTCATAAAGCAAGTCATCTCTTCTGAAAACAAGTGCACAGCAAAACATCATGTACTGTTCACATCTGTAGGTACAACCAAGCTCTCCCATGTATAGAGACAAAAATTACAAGTGCAAAATTATAAGTTAATATAGGTGTATCACTTTAAAGATGTAAATACTGCTACTATGATGTAAATACTACTACTTACATGATATACTAAGCAGTATTCCCTTCTTAAAATGTGAATAATACAGGAGGAAGCTTATTTACTATTAGTCTTTAAGTGACTGATGCTACTTTTATTTACCCCAGATCTAAGGGCGCAGTTCCATTGACTTTTTGTGATTACACGGGGACCACCATCAAATTCTAACTCCTTTATGACTAGGAATAAGAGGTTTAATTACAAAAGTTTACTATTTTACTTTCACTTTTTAAAGAATATCTTTTCAACCCTTATTATACCAACTGTAGTTGCTTCATTAACATGCACTACTCTAGGTTAAAAAGTACTCAGCAGAATGATTTGTCTATTTCATTTTTTTGTCTTTGTTGTTGAAAATTCTTCATTCCCTTTGCTTTGAAGTGCAGAGCAGCACATTTTCACTCACCCACCATTTTTTGAAGGCAAAATGTAAATCATGAGAATTTATTTTCTTTGCTAACAAACACTTCCTCTTGGGGATTTCTATCACCTTTGGAGATAACAGTTTTGTTTTGTTTTTTAAAGAAATAAATTAAATCAGACTATTATGAATTTTCCTGGAGGGATAATCCTTCATTTATAAATCACTGCCATGGAAATTCTGAAAATCTTACACTTTTCTCCATTCTTTTACAGAAAAGAAAACAACGAAATAAGAATCACGATCTTTAAATCACTAGAAAATAATCTAATACATCTATAGGTATTTTCTTATCTGCATATGTCTCAGTACAAACAAATGTGCTCACAGAGTCCTCCTATACTTTTTGCCACAAGAAATCTTTTACGCTAAAATAAGACCCACATTTTTCCCCCCAAAGTTTTTGCAATTGCATGCTAAAGATTATGAGGTACTTTCCCACAGAGCTCTGATCAGCAGATCTGATTTATGAATTTAGATCAATTTTTTCTTATGGCAAATCTATATGTTATTCTACTTCTTCATTTGGTACTATTTGCTGAGTGGCTGTTACTTGGGAGCAAAGGTCACCATCTTGCTGTTTGAGCAGCCGAGTAATCTTTTACTCCTCATAAGGGTAGGGAGAGATATTAAATCACACTTGACGTACCTGAAGCACAGCAACTTCATCCATATTTTATCTGCTGTAAATTTAATACCACAGCACTTTTTAGGGTGATGTATTTATTAACTGGCTGGGGAAGAACAGTACAGAAATTCAGTTTGTTCAGGAAAATAAAATGAAGACACTCTGACAAGTTTATGAAGTAAGCTCAATAGCTATTTATTACTTTTTAAACACACAGAGCACCTAAATGTTTTTAACAGTGCTTGCCCAAATAAATGAATAAAGCTTCCCAAATCATCTGGTTTCTTTTCTTTGGGGCTTTAATACAATCTTTCCCCTTTATTTTAAAACCATATCATAGCTTCCCTTCAGCATAAAATGTGCTCTTTTTGGTAATAAGTCTTCATATAGGCTACAGAGAGGGATTCTGGGAAGTAAAACAAAACATTCACTGTCCTGCTGTCTATTCATTCCATCTTTTCCATTTTTGGTTCTAATTTGTTTTATTCTTGACATTTTACCTTCCCCCAAATAAAGCCAGGAATACAATAATCTTCCAAATACAAGTACACATCCTATTGAATTCTACTGTACTTGAGCAGTCTTTCTCTTAGCATTCCTGACTGTAAATTATTTACACTGCCATCCATTTCTTCTAACCTACATATAAGTACATTTTTGTGCAATTTAAAAGAAAAGTCACTAAAGGCCTGCTCATCCATGATACAAATGAGAAGTACCTCTAATATTATGGCATAAAAAATATTTAGATATCATGAATGGATTCCATATCTAAAAAAAGGACCGTGACCTCATTTTCTCTTTTGTCTAACTTTTTATGATGTTGTGGGTCATTGTTCAAAAGTTGGTTGCCAACACAGCCTGTAAAAAAACCAACAACACTAAAACACTACATGTGAAGGCAATCCTGTATATAGATTCAAGAAGCAAAACAGGATGGCATGTTAATTTACATGTCATTTTCCAGAATGTTTTTACAGCCACAGATACTTGATAGAAATGACAGTGGCAGAGTTATGAGAGCAAACCTGAAGAGTTTGGGTTTCCTTAACTGTTAGGAAAATGTATGTTTTCCCAGTGGCTCCTTAAAGGACACTACCATGAATAAAATCTCAGTGATCAGCATTCTCTATAAACACAATTTAAATGCTATTGTTTCAGCACTGAGTAACATTCTGTTTTTCTATGATACAGATTGGACCTCCTTGGTCCTGACAGGTCCCAGACAAGGGAGTTTGCCAGAGCATGGGAGGTCAGGGCTCTTTCGGGGCACCGGCCTCCTGGCTGGCTCCCCTTCTGGTCTCTAGCTCCACTCCTGGCCCCCTGTGGCTGCCAGCTAGCCTGTGCTCCTGTCCCATGGCAACCAGGCTGACTGTGCTGTGCTCCTGGTTCCTGGCCCCCAGTGGCTGCTGGGCTGGCTGGGCTCCAGTCCTGATTCCGGGGCTGCTGGGCTGGCCGGGCAACGCTCCACTGCCAGCCCTCCAGCTGGTACCAGCTGGGTTACACTGCTGGTCCCCGGGCGGCCAGACTCCCAGCTGACAGCTGCTGGGGCTCTCTGGTCCAAGAGCTCTCTGGTCTAGCAACATCTGTTGTCTTGCTGGACCACGGATGTTGATGGACCAGAGAGTCCCAAACCAGAGAGGTCCAACCAGTACTTTATTTTTTTAAAATGGCAAATAGAATGCCTAAACAAGGACACTACAACTGTGTTTTGTCATTCTTTTAACTGCATTAGTTACTTGTTTCCTCAAGAGATTATATTACACTAGATTTTAATATTTTCTTTTGTCCACTATTTCATTAGAATATTCAAATCTATAGGTACCTTAGGAATAATGTATCAAATTGAATAATCAGAATATCAGCTCTGGTTCTAATTATATGATATTATTTAATATTTAAATTATATATTTATTTAATATTTAATTAGAGGAAGCTAATTATATAACAGCTGTTTGTGTCATGGAAGCAAGGTGACAAAAGCAAAAGAAATCCACTTCAAGAGAACTCTGAGGTTGAAGCTTGAATTTCCTTTAGAAATCCTAAAAGTCTTTTCAGATATCTGACTCTAGCTGTGTGTGCACAATTAATCTAATGAATATAGTTTCATGGAGATGACACACTTTTCTTATGTCCCTTTCAGGCTAAGCACTTTACCTCAAGGTCCCCTCCCTTCTCTCACTGCTCACTATTCTCTACATCTTCCTCTCAAAGGATTGTCCTGTCAACCTTAATAAAAAACTCCTTCCTCAGAAGTCTGTAAATCTAGCTCTACTACTCTTCTCTTCTTTCCCTCTAAGCTCCCCTATCCTTCCATACTCCCTAAACTTCCCAAGGTCATCCCCACTCCCTTGCGCTTTTTTTTTTAAGAGAAAATTAGCTGCACATTTCCTTGTTCATGGCTTGATCCCAATTTCATAGAAGTCAATGGTGAAGCATCCATTCATGTCAGGAGGCTTAGGCTCAGCATCTCAGCTCATATGTCTCTTCTGCTATGATGTCCTACATGGGTACTTAGGTATTCCACTGTATAAAACAGCAGAGGAGTTACAGGACTCCATGAGCTAAAAGAGGAATTGAGTAGCCACCAATCCATCTATTAGCTAGAGAAGAACAACTCCACTGCAGAACATGTAGAAAATAATGCACATTATGTAGGTTGTGCAGAGAGGAGGAAAAGCAGGAGAACTTTGGGCTTTGATGTGCTGTGATCTGACATTCCATAGAGTTCTGACATTGACTAATACTAATACTAATAATAAATGATAATTCATTGTACATTATTTATCATTATATAGTACAAACTCAGTTCAGACTTTGGTATTAGGTTACATAGTTCTTGCTCTGTATCCTCTTCTTGCTATACTCTTTTTATTGGCTTATATTTCCTATGGAAGTGAGTTTTATTCTAATTTAGAGCCTATGAGAGAAGGCTGAAAAAGCATGTACTACTCCACAGTCATTAAAAATCTCAAATGACAGTATTTTATCCTGCTTTTGAGGCTAAAAAAATTAGGCTTTGAAACATGAATCACACAGCTTAGTTGAAGCTGTGAAGAAGCCTAGGATCATAACTTTAGTTAAAAATCATCTCTAATACATAAAGCTGAGGAAGGGGGAACAGAGAGAATACCTCAGAATTACAGTACTTAGTACAGCTTCTGAATGACTCTCAGTTGTATGTATTTCTCTGATAGTGATCCAAGAAGTTTCAGTTGCCACAAAGGCTAGGACAGACAAGCAGGGATGAATTTATGGGTAAACAGTGGAGGAAAATTAATAGAAATAATGTGTAGGTGTAGAGGAAATCATATTTTTTATCTTCGGAATAGCAAAACATCTTGCAAGTGTATCTCAGAATGTGGGGGAACACAGGAAGTATTGTTTTGCCCCCAAAATTATCTTTCCTTCTGAGAAAAATAGGAAAGGCCAAGGCCTGGTACATCTTAGGGTGTGTCTACACAGCCCAGTTATTTCAGAATAATGGCCATTATTCCGAAATAACTATGCGAGCATCTACACAGCAATTCCATTATTTTGAAATAATTTCAGAATAACGGATGGCTTATTCTGACTTCTGTAAACCTCATTCTATGAAGAATAACACCTATTCCGAAATAGCTATTTCGAAATAAGGTGTTTGTAGATGCTCCACTTCTGCTATTTCGAACTAGCCCCTCACCAGGGCCTAAGTTATTTCTCCTGGAGCTCTAAATCGAGATAGCACATCTACATTAGGGAAGCCTGCCTCGGGTTAATTTTGAGGCTTCCTTGCAGTGTAGATGTGCTATTTCAAAATAAGCTATTTCAGAATAATTATTCTGGAATAGCTTATTCCGAAATAACTGTGCGGTGTAGATGTAGCCTTAGAGACCACTTATTGCCAGGCGAGAATAAAATATTTTAAAACATCTTTTGAGAGACTTATACTCTGGTAGGCTTTAAATGGTTAGTTAAATACTGATTTCCATGAAGCCAAACTGCTCTTAATACTATCTGAAGACTAGCTCTACAGTGGCTTGTAAGCAGAGCCGGTCTTAGGGACGGTCAAGCTGGGCGGTCACCTGGGGCCACCATTTTCAAGGGACCGCCTACAGAGCCAGTCTTAGAGGTGGGCCATGACCGCATTTCGGCCCGACCTCCCGAATCCTCCCCCCAGGTTTCCCTGGTTACTCCCTGACTCCTGACAAATTTTTGTCTGGTATTTCTTTTGAAATCCTCTGGCAACCCTACGGGCAAGCTAGGTGGTCGCCAGGGGCTGCCAATTGGTTAGGACCAGCCCTGCTTGTAAGTCTAGACCACAGGAAGAAAGAGGAGATCCCTTCGAAAATCTACATAGGCAGAATTCCATACCACCCAGACTCTGCCTCCTCTCCATCTCTGGTGGAGCAGTCTGACACTCCTGGCATCTTGCATTCTGATTTTTTGAGCAGGCACATTCAGTGTAACTTCATCTAATTTCTTCAGGCTCATGGTCTGAAAAACTATGGGCTAGAAGCTTCCTGGCTCTTGCATGGGTGCACATGGAGGGAAACAGATGAGACTGCAAGAAGCCTCAGTGCTCAATTTTCGGGTAAGGGCTAAGGGCAGTCTCATTTTCTGTGCACTAGAAAGTGGAAATCTCAAGAGTGTAATTAACCCCCTGGGCGGAGGTAGGGATGTGCCCATGGTCTCATTTCCCTTCCCTGCTTCCCTCCCACCTGCCTTTTTCTTTAATCATTGATCTGGCTGATCACTGATCTTGGAAGATCTGGCTAGCCATAGATAAAAGTACTGGGGCAGCTTGCTCATTGCCCCTGTATCTGGAGCAGATGAGAGTTTGAAGCCCATTGCTTCCTAAATCTCCCTTTGGGTTAATGATGTTCTACCGCACCCCTCAAACAGGTCTGTGCCATAATGTTTTATGGTTTCAGTTACAAATGGCAAAATATATATCTTGGTCAAATTTTCTATCTTTTTATGAGTACATGTCATTTATAAATCAGTATTTTTGCATAGCTCAAGTGGACCTAATATAATTTAGACAGAAAATCCAAGGCATAAAGCTTGTCATTTCTGTCATACAAGAAACAAAGGCAAAACAAACAAGTTTTTAAAATAACTTTGAAGTCCCGGAAAAAAAAGAAGAAAAAGCTACAAAAGGTCTCTCAAAACTGGGTGCCCGGACAACAAAATGGCAGATGAAATTTAATGTTGATAAATGCAAATTAATGCAAATTAGAAAGCATAATCCCAACAAAACATAAAATGATGGGGGTCTAAATTAGCTATAGCCACTCGAGAAAGAGATCTTGGAGTTATTGTGGATAGTTCTCTGAAAACAGCCACTCAACATGCAGCGGCAGTTTAAAAAAAGTGAAGAGAATCTTGGGGCTCATTTAAAAAAGGGATACCTAGTAAGGCAGAAAATATCATATTGCCTCTATATCACCTGTAGTACTCCCACATCTTGAATACTGAATGCAGATGTGATTGCCCCATCTCAAAGAAGGTACATTGAAGTTGAAAAAGATTATGGTCACCAAATTCAATTAATAAGTAGCAGGTTTAAAATAAATAAAAGTAAGTTTTTCTTTACGCAACACACAGTCAACCTGTGGAAGTCTTTGCCAGAGGATGGTGTGAAGGCTAAGACTACAGCACGGTTCAAAACAGAACTAGGTAAATTCATAGAGGATATGTCCGTCAATAGCTATTAGCCAGGCTGGGCAGGAATGGTACCCCTCACCTCAGTTTGCCAGAAGCTGGGAATGAGTAACAGGGAATAAATCACTTTATGAGATGACCTGTTCTGTTCATTGCCTCTGGGGCACCTAGCACTGGCCACTGTCAGAAGACAGGCTACTGGTCTAGATGGATCTTCGGTCTGACCTGGTATGGCCATTTCTATGTTTTTAAAGTTTGCAGAAGGTGTATTTCCTACACCTTCCTATTTTGCTACATGAATTGCTACATGAATTGCAACTTGGGTTGCGCTACCATACTGAGAGTGCAGTTCTAAAGACATTTTCTCACAAGAGGAGGGGAGAAGCCTTAAAGACATCCTACTCAGACAAAGATTCTCAGAATGTTTAATTACAGGACAACTCCCCAAAAAACTTAAATAGATTTTGTCCATGATTTTACAGAAGGTATAAACTATTCTCTACCATTTGCCCGACCAAACGCACATTGCAGTGAAATAGCTTGAGTTTTTGAGCTTTGCAAAACCAGGTTACACATTAATTTAATGATTGCTTTCGATATGTGAAGTCATGGCACAAAGATCTCTTAATTTTTGGTGAACATTTTCTTTGATGTTATGGCTCACACTTTTAAATGCCCACATGGAACACCCCCCCAAAAAAATCTCTCCCTATGTCCTCCCCAAAGGAGACAGGAAAAAAAGACAAATAAAACAGGAGGGGAAATTGCAATCTTGATTAACCTACTGAAGATGGTGACTCTGGCCATCTAGAAGATTTGGGTTTATGGTCTTTCATTCAAAGGGGTGATTACAGAGAAGACTACAGGCAGAAATGCTATTCACATCTAGTTTTTTCTTGTTAGAGGTAAATGAGGGACTGTGAAAATTAAGTTTCTGAATATAAAGGCTGAAAGATTTATAATGGAAAAGAACAGTGAGAAAAAAGAGGGCTAGAAAGCTAATAGATAGAGACATAGTTTATGGAGAGTGAGGACATTTTTAGGAAGGCCAGTGTTGCTGAATAAACGATATAGTCTTCATTAAAGAACTGTTAAAGCTATTAAAGAGTTAGTGCTGGGATTCAAATTACCATAATTCCTGTTCCAAGTAAGGTAGCAGAGGGATGGATGGTGAAAATGTGGTGAAGACACTAACATTTCTAAGCTGCAGATACAAGTTTGTGCTTACCATACTTTTTACTCGGTGACTGGCTCCATTAAAGTCATTGAAGTGAATGGACCTACTCACAATGTGTAAAATTAAACCTGTGCATAAATCTTTGCAGGGGATCTGAAACGATAGTTTGGATGGGACCAACAGGGAATGCTGAAGTTCAGTCATTAACTGTATAATTCAGATACTTAGAATACAGAGATAAGACACTGTTACTTTTTTGTAGTTGTCTAAGGAATTTCATTCTAGATATGCTTTTCTTTAGCACACCAAGTACACAAAAGTGATATATGTTAATAGAACAATTATTTTGGTTAAACAGAGCTTAACTGTTTCTGATACAGTCATTTATTTGTCAAGTCTATTTTATGTTAATTTAATTATAAGAAAATTGAAAAGTGTGATACATAGCTAAGCCCTTAAGGCCAGTTAATCTATTTGGATTGTAACAAATATAATTTTTATTAGCTCAGCTATTTGGATGGTAACGAGTCTAACCTTTCAGCAGACATTACAGACTCTGAATTATGGTCTATTTTATGTAAAACCAGCATTTAGTTCAATAAAAGGAAAGTTCTTTTATCTGTCATTGTGTTAGGGAATTGCTGTATTAATGAGCATGCAGTATGCACTATGACCATTATCTAAGAATGAGGGTGCCCTTTTCTCTGGCTATGTTTGGAAAAATGCCCAGGTAAGTCTTTGAGAAAATAGTAAACCGCATCACGCTAAGAATTTTCCTGAAAAATGCCCCTGGAGAAAAAAAGTCACAATATACAGCCTAACATATTGCACATCCCACAATCAATCAAAAATTAAAATAAACACACAACCAAAAACAGGTTGCGGGGGTGGGGGGGGCGGTATTTTTTGTTTGTTTTGGAAACAAAAAAAGCACAAACTTTGTGGCAAGCTCATGAACAGTTTCCAGGCATTTTTACTTGAAAATAGGTCATTCTCCCTTGAAAATATGTTCACATTCTTAACCAAATGGAAAACACCACAGAGATGTTTGTTTTTTGTTATTGAAAGTATTGGTGGGGCTGGGGTGTTGTAATCAACCTTCTTCAGCGTGACTAGAAAAATTGTCATCCTTGTTGAAGACATTAATCCCTCATCAATAAAGTGCCTGATATTTCTCCACTGGCTTTAATGAGTCACAGTGTCACAGGTCCATCCATTAGCTAACAATTTTGCACAAGTTCAGAAAGCAATGCCTGTGCCTCCAAACACACTTTCCTAACAATGCAGCTTCTTCATTTCAGATTATTGGCAAAAACCTACATAAAAGCATCCTCTTATCAGTCGAGCTGGGTGGAGAAAAGTAATTCAAATTTGCAGAGAATTTAAATATTTCAAATTTTGGTTTTTGTTCTAATTAGGAGCAAACTCTCCAAATTTCAAAATTCTCTGTGAAAAGGAATGGAACCATGGCCTTTGGAAATCCCAAAGTCCTCATCTCCAGGGCAATCTGCATAGGGATATGTTGCAGGAACATTGGGGCTGGAATCCCTGGAGTCCCTGATTCTGAACCAGCTGGACGGTTGCTCCAGAGTTCGACCTAGAAACCTGGGCTTTCCAGAAATCCACCAGGCAGGCTATTGAGGATCCGGGTATATGAACTGCAGAAAACAATGGAATGGAACAATGGTTCATCATCAGTTTGACAACCAGCTCTACTCATCAGCTGTCTTCGGTTCAAAATATATACTCCCTGGGATCGCTTCCCAGAAACAACATTCTAAAGAGATCAAGACAGGCACAGCTTACAATCCACTATGGAGTTTCATTTGCAGATTTATTTATATAGTGAATAAATGTCAAGATGGATTTAAATATTTATACATGTAGCAGTTGTATTATCCTTATTGTATGATGACAAGATGCTGACTACAATGAGCAATACATAGTAAATGCAACACTGACCTTTGTACTCATTCCACAAATTGCAAGTCAATCATCACCAGTTAGGAAGAGACTCTGAAAAAACCCAGTGGCTAAACACACAAAACATTCCAAGTCCTTGTTTCTTAACATCAGCTTTAACATCAGCATTGATAATACATCGTTCTTTGTACCTTCTTAATGACCTTCTTGTGCTATTTACAGTGTACATGCTACTCACTAATAACAGAATATTACACATGGACTTGCAAACCCTTTCATCCACGTCAGTTCCTCTGAGTGCCCCATTACACAAGCAACAATAATTCTCTCTTGGTGAAATACTCTTATAGAATGATGACTGTCTAAACAGTCTCCCAGGCAATATAGATAGTCACTCTTTGAATGTAGAAAAACAGTAATCCTGTAGGTGTTACTTCAGATACTTCCTCTATTCTTTCACTCAGTTTAATATCCAGCTTTTCACTCTATTTAGGTAGAGTCCTCCTAAGTAGAATCCCCTTAATTCTATCACTTAAGGCTGGGTATGACCATCACAGCAACTTCTAGCTAAATCTTGGCAATTAAATCTTCCATCTTGTGTAATGAATGGCCTAATCTTCCTTCCTTCAGTCTTAAATGAACAAGGATAGGTCGCGAGCTGCAGTCAGCAAGAATAGCCCAAAGCAGTTTGCAGTAGTTAAAAAAACAAACAAACCTACGAATATTCTTTTATATTATAGAATTGAAAAATAAAATACAGATGATTGGCATGAAATGTCTGACTCCCTTAACCATAAGAGCAAGGACAAATGAGGGGTTATAATCTAAGAATATACATCTGGTGAAAATTTCTCTCAGAAAAGTAATTCCTTTTCTAAATGAACTCTAGCTAGCAGTATAGTTGACCAGAAAATGAGAAATTCACTGTTGAATTACTTATTACCAGTAGTTGAGTAATAAAAGGTAATATCAGGCAATGGAGCAAAATATTTGCAGGGAAAGGTTTTGTGTGACAGAGCTAAGTAGAAGTCATAACATGGATAGGTCACAGAGTTTCAACTTAGTTTCTCTGTGAGCACAATTTCAGCCAATGGGATGAAATGGTGACTGCAGTCTCTCTGCACATTAAATGTGGGTTTTCTAGCCCTTTCCTTCTTCTATTCCAGCCAATTCGGAGATGGCATAGATGCCTCCATGATGAAGAAAGATTGTAGTCAGTTGTTTCCTAAGAGATCCACACACACCTACTGTTGGCTCTAAAAGATGCAGAGTGTCTACCACAGGCTCACTGTCTCAGTGCTGATTTTAATTTAAGAATCTATATATGCCATCACATTTTTAAAATGTCCTTATAGTTACAAAGGAATATAATTCTGTCTAGATATCCAGGAAGTTATAAATCAAGACCGAGTTGCATGCACCAAGATGTGAAGAAGCTTGCTTTGCTTAAGGCCAGGCTAGAAGTTCCTCAATTTATGAACACATAATTCCGGATTATTCTATAAACTACTTTAAATCTGAAAACATTTATCAATATTTATGTGAAAAATACTGTAACTGTAAAATTTGTTAAATTAAATTCCATCACATACTATTTTGTGCACTGAAAATGCAAACCAGTATAGATGAAATATAATCATCCTGAACCTTTGCCAAAAATCAAACTGAATCTGAATAGAACATTTAGCAGTTCAATAAAGTTTGCTGAATGTTCTTTAAAATTATTTCATTTTCTGCTTCTTGGATCCAGCTGGGATTAGAAGTACAAGTGTCTAACTAGCATGGAAGCCTTTTCAAACTGTATTTTCAACTAGATTTGAAGCACTGGAAGTCTCATGAGAGAACCTATTTTTGCAGCATTTCCAGACCAATTGTGCAGACTCAAGAGGTTCAGCTAGCTTGGAAACAGTTCAGATAAGCATCCAAAAGTTAAGGTACTTATCCAAAGTGAACTGAAACTTTTGAGGTTTGCCCATCTGAAATGCAAACCAGACATTTCCTCCATCTCCATTTATAAAATCAGTAATCACTCTCAGATTACTTGCGACTACGATGACCACTATTTATTATTTTTGGAGTGGGAGAGATCACTATCAGTAAGTACATATAAAATGTTAGTATTACAAAATCCTGTTTTTAGCGACTTACAATGTTCCAAAACTTTTATATTTTTGTGTTTTATATTCCATATACAGCAATGGCCAAAAAAAACCAAAAAAAACCCCCACAAAAAACAAACCCAAGCAAAAACGTTGGAAGCATATGGAATGAGATGGAAAATATGGAAAAAAGTCTATCATACTGTTATATATAATGATGTTTAGTTCTTTCTATTGTCTTATAAGATACAGGAAAAGAGGAGAAATTGACAGAAATAATCAGAGGCATGAAAAATGCATGTGAAGAGACCCATAAGATTGGGTCTTACATCAGACGGGAGAGGAAAAGAGAGGACTTGATAGAAGGGCAAAGAACAATGCGTTAGGGAATGCAGACTGGCAACTTCTGTTCTCTGTGGGTATGTCTAGACTGCATCCCTCTGTACGTAAACGGGAAGGGATACTTCTTGGTCATCCTGCAGGCTGTGTCTGACCACCGGGGCTGCTTCCTGGACATTAATGTGGGCTGGTCCGGCAAAGCACACGAAGCGCGGGTGTACCGCAACTCCTCCTTGTGCCAGAGGCTGCACGCCGGGACTTTCTTCCCCGACCACTACATCAGGGTTGGGAACGTGGACATGCCTGTGTACCTGGTGGGGGATGCAGCCTACCCACTACAGCCCTGGCTCATGAAGCCCTACACGGGACACCTCAACCCCTCCCGGCAGGCCTTTAATGCCAGGCTCAGCAAGGCCTGCATCGTGGTGGAGGGGGCATTTGGCCAGTTGAAGGCCTGTGTTAGATGCCTCCTCACCCGTCTGGACCTCTCCAAGAAGAATATTCCGCACGTGGTGGTGGCGGCGTGCTGTGTGCTGCATAACTTGTGCAAAAGGAAGGGGGAGGCTTTCCTGCCAGCCTGGATGGCAGAGGCCGACCACTTGGCTGGCCTGTATGTGTAGCCCTGCATGGCTGCCAGCCGGGAGGCCCAGCGGGGGGCTGTCAGTATTTGGGGGGCCCTGCGGGAGAGCTTCCAGAAGGAGGAGGAGTGAAATCTCCCTGGCATGCCCCACTGGGGCCTCGTGCCTTATTCTACCCTCATGTCCTTCCACTTTCCCCTCCCTAACACCCCTTCCTGATGTAAAATAAACACACGTGTGTTGCCAAAAACAAGCTCTGTTTATTGAACATAACTGGGGTGGGAGGGGAATGAGGGTGGGAGAGGGGAGGTGAGAGGGTGGGAGAGGGAAGGGGTAAACCTGCGAGGAGGGAGCTTGAAGGGGGAGGCGAGGGGAGGAAGGGGGAGGAGAAACTCAGGGTTGGGGGTCTTGCTGGTCCACCTGTCTCCCAGCACTGTGGGTGCGGGGGCCTCGGCATCCCCGGGGGGGAGCGGGTGGGGTGGGGGAGGAAGAGGCGGGAGGGGGAGCAGGAGTGGGAGGAGGAGCGATAGGTGGGGCGGCAGCAGGAGCTGGAGTGGCAGGAGGCACCAATCTCTGTGCCAGGGTTTGCAGGTGGTTGCAGATGGCACGGCCCTGGGCAAGCAGCTCCTGCCAGCTCTCCCGCCACAGCTACAAGTCTTCATGCACCCAGTGCTCCAGGATGCAGACCTGCCTTCACAGGAGCCCCAGATGCTGCCGCTGGTATCTCTCCTGGTTCCAGGTCAGCTTGCTGAGTGCTCGAGTGTGGGAGGATGTCCCGGGCGGGGTGGTGCATCATGCACGCGCAGCTGCTGTGGCTGTGGAGAAACAAGAGAAGTGGTCAGTTCTCCCTGGGGGGACAGTGAGTGAAGCCCAGCCTCCCTCTGCAAGGAGAGGGTGGCAGGTCTCCGCACCATCAGAGCCGACATGCTTGCACACAGGCCATGTTTGGCATGTCCTGCTATCCCCGGGAGTGTGAGCTGGCCTGGGACTGCACCCATGCCCCTGTGCAGTATATAGTGTAGGGGTGGGGGGGGGAAGGGAGATGTGCCCTTCCTCTGCGTAGAGGGGGCTTGTGGAGGGAGGGCATCGTGCAGTGTCCCTCCCTGGGGTCAGGAGCATGTCATGTGCCTTCATACATACACGCATGTGGGTAACAGGCCTCTGTGTGGCACCCAGCTGGGGACATATGCCCAGGGTGGCACGGCACATGCACAGGTTGCTGTGTGCTCCGTGGTCAGCAAGGCCCACATATGCGGTCCCTGGTCTCCCTCTCCCTCCCCCCCATGCCCTGCATAAGGGGACAGTGATGGCACTCACATGTCGAGGCCTCCCTGGCCTCAGATGACACCGGGGACATGGTTGCTGTGACACCTCGGGGGTCCTGGGTGAGTGCCACGCTCCCTCCGGGCTCCTGCGATTCCTGGCTGTCGTCGTCGTCGTCCTCCTCCTCCTCTGTGCCCGGCTCAGGGCCCTCTGCCCCAGGATCGATGACCACCTGGGGGGCATGGACTGTCTGACCCCCCCCAGGATGCGGTCCAGGGCATCATAATAGGGCAAGGATCTGGGTCATCCCCTGCTGCAGCTCTTTGATTTTCATGCGTACCTGCTCCTGGGTGTGCACGTGGCCTTTGGTGGCCAGGCTGTCAGCCATCCTCCTGTAGCTGGCCACATTCCTGCGTCTAGTGTGGAGATTGGAGGCCTCCCCCCAAACCTCAATGAGGTCCACGATCTCCGCACTAGACTAGAAAGGTGCCCGCCTTTTGTGGCCCCTGGCAGGTTCCTGGGAGCTGCCAGCCTGCTCCTGGGGAGTGGTGGAGGGCTGGGTGCCAGTGGGTTGCTGGGGAGTGGTGGGCCAGGGTCAGCGACTGCTGGCCCTGTGCTGGCAGGCTTGCAGTTGGCACAGGAACTGTGGCCAGAGTCTAACCTTTTAAGGGCTCTGGGGCTGGGGGGGGAGCAGAAGAGTTTTCCTGGTTTGGCCCGGAGTGGCCACCAGGGCACCCTGGAAGGGCTGGAGGCCCCCTATTTTGAAATAAGCATCTACACAGTGCTTATTTCGATTTAGCTATTTTGAATTTGGCGTTATTCCTCGTGGAATGAGGTTTACCAAATTTGAAATAAGCGCTCCGCTATTTCAAATTAATTTCAAAATAGCGGTTTGGCTGTGTAGACGCTAGTAAAGTTATTTCGAAATAATGGCTGTTATTTCGAAATGACTTTGCTGTGTAGACATACCCTAACCCAATTCATAATTAGGTCATGGGGCTCATGGTCACAAGGTATCACTGGGGATGAGAGCTTAGTCAGACTCAAACAGGGGTTAGATACATGGATGACTAAGATATCCAGAGTTACAACAGTAAATATTTAGAATGCCACAAGAGATTTAAGGGGTTTAGATCCCTTAAAATTCAGGGAATAAGATCACAGGTAAGAAATGGGGGATAAGAGTTTTTTTTCCCCTGAAGACAGATTATCCCGTTGTGACCTACTGCAGGATATCTTATACCACCTCTGAAGCATCTGGAAATGGCTGTTGTTTAACACAAGATGTTGGAATGTATGGACCATTTAGGATCCAGTTTGGTAATTTTGATGATTTTGTCTTTACCCATTGTCTAACTCCATTCTTGAATTCCACAAAAAAATTTCAAAAAAAGTCTAAGCAAAACTCTATCTGCCATTTTTGAATGGGCTGACAGTAAAACAAACAAAAAAACTCTTACAATATTTTTAGCAGCTCTGTAGCTGAAGTAGAAAGATGGAATTTAGCATGGACAAGGTGCCTTTGAGTATTCTGGTAAAAAAAAAAAAACTCTTTTGATTTAACTGAGTTATGACTGCTTGAAAATAACATGATACTTGAGCAATACATTCTGACTGGCCTTTTTTCACCAAGCACAAGAAGGCAGATGGGAGTACTGAAGTTTGTATACATACAAATTGGACTTCATTGTACATTGAAAGTGCACGAGTCCATGAACATCTTCTATTGAGGGAAGAGTTTTGCAGATAACCTAATATGCACAGAAATCATGAAAGGGGAAATGTATTAAGGATTATACTGACTTGTATATTAGTAACAAACATAATTTAAGATAAGATCTATATCATTTCCTGACTTTTGTGTTACTATTCAGCTTTAATGTTTTCCTTTTGTAGATGATTTTATGGAATTTTCTCTCTTTCTTTCTATAAGATATCTTTTATTAGACCAACTTTTGCTTGTTGAACGTACAAGCTTTCGAACTACATAGTTCTTTAGGTCTGGCTAAAGAAATATTTAAGCTAAATAAGTTTGGAAAAATAGGCAAGCATAAGGGTTTACATACTGTAAGAGGTCACTTGAAATGGGGTGGGCAATAAAGGCTAGATTGTTATGTTAAAAAGGGTTTAAAGTGTACCATTAACAGTGAGCAGATTGTTGTAATGAACTATTAAAGCAATATGTCTGTTTAAGTCTATGGTTTTTAGTGGCTAGCAGCATTATGAATATTCCCAGTCTCACCTTTTGAAGGTATTGTGCAGGTTTCCTTTGAAGATGAGTATTTTGAAATCCTATATCATATTTTTATCCTTTATCATTTTTCTGTTTGAGTTGATTCAAGAGCATAGCGATTCTTGCCACATAGTTGTTATTGGGACTTTTGATGCACCGCATGTGGCACATTTATGTTTAGGACCTATGAACATCAGTGGGTCCTGGGAAGGCTCTTCAGTATGCCAACCTTTCCATGGGCCACCTTAAGGAAGAATTTCTGAAAAAAATGTGCCTTGGAACTAACAGTATACCTGGGATATATTTTCACCCTTTAGACCATGGGGCTCCAGCCTTTTTAAGCACAAGATCACTTTTTAAATTAAAGTCAGTCCAGGATCTACCTCAAACCCAAGTACCCCCACCCCGCCCCTTTTCTGAGGCTCTGCCCCTGCTTCACCTCTTTGCTGAGGCCCAGCCCTCCTTACTCTGTGAAGATGGGGTACAGGGAGGGGAGCAGAGTGACATCCACACACAACAAGCAGGAGGCTTCTAGGGGGCAGCTCTGAGCAGGAGCAGCAGAGCAGTGGCGGGGTGGGGCAGCTGAAGTACCAGCACTTGATAGCCAAACTAGTCAGGATTACCTGTCAGAGGCTCCAAGATCTACTGGTAGATCCTGATCTACTGACTGGAGACCACTGCTTTAGACTGAAGACCTAAGCTGATTTCCACCACTATTTCAATTACTGCCATCCATTTAGCATACTCTTTCTAAAACATTTCTACATCAGCACCAACTTCCTGAACACCACAATTAGCTTCAACAATGGAACACTACAAGTGATCCATTGAACACTACACTTACCTTCAGAGATCCAGCAACCATCCCAGACACACACAAAAATCTGTTTTCTATAGTAAGGCAGAATTTGTTTTCAGAATTTGCTGTGTGTGTTTATGATACACACCTTAACACAGAAAACCATCTTCACCGAATAAGGACATGCCACTAGATAAGTAAATGACATCATGGAAAGGACCACCCAAGTACCCTGGGAGAATCTAAACAAACATAAAAAATCCTCACCGATGGTAACACGCCTTGTTATCTCCTGCCACCCCACACAAGAGGTATCATCCAACTGTTACAATCAGATATTTGAGTGGGACCACATTCTGAAATAAAGCTTTTCTGAATCTCCGTTTCTGGCCGTCAAACCACCCCTAACTAGGGATGTTAAAATATGCGTATTTGTGTAAGTGTGTAACCAATGAATTTTTTAGCAGTTACACATTTATATGCAAAGAGGCAAGCGGGAGCTGGTGCTCACGGGGAGCCAAATTAAAAGAAGCAGAGGGAGCACAGTGGGTGGCAGGTGGCTCTGTGGGAGCTGTTGCACACTGGGAGCTATCTTGAAAGCCAACTCTCCACACGTACTGGCTCCCGCTTCTCCCTGCTGCCTCTGATACAGAGGCAGCTGGGGAGGGTGTGTGTACATGTAACTGTGCTGGCTAATCAATAAGCTGAGCATCTCACGGGAACTCTGTAATAGAGGCAGGGAAAGAATTCAGTTCTCCAGGGCAGTATTCAACTGTCTTAACTGTCTCTTTCTGCAGTCCCCTGCCTCATTGTCTACACACTTCCTAGCTTCTGCAACAAATAGGGAGATTCATCCCCAGAGAAGATCCATCCTGTCCATGGTATGAGGCAGTAATCCTGTGGAAAAAGTAGTATGTGATTAAATAATTAAAATCTATATCATAATGCATATCGATAGTGGGACAAATTAAGGCTGCACAGGCAACCTTAATTCATCCATTCCCTAACTTTTGAGTACTTGACCTTGCAATCTTGGTAATGCTCTTTTAATATCATTTTAGTGTACGTAATTTCCAAGGGTTTATAAAAACAACATGAAAAAGCAAAACACAGCCCCTATACAAAGGCCACTCTCTTGCCAAATTTCAAGACCCTGCTCCAGTGCTAGAATTTTTCAAAGTAAAACCTGCCAGTATTTTTTAACATGGGGCTAAATAATTTATTTCCCCACAGCTTCAGTACCAAAAACCTATTTTAACTGAATTTAAAAAAAAATAACGAGGCAGACCTCTGACAAAGAAAATTTCAGCCCAACCATCTTCAGTCTGGCAAATTTCTAAGCAACTGAAAACAGAGTCCTTGGCCTATCAGGAAATCTTATTAATAAATGGTGCTACCAGCTCCATCTCTAATATAACTGTACTAGATCAGGTCAAAGTCTTTACTACATCCAGGGTGGGAGTGAGGCCAAGCTGTTAGTTAGTATGTTAGTAGTCCAGCCCAGACTCTAGCTCAGGGTAGGCCAACAGTAAGTCCAGGCGCTCAGGCTTATGCTCAGGCTGAGCAAGACCTCAATATGCCCCAGCCCTGGTTCAGGGTGGGCAGGGGTAACAAACACTTCAAGTGTTCAGGCCTGTGCCCAAACTGAGCAACAGTCAATATGACCGGGCCCTTGTTCAGGGAGGGGCAGCAAACAGTTCAGGGTGCTCAGGCTTAGGGTCAGGCTAAGCAACTGTCAGGTCTCCTAGCTTTGGCGGAGAGCTGCGAAGTGCAGGTATTTTGCCCGAAAACAGTAAATCAGTGATTGATAAGGGTGTCGGGGGAATACAGGACCACCCGTGTTAAGCCCAGGGTCCTATCAGTGGCAGAGCTGGCAATCACTGGATCCGCGAAGATCCTGACCACGACATGCTGCCCTGACCACATCGCCTCTTCCTGGAGGCGCGTGCCAACCTCCCACCTTGGGAGCTCAGGTAAGGTGTCTGGCTCCTTCAGTAATAGAGAGGTAGCCGTGTTAGTCTGATCTTGCTAAAACAAAAGGAAAAACTATGTAGCACTTTAAAGACTAACAAGATGGTTTAATAGGTGATGAGCTTTCATGGGCCAGATCCACTTTCTCAGATCATATTCTGGAAGAGAATTGACATGAGAATTTGGTATATATGGTCATGCCAATTCTCTTCAAGAATATGATCTGAGGAAGTGGGTCTGGCCCACAAAAACTCATCATCTATTAAACCATCTTGTTAGTCTTTAAAGTGCTACATAGTTTTCCCTTTTGTTTTGGCTCCTTCAGTGTCTGGGGCTCAAATGAGCTCTTAGCTCCAGCCTCTACACTTCCAGTCCCACCCTTCTGCTTTCTGGGGGTAGGGCTGGATTGCTCTGGCTCTGCCCACCAGGGTGTCTTGGGGAGTTCTTCATCTTCCATGTTAGAGGGAAGCCAAGCTGCCTCACTACAATAATATAATATAATATAATTAATTAATATATAAAGTCCTGTCAGTGTGAGTGAGAATCAAAATTCATACAGTAAAACATGAACTGACACTTGTCCTCGTATTTCAGGAATGGAATTATTATAAACCCTCATATTCTACTCTTTTTTCATGCAAAAAAATTATTAGCATTAGTTAATGCTAAAGAATGGGGGAGGGGCCTCCAGTGACACATCCAGGGGATTAAGTACACAGTTCCAAATCTCACTAGCAATATGATTTTGATTACATTTACTTTTTCTATAATGTTTTATATGAGATATGATTGTAAATTAAGCAGTGCAGGAACAATTTCTCTGTTTTTTTTTTCAAACTCTGAATTTAAATTAGTATAACTGACTCCCAAATCATAGGAGAATCAATCCTGAAAGTCATATGTAGGTAAAATTCCTTTGATGTTTAATGGATGTTTTGCTTTAGCAAGGACTCAGGGCCCAAACCCTAAGTATATAATAGAAAATAGTGAAAAGTGTGCAGAAATATTGTCAATGTCCTACTAAATTTTGCATGTAAGTTGCTAACAATTATTTCCATTCTTTTCAAATAAAAATAGGAACTTTTTTTTTAAATCCCCAGAGGTGATCTGAAAAAACCTCCACCAACAAATTATATAGGGGTCTATTTATGCAATAAAACAAAGGTTCATTTTTCAAAAAAAGGAAATATTTACCCCATATAGTGAAGACAATGTGAGCTGAATGGAAATCTATACAATGTTGTCTTCCTAAGTTTGCAGACAGTCTGAACCAATAACTCTGAGATGTATGACTTGTCCTATTCATCTCAATTATGTGTTTACTCTGCAACCCAGCAAATGACAATACAAATATTCAACACTATTATCTATTCCTTTATTGATCATTTTATCAGCAGCAACTATCTAAAGTATTTATCTCATAATCACAAACGGTCTCCCACTCCTCCACATGAGCCAAAAGTCTTCTGAACTCCTGTTCTGCTGCTGAAGCTGCAAGCTTTCTGCAGGCATCTTTTATACTCCTGTGATCCATGGTCAACACAAAACTTTTGGGACTGTTCAAAACATAAAATTCAAAAATAGCATAAAATGTCCAACTTCCCTACCCAAAGCAGAGTTCTACTTCAAAAAAGGGAGACATTCCAGTGATGCTATTATATTACCATGATTTTATAAGGAAGGTACTTGGGTATTACATCAATGGGTGGCAGTATAAAATCCTAAAAGAACATAAAGCAAACTGAATTTAATATCAAAATAAAGAATGCTCTGCACTGGCTATTCTATTTGTTTGCTTTTTTAATATAACTTCAGAATTTCTGGTCTGTTACCTCAAGGTGCCACAGAATCTGTAGAGTTGTAATCCACCTTCCCCACAGTACATGAGACCTTAGTTATATAATATAATATATCCATTGTTTATGTTCAAATATGGTACATACATTATGCAAGTTTATTGAACTATGGGTTTGTGCATCTGAGCTGAATATGGGATAGGGTGATGGAATTCATTTGTGATTATGGGAAAAGATGAGTAAATGAGAGGATCCCTCAGAAAAGTACACACATCTGTCAAGTTAATCTAACATCTCTAGCTCTCGGACCAAAATATAAGGGGAGGCTAGGAATATCGCTTATTCCCTCTTTTACTCTTCTTCTTTATATAAACACCATATACATTCTCACACAACAATCATAGTAGCATAGTTAAAAAGTTTTTCAAATGGAAAAAAATATTATCTATAGTATTCTTTCTCTTATATAAAGTAATCCCTAAGTCAGTCAAAAAGCAATGCCCACTATGTATGTGGTCCAGGATTGGCCTTGTTATGACTCAGACCACTTAATTTCTGGATTTCAGAGGTACAAAAATATCTGTCACAGGTATTAATCAGCCCCAATGATGTTTACTATCACATTCAAGATAGTCCACTGTATGCGGAAGATGAGAAGTAGGCATCCTGAATTATTTACAATGCAATTTCTCAACTTCAGCAAGAGCCAGTCCAATAAAATCAGTGCAGTGCAATCCCACATAGCACTAAGACAACCATTCCTTAAATAATAACCACATGATGTCAGCACACAGAATAGGTGCTGGCCTGTTTGTATATGGGTCCATTATCCAGGATCACATGGCTTCCCTGAAATACATATGTCTCCCTATTCTTCTGCTTTGTCTGGCAGCATCACCAGGCTCCTGTGAGGCTAGGTGGCATCACTCAGGCTGGCAGCCTATCTGGTGTTGATAGCACAGCAGGCTGTCTGAGGTGGCAGCCCTGCTGGGACACATCTGTCCCTCTCAGTATTCACACTGCTAATGTCTCACTTTCATGACAAATGCAAATTGGGTTGCTTCGTCCAAACATGTCAGCCTCATTAGCAGGTGCACACTGATTGGCACGTGACATTTAACAGCTCTGTTTTCTATGTTCCCACCTCCAGCCCTTTTGATTTTGTCATTGTCCCTGACTGCAACTGGGTAGAAAATATGCAGTGAGGTGAATGTAATCTAATTCTGAAGATGGTGAAAAGCAATATTACCTCCTAGTATTAAATGTGTATTTGTATAAACTATGCTCTGCCTCATTTCCAAAAGCAGGTTCATGTTTGCATTGATCCACCTGAGTCCCTAAGATTTGAAAGATCAACAAGGACACATGGCCTACCTTGAATCATGATACTCTAAAGTACTCAGGAAGAGATTGAAACATAAGTTACGTAGCGAGGATAGGCCTTGATAAAAATCACACTCAAGTATCTAGGAGTCTTTCCATTAACTTTAATGGGCTTTAGATCAAGCCCATAGACCATATCACACCACTCACAACTTTTCAAAGGAAAACCAGACCACTTACTATATGTTTGTTCCATAAATGGCTGTGTTTTTCTTTCGGTCTAATAAATACATAGGACTAAATCACTTAGTTTTCTCTCTTTCAAAACAACAAAAACCACAACAAATACAAAAAACTATAACTAATATCCTCTAGTACTCAAATCTGATATAATCCAAGAAAGTATAGGAATGGAAACAAAGAGTTAAAACTATTAAGATAGCTGCTCTATCATTAACTCATGGCCCAGTCTTGTTTCTCACCCAAGGCCACGAATTCCATGACTCTCGTAATTCTATATTATGATCTTAGTGCTATTTAAATTGGTTTGTGTGTGTGTATATCTACATCCACTATATCTATCGATATACATACACACTCAAAACAATTTAAATTGAATTTGTGTATATCTATAGATCTAGGTACACACACACAATGCTGATCACAAATATTAAGATCATGGCATAGAAATTAATCCGATTTTTAGCTGACAATTGCCTAACATTTTGAGCTAATTCTGTGCTGATTATTGTACTGATTTATGATGACAAAATATTGTCTTATAGGATTATAGCCTGATGAGATGGAGAAAAAAAACCCCATGCACTCCTTTAATTCAGAGGAGAATAGAATTCAACAATTAAGGGTTAAATATGAATACTTATTTAATATGGATAAATGTTTCTGATTCATATTCCTTTTCTTCCCTCTTGGGAAATATTTTCACTTTTGTCTAGACTTTTTCAGTCACTATACTTCCCAAAGTTATTTTGGTTACTAAAACAGACATGAAAGAAAGAGAGATGGGAAGACATTAAAAAAATAATCCTTATGTTACATGATTAATAAAAAAAAGATCATGCAGCATGGTCTTTTTGATGGACACAATTAAGTAGAGGAGGAAGAAGAAGAGAGTGAGCTGCCAGGGGAGACGGAAAGCGTGAGTGCATACATGAGACACACTGCAGGCCCTGCTTGAGTACCTCATCAGTGGCACTGACTAGACAGAAAGGCCATCTTCACTGTTTAATCTTTAGGCCACCTAGAGAGTTCCATTAGAAGCACACTTCCCACTCCCTTGATAATATAAGTGACCAATGCTTTATCTTTATTTAGCAGTTATTTTCACAGAGTGATAACTGATGTGACTGGCATCAATTCAGCTATTTCTCTTGATTCTCTAGCTTTACATTTCAACAACTAATTCCTTCTCTTCACCAGATATATGTTTGTTACATTATACAGCTGCTTATTTCAATAAAACAAAAACCAAAAAGTCAAGCAAGAAATACATTTATGTATGGATTTATGTGATAATATAATTAATGTTTGCAGTTCTATTTTAGCCATGTTGGTCCTAAGATATTAGAGAGACTGGGTGGAGAAATTATCCTTTTTTATTGAAACATTATGAAGAACGTTATGAAGAAAAGCTCTGTGAAAGCTTGAAAACTCATGTCTTTCACCAACAGAAAAATTGGACCGATAAAAGATATGATCTTGTTCACCTTTTGCCTCTCTAATATAATTAGTAAAAGAATTGATTCAACACATTTTGTCAGCGATTGACAGTGAACAAAACTTTCAGCTAGTGAACTGAATTCAACACTGGTTCTTCAAATATGACTTCTAGTAATAATTAAAAATAAATGAAGTAGGTGTTTTCTTTCAAATGCTTTTCATTAATGAAAAGCTACAATAAAACATTAACATACTACATCATACATTACTTATTACTTACTCAGGATCTTATTTTAAAAAATGAGGAGTCCTGTGACTCATAAGTTGCCACAGGTGGTCTCATTGTTTTTTGCAGATACAGACTAACACTGCTATCCCTCTGAGACTCTTATTTTAAAATAACATTTACCCCTAAAGGCATAAAGGAGGTAGTAAACAAATAGCTAACATTAGAGCTCAGGGAAATTCCAAAGTTGTTTGAATCCCAAATAAGGACAAAAAGTCTTATGTTCTTATGAATGGAAATTGTGAAAAATTTTAACCCAGAAATGTCAAAACACTTCATTTGGAAGCTTTAATTGAAATGAAACATTTTGACATTCTGAAAATCAAAATACTTCATAGAGGTTTATTGAAATGACCAGAAAAGCTTTGTGCTGAGTAATTTCAATATTATGCCTCAGTTTTGCATTGCCTTAAGGGATTTATAATTCAGAAACCCGTTGCCCCCATTCTTTTGAATGGATCAGGCTTCCTTGCTCAATTACACCTGCAATAATGCACCCAGACTACCATGAAGACCTAAACTCATCAGTCACATAAGCACATTGCTTTTTGGGAGGTGTAGTCATCCAATCAGCCCAGACCATAAGAAAGAGTGGAAGCTGGAACTACAGCTCCCCTAAGGCCCACATGCCACTGAGAAATAACATTGAATATTTTTCTGAACTGATTCAAAGTGGAATGGTTTGGGTTAGTTCAAAAAAGAAAATATTCTACTTCAGGTTCAATATACCCAAAATGAAATATTTCGTTTCAATTTTCCTCATGGAAAAATCAGATTTTTATGTAAATGCAAAAAATTTTACAAAATCATTCTGATGGAAAAGTCCTGACCAGTTGTTGCTAACATGTTTGTTAATTGTTCAAATGCTGCATATATTGAAAAAGAGATTTTAGGGCTAGAGGTTTGTGTGTCACTAAAATTTGCATCATAAAGCTATTGCCCAGAGACATATGTGACCAAAAGGATGGTTTTAAGTGGCAGAGTGCAACTTTATTAAACTAGCTTAATTATGATGTAAAGAATAACTATGAAAAGAAACAGCCCATTGTGGGACAACATGGTTTTACCCACCCTCAACAAAACATGGACTCTGAGGGTATGTCTAGACTACAGGGTGTTTTTCGAAAAAAGTGGCCTTTTTTCAAAAAAACTTCCCCTGCATCTAGACTGCTGCCACGTTCTTTGAAAAGTAAATCGAAAGAACACGGCAGGTTTTTTGACCACGGAAAATCTCGTTTTACAAGGAATAACACCTTTTTTTCGAAAGTGCTCTTTCGAAAAAAGGCGCTATGTAATGCAAACTGTACTTTTTCGAAAGAGAGCATCCAGACTGCCTGGGTGGTCTCTTTTGAAAAAGCGGCTTGCTTTTTCGAAAGTACTGGTTGTAGGCTAGATGCTCTTTTTCGAAAGTATCTTTCAAAAAAGCCTCTTTTGAAAGAGGCTTGCAGTCTAGACGTAGCGTGACAGTTTACCCCAGCTGAGGATCTGGCTCATGGGGTCATGCATCTTCTGTCTCGCTTCCCCAAATCACTAGATAGCTACTAAGATCCCTCCCCCTGTCCTTCTGAGAAGAAATGTGGGAAGAGGGTGGGTGGCTTCATTTGTGGTAGATCTACAAGCTCTTTTATCCCAGCAATGCCAAACTAATGTCAGTGCTCATGTTTACCCCAGACGCTTGCCCATTAATAAGCATCTTGCCCCACATGGTATACCAGCCAAAAAATGAAACCATATTAACCTTCTCCTTACCAAATTAGGCCTCCCAAGTGTTGTAAAGAATCTGAAAACCAACAATGCATTATCTAGTTACTATAAAGGAAAATTCTTCCTGACAGGTCATCTGACTAGATTCACAGTATGCCAGGAAACTTAAATCTGACATCCACCAAGCCCAGTACTTCACAGGGAAGGTGGCTGGGTGCTTCTTAGGTGTCTACAAAAATGGCAAGCCCAGAGGGAACTGGCTGCTTCCCCTGAACCAACCATCATGCACAGAGGAGAATTCTGTCTGGTTACCTTCCATGTTGAAAGAGCGAGAGGGATATTTAATATAATAGATTTGTTACTAGAGTTTAGTTTGGACAATTATAAATACACACAAGTATCATGTAATATCTGACAGAACAAAGAAATACTTGTAATATGTCTTCTATCACAGTTTCTGTGGATATGTACATACATGCAGTGGATAGAACTACACACACACACACACACACACACACACTCACACAAGATATGACGCTATTTTCACAAAAGCAGAAGTTAAATAAATACATTTCCTTTCTGAGCATTTTGACAGGTGCCACATGCCACTGCAGTTATTTCTTTTGCTATGATGGCCACCAACACGAAGAAACGCGGAAATATTGTCGGAAGACAGCTCTAAAAACACAATGGCCCTGATTACATTATGTCTGAGGGAGAGAAGTTCTCACTTTTGACACTGAAAGTCTGCCTCTTGGGGCATGTCTACGCTAGGAAATTATTTCAAAATAGTAACTCCCTAGCGTAGACCAGGGCATGGAGACAACACTTCCTACCTCACACATAGTATCATCTCAGCCCTAGGCATCATTTAGATTTCTTAGGCACTGGCTATGATGAGGCTATACCACATGAATGCAAGACTACTGAGAACTTCTAAAGAACATCTCCCTAAGGATATGTCTGCACTGCATGTTTATTTCGGAATAAGCAATTTCGGAAGAAATATTCCAAAATAGCTTATTTGAAATAGCGCATCTACACTACAGGGAAGCCTCAAAATTAGTCCGAGGCAGGATCCTCTAATGTGGACGTGCTACCTAGATTTAGAGCTCCAGGAAGCACTAGGAAGTAATTACTTTCAATGGCCTTTGGGAGGAGCTATTTCAAAATAGCAGAGGTGGAGCATCCACACTCCAGCTAATTCAAAATAGCAGTTTTTGAAGAGGCATCATTCCTCGTGGAATGAATTTTACAGAAGTTGGAATAAGCCGTCCATTATTTCAAATTCATTTTGAAATAATGGAAATGCTGTGTAGATGCTCACATTGTTATTTCAGAATAATGGCCATTATTCCGAAATAACACTGCTGTGTACATGCACCTAAGTGTATATTAATTATGTCTTTTATTTGTAGTGGGGGGAGATGCTGGTAGGATAATTTCTCCATTTTCTTTCTGCTTAGAAGGCATCAGAAATCCAGCAGGATATATTTTTCGAGAGTGTGTGCCTTTCAACTTTAACTTAACTCCTATTTCTTTTTCTAGACTGCCCAATTCAAAAATTGTAACACTTTCCACCAGACTATGAGAATGCTGAAGATGAATTCTCAGTGCACAAAAAGAACTAGTGGAATTCTTTGTCTGCCATCAATAGTGTGTTATAAAGACCAGAACAATTCCCTGGTGGTGGACACTGTAAGAGTATAATGAGAGGAGGATGAAATGGGCGGGGAAGGAAAATCAAGTGGGCAAGAACAAGGGATGATGGCCAAAGCCACAGGAAGCAAATAGATAAGAAGGGTTTCAGATCAAAATATCTTTAATATCTAGGTATTTACTGTTGAAATACTGGACATATGTGTATTTGCTGGAAACAGAATTTGTTACAATATAAAAAATTAATACAAAAACTGCATTTAAATAACTAATGCATGGCCCCAGAATTGATGGGGACCCAGGAGGAATGCAGTTTCTCTTCTTAAAATAAATTCATAGTATAATGTGCACAAACTACAAAGAGAAGTCAGGAGGGGGCAAAGAGGTCTATTCACTATTTCATTCTTGAATGACAAAAATGAACAAAAGCTCAGAATGTGAAAATTCTGGCTGCCACTTTACCCTTGACTCCAGAAAATGAAATCCAAAATCTGAGCCTTACCTTTGAATTTCCTGATTTTTTTCATCTAGTACCATCAAATTTAAATTTCCCCATGGTTATTTCAACAAAGTTTGCTTTCTCAGGTAATCAAGAATGGGCCTTATCCTGAATTCCCACTGTTTCCTTACTCGGGTTAAAATTTCCATTCACTTCATTGGCAGTTTAACACAAGAGAAGACTGCACATTTGGGCTCCTTCACCTCTGCCAATTGCATATAATGGAATTTGGTCAAGTAATTCTCTATTCATTTTTAAAGTGTGAGTGGAGGCTCCTTAATAAACCTAAGTAACCACAATCTTTGTTTTATGTTGGATCTGAAAGTTGGAATGCCTAGCAGTAGACTATTAGACATCTAACAATACTGGGCTTTGGTTCAATGGAGATTTTAAGGGATGTATGCAACAACTGAATAACCAATCCCCCCTTCAAGAATACCCTGATATTTTCCCCTTGGAAATATCCAATCTAAATACTGATTAGGCTACTCCTTGCCTAGTCTGTGAGAGCTAACAAAAACACCATCAAAAGTGGCTGAATGCTGGTTTTACATCACTTGGCAGGTGGGAAAACCATTAGTTACTTAATATACCAATCCCTCAAATGAATATATGATTAAATGATTTGTTAAGATTCAGATTACAATATGAACATGTCATAATTTTGTTTGTTTGTTTTGTGGCTAATGTAAAGGGTTCTCCTTAAGGTATTGAGTGCAATTCACTTATGTGCAGGGGATGCAAACCGAAGTCCCCTTTCAACCCTTACAGCTCTGCCCATGGGGGAATTTACCTCAGGTTGAGGACAGGTGGTGATATTGTGATTTTAAGCTTTGGCTTGGGGGAGAAGCAGAAGATAGGAGGCTGACGTGTAAAGACCTGCAAGGGCACATACTCAATTCATGCGTTTTCCAGCTGCCCTGGTCCCCCTTCATTCATAATTTTGGGCAGCAACAGAAATCTCACAGTCTTCCCCCTAACAAAGGAAGGAGGGATGCAGGCATGTGGTGCCACTATAATCTCACATCCTCCAGGTGGACTATCTACTGCCAGGAGCTGAAGGCTGGTGTATGCTGGCAGAACCTAAAAATGAATCAGACCATATGTCTTTTAGCAGTGGTGGCCTTTTTAACATTTACTCAATACATGCTTGCAAGACATAAATGAAGCAAGAGGCCTTTTAGCCCTCAGGCTAACTACAGTGAGGGAATTTAATAAAATAAGATTAGCTGAAACAGGATAAAATAGATTTTGAACTGCAAGTGAAGAATAAAAAAACCCCATGAAAACTGGTCCTATCTGATTAATGACTCATCTTTGTGAGCTTCTACTTGCATGTTCAGTAAAGGAACAGAGACTGTGGAAGCTTCTAAAATAAACAGAAAACCTCCTTCAGAGCGTGGTTCTAAGCCAGATTTTTCTCCTTTTATGTTGATTCCTTCATAGCTCTGCTGAAGCCCAGTTCCTGCCATCTATTTTGGAAGTCTACATCAACATAGCAGTATCTGGGACTGCTGCTTGCAATCCAAAATTTCCCACCATTTGGAAGGTAGTCACCCTTCCAAAGATCAATATAGCTTCCTTTTGAAACATTGCTACTGTTGCTTTTGATTCATAACCTTTTTCAATGAAATCATGTACATTAGCTGTGTATGAAATAGTCTACATATAGATCCATGTGTAGCTACTTGCTGTCTGACTGTGTAGCCTCACAGGGTAGAGCCTGAACTTGTAACCCCATGCTGGTTCCTTAATATACATTTTGGGGGAATTTCTGAGAGGTTGCTGTTTATAGTGGTAACCAGTTTTGAAACAATCTGAATGATTGGCTCATATAGTCAGTCTACTAAATAAAAATCCCCTTTTTGTTGCTGCCACAAGAAATACCTACATCCTGTTAGAATAAAATCGATGCCATATTAAAGGCACTGAAAATAGCAATCAATGAGTAGTAATAATTAAAAAGCATTATTCTTAAAAAACCAAAACAAATAACTCTCCAACCATTCCTACCAAAATTACCTGGTACAAACTATATTATTTATATTGGCGATGTCATACATTTGAATATGTCTATACCACAGAAAGAGATATGGTATCTTTAAATTACTAGGTGAAGTAGATAAAGAATTGGAGTATTGCCAAGGTAAAAGTTGCAAAACCGGATTGATTTTTGCTACAGCTTGCTAAGTGCTCCCTTGAGCTAGGATGCAATGTTCAAATATAATACTTGATAGCCAGAAAAAATATTTTTGATAAGTGTGCAAGTGTAACAAAGATCCCTGCCTGAGCTGAAGCAAGCCTTTGTGTTTCAGCTAACCTGACTACCAAAGTGACCCAGATCTGCTGTTCACTTTCCTGATTATGGCCATATACTCTCCCCTCCCCATCTCCATCTCCACTACTGCTTCCTCCAGCTGTACAGAATATGGGCCTGGACTTCAAACAGGAACATCTGTTAAATGCTGTTGCAGAAAAGTAATTATCCAACAATCAGACCTATACATGCAGTGGGAAATCACATTCATTAATACCACCCTGGCAATCCCAAGGGGTAGAGGGGTTAGTATTAATCTGACCCCTTTTCAGCCTTAACCTTGGTGCGCTGACCACCCCAAGCTGTGCGGGTGTATATCTAAATTGTTTAAGAGTCAATTGAACACATTACATTTTTAAAAGGATTTAACTGAAAATTTTCTATAGCTTCTGAAAGGGGATAATTTATTAGCTCTGAGTAAATTAAAATCTCAAGCAGAGGTGAAGACTTTAGAGATTACTTTAATACATTTTATATGCTTTCAACAGAAATGCTCTTTCAAATGCTCCAAAAATCAGCTAATTTTGTCCTATTCATAAATTACCTCCTAGGCTGCAATGTTACAGATTACTATTTATTAAAAAAAGTTACACCTTATGAAGGAGAGTGGGGAGTTGCACTTTTAAAATATAGCACTCTTGTTTTTCTTAATTCACTAGTCGGAGAAAAAATTGTGTTAAATACTGCCAAGCCACAAACACTTTAGTTTGTTCTGCAAAGGATGGTGTGAGTATATAGATATTCATATGCTCATACCTTTCTGGATGGCAGTTTTTGTAACTTTAACTGTGTTACTAACTGTGTTACTCTTGCAAATACATAAGGTTTTCCTAAGTGTGAATGTTGCAGTTGTGCATATCAGAGTTTCCAATAGAACAGGAATTCTAATAATACTCAGCATGATCTTGGGACAAGACACTTCCAAACCTCAGAGTGTTAACTTGAAATTCTTAAGTAATAGATAATAATTAATATACAGGCAACAGTCCCCATAAGCTTAGAAAGAAAAAATCCCAAAGTTATGTCCAGTTCTGCATAGCAAGGCAAAGCAATAAACTATTAACTAAGGTGATATGTTATTTTAACATAGATATATAGCAATTGTCATAGTGGAACACGACAGTGGCCTGTGAATCTCAGTATCTTATTGTTGACAGTATTTAGTACATGGAATGTCAGAGAATGGTGAAAGAAGCCATGTACTGTAGTGAGTGACTGGGGAATAACCTTCCTGTAGGAAAAGTTTGTCCTGAAGGCTTATATTCCGTCTTTAAAAAGATTTATTCTATCTAATGTAATTGTTATATCGTTTCATCATTTGCATATTGTAAGATTTGCACAGCCATTCTTAAAGCCCCTCTAAACCTGCTATAACGTCAAGATAACCAAAGCAGAACATAGTATTCCAGATGAGGTTCTACTATTGGTTTATATAATGTCAGTATATTTTCAATATTATTTTCTACCCTAGTCTTTATACACATTGTTAAACACTGTTTGCTTTTTTGAATGCCAATGAACATTCAACAAAATTTTCATTGAACGGTCCACAATGAATCCAAGGTCTGTTTCCTGAGTTATTACATTTAATTTAATGTAGAACAAAGCAGTACACTGTATTTATAAGTAGTTCAAATTATTCCTCCTACACTGTGTATTAACTTGTATTTGTCACCTATGAAATTCATCATGTTGCCCATTTACCTGTCTTTAAAAGTCCCTATAAAGTTCTTCCCAATCTTCTTTAGCATTGAACTATCTAAATATTTGTGTGTTATCTGTAAGCTTATTTACCTCACTATTAAGCTTTTTCAAATATGACGCTAATATATAAATCACCACTGGTTCATGTATTCATTATGGCATCTCATTTTTTTTTCTGGGCTTTCATCCATACATTTACTGTCTAGATCTATGCATACTCCGATGGGGAAAAAAATCTGTTCTAACTTCTTCTGCCAGTCAGTTTTCCAGATGTTTGGGTAATTTATGACAAATCTAGAATTTAGCTTTATCAATTTTAGAAAACCATTGGATGACTTAGACTGAAAGATTTGCAAGAGAATGGCAGTTTATAACCCTACAAGAAAAAAAATTCAAATAATTTAAATACAGATATATTGTTAGTTTTATTCTTCGGTGTATGGGAACTAAATACAGTTTTATAGACACTGACATACTAATTGGAATGATTTGAAGTATTTCTTAGGAAAAGGTTTAACATGGCATAATACTGCTTTACTTAGGTGTGTCAAATCACATTTAATATTAATTGCTTCTAACTTATAGATATGATATCTCACTTCATTAATACTCTAGCTTGCCTATCTGATCTGATTTTGAAACTTTGGAACTGGAGTACAAGTACTGGATTCTTCTCAAAGCAAGACAGAAACAGAAAGAAAATTTTTAAAAGCCCAGTATTTATGTTGAGTTGAAGATAAATACAATATAGTACATATAGAAGTTACTGTACTTGCTGGGTTAGCAAGTTGCAGAGAATGAGATATCCCAACAACAGTATATTCTTTTGCATATATTAGAGAACGAATTTCTCTAATCCAGAAACATCCGCCATCCAGAATGATTTTAGTTAGCCAGATGTCCACTTTTCATGGGTGTGGTCAAGTTTCCCATGGTCCCATAAAGTTTGTTTATAGCCACTGTTCCTAACTCTCAGTGTTCTGTGCTGTTATTTAGCTCTAATTTACCCCTAAATGTCTTCTAACAGCCCAGAAAGCAGTGTTGGTAATGCTGCTAGACAATATTGACCTCCCATGGTCCAGAAAATTCTCCAGTTTGGAACTGGTCAGGTCCTGAGAGTTCTGGACTAGAAACGTTCAACCTGCACACCAAGAATACCAAAGATACCTAGATTTAAAAGTTGTATCAGGCATGGATATCTGGTAGCAGTAAAATTCTCTGATACCTATGCATACTGGTCCTCAAATTAGTTTCCTGATACCAAGCAACAAGACTTCTGGTCTCCACATCCTCTTTATGTTAGTGTAGATCAGGAGTAACTCATTGACTCCAACCATTGGCTACATTAAAACAGCAATTTGCACAGGTCAGGAGGAGAAGGTGGTAAAAAGATGGCTTGACAACACTTTTATGGTCCTGAGTCCTGAGTTCAGCCAGCATCTTGGCGGGTTCATAATATAAGTTAGAGCATCCACTGGGCTGCTCTAACTTATATCCAGCTGCTTTTAGCTTCAAGGGGTCATTCCAGCTGTCAAAAATCACCATATTGTAAAGATGTCCTTCTGATAGGACAGCTGTAACCATGGCAAAATAGCAGGATTTGTCCTACTGAATTCTAAGGAGGTGCATCAGTATAAAACCAGTATAAAGTGATGAGCAAAGCAGGCTCCTTGCTACTAATGAAGAAAAAAACCCTCTCTATGGTGGATGCATAGAATGGCATTGGTAGTTTCTACAGGAAGTTGCTTTTTTCCCTCCTCCTGATGACACATTTATTAAAAAAGGATAATCCTTGGATTTGGACAGAAAGATGTAATATGGCATATGAATAGATCAGGAAGTTGGCGCAAATTAGACTTATTCATCATTGCATAGAATAGATTAATTGTGATTATTTTCATATATTAATGAACAGTCCGTCATTTCAAATAAAATGTATTATGGTACCGAGAGACCAATTATTTTCCTTTCTAGAATCTTTCAGATAAAGCAAAGAAAACTATGTAGGGATAGGGGAAAAAAAAATGTCCATATATAGTAACTGCAATCAGGATATCCCTAGCTTGAAGTGTGCAGAAATAGATTTCTGCAGAAGAGCTGTTTAGCAGAGCATCTTGTAGAAGCTGGTTAGATCCTGATTTGATCTCTGCCATGCCCTGGAAGCTTCAGGCCTAATTCTAACCATGGAAGTTGCACCAATTTTATATAGATGTAACTACTGATTTCAGTTAGGTTATTTCTGACTTACCCCCATATAAACTTGTAGTGAATTGGGTTCCTTGTTTTTGGTTAAAATAAACAACAAGCACTCTTCTATACAACACTACTAAAGGAAGCATTATTAGCATTCTTCTCTCTAGCAGAATAACGGAAATTCTCTACTTTAAATAGTTCGCCTTTGGTGCAGAGAGGCTTGGAAGAAGATTTTTCTGACTGTAAGTGTGGTTTTGTTATTGCCGGTAGGGAATGCTTCACACTTTTCTGCTGCCTACTTGCAGCGCTGACAGGTCTGATGTTAATAATGGAGCACCAGTAGGGCTTCAGTGATTTGCAGGAAAAAGCAAGTTATGTAATTTTTCCATGTAATAGCTGCAGTCTGGGAAGAATTGGCCTGAAACTGTCTGAAGCAGAGAGTCTTCCATATTAAATAGTATAATTGCAGGATTATATTTTGTGCCCTGAATTAAAAAAGACAAAAAAAAAATCCATCTCGTTTCATTTGCTGCATCAACTAGCAATATTTGTTCTCAGATTTTCTTAATTAGATCACTTTGAAATGTTAATACTTAATTTTACAAGTTTGATTGTAATGAGAGAACGTTTTAGATTCTATTAAGTTTACTTTTTGTTTGGAAAACAAACCAGTCAGATTAAAGTCAGATTTGAAAATTCCATCAAATAAATTAGCCATACATTTAGTTTTGAAATGTGAGTCCTATACTTTGTATGGGGAGAACAGTGATGTCAAGTTTTGTGCTAGTTTAAGTTTTTCTTAAACCCACAATTTCTGGAGTCATGTTATTAAATGATTTGTAATATTAAATGTTAGTTAGTTTCTTTTTAAAAGGAAGGTTTCTATCCCTTCTGGGTACAGAGAAAAGTTTGAAAATGTGAAACTTAATGGCCCAAAAAACAGAAGGCAAATAGAAGCAAAATAAAAAAGAAAAGATATTATGCTTTTAAGCAAATGTAATGATTTTTGGAGCCTTATTCAGCAAGCTATTTAAACCTGTGCCTAATTTTAATTTCCTTCAATGGCATTACTCACATAGAATCCTAGGGCACATCCCCACTGCAGGGCAAAACTCGAATTAAGCTATGCAACTTCAGTTACATTCATTGCATAGCTGAAGTTGAAATAGCTCAATTCAGCTTTTGGCGCTGTCTACACAGCAAGTCAAAGGAACACTCTTCCTTCGACTTCCCTTACTCCTCATGAAATGAGGGTTACAGAAGTCAGAATAAGAAGTCCTCTAGCTTGAAAATTATTTTGAAATAATGGCTTGCTGTGTAGGCGCACACTTTGTTATTTCGAAATAACGCTGCACTGCAGATGTGCCGATAGGATCATAGAATACTAGAAATGGAAGGGACCTTGAGAGATCATCAAGTCCAGTTGCCTGCCCTCACAGCAGGACCAAGCACCATCTAGACCATCCCTGATAGATGTCTATCCAATCTGCATGTTTAAACTAAAGCGTTCATTTAAATATTTTTTCTGAATCAGGGCTTATACCCTTGGATACAATTAAAATATATACATCGACAATGTGTCTCTAGATCACTAAGGAAGGAGTATATTAAGTATACCATGGGATAGGTAATTGGGGACCCATATGAAATGAACTGGCAGTCTCAATCCAGTCCAGTTTTCAGTGGACAAGTTTCCCTCTCTCTAAAAAAAAAAAATCACCAGTGCTATTGATATCCTTGCTGGCAGTCTCAGCAGAGAGTCCAAGAAGTGAATGTGGATTGAGAGTGAGCAGGTCAGGGTTGAGGCATTTTGCAAGACAGTATGGCAAAATCTGCACTGTATGTGCCTGTTGACAGTGAACCTTCCTCGGTGGGGCTGTCAATCTGACACCTTTCAGCAGCATTAAATTCACTTATACGGGTGGGAGGGAGATTGATATAATCCAGAATAGTATCATGACATTGCTATTTTCTAACACTCAGTTAGACTGAGACTCCCATGCTGGAAAATACTGAAATGAAGCAGCTGTCAAGGGGATGCTGCAAATCTAAATCCTTCCTAGCAGCAGTAATTCTGCATGTGCATTTTTGGGACATTGGCTGAAGCCTTTCTTTTGTCATAGCTCTAAAGCACATGTTGGAGCACATTACTTTGTTGCTGAGTGGGACAAACATAAATAGTTTATCATCCCGAATCCTTAGTGCTGTAGGCATCATATGAGCTTTTTCCCCCTGATAAACTATGTTAATTCTTAAACCTATATGAGCAATTCATGTTAGTATCTCACTCATTATATTCTGCTGTGGTTTCACCACTTAACACTGATCAGCTTGGACTTAAACGACACTGTAGGAAAAATGGTGTGAAACACAGATTCTTTTGGGTTTCTTAACTGACAGCTGATTTTACACCCGCAGTATTCTTTTGGCTTCAGTGACATTCATCCCACTTTTCACTGGTAAGTGAAGAATCAGGTGGTTTTACTTCGTGCTGCTTTTTATGAAAAGCAGTCCAAAATTCATGTGTATTTTGGAAAAAGAGAGTTCAGGATTAATAAATGGTTTTTACAAATCCATAATCAGTGGGACTTTGTAATGAATAACAGATTATGAAGAGTACCATTGTGCAGAGTAGCACAAATGGAGAAAGATGCACCTGGAAGATGAAAGACTGGATGGCTGCTAGTAAGGAGAATAGATCTTGCTGTGTGACAAGTATGTGTAAGTTATCCAGGTTTTACAAATTCTACCTCATACTTTGGTCTGATTTTAATTGCTGGCATTTGAAAACTTTGTCTACACATAGAGTTATTATAGAATAAAAATTCCTAAATAACTCCAGGAACATCTACAATATGGAGATGATTGACACTCTGGAGATCCATCTTCTAGCGTTCAATCTAGTGAGTCTAGCGCAGACTACCAAATTGAATGCTGAGGGCAGCCCCTGTCAGCGTCCTGAACTCTTCATTCTGCAAGGAGTGAGGGAAAGTGACAGGAAGCTGACATAGATGCTGGAGTGGGTCATCTTAAGATAAGCCAAATTCAAATATTTTGCATGGCTGGATGGCATACCTTAAGCCGACCTGCCCAGTCTAGTGCAGGCCTGCAGGCCTGCATGTAAGGAAGCTGGATTAAGCTAAACCAGAAAAAAGCACTTATTCCACAATAGCTATTTTACTTTAAAGTCACAGGCTACCTTATTCTGGAATAACTTTTATTTGTGGACAAGTCTTTAACTATCAGCCTAAATCCCTTGCCAGAAACTGTTTGGTTAACATCCTAATGAAATCTTTCCTCAAGATGTTAGTTACTCTCAGTGATAATTTAAAGGAGTGGCCAATAGGCATGTATGAAATGCTTGTGGACAGGAAGGTTACACCTTGTGAAGAAAACTATGGATGTGTCCATAAGCAAAATGACACTATTTAACTAAATGTATGATTTAAAAGGTTGAATGGAGACTTTTAAATCAAAATAAACCTGGTATATATGGCTTTAACTGGAGCTGAGTTTAAAGTAAACCAAGATAAGATACTTTTTAACTAAAGTCATGCCTAGTCTAAATTAAAAAATTAGGTTGGTTTAACTAAATTGAGTGGCATAGTTAGAGCGACCTAAGTCCCATGTAAATAGCACTAGGTTGACAGATGAATTCTTCTGTTGACCTAGCTACAGCATCTCAGAGAGCTGAAGTATTTACAACAACAGGAGAACCCTTTGTGTCAGCACAAGTAGTGTCTACACTGAAGCTTAACAGCAGAATTTCAAACAGACAAACCTTTTTTGCACTGCTGAAACTAACCCTAACTAAAAGTTAGTTTAAGCCAAACAGTTGTTAGTTCTGTGTGTATACAAGACCTTTCCAGAAATGACTGGATCTGGGTGATTTATCAATAGGTACCAAACTCCAGGGAGAAGGAAATGGGGAGTTTGTGGACTGGCAAGAAAATGGTAGCTTTCAGGAAAATTTGTCTAATGTCCAGGTATTTATGTAATGGGAGGAACACTTGAGTAGCAGGATCTGATATCCAGAATATAATATCTTTCGGTGTAATTACTAATAAACAGCAGAGGATACAGAGAAACTTTCTCTTGGGGATGGGAAGTGTCATTCTGACATTGAAATGGGGTCTGTGATGAGAAAGAAACTCAAGTTACCCATTTTACTTTAACAAAACATTGTGCTAGGCTAGCAAAGCTTTGCAGGTATTCAAATAGATGTGTCTGTTTTTCAGCCATAGTTGAGTATATTATGTCCTCCCTTTTTAAAAAACATGCAAATAGATACTAATTGTGGTGTAACTACATTGAATTTGGTATTTTAACAAGGGCTTAATTGTCTGGTCTATTTGGCAAAAACTGTACTCTGAACTCAGGGGAGGCAGAAACTGGTGTCAGAATTCAGGGCAACTGCACCACTATTTCCCCTATTTTCAGGCTTCCAGCTCCTCAGCTGTTATGTTTTTGGGGTACAAACCTAAGCCTTTCTCTCTTCTGACCAGGGTATTCCTAGGCTGCATAGTTCCTGTCCTCACTGTATTATTCCCAGCAGAGACAGGCTGCCCAGCACACCTGATTGCTTCCTCTTCAGAGACGATTAACAGATATAATTGCTACAATTACAGACACCACAAAATCCTTTCTGTACAAGCCAATTTTATTCTTAAGGTAAAACACAAGAATGCATATTCAAAACAATTATAGAACTTACTCGAATGCTAATTGCAGGATCTAACCTGGGCTCTGGGAGAAGCATCTTTCAACATCCCACCCACAGGATCCACTTTCTGGTCACAAGTCCATCCCTACATCAGTTCAGAGCAAGCACCTGGTCTTCTGGGGCCTCAGTAGACCCAGTCTTTCCAGCCCTATCCTCAGACTGGGACTCTTTATCAACCAGGGATTTTGATATTTTGTTGGATCAGGAACGAGGCCATGGAACTGTTTTAAACCAGGTTATTTATTTTAAAAAAATCCTGGTCTGGAGAATCCAGTTTGAATTAGTATAGTTACACCTTTCTGGGAGGAAGCTTCAAAATGCGGATAATGCAGGAAGTAAATTAACACCCCCTTTTTAATAACAGAGGTATGCATAATGCTACAATAATACATACATAACTGCATTTGTAATACAATTGGCTGTTAAAGGCACTAACCTCAATTCAAAAAGGTTTAATTCAATTAAATAAACTTCATTTTAATTCCATATGGTTTATTCAGGGTATTCTAGGCCACAGAAAATGCTGTAGTCTTCTCTGAAAATGGTGTCATGAATATCTGGTGATGACCATTGGGTTCTCAGAATGGATTCAGGCCATAATTCACCAAAGTGCTTAAGCATCCCTAAATCATGGCCTTGGCGAGTTAAGGATAGTATTTCAGTGTAGAAAGATACCTTTCCTTCTGTGAGGACAAATGCTTAGAGAACAACAACAAATGAAAACACACCACCAAAAATAACCCAAAACAAAATAACAACAAAAAACCCAACATCTCAGTCCTATTAGTTTTAATGGGGAAAAATGCAGCTGCATCAGTGGAAGCATGTGTGGGAGTTTTTCCAAAATACTCCAGTGCAGAAATGGTCAAAATGTGTGAGGTAACGGTTGCATGCAGAGAAGTCTAAACTGGAATAGTGGAATATGAAAACAGAACTGAATGGATTTGAAAGCATGGCAATACCCAGGATATGTGATAAGTATTTTTTTTTTTTTTTGGTAATTTACAAATATGGCAATATAAATATTATCAGCACAGGATTTCCACCCCTCCCCCACCTTGATATGTGGTAAGTAGCATTTTAAAAGGGGGAAAAAAAACCCAACCAAAATAACCTCCTCTACTATCAAGTCTGAAATTATCTTTTAAAGATGAGCTATTTTACCACCCATCTCCCACAAAAATAAAAGAAAATAAAAAGTTCTAAGCATAATATAAAATGTGTAATGAAAAATATAAATGCTCTTTCAACTGGAGAAGAGAATCACTTCATAATTTACACTATCCATACTTGAAAAGGGAACAACTTCACTACCCATGAGTTATTGGTTTTCCCCTCTTCATTAAATATTCCCTGTCTGTGTTTCTAGCTATTTAGTGCATATTCTTCCCATTCCCTTGTCAGTGCCTCTAGATACAAGGAATATATTTGAGACTCAGTGCATAAAGAATTTTTGTTTCAATACACAGCAAATTAGAGGCACTGAAAATGCCTGTATATGTAGTGTATCAGACTATTAACCTCTAATGTGGATTCGTCTTCCTTGGATAATCTTTTGCCCACATCACATTACTATACTCTAACATTTGCAAACCAATTAATTTATCTCTTCTAGGATGTACTTTGCTGAATTTATCAACGACAATGTATGTAAAATAAAGTATGCAAAAATAAATCAGTTTAAAGTGCTGTAATTGTTGACAGGAAACTGAATGATGTCAACTGTATATAGTGCAAACAGAAATTACTTGCTCTGTAAACTCTTCCATGGATCTAAACAAAGACAAAAATAGGTATAACTTGCCTGATACTGTTTAGTTATGTAACAGATTGAGGGTCTGGGTTTTAGTCACTGAAAATGTGATAAACAACATTGTGCATTAACACAGAAAACAGATTGAGCTTTTTAATGGTACATCAAATAAGACTTTATTAGCATCTATTAGGTTCAACCCAAAGCTGGGGAAATAGCATTAATGAGTATCATATATCAGTCTGTCTGTTATTAGATAACATTATCCCTTAAAACTAGCAAGTCATATAGTACTTTATACTTTTTACCTTTATCTTTAGAATTAGCTGCTGACATTCTATCCGGTTACAGTGGCCTTACTATTAGTAATAGTGAACCAATTTATAAACCCATTAGTGACACTTTTTCCCAAAGATAAAAACAGTCAAAATTATCTGGCAGCAATTAATCTTAATGGCTGTATGCAGTAAACAGCAATGGGCTAATTCCAGCTCTGTCAGCCCCATCAAACAATCCCACATTAGGCAGCTTTTCACTGATCCATTAAGCATATTCAGAACAACAACAAATTCAATGCTGAAGGCATATGCACTAAACATTACAACAGTGATCTTCTGAAGCCATCATTATCTCTTAAATAGTACTTCCCCCATGTATTATCATTATGCTGTACATTAGAAATACTTTGATTAAACTCCCTTAATTCATAACAGACAGCTGCAGACCATTTATGCAGTTAATCTCAACACAACAGCTATTGAGGAAATATAACAAATGAAGGCTGTAAACTGGAAGTCATTACTAGGAAAGATACTGGTTTTCTAGCCCTCTTAGAGCAAAGTGCATGGCAAGATTATGCTTTAGGACATCAGTAAAGCTGACCGAAACCATCATGACCTTCCACTTTTCCTGCAACATCAACACAAAATGCAATTGCTAAGGTGCACAGTTGCGATCAAGCAAAGTTTCAATGGAACAAAAGTCACACTGTAGGCAAAATACACAATCTAGTGTCCCCACACTTTGTTGAAGATGTCACTCGCAGTTTACAGTAATGTCACTATGGAAGAATTCTTCTGATTTCTCCTTCTTTGTAGCCAGTAACAATGTCACTCTGAAAGACTGCAGATCTTCCAATTTCCTTTCCTCATAGTAACAGCAGTTTTTAGGACTTTATGCTGCTGTTTTCTCTTTCAGGTGTAATGAATGTGAAACAGCAAGTAAATTTGCATAAAATATTTACATGGTGATGTAAACTAAACAATATCAGGATGAGAAAGAAATCAGTAGCTAAATTAAATTTCCGCTCTGACTTTAAATTCACATGAACTATCCTTATTTAATAACAAGAAAGTGTTAAATAGATAAAAGTTTATGGTGTTTTTTAAGTTTTCGTCAACTAGGTTCCATAAAAAAACGTACATATAAAAATCACTCAGAAGCATACTTCCTATACTTCAGGGGAAAAGAGAGCTCAAATTTATGTTGCTAAACTAGATCAGACCTTTTCTTAATGTAAAACATAAGAAATCTGTGGGATTTGAGTACAAAATATACTTTCACAAATTCTTTACTTCGCAAATATAAAGAAACCATAAAAGTGTTAGTGAATAGGATCTATGTGTCTAAAAGTTCTTCCCCATTTATAAATAGTTTATTTGATTTTAAAGATATAAACCACAGACACAGCATCTACCTTTGAATGAAATGACCAAATAAATAAAACTTCAATATGGCATTGGCCTATATGTCAGTGCTGCTCTGAGTTTCAATATGTAAATCTGGTATACAGTAATACAGTATGCAGAACCTCTGCAGGACTTTCAGAGTTGTCAATGTCGAATATTACGTCAGGAGTAATACCCTCCTAGGTTAAACAAGGCAACTCGTGACACTGAAGGTTAAGTTAATGCACAGAAGAAAAGATATTTTTATCTCACTTCAGTTGTATATTTGTCCCAACACTTTCTAAAACTCGTGCTTAGAAGGAATTCACTAGAACACAGCTGTATACTAATTTTCACAAATAACTTTCAGTATAAAACTGTATATGCTAAGTATAATAAAGCAATGCCCTATTTATAGCTATGGATATGTCAAACCCACCTTTTTGGTGCTCATTAGGGTGAAATTCAGCCCTTTGCAGAAAACTAGCATAAGATCTATGCAGCACTTTAACTGTATTTTGAGGATGTAAATGGTGCATGGGACTCTACAGAGAGGTGAATTTCACTCTAGAATGTGAAATATTAGCCATTACTATGTAGTGAATTGAAATTACTAGTGAATATCATGATCTTCTACCTTCAGGAGAGAAAGGATTAAACCAGGCACACCGAGTGCCCTTCTCATCTGTCACTGTTCAGTCATATAATTTTGGTCAAGTCACTTTAATGGTCTGTGCCTCAATGTCCCCTCTTTTAACATGGATAATATGCTTTAAGTACATCACAGGAGTACTGCAATGATTAATGGATAATGTCCAAAGCACTATGAGATCTTCAGGTGAGAAATGCATTATTCATTTAAACCATGGTATAATGTTTCACTTCAAGGCTCTTTGCCTTCCTCAGCCATAACAAGTTCTGTAATTGTAACAAGCTACAGCTGAGGACATTTAAAAGTCTGCTTACCCAATGGGAAAAGTGACTAACAATGAGGCCCTATAAAATTTTTACACTTCCCTTTCTGAAGGCCAAGCAGAGTTCTATGTGCCAAGTACTGACAGGAGACCAATCTCTTCACCCCTAATGTGATGAGGCCATCAATACCCTTGATTAGAAGCAAAGGCACTAACTTCCTGAGTTCCCGGGGTCTCTGATTCAGGCCTTCCCCTCACTGCATCCCAAGTCACCACCTTCACTTCATCTCTTCCCACCCTAGTGCACTCCTACCCACCTCTTCCTGCTCCACAGGCAGGGCTGGATTACCCAATAGGCAGACTAAGCACGTGCTTAGGCACCAGCAAAGCAGGGGCACAAAAAAAAAAAAAGAAAAAAAAAAGAAGAGATTTTACGGTATAGTATTGTTTTTATTTTGAATTAAATAGGGGGGGGGCACCATAATCTTTTCAATGCTTAGGGCCTCTAAAGGTCTTAATCTGGCCCTGTCCACAGGGCATACTTGTTATTGGCTCTGCTACTGTCCAAATCATGAAATGTCTCTAGCAGGAGTTACTCGCATACCTATCACTTGCTTCCACTTATTCATGCGTCCATCCCCTTCCAAACAATCATTAAGAATTTCCAAACAGATGTTATACCCATACAATTATGGTGGAATATCCCATTACCAATAAATCATCAGAAATTCATATGGATTTTCAAGGTACCATTCAGTTCAGGTCATTAACCATTGGTGGAGAGCTAGGCAAATGCTAATCTTAAACCATACATCCCCATTTCATTCAGATTGCTAGCGGATGGAATTTAGCCAGTGGACTTACCTTTAATAACCTCTCGCAGTGGGCTTGATCCTGAGAAGTGCGAAGCAGCTGGAGCATCCCTGGGAACGAGATGCCATTGGAGAACAGGGATGAGTTATTCCTGGCCATTTCTTTTTCAACCCTGTGCTAATTTTGCATTTAGTTGGAATCTTGGCAAACCACACCTTTCAGATCAGTCTTCTAACAACTGATCACAGACAGCTCAACACAGTCACAAATGGCCATTTGGCAACTTTACCACTTAGAAGACTTAGGACCAGATCTTCTTCTGGAGTAAGACAGTTATGCCAATATATACCAATGGAGGATCTATTTTGTCAGAAATTTCGAGTACCCACAAACTGAAACTATGCCATAAACTTCATGCCAGAAAGGTATTATCTTGAGATTATAGAGAACCTTTCACATTATTTGAGTGTAAAAAGGAGGTTTCATTTTTATATAGCTCGTTACTTTGTTTTAAAGTGCTGTTAATAAACCATTTCACAATATTTTCAACATCTGTAGAGTAGCAAACTCCATGAAGGGGCAACAGACATTTTGCATTTACTAATGTGGTAATGGGTACTTGTAGAGCCTAAATTTGTTCATTCAATGATATTATAGCTCTTATTAATAAAAACAAAATGGAAAATGGATTAAGTGAATGATTAAAATGAAATCAAATTACTAGTGTGGCAATACTTTGGTAGTTTGAACAATGTAAGACATACAAGGATACTCTTTAAGGGGAAAACTACAATTTTACAATCTACAGGAGATCTTCTTGTACTGAGATTTCGTTCTAGGGAATTCCTGAACACTGTGCCTAAGGAAGTTGGATGCTGAAATCGCAATAAAATTCAGTGGCAGGTAACTTTCATAGGACCATTAACATACTCAAAAAACAACAGCCTTTTGTAATTATTTGAACTATCTACTCGCTGTCTCTCTTTTTCTTCCTTCCCTCCACTTTTTTCCTTCTCCCCCCTCCTCTCTCCTTCCCTTATTTATTCTTGGATCTGGACTTCCAACACTCCAGTCATCTGAAGAAGTGGGTTTTGCCCTCGAAAGCTCATGATACCATCTACATGTTTTGTTAGTCTTTAAGGTGCTACTAGACTATTTGTTGTTATAAAAGTTTTTTCTGTTACAGACTAACTTGGCTTCCCCTCTGAAGCTTTAGTTAACTAAGTTATAGTTAGAATGGGAAATTCTTAAGGATGCCCATAGTATTCTCATGTTGTTCCAAGCAAAAAACTAATTCTGACACCAAATAAGAATTTTCAAAGAAAGGGAATGTGAGCTACTGAATGGATTTAGGTAAGTTAATAATAATGATGTTGGATAATGATAGATTTTATTTTAATTTGTGGACATGTTGCTTCCTAGCTTGATAACACAAACATGTAGCTGTGAAAATAACTGGTTTAGATTTCTTAATCTTTCATAAGGAAACTGCCATACTGCTGAGAACCACCAAATGAGTTAGAATTAACTACACATTTCTTTGCCTTTTAATGTTTTTCATAATTTTTCTTACCATATATCAAAATGGTCAAATATGTTCGTTTCAAAACTAGGACTTTCTCCTGCATTGCTTAGTCTATATTTAGGGCCCTACCAAATTCACAATCCATTTGATCAATTTTATGATCATAGGTTTTAAAAGTTGTAAGTCTCATGATTTCAGCTATTTAAATCTGAAATTTCATAGTGTTGTAATTATCAAAGTCCTGATATAAAAAAGGAGCCATGGGGGACTTGCAAGGTTATTTTGTGTGTGTGTGTGGGGGGGGGGGGAGGCGGGGTGGAATTATGCTACTGCTACCTTTCCTTCTGTGCTGCTGCAGGTGGGCAGTGCCACCTTCGGAGCTGGGCAGCTGGAGAGCAGCGGCTGCTGAACAGGAGTCCAGCTTTGAAGGCAGAGCTGGTATCAACAGCAGCAATAGTGTAGTATGGTGTTGCCACCCTCAGTCAGCGGCCCCACTCCTTACTGCCCAGCTCTGAAGGCAGCAGAAGTAAGGGTGGCATGATATGGTACTTCTGTGCTGCTGCTGGCGGGGCACTGCTTTCAGAGCTGGACACCTGGCCAACAGCTGCTGCTCAGGTCTGAAGGCAGCACAGAAGAGAAGGTGGTGAAATGCCCCCCTAAAATAACCTTGTGACTGCCCCCTACCACTCCCTTTTTGGATCAGGCCCTGTAACTTGAGAAACACTGGTCTCACCCATGAAATCAGTTTAGTATAGGATAAAAGCACACAAAAGACCCAATATCACAGAGAGAGACCAAATTTCATAGTTTGTGATGTGTTTTTCATGGCTGTGAATTTGGTAGGGTCCTACCTATATTCATCCTACAGTGAAGAAAAAATGGGACAATATCAATATTAATTTTACATAAAACTCCCAATGACTTTAAATGGAATTCTGTAAGGAAGGAAAAAAGGCAACATGGGGCCTAAAATATATGGGACTAAACAGTTGCTTTCATGACATACTGCGATGCCATATGCATAGAATTATGATTGCACTACTTTACTAGGTAGCAGAAGAAGCAAAGTTGTGTACTACAGGAACACTTCTGTAGAAAAGGGCATAGAAAAACACTGGCCAATTAGATCTTACCCATGAAAGCTCATGATTCTAAATATGATTCTATATATTTTTGTTAGTCTCTAAGGTGCCATAGGACTACGTGTTGTTTTTACAGATTAACATGGCTACACCTCTGAGACTTTTTAAAATAAAATGAGTTATAATATAATATATTATTACATTGTTATATTATTATTTAATAATTATTATATCAATGTACAATTGGTCAGCAAGTTATAGCTGATTTATCAATGACCATGCAGCTGCAATCATTGTGGATTAACCAAACCAAACCAAAACAAACAAACAAAAACCCCTCACACAACGTTTACATAGTCTTTGAAAACAGAGCATCTTAGTCAGGGAACAGGAAGCCACTGCAGTAATTAGAAAGGTATATTGTAGTGCATGTAATCATACAAGGATGTTTGTATTATAGTCCAACACATCATTAAGGATACAATTGTTATTTAATGTGGCACAGTCATCTTTCTACTCTTCATGAAATCCACTTAAGTAATTACTTTTATTAGCTCATTCGCTCTATGAACTAATAGTTTAGCAAAGTGTTATATCTAAAGAAATATTAAATCTCAGTTTTCATAATGCCCTCACAATTTTTTAAAGTGTGATTGTTACTGTTTATGTAGAATGACCACTTCCTCATCAGAAAAAAAAAAAGAGGCTAGGAGGTTGGGTCTGGAGGAAGAGGCAATTGATTAGAAGCTTAAAGGAAACATTAAAATGTTGCAATATTGAGCTGAAAAATTGAAAATGTATTAACAAAGCCCAACTTCTCTGCATTTCGCCATGATTATTTATAAAATATGTTCTAAAATAAGGAATACATGAAACCAGGGCTGGGCAAAATATGACCTGGGGGCCAGATCTGGTCCAGCAAGCCACTGGATCCAGCCCACAGACCACCCTGATGCGACCCACAGACACACAGCTGCGTGGTTTAAAGCACAGCCCATGCATCGCTCTGCTCTGCAGGGAGGGGAAGCTTTGTGCGATCTCCCCACCCCCAGCCCAATCCTCAGCTCCTAGTGGTCAGAAACAACCGGCCAATAAGAACTGAGAAATTGGCCTGGAGGATGGGAGTAGTCTCTTCCCTGTCCTGGAGCTGAGAGCCATGTGGAGGGAACAGCCTGCAGTTTTAAGTGATTTGGGGCTGCAGCAGGCAGGGAGCTCAGCTTGCCTTGGGGGTGCTGCAGGGCTGCTGGCTTAGGTAAGGGCTTCCCAGCTGGAGCCTGCTTCTGGCACCCCAACCCCTCCTACACCCCATCTCCCTCCCCAGGTCACCATCCAAACCCTCTGCACCTCCTTACCCCAGGTCACAACTCCCTCCCACATAATGTACCCTTTCCTACACCCCTCCCCCAGGCCAGAATCCTGTCTTGCACCCAAACACCCTCCCAGACCCTGCACCCCACTCTTCTGCCCCTGTAGTGTAGACATAGCCTGAGAGTCTATGGCACCCACTGACCAGCTGGCAGCAGGGGTACGGTTTGGCCAGAACTCTCCAGGTCACTAAGATTTAGCTAGATGCAGGGGCCATCTTTTGGCTCTATTCCAGCAGTTCCACCCTACCTATCCACACTAGGAATGAGAATACAGCCAGATGGGTGCTGTGGCTCCAGACAAAGGGTGGGCAATAAACAGGAGCTGGTTCACCAGGGTTAGCCCCTGGTGTGCAGCTATCACTTTATTTACCTGTGACTCCATGGGTATGGCCACTTGAATCTCCCTTTGGCCGCAGAACACCATTCCCCACCCATGGGAGCTGCGAGAACCAGCGTGGGCCAGGACACCACTTCTGCTTCCAACAGGAACTTCAAGTGTCTGTATTTGTGGAGGCGAAGGTAATGAAGGCACATGAAAATAAACTGGCAGCCCACCCGGGGCTAACTCTGGTCAACCGCATCCAGCCTGCAGGCCTGTTATTGCCCACTGCTGCTTGAGGCGATTGCTCATTTGGGGGTCAAGAAGGAATGTGTTCTCCCATGGGCCAGTTGACAGATGATCAGAAAGTTTTTTACTTTCCTCATAGCACCTGCAAGCCAGAGTGTGGTAAGTAAGAACAAGCTTTGTAACTAACTGAGGTACTAGGGTTGAGCTATTAATTCCTCTCAACTTGCAGCTGATTTCCAGTGAAGTTAAAAAGATAAAATGAACAGTTCCTAGAGGTAAAAGACCTGGGATTTTGGTGAGGGGCCTTTGGCTCATGGGATAGGTCAAGATCCTATGGTCCTCATGGGCTGAGATTAGACCTTGTGGCAGTCCTTTTTCTGTCATTCTTATACAGGGAGAAGACAGGATGAAGAAACAGAGGAGTTCTGGAGCATAGACTAAAGTGAACCTACCCTGCATTGTGATTTATATGGTAAGAAGCCCTATGCATCTCCTGAAATAGAACCAAATACATGTCTGGTATATGCATGTGTGATGGGTGGAAAGTGCCTCTTTTCTGTGTTAAAATTTAATAAAAGTTGCAGTCTGCTGCTTATTTCCATAAATACAACTGTCTTCATTTTGCTGCTGAGTCCACATCAAAGAAAATTCTACAAAACAATATTGTTCAAGTTTTATAAAGTAGTAACTTCTGAAGTTACCAAAAACATTAGCTAGCCTATTTTTTCCTCATCTCACTGTACTTAGATCAATAATGTTAGAAGAAATACATCCCCTATGGAATCAAAGCTCATTCAGAATAAAGATCCTCACATGCATTTATATTTTAGTATGAAGTACAAACTTTTCTGCAAAGCTTGTCTAGCATGTAACAAAGAAAACAGTGAAAATCAGTGTTTAAATTGCCAGACTTTTTTTTTTTGCATTTTAAACTTTAAGTTTACTTTCAAAAGATGTTATGGTTTTCATGTTTACTATCATTACAACAAGGTAAGTCTGAAATACCTTTATCTTATTTGCTGGATTTGTGCTTGATGCTCTTTGTTTGAATAGAAGTGTCAGCTGTATTTTACTTTACTGTATAAAAAAGTTTCAGAATTTAATTAAGGGTCAAGTACCAGCAGTAGATAAATGCAACAGCTAAAGCATATTTCTGATCTCTCTGAAGTCTGCAATCATGAAAATTATTATCATTGAGTAAAACTGGTCTCAATGATGGTGACTGGGAGATGGAATCTGTGCTAGTCAGCCATAATTTACATAATAATGGGTTCCCAGTTTTCATCAGCACCTTTTGTTTGTACAGTGCTTACTGCTACAGTAAATTGTCAAAATGTCATTCCTATCCAATCAGCCAGAAAATATCAACAGTAAACAAGGCACAAGAAGAAATTCTCTGATTAAAAGGATGGTGGAGGTAATAGTAAAACTGAAGACTCAGTAATAGTCTTAGTGACATTTTTCTGGTATTTTCAATAATATAGTTGTACTGCTAATAAAACATTATTTTTAATGAAGAAACAACACAGAGACTGTGATGTCATCCAAAAATCTCAGAATAATGCCAGAACTTATTTACATTTGTATTTGTCATTATCTGTCTGTTTCCCTTTCCAGATTGGCAATCTATTATACCTCGCCAAGCACAACAGATTAAAGAAATTACCTTTATACTTATAAAATAATATGGGCTGGACACCATAGGGCTCTAAGAATAGTAAATAAGATTGCTGCTCCAAATTTCTCTCTGTGTCTCTCTTTCTCTCTCTCTTTCTCATACACATAGACATGGACACACAGAAAGCTAGATGCTATTTAAGCTAATATGAATTTAGTGCATCTCTGAGCCATTTTCTAAAATCACAGAAGTGCAAGGAGAGGATGAGGATGAATTAGTACAGTATACATTTTATAACGGTTATAATTGCAAACTCTATTAAAATTAAAGGCTTCAGATTGTGTTTGAAATAAAAATGAATGAAGTGGCATTCTGCCAAAAAGTACCAGAAACTACTCTTGTGTGGAACTGAAACATTTGGCTCATACAATGCTTAATTTATTTTTATTAAATGACAAGTTACATAAATGTATGTTTAAAACAGAGGAGATTTTAAAAAAAAAGTTGCTTTGTATTCTGGTCCATAAAGGTTGACACAGTTACAGCCAGTATATAAACAGAACAAAAAACAATAAACCTCCCTCGAGTGGGTTTTTCAGCAATTCACTCCTAAAATGTTTTTTAAAAATGTGATCATGTAGTTGAGTCACCAAAGAAAAGGCTCACAGTACCTTCTTTTGAAAATGAATAGGAGATTAAAAATCTATTGAAATGAAGTGTTGATATAAGGAAATACTTTGTTGAGCTTTCAGGTTTCTTCACCATTCACTTTATTTTGCTTGGCTACTTTTAATTTTTTTCTACTTCTTCTCTTTGAAAATCCTACATTGTCCAAACTCTTTCGATTAAGCAGCTTGCCTGAATAAAAGCACTGTGGTGGTGCATCAATAAACAGGATACCTCTCAAAGCTGGGCAGAATACTGAGAAATAGGGTTGATCAGTGGTAATTACTCTGACATTTCATGCAGTACAGGGAATTAACTCCTAGGACTTTGGGCTGAATGAAGAAGTAGTAGTTGATGTTCCACATTGTGAATGCATCAGTGCCTGAACCCATTACAAGTTTAAATGGAGATGGGAATTTACTATACACATTTTTTTTTGGTTGGGACTATGGAGCAATGTGCAGAACATGGAAGTAATTCAGAATGCTGAGGGAACTGCATTTGTGTTTTGGCTAAAGATATTCTATTTGTTTTCTGTAAAACACAAATAATTAAATAAAGGGATGCCCACAGCATCCGTATTTATAGGAAGAAACTCACTGTCATGAAGAAGGCACCCATGTGCCAAGTAAGTAAGTGGAATTACCCTGTGGCAAACCTAAAGTACATGAAAACACATCAGGAGGGGAAATACGGCTAAAAAGGCAACTAGTTAGCAGCTGCCGCTATGACCTTTAACTGCATCCATGGTAACTGGGCTAAAGATGGAGTTCCATTTTATTATTCTCACACCCACAATGTTAAGCCTGTGAATCCCATTGCAATTTAATGGCTGAAATCAGAAGGCAGATCTGTGTTCATTGGACCAGTGCCGACATCCTCTTAGCTAATGAGCGCAATAAACATTTTCATGCCAGGAAACCAATGCAAGTGGAAATATTATGCCATACAGAAATATATCCTCCAAACACAAAGAAATGGTCAGTAAAGTCAGTGATCATTTGCATATAGTATAATTTTTTTAGGTTTGAAGCCATGCATCTTTGAAGCAGGAAGATATTTAATTCACATGCTGTTTAATACTGTGGCATGCAACACAGTTCATTTGACATTAAGAATTTTAAGAATTATGTGTTTCAGCATTAATGAAGTACATCATGAAATGTTCCTCATTATTTTCCTAAAATAATCTGACTTATGAATGTATTTTTCTTTTATGCACCCATAGTATATTTCATCCACTTTTCTTGGCTCTCTACAGTACCTCCGACTGAGCAAAAACAGTAAAACAGCAAACTGTTTCAGTGAGAATGAGGACTTTGTTCTAACTTTTGCCTCTATTGTAATTTGACTCAAACAGTTTTCTTAAAAATCAGTGACAACAATGTCATATCTTTATCATGTGAGCAGAAAGCAAGACATGTATCACCCTTATCTGGGCTAAAGAACCAGACAACACCAGTTAAAGGGTGTGTCCAGATTACAGGGTTTTGTCTACAAAAGTGGACTTTTGCCGACAAAACTATACCTGCGTCTACACTACCGCTGAGTTCTGTCGACATAACATCGACAGAACTCAGCAGTTTTGTCGACTCCAGTCAACCTCATTCTACGAGGAATAATGCCTTTTGTCGACAGAGTTCTGTCAGCAGAAGGCGTTATTGCATCTACACTGTCCTTTGCATCTACACTCTCATGTCGACAAAGCGGTTTGCTTTGTCGACAGAACTGGATGTAGTCTAGATGCTCTTTGTTGACAGAAGCTTTGTCGACAGTATCTGTTGACAAAGCCTCTGTCGACAAAAGCCTGTAGTCTAGACATACCCAAAGGGTCCACATTAGATATATCTTTGAATTCACATGCATGTCTGTCTGAGTTCTGTGGTTACCTGTAAAATTGAAAATCAAAGGTATGGAATGTGACAAAAAACTGAGTTTTAAGCCTTTACTTGGAAAATCAGATAAATGAGAACTATAAATAATTATTTAAAATATATAGTATTTACCTCTACCAATACATTTTATCTGTCATCCTTTTTTTCAGATAAAGGCAAACTGATCTTCTAATAACACAACTGATTGTTGTAAAGTATGACATTTTGACTGTTTAAATGTACAATTGGTAGATAATGGTCACCAAAATCTCCTGAATTCTTAGGCAAACCTATCTTATTTGTTTCAATACAATGCAAAGACATAAAACTATGTTAGTACATTCATAGAGAGTAATAAATGAAATATTCCTGTCTCTCATAGTCAACATCCTCCTCCATCTTAACATATATCTAAATTTTATTTTTGTTAAAATGTTACCTCTGCATAAAAGAGAGAGCTTAATAACTTCTCCTGACAACCAGGGAGTGTGTGTGTGTATATATATATATATATATATATATATATATATATATATAAAATGCCAAAAATCCTTTGTAATAAAAAGCTTGAACTTTTTTGCTAACAGAAGTTGCTTGTTCTGGTACCTGTAAAGGTCACACAGAAAATACTTTTGGTGCTTCTTATCTTTTAAAATAATGTCACATTTTATTATTATTATTGTAACATTTTTTGGACAACAAAGAAAAAGAGAAAACAGAAAATGTGATACCCCAAGCTACCTGGTACGCTATTTATTAAAAGATATTAAGTTAAAAAAACCTGTTAGCCAATTATACTAAAGTCTGAAAATGTCACACAAGCCAACAAAATCTCCCTGGTAACATTCAGAAATAATATGCTTTGGATCACACTGTATATTAAATGACAACTGTCAATTTAAAAAAGAAGTTCTCCAAAAGCTTTGAAGTATGACTATTCTGAAGTTGAAATACACTGTTCTTACTGTTTATCCTTGAGATAAAAAGCTTCTGACACATTGACTAATGTGAAGAAATATTTATCCCCCCATACTAGTACTGGACTGTAGTGTTTGGGCTTTTTAAGGAGAAACTTGGAATGGAGCAATCTGATAGTGTTACTGTTTTACTTGGTTAAAAATACCATACATTTATAGATATTATTTTACTCTGGTAACAAAAGTGAAAAAATGAGATTTGGTTCTCCTGGTGTAGGGGTGGGCAATAAGCCAGAAGTGGTATGCCAGGGTTAGCCCAATGGCAGGCTGCCAGCGCTTTATTTACCTGCCCATCTGCATGTACAGACACTTGCAGCTCCCATCGGCTGCAGTTTGCCATTCCCAGCCAATGGGAGTTGCGGGAAGTGTATCCCATTCCTTGCTGCTTCCTGCTGATCCCATAGGCTGGGAATGGCGCTCCACAGCCAATGGGGACTGCAAATGGCTGTTCCTATGGACGCTCAGGAAAATAAAAGCACCAGCAAGCCACCGGGGCTAGCCCTCGCAAACTGTGTCTGCCTATCCCTTTCCTAATGCATATATTATTTTCTACTATATGCAGAATTTCTTTCAGTTATTACACTCACCTATTATAATAAGTAATAAGATACAATCTTATGTGTGTGTATTTTGAGTGGAGATTAAACAGTGTTTGCATGGGTACTTTACGGAGTTCTTTATAGTTAATTTGCAATTCAATGATTTATGATCGGGTTGGCGATAACACGGAACAGGATGAAACCTGGTTTTGAAGCAAATAGATCAAAAAAGTACACTTTTACTGACTGTCCAAGGATATCTTGGACATACTCAAGTTATATAAAACTGATGGCAGAATCTGTCTATAAAACATATGGGATACATTCAGAATTAAGTAAAACAGCATAACTATTCCAGCCTATGGTTCTCTTTCCATGCATGCCTTCAATATACGTGAAAAGGTTATGTATTGTGGATGGTGTCTGCTGGTGGTGTTGCCTAGTGGTTAGGCATTAGGCCCTTGGTCACCACATCTTTGCTTTCCTCTTACCCCGCCTCTGGACCATTTCCTTGCCCGGTGACAGTCTTCCATTGGGATTCACTTGACTCTCTGGTCTGGTTAAGATTCAAGTTCTATCACTCCCCAGTGTGACAAGGTTCCTAGGAAGATATGGCATTTAGTCATTGATCTCCCTCCCCCCCCACCATGTGTGAAATCCCAGCCAAGATTTCAAAAGTTGTTAGTCCTTTCCTTCCTTCTCTCCAGGGTGGGATGCTACAAGGTAAGGGCATTCGTAGAATCATAGAATCACAGAATACTAGAACTGGAAGGGACCTTGAGAGATCATCAAGTCTAGTCTCCTGCCCTCATAGTAGGACCAAGCACCATCTAGGTCATACCTGACAGATGTCTTTCAACCTGCTCTTAAATATCTCCAGTGATGGAGATTCCACAACCCCCCTAGTCAATTTATTCCAGTGTTTAACCACCCTGACAGTTAGGAAGTTTTTCCAAATGTCCAAATTAAACCTCCCTTGCTTCAATTTTTGTCCTGTCATCAGAGGCCAACGAGAACAATTTTTCACTCTCCTTCTTATAACACCCTTTTAGATACTTGAAAACTGCTATCATGTCCCCTCTTTTCCAAACTAAACAAGCCTAGTTCTTTCAGTCTTCCCTCATAGGTCATGTTTTCTAGACCTTTAATCATTTTTGTTGCTCTTCTCTGGGCCTTCTGCAATGTCTCTACATCCTTCTTGAAATTTGGAGCCCAGAACTGGACACAATACTCTAAGGCTACATCTACACTGCAGGCTTCTTGCGCAAGAACTCTTTTGCGCAAGAGTTCTTGCACAAAAGGTCTTGCGCAAGAGCACGTCCACACTGCCATGAGCTTTTGCGCAACAGCATCCATGGTGGCGTGGACGCTCTCTTGCACAAGAAAGCTCTGATTTTAGCCAGTGTTGCCCATCCACACTGTCTTCTTGTGTAAGAGCTCTTGCACAAGAGGGCTTATTCCTCGTGGGGAGAGGAATAACTCTTGTGCAAGAATCCCTCTGTTCCGACGCCTTACTGTAAATTTACTTGCACAAGAATATGCATGCAGTGTAGATGCTCCGCAAGTTTTTGCACAAGAATGGTAGTCGTATTATCCCACCAAGTCTCTGTGAGACCAACTATGTCATAGTCGTGTGTATTTATTAGCACTTCAAGTTCTTCCTGCTTATTACCCATACTTCTTGCACTTGTATGCAGGCATCTAAGATGCTGATTTGATTTTGCCCCCCCTTCCTTTCTGCCTCGTCTCTCCTTTATCTCTGCTATTATAGCCCAGGCTCCCTCCCATTTCTGACCCATGTTCAGGTCTCCATGTTTTTCACTTACCTGTGGGCTTTGGTCACCTGCCCTTGTTGAACCTAGTTTAAAGCCCTTTTCACTAGGTTAGCCAGTCTATATCCAGATACTCTCTTCCCCTTCCTTGAAAGATGAACCTCATCCCTGCTTAGCAGTCCTTCATCTTGGACTCATGGTCAAGGAAACCAAAGCCCTCCTGGTGCACCATCTTTGCAGCAAGGCATTCACCTGCAGGATGTACCTGTCTCTGCCTGGGACAGAGAGACAGGGCCCATTTCCTTCTTAATGAGGCGGAGTTTGGTAGGGAAGCCTCAGCCCTCCCACTCCACAAGCCTCTACCTAGGGCCTTGACTTAAACTCCAGCACTCAAGAATGCATTAGGGCTGCCTCCCTGGGCCACTTCCTACCACCCTTGCAAATTAGTGCAAAGGTACCAATTGAAACTTCAGCCCCTCTGAAGGGGCTCTTCCTCTCCAGAAGAAGGTTTCTGCAGTGCTCTTCCTCAGGAGCTGTCAGAGCAAGACCTTCTCCCTATCTTGTCAATCCATTGTGAGTTGTCTGGCTCCATTTTAAGTTCTGCCCTCAGGCTTGGCAGGGTCACATCGGCTCAGAGTTGCTCCTAAACCAGTTCAGTTCCAGTGTGGGGTTTATATATCCATCACAGTATGTTGCAAAGGTGTCCAAAATACATACATGTTCTGAGATATGAAAATCTTAGCAGCTGAAGATTTAGAGAGCAGAACACTTTATGTCAGTTGAAATTTCTCACAGGTCTTATCTACACATAAACAGTGTATTGCTTTAACTATACCAATATTTAATGACAGCAATGTAGTTAAAGAGGTACAACCACCTAGCATGGACATGTCTATACTGGTAAAATGGTGCTTATACTGGAATAGCTTATTCTCATTCAAGAGGGGGGAAAGCTGCATGGGATAAGGCTATTTTATACTAGTATGATTATGCCAACAAAATGGGTTGTATCAGTATAAATATGTCAGGGAAAATAAGTCACATCTGTAACTGCTTAAGTCGTATCCCTACCGAATTAGTATAGATCAGGTCACAGATGGCCCACTACTGACACTGACAATATGCAAAGAGGTCAGTGTCTCCTTTCTTAAAGGGGAAAAAGAAGAGAAAAACCAAAAGAATTCCAAGAGTTAAATCTGAGAACAATCTATTTTTTTAAAAAAGGACAAGAACATGGGAACCACTGTACTGGATTTAGTTCACTATCCAGTCTCTGACAGTGGCTAGTACCAAATGCTTCAAAGGAAGGTGCAAGAAACTCCGCAGCAGGCACACATGGGATAATCTGCTCCAAGAGTTAAAGCCAATCAAACTATATGTGCAAGGAAGAGCAATTTACATTCTTCTGTGCCAGCTGATTCCCACCAGACCCCAAAAGGATTCACTTGGGAGGAGACATACTACTACTTGCCTTCCTTCAGGACTCCTCTAAGGTAACCAGTTTAAGTTAGCTCTCTTAAGAAAAACTGTAACAACCACCAATCATGGAGGAAGACTTAACTGCTTCAGTAAGTCTCTTGGGGACATAAAATTGCCAAATAAGTATCCTCAGAAACCACCTTAAGTATTGGGGCAGGAGAATGCATAAAAATATGTACCTGGGAATTCATGCCTATTATCATTATTTCTATATGTGCTGTGTTCAGACACATTTTTGTCACAGTTGCTGAGGAATTCCAGTTTCATAAAAGAAACCCAAGAAAACAAGAAAATGGTTTCATAATTTGTGGCAGTCTTTAAAAGGCTCACTGAACATTGTGAATTTAATGCTATGTTAAATGACACCCTTGTTGACAAGCTGGTCTGTGGTTTATGCAGTGAAACAATACAGATGAACCTTTTGTCTGAGGCTGCTTTCATCTACCAGATGACAATGGAAATCAGGTTTGGTTATGTACTTTGCAGGAAGGAAATCCTGAGAGCTGAATGTCTTTTCAAAACCCCTTAAGCTAGCAGAAGAATTTTAAGTCAGTATAAGGTCTAGAGGCATCTCATTTTTGTGGCTAGCTAGGTCATTCAGGAGAGAGATATTGGTGTAAAAAGCTGGCATGCTGACGTTGTGGTAAAAGAAGAAATCACACTGAGCATTCCTTCAGGTAGGAAAAAAAAGTGGCTGCAAAAAAGACTGAGCCTGGGAAAAGTAATGAAAGAGGGCATAAGAATGAGTCCATCAGTCACAGGACCAAGATGCACAGAGTAACTCAGAAGAAGACATGAGCCTAAATATCCTCACGTTCTACTGATTTTATTTATTCTTCCATACCCTCACTATGAGGGATTTCTGCACAGATCCTCTGTGATTCCATTAGTTGAAGGTTAACCACTACAGATGGAAATAGATACAGAATCATTTCTATAAGATGCAGTGTATTATAGTTAAACATTGGAACTTGACAGAAAATGGAGTTTTCTGTGGAAAATGTTTACATTGTGGCAAAATATCACAGAATTAAAATATTTCAGTGAAAATGAAAACATTTTTATTTTGAAATGCCAATGCAGTGCATCAGGTTGGATGCTTCATGCACCCATTCTTCTCTATAGGTCAAAGACACTGACTAGGCTATTTCTTCCATGATATACAATGATCTTTCTTTGTGGTAAGCCAAAAGAACCTAAGAATGGTCATACTGGGTCAGACCAAAGGTCCATCTATCTCAGTATCCTGTCTTTCGACAGTGGCCAATGCCAGATGTGCCAGGGGGAATGAGCAGAACAGGGAATCTTTAAGCAATTCCTCTCCTGTCTCCTGTTCTCAGCCTCTGACAGAGGCTAGGGACACCATTCCTACCCATCCTGGCTAATAGCCATTGATGTACCTAACCTCCATAAATTTATCTAGTTCTTTATGGAACCCTGTTAAAGTCCTAGTCTTCATAACCTCCTCTGGCAAGGAGTTCCACAGGCCAACTGTGCACTATGTGAAGAAAAAAACTTCCTTTTGTTTGTTTTAAACCTGCTCCCTATTAATTTCATTTGGTGACCGTAGTTCTTATGTAATGGGAACAAGTAAATAATATTTCCTTATTCACTTTTCCACACCAGTCATGATTTTATAGACCTCTATCATATACCACCTTAGTCTGTTCTTTTCTAGGCTGAAAATCCCAGTCTTTTTACTCTCTCTTCATATGGGACCCATTCCAAACCCCTAATCATTTTTGTTGCCCTTTTATGAACCTTTTCCAATGCCAACATATTTTTTTTGACATGAGGCAACCACATCTGTATACAGTATTCAAGATGTGGGTGTACCATGGTTCTATATAGAGGTAATGAGATTTTCTCTGTCTTATTCTCTATCCCCTTTTTAATGATTCCTAACAGTCTGTTTGCTTTTTTGACTGCCAGTGCACATTGAGTGGATGTTTTCAGAGAACTATCCAGAATGACTCCAAGATCTCTCTCTTGAGTAGTTGTAGCTAAATTAGTCTCCATCATATTGTATGTGTAGTTAGGATTATTTTTTCCAATGAGCATTACTTTACATTTACCAACATTACATTTCATTTGCCATTTTGTTGCCCAGTCATTTAAGGGTACGTCTAAACTATACTAATCTTTCGAAAGAGGATCTTTCAAAAAAAAAATCTTCTTCCGATCGCATTTTTGAAAGAGGATCTTTCAAAAATGAAAGTAGTCTAGACGTAATTTTTTCAAAAAAAACCTTTTTAGAAAGAACTGCGTAAACCTTTTTTTAGGAAAAGTGTTTTTTTCAAAAAAGAGTTTTTTTTCCAAAAAACCCCATGTCTAGACTACTTTCATTTTCAAAAGATCCTCTTTCAGAAATGCAATTGGAAGAAGATATGCAAATTCCTGTGGAATATGCATATCCTCTTTCAAAAGATCTTTGTAGTTTAGATGTACCCTTAGTTTGGTGAAATCTTTTTGAAGCTTTTCGCAGTCTGCTTTGGTCTTAACTATATTGAGCAGTTTATTATCATCTGCAAATTTTGCCACCTCACTGTTTACCCCTTTCTCTAGATCATTTATAAATAAGTTGAATAGGATTTGTCCCCATACACATCCTGGAGGGACACCACTAGTTACGTCTCTCCATTCTGAAAACTGTCCATTTATTCCTACCCTTTGTTTCCTGTCTTTTAACCAGTTCTCAATCCATGAGAAGACCTTCCCTCTTATCCCATGTCAACTTACTTTACTTACTAGCCTTTGGTGAGGGACCTTGTCAAAGGCTTTCTGGAAATCTAAGTACACTATATGCACTGGATTCCCCCTTGTCCACATGTTTGTTTACCCCCTCAAAGAACTCTTGTAGATTAGTAAGGCATGATTTCCTTTTACAGAAACCATGTTGACTTTTCCCCAACAAATTATGTTCATTTATGTGTCTGAGAATTATATTGTTTACTATCATTTCAACTAATTTGCCTGGTACTGACATTAGACTCACTGGTCTGTAATTGCCAGGATCACCTCTAGAGCCCTTTTAAAATACTGGTGTCACCTTATTTATTTAATTTATTTATTTATTCAAAATATTTTTACCCTACCACTCTATTTAAAATATTCGGGGTAGCTTACAAAATTTTTAAAACACAATACAAATGTATATAAAAAATTCACATATGAGACCCCAGAGGGAGATAAAACCTGTTAAAAAAATCTCGAGAGGAGGAACACACACACACACACACACACACACACAGACTCAAACACCAAAAAAGCACGAGTAAAAAGAGTGGCTTTAGCCTGACGCCTAAACAATGTTAACATTGGTACCATGCGAATATCCTGGGGAAAAGGATTCCACAGCCTGGGAGCAAAAGTTGAGAAGGCCCTGTTCTGCATAGATTTTAATCTCATCTCCATAACTGGGGGAACACTGAGCAGTGCCTCCCCAGCTGACCTAAATCCCCGGACAGGTTATGGCAGAAGATGGTCCTTCAGATACCCTGGACCCAATGAGTATTAATTAAAAGTTGAGCAGCTGTATTCTGGACCAGTTGAAATTTCCGAAGGCTCTCTACAGGCAGCCCCACATAAAGCGCATTACAGTAATCCAGTCGGGATGTAACAAGAGCATGGATCACTGTGGCCAAGTCATGCTTGTTCAGGAAGGGTCGCAGCTGGCAGATCAGACAAAGCTGCCCAAAAGCACTCTTGGCCACCGAAGAAATCTGGTTCTCAAATGTTAAAAAGGGTCTAGGAGGACTCCCAAGCTGTGTACCTGTTCTTTCAGGGGAAGTATAACCCCATCTAGAACAGGTACCACATCACATTCCTGAACAGATGGCCTCCTGATCCACAGGACCTCAGTCTTATCTGGATTCAACTTCAGCTTGTTTGATTTCATCCAGTCCATCACCGCGTCCAGACACTGGTTTAGATCAGTCACCACCACACCTGGTTCTGATGTCACAGGGAAATAGAGTTGGGTGTCATCTACATATTGATGGCACCGTCCTCCGAAACTCCTTATGACCTCTCCCAGCAGCTTCATGTAGATGTTAAACAGCATAGGGGACAAGATGGAACCTTGTGGGACCCCGTAGCAAAATCACCACGGGGTCAAATAGCAGCCCCGTAGCTCTACCTTCTGAAAGAGTCCTGACAGGTAAGACCAGAACCACTGCAAAACAGTGCCTCCAATACCCAACTCCGCTAGGCATTCCAGAAGGATACCATGGTCGATGGTATCAAAAGTCGCTGAGAGGTCAAAGAGAATCAATAGGGATGCACTTTCCCTGTCTATCTCCCAGTGTAGGTCGTCTACCAGGGTTTTGGTTTCCAAAACCTGGCCTAAAGCTAGACTGAAATGGACTTAAATATTCTGTTTCTTCCAAGAAAGCATGGAGTTGCAATGCTACCACCCACTCAAGTACTTTGCCCAAGAAGGGAATATTAGCAACTGGGAGATATTTATACAACTCATGTGGGTCTTCTTAAGTAACAGTTTTATCACTGCTTCTTTCAAGGCAGCGGGAACCATACCAGATCTAAAAGACGCATTAATAATCCCCTGGACCCAACCAATCATCCCTTCCTGGCTAGATTTAATAAGCCAGGAAAGGCAGGGGCCGAGTGAGCACATGGTCAGTTGCACTCCTCCAAACACCTTGTCCACATCCTCAGTCTGCAATAGCTGAAACTGTTCCAAAGAAAAACGACTGGGAGGTGTGCTCAACATGTTCTGTGCTCCACTTACATAGCAGGCAGAATCCAAATCAGACCAAATGAGAGCAATCTTATCTGCAAAGTGCTTCTGAAACAGATCACAGAGGGAAGCCAAGAGCTCTTCCATTTCATCATGAGTGCCAGACTGTAACAAGCCCCAAACCATTCAAAATAGTTCCGCTGGACGGCATTGTGTGGATGCGATACAGGTGGAAAAGTAGCTTTTCTTTGCTGTCAGCACCTCCTGAGAGTAAGCTCGCAATTCAGCTCTAACCCTTAGCTAACTTCTAGTCATTAGGTACAGAAACTGATTTAAAGGATAGGTTACAAACCACAGTTAATAGTTCTGCAATTTCACATTTGAGTTCTATCAGAACTCTTAGGTGAATGCCATCTGTTCCCGGTGACTTGTTACTATTGAGTTTATCAATTAATTCCAAAACCTCTTATGACAATCTGGGACAATTCCTCCGATTTGTCACCTAAAAAGAATGGCTCAGATCTGGGAATCCCCCAAACATCCTTAGACATGAAGACTGAAGCAAAGAATTAATTTAGTTTCTCTGCAATGACCTTACCGTCTCTGAGCGCTCCTTTGGCATCTCAGTTATCCAGAGGCCCCACTGGTTGTTTAGCAGGTTTCTTGCTTCTTATGTACTTAAAAAAACATTTTGCTATTCTTGAGTTTTTGGCTAGCTATTATTCAAACTCCTTTTTGGCTTTTCTTATTATATTTTTACACTTAATTGGACAGAGTTTGTGTTCTTTTCTATTATTCTCACTAGGATTTAACTTCCACTTTTTAAATAATGCCTTTTTATCTTTTTATCTCTCTCTGTTTTACTTGGTTGTTAAGCCATGGTGGAACTTTCTTGGTTCTCTTGCTGTGTTTTTTTAATTTGGGGTATACATTTAAGTTGGGCCTCTATAATAGTGTCTTTGAAAAGTTTCCATGCAGCTTGCAGGGATTTCACTTTTGTCACTATACTTTTTAATTTCTGTTTAACTAACCTACTTATTTTTGTGTAGTTCCCTTTTGTGAAATTAAATACCACAGTGTTGGGCTACTGAGATGTTTTTCCTACTACAGGGATGTTACATTTTATTATATTATGGTCACTATTTCCAAGCTATATTTACCCCTTGGACCAGATCCTGTGCTCCACTAGAACTAAATCAAGAATTGCCTTTCCTCTTGTGGGTTCCAGAACCAGCTGCTCCAAGAAGCAATCATTTAAGATGTCAAGAAATTTTATCTCTGCATCCCGTCCTGAGGTGACGTGTACTCAGTCAGTATGGGGATAGTTGAAATTCCCCACTATTATTGAGTTTTTTATTTTGATAGACTCTCTAATCTCTCTTAGCATTTCATAGTCACTATCACTGTCCTGATCAGGTGGTCGATAATATATCCCTACTGCTATATTTTTATTATTAGAGCATAATACTATCCATAGAGATTCTATGGAACATTTTGGTTCATTTAAGATTTTTACTTCATTTGATTCTACATTTTCTTTCATGTATAGTGCCACTTCCTCACCAGCATGACCTGTTCTGTCCTTCCAATATATTTTGTACCCTGGTATGACTGTGTCCCATTGATTGTTCTCATGCCAACAAGTTTCTGTGGTGCCTGTTATATCAATATCCTCCTTTAATACAAGGCACTTTAGTTCACCCATCTTATTATTTAGAATTATAGCATTTGTGTATAAGCACTTTAAAAATTTGTCCCTATTTATCTGTCTGCCATTTCTTGATGTGTTAGACTCTTTTTCATTTGATTGTTTCTCATCTGATCTTGCCCATACTTTATCATCTTCCATCTCTCCTCTTTACTAGAACGTAGAGAATCTCTATTAATAGACCCCCCCGCCCAAGAGATGTCTCTGTCCAATCCATGTGCTCCTCCACACCCATCGGCTTTCCCCCAGTCCTTAGTTTAAAAACTGTTCTACAACCTCTTTAATGTTAAGTGCTAGCAATCTAGTTCCATTTTGGTTTAGGTGGAGCCCATCCTTCCTATAGAGGCTCTCCCTTTCCCAAAAGTTTCCCCAGTTCCTAAATAAATCTAACCACGTTTTCTCTACACCATCATGTCATCCACACATTGAGACTGAAATTCTGCCTGCCTACCTGTCTCTGCATGTGGAACCAGACGCATTTCAGAGAATGATACTATAGAGGTTCTGGATTTCAGTCTCTTTCCTAGTCATCACAAACCCAGCTGTCTATATTTCTAATGATTTAATCCCTCATTACTCACACCTGCCTTTTCCTAATGACTGGCGTTCCCTCCTCTGGAGAGGTATCCTCAGTGTGAGAGGATGCCACATCATCATCTGGAAGGAGGGTGCCAGCTATGGGATGGTTCCCTTTCCTCCAGATGAATGTTCTCCTTCCCTGAGCCTTTCATTCTCCTTAACAGCACAGGGGCTGTCTGAGTGGAGGTGGGACAGTTCTACAGTGCCCCAGAAAGCCTCGTCTATGTACCTCTCTGCCTCACTTAGCTCCTCCAATTCAGCCACCCTGGCCTCCAAAGCCCATACGCAGTCTCTAAGGGCCAGGAGCTCCTTGCACCGAATGCACACATACACCACCTGTCCATAGGACAGGTAGTCATACATGCTACATTGGGTACAATAGAGAGGATAACCCCTACTCTGCTGCTGGGCTTCTGCCTGCATTCTCTCCTACAGATAATTAGATTATTGATAGGGTTTTTTATTTAAATCAGGTAGTTTTGGTTTTAGTTTAGTTTAAACGTTTTAAAGAATGTCAAATGTATGTAGTCCTCTTCCAAATCTCCCTCTAAACTCCCTCACAAAACCCCTGTTAGCTGCTCCTATTCGCTAAGATCCCTGATCACATTCTAGTTGGTTTTATACAACTCTGGTCTTCCCTTCCTGATAGCCCCACCCCTTGGCTAAGGTTTGACCAATGAACAGAGGGTTCTAGATTTCGAATTTCATTAAGAAGCTCACAGCTTCCAACTTCTGGCCTCAGCACACGATCCTTCAAACAAACAGACACATACAAGCTCAGCACACAGTATCTTTCAGGCAACCAGCAAGTAACCCCCAAACACAAAAACGAATGTGGTGCACAATGGGAGTCCCATGACCAGGAAGCATTAAGGGAGATAAAATCCAATTGGGAAGCCCAGTCCAAAAAGGAAAATGAGAATATAAAGCACCCAAATCACAATTCCCATGAGGCTACCCATGAACCTGAACAAATGTTGCAGGATGAGGCAGAGAGGATCAAAGAAGTGAGCTGAACACCACCAAGCTTGGCACTCTCAAAGCTGCTACATCTGGAGTGGAATTTACATTGTTCTATTATATAATTGTCAGTACATTCAAATATAGCATCTGCTATATGGATTGCCACTACTCCCATTCCACTGCCCACTGTTCCAGAGTCAATTCTTTGATTCTTCATCCAACCTCAGTCTCTATCTCCACACCCACTCTGTGAAGTCCATTGGCAAAGTGTGTGTCACATTCTCCTCTAGTCCTGGACCATATAGCAGATGCTCTATTTGAATATATTGACAAATAATAAAACAATGTAAACTCCATTACAGATGTAGCAGGTACTCTCTTTGACTAGTCAGTCTTGGTTCTTCCCCCACTTCAGCTCATTGTCAGATCAGTCTCTCCTCTCCCCATTTCCTCTTCCGCTGAGTTACAGACCTAGTCTCTTTGTCCAGCCAATTTCAATCTCTTCCCCCATTCCCATTCCAACCAGACAATTGGCTCTCAGTACCATACAGCCCTGTTTCCCTCACTGAATCCGGGTTCCAGCCCCTTTGTTCAGCCAGTCCCAATCTTCCTCTCCAATTCCTAGTTTCCCCAGATCCTACCAGTTCAACTCCCAGTCTCCACTCCAGTCTCACTACCTCTACGCCATGGTGCCAGTATCCAGAATCCTATGGTTAGAAGGGACTACAAAGACCACCTAAAGTAACCCCTTGCCAAAATGCAGGATTTTTTGTGTATAAGCCACCCAAAGACAGATTGCTATCCAGTTGCCTTTTGAAAATCTCCAGTGAAGGAGCTTCCTCGCCTCCATAGGCAGTTTGTCCCATTGTCCTACTGTTCTTACGGTTAGGAAGGTTTTTGTCCCCCTAAGATTTAATCTAAATCTGCTATACTGTAGTTTGAACCCACTGCCACTTGCCCTGTCCTCTGTGGCAAGAGAGAACAACTTTGCTCCATATTTTTTTATGGAAGTCTTTCAAGTATTTGAAGACTACTATCGTATCCCCCCACCCCCAATTTCCTCTTTTCCAAACTAAACCCATTCAGTTCCTTCAGCCTTTGCTCATATGGGTTGCATTCCATCTCTTTGATCATCTTTATCGCTTGTCTCTGGATTCTTTCCTGATTCTCCATATCCTTTCTATACACGAGCACCTCCTATGATTTGCATGCAATGCCTCTGTTAACATAACCTCAAATTGCATTTGCTTTTTTTGGAACGGCATTGCATTGCTGACTCATCTTGAGGTTGTGATCCAATAACAGATCCTTTTCAGTGGTGCAACTGCCAAGCCAGTTATTCCTGATTTTGTAGTTGTACTTTTGGTTTTTCTTCCCTAAGTGTAGCCTCGTACATTTGTCTTTGCTGAATTTAATTTTGTTGTCTGTGGTCAAGTTCTCCTATTTATCAAGATACCTCTGATTTTTACCTCTATCTTCTAACGTGTTAGCACCTTCCTCCCTGCTTTGTGTCATCTACAGTTTTGATCAGTATTCTCTCTATTCCTACACTCATGGCAGTAATAAAGATGTTGAACAACTCTGAACCAAGAACAGATCCCTGTGAAACTGCACTTGAGATCTCCTTCCAATCTGACATAATTCCATTCATAGTTACTCTTCATTTGTGGTTGTTGAACCAATTAGCCACCTAATGGTAGTTCCATTGAGCCTGCATTTCCCCAGTTTACTTATCAAAAAGCCTCGCTGAAGTCCAGGTACACTATGTCCACCACATTCCTCCTATCCACCAAACCAATTACCCTGTTAAAGCTGGTTTGACATGTTTGTTCTTGGTGAATCCATGCTGCCTGCTAGTGTTTACCCCTGCATCCTGTAGGCATTCTCACCCTGAATGTTGCTTCAGTGGTTTCCTAAGTGTCGAAGTCAGATTGATTTATGTGACATTCTGTGACAAATTATATGCCCTCCCAAACACTTTATTATTACTAGTAGCACAGCACATGATTTGAATCAGAATAATCTACATTTAATCCAGAATCTGAGGTAGTCAAGCCTAATTTTCTTATTAGAAGAACATATGTTTTATTTTTAATATATTAGATAATGGCATTTTATGTGAATAATCCACTTCCATCGTCTATTTTAAAAAATATTGGATAGCAGTTGCCAACTTACATTTGCATACCCACAAAAAGAGAAGCACTAGAGTTTATTTCTGAGCTGCTGTCAGGAATCAGGGGTTGCAGCAGAGCCTCTCTCCAGGCAATCTAACAAGCACAGCTAGCCTGTAGTGTGCTGCCTACGTTTGCTATACCATCTGATTGGGTGGAAGAGCCAGGAGAGTGGCTCATAAACCCAGAAACAGTGGCAGTTCAGTGACAGCTCAAAGCATTCACCTTCAGCTGAGATAAACCTGGGCTTGTCTTGCCTTGCTTCCTGGTTCTGACCCTCGACTTTGACTCTTGGCTACTGACAGCAGCTGCAACCAGTAGGCTCAACAACCCATGTTCCAGTTTCTGACAGCTACAGACTGAGTATCTTATTTGAGGCTATGTCTAGACTGTAGAGTTTTTCTGGGATACTGGAAAAGCTCTGTTGCATCCAGGGAACGCGTCCACTTTTTCAGAACAGTTTTTGAAAAAGCGGGCAGTTCTTTCGGTATCCCTGTATTCCTCTCAGTGCGAGGAATAAGGGATATTCCAAAAAAGGAGTTTTTTATTTCAGAAAAGTCTCTTCCAAAAAAAAAAAAAAGTGGAAAAAGATTTGCAAATTGCGGTTCTCAATTTGCGTATCTTTTTCTGATAAAACTCTGCAGCCTAGGCGTAGCCAGAGAGTCAATTTCCTTTTCAAAATATAACACTCTGTGTAAGAACTCCCCATCAGGATATGTCCCACAGAGTATGTAAAAGATGCTACATCTAGAAATGCAAAAAGAAACTTAAGTACAAAATAAAATGTCAAAATGATAAAAAACAGAGAAAATGTTGTCATGCTTTGGTGAAACCTGGATTTAATGCGAGGTACAGAAATGTTAATACAACCTGAAATGAAAAGTTTTTAGAAAACATTTGCAGCTCTACAAAAGCATGGTATATTGGGAATGCATTTGTACAATGAAAATAACTACATACAACAGTTTTCCATGGATGAAATGAATTAGTGTTGACAGGAAGAAGACTAACCAAACAAGGTACTTGTTAAGTAATTTTTGAGGGTAATCAGAGATGCAGAGTCTTGATTAAATTGGTAAGTGGCACAGAACATTAACTTTATGTAGGGACTATCCTTTAGCAATTGAGATAAGGCGCATAATGTAAGCCTAATAGCTAAAGTCAACATTCTCCTTGCAGAATCTTTGTAGAAATTGAGGATAGGGTAAGCAGTTTGTAAAGTGTCTGCAATGGAGAGAAATATAGTAAAGGAATCTGAGTAATCTATAAACGTATAGTGCACACATTCTGAAGAGTAGAAAAAGATGGAGGTCTTCATTTTAGAAAGGGGACAGAAGAAACTTTTGCAGAGTACCGAAGAGAAGAGGGAAGTATGCCTTTGGAAATGTAAGCCCTTTCTGCAACTCTAAGACAGTGACAATACTCCTGCAGTGTGAGTGACAGAGCACCCACCTGCAGAGCACAGAGATCCAGATTTGAGATCCATCACTATTTGAGGTCTCTACATTCCTTAGCACATATGCTTGTTTACATAAAAAGGTGAGATGCACAATGGCCTCTTGCTGAATTTGTTTGCGTTGAAATATCAGCGTGGCAGGGTGCCTGGCTAACCACACTCATATTTCATTCACACATTGCAACTCACCCTGCTCTAAATTGAAGTCCTGTTTCAGGGTCCTGTCCTTCGCACTGGTACCTCATCGGATGCTTCTGCAGGGACCACAGCCATCTTTACTGAGCAGACCTCTTAGAGGGAGTTGTGCGGCGGAGGTCAGTGATGGCACTAGCTGCCAGTGTGCAAATGGTCTTTAGAAAGCGCTCAGCGCTGCAGTGATCATTAGCCAGACCACCATTTCCTGAGGCCCAGGTAAAAATATTTCCCTTACCACGATGACCCTAGAGGGAAAAAAACAAAACAAAACTGAACTTTCCATTCAGACATTTTATTTTAAACATTCAGTACTATATGGCTGCCAAGCTTACAAGGTGTTTTTGATTATGTAGCTTTCAATTACCATAGATTTAATATAGAAAAACGTGTACTCTTTAAGGAGTCTTATAAGATCTGCAAAATATGATTCTTTTTATGTACCTATCCATTAATATGGACATTCTTTCACCCATTTAGTTGACAACTTTTGAATATAGTTTCCTTTCATGGAGTAATGGTATTATTTTTATACCAAAGCTGAATAAAATATTTTTTAAAAAGAGAGAGAAACCTATCACTTTTAATGGAGGTAGAATGGCATAACTCAGGTTCATTCAAAAATAAACAAACAAAATAAAGTGCTCCTTGGTGTTATGCTTATTGAAACATTTAAATCTGAATGTGAACTTTCCTGCAATGAGTGGAAGCTTTTATGGAAAATCTTGGGTGGTAAATGAACTTTTAGGTTTTGATTTCAGCAGAGAACTTCCAACTTTCGCAGCGCTTGCTTTCAGTGGTTTCAAAGCTTGCCTGCTGGGACTGGAAACTTTCATGTGTTTAGGACCCTGGTAGCAGCTATAAATATCTTTGTGGTCATTACTATAGGTCTGTTTGCTGTAAAATCTAAAGCATCTATTACATGACCATCAAGGAGAAAGGAACAAGAAGTTAAAAGTGCATTGCTAATGTGAAACTTTACCAGTGAGATAAAAGATATAGGGCAGAAAGGGGCAAACTAATGCTTTTCAGTTACCTGCTTTTCTTGAGTAATATTGACAAATCCATGAAGATTAAAATTAACCCTTGATTATACAATCCTAATAGAGGATGTTCTTTTTGTATTTGGTAAAAATGAGGAGCAGAGGGGAATTAAATGTATAGTTCACATCAGATGGAAAATGTTGTAGAGCACTGTTCAAAATCTCTTCTGTACACCCCTCTCTCTCTCTCTTTTTCAATCACAAGGAAATTTATTTTTCATGTGTGGAAAAAATACTAGCAGCCTCACTGTTAAATATATCATAGGCAATAACATTATATGCCATAAAATTGCTTTAATCTGAATATTTCATGGTTCATCTTCATGACCTAGCAAACGTATGTCTAAGGTGGCAGGTATCAGATTTGATTAGGATAGTGATGGGCAACCTTCAGCCTGTGGGCTGCATGTGTCTCATCAGGATAAGCCACTGGTGGGCTACCACTCAGGTTGTTTATCTTGTGTCTGCAGGTACAGGCCACCTGCAGCTCCCACTGATGGTGGTCAGGAAGTCCCAGCAGCCCGTGTCACTTCTTGCAGCTCCCATTGGTCAGGAACAGCAAACAGTGGCCAATGGGAAGTTTGAGCAGTCCGCACCTTTGGATGCAAGGTAAACAACTTCTCTGGTAGCCACCAGTGGCTCACCCTGACAAGCCACATGTGGCTGCGGGTCACATATTGTGCACCACTTGGTTAGGACTTGCTGTGCGCATTGTGCTAGTTGCTCCTTTTGAAGAGGGGCTGGGAAGGAATTTTGCCTGCACAACCTGAGTGGCTTTGGTGAAGTGAGGTTTTATTGCCTTCCCCATGGCAGCTGTCAGGGATTACTTTTTCAGGAAAGAAGAAAAAAGGGTATTTTATAAGCATGAAGTTGATGTTCAGAGCAGGTGGGAAGGCAGCCAGTGACGAGATAAAAGTTCTGGTTTTAGGGATTTAATAAGGATTTAAAAGGAAGTGCTGGATAAAAGAACAGAATGGGTGGGGAGGGTAGGCAAGTTCTTTGATTGATATATCAGTGAGCCAATCCTCTCCCATGTTTCAAATCTCACCAACTCTCTCCCGTGTTTTATAGCTCCCCGACTCTTTTAACCCTTCGATTTGTGAGACTATTTTCTTGTGAGATTACAGATGACAGTACATTTTTGTAGGAAGGTATAGGAAATCTTAGAACACCTTTATCATAAAAATAGATGTGTGACATTTCGAAAAGCTGCAGGAGAAGGAGACTTTTCATGAGTGTTTTCAGTTTGTTGTATTCATACAAATATTTAAATATATGTACTGTAATATTTCGGTTAACAATTTAAAATCTATTAACGTGGCTCTAATTTCATGGAAGTTTTGTGAATAGAAAATCTGACATTTTTTCCCTTCTTCCTCATACCTTTTTCCCTCAACAAAACTCCTTGTAAACAGAAGAAATGCAACATGTTTAATATGAAATATTTTAATATTTTGGTCAGATCTACTTTCCAGGAAAGAGAGGCCATAGTTTTTTCTAGGAGTACATGCAAAATATGCTAAGAAAGGTAACTTAGAATTGACATAAGCCACATTCAGGGAAGTACAAGAGATATTACCTTGAAAAATATGAATATGTTTATGCTGTCACAGAAGTTCCTGTCTCAGAAATACTGACAAACAATTGTCTTACAAGATCTTTACAGGAGACATCCTATCCAGATATAGGGACTCCGTGAAAGATTGAGTCTGTGCAAATAACAAACTGCCTCATAGATTAACATTACAATTTTAACAACTTCCACCCATCCATTGAAATCTCTGGAACATTCCCACACTAGCATCAACTTCCTGGATACCACAATCAACTTCAACAATAGAACTCTATAGACAGCTATATGCTAGAAATCCTCTGATCATCACACCCACCTTCATAGATCCAGTAACCACCCCAAACACATGAAGATATCTGTTATTTATAGCCAGACACAGAGATACCTCAGAATATGCTCTGAGGAGAAAGTCTGAGGTATACATCTTAACATGCTCAGAACTGCCTTCACTGTGGGTTAGTGGGTGTAAGAGGCTTTGGAAGGATAAGCCTCCTCAAATGGAGCAAGAAATACTGGAGGTGTGCCAGGCTTCTGCAACACCATTACAGGAAGACCCTAGGCCACAGCCTCATCTGCACCTTGCCTGAGGCCCTACTTGCACACCGTATTGTCACACCCACATTGTCACTTTAATTTCCGGGGATCGACAGGGTTACTGCATACAACATGGGAGATTATGACTTTCTCAGATTTATTCATTATCCAAAATTATTCCCTGAATGATTTTTGTTAATGATCCTTGGCAAGTGTCTCATCTGTGAACAGTTCATTGCAAGTATTTGATACTCAAGATTGCTGTGTTGGTTAGTCATAACTGGACATTTGCTATGGCATGTATCTCTGACTGGAACAATATAACTCTTAGAATCAGGTTTTCTGGGGTAAATCATTATTAAAGAATAGAAAATTCATTTTCTATGAATATTTTCTGATACCGGTTTAACATTTTTCCATGATTATTGGAAAAAATTGAACACATTTTTGTGGAATTATTTTTGCAGTATCTACAGAGCTGTGCTTGGAAGACTGCTAAACATAATTTACTATAGTTTTGTTAAACTAATAGAAATAAGCTTGTCAAACAGAGCAGTAGAATCTTGGGAGTCATCCAAGGCTTCATGATGTCTTTTTTTATCCACAGTAACGTAGTAATGCTAAATAGTGTCCCTGATGAAATGAAAGCACAAGTTATGGTCCTCAACTCAGCCAGAGGTATGACTGAAGGATGAAGAGGTTCATTTATATACTAATGACCTCCTCTGGTACATTCATAATACAGGAGATTTTCTTGGTCCAGTCCTGTTTCTGATGAACATTTTGCTACAGTAAAGATAAGAACCTCTCCTGGCTCCTAAACTGATTATTTAGCTGATTATTTAAACTGATTATTTACCTTTAAAAGAATTTATATAAAAGCTATCACAAAAACCATTTTAAAACATAATTTTCTAATCTCCTCTTCTTTTTTTTATGGGAAAAGAAAGAGGCATGGTCGTGGAGGAGAGCTATACAAGGGAATTATACTGTGTGTTAAATATTTAGTAATTTCTTCACCTCAGCTTGCAGTCACTCAACTCAGTCATCCTAACCATCTGTTCAAAATTAAACCCCATACCTTTCAGTCTAGCTGAATGTAGAAACAGAAACAATTTCTTCAGGGAAAGTGAATGCACTGGTACATATGCATTGATGAAATACCGATTCTTTCTTGAAAAGTAAGATTTCCTGAAACAGTTAGCTATCTTTGAAGACAGCAAAGCAAGTGTTTAGAAAAGGAGATATGAGTATTCAAATAATCCTACCTACCTTCTCCAAAACAAAATACTGTGTATGATTATCATGACAGTGTTTTGGATTTAACTCCTTCTATGGTTCAGAAGACCCTGGTCCAGGGCCCAGTCCCACACACATGCATGTGAATAGTTCCATTACTATTCACACAAGAAAAGTTATTCACATACATAAACACTTGCAATTTTTCTGTTAGCAGCAATTTAAGCCAGTTCGACACTAGAAACTTTTGCTGTTCCAGCAATGAATGTTTAGAAGTGTGACTTTTATTTTTGACAACATTTTAACAAGTATAGGTGCAGTTATACTAGCATGAAAGTACTTTTATCAGTATAGCTTTCCTTTCCTTTGGAAGAATCTTGCTCTCAACATCTCCGAAAAAAGTTTGAAAGTAGGAAGTGAGTTAACCCTAAAAGACCAGAGTCAAATTATAATCCAATTATTTGACCAGGACTCAAATTATAATTTAGTTTATTCATCATGATTTTAAGATGGCCTCATGATTTTTTGGAGACCTGGTATGATTTTGCAACATTTGTATTGGTAATACTGCGAGCGTTGCTCTTCCAGCTCTGTTAGGCCTGGTCTATACTAGAACCACTAAATTGAATGTTAGCAGACTGACCACTGGAGTGTCCATCTTCTTGTAAATGTAGACATGCCCTTAGAGACTAATTCAGGCACATTGTTCAAGTCCATGTTAAATATACAACTTTATTAGCCCAGAAACCGTAGCGCACTCACTATCCTGCACTGTTAATAATAAACAGTAATAATATGAATCTCTCACCCAAGAAACACTTTGCATCTGTTGTGGAATCTATTTTACGGACAGATAAGCTGAGGAGTGTGAGGCTAAGGATTCAATTCTCCAATGTGTAGAGTACTCTTAATTTTAAAAATGTAAGTTGTCTCATTGATTTCATTGGGACTATGGACATACTTAAAAGTTAAGTGCATGCTTAAGTGCTTTGGTAGATCAGGCCAGAGTGGTCAGCACCTTTCAGGATTGAATCCCAAGTGACTTGTCCAAGATTAAAGAACAATTCACTGGAAGAACTGAAGTTTTGACTCCTTGTCCCCTTGGTTGGATCACTAGATTAAATATGCACAAGCTATTCCAAAGCTGGATTTGTCTGGATGTATTTAAAGACTTTTTTAGAACTCTATAACATCATTGTTAACAACATTTCTAGATTCAGGTGTTACATATGAATTCACTGTACTGCTAAGAACAATAGGTTTGTCTGCTGAAGGGGTAAATAGTATGCAGCTTTTGTGACAGACCTGTGTCTGTGACCAAAGGTTGGTATTACTAAAGACAGAAATTCAGTTATATAGAAAAGAAAAACCTGCAAACAAATAAGGGCAAAGACTTAATGCATGTGTAAATGTGTGATGATGGATGCTCCATGCATCTGATGGAACAGCTTGAAGAAACAATAGTCAAGAATCAAGAATATACAAATATAAAATAGGAATTAATGGCTAGACAAGAGCGTCACAGAGAAGGATGTAGGGGTGATAATGGGTGAGCTATTGAATAGATAAAAAATGCAATGTTGCCACAAAAAAGACAAATGCTACACTGGGTTGGGTTAATTAGAGTACGGTATGTAACACAAGGGAGATTGTTTTTCTGCTCTATTTGATACTGGCTAGGCCTCATTCACAAGTTCAGCATTCAGTTTGGGCTACCACATTTTTTAAAAGATATAGACAAATTAGAAGGACTTAAGAGAAGAACATCAAAAATAATCAAAAGTATTGAAAATAAGGCCCAGGAGGAATGATTACGAGAACTGGACATGTTCAGTCTAGGGAAGAGAGGTCAAAAGGGAAATATCATAATTCTACACAACAGCATAAAGGAATGATACAAAGAGGACAGGGACCAATTACTCTCATTAGTCAATGGGGACACAACAAGAAGTAATGGGCTTCAGCTACAACATAGATCATATAGCTTAAATATTAGGGAAAACTTCATAACTGTAAGAACAGTTGGGTCATGGAGCAAGCTGTCAGGGGATTTTCCAGAATCACTTTCACTGGAGATGTTCAAGGATAGATTTAAAGCCAATCTATCAGGAATGGTTTATGGTTAATGAAATAAATCCTGACAGTGTGTGAGGGAAAGAGGAGCAAGACAGAGCTAAATGACCTAGTAGAGTTCTCTTTCTTGGTAAATGAGTCTATAACCCTGTGCAGTACAATCTAAGGTTTATTTGCTATTCATATTTTGCATTCTATAATAGCTGCACTTGTCTCAAAAATAAAATGTACAGATGTGCTTTCTGGTAGAAAATGAGTATTTAAAGTAATTTACAGTTTTAGAGATGGTACCACATTTCTAGTGGGCTGGTTGACTAATCACTCATGGATATTTGAATATGAGCTAGAGTAAACAAACAACTCTGCTCCTACTCTGAGACGCAGTAAACAACACTCTGGTCTATTCCACTCTCAGGATGGTTCTTGGGCTAAATGTATGGCTGGTGCTACCCCACTCCATCTTTTGGTACATTTCTCTGGGTATAGACATGTTTTTGGTTTTGATCTTTATAGGCAGCCCTTCCCAAATGATTATTTCCCACTTCTAAACAACCTATGAACAATACATTTCCCTTCTTACATGTAAGAAAAAGCTGTTAATTGTGTTTCTCTAAAATTGTGAATCTTCTGCTTATGGTACGACAGTGCTTAAAGCAATCCTTGCATAACACGTTGCCCTGCCTCCATATCAGATAAGAGGTATGACCTACTATACTTGGTTGGAACAGCTGAAATTCATGGCAACAACCTCCATCAATATATCTAAAAATAGCCATTAATACCAGTTTCACTATCCAGTATGTTAGCAACTGGTATTAATAGTTCAGTTATGTCAGAAATGCCAATCAGATTAGTATTTAGCCAAATTGCAGTACCAATATACAATGAAAGGAATTTTTTTTGTGTTACTTTCCTGAAATACTAAAAGTCCCCAGAACCCTGCTCAATGCTATCTGCTGGAATAGACTGAAAATGAAGTAGCTACATGAGCTCCCTGCATTGCCATCTTCTGCCAACAGCCATTCCAATGCCAGCAATAAATTCCCAGACTAAACAGTTTAAAGTTGGCATTCTCATTTGCGATGCTGTACTTATGTTACACTCACAAGATTGATTCCCTGAATTCAAAGTATTCTAGCAAATCAATTATTAGAAATACATAATTTTGGATGACAACCATATGCCTATGGCAGATTAATTTGATATTTGAACAGAGCGTTCTTCTTATCAAGAGACATTTGTGGTGTTCTTTGAACTATTATATCAACAGTAAGTGTTAGTCAGGTATCCATTCTAAACTCTCCATTTCAGGAGTTTAAATCCAGTGTTGGCTGGGTCCAGGCAATCATAACTCAGACAAAGAGAAATGCTTTTTTAGCAACAGAGGCAAATATTGGGTTTTTATATTTATGTGATAGGAGGATTTTTAAAAAATGTTTACCTGATTTAAAGCAAATTATTTCCCTTTTGTAACTAGCATGGCTTTAATTTAAATTGGAAATTGTCCAATGACTAGTTCACGCTGTAGTCTAATGGCTTAAGTATTTTGAAAATGGAAGAGACAGAAGTACAAAGGTTTCAAAATGGACTGCAAAACAAACCAAACAGAAAAAAGCTTCACAAGCATTTTTTAAATGTGGACTTAATATGCATGTGTAGCAGCTGGATTGACACAATGGACCATAACGGCGCCTTCAGGTTTCTTTCATACTGTATTATTCACTCCGCAGTCAGAGTACTAAAAACAATTGGGAGGGTGGGGAGGGGTAGAGAGCCTATATTTTTGCAAACAGCTGCATTTAGACAACAATAGCACAGGAGGGTTTTTTTTTTTCATGTGAGAGTTCCAATATAAACATCAGCTTGTTTGATTTAAATATTGAATGACTGGATGTAAGGGGGTCTATGGGGTTTAACTCGGAGCAGCATTTGGCCCAACTGCTAGAAAACCCTTTAAACATGGATTCTGTATCCAAAGATAACATGGCCTTGCCTTTTATTTCTGCACCCACCCAGCTATTAAATAACATCTGAAGTGCTTTAAAAATGTTGCTTATAGATCTGAAATTGTGAATGAAAGATGTGTTGGATTTATTGGGCAATTTTATCTGGTTTATGAAATTTACTTTTGTCCACTCTAACCTGGTCTATTACAAGTAGATGTACTGTAAAAGGAATATCCAGGTACTGACACCAGGAAAGACCGTGTGACTTTAATTATTTATGAATTAACATGTCACAAATATGAAGCTTTGAGACAAGCACATTTCCCAGCTGCACAGTTTGTGATTTGTGATTTTTCTAAATGGAACAGATGAAATAATGACTCTCTCTCATTCCCTTTGTTGTATATTGGTTGGTTTATTTGCTATGACTTTGTATATGTAAAGACAGGTAGAAATACTTAGAGAGATGTTTATTATACACAGATAAAGTGTAAATTAAACATGCCATTACTTATCAGCTGTGATAATAAACACTTGATGCCAGAATATATTTTCCCACAAATGATATTATCATTGTTTTTTAAATATCTCATTTTGGTTTTAGTGATGCAAAAATAATTGCATGTATAGTATAAAATTACAGAATGCCAATGTACTACTGTAGTAAAATCTTACAAGTGAAGGGTATTACTTCAAATACCAAACCAACAAAAAATGCTTAGTTAAAGCATTAACTTTATTTGTTCTTTTAGGGCTAACCAGCAATTTGGTGGATATTATTAAATGCATACTTGTTTGCTTTGTCCTGCAAACTTAAAAGCCAAGTTGAAATTAAGCTCAGATGGCTTAATCGATGGCATAAACATAAGGGTAAGAAATATATGCAGAATACATATGGCTGTACCATCTGATGTAGTGCAGCAGATATATATTTATATATATCTTCTGTACTATCTATCTATCTACCTATCTGCACATAAATTGAGATCGAGGTCCATTTTCAAGAATGACTTGCGATAATCAAATGCATATAAATAAACAACAAACCAAGAGAACACAGAAATAACATGAATTAAACAACTTCTAGCCATCATGAGATATTGTTTTAGTTACATCTTAAAACAGGAAAAGCTCCCAATTGTTCTTAAACCAACTGGTAACTGATTCCACATTTGTATAGCCTTGAAACAAAAAGCTGTTTGTCCTACTTTGTATTCATTCTAGGACATGATTGTTCCAGAATACAGTATAATGTTTAAACTGTTGTATATGTGAATGTAGCACACAATAGTGAGTACTAACTGACACGGGGCTCTAATTGCTATTTTGTATGTTTTTAAAAAGTATATGGCATTTAAAAATGACCAACGGCAAAAATTCTGATATGATGTTAGCATTGCAATGGCTCTGAGTGGAGAGTTCAATTGAAATCTACAGAATGTTGCATGGAGTTCAATATCATTCATGACATACATTCATGGAACATATTGTGTGGAATATGATAATGAAAACAAATTTTAGGAACTTTAATAAGTGGCCCATTTCATTGTATTAGTAAAACAAAAAGGCAGAAGCCATTACATAATAGAAGACTGAAGTGGAACTTAGAGATGAAATTCTAAGAAAAAATTGTGTGTGCACGCTTTTCCCATTTATATATAAAAAGATTTAGAATGAGTGAAAATCATCTTATTGAAATCAGGGGTCAGATTGATCCTGCAGTGACATCATTGCCAATTGTGGGATAGTAGTTTTCAGTAACATGGCAACTATGTGTTAACTCGATTGGAAAGTACGGTGGCTCTTCAGGAACCCCAGTTTAACGCTGTAGCATTATATCCTTATAACATGGTCAGTCAATACTTTAACTTCAGTGGGTCTCAATACACCCAATATAGCTGAACTGATTTTGCTATTTCAGTTGTATGTTGTTCACACTGATTCTTTGCAAGTGCTATTTTATAGTTGAAAGTTTTTCTCACTAGTGCCATTACACCTTTCTACTAATCTGCTGATAGAAATGAAATAGCTCCAAAATCTTCTGTCCAGCATATCCCCTGATTCTTTCCTTAATTAAAACATAATGACTTTTCAGGTTGGAAGTGTCCATGTTGGAGATGGGAGTTCGTAAAACTAAGATTCCCTTGTTTAGCAGAAAAGAAAACCCTTGAAAGGAGAAACTCTGTACTTCTGTCTTTCTGAAAAGTCTACACTTGATATTAAACAACCCAGAGCTTAACACAAGAAGAATCAGGTTTTCTGTAGCAGTATAACCTCAACTCTTTGGAATAGTTTACCTAACCATAAATACTGAATCCTTTAAGTTTCATAGGAGGAAAAGCTGAAAGCATTGCATTCTGAGGTACCTGAAATTTTGAAAGATTATGTCATCACCCTTTGTCTTCTTCATTCTCTTCTTTGTCTTTTTTTCTTTTTCAAGCCATGAAAGTAAGGCAGAGTAAGCCCTTCTCCATGGGCAGATCCTACTCAGCACCATAAAGGTTAGCCGCAGAGGCCGGAATTCCTTCCTCAGATGTGAATCATGAAGATTCCCTTCCATCCCCAGATGATGCATGAACCTGAGCATAGCTGGAAATAGGGAGGAGGCTCAAAGGCATCGACTTCTCTAAAGGAGGTGGGAGGAAGAGGGTTGCTGACCAGGCAGCAGGTAATGGAATAGAGTACAGAGCATAGGAACTGCTGTAGGTGGGCCTGAGAGAACTCCTGGAGCCCAGGACAGAAGGAGTCAAAGCATAGTGGAGTCCAAATTAGGACTAGGCCCTTGTGGAGCTCAGCACTGAGTTTGGGTGTATGGATGTTCAATATTCAAATTCAAGGCAATGCAATTCAGGAAGTGGGAACATATGTCTACCCGGATCAAATTACTTCCATAGACAGCAGTGAAGATGGTGAACTAGAAAACAGAATTACCTTTGGCTAGGTAACACTCAACAGATTAAAGCAGTTTCTTACAGAAAGAATGCCCCATTGCCTTCAAGTGAAAGTTGTATAACACATGCATTCTACCTGTATGATGCTTAAAATTGGACACCATCAAAAGAAAATGGAAATTTGCTTGAAGATGAAGCAGGGAAGAGAGAAGAGGGCAATGCTTGGTATCACACTAAGGGGCACAAAAACCAACATGTGGAGATGGCAACAAAGATAGTTGATGTCATCATCAGCACACAGAGTAGATAGAAGAAGCTCACTGGTGTGGACACTAGATGGGGGACAGAAGATAATCCAAAAATTGTTTTTAAATGGCTGCCCAAATGAAACAGGAGTTAGCTGTAAGTTAGGTGAAGAGATGAACTGATAAGTCTGGCTGGAGTTGTTGGGATGGGAATTGCAGAAAATCAAAATAATGGTGTTTTATGCAGGAGGCTTTTGTCCAACAGTGGACTGAAAGCAAGAGAAGGAGGAGGAGGGGAAGAAAAAGAAAAAAAGACAAGAGAATGAAATGGGGCTTTTTAGGGGAAAAAAAAAAACCCTGGCAGTTTAGATGGGGATCTTTTGAAAATAAAACCCTTTTTTGAAAGATCCTGTACTCCTCAAAAAATGATGGAGAATACCACTTAGCTAAAGAGAAAGGGTATGTCTACACTATAGCATTAATTCGAGTTATCTTAATTCTAAATAGTTAATTCGAATTAAGCTAATACGAATTAACGCATCTACACACAAAATGCAGTTCAAATTAGCGTTTTGCTATTTCAAAATAGCGCGTCCACACTGAGTGGACTCCGAATCGGAGTTAAGGCTGGCCAGAACCAGTTCTGGAAGGGTCCCAGGTCAGGACTTAATGTGTGGGGCTGCTGCCTGAGGCTATCTGAGGTCTGTGCTTAAAGGGACCCTATTCCCACCCCAGACAGACGGTTCTCAGGTTTCCCTGCTTGCTTGTCTACTTAGCTGAGGGACAGCAAATCATCTGTGTCTCTGCGTGCTCTGCTTGCCCTCACTCGGGACACCACAGCACTCTGCCACAGGGAGCCAGAGCTGCCCCTAGGCACTCTGGTGCGTCTTGTGGACATGTTGCCATCAGCCTGGCTGCACTTGCTACAGGCTGCCATCTGGAAGGTCCATTGGGAGGCTGTCAGGATCCAGGGGGCCCTGCGGGAGAGCTTCTGTCCTGAGGAGCAATGGTCTGCCCCACTGTGGGCTTGTGCCCCATTCCTCCCTCACATCCTTCCACTTACCCCTCCTTAGCCCCCCTTTCTGATGTCAAATAAAATACACTTTTTTTCAAAAATAGAAACTCTGTTTATTTAATAAAACGGCGGGGGGGGGGGTGAACCTGTGGGGAGACTGGGGAAAGGAGGCGGGAGAGGGGAGGAGAAAGGGTGGGAGAGGGGAGGGGGAAAACTGGGAGGAGGGAGCTGGAAGGGGGAAGCAAGGGGTGGAAGGGGGAGGGGAAGCTCAGTGCTCAGGGGTGGGGGTCTCATTGGGCCACATGTCTCCCAGCATGGCGGGTGCGGGGGCCTTGGCATCCCCGGGGGGATGGGGAGGAGGGTGTGGAGGTTGAGGTGGGGGGTGTGGAGATTGAGGAGCTTGAGGAGGGAGAGGCGGGAGGGGGAGAAGAAGTGGGAGGAGGAACGGTAGCTGGGGGGTCAGCAGGTGCTGGACTGGCACGAGGCAGCACGCTCTTCACCAGGTTCTGCAGATGGGTACAGATGGCACAACCCTGGGCAAGCAGCTCCCTCCGGAACTCCCGTTCTTCCTGTGCCCGCTGCTCCATGATGCGGGTCAGGGCTCGCAGGGCCCCTAGGTGCTGCTCTCGGTACCCCTGATGTGTTGCGATCGTCCTGTGAAGCCCTCAGGTGCAGGAGGATGTCCTGGGCGGGGTGGTGCGCCCTGCACACGCAGCTGGTGCAGCTGTGGAGAAAGAAGAGAAGTGGTCAGTTCTCCCTGGGGACACAGTGGGTAAAGCGCAGCCCCGCTCTGCGAGGTGAGGATGACCGTGCCCTGCACCGTCAGAGCTGCTGTGCTTGCACAGAGGCCATGGTTGGAATGTCCAGCTAGCCCTGGGAATGGGAGCTGCCCCGAGATCGCACCCATGCCCCTGTGTTGTGTATAGTGTGGGTGAGGTGGGGGGAAGATGTTAGAGGGGGCTTGTGAAGGGAGGGCGTCCTGCTGCATCCTGCCCTGGGGTCAGGAGCATGTCAGGTTCTTCCCACACGTGTGTGGCTATCAGGCCATGGCCCTTGTGTGACAGGCAGCTGGAGCCACCTGCCCAGGGGTGGCACAGTACTTGCTCGCCCGTGCACAGGTTGCTGCGTGATCCGTGGTAAGCAAGGCCCACGCGCGCGGTGCCTGGTCTCCTTCCCTCTCCCCGGGAAGGGGACAGTGATGGCACTTACGTGGTGTGGCCTCTCTGGACAACCCTGCTGACTTCACTGCTGGGACAGCTCGGGGGTCCTGGCGGTGTGGCGGCTCCTGCTCTGTGCCCTGGTCAGGGCCCTCTGGTCTTGGCTTACTGCCCCCCGGGGTGGCACGGACTGTCCCGCCCCCCAGGATGCAGTCCAGTGCCTCGAAGTAGGGGCAGATGTCTGCCCCTGCTGAGGAGCTGCCCCGAGTGGCCCTGGCGTAGCTTTAATTTTCAGGCGCACCTGCTCCTGGGTGTGCCTGTGGCCTTTCTGGGCCATGGTGGCAGCTATGCGGCCGTAGACAGACGTGTTCCTCCATTTAGTGTGGAGATCATGGACATTGGGGGCCTGCCTCCAAACCTCAATGAGGTCCATGATCTCCTCACTAGTCCAGGAGGGAGCGCGGCGTCTATGACCCCTGGCTGGCTCCTGGGTGCTGGGGGACTGGGGGGGGGGGGGGGATGGCTGGCTGGCTGGCACTGGCTGCCCGGCTCATCGCGGGGCCACTGGGTCGGGGCAGAGACTGCTGGCAGGCCTGGATCTGGCATGTGCAGTCTGGCCAGAGTCTACCCCTTTAAGGGCTCCGGGGCTTGGGGAGAGGAGAGGAGTTTTTCTGGTTGTGCCCAGAGTGGCCACCAGGGCTCCCTGGGAAGGGCTGGAGACCCCCTATTTCGAATTAAGTGTCTACACAGCACTTAATTCGAATTAGCTATTTCAAATTTGGCGTTACTCCTCATAGAATGAGGTTTACCAAATTCGAATTAAGTGCTCCGCTAGTTTGAATTAATTTCAAAATAGCGGTTTGCATGTATAGATGCTATTAAAGTTAATTCGAAATAACGGCTGTTATTTTGAATTAACTTTGCAGTGTAGACATACCCAAAGTGATCACGCATTTAGCACTTGAGCCTTTTGCCATTGAAATCAGGTGCAAAATTCCCTTGGACATCTGTGGAAGAAGGAGGACCCCCTTTAATACCTTATATAATATAATAACAATGGAAATTCACATCTCTTTTCTATTTACATTTTAGTTGTGACTTTAACAAAAGAAAATGTAAGTACCAGTGAAATATTATAACTCAGACAAATGAAGGGTTAGATTTATATTTCTGTCTTTCCTGGGGGGGAACAGGTAATCTGCATCTGATAACAGACTCAGTTCCCATTGTGGGTTATTCCTGTGTACGATGCACAATCCTTGAGTTTCAAATAAATTACAATTTTTTCCAGTTCTAGAACTGAAGAGATAATTAGAATTGGAGCTAGCTCCTCTCCACTCTATTATGAATTATAGCAGAGGATCAGTCATGAAAAAATCCACACATTGAAGAGATTTGCACAAGTTTTTGGATTTGCCTGGGACAAGGAATTTTCAGGGATTTCCACTACTTTGCTAGCAGTTGCTCTGCTGTGTTTGGGTCTTATGGACTCCTGCAGAATGCATGCTGCCTGAGCCTCCCTTGACAGTAGTAACCCAGTGGTTTTGGCACTGGTGAGGGAGCAACAACAGGTACTGTAGACTCTGTCTCCATATTTTTTGCCTCTCCAGCTCATTCCACACGGGAATATCTAGCTGCATATCCCTGCCATCACCCGCCAGTGCTAGCAGTAACGGAGGAAATTATAGAAATTAATTTGACTAGTTGCTAGATTTTTCAAATCTTTTTAAAATAATTTGTCACCACTTTACCAGACAAACAGCCAAATTGTGGGACAGTATTAAACCAATATCCAAATATTATGCCCCTAATAACAAGTGTACAGTGGTAAAAAAAAAAATGTAACACCAACCAACCAACCAACCCTGGCTTCCTTTTTCAAGAAGACAATGCACTGGGTAAAAATGACTATAAAGGAAAGGCTCATTTTACATCACAGCACAATAATCTGAGCACAGCTAGGATAGTGACAGAGATGTTTAGTTTGGTTGTTCTTCTTTTCCATCTCATTAATGGTTTTGCCATGAGTTCCTTCTGGATCATCTATTAGCAGAGTATATTACCTTCGTTTAATCCCACTACAGACAATTATAGATTCCCTTTAACCAATCTCTCACTCTTGCCTACAGAACTATGTCTAATGAAGTATATCGAAATTAAGGATTCAAATGATAGCAGCCCCTGTCTCCATGAAATAATTATAACCAGTAAACATCATACATGTAACATCATAGTGACAGCATCCAGAGACTAGGAAAGGCATGGTAATGATATATAAACAGGAATCCAGCACCCCCCTCAGTCCTACAACTATTAATATCTGCAGCTGGAACAACTGACAGAGGGGAAGTGAATCATTGCCTTTGATGAGAACAAACCAATATTAAAGTGTAATAGTTTATTAAACAACAGAATTTAAGAGTTAAATAACTAAATTGCATCTCCATGGGTTTTAACAAAGTACTGTCTGATCACAATAATGGATTGCCTGAAAATTTTGATCTTAGCTATCACCTCTGGAGTTATGCTTATAAATTATTTAATTATGGCATTAATGAAACATGCCATCCTGGTAAAGAAACTACTTTTATCACCACATATGAAGACATAATATGTAGTATGCACAGTAGAAATATTGTATCCACCTTCCAAAGAGCAAGAGAACATCCTCCTTCTTCCCCTTTCCAGCTGCTCAGTCAACCTGCAGAAGTAATTTGATAGCCACCATTGTTGTTGATTCTGACTTTACTTCAGAAAAATCAAAATAATAGAAACCATTTAAAACATCCTTGTGTACCTCTTGTGTTGCATTGGGATCCACTGTGAATGTCAAAGTACAGCACATTATAATGTGTCATTGAAGCACCAGACTGCATCACATGTGAAGGAAACATGCAAGAACTGAAACTGTATATTCATCTGTCTATATTTTACTTCGTAACATACACAAAGAGGGGCTGAATTTGCACAAGCAAATATATTTTTGGCATTTCCTTTAACTTTTGAGTGCTTGACTTTGTAACCTTAATGTTCATGTAATAGAGATTATGTATGTTTATACATATACAAATTATCTAGTTTTTTTTAAAAGAAATTGATCAAACAGAAATTACATTTTATGGAAACAAACTGACATTCACATGGGTCATTAATATGGTAGAGATTTTCTGAGCCACAGCACAGACCTCTCTGCCACTTGAACTGTCTGATAGATTACTAGGTTGTTATTCTTCATGTGAACCAACCCTAGATTAGAGAGAATTAAGATATTTTGGTTTCACAGATATTTGCTGATAGCGGAGGAATGCTCAGACCTCTTGAATCCAGATCCATTTCTGGAAGGGAGCATTCTCTGGTGAACTGACACCCACCAGCCCACGTTCTTGCTAAGACTTATCCTTTTGTTCAGTCCCCTAACTTGCCCTCCCCTTCTTATTCTCTAATCAGACTTTTAATTTGCAAAATCAGAATAATAGTATTTCAGCTCTGTTGTAAGGCCTAACTCACTAAGGACTGGAAAGTTCTTTATGAACCTATGAGGTGTTATAAAAGCAGAAATTGTTATTATATGAAATTCCTGCATAATCAGCAGAAAACATGCATCACCGATAAACACAGTTAGTTGTCCAATGCTATATACCTGACCTGGAAAAAGAAATCATGTTCAGTCCCAATTTTTACAATGTCATACATATCAACTGCACACAAAGTGAAAACAGGCAGTGGTGCAAATTAGATAGGCATGGGGGAAGGATCAATGCCACCCATTTGCCTCTTCCCCAGTTTTTATACTTGCTCAAAGTTCCATAGGCCACCGTGCCAGAGTGAGCAATGGCCTGACCGCTTTTAATTAGTCGTTCATGGTAAATCAACGTAGCTGCTGCCTGAACAGCCCGAAGTATCACCCTGCTGCATAATCACAATGTCACTCAAATTTCAAATTCCAAATTTCAGTGACTGGTGTTGCAAATTGGTACACAGGGTTGCACAATGCCACTGAAATCTGGCCCAGCTACCCCTCCATCCATCCAAATGGGCAGTCAGACCAAATGAAGTTGTGACTTAGTGCATAAGGAATTTGTTTCTTAATGGTGGAGTGCTGAGGAGTCTGCCAATAACTTGACTCCTGCCACCACTGGATGGTTAAGAGAGTGGGAGACTCCATGCCCGAGGAAGACTCAGGGTCCTGCTGGGAGTTGTGGACAGGCAGGGGGATGAGCAGAGAACTAGAATAGTTTTCCTATTGGGCAGACTGTAATTTGCTCACCCTCTCAAGAAATAATTGAATTGGAACCACTGCTCATTTGTCTGAGGGCACTAAGAACAAACCATTTTACACAAGGATCGAATTACCCAAAGACAAATTCAAGATGATCTTCCAGCAGTATTCACCCACACTCTGACTTTAGTAGCCAATAATCTATAGATGAAAGATTCCAGGTGTTCTGAATCAGAAGGAGTTGAGAAATGAGGTCCTCTCTTCCTCAGAAAATGACTTATCTGCAGTAGTCAAGCCTGTAAGATCAGATCCCCAGGATCATCTTCTCTCCAGCTCCCAAATTCTAAAAAAAGCCATCCTGAGGGGAGGCCAAGAGATCAGGATGCTTCTGAGCTGAAACTGAGCTACTGTTCAGGGTCAGAAAGGGCAATAACATGCAGTTTCTTGGACATAGGTGTGGTCTCTGCATGAGGAAGCCAAATGTGAGTGCAACTGGAAAGCAAGTTGTCTCTGAGACTGGGGAAGAAGACAGTTAGCACACACCCAAGAAGGTGCCCAAAAAAGGAGTCCACAGAAACTGAGAGGAGAGTGCTGTCACAGCATGGCTATTGAGAACACGACAGCGAGCTATCCTCTGTGAGAGAAATTGAGCAGCAGAGAGTGGAAGGAAACATGCCAAGAGAGGAGTGGAGAGGGGAGATGTACTCCAGCCTGAAGTGCTGGCTCCTGTGTTCATGGTGTGGAGAGGAGAGGCAAAGGCTGCAAAGCTAGACAAGGGCATAGGAGGGGTTCCCAGCAGGAGGCTAGACTACTGAGTGCTTTATATCATCAGCCAGGTCCTGGGTTTACATCTCACACACAAAAAAGTGTAAGGTACTTATCTTGTCTTGCACTGAGCAAGACTAGGCCAGGGAAGTAATTTCAAATGTGAATCACCTGCTTCATTGTTCCTTTGAGTCTTCAGAGGAAAGATGGGTTTTCTCGGGGGAATCACTGAAGCCAGAGTGCGGGGGGTGGGCATGGTTTCTTTTTTTATATGTATAGGGACTTTCTGCTGAGCTTGATTAGGAAAGAGAAGCTTGGGTGGGTGAGAGGAGGAGACAGAAAAACGATGCTAAAACTGGGGCTTTAAAAAGGTAGAGACAGCAGACAGGCATAGATATACTCCTGAAGAGACAGAGTGGCTGCTGAGCTGTCAAGAAGGCAGGCTGGCAGAGGAGATTGGATGCATAAAGAAATGGGCACTGCAGGGCAGATCCTTGTTGATTCCACATTGGCAGGTTCAACACCTGACCAGGCAGACAAGCCCACTCCTCTTACATGGGTGAGATATGAATGGACCCTCCAGTATCAAATATCAGAGAGGTAGAAATACATTGGAGCTCCTCCTTAATAAGAGCACCCTTGTTTTCAGGCCTTCTTCTTGTTTTGTTCCTGAAAGGACTGAAGGGGAACCAGTTCCTATCTAAGCCACTCTCTCTCCAGAGGGCAATGATTGCCAGATCCACACATGAGGCGGCATCTCAGGCCTCCCCATAGTATGTGTTCCCTTGCTCTTGTTAGGAAACTCTATGATCGAACATGAAGCCACATCTTTCTCATTGGAGAGTGAGGAAGGGTCTGAAAATCTAGACTTCAGCTTTTTCCCTTATTTTCTTCCTTAGATGAACTAAAACAAACAGGAGAAACAGGATTCAAAAACACAGAAAAGGAAGGCATATGACTGATGAAAGGACAAATTGCTTCCACATAGGAGGCAAAGTAAAACAGAATAATGAGGAAGTTTGGTGGAGGCGTTTGTATTGTTGTCCCTTTGGCCTTGGCAGTTTGCCAATATTTGGAGCCTCAGAAGATTGCTTCAGTAAGGAGTAGAAATGAATGATAAAGGCAGGTATATTCTTTGGTGCAATGTATATATGTATATATATTTGGTATGAAAGTATTCACATTCCTGGTTCCCTGAACACAGTGGAAACAAACATCAACAGGCAGTTTCTGTGCTCACAATTTTCAAGTCTACCCTTGTAGTCATTTCTGTTCCTCAAGGAGCTCTATTCTGCTTCTGCTCACAGTCAGAGCACGTCTACGCAGCAGGACTAAAGCAGAAATAAGCTATGCACCTTGAGCTACGTCAATTGCATAGCTTCAGTTGAAATAGCTTATTTCAGCTTTTGGTGCTGTTTATGAAGCAGGAAGTCCGAAAGAGAGCACTTTTCCTCTGACTTCCCTTACTCCTCATAAAATGAGGGTTACAGGAGTCAGAATAAGAAGTTCTCAGGCTCAACATTATGTTGACATTATGTCATAATAACTGCTTGCTGTGTGGATGTGGACTATGTTATTTCAGAATAACATGAGTTATTCCAAAATAACGCTACTGTGTAGACATAGCCTCAGGCTCATGACTGAGGCCATATCTACACTTACAAGCATACGGCAACACGGCTATGTTGGTAAGATAGCTTTTGTACCCACGTTATGCCAATGGGAGAGAGATCTCCTGTCGACATGATAAAATGAGCAACGGTAGTTATGTTGGCAGGACAGTGTTTCCTGCTGACATAGCACTGTGCACATAAGTGCTTATGCTGGCAAAACTTTTGTTGCTTAGGGGTGTGGTTTTGCACCCTCTTCCACCCAGCTATAAAAGTGTTGTCAATGTAAATGCTAGTATAGTCATTGCCTGACCCTCTAGAAATCTGCTAGTTTTGGGCTTTTTTCTCACAAACACAGCTTGCCATGTAGCTGCCCAGACATGGACCCCCACATTGGAACGTAGCTGGCTGGACACAGCCCCCCTCTGTTTTCCCCTCCCCCTCATTGCCCTCTCAGCTACAGTTTGAGGAAGAACCTGTTATGTTAAGCAAATGCAGTTTAGACAGTTCCTGTTAGCTGGACAAATGGATTTTAAGTAGCATCCTGTTATGTTGAAGCAGTGGAAAGCCCCTATAAGGTCAGGTGCTTGCTTAGAAACTACATTTCTTTAATAGGATTAGCTATATTAAAGCTTCTGAATACGTACGTAACCTACGGAATGTGTGAGGAAGTGTTAATGAGAAACATCCAATCATAAGGTGGTTGCCTTTTATGGCTAAGAAAGTATTCCACAAAATGCTTAAACGGATGTGACAGATGGCCAGGTGGGGTATTTTGCCTTGGAAAGATGTAACAGCACGCCAAGCTCGGGACTGGACTGGAAGCAGTAGAGCCCTCCCATGGATTCGAAGGAACCCCAGGGAACTCTCGTTGCCTTACGGCCAAATCTCCGGGGGCTGTCACCTGGCCAGTTTCACCCACCTGAGAAATTGAAACTAACTCTCACCATCTGCATCCTGCCTCCAAACTGCCAGCATGAATGTGATGTGTGTGTGAGTACTGCCATACCATTAAGAATCTGTACCAGTAAACTATATTCAGTGCGGCTCCAGTTCACCCTTTGTCTAAGTTTATTCCTTGGCTGGTGTAAGGACAGGTAACAGCCAAACAATCCTCAACCCTGTGTTTGAAACCAGAGAACTTCTCAGTCTTCATGGCTTAGCTTTTAGTCAGGTCTTGCCAGGTAACCCCTTTCTTGGGGAGTAGTTTTTATTGTTTTCAGCTATCTCATTATGTAAAGAAGTTAATTGCACCTTCTATATGGCCAGAAAGAAGGGAGCTTAGCACACATGTTGGCTTTAACCAGATCTGTGATTGTCTCAAGATCATAGACTTACTTAATGGCTGCCATTAGTACCCACCAACACAGTAATATATTCAGTGGACAGAATTTCAGAAGTTCTTATTATCTTAGCTTCCCAATGGCATCTGCTACTTAATCCACTGTTTTAGGAGAGGAGGAGAGAGAAGTATGGACCAGGAAGGTCTGGGGGGTCAGATTAATGACAATTGGTAAGAATACCTGCTGTTTTGATTTGATTAGGGTGTCTTGGGTCACTGAGATGTATCCATTTCTTTAATTTAAGACAGTCCTTGCACATTAATAATGTCAGTTGGAAGAAGAAAAGTGTGATATTACAGCTCCACTTTCCCCAGCTACATCTTGATCTTCAATAGTTGTAAAATGATGTACAAAGGTTAAAATAACAAATTACCAAAGAATTGCAGTCACAGCTAATATCTATTGCACATTCCTCCCTAAAAAGCACTATTAGTTTCTAAACAACACAGTTAATATAGTTAGAAATAAATTTTTTCAAGGTTTGAATGTACTAACAAACTTACAGAATCACAAATCAATCTACATCAAGATACCAAGCAGGTCAATTATTCATAAAAATAATTTTCTAAGCTACCAACATATTATACTATGAGAAAATGTATACAGCTCTGATGTACTCTGCGATTATATTCTCTTTAAAATCATGCCATACATTTAATACTTAAGATACTGAACACCTACATGTACAGCAAGGGGGAACACAACTCCCCTTCCACTGACAGAACTCCTCCTCCTATCAGTCTCTCACCACTCCTCATATTGTTTCCAATAGCTTCAACTGTAATGGTAAAGCCATGTATTCCAGCTCATATTTTCATTACAAAACAATGGGGCAAAGTTAAGACTGAGGGTGGGATTGGTAGTAAAACACTGGGGGTCTGTCTAAACTACATCCTTTTTTTGATAAAGGAATGTAAATTAGACATATTGAAATTGCAAATGAAGCCGGGATTTGAATTTTCCGTGCTTCATTTGCATAACGACAGCCGCGGCTTTTTTTTGAAAAGCCACTTTTCAAAAAAAACCCACAGTCAAGACAGGGATCTTTCAACAGAATTGCCCCATTTTGAAAGATCCTGTAAACCTCATTTTTCAAAAAGCCGCGGCCACCATTATGCAAATGAAGCACGGGAAATTCAAATCCCGGCTTCATTTGCAATTTCGATATGTCTAATTTACATCCCTTTATCAAAAAAGGGATGTAGTTTAGACATACCCTAATGGTTTTATAGCCATTTCCAAGCACTCAGACATGGTGTTACAAGTGTGTGCAACTTTTGCAAAGAAAATTTCTACATTGGTTTGGGATGTCAGCTAGGGTACGTCTATACTGCACAGCTATTTCAGGATATCAGAAGTATCCTGAAATAGCTATCCTGCATCTACATAAGCCACTTGTTATTTTAAAATATTTTTCAAAATAATGTATGTGCTATTTTGCCATCCTGGTAAACCTTGTTGCATGAGGGATAAAGGATTGCTCAAAATAGTGCGTTATTAAAAAATTTGGCACTGTGTAGATGTGCCAAATGTCAAAATAAGGTATTTTGAAATAGATTTGAGATAAGATATGCAAATTGCATATCTTATTTTGAGTTTAGGATGCTGTGTGGATGCACCCTTAGTCTCCACTGAAATGTACACTGTTATATTAAGGATAGATTTTGTTGGCGATGATTATAGTTGTATATATTTATTTCAAGGTAAGTTTGAAAAATGCCAGAATTGGGGTGGAGGGAAAGGAGGGAAGCTAAAAGAGAGGGTTGCTCTGTCTCTGTCTGCAAGGTATACAATGTTCAGGGTACAGAGACATTGTAAATTCCATTCCATTACTGAATAGCTTATGGCCACTAATAATTTCTTTCAAGGAAACTGGAGATTTCTTTTGAAACAAAGGTGACCGTTATATGACTGACTAGTTTTGGATTACTTGATAGGAAGATTGGCCTGGGGGAACTTTGAGCTAAATGCTGAATCTGGCTGAGTATGGAGGTACCTGTAGGAGTACTGTCTACCTTATAAAAAGAGGAATTTCCTACTAAATTACATTTAACAGGTATTTTGTTTTTCACCTATGGAAAATTTATTTAATAAAAACTGTTGCCATGTGTCTTTAAAATAAGAAGCTGAGTTTCTCTATTTATTTCATAGCATTGAAGTAGTAGAACTATTATGGTCTTTCCGTGAAGTACACTTTACAAAACTGACAATGTTTCTATGTCTTTGGCTAGCTTAGAATTCCTACAGTTCTGAGCAATCCTCTTTTCCCTTGGATTTTGTAAACACTAACTTCTCCACCTCCCCCACAAAAAACCCATCCCCACATCCCCAATGGAAATCTGTGGACAAAAATCTCCATTAAACTAACATGGCAGACCTAACTGACAAAACCAGGAAATTCAGATTTGAATGAACTCCATCCTTAAGACATCCCGTTGTGCTTTATTGTATTTTAATAAGTGTTCATCTGACCTTTTGCTAGTTAATTATAGGGATCTTCAGAATTTTGTTCTAGGCCTCTTGCTCTTCAATACTGAGTGCTTCTTTCACGTCTATTTTTAGGCACCTTAAGGTGATTTATCATTGCTAGCCTGATAACACCCAGATCTATTTTGCTCTATTAGCTGATCCTACGGGGGTAGCTTTAATCTTTTCATCTTCCCTCACTAAAGTGCTAATTGGGATCTCAGAATCTTTTAAAAATGAGCACTGTTAGAAATGGGAAAGTCTACAAAATTGGACAGATCCCCTATAACCTGCTAAAAAAAGAGCAGCTTCATGGTTTTAGTTCCATTAGTTGGAAATGAGACTGTCACTTACAATACTGCCAGCAATTTGGGTCAGTTAATGGATTTGAGTTAGCTGTGTTCTTGCTCTTTTACTAACTACTAATTTCAAGCTTAATCCTGCTCAGAACTGTTCCCATGGTGAGGGTCCACAATAACTGACCAGTCCGCTTACATACCAAAACTCTGGAGGCTACTTCTAGATCTTGGGAGGAGCTTTCCTGCATGACAGACAGCTTATGAGGCTGTCTAGTTCTCACTCAGGGGTTAGAGCCTGTGACTCTGTGGCACTTTTGATACAGTGAGATCAGAGAAGCACAGAACATGTTTGCAGATTTTCCAGGAGCATCCCCGTTATTAAATTACCAACAGAAGGGCATGGCCTACATGTCTGAGATCATAGAACATTTTAATTCTGCATTGGAGGAAACAACCTATAAGATGGGTCAGTTGTTGCCTGTTGATACTGCTGCTGCCATCCTCTCCAGGAGGAAGGAGAGTTCTTGCCTTACTTTTGAAACAAACAAAGGGAGAAGGCACTGTCATCTCTAAAGTTCAATCTGTCACCTGGAAAAGAAGTTACCCTGTTCTAGTGTAATTAAATTAAGGGAACCCCAGAAAGGAGGCAGGGAGGGAAAAAACATCATAAAAAAAATAAGAGAGCTGGAGTTTTCTGGAGGGTTCCAGGAAGAGATGGGTACCCTTCAGCATATCAAGGATATAGAGAGTTTTCAAAATGTCTACTGAAATTTTAGGTAAATATCTAGATTTTTATGCTCATTGGAACTGGTCTTCTGAGGTTTCTTCATCATTAGTGGAAACTTAGTGAACTGTATTTTACTAATAGCATTTCCCATGGAATGAAAATTAATCAGAAAAGGTATTTTGAGATTGTTTTTCTTTCTTATCTTTGTTAGGCAGCTGGGAGAAGGAAAGACATCGAAAAATACATAAAATTATATATCATGGGTAACTAGTTGCAATACATGCTGAGGGGCTAACTGATCACCATACTGGGGACCAGGAAGGAATTTTCTCAGGTCAGATTGAGGTTTTTTTTATCTTCCTCTGCAGATGGGGATAAAAGGTCACTATGATTTGACGACTTCAGTAACTCAGCAAGAGGTGAAGGGTCTACTTTATGTTTTAGGAGTGACTGGATTCTATAGCTTCCAATGTGCTACAGATCAGACTAGGCTCTGGTCTACACAAGGACTTTATTTTGAAATAAACCGCCCTCAAGATTAAATTTATAAGCAGAGCATCCACACTACCAAGCCCATTATTTCAAAATAATGGTCTGAGGAATTCAAAATCTGTACTCCTGCTTTTCATCAGGAGTAACACTAATTCCAAAATAATTATTTCAAAATAACAGTAGTGAGGGTGCTCCAGTGCCATTATTTCAATATAATTACTCCCCAGTGCTTCCTGGGGCTCAAAGTACGAGGTAGCACATCCACATTAATGGAGCCTGTCTCAGACTAATTTTGAGGCTTCCCCATAGTGTGGACACACTAGTTTGAATTTGTTAAATTGGGAGTTATTAAGTTGAATTTAGTAATTTCAAAATACTTTCCTAGTGCAGACATGGCCTAGATGCTCATGATGGTCCCATCTGACGTTAAAGTCTGTGAGCAAATATCACAGAATCATAGAACACTAGAACTGGAAGGGACCTCGGGAGGTCATTGAGTCCAGTCCCCTGCCCTCCTGGCAGGACCCAGTACTGTCTAGACCATCCCTGATAGATGTCTATCTAACCTGCTCTTAAATATCTCCAGTGATATATTCTCACTCTGATGACATAAAGATGTTATAGACTAATTTCACCTTCCCTACTGCTACTTAGTGAATGGGAAGGAGTTTTTATGCCAGTATATTCTATTTCTGTACTATATAGACTTTCATTAGTATTTCATAGATCAAAATTGATTTTTTAACAAAAATACAAAAAAAGCTATGATAAGTTATCAGATAAACAAATTTACTTGTGCAAAAATCATTAAAGTATTGACATGTTGCTATGCACTATTTCATTAGACAACATGCTTTTTGTTTGAGCAAAGTCTTTCAAAACTGCAAACCTCCTCTGTTCTTCAAACATCTCATCAACCGTACTTAATAGAAACAGTATCCTGGTGTGTAGCTTTGGTCTGATAGAGTCTTCCCAATGGTGAATTTTCCATAGGCGTGTATGTTACAAATAATAGAATTTTCTAGTCACTGTTTTTCTCCTGCTGATTCTAAGCTTCCTCCTCTGTACAGGAAATATTCTATTTCCAAAGTAGCTGCTAGGCTAAGCTGTTTGGTTCTACCTCTATTCCTAAACAATGTAATTCCTGCCAATTAGCTCTGCTTCGTTAGCTCTGGTCCAACGTTGGGTTTCGGTTGACATTCAGCCATTTGATCAGGTACATAGGTAAATTTCTTTAAAGACATTCTTTTAAAACTAAGGCCATAGTGGAGGGTAACTAATTTATTTTATAGCAAAGAGTTAACATTTATAATTCACGGACTTTGCCATATCCAAATTAAATGATTACATTCATTCTAATGGTGGTACTGAAAGTGCAGATACCTCAGTAAACCTCAGCAGCTGGTCCATGATGAAGTTGATTATCTTTTAAAAAGCTAATTTTTTAAATATTTGCTCTTGTTTTGTTAGAAGGTTGATTAAAAATAACACCAACCAACCAACTTCCACTCCTGAGCACAGTCAGACTACAAACCCACAAGGTTCCCTTGCATGCTTGCTGACAGAACATGTCACTTTCCTCGAATTCTTATTGAACGGCCTTTGGTATGTAATTTTGCAGCATCTGCTACCAATCAATTTGCTGTGAACTCTTTTACACTGATGTTAGTCAGACCAGAGCTGTAAAACAGGAACATGAGGGTGGGGAATCTGAGCAGAGTGCTAACCAGCAGCGAGGCTACGTCTAGACTACAGGCTTCTTTTGGAAGAAGTTTTTTTTGGAAGATCTCTTCCGAAAAAAACTTCTTCCAAAAGAGAGCGTCCACACTGCAAAAGTGCATTGAAAAAGCAATCTGCTTTTTTAGAAAGAGAGCGTCCAGACTGAACTTATGCTCTCTTGCATGTAAGCTGTGATTGCTATGGATGGAATGGCCACCAGGGCACCTGTGCTTTTTCCTCTTTCCTCTTTTTCCGAAAGAGCTCTTTCGCAAAAAGGCTACTTCCTCATAGAATGAGAATTACCAGTGCCAGAAAAACCCCTCTGTTCTTTCGATTTTCTTGTGGAAGAACGCAATTGCACTGTAGACGTTCTTCAAGAATTGTCAGAAAAAACAGCCATTTTTCTGACAAAACTCTTTAGTGTAGACATACCCTGAGTGTGTTCTGTTAGCACATTCCAAATGTAATGTTGGCATGGAAAACACTTGGTTGATGAGTATGTGCCTTAGTGAGGCTGAGGGCTATGTGCTGCAAGGAAATATGGTTTTTCTGCACATTGAGACCCTGATCAGGCAATTGAATCAGCATGAATGGACTGCTGCACCCATCCAGCATCCCACTGCCAACAGTAGAGCTCCATGTGGCTGGCTGCAAGCACCTGTCTATGTGAATTCTATTTCATAATCACTTCAAAGATGCTTCAGTTGGCAAGTTACTGGGGGTTTTCAATGGCTTGTAGCTCAGTAAATCTGCAAATTCTGCAGAGTAGGGGCCCCTATCGCCTTCCCAACATGCATTGAGCAGAGTTTGGGGTCCCCTCTGGCCAATAGGACAACAATATACATTCCATACTGTACATTATGGTACTGCTACCATGAATATATACTCTCCATATCACATACACTACAACCATGTCTCTTTCAAAGCATCACACAACACGAAAGTAAACCCATGTATGAGCTACAGCACTGTGTAAATGAAAAAGGGTGTGAAATTTAATACCCACTGAAATTCTGTATCTCATTCCCAGTCTTCTGATTTGTAGCAAGTTCTCTGTCAAAGAACCTTCATATTAGCCCCGGCTGATCTTGTGCACTAGTCTTTGCCTCACCTTAATCAAGTTGCTTCCCAGAACATGCAGTGTGTTAGTGAGAGAGTTATAAACAGGGAGAGCCTACCTCTTTTCCTGGAAATCTAGTGCTGCTAGAAATAGCCGGTGATGTATTTGGGGCCTGATTCCTCTCTGTTAAACTAATGTAAATAAGGAGCAACTCCACTGTAGACAGCTAAATGCAACCTTATTAAAGTGACATAGTTGGGAGCAGAATCAGGGCCTTTGTTTCTGGCTTTGAACTAGTGCCTTTACTGTTTCTCATCTTGCTACTATGATTCCCAGAGAAATAGGTATAAAATGAGCCTCCAACATACAGTACCAGTTCGGATCCTCATTCTGTAAGCACAGTTCCTAAGGAAATAAGTGCAAGTTCTCCCTCCAGCATGCAATTTTGAAAAACTGTTTCTTATAGCACCATCTCCTAAGGACATAGGGACAATACATGCATTCATTTCTAGTTAAATACAAATGGAACGTTGTCAATAATGAATAGTCAGCTATATTGAACAGTATGCTGGGGATTTGCTGTCTTTGCTCCAACACAGTACATGCTACTTTTATATATATATATATATAAATGCCCCACCTCCCTTGACGTCAACATTTCTGTCATAATTTTTAACATATTTTACATATAAAATGTTGCAGATTTCCAGATGAGCTATCTCTACGTGCATATCTCCATTTAATCTGAAATACTACAACTGACATAATATAAAATATCCTTAATGCAACAAAAAGCCTCACATGACTGTCAATTCTGACATGAAGGAATTAGCATACACTACAACACAGCACATGGAGTTTAGCTTCTTTAAAATTTATATTTAACCACGATATTAAACAATGCTTGATGTAAACATGTAGTTCATTTTTATAAACTGTGATAAGATGCAAAGTTAGCAAGCTGGAAAACAGCACAATGATACTGAGGAGGTGTAGCAGGGGGATTAGAAATACTGAGAAATCACAAAATAATTCCCATTTTATCAATTTAAAAACTGTCATTCTTCCATAAAAATACCATTTCTGTTATTTTCTTAATACGTCACATTAGTAAAAAAGGAAATGTGGCATTATTATAGATAACTTGACTTCTTTAAAGTATTCCCAAACCTCATTTCACTTTGAAAATATCTCTGAATGACATAGTATATAGGGCCAAATCTTGCTCTCTATTACATTTAGGCAATCCATTTGAGTTCAATAGGATTGTATGGATGCAGCTTAAACTAGAGTGTGTTCTACATTGTATGTACAAAAGTGACCAGAGAGCAAAGACATTTTCATTCAACTCTTCCTCCAAACTATTTTTGGATAAAAAAACCCAACTGTTTTATTTTGAAAGAAAAAGAACTGAGAGTTTTAGTCAGAAAACTCAGTCGTAAGAAGATATAAAGAGTGATGCCAAGCGCCTTTCTTAATAGCCATGCCAAAAAAGTCAGAAACTGAAACATGAAGTAGGCCATAAGATGAAAGCATTGTATATGCAGTAACATGGGAGTGCTGGAAAGGCAACTTGTAACAAAGTATGTTAGAATCTTACCAAGGGGGTTTCATGGAACACATTAATATTATTAATTTTACCTATCACAAAGAGATGTGAATTTTAGTAAGTTAATGTTTGAGGAGGTAAAACTCTCTATATTGTCACTGTTAGGTATTATATACTGTACCTTCGTGGTTTTTTGTTAAACTTTACAGACAAAATCCTTCTGTCTCTTTGTTTCCTTCAGTGTTATAACTACATGTATATTGCTGTAAAAAGATACATTAATCAGGGTAAAAAAACTGCACCTCAACTGAGATAAATGTCATTCTAAAATTTAAACAAGTGACAAACTGTCCCCCCCCCCCTCAGTATAATATTTACATTTAAGGGAGAGCATTGATTTGTCAGGAGAAATAATGTGCTTGAAAACAGAGTTTTAAAGTACCCTGCCATCAGACTGGGAGTTCCTTCAGAGGGTAAAAGAACAGGTTCCTTCAGAGGGTAAAAGAAGTGATTGCCAGTACCTATTCCAAAAGATGGGACAGAGGCAGTAATGGGCATTTTGAACAATTTCTTCTGGAATGTGATCTGGCTGCAGATGCACACTAATGTTTAGTGAGAAAAATATTTACTGATATTTCTTTCAGCCAAACATCGCAATAAAGTATAAAACATAAGAAGACAGCAAAGCAGTTAGGCACATTCTGGAGAGTGCTTTTATTTTTTTCCCTAACTATAATGGGTGATTGCTTTTCTGCCTAAACAGCTCAAAAGGGCTATGAAAACTAAAGCCCTTAAAAGCTGTTAAATGCTTCTTCAGATTTACAATAAAATTCTGCATTACAAATCTTCTAATAAAATCTCCGGAGCGTTATAAACAGTACTTACATAATTTTCCGTTAAGTCAGTGTTTGTGTATTCAACACCTAGAATATACGAAAAGTGAATGTGGGTAATGAAAAAAACAACCCAACCCCCTGAACCAGTTTCAACTCTCCCTCTAAACCCCCCTACACACCTAAGAGGCAGTGTGTGGGGTGGGGGGAACCCTCAAACAGCCATGCAGCTATTAATCATAAGCCAAAGTAAACAATAGTTTTAGGGCCTGCCATAGCTTTGCCCTGCAGGTAGACGGCAGGCAGCACAGAAGGAAAGAAATTGGAAAGGAAAAGAGAAAGACAGTACAGGATGTGGATGAGATGCCGAGCCCTGAGAGCATGAACGGCCTGATTGTGATCCTCAAGTCACACCATCAGCCATGCAAAACAGGACATACCTTTCTGGCTTGCTGGTTCTGTCGGCTGAAACAAAGCAGTCCCATTCTCAGCGGGAGGCCAAATCAAAATGAAATTTTATTTAGTCTGCACTGTCCCCAGATTGGGTTTCAGAATGACTGCTTTAGGAGATAGCATGGATGTGGCTGATGCATGCTTTGCATATGAAACTGCAGTAGAAAAAAAATCTACATAATCAAAAAAATCTGTGCTGTGTGTATGGCAAAAACCCCTGGACGTTAGTAATTCTGTGACAATGGAGGTTTTCAGAAATGACCTTTCTGAATAAAATACACTTTTCTCTCCAAACAATATTTTCAATAAATACATAATAGGTCATTTTACATATAATTTTTCAGAAGCTGATTTGAGTGACTGAAACATGATTAACATTTATCTTAATGTTTTTTAAAAATGCATTAGAGTTATGGTTTGAAAGCAAATACACAGAAAACATGTATCTAAAGAGTATTTTTGTGTTCTGTAGTGACGTGTTGTATCTCAAAATACTTTACAAATTTAATGTTTGGTTTCACTCCCTTCTTCCTACAGCTTACAAGGAAAGGCCTAGAAAAGAACATCTGCCTTATGTACCACTAATCTAATGCATGCCACTTTGCACTGTTAAGGAAGGACCCATTTATTTAATTATACTCTTAATTTTACAGACTATTAATATATATAAAAATCATCAATTGATCTCAAAATGTTTGCATTGGAAGTTAGAAATAACTTATGAAGAAAAGGAATAGTTTGCAGAATATGCATGATATACACCATGTAATGCCTTTGTTGTCAGTTATGTAGCAAATGAGATTTTCAAATCGGATTTGCAGATGCAGGGCAGTGAACAACATGGTGCAACATCCAGGAAAGGAAAGCTGAACCCAGTAATCTGTGAAAAAAGAGGTAGAATTGGAGCCTGTTTGTAAATATATATTATTATCCTAAAAAAAATGTATCACTGCTTGATTTTGCTACACCAGTTACTTGGAACTAGGAGATATCACTAATTTTATATGGTATGTGTATATGTGTGTGTGCGTATATGTGTGCACATGTGTACCTGGATGATACTTCCACGTATATGCCAGTATAAAAACAAACAAACAGTACATGCATGTTCCATTTGCAGATATTTCCATGCTAAAACAAGAGTGCTGGTACTGAGGGGTAAAGAAGAGGACAAAAATATTAAAGGTATCAGAATACAAAGATGATAAAAATCCCAAATCAACAAAAGATAAAAACTTCCAAGAATAATGAAATGCAGTACAAATCTTTTGTACAACACTGATGGAAATCACTGACAATAATACCACTTTGTTCATACACCTCTTGCAGAAATGGTCTGACAATTTTAGCATTCAATCTTCCTTGCTTTCTAGACTGAGCTTCAATTTTCAGTAATAATCACTAGAGTATTTATACTTTAAAATTAATACATGGACTTTTTGGAATGTAACTTCAAATACATATAGTATGTTCCTATGGCTCTTTAAAGCCAGAAATGCACAAGGAGTACAGTGAAAAAATACCCCCCCCCACACACACACTCTTTTGTCTTGTAACAACTGTGTTTGTATTTCTTCTTAGTAATAACAATAGTAGTTGGATTAACTATTGTCTTGAGTAAGATGCTCTTAGCTAGTCTCCGGTTTCATACTGTATCATATTTGTTCTGATACACATCTTATAGGAAAGCTTTGTTTGAACTGAATGAATCTTGATTTTTTATAAATGCTACTTCTTGTCACAGGACCTCCTTCCTTTGTGAAAAAAAAAAAAAGACGCTAGTATTCCCAAAATTCAATGCACCTGGCATTCACTTTATACCTAATAAGCATCCGTGAATATGCAAATGTTCTGTGTCTCCAGTAACCTCATTAATTTATTCCTCAGGCAATCAAAGAATGTGAACCAGTCCTCTGCCACTAATACTGGAAGAGGTACGCCATTCAGCACTACTAGAATCGGCTGAAAGCACATTCTGCATATTGAAAACTGTTTCATCT